>OV884019.1:34022500-39022500 GCA_930367235.1 Sarcophaga rosellei
CTCCACCAGGTTCCTAGCAAAAACTTAGGGAGTTAATAAAATTGTCACAAAAAATTTCTCAAAAATCTGTCGTTTGGAGTCGACTTTAAACTGCTGGTTCCGCCACTTGTGGATAAAATTAACACACACAACATGAGTGATCTTAGAAACTAGGTTGTAATCTTGACAAAACGGTTGTAATGCCAAATTAAGTATGTAAGTAATGTATGACATCAAGATTGGACTTCAATAAAACTTAGAACAATGCTCTCTGTACTCTAAATTTTTTTCAATTATTATGGCCAGGAAAACCTTAAAACAATTCAAAACTATGTACGCCTTACATTAAACCGCAGGATTTTTATTATTATTATTATTTTTTTTTTCATATTAAGGAATAAACAACTAGGCTTGCAGTTACCACAATGTCAAAGCTTTCTATTCTAATAAAAACATGATTCTGTGTGAGGTTAGGTTAAGTTAGAGGGTAGCTTGCCGTTCGCAGGCAAGTTCATTCAGTGGCCATATGGCTCAATGTATTATCCAGTGTCATGATTCGTTAGTGGATGGGTTTAAACACGAACTACGGATGAAGCCGTCCAGTGGTGCTGTTAGTGATTCTAAATTACTTTCTTTGAGTGGTCTGCTGTAACAAACATTAACTCACAGTCAACATATCATAGTCAGCTACCCATAGCATTTAAGGGTATAATAATTTAAGCGGATTGTTTTTTATTTTCATGTGGTATCTGGCTACCGCCTATTTTCGAATTTCATACTACTTTGTTAATAACGAATTACGTTTTTGAATTAAAAATTATAAAACAAAACCCACCAGTGACACTTGTTCATGTTTAAAATGCTCTTTTCTTTCATGTTGTATTTCTGGCCTTTTTAAAATCGACTTGATTTGTTACCAGTGAGCCATATTTCCAATACGGCTTTGGTTTTTCAAAGTATAGTTCTTAAGTATAATTAGAGAAAAAAGAGAGAAAAAAATTTAATTTAATATCTTATATATAAAAATGAATGTGTGTTTGATTGTATGTTTGTATGTTTGTATGTTTGAAGTTTATAGACGATTAAACGGCTGAACCGATTTTCTTGAAATTTTCACAGTATCTTCCTGTATGTCTGGAAGGAGTTATAGGCTACTTTTTATGTTGATATTCCAAATGAGCGAGGGACCATGCCCACGTATGCTACATACTACATACTTAATATTTAATTGCATTTGAAATATATTACTCATACGGATAGTAGTTACCCCTACAAGTATGCTATCTGTGATTCTTGATGTATAAAACCAAAGAAAATAAAGTGTAAAGAACGACGCGGGGGGAAAGATAGAAGGGAAAGAAAAAAATTTTGTAACCAACATTTGTGAAAAAATTCACCAAATAAGAAAAAATATAACCAAAATTAAATTCGTAGACTTTTGTTTTATTTATTTTTTTTTTCAAGTTTAAATTATCTATGTATATATATAAAAATGAATGTACTTTATGGAATCGTAAACTATGCATTTAATCTTTAGCAAAGTTGTTGCGCATGAGCCGACGAAGGTTTCTAAGTTGGTATAACCAATTTCCGACAGGTGGCGCCACTGAAAATTCTTCGAAATTAATTAAATCGTAAACTGTGCATTTGATCCTGTGTTGAAAAGAAAAGAAAAGAGCATTACTAGCCTCATTGAGACTGAAAAATCTTCGAGTACATGCCGCACAGATCCGTTCGCATGAATCACTTGAACAATGAATCACTTGATCGAATGCGTACTACTCAGGCCCGTTCGTCTGAATCATCTGGACAACGGGAAACAAAATCAATAAAATGATTCAAACTTAATTGGATATTTGTCTAATGTCTTTCCTTCAAATTTATTTTAGTTTGTAGTGCAGCAAAGCGCGCAGGGTACAGCTAGTTTAAAATAAAAATAAAAAAAAACGTATTTTATGTCTTATAATTATTCATTTAATTACAATTACACCTACATTGGGGATGAAATGGCCGGTTTTCTTAGATATTGTATCACGAGTGTTCGTCGTAAACGTGTTACTTTTTATCGGGTTTTCGTTGTTTGCATGATTTAAAGTCTTTTGTTTTTATGGTGATTTTTATTTGTGGCAATAAATCACAATTTCTATGAGTTATTAACAGAGACGTGGTGTCTAGTAAAAATTGCACAAAACCAAGTCTTGAAAAGTAATTTATAATTATAGAGTGGCAAAGAAAAAAAATGATAAAAAAACGTAAAAAAAAAAATAATCTCATTGTGGTGACATAAAAGTAAGATTACAGTTTTAACCGGAATTTGTTAAATTTGGAAATAAAAATGAAATATTTTCAAACTAATAAACAAATTAGTTAAGCTACAACATGAAAGTTAAATCAGCTAAATTTTACTTGACTTTTACAAAAATTTCTTAAAGACTTTTCCCATGTTTCTTAAGTCTTTTGTTTAACTACAAAAAAAATCCTCTCATTTAAAAAAAAAATATTTTAATTACAGAAAAAGAAAAACAGCTTATATATAAAAATTTTAAAAACATTGCAAAACATTTTGCAAAAAAAAAAATACGATCTTTTTTGGGCAATAAAATCTGACGTTAAACATTGTATTGCAAAGCGTAATATTTCATGCATTAATTACAACCACCCAAGTTGAAATGCACATGAGAGACTAACTATCAGTGCACGTCTCAGCCATTATTTTTTTAGCCTACACATGTTATTTTTCTTGATTCTTCTTTTATTTTTTGGGAAAAAATAATTTAAGTTTCTGTGCAATAAAAAAAATTGATTTTAGTTGCCAGAATAATTTGCCATTATAAGCTTTAAAATCTTTTTACATTAACTTTCGAAAACTGAAAGATATTAAAGCCACTGTTGAACACTTTACATATTTTATAAGATAGGAAATGTTAACGAAAATGTTAACGTCAGTGGCCTGTGTTCATAAACTCGGCTGCAGAAACTGGAGAATATTTTCGGTACAATTTACAGATTTATATCAGATCTTGTCGCCGCAGTCTAGTAGGTAGTGTGTTGGCTTTTTAGACGTAAAGCCCGGGTTCGTATCCCAGGTCCGACATCAACTAAATATGAAAAAAAAATTTTTTTCTTCGGGGACTTCCTCCCAGCAGATTTCTGGCAAAAACTCTGAGAGTAAATAAACCTGCCATGAAAAAGTTTCTCAAAATCTGTCGTTCGGAGTCGTTAAACTGTAGGTCCCGCCACTCAAATATAAAATTAAGGCACACAACATGAGTGGTGTGAGAAGCTAGGCCGTAATCCTGACCGAAGGGTTGTAATGGCCAATTATGTATGTATGTATGTATGTATCAGATCCTGTTAGGTTTGGTTAGGTTAGGTTAGAGGACGTGTACCTGTCAACTGTGATAAGTACAGTACCCGGTGGTCGAACTGACCCATTGTACAATCAGATCCTGTTTAAGTTGGGCATATACCCAAAAACAACCTCGAGATTCTGTTGTAAGATAGAAAATTCAGTGAAATTCTTGACCTCCTACTGTATTGCCTTGCAGAGGCAAGACTTCTGCTCAAGATATAATGACAATGAAGAAGAACAGATCATAGGAATTAGATACGGTCAAAATTTAAAACTAAAACGTGTCTAGCCAAAGGTGATTTGGATAATGTCCACTTCGTCATAAAACTATCAGAATAGCTGAGAGGTGTTAGCCAGGAGTTGTAGTCAATAGCATAATGGATGATTATGCTATTACGCTATTACGATGGGATCTTATAGAACTCAAGTAAGGTTTGCCGTTTGAACCGGCTGCCAATTTAATTCAACCAAACCTAATTCGATGATTGACTCAACAGTGGTCGCTTGATCCCATCTCAATAATCTTTCTTTTCTCGGTTTTGAATATATAGTGGGGTTTTCCTTTTTCACGACAAGACAGAGGTGACTGAGGTTCTAATCGTTGGACATATTTTCCTCTAGGCATATTTTGTAGATAGGATGAGGTATGCAACCTACCAGCTCATTACATCCGATTGTAAACAATTCAGTACCTACAGCTTTATGAACCAAGATTCCAAAACAGTTTTCGCTACCGTCGGGCAACGTTTGAGACCGGAGATATAGCCGTCGAAGCTAATTGTTTGCCATAATTATTGCATTTCTTTATTTTTTGTCGATAACATGCATTTTTTAGATGACTTGCTTTTTTTTGACGATACCGTTGGGTAACGTTTGAGTCCGGAGATATAGCCGGCGAAACTAATTGTTTGCCATAATTGTCGCATTTCTTTATTTTTTGTCGATAACTTGCATTTTTTTCGATGACTTGCATTTTTGTTGTCGTTTGTTTGAATTTTAATGATCAATGACTTGGGTTGCATTTTTTTGTTGATAACTTGCTTTCTTTGTCGATGACTTGCAATTTTTGTCGATTACTTGCATTTTTTGTCGATGAATTGCATGTTTTTGGTCGATGACTTGTATTTTTTTGTTAATGACTTACAAAACCAATAGTTTTCTTACATTGTTTGTAGAATCCTGTTTACGTATCAATCTCTCGAATATATCCAATCCTTAAGAATGCACAAGTTGTCTTATGCTGCAAATCACAAATCATGTAAATAGTCCACGGAATACTCTAATGAAATTGCTTACGCAGATACTAAATACATCAAAGAAATGTTACTATTTCAGCAATAAAACATAATATTGCCATTCAACGCTTTATACGTTTGTTGCCATAATAGTAAAAAGCATTGGCAAATATTATTGCTAGTGCTGTAATATTTTTTTTCACATTTTTTTGAACATTTTGCCTGAACATTTAATGTCCAGCGTTGGTTTTCTTAAACAATATTTTACGACGATGAATTATGATAAATGGACTACTAATGAGATCTTGAAATGTTGCAAATGATTGCGCTGGTGGTTATGAGATTTTTGTTTCTTCAATTTAAGTATGATTAACACACAGAAAATCAGCTTGTAAGTGTAGGCTTTTTTTGTTAAGTTTTATTTCGGCTTTTAATTGCATTTTATTTTTTTGTGGTTTTGCGTTTATATCATAGAAATTTGAATACGTTTTGTTTTATAGTAGAGTATATCCAACAAGGATGCTTTAAAATGAACCAATTGTAAGCTAAGCAATCATTTTCAGTTGAGAAACGGAATGCTTGAAACGATGGAAAAAAATTCCAATATATTTTCTGTAAAAGGCAGGCGTTTAACTCACAGCACCACCTTGTTAGGCCGCTTAAATAAAAATTAATTAAAATTGTTTTTGTTTTTAGTTTTTAGTTGTTTCTTTATGCACATTTTCTCGATATCATTTCGTAAACAATTAATCAAAATTTTCATGTTTAAAATTAAAGCTCGTTAAAATGTTATGAAGATTACAAAGAGTATTTTTTGCTATGCACCACCACCTCAATGCTATAGACATTCGTTCACTCATTCATTCATTATTATTGTGCAACTTGTTGCAGAATAAAAAAAAATTGGAAAATAACCAAACGTAACAACCACTAAAGCCAGCGATAAGAATAAAGTAATTTCCCATAACTATGATAAGATCATCCATCTCTAGCCTGGCCAAAGCTATGCACATAGTTTTCAAGCGTTATTGGTATACAGAGTACATACATATATATATTTTTTTTTCATGCTATGCCGCTGTTCTAGTCTTCTTTAAATTTATCTTTTTTCTTTGCCATTGTTGTTATTGGTGGTGTAGTTCCTTAGCAATATAACAATAAGCCTAAATGTTTGACTCTTTCATGTAATTTAGAATGTTTGAAGGAATAACATTTCACATGCTTTAAGCGAACCAACAGCCATTACAACAAATTTGATTTGTATTGGTTGGCAATATGTTAAGGTAAAGAGAGGAAAACATAGGCAGGCAGTAGAATGAATGGGCTGTTAGGCAACGAGAAAAAAATAATAATAGAATGCGTTCAGTATTACCAAGTATATGAAAATAGAAGAAGGGAAGGTATGCCACTTTGGCAGATAGTTTGATAGGTTTGATAGCTCTGGTGCATAAACAGACTGAATTTAACTGATGTCCTGTTGTAGCCGCCGTAGTCTAGTGTGTATTAGACATGAGGCCACAGTTCAAACCCCAGGTCAAACAGTTACAACAAAACGAAATATGAAGAAATATTTCTTCGGCGGCTGCCTCTCAGCACAGATCTGGCAAAAACTCTGAAAAAAATGTGAACACGTGACCTATTGAAGTCACGTGTTGCTGTTGTCCAGATCAGCTAATTGAGGCTGAAAGAATTTAGTAAATATCCACTTATAGTGCTTGCAGTTGACAGTGATGGCCTGGTCAACATCGTACTCAAAGAAATACATACCGAGAATGCTACCAGCTTAAAATGTACACCAAAGTTACTTTTTTGGGATGCATTGCACTCTCTCAGATTTCATATGGATTGGTATCATTCCAAGTTCGATAAGTTTTGTTTTTGTTCACGTACCCATTCGGCCAGAAACATTTTTCGATGAAATTACGGTCTGTTGCCAACTGCTCCCGAGCCCAGTCAGCACACATACGCTGTCCTCTACTGTCGTTTATTTTCATTTCCCTTTTTCGTTTCGTCAACAAATGGCACCTTATTGTGAATAATCCTCTCGGCAGGCCAATTATGAAGATCGTAAAGTGGGTGATACTCGCGGTATGTTGCCCTAACAGAACAGTGTTTCTATATCCCTCCATGGTGATTTGGAAAAACAAACTGAATAAATGACAACAAATTTCACAGATGTGTAACCGCCGTAGTCTAGTAGATAGTGTGTTGGCTTATTAGACGTGAATATACGGTTCAAACCTCAGGTCAGACATCTCCAATTAAACGAAATATTTCTTTTGCGGCTTCCTCTCAACATATTTCTGGCAAAAAGTCTAAGAGTAAATAAAAAAATTGCCATGAAAAAGCTTCCTTGTATCGTTCGGAGATGACTTTAAACTGTAGGCCACTTATGTATAAAATTAAGACACACAGGATAAATGATGTGACAAACTAGAACTGACAGAAGTGTTGAAGTGACCAATTAGGTATGTATGTATGTAAGTATGGATGTATGCATGTATGTAGGATGGCCGTTACCAAAGTGCGAAGGTCCTGTTGGATTTTCAAGTTGCTTAAGTGTTTTCTCGAATTAGAGAGAAATTAAAAAGTTAATGACGGCTTTATACGATATTTTATCACATAAAGTGAGGTTAAATATGATTTCTCTGAGTACCCCTTCCCTGTTTTTCAACTGAATTTATTATTAAACAACCTGCTGCTGAAATTTTAAAATGAGAGCAATTCATGTATTTATGTGTTATGTATACATATTTTTCCTGACAATAAACAAGAGGGGCACCATCTTTAATGATTTCACATAATATTTAAACAGAAAAAATTCATTTTTTTGTAGAAGAAAAAAAAACGAATAAAATGTAGATGATCAAAAGCACAAGTGCTCTCATATAAACTTATTGCACCATGTATGTATGTGTAGAGTAAAGTTAAGTAAAGTGCTGTGTGAAGTAATTTCATATCAACTCATCATTTGGTTGGTGGTTTGGTTGGTTGGTTAATAAAATATGGGCTGGTTTAACATAAACAATAAGCACTGGCAACAACAACAATAACAAATATTACAGACAAAAACAAAACAACAAGAAGAAGAATTATATAAAATTAATTAAAGATGGTAAAGATAATTGATTAAGAACAACGATTAATAATACTTACTTTGAAGCAACATGGATTGCAACAACAATCTTTGTGTAACAACATACTGCTGCTGCAACATGCAATACCAACTACAACTACTACTACTGATTGTTAATGTTGAAAACAATATTTCTTAAATTCATTTAAGAAAGTGATGATTTTTATATAAAAAAAAAACAAAATTTCGTCGTTATTGTTATCAGTTGTTTAAAGGAAAATTAAAAAACAAAACAACCAAATCACTACCAAAACAATTTAAGGCAGGAAATTTTTTTACACTCACAAAATTATATGCGTTGCAATACAGAAAAAAATAAGAAGAAAAAAAACGAGCATTTAAATAGCCCAACATTGCCTGTGAAGTGTTGAAGAACATGCGCCTGCAGTAAGGCTTCCGTTCTTTAATAATATTTAAACATTCAATATTTTTGTTGTTTTTGTTGTTGGAAGAAAAAAAAAAAAGAAAACAAAATTATAAATGAAATTTTTACATCGATAACAGCGCACTTAAAAGCATTCATCGGTTTTCATCATCAATGCCATCACACCAACCAGCACTAAGCTATTGATGTTTAAGGCTTCGTTTTCTCCGTTTTTTCATTTTTTTTCTTTCCATTTTATTTTCAAGTTTTGCTTATGATTTCCATGATCTTGTTTTAGTTTCAATATATGTAGCAGGGGTTGTTTCAACAAGAAAAACGTTGCTGTTGTTGTTGTTGTTGTTGTTGTTATGGTTCTTTCAACATTTTACGTGCACAGTGGCCAAACTAATGAAAAGGACAAGCAACACATTTATAATAATCTGGCGCATATCAAAAATGTAACGCCTCTCCAAAACCAAAAAAAAAACAAAACCTAAAAAAATACTCAAAACAGCATAAAATATGCAACTTGTGGCATAAACGTGCATACACATGCACATTAACTTGACTGTCTACCTACTAAACGAAACTCATCACCAGCTTTTAAATTTTTTTGTTTTTCTTTTCACTCTGTTCTATACTTCATTCTACTCTTGAAGAAATATTAAACAAAACATAAAAACAACAACAAAAACCAAAAACTAAACTAAAAAAAAAGAAACTTATTTTAATGGAAATATTTATAAAAGCATGTGTGCGTGCCTGCAACTGCTTAAAAACCAGAAGAAAAAACATCTTGAAAACGTACTCTGTTTTAAAATGGAGTCTCTATATTTGGTACCTCTGGTCCGATCTGGTCTATATTGACGAGTAGTTGTTACTCCTGCTTAAATGAATTTCACAGGTTTCTGCTGCTGGTGCCGTCTTCACGAAATGATGAAATATTTTGTATCTGCTTTGTGAAGATTGTTTCGTTGATTGTGTTGAAAGAAATTGGAAATGAAAAATAAAATCATTAATACCGATAAAAATCGTTCATTACATCAAGAGCAATAAAGTACTTAAACATTAAGATAAAGATTGATTCGTAATATAAATACGATCTCTTAAAAAGGAATACAAATTCATAAACACTGCCAACTTATTGGCTCTGGCTGGTAGACAAAACAAAAATTCTAATTAAAGTTGAAATAATTTTTTTAACAAGTTCTAGTTAAAAGGAGTCAAGTGTTTTTAATCGTTTCCAACATGTGCTCATAATTTATTTTTTTTCTGCGACGTAAACTTTTTCCAGTAATTTTCTGAACTTGATAAGCCATTCTAAAATAAATTTGGGGCTAATTTGTAATAATTGTTTGACAAAATTTGTGGCATATGGCTTCATAAGGTTTGACATATCACCAAGAATAGACTCACAATTGAACAACTAGTGAAAACCATTGAATTTTACTATTGAGTTGAGTGAAAAATGGAAACAGAAAATGAAATTCACCCACGTAGTAGTAGTAATATAGTAGTAGTAGTAGCATTAATAGTAGTAGCGGTAGTAGTAGTAACTCAATAGGTAAACTATTAAGAAATTACTTACTAATGCTACTAGTATCAGTAATAGTAGTAGCATTAGTAGTGGTAGCAGCAGTAGTATCAGTAATCGTAGTAGCAGCAGTAGTAGTACCGGTAGTAGTAGTAATAGAACTACCTGTATTAGTAGGAATAGTAGCAGTAGTAGTAGCAATAATAGTACCAGTAGTAGTAGCAGTAAGAGTAGTAGCAGTAGTAGTAGTAGTAGTAGTAGTAGTAGCAGTGGCAGTAATAGTAGTAGCAGCAGTAGTAGTAGCTCAATAGGTAAACTATTAAGAAATAACTTTCTAGTGTGAGGATCAGCAGTGTTACTAATATTTTCTATTACTTATATAATGTTAACTTGGCACACTTGCGACCTGGTCTATTTGGATCGTATTAGATTAGAGGAAAACTTTCCAAAACTGTACACCTACGCCAGGCACTATCCTTCATGAGACAAGGACATGTGATGGACTACGCAGATAACGCAAAACTCGTAGATAACTCTGTAAAGGCAGAGACCAACAGAGCAGACTTTTGAATAAATACTGGTAAAGCGAAGATTATGCGGATCAACGTTAATAATACCAGAAAGTTTGATGTACAAATTTGGATCATGTTACATAATTTTGATAACTAAATGTTCTGCGTACCTACATACATTTATGACGATGTCACAGCAAAACTAGCCATAAAATGAAACCCACAGAAAACTACAAAAAGTGAAATGCGAACTCTTTCCTGATAAAGACAGATTGGAAAGGAACTTTGAACAAACGTATGACATGTAATCACTCTATGATTCCCCAGTATCGTTTAGGGAATTAATAACTTTTTCATACGCAACACTTTTTTTATGACCAACACTCAGGGCATGGCCCCTACTCATGCAATACATTGTGTTGGAACTAGAAAAATATGTGATGGGAAGGGGGGCAGAGGGAGTAGTGCTTAAGGACACTATATTTAAATCACTTTATATTATAAGGGACTGAAAACATCTCTGCAGGAAGAGAGTTCCACACACGAATAAGAGCCCAGTTGAAATAAAAATAATCATCCATCGTGCTTTTCGAATTTTACAACTAAGTGGCTTCAATATAATTTTTTATGATAAAAACAAATTCAAAGGTTCGTGCCTTAAGTCTTTTGCTTAGCATAAAATTAAACTTTCTAATTTACAAAAACCAAAATACAAATTTCCGATTATAAAACATAATTTTCATTCAAATTAAAATCAAATTATAATTCTAAAACCAAATGAATAACCAATTATAACTACGTTAAGTCTTACTGCTCGTGAGAAAATGCCAATAAAACGTAATTAATATTTGAAATTCTCTTTTCTCTTGTCTTTTTAGGTAAGTTGAAATGAAATCAAAGAACAAACCTTAGGAAATATCTGTTGATATGGCTTAAAACAAATTAAAATTACTTTCGAACACAACTTCCGTTTAAAAAAAGCTTATAAAAGTTAAACTACAAATGTAAGTACTCATGTTATCAAGTAAAAAAAACAACAAAATTATATATAAAATCAAATGAAGAAAAAACAAAAACATGTTTATGATTGTAAGCCAATTATGTTATAAAAAAACAAAATCAAAAAAAAAAAAATAAAATAATAAGAATAATTCAAACCCATATGCATAATATGACTGAACTACTCATTTAATATATAAGGAATGTTTAGACCAACCCTATTTGTTTCACTTTATTTTTTGATTTTGTTTAATATTTTATTATTTAATATTGCAATTTAAAAAAAGTTTTTTTTTAAACTCTCATGTAAAGAGAGTGTAGTGTACTGTGTATTGTACCATATACATATGTAAGTATTGTCTGTAGGATATAAGAAAAGGCAAGTGTTGGTTATGAAAAGATGGTCATGTTAATTGCGTTATTAAAGTATAAGACTAAATAAAGAGAGAAAAAAAATGAAGACTAAACACAATGCCAATTAACCTGTGCAAGATTATGAAAATATTTACAACATGTCTTACTGAAAGCAATTTCTTTTTTATTAAGAAATACTTGGCTGGATTATTAAATTAACGTCAAAATAGGACTTGTTTTATCGACAAAAAAATATGAAAAATTTAATGCCGACGAATGTACATCTGGTAAAAACCTAACTACAGCTGTCGAATTCGCTCTAAAGAAAATGGGGCGTTTTACTTTCTTCAACTTGTTTACTGACAATTATATTCAGTATTAGAGAGATATAATTTTTGGACTTGAGTAGAAAGACACCACCTTAACTAGCATCATTTAGAGTCGTATATTGGGTGGGTAGATAATTCCAAAGCAATATCGTTTCCAAAAAACAAATCTGAACACATAAAATGTAGTTTTAGGCAAATCCATCTTAGCACTCTTCTGGATAGACACTGAGCGGATCAAGAATAGGTAAATAGGCTGCCTTCCAAAATGTTAGTTGCTTTGTGTTTGAACAAAGTATCGTGTTTCATAATGCCACTGTACAAAATAGATACAATGTATTCTATTTGAAAACGTCGTCAATGTGTATTTTTAACGCAGTCAAAAAGCAATCAGGCATCGGATCTATAGTTGATGCATCGTTTGGTTACTTTGGATATCTACATAGTTTATATACAGTAGTAGAACTGCATACAAACTTGGTATTGATACATTTTGGAAGACAGCCATATTTTGAAGGAGAGTGCACCAGTAAAGCAAGTCGACATCAACTATGCTAGTTGTACGTCCACCATTAGAATACCAACCACTCTTTTTAGTGAAAGTTTCTTTCAAACCTTCTCCCAGTTCATTCGTCTGCTATCAGTTATGTCAGCATTCTTTCTGCCGCAAAATATTAGAAAATCGATGCATTCCATCGTTTCAATGAATTGTCCAAATTCCCTGTAAACATTATTATCTACGGTGCCTAATAATGTGTTACTGAAGTCATCTTTATTCAGTTTTGTGTTGGTGGTTTTTGTTGCTATTAAAATTTCCTCAGAGTATCTTTACTATTCATCCTCAATTCCACAATAGTCGGTGTAATGTGTCACTTGTTTCTACAAGTTTATATCATGTAATACTTACTATAAGTGAGATTATTTACTTTCTCATTTCCGACCATTTCTTGGTGACTAGATATCCATATAATGCATACGATAACATACCGATAACATATCTTGGCTCTGCCGTTACCACCAAAAATTATGTGGGTGTGGAGATCAAGCGCAGGATCACTCTTGCCAATAGGTGCTACTATGATCTCAATGTATGAGGCAATTGAGTAGCAGAGACCTCACTCGTGCGACAATCATTCTTTATGGCGCAGAGGCATGGACCCTATTGAGTACTGATGCAGCAGCCTTGAGAATGTTCGAGAGAAAAGTCCTTCGTAAGATCTTCGGTCCAGTGCGTGTTGACGATGATTTCCGTATCCGATTCAACAGTGAGGTGTATGAGCTCCTCAACGACATAGACGTTGTACAGCGTATTAATATCCAGCGGCTGCACTGGCTCGGCCATGTCATTCGAATGGAGAAGGATGCTCTGGGGAGACGGGTCTTGTCTCTAGATGATATTGTATAACAGTCCTGACCTGAGTTGGAGAAGAATATTGAAGTTCTTGGTTCCAGCCATATAAAATCCTTATACAAAATTCGATAACTAAAACGAATGTGAGGTTTTTCTTTTAGCTACTCTATCATACTAAATAAAACTCTGTACACAGGTTTTAATCATGTTGACTAGATAACTTTACTCAAAGAAAATTGGGTAACAATTTGTTGTAGAACTAAAAAACGCAGTAAAGCTGTTCACTATTCTAATATGCAAAAAATGAAATGAGAAAATATTACGTTTTTATGTATCTACTTAAAGTTTGTTTCTTAAGTCTTTAATAATATACATATTTTCTATTGCAAGCCTGTATGTGTCTTAAGTCTTTTGTATATGGTTATAAAATTAGTTTCTATTTAAATTCCGCAACCGCAAATTCACATTTTATTTTGACTATTTTATTACTTTGTGGCCACAAACACATTTCATTTATTTTTCTTCTTTTTTTTTTTTTTTTGTTTTCGACTCACAAAAAATTTTCAACGATTTTCTATGGCTGTTGCGTCTGTTAATTAAAGTTTAACGATATTTGTTTCCTTATGATTTTTTGATTTATGACATAGCCATGGCATTAGTGTTATCATTTATATGGCCACCACTGTAGATAATTTGTAGACTTTTGTTTCAACCATTATAGCCATTTGTGGTTGTCGTTATTTGTAGACATTTAATCTTTTCGTTAAGCTCGATAATGATTATGTTTTTATGTCTGATTTTTTTATTTTATTTCTTTATTTTTTTCTTTATAGTTTTTTTCATTCGTTAGTTTTTTTTCTTCCATTTTACATGTATTTTCGTATTTTGCGTCTTTATTTTCGTTTGTCATTTAACAAAAGCAAGATGGCCGGCCACCACCACTCTACACTGTAATCGTGGTATTGGTGGTGGTATTGGTGATGGTGATGGAGCTGTTGATGATGGTGGCCTAATGATTATTATAATGTTAATAATATGTGGCTAAAAGTGCTGAATGTTAATGACCATTATGAAATATAGGCGTTACTTTAGTGTTGTTTTGTGTTTTCTTTTGTTTGGATTATAGTTGAGTTGTTGTTGTGGTGTTTTTTTTTAGGAAACAAAGATAGTAAGAAAAAATTTAATGAATAATTTGTTGGGTTTATTTCAACATTTTTTGTTTTTTATGAAACAAAAGCAACCAGTGTGAGCAATAGCCAATAGCTAAGGTAAACTATATGATACCCTACATGGTATTTTTGAGGGCGGTTATATTACAGGGACATCGAGCTTTTGTAAAGGTTTTCGAGGGGATAAAATTCGATTTTTTCACTGCCATTAGGTATGGCTCTAGCATTGAATTTTTGTTAAAATTTAAGCTAATAAAGAGTTGAGTAACGTCCTAGTAATAAGAACTATAACAGAGATTGTCAGACAATACTCAATCAAGATCATAGACCAAATCTGCTGTAAATGACATGACACGACAAATCTCGGTTAAAAAAGCAAAATTTTCTTATAAAAAGGATTTTTTTTGTTGAAATTTTTGAAAATCATTCAAATTATTTTACCATTAAGATAGTTTTATGGAAACCAAATGAAATTGTAATCAACGTACATAATTTTCAAGACATTCGATCGAACTACATATATAGCTTTCACATCAAAATATCTTCGATCAAGTCATCAAATATTTGTCTGGAATCATTGTCATGGAATACAGCATCGTTTGTTTTAGCAAATTCTGGTCTCTCCCTTCTTTAGTCTACTATGTTCAACGAAGGGAGTATATCAGTAAGGGTTAATATATGATCATTTATTTCATACCTTGTATTCAAGGTTATCATCCAGACTTTTTTTTTTGTGTAAATAATCACTTACGGCCTATCAGTAACATATCCTTCCAGGTGCTTCTGCTTCTTGCGAGCTAGTTGGTCACACCAATCGATCACACAACTTCCTCGATTCGGTCCTTCCAACGCAAACAAGGTCGATCTCTTCGCCGACTTCCTCAAATCCCCGCATCAAATACCCGTCTCGACGGACTATCTTCTTTCATTCGAACAACATGGCTGAGTCAGCCGCTGGATGTTAATACGCCTCACAACGTCCATGTCGTTGAGGAGTTCTTACAGCTCACTGTTAGATCGAACGTCTTGTAGAGCATTAGTTTTGTCGTACGAGAGAGGTCTCCACTTTCCATAAGTTAGCCAATCAGTCTTTCCTGTTATTGTCCGGCAATTGGTAACCCGAAAATAATAATTCTTTGGTAATCAGAACTTACTTACAGAACGCGTCCTATTAAAGGTGACTTGGATAGAATACGCTCCTTACAGTTGCAAAAAGGAACAGATAACATCTGTATTTCAATGGAATCTTAGGCTTTGGCTTTGCTTTTAAGGCATCTGTAAATTTAAAATAATTCATGCGAAGTTCAAAGCAGAGCTTCTTTTAGCAATCACAGCTTATGTTAAGCGCCTTCCAAGTGTCAGAAAACTAAATATCTCAACTATCGCCCAACTGCTTCTTTCTCCACAAGCATATTCTTCAACGTTGTTGTTTATATTAAAAAAAAAAAAAAAGTATTGTGTTACACCTGAGGGAATAACATCACCAACGGACATCATAGAGACCCAAGGCAGCGTTATCAGATCATTGAATTAAATACAACACGGTAAGGTTTCACAAAAGACGTTATCATGCAGCGTTCTCTCTAGACCCTGCTATGGTAGATCCATCGCTGCTTAGCTGAAAGCAAGCATAAGCGATGGCCATCTATAGACGTCATTTACGCCAACGTGTTAAAATAGGTTTTTGTTTGACACAAAGAAATTAATGTTGAGCAGTCCTTCTACCCCAAAGGAAAACTACTCATACTTTGGATGTAATCCTTGTTTATTTAGTTCAAACTACAAAGATTTCTTAAAGAAATTAACACAAAGCCTTTAGCTGATGTACCACTACCACTTACATCAGTGTAGGGTATTTTAAACTAATCATTACGACCCTAAGTTATATAAAAACATCAGCAACAAACAACAACAGCAGCAAATTTATGAGGCATTATAATACAAAAATGGCTTCTTATACTAATAAAAGCTTTCATGTGTGCCCCAACAGACACACACACACACTAAACACGCACACAGTCTTATACAATTACATTTAATATCAACCATTAATATGATAAGAAAAATATAAGAAAGAAAGAAAGAAAAATAAAAAGTTGAGCAACACTTGTTGATTTGCTCAAAATGCTTTTAATGTTGTTGCTGCTGTTGTTGTTGTTGTGGTTATTTCAAGTAGCCATCAACAACATACCAAATGGTACCAAGTGTATTAAAAAAAAAGAACATAAACTGAGCATAATTTTATTATTCTCATACGTACATACATACATACATATATTTAGTATTTATATTATATTGTTTATATATTGCATGTATTAGTATAAACTTATATGTGTGAGTTTAATTTTAAGTTATTCAACACACTGCTCTTCAAACTCAAGCGGCAGTTGGTTGTAATTTTTGTTTCTGTTCATGTATTCTCTCTTTTTGTTTTTTCTTGAGCTTCTTGTTTT
This sequence comes from Sarcophaga rosellei, assembly GCA_930367235.1. Taxonomy (NCBI): domain Eukaryota; kingdom Metazoa; phylum Arthropoda; class Insecta; order Diptera; family Sarcophagidae; genus Sarcophaga; species Sarcophaga rosellei. The sequence goes on from OV884019.1 coordinate 34,039,265, forward strand.
CATTTCTTATTTGTTGTTCTAGCTTTTAACAGTATTAGTATCAATATTGTTGTAGTTGTTAATGTATTTTTTTTGTATTTTTATTTAGTTTTTAATAGTATGGGCAGCTTAAAAAGAGAATTTTGTTGTGTTTTTATGCATACGTTGTTGGTTGTGGTCTCTTTCTAATAACATTAGGGTGGCTTATGTTCGGTTATGATAATATTTGTAAACCTAACTGGTGTAAATAGAGTGTATTGATGTTTTTAGCACGTTAAAAATAAAGTTGTTGAGTCGATTTTAATTATTTTATTCAAATTACTATAACTTCTGCAGTCAATTGAGCTGTCTTACTCTTCTTGGCAAATTTTTGAACTTTTTGAAATAAATGACAACATTTTGAAAATATTTCAGCTCAGGAAAATATAGGGTGGGCCATCTATCGCTTTAAATTTGACACATAGTCTTTTTCGAATCTGGCCATACTTATGTCATTCTATTCTGCCACAAAGTTCAGTATATTATCTCCAATGAGCGTAATGAATCTATTTACCCTTGAGCAACGTTGAGATATATTGGGAATTAATTTTCAAAACAAAGACAATTGGTCGGAAATTGCAAGAAAATTTCCTACAAAATTTCGTCGTAGAGAAGGAGCAACAGTGTCCTGTGTACGCAAATTTATTGCTAAAGTTCATGAGACTGGTTTCATTTCTTTATTACATGTTCGCAAAATAAATTCTTGGGGAGATTGACAGTTTGTGCATATTTCTCAGTACCCAACACTCAGTACCCGGTACATTTTTACCTTAATATTTGCATATACATAGTCAGAGTACTTTCAAAAACACTTAAATTATTTTGAAAACATTTTTACTTGTGCCATTTCATTCATATTGTCTGTTTTCGTACGTAAAGGTGTGAAGTGATATACCTATAAGGAATTTTCAAAATCAACGACAAACTCCATGATTGTGCTCGATATTACCTCACCCAGCACCTGATATGCATTCAGGTGTACCCCCACAGCTTCTGATGATTCACCACTCATTTTTCATTCGGTTCTGGTGGTGCATTGTACCACCCTAAGCTAGCAGGCAGTGTTCTGGCTTATTGGACGTGAGGTCGCGGTTCAAACCCCCAGGTCAGACATCTCCTACCGAACGAAATATTAAAACATATTCCTTCCACAACTTCCTGTCAACAGATTTTTGGCAAAAACTCTGAGAGTAAGTATCATGGCCGTGAATAGTTTCTCATAAAAAATCTGTCACTTGGATTCGACTGTTAAACTGTAGGTCCCACTACTCATGTATGAAATTAACACACACACAACCTAAGTGGTGTGAGAAGCTTGATCGTAATACGGTCTGAACGGTTGTAATGACTTACTACGTAAGTTTAATTCTAATGGTGCATTATTATTACCACAAAATCTTCATGTTGATCTCCATTCTGAAAAAGTATACATAGATTGTTTTTGGATATTCTTATGCTGGAAGTAGTCAACATTAAGTAGGTAGGGAGGTAGAGGAGCCTGTCTACCTAAAAAGAAGATGGAAGAGTTAGACACCACAGATCAGCAATGAGTATTCAAAAAGATGAGTTGATTAGAATCATACTCATAATTTCTGATACTTATACGCATTCATACTTATGTTAATATCATACTCATACTGCTCATATTCAAAGTTTGAAGTTGATTTTGACTTTCCTTTACTCAACATTTACAGGAATCACAAAACAAGTATGATTTGTGTACGAACACTACAATACTCACTAGAAGGTTGTGTGTTCGATTTGCTTGCTTTCTTTGTCTTTTTCTTTCCTCTTTTTTTGTAAATGTACCAACAACAACTGTAAATTTTGATTAATGGTTCGAATCACTCGAATCATTTATGAGTATTAGGAGTATTTTTCGAAATTTATGAATCTGTATGAGTAGGTGTATGAATCAAACATATTTCGAAAATTATGAGTTTGATGTCAACGTTATACTCATACTCATTGCAACCTGTACTTATAAGTTAATGTTGTAGTGTTATAGTGGTAGATTTCTGGTAGAGTAAATAAAATTTCCACGAAAAGTTTCTCAAAAATCTGTCGTTCGCAGTCGACTTTAGTCTCTAGGTACCACCACTTTTGGATAAAATTAGAGCAGACCATATATTGAAGTCGCCATAGTCTAGTAGGTAGTGTGTTGGCTCATTAGACGTAAAGCCCGCGTTCGAACCCCAAGTCGGACATCAAAACAAAATATGAAAAAATATTTTTTTTCGGCGACTTCCTCTCAGCAGATTTCTGGCAAAAACTCTGAAAGTAAGTAACATGGTAATGAAAAGTCTGTCAAAATCTGTCGTTAAGAGTCAAGTTTACACTGTAGATCCCGCCACTCATGTATAAAAAATTAACACACACAACATGAGTGGTGTTGAGAAGCTAGGTCGTAATCCTGACTGAAGAGGTGTAATGACGAATTTGTGTATGTTTATAATGTTAAGTGTTATGTAGTAGATCTTAATAAAGTAAAATACTTTTCTGCAATCGTTTCTCACATTTAAAGTCCCTTTTTTTATTAATTGTGCAAAAATTTAATGAATTTTCTATCAAAATCCTACCAAAGCGAAATGTTAGCACAAAAACATTTCTTGTCACAAAAATTCTTGCAAAACGTTTTTGCAACCCACAAGATCTACCATTTTTGGTTGCAGCCAGAACTTTTATAAAAGATTGTGGTAATCAACACTTAAGAAGGGAGAAGAGAAATGAAACCGTTAATAAAAATAAAAATTTACATTGCTTTTGTCTTTAAATAGACAGAGAAATTGATAAAAAAAAACAAAAGAAAACAAAAAACAATAATGACTTCAACAGCGTATATGTTAAGCTTACCGTTTTGGTGTTGATTCAATTAGTAAATATTTCTTGTATTTATTTAGAAGAATAGAAAGAAAAAATCAAAAAAAAAGGACATTCGAACAAACAAAATAACCGCCACAATATTTAAATTGAACGACAAAGGAAACTTCATAATAGCGTAGATGTATGGAAAAAGGCAAGTTTGGGTGACTTCAAGGTGAAAGTATTTAATACGCAACATGTAAGAAAGTTTCATTCATAAGAGGTCGCATCTATGATTCGCTATTTAGTTTCCTACATACATACATACATACGTAATTGGTCATTACAACCCCTTAGTCAGGATTAGGATCTAGTTTCTCACATCACTTATGCGGTGTGTTTTAATATTATATGCATGAGTAGTGAGACCTACAGTTTAAAGTCGACTCGGAACAGCCGATTTTTGAGAAACTTTTCATGGCCATATTACTTATTCTCAGATTTTTTTGCCAGAAATCTGTTGAGAGGAAGTCTTCGAAGGAATATTTATTCATATTTCATTTTGTAGGATATGTTTGACGTGTGGTTTGAAACGAGGGCTTGTGTCTAATAAGCCAAGTCACTACCAACTAGACTACGGCGATCCTCTTGTGAAGACTTCAGACAAATCTTTACAGGAAATCTTTATAGGAACAAGCTGTAATATCTAGGATGAAGGCTAGGCCACTGAACATTATCGCTGTCATTTTCTGGCACCTGGAGCGTAGAATTTTTGAGCTGAAGGTGATTGCAATCAGAACCTTAATGTTCTATGACCATACGACTGAGGGGCGGACCACAGGCTACATGCCTGCCATTAAACCGCTCTCAGCGGCTGGGGAAAAAATATCTTTCTTCCCCTCTTAATGCTTTTACTTTTGGTCTTTGCAGTCAGTGCTTTAGCCCTCTTGCAAATGCTTGGTGATCGGTCTTCTTCTATGCTACACTCGATGTTAGTCCCTTCTGCAGGTACCTTAGGTTTAACTGCCACATGATTAATGGAAGCTTTCGCGCCGATTTGAACAAGTTTTTGTTGAAAATTAAAGGATAAGAGCTGCGTATTTAAGGCAAATAAAATCTCTGATCGATTTTAACTAATAAATACAGATCAAATCACTGGGGAAAAATGGAGTGTAAGCGGAAGCGCTTTATTTAGAAGAAGTTTTACTTATAAAGCGTTACAAACTCTGGCACCAACACATTAAGCTCCCACCACCCATGCACCCATGCATGTGTAGCGTATAAATATTTAAACAAGAAGAAAAAAATTTCGCAAAATCCGCAAGGCATTCAAGAAATGTTTACAAATCGATAAATCTTATTAAGAAAAGCTAAATGGTGACCATAACAATGGCAACACTATAACAGCAACAACAACTGCAACAGCAACAACACCAACTATTTAGTAAATAAATGTTTGCTTTCAGTTAAAAATCAAGATTCAATAGCAGAAGCGTAAAGGTGAATACATGTTCCAACAATAGGAAAAAACCAACAGCAAACGATAGAAAGAAGAAAAGCCGAGAAAATGATTTCAAATATTATCCGCCACATCATCATCATCATCAACAACAACAGCAATAGCAGCAGCAGCAAAACTACTACTGTGATGAGGCACGGCAACGGCATTGTGATCTGTGAATGTAACAGATGATCATCGTCATCATTAAACTGATGATGAGCATCATCAGCATTTTCATTAACTGTTTGGTTTGGTTTGTGTTTTGCAAAGGCAGTTGCAATGAATGCAAATTCGTGAGCTTTTACGCCAAAACAACAGACGTTTTTTCTACTTTTTCTATTTGTTTTTCTTTTTTGTTTTGTTCTGCAGGAACAATAACAACAGCAACAACTTAAAATATTTAAGCAGGAAAATGTTAGAAAAACTAAACAAATAAAGCAGGAAAACTGCAACCAACTGCAGCATTAAATATTATAAAAGGCAGTGAATTAAAGGAATCAAATGAAAATTTGGATTTTGAACGAGTCCATGTTGAAATACTTAAATGGAAAATTCAAAATGTTTCCGTCCGTAAATATCTTAAACTCCCCAACAAATTTTAGGTTGTTCTCTTCTTAGTCTATCTGCCTTGAAGGAATTTCACATATAATTACGGGACTTTAGTTACAGGGCGTTTAATACCCAGCTTGATACACCATTAGTTCTAGTATCAGCCAATTTTTGAGGTTATTCTCGTCCTAGTTGATCTCCCTTTAAAAATTTTTCTTATTTATTTACGAGCCTTTAGTTACAAGGCTTTTAATAGCCAGCTTGGGTACATCATTAGTTCTCGTGTCAAACGGAAGCCTAGTTTTTGTGGAACCAATAAAAAATTTGATGGTAGCAATGCTCGAACAGCGGAACAAGAGATTTCCCAGCTGTCTCTTAAATATCAAAATCAAGGCTTCAATAAGAATTTAACAGACATTTTCCCTTTTCCTAAGTGCCTTATAACATTACAGTCCCTTAGAAATCTGTTTTATTGCCTTAAACTTGAATACCTTTTCACATCTGTTTCGAACGCATTAGAAAAGAAATTTAAGGCTAACCGTTTGCCAGCTACCTCTGATGCAGATGTTTTCTTATGTTACAATATGTAGTAAACATGTACTTGTAACATATAAGCTTACACACACACAGTCTTCTTGGGTACACACATGTTAATATTTATTTACACATGAGCTATAAAAATAGCAAAAAAAAGAAAGAGAAAAACGAGTAACATTCTGATCATAATGATGAAAATGATAATGTTGCCACAAACTTTTAATGCAAATTTATAATAGTAAAATAAACAAGACAGAAAAACACGGGTGGTCAGCACCGAACGCTTGGTATCTTACACTTTTGAATCTAGCATTTTAAAACATTTGTAGTAATTTTTGATAAATTTTCTTCAGATTTGCTTGAGCACTTATTTCGGATGACTTTTTATAGTCATTTATTTTTTTTAATATTATTTCATGTAAATGTTGGTAAAAACGGTATCCTAGCTCCCAAAACATAAACATTTTTATAGAAGCTGCTATAGCGACGTTACAAATAAAACACTGAACATCACCCTTGGCATTGGTAGGGGCTTGCAATGAGATAAACAATTTTTGGACATCCAATATTTATCTTCAGAAGTGGTTAACCGGAGGTGAAACCACGTAACTTTTAGATTCTAGAGATTTCCATCAAGTTCCTCAGGCAGACATGCTACCAAATCAAAAGATGTCTTGCTTCATTGATCATAACATTGCGATTTTCATTTGCCTTCAAGTAGTAGAGTCCAATTATGTGGCCGCCGTATATGCCGCATCAAAGAGTGAATTACTATAGCAGCTCTAGACACCAATTTCGTGTATTTTGTGTCTATCGCACCTAAAAAATTTAACCAAACGGAGATATCTTCGCTAATGAACCAGAAGTAGCTCTCGTCGCTAATGATAATCATTCATAAGAATATATTTATCGCACATCACCAATTTCTGTCTTTTATTCATTGGAAGGGCTCTGGAACTGTTAGCAACTAACGCTCATTTTCTTTGAAAAATCATCGATGAAACCCATTTATTGATGAATGGATACGTCAGCAAACAAAATTATCGAATTTGGTATTTAGTGGGGATATTGGGATGGCGTCGATATGGGTTTATATTTCTTTGAGTCCGACGTTGCCCAAGCCATTGACCATTTTTCATTGTTCGATAAAAAAATTTACACTGAAAAACGTGTTAATTTGCCCAGCTTTAGTAACGGTTTTTCGGAAACGTTTCCACTGTAAATATTCTGAAATGAAGTATGGAACTTTGTCTCCAAACTAGCCTGTGTTTCCAGACCGGTTATCACATTACAGCACATTGTAATATGCTTAAGAATGATGTGACTTAAACCAAGTTTAAGGCAAAAGTTTGCAAAGATAATGGGGATCTGGATGGACTTAATAGAGGTTTTCAAACCGAAGTTAGAGCTATTACTTGTAAAGGTTAAGTTGTGATCTGCAGTATGTGAAGCATGTGATAACACATCGATTCTTATAAAAACTGAAAAATATCTCGTGATTTTAATCAAAAACTGCAGCTGTCGTATCAACAATACCTGATGATAATATTCAAGGCTAGTTTTATCAATTAACCTTCATACCTGGAACTCGTGTACCATTTAAATCAAAACCTGATACACAGTCAGTCAGTACATATGCAAAGTACTGCAGTAGGGTACAACTAACTACTGATAATGATGATGAGTAGCTAGCAAAAGGCAAAATAAAAAAAAATGAGAAAAAAGGATGCTAAAGATGCTGTTGTGTTGCTGCCGTTAAAGCTTAACGTATATTTGCGTCTTGACTTTCTTTTGCTACTGCCGTGTTGCGCCTAATGGTGCACATGAAACATTAGTCTCGGCCAACAACCACATTTAAAGTGTATTTGTCTATAAGGCCAAGGGGAGGCAAACGACAGTGCAATTGTTTAAAAGTTTACGATCATGTGAGTGTTTTTTCTTTAAGTTTTTTTTTTCGTTGTTGTTTTTTTTTCATTTAAGAGTGTTCAATTTTCCGACTTAAATACCGTATTTAGCTGAGCATTTAGTTGTTTGATTTTTTTAAAGCATTTCTTTCTTTCTTTCTCTCTATTTTTGTTTTGTAATTTGAGCGGCTTAGGCCGTTGATGCAGATGATGATGATGATGCACCATCGTCAGCAGTTATTGCTACTGACCATATGGATATGAAGTTGGTGTGTTTTTTTTAATTTTTTTTTTGCAACATGAAATAACATACAGAACATATAGAGAACAACAACAACAACAACAGCAACTGAAAAGTATTTCTTTTTTTTTTGTAGTAGGAAATGCTGTAAATTAAATAAGTTTTTATTTCTTTTCTTGCTGCGTTCCTTTATTTTGTGTTGTTTTTTGGTTTTCTAGCATTCAAATGCCAGAGTATTAAATGTAAAATACATGTTTAAACTTGCACAAGGTTATTTGATACAAGAGGTTGGTTGGTTGCTTGGTTTTCTTTCAACATTTTTACCGTTTTAATACGGGAATTTTCAAATTTTCTCTATACCGAGAGTAAGTGCAGCAACATGTTAAAACAAAAACAACAACAATATTCCTTCTTGTTTTTGTTGTTGTGTTTGCGATAATTCTTTAAAAGGTACTACACCTCGCGTATTTCGCGTATTTGTATCTCTTAGAAAACGTATTTAAGGTGCATTTTTCATTTCTGTTAAAAGCTTTTCTTTCCCATTTTCTTTCCACCTTTGCAGAATACTGTGGCAAACATACATATTCTTTAAGTTTTGTTTAGTTTTTCGGCCATATTTTTCGTTGAAATGAAAAATTCATGAACATGCTTTTCAAATATTACTTGAATTTCTTTGTCGAATCGATAAATATGTACAATATTTTCAACATGATATTTGTTTTACAACAACTTTGATATGGTGGTCGCCATCTCTGTCTTGGTCTTCGTCTTTGTCTTCTAAACGTTAAAGAAGGCGAGAAATTAATTCCTTAGACAAGGAAATTAATGAAGAAGAGAATTTATTGATCCAAAGCCAATGTCTAATACCTTATTTGAATCATGCGTGAATTGCTAAGACTTGAAAAATATTTTGGAAATATTTTAAACCTGACTTTGTAAGCACAAAAGTAAAGAGGGATTTTTTTAAAACAAATGGCAATGTATTCAGTTTAAATATGTTTTCAATGGTTACAGAAATTTAAGAATCATCCTACATACATACATAATTGGTCATTAAAACCCTTTAGTCTGGATTATGACTTAGTTTCCCACACAACTTATGTCGTGTGCGTTAAATTTTATACATGAGTGGCGGGATCTACAAGTTTAAGTCAACTCCGAACGACAGATTTTTTGAGAAACTATTCATTGCAATTTTATTTACTCTCAGAGTTTAGCTGAAAATGCCTGATCTGGGGATTGAACCGAGGCCTCACGTCTAATAAGCCAACACCCTACCTACTAGACCACAGCGACTTCGAGAATTATCCTTGTTTTCGCTATTCAATGTATCCCCATCAACGATGCTCCTTTCACCCTCATCTCAATCTTCTCTGGTAGTCAAGCTGCTATAAGATCTCTACCGAGCATTACGGTTAATTCTAGACTCGTTAGGGAGTGTCGCCACTATCTCGACGTTTTCTTTGGGCGCTCCAGTGTCTTACTTGTATGGGTTCCTGGGCACAAGGACCCAGGCATCAGCAGGGCCGACGAACTCGCCAGAGCTGGTGGACTCCTTCCGGAATCCTCGTCAATCGATTTGGGCATGCCACTTACCTTGGTTAAATTGGAAATTAGGCAAGAATTCTTTCTCCAATCTATCCTGTGTAAATGAGGAATCTTGTTGCACTGCCATACTCACTTAGCCCACGATTGATAGAAGGGGCACCAACAAACTACTCGGACTTGATCGCAATTTGATCTCGAACACAGTGGCCATGCTTACAGGTCATTGCTTTATGAAAATACACGCAGAAAGTCTGCAGCTTCCTTCTAACGACTTCTGCCGTGGGTGTCAACCGCCTGAAGATGAGGAAACTGTTATCCGCTTTCCTTGTTAATGGCAATATCTTGCGAGATGCAGATTTACGTTATTTGGCTCTCCACTGCTTGTCAGCTTAAATAAGTTATCCTTAACTGATTTCAAGGACATAGCTACGTTTATTAAGATTCCAGGCTGAATACCAGCATATTTTAGTCTTCCTTTTTAATGTGCAGTGAGTGCATTACCAAGTGAGCTTTGGTAATCAATGCTACCACTTCGACCTAACCTAGTAAATCCTGTTGTTAGGCATCACTGTACACCACTTATTAATTCATAAACATATACGTGCTTTCTATGTATATATGAAGGTAGACTTGACATTCGTGTTCAACATTGTTAACTTAGTAACACACAAGTTGAATTCCAAATGGATGTTAAGTGACCAAATATTCTTCGTGCTTGCTGTATGCAATTATCAATATGTATTCGTATGACACAGGATATTTAGAAATTACAAGTAAATTGTGGTTAATATACAGCCACTTACATACATAATGGGTCATTACAACCCTTCAGTCAGGAACACGACCTCGCTTCCCACACCATATATGTTGAGTGGGTTAATTTTATACACGAGTGGCGGGGCCTACAGTTTAAAGTCGACTGCGAAAGACAGTTTTTTAGAAACTTTTTCATGGAGTTTTTTTTCCCAGACATCTGTTGAGAGGAAATGAGGAATATTTCTTCATTTTTCGTTTTGTTGGAGATCTCTGACCTGAAGTTTGAACCATAGCCTCTCGTCTAATGAGATAACACACTTACTACTAAATTACGGCGACTGCCGACTTACACAGCCACTTATGTGTAAGTATTTAATACTTGTGACTTTAAGGTGTCATTTGGATTGTTTACAAGGCCTGTTGTTAGACACATCTCTAGTCTAGAATATTCGCAAGGTCCAGAAAAGATGTGGATTCACAAAAGTCTATATTCTGTGCATGTTACGAGGGGTACAATATAGTATGCAGGGTAGTTAGTATATATTAGTATGACCCATATTAATGCATTGCAACTCTTTTATGAAATGCCTAAAACATGTGATATTTTTTCATGTATCGTGATATATACGACACACGTTTAAATTGTAATAAAAAACAAAATTTTATTACCAAAATAAAGCTTGAATAGGTTTTTTTCTACTTTTTTCTCCAACAAGTCTATCAATATTCTGTAAAATATTATCGCTCAACTGAAAGCAACAACAAAAAAATAAAAATTATTTATATCCTCTAATGGTTATAAATTAAAGTCGTGTTATTGTAAGCAACACAAGTTTTAGTATGATTTTTTCAATGGCTTTTTATAGATTTTTGGCCACATTTGAAATAATTCAAGTTAAGTTTGGTTTTTTTTTTTTGCTGACATTTATGAAGTTCGTTAAAGTTTCAAGTTAATAAAATAAACTCAAAGGAAAAAACATACGAGAAAACAAGAAACATTTTAATGAATTGGAAGAAAAACAATTTTAAGAAAAATCTTAAGAAAGGAAATTATAAACGAACATAAGATACGCTACAAACAAAATGAAATTCCATTGCAGATATTAGCAATTCATTGTGCCTGGAAAGCTTACTTAAGGTTACAAAAGGTACATACAATGGACTTGTATTTGAGATACTTTCTAATCCTCTGTACAAATGGAGTACATACAGTTTCCTTATGTCAATGTAGGGTATTGAAAGTCTAATGTTTTTCGTAGTCATTTGGTTTTAAGGTTTTCATTTGACTCTTTTCCATAATAAAAAAATAATTTTTTTCTTTGTTGTATACAATATATGTTAAGAGGTGAAATAATGATGTTAACCTTTATCTCCATGCAGGTTAAAGTTAAAAAAAAAAAAAATGAGAAAAAAAAATATTTTTTCAAGAAATCAAATTTTATTTGAATTATTAAAGCAACAGCTGCTGCATGCACTCGTACACCATTTACATTGTTGCCTGGGATCTTAAATTATTTTAATACCACAACAATTAAAATTGTATTAATCATTCTTATTTTCATTTTAAAACGATTCCGTTTTTATTTTCTTCTTTCTTTCTGTACAAATCTGTAGAAGCCGGCAATTATTAACTCATTTGATGTCATTATTATTTAGCCAAACACTGTTATATGATACAAGCAAGAAGAATACATACCACATAGGAATTCTATTTTTCTGTTTACGTTTGAGAAGTTGACATTACATGATTCCTATAAATCAGTAGCGGTTTCAAAAGGGGGTAGGGGGGCTCAGTATAATTTTGTACTGAAATAACCCAAAGGATTTGTGCAAGACAAAATTGTGTAAATTACAGCCATTATCTTACTGTTTGTATTATAAAGGTCGGGTCATTTAAAAGGTTTAAATTTAAAAATGCAATGAAGTAAATAACAGAAATGGAATAAGACTTCATTTATACGGCTGCCGCAGCTGGCCTCACAGTACCTCATTCGACCAGACCAATTTTCATTCACTTTTCGAGTGTATGGCGTTGTATCTCGGCAATGTCCTCATAAATGTTGGTCTCCAATGCTCAATTTTCTCTGGTTTGTAGGCATACAAATTTTATTTAACGGCGTCCCACAGAAAATAGTCCAACGTTGTCAAATCGCAGCTTTGCCCCTTAGCTTTTCTTGGTGTAAGGTTCCAAGACTGTTAAGGAATAACTTCTCGCATGTTCCTATTTTCCTTTTACTTATGTTTGTTGAAATCATAACAGTGATATCCCTGATAACGGAGCAGACATCCCTGTCCTGCCTGAGCTGTAGTAACACCCCTCTGATTATACCTTACCAGGTTCTCTAAGTAAATCTATACCAGTCCCTCTTACCAATTTCCGCAGCCTCATTCCTTTGCATTTCGAAATTCTTTTCCTCTTCCAATAAACTAACACTCGCAGCGCACCTGTTTTCATTCGAATCTATAACTTGGCCATCAACCTCCACTTATTTTTATAACACTTAAAGACATAAACACTAACTGACACTCAGTTTCTTTCTACTGGACTTTAGCACGCAATGCTACCTACCAATACAAATGTTATACAAAAAAAAAAAAAACAAGAACTTGGCCTCTAGATGACAATTTCACAGTTAAAATATTAAGAGAGGTTGTACGTATGTATGTATGTACTTTAATTCCTCTAAACCTTGCTCTTCTACCTCTTGTAGACAATTTCTTTATAACAGTAATAGGGTCGCTTGTAATGTTAAAAGAGTTAAAAGAAACACACACCCAGGTATACATGTGTATATACATGTATTAGAGAAATTTTTATTACACTGGCGTCTAACAGTTTCTCAGTTTCTTTCTTACGATCTAATGATTGATGACTGTTTTGCATGTTGACAAAAAAAATTAAAAAAATTTTTTCTGTCTCTCTACGAAAATATTTTGTATTGTTTTTTGCTGTTTTTATAAATAATTTATGTTTTTTTAAATGCAGCAATTTGTTATAAAAAAAAAACAAGGAAACTTACACACTAACATTTATAACTACTATAGGCTTCTATACAATCTTATAAAAAACCTTTTGAAAAATAAAATGTTAAACAGAGAGAAATAAAACTGGTAGCAATTTTTACGTCATTAACAAAAAAAAAACGGATGATACAGCTTAACAAAAGCAATTTCCTTCAAATTCTTCGTTTCAATATTGAAGAGAATAGATTTAAAAAATCTTATGGTTTAAAAATAGTTCAGTGAACCAAGAATACTGAGAAACCAAACAAAAATCTTAAAAGGCTCATTAGAATACTGGCCTAGATCTCAATGAGTGAATTTCCTCACCTCTACACCCAATACAACAACTACCCAATATGCTGGAAAAACTTTATTTGTGAAACTGAACGAAGCTCTCTATAAGACGAACTTTGACAACTGAAACGGCCATCTTGTTGAATCTACATCTGTCAAGTATACATATATAATTTGTCATTACAAATTTTCAGCCAGGATTACGACCTCGTTTCGCCCACCACTTAGTATAAGGTCGACTCAGAATGACAGATTTTTGAGAAACTTTTCATGGCAATTTTATTTTACTCCCAGAGGTATTGCCGTTAGACTGCTGAGCGGCAGTCGATGAAGAATTAATTTTTATATTTCGTTTATCTGACTTGGGGTTTGAACCGTGGTCTCACGTCTAATAAACCAACACACGACCTATTAGACTAGGGCGGCTTCTGTCAAGTCCCATATATAATTGGTCATTACAACGTCTTAGTCAGCTAGCCTAGCTTCTCACACTGCTGATGTTGTGTGTGTTAATTTTGTACATGAGTGGTGGGACCAAAACTTTGAAGTCCGCTCGGACAGATATTTAAGAAACTTTTCATAGCAATTTTATTTTACTCTCAGAGTATTTGCTAGAAATCTGCTGAGAGTCAGTCGCCGAAGGAATATTTGTACATGTTTCGTTTTCTTGGAGTTTAAACCGAGGCCTCACGTCTAATAAGCCAACTAGACTACCTACTAGACTAGGGCGACTTCTGTCAAGGTGGATGTCTTGTATTCAGACGTGAGTTCGTTGAATGTTATCTGAAATAGTGGACAACTGCCTCAATTCTAATCGAAAATGCTTAACGATGAGGCCCATTTCTTGAAGAATGTCGACAAAATTGTTGTAGTTGTAAAAATACAAATCCGCATGAAATCCATTGTAGTCGCCGTGGTCTAGTAGGTAGTGTGTTGGCTTATTAGACGAAAGGCCCGAGTTCGAATCCTAGGTCAGACATCAAAATGAAATATGAAAAAATATTTATTTGGCGACTTCCTCTCAGCAGATTTCTGGCAAAAACCCTGAGAGTAAAAATTGCCATGAAAAAGCTTCTCAAACAATCTGTCGTTCAGAGCCGACTTTAAACTGTAGGTCCCGCCACTCATGTATAAAATTAACGCACACAACATGAGTGGTGTTGAGAAGCTAGGCCGTAATCCTGACTGAAGGGTTGTAATGGCCAATTATGTATGTATGTATGAAATCCATAAGCGTGGCTTTTCAGCACTCTGTGTCACTGTCATTGGATACATATTTTTGAGAACAGTGTAGGAGGTACCATCTCTTCTACGGGGACCAATATAAGTCCATCGTAACCAACTTCTTTTGGACTGAAGTTGGATTTCAACAAGACGGCACATCGAGCCATTCAGCTCAAGCCATATTGAAGATTCTGTGAGAGCGATTTGAGGGAGTGATCATTTAATGTGGAGATAATGTGAATTGGTCACCGAGATTGTGTGATTAAACTCTGTTAGACCTTTTCTTGTGGAGTTTTTCTAAGTCGAAGGTATATAGGAATAGTCCACACAGCCATTCTCAAAGAAGACATGACTCATGCCATCGTTAAAATTCAGCCTGATTTGTGCGCCAGAGTTATGAAAAATTGGTTACGAATACTTTCCATGCAGAGAAACAATGGCAGATATTTGTACGATTTTATATTCCACACATAAAGACATCAATTGGCCTTCCAAACTAATAAAAACAAAAAGACACATGCTTTGTTTTATTTAAATTTAAAGGTAAGAAGCTCTTAAACAAACACCCTATATTTGACTGATTGAGTGTTGTTCTTGCATAAATTTTCGATGGTCTGAAAACGCTTGCCTTACATTGTTCTTGTGATTTCTAATCGTTTCTTTCAAGTGGAGTAGTTCAGCCATAAAAAAATTTCCTTCGTCTCCTTATTAGTTCTTGAGTGTGTTTTATTAACCAAGTTTTTTCCAGTGAAGCAACTGATAGGCATACTATAGCAGGTTGTAGGATAAAACGATTGTCATATCATGTATTGCCGTAAAGCTTTTTCCGCAATCTTCTATTACTTCCTAAACTTATTAAACTTGCCATTACATCCCTTAGTGAGGATTACAGCCTAGTTTTCTCACAACCTAACCTTATCACAGCACTCATATTGTGTGCGTTAATTTTTATCCTTTAGTGTGGACTATGAACAATAGGTTTTTAAGAAACTTTTCAGGGCTTTTTTTCTCTCAAAGTTTTTGTGGGAAGACTGCGGAGAGGAAGTCAACGAAAGAATATTTTTTCATACTTCGTTTTGTTCGAGAAGTACTCGAGGACTGGATAACGAAGCCAACATATCTACTACTCTAGTATCGAGACAAAATATGATCTGTGATAATAAAAAATAAAAAAAAATTCATCATTACAATGGAGCTGTTAATCTGAATGCATGGAGTACGATCGTTGTTTCTGTAGCTACCTAAGGGCTTTAAAATATTTTTGACAATATATTATGAAACATATTATTACACCTGATGAAACATTTGCTTTAATAACAATATTTTCTTTAATATTGCCTTGAAATCTGAAAATAAATCGTTGTCTTTCGTATTTGATTTCATACGAAAATCGATGAATATTTATCAAACATTTGAAATGATTTTAATTTTTATTTGGTTTGTTTGCTCGAAAATGTCAGCAAATTGATTGGCATTTAAAGCTCAAAAAACAATTTTTAAACTAAAAACTCAAAACTCTTAGGTATTAAGAGTTTATATGCTTGAAGAAATGTAGTATGTTTGGAAATATATTTTCAAGTCAGTCTCTGCTACGTTACTGATTTTTATTTTCAGTTTCGCATTCAACCGCAGGAAACATCAGCCAATATAACATGATCAACCTGATGACAGCAAATAAATAAAAGGATGTCTTGGTTTTTTTGTTGTTGTTTGTGCCAAGAAACAAACCCTTGCCTTAACTAATAACGAAACACCGAAAAATATAAAAATTGTTGCTGATGCCACAGAAAAAATACAGAACAGAACAGATGGACAGACAATCAAATAAAACAGAAGAAACAGAAACAAAACAATTCGTTTGACAAAATTTATTGTAGCAAATGTTGCAAAAGAATACAAAAAAGAATTCATGCCAATTCTTAACGAACGCTGCCTGGTTTTGCTTTGAAAACATCCTTTCAGCTATTTTGCATACCAATGGCCAACAAAATACCAACAATAGTTGCAGCAGCAACAGCATCAGCATCAGCGTTGAGAAAAATTAAAGTTTAGAGAGGAAAGAATAAACAAGAACATCAACACCATCAACAGCAACAACAACAATGTTTCAAGAGTACAAATACATAAAGAAAAAGAAAAGAATGGACAGTTTAAACAGAAACTTTTTTCTTCAGTTTACTAGACACTACAATGAGTATTTAAGATCAAGACATTTTTTTTCTCTTTTTCTTTCAAGATTTATTCAATTTGTGAAGATACACTGAGAAATATATGTTTTGTTTAGCTTATTAAGGTCCTAGAATGAGGGATTAAAAGAAACTACCAGTCCTACCTATAATCGATATTCCCATGATTTTTTAAAATTATCCTCCCTAGGAAATCAGAATGCTTCTGAGTGGATTACTTGAAGAGACAATAAAGTATCTCAAATATGTTGGACATATTGCAGAGCCATTATGTCGCCTTATTTTAAGTTCACCAATGGAAAATACCAAACAAACGAAATATGTACATATAAAATCCATTACGTGTACATAGTACCTCAATTTCTAGCAATTCTCTTCTGTTATATGATTAATGTTTGGTTAAGTGTTGTCTGCCAAATTTATAGATTATAAAAGCAGGTCAACAGTAAGAAAGTTTTTCAATGTTTGAGTGTGCTCTCCACCTTACCCAGTTAAAATGCATTGATATGTTGGAATGCCCCGTAAGGATGCCATCATTCTGTACAATTCACTTTCATCCATGTTGTCCTAGACGCCGTTGTTCTAATTACCATCTGGCAACAAGCATAAACTTTAATATCCGCTGCAATCAAATTTACAGTGCTGTGTGAGTTGTCAAACGTTGTCTGATCACTACCACATTCGCCTTGAAACCTTATTCTGCTTAGTCCTACAGTTCTATCACCACGCTTAGCAACTAGCAACTAGACTTGGTTGGTGTAGCAACTACACTCCATTAGACGAGATTAGTCCAACCGGTAGCAGCAGACTGATGCAATTAATAATGATATGATATATTCTTCCAAGTTCTCAAATATATGCTAGCGGCATGCCAATCCAATCCCACATAAGACCACTGCATATAGCAACAGTACTTTAATTGGCTGGGCAAATATAATCGCGTTCAATGCCGTAATTAACGCAATGCTCATTGTTTCGTATTACCAAGCAGTACATCCGTTAAACATTTATTCTAACGCTGCATTTCGTATACAACGATGTCCTCTGTACTACTGAAATGCACGTTATCAAAATTGCATATATTGGGTCTTTTATAAAGCGCTACCAATCTTTAAACAAAGGTCTTTCAAAGAAATGTTTTATTCGTTTGAGGGACAAATTGATGAGATTATGTGTGGAATATCGTTCAAATGTCCACGACGGACATCTGCTGTGGGCAGACATCGACCGAAATATTTAATTCTCCATTACCTTGGCGTAGAAACCAGCCTGAGTTTGAACGATGGTACGGGTCATGTTGGTTTAAGGACTGTATTGGTTTGTAGCTTAAGTAGGGCCCACAAGACTCAAATGTTCAGTTCACATCACCTCTACTTGAGATCGTCTTGTACTTAAATCGGTCGTCGAGAATATTAAATATGTCATGAACCGTAATGCACGTAGCCCCGTCCTGTTGAAAACATATGCCCTTGGTATCCGATCCACGATAATACCTAAATATTTCGTACGTATGGACATCTTGGTCTTCGTGTGCAGAAAAAGGAGGCAGCTATAACATAGAACAGTCGCTTTCGAATGTCCACACAGCAGTGCCATGTTTAGAGTATTTCTGGCTCTTCTACCCAAATAGTTTATCCTCGTTTCCTTCAAAAGTATTATAACGTAACGTAACGAGATAACCAATTTTATTTTCATTAATTCGTATCATAAATCCCTCTGGTACCAATCTAGTTGGTAGTGTGTTGGCTTATTAGACGTGAGATTTTGGTTCTAACCCCAGATCAGACATCTCCAACAAAACGAAATATGAACAAATATTTCTTTCGGCAACTTCCTCTCAACAGCTTTCTCACTAAAATTCTCAGAGAAAATAAAATTGCCATGAAAAGTTTCCAAAAATCTGTCATTCGTAGTCGACATTAACCTGTAGGTCTCGCCACTCATGTATAAAATTCCCACACACAACATAAGTGGTGTGAGGAGCAGAGATCAACAACGAATCGTTTTTTCGCTACTCATAAGTACTTATGAAATTTTGAGTATGAGTGAGTCAACAGTATTGAAATTGAACTACTCTCATTCATTCGTACTCACTACAACATTGATTTATAAGTACTGGTTGCAAAGAGTATAAGTACAACGTTGACATCAAACTCATAACATTCGAAATATGTTCGCTTCATAGGGTTACTCATTCAGATTCATAAATTTAGAAAAATACTTAAAATACTCATAAATGATTCGAGTGATTCGAATCATTTATCAACATTTACAGTCTTAGTTGTTGTTGCATTTACAAAAAAAAAAAAAAAAAAAAAAAAAAAAGAAAAAGACAAAGAAAGCAAGCACAGCAAACACACAACCTTCTAGTGAGTATTGTAGTGTTCGTACGCGAATCATACTTATTTTGTGATTCGTGTAAATGTTGAGTAAAGAAGAGTCGAAATCAATAACATAATGCGCATTGTTAAGTATGAGTACGATGAGTACTTAAAACTTTGAATATGAATAGTATGAGTATGATATTAAAATAAGTATGAATGCGTATAAGTATCAAAAATTATGAGTATAATTCGAATCTACTCATCTTTTTGAATACTCATTGCTGATCTCTGATGAGGGGCTAGATAGTAATCCTGACTGCAGGGTTGTAATGACCAATTACATATGTGTGTATGTCATAAAAATGTGATGTCTTTTTAATAAATTTAGTCCTCAAGTCCAAAACTGTTATTCAAAGCTCTACAATGTATTACCTCTTTTATAAAGAACATTTCGAAGATTTTTAAAGTGTAGCTCCGAAATATCTGCACAAAAGGCTTTATTTCTTATATTTTATCAGTTGTTTTCGAACCGAATAAAGAAGTCTGCCTGATTATTTTGGTTTATTTGGTCGAGCTACGCTCTACAAAACTAAACGCTGTATAGTGTCGAGCAACGCTGTAATGTTCCTGTGTGTGTGTGTGTGTTAGAGGCAAGGAATTCATTTTTATTTAATACTTGGGATGGTATCGCATATGTCGGCGGCGGCATGTGGTTAACGTTTAATATTCAATGTGAAGTATGTAGAGTTAGTTGCTGCGGCTGATGCTGCTAACGTTGCTTATTGTCTTTGGAGGACTTTTTTTTGCCTCTTCTGTATTGCTTCTTCTTATTTTTTAAAATTTTTGTGGATGTATTTTTTTTTTTTTTTTATTTTTTTATTCTGTTCCTACTTGGGATATTTTTCAGAATATTTTATGTTTTTTTTTTGTGCATTTTTTGGTTTTCTTGCTTATGTCTTTACCATTGATGTTGTTGTAGTTTGATGATGATGATGCTTTAGCTGTAGCTGTAGCTAAGGCTGTTGCTATTGCTGTTGCTGCTGTAGTAGTAGTATTCCCTGCCATACTATAAGAAATTAAATTAACGAGATATGTCAACGATGAATTCATTGCAATGGCTTAAGCTTAAATGCCGCCATTCTTTGGCATACAATATATTTGTTATTGTTGGCTCTTGTCGTTGTTGAATATATTTTCGTTTCGTTTCTACCGTTGAAGCCTTGCTTTTTTCCGTTCTTTTTGTTGGTGGTTATTTTTTGTCTTTTCCAAGCTTCTTACTACTACACCAGCCAGCTAGCAGCACAACAACATTAGTTTCATCTAAAAAGAAAAGAAAACAAAAGCACAAAAAAAAGAAAGAAAAATAACAACAACAGTCGTATTATTCCAGCAATTTCATTTGGGGATTTAAAGTGTGCCTTTAAACTCGGCTCAATTGTGGCCGCTTTTGACCAAAGTTTTCGACGTCAGTTTGACTGGCTGAATGGCTGAGTGCTTGAGTGGCTGAATGGCTGTGTGCCTGCGTCCTGTTAACCGCATTTAAGCATTTGCTTACTCACACACTTACTTACTTACTTGTTTAGTTTTGCTGCTTTAGTTTTGCAATTCAATGTTTAAAAGCGATTTTTAAAATTTCTTTATTTTTGTTGTTTTTTTTGTTTTGTTTATTTCTTTAGAATCTTTTGTATACGATTCAGTCCTTTTCAAAATATCAACTACTTGAGTTTGTTTTTGTCTTTGTTGTTGTTGTTGTCGTTGTTGCTGCTGCTGCTGTTCCTTTTGTGCAACAACAAGTGGTTAAACGAATTAACTTTATTTTGCATTCATACTTTGGCTTCCTTTTTATTTATTTTTTTTCCTTGGGTTTTTCTTTCTCGCAATTTATTGTATTTGTACCTTAGCAGGAGCTAATGTTTTACTCCGGCTGCCATGCCATACCATACCTTACCATACCATACCACCAGTATCATGACTGTTTTATCTCTAAAAAGAATTTTTCTTTGCGTTTTTTTCCTGTATGTTCTCTAGAATTATTTCCCCTTTCCCTTTTCTTAAAATTAGACTTTAATTTAAGATTATTTCGTATTTTTTCTGTGTCCCTTTTTTTTGTTTTCTTTGTAGAATTTCAATGTACACATTGAAGTTTGTCGTTGTCATCATCATCATCAGTTTCCATCGCTCAATATAATGACATTACAAAGCAATTGTTGCAACTTGCAAATGTGATTTCGCTCTCTGCGACATACAATGCTGCTCGTTTTTAGGTACTTGGTGCACAGTAGGTTGTTGTTTTGCTGTTTCTTTGAAGTCAAAAAGATTTTGTTTATTTTACCTTAAGGATTAGGGTCAGTTTGTCGTATAAAATAAGAAAAATCCAGTAGAGAAGAACATGTAGATGATATCTCTTCGCTTTTCTTGGGAAGTTTGTGGTGAAGGTCTTTTTTAATATAATAAATTTAAAAAAATAAACACAGTTTTTGTTGTTGTTGTTTTTGTATATTTTAAAGTAGGTTTGATTTCATGGTACTAAGAAGGTAAAGTAATAAAAAAAATATCCTTTAAAACAATTTAAAAAATATTTGAATTTTTGTTTAGAAAACTGCTTCCAAACCTTCTCTCAAAAATATTTATTTTAATACGGGAAAGAATTTAAAAAAATTCTAAATTCTGATTGCAATTCAATGGTGAATTTGGAAGAGGTCCAATACTGAAGTCGTAATACTCTTGTAGATAGTGTGTTGGCTTATTAGATGTGAAGCCAGGGTGTGAGAAGCTACGTCCTAATCCTGTCGATCTTATTTCTTATTAATTGCGCGATCTAAACCTGTTTTACCTTACTTTGTTGTGAATGGATGAGGAAGCAGAGAGAAGAGGAGCAGATAATAAAAAATTCAGGAATACGTGAAACGTCTTCTCTTCTGGAATTATTATAACCACAAGGTCTATTCTTTTTGGTGTTTTTGTTATCCGATGTTTACTTCCGGTACATTGTAATGATGTCCTAATGCTTAGAAGAGCATATGGCCATTGAAAATTTATTTCAGTTCGTCTCCACGTAATTGCAGATTCGACTTGAATTCTAGAATAAGAAGGCGCTAGAGTCCAGTAGTTAGTGTGTTGGCTTATTAGACGAAAGCTCATGGTTCAATACCTGGCACAAACATATCGAACATGAGAGAATATGAAAAAAAAAGTTCCTCTCGGCGATTTTCTCTCAGTAGTATTCTGGCAGTGAATCTGAGAGTAAAGTAACATTTGCCCGGAAAAGTTTCGCAAAAAAATCTATCGACTTTGACTATAGGTCCCACCACTTATGGACAAAATTAACACACAACACATGTGTGATATATGGAGCTAATTCGTTATCCTAACTAAAGAGTTTCTAATAACCAATTAAGCAGGTAAGTAAGTCAAATTCCATGCACACGATAAAGCAACAGGATTTCCTTATGAATTTTCTAATGTACAACGACTTGAGACGTTGTTATAACCGTATACGATTAGGAGTTGCACAATACATTATTTAGATGTGGACATGAAGAACCTGCAGTTATTTGTTGGTAACTGTAATGTATCTAGATTACGTTTTGGCTATATGACGATGCATACTTTGCCAGTGAATTGAAATGCAAAGAATAAGCCTCTTGGGTTTCCAATGATCTCCCTGCTATCATTACTTTCGAAGCTGATGCTGGTTTAGTCAGTTTATCTGCAAGTTCGTGTCCAGTGGCGTCACAGTGATTAGGTAATCAGCGTAATCTATTTCGATATTAGACATCTCAGCAAACTTCTACACTCTAAGACCACTTGCAGCTCAAAATTATGTCCCTTCAATGCTGCCTAGTTATACATATAAATTCTTATACCAAGAATTTCTGCAAAAAAACTTTTAATTCAGTTGTAATACATACGGTTTCTTGACCATGGTTCCATAGCTGAAGACATCGGAGTCGTCGTATGCTAGCAGGTAGTGTGTTACGAAACGAGAGCCTGTAACTCAAATCTCAGCGCATACATCACAAAACAAAACGAAATATGAGAAAAGATTTATTCGGTGGCCTTCGAGCAAAAATTTCGAAAATAAATGAAATTGTCATTTAAAGTTTCTCGAATCCGTCGTTCAAAATTGAAGTTAAACTGTAAGTCTTTCCACGTATACGGTATGCAATTTACAACCACAACAAAAGTACATACATAATTGGTCGTTACAGCCCTTTAGTCAGAATTACGGCGTAGTTTCTCACACCACTTTTGTTGTGTGCGTTGGTTTTTATACATGAGTGGTGGGAGCTACAGTTTAAGTCGAATTTTGTCGGAAATCTGCTGAGAGGCAGTCGCCGAAGAAATATTTTTCATTTTTTTCGTTTTGATGTCTGTCTGGGGTTTGAACTCGGGCCTTCTTCTAATAAGCCAACACACTACCTACTAGACCACGACGACTACCCAAAGTGATATGAGAAATTAGTTTGTAATTCTGACCAAAGGATTGTAATGATCAATTGAGTAAGCAGTCATGTACCATTCTCCATTTTTGATACGGTTGTTAAGATAGCACTGCTATCGAAGAGTTTATCCAAAATCTATTCAAAGCTCCCTAACTGTATTACAGAATATAACTCCTAACCTTCTTCTAGGTCCGTCTAGATTTTTAATTCAAGTGTAAAGATTGCCTTGGCATCAAAGAGTTCTGTCTCAGGAATTAAAGACTCGATTTAAACTTTTGTGGTCATGTAATGCATTGTTCCAGTGGAGCTGCTTTAGTGGAAAAGCTTCTGGTGCCGCTGAGGTGTACTTTTACTAATACTTGAGATATATATGATAATCAATCTAATTCATAAAGTTTATATTAATAATTCTTACACAATATTATATGTAAATTCCAAACGATTTATTCTTTAACTCTTAGTGATTTTCAAATGAAGGTTTTTATTTTTAATTGAATTTTTTTTTAAATAATTTCTGTTCCTATTTCAAAATGAACAGATTTTGTTCCGTATTATTAAGAAAATATTATATTTAAATTTATGATTTATGAATAGATATACTCTAACAGCACTTTATCATTATCTATCAATCATTATAATTCTCAAGTGTTAATCATCATAATCAGGCAACTACATTTTGCCGCAAGTTAGTGGCAAGTGCTACTTTTTCGAATTTTTCCTATATTTTCATTCTTTTCAATTTTAACTTCAGTAAAAGCTTTCCAATCTATGAACTTTTAATTAAAATAACTGTAAGGTATTGTACATATGTACTCTAATGTAAGTAATTATTTCTTTACCAATTAACAAGCACACAATAATTAATACGCACTTGCTGTTGAAGCAAATAAATTTGTTAACAATACCTATGTAAATACATAATGTTGGTAATAAAATAAACTGATTAACATGCAAATATTGCAACAAGAACAACAACAACAACTGTTTTTATTGTTTTCCTTACGTGAATGGAGAAAATCACTCCTAATTTCCTTTGCAATATAATCAGCATACGATGTAAAGTTTTATGAATTTTATTTTATAAGCAGAAAAATAAATTGTTTTACTGCTAATTGGTGAAAGCAAAATACGATTAATAAAGGAAATTAAGAATATAAAATAATCATAAACATTAAAAACACAAAACAAATGAACAAAGCCTTAAAAGTAGTAGAAGTAAATTATTTGTTTGAAAATGAGAAAATGAAATGGAGATAATGAGCGTAGATTGTTGAATTTAAAGAACTTTTTGGTTGTTAATCAAATTGATTTGAAAGTATGTAATTCGAAAATATAAATGCTACACTATACGTATATATACATAAGTGGTAATTAAAACCGTACGGTCAGGATTACGGCCTAGCTCATGTTGTGTGCCACCACTCATGGTGTGTGCCTTAATTTAATACTTGAGTGGCGGGCCCTACTGTTTAACGTCGCCTCCGAATGACAAATTTTTGGAGAAACATTTTCATGACAGGTTTATTTACTCTCAGAGTTTTTGCCAGAAGTCTGCTGAGAGGAAGTCGCTGAAGAAATATTTTTTTTTCATATTTCGTTTTGATGTCTGGCCTGGGGCTTTACATCTAATAAGCGAACCCGGGCTTTACATCTAACTATCTACTAGACTACGGCGGTACGACGGTATGCTACACCATACATACATACAATATTGGTCATTACAACCCTTTAAGCAGGATTACAACGTAATTTCTCACACCACTTGTGTTGTGTGTGTTAGTTTTATACATGAGCGACGGGACATTCGGCCGAACCACAGATTTTTGAGAAGCTTTTCATTGCACTTTATATTTACTCTTAGAGTTTTCGCCAGAAATCTGATGAAAGGCAGTAGGCGAAGAAATATTTTTCGTTTTGTTGGAGATGTCTGACCTGGGGTTTGAACCGCGGACTCGTGCCTAATGAGCCAACACACTACCTATTAGACCACGGCGATTTCTATTTGATGATTCTGCACATGTGAAGCTGGACGAACACTTAAGTTTTTATCAAACTTTTTTTTATTGTGATGAAGTCAATAAGTCAGGCATATACTATAGGTGTTCACGTTATTTCTTAGTGGAGGGTTGACAAACTGTAAAAAAATTTTGCGAAATAATTTGATGCTAAAATGTTGGTTGTGAATCTGTTTTATTTTATTCAAACAATTTCCTGCTCCTTTTGATCCCCAACTCCGTTTATTATTTTAATTTTGATTATAATTTTGTATACCTACAGTCATATTGTTAAGTGACCCTGATGCATGCATACATATGTACATGTTCCAATTCCAATTTAATTTTTTTTTTTGTGTTGTTATTGTTTTGTCTTATATAGAAAAGATTTGTATAAAACCGCAAAATAATCGAAAATAATTACTTTTTTTGAATTTCATTTCTTTTCTTTTCCTATGTGTTACGTTCTTATAATCACTTTGCCAGTTGCCTGATGATTTTTGAGAATGTGCCTCATTATTTGATCTTTTATCTCGGAGGCGCTTACAATTACTGTGTAGTTTTTTTCGTTTTTTTTTTGTTTCTTTTATTTCCCTTTTCTCAAACTGTTGTAGAAATTCAAAAGAATAAATTTCCTTCGTTTCTTTTTTTTTGGTGTATCAATGATTAATAAATAATGAGAAAACAATAAAAGACCAGAACCCAGAAAATAAAGCACAAAACGCAATGCTACATTTAAAATTGAAGCAATTTTAATACATAAAATTCTTCAGAAAAAATCAAAGAAACACGCAAACATATCTTAAATTGGCATATGTATGTATATTTGATGAATTCTTGCAAATGAAATATAAATTTCAAAATAATTATAATCACATTGAAATGTATTGAAAATTTCTAAAAGCGTTGATGATGGCTGAATGGTTGCTGCTTTCCTTTCCTTTCATACTAATTAACTATTCTGTGTGAAAACTTTTTCCTCCACTTAAAGCCACAAAATTCAAGACTACATGCTACCCGACTGATATAAAAAACTAAAAAAGTTTGCTTTTAAGAGGCAAAAAAAAAAAAAAGAAAAAAAAGAATTAAAAATATTTTCAGCCTCCAACACATTATAAATGATGATTGCCAAGCAAAAATCAAAATGCAAAAAAAAAAACAGACCCACTGCCAGAAGCTAAAAAATGTTTACAACCATTTACCCAGATTTTTATTTAAAAGGCCCCCTTTAAGCAAAAGAAAAATCATTAAAACAAAACGAAAAAAATTATAATTTGGTTAATAATCAAAAGAAAATTTAAACGTTTAACATTTTCCAAAAGCAAAAACAACAACAACAAAACACGAAATAGAGGGGGAATATTGAAATAAAAAACTCAAAAAAAACAGAAACTTTAGCAAATAAAACCAAATTATCAAACACAGCATGTGGATAAGTATTTTTTTTTTTTTGGACACTGAATAGCATTGCAGAGAGCACACTACAATTGGCAATAGTAGAGTTTCGTTAGACAGTAGCAGTAATCAAAAGTTTAACTTTAAGCATACTGAGCTGGAAAAACATGTCTAAAGTGAAGTGAAATAATATAAGGAAATATAGGAAGATCTGGCAAATGCTTAATGACAATTCTATGTTTCGGAAAAAGGAAAAAAAACAGGAATAAATATATCAGCCTTAACCTATACAATCACATTCATTCGTACTGTTTTATCATAACGTCTAAAAAATTTCCGATGATCGTCAAAAGCAACGCATTATGGTAACATTGGTTCAACTATTGTATGTACACCGGGACTTCCGTACAATAGCCTCTTCCGAACTTTGTCAGTTGATAACAGTCATCTTGTTGGTGACCCGTTTGTCAATTTTTTTCCACAGAACTCCTCTTAGGAGCACATGGCTTTGAAAGCATTTCTGCCTTCTTTCCATTTCTTTAACTTATTTTAGTTATTCCAGCTAAGATTAATCTGTTGTAGCACGTCCTAGGATAATAGCGTCTTCCATCCTTTAGGCAAGGACAACAACGCCCAGTGAGTAATTGCTACCTATTTACACACTAGGTGGCAGCACAGCTTGACGTTATCCTTATCATTTCCAGGTGGTGAGGAAGGGCTTCTTAGATCTGCAGAATCCATTTACGCAGGAAATGTTTCCAAACCACCATGGATGGATGTAGTCAACGACGTTTATTCACTTAATGGCAGTTGGCAACTGAGCTTACTTTTCATCAACAAATCAACTTCAGCTATAAGGGAAATTTCTGGATGCATAGATACATTAACGAACTAAAAACTTCTAATTTGAGACAATCTCAATTCTAATGAAACTCAAAAGTATTCGATGCATCCCAAAAACTTCAGTTTGGTGTAGATTTCGAAATGACGGCGTCATAGGTTCATATTTATTTGTGAGCGATGTTGGCCACACCATCACTTTCAAACATAGGCATTATATGACGACAATTACTTACTTCTTTTGGCTTGTATTAGATGCCTTAAAAACATCAGCGACATGTGGTTTCAACAGGCACTTGGTGCCCACACAGCTCATGCCACATTCGATATTAAACACTAGCGATTTGAGAGCATTTTCATCTCATGTGGAGCTGAGTGACATGAAGTAGTCATTGAAATCGTGAGTTTTGATCCCAAAACACAGAACACCTCAAAGACAAGATAACTAACTTAGCCAACCGGTCAAACTTAGCCTGATTTGTGTGTCAAGGCTTTGGAAAATTATACATTTCGGGTGACCACGAGTCAAAGAAGCCGTGCTGGACATTTCAAGGACGCTATTTATCACACATAATGGCATTAATAGGTCCTTTAAACGGTTAAAAACTTTTCATGACGCCTCAGAAACATTTTGCTTTGCTTATACACCAATACCCCGTTTTGCGTCGCTAATTGGGACTGAAAAAATGAGACGCAAACCGAAACGACGCAAACTGAAGCAGAATTTTCAATTTCAACTTTCAGACTGAACTTCACTCCACGACATATAATTCGAAACTAATAACTACGCTTAACATGTAAAACAACGCACACCTGCAAATTTGCTTTCTACTAAACGGGAAATCCCCTTTTTCTGCTTTAGCTTTGTAAAAACATTTTCATATCAACGACGCAAATCGAAGCATTTACGACGCAACTTCGAAGCCATGCGACGAAAACTGAAACAAAAACGACTCAACATTGAAATTCCAGAAACTTAAAAAAAGACGCAACTTCGAAGCGACGCAAACTGAAGCGACGCAAATCGGGGTATTGGTGTATTTAAAAATGGGAAGCGCTTAGTAAAAGATCCTATGGACGTAATAAATAACAAATATTTTCAAATTAAAAAATATTTCCCTCTTTCCCTTGCATTACTTGAACGTAGTAGGTCTTTCCATAATTCGACTTTTCATAAGAATTCTTTTTAAAAAGTTACTTCTCTGACTACCACCAAATTGTGTGTATGTGTATGATTGTGACCTGTAATTTTAAATTGATTGGAAAATATGCAAATACTCGTTTTTATTTTCGGGCTAATAATGCACTTGCTTTGTGTCTTTGTTCGATAGTTAAATAATAATGGAAACGAAACGAAAAAAAAAAATTCACTTTAATTTTGAAAACAACGAACAACCCCCCTCCTCCAACCCCACCACCTTCAATGCTGTTTTGTTTAAATTATGGTTTTCTACAATTCCAAATGCTTTTCAGAAAAAAAAGGCAGAGAAACAAATTTTAATGGTTGCAGCAGCATTTGTCTGGCAGTTTCCTATAGACGGGGGTCTACACGGCAACAGACAAAAAAAAAAACTGTTTTGCATGACCCAAATATAGTTGATATTAGTCATGCAATTGATTATTAAAAAATCAACAAAAACAACAACCAAACAAAAAAATGAAATAAAATAATAGATTTTCATGAAATATGAATGGAAAATAAATTCAAAAAAATCGGTTTTTTTCATGAATTGTATGCCATTGCTGGCTGACTGGCTGGCAATGTTTGGTAAAACAAATGAAACCTGACTAAGATTGTTTTGGTGGGAGGGGGGGGTTAAAGACAAATACTAATGGAAAGCAACAAATATTGGTATTTACAAATCAAATGACAAATTTTTTTTCATCGATTATTTAATAATTTTTAAAGATCTAATTATTTCGGAAAATAAACAGACAAACAACAACAACAAAAACAAAATAAAATAAAATTTGTGTTGCTTTAAAGATAACAAAGTTATCGAATTTATATTGTAAATTGGGAAATTGAAAGTTTATTTAATAGAATTTGTTCAAATTAATTTAAAGTTTGGAGAGTGTGTGGCCGCGGTAGCCTAGTAGGTAGTGTGTTGACTTATTTTGAAGTGAGACCATGGTTCAAATCCCAGGTCAAACAACGTTAACTAAACGAAATATAAAAAAGTACTTCTACGACGACTTCCTCTCTGTAGATTTCAGGCAAAAACTCTGAGAGTAAACAAGAATTGCCATGAAAAGTTTCTCAAAAAATCTGTCGTTCGCAATCTACTTTAAACTGTTAGCCTCATCGCTCATGTATAAATTTAACACACATAAAATGAGTGGTGCGAGAAGCTAAGTCGTAATCCTGACTGAAGGGTTGTAATGGCCAATTATGTATGTATGTATATGATGTCAGATACAGGGTATTTTCCAAAATATTGAGTTTGGGTTTCAATGTTTTTACCACATTCCCGTCTAATCGATTTAAATATATCAGTAGCACGAAGTGTTGCTTATGGATGTATATCACAAGCAAGTCAAGTCAAGTCGTCTGTATTCAGTCTCAGTAATGCTCATGGTTTTCCTTCCAAACGTCCCAGATTATATACTCATTGACGTTTCCGTCCATATTTATAGCGGAATCCACTAAAACACACGTAATTTTTTCTCAAGAATGCTAAGAATGTTACAAATTTCTTTAAATAAAATTGCTCAAAACCTATGATAATTTTGATCAAATAAACTTATGAACTCCAAACAACACAAAGAAAAGATTAAAACTTTGATTATTTTTTTTTATAATTTTACCAAGACAAGAAATAAAATCAACCAACCATTTTGGCCAATAAATAAAAATTGTAAGAAAACCCGCAAAAAACACAACCAAAAGAAAAAGAAGTAGCAAATGAAGCCAATATCACAATTATCATAAACATGAAAATCTTTTGTTGTTTGAAACCCTTGAATGGCAAAACAAAGAAAGCAAAAAAAAAAAAAAACAAAACAAACTACGAACAATAAAGACAGAAACAGCAGAAACAAATTCAATTCATTTGAAAGATGCATCATCAGCAACATATTGATGATGATAATAATGATGATGATCGTCATTATAAATTGATCGAAATTGGTAAGAGAGGTAGTGTTCAATACAGCAAACAAAAAAACTACAACAAAAGATGAGTAGAAGTATATGATGAAAAGCAACAAAAAAAAAGCCCTTAAAAAATAATAATGCCGACACAGACGCCATATCTTTTTGTGATGAACTAAAATGACTCTGAATGAGTGACTGACAGCTCGTCATTGTCAGTATGGACAAGAATAAATAAAAAAATAAAAAATTATAAAAAATAACAACAACAACATCATCATATTTAAACAAAAACCACATTACAACCCAAAAAATAATAATAATAATAAAGAAACAACAACAACAACAAGTAAAAGAAATTACAAATAAAAAGATGAAGCAGCAGCAGTACTCGTATATGACTTGTTTGATACCAACATGTACTACGTGTCAGACACATATCGGAAAAAAGGCCAAAAACAAGCCAAGCAGTACATGAAACCTTTTTAAAATACAATTCGCCCTTTAAGGAAGTCTTATGAGGTTCCTTGCATAATTTCGGATTTTTGTTTTCGTTTTTGATTCTTTATTTTAATTTTTATTTTCGAGTAATTTGTAAAAGATATTGAAGTTTCCAGAATTCTTGTAAAATTACAAGTTGTATTTAGAAGCCATTTGAAGATTTATAGAAGCATTTGTAGTAGTTGATTTTGTTTATATTCGGGTCTTCTAAAATTTGTAATTTAGCCACGTTCTTAACTATGATCTTCAGTGTTGGTGTCATTCTCTCTGTAGGGCCTTCTTACAATTGTTAAAAATTCGAAAATATCATGATGAATACCACTGAACAAGAATAATACGCCATGCTAAGAATTTAATCTCTGCTTTATATTGCTTGCTGTCTTCTACTGTATAATGCTCATTATGGTATTGCCTTCCCGGACTGTTCTCGAAACAGTCAACGTTAATGTTCAACATGGGCCTTCTGTTTGCTTCCTTATCTCGTCATTACAATCTTTTGTCAGGATCACAACCTAGCTTCTTACACCAACCATGTTGTATGTGTTATTGTGTGTGTATTGTTATTCATGACTGTTAAGACCTACAGTTAATTGTCGACGCCGAACGATAGTTTTTTTGAGAAACCAGAAATCTGCTGAGAGGAAGGCACGGTAGGAATATTTCTTTGTATTTCGTTTTGTTGGAAATGTCTGACCTGGAGTTTGAACGGTGGCCTCACGTCTAATAAGCCACCGACTTACTGGCTTATAGACGACCGTTACTACAATTAAAAACATACTTACTTACTACTTGCTTAATTGGCCACTAACAACCCGATTAACGGATTTAAGCCTGCCGTTACACATCCTTCCAGGCGTCTTGCGAGCCTACGCCAGTTACTCACACCAATCGATGACAGGGCTTCCTCGATTTGGTCCTTCCAATGCAAGCGTCCTCTTCGCTGACTTCTGCAGATCCCCGCATCAAATACCCGTCTCGCCGGAGTATCCTTCTCCATTCGCACGACATGGCTGAGCCAGTGCAGCCGCTGTATATTAATACGCTGCACAACGTCCATGTCATTGGGGAGCTCATACAGCTCACTGTTGGATCGGATACAGAAATTATCGCCAACTCGCACTGGACCAGATCTGATGTAGGACTTTTCTCTCAAATACTCTTAAGATTGCTGCGTGAGTGCTTAATAGTTTACATGCCTCTGCGCAATAAAGAAGCACGGGAAGGACGAGCGTCTTGTAGAGTATTAGTTTTTCTATTAAAAATATACCCTGTGATAAAACGAAGATTTTTACATTGAAAGCGGCGCGTTTCAATATTGAAAGCAGTTCACTTTAAAGTCCAATACAGGATGAAATCTCTTAAAAGTTATTAACACAAAATTCTAAAGTTGACCTTAACAAGGCTTATTGTAGTTTATTTGAAAGATTTCTAGAATTCAGTCTGATAAAAGATTTTCAGATTTTCTCATGATAAGATATGTGCTTATGATTCTCCCTTTTTTCCCAATGCTATTCAAAATCCATTTCTATATATTCTTTTGTGTTCGTTAGAAATGCACCTGCAACTTAATCTCCAAATTAAATTTATTTTATTTACTTTATTGTATAATAAATAACAGAAGATTTTTTTTTGCCGAAATTAGAGTTGATGATACCCTACACTATCA
Organism: Sarcophaga rosellei; assembly: GCA_930367235.1. NCBI lineage: Eukaryota > Metazoa > Arthropoda > Insecta > Diptera > Sarcophagidae > Sarcophaga > Sarcophaga rosellei. The sequence continues at coordinate 34,072,087 of OV884019.1, forward strand.
CATACCTTTTCGAATAATAAGTCTCTCGTAGGATGGAAAATATTATGACACTTATTGTACCTACAAGTCTGCACAAACGTACTGAAATATTGTTAAAAGTTGGCGTAGTACACCGATAGTAAAAATTAAATTCTTCAACAGGGTGCTAGAACACTGACGATTCAATTTCACTAGATGATAATGAAATCTCAGAAGAGAAAGGAAATAATGCCTCTTAGGCTACGCTATGGCTGTAGTACTATTGGGACTGAAATACGTATAAATACAGTAGAGTAGGGATATAATCAGTGTCGCTGAAAATAAAGCGGTTCTTAGATCCCTAGAGAGTGTATATACCACATCTCTGATAGTCCAAGGTATTCTTGTGCACAATTTTCTTGGATATAGGGGCATTGAGAGTAATAGTACTCTCTGCACTTGTAAGGGCAGATAATACGAATGAAATCTTGTGCAAGATTGGTTCCACTGCATAAGCGACAAATTGTTTTGTAACGAAAGAAAAAGAGTAAAAAATTAAATGACTCGTATAGAGACTAGCCCAATCTGTTTCGCTATGAATATACATAGAACAGATGCATGAAATCGAACAGAATAAAAATGCCGATAACACCTTACAACAACTACTGCAGATGTTGTAATTATGGAAATATTATTTTCTGCATCATTATCTGTGCTCTGGGTATCCAAAACTTATTGACAGAACGTATCTAGCCAAAACTAATTTGAATTAATTCCACTTCATTCTAAATTATTTGAATGGTTGAGAATGCCAGACAGGAGTTATAGATAACTGACGAAATTGGTATAAATAGAAGATGTTATAGGATCTTAAAGGACCTAAGTCAGCAACATACATAATTGGTCATTACAACCCTTCAGTCGGCATAGCTTCTCACACCACCCATGTTGTGTGCCTTAATTTTATACTTGAAGACACATTTATGAAAAAATTTTTCAAAGTAAAAGCGTCAAACTGCTTAAATCATAGCCGCCGATGAGTGCGTCCTTAATAAGTTTGCTTACAACATCGACTCCTTTTGAAACTGAACACGACTTTAGGATGAGCCCTTGTGAATGTTTAACCTTATGACGCATAAAGTTTTCTCAAGCACACACATACATAATTGGTCATTACAACCCTTCAGTTAGGATTACGACCTAGTTTCGCACGCCACATACATAAGTATGTATGTTAATACATGAGCGGCGGGACCTACAGATTAAAGTCAATGCCGAACGATAGATGTTTGAGAAACTTTTCATGGCAATTCGTTTACTCTCAGAGTTTTTGCCAGAAATCTGTTGAAAAGCAGTAGTCGATGAAATATTTTTTCGTATTTTATTTCGTTGAAGTTGTCCGACCTGGGCTATGAACCGTGGCCTCACGTCTAATATGCCTACGCACTACCTACAAGACTACGGTGACTATAAAACGGCGCAAAAGTTTCTTGCAAATTTTATTCATTCATATGAATTAACAGAAAAACGTATGAGAGATCATAACTACATACTAACTGGACTGTAGCGCAGCCTTGCAGTCATTTAAGTCCGATTAAACTTAACAATGACGAAGAACCCATAATACAGTTTCAAGGAAACCAGATAATACTTTTTTTTTAATATGAGCAAATTAACGAATTTTGAATTAAGAAAATTATTTAAAAAAATTAAAAGAAAAGAAAATAACGCCGTAGAAGAAGCAAGATATATCAGTAGTAGTTGTAGTAGTCCTTTTATATAAAAATTGTTTGGCAATCAAAAAAAAATAAAATTAAAAAATAAAATTTCATCAAAAAGAGAAAAAAAACAAACTTGTAATACAGGTACACACACATATTTTTTATTTTTCTTTTTTATTTTTCATGCAAAGAAACGAAATGAAACTAATCATATAGTAAAAGGCTTTAAGGCGTCGTTCTTTATAACCTAGCAGCAGCAACAACAATAAATAAAAACTAAAAAAAAAAAAATTATTCTTCATAACCATTCACAAAATATTTCATATGAAGGAAAAAAAAACAAAATTTTTAAACAATATAAAATGGATGGGCCAAGCAAAAAAAAAAATCAAAAAAAATACGAGGCAAGTAAGCAACAACTTTAAAAATCAAGTCAAGATTGTATATTGAAAACAACAATAACAACAATATCTGCCACCAAAAAAAAAAAAAACTAAGAAAAAACGTAACATATTAAAACTAAAGTACATACAACCAAATAAAACAAGAAAAACAACAACAACAACAAATCATGTTTCAGCTCTTTGTTTTTTTGTTTTTTTTTTTGTTGAAGCCAACTGGTGTTGAAAGCAATTTCAAAAATGATGAGTATGATCGAATGATTTTTGTTTTTGAGCCGTCCTTATAAATACATACTGATAAACACATGCACGTACTTGCTTGCACTCATATAAACATGATGAAGATGATCGTCATCATCATCACCATCACCATCATCGACATGTTCATATTGTAGTTTGCCTTTATGTGACTGAAAGGTTTTGCCACATTTTGTTGCCTGCCTGCCTGTTATTCTGTTGTGTTATGTTGCTGACTGTCGTTATTGTATTGTGTATTCCTTGGAAACTAAACTAAACACCAAAAAAAAAAGCCTACCTTTGTTTATACAATAATTTCATTGGATTTTTATAGCGCAGAAGAAGTAGGATCTGCAAAAAGGGTGTATTTTTGCAATAAGCAGTTTATTTTATCGTTTATTAAAAATCATTTTCAGCAAAAGGTCTCTCGCTCTCTCTCTCTCTCTCTGAAAGCATTTTTTCATTTCTTTTTTTTTTTAATAAATTTTTTAATATTGATTTTGTGATTTTGTAGCTGAACATGAACAAAAAAGTTTTTCAAAAAAAATGTTATTTAAACAATCAATAAGTTTTTAAAGGCAGCAGGTCAAGAAACTTTACTTCATACGATTAAATTATTTGATTAGTTGGAATACTTAAGTATATCACAACAGAAATGTATTTAAAATTGTATTTTCTAAGGTAGAAATGTTAACAACAGTTTAATGTTATGTTAATTAAAATTATTTGATTATTAATATCTCCTTTCGTTTTTCTTTCTCTTTACAGGTATGTATCTTTGAAACCATGAAACTATTAGCGTAAATTATTACAGTAAGTTTAAGGTCTTAATATCGATTTTATCTCATAACAAAAAACAATGGACTCTAATAATATTATTTCGTTTAATTAAGGACCTAAACAGTTGCTTTAAATCTGTTTTACAAACTTATTCTCGTAGCATTAATGCTATGTGATATATAATTAAAGATTGCGCAAATAACAGATGATTTTTCAAAGTATTGAATGAAAAACTAAATGATAAATTAATTTGGGCGAGAAACAAATGTTCATCACTTACTTCTTAAAACTTATTTCATTCAACTATTGATAGCAGCTATGGCGTATGTTGTCCATTCATGAACTTCAATTTGGGTGTACATTTCGAACGGCATCTCACCAATAGCAGCTGCAAAGATATCTGTCATGGCTAAGCTTACGGCTGGCTAAGTTCTGTACTTGATATGTTGTATATGTGTTAATTTTATCCATGAGTAGTGGAACCTACAGTTTAAAGTCGATTCCGAACGACTGATTTTTGAGAAGCTTTTCATGGCAATTTTTACTCTTAGTGTTTTTGCCAGAAATCTGCTGAGAGGTAATCGCCGAAGATATATTTTCATATTTTCGTTTCGATGTCTGACCTGGGATTTGAACGCAGGTCTTTCGTTTAATAAGCCAACACACTACCTAATAGACCACACACGACTTCAAGATAGGTCTTAGTTCCAGAAATGGCAAAATATGTAATATAGTCTTCATCTGGACATCTATTGGGTAAAAGCATTCCTTGATTGTGAATTCCCTGTACAAAACGACTGGATAACGGTTCTAAAGATTATTTCATTGAAATATTAATCGCAGCTACGCTGCATGTTATCCATTCATGAACTTCAATTTGATTTTCCTTTTTCCATACATTTTTCGAAGGTATCTCACCAATTGCAGCTGCAATGTTGTCTCTCATTGTTGAGCCCAATTCTGTAGTAAAAATTTCTCTTTTCCAGAAAAAAAAAATATATCTAGTGGTGGCAAATCGCATCATCTTCGTGTGTAATAATGGATTTCTTCAAAAAGTGATATTTATTGTTTACCAAACTCTCTTCTAAAGTCCAATCCTACAATTCTAGGTAAAGAAAATTCAGTATTCATTGTACGTTAGCTTGTTTCATTAGCTATTATGTTGCAATTTAAATTGTGTTTGGAAAAGTACAATACAATTATGCTGCTGGCTCACAAAACCTTACCAAATAGTGCATCTTTAGGGGTACATTGCCAGGTCTTACGTGTCCTGTTAAGTGTTCACACAAAATTGAGCAAAAAAATTACCACCATGGATAAAAATAATTTTTCTATGCAAACACTAGAAAGGCTCGAATTTCGACAATAAAGTTCCATTTATTTTATTAGTCTATGCTTTGTGAAATGCGGTAACCTTACCGAAAATTTGTTTCATTGTCACGTATCGCGAATCTCTTGATGTCATGGGCTTATTGTACCATAATATTTGCAAAAACTAACGTGACCCTCAGACGCCCAAGGCAATAGTAAACACTTTGCTTTTTAAACCTCATCTGGGCTGTCTTATACTGCCTTTTACTGAGAATTACGGCCTATGTTATCAAATCCACTTGCGTAAATGTATCAACCTTTCTTGCTTTTTAGAGTAGATGTAAGGGGTAGAAGAAATTCATTGCGATATCCGCTGAAAGTATCACAGCTTTCCATACTACACTATTTTTGTCAACTATACATACATATTTGACCATTTCTGGCTTTAAGGCCTAGCTTTTCATACTATATTTTTGTTATGTTTCGAAGAAAAAACAATGTGCATGTCACTGTCAATATCAACTCTCTTTCTAATGATTTTCTTTAATTTACTTTTAGAATTGTAATTGAAAATAAATCAACAATATCTCTGTCTACTGACTGCTAAAATGAGCAGCAATGGTATCATTTAGAATTATCATATATACTCGAATCAAAACCTAAAGTTATATTAGAAACCTTTCCATTCTGTCTGCCTTCAATCAAAAAAGCATGTCATTGCTATTATGAAAAATCAGTTTCTTATCACTCTCCGCGAAAATAATCACCCTCATCAAGGATTTTTTAAAGATGAGAAGAGTTATGAGCACCCAAAATCAGTATTTAGTGGAAGAGTAATGTAGTAATTCAATACTGGTTCAAATACTCCCCAAGTAGTCCATCTGACTTCTAAGTCATCTCAAAAATCATAACATCACATACGAATATCATGGGATAATTAGGTTCCACATACAATAAATGTTTACAGAGAGCATTGTTCCCAGGCAAGAACAGTTGAAACAACTATCACGCTTAGTGAAACTGAAACAAAGCAAGAAAATAATTATCAACCATAACAACAATTAGGCTGAACAACAAGCTCTTATTCCTATCGCACAATTTCTATCAATTTCGTCAAGTTAATCCTTGACGATATTGTTGTTGTTGTGTGTTTGTTGTTGTTGTAAACATTTGTGTAAATTCTTAAAGTGTCACATGTACTGTTATTATTAAAAAGAAAATTGAATGCAATTAACTACAGCTAATGGTAGCATAAATCAAATGCTTTAAAAAGCTTTCAATCTTGAAAAGAAAGTTTATTGCTTAAGTCTTTTGTTTTCATATGACTTAAACATGCGCTAGCTCCGTACAGAAGTTATTGTTCTTATGTTGCCATATGAATTTTATTTTTCTTTAACCAATTTTTAAAAGAAAAACCTGAGAATTTTGAAAGTGTTTTCTAAAGGAAAACCTTGCATTTTATACAATAGACTATACGCCATTGCAGGCACTATAAGTCGCTGCAAAAACAAATTAAATGGATTTTTTGAAATAATGTTTCTTCTCGTTTTTTTTGTGTGTGTGTGTTTTTGTTTGGTTTTTACTTGCTAAACAATATTACCTTATTTGCATTTTAAATACCATAAATAAAGCCAAAATAACATTTAATTACCTGTTGGCCATAACACAAAGCAAAGAAAAAGAAATAACAAAGAATGCAACACACAACGCATTCTTTTCTCATTGATAATATTTTATTTTTAACTACTAGAGCTACTAGCAGTAACAGTGCTTATGCTGCTGATATTGTTGCTGTTTCCACTAAACAATATGCCAAGAACACTAGTAGTTATGGCCAAAAAAAGGAAACGTACATCTTTTTTCTGTACATTTTTTTTCTGTACATTTTTTTCATTTGTGTTTAGGCTTATGATACGCATGGCATTAACAAATTTTTCCAACTCCCGTACACTTGTAAGCTACAGCCCCTACCTACAAACCAATGCTTAAAAACATGTTTTTTTTCTTCTTCAGAAACGAAATATGTTTTGGCATTGCAAATGAATGAAGCACGGCAGATCTGCGGCAAGCTCGAGTTAGTAGACCTGTGGCATAAGTATTGTGGTTTAAAACAAACACAGAGCCCCCCAAAATTGGTAGTGATTGCAACATTTGGTACAATTTTTAACAACAACTTAAAATACTAACGATTGCTTAGTTTAGGCAAATACATCAGGGACATGAATGCCTTGTAATTGTATGTATAAGTGCCATAGTATGTGTCGTCTGTGTGTATGTGTTTATCTACAACTAGTTAGTTTTTATTTTACTAACAACCAAATAGTTTCATATTTACTTACATACAAACATACCTATCTACCTTGCATACCCATCAAGCATACACTTGAACATGTGTATTTAGTGAGTAACTAACACAAGCAATTTCTGCCTCATTTTAAGTATTTTTGGCTTCTTATTATCATTGTACTCCAACTCTAATGCCAATTTTTATGTTATTCTTATTACGAAGAAGGGGTGAGAAGTGTAAGAGCGAATCTTAGCACACAAAAAAAAGAGGGTATTTAACAATACATTGTATTACCTGTTTGCTTGTTAAAATGCGAGCCAGTTAATAATGTTCGTCGTACGTTTGACTTTGCTGCTGTTGGCTGTTGCAGTGGAATATCGTATTCACTGTTTAATGCTAACACTGCTGCTAAGGTTTACATGAAAATTAAAAAGAAAATATTTTTGTAAATAAAATTATATTGCGTTGGAAAATTGTTTAAAAACATTTCATTGCATTCATACGAAAGTACCATAAACGATAAAGGAGGTTGAATATTTTATAATTTTATAATGTAGCTCAAGACTATTTTTTTCAGTTGCTTATATTAACAAGATACGATTCTGTGTCTCTTCATTCCTTCGACAACATAAATTTGTTCTAGACCCTGTTCCAATGAAGTTTCGACTCAGCAAATAAAATAATTTTCAAAAAAATCAGTAATCGAGGGTTGAGGCCTATTACTATATATTTAAACCAATTGACTATAAATATAAACAATCCAAGTTGAATGCCTGAACCTAAATCTCTCAAATTAGTTGTTATTTATTCAGTTTAATTCTCACAATCACCATGGATAGATAGACATCGACCATATACAGCGACGTAAATGGGCTTCGAAGCAGTTGATAACTTGCGGTGAAGTCCGTTTCAGGTCATGGGAACAAACAAACTTGTTGAATTTATCGTGTCAATCTGCATGATATCCAAGAGTACCCAATGCATTCTGAAAAAGTCACTGTTTAGTGGAGATATAAGACTGACAGCGTTTCGAATGTGCTCCACCCTAAGAAGTTGTAGCGGACATTTAAACAATGTTATATTCCACACAGTCCTCCATTGTCTAGTGACAACGTGATCACGTTAGACGTGATGCCACGGTTCAAAAGCCCTGACATCACCAATAAAAGAAAAAAATATTTATTTCGTCGAACGCTTTCGCTGTCTCGCTTTTCTCAAATCTGTCGTTAGGAGTTGACGTTAACTATAGGGCACTGCCATATAGGAGTGTAAAAACCTTCAGTTTAATCCTGACTAACAGCCAAACCTAAATCAGAGCGTGAAGCATTGTTTGTCTGTTAAAAATTGCAATTCCCCCACATCAATGTTTTCTAATTGGAAAATCCAATTCTGGCAACGTGTTCAAGAGTGAAGTTGGCTGCAAAACCTATTTATTTATTAAGAGCTCAACACTCAACATTGCATAGACAATTGTGAATGACTTTTCAGCTTTGAAGTGTATTTAATGTATTTCAAAGAAATTGTGACAATGCGAGATCTACGAGTGGATTTTTCAAAGAATTTCCTCGGCTAGCAGTGCTTACCACATTTTAATTTTTGTTTGATACGATGCGATATATTGTAATGCCTTAAATGTCTTAATTGTAAAGCTAAAACGTCTCTTCATCTTTTATACATCTGTTATAGTCACATTGCCCTGACAAACTTCAGGAAGATATCAATTCCTACCCTTTTGAGATGTATTAACGATGGCCATGTTTCAAGTATTCTCTTACTATACTCTTCCTCATAGAATCCAAATTTTGAACTCATGAAAATTCAGATTTTATGCAAATATACTCTTAACCTACAATGTCCATTTCAGGCCAGCATTAATATAGACGAGCTCAGGTATCACTTGTTCTAAAGTTCCTTGAACTGATGAAATAGATTAGTTAGGTAAGGTTAGGTCAGCGTGTAGCTTTCCATTCACAGGCAAGTTCACTCGCCCATTGTGCTACACAAGGTGGGGGTAAGCTCCCTTGTCATGCTCTGTTAGCAGTTGGTTTAAGCCACACCGAGCTGTGGATGAAACCGTCCAGTTTTCTTACCACGTTCTGGCCACGTTCGCCACTATACCCAGATCTTTAAACGTTCTGTCACCCAAAATCCGAAGACGTTTGTCCTAAAGTGCAAGGCACTTACATAAAAGGTGTTGCACCGATTCCGTTTCTTTCACATCATGGCAGTTTCTGCAGTAATACTGGTGGAACAGACCGTGGCTGTCAACGAAACTGCCGAAAGGGTAGTGTACCATTAGAATTTCTGATAGAATGGAAACTGATGAACTACTTTGAATTGAAATCTTTAGAAACAAGTGGCAAAGCAGAATTGCTGTTCAATACTGAGAAAATACACGATTCAGTCGGCAGATTTAGCAAATCACATCACATATTTCATGAAAAAAAGTTCGTTTCCTAAGTCTTTTGTTTTTATTATAAATATCCATCCATAAAAACACTTTACCCCCCACATTATTATTTTTTTTTCCATTTCTGTAAGAAACAAGAAAGAAACAAAAATTAAAACATAAAAATAGGCGGATATTTGTAAACGGATTTTAACATTTCATTGCTTACAACTTCCTGGGAGGCCGTTAAACTGAAATTGAGTGCAAAAGAAGAGAGGCCCATTCAATTAAATCTTTGGCTGGAGTTTTCTTATATTTTTCTAGTTTTCCAAGTGATTAGTTAACTGTTGGCTTTCAACAACTCGGTAATAAATTATAATTTCTATTAAAAAATTATTCTCTTACTTAAGCGAGAGAAAGAAAAAAAAAAAAAAAAAGAAAGGAAAACACCTCACAGAGCCAACAAAAAGCTATTAAAACTAAAGTAAGAAAATTTAAAAACGTAACTAAATAGCTGAACAAAAAATAAAAACAAAAAGAAACACGTAAAGAAAAGGAGAACGCAGAAAACGGTGTAAGAGAAGAAAAGTTAATCGTTAATTTTGTTGACCATGACATAATAATCTCATAAGCTGTCAACTTTTAGCCTGACTACAGTTTATTTTATAAAATAAATACATGCGTGAGCATTTTATTCCTGCCTGGCTGCCTGCATGCTACATACAACATTACAAACGTTACAAACAAACATTACTACGATTTCTTTTGCTTGCATAAACTCACTAAAAACTGGGTGTTCTTTTACTCCTTTTTTTTTGTTTTCTCCCCACATTTTTCACCAGCAGTTGTCTCCTTCTTGTTTAATTTTATGCTCGTCGTAGTTTTTTTCTTTTCTTTTTTGCTTTTGTAGTCAAGTTTAGTAGTTATCAGCTAAGAAGGTTTAGTTTTCGTTCTATTCATTCTTAAGTTTTTTCCGCGTCTGTTCTTTTTTTTTGTTTTTTGGCATGCCGTATGCGTGTTTTAGAATTTCAGTTAAAAAATAAAAAAAGAAAACTAACATCTGTCTGTATAAGTTTAAATGCCTTTTTTCCTTTCGGTTTTCGTTTCAGTTTTATTTCAATGTGTGTGTGTGTGTAGCTGTTAAACTAGAAACAGGGTTTTAAATTATTTATTTTTTCCTTTGCCTTCTGTGTCCAGAGTTTATTCGATTAATTTGTTGTTGTTGTAGTTTTCTTGTGAGCATTACAGCTGATAATAACCTGGTTATAAATAGAAATTAATGTTTAAACTGAATTTCTTTTCCTTAAAAGCCAGATAAGAAATTATAATTTGTGGGAATGTCTTTCGAATTCTTACGCGTACTTGAGAAAATGACCATAACGGTAATATGGAGTTGAGTTGTTGGTGAAGGAACAACAGAAGAGTGGAGTATACGAAAAGTATACCACATCACGGTTTAGGAAACTGGTTTCTGAAGTCAAAAAATTTACTGCCAAAGTACATTTCTATACGTGCAATAAAAAGGAACAGACAATTAAAGACTTAGGCAACGAACTTTGTTTTTATTTTTATTTTTTTAATTCTTTCGTATATTTTTTGGATTTAAAAAAATAACTTAATTGTTAATGTATTGAAATCAGTGTATAATAAGTATGGTCACCTTTAATACTTTTAAACCAATCCTAAATATTCTAGATAGTTTCTAGAGTGCGGTTATTTTTTGTGAAGAGTTAGTCACAGATTATCGAATACTAACCGACAGCCTATACGGAGGAGTCATTCCAGCTATAACGTCTTAGTCAGTCTCTAAACATCGTTTATCGTTCTAACATAACTGTCGGGCTTAAGAATATTTCTAGTGCCTAATTTTTGCTCTTATATTAGTCTACATTCCCAAGGCATTCCTCTCTAGTGTATTTTGTTTGATGTTATCTACTGATCTTCTTAGAGTGTGTTTCAATCTAAATTGAAAGTTCCAGTTTCTACTTTTATTCTGCAACTAAAAGCCACGTATTAGCTTATCTTTCAAAATCTAAAACCCTATTCAACTATGGCATATTGTATGTCGATTTGTGGGCCCGGCTTGCTAAATGTCTCAATGCTGGTGTCATTGACAATTATGCAATCTACGGCCTTCTTGACCATATTACGATGAGGGTAGGGAGGTTTGTCTGATCAAACAGATCAAATTTGCATAATCGTTTAGTGCTTCAAAAGGGAAAGAGAAGAGCTAAAAGAAACGGCCAAGAGAGAGAAAAAGTAAAGAAGCAGAAACCATTCCAGAGACAGTAGAATACTTTCTAAAAACCCTCAAAAAATCCTCAAACAAATCGTGTTTCAGGTCCGGGCAGCCACAGAGACATACTCTATCGCATTCAAATTCTTGTGTTTTTCACATTTCTTGTAGGAATCTAAAGGAATCTACTCCAGATCCTGGCAAATACAATGCACGGTTAGAATCTCGGTCACTAATTTCACTTCGGGCTTATTTTGCCACAGCAGCGGACTAGCTTTACTATCACCCATAAATGGTCAAAGGCTCCTAACTATGTAACACTCAAATTCATCCTCACAAGCCAATGAACTACATCAGCCATCTGAGCAACTGATCCTATCCGGTATAAAAAACAGTCTTAAAAATCATATTGTCGATCCTTTGATCTTCGTCAGCGGAGAACATACATACATACATACATAATTGGGCACTACAACCCATCATTCAGGATTACGGCCTAGCTTCCCACACCACTCATGTTGTGTGTGTTAATTTATACGTGAGTGGCGGGACCTACAGTTTAACGTCGGCTCCGAACGACAGATTTTTTAGAAAATTTTTCATGGCAGATTTATTTACTCTCAGAGTTTTTGCCAGAAATCTGCTGAGACAAAGTCGCCGAAGAAATATTTCTTTTTCATATTTCGTTTTGATGTCTGGCCTGGGATTCGAACCCGGGCTTTACACTACCTACTAGACTACGGCGATTACAGTCGTATATAAAAAGCAGTGGAGAACATACATTCAGATTGTAGGATTCACCACTCAAGCATGGTTTCCAATAGCCTGATTCCTTCAAGCATATGATACAGTATAGCATGTACGGCTTAGGCAGGTCTGCAGACAGAACCTCTTAATTCCGGTAGAACTGAAAGAGGCAACCCGCAATGAATTCTTCTTCTATGCAATGAATATCCATAACAGTTGTACCTAATTCTTACCTAAAGGCTTGGACTACTGTAACTATAAAGTATTCAGACTCTATTAAATCTTTTTCTGAACATTGTTTTTGCAGTTCAGATTACTGTTCAGAAATTGATCTAAGAAAAGTGAAACCTCCATACAATTTAACTTCATTATACGGATGGTATTAATTTTATTCTTCTGCATCGAAAGTATACAAAAACCCAAGAGCAAATCCATAAAATCTTTAAGTGACAACACAAATTGGCCTCGATATAATGCAATGCCTGAACACTATTATTCTCAATTTATAATTAATGTTATTTATTTAACATTTTTTATTTATATTTATATTTTTATTTTAATTTCTTTTTAATAAATTTTAATATTTTAGTGTCTTATGGAATCTTTAAAAATTGTATCTAATTAAGTTTACATTGATTGGAAGTTTCACATTTGAAAGATATTTCCTGACGTTGTTTGTAATAAAAAATTGTATTTCAATAAATTTTGAAATCTTTTAAATTTTTCTCAAACGTATAGTTTGAAATTCCAAGACCACCTCCACCTCCCACCCCCTTTTTTAAATGGCATTAAAATTTATTTCTATGCAATTTGTTTACGAAACCAATATAAAATATAAACTTATCAGTTTATCTAACAATAAATTAACCTCACCAAGCGAAAACAAATAAATACGAACGAACTACAAATAATATAGTTGGGGAGAACGTATATACATTCGTATATAATATTGAAAATAAAGACTAAAGCAATCATTTAATTGTTAACGTTATAAACAGTTAAACGTTAAATAGAGAAATACTATTGAAATTGAATGAATATATAAATGTTACTCATACGCCTGAGAGAGAGATTAGCAAGAAAACGAAACGAAACCACAAAAAAATATTTAAAATATTTAAGCTTTTGAGATCACTACAACAGAGTAAGTGAAATAAATGCAGTGTAGAGAAACAAAATCAAAAACAAAATAAATTTTAAAAGAAAAATATAATGACAGGTGCTTTTTGTAAAGCAAAAAAAGTAACAGAAAAATTTTAGCGAAAAAAAATCTTGAAACTAAAGTGAAGAAATAAAAATTATTTGTTTTTGGTTTTTTTATTAAAAAATATTAAAAAAATTGGGAAAAAAAATATCAAAAATTGTTGCACATTTTGCAGACCCAGGCAGCTGTAAATGAAAACCTCCAACACCACTGAAAAATTGACAAAAAAAAAAAAAGATTCGTAAAATTAAAACGCCAATGTTAAACAGAAATACTACAGACATATGGGTAAAGCAACAAAATGTATATGTATGTTGTTGTTGTTGTTGTTTTTATTCTCATTCGATCAGATAATAATTGTTTTAAGTTACATTTGGTTTTTGTTTATACATAATTTACTCAAACAGCAAAATGTCTGTAATTGTTTTTGAAATGCCATAAGTAAAGTTTCAACTGCTATTGCTGCTGTTGTTGCCGATGCAATTGCATACGCTATAGATTTCCAATTTGGTTGTTGAAAAAAGAAAATTTGCTTTGGCGAAAAGTATAGGTTACAATGCGTTTCAGTTTTTTAGTTTTTCAATTAAAAAAAAAGCTTTAGGTTGTTAGGGGCCTCTTAAAACGTTTCTGTTTTTTCTGTGTGTTTGATACGACGTAACTAAAGTCTTTAACACTTTTAATTTCGTCATGTGGAAATCAGTTGTTTTTTTTATTGCATTTACACACACGATTTGTTAGCAACTGCCAGTGCTAGTGCCAGTGCCAGTGCTGGTGATGATGATGATCATGATGATGACGATGGGAAATTATACACGATATACTACTATATGTACGGTATATGTATGTATGTACGTTTAGCAGGAGACACAAAATATGTATAGAAATCGAAATTTTCGCAACACATAATTTGTCAGTCAAGCAATTAAACTGAAGTGTGTTATGTTAGGAGGAACAAAAAAAAAAAAAAAATTTCAAAACTTTACATTTTTACTTTTAATTTGCTAAACAGTTATCTTGTGGTTGGCAATATTAAAATATTAAAATTTCAAACTAATAAATATTGAGTGACAGTTTAAATTTAACACACGATGGAAATTACGAATACAAACAGCATTTATTTCGTTTAATTAGCTGCAGATTTTAAAATACTTAACGTTTACTTATGACACCAACTAGAGCTAATTGGCATTACTAATGAAGTATAAGATTGAATTGAAAGTGAAAAATAATTAAAAAAAAACTCAAACAACAATTTATTCGTATCTATTGGAAAACAAAAGAATTAAGAACAAAACTTAACTTTACAGATACATATTAGATAAAGCTAAAATCACAATTGTAATTAAACAAAAGTTCTCAAGAACCATTGCGCTAGAGATAAATCGTCAACAACTCATCAAACAGATTGACCAGTTTCCTTAAGATAAAACGCAGCGTATTGATTTTCACCATCCATGAATAATCAATCACTTTATGAAGAAAGGTTATATATTGGAATCTTTGAGCTTTGAACCTTAAAACTTAGACAGAAGTCTTTTTGCTGCAGCTCCATACTTGAGCTTGCAATCCAATAATGATTTGGACTAACGCATGCTGCTGATCCTTCAATAGAAATTCTTATGCAGCAGACCCATATGTTTCTCATGAGCACTTACACGATATTGATCTTGCGATCATAAAAGTTCAAATCAGCCCGACTATAACACATGCAAGTTCCAGCAACTTATGCCGAGATTTGTTATTATAAAAGCTAGTTTAGCGTACAATCCTTAATGGTGAAAAATCTACAAATAAAGCAATCAATATTTGAAGATTCACATTCACATCACAAGAACTGGTGAAATACGTCTCGCCAAAGCATTAAGAGATGCTTGACTGTCCTTGAGTAGAATAAAAGCCGACCATTAGACTCCCAAACTTTAGTGCTATAACAGGTTGGAAATAATAATATTTTCTCCTCACGCTAAGGATAATTCCATCAACGGCTTTGATGAAAGCAGGGAAAATTTACATGAATATCTTTAAAGTAAATTAAAGTGTTGAATACAGTATATTCTTTGACGAGGTTAAAAGGCATCATAAATACAATCTGCCTAATAAGTTGAGCGATTTTCAAGAAGAGATTTTTGTCATTAAAGAAATTTATTGGCTGATATATCATTTCTTACCGCGTAAACGGGTTTTGATTTAAGATTTTGGCCAATAAAGAATTGATTGGCTAATATCTCAGTTCCTCAGACGAAAGTTACATTAGTCATATTAGTACAGTCACATTAGTTCGTGACACAAGTCACAGCAGAAGGAATGTGTCTATGCTGGGTTCTCGTCGGGCATAGACCAATTGAGTAAAATGAACGCAGTAATGGCTGTGACGATGTGGAGGAAAAGGACTATTGTGGAGGAGAGGACGGTGTGGAGGAGAAGGAGACTATTTATTACTTCCTTTATGGGTCTCCTTTTAAAACTCTCACCAAACGGTCTTTCACCACATCTCCAAAATATCATGTATTGATCCAATTGACGCCTAAGGGAGGTCTAAATCTAGCGAAATAGACATGTGTTGTACAAACTTTTTGGGTTGACAAAAGTGATAAGCAATTAAATGGTGTAGCATGGCACTATGCTCTTAGCAGTAACAAGCAACCATTTCTTAGGCTGCGGAATTGTATGTGCCTCTGCACACTCTGTGTATGTAGTGTATGTGGTCCTTAGTATAGTTTTCGGTCATAAAGCAGAGATAAGTTAGTGGTCATGAACTTTTTTTGTGATAGCTTTGTTGACTTTTAGCTAGCATTGCATGGCGTCATCCTGGCATGGACCACTACAGCATTGAAAAGGGAAAAGAAGCAGTGATAGATAAATGGCGAGATAAATGGCGAGATAAAAACCTCATACCTCAGACTTATTAAGACACTTTTGAGCGATGCCAGGTAATTATTAGTATTGTTGAAAATTTTCTAAACGATTTTGTTGCAGCGAAGAGGCAGTTCTTCAATTATGTTGCAATATATTGCAGTATCATTATTTCTCATCAATAGCTGCAATAATACAATGTTGATATTTTTAATTGGTATAAACATATTAACTTGCTATAAGACCTTGTTAAGTCGGAAGTTGGAATGCAAAGAAAGATGGTTTTTTAAATACAAATTTTTATAGCAATCAAAAAACAATTTTATTATCTCCTATTTTATGAATGGCTAGCAGGCGGGCTATGACTGTATATCAAAATGTTACAAAGTTGAAACCTAAGACTTAAGCAACAAACTCGACAATTTATTTTCAATTTTAAATGTTACTGGTATTTTAATTACCATTTCTTAATATTTTATATGTATGTACGTTTTTCAAATGTTAATTGTAATCTTTAATAATTACATCTTTATGGACCGACATTATTAAACTCTTGTTAAAGATTTTATTTGGTTTTTTTTTCCAAGCGTTTAATAACAACAAAAGTTCACACACTGCTTTTTAGTGCAAAAGCCCAGACAACACACATACTGTAATACAAAAAGAAGGGGGAAAATTATGATAAAACGAAATAAAACCTCATACACAAATGAAGCCACTGATAATTCGACAATTTTTCATTTCAAACAAAAACAATTTTTTTTTAATTTTAAAGACCATTCTCCTCACCTAGGGATGAAGTGTGGGGAAAATATTAAGGCAACAGTTAATGCTAGTTGCAATGGTAACTGTGTACATGCATGTGTTAGCCATTAACAATTAAATTTAACATCATAAAACTACCGCTTAGTTTCAATGGCCAATCATTTGTTAGCCAAACAGCTACATAAACAACAACCAACAAATGCTGGGGCTTTAGACACAAACAGACAGACAGACGCATACAAACATATTAGTTGGACATTATAATGTTAAGGATTGAACTGCAAACATTAAACAAATGAAGATAGACAAATAATTTAAACATTTACATTACAACCGCCAAGCTGGTGGCGGCTGGTGTTATTATTACCAAGAGTACGTTGTGTTGTTAATGTTTTTTAAGTAAATAAATGTATGTAGAAATTCTCAAATGTTCAGTTCATACATGCCAGCTAGCTAGCCATACCATATGGTTGTTATTATAAAGCATATTAAAGTTTTTATGTTTTTTAATATTAACGCCACTCTATTAACTGTTGAGGATACTCTCACATACATCGTATTAAACTAGCTAAAATTAACAGCATTTTCGATTTACATGCATACATACATACATACATATGTATGTAGATGTTACGGCACAGGAAAACATGCATACAAATTTTCCATACAAACAGACATAATATTTACAATTTGATTTCGTATATTAATTTACAAATGTGGCAATTACAAACTGTCATGATTTGTATGCCCACTATGTGATATCCAACATATAACTACACAGTGCTGCACATATGTGTTTGCATATATGCACGTATATAAGCTGTAAAGATAGTCTGTTAAGCATTAAAGTCTGGCTACAATTTTTATATTTTAGAAAGATACCACACGATATGCAAAACCATTTCCATTTTGTGCTGAAATTTATTTGCGAAAATAAATTATTTGTCTCCTACCGTAGAAAATTCACTGTGTTTTTTTAATGATTTTAGAATTTTAATAAGCAATAGTAGTTTTAATTTCAGTTTATGAAAGAATTATTATTTCAAAAGCTCATTAAAAAGTAGGTTTCCTCATTAAAAATGTTTTTAATCCATGAAATTGTTTTTTGTTTTACGACTTTAAGCATCATTTGCCTCATTTCACATAATAAGACTTGTAGCATGTGTTCTTTATCGTTTTTCGATTGTAGTGTTCTTCTATCAAATTGTAAGAATTTAAACAGATCTTGTAGTTATAATGAGAGAAAAAAACTAATTTAAGATCTATTCAGTCAGTATACCTGCTGGCCTAAAAGAATTTTATTATTTAAACTCACACACAGTCTAGTAGGTAGAGTGTTGGCTTATCAAAGGTGAGGCCATGATTCAACGAAACGAAATATTAAGAAAAATATATCTTTTGTCGACTTCCATTCAGCAATCTTCTGGCAAAAGCTCTGAGTGTAAATAAAATTGACATGAAAAGTTTCTGAAAAACCTGTTTTTCGGAAACGAGTTTAAACTGTATGTCCCGCCATTCAGGTGTAAAATTAACACACACATCATACGTGGTGGGCGAAGCTAGGTAGTAATCCAGCTTAAAATGTAGGTAGGTAGGTATAAGTGGCCGTCCCCCAAATAAATTGGATGGACGCACTTAGGCCCCGTTGTGATATCACAGTTTGCGTTCACCATACCCTAGTCATGGAACAATCCAGAGCTTACAATGAAGCGACTGAAACTGCCGACGTCAATGTTCAACAATTCACTCAGGTCATCGATGTAGTAGACACCATGATGTCTCTTCCTTCTTTGACATAGTGCCGGGCATGTTCCCAGTAGATAAAGAACTGTGTCTTCCTCCTCCTCGTCCCTGCAGCTTCTACAGCAATCATTCGCGAGGTGTCGCAGACCAATGCGCCCTCATAATGCAATGACCCATCACGACTCCAACAACCGACAGAGTCCGTGATATCGTCATTAATCATGAGCTTAGAGATCCCCAAAGTACCCCAATACTTAAGAACACGTCGGAGAGCAAGATGGTCGTGCCGCATCTGGCCAATTCATCCGATCTGCAGTTTCCCGGAACCTAAACGAAGCTAAGTAAACGAAGCTAAGTAAACTAAACAAACAAAGCAATTTTCTAAAAAAAATTCTTTGTGTCAGTCTTACACACATTAAAGGAATGAAAGGAATAAAAACTCTTTGGAAAGTAATCCTAGTTGTTCAGAATTAAAACATTAAACAATTGGTAGTTTACTCAATAAAATTCGAATGCCTCTAGCATCTATTCTATAGATAGTTTTTACAGCCATATCTGCAATCCATAAATAGTGCCTCAAGTACTATGCCTTTTATAAACTACAAATTGTAACCCATACGGGTAGTGCTACAATGTAGCACCATTAAAATACAACAAGCAACCAAGCATGGAATACATTAACTGAGATCTACTTAAAAAATTCGACCTTAAGTGCCAAACTCTAGTTTCATTACACTTTACGTGGTACATTACGTGAGGAAGTTTGCCAAGTTGGTTGGTCTTATTGAACGTAAAAACTGGAAACTGGCTGAGCCATGTAGGCCGTTCAGTAAATTTGTCACAAGAATGGCAAGCTACCCGCTAGCCTAAACCAGCAGCTATGAGATTGATATAAATATCATAAGAGATAGTCTTGGCTAGCTAAGTCAGCTGAACAGGAGGTATAGTGTGAGCCTTTGCTCAATATTCTAGTTCATATGGGTATTAAAGAAGAGGAGCAGTCACATGAGCCAAAGAAATACTTTTTCATATTTCGCTTCGTTCAAAATGTCTGACCTGGGGTTGGAATCGAGACCTCACGTCTAATAAGCTAACACACATCCTACTAGACTACGGCGACTTCAAAGAATGGATCCGTAGATGCAAGACTCTGTAATAACAAGACTTGTGTTGCTTTAATGCATTTTATATAGAAACGTGAAGGTATTTATCAAGTGAGGAGATAGCCTGCCACTGCACAGACATCAATATTGGGGAAGACATTGTAGGAAACCCCATATTTGTTGAGGCTAGTACAATAAACCATATGGTTGCATTACTATAATGCCTTTTTATTACAAATGTTTGTTGTTCTGTTAAGTTTAAGTGTAGAGGATAATGCACAATTCCGCTTCCATCGCTTTCTCGACAATTGCTACCATCTCCATCGATGTAGATTGGCGCTGACGCAACAAATAAAATCGGCAAGCTTTCGGAAATATGCAACAGATTTCCAATGCTGACTTTTCGAAAAAAAAGTTGTTCAGCAATGAACCTTCTTATGCACTTGAGGTTACATTAGCAAGCGAATTTTTTGTACATATGACTGAGAAAACCTTTTATGGGGCTTCAAAAAGACGGTGCCACGAGTAGTATTCACAAAGCATAAATTCGGGTTTTGGCAACGTCTATTGGTCACCAAGGTCATACGTTTCGACGCCGTTAGATTTCTTTTGTTTAACGCGGATTATCCCCTAATATTCTTCATCAAGTTATCGGTAAGAGTATTCAAAAAGATGAGTCGATTCGAATCATACTCATAATTTCTGATACTTATACGCATTCGTACTTATTTTAACATCGTACTCATACTACTAATAATCAAAGTTTAAAGCACTCATCGTACTTACACTTAATAACACGATGGTGTTGTTGACTTCGACTCTCTTTTACTCAACATTTACAATGAATTACAAAATAAGTATGATTCGCGTACGAACACTATCGTACTCATACTACTAATAATCAAAGTTTAAAGCACTCATCGTACTTACACTTAATAACACGATGGTGTTGTTGACTTCGACTCTCTTTTACTCAACATTTACAATGAATTACAAAATAAGTATGATTCGCGTACGAACACTACAATACTCACTAGAAAGTTGCTTGCTGTTTTTGTCTTTTTCTTTCTTCTTTTCTTGGAAATACAATAGCAACTAAGACTGTAAATGAGTGATTCGAATCACTCGAATCATTTATGAGTATTATAAGTATTTTTCTAAATTTGTGAACCTGAAAGAGTAGGCGTATGAATCGAACATATTTCGAATGTTATGTGTTTGATGTCAACGTTGTACTCATACTTATTGCAACTTGTACTTATAAATCAATGTTGTAGTGAGTACGAATGCATCAGAGTAATTGAATTTCAATACTGTTGATTCACTCATACTCAAAATTTTACGAGTACTTATGAATAGAGAAAAAACGACCAGAGAAAATCTCTCTGTTGTATTATATTACTTTCGCGAAATTAAACAATTTAATAATTGTTTTGGAACTGGTGTAACATATGCTCTAAACAAACAAAAAAATAAAAACGAACCACGGAACGAAATCATATGCATGTACGTTTAAAAAATGTTTGTAAAAATAATGAAAAGAAACCCTGGGTTGCTGTAAATCGTCTAACCAAACACAAGATATGTTAAAACCAACTGTTTAATATCATTGGTCACATTGCCTAGACTTAGTAAACGAAACAAAATAGGCAACCAAAAAGCAAAATAGAAGGAAATGAAAATGAATTTATAATTTATTTAAACAACAATGTTGCATCATCAGATCAATAAACACCAGGAGGAGCATGCAACATGAAAATTTCCATATGGCAAACGAAGAAAACTCAAGAAAAAGAAGCAGAAGCTGAGAGACATTCTTATTTTCTTTTTCTGTTTGTATTGCAAACAAAAAAAAAAAAAACTTTGCTTAAACATGATTTCTTATGTTCCTTTTCGGATAGAAAATGTTTGTTTGTTTGTTTGTTTTTAAGCCATATTGTATACAGATAGATATCTATGTTATTGAGTTGACAGTTAAAAGCGTTTTGATTGTGAACAATTATAAAAATTTCTATAAATCTTTTGTACAAACACACACATACATATAAATATATGTACGTATTCAAATGGCTTTACAAAAATCAGCGGGTATTTGAACAGGCAGTGAGAATAATGTTTATGTGACCAAATGAAAGTTGATGGCAACAGAAAAGAAAAAATTGGCTTTTTGCATAAGACAGGATGTGAAAATGATTTAAATGAATTGGCTAATTTAGATGGCTACACGATTTAAGAACTATGAGAGCAAGACGTAGCGATTTAGACAGCCGCTATGAATGCCAGATAAAGGATTTCAAACATCACACAAACATATGCAGCCAACTGCATTGAATTTATTTCGTGGCTTAAGGTATTTGAAAACAAATTTCCATGAAAAGAAAAGGCTTTAGGGTCCAGAACTACAAGCTGCAGATGAAATGCCTCCGGCATAAGATTTAGTAAGTGGTAATCACTGTAGATTCCCGAATTCCTCATGACATGTGAGTGAGTTCTTAGCACGGAAGAATCGGGTGGGCCATCTATCCGTTTGAGTTTGAGCCATCGGTTATTTCCTATATGGCACTACTTAAGTCATTTTATTCTGCCACAAGATTCAGTATATTATCTCCACTGAATATAATGAATCGATTTACGCTTGAATAACATTGGGATTTTTTTGAAATTTATTTCCAAAACAAAGACAATTGATAGGAAATTCCACGAAAATTTCGGACAAAATTAGGTCGGAGAGAAGGACCAACAGTGCCCGGTACACGCAACTTTATTGCTAAAATTCGTGAAACTGGTTTCATCGTTAATGCGTCAAGACGTCACACACTGTCGCGAGCGTGGCCAAAAATGGTTAAAATCAATGTGGGAAATTCATTATTTTTTTAACTTTATCTTATAGAAAACACTTCTATTAGTTGATATATAAAATTTTTTTAAAAACTTTTGCGTAGTTTTTTAGTTATTGTATCTCAAAGTTAAGAATTCTTATTCAATATAGAAAATTTGTGCGAAAACTTGAAATTTGACATTTCTTTGTCATAGTTAAAATTCAAAAATTCTTTTGGTAACGGCAAAATTATTTGTAATAGAATTGTAAGCCAGGTATGTAATTGTAATTACAACGCTATAATTGTTTACAAATATTAATCATATGTGAAATATCATTAGCCAAAGTATAGGTCTTCAAAAAATTAAGATTTTCATACATTTATTAACTTCAGTAGTGAATTAAAAAAAAACACCCAATATCACTTTTGAAATTTTTTGATATTTTATTGCCACAAGTATGTACTTTAACATATATAAATTTCAGCTGCTTCTGACTGCTTTTGTGGGCGTTATAAATGTTTTTTAGTGTCAACATCATTGCAGATTCGTGATATTTTTGAGCAATGGATTCAGCTTAAGAAAAATAATACAACAAATGTGTTGCATCATATTGAATAATTTGTGGAAAGTCGTATTCAAAGACTTCTAACAGATATACAGAAGGACAAACTAAAACTCATTTTTTTAAAAATTAGTAATTATTGGAGTTGAGTACCTGGCTAGATAATAAGCTATTTTGTAAAGATATTTGTGATGTAAGTTTTTCTATTTAAACATAAATAAATTCAATTAGGAACCAAGTACAAGTGTCTTTTCACTTATATGAATAAATTTAAATATTTTAATATACATAAACAAATTTTAAATTGTTTAATAAAATATTGTTTAGTTAGTATTTCAGCTATGGTAAAAATTTATCCTTAAAATTTTCTAAGGATATACGGAATGTGAGAAAATTAAGTTTTAATGAGTTAGTAAAACATTTAAATCATAATTTGTGATTCGAAAAAAGTATATATTAAATTTCTTATGTCTTTTTGATATATACTTTTTTGAAAAAGGACATTTTTAAGGTAGGCGTATCCTTGCTCCAAATTGAACGAAATTTGGAGGAAGTGTTAAGCATGTTAAAACTAATAAGTGTACTAAATTTTATTAACATATCTTTATTTTCGTCCAAGTTATAGCAATTTTTAATTTCAGGATATATGGGAAGGACACGAATCCTTTGACTTTAAATGACCAAATTTGAAGTACGATTATGTTTTAGCAATTAATATAGGTGTGCCAAATTTCATTACTCTACTATTACTCCTTCTATTTTTGGCCACTCGTTATATGAAATCGCGACAGTGTGCGTCAGCATGCTGGTACAGTGCGTACACACGAAAATATCGAAACTGCGGCTAAGAGTGTGCGTAAGAATCCGTCAACATCAACTCGCCATCGTTGTCAAGAATTGCACATTTTACGCACCAGTTTACGTCGGATTTTGATGCCTTACAAAGTTCTATTGGTTCAAGAGTTAAAAAGGAATGACCATCGGCTTCATTTTCGCTTCGCTAGATGGGCCAACGAGAAACTGCACGATGATGTTGATTTTGCCAAAAGAAAGTCATCTTTTCAAATGAAGCTCATTTTCATGTCGGTGAGTACGTTAATAAGCAAAATTGCCTCTAATGGGGCTTAGAAACCTCACACGTGGTCTTACAGAAGTGAATACACCCATTACGAGTGACTGTTTGGTGCGGCTTGTAGAGCGGAGGCATCATTGGCCCATATTTCTTTGAAAATGAGGACGGCGCAACCATTAATATAAATAAAGACACCTATCGCACCATGATAACCGATATTTTGTACTCGCTCTGTCATGGTATTGGTAAGTACGTTGTTTGGTTTCAGTAGAGTGGTCTCTGTAACTGAAATTAATTTAAAATATGAAATTTTATTCAGAAGAATCAACACTTTTCCGTCCACAAAGTTGAGTTGATGTGAAATTTATTTCAGCAGACTCTTGGATCATAATCCCTGGATATAGAAGAAGTGACTGTCCACTCAAGGACTGTGAGCGGACACACTTAGGCCACACGCAGGACCCATTGTAATAATAATACTTAGGTTTTGTAAAAACAAATCAGAGTCAATTAGGTTTTGAACTCAGATGAAATTTTGAACAGTATTCTAATGCAAGGAGTACTTTATGGTCGTATTTGACTCTGTTGATTTTCTTTTACAACATAATACTTTGGTTTCAAACAAATTGCTGAACAGCCATGCCTCTATGTTTTGATAAGACATCAGGTTTGTGCTTTTGTCTGTGTGGGTACATACATATTTCTGCGAACATCAAATAATAATTTCGCTTTCAAAAATAATATAATTTATCCCGCCATCCATAGGATTAAAAAAAATAAAATAAAAATAAAAATCAAAATAAAATACGAAAAAGAGAAATAAAATCCCATAAATTTCAATATCCAATAATCAAACACTGACCACAAATTGGCAATTTACTATCGGTTAATAAGATCACCTTTGTTGTTGTTTAAAGTCATCATCACCCGAGAGTGAGTGAGGCACTCAAACTAAGTTTGCCAAGCAGCCATAACCGCCATCACAGTCACCATCATCATCATCATTGTTATTACTATTATTGTTATTACGTCTATAGTTTTTCAAAAGAAGACAAGAAGAAGACAAAAAGAAGGAACAAAAGTTTGAAAACGACCCCTTTAAAACACGTTAAACAAAAGAGCCTGCAAATAAAACAAAAGCCAAGAAAGATATCAAACAAAAAATTTTTTCTGTTTTTGTTGTTGGTAAAAAGAAAACAAAAAGGTTTTCTTATGCTGATGCTTAAATTTTTAGAAACAACAACAAAAACAACAACATGAGTAGAGAAAAAAGCCAATCGAATTTTTGCACCTTATTACCAACGTGATGAGATTTTTTTTTATTTTTTCATTTGTTAACTTTATTTTCATTTCACACACATATCTACTTATAACCACATTATATAAGCCAAAGTTTTAAAGCCCGTCAGGCAATCATTTGATTTTGTTTTTTTTTCTTTGCTTTTAAAACAATTGCAAAGCAGCACAGAAAGCCTGGCAAAGCATGAAAGAAAAAAACGGCAGCTTTAACAAGTTCACACCACAATTTCCTGGCACGTACTTAACGAGAAATAATAAAGTCGGCAAATATTATTATTTGCTTATGAACTTATTTTAACAATAAATAAAAATAAAACAAAAACAATCAAATCAGAAAAACAGAAAAAACAGAACGACTTGAAAATTGGAAGAAAAAAAAACTGTGCGATCTAAAGCACAGTCTGAGAAATAATTGAATACGAGAAAATATTTGCAAAAAAAAACCGAATAAAAAAAAAAGGTAAAAAGTTGTTAAACAAATACGATTATCTGTTATGCATAAGAAATCAGAAAATAATTGATGATTAATACCAAAGGGGTCAGTTCATATTATACATATTTTCTTTATATGGGAATTTTTGCTTCAATTCGAAATCTATTTTTAATTAACCCTGCGACCCAGTTATTGAAATCATAATGGAAATTAATTTCAAAAACTACCCTGAGGTGTAGAAACTAACAATTAAATTCTTATTAAGGTTGCCTTATTTATTGTTTAAAGATTTTTAATTCCTGAGAAAATCTATACGCAGAGTAACTTTCACAAGGTTTGTTACACAATAAAAGATATTTTTTGGAGCAAATACTTCAACCAAATGAGACATCATCCAAGCGTTAGTTTCTATACAAAGCATTTTAACGATTTTTAAATACAATTTTTAAAGAAACTCAGTGCTTATTATTAAACAATAAAGACATTGCCTGAGCAGCTTAAGGCTTATAAGGCAAGGAGTTATTCCTACATATACCGAACAGCCTCCTGAAGTTCAATAGGACATCAAGGTTGAAGGAGATATTATAGCGAAGCCCTATCGTTTATAGTAAGTACTTTAGTGTAAATACACAAGAATACTGTATTGCCTAAGAATAGCTACGCAGTGGACAAAATGTTGTTCACATACAATTTAAAGTTATGAAACTTTTTGCCAATTGGTTTAGTGATAAAGAGGTGGAGTGAAAGAGACACAGTGAAATGTATAGAAATGTTAGGTTAGGTCGGAGTGGTAGCTCTGATATCACAAAGCTCACAAAGAGCACGCATAGCGGCCCGTTGTGATGCCTCGGGTGAACGCAGTCCCTGTACTAACCAAGTTCTACCAAAATCAGGGAAAAGGAGGAAGTTGGTCAGCGCAAGGTCTACACGTATAGAAATCTGGTCGACTAAGACATACATTAATGGAAATAGTATCTTTTAGGGTTAAATTTCGAACCATTGGTACATCATAGAAAATTTATTGGCTTTATTTAAAGTTTGCTTTTGATAGTTCCTAGATTTTGATCGGTCTTGCAACAAAAATATTCATAACTACTGAGATTTTTACACACATACACACATAATTAGTCATTGCAATCCTTCAGTTAGAATTACGACCTAGGTTTACATATGTTGTGTTTTTGTGTTAATTTTATACATGAGCTTAAAGTCGACTCCAAATGACAGTTTCTTTGATACACTTTTCATGACAATTTTATTTTGCCAGAATCTGCTAAGAGGAAGCCACTGAAGAAATATTTTTTCGCATTTCATTTTGTCGGAGATGCCTGAACCATGAGCTCATGACTAATATGCCAACACACTATCTA
The DNA here is from genome assembly GCA_930367235.1 of Sarcophaga rosellei. Taxonomy (NCBI): domain Eukaryota; kingdom Metazoa; phylum Arthropoda; class Insecta; order Diptera; family Sarcophagidae; genus Sarcophaga; species Sarcophaga rosellei. The sequence goes on from OV884019.1 coordinate 34,099,378, forward strand.
TTAGACAATGAAGAATTCAACTGGGATTTATATCAAAGGCAATTCAATAACGAGATACAAACTTTTATTTTGCAAAGTGACTACAAATTCTAGGGCATGTGTACATCGAAGGTTTGACGCTCTTGCAATGATTGGTACAACTTACAATTGGAATGAATTCATACATTACTTGGGATGTTAATCGGGCTGTGGATGCAAAGTTAAAAAGGAGAAAATAAAGCCACTTGTATAGATTCCCAACAAACTTTGTTGACTATGGACCTGCGCAAATCAATCTACTTAAAGTCCAGTCAATATGAAGTATTGGCCTCTTGGTATATACGGCCAATATGTAACGAATGCTACAGGCCTGTTAATGTCAGTTTTAACCCTTGCCTAACGTCTTATAAGCACTGTCTACTATACTACAATTAATTACTCCAATTACCTCCTTTAATTGCTAGATTTTGCACTTGTTTATTGGAAGATATTACATAAATGGCTCACTGGATTCTAGGCAGAGATTTTTCAAAAGTAGATTAGATTTACCCTCCAAAGGATGTAATCAAAAATCTTCAACAATTTTGGGAGAATTAATGAATATCTCTCTTTATAGTGTGGTGACTTCTTTCAATGCGAATGTTATGTGTCTGCTATAGACTGCCGAATAAACTTTTTAATGTCACATTGTAAAACAAAACCAATTTGACATTGCTCTTCAATTTATGTTCTTATCAAGTATTTTTTTTTTCTTATTTAATGGTTTTTAAAGAAATATAGCTGTAATTCAGTCAGCTGATGTAATTATTAAGAATTCGCTTTCACTTCATTTTCAATTTCAATTTCTTCTGTAGTATAATTAAAAGACTCCTTCGAACTGACTGAAAAGGAAGTAAGGAACGAATTATAATTCATTTATAATGTGCTGTTAAGAACAAAAGAAATATGTATATTGTCGTGTACGTGAATTTCTACATCTTTTAGTAGAATGTCTGACTCTCCTTAGCTACTAATAAAAATATGTTTCCTTTACAACCTATAATTTTATTTGCATAATTATCAAATAAAAAAGAAAAACAAAAAACTAAAAAAGTTGAAATAAATCAAGACAAATAAACATTATTTTAAATCCCTCTGTCTAATATTAAAGAAAACTACACTAAAATACTTTTAACACTTGTTTTTACTCCAAATTGTCAACGCCTCCATGTAAATGTATAATTTTTTTTGGCAACCAAGAAAATATTATTAAGAAAAAAGCTCTTTAATAAAAATAAAGTTATAATTATAGAGCTTAGAGAAATAGAAAAAAGCGATATTACAGTTACAATCTTTGAAAATATTTGTAAGCAAAAACTAAAACAACAAGAACACCACGCACATACTACATATATAAACATTAAGATACAGGCAACTTGTTAAGACGTTAACAAACTTACTAATGGCCAAAAAATAAAAAACACAAAATTATATCAGCAAATCAAAAATTTATAAAAACTAAAATAAAAAAATAATAAAAAATATAAAAAGAAATACAACACATAACAGTCAAATATTAAACACATGTAAAGAAAAACACTTTATTAAACCAACAAAACCTCGAGAAAACATACAAACTGAACACAGAATCAAATGATCACCACAACCACTAGACACTAGACATCTAAGACTCCTTAAAGCTCAAAGTTTTTGGCTCAAAATAAACGAAATTCTTAGAGAAACACGAAAAAAAACAAAAACTACAAAAAACTAGAGCACTACTCAACTTCTAAAAAGTTGGTTTGATGCCGATTATAAACGTTAGAAAGAACAACAACAAAAAAAAATATGAATAAATATTTATTTTATTACAGTTGTTGGTTGGCCGTTGTTTCTCCAAATGAATATGGCCAATACACTTAAAGTCATTATTATTAATTTTCTTTACCAAGATACAGTTTACACACTGTTACCCGCTCTCTAAGCGTAGAGTCGAGTCGAGTCGATTCGAGTAGAGTTAGTTTGATATTTTTGCCAAGGTTTTTTGTTTCTATTCCTTATCGCTGGTATTGACCATGTCGGTTAAATCAATATTTAAAATCACATAAATTTCAAAATTACAAACAAACACACACGTAACATTACATATGTGTAGTATAGTTTACATATGCAAAAAAACATTTTAAATTTATATCTTTACACACATGGGCAGAATAAAAAATTTAACAAAACGTAAAACATTAAGAGAAAATTTAGCATGGACATTAAAATTTATATTGAAATGATTTTTAGAAAAAAAAACCACACATACAAACACTCACATATGTATATTGAACTGCTCCAGTTGACTGAGTCACTGGATAATAACATACACTCAAGGAAAATGTTCCGTATTAAAAAAAAAATGCCTTTCAATTCCTGCTTTAACACAGCTTCAATGTTAGCACAATTGTTGTCATTATTTAATTCTCTGTGTCAACAGCATTGAATTCAATATTATTTATATACATAAGTCATAATCAGGCAGTCAGATTATATACTAACGAAGGAGGACTTCAGTGAAACATTGAAGGTAATAACACCGCATAGGAAACTCTACATTGGTTCGAATAAAATCCTCGCTGGCTAGGTTATCTTCAAGCATTGCTTCAAAATAAACACGGGCACAACAGCAGGTGTCTTCATTTATCACAGTCAATGTCAGGGGATGTATAGCCATTCATCAGCCGGATTCAAAGAGTTTCCTTATTATTCTTATGAAGCAGATAATTTTTAAGTAAAATACCGAAACCAAAGAGACTGTAGGAAATGAAAGCGGATTGTTTATTGCTACATCAGCTGATTGAATTTCAGGTATCTTTCGTAAGTCTTCAAAAAGCATAAACTGCGATAAATGCTTGTTGAGAGCATAAATCGAAGATTGATGCCAAATCGATGAGACATTAATGAGTTTATCCGGTAGTCTGTAGGAGCTATATTACAATCGCATTGAAAGAAGTCAGCGCAACATATGGAGAGATATTCACCAATTTTCCCAAATATTTTTGCAGGTTTTGAGTACATCCTTTAGAGGGTAAATCTAACTGACACTCTCCTCAAGAAGTGATTCAACATACTTTCGAAAGACCTCTGTCTAGAATCCAATGACTCATTTATGTAATATGTAAGGCTACGGTTTAAACCCTCAGCATAATTCTGGCAAAAAAAAAAACTCTGAGAATAAATAAGAATTGCCAAGAAAAGTTTCTCAAAAATCAGTTTTTCGGAGTCAACTTTACCCTGTAGGTTCCGCCATTAACATGTAAAATTAAAACAAATGATGTGAGAAACTAGGTCGTAGTCCTGCCGGAAGGCCACCATACAAGTTAGGAAAAATATATCAAAGATCTCAAAATTAAGAATTTATGTGGATAATCTGACAGCACTGAAGTTTTGAGTGTTTTAAGGTCACATTTTGGTCTGTGAGTGTAAAAGACTGCTAAGGGTCCTTATGTCGATCGAATTAGATTATGTTGTTAATGACAACAAAGTTCTAGATAAACCCGCAACATCAGGATCAGGAGAGATCTCAAAACGTTTGTTATTTTTGAGATTATTAAGAAAAGCTTTGATTCACTTACTAATCAATCGTGCATTAAAATGTAGATCGGACTGTTGGGCCAACAGAATCTCGGAGGTACAAAAGTAATCTTATGCATAAATAAGAGAAAGTTTAAGAATTTTAACGGCATATGAAACCTTTAGACACACAAATAAATCTTACACGTTTATCTCTGACTTCTGTAGACTATGTAAAGAGGCAAAGGAAGGTAGTGGGTTATATTTTATGGCACTGCTTCTCTGCAGATACAAAATGAGTAATTTTATTACACGATCCTTTGGGTTGCGTAGATTTAACTTCACAGTGCATAATACAAAAGTACTTAAAAGCCATGCTGTTTAGGTCAGTGGATTGAGAATATCACCTTTAACTTCATTTAAAGTTCATTAATTTTTCGATTTGGTAACTTCTAGAAACATACTGTTAATTTCTTATTGCTTTTTTGTATTGCATTTCTATGAAGTTGTATTATTGTTATTTCAGCTTAGTTCTTCATATTTTAAGAATAAATATTCATTCTATAGATTGGCTTCACATCAATATTTTTAAGAAAATTATGAAGTTAATTTTCTGAGTGTATGAATAGTATGTTTTTGTTTGTATTTTATTTTGTGTAACACATTTTTTTTAAATATATTTGTTGATTTTTTATATACCTGATATGAAGTTTAATAATTATTATTATAATGTTTATTAGTAGAGCACTGGTTATATACCATTAGATAAATGGTTAATATTTAAACGAATATGCATATATTAACAGAGATGGTATCCTAAGTAAAAGAGAAACAAATTTTTGAAAATAACATTTTTTTAAAAATAGTAAACGAAGAATATACAATCGGATCTGATTTAACCTTTCTGTATATTCAGTTAAATACATCAAAAGCTGGAGGTTAATCATGGGTTTTATAACCTTGGAAGATGCGAAACATATCTCTACTGAGTGATAACGTCAGTCGCAGTCGCCATAGTCTAGTAGATAGTGTGTTGGCTTATTAGAAGTGAGGCCACGGGATATGAAGACATTTTTTTTCGGCGACTTTCTCTAATAAAACTCTGAAAGTAAATAAAATTCTCTTAAAAATCTGTCGATTGTAGTTGTCTTTAAACTGAGCTCATTTTCCTAACAATTGTTATCTACAATGCCTTCTCCCTCTCTCTCTCTCTCTCGCCTTAATGAATTTACATAGGAAAAATAAAAGACTTAAGACACAAACTTTATAATTAAAAAAAAAACAAAAACAAAAAAACATGAATAAAATTAAAAATGCGATTTTTTTGGAATACTTTCCCTGGGCCTGCATTATAATACTGTTTTCCTCTTTTCAGCAAATAAAGTTGTTCTTGTGTTCATTGTACAAATCCTTTTTTTTGAGCCTTATTAAATACATTTTTAGTTTATTTAGTAGAGTATGAGTTGTTATTCCATAAGCTTTCTTACAATTATTTGATTTACGATCTTTAATAAAGAAATAACAGGAATTAAATGTTAATATTGCGCAAACATACAAATATAACGACAGAGACAGACAGACAAACAGACATATAGGCAGGCTGGCAGGCAGTCCAATGGACAGACAGCTAGACAACAAACCAATATATGTATTTAAGGCTCAACATAGCAAAACTTAAACAATATTTTGGCACATTAGTTTTATTATAAACTAAATTTACTTATAAAAAAAAACAAAAATAAAATGAAATGGAATGAAAAGCACACCTTTTTAAACGTATGTATATGTTAATATACGGGAAATAACAAAAACAATTTAAAAGTTTTCATATATATTAAGTGTGCGAAAACATTTATTTTTCTTTTTCGTTTTCGTTTTTTTTTTGTAATATTTTCAAGACACTCTAGGTTTTAAAACCGCAATATTCGCACTCCAAATTACAAACAACGCCATTCATATATGTATATGTACCAGTATGTTACAGTTTTTTTGTTTTTTTTTTTAATTTTTAGCAGCATTTGGGTTTTCTAGTGCAGTTATTCCATTTCAGTTTAAGTTATAGACAAAGTCTGGCTTTGGATATTTCTCTCCCCTTTTATAGTGTCTGCTGGTAACAGCCCCTGCTACTGCTGCTGCTGTTACTTCTTGAATGCTTGTTGCTTGCCTGGTTTGCTTGATTTTTTAAGTAATTTTCCTTGTGTTCATTTTTAAATATATTTTTGGAGTGAATTTTAATGTAAATGTGGTTCCATTTGATTATGTTTAGAATTTTAATTTATATTTTGTTGGTAGTTGTCTGGACATGTTTGTTTTACATTAAATGTTATTTAACGTTACTGTGTCTGCTTGAGTTTTTTCATTGTATATGCTGTTGATTTAAAAGGAATTTTAATTTAATTAATGACATAAAAGACAAAAAATAAAACAAAAAAGAAAGAAAAAAATTGTGGCAAATTATTAACTGGCTATGCTGAAAATGGGAAATTTAAATTTGGCATTTACTATACGAAATAGTTTTTTTCTTTAATTAAATTCAATTTGAAATTGATGCAAAGTGATGTTTTTTTAGTAACAAAAATTTTCTAATGAAATCATATTATTTATTTAAATATTGGATATTGCCTTAAAAACAGGCCGGCAAATAGCATAAGCTCAATGTAGGCCTTGTTTGCGCGATGTAAAGTAAATTACAGCTGTTCGACGTAGATTAAAAAATACAGACAAAATTTTGAGTCTTGTAGGGAACCTTATCACAATATTATCTGTGTTGTTAAGACGGTCGGTCATATGTTTTCAGTTTAAAGCCTTCTTGCTTGATAGTAATAGCTGTTGAAGAAAATAAAATTCCAATTTGTAACTCATTTGTAGAAGATACAAACAAATCGAAAAGCTAAAATAAGATGAACACAATTGGCAAAAGCTTACATTAAGCCAAAAACACATGTTAAACTTTTGTACTCTAATGGCATTATAATCCATTAACAAGCGAATTTCATGTTCATTAAAACTTTATTTGAATATCTATGCATTGACGTCATTTAACAATTGCATACAAAATTAAATTTAATTAATTTTAATCTTCTATCAATGCAAAGTCTATTAATTTAATCAATCAAGGTAATGCCATTACTATCGTTTAACTACTTCATGCAGCATATTTTTATTTTTATTTTATTTTTATTTTTTTGTTTTTGTATTTGTGTCGTAATTAATATGAATATTCTTAATAACTGTCTAACACGTAAAATTCTCAATTAATTAAATTTGCATATTAATTGCAATGATTTTTATAGTCTTATAACTGATACAGCGAGAGAGATACAGATGTAAAATACGACCACACAGTTTTATATTCGAATTTCTTAATAGTTGAGGTTAAAATATTGTATCAGGGTTGTACTGAATCTATTGATATGCAGTGGAAAAATTTATCGATAATTTAACTTCGATAACCTTAGAATTATTAGATTTTATTTAAAGCTACAAAAAAGTCATAGCGTTTGATAAAAACCTTAAGTAGATAGGTAAGTAAGTTAAATTTAGGTTACCATCGGCAAAACCGTTGTGTCATATATTATTAGCATACAACTAAGTCATCGCGTCAGCCTATTGTGCCCTTTCTAATGATAAATACGAACCATGTATTCTAATAAATAAGGGAGAAAACGTTTATCCCTACCTAGAATCACACTGAGTTGCACGTATGAGGTATAGTGAGTCTAACTGAGAAGCTAAATAGTATATCTCGGTTAAAACATTCAATTCTGTGGAGTAAATATCATAAACGGATGCTAAAGAAGCCCCTAATACATTGTATCCTGAATTAATTCTATGGAGTAAATACTAAAACCCGATGCTATATGAAGCCTCTGCAGCATTCAGATTGTGGATTACATAGGTATTGTATCCTGAATAAAATGATCGCCGATAAACGCATTCATAACGAAATTGTTTGCTAACTAACAGGCCTATAGAGTTTAAAATCTTCTTCTATATCACCGATCGAGGTCCAACATCTGCGTTAATACTCAAATCTGTGTGAATTCAGATCCACGCATTCTCTTATACTACTCTACTAACATTCTCTATTGCAGATAGGCCAAATTTTGAACTTTTCATGCAGCCCTAGAACCGTCGCTAGATTGGCAAAATTATCCAGAAAAATAATTTCTAAGAACCTCCTCTATTCGTTAAGAAACCATTCACTGGTTGAAGATGAAGCGGGTTGTAGTCTAATCCACTTTCGGCATTCCGGTCCATAAGGCTGAATTGGCTACCTGAAAACAACTTCGGCTGAGAGTAAATTGCAGTCATTCGTTAGCCCAAAGCTAACCTTCTTCTTCGTTGATCCGATTCTGAAATGTCCTATAACTTCAACAAGTGGGTATAATAAAAAATGCTTCTTTGTTGAATTACGGACCATTACGTGGAGACAAACGCGGGTGTGACACACCCGGTGTAGAGACTCTTAGACCTTCTTAAAATCACTTCTTCTGGCTGAGAACCAGAGTTATACGTAGAGACAGAATAGGAAGGAATGCAAAATATCTAGGCAATTGTGGCACATATCCAAACGTTCTAGAACGTGTTGGCTACACTACTCTACCAGCAATCTATTCGGACTTTGATAGGTTTTGTGACATTGCATTTAGAGCACTCAGGACAGTATGTCAGTGTTATTTTACTAGCTTAGGAGAGTTACCGACTGCTAGGGTTCCGGACCTAGAGAGATTAATCTGATGGGCTTGTGAGTGGACTTTTTAGCCTCTCTTTATTTTCTTTTTATCAATCATTACCTCTCATTATTGGTTGTTTTTTGTTTTCGTTTTTGTCTTTCGTCGTTTTCTGTTTTGTGACCCATAACGAATCTTCCTGGTCTTCAGGCGAGGGTGGATTTAAGCACCTATCTCTTCAACCTAGCCTACCATAGAATTCACTTCATAACTTCTGGCCTGGCTTTATGAAATTTTCAATTCTTTCCGAAAGCCTTTAATACCTTTAAACCTCTTACTTATGATTTCATAAATACTTAAAGAATCTCCAGAGTAGCACTAATCAGTTGATAAGAAAAAAATCATAATTATTGTGGCTAATGCAGGAAGCCAATTCGAAACAGTATACAAGCCTTGTGTTCCAATATTTTAAAGTTGTAGGTTTTTTTCACTATAATTTTCCTACTCCCCTAGCCGAGCATTACTACTTTGTTGCAAAATGCATTGAAATTCTCAATTTTGTTTACTTGTACATGCCAACATTATGAAAAGCAGGGCCTTTTTTTCTGAACGTTGAACTTAAAGTTACAATAAGAACCCACGCCAAAAATGCAAATAATTGGTTGAATGTAATATAAGAAATACACCAACAACAACAATAACAACATGCAACAATCATTGTAATTCTTTATAAAAGAAGTAAAAATAAAAAACAGAACTACAACAACTACATTAAAAAATTAAATAAATAAAAATTATAAAAAGAAACACAACAACAAACCAAAAAGCGAAATACATTCCTAGCAAGAACAACAACAGTAACAGCAATAAGCCTTTATTATTGTCTGTCTGTCTGTATGTCTGTATGAGTAGTTTTTTGTTTCTTTTTCTTTTTTTAATACATTTATATGGGTGCAGCCAAGAAAGAAACACAAGAAGACAAAAAGCCAGCAAGAAGGCACAATCGGTTAAGCCTTAAGTGTACGGTACCCTATAGTGTAAAAAACTTTTGGATTAATTCCGCCCTAAAGGTCGAATTGATCCATTGTACAACGTCCTGGCTTCTCACACCACTCATGTTGTGTGCCTTAATTTCATACATGAGTGGCAGGATCTACAGTTTAAAGGCGACACCGAACGACAGATTTTTTGAGAAGCTTTTAATGGCAATTTTTACTCTCAGAGTTTTTGCCAGTATTCTGCTGAGAGGTAGTCGCCGAAGAAATATTTTCATATTTTCGTTTTGATGTCTGACCTGGGATTCGAACTCGGGCCTTTCGTCTAATAAGCCCTTCTAACTGTAACTAAAAAATATCAACAAAATTTGACTTTCTCGATATTAAAACTGAGTTATCGATAAATCACAGGCAGCTAACGTACAATAGGAAGGGGACAAGCACACTAGTTTCAGGGATGGAAGGCAACACTTCTGTATTGCAAAGGGAGGCTAGTTTTTTGATAAGGGAAGAGAAAAATTCCAATTTTCTGTTTAAACATCCCAAAAGGGATTTTCAAGCCTTAACAGTTGATAACTTTGTTGAAGCTACATCTGCCACATTAGTTGTTATTTATTCAGTCTGGTTTGCCACACCACCATAGACGACCATAGACAACGACGTTTCTCAATGGGTAAAGAAGCAGTTAAACCTAATTTTCATCGAAAACTTAGCGCCGAGGCTTATTTCCGGATGAATGAAATTGTGAATGAACAAAGTCGTTGAATTTGAAATGATACGAATCTACACAGTATTCTGAAAAACTCACTATTTCTAGCGTATATTTCGCTCTCGGACTCTTTGACTCATATTTCTGTAAGAACAACATGAGTAAGGCCGATGATTATCAACTTCTTTCGGTTTGACATAGATGATCTGAACATGTGGTTTCAATAGGACGGCGCTATGTAAGGCATAGCTTATGCAGCACAGCTCATATCACACAGGTCATGACGCACAGCCACATACCGCATTCGATATGCTTCACGAGGGGTTTGAGGGCATGATTATTTTATGGAGGTAAATAGTCTTTCCTTACTAGCCACCGGGATTGCGAGATTTGATACCGTTAGGCTTAAGACATAAGTGTATAGAAATAAATTACAAAACACCGCGGTTCTCATGGAGAATTAAATACTTAGGATGCTCTTCACCCAGAGAAGTTATGGCAAAAATATAAACGACACATAATGATGTCAACAAGTCTTTCAAACGAATACAAAATTTCGATGGTATTTCACATACATACATACATACATAATTGGTCATAACAACCCTTCATTCAGGATTACGACCTAGCTTCTCATACCATTTATGTTGTGTTTGTTAATTTTTAGCATGAGTGGCGCTACAGTTTAAAGTCGAATCAAAATGACAGATACACAGTTTTTTCCAGAAATCTGCTGAGAGAAAATTGCCGAAGAAATAAATTTTTATTTAGATTTTTTTGGAGATGTGTAGTTTGGGGTTTGAACCGTCACGTATGCTTTCTTTATTTAAATTTACAGCTAGGAATACCTGCTATAAACACTTTATTTTTTAAAGAACTCGCGAGTTTTTCAGCGATGTTGTTAGATTTGATTTCGGAGATATTAGGGTGAATTTAAATGCTATTCCAGAAATATAAAAATTAAATTCTGTTTTCAACTTATGTTGTATTCTTTTAACGATAGATGGCGATGTATATTTTTGCACAAATATTAACCCTTTAATCATAAACCAGTATTTTACCACATACTTCAGAAAATTGTTCAAAATCTATTGTTGAACTTAAACCAGAGCTATTGATTGCTATCAAAGCGTTAGAAACTTGAGTATAATGTGCTGTAGGGTATAGAAAAAAAATTACAGAAAATTCAACATTATCAGTACAAGACAATAATTTTAGAATTAAAAACCACTTTTATAATAATGAATGCTATGGCTGTTGTTGTTGTTGCTTATTTAAAACTTTACTATAATAAACTCTTTAATAAAGTGTAGTGCAATACTGTTTGTTGCCTGTCAATAATTTTTAAGCGCTTTTAAATTAAATAAAATAAAAAGAAATACCATGGTAAAGTTGATTAGTTGAGGAGGGGGAAACGAAATAAAATAAAAAGGAATTGTAATGTCTTATTGCAATAAAACAAATGAAAAAAAAACAACAAAACAACGTTAACAATCTTTATAAACATTTAATTAGTAAAATAATTAATTGTGAACATATGTAAGTTTATTTAATAAAATTCAATACCACACCGCATGTTTTTTTATTTCTATTCAAGTGTCAAATTTAAATATTTTAAAAACACTAACAATACTGAAATTTTCTTAAAGTTTTCTGTATACACTACTCTTTATGACTTTATTTATACGACAGAAAGTATTTATTTTACTACAAATTTTAATTAAATTTCAACAAAATATCCCAAGATTTTTATTTGAAATAATAATTGCTTTAGTCATCCATAAGTCACTTAGCCAGTTGTAGACAATTTATCAACGATTAATATTGCATGAAGCCATTTATAGTGTGTGTTAAAATAAATTTTAATTGTTGACATTAAATACGCCACTTAATGGCTACCGGTGAAGAAGTCGTACATTCAATAACAAATTATTATTTTTCTCGTTTTCGCTTTTTATTAATTTTTATTTAATTTTTATTATTAATTTATAACATATTATAAATCAGTTTCTGTTTTTTTCTTCGCATATTTTCAATTTCATATAAAGCAATTACAACTAACTAACAACCGTATAAAGTTTATAAATGGCAATATTAATAGAGATTATGGCTGTAATAAACAGTTAAAAAAGATTACTTTTTAATAAATTAAAATAAAAAAAATGTTTTTTCAAACTGTCGAGGCTTACCAGCTAATACACTACATTGTCTACACTTTATTATCATGACAGACTTAATAGACTCAAATATAACTTTATTAAATTTGAAGTATTATGGAGGCAAAAGGTATCATATATTCATTTGATTCAATGTGGCTCATAGGATCTCAACACACTATAATATCTAGACTGACATATCGATTGAAGTCGTTGTAGTCTAGTAGCTTGTGTATTGATTTATTAGATGTAAGGCCACAGTTCAAACCCGAGGTTAGACATCTCCAACAAATATTTCATCGCCGACTTCTTTTTCACATACTCCTGGAAAAATCTGTACGAGAAGTTTCTCAAAAATCTGTCGTTCCAAATCGACTTTAAACTTTAGGTCCCGCCACTCATGTATAAAATTAACACACGCACCCAACATAAATGGTGTAAGAAGCTTGGTCGTAATCCTGACTGAAGTGTAATGTAATGTAATGACCAATTATGTTATGTTATGTATGAGTCCATTGATATGTTATTAAACTCATTTCACGTATTCTCATCTAAACAACAACTTTGTCAATCTGTCCTCTTTATTTTATTATATTCCTTTACAAATTACCAATAGTTGGTACCACAATATTCAGAAAATCTCAAATGAATTCATGCAGCACTGTTTTTCTTCAAACATGATATTTATTAGCTTCATTTTTTGTTATGAAAAATTAACTGTATTTACAAATGAGTGCTTTTTCCCTACATATGATGGCAAGGCCTTGTTTTTCTATTATAGTGAGGATATGAAGGGTATGTAGCAGTCCGATGCAAAACTTTGTAAACACGATGCTGTAACTAGAAAACCAACTCGTTTTGGATTTTAAAATATTTATATTGCAGATGTTACTCACGTTGACTGACCAATCTCTAAGAAAGTCACTGCTCAAGCAGTATAGCCATTGCTGGGGGCCTAGGCATTCGACATTTAATATTTTTTAATCGTTTGAAGAATGCCGGATACAATAAAAACCTGTATATATTTGTTTACCATAGTTTAGGAGTGAAATATTCAATAGATGCACCATTTAAAGGCGAATGGACATGGGGTAGATCTCATACGACAATAACCTCTGCACAAATTTTTGATGACCCGATAGAAACTGGAAGAGCTTGAATTCAAATTTTTAATGAACTTTTGATGCATTAAACTTAAATCAACTTTTTCGAACAATATTACACTACGAACACTACGAGCGAATTCTTTTTGATACGAGAGCTATTCATAAAAACCTGTGTAGTCTTATGGTTGCCCAGGATTAAGTTCTCTCAACTAGGCTTTTGGATATCCAATTTCTTAATTCTCAAACGTACAGCTACTCGTTTGATAGGGTCTCATCATAGGATCTCAGCAAAATCAACTATCGCTTACTATGTTTTTGATGTCACTTCATGTTTTTTAGGTTCTGGCAGATTCTGACAGGACTTACATACATTACCATAACTTCGATGTCCGACGGTAAAATAATCTCCGAACGAGCAATCCAATATTGCTGCAAAAAAATTTCCGAAGCTCATAAATTATACGTCAATTCCATTTTAACTTTCTCAAAGCGATTAGAGTCCTTCTGTACTGTCCGCTTTACCAGCTGCCAACTGCATAATTAATCTTAAAATTTCTCCGGCAGTTGGCTCTCATTGATCTTGGTATACGATATCATTGCATATTTCTAGTCGAGTTTTAACTCTCAGTAGACAACCTTGCGATCCACATTCCACATTATATTTCGAGCAATGTTGTCATGAATCTTTTGAAAAACAAACAAATTATGATTGGAGGCGCCGGTCAAAAACTATATAGAAAACAGTAGATGGGAAGCTTTATCCCATGCATCGCATAGCTCAGACGTTATCACTTCCCACTACCATTTGTTTCAATCAATGCAAAATGCTCTCACTGGAACACTCTTCACTTCAGTGCATACATATGTACATACATAATTGATCATTACAACACTTCAATCAGGATTACGACCAAGCTTCTCATACCATCTAGGTTGTGCGTGTTAATTTTATCCATAAGTGGCGGGAACTACATTTCAAAGTCGACTCTGAGCAACAGATATTTGAGAAGCTTTCAATTTGAAGGCAATTGAGAAGGCAATTTTTATTTTACTCTCAGAATTTTTTGCAGGAAATCTGTTGATAGGAAGTTGCCGAAGGAATATATTTAATAAAGCATCTGTTTCCCATAAAACTGATGGGCTTTTAAGAAATACTACTAATACCATTTTGCAGAATACTTAATAACCCGATTAACGGATTTCGGCCAACCTTAAAACAAAAGGTTGGTTACACCAATCGATGACAGGGCTTCCTCGCTTTGGTCCTTTCAATGCAAACGAGACATAATACAAAATTGAATTTTAAAGACACTTCTTATCGGTTGAAGGATATTACTTTCTACTGACAGTAAAATAATTGAGAATTTGACAGTATGGCAGCCAGTAATTGCAAATGAGTTTTCGCTACTGCAAGCAAAGCAACCCATTTTAATTTACAACCAGAGAGTGGTTGATTTTGTTTCAATTCTACAACTGTTTGCAGATTTAAATTTACCCCAAAAAAATATTTTTAGAAATTAACTCGTATGCAGCACACATACATATATGTATAACGACCTCCTTTTGGTTCAAGCGTTTTATAAAGGCAATCGAGATAATTCCAACAATGTTGTTTTCCCTTTTATTTTCTTTTGTTTTTTTTACTAAATTGATGTAACTATTAATCACCAACAATATAGTTTATGCTGGTAAAACAAATTTCATTACGAGTTTTTAAAAACATTCAAAAATCTGTTGTCCCCGGCACCTTATTTGTTCAAAAATCGCCAAAAAAAAAAATATATATATATATAAACGGAAATTGCTTTATCAATTACAATCTGTCAAATTTTACTAATTATGTCATTAACCAGTTAATATTTTTTTCGTTTTTTTGTTTTTTTGCTTTAAAAAAAAACCATAACTTTTTGAAATCAAGTTTTTGTCTTAAGTCTTTCGTTTGTCTTGTTAAAAAAGCATTCACAAAAAAGAAAAAAAAAAAAGAAAAATACCTCATTTATAAATTATTACCAAACGTTTTTTTCCTTTGCTTTGCAAACAAAATTATTTATATTTTTAATCAATAGCCGAACATGTTACTGGGAGCCCCCTTTAAAAACGCAATTTTTATGCAAAAATTCAAAACAAACTTTTGATAGGTTTTTGTTATTTTTTTTTTTTGTTTTTGTTTCTCCTTTTTTTCTGTCGATTTTTAAAAAAGTAATTTCTTTAAACATGAACAACATTTATATAATGACCAATTGCATTTGAAAATACAGAAAAAAATGAGAGAAAAACGATAATGTCTGAACTGTGTTATGACTTAAGAAAAAAAGAATTTTTTTTTTCTTTTTTATTGAAAAGCAAGTTTCTAACACGCAGCTAAAAGATGGCCATTAACAAAAATAAATGAAAAACAAAAAATAAACGTAAACCACAGCCAGTAAATGTGGAAAAGTTTTTCAGACTTTTCAATTTTTTTTCTTTTTGGTTTTTGCAAAAGGAAAAGCTAAATGAACAGACTGCACAAACAAGGTGACAATTAAGATAAATGTTGAATTATGCTGTGCCTTGTTTTCCCCGATTTCTTCTGCAACATCATGAAGGAAATTGTATTTGAAACACAAAATGATGCAAAAGAAAAATGTGTGTGATTAAGTGAGAGTAATTTCACTGTACAATATTGAATAATAGTAATTTTTTTTTAAATAAATTTAATGAATTAAGAATCGCTTTTTTTTCAAGAATTTTCATTAAATAAAATTGTTTTTTTCTTTCTTTTATTGCAGGTTGGTATTTTTGAATTACACAATACAAATTTGTACAATTTCTGCCACACGTAAGATTATGAAATTGAAACTGAAATGTTAAAACATATAAGTGAGTATATAAAGAATTTAAATAATAGCATCTGAAATGTTTAAAAAAAAGAAAAAATATTTCTGTGTAACACTGCCACGTAAATTCGACAACGAACACAAAGAATTAAAAAAGAAAATGGCAAACAGCATTGTAACCAAAATAATGGACACATTTCTGGGCTATCATCTGAAGCTATCAAAAGGAGATATCAATCTACTGCAATATATAATTTGAATTTGCCACAATCCAAAAGTTGAGAAACTTTCTAACTGGCAACCTATTAGTAGAAACTAATTTCCTTCTAACGAAGTATTCATTAATTCATTTGTATCATTCAAAACCATCTTGATTTATTATTTTAGCATGTAACTGAGGTTTTCATTCATATTCAATCAATTGAGGAAACTACCATGTGATTATGCGCTTGGCCTTAGTATTAATAGCGCTAAGCGTCGACCTCAATATACACGTAATCAATGGCTCATAGTCTTGCCACATCTATCATTTGATTCTTATCCTATATCAGAATGCAGTCACGACTATTTGGAGGTTTTATTTCCTCAATCCAAAGCCTTTTATTATTATGAATGGAGCACACATGGACATTAGCATGTGCCGGAAAAAGTTTCTAGGCTCGCACACGAGTTCATGGCAAATAAAAAATGTATTTGAGATATGGGATTGGCCTAAAATATTCTAATTGTCCCATGGATTACTCCTCGTTGGTTATGGCCTTTAGAAATTTATTATATATCTAGGTTACGCACACGCATAGCTTTTCACAACCCTCATGGTCTATATCCATAAGTGTCCGGACCTACAATTTAAAATTGACTCCAAGCGACAGATTTTTAGTAAACTTTTCATAGTAATATCTAGGTTATATTGGGATAAATTGGCATCCGCTTTAAGAAGACATCATGGGCGATATAAGATCCCCATTATAACACCAGTATTACCCATTACGTCACCCAATTACAATCCATGGATGGCATCTACTTGAAGTTTTGTAAAGGGGGAAACGTTTGGTCAATACATTTTGGACGCTTAAAAATAATTCATCTCAGGTTCCTAGATGCTAAAAATAACAAGTATGTTCTCACATATTTTCCTCATCATTAGAGATTTTGCAGAAGTCACTATGATGTCTTCCCAGCCTCTGGGCATGTGCAGGCAGAGGTCTATTATAACTCCCATAAAATTATTAAGATTGACGCTCGGTTAGGTTTAACACAAATTTTGTTCTGCATACATCTAGCCCAAGATCTATATGACTTCTCTGCAAGGTGAATTAATCATCCCATCGTTCTCTTGCAAATAGTGAAGTTTATGGAAAACCAGACGCTTACCCTTTGCAGCGGAACTCAAAATGCCGTATGAATTCAATTGAATATTTCATTGTTACGTTCAATGTAACAGTGACTGGAACATATATCTAACATCTCCTGTCACTCTTAGAATCATTCGGCATATAAGGGCAACTCTATAGGTGGCCTAGGGTTTCAATGGTTGCTTTTCAGTTGGCTAATATGTGTCTAGCATCGTTCGATAAACACTGACTACCATAGCGTCTGTCTTGATAGCCATTACATATTTCAGTCAGTATAGTACTACAGTAAAGGGGCAGTACAACCCATGTTTCATCTGTTCTGAAAAGATTCTACTTCCGACTACACCACGTGATTTTCATCCATCAGTGAGTATTTCTAAAATGTTCTCTGAAAGGGGTACACCATTATAATTGAAGGATCTATCCAGTAAATTCTTTGTAAGATGAGGAATGACAGCGAGTCTAGTCTTAGTCAATAAGTATGTCCATTTCAACTGTAGCCAAGATCTTGACACGAATATCTATAGTTCTTGTCACACTTAGCTTCATTGCTTCATTGTCTGATGGCAGCTAATACCAGATAGTAGGCAATGCTTTAAATTTTGAAGTTTCAGGCACACCAGGCTAAACTACTAAACTACAATGCTTCGCATTTTAGTAGGTAGTGTGTTAGCTTATTAGACTAGAGGCCGTGGTTAAATCCCTTGCTCAAACATTTCGAACGAATGTAAAACTGAAAAAATATTTATTCAGCGACTTCCACTCAGCACTTTTCTGGCAATAACTCTGATTAAATAAAATTGCCCTGAAAAGGTTTGCAAAAATCTGTCATTCGGGGTCGAATTCAAACTGTAGGTCCCACCCCTCATGCATAAAATTAACGAACACAACATATGTGGTGTGAGTAGTTGTTAGTAATCCTGACAGAAGTTTGGTAATGAACAATTCTGTATGTATGAATAAATTTTTTAGTCAGCACTCCTAACACGAACATATGTATGAAAGGTAATGTCTCAAATATCATCACAGAAAGAGTACCTAAAGGCTATAAAAAGGGATTTGTAAGAAGTATGAGAGGAATTGTTCACAAAAGTTTGCTTCTTAAGTCTTTTGTTTTTAAATCAAATTAATCGTTTTTTATTTCCCCCGAATATGTATAACTTTTAAAATGTATAACTTTAAAGATATCAATGAATAAAAAAAGAAAAGAAAACACATAGTTTTAGCTGATGCCCACAAATCCAATACATTTGAAGGTTTTCTTCTTACATAATTCAAATAATTTCGAAATAATATATATTCTCTATGTCTCATTTATCCGTTATATGTAGATTAAAGTTTAAGAAAAATAAAAATAAAAGAAAAGCATCCACAACTTCTAATATCTAGACATAAATCTTATTCAAAAGCGTACATACGAGTATGTGTGCTGGAAAACTTGTTATACAATGTATGCTGCTTGGCTCTGATATTTTCTGAAGATTTCTGCATTTCTTTTGGAGGATTTGTTTTATTTTTCTATTTACCAAGCATTTCGGTTTGTAAATCGTGTTTTAAACTTCAAATAATTTTATTCAATCTGAAAAGCTAAAGCCAAAGCAAATTTATGGCCATAAGTTATGTTCGCTCAATAACATATTAACTCCTCTCAATGATTCTTTTAAGGTGTTAAATTCTTGTGGTTCGTTTTTTTTTTCTGTAAAACAACAAAAACCATTCGAAATCAAACAGGGAAGATTACAACAACAAACACGGTTTCAAAATTTTATCGTGTTACATTAGCAGTTGAGCTAAGCTGTACGAGGCTGAGTATTAGCCAATGTATGAGTGGAGTGGAGTTGAGTTGAGTTGAGCTGGAAAGTATGAATTTTATTTTGATTTATGTTTGATGTGTAGGTATGCCATGTTTTCTTATACGTTTATAAACTTCTTGAACATTAGAAATTACAACATTTTTGTCTACAATCTTACAACATGAGGCAAATGGCGAAAAGTGCATGAAGGCAAGAATTATGAGCTTTTCTACAAATAACAACAAGTGATGATATGAAGTGTGAAAGGCATCAGTAAAATAAAAATAAAAAAAAAATTGTTGTTGTTGTTTCTGTTAATTTTAATGGGAATTTTGCATTTTATTAAATTTATTTTAAGAACACAACACAACAACAAAAATATTACAAGTATACCATTTTATTTTATTTTATTTGCAAAAGGAAATAAAGGAAATCAAATAAAAATGTATTCCTTAATAAAAATGTCATCATAAAAATTAATGTTCGTGAGTTTTTTGTTTCATTTGCTTACCACTTGAATTGCAATTTAACTGCTAGACATAGGTCTGTTTGTCTAGATTTTATTTGTAGGCTTCTTGTATCATTCGGTTTTTGTATTGAATTTCCTAGACATTTGTAACGTTGTTAAGTTGAATTATTTTAAGAAAATCTAACTCTTAATACAGTCTCGGTTTCATATTCCAAACGTCAGCTTCATTTTTGTCATAATAATTGAAGTTTTAATTGCATGCGTATCATATTATATGTACGTATGTTTTCAATTCGTTTTTAATTAATTGTATAGTCAGACTGAGAAAAAAACAAACAGACACGCAGCAAAAGAAGGTCAACAAATTAGAAAAACATGTCTGCGTTATTTGATAAGTCTCACTTTGATTTTGTTATAGTCTAACGATTTTGTAATGCTTCTACCCCCTGGTTTACACAAGTAATTTCCATATAAGTTTACAGAAAGATATACATACTGGCGCTTAGGATAATAATAATGCAAGAGACCATATGCACATTTCTAAATATGAAAGAGATTTTTTTTTTATTTTATATGTTCAAACAAAGAAACATGTTGAGACACAACAAATTTAAGATTTAAGTCAGAGACTTTAGTGTCACCAATTTTTATAAAGGAGCCTTCAAATCTTCGCAGGAATTTCAAATACGAAAGAATAACCTTCAAGGTGATAAAAACATTCAAAAATTAAGATCTTCCCTAAGTAATCCTAGGGCATTTTTCTGGCACAAGTTTATAAGAAACTAATGAAAGAAAGTCTTGAATTCTACTTTTTGATAATCTGATGGGGAGCATTGTTGCATGGTAGACAAACACAATGTTATTATCCTAACATTACGTTAGCATCCAATAAACCTATTCACAAGGAATTTCTCTGTATGTTTCTAAGAAATCAATAAATATAGTAATGCTGCAGGGTCTCAAATGAAGGGGATGCAACATCTTCGATTGCAGGCAACTGCGTTCTTAAAAATGCATCGAATATTTATTCTAAATATAGTGGAAAGGAATGAGTCCTGCTTATTTCTTTCTTTCTTATTATATTTGAAGTTAATATTACTGGCTTTTCGAACACGAATTTTTTCAACAGTATTCTGGCAACAAGTCTGAGAGTAAATAAAATTACCATGGAAAGTTTCTCGAAAATTTAGAAAAAAGTGTCGTAGTCGACTTTAAACTTTAGGTAACGCTACCTTAGCATCCCAGAAGATAATACGTAAAATAATGATGCCCCATCACCATCATTATTAATTTTAAAATCCAGAACGTAAGCATCGACATCATGCAACAAGGCCAACCAGTCGAATACGTAGATAGCTTCTGTTATCTAGGCAGGTGAAAGCGTGATTCGAATGACTGCAGCCAATATGGAGAAGCTCACAAGTATTCATAATGAAGTATTGCGTTATTTAGGCAGGCTCAATAAAGCGAGAGCACGATTCGAATGACTACAGCCAATATGGAGAAGCTCAAAAGTATTCAGAATCAAGCCCAGAACATTCAATGCATGAGTAAAACCAATTTTGTTATACGGAAGTAAAAAGTTATACTGAAGTAAAACCTGGTTAGTATCGAACTCTATTAGGCAAGAACTACAGGAATTCATCAACAAGTATCTCAGAATCGTATGTCTGGCTTAATAACATGGCTCTCTGGAACTTTATCAACAAGGAATCCATAACACAAATAAGAGGTAGGAAATGGAGATGGATCGGCCATACTATCAGTATAACATACTGCTAGCATAACAAGAATGGCACTTGAATGGAATCCTAAAGACTCAAGAAGCCGTAACTGGCCAATGAGAATACCTGGATACATTCAATACCCAAAGATGTAGGACAATGCATTTTTCATGGGAAGACCCAAAAATGCTTTGTGGAAGCCATACGCTCCCAAGAGGGGTAATGGAAAAGAAAAAAGTACTACTGACAGATAAAATTAACACACACAATATAGTTGGTGTGAGAAGCTAGAATGTAACGGCCAACTAAGTAAGAAATTCGATATAAGTATTTGACCAGATTGCAGTTCCCTTTCCATATCACAAGGCACACAACATTACCTGTCAGGACAATGACTGAGAAGTTTTAACTTGTTTCGTGCTTGTTACTTTTCATCGTCCATAATTACCGTCAACTTTTCTTCAACCATAATCATTTGGTTTAGAAATGTTTTCGATTTCTACCGTTTTTCTGTTCATTAAAATTTTCGCTGTTAATTCACATGTCACCCAAACACTGAGCATCTTTGTGTGTTCACTTAACAAATGGTTGATATCCGTGACGTAATAAATCTAATCTAGTCCTTTTGGTACTCTACTCCCAACGAAGAGGTTGTTCCTCAATTAGGAATTGACTCAAATTTATTTAATATTAAAGGAGTATGAGTACAACAATGACATCAAACTCATAACATTCGAAATATGTTTGATTCATACGCCTACTCCTTCAGATTCATAAATTTAGGAAAATACTTATAATACTCATAAATGATTCGAATATTGATCAAAATTTACAGTCTTAATTGTTGTTGTATTTCCCAAAAAAGCAAAAGAAGACAAAGACAGCAAGCAAAGCAAACATACAACCTTCTAGTGAGTGTTGTAGTGTTCGTACGCAAATCACACTTATTTTGTAATTCTTGTAAGTGTTGAGTAAAGGAGAGTCGAAATCAACAACATCATGCGTATTTTTAAGTATG
The DNA here is from genome assembly GCA_930367235.1 of Sarcophaga rosellei. Lineage (NCBI taxonomy): Eukaryota > Metazoa > Arthropoda > Insecta > Diptera > Sarcophagidae > Sarcophaga > Sarcophaga rosellei. Next base: position 34,121,708 of record OV884019.1, read on the forward strand.
AGTACGACGAGTGCTTCAAACTTTGAATATGAGTAGTATGAGTACGATATTAAAATAAGTATGAATGCGTATAAGTATCAGAAATTATGAGTATGATTCGAATCTACTCATATTTTTGACTACTCATTGCTGATCTCTGGTACGCATCAAGAAGTCAATGTACTGTTGTGAATGCTATGAGATTACCAAGATGGACTGTAGTATCAGATTTTACCCAAATTTTGTTTCAAATCCCCAATTGTCTGAAGATGACAAAGAAGATGTTCTATGCTCAACCTGGTCTTTGCCATTACATAATTTTTTTTAAGATATAATCATTCATATATAATCATATTATTATTCATTAGTTTTTAAGCTTAGATAACCTTGCACAAAATAAGGTATTTTAATATTGTTCTCCTAGTGGAAAGTGAACTTTCAAGCCAGTGCTGTCTGATGCACTTAATATTACAAAAGATATTTCATTTCAAGGCTGGGTACCGGGGCAAGTTGGTATATGATAGCAATTAGGTGGTAGCCCCTTAGGAAATTTGAACAATTTAGGCTGTATTTCGTCAGACGGATGAAATTTCAAATATTGTGTTGAAGTCATGTGTTTGAAATAATTTTATTTTTATTTTGGGCATAATACCTAATAAAAGAATTATTTTTTATGAAAAAAAAATTAAGAAAAAAATACTTTGACTTCCTTTTATTTCATATTTTATTTCAGCTTTAATTTAATAAAATGCAACTTGCGCGTGTGTGTGTCTTTTTCTTATATTTTTTATTTTTATGGTTTTGATTGGCAAATAAAAAATTGTACATATTTCGTTGAGTATCATTATTATAATCAAAAGATTTAAGCAACAAACCTCCTTAAAATTTAAATGTTGGCGTTTATAACGGCCCCTTTGTTTTTTCTCTTTTTTTAACAGCCTTTATAGCAAATATTGCCAAAAAATAATATTATTATTGCCATTGTTTGAACATTATTTATATTCCTGTGTACATAAACGTACAACTTACATAATTTTCAAATTTACATGCATCGCAATGCAAAAATCTAAAGAAAATCCGAAAAAAAAACCGAAAGAAAAAATGAAAACGAAAAAAAAATCTGAAATAAAACCAGTTAAATATCTAAATGCCCTTAAGAGTTTTCCGTTTATGTTGATGTTTACTTAAACAGCATATACAACAGATTTCCATTTCCATTTTCACATGTAAATAATGGTTTGGTTTCTTATGATTGTTTTTCTTCTTGTTTTATTGTAATTTTCAATACAAGACACGCTAGATTTTGCATACTCCGTTACAACATGTACTCCTTCATTCATTCACTTACTCACTCATTCACTTACTTACTTACTCGACTACAACACCTTTCGCTTATTTAAATGGCCAAGTGCTGGAAAAAAAATCTTGAAAATCACTAAACCATAGCCAATGAAACAAAATTATCAGCATTACAGAATCCTAAAGACAGAGAGAGAGAGAGAGAGAGAGAAGAAAAAAGAAAAATGTAGGTATTGTAAATGAAATAAAAAGCTGAACAAATTTTATTAAATCGTAATCTAGCGAAAGCGTTACATCCAAACGCTACATATATAGCCAACATCATCATATCATACGAGTGTGTTGCATTCATAAATAATGCCCGTAAGAGTAAAAAGTTTAAGGCGGTTTGGAAAATAATATTTTAGATAACCGTTAAAGAAATGGAAAAGTGAAACGCAATCATCATTTAACTAAAAAGCTAATAAACATATCAAATATATACAAATACACACTCAAATCAATATCACTTTAGAAATGCAAAAAAAAAAGAAAATTTAAGAATACCGTATAACTTATTAAATGAACTGGCCATTAGGCTACTTATACAAGCTATAACTAAAGGGTAATCCATTGCTTAGTTTCAAAAGAAGAGTTAAATAAAATACGCATAAAAGTTTTATTTAATTCTTCAGGGTTTCATTTAAGCAGCCGATGTTTTCAATCACTGTTTTATAGAGCTCTCTTCACTTGGCAAATGTTAGTTTTCAAATACTCCAACGTTAGGGAATTAATTACCCGGCCACAGTTTTTGACATTAGCTAAGTAGGTAGAAATCTCTGTCCACATAAGAAGTCTGAGCGAACTCACTTTGGCCACACACTGGGCCCATTGTGATACCACAGTTTCCCATTTTCCCTTTAGTCCAGGAACCACACGAAACTTCCCATGAAGCGACTCAAACTGTCAATACAAATGCGCAGTAGTCACCTGGGTGCCTCCAACATACTGCCAGGTATGTACATATTAGATGAAGAACAGCCTCATTCTCCTCCTCATCTCTACAGTTCCTACAGAAATCATTTGCGAAGTATCCAAGACCAATGGGTCTCGCATGCATGCCCCATAATGCAATGCCCCATAATAGCCCCGACAACAGCACTGAGCTTGCTTCTTTGGAGTTTAAACAGAGCTGCCGTTCGCCTTCTATCCAGTTCTGCCCACGTCCGAAGCTGTCCACCTATTGTTAAGAAAGTCTACGATTGCACTATCAATTATAAGCTGGCAGGTTCCAAAAGTGTGTCTCAATATCGAGAATTCATCAGTTTGATGTTCGTGCCTCGTCTGGCAAAAAATCTTTGACGCGGCGTCAAAAATAAATCTAATTGGGTGATCATGATGGTCTGTCAAATGATGCCAAACCCTGAAAATTTTTTTCTGAAGACAGCTGTTGCAATAAAAACAAAATCGGTTATGAATGGTCAGTTTGTTTCAATGAGAGTCGTGTGAGTTAGTCTTTAACGGGAGGGGATTGCGAATCAAAATGCAAAATAAGCATATTCATAAAGTAGGCTCAATTGCCGACAAAGTCATGAAATCTTTTTCAATTAGAAGCAATATTTTCGACTCAGCGTATATAGCGTTGCTGAACACTGACTACATCTGCAAAGCTTTCAGTCTCTCAGTTCTATTAAACAGTGATAGTAGTCTTCAAAAACACTTATGTTTCCCTCACGACCTGTATACGTCAACAAATTTCCATCTCGGATGGTTAGCTTTAATCCTTTCCCACCTAAAATTTTGCCTCATCCCTTCCTTCAGAGTTGCATGATAACCTCAGCCAGATGTCGACTGCACTCCCTCCATGCAATTATAGATTTGAAAGTATTTACGATAAATTGGTAAGGTTTGGTATTCATTTCGCAAAATAATTTCAATTTCGGACATCTTCATCCTCATCTACTCAACTTGGACATATAGAGGAGCCATCATGTGCACTTCTATGATGTCAAAATTTTCCCAAAGCAAACAGGAAACAGGTTATATTGGGTTTATTGGGCTTAAAATAAAACTGTATTCCTACCATGGATCCATCATGTTCATGTCATGACGTACAAATCTTCCTGAAACAGACAGGATCTGTTAAGTACGGGGAAATGGAGATTTTGCTCTCCATTCAAGGCGTTATTTAGGCCTTAAAGCTTTTCCTCCAATTGCCGCTGCTATTTGCAGATGGAAATCCGTTGTTCTTCCCTATTCAAAGCCGTAACTTGTACTAGATATTCAAAACGGTGGAAGTATATCTACATCATTTCAGCCACCAATATGTTCTCGCCAACACCTGTGCCAGATTCATTAGATTTTATCCTGAAAGTCCTTATTAGCGTACTTGAAGATAGTTTACTCCATGTAGTCTTCAGAAACTGTGCTTTCATTCATATTGGGTAAGCAAGTAGCACTTCGACATTGTGATTTGGGTCCCAAATATTTTGCGTTTGAAGACACATGTGCCCCAATGATGATTTTCAAGTGGTGCTTAAATTTCAACCCGTTATTAATAATCGATAATAACCTTCAAAGCTAGAAGAGTGATTGAGTCAGAGCCAGCACTTGGATTTGACATTTTAGAAACCTTTACGCAATTTTCAGAGACCAAATAAATATCACACTACAGCCTCCATTTTGAAACTCCTTAAATGAATAACCCTGTACATGAAATGTAAACATAATTCTGACGATATGAAATAATTTGCATAAAAATGTACTCAACAATGTAAAAGCCCCTTACTTTATATGCTGGCGTATGTATGGCGCAACTATGGCATATTGTAAGCAATGCTCTTTTTCTTTACACTTTTATGTCATAATTTTATTTGACTTCTCCTTTTTAGCACAATAAACTTAAAGCTCACAAGAAAAAACTTGTTCTTCTTGATTGTTTCAGAAATAATACGTTTATGTAGCAACACACTTAAAATAACAATAAAAAGAATAAAAAAAAATAAAAAAATAATGCGACAAACAGTAACAGTAATAAAGCGGCCTTTAACAAACACTCGTTCCATATAGATCGTAAAAGAGAAGAAGTAAAAGTAGAAAAAGAAAAAAGCTAAAAGCTATCAAAAGACATATTTAAGTGCTACTGGTGTTTGAAAATTGCCCATAAATTATAAACTATGAAATGTTGAAAGGCTCAAACTGCCTGTGAATGGGTGTGTGTGTACACTGTACAGGATGAGTGACTGACTATGTGTGACGTATACTGACTTCAGTGAATTCAATTTCCTCAAATAATGATTTGACTTAATGTGCAAAAATCGTCAAGTGTTACTCAAATATTCAATTAAAATTGTGTGTGTGTGTGTGTGCGACAAAGATGATGAAATTTTAATAAAAAATTTAATTTAGGGGCTCCTGCTTTCAATATTTATTTAAAAAAGTATGAATTATTAAAACAAATTCTGCAGCAAAGTATGACAAAAAAAGACAATTAAAGTCTGAACAATTAAGCGCTTTTAGCAACAGATTCTGGGTAAAAAAGATTTTTTTCATTTCAAGTAGTTCTCTGAATATTTTCCATTCATAGTCCTCCTTCTATAAGTGGAACTGACGTAGTATACCCCAACTGTTTGTCATAATACCAGCGTGTTGCGGTGATTAAAATACTTGACTGAAATCTTGTTCCAGCAAAGTTCAAAGAAATCAGATTTAAAAAATTGAGATACTTTCGTCGTCTCCAAAAGTTATCCATCCCTGATCCGTGACCCCTGCTCCTTAGAAAATATTTTATAAACAATGAATATCATAGCAGAACCAGTTTTCACTATCTCTTGAGAAATATTGCGACAGAATCTGTAATGAATCTCACCACAACAGTCAATGCATATCCAGAGAGGAGAGGTTGTTTCTAGGCAACATGTTGCTGGAAACATTCTAAGCAACATGTTCCTACCACTTTGTTTCCATAAGAAGATGACAATCTTGTAAAATGTCTGCTTCAACGGAATTAGCAATAAATCGCTTAGAACTTAATTTCCGATATTCAAACACTGTATTGACTTCTGTCACCTTTCTTGCACCGTACAGAAGGCAATACCAAACAACCACTTTTTTTGGGATCTTTGACTGAATTAAATTGTGGTCAAGGCTACTCTGTTTTGAAATAGAGCGTGTAGTCGCCGTAATCTTGTGTTGGCTTATTAGGCATAAGACCACGTTTCAAACACTAGGTCAGGCAGACATGCCGAACAAACCGAAATATGGAAAAATATTTGTGCTTACAATGAAAAAGTCTCTCAAAAATCTGTCGTTTTGAGTCGACTTTAAACTGTAGGTTCCGCCACTCATGTTTAAAATGAACACACACAACATAAGTGGCGGGAGAAGTAAGTGTAATCCTGGCTAGAGGGTTGTAGTGACCAATTATATGTATATGTAGGTGTACCACTGATAGTCTGAATCTGAAACGATTCAAACACATTTCATCTGCACTTGCGTTGATATAATACTATTAGGAATCGAAGATGTAAAAGGATGAAGGCTTTTCACTGCCCACATAATTCAATATTTCATGATCGATTTGTTCGTTATATCATATGCATAAATGTTTGGGTCACCAAGAGAATTTCTTTTAAGTTTTACGCCAAAATATTTTGTATGCAATTGTGGAGATCATCAGATTTTTTTTTATTCAAATGGAAGGCATGTTTTCCAATGTAAAGTAGAGTTTACATGAATAAATTTTTGTAGCCTTACATATAATTTTCTCAGAATTAAGCAATTTTTAGTTAAAAAATGTGATCCTGCAGTTATGCAGGTGCTAACATCAAGCAATTTTACATGTGCAACGATGCGGGCAAACACAAAAACTTTAAAAACAAACACTTTTCAAAAACAAATAAAAATAAAAAATGTTATCTGCAATAGTAGTCGCCGTAGTTTATTAGGTAGTTTGTTCGCTTATTAGACGTAAATCCCTGGTTCGAGCCCCAGGCCATACATCAAAACGAAATATGAAAAAACAAATATTTCTTCGGTGACTTCCTTTCAGCGGATTTCTGAGAAAAACTCTGAGAGTAAATAAAATTGCCACGAAAAAGTTTCTCAAAAATCCGTCGTTCGGAGTCGACGTTAAACTGTAGGTCCCGCCACTCAAGTATACAATTTAGGCACACAACATGAGTGGTGTGAGAAGCTAGGCCGTAATCCTGACTGAAGGGTTGTAATGGCCAATTATGTATGTATCTGTGATAAACCAAGCCAAATACAAAGTAATTGTATGGCAACCAAATACAATAAGTATTTAGCTTCACTATTAAACAAATATTGTCACACACTTATGGCGTGTACTGTGCATAGAGTAATATTTCCTTGTTTATAAATTTATCAAAATTTATAATTTTTTTATTGTTTTCATTGTTTTTTTTTTTTTTAGAGAAAAGAACATACAATTTCAATTAACATTAATTAAAATCATTCAACCTCCACAGGCAATGCAAACCAAAGCTAAACGTGTTATGTTGTTAAATACATTCTGTAGGTATGTAGTATGTGGTGTTCACACGACTACCAGCAGCCAAAGCATAAAGTCATAAATTTTTCAAAACTGAAATGCAAAGTTAATTAAACAACAACAACAATAATTTAAAGAAAAATTTTTTTTTTATTTATTATTCTTGTACAACAACATGTCTGATTAAATGGAGACAAAAGCCCATCAACATGAATAAAACAAATGAAACGAAAACATAAAAATCCGCAACCATTTATTTTATCAACCAAAAAAAAAATATTTCAATTTCTTTTATTCTGTTTAAAGAAAAAAAACGCAGAAGAAAAAAGAAAAACTCTTGGTTTTTACCAGTAATAAATTGTAATTTATATACGCATTTATTTCATTTTATTTCTTCAAGCCGACTTTATTTATACTCCTTAAGGAATGAGAAGAACTTTAAAGAAAACAGCTACTGTTTGGCTGACTGTCTGATGTATGCTTGGTAGGTTATTTTTAAAATGAATTACAATTTAAGGCTTTACGGTCTACTGCCATTGAAATTCATTTAAGGGTATACAGCCCTGTTGTCCACCTACACTTCTTAGTAATTATTATACGGTTTTATGGATATAATTCGGTAAATACAAAACCAAAGATTTCAAAACATATGAAATTAAATACAAAAAGTTTCCAAGAAACGCTGGAAAATTTAAAATTGTCGACAATTGCTAGGTTATTAGCTTTGGGTTTACAGAGAGAGAGAGAGAGCTTATACCTCTTTAAAATCTGGCGTTAAGCCAGAGGCTGAATTCGGGCATCATTGTCGCCTAATTTTTACATACAAGACATCCCTTCAATTTGTACTACAATTCCGAAATCTTCTTACTATTGTGATATCATTGGTTTTTCGATGAAATTTTAACAAGCAGCAAACCCAGTTATTCGCCCTAGTTTAGTAGGTTGTGTACCGATGTTCAAACTCCAAGTTAGTTATCTCTAACAAAACGAAATATGAAAAAATATTTCTTCGGGGACTGTCTCTCAGTAGATTTCTGGCATAAAACTCTGTGAGTAAATCAGATTGCCATGAAAAGATTTCTCGAAAATCTGTCGTCCGGAGTCGACTTAAAACTGTAGGGGTCCAGCCACTCATATATAAAATTAACACACATCAGATAAATGGTATTGAGAAACTACGTCATAATCATGCCAAAGGGGTCGTAATGACCAATTGTGTGTAATCCCAGCTAGCAGTTGGGTGTACATAGCATGATCTCCTAAATTGGTTTTTGGGAAACGTTTGAACTCTGACATTAAATTGGAAGACCAGAAACTTTATTTTCATACCTTGCATGCCAAAAACTTTTACAATTTTAATTTCAGTCTTACTCAGCATGTTGCTGAGTTGGCAATTTAGAGCTGAATAGCAAACAGAAATTAAAGAATCAAATCATGTTTAATTGGCAACTTAATGCCGGACGAACAGTCCACCTAAATTTTACAAGAGTGTTCTGTTATAGCAGTGCAAAGAAAGGCATTTTAAATGTCAGAACATATTCTTGTTCTTGGTGCCATGACCTGCCTACAAGGAAAATCGATTGGTGAAGTTTTTTAGAGAATGCATATGGTTCAGGTTGATTTAGAGTTTTTTTTTAGAGAACTTCTTAATCTTAATGTGAATTGGAAGTAAATTGCAACAGAAACTTATTGTAGTATAACAGAGGTGTAGCTGATATATAAGGGTTTACATCTTAAATTGCATAACAGTTGATTGCTCCCTTAATCTTTAGAAGGAATTGGTGTCTCAGTGAGGAGTTACGTTCCTAAAAAAAACAAAATCTGTCATTGTGTTTTCTTTTTTATTAATAGCATTTAAGTCTTGACTTCCTTCAATGCGATTTCCACTGCAACCGTAGTTGCCATAGTCTAGAGCTCATGGGTTCAAAGCGCAGTACAGCTGGCGACTTCTGGCAAAAACTTTCAAAATAAATACAAATTGTCATAAAAAGTTTGTTAAATCTATCGTTCAGAGTCGATGTTATAATGTCGGTCCCGTGACTCATAAATAAAATTAGCGCACACAACATTCATGGTGAAGAACCCAGCCCATATACCCCATAGGGTTCTAATGACCAATTAAACAAGGATGATTTGTAAATATATTGTGTATCTAGTGATAGTACTGCTGATTAAGTATCCACCCAAGCTTTGGGTCACGTTTTGACAATGTAATGTCACTTTTTCAATAACGTCGACTACGAAAAAGAACTAGATCGCTGTCGACATGGAGACGTGTTACTTTATATTGTGTCATTAAATTCTGCCCATTCCTCCTTATAGTTATACTCCCTATCGTTAGTCAACAGAGAAATATATCGCTAGAGGAGAACAGGAAGTACCAAGAGTGTAAGAAAATATTTAAGTTGTCTTGAACGAATTGTGCTTCAATTCTTCAGAAGCCATAGTTTGTATTCAAAAAAATTTTTGTTGTTTATTCCTTGTGGGATCATAGGGTATCAACAATGCTTTTGTGGTTTCTACAAGAGCTTAATATCTTCCTAAATAGTATCTATCGTTCTTGAGTCACCTTATGGTTTGGATCTCCCCTACATTCTGAATGTGGAATCCTTTTCTAGATCAGTGCTATTAGTTAATCAGAAAGATCGCTAGAGTATTGCCTAAAGGCATACACTATTTTTTTTTATCTTGACACGTGTAATATATTTTCATATGACTGCCACAAAAAATCCTTAATTTATAAGCGATTTAAAATGTTTTAAAAATCTACCATTTTTAGCAAATGACTCTCAAAACAACATATACTTCAGCACAAAAAAAGAATAAATAATTTCACATTATTTTTGTGTTCGTTTCTTAAGTCTTTTGTTAATTAACACTTATTTATGAAAATTGAAGTTTTTCTTAAAGTTTTGTTTTAAATCTGTAAGTGAATATCGTTAATAAAAAAAATATGGCTCAATATTAAGCTGGTTTTAAGCATTACGTAGGAATCACAAATATTATGTTTTCTTTTTTTTTTTGTGCCTCTTTAACACAAACTTTAGCTTGTTTTTCACTTTCTCTTAATCGAAGAAAAAAAAAAGGAAAAACGACAAAGTTTTCATTTTTCTTTATACAAGATAAACACAAAAATGTCGAAAAATTTTTTCCTTCTTTACTACCAATAAGCAGCACAAATTTTCAGTTTAACAAGCCAACATATACATATGAATGTTTTTGTATTGTCTTCATTTCATTTTATTTTTTTTTCTGCCTGTGTTTCTTACACCTTCAAGTTATAACTTAACTTTATAAAATACAATGCTTAACATGTGAAAATAAGTCTCAAGTATATCTCCAACTGAAGTTTTCATATAAAAAGTATTTCCTTTTTCTTTTGGTTTTTGTTGTTGCCACATCGTACACACAATAGACATTTAACATGTACAATACGAAAGAAAATAAAACAAAAAACGTTTTTATGAGCAAAAAATAACAAAAAAAAAAAACAAAGATCGAAAATAGACATGAAATATCATTGATTTTAACAAGGCAAACAAATATTTTTGTTGGCCAGAGAGAAGAAAAAAAAACAAACAAACAGGAAAATATTGTTAACAAACTACCATTGCCACCACCAGCCACCATTTGTAAGGAGTAAAGACGAAGAAGAAAAAAATTATGAAAAGCTGAAAACATTATGCAAATTTGAAAATAGAAAGAAAAACACACAATCATAAATGGAAAATTGTTTAAAACGTATTGATAAATCAAAATACAAAATGAAATGGGGGGTTTTGCAAAAATAAAAATAAAAAACTGTTTGAAAACGCATTTGCTTTTGGTCGCCAGTAGAAAATTGTGTGTCTTGCTTTACATGTGATAAAAAACAGTATTTTCACTTAGTACCAGTAACTTAAGTCTGTGGTTTCTCTGGTATTCAAGTATAAATGAAAGTGTAAAGTAAGTTTACTATCTCATAAAACCAAATATTAGTCTTACGATTAAGGATAATTTCTGGCCATTTTGCTTACGTATCGTGTAGCATTTGGTACCATCTTGGAGAAAACACCAAGCAATTCTTCCAATTTGAAGAAAATAGGTTAGAAATCATCGCACGATATTCTACTTTATTGAAGATAACGTTAAGGTTTTAACCATTATTGAAGATGTACAACCTAATGTTGCCGCCGACCCATAAACCACACCAAATAGAGCGCATGCCAAAGTGCATTCACCAATTTTGTTTACTAATTTGTTGTACTCAAAATGAGCTTTGCAGCATCGAAAAGATATAAAACGTTTCACAGACAACAAGAATTTCCATAACAAAATTCAAGTATTTATCAACGCTGTAGGCTTTTTGGTCCAATTAGGGTGAACATTTTTGTCATCTCACAAATCCTTTTTTAAATGAAAACCCAAACAATAAAAATATTGCCCGATATTTTTAATGTCCATAGAACATCACAACTTCATACTTACAGGCATTTGGATGCATTTTTCGGAAAGTAATGCTAACGGATTAGAAGGGGATGTGGCCTTAGGAAAACCATATTTTTCAGTCGCTGACTGGGTTGTTTGACTGTTAATATTTTTACAATCTGATACTTTATTATAGAATCCACAACTTTAGAAAAAAAGGAAGGAATGTACTGGGAAATTACTGCCACAATATGGAACACTAAAAAGAGTTTAAAGGTGTACTGCTTCAGAACTAGTGTTGTAATACCTTCCGCTTTTGAAGGCTTTAATGTGTGTATGTTTATTTTATGAGTGGTGGTTTTTAGAGTTTAAAGTCGACTCCGACAAACTTTTTCATGGCAATTTTATTGACTCTCAAAGTGTTTGCCAAAAATTTGCTGAGAGGAAGTCACCGAAGAAATATTTTTTTTCATATTTCGTTTCGTTAGAGATGTCTGACATAGACTCACGTCTAATTAGCCAACACACTTCTTACTAGACTAAAGCTACTACAAGACTATATACATACTGAGCATAATTACTCGTACCTTGATTCCAGATGTTTTCTTTTGGGATGCATTAATGTGTCAAAGGTTCCAAGAATTTGATAATCCACTCTCAGATCTCCATTCTGAACAAATGTGCTAAAGTTTGTGGATTAATAACATCACAGGCTCTTCTTGCATAGTTTAATACATGACTTAAGTCTGCTTTTATTATAATTTCCCAACATACTTTTAAATTTCTGTTAATAATACATTTCCAAACATCTGCACACACTCCACAGCGAAGTTCTGGTCAAATCTGTGACGTGAAAGCTCCCATTCACACAAGCTCATCTACTTGTTCATTGCCGCTAGCGCTAGCTAGGACTCAGTAAATCGTAATTCCCTTTTTCGTACCTAATTGTGTCACCTTTCTCCGATAGTTCTACATCATTTTCAATTTTAACTCATAAGAGGCAAAAACTTGGATGGCGAGCTATCTGTTCATTTCCTATATTAAATATGTTTTGATTAACAAAATCTGTCTGGGTTTTCATAAGCAGATCACAATGATAAAAATGTGGTTTTTAAACAGATGTATACAAATGAATTCCAAACTATTAGTTATTTTTACAGTGGTGGATGAAATAATAGGAAGAATTCTTTCTTAAAGACATTTTTCTTAAATTTTTTATAAGCCATGGCTCAAAAACGCTATAGCAATGACAAAAAAATACATGGAATAAATAATAAATCAGACAAATATTCTTTTATGTGTGGTATGTCCACAAAATATGAAAGATTTTTATTCAAAGATTTCACACTTTCAAGTGCATGCACTTAAACGCATGCCTACCAAGATACACATGTCTGCAATATGACTTACTCTCCTAAAAATATTTGTTTATTTCGGTTTTACTTTAGTAGTTGTGTGCGTATTTTCAAACAATAATTTGAAAATGTTTGCAAAACTTGCCCAAATCTAAGTAAAGCGTAAAGCGCCAAAAAAAATTTCACTCAAAACTATAAAACGAAACAATAACAACAACACAAACAATAGCTTTTAGTAACAACAATATAAACGATAATGAGAGAAGAGAGCACATTTAAAAAAAAAAACCTAAACACATGTCTTGGAATTCTCTTTCTCTTACTGTGTATCTTTAAGCTTTTCTTTGGTTTGGCTGTGTGTGTGTGTATTTTCCTTTAGCTCATACTTATTTTAGTTTTCGTTTTTTTTTTCTTTTTCTTCTTCTTCTATTGGAAAAAGTGAAGTCATGCGTTCGATGAACTTACCAAAACATGTTATAAAAACGGACAACAACAACAGAGATTTTCCTTTTTTTTCCAGTCGTAAACAATAATAGCGTGAAAGCAATACATGTAACAACAACCACAACCACAACAACAACAACTACAAAAAGTTGTATTTGTATTGTAGAAAACTAAGAGCCTGTAACATTGAATTTACCTTCGAATACCAAGTTTTTCTTTTACTCTCTCTCTCTCTCTCTCTCTCCGTGTCTATACTATGTTAACATGCATATGTGTGTGTATTCCAGTATAGATATGAGTCAGAGTGTGTGTGTGTGTAGATTTGTTTTGAAATATTTTCCTTTTTCTCCTTGTCTTTGGCAACAACAAAAACAAAAATTAAATGAAAATATGCGTTGGATTACGATGATTCCTGTTCAAATGTTGTAACATATCCACACGTACATTTATATGTACGTACGTAGTACAATCTATAATTTTTAAATGTTGTTTACTACCATTGCTGTTGTAGTTGTTACTATTATTATTATTATTATTATTATTATGATTGTATTTTGTTTTTTATGTCGATTTGTTATTATTATTGCTATTGTTGTTGTAGTTGTTAGTTGTATTTGTGATGATGGATGAACGTAAAAATTCGTGTTCAAACACTTTATTTTCGTTGCTTTCATTACAAAAACAAAAACAACAAACCGAAACCAAAAATTGCTTTTTATCTTAAAAAGAAAATGTTGTAACGGCTACTCTTGTCCCCTTCGCACTCTCGTTATTTTTCACTTTTTCTCTATAAGCAGTCTTAAAAGCTGAAAATGAAAAAGGGGACCTTTTGTGAGGCACTTTTGAATGTGAGGCACGGTGGTAATGCTGGTTTCAACAAAAATGTAGTTTTTAAGCAGATGTATACAAATGAATTCCAAACTGCTAGTTATGATTACAGTGCTGGAAGAAATAATAGGAAGACATTTAAAAAATGCTTTCAAGCTATTCCATACTTACATACAAACGTACATACATACATACATAATTCGTCATTACAGCGCTTCAGTCAGGATTACAAACTAGCTTCCTACACCTCTTCAGTTGTGTGTTAATTTTATACATGAGACAGTTTAAAGACGTTTTTTTGAGAAACTTTTCATAACAATTTTTTTTACTCTTAGAGTTTGTGCCAGAAATCTGAAGAGATTATCATTCTTTCGTTTTGTTGGAGATGTCACCAATACACTACTTATTATACTACGTCGACTACCACACAATATTTAGTGGTCGTCTATTCATTCTGCTCACAAATAACCAAATTTTAATAACTCGGGATGTATGTCAACAGAAGATGGAGTAGCGGTGCTTGATGTCAGGTCCTCATGGAATATTTGAACACTCTAATTTTCCCCATCTTGCCTTATGCTATCCACTTACCAATATACAGCGAATGAATGTGTTCTGCAAGAAAGGTCAATACTAAGTAAAAACATACGATGCTCAGTAACAAGTCCTTTTATTTTCCACAAGAACACTATCAGTTGTTGTAGTAAAACAATCCTCTGTTGTAGTGAACATTAAAACGCAAGACATATTGCAACAGCGTTTCAATGAATCAATGCTGCTGAGTATTCTTCTGGCATTAATGAAATCCTTCAAGGATTTTATAATAAATACGGGTGTTGCTTGGCATACTTCAATTTATTTAACATACGTTTTCTAAGTACTTGGAAGGATTACTTTCAGAAAATATGTTCCTTATGGAGCGTTTTTTGGCCCTGGAGTGAAATATTCCAAACTAAAGTGAACGTCATCGAAAAAAGTGCATACATACATGCATAATTGGTCATTACAACCGTCTTATCAGCATTACGACCTAGTTTCTCACACCACTTATATTGTGTGAGTTAATTTTATAAATGAGTGGAGGCATCTACAGTTTAAAGTCGATTGCGAACGACATATTTTTAAGAAACTTTTCATGGCAATTTTATTTTACTCTTAGAGTTCTTGCCAGAGGTAATATTTTTTATATTTCGTTTTGTTGGAGATGCTGGGCTTTGAACCGTGGCCTCACGTCTAGTAAAAGTAGTCAATTCAATTTAGACTGAAAGTATAAAGGATAGTAATTACCAACGCTATCTGAAAGTCAGCTCGCCGTCTAACCACCCGGCCCTTATTCTAAATCGAAGATAGAATCGAACTGCCTGTGGAAGATGGGAACAATAAATAGTTCGTGCCGGATATAATTGCCTTAAAGAAGGCAAAGGAAATTTTCTCGTGTGTAATATTTTACTTTATTTTTCATTATACCCCACTGTACACGGTTTAAGCCTTTACTTTTCATAGTTGCTGGTCACTTGGTAAGACTATGGCATGTTGTAGCAAAAAAAAAACCGAAAAACAAAACAAAAATTGTTAGAAAAATGGTTAAAAGCAACATTAGGGTCGTCTTAGGGTATTTGATTTTGTCTGTTGTTGTTGTTGTGCCACTACTACTTGTTTGTGTAATGGAAATATCTGTCGTTGGTCGTTTTTTTCCTGAATATTTTTTTTGCTTTTTTTATTTTTTTTATTCATAAAAGGTAATAATGCGTTTAACATGTTTTTTTATTTAAAAAAAAAAAATCTTTTTTGTCTTATTTACATTACATTGTTCAGGGTGAAAATGTGAAAATCTCTGTACAAAGATTGAAAGCTTTTTCTTTACATTTCGCATTTGTTCGCTTTCGTTAAAAATGGTGGGGAGAGCAAATGAACAAAAAAAAAAGGCTGAAAAACTAATCTTAACAAACAAGAAAACATGATTAGATACACGATTATATGGTTTATATGAACGATTGATAGACTTAAAGGCAAGCAAATGAATGGCTCTTTAGTTTCTTTGTTTCTCTTAAACGATTTTAATGGTTTTAAATACAAAAATAAGAAAGAACAACAACAACAAAACGAAACAAAAATTGAGCAGATGTTTTCAGTTTTTTTTTTCTGTTAAACATTGATTGAAAGGCTGCTTCAAGTTTTTAATTTAATTTTTTTCCTTTCTTTAACTCTTTTGTTTTTAATGTTAAAACAATATCAGCCAGCACTTACAGAGATAATTGGGTAATCGTTAAAAAATGCATTTTTTTATTTTATTTGAAATGAAAATCAAATCGAAGTTATAATAAAAGAATTTGAACAAATATTTTCTATAAGAATTGTTAACATTCCTAATCAACGGGACAGGTTGGAAAGGAATGTTTGTGTGTGTGTGTATGTTGACTGATATGATTGTTAATAATGTTTTGCTTAAATAAATTTCACATTTTATGCTATTAGTATCAGAGGAAATACCCAGTAAAATAAAAGCAGTTTTGATAAGTATGTTTGAATACGTATTTGATACGATCAGACTTTATTAAAAGTGCTTAAAATTGTACACTAAAGTGGATTTTGAACTTCTTTTTTAAGTTAAGTTACAAACATGACTAGAAATCTTCTTAGTCCACACACACTCCCCAGATCATTATTTACGTTGACTTTCGCAAATGTCCGCACCAAATACTCACCCAACCGAACGACATGGCTGAGCCAGCACACGCGATGGATGTTCTTAAAGGCGTATTGTATGAGAGACTGAAGCCAATAGTCAAAAGACTGATGGGATGTTATCGGTACGGCAGATCCATTAAAAACAAATCGACACACACCATACTCTTGTCGAATTTAAGGCAGCCTTCGATCGATTTCTTCTGCGACTGCCTATCAGCAGATTTCTGACAAAAACTCTGAGAGTAAATAAATTTGCCCTGAAAATCTATCGTTCGTAGTCGACTTTAAATTGTAGGTCGCCATCACTCATATATAAAATTAACACACCAAACATCAGAGGATTGAGAAGCTAGGCCGTAATCCTGACTGAAGGGTTGTAATGAGCAATTATGTGTGGATGTATGTGCAAGGCAGAGTTCGATAGCCCCATAAGGAATCGTGTTTTTGGTGCAATGCCCGAGCTCAGTATACCTGAGAAGCTGATAAGACTATGCAGAATGACGTTTAGCTACTCCTGCAGCTCCGTCAAGGTAGGAATAGAACTCTCCAAACCTTTTGTTACCTTGCGAACTTGCAGACAAAAAATCGCATACCATGAGACCTCTTCAACCTGTTCACAGAGAGTGTTCTGTGGAAGGCGGCGGTGCATCTCAATGTCACTACTATCCATAAAACTGTTCAGTTGCTTGCCTATGCTGACGACATTGATATCATAAGACATGCCAAACAAGATGTAACTACTGTCTTTAGCGTAATTGAAAGGAAGTCAATTAGATGAAGGCAAAACGAAGTAGAGGGCCTTAGAAATCAGGTGCCCGAGAATAAATTTTTTTTTGCAAATGCTATTTTAAGTACATATTGCTTCGTCGAACATGACCGTTAGCTTGCCTTTAGAGAAGATAATAAAAAACTTTTATTCTTCTAATTAAAAAAAAAAATTATTTTAGGTTTTAATTAATCCTAACAGCAGCTCCTCCCTCACTTTTACAATGTAAAGTGTTGTGATTTTCTAATTGTGAACAACAACAAACCCACAATTCATTTGAAAGTAATTAAACAACCACATGTGAGGTGTTATAAGCTTCTCTATTTGAATTTCGAAAGTATTTGACACAGTTTGTAACCTTAAAAAAAGCAAATCACTACACCCGAATAGCGGTCAGTGTCAGAAAAAGTAACGTACAACTGACATAACAACAACCCTTGTAACAGAGTCATTATGGCCCAGTTAGAAATAATGAAATGAAATTAACATTTAAAAGCTGTCAAGTTATTTCAAATTAAAATATCTGAATGCTGAAAAAACAAAAACAAAAAAAGGAAATCCCTAACAAACGTCCTCTTTAACAAACAACAGTTTGCTTTACATTTTGAACTCATTTGGCCAATTTAGCCAACACAACAGACAAGCAAATAAGGAAACGGGGGAGAGAAAACGAAAAAAAAAACTGAAATGAAATGATCATCAAATAACACATACGGTTGATAGTGGGCGACCGTTTAAAATTTTCAAAAAACAAAAAAAAAAACATTATTTTCAACAAAAACAACAACAAAAATGGTGCATTTTTTTGTGTTGTTGTGCTTCATTTAAAATTTGAAGCAAAAGAACTTCAAAAGCCCCAAACAAACAAACAAACAAAACAACAGATTTTTGGAAAGACAAACTGCCACAACAACAAAAATACCAGCAGCAGCAGCAACAACAGCAGCAGCAACAACGGAAAAAGAAAGAAAGACAGCAATTTAAATGTTGTTGACAGATAATGTGGCCAACTGAGACAAGCGTTCATATGGCACATAATGGCTTGCCGTGCGAGTATGACTTGCCTGGCGTGGTGTGGTGCTGGTGACGATGATAAAATTTTTGCACATTTTCAAATAAACAAAAACGGCAACAACAGCAACAACAACTAAAAACAATTTAAATTAAAATAAGAAGTAAAAAAACAAACAACAACAACCAAAAAAATTTGAAACTTTATGTGTGTTAAAGGTTTAAAACGTTTAAGTTTTAATGAAAGTCTTTAAACTCCTGCTGTTTCTCAGTTGTTGTCTCTTGACTTTGGCTAAAGACTGATGCTTAACTGCTTCACTGCTTTAAATGCTTGCGCTGTATTGTTTTTTAATGTCTCTCTCTCTCTCTCTCTTCCTCTTTTCTTTCATTTGCAATTGTTGTTTGTATATGTTACTGAAAAAAGTTGTTGTTGTTGGTTTAGAAATGCATCATGATCTTGGGTTACCACAAAAGGGTAATTAGCCCAAAATCATTTCATTTGATTTGAGTGGGGTTTTAACCAGCAATAGCAGCAGCAGCCTCTCTACATTTGCCAAAAAGAAAAAAAAGGAAAAAAGAAACCCAAAATAAAAGAAAAAAATTAACAGCAAAAGATTTGACAATTAAACAATTGTTGGTAGCTTGAATTTTTGTTTTTTTTGTTGATAGTTTTGCTTTTTTTCTTGTATTAAAAAGAGAAGTAACCTAAAGGACATGAATTGGTTTTTGTGACAAATTCAAAACAATTCCAATTAGAAGAAGAATCAGGTGCCTAGCAGATGATGATTTATTATTACGAACTATTATTTTGCCTTTAAGTTATGTAGGGGATCCTTATAATGTCTCCTTCGAAGCTGAAAAAATTTGCGCAGAGTCAACAGAACCAACCCTCTGCCCATAACCTGATCTGTAGACAAACACTCCCTTCTGGGATGCATAATGATTGAAGACGACCCCCCTTCTAAACAAGTGTACTTTGAGTCTTAAGTGCTCTGCTAAAGGATCGATTACAACATACATACATACATATGTACATACATAATTTGTCATTATAATCCTTCAGCCAGGGTTACGATATAGCTTCTCAGTCCACTTATGTGGTGTGTGTGTTAATTTTATAAATGAATGGCGGGACCTACAGTTTAAAGTCGTTTCCGAACGACATACTTTTAAGGAGCACATCATGGTAATTTTTTATATACTCCCAGAATTTTGGCCAAAAAACTGCTGAGAAGAATGCGATGAAATATTCTTTTTTACTTTCGTTTTGTTGAAGATGTCTGACCTGTGGTTTGCACCGAGGCCTAATGTCTAATATGCATAATAGTCTATGGGGGCTCCAGTTCAGTTTTGTAGGATACCCTTATAATGTCTGCATCAAACCTATTGCCTTTCAGAATCATTCGACAAAACTAATCCTCTGCCCAGAACCTGATAATTAGCCTTTACAAACAAGTGTAGTTTAAGTCTAAAGTTCTGTGCCAAAAGATCGATTACAACATACACAATTAGTCACTAGAACCCTTCAGTCAGTATTACGACTTAGCTTCACACATCACTTATGTTGCGAGTGTTAATTTTATACATGACTGGTGGGATCCATAGTTTGATGACGACTCAGTATGGCGCAATTTTTTAAGAAACTTTTCATGACAATTTTATTTTCTCTCAGAGTTGTTGTCATAAATCTACTGATAGGGAGTCCATTACCAACTTCAGATATTTCCTGAAAAGTCTCATGCATGACTCAAATGTTCTCTGAACGTAATTTCCCAACAAAAGTTGTAACTGCGTCAAAACCCATTCGGTTTAAGAAGAGGCTCTCTCCATCTTACAATTAAAGGTAAGTTTGGCTTTAGAATTTTACCCCCAATAAGCTCGATCTTGAGGACATCTTAACAAACGAAATAAAGTCTGTTTACGAGAATCCTTGTGGAACACAGATCAATGCTGGTGATTGTAGTAAACTTACAGCATGTTGCGACTCTTTAGCTAGAGATAAAAATGACTAGAATTGCTTTAACGAACAGCATGTGTTGGTTTTTGAGTATTGAAAGTATTCTTTTAAAATCATTAGCAAACGAAAGACTTAAGACACATACTTTTATTACAATATAAGCACTTCTCAGCACAATAGGAAATAAAATAGTAAAGCCATGCAGAAAAATGAACAATTCATGGATTTTTTTTAATTCAACTAATACCTACAACGACTGGCAGTGTAGTTTCTCACACCGCATATGTTATGTATTTATACATAAGTTGGGGGATTTAGAGTTGTTGAAAGTCGATTTCGAGCGACAGATTTTTGAAAAACTTTTCATGGTAATTTTCTTTTTTCTCAGATTTTTTGCCAGAAATCTGAAGGTATCTGAGCTGGGTATTGAGCCGTGGCCTTTTGCCTAATAAGCCAACACTACCTACTAGACAACGGCAACTGGAAAGGCTAGTAGAATAGAAACTTCAAATGAATTCATTCTTGAGTTTGGTATTCCTCTTCAAAGAGGCAAACAAATGAACTTATTTGCGAATTAAAGATACAACGACAATCCCTAGCTGGGCGCTAGAAACACTTGCCATGTGGCACTGAACCTAAGACAATGGATTGTCAGGCACCCAGAATTTGTTGATGGAGAGTGTGTAGTCAAAGTTGTTTTGAATATTTTATTCACGTCTCCGTAAAAGAGAAGAACTAGGCAGCAGATATTAATAAACCTTACAGGGTGTAAGTAAGCTATGCCCAAACAACCATTTACCCGTGTTAGTTTGTTCGTTTATATATTGAAGAATTCCGTCTTAGAAGTTTTGTTTTACTTTTTTAGCAACAAACTTTTTTGGAGACACACTGGGTACCGCAATGGTCCATACGGGCCACCGAGCATGCCTTTTTATAGATTTCCTAACGCTTACCTTCCCTTTAACAATAACAAAAAGAAAGAAAACAAACAAAAGTAAACGTCAAAAGCTTAACAATTTTAATTGATTGAATTTTAAATGTTTTTGATGTCAAACAATAGTTTTAAATTAAAATGATTAGATTTGGCAAATTAAATTAAACAGCGTATACAACAACAACAACAAGAAAGTAAAACGTTCAAGCTATTTACAAAAGAAAAGAAAGCCAAACATAAAAGGAACGGTTCATTAAGTAACGTAACGAACAAGACGATAAAAAGAAAAAAAAAAGAAAAAACAAAACACTTCCTTAAAACAAGCATTAGAAATTTTAAAAACTTTCTTATCTTTGTTTGAATACTTCTCTTAGGCACTGGTAAAGCCTTAACCACTTGTCTACATGCCAGCAACAATAACGGAAATATTCTGCATATTTTTTAAACTTTTTTTTTTGTGTTTTGGCTTACGTTGCTACTAAAGCAGGCATCATTAATAATTAAAATTGAAGAAAGAAACATAAGAGGAGAAAAGTAAATGGAAAACCATTTTATTAATGATTAACACCTTTAGATGACTTCAATTCAAATATAAAGAAAAAAAGAAAAAAAAAACAAGCAAATGCCAGTATAAAGAAAGAAAACTACGTGGGCTAACAGCTAGAGTAAAGTAAGAAAAGACAGTCAGTACCAGAGATGATTGGAATGGTAACAGCTTCTATATGAAATTCTTCTAGACATTGTTGTTAACATTATAACACCTTTTAAATGTTCAAAGAAAAGTTTTCTATAAAACCGTTTAACTGGTGGCAAGCAGCATAAAATGAAAAATACAGATGCCCAGTATAGTGTACTAGGCAGCAAGCAAGTGTGTTGCGCATATTGTTATTTCTTCTTTGGCGTTTTCTTATCAAACCAAAAACGTTTGTGATAACGTTTGACGTGTTGGCTGTATAAACTGTGGAAAAATATCTTTCATACTCTTCATATTTCTTTCTTCCTTTCTTTCTTGTTTTATATTTGCCTACCTCCTATGCTGTTGCTTTGTATGTTTCTTTTAACACAACGAAAAACAAACTCTTCCTGTCATAATTTTACTGCAGGAAAGCTGAACGATGAACAATATTAATGATGTGGCTTTTGTTATTGGCCATTAAAGATGGCTAAGCGTTAAAATGTGTTGAATATTCACAATTTAAGAGAATATCTACTATTAGGCTGTTAAATTATTAATTTTGTTTCTCACTCTCATCATAATGCTCTTAAACAAACAATTTGTTATGCTTTGGCAACTTCCGGCAGGCATTTCATATTAATAGATGATCATACACTCCTAAACTATAAAATTCAATTATACTAACACAACAACAACATATGTACATATTTATGTACATAACTTTTCATGCCACCAATGTTGTATGCGTTAATTTTAATGTGGACTACGAACGACGGATTTGTGAAGATTTTTTATGACATTTATTTACTCTCTAAGACTGCTGAGGAGGAGTAACTGAATGCAATTTTTTTTTGTTTTTTTTTGCAACATGTCAGCACTGAGATTTGACCTCGAAGCTCTAGCCTAGTAAGCCCTCTGGTCTTCGACGATCATACACTAAAATTTAACAATAAAGTATAGAAGATACTTAATTTAATGACTTTAAGTAAAGGATTTATGCAGCAAAGGAAAAAAATTCTAAAAAACGGCTATAAAATATCTACTTAAATCAAAAGACTTAAGACACAAACTTCTTAAACGCCATAATCGCTTGTAAATAAAAATAAATTTCTTCGCTAGTTTGCGTTATATTTACTAGAAAAAAAAAGGAAAAACATAACAAACAAACAAACAATTTTGAAAAACAGAACAGAACTTTAATTAAGAAATTTTACTTACAGTTTACGAATAAATAGTAGGTTTTTCGATACACAGTTCAGGAAGGAAGGTTTAGAACATGTACGATATGTAGTACCTACTAGGCTGGAAAAAGTAGCTCCATTTGGATAATGGAAACTGTAAAACAGTAAAACTTAAAGAAGTATGTGTAAATTCAAAAAGTCTGTATCCATTAGTCTAATGCAAGGAGAAAGAAAATTGAACAGTTTCAGGTTAAGATGATGTAAAAAATAAACTTTATTATCAACCTATTGAACCCAAAAGAAGTGTAAACCAACTTGTAAAATGCCCTCTTGGTCACTACTGCTTCAACATAAGTCATTTACATATATTCTTTGCCTCAGGGAAAGTGTTTTTAAGGGCCAGCGTAGAATTGTTATCCCATCCTTTATTCGCCAGTGAGTTAATTTGTTTGTCTGGAATGTCAAACTCAGGTAACAATTCGTATGAATATTCTACTAGCCTTTGGAGTTACCGTAGTTTAGTAGGTAGTGTGTTGGCTTAGACGTGATTCCACTTTTTAGACTCCTGATCAATGAGGCTACTGCTTCTCAGCTTTGAGAGTAAATAAAAACTTTGAGAGTAAATAAAATTGCCATGAATAGTTTCTCAAAAATCTGTGTTTCGGAATCGACTTTAAACTGTATGTCTCACCATTCATGTATTAAATTAACACTCACAACATAAGTGGTGTGAGAAACTAGGTCGTAATAATGACTGAAAGGTTGTAATGAAGAATTATGTATGTAAGAAGAGTCTTCACCGCTCTCTATATTTAATGTCAATGAGTATAGCTTAGTGCAGATGCTCTTTTCTAACGATATTATCTGCTTGCTCATTGGCTTGAATTCTGTTAGAAATACGTGCACATGTTTTGATAGGATACATTTTGGTTTGAAAGTTTATCCACCATTTTTCTATCAACATACCACAGAGCGGTTACACTCTTCAGAGGATATGCATTTTCCACATTTCTCAAAGCAGTTTTAGATGTTTGGCTGGATTGAAAACGTTTTCGAAAATTCCACCATTTGTTGCCCCTATGCAATTAACTGTTCAGAAGTGAGCCTCTCGACCGATTAGGTTCGATGCCTTCTGATATATTTAGACTTTTAAGTCTCTAGTCTTCACTGTATTACATACATGCATGGTCATTACAACTCTTCAATCAGGATTAAGTTGTAGTCTCTCAAACCACTTATGTTGTGTGTTAACTTCAGCATAACATTTTTATTTTCGGCTCAGAGTTTTTGCTAGAAATCTGCTGAGAGGAAGTTATCGAAGAAATATTTTCGTATGTTTCGTTTTATTCGGGATAACTGCCCTAGGGTTTGCACCGTGGCCCCATGTCTACACACTATCTTCATATCGTGCACGAATATTTGGGAACGTAAAACCTTTGTTCAAAGTGAATACCGCGTGAGCTTATAATCGAGCAGAAACAGTAACGAATTTCTGATTCTATGCCGTGTTTGAAGTTCTTTCGTCACAATTTTCCGAAATTACGCGTAAATACATACATATTCTAATGCGGCGTTATCACAATCGACTTCAGCACGATATGGAACGGGATTTGAACCTGAAACGCAACCGCAAGAATTTTCGTTGCCATGGTTCCCAGTGTATTTTTACCAACTATACCTGAGCTTAAATATCATTCATCGTGCCTAACCAAACAATAGCAACTAAATTTTATCACGTTTTGTACCAGAACTTTGATCAACGCGCCTCTTTTTGCTTCAAATGCAACTGAACAACCTCTAAAGTTTTAATCTCAACCAGGAGAACGTTTTTAGGAATTATTGATTATAACTATGAACCAATATAGTTCAATATTGAGCTACAAATAGAGTACTAATTTCCTATAACGTATGATTAAACTGTGAGCATGTTGCTTAGAAACTAGTTCTGCATGCTAAAGTTTTGAACCCACTTCTTTATGACTTATCGTATCACAACCTAATTAATTAACATTAAAATATCGCATTCACTTTAATACGTTCGTTATTCAAATATTCTTTCCACGATTTAGTTTCTTAAAATCCTTTTACATTCTTTAAATAAAATCCCATGCATACGCGCGTACATACATACATATGTATATATATTATAAATTTATATCTCCGATTTGTTTTCACTTTTTTGTTACTTGCTCTACGACGAATTATCATACCACAATACAACATAACGTGGTTGTCTTAAAGCTGTTGTTGTATCTTAGACTGTGTTTGGCACCGTTTCGTATGTATGTTGTATGGCGTGGTATGGTATGGTGTGGTATACAATTATTTAGCCTGTTAAATATTTTGACAACTTCATTTGTAATCAGAAATAAAATACAAACGAAACAGAAATGAACAGAAATTAAGCTGCCATACGTTTAATTTTCATTGCATTTAAATTTGCAAAAATTCCCAACCCCTTTTTGTGTTTCTCTTGCGTGTGTGTGTGAGTGAGTGTTTGGAATTTTAAATGAAAATGTAAGTGATCGTTTGTTTTCTATGCTGCTTATTTGCAACTGCAACAACAAGGCTAAGAATAAAAAAAAAATACAAAATTAAGCACAGAATTTAATGCCGACCAGCAAGAGTTTGGGTTTTTTCTTTTTATATATAGAAAATGAAATTAAAATTGTTTAAATACAACAACAATACCAATCTAAATACAATTTTAAAAATAAAAGATTTAGAAAACTGGCAATTATTCTATCATTTGAAAACTGCACAATCCGAGAATGACAGAATTGCAATTGTATTGAAATCAGTAGGTTGTAGTAGGTTGAGATATTAATTTGGATTTAATTTTAATAAGAGCTATGTGATGGCCAAAGACACATGCTTTTTTTATTCGTTTACGCTTGACATCGACAATTCAAGTGCCAAGTAAATAAGTCTTGTAGAAAATGTGTTAATTTGTATGAAATTTATTTTCATTAAATAATTCATAGTTACCAGTGATAGAAATAAAGTGGTAATGTTGTTAAGAAGTTTCTTTCGAAGTTCGGGTCTTAAGTCTTTTGTTATGATGTACTAACTTCATTGCTTCATCCCTCCTCAGATGGTATGGATTTTGTCAAAATCATTTGTATCTGTCAATAAATTCTGGATGCCAGAGAATTCTTCAAATTTCGGTGCTCTCCTATTCCTTCTCATCAATATGGCTTCAGTGAAAGTCGTTGTGACAAATTCCCAGCCTTTGCAGGTATGCTCACAAGCTCACTGTCCCTTTATAAAGATGGGCAGGATCAGGTTTAACGGAAATTTTGTTCTCCATCTATCCATATCAAGCCAGACCTTTCTGGTCTCTGAACAACCAGGCTTATTATGGCTCGTTTCCTTTGCAAATGATAGTAGATTGTGGCAAACCAATCGTTAGCCCCTCTGCAGAGGAATGCAAGTCTTATGTATGAATTTATTTGTATTACAGTACAGTCAAATGGAATTCATATTTGAGAAGAAGGATGGTTCTTGGTTCTTTGCTATGGAGTGAATAAGTTTTGAAGTTGATTTGTGTTTTTAAACTAATTCACATTATCCTCATCTAAACCATGCCCAGCAGGTATAATTCTCCCAATGGAGGTAAAACCCAACGTTTGCCAATTTCGAAAAACGAAATCAATTCGTTGGTTAAGCCAGTCAAGTAAGTAGAGTTGTTGATTCGTTGACTCTGACGCATAAATAAGACTGAATGTTGGGGCTTTGCGGATCTCTGCACTTTGTAGCTTATTCACTCACTCATGCAACTTGAGAAATATAATCCGATAATTTTGTCGTTCACAGTTCACATTACTTCCACGTGAGATGATCATGCTCTCAAACCTCTTGTGCATCATTTGTGGCCTGAGCTGCGTGCCACGTATAACCGTTATTCTATGGCCACATACCGCTAGGATTCATCTATTTCAGGCCAAAAGAAATTGGTACATACATACATACGTAATTGACCATTACAACACTTCAGTCAAGATTACGACCGAGTGGTGTTGAGCACTCATGTTGTGTGCCTTAATTTTATACTTGACTGGCGGGACCTACAGTTACGTCGACTCCGAATGACAGATTTTGAGAAACTTTTCATGGCAATTTTATTTACTCTCAGAGTTTTTGCCAGAAATCTGCTGAGAGGAAGTCGCCGAAGAAATATTTTTTTCATATTTCGTTTTTATGTCTGACCTGGGGCACGAACTCGGGCTTTACGTCTAATAAGCGACCCCACTACCTACTAGACTACGTCGATTTCATGTATTGAATGCCTTCATCAAATCGATAGAGATCGTTATTGTACTACAAGACATGAAGCCTGCTTGATTGTTTGGAAGATCCCCTTCAAGAGGGACTTGTTTGGAAGGTGACGTAAACTTATTTAGTTACGGAATATGCAATCAACAATGCTTGATTGAAATCATACAATTCCAATAAGAATGTGAGAAAAAATCCAATTTAAATTGCAAACATAAATTTGTTGTTGAAAATGTTAAATCATGTTTAAAAATTACATGTTTTTTCTGTTCTCTTTTTTGTTGTTGTTGTTATTGCTATTATTAAATATTATAACAAATATAAGTTTAATTAATTGTAAATAACTTTATTAAGATAGAATTTTGTGTAAATGCTATGGCGACTATGAAAATGATTGCAATCAAGAGACATTTAAAAAATGTTTTCCTTTGTTGTTGTTTTGCTACACAGACTAAGGCTTAAAAAAATAATAATTGTAGGCCAACATGTTACATATGTACATGTTGTTTGCAGTTTTTTTCTTTTTTTCATTAAAGAATTTTAATTGAAAAATAAAATAGAAAAATCAAAAATTGCTTATACGTGGTCGGTCAGTCAACAAACAAACAAAAAAAAAAACCGCTGCAACATTTAAACACATAAGCCAAGTCTATGATTATGGACATTGGGCAAAGAGCTAGTGGTGGTCGTTTGGTTGGGCTTAACAATTTGGCTTAAAGTTTAAATATTTTCATTTAAGTTCTCTCTACTCACTGCTGACATTTAAGCAAATTTAATTTATTTTTCCTAATGGTTAAGACATTTACGATTATTGTTTAAAATTATGGTCAAAATGTTAATGCAGACAGAAGCATATGAACTCATAAGAAAGCCGTCAGAAATTAATTTAAATTGCTCAAGAGTTTTTAATTTAGTTTTGTTTTCTTTTCTTTTAATTTTCCAGGTATCAGCCAATGACCCAGATTGCGGTGTTAATGCCATGGTCAACTATACCATGGGTTCAGTGGGCATAAAAATATTTACAGAATTTGAAGTGCGTTCCGCTACTGGAGAAATTTGTGTTA
This sequence comes from Sarcophaga rosellei, assembly GCA_930367235.1. Lineage (NCBI taxonomy): Eukaryota > Metazoa > Arthropoda > Insecta > Diptera > Sarcophagidae > Sarcophaga > Sarcophaga rosellei. The sequence goes on from OV884019.1 coordinate 34,150,063, forward strand.
ATGGTGACTTGGATTATGAAAAGAAGCAGGTCTATGAGTTTCCTGTTATAGCAACCGACAGAGGTAAGCAATAATAAGAAGCAAAGAAAACAAAGTAACTTAAAAAATTAATACATTTCTTCCTCTTTTTGTTTTTCTTGCTTTTTCAGGTGGCCTTAGCACCACAGCCATGATAAAGATTCAACTTACCGACATCAATGATAATCGTCCCATTTTCTATTCTCATCATTATAATGTTTCCATACGTGAAACATCCTCAACAACGACATCGAATTTACCCATCGTTACTGTAATGGCTAAGGATCCAGATACCGGTCGTTTTGGCATCATAACGTATCGTATTGTTGGCGGTAATGATGCCAGTTTATTTCGTATTGAACGTACAACGGGTGAAATTTTTCTTAATCGTCCCAATATGCTCTCAACACGTACACAATCGTTACATGTCCTAAACGTATCGGCTAGTGATGGTGGTGGTTTGCGTACCGAAGAGGATGCATTTGTGTATGTGAACATAATCGATGCTACGCAAAGACCACCAATATTTGAGAAACTTCGTTATAATTTCTATGTAAAGGAGGATGTTGGTCGTGGCAGTGTGGTGGGCACTATACAGGCTACCAGTACGGATGCAGGTGAGTTTATTAGAGGATCTAAAAAAAAAGGAAAATGTAAAGAGTTTTACAAAAAAAATTTTTGTGTAAATATTTAAATGGTAGTTAGAAACTAGGTAAAGAATTCAAATGTTGACCAATTTCCCTTATAAGTTTCCTTAACTTGTTTATACAGTTAAAGCTAATCTTTAACCATCACAATGAGATTAATATGAAACTATAAAACGTTGATTGATGGCTCTAATATATGTAGTGCGCAGGACTCAATTTGATAAGATGCATGCATTTTAATTTGTATGAAAGATAGGACCTCGTCCCCCTCCTATTCAATATTAAAACAGGATGATTATGTGGCTATTGCTTTAAAGATTTGTTGATTATTGAAGTCGTCGTAGTCTAGTAGGTAGTGTGTTGGCTTATTAGACTTGAGGCCACGCTTCAAATCACAGATCAGACATCTCCAACGAAACGAAATATGAAACGAAATATTTCTTCGGTGACTTCCTCTCATAAAATTTTTGACAAAAGCTCTGATAGTGAATAGGTAGGTACGTAAAAGTGGCTGTCCCCTTGATGGAGTCATGAGCGGACACACTTAGGCCGCACACAGGGCCCATTGTGATACCACAGTTCCTCGTTCTCCCCTATTCTAGAAACCATTCGAAGCTTCCGATGAAGCGACTCAGACTGCCAATATCCATGCACGCCAGTTCATCTATATCCTCCTAATAGTGAATAAAATTGTTCAAAAATCTGTCGTTCGAAGTCAACTTTAAGTTGTAGTCCCGCAACTGATATATAAAATTAACACACACAATCTAAGTATTGCGAGAAACTATTTCGTAATAATGACTGAAGAGTTGTAATGACCAATTTGGTATGTATGAAAGATGAAAAGAGTTTAGAGGTAAGCATCAGATCGTAGTTTAGACGTAAAGAGGAGAAAGATGAAAATTATACTTTTTACCAGAAGGTAAATGGAAGAGTTGAATTTGCTGTAAAATGTTTGACTCATTGGACCGACAAAGAAATTACCAGACGTATTTTGTTTGAGCCCGGGTGTGAACCACGAGCTGTCATGAAATAAACTAATACACTGCTTACTAGACTATGCCGACTTTAATGCTACTATTTAACATAATTTTTGATACTGAAAGGAGATAATGTGGGGTTTTCAAGGTCGCCTAAATGATCTTGTTAATCCGGACGATATACATACATATGTATGTCATATTCATGGCTTATTGCAATTTACAAAATTCGGCATTAGTAATGGAAAGAGTAGCCTATTATGGCTATTTGGAGCTCATCATATCTGTCTCTGTGTACAAAAATTTTAATATTTAGTGCGGACGTAAAAGTAACTTTCTTGCACAAATACAAAACATGGATTGATGCCAGTTCTGATCATGTGAAAAATATAAGTGATCGTGAACCGCTGCGCTCACAAGATAACAGCGTTTTTGAGCTTTAGCAAAATATAGATTAACAGCTTTGCTGACAGATATAAAGAGAAGACAAGTCCGCAATACCACTAGAATTGTTATGGAATGATATTCGCAAGGACATAGTAGAAGTGAAGGTTTCGTTCAAGCATAGAGAAGACTAGTTGAAACTTCAACATAAAGAGCAATGTAAAGTTGGGGTAAACTGAAGGCTTTGGCGCAGAATAGAGATTTGTTCGGAAATTGTCTACCAACACTGTATATGGAATTAACTTTTAAGCAATTATCAGAGCGAATACATACATAATTGGTCATTACAACCCTTCAGTTAGGATTACGACCTGGCTTCTCACACCACTTATGTTGTGTGCGTTAATTTTATACATGAGTGGCGGGATCTACAGTTTAAAGTCGATTCCGAACGTGATAATTTTGAGAAACCCTTCCTGGCAATTTTATTAACTCTCAGAGTTTTTGCTAGAAATCTGCTGAGAGGCAGTCGCCGAAGAAATATTTTTTTACATTTTCGTTTTGATGTCTGACCTGGAGTTTGAACCGCGGCTTTACAGTCTAATAAGCCGACACTGTACCTACTAGACTACGGCTACTACAGAGCGAATACATTCTTTCCAATAAATAACAATGAGCATTTTTAAAATCATCGGAATCATCAGTTTTAGATTATTTTGTTTCTTTAAACACTCTTTTTTGCTTTCTTTAAACCTACATTTGTAAAGTATTTAACAAGGAAAAGAAATGCTTAGGAGAAGTTTAAACATTTTTTGGTTTTCTGTACATTGGCAAAATATCCTTGAATCTGTATTATAGCCCAAGAAAATAAGGCTTTTATTTATTTTATTTGTATATACACTATATATTTATATACCATACATATATACAGTCATTGAAGCAAAAGAGCATTCATTAATTCAATGATTTGGAAAGAAATATCTGAACATTTGATTGACAGCACAGACAATTTCTTTTTGCAGCACAAGCTTCTTCAAACAAATTTCAGAATATTTCTCTTGATTTTGTTTTCTGCTGCTCCTTTTTCTGTAGACTCCTTCAATGTTTGATTTTAAGGTTTCTGTGTGTATATATGATGGCATTGTTTGTTCTTGATATTGTTTAAGATCTTAACGATTTATTTGACTGCTTTTTGTTTCATTTAGCTTGTTATTCCCTTTTTTCCTTTTCCTTTCCTTATGGGTTTCTCAACATTTTTTTGGGGGTTTTATTTCAGCTTAAATATTAAATTTGGCAAACGTGTAGTACACACTCTGTTTTGTTAGTTTTCTTTTAGTTTTTTTTTTCTGTTTGCGGTAAAACCATTTAAAAGCTAAATTTCAACAGAAATCAAGCAAAAAGGAAAACAAGAAAGAGAATCTGAAAGAAACACAGCAACAACGCGCTAAAGTGTTTCGTTCTTTTTAAGCTTTTAATACACACAATACGAGAGTAATCTGAAAAAATATATTTAAAAACAACATTTTGCAACACAGCATTATTCCCCAAACAAAAGCAAAGAAATACAAGGAAAGGAAAGGAAATCAGCAAAAAGGATTTCATGATAGTCATCATGATTTTGTATATTTAAAGTACTTTTTTGTGCTTTTTTTTTCTAAAGCAAGTTTAATTTCAATTTTATTCTTGACTTTTGATGATCGTATGCAAAACAAAAAAAATCATTTCTTTGGAATTCTTTGGTGTTTCAAGTGTGTTGAAATGCAATTTACTTCCTTTCCACCATAAACTTTGTTGTGTTTGTTTGTTTTTTATTTCAAAAATATTCGTTTTATTGTTAAAATCTGGTCTTTACAATAACATTTGATAACAGATTCTTACTTTTTTTTTAAGAAAACAGTTTTAATGATCCATTTATTGTAAGCGACATGAATTGCTCTTAAATTATCAAGTCTTTCAATGAAATGACAATTGATTTATGGAATATATTTTGATTTCAACGAAATTTTCGAAACGAAAGTTATTGGGTATTGGAAAAAGTTAGTTAACTTGCTTGCAATACTTCCGGCTTACGAATGCACATACATACCAGACATCAGGTAGGCAGGTAGAGGTGGCTGCCCATCATTGTAGACTCATTGTGCGCCCCTCATTCAGCCTTGGCCATATTTTACGACCCGTTCTACCCATGTGCGAGGCCGCCCACCTGTCGTTGATAGATTCGACGATTGCATTATCAATTATGAGCTTACAGGTCCTCATAGAGATGCCCAGATTCCGGAATCAGCAATGAAGCGTTTTTTGCTACTCATAAGTACTCATGAAATTTTGAGTATGAGTGAGTCAACAGTATTGAAATTCAACTACTCTGATTTATTCTTAATCACTACAATATTGACAGGTTGCAATGAGTATGAGTACAACGTTGACATCAAACTCATAACATTGGAAATATGTTTGATTCATATGGCTATTCATCCAGATTCATAAATTTCTAAAAATACTTATAATACTCATAAATGATTCGAATCATTCATCAAAATTTACAGTCTTAGTTGTTGTTGCATTTACAAAAAAACAAGAAAGAAAAAGACAAAGACAGCAAGGAAAGCAAACACACAACCTTCTACTGTAGTATTTTAGGGTTCGTAAGCGGATCATACTTATTTTCTGATTCTTGTAAATGTTGAGCAAAGGAGAGTCGAAAAAATAACATCAGGCGTATTGTTGAGTATGACCACGATGAGTTCTTCAAACTTTGAATATGAGTAGAATGAGTATGATATTAAAATAAGTATGAATGCGTATAAGTATCAGAAATTATGAGTATGATTCGAATCGAATCATATTTTTGAATATTCATTGCTGATCTCTGATACAAACAGAATTGGTCATTACAACCCTTTAATCAGGTCTACGAACTACATTCTCACACCACTTATGTTATCGACTTAAAACTGTAGGTCCCTACACTAATGTATAAAATTAAAACACCTGCATAAATGGTAAAAAAACTAGGTCGTAATCCTAACTGAAGTGTTGTAATGACCAATTACGCATGTATGTATGTGTTGTAATGACCAATTACGCATGTATGTATGTATTGCGTTTCTTTGCATACAATAGATTGCACACAAAAACTTTTTTTTAATTTTGGTGATCCACCTTACACCCCTTTCTAGATATCTCTTAATGCTTTAAATTTATATCACGTAGAGGCCTGCAAGCTAGGTCGTAATTTTGAATAAAGGGTTGTAATGGCCAATTATGTATGTACATATGTATGTATGTAGAGGCCTGCAAAACACAATTGCTTCAGCTTTGCTCTCCTAAAACCCAAAATGTTTGCATTGATAGCGTAACGGCCTTACCACCAAACAAGAGTTATCGTTTACAACGAAAAATATTTCGTATAAGAAAGAGTTGTTTCAATTTAAGGTCAAATTTGTACTCTTTATGTTTCTAACACCCAATGTATGCATTTAAAATAAAAACAAAGGACTTAAAAAACGAACATGAAATTGAAAAAAAATTCTGGGTTATAAAATTAAACCCGATTATATACTTTCTTACGATTACTTATTAACTCGTATGGATTTGCATTTATAAACGAATAAAATGTATTTCCATTCTAGCCAATCACAATGCCGTCCATTATACCATTTATTCTGGAGATCCTGAGGATTATTTCTCGATTGATGAAAATTCGGGCAACATAAGGGTGGCACATCCGTTGGATTATGAAACCAAAACACAAGTTCTACTCAACATCAGAGCCACCATAGGACACAATAACAATCAAGGCTATACGCAGGTAAAAGAAAACATATCTTGAGTATTTTTTTTTTTTTTTAAGAAAATTGTTGAAAACCTTTTTTTTTATTAAATATTCGTTTCCAAAATTTTTAATTTTTTTCTCTGTTTTATTTTTGTTTTAAATTTCATAGGTTTTTATAACCATCGAAGATGTTAATGACAATGCACCCGAATTCGAAACGAATATGATACGCATATCAATACCGGAAAATTTCGATTTGGGCAAGCCATTATATGCAGCCTATGCATTTGATAAGGATTCTGGTAAAAATGCTCAAGTCTCATATGTCTTGACAATGTTAACAACACATACATTAAACAATGTCACGATGTCTGCTGCAGCGGCTGCTGCAAATGCAGCTGTAACATTGTCGGGTGGATCTTCTTCTTCGTTGTCTGCTTCTATGAAACAGCCAATAACAAACAATCTAAACTCTTCACCCGCTTCGACAACACAAACGGCAACAGCAACAACAATAACAACAGCTATTGCATCAACAACAACAAACCTAAGTCAACAACAACAACAACAACATCAACAGCAACAGCAAACATCTGCATATGGCAACAAAATTGTTAATAGTGCTGTTGGCGGTGTTGTTGGCAATGCTGCTATGGCTGCAATGTTAAAAAATCTTTTCGCTATCGATGCACGTTCAGGCCACCTAACATTGTCACGACACTTAGATTACGAAACTTCACAGAGACATACGTTAATTGTCACTGCCATGGACGCTGGGCAGCCACGTTTATCAAGCAATTTAACTATTGTCGTGGAAGTACAGGATGTCAATGATAATCCACCACAATTTGAACGTAATGAGTACCATGTTAAAGTGTTGGAATCAATGCCAGTTAATTCACAGGTAAGAGTAGAGAAACACCAAACCAAAAAAAAAAAAAGCACAGAAACAGAAGAAAACTACCTTAATATACATACTAACAAGCCTTTAAAAATACTAACAACAACAACAATAACAACAAACATCCAACAGAATTTAGAAGTTACCAGGAATAAAAAGGAATACCAATAAATGTTCTTCAAATACGTACGCAAACTCAAATCTTTAGAGCATAAAATATTTATGCAACAAACTTGCAATTTTATAATGCGCTACACCAGCAAAACTGAAAGCTTATTATCTGCATACATATTAGAATTATTAGAAGTCATTCTATAAACTAGAAATAATATATGTATATATGTATGTATATCCGGTTTTATATTTCTCCTCCAGTTTGGTCATCTCAACCCTTAAGATAGGTGCGTAGTTATCCTCAAGTTTCAGAAGAGTTCAAGATAATGCGAGGGGGCTCTAGTAAAGTGCTTCTTACACAGTAACCAGCCCAGGAAGGCAACATTTCAATCGTTAAAAGTACTGGAAAAGACTAATAAAAACTGAATCTCTCTGAAGGATTATTTGCTGAGAAGCCGCAAAAAATATTTACATGAAAAAGTTTTTAAACATTTATTGGCGGGCTTTGATTTAAAGCTTCAAATAAATATTTTAATAAATTTTTTCGGGTGGGTCATCTACCGGTTTAAATTTGAGATAACAGTTAATTCGCAACTGGCTATACTTATGTCGTTATATTCTGTAGATTTTCTCCACTGAACGCAATGAATCGATTTACGCTTGAGCAACGTTGGGATTTATTGGAAATTTATTTCCAAAACCAAGACGACACGAAAATGTCGTACGAAATTTGGTCGCAAAGAAGGACCAACCGTGCCCTGTATAAGCAAGTTTATTGCTAAAGTTCATGAAACTATTATCATTGTTAATGTGCTAAGACGTGAGCTTGCTCGTACAGAGCGTACACCCGAGAATATCGAAGCTGCGGCTGAGAGTGTGTGCGGAAATCCATCAACATCAACTTTCATGCACCATTTGCGAAAAGATCTCAGTATGACGTCTTATAAAGTTAAATTGGTTCAAGAGTTGAAGCTGCATGACCATTTGCTTCATTTTCGCTGGATGGGCCAACGAAAAACTGCACGATGATGTCGATTCTGCTAAAAAAAATAAAAAAATCTTTTCGGAAGAAGCTCATTTTCATCTTGGTGGGTAAGTTAATAAGAAAAATTGCTGCATTTGGGTCTCAGAAAACCTACACATGGTCTTACAGGAGCCAATGCACCCATTATGCACCCGTATTTCTTTGAACGGGCCATTACGGTCAATAGAGACACCTATCGCTCCATGAAAACCGATTTCCTTGTACCCGCTCTTGATGGTATTGATGTGAACTATGTTTGGTTTCAATAGGATGGTACAACTTGCCACACATCTCATGCCACAATCGATTTATTGCGTCAACGGTTTGCTGGCCGTCTAATTAGCTCAAAATAGTGATGTCAATTGGACTATTTTCTGGGGCGCGGTTAAAGAAAAATTTTGTCGGCACAACCAGAAACAATTGAGCATTTGAAGGCCAACGTTCGTGATACCATTGCCGAGATACAACACCATACGCTCGAAAAAGTGCAAGAAAATTTGTCCGTTCGAATGAGGTACTGTGATGCCAGTCGCGACAGCCATTCGCGACATTTACAACAAAAAAATAAATTTCAAAAGAGATCAAACCGTTTCTGTTTTATTGCATTTTTAAATGTAAACTTATAAACGACCCATCTTTTACAAATTATCTGCGCGTTTTTAATTTTTAAAGGATCACAATAAATACTAGAGCTTACTCTTTTCAACATTTTGGAACTATCGCTTGAGATTTGTGAATTGTCAGATCACAAATCAATTCCTAGAATCGTAGAATCAAATTACGTAGTAGGGTGTAGTAAAAGTCGGTTACAACTTAATTATATTTTTGGTGCTCGTATCACCATATTCATTTATTTTCATAAATTACATTTCGTTATAGCGGATATATTTATTAGTCATTCATTTCTAAAAAAGAAGGCTAATTTGTTATTTATTTAAAATTTTATAAAATTGTTGGTGTTTTACGAATATTAAGATTGCTTTTTTTGTACAACAAATCTTTAACGAAAAAGGTATGAATTGTTTTAATTTTAACCGCCTTATTCTTAAAAAGTATTGTTTTTTCTCGTCTGTCGTCTTTCGTCTTTAAATTTTAAGCCAAGCAAAACATGTCAACATGTCGCATATTCCCAGTCAATCACTTAACAATGCTTAAAAGCCCAACAATTTGAGTGATTTATGTTAGACAGCAGTTTCTGTTTTTTTATTTTTTTATTTTTTCATTCGATTTTTTGTTTTTTCTCTTTAACATTCAAAGCTCTTCAACATTCTTTTTGAAAAAAAATCGAAAAAATAAAAAATTTATTTTCAAATAAAATAAAAATCCAAAAACCAACAACAATAACATGAAACATAAAAACTTATTTAAATAACTGGCTGCTATTGATTTCAAGTGATTTGATTTGATTTGAAACATTTGCAAAAACACTCAAATGAACATTTCTTTTGAAAACCAAAGCAAAACAAAACCAGTAGACTTGTTAATGTTTACAAGCGCTGTGCTACAGTTTATTAAAAACGCCACACTGTCATTTAATTATGGCATAATGTAACAACAACAACATCAACAACAATAACAATGCCTTGGACAAAACGTTTAAAACCAATCATTAGGCCAACAAATGCTCGGGTATTAATAACAAATTGTTACAGTTTATTTCATTGTAACATATTGGCTTTGGCCTGGCCTGGCCTGGCTAGTATGGACACATTGATTTCTTACCAGGAATTGAATGATTTCTTGTCGTCATTCTTAATTAGAAATTCTTATGACAGTAATTAACTGTCAATGATTTGCTTTTTAGTTTTATAATGAATAATAGCACAAGGAAAAATAATAGGTTTCCGATTAAATTAAATGATCACACGGAGTTATTTGAAATAACTGTGACTTTTAAAGTGATATGAATTAAACCGCTAAATTAGTTTTGCGGTATATAATATAGTTAGAATTAAAGGAAAGCTATAAGGATCTTATTAAGCAGGGAATTAGGAAATCTCATTGATAGCGAAAAAAAACAAATTGTCCACCTTAGGAATTCTAAAACTTATGCCTATCGGCCTATACTCAAGCTATCAAATCGTTTTGCTGAGCGCTCAACATTAATTTTTTCATAGGAAGCCCTTATCTGCTACACATTTCTTTGGCTTATCCTTGCCCATGCTTCCAAATCATTTATGGTTGGAATAGTGTTTTCCCTAAAAACACTGGGATCTCGAACACTCGATAGCTGGGCAATGGTACTAACTCTGTGCCATTGTTTCGTTATCTTCAGTACATACATTATTACCTACCACGTCTAAATAATTCAGCGGCATCGTGTCTTCTAACAGGAGCTCCCATATCCCATTTTATAATGGCCAACTTGCTTTTGCTTTTGCTGAAATCTACTGAGAGCAAGTCGCAGGACAAATAGTCGTCTAATAAGCCAACACATTATCTACTAGACTATAGCGACTACAGTGATTTCAGGCTTTCAAATATTCCTCAATCTTTATCTACCGAAATCACTTGCTTTGCAAAAATCAGAGATTAGGCACTGTACCACCATATATTTTACAATTGCTGGTCTATGTGCATCGTGCCAATGAAATGATCATTAAAATTGAACAATAAAATCTTTTTATTGGACACAAATTTTTGTCTTTTCAAATATAAAATACATTTTAGTACCACTTATATTGGTAACATTTGCACAGAAGCGTTAAAATCGAAGGTCATACAAAACTGTTCAGTCGTAAAATTTAAATTTATAGCCAATATTGCTACAAATGGTGGAGGTATATTGTATTTGTGTTGGCATTTGTAACATCAGGAAAGCTACAGATTCATATGTTGGCATGAAATCGTATTCGCTTTGAGATAACATAACTTAGATTACAATTTTTTTTCTGTATTCTTTGAAAATCGATTACAGTGAAGATAAGGTTGTCAGATTGGCTATCTAACCATTACAATTTGCTCCACAGACTGCCACTTAACGTAAGGCATCAATACAGTCAGTTATGCTAGTATAAAACTTTCTTAACTTGTTTCTTTGTTTTTATTGCTGTTGGTAGATTCGCTGCGCTCTATAAATATTTTCCAATTGTCAGATTAAATTGTGGATTAATTTAATTTTATTTAATTTTCATATTTAATTTCAATTTTTTTTTCTTTTTATGGCGTATTTAACAAATTTATTTCTGTTTTACGATATTGTTTATTAATAATCATAAAAAAAAAGAACATGAAATCATTAAATATGTAATAATTTTGTAAGCATATCAATTGGGGGAAAAACGTTTAATTGATATGCCACCGCACCTTGTGGTAATCGAACACACTAATGCAACTGGAATTGAGAATTTGAGGAATGTTAGAATCCGAAATTAAAGTGGGCAGTTAAGGTGATTAATGAAAACAACACAACAAGTTAATAAAGATTAAAGAAAAACAACAATTAATTTAAGACTCATAAATTATTAAAACAATAAATTTCGTCATATTTAAAGCATATCTTATTGTTGTTGTTTTTCTATTCTATGAAGTAAAGTCTAAAAGTCTGATCTCTTTAACCCCACTGGCTACTTTTCGATTGATTAATAGCTTTTTCAATCAATATATGTATTGTGGAACATTAAGAGCCCTCTTACGATCCAGCTACTATGAGCGCAACACCAATAAATTCAATTTATTTGTTCTGCTATCTCGATAGTATTACCTTATCCCGTTCGTATAAACGAGGTTCAACCAGAAATCATAGGAGATTGCACACACAAAGATTCCAAAGCAATTTTTGTTACGGTCTGGCATTGCTTAGGACCGGAGATATCGGTGACGAAGCTAATATAAGCGCTGAAGCTAATATCTTTATCATCGATGCAAGTCATCGACCACAAAAATGTAAGTTATCGACCAAAAAATGCAAGTCATCGACCAAAAAATTTAAGTCACCTGCCAAAAAATATACAAGTTATCGACCAAAAAAATTGAAGTTATCGACCAAAAAATGCATGTCATTGATCAAAAAATATAAGTCATCTGCCAAAAATTTTGCAAGTCATCGACCAAAAGAAAAAAATTCATAACATCAACCAAAAAATGCACGTCATCGCACGGAAAAATTGAGAGCCATCGGCAAAAAGTGCAATCGACAAAAAAACGCAGGACACCACCAACGAATTTGGTTTATTTATATGGAAAACTTTTGTTTGCTCATTTGAAGGAAATACTTAGCTTCGACGTCTATATCTTCGGTCCCAAATAAGACATGACCGTAAAGAAACCTGTTTTGGAATCCCTGAGACTATGGCTATCCAGCCCACTAGGACCATTTCATCCACTAGGTCCAATTTTTATAGTATTTTGCCCAAGGGTATGAATTCTGTGTCGAGAGCCGACATTAGGGCTTTCCATAGATTCTTTAGTAACTTGAGCTGGTTGAGAAGAGCTAGGGCTTCATCAGTGTAGCCGCGTTCTCATCTTTTGGTTTTGTTTGGTCTATGTGAGTCCTTCGCTTCCCAATCTACTTCCTACTTCCTCTCCTTTGTCCTATCCCCTCTTGTATCCTTTCTTCTTAAGGACGTTATGTACAATGAGTCAAATCGACCTCCGGGTACTGTACTTGTCTCAGGTGACAGGTACACGTCCTCTAACCTATTCCTAACCTTGCCCGATTTGGAAGCCTATATCTCCGGTCTTAAGTAATTCCTGACAGTAAAGAAACCTGTTATAGAATCCTTGATGCAATAGAATCTAAAGACTGGTGAGATGAAGATTGTATTAGGTTCTAAGTTATGTCAAAGAATACTTACCAGAAATATTTCGTAAATTATATATGAAAGAGATTATATTGAATGTAAAAATTTGTTTTGATAGTCTAATAAAGTTTTAAGCGGTATGAGCTTAAAGTATTGCCATTTGAGTTATATTAGCATCTCAAACTTTTTCCAGATTTGGGACTGGTTTTGAACTTGTTGAAGTGAATGGTTTAAATAAAGTTCCAATTAGAATTGAATGCTAATGCTCCTTATTTAATGAGTTTATAGAAGTTAATACTTCATGTATTTATTAATTAATTTGTTTATTTTCTAATTTGCTAAGTAAACTTTACTAATTAGAGATCATAATACTTTTCAAATATTTAATGTTAATGGCAACGGCAATATATGTACATGACTATTATAAACTTAATCGTAAAACATATTCTCCTAATCATAAACACATTTATGATAAAGAGAGGAAAATGGAATGAGTTGAATGGAGTGTTTAACGCAATTTGTTTTTACAATTTCTAGTTATTTTAACGTAGAAATAATCCTCTCAGACAGACTGAGGCCTGATTGGCTTAGTTAAAGTGAAAATTTGAAAGTCACTTAACCCCAATTTGGTTAAATGAAATGAGCCAAAAACACACAAAAAACAAAAAATAAAGAAAGAAAAACAGCCAGAAAGAAAATAATCCACAGCAAATAATAATGATGGCCAAAGCAGCAGCAATAGTAAGCAGCCATAGCAACCTACCTATGGTAGCAAAAAAAGAAGGAAAACAGTAAACAGCCCTAACTTTCCTTTGGCTAATTTTTGTTGAACAAAATCATTTCGTTTTTTCTAGAGAGAAAAAAATAAACTTTTTTTTGTATAAATTTTAAAAACCGTATATAAGTTAGTATGTTGTTTGTATGTAAGCCATTAAGTGGTTAAAAAAATATTTCTGCAATTGCAGCTTCAAGTAGAATAAATGCTGGAAGAAGAACAAGAAAAAAATTCACATCATCAGAGCGTCATCATCCTATTGACTATACAAATCCAATTCAAACTACAAGTCAGTCGAATAAAAAAAAGCCCCACAAAGAAAGAAACAAAAAAAGAAAAAGAAAATGGGGAGGAAAAAAAACTCCAACTACACGACAAATCCTTTTTCTGCGCATTTCTAGACACGATTTTAATCGCTATTATGTTGTATATATAGAAAACAACAATAATAACAGCAAAAACAACAACAAAAAGTTTTATTGTATATTGTTGTTGTGAATGTTAATACAGTTAGCTTTTGAGTATATGCAGAGAGGGGGGCACAAACATACGCCAACGGTCAAAATAGGTTAATTGTAGTAAAAAAAAACAACAAAAAATTAGAAAAAAAAACATTTTTTCTCTTGAGTTTTAATATAAAAATCCTAAAGTAACATTAACAACCTACAAATTTAAATAACAGCTTGAAATGAAATGAGCATAAATAAAAAACAACAAAACAAAACCAAAACGAATTTAATAGAGAGTTACATACCAAAGGCCGAGTAAGCAATGAAATACCCTACAGATTCACTACAAATAAAGAACATGAAATAAAGGAAAACCTTTGGCTATTACAACAATAAAAAAATGCAAGTCATCGGCCAAAAAATACAAGTCATCGCCTAAAAATGCGTGCATTGACTCAAAAATGCCAGTTATCGACCCGAAAATTCAATTCATGAAAACGTCCCTCAGGACAGTAAACTGACCCAACTTATGCAGAGCCCCTTTCAACCATGTCTCAGAAGAAAATTCGTTCTTAAAAATATTTGAAAAGTTCCCAAGAAGTCGATGCAAAAGTAACCTCAAAAATAATATCTGTGGCATGTTCAAGCTTGTAACTCTTATTCAGAAACGTAACATGTTCCCCTTCCTTTGCTGAACATCGATTTAGAGTTCCCAAGCAACAAAGCGTGGAATTAAAAATGTACAAGGAGGAGTTTTAAAAGCAATTTTGGAGAAACTTAGAAATTCCGTATGTTTGATGGTTGGAAAAGCTGATGCAAAATATCTCATTTAGGATCAAGAGAAAATAATCGTTCCAAATCATAGGAGACATACGCTCTCCAGAGAGGAATTGGACCTGAATATTTTTTCTAAGCGTTGTTTTATGTTGTTTATGAAGTTATTATTTCTAAAGTGGCCTATACTTACAAAAATTTTGTTTACATATACAATTTTCAAGTAAAACATTTTAGAAGAGGATGGTGACTAGTATTGAAACATCGATAGAAAATCGTTGTTGTCGATAACAATGAATCGACTTAAATGATAAAACTGAATATCAAGTAGGTTTCTTTGTAAGTTTCTCTGGTAAGAGCTACTCACTGTGGATAATTTCTAAAAAACAGAATGTTCGTAATCCCTGACTCAAGTGTCCTCGGAGTATTACATTCGTAATGTATCTAAACCATGTATTACATTCGTAATGTATCTAAACCATGTATCTAAACAATTGATATGCCATATGCCATAATTTTTATAGATATTCCATCAAACATGGGCAGTTGCACATATAAATTTTGATTATTTCTTCGTTCCTGCACACTGCAAATAAAGTTAGATCATGACATGGTCTCTACTATACATTATTTTCGATAAGAAGGATGTAATCATCCTATTCACCAAAATCAAGCAGTTCTATGATAATCTTGTCGAGGTCATAAACACTTGGAGAAGCTGTTAGTGTAACTACTCTGCTGTTTCAAGAATTTCTTTCCTGCATAATAAAGTAATGCGATTAGTATTTAGCCAAATTCGTTTGGTTTGAACTGAAAGACTACTGCACACAAGGAGTGAGTGTAAGAGTATTTCTAAATCTTCCAGAAGAGTTGTTATTTAGAATTGTGTTATATCTGCAGCAGTTTATGCCTTTCATGACCACCGTTTAATGCAAGGTACATAGTGCGTTTAACATCGACTGTCGGTTAATGTCAAATAGATTGACATCCTGGATATGCATTCATTAAAACATTAGTCCAGTCTAGGTGTGTGTATAGGTGATACATGTTTTAATCCTGTAAGTGGGCTATTGTGTATAATTTAGAAATGAAGTCCAAACAGAGGCTGCAATGTATGAAGTGAGCGACAAAATTGTTTGCGTTGCCTCCATATCTTTAATCCATTATTTAACCGTAAGGCTTATATCGTATCTCTCTCTCTCTCGGCTCTGTTTCGTATCATTCATCTCTGCGAGAAGTGACGAGATAATCGTCAAAAACTGTTACAAGATACAGTATTTCTCCTGAAGGAACGCCCATTTTGATCTTACGGTTTGGATTTTGAACTCTAAAATCGCTTGTTTAAGTAGTTGGCAATGCAATACTTGACATCATTATCATTGCGATGACAAACATATCTTTCATCCCTAACGCCTCGATGTACATTCCGATATCTTTACCAGTTGGAGTTGTTGTATACTACTTGGCGATCGTTGTTTATCTTCAAGCCTTTTAAACCCATGATCTTTCCACATTACGAATTAGTTTCCATAGACACATGGCAAATTTATTTAAACCTTGTATCTCAAACACGTTCTCAAGATAATATACATAGTAGGGTATGTAATCAAGAAAATAGCAGCAGTGAGTACAATGATCACTGCAAAAACTCCAATGCAATAATTGCAATAAAAAGCGAACAAATTTACACAAACGGTAAAATTGTGAAAGTTTTTTATGTGGCAATATCATTAAATTATAAGAAAAAATAGAAAAAAAAGTAGCAACAACAATAATAAAAAATATTTATTTAAATATACGAATCAAATAAAAATATACAGGGAAACTAACAGAAACAAACCAAAAAAATAACAACTTCTAGTCGAAACTTAACGCTAATTTTTCTCTCTCGACTATTTTCAGATTGTACAAGTGACAGCCGTAGATTTAGATACTGGCAACAATGCTCGCATCACTTATCGCATTATCAACAATAACAGCAACAACAACAATAACAATAACGGCGGCAATAGCCAGCAACAACAGCAGGCAAATCAAACCCTCATAACAACCAACAATAAAAATAACAAAAACAATAATAAGGCCAATAAAAATAACAACAACAACAGTAATAGGAACACAACAGAAATTTCACAAATATTTGGAATTTATCCGAATAGTGGTTGGATTTATTTACGTTCACCTTTAGACCGTGAAACACGTGATCATTATGAGTTAACAGTGCAGGCCAGCGATAATGGTACACCGCCCGCCCAAACCACCACACGTGTAATGGTACGCGTCTTGGATGCCAACGATAATGATCCACGTTTTTTACGTTCGTCCTATGAATTCACCATCGAAGAGAATATGAGTCGTGGCTCATTGGTTGGCATTATTGGTGCTACCGATATGGATTTGGGTGAAAATGCGGCCATCAGATATAGTTTATTACCGGCAAATAGTTCATTTCAAGTAAATCCACTAACGGGTAAGTTATTCACTGTCTTTTTTTCTTGTTCTTTCTTTCTTTTCTTCTCTCTTTTTTAAGTCTTTTTTTTTAATATTTTTATTGAACAAGACAAACAGTCTGTAGCAATGGAAGCGATGGCAGCAATAACATTTTGTTCATAAAGAAAAAGAGTTTCCTTTGGAAGAAGTGGGTTAATTCTTCTATTGAATGCTTAGTAGAGAATTAGGCAAATAATTTTTAACGTTTCTTTTTTTTTATTATTAGTGGCAATAGAATTTGTGTATTGCCAGTGTGTTAAGAACGGCAAACAGCAGTTCTTAACAATTTGCTACAAATTCCTGTTGCTGCTGTGGCAGCTAATAAAGTCTCAATAAATTTGTCTTACAACCTGTTGTTTTTGGCCTGATCTTTAGATTTTAATTTCAATTATAAAATTGCCAAGGAATTAATAGCCGTTTGTACGGGTTTATAGCCTTCAGCTAATGATTTTATTAATGGCAACTCGTAAAACAATATGAAAACAACAACTGTTTTAGATTTTAGGCCAATAAGCAATCGTTGGCATAACCAATGAGCATTTGGACGCTTAATTAAGAAAAAGAAATGCAATACAATGAAAATTGGCTTTTTATTGAACTAATTACACAATAAAAATTTGTTTCACTAGTTACTCAGCTAATTGTAATTGGCATTGGCAGTGGAATTATGGGCAAAATTTCTTCCTTAGCTTGGCATAATAAGAGGTCAGCAGAAGAAAACTCCTAATCACACTAGGCCTTAAAGGCAAATTCTTTCACTGGACTATATTAACGCTACAGTCGAATATTTTAATGTAATAGAAAGAACTTATTGGTATGCTTTAAAACTCTTTAAGAGTTCCAGTACGGTTTTAAATTCCCCGTTGTTGGAACTCTGTGGTTTCAAACAATAACTGGAACTTTGTTGAGATAGTTTTATGCAACAACTTAAACACAAGCTAGAGAAACCAGGTCGTAATCCTGACTTAAATGCTACTAAAAAGGCGTGAATAAGTTTCAAACACATGTCATGATAGAAACATTGAAATTAATCTTGCAATACAAGGCTGTAGACAATTTTCATAAATCAAATCGTTGGAAATGCGGTCACCTTCTGGACACCTAAAAATATGGACAAGAAACTATATCCATGCTGAGACAGAGAAAAACTGTTTGGGCACTGAAAAATCCATCTGGCTTCCGGTTTTTATGGAGAATATTTTTCTCAAAGCAATTATTATTCTTACTGGCTTACTTAAATCGTCATTACAACTCTTTAGTCAGGGCTACAACCCGCCTTCTCACACCATTCATGTTGCGTGTGTTAATTTTCATCATGACTCGCCTACGAACAACAAATTTAAGAAATTTTTCATGACAATTTTATTTGACTCTGAGGAGACTGCCGCGAGGAAGACGCCGAATGCAATAGTTTTTCGTATTTCAGTTTATTCGAGATGTCTGAGCCAGGTTTTGAACCAAGAGTTCTGGCCCAATAAGCTAATACACTACCTACTAGACTAAGGCGATTAGTATTCTGGTGAGTGAAAAATCAGTCAGGAGACCCTATTTTGAGAACTAAGTGGGATAACTATTAGTGACAGTACTCTAGTGATTAGAATGTTAGCTTCCTGGATGATGGGTTCAGGTTTGACTTTTAAAAAAATGTATGGAATAAATATTTCCATCGCCGACCTTCGCTCAGCAGTCGTCTGGCAAATGCTCTAATTGCCATGAAAAAATTTCTCTAATCTACCTGTCGTATGTGTGGTTCAGACGAATGTCCCGCAACTCATAGATTAAATAAAAGCACACGCCTGGGGTGATGTGAGAAGCCAGGTAGAATCCTTACTAAAGACAGGTAATGGCCAATAATGTAGGATAACTAGGAAATATGTTTAAACAATTGTGGTCTGCAATAAACCGTTCTGTGTATTTTCTCTCCAAAAAAGACAGAATTGAGTGCATTCTTATCAGAGAGATACTGTGTTGGTCTTCAGATAGGTCTTCCAACAAGACCTACTAATTTTGGAGTAATCAACCTGCTTGAATAATAGTTCAGGAATGAATTACTTAAGGATTTCGCCAAGATATGGACCCACACAAATTGTGTTGAAAGCAAGAAAGTAGGTTGCGAAAAGGGGATTGATAGAGTAGTCACTACGAATGTTAGATTTGCGTTATATAGGAAACGTTTCTACTAGAAAAGCGTTCCAGATGCTCATGATACTGTTGCACAATGAATGTGCGACCCTCTAGCTAATCAATCGCAAGTATTTGTGCTTTAGGATAGAGGTATTTTTTTTTATTTTATTACAGCTTATTTGCTTCGAGTATCGTTAAGACAGTGAAATAAAATACTACATACTGACTGAGGACCAATTTAAAACACACACTGTAATCCGTGTTTTTTTTTACCCCAAAAAAATCCCAAAAATGTTTTCAGTTTTCCTGCTATCGCTGCTACGTTTCCGTTTTAAGCCTGGTTTTTAAATTAATCACTTAATTTGTCAAACGTATACCATTTCAACACCCACGATATCGTGTATCGATTCAACTTGCAACAGTCTCTGGCTGTAATCAGTCTTTGTGCAACAATGTAATCAAGAAAACGGAATAACCTTTTCACAAATACCACGTAATTAACATTTTATGGAGAATTTAAACGGAAAAATAAAAACATTCAAATGCTTATAAAGACAATTAATTAAAGCTGGAATGAAAAAATATAAACGAGGCAAAAACATACCAAGAAAAAAAATAAAAAATCGGAAATAAAACAAAGCTTAGCGGATATTTTTGTATTTTTTTCTGAGCAGATATTTTGCTTATAAAACCATCAATTCGTATAAGTTATTGGAAAATAAATCTTCATTTTATTTGCCATGATTTTCTTTGCCCATAACCACTCCTAAATGAATGATTAATGTCTTCACTAGAGCGCTGGAATGGCAAACAAAAAAAAATATTTATTTACGGCCACCGCCAGCCAACTGCTTCCAATTCCAAGCAAAGTGCTTGTATTTGAATTCATCGATCGTATAAAAAATTATCAAAAAAAAAAAAAACAGTTGAGAAGAAAAATTAGCATAAATCGTTACCAACGACAAGTTACAAAATAAATTGAATGAAACCGAAAGAGAGATATGAAGGCAAAAACCTCCTCAATACCAGTGTGGGAATCTAACAGTAATTGTTGTAAATAGAAACGCTATGAAACGGTAAGAAAAACTAACTAAATGGAAATGGGAAAAATCTAACACGATGGTCAATCGTGCATGCCATAAACAAACAGGGATTTTTAAATAAAAAATTATTTCGAATTATTTTTTTGCTTTGCAACAATATTTTAAAACAAACAAAAGAACAATGAAAAGATACATTGTAATGGAGAATTAAAATAGCTAAGCATGGATAACATCCCCAAAAATTAAAGAAACGAATATGTTCAGAATATTATAGAAGAACTCCTGTTTTATTTAAATCTTATTGAAGATACCTTGACACAGATCACACATACATAATTGTTCAGAGTTGTAAACTTCAGTCAGGATTACAATCTAGCTACGCACACCACTCATGTTGTGTGTGTTAATTTTATCCATATGTGGCGGGATAGATTTTTTGAGAGACTTTTCATTTACTATTTACTCTCAGAGTACTTGACAGAAAACTGCTGAGATAGCAGTCGCTTTAGAAATATTTTTCCTATTTCGTTCTGTTGGAGATGTCTGACCTGGGATTTTAACTGAGTTGAACTTGGGAGAATAAATCTTCAAGTCGTGTAACACGCAGAAGCAATTCTTAGCTTTTACATCCATCGCATCCATTACGCATGGTTCGTGTCTTTAATTGTAAATTTGAAGGGTAAACATCGATCTTCTTTGTTTGTTATTGAGGGAAGTAATGACAGATTGTTTTTTTTTTCTTGCTTTCAAAAAGAATTGAATGTAGTCTTGTATCACTTAACTTAATTAGTAATTACAAGCCTTTAGTCAGGAGTACAACCTAGCTTCTCACACTACCCATTCTGTGTGTGTTAATTTTATCCATGAGCAGGGGGACCTACAGTTTCATGCCTTTTTCGAACATGAAACGTTTTCAAATAATGAACCCCAGGAGGTAGCGAATAGATATGATGTTTGTATCACATGGGACATAGAGACATTTCGGGTAAGTGCAGAGCAAATGAACTGGCCAGAAGTAGCACGACCGTCGAACTGTCTGATGAAATCTCGACATTGGGGATCCCTTCAGGTACCTGCAAGCTTATAATTGACAATGCAATCGCCGACCTTTTGCAGATTGGCAGCTTCGGACACGAAGAAAATCTGGCCAAAAACTACTTTGCTTAACTCAGCTTTGCTAACGTCAGCTTTGCTTAAACTCCAGAGAAGTAGGCTTAGCACTGTTGTCTGGGTTATTACGGAGCATTGCAATATAGCAACGTATGCGAGGCGTATTGGTCTTGAATATATTGCAAATGATTTCTGCAGAAGCGGTGGAGTTGAAGAGGGGAATGTACCTATTGTGCATATGCCCTTAGGCGGAGAAGAAAGAGGCACCTACTTGATGAACTGTCACGCATTGATATTGGTAGTCTGAGTCGCTTCATCCGAAGCTCCGTGTGATGCCAGGACTAGTGGATAATGTGAAACTATGGTATCACAATGGGCCTTGTGTGTGGCCTACATGTATCCGCACATAACTCCATTGAGGGGGATAGCTACATCTGCCTGCTTACCTATCTAATAATCTCTTAACCAAAACGACTTTTTATGTGTTTCATACAATATCTGGCCATAAAGGATCCATTTCTTTAATTACACACTGGTGTTAAACCTATTTAAGGTAATACGTTGTAAATCAAAAGTAATTCCAAAAGATCAAAAACTCAACAGCATCTAATATTTCTACAGCCTACATAAAGTTATTTGCCCAATGTGGCTTCAAGTTAAAGCCAATGACTGTTAATTTTATTAATAAAAAAAAACACAAACATTATCACTGTTTTTGCTTTACAGTTAACAAACCATAGTAATAATAAAAAAAATCAACCTGATCTTTGACCCACTTAAGCCAAAAATATTCTTTTTTTTCTTCTATAAATACTGCACAGCTGGGCTTGGTCAGTCAATATTTCGTTTGTTTTTTTTCGGTTCTTAGGTTTTTTTGTTTTTATTTTTGTAACTGTCATATCTTTATTAACAGGTGACAAAACTTTTATAAAATGAAAAAAATGAGAGACATGTGTGTGTATGTTATTATTAATAAAAAATGAACAACTCGTTGTACATGTGTAAATGCAACGAAAAATTCAAACAATTCCATTTATTATGTGAAACCGAACATTCATCATCATTAACATTTATCGATGAGAGTATACGAGAGTATTATAGTTGAGCGATATTATTTTTTTTTTCGCTTTTGCTTTTGCATAGGCATGTACGCGCATGCGTTCATACAGACGTATGTACCATACGTGCATTTGTGCACTGTGTACTGTCAGTCGATGTGTAATAAAAACTTAAGAATTTCCTTTTAACATAAATTAATGTCACTTTAGCCTAACCAGACGTTACATCAAACCCACAAAATCATTGACATTTTTAACAACTCACTTAACCACAATCTATGGTTGGTTGAATGTAAAGAAACCAAGAAAACAACCAACCAACAAACAGCTATGGTAACCAATACTACTTACAAATAGATGAACACCATGGAACACACTATGGAAATACATATGGTTTGTATAAATACAAGTAATGCACAGCAATGCATGGAAGGAATACCTATAAATGCATTACAGACAGAGAAAAATCAATCTCCTTTTGGACACAAATTGCAACATAAAAGAAATCAAAGAAAAAAAATAAAAAAAAAACTTTTCAAACATCTAATGGCACTCACTCACATTTTGTTAGCAAAAGAAATGAAAAAAAAAAATACAAAAGTTGCAAAAAAAAAAAAAAAGAAAATCAATGTGATGAATAACAAGCATAGCAGCAGTATCCCAAGCCAGTCTACTGAGCACTAAAGAGTCAAGCATCACAAGTAGGAAGAAAGTTGAAAATATTCGTACTCGTAGTCGAACTGGTACATATTGAATAAGCGCATAACATGACCACCGCATGGGTCAATCATTATTGGTTGGAAGTGATACGTATGTAGTCGTCGCATTAAAATGTTAGAAAATGTTCCACTTTTCAAATCACTAACAACAATGTATAAGCATGGATAGCAGCCGTTAAAGGTATGGAATCATTTCATATGAATTAAAGTATCTACTTTAAGTTGTGTTATGCATCAATGTACGAGTTGAACTCTTTTTAAGAGGATACTGAAAATGCGGTGACTGTGAATGACATTCATTAGAGGCCAAGACTGGACGACATGCACTATCACCTATACTGAGCACGTAAGGAATTCTAATGCCAACCGATCATCAAACTCATGTGATTTAACGCCGTATGATTTTGTCCTTCGAGATTTTGTAAAGTTTTGGATTTCTACGAATAAATCACAAATAATTTGTGAGGTACAGTAACATCTCCATAAAAAAATTCATCAAACATTTTATAAAAAGAGCAATGGCTTGTGATCAGAGTCCCGGCAGCTCACCAGAACTAGACAGATCCCAGAAAACCAGAGGCAAGAGTATCAAGGAGCTACTTAAGACCCTGCTATTAATGTTTAAATTCGAAAACTGCTAGTAGCTTAGCAGTATTAATACATACATAATTGGCCATTACAACCCTCAGTCCGGATTACTCCCTAGCTTTTCACACCACTCATGTTGTGTACGTTAATTTTATACTTGAGTGACGGGACCTAAAGTTTAACGTCGACTCCGAACGACAGATTTTGAGAAACTTTTTCATGGCAGGTTTATTTACTCTCAGAGTTTTTGCCACAAATCTGCTGAGAGGAAGTCGCCGAAGAAATATTTTTTTTTTCATATATCGTTTTGATGTCTGGCCTGGGGCTCGAACCTGGGCTTTACGTCTAACACACACCTACTAGAACACGAACACACTACCTACTAGACTACGGCAACTACAAGTACAGTATTAATAGCTATAGATATATAGGGTGGGCCAATTACCTGTTTAAATTTGACCAACTGGTTATTTCAAATCTGGCAATACTTATGTTATTCTATTCTGTTACAAAAGTCAGTATATTATCTCCACTGAACGTAATTAATCGATTTACGCTTGAACAACGTGGGGATTAGGATTATTAGACCAACGAGAAACTACACGATGACGTTGATTTTGCAAAAAAAAAAAAAAAAATCTTTTCGGATGAAGCTCATTTACATCTTTGTGGGTAAGTTAATAAGGATAATTGCCGTATTTGGGGTTCAGAAAACCCACACGTAGGCTTACAGAATCCAATGTATCCATTACGAGGGACTGTTTGTTGCGGCTTGTGGAGCGGCGGCCGATATTTCTTTAAAAATGAGGACAGCACAACCAATACTGTCAATGGTGACACCTATCATACTATGATAATTAATTTTTTTGTTGCCGCTCTCCACGGTATTGATGTGAACTATGTTTGGTTTCAACAGGATGGTGCAACTTGCCACACGTTTCATGCTACAATCGATTTATTGCGTCAAACATTTGATGACCGTTTAATTAGGCGAAATTATGATGTCAATTATCCGCCAAGAAGCTGCAATTTAACAACGTTGAACTATATTCTGTTGGGCGCCGTAAAGAAAAAGTGTTATGCCGACAAACCAGAGACAATTGAGCATTTTAAGACCAATATTCGTGACGCCATTGTAGGGATACGACCCCATACAAGTGCAAGAAAATTTTTCCAATCGATTGAGGTACTGTGATACAAGCCGCGGCAGCCATATGAATGAAGTAATATTCCCAACACAAAAATATATTTTTGACAAAATTTCAAATCGTATTTATTTTACGATTTTACTGCATTTTTATATTTAAGCTGCTATATGGCCCGGTGATCATTAGTTACGATTATGGTTTCATGTCCTACACTAGCCATGTTGCATACCTTAATTTTATTCGGGCCCTGTAGTTTAATGTTTTCACGTCAATTAGTTTACTCTCAAAACTTCTGTCAGAAGACTGATGAGAGTGGAGATCGTTGAAAGAAGACAAAGGGCATGTAACTGATAAATTGACATCAAGCAGATGTGCATGAAGATCACAAGCTGATGTTCAAAACGATCTGGAATTCTGTGCTAGAAATCTAGAATGCAATAAAACATAATGACTGTTTCAGGTGAAAGCCAGCAAAATAATTTTTGGACCATTTTCTACATAAAAGAATCCTAAGATATGCATTAAAAACACTCCATTTTAATTGGTTTCCATTAAAGCAACAAAATTTTATTTAAAATTTTCTAAAGTCCGCCACAACCACAAGCACAATGTTGACACTCTTTTATAAACTGTTAATAAAGCCTTTCATTTAACTGAAGGCCTTTTAGGAAAGCCAATATTAAGATCACATAAGTGTGCATATATTTTCCACTCTTCTCTCTCGTTTGAATGAAAGAACCTGTTGCTTCATTATAATGAACCAACAAAAATCAATAAAACAATACATAATAATGACTTTGGAAGATAATCATCATTATGATCATAAACATTGATACTCATCTATTATAAAAAGATTTATTTTAAACAGAAGCTTTTACCATTTCTTTCTACAAAAAAAAAATATATATTTTTTTAAAGCTTTTCTTAGCCAAAGGTAGAGCCATAGAAGAATGAAAAAAAAATCACAAATGAAACAAGCACATGGAAAAATAAAAAATAATTTCGAAACTAAATACTACCAACCCAGTAACAGCAATAATAATAACAACAACATTAGCAACAACAACAGTTTTAGCGCTGTCAACTCATCCGTCAATTGTATGTCTCAAACGATTGACATTTAGGGGCCACTGTTTTTTAAAACCGCACGAGAGGAATTGATAACTCGTTCAGCAAACACGGCTGTGAGTTTTCCAATGCCAATGCAACACATACAAAAAATGCTGTTGCACAGAAAGAGCACCCAGCATCAGCAACAACTAGAAATGCTTACAAATATTAAAATCAATTGCTTAACTTTCATTGTTGTTGCCACAACCATAACTAGCTACCAGTCTACAAAACATAAGAAGCAGTTGCTTGTTTATCCCGTTTACTGACTGCTTAATATGTTGCACCAACTGTCTGTCTGTCTGTCCGTCTGTCTCTCCGTCTGTCTCTATAGATATTTAAATACACAATTTATGTTAATCAGCCGATACGTAAAATGTACGAAGAAAAGATTGATTTAAAATGATTAGAATCTGTTTCTATTTCTCTTTGATTCATTCATCGGGTCTCTTTGCGCCATATTAAAGTCAAGATTTTCGTTATGGATAAAGATCGATTTGAAGAGATACAGGAACTCAAAGAAATGTGGAGCATTTTGTGTAGATTTTCTAATACGGGAAAAATGTGAATTTATTAGAGGAACACTTGAAAGAAAGAAAAGCATGAAGAAAAGAATAAGAAAACAGAAAGCTGACATCAATGTTCATGTGCCTTAAATTGCAAGTTTGTAGGATCACAAGTAATTGACGATTTGTTTCGGTTTATTTCTGCTTTATTTCTATACAAAAGGGCTGCTGTTAAAATGTTGATAGAATTGTTCGATTGTGTGGGAAAATTTTATTTAAAATATGTATCAAAGCGGCGCTTTAGAGACAAAGTTGCAAAGGAGTTTATAATCCAAAAAGTAGAATGAAATGAAAAAACTCGCTATGATGACAGAAAACTACTGTTCATTTTGAAAGCAATTGGAAAACGTTTAAAAAGATTAGGTTCCCGCCACTGTAGTCAAGCATTTATTGTGTTAGCCGGCATTAGGAGAACTTCAAGCTTAATCTAAGCTCTAAAGGCTTCAGTCAGGCCTATGACCTAGCTGCTCACATCACTTATATTGTGTGTGTTAATTTTTTATACATGAGTGGCGGGGTCTACAGCTTAAAGTCAACTGCGAACGACAGATTTTTGAAAAAGTTTTTAAGGCTTTTTTGCCAGAAACCTGGTGAGAGGCAGTCGTCGGTGAAATATTTGTTCATATTTTGTTTTGTTGGAGATGTTTAACACTTCCACTGCTAACTGAAGTAAGTTACCCTTAAAAATTTCAAATCAAATCTTGTTTCAAATTTCAACACAATTTTAGGTCGATTTGGGCCAGTCTCGATTTGTTTAGCTTGGACAGTTGCAATGTGGCCATAGTTTCGCTAATTTATTGATGTCCTTTGGTCCATGTGGTCCAATGACTAAAACACCACCAATGGACTAATGGATCGCGTCAGACATTACGTTTCTTGCAATATTTTTTATCTGTTATTAGGAGCATAAAGCTTCAACAAGGCTTCCACATCTGACACGATTTAATGCAGTTACTTTCGCTTCATAACTTGTAAGATTGTACTTTTCTTGTTCGCAGAGTATCGTACGTTTTCAGTTGTTTTATGGGTAGGTCACAACTTCTTGATTCCCTTGTCACTATTGCGGTATTATCCTTCCTGCTGAAAGTATGGCGGTTTCAGCTGCATTTTCTCCATTTTATTGTGCTGTTATGGGTACCCTGTAAGTAAAGTTCTAGAGATGCGTGTATATGATGTAATTAAACTAGAATATCTTACATCTGTAGTCGCTGTAGTCTAGTCAGTAGGGTAGTATATCCGCTGATTAAACTTCAGGCCACGGTTGAAACCCTGGGTCAGACATCTCTAACCAAACGAAATATGAAAAAATATTCCGTCAGTGACTTCCTCTCAGCAGATTTCTGGTAAAAATTCTGAGATTAAATAAAATTGCTATGAAAAGTTTGTTAACAAATCTGTCGTTCGGAAACGACTTTAAATTCTGGGTCGCGCCACTCATTTTTAAAATTAACACACACAGCATGGGTGGTGTGAGAAGCTTGATTGAAATCCTGACTGTAGATTTTTAATGACCAATTATGCATCCTACATATGATTTTGAGGCACTTTTTGGTGAACATCTGAAGTTATAGCGTGGGGGAGTTCGAAACTAACCAGGTTTCACTTCTCTTCACTTCAAACTAAACAGGTACGCATGCATGGACTATTTTAAGCTTGGTTCAAAGCCCAACATTCGTTGTCACTATGCTGCCCATATTGCAAAAGTCATCTGGTTGGTGTTGTAGCATGCTGTTATCAGTGCTATCGCTATAAATTCACATGGCTTGGATTTTCTTCATATTTATCTCAAGGCCATCATTGCTCCGCAATTTTTGTAAAAATTCTAATATTGCTTCCATGTTGCAGATCTTATGTGAGAACAGATAAATATCTGTAAAAATATCTCTCTGTCTTCCTCTTTATTTTTCTCTCTCGTTCTTATGACAGTAGAATGTATTGCTTAAGCGTAAGTTTAGTGTAAGTTTTATGTCAAACTCAATCAAATTTGCAAGCGAAATTGCTTTATGTAGAGTGCATTAGTGTTTAGAAAATATCTTTAACGTCTCATTTAGTTTCTATTTCATTTTCTTTTTTTTATTTACAATAAAATTGATTCATGCAAGCATACTTTGAAACACTTTCAAACGTTTTTAATTAAAAAATTAATGAAAAGCAAAGGAGACAGTCGGACAGACCCTCTGCTAAGAGTACTATACTATATACACTATACTACGCTGCTCTAATTACTAAACAAATCATTTTTTTAATGAAAACAAATACATATTCACACTCTAATTTCCTCTCACTCTCTCTTATTTGCCTCTCAGCTTATTCGCCATACTCATAATGTTCTTATTTTCTTATTTTATTTTATTTTCAGGTGAAATAACAACACGCGAACCTTTGGATCGTGAACAACGAGCTGTTTATGATTTAGTAGCAGAGGCTCGCGATCAGGGTACACCGTATCGTAGTTCACGCGTTGCTGTCAAAGTCCATGTAACCGATGTCAATGACAATCAACCAAAGATTGTTGATCCGCAAGAGGATGTGGTCAGTGTACGTGAAGAACAGCCACCAGGCACTGAAGTTGTGCGCATACGTGCTGTCGATCGTGATAATGGGCAAAATGCATCGATCACTTATTCGATATTAAAAGGTCGTGATTCGGATGGCTTTGGTCTGTTTAGCATAGACGCCAATACCGGTGTCATACGTACGCTAGTCGTATTGGATCACG
The DNA here is from genome assembly GCA_930367235.1 of Sarcophaga rosellei. Lineage (NCBI taxonomy): Eukaryota > Metazoa > Arthropoda > Insecta > Diptera > Sarcophagidae > Sarcophaga > Sarcophaga rosellei. The sequence continues at coordinate 34,179,321 of OV884019.1, forward strand.
AAGAACGCAGCATTTATCGTTTGGCTGTGGCAGCAACAGACGGTGGCAATCCACCAAAACAATCAATACGTCTACTGCGTGTTGAGGTGTTAAATTTGAATGACAATCGACCAACGTTTACCAGTTCCAGTTTAGTATTTCGGGTAAGTGTTTGACGTATGTTCTCTACTTTAAAATATTTTTCGTTTTCTGTTGAAAACTATTGTTTTTGTTTTAGTTTTGTTGTAAAAGAGAAACACATTAGTTGTATAAGACTTGGTTGTTATTGTTATTGGCAAAACTATCCCTTTGGTTGAACGTATTTCTTTTTTGGGGGAAAGTATGATGACGATAATGGCGGTATACGTACAATGTTCCTTCAATAGAGGAGCAACTTATGGCCCACGCCTGAGTACATACTTTTAGCCATAAAGTTACGTTTGCAAAAACATTGCTAAGATGATGAAAACAAATGTTGCACATACTTTATGTAGTTGCATATACACACTCGTACACTACGATATTATTGAAACTATCTTGTCAGTACAGTAGTTAAATTTCTGTTGCTATTTTATACTATGCTATGGACGGTACATACACACTCATTTGTATTTAAAACTTAAAGCAGCAGCTATTTTCTGTTTTTATTTTCCTTTTCTTATGGTAAAATAGTGTCTTTTTTAGGAAGTCATGCCAATGTCTTGTGAGTTTCTTTTCTTTCTTTCAGAGTTACTGCAGTTGTTTGTTATTTCACACAAAATATTTAAATTCTAAGAATTCTATGCTCAACTCTTTTACGCTTATAACTTCTCATTGTTGTTGCTGTTGTTCATTTTCTTCTTACATTTTAGCATTTTTCTACATTTAATGTCTGATACAACAAACCAAAACCAAATTGCAACATTTTAAAGCAACCATAAGTGTGAAGACTTGAAAGGTTGAGAAGTAGCAAATAAAAAAGCACCAAAAAAAAAATAATAAAAGAAGGAAAGAAATTCGTGATCTTTGACTTTTTAAAAGTGTATGTGGACTGTTTTCTTATATAAATTTCGCTTGTGTACATAAAGACATACTTGTATGCAAATATTTTTTGAAAAATAAAAGGGAAGGTACGCCAATTATATACAATTCCAACCAAAAATTTAACGAACAACTGCTATCTAAAAAGATTTTTTTTAAAGGTTTGAACATAAAACGTTGGAAACAGTGTATCATTTAGATCACTTCTGAGAACATCAAGCCCAATCTATTACTGATAAATCCCTGTGCCTGATTAGTTGTTCCAAAGGAAGTTGGAACAAGTTGGTCGAACATATTGATATGTTAGAAATATTTCGTGAAAGCTGTATATAAAGCTGTTGAGCAGCAATCAATTGACGATTCTAAGGAGTTTTTAAATCTTTTTTAAAAGCCCGAATAAAATTTCATCAACACAAACATTTCACTTCATAATCAAAACGATCATCATTGCCTTACTGCGTTAGGCATTGCTAGGTATCATCTGAGATTTAGTTGTTAATTTCAGTCATTGGCAAGGATTTCTATTTCATAACATGATATGTTCAAGTCTAATTGCATTCTAGGAGATGCCAGTGATGAGTTGCTTTTGTGCTGGCATCATTTCTTCTTCGTATTTAATTTCCCTGCCAACTTTGATGTTGAGATGCAGAAGGCTATTTTTGGATATGCCTAAGATGCATACGATTTTACTTAGGCGTCTATTCACAGAAGTTAAAAATTCCCTTTTTCTTTGTTCAAAGAAAGAGGAAAGAGTACTGAACAGTACATCTGAATTTTTTATGCTGTAAGCCGTAGGAAAAACTTCTGTAGAAGAACGTTTTACCAATGTGTTGTGCAACTAATCACAATCATTCACTGACGAACAGACGACATGTATGTAGAAGAGCATTTCGGAAAAAATATTTGATTTTTAGAACAAGTCCTTTTATTTCAAATGAACACTTGTAGTAGAAAAATAACAGTGCATTACAAGCTAAATTGCGTTGGTTTATATTAATTAAGTTGCTTATTTGCACCCTCTCCCGTAGGTGAAGTATCACTTCGGCGGGACCTACACTTTCGACTTTGAACGACAGATGTTTAGAGGAACTTTTCATAGCAATTTTATTTACTCTCAGAGTTTTTGTCAGAAATCTACTGAGAAGCAGTTTGCCGATGAAATATTTTTTCATATTTCATTTTATTGGAGATGTCTGACCTGGGGTTTGAACTGTGGCCTCAGGTCTAATAAGCCAACACCCTATCTCCTAGACTACGGCGACTTCTACATAACAAAAAATCCCACCAAGCAAGCAATTGAAGTTTATTATTGCCCAAGTTTTAAGCCGGAGTTTGGTTTTACCGGCTCATATTATTCCATATTTTTGTGTTGAACCATTCAAGCATATGTTGCTTTGCTTGTTTCTGTACTCCAATATGCTTTTAAGTGTAATCAGTATGAACTGAATTCCAGATATTATTCCTCAACCTGCTCAACCTGACGTCATACAAAGTTATTGGTGCGCCTAAGTGGTATCATCGACAGATTATGTACAATACTTTGGCATAATAAAATTACAATAACATTGTTATACTGCGAGCGGCCTCTACAGCTTTTGAAATGAAATGAAATGTACTAGACGTGCGATTTTGTTTACATCGGGTATATAGAAATTGTAACTATAACTGTGATAGTTTTCTGTACCCCAGACGATTACATTATATGATGGGTCGTACTGCGTCATTTAGTTTCCGCTTGGTAGTAGACTATCAAACTGATAGTAGACTGCAACATGTTTTAAGGAGGAAATGAAAAGTTATCATTTTCTGTAGAAAAATAAACCAAAGCATAGTTTAAAGTCGTTACTATGGAATGTTTGCCTCATCGAAATAATAAAGCCATGTTGCGTTTGACATCCGTTGCGTGTATCTTGTTCGATGCTAATTTCTTCTCGTCTAAACTTATTAAGTCTCTCACTAGATTTTCCTGTTGCAAACACCGAATAAAGTTTGCCAAGCTAAGCTGTAACTTCATCAGTATTTCATCGCCTTTATTAAGCCGCTGGTAGCTAGGATATTTTTAGTTAAACTTCCCTTATTGTATGAAAACTGACAGTTAATATATGTATGATTAAACAGCTGCTGCTACTTTTTACTTTTATTTCCCATATGAAGTGAAACAAAAAACTCAAAATAGAATTAAAAGAAATGCAGTTCATAATAAAAATAAAAAATAAAATAGAAACAAACAAAAAACTAAGCTTGTATTGTAGTTTACAGCAGATACATGTGTGACAATGATTTGTAGCATCACGTGACAAATGTTAAATACACGAAAACGAGACAAATATCCAAAGAAAAAAAAAAGAAAAATATTTATTCTTTTACCAAGAAACTTTAAAACAAATAGGGTATGAAACAACAACAATGAAAAAAAATAATCATCTAAGAAAAAAAATTAAAGACAAAAGAATTTGCCGCTTATTTGGCATTAAATGCCACAAGAAGTTGCAAATCAAAACGTTTCCAGTAAGCCAGCAACCTCATTTGTTTGACAAAGTTTAACAAAAACAACAACAAAATAAAAAGAAAAGAGAAAAGTACTGGCAAAATTAAAGTAACTGAAATAATAAATATAATCAAGGCGTGGGATTTTTTTTATGTTTAAATGATTAAGAAAAAAAAAAAGAGAAAAAAAATTGAAGAACTTGAGTCATAATCACCTTCCGGTCTTAAATTTTCCTTTATTAAATCGGCAACAATTTTTCTGTGCAACGCTTTCGGAATATAAATTAATGCAACTCTCTCGCTCTCTCTCCCTCTCTGGTATGTTCTTAATTATTTTGTTAACGGTGATGTTGCTTTATGGCCAGTTACTTTTAAATTTTAACTTGGCTATTTTGTAGCATTGTAAGCATTCAACATAAAATTGTGATATTCTTAATCTTGATCACGTTTCAATTTTTTGCACATGCTTTGCATAATTTCATAAACTCAGGCTATAGATGAAGGCAACAAACAACTGACTTTGAAGTTTTAAATCATACATTCCATATTTTTATTGCCGCAAAATTAATTGCCTTGCACTTTAAAAAGCAAATTTTGCTAAAAGAATTTAAATCAAGAGAAATATGAAACAAGCTTCAGAGAGAGAAAGAGAGAGAGAGAGAGAGAGTTACAAACGCTGGTGCAAGTTTCATACAAACTGGTTCTCTTAGTGGTTTTTCGCAATTATCCTTCATGCGGAGATTAAGCATTCCTTACTTGTGATCTAGCAGTGACTGTCTCTACCAGTTTAGAACAAATCTGAACCAACATTTATAAAAACCTATCACTGAGAAAATTTTTGGTAAAACATAGCTGAAGTAGATTTCACATGAACCCTGACTTGTCCTAGTTGCCTGTTTGAAGTATTCATTAAATTTTAACGTAGGCTAGACAGCAGTACGTCATACTGATTTTCATATAGGTTAGAGAAAAACTCAGATTTTCAGGATTTTTTTTCGACTGCCTGCTTAATTTTAGTTGCCATTTAGGTTTACATTGGCATTGGTTATGTTGGCTCTGAAGACCGCACTGCTTTGTGGGTTATTCGCATACACTTATAACTTCAGGAATCAACACAAGAAACATTTACATAATACAACATATATAACTGCTCATTACAACCTTTCGATCAGGATTACGATCTAGCTTCTCGGACCACTTATGGCGTTAACGTTAATTTTATACTTGAGTGGCGGGACCTACAATTTAACGGCGATTCCGAATGACATATTTTTTTTTTGCGATACTTTCCATGGCAATTTTTTATTTTGCTGAACTGAGAGGGAGCCGGTCTGCCGTCAAAACGAAATATGAAAAAATATTTCTTCGGCGATATCCTCTCCGGAGAGAAAATTTTGAGAGCAAAATAAATTACCGTGAAAAGTTTCTCAAAAATCTGTCGTTCGGAGTCGGCTTTAAACTGTAGGTCCCACCACTCATGTATAAAATTAACACACACACCTTGAATGGTGTTGAGAAGCTAGGCCGTAATCCTGACTGAAGGGTTGTAATGATCAATTATATATGTATGTAAGATGGCAACCCCGAACGATCGGGAACAGAAAGAGAATGAGAAGAGAATAGGGAAAAGAAAAGTCAAGTTAGAATAGTCAGTAGCAGTCAGTCAGTCGTAAAAAAAAGAAGTGAAATAAGTTGTGAGGAAAAAAAAGTTGAAAAATAAGTTGTTTGCTTTTGGGACAGTTGAGTATAGTTTTAAAGAAAGGAAAGCAAGATAAGTTGCAAATTAAATAAAGTCGAAAAGAAAAAACTAAATTTTGAAATACTTTTAAAAACTAACCAAATTTATTGTGTATGAAATTAAAAAATAAAATAAAAAGAAAAACGTGAACTATATTATTTAAAAACAAAATATAAATCTTTTATTTTTTACATGTATGTGAGAGGGAAATCTGCAGTTCGGGGTCGACTTTAAACTATAGATCCCTCCGCCCATAGATGCCTATGGTGCATGTCCATCCGTTCATGGTAGTTTGGCAAAACAAACTGAATAAATGACGATCAATTTAACAGATGTAGCATTATCAAGATGGCCGTTCTCAACTGTCGCAGATCGGAAGTCTCTGTTGGGAGTATGGATGACCCCATTCAATCGCTTTAAGCAGTTATATTGTAAACTAGTTCCATAAATCATAAAGCCTACTGGTTCAGAAGAAAGTTGAAGAAGAAACCGGTAATCAGGTTCATGACCTATGTATATCATCCTTCTAGGTCTAGTCTGATTTTCACTAGTAGATGCAATATTTAGTGAAAACCTCTGGCATCAGTGCTACAACAGCAACAGATACAGATTAGTTCGAAAGCGATTGTTTTTTTTTATTTATGCCGCATGTGAACTTATTTTGTGTCATACAAGAGTGATAGTAAACCGTGCCTTGATCATAAATGTTCAATGTAACTGCCTTACAGCTATGAAGAGAGAAAATATCAGTCATAACTGTGGTCTTAGTTATTATACAATTAATTTAACTGGGAGTAAATTTAAACTGATATTGATCAAATTATGCCTGTAGCGTAATTTTGTAATTCATAGACTTATTCGATGTTATTTTATTTATTTATTTATTTTTATCGCCTTTTTTGCATTGTTAACCTTAATTTGGTTTCTTTAAACCACCTGTCAGAGTTTTGAAATAATTTTTACAATTAAATTTAAAACGACAATACATTTAATTATACAACAACAGTAATTTAGCATTCCATTATTTATTCCTTCCTTTTGTATTGTACAATAAAACAAAACTATAGGCATTGCAAAATGAAAATCAACCTTTCTTTGTATATGGAAATGGAGAGAGAGAGAGAGACGTGAACACAGACTGGAATATTTATATTCATTTTGATTGCCTTCATTTTATTTGCCTTCTTTTCGGTATTCAAAAATATAAGAGGAATGCCCATTAAATGTACACTAAGTACCGAACGAATAAAAATCAACGGTAGTAACTTCAATAATTTATAATCTGAACATTTTTAAATTGTTATTGCAAATTATATTCACCACCAATTTAAAATCGAATCAGGCAAAATGATTTCTGTCTGTCCAGAAAAACGCAGGCAAATGTAACAAGTTTTAATATTTGTCGTCAATGAAACCAAATGGAAGATGTTAAGGATAGGGCCATGGCGATCACGAATGGGAGCTACACTGATATGGATGGAGATAAATAGCAATAAACAGTATACGGTACATAACCCTACTTCGACTCTGGAGATTAAAAAAAATTAATATTGGAAACGTCTTATTAGGACAAATACCTACACCTTTCAGAAAATATTCTCCAAGTATTCACTGACAAATCAGAATCCCACATTCTGAATCCGATCTAAATCAAATTATTGCTTCAGAGAATTTCCTCTAGCCTATGAATTAGAATCGGCTTTACAAAGAGAACATTGTTGTAGCTATATTTTCTGCTCCAACACAAAACCTCAATATTTTATCAAAATTTGAAGAAGAAAACACGCCAGAAATTCTTTACAATACCATCACCACAATTTGAACAAATTGGCAGACTGTTATGTTCGAAGCGGAGCAGATATGGTCTGAAGCACCCATGTTCGGACAACATCTACTTGATATAGAGGCTCAGGTCATCATGTATAAGTGGATATGTCTACTTTTCCTTTCCAACGGTCGCTTTACGGGCCATTTATTTTGTTACACACAACAGCTGTGGCCAGCAGATTTATAAGCATCATACCCACAATGATGCATGTTGCGTCGTTCGAAATAGTGCGAAACATGCTACTGGGATAGAGCAGTCAATTTATCTACATACTGGGATTATGGCGCTCACCGACAGAGCAATTAAGGGAAGCATTAAAAATAATGATCGTATTACTCCCAATGCTTGGGATTCGTATCACTCCCAAGCAACTGGCCTCAGTCAAACTGGCCATTGCGCGGAAATTCTTTCTAGACGCCAATCTATCCTGGGTCAATGAGGAGTCACCTGGCCCCTGATGGATAGGCGTACCAACCAGTTACTTGGACTTGGTCGTGACATCATCTCAATCCCAATGGCCATGCTTACAGGTCACTGTGTTATGGGTAGACACGCGGAAAGTATGCGGCTCGCATTTAAAGACTTCTGCCGTGGAGGCAGATCCGCTGAGGAAGAGTAGATTGTTATCCACTTTCTTTGTCGGTACCCATCGCTTGCGAGGTGCAGATATAGGTTGTTTGGCTCTCCATTCTGTTGTCACTTTGACGGAGCCATCATGTCAAGGATATAGCTTCGTTCATCAAACTTTCTTGCTGGTTTTCCAGTGTGTTGTAGTAGTGCTTTGATGTGCAGCCCCTGCGCTGACCAACTTCCTTCTCTTCCCTGATTTTAGTGGAACTTGGTCAGTACAGAGTATGGGTTCACCCGTGGCATCACAACGGGCAGCTATGTGTGATCAAGTGAGCTCTTTGCTATCAGAGCTTCGACCACTTCGACCTTAACTTAAACTAACTCACAAGCAAATTTCTCTGAAGATATTTTATTCCTCATGTATTCAACCGCATGTTGCGATAAGCAGATTTTTGATGCTTTGGAATCTATATACCGCAAATGCTGTTTACATAATAGACCTATAGAGACCATTCCACACAACACATACAAATCTCCAGTCTTTTTGATTCCCCCTCCATACGGCTACTTTTTCTGATAGCCTCTGTGTTGTGATTAGGCGGTGGTAAACATAATTATCTGTATGTAGGCCCTGACAAAGTCACACAACAACTTTTGTAGAAAGTATTACAGCTAGTACCAGTGCAGAATGCTTTTGCAATTGAAATGTAAGACGTTTTAACGCCCAGAAAATTCGGCCCCATAGAGCTGGTCAAAGGTAGAATTCATACCTTAGTTTAAATGACTGGATGGCTAAGGCCTAGTAATCTAAGCTTAAAGCCGAAACTTAATACTTATTTAAAACAGTTCCAATAATTACTAACAAAGAAATATGCCATACTGTTGATTGTATTTAATCTTCGTTTTTTTTTAAATAAAGCACCATCACTAAAAAAGAAAGTAAAGATTCAGAAACATCTAAAATTAAAGCCTTAATAAATGGAATCAAAATTAAAAAAAGAAATATGAAATAAGGCAAGAAACAAAAAGAAAAAACAAAAATGAAAATGACACAAAATAAAATGTTACGCACTTCAAAAGACAGGGCCGCCTTTCAAATAAAGGCAACAAAACTGTAATAAAAAATTAAAAAAAAATTGCAAAGATTTTAGCCGTACTTTTGTAATTTCGCAAAGGAAGTTTTAAGCTGTTGTTTAAGGCCAAAAGTTACGTACGTACGTAATGGTTGCCGTATAATGATACAACAGCTACAGCAACAGCAGCAGTTATACAAGCGACATCGACAATAACATCAGCACAACAGTAACAATCAAATGAACACAACAGCAACAGCAACAACAACTAAATTGTGACAATAAAATGTAACAGTTTTTTAATTGGTATTCTTTGTTTCTCTGCGTATCTCTTTCGCATGCGTTTTACATGTGCAGCTTAACAAATCGAACATTTAAGTTTTAAAGACGATTTTAAATCGTTTCGATTTGGTTTTATAAGCCATTACAGGTACAGTATCCTGAAATTTCACAGTTAAGCTAATAAATTTCAGCGAACACCTTGGTTTTAAATTTTGAAATTTTGCTAGTAAATGGATTGCATTGGCTTTTCGTAAATGAAAATGGTAGCTAGTGCTGGGTAGCATAATGATGTGACGCAAGTAACCCTAGTCACCTCAACTAACGGAGAAGAAAATCAATAACTCTATAGAATCTATCTGCTGATAGTAGCTCAGTTAATTATGAAAATGGGGACTGCCAATGACTTTCATACGCTTATCATCCAAAGACCAAATTGCGAGGGATAATGTCAGTTTAATGAATAACGCTCAGCTTTATATGCAGCAGTTCTGTTCCTTGATAAGGCCCTTCAGTTCCTAGCATGCGTACCTATCTAGATATCACTTCTGAAGAGGAAAACGGAAAAAAGTTAATGGCCGTGTCCAAAATAAAAACCGACTCAGTGGTAGAAATAAGTCTTTCTAACGCTATTTTCCGAAAATTATCCCGGACAGCATTAGGACAAAAATTGGTCAGTCAAGTAGAGCCATTCACCCACTTGCAAGACATAGATTACACACATGATATCCGATAGGCACCTCAGACATGTAGGAATAGCTTTGTATGATTGAGTTGATGGCCAGAAAGGTGAGATAGGATTCAATTCTACTTAATCAATACGGATTAACTGGAAGAATATTGAACATATCGTTGGTTCGATTGAACACAAAAACACTGATGTGATCTAACATTTCGAAAACTAGTTATTTCTCTGACTAGATTATGAACAGAATTTTATTATTTAAGCGTGCTTATCGCAGTATGGAGTTTATCCAAACAATTCATTGGAATTAAGATCCTAATATTCAGTAGAAATGGTAAGTCCATGGAAGTGAGTGATAGAACATCTCACCCTAACATGTCCTTACTTTTCAGTTGTTTGTCAGTTCTTGATTTCGCTAAATAGAAATGTTTTGGCCAAGGCGTGGATAAAGAAGAATCTTTCTGGCTGAATTAAAAGCGAATGCTAGTGTTCTTATTAGTTGGACACAATGTTCCCTCTATGAATCTCATTTGATAGAAACATGGGCACTATTAAACACTGATGCAGCAGCTTTGAGAGCATTCAAGTGCAAAGTCCTATATAAGATCTTCGGTCTAGTGCGAGTTGGCGATGATTTCTGCACCTGGTACAACAATGAGCTGTATGAGATCTTTAACATCCAGCGACTGCGCTGGCTCGATCATGTCGTTCGAAGGGAGGAGGATGATCCGGCGAGTCGGGCATTCGATGCGGGAATTTGCGAAGAGGACGACCTTGTTTGAATTGGAAGTATCAAATCGGGGAAGCCCTGTCATTGCTTGGTGCAACCAACTGGGATAGGCGCGCAAGCAGCAGAGGTGCCTGGTAATATGTGTTAAGGCAGGCCTAAATCCGTTAATCGGTTTGTTGATAGCCTATTAAGTAATTAAGTAAAGAACGAATTTCCCAAAAGAACCACACGCAAAGCTGTCAAGATGCAGGAAGCAGTTACGCTGATCGTCGAGTCACAATGAGTACATAATTGATCGCTACAACCCTTCAGACAAGATTACGACATAGTTTCTCACATCACTTATGTTGAGTCTGATAACTTTAAACAAGTGTGGCGGGATCCACAATATACAGTTGACTCCGAGCGACAGATTTTTGAAAAAAACTTTTCGGGGCGAATTTATTTAACTTCCAGAGTTTTTGGCAGAAATCCGCGGGCAGTTGAACAAGAAATCTTTTTTCATACTTGGATTTGTTGAAGATGTCTGACCAGGGGTTTGAACCGTTGCCTCACGTCTAATAAGCCAACACACTACCTACTAGACTACGGCTACTCCACCCAATAGGTATAATTCAATTTTGTCGCGAAAAGAGAAGCTGAAGAGCGTCTATATTTTAATATTAGATTGATCTTTAGTAGTTAACATTGATCAGTTCTCAAACATTGATTGAATTTCTAACTCCTGTCAAATCTGGAAAATTTTCATCAACTTGAATTTACAACAAATTTTCCTTCTTTCTTGGTAGCATAGAATGCAAAATAATTTTTTTTTTAATTTAAATATTCCACAAATAAGACATTTCTTTTTTATTTTATACCTGCTTAAAATAAAAACGAAAGAAAATCAACATAAAAAAAAACAAAGAGAAAAACGAACTCAGAAAATTCTACAAATCAAGTGATAATCTGTTCTTAAAACGAATACAAGAGAACTACGGTGTTGAAAAATCCAATCTTAAAGCCATAATTCATATACGAAAAGATAAAACAAAAACAAGCAACTTCAGTCAGAATAAAAGGAAACAAGTTCTGAAAATAACTACACAACAAAAAACTAACAGCATTTAATAAAATTTATAAGCGTTAAAAACTAACAATCAAGGCTTAAACAAGAAGTATGACTGTGAAAAACGAAAAAACCTAAAAAAAGGAACAGAAGAAAAGATTACAAAACATAAACGAAAGAAGAAGAATGTGAGCTCACAAATGATGAAGACTACCAATTCGATTAAAACAAATGAAGGATGTTGTCAGACACAAAAGGAATAACGAAATCCGGAATTCAGTTAAAACGAATTGTAAAAGCTGTATAGGGAGAGACAGACGGCTGATATATTTATTTGGGCTGTTCTGATTAAGAGGGCATAAAATCATAAGCAATAACTGCTATCCGGATCTATCTATTGAGGGCTAATAACTTATCAAGTAGCTTCCTCCATGTGTTGGCGAAAACAGATTTCCTGTGGATTCCAATCAAATTCTTTTGTCAGTCGGTCTTGCTGTTCGCACCAAGCATATCTGCACTAGGTCCAGTTGCGTTTTAGAACTTCATTCAACAGGAGAACTGTTCTCTAGCTGTCCTTAAATTCCTGCTGGATATTATCATTGTGCAACAGATTTCTACAATTATTCTTAAGCATCTGTTGCCGGACTTTGGTAAAGAATTTTCTATGTAGTAAGCTACGTTTCAAGTTTCGCATTCACTTAGCAATGTAATGTAAGAATAGGAATTCGTTTTTACAACAGAGAGTGGACCCTGCAAAGAGGCAGTTACCGATAAAACATCGAAAAAGTAAAAAATATTTCGAATGATTGAGAATTAAAGTTGGTTCTGAGGATATCAGAAAATGTGTTGAACATATCTTACATACAAGTGGTCAAAAACTTTTCATGGCAATTTTATTTACTCGCAGCGTTTTTGTCAAAAATCTGTTGAGAGGCAGTCACCGAAGAAATATTTTTTTCGTATTTCGTTCTGTTGGAGATACCTGACCTGGGGCTTGAACCATGGGCTAACGTCTAATAAGCAACCCCGCAACAGTGAGAAGCAGAAGTTTCTCATAGCTGTCGTTTGGGTTCGATCTATCCAGTCATAACATTAACACACAGAACATAGGGGCTTGAGATGGCATAGCGTCTGACTCCTGACTTAAAGGTGGCAATGGTTATTAATGACTTCATATGTATGTAGCTCATTTGTGCATGTATGACCATATCTCAGAGCTTTTGTACAAAATTCAGCAAGTGTTGTTACTGCATGAAATTAATGAATTGCGATAGGTATATATTACTATTTTACAACATATATTGCTTCTATTTAACATCGTTCAGAACTTGATTATTTGCGTAAGAAAGACATCACTTGGACTAGGATTGATCTAGAGGCCCATGGCATATGTATGTCTACTTACTCATATTCTTTCGCTATACCCATCAAACATCTGAAGTAGGGGAGTACGGGATTGGAACATCACACTGTATTAGGATTGTCACCCAAAGAATCTCTAATAGAACACAATTAGTCAATTTTCGAATGCTTATAAGTTTCAAGTTGCAGCCACCTCCCACCCTCCAAATACAATTGAATTTATTTATTCTTAAATAGTAATGAACTAAATGAGAATTACTAACACGACTATATAATTAAGTAAACAAACGATTGTAGCTGACATACTCCTCACAATCTGTTGATCGTAACACTTAAATAGAATTCTATGTATGGGTGTGTGTGAAGATAAATTCGATCAAACCTCCAATGTTAATATTAACAGAGTAATGTTATGTGTTTAATACAATACACATCATAGATATGCGATCATGGTACTTCCAACCAAATATTAAAAATCGGCCGATGGAATATGTGTGTCCCCGACTAGAAGAAAGTTATTATCCACACGTTGCATTGTTGGATAGAGATTCTTTAAAATTGTTACAATGCTTTTGACAATTGAATATAATTACTAGGACTCTAGAGAGGATGATGGATAATTGTAGACGCAATATGGTAATTGTAGGTCAAGAGTTCCTTAATACAATCCAATTAGTGGTCGCCGAAAGAAATAGTTTCTCATATTTCGTTATGTTTGAGATATTTAACATGGGATTGGAACAGTGGCCGTAAGGCCATATACATACAAAAGCTCTATTCAAAGCGAGTACCGCGTAAGCTTATGTTTCTGAAATTGTTTGAGTCCGGTTTTATTGGTAGCGAAGTTACATAGGAGTGGAGTATTAACTTTTTGAACCGACTCGGATTTGCTCTAAAGATCACGGAGTTGTTGTTGTATTACTCAAGTTTTTCATGTCGATCATATAAAACTTGTAAGTCGTTGTCTAGAAAATGATGCAAAAATGTACAGGGTGCAGTGGTAAGTCTGCTCAGTGTTAGCAGATGGGACTGTCTAATCTTTCCAACGTTGTTCATGGCCTTTAGAGGGGCTTTTCAAGGGGCCTTTAGAGTGGCTGATTTGAATGGAAATTAAAATTATTACAACTCTCCAGTCAGGGTTACAACCTAGCTCCTGACATCATTTGTGTTGTGTGTGTTAATTTTATACATGAGTGAGGGGGGACTTACAGTTTAAAGTCAACTCTGAACGACAGATTTTTGAGAAACTTTTCATGGCAATTTTTTTTTACTCACAGGGTTTTTTCTAGAACTCTGCCTGCAGGAAGTCGAAGAAGTATTTTTTCGTTTTGTTGGAGATGTGTGACCTGGAGTTTGTTTAAAACTTCAGCCCCTTTACCATGTAACCTCTTTAATTCATTAGTTTACAGCCGATCCCCTGGTATTTAAAATTTTAAAAACATGCTGTCATGAGATCAAAATTGTCAGACCTTTCGTTTAGAAGTCTGTTATTACCGTCTGTAAGTGTAGGACGAGCGTTTAACAGCAGCTTTAAAATTAAAATTATGACCAGAAATTATATTTGAAAACGTTTTGTGCTTTTGCTTCTTTGTCTGTCAGTTTGTTTGTACGTTTGTTTGTTCGTTTCCCTGTTCAAATTATTACAATTCTGAGCACAAGTTTATTTGGAGTTCAGTTTTGAAATGCAAGATCCTGTTCTTTGCACACACTGTCTGTGGTTAGGAGGGTACGTTTGTATGGTGGAAATGTGTTAAACTGCCAAATATGTTAAGATTTATGTTTGATTTTAATGAGATTTATTTGAATATTAATGTGTGCAGAAATTTACACATGCAATGAAACAAAAACAATATACAAGAAATTTATAAAGATTAATATGCAAACCGTTTAATATGACATTAAACAAATGGAGTATAAATTGGCTGAATGCCCTTAACGGAAGATCTTACCAGATACATACATACATACATACATACATACATACATACATATGTTGCAAGAGAAAACAAAAATATTTCAAAAAATAAAACACAAAATTTTTAACAAATCCTTCGTTTTTCTGTTTCTTTTTAGGTACCCGAAAACGTAGCCATTGGCCATTTGGTAGGCTCTGTGGATGCCTCCGATCGCAGCAAGCAGAATATGATTTTTAATGAAGACAACCTGTACATAACCTATACGCTGACACCCATTTCTAAGGATTTAATTGATGGAGCCTTTGATATTGACCGCCATACAGGCAGTTTGGTTGTGGCTCGTCAATTGGATCGTGAGCTACAATCGGAATTTCGTTTGGAAATACGTGCCCTTGACACCAGTGCCAGTAACAATCCCCAGAGTAGTGCCATAGCAGTTAAAATCGAAATCCTCGATGAAAATGATAATCCGCCCGTATGGCAAGAGGATCCCATTACGATAACTGTCAGTGAATTGGCCCATGAGGGTGCGGTTATTTATAATTTTTCCGCTTCCGATGAGGATACAGGCTTAAATGGCCAACTGCAGTATAAATTATTGAAATATTCACCCCTTATGTGGCATAATGAGAATTCGCTTAAGGAAGATGAAAACAAACTCTTCAATGTAGACATTTTAACCGGTGGCCTGACGCTAATGGGTCGTTTAGACTACGAACTTGTAAAAGAATACATTTTAATTGTGCAGGCCTTTGATTTGGCTGAAAATAAAAGTAAACGTTTATATACGTCCGTTACGGCCATAGTTAAAGTCTTGGATGAAAACGACAATGCACCGCAGTTTGTTATACCGCCACCCAATAGGGAAACCAAAAATCGTTATGGTTTAATAACGAAAAATGAAACACCATCGGCAACGGTGTTTATTACGGACAATAAGAGGGTGGGTGATACGCTAATGCATATTGTGGCCATAGACAGTGATACAGGCAATAACGGCAAGGTTTCGTATTCTTTGGAATCCGGTAATGAGCTGGCTTACTTTCGTTTGAACACTAACACTGGTTTCCTTGAACTGGCCAAGCCTTTACCCCCGATTATACAAAATTCTGGCGACAACATGGTTTCAACTACAGCCTTAAATCGTAATAAATTCGAATTGCTGGTAAAGGCTCAAGATCATGGCGTTTTGGATAAGAAAAGTTCAGTTTTTAAGTTGGAAATTTTAGTGCGTGGCACTAAAAGTAATCCGCCACGTTTTATGCAGACGACTTATTTCGCCAATATAACAGAAAATATTTCAGCAGGCAGTTTTGTGGTACAAGTATCGGCCAAATCATTCAATGGTGGAGAGAATGGTAAGTAAAGAGAATTATTTTAGATTATGAACTAAGTTTGTATACGTTCAGGGAATTTAGGAGACTTTAGACAGACACAATTGGAAACAACTTGTTATGGTACCTCTGATGCAATTTGGATTACAACTGAAATAAATTCCAGCATCACACAATGAGGCCGAGTATTATTTCGGTCACAAATTTGTTATACTTATTTGGAGGCATATTCCATTCAGTGCTCTATTCAGAGGGAGTTACTTTTGATTTATCAGAACTTTTATTGATCAGAAATGTGCATTTTATCCAACTCACCACGCAAGGGTATATAAAACCAATCCATCTGTACGCTGTACATTGTATTGCCTCTTTAGCAAACAATTTTCTGAACTTGTATTACCTTTCGTTCCGGCAATTGAAATTGCGATGAGTCCTCTTTCCAAAATTAAGCAGAATTGGATCACATAAACTTACAAAAACAGAGGAAACCAACGCTAATGCCTTAAACAGTTTCACTAATAAGATGATGTTTCAGTATTTCAAACCTGTTTTCTTCACAGTCTGATGTACTGGCTTACAGGAAGTACCCGAGGATAATGAAGATTCGGTCCCTTTGTGAATGGAAATGACATCTAAACAGGTCTCGCATTCATCCTCAGTAGAAGTCTGGCAAGAGCTCTTAGAATAAATAAAAATTGCCATGAAAAGTTTCTCAAAAAATTTGTAGTTCGGAGTCGACTTTAAACTGTAGGTGCCGACACTCATGTATAACAAACACAACATATGTGGTCTGAGAATCTAGATTGTAATCCTGACTGAAGGGTTGTAACAAGCAGTTATGTATGTAGGTATACAGCATTCAAAGTAGCCACTCATACATAGAGGTCGCGGTGATTAGTTGTCATTGTCCTATGCATTGTCTCATGCAAGAAGATTAGCTCTCTGTTTCTCTAACTCAAGCGTTGCCAGAACATCGAAAAACTATATAAAAATCCTCAATTTGTCAAACATTTTTGTGTTGCTTCACTCAAAATATTCAATCGTTTGATTTAAAGAAACATGGAGTTCATCCCTTGTTTAATTTTTGCAGGGGAAGTAATGACCAGAGTATCCAGAATCCTGGCAGCACTTACTTCCTTTGCCTATGTTCTGCGATTTCTAGGACTAGAGAGGAATTCCACAGTGGAATCTTTCCTGATGTAGGGAATGATTTAGCTTTAATTGGTATTATAAGCGGTTGTGTTCCTCTGAACTTTCAATTTCTTCGAGGGCACTGGAATGAGTTAGCTTAGCCTACAATAGAGGCTGTAATGGTTTCTGGAGTTAGTCTGGATTCTGTTAAGCTAGATTAGGGGTTAAAACCATTTTATTTTCTAAGGTTGATGTTCATTCATTAAGGATGACTCATTATATAAAGATTATTTTTAAAAGCCGATAGATGCCCCACCCTATATAACTTAGAATATCAATCGCTGCTGCCTAAGTACTATAACTTTCGGTAAACAAAAATGGTGCAATGAGACTGTTCACGTTCAGGTTCTGAACAATATCTACGAAAAACTCCAGTTGGTAACCAAAGTCACCGAAGGATTCGATTTTAAATTTAAAGTGTACAACACGGTCAGCTAAATTAACAAATTGTTGTATGCATTTGTATAAGGTCGTAGAATTTCAATACTTTCCAGAGATTGTAATTTTATTGCCATTTTTATTTCCATTCCATGTTTTGCCTCCAAAAATAATTTCCTTCTGCACAAAAGAAAATAAAATCTTTGCTTTAATCTCTTAAGCTGCTTTCTTAAAATGATGCTCAAAAAAAATCTTCTAAATCACGAGATGTCCATCAATCTGTCTGGATCATGGAATTTCTATTCATCTCTTGGTGTACAGCCACTCATTCAAAGACACTCACTACCTATTCACTCATACGTTGAGTGACTCTTTCAAGCAACCGCCATAAGCAACTTGTATGCAAAAACATTAAACAAAACTTAAAACAATTAACGGTTCTCTATATTGTTAAGCTAGGCTTTTACTCTTTTATACAACCACAATATAATTCCTAATTCCCTATTACAGCTAATCTCACCTATGAGATACCAACAGGTGTCGCCGATAATCATTTTCATGTTGACACCCAACGTGGCATTGTCACCACACGCGGTCAATTTGATCGCGAAACAAAAGCCTCATACATTGTGCCAATTTATGTATATGATGCTAAACGTTCAACAACAACAGCATCGTCAACAGCAACAACAGCAGCAGCTGCCACAGGTAGCGGTGGCAGTGGCAGTATCAACATGAATACATTGATGACAATAGCACGTAGACAACAGAGATCTTCGGTAAATGAGGCGGCAGCAGCACAAAATGGTCAATTTGATGTTGCCATTCTGCATGTAACGATAACTGACGTTAATGATCATGCACCGGAATTTCGACCGGGTTCTTGCTATCCACTCTCCGTACCGGAAAATAGTGATTTAGCGGTTATTCATACAATTGTGGCAACTGATTTAGATGAAGGAGCAAATGGTGAAATCATGTACACCATAATAGGTAAGCGCATATGTTATAATAAAATATACAAACACTAACAACAACAACAATAACAAATGCAAAATGCAAGTAAAGGCACATAAATCACTTGAAGCATTAAGCCTTGTTTAGCACAAGATGTAATGGAAAATATTAATTAATATTTTAATTTCCTTTTTTTCTCTTTTTTCTCTTCGTTTATATTCATTTACAACAGGTGGCAATATTGGTAATAAATTTAGTTTAGACATACATTCAGGTGAATTAACCGCCCGCCCTTTGGATCGTGAACAACAATCACGTTACATTCTACAAATACAGGCCACCGATCGTGGTGCACCCATTAGCTATCAGGGCCATTGCAATATTACAATTGTGGTAGAGGATCAAAACGACAATGATCCTCACTTTGAACAGGCCAAATATGTAGCGAATATTGCGGAAAATGTTGCAGTGGGTAGCAGTGTTATGCGTATCAAGGCCTTGGATGACGATCAAGGCGTTAATGCTCGACTTTTGTATACGTTGGCCAATGAGACACAATGGGTGTTTGCAATCGATAATAAAAGTGGTGTTATCAGTACAGTGGGGTAAGTGGACAATTTTTTGTTTTAATTAAATTAATTAAAAAAATATTGAAATTAAAAAGAAGGGATAAAGAAAATCGAGTGAAAACTAAGAGGATTGCAAAATACTTTCTTTTTATTTACTTTTTGTTTGTTTTTTTTTTCGTTAAAAAAATTTTTATATTCATTAAGTTTTTATTGTCTAGGACAGATCATCAACATATCTAAATAATTAAGGATATACTATATTAAGAAGCTCCAAAAATAGTTAGGCATACAGAGCTTTTAGCAAGTGTTCGGAAAATTGGCGTATATAACTTTATACTATGTTCAGACATGCACTTTTATTGAGTCAATATTCGATTATTTGAGTACAATATTTTAAGTGTTCAGACATAGTATAAGCAATATTCATTTGACAGCTGGTAAACAAAACAGCTGGTTGTTTCAACAACATTGTTTTGGTTTTTTTTTTGTTTTTTATCGTTGTTCACATTTGTGCTGTCCAATACCAACAGAAAGTGTTCGTAATATACTCACTGAACGTACTTATGACAGTACTGTATTTTAAGTTCTACTCAATATTATCACAATTTGCGTATTTATTGCGCAATAATTAATTGAGACTTCATATTGAGCTCAATAACGACGTTTATTGTGATTTACGCAATAAAAGTGCATGTCTGAACACCGTATTACTCAAAGAGAATTGTAAATCAATTAAGTTGTGAATCGATCACGGTCATGTTGGTCACAACATGTCTTACCCAGTAAGTTGGAGTAGAAGCTTTTACAGGTCAATGATCCGTAATATTATTAGAATTAAAAATCTCTGTTCACAGATCATAAGAAAAAAGTTGTGTTTTTATATACATAATATATTATATGCGATCCAGCGACTTTGGCTTTGAATTGTGTTATTATCAGTAAAACAAAGTTCAAAAGAAGCTGCATACGGTGAATGAAGAAATTTAATTTTTCCCATGACGTATGTTTCTTTAAAGGCCCCAAGGTTGTCACAAAACGTCTTCGCTAAAATGCTACTGTAGCAGTAGGAATAAGATAAGGATTAAGGATTTTTTCACAAGAAATGCAGCTTGCCTACCATACTATAACGTTCGTTGTTTATCCTTCAAGTGGGACAGGCTCCAACGGCTTCATAGGTAAAGAAACAACGAAGTCTCTTAATGCTTAAAGTAGAGAACCATTACTTATTCCACTTTACTCTTGGTTTTAAACTGTATTGCTATTTCGGCTGCGTGAACATAGTATATTGAGCCTAGAATGGCCAACAAATGGAATAAAAGCTGTTCAAATTTGTTATTAAAGAGTGACATTTGTGTTTCTCTGTTAGAAATTGAAAATACTATTAATGGCTTGATCTCAAAACTTTATATCTCGCAAAGCATACAAAGACATTGCCAACACCTCTGCTAGGAAAACACTGCAGTGATCAGGCAGCCTATATGAAAGTTTAATATCAGGACCCCTAATTTAAAATACCACAAACCAGCCTGCCCCATCTGAACTTGTGGAAAACAAATTACAGCACAATTTGCTGGGTCAATGTGTAATCAGACGTATACAGTATAAAGCCCTGGTAAATACTTAGTATATGATTTCCTTTTGGATCTCGATTATATGACAGATGTTGCCTTAGAAAGTTCCATTGTTACTTCATAAGCACTGTATATATGTAGATTACTAACATTGTAGGTGCAACCTGATTAAAACTACTGTAACATGCATGCATACACAATTGTTCATTACAACCCTTCAGTGTGGAGTACGACTTAGCTTCCCACACC
The DNA here is from genome assembly GCA_930367235.1 of Sarcophaga rosellei. Classification (NCBI taxonomy): domain Eukaryota; kingdom Metazoa; phylum Arthropoda; class Insecta; order Diptera; family Sarcophagidae; genus Sarcophaga; species Sarcophaga rosellei. The sequence goes on from OV884019.1 coordinate 34,200,285, forward strand.
GCTTATGTTGTGTGTACTATTTCTATACATGAGTGACGCGACCTACAGTTCAAAATCGATTCGACTCGGTAGAACTTGGCATTCGCCGTAGTGGCAGTTTGTTTTCCAATTGGACAAAAGCAATGTAATGATGCAAATGTGATTCGTTATCCACATGAGTATTGTCTCTACTTCTAGTACAACAAATTTGCTTTTAACGTAGCCTGAAATGAGCATGTTCACTAAACACAATTCTTTAACAAAAATGCTCTTCGGCGATCAGTTTCAAATGAGCCTTATCAGTAAGAATACTACGCAAATGATGGTCGTTTGGCTTTAATTCTTCTATGAATTATATTTTATAGATTCAGAAGCCAAATTTCTTAAGTAGAATTTATCCTTGTATTCAAAAGACAAAGTCCCTCAAGTTCACAGTGAAGACGAATCGACATTTCGATGTTTTCTTCAAAAATTTGTCTTCGTTATGCACATTTTTTATTTATTTTGGTGGAAGATTTTGAATCGAGAGAGTAAAACTAGTTGGATAACGAACAACATCTGCAGGAATTGCTTACTCACTAGGATTGTGTAGATCGTAATATGAACGTAGTGCCCTATGAAACTTTTTTCAAAATAAATTTCCACAATTTAGAAAGTTATATTGGCTACTGACCAATATAACTGAACCGAGATGTCAATGCAGTTTCACATGCTCAGTTTTACATACTTTAAGCTTATGACACCTCATGTTCGATTAAGATTTTGTATGTCAATCATTGTTTGAAAGACAGTTATGAACTTACATGGTTCCTTTACTATCTTTTCAAAAACTTTAATTGTAATGAAAAAAATTTAAAATATTTACAAATATTGTAAGCGAACAGAAAACCGTTTTTGGCTTTGCAACATCACTTTGGACAATTTTGTAAATTTAACACACAGAAAATAAAAATGTTTCACCAAAATCATATGGACAAGACTAAAATTATAAATACGCACAGCGAGTATCTAGAAATGTTGTTGCTGCTGCTGCTGCCGTTGCTGTTTAAATATCAGTTGAAGAAATCTTGAGCTGTTTTCATTTAAAAATGTGTTACAATTCCATATTAAAACATTAAATTTTAAGCAAAAAAATCAAAAAAGAAAACGTACTTCATTCAACAACATGTTGTTTTTACAGACAAACACGTACATATGTATGTTTGTATGTACAGACGAGTACAATCGGTCTGTACAGAGAGTAGTAGTAGTTGGTAATAAATCATCATTTTTTAATCAGCATCTGTCACATGTTAGTCCAAAACATTTTGCCACAAATTAAGCACTTCTTGATAAAAAAAAAATATGCCGCAACTTATTTAAGTTGCTTCACCTTATTTTTTTTTTCTTCTTTTTGCTTTTTAATTTAGTGTGTGTGTATGAATTGATGGCAATGAGTAAAAAAAAATGTGCTTGAAAAAATATTGCTTAGGATGCTGTTTGTTTCACAGAACAACAAGTGGTTGTTTAATTTATTAAAAAAGAAAACGAAAAACGAAAAAAAAATCGAAACGCAATATTAACTAAGGGCCTATACTACTCTATACTCATCGTAGAGTATGAGTAAATCTTATAAAAAGATGTCTTCTTCATTTTATGTTGAATAAATTTATGTATTGTTTTGCAACCTTTTGATAGAGGACTTCAGACCAATCTCAATTGCTGTCGTTTTTTCTTTTTTCTTCCTTATTCATACATACGAGCTCATACGTTAAGGGTTTTTTCAGCTTTTTCAAGTATAACGATGATTAACCCTAGTTAAAGTACAGCTCAGAAAAAAAATTAATTTTTTCTTACGTTTGTAGCTCAACTTTACAGCCACACATTTTTTCAGTAAGAAAAAAAAACAAATAATTGATCAGGATCAACTCTATGATACCCTACTCTATAATAAATACTATGCTCATGTAAATGCCCAAAAAAAAATTCCAAAAGCCCTAGAAAGGATAATATTAACAGCGAATATCATTTCATGCAACCTCAACTCTTGGGATAAAGTATTGCACAATGCGCAAAGTTTCTTAATTACTCACTACAACGTCAAATGGCAACTCTAGCAGTCTAGATACTGCCACAGTGCGCCAATTCCCAGCATAAATAATTGTTTTTAATGAGACTGAGAGTCAAGTTAACAACGAATAAAAAGGTTGAGAAAGTTGATTGGTAGACTATTTATTTATAGGGTTCCCCTTTAACATCTCTCTTAATTCTGTTGCAGTGATAAACTTCTTCGCTGCTAGTACTCCATAACCACTCAAGTGATTTCCAGATGCATTTACACAGCACTGTATAAATTCTTTATTATTAGCTGTTCTACCATACATAAATAATTGGTCATTCTAATCCTTCAGCTAGGATTACAACCTAGCTTCTCACACCACTCCTGTTGTGTTTGTTAATTTTTTACATGAGTGGCAGGACTTACGGTTTATTGCAGACATACGTACATACATAATTGGTCATTACAATCCTTCAGCAAGGATTACAACCTAGCTTCTCACATCACTTATGTTGTGCGTATTAATTTTATACATGAGTGATGGAGTTTAAAGTCGACTCCGAGCGAGAGATTTTTGAGAAAATTGTTCATGGCAATTTTATTTACTGCCAGAAATCTGTCGAGAAAGTCGCTGGAAAATCTATTTCATATTTCATTCTGACCTAGAGTTTGAACCTAGGCATCACCTCTAATAAGACTAGGACGACTTTATTGCAACCTACATCATGGTAACTATGGACTGCTATCTCCCGACATTCCTTTACCATCTTAGAAGTACCCTAGCAATGTAAAGGCCGTTTTAGTGTAAGTTAAGCGTAGATTCTTCGATACTAGATATGCTATATTGATGTATTGCGACCTCTCTATTTCCTGATTCCTGAAGTTGAATTGGCGAAATTTTTCTGCTTGGAGGATAACCACCGATTTACCTATGTATTCCGAATATATCACTCTGGGACCAAATTTCTAAGTTCCTGTACCACTATTATATCCCTTCCTTATAAGAGTGTGATGCCTATATGGTAAGTTGTTAACTGGTAGCTATACTGGCAACAATTCCTTCTTATAAATAAGGACTTTTGTGGTGCAAACAATTTATAAACATCAGCTCAAATCCATTACATTATTGGCAGTAGGGTGTCAGGGAGAGAAAAATTGAAAAAAAACCTAAGATGAACAATTTATTTTCAGCAATTGTTGTCATCATTGATTGTCCATATGAATAAATTTGCACCAGAGGGGGTCTCTGGCACAACAGATATTCACAATTTAAGTAATTTTGTTGTAGCCTGATGATGTTGTTGTTAAAAGGTTTTTCAAGTTTATTTTTAGACAAAAAAATCTACAATAAACAGAAATATGTATTGCAACAACAGCTATAATAAAATACAAAAACAATATAGAAAAAAAACCAGAGAAAAAATGTTTAAAAAGACAGAGAAACAACATGTAGTACGTATTGATTTAATTTCATTTTTCTTTCTTTATGTTGTTGTTAGTGTTGTTATTGTTGTTGGTGTATTTTCTACCAAAAACGACCTTTACAATATTGTTTGCCACAGTACGTACGTACGTACTAAACGTAAAATACGTATACAAACTACAAACGAGAGAAAAAAAACTTGACATCGTTACTGTTGTTACTTGTAAGAAATAATTTCTGTTTGTTGTTTTTATATTTCTTTAATTTTGTTGTTGTTATTGTTGATGTTGTTATTACAATAAAGATAAAACAATTTGTTGTACGTAACATTGAAGGTTTTTTTCCTTTCCTTATCCTTAACACCGCAGACAAAACAAACCAACAACACAGTAACAGCAACAATAAACAGCAACAGTCATATTCCAGCTAACAACTCAACAACAGACAAATAAGCGGCCAGCCACAAAACAGTCAGCCTTGCAACAAAACATGTGCCTCAATTGCTAAACCGACGTTTATTTTGTTTTTTTCTTTTATTTTGTGGTGGAGTGTGCCCCTCTTCTACTACACCTCCTTAAGAGAAAAAAAATCGAAAAAATCGAAGAAAATCTTTATAAAAATTGCGTAGGTTGTATTAATAAAATTATACCCTTTTTGTTTTAAGTTATTTCTTTAACAATTTTGTTTTGATTTTTTATTTAACTTGCAACATCACCAAAAAACAACAAAAAAAAAAAGAGAAAAGAAATATTGCCAACCAACAAATTTATAAAGAAAAATTTGCTGAAAGATGTTTCAAACAAACAAATAAATACGCTGTGTGCCCCTTCAAAATCCGAAAAACGAAGTTTATCTGATAAATAATAAAGCCGAAGGCAACTTCACCTTTAATGATGTAAAACATACAATTCTTAGTTCCTTGTCCCGTACAACCTTCTCTCCTGAGATACTAATGCTCAAACCATTGTAATGAATGCAAAGAAAAGAGAGAGAGAGAGAATCAATAATTTTTTTCTTGGTTTGAAAAAGTCCTTAGAAAGGAATTTATAGAGTGTAACATGTCACACACTGTGTAAAACTGACAAAAATATGTGTATGTTGCCAGCCACATACATATGCTGCTGCAAGTGCATGTCATTTTTAAAAGGGGCGTTATGTTTTGACAGAGGCCTTGAAAATGTTGAAATATTTTCAAGTGGGAACATAAATGAAAAACAATAACAACAACACCAACAAAAATATTTATAGACATGTAATGATAACCATTGAAGTTACACTATGTAATGGCCTACAGTACTATATAACGGGTGATTTTGTAAAGCGTGTAAGTTTTGAAAATTTCGTAAAAATTAAGGAAATATTTATTTGCAGAGATAAACGCATTTATTTTTTAAAGTTTATTTCATATAAATGTTGCTTACAGATACGCTGCTGTATGTGGTCCAACAGATCAGTATGTTATAAATGGCAACTGTATTGTTGCGTTTGCCGAATGCGAGAGACTTCACGTATCCACATAAATTGCATGACAACAACTACTAATGCACTGTTTCTAAACGTTAAATAGTTTTAACAGAGACAGACTAAGCCAATTATGCATACATGCAGAATTGGGCATTGCAACCCTTCATTTAGGATTACAATCCAGCTTCTCACACCACTTATGCTGTGCGTTAATTTTATACATGAGTTGCAGGACCTATAGTTTAAAGTCGACTCGTAACGATAGATTTTTAAGAATTTTTTCATGGCAATTTTTGTCTCAATTCCTATTAGACTATGGCGACTTCGCATTACTAATTACTGTAGAAAAATTAATTCCGTTTCTATACATTAGGTCTTGGCCAGAGAGAGTAAAACTAAGCCAATCCAAAAACCAAGAAGTTGTGTACACAACACTCAGATGTCATTTAACAACAAAGTGATTTGTTAAATATCTTTGAAAAAGCTCATGTGAATTACTTTGCATTGCTTCTCTCCACTCTCCACGGCTGCTTTGCTTAAACTCTAGAGAAGCAAGCTCAGCACTGTTGTGAGAGTTGCTACGGGCATTGCATTATGGGCACGCATGCAAAGCGCATTGGTTTTGGACACCTCGCAAATGAGAAGCTGTGGAGCTGAACAGGAGGATGAGGCTTTTCTTCACCTACTGTGTACGTGTCCGGCACTTTGGGTGCCTACTATATGGAGAAACTGTATGAACTGTCATGCATTGATATTAGCAGTCTGAGTCGTTTCATCGAAAGCTCCTAGTGGTTTCTGGACTAAGGGAAAGAATGGGAAACTTTGTTATCACTATGGGCCCTGTGTACGGGGCTAAGTACGTCCGCTCATACTCCTTGAGGGGATAGCCACTTCTACTTAACCTAAGCTAACCTTCACTGTAAAATGCTAGGAACTGTTTTGCTATTTGTTGTAACCAATTTAAAGTCGCTATAGTCTAGCAGGTTGTGAGGCCACGTTTCAAACACCAGACCAAACATCTCGAACAAAACGAAATATGAAAAAACTATTTCTACGGCAACTTCCTCTCTGGGAGTAAAATAAAAATTGCTATGAAAAGTTTCTTAAAATCTTTCATTCGGAGTCAACTTTAAACTATAGGTCCCACCGCTCATGTGTAACATTAACACACACAAAACAAGTGATGTGAGAAGCTAGGTTGTAATCCTAGCTGAAGGATTGTAATGATCAATTATGTATTAATGTATGTATGTATGTGATTTTATGAATATTTTAGAAATAGCTCCTATCCGCTCCACAGTAAAGTGTCACAAGCTTTCTTGCAAATTGTTGTCACATTTAGCCAAGTTTCAAACCTAGTGTAGACATAACACTTTCTAGTTTCGTTTTCAAATTTAGGTTCCCCTTCAAATAATTTCTTATCTCGACTCCTATCTCCTATAGGTTATTGGACACATATTTTTTGAAATGAATTTTGAATTTTAAAAGAGCCTTTTATTGCGACTGTTGTAAAATCCTTTAAAGCCCTTTCGTGGAACATAACAAAAAGCCAAGTTTATTTATAATATTTGCAAAATAAATGTTTTAAATTTTATGTACCTCATCATTTCCGTCTTTTTCTGTTTCTTCTTTTAACACGAGAACGCAAAGTCACTAGAGAGCAGAAGAAAAACAAAAACAAAAAACGACAGATCTATGTTAGTCCATTTTCTTCCCTTTTTTTCTGTTGCTTTGCTTTGCTTTGTACCTCAGACCCGAACATTATTTTAACGATCATCATCTTAAACACCAGAATCCTCTAACATTGGACAGAAACGTAACATAAAAACAACAGCAACAACAACAAGGCAGAAAAAAGTGCTGCATCAACAACAGCAGTAGTAGTAGTAGACCTTTAGTTTTTAATGTGTATCCCCCTTCTGCATTTAAATGTCAAGGCTAAAATATGTTTCTGGCGAGTGTTGGAAAAATACTAGAAATTGTGTATCATTTTAAGCAGAATTATTTCTGTTTTGCCATTTTTTTCCAACTTTTTTCCATGTTATTTTTGTTGTTTTTGGTATTGCTGTTGCTGTTGCTGTATCTGTTGCAAGTTGTGTTATTGCTGCTGTATTTTAGTTGTTTTTTTTTCGTTTAAATTTTCTTTCTTCTTGGCTGTCTGTTGTTATTGTTAATGTTGTTATTTCTCTAGTTGTTGTTATCGTTATTGCTTCGTTGTTGCTGTTGTTGTGTAGTGATCTTGTTGTTTTCGACATACAACATCACGAATTGTTTGTTATTCGTCAGTTGCAATTCAATGGTATGTATTTAAGTGATTTAATCATTGTCCAAAAAAAGCTGAAACGAAAAAGAAAAAAACAAACGTAAGAAATGAAACAGAAAAAAAACAAAAACAAAAAAACATTGTTAAAGTAACAACCAGCAACACCAATCAGAAATATTTCGATTCAACTATTACACTCGAGTAGCTGTTGTTATTGCAAACGAAACATATAGTCTTTTCTAAGCCTCCAGAGTTTTCCTCTACGAAAACAGAAAAAAACTTAGCAAACATTTTAAGAAATTCGGCTTTCAATCATTAAAAATTAAAAATAAGATGAGACATTCCACGGATTATAGAAATCCCTTAATACTACATACATACATACATACATAATTAACCATTACAATCCTTCAGTCAGGCCTTCAGTCAGGCTTAGCTTCTCACACCAGTCATGCTGTGTGCCTTAATTTTATACTTGAGTGGCGGGACCTACAGTTTAACGTCGACTCCGAACGACAGGTTTTTTGAGAAACTTTTTCATGGCAGGTTTATTTACTCTCAGAGTTTTTGCCAGAAATCTGCTGAGAGGAAGTCGCCGAAGAAATATTTTTTTATTTCATATTTCATTTTGATGTCTGGCCTGGGGCTAGAACCCGGGCTTTACTTCTAATAAGCGAACACACTACTTACTAGACTACGGCGACTACTAACCCCTTAATACTATACTTACATAATTGGTCCCTACAAACAACAACTTAGTCAGGATTGCAACCTAGCTTGTCACACCACCCATGATACGTACATATGTGGTAATTTCATTCATACATAGCGGGACCTAAAGATTAATTTCGACTCCAAACTACAGATTTGACAAACTTTTCACAACAATTTTATTTACTTTTCGAGTTTTTAGAAGAAAACTGCTGAAAGTAAAACACCGAAAGAAATATTTTTTCCATATTTTGTGCTGGGTTTTAAACCGTGGGCTCTTATCTTATAAGCCCACACACTGCCTAGAAGACTACAGCCACTTTATTTTAATTTTCCCCCTTCTTAACTAAATGATTTGTTAAAGCATTTAATGGGGAAAGTACCCCAAGACCATACATATGTATATTGTATAAGTCATTGGGACCTGAACTCTGGTATTATTTTTCATAACCAGAAATATTCCAAAAGTTCCATTAAATTATATCTTCTCCTCACACAACGCTATCGCAAAAGCATCTCCAGTATTTTCTTAGTATTCCTTTGCTTTGTTTCAGCTTCATTAATCAGAATTTTTATGAGTGACTGATATGATCTAGCAGGTCCTTGTAATGCATATCTTCATCTTCCTTTGCCTAAAAACATTTCAACCGTTGAAATGAATTGGGTGGTCATAGGAAATGTAGTCGTAAGGAACTTTGTTCATTGAGTTCCACTGTTTCTATATTCATCTCCTCTGTGATGTAGTATTGTAGTATTCTCTCTATGTCTACCTAGCCAGAAGCACATGTTTTTTGGACATATTTTTTGAATTTCCAAACTTTTCATATTCGATGATGATGATGAACGTTTTTTCATTAAACATTTGTTCAAATTTACATCACAGTCTGAATTATGGTAGAAATCTAAGTGCTTCAGTTCTAGTTTTATTTTCTTCAGTTCATGTTCAGAAAGACCTTATACAAGCAACCAAGGGGCGACACCCGTGGTACCAGAAACAAGCCCCCGGTCAGATTTCGCAGGCCAGTTTGCTACCAATTAAACCACAAAAGATTCCGAACTGGTGACCCAAAAGAAAAGAAACACAAAAATAACAACCAAACCAACGATTAGACAACGATCAACACAGACCACTAAATCGACCACTAGTGTAGGATGGTGTCAGCTTCCCTCTGCAATTTTTCTTTCTTCGGCAGAATACTCTGACTGATACGAACATGATTTTTTTTTTATATAAACCAACACTCAGGGGCGATCACCACTCACACAATTTAAGAGAAATACAAGTCCCTTTATATCACCAAGGCACAATCCTTTTTAGTACGGACAGAATAGTGAAATACAAGCCTTTGTGTCTCAGTGTTTCAACGTATCAATACCATGGATTCAATGCAATTTTAATTTCAAGACAACTAGCCACAGATGAGAGTTGTATTCTACTTTCGGTTGGCGTAAGTGGTAGGGACATCAGATTAGGCGAAATATGCTGTTCCTGCTAACATTGTATTAAATTTTCATGCCAAAAAAATTAAAGGTTTCGCTAAGTCCTCAATAGTTATACTTATTCTCGATACCTACAGACATACCTCAATCACCCTTGAGCGTGTAGGAGTATCGATTACGATACGACAGATAACGATTTGCTCGTTTACTTAGAATATTTTTGAAATTTTTATCTCAAAACCATTTTTTTCTCTTCTTTTTTCAGACCCCTGGATCGCGAACGTCAACACGTTTACAACTTTATGGTGGTGGCTACAGATGGTGGACGTTATGATTCACGTTCAGCTCGTGTTCCCGTACAAATCATGATCGACGATGTGAATGACAATAAGCCTGTCTTTGAACGTTATCCGTTTCGTGCACAGGTTCCTGCTCTCATACAACCGGGACAAATTCTAGTACAAGTTTCAGCCTCTGATAAGGATTTGGGTTTGAATGGTGAACTCATTTACTCACTCAAAGAACAAGATGATCCCTCGACGAGGGGGAAATTTCGCATAAATCCCAATACGGGAGTGGTCAGTGCCAGTCAGAGTTTGGCGAGTGAATCGGGACGTCTACTACATTTGGAGGTGGTGGCCCGTGATAAAGGTCAACCGCCTTTATATGCTGAAGGTCTTATTGAACTGCTTATTGGAGAGTTTCCTCAGGGGGCGCCTACATTGCGTTTTCAAAACGATTCATATCGAATAAAAGTCGCCGAAAACTCTGAGGAAGGTTTTAGGCTAATGCAAGTGAATGCCATAAGATCGGATGGTCGTCGGACGAAACTGATGTACTCGTTTGGTACGGGCAATGATGATAATGCCTTTAGTATTGATAGTTTAACGGGTGAAATCAAAGTAGCCAATTCAGAGGCTTTGGACTATGAAAAGTATGCCGGCGGACCGGAGGAGGAAGTGCAAATAAATGGGAAATTTTTTGGCAACTTAAATGGCTACAGAGGTCGCTCTATGATGTATGATATTGTAGCAGAGGAGGACAATGCTACTACAGTGGGAGATGATAACAAGGGCAGAAATCAACGTGCATTAAGAAGAAGAGAAATGGATGATTTGCCCGTATTATTGGCATCGGCCATACAACCGCATGAACTACGTTTAATGCTGGTGGCCCAAAGTGAATCACATGCTGGTGTTGCGCCTTTGTATGCCTACGCCGAACTGATTGTAGAGTTGGAAGATGTTAACGACAACAGTCCACAGTTCACACAATCACAGTATGCCGCCACTGTGTGGGAGGGCAACAATAAAGGCACGTTTGTGGTACAGGTTAGTGCTTTCGATCAGGATTCTGCCGCAAATTCACGCATTCTCTATCACATCGTTGATGGTAATCATGATAATGCATTTGTCATTGAGCCGGCCTTTAGCGGCATTGTTAAAACGAACATTGTACTGGATCGTGAAATACGCGACATGTACAAGCTAAAAGTGATCGCCACTGATGAGGGGGTGCCACAGATGACAGGCACAGCAACAATACGTGTCCATATTGTAGATGTGAACGATAATCAGCCCACATTTCCACCGCATAGTGTGATCAACGTTAGTGAAGGTAAGTTGTGTGTGTTTGTGTGTGTGTTGTGTTGTGGTCACAAATAGTATGTAACTAGTTTTACTACAAATGCTCAATTAACCCTCTAAAAAGCGTAGATAAAATGAAATTTAAATTTAATGCTGAAAGTTCTGCTAACCGAACAAAAGAATGTATTTTGCTTGTGGAGTACACTAAAGAGCTAAGAACTCTTTTGTTGTGCTGCTTAGAGGGTTAATGTTTTGACTCGTTTAAGAATTTTGATTTGTTTTCTACTAAAAGCTCTGGGGAGATGATGATGTGCTTAGATAGCTGCTTCAGCTACAATAGTTGTTATCAGCACAAATCATTTTCATTCTCTCCTTGACAAGTTATTAAATTCTTTTGTTTTTGTTCCCTTTTATCGATTTAGAAATTAAAAACTTTTGCAAGTTTTTCTATTTTAATTAATCCTGTGAGATTTACTAAACATTTTATTATTATTCCTACCAAACCATTACTATTCTGTATGTCTTTTTCTCTTATTTTTCTTCTTTACAAACAGGCACTGAATTGGGTTCGGTTATTACCACCATCTCCGCCAATGACGTTGACACTTATCCAGCTTTAACTTATCGTTTTGGCTCTGATTTGCCAGACCAGCTAGCTGCAGGTAGCAGTGGCAGTGGCAGTAGCAGTAGCAGTAGAAGTAGTAGCAGTGCAGCTTTAGAGTTTGCAGAACTTGATATCAAATCCATATTCGCAATCGATCGTTACAGTGGCAAAGTGGTGCTCACTCATCATTTGGATTATGAAGAGCGTCAGGAATATCAATTGGAAATAATAGCCTCTGATGCTGCACATGAGGCACGTTGCACATTGACGGTACGTGTAGGAGATGAAAATGATAATACGCCTGCATTTGAGCAGCCAACTTATTTTGCCATGTTGCCGGATATGCAACTGACTTCAACGTCATCGCTGACAACAGACATTGAATTGCTGCGTGTTAATGCCACTGACCTGGATGCCGAAGATAACAATAATTCGAAGATTGTCTTCAATATTAATCCAGCCATAAAGGGATTCACGGTTAATGAACTCTCTGGTGCAGTGTATGTCAATATAAGCCGTTTGGCGGGGCCAGATGGTGATGGTTTGTCCGAAGATCTTTTTGTTACCATAGAGGCCTCTGACAAGGGTTCGCCACCCTTAAAGTCTACCGCCATTTTAAGAGTTCAAGTACAAGGCCATAACTCTGCTCGTGCCCAGTTTTTACAGTCTCACTACAGAGCCCACATAAACGAGGATGCCGCCTTGGGTTCGGTGGTATTGAAATTAAGCCAAGAGATATTGGATGCCAATACAGATTTCAACGATGCCAATCTCATGTTTAGCATTGTATCAGGCAATGAAGATGGCAAATTTGAAGTCTATCAATCCAAAGCCATAATTCTAGTTAAACCCCTCGATCGTGAACAAGTCGATTTGTACAAGTTGCGTTTGGTTATCAGTGATCCTTCCGCTTCGCCACAACAACTTTTGGCTCAGGCAGCAGAAAATTCCACATCAGCCATAAATGTTTTCGTCTCCGTGGAAGACTACAATGATAATGCTCCAGAGTTTTCTAATGCCATCAAATATGAGGCCGAGGTAAGTGAGCTGGCTCCGTTGCGCTACTCCATAGCTGAGATACAAGCCAAGGACAAGGATGCCGATAATACACCCAACTCTGAAGTGGTGTATGAAATCATGTCCGGCAATGATGAGGGCATGTTTACCATAGATTTAGTGAAGGGCGTACTATTCGTCAACAACAAATTGGACTATGACACCGGTTCCATGTGTTATGAGCTGATTATTCGAGCCTGTGATAGTTCTTTTCAGCCATTGTGTTCCTTGCGACCCTTTCGCCTGTCTTTGAGGGATGAAAACGATAACAGCCCTTCCTTTCCCGTAGCCGAATACATAGAAATTGTTGCAGAAAATGAACCTGTAAACACGAGTGTATTTCGTGCAAGAGCCACCGATTTGGATCGTGGTTCTTATGGTCTGCTGAATTACACCATCGAACATGAAGCTGCAGGGTCAGATGACATAGCCTGGAAGTTGTTTAGGGTAGATGCTCAAACCGGTATTATAACCACGAACTCAGTGTTTGATTTTGAACAGCGAAGTCGTTATGATTTCATATTACGGGCGATGGATTTTGGTGGTAAAACTTCCAAGGTCAAGGTTCGCATACAAATTGATTCCCGGGATGAATATGCACCACAATTCACTGAGCGGACATATCGTTTTATTATGCCTGCCCCCTCCAGTGGTTACCTGCCATTGGGCTATGTTATAGGCCAAGTGACAGCCACCGATCGTGATAAGGGTCCCGATGGTAGAGTGGTTTATCAATTGAGTTCCCAGCATGCCTATTTCAAAGTGAATCGTACCACGGGTATGGTAGTGTTAAAGAAAAAACTCGATGATAATTTCGATGATGGACGCGATATAAGTTTGGTAATATCGGCCAGTTCAGGCCGGCAGGGCTCTTTAACGAATATGACAGTGGTGGAGATATCATTGGATCCCTTGGCTGATCCTGGCACCAATTTGGCCAGTAGTGGTGGTATTGGTGCCAATACCACTGGCGGCGGTTTAGCTGATTGGATTTTAGGTTTAATTATAGCGGTTATGCTGTTGATATGTGCCGCTGCTGGTATATTTCTATTCATACGCATGCGCCGCAGTAAGCCAAGGAATGTGATAAAGCCTCATTTGAATCAGGAAACTGTAGGCAATTCTAATAGTTATGTGGACCCTAGTGCTTTCGATACCATACCCATAAGAGCCACTAATATGTCAAATACTAATAATAATCCAGGGACTTCGGGAAACGTGGCCACGGCTCAATTTGCTCCACCCAAATATGATGAAATACCACCGTATGGCAATCATGCGGGGAGTTCTAACTCGGGAGCAGCTACCACTTCAGAGCTTTCCGGTTCTGAACAGTCGGGCTCCAGTGGCCGTGGTTCAGCCGAAGATGATGGCGAAGATGAAGAAATACGCATGATTAATGAGGGCCCTTTAAGGGCAGGAGCCACAGCCGAAGATGGCCGCTTGTCAGAGATATCAGTACAAAATACCCAAGAATATCTAGCCAGACTGGGTATAGTAGATCGAGATAATAATCCCACGGGGGCAGCATCCAGTACTAGCATGGCAGGCTCTAATAAAGAGGCCCACATGCATCATCCCTTGCCTATGGTGGAATCCCTGCATATGTTCAGCGAGGATCCAAATAATGAAACCGACATAACGAATCTGATTTATGCCAAATTAAATGATGTTAATGGTGCCAACTCGGATAGAGCCAGTAGTGCCGATGAGGCGGCCACTACCGCCGGCAGTATAGGCACAGCAGTGGATCATGTTATGGGCTACAGTAATCATCCTGTGGTAAGTGCAGCCAATGTAGGCCCCTCTATGACGGGATCTTTAAGTTCCATTGTACACAGTGAGGAAGAGCTAACAGGCAGTTATAATTGGGATTACCTGTTGGACTGGGGACCACAGTATCAGCCGTTGGCACATGTTTTCTCTGAAATAGCACGACTGAAAGATGACAACATATCGGTAAATAGTGGCAATAGTGGAGCTTCTTCAAGTAATAAAAGTAAACAAAGCTTGGCTCACTCCATAGCCAGTGTGGTAAAGCCGCACATACCGCCACCATTGCTAACAAATGTTGCACCCAGAGCTATAAATCTGCCCGTATTAACAGGTTCGGGTGTAAATATGAGAATGCCTCCATCTAATGCTCATCATGGTACTTCCACAACACATTTAGGAGCTAGCAATCAATATATGTTACCACGTTCACCCATAAGCCATGATACGGCGGGTGGCTTCTCCACCTCATCGGCTATGTCGCCGTCATTTTCACCCTCCCTATCACCTTTGGCCACACGGTCACCATCCATTTCGCCTTTAGGTGGTGTAAACACAGGTCATCATATGGTGAATATGCCTAGACATCAACCACAACCCTCACAAAGAGCCAAGAATATGGTAATCGATCAGGTTAGAATGTGAAATTAAGACTTCCGTAACCCGTGTAAAAAAAAAACAAGAGAAGATAAGAACAACAGCTTGAAAAACGTGATTTAGTTTAAGGATTTTTTAGGATTTTAGGTTAAACAAACAGACAGACAAGCTTCCATTAGTAGTTTCTTAAAAAGAGAGAGAGTGTGTGTGGTGAATAGGTTTCTAGAAATAAGAGAGAAAAACAAACAAAAACACTCTCGGCTGTGTTATAAATTTTATGTGTATAGAAATCAAAGCCCTTTTTAAAACCTCTCCAAAACCTAAACCCTTTGTACAGTTATAGTAAGTAAGACTTAGCCTTAAGCTTAGCTCCCCCACCCCTTTTAATGACAATAAATTGATAGAAATGCCATTAATTTTTAAGTTAAACACACCACCTTAAACAATACTCAACACAACCATGTATACTGCGAGAAAATATTATTTTTTTTTTGGAAATTTTGATTTCCTTTCAAAGGACTTCAATAACAACAACAACAACATAAACTTGCCAATTGTTTGTAATAAATATTGTTTGTAATTTTATTTAATAATTTTAGTTAGATAAGCAATTGTTTTAAGCTACACTGTAAATATTTTAAAGAATTATTGTTGAAAACAAGACTAAACACAAGCCAATAAAGACTCTCTTCTTCTTTTTTTTTAATGTTAATTTAATAGCATAACATACACTCACAAAAACATTTCTTAGTAAACAAACAGAAAACAAGCCATAATTTATAAGCATTTAATGAACAAGATTCTTAAGTTTTTAAGTTAAAATTATTTTTATTTAAAATAAACGAAAACAAACAAAAAACATACATATTTATTACTGTTATTCATATATAAGTACATATAAGCTTTAAAATACATATCCCCTACCCCCTACTCCCGCTAACCATAAACACATTCTTCATAAAAATTAAAATCAAAAATTCTTCCATTAAAAACAAAAAAAACCAACAAAAACTTCATTTAATTTAAAAATATGCATAAAAAAAACACGTTAAAAAACTGTACAAATTCTAACAAATTATTATGCTAAGTGTAGTTATTAAGCCATCAAATAAGGACAACAACAACAAAAACTTATTATAAGTTATTGTACAATTGTTATTAGAAAATTTAGTTTTTTTTTTTTTTTGTTTAATTGTCAAAAATAAACACAAAAATTTATTCACAATTTTAATACGTGTGTATAAGGCCAACGAAAAATTTTTTTTTTTTAAAGTGTATTTTAATTTTAATGAAAATAAGACCCGAAGCCAGCATTAGTTTTTTCGACACTTTTTGTAAAAGTGTTTCTTAGTATTTTTTTTTTTGTTGTAAGTTAATAAAAATAAACAATTGAAGTTAATTAATTAAGTTAAAATTAAAAAGAAATTGTAAATGTTTTTATTTTAAGTAAAACTTAATTATAAAAATAATTCATTAATTATTTACAAAAGAAAAAATAAAAGGACAAAAACAAATTGTTGTTTGCAGAATAGAAAATGCAAGAAAATATGATAAAAAAAAATTCTTGGACTTCTTTTTATTTCTTAGAAGAAACGTTAAAATAGATTATGAAAGAGTAAGTAAAATATCTTAAAAAACCCCTTCATAGGTGCACTTAATACATACCATAAATTCTTTTCTAATATAATGTGTAAATTTAAATTCCATAGAGGCTGGCAAAACGCAGCCTCAGATTTTTTTGCAATCTCCTGAGGGATTTTTTTCATATTTCTTTTCCTTGGAAATATCTGACCTGAATTTGAACCGTGGCCTCATGCCTAATAAACCAAAACCATCATCTTAAAAAAATAAAGCTTCCATCATCATATTACCAAAATTAAAATCATTTACAAGCTCGAATCAGTAAACCATGGAAAGTGTCAGCAATCTGTTAATTGGGTAATGAAAGTGAAGTTAATGCAAACTTTTCGAAATTAAAATTCATCTTCTCAGTTGATTGATTAGATATCTCCAATCTTATTCAGATTCCCGAGAATATTTAGGTAGTGTAGCCATTAATCGACGATACGAGTGGTCTATGTGCAATCACTGTTCATGTGCCGTACCCGTGTTAACATGTCGTATAGGTTATTAGTATTATTCTGTTGAAATACAATTTATCAATTGCTTCCTGCTGATGATAAGAAATTGACAATATTTTAGCAGGACATAGTGGTATATCTCCGGTTTGCTAATCCCACAAAGCAAACCATCAATACTTCAATACCGCCGATTCGTATCTATAAACGTTATTCGATTATAGCATTTTCCACTTGACATATTCTTAATGCTATTTGCTTCAATACCATGTTTTTGTTATTGCAATTCTGATTGAATTTCAAATTCGAAACCACTGCTGCAATAAACGATCGACCAACACTCATATGTGAACAAAATCGAAGGTTTGTCGAAACATTGCCGCTGTTCATTAAAATGCGCAGATGAATCTGAGGCAATTGATTTCACGTCGCTCACAAGGACTCTGCCCTTCGCAGACAACAACTAGAAGAATTTTAAGCAATGACTAGACTTTAACAAATTTTGAAAGATCCAGGAACTAAAACTACAACAGAAAACGACGTATGTTTTCTGAATAGGCTCTGGAGCATCCTTAGTGAGAAGACACATTTCTAAAAGAAGATAGAGGCGAACAAATAATGTTTTCTAGAATTTGGTATAAATTCATAAGCGTCCAATAAATTTCAAAACAAAAACGAGAACGACGTTGGACAGACCAATATAAAGTTGATGATTGTTCGCATCTTTTGGCCTCATGGCCAGAACGGCGCAAAGAACATTTTCTTAATTATTATAGGGCATTGCATTAGGACACGCATGCAAGACGCAATGTTCTTGAACACCTCGAAAATTATGTATATAAAGGGTCCGCCAAATAACTTTTTTTTTGAAAATGCTTTAAAAAAAACAACTGAATATTTTCTCAAATTCCTTTTTTTATTTGAAAGTACAATCCTTCCGGTTAATAATGGAAAATAATTTCATTCAAATGGCTGCCTCGGCTGGCCATGCAGTAGCCTACACGAGTAGCCTACAGAAGATGCCGATTTTGGCAAAAAAAAATCATCTTTTCAGATGAAGCTCATTTTGATCTTAGCGGGTATTTTTTTGAAAATAAAAAAAGTTATTTGGCGGACCCTTTAGAAGCCTTAAAAATGAGGAGGAGCATGAGACTGTTCTTCGTCTACTGCGTACATGCCTGCCACTTTGTCAGAGTAGAAAAAGGCATCTGGATGCCTACTATATAGAAGATCTGGATGAACTGTCATGCATTGATATTGACAGTCTGAGTCGCTTTATCGGAAGCTCCGAGTGGCTCCTGGACTAAGAGAAAAATGGGAAACTTTGGTATCACAATGGGCCCTGTGTGTAGCCTAAGTGAGTCCGCTAATACTCCTTGAGTGGACAACCACTTCTATTACTATATATGGTTTTATTAGGATGATTATGCATGCGACATACATATGTAGATCATGGCACATTGGATACTCTGCACGAGCGATTTGAGGGTATGGTAATCTCATGTGGAGGTAATGGTAACTCCAGCACCGAAGTTATAAGCTTCGAACGCATTAGCCTTTTTCTTGTGGGGTTTTTTTAAGTCGCGGTCCTCAAAGCGAACACAACCTATGCCGTCAGTCAAGTTCAACCTGATTTAAGCGCAGGAGTCATGGAATGTTAAACGTTTTAGATGTGCTCGACCCATAGCAAACGTGGTGGATATATGATCGATTTTATATTCCATACATTGTGGCTTCAATAGGTCTTTCAAAAGAAAATATTGTCGGTGACATATCACACACAGGGTGTTCTATTTGCTTTGAAAGATACATACATACATACATAATTGGCCATTACAACCCTTCAGTCAGGGTTACGGTCTAGCTTCTCACACCACTCATGTTGTGAACCTTTATTTAACACTTGAGTGGCGGGACCTACAGTTTAACGTCGACTTCGAACGACGGATTTTTTGAGAAACTTTTTCATGGCAGGTTTATTTACTCTCAGAGTTTTTACCAGAAATCTGCTAAGAGGAAGTCACCGAAGAAATATTTTTCATATTTCGATTTGATGTCTGGCCTGGGGCTCGAAGCTGGGTTTTTCGCCTAATAAGCGAACTCACTACCTACTAGAGTACAGCGACTACAACCGACAGCAGCAACGCTCGCTAAAGGCAGGACTCGAACAGCTAAAAATTCCTTATGGAAGTTGTTGTTTTGTGATTTTTTTTAATAATGATAACAGCAAAAATATTTACAATCCGTTTTTTGAAAACATTACATCACAATTCCAACCAATGGGTTCAATAACATATATTTCAAGCACTGAAACTCTACTATAAACTTCAACAGACATGATGTTGTAATGGGGTTTTGTCATCTCTTAATTATTATCTGAAGTAATTATCGGCAACAAATCACTATTAAAACCAGAGTTTACATAATATTCTTAACACAACGCTTTAAATCCTACAACTCAAGGACGTAATATTGAAGAAAAAATGTTCTCTCGAACACTTGATTTATTTTGTTGCGCTGGTGCTTAGAGATTTTCTCTTTTAAAATTTATGGTTTTCTGGCACATAAATTCTCTAGCCAAGAAGAAGAAGAAGAAGAAGGAGTTAAAATCATCCAAAACAAAATTGCAAACATTATGAAAATGTTACAATTACTGGCAGTAAGTTTTCTTTTTTTTTATTTTTTTTTTCTTGTGCAACATTGTTGCACATAGAAAAACTGGCTTGCATTTACTCAGCCACTTATTAACTTCATACTCATTTGGTCACTCACGCCATAATGCAATAATAATCACAGTATCAATAGCAATACAGTAAAATTAAGAACTAAATCTGACCCAGAATGTCAATATTTCACCACTTAAACTATTAGTTTCCCTTTGTGGTGTTGTGTGTCTGTGGTGTGTTGCAACCATAGAAAACAAAATGAAAAAAGAAGAAAATATTCCAAAGTAAAGATTTCATCTCAGCTACACGCCAAATTTATTTTTCTTTCTGTTCTTTTTTTTCTGTTCCTACAACATTATGAAGCAACTAGAAATTGTCGAAGTAAGGCTCCTATTGCTGTACTACTCTACTGCAGAACCTTTTTTATTTTTGTTTTTTCTGTTTCTGTTGTGGCAATTTAACATCAGATGATAATGACAACACCACCAATTCTTCTATTCCTGTATAATGTGGATGCTGTGTGTGTGTGTGTGTGTATTTACTCTTGGCCGCTTGGTTAGCTGGCTATTTGGTTGTCTTCCTAAATTGTTTCATGGGTTATTTTGTTATGTTTCCTTTTCTTTTCTTTTTGTTTTTTTTTTTTTTGTATTTTTCTTCTATTTTGTATTCCATAGTCATACATGTTGATGTGGCGGTTGGCGGTTGGTACTCGCGTCCAGTATATTTACTGTGATACCAGCCATACATCATCCCATACAAGTGAACAAAAGAAAGTCATCTTTAAATGTAAGAATATCCAACCAGCAATTGCTTTTAAGTTGTTACGATTCTTTTTCATTCTATTTTTTCGTATTCCTTTTCTTTTTAATTTTCTTTGTAGCCAGATTCCTTTTCTTTATTTTTACTAGAATTTGTTTGCCATCATTCATCTCTAACTCGGGTGTATATTTTTATATGATCACTGGGTTTGAAGAAAAGGTGTCATTTAAGGTTTGTTAACTCGTTGGATACACATAGGCAGATCTTGACAGATCTTGAAAGATGAAAATTTCCAGCATAGAAGACCTTCCACTCTGTTCTCTTCATTCTCATGCTGCAACTGCAGGGTATAACTCCCAAACTAACCACAAATTTGACAAGTACACATCGCCTATATTTGTCTTCATTTGAGAAGTTACGCATCTCCTTGTGAGATAAGATTGTAAGTTAGATTGGATTAGCGGGCAGCTTACCATTTACCGGCAACTTCTTCACCCATTGTGTCACCCCGTGTGAGCTAAGCTCCCTTGTCGTGATACGTTAGTGGTGTGTTTAAACCTCTTCAAACTCCGTAAGAAACCGGCCAATTCCCTTAGTGGCACGTTCGCCACCGTGCCTAGTTCTTCAAGCGTTCTGTCACCCAAAAAACGATGAATTCTATTCTGAAGTGCAGGGCACTCGCGTAAAAGGGTGTTAACCCGATTCCGTTTCTTCCACATCATAGCAGCTTCTGCAGTAAAACTTATGAGGCACACCGATTTTGTGGGCGAAACTGTCAATAGCGCAGTGCCCCGTCAGAATACCGGTTCAAATGAGAACCGTTTTCTTGTAGAACTCAAGTAATTCCCTGGTTTTCACGCTGTCCACTGCTGGACACAGCAGATTTGAGGTTCGGCGCGGTTTGTTGAATTCCAAGCGGCTTTTTCCAATTTGGAAAAGTATAATAGTATAGTAGAACATATATCCCCTCTATCAACTCCTCTTCAGAGTTGTCCGATTCTTTCCGTGCTAATTCGTTCGCATTTTCATTTCTCCCTATGCTACAGTGGTCCTGAACCAAGTATTAATAAAGCCGGGTGTTGTGTCGACGTTTGTATACTACTATGCTATCCGATAGTCCCTATTAGTTGCTCTTTGGAGTTTGCAGAATAGCATGTAATCCCCCATACCTTCCTAATCTAGTGCTACAAGTAAGACTATTTCATCCCCGAGAAGCTCATAAGCCTTTATATTACCAAATATCTTCGTTTTCTCCCGGGATCCATACGACTGGAATATTAAACTGTTAATAAACCGTTAGGAGACAAATGACAGTCGAGGTCCAGTTTTTGTCCCCAGAAATGTGAATTTCAAGGCTTCTACAGTCTGTTTATAAAAACCAATTCTTACTGCATACAATGCACACCATATAGCTCATAACACTGCCAACAATACCCATCAGTTTTTCTTTCGTACTTTCCATATCTTATGGTTGTTGTTGGTGTTGTTTGAGCTTTTTTTTTTTGTTTCGTAGTTTTCGTTAATGTTTCATTATTTCGGGAGATTGAAATGATGCTGTTGTTGTTACAGACTTGGCTATTATTGTTGGCAGTCTATTTTAAAGGCCGCCCTGGCATCATGAAATTGTTGTTGTTGTTTATATGGACACATCCAACAACCGACATTCATCGGTGGCAGGCAGGCAGCAGGCAGGCAACAGTAACAGCAACAGCCGCGGCAGTAATTGTAATTTCTCAAAACAATTTTAAATAAGCAAATGCAACAACAATACCAACAACAACATAAATAGCAATAACAATAAAGACAAAAAGAAAAAATAGAAAAAAGAACGTGCTCCTTGATGTTGCTATCAAAAGGTACAAATCTAACAAAGTTTTGCAAAAAAAAAAAAGAAAAAAATTAAGAAAAGAAACGAAATGAAATCAAAAGAAAAATAATGAATTTTTGTGAAAATTATTTATTTGTTTTTTTTTGCGTTTCTTATTTGAAGAAGAAAAAAATTCATTTAAATTCATAGTAAAAATTGGAAAACGTTTTCAATGTGTTTAGAAGTTTTGGCATTCAAATTGAGGAATAGAAACCCTCTTCTTAATGTTAACCGTGACATTTATCATGGATTCTCAGATGGTTTTGCAGGACATTGAGGGCAACATAACATAGCTGATCTAAGAAAACTAAGCTGTTTAGGGCATCTACCAATACATATAATCTAACCCAAGTGCTAAAGGATAAATTTTTAAAAAGTTTGAAGAAGTGAGTCTGCTTAATGAGAATGCCTAAATGGCTATTGTGAGCGAGGAATGGATATGTAAGCTGCTGGTATATTGCTAAGGAAATTGAGTAGTCTTCTTAAGATGCAGCATTGTGTTGGAGCTAGTTTTTTATATTCCACGACATCAATTTTTGTACACATTAAAGGTCGTAGTTTCGTTGTTCTTTACATACCATATACAACGTATAATACTGGATTAAGAGCTCGTTAGATCTACCTGTCAGTTGGCTTCGAATATCCAAATATCTTGGTATTATTGCGAGTTCTTAACCTCACTTTATAATTACCTTCTGTGAATTTAGCCTACAGAAGAGAGAGGGCTACGAACATCATTCTGCTAAGCAGATAAGAGATGTTGTAGTATAGTAGGTAGTGTATTCCCTTATTAGACATAAGATCACGGTTCAAACCTCAGGTCAGAGATCTCTCGAACAAAACGATATATGAAAAATATTTCTTCGGCGACTTTCTCCCAGCAGATTTCTGAAAAAAAACAAACTCTGTGAGAAAAAAGAAAATTGCCATAAAAAGTTTCTACAAAATATCTGTCATTCGTAGTCGGTCTTTAAACTGTAGGTCTCGCCACTCTTGTATAAAACTAACACACACAACATAAGTGGTGTGAGAAGCAAGAAGGGTTGTAGCAACCAATTTGCCAGAAATAAAGTCCTGACCTCAACTTTTGCTCTTCTTATATCGGTAGAAGTGAGTACCGATACAAAAGGAAAAGGGCAGGCTTGCATTGAAGGTCATGAAGTTTTTGTAAAGTATTTGAGAGAAGTGAAAAATGTTCTTCAAAGACTCGGTTGTATGTTTTTACGCAAATACTTCTAGCTACATGACTAGAACCGTAGTCGCCGTAGTCTAGTAGGTAGTGTCTTCGCTTATTAGTCGTAAAGCCCGGGTTCGAGTCCCAGGCCAGACATCAAAACGCAATATAAAAAAAAATATTTCTTCGACGACTTCCTCTCAGCAAATTTCTGGCAAAAACTCTGAGAGTAAATAAACCTGCCATGAAAAAGCTTCTCAAAATCTGTCTTTCGGAGTCGACGTTAAACTGTAGGTTCCGCCACTCAAGTATTAAATAAAGGCACACAACATGAGTGGTGTGAGAAGCTGGGCCGTCATCCTGACTTGAAGGGTTGTAATGGCCAATTATGTATGTATGTAAAATTGCCACTCATTAAGAGCATTTATGTCGCCACCCAATGGGATTTGTTGCGTCAGCTTTTTGTACAAACGGTCAGCAGTCCTCAGTTCATCAGAGTAGATAGTCTAAAATAGTTTCTCTACAAAAGATTTCTGTATAATTAAATACAAATATTTGCGTAAATGTCTTCAATTGTCGAAGTTTTTGGCATTAAATTGCCATTGGCAGAATTAATTCCCTTCTCTCATCTGCTGTATCCTTTCCAGATTCTCGCCCTTTAACAAGCGTTATCGACTACAATGTATCGCATGTATCATTTATAGAGTTTTAGATCTGATGAATGTTTTTGCTGTTGTAGTTGTTGTTGTTTTTCACTTATTCAATACGAATTATAAATTACATGTCTGCTTGAACTTCTTCGTTGGTTAGTTATTTTTACTCCCGCCTCCCTCCAATTGAACTTGTAACAGAAAAGGCTTTTGGTTTGGCTATGTTTACGATTGTACTTTGCCTCCGATTTCTGTGGTTGTTCTTATTGTTGTTGTTGTTATTGTTTTGGAAGGAAATCAACAAAATGTTTTTACACTTTTCAATAAATGCTGCAGTTACAACAACAACAACAATAACATTTTCTGTTATGTTCTGTTCTGTCCAGTTTTATTTAAACATACAATTACAATTGTTGTTCAGTTGCAGTTGCCGTCAAAGTTGCAGTTGCAGTTGCTATTGCTATTGCTGTTATTGTTACTGTTGTACTGTTGCTGCAATTGTAGTGTAGTGTTGTTAGCATTTCAGTTACAGTATTTGTTAAGGCTGATGGTTCTTTTCATTTTAAAATTTTTTTTCTTGTGTCGATTCACATTTTTTGGTTGCCACAATAATAACCAGGCGTTTAATTTTATGGCTTTCAGTTATTTTAATACACGATCACAAATTAATCATGTTACAACTTAAGGAATCACAAGCAGAGACTGAATAATAATGCCCGCAAATGGACAGAAATGGAATGGCAAATGGCCCAAGAGGAGAGAAACGTGAATATACAAATAAAACGCATGATTAAACGTTTAAAAATTGTTCTGTTGCAACTGTTGCAACTGATTGTTCATTTTTAAAATTAACATGATGGATATTTCACCGAAAAAACAAAAACCGAGAAAAATCATGTTCATCGTTGCATATAATTTTCATGAAACAAAAAAAAAACACACAAAAAATGTTCGTGGAACTGTTTCGTTACTATTGCAGTCATGGCTGATTTGTTAAGAAAATATCAACCAGCGAAGGGATCAAGGCTGCTTGTTAAATTAAATACTTCAGCAAAAAAGAAAACATCCTGATGCTGTTACTGTTACTAATTCCAAGGTGTGGACTTAAGGCCTCCCTATTAAATCACTTGTTTTTTTTAACATGTAACATACATTGATATGTGCCACGCCTACTTAATTATTGATACTTATTATGAAATTTTATATCGCCTTACGCTTCAAATAAGTAATTTTCATTCATTTATTAGCCATAACATTTTAATACATGAACGGTTCTTAGTGAACAGGATTTATCTTTGCCGAAATTTTGATTTCGTGCTAATCATTCGAAGTTTTAAGTGAACTGCTGCAGCATTTCATTTGTAGTAGAAATGTTGTAAATTAATGCAGTTTTCTTTGGATCACGACTTATTGATTCCTAAATATTCAAATCCATAATGTTCGGCAAAGTTTTGTTGTCATTTTGAAGATAATTGCAACACTTGCATCTCGATCTAGACCCGGGTCTAACAAGTTTTATTAGAAACAAATTTTATTTTTTATCAACAAATCTATTTGGGTTGTTGTGACAATTATGAAGATAATCGTTTGGTTCTAGTCATGTACATATGTACATACATAATTGGCCATTACAACCGTTCAAGTCAGGATTACGGCCTAATCATGTTGTGTGCCTTTATTTAATACTTGAGTGGCGGGACCTACAGTTTAACGTCAACTCCGAACGACAGATTTTGAGAAGCTTTTTCATGGCAGGTTTATTTACTCTCAGAGTTTTTGCCAGAAATTTGTTGAGAGGAAGTCGCCGAAGAAATATTTTTTTCGGAAATATTCTTTTCGTCTAATAAGCGAATACACTACCTACTATACTACGGCAATTTTAGCAGAATTAAATACACCAGCGTTTAAGATGGCCAAGAATTAAATCATTTGATGTATATCTGTCTTGCTTGAGGATCACACTATGGGATTGCTGAATATGCGCATTTCTAGTATAATCTGGCTAGCTCTGTAACTAACCAGACTAACCACTTGTTGCATATTTGCCCATTCACATGAGTATATAACTTGCAGTCACCTTAAACGTAAGGCCACGATTCAAACCCCAGGTTAGACATCTCCAACAAAACGAAATACGAAAAAATGTTTCTGCGGTGACTGCGTCGTCTCAGCAGCCTTGCCATAAAAAGTTTTTCAAAAATGTTTGTCGTTCGCAGTCGACTTTTAACTATCCACAGCGCTACTCATTTAAAAAATTAGCACACTTAAGCGATGTGCGAAACCAGGCCGCAATCCAGACTACAGGATTGTAATCATCTATGTGTGTATTTATTGCGCATAAATCAGGTTAATTTTGAAGGACCACTAAAACATCACAAAACAGTCTAGCGGATCAAATAGCACTATTTTAGTTGCTAGTTTACGTTATCTCCAACTGAGATAATCACGCCATCAAATCGCTGAACGTCCAAAGCGGTATCAGCTGTATGGCCGCAGTGTTATTCTGTTGAAACCACATGTCGTTGGTAGTCGTCTGCCGTTGACACTGATGACCTGCCCAACGTTAAAGAAATATGGAAAGATGATGCCGACAGCCCAAAATCTACAAAGACTCTTTTACAGAATGCATTAGACACTAGTGGACTTCATATGGATTGAATCTCATGCCAAATTTTGCTTGTTCACGTATCTGTTCATCCAGAAATAGGCCTCATCGCTGAAGTTGATTTTTCGATGAAAATTACTGTCAGAGAACAAAGCCCATTCAATGAGCACATGTCGCTGTCTATGGTCATCCATTGTGATTTGGCAAAATAGACCGAATCGCTTCAACAATATGGTTGTAAACAATCAACCAAAAACTACAAAACATTATTCTTTCGGTCATTCAATACTACTTTTCTCGACACTTATCTTAAGTGTCATGTGAAATCAAACTTTAAATGTGTGCTTACCGTTACATACATAATTGTTCATTACAACACTTCAGCCAGGATTACAACCTAGCATCGCTTCTCACACCACTTATATTGTGTGTGTTAATTTTATACATACATGAGTAGCGGGATCTATAGTTTAAAATCGACTCGGAACAACAGATTCTTTGAGAAATTTTTTCGTGGCAATTTTATTTTACTGTCAGAGTTTTTGCCAGAAATCTGCTGAGAGAAAGTCAGTGAAAAAATATTTTTTTTCATACTTCGTTTTGTTCGAGGAAATATTTGACCTGGAGTTTGAACCAAGGCCTTACGTCTAATAAGTACACACACTACCTACTATACCACGGCGATTTCAATCCAGTTTCATTACTTGCGTTTTAATTGTGCTATTTTGAGTTCAGTGTTAGTAAGCAAGAGATGTTACTGCTGCCATTAGTGCTGTTGAACGGGAGTCTACCAAGATGGGTATGGCAGTAAATGAGGGCAAAATCAAGTTAATATGTTATGGACAAGTAGAGACTTGCGGCGTATTGATTCTCACATTACGGCCGATAACTATACTTTTGAAATAGTCAAGGAATTTATTTAACATGGCTCCGCCGGTACCACCAAAAATGATGTCAGTCTGGAGATCAAGCGCAGGATCACTCTTGCCAACAGGTGCTACTATGGTCTCAATAGGCATTTGAGTAGCAGAGACCTCTCTCGTGCAACAAAACTAACACTCTACAAGACACTCATCCTACCCATGCTTCTTTATGACGCAGAGGCATGGACCCTATTAAGTACTGATGCAGCGGCCTTGAGAGTGTTCAAGAGAAAAGTTCTACGTAGGATCTTCGGTCCATCGGTTGGCGATGATTTCCGTATCCGATTCAACAATGAGCTGTATGAGCTCCTCAACGACATAGACGTTGTACAGCGTATTAGTATGCAGCGGCTGCGCTGGCTCGGTCATGTCGTTCGAATGGATGAGGATGCACCGGCGAGACGGGTATTTGATGCGAGAATCTGCGGAAGTTGGCGAAGAGGCCTTGTATCAGTTGGAAGGACCAAACCGAGGAAGCCCTGTCATCGATTGGTGTGACCAACTGGCGTAGGCGCGAAAGAAGCAGAGGAGCCTGGAAGGTTAAACGGTTTCCTATGGACAATTAAGTAAGTAAGGTTAGTAAGCAAGTTACTAACCGAGAGATCCATGTTATTGATGTTATTAAACCAGAATATCCTGCATACGTTCGAGGAGATGTTTGACCTAGAGTTTGAACCGTGAGCCAACAACATACTACCTAGCAGACGACAGCGACAACTTTACACTTAATTCGGTCTCGAATGATTCATTTACGAGAAAAAAATTGTCGCCCATTTAACGAAATCGTTAGAATTTTTGTGGGGTTATGTTTTATGCCGTGCATATTGGTAAGTTTCAAGTATTATAATGAAAAATTTTTGATTTCAATTTATTTATTAGGTATTAAGGACATCTGGTGTAAAACCATAAAAATGAATGTCTGTATTCAACAATGAAATTCTAGTCGTTAAGAAATCTATGATGATTAAAAAACTAACAGCCCTTTAAAGCAAAACTGTGTCCAGCGTCTATGTTATGCCTTACGATTTCAATTAATTCGGATTTTAAATATTTATAATCACCACTAAGGCGCTTCTTAAATAAATTTTTCAAATCTTATCTAAAGATGAGAACCTGACTGTAATTTGTCAATTTAGTGGATATGCTTTTAGTTCAGCTTACAGAAACCGCTTTCGATTTCCCTGCATATTTAAAGGCCAGCTTAACAATAAAGACAATTTTCTGATTAAAATTTTATTTTAATAGTGTGTGATAATTTTGGGTTTTTTGTATTTTTTTTTCTTTTCTTTCCTACACGCTCCTCAACTGTTGTTAATTTAATTAAAGATTGAAAATCGAGCAAAAAAAAATAAATAAAAGAAGGAAAATAAGTTACAAGCTCATATATAAGGGGATTTATTCAACATTGTATTTTAATCTCTGCCATCTTTTATTTGAGGAGGCAATAAGGAACAACACAGGGAAAAAAATCAGCAAAGAAATAAAAGGAGTTTGCAACACTTATATGAATATGTTGGAGTATGTTGGTTATTTTTGCTTATTTTTCATTAAAAACGAAGACAAACATAAATTAACGCAAAAGAAGCAAAAAACGTTTTTTTTTTATTTTTCTCGCTTTTTTTTTTCTTCCATTTAACAAATGTTCAACCCATTCTCTTAAAATCCGGCAATACTTGAAGGAAACTAAAAAAAAAGGATACATTTTACAACAACAACAACAACTGTATACGAAATACAAATACAAATAATAAGCATAAGAATAAATGCCAAAAGGTTTTACAACAGCAATGCATACGATACATACGTACGTACATACGTTTAGTTGAAAAGGAAAAGGCAGAGAGACAAATGTTAAAGAAAAGAAAAAGAGGGCCTGGCTTAAAGATGTCATGGTATGGCTAGGAACTGTCGAAACTATTTGACATTGAAATAAAATATGATTTTAAAATAAAATCGAATCGAATGTTTGTTACCATCCAGCCAGACAATCCAGCTAAAATGCACAGAGTCAACAGAAAATAAACACAGTGTAGCAAAGTTTCCTACAAATAAGCGAATGCCACAAAAAAAAAACAACAACAAAAACAAAAACAATCTGTTTAATACAGAGGATGACTTAAAAATAGTTAAAAGGACTTCCAATCTGTATTATCTCCGATATTTAACAGACAATAAAAAGGCAGTGATTCTCTACTTAACGCCAATGCTTCTAGCAATTCACCGAAAATGAACATTTTCACGTTACTTGAAAAGGGAATCTCTGTTGGATTTTTATTAATATGAGGTCTGTCTTCTATTTTTATGTATTGTTTTACAAATTAAACCTTTTCACTTTTTCTTTAAAGTCGTTTTTCCTCATTTTTTTTAATTTTTTTCTCATAGACTATGGCACTCTATAGCTTTTAAGTCAAGTCACTTACACTCGCTTTGGTGCACACCCCAAAACAAAAATGTTTTTTTTTTTAAATATTTTACATTCAATTTTTCTTACTCCTCTTGCTTGTCTTTACACCATATTATTACATCCCCGACAGACAGACAGACACACAAACATAAATGTATAGACAGACAGACATACAGACATATCCATGGTTCGACAGACGAACTGCAAAATATTGCCATCGAGCACTAATATTTGTTGTAGTACATAAATAGTATTAAAAAGTCATTTGTATGTCGTTACTTTATTTTTTTCTTGTTTTTATTTATAGTTACCCTACACGAATTCTATTCAAAACTCCTTAGCACTTATGTATAAGCAATTCAGCTGCTAATTCAACAAATATGTTGTTAAAGCCAAGGATTAGATCTCTTGGAATAATAATGGAAGCCTTCTTATTTGAGAGCGTATTGGCTATATTAGGGTCAATTATCTCAGATCTGTTGGAAACCAGTAGACAAGGCTCTGTTTGTTGGATCTCGCAGTTCCCAATTCCTGTTGCAACTACAGCTGTAGTCTAGTAGATAGTGCGTTGGCGTATTAGACGTGAGGCCACGGTTCATACCCCAGGTCAGACATATCCAGAAAAACGAAATACGAACAAATATTTCTTTAGCGACTTCCTTTCAGCAGATTTTTAGCAAAAATTTTGAGAGTAAATAAAAAATGCCATGGAAAAGTTTCTCTTAAAAAAGAAAAGAAAATCTGTCGTTTGGAGTCGACTTTAAACTGTAGGTCCCCCACCGCTCATGTATAAAATTAAGACACACAAAAAGGGTAATATAAGAAACGGGATACGTAAATCTGGCGAATGGGTTGTAGTGTCCAATTAACATCCCTTAATAAAACGAAAAAGAACAAAAGAATTTCAAGCATTATAGCCATTTAGTCCAATCTATGCAAAAACAGATGACAACCTTATTATCCTGAGAGCAGCAACCGTTGACAAATCCCAAGAAGGAGACGAAGGGCATGTTTTGTGGCAGCCTTAAAAGTATAGAAAGAAAACATTCAGTTTAAAGTCGATTTCGAATGACAAATTTTTGAGAAACTTCTAAGAGTTTATGCCAGAAGGCTGCTGGGAGAAAGTCGTTGAATAAATGTTTTACGTAATTTGGTTTGAGACGTAATTGCTGGGCTCGGGTCTAACAAGGCGAGCATACTACCTACTAGACTACGGAGAATTCAATCGTCTCCTGCATTTTCATTTATTATTCACTTTGCTTGAGTTTTCATCCAGAACCCAGCCGGACTATTATATGTTCTGTTCCGACGAGGAGGAGAAACCATCGAACACCTTTTCTGCAACTTTTCGGCCCTTAATAGGTTGAGGGTCTTGGAAAGTTTGCCGACATTAAGACTCTCCATGGATTCAAAAATAGGATGAGCTTGTTGAGAAGGGCTAGGGCATCAAGGTTGTAGTCGCGCTCTGCGTGTTTTGTGGTCCATGTCTTTCCCATTTCGCTATCTATTGCAATATCCTCTCTGTCTGTCTCCTCTAGGACGTACATATTTACAAAAGTTATTTTGACCTCTGGGTATTGTACTCGTCGCAATGATAAGCATACGACCTCAAACCTAACCTACCTTAAATTTTCATAATCAAAGTCTGAAGCAGGAAATTAAATTACCATAACAGGTTCTATAATGACGGGGATGCCATATGCATTAGACTTAAAAAACAATGCACTCTGCACAAAAACATATTGAATGTGATTGCATGAAACCTTGATTAGATAATTCTACTCTTGTAAGAGATCGAGTATGCTATGTTCCCCCTCAACATAAATTTTTATAAGAGAAAATTGTTTTTAATTTTTTTTTTTTTGTTTTTTTATTAATTTTTAAATCGCAGACAATACGTAACCTATAATCAAGTGGCAAAAATCGACAACATCAGAGTCTAAAAAAACAAACGCAAAAAAAAAAATATTGAGAAACCAAAAACTAAACGTCATACAGCATCATTTGCAATGACTAAATGCTTCTCTATGTGTGTATGTACATGTGTTACATACGTTGTAAGTATTTGTCTTGATTTGTAGCCTATAATAAACCAGGTGAGTATGTAATGGGTCTCTCCATATGTGGACTAGGAATGTCGATGTGGGTTTCTTTTTTTTCTTTTTTTACAATCCATTTCAAAACTACTTTAAGACACATAGTAAAATAACGCGATATAAATTAGTTTTAAATAGGGTTTCGTAAACGTTTATAACCGTAACCGTAAACGCGGTTATTTGTGCTCATAACCGTAACCGTAAACGGATGAAAATCGGACGCATACGCATATTTAGAATGCTTGTCATTTGTAAACAAAAACTTTTTGAGAAAGAATATTCAACGCATTACGCACCAAGTGGAAGCAAAATAAAATTGGTAAAAAAAACATACACAGAAAATAAAACATTATGAAAAATTATTATGTATTAAAACTTACATAAATTAACAAATATTTACCCTAGAAAATGTCATTAAAAACACCAACATCATCAGTTTATAGTTATTTCAAGAAATTGGCTGAAGAAAATAAAGCCCAATGTTTAAAATGCTTTTCCAAGGTGACAAATGCAAAAGGAACAACTGGCGCTATGATAAATCATCTGAAGCTGATACATAAAATATCATTAAGCTCTTCTATGGGAAATGAATTGCATCAACCAAAACTACAAAAAACTTCATGTTCAATGCTAGAGTTTGTTAATCGAGAGAGTTTGGTGGATATTGTCTCAAAATTGGCCGCAATTGATAACATCTCAATACACACTATAACAAATGCAAAATTTATTCGAGAATCAATTTCAAATCGCTGTTATTCTTTGCCCCACTATGAAAGTGGTGTCATGAACTTAATTCATAATAACTTCGAATTAAAAAAAATGTATATGATTAAAATCATTAAAAAGCATAAAATAGATGGGAGAGACTTCAGTCTCACTACTGATGAATGGACAAGCCTCAGAGGACGTAGATATATGAAATTAAATGTACACGGAGAAAACAATGAGTTCATGAATTTGGGCTTTGTTTCAATCAAAGGATCTTGCAATGCGGATGAAATGGTTGAGAAAATTAAAAATCATCTAACTGAATTCAGCTGAATTCAGATGCATTAAGTCGAAAAGACGCAAATTTATTTAGTGCTGAGGGTGTTTTGTCGTTTTTGAGCAATAAAATGAAAGCTCACAACACAGAAATAAGCCGTGATTTGTTACAATCAATTCAACAGCGGATTGAGTCCCGGAGAAATAATAATATTGCTAATTTAATAAAATGTCTTTTTAATCCAAAATATTCTTCCAATTCCGTGGTTGCTTTTGCTAATACTCTCATTAAAAGACTTTTTCCGAATAGTAACATTCAAGATCCGGACAACGAAAGTTAGGATAAAGTAGCTGTAACTGATCACTAAGTTGATTTAGTAGAAGAACTGAACTCTTACATAACAAAAGCATCAAATATAAAACACTTGGGAAAACCTTCAGATAACACTTTGAGCCAAAAATTCAACATTTTCAAAATAACACTGAAAAGAACTCCCAATCTTGAAATGCTCTAAAAACGTTTAAGCCAACATCAACAGACACCTAGAGAACTTTCTCAGTTTCAGGAAATTTTTGCACCAAAATTCGTTCTCGTTTATCTTGTAAGTCACTGAATGCTTTAGTGTTTCTAAAACATTATTATATTAACTATCAATGTATTTTAAAGCAATATATGTTAGAAATAAACTATTTCTACTGAAGTTATATATTTCTTTAAATTTTCCTTCGGTTAACCGATAACCGCGGTTATTTGGAAAATTACTATCCGATAACCGCGGTTACTGAAAATGCGTTTATTACGAAACCCTAGTTTTAAAGCACTTCACGTTTCATATTTTCTTTGTTTTCCTTTTGTTGTTTTTTTTTTAACCAATTGTTTAAAAAGGAAGTTGACGTAATGAAAACATTTGAGAATTTGAACATTGATGAACATCGATGAAATTTGAAAATAAGACTGTGACATAAAAATTAAAAGGAAGAAAGGAAAACTTTTTTGAAATAAAGTTCTATTCTGAACTCCTTTATTGTGGGGTCTTGTATATATTTAAATATGAAAAGTTTAAGACAGACAACATTCATTAGAATTCAAGTCGTTTTCGACAATTTCAGTATGCAGTTCTGCAACCATTAGCTTATATTCGAAAATTGTAAAGAGACCTTCGGACTTTGATAGTTGAAGCTTCATCTGATAAATCAAATGTCATTTAATCAGTCTGGATGGATGACATGGCCTATAGAGAAGGATATAAGTCGGCTAAATGGTTTCTGGAGTGGTTGGCAAATGACCATCGAAAAATTATCCTCACCGATGAGGGGCCTCTATGCATTGGACGATAACAATTCACATCAGATTCAAGAGAATCCAATACGTGCTCAAAAACTAACTGTTTTGGTGTGGATTGTGGATTCGAAAATTGTAAAGAGACCTTCGGACTTTGATAGTTGAAGCTGGATTAATAGACATGGCCTATAGACAAGGATATGTGTTGGAGTGGTTGGCAACTGACCATCGAAAAATCATCTTTGAGGACCCTTTCTGCGTTGGACGATACCAATCCACATGAGATTCAAGAGAATCCAATACATACGGAAGAACTTATTTTTTGGTATGGATTGTGGGCTACCGGCTCATCGGTTCATTTTACTTTGGAAATGATGTTAGAAAGGCTATTACTGTCAACGTCGATCATTATATCTCGGTGACTGCCACCTTCTGACCTGAGTTGCATGATGTGGACACCAACGATATGTGCTTTCAACAGGACATCGCTATGTGCCACATTCTGCAATTGGAGAATCTATGAAATAATGGGCATCTCATGTGGAGGTGATTTGAACTGAACGCCGAGATCGTGGGATTAGATCGCTTTTGATTTTATATTGTATGGATTTTCTTAAGCCCATGGTGTAGACGAGCACAGCGGTCTTCGTAGCCAACATAAACTATGAAATCTGTCAAAATCAGTCAGATTTATGCACCAAATTTACGGAAAGTTTAACACTTCAGTTGTGTTCTACACAGAGAAGCTTTAATGGACATTTAGGTCTTGCGAACTAATAGACAGTATCAATAATATTTCACACACACATTGTTTTGTTAAACTTTAAAGACTACAAGC
This sequence comes from Sarcophaga rosellei, assembly GCA_930367235.1. Lineage (NCBI taxonomy): Eukaryota > Metazoa > Arthropoda > Insecta > Diptera > Sarcophagidae > Sarcophaga > Sarcophaga rosellei. The sequence goes on from OV884019.1 coordinate 34,235,545, forward strand.
GCTTAATAAAATTATTTCCAGTAAAGCCAGCCAGCAGATCTACATCTTCTTCTATTGCTTAAACTGTGTATTACGCAAAGGTTTATTTATTGTCAATGAGTAAGAGAGTATTGTCCACGTCATTTTTCAATGACTTCACTTATTCAACTAATTCGTAATCGACTAACAGTTGTTACTTGACTACAAATCAATCACTGACTTTAGAAAACTTTTAAGCAAAATTCCAACTTGATTCTGACCGAGCCATTGCCTTCGATACCAATTGTAAAGACTACTGCTCTAGGATATCATTTAACTGAGTCGTCGTAGTCTATTAGGTACTGTGTTCACTTATTAGACGTAAAGCCCGGGTTCGAGTCCCAACTCCAGACATCAAAACGTAATATGAAAAAATAAAATATTACTCTGAGAGTAAATAAATCTGCCGTGAGAAAATTTCTTAAAATCTGTCTTTCAGAGTCGACGTTAAACTTTAGCTCCCGCCACTCAAGTGTAAAATTAAGGCACACAACATGAGTGGTGTGAGAAGCTAGGCCGTAATCCTAACTGAAGGGTTGTAATGGCCAATGTAATGGTCATTTTTCAATGACTTCACTTATTCGACTAATTCGTACTCGATAGCCTAACAGTCGTTACTTGACTATAAATCGATCACTGGACTTAGAAAACTTTTAAGCAGTATTCCAACTTGATTCTAAGCGAGCCATTGCCTGCGATACCAATTGTCAGGACTACTCTCGTAGCTTCAGAATATCATTTAACTTGTGGTATTACAACAGGCCACCATGCGCACTGAAATTAATTTCAACAAATCTGCTATTCTCTCCTGCCGTAGGCAATATTACCGCCCTACTGTAGTGGGCAGTATAAAGTTCCCAATTAAGACTTTAGCTCATTAAAATATGCACAACATAATTTGCCATCACGAAGTAGTCTGCCTCAGGATCTATTACCTTATCTCAAACCCTCAAACCCTGCTTGTCATACCAAACATGGCAATCCTATTTTTTGATGACATGACACACGCCTTACAACACGATTTTTGATCATAAAATTCTAATGATCTGGAAGCGTTAACCTTTCTTCATTCATTACGCCATATCTCAAGTTGTTTCTGTACAGAAATTGCAAAATAGCAAAAACAAAGAAAAAATCACCTATTCGCTGTCAATACAAAAGACTTAAGACACATGCTGCTTTTGCTGTAATTGACTGTAACGAATTGGCTTCAGTTTAATTTGATTTAAAACCAACTCATTTGCAAATTCTCATGGATTTTATTTTGTTATTTTATTAGATCGCTGTAATGGAACCATAATTTGAGGAATAATTAGAATTCTTAAGAATCATTTAAAAAAATAGATTGGCTGTCATAAAAAATAGAATTTTATTGGACATGCCGGACACCTTTGTGTGACTTTTTTTATGATGATGTTTGATGCTGCTGCTGTTGATACTATGATATGTTTTTTTGTATTTCATAAGGACTTTTAATGATGTTTAGTACAACAACAACTAGCAAGCAACAATAGTAATTATAATATGAATATGAAATCAAAATTTAAAAATAATAACAATAATAATAACAATAATAATAATGATAATAACAATTATGAACACAATAATAAAATCTTAATAAGAATAATAATAATTCGTAATAAATTTCTTTATTATGAATGAACAATAATTCTCAAGAATTATTTCTAAGGAGAACAAAACTTTAAAAGGAAATAAAATATAAAAATTTTACAAGTAAAACAACATAAAAACAATAAAGAAATAAAATTAAACAACAACAAAAAAAACCCACAGAAACGACCTTAAAAACCGCCATCATTTAAAAAGCCTGTTGATGATGAAGAAAGAAAAAAGAGACATCAAGATGGCCAATCAACATGCATTTATTGTATTACCGCAGTCAGTATTAGCCGCCGTAGACTGACTAATATTTACACATTTTATTGTTGTTGCTGTTGTTGTTTTCTCTTTTTTTTATATGTTGGTAATAACAATAATATAGTATTTAGTTTTAAATATATTTGTTGTTGTTGTTGTTATTGTAATACATACACACAAAGATACATACATAAATGCAAACGTCTGTCCATTCATCCGTCACTGTATGAATACATATGGATTTTGTATGATTAAGAGCTTTGCACAGAAAACAACGAATTTAAAGAAATAAAAACAATTTTTCCAACGTCTACAAAAGGATGCAAAAATAAAAATCAACAAGTAGTAGAAGAAGAAGACAAAGACGAAAACAAAAAAAAAACGCATTTGTTGCAACAATTATTTTCGCATTTGGCTTCGAGTTAAAACGCAAAGCAACAACAACAAAAACAACATCGAATAAAAAGAAAAAGAGAATAACATCAAACGTTAATTCTTGAAAAGCTTATTAGCAACATAAACAACTTTATATGCAACACATTACAATTATATGCATCTCTTTACAGTGAGTGTCATAATTATAGGAACACATGTGGAAAATAAAATCCAATTTCTAGACATTTTTTTAGAATTTTTCCATTAATTGGTCTTTGGTTGTGTTAAGTCAAGTTAGATGGCTCTCCCACTTAGGTCAGTGTTTAGGCCTTTTATGATATCACAACTAATACTTCAAGCAGTGTTTACGCATTCTCTCATTTCTAGCAGTCTTCTGGCAAAAACTCTGAGAGTAAATCAAATTACCAAGATAAAGTTTTTCAAAAAGTCTGATAAAATTTCACACTATTCCAAGGTAACTCTTATATGGAATGCAGGACATTGAGATACATCATTGAAAAGGAGCATTGCTGATGAACTGACCAAGGTCGGTAAGGGGCTCATAATCTCTGGCACGTTACAGAGCATTGGTGATCTGAATGTACGTGCAGCATTGCCAGACTGTGCTGCATTTGCATGGATAAGAACTGATTGTCGTCTGTTGCATCAGTCATACGTATGAGTGTGATTTTCTATTTAAAGTCACTCCGACATATTATGGCATTAATAAGGTAACTTCTGTGTAGCTCTTGGTCTAAGGAGACCTCAAGCCTCTGTGTCCTGCACGCGCCATGGATTGGCGAAAGTTGTCATTTTTGGCATCCTGGATTGAACTTTGCGATGTAGATATTGTTAAAATTTATTCTGGAGTCGGATTGGATTAGGGAATGTTTGATCATACATACATAATTGGTCATTACGACCCTTTAGTCAGGTTTACCACCTAGTTTTTCACACCACTTATTTTTTTACATGAGCAGCTCCAGCTGCAGCTTAAAATCGACTTCGAACGACAGATTTTTTTGAGAAACCTTTCATTACAATTTTCTTTACTCTTAGAGCTTTTGCCAGAAATCTGCTGAGAGGAAGTCGCCGAAGAAATACTTTTTTTATATTTCGTTTTGTTGGAGATGTCTTATCTGAGGATATAAATTGATATCTTGTTAAGAGCTTCGCCGATACGTTGTAAGGCTATGTGGTTTTATAGGGGTGGGGAAAACCTGATCTGACATGTAGTAGTTCATACCACGTATAATACCGATTTAGTCTTACATGCGTGTATACGCCGACCACATGCATGGTTAATACTGAATTCAGTCCACAATTGTTGTACTGCAGAATATCGATCAAAACAACACAATTTTTGGTATTTGAAAGTTTGGAGAAATATTTACTTTCGTTTCCATGTAAAGAAACCTTTAACTTGACTCAAATCCGATGACCAAATATTCTCCGACTTATGTACATTATCTTCGACGAAGGTTCCATCTTAGCAATACCTTCAAACCTCTTTCCACCAAGTCCAAGATATGCTTATGCTGTCCAAGATATTTTTAAACTGTTTTCGGTAACGATAGGATCACTCGATTTCTCTTATGCTTCATTTACTCTACCAAATTAAACTCAAAAAAAAATTGACTTCAACTATTAAGGAACTCTTTAAGGTCTCTCACTTAAAGAGTAATCATGGTAAATGAAACAGCCATAGAGATGATGCAAATAAAGAAATAAAATGGAAGAAAACAATAATTCTTCTGTGAAACTATTATAGGAAACAGTAAAATCATTAAATTGAAGAATAACTCCAGTGTGTGAATATATGGTATGCAATATGGAGTATAAATGTGGTATACCCCTGCTGCCAATGGTTTGGCTGCAAAATTATTTCTTCAGTTTTTCTCTGTTTTTTTTTTTGTTGTTGTTCATTTCACATTTATAACTTAACAATTTGGTAGGGATTATGTTGGTTGTATTCTCAAAGTGTGAAACTGACATGCGAAGTTGCTGTTCGCTTCGAAGTTAAATTTTTTCATTTTGTTTTACCTTCATACAGATTAAGCAGTTTGCAATAATAAAGTCAGTCAGTGTTATTATGAACAAAAATATTTAACATTGCTGGCTTATATGACTGTCTGGCTGACTGAAGGACTGGCTGAATGGCAGGCTGATTGTTAAAATGTTTGGCTTGCATGGCCACCACCTGCTTTTAATTTTATTGTAGCGAGTGTATTCGCTCATTTACCTCACATTGCAATTTGATTTGTAGACATTTTGCTTGAAAAATGGGGTTGAAGTCCTTTCATTCTTTTGAGAAGATTAAGAAACAAAACAGCAACAAAAAAATATTTTTAAAACAGATAAACCGAAGAAGTATAAAAAAAAAATGCGAAAATAAAACTGACACTGGCCATAATGAAGACATTAACGTTAATGAAATTGTTATTAAAGCGTTGCAATGGATTGATGTTTTTGAAGACCATCATTGCTTGCGCAGTGAGCATTTTCGTGTCAGTGTGTGTGCGTGTACGTAGTATTTTTAGAAAATCAAATTAGTGAGTCTTCTTCTTTCTATTTTCCCTCTTCTTGTATATTATTTGTTAATAATTTTTTTTTTTTGAATTTTTTACAATTTATAGTTAATAGGAGATACGTATGTATATCCATTTCCGGTCATATGACGGGCATATTTGGTTTCAAGAAGTATTTTTAAAACTTTCCATATATATTTGGCAGTTATACTATACAATCTACAATTACGTAACTAAATGCCAACTAATTTTCACAAGTTTTTTCTCAGTCTAAAATTAATAGCCGTCTCCGGCAAGTACAGATTTTGTTCCAACAAATTTATATGCCAGATTTCTAGCGTAATGGACAGCTCAAAACACTTTCTCACACTTTTCTGTGCTTCTGGGAATCACAAAATTTCCCTTTCAGTATCAAGCCAGTTCCTAGCTTCTTGGCTTAAATAAGTACGATAATTAGTTTAGAAGGCTTCACTCGTAAGGCAACTTTGAGCCGTTCAATTTGTGTTGACCTAATTCTCATCCACTACTTGGAAGATTGCAACAACTAAACATGAATTATTGCACCATAAACAAGATATTGTTAAACAGAGTAGTCTTCAAAGTAAAATTGGCATGAACAGGCTGATTTTTAGTTGTGGAGAAAAATAAAGGCACTCTCTACGACCATATGTAGAAGCTCGACAATATCAATGATTAAATGCTCGGTCTATTGAACGGAATAATAAGTGCCATAAATTCATATCCAGTATTTATTAGCAAAATTCATTTCTGAAACTTAAACAATGTGGAACCCCCTTCGGAAGCATATCAAGCATGGAAAATGAGAGATATTTAGCCATAGTATCAGCTTGAAGACCAATGGTGTCAAAGAGATGCTTCCTTATGTATATTTAACTTTATTGTACGGATCAAAACCTGACAAGTATTCAATACAATACCAGGCATTCATTACTAAGTACCAAAGAATGCCTCCTTATGTATATTTAACTCTATTGTACGGATCTAAAACCTGATAAGTATTTAATACAATTACAGATATTCGTTACTAAGTGCCTCATAGTCCTATGCAGGGCATTTTAATCCTACTACATCAGCAGCACAGATCTTCAGAGCCCTTCAGAGACGACCCAAGAGCAGGAAGCACGATAATATCAAAAGTATAATATAAAATTCGCCATAATCTACTAGGTAGTGTGTTGACGTGATGTCACGATTCAAACGCCAGGTCAGAGATCCGCAACAAAATGAAATAAAATAAAAAGTTATTTGGCGACTTCTTTTCAGTCGATTTTTGGCAATAATTTTAAAAGAATAAATTGCCATGAAAAGTTTCTCAAAAATCTGTCGTTCGGAATCGACTTAAAACTCTAAGTTCCGCAACTTATGTATAAAATTAACACACATAACATACGTGGTGTAAGAAGCTACATTGCTAGTCGTTGTAGGTATTAGTTCAATTAAAAAAAATCCATGAATTGTTCATTTTTCTGCATGGCTTTACTATTTCATTTCCTATTATGCTGAGAAAAGCGGATATTGTAATAAAAGTATGTGTCTTAAGTCTTTCGTTTGCTAATGTTTTTAAAAGAATTTTTTCATTACTCAAAAACCAGCACGTGCTGTTCATTAAAGCAATTCTTATTATTTTTATCCCTAGCTAAAGAGTTGCAACGTGCTGTAAATTTTCTACAATCAGCAGCATTTATTTAATAAAAAATTTACGAATTAAATAGCTTAGTAATCGAAGAACGAATAAAAATTATTTTAAGTTTTGGGCATTACGAGGTTCTAATAGTTATCATATCATTGAAGTCGTTGTAGTATAGTAAACAGTGTGTTGACTTATTAGACCGCCTTTCAATAGATCTGTGGAAAAGCTCTGTGAGCAAAATAAAATTGCTATGAAAGAGTTTTCAAAAATTCGTTCGAAATCGACTTTAAACTGTAGGCTTCGCCACTCATGTGTACGATTAACACACACACATACACACAACATAAGTGGTGTGAGAAGCTATGTTGTAATCCTGACAGAAGGGTTGTAATGACCAATTCTATTATGTTACGTATGTGAGTCTATCTAAGTTTACAATGGGTCAATTCGACCACCGGGTACTGTACTTGCCACAGTTGACAAGTACACGTCCTCTAAGCTAAGTCTATCGAAAGTGTTTTTTTTTTAAATTTTTGGAAGGGTAATAAAGCAGTATCTTTTGGATGAAAAATTTACGTGAACTTGAGCATATTCTCGGGTTGTTGTTAGCAATCAATGTACTAGAACTCTATACCCCCCAGTTTTACAATCTTCAATAGAAAGACTACAAATTCGATTTTATGAAGTATTTAAGGGTACAAATTGACGGTTACGGTTATTTCAATGATGGTTTTGATAAATGAATCTTCAGAGCGGTGGCATTGAAAACACAAAATTATTTAAAAATTTTTTTTCACATGCTAGCAACCACAATTGTCACACCATACCCTGCATACCCTTGTATGTTAAATTCTGAAGTCTGTTCATGGCAAATAAATTTAATTCAACACTTCTTGTAGAAATGTTTTGCAAATTTAACATATTTTACTATACTACATACCATGTTTGCATATAATTATGATAAATATAATTGCGCACATACTATTTACTTAATTAAATTAAATCTCAAAAAAAATATGAAAAATTCTAATCAACACGTTCTAAACAGGCAACATTCACTTGTAAGAGCGGCGGTAAAATACAACGACATACAGACAGAGGCAAACATTTAAAAGTAAATCTAAAGGTGTGAAATATTACATTACGCAGCATTTAAAAACTTGCTTTTTTAATCGATAAGAAACCGAAATAGTTGTACAATTAGAGAGAGAAAAAAATGAATCGAATGAAACACGTAATCGAATTATAAAGAAAGAAAAAAACTTGCCAAGTTTAAATGTCAATTTATATTTGAAATAATAAAATCATCAGGCAATAATTTGTATTTTTTCTTTTTCATTCTATAATTCACACGAATTCAATATACAACAAGAACAACAAAATAAAATAAATAAAAAAAATATTAAAATGATTAGAAAAATAATTTGCAATGACCACAACCGCCAGCCAGAGAGTGTAGTGCAGTGTAGTGAACAATATTCTGTTATTTGTTCTCTAATACTTACAATAAATAAATAATACAACAAATAAAAATACAAGTTTTAAATTTAATTTCAAACACAATAAATACATACAAATCAATTCAATTCAACTCGATTCATTTCAATTCAATTCATTTCAAATGATTTCAATACAAAATACAATTAAAAATAAATGGCGGTACGTTCGGTGGTTTTTTCTTTTTTTTTATTAAATTTTATTTGAAACCACCATTGTTGGCTGCGGCATACAGGCATACAGTGCACTGTCGCCGGTGGGACTGTGTGTGACGTTAATAAATTGTGATTTAAAATAAAAACCGCAAATATTTAATAATCAAAATAGTTTGTTTAGAGATTTTCTATTACAAAGAACACACAGGTGTTCTAGTGAATGTACGGGTATTCTCTTCTTCATTTGGATTACGGAAGCCTTTTTAATATCAACACTCGGTTTGCTTTGTTAACCTCTTTCGAGAGGTACATGAAGTATGGAACAACTTTACTGGAATTTTGTAAAATCTTGTGACCATTTTATAAAATTTGTTCATAGAAAACTTTTTCGAGTTTTATTTTTTTATATATAAAGGCTGGGCCATTTAAAAGTTTTAATTTATACATGCTATCAAACAAAAACGGTTTGAAATTTTGCAAAATTTCCTTTTTTTTTTTGTTATGAAGTAAAATTTTTCCAGTTAGAAATGAAATATAATTTCATTCATATGGCTGCCGTGGCTGGCCTCACACTACCTCACTCGATCGAACCAATTTTCATGCACTTTTTCGTGTATGTGGTCGTATCTTGGCAATGGCATCACTAATGTCTCAGGTTTGTCGGCATAACACTTTTATTTAACGGCGCCTTACATTAAATAGTCCAACGGCGTCAAATCGCAGCTTCTTGGCAGGCAATTGACATCACCATTTTCGGTGTTGAGAAGCTAGGCCGTAATCCTGACTGAAGGGTTGCAATAGCCCATTATGTATGTATGTATGTATTTCGGCTAATTTAACGGTCATCAAACGTTTGACGCTATAAATCGATTATGGCATGAGATATGTGACAAGTTGCACCATCCTGTTGAAACCGAACACCGTTCATACCAAAAAATCGGTTATCATGGTGCGATACTTGTCACCATTAACCGTAATGGTTGCGCCGTCCTGATTTTCAAGGATATATGGGTCAATGCGGTTTGAACCGCGGCCGTGTGTCTAATTATGGTGTAAACAGACGATATTTGACAGAGTTTCGAAAAAAACGTAGGAAGTTAAGACTTTTCTTAAAGGAAGTCAATAGATTTCAAGTTTTAAAGTAAGCCAACACAGTAGACTAGTCGTTGTAGTCCAGTAAGTAGTGTGTTATCTTTATAATACATAAGGTCAGGTTCAAACCTGATATCAGACATAGTAATATGACAAAATATTTCTTCTGTGACTGCCTCTCAGCAGATTTCTAGCAAAAACTCCCATAAAACTAACACATACGATATAAGTGTTGTCGTAATCCTGACTGAAGGCCTCTAACAACCAACCATGTATGCATCAGAAATAATGCTATTATGGTGCAAAAAGAGGATATTTGAAAGGCTTATGAATAAAATTTGAAACTCAAGACACTATTTTGAAAGAAGTCAATAGATTTCAGCTTTAATAATAAGACAACACTCTAGATCAGACTTCTGCGTACAGTATTGTTAACGAAAAATACTTCAGTTGATGTGGTACTACTCAGTGGTTTTTGTCCACTAGGAATTTCAGAAAAGTAGCTTCTGTAGAAGGTGTCAAGTCACAAAGCTTATTTAAAGATTTTTTCAATTCTTTGAGTATATGTAAACAATTTCCAAGCTATAGTTTTTTTTACTAATACATTTGCAGGAAAGAGTATTCGAAATTTTGGTTGTATACCTGACTATTTCAAATACCTTACAGCGTATAGTTTTATGTTTAAGTTTCCATCTATTTTTAATAGTTTTTACTGTTAATTGTGCTCTGTATGACTCAAAGAAGTACGTGAATAATTATTGTTAACTTTTAAGCTTTAAAATAACCTTTTTTTATTGGTTTTTTCGAACATATTAAATGATATTTGTTGTTGTATTATTCACACAATTTTGCTACTTTATAATTGGAAACAACTTGGAAAATTTAAATTTACTAAATCAATGTGGTACCCTATAATAAATTTAATTTCAAAAGAAATATAATTTAGCAATGATTAGTATACGTTAAGCAATTAATTTTCGTAAGTTTTGTTAAGTAATTGATCTGCCACATGGGTTAGCTAACGAAATGAAGCTTCTCGGTAATATTTGCGATATTTCCTTAATTTGGGTGCCGGAATGCAAAGGCTACATCTGAAATAATAAGGCTGATGAAGTCGTTAGAAAAGCCTCGAAGTAGTGGAATCGGTCACCTCTATTTGTCTGCTCTACTCGCACTGTCGTCCAGACGAAATCTGCAGATTATATCAAGAATAGTCAAAGAGCAGTTTTACTTCAGTTTCATTTTAAGGGTTCTCTGGCATTAGTATGCAGGGTCAGAATGTTGAAACTCCTAAAGACCGCCATTACTCTCTTTCCGAACACAAAAGGGAGTACGCTGGTCATTGGACACTTGGTACGCATGTAGAAAACAGTTTAACCTTTATCCTTCTTAGCAAAAGCTGCAGGAACTCTGCTGAGTACAAGATAATCATTGAATTTCATGTTTTTCTTGTTTCTTTGAGATTTCGTGGTCAAACGACTAAGGCTCTTTGGGGTATTCTTCTGCAACAGCTCAATGCACTGCGAATAGGTGCAAGAGACTGCCACCAACGAGATGTAATGTACTGGCCTCAATCCCTAGAACTTATACATTTAATAAACAGCTGAGGAGAGTTGCAATCTTTGCAATTGGGTAGTACGTGCCACGTAGTTTGAATCTGGATTCTAAACAGCACTTTGCTATTAATTGTAGTCAACCATACATACATACATAATTGGGCATTACAACCCTTCAGTCAGGATTAGGGCCTAGCTTCTCACACCACTCATGTGGTGCGCATTAATTTTTTATACTTGAGTGGTGGGGCGTACAGTTTAACGTCGACTCCGAAAGACAGATTTTGAGAAACTTTTTCACCATGCCACAATCGTTTTATTGTGTCAAACGTTTGATGGCCTTGATTGGTCGCCAAGAAGCTACAATTGGACTATTTTCCTTGGGGCGCCGTCAAAGAAAAGTGTTTTGCTGACAAATCAGAGACTATTGAGCATTTGATGACCAACATTCATGATGCCATTGCCGAGATATGACCCCATACACTCGAAAAAATGCACGAAAATTGGTCCGATCGAATGAGGTACTGTGAGGCCATATGAATGAAATAATATTTCATTTTTATAAGGAACAATAGTACTTCACAACAAAAATATTTATTTGGCGAAATTTAAAATTTAAATTAATTTATTGCATATATAAATTAAAACTTTTCAATGGCCCACGCTTTAGAAACCATGTAGTCCACCTGATATTATTGATGTAGCGTACATCTAAAGCTTTAATTTAATTTTAAGTTTAATGCAATCACTTCTAAGAATTCGAATAATTTTTATCTAAATTATATGCCACCAATTACAACACGTTGTAGTTAAAGGAGGGTAAAAAGGGGAAATTTATATTAAAAAAGAAACACAGCACAGAGAACAACAAGTATTTTAATGACAGCTGTCAAAATGTCAATTGATGTGAATTGTTAGCTGTATGTTATGGTTACCATTTTCGTTTTTAGTGTTTGACGTTAGTATGTGTTGTCATTATTTCCATAAATATTGTAACAATCATAAAACTATGGCAACATATACATACATATATATGTAAACAATTTGCATATGCGGCCTTATTTACGAGTACTATGTAGTACCACAGACAACAATTGCCAGCAAGCAAATGGTGGTGAATTTAAAATCGTTACAATGAAATCAAGATCGATTGAAATGAAATCGAAAACAGAAAGTCGTAAATAATCATAAAAAGCGATAAAAAGCGACAACAAAAAACAAGTTATCGATACTATAGGGTGGAGGCTATAAATCATTTTAATTAAGAAGGAAATCAAACTACAAAATTATGTCGTATTAAAAATATATTAATTAAATTTTGCAAACAAATAAACAAACAAGCAAACCAGCGAGATTGAAATCAATTGCTAATGGCAAGTTACAGGCACCATGGAAAATACAAACAAACAAGTGTTACTAGTGAATGTGAATTATTATAAAAGAATTTATTTAATTTTATTATTTCCCATTCCTATACAATTGAAATTGTCTTTCGAAAGAAAAGCAAGAAAAATCACTCCACTGCCAGGTACCATTATTGTAAAGTATTCGACTGCAGTAACTCACTCGCATTAGCCTCATCAAAAACTCTATTTAAACTATTCGTTCATCAACATTTTTTTGTTTTTGTTTTCTTTTCTTTCTCATTTTACTCCTTTAGGATCAACAACAGAACAATCAAACTAATCTAAATTGCTAAGAAATTCATCATCATTCTCCGCCAACAACAATGTCTTAAACATGGCAACAACGACGGCAGCAGTAGCAACAATGTATGACCAAAATTATTTTGTGTAGAATGATGCAAAAGCAACAGACTGAAAGGAAGTATAGCCTACAGGCATACGTGAGTTTCTAATATTTTTTGTTAAATGGTTAAGAAAGTGAAAAAGATATGTAAGGAAGTCTGATGGACACACTTAGGCCATACAGGACTTATCTGGAAAGATATTTAGTAACCTCCAATCAAGAACACATTCTTCACAGTTATAAAGTTTACAATCAGTTGGATAGGGAGTCGTTATCATAATGATTCTGATTAGAATTCTAAGAACTAAACAAAGAATCCCACATACGTATACCTGTAGTTGAACAAGAACTTGTTAATTGTCTACCACGGGAACGTGATGATTTTGATGGGAAAATTTAATGCGGAAGTACATACATATGTTCTTCAAGAAATCGATGTAGTCTAGTAGGTAGTGTGTCGGCCGTGATTCAAACCCAAGACCAGATTTCCCTAATAAGACCAGATATGACAAAATTCGTCCCCTTAACAGTCTTCTGGCAAAAGCATTGAGATTGAAAATACTGCCATGAACAGTTTCTCAAAAATCTGTCTTGCGGAGTCGAGGTATAACTATTGCTCCCGCCACTCATGAATAAAATTAACACAAGTAAATAAACATGAGAAGCTAGGTTGTAGAACTAAAAGGTTGCAAAAACCAATTGAATTGCGGAAGTACGAACTTCGTGCACCCATCCTGAATATGTGATGAGCACGAGCACTGTAGGATATGCGAACAGCAGTGTAGAAGTCTTAGTCATTGAAGCTACTCTGTTCCCCCACAGAACTATATACATAATCACACTGGTGTTCCTAGATAATCAAACTGAACCATCCGTTAAAAATTAATGTGAACCTGAGTGGGCAAAGCACAGATATCAGAAACAACGAACATGTTTTCGTTGGTACAGTGCTTAGAAAGTCAGCAGAAAACTGGCTGGTCAAACTAGCACAGTCTCCAGTAGCAGAGAAGGAAACATAAGAACTCAAATCAAAGCACAATTGTTTGAAACACATGCTTCTGTCGCCGTAGTCTAGTAGGTAGTGTGTTCGCTTATTAGACGTAAAGCCTGGGTTCGAGCCCCAGGTCTTGATGTCTGGCCTAAATATGAAGAAAAAAATATTTCTTCGGCGACTTCTGGCAACAACTCTGAGAGTACATAAACCTGCCATGAAAAAGTTTCTCAAAATCTGTTGTTCGGAATGGACGTTAAACTGTAGGTTCCGCCACTCAAGTATAAAATTAAGGCACACAACATGAGCGGCGTGAGAAGCTAAGTCGTAATCCTGGCTGAAGGGTTTTAATGGCCAATTATGTATATATGTATATGAACATGCTTCTGCACGCAAAATGTACGCACTTAAGCTGAAGTAAACCTTCGATTTCCATACTGATAGTAACTCATAGAGAGCGGAAAATCTGTATATTATCTGATAATGGCGCAAAAACTCACACCCTGAAGCCTAAGTTAGCAGTAACATTTATAAGCCGGTCAAGCATAACTCCACACTTATAAAGGAAAAGCATAGTGCAACTACCATAAAATGCACCAAGGAAATCTACAAGTAAATTTATCTGTCGGTGACTAGCCCATTGGCCACTTATAAGGAACGCGGATAAGCTGGTAAACTCAAAAACTTAACTGCTGCAATATGAGCAGAACACTAAACTAAGGTCCTACGAATACCACCACATGCTTATCAGAACTTTTGCAACTTTATCACCCTTTAGAGCTTGTACAGGTACTGATAACAAATTATACCTGGAAGTTTCCAAAGCTAATTAAAAAGAACAAATCACAAAGATCTGATAACTCACGCCATTAGATACAGTGAGTATTGAGATTTAAAAACGAGGATAAAGTTATCTAGAATACTCACTTCGGAAAGCAGTTGAATTGAATTTATAAATTGTCCACACAAGAAAGAAGCAAATAGATTGTAAAGTGGCAATTGTAGTCGCCATAGTCTAGAGGTAGTGCATTGACTTATTAGACGTAAGGCCTCGATTTGAACCCCAGGTCAGACATCTCCAACTAAACAAAAATATGAAAAAATATTTCTTCGTCGACTTCCTCTCAGTAGATTTTTGGCAAAAACTTTGAGTCTTTACTAAAATTCCATGAAAAGTTTCTTAAAAATATCTTTTGGAGTTGACTTTAAACTTTAGATCCCGCCACTCACGTATTAAATTAACACACACAACATCGGTGATGTGAGACACTAGGTTGTAATCCTGATTAAAGGGCTGTAATGACCAATTATGCATGTGTGTAATGACAAAGGAGGCCTGGAATGAAGTGAAATTAATACAATTGCTTACAATAGATATGCCATAGAACACATACATACATAGCATATGTATGTATACATACATAGCATATATAAGTATGTATTGACTCTATGTTAAGCATTAAAAACACGAGAACAAAATCGTATTCTGTTGTTTAAATTTTGTTTGCTTTTAATTGCTCTATGCTCCCGAGATTTAAATGATTGTCCTGTCATAATGCAAGTCATCCATGGATGCTCAATATGCAGGATATTTAAAAAATTGTTCAAATTTCTCTAAATTCACACAATGGTTTTACAGCGGCTATTAAGCAAACCATTTAAAATATTTGGTGGCTTTCTTGAGAGTTCATAACGCTATTGTTCTTTATCGTCATGTCAAATTAAATCACAAAATGTTGCTCAACCTCATGTTCAGTGCCTTTTAATTCTACAATTTCCATGATTTTGTTTGGAGGCATTTTTTTAATTTTCCTTTTTTAATTCTTTTTGAAAGCGCCACTAAAAAAGAATAAAGAAAACAAAACTGATTTCGGCAAAATACTTAAAGGCAAGAGTATCAAATATCAGAATTTGTTTCGTAAAAAAAATCGACATTTTCTGCTTTTTTTCCACAAAACAAAAAAAAACGAAACATTTTAAACAAATTTTTTTTTTTTAACAAATTTACACAGAAAATGTTGTTCAAATGCCATCTCCTTCAGATGCCGTGTTGATGTGAAAAAGTAAACAAAACAATTTGCATATTAAAGGCAACGAAGGAAAGAAAGAAAAATTCAAGCAACAGCAACAATAATGAAATGCCATGGTAAACGATTTAAGTGTAATGAATTTTTAATAAGTTTACGAAATCATGATGAAAAATCTTTTCTTTACCATTTATTTGAAATGATTTTTCCATTACAACATAACATTTACAACAACAGTTTAAAAAAAATTTAAGAATTTTAGACAGAAATTGTCTAACAATGGAATGCAGATGAGATATTTCTGAATGGTCAAAGGCAAATCTGAGAAGAAATTTTTAGTGACATTTGTAAACCGATAATGCATGTCATTTGGTCATACCTACTATAGCACCATTTTGGAAGAAAATTAAAATCTTTTGTTACAGAAACTGGAAGTAAAATATCAAGAAATATCATTGAAAGTCGAGATAGTCTAGTAGGAAGTGTGTTGGATTATGGAGGTCGTCAGGTCGTGGTTCAAATCCCAGCATAGACATCTCCAATATAGCGAAATGTGAAAAAGATATTTCTTTGAGGACTTTCTCTCAGCAGATTTCTAATAAAAACTCTGAGAGAAAATAAAATTGCTCTAAAAAGTTGCTCAAAAATGGTGTCGACATTAAACTGTAGATCATGCCACTCATGTATAAAATCAACACACACAATATAAGTGGTGTGAGAAGCTAGGTTGTAATCGTGACTGAATAGTTATAATGACCAATTATGTATGACAGTCTCACATATACAGCAGTTCAGAAAAGGGCAAATATGCCATAATGATGCGCACAAGGCTTGCAAGGATCACGCACTTATAACCAGATCAATAGCGACGTATGGGGCCATTGTTTGGGAAGACATAATAAATCTAACACTAGCTCAAATGTAGTTGATAAAGTGCAGAGACGAATATGTGTCGCTATAACAACGAATTTATTCTACAGCGATGATAGACAATTTATTAGTTGAGATTGATAGATTTTAAGCCCATTGCACACAGCATCGGAGACCAAGGCTTCGAAGACTATGGTTAGAATAAAAAAATTTTACAATTATTCAATTCATTAAAGGATTCTGTAGCCAGAATGAACGTAGTGCCTCCCTCCTTAACTATCTCATGCACAGCAGCAGTAGACAAGTCTTAGTACCACACAAAAATGAGTGGAATATTCCGTTAAAAGCAGTGGCACTCTGTGTCATTTCCAATTTCCTCTCTGCAGCCTTTTTGGCAGAAATTCTGAGAGAAAATAAAATTGAAGACGTTAAACTATAGATTGCCACTTATGTACAGAGTTAATACATATGTACATGCTGACTAAAGGTTTGTAATAACCAATTAAGAAAGAAGTCTATCCCCACATAAGATGTACTCAGTTCAACAATACTATCTAAGATTCAGACCGCCAATCTAATACTTTGTTCTTATAAGGAAATAGTATGGGACTGTCTGATTAAACTGAATCATCTATGTAGGGTACATAGGTTTTTGATCCCCTCTGGTGGCGGAAGTCCAAAGATGGTAAACTCAGCGAAAGGAAAGACTTTCTCCAACTCAAATGGGTTTGTGGCAAACTTTTTTTGGGTAATTACAATAAAAGGAGATTTAAATAATACATCAGACCAACCAGCAATAACCAGAGAAAAGTAACCAAACTTTTAAAAGGGCACTATAGACTCAAAGAACACTTGGCAATCATTGCTAACCGAATATGTGGATTCTCTGGTAGCGAAAATGCATCATCAGAACACATACATACTTAGAATCTATGAGGCATTAATGTATACCAAAGGGAAGCACTTGTCCAAGTTGACACAGAGCAGCACCATGAAGAGATAATAAGCTTCGAGGAGCCATTGTAGAAATGCCTTCTAGAGATTTAGGGCAGTACAATAGATACTCTGGTACCTCTACATAACGGTAATTATAATAGTTGCCATTATAGTTTATATCCTTTAAATGTAGAGGCTTGAAAGCGTTCGTGTAAATTCAAACAAAGATTTCTTAAAAATAGTTCATGTTTTCCATGCGATAGTTGTAAATCTTTTTACCAAATATTCGAAATATTTATTTCCCTTCTCTGGGATATAATTGAAAATTATATTGGAAAACATAATGCCAACAACAAAACATGTTGTTTAGTTAATATGTTCACAACACAATTTTACAAAAAAAATTGTGTTTTTTTTTCAATTTGTTGGCCACATGACTGTGATATACACCCAAAATATCAACAGAAATCCACAAACAAAAAATAAATAACAATGCCCCCAAAGCTCCAAACCCCAAACAAATTCTTTGGCTTCCCTAGTCCTTGCCACACCAAGCCACACAAAAATTTCAAGCAAACGATCCTAAGGAGACATAAGTAAAGACCAAGACGAAGACGAAAAAAAAAGGAAAAACTCAAGCGTTTTAACAGAAGCATCATAAGACATCAGTAACATTTCCGCCTGCTGTGCTAAACTTATCCAAATCAATTTATAAATCAGCTCAACAACAACAACAATAACATTGCAGCAATAAAAGCAAGCCACAACAGCAACAACGAACAATTGCTTTAAGGTCAACAATATCAACACCATAAACTTTTTCTCCTGCGATTTTTGAGGTTTTTATTTCTTCTACAAGCAAGTGGTCTTTTGCTGGTGGTATTTTTTTGTTTCTCTTGCTGTCTTTTTTTCTGGCTTTTTTATTAACGATTTTTATATTTTTTTCTTCTTTCTTTAATAAAATATTTCATAAACTTCTTTGCTTTGCTTTGTAGAAGACCCAAATGTTTGAACTTTGCCAAAAGGCTCATGAGCTAATGCGAGAAAGATACACAGAAAGTAAAGTTTGAAAACAAAAAACCCAAAAAAAAAACTCCCAAATGAATCCAATTGAAACAACATCATCGACAACGAACTCAACGACAATATAAGCTTGCTGCTGCTGTTGTTTTTGCTGTTGCTGATGACGACAATGATGCTGATGATGAGTACTATACAACAACGACGACGACGACAACAACACAGCAACGACAACAACACAACATAAACATGATGAGCAATTTATTGTGTCAAACTCAATTATATTCGTGTGATATTCCTTAAGACCTCATACCAAAAACTAACCAAAAACTTTCCAAAACAAAAAAAAGGAAACAATTAACATGCCATACCATACCCTTCCTGCTTTTGGGCGCAAAGCTTAAAAATTATTGGTTGGGGGAGAAAATAATTATAAAAAAATTTTTAAATTGAAAACATATCTTTCCCACTTTCCCAGTATGGAAATCAAGAAACCAACACAACTTTTTTAAAAACATATGAAAAAATGTGTATAAGTTTATCGGATTTTTACATGAAAATTATCAACAACAAGCATACACTGTTGTATATTCATCGAACAATACAATGAATACAACGATACAACGGCTTGTGTGAATTGACCAAATATTTTCTTTAAACCTAACTTCGGCATGATTCTCAATGTCAACAAAAACGATTGCTTTTCATGCATCCATGTGTGTTTTTCTAGGATGCATTAATGCCTTCCATATTCCAAGTATGTGTTCACTCTCATATTTATGTTTCTTTAGACTACAGTGCCCTGTCAAAAGGCCACTTACTTAACTCAGCTTATTCCAGAATAGTCTGAATCATGACTAAAGTATCTTTCTATTGTAATTACCCCAGAAATGTTTATAATGTCTTAAAGTCGCTTGCGTTGAGAGCATTTTTGCCTCTCTTTCGCTGAATATACCCTTTACAACATCTTCAAACATCATAACTGTGGTGACCATATCTGTAGTGAGGGCACGGTTCAAACCCCAGGTCAGACGTCAAAACGAAATTTGAAAAATATTTCTTCGACAACTTCCTCTCAGCTGATTTCTGGCAAAAACTCTGAGAGTTAATAAAATTGCAAATAAAAGTTTCTCAAGAAATTTGTAGTTCGAAGTAGACCGTACCGCCACCCATGTATAAAATTAACTTACGCAACATAAGTGTGTGAGTGACTAAAGACTTCCAATGACCAGTTATATTTGTATGTATGTATGTAATTAAGCAGACGATATAGCTTCGTTCTCTCCTGTATTTGCTATTTCTTTTCAACTAAAAAGTTGGAAAGTTTCTATAGTATCGAACAGCTACGAATAGTTTGAATATCCTTCAATGCATGACAATAAACTTTTTGAGACTACTGCACTGGTACTCAAGACTGATGCATCCTGTTGCCAATGCTTTATTTAACCTTGCTAGATGCAATTGTTAAAGCAAGACGCAAGTTATGTTGAACTTTCGTATAAAATTTTCTTCGCAATTCATAACTTGGTATTTGCGTCAGCAAATTTAATTGTAGCAAACGAAAATTTATGCATTCCATTGGTGTGGAATGTAGTTTGGCGGTATCATTAGGAAGTATTTATTCGTAAATGACCGTCAATTCAAAGCGCTGTGTCCTATAATAACGTACTTTTTGTAGCCTGCAATTAAATACTGTGAACTAGACGGTAAGTGGTTCAAATGCGGCAGTACTGCAAGCGACATAACACGACTCATTTTGATTTTGTTGCATGAGAAGTTTCTAAAGAGAGTAATTTCTCGTTTTGATGTGGCGGCGTAACATTTTTTGTGTGGTAAAGTAGTAAGCGAGGACAATTCCCTAAAGTTAATCATATTGTATGTCGACATTCATCAAGATATCGTAGAGATATCAAAATAAATGTTTACAAAGGTGATCAAAACGTAACACAAAAGGATCGATTATTGCTATCAATTCAGTGGCAGTCATTTAAATGACTTTGTATTCGTGCATATTGCCGTAGACCATGTTTCATTGATATCATGGTTTTATTTATTTTTCCTTTTGAAACTGCACGGCAGCCATTCGGCATTCGTCCAAGAGTCTAGGTTCTGTTGAAAATTAGCCACTAGGTGTACATTTACGCAGGATATTATTTTCTAACATGATTCACTAGAGCAGTCAAATCGAACTCCTGGTGGAGTTATAAAGAAATTAAGAAAGTTTGATATTTTGAATCGCGCATCATTATTCATTCCACCACTGTATTGAATTCAGATGTTATTACAAATTCAAATAATTTGAATACAAGTAGCCAAGTATGAAAGAATTTTACTTTTTACCTTACCCTCTGATACTTTCTTTAACAAGCTGCATATATGTATGTATGTGTGTATGAGTATGCTTTGTGACCAAAAAGAAAAAAGGCACACAAAAAATATTTTTCTTACCAAAATTAAAGATTAATTCAATATTGTTCTGTTTCTTTTATTTCCTTTTGTTTTTATGTTTCCTCTTTTTGTTCTTTTATTTTCTTGCGTTCGTGTGTTTATTTGAAGTGGGTTTTTAGTAAAATTCTTTATATTGTTTAAAATCGTTTTTTAAAGTTTTACAATCAAATAACTTTTAACGAATGAGCCAAAAACACAAAAATTACTCGAATTCAACAGATACGAGAAAGTAACTAAACGGTTGAGCATAATTCCATGGCACCCTACATTACAAATGAAAAAATCCTTTTGAATACAACTCATACACCCATTTTATATCATACCCAATTTTGTACAACATTCTATAACTACAATGAAAGATACATACAGAGTCAACTGAATAACCCATGCCAGGCAGTATGCCATCCCATTCTACTGGTGGCCAGTTGACATTAATTTAAAAAAAATGTTTAACCAGTCCATACCTCGTTTTTGGGGAGGCTGTGGTTTTATTTATTCCCAAAGATTCTAATATAAGTCTGAGACGTCTAAAGAGATGGTTCTAACATAGACACTTTAAATTTAAATAAAACACAGTGTGTGTAAGATATGGTTGATATTTTTAGTCTTTTGAAAGACGTATTGACGCCATTATATTGTGGAATATAACATTGTTTAAGTGTTCGCAACGGCGACTTAAGAAAACCCAACCAGAATCCTCAACGTGAGATGATTATATTCTTGAATCACTCGTGTAGAATATTCAATTTGGCATGTGCTGTGTTGCAGTCCTGTTGAAACCCCTTGCCGTTGGTATTTAAATCATGCAATTCAGGCCAAAATTATTGAGAGTAACAGCCTTATCAACTTCGTGTTCAAGGGAATATGGGCTCACGACGACACTACCCAAAATCCACAACAAACAGTACCACTGGATGCATTGGACGCTTTTGGATCTCATGTGGTTTGGTGGATCATCACAAATGCGATAATTTCGTTTGTTTCACATTCGCATTCAATCAGAAATAGATCTCATCGCTGGACATATTATTTCGATGATAATTACGGTCAGTAAACCACTGTTTCAGAGGTCATTTAGCGAACACAGGTCGTTGTTCACAGGTACGAAAGTCCCCGTTTGAAGACATACTTACATAATTGGACATTACTACCCTTTAGTTAAGATTACGACCTAGCTTCTCACAGCTCTTAAGCTGAGTGTTTTATTTTTATACACGAGTGGTGAGATCTACAGTTTAAGCAGATGATATTTTTGAGAAACTCTTCATGCCAATTTTCTTGTCACCCTCAGAGTTTTTGGCAGAAATCTGCTGAGATGAAGTCGCCGAAGAAATTTTTTTCACATTTCGTTTTGTTGGAGAGGTTGAACCGTGGCCTTACGTATAATAAGCTAACAAACTACCTACTAGACTATAACGATTTCCTCTTGGAGGACCCTGTATATATTAACAAACAGTATGACTAAGTAGCGTTTGTTGCATGTTTCTTAAGAAAAGTAAAAAGACTCCTTTTACTTCTATATTCTGTGGGTTACATATACAGGAGTACACGACTGATTGGGCAGGCATTCTATACTATTCCTAAATAATCGTTTAAATTGAAAGAAAAATAATGGATACCTCTGCATATAATTTTTGAAATTGAAATTATTATCACCATTATCCTTTCACCAGTTTTTTGTAGCTTTTAAAGAATGACACTCATCTGATCCCACTTAATACAACACCCCATAATGCTAATGTAAATTAATTTCATATTTTATTTTAGGGTCATTCAAAGTCGTTTTAATGTTTCAAATTGCAATGTTATTACACACTGTCATTATTTTCGTGTAGAGCAGGAATAAGAAAAAGAATATCAACAACAAAAAACTCTTTGCATTTCATAATGACACCTTCAATTGATGATCAACGTTGGATTAAGAAATTGCCTCGTATTTGTAAAAATACAAGAAAAAAAATTGTAAGTTTCTCAGTGAAACCAAAACTTTTTTAAAATTTTTAAGATTCTGTAACAAAAATGAAATCGACTTTTAAATTAAACATGTTCTAAAGAGTACTGAAAGAGAATACAAAAGTAACGAATACAAAGGCCATGATTCAAACCCTGGCCAGGGTCGGACATCTCCAACAAAACGAATTACAAAAAATATTTCTGCGGTGACTTCTTCTCAGTTGAGAGTAAATAAAAATGTCTCTGAGAGTAAATAAAAATTGTAATGAAAAGTTTTTCAAAAATCTGTCGTTCGGAATCGACTTTAAACTGTAGGGGTCTAGCCACTCATATATAAAATTAACACACACAGCATAAGTGGTTTGAGAAGCTAGGTCGTAATCCTGCCTAAAGGGTTGTAATGAACAATTATGTATGTACGTATGTCATTGACTCGGATCCAAAAAAAAAGTCAAAGCTGTACAGAAGGCGTACAGAAATTCAGCACACTCTTAAGGAGCACGCTCAGTATAATTACATTATGAGGACTTGTATAAGGCATTTGGCAAACGGCTTCTGCAGAAACTGTAGAGATGAGGAAAAGGGACTGTTCTTTAAGTACTGGGTACATACCAGAGATCAGCAATGAGTATTCAAAAATATGAGTAGATTCGAATCATACTCATAATTTCTGATACTTATACGCATACATTCATACTCATATTCAAAGTTTGAAGTACTCATCGTACTCATACTTAACAGTACGCATGATGTTGTTGATTTCGACTCTCCTTTACTCAGCATTTACAATGACTCACAAAATATGTATGATTCGCGTACGAACACTACAATACTCACTAGAAGGTTGTGTGTTTGCTTTGCGTGCTGTCTTTGTCTTCTCTTTCTTTTGTAAATGCAACAACAACTAAGACTGTAAATTTTGATGAATAATTCGAACCACTCGAATCATTTATGAGTATTATAAGTATTTTTCTAAATTTATGAATCTGAATGAGTAGGCGAATGAATCAAACATATTTCGAATGTTATGAGTTTGATGTCAACGTTGTACTCATACTCATTGCAACATGTACTTATCAATGTTGTAGCGAGTACGAATGAATCAGAGTAGTTGAATTTGAATACTGTTGACTGACTGACAGTCGAAGTCGCTTTACCAGAGACTCCGAATGAGTTCGAGACCTGGGGGAGAATAGAAAACTACGAGACAAATGCTGTTTCCTTGTGAACAAGCAAACTAGCAAACACAAAACCTACTGATTTTCCAAACCGCTGAAACTGACTTTAAGATCCTCTGACTATGTTACAAATACGAATTTTTTCAGCTCATTTCATCAGAATTAAAGAGAATTTATTTATTTTCTTTAATTCTACACTTTGGTAAAAGGGATCAATTTTGTTTTGTTTTTTTTTGCCTTTTTGTTTGTCTTCAGAGCAATTCACAGCTTATCGCCCCACCAAAAAATATATGCGACTAAAGCGTTAAAAATAATGATGAAGCATGCAACAAATTTAAAAAGGCAACTTACACGATGCATTTAATGCCAATGACAAAAAATACAACAACAACAACAACACCAAAAAAAAAAAATAACAATATGCAACAAACACCGACTGGCAAAAGCACAATGACAATGACAGGCAACGACTATAAAAACAAGGAATTTGACATTTGCTCTTCTTAAAAAAAACTAACAACAATAACAACAACAAGAAAACATAAAGACAAATGTACAAGTATGTATATGAAACAGTCTGTCTGTCTGTCCGTTCGCCTGTCCTGCGCTTTTATACCCAAGTCAAGTTTACACCAACATTTGCTGCGCAATGTTGCAATGATGACAATGAAAAAGACTTAAAACTCTAGAATATTCAAAGACAAATAATAAGAATAATAAAGGATTTCTTTCTCTTGTTTTCTTTTATTTTCTTTTCTTAGACTCTTTATTCTTAAGAATCAAAACTTTTTACAGCTGAAAAGTAAAAGAAGAGAAAAAATTCAAGCAAACGAAAGAAAAAAGGTCAGAATGTAAGTTTTTTTTCTGTTTCTGTTTTTGTCAAATAAACTAAGAAATGAATAAACCACCACAACAGCAACAACAACAGCAACAGGAACAACATAAAACAACTTGCAACACAATTGTAAACTTTAAAGCCCCCGAAATTTAAAAGGCAACA
Source organism: Sarcophaga rosellei (assembly GCA_930367235.1). Taxonomy (NCBI): domain Eukaryota; kingdom Metazoa; phylum Arthropoda; class Insecta; order Diptera; family Sarcophagidae; genus Sarcophaga; species Sarcophaga rosellei. Next base: position 34,260,467 of record OV884019.1, read on the forward strand.
ACAAAAAAACATTTACGGAAAATGTTTAACGTCAATTTCTTCTTTTCCATGTTTTTCCTGTGGTACCCCTGGTGTTTTCATTTTGCAATTTGATTCGTCCGTTTTTTTTTTTTTTTGTTTTTTCCTCCCTTTCCCTCTATCGCATCTTACCACTCTTGTACAAATTCTAAATTTCTTTTAAGCTTTAAGAAGCTTTACCAAAGGATTCTTGCCAATAATCAAAAAGTCATTAGTACAGTTAAAAATTCATCCCGGTTTTAAAACAAAATACGAGGATTGGTTTGTAATCTTAAGTTAAGATAAAAAAAAAATTGATGAGACAATAAATATTCTAACAGAATTAATGCCCAGAGATATTCCTGTCAGATGAGATTAGGAATTCAAAAAACGAAACCAATTTTCTTTTTCTAAATGTCAAATGGATCTAGTGGGCTGGACTGGTATCAACTATTTTAAAACAGTTTTTGCTACGGTCTAGCATTACTTAAGACCGGAGATGTCGAAGAAGAAAGTAATACAGGTGCTGAAGCTAATTTCTTTATTAACGATCAATAAATGCAGGTCATCTACTGAAAAATGCAAGTCATCGACCAAAAAATGCAAGATATCGACCACAAAATGCAAATCATCGACTAACAAAAATACAACCCATCGACAAAAGAAATTCAGGTCATCGACCAAAAAAATGCATTTCTCGACCAAAACATGCAAGTCATTCACCCAAATTACCAAACTTACATCAATCAAGAAAAATGCGAATCATCGTCTAAGAAATATGCAAGTCATCGACCAAGAAATATGCAAGTCATTTTTCAGTCATTGGCTGAAAAGCACAAGAAAAAATGCATGTCATCGACTAAGAAATATGCAAGCCATTTGCTAAAAAAACTCAAGAAAAAATGCAAGTCATCGACCAAAAAAAAAAACCAACTCATGGACGAAAAATTTGCAAGTCATCGCTCAAAAAAAGAACGCCAATCATCTACAAAAGAGAAAGCAAGTCTTCACTCAAAAAAATGAAAGCCATTGACAATAACTGCAAGTACTCAAAAAAAAAAAACCCAAGACACCGGCAATGTAGCCCGCTTTATACAGAGAACTTTTCTTTACTCATTTGAAGCAAGCATCTAACATGGACGCCTATACCATTGGTCCCAAGTAATGTTTGACCGTAAAGAACCTTATTTTGGAATCCTTGAGACTAGGGCTATCCCATCCACTAGGTCTATTTCCACCAATAGGTCCATTTTGTATCGGATTTTTTCCGATTTACATAGAGAACTTTTTTTTCTGCTAATTTGCAAAAAAATTTGCTTTGTTTCCTATATCTCCGGTCTTAAGTAACGCCTGACAGTAAGCTCCAAAAGCCACACCTTCTTAAAACTTATCGAATTCTTAACAGCAAAATTTCTAAATGATGCTCTATAAAAATTTAGCGCTCTTAGGCTTATTGGTTAGGTTTTTAGCTTGAAAAGGGCTTGATAGTTGGATTACCAACTACTAAGCATTATGTGCCTTAACTTTAACCATTCTGAGTGGAATTCTCTCTCAATAACCAACAACACCATACTCTACCAAGAATCATTTCTGACATACATGGTGGCTAACTAAGGCTTACATTTTTATGTTTCAATTTTTTGTTTTCCCTTAATTTTGTTGCCAACCTCGTTATTTACATTAAACAATGGGATTTACGTTTATTGCCCACAAAAAATAAGCGACGTATTTTTTTTTAATTTTCCCGAAAAAACATGCCACAGAATAAAATTAAAAGAATTACATTCCGAATCCTTTTGTTTCACAAAGAAATGCCAAACCAGCAATAATTCCCAAAAACTATTTCAATAATTTTAAAGAAATTATTTTAAATCGAAAGAACAACAACCGCAAAAAGAATTCGAAATTCGAATTTCAATTTTAAGCGCGGTAATAAATCTTTATAATTCAGGCCAAATTGTTAAGAAAATAATTCAAAATTTAATCCCATAAGCAAGCAAAAAAACAACAAACAATCTGCGAAAACTGTGGGTACTGCTGCTGACTGTTGCGGCTAAAATTAAAATTAAAATTAAAAAAAAAAAAAACAACAAAAAAATTATTAATGTTTTGCAAATATGAGGGAAAACAAACGTTTATGATTTCACAAGTCCTTTTTCATTATTATTATTCATTGGATTTGTTGGCTCTCGTTATTGCATGGCATGGCCTAGCCAATCAAAGAGACGCAGATCAAACGCAAACCCAAGATGGTCGCTCTTTTTTTTTTTGTTTTTGGGGTACCAAAAGTGTCAAATTACATTTCCTGTTGGTTTTCTTTCTTTTTTTGTTTTTTGTTTTCATTTAAAGAGGCTTTTTGTTTTTGCTGTACAGTGCTGTGCTGTGGTCATAAGCTCAGTATTGAATCGATGCCCATGATTATGATTTTTTAATCATGACAAATTTACACTGAAAACTCATATAAAAAATAAAATTAAAAAAAATTGCAGTGAAATAAAAACCTTTAAAACTGCACAAGCTTAAAACAAACTGCAGCATAAATAAATTATTTGGTCAGCGTAAAAATTTGTCCCAAAACTTAAGAGATCGTACGCCCAAACCTTTGGTTTTTTCTTTTTCTTCTTTTTGTGAAAGGACGAAAAAATAATAAATTTTACTGTGGGACAAAAGGCAGAGGACTAATGGTAGACGTTAAAATCGATATGTTACAATCACTTGATGTAACTTATCAATACATCGAAACAATTCGAAATGCTTGTGCAAATACAATGCACGGCATAATCGGTTCTTAAAAACAATGAAGCGGCTGGTCCTGATGGCCTCCACGCTGAATTGTTTAAGACCGGATGTAATAAGTTGGTAGGCCGCATTCACCAGCTTATTTACAAAATATGGCTAGAGGAAAGTATGCCCAACGATAGGAACCTCAGTCCTGTCCTGGTATCACCGTGACAATAAGAACTTTTCCTATAACAGAATGGCAGGCTAAATTTGATTTAATCCCGTAGAAGTAAGGACCGGAGTTGTGGTTGCGTTAATGGAAGACAAATTTAACAACAGATTCATCAAGGATATTGTGATCTGATAAATCGAATCGCTGACAATTTCTTCGTTAACTATCCCCCAGTACATGCTCGGCTCTTGATCGTAGGAGAAAGAGGATGAACTGTCATGCATTGATATTGGCAGTCTGAGCCACTTCATCGGAAGCTCCGAGTGGTTCCTCGACTAGGGGAAAATTTGAAGCTGTGGTATCATAACAGGCCATGTGTGTGGACAAAGTGTATCCGATCATAACTCCATCGAGAGGACAGCCACTTCTACCTACCTACCTACGTACCCCCAGGCAGCACCAGCAAACTCTATGTTTTTCGGAAGTGTTTCTCAACGATTCTGAGTAATAAAACTGAATCGGGAAATCTCTAAGATTTGGAATATTCCACAGTACAGGGATAGATCAAAGGCAGATAATGGGACAAAGGAAGGAGTATTCAGTCTCACAGTGAAATATTTAGAGCCTTTCAAAAAACTAGTGGATTTCATCTAAGCGAAGTTTTACGCCTTTAATAGACGTACTCAATTCAGCTTGGACAGGAAGCACACAGGACGAGCACACACAATATCATCTGGCAATCAGGCTTATCTCAGGGTATGTGGATATTCCCTTCAATGAGCAGGCAGATCAGTCGTCGTAGTTTACTGGATAGTGTGTTGGATTATTAGACGTGAGGCTACGTCACGACATATCCAACGTCAGACGTCAGACATCTCCAACAAACCAAAATATGAACAAATTTTTCAGCGGCGGTTTCCCCTCAGCAGATTTTTGGCAAAAACTCAGAGAGTAAAAAAATTGTCTTCCGGAGTTGACTGAAGGTTCCACCACTAATGGATAAAATTAATGCAGTGTATGAAGCCAATTCGCAATACATAATAAAAGTTGTAATGACCACTTATGTATACATGTATGAACATGCAGATCAGCTTACATGGAGGGTGATGAATCCAGAATCTTTCTGTGGAGTAGGAATAGTTTTTTGGAAGCGTACATTTGGCGGCTGGAAATAGGAAGAGAGACGGATATTTTGAAATAAGTAAGAAGTATTTTAGGCTACGCTTCAGATTATCCAGAAGGATTCTGAGGATAATTTCCGTCATTTTACCGGGCATAGTAGACTCAAAGAACACAATATATGTATGTACATACTACGTGATGAGGAGAATGCATCAACAGAACACATGTTTGGAGCGTATGCGGCGATAGTGCATCTTAAAGGGAAAAACGTGACTATTTATCAAATAATAGGCAGCGAGTTACTTCTACTGATGTAGAAATCTAGCTTTCTGCAGTTCACTGTGACGTTTTCCAAGCAACAAATTTTTCAGGATTAAGCTACATAGATTGAGGGCTTAACAAGAATCCATTGTTGCGGTGCTCAGCTACCTCTACGTAATAATAAGTGCATTTCGCATCATTTCTTCTTTCATTTTTTTCCAAAAAAAAATAAATCGATACTTAAAAGACATCGACGTAATTTCGATGCTTCTTTGCGTTGCATTGCGTCGAAAAACACATCACAGTCTAGACATACCAAGAACATACAAGATGTGGATGCGCGAAGTAGACGAAGCCCGAATATTTTAAAACTTAAGCCCACTGTACCTTGAAGAATACATTCGATAGAAAAATCTTTTTAATTTGCTGGTAACTCAGTTAGTCAGTTTATTGGGTCCAAAAGTCTTGGCTAAAAAAAACGCCAAAGAAGCGCTGCAGAAAAACTTATTATTCTTGATTTCATAAAACAAAAAAAAAAACTTGAAGGAAACACATCATCAACAACAACCCAAATAATAACACAATAAAATAACTAACGAAAGAACAAAAACAAAGCAAACAAAAAATGAAAAGAAATTGAAGAAAAATCATAAAAAGGAACAACAGCTAAATTTATTTGAAATCAGATCCTGGTAATCTTACTTTCAAGATCGTAACGATTTCTCATTTTAATCAATTAAAAAGTCATCGACCGCTCCTTTTTTCTGTGCTTTTTTTGCAAATGCCCTCTGCTTAAGCTTTCCTCATAAAAAAAAAGTACCACAGAACACACAACTATTGTTTTCATAAAAGAAAAGAAAAAAATTGTTTTAAATTTTTTATTCGTTTTTCATTTTTATTTTTCAGCCAGAATCAAACACACACAGTGCTTGACAGTTGTGGCCAGTTCAAACAAAAGGTAAATGGCAACCTTTTTCTGTTTTTATTTCTTGCTTGAAATATTCTCTGACACATATACACATACACACATACATATGTATATATTTAAGAAAACAAAACTTTTTTGGTGTTGTTCTTTAACTTGGAGGGCCTTTATTTTCAGAAAGCTTAGCTTTTTTGCTTGATTAATGAGGTGAAATGTTAAGAAAAATGTGAAAAGTTTTTGGATGACAAGAAATCAATACGTTAAAATCAAATGATACGGGCAGAGAATTTAAAATAAACAATCAAACCAAACCAAGCCACTCGCACAAAATTCTGAATGTCCGTTAAAGGCAGGGGGACAAAAAGGCACGCAGAACATCAACAATTGCATTGAAAACAATTAAATATGAATGGAGAGCGAGAGAAGTGACAAGGGTCAAGACACCGACTAGCAAACAACTGTTGTTCCAGAAAACAAAATCAATTCTCTTAACATGACTGAATATTTCCTATGGGCAGAAAGGAACTCAGCCTGGAGAAGTAAAGCAGCTTAGGGAAAATGCAAGAACTGGAAAATCTTCATTAAAATTATGTTCTCTGCAGATTTCTGTCAAAAACTCGCGAGGGCAAATAAAATTGCCATGAAAAATTTCTCAAAAAAATCTGTCGTTCGGATTCGACTTTAAGTTGTAAGTCCCACCACTCATGTATAAAATTAACACACACAACATTAGTGGTGTGGGAAGCTAGATTGTAATCTTGACTAAAGGCTTCTAATCACCACTTATATATGTTTTATGGTCTAAGAATGTTTCAAGGAATCTTGGATATTTAGAAACTCAAGCTTTAAATCTCAGCAAAGTACGCGGTTTTTAAATGAGAATGTTTCTTACACGGAAAAATATCACAGTTCAGAATACAGAGGTCATCTTGTTAAAGGTACGCCTGTCAAATTAGTAGTCAGTTATTCAGGATGTTAAGGCCAATCTCAATGGATGGAGGGACATGATATTTAACTTCAGCGATTAGGGCCTCTTCTAGTTAAATTGCTACGTGAGCAGCAAAAAAATATCGAATTTGAGTTGAAACTGATATCCAACACTGTTGAATACAGTTCCATACTTTTTAGTATGGAATTTGGTGTGATCACCGATCCACATTTCTTTGAGAAAGACGTTGGCTATGTGACCACTGATAACGTCAAGCACTACAGATTAATAATTGCAAACTTCTTTTTGCCTGAATTGAATGATCAGGACATCGGAATGGTTTCTCACATAGAGATGATATGAACTGGCGACAGAGATCGTGCGATTTCATTCCGTTAAACTTTTTTGTAGGAATTTCAGTTGTCTGATGTCTGAGAATAAGCTACAAGCCCCAACATTACTCAAAGCCAACATAACTCATGAATTAAATTTAGCCTGATTTATGCGACAGAATTATGGAAAATTGAACATTTCGGATGTGCTCCACTCAGAGAAGTAGTGGCGGTTATTTGAACACTGGTTAAATTTCACATATGATGGTTTTAACAACAAAGAAAAATTTCAATGATATCCCACACTTTACTTATTTACTTACTTAATTGATCCTTCAGTCAGGATTGCAACCTAGCTTATTACACCAACTATGTTGTGAGTGTTAATTTTGTCCATAAGTGGCGGGACCTACAACTTATAGATGACTCCGAACAACAGGTTTCTGAGAAACTTTTTGATGGCAATTTTATTTACTCTCAGTGTTTTTGCCAGAAATCTGACGAGAGGGCATTCGGCATATTTTTTTATATTTCGCTATGTTCGAGATCTCTAGGGTGGGATTGGAATTTGCTCAATAAAATACCCTTTAGCTCCTGTATGCTTTCGAAATGTTTTATAACGTCATCCACAGTGATGACTCTCAAGAAGAATCCTGGGCAACTCTTGTCATAATAATGTTTAGTCCATTATCCTCTTCGGATCTGTAACACAGGATCCTGTTCGAGGAGAAGTTTAGGACAACTTTTTTTAGGTCTATCTAAGCTCTTGATTGTTAACAAAAAAAATGTATTTTCTTATGCTAGACTTAATGCAAGAAGGGATTACAACCATTCAATCAGGACAAAGACCCAGTTTCTTACACTACATATGTTGTGTGTGTTACTTTTATACATGAGTGGAAGAGCCTACAGTTAAAATTCAACTCCGAATGACAGAATTTTTGAGAAACTTCTCATGGCTATTTTATTTATTTTCAAAGTCTTTTGCCAGAAAGTTGCTGAAGATATATTTTTTTGTATTTCATTTTGTTGGAAATGTCTGGCCTGGCGTTTTAACACTAACTACTAGACTACGGCGACTTTAGAAGGGAGTTTATTAAGGAAATTAAATGAATAAGCCAGCAGTAGCGCCGTCTCGGTTATTTTCTTCTTTTCTTGCTGACTTAACTTTACTGACTGTAGCGTGTCTTATTGCATATTATGTTGAACGATAATTTACACTTAAAAAACGTTTGATTTGTTTTAAAAATTTCATTTTATTTTTTTCCCTTGCAGTTCGCAACAAGTGACAGGTTGAAACCTTTACAAAAAAAAAACCAGAAACTGTTAAATCAACAACAACAAAAATAATCACAAAAAAGAAAAATTTAACGAAACAAATGCGAAGAAGTTGCAGCAACAAACAATCTTAACGAGATAAAACAACGTGTCAACTGCTGGGCTAATTGAAGTTGATTATGAGAACATTCTTGTTTTACAAAAAACTCTCTCAATACCATTTCACACCTTTAAAATTGCCAATAACATTTTAAAGGATACAACAAACAATAACAACAACACAAGACGGTGAATAAAAAAAATAAATAAAAAAAAATCATCGAAAAGACAGACACATCGTATACGATCATTAAATGAAAACGTATTCATGTCTTGTGATTTAATTTTTCAAATTTTAATTTTTTAAACAAGAAATGTTTTTTTTTTTTGCTTATGGTGTATGTAGCGCAGTGCTGCTGCTGTATTATGTTTTATCAATTAAATCTTAATCTGGATAAAAAAAAAGGAAATTTTGAAATTAATTTTTCATGCGAATACATATGTACATGGTTTTTGGACGAAATTGAAAATAAAAATGATTAAAAAAAATAAAATGAATTAAAATCCTTTGCATGCTTTCATTAAAATGTATCTAAAAAATTAAATGAAAACTCTAGTAATTTTCTTTCATAAATATTAAAAGACGCGATTATTATCACATCTAAACAGTTCAGTTCAGTCAGAGTTAAGCCTTAAAAAAGAAAACACTCAAGCGCCTGCATGACAATTCATTTCTTTAATCAGTTTTTCACACCAAATAATGACAACTTCTCAATGCTTCCTTCCCTTTACCTTGGGCCTCCCCTCTCTAAAAGCTTGGTCTCATTCCTTTTTCGCTACAATGGCAAGAATTCAAAGTGTGAAAGAATTATAATGAAATCACTTGAAAAAAATGGAAGAAGACGAAGAGAAGAAAACGAAGAGAAAGACGCAGAGAAAACCTCTATTAAATCATAAGAAATAATAATGGAAACAGCAACAATGCGTTGTATTCCCAATTACACGCGATTCATATCCATTGTAGTCAATCTATGCAATTGTTTGCAATGGATGACTGAATGTTATGTTGGTTGATCATCACAACATTGAATAGAAGAAATTAAACCGTTAGATATTGATTGGTTGCAATGTTCGAATTGTTGTTCCAACTCAAAAAAAAAAAACATGACTCCAATAAAGAATACACTGTGAAAAAAACAAATATTTTTAGGTTTTATTGGCAACTTTTTCGCCACGAGTTAAAGAATTTTATTTGCAATTATCGTGGTAGTTCATATATATATATTATATTTGCAAATATATCGCCGTTTGTGGCAACACCCCATTATTTACCCGATTAACATGGCAGATAGTATCAAAACCCATAGGGATTACAACCCGACTTTGGAAAAGAAAATTGATTCCTTCATCTTTTTAATGGAAATTCCTAAAAATCTACAAAAATGTTTCGCTATTATTCTTCTTGTGGATTGCGTATTTAAAATGGCTTCCAATTTTTCATTTTTATGTTCTTGAAAACCTTTACATAACATACACACATTATCACAAGATCATTACTCGTACTATCCTTCAGCCCGGATTACGACGTAGCTGCACTGATGTGTGTGTTAATTTTATAAGTGAGTGCCAAGACTTACAGTCGACTCCGAACAACAGATTGTTTTGTGAAATTTTCAATGGAAATTTTTAATTTCTCTCAGAGTTTATACCAGAAAACTGCTGAACAGAAGTCGCCGAAGAAATATTTTTTATTTTGAAAGCGCGGACCTAGGGTTTGAACCATGGCCATACGTCTAAGAAGCCAACACATTATTTTCTTGGCTACGGCGACTTCTATCTTGGAAACTCTTAAGAAGCTTTAAAGTTACTGACCCCAAAGCCCTTGACATTCATCAAAATACAGAATACTTGTCTATGTTGAGTGCCCCTATGGTCTATAGTGTGCTAAACTTCAAGTGTCGTGGCCTTGGGTTGTATTCCAACAAGAGAATATGGATGTGTGTGGATGTGTTACAACCATTCAGATAGGGGAACAATATAGCTGCGGACACCAATTATGTTGTGTGCGATAATTTTGAACATGAGTGGCGACCGACAGATTTTTAGAGGAACTTTTCATGGCAATTTTATTACTCTGAGAGTTTTTGCCAGAATTATATTGAGAGGCAGTCGCCGAAGAAGTATTTTTTCGTAATCCGTTTTGTTGAAGATGTTTGACCTGGGATTTGAAGCGTACTCTCACGTCTAATAAGCCAACACAGTGCCTACTAAACTACGGCGACTTCCAAAGGTATACTATACATACTGATCGTAAAAAAAATATTAAAAAATGTGTCCCACACCATCGCCTCTTTCATTTCTCCTATAAACTATCTTTCCTGTATTCCAACACAATGCACTGCATAAATAGGGGTCAACTGGTGAGTGTTGGTTTAAAAAAAAATAATCCAGGATGAGACGACATTAAAAGTTGCAACATTGCTGACCCATGTTTATAAATCTGGCAAAATTACTAGGCCTAGGCAAGTCCTAACCCTTCTCCTTTAACTGACCAACGCGTATTGTAATGCATGGAAATACTTTGCTTGCTTTGTCGTTTGTGGACAACTTTGCCTATGCAATCACTAATTCTTCCTAGTTTTGTTCTTTAACACGCTGATTGTCAACTACGAGATAACTCGTAGGTTGCGTTCCCTTCTAGGGTGCCAACTACTCGTAGATTGCGTTCCCTTCTAGGGTGCCAACTACGAGTTTTCTCCTCGGAACCTGCCATTTTTGTGTAGCTACGAATAAAACTGTATTTTATCAGTGCTGGTATCGATAAATGGCTTCTGGGAAAAGAACAAAAAAGTCAATGCTGGCTTGCGTGGCCAGTTTTCTGAAAATTGCCGTGGCAGTCAATGTGTTGAAAATTTTCTCAGTGCACTTTCTGCTGTCATAATTTATTTTATTTTTATATTTGTTGTTGTAGAATTTAAAACACTTTCCAATTTATAGCATTACTTAAGTGCTTTTCTCCTTTTTTATATTCATTCATCTCTCTCTAACACTTATTATGTCGTCTCTCTCCTTTGATGATGAGGCCATGAAGTAAAGCGAAAAAGATGTGAAAAATTTTATAGATTGGCCATAAAGAAAATGAGGAGAAAAAAATGAAAATAAATCGGGTAAAATATCATGGAATCTCAATTATGGGTTTTAATATTTAATTCTTACGATTGCCACCGTTAATACTGCGTTAAGGTGCGAAACAAGTGCCTGGGGGATTATTTGGCATTTACTCTACATAATAAACAATAAACAGGAACAACAGCAGCAACACAGTAACACTAACACTAACACTCAGAGAATAAGAGCAACTGTATCCAGTCTCTGCATTAGTGGCTAAGCTCTTTCGCCACCACACCTGCTCTCATCATCATCGGCAACAACAAGACATCTTTCTCTTTTAATTTTATGAGGCTTTTAGTTTAGTTTACTTACGAGTTCGATTTAGAGTTCGCTTGTAAAGTACGTACGTACAACGAGCAGTAAGTTTGGCATCAAAAATATTTATTATACAATAACTACTGGTTTGTTTATTGATTATAAAGGAGGGTGAACAAAATTATTTATAAAACGAAAAAAAGTAAGAAATTGTTTTTGCACTTACTGTGGTGTGGTGTTTTTTTGTTCTTTTCTTCATCTTCTGCTGCTGCTGCTTATCATAGTTGCTGTTGTATTTTATAAATTTATGACTAAAAGTCGTTGAAGAAAACAAGAAACACAATCCAAATAATTTCGAGACAAGATTATGCAGAATATTAAATCCGTTTTAAACACTTTGGGAATAGTAGACGGCAGCATCACCAAATGGTGGTCCTCGCAATGAAAGGCCAAGAGATGGTATAAGAAGAAACTGTAATTTCAATGAAATAATAAAATAAATGCATGAATTAGAGGAGAATAGCTTGGATAAAACGAAAATCATTTGATTCATAACCCAGCGAAATATTATGTTCGTTAACGTAATATGCGTCAATGTACTCTACAGCAAGTAAAGGTAAATCATCAAAAGACTGCAGAATAATTCATTTAATTTCCTGAATAAACTATCTTCTTCCATCTAAGATAAGAAAATAACATTGTTTTGACCATCGAAAGTTCAATACCTTTAAGCTGCTGCCTGAAAAATTATTTTCAATTCTTGTTTTCCGCTGTGCAGCCCCTGCGCTGACCAACTTCCTTCTCTTCCCTGATTTTGGTGGAACTTGGGCAGTACAGAGACTGTGAGCTCTTAGATATCAGAGCTACCACTTCGACCTAACCTAGCCTAACCTCGTTTTCCACGCTTTTCCTTTCAATCCCAAACTGTTCAAGTCAGGCTACATTGGAAAGGTTTTATGGAGGTTACATAGGCCTGAGAGAAGTTGTCACAAACTTCTTCTCGAACAGGATTCTCTGCTACACATCCGAAGAGGATAATGAACTAAACATTATTATGCCAAGAGTCTCTCAGTGTTCTGTTTAAAAATCCCCATTGTGGAGTGTTATACATCACGATATGTTTTGTCTGAGAATACAAAAGACGTTACTGTGGTGTTACATACAAAACATTTTGAAGCTGGTGCAGATATAGGGTCTTTAATTAAGAACTTTCTATTTCTAAATTTAAAAATAAAACAAAAAACGTGTGAGATAAAGTCGCTGTAGTCTAGTAGGTGTTGGCTTATTAAACATAAGGCCATGGTTCAAACGTCAGGTCAGACATTTCCAATTTTCCAATGAAATATATATATTCAGCAACTTTCTGGGAAGAACTCTAAGAGTAAATAAAATTACCATGAGAAGTTTCTCAAAAATTCTGTCATTCAAATCCCAGCCTAGACATCTCGAACATAGCGAAATATGAAAGAATATTTCTTCGGCTACTTGCTCTCAGCAGATTTCTAGCAAAAACTCTGAGGGTAAATAAAATTGCCATGAATAGTTTCTCAAAAATCTGTCGTTCGGAGTCGATTTTAAATTGGAGGTTCTGCCACTTATGTAGAAAATTAACACACACAACATAAGTGTCGTAATATTGTCTGCAGGGTTGTAGTGACCAATCATGTTATGTATGTTTCATATTAACACCCCTGAGTAGTCAGAATTTTCACTTGTCTTCCGATGACTCAAGATAAAGTAAATGTGCTGAATACAGGGCTGTTTGGAACAATAGAATTTGCTGCTTGCTTTGTCATATAGACCAGGATAGTGACCATTAAGGCAGTCTAGGACAAAATACAATCACCTACAACAGATGACTCCAAACTTCCAGTTGCTAAGACTATCACACAAGAACTCCTTTACCACTAACGGTTATTATTACAACATGCCGTTAAACTTGGGTTTAGTTAAAGGTACCTTTAGCTAAAGGGAACTGTAAAGTTAGTTATTACAATTTACGGATAAAATAATAATATGGCGATGCCGGAGCAAGGTCGATAAAACTGCTCAATTAAACAAGTTTTTTTAACGCTCATTTTGTTTAAATTTGAAGTTGCCATATTGAAAATAATATATAATATGGCAAGTTCAAATATAAACTTAACTTTAAAAGTTAAGAATGTTCCTCCCTTTAGCTTAAAGCTCACTTCTATCTTATTGGGTACTCATAGTGATGAAAAAAAACTTATCTACCCGTTAAAATCCTCCCTTTAGTTAACAGCAAGTTGTAATAATGGCTCTAAGAGTATTACTGTAGGGCAATAAATATTCAAAAACGATGATACGTCTGTTTAACATCTACTGCAGATGCAGAAAAAGAAATCTTCAGACCCCTAAAACTGGAATCGATTTCGACGCAAAGAGGTTCATATTTCATGCAAAGTTATTTTCTGTGAAACAAATTGACTCAATCAAGTCAACTCATTCTTCACTGGTATCCTTTAACCACTTTAACTAATTCTTCTTCTATATTTGAAAAAACTTCATTTCCTTTCGCGTAGTAGGCCTGATGCTATCAACTGCACTTCGTTTTCACCAATAATGCTTCATTTATCTTTTGGGCATTTGATTTGATATAAATTGTATCTGATATGCTATATGTAGTGGTATACATTAGAGATCAGCAATGAGTATTCAAAAAAATGAGTAGATTTGAATCATACTCATAATTTCTGATGCCTATACGCATTTATACTCCTTTTAATATCATAATCATACTACTCATATTCAAAGTTTGAAGCACTAATCGTACTCATACTTAACAATACGCATGATGTTGTTGATTTCGGTTCTCCTTTACTCAACATTTACATGAATCACGAAATAAGAATGATTCGCGTACGAACACTACAATATTCACTAGAAGGTTGTGTGTTTGCTTTGCTTGCTGTCTTTGTCTTTTTCTTTCTTCTTTTTTTGTAAATGCGGGAACAACAACTAAGACTGTAAATTTTGATGAATTATTCGAATTACTCGAATCATTTATGAGTATTATAAGTATTTTTCTAAATTTATAAATCTGAATGAGTAGGCGTATGAATCAAACATATTTCGAATGTTATGAGTTTGATGTCAACGTTCTACTCATACTCATTGCAACCTGTACTTATAAATCAATGTTGTAGTGAGTATGAATGAATCAGAGCAGTTCAAATTCAGTACTGTTGACTCAATTATACTCAAAATTTCATGAGTACTCATGAGTAGCGAAAAAGCGATTAATTGCTGATATCTTGTACACATAATTTTTTTCAATAAAATGTTCATTAGCCTATGAGTAGGAAGCCTTTTTTGGGTATTGCAAGTTTCGGAGAGGTACTTATCAACTGTAACCAATGATTTTGTGTTAGTAAACGCCATCATAATAAATGCCAAACTTAGTCAGGGCTTTGAGTAATTTGGTTTACATTGGACTGTCAAAGGTGTCTTTGTATTCTGCTGCATGGTTTGGAGAACTTGGCAACGTCATGTTTATAATTTGTTACACTATCTTAGTGGACAATACTGCTTCTAATGATCATTCTTCTTAGAATGAACTCCTATCGCATCTTTTATCAGAAAAAAAGTACAAAATCTTGCTGGGTTATGGTATTTCTTTTTTTAACTATAAAATAATTCATTGATCCCAATTATGATTTAGTGTGAACAGCAACAACAAAAACGAGAAGATTTAATATTTTGGATAAATATTAACATCAACACTTTGGCCATTAACAGCAGCAGTAAGAAAAAACAACAAATAATTTTCGAAAGCCAATTTCGAATTGAGAACGAAGAGGTGGTAACTGAATTATATTTTAACAGCCAATAAAGTAATTTACGTTTTATGAATCACCCAATCCAATAGACAACAACTTAAGAAAATTAATTTTATTTATTAGACGTATTAAATTAGCCCACTAACCTGCATTTTTTTGGTTGAGGAATGAGGATTAGGAAAGAATGTTCAAGGAAATATTCAAGTGTTTATTGCTCAAAATTCTTTGAATTGCAAGTGGATAAGTGAAAAGGCCTTGATTAAGATCGTAAAAATATTAATTATTTTATAATTTTGTCAACCTTTACGTAAACAACCTGTAAACAGCGCTTCTAAACATGTTAATATAACTATGTCTGTCAGCTGAACATGTGGAAATAACAATTAATGTCTGTATTAAATTTCATGAAAAAAAAAAGATTATTAAATACAACGAATTAAAACGTTTTATTTGTTAAAACCAACTGGTAGACAAACAATACTATTTACAATACATATGTACTATACATTACAATTAATTCTTTAATTTACGAGAGTATAATTTTAATATTTTTCTGTTGAATGTTTATGTATGTCTCGTCTAAAGACCCGGTTACAAGTACACCAAGCAGTTGTTGTTGTTAATTTTAATAAATTTGTCAAATGTTTAAAAAATTACAATAAAAAATTAATTTTCATTTTATTTTAAAATAAATTTTTTGTTTTGTTTCCTTATGATTATTATGACTATTGTCGGTGTTGTTGTTGTTGTCGTTGCTGTAGTATTTTGCAGTTAATAAAGTTAACGAATGAACCGTACCGTACCGTTTCATACCATACCAAACCAACACCAGCATTTGATCTTATCATTGTCACAGACTCGCCTTTTTATAACATTTACTTCATGTTGTATATTGTAGACGGTTTTTTTGTTGTTGTATTATTTTTTATTATTTTTTTTTTAGAAAAAATTATTTTTTTTTTTTGTTTCTTCAAATGAACTCTGCATATGATTTTTTCTCTCTCTAAGGTTTTTCGTTATGAAATAAAGTATTGTTTTCAACAAAAAAAAAACAAAAACAGAAATAGACAAATGACTCCATCCAACAAACAAACAAACGTAAGCAACAATATAATACATATTCATTCAAATCATAAACATATGTACATATACACATACATACATACAGATACGATTAGAAGTCTTTAAAAACACTTCTTTACTTCAGATGTAATAATTGTCTAAAGAGTGATGGCGAATTTCAATGTGGCCTTACAGTACTGTTATGCTGTAATGCTTTCCAATAAATAATTTTTAAATTTTTTTTTTAATTATGATCGGTTTTTAAAAGATCTCCTAAATGCATCAGAGACAAGATGATATTGTCTTGTGTCTTAACAAGCGATTTCTTGTAAAAACCTTAGCTACAATATCGCCCCCAACCTTTATGTTCTCAGGAATTGCAGGATGGTGTTCGAGAACAGTAAACATAATACACCGCTTTCTCTGAGGTACCAAGAATATACTTTGGCGCAAGTATCTTTTGACGGAATCTCAGTATGGAGTAAAAAGCAACTACAATTACAGCAAAAATGCTCTTCAGCATTCAATGCATGATCAGAAGGGCTGTTATTATACTCTAGTTATTCTTGAATAGTATGATACAAAATACTTCCCACTAGAATTAACGGACTAACGTAAAGGTTACTTCTCTCATATCTGGCTTGAGTAAGAGTATACGCTTAAAAACTCTTGCTCTTACATGCATACAGATATAATTGGTCGCTAGAACCCACCAGTCAGGATTAAAATCTACGTTCCGCACCACTTATGTTGTGTGTGTTAATTTTACACAAGAGTGGTGGACCTACAGTTTAAGGTCGGCTCTGATTGACAGGTTTTTTGAGAGAAACTTTTCTTGGCAATTTTATTCAGATTTTGTTAGAAATCTGCTGAGAGGAAGTTGCCGAAGAAAAATGTTTTCACATTTCGTTTGGTTGGAGATGTCTGCCCTGGACCAACAAATTTCCTACTACAAACTCCTGCTCTTACTCCGCAGAAAAAGTCTCGCTCCATCATTGGCGTAAAATCTCCCATTTTGGCAAGGTTATATTAAGTGCCCAAAGCTCTACTTGGCTACTCTGGCACTCCCCAACTAGCCTTATAAAATGTAGGAGTTCGAATGGCAGCTTGACTATTAAATAGTCCTCTGTACCTTCAAGGTTGGATTAACCACACCTTGTATGGCGCAGCTTTCCATTTGGCAAAGATCCGTGAGTTACACCTTGGTTTCAGAATAATACAGTCGCGGTTATCCGCTCCTATATCACTATCAGTTTTCAAAACATATGATCCAACGGAGCTAACCCACACAAAATATAAAATACACATCCAAATACACAACGCATATTCGAATATAGCAGAAGATAAACAATTTTCATCATGGTTTTCATTTTTTCGACTTTGAAGGATTTAAGAGACATTATCGCCACTACAAATAATCCCAAGTTGGAATAGTAAGTTAGGGGCTCAGCACAATCTCTAGTCATTTACATATTACTTCGAATTTATCTCCTCTTTTAACCGTAACTGGCCAATGGCCATTGCAATCCCTCAATCAGCAATACAATCTAGCTTTGCGAACCAGCCATATTGTGTGTATTAATTTTATAGATGAGTGATAGAATCCAATATTTAAAGTTAACTCTGAAAGACAGATTTTTGAAAAACTTTTCATGGCAATTTTAATTTTTTTTTTTTTTTTTTGACTTAAGCAAACCGGAATGTATTTCAGGTGCCTAATGAAAATGAAGTCGCCATAGTCTAAGAGGTTCAAACCCCAGAGTCAATAAAGCCGCAGTGAAATCTTTCTCAACCTGTCGTTCGTGTTCGAAATTAAAGCGTAGGTTCCGCTAGAAGAAGCAAAGCTACAATCCTGAACTAAAGATTTATAATAGGCAATAATATATATGTATATATATATCTGTATCAACATCTGTATTTTGCAATGTTCTTTTTTCATTTCTTATGCTGAAGATCTTTGACGTATATGGTAGGCAGGTAGCTGTTTGGTAAGAGTCAGGGCCACCTCGAGCAGGATGTGCTAAGTCACTCACTAACGACCCTGATAGAGCCTAAGATAGAGGCACATGGTTCAGTAGGAACTGTAATCTTTTATCCTTATCCAGTGGCTCCCAATTACATTAAGCTATGTGAACTTCTTGAAACAAAGTAATCCGCTTGATTTTTGTTTAATTTGTCTTCAATTTTAAGAACCTAGCCATAGAAAATTATAACACTGTAGCGTATTGCCGACATCGTTTCTAATGGCTAAAAATGTTAATTTGGCTGAAAACATTCATAACGTGTCATTTTTACGCTTTAACACTTTGTTCAAAAAAAAATGTCAAAAAAAAAAGGTTACTAATGTTGTATTTGTTGTTATTCTTAGCTTTCTTGGTTTTTTGGTGTGGCAAAATTTTAAATGTTTCTGTTGTTTTTTTTCTTCTTTTTTATGCTAAGCACCTGCATTTATGTCTATGGTGAATTAACTTTTCTTAGATGTTTTTTTTTTGTTTTTGATAGAGATTATGACTACAAAACAACAACAATATTTGGCAAATAGCAACAAGAACAATAAGATTACAAATAATGTTAAATTCTAAAATAAAATCTAGATTCTATTGACAGATACTTTTATTCTAAACAAAAAAGGTATCAGAACCCAACCAATGGGCTCTACCCCGATACAAAAGTGTATGCGATAGAGGTGATAATGGTTAATGCTTTAAGAAAAATATAAATACGGGTTCAAGTTATTAAAATAACAGAATGGCAATGATCTAAAAAAACGCCATACAAAAAAGACCCGAACATTCAAAATTAATTTGTCAACATATTTTTATTCCATAAAATTTATGCCCGCAAGAATTTAATGCCATTAAAAGTCGAAGAAAAAAATAGAAAACCTAGCCAATTTTTTTTTACAACGCCTTGTGTGTTCCATAGCAAATTCTCACTTTTTTCTAATATTTTTTTTTTTCTTTTCAATAAAAATATTTTAAAATTCAATATTCAACTAAAATTACCAGCCATTGTACAGCATATTTTTAATATTTCTTTGGAATTGTCAGCTTCTTGACAAAATTACTTATAAAAATTCATAAATAATACAGAGAAATAATGAACAAAAACAGAAAACCGTCCATTAAATACACGATTTCCACTATAATATACGTATACATTGGTAAGTATGTTAGTATGTGCAATAGTTCAACTAGAATTGGTAGTTGGTTTTAGGACATATTTATGGTGAGCTGTCGCTAAGAGCATAAAACGTGCGATTTGTCAATTTGTTTAGAAAAAAAAAAACAGCAACAACCAGAACGCGAAAAAAATGAAACCTTTAACGTATATGAACGTAACACTCAAAATATTTTGAAAGAAATATTATTTAAACATGCCAACGAAATATAAAATTTATAAAAACACAAGGCAAGTACCTGAGGAATGAACGTTAATAGCAGGCTAATAAATAATGCTACAGAACAAAGAGAAGAATGACCATCTTGTTAAAGCAAGTTCCCATTTATTCAGTCTAAAGTCTAAAATTGAAGTCGCCATACTCTAGTAGGTAGTGTTTTGATTTATTAAATATGAAGCCACGGTTCAAACCCCAGCTCAGACATCTCCAGCACAACAAAAATATTTCTTCGCCAATTTCCTCTCAGTAGATTTCTGAGAGGCAATTTCCTCTCAGTAGATTTCTGAGAGGAAATAAAAAATGGCGAAAAGTTTGTCAAAAAATATGGCGTTCGGAGTCAACTTTAAACTGTAGGTCCCGCCACTTATATACACAAACACAACTTTAAGTGGCGTAAGAGACTACTTCCTTTTCCTGTATGTATGTTTTGCAAATCAATGTGGACGTATTTAGCATTCAACATAATCTGTTTGGGCAACGTACAGAAAACTAATCTTCAATAATGAAGTCCATTTCTGAGGGAATGAGTACAGGAAGAAATTAAATTGTTAAATTTGGGACGATGCCCGATAAAGAGCGAAATGTAAGAGCATTCAATTCATCCTGAAAAAGATATTTTGTGATGTCTAGTCATATTTCCTTTAGGACAACATTAGCCAGGGCCTCACTTACAATGGCGAGCACTGTAGGCAGATGATTATCAACTTTTTGTTGGCCTGAATTGAATAATTAATGAGGCAGTGCTACATGCCACACTGCTCATGTCACATTGATTATACTGCATGAGTGATTTGATAATCATCTCACGTGGAGGTGATGGGAATTGGACACCGAGATCATGGGATCAGGTTCTGTTAGACCTTTTCGAATGTAGATTTCATAAGTCTCCAAAGCCAATATAATCCATACAATCGATCAAATTCAACCTGATTTATGTTCTAAGGTCTTGGAAAATTTAACATTTATGTTGCACTACACATGGAGAAGCCATGGCGGTCATTGTTATATTTCAAACATAATGGCATGAATAGATACATAATTAGTCATTACAAGCCTGCCGTCAGAATTACGATCTAGTTTCTCACACCACTTATGTTGTGTGTGTCAATTTTATACATGAGTGACGAGACCTACAGTTTAAAGTCGATTCCGAACTACAGATTTTAGAGAATCTTTTCATAGCAATTTCGGGCAATAACTCTGGGAGGCAGTCGCCGAAGAAGTATTCGTTTCATATTTCGTTCTGTTGGAGATATTTGACCTGGACTTTAAATCATGGCCTCAAGTCTAATAAGCCTACATGCTACCTACTAGACTACGGAGGCATTAATAGTTCAAATAAATCAAAAATTTCGATGATATCTCACACACAAATTCATTTCCTTCAATTTAAAGACAGAATGCGTTTAATTGTAGTTGCCGTAGTCGGAGTCGATGTAAAACTGCAGGTCCCGCCACTCAAGTATAAAATTAATGCACACAACTTGAGTGGTGTGAGAAGCTAGGCCGTAATCGTGACTGAAGGGTTGTAATGTCCAATTATGTATGTATGTTTGCGTTTAATGGAAGACTCTATATATTTGGTTCACACGGAATTTATCGTCTCGAATCTGATTTACGTCCCTCTAAAGAATAATTTAGTTTTGATTAGAAGCTTTTTTATTTGTATGATGGAACCTTTGCCAACAAAGCACATATAATAAAACATGATTCAAAAATTCAATGCTCTTCGGCTATTTACAGAGACTCTACGTGTTCAGGCTTGCAATGTGCAAGTAATGTTTCGTATGTTTTCGTGGAGGATATGACCGAATTATGTCCACTTTCAAAGCCGGCAAAATTTACTTTTAGAGCCTAATTATTTGCAGTTCGCTATTATTTATGTGATTAGGCTAGAATATATCATATTTAGAACTGAACTGATCTGGGCTTTGAACCGTAGCCTTACGTCTAATAAGCCAATACACTGCCTATTGGACTACGGCGTCGCTGTTGACTACAAGAATGTAAAAAAGAAATCAAAATGAAGCCGCTAATATGTATGTATATGACTATAGGGTGATTAGACAATTCATTATTAATGACGAATTAAATCCACCTATTTTTTGTACATTTTTTTTTTATTTTATTTTGTGCTAATCTGTCTATATTCTTTATAACTTAAAGGAAAATGCAATTTTTCTTAACAAAAACAAAAAAAAATTAAAAAAATTATAATTTACACTTGAATAACATGCTGTGCCATGTGGCACATAATATGTGATAAATTTTGCTAAAAAAAAAAGCAATAACAACAACAGCCACAACATCAAAAAATGTAGTGGATTTAAAGTCATACAGAGAAAAAATGCAATTTTCAACAGAAATTAAAAGTGAAAAAAGCGAAATTAAAGCAATTATTAAATCACGCACAAAGTTTATAAAAAAAATTTCTCGCTTTATGGCAAACCAACTCTAATGATTAATGTCTGAATGTGTCTACAGTTTGTATAAAAAGAAAAAAAAATTATTTGAAATAAAAATGAAAAGTTTTCGATTTTTTTCTCTCTTTTTTTGAAAATGAATTTGCATAATAATATTATGACATGTAATTTTTGGGTTATTTACCACCGAAAACAACAACAAAAGATTTTGAATATTAAAATGTTTAAATTTTTTTTCATGGATTTGCAATTCTTTCTATTTTTTGTGTAAATTTTCCTCTCCGTATAAACTTTAAAAATAACAATATTTGCATATTAAAGTAACACTCACACTGCACAACACAACACATATTAAGGCCATAAAGGCAAGGAAAAACAAACACTCTGCCAAAAAGAAAAAAAAAACCTTATAAACGACGACAGTGCTAAAAATTTGTTGATTTGCATAACAAAAGTTTATTATTTTTTTGTTTCGATTTTGTTAGTAAACAAACAACAACGACAACAACAATAACAGCAACATAGAAGTCAACAATAATTTTGAACAAGTTGCATTGTTTAGACTTTATTAACCACCAAAAATCCAACAAACAAACGAAAAACCAAACCAATGGAGACAATAATGCCTATGCTGGCTAACTTACCACTAAACAGCAAAACCAGAAGATAAAAAAAATAAGTTGCAAAAAACGAAAATGCACTTTTCGTTTTGAATTCTTATGCTGTATGATCATGATTTTTCATATTGAAAAACAAAAGTGTAAATAAAGTTGCGCAAAAACGAGCAGCTCCACAAAGTAAAAAAAAGACAGAAAAAAAACGGAAAAAAACGGAAAAAACTAACGAAAACGAATGAAAAAAATGTTACAGTAGGCAATATTATGTCGACGTAAAAAAAAAAAATAAATTCGCATTTTATAGTGTTGATATTTGGTATATTAAGGCACATAATGTACTTCTACGAAGGTCTATTGGTAAGGTATTATAAAAATTCAAATCTAATAATATCACATCAATGGCTTAGCATTAAAGAACTTGACTGTAAACACAAACAAGCCACATTTGAATTCTCTAGATTTAAAATCCATAGCCTGCCAATTATCCCTTAAATATTTCATTCAGGACAACCCCTCTCAAACGATCATCCAGTGAAGCTTTAGTATCGATAGGTGCTTTCTTAGGGAGCTTGCTATACAGGTTGTTATAGACAGGATCCCATGAGATTAGTTCAAGCCATATTTCGTTTTTATAAAGAAAGTTTCCCCCTTGAGCTACTAGTCCTAACTAGTCTTTTGCTGATGACAGTAATACAGTATTGTAGTATGTAGTCGCCGCAGTCTAGTAGGTAGTGTGTTGGCTTATTAGACGTAAGGCCCGAGTTCAAACCCCAGGCCAGACAAACAACGAAATATGAAAAAAAATATTTCTTCGGCGACTTCCTCTCAGCAGATTTCTGGCAAAAACTCTGAGAGTAAATAAAAAATTGCCGTGAATAGTTTCTCAAAAATCTGTCGTTCGGAGTCGACGTTAAACTATAGGTACCGCCACTCGTACATAAAATTAACGCACACAACATGAGTGATGTGAGAAGCTAGGCCATAATCCTGACTGAAGGGTTGTAATGGCCAATTATGTATGTATGTAGTAAACAATTTGGACAGAATGTTCCTTATTATTTCAACCGAATTCTTTATATCGAATCTTTTATAATCTGAAAATTTAAATAAAATAAAGGGTGTGTGTGAAATCATAGAAATTTTTTTTTATTCATTTGAAGAATCTATTGATGCCATTATGTATAGAATGTGCATACACACACAATTGGCCATTACAAACCTTCAGTCAGGATTACGGCCTAGCTTCTCAGCACCACTCATGTTGTGAGTGTTTATTTTATACATTTACTCTCAGAGTTTTTACCAGAAATCTGCTGAGAGGAAGCCGCCAAAGAAATATTTTTTCATATTTCGGTTTGATGGCTGACCGGGGATTTAAACCCTGGCTTCGCGTCTAATAAGCAATACAATACCTACAAGACTACAGCGACATCCAATATATAGAATATAGCATCGGTTAAATACCCACCTCTGCTCTTCTAGGTGGATTGTATCTGAAATGTCCAATTTTCCGTTACTCTATAGCATAAAGCTTATGTTGGCTTTTAAGGCCACAGTGGTTTGTTGTCGCATACACCTGCGACTTAAAAAAGTCACAAGATTAAAATTTAATGCGGTCACAATATAGGTGATCAGTTTACATCTCATCCACGTGAGGTAACTATGTCCTCAAATGGCTCGTGCAGAATATCCAATGTAGCTTGAATGTGTTGCACATATTGGCGTCCCATTGGTGTCCAGATCATCCAATTCGAGCCAAAAGAAGTCGGTCGACCTACAGTGTTCGCCGTTGATAGTCGTACTCATGAAATATGAACCAATGACGACCTCAAAATCTACACGAAACAATGGCTTCTTCACGATTTATTGGAAGGCCCGATAGCTCTGTTCCTCACAATCATATGCAACGGGCTTAAGTCCAACAAATCAGTTGATCACCTGCCAGTCTCTGTACTGTATTCATAGCAGACATCCAACACAAGGTTCTTGCATATTATAATAGTATGCCCGGTTCTCTTGAAATGTCTTACATCTCTCTTAACTGCTCATACATATTCCAGTATATTTTGTCGAACTTTTTTTTAGATTAACTCACTAGGGAATCATATATTCTTCCTTCCTTCTTTTCCTTTCCTTCGTTTTGTTAATAATACTTCAGTGAAATTATCGTCAGCATCACTAATAAAGGTCTCTGTTTAAGAATCTCAAGGCATTCGCGGACAAGACGACAAATGCCGTCAATTTTAGTTCAAAATTATGGGACAGGACGGCATATACCGTCGCCAATGTTATTTATCATTGGGACAAAACGGTAGCTCCCGCAGTAAAGTTGATGTTAAATTATGGTTTGTTAAATTGAGTGTCCCAATAAATTATCTTTTGTGTGACTTAGAAGTAAAGTAACGGCCCTAAAAACTTCTAAACACATGTTGTGATCACCGATTGAATATCTTCAGTTAATCAAAAGATATAGACTATGCCCCACAATAAGACAACACAGAATTTAACTGTCCGCGAATGTGTTAAGAATATTACATACTGAATCATCATCTTTGAGGCTTGCCATCAGAACTATTTCAGACAATTTCACCAAAAATTAATGCACAACCATAGAGAAACTATTTTACTCATGACTCATTATGGAAGTATTCAATAGTTTTTGTCCGTTGCACACATATCCTTAAATATTTATTCTTATACATCAAGACAAATAAGAAAAACCCATGACTAGTGGAGACCAAACTTTATAGAAGAATTGATCGGACCACATTAGCACGGCAAAGGGAGGACATTAATAAAGATCTTGATTTATTGTATAGTTTCTGATAAAGAATCAAATTATGTGTACATCGTTAAAACATTGAAATCCAGATGTCAATGTCGTCATTCAAATTTCTATCTATCAATCAAAAATCTGTCTACTTCGCTCAGAAGCTAAGTTCGTCTCTGCCACCCGTTTGCGTGGATAGAACAATAACTCAGGTTTTGGTACATTTTCAACACTACCACCGACAACGTGTAGATTTCTTTTTCGTTTTTATTTTTTTTTTTTTTTTTTTTTAACATTATTTATGCAGTTTTTTTTCAGTTTGTTTTGTTCATATTTTTTTGGAACTAAAGTGTACTGTATGCTAAAATTTTTAGAATCTTATGTGCATACACACACAGACATACTTACGAAAGAAACCCCCTCACCATATATGGTTAAAAATGAATTTGTTAAATGCCACCATTTGCAAATATTGTCTGGAATCGATTCTTTGTTTTCCATTATTTTATGATATTTTTTGGTTTCAGTTTTTCTGTTTTTTCTTTTTTTACGTGCATTTTTATCGCAAAAATTTTTTCAAGCAACCCAAAAAGCGAAAAACGACTATTTTCTTAAGCATTTAATGCTTATGGCTAGAATGTAAGTAAGTATTGTATTACAGTTAAGAGCTCCAAAAATAAGCCCACACACATGGTGCCACAGAAAACAAAACAAAAAAACCAAAAAAATATACGTAAAACTAATTATACACACACCTACATACATGCACATGCCACATACATACTTGGTACATGCCATTATGAGTTGCTGAAACACACGAGGCCCATTCCACAACAGTGTGTACAATATTTGCTCGTAAATATGGCAGATTATGAGTGAATTTATGAAGTAAAATGTTTGTGGCTGTAGGATGTGCACCAAATAACGCAAATGTAAGGTGTAACATACTGGCTGCATAATATACTTTGAATGATAAAAAGAAAAAGAAAAAATGGCCTCATAATGTTGGTGAAAATACTTAGCATAGCACAAACACAAACACAGCAATAAACGTTTAAAAAATATACCAAGTCTTAGAATTATTAGAAGCATAAGCATAAGAGCTTTCGTTATCAGGCAAAAATAAATTAATTTTACAATGGACAACGAAATGCAATTAGAAGTGCCCGGTTTTCTAAAACGCAACCGAAATTTACAAAAAAAAAAAGTTTGTGTCTTAAGTCTTTAGTTTTTTTTGGGAGATTTTTGTTAAAGATTTTGATAGTGTCTCTTAATTTGAAATGATTTTAATTAAAATACGACAGAAACTGGTTACTGTTTAGCATGTCCTAAAATGTAAATTATATTGGAACATATTGCAGGAGCTTTCACGATAATGATGAGGAAGAGTCCTTAGGACCAGCTGTCCTTAGG
This sequence comes from Sarcophaga rosellei, assembly GCA_930367235.1. Classification (NCBI taxonomy): domain Eukaryota; kingdom Metazoa; phylum Arthropoda; class Insecta; order Diptera; family Sarcophagidae; genus Sarcophaga; species Sarcophaga rosellei. Next base: position 34,287,153 of record OV884019.1, read on the forward strand.
ACAACGCTGTACGAAATCTTGGAGTGCATACCGATTTAATATCTTAAGAATGTATCACAGACAAACTTGATCAGTTTTGTAAGGGAAACCGATTACACTTTCCGCTTTAAAGTTTCTGTGAGAGGAGAATGGAACGAAGGTGATATTCTGTCCCTACTTGCAGGATATCCATGATGATCTGAGCTGATTTGGTTAAAGTTGCTTTTGGCTCTTAGCAGATATCCAGTCACGATTCACTTCAGTAAAATATACAACCTCAGTTGCATCCACACTTTGATATCAAATCGTAGTCGGACTGTGAGGTCCTCCCAAAACCACCAGTTAAGTATTATATCAGCAGACCATGCCATGTCTTTACAACCCTTTAGTTAAGATTACAAGCTAGTTTATTTCATTACGCATCTTGTGTTAATTTTAATGCATGAGTGGCAGGACCTACAATTTGAAATCGACTCCGAACGACAGATTTTTGAGAAAGTTGTCATGGCAAATATATTTACTCTCAAAGTTTTTGCTAGAAAACTCTTCCTCTTCTGCTGAGAGGCAGTCACCGAAGAAATATTCAAATTTCGTTTTCATGGAGATGTTTGCCATATTCGTTAGACTTTAATAACCTCGATATCATTAATGTTATCCTGAAACGATCACCCGACCATCTTTCAATAGCCTTGTAGATTTTGTTGCCTTAACGCCCGATCTCGATCGATTATTCCGAATATGGCGAAAAGTTGGCCAGTATTCCACTTATCACCTGATAAGCAAATCTGGGTGAATTTCATCCGTGCAGTTTGAACTCTTGGGACTGTCTCCTAGTTCGAAGCAGTTTATGTATTGTTGGAAGCGTCAACGACCCAGACAGAATCAGTATGGGGTAATAATCCGCCTGGTCCTCTAAACCACATTGTAATACAAGCAAAAGAACTTTAAATACTCAACAGTAAGATGTGTCTTTAAACTTTAGTGCCCTCGTCTATTAGATCGGAAGCGCTCCTTCGATTTTTCTTTGAATATAGATTGGCAAAGTTTACAAAACAAAACAACGTTTTAAAAAGAAGTGGCCCTGAATTTATGGGTGATATACCTTTGATAAGATTATGTTCTTAACACTTTCACCATAGAAGATAACAATTTGATAATAATTGATCATTATGGCACTTAGGTCAGGATTACACCATCCAAATTGTGTGTGCTAATTTTCTATAGGAGTAGCGGAATCTTCAGCAATTTTATTTACTCTCAGAGTTTTTGCCAGAAATCCGCTGAGAGGAAGTCGCAGAAAAAATAATATTTTTATATTTCGTTTTTCGTTGGAGCTGTCTGCCTGTGACGTCTAATAAGCCAACACACTACCTACCACACTGCAGCGACTTCATATCAAATACAAAACACTCATGGAGATCAAAAGATGTTATTACTGGATTCAATATTAGAAAATTTTTCAAATAATTTAATGCGTATCAAAATTAGCTTAACTATCATAAAAATGAATAATAAGAATGAACAGTTATCAACAGATGCCCATTTATTATCATCTTCTGTTAAGGTGTAAAAAATTTGCTGAGCTTAATTGCCCACCATTCTTAACTAATCCAAATGATTTCTTTTATATTTCCTTATACAAAAGAAAGCTAGCTTTCCAATATAATGGAGTGAATCAAAAGGAAATCAAATGAAAAAAAAACAAACAAACAAACAAAATCGCGTAGTTCAAATATAAATAAAGGGGATACATTTATTACACCTCAAAAGAAAAAAAAGGCGGCAACAACAACAAGCTGAAAAGAAAAATGAACTTCATTTAGAAATCGCATTGAATGCTAATTTTCTCATTTGAAATTTTCTTGAACAATTGCCAGTTCGTTATAAGTTTTGGTAATAAAAGTTAAGAATTAGAGAAAGAAAAACCGCACGAATTAATGCAAAAAATAAACTTATACACACACAATAGACATGCATTTGTAGAGTTAAGAAAAAAAAAAGAATAAATATATGTGATATTAAATATACACGTACATTAGAGCACACTATTAATAATCCATGATTTTTTTTTAGTTTTCTTAGGCTCATGCAACATTTTCTTCATGCAACGAACAACTGATTGAAGGAGTGTTTTGAGTTGCTTTGATTTTTTAGACTTCAAAACTATTTTGCTACAAATTGTTTCTTGGCCTTATTGTTTAGCAAATACTGTTTATATGTATGTATATGGCAAGAAAAAAAAACTGAGAATAACAAGCAAAGGAGAACCCTTTTTTTTATTAGGAAATAATAAATAATAAAATGTTGACACGACAACGTCATAACCTTTGAACGTGAAAATAACATTTAGACAACAAATATGGCAACCAAAAAAATACAACAACAAAACACATTAAAACGTTTGCCTTAGAAATCATTTCCATTCATACATCCCACTAAAACAGCCAAAAGAACCTTTTAAAACCTTAAAGAAAAAAAGACATCGAACATCAAACAAACATCAGCAGGCAATAGTATGGATAGAGAGAGAGAGAGAGAGAGAGCCTCAAAGAAGAAAGAAAATTGCGTTGGCACTGAATAATGAATTCAATTAGTTTGTATTTAGCTTTGTTGCCAATACATAGTATGGCCAATGCATGTATCTAGCTGTGTGTTACCATTGTTTGTTTCTTCCGTTAATGCCTTTATTTTGGCGGCTATTGGTTTTAGAAAAAAAAAACAAAAACAAAAAAAGTTATTAAAAGTTATTAAAAGCAGTCATTAAGTTCAACTGAAAATGGCAATTTTATTGGCATACCAAAGTGTTGATAAACGATTATTTGTTTGCTGATCATAACAAAGGAACATAAAATTTTATGCATTTCAAATGGTTGGTGTATTAAATAAACAAAAGACTTAAGAAACAAACCTTATTTAAATTGCCCATTTCAATTTGCCACATTTGCAAGGAAATTATCGCACAAATTTTCCCCATTTCCCCAAATGTTTATTTTTATGAGAAAAGCCTAGAATAGAACCGGTGTGTTATTGAGTTTAGAAAGTTACAAAAAATCGCATAAAAAATTTTGCTGTCCAGACCTGGAACTACGAAGACTAATGGAGATAAATAGTGAGAAAACACTTTTTTGTAAATCAAAAAAAAAAAAAGAGATTGTTGCAAAGCTTGAAATGAGTAGGCAACTTATACATGAGACCCATACCGCATATAGAAATCCTGCTGTATTATTTTTACTAGTATATTGTACAACATGTACTACGGTACTACATCTACATGTTGCCGTTAAAAAAGCTTTTCAACTGTTCACTCCATGTTTCTGATGGAATTAGCATCCTTCAGGAATATTAACGCCATGATAATACATTATGATTTCTCACCGAAAATCAAGAAGACCACGAATGTAATGAAAAAATAGTGTGGTCAACGATTGTGGTAACAGATATATCAAGGGTTGGTAGAAGTGTGAGTGGAAACAATCAGTGGTAACCTTGCAACATCTTCTAGGCATGAGTATTGCCAGACCATAGGTTGATTATTGCCTTATCGTCGCCGTAGTCTAGTAGGCAGTGTGTTGGCTTATTAGACGTAAAGCTAGTGTTCAAACCCCAGGTCAGACATCAAAACGAAATATGCAAAAATATTTCTTCGGCGACTTCCATTCAGCAGATTTCTGACAAAAACCCTGAGAGTGAATAAAAATTGCGACTGAAAGTTCCTCATAAAATCGGAGTCGACTTTAAACTATAGATCCCGCCACTCATGTATAAAATTAACTCATACAACATGAGTGGTGTGAGAAGCTAGGCCGTAATCCTGACTGAAGGTTTGTAATGGCCAATTATGTTATATTATGTTATGTTGTTATGTTATGCAATATCTCTGATTTACCTTTGGACAGTCAGGTGGCTGTCAATGTTGACGCTAATCTCGCAACGAAATAGATCGACGATACAGCACTCACACCTTATGAGTACCGGAATGCAGTGGTGAGTGAGAAGTATTTACTTTTCTGGAAATTCTATCGAAAATATGTAAACTTAGGTTTGGCAATGAAATAACAGATCCACTTAGCTAAATTATTTGTTTAAGTTAGCCTTGTTTAAGAAAGCCTTGAGAAAATGGCTACATCTGCAGTGTGGGTAGCCTGGCGGTAATTCTTGCTATTGGATCATACATTATCATTTCTCGACATTTTCGGAGGGGATAATTGAAAGGCTAGCAGAGTGGAATGGAATGTGGGCAGAAGAGGTACTTTGTGCACCATCTGACCTCGATGGCATGCCGAATTAATATTTGGTAAGGATAAATTGAAAAGAAATGGTCTATTGGATGTTGTAGGATTGAGAAATTCACAAGGATTGAATATAATATCATTACTTCATTCTTTAGTTCAGTCTGAAGTCACACAGCGATTGATAATTATAGCATATGGCTGCATATCCCCGGCCTATTAGTGATCATGATGGTGTCAATTTCAATTATACTCGAAGATTTCTAAACGAACGCCAATCACAAAATCTCTTCACCGAGTTCAAAACAAATAAATGAATTGTGTTCCAGCTATTGCTCATGTTCTTTAAATTGTATTCAATTACATATCATATTTTGAAAATTTTCAGCTGTTTTCCTACAAAGGACCAGCTTTTTATAAATTATGTAGAAGTGGCTCGGTAAGAGTAATACTTTCAAATGCAACCAGAAAGAAGAGTCGTGTTAATTCTAATGTGAACAAAAAATGTTGTATTTCAACTTATATATATAACACCCACAATGACGTCGTGTCTCTTGATGCTCTTGGTATTATAATTCTGTAGGACGTTCATTGAAAGAAGAATATTTTTTTAATTCGGCAAGAATCTCTGCACTTCGGCTAACCTCTATTTAAATCCGAACTAAAATAGCACACTTTTTTTGCAAAGTTCAGTCCTTTGAAGTTTCATGACAGAAAACAGAAGAGACTGTAGGGCTTACAAATCTTTACTTCTTTACTTCCATAGAATTTTTCTCTACATCCTTAGCCTAGCCAAAAAAAATTCTTCAATTATTATTTTCAATGCCAATTTTACTTATCCATCCATGATACCACCTTACAAAATGAAAAAATAAAAGAAAGATAACAAAAGTATTTGTATGTAAAGTGCACTTAAGAATGCATTTATATAGGCTTCCCATGAAAAATGAATTCAGTTTTTATACGGCAGTTCTAATTTGAAATACAATTGCTGTTGAACATTTTTATAACCTTAACAAATTGAAAGAAATACTCCAATAAATATGTATTGAACTCAATTGCGAAACGAAAGAATTAAGACACAAACCATTAGAATTCTGTTGTGTTACAAAGAAATATGCTGATAATGTTTGGTGTTCAAACATAAAATTCTTTAAAAAATTAATTCCTTTTTTAACTGAACTTCTTGCAGCATTCTTAACACAGCATTGAAAACCACAATAAATGAAAATTCTTAACCTTTTATTCAAACGATTATTAAACGACAAAACAAGATGGAATTGAAAAAAAATTTGGCAACAAAAAACAAAAATTGTAATTAAAATTAAAAGTGAAATAAATTTAATTTATCGGCAAAATGACTACCACATTTTTATTTTGTATTATTACTTTGGTTTTTTCTTTTGCCTGTGTTAACGTGGTTTATACATATCATATATGACAGCATTTTTATAAAATTTGAAATGAAAAAAAATTGAAAAAAAGTAGAAACATTAGAATTAAGCTGATGCTAACGGTCGTGTGCTATGACACTATTAAAAAATATTTAATGATGCCTACACCCTACCTACATCAATATAGCTGATGTCAAGCAAATATTTGAGAAAGTGCTAAAGTTCGCATACAACATTAGAAAACATATTTAATAATACCCAAAGGCTCAAAAATAGTCGCGATGCTACGGTTCAAACCCCAGGTCGAACATCTCGAATAAAATGAAAAATGAAAAAAATATTTCTTCAGCAACTTCCTCTCAGTAGATTTCTAGCAGAAACTCTGAGAGTAAATAAAATTGCTATGAAAAGTTTCTTAAGAATCTGTCATTCTTAATCGATGATAAACAGTTCCCGCCACTCATGTATATGTTAATATACAGCACAAGTGTTTTGAGAAGCTAGGTTGTAACCCTGACTGAAGGGTTGTAATGACTAATTATTTATGTATGTGTGAAGGATAAAGTAATAATTCTTAGCGAGGATTTTTAAAAGACTTAACAAAAATAGGGATTACTATCCAACAGGCCGGTCAAATTCGTAATATTAGTCGCGCTAATGCCCATAACACACCGACACTCAGCGAGCTTAGCTTTTGAGAATACAAGGTTGGAATAGAGACAATCATCGAAAAGACATTGAAAATTCATTAAGTGTTTAAATTCATTCCAATGTCTCTTAAAAAAGCTGTGATATGTACATTCAACGGTCATGCTTTAAAATATGCCTGGACCTTGATACTAACTAAGTATCTGATATTATCTAATGAGGATGCCACTGCAATACGCTTAATAAATCGCTTTTATACCCATAGATTGCCATACCCTTAAGTAATTTCTACAGGAGGTGTGAGTTTGGGCAGAAGAATTAGCAAATATTTCACCTCTTGCGTCAGTGCTCAGCTCTTGCAACGAAAAGACGAAGATTCTTTACTAATCATCCAAAATAAAGATTGCAGCATTAGCAAGATTTCTCCTTTAGTAAGATTTGTTTTGGAGTCAGATTATATTCTACGGGGAATATTTCATTTGAGGGGCCAAAATTTTGACATAAGCAGGACTTTGCCTTTTTAAGGTGATCTACTTAAACTAAGCAACCACGATATTGCAAATTAAAGCGAATGCCAATGAATACATGAGGCAAATTATCACATTTGTAACACAGTAGGAGTTTTAATAATATAGGGTCTTTTTTTAAGCTCTTCATATTTTTAATTTCAGTAAAATAAAGTGGATTTTTTTTTTCGAAAGACACCTGAGGCCATTATGTATAAAATATAACATCGTTCAAATGTCCGCAATGGCTTTTTGGGTGGAGCACATCCGAAATATCAAATTTGCTATGACTCTGGCTAAATATGACCGATGAAATGGATTATATTGGCTTTGACGAGCACTGTAGTTTGCAAATTATCTAATTGCACGTGAGCTGTGTGGCACGTAGCGGCGTCCTTTTAAAAGCACAAGCCGTTTGATGTACTGACCATCTAATCCAGATTAAAACAAGTGAAAAGTGAAGTGAATAAGTGAAATAAGCGAATGCTCGCCATTGACAATGATGGTCTGGCCAATGTCGTCCTTAAAGAACACAGATACAGTGACTTTTACAGCATATATTGGCCGCTCATTAATATTAGGAGCGCAGGCTATTCCCATACTCCCAGAAATGAACCTGATCACTGAAGAAGATTATTTAATGAAAATTATGGTTAGTTGCCAGTGCCCATTCAACGAACACACGTCCTTGTGTAGGGCAATCCATGCTGATATGTTAAAAAAAAATATTATTTAACGAGAAATAATTTCACAGACTTTGCTTCAAAAAGGTGAGCGTTATCAACTTCACAATTTTGGCGGTCCATGTTGGAAGACTTGATGTAATCAATAAAATAACAAATTTTTCTGACCCTTATTGGCATTGTCATATGAAGGCAACTTTTTTATATTAAAAAATTTTCCATGAAAAAACCAAACAACGAAAAATTAACGCTTAGTTTTAATTTTAGAGCATTGGAATTAAGACCGACTATTTCACCGGTTTAAGTTAATTGGATTTTATTTAACAATACATACTTCTAGTCTTACCATGGGTTAGGGGATATTCTAAAAGGTTTAGTGTTTAAATTCGTTTATATGTTAACGATATCCTCCAATCACACATACACACATACATACATAATTGGTCATTACAGTCTTTATTACGTCCTAGTTTCTCACACCACTTATGTTGTGTGCGATAATTTTATCCATAAGTTGCTGGACGTACTGTTCAAAGTTTAATCCGAACGACAAATTTTTGAGAAACTTTTTCATGAAAATTTTTATTTACTCTCAGAGTTTATGCCAGAAGTCTGCTGAGAGGAAGCCGTCGAAGAAATATTTTTTTTCGTATTTTTGTTGGAGATGTCTGACCTGGGGTATGAAATGTCTAATAAGCCAAAACACTACCTACTAGACTACGATGACTTATCTTTCAATCATACAAGAAGCTTTCTTGTTATTTTTTATTGTGCTGTAGCGCATCATTAGGTCGGGCCTTATATCTTTCTTATTTTAATTTTGATTTTTTTTTATTTTGTTTTCTTGTTTGTGTTGTGTTGTGTTTGTTTTTTTATGTCTATGTTTATTTTTTCTTTTTTTTCGTTCTCTTCAATCTTAATATTGTATAATTGAGATTATAGCTTTAGACATTAAAGCCATTACAATTTTTGACTTGACTTGGTCGTTTAATAGCGATTTATTGATTTAATGGCTTATGGAGCACACAAAATTGATTTTTATTATTGTATTTAATAAGATATTAGACACAAATATATATCATATATGTATGTAAGTATGTTATATCTTAAAAGCTAGTATCTACATGTTGACTACAAACTACAGAATAAAATCTTAACATTCATTGTAGGTTTTTCCATAAGCTTTAACTAAAACGTTCAATAGTTTAATAGTTAATGCCGATACGTTAGAGACACTTGAAGTGAGTAGTAGTAGTAGTAGTTGTTGTAGTGAGTAGTAGTCCATAAGGTAACATAATTACAAGACAGAAGACGTGAGAAAAAAACACCTGCATTGAACACCACACCATGCTCAACAGTCAGTTGTAAAATACTTGGTCAATGAGCCACTGTGAACCAAGTGAGTGAAACGAGCGAACGAGTATGAATGAATAAATGCTTGAATGAGTGAATGAATACCCAAAAACGAGTTATTAAGGAAAATAATAATAATTTTTGTGTATATGTTTGGTTGACCAATATAAGTCTGTTTCTAATAAATGCTTGTCTTTAAACTTTTAAAGTTTAATACCGAAACAAACAAAAAACAGAAGAAAAAAATACGAAAAATATTGAAAATAATTGTCTAGTTTTGTTCCTTTTTTCTATCTGTCTATTTATTTTAATAAGAAGATTTTTATCACAACTCATATTTCTCAAGCTGCTTCAGTGTGTATATGTGTGTGTGTGTATGAGTAGTTTTTAAAATAAATTTGAAATTCCAATTCCTGCACACAAATTCGAATGGTTTTACTGTTCTAATCTCTGTGTTATTTATTTCATTAAAAACATGCAGAAATTTATTTAATTTTTATTTTATTTCTGTTGTTGTTGTTTTTATATTTAACAAGAAAATAAAAAAAAATCAAATTATTCTGGTGATATTTTGAAGGTCCATTGTTTTGTGGAAAAATTTGTTTTAATTGGCTTTTAATCTCAATTGCAATTGCATTGAATTGCTGTTTATTTGAAGTGTTAAGGAAACGTGATTATTTTTGTTGCCATTTCAAGTGTCAAATATTGGTTAAAAATAATTAATAAAGATTGCAAAAAACATTAACTGAACTTAAGCATTTAGAAATTGAGGGTTTTTTAATTTTAGTAAGTCCAAATAAAAAAAAAATTATTTTGAGGAGTAGGTAGGGGACAGTCTTTACAGAGAATTTAATTTTGCTGGAGTAAAAAGGGAGAAAATGGATATTAATGGACTGTAAGACTGACTATTCTAACATTTTGTCTTTGAACCTGCTCCTTAACATACATACATACATACATACATACATACATACATACATCCATACATACATACATAATTGATCATTACAAAACCTTCAGTAAAATTTTACGACCTAACTTCTCACACCACTTATGTTGTGTGTGTTAATTTTATACTTGAGTGACGGGGTCTACAGTTTAAATTCGAATTCGAAAGACTGATTTTTTAAGAAGTTTTTTTATGGCAATTTTTATTTACTCTCAGAGGTTTTGCCAGAAATCTGTTGAGAGGAAGTCGTCGAAGAAATATTTTTTTATTTCGTTTCTGATGTCTAATCTGGTGTTTGAACTGTGACCTCACGTCTAATGAGCCAACACACTACATACCAGAATAAGGCGACTTCACCTTAGCAATGTTATTTAATTGTGGTGGGAAGGATGATGTATCTACATCAGTCCCCTCACTATAGTAGAAATAATAGAAGCCATTGACGCCTTCAAGCGAATCCCCAAACAATTGTAAGCCTAGTATAAAATGTGATACAATGTTTAAGAGAAAATAATAACTTAGAAAAGTCTGAAACATCAAAGTAGCAAAGAAAATTTGTCGGACAAGTTGCAACAATTTGAGGAAATGATACTACTAAGCCCGCAATTCTAAATATCAACTATAGAAGACATAATGGTTCCACTCGGCAAAGAAATTCATTTCTATCTATAGATATATTCGGGTCGATCATGCGGCCGTCTCGATAGATCGTTTGATTTTGTAATTTCTACCAGGGATTTATAGTCTGGCGATCCTATCTCTAAGGTCTAACTGACCCACAATGCGGCCCAGAGTAGGCCGAAGTATGAATGAATGAAAACTGTATAAAACTTTTTTCAGGCACCTTACGAACGTCACCCATACCTCAGTCCTCGTCCACGAATGTCGCGAATTTCTATTCGATCGAATTGTGCACTCTTGAAGTGAATAAAGGCTGAACATAGGTTGCAAGTTTCGTCTGTTTATCGGGCGTATGTATTGCAACTCGAAAATTTTACATGAATCATACAAACAGTCTTTTCATTATAATACAGCAATCAGTGGCGTGGAAATCTTTATTGTTTATAAGTTAACATACTTGTCCTCAAAATATTACAGATATTATATTATGAAATACAGATTGGGAACTACTTCATCAGTATTCTGTGAACGATCCAAAAAGTTTGGTGTACATCAATGATGCATCTACTACTTAACCGAGTATTAAACACTGTAATGAGCAATGCAACAAGTAACAACAGAGCTGAACCATGTAGACTAATCTGTATTATGCATACGACAAACGACTTCTGTATATAGTCAGTTATACAGTCAGTACGATATGATGCAAGGTCTTATAACGCCGGAGAAAGAGATTGCAAAGGCAGGCTTCAGAGTTAATATAAATAAGCTGATGCTAAAGCGAGGGTTCTCGCTATTTAACACACTTTTCAATTCAAATAAGTCTATATTTAGGTAGCGGAGCAACATCAATTGGCGGTTTGTTGAAGAATATCTTGAGACCCTTCCTGAGAAATCGTTAAGCTTTTAGTTAACTCAACAACATCAACAGCATTCTCTAACTACATGAATATTAGCGTATTGAGTGAGAAAACTTGAAATGAGTATACTTGAGGCGTATACAGTGCTTGAAGCGTATCTTTAATACTTTTTCCTGGTGGTATATCGAAGGAACACCTATGCACTCATTCCTCAGAGCCAACATCACTTGGAAGTATGTAAAAATTACGTAAAGCACTTTACTTAAATTATAGGTAAATGTTTCATCCATAATATAATTGAGTGAAATCTGCAAGAAAGCGGAAGAAGAGGTCCTGGCCGCATTTGGCCGACTTAGGTTCAGGGAAAAGCTGAAATGAAACTATGAATATTGTTTTATTTCATATTCTAAACGTCTACACCCTATACATCCTTTCTAGAGGCGTCTTATCCCTTTCCTTTTTTCCAACCCTGTTCTCATGCACCTCGTGTAATTACTGACATCAAGATTGTCGCGTAAGCGGCGATTTGCTCTGTTATAGTATTCTGGCGGTCCTCGTCGACAATCAATTAATTAAAAAGAGTTTTTTAAACTTAAACATGGATTTGGCAACAGGTTTTAATGCAATCGAACTACATAATGCAGATCTACTACTTTCGAAAAATCGAGTACTGCATTACAAAGGATTTTCCAGTATTTCATTATGAATTATGGCTCAATACGGCAAATGCAGATCTACTACTTTCGAAAAATCAAGTTCTGCACTACAAAGGATTTTCCAGTATTTCATTATGAATTATGGCTCAATACGGGTTAATAAGACTAGTCCCACGTTTAAGATGGATTTGGCAACAGGTTTTAATGCAATCGAAATACATAAAAGATGCAGATCTACTACTTTCGAAAAATATAATACATTACTTGCATTTCAAAGGGATTTAAAAAAAATTTCCAGTAGTTCATTATGGATTATGGCTCAATATGGCTCAATAAGACTAGTACCGCGTTTCAATCAACTTTAAGTCTTGTCTTCGGTACTTCCTGACTGTACTCCTACAATTATTTTCTGACATTCAATAAGAAGGAATTCATTTACTTTGGACACTCTATCTATCCTTAACTACCATTCACTGTGTAGAACAGATGATTTTTTCCATCATCTACCCTTGGTTAGGATTGTTGTAGAGTACACAGGCAAACTCAAAACCGATATCATTTTCACTATATTTGAAATACTGCAGTGATTTGGCAGGCAGCATTTTGCATTGAAGGCCTATTTACCAAGTTGGCTTAACCTTTTGCTAACTTCCCAAATAAATCATTTTAATTTTATTTTTGTTTTCTTTATGTCTTTTGTGTTCTCAATTAGATCTAATCATATGAAAAATTTAAATCTGTTTTGTGATCGTTTTTTTTCCTCCGCCACAACTTTTTTGTTTTGTTCTCATAAACTCAACTCCAAACAGACAACACACAACAGCAACAGGAACAGCAACAATAATGGCAACACATACAATACAAATTAGCATAAAATTAATTGAAAAACCCCTGTAGAAATTGTCACGATCATTTTTTTGTTTTCTGTTTCACTACGTTTTTACCACAAATGTTTAAATATCTCTGGCATATACCCACCTTCTATAACAGACGTCATCATCATCATTATCATTCTAGACTCACGAATATTTAGCCAAAACCAAAAATGATCACAGCACACAGAAGATGGTTGCAACCTAAAAAAAAAACCAGAAATAAAACCAAGAAAAACAATTTTTAAAGACTTTAGAACAGGCATAGAAAATCTGTTCAGAATAAAAAAAGAAATGAACGGAATAGAACAGACAAAATTGTATACCACCAACCAGAACGTTAAGAGTTTTTTCTGTTTTTATAAAATGTTCGTACGTATGATTACTGTTCGTACAATGGTTGTAGAGTACATGGAGTGTAGAGAAGTTAAGTTGAGTTAGTCAATGTTAGTGGTATTCTTAAATCATAATGCCACATAATGAATGCAAAAAATGGTGAAATTTGCGTCATACATAAATCAAAGTCAAATGCTTTTCTATACACTCACTCACAAAAGTATTATACAGACGTATATACGTTTTATGAGCATATGCTGCTTATGCGCTGAAGCTGGAAACAAAACAAAACAAAAAAAACAGAGACGGCAAATGGCAAAAATAGAAATTTTACTTGTTTATGCCACAATGAATGTTCATTGAAAGTCGAAAAAAAAACAGAAAACAGAACTTACACAAAAATATGTGAAAACGTGTTAGGAATTCACGGTCGACTTATCCAACTCCCTTACATTGAGGACATGTAGAGAACTTCTAGTTCAAAAAAAGTCTCCTAAAAGCTATTGAAATATTTCTTACCTAAATCAGAATCATTGAACGCTGATACAGTGGATTCGTAGCCAATTGATTATGTGATTACCGGTGTGCCTTTTGCATTTCAACTCAGGCTTTATTTCCTACACTCAATAGACTCTTCTCGGTTTTTCTATTGAAGCACAGTGGTAAGCTGGTGGTAATAAAAGGCTGAATAGAGTAAACTCCTGGCCCAACTTACAGTATGGACATCTACAATTCTAGGTAGCTATAGATATATTCGGGTCGATCATACGGTCGTGTCGATAGGTCATTTCTACCAAGGATATTTAGACTGGCAATCCTTGTCTCTAAGGTCTAGCCGATCCAAAATGCGGCCCAGAGTAGGCCGTGGCATGAATGAATGAAATGAAAACTGTATAAAACTTTTTTCAGGCACGTTACGAACGCCACCTATACATCAGTCCACGTCCACGAATGTCGTCAACTTATATTCAATCGAATTACGTACTCATGAAGTTATACGGGCAGAACATAGGTTGCAGGTTTCGAGCACAGCATTCTCCGGTTAGTGTAGGAAGAGTCATTGTTTCGTTGTCATGTGCATTAAAGCTTCAATTTGCTGGACTGATCTGGATAAGACAGGGACAAGTTGGCTTGAACATTACCCTTCTGGATGGATCTAACTAGAGATACTGGTCTTCGTAATTTTATTGCAAAATCCCTCCGAAAATTCTAAAGACTTTAATGTGAACAGCATCTGCTCATAATACCTTTGTATTGAAGTGAGCAGCCATGTAATACAGATGTGTTGTTGCTGTTTTTTTTGTCTTGGCATTCAAGAACGCCTGGTCCTAATAGACCTCCATTTCCTCAGTTATCTTATATTAAAGAGGAGCATTTTCTTAAAAGAAGTTTTCATGGTATATAAGTATAAGCTTTTACTGACAGTATAAAATGTAGTCGTTGTAATCTAGACGAGTACTCGCGAGTTCAAACCCTAGCTCCGACATCTAGAAAAAAGGAAGTTTTAAAAAAATATTTTCTTCACCGATCCAAGTGATCTAGCCTAACCTGACCTCCATTAGTTAGTTATGCTTCATCATGGCTTTCGTCTGCATTGATTCCATAACTCAAATCATGATCTATATTGTGCTGGAAAAAAGTCTGTAACCCAAATCATTACAAATTAGGTGTAACTCTAATTATAAAGCATGTTGTATGTATACAAATGGAATCAAAAGAAATTCTAAAAAAGAAGGAAAAACGTCATAAAATTCTTGTTGCAACTGATTATGATTCTTAAATGTCGTTGTTGCTTGTTGTTCTCATTGTTTTTGTTGTTGTTGTTGTTGCTGTTTTTGCTATAAGTAGTTTTGTTAACGTATAAGTATGTGTTGAATGAGCCAGTAACTTTGAAAAAAAAAATCTTCCATAATAATAATGGAAAAACCACAAGAACAACAACGACTACCACTGCCATCACAATGATTATTAACTGCCACAAAAAAAACCAACAGCAACAACAACAACATGTTGAGATATATTTCAAATGTTCAAAACAGAAATCCACAGAACGAATGCTAACATGGCGCTTAATGATTGTTATGAGCCTATAAAGCCACCCCCATGCTAAAGAAAAAATATCACAAAACAAAAACAGAAATTGTGCCACAAAAAAAATAATAAAAAAAAACTTTTCAAGATAATAAAACTTTTCTTTTATTTTCTTTCTTTCTACTAGGGATTGTGTTTTATTTTCTTTGTGTGACTAAGGCACAGTGATTTATTCTTACAATTTGAATGCTTTCTACCATAGGCTGCAGCGGCATATTACGCTGCGCTGTACTTGAGTTCGTGTTGTTTAAAGGTTTAAATCTGGTGTTCACTTTTATTTTCCACAAGTAGAGATTGGATAGCGATACTAGAATTAGTAAGATTTACGGAAACTCTCTTGTTGAAATCCGTATGCAGTCGTACTAGGTTAGGTTAGGTTAGCGGATAGCTTGCCGTTCACAGACAAATTCACTCGGTAGTTCATATGGCCCATTGTTTTATCCAGTATCACATTGTCGGACAAGATAATTCAAACAATCCATTGTTTGCCTTTTGGAAACTTTGAAGCAGAAGATCTTTGTGCTGCAGGACTGCATATAGGATAGCATGACAATTGTATTGGCAATTGTAGTTGCTTGAGAAAATCTACCGCAGTTAAACAGAGCTATGTTTATCAATGATATCCATGATGCTTTTCACAATCGAGCAACAAGAATCAACATTCTATTTGGTCTTCCTCAAGCTCTAGTGTGCTTTTTTCTTCCACCAGTTTTCTACCAAAAAATCTTGTAAGAAAAACTGTTCCCTCGCTTAATTAGCCTATTCCTACTATTTGAACCGCATAACTGTTAGTAGCTCTTCGGAAAACGTGTTGATTTTTCTGCCAAGCTTAGTAATCCATTACCTGTGTAGCAAAATTTGTAAAGAAATCCATTTATAAAGATGCAAAGAATCCATATTAGAAACCTCATAGCAGTCATGGCAGAAAACTGGACTCTAGGCATATGCGCCCACAAGACTACATGTTATTCTGCAAAAGCTATTCATCCACAAAGAAGAGGAGACCACTGAACATTATTATTGTCGTATGGAAAATGTGCCATAATACTTCGGTCAAAAGGCTGTTTACTACATATATATATACATAGTTAGCCATTATAATCCAACAGTCAGGATTACGACATAGTCTCTCACACCACTTATGTTGTGTGTGTTAATTTTAAACATGAGTGACGGAATCTACGGTTAAATTCGATTTCTAACGACAGATTTTTAAGAAACTTTTCATGGTAATTTTTATTTACTCTCAGAGTTTTTGTCAGAAATCTTCTGAGAGAAAGTTGTCGAAGAAATATTTGTTCGTATTTCATTTTGTTGGCGATGCCTGACATGGGGTTTGAAGTGTGACCTTCCGTCTAATAAGCCAACATACAACCTACTAGGCTGCAGCGAATTCCAATGTAATTACCAAACAAAACTTTAGATTGTATCAAAACCGTTTAATTTGAAAAGACTCTTAGCCTATCTCCCTATTTTCTCTTTTGCTGAGTATTCCCTTTCAAACATCTCTTCCTAGCCCATCAGGAGCTTCCGCTACTCGTATTCCCAACACATGCATCAGTTTTGACGAAACTTGTGGGCACTCAAAATTGAAAGGCAGAACTTTTCTTGTCACAGGGGATTTGAATGAAATCAATATTTTCGTGAAATTGGCACAAGAACTGGCACGTATGATGCAATAGGAACCCTGACAGGATCCCAAATCACAAGCATCTAAGTTGATAAAACTTATGGGCTTTCAAAATTGAAAGGCAGAACTAATCTACCCACATTTGATTTGAACTTTGATAGGATCTCAGTGCCCAAATCTTATTAATTAAGAGACTTAAATATTTCAGACTTAAGGGAGCAGTTCAAAGGAGTTTATTCCCTATCAGTTCTTCTAAATACAAATCAAAATCATTCTGACACCATCTATCAAGTTCCACAATTTCTTTGCACGCTATTGCGTTATGTACATGCCAGTGTAACGGATTGCCTTTTATTACACACACTCGTGTAATAAACTCCTTCTAAAGTGGCGCTCCTTTAGTGAGTTTTCTAAATTGTTTGAGGCATACTTAAAAACTTTTTTCCCACCCCTTTTTGTGTTCTCAATGGCATTCACAGGAAAAAAAAATATATTTTTTAATACCACGTTAAGCGTAAATAGGCATTTAAAGGTTTGTTAATGAAATGGTAAAACGGTTTTTATGAGCCAACTTCCAGTCTTGTATTCCACAATATTTGTAGTGATTTTAACTACAGTACTTTGGCTTGAACATTTCCTAGGTTTTGGTTTAAAAACAAAAACAAATTTATTACATTTGGTTGTTGGCATTGTTAAATGAGTAAAAATGCTAAGCCAAGCTATAACAATCATCAGATGAATTGTTAACAACCACTACCACCACCACCGCCACCAGCACCAACAACAGTGTAATACATAGCACACATATACTCGTATACATATGATGTTAATAAGGGGGACACTAAAAGCTTTTCAAAAGGCATACCTAAGACAGACATACTTGCTCTTAATCTGTGTGTGTGTGTGTCAATTCTTAAGATGTTACACTGTATGCCCAAAAATAGCATACAGAACGCATACATATATGAGTATGTTTGTCGGTATATGATGAGTTTTTTTCTTCTGCGTTTTATTTTATTTCTAATGAAGCAGTTACAGTTTTCATAAGATTTTCTTTCTTCGTTTGTGTCCGTCCGTCGTCTTTCGTTGGTAATTTAATGTCTTCAAATTGTTGACTGCAATGCACCGCATAGTCTTGTTTCATTATCTGCAAAAGATAGTTAATGTTGTTGGTTGCTGGTTAAGGCCATATTTATGTAGGCAGTTGCTGTTGCATGCTTTTATGCGTCTTTTTTTTAAGCGTTTCCTTGAATTCGCTTCTATGCGATTTCGTGTTTTCTGAACAATTTTTAATTGTTCTGGCTGCCTGCTTAACATGAAGAGCCAAATTCAAGGCCCCACAATTTTCATCATCTTTTTCTTTTTTTTTGTTTTGGAGGAGAAGCAAAAAGCAAAAATTGCAACCAACATAACTGGCAGCATTTGACATAAATTTACGCCGACATTAAATTGTGGGTGTGGGTGGATTATGACAGTCTTCTTTGGTATTTTTTTTTTCTTCGTTTTTATGAGTAAATTTCATTGCTCTTGCGCTGTTGTTCTTCCTATTGCTGTCGTTGTTGTTGTTGCTGTTTTCTTTCTAAGACTTTTTAGCTCAAAACGTCATAAAACGAACAGCAACAAGTATATGATTGTTTGTAATTGTTGATGTCGCTATTGTTGATTGTTATTAAAGCATTTTTGTTACGGTTCGAAATTCTATGACGATTCATTTGTGACGACAATTCTGCTTTTTTTCTGTCTTTCTTTCTATTCTCTTTCATTTTTTCCTTTTCTGTTTGCATAAATAGAACAAGGGTCGGCAAACAAACGAAACGAAAAATAAAAACATACACAACATAACATCATCAGCAGCAACAGCAACAGCAACAATTACAATAGCAGCAGCAGCAACATTTTCTTTTTCAAAGATTTTGTTTCATTTTTGGTCGTCGTTTACCATGTAAATGTTGTTCTTGTTAAAAAGTTAGAAAAACAACAACAACAACAAAAAATAGTATGTTTTTTAACAATGTTTTTAATGTTGCTTCATGATTGTTGTAATTGTTTCCCTATTCCAAAAAGTACCCAAAAAAATATAGAAACTCACTGTCGACATTTTCATTGTTTTCGACAATGTTCCAAAGGGGTGGTGGCATAGAAGAGGGGAACTTTAGGCATACGTTTAAGTAAATGTTGGTGGTAAATTTAAATAGAAAAATAGAAGAAAACAAATTATAATTTAGCAAAAATTTTTGGCAATTTTGGCAAGAAAATTAATTTCAGTACCAAGTAAGCCGTTGCAAATTTGTGAATTAAAATGGCAAACATTACTGCATAGTAAGAGAAAAACTTTCATAAATCTTTTGCAACTTATAAAGAGACTTTGAATCGAAGGAATAAAGTAAATAAGTAATGAATGAATCTTGAATATCCTAAATTGGTCTTATCCAGAGATCCATAGATTACAGCTTAATGTTCTTCCATGGACAGTTAAAGAAATGCACCGAGTCATGGCGTATCTGTTCGCAAACCAGATATTGATTCGTTGAATTGTGGATTATTCTGATCCAATATGTGTTTAATCTCTTACAGAATACGGCGAAACTGATCTGCTGCATTAGCAACTGTTTTTCATATCTTTCATCGCAAGGTGTGCTACTTTCTTTGCAGTCACCGTAGTCTAGTAGGTAGTGTGTTGGCTTATTATACGTAAAGCAGTGGCTTAAACCTCAGCTCAGTCTTTGGCGACTTTCTCTCAGGAGTTTTCTGTCAAGAAAGCTTCATACATACATAATTGGCCTAGCTTCTCACACCACCCATGTTGTGTGCCTTAATTTTATACTTGAGTAGCGGGACCAACAGGTTAACGTCTACTCCGAACTAGAGAAACTTTTCATGGCAGGTTTATTTACTCTCATATATATATATTTTTTTTCATATTTCGTTTTGAAGTCTGGCCTGGGGCTCGAACCCAGGCTTTGCGTCTAATAAGCGAATACACTAGACTACGGCGACTACAAGAAAACTTCTTTGGTAGTAAATAAAATTTCCATGAGAAGTTTCTCAAAAAATCTGTCGTTCACAGTCGACTTTAAATTGTATGTCCCGCCACTTAAAGATAAAATTAACACACACAACATGGGTGGTGCGAGAAGCTAGGTCGTAATCCTGACTGTATGTATATGTATAATGACCAATTAAGTAAGCAAATAATGTAAGTTAATGTGCTAATTCCTTACCTCTCTCAAAGGATTCCGTGGAATCGAGTATTTCAATATTAAAACGCAAGAAATTACTTTACTTCCATCTACTATTTTCGGAAAGGGTGTCTCAGTAAAAATATAAGCCTTCATTTGGAAATAAAAACACGTCTTGTTTGAGATAATTTTGATTTGTTTTACTGTATTGTAAAGAAGATGTCTTCCTATTAAGCATGCAACAAAATAACTGCCAAATGACCTCCAAGGCCGTTATGATGGGCCATTACTTCACTACTTTCAAAGATGTGACTGTATCCTGCTGATGACGCATTAGGTCTCGGATTTAAGATCAAGAATTATTTCTTGTTTATTTGCATAAATCCGAGATTTCATAAATATCGCTTATCTTGGTGGCCAGAACTTCTTGAGATAATTTTTTGTGGAAATCGTTGCTGAAATAAATCGATTAAGGCACACACGGTATGACAAATGGCATCCATACCATCCAGTTAAGACCACAAAAACCTTAAAGAAACCTATTTTCGAAAATACAAATCTTGAGGTCGCCCACAGTCAAGATGATCAATGTTCAGGTTCAGCTTCAGTTTCCATTGTTCAAGAAGTGAATATCGATATGGTGGACTTAGACTGTGAAAATTTAAGATAAGGGGGTCTCTAGAAAGTTCGCTAATACTTTTAAATATCCCGATAACATTGGTTTTATATCCTCAACCTTATCACTCCAGGCAAATATCAAGGCTTTTGCCATTATTGTAATGGAGGACGATTGAACTTCATAGGCAGTGTATGCTTTACAGACCATTTTTTCAAATAGGAATCCCTTCACGCCCAAAAAAAAAAAAAGATTTTGCGATAAGAGTGCTGAATTTATGCACTTTAGACGGAAATAACAGTGTGCCTAAGAAGTTCTAGACAGAGAATCCTTGACAGTACCGTACAGTACGCAAATGTTCGTCTTGCAAAAGGCTTGGGTGATTCATTATTCAAAAAAACCCCAATAAATCTGTATAAAGGCATCAAGACAATTATTTTGAACATCTATGAAAATTATTAAAGTAACTTAATTGTATCGTCCAGGTTTAGTACTTTTGTTGATTATACAAAGAAAGTATAACGAAAATTATTTTAAAAAATCCTAAATCATCCTGTTGGCAAGCATGTTCAGCATGTTCTACAACCTGCTTTCAACAATCTAATAAATACAATGCACTATACGAGTACGTGACCCTTACACTGCTGAATATTGTACATAAAACTGTAAGTAATATTAAATAATATTATCTTCCTCCTTTCCAAAAAAAAAAAAAAAAAACAAAAAAAAAATTTTAATTTTCTCTTTAACAAACAAAAGACTTAAGAAACGAACTCGATTTGTCCCATAAGATAAAATTCAATAAAATTTTGACACATTCTTTCAAGCCAACATGGTATCAAATTTAGATCTACACAGAAATACACACACATACACACACAGGAATAAATACAAACACAAACAAAATAAATCATTGCACATGACATAAATAAACAAACATTTTAAGACACAACACAGTAAATGACGAAACAATTTTACGTGATTAAACACAACGTTTTCCACAATCAATCATCCCGGTCGACCCAAATAGCAAAAAAAAAACGATTTTATTTTACGGTTTTTTCGATTTGAGTTCTTTTTTTTATTAAGCAATTAAAGGAATTTAAATATTTTTTTTCTCTTTTTTTTTTTTTGTTAGGAAAACTTGCAACATTATGAGAAACATTTTCACTTACAAACCGTAACAGCAAAAAAAAATGAGTACCGAAAATATTTTGTAAGAAAAGAAGAAAGAAAAAACACACCGAATTCTTAGTTAAAACATCAACTCCAATATCTTAGCAAAAACGTCGAATATCGTTTAAGAAAATGTTAAAATGATCACGTTTTTCTATTGGAGGTTTTTTTTGTTTGGGTTTCCTTTTTAATGCAGGGATAAAAATCGAAACAGAAGCCTACAACAAGCGAATCAACACACATACATACATACTTACTAGCCAGTAAACAAGAACAACAATATATATATATATATATAGGAAAAAAAATATTTCTCTTCTGTTTTGCTTTTCTATAAAATTCAATTGAACTTAACAGTAAAAAGGAAAAATAACGAAAAAAAAAATAAAATTGGTTAAGATACGGCAATAGCAAGGGTTTAAAAAGTAGTCAGGGCCTTAATATAAACAAAATTATAATGTTACAATTAAAAGCATTGAACAGGTTAAGAAATTAAGAAACAATCCAATGCCTAGACTACATTGTAAAAATTGCTATGCTTTTGTAATAATTTCCCAAATAATCTGTTAATGATATACATACATATATTGTAGTTGCCGTAGTCTAGTGGTAGTATGTCGGCTTTTTAGACGTGAGGCCATGGTCCAAACACCAGGTCAGACATCTCCAGCAAAACAAAATACGAAAAAAAATATTTGTTCGGCGACTTCCTCTCAGCAGACTGCTGGGAAATACTCTAAGAGTGAATAAGAATTGCCATGAAAAGTTTCTCAAAAATCTTTCGCTGGGGTCCCTCCACAAATGCATAAAATTAGCACACCACAACATGATTAGTATAAGAAACTAAGTCGTAATCCAGACAAAAGGGTTGTAATGACCAATTATGTACGTATGTATGTATGCATGATATACATTGATTTGTGTTTCAGCTTTCGAAAGTTATTCGACAGCATAGGATAAGAGAAGAAGTTGGTTTCGTTAAAATTAAAGCTAACTTGAGCATACATTGCTGCGATGATCCACACACAGCTGACTGACAATACCTTATTAATAGGTCTCACATGTGAGAGCATTCTGTCGTATGACATTGACATAAAAGTACAGTGAAACTTGTTTGAAAGAATTATGGCAGATGTTAACCAGTTTAGATCAAATGCTAACTGATTGCTACTTATCTGTCAAAGATAATAGAATGCTAGAAGTCGGTGTTCCATTATCCCGACCTAAAATATACTGCTGTAGTCAAGAAGGCATGCAGCTATTCTAAGATCAAGTCTTTTGAGAGAATATTTCACAGCCTGTTTTATTCTTAAGTTCATAGCCATCAGTATAAATTTCCACAGATCACCAGTGTGGGTAATGAAAGAGGACCACTGTCCAAAGCTTAGTGTTCTAATGTGAAAACTGTTATCAAGATTAGGTATAGAAGAACTAAAGGATGACGATGCCCTTAATTCCATTCGACTATTAAGTTATTGATTCTTGTCAAGTTTTTTACGTATCGCAATGGAACGAAGCGAAAGTACTTTGGTGTATATTGTGGTTAAAGTGGTACAAACTCAACGGAAGAGAGGGACTATTTTTTCATGATTTCTTTGGAATTTAAAGAATTTATTTGCTCTTTCAAATAATTTTTCTAGAATCCCTGAAAATGCGGGGAAAATATTAACCATATCAACAGCAATAGTACTGTCATGGAGTAGGAAGAAAGATCACCAGAAAAACTTGTGGCTTAAACCTGTACCAATGAGGGTATTAAATAAGCATTTGATACATTTCTATGAATACAGCTCTTGTGAAAACCAGAAACCTACCAGCCATATATCCTCGAAGGCTAGGCTTTTTCTTGACTTATTAGACGTTCAAATCCCAGGTCAAAAGACTCCAACAAATCAAAATATAAAAAATATTTCTTCGACGACTTCTTTTCAACAGATTTCTGAAAAAAACTCGGAATAAATAAAAAATTTCGGTGTCGACTTTAAACAGTAGGTCCCGCCACTCATGTATAAAATTAACACACACAACGTAATTAGTGTGAGAAGCAAGAGTTGTAATCCTGACTGAAGGGTTATAATGACCAATTAGGTACATATGTATGGAAGCCATTTAAAAGTCTTTAGAAGCCATATCGCTGGATGCACGTTCCTGGATGTAATAAAAAACCTCACATGGCTACTGAAATTACATTGAAGAAGGGCACAGGCCCTATAGTATCCAATTATATGATAGAATTTGTATACACTAGGACTACACATACAGAGACTGAATATTGTAGACACAATGAGCACCATGAGCATATGACATCCGTTTAGATGATAGAGTTTGCAAACACTAGGATTACCCACAGACCGGGTAGTAGACACAATAAGCATTTTTTCAGAATAGAAAGCCCTTAGAGTTCAATATTAGATTCAGTCATTCGAAAACCAAACACCAGAACATGTTTTAAAAGCCGTGAGGCTTTAAGGCATAAAAGAACACTTGTAGACTTACCAAGGACTAGACAGCACTCCAAAAAGCACATTGAGGTTCGACAATGCAAAAAGATGGGAGAGGTATTATAAATAAATCCTATATAGCTTGAGGGAAATACTATACATCGATTGGTCGCTGCACTGTAGTACCTCTGCTCGACATAATAAATCAATATAAGAGCGCTGCCAGCAACACACAAAGACGGAATAAATTTTCAAAAGTATTTGATTCTTAAAACATATCCAGTGTTACTATTTTTATTCAATTTAGGGCCCTTGGAATTAAAAAGAAATACAAACGCCTTGTTAAGACTCTGTGGAATCATGTGTTTGTAACGTTCTTCCTTTATTTCGCGCTTAACATTCGAAGTTTTTTAAAAAAACTTTTTGCAAACCGAAATCGGTTTTCAATTTGAACAAAACCCCTAAAAACCGTTTTTATTTTGTTTTTTGTTTTTGTATGATTTTTCTAGTGATTGGTCATGCAGTGCCAAATGTATTGTTTGTTGGCCTACGTTTGATTTCTTTTAAGGTTTTCCAAACTTTTTTGTCTTTTTTTGTTTTTGTATTTCTTTTTTCATTACACTATTGATTTGATTTTATTTGCCAGCAAAAATTGTGTGTTTTTTGTTTTTATTTAAAATAAAAATCAATTTAAGGTTTCTGTTGTTGCTGCTGTTTTATTTTGTCACAGGATTTTTTTCCGGTTTTTTTTTCTAAGACTTTTCTGTAGCTTTAAAGGCTGAATTGAAGTCTTTTTTTTAGTTTTTTCAAATCTATGTTTCTTATTTGCTTTTGTTGTTGTTGTTGTTATTTGTTTTTTGTTTAAATATAAAATTTATCTTTGGCATAAAAATGCAAATGAATGTCGATAATTCAAACGATAAGTTTGTCTTTTGTCTTGTTTTCAGCTACTGTTTAATGTTTGTTCGTTAGATTCTCCGTTTTGGTTTTTTTCCTTGCTGTTGTTGTTGTATTTTTTTTTTCTTTTTTTTTCTATATTTGTTATGGTTGTAGTTGCTACTGCTGTATTATAGCTGTTATTGAGCTTTTTGTTGTTGTTATAAGCTTAAGGTTTTTTTAAATAAATTTTCTGTTTTTTTTTTACAGTTTTAAAGGCTCAAATTTAATTTTTTTTCCTTCTTTTACTTTGTCTATAAAGTTGAATCAACAGAAGAAAGAACAGGCAAAGAACTTAAGACTGTTTTGTTTTAAAAGTTCCCTACCATCAAGGGATTAGATAGATTTAAAGGATCATGTATATGCACATGAATATTAAAGAAACTAAACACCGATTACATTAATTTCATTTCTATAAAAATTCTGCAATCGTTGGATTGAAGAAACTGCTTGGAAGGGATCAGAGCTCGTACACAGTCCCAGAATCCCTAATCGGTCTTCACAATCAGCATGTGACGTTCAACTTTAAAACCAGACTCACTTAGAACCAAATTGAAAACGAGCCTGAAAGTGTAATGAACCTGGTGCTCGAACAGATATCAAGTAGCGATAGCTGCATTAGATTATCGAAAAAGGAAAGAGACATTTGCACACAGCCAGAGATGGACACTGCCAAAGAACACTGAGCAATAGGCACTATCTTCTCAATCGATCTACAATATCTGTAGAAGTCATTGACATGCGAGCGAAGCCTCTCGGGGTGTTTATAGATACAATGGCAGATATTTCAATGTGATGCAGTCTAGATAGTAGATTTATACGCATCCTATACAATTTAGGCCAGGTGTTATGGCAATGAGCCAAACCACAGTTATTTGTATATTGGACGATGAGACCTTTTGGCATCCATACGGGGTTTCTGTGGGTTGCTTTCTTGCCGTATATAGTGTTCAGATGGCTTCAATAATCTGTGGGGATTTTATCCGCATCTCGTTGGCAGCAGGAGGGTACACGCAATATTGCCAGACTGTACTGGTAACGCATGAACAGCATTAGGGCTGACTTACTTTGTCCGTCGATCGTGCTCTCTAATATAGGGTCCGCCATCTAACGTTTTTTTTTTCAACTAGTGCTTATTTCGTGAATGGTAACACTTAGCTCATGTCTGATTTGATAGATATTTAGTTTTGTCCTTCCGCTGAACGAATATGGTTGTGTATACGCTTGAACAACGCTGGGAAATATTGCAACATTACTTTGAATCATGGTAATGTTGCAGAATGTGTGCGAAAATTGCGTACAGATTTTGGAAGAAGGGAAGCACCGTTAGCTCCGTATGTTCGTTATCTTGTGAAAAAAGTGGAAGAAACTGGTACCCTCATCGATAAACCAAAGCGTTAAAAGCCAAAAACAGTGCGTACAACCGAGAATATTGCTGCTGTGGCAGAAAGTGTGCGTGAAGCGCCATCAACATCAATTCACCATCGTTCTCAACAATTGAACATTTCGAAAACATCATTGAGACGAATTTTGCATAAAGACCTTGGTATGACGCCATACAAAGTCCAATTGGTGCAGGAGTTGAAGCCAATTGACCATCCAGTTGCCAATTTTGGCAAAGATGCCGATTTTGGCAAAAAAAATCATCTTTTCAGATGAAGCTCATTTTGATCTTGGCGGGTATGTAAACAAGCAAAATTGTGGCATTTGGGGCACAGAAAACCCGCAGCATGCATTGAAAAGCCGACGCACATAAAACGAGTCACTGTTTGGTGCGGATTTTGGTCCAGAGACATAATTGGGCCATTTTTCTTGGAAAATGAGCAAGGAGTAGCCGTTACAGTCAGTTTCTTAAAAATTGGACCGATCGAGGCTACTGCATGTCCAGCCGAGGCAGCCATTTGAATGAAATTATTTTCCATTATTAACCGGAAGGATTGTACTTTCAAATAAAAAAAGAAATTTGAGAAAATATTCAGTAGTTTCTTTTTAAAGCATTTTCAAAAAAAAAAGTTATTTGGCGGACCCTATATAAAGATTGCTGCAATTGCAAGATTTATTTTGGACTCGGGAGAGTTTTCTCTAGGGAATGGGTGACCTGAAAGTAGAATTAATTGTGGTATTACAATGAGCATAAGTGCTGTCATAAGTGGGACCTCTTCTTTCGAGGGTGTCCGCCAACTAACATAACCTAACCCAACCTTATCAGTATATTTTTAACTTTCCTGCTTCCTAATGAAGTAAACAAAACAGCTACTGTCAATAGATTTCTGTTAGTAGCCCACGGGAGAAAATTTGAACTCACACATCATTTAGATTTCAACAGTCCTTTAATTTGTGTAGTCCGTTAGGGTAAAAATGTGTTTCTGGCATAGGATTTCTATGAACTTTTACATGTCCTGGGATCCAGCACAGTTTAGCCTTATTTTCCCTGCCTTGTTGATTCAGCATCCAGCGACAGGTAGCATATTATATTCGATTTAATGTCTTAAGAACGCTGGCTACACGGATGGCGACTTTTGATGGCATAAACTTTCGCTTGCAACATACCTGCAAAATTCCCAAAAAGGTCTCTGAATACTTCATTCTGATACCAAAAACAAACGCTCTTGATCCAAGCTTTGTAGCTCCCAAATTACACCAGTAACTTTTGCTGCAAAGCAAATGCCAAAAGCATGAAGTCTACTGGTTCCGTCCAGTATATTGTAGCTTAAGAGGAAGCTGTCTGCCATTCAATTCTAATACTGAATTTTGTTTTACTCTTGCCTTCCATTTTTCTTTCAAGCTCTGATTTTTACTGTCATTTACAACGGGCTCAAAAACCAAGAGCTTCCAATACCCGAACACTTATATTATCGCAACTAAAGCAGTCAACAAATTTACTCCAAAAAGGTTGTACGTACCATATAGTCGTACATAACCGACCATAACCATAGCTTGCTAGTTTTTCTTTAGATTTTTTCTAAATCACATTTTTTTCCTCCTCAGCTTGTTGTAATCCTTGTGATTGTTTAAAAAGCAAAAATTTTTGTTGCTTTGTGATCACGATTTTTTAGTTGAGACATTTGTTGGAGATTTTTTTTCTGTTTCGTTGGCAAATGTTTTTCTAGCCACATTTTCTTTTCCTTTTTTTCGGTTTGTTTTTTTATTTCTGTCTTTTTCACCAGGTCCTATTTTTTTTTTCTTAAGTTTTATTTGCCATTCTAGTCAAATGAGCATTTAGTACAATTCAAATTGAAGGAAAGACACAAAAAAAAGCACACAACAAAACATCAACTAAATGTTCCTTTAAGTTCATGTCTCTAACCATACACAGCGTTTAACATACGACGACTTAAACAACAAAGTCTGGCAAGAAAATCTCCCAAAAGAAAGAAAAGCTGAAAAAAATCATGATTTTCTTTGGAAAAAATCACACAATATACCGGGGGGAGTGTCTAAATGCTGTCACAATGTGGCAAATCATTTATTTTATGCAAAACGATTTTTATTCTTTTCTTTGTTTCTTTTTGGTATCAATTTAGTTTGCTTTTATTTGTTATTGTTGTTGTTGTGTGGTTTTTGTTTATAAATCATAAAAGGAAAACTATGAAAATCAAAATCAAAATGCAATTGTTTGGCTACAAGAAAAACAAAGTAAATAAATGGTTATGGGAATTAAAATGAAAAAAGAAAGAAAAATTCTAACTATGTTCGAGCGGAAAATATTCAAAGAAATGTTCTCAGTCAGAACTTTTCATTTCTTTCAAGTCGCTTATGCTAGAAAAATGTTGTTTTTTCATTTTAGATTGGCAAATTGGTCATCATTACATGATGTTTAGAGAATTAGAGAATATGACTGTGGAGTGCCTCCCTCTCTCGTGCGACAAAACTAATACTCTACAAGACGGTCATACTCCCCGTGCTTCTTTCTTGCGCAGAGGCATGGATCCTATTAAGCACTGATGCAGCAGCCTTGAGAGTATTCGAGGAAAAAGTACTACGTATAATTTTCGGTCCAGTACAAATTGGCGATGATTTCCACATCCGATCCAACAGTGAGCAGTATGAGCTCCCCAACGACATAGACGTTGTGCAGCGTATTAATATCCAACGGCTGCGCTGGCTAGGCCATGTCGTTCATTTGGAGAAGTATGCTCCGGCGAGACGGGTATTTGATGCGGCGAAGAGCATCCGTTGGAAGACCCAAATCGAGGAAGCCCTGTCATCGACTGGTGTGACCAACTGGCGTAGGCGCGCAAGAGGCAGAGGCGCCTGGAAGGATGTGTTGCGGCAGGCCGAAATCCGATAATCGGGTTGTTATGGCCAATTAAAAAAAATGTCAAAAAGAAAGTTTGTATATAAAATGCACACGATTTCCTTGTCATCATGTACGAATTGTAATCTCATTTAAATAACCGCCGCTAAAGTGCTTACATAAGCCGATTTGACGTCGAGTTCGACCACATCAAGCGATTTAATTTGACGAAAATTTGATGAAAGTAGGATTTCTGGTGGTGGTTCAGTCTTAGGATATTATTTTCTAATAAAATCAAAATCATTCGTAATGAGTACCCCGTGATGTCTGGCAGCCGTAGAAAGTCGGTTATTATATGAAAACAGTGCTCTGAATTGACGGTGAAGAGTTCTTCGAGGGTAATTTTCGTAAAACTATCGCCTAAAGATAATTTCCCACCAAACAGTCATTTTTCCGCGAATACAATGATTTTTCTGCGATCTGTTCTGGGATCTCCGAGCTTGTGCAACAATTTGCTTATTTATCGTATAAAAAATTATCTTCCATTAAAATCCTGTTCTGCTAGTATGCAATCAGCATATACAGTCAACCCTCCTATAACACAGTACTATCAGAGCGCGGTTTCCATATAACGCGGAGCCGAAATTGCGACAGCCCTCGTATAACGCGGTACTCTCAGAACGCAGTTTCGATATAACATGGAGCTGAAATTTCGAGAGCCCTCCTATAACGCGGTACTCACAGAACGCGGTTTCCATAGAACACGCTACGAATTAGCCTGGTTTGTATGGTTAAATCCGATTTTCTTACAGTGCGGTTTCTACACAACGCGCTATTGTATATATAAAGCGTTGTCTGTCTGCTTGAAATGTTGCAAGCGTAATGAGCCATTAGATGGCATCAATTGCAGAAATCGCCATGGAATAGGCGAATTCAGGTCATACGTCTATATTTCTCTAACTAAAGCAGCACTTTCAGCAGTGAATATATTACAATGATATACAGATTTCATCACATTTGTAATATCTTTATAATCTTTTCAACTTCTTGTAAAGTTTGTTGGTCTGTTATAAAGACCATAATTCCTGGAGATCGTTTAAAAATTGTCCACGTTTGAATCACTAATTTGTTTAATAAGTTTTCACAATCACAATTCGAATAAAATATATTTAAATCTGACCGAGGGATCACTCGATATTAAAGGAATTCAATAATATTACCAACATAATCTATAAGTTTTGAATATTTTCGAAAGAAAAAAAATGAAATAAGAAAGAAAAAGCTTAATTTTCCCTCTTCAAAAAACCCGTACTGACGTTCCACGGCGTATAACATCAACAGCCATCATCCTAACATAGTGAGGCAAGATTCCTTTAAAAAATTAATCCTGGCACTCCACACAGTATAACATCAACAGCGAACAGCCTAACATAGTCAAGCAGCATCCTAAGCCACTATATCCAGTAGATCAACGTAATACATTCTACAGAGCGTTGTTTCTCGATCGCAGCTTCAGATATTTGTTTGCAAACACTTGTAGAATTTCATTATAAAGCTGCTCACCGTGCAGGAATATCGATTTCGGACTTGAGCACGCCAAAATTCCTGCTGGATGGTTATAGGGGTTCAGCCGATTTACCGCTTTTGAGCTCCTGAACTTTTCACTTCTACCAGAATTGCAGTTGTTGTGCAACTGCGAGTGAAGCTTTAAAACTTTTTACTGAATAAACTTAATATCTTCTTCCCTTTCCTATATCCTCTCCTCCTTTTTATCCTATTCCCTCTATTATCCTTGCCTCTTAAAGGACGTTGTACAATGGGTCAATTCGACCTCCGAGTACTGTACTTGTCTTAATTGACAAGTACACGTCTTCTAACATAACCTAACCTAACTTAATATCTCTCGGTGATGCATGCGTTGAAGTAATGTTTGTTAAAACACAAAACGACGTGGGCATGGCTGGAGTATTTTTTGGTTGACTCTGGAGCGAAGCCGAACAAGATTCAGCTCCACATAAGCTGTTATTCTTCGGTGATGAAGGGACCATTTCGCCAATTATCCGTAGCCATTGCCTTGTTGGCTGGTTGCAAGCAGCAAATGTTAGGTTAGGTTAGGTTAGAGGACGTGTACTTGTCAACTGTGACAAGTGCAGCACCCGGAGGTCGAATTAACCCATTGTCCTAGCTTCTCACACCACTTATTTTTATACATGAGTAGCGGGACCTACAGTTTAAAGTCGACTCCGAACGACAGATTTTTGAGAAGCTTTTCATGGCAATTTTTACTCTCAGAGTTTTTGCCAGAAATCAGCTGAGAGGAAGTCGCCGAAAAAATATTTTTTTTTTCATATTTCGTTTTGATGTCTGATTTCAAATCGGGCTTTTCGTCTAATAAGCCGGCACACTACCTACTAGACCACGGCGACTTCAGCAAATGTTACGGTTTGACTAGGAAACGCTTACCACGTCTCATAATCAATACGGATAGCAATTTCGTTTATGCATTCAGCAACTTCAATTAGCCGTTAAAGCTATTGTTTTCTGCAGCATGTCGCCACACAAACCAGGTTCATTACACTCAAAAACGACTAATTCTGTAATTCCTGTTATATTCATGAACCTGGCATTGCAAAAAAGACTTCATATCCTGAATATTTCCTTTTGTAAGGTATTCCTAAAATACCTGGGTCTTGAATTTCAGTTGGCCATGAAAGAGTGACAGCTGCCTATATGTATGTACTTGAAATCATAGGCCTCATCAAATTGCGATCCTTTTTGAATGATATGCAATGAATTAATAATTCATGCAAATTTTATTTCCAAAGAAAATTATTCACTCATTTCAAAATCTCATGATGATGCCCGGTGGTGCCTGATGGTGCACAATTAAACACAGGCGTTTTAATAATTTTCTCTTATTTCCAGCGTCATAAAGACATCATTACGAGGATAGATTATGACTTAATTTATCATATTTTATATGTGCACAGTAAAAATAAACTTCATAATCCCTGGTAAAATTTAAATGTAAAATTCATTTAATTGCAATAACATTTACAACAACAATCATTTCCTTATAAAAAAATAAAAAAAAATAAAAAAAATAAAATATTTTTAAATATTTGAAATTATTAATGCTTGAAGTCTATGCTGCATCTACTCTATACATACATCTGTACGTACATATGTATATGCGAATAGAAATACGAGCAAATTGGACACACATGTGTGCATAAACGATAGTCGCCTCTTAGCGTATATATGTTCTCTGTTATAAGAATTCTCCAAATATTTATTACTAATTAACATGTCATTTTATCCATGTGGCAAGTAAATCATAAACACCAACTCAACTCGACACAGCTATGTATGTATGTATGGTTGGTGCCTGCATTTTCGTTGCAGTTATGTATATACTATAGAGGGGAAGGTTCAGACGCATGATCAATTGGTGGAATTGGACGGACAAATTAAGCGGTAGAAAGACAGAGACATTTAATAAACACTGGCATTCGCACATAAATCTCATACACATCTGTGTCCTCAACAACAGCGGGCTCAGTAGTATATCACATACAAGTGTGCTACATACACAGCCAGCGTATTATCCACAACCACACGAGTCAGTCAATATCTTTGGTTTATTAAAGAAAAAAAAAATATTTTCCGTTTTTTTTCTGTGTTTCTTTTTAATTTTATTTCATTATTATTTTTGTATCTGAGCTGTATTTTTTTTTTCTGTTTTTTTTTTTTTTTTTTTTTTTTTTTACATACAATATTAACGTTCATATCAACGACTTGTCATGTCGTTTAAAAATGCTGGCAAAACAACACATTTAATCATTTGTAGTCTTTATTTTTTCCTTTTTTTTTATAAAATTTCGTCTGTTTTTTCTCTTCTTGTCATTGCATCTTTGTTGCGTATTGCCATAATTTATATTCGTTGTGGTTTAATCGGGTAACAGTATGAAGCAAAAGCATTATAAATAAAAAATAATCGGTCCTGGTCGACTATAAGGCACCTTATATCGTTATATTAACCACCAATGTTCAGAGAGATAAGAAAATGGTTTGTGTGAATGTGAAGAGAAGGAAAATATTTATGTAAAATGTTAATCTGAAAGTCTTATTACACGTGAGGCCACGGTTCGAACCCCAGGTCAGACATCTTCAACAAAACGAAAAAAAAATATATCTTCGGCTACTTCTTTTCAGCAGATTTCTGGCAAAGACTCTGTCTGAGAGTAAATGGAATTGCTCTCCTGACTGAAGGGTTGTAATGACCAATAATGTATATATGTATGACGCCGTGCTCTAGTAGATAGTGTGTTCGCTTATTAGACGTAAATCCCGGGTTCGAGCCCCAGGCCAGACATCAAAAACGAAATATGAAAAGAAATATTTTTTCGGAGACTTCCTCTCAGCAGATTTCTGGCAAAAACTCTGAGAGTACATAAAATTCCAATGAATAGTTTCTCAAAAATCTGTCGTTCGGAGTCGACGTTAAACTATAGGTCCCACCACTCAAGTATAAAATTAAGGCACACAACATTAGTGGTGTGAGAAGCTAGGCCGTAATCCTGACTGAAGAGGGTCGTAAGAGTGGGTCCCACCACTCAAGTATAAAATTAAGGCATACAACATTAGTGGTGTGGGAAGCTAGGCCGTAATCCTGACTGAAGAGGGTCGTAATGGCCAATTATGTGATGTATGTATGTATTATTCTGGAAGTCGCCGTAGTCTAGTATGTAGTGTATTGGCTTATTAGAAGTGAGGCCACAGGTCGAACCCCTGGTCAGACATCTTCAACAAAACGAAAACAAATATTTCTTCGGCGACTTTTTTCCAGCAGATTTCTGATAAAAACTCTGAGAGTAAGTGAAATTGCTCTTCTGACTGAAGAGTTGTAATGACAAATTATGTATATATGTATGTATGTATGACCTACCTAGAAAGAAAAATTAATACGTGGGAAGAAAACTACACAACAATTCTACCAGCAGTACTTCAAATATTGAAACAAGTTTATGCCTCTTGTAGATTATAACACCGCATATTCGAGTATCTCCCAAATAACAATCATGATTTCATCTCTGAAATTCAACACATCCCCATGGTCCTGATATGTTATGCCCAGAGTTATTGAAGACAGACTATATGCTAAGTTCATAACTACATATTACATTCGCTCATATCGAACTTTCTAGATTATACAAGACCGACATCTGAACTCATGGAAGTAATGTCTAATGAAGAGCTTGTTCGATGGTGACTTAATAATTTCTGTAAACTACAAACGAGCTCCCCATTAATTCCGAATGTTTCATTCTCAACGCCTCAATTCATAAAGAGCGACCTTTCTTTAGTAGATTTGCACCTTGTCGTGATGTGGATGGCATGGATTCTGGGAGTGAGGCCGGCCTTATCGTAAATGCAGCACAGTAAATCTGTCTCTTAGTGATATACACGCATACATACATACGTACCTAATTCTTCATTACAACACTTCAGTCAGGATTACGACCTAGTTTATTAAACCACCCATGCCGTGTATATTAATATTAACCAAGAGTAGAGGAAGCAATAGTTCATCGTCGACTCTGAACGAAAGATTTGAAAAACTTTTCATGGTAATTTCATTTACCTTCAGAGTTTTTGTCAGAAAACTTCTGAGAAAAATTTACATGCTCATTAGGTTTCACAATTATACTTCATTCAAACGCAATATGAGCTCATATCTTACGATGTTACATACGTAGATCACAACAAACATAGAACGTATGGTATTGTAGGGTACAACAAGATATCAAACGAAAATGAAAAAGTATTGTGGAAAAAATATACCGCTTCTCACAAGTAAAATAAATAAAATAAAAATAAAATCTCACGAATTTTAAATTAAGAAAAATATTAAAGAAACAGGAAAAATTCTGTTTGTCATTTTTCCTTATTCTTGATATTATTTTATAAGAGGAAAACTCATATGGAAACTGTGAAGGTGGTTGGTTGGATGGCATGATTTGCTGATAAACCATTGCTAACCAAGAATGGTAATTTTGTAGAGTCTTGTTTGCAACAGAATACTTTTGCAAGGTAATTATTTAATTCTATTCTATTCATGAATATCGTTTTATTATATTCTTGTTAATTTATAAAAAACAAAAAATTTTTAAACGTGTCTGTATTTTTCAAAAAATGTTGACTTTTATCAAAAACTATAACAAAAATTGGATCTATCGATACTACGGTCAAGTTATTATGTAGTAAGGTCTCGCACCTTTTACTACTACTTTTACGTCATTAATTTTTGATATGGTAAGTTCTAGAACCTGGCTGTTGATTTGTTAGTGTTTTCTTTCTACCTTTATCAACTTTACTATTTTGTTGAAGAATTAAAGTAAAGCTAAGTTGCTATACAACCAGTATCACTAGCAGAGAGCGATTCAAGAACCTTTCACAAAAAAAAAAAAAAAACCAATCTAGAATGAAAGCCTGGCCCAGTTAAAATCATACTTAAATCTGTCAGAGATCATACGAGAGCAAAGTTTCAGAAAGAATCACAACAATTAAATTTCATACCCTGTGGTCATTAATGAGTACTTTAGCCCTCAGCTGAATGCGGTCGAGCAGTTACAAAATAGATTTAGAAGCACCGGTCTATACATGGGAGGTTCAGTTGTTTCTCCTTCGAATATATGTAGATAATGTAAATAGTAAGGAGATCAGATAGAGGAAAGTATTTTGCTCAAAAACAATTGAAATGCTGGCAGTGCCATACGGAAAGTCAAGAATATGTAAATGACGACGCATGCCCAGCACATTCATAACTGAAAAAAAATTTTGAAAAAAATTAAGAAAAAGGCTATGAAGAATCGTCGAATTGCAATTAGAAATGTTGCTAAGAATGTCGGCGTATAGGTTGTCTCATGCTAAGCAATTCTTTCAGAAATTTTGGGCATGAAGGGTGTGTAAAGTTATTCAGCATCCTTTCACTAGTACTGGTGTAGATTTTGCTGGGCCCTTCCACATTCGCAATTACACGGGCAGAGCATGTCTTATAACTAAGGGCTAGGTGTGTCTGTTCATTTGCTTTGCTACGAAAGCTATTCATTTGGAAGCCGTTAATAATTTATCTACGTGGGCATTCTTAGGCGCTTTGGCTAGGTTCATTTCCCGTCATGGATATCCTACGGGTATGCATTCCGACAACGGTACCAATTTTGTAGGAGCGTCGAAGATTTAGAAAGGTGAATTTCGGGATTTTCTTAAGAAATCATATTCCCAGGTCAATGCTACTTACGGACACAGGGAGTTGACTTGGTATTTCAACCCTGCTGGAGCACCTCAAGTGGAAGGTCTCTGGGAAGCAGGTGTCAAAAGTTTTAAACACCATTTTAAACGGTTGGCAGGAAGCTTGAAGTATTCTTTTGAGGTATTCTCCACTCTCTTAACACGTGTCGATGAAAACGTTGAAAA
Source organism: Sarcophaga rosellei (assembly GCA_930367235.1). Taxonomy (NCBI): domain Eukaryota; kingdom Metazoa; phylum Arthropoda; class Insecta; order Diptera; family Sarcophagidae; genus Sarcophaga; species Sarcophaga rosellei. The sequence continues at coordinate 34,324,021 of OV884019.1, forward strand.
AGTAATGAAAATGGTTATAGAGAATCGTCGAGTCACAATTAGAGAAGTAGCTGAGGATGTCAGCATATAGCTTGACTCATGCCATGCAATTTTTTTTTTTTGTTGGGCCGCCTTATCCAAAGAACAGTCGATGAAAGTTTGCGGATTATTCATTATTTCCACTCGCATGAGCCATTTTTCGCTTTCGTAAATATTTCAAAATTTCACATTCGTTTCGAATGTTCGATAGTTGCCAGCACTGCCATAACTTCTGAAGTCTTATGAATTTGCCTCTTGCCTTCTCACGTCTAGTCACCTAGTTCTGTCACAATCATTTGGCATCATTTGCATTGCCAGATGGCTAATGTTTTACTTGCGTTGATGCTCAAAGGGTATTTTTTAGCATATATTTGTAAGCTTTTCAGTTTGTTTTGTATGTAATTTCGCTTCGTAGAAGTCACCGCGCTATCATTAGCATAAGTCAGTTTCTCCAGTCTAATTGGATCCAGGGAATACTTCTTTAAAGACGTCAGAAATATAAAACAAAAAGGTACATATTCTTGTCGGACAACTGGGACTATAAGAAAGTGTCTCTCCATGCAACACTCTCCTGTAAGAGGCAGAGAAATTACTGCCTGATCCCTTTGCCATCAAGTGTACTTTAAGACTGGAATCTATACTCGTTTAAGACCCTCATCGATTACTATCACAAATATGAAAGGAGAAAGTACATATTCTTGTCGGACACCAGGGACTGTAAGAAACTGTCTCTCCATGCAACACTCTCCTGTAAGAGACAGAGAAATTTTTGCCTAATCATCAAGTGTACTTTAAGACTGGAATCTATACTCGCTTAAGACCTTCATTTAAATATAAAAGGGGAAAGTATAGAGTGCTTTGCCCTTGAATACGGACCAGTTATTCCTGTATTTCTTAATATCAACGAAAAGCATTTATAAAAAGGGACACAATATGGTTTGGACAGGAGTGTTATAACCGGAATCTTGCCTGTTGTTTTCAGAGAATAACACCTTTTTATATGGTCCAGCCTGAACGTTGTAACTGCGTTGCATCCACTTGCTGGATAAACTTTGTAACTGCATCCATTGGTCCAGAATGATTCGACAATGGTGTCGAATAGTGTTACACTTAGCACCATGATCCCAATCCGTTTTACTGCCTTTTTTTCCAGGATCTTTACTGAAGATCCCTGAATACACTTAAGCGGAAAGGATTCATTCTCCCAAATGTTTTTAAATAGAGGATGAAGAAAGACACTTAAAAAGTTTAGCTAATGGTTGTAATGCAGGAATATTATGTAGGCCCAGAAGTCTGTTTTAAGTTGTGAACCGTACGACAACAATCCTTTAACAACTTCAAAGACTTGATAGTGGTTCCATGACAACCCTCGAAGAGTTCACAAACTGTGTTTGAACCTTTGATTGCTTAGAGCTTGAAATACAGTCTTGAACTTTGAGTATGTTTATCAAATTGTGAACTTCAACAAATCAAAGAGTAGAAGGTCTGCATATCTTCGAAGATTTTACGATTTATATGGCAAGTTCAGTGTAAATATTTAATTTTTTTTTTATATTTTTTTATGTGTGTGTATGTGTTACTACTGGTAGGGAAATATAAATTATCTTCAATGTTAAGAGATGCAAATCTTATTTGTTTGTCTCAACCATAAGGTTGACTGTCAATTGCAATGAATTTTTTTTTTGTTTTGTTTCCTTCTTGGTTATTGCTAATATTGCTGCTGCTGCCGTCGTCGATGCTGCTGCTGTTGGTGATGTTGTACGGTAGTTCAATGCTTTTGTGGTTTTGTTCAAGATCATTATGGGCACAGGGAAGCTTTAGTTATATATCATGGTCTGTGTTTTATAAGTTTTTTTTCTACGTTTACAGCTGGTATAAGAATCTACAGAGCGCTGGTTATTGTTAAAAAAAAAATAAAAAATCGTAAAGTGCAGCTAAACTAAACTAAATTTAAACAAACGAAACAAAAGCAAAAGTTTTTTGTGTTTTTCAGGAATGATGATCAGCAGGATGATGATGATGATGAAGAATAAATACATACTTGTGGGAAGTTTTTGTCTTTCTTTCGGTTGCGAAAAGGATTAAAGCATTTTATTTGAGAGATGCCGCTTGTCAAAGAAGATGGACATTTAGAAGTTTTAAATAGTGGCACAAACAGCAACAGCAACAAAAGTATAGGCAACAGTCAGTTGCATCCTTGTGAAAATACGCGCATAACCATATGAGAGAAAAGAGACACAGAAAGAAGCCACAGAAGACAAACGAAGAATAAGTCATTGTTTGAACACTGAAATCATATAAAATGTGATGATAAGTGCTACCGCTTCTTCTGCTCTTCTTCTGTTTTATTCTGTTCTGTTCGGTTCTGTTTTGTTTTCTGTTCTAAAGATTTCCCTTTTCTTTACACTGAAATACATATAAAATATTTTCTCTGTATACCATACATTTATATACGTCCTCCTATATAAACGATTTTGTAGTACTCGTATGCAAATGTCCAAAATGTCGTTTTATATTCTACGTTCATATGTACATATGTATGTAAGTATGTACATACATAGTCTTAGTCGTTGTCTCTATAAAATATATTTCGTTTGCTTTGCTAAACAATCTTTATAAAATATATTATGTTCAATCACATGGCGTAGATAGAGAGGGGGGGATAGGAAGCAGCATGGTTGACCTGTCATTCTTGGCTGTTTCAATGCTAAATGTTATAAAACAACAGAAGCAACAACAGCAACAACAACAACGAATAAAAAGCAAAAATACATGGAATCTCTTTTGATTAATTTATTGCGCTGACATTGTCGAAATTGAAGTTGTAGTCAAACAATACTTTTATTTAAAATCGAAAAACAAAAAAAAAACAAAAACAATTCAAAAATACTTTCAATGACACAAAATGATGCATGTCTTGGCTTTTCAAGTGATTTTTTTTTGGCAGAATAGAAGAGAAACGTACGTAAATCTAAACGCTTATTTTCGTTTTCAAACATTCCTCAGATTGATGTAACAATGGAAGAGAGCACAGAAAAAGTGAATCTTTTAAGATAGTTTAGAGATTAAAGAAGTTTTTAAAGCAGAATGGCACCTACACCATGATATTTGAGAGGAGCTTATTGAAGCTAGAAAAACAATCATACAAACAGAACTCTTAACTCGGGTCTTAGAAAATTTTAGAGTCAAGATATTTTTCATATACGATTAGTTCCTAAATAAAGTAACTTGAAATACTAGCTACTAGCTACTGATCATGTTTTGCATTTCTGATTTAATTTATGCTACAGATGGTAGCAGTTTTGTTTAAAAGTTACCAGTAATGGAGGTAGAAAAAGGTTTTGGAGCCGGTTTATGGCTCCATAGTGTTACCGATTCTGATGTATTTTATGATATTTGAAGAGGATCTTGTTAGGAAGTGTGAGTTCAGACATTTCAAAACTCTGACATCAACTCAAAAAGAGAGAACGGATCCTTACTGTTGTATATATTGGAGAAAGTGGGAAGCTATTCTGTAATGTCCTTATTGAGTGCAGTGTCTTCCAGGCTGTGGTATTTAAAGAAGAAGAAAAAACCCCGCAAGATGTCAGGTTAGGTCGGAGTGGTAGCTCTGATATCACAAAGCTCACTTGAGCACGCATAGCGGCCCGTTGTGACGCCACGGGTGAACGCAGTCCCTATACTGACCAAGTTCCACCAAAATCAGGGAAGAGGAAGAAGTTGGTCAGGGCAAGGGCTGCACATAAAAAACACGACTACCCTACACTGGAAAACCAGCCAGAAAGTTTGATGAACGAAGCTATATCCTTGATATCAACAGATGATAGCTCCGTCAAGCTGACAAGAAATGGTGAGCCAAATAACCTACATCTACACCTAGCAAGAGACGGGCACTCACAAAGAAAGCGGATAACAGTCTCTTCTTCCTCAGCGGATCTGCATCCACGGCAGAAGTCGTTAAATGGGAGCCTCATTCTTTCCGCGTGTCTTTCTTAAGCATGGCCACTGTGGTTGAGATGACGTCACGACCAAGACCAAGTAATTGGTTGATACGCCTTCTATCCATCAAGGGCCAGGTGAGTCTAGCGGTGGAGCAGGACTCCTCATTGACCCAGGATAGGTTGGCGTCCCGAAATAATTTCCGCGCAATGTCCAACTTCACCGAGGCAAGTGGCATACCCCATTCAATTGAAGAGGATTCCGGAAGGAGGCAAAACACACAATTTCGATGGCTAGTTTACATCACCTCCACATAAGATGGCCTTGTTCTCAACTCGCTCGTGAGGAATATCGAGTGTGACGTGAAACACCATGTCGTTGGTGTCGAAAATATTCGATTCAGACCAAAAGAAGTTGGTAATCATCGCCCTATAGTGATGTCGTTGTGGTGTCGTTGTCAGTTACAGTTAACGATAACGTCGCCCAAAAACCACACCAAATAGTAATTATTTCGAAATGAATTTGGCGTTGTGGCCTGTAGATTGGTATCGTCCCAAATTCGACAATTTTATTTGCTTTCTTACCCATTCATTCTGAAAAAGGCTTCATCGCTGAAGATGATTTTTTTTACAAAAATTTAAGTCGTTTGCGAACTGTTTCACTGCCCATTCAGCAAACACTTGACACTGTCTATAGTCGTTTACGTTCAGTTCATCGAGATTTGACAACACAGACTTCAAAACTTGTAAACAACGGAAGTCCCTGTTGCAGGATACGTTACAAGGACTTCGATGGATTTTCATATCTGAGATTGTGCACTGAACGCAAAAGTAAGCTTGCACTGAACGCAAGCAACCATTTTCTCTATTGGGTATGCGGAATTGTGATATAGGTTGAGTCTGTCGCAGACTTCAGGACTTCAGGAGATTTCGCACCTGAAGAAATTCATCGAAGTCGCAGTAGTCTAGTAGGTAGTGTGTTCGCTTATTAGACGTAAAGCCCGGGTTCGAGCCCCATCAAAATGACATCAAAATGAAATATTAAAAAAAAATATTTCTTCGGAGACTTCCTCTAAGCAGATTTCTGGCAAAACCTCTGAGAGTAAATAGACCTGCCATGAAAATGTTTCTCAAAATCTGTCGTTCAGAGTCGAAGTAGGTCGAGTCGAAGTAGTAGGTCCCGCCACTCAAGTATAAAATTAACACACACAACATGAATGGTGTGAGAAGCTAGTCCGTAATCCTGACTGAAGGGTTGTAATGTCCAATTATGTATGTATGTAGAAATTCATCTCGGGTAGTGTATAAGGCGTAGAATGACTCTCTATTTTTTCTTTCTTCTCATCCTTATTTCCTTTTTGTCAATCGTAGCAGATCACTGCTTTAATTATTTCGATTGTTTTCTTGTGCTTGTCTTAAGTTTTTTAGACATTAAAACGGAAAAACGAAACATAACTAAATAATTTCATGGTAATAAAAATAAAAATTTTATTGTTACCAAATATTTTTTGGATTTTTAACTTCTATTTCATGTTTTCAGCTGTCTGCCATTGCAATCAAATTTTGTTCATATGAATGAATAGGCATGACAATTGCTATTTATTGGCATGATAGTAATTTTGTTTTTGGAAATGTCAACAGTTCAACAGATATTAAGTATATATTACCACTTAATTAATTTCATACATATATGCTCTCTTGCACAATTTCAATGTGCATTTGAAAATATTTTTGATTTTGAAATTTCAAAACAAAAATTTATCCTTTGTTTGCCTAGAGTTATCTCTTGCCAGCAATCTGAATATTTTGTTTCATGTGTTTTTTTTTTCTTTGTTTATTTTCGCTGCTTTTGTAATTTCTTGTATTTCATTTCCTTAAAAACCAAGAAAAAACGAACCAATGCTTAAAAAATAAAAGGGGGAAAGAGAAACACAATTTCATGTTTATCTTTTGATTCATTATAATCATTTTGTGACAATTCGAACAGAATTTAAAATGCCACACATTAAGTTTTAAGCTTAAGGTAGTAAGTAGTCAGTCGTCACTAAGACACTGCCGAAGAAAACAAAAAATCGCTTTAAATGATCTTTGACACAATTGTAGTTTTCTTCTAGTTGCCGTTTTTTTCTTTTTTTTTTTTTTTTTTAATTAAAAGGAGTTGATAGCAATACCAACTGCAACAATAACATCCAAAAAAACGAAGAAAAATAGGAAAAAACTATTGAAAACTATCACACAGATTTAAAAGTTTCAAAAGAAGTAAAACGTCTCAAATGCAATGACAATTTAAGTTGTTAAAAGATATCGATCTTGAATTGTTTAGTCAAACAATAACAAAAACAAAAAAACCTAAAATTAAATATATTTATACAGTCTTTTATTTTATTTGGCTTTAATTAAATTTGGTTGGAAAAACGAAATCAAAAAAGGCGAAGAAAAAAACAGGATTTGAAAAACTTTCACAAAAATCACCGAACAAAAAACAGAAATAACGAAAGACTTAAGAAACAAACTTTGTGGCAATACTAATGCAAAATGTGATATTTTGCCCTTTGACAGCCGAAAAGGAAATGGCCTAAATGGGCAACATTTATAATCAAATAATATTTATCGAATAAAATTTTCAATTATTTTTAAGATTATCGATAAAAATGTTGCAATCGAAATCGAAAATCAATTAAAAATGTTTTTGTAGAAAAAAATAAATACAAAAATAATACATATCCATCCAGGCAATACAATGTTTCTATTTGACTATTAAGTGGCTTAGAAACTGCAGTAGTGAAGAAACGTGAACAAATATTCATTGACCTGGATTTTAGCCAAATTAAACTTCTTTTGCAATGGTTTAAAAGTCTAAATTTTCATCATTTTTTTTTTATGGAATCATCAATTAAGTTAATTAACAAGTCTAGTAGGTAGTGTGTTGACTTAGTAGACGTAAGATCACGTTTCTAACCTCAGGTCAGACCAACGAAATATGAAAAAATATGTCTTCGACAAAGGCCAAGAAGAAGTTTCCCAAAAATCTGTTGTTCGGAGTCGACTTTAAACTGTAGGTCCCACCCAGCGTTGCCAGAATTTTTTTGAAAAAAACTTTATTTCTGGGGAAAAAACTTTTTTTTACCAAAAAAATCTTGTTTTCTACAAAAGTTCCAAAATGTTTAAAGGAAACACGGGAGACCGGTACCCGCTATTGGTGTTTTTTGCTACTTTTGCCCGGGACTAATAAAATACATAACATTTCCTTTAAAAATGTAATTATTGCGTGTTATTATCATTAAATTTATTGAAAAAAAATTTTCAATTAATTTTGTCGAAAAAACTTGTTTTGTTAGAAAACAAATTTAATGAAAACTTTTTCGCATCCTAAAAAACTTGGAAAAAAAGGGAAAACTTGGCAAATGGCAACGCTGGTCCCACCACTCACGGATAAAATTAACACACACAACGTAAGTGGTTTGGGAAACTAGGTCGTCATCCTGGCTGAAGGGTTGAAATAATCAATTACGTACGTGTATGTCTTGTAAGTATGTATCAGAGATCAGCAATGAATCGTTTTTTCGTTACTCATAAGTACTGATGAAATTTTGAGTATTAGTGACACAACAGTATTAAAATTCAACTGCTCTGATTCATTCGTACTCGCTACGACATTGAATTGTAAGTACAAGTTGCAATGAGTATGAGTACAACATTGACAATAAACTCATAACATTCGAAATATGTTTGATTCATACGCCTACTCATTCATATTCATAAATTTAGAAAATTACTTATAATACTTATAAATGATTCAAGTGATTCGAATCGTTCATCAAAATTTTCAGTCTTAGTTGTTGTTGCATTTACAAAAAAAAGAAGAAAGATAAAGCAAGCAAAGCAAACACACAACCTTCTAGTGATTATTGTAGTGTTCGTACGCGAATCATACTTATTTTGTGATTCGTGTAAATGTTGTGTAAAGGAGAGCCAAAATCAACAACATCATGCGCATAATAAAATAAGTATGAATACGTTTAAGTATCAGAAAATATGAGTATGATTCGAATCTACACTTTTTGAATACTCATTGCTGATCTCTGGTATGTATAGGGCTATCCATTTCGTGGTTTCAAAAGCATGGGTCTGGAATTCGACATCTGTCAAACTACGTTGTGAAACCAATTTTTTTCTTTTCAGTTGAAAGTCTGACATTGACGAAAATGGAACGCTTAATTATCACACAACGCATAAAAATTATCAAAACCTACTACAAAAATGGTGATTGGCGGTGGACGGCAATTTTTCGAACAAAATTTTCTTCAGCGTTGAAGCACATTTCACACTCGAGGGGTATGTTAATAAACAAAATTGTCTTATTTGGGGTTCTGAGAATCCTCAAGTAATTGAAGAGAGGCCATTACATCCCGACTCTTTGGTCCGAAGGTGTGATTGGACCTTACTGGCTGAGATACCGCCCAATATGTGTCAAAAAGTGGTCGAAAATTACCTCAAAAGAATCAATGCTTGCAACACTTCGCGTGGAGGTCATTTAAATGATGTTGTGTTTCACACATAATGTTAACGTTCAAACTTTACAATAAAAAAGAAATATCATGAAAAAAATATTTTATATGTGTTTTATTTACGTTTAAGTTTTAAAACCACGAAATGGATAACCCTATACATATATTTAATGAATGAAATCTTAATGAGCATTACCTATCTAAGAGACGTGGATTGGAAAATATTGAGGTAATACGTACATACACAGAGAGAAAAAAGACGTTTTAAAATTATACACGTTTGGTACCAAATTGACACAAAACTGTTTATAATTTTTCAACAACAACTGTTGTTGATTTGATAAACGACGTTATCAAATCAACAAAAAAAAAGTAAATAATACACGACGTTGTCAAATCATAAACGTTGTCGTTTATTCGTTGTAAAATTTCAACGAAATGACAACAAAGCGTTGTCGAATCATAAACGTTGTCGTTTATTCGTTGTCAAATTTCAACGGAGCGTTGTCGAAATAACAACAATGCGTTGTCGAAATAACAACAATGCGTTGTTTCAATGACAATTAAGCGTTGCCAAAATTACCACGGTGGTTGTCAAAATGATAGCTGGATGTTATTAAAATTGTATACACATCCGTTGTCGAAATGTTAACAAACGTGGTAAGCTCACTTTTGACAACGGATTGTATCAATTTCGGTACTTTTCTACCGGTTTTTTCCCTCTGTGTAATAATGATTTGTTATGAGTTGTACTTTGTTGGTATCATTTTTTCTCTCATATTTTATTGCTGATGTACTAACCAGGGCCCTTAAGGAACTTAAAATCTCCGATATATTACAGGACATACATATTTTGAAAGTTTACTACAATATAAAGTTGATAATTAATTTAATTTTAATTACAAGGGAAAATTGTTTAAAATTATACTTCAAATTAAAAATGTAGTCTTGCCAGCCACCTCTATTTGTGAAGCATATACATGTATATGTATGCATGTATTCGTATATACATACGATAATGAAATACCATGAAAAGGATAAAATATTTTTTTTATCACTCACATTATAGCACCATATTCAAGCACCTGCAACCTTTTAACCTTTAAAAACCCCACAAAAATAAATTCTCCGAAACAAAACAACAACAAAAAAAAAATCAAAGTAAACATCTTAAATCACCATGAGATGGTAATTTAAAGCTACTGTTTAGCAACAAGAATAAATAGCAACAAAAAAACAATACAATAACAATAACAAACAAAACCATTTAAAAAAATTGACATTTTGTATGTATGTTTTTGTATTTGTATTTGTAGTTGTAGTTGGCTACTGTAATTTTAGGCGACTTGATTTCCTTTCAAGTAACCCTTAAGTTAAGCAGTCAGTTGTAATTGTAATAGTTTACTTAGCAATAATAATGTTGTTGTTGTTGTTATTATTGTTGCTGCTGCTATTGCTGTTGCTTTTGCTACTAAACTATTTGATTATATTTATTTATATCAAGTTTTATTTGTATTTTTTTTAGGTTTTTTCTTCTTTTCTTTTTTAATTCATTTTTGTTTAACAGCTTTTGCAGCATAACGCTGCCTGCCAGTAGTATTGGCTTCTTATGCCCGAACAGCTAGCGCTTTTTGTATATTGGCTTTGCCAGTGTAGGTTTTTTTTAGTTTATTATTGTTGTTGCTATTGTTGTTGCTGCTGTTGTATTTAGTTTTTAGTTTGTTTGTATTTTATTGAAAAATATCTCCTTTGTCCTGTCACTTGGCTGTACTTTTAGTAGCAGTTGCAGCATCAAAACAGCTACAACAAAAAAAAACAAAAAACAAACCAAACGAAAAAAAAAGAAATGTGAAGCGTATAAAATGCTATTTTGCATACATAAATTCATGTTCCCTGCAACAGACACCACTGTTTGAAGGATACACTCAGAGAAATAAGGATCAAAAACAATTTAAATGGAAATTATCTTCGATATCATTCCTTTGAAGTGGAACCAGAATGTTTATGTAAGATAAACAATAGCAAACACTTTTTTGTAACACTCAGGGGGTGATCCCTATATATGCGCAAAAATTAACAAAGGACGGCTGCCTTCCAAAATGTTAGTTGCTTTGTGTTTGAACTAAGTATCGTGTTTCATAATGCCGCTGTACAAAATATATACAATGTATTCTATTTCAAAACGTCGTCAATGTGTATTTTTAAAGCAGTCAAAAAGCAATCAGGCATCGGACTTATAGTTGATGCATAGTTTGGTTACTTTGCATATCAACATAGTTTATATACAGTAGTAGAACTGTATACAAACTTTGTATTGATACATTTTGGAAGGCAGCCGACGTGTTCGCTAAATGAGGCCTGGAAGAGCTGACAATTGAGCCTAATTTTAATTAAAATATCATCTTCAACGTTTGATCCATTTCTGCATAAATGGGTACGTGAATAAGCACAGTCATCGCATTTGGGACGAGATCAACAAATATGAGATCGAACAGTGTACAAGGCATCCCTGTTTGATGTATATTTTGGACTGCAGGCATCATCGGTACATATTTTTTTGCGAACAACTGCGGTTAGGCCATGACTGTCAGCGGCAAGCAGCATAGATCGATGATTATCATGTTCTTTGGATCTGAATTGCATGATCTGGATACCAACGACATGAAGTCCCCGCAGTCTAGTAGGTAGGGTGTTGGCTTATTAGACGTGAGGCCACAGTTGAAACCCCAGGTTGGACAGCAAAAGGAAAATATGAAAAAATATTTCCTCTCAGCAGATTTCTAGCAAAAACTCTGAGAGCAAAATAAAATTGGCTTGAAAAAGTTTCTCAAAAATTTTTCGTTGTCCTCTTTAAACCGTAGGTCTCGCCGTTTATATACAGCTATGGACATTAAATTAGCACAAAACTTCGTCATAAAAACAATCATATTTTTTATAGTATTTTAGATCTACTCATAAAAAATGTAAACATAGGAACTTAAAATACATATTCTTCTTTAAAAAGAAACAAAAATTTTTACGATATTGCCAGTCGTCTGCTCATTAAGACCTGAAACGTACCAAACGCCAGATTTTAGCTGGACAGTAAAATAGCACAAATTAAAATTTCTGGAATAAAAATGATGTGCTTTAATAAATAGTAAAAATATTAATGTTTTCAGCTTATTTGATTAATATTTAGTAGAGTAGCCCCTATTTTCAAGCGCCGCGTGGCATCTACGGGACAATGTTCTTCTGGAAAGTTCTTTGGGAATAGAGTACCAAGTGTACCGTATTCCAATGCACAAATCGTCCAAATTTTTGTACTTTTATTGAGCAATTGTACATTGTACATCGTTCCAGGGGTTTTCAATCGAGTTTAAGTCAGAACTTTGCCCGGGTAAGTCTAAAACGGGAATGTGCTCTTCATAAAATCAATCCTTTGTCTGTTTAGATGTGTATTTGGGGTCACTATCTTGCATAAATATGAATAAAACTGGCATGTATTTAAAAGCTTATGGTTCCATTTTGTTCTTTATATTGTCCAAATACTGATAACAGCCCATTTTTTCATTAATTTTTACAATGGGACTTACACCGTGCCTTGAAAACACTCCCCGCACCATTGTGTTTCCTCGAACATGCGTTATGGTCCTTTGAGCATAACGTGGACTGAATGTCTGACATTTTGGCCAATGAACAACCACTCTACCATCCAGTCCCATACGATTTACCTCTTTTTCATCACTTTAAAGTATTTTTTTCTAGAATAGGAGGTCGTTATCCTTTTGGGTGCGAGCAAACGCTAAACGCTTGACGAAATTTTTCTTTTGGTAGAAGTGGCTTCATTCTGCAAGCGCGTCCAAGCAACTTTCATTGATTAAGACATCGCCATATGAGGCTATCCGATAAATTTAACCTAAATTGGGAGTTAATTTCCTACAAAATATCGCGCGACGACATGAAAGGCTTCTTCTTTGACTTTCGGACAATAGCACGGTCCACGAATTCGGTTGTTTCTTGACACGTGGCTTTCGTTTTTTGTTTTCTGCGACATTATTATGTTTGGTTTGAAGGAAATGATGACGTTATAAATCATTTTTTGCTAGCAATTCGAAATTTCGGGAATTTCAGCCAGCTTTTCCCATCATGCCACAAGTTAACGATAATGCGCTTCTCCTCTGGAGAGTAATCTTTTCCACGTACCATTTTTTTCCAAAAATTGCTTTAAATGCCACAAAATTAAAAGAATATACCGTAAGAATAAACATACTCGAACAAAACTTGTACCTAAAATACTTTTAGGCACGTTGTGCTAATTTACTGTCCGGCTCGAATTTAGGTACCTATACAAATTAGCAGTCAAAACAAAAAATATATACGATAATGGTAATATTTTTTGTTAAACAACAGCTAGATGTCATCGTGCAACATTGCAGACCAAAACACTTGGCATAATTACGATACAACTGAGAAAAAACTCACAATCAATGTATATATGGATTTTGTGCTAATTTAATGTCCATGGCTGTATAAAAGACATAAGTGATGTGAGAAGCTAGGTCCTAATCCTGGCGGAAGGGCTGTAATGACCAATTATATTTACGTTATGGATACCAACGACATGTACATTCAACAGGATAGCGCTAAGAGCCGTACATGCATTGGATTTTTCGCGCGATCAATTTAAAAGCATAGTTAATATATGAGGAGGTGCTGTGAACTGTACAACCGACAACTTTTGATTTCCCTCCACATAGAAAAGCCCTCTCACACATACACATACAGAATTGAAGATTACAAGCCTTCAATCAGGATTACACCAGTTACGTTGTATGTGTTAATTCTATACATGAGTGAAGAGACCTACAGCTTAAAGTCGACTCCGAACGACAGATTTTTGAAGAACTTTTCATGGCAATTTTATTTACTCCCAGAGTTTTTGCCAGAAATCAGCTGAGAGACAGTTGCCGAAAAAATATTTCTCTTCATATTTCGTTTTGTTGGAGATTTCTGACTTGGAGTTTTGAACCCTAATAATTTATTTATTTAAAATTAAATATAGAAAGCGCCTAAGGAAAGACTCTTCCATTTGAAAAATGAATTTCTTTTTACAACACCTTATAAAAAAAATAAAAAAAGTAACCTTAACCAAGTATGGTTGCATGGAAGAATATTTTCTTCAAACTTCAAGCCATTTAAATTCGCCATTTTTCTGGCAGTGCATTAGATCAGTGGTTATTTAGTCAACAATTTCAATGTTATTTGTGAGCAATGAACTGTTTTTGTTGCTGTTATTATTGTTGTTGTTGTGTTTGTATTTTATAATTTTTTTTTGTGTGTCTCTCTCTCTCTCTCTTAAAACAGCCACTAGTCTTGAAAAATGTTGATGATTTAAACTTAAAATCAGAAGAAAAGAAAAAAAAGGTTTTCGATTTTATTTAAAACACAGAAGCAGAGGCAGAAAGCAGAGAAAATCTGTTTCTTTCATAGAAGAAGTCAAATATTAAAGCAATGGTTGCCAGTTGGTTTTCAAGTTCAGACATTGAAATGGCTCAGTTCAAATTTATATGAACTTGGTTGGCTTTTTTCCTATCAAACTGTAGCTGCTTTAGACTGGCTTATGATATGGTTTTAATACCACAGATTAGTTTGTTTTAATTTCTAATATTTTTTTTTTTGTTTCATAAGAATTAAGATTTTCTCCTTTTGTTTTTGATTTTGTTTCTTGTAATTTCTACAACCACAAGTGTTCTGTAAAGGATGTTTGAAAATCTTTTAATTTTTTTCTATACTTTTCCGACATGCAGTCATTTGTGTTGGCCCCTACAATTATTTGTAGCATTTAACAAGGCAAATAGTTACAAGAAGTCACTAATTATCCACCACCTCCTCTCCCCCAAAATGAAAAAAAACAAACTGAAAGAAAAATTTATTTAAACTCTTACGGCTGGAGTTTTATGTTCTGTATTCTCTAAATCGTCATGATTAATATCCAGTCATTATTTGCTGGCGGTTTTCGTTTTTTTTTTTGTTTTTTTCTCCATCATTTAAGTGGAAACATAAAATGAAAAACTACTTGTACTTGTGGCTATATATAGCTGGAATAAATGTGTATGTGTATGTTACTCTACGAAATAGTTTTCACATCATCTTTTCCTTAGGTTGGATGGTTGGTTGGTTTTACTCGTTCATAAAACAAAAGAATTTGTTTATGTTGAAAACTTAACAGCCAGTAATTTAATTACAATAAATTGTGACTTTATGAACTTCGTTAAGCTTTTGTTTCTCTTGTTTTTTTTTTGTTTTTCATATTTTGCTAAATAAAATTAGGAAAAATAAAAATAACTTGTAACTAGTGTTGTCAATTATTCGACATCGAATAATGATCGATTAATAATGGAATACTTTTTTTAAGCAAAGAAACAAAGTAAAAGTTAAAACAAAAATTTTATTCGAATACAAAATATAAATATAAAAATATAAATAAATTATAATATTACAGAAGTGGAGTACTTTTTATGCAAAAAAAACGTAATAAAAGTTAATAATTTTTCAAAGGATTACAAATAAAATTTTATTCGAATACAAAATAATATTCGAATTCACTATTATTCGAATAAAATATAATATTCCAACAGAAGTGGAGCACTTTTTTATGCTAAAAAAACGAAGTAAAAGTTAATTATTTTTCAGAAGTTTTACAAATAAAATATTTATTCGAATACAAAATAATATTCGAATTCATCATTTTTCGAATAAAATATAATATTCCTACAGAAATGAAATATTTTTTTATGCATAGAAACGAAATACATACTGGTAAAAGTTAACAATTTTTCAAAAAGCATTTCAAATAAAATTTTTATTCGAATACAAAATAATATTCGAATTCATTATTATTCGAATAAAATATATTATATTAGGAATGGAATCCTTTTTTATGCAAAGAAACGAAATATTTGTAAAAGTGAATAATTTTTCAAAACTATTAAAAATAAAATTTTTATTCGAATACAAAATAATATTCGAATTCACTATTATTGGAATAAAATATGATATTCCTACAAAAATGAAATACTTTTTTATGCATAGAAATGAAATATTTGTAAAAGTTAACAATTTTTCAAAAAGCATTACAAATAAAATTTTTATTCGAATACAAAATAATATTCGAATTCATTATTATTCGAATAAAGTATATTAGGAATAGAATACTTTTTTATGCAAGGAAACGAAGTAAAAGTTATTAATTTTTTAAAAGTATTACACATAAAATTCGAATTCATTATTATTCGAATAAAATGTAATATGTATTCCAATAAAAAGCTTGTTTTGATTTTTTTCGTTTTAGTTGCATTACAACTATCAACAGCAGAAAATGTTAAGCTAGTATACTGGAACCCTTCTGACATCGCGCATACTTCTAATATGCGGTTTATGCTCATATTCATATCTCTATATGGATTTTTTTTATTCGAATAATATTAACCCTAATCGTAACTTGTATGCCATATTATGTTTATATGGTAACTTAGTGAAATTAATTTGTTTTTAAACAATTATTCACATCTGCTTAAGGGGATGACAAATGTGGTTACAGTTGCAGTCCTCCTTCTTAACTTGTAATGAATGTTTAACGACTCGATTAGTTTCACATTTCATGGTTTTCTGTTTTTGATATCAACCATTTCATATTCATTTAAATTTTGGCTAAAAATATGGACGTTGTAAGCTGCTGTAGCCAGTACAAATCGATAAGAATTTAAATTATTACTTGGACCATTCAAATCAGCATCACTTTCTGAATTTGGCACTTGTATGCCTGTAAGGTTTGTAGTTGAATTACAAGCAAAACATTTAAAAAAGATACATAACGTAAGCATGTTTGTTTAGCATCTTCTATTTAATACATCTTCCGGGTACAAACGGGCACGAAAACATAGAAAACGCAAAAATTAATGCCTAATGGGTTCAACCCACCACATGATAGCGAAGATGAGAAAATGATCAACACTCATCATTGGAATGATATCATGAAGAGAACAAACTTGCTTGAAAATCAAAGGAAAAATACTCTTAATGCACAATGACATTTGAACCTATTAGAAACTTAAGTTCTGGCCTCTACGTGAAAAGTTTCTCAAAAAAATTTGTCGTTCGGAATCGACTTTAAACTGTAGGTCGCCACCACTCATGTATCACGAGCGGCACAAGGATCTATCCTCGGCCCCGACCTATGGAACGTTAACTACGATGGAATTCTGAGAGAAATTCTAAGAGAAACTGCCAGAGGGAACTTTTTTGGTTGGATACGCAGATGATATTGAGGCACAGCGAAAACTGAGACGTGTCATGCTAAGAACGAAAACATGGTTGGATTCCCACGGCCTACACCTGCGCATGTATAAAACGGAATTACTGCTGATCACTGGTCGTCATATCCCCTTGCAGGTGGACATGGGTATTGGAAACGAGGTAATTAGGACCCAGAGTAAAATACCTGGGAATAAGGCTGGATCCGAGACTAACATTTTCGTATGACAGCTCAGTCGGAAATTTAGAGAGGTAAATTACTACGTCACATAGACGCTATCGGGTCGCGGATATTTTAGGAAATATCTGCACAGAATGGGCAAGACCGCCTCCCCTTACTGTCTTTACGAAGAAGGGAAAGTAATTGATGATGCAGAGCACACTTTTTCGAATGTGCACACTGGCAGAGCTATCGCTCTGTACTGACGTCAATAATTGCACGGGCGCTAACATTGTCGGGGTTATGATTGCGAGTAGAGAAAATTGGAGTGGAGCGCATTCTAAAACTCAAAAAGAGAGATCTTGAGGCTGCAGAACATGTAGGCATGCCGGCATAGATGATACTGGCACACGTGTCAAAGGAATCCGAAACGGGGACCTGGACGAAAGGAATAGCGCTCTTTATATGTAACTATATGATGCGCATGCTCAGAGTCCGCTGTACATCTCATTGACTCCTACAGAAGACGTAATGTAATGAGGAGGAAGAAGGGGATATCAAAGAACAGCTTCTCTTGGGCAACGCTTCTGAACCTGAGATAAAAATTTTCTGCTGACAGAACAAAGAACGAAGATGATTTGGACAGAGAATCCATACCTACTGAGATGAGAATATAAAAAATATCTGTAATATGACGTGACCTTTTAACAATCAAATAAGCTATGCTCTACGAGGAGGCTATTAATTTATTCTAATCTCACTTGTAAATCTACTGAGAGGTAGCTGCCAAAGGAATATTTTTTCAAATTTTCGTTTTTTTGGAGATGTCTGGGGCTTGAACTATGGCCTTACGTCTAACAAGCCAACACACTACTTAGTTGGCTACGGCGACTAAACAGCACTTACATGTTCCAAAATAAACAAAGACTTGACAGAGATGGCCATAATGGATCATTTCATGATTGCTATTTATTTCAACATATTACGGCAAACAATCTAAAATTTGTTTTTATTTGAATGTTCTAAACATTTACTTGCCATTGCCTTTCTTTGTAAATCAAATGTATTTTAAGTTCCTTCTTTTCTTTCTTTCTTTTTCTCGTTCGTTCGATAAGAAACTTCTGCCAAAAAGTACCTTTTCCTGGGTATACATTTGTTATTTTCATTATACAAACAGTTTCTTGGAGGACTTTCTCTGTTGAAAACTTATCTAAATTTAGGGGGTGCTAAAAACATGTTTCTAAACTTGTTAAATTAACAAACGATAACGGTTGTTTTGTGTGGCAACAATAACAAAAAATTAAATCTCTTCTATTATCGCTTAACAAATTCTCCACAATGTAACGTTACTGTGTGTTGTGTTACCGGTACGATAGCTTGTTTTGCTGTTAAAAAGTTTTCAGGAGGATATTTTCAGTTTTTTCGTGGCTTTTGTTAGAATTTTTTTTATTTTTTTTTTTGTATTTTTTTTTTGGATTTTTCTGTTTTTATTTGGTTTGGTTTGGAAAATGCATGGAAAATAGCGATTTTGTTAAATTTCAATATCGTGCATATAAAACACAACTAATTACCAAATAAAAATGTTTTATCTTGGAAATCTTTAAATTTTAAAACGAAAAAATAGAAATAGAAGCCAACAGCTACAGCGAAACACATCCAGCACTTTGAACCCTGCACTAGAGAGTAGCAGAAAAAGAAGAAGAAGCCACATTAATGGCAGCGCATCGTATTTGTAAAAGTTTAAAAAACAGTTTGTAATTTCAGACGACAATTGAGGTGTAAGGAAAGTTTTAAGAAAACAACAACAACAAAAACTTGAGAAAAAAAGGAATTTTCTAGAGTCAGTGTCGGTCGTCTTTTCTATATATTTAACACCACAGTAAATTAATGAAAGAAAACTGCAAATAAAAAAATACGAAAATTTTAAATAAAAATCTGTCGGCATTTCACCCCCGTGTCTCACAAAATCAAATTCGTCTACAGCATACGAGCAAAAAGAAAAAAAAACAACAACTTGGAACCGACATTAAATAGATGGAGCGCCGCAAAACTGTTTAACCAAATTGTCCCAAATAACTGCCACAAAAAGAATCACATTTAAAAAATCTTTGTTGCTTTTTTTTTTCTTTCTAACAATTTTAACTTTTTGGCCGTTGTTGTTATTTCTTTTAACGGATTTCTATCTTTTGTTTAGTTAAACAACAGCAAAAAAAACCAAAAAAGAACAACGACAAAAAAAGTAAACAGAATTGGAGGCCATTAGAAAACAAACAAAAAAGTTATTTAAACCGAAACACGACAAGAAATTTACATGTGGACATCAGCGACTACATGAAAATCATACCAGACCGTGATTCAAACTGTATTTGGATTTCAAGAGGAAATCTGTTGAGTTTTTCTAGGTTTTTGAAAGACATTTTGGAGAATTCTACGCTATTATTGGAGGCTTGGGAATGTTTAAATATTAGCTTTCTCTAATATTACTACATAATTGGCCATTATACAACCCTTCAGTCAGGATTACGGCCTAGCTTTTCAACACCACTCATGTTGTGTGTGTTAATTTTATACATGAGTGGCGGGACCTACAGTTTAAAGTCGACTCCGAACGATAGATTTTTGAGAAACTTTTTCATGTCAGTTTTATTTACTCTAGTAGTTTTTACAGAAATATTTTTTCATATTTGGTTTTGATGTGTGACCGGGGATTAGAACCATGGCTTTGCGTCTAATAAGTCAACACACTACCTACTAGACTACGGCGACATATAATATTACTACATAACTTTAATTGATCAGCAAAGCAAAGTTACCATAATACATATAAACATACATAATTGACCTTCACAACCCAGGATTCATATGGAATAAAATAGAATTCTTTCGTGGACGTTAAAAGGTTGTGTTTGTTCATTTTATACATGAGTGGCCGGACTTACAGTTTAATGTCAACTCCGAACGTCGATTTTTTATTTTTCTTCTGATTCATTATCATTCAATTGCTGAAACATAATATCTCCACCAGGCTTTTATTACTAAGTCAAGACTTTCCAAATGATTGATCTCCAAGAGCAGTTTCTAGAACGCAAGGATTACCATTTACTATCTCTTATAAGTCTTCTATTGCAAGGTTGTATATCAATGCGTTGGATAAGGCGGGGAAATGGAGAATTGTATTCCATTTGAAGACGTAATGTTAACTAATTTTGCAATAATGTTCGATGTTCCTGTTGGAGTAATCTGGCGGCTTCTAGTCGAAATAGTTGTAGGCCGAATAAAGTTTCCTAATATTTAAAATTTAAAAACCATTCTAAACTATTTGGAAATCGAGACTGGGTAGTACAGTATCGTTTATACTTTCACATTTCATATGTCTCGATATACATATATGTTCCTTTTACTCCTCTACGGAGCATAGGACCGCGATATGTCCCGATACCAGCTTCAAAACAATTTACCACCACTAATCCTAAATTTGTCAATATTTTGCTTTACTGTACTCCTCTCTTAATTGCCAAATAAGATATTAATGAAGAATCCGGTTATATTTCTGCACTTATTTGGCTTGTCTGAGGCCAAGTAAAATCGTTCGTTAAAATCATTACCAGGCCAAATTTGGCATACGTTTAGAGTGTGTCTCAGCTCAGAAGAATTAACAAACTATTGTATTTGATGTCAATAAACCTCAATGTACTAATCAACTATTAATATCCAGCAGCTGCGCTGGCTCGGCCATGTCGTTCGAATGGAGGAGGATGCTCCGGCGAGACGGGTATTTGATGCGGGAATCTGCGGAAGTAGGCGAAGAGGACGACCTTGTATCTGTTGGAAGGACCAAATCGAGGAAGCCCTGTCATCGATTGGTGTGACCAACTGGCGTAGGTGCACAAGAAGCAGAGGCGCCTGAAAGGATGTGTTGCGGCAGGCCGAAATCTTTTAAACGGTTTGTTATGGCCAATTAAGTAAGTAAAGTACTAATCAACTGCGTATTAAGTGGATTGAAGCTATCCAGCACATCCATTACCACTATGTTGTTAAAGAAAAGTCAATTTATCGCGCTCTCTTTTAGTTAGAGATGAATAGCGATACTTGACCAAAAAGTACAAGAATGAATCAAAGTTATTATAGCCATCCGTTACGTGTATACCTATTGTGTACTCACTACAATCAAAGCTAGTTTACAGTAGTGTTTCGATCATTTCCTTTTGCTCAGACAACAGTCTAATCATGGTTCATGAATATATGATCCCGCTCTACAAATTAAGTTCTCAATTTATCTATTTCTGGCGATTCTTTGCATGAACCTTCTGAAGTATGTAAAAAAGTTGTAAGGCCCATGCAATCTTTTCGTAAGATATGGAGTCTGGACTCAAAGTAAATTATTGGTTGCATATTATGGTCAACAGATCATGTATCCAACTGTTGCTATTGAGGCCATAATAGAACTATTTGCACTAGACATTCTTGTGAGGTTATGTGTTATGTGAAAAGCTTTGAGGAGTGTCATATGAGTGCTCTAGGAAACATTTTGGATCTTGTGGTCGTATATTTAATCACAGACCACTTGAATTTTAAATGGATTTTAACGGCATGTTCGAAAAAATATTCCCAGGTCATGAAGAAAAGCTTTTAGCTGAAACTTTTGTTGATTCCAAGGGCCTAAAGTCGTTTACATATGAATCAAACACTCACAGAGTTGTGGGGGTGAACATAACACAAGAATTTTCATAGCTCAAGGAAAATTGCCAAACTAAGAATGGTATGGTATCAGAGTTGCGTACATAATTATATTCTATCACAGTCAATTACGAAAGGCAATCATTGATAAAATAGGCGGTTTGAGGAGGCTAAAACCATAGAGCAAATTTCATATTAAACTAAATTGCACTGACGAAGACTAGACTGAACGTTATCAATCAGTGCCAATTCGATTCGTGGTAAATCATATATGTTGCAATCTAAGCTTTATTCGACTTAATTCGGAGAGCAGAGGAGTAGGCTGTTTGAAAATGGATTTCTATTATTGACATAATTGAAGGAAACAATGCCTTAGGACGATAGTGCTCTAATGGGAGTAGTGTAGGCAACGCATGCACAATTTCGGTGATCGTGTGGTTGTTCATTCGTGGTCCAAGATCTTTCAGATCAAAGCTCACAATGCAATCTAAATTTAAAGGAAAAGCTCTTTATTGTTTTAGACTGTACATGCACAAGATATTTAAGAATGTCCTACTCCAGAGTTAGAAAGAAATGTTTGAAATCATCAACTGCCAATGATATGGAACATTTCGTCTTTATGGTAAGCAGATACAGTACCTATAATTAATACAACTTTTGGAAACCTTTTTATTTAGAAGGTCTGAATTTAACAATAAACTTCCGGCGACATAATACACACTTTGCTTTTGGTAACCTGTACACATGGAAAACTCATCATACCTCCCCTCAGAGTGTAGTTAAAAGCATTAAAAAATTTTACCGAAAATACCATAAACAGCCCAAATTGTTAAATCGATAAAAAAAACAGAAGTTTTTCTCTTTTTTCAGTTGGTTATTTAGTTAATTCTTTTTTTTTTTTATTTAAAGACTTTTAAAAAATTTTTGTTGTATGTTTTGCATAGTTTGCGGTTTAGTTTTAAAGACGGTGCCTTTTTGCTTCTTCTCCAACTTTATTTCGTTAAACTTTTTTTAGTTGAAGCCTAAATGGCAAAACCAACAACCGAAAAAAAATCTATTAAGAGAGAGAGAAAAAAATGTGAAAAAACCCCCAAGATAACGCTTTTTTGTTGTTTTTGTTGGTTGTCTAGTGTATTTGTTTAGTTAAATTTTAAACGCCGCTTTAAATAGCATCATTTGCACGCGGTTGTTTGTTTGTTTTACTTCAGTTCTTTCAGCAAACAAAATAAATGAGCTAAAAATCGGAAAAACGCATGAAAATAACAATCTTGTAACCAAAAAAATAAAATAAATAAAAATACACTGAAAGAAAATTTTAACGAATCTTTGACATATTTTTGCAAAATATGGTTTTCCTGAATTCCAGGTTTTTAAAGATTTTTTGTTAATTTTAATCGTAAGTCTTGAGAAATACTTGTGTTTATATTTTGAAAAGAAGAAAAATTAATGTTTTTTGTCAGTGTATTTTTCTGGCATGTAATTTATATACCCTACACTACCAATATACATGATGAGAGCATTATAAATAGCTGATGTTTGTTACACAGACAGTCTGTATCTTAAACACTGTTTGAATTTAATTGTACACTTGCCGAAATACTGACATTTTCGAAGTTCTCTCTTACATAGATTATTGTAATATAAGGCTTGAAGTATAATAATTCTCACGAGAGAGGTCTATTACTGTACTGAATAACATGATTTAATCCAAAATGTAGCGTCGGCCTATTATTAGCACTTAGAAGTCCATCACCATAAAATCGGTTTATAATTGATACAAATGATACCCTGATACATACATATATAATTGGTCATTACAACACTTTGATTAGGATTAAGTCCCAGCTTCTCACAATATTTCTGTTGTGTGTACATGTACATGTACATGAGTGGCGAGACCAACAGTTTAAAGTCGACTCCGAACGACAGATTTTTTGAGAAACGTTTCATGGCAAATTTATTTTACTCTCAGAATTTTTGTCAGAGGAAGTCACCGAAGAAATTTTTGAATATTTCATTTTATTGGAGATGTCTTACCTGGGACTTGAACCGTAGCCTCATGTCTAATAATCCAACGCACAACCTACTAGACTACGGCGACTACTGCTTTGGATAAACGCAGAACAAAATTTACATCAAGTAAACGCATCAATAACAAGATACTGGCTTTCGGATATACATACATAATCAATGGCTAGGAATATCTGACTGCATAAACTGTAAGGACGAGTAAGAAGAAGACAACATATTTTCTGTCATTCTGGCATTAAAATGTATGGTTTTTGGACAGCCAGAATTTATTGATAAAACGCATCTAGTCAAAGGTGTCAAAATAAAAGTCTTCATAAAACCACGGTAGATACTATGCCGATGTAAATATAACCTCTGAAGTCGCAGTATTATTGTAGGTATTATGTTGGCTTAGTAGATCCCAATTCAGAGATCTCGATTAAAATCAAATATGAAAAATATATCTTCACCAGACTTCTGGCAAAATCTCCGAGAGTAAACGAAAAATTCCAATCTTCTCAAACATCTGATTCGACTTTGAGCTGCAGATCCGTAACTCTTGCTTAACGCATACAACATGGGTGGTGAGAGAAGGTTGTAATCCTAAGTAATTTACACAAAATCAGTATGTAATAATGAGTCTATATACAACTCAAATGGGCTTTATTTTAGAGAGCAAAAACTGTTTCTCTAAAAACATAGTGATTAGGATATCATGCAGTCGTATTTGACTAACAACTTTACTTGTTAAATGTAAGTTGAACGGTTTTTTGTTTCTTTTTGTCAATCTGTTGTTGGTATTGGTAGAAAGGAAGTGTTAACCTTTAGCTTGTTATGCGGTTAAAACCACCTTTTTAACTCAAAGTAAAATTGTTTATAAAAAAATGGCTTCCAAAAAAAAACCTCCCAAAAAAATCAAGGAGTCCATGAAGATGATGGAGTTAATAGAAATACAACAACAACAACAGCAACAACGAAATAAAAATAAAAGTATTACTAAACTAAACATTGCCTAGTGTTATAAGTATGGAAAACATTTTACATTTTCTCTGGCTGCCTGGTTCTTTCTTTTTTGTTTTTAAAATAGTTTCTAACGTTTTATTTCATTTAAAACTTCTCTTTTTTTTTATTTTTCTGATAAAAACGTTAGAAACGTGATTCAAAGACAACAATACAGTAATTCTCATTTCTTTCATGAAATGTTTTCAATTTTTTCTTTTTTTCTACGATTTTTTTTTCTATTCTGTTGCGATTGTCTATTTAAATATGCGGAAAATACTGCAGCTATTTTGTAGCAGATGATGTTGCAAATAAAGGGTTTGAATGGGCAAACGAATGATCTCAACTTTAAAGGAAATTTTCAAATTTTAATGCAAATTTTGTGGCGTTTCCAGGGGAACTACTTTAGTTTTGTATAAAATTTAAGGAACAACTCGATTGATCCTTTATGAGAGAAAAATTAAATCAAATGTTTCTTCAGAATTAACATCAAATGGATGTTTGTTTCTAATGCAGTCATCCATCCTCATTTCTACTTAAGGCACTATGTACCAGATATTCTATCAAGCACAAGCTCTACCGAAAATGCACTCGTTAGTATACATTCGATGTACTCCTTAGTACGGAGGATGTTTTCAATAATGTTTCAAACCCTAAGTTGGGGACTACCTTACTGCATAAGCTGTAATGAAGGTGAAGAAGAAGAGAACATATTTTCGGTCATTCTGGTATTAAGATGAACGATTTTTGGGCAGCCAGAATTTATTGACAGAACGCATCTAGTCGAAGATGATAAAATAAAAGTCTTCATAAAGCCAGAATGGATAAATACTGCATACATACATACACAATTGGCCATTACAACCTTTCAGTCAGGATTACTACCTAGCTTATCATACCACTCATGTTGTGTGCTTCATTTCCGGACTCCGAACGACAGATTTTGAGCAATTTTTTCATTGCAGTTTATTTACTCCCAGAGTTTTTGCCAGAAATCTGCTAAGAGGAAGTCTACGAAAAAATATTTTTTTTTTCATATTTCGTTTTGATGTCTGGCCGGGCTTTACGTCTAATTAGCGAACACACTAGCTACTAGACTACGCCGAGTACAAATCCTGCATATTTGTTGAAAACAAGAAACATATGCTTCTCCACAGTTTAAATTTAAATACAAAACGATAAATATCACTCACCATGGAACTAAACATCCTGCGACGAAAGAAATAAACAACTGTGGCACACACAATGCAGCTCTAATTTGATGCTCTTAGAACTATTTGTTTTAAGGCATTATCCGAATCCTCAAGTGGATACCAGCTGCGAACCTAACAGTTAAACTAAACGCCCTGTAAACTGTAATCCTGACTGAAGGGTTGTAGTGACTAATTATGTAGTATGTATGTATGTAAGTTATTGATCAAATGAGAACGTTTTCAAAACAAACATTGTTTCACACTAAAAAACAACAAATATTTCTACCCTATACGATCTTGAAAATTAAATGAAAAAAAAAGAAAACAACTTAAGCCAACCATTACAAGCCAAAGTTCAATGTTACCATGTCAAAATCAAAAGGCCAAATTGAAAACACTTTGAAGAAATCGTTTAAATTTGAGCCAAATACGAAATCAATGAACTTAAATTAAGCAATTTATTGCTTATTTACTGCACAAACGAAATCAGATAATATAACTCAAATGAAAATTTGATTAAATTCATGAAAATCTAACGAATGAAAATGAATGAATGAAAATATTAAAAAGCAACACGCAAACATGCAGGTCCACAAATACAACACGCAGTCGTCATAGAACTGCTAGCTACTAATAACGACATTAGCCAAAAAAAAAGGTTATTTTTTCTTTCGTTTTAAATTCTTTTAACAAATAAAACATGTCAAAAGCTATGTAAGTATGTATGTGAGGTAAAATTTAAATGGCATTAAACCTGTATGCTGAAATACTTTGTGTCTGCTGCAGAAACGAGAACAAGTCAATCATCAAGATAAATCTGACCTAGAAGCATGCACAAACATGATTAGCCGCAAACATTATTGCAACAATTGCTGTTAATCTATAATAAGAAATAAGAAATATACTCGTACAACATTATTGTGGGCCAACATATTGTATACGGCAATAGCCCCAAAAGTTAACTTGTTGAACGTTAGACAAACGTTTGGTGAGGTCTGAAAATTATGGCCAATAACGAAATTTTAATCGAAAAATTATTTTCCAAACGCAAAAGCTCTGAAGTAATTGTAGCATTGAATGCGGTTTATTGCGATGTACATACGCCACAATACTACTTAATCTCGCTTAAGCAGCCGTTGTTTAATTATTTAAGTAAGCCTTGCTAAGAAAGAGTATGGCTTAGAAAACAAGTTAAAATAAAATAAAAACCCTTATCAGGTAGTTGAAATCTTAAATTAAGCATGACAAGATATTTGAATAACCATTTACTTTTACTGAGTACTCCTCGTCTCATAGTATACAACACACAACTTCGATTACAACCACAAACCAATACTACTACTAATACTACCACTACAGATGCTGATGCTGCTATTGCTGTTGCTGTTGCCGCTGGCAACATCAACATTTAATAGATGCCACCAAAATTGTATGCCAAAGTCTAACGCCTTAACACACACTTACACTGGGACAGATATACCACCAGAACTGCTAAAACGGCAGCAATTGCTTAAAAAGTGGCAAATTTATAATGTTCAACGCGAAATTGACAATCGATTTACACTCAAAACATTTACACCGTTTCGCTTCTTGTTGTTACAAAAAAAACAAAAAAAAAAAATTTAACCATCGATTGCCTAACTTCAGTTTGTTTATGGAAGTTGCCACAATCATCATGGATATCACTTTCAACAACTTTGTTTTTTTCTTCCTATTTTTGATTCTACAACAAGTTTTTTGTTTCTTCTGTGATTTGCTTGGTGATTATTTTTCATTTCATCCTTTGTTTTGTAGTCTTGCAGTTGCTGCTTTCATTAAGTGGCAGCAGTAAGAATAGGCAGATTATTGCCTCTATTTTTGCGTTGGAAATTTTTTTCACAGAAAGCATTCAAAGAATCGGAAACTTTCAAGGTTAAACATCAATTAAATAAAATGCCAATATTGTTAACTGCCAAGTGCAATAATTTTAACACCCAACCGTATTATATAAACGGTGACTTAAAATTTTACTTATAATGACAACTTGTTTGTTACACTCAGAAATTTAAACGGTGTACTGTAAGAGTTACACTCTAAAAATGTGCATCTCCACACATCTCAAGGGTAGCAAATTTTTTAAAACAATACAAACCAATAAAATTATTGAGTTATGTGAGTTATGGATCATTTTATTTGGATTAACTAGAGCATGTAACTCTAGTGAAAGAAGTTTCCGTCGTAGATAATCATTCTCTTATTTAATGGGCCATATAGTCAGGACAGCAACCTATCTTCTCGCGCCATCCATGTTGTGTGTGTTAATTGTATCTATGGGTAGCGGTACGGCAGTTAAAGTCACCAGCAAGCATCAAGAAATGGTCAGTTAAGGTCTCCTCTTGTAAAACTGTTTGTTGAGCAAGGTTTCTTACTTCTATATACACATGCATATACATATATATAATTGGTCATTACAACCCTTCAATCAGGAATACGAACAACTTCTTACACCACTTTTATTGTATTCATTAATTTTACACAATAGTGGCGAGGGACCTACAGTTTAAAGTCAATTACGAGCGACTTTTGAGATGCTTTTCTTGGCAATTTTATTTATGTACTTTCAGTGTTTTTGCTAGAAAGCTGCTGAAGGGAAGTCGCCCTATAAATATTTTTTAATATTTCATTTTGTTCGAGATGTCTAAGTTGGGGTTTAAAGCACAGGCTCGCAACTAATATGCTTAGGCACTATCCAGTAGACTACAGCGATTATAATAGTGAAGACAAAAACCCATACATGTGTCCCTATGTACCTTATTACTATCAATGTTGAAGAAAATTATAGATTTGATCGTTTAGAAACTCAGGCACAGAGAATTAATTCTCTTGATAACTATTACTACCTTGAGAAACTTAGTTGGTGATAAATCCCCAAAGATTACTACATGGATTTACTTCCAACCTCAGATTCTGAGGCTACTCTGACCCGGCTTAAATATACTGATCGCATGTGAAACAAAGGTTACTTAGAGCATTCTTAAACGATCTTCAGATCTTCGAAATTGATAGGCTAGCATTGTTCTTAGAGAAATATGTATCTATGACGCACACTGTCGCGAGCGTGGCCAAAAATGGTTAAAATCAATGTGGGAAATTCATTATTTTTTTAACTTTATCTTATAGAAAACACTTCTGTTAGTTGTTATATAAAATTTTTTTAAAAACTTTTGCGTAGTTTTTTAGTTATTGTATTTCAAAGTTAAGAATTCTTATTCAATATAGAAAATTTGTGCGAAAACTTGAAATTTGACATATTTTTATCATAGTTAAAATTCAAAAATTCTTTTATTAACGGCAAAATTATTTGTAATGGAATTGTAAGCCAGGTATTTAATTGTAATTACAACGCTATAATTGTTTACAAATATTAATCATATGTGAAATATCGTTAGCCAAATTATAGGTCTTCAAAAAATTAAGATTTTCATACATTTATTAACTTCAGTAGTGAATTAAAAAAAAACACCCAATATCACTTTTGAAATTTTTTGATATTTTATTGCCACAAGTGTGTACTTTAACATATATAAATTTCAGCTGCTTCTGACTGCTTTTGTGGGCGTTATAAATGTTTTTTAGTGTCGACATCATTGCAGATTCGTGATATTTTTGAGCAATGGATTCAGCTTAAGAAAAATAATACAACAAATGTGTTGCATCATATTGAATAATTTGTGGAAAGTCGTATTCAAAGACTTCTAACAGATATACAGAAGGACAAACTAAAACTCATTCTTTTAAAAATTAGTAGTTATTGGAGTTGAGTACCTGGGTAGATAATAAGCTATTTTGTAAAGATATATGTGATGTAAGTTTTTCTATTTAAACATAAATAAATTCAATTAGGAACCAAGTACAAGTGTCTTTTCACTTATATGAATAAATTTAAATATTTTAATATACATAAACAAATTTTAAATTGTTTAATAAAATATTGTTTAGTTAGTATTTCAGCTATGGTAAAAATTTATCCTTAAAATTTTCTAAGGATATACGGAATGTGAGAAAATTAAATTTTAATGAGTTAGTAAAACATTTAAATCATAATTTGTGATTCGAAAAAGTATATATTAAATTTTTTTATGTCTTTTTGATATATAGTTTTTTGAAAAAGGACATTTTTAAGGTAGGCGTATCCTTGCTCCAAATTCAACGAAATTTGGAGGAAGTGTTAAGCATGCTAAAACTAATAAGTGTACTAAATTTTATTAACATATCTTTTTTTTCGTCCAAGTTATAGCAATTTTTAATTTCAGGATATATGGGAAGGACACGAATCCTTTGACTTTAAATGACCAAATTTGAAGTACGATTATGTTTTAGCAATTAATATAGGTGTGCCAAATTTCATTACTCTACTATTACTCCTTCTATTTTTGGCCACTCGTTATATGAAATCGCGACAGTGTGTGACGCTGCTAACCCAAAATGCATACCAATAGTGACTTTTTCGGTATCCATTGGATGCTTTTGGATAGTTTATGGTGTCGTATCATATCCAACAATTTTGTACGTTCACATACCCATTCATACAAAGACGAGCCCCATTTCTGAATAGATTTTTTGTACGGTGCATTCCCCTAACAGAACACCCAGTTAGATAAAAGGATTATTTTCATGTGTTGTTGAATGGTTCTTTCTTTAATTGGCAAAATGGACTGAATAAATGACAACACATTTGACAGATGTAGCTTCAACAAGATGACCGTTGAGTTCATGTCGGCAGACTCGCAATCTGGAGGGTGGGCCATGAAGTAGAGCTTACAACTTACAGAAATTATTCTGACCTCCTGGCCTGTAGCCAGTAGTGGAACCATTTTGCGTTATTTACGGCAAGCAAGAAAACAGGATCGTAATGTATACATAAAATAACAATTTGTTTCCAGAAGCCGAGAATACTTTAAGGTATCAGTTGATTGCGTGATTACAGAAAGAGGATATTAAACTGATTAACAATAAAGACAATAAAGTTGGATTATATTGTCTACGTAGTGTGGTGTAATGCTTAACGAGCTTATTTACAAATCTTAGTATATCATGTAAAAATTTTGCAAATTTTTAGAAATTAAAAAATTCCAACTGACCTTTGAAAAAATCCCCCGGGAATCCAACGACCACTCAAAGAAAATAGCAGCTCCAGCAGCATACATCACTGAAGAGGCAGGCAGTTCCACCTTTAAAAAAAAGAATAGGATTGAATGTTAGGGTTTCTTTTTAACAGAACAACGACAAGTGGCAACTCTCCCATTTTAGAACCAATCATAGTAAACTAATCGCAAATTTAGCTAGAAAATGTGACAAACAAAACTGAAAACTCTGGGAGTAAATAAAAAAATTTCCCTGCAGTCTCTCAAAAAAAGTATGTCGTGCTGAGCCCACTTTAAACTGTAGGTCCCGACATTTATATATAAAAAAACATAAGTGCTGTGAGAAGCTAAGTCGTAATCCTGACTAAAGATTGGTAAGGAACAATTATGTACATATGTATGCTCATAAGTCCTTCTCTTAAATTGTACTCGTATTTCTCTCAGTGTCTCTTTGTAAATATGGTTACAGATTTTTCTAACGTTTCTCTTTATGCGAATTTCAAACAATTTGTTTGTAACTCGTTCGCTTACGATTATAGACGATGGCGTTTCGCATTTCATTTAACATTTTGGCTGAAACAAATTTCGGCATTAAATATGCTGGTTATGATAAAAATCTTTTATTTTCTTATGTCTTATGGCTTCAGTTTACTATTGTTTTTGTCTTTTGATTTTAATTTTACACTATCGAAGTTTTTACGCTTGCCGATTAGGTGTGAAACTCGGGGGGGGGTGTGTATTGCATTTACTGCAACCGTTTGTTTAGTTTACATTTGCGACGTTAAAAGCGTTGGGGCATAAACAAATTTGTAGAACTTTTGTCGTTGCAAATTAATATTGAAAGATAATTTTTTGGTTTTGTTGTTTTTTCTTTGAATATTTAAAATTAAAATTTTTGTGTTTTAATTTTACTGTTCAATTAATTTGGGTTAAATTTGATTTTTTTTATTCTTTAACGTTTGGCTTGAAATGTTAATTGAATTTTTATTTTTTATTTTTTTTTTATTTTCCATTTAACGCTGTCTAAAATTCTTATTTAATTTGTTAACATTTTATTTTATTTGATTTCATTTTGTTTATTTATATTTATTTCTTTGTAGGCTATTAAATAATTGATTAATTTTTATATTTTATAGACATTTATTATTAAAAAAAAAAAAATTATTTACCAAAAATTA
Organism: Sarcophaga rosellei; assembly: GCA_930367235.1. Taxonomy (NCBI): domain Eukaryota; kingdom Metazoa; phylum Arthropoda; class Insecta; order Diptera; family Sarcophagidae; genus Sarcophaga; species Sarcophaga rosellei. Next base: position 34,356,120 of record OV884019.1, read on the forward strand.
ATGTGGGATTATGATGGTGGCAACGCCTTAAAACATTTGAAAATTTTTTAGTTTTTTTTTTCTATCGAATAATTTAATTGAAAAACTACACAAGAAAAATTGCGTAATTTTAGTGTTAAAAAGAGGAGTATTTATCAATTTATTTTTTGAAATAATAAACACAGAGATTTATAGAAAATTTTTATGAAAAAAATTATTAAAACATAAATAATAATAATAATTAAAGCCATGGGAACATTTAAAATTAATATTGCATTGGTGTGCTCTATGGTCAGCTAAAGTTCTTTAATATCTATGTGTGCAGTTACGAACTTTTTCTGTGTTTTTTTAATGCTTTCAGCGGTATTTAAAGCAATTATGAAGCAACGGAATTTAGTTTGTTAACCGTTAGTAAGGCCATGCAAATAATATCTGTCTATCACCTTTACACAGGCAATGCTTATCTGGAAAGTTTCAAAAATTATTTCAATTTGGACGCCTCATCACGGCATATTTCTTTGAGAACAACGTAGGCCAGGCCATTTTTGTCGAAAGCTATGGGTTGATGATTATCAACTTCTAACGACCTGAATTGGTTGATTTGCACACGGCGCTACGTGCCACACATTCGATATTCTAATATAATCTCACTTGGAGGCGATTGAAACTATTCAACCCTGTTACGACTTTTTCTTGTTAGGTTTTCTTGTGTAGTCGCCGTAGTCTAATTGATAGTATGTTGACTTATTAAGGCCACGGTTTAACTCAAGATCAGACATCTTGAACAAAACGAAATATTAAAAATATATCTGCAGTGACTTCCTCTCAGCAGATTTCTGACAAAAACTCTGAGAGTAAATACAACAAGAATTAAAAGTTTTTCAAAAAATCTGTCGTTCGGAGTTGACTTTAAACTGTAGGTCCCGCCACTCATGTATAAAATTAACACACACAGGATAAGTGTTGTGAGAACCTAGGACGTAATCCTGACTGAAGGATTGTAATGACCAATTATGTATGTATAGGTTAACGATTATCAACTTCTTGTGGCCTGAATACCACATTGGATATTCTGCACGTGCGATTTAAAGGCATGGTAATTTCACGTGAAGGTGATGTGAACTGATCATTGAGTTCATGTGATTTGAACTTTTTCTTGTGGGGTTTTCTTAAGTCGCAGATGTATGAAAATAAGCCACCAACCATAGCTGTCTTCAAAGCCAGCATAACGCAAAAAATCAGCCTGATTTATGCCTCAAAGTAATGTACAATTTGGTAACTTGAATGAGCTCCATCTAGAGAAGTCGTGGTGAACATTAGAAGGATGTTATATTACACATATGAAGTCGCCGTAGTTTAGTAGGTAGTGTGTTAGGTTATTATACGTGAGGCCTCGTTTCCCTCCAATAACGAATGAAAAGAAATGTTTCTCCTCAGCGGATTTTTAGCAAAAACTTTGAGAATAAAAAAAAAAAATGCCATGAAAAGTTATTCAAAAAATCTGTCGTTCGGAGATGACTTTAAACTGTATGTCCCTCCACTCGAGTATAAAATTAACACACAATGTTGATGATATCACACCCACCCTTCGAATCGTAGCAATACGCCCTCTGGGCTAAGCTTATTTCTTTTTATTTTCGCAAAAAAAAAACAAAGTTGTTGCTTAAAATTTGAATTCGATTTCTTGCCCTTCTCTCACTATTATTACAAGCCTTAAACATAATGAACATCTGTCTTGACTAAAAATCCAAAACAATAGATTTCAATAGAAAAGATGTAGGGAAGGCAAAAATGTCCATCGGATTCATTCATTCATTCTCTACAGATGGCAGGCAAATGTATTCACAGCATAAACATTAAAAGAAAGATCTTCAGTATCTTATTGCCATTCGTTCTTTCGGTGATTCAAATACCATATCGCGTCTTATCAGGCTCAAATTTCAAATTCAATTTTTTATAAGAATATTCTGCTGTTTTAGATTTTTTTCTCTTCATCTCTTACAGCTGCACTTAGGAAAATAAGAGAGTTTTTCCGGTATTACGATTTTTTATGACAAACAACAACGAAAAAAACAGCAACGAGAATAAAAAAAAAACAAATACAACAAATGAATCAAAAAGAAAAGAATTGTTAATCTCTATTGTAACAATTTCTTTCGAAATGAAAGAAATCGAAAAAAAGAACGAATGAAAAACAAAAAAAGAACTTTTTAAATAAATTGTTAAATCACGATGTTGCAACAACATATTGCACTACAACTGCAATGCAATGAAAAATATTAGAAAATAGAAGAACAAATACAAACAAGGTTAAAAAAGAATGTTGATGACGTCGAAATAGGAGTTGCAACGGCGACTTATTGGAATGGCTAAGTTTAAGACAAGTTTTTGGCAAATTTTTCCATTTTCGCATGAAGAATTTGAGTAAATTATTTCGCTGCCCCTTCTAACATGCTAACAGATTGAAGTGTTTAAGATCAGTGTCTAGTAGGAAATATTGGGAATGTTTCCTGATACCATCCGGACACTTGCTCAGCGGCTTTAATGAAGTTTAATCAAAAATAGTATGTGACTATCTAAGGAAGCTAAATTAAATAAGGAAATAGGATTACCCTGTGCTGATCCATGTGGCTGGCTTTCTGTGCAGTAGGAAGAGATGCTTGGATAGCTATGTGGTACGGAGACCCCGTTTGGTTTGAGGCAATCTAAACTTTTGTTGATAGGGGCAAGGGGGAGATTTGAATGCTTCAGACTGATAAACAACAACCTAAGATTACGAAACGGCCTTTTGTACAGACTCAAAATACACTTGTATGGAATTCGAATCGTCCCGAACCCAAAATACAGGCTCTGTCATGATGAGATTGAATAAAATATTAAAGCATTCCAGTAGGAAACACATGCGTGTCAGCTGGGGAGCTTGTAATTGCCCGTCTTAGCACTAAGCAACATTCGCAAGTTAGTGATAGCAACAGATTTAGAAAAAGCTTTATAAATAACCTAAACAAATGAAGGCTGTACAACAGGTCATTACAACCCTTCAGTCAGGATTACAACCTAGCTTCTCACACCACTCTTGTTGTGTGCGTTAATTTTATACATGAGTTCCGGGACCTACATTTTAAAGTCGACTCCGAACGACAGATTTTTTTGAGAATCTTTTCATAGTAATTTATTAACTCTAAGAGCTTTTGCCAGCAATCTACTGAGGTGAAGTTGCGAAAAATATTTTTTTTTGTCAGACCGGAGATTTGAACTTTACTTATCGTCACGTCTAATAAGCCAACACACTATCTCGCCGTAGTCTAGTAGGTAGTGTGTTAGCTTACTAGACGTAAAGCCCGGGTTCGTATCCCAGGTCAGACATTAAAAGGAAATATAAAAAAAATATATATCTTCGGCGACTTCCTCTCAGCAGATTTCTGGCAACAACTCTGAGAATAAATAATTAATTGTCAGGAAAAGTTTCTCAAAAATCTGTCGTTCGGAGTCGACTTTAAACTGTAGGTCCCGCCACTCAAGCATAAAATTAAGACACACAACATGAGTGGTGTGAGAAGTGAGGATTGTAATGACCAGTTATGTATGTATGTACTACATACTAGATCACTGCGACTTCAATATCACCTCTACACCACAATAAATAATAAATTCTGCAGACTTTTTGAACAAGGGTCAGTTCCAATAACAGACTGTATTGGCAATCTAAACAGCAATAAGAAAAATTAAGAAGCAAAGATGATGAAGAACAGGATGCACTCCCAAAAGAACACAAAGAGATATGACAAGAAATACCATAGAATTGTCGGTCGATAAATCCTAGGGAGACGAGAAAAATATTCGATTTAGGTTTTCTAAGTTTACCCTCAGTAGCTCCTCAGTTTTGTTTCTAGAAGGTTCTGCATATATTCTGTTCAAAGCAGATTACACACGAGGCACAGAGTTGATGCATTGGCAAGAAACCTGTTACCATTCAGTTTTATCCTATTATCCAAGGACCTCCCATATATAACGCGTAAAAAACTATTTCATTGTCAATGTTAAAATCAAACTACTGGTCGTAGAAAATTCATTACCAATAGAAAAAACGACAGCAACAGCAGCGGCAACAGCAATGAAAAAATAATAACAACTGCAACATGATTTTATTAAGGTCGAGGTTATGCAAACAATCACATGGCAATATCTGCGAATGTTCAGTGAAAGAAAAATAGAAAAAAAAAAAACAAAAAAAACTTACGTTACGGACCATAAAAAGAAAAACTGACTAAATTTGTGTGTCGTCTCTTTTTTTTCGATTAACAAAAGCAATGCCACAACAACTACTGTTTGTGAAGGCTGCAACGACACCGACACCAACACCAACTGCAACACTGACAACAACGACAGCCTTAACAAATAATCTTTAGCATAAAAAGTAGCAGTTAACGATCAACAACAACACAAAAGAAACGGCCAACAAACCAACGAAAGAAAGGATGAACAAACGTTCAAACTATGAAATCCATAACTGCAGCGAATATGAATGAATGAAATGACGATGACGACGAAGGCGACGACCGCCTATTGCCTATTTGTCTGCTTGCCTACTGTATTGTTATTTGAGCTGTGGTCCACATATTTTTTATTTCCTTCTTTTCTTTCTTTTCAATTTGTTACGGAGGTTATTAGAGTAACGCTTAAAACTGAAAAACGAAAATGTGACTGCATTTCTATTTTATGATCTGCTTTTTCATGATTTTCTTTTCTTTTTTTTTTTTTTTTGATGAGCAAAGAACGGTAAGAGTTGTGGGCTAATTTTCCATAATAATATAATAAAATGTTACGATTCGAGTACAAAAAAAAATAATTAAGATACTTTGATTATGTTGTTCAACAAAAGAACAAACGATGAGAATTCGTTGCCAATATTTTTTTTTTTAACATTTAATTACAAAACAAAAAAAGAAAAACTGTGGTACTAATTTTATTTCGGAGGGGTTTAATAAAGCAAGACCTTAAGACATCACAAACAGACTTAAAAGATTTAATTTCCTTTCAAACCTAACGATCTCATAAAAACATTCATAAAGGCAAACAAAACAAAGACAAATTTAAATTGAAAAAAATAAATAGCCTTTGTCCATCACTTAAGGGGTCTTAAGGTTGCAATCCGGTAGAGCAACTGATAATTAATTCCACCAAAGTAATTGCAGTATCATATACTAGAGGAATAATACTCGACTTCTGAAAAATGCAAACTATGTCAGATGCAGGACTGATCTGTCTGGTTTCTTATATTGATGGACTTGGAAGAGATACATAGACTGGGCTGTCTGGCTTTCTATATGAATGGACGTGGAGCAGATACAGAGGCAAGCATGCGAACTAGCGCAATGATAGTCTATCCTATCATTGCCTAGGGTAGTGAAGATGTCAGTTACCTTTCAAATCAACTGGCTAACAACTCCACCCAACAAGCCGAAAAATGTTTTGCATTCCCACTGAATAATAAAAATTGAATGAAGCAATTTAAAAGCCTACATACTCTTGAAAGAGATGTGCCATGGTATAGGAATAAGTTAAAGCCAAATAATGGTATAGAACTGAGGCAATCGATTTTAGAGTGAAATATTTATAACTCATGTAACTACCATGTATTATCAAACCAGAAGTTCACGCCACCTTAAGATGTGCACAAGTAAACTTGGGCAAGAATTACAGAGGACGAAACATAGCCAGTTAGATCCCCAATCTGAGTTAAGTGCTTAGAGATTGAGTCGAAATAAGTATGGAACTATCTAGTAAAGCTGAATCAGCAGCAAAGCAGAAAAAATAGAATCACACTTTGCTGTATCCCAAGTTATGTGGAAATTAAGTAACAGGCAGATGAGTTTTTCAGGAGAGGAAGTTTTCTCAGGGCTGATGACACAGAACTCTTTTGTGGATAGGAAAGTGGTGCAAACTTAGATAAAGAGAAGATAGAGAGGGTGGACAACTCTTCTTAAGGCAGACGGGTTCGATAATGGCACTAGCTTTGAGTCTTACATTCGACTATTTATGAAAGACAATCGCTTCTAGCTCAACACATAATCTCAACACTGTGTGGGATATATCATTCAAAAAATTCTACTCATTTGAAAGACATATTGATGGCATTATGTATGGAATATAACATCGTCTTAATATCCACCACGGCTTCTCTAGATAAACTCTGACAAGATAAACTTTAACGACGCCAAAGTCCAACGACATATCATCTTACACTCAAATTGGTCATGCAGTATATTCAATATTGGCATGAGCTGTGTGAGCTAGCACGAGCAGTGTGACACAATTTGCTGTCTTGTTGAATCCACAGATTGTTTGTGGCTAGACTATACAATTCAGACCAAAATCTGATGATAATCATCGACTTAAAGCACAACGCTTACTGTTGACAGTGACGGCCTGCCAACGTCGTTCTCAAAGAAATACGAGCCGATGAATTCGCCAGCCCTAAATTCACACCAAACAGTGAATTTTTCGTGATGTATTAAATGCTTTTGGATCTTTGTGGATTGGTATCGTTCCAAATTCGACAATTTTATGTACATATGTTCTTTGTCGTCTGCGGTGATTTAGCAAAACAATCTGAATAATATGACAAATTTAGCACCCACTGTCAAAATTAGGAGGAAAATGTTGACACAATAATGAATGTCGTCGAGTCATGAAAGCACAATTTAATTTTGCTGTTTTCTGTATTCACCGTCCTCGTATATTACAGGAAAGATTGTACGAAAGGATTTTTATCCAAAAACCAACAAAATTTTCATATCAGTTGACTTCATCAGGCGTCCGGATTCAGGCTCATATAGAAGGTTTGGCTGTGTGAGCTGATGATAAATTTGTAGGCTTTTGTATTTGCATTGAAAGTACAATGTCCACGAACACAATACAGAATAAGTCGCCGTAGTCTAGTAGATAGTGTGTTGGCTTATTAAACGTAAGGACGTTCAAACCCCAGGTCAGACCACAAAACGAAATATGAAAAAAATATTTCTGTGGCGAGCCCCGCTCAGCAGACTTCTCGCAAAAACTCTAATCAAAATTGCCATGAAAAGTTTCTCAAAAATCTGTCGTTTAGAGTCGACTTTAAACGGTGCTCGTGTATAAAATCAACACCCACTGATTAAAGGATTGTAATGACCAATTATATATGTATGCATCTATGTACAATGCGGCACCTTACTTTCACGCAACTTCAGATACTATTTAAGCCTTTTTGGCAAATATTTAATGAACTTAAAATGGCTTGGAATTGACTCGCTTCAAATAGATAGAGAGGCGTTGAATATCAATTTGGAATTCGTCTGTCTTCTCGAGTATTCAATTGAATGTAAACTAGTGAAGAATTATGGAACGAAAAGTCGGTGAAGTCACATGACAAGGATATTTTACGTAGAATGAAGCACAATAATATTGGAATATCAATATGTAGTTCCAAAATTCCATTTCTGTTTTCTCTTTTCTGCATCAGATTGATTATGCTCTTCTGGCATTGCTTCTGGTGTTCCGATTGTATGCTGGAAGCATTTTTAATTAAAACGAATGTTTTAAAATATTTCTAATGATGAATCTTAATGAGATCGTAGTTAATTATTCAGGAAACTTTAAATCTGTTTAAGTAGATCATTTACTTAGAAAATAAATCATATTTTCACCCGTTTTTTCCAAATATTTAAGCATTTAAAATTTCTTTTTTTATTACCCAATAACCCGCTAAATAGGTGCTCAGGCATTTCTTTTTCTACATATAAATTATGAAACCTGTGTTTAATAGTCAGTCATTATTTTGATCTACTTTTTCCTTTATGGCATAGAAATACTAGAATTTTGTTGTTTCCCACATCTTTTCTAATACCCTAAACACGTTTGTTAAATGTGCAACCTAAATGAAGAGGAAGAATGAAAAAGAATCGGTTTTCTAGTGATTTTAATGACACAGAATTGCAGTTTAACACATTTTGTGTGGCTGCAAAAATTTTATTCCTTTTCGCTGTTTCCATTTTTACTGCTTTCGTTCTGTTTTTCTTTTTTTTTTTAAGGCCAAATGCTTCAATGCTTGTTGAAAGGATCTCTTTAACCGAGTGAAAATGCGTTTGTTGTGCCGAGATACTTAAACAGATAAAATTGTTAAAAATCATAAAGACAGATTGATGATGATGATGACGATGGTGATGATGTTGGTGCTGATGCTGGAGAAGCTTTAAGCTAAGAAAACATGACAATACGATATTGATGATAATGATGATGATGCTGCTGAATGATGATTATCTTTAGCTTTAAATATATGTCAGCATTTTAACAGTTTTAAGTATGAATTGTTGGTTTAAACGTACCTCTCTACATACATACATACAGCAAAACATTCATTGTTTGCTATTTTAACAATCGATATACAAACAAAACAAGCAACGTATAATACGCCTACTGATTATTTTGTTTTTCTTTTTTTGTTTTGTTTGTACTTAAATTACACAAAATAACTTGGAAAACGTGATGTTCAAAGTTTAGTTTTTTTATTTCGTCGTTTTGCCTTAAACATGGCTTTAATGTTAGAAAAAACAGTTTCTTTTAATGTTTAAATAAATCTCTAGTAGTTTAACTAAAATGAGCAGTAATTTTCATTTAAAAATAAAGATGTAAATGAAATTGTTTATGAGTTCATCAGCGCTTAAGGGTCAAATGACCGGGTTCTCTTAAATTATGAACCGTATTTTTTCTCTTTTTTATTCGAAATTAAAAAAAATCTTTTTAAACTCTTTCAGTGACCTTTTACGTGTACTGGCTTTTTTTGTTTTATAAATACTTTGTTGCAAGTTAAATTGTTTTTACAGTTCATTTTGAAGCCGGTTGAAAGACAATAACATGGAGAAAAAATCAACAACAATTAATTAAACTTAAACCCATTTCATGGACACTTTATTTAAGTTTTACTCATATAACCTTTTCACTCACAGCCAAAAACACACAATCAACCTCTCATTGAAACACCACCATTTCAGCCAATGAAATGAAAATAGAAATGAACGAGACAAAAAAAAAATACTGCAGATAAGCAGAAAACGGTCGAAATAGGTGAATTACACTCATAAAAATTGGTTAGCTTAAGCAAGCATTAAAATTTTTTAATATTTTTTTTCAGACTTTATTTAGTAAACTGATGCTACTTCGAATTTATTTGCCGAGCTGGTTTTTACGACTTTGTAATCAAACCAACCCTACCCTTACCAGGTCGCCATAGTCTAGTAGGTAGTGTGTTCGCTTATTAGACGTAAAGCCCGGGTTAGAATACCAGACCAGACATCAAAACGAAATATGAAAAAAAAATTCTTCAGCGACTTCCTCTCAGCAGATTTCTGGCAAAAAATCCGAGAGAAAATAAACCTGCCATGAAAAAGTTTCTCAAAATCTGTCGTTCGGAGTCGACATAATTGGCCATTACAACCCTTAAGTCAGGATTACGGCCTAGCTTCTCAATCCACTCATGCTGTGTGTGGGTTAATTTTATACATGAGTGGCGGAGAGTTTGGTTTAAAGTCGACTTCGAACGACAGATTTTTTAAAAACTTTTCATGGTAATTTTATTTACTCGCAGAATTTTTGCTAGAAATCTGCTGAGAGGAAGTCGCTGAAGAAATATTTTTTCATATTTCGTTTCTAATGTAGGATCTGGGGTTTGAACCGTGGCCTTATTTCTAATAAGCAAACACACTACCTACTAGACTACGGCGACTTCAAGAAGTCATTATTGGACATTGTTTTATGTGCGATCGTCGTAGTCTAGTGGGTAATTGGCTTATTAGACGTGAAGCCATGGTTTAAATATCAGGTCAGACAGTTCGAACATAACGAATTATGAAAAAAATATTTCTTCTGAAATCGACTTCAGAACGCGCTGTAGGAGGAGGCGATGAGAATTTCTGTATGTCTAAATATGTGATAAATTTTTTCTCAATGCCATTTGCAAGAAAGGGAAAACCCTAAAGCTCAGCTCAAAAAGAAAGTGGGCAGTAGAAGTAGAAGTAAAAGAAAGACCCTTCGAACAGGGATATCGAAGGTCTTTTTGACAGCTTGAGAAGCCCCTTGAACTAACTTAAATAAGCGAGTGTGGTAGTACCACGGGCCGTACTTGGCCTAAGGTAAATCATACATATGAAACTTCTAATGCGAATATTCAGTAGCAATGATAGCTCCTTGTAGCCACCATAGTCTTGTAGGCAGTGTGTTGGCTTATTAGAAATGAGGCCACGATGCAAACATCAGACATGTTCAACAAATGGAAAAAAGAAAAAATATTTCTTCGGCGACTACTTCTCAGCAGATTTCTGGCAAGAACTCTGAGAGTGAATAAAATTACCATAAAAAAGTTTCTCGAAAAGAAGTATGATTTTCGGCGTCGACTTTAAACTGTAGGTCCCAACACTCATGTATAAAATTAACACACACAAAATATAAGTGGTATGATAAGCTAGGTTATAATCCTGACGCAAGAGTGGTAGCGAGCAATTCTGTATGTTATGCATGTAAGGTTAGATTCTTATTTCTATATGTGAGATCCTTATTTCTATAATGACCAATAAAATGTTCCTATAAAGGATATCTCGGCATATTCACCTTTTTTTAACTATAGTCTTGACGGAATACTGGAATTTTTGGCCAGCATACGCACACGTAAGTGGCATGGAATAAGAAACATTTGCCTTAGAAAACCATCAGTGGATATTACAAAAACAGCCCTTGATTGGTACCCTCAAGAACACAGAACACATGCCGGAAGAATCATTCACACATGAAGCGGCCATTTGAAAAGCAGATTAGGCCGACTAGGCCATGTGCAATTGAAATTCAACAAATTGTTGGTGTTGAGATTGCTTTGGAAAATATTCGGAAAGTCTTTAGCTTACGGAGTGAAATTTCGAGATTAGTTTGGAAAATATTCCTAAAGTCGATAATAGGTTCCAGAGAGAAATTTCGGATATAAATATATGTATGTTGTTCCAAAGGTACTTAAAAAAATAAATACAACAATAAAACACTACGATAACAAACTACATCGAAACAATAACAAGTCAACAGCAGGCTTCTAGAAGTTGCCAGACTGAACAAATGTAAGTATAAACAGAGTGAAGGGGGAGAGAAAAAGTAACAGTTTCAGTAGAAGTGAAATGTTTCTTATTAAATTAACACGAGTCCCTAATTAGCTATTTTTAAGAACTGTAAAAAAATGTATGGCCTGCAATAGTAATTACATGGTTTTTCTCGAGTGTAAGTTGCGACCACCTACATAAGCTATCCGTTCAACAATTTTTTTTCTTTTTAATTTTCTTTTATTGGATTTTATTTAATGCTACAGTATGTGGCATATATTTTGAAAATATTTTTTGTCTGACTGGTTCAAGTCCATAATAAACTTAAACATTATTAAAGTAACATGTGGTTGTGGTGGTTTATTTATTTAACAATTTTATGTTTTTTTTTCGTATTTTTCTATCTTAAATCCGTCCGTCTGTGTGCTATACAACACTCTATAAAGTTGCATGATTGTGATGTGATGGTGGTTGTTACTTCAAATTCAAACTGTTGCTGCTAATACAGATACTGTTGCTGCTGCTATTGCTGACTGTGGATCACCAACATTATATGCTTGCCGCACACAATAGTGGGTCATGTTATGATTTTTTATATAATTTTGCATTGTTGTTGTTGCTGGTTGTATCGAAGAAATGATGGTGTGTGTAATCAAGTCAATTTGTTATAAATCTAAACAAACAGCGTAAAAATGTTTAAATTTTAGAACCGTTAAAATGAAATGTATTGTATTGTTGTTGCTGCTGCTGTTGCTGCTGCATGTTGCATAAAGTGAAATGAATGGTGGCGGGTTCATTTCCCCAAAAACAAGCAAAATAGAAAGAAATACTCTCTCAAACATATACGAGTATTTGAGCTAAGCAATGGGAGTTTATGCAGCGGGTAATGTTGTAGTGGTTATGTGTGGTGTGTGGTAAATTCAATGCTTGTTGCAATAGTTGCTCTGTTTGCCTCAAATACAACGCAAACGAAATAAACAAGAAACATTAGAACGTTTGAATGCTTGCTATTTACCTCATATTGTTGTAAAATATAATGAAACCAGTTAATCAAATATTTCTGTTGCAAAAGATGAAAGAATGTTGGCTGGCTCCCAATAAAATTCGTAAAATCAGGTTAACGTCGGTTAAATGATATGCTACTCTCAACTGTATTTTTAGGTATTCTACCTAAATACGTTGCAGCTAAACCATGATCAAACACAATGGTTGTAGGGTGTAATAGAAAAAGGCAAACAAGTAGAAAATGTTTGTAATTTTTGTTTGCCGCTTTAGAGGTTTTATTCTGTGTTTGAAAATGCTTTTGAACTTGGCATAATGTTATGATAATGAAAAGCATTATAGAGTTAAAAAGATATTTAAGATTAGATTAAAAACTGCTTTACATTATGCTGCCAAAAAAAATATTTTTAAAGTTTTCTATCAAATTCTATGGCAGTGAAATTTATTGATTCGCCTTTTCTTGTTTGCTTTGGCAATACATTTTTTGTAAGTTTGCAAGTTAAACGAAATTTCAAAATTATTAATAAACTTTTTTTCTATTAATTATTTATGAGGGATTATTTTCATGATTTTCGGCATTAAAAATTAAAAGTTATACTACTAGGAATTTAAAAAGAATTTTTTTTTTATTTTTTTTAACTCAATTTGCCAAGTCTCAGTCTTCTTCAAGTTCTAAAGAAATATTTTATTAATAAATACGACTCTCAAAACGGTTGAGCTTATATTTTTCGAACAATAATAATGAAAAATTCATATCGCGTGAGAACTTAAAATATTGTTGCTTAATACAATGCGTTGTGCGAATTTAGATTTGCAGGTCAAATTGAAAAAAATAGAAGTTTAATAGGATAATAACAATTGATCTGAAAAGTTCGTAGTGAGAAATGTTTTCATACAATTTTATTTGAATTATTTAGTACAGCTGCCTTTGAACGCAATGCAATGATTCTCGCAATCATAAAATGATTGGATTGCCGTAGTCTAGTTGGTATTGTGTTGGCTTACTAGAAGTCAGGCCACGGATCAAACCTCAGGTCAGACATCTCCAACAAAACGAAATATGAAGAAATATTCGACGACGCTTGAAGTTAAAAAAATGCCATGAAAAGTTTCTCAAAAATATGTTCAGAGTCGATTTTAGATGGTAGGCTCCGCCACTTATGTATAAAATTAACACATGCCGTAACCTCAACTTGTTAGAGAATAAAAAATCTACAAGTGGGAAAAAACTTCTGTTAACAATTAAGTTTTAAGACTGCAGGAAATATAAAATTACAGTAGGAATGGAAACATTACAGAGTGAGAGATACTCTCCAAAAGTGTAAATTAACACACGCAACGTAAGTGGTGCGAAAAACAGTCATCCTGACTGAAGGGTTGTAATAACCAATTCTGTATTTGTGTACAATTATTCAATACATTTTTGTGGTATAATTTGCTTTTAGCCTCGAAATATGCCTTTGCTTTGGCGATTACCACTTCATCGGCGCTAAACTACTCTTGAGACATGAGAAAAAGAAGAAGTCGCTGGATACCAATACTAGAGTATATGCTAGGAACAGAAGCATCCTGCTTTGCCATAATTGTCATTGATTTGTAACACGATAGAATTCCCATCAAACGCTTCAATAATGTTGTTAGTTTTTCTATTTTCAAGATGATCGCTGAACAACATGACGATGCCATAACCTAGCCAGCCGACTGTATAACCCCCTCATGATTTGAATCATCAATTTGCTTGTATTTTTGATCAGTCGTTCAGCTCGTTGGTCACTCACTTTGAACAGAGCTATCTTAAAAAAACGAATAGTCTGGTAGGTAATGTGTTCGCTTATTAGACGAAAAGCCCGGGTTCGAGCCCCAGGCCAGACATCAAAACGAAATATGAAAACAAATATTTCTTCGGCGACTTCTTCTCAGCAGATTTCTGGCAAAAACTCTGAGAGTAAATAAGTCTGCCATGAAAAGTTACTCAAAATCAGTCGTTCTGAGTCGACTTTAAACTGTAGGTCCCGTCACTCAAGTATAAAATTAAGGCACACAACATGAGTAGTGTGAGAAGCTAGGCCCTAATCCTAACTGAAGGGTTGTAATGGCCAATTATGTGTGTATGTATGTATATATCATTCAAAAATAATCTTGCTATTGCAGCAATCTTTATATTAGCTAGCCATATGATTTAAGGACAGAAGTGAATCAGTCCTCTTCTTGTCCTTACTTGTCCAACAGAGTCTGGCAATACTGCACGTATCTTCCTGCTGCCAGTGAAATTAAGTCTCCTCGTAAAACGAGTGGATAATATTCAAATTAACGGTAGCAATGGAAATACATATGGCCTGTAACATGTCGGCGATTGATAGCTCCATATCGGCTCTGGCCTGTTCATCACCAATGCAATTTTCAACGTTATCCCTGTGTCCTGGATAACGACTTCTACCGTGGGTGCAGATCCGCTGAAAAGGACGAGACTGTTGCCCACTTTCTTTGTCAATGCCCATCTTTTGCGAGGTGCAGATATAGGTTATTTGGCTCTCCGACCCTTGTCAGCTTGACGGAGCTATCGTCCATTGATGTCAAGGATATAGCCTCGTTTATCAAACTTTCTGGCTGGTTTTCCAGCGCGTGGTAGTCGTGCTTTAGATTTGCAGATCTTGCGCTGACCGACCTCTCCCTCCTAGGTTCGGGGGAACTTGGTCAGTACAGGAACTGCGTTCAGCTGTGGCGTCACAACGGGCCGCTATGAGTGCTCAAGTGAGCTTTTGGTATGAAGCTACCACACTAGCCTAACCTAACCTAACCTGTGTCCCGGAACCCATATAAAATCATTCGAAATTTCTGCAAGAAACCATCGACATTCGTGGACAAGGACGGACATTGAAACTACGCTCGTTAGGAAGTTAAACGCAGCCTGGCTATCCGAGTAAACCAGAAGATTTTCAGAAAAAATCCCGCAACTCAACTAGCATTGTGCTGCCTTCAAAATTGACATGCCCTCTACTTGGAAAACACTGTAGTGTAGCATTAATCCACTGTAAATAACGTATGAAGTCTTTAAGATTTGCATAATTAAACATTTTTTTTTTAACATTTTTCAACACATTTCGTCCTCAAATTTCAATCTACGTTTTAAGTCCAACATATAAAATTTCGTTTTCTTTATACAATGTCATCAGAAAAAATATTTTTTTTCTTTTGCTAAATTTCATTTGGTGAATATCGCTTGGAAAGAGTAGTCTGAGTGAATGATAAGTGACAGGTTTGCAACAAGCAAAACAGCGTAAAATGCCAATATTTTTCAATTGACAATTGCATGCAAGGAAACATTGCTCGTCTCAAATACATGAAAAAGCAGCAGCAATACACATCGACAACGACATCGTCAGCGACATCATCATCATCATCATCAGTTTTATCTGGCAGCAGTAGCAACAACAACATTAAAGTTGAACATAAAATTTTGAACAAACAGTAGCGCTTCCTCTAGTTTCTAAACAACAATAAACAAAAAAATAGCAAAAGATGTCAGCCCGGGCCTCTCTCTGGCTGCCTTGTATGCAGTCCAATGTAATCATTTAACATGGAACTGATCGAAAACAACAACAACAATGTAGAGATCAAAACAAAACGTTTTATTAACAAATTCCCTTTTGACAGTTTTACTATATGAATAGACAGAGAGATACGGACAGGCAGATGGACGGACGGATTTTGTGAAAAAAAAATCAGAAGGAAATCTTAAAATTCAAGTACAAGTCAGTAGAAGTCGAAGGGTTTCTGTTGCTGCTGTTGTTAAGCCTTCAAGAATTCTTGTCTGGTAGCAATTTTCTTTTCTATTTTCTTGTTGTTGTTGTTGTTGCTGTTTTTTTTCAAATGTTAAATCAATTGATGTTAAAGATTGTTTCCTATTTGTTTTCTTTTCTATTTGAAAAGTCACAACAACAACTCAATGTTCCTTAAGGGCATTGATTTGTGCATATTTCTATGGTGGATGGGTTTTCAATTTTATTTTTGTTTTCAGCTACTGTTTGTGTGCTTGCGAACTACTGTGTTGAGTTTTAGTTTTTCATCTTTTCGTTCGTTTTTTATTTATTTTTTTCCATTTAAAGAAGGAAAAATTACAGAATTACGGAATATGTTAGAAGTACGTGTGTGTCCTTAACAAAAGGAAGAGTTTTAAGGAAATTAAAGTCTTAGTTCAGCTTGGGTGTTCAAATCTTACATACGTATTCTGTTTATTGGGTGTGAAACCTTTGAATTGGTTGTGTTTCGACCAGAGGCTATCTATTTTACTGTCACAGCTTATATAGAATTTTTCTCGACATTTTCTCAAACCTGTTGCCTTGATAAACTTCGGCTATTTCGAATTAAATAATAAAAATGTCATTCCCCTTTCGAATACTTCTTAAAGACGCCACCTGAATCGCCAGAGAGCATAAAGCCCCGGTCAGGCAAACGTCCACGAAATGTAAATTCGTTTTTATCATATGAAGAGCAATGTAAATGCTTATCGCAATCGGTAATCGCTCTCATTGCTTTTCGTATTCTACGAACGAACACACTTTCTGTTACGTTCCATGGACGTTTGGCTAAGCAGGGCTTAATGTAAATAACAAACATAATATGAAGATCAGAGACAGCACCGCCTATGCGGAAGGAATAAAGATTCTTGGCCTTGTGTACAGAACAATAAACCAAGACATTTTCACTGACATCACATGGCAAAGTTGCCATGATGATAAAGTTATCATCCTAGATTTTACTAAAGTTGACATATCAACTATTTAACTAGAAAATAAGTTGAATATACTCCACTGTTAATAATACGCACTGTCGCCAACACCAGTGCTTGGTCAAAAATTTCGAAATCTACATCGACGTAAGAGCCTGCACATCAGAGGCATGGACACTATAAAGCACTTATAGCCTTGAGAGTATTCGAGAGACAAGTCCTATGTAAGATTTTCGATCCAGTTGGAGTTGGCGATGACTTTCACATCTGATTCAACAATTAGCTGTATGAGCTACTCAATGTCATAGACGTTCTGTAAGGTATTAACATCCAGCGGCTGCTTTGGCTGTAGCCCGAATGTGTATAAATGAAACTTAACTCGATCTTTATAGAAGTTGAAATTGGTATCATTGATCGCTACACTTTTAATAAATAAATTATTTCAAAATTTAATTCCCCTCTACTTTCACAACAGCTTTTAAGAGTTTTATTAAAAAAAATTTCCTCTTAAAAACCCCACATTGAGTGTCCTGTTATGCAAAACTATAAAAACCTCATGCTTTCAATAAAAATTTTCAAAATTTTTACAATTTTTTTCTTAAATAAACAACATGGCAATATTATGGTTGCTATTGACAGTGTTGCCTTGCTAGACACATAACGCTCTGTGCGTATGTTTACTTTGCCTTCAAGATATTTGAAGACTCCACATTGACTAACAAAAGTTTCACTTCTGCAAAAATATTAAAACCATTAATCATGTTCACACATCGTTTCTACCTCTCTCTCTGCCCCTCTCCTACCTACTATATCGTCGCACGTCTTCAGCTAAATTAAACCTTCAGAATTTGGTGTTGCTAACATCAACGATGACATTATGCTGCTCTGAGTCGGGACAAAAAGCCTCCTGACTACACAACATGCAACGAACATACATATATGTACGTACGTACATACATACCAGACACCAACAGAATTTTGTTGCTAATAATTTACGCAAGAAACAAGTGAAATAAAGACTGGCAACAAAATCACAAACAAAAAAAAAAGAGTCAAAACCAAGTAAAGGTATCAAGAACAAAGCTTGCCGAGACCTATAATAGAATCACCACCACATTTTAAAAAAGGTAATCGAGAACATGTTGAAGTAATACAAAGTACAAAAAAAAAAACAAACAAACAAAAAACATATTGTTGGGTTAAACACAAATTAAACAAAACATTGAATGTTGAAGCAAATTTTAACACCCGCATGCCACAAAAGGTGGCAACTACTAGACAAACTCAAAAATATCATCGTCACACGTCGTTCAGTCTTCATCAAAAGTTGTTTAAAAAAAAAAACAGTAAAATGAACAGAACCGAACAGAACAAACAGTCATCGATCAACTAAAAATATGAAGTCAATAAAAGCGTTGAAGTATAATTGTATACGACAGTCGTTATGTAATGAGATTTTTGTACATTTGAAAAATTTTATAAGTTTGACAAGTAAAACTGTAGCAGAACTTTCTTGCAAACTAGACTAAATTGAAGTTTAGAACCTTAATTACCATTCATTACCCATTTACATACATACATAATTGGACATTACAACCCTTCAGCCAGGATTACGGCCTAGCGTCTCATACGACTCGTTGTGTGCCTTAATTTTTATACTTGAGTGGCGGGACCTACAGTTTAACATCGACTCCGACAGATTTTTGAGAAACTCTTTCATGGCAGGTTTATTTACTCTCAGAATTTTTGCCAGAAATCTGCTGCGAGGAAGTCGCCTAAGAAATATTTTTTTTTAAATTTTTCTTTTTTTATGTCTGGCCTGTGGCTCGAACCCGGGCTTTACGTCTAATATTCGAACACACTACCTACTAGACTACGGCGACTATCAGATTCACTAAGAGCAGACTGTATTTGGATGGAGGCCTGACTATCAGAAAATATTGTTGAATAGAGCTCATCTTTCAATGGTCTAAACTACTTGGAAGATATACGCAAGTTTCTCCATGTGTTCTATAGATATCGCTTTGGTACCAAATACTCCAGCACCATAGAATGGTTCATCTCTTAAAGGAGTGTATAGCTTCCATTTACAACCTTAATTAAATATATACATCGCACCTGAGGTCGGTTTAGGCTTAATTTGAGTAGACCAAGTGTTCCATGGCTTTATTTTTTTGGTTAAAAATTCTTCAGCAATCTCTGGCTTTAAAAGCTCTGCTGTCCATATTGGTACGGATTTGGTAGCGGTTTCCTTGGAACGTGTAATTCTTTTCCATCATTTGGTTTAGTTCCTCGAAATAGGGTCCTCTGGTAATGTTTCTCGACAAATTGAAGCGAGTAAAATTTAAGCACAATCTAGTAGGTAGTGTGATCGCTTATTAGACATAAAGCCCGGGTTCGAGCCCCAGGCCAGACATCAAAAACGAAATATGAAAAAAAAAATATTGCTTCGGCGACTTCCTCTCAACAGATTGCTGGCAAAAACTCTGAGAGTAAATAAATCTGCCATGAAAAAGTTTCTCAAAAATCTGTCGTTCGGAGTCGACGTTAAACTGTAGGTCTCGCCACTCAAGTATAAAATTAAGGTGGTGTGAGAAGCTAGGCCGTAATCCTGACTGAAGGGTTGTAATGGCCAATTATGTATGTATGTATGTATGTACATTTTACTGAAGGTTTTTCAAGAGACCGATCAACTCTTGTTCCTGTCAATATAATTCCTCAGAATAAAACTTCCATCATACAGTAGGCTGAGACAATTAATGCCACACTTCGCTTGCCAAGTGGAAAAGTTTTATTTTCCAGCAAAGATTCTGTATTCTTGATAAAAACTTGATGGCCAACGTTTGTTACCACTAGCTCTGGGACAATTCAAGCATTTTGCTGCCATGAAAACTTAACTATCACTGAGTTCAATTTAATTTTAATCAGTTCTCAGTTTAAATACTTACATACATACATACTCAAGGAATACAAGCTATTACGCGAGTGAAAACAAAGAAATATTCGTTATGATTTTCGAATTTTAAAATTTGAATTTCCCTTTGAAAATAATCTATCCTGGCAACCCTTAAACAGACCCCTTTAAAGAGAGTGAATAGCTTCAAGAAGGAATTCTGCATGAAGGTCAGGCAGCATTGCCTTTTTAAAAAATTCTTTACCACTGCACCTAATATAACAATCCAATATATTTATACCGAGAGCATATGGCAACCCTATAATTCTAGGACAATCATAATTTTACTTCCTAAAATTGGAAGACACATGAATGTATAAAATTTTTGAAATTAACAAAGCTTTGCTAAACAAATTTTAAAACTTGAACAAAAGAAGAGCTTCAAGGACGTTGTAAAGCGATGGTACAAGTTTTATAACTGAGGAGGAGGACTAATCCGAAAAGGACAAGCCTCGTATGTTTCAAAACTTTGTTCAGTATCTTGATCTCCAATCATTAGGAACATAACTAAAAACTTTTAAAACTTTAACAAAAGAAGAGCTTCAAGGACGTTGTAAAGCGATGGTACAAGTTTTATAACTGAGAAGGAGGACTAATCCGAAAAGGACAAGCCTCGTATGTTTCAGAACTTTGTTCAGTATCTTCACCTCCAATCATTAGGAACAGAATGCGATTCGAAAAAAATCAAATGAAATAAAACTGGTTGCAGACTTTTGATACAACCCTCGTAAAATATATACATATATATTTTTCAATATCATTGAAATTTTAACAGAGTTGATGAAATGCTAGACAAATATAAGAAACAAAAAACAAACGTCTCAAGCATTGGAAAAAAATCCACGATAATGATCAACTCAACTGCTCAATCACGAAGTCTAAACGCCTAGCAGTGGCGTATTAAAGGATTTTATTGGAATAAGGAATTCAGAAGTTTATTTATGGCCTACAAAGATAACCGTTATTATAAAAAATAGTAATTCGATAAGAAAATAAAAAACTTTACAAACGACGTCTCTGCTAAAAAAAAAAGAAAAACATTTTTGAAGTCCAATCTTTTTGTCGCAAGAAAATAAAAATAATTTTAAGCGAATTCATCACCATCACCGTGCTGCCTCAGCGTCATTTTCGTCATCAGTAACAACAACATGGTACATGGTTTAAATATGAGTTGATGTTCTAGCTTTTCTCTCGAGTCTGGTAAGGAAAACTCTTCTAAACAGATTTGAAGTTTTTGTTTGTCTTTTACTTTTCGCCTGTTTTATTTTGTTTTATTTTGTTTTTTTTTTTTTCTTTTTTTTTTTGTTGTTTTGTGAACGCGTATCCTACAACAAACGAGCCAGCCAGTTAACCATGTGCGTCATCATTAAAACGACAGCTACATGATGCGTATGCACACAAAACTCCATATGAAATCTCTGATGCGAACTTACAACCAATGTTCACATTAAATCGCTGAAAAAGAATTCTTTTTCTTTTTGTTTTTCTTCGTAATTTTTGTTCTTAAAAAGACGGAATTGAACCGAACTGAACAGAACACAAAATTAAATACAAAATGAGCTGAAGATGAACAGAGAGAACAGAAAAAAAATTTAAACGAATTGTAATACAAAGACATGTTGTTTTCCAAAAAAAAAAAACAACAACAACAAAAAAAGATAATAATAACTTTAGAATACTAAAGTTTAAAGTTAAGCTTTATAAGTATCGTTAATATCCCCAGGGACTTATATGAGCGTACGAGTATAACTCCACTTTACTAGGAAAGCTACTCGACAATGCTTCATAAAATTGTGTTTCGAGTTCCCCTATCGATCTGTGGCTTTAATACTCACATCTAGACAGTCACATACAGTCAGTCACTCATCTTTTTTCAAACTTTTTCCTTTTTTTGTTTATAAGAAATACACTGACAGCAAATATTTCATAAAATTGTTTATGTTTAAGGGCCACTTTATAGGGTCACACTGTAAAGTTACAAGAGTTTGGATTACCAACATTGACAGTAAATATTAGATAAAGTTTCTGTTAAGTTAAGGTCCCCTTTATATTATCGCACAGTAAACTTACAGAAGTTTGGATTGTGCCTAAAAACATTTTTTTTTTCATTGTTATTTTTAATCGGAGGCCTATTTATCAAGAAACGTTTTTATGTGTTCTTTAAAAAAAATTACTAGTTTTCTCACTGTACATGCATACATACATGCAATCATAGATACACATCGGCGAAAAGGCATCTGTAACACAGGGAGCACTGGCGAGGATGATGCCAAATATTGTAGGACCAGGTCCATTCAAAAGGAGGATAATTTCGGCGGTTGTAACGTCGACAACGACAAACATTGCGAGCTGAACGTGACCCAGTTCCTAACTGGTCATGGGTGCTTCAGGAAGTACCTGCACAGATTTGGTCATGACACTTCCCCTATATGCCCAAACTGCGTAGATGAGGAGGAAGATGCGAAGCATATTCTAACATGCTGTCCCAGATTTAGATGGTCCGGAGAAATGAGGTCAGGACCAAACCGGCTAATGGAAGAGCTATTGAATTGTAGGAATCTATGGAGCCAATATAGTCAGAGAATGGCTGAAGTTATGCTAGAACTCCGAAGACTGGAGGACTGGACTTAATGTGGTGACGCTTTCGAGCTAACCAGCCCTCCGCGAAGTAATACCTTACAGCAATCCCGCGGGGGGAGAGTGGTTGAAGTGTGTAGAGGGTGGGTTTAGTACGTAGGCATGAGTGGCGGAAGCTACAGTTTAAAGTCGGCTCCGAACAACAAATTTTTGGAGAAACTTCGTCATGCCATTTTATATACTCTCAGGGGTTTTTCCAGAATTCTGCTGAAAGACAGACAACAAAGAAATATGTCTTCATATTTACTTTGTGGAAGATATCTGACATGGAGTTTTAACCGTGGTCTGATAAGCAATGATACCATTTACCAGACTACGGCGACTAACCTTCTCATCAAGTGGCTAGGAAGGTAGAAAGATAGTGATGGAGTGGAATAGTACTTGACTGTAATCACGAGTAATGAAAGTCGGGGAATTTAGGAAAGGACGAAGAAATATCGTCATGATTTTCAAATTAGGTTAGGTGGCGGACCCCCTCGAAGGAAGAGGTCCCACTTAGGTCAGCATTTAGGCCATTGTGATACCACAAATGATTCTACCCGGGAGTCAACCATTCCGAGAGGCAGCTCTATGTATTACAGACAAAACTTGTTATTTAAACACCAAATAGGCGCACTTCTGAGAGGAAAACAGTCATTCATTTTCCCTGTATACGCTCAGGTTTGGCTATACTTTGGTATGCCTTACTTCAATGGATTTGAGCAATGTACGGACTTCCATCAGTTCCTTTTCAAAATCCTTCTATCCTTCTTCCTTTTTTATTTATTTAAAACATTCATTCATTACTTGAGATCACGATTGGTTTTCAATACAGCAGTCTGGTGTTAATTCAAAGTGAATTTGTTTTCATTTAATTAACGAAATAACCAACAGATGGCGTAAACATTTCGTTGATGAAAACAATATTCGTTACTTCCATTTCTCACAGTGTAATGAAACACTACACACACATACACACACACAAAATGAAGTATTAGACGAGTGTTAACATACTAGATTGCGCCACAATTTTCACAATGATCATGAGTGTAAATTTGCGGGACAAAAGGAACTCAAAAAAAAGACAGCGACTGCAATAGCAACGAATACAAAAACAACAACAATAACAACTAAAGAGCCTTTGGCATTTCGATACACTTAAATACACTTCATCAATTGCCAACATAGACGTAAACTAACTCGACTATTGTAATTGTTGCAATAGTACTTGTTGTTGTTGTCTCTTGTCAGCGTCATCTATAACATGTTTTAGTTGCTTGAAAATGTCGTTCATTCTTAATGTCTAAGACGAAAAAATCGCCAAGTTTTCTATAGACAAGTGCGTGTGTGTGTGTGAGTGTAAGTATGTGTGTAAGTAAGAAAAGAAAAAAAAAAGCAAGAAATGCGTCATAAATACCTTTAGATAACATAAGCAACAACAACAGCAATAGCAACAACTTAAACTATGTTGCTTTTAAGCCTTTCTAGGATGTGATACAACATCATTATGATGTTCATGCGTTTGTCTATCATTTATGATGGCCATTCTCGTCATGATTATCATTTGCTGCTGTTGGTGAGCTGTTGAGGTTCTTGTTCTTGTGTTCTCCACACCAATCAGTTTTATTATTGCCATCGTTCGGCTGATCCATTGGTCAAGTTGATTGGTGGTGGTGGTGATGATGCTGATATTGTTGCCTGCTTTTGGTTGTTTGTCTCGTTGGCACCGCTGTTGCCTGTTGCCTGTTACTGCTGCTGTTGGTATGACACAAAGACTTTTGCGCGAATATGATGAATTTCATTGGCACTTTGTATGTGTTGTAATACTTCATATTTTGCATTGCTTAAAGCTAATGATCATTGATCATGTATTCATTATTTGTATTGGGGGGTATTATTGATTCTTTTTTCCTCGCTTTCTCTCTCTCTTGTTTTTTTTTTTTATTCAATAGAAATCCGTTGTGTCTGTCCGTTTGCGGTTACGTTGCAAGATTGATTTGTTTAAGGAAACCGAAAAATAGAAGAAACGTTAACGGCAAGGTTATCGCTGGAGAAGCCATTCATAAGATTATTAAGCGTTTGTTAAAATGTGAATAAAAATGTTGAAAAAGAATCTGAATTTTTAATTAAGATTCTGTTTATGATTGTGTGATAATTTTTGCATGAAATTTTATTACCCAATGGACGCATAAACATTTTAATTGAAATTCTGTAAGAGACAGAGAAAATATAAAAGAATATTAGAAACTGTAAGGAAATAAAGTTGATAAAATGTTGTAAAATAAATAATATAAAGTGATAATATTAATAAAGGACTTATTAAATGAGCATAAGAATAAGCTATGATGGCATATATCAATCCATTAGATGATAGGATTTAAGCGTGGATGGTAAGATTGTTCTTAATATCCCCCTGATTGTATGCGAAAGTAATCACTGCTAGTCACTGCATTGGCCTAACTTGGACTATGGACATGTTGCAATTTTTAGGAAGACACATTCACATTCAGGTCGATTATACGATTCCTTATAACTTTCTGAATAGAACATTTAATTTTAGTATCTAAGTAACTAAGAAATAAAACTACTTCCTCTCAGCAAATATCTGGCAAAAACTCTCTAAGTAATTAAAATGGCCATGAAAAGTTTCTCAAAAATTTGTCAATAAATTACACTGTAGGTCCTGCCACTTACACACACAACATAAATGGTGTGAGAAGCTACGTTGTAATCCTGACTGAAGGGTTGTAATGACCAATTATGTATGCATATATGTATGTATTCCAACTAAGAATCTCTGGTCTGAAAAACCGAATGATCGCAGTGATACCCTTGGAGTATATTCCGTTGGCATCAAAATGTTGAGATATTTATTTGTCAAGGATTCGGAAATTAAACTTTCGTATCGGCTGTCTGACCACTGTATTGTCTTGCAGCAAAGGTTTTTTTTTTTTAAATGGCACAATACTTGTTTGGTGGTGCGATTAGCTCTGCCTGCAACAAATTTGCTCAGACCCCTGGATTGCAATTGAGTCCCTAATGAACATCAACGCAACGTCTCTCCTCACAAATGAGAGTCTTAAATTCCACAGAGAAATTTCAGAACATACTAAGGTAACTCCTAAATTGGTTCCATAATACAGTAAGACCCCACTTAACGCGGGAGATACGTTCCAATAAGTTCCAGCGCTAAACGAAACAGCGTTAAACGAGGCAACTAATAAATCAACTGTAACGCAGGAAAGATGCGTTCGTACTGTGATTGCGACTTCGGAAAATGCAGTTGGAATCTTTATTCTGGACAGACTAACAAAAGAGCGTTGAGGAGATACATAGTTTACATCGTCGCTATATAGTGCACCGCTTTTGTACTACCGCGTAACACTGAAACAGCGTTAAGCGGAGCAGCGTTAAGCGGGGTCTTGTTGTATAGGAATGTCGTCAGAAATTGCACTTCTGATGAACTGGCGAGTGCCTGTACCGAGCTCAAAATTTCCGCCAAGTTAGAGAACACTAGTCTTCCGATTGCCTCACATAAAGTATACTCTGCTCGTTTTACATGAAAGCTTAAATTTATTGACAGTAGGAAGATACGTGTAATATTACTTTGACTTTGATTGACTAGATTCCTTAAATACCCTTTAGTCAGGATTACATCCCAACTTCTCACACCACTTATGTTGTGTGTGTTAATTTAATACATGAGTGGCGAGACCAACAGTTTTAAGTCAACTCTGAACGACAGATTTTTTTTGAGAAACTTTTCATGGCAATTTTTATTTACACTCGGGGTTTTTGGCAGAAATATGCTGAGAGGAAGTCGCCAAAGCAATATTTTTTCATATTTCGTTTTGATCGAAATATCCGACCTGGTGTGAGAAGCGTCCCCTGACGTATAAGAAACCTACTGAGATCGTTAAATATTTGAACACCCAGAATTTATTAACAGAATGTACTTAGCCAAAAGCGAGAATGGAGTTACAGACATATTTCAACGAGAACCCTTTAGTCAGGATTACAATCTAGCTTCTCACACCAATTATGTTGTGTGTGTTAATTCCTATACAAGAGTGGTGGGACCTACAGTTTAAAGTCGACTCCGAACGACAGATTTTTGAGAAACTTTTTCTTGACAATTTTATTTACTGTCAGAGTTTTTGTCAGAAATCTGCTGAGAGTAAGTCGCCGAAGAAAAAAATTTTTTCTTTCATATTTCGTTTTGATGTCTGGCCTGAGGCTTGAACCCGGGCTTTACGTCTAATAAGCGAACACACTACCTACTAGATTACGGCGACTACAATAGGATAACACCCAATATAATCCAAACATTGGCATTGTAGTATAACACTCCAAACCTCTCAGCAACTTAAAAACATGCGCATCTCGTGAGTAGTGCAACCGAAGTCTGGGTATAACTGCATATCAAACTACAGTCTGAGTATGGTATACCCTTCTCCCTCTCTTTTTCCAGACGACCTTATGGTTTTACGCATTATTTATACGCAATTTAAAATCAATACAATTAAATGCCATATGCTTAACGATATACATATAAAAAGTTTCAATTGATTTTGTTGTGCTTGTTGAGCCGTTGTTTACTCAGTTTGTTGCCAATGTTGTTGGCCTTTGTTGTTGTTCGGCTTTATTGTTGCTATTTCTACATTGACTTCTCATACTCATTCAGTTTTTAATACCACTTGAAATGAAATCTTAATACTGATTATGATTATGATGTTAATAATGAACAACTTTCCAATTATAAAACTACACACAGAATACATACATGCATGCGGAACAGAATGGACAACAAAATCATGGTACCGGCTTAACATGGACAAATAAAACTGTCTGAAAAAAGCAACAACAACAACAATAATACACAACACAATTATAAAATCAGGGAAGAGCTAAAGTAGCAAATTACGTCTGAGAAAAAGGGCTGGAGGTAGAGGTAATCATTTGCTTAAGTGGGCAGATAGGTGGCAGCCTGGTTGGTAGACAGGAGGAGAGAGGGAAGTGGGTGAGAGAGAGAAAGAGATAGAGAGAAGTTGAATGTGAATATTGGGTATTTAAACTGAAAGGAATGTGATGCGCGTAAATTAACTCGTCAGTTGTAACAGCATCAAGTTCGTTTGAAATGAAGAAAAGATTGCAGATGAACACAAAGAAAACACAGAGCAAAAAAAAAAAATACAAAAACAGAGAGTAAAAGAGAGAGAGACTATAGAGACAATAAACTGACAGACGGACAAGTAGAAGATTTTTTTAGTAGTTATGGCTTCTAATCGTTACAACCCAGCGAGATTTTCGAATGAAATAGCAAAGTTGTGAGAGAGGACCACTTTTACTGAAGAACTTAATAAGAAATATTGTTGGGATTGCAAGCGAGAAACCATTTGGTTGAATCCAAATGCAATTCTTCAGAAATGAACAGCTCTAAATGAGTTTATCATCTACCATAAAGCATATAAACTTATGGCTGAATATTGTTGGTTGGCCTTAGCTTTGCTGGTTGGTGGAGAATGGTAGCAACACTGGTTATTTTCACCAAAAGATAATAGTACTGGCTGTGGGGTAATTATGACGAGTGTATGTATATAAAATGGTTTCTGATTTAAAAAAAAAAACACACACACACAAAAAAAAGGAAAAACGAAGACAACGGATAATAAAGACGACGTTGAGGATGACAATGACGGTAACGCTGATGTTGATGCTGATGCTGATGTAGATGCAGAGGCTGACGACGTCTAAAGCTTATTATCCTTTTTGTTAAAGGATTAAAATTAATGCCACACGCTTAATCATGACACAATATAAGTAAGAACTAAAGAAAATGAAGACAACAAATGAAAAGGAATCATCATCATCATCATGTAGAACTAAAAACGAACGAACGCGACGCAACGCAACGCATATTCTCTGTGGTACGAATTGATGCATGTCGCAACTAATCCGCAATGTGAACACAGAACGCGCTTAATGATGTGTGTAATATATGCCTTAAACAATACAAATACAATACGGGGAATTCCTATGAATTCTTTTTTGTTTCATTTTTTTTAACGCATTCCCTGGATTTAAGTGTCAGTGTCGGATTTAACTCACGCAAACGGGTATTTGCGAAATGTTGATTTGCTAAAAACCTCAACTACCGTTTTCAACATTTTTGTTTTTTTTACCAATGATAACTTATTTATTAATGACAGCGTTAATGCCAAAATGCGCCAATACAGTACATGCTGCCATATGATGGCATCATTAAATTCTATTTAAGGCTTCTGAAATATGCGTAAATTTCTGTTCAAAGTCTAAAGTAAAATAATAGAAGAAGATTAAAACAGAAACAGTATAAAATCGAATCAATTGTTATATTGATTACTTGCTGGTAATTACGTTTCTTTCTCTATAGAAATGAAACTAAAAATGGCTTCGAAATAGTATGTAAGAGTCTTTAGAAATCAATCAACTTTCTTTCTTTCTTTCCTACCTTTATGCGTTCCATACCATACCTTTTCCAACATTGTCAGTTGAAATCATCGTCATCAACATCAGCATCACCATCGCCATCACCGTCGTTGTTGTCATCCGAAACAACTGCAGGCAAGCAAGGAAGGAGTAAAAGGAAAAAGCATTTTTCGCACTTAGTTATGAAGTTCATCATCTCATCATTATTGAAGTATAAATATGTCTGGAATCGCTATGTATGCGAGCATACAATTGTATACAATATATGGCAACATATTGTATACGAAAGTGTGTATGCAACATTTTTCTAGTTGTTATAAGTAATTGTTCTAACGCTGTTTTGTCATCTTTGGTTAGAATTTAATTTCTGTCATTGCCATTCGTTTGCCATCTCTTCTTATGTTCTTCTACTATTTCTAACAGATATTATGATCGAATATGTTTTATTTTCTCTTTAAATAGAGATGACATTTGAAAAGAAAACAAGGCAAACAAAAAAATTCGTAGAGAGGCGTGGGAAGTATTCCATTAAAAGGAGTTGAAAGATTGAAGGCAAACATTTCCACATTTTGATTTGACGTCAGGTGGTATAAACTCTTCAAATAATTCATGGAAATTATTATATTCAAACCCCAGGTCAGACATCTCCAACAAAACGAAGTATGAAAAAATATTTCTTCGGCTATTTCCTCTCAGCAGTTTTCTGCCCTCATTAGTAGGTGGTGTGTTCGCTTATTAGACGAAAAGCCAGGGTTCAAGGCCCAGGCCAGACATCAAAATTAAATTTGAAACAAAATATTTCTTCGGCGACTTCCTTTCAGCAGATTTCTGGCAATAACTCTGAGAGTAAATAAATTGTCACGGAAAGTTTCTCAAAAAATCTGTCGTTTGGAGTCGACTTTAAACTGTAGGTCCCACCACTCATGTATAAATTTAACACACACAACATACAAATTGGTGTGAGAAGCTAAGTCGTAATCCTGACTGAAGGGTTGTTATGACCAATCTTGTATGCCAAGTGTATGGGACATTACATTGGCTTTCATAGCAACATGATTAGAGAGATCTAAAGTTTAACATGAAGTCCCAACGATAGGTTGGAGTAGCGTTTTCATGGCAATTTGTTAAGAAGAGTGCTAAGAGTGGTTGCAAGACGATTTAGTTTACTTATTGAGATGTCAGAAGTAAAGTTTGAACTTTCCCGCTCTCGTTAAATACGCTACAGCACACTACTGAATAGACTATGGCGACCACACCTCGCTTCCACAACCATAACCCTGTACCAATAAAGCTGCAGTATATAAAATCTCTTTCCTGTTTTTTCTTTATATTCCAACCAAAGATGCAATTAAAATATTTGTAATGCAAAATAAATTAATTAAAAAAAGAAACTCTTTAAAGCATTCCTTTGTTAGTATTAATGCCCCCCTATATGCCCTTTAAAAATAATTTTTTCCAAAAAATTCTTGAAATTTTAACTCGAACTTCTAACATACTTTGTAGAAAGAAGAAAACTTTATAACAATTGGACCTCCTTCCCCAGTTGCTCTGTTTCTTTGAGAGCTGAGCTATGATTTCTGTATTTTAATTCCAATTACGTTCTTACGAGTTACTTAATGATTTTTTGTTGCATTTTCTTTTTTTATTACATTTCGTTACGTTTTCTTTCTATTTCTTCTGTAGTAATGCAGCCAATAACAACCACAGCCATCTAGACGATTTTCCTTGTTTTTTCTTTTTGCTGTTGCGCATGCGCATTTTTCATTTGCCCCAACTTGTTAACGTTTTCCAGTTCTCATCATATGTCATATCTCATCTATATTGTACGAGAGTAAATATGGTTTTTTTATTGTAAGTGTATAATGTTGTTGCACTTCAACTGCATCAGATAGCAAATGCTGTTGGTTGTTGTTGTTGTTGTTTATCTTATTGACAATCTTATGAGTATTGGAAACCATTGCAATCTATAATTGACATCTGAAGTATTTTGATTGAGACTTGGCATATTATTTAATAGAGAAAATCATACGTGATATAGTTTTAGAAGCACACACAACACTCAACTATTTGCAACATAAGGCAGCACACAGAGGAGGCAAATAAAAACCGACGTATAACGACGTATTAGTCAATCAACATAACCAATATAGGATACCCTATTCCAGAATATATATTTGGAAGGTACTTAAATGACTACAATCTGGCAATAACTTCAAAGCTATTGAGCGGGAGTCTATGAAGATGGGTATGTTGGGAAATGAGGGCAAAACAAAATATATATTGTCGAAAAGTAGGGGTATGTATCATATTGGGTCCAAAATTACGGCCGATAACTACACTTTTGACATAGTCAAGGAATTTATTTATCTTGTTATTTATCTATCAAGCGCAGAATCACTCTTACCAACAGCTGCTACTCTGATCTCAATAAGCAATTGAGTAGCAGAGACCTCTCTCATACGACAAAACTAATACTCTACAAGACGTTTATCCTCCCCGTGCTTCTTTATGGCGCAGAGGAATTAACGCTACTAAGCACTGATGAAGCAGCCTTGATAGTATTTGAGAGAAAAGTCCTACGTAAGATCTTCGGTCTAATACGACTTAGAGATGATTTCCACATCCGTTCCAAAGCTATATGAGCTCTCAACGACTGAGCTGCCTCAGCCATGTCGTTCGAATGGAGGAACATGCTCCGGCGAGGTTAGGTTAGGTTAGGTTAGTGTGGTAGCTTCATACCAAAAGCTCACCCATAGCGGTCCGTAGAGATGCCACAGGTGAACGCAGCTCTTGTACTGACCAAGTCCCCCCGAACCTAGGAGGGAGAGGTCGATCAGCGCAAGATCTGCAAATCCAAAGCATGACTACCCCGCGCAAAATGGACGAAAGCTCCGTCAAGCTGACAAAGGTCGGAGAGCCAAAAACATTTATATCTGCACCTCGCAAGAGATGGGCATTGACAAGAAGGTGGACAACAGTCTCATCCTCTTCAGCGGATCTGCACCCACGGCTGAAGTCGTTAAATGGGAGCCGCATCCTTTCCGCGTGTCTACCCATAACACAGTGACCTGTAAGCGTGGCCACTATGATTGAGATGATGTCGCGACCAAGTCCAAGTGACGGGTTGGTACGCCTTCTATCCATCCGGGGCCAGGTGAGTTTAGCGGTAGAGCAGGACTCCTCGTTGATCCAGGATAGGTTGGCGTCTCGGAAAAATTTCCACGCAATGGCCAGTTTGATCGAGGCAAGTAGCATTCCTAAGTCGATTGAACAGGCGAGACGGAAGACTGTTTGTGTTGGAAAGACCAAGTCGACGAAGCCCCGATTGACGTGAAGAACTGGCGTAACCGCGCAAGAAGCAGAGGCGCCTGGAAGGAGGTGTTGAGGCAGGCCGAAATCCGTTAGTTGGGTTAAGGAGAGGAATGGTCATTTATGTAAGTAAGTAAATAGTAAACGCTGCCAAGACTTGAAAGTCTCTTTGACAAGCTCTCTAGAAAATACTCAAAATAATTTCTTTGTACAAAAGCACGAAGTTTCTTTATTCCCACAGCTAAAGAGACTCCTCAAAAAGTAAAATCGCCATCAACTCAACATCAATATCGGTGTAGGGTATTTAAAAAACGAAAAGAAACGCAAAAAAGAACAAATATTTCTTCAACAGAAATTAAAAAGAATTTCTTTTAAATCACTCTCTTACTGACTCAAAAAATTCCCTTTTGAATGCTTTTGTAGAGAGAGAAAAAAGAAAAACGAAATTCAAAAGACAGAAAAGGTTATAAATTGTTTAAAACAATTAATTACTTAATTAATGCTAACAAAACAACGGTAATAATAATGAAAATATTTCATTGAAACAGTTAAATTTCTTTCATTAAATATTTAATTAGCGTTAAAGCAACAAAAAAACAATGTTTAATTTACAATAAAAACAAAACAAACAAAAAACTATTTACGCTCGTAATACGTAAAGGCCACCAAAAGCTGACGTTGTTTTAACCAAAAAATACTGGAGAAAAAAGTGAAGGAAAAAACAGGAAAATAAAATATTTTTCCGATACAATGTTGCAACAAATTAAATAAGACCATGTGAGTTTGTTTGGTTGGTTGATTTCATCGATTCCAGTGTATGTTCAGTGGTTTTGGCTGGCTCGTTGTTGGGTTCGTTCGTTGGTTTTATTTATTCGTTGTGCCACATGTACGTGACAATTGTTGGCAACTTGTTATTTATGCCATCATTTAAAGGCAGTTGACTATTGATACTCATTTTTATAGCCACAGCAGCAACGGCAACAGCAATAAGAACAACAACAATTATCACTTAACAGACTACATACAACAGCGGCAAACAGGCCCTTTTAAACATTTTATTGGCCATTTGTGTCAGCAATTTTTTTTCTGTTTTTTTTTTTTGTGTCAATAGCTGGTGTAGCTGTTAATTTTTGTTATTATTGGCAACATAAACATACATAAACCTACATTGTGTAAAGCGATATACATACAAAAAGGTTTTCAAATAAGATTGCGATATTCTTGATAACATCGTCATACGTCATATAGGCAACAGATGTTTTAGTCGAATGGCCAAGTAAGAAGAATGATCCTTAGAAATGTGTAAATAGAACACATATTGGATGTAATGTTAAGACATTACTGTAACGACATTAGTAATAGAGATCAATAACTTTCGGCACCTTAACTTTATAGCGTCACTAACTCACGACTCCTACATATACTTACTTCTTTATTCATTCTGTGGAGTTGCTAATGCCGGATTTATGATCTTTGTTTGATTCCCTTCCTGTAAATACCTGCTTATTTTTCTGTAATTTTGTGTACCGTTCAATGTGTGTATTTTGTTGTTGTCTGTTTATCTTGTTAACTTATTTTCGCGTATGTTTGCTATTGTGGTGTGTAGTTTAACTGCCCTTATTACAAACCCCTTTATATGTCCACCACACAAAACAAAGTCATCGAAAGGATAAACGCAAAGACACTCATCAACCTAGAAAACAACATGTACTCTTGTATTTCATATTTAATAAGTTTCAGTTCAACCAACCAGCGAACACTAGTTGTACATACTAGTATGGACTTCTTCTCACATAACAATAACAATAAGAATAGTTTACTGTTGCATGCTACATTTGTTGGCATGTTGTAAGGTATGCCCAACTTACGCACGTGCTTTTTCAGTCATGTAAAGTCCAAAACAAAAGAACATGATGATGAAGATGAAGTAGAGGCATAAGCAATATCAAAGTATCATCATTGTAACACAAAATGATAAAGACTTTTACCACAGACACAAATTGTTTTGTAATTGAGCCCTGTTTGTGTGTTAATTACTCATTATGGGTGTGTATGTATGTTCAAAGCGAATTTCTATGAAATATAGAACAGCGTATTAGTGTGTACAAACGGGAAAATTATGTTTTATAAATCAAACTGAGTTGTCATTCAAATGTCAAATTAATCTAGCAGAAGTGAAAGCGTTGCTAATGTCATTTTCAATGATTGAAAGTTGAAATATTGAGTTTGCCAGTTCAACATACATTATTCGAATAGATTTTAATTAAAATTAAATTAAATTAACTACAGATACAGCAGAGCTAAACGTAAAGGCCTTAATAAGGTTTTACTTTTAAAAAAATATTTTTTATTTAGGGCAGTAAAACTTTTAATACAAATCGGTGCCAATAAAATTTCTTATCGCAGGTTTCTCAAAAATCTGTCGTTCGGAATCGACTTTAAACTGTAGGTCCCGCTCATGTATAAAATTAACACACACAACATAAGGTGTGTGAGAAGTTAGGTCGTAATCCTGACTGAAGCGTTGTAATGACCAATTAAGCAAGTAGAGGGGTCTTTTCTGCAAAATATGGAGGGCCACACTATTTATCAATAGTAGAACAAGAGTTCTGGTATGAGACATAAAGTCGG
The DNA here is from genome assembly GCA_930367235.1 of Sarcophaga rosellei. Taxonomy (NCBI): domain Eukaryota; kingdom Metazoa; phylum Arthropoda; class Insecta; order Diptera; family Sarcophagidae; genus Sarcophaga; species Sarcophaga rosellei. Next base: position 34,390,921 of record OV884019.1, read on the forward strand.
TATATCAGAAATATTTCGGAATTTCAGATAAAGTTAGGTTATTGCGTATCTTGCCTCAATCGGTGACCCCTATCACCCATTATATTACCCGGTGTAATTTAAGCTACCTTACCATGATCCGTTAGTGGTGGGTTTGAACCACACCGAACTTCGGATGAAACCGAACGGTTACCTTAACGGCACATAGGCAACCATGGCCAGATCTTCAAACATTTTAATACCCAAAATCCGATGACGTCTGTTTTGAAGTGCAGTGCACTCGCACTGCCCATGTTTGTAACATTTAAGCCCAAAGTCTGTTACATGTTACGGAAGCTTTAAAAAAACCGATTAAGCTCAAAAGATTTGATTACGGCTTCATCATTGAATGACCTCCAAATCTATACAAACGAGTATTTATGAAACTTGAGTGATAGAGTTTGATCAGAGGAGAACCTTCTTCGAAGTTAATCACTCAAGTAGTTATTATTTATGAATAAAGAAATGTTTTCCAAGAACAATAGAAACTCTCCACTATAAAATAATTTCTTACTTAGTTGGCTGGCAACAATGTTGCAAGCAGTAAATAGTTTTTATTCTTCGCATGCGAGAGCGACCATAATGGTTTATTTCAATTAAAGCAACTTTAATTTGTTATTAAATTCTGTGGAGAAAAATTTAAATTATTTCAGGTAATTTTTATATGCATTCAGCATTTATGACATTTGTAAGTCAATGGAATTCAAGTGGCATAAGGCAGGCTGTTACATGCAACAGCACTGGCATATAGACATATGCTCGTATGCCTTTTGCCAAATGAATGTTGGGTAATAGTTTGCCACACAAGTAGTCGTCATCGGAGAGAGAGCAGAAAAAACAACCACTGGCAGCCACATTAAATTCACACTTGAGAACATGCCACACACTTGAGCTTTTAAGTAAAACAGCTAAAAACAACAACAACATACAAATAAAGCACGTACAAAAACAATACCAAAACAACCTAGACAATCTTACTTACAACACTGGGGCCTGTGATCGGTAGCCGGCAGAAATGCGATGAAAAACCCCAAAGAACTTAAAACAAAGTTTACTAGAAACTAAAAATAAAACAAACAAACTGTTATACATACATAGTATGTATACTTGCAATATCAAAATACATACAAGTTGCATTACGGAAAAATCATGTTGCACATACGAAAAATCTGAAAAAGTTAACATAACATACGAATAAAAACAATGTTCATATTGTTGCGCACTACTATTAGATGCATGCAACGCATTGGTATTTCAATTAAGTGCCACATGAGAATGAAAATCAACAACACCAACTACAAACAACAAAAGAAAAATGATGAATACGCGCGCTCTGGGTTTAAGTTTTTCTAGCCACTTTTTTCTGTTCTTTTTTCGTTTGAAGCCTCAAAAAAAAACACTCATATTTTTTTAATCATGATTGAGTTGAAAGAGCTGAAAGGATAGAAGGAAAGTAAGAAAAAAACAAAAAAAAAAAACAAAAAGAATAACCCGGTAGAATAGAACACGATTTTTATAAATCGCAGTTTTAAAGGAAAAAATTATGATTTTTTGCGCTTGTAAATGCCAGAAAAAAGAGAAAATTGTGACAGTCAAGTAAGCAAGACACTGACGTTTCAGTTTTGATTTTTTCATGCCTCACTTTTGCCACCATTGATCGCATTGCTAAATACAGCAGTTGTTAGGCCACAAAAAAAAAACACACACACACACAAACTGTGAAATTTTCTTAGAGACGAATTTCATTTCATCATCATCTTCGTTGAAAATGAATGACAAGTAAGTTGTTGAGAATTTTCTTTTAAATGCCTGTTCAAGAGCAAAAGGAAATGTGTTGCAAGTTCAAATGCTAAAATTATTTTAAATGTTTATTGTTTTTGTTGTTGTTGCTACTGATGCTGTAGCTGCTGTTGCTTATTTTAATCGATACAATAGAACATTTCGATATGTTTTAAATTTTGATGTTGCATGTTATGCTTCTACTTCTTTTTCTTTCCTTGGGTATGTTTAATTTTTCTTTTTTGTTTGTTTTTGTTTTCTGTGCAGCATTTAACATTCAACATCTAACAACAGCCATCATCTTGTGTTTTTTTTCTTTTTTTTTTTGTATTTGTTGTCATAGAATTTTGCTTGTAATATTATACAGGATTATAACAGTTTGTCTTGTAAATTGAGACTAATAGGTAGGGGAAAAAGTATCAGAGAAATTGTATTTTTTCAGAATTCTTTTAATTAGTTGAACTCATCGAAAACAGCTTAGTTAAGGCATATATTAACAAGGTTGTGTTGTGATTATTGTTATAGTCATGAAGAGAAAGCCTTCCTCTCTCTTTATTTTTTCTTTCGTTCTACCTAATTTTCCCTACCTAGCCGATATAGCTTCTCCATACAGTCTTATACTATCTTCGATTTAATCGCATGAGAGCCGAGTGCTCAAATGGCGTTCTGACCGCCAGCTACATCCTATATATATGACTGTATTGCTACATCCTGTCTTTTTTATTTTCTATCAAAATTGAATTGAGCACATCTTTCGACGGCATAGACTTTCGCTTGGAAGAGTCTCTGCCTTTCTTTTAATTCTCTTTCGCAGTCCACAGAATGGTTCTCCTCTCTTGGATTGAGATCCAGTAAGACAGACATATATACATAATTGGTCATTCTCTTCAGTCAGGATTAAGACATAGTTTCTCACATACATGAGTGGCGCAGTCTACTATTTAAAGTCGTCTCCGAGCAACGAATTTTTAAGAAACTTTACATGGTAATTTTTTATTTCCTCTAAAATTTTTTTGTCAGAAATCTTCTGAGAGAAAGTCGCCGAAGAAAAATTTTTTCATATTTCGTTTTGTTAGAGACGTCAGACTTGGCCTCACTTCTAATAGGCCAATACACTACTTACTAAACTATGACGACTATGAGATCCATTAAGAGCAGACTGTATTTCCTTGGATGGCTGCCCGACTAAAAGTATTGTTAAATCCTATTTTCTGTACTTCCTGTTCCCGATGAATTGAACTCATCTTTCAGTTGTCTAAACTACTTGGAAGATATACCCAAGTTTCTCCATGTATTCTAAATATGTATATCGCTCTGGTACCAAATACTCCAGCACCATAGAATGGTTCGCTTCTTAAAGGAGTGTCTAAGCTTCCAAATTGGTTCATTTACGTTTATTACTTAGTCTTGCTGTTGGAAAAATTTTCCCAAAATTATTGTATGCTGGTTGGATTGAATACACAGACATTTCGATGGCAAAAATCTTCGCTTAGAAAATATTTGCGAGTTTTCCTATGGGTTCCGAATATACCATTCTAAGAGCGAACACCAAAGGTCTAATATTAGTCTATCCGTACATGTACCAAATTATGGTTACAGATAGCCGCATTCACTCTTATTACTTAGTGAAAAATCAAAGGACTTTCAAAAGTCGTAGAGTATACTGTTTCTGTACAGGGATCAGTTAAGTAGGAAGCTGCACTCGTAAACTCTAAAGCCGCCACATGCTAGAATTTAAAATATTTCATTTTTTATAGAAAAGCTTTGACTGACTACTTTTTCCCTTGCCTAATAGTAGTTTATTGGGTTGACAAAACTATTTTAAATTCATGCAACAACAGTCACTTTTTTGTCTCTCTCTTTTATTTTTTTTACTGAAAATGTCAAATAGATCGATTTGATGGTGGTATGAGGAGAAATAAAATCTACAACTACTACAACAACAACAACAACAAAATAAAATTGAATACAAGCTATTGTTAAAGAGCTTCTTTTTTAAATCTTTTTTAACTCCAACCAGAGAGATGTTGAAAGGCATTAAACAAAATGAAAATTTAAATAAATGATGGACACCTTGATGGTGCCACATACATAACAAATACAACAACAACAATAACAATAATAAAAGCTATGGCAACATTAAAAAGACAATCAAATAATCTTATATGCAACTATAGCAACAACAGCAACAACAGCAATAGCAATTCTCGCAATGACAAAACAATCAATATTTAAAACAAAAACCAAAAAAAAAGAAAACAAAACTGAAGATTGGAAAACAAAACTGCAATAAATAATTGTTTATAAAACAACAATCATTATTATTATTACTGACATCATTGGACAACATCATTATCATGCATATGATGATGACCATTATTGCTAAAATGGTTGTCGTTTTAAATACTGTCATCATTTGCATCATCATTATCATTGCAAATGTTTTGTTTTCAACATCAAGTAGCTTTCTTAAGTCTTTTGTTTTAAATATTTATAAACACACACAAAGTCACAAACAAAGTTACTGAAAAAGGTTTATAAATGAGATTTTTAATCTTTTTTTATATAAGTTTTGTTAAATGCTGTTAACATTTTTAATTTTTGTTTTTCTACTGCTGCTGTTGTTGTTGTTACTGTCATTGTTGTTGTTGCTGCTGCTGTTTAAAAACAAATTTTCAAGTCTAAACGGTGCTGGTAATCGAAAAAATTAACTTTTTTTTTGTATTTTCATAAGTTATGTAGTACTATAGATGGTGGCGGTATACTGCATTGGATATGAAGTTTGTAACGTCTTAAAACATTGATCTCAGAGTTTCTTTTAATTGTTTTGACTGACTTAGAATGTTATTCTAACTCCAATAGAATCTAATTGATTATCTTTAATCACTTTTGAATCAATCTGACTTCAAAGGCTTTGTGGACCACAATTGGAACCCAAGTTTTAAACTGAAATCTGATATTTGAATACGATTGGAATTCTCCAGCACTCAGTTGATCTAGTCAGTCCATAATCTTTCCAAACTGTAAAAAAATATTTTAGAGAGAAGGCTATAGGGAGAAGGCTCAGCCAGGCTTGGCCGCCTAAAAAAATTTTTTACTTTTAATTTTTTGTTTTCTGTTGTAGAATTTGGTGGCTCTCTAGTATTTTAATTCTTGAAGGTCATTTTAATGTTTATTTTTTTTTGTATTTTTTTTTTGCCTGACAGTATTTACTGGGACCTTTTTTTGTTAATCTTTTTTATGGTGACTGTGACTGAGATTGTGACTGTGACTGTGACTGTGTATATGCCTGTATACTACCATCGATTTAAAATACTTCAAGTTTTCATTATTGTTTCATTTCGTTTTCGCTTTTGTTAAACAATTACTTGTCCATATGTTAAGCTATTGTTGTTGTTGTTGTTGTTGTTGCTATTTTTATTACTATAGCAGTTGTTGTTATTTTAATTTCATTTTAGTAACTGCATTACATGAGCGGTACATTCTTTTGTCATCAGCCTCTCTATATAAAAATTGTACAAATTTTTTCCCTCATTTATTGAAAAATCTTGTTGTTCTTGTTACTCTTTTTTTAGAATTTCAGTTATGGACAGCTTCAGTTCGGTTGTTGTTGTTTTTGTTTTTATTTCTAATTTAAACACTTTGCTTTTAAATTGAGTTAATATTCTATTTGTCGTCTTTTGTGTTTGTATTCCTCTGTTTTTTTTCTTCTGTTTTCGTTTGAAATTTCAAAAATATGCAGCATTAATGTTAAAAAACAGAAAATTTGTGCCGGCACAAGTTAAATCAATAAAATTTTATAAAAAAAAAAATCATGTTAAACATGATGTTATTAAAACGTATTAAAAAGGAGAAAAAAACTCAAGTAATTTAATTTAAGCTATGGAAGTTCTTTTTTAAGTACTTTTTACGAAATTCGATTAAGTAATTGGTTATTACAATCCTTTAATCAGAATTACAACAATCTAACTTCTCACACTGCCTCTGTTTTGAGTGTGTTATTTGTATGCTCTAGTGACGGACGCACAGTTTAATGTTGAACTCGAACTACGATTTGAGACACTAGTCGTTTGAATTTTGTTTTACTTTGCTGACTGCTGAGAAGAAGTTCTTCTTCTGAAAGGAAAACTTCAGAGTTCGTTGTATGTGATCTGGGGTTTGCACTGCATCCTCACGTCTGTTAACTACCTACTAGACTAAGTCAACTGGAAAATATTATAAAGCGTCCGCCAAATAACTTTATTTTTTGAAGATGCTTTAAAAAAAACTACTGAATATTTTCTCAAATTTCTTTTTTTATTTGAAAGTACAATCCTTCCGGTTAATAATGGAAAATAATTTCATTCAAATGGCTGTCTCGGCTGGCCATGCAGTAGCCTACACGATCGGTCCAATTTTTAAGCACATTATCGATTGTGTGCAGCTGTATTTCACCAATGGCTTCACGAATATTGTCCTTTAAAGCGTTAATTGTCTCTGGCTTGTCGGCGTAACACTTATCTTTGACGGCGCCCCTCAAATAATAGTCCAACGGTGTCAAATCGCAGCTCCGAGGTGGCCAAACGACATCAGCTATGCGGCTGATAATGCGATCTTCAAAAACAGGGCTCTAAACATCGAGTGTAGCTTCGGCTGTGTGGCACGTAGCGCCGTTTTGTTGAAACCAAATATTGCCAATATCCTCCTCTTCAATTTTTGTGAACAAAAATTCGTTCAACATGGTCCGATAACGATCGCCTTTGACTGTAACGGCCACTCCTTGCTCATTTTCGAATTATGCCTCTGGATCAAAATCCGCACCAAACAGTGACTCGTTTTGGGTGCGTAGGCTTTTCAATGCATGCGTGCGGGTTTTCTGTGCCCCAAATGCGACAATTTTGCTTGTTTACATACCCGCCAAGATCTAAATGAAGATGGTTTTTTTGCCAAAATCGGCATCTTCTGTAAGTCGATTGCAGGCCCACTTAGCGAAGCGAAAACACATTGGATGGTCAATATTCGTTCAGCGGAAGGATAAAACTATTTATCTGTCAAATCAGATTGGAGCTAAGTATTACCATGCACGAAATGAGCACTAGTTGAAAAAAACGTTAGATGGCGGACCTTGAGTTCCTCTTCTGAGAGGAAAACTTCAGAATTCGTTTTATGTGATCTGGGGTTTGAACTGCGGCCTCACGTCTATTAAACCAACTCACTATCCACTAGACTACGTCAACTGGAAAGTATTATACAAGACTCAAGACTCCTTCAACTTTTCAACGCAATTTCATAGAGCAATAAACCCTGATTTTTGAACTATTAGGTCCACCATTAAGTTCACTTCTCCAAGCTCCAAGTAAATATTATAAATTTACTTTAGGTTGTTAGGCTAGTATCAAATCATTTTTTATTTATTTTCAGTAAAACCAACATCATCGCCACAGAGAAGAACTGTCGTGTATCATCCATCAAGAAGTATTAAGATGTCATTATCGGTCACAACTTCCGATATCTTGTTAGATATCTACACTAGGAAATCTTACTACCTCAGACATTTTATTACTATTAAATACTCTTAAGGCCAGGAAGGGGTATAAGACCTACCTTTTATATTGTATTAGCGTCACCATTGTCTAGTAAGTATTGTGTTGGCTCATTGAACGAAAATGCTGGCTTTCTATACATAAGGATTCGAATATTTTGTTCCAGGCTAGGTAACACCATTCTAAGCTAACATTTTACAGCAGATGTTTAAAAAAGGCTCATAAATTTTCTGAAGCAATCAACAAAATCTAAGCAATCATAGACAGAGTTGTGCTAGTCCAGTAGGTATTGTGTTAGCTTATTAGACGTCAGGCCTTCGGTTCAAACCACAGGTCAGACATATGTATCCAACAAAACGAAATATGAGTCAAATATTTCTTCGGCAACCGCCCTCTCTGCAGATTTCTGGTAAAAACTCTGAGAGCAAATAAAAAATTGCCATGAAAAGTTTCTCAAAAATCTGTCTTTAAACTGTAGACCCCGCCACTCATGTATAAAAATTATTACACACATCATAAGCGGTGTGAGAAGCTAAGTCGTAATCCTGATTGAGGAGTTGTAAAGACCTATTATATGTATGTAAGTATATATGTTACGACCTAAGAAATCTATTCAACTCCTTTGAAGTATAACCTTGGAACTATAAATTTATTTCTTTACTTTTTTATGTTGACTTTAAACGTCCTTGAATTTTGGAATAATTTAGTCATGCGCCTGTACAACCCATATGTGTGGTATATCTCTGCCCAGTGGAGAGCCACAAAAAATGTTTCAGGATTTTTGTGGCTTTCATTTTCATTTTTGTTTTTCAATTTGATTACCAACCACACTTGTGGTTGTGTTGTTATTATTATTGCTTACGTTTTCATAATGCCGCATGCTACTGCTTTACCATATTAGCGGTATCATTCGATTTTCTCTTCTTTATCCTTTATGGTTAACAATAAAAAAAAGGCAACAACAACAACAACAACAACATTGAAGTATGAAGAGTCATGGCAGGTTATATGGTTGTTTAACTTTAAGCCCATAACACACAAATGTATACACCTCTGTTTAGAGGACCTAGAACCAGCAACAACAGCAACAACCGGCCCATATATACATTTTAGATGTTTCTACTTCAGTGGTTGTAAATGGTCATATTTTTCTTTTGGTTGTTTGTGGTAAGTTTTATTTGTATAACATGATTACTATATATAAAGGACCACATTAAAGTATTGTCTAAGGGAAAAAATAATTTCCGATTTACATCGTTATTATTAATACAAGAAAATGAGAAAAAGAAAATTACTTTTTACCATGCCCTTTAGAGAAAATATTGTACCGGACCTTAACAACAGACGTTTTTTTATGAGGTTTAATTTTTTAGCTGACTGTTTGGCTAACTGCTCATCTCACTCTATTGACCAGTTCTATCTGTTTATTTTTGCTTTCTTACTTCCTAACTCCTTTCGAGATAAAACACATAGGCAAACATACAAATGGCATGGCACCCAAAGAGATAGTCTAAGCAACAACATGGAAACCCTGTTGTTTTTCATTTCTTCACTAGTTTTGTGCAAATCAATCAGTTTTCTTTGGGACTCTTTTATGATCATCATAAAATTATTTTTTAAATGCATAAATTTTATGCTCACCGCCAAGACATAATGCTGCCACAAACAATCATTTGCTTATGAGGCAGACTGATAACAAAGTATACGAGCAAGAAAAGAAAGAACATAATGAATAGAATTTCAAAATTCTTCTTACGTATCAATAGAAGAACAGTATCCCTACATCAGACTGACTCTAAATATTATACACTACATTACCTTTAAAAAAACATTAAATTTACTGCAGCGTAAATAAATGACGTTTATAATCGATTGTTACAATGCGTTTGGAATATTAAGGCCAACTTTTTTCCATAGTTTAACAGATTAATAACCTTGTCTAACAACCGTCATGTGGTGCATCACATCAGTGTGAAGAATCGAGCAAACAGTTTCAATCGGAAGTAATGTCCTTAAATGTGTACGTTATTGCATGTTGTCTAATATACTTTGCATACCTCCTTGACGATCAAGTGGTTTCAACAGTACGGCTTTATAGGCCACACAGCTCATGCCATGTTGGATATTCTACACAAGTGATTTGAGGCACTCTGATCAATTGACAGTCAAATTTAGTCTCTGATATGCACCAGAGTCGTAGAAAATTTAACATTTCGTATGCGTTTCAGCTCAGACATACAGAGGTGGACATTTGAACTCTGTTATAGGGTTTTAACAGAATGTTTTTGACTATTTTTTCAGCTTGAAGGAGTATCCAATCCACCTGCGCTCATATTTTCCTAAATCCAAATGAACGTGGAAACGCCAGTTGAGCAGAAAAAGCTTTAAATCAGCAATGCCTCGCCTAGATAGGTAGGTAGGTAGAAGTGGCTGTTCCTCGATGGAGTCTTGAGCGGATACACTTAGGCCGCACACAGGGCCCATTGTGATACCACAGTTTCTCATTTCCCCTATTCTAGGAACCATTCGGAGCTTCCAATGAAGCAACTCAGACAGTTCATCTATATCCCCCATGTAGTAGGCACCCAGGTACCTCTTTCTCCTCCGACCAAGTGCCGGACATGTGCACAGTAGGTGAAGAATAGTCTCAACCTCCTCTTCATCTCCACAGCTTCTGCAGAAATCATTTGCAAGGTGTTCAAGACCAATACGCCTCGCATGCGTTCCTATAATGCAATGCCTCGTAATAACCCCGATAACAGTGCAGAGCCTACTTCTTTGGAGTTTTAGCAGAGTCGCCGTGCGCCTCCTATCCAGCCTTAGCCAGATCTTTTGCGCCGCTCTGCCCTTGTCTAACGTTGCCCACATTCTGTTGACAAGATCTATGGTTGCATTGTCAATTATAAGCTTGCAGGTACCCAAAGGGATCGCCAATGTAGAGAATTCATCAGAGAGTTCGATGGTCGTGACCCTCCGCTCTGCAGTTTCCAGAAATATCATTATGTCCTGGTACCCATGTGATACAGACATCATATCGGTTCGCCACCTCACTGAGATATCTGTGGAGGTCTTACACCGTCTTGGAGTTTATTACACTGGAATCCAATGCCTTGATAGCCGCTTGGCTATCGGAAAGTATGATGAATTTCCGCCCGTGAACATTGTTGTCCACAATAATTTTCACCGCAGCCTGAAATTCGGTATGCTTATAGACTTGGATATTCCAATTGAATTCGAATAAATACCGATTCCAACGGCTCCTTCCAGTTTGGAGCCATCGGTGTAAATTTGTGCGGAGTCCCTTGGGAGGTTTGCTGCACCATTCCTCCAGTCCTCCCTTTTCGGAATGGATGTCCTAAAGTTCCCTGAGAAATCATATCGGTGTCACTGCTTCCGACAATATCGATCTCTTCAAGTATCCTTGTATGGCCAATGCGCGCTGCATGACTCACCTTCATTTTTTATTTTATTTTGGATGGTAAACGTCCCATCTGATCATAAGACATTATTTTAGTTACTACGACGCAAAATTTTATGGCATGTTAATGAGAAGCAACAATATATCCTTATTATTTTTTCCACAACTGTATCTATTTATGTTTTTTTAATTTTATTGAAATTTCTTTTTTTTCCAATTTTTACTCCCTTTTTTAAAATTTATTTTCGTTTTTCAGAATCATAATGTCAGTTGCAATTGCTGTTAAATGTTAAATTAAAAATCTACTAAAAATAAGGGGCAAAGAAATTAAAAATAAAAACAACAAAAGATATATACCAACCATTTCGAATAAAAACTAAAATAAATTGAATAAAATAGATGATAAACTTTTAACCGACATAAAAATGAAAATTAAATAAAAAGAAACAACAAAAAACAGGAACATAAAATTAATAAAAACTTGTCTATACAAAAACAGCAGGAGTTTAAAACCAATAAACCAAAAAAAAAACACCGAAAACCTATAAAAACCAACTGAAACAGCCTGATGTCAAAGGCACTTTTTTTACCTACTTCTGTAGAAACATATTCACCCCTATTCTGCGTTTCGATTCTAATCGAAATTTTCTCCGTTTGGCAATTTTGGTATTCTGCGTTTCGATTCCGTTCAGTTTCTTTCGATTGTATGTATTCTGCATTACGATCGGAGCTCCGTTTCTCTCAGTTGTTTTTTTGTTAACGGAGGTTTTTTCTACTTTTGTTTTTTAAGTGAAAAAATGAAAGTACAAAATTAAAAAATTTAGAAACGATTTAAATAAAAATTATTATTATAATTTTTTTGTTTTAAATTGTTATTTTTTGTACTGGAATATGAGTGTTTTGTTATGTATCTATGCAGGTCAAAAACAAGAACACCGGAGCAGTACGAGAAACTGGCAAATATAATGGGATAAAGCTGACATAGCTTGTGGTTATCACCAGCGTTCAAAGGAAGAAGTAACAGCATTCTGGGCGGAGGTTACAGAAGTCCTTAATGTATTAGACCTGGATTGCAGTTGTCTCTGATCCTACGCTTTTCAAGCCTTATATCTGTATTTCTGTCGTTGTTCTCCTCTTCCAACAATAATGCAGCTACAATAGACTCCATTTCTCCTTAAATTTTAAATAAAAATTCAACTCACTAAATTATTTCTTTAGAAACAGTTTTTATTAACGTTTTGTCTTTACATATTTAACCACAACACTTTTATTTTCTACTTTTGTTTAGTTAATTTCAGCTTCACTAGATTATACACACTTATATATTTATGCAAAACTTATTTTTACTCTTTTCTTTTTTATTTTATTTCAATATTTTTCTTTTATTAAATTTATAAACAATTTACTTTATTATACATAGAACTTGTTTTATTAAATTTGACATTTGTTTATGAAAATGATTATTCTGCTGTTTCATTTCCACATTCCACATTGATACAAGTGATTTTGTAAACATTGTTATCTTGTTCTTATTCTTTCGATTCCGTTTTTCTGCAGAATACCAATTTTCGATCGTAACGGAACTGAATGCGGAGACGTAATCGAAATGCAGAATCCCTATTATTAAAATTAATTTAATTAATGATTAAAAAAATAATTGTAGAGAAGCATTTCTTTAGAATGAATTTAAAAAAAAAATATTCAAATGTAGGTAAAATTTTATTACTAGTTTAAAAAATGTCTGTAAAAATTTTTGAAGTACATTAATGAAGTGTGAATAAGTCAGTAAGTATGCTAGGCAAGCGAAATTGTACACAGAGTTTATCTGGGTGCTATAAGTTAGGATTAAGTCGCCGTGATCTAGTATTAGGTCAGACATCAAAACGTAAAATATGAAAAAATATTTCTTCGGCGACTTCCTCTCAGCAGATTTCTGGCAAAAACAAAATTGCCATGAAAAGTTTCTCAAAAATTTTTCGTTCGGAGTCGACTTTAAACTGTTGGTCCCACCCCTCACGTATAAAAATTAACGCACACAACATAAATGGTGTGACAAACTAGGTCGTCATCTTGACTAAAGGGTTGTAATGACTAATTATGTATGTATGTACTTATAAGTTAGGGTTCTTTATATTAGTGTCTACACAAAGGCGTGATACTCAGTAGTAGGTATTACCTAGCATCGAAACAAATGAGTTTAGTTTACATTTAGTCTACATTCATAGATACTAAATACAAGATTCAGTTTTGCCTTGAACTCTCTGTCTCATTTTTAGTAATGATCGCGTCTACCACTCTGGAGATTACACAAATTTTGTCAGTGATAATCTTTTGACGATAGATCAAGCCTTGTAGACATTGAAAAGGAAAATATTTCATTGAGTGACTTACTCGTATTCGTCCCATAGGCTCATTCGCCCACAAATCTTGGGATGCAATGTTGTTTATCGACTTAAAAGAACGACATAGCATGTTCTCTATCTAAATATTGAGAAGTCCGAAGCTCCTGGTCCGAAATTTAAATATTATTTGATTTATGGCAGAAAAGTCATAATATAGCCTAAGCCTCACTTATTAGCACCCACTACAGTCAACATTTAACGAAATTGCAATGAAGCAAAGGAATGTGAAATCACAGATTTTCAAATAGTATTCCTGTGTGTCATAGAGCACATAAGGTCCTGGTCGATTGTCTAATGTATAGTGAGCGCCAAAAGTGAGTAAAAACCACTGAAATAATTCATTTTCTTAGGATAGCAAGAAAAATATATGAGAATAGTCGAATAAATTTGCAAAAATAAAAACGTTTATTTATTACTTATAAAATGTTAAAACAAAAACAACAATTCATGATAAAGGAACTTTTTTATACTTAAGAACATAATAGAAAATTTAAAATTATAGTGGGTGTTGACTCACTTATGGCGCTCACTGTATTACTCAATGCATAACTCGGAGAAATCGGTTTTTAGCCGCACTGTCTATCAATCTGCCCGCAGAAATCTTTCTTGTGACTTTTAATGCAAACAGATTCAAATCTAAGAGGCCGCAGCAGTCTAGTAAGAAGTATGCTGGCTTATTAGACGTGACGCGGTTCAAACCCTGGTAAACGAAATATTTTTTGTATTTCGTATTGTTGGAGAAGTCCGAACTGGGATTTGAACCGTGGCCTTATGTCTAATACGCCAACACACTGCCTACTAGGCACCGGAGATTTCAGACTGTCAGACGTTTTGACAAATTTACGATTTGACCAAGCCAAAGCCTGATGTCGAAAAAAAGCAGGCGTAATCGTCTCATACAATCAACCGATTTTAGCATGGATCCATACTGAGATCTTAGTAACATCTGACGAAAATATAATGATCAGTTTGCCGATCATTTTAACACAGAACGATACATTCCCTTGTTTTTCATACACACTACTTGCAACTCTTCTAAAAAAAAACCCTTTTATTGGAAAAATAAAAGTAAAAGGTTTAGGCCTTCGAATACTTTTCGATAATTTTTATAAACCTTGTTTCGTATTGCATCTTCTTGATGGCCGCTGTAAGTCGTAATTTATTTAAGTATGGTGTTCCTGCTGTTACATATCATTATCACCTGATTCATTTCCATGATCTGATCTGAAGATGTTGTTCTACGATTATCTGCTATTTATTCCATTCATTTATAAATTTACGTTTTTATTTATTTCTGTTATTGTTGTTGTTGATGTTGTTTTATTTTTATTATTCTTTTCTTCTCATTCTTATTCGTATTTGTGTTTTATAGCCGTTTATATATGTATGTATGTATGGATTTCTTTATCACCATACGCGCTATACATTTATCGCATTCTTTCAAATTAGCGCATGAACAATGGAAAAAATTCACTTTCAATTACAACAATTAAAATCGGAGACGATAATAACTTATTTAGAAAAAATGCCATTCAATCGGGCAACCAGGCAACCAGGCAGCCAGGCACAACAATCAGACACAGACTCTGCAAGATACACACAACACAGCAGACGAGACGAGACCAGACCAGACCAGACCGGAGCAGAATAAAATCAAAAACCAAAAGGACGGCGACAACAACGAGGACGACGACGACGACGACAATGAAATTCGAGACGCAGAAAGGATGACGAAAAGTACAGAGACAGACGCCGGGTTGTTTTCCTCTTTTTATTTACTTTTATTTTTCTTCTTAGTGGAATTAAAAGCAACTACAACAATAGCAATTGGAGGATATGCAAGATGATGTTGTTGACAAAAACAACAACAACAACTATCATATTATTTCCAGCCGGGTTTTAGTTGTCCCTACAACAATGTGAAAAACTAGTTCAATTAAATAAAAAGCACTCTACGCTTAACAGCAGCACAGTCATAAGCATTTGTGGCAAATACTATAATAGTGAATGTTTAATAGTGTAGTGATTAAAACTATTTAACTACAAACGCCAGAAGTCTGGGTTCGAAACCTAAAGAAGATAGTCATCATTATCATGATTTCCAAATCAGAAAAAAGTTGCATCAATTTACTTCGAAATAAATAACCCAGTAACGGTGATGCAATCAGATGGCAACCCTATTAACACATTGTAGTAGTAGTAGTAGTAGTAGTAGTAGTAGTAGTAGTAGTAGTAGTAGTAGTAGTTGTAATAGTAGTAGTCAGACTGTCAACCTAGTAATCTAGGACCTTTTAAAATCGATCAATTACCTACAAAGCTGGAAAAATTTTTACTTGAACTGAAATAAAACAAAGAAAATGAGGGAAATGCTTCGTGACAGCACTGTGATTCCAAATAACTAACCCAGGAAATATGATCGTTCCCACGACAATCGAATCTTCGCTCCGGAACGACCCGATTCATCATCGGGCAAGGATTGTCAACCCTGCGAAAGCTATATCAACCTGAAGCTGTATCTACCAAAACCGGAAATCTGATGCAGGCAGATGGCAACCCTATTAATCTAGGACCTTTAAGAATTGATCAATTACCTGCACAGCTGAGAAAACTTGATTACTGAAACTGAAATAGAACAAAGAAAATGAGGAAAATGTCTTGCTAATTAAAGCATTAAAAATTGAATATCTCGGGCAGTAGGTCAGTATCGCCATGATAGTTAAGTGTTTCCAATCAAAGTCAATTCAATGCATCACATGACCGCATCAGCGGGGTATCAATTCGAAATCATGTACTGAGCATGACTGCCTCCTTGGTTAGTGTCGGGAGCCCCAGAGACTAGTCTCTGCCCAACTAGGGTGAGGTCCCATTGAGGGAGCAAAGTGGTGGCTGTGGTTTATACTTGAAATCGCGGGGAAAGTGCAAGTGCATCTTCACAAAAGTCTCCGACCCCTTACCAAGCGAGAAGTTATGTCCAAATGCATAGCTTCGAATTAGTACTCCCATATGGTAGTCTTATCATGCGGGCGCATCATTATGCATGGGGCGTTGGAAGACGCATTGTTTTGAGCACCGTGAGGTGTGCCATAGTGGCTATATTTACGTTAAACCCTGGTCGATTGTCTCCTTGGTTAGTATTGACGGCACAATATTGAAGATGTAACTTCACATTGAATTCGTATTTTTCCAGAGATTTTGATATAAATTGCTATCACCACACACACAGTTCACCAAGGCACGTCACCCTAGTCAGACATAATAGAAATTTTACAATTTCTTAACAACCGAAATACTATCCTGTTCAAGCTACCTACTATTTAGGTCATATTTTTCAATTTCAGCTGAATAAAATCGATTATCATACGGCCGCAGCACAGAAACATTTTCGAAAAATTATACCGATTGGCACGTTCAACTCATAATACGCCACAAGCGGCGTAATTTCCAGCTCTTCCCCTGCGTTTGTGTTTTTATTTCGTTATACCTATAGAGTAGGGTATTAAATAGTCTCTCTAGACATGTCTAGATTTCTTTTATTTTTTCTTTTAGTTGAAGCAGCATATTGAAACTCTGAATCACATATTCCCAGACTGTAGGACGTAACAAAAAGGGTACATGCTGCAAATGAAATGTATTTTTCAAGAAACAAAAGGAAACCATAATCTAAAGAAGGTAAAGGCCAGGGCTACCGGCTAATAAAAACAATAAAAATAAGAAAAAAAACAAAAACACACAAAAAAATTAAAACAAAACATTTCAATACAAAAAAAAAATACAAAGAAACAGAAGTAAAGCTCGTAGATGTGAAGCTGAGACTACAACAAATACTAGCAACGTAATGTCAATATTGATGTTGATTTAAACGTAATCCAGCTGCGTTTGTGCTCCATTTAGATGGGCAGCAACAAACAACCAACAATAACAACAATTGCATAAAGTCTTGCTATGTCATCTTAAAACAGTGACAAAACTCAAACCCAGCTCAACTCAACTCGTCATCTCATTCTGAAAAAGAGTTTCAACAACATCATCATCATTATCATCATCATCTTCTTGCATCCTAATAATGTTGATGAGGAGGTTAACAATCATGATGTTCAACGCAAAATGGCTAAAGGAATACAACAGACGTTGAGACAATCATTTTGTTATTATTGTTGTTGCTGTTGTTGTTGTTGCTATTATTGTAGTCTGTTGATAAAAAGTCATCTCAACTCATCTTAAATTTTTTTTGCAAACGAAACAAAGCTTATAAGCCGCCTTCATTGTTGTTGTTGTTGCTTTATTTTTTTCGTAATTTGACATCTCTGAAGACTATATGGTGAATTGTTATTGTTAAAGTTGTTGTTGTAGCTTAAACCAATACATACCCCGCCTGTATAGTTGAGACGGTTTTTTTATTTTCAGTCGATTTCTGTAGCAAAAGAGTTGCATTGAGTAGATTCCGAAACTTTTGAGCATGCGTACACGCTTCATTTGGCCATAATGTTGGTGTTTGTGTTGTTGTTGTTGTTACATACATACATACATACATAATTGGCCATTACAACCCTTCAGTCAGGATTACGGCCTAGCTTCTCAACACCACTCATGTTGTGTGCGTTAATTTTATACATGAGTGGCGGGACCTACAGTTTAAAGTCGACTCCGAACGACAGATTTTTTGAGAAACTTTTCATGGCAATTTTTACTCTCAGAGTTTTTGCCAGAAATCTGCTGAGAGGAAGTCGCCGAAGAAATATTTTCATATTTTCTTTTTGATGTCTGACCTGGGATTCGAACTCGGGCCTTTCGTCTAATAAGCCAACACACTACCTACTAGACCACGGCGACTTGTTGTTACATAACTAAATTGAATTTTCGTTTGGTATGTTAAAACAACACTTGATCCAAAACGAAAGAGATTGTAATTGTTTCGCGAAACGCTTTTTTTTGTAATAATAACCGCCACAACAACAATAGCAACAACAACAAAATATTTAAAAACACCATCAACTTAAATTGTTGTTTAATTAAATTGGCATTTAATAGGTGGTTAAAACAATTTTTGAATGGATCTACGGATTTGAGGTATTTTACGTAATACGTAAGCGTTTGCATTGTATTGCCGGGTCACTGTAAAGACTGGGTAAAGACATGGTAACGTAAGCATGGACTACAATTTAAGGGCTGCAAATCGAGGGATCCGTATAATATACTGCCAGGACTATTACAACACTATAGAAAACTCTGAAACGCAACAAAGAGATACTACAACACATCAAAGGACTACAAACCTATGTACCCGTCATCCTTTATAGTGAAAACATCAAGAAAAAATCAGATAAATTTCAATGTTCGAAACAACCACTCGCTCATAAATGTTTGTATGGAGCAGAAGTTAGTAGGCCGCATGTCTCTATTCTCAAAAAAGTGCAACGACTGACTTGTTCTACACTACAGACTAGTTTATGGCCAATGCTTTAATTTGGTTTGCCTATTAAGAACATTTTTGCCAAACACTGAGGCTACGTGGAATCAATATTTGACGACTGATCTCGAAATGTCTTGAATTCACATCCAATTAAAGAAATATAACGAGGCCTCTTCCTATTCGTGGCTCGGTAGAAAGATATGTAAACAGTTGCTCGTCTAGTCTGTGTCTGAAAGCTTTCGAGAGAATATAACATATATGAGGAGCTAAATTTCGAGTATCGAATAAAATTTTATTTCATTGTAATACATGACTTATGTATTGTTCACCGAACGCAAAATTATTTAAATGACAGGCTCTGTATTAGTTGCAGCAACCGATCCTTTTGAAGTAGTTTTTGTACATCTCTCAGTTCATTACGAGCGGTATCTTGGCGATAACTTGAAGACTGTTAGTTTTCAAATGTTGCAACGCTAGGGAATTATCAACATAATATGGGGAGATAATGGTGGCCAGACAAAACGTGAAATTCTCCTTGCTGCAAACTCCTAATGCCAATAATGCCAATATAGATCATATTCCGTAAATCCAGCCACCGTTTGTGTTGGAAACAGTACCCGCTAGATCATAATCTTCGATGATTGTTCAAAAAAAAAATAATTATCATAAGACAATAGCGCTTTGAATACGAAGCAACAACACCTCAAATTTATAACGTACATTAAGATGGGCTCATTTGCTAAGGAGGCTTGGAATTGATAAACATGGACTATGTACCACTCTCTAACACTCTCTAACAGATGGGATATTTTATAGTCTTTTCAAAGCATTCACTACAGCACGGACTCTTCAAATGAAGGATATTTAACTGGTATTATCCTTACAGGTCCTGTAGTTTTGATACCACAATATTTATAACCCGATATAAGCCACATAAGTAAGTCTGTGAAGTCTCGCTAATACTCGAATTAAAAATCATCACAAAACAAAATCTAGACATTGGTCATTAAAACCCTTTAGACAGTATTGCAAAATAGTTTCTCACAAATTCTGTTTAAAGTCGACACCAAACGACAGATTTTTGAGAAACCTGTTGAAGAGGTCGTCTGAGATATATTTTTTTAAATTTCATTTAGCTAGAGATGTCTGACCTGTAACCGAGGCCTCATGTGTAGTAAGCCAATATACTATCTACTAGACTACGGCGACTGCAATCTAAACATAATTACCAGGACATAACAAAACTTCACGGTCACAAAGTTGCCGACGGATGAACTAAAATGGAATAAAATGACATCTGTATGACCACGACCAATTTAGTTACACCAATATCATCAATGTTAAGCTTTTACCAATAATCGTTTGCGATTGAATCAAATATTACAACGACTAATTAATTAGTTGTGATTGTATAATTTTAAAAATAAACTATGACATCGATTACATTACGAAAAATAAATCGATAAATATACAAGATACACCACAGGTAAACAATGACAACCACTACAGCTATAGGGTATTGCTTAAAACTAAAAACCGTTCAAACGGATAACGAAATATTGTAATCGTAATGGTTTTTATAATCCACTAGTTTTAGAGGTATTATAAAATATGAGTTCGAATACTTCGGCACATGGCATCTCTATTGTTCTAGAAGCTTTCTTCTTAAACGGAAAAAGATAATAAAGTGAAATAAAGCGAAGTTATAATAATAATATGCTGGAGATGCTTTAAGGTCGCTTTATATGTATTTATAAAAAGAAACGATTACTTTTATTCAATTGGCCTAATTAACTAACAAAAACAAATCGCTTCTAAGTATTTAATTTAATTAAAAGCTAAAAACTTAGTTAAATAGAAAAAGAAAATCCAATTATTTTTTAATTTCCTTTAGGTAGGCAGTCTGATAAAGTCCTTTACACATTGAAGAAAATCCAGCCATACATTATACTTAAGTCGCTTACATACATGCGTACATAATTGGTCATTACAGCCCTTTAGTCAGGATTACAACCTTGCTTCTCATCACTACTTAGCTTGTGTGCGTTAATTTAAAACATGAGTGGCGGGACCTACACTTTAAAACCTACTCTGAGCAGCAAATTTTTGAGAATTTTTTCAGGGCAATTTTTAATTACTCTCAGATTTTTTGCCAGAAATCTTCTGAGAAATTTCTTTTTGTTCGAGATGTCGCACCTGGGGTTTGAAGCGTAGCATTACGTCTTATGAGCCAACACATTACCTACTAGAATACAGCGTCTTCAAGGCCTTAAGTAGGTTATACATTTTGATCCAATAATGTCTAGAAAGCATAAAATGTTTAAACTGGAAGCATGCACTCCGTTGATCATAGACGATCTCATGGAAAGCAATTTAATACGATATTAGGACAGCTGCTTTGATAATACCCGTTGCGATCTATAAAGATAGATTCTCTTTTTCTTTGCTATATTCTAATTGATATCGTGGCAGGGAGTATCATTATTATTACTATTATTATCGTGGCAAAGAGGCGACTTTGTACAGCGCGGCTATACGATCTATTGCACTTCCTTCATACTGTATAGAATATTCCTATAATGTCTACTTGGCCTATGCCTATGGCCCTGACAAACCTCAATGTGCTGATCGGTATCAACTATGCCAATTTTCAGTCCAGCATCTGGTATGCATGTGTTTCCTTTTGGGACTAATGTCCTATAATGACTAATGTAATGTGTGTTACAGTATCTACCACGGTATCTACCATGGCTCTTATGCTTTATAGGATATCCCTATAATGTCTACTTCATGCCTACTACGCTAACAAACCTCAGGGTGCTGATCATTGTATCAACAATGTCAATTCTCTGTGCAGCATCTGGTATGAACCCAGGTGTTTTCTTTTGGGATGGACTAATGCCTTACAGGTTCACAAATTATTCTCCGATGATTAACTTTCATCGTCAAAGAATCTACATGTTGTGGACCATCTCCATTTTGTATAAGTGTAACCTGAGCCTTCTATGACCTCTCAATAAACCGTTTATAAACCTCAGGCTATTTCTAATAGTCTAATGCATGATTTACATCTGCTCTTATTGTAGTTTCCTCAAACAAATATTTTTGAGAGGTGTACACCCCACTGAAGGGTTACAGTAGTTTTCTTCTGAGATGGACGAATGCGTCACAGGTTGCTAGAATATGCTCTTCCCTTTTATTCAGACTACCGTCCCAAACATCCGTCGCTGAAGTGAAGCCACTGAAGGGTTACACCTAACAACGGGTTAATCTTCAAATTGCAATTTTATTCGTATGCGAATTTTATTCGTAAAACGTTGTTTCTTTTTCTAATCGTTTGCTTTTCTGATAACTCTATAACGTCAACAATAATTTAATAAATAATTGCAACAACTTTGTTTAGGTGGAACAAATAACAACAACTTTAACAATAAGTGGATAATACTTAAAGCCTCCCACTGTGCAGCAAAACAAAAAGTAAAAAATTTTACAAAATTGTTGTAAACAATAGAACAAAAAGTGAACAGATAGAATGACTTCTATGCTACAGCATTTTGGCCTGTAACTGCCGCTACTGTCACTACACTACCAATCTCCATGCCTTAAGCCAATACCAAGGCATTTGCCAATAAATTTTTTTTTAAAAATTTCAAATGTATAATTGAGTTTAGAGCATAAAAAAAACTCTAATGTTTAAGCAACATGCATCCCAGCCAGCATTTTTTGAAATTTTTAATCAAATTCGAGTCTTTTTTGATTCTTCTGCGCGATTGAAAAGCTAGAATATGCGCTCATTTTCTAATCATAAAAGACTCTTTTGTCGGGAGAAAAAAGTGACTAGGGGCGACTCTTCTAAAAAAGTCATTTACGAGTCATTTTCTATATTAGTGTAGAGTAATTTTCGACTCTTTTTCTAGTAGTCTTATAATCATTTTCGAATCGCTTTCTGATCATTTATTAGTCTTATTTATCGTCATTTGTGATTCTTTTTCGAGTCGTCTTTCAGTCATCGTTTAATCGCATACGAGTCTTTTATGAGTAATTTATCAGTATGTTTAGGAGTCCTTTTATTGTCATTTATCAGTCATTTTTGTATTAATTTGGATTCTTTTTTGGGTCATTTATGATTATAATTTGAGTCATTTATTAGTCGTATTTCAAAATCTGTTTTTAGTCGCTTTTCTAAGACCTACGTTTACTCTGCTGCGATTTCAAAAATCACGTTCGTATGAACATTGAGTAACAAAGGAAGCATACATGCATACATACATAATTGGCCGTTACAACCTTTCAGTCAGGTTACGGCCTAGCTTCACACACCACTCATATTGTGTACATTAATTTTATACGTGAGTGGCGGGACCTAGAACGATAGATTTTTAAGATAATCTGCTGAAAGGAAGTCGGCGTTTACCCAAGAAAGAATATATTTATATTATATTTATATTTAAAAACAAATTGTACTTTATTTCATAGCCATCTTTTACATAAACGACAATTTATAGAGAGAGGGTGTAAAAAAGCAGTTTTTAATCACCTATCTGCTTAAAATATGATCATAAAATACGTAATTACAATCACTTTTCAAACAACTGCCTGATCTGTTTTTGATTAAGCGTTTTTCAATCTTCAGTATAAGTAGAATATAATAATAAATAACGGAAATAATAGTCACATTTTAAACGTCTGAATGATTAATTTCCGATTGCTATACAACTTTTTATTGTATTTTAAATCGAACTCATTTTACTCGTTGGCGCGAATCATTTTTGAGTCCTTTTTTAATCGCGTAACTGACTAATAAGTTTTTGATCACCAAAAGTAGTCTTAAAAGACTCAGCAAGGTGATTTTTTTAAAAACAGTCTTCCAAATGCTAGCTGGGATGTTAGATATGGAAATATTGCATACAAAGCCATTTCATACATGCACACATACATACATACTGCTACACATTTTGAAACATATTCAATGTCATTTACTATTTGTCATTTGTCACTTTAAACTCAACACTACAGCAACATTTGCAACAACAACATCAGCAATATCTACAACAATAGTAGCAACCACATTAACAATGTGGTCGTAAAAAAATAGAAGACCAAAAGAAAAAAAAAACATATTCACCAACAAACATGCCACAAGCAACACTTATTGCTGCTGTCAGTTTTATTGCAAAAACAAAAAGTCTGTAAGAAAAATTTTTTAAAATGTATCGAAAGAGAGAGAGAGAGGGAGACTGTTAAATTATCTGAAAAATAGTTTATGAAAATACATGATTTAACCCTTAAATTGAATTTGGGCATTAGCGGGGCATATTTATAACGAGTTTTGGTTAAACTTTGTAAGCAAAGCTACATGTTTACTTACTTACTTTATATTACAACGTTTCAGTCAGGATTACAACCTAATTTCTCTCACCACTCATTTTATCCAAGACCTACAGGGGCCTACAGTTTATTATTGATTCCGAACAAGTGGAGAAGGTGTGTAGTAGGTGGTGTATTGGCCTATTAGACACGAGTCCTTGGTTCAAACCTCAGCTCAAGCATTTCCAACAGAACGAAATATAAAAAAAAATTCTTCGGAGACTTCCGCTCAGCAGAGTTCTGACAAGAACTCTGAGAGTAAATAAATCTGTCATTCGGAGTCGACTTTAAACTGTAGTTCTCGTGTACAAAAATTACCACACACAACATAAGTGGTGTGAGAAGCTAGGTTGGAATCCTGACTGAAGGGTTGTAATGACCAAGTATGTATGTATGTATCATGACAGATCAAGATTGCATCAGTGCATGATGAATTTATATAAGATATGCTGACTAGGTTCTTAAGAGGTTTGTTACACCAATCAGTCAATAAGAACGAAAATATTTTATAAAGCACAGTGACAAGTTCCATGTATATTTACTGATTTTACTCCCAGGGATGCAAGAATTCAATTCCAAGGATTTTTATTTAGCGTGCGGCTTTCCATTTCAGTTCAGTTTCCGATTCAATGTATCAATGTATACGAAACATGTTCTCTTATTCTAATGTACTGTACAGTTCGATGTACAAACAAGTGGCAAGTGCCCATATTCTTGGCAGACTTTATTGATGCAATTTTCTTTGACCTCTTAGCCCTCTTAGTCTTAGTAATGTACTGCCCTAGTAACGAAGTGATTCAACATCTTCGATGTCTTTGTCTAGGGTGGGGAGATCTTTGACCTTTTAGTCTGTCTAATGTACTGCTCAAGCATCAAAATGAGTCATCTTCTTCTCGTTTATATGTATCAATTTCCTGTTCTTTTAAAGACTATCGCAACTCCTGTCATTTAATGGGTCACTGCGCTCGTTTAAGCCTACCTGCTAATCTGATTGTTCACTTTTCCCAACCTATACAAATACAACCATGTAGTAGTGTTACTGAATTGGTCATTACAACCCTTCAATAATACAACCTAGCTTCTCACACCACTCATGTTGCGTGTGTTAATTTGATTCACAAGTGGAGGGGCTACAGCAGTTTAAAGTCAACTCCGAATGGCAGATTTGTTTTTTAGAAACTTTTCATGGCAATAGTAACCAGAGTGCCATCATATCCTCCCACACAATCCCAAGAGCATTTAAGGTTAAATTTTGTGCATAATATACTCCTCGAAACTCCATACAATTTTTCAATTTTTTATTTCTTTATTGAGTCAAAATAGAAATAACGGCTACCAAAAAAAAGAAAGACGAAAAACTGAAAACGAAAACGAAAAAAAAAAAAAAATATCAACCAAGAATATGTAACAAAGTGCCTTTAAGCACGCGTACAATTAGCGGCTAATGGCATGTATTCCATTTGTATACAGTAGTGTTCTCGTACACTATACATGCTTGAATCTATATGATCTTATATTCAACTGCCTAGTTGGCTGTAGTTGGCTGTAGAGCTACTAAGTGAGTCCGTGTATGTTGTATTTTAAGTAAATGCGTTGTCATTTTAAATGCATGTCGACTGCGTATCCAAAATATTTCATTTTAATTAGTTGTTAACCATCGACAGTAAATCCAAACAGGCAGCAGGCATCACTTGGCTCAATACACTCGCTCGTGCAATATGTACGAGTATATTCGATCAGCCATTATTTGTGTTGCAAATAGTTCGCATAAAGAGCACAATGAAAAAGCTAAACACAGTGCACTAGACTCACAGTTGAAGAGAGTCATACGATGGCGGTAATTTTAATATACATAAGGGGGTACAGAAAGAGCATTGTTTGGAAAATTAAAAAATTTTTTAAATTTACGTGGAGGATAGCAACCTGAAACAAATAACAGTCTACTATATAAAATTAGAAGAACAATTTAGTTGTGCTACTATTTTGCACAAAACTGTTTCAACTGCTTCTATATTGATCACTCGTACTTTTTTTTTTCTTTCGTAATTTCATTACACTTTTATAACCGAATGTAGAACTCTTCTTCGAAGGCCAATTGAAATGAAACACTTTATGCTGAGTGCAGTGAGTGCATAGTGAATTGGGGGGTTTAATATTTTTGTCTTCAATGTAAATACTTTGGCAACTCTAGTTCAAGTTGTTGTTGTTGCTTCTAAAACATATTGTTGCTGCTATTGGCAAGTGATTTAATGAGAAGTGAATGACATAAATTAGCACCTATTCTAACGCTTGTATTGGTCACGATTTCAACTGAGTGGCAATGCTGTACGAGTATGTCTGTATGACTTTGTATTTCACTGTTTTGCAAGTTGTTGTAAATTTGTTGTTATTTTATGTTAATTTATTTGGTAGAATAAATTCACATACGAGTATAACAGAGGCGTCTTGTAAAATAAAAAGAAAAAAATTGAAGACATTTTTTTTGAAAATATTTCATTGAATAACAACGAATTCACGAATAATTTAAAAGGGAAAACAATTATTTTTTAAAGTTACACATATGCACGCATAATAAGCCACTGCAAGCCTTCAGTCAGAATTACACGTAAGTGGCGGGACCTAGAGTTTAAAATCGACTCCGAATGGCTTCGATTTATGAGAAACCTTAGCATGGCAATTTAATTTAGGTTAGGTTAGGTTAGAGGACGTGTACTTGTCAATTAAGATAAGTACCCGGGGAGCCTTGTTGTCGGCTCTCGACACAGATTTCAAACTCTCAAAGGAGGCCCAGCCAAGGGTCCTCAGCCCCAACCTACCAAGGGCTGGGCAGTTTCGATAGTCTCCAACTCCGCCTCATCGCAACATGCACTGCAATAGTCCGGCTGGGGTCAGCGACCTAATCTCGCAGTGCCCCGTGATAAAACCGACAACCAACCTTAAGCTGGCCTTATCCAATCCCAGCAGCCAACCTGTTCTCTTACTGTCCACAGCAGGCCATATACATATAAAACAAAACAACCCGATCCGTTCCCCCAACTATTTACTTTAATTTACTCTTCAGAGTTTTTGCCAGAAATCTGTTGAGAGGAAGTCGCCTAAGAAATATTTTTTTTTTCGTTTTGTTGGAAATGGCTGAGCTGTTGTTTAAACCATGGCCTCACGTCAAATAAGTCAACATACTAAATACTAGACTGTGGTTCATCATTACCCATTCATCCACAAATGAGCAAGCTAAGCAACGAATACAGGATCCTCACACTAATTGTCTACCACACTACCCACTAGACCTCCACGGTACCCAAATTAGAATCTAATTTGTAATTGTATTGCAACAAACAACGAAATAAAAATAGCAGTCAAATTGATTACAACTTTCTTACTTTCCTCGGCTTGACTTTAAGCCAAGTGTTTAAATTTAATCAAAAAAACCCCAATGGAAAGCTTTATGGAATCATAATGAATAAAGAAGTATTGTTTGAATATCTGTGATATTTTTAGGTCACGCGAAACAGCTTTTACTTCACAGTCACAAAAGAAAATATTCTAAAAGTAAAAATTTAGTTGACAATATACTTTAGGACCCTTTATTAACAATAAACGGCTTTAATGGAATAGCTTAAAGGAAAATAAACAAAGTTTTTCTTAACCTGCCTGAAGCAGGTCAATAAATCATTTAGCGACACCTGCAATGGACATATTGCAACGAAATGAAACTCTAAAACCGAGAAACAAATAAACAAAATAGAAAACTAAACAGATTTCGATTAAGTTATAACAGCCAATAACAATAAAAAGAAGTGGAAGAAAAATTTTCATTTTTAATACTTTTTTTTTGCAAGTCAATTGGTTTTAAGAAGCATTGCGAAAGCCTTTCATTTAAAATTGAAAATGAAAATTTTTTGTTGTTGTTGTCGTTTTTCAGCAATAAATTTTTATTTTCATTTTGCCACAAATTGTAGAAAAGCTTCCGAAGACCTTTAGTAACGTTACGTTTAAGTATACAGTGGGGCAAAAACGAAAATGATGTAAGAAATTTCTACACCGAAAACTTTTCCGACCAACTCGCTTTAATAGCTGTCTTATTATCTAAGGACTGATAGAACTTAACCATTTTTTTTTTTTTGAAACCAAAGCTCAGGAGATTACCCCTGTTCATGCAATACATTGTGTGAATATAGGTAAGATAGTTTATAGGAGAAATGAAAGAGGGGGTAGTGTGCGACAATTTTTTTTAATGGCCTTCGTGAAAAAAAATTTTGTATAGCCGTTGATTTCCATCATGAACCGAATCGCAGTAAACATACATACATACATAATTGGCCATTACAATCCTTCAGTCAGGATTACGGCCTAGCTTCGCACACCACTCATGTTGTGTTCCTTAATTTTATACTTGAGTGGCGGGACCTACAGTTTAACGTCGACTCCGAACGACAGATTTTTGAGAAACTATTCATGGCAGGTTTATTTCAGAGTTTTTGCCAGAAATCTGCTGAAAGGCAGTGGCTGAAGAAATATTTTTTTATTTCGTATTGTTGGAGATGTTTGACTTGGGGTTTGAACCGTGACCTCACGTCTAATAAGCCAATACACTACCTACTAGACTAGACTTCAAATATAGCGTCGTTTGTAGAAGGATGCCCTTAAACAGCATCTAGAGAGGAAATCGCCGAAGAAATATTTTTTTTTTTCATATTTCGATTTGATGTCTAGCCTGGGGCTCGAACCCGGGCTTTACGTCTAATAAGCGAACACACTACCTACTAGACTACGGCGAACAGTAAAACACAAAGAAAATATTTTGCTTCTTTGAAGATCGCACTGTCTTAGCTCTTGCTCCATCATATGTAACCAATTATTCTCTTGCTACACAACGGTTTGGATTATTAATATTCCACTCTATCTCTATCTTTCTCCCGATTCTTTCACCGATCCACCTACATTTTCTATGTTTAATTTTGGTTCAGTATGGGATTCACTTAAGATTCTAGATGTAGGCGTAAGTGTTCTAAGGACGACAATGCCAACCAAAGGATTTTAATCCATTCTTAATTGCCTTTCTACTAAGCACATTCTGAAGCAGCATGTAACTATTGCGACATTCACATTGAACACAACAAACTGCTAACCTAAGCAGCTTTTTTAATATGCTGGAGTTAAAGCAAATTTTTCCGATCCGTTGTGCAAAGTAAAGACTAATAGAACGCCTATCCCCTCAAATTCAGTAAAAACCGATGGCCGATGGCCCGAAGTTGGATGGGATAAGGAGAAGACATGGCTATCAACTCGTCTTTTAAATGGCTGCTCTGAAGCAAAGTTCTCCTTGAGAACATTCTAATGTTCCTATGCTGGTATAAAGTCTCTTTCCAACGTTATATGAATGCCCGACTTAGTCCCCGAATGTCGCACATATATCCGGAACTTCTATTATTTGGAGAGCATTTTCCGTAACCCGTACGTTAGAAATCTCGTTCGAAGCCGACTTTAAACTGTAGCTCACGCCACTTATCGATAAAATTAACATACACAACGTAAGTGGTGTGAAAAGCTATATCGTAATCCTAGCTGAAGGATTATAATGCCCAATTTAGTACGTATGTATGTATGTATTTTCCGTACACGGAAACTGTGTTGCGAAAGAATGTGCTGCGGAAACGATCTAACAATCTGCTTTGTGATCTTCGCAGAGAAATCTTCTTGGCCATTATTAGACTAGAAATTCTTTCTGCTTTCTGAATAGAAGAGAGGTCTTGCTCGGTGAAATAGTTAATTTTTCTTTCAAAGGAGCATAAAACCGTCTGCTATTTAATGTGTCAGCGGTATTGGAATCCCATTATTTAATTTTCTGATAAAATTGTTTGAAGTTAGATAAAATGACATTAGCCGGTATACAAAAGCATCTTGGTAACTCGGGCCACAACCATAATAAACTGACCTAAGGGGTTATTTCATGTTATTATGTATGATGTCGTCATTTAACCTAACCTTACTAAATCATTTCTCACACGCTTATTCGATTAAGAAACGCAGTTGTGTACTTTTGACTTTAGGATCTGTTCTGTTTGACCAAGAACTCTTTGTTAAGACGTTAAAAACGTCTGCAAAATCCTAAGTTCATTCGCTCTCGCGTCTGTTTGTAACTTCCTTAGCCCTGAACACCCAATTCTTAATTTCCAATTTCTTAATTTAAACTATTTTGCTATTTATTTTACGTTACACTCCACTGTAAAATATAAAAAGCAAACGATTGTTTGGAGGGTGTCATTATCGTCTATTACTAAGTCATGTAATGGCAGCCTTAACGACTACCGACTGAAACGAATACGAAAGCGAATACTTTTGCTATTAAACAGTCTACATACGGAATGACAAAACACAACGCGTCGTAGAAGAGAAAGTAACATTTTCATTAACAAACGGCTACTTGGGCAGACAGACATGGTACATAGTCGTTTACCCTGCTTAAAGTTTCTCCTCCAACCAACTCTTTTGTTTTTTCAACTGTAGCTCAGAAAAAAACTCTCAACTCCGCCTCTCTCTGCTACAAAAGATTTTTTAAATATTAAAACAAAACGGACACAGAGATAGACAGACAGACAAATCGTGTTTAAATTTATAAAAAAAAAAAACAACAACAGTAACAACAATTAAAACAACAACAAGTGCAATATACTCATTAACCAACACTAAGACAATACATGCATGCTTTGCTGCACCAACAATGGCTATGGGAGTACAACAAACTGGCATGAATTGTTTGTCTGTCTGTCTGCCTGCCTGACTGTGCAGCACTGTCTGTCTGTTTATCAGTTTGACAGCCCGTTGTAAACTGTCATCTCTCAACCATTCCAAAGTATTTGTAGCAGTTGTTGGTATTTTTCTATACTGTCAACAACAACATGCACAGAGTTATTAAAACTATTCAAACTATGATGATGACGCTAATGTTGATGATGTATACGCTGGGAAATCTAAATACTCGCACATACACACATACACACTTTGGACATACGAATGCAGAGGTAAGTCTATAAGAAAGAAAGTTGCTGCAGTTTAAGCCAAACTCAGTTATACCCTACATCACAAAGTACATTAATTTAATGAATACAGTTGGGCATCGATTAATGGGTTACAATTAAACGCAATCAACAATTAGACGTGATCGACAATTTTCTTCTTTCATTAAAGAAATGGAAATTATAATGGACCATCACATCAAGCCTATTCTGATACTAAACCTACAAAGAAGTCATACTGAAGTAAATTAAACATGGAAAATGAGGTGGGTCATCTATGTAATCAAAAGGAAGCCCGATTGGATCACCAGGGATAACTTTGTCGTCTAAAGACCACCTGAAAACAAACGGAACTCAAGATCCATTCCTGGAGATGATCTATGGAAAGCATAGGCTACCGAGAGGAATAATAAAAAAAGAGTAATTGCATCAAGAAGCCATACTGAGGCAAATTATACAAGGAAAATGAGGCGGGTCATCTATTTCATCAAAACGAATCCCGAATCACAAGGTTAGCCGTTCTAAGCGTCTAAGCACCACCTGCAGACAAACAAAACTCAATATCAATTCCTGTCAATTGGAGATGATTTGTGGAAGGCATAGATCACAAAGACAGGTAATAAAAAAGCGTGTTTGCATCAATTACCAGGAATGCAAAGGATTCTAAATATACGGATTTGTAAGTTTAAATTTCTTTTATAAGAGGTTTTTTCGTTTGCAACTGCAAAAAATCCAAGGCTGCTGTGAAACTTGCTTTAACACTGAAGCATGGACTACAGTTCCTCTGGACTAAGCTCTTATGCATCTCATGGCTAGGGATAGATTTATTAGATCTCTATTGATATTCTGTAATACGGAAATCTAGTATGGCACCGGCTATGGAAAGCGAAGTTTATCATGTTCTCTTGATTTTTCTTCTACAAAAGTCTTCGTAATCTAGTAGGCAAGAGCCAGTGGTTCAACTCCTAGCTGAGACATCTCCACCAAAATGATATAAAAAATATTTCTTACGGCGACTTCCTCTCAACAGCTTCTGGCAAAAACTGTAATAGTAAATAAGAATTGTCCTGAAAAGTTTCTCAACAGTCTGTTGACGAAATCGACTTTAAATTGTCGGTGCCGCCACTCATGAATTAAATAACACACACAACATGAGTGGTTTAAGAAACTAGATCGTAATCCTGACTGGGTTGTAATCCTTACTAACGACCAATTAAGTAAGCAAGTAAGTCTTATTGGCGACATTAATGGACTTGCCACTCTTTTTAACACTCTGACTTAGAAATTTCCCAAAGATTGTTTTTTTCCATTTAAATCCTTGAATCCACTGTATAACGGTTTATATGCGACCCATATTTCTACACCGTTTTCTATAACTTTTTAGTGACTGAGCAGAGATAGAAGCATCATAGGCTGAATAAAATTTTTGAAACAAAATCGAGCTAATCACTCATGGATTCACAGCTCACTCGCAGCATTCTCAGTCCATAGGTTAGGTTAGGTTAGAGGGCGTGTACTTATCAACTGTGACAAGTACAGTACCCGGAGGTTGTATTGACCCATTGTACAACGTCCTAGCTTCTCACACCACTCGTGTTGTGTGCGTTAATTTTATACATGAGTAGCGGGACCTACGTCGACTCCGAACGACAGATTTTTGAGAAGCTTTTCATGGCAATCTTTCTTAGTAAGAATGCAACATATAGTGTATTTCTATGGACATTCTAGTCTTATTTTAAACTGATACGAGCTTTGCAGTCGCCGTAGTCTAGTAGGTAGTATGTTCGCTTATTAGACGTAAAGCCCGGGTTCGAGCCCCAAGCCAGACATCAAAACGAAATATGAAAAAAGAAAATATTTCTTCGGCGACTTCCTCTCAGCAGATTTCTGTCAAAAACTCTGAGAGTGAATAAACCTGCCATGAAAAAGTTTCGCAAAATCTGTCGTTCGGAGTCGACCTTAAACTGTAGGTCCCGCCACTCAAGTATAAAATTAAGGCACACAACATGAGTGGTGTGAGAAGCTGACTGAAGGGTTGTAATGGCCAATTATGTATGTACGAGCTTTATACTTAATGTAACCCGAAAGCATGTGTTCGATTGACACAATCCAATTTCAATTGTTTATTAATAAAAA
This sequence comes from Sarcophaga rosellei, assembly GCA_930367235.1. NCBI lineage: Eukaryota > Metazoa > Arthropoda > Insecta > Diptera > Sarcophagidae > Sarcophaga > Sarcophaga rosellei. The sequence goes on from OV884019.1 coordinate 34,423,989, forward strand.
TCTCAGTAAACTTGTTGCATGACCCAAGAACTATTTTGCAACTTGCGTATAACTGATTTAAACACAGTAAGATAGTTTTAAAATTATATATCTCACTTTCATTATTCCAAAACATTCCGTTAAGTGTCAGATAATTGATGCCCAACTGTATTAATGAATTCACTTGCTCTGTGCTGTTCGCCATGCAAATGCTTAATTAACACATTCTCAGCCATAATTAACTGAGCAAAAAAGAGAAACCAGAATATTAAAAATGGCTGACATATTAACAGTAAAAAACAAGACAAAAAAACTATTCGTAACTCCATATTTTTCTTGTTCTCTGCTTGGTGTCTGTGTGTGATGCGTAATCATAATTCTTTACAATTCCTTTTTGTCATATTTTATACTCATTACTTCGCTTTTTTTTTTATCTAATTGTTGTTGTTGTTGTTGTTTATTAAAATATCTAATTAAAGAGGAGGAGACTATGATCGCTCATAATACTATAGTTTAGTAAATGTATGTATGTATATGTGTGCGTGTGAGTAACATAAATTACAAAATTTACTTTCATTTCATAAACGAGAGACATCAGTTCACATACAAGAATGAAAAAAAAAACAATTCACACTCTCTCGTATAAACACACACATGCACTTGGGTTTTTATTGTTTTGTTTTCTTTATTATGTTTCTACACAAACATTATGATAATTTTGTGGTTGTTGTTGTTTACACACATTCTCCCCTTTTTTGTTATTTCCATTAATGCTTGTAGTACAGTTGTTGTTATGTTGTTATGATTGTTCTTGCACTTGCACAGTTCAGTGCAGTTGAATTGAGTTGATCATCAAATTGTTGATGGGTTTGTTTATATTTATTTTTATTTTTGTTATTTGAATGACTAGCAGGTTAGTTGGCTTGCATGTTAAGACGCCATATTGATATTTTAATGTTTACAAAATATACTTGCACTCAACTACACATACACACTTTGATATATTCACGTATAGGGAGAAGAATATGTAAAGTAGTCGTACCCTTACTACAGAGTATGATTTTTTTGTGTTTATGCAGCCATGTTGGCAATGTACGGTTAAACAATACAGTGTTTTCGATAAATAAACGGGCAAGTACAATTATGATGAATAATAAGAAATATTATTACAAAAATAGTATTATCGGGTTATCCAATTAGTGGTTTTAAATTTGCCTGATTGGTAAGTTTGTCTTTCATTTATTTAGTGAAAGATTTGCCATTTACGAATATGAATCGAATATGAACTTGCTATAAAAGTGGTGATTAAACGGGACTTTTTCTCGAGCAATACATATAATATAATAATCTTTAAAAAAAGAGGAAATTGATTCTTTTCATACTTGGTCAGTACATTAGACAGACTAAAGGGTCTAAGAGGTCATATATCTCCCCACACTAGACAAAGACATCGAAGATGTTGAATCATTTCGCTACTTGGGCAGTACATTACTAAGACTAAGAGGGCTGAGAACTCAAAGAAAACTGCTTCAATAAAGTCTGCCAAGAGTTCGGAAACCTAGAAACCTGTTCGTACATCGAACTGTACATGACATTAAAATAAGAGAACGTGTTACTGAAGCAGCTACAATACGCGGTAACTGAACTGAATTGGAAAGCCGTACGCTAAATAAAAATTCTTGGAATTGAATTCTTGCATCCCAATGCTAAACTGGGAGTAAAATGAGTGAACATACATGAGACTTTCCTTTATTAAATATTTTCGTTCTTATCGACTGGTTGGCGTAACAAACCTCCTTAGGACCTCGTCAGCATACAGTTTCTTCATGCACTGGTGCAATCTTGATCTGGCATGATACATACATACATACATAATTCAATACAGCCCTTCAGTCAGGATTACGACCTAGCTTCTCACATCACTTATGTTTCTGTGTTAATTTTATCCATAAGTGGCTTGGCCTACAGTTTAAAGTCGCCACTAAACGACAGATTTTTGAAAAACTTTTGATGACAATTTTATTTAATCTTTGAATTTTTGCCAGATGACTGCTGAGAGGAAGTCGCCGAGAGAAATACTGGACTATGGCAGACATCTCTAGCAAAACGAAGTTCTTTTTTTTTTTTAGTCGAACGTCCCCGGCCACACACTAACCCACCCTCACCCGACCGCGGAGGGCTCGTCCCCATTACGTAGGGACACGTACACACTACAGTCCGGACTGTAGCGGGTAAGGGAAAAGTAATGGCAACAAGAACATAAATCAGCTACAGAACTTAATCACAAGCTGAATAAACTAACAATAAACATGAACTACCTATGACAAGAACGAAAATAAATTTGTATATAATAATTTACAAATTAATGCCAGCATATAAGCTACGTTTTAAATTACAAACACTACAATTAAAATCAATAAAATCATAATATAAGTTAAAATCATTACATAATCTACGAAAAGGAAAATTACATCCATAGTTCGTTCTATAGAAATCTAAAGAAAGAGGACGATAGTGCCGTGAAAATCTTGCAGGAATACTGAAATTCAGGTTACAAAGCAAAAACTCAGAATCGATATCACCTCTAACCAGATTAAAAACAAAACAAACACCTAAAAGAGCCCTTCTACGTTCCAAAGTCGGAAGTTTTATTAAACCTAATCTAGCCTCATATGACGGAAATCCATTGGCATAATCCCATCCTAAGCCACGTAAACAGAATAATAAAAACTGCCTCTGCACAGACTCTATTGAATCACTATGACAACGATAGTATGGATTCCAAATAATAGACGCATACTCCAAAATAGGTCTAACAAGTGAAATGTAGAGCAGTCTAGTTATATAAGGATGAATGGATAATGCAAGAAATTTGAAGGATTATAAAGAAATTTAAAGAGACTAGCCAATCGGGTTGGCAGAAAATTCGAATTGTCGTTTACACGTTGTTTTTAGCAATTGAGACTATCTAACGGCTCATTATGACATATTTTCCATTTGAATGTGGACTCCTATTTATTTAAAGTCTAATTCATGCAACAATTAAAGCAATTTACAAGGCCGTATATGTGCTGACAGGCTTTTAATGCTGATTTTTCAAATAAAATGTTCTTCTTTAGCGAAGTTAATTTCGAACTATTTGTCCCATATGGTAGTGTTCGGAGAAACCGGAAATGATTCTAGAAAAGTCATTAAATCCCAAAAAAATTAATGTATAATGCACATTATAGTCTACAGCTGTTATTAACCCGTACTATTTCAAATAACCCGAAAGAAATGATACCCACAATTCAGAGCGCTATGGCCATGACATCAGACATTTTTGGCTGATCATGAATTGTACAATAGCCGCAAGCCATTCACGATCGGTTTTGGCTGTATGCCATTAAGAGTTTTCAAAAAGAAATATTTATCGCTTTGGCAAAGCCTCCCTTAGACTTTTAGTGCGAGGCTACATCAAAAACCGTGTCTAGAGAACAATCTCCTATTAATGGAACATCTGAAGATCGAGTTATCAACGAAATACAGCACGAAATGAAAATAAAAGAGTTGTAGAACTATCTCACAAGAATTGACTGTTGCTATCAATGCGGAGAAGGTCATTAAATTGAGATTATATTTCGTGCATAATGGAGATGTCTAAGCATTATAATGGCGATGTTGAAAGTATTTCGCTACAGAGGAGCAAATATGTGGGGAGCTTCACTCCTTTGCAAAGCAAAACGATGGTAAAATGAAACCACTTGCAGAAAAACCAAATAGATCTGGGCCCTTTCTGGTTATGACAACTAGCAATTCAACCTCACCTAACCTTAGCCCATAGTGCGATACAAAAATGAGTCTTGGAACTTTGCATTAAAGGACGCTGGGGCAATCCAATCATTTTCGCAGAATCTTATAATACTTGATTGATACGCATGAGGTATTCTGTTAACATGGTTAACAGGGGCAATATTGGAAGAACTGATAAACTAAAATGGAAAACATTGCAGCAGACTTGCCATAATCTCTTCTCAAGTATGTTGTTGCTTTTAAAGAAACATAAACATTTTTTTTATTATCCCTTACGGTAAATGGTTATACTTGAATCAGTAACCACTGGCATGCCGTTATTTAACTTTAACTAGAGCTCATTTATTAACAGTCCAGTTTGCTTTATTTTTGTCTCTGTTTCTTTGTTTTTGTTGTTTTTTTGTGGCTTAAAAATTGCCTAAAACCCTATTTCATAAGCATTGCTTAAGCCAGCAACAACAAGAAAAGAAAAAGTCTGCTTTAGAAAATTTCCAAAAATAAAAACAAAAACATTAAATGAGATGGACTAACTCTGTTAATGTGTTTGTTGTTGGTTTTCTTTTTTTCTCTTGGGAGCACAATTTATCCGACCATTTAAACAGAGACACACAAACAGTTAAAAGCTGACTCTGATATTAAAATATTTAAAGTTTTGTGAAAATGTTTCGCTCACGGTTACGGGTTTAGGGAAGTCGGGTCTGGTTTGTTCAATGATGATGATTTACAAGTACAAAGAATTCCAAAATCCTTTATGGACCACAATAATACGGGCATTTTGGCTTGTAAGTCATACATATGTCTCCTGCTAATGAAGATGAAAATAAAGTCAGAAATTGTTAACGTTTGTTTGCCAATTTCCTCCCCGCTCAAAATAAAATCACACACAAATACAGCTTAATAGGCCAAACATCAACACAATCGTCTTCATCATCAGCATCAACATCACCATAAACATACCAAATGTAATGAAACAAAACCAAAACCAAAAAAAAAATATAAAAGTTTTCTGAGGGTTTTTGAGGGTATTAACATGGCCATGATTAATGTGTGGCCATATATTAAATTCATATTTCGTGGTTTTACAAAAAACGAAAAACAAAAAGAACAACGACAGAAAAAAATCTGTGAAAAAGATTTCTGAAAAAAAAAATTTAACTTGAAAATAATTGTTGCAGTTATTTTGTCTTGTTTTTGTTTTTTTCATAATTTTTTTTTGGTCATTAACTCTTTGCAAATCAACGCTTAACTTGGCTTGCAAAGAAGGCAGATTGACCAAAGTTGAATGCTCGATTTCATTTCTGCTAAAGATGTGAACAATAACGACTTTATATGACTTTTTTCTTTCCATTTCATTTAACGGTCTATCCCTTAATACGAAAATGTTAAATTTCTCTTATTTGCTTTATTACTGTGCTACAGACGATTATCACTGTGATGTTCACTTATTCGATGCGTTTGTAACAGTTTTTCTGTCGATTACTTTTCGGTACTTGCGGTAGTCATAAGCATTTTCCTTGTCCTTTTATAATTTCTTTGATTTGATTTTACAGCCATTTATTCAAGTCAACTAAGCAGCTGTAGTGAGTTCTATAATATTAGGGTTGCCATCTGACTGTACTTGGAGTCGGTACTTGCGGCAGTCATAAGCATTTTCCTTGTCATTTTATAATTTCTTTGATTTGTTTTTATTTCCATTTTATCCAAGTCTGCTAAGCAGCTGTAGTGGGTTCTAGAATGATGGGGTTGCCATCTGTCCGCACTTGGAATCAACTCACAATATAAAAATATAAGAGAGTTAATGTTACCCGTCTTGAAGGCTATTGAGGCCTTAGCTGGTGGCCTCGCTTCGTATTCGGAATCTTACATGATCTTCGTTGACAGTCAGGCTGCCCTAAGGGCCATTGCGTCGGTATGGTGCAAATCACGGCTTGTTCGCGAGTGCAAGGAGTCGTTAAGGTCTTTTGGACAAGACCGTATCCGTCTATGCTGGGTTCAGGGTCATAGCGGAATACTGGGCAATGAGACGGCGGAGGTTAGGTTCACTTTCTGAGGGTGATTTAATAGTTCGTTCTGACCCCCCAATCTGCCACCTCTACGGCCTCATCAATGGATGTTCCAGTGGATAAGAGCAGAGGCGTTGAGGGAACGGATCAAGTTGTTATGTTTCTAGATGTCTATGGCCTGCTATAGACAGTGTGAGAACAGGTTGGCTGCTGGGCTTGGATAAGGCCAGTTTAAGGTTAGTTATCGGATTTATCACGGGGCACTCGGTGATCTCGAACAGATCCCAGCTGGACTATTGCAGGGTATGTTGCGATGACGAGAAGTTGGAGACTGTCGAACACATCCTCTATAACTGCCCAGCCCTTGGTAGCTTGAGCTGGTTGAGAAGTGCTAGGGCTTCATCAGTGTAGTCGCGCTCTGCCTTTTTGTTTTGTTTGGTCTGTGTAATTCCTTACACATACATACTGACTACAGCAGATTTCCACGGTATCTTCAAGAGTTGGCGGTCTATTATTCTTATGTATTTAATTCGTCATCTGGTATGACTTCTTGGGCAACAACAATTCCCGTGCGGCGCTTTAGCAAATAATATACATATGTATCATGCCTAAAATATTTGCATATTTTTAAAAGCTTTAGTTGACCAATGTTTCCGAGGCAATCTGATTGCAGTTTTATATGATCAGTTTAGAATTAAAGTTAAATCTGTGGGTGATACAACTCAGCAGTCAACAGTGTTAGGGGAATCTAAGTGTGGTGTATAATCAAAGACAAAATCCTTCTATGATCCTTTAAGATTTCTGGCATTTATGACATGCACTATTAAAAATGGTCCTTGAAATTAGTGGTTACAGTTTATAGAATAGCATACATCCCTGTATATATCACGGACTGCTACTTTGAAATCATTGTGAAGGTAAAGTCTACCTCAGCGTTTCAAGTCTACCTGAGCGTTTCAAGTCTGTCTATTACTTCATAACAATGCCGGAGTAAATAGAAGTATGCGTGTCCTCTGTCTTCTCAACGGATTACCATTATGCTGAATTATATTATAAGGGAAGTCTCATGAGAAAGAAAACAAATTATATGGAGTTTCCCACGTCAACTCCAGAGTTATGATTAAGCGAATAATATATGCCTAGTTTCGCATAACACCTCATATCATGCTAAGCTAATTCATCTGTAAGAGATGGGCCAGATAAGTTTGTACTCTCTAAACAGTGTAGTGACTACGAACAGCGAATCATAAATTGATGCAAGCAACAAACTCAACAGGGTGGAGGGGCATGCAGACGATTGTAGTCGAACTTGCAATTACATGTGTAAAGTCCTTTCTATTTTACGCAAGTGAAAACTGATTTATATCGAAAGCAATTACTCAGAAGCGACTATAAAACGTAGATCATTTGGGACCTTCCTTGGACCAAATAGCTACGCAAAAATAAGTGCAAAACTTAGAATGTAACTGATCATCTATAAAAAGATCCCATGGAGGCTTATCGATATGTTCTGAATTAACGTAGTCAAGGAAGCCATAAGAAAGGACGTCCTAAGACTGCGTGGTGGAGATAACTGTAAATGGAAGTAAATTAGTGCGAAATATTGTGTAATAAACTAAACGTGCTGGCAGAACTATATAGAAATACTTTATTGAGTACCTATGCTTTAGCAAACAAAGGAATTAATGATCATCATGCACTAGCCAGCAGACAAATGAATTAATGATCATGATGTATCTTTGTTGCCTTCACTATCTTGCAACACACACACAGTTTTAGTTGCAGTGAAAAGATATTTTTAAAGAACTTCTAACTTTTTTCCCATACGATAAAAAACGGTATACAGCATCTCAAATTCGACTTCCACAACCGAAACCAAATTCAGCTACATATTTAACTTCGGTATTTTTTAAAAAGAAGAAGAATAAGAAATAAACGAATCACGGGAAATGTGCAAAACTAAAACCAAAAAACGAAAAACCTGGAATATCTTTTATGATCGTATTTTCTTGAAATGTGTTAAAAATTTAAATTTATTTGCTGTCATTAATTTGGCACCTTGCGCGAAATTAGTTCACGACGATGATGACTTTATCGTCATTTTTGCATTGTTACGAGTCTGTTAACAAATGGGAATTTAAGAATTTTTGACTGAATTATACGAGTGCCGTAAACACTCACTCACACTCGTACACACTCACACATACATGCATAGTTTTGGCCTGATAATAGCTGCCGCTTGCTGGCCACAAATCGAAGCGAGTGAATGAGTGTGAATAAACCGAATCAGTGAGTAAGCTCAACGGAGTATATGATGAGCGTGTGAGTGTGCCGTTTTAGTAGCCTTAAGATTTTACATAACAAAATGGCCCACGGTTAAAGAAAAAGATTAAAAAAGAGCACTTGATTTAAAATATTCATTTCTCTTATTGCTGTTAGAGAGTGTTGGCAAATATATTAACGAATATACGAGGTGCCCTCTAAAATAAAATTAGTAGAATATTACAAGAGATTTGTTTTCTTTCAATTAATAATGGTTTACTCGTTACTAAGTTACTAAGTAAGTTTAAATTTTCATTTATACGAGTAAAGTATTCTCCAACTCCTAAAAACCTTGTCTTATTCTTCTTTTTCATAGATTGGGACCAGAGATCAGCAATGAGTATTCAAAAAGATGAGTATATTCGAATCATACTCCTAATTTCTGATACTTATACGCATTCATACTTATTTTAATATCATACTCATACTACTCATATTCAAAATTTGAAGTACTTATCGTACTCAAACTTAAAAATACACATGATGTAGTTGACTTCGACTCTCCCTTACTCAGCATTTACAAGAATCACAAGAATCGCGTACGAACACTACAATACTCACTAGAAGGTTGTGTGTTTGCCTTGCTTGCTGTCTTTGTCTTTTTCTTTCCTCTTTTTTTGTAAATGCAACAGCAACAAATGAGAGTGTAAATTTTGATGAATGATTCGAATCACTCGAATCATTTATGAGTATTATAAGTATTTTTTTAAATTTATAAATCTGAATGAGTAGGCGTATGAATCAAACATATTTCGAATGTTACAAGTTTGATGTCAACGTTGTACTCATACTCATTGCAACCTGTACTTAGAAATCAATGTTGTAGTGAGTACGAATAAATCAGAGTAGCTGAATTTTAATACTGTTGACTCAGGCGTATGAATCAAACATATTTCGAATGTTACAAGTTTGATGTCAACGTTGTACTCATACTCATTGCAACCTGTACTTATAAAACAATGTTGTAGTGAGTACGAATAAATCAGAGTAGTGGAATTTCAATACTGTTGACTCACTCATACTCAAAATTTTATGAGTACTTAAGAGTAGCGAAAGAACGATTCATTGCTGATCTCTGATTGCGACATTCTTCCTCATCCTGACTGTTCCTGCAATTGCCACAAATTTGCGACATACTATACAATGCCCCATAATTACGCACGTTAGAATCATAATGAATTCAATCTGAAAGGTCAAAAAAATTTTTTAATAGAATGCCCGATATCAGATGCCCATTTCGGGCCTATAAGATCGACAAAATGTCATGGGTAGCTTGCCGTTCACAGGCAAGTTCACTTGGTGGCCATATGGCCCAATGTGTTATCTGTGGGACGCAAAATCCAATGTTCAGAATAAATATCTCATAATCCGTTCTATAGTCCACTAAGATCGGCTCTTTCAATTCTCATGATATACAAAACTATCTCTGTGCTGTTGTTCACTTCTGTTGCGCTCTCAATCACAGGAATTTCAGGCAATTTCACCCATTGAAAAAGAGCAAAGATCCGAGCAAAGAGTTCATAACACATGGCAACTCTATCAATCTAGAACTCAATACAGTCGACTGTTGCGCTCTTAGCCATAGGAATTTCAGGTAGTTCCACCACTTGAAAAATACCCAAGGTCCTCATGTATTCACTCATCACAACAACCAAAGACATATTCACAACACATGGCAACTCTATCAATCTAGAACTTAATACAGTCGACTGTTGCGCTCTCAATCATAGGAGTTTCAGGCAGTTTCACCCCTTGAAAAAGACCAAAGATACTTATGTATTCACTCATTACAACAACCAAATACATGTTCACGAAAATATATTGTTTCTACAAGACATGGCAACTCTATCAATATAGAATAGAATAGAATACACTCGACCAATTTCGAACATAGCTTATTAGTTTCATAGAAGAAACTGAAACACATCGAAAATAGGAAATAATAAGAAGATAGGAGAGGTGCTTTTGGACACAGTGAGGTACTAAAGGCACGCGAACATAAAAAACATCTGAGTTGAACAACCATAAAGCTAAAGCAGTTATTTTAGCACCACCAGCATCACTTTGTATGGTCCTGGTGGTGCTTTGTACTCGTGATACACTCACAAGTGCAAGAGACCATACTTCCTGATCACACCTCGTATATGGTTAAAGTTGAATCCTGTACAAAATTAAATTGCGTAAAATTCATAAAACCAAATGTGTACGAAAAGGGCTTAAGCAACAAAGTCAGAGGCATCTTTTTGCAACAATCACACGCATACAACATACATACTCGTATCTAAAGGTACGACAAGATCTTGACAGAGCAAAAGATTAAAAGGCAAAGTATATGGCAGGGGGGCAATGAGGGAGCTTAAGCGGAAGACACAAATAAATTGTTACAAATTATGTTATAAAAAGAATTTAAGTGAGAAAAATGAAATTAAAAACGCATTTAAGATCAACATTTTTTTTGTTTTTTGTTGCTTTTTTTGTGTCTGAGTAGCTTTGCATTTATAAATCATTTTTATTAAGAAATTTATTTGAAATTTTATTTTAAAGAAATCCATACCATCATATCCTTGATTTGACGGTCGTTTTATAAACATTTATATATGTACGCATGGCAGCCAATAATTATGATTTTTTTGTTGTAATTTTAAAATTATTTTTTTGAAAAAATTAATTCTTTTGTGCAACAAATGACATTTAAATTACTTTAGAAATTACATATACGAACGAATAAATCTCCTTCAAGCAGGACTACACTTTTGACGAAATATTGTAACAAACAATTATTTTTTGATTTGTAATTCTACAGCAAAAATAGTAAATAGTAAGATGAAACCTATCACCAGGGCCGCGAATCCTTTTACCATAATATAATTGAGCCACAGGATAAAATGACGCTTGAAGCGCAGTTATACGACAGGATGTCTACATACGTAATTGGCCATTACAACCCTTCAGTCAGGATTACGGCCTAGCTTCTCAACACCAATCATGTTGTGTGTTTTAATTTTGTACATGAGTGGCGGGACCTACAGTTTAACGTCGACTCCTAACGACAGATTTTTGAGAAACTTTTTCATGGGTGGTTTATTTACTCTCAGAGTTTTTGCCAGAAATCTGCTGAGAGGAAGTCGCCGAAGAAATACTTTTCATATTCGTTTTGATGTCTAACCGAGGATATGAAAAGTGCCTTCGCGTCTAATAAGCCAACACACTACCTACTAGGCTACGGCGACAGGATATCTAATATATTAAAAGTAATCAATTACATCACCCGGATCGATAGCACAGATGAATGTGGGGAAACGTTACACGGATAGCTCTAAACATGGAGCTAAGAAGGGAGTGCACCTCTGTATAAAAGAATTAAAATCAAACAGTGCCTCCAGCTGCTGTTTCACAATACCGTTTGTGAATCTGAGGGATTGGCGATCGGGGAATCTATGACCTTGGCGAGTAATAATTTGGCAAATTTGACGTATAGGTACTTAAATATCTTCACTGATAGTCAAATGCCAATTAGGGCAATGTTCCGTATCCCGAGATACGTAATCCAGGAACGTCCTGGAATCTAAAATAGAGATCAACAATTACCCCCAGGTAATATATAGTTAATAGAGCCATTGTATTACATACCAATAACCCAATTAATCGTTAATTGCGTTGAAGACCAAGATGACAAAGAGAGCGCAAACATCGACTATTTGGGAACAATATCACAGTAGGAAGAACTATGATCCTTAATGAACATAAACAGAAGATACGGTGTGGGTTAAATCTACATTAATCCCTTGATTTTGTAAGACGAACGATTTCATACGTTCGTTTGTTTATGTGGCTAACACAAAAGAACACTCAATTTTATTTTCCCATACAAATAGATGAACGTGTGAAATCGTTCGTCTTACAAAAATATAGGGATAGGAATCCATTTTATGAACTTCGCATCAGTCATAATGGGCTGCTGTACCCTAAACGTATACATACATTCAACGATTTCATAGAAATGGTAATGATGAGGGAGAAGAGAAAAGCATCCACTGAGTGAGAACTGCTGCTATGGCTCTGCCCATCTGTCGCTAAATTCTGAGTGCCTAGAAATTATCTGTGTCAGATCTCCAAATGATGGGCAATGCCAGTGGCTTGCTTAGTCGGAGGAGATTAGGCGGACGAAGAACTGCCAGATAAGTAGACTTTGCTCAAGACGACTTCAAATCAAAAACAAAACTTCCTAGACCACTTGGTTATAAAGAGGAGAAAGGAGAAAAAAGGAACTCCAATCAATGTCCACAGTTGGCAGCATTGTGCACTCTTTAGCTATTATATCAGCGTTAGGTTTCTCTCGACGTGACAAATCACCCAGGCCAAGGCAGCATAAAATGTTCTGCCACCTCATTAAATGATAGACGAACTTACTTTCCATGGCCATAAGAGCTAATTGACTACAATGATCCTAATGTCTATTTCATTTACTCGGTAATACCCTAACTGTCTGCTTCACTGGCTCACGGTCTCTATTGCAGGCATGTGAAATGTGATTGGCGGTTCTACGAAACCATATCGCCGTAGTATGTTGGGCTTAAAACCAACGTATATAAACATGATGATCATGATCATTACTAACCTGTCTATACGCCAATACGAAATCCAACAACTCCAACATGAACTCCAAATTCTTGTTGAGTTATCTAAGAAAATCGATAAATAATTGAATCTGATAAAAGTATGTATATAATTAACTATACCTTGACTAGCTAGATGATTATTACTAATTTTTCTACAATAATTATTAGTTTCTTAACAATATTTTCAACACTTTTCATAATTTCTTTAAAAATTTTTCACGAAAGACACTGAATAACAATTTAACCGCACAATTTAATAAAAATGACTGACACATCTGTAAAGTTAACGACACTAATTAACAATTTAACAGCAAATTTTAAAAAATGTCGGACACATCTGTAAAGTTAACGACATTAATTAACAATTTAACAGCAAATTTGAAAAAATTACTAACACATCTGTAAGGTTAACAGAAATTTTTAAAAAATGTCTAAAACCTCTGTAAAATTAACGACATTAGCCAAGAAAACATTTAAAATTTGATAACACTGTTCAAATTTAATTGTTTTTATTCAACTTGAATTACCCTGTCTTGTGATACATATTGTACTCTTCAAACAATGGCAATACTTAACGTCACAAATTCAACTGGCAATACTTTACGGTTTTCAACAAAAACAACAACAAATCAATGCTAAAATCAGCTGGCAAACATTTGTAAACAAAAAAGCAAAAGTGAGTGAATCGGCTTAATTTTGAAAATTCCCGTGCACTTATAAAAAGAAAAAAATTCAACGAAATGCCTCATGGACATTCGCATAATCATGGCCAGGATTGTGGCCACGAAGCCACTGACCTTGATCATGCTTTAGAAATGGGTATTGAATACAGTCTGTATGAAAAGATCGACTTGGAGAATCTGGAGTGCCTAAATGAAGAATCAGAAGGCAGTGGCAAAAAAGTTTTCAAACCCTATGAGAAACGTTTAGATTTGTCGCAGGTAAGTCTCATACGATCGTTGGCCATTATAGAGAGTTACAACTTAAGAAAACTGAAATATTTTAGTTTGTCCAAAGTGATGCCGATGAGGAGTTACTCTTCAATATACCATTTACTGGAAATATTAAATTGAAAGGCATTATTGTACGCGGTGCCAACGACGCATCGCACCCAAATAAAATGAGACTGTAAGTTTGAATTTAGTTCACGATGTGGTGTTTAGAAATAAATTTTATAACTTCGTTAACAGGTTTAAAAATCGTCCCAAAATGACTTTCGACGATGCTCAGATAAAGGCAGATCAGGAATTTGAATTAAGCAGAGACTGTCGAGCTGAAATTGAATATGCGCCAAAGTAAGTTAACAATTATAAAACTTTTTAACATTTTTAATTATTGCTGGAGCTTAATAACAAGCTTTTGTGTTTAAAAAAATTGTATTTAAAAGGCCATTTATATCTACGTTTAAATGCTATTAATCTTGTACCAATACCAATAGTTTTATAGGTAGCCAAATGATAAAAATGTTTCAAGAAAAGTACACAGGACATTAATTGTAAGAATGAAATTGTCTTTCTAGTCCTCTAAGCATATGTACAGTTCTGGAATTTTGTTACCAATCAGCCCTTTGTATATTGCAGTTCTTATTAGATTGCCAATCGATCTAATTGCAATTAAATTTCTAATGTTTCGCATCGAAGATATCTATTTACGGCCAATGCTCTATCTTTCGCCTTGCAATACAATTCATGCTCTTCTCTGAGAATTATGAAGTTACAAACCGACCTACATAATTGGTCATTACCACCATTTAGTAAGGATTGACCTAGCTTCTCACACCACCTATGCTGTGTGTGTTATTTTTATACATGAGTGGCGCTAGGTTAGGTTAGAGAACGTTTACTTACCAATACAGTACCCGGAGGTCGAATTGACCCATTGTACAACGTCCTTAAAGAGGGAAGGAAAATAGAGGGAATATTATAAAAAGGAGAGGATGCAGGAAAGGGGAGAATGGGAAGCATAGGCATTACACAGACCAGACACGACAAAAAGGGAGAGCGCGTCTGCACTGATAAAGCCCTAGCACCTCTCAACCAGCCCAAGCCACTAATGAATCTGTGGAGCGCATTGATGTCAGTTCTCAACACAGAATTCAAACTCTCAAAGAAGACCCTGCCAAGAGTCCTCAACCTACCGAGGGCTGGGCAGTTACAGAGGAGGTGTTCGATAGTCTGCAACTCCTCCTCATCGCAACATTCCCTGCAATAGTCCCGTCAGCGACCTAATCTCGCAGTGCCCCGTGATAAAACCGACAACCAACCTTAAGCTGGCCTTATCCAAGCCCAGCAGCCAACCTTTTCTTTTACTGTCCACAGCAGGCCATAGACATCTAAAAACAAAACAACCCGATTCGTTCACCCAACGCCTCTGCTCTTCCTCCCTGACCCATCCATTGATGAGGCCGTAGAGGTGGCAGACTGGGGGGTCAGGACCAACTATTAAATCGACCCCAGAAAGCGAACCTAACCTAGCGAGGGCATCCGCCGTCGCTACCTACTGTTTAAAGTCGATTCCGAACGAAAGATTTGTGAGCACTCTATTATGGCAATTTTATTTATTCACTCAGAGTTTTTGAAAGAAATCTACGAAATATTCTTTCTTAGTTCATTTTGTTGTACATATCTGACCTGTGGTTTGAACCATAGCCTCTCGTCTAATAAGCCAACACACTACCTTCTAGACTACGGCAGCTACAATTAAGAAGTTATTGAAATTTAATAGCAAACAGTAGTTGACGTTAAGTTCATGAAAAGTATTCGTGTAAGGAACATAATCGTTCTAATATATTTTAAAACATTCCAGTTTAATCATATGCAACATTTTACCTTTTCTGGCCTGGTCTTTAGTCCCGATATATAGAACTAGTTAGGTGTTGGGGAAACAGTTTCAGTACAGTGAGTTCTACTGTAATCATCAAACAGATTTTTTATGTACATAGTTTTGTCATATTTTTAGCCATTTGCAATCTCACTCAAAACCATTGTTTCTTAAGAATTATTACTCATTGAAATTGTCTTTCAGAGTTGTAACATTTTCTTCGGTCTATCACTTATCAATACACTTTCCCTCTAATTTTGGTGATGATAATACAAAAATTTATTACATTGGTAAGTTTATTTTGCTTATATTATCATATATTATTAATATTGAATTTAAAAAATCTTCAGGACTACGTGGTGAATTTAGCGATGCTCATTATCATGGTGTAACTATTTGTACCTATGAGGCTCGACCAAATGTTACAGATCATAAAACTGATTCCTTTGATGCAGTCAATCGTACTATACAATAGACTGAATTGTTTTTCTACATGTGAATTTGTTAAATGAAAGTTTGCAAAAAAAATAAAAATTAAATTAAACATTTTTTTATAAAAAGCAATACAGATTGACATGTGTTGTTTTAGTCCGGTTTTCTATGTATTAGAAAAGGATTTAAAACATAATTCGTTATGTTTATAATTTAAGTGTTCCTAACTATTTTAGTGGCTATCATTGATTATGATAGCAATTACAATAATGAAAAAAAGTATTAAAACACAAAAGCTATCGTTCATGTTAGGTATTGTTGATTTTGTTGGTCTGCATACGTGCCAAAGATTAAACAACATTACAAGGACTTCAGCAATACAAACAATAAAGTAGTGGGGACAACTAAAATCTTCTCACCTTGAGGCACTTGACAAACTAAGACATAAGATTCTTCAGTACCAAAGTTATCGACAAAAGTGATTCGTGTAAAATCTTATGTTAGCTAAGAGTAATAAACGTACGGTAAATGGGCGCAATGGTATTACAAGAAGCCTTTAGCAAGACTACTTTACCACAACCTAACATCTCAAAAAATCAGTGAATAATTTAAAAGATTATAGATAAACAAAACTCCCCAAGACCCTGTGTTAAAGTTTACCAAAAAAGCTTAGCAGCCTTACTACTGAAAATGGTAAATATTCTCGTAATCGAAAAGCACTTGGCTCTATACTATATTATTCAGCCAATATTTTTAAAATAAAACTCTTTTAAAAGTGTATATTTTTATAATTTTTTTTTATAATATTTTTAAATTTTTATTGTGTTTTTTTTTTATTTATTTTTCCATATGAAATATCATCATTATCATTTGTTTTTAATTTTTATTTTCTTTTTTTGTTGATAACTTTTTTTTCCATTTTACTTGTGGTGTTTGTTTTTGTTGTTATTTTTTTTTGTAGTTATTTGTTTCTGTTCTTTTATTTTTTTTTATTTTTTCGTTTATAAGAAATTGTGAGTTGTTTTTTTTTAATTTTTTTATTATATTCTATATTATTTTAGGTTTTTCATTCATTCCATTTATTTTTTATTAAATTTTATTCTTTTTCTTTTTTTGCTCTTTTTCAATAAAAAGATAAATTTATAATAATAAATTTGTTTATAACAAAATTGACAAGAGTGTGTAGAAAAGATGTTAGAAAGATTTGTGAGAAATTGTGGGCGTGTAGTTGTATTATGTGTGTTTATATATATGAATATGCGTGTGTGTATATGTTCGATTCGAAGTCGAATTGGCGTTTAGAATTTTCTTTTTTTTTACTTTTAGCGAAAGGTGAAAATATGTATGTTTAAGTGGCAATGAGTGTGAAGAGCAGCAATAAGTGTTTGTTTGTTTGCATTTGAAGAAGTTTTAAAGAAAATTTTAAAATAAATTTTTAACATGAATTTTTCTATGTGTTTGTTTGGCTATAATAATATTAATTCATTTCGTTTAATAATACTATGGATATGGTATTGATTAGTAAGAAACCAAAATTTTTAAGGTCCTGCAATATGAATAATTTTCAATTGCTATTCAGGTTTTTAACAAAAATTTTGTCAGCATAAGAAAATATTCGCCATGTATTGAAATAACATTTATTTTATATAGGAAGACATGCCCACCCAACGATCAAAGATTAAGTACCTTGGTATGTATTTGGATAGGCGATTAATTGGGAATGAAGTTAAAAATGGCTCAAGTATGCAGGCTTTTTGACCATTATTGTGGGTTCAAATTAGACTGAAATACCCTGCTTTATAACTTTATTTTAAAGCTAATATGGTTTTACGGAATTGGATGCAGCCGTCCCTATGTTCGTCAAAAACTTGGATGTACAAAAGGGTCTAGAAGTAAAATATTCAAAACAAAGGAAATAAATTCAGAAGGCTATATATGACTATAATAATATGTTTCGAATAAACTTATCATATTAATGCTTCATTCAATTATATCAAATGAACTTTATTGTTGCATTCCACAGTCCATAGTATTATTAATAATTTGTCTAATTATTGTAACAAAAGATATTTCAATAAACGAAAGCTAATTTTTAATTGTTTTAAAATTAAATAAATTTTATAAATTAATAATAAATGAGTAATTAATTATAACAATTTATGTATGTTAAATTTATTTAATTTAAACAAATAATTATTTCATTTTTAATTTATTTAATTATTTTTTCTTTACTTTTTTTTATTTTTTTTGGTACAAACTTAACAATTTTTTGTTTTTTTCTTTATTTCTTTATGGTTTTTAAAGACTATAATTATGATTTTTAATGCATTTAATATTTTGTTTATTAAAACAATTGGTTTCATATATTACTTTGTATTAATTAATGTGTGTTATTTTATGTTTGTTTGTGGAAATTTTGTTCTTTCTTTTTTTAATTTTCATTTGCGGGATAATATGTAACAATTGCAATTTATGTATTTTATTTTATATTTTTATTTAATTTATTAAATTATTAATAATAGGTTGTTGTTGGTTGATTTAGTTTTTTTACGAATTGTTTTTTGTTTTTTTTTTATTGATATTTATATGAATTATTTTATTTTTAGAGATTTTTGTTGTTTGCCTTTTTCATTTATTTATTATTATAGTAATTATTATTTAATAATATTAAATAAAAATTTTGTTTTTTTTTTTGGGTTTTTGTTTTTTTATTATTTTATTATCATCTATTACTCTAGAGTTTTTTTGTTTTTATTTAATGCTTATTTTTTTTATTTTTTATATATATTTAATTAGCTTAAATTTTTTAGCGTTTTTTTTTGTTTACTATAGTTATTATTTTTGTTTTTATTTAAACTTACTATACAAGCTCTCTAATAAAGTTGTTTGTCTTATTATTTATGCGTATTTTTTATTTTATTTTATTTTTTAATTTTATATCAATGTCCATATTCAAATTGGAATATTATTTCCACTTTTGTAATAATTTTTTATTTTACTTAAAAATATTTTTAATATTAATTTAGCTTTTTTATATATATTTATATATATAATTATGCTTTAACAAATATTTATTTTATGTTTTAATTGCAGCAATTTTTTGTGTTTTTTTTTCTTTATTTTATTTTATATTTATTGCTAAATTCTAGAAAATTATTTTTGGTTTTTTTTTTTGTTTTCCGCTTTATTTTTAATAATAAAAATTTATTTATTTTATTTTTAATAATTCAATTTCGTTTTTCTGTGTTTTTGTTATATAAATTAATTTTTATTATTAAATATTTATTTAAGGTAGGCTCTTAGAGTTTATACTATTTAATGTTAATTATTATTTTTAAGTATGCTTGGGTGATTGATTTAATTATTAATTATTATAACATGAACGTTACTTTCGCTGTTATTTTTATTTAATATTTTTTTTTTGTTTTGCTTTTCATAGAAGTGTGAAAAATGCTTTTTTTATATTATTCAAATGGCTTTCGGTTTGATATTTTATTTAAATATGCAAAAAACCTCCTAACAAACTCAAATAATTCATACTCACTTTTGTTTATTTTTATCTTAAAATTCTAAAGGCTTTTTAGCTGAAGTTAAAAACTGAAGGGAAATAAAATCATTTAAAAAAAAATTAAAAAACCCACACAAAATTGAAATATAGCTATGCTGTATACTTCTTGAAGTGAAGTTAAAGGTTACAATGGCTATGCTTTTGTGGACAAAAAAAAATGTATTCGAAAATGAAATACAGAACAGCAAACTTTAAAAATATTCTTAAGAAATACTAAAATCAATTGGTTACTCAATTCTGATTTAGGTAGAACCGGTATAGATTTCTTTTCATGTAAGAATCGCTAAAGAACATCAAACAAGGATCGCTACTAACTGTGTCAAGATAATTATCTCCAGAAAGAAACCAAAATGTTTCCTGACCAAGCAAACCTCGGGGCAAAAAGCATGGCCGGACATCCGTTTCCGATGAACACAAGTAACTGCAACTGTTGCAAACAGGATCAATCCGAATCGATTAAGTCCTGAATAGTGCTTCACGGCTTTAGACAGGAATATCTACACCGACAGCAAAACTATTACAACAAAGAGGTCAGCCAAGATATCCAGAAAGTTCCTATAGAAAAACAACACAGTAGAGTAAACCTATGTTCCTTGTTCCTACAGGGCACCTTGCACGAGTAGTGACCATCCACTCATTGTTAATCGTATACAAAAAAGAAGGAATATGTAGGCGATGACGTCATTCTCTTGAGTAATACTGCCGCCTGAGGCGAAGCCTTAAAGTCCTCTGGGATGATCACCGATTAGGCAGGGACCAAAGCGCATACACTCTTGATCATAGAGCACCGGAACTGCTGCCTACACTGGCTTTTAACTCTTTTATGATGTTTCAAAATTAAAAAAAAATATTAAAATTTACTTCGACTGACTTTATTGGTTATTGTTTCTGCTACGATCCTTGTTTTTAAAGGCTTCTTATTGCTTCCAGGAAAAGAGGAACATATCGTTAAATTTAAACATTCATACATGTATGCAGAATTATATTATTGTAGTTGTACGCACGAAGAAACCTATTATACAAAACTGAATTAAAAAATTTTTTTAGTAAAGACTTTAAATAACTAAAAATTAAGCTTTAATATTTAATAGAAAAAAATATTCAAAAACATGTTTTCCAAAATAATATATATTTTTTTATTAAAGAAAAAAAATTCAACATGAACAAAATAAAAATATGTGTATTAAAAATAAATTCATATATAGATATGTAATTAGTAATAAAATATATAATAAACAATAACCCTAAAAACCCAGTATACATATATGTATGTATATTTTTTAGTAATTCATAAACAATTAAAAATAAAAAGAACAAAAATTAAATTATAATAATAACTCCAGCTTTACAAAGAAAATATTTTATATCTTATTATTGTTACAAACAATTTTTACAGAAATCTTTGATTTATTTTTTTTTTAAGTTTTATTTCATTAGAGATTTTATTTTATTTTTATACATATTAATAAAATGGTCTTTTTCGCTTGCGTATTTCAAACATTAACGAACCTTAATGATTAGAAAGAGTTGATGATTATTTGCTTTTAGTTTTTTCTTCCTTTTTTTGTTTATGTTTTATTGTAATTTTGCTTTGTATTTTTTTTCCTTATTTTCTGTTAATATTTTATAGTTTATTTATTAGTTTTTATATTTTCATGTATTATTATTAGTATTATTTAGAAAAAAATAATAATAAATATGTAATAACAACAAGAAGAAGAGATGGTGAGAAAAACTAGAGTGTTTTTGGAAAGAGTTCTTTTTAGGAGCACGGCAATAGTACAATAGTATAAACTTTTTTCTTAATATTCTCGAAAAAAGTATATATGCAAGAATGAAATATTAAAAAATTTTCTAAATTAAAGAAAATTTTATAATATTCTTCATATTATTATTATTTAAATAGTTTTTGTTGTATTTTTTGCTTTTGTGTATAATACTATTTATATTTTAACAATTGGTTTCTGTAGGAGATTTAAAAGAAGTTTTTCAAAATTTTTAAATGATTTTTTTTAACCCAATTATTTTGGATATATATTATAATTAAAATTCCAATAAATCTTTAAAGCTAAAGCTTTAGGCTATCGGTTTACCTCTTATTTTTTATTAACAAAATGAATTGATTTAAAAAGTAATTCTATGCTGAAAATGGAAATCCTCCAAATGGCAGATTTTAAACAAACTAATTCAGATAAATCAAAAGAATGTTCGAATTAAATACGATTAAAGCCATGATTTTTAGATTAAAATAAAATTCGTACTATTTGTACAGTTTGCCAATGCCTGATAACCATTATTCGGACTTTGCTCCAGAAAAATCAATCATTAAGGAGTTTAGAAAGGCTAAATGAGCACCGAAGCCGATGCACACTGAGGAACTATTATTGAAGAAAACATCAAAAAAAAGTCACAAAATAATTCTGAATGACCATAAAAAGAAGTTACACTAGACAGCTGAAGCTCTAAAGTTATCAGAGGAACGTATCGCATATATCATGGGTAGATATATGAGAATATCAAATCTCTATTCCAAGTGGATGCCGTACGAGCAAACAAATTACTTAAAACGAAAATGAATTAACGATTTTGAACTGCGCTTTTGCACAATAAACCCCAAAATTTATACGTCAAAATGTATACGTTACATTGCTCCACCATCGAATGCAAGCATCAAAAAGATCATCATTTGTATGCACTGTACATGGTCGACATACTCCAAAGCGTGCAGGGTTTCTGGATGGATTTTATTGCCAATTATGTTCAATATTCTGCTTCGATTTCGACTAATAGGACCAACAAACTGTGAGTTTTTAAAATAGGTTTCTTTCCAAATCATATTCTAATTGGAAATTAAGGTTTTAATAACCAAAATAGCAAAAATTACCATACAGAATCGAAAAAGTTGCTATTTTCGAAGAATTAGAAGTGTAGAAAAAATTTTAACAAAAAAAGTCAAAGAGAGCCGAAAAATAAAGTCAACATTGAATTGTTGAGCTTAAAACAAGTTTTTAATTTTACTTCGGAAACGGAAGTATAATTTTATAATAATCCCCTGTATGTTAAAATATACACGGTATTATACGCATTTTTATTGTGTGTGATGTGTAGTAGTCAATTTGAAAATTTTGTTTCGTATTATTTAATTCGTTTTTTTTTTTGTTTTGTTTTTATAATATTTGTTTTTGTTAAAGAGGTTATAAAAAGTAGTTGTTGTTTTTTTGTTGTAATTAAAATTTTTTTTAGGTTTTATGTTTTGTTTTTCTTTTTTTTTCACTTACAAGACAAGGAAATAGCAAAAAATTGTTGACATCGCAAAAAAATTATAAAGAGAATTTGTTTTTGTAGTATTTTTTTGTTTAGTTTTGTTTTTTTTTTTTTTTGTTTTTGGAAAAAGAGATTTACAAAAATAAGACAGCGGCGGCGTTCATTTTTTGTTTGTTTTGTTTGTTGTGTATTTGTTTGTTTTTGTTGTATTAAAGTGGGCGGCAAAAATTTCCATTATCATATGTTTATTTTTTTTTTTTAATATTTTTTTTGTTTTTGTAATAATTATTTTTAATTTATTTTGTTTTATACAAAAAGGAAAACTATAATAGTGTTATTTTGTTTAAGGTATAAATGGCAGAAAGCAAGCAACATTTTTACATAAAAAAACTGTTGCTTTAAAGGCATTTGTCAAACTGCATAGGGTGCATTTTTATTTTTCGTTAGAGATTGCTGATGATGATGATGTTGTGGATGATGTGGATGATGTTGTTGTTGATTATAGTTTTGAGGTTGTACAACCAATAATGATGAGGATGATGTAGTAGTATCTACTATGGTAGTTGTAATGGCTGATGTTGTTGCACTACTGCAGCCAGCACCAGCATTTGACGAAGTAAAACCCACACCAGCAACACTAGTGTTTTTAGTAACAATCTGCTGATGCTGCTGCTGCTGTTGCCGCTGCAGTTTCTGTTCGGCTGTGTTTATAATCGACGTTGTGTTAGTAGTTGTAACAGCGGTATTAGTAGTAGCAGTAGCAGATTTTGTGCGCTTTTGTATTTGTGATTGTTGTTGTTGTTGAGAGCGTTTCTCACGCCATCTATCTAAAGGAGTGTAGCAACATTTAAAGATTGGTTGTTTACGTTTATTTTTCTCCGATGAGGATAACGATGAACTAAGGCTAAAACTTTGAGCTAAAGATGAAGCCGTTAAATCAGTCTGTACACCGCTACTACATAAACGTGTTTCCATGGTATACTGTTGTTGTTGTAGTGGTTGTGATTGTGATTGCTGCTGTTTTGTTTTAGAGGCTGGCGGCATGGGAGCGGGAGCGGGTGCCTTACATATAACCGTGGGCGGCTCCGTCTCATGCAATTCAAAGGAATGCGCTGACGAATGATCTTCAACATAGCCGGCCTCCTCTTCTTCATAGAATTCCTCATTTGAGGTACGTGTCGTCGTGGTGGTTGTTGACGGTCGAAATTCATGAGACGATGACTCGACCATGGCAGTGCGATAGTTGGCAACAAAATTATTTGTTTCCAAATAATGGCAGGATTGAAATATATAATCATCCACAAATTGTTGTAAAATTAATGGATCGCCAGCAGCTGCTTGAGCAGCGGCTGAATCTAAAAGGGAACCCACAGAATAATGCTCATGTGGCATATGCAAATGATGATGTTGGGGATGATAGTGATGATGATGATAATGGTGATGATGTGGCGTTGGATGTGGTCGTTGATATGAGGCGGCGGCGGCGGTGGCGGCGTGCTCATCTTGTGAGGCATAACGACGTATACCTTTGTGCGATTGTGACGAAGGTGAGTATATCACAAGTGATGTTGCTGTTGGTGATGTCGTTGCTAACGTCTCATAATGTTGCTTGCTCTCCGCATTTGTATACATTTGCTGGCCAACAACAATTTCATTTTGTTGTGAATCATCAATGATAAGATGCTCAGATTGTGAGTCTTGAGCTTGAGTAATTGACGATTCACTTGTAACGAATTGTGTTTCAGCAACATTAACATGTTGCCGCAAACGCTCAACATGTTGATATTCTTTGAAACACATCGTTTCAATTACTTTCTCTTCTACGTTTTCGGACAATTGTTGTTGTTGCTGCAGTTGTAGTTGCGGTTGAGTTTGTTGGTGTTTAAAATAAATTTTCTCTCTATTATATAATTTTGCTTGTAATTGTTGTTGTTGTTGTTGATGTTGTTCTTGCAGTCGCTGTTTTTGCTTCATATCAACAATTTCTATTTCTTCAATATCACTAAAACTATTTAATTGTTTCAACAAATAATGAACATCATTTCGTTTCAATTGCTCTTCATCATTTTCATCCAAAGACGCTGCTGCAAACGTCTCTTGTTCTTGTTGTAATGACGATGAAGATATTTTCACAGCGGCAACTGCAGTAGCGGCAGCCTTAGATGTTAACGATGATGATAAGGCTACAGCTGCTGCTGTTGCGTCTGTTGTTGCTGCTGTTGTTGTTGTTGATGAGAAATTAATTTTTTGAGAATTATTTACAATTGGGTCGGTAATATACTGATGATGGTGGTTTTGAGCCAATCTACGTTTTAAACTATCACTTAAAAGGGGCATCTCTACATATTGTTGTTGTTGTTTTTGATGATAATGTTGATGCTGCTGCTGTTGTTGTTGTTGTTGTAGATGTTGTTGTGAACTTTTGGCTAAGATTTCAGCAACATGTTGCTGATAGTTATTGTATGCATTTATAACCGGCACTGTATTGTCAATAATTCGATTAAATTTAGCTAATGCCGTATATTCTTGTTGTTGTTGTTTTTGTTGTTGGTGAGATGACGACGACGCTGTAGTTGTTGTTGATGATGGCTTTGCTGCTGCTACACATGTTGTTGTTGTCGTTTTAAATGTTGTTATTGTAGTAGTAGTAGTATTAGTTGTAATTGCTGCTTCATCTATTATGTTAAATTTATTAAATTTTTGTTGTAATTGTTGAGGCACTGTTGTGACGGTATCTAATTTATTTAAATCCTTCATTTTCATTCTATCCATTTTATGGCCTTTTTCACTAACTTTTTCGATATCTTCTTGTGCTTGCCCACGATCACGATCACCCTCGTGTCTACTATTACTAATTACATTAGAATCTGTTATCGTTTTATCATCAACATTTCGTCTTAGATTATCCATCATTTCACTAACATTTATATTCAATTTTAATTTTAATTGTTGTTTTAATAATAATTGTCTACTTTCTTGTAATAATGCGCTAGTTGTTGGAGTTGTTGCTGTATTAGTTGTAGTAGTTAAATCGGCTGTGGTGGCATTATCAGCCACATGTCTTCTATTCAATTTTTTATTTAAACTGGTATTAGCTAAATTTCTAGTCAAAATTAATTTTCTCGACGAAATGGGTTCATTATTGTCGCTCCCCCGCGATTACCGACTATCACGGGTGGAGCGAGGCCTTCCCTAACTGGATGTGGAGGCAATTGGTGATACTGGTGACAGTGGACTACGTGCCGTCTCACGCGGACACCCACTTAATGTTATAACTAATTTTCGGGAACCGGCTTGATCACGATGTTCACATAGCCAAACACCTTGCCAGGTGCCCAACGATAATTTACCATCCGTTATGGGGATTGTCAATGAACTACCAAGAAAGCACGCTTTCACATGTGCAGGCTACAATCACCGAAAGTAGTGGCGGAGAGAGAGAGAGAGAGAGAGAAAAACAAAATTTTTGTTAATATTTCTCGTGTGTTTTAATGTGAAAATTCAAAAGAAATATTCAAAAATATCACCATATCATCGGGTCCTTCACATGAATGCCGATAAGGTAAACCTTCGGGAACTATTTTGTTTAACATCATTTCCATGTCGTCTCTGTTTTGTTGTTGGTATTAGAAATAAATAAAAAGAAAGATTAGTTATAATGTAAATATGTATGAAAGATAAAAGAGAATTTGAACAAAATTTTATTAGATTTCTACCTGACGTCTGGATCCCAACTTTCATTTAACGCTAAACTCGCTGATGTGTGTAAAACTAGAAAGATAAAAAAGAGAAACACGATTTAAAGTATTATTATTAGATATTACAAGTCCATATAACATTATAATCACTTAATTAATATCCTGTAGTTCTATTTTAAAATTGCATGCGAGTAATTAATAAAAGAATGATAGAATCTCCAGAGGATATATGTATATACACATACACACATTCCAGTAAACAACAAAATCAGTCAACCATCGTCGTCGAACCAACCAGCCAACCAACCCTTTGCAACTATTTAAACAACTCCCCAGTTTTTTGTTCTTCATTCGTGTTGTTCATATTGTAACAACACCTTGTCATAAAGTAATTAACAACAACTTGGGGGGTGTAAAAATTCCTTTTACGACAATATTTCTTCGCTTTTTTCATTACACTTTAGGTTTTCAATTTTGTGTTCAACTTTAACCTGTAAACGAATATTTAAACACACACTTATGTATTTATTCGACTCATACACATCAGACGTTCTTCCCCCTTAAGCAAATGCCAGAGATGGAAATGTTTAAATAGAAATTTGTACCTTACGAGTGAAATGAAAGTAAAGTAAATTTTTAAACTAAAGTACCGGATAGATTCCATAACGAAATCTATTTACACATCCCATAAAACGGATGCAGACCACGCTACGTAACTCAGGATTATCCCTTACACTACCTGATTACTGTAGCACGATTCAGGACGTAATAATGGTGACTATTCGAACCCTGAATGAGGGTATATTAAGAGTCGTAGCGCACATTTATTGACAACAGAAAAGGCATTAGATCTCTAGACAATAAGTACACCACTTCTAAGATTGTCTACGCACGTAACCCTGGAGGTTATGGCGAGACATTTGATGGTCAGGGGTTCAAGAAGGTAACAACAAAACTAGCACACTTAGAAATTCATACAGAAGATAAGCATTCCTATGCAGAAGGGCAAACAAATTATCTCATACGAAGATGGGATAATTAATTTACTAGGAAAGAGATGAAATATATCTGATACATATGTATGAATGAATATATGCAGAACGTTTTTTTAAATGCTTTAGATATTTAAATTTAAATAATACAAACAATTTTTAAACATCGATAACTTTGCACAAAATAATGTTAATTTAACAACGTCATCAAACAAAGTGAATGCCCAAATTTTACCTTTCAAAGAAGCCTATTGCCGGCATTTATTTTTTTTTAGTAAGACCAACGCTCAGCAAATAACCCCTACTCATGCAGTGCATTGTGTTGGGAAGGGGATAGAGGGAGTAGTGTTTATGGACATTAGATTTGAATCTTTTTATAATATAAGTAGCAGGAAAGATCTCTGCATGTAGGGAATTGCACACATGGATAGTCCGGCTAAACAACAAATGCTGTCTGTGCAGTGTGCAATCTACTAGGCAATTGACCATAAACAGATGTGGCTGCGAGAAAGACGGGTGCCACCTAGAAGAAAAACCATTGTAATAGCAATAAAACAGTGAAACACAAGCCACATTGCAACGATGCTCCAATGAATCAATAAAATTGGATACCCTAACATCAGTAATGAGCACCTTCGACTCCTCCTGTACGCAATCGAGACAGTTGTATTCTATTCTCGGTGGGATATACATACATACATTCATACATATATAATTGATCATTACACCCCTTCAGTCAAGATTACGGGTTAGCTTCTCACACCACTTATGTCGTGTGTTGTTAATTTTGTACATGAGTGGCGGAACCTACAGTTTAAAGTTGAAACCTTTCATGGCAATTAATTTTCTCTCAAAGTTTTTGCCAAAAATCTGCTGAAAGGAAATCGCCGAAGAATTTTTTTTATTTTCGTTTGTAACAATCCAGCACACACAGACACTTGTTGTAAAAGTTGTTGCATTCATTACTTCATTTCATCCTTCGACTGTTTTATTGAAATCTTTGCCGAGCTTATCAAAAACCAGGTACTTGATTCCCAAATGTTATGATTTTTAGTTCCATGGAGGATTCATATTCTGTTTAAAAGCTAAAGAAACTTTACAAGTAACAATGTGTTCCATGATTTCTTAAAAAGAAGAAGAAAAATTCATAAAAGTTTTAAATCACATTTTCCATCCCTGATTAAGCAACAAAGTACAAATTGTGTACTTTACAATGTATCAACTTCTGTATTTTTTTTTTTCTCTTTTTTTTCTGTTAAAGCGTTTCGCATTTTATTTGTTTCATTTTACAGTTAGTGTTGTTGTTTTTACAGATCTATCGTGTGTAGTTGTTGTATGAAAATTTGCAAAGTTAATTAATCTCAATAGAGTTGAGAATTTATCAATGTAAGTGGGTTGGTACGCTATTGTCATAAGGATGGCACTGCAATAACTACTACATACGCAATAAAGGACAACAATAACATAAGGTAAAGAAACACATTATCATCATCATAAACTATTAATTGTCATACAATTAAGCTCAGGAGTGTGGGTGGGAGTATATTATTATGTACATTACATTACATTTTTCTTTATTTTATTATTCATTTTCATAAAATGTTTTTATTTTCGTATAGTAATTTGGCCCAGTAGTAATGGATAAATGCGGGTATTTAGTTAATTAGCACTGTTTACTATTGTATGTAATTTGTGTGTGAGTGTGTGTGTGTTTTATAACTAAATATCTTGGGAATATTTTCGGTCGTATATAATATGACTGTCTAAAGTGTAAATTCAAAAGAGGAGCGTTTATATGTAAATGCTTCACATATGTGAACATATGGACATTTTTCTTACAATCAAATTTAAAATAAAAGTCTCCAATAACGCAGAAATACTATTTCCATGTATGGAAAATATTAACGAAAAATGTATTCCACATCAATGTCCATTTAACTTTGTGAACTCATATCCATATTCCTGTATACAATACATACATACATATTTCAAAGAATTTTGTTTATTTTATATAAAAAAATGGGGTGTAAATGTTTATGTTATTTGTTATTTACAAGCGATTTTTAAAGTTTTTTGCCATTCACCATTTTATTACATGAATATCATGTTTTGGCAACTTCATTTTAAGGCACACCCCTAGTGCTACGCTCTCAAACATACACATTCATTCACTTTAATTAACTGGGTCAATGCCATTTAATTCTCAACATTATTTAAATGAAGAGAACATACATATTTTGAAAATGGAAACAAAATAATAATAATTTTGAAGGAAAAACGAAATGCTAAGGATTTTAAACACATACATAACATACATCATTGGCCATTATAACCCTTCAATCAGTATTACGACCTAACTTCTCACAGGAAGGATTTTAAACAGATCCCATCAAAAGGTAAATAAACAAATTTCAAGTTGAAGCAAATTCTTTAAATAATAGTTCACCTCTTGCTATGCATCCCATAACTGTCTTATTCAATCCGTTAATAGAACAGAATAGAATCTTGGAAATAATTAAGTTCTGGCTTTAGAAAAAAAATCAGTTGTGTTTTAACCTGTTGTTAGCATCTCTAGCGAGATAAAACATTAACCGACAATTGGCTTCAAGGCTTCTTGATTGAACTACCCAAGTATTGAGACGGACCTACAAACGGAGCCAAGATTAAAGAGAAAAGAAAACTAAGATGTGTTTAAGCTGGCTTACGGGCTTAATTGCTTAAATATACATTGGTTACGATTACATAGATAGGCTTAGGATTGTGACAGAACAAATAGAAGAGTGTTATTACACGTTCCAAATTTGTGACCTACAGTGAGCGCCAACAGTGAGTAAACACCACTGAAATAATTCAGTTTCTTAGGATAGCGAGAGAAGTAAATGAGAATAGTCGAATAAATTTCTAAAAATAAAAACGTTTATTTATTACTTATAAAATGTTAAAACAAAAACAACTATTCATACATACTTAAGAACATAATGGAAAATTTAAAATTATAGCGGGTATTGACTCACTCATGGCGCTCACTGTTTGTTAAGGACTATACTATATTCGATAATACACTCATATTTGAATAAAAAATATGGAACCCTAGCTATACTGACCAAGTTGAAGAGCATTATAAGCATTCTTCCCTGTCATCCACCAAACACTTGAATATGCAATTCAAACTCAATGATTAAGTAGCCTAGTCAGCTAACAGTGGTTTAAAAATTAATCCCTATGAGATCACCAACCAATTATTTCTTAAAGATCAAGAACAGTCGGAATTCATAGATGCTGTTTAGAGCAGAACATTCAGGTCACAACGGCCTCGTTACGCAGTAGTTACTCCGAGCCGCCCGTCTTTGGGTAAGCTCACGCCTTTCAAATTGGGTGCAGGTATCCAAATTGGACAACCTACCTCTGTGTAAGTTGATAGCCTCATATCTACTCCCAAATAATGTTGTTAAAATCCCATTCGATATCCAAGATATCATCAAAAGAGTAGAACTTCTGATCTAGACTTGACTTCACGCTATTGCAAGCGATTCAGTATCGTAACAGTAGATTCGAAGATATTTTTTTGCAATCATTCTCACCAGTGTCTCATGCAATTAGTACATTGCAATTATCTCTTAAAGAATTCATAGATGCTGTTTAGAGCAGAACATTCAGGTCACAACGGCCCCGTTACGCATTAGTTACTCCGAGCCGCCCGCCTTTCAAATTGGGTGCAGGAATCCAAATTGGACAACCTGCTTCTGTGTAAGTTGATAGCCTCATATCTACTACCAAATTCGACAGCATCTCGACAATAGCATTCAGAGTAATGTTGTTAAAATCCCATTCGATATCCAAGATATCATCAAAAGAGTAGAACTTCTGATCTAGAGTTGACTTCACGCTATTGCAAGCGATTCAGTATTGTAACAGTAGATTCGGAAATATTTTTTTGCAATCATTCTCACCAGTGTCTCATGCAATTAGTACATTGCAATTATCTCTTAAAGATCATGAACAGTCGGAATTCATAGATGCTGTTTAGAGCAGAACATTCAGGTCACAACGGCCCCGTTACGCAGTAGTTACTCCGAGCCGCCCATCGGTGGGTACGCTCACGCCTTTCAAATTGGGTGCAGGAATCCAAATTGGACAACCTGCCTCTGTGTAAGTTGATAGCCTCATATCTACTCCCAAAATTCGACAGCATCTCGACAATAGCATCCAGAGTAATGTTGTTAAAATCCCATTCGATATCCAAGATATCATCAAAAGAGTAGAACTTCTGATCTAGACTTGACTTCACTCTATTGCAAGCGATTCAGTATTGTAACAGTAGATTCGAAGATATTTTTTCTTTTTGCAATAATTCTCACCAGTGTCTCATGCAATTAGTACATATTATCCGAAATAATACATTTTAATGCTATCCAGTTGTTGTTTTCAATTCTATTAAAAAATTTACAAACAACAGCTATTTTCCGTTTTCACATGATAAAAGAAAATATTTCAAAAAATGGAAATAATACTAGAAGGCATGTTTTTGCATTTAAAAATAGTTTTAGTCATGGTCCAACTCTATGAGTATACAAGATGATTAACGCTAACAACGAATCATCCAAGCAGTAAACCAGGCAACCAGACATTTGCTCGTTCGTCGTCCTTTATGCATATTTGATGTTTGTTTTTGGAGTAATTCGGCAAAAGAACAACAAATAAACAAATGAATGGATTTCGTAAGCAAAAAAGGAAAGCCAATTGTGTGTTGATAGTAAAAAAAAAAATGTTGCACAAAAATTTTTCACAGAAAAATACAAGCGACTCAATGGTATCATCTATGATACACAAAATTCAATGTGTAAGCAAATATGTGGAATATTTATTTACAAACAATCATACAAACACATATTTTTATCGTAAAAACAAAAAAAGGAACACAAAACAAAATATGTTTCATAAATGGAATGGAAATGGATTTCTACCACCTCATGGGTGTAAAAAAAATGTAGAAAGAATTTTCCCGATTTTCAGGGTTCTAAAATAAAAACTATATCAGAGGATAAGAGAAAATTCTCCAGACTATAACGATAAGGAGAGCGCAGGAAAAAATTCTGTACAGTTTACAGTGATTGAAAAAAACAGTTACCGTTACAATGCTTTGTTAACGATCTGTCTCAGTATACACTTGTAAAATATGAAATATGCAGATCCTACGAAAGCAAATAAGGTTAGATTAGGCTAGGTTGAAGATCCTCATAGCAGGCCAACTTACCACTTAAGTCAACATTTAGATCCATTGTGATAGCCTACCACTAACGGAAGTAACGGCCATCTACCGGGCCGCACAATGGATCCCCGCATCTCGATCTTTTCGGATAGCCAGGCTGCCATAAAGTCTCTGTCGAACATTGCGAATAATTCCAGGATCGTCAGGGAATGTCGCCGTTGCCTCAACCTTCTTTCTGGGCTCTTCAGTGTCACACTTGTCTGGGTCCACGGACGCTGTGACATACCTGGAAACTGCAGAACCGACGAGCTGGCCAGGACTGGCGCACTACTCCCGGAATCCTGTTCGATCGACTTAGGAATGTCACTTGCCTCGATCAAACTGTCTATCGCGCGGAGATTTTTCCGAGACGCCAACCTCTCCTGGATCAACAAGGAGTCCTGCTCTACCGCTAGACTCACCTGGCCCCGGATGGATAGAAGGCGTACCAACCAGTTACTTGGACTTGGTCGCGGCATCATCTTAATCACAGTGGCAATGCTTACAGGTCACTGTGTTATGGGTAGACACGCGGAAAGAATGCGGCTCCCTTTTAACGACTTCTGAAGTAAGTGCAGATCCGCTGAGGAGGACGAGACTGTTATCCACTTTCTTTGTCAATGCCCATCTCTTGCGGGGTGCAGATATAGGTTTTTTGGCTCTCCGACCCTTGTCAGCTTGACGGAGCTATCGTCCATTGATGTCAAGGGTATAGCCTCGTTTATCAAACTTCCTGGCTGGTTTTCCGCTATGCGTGCTCAAGTGAGCTTTTGGTATGAAGCTACCACACTAGCCTAACCTAACCTAACTAACATAAAACTGATGCATTCTTTATAAAAATTAAAGCTCAGAAACTTTTGCCTCTTCATGGCAATTGTAGAGCAATGACACTTGAGTTAAGAGATAGTCAGTCTTCTCCTGCTCATGCAGAAATCATTGAGCAGAAGCCAAGTCTACTGGCATTACTTCCAGTGAGACAGCGACCTGTGGAAATCCGAATTGTTCTCTTTTCATCCTTATAAGCATACATATTCAGCAGAACCTAGCTATCCTGCTTCTAACGAAGTTGATTAGGACACCTATGCCCTGTAAAATGTCAGAGATTGTGAGGTCCCTACCAGAGATCAGCAATGACTATTCAAAACGATGAGTACATCCGAATCATACTCATAATTTCTGATACTTATACTTATTTTAATATTATACTCTTACCACTTATATTCTAAGTTCGTACTCATACTCAACAATACGCATGATGTTGTTAATTTCGACTGATGTTATAAGTTTGTACTCATACTCATTGGAACCTGTACTTATAAATCAATGTTGTAGTGAGTACGAATGAATCAGAGTAGTTAAATTTAAATTAAGAGTATGATTCACTCATACTCAAAATTTCATGAGTACTTATGAGTAGCGAAAAAACGATTAATTGCTGATCTCTGGTCCCTACCTGCAACGTCAGCAACGCGTTTTCCTACGACATCCTTGGAACCTATAAAAGAGTGACCGTTAAATGATCCAAAATTTCACTGAGAAATTTATTCAGTTATTCATTCATTTATTGATGGACAAATGTCGAGTTAAAAAATCCCACACCCAACAAGTATTGTTTCGCTGAATTGAAAGTTTAAGGTCAGAATGCTTATGTACATAACCAAAACAGCCCACTGTAACCATCTCTATCCAGGAGATCACTATAAACCTTAAGAACCTTTCCAGAATAGCAGCGTGTCCGTACTCCAGGTTAGGTGGTCACGATTTATCTTCATTCACCCTTACTGCCACTAGCTCAGCCATCTGCTGCAGTAGAAGGTCCGAAGTAAGTCAAGTGAATAAATAACCGTGACTCATCAGTAACAAAGTATTATGTTTGTCAACATGTTGCCAAGCAAGTAAGTTTGAAAATTAAATTAAAAAAAGAGACAAAAAATCATGATTTTTATAAATGCATGTATTGTATTGTTTGTAATTTAAAGTCTGATTAGTTGTATAATTCCATTTAAAATTAATAATATTTTCAGTACAATTCGTTTACCACAGGATAGGCATATTGTGGTATATGATGGGAATAGGCTCCCGGCAAAGGAATGACAGGACCAGAATTAGAACCGGCACAGGGAACTGGAGCCAAACTTGGTTGACAGCTGAACAAATAATTTCTGGGGCATGGTGGTGCTGGTATTGCTAATGGTGATGGTGATGGTGATGGTGTTGTTGATGGTGGACGAGGTGTTGTAGTACCCGGTGAGGGAGTCGTATAAGAAGGTGGTGTTTGAGTCGGATAAGGAGATGGTGTTGGTGTGCCAGGAGACTGATAAGATGATGGTGACGGTATAGAGTATGAAGAATAAATTGGTGCTGCAGGCCCTGAAAAAGGCGCCGAAAACGAATTTGTAGCTTGTGCCGACGAAAAAAATGGTATCGATGATGAAAATGCTGGTGGAGGTGCATAACCGCCATATGCATGACGAGCTAAACGTAATGTATCGGCCACCGGCGCCGGTATTAAAATACCTTCGGATGGTTCCAATTGTATGGTATCGGCAGCAATAGAAGCCACCAGAAATACAATGGCGTATATAGTAAAACTTGTCATTTTTAAACTGCGATTTAATGTAATTCACAACACAACACGACAAGCAGTTTAAAAAAAAGAACTAATGATGAAAAAAATTTTGTCACTTCATTATATACTCGTAGAATTCTGTCAATTTGTTCCGTTAATTTTTTGTTTTTTATAGATTCAGCAAAATAGCAAATCTAGGGCATAGACTAAATAAAACATATAATTTGCCACATAAACATGAATAAAAGTACATAATGAAGAATAAATCAAATATTGGCTAAAACTGCGAAAGAAAGGGATGAAGTAAAAAAAATGTTTTCATCGAAATAAATTGAACAATGCCGTGACTTTAGGATGGGGTAAAATTTCAAATATTTGCTATATGATGTGTCTAACAGTTCTTTTAAACAATATACATGTTACTGCAACAAGTGGAGAATTTTAATTATTAAAAAAAATATAACTTTAATGCCTTATTTGTAATGGAGTATGAATCAACCAGTATTATTATATTAATAGTAGCAAATTAAACAAAATTTTGGTTTTTGGGAAACATTAGTAGTTTAGAATAACATTAGAAAAACAATTATAAAAATAAAAGTCATACTATTTTGACGTACATATATGTGTCTGTAACATCTTTCTGGAAATGCGATTCCTTACATTCGCATTAGCCTAACTACTTACTGTTAAGAACTAGCTCTTTAAGCCAAAACATCACCGTACTTGTGATAGCAGGTACAATCTCTGTGGATCTGTTGACAGCAGAGCGGATGGAGATTTATAAGGCGAAATCGGCTGGAAATCACGGGCACTTCAGGGAAAACACCATGGCAACGATGAAGATCGAGGAAGATGGATGGCGAGACTTATTCCGGACATAAGGCCTTGGATTGGTCGGAAATTTGAAAAAGTAAATTACTACGTTACACAGATGCTATCGGGTCACGGATGTTTTAGGAAATATCTGCACAGAATGGGCAAGACCGCCTCCCCTTACTGTCTTTACGAGGAAGGGGAAGTAATTGATGATGCAGAGCACACTGTTTTCGAGTGTGCACGCTGGCAGAGCTATCGCTCTGTACTGACGTCAATAAGCGGAACGACCACGGCCGCTAATATTGTCGGGGTTATGATTGCGAGTAGAGAAAATTGGGCCTCAGGAGCGAATTACGCGGAGCGCATTCTAAGACTGAAGAAGAGAGATCTAGAGGCTGCAGAACATGTAGGCACGCACGACATAGATGATACTTGCAAATGTCAGACGAAATCCGAAACAGAGACCTGGACGAAAGGAATAGTGAAGACACTTAGATGTCTCTTCAACTTTCGACACGCAATCCGAAAGCAGATATGGGCACTCAGGTAGTCCACCGTACCCACCGAACCCACTCCGGAACCGTACGAATCCACGAGATGAGGGGGGATTTCGTGGGTGAGGGTCCTACACACGGAGGATGTGACGACTTTCCCTATTGCGGTTAGGTACATTTACCCCTCCTCGGCGTAATAAAAAAATAAAAAAAACATCAAGCAACATGTTGTCAACAAATTACACAAAATATTCTAATTAGATTACAATCATTTTAATTGCAAACTGTTAATAAAACTTTATTTAATTTCTGTCCTGCTTTGCATAATAACCCCCATTTAAAGCAACGTCTCTGTTTTTGATTTCTTTAATCGCAATGCCACCAAAAAACAATTACCCAATATTGGTAAGTGATACATAAGCAGAAATTTTTATTAATAAACATATATGCTTTCGTAGTTCTTTTAATTTTCATTTTTTATTGTCTTGTCACTTTATTTTGATATTTGGAATACTAGAGATCATTGCATTTACAACAATAACTGCAGGTAATACAATAACCTTTTTTAATTTTAATTTACCTTAAAACAATGTCCAGCTATTTTCGAACATTGTTGATATTATTGTGGACTTTAAACTGCTTTAGCATGGCTGAAACACAATTTTGGCAAAGGGAAGATCAAAATAATGATGATGATAATAAGTGGTTACCATCAAATTTTTATTCGCTAAACAATCATCAATATTTGATTTATTATCAGCGTGGCGATATTTATAATTTAAAAAATTATGTTTTTGAAAGTACCAAATATGATTGAAACTGGAAAACCATTCCGTTGTTATCAACAATTTTGAAATTGCTCGAACTCGATGATAACACAAACGCATTAAATTAACTGAACGTAGCAGTTTGGCAAGGCTGTGTGTGTGTGTGTGTGTGGCCTCCCTCACTGTGGCATATAGTACGGGACATAGTGATAGTGTTGCTGTTATCGCTAATCTAACTCTTTGCTTTACCTCATCGAGGGCTAACTGTAATGTGGATTCCATTAGTTCCTGTCAGTAGTTATAACCCCCAAAATTGATCATAAAAATCACTCCAAAGTACAAAACAGAAACAAAACGTATACAAAATAATTTCTTACAATTTAATTTAATTTGTTTAACTATAATTATTTAATTGACAAAGAAATATGTACACAAAAAAAAAGAGGAATAAGAGATGGGGTGTAAAAAGAGGAAAACGAAAACAAGAAAATTAACTTTATTTTAATTATTATGCAAACAATTTTGTTGTGTAAAGGAAGAAAAAGAAAAATTCCTTGCAATATTAAATAGTGGAGGGAAAAGGAAGCAAACAAAAATTGTATAAAGAAACACATACATACGCGTATGTATGTATGTGTAGTAAAGTTACAACAAAAAAAAAACAACAACACCAAAAAACAATTGTAGTTTTTAAACAATAATAATTTGTAGCTGTTGTTATTGTTTTTGTTGCTGTTGTCAGTCATTGTTGTTTGACGCCATTGTCATTATAAATTCTTTTAATTTCATTTATATTTTCATATACAAGTGTACGTACGTATGCATGTAAATGAATTTACATTTGAGTAAAGCAAAATAGCAGTGTTTGCTAATTTTTTATTTAAAAAAAAAAAAGAAAAAAAGGCTGGGGTCCCTTGAATTCTGCTCCTGTATTAAGATAGATTTGGTTTTAACACGTTCACGCCGGCGCTTAAATTCATGGTTCGCTCTATCGGACGGCATCTGTTTAGTAACAATACAATGGTATCGTTTAAAGTTTTGTGTATTTTTTCGGGAATTCATCCCATCCTCATTAAATCTTTTGAATTTTTACGGTGAAATAGAACAGTGTATTTTTTTTCGACAGTCGAACTGTTAAAGATCTAAATATTTGGTACTAGCTGTACCCTGCGCGCTTTGCTGCACTACAAACTAAAATAAATTTGAAGGAAAGACATTAGACAAATATCCAATTAAGTTTGAATCATTTTATTGATTTTGTTTCCCGTTGTCCAGATGATTCAGACGAACGGGCCTGAGTAGTACGCATTCGATCAAGTGATTCATGCGAACGGATCTGTGCGGCATGTACTCGAAGATTTTTCAGTCTCAATGCTGATTCTGAGGCTAGTAATGCTCTTTTCTTTTCTTTTCAACACAGGATCAAATGCACAGTTTACGATTTAATTAATTTCGAAGAATTTTCAGTGGCGCCACCTGTCGGAAATTGGTTATACCAACATAGAAACCTTCGTCGGCTCATGCGCAACAACTTTGCTAAAGATTAAATGCATAGTTTACGATTCCATAAAGTACATTCATTTTTATATATATAGATAATTTAAACTTGAAAAAAAAAATAAATAAAACAAAAGTCTACGAATTTAATTTTGGTTATATTTTTTCTTATTTGGTGAATTTTTTCACAAATGTTGGTTACAAAATTTTTTTCTCTCCCTTCTATCTTTCCCCCCGCGTCGTTCTTTACACTTTATTTTCTTTGGTTTTATACATCAAGAATCACAGATAGCATACTTGTAGGGGTAACTACTATGCGTATGAGTAATATATTTCAAATGCAATTAAATATTAAGTATGTAGTATGTAGCATACGTGGGCATGGCCCCACGCCTATAACTCCTTCCAGACGTACAGGAAGATACTGTGAAAATTTCAAGCAAATCGGTTCAGCCGTTTAATCGTCTATAAACTTCAAACATACAATCAAACACACATTCATTTTTATATATAAGATTACGTGTATTCCAATAGCATGATTAAGTGCGGGCCACCGGTGGTACACGCCGCCCGATGAGGCAGTCTAGTGCGGGCCACCAGTGGTACGCGCCGACGTGAACGTGTTAAGCTACGATACTACAATAGCTTCAAAACGTTACATTTTAAATTTTAATTGGTCGTGAATCATCAAAGGTTACAAATGATTGTTTTATGAATTTATGAATGTGACAATAAAAACTTTGATATTATTGCACCACAAAAAGAGAAAATAAAAACAATATTCTTATTTTTAATTTTACTGCTATTATTTTGATCATAACTATATATTAGTATGTGCATATAAATAAATTTTTTTGTAAGAGTATATGGAAATATATTTTTTAAACTATGCTTTCTCATTTAATTCTCCCTTTTTTAATTCTCTTGTAAGAGCTGCCAAATTTGATTCTAAGTGTTTCAGAAATAAAGTCGAAATCAATTTTCAGAAGTTGCACCATTATTTTAAAATATAGTAAAAAAAGACAAAAATAATGGATTTTTACCAATATATACATATAACCTTAGACTATGAATTTAAAAAACCCTATACCAGGCGGCTCAAAATACAAACGATGTTTATAGTCTGTCACGTGCAAAATTTATAATAACGTAGTTTAGTATGCTCCAGTGCTAAAGTATGCTCCAGTACGAGTACAGAGCCGAGTAATTCGAATTCACAAGCCGTAAATTAAAGTAAACCATTTAAAAAGCTTGTAGACGATTTCTTATCCCACACCCTATACAAGTCCATAGAGTAGGTTGCTTCTAGTCAACAACAGATGATCATGTTATCATAGTAGGAAGGAAACCATTCATTAATAAAACTGAAACAAACCAAAGAAAGTGTTTCTTCAATGAGTTGATGTTTAACGAATATGTTTACAACATACATACGGGGTGTGATAAAAAAAATAATGCTCTTCGATTTTTTTACTATTCAAAAAAATTGATCAAAGAAACTGTATTAAGTTTTGTGTAAAAAATGATATTAAATGCCACAGCCATACGTCCATGATTCGTGACCAGTTATGACATTTTTAAGCAAATCTGGATCGTCATTGACGACGTTCAACATCTCCTGAGCGATATTCATGCGACGTTGTTTTCATGCCTAAAACATCCGTAACAATTGCTTGGCATGAGCCGAACGATATGCCAACATCATCAGCAACATCTCTAATAGTGATTCGACGATTATCCAAAATCATTTTCTTCACTGCTTCAATGTTTTCATCGAATAGTAAAAAATCGAAGAGCACGCCAAAACACGACTAACCTTTTTATCTGTCAAAAACAAACTGACAAACCAAAATGGCTGATATTGTCACCATATATAACAGACATGTGTACCAACATAACCGAAAAAAAATGCGAAAGTCGAACATACGTAACTCACGATATTTGAAAATAACGGTTATTTTTTGATCACACCTCGTATGTATCTTGGCGCTCACTTTATACATGTATGTTTCTTAAAGGAACGAAAAGAAATTAAAGAAAAATGCTCAAGTTTTTATGCCATTTCGGTAATTTTGATGACAAAAAAGTACTGTCTCTAGAAAGCCGAATGTGCAATTTTCGATAAAATAATGCAAATGATCAAGAATGAGCGTCATGTAAGCATTGGTCATTCCGTTCCATATATTCTATGTGGAGAGGATTTCCAGATTACCCATCAACTACTTGTGGCATTTCGTAAAGATCGCTTAAACATGACAGTTCTTTTAAGCTTCCTAAGAGCATGCCGCTGTCTTTAAAATGCCAACAAGTTGATTTGGATTTTTGTTTTGTTATATTTTGAAAGTAAACAACTTTTTTAACATACATAACATACATAATTGGCCATTACAACCCTTCAGTCGACGAAGAAATATTTTTCAAATTTCGTTTTGATCTCTGACCTGTGGTTTGAACCCTGGCTTTACGTCTAATAAGCTAACACAATACCTACTAGACTACTGCGACTTCATTTTTTTAATGCATTTTAAAATTAGCTGGCAACCATGTTTTCATATCCTTCGTCTTTTGCTGTCTTCCCTACAAGAAATGAATGACTGAAACTAACACATGAAAAATTATTATTACTAACACATTTGCATTTTTTCTATAGAATTGTTGGAAAAAAAATGTTATGAATGTTTTCATCAATAATGACAGTCAAATGACTGGTAAAATGACCGTCACTGTTGTGATAGTGAGTTGCATTTTCTGCCGTTAAAAATTATTGTTGTTGCCATTGTCAGAAAAATTGTAAACTGGTAAAGAGTGCATATGCAAGAGCGAAACAACTACATTTTGATTAATATTTTATTAAAATGGTTATTTCCATCACAAATGACCGACATATGACAGGTAAAATGACTGTCACTGTGTAGTTTGTGTTACAGTGTAGTATTTTCTGTCGTTACAAATAATTATTCTGCGAAAGTGAAAAAGACGCCAGTGAAAATTTTAAAACTATAAGAAAATTAAACTAAATTTTAAAAAAGCGAAGAATTAAATTGAAAATAATAAAAAAAAACAAGCAAAAGAATTAAAAGAACAATAAAAGAATTTAAAAACAAGAAAACTTAAAAAAATTAAGAAAAAAATAAAGATAAAAAAAATTTTTTTAAACAAATTTAATTATGGAAAAAAGGCAATTGCAAAAACGCCTTAGCATTGAAAAAAGGACATTTGAGTCCAATGTAAAAAAATATAAAAGTTTTATTAAAAAAATGCAAATAACTTAGTGAAAAGTGAAAAAATAAAAATTGAACAAGTGAAGAAAATTAGTGAAAGAATTGTTTGTGACGATTTTGTAGGAATAGAAATCAATAGAAGCGGTGGGAGAGGTAGAGCAGAAGTTAGAATCTCCTGAGTTTTGCCAAGCAATGGTAATAAAGCCAAATTATTTCTTTTTTAAAATATTTAATAACCATATTTCTTTACAGATTACATATTGCCATAAAATAAAAGGCACATCTGAGGATGTCAGCAGTGTCATTCGTGCAGTGTTAACTGACGACCTGCTGGAAAAGTATAATTGGGAAGGAAGGTGGGGAAAAGAAGCGCTTTCCCTTTTCCAAAAAGTTCTAAGAGGTATGTCGATACTTTTATATATAAATTATGAAAAAGACATATTATTTATGTATCAGCATCTGTACTATATAAATATATACATATATGTATGTTCTACAAATTTCAGAAGTTTTCAATCTGCAAGGGTCCTTAGACTTTGAAAAAAGTATTAAAAAAGCGGTAGAAAGGAGCCACCACAGCCAAAAACAAAAAAAATATTTAAAGAATCAAGTTTCATGTAATAAATAGAAAAATAAAAACTAATAATTTTATAATAAAAATAATATAAAAATCGAGTTTTATTATAAAAGTCAGATTTGACGGATATATCCATCAAGTATGACAAGTCAACAGTGACGGATATATTCATCAAGTATGACTAGTCAACAGTGACGGATATATTCATCAAGTAGGACTAGTCGACAGTGACGGATATATACATCAAGTATGATTGATCAACAGTGATGGATATATCCGTCAAGCCTGATTAGTCAACCCTGATTTACATTTCTATCATCCTTGATTGGTAAACAACAAAAGAGTGAGCAGATCAA
The DNA here is from genome assembly GCA_930367235.1 of Sarcophaga rosellei. Taxonomy (NCBI): domain Eukaryota; kingdom Metazoa; phylum Arthropoda; class Insecta; order Diptera; family Sarcophagidae; genus Sarcophaga; species Sarcophaga rosellei. The sequence continues at coordinate 34,467,026 of OV884019.1, forward strand.
ATATATGTTTTAAAGTCAGTAGAATTCATAAGTGCAAGGGAGATGAAAAATCACATGTACACAAATGTTTCCATCAGTTTTGTCCATTTGCCTTAAGAAACTGATAGAAACTTTGTTCTACGCGATGATGGATATTTCCATCAGTAGTGACAGTCAAAAGACCAATCAAATGACTGTCACTGTTCTTGTAGGGTTGTTACCTTTTTTAAGGATAACTGTTATACATTCACAATAATTTTTTTGCCATTGTTTTTATTTTTACACGTTTCTTTTCCCTTCTAAACTTCCTTCGTAGTTTTCCTGTACACTCACACATATAAAAATACCATATCTTGCAGCTATTTTCGTCTGTTTTTCTTCTGTTCTTTCTTTCTTTCTTGTATTTTATTATAATGGATACAACTTAAAGTAACTTAAACCAGAGACAACAAAAAAAAAAAAGCAGCAGGCTGACATACTCATGCAACCTCTAGTATACCCCGGGTTAAACTTTCGAGTTGAGTAAACGATAAGGAAATATTGTGTGTTTCTTTTTGTTTTTGCAGTGTTTTTTTTGTGCCTTCTAAATAAGCACAAAACTGTTGTGTGTGAGTGTTGTTGTTAATATTAGTATTGTTGTTGCTTTTCTTTATAATGTCATGTCATTGTATTTGTAGTACTATACGTATGTATGTGGTTTATTATTATTGCTGCTGCTACTGTCATTTTTTTTGCTGTTGTTTTTGTTGTTGTTGTTGTTGGCTGGTTCTATGGTCTATGGTCTATGCGAAAAAATAATTGAGGTAAAAAACTTTAATAGGTTTATATGTCAATCGTTTGCATATAAGAGTGTCTGTATATGAGTATTATTATATGAGTATAAGAGTAGCAACTTTAAGTGTGTGTTGCTATTAAAAAATGTGTTTTGAATTGTAATTTTTAGTGTTTTTTTTGGCTTGTTTTTTGCTTTTATTTTTTCGCTTTAATACCACTTCCGGTATGCAAATTATTGTTTTTCTTCTTTTACTTTCCTCTGTTTCCCGTCCCTCTTACGTTTTTATTTTTTAATTTTGCTCTTATACAACAGGATCGTAAAAAGTTTTTAATTTAAAATTATTATCTATAAAGTTCAAAGGAATTTTCTAAACTACGAACAAAAAATTTTTTTTTCGCTCTAAGACCCACACACTTACGTTCGTGTAAATCTAAACTATTTCTGAAGAAAAAGAAAAAACACTCATTACGAAGGGAAGAGAAAATCTTTGCAGAAAGTTTAGAATATTTAGAGTAAAAATGAACAAAATGTACACACTGTTTATGTAGGTATTATGTATGTATGTATGTGCATACATGGTATAAAATTAGCTAAAATTTCAAAACAGTAGAGTATTCCAGGAAACTGCCGAAAGAAAGAAGTGGCCGGACATGGCATCATGCCATCGAACTCTCTGGTAAATTCTTTACCATAAGAACCCCATCAAAAACCCGTATAGTTACAATTACATACATAACATACATAATTGGCCATTACAACCCTTCAGTCAGGATTACGGCCTAACTTCTCAACACCACTCATGTTGTGTGTGTTAATGTTATACTTGAGTGGCGGGACCTACAGTTTAATGTTGACTCCGAACGACAGATTTTGAGAAACTTTTTCTGCTGAGAGGAAGTTGCCGAAGAAAAATATTTTCATATTTCGTTTTGATGTCTGAACGGGGTTACAATTACGATGTCTTTACTCAATTCCGTTAGCACCACATAAGCAACTTTGGATACGAACAAGATAGTGCAGTAAATCTAAACATAGCCGAATTCATGGACAAGCTGCAAGAAGCAATATAGTGGTTGGAGACATATGGCAAATGATTTGTGCAGAAGTTGCAGAGGCGAGGAGGAAGAGGAAACTGTTATTCAGTTATTGGATATACGCCCATCGCTGCATCGATGATGGAGAAAACAGATTGGTTTCTACAATGCAAACCATGTCAATGATCTGTCAAGAATGGACATGGCTTCACAAAAACAAAAGTAAATCGAAAATATCTTTAGTGTGTTGGCTTATTAGACTTAAAGCCCGGGTTCTTATCCCAGGTCAGACATCAAAACGAAATTTGAAAAAATATTTCTTCGGCAACTTCCTCTCAGCAGATTTCTGGCAAAAACTCTGAAAGTAAATAAACCTTCCACTAAAAAGTTTTTCATAAATCTGTCGTTAGGAGTCGACGTTAAACTGTCCCGCCACTCACTTATAAAATTAAAGCACACAACATGAGTGGTGTAAGAAGCTAGGCCGTAATCCTGACTAAAGGGTTGTAATGGCCAATTATGTATGTATGTATGTGTGTATGAGACAAAAAATCGTGCATACTTAAAAACCACTGTACTAAACTCTAAACTATGTACAGAGCAAACTATGCTGCTGAAAAAGTCACCACACACCATTATTAATGAACTATTTTCCTTACTGCATATACTCGTATGAATGCTATGCAGTATCAAACGAACATTTTTAGTTCGCAATTAAATGTCTTCAAATAAGCAGTTTCTTCTTTATTCTTTGTTGTACGTGTTTTGAAATATTTTCTTCCTTTGGTGGTATTTTCAAACATTAAAAAAGAAAAACGTGTGTCATATTTGTCTTGATTTGACAGAACTTTCTTCGATGCTTATTTGTATTTATCTTCACATGAAATAGTTTATTTTCAAGAAATGTACGCAAAAGAAATCGGTATAATGAATGACTCAAGACAGAAAAATATTGTGCACATACTCGTATATATGAAAATAATGTGTCGCATTTTAAAGCATATATTTTCTAATTTATTTTTAGTAGATGAAAGGAGAAGTCTCCGTAGTCTACTTGGTAGTGTGTTGGCTTATTAGACACGAGGACACGCTTGAAATTACAGTTCAGACTGACCCAAAATGAAATATGAAAAATATTTCTTCGGCGTCTTCTTCTCAGTAGATTTCTGGCAAACCTCTGAAAATTAATAAAATTGGCAGGAAATGCTTCTCAAAAATCTGTCGTTCCAAGTCGAGTTTTTATAGTAAACTGTAAATCCCGCTACTCATGTATAAAATTAACACATACAACATAAGTAGAATGAAAAGCTAGGTCGTAATCCTAACTGAAGGGTTGTAATGACCAATTAAGTAAGTAAGAGGGGTCTTTTCTCAAAAATATGGAAGGGCACACTATTTATAGTTTAGGTTATTGGGTATCTTGCCGTTCACAGTCAAGTTAACTCGGTGACCCCTATAACCCTTACCATGATCTGAACTTCGGATGAAACCGAACGGTTACCTTAACGGCACGTATGTAACCATGCCCAGATCTTCAAACGTTCGGATACCCAAAATCCGATGACGTCTGTTTTGAAATGCAGTGCACTCGCATAAAAGGAGTTGTACCAATCCCGTTTCTACCAAATGGGGCGGAACGAGCTTGTCAGCGAAACTGCGCAACAGCGCAGTGTTTTGTTAGAAATCCTATTAGATTGCGAACCGTTTTCTTGTCCAACTCAAGTAGTGAAGATAAGGTTTCACTTCTCAAAAATATGGACAGGCACACATATATCACTATATACTAAAAATATTTAATAAAAACCGTAGGTGAGGCATGTAGGATAAACTGTAGTAAAATCGAGAATAATCCCCTTTAGGAAATAAGTCATATAACCTATCTACACTTTATATTTTAAGTTGGATCTCTTATGAGTATTTTCTCTAAGAACAATGATGCTGTTAAATTATTCATTTCGTCTACATTTTAGACAAAGCACGCACATGTGAAATTTTCGCTTGGAATTTCAGTTTTCCATTCAATTTCCTATCTCACTGTTATTGGCATTATTAAAAGTTATTACTTTTTTCTCCCCTACTTGATTCAACATGCGTTTTTGCCCCTTTTAATGCTACTACTGATGCAATAGTTTGCTTTTGTGCGTCATGGGATTCAAAAAGGGAGAGAACGGGAGAGACTCTATCCAGTACGTGCAATGTTTATTATGGTCGTTCCATGCACTTACACACTTAAGAGCCACTACTAAATCTAAAATATATGTGGTTATATATATATACGTACATAGCATACATATAAGATGGTGGTTGTGTTCTTTTTTACCATTTATGCAGGCGAATTTTAAATATAAAACTGGGAGTGATAGCAGCATAGATAAACATGACATAAACGTTTTATATTTGATATTTAAATATTTGTTACAATGCCAATATATGTATGTACCTCTGTATGTGCAAACGTATGTATGTTGGGGCAAAATATGGTTTTAAATATTTAAAAAATGATCAGATTAGCTTAAGTAAGGTAATAACTTAATATCATGTTTTCGAAGTCGAAGCAGAAAGCATTATTTTTTAATTGATAAACGAACTGAATGCGATGTGCGTTAAAAACCAAAAATTCACTCTCTTAAGGTGGTATTATCCAACAAGATGATTTACGTAACATTTAAGAGTAATTGCATCACTTTGATACCAGATTGACTTTTTGGGAAAAGAGATTCATTGCTGAGATACCTGTGACGGCTTGTTGCTACGCCATTTGCTCTACACCTAGAATAGAAGAACCAGAAACCAAACTACTCTTCCCTATACTGGACCATGCGGAGGTGGTGGCAATACAGACAGGCGGCTATCAAGGCTCTGAGTTCTAACGTGATGAACTCCAAGACGGTGTACGGCTGTCGCATGTATTTCGACGAGATAGCGGAACGATATGATATCCATATCGTATGGGTACCGGGGCACAGTGGTATTCCGGGTGACTACAGAGCTGATGAACTTGCCAGGCAGGGCACGAACATCGAACTCTCCGATGAATTCTCGAATCTGGGCATCTCTATGAGGACCTACAAGATCATAATTGATATTGCAATCGTCAACGACAGGTGGGCGGCCTCGGACACGGGTAGAACGGCTAGTAAAATCTGGCCAAGGCTAGATGAGGAGCGCACTCCAAAGAGGTGCGCTCAGTTTAGTTGTAGGTGTCATTACGGGGCAAAGCATTATGGGTACGCATGCGAGGCGCATTGGTCTCGAACACCTTGCTACCGACTTCTGCAGAAGCTGCAGAGATGAGGAAGAAAAGGAGACTGCGCCTCACCTTCTGGGTACATGCCCGTCTCTTTGCCAAAACAGAAGGAAGTACTTGGGTACTTACTACATGGATGATCTGGAGGAACTGTCAAGGACTGACATTGACAGCCTAAATCGCTTCATCAGGAGCTCCGAGTGGTGTTGAGACTAGGGGATAGCGGATAACTGTGGTAACACAATGGTCCCAATGCGGCCTAAGTGAGTCCATTCAAATTTTTCTTGGATGGGCAGCCACCTAACCTATACTGAACCATAATAAAGTCTTTCAATTATACATGGTATCTATGATCTGAGCCTGTGGTAACTCGGTATACTTGATATAGGAATTCAGTAATGATTAAATACTTATTAGAGCAGTAACATCCAGGTAAATAAGATGAGAAACAGTTCCCGAGTGTAAGAAAACGGTTAACAAAAGGTGTACTTATGTATTAGATGTATGCCAGGCATAAGACCCTTCAATCTACCTATCTTTTGCCTTTTTAAAATGAACTGAAGACGTTTTCTAGGTCAGGAACTTTAAGGTCCTGAATAGATGGAATCCTACTATTGTGCCGAAGTTGAACTCTTCGTTCAACCTGGTTTTTTAAGTGTGCTTCCACTATTATTCTTATATTTTATTGTCCCTACTTATTATACCCTGTGCAACACCCAGTGATCTTTTTCCAAGTTTTTATATTTCCATTAAGGAATAGATAGTAAGAAAAAAACTTTTGATATACTTTTACAAGTGGAAATAAGACAAATTATTTAATGCTTAAAAAGTGCACATATTTTTTTTTTGCAACAACAACAGACAAAAAAATATCAACACAAACGAGAGTCATTCGAAAAATTTACAAAAACTTAAGTACATATGTCGGCACATCTAATATTTATTTTTATCTGAAAACTTTTTAAGCTCACCTCGTATGTATGTATGTATGTATATAGAGAAGGATGTAAGTGTTCTACCAAGTGTCTCCTAAAGTGCATTTTATACAGGCTAGCCTTTTTTATGATTTTAAAACATTATTTCAATATGCACTACAATGCTCTATGTAATCAAAACTAAAAAAAAACTATCAAAGAAAACTCTCTACAAAAATAATAAAAAAAAAAGGAGGACAAAATGGGATTCATAATGTCAATACTAGAAAACTTTCATGTAAATGAATTGAACTTTACAAGTATAAATCTTAAGTTCTTTTATGTGTACAGTCAGTGTAGTCATAAAGGATAAAAATTTCGAAAACAAATTTCTCCAAAATGTTGATACTCTTTAGATTCTATTACAATAATAAGAAAGTAATGTAATAGGGTGATTACATGAATGTAGTGTAGTATGTTTGCATTGAGTACTATTTTGGAAATGTAAATATTTAATGGTTGAAATGGTAGGAATAAATCAATATTAAAAAACACTTCGATAAGTACAAGTGTAGAAACACGATTCGTATCATGATGCAATCAGCTCAATTAACAAGGAGCTGTTACTGTTGTTAGCTATGCCAGTTGGTCACACCAATCGATGACAGCGCTTCCTCGATCTGGTCCTTCCAACGCAAACAAGCTCTTCCTCTTCGCAGACTCCCGCAGACATACATACATAATTGGCCATTAAAACCCTTCAGTCAGGATTACGGCCTAGCTTCTCACACCACTCATGTTGTGTGTCTTAATTGTATACATTAGTGGGGGGACCTACAGTTTAACGTCGACTCCGTGCGACAGATTTTTGGGAAACATGGCAGGTTATTTACTCCCAGAGTTTTTGCCAGAAATCTGCTGAGAGGAAGTCGCCGAAGAAATATTTTTTTATATTTCTTTTTGACGTCTGGCCTGGGGATCGAACCCGGGCTTTACGTCTAATAAGCGAACACACTACCTACTAGACTACTTAGACTCCCGCAGACGCCTGCATCAAATACCGATCTCGCCAAAGCATCCTCCTCCATCCAACGACATTGCCTAATGTTAATACTCCACAACCGACAAAAAAATGTATGTCATCGACCAAAAAATGCAAGTCATCTTCCAAGAAAAATGCAAGTCATCGACTAAAAAATGCAAATCACCGACCAAGAAAGATGCAAGTCATCTTCCAAGAAAAATGTAAATCATCGACCAAGAAAAATGAAAGTCATTGACCAAGAAATGCAAGTCATCGTCCAAGAAAAATGCAAGTCATCGACCAAGAAAAATGTAAATCATCGACCAAAAAAATGTAAGTCATTGACCAAGAAATGCAAGTCATTGTCCAAGAAGAATGCAAGTAATCGACCAAGAAATGCAAGTCATTGACGAAGAAATGCAAGTCATTGACCAAGAAAGATGCAAGTCATCGACGAAGAAAAATACAATTCATCGTTCAAGAAAAATGCACATCATCGACCAAGAAATGGAAATCATCCACCAAGAAAAATGCAAGTCATTGATCAAGAAATGCAAGTCATCGTCCAAGAAAAATGCAAATCATCGACCACGAAATGCAAGTCATCGTCCAAGAAAAATGCAAGTCATCGACCTAAAAAATACAACTTGCGAAAAATGCCACATTTTATTGTATATATACATATAAATGCATATGAACTCAATGAGAATTATTAAAATTTTTAAGTCCATTTAACTAAAATTTAATTTTTATCCGTATTTACATAGATTTTGTCATATATCCGGTTCCTCTTAACGCACGACCATAAAGAAACCTGTTTTGGAATCCAGCCCACTGGGTCCGTTTCACCACTAGGTCCATTTTTTATCCGATTTTGCCTTTGTTACATATTTGAAGACATCAATTAGCTTCGACGGCTATATTTCAGGTCCCAGGTAAAGCTCACTCGTAAGGAAACCTGTTTTGGAAGTCTTAAGACTATGGATATACAGCCCACTAGATCCATTTGCCCCACTAAGTCCATTTTTTATCCGATTTTTCTTTTATTGTTTATTTGAAGGTATTAATTAGCTTCGACGATTATATCTCCAGTCCCAAGTAACACAGGACCATAAAGAAACCTGTTTTGTAATCATTGAGACTATGCCTATCCCCTGTAGGAAATGTATTATTTTTTTTGACGTAAATTATATTATTAATCACAATTGAAAGCTTTTATTTTTGCTCAATGGTATAGTGAAAGGGAGCAATCGAAATATTGTAAAAACTCGAAAAAGTTAATAAAAATAAAATTGCCACTACAATTTAATAAATCTCCATAATTAGTTTAAAAGCTTCTCATTCTGTAAATAAATAACAAACCTATAGAGGCGTTGTAATTACTTTCTTTTAAAATAATTTATATTCTGGTGAAATTTTATTTTAAACAGAATGTTTAAATGTAAAATTTGTTTTTCGTATTTGCTTTTATCACTGGCATTACTAAATTGTTGTTTCAGTTTGCAATTTATAAACAAATATCTCTCAATGATGTATGTATGTATTCATAAGAACTATTAGAATGCATTTTTCTTCCATAAAAGTACATACATTGAAATTGTCACTATAAAAACAAACAACTTCGCCCACTTCTTCGAACTTAAGACCCCCTTGTATAGGAGGAGAAGAATGAATTTTTATACAGAACAAAACTGAACAACGTTAAATTATGTATAATATGGATTTATTATCTGTTTTTGTACATGTAGTAGTTGTACTTTGTGTTTGTATAAAATATTGTTGTATTTGTTATTAAATTTGCATAAGTGTTATGTGAAAATCTCACACATCAACATTTATATTCTTCTTTTTTTTTTTTTTTTGAGGAAAAAGGGGACACTTTAAAATACCCATTTACATACAAATAAAAACATATTTATGAGCTTATGTCTGTATGGTTATAGAATCTATTTTCCAACAACAATAAACTATAAAAAAAATTTTGTATTTCGAAAAAAAACCTGAACCGTAACTGAAGAGTGTGCACGAAGAAATTTGGACATACAGTAAGAGCCCGCTTAACGCGGGGGATACGTTCCCATAAGTTCCAGCGCTAAACGAAACAGCTTTAAACGAGCCAACTAATAAATCAACTGTGGAGGCGGAAAGATGCGTTCGTGCTGTGATTGCGACTTCGGAAAATACTGTTGGAATCTTTATTCTGGACAGACTAACGAAAGAGCCTTGGAAAAGATACATAGTATACACCGTCGCTATATAGTGCACTGCTTTTGTACTACCGCGTAATACTGAAACAGCGTTAAGCGGGGTCTTACTGTACTTAAAGGCTTTTACCTTTAACAATAAATGAGGAATACACTTACCGTTACTTTGTCTATGTGTGAAAATTGATTCGACGGATACCAACAATTTTAACAGACTTTAGCGTTAATAAAACTAAATTCGACAATAACAACGCACTCTTAGCTATTTAACGGTATCCGAAATTATTTGAGGTCTTAGGGGATATACACTAGAACTAGGAGTATTACAAAACATTGAAATGAAGGATCCAGTATCTCTATTTTCCTTAGCAGGCAAGTAATAATAAGTTCCCCTTGAAGTATGATTTTTAACTTTAAATGGACTAAGCTGTAGTGAACCCCTTAATCCATTGTCACAGCAGTATTATGTTCATGTCATATGGGGTCCTGGTCACAGAATCATGTTAAGTAATCGATGAACTTATTAAAGCAGTCATCTCCGTTAATCTTCAACTTCTGAGCTAAGGCGGAATCTGGCTTCACTGCTAGACTCACATGCATATAGGCATAATTGGTCATTACAAGCCTTCAATCAGGATTACAACCTAGCTTCTCACATCACCCGTGTTGCGTGTGTTAATTTTATCTATGAGTTGCGAAGCCTGTAGTTTAAAGTCGACTCGAAACGACTCTGACTTTTGAGAAGCTTTTCATGGCAATTTTAATTACTACTCTCAGAGTTTTTGCCAGCAATCTGCTGAAATCAAGTTAACGAAGAAATATTTTTTTATTTCGATTATATGAAGACACTAACGTAGGTAGGTAAGTTTGCTAATTGCTAAGATCGAAAAATCAAAAGTAGTCATTTTTCTTTGAGGCCGCATTCTATCATTACAGCCTAAAGTTAAGTAAAAAAAATTAAAAAAATGTAATTATCTGCTAATTAATTCATAATTAAATCATTTTCGAGTTAGATATAATTTTTGTACTGTATTCAGTATAACAATGATGTCTAGATGTAGAAAAAAAAAAGAGTCCTTAACTAGCATCAATATTTCAATAGCCAAAGTAGTCCTGATCTAATTAAAAGCCAACTGTTTGGTAAATAGGCATCATGATGAGCAAACAATACAAAAAATTGAAATTTTTATTCGTGTATTTAAATACGTTTTCAAACATTCCATTACGAAAGAAAAAGTATATAGAACTACAAATTGAGAGTAAGAGTGCAAACAAATATCACACAATATAGATTTAAAGTGCAATTGATTGACTTTCTCTGATTGAATATTTCTGGTCCGACTGGTTCAATCACTTACACTATGTACAGGTTAGCAGAGAAGAAAGAAAAAGAGGGAAAGATGAAAAAGAAAAAAAAAATTGAACAAATACTTGACTACAAACCATGACTAATTTAATATTTGGTTCCATAGCATCGCATCGCATTGCATTGCATTGCTTCGTATATGATTGTGCCAGTTAGCAAATAGGTATTAAGTAGCCTACAAGATTATATGCGCAGTGTTAGTAGTTTAGTTTAGATTAGACAAGCAAAACTGTGGAGGGATACAGAGAGTTTATTGTATATGCATTTAAAAGCAACAGCAGCAATTACAACAATAACTACAAAGACTATGTATCCACTTTAATTATTAATATCAGCAGAAGCTGGTAGTGGTGGTAGTAGTAGTAGTAGTAGTAGTGAAAGAATCGCAGAAGAAGAACAATAAAAAACAAGCAGCAGCAACAGCACCGGCAGCTGCATCAACACAATCAATTGAGGTCGAGACATCAATATTGATTTTCTTTCTGTTCTTGTTCTTGTTATAAATTGTTAATAATATTGCTGCTGTTGTTGTTGTTATTCTGTTTTGCAATATTTTTGAGTTTAAATTTTTATTCTGTGTAAACCACAAAAAAAAGTAAAGAATGTACACGAAATAAAGTATACGACCTCTTCAACTTAACCATGATTTCTCGCTTCACTCAGTTTTACAATACAATGCAGACTGCAAACAGGATTCGCATCAAAGTTGAGTGACGGCCAGTGACAAGCATTTGGTTGCCAGAATCTTTTTTTCCCTTGAGGGTTCCAATCTGTTGCAGTTCAAGTCATATTGTTACCCTGATTTCTAAGGAGGATATGGACGTAGGTATTCTAGTGATGTCCAATGCCATTTTCATCTTTTCATTTTAATTGACAACATTTGTTGGCCTGTTCTTACCCAGAGCGTATGATTAAGTATACGCTAGGTTATAATACACGCAAGATCTTGCAAATGCAACTTTTTTCATTTCAATGCACACAAAGTCACATAATGGCTTAGTTCATCGAGAACATTCTCAAAATCTGTAAAGCACAGAGACAGTGGTAAGCACCACCAATCTACAGATTGTTCCACTAAAATTAATGCTAAAAAAAATTATTATTGTAGCGCATCGTAAAATTTCTTTCGTATTTCAACTTTAGCTTATAATAATAAGCATTAATATGTGTTGTAGTCGATGCGATGCTTCTTAAAAGGTGCAATTTATGATGTAGATAAGTATGGTTGCAGTAATATGTATGGCAACTGTATTTGCATTGCATTGCATGTTTTCTTATTGTTCAAAAAGACTTCAAGAAATTTGTATTTATTTTATTAATTTAAGTTCTTTTGTGTCGACATAATTTGCAGAATATATTTTAAATATGATTTCTTAGATAAAAAAAAATCATTATAATGATGAGATGCGTTTGATAAACAATTAATTTTTCTAGTGAAATCAGATTGGTTTTTGTAGAATTTTTTTTTTCTTGCAAAACGTTGAAAATGTTTTCAGTTCAATTTTATAAAAGTTTATAACAAAATTTCTTAGAATAGGGAAAGACATAAAATACGTTCTTTATTACACAATGTTAAACAATAACGGTAAAAAAAGCAGTTAATTTGATTTTATTTTCTTGCAATAAGCAAGTTTTTAAGCTTTTAATTATGCAGCATCTATAGGAGGAACTATAAAATTGGATTATACAACACGTAGTACGGTATGAAGTTCGTATACGAACAGCAATCTATTATTAAATTTCCGGGCGTCTACGTAATACTATGTTCACACATGCACTCTTATTGCGTTAATCGCAATAAACACCATTATTGAGGTCAATATTTCATATAAAATTTCAATTAATTATTGCGCAATAAATACGCAAATTGTTATAATATTGAGTAAAACTTAAAATACAGCACTGTCATAAGTACGTTCAGTGAGCATATTACAATTTTCCGAACACATTCTGTTGATATTTGACAACTCAAATGTCAACAACGACAAACAAAAAAAACAACAATGTTGTTGAAACAACCAGCTGTCAAATTAATATTGCTTATATTATACGTCTGAACACTTAAAATATTGTACTCAAATAATGGAATATTGGCTCAATAAAAGTGTATGTCTGAACATAGTATAAGAATTCTACGAAATCAATGAAATTTAATTCCATGCCACTTAACCCATAAACGCGCTTTTTCTCTCATTGTATTTAATATCTTGCCGAAACATTGTGATGATTACATTTATAATTCACCCGAGCTGTTCATTAGCTTCCATTTATAAGTATCCTTCGATTCCATAAGGAGCATCGAGTCTCTACAAATTATATACATCCGTTCGCACGATTATGAGTTGGATACGACTGAATACTTTAAGGTATAAATAGAGTACATCACTAACAAGTATTAGATAAAAAAATTAGAGCTCTATAGCAACACCTACAGTGAGATTCCTGAGAAAGTTTTGAAATAAAACAATAGTAGTGACTAACGAAATCTAAAGCAATAAGTTCCGATAAAAGTGCACCACAAACCACAAACGTCTTCAAGATGTCGGGACAGACAAAGAACTATCTTAGGTTTAGTATTTCAAAGTCGCCATAGTCTATTAGTCCACGATTCAAGCCGCAGGTCAGACGTCTCCAACAGAACGAAATACGAAAAAATATTTCTCTCGGCGAGTTCCCCTCAGCAGACTGCTGGTAAAAACTCAGAGAGTAAGTAAAATTGTTGCTCGGAGTGGATTTTAAATTATAGGTCCGGCCACTTATGTATAAAACTATCACACACAACATACAGTGAGTGACATAAGTGAGTCAACACCCACTATAATTTTAAATTTTATATTATGTTCTTAAGTATAAAAAAAAGTTTCTTTATCATGAATTGTTGTTTTTGCTTTAACATTTTATAAGTAATAAATAAATGTTTTTAATTTTGGAAATTTAGTCGTTTATTCTCATTTTCTTTTCTCGCTATCCTAAGAAAATGTATTATTTCAGTGGTGTTTACTCACTTTTGGCGCTCTGTATCTTAGGTTTAGCATTTCAAAGTCGCCGTAGGCTAGTAGGTAGTGTGCTGGCTTATTAGACGTGAGGCCACGGTTCAAACCACCTTCAGATGTCTCCAACAAAACGAAATACGAAAAATATTTCTCTCGGCAGATTTCTGGTAAAAACTCCGACAATAAATAAAATTGCCATGAACAGTTTCTCAAAAAAACTGTCGTTCGGAGTGGACTTTAAATTGTAGGTCCCGCCACTTATGTATAAAACTATCACAGACAACATGGGTGGTGTGAAAAGCTAGATTGTAATACTGACTGAAGGGTTGTAAAGACCAATTATGTACATATGTATGTACAGTATTTCGTATGTTGGTTTAGTATTTCGGGTTATTTGAAGAAAATTGTTTTTTTGTTTTGGTCTCAAATGTTCATAACTATTATGAGTTATCAATACCCTGAGGCCAAAATATCGCAGCAAAGAAAGTGTTTGCTAGTTCCGTTATGACAAATAGTATGAAAAAGTTTTAAACTTCCACTTTCCCACATAATTTGTTTTGGCATCTGAAAATCATGCTGTCGAAAATCATTTACTCTAGCTTTGTCACGATAATCGAAATGGACCGGTCATAGACACAAATGATATAAAAATATTTACTTGCTAAATACACTACCTACATATTAGCTTTTAGGAATTTAATTAAGTTAGTTAAGCAAACCCAACCTTTATTTAGGAGGCCATTTATATTAAACATAAAACTAAGTACAGAAAGTAATGTAATATTTAATATTATTCATATATATGTACATACATAAGTACATATAAATTCATTAGAATCTTCCTTCAATTATTGTTATTATATTAACAAAAAAAAAGTGAAAGAAAAAATAAAAAAGAAAAACAAAAACTTCAATTACATTCATTAGATAGACATTATTGAATAAAATCTGAGACTAACTAACCAATAAAATGAAGAATATCTTGTATAATAAAAATATAAACCGATAATATTTTATTACACGAGCATACATAAACATAAAGTATAGATTCATAATAAACAAAAAAAAACATACATACATACTCATTTATAGATATTAAAAGTACTTTTCTTCTTAAACCGACTCCCCTACTTTTAACCCATTTTATTCTATAGAAATATACATTGTATATACTCGTACATATATATGTATACCAGTGTGTCCTTTGCAATTATTTATGCAAAAAAAAATATGAATATTTGTTATCATATACAAGTGAGTATGAGCATATTTGTATGTCCGGTGCCAGATTATTTTTTACTTAAATGAATTGGAAAAATATTGTCCCAAACCAACAACAACAACAACATCAAGAAAAACAGTAAAATATGCAGAGCAAATAGTGGATCTAAAGATGAGGAGAATATTTGCTTAAAATGAAAATTATTTTCAAATAAAATTTTTCTCATCCTTAACATCTCATATTAAGTTGGAGTCTATCATATCCATGGGCTAGTGTACGAGTAATTCCCAAAAGTATGCAATTTGTTTTTGTGCATTAAAGTTGAAAAAGAAATCGTTTTTAGTTGCGAAAAAAACAAAAAATTAAAAGAAATGTCGCAAGAAAGAATTCGAATTATCTACTATATTTGCATGTAGAGGCCAACAAAAAAAAATACTAAACGAATGGAGTTGAATTTAAGTTTGAGATAAGCTGGGTGTGCGAAAAATTTCAGTTACAAATTCTAGGCAAATGGGTCTAAAATTTAATCAATATCTCTGGTAATATTAATCAAATAAGGCAACGCTATAACTTCTTTGAAACGTGACGTTTAAAGTTTTGTTTTGTCAGAAGACCTTACTAAAATCACAATATTCTGTGAAAAGATATGAAAATTAGGACATTTGAAGGCTACTGAAAAAAAGTATGAAGTTTACGAAATGGTCTGCTCATTTTCAATCTGTTTATTTTATTTCAGTAAAAAAATCGATAAAAAGAACTAGGCATGCCTTGCAGTACCAAATATATATCAACCATTTAAAGAAAACTGGTTGTATTGGAACTACTGCCTACAGAATATACTGAAAACGTAGGTAGGTAGCTAACTAAGTAGAGAGGAGAAACCCAAACCCATTTTCAAAGACACGCGCACTTAATTCGGCTTGTTGTGCACTCACCGTCAAGGTGTACCAAACCATATTTCCTAGAGGAAGTCCATATGAAATATTTCTTCGGCGATTTCCTCTCAGCAGATTTCTGGCAAAAACTCTGAGAGTAAATAAACCTGCCATGAAAAAGTTTCTCAAAATCTGTCGTTCGGAGTCGACGTTAAACTGTAGGTCCCGCCACTCAAGTACAAAATTAAGGCACATAATATGAGTGGTGTGAGAAGCTAGGCCGCAATCCTGACTGAAGGGTTGTAATGGCCAATTATGAATGTATGTATGTTAAATGCTATAAAAAGCATCCCATCATACAGTTTGTTAGGAAACTAACACGTTCAAGTCTGAGTGGGAAATTTGAACCAAATTCACGCTTCCCTAACACAGTGGACAAATTATTACGAATCTTCGAATCTTCGATATTTGATCAACTGTCTAAAAACAGTATTAATCTAATGACATCAAATGAAATCAATCGATACCATGTTTATAAACAATTTCTTTCCTAACCTAACCTGAAAAGAACAAAAAAGTTTAAAAATTGCCAACTCAACTCTTTTAAACTCATAAATAGCTACGCTACTGCCTTATATTAATACATTACACGCTCTGTATATGTGAGCGTTCAAGTATTTCCGGTGCGTGTTAACGCTTATTTGCATTTCCTTTACTGATTTTCCACTTTCTTCTTTTCTCTCTCTCTCTTGCTCAACAATACACTACACATACCCTCACATAAATTCTTTGCTAAATATGCAAACATGTATGCATGTACGAGTACACACATCTATTTAAGTATAATAAATATTGTGTATGTGTTTAAATATGATACCATCACACCAGTATGAAATTTATATTTGTTTTAACGACGTATTTTGTTTAATTGTTCTTCTGATACTCAACTTACACACACACACACACACTCATACGCATTCATTTATTCACAAAGTAATAAAAGAATACCTTTGAAGAGCATTGAATGACATATGTATGGACAGACGACATGGTTCGAAGAGTTTCAAGGATTAGATTAAAGAGTATTTCCTTTAAGGTTTTAATTTTTTCTTTTAAAATTTCCAATTATTTTATTTATTCGAGTCACTCGGAAGAATCGAACTTAGAACTCTCACGAAGTGATAGGTTAGGTTAGGTTAGAGGACGTGTACTTGTCAAGACAATTACAGTACCCGGAGGTCGAATTGACCCATTGTACAACGTCTTTAAAGAGGGAAGGATAATAGAGGGAATAGGATAAAAAGGAGAGGATGTAGGAAAGGGGAAAACGAAGTGATAACTTACTTTGAAAATTTCAAAAAAGTTATGTTCAAACTACTGTCAAATATTATAGTAGAAAGTGATAGTTTCGTTGATAAAGCCCCCTTTGAGCGCAGATAGCGATCCGTTGTTACACCACCTGAAGACATGCCGAGAGCCAACTGACAACTACCGATTAACCAATCTCGACAATAGCATTATGGCTTCGCATTAAAGCATGTTTCCCTTAGAATCAAGCTGAAAACTTGTCTAATAGTTAAAAAAAAAAAGATATCGAGTAACGATAGTTCAGTTATAGGTGTGCCAAATAGTCGAGCCACAGACGTGCACAGGCAAATGTAATGGTTAGTACTGTTTTCCTTCTCAACTAATCGCCAGATGTCATTACGCAGCAAACAAAGTCTTTTTCTTGTGAAAGCTACTGAAATTTATTTCCATTCAAATTATTTTATTTCGAGGCTGAAGTGGCACTTTACAAACCCTTTAGCTTTCTTTATAGCAAATCAAATTCGGCATAAACTAATTCCGTTTCTTTTTCCATTTATTAAAACAGTTAAAGTAAGTACAATTTTCCACTTCTTTCTTCTCCCCTCCCCCCTTCACTACCTTGTCTTCGTATTTTATTCGTTTCTTTAATATATATTTTCTTTTTTGCTTTCTTGTTATTATGATGGTACTAAATTTATGTATGCATGTGTTTTTAGGCCATGGAATCTTGCAGTAAAAATTCACTTATAAACCTACACACTCTTTCCTTTCTTCTCCTAACTCTTCCTTTGCCAATGTACAAGTATTTCTGTCTTACTCTTTCGTTTTATAGAAAGCACTTATAAAAACACTTGATACAGACAAACCCAGACAGACAACAGAATTGGTTAAAGTAGAGTGGCATAAAAGAATAGAGTTGTGTCGAGTTGGATTGGGTTGGGTTGGGTTTGGTTTGGTTTGATTTGAAGTGGGGCTGGTGGTGGGCTGGGGCTGTGACTGTGACTGTAACTGGGGTGAGAGTTAGGTAGGGATAGAGAAATGGGTATTTATGCGTTTGTTTGCACAGTTTTGTAAGCGCGCAGTGACACAATTTCTATATTTTTATTTTAACCTTAAGTTAATTAAACAAAAAAAAAACACAAAAAATACGAGAGAAAAATATTCAAAACTAGGGTATACGAAATAATAGCAACAACAACCAACAGCAAATAAAGGAAGTAATTTAAATAATTGCTAATAGTAGAATTTGTTAAAGTAAACGAAATTTTATCGGCGGCATAATTTCAAGCGTTATTTATTATTTCGTAACTGATTAGGTCGTCAAAATGTATGTGCACGTACATATGAATTGCTGTAAAGTCATGCAACTTTTCCTATTGTTTCGGATACAAGACGTAGTAAGTTGGTGAATTTTGAAACTTATTGGTAAATCAATGAAATTATTCTTTCTGGAAACTTCTCTAGCAATGAATTTAAAAGCAGTCATCGTCTGGCTGAAACCACACATACCGTTCAATTCCAAAATTTCAATTACATGCCTAAACCAAAGTAGGTTATCATTGCGCACTGAATTGCCTGACCATAATGCACATCAAACTATCAATCAGCATTGAATGTCTGTTGCTTCAGCATACCTATGGCATTGTGAACGACCAGCCGGCTTTATTATTTGCAGGAAGTTGAACAATTTGTACATACTCGTACATACATTTGGTCATTACAACCCTTCAGTCAGGATTTCGACCAAGCTTCTCACACCACTTACTATGTTATGTGTGTTAATTTTATTCATGAGTGTCCGAACGATAGAATTTTGAGAAACTTTTCATGGCTTTATTATGGTTTTATTTACACTCAGGGTTTATGAGTTGAAATCGCCTGGTTGGGGATGTCTGACCTGCGGTTTGAATTGTGGCCTCACATCTACTAGGCTACGGCTTTTAATACTTTCTCTAATTAAGGGGGTCTTTGAAAGACCTATAGATGCCATTATGTTATGTGGAACATGACATCATTCAAAATTCTGCTACGGCTTTTCTAGTTGAAACACATTCGAAGTGTACAATTTTCCATGAATCAAACTGAATATGACCGAAGGCAGACTTTATTCGCATACACTTGTGACTTAAGAAAAACTCATAAGAAAGAGTCTAACAGGGTTAAATCACTCGATTTCAGCATGAAACATGAAATTACATGAGGAATTTATATGAAATGTAGTCGCCGTAGTCTAGTAGGTAGTGTGTTCGCTTATTAGACGAAAAACCCGGGTTCGAGCCCCAGGCCAGACATCAATATGAAAAAAAATATTTCTTCGGCGACTTCCTCTGAGCAGATTTCTGGCAAGAACTCTGAGAGTAAATAAATCTGCCATGAAAAAGTTTCTCAAAAATCTGTCGTTCGAAGTCGACGTTAAACTTTAGGTCCCACCACTCAAATATAAAATTAAGGCACACAATATGAGCGGTGTAATCCTAAGGAGCCGTAATCCTGACTGAAGGGTTGTAATGGCCAATTATGTATGTATGTATGTTGAGATTAAATTGTGAAATTTGTGGATTACGAAGTAACTAAGAAGCACTTTTAAAGCAATCATTTAACACTGCCAGTAAAAGATGCAATTTTTTGCTGCTTTACAACTTTTCACAAAAACTTTTAAACAACAATTGATTTAAGAATTCTTCAACAAAGCGTCGAATACAATAATCTTAGAAAAAAAATGATAAATTTATACTCTTAAAACTTTTTTTTTTTTTTGCAAAACAGAGAAAAGAAAAAGAAACTCTCAAAATAAAACTCTAAAAATGTATTTTTTTCTAAAATTTTAAAATGTTTTATGCAAGTAGGCCAAGCCAAAATAGTTTTCTTCTTTTACACTTTTTTTCCTGTCGCTGCTGCTGCTTACAATAATGGCACAAGAACAACAACAACAAAAGACCATAAAAGTTATGGCAACAAATGTTACCCCAATGCTGTGTTGTGTTCTTCGAAAATGTTGAATGAATGAATTTAAATTTCAACTTCAACAGCATCAGTTGCTCTACATGCAACTCTCAATTCCCAGCATGTTTCAACATCTCACACATCCGTTTTCCATTTTGTAGTACATATATATCCTTTTGCCTAACTTAATACGGACACACTACAACTCCTATACTACTCCATTCAACTTTGGAAAACTTCTTTCCGAATTTTAAGGGTATCGGTGGTTAAATGTTTAAATTAGTGATAAAGTGTACATTATCATGATTATGAAGGTTTTTTGTTACAATTTCAAGAGAACGTGGTTAAGCTTTTTGTATACTTCTGCATTTTAAGATAAATTATGCGTTTTTAAAAATTTCGTTTTTCTAACTAGTTTCATCATATTATAATATTATATATTTGATTCAATAAAATGTTATTCAATATCTATACAATTTCCAAAACGTTTAAATTATTATTATTATTATTGTACTTATACAATATAAATTCATCCAATCTTGGAAAAAGTAGGGGAACTTATAAAACATTACAAGGGGGAAGTTAATATACAATATTTCAATTTACACATGTATGTGTGATTCATTATCATTGCATCGTCAAGGTGTTTTTAAAAACATTTTTATTTATAATCTGGTTGTTGCAAATAATTTCATGGCATTTATTTTTCAAATATGATTACATACATAGATAATTAGCCATTACAACCCTTCAGTCAGGATTACGGCCTTGCTTCTCACACGACTCATGTTGTGTGCCTTAATTTTATACTTGAGTGGCGGGACCTACAGTTTAACATCGACTCCGAACGACAGATTTTGAGAAACTTTTTCATGGCAGTTTTATTTACTCTCAGAGTTGATGCCAGAAATCTGCTGAGAGGAAGTCGCCGAAGAAATATTTTTTTTTTTTTTTCATATTTCATTTTGATATCTGGCCTGGGCCTCGAACCCGGGCTTTACGTCTAACAAGCGAACACACTACCTACTAGACTACGGCAACTACATACATATGACGGTTTTAATGATTGTAAAGCAGAAGTAAGCTTCATCATTAAATACAAGTTTTTTATGAAATTGCTTATCTATCGGCGGCCGTTTCAAATCATTCCAATCAGCAAGAATACGACGCAAACAATGGCTGTTTTATAGGCATGTAAGTCAATATCCTAACATAATATATTCCAATAGTCTTAAGACAAATACTAACAAGTTAAGTACAATGTCAAATCGACATTTCGACGACTTCTTCTAGACTTCGGCCGACAGCAGCAATATTATCTGGAGCTCACACATTTCTTTGTATTCTTTGGATGGTTTGGAATCAAGAATCACGTAAAATTAGAACGAAATAGATCAATAACTACATGAATTGCTTGCTAACTAGACTGATTATGTTGACCGTAAAATGGACAAAGAGCTCTACGAGCTCCTAGGACAGATTTAGTTTTTTCAAAATAAATATCCATAATTTGAAGGCTAGCCAACCTTCTTGAACAGAAAAGTCAATGTCAGCTTAACATTTTCAGCTATCAAACCGTAGTTATCGATATCGATAGTTCTCATGCACCCAAAATAAAAACACTTGATATAACCTCTTAAGGCAATTAAGTTAAGTTTTTTACGATTTGAATACAACTTCCGAAGATATAAGAATTACTAAATATATGTATATCACTGAGCTGTAGAGTAATGCGTTTATTTGTGGACATACATTTTTGTGGATTTTTAAGCATTCGAATAATATTAAGCCATTAACCATAACTGTTTAATATTACAATGAGGTGCGTATTTTCTTAATAGACGAAATTAATGTAATATTTGGAACTAAAGTTATATTTAACTAGTTATTGAAGTCTGTAGCTTAAGCTATTTAAGTTCAATTTGTTTAAATAGGACAATGGAGTGTGTTGATATTGAAATGAATGTCAACTGGCCTACAAAATACAAATCATACTACCTAACAAACGTAAATCATAGTTATGTTTGTGATAATAAAAATAGTAATAAAATAAATACGCATAACTACTTATGTATGCCAATATAACGAATAAATATTGTATTTACCTACAGTGGTAGGCAAGAAGTATGAGAACTGATTGTACATATATTTCTCTCAAAAATTTGAAATAAATTCATGACGTTTGTTTGTTAGTTTACATTAGTCATAATATTCATAATATTTTACGAGTGTAAGTAAGAGGAAAACTTTTCTATTTCACAGTATACTATATGCCATATACTTGTGTAAAAGCGTGTTAGTGTATATATGAAATCGATTTACTGACAATAAAATAACAAAATGCACAACAACAGCAGCAGCAACAACAAGAAGAACAAAATAATAATGAATAAGGAAATAATAGAATATAACATTTCCAAATAATGACAAACTAAATAATAACAAAAAATCGACAGACAGACAGACAGTCAGTCAAGCGGACATACAAACTAAATAATGATAATAAATAGCATTTAATCAATATTGAGTAAAAAGTTAAAAAAAATAATAATAATAACACGAATGGAGAAAATGTTAACAAATGACCTATTTTGGAGACTATATGTAGGTTATAAAAAAAATTATAATCAATTAAAAACCTAAAAAAAAATTTAGATATCAATACTGATTGCAATAGAGAAATTCCTTAAAAGGCTTTATTGAATAAAATATCAAATTTAAATACCAGTACCATGATATACACAGCATTTTGCTGTAGGACGTTTTAAAGAAACTGACAGATTCTGATAAATGACTAATTCAGTAATTCAAATAAAAATAAATTGTATGTATGTATGTATTTTAATTAAAAGATACAACTGAAATGCATTTATTCAAAAAGAAAGGAAATTAATGTGGGTTTTAAAAAATAAAGTTTAAAAAATGTAGTCGCCGTAATCTAGTAGATAGTGTGTTCGCTTATTAGACGTAAAGACCGGGTTCGAGCCCCAGGCCAGACATCAAAACGAAATATGCAAAAATAAAATATTTCTTCGGCGATTTCTTCTCAGCAGATTTCTAGCAAAAACTCTGAATAAATAAACCTGCCATGAAAAAGTTTCTCAGAATCTGTCGTTCGGAGTCGACGTTAACTGTAGGTCCCGCCACTCAAGTATAAAATTAAGGCACACGACATGAGTGGTGTGAGAAGCTAGGCCGTAATCCTGACTGAAGGGTTGTAATTGCCAATTATGTATGTATGTTAAAAAATAATATTAATTATTTCAATTATAAAATACTTGAGCGACCTGCTATTTTTATGTGCGAAACTATATACAGTGAGCGCCAAAAGTGAGTAAACACCACTGAAATAATTCATTTTCTTAGGATAGCGAGAAATGTAAATGAGAATGGTCGAAAAAATTTCCAAAAATAAAAACGTTTATTTATTACTTATAAAATGTTAAACAAAAACAACAATTCATAATAAAGGAACTTTTTTTGCATACTTAAGAACATAATAGAAAATTTAAAATTATAGTGGGTGTTGACTCACTTATGGCGCTCACTGTATACGAACACAAGAGATTTTTTTTATTCTGATTCTTTTTTCTTTTCTTTTTTTTTTTTGAAAATTTGTAAACTTAAAATTAAACATTTCGTATTTGATTTGCTTCACAATATGACGATGACGACGACGACGACAACTTCATTGTCGTAAGATTTAATGAAAAATACAAAAAAAAGAGAGAAAAAAATATAAAAGAACCCTTAAGGATATTTAAATGGCTGTTTGGCTGAAATTCACTAACAGTCTGGCTGAATGAATAACAACAGCTCACAATATACACATACATATAGAGTGAAGGCATGTTTTTGACACATAAAATATTTTAGCACCGGTTTTTTCACGTTCTTTTTGTCTTTCATATAATATTTTATACATAGTATACTACTACGATGAGATTGATTGCAATTCGTTTTATGTTTGTATTCTTGAAGGATTTTGATTTATATTTGATTTTTCCTTTTTTTTTCGGGGCTTTTTATTTTATTATTTTCTGCTGACTTTATAGGTTTTTGCCATGTTTGAATTTTAGTTCTGGTATATGGATATTTATTTATTGTATTATTTTTATCATGTGATAATATTTATTAAGCCTCACCCTTATAACGTACATATGTATGTACATACAGTAAGAGTATGGGTGTCAAAAGTCATATTTCTATGTGCATAGATGAAGTGTATGTACGTATACATATGGACGAATTTTTATTAAAAAAAAAAAAAAAAAAACTCTTTTGAAAAAGAACAAAGCAAGGCTGTCTGTAAAATAAGGTCAAATTTATTTTTAATATGTGATTGAAAAAACTAGATGATGCCAGAAATACATACATATCTGAAATGTGGACTAGCTTATGATTATTAACAGAAAAACAAACAAACAAAAATTGTTTGTACTTGTCTTGTTTATATTTTAAGAATTATAAGCACAGTGGCAAGGAAAATATAACAGATATGTACATATCTATACATTAATCTAGAGGATATGTTGTTGGTGTACTAGACGAGAGGTTGACGTTTACCTGACCTCAGCAGTGATTTAAAAAAAAAATCGTGGAAACAATATTTATCTTTACACCTCTCAGAGCAGCTTAATGCCAATAAAAAGCTTCTCAAATCTATAGATCGTCTACAGTAATGGTAATGGAGTTTGCTGTTGATCAATAAATTTGATAGTTAAACCTTAATGGATCAAATAACCTCTGGGTTAATTTTTTACTTGTCTTAACGATAAAAACACGTCCTGTTGTAAGTACGGCACTTTGAAATAATTTAAATGTTTTGCTTTATTGTCTATCCACTGTAAGTTCGGTATTTATAACAATGGTCCCACCCAAAATCATTCCATATTTCTATTATGTTTTTTATCTAAACTCAAAGGAAATGTTTTATTTTCCAAATAAAGAAACAGAATTCTTTAGTAAAGACGAAACTATTAAGAAAAATAATAAAAGGCTTTTAATTTGTTACATCTTAATGCCTGTGTTCTAAGAATTTATATACTTTGCTATTGTTCTTTAGAATATACATATGTATATGTATATACATACATATATATATCAATAAATTTAAATTAAAAAGCAAAGAAATTGAAATTTAAATATTTAAAATTATGTACTTACTTTGCACATGACATAATCCCACTGAAAATTGTCCCAATTCAGGCATTTGTCTTAGAATTTCTTCGGTAACTAAATGAACACCTCGATGTTGTGGCCGTAAATTGATTTTGCGTTGAAACCACGCTGAGCCGATTTGTAAGCCTGAACCAGAAGGGCCGCCGCCACCACCGCCTCCTCCTCCGCCGCCGCCTCCACCCCCGCCTCTGTGATTGGAAGAGGCCATTGTGCTATTGGACGAAGAACTGCGTATATTGCTGTTGCGACTGGCGCTTTGTTTAATATTTGACGCCGTTGTGGTACCGCCGCCGCCCCCGCTTTTACCGTGTGGATTCGTGGTGATGCCGGTACTGTTACTACGACGACGACGATTTGTATTATGGCGACTACGACTGTTGGCAGTAGTCGCTGTACCAGTAGCACTTGTTGTTTGTTGTTTTGAAGTTTTCGCTGTTGCTGTATTAAAGGAGGAAGTGGTCGCTGTTGCTGTTGCTGCTGCTGCTGCTACTACTTTAGATGTTGTTGCTGCTTCTAGTGGTATAGGTGCTGCTGTTGCTGCCGCTGTTGTTGGATTCAGTTGTAAATGTAGATGTAGTTGTTGATGTTGGTGTTGCAGAAGCTGTGGATAGGTGTGGGCAGCAGTTAAAGCTATTTGTGAATTTATTTGATCTTGTTGTTCTAGTGGTGATGTTGTTTTTGATATTTGTGGTTCTTGTTGATAATGATGTGTAGTTGTTGTTGTTGATAATCCACTTACAGCGGCAGCAACAGTAGCTTGTTGTAACGTTTGATTTGTTGACGTCTTGTCTTGTGTCGTCTTAATTCAAAATTTACTCTGTTCTATTTTGAATTATGACGCTCTCTTACTCTCACCTTCTACACTCTGATCTCTCTCTACTCTCTGCTCTAGCACACTCGCCGAATCCCTACACTTTCTTTGTAGTTCTTAAACAAAATTTAGCTCTTACTCTGTGTTGTTGTTTGCCGTGTGAACAGCTGTTGTTGTTTGTTAAACAATTAATTTTAATTGCTTTCAATTCTTCACTTGTATATTTCCAATTATAATTTGTAGAGTAATTCTTCTTTTATTGAAGCTGTTTTCTGCTTATTCTTATTTATTTAAATTTTTTCTTTTCATTTTATCAGGAATTGAATAGAAAAATAAAATTTAAGAAAATCCTTTACTTATTGCTTTGTTTCTCTTTTTTATTCTTCGAATTCGTTGCATCAACTTGAGTTCTCTAAAAAATTACAATTTTCAATGCACCAACATGTTTCTTATTCTTAGGTTTCCTATTTTATTTGTTGTTTTATTATTCTGGGTTTATAACGCCGTTGCTATTGCCTTTGTAATACTTTTCACACCTATTTTCTCTCTCCTTCTATATTCCCTGCATTCACTCCAATGTGAAGAAATTTTTCTGGTGATAATGCTGCTATTGCCGTTGTTTAGTTGTTGTTTTAAGTTCTCTTAAAATTCTTACTTTTTAGTTTTGAGACGAAATGTAAAGAAAAAGAATCATTTTTTGCAATACTTCTGGGGAATATAAGCCAAACACCTGCAATAAGAAGAAGAACAGTAGAAGAATTAGATGAGATTTATGTGAATTTATACTTATTTTTTTTCATTTATTTTTTTTCTATCTTTTATTGTATTGAAGATGAATTTGTCGATTTCGTTGAGAAAAATTTGCAAAAAAAAACAAACAAAAAAAACACATTCCAGTGCCTATAAATTTTATTCTCACATTTAATGTTTAATAGATTACATGTATTTGGGGTAAATATAGAAATTTTACAATAGTTTTCATACGCCCTAAAAGAAAAAATGTTTTGATATTTTATTTTTGTATTTTATAGTCTGTATGTAAGGTCATTCACTAATTTACATCACAATTTTTATATTAAAAATTAATACGTTTTTCAAATTTTTAAGATTTTAGTTTAGTTTTTGGTTTAGTCTTCACCTCAATGTCTTTAAGGAAGTCCTAGTCTGCTTAATCATCGCCGTAGTCTATCAGGTAGCGTGTTGGCTAATTCGACAACTCAGACATCTAGAGCAAACTTAATATAAAAAATATTTCTCTGGCGACATCCACAACATGGATGGTGTGAACAGCTACATAGGTCGTAATTCTAACCAATTCAGTTCAGTTAGTAAGTATACACTTACGTCTCTTGCCCATTAATCGGTACTCTTATCTTTTAAGGAAATCCTTCTTTGTTCCCATTTTTATTTTAATTTGAACCTTAAATATCTCCAACTAAAAGATAAGTGTATCAGTACTATGCTCGAATTTTTACATGCGCACTTCTCTTGTGGTAAATACTTTTTAAAAACATAATTTCAAAGGAATTAAAAATGTAAATTACTGGGTTATTTAAAGATAATCGTTATGTTTGTTGTCTTAAAATAAAAGCAACAAAAACTAAATATTTCATATTTTTGTGTTGTTTAATTAAAAACTGAACGCAAAAGAAATGTTAAAAAAAATGGAAATTGAAAACTAAAATCAAGAATTTTTTTTAATCCACAAGAAAACGTATTACAGCATGTGTATTTGTATACTTAAGATTTTTTTTTTGTATTACAATGCTAATATTTATTTATTTTTTTGTTCATTTCGCCCCACCTTAATCCTTTACCTGTGTTAACATTTTAACACTCACTCATTCGACATTTACAGTTAGCAATTGTTGAAAATACATATAAAATAAAGGAAATAAAAAAGAAAATATAGTAAAACGTATAT
Source organism: Sarcophaga rosellei (assembly GCA_930367235.1). Classification (NCBI taxonomy): domain Eukaryota; kingdom Metazoa; phylum Arthropoda; class Insecta; order Diptera; family Sarcophagidae; genus Sarcophaga; species Sarcophaga rosellei. The sequence goes on from OV884019.1 coordinate 34,494,826, forward strand.
GGGCAAAAATAGAAAAGGATAAAAAGGATCAACTATCGTAATGATAAAACAAAACAAAACTGCAAATTCACTTTGTTTTGCTCATAACAAATGATTCTTGTTGTTGTTTTTTATTATTATCGTTGACGTTATTATACAGCATACATATATACGTATGTAAAGAGTGATTTTTTGCTATTTGGTTTTTCGAGCAATTAATCTCACGTTTTGTAGCAGTCCGCCAAGATCATTTGAGCCCACTAAACTATTTTTTGTAAGGACATGTAAAGTCTCTTGTGTACACGAGCAAGCTAGTCACAATATCAGCCTTTAAAGGCAGCACTACAGTTCCCATCGGTAAGATACTGCCCAAAATGCTGGGGATAGAATACCAAAATTGAAACTTACTGATGGAACTCATACGGCGTAGCTGCAGTTAACATTTATATGAAATAATCGTTAAAGAGCAAATGTTAGGCAATTATTTATCGCCACAAATTATTCTCAAAATCCTACCGGTTAAAAAAATCACCCGTTATATCGCATATTTGTTACGTAGTTGTAAATATTTTATGGTCTGTATATTATTATTATCCTTCCTATATCCTTATTTTTTTATTACTCTGTAAACATAACTGATACATAGCGATACATAGCGATAAGGTGACCGTACGCCTTAAGTATAGAAAGACCGTAAATGTATTATTTTCTAATTATAAAAAATAAAATAAAAACAAAATCGGGTTTGATTACGATCACGTCGGCACCAATGTCCCTCAGGGGAAGAACATCTTCGGCTTTTTACACACATAAGACACGAACGTCAATAATGTTCGTGAAAAAGATCGTAAAAATGCATTCAGTAAGCTTGCCAGCTTCTAAAGAAGAAGGTTCATGTGGCTTTTTTCAGACTTCAATTTTACACCCAAAGAAATATTACAGTAGGATTCACTAATATCATTGAGAAATGATTTCGATTTTTGGACCAACTTAAATACGGTGTCTTTAGGGTTTTAGCGCAGTACAATTTTTCTATATTTTTCGCTCACATATACATACATATTATTGGTTTAATAAGTAGACTTGAAAATATTACTAACAATTTACCTCTGGGTTAATACAGGCCTTTCACAAATACAGTCACATTTTTATCATGTTCTCTTTGTGCCGACGTCTGCGTATAATTGATATTTATTTCGTTAAAATACTCATACGCACACAGAGTTAATTACGAAAGGACTTATATGATGTCTGCTAAACATCACTTATTGGAATATCAAAAAAGTCAAGAAAACTTTTATTCTAGAAGGGATTCTATTCTGCGTCCACGATTTAATTTTACCAGATCCTTATGCTGTTCTGGCGTTAAACGATGTCTTAACAAATCTAACTAAATAGAAATATAAACACAGATTAACATTCTCAGCTGTCAAGCAACAGTTTATCGATCTCTATAGATCTCATACAGATAAGAAATCACATGATAATTCCTTACATACAGGCACACATATGTGTGATTTATCCATGAGTGATGAGTCAGCTTAAGGATCTTTTGAGGTTAAGTCATTTTCCCGATTCAAAACTTGGATTTAGAGTACTTGTCTGAAACGTGAAAAGAATTACCATTTAACCTAAGAACTGCTACGTGAAGGAGAATTAAAATTTTTCTAATTGCTGTAATATGACTTGTACACTCTTTGGCAATATTTATAAGGATATAAGGATTTGATTAACGTGTTTACTGTTTTAAACGAAGCAGTATCATCATATGTACGTATGTATGTACACAGTTTCTTTAAATTTATTTTAGTTGTTTCCATACATGTATGTACATACTATGTACATTCACCTAAATATAAATACATACATATGTATGTATGTACTTATGTACATATGAATGGTGTTAATGTATAAGAATTGGGTTAAAAGTGTTGTAATATGGAAAAACAATGAACTTTGTATTTGCTTTCCTATAACCTTTTTTATTCTTCTTCTTGTTTTCCACAGACTTCTTCCTTTTTATTCTTTGTTTATGCTACTTTTTCATTGTTGTGTATTTCTTGGTATTTTTTAATTTTTTTTCCTTACTTTTGAGTTCAATTTATGTTTTTCCTTGTTTTTTTTATTTTTATTTGTTACCACGTACGTCTTTGGTACGACATTTTCATAGTTTTCGAAGTTTCGAAACATTTGGTACTGCGGGTTCATTATTTAATTTTTCCCCCCTCTCTTCATTTTCTAGTATTTATTAAATATTTAAAATACCGACATACATACATTTTTATGCCAAAGTCCTCTTCTTCACTAGACTTGTTCGTACGAATTGTTATCGAAATTCTATTGACATTTTTAAACGTATGAAGATTTTTCTTCCTCTTCCGTAGAGAGGTTTTTATATGTATTTCAGAGAAGAAGCTCCGTGTCTTTAAAACACATTTCATTCTAAACAATAAATTGAGAGTGAAGGAAATTGAGTAAGGGAAAAACGTTTGCTGTTATTTCAATTCTTTTTTTTTTCTTTAAATTGTGTCATATCAATAATTAAAACCAAACTATATTACTAAATCAAAATAAATTCTACGAACAGAATATATCGACGCCTCCATTCTATAACGTTTTAAGTGTACTTAGAACGTTTTTAATGTTCTTCTACGTTCTCTAACTTAAATACTGTCAAAATTTGGTTAAGATGCGCCGATCCGTTCCGAAGTTATTGGGAAAAATCTATTTAGAATACACATACAGTCGTATGGCGCGTGAAAACTTTGAGAGCTCATAACTCAAAACACACTTTTTCGACTTAGAATGTTATAGAACGGAGGCGTCGATATAAGGTTTATTGAAAAGAAATTCAGTATTATTGTCAATAGATGTTATCAATAGCTGTAGTTCCAGATGTGTATATGCCAATCAAATACGGTAGGCTTGCCGTCTACAGCATACTGTAATGGTAGAAAATAATTTCATCGATATATGACTAATTAAACTTTGTTAACAAGTTGCATGGACTTGATATTATGGTTAGAACTTTACAAACTGTTTACTTACACGAAGCAACACGAAACAGCAGTATTTCCCAAGTAGTCAGATACAATTTTTTGGAAAACATCTGCCTTTAAGCATAACAATTACTTAATTGGTCATTACAACCCTTCAGTCAGGATTACGACCTAGTTTCTCACACCACCCATGTTGCTTGGATTAATTTTATATGTAAATGAGTGACAGGACCTACAATTTAAAGCGACTCCGAACGACAGATTTTTGAGAAACTTTTTCATGGCAGGTTTATTTACTCTCAGAGTTTTTGCCAGAATCTGCTTCGACTTCCTAGCCGAAGAAATATTTTTTTTCATATTTCGCATTTTTTATATTTACACAGCTAGACTTACTCCAAAACAGTGTTGCAAAATTGAAATTTTGAAATGGTACTGAACAATAACTGAAAGAGTACTTTTTTGCATCAAATGGCACTTTTGTAGAAAAATATTTATTTATACTCAATACACGTCCGGAATGGAATAGAGAAACTAATGTTATATAACGACTGATTCGGAACATAACAGAACGTAAAAGCACCGTTTAGTTAAATGTCGACGGAACGTAGCGCAAGATACGTTTATTTTAACACTTGAAGAGCAAATTAAATACTTACGGAAATTACATTACAGTTCGACAAAAGTTCTCATTGCTTTTCGTACTCCAAAAACGAACGTATGTTGTGTGGTCGTTGGACTAACCGGGGCTAAAGCCTAATTCGACCTTTATCATTACGTGAACATGTTGCTAACCCATTAATAGTTGAAAAGCTCAAATCATAAAATATGTAATTAATAGATAGTACAATGGGTCAATTCGACCTCCGTGTACTGTACTTGTCAATTAAGACTTGTCAATTAAGACGTCCTCTAACCTAACCTAAGTACTAAAGTACTGAATTTCTCAACACTGCTCCAAAAAGAAACTCCAATTACTTTTACCCTTCCAATAACCCCAATGAATTTAAAATAAATAATTTAGATAAATGGCAACCCTATTGAAATAAACCAACATACATACGTACATATGTATGTATGTCAGTATATGAGATATTTTAAAAAAGGAGTGAGATAGAGTTCAAATTATACCATTTCCTTTTTCAAACCCTCTTCCTAAAGAAAATGAAAAACAAGTGCAACAAATTCGAGGAAGACCAGAAGAACAAGAGTTGAAAAAAAACTTAAAACGGTAAATTTGTGGTAAAAATAAATAGCTAGAAACCAAAACAGCTATATTTTTCTATTTTTTCTTCTCTTTTATCCTTCATTTTTTTTTCTATTTATTCTTAAAGGTACTATGCTTAGAAAAATGCAATTTTGTAAAAAAAAAACATCGATAAATTAAAAATTCGTTTGAGAAGAACAGCAGCAGCAAAGAAATAATTCAGATGAATAAATTTATCAGCACGAAAAACTATGTATATGCAAATGGTAACAAACAATCGAAAATGAAAATTAAAAAAATAATAATAATCTCTACATAGAGTTAAAACATATAGTATAAGACGTAATGATCGGTTTTTAAAAAGTTTGAAATTCGTTCACGTGAACAGAAACCGAATATTTTTCATCACTACTTAAGAATCACTACAGTCAGGATTTCGGCCTAGCTGCTCAACACCACTCATGTTGTGTGTGTTAATTTTATACAGTTTAAAGACGACTCCGAACGACAGATTTTTGAGAAACTTTTTCATGGCAATTTCATTTACTCTCAGAGTTTTTGCCAGAAATCTGCTGAGTATATTTTCTTAAAGCTATTTCAATTTTTTATAAGATTATACATATATACGATATGTAACTATGCATTTGTGTTATTGACATAACATTGCAGATTCTTAATTCACTTTTTAGTTGTTGGCATTCGCATATTATTTAACTCCAATTCATTTTCAATTAAAGCCATTTCTGGCAGTTGATTTTTATTAAATTTTCTTCGTTTTAATTTCTGTCTGTTTTTAATACGAAAGAGATAGAGAGAGAGAGAGATTAAAAAACCAATTCACTTGTTACAAAAAACTATTTTTAAACTTTCATCCTTTTCACTACTTCGGCATGAGCTCTATTCACTAGCTGTGTTTTGTGTGTTCCACTACTTCCATTTTCACTTCAATAAATACATTCCAACAAACATGTACGCATTCTTTTGGTTACTTTTTATAATTTTTCCTCTTTTGTTCACTGAAAATTGGAAAAACAAAAGGAAAACTTGTGCTTTTTATTCTTGAGTTTATAATTTTTTTTTTTTTTTGCTTTGGTTTTTTGTTATAACAAAAAGAAAAAAATTATGTTTTATATAGTGCTGATGATTATGTTATGTTAACCCTTAAAATGGTCAAGAAGGCGAGAAAACAGAATCCTAACCATGGGTTATAAACATTTGGCCAAAGCGCTATAATCGGTATTTACAATGGGACCTTATAGAAAACACATAGACCGTTAGGACGACTCAGATCGATAACTTATTGACAACGTAGTCTTGTTTTAGTATTCTCAGTGATTGACTTTTATTCTCTAATAGTGATTCGATCATTATCCAAAAACTTAATACAGTTTCTTTGATCCATTTTTTCGAATAGTCGTAAATCGAGCACACGTAACTCACGAAATTTGAAAATAACGGTTATTTTTTTTATCACAAATCGTATAACAGTGGAATCTAGTAGGAATGCCAGAAATCGTACGTTCTGTCGATTGCTTGTGCCTATCATAACCTAAACATTATGGACATAAGCAATAACTGTAAGGACTATTAGGTGGTATAGTTTCGGCATCCGAGCGAGTTAATTAACTAGCAACGAAAACATTTAAATAGCGGTTTCTTTTCCTCAAATGAAACGTAATCAAACTACAATACCTTAAATGAAACAATCATTTAATAAAACTCGTAATAATTTGATATTTTTAATACATTCAAAACGTTTTATGAGAGTTATTTGAATTTATTTTTAAAATTTATCGATTTTCATCCCTTTTTAGTTTTTCATGAACTACTTTTAGTGGCTTATAACACATTTATTCACGTATAAATATAATAACAAAAGTTATTTAATATTTTCCACTTATGGCACTTATCACACTTTAAGTGTTAATATGTAGAATATATTTGTATGTATGGCATAAATTTGTTATATTATTATTTTTTGGAAGTATTTTCCACAAAACAAAACAAAAAAAATTATAATAAAAGAGAAGGGAAATAAATAACCACTGATAATAAGCTTAATAACCCCATTTGTGGTGTTAACATTTTGTACTTTATGTAATGTATTGACTGTTACTAAAAAAAATACAATTAAAAACGTTAGTTTTTAAAACATTGCCTTCCGAAAGACTTATCAATTGATAATAGAAAGATAATGGTGCAATATATGTACTCTCCGCTTAGAAATGTGTAAAATATGATTTTAATTAAAAAAGGAATTCATTGATAAAATTGTAGATAAGGAAACATTTGTTTAATTTACAAGATTATATATGTAGATATTATGTTTACTAAAGCTGTGGAACTTCACGAAAAAAGCCAACTATTCAAGCGAAATACATAGATTAATATTTGCATAAAAAATATAAAAAAATTTTAAAATATTTTCCTGTATAAATTTCCAGTTAATTTAACGAAAATGCACCCGCATATCAGTTACAACATTTACGCAGACATAAATCTGTCACAAATATCAATACATTTACAATAAAATCTACCTTCCTCAGTTGTAATTATTGCGGTGTTCAAGCGTTATGTGATAAGTTTTGTGCACTTTGTTTTCTATTTTGCATAATACATATTTATACACGTGGATATCGCGTAAGAAAAAATTGCAGTCGGTTACTCACGACTTTATAATAGCCGGTATCATTTATTGACGATTAAGTAGGTACTAGAAAGCTTAGCAAATCGAGAACTTGAATGCTTAAAACAATATAACAATGAGAAATGGAAAAATACGTATAAAATAAAAATAGTAAAGCCAACAATTTCCTAAATGTTCAAAATTGCTAATTTATCGGTCGATTATTATTGGAGTTTTCAATAATCCATTTAAATAATTTATAGGAGCCACATGTGTCAAAAATCAGACAGGATATCAAGAGATTTCGCAATGATATCAGGGGCATCACGACAACCAGTATGGGTAGGAACTTATAGGAATTTACACCAACAGACCGTTACTGCTGCAATTTAATTTCACACATTTAGATAGTGAGAGACTCCTGCCCAGATGAAGGAGGTTGCCTTCAGGAGATTTAAAATTTGAGAGGCAAACAACAAAGCAAGGCATTGCGCCAGAAAATAATATTCAACACTAATTTATCGGTCGATTATTTTTGGAGTTTTCAATAATCCATTTAAATAATATATAGGAGCTCTTAAAAATAATATTCCTTTGGAAAATCAAGTTAGATAAGTCTAAATAAAGCATATTGTCGGTAAAAATTCTGTTCTATGCTCGAACAATGACGGTTAGGAATTAAAAATATCATGTATTTGTTTTTATTTACGCTCAAAATATTACTCTATTAAATAATGTTAATTTTTAACTTATCTGAAGACTATTCTGTTTATTTTCTACCTAAGTGAACTCTGTTTCAAATGTTTATATTTATATAACAGAGTTCATTTTTATATAAGGGATTGATATACTGCTGGTATATCTCAATAAAAATGGTTTTAAAATGGGAATATGCCCTAGAAAATCATCAACTGAACAAAAGTTGTTAAGAAAATGGTTTAAAAGATTTTATAATGAATTGTATAATGCATAAGAAACATTGGGAATCAAAAAACCTCCATCTATGAATAACTACTAAATCAGAACAGAATCGACCAATTGAAGCGGAAGGCAACTGAATAAAAAGTGGTAGCTAAAAGTCTTAAAAATCCATCAAAAAATACCTCGAACGAATGAAGATAAGGCTTTGCTTTGCGATGGTTGTAACTAGAAGTGAATTATCAGTTGCCGTTTGAACAAACTGACCATATTAAGTAAGGAATCAAAATAAAAGAAAAATTTTATTCCATCCGAACAACGCCAGGTCACACACGCTATTTACGACTTCACAAACTTTCAGAAGAGCCATTATTTTTTGGAGGCGAAAGTTTTTTTTGCCAATGGGACTATGTTTTCTATAGGAAAATATAATAGTATTACTTTTAAAATATAATCGAACAGAACTGTGTAGATATATGTATTTCACCTGAATGGAATGATTATAACTGTGGCTAAGGTTAGAATAGGCCCAATAATCTTAATAGCTGGAATTAACCTCCTCCCTTAGAGAAAATAAACCTGAGCTAAGAATTAATCTTGCTATTTCAGTAATCTTTATAATACAGATCATATATAATTGGCCATTACAACCCTACAGTCAGGATCACGGCCTATCTTCTCACACCACTCATGTTGTGTGCCTTAATTTTATACTTGAGTGACGGGACCTACAGTTTAACGTTGACTCCGAACGACATATTTTTGAGAAACTTTTCATGGCAATTTTATTTACTCGGATTTTTTGCCAGAAATCTGCTGAGAGGAAGTCGCCTAAGAAATATTTTTTTTTTTTCATATGCGTTTTGATGTCTGGCCTGAGGCTCGAACCCGGGCTTTTACGCCTAATAAGCGAACACACTACCTACTAGACTACGGCGACTACTATAATACAGAACCCAGTCAGTAAATGAGATGTCAAAAGCGTTCAACTCTATTTGGCAACTGCCGGGCAGATACATGAAGGGAATGATAGTCTCTTGGCTCCTCTTTAAACCCCAATTCCGGATGTCATTACAGTTACACAAAGTCTATAATTTTATGCAAATATTATAATATATTTTCCAACTCCTTATAGAACATAATATTGAGAAAATTATAAATGCCACACCTGAACTAAACCTATCTACATTTCACATTCTGCCGCAACAGATTCGAGACATCCAAATGTTTCGATATTCAAATTAAACAAATGCAATGCAAAATCCATTGTTCTATTATTGCATATATATAGTAGTAGGGTATAATAAATGAATTTTGGTTTTTCTGTTATTTATTTAATAAATTAACAAACCCGATTGCAAGTTCAATATTATTCACTTTAGTTGAATAGCGCATAAACAATTGTGAATCAATTATATTGAGCGTCTTCTAAAGCGTGTTTATTTAAACAACAATGACACACAATTTCCAATTGAATAAATTCATTAAATTAAATGGAGCAAAGGAAAAGCTCTTCAAAAAAACCAATTGAAATAAATAAAATACGAAAATTAATAGAAAAAAACCTCTTGTGGCTGGTCCCTAGTCTGTCCATATGTACTTCGGGAGACACAAATAATGCCTGGAATACCACTCGTAAGGGCAACTTACTTATTTTCACTTTTGTTTTATTTTAGGGAAATCACAAAATATGTTTATCTTTTCTTTTTTTGTTTAATAAACACACTTATTAACTGTTTTTGCAATAGAATTACTATTTTGTTTTATTATCAGCAAACTATTCTTGCACACTTTTTTTACTTTTGGTTCACTATTAGGGATGATACAATTGGTCGATAACTGTATTGGTCACTGCGAATAACAACACTGAACGAAAACAATGGCATTTGGAAAACACAGCACTTAAAAAACAAGTATCTTCTTGCAAATATATCTCAAAAACATTTATTATAATATTTAATAATGATTTTATTATTGATAAATTATTTTGTTTTACATAATTAAAAAGAGAAAATATTTTTAAAACTATTCTTAATAAGTGTTGATATTTTCATTCACAATAGTTATGAGCAGTTACTTTTCTTTATCAACAGGCAACATTTTTCAACCGGTGATACACTTTAAGAAATTTTTAATTAAGCAGGTTTTTATAACTTTTCCTTTTTAATAATATATTTTTTTATTTTATTTTATATTTATAATTATTAAGTTTTCTATATTTTAAATACTTTTCTTTTTATTCATTTTTTTCTTTGCATTTTTACTCTCACTCATTTACATACACTCTTTTTCTTCATTTATCTCTCTCTCTCTCTTTCTCTCTATATATGTATGTCTCTTCCAAAGTAGTTTTTTCACGTTTGCTTCTTTTTCACTTCTGTTATTTTGTATTCGTTGTTTTTTATTTACTCGCTGCTTTCAAATTGCAGGACTAATGTCAAATATTTTTCTTTTTGTGTCAAAGGTAAGAAATACTCAAAATTTAATACACACAACATTTGCTTTTCTTATTTCTGTTATTATTTTAAACTATTTTTTCGATTATAGTAATTATTACACATATGTATACATATATTTCACTGTAAAATTTATAAAAACGGTATATTTCACTTTAGTTAACAGATATCAAAATACAATTTGTATCCTTATGTTGCTGTTAAACAAACCCGTAATTGATTATTGATTTGTTGAACATGATAGTAAAATAATTATTTTAGAATTGTTTCTTCTTCTTTTGCATTTGGAATATATAATTTCAAAATATTATACACTTATACACTTTTATTTCACTTATTATTAATTAAAGTAATCCTTTTATAATACAAAAACTAGAAGGAATTACTTGTTATTCCTTACTTCCAACTAAAACCCTTAAGTACTTAGCAGTTAAGAGGATATGCAATATATTAGTATATTGGTATCCTAGTTAAACAAAGTTCCTTCTTATAGACTAATTTGATAGGTGTCCGCTAGTCTAGCAACCCACCGGTAGTGCCAACGTACCATTGTAGTGTCATTCGGCTTATCCAAGCGTTTAATACAGTCAATAATGCTATGTTGGTAGATAATATATTGGAAACCACTCGGCCGAAAGATATTAAAAGCTAGGTTGCCAATTACTTTAGAGGTTGACAAGCATTTTTATAATTTAGGGGGAAAACTTCAAAATACCCTGAAGTCAATATGGATGTACTTCTGGAGTATACTCATGCTCAACTACGTCAAATTAATATAATTTACAGATCCCTACATGATTCTCTTACCAGGAGTAAACACGAATAATAACTACTCAAGAACCACTTAACACCTTCTTATTTGAAGACCACGCATCGCCGGTTTAGACTCCTTTTCTAAGTGACACCAAATAAAAGTATGTGAAATGTAAGTAACCGTAGAGAATAATGCTCATAGGAACGCGACCACCTGTGTCAAAAATCCGACAGGCTATCAAGAGATTTCGCAATGATATCAGGAACATTACGACAACCAGTATGTTCAGAGACTTATAGAAATTTACACCAACAGACCGTTACTGATACAATTTCATTTCACACATTTCAGACAGTGAGCGACTCCTGCCCAGATGAAGAAGGTTGCCTTCAGGAGATTGGGATAAACCCAACATAATAATCGCTAAACAACAACTAAAAACTAAAATAGAACTGAGAGGCAACAACAAATCAAGGCATTGCGCCAGAAAAGAATATTCGAAACTAAAGGTAAACTAAAGATCACAGGTGACCGACTATACATCCCTGTCAACAAATGTCGCCAAGTAACCACCTGCTTAATTATTATTTTAAATGATTCTTGAAATAATTGAAATTTGTATTAAATAATTGAAAACTATAAAAAATATGCTTTGTTTTTAATTTCTTAAATTAAATTAAAAAATTTTTTCAAAATTTATTTACTTTTTTCTTCGTAATCGAGGATAATATTCAACGATTTCAAAATATTTAAATAGACAATAGGAATGGGAAAAGGGTTAAAAATTGACTTTTTAATTGCCAAAGTTCAAATCCAAAAATAGCTTCTTACAAAGAAGAAAACTCCTGTTGTTATTGTTGTAGTCCTTTGCTAAGTTTTTTTATTTTATTTTCTTTTTTACGGAAATGACTACCATGACGATTACTGTCATCTGCCATTAAGAAGCAATAATAACAGCAATAACACCAACAACATTGGGAGCAGCAAAAAATAACAGTTACGTTGACATGACATCAAAAAAAAACAATAAAACTGAAGTTGAAAATACAACTGATGACATTTCAAAATAATACATAAGTAATCGAAAAGTGTAAAAGAAAAAAAGTAATTGATTGATAGAGATGAATAAAATATATAATTTAAATTATTATAAAATATCTAAAAAAGTATGTATGTATGTGTATACATATGTATAATAATAATAATTTTTATTATTGTAATTATACATATATGTATTAATATTGCGTTTTGATTTGTTTTTTCTTGATATCTCTTTCATTTTTTGCAAAGTTAAAATGCAAAAATTTTCTCTTCTGTCTTAAAAAGGAAAGAAGAGAAGAGAGTGTTGTTTGGTATTGTTAGTTTTTGTGGAATTTTGTGTTAAGCTAACTAACGAGTTGTATGTAGTAGTAGGGAGAAAGGAAAACAACAAAAAAGTAGAGCAATTGTGGCGAGCGTGCGATTTAAACGAAAGGCGGAAACGTGCCGAAGCAGAATAAATCGAATTATTATACGAAACTTACACTCACGACTCTCGTTTTATTTCACCTATACATATATACATATATATATGTTACAGCTGTATATGTATGATGGTAGTAGGTCGCCGAGTTTTTTCTGCTTTTTTCACATTTAATTTCTTGCCTTTTTTTAAGGATAATGACTATTTTTTTTTCTTTAATTTTTCATATATAAAGTAGTGAATTTTTTTCTTTAGGATTTCTTCAAAGAATTTTCTATATTATAATATTTTTTGCACAAGCTTTTGTTAGTTTGCTTTAGTAATTATTATGAGATAATTTTAGGAATTTTATTATTAATTTTTTTTTTTTTTTTTTTTAATTTTCTTTTATAATTATTTTAAATATTTTCTTTTTACAATTTAAACTTTGAATACTTCCTACTTCCTTCTTTTTCTGTGACTGTTTTGTAGCACTTCACTTTTACAGGAGAAAAAAACACTCATTCACTCACATACTCACTGCTTCTTTTACTTATAAATTTTTATTTTTCCTTTCCTTTTTAGCTTCTTCTTTTCTGCTTTGTATTTATATGTTATTTTGACTTTTTGTTATCCTTTATTATTCTTTTTTCTTTAATTTAAATTTTTACCATATTTTTATTGTATTGTTTTTGTGAGTGTATGATGGTGTGTGTCGATGATACCATTCCTAAATGTATGCTACTGTGTTTTAAATTGCGACTGTGTGACACAATCATTCACAAAATTTCACGACTTTTTTTCTTCTTGTTACAAAATCAAACAAACACTAAACAACTATTACATATACTTTCTTGCTCTCTCTCTCTCTCTCTCGTTCTCTATCTTTCTCTTAAACTTTTTGAACTCTCTTGTTTTATCATGTTTGTGCTCTCATTTCGTGTGGAGCCTGTTACCGTTAAACATTGTGAATGATTTTGTTTAATATATATATTTTATTGTTGTTGTTTTTTTACAACTTTTGCTTAGAACTTTTATTTTCATAACGGTGAATCGTTATAGAATTATACACAGTAACTCGTTAGTTGATTTATTCTCTTTTACTGTTGTATCCTTTTATTTCGATTCATAAATGTTAATGTTGGTGGTTTACACGTAAACGCACACACACTCTCGCACACACACGCACTCAAATTGTAAATGGCAAACAACAATAATGATAACAACAGCAATATAATTATGGTTGTTATAAATATATGGGCCGCGTAATCATGGTACACAAAACGATAATGATGTTTGTTTGTTGGTTTGTTTGTATAGTTAATTGTTTTGCTGACTGACGACTTGTAGTATAACTTCACTTCAACTCAACTGTAATGTTGCTTTACTAGTGTTTAAGATTTTTAGTTGCCGTTCTCTCTCTCTCTCTCTCGCTCTCTCTTGCTTTCTTTCGTTTATTCTCTTTTATTTATTCATTTACACTTTTCTCATATTACCGTTAACAAAAAAAAAACACAAGGAAAGCTTATTCACACATACACAAACACACACTCACTCACTTACTCAGTGGTACTTACACTCACACAAAAAAAAAAAATAACACTAAGAAAAACACTAAGAAGAAGAATTAAAAAAAAATGAATATGATATATTGCCATGAAAATTTCATCACCATTTTTCCATAACATTAAATATCGTGTTTTCCTTAGAAATATCCATATTTTTCATTTATTCATATGCATTCACACATGATTTTAAATTTTTTAAAATTCTTTTTATCATTCTATTGTATTTATTATCTATGTTAATTAAGGGCAACACTCTTCCCTTTTTTTCAGTTATTTTATTTTATTATTTATAATAATAATAATTTTTCTTAAGTTTTTTTTAATCTTTAGCTCTATAACCGTTCACTCTACACGTATAATAAAAAAAAACGCCAACTTTTTTAGACGTGTTTCCACCTCTTCGTTCTGTGGTGGAGTGTAACTTGAGATAATTTGTAACGAGTGCAATAGTGGAAAATTCATATACAAATAAAAGGATATTTTTAAATTTCAACACACATAATTTTGAAGGATAAAAACATATGTGTGCTGCGGTGGTAAACGTTAATAATAAACTTCAAAAATTGAAAAGCAAATAAAAATTAAATGTTTACTGTGAATGTTTGCTTTTGTCTGGCTGGTTGTTGTCCAAGTTACATATTGTACTTACTTTTGAAAATCAATCACAATAACAACTCAAACTTATAACTCTTTGCAGCAAAAATGGAACTCCAATCACAAAACTGCATTTGCATTAAGATGTATCAAAGAATACTTTTTTTAATAAGGGATATTAATTAAGATAGTTTTACGGGATCCCGTAAGTGTATCTTGCGCGGGCTTGGAGACTTAAAAATTTCCAAGGTAGAGATCCTTGAGGTTGAAGAAATGTTAGATAGACTAGGCTGAGGTATACACAGTCTCTCTAACGACTGTCACAATGTTGAGCTAGTGTGAACAAATAAAAGTACAACAACAAAGTTAGAGTACTGTTGAAAAGTAAGTAAACATGGTAATAAGCAGACGTCGGCACAAAGAGAACATGATAAAAATGTGACTGTATTTGTGAGAGGCCTGTGTTAACCCAGAGGAAAATTGTTAGTAATATTTTCAAGTCTACTTATTAACCCAATAATATGTATGTATATGTGAGCGAAACATAAAAAAATGTACCGCGTTAAATCCCTAAAGACACCGTATTTAACTCGGCAAGAATTCTTTCAAAAATCGAAAACATTTCTCATTGATATTAGTGAATCCTACTCTAATATTTCTTTGGGTGTAAAATTGAAGTCTGAAAAAAAGCGACATAAACCTTCTTCTTTAGAAACTGATAAGCAAAGCAACTGAATGCATTTTTACGCTCTTTTTAACGAACATTGTTGATGTTCGTGTCCTATGTGTGTAAAAAGCCCAAGATGTTCTTCTCCTGAGGGACATTGGTGCCGACGTCTGGTAATTAGCCATTGGGATGGGTTTTTGAGTTTATGTAATAAATTTTATGGCGATGTTTGTTGGATGGTTATTCGATGTTTGTAGGTGAATTGAAAATATCGAGAGTCTTGTTAAGGAATAGAAAGAAACTGTTTTATAATGTCGTTGTGCCTCGACGGCACTGAAGGATAGCGCTCACAAGGTTATTGGACATGTATGTATAAGTGAGGGGGTACTGCAGTATTATGATCGGAGAATGAGATCGCGGATGAACTAGCATCGGTCCTTGAGGGCCTCAACCTCATAGAGGCATACGTTCACATCTTATATGGATCACACTTATTTATAGTCTTTTGAGGATATTAACCAATGCAGGAGTTGAACCATTCTGTTATGCGAATGACGTGTTAAACTCCTGGGTAGTTATAAATCGAAATCACCTATGCAGGAGACAAGGAACGGCTCTTAACATCGCATACATTTGAGCACGACCAGGAAAGACAAAGATCACTCATTATAATACTCTTCCTTTCTTCACAAAGATATGAAATGCTTGGATTTTATCTTAGATAGGATATAGACAGCATCTACAGTTGCTTGTCCATGGTTAAGAAAGCCAAAGAATCTACAAGAGGCATCATGACGAAAATTCAGAAGCTTTGCATGGATGCGTCAACTAGAAAAGAATTGGAAACACAACTCTTTGTCCAGCCTATAGAGATACGGGTTCGATTGAGGCAATATCTATCGTGTCCAGACTATGGGGGACATATGAACCAGAGCCACAAATCGTATTGGCGAGGACATCGTATTACCTGCTCTCGCTTGAAGCGAAGTTACTTGACATAACACCTAACCTATCAATCGCGACCAATTTCATTACTCTGCTACCCGTTGGGACTTATTGCTACACGGATCGATATAGGACGGGACAGACCTCTATATAGGATAATCAGAAGCCAAACTATGTCACCGTATATCGGACCACAATACTTCTGTTCAGACACTTGGGTTATAACAATACGATACAATACGTAATTTTCACTTTTTAAACGAAAAGAAAAAGAAACCAAGCAAATCTTAACTAATTTGCGTAGCTTTTCGGCTTTTTTTATTTTTTTTTTAATATCCATACAACATGCAGAAAATTGGGCAGGGTCTAAACTATTGCAAGCAAAAATGTTCATGAGTCCATTAAACAAGAAATAAAAAATCATTTACGAAAATAAGAAAGAAATTAAACTCGCGCCCAAATTTTTTTTAGACATACAATGATAATCCAAGGATATTTCGAGTACTAAAGTTACAATTCGAAAAATTCTTTTATTCGGTACGAGGGGAGTGTGATTTTATTTTAGCACAGCTTAAATTAATTTCATAAAGCAAGGAGTGCCTGTTTTTAACTGGAAATGAAAGTACATTACATCCTTTACAACTCCCGTTTTGGTGTTACATTATTTATTTTCTTGTTGTTGTTATTGTTGTTACGGTTGTTGTTGTCAGTGGTTTTCGGAGAATGTTCACTTTTTTTCGCCTACAATTACTCATATGTATTACTCTCTGCTGTTTGTTGTAAGTGACAAAGTAATAGAGGAGTAGTTTACCATGCGAGTATAACCTCAAGCAACAACTAAAACACGAATATTAAAAAATGGGCTCATGTATGGCATAGTGGACTCATTGTTTGCCATGCCGTTGATTAGATGAATGAACAAACTAACGGATGGCCTGTTCTAATATTGTAAATTTTTTTCTCATAATCTTGTCCTTTAAACCACAACAAAATACAAAATGAAAAAAAGAAAACTTCATAGGAAACGCTTAGCAAAGTGTATAGTTTACCCTACAAGTGGTCATTACGAAAATTACATACATACATACATAATTGGCCATTACAACGCTTCAGTCAGGATTACGGCCTAGCTTCTCAACACCACTCATGTTGTGTGCCTTAATTTTATACATGAGTGGCGGGACCTACAGTTTAAAGTCGACTCTGAACGACAGATTTTGGGAAACTTTTTCATGGCAGGCTTATTTACTCTCGGAGTTTTTGCCAGAAATCTGTTGAGAGGAAGTCGCCGAAGAAATATATTTTTTTTCATATTTCGTTTTGATGTCTGGCCTGGGGTTCGAACCCGGGCTTTAACGTCGAATAAGCGAACGCACTACCTACTAGACTTACGAAAATTAGAAAATATTTTAAATGTTGTACTTTGAACTTTAATACATTATTATTTTAATGATAAGTCAGTGCGTCCATTTTCGTTCTTCAGATGTAAACA
Organism: Sarcophaga rosellei; assembly: GCA_930367235.1. Lineage (NCBI taxonomy): Eukaryota > Metazoa > Arthropoda > Insecta > Diptera > Sarcophagidae > Sarcophaga > Sarcophaga rosellei. The sequence goes on from OV884019.1 coordinate 34,512,469, forward strand.
CTCCTATCCCTGTCATATATTTTCTTAGTATTTTCGACTCCCACTAACTTCATGGATCACTGAACAGAAATCATTGGCAGCCCTAAGAATATTTAATCGAGTTCTATCACAGATGCTGAATATAACCTAGTCATTAAGCAAACAGCGGCTATAAAGGTGGAGGAACGAAGGACTTCCATGCACAAATGGCAGTCACGAAGGGAGAACAGTTTAAAGTAAAGATGGACATTTCACTTTGTTCCTGATATAACCCCTTGGATGGAGACAAATATTGCGAGTGGAACTACTACGTGACCCAGTTCCTAACTGGTCATGGATGTTTCAGAAAGTACCTGCACAGATTTGGACATGATACTTTCACTATATGCCCAAACTGTGTAGATGAGGAGGAATCACTTAATCCTTATGATCAATTCTAACCAGTTGAAGTGTGAAAAAAATTCGCACAAGTCATAATAGTACCCCTGTAGGGTAAAAACAGTTTACAAAACTCGTTCATCACAGTGGAAGAAAAAAAGAAAGGATAATATTAAAAATGTAATATTGTCATGCTGTGACACTCCTTCAATATTGTATACATGTATGAGCATGTATGTATTTGTGTTACTCTCTTTTGTTCACTGTATATGTGAGTGCGTGTTTAAAAGTATTTATATGTAGTACCACATATGTGGGTGATTCTATAGCAAATTGTAACGAATAAAGTATCTCCAAAGCAATGTAAAATGACTCATATATGTACACATACATACAAAGGCCAATGTAGTGATATTACTTACTATCATCCTCGCATAGAAGTTTGTTTTAGAAAATGTCTTTTTCATTTTGTGCTGGCATTTGGCGGTTCGGTTTCAACACAAACAAATCATCCATCGTATGAAAGAGTATTGGTGGCATATTTGAATATCCTATATTTGTACACATACATACATAGTTTAAATGATATTTTTAATACATTTTTTATATTTTTGTCTTTAAGTAGCTCAACCAAGAGAATGAAAAAAAAGACGACCATTTATTACTATTCTTAGGGAAATATTTACAGGGTTATTAATTGAAATCGATGTAACGTAGTGTATCGGCTTATTGGACGTGAGGTTCCGGTTCGAATCGCAGATCAGACATCTCCAACAAAACGAAATATGAAGAAACTATGTATTCTGCAACTTCCTCTCAGCGGATTTCAGGCAAAAGCTCTGAGAGTAAATAAAATTGTCCTGTAAAGTTTCCCAAAAAATCTGCCGTTCAGAATTGACATTAAATTGTAGACCCCGCCATTCATGATGTATTATGTATGTATTACTTTACGCACCTATACTATAAGCTGATAATTTCATTTAAATTGCGACAATTTTTTTCTGTCAGGAATGCTTTAGGTCACACACATCGATAGTAACTCTAGTGAAGCACCGAGAAGAGAACTGATTCCTTTGCGAATTTTAATTTAGATTTTTTACAATTAATGTGGAACCGCTTGAAGCGAGTAAAAAGAGCCTTTAGGTAGGAAAATTGTGTTGCATGGCGACAACGCCAAGATTCGGCTGAAGCTTACATCTTTGATTCATAGCTAGGCGCAAAGAAATTAACACTTATTCCTGACTCAATAGATGCTCGTAAAAATCAATGGACTCAGTTTTTTTGCCAAACAAAGCTTTAAAATTTCATGAAAAAATAATCGATTTGATGTGTAACACCGCACCCTGTGTATTTAAATAAATCTTTAGCAACATCGTTAGAAAAAACAAAACGCTAGAAACACAAATACTAACAACTAAGATGGACAGGTCTTTTACCATTTAACAGTTTATTCAAATTTCAGTCTATTGCAAGCAATCGAATTAAAACGTACGAAGAGCGTAACGGTTGGGGATCTTTTAAAAAAATAAAAACTTGTTGAGTTTGAATTAAAGAAAATATTTTTAAAAGAAAAAAGAGTTTGAAAATATTTAATAACACAAAACAAACATGAGTGACGATGAGGATAAGGATTTTTTGGAACCAAATCCAGAAACAGCCTGGCTAGAGTCCACAACAATTGGAGATTTTAGAGTGTGGCATATAATTGCATTTTGTGTTGGTATTTTATTAAGTATTGGTGAGTTATTTTAATAAAAAGAATTGAAAAAATTTAATTTAAAAAAAAATTGTTTAAAGTTATTATGGTCTGCTGTTGTATACGCTTTCGTATACCACGCACGAAACAAGAAATCGAAGCTGATTATCAACGTAAACAGATAACGAAGAAATTTCGCGAAAAATTGCAACAAATCAAAAATTCGGAAATGGATGATATGGATTTACAAAAGGGTATGTGTAATGAATATGTACATATGTATGTACATAGGTGTATGGTATCATATTTAAATTACTCGTATAATAGTTTTTAATTCACTGTGAATAATGGCCACCGGGAGTGAATATTTGTGGAATGTTTTTACTTAATTAGTCTGGATTTTGTAAATATTTTCAAAGAAATTAAATTTTCTCCTTCTTTTTCGCCCACCATATGTTATTTTAATTTACAGTATTTAATAAAAGTCTTCATACACTGGCAGAAATTTTAAACTTTGCTCTAAAGTGTAAGCAACTGGTGAGATGCCTGTATGTGATCTAATGTTGTCCTAATAAGCCATATTTCCCCTTCCATAAGCCTAGAAATACGAATACTAGGCATTAGTAGAGATAATTGCGCATGGCCTAGTGTCGTCCTGATGGGATAGCAGCATAGGTATAAATTAAGAGAAAATCACGTTGTTTGTGGATAATTTTGGGCCAATTGATAACAGTATCGGATCGAATCAGCTCATATCACAGCCTGTCAATCAAACTAATCACATTGAAAAACAATCCTATAATTAGTCATACTTTGATTAAGTTTATCCCGACTGACATTTGACAGAATTGTAAATGATTAACCAGACATCCTATTAAACACACAGCCAGACGTCCCTAATCGTCAGTCCCAGCTTAGCCACCATTCTTTTTTTCCATATGTCAATCACATTTCTATACCACAAATCCTATTTGAGTGAAGACTTTTATTACAAACTGTAAAATATAAAGGAATATCCTTATTTATAATGTATTTGTGTATATACTATATGTGTATGTATGTATGAAGAAATTTAATTATTTTCTCTGTATTTCAAATGTGTTAGTGTGAATGACTATGCATGTATTATGTCAGTATATGCCTGTGTTCAGAGGCCAAGCCCTTGTTGACTTTTTTAAAAAATGTGATAATTATCTGTGCTACTTCAGGTATTTTGGGTCACACTGTCCTTACATGTATGTAAAGAGAAGAAGGATAAAACACAAAATAAGACAAAAAACGTGTTGGATTTAATCGATCATTTTAAAATATTAGCCATGGCATGTTTAGCTTATTTTTAGGTTTAAAAGAACTCACATTAAATGTATGTACATGTACTTATACAGTGGTGATTATGTATTTAGGGACAAAATTGTATACAATTCTAATATTTCTATGCTTGTATCATTCACTGTGTTTGAAAAAATTCTCGTTACTTTGCTTTTGTTAATCATCTGTTTCAGTAACTACTTTTAAAGTCCAGGTTCCTTTTTCGTTTTCCTAAAAAGTAAGCAATTTCCAAATTTGGAAAAAAGCAATTTTAATTATTACATTGTTAAGAAATGTCTGCCAAGAAGACTGCAAAATACCCTCATTTTTCTTGCCAGATCTTAACACCTGTTACTGTAGTAAAAAATCATTTAATATGTACCCATGCATGTCAATTCACCGAATTGCCCAGAATTTCGACCTGTTACGAAAACGAGCGTCCACACCCGAGCACCCAATTATTGACCAATAAACGATGAATTGTGTTGTATCGGGTTAACGTCAAACAATATATGCCTAGAGAATCTCGCGCAGTTCTCTTTTCTAGCAAAACAGATTATTGTCTACGGTAAAAAGCCTTAGGATGGGTCCATCTATCGTTGCCGGCAAACAAATTCCTCCGTGAACATGTAGTGGTTGTGGTGGTGAGGAAAATTTTCAGAAGCTTTCTGGATGAATTGTTTGATGAGGATGGACGATTCTTACATTCATAAATTCGAAAACCATGATGACACCTCGTTAACTCCCATATAACGGGTTTTTCGACCTTCGACAGTTTATAACGGTCATCTTGTTGAATCTACATATGTACGAGTATGTCAAATTATTTGGCATTTATTCTGTTTATCTGTGCGAATTCATCACGGACGGATGTATCATTCAAAAATTCGTGCAAAATTATTTTAGGAAAATAGGAGCTCTATTGAATTACTTTTAATAAAAATTTCACTAGTATGATATATTTCTAGTTGTGTATATACAATAAATTTCCTTTTACTACGTCTTAAGTTAAATACATCTAAATTCCATAACATACATAAACAAATACGATAACTTTCTCTTTTCTTCTTAATAAATTTTATGATATTTCTTTTGTAATAAATTCTGTAATTTTTTGTGTTTTTTTGTTTCTGTAAATATGTAAATAATATCACTTAAACCTCTGTCACTCCTTTTCTTTTAAATTTTTCTTAATTAATTGGAAAAAAAACAAATTATAAATGTACTGATTCTAATCGAAAATAATAAATCTCTTCTATGCCTATTCTCAACACTATTCTAAAAAAACTATGTTTCATTTAAAAATAATTATGGGCCTGTTCGTAAATTAATCACTGCGCTGCATAATACGATTATTTTGCGCTCACACTGCTAATCGCATGTTGCTGATGCTTCTTTTTGCTGATTTAGTTGTTTGCATTTACGAACGAACAAACACTGCAGAAATGAAAAAATTATTAATAAGTTTGATTTTTGAACTGGACGATAAAGCAAATGACAAAATTTTGTAAAATACACAAAAAAATGTACTTTGTGCAAAAAAGAAGACATTTAAGGAAGAAAAAAAGAAACTTATTGTTAAAACTCTCATTTTCTCTCTCTCACTCATTCAAGGCATCAGCAATTTTTATGATTAGCGTTTTGGTTTTATTTGCGCATAATATGATTTAATGTTGCATTTACGAACATTTGACAGCTGCAGCGCTGCCAAGATTTGCATTTATGAACATGATGCGCATAATATGCAGCGCAGTAATGCATTTACGAACAGGCCCTATTACTACAACTACTACTACTAATACAACTACTGCTCACAGCACTTGCTTACATTAAATTGGATGAATACGATGAACCATAAAAATACACATACATTTTAAATAGCAAAAGGACCAATAATAATAATACATAAAGACAAGGTAAATAACTTCAAAAAAATATACATATATATGCCATATGAAAGCACTTTATATAATAATTTATAATATTTTTATTTCTACGTACAATATATTATTGTATTGTTTTTAAACAAATATGAGTAATACTTTTTATATGGTCTTCTATAATTTTTATTACAGCCATCGAGTACATACAAACGCATTATTTGATTAAACAAGATAGCAATGTGGACAGTTTAGATACGGATTCAAATAAGTTTAAAAATCACATTTCAACAATAGATAACATAAAGGTTTAATATTGGTGGCATCAAAAAGAAAAACAAAAAAGGAAAATACTTTTTACATTTTATAAGAATTAAAACTAAAAGCATAACTACTAAGTATTATTAACATGTATTAAACAATTTAATAAATAAAATTTTCAAAAGTAAAAAAGAAAGAAAATTTTTTTTTCATTTAATACACTGAATACACATAAGTATTCGACAAGCACGAGGACCTAACCTAATTTACCTATAAATATAGAGAAAGTTTGTTATAAATTAAGATGACTTTAAAAAATTTTTCAGTAAATTTTTCGCTCACTACTATCGCATATCAAATATCCTGGAGCACACCTTGACTTGGTAATTCCATATTGAAGCAAGGATTGCATAAATGAAGATTAAACTAATGGAAAGATATTGGTTTATTGGTAAAGTCTCTTACCTGAAATTGAACTGTTAGGTTCTATAGCATAATTACTTTCGAAAACCAAGATGAGTTTATGGCATTCAGTGGAAAACTGTCTCAGCGTCAAACAGAAAACATTCAAAGTTGCAAAAAAAAATCCTGCGAATGATTACAGCAAACCTGGGTACATCATAACTGCAATTGAAAAATATTAACACTTTTGTTACCAGCGCCGGATTTAGCCGGCAGCCACTGGATGACCCGTGTGTACCATCGCCGGATTTAATCAGCTTACTCCAGCGCCGGCCATAGCCGGCATCCATTTTCCGTTTTATTTAATATACCAGCAAAATCTTTAAAAATGTAACACTTAAATGAGAAAATTCGAAAATTCGAACATCAACTTCGAAAGGGTTAAAAAGATATCTGAACAACCACATAGTACAGCCACGTCTGCTAGTTTGTAACATTTTAGATTCAGCAGATTCATTTAAAAAAGCGGAATACTTCAGCTCTCATCTCCATATAAAATATATTTACGTTTACACAAAAGCTTCACCCATTCTTGCAGTTGATCGGATTTAAATAATTTTATTATTTTTAGTTTCTAAATATTAAAAACTTATTGTGTGTTTAATAATACATATACAGTAAGTACGTGACTTGGTATTAATTTATACTTACAGTTTTCCTTTTTAAACCCCTTTGTTGCTTTTACAAATTAATTTTAAAATAAAAATTCTATTGTATTCAGTTTCAATTAAAATGGGACAGCTGTTTCTTTTCATTGTTACATTTTTTTCTTCGTTAGGAAAGTTTTGGATTGTAGTTTTTTTTTATTGATTTTTCTCTTTAATTTTTTTTAACAATTCTTTCTTTTTTCATTTATTTTAATATATTATTGAGTTTTCTTCGTTTTTTTGTTGTTTATATTTAGGTTTGTTGTTTTGTTTGATTTTTCACAATTAAGAAATAATAATACAAAAAAAAACTAAAAAAAATTAGTTTATTACAATAATTGTTTTTTTCTTTACTTAAGGGGTTAAACCACATTATTTAGTTTATGTTTATTTTTTTTTTAACTTAAATATTTAGTTTCGTATGTTTGTTTTTGTTTCATTTTTGCTTTTTTTATTTCGTTATTAATAAGTTTATAAGACAAGATTTAACTTTTGGAATACCTTTTTGAAGAGAGTTTGAGTTTCTGATTTTAAGAATAAATTGGCGTTTCATTTTAGATTTCATTTCCAGATAAGAAGAGTTCACTGATGATGATTTTTGAATTTCAGTTTCATTGTGGAAAATGTATTTGTTTGCGTACATTAGTTTTCATTTACTTTATTTTCTTTAATAATACAAAATTAATACATTTAATAAAAAAAAAAAAACAACTAGACATTGTCCATAAATCATTCTTTGCGTATAAATGTTCTCCCCCTGTAAACAAAAAACAACAAAATGTATTATTAAAACACAAATAAAACTGTTTACTACTACATACGTTATAGTCTTCTTTTCCATATTTTTAGCTTCTGGTCTTGCACGATTGAGAACTTTCAAAAAGTCTGAAGTTTTTGCACGCATTCTAGAGTGTATATAAGCCTTTGAACACTATTGCAATAGAAATGTAAATAGTTTTAAACATTTGTTTTTAAATATCAATATCAAATACAACACACAAACCTTAATGTGGTAATGTAAATAATCTCGGAACATATGTATTAAATTAATGGTATTATCTCTAGTTTCCTTATTAGTATGACGTGGAAAGAGCACTGCAATAATAAGAATTAAATGGAAAATTATTCGTTTTTTTTACTTTGGTTTTTTATTTTAAAAATTTTAATAGCATTCTAATTTACCTTAGAATTAATTATAAAGGGAATTATAACATACGCTTAGCTATTACATTTTTTTTGTTGACCATAGAATAAGAACTTCTATTTTCGAAATATTGCCCAGGATTTTATGTAATCAAAAGTGTTATGTCCTTCTTTTTGATTTTCTTTTTATCTTGGGTACATTTATATAGGAGTATTTGAGAGCTGAACTTTTTAAGACCAGAATAACCCACTTTTAACTCCTTTATTTAAATATTAAAAACAAGCAATAAGCTTTGTACAAAATTATGTCTTCACGTAATGATTTGATTTGCCTTACGTGGTTTCTAATTATTTTGCATTTTGACTTTGTATTGGAGTATTTGAGAAATAAACTTTATAAGACTAGAATATTCCACTTTTAACTCCGACTGGTAAGTTCTTTATTTAACAAAAAAAAAACTTATGTACTCGTGGAAAGATTTGGTTTGTATATTCTTCTTTTAACTCCGTTTTTTAAGTTCTAACTTGAATTTGTGTCCTTGGCAGCATATGAATTTATATTCAAAATTCTATTGTACAAAATTATGCGTCTACAAGAAAATGTAGATGTTTTTAGGTTATTTTTGCATGATTAATTGATGTTGGAGTATTTGAGAAATAAACCGTATAAGACTAGAATATTCCACTTTTAACTCCGACTGGTAAGTTCTTTATTTAATATAAAAGCCATACTTTACAGAATTTTACAAAATTATGTATTCATAGAAGTATTTGGTTTAAGTACTCTCCCTTGAACTCCATTTTGTTACCTCTAACTTCAATATAATTAAATCCGACAATGGGTGCCTTACAGAAATAAATTTATTTTCTTTTCGCTAGTATTCGTTTTTTTTTTTGCTATTTTCGTTCGTATTTTAAATACTAAATTCTACTGTACAAAATTATGTCTCTACAAGAAAATTTTGCTTCATTTTCTTAATTTCAGCTTGTTTTTGCAAAACTTGGTATTGGAGTATATGAGAAACAAGCTTTTTAAAACTAGAATATTCCACTTTTAACTCCGTTTAATAATATCAAATTAGTTTAATAATATTTAATTAATAATTTTCAAAAACCATAAATTTACTTCCATAATATCCGAGATACATGAAACTAGAAATTTATTGTACAAAATTTTATCTTTACAAAAATGTTTTGAACAGGTTTTCGTGGTTAAAGATTAATTTGCAAATATTAATATTGGAGTGTTTGAGAACTAAACTTTTAAAGACTAGAATATTCCACTTTTAACTCCCTTAACCAAGGAATACTGTAGGACCCCGCTTAACGCTGTTTCAGTATTACGCAGTGCACTATATAGCGACGGTGTATACTATGTATCTTTTTCAACGCTCTTTTGTTAGTCTGCATAGAATAAAGTTTCCGACTGTATTTTCCGAAGTCACAATCACAGTACGAACGCATCTTTCCTGCGTCACAGTTGATTTATTAGATGCCTCGTTTAACGCTGTTTCGTTTAGCGCTTGTACTTATTGGAACGTATCCCTCGCGTATACTGTATATTGCTTATATTGATACAGTATAAGTTAATAATTAACTAGCTAAGTTTAAAACTACTTTAGAACTAGAAATTTTAATATTTCATTTAATATAAACAAAATGAATTGTCTGTATTAATTAACGCTTTCGATAAAATCTTTTTTCTACTATTTAAGTTTTTGTTTACAAAACAAAACAAAACAAAATAAAAATAAAAACTTACCAAATGTAACATAACCAATATTATCGCCGACTCTTGCGTCCGTATTAGCCAATTCCAATGGTGGTTCACGATGGGAAAAAAGCACTTGCGGTGCAGTATGCGATGCACGCCGACCTTCTCTTAATTCTTGCATAAAAACTTTACCTATAACAACATCGTCTTCGTCGCGGAATATGGTACTAAAAACAACAGTAACACGATCCGCTTTGGCTTCAACATATCTAAAATGAAAAATTCATGAATTGAAATGTTTATATTCATTAGAAAAAAAACAACGAAATTCTTACAAAGTCTCATCATTTCTATAATTGATAACAGCACGCTTTTGTCCCTCTTCACCTTGTTCTTGAAAATCGAAATATTTTTCAAAAACTGATGCAAAACAATTACGCTTTAATAGACCAATTTTTTTAGCCACTTGTTCCCAATCTGAGGGTATATCTTCTAAATTAATAAGTACGGATACGTTGTAGCCTATGGACAGACATAAACAATTAAAAAAAAAGGGAAAAGAGAAAAGAAAAATTAAATGAGTATAAAAAGTTTTTAATTTATATCAACCAACTAACGAACCATCTTCCGTGTCAGTTAAGAGACTACCATATTCACGCTTGAGCAATTCATCGGCACCATGTTCTTGTAATTGTTGGTAAAACTTTAAAGAAATGCTGGTCTACAGAAATATAAACAAAAGCAAGTTAATATCGAGTAAATACAGAGAGAGAGCAAAATCTTTTCATTCATTGAAATAATATTTCGATTGCATTTTTAAACTGAATTTAATTTAAAGTTTTAAACAAACAAACAAATAAAAAATAGGAAACATTTATTCTCTTTAAATGAAAGCATTGTTTTTATTAGAAAATTAATGGCACTCATTATTGTTTATAAAGCTAAAAAGAAACTTACCCTAACTTTCGTTTTATCACCATTTATGTTGGAAATATGAAATAAAACACCATCGAAATCGGCTATTTTAACATCTATTGATTCTGGTTTTAGACTGAAATTGGATATTTAAATAATTTTTCATTATAAAACATATTGTCATAATATTATTAGCTACACATTTATAAATAATCTTAAAGCTTTACATATAAAAACAAAATTATAACAGCTACAGAAGAAACCATTTTGAAAATATTTATTCAATAAAAATAAATTTCTAATCGGAAAGAAATGTTTCTTTTTTTTTATCAAATATATTGCAGATAATATGAATTAAATTTAAAAACGATAAAGGTGCGAAAGCAATAAAAATAATTTGATAAGAACATAGTAAGGTGACGCCTTATGGTTGGCATAGTTTACAAATCGAAGCAGTAAAAAACTTCGAATATAGGTGATTAAGTATTGGTAAAATCATGTATTCTGTATGTTTAATATGCGAATGTGAACGACTGAACAATTCTAGTCAGTTGGATCAAATTTTAATTTAAATTTTCTTGTTATCATATAAAAAAAAACAAATTTACTATCACATATTGAAGAAAAAACCTAGGATCACGTATTAGGTCACATTTAAACAACTGGTATAATGTTTAATATTTTAATTTCACTTTAGTTAAACATATATATTCATTCATTAAGGAACAAAGGGTTGCCATAAAGCATTTCCTTCGTGTTCTTACTATTTTTGTGTTCAGTTCATATTCACGAAATTTGGCGATGAAACTTATAGGGGGTTCTATGATAAAAAACATGCCCCATCAGTCATTATAAGAATTTTTTGCTGACTGACTGCTTCTCAAAAGGTGACGCAGACTGAACTTACTATGATGTTGGGCCTTTCTTGGCAGATATTTGAAGGAGATCTAAAGTTTCCTAATTATATAAAACAAGACGGAATTGAAACTGGATTGATCGTGTTTATAGATGACCACTTTAACCATTACACCATGGCACTTCTACTGCATTCATAGGCTTTTAATTCTAGATAAAAAAAAATTGTTATTTAATAAGACAAAATAATATCCCCAAACTGTGGGGAATGATGGACTTCTATCTATCTGTGCAGAGAATTCTCATTTCGGATAAGGCCCTATGGGGCGATGGAGAACTACATGGATGGGTCGAAACTGTAAGTGTACTAGTGCTAGGGACTTTTGTAAGGATCTCGAACTGAAGCTCCACTTTAGATTGCACGATTAGCCTATTTTGAAGGTTCGTGAGGTCTTCCTCAAATACGGATTTTTACATGAATTTCGTTAACATTCCGGGGAAATCGGAATTTTTTGGAAGGAGATCGTTTTATTGGAGACTGGGTCAGAGAGAAGGAGCTGATGTTGCATGTCCATATGCCTTTAGTCTTCTATTGATGGTAGTAAAATCAACTACTGTTGGGACTTGATAAATCCCGTGAAAGACTGGTGGCACGGTTTCTAACGGAGTTAGATCACCGCCACTGATCTTGGATGGATCTAGTCGGACAATTGCAGGGTATGTGGTTATAAGGAACAGTTACTATACAGAGAAACTATAGAACATCTCTTCGGAAACTTTCCAACTACCTCTAAGTCTATATTTTTTGCTTAGTTTTCTTCTTCCCAGGCTAACCAGAATAAAATCTCGTCTCGCTATACGCTTAAACATAAACCGAAACCCTAAATAACCATAGTCTTGCAACACATTACATTCGGACACAAAAAATTTGGCAGCCATTATATTCCTTCAGCACTCGCATTAGAATCATTTGGATATAGAACAACAACTTTCAATATCAAGGATTATGAAATAGAGCTTCAAGGGTCTTTTTAAATTGCAGTGCCTTTGAAAATTCTCTAAAAAGAATAAATCTTAGAATAAATCATGTTACTATAATATTGTAGACCTCTATTAAAGTTATATTATTTGATAAATATGTTGTATAAAATAGTTCTTTTAATTGCATTTACGCTTAACCATTTATATTTAAGCATTCATTCATTCAATAAAGAGAAACTAGAACATAAAGATAAAACTTTCACAGCTTTTTTTTTATTATTTTTTATTACAATAGTCCTACTTAATGACAGACACTATTATAGTAACATATACTATATAAAAAATAACATGCCTTCACGTTTTTCTTTTAAATCTTAGTGTTGTTGTTTGTATATAAAAAGAGAAAAAACGTCTTATTGTACATGTGATGATGATAAAAAAATATAAGAGTACGAGAATATGCAATAGTTTTTTCTTTTCTTTTTTTTAAGTTGAATAATATAAAAACCATGCAAACAGTTTTCCATACCCACTCCACTCCTTTGAAAAGAAATAAGTTCATTCAGTTTAAATGTAAAAAAAAAGTTCACTGATAACATAAGGTTTTCTATGGGTTTTTTTTTCTATAACATATGCTTTTTGTAGTAGTACGTCTGTGCTACAAGTGCATTATACATACATACATACATATTATGATTATTCACTTTTTATTGTCATAAACTAATTTAATATTTTTTTCCTCCGCTTTATTACATAGTTTGAGTCATTTGTTGGTTAGTTATTCCATATATTATGGTACATTGTCATTTTATAAGCAAACGGGGTGTAGTATACACAACGAGAAGAACACAAAGTAAATGTAGTTTTATATCGAATGTTATTTTAAATCATAAATTTTAAAATTAGAATAAATATTTTTAGAATTAATATAATACATATTTACATACATATGTATATAAAATGAAATATTCCGTTATAACAATTTATTGTTTTTTAATACAAAGTATTAAAAAATAATAAAAAAATTTGTTTAAAATATGCTTTAAATAGATCATAGGAAGACTACATTTGATTCTTTTTCTTTAAAATAATAACATAATTTTTTTAAAGTTTATTTATTTGGATCCATTATTATAGGTAAAATAAAAATGTAAATATTTAATTGCAGTTTTATTTTAAAAATCTATTTCTGAATATTTGTATGACATCGTACTATATTGTTTGAATATATAAAACAAAATATTAGGTACAGTAAAAAGAATTCAATTATTTGTTTATGAAATTGTGGAGTTAATTATTAGGGTCAAATATGCAATCTTCCTGCCACTTTAAAGGCACACAACTCTACTATCCCTTGGTTTGTTACGCGTATTTGTTTTATGATAAATTAACTGGTACCCTTACATCGAAATACTATCTATTTCCAGACTTATTCAAAAGGCTAGAAACGGTTTACAGTATCGAGCAGCACATCTCTTTATTTGTTTAAAAATCGCCTTTCTCACAAAGTTGTCGGTTAATAGAATGAAATGTCATCTGGTTCAGCATTTATGGATATGGATCGGTAATTATAGTAGCCATGGTCATGATCGCCCAGCTGTCCAAGAAATTGGCGTGGTAGTCAGGCCTGTGCGTCACCATAATGTTCGAACTAACGACAATAAAGCTGTAAGAGAAAATATGTCGTAGAATTGGAATTTGTCGATTTAAAGGTGCTCTCGACAATTTTATCTACTTTACGGTTCATTGTGACGTATCCACCCAGAATCTAATTCATTCAATTAATACTAATTAACCATTTAAGTGCAATAATAGCGGACTTTCAAAGTTCTTTTTATAGTTGTAACCGACTTTTTATCCTACAACATGTTTTGACGTTCAAATTGCCTCCAAAATCACATGACCTCCAAAGATCACGTTTATGCGGATATTCACCATTTGCTGGGGCGTTTGTAAACCAAGATTCGTCAAGTTATCTCCAAGATAAAGCCATTCAAGAAATCATTAGAAATATTATAATGAATTAAATGCTTCATCGAAATCATATCTTTGTTTGTGTTTTATCTAACTTTACTTTTGCAATCGAAAACTGGAACACATGTTTCTAACACCATCTAGTCTGACGTAATCGCATTATGCACGCAAGTGATCAAACACAAAATTAATGAAAAATATTCCTTTAACAAATTGCAACTTTTAAATTGCAATTATTTTGACCATTTAAGGCAGAAGCAGAATTGATCGCTGCTGGCAGCGCTGCCATTGTTGAAATAGTATTGTATTTAATATAAATAAACCCTCTATTAAAAAATAAGTGACAGCAAAAACAAATTCATTTAACGGTTGTCAAAACAAGACAATAATGGAAACTAAAAAGCAACAAAAAAACACATTAACGCACTCTCATTTATATGCGGAGAAGAAGCAACGCTGTGTAAATACAATGGAGCTACACCCGATTTTACGTTCAAGAAATGATATCTAATATAAAATATGTGAAAATATACAAAAGGAATTGATAAGGTTAAATAAAAGAGAGCTATTTTCTTTTATTATTTAATATTACTTTATCATAAATGATTACTCACCCGGCTATGGCATTGCGGAATTTAACCAGAAGAGTTTCTTCCACTATACGATTATTGATTTCCAACAAAATCATTGTGATTTATTTTGATTTTTAGCCCTCAAAAATTTGTTCTAGGTGAAATTAAGTTAATTTAATGCGTTTGGAATGATTTTGTTTATAAACTTGTTTGAAATTAAACGAAGTGATGTAAGGATAAACTAAAGAATTTCAGAATTTTATTTCTTTATGATTTAAAACAACAAAACATGTGGTTGTTGGGCCTCCTTTTTGATTACTTGTTTTTCTTTTGTAGAGGCCTCCTTGAAGTTTTTGTTCCCTTCCAGTTTATCTTTTATTGTATGAATGTTTTATTTTTTTTAGCAGCACCGCCCTCTTTTAGTCACTTCACTTACTTGAGAGTTTGTTGTTTTTGTTATTGTATGTCACCCAAAATGATTATTTCCAATTAGTGATTCAACACAACAGCAGCAACAATTGCACAAACACCAACACTTATATTTTAATTTGTTTTTTTTTTTAATTTTTGACGTCTAATGATTATTCCACCTTTGAGTGAGCGTTTTTTTTTTTGTACTGCTCTGCTGTTGATGTCGGCTTCTTTTTGGCTTAAATTAAAATTCCAGCACTTTTTGCGCACACCATCACCACTTACGTACACATTTCATGTATTTATATATAAAAAAACAGAGACACCATACACAAACACACACGCACTTCAGCTACTCCTCTGCTTTTTTTTGTTCCTTTTTTTCTGATCGTCTTTGAACTGTTTTTCTTTGGACAGACGTTTGCAAATTTTTCTCTACTTTAGCAATATCTTAAGGCTCTCACAATTTTCTCTTAAGAAAATTCTATAATTTGACTAGCGGTTTTTTTAGTTTACGTTAAATTATTTTACAAATTTTTAGTTTTTCTTAGGGAAATATTTAATTAAAATTTCTAATTTTCACTGCATTGCGTGCGGCCCCGTTGTTTCTTCGAATAAAAATTGACTCACGTTACATGGTTGCATTCAATTGGTATTAATTTTAGCTGTCAACTTTAGGGACAAATAAAAAAAGAGTAGTAAACCGGCTTGTAAATTAAAAAAATATTACAATATTTTGTAAAATTATTTATGAAACTGAATAATATTAATAATTTGTGTGTTTTATTTTGTATTCCTTTATAATAATACTTGAATTTTTTTAAAAAATCTAATCGCTGCATTCAGAGTATTTTTACAAACACCCCATTAAGGGTTTGCCAATTAATTTCAGAAAAGTTGGCAACAATAATACAATATAAACAAATTTATTCACATTTGTGTGGTAAATAAATATAAAAAAGGATACTTATATGTTAATTTAGAAATATGAATTAAATTGGGTATATTTTATACCCAGGCACTATTGATTTTAGGAGGAATATGGGTATACTGAGAATAATGCGTGTGTTTCGGTTATTATAAATGTGTATGGGTATTACGATTACCGGAAGATTAATGGTAACAGCTTCCTTAAAATATTGAAAACAAAGACTATAATTCTTCATTGCTAAGTAAGGGGATACCCAATTGTTTATGTAAGGTGACACAATCCTGTTTACTTTGTTTCTTATTCGATTAAGAGTTAGTTATTCAATATTTTAATTTAATATCCGACTTATTCAGCCAATTTTGAAATTGTTCATATCCATAAGGTACATTTACTTTATAGTTTTTTTTTGTTTTTCAAAAGAATAATAACTTTATTGTTAACTATTGCATAATAAAAGTAAACGGAATATAATCAATATATATTTACAGGCGTAACATCATTAATTTCTTCATTATTTAAAATTTTAATTTGACACTCACATAGAAACTGCAAAATTTTTCGCTCCGCCTTATTACGTTGTTCGGGCTGTAGGCCATCTAATAAAACGTGTACCTTTTGTAACATTTCCGTTTGCAGAGTTAGACTAGTATTCTTTTGTAAAAGTTCTTGTTTGATAACTTCCTTTTGCAGTTCTACAGCTTTAAGGCAATCTTGGGACTGACGTAAAACGCATTCCATATTGCTGATAACGTTACGCAGTTTCTCTTCGGCTTCAGTGGAATTTAACTGTGTGGTATCGTTTAATGCACTGGCATAGATGGGATCATGAGTTTTTGTTGTGGTATATGAGTTTTGTGTCATTGGATTTATTTCTTGCGCTACATAGGTAACCTGCATTGATGAATCATTAAGGGCATTTGAGAGGCATTGTTTCTTAGGCGGTATAAAAAGTAATTCATCAATCTCGTTCATAGTTGTTTCTTCAGAGATTAGATGATCATCACTATCTACGTCATTGTGATGGTCTTCAGGTTCGGTATAACTAAATTTATGTATCTCATCACCCCAGGGATTTTCATTATGAGCAGATAATTTTTGTTTACTTTTTATTTCATCCACCGGCAACGGAATCCTAAAATTAATTAACATACAAAAAAAAAAATTAATAAAGAAAATTTTTTGTTTAGGTAGAGGTTTATATACCCTCTTCTATAATGGCTTTCCAGAAATCTTAAATCATTAAAGTAAATCCAGGTAATAGGTCTATCAGGATGCAACTGTAGTTGGCGATATTCTCGGGAAAATCGATCTCTTAACTTTTTCCATTTTGTATAACAGACTTCTTCTGTAAAAAGTTTATATTAAGTGGTTATAGATGATTGTGCTGTGACACTATACCTGAAACATCCAAAGAGTTGGCTATTATTGACCATGCTTCATTTTTGGCCGCTAAATTTTTAGAATCTCTCACTCTCTTACGGTCATATAGGACATCATGCTGCTTCACTAAAGCAATAATATTTTGATTAAGTGTTATCTCTTCTGGGTTTATATCATCTTCGCCTTCATTGCCCATCATATCATTTTCTCTTTTTAGTTTTGTTTTACGTACTTTGGGGGCATATTTAATATCTTCCAGGGCATCATTTCGTGCCGTTCTAAAATAAGAAAATTTAGTATGTAGTAAAATAGTAATCAAATTGAACGGCAGTCTCAAAATTACCCTTGTTTATAGTGGTCTTTTAGAAACAGTAAATGTGGAAATAATTCCCATGTTGTTGTTTCCTGTGGAAATTCCTGCTGCCTTCGAAATTCTTTACCAAAACGATCTCTTATGGATTTCCATCGGGTTGTACAGGCAATCTCAGATTTTTTCATTATTTGTGCTATCTCCTGCCAGGCTTGATTTTTCATAGTTGAATTCCTTTGGCCACGCGTATGTTCCTTGTCATATAGTATGGGATAACTTTGTACGAGTTTTATAAATTCCAGATCAGTCTCTTTATTCATATTGAAATGTTTTGTTAATTATTCTTCTTTTTTTTCACAATAAATCTTAAAATGCTCCCACTGATATGAAACTCAACAACAAACAATAATTGATGGTGGCACATGATTTACGAACACTTCCCAAACATTAGGTTAGGGATACCAGATCGTTTTAATTTGTTTAAGGTAGATATTGAAATTTATGAATACACTAAACAGTTCTGTAAACGGAATCTGAATAAATTTTACGCTTGGCAGCCGACTACATAGGATCTCGCCCAGATCTCGTTGGACCGCATATGTTATCTATTCCGTCACATGATTAATTTCAACATTAATTTCAAAATTATATACACAACAGGTTTTCAAAATTCTAAATAAATCTGGCAGCCTCAAACATTATTTAGTGCACACAGTTGTTAATTTTTGACGCTATTTTATGCTCTCTGGGTTAATTTTCTCCCACATTCAAATAAATCTCTCATGGTTGGGGATTTAATAGTGAAAGCGGTGTCTCTTTTCAATGGAGGTGATGGTGGTGGTTGTACAATAATTTCAGCAGTCTTCAGTTGTATTTTAGAGGTAAAAGTTCGACGAAAATAAATTTTATTTTACGGAAAGTAAACATGGCACCACCAAAGTCAGCGAAACCACCATCAAAAGAACCAAGTTTTGCCATTAAGGGATATTTGTTCCTGTATAATGCCATACAAGTGGTGGGCTGGTGTTATATACTCTATCAATTGGCCAATTATTACCTGATACAAGGTCCAGAATTTAGAGCCAGTATAACATTATGGGACTATACATGCTGGGCGGTAATTGTGTTCCAGAATGCTGCTTTCATTGAAATTATTAATGCTGCCTGTGGTTTTGTTAAATCCAATCCAGTTATTACCACCTTCCAAGTTTTGAGCCGTATGATGGTGGTTATAGGTGTTGTAATGGCTACACCCACTGGTAAGGTATCGCCTGGCCTTCCGATTGCTTTATTGGCCTGGTCTGTAACCGAAATTATACGTTATGGCTATTATGCCTTTAATATTATTAAATTCGTACCACATATCTTGGTATTCCTACGCTACACTACATTCATTGCTTTGTATCCTATTGGTGTCACTGGTGAATTGTTGTGTTTCTGGTGGGCACAAAGTTATGCTAAGGAAAATCCCAGTTTGTGGTCTATTGAAATGCCAAATATCTACAATGCTACATTCTCCTATTTCACACTGTTATGGATTGTAATGTTGCTGTATATACCACTGTTCCCTCAAATGTATTTGCATATGTTTGCCCAACGGCGCAAGATCTTAGGTGGAGCCAGTAGCAGTACTAAGACATCTTCAAAGAAATCGAATTAAAGGTGAAATGTAAAATCATGGTATACGATTTTCATTTATAATACTAAGTTTTTTTTGTACAATGTGGATCAAAACATTATGAACGTTGCCAGTAGTTCTATAAATAGCTTTTGGCAAGCTTTTAAATGTTTAAGAGGGGCCCAATCTTGGAGGTTAAATGAAAATGTTATTTTTCCAAGTATTTCTTGGAATTTCTTTGAGAAAGCCTCTAGTCCTTAAAGAATTTAAAATATCAGCCAAGTTAGTTTGCTTTAATTAACCAAATAAACCATATTCAAAGAAAAATATTGTTAATAACTTTTTTTGTATGAAAAACTTTTACTGGACTTAGGATCCATTAATTAATTCTTTTATGCTTTGAAAATATTGCCAAAATTATGTTTCATTGTTTAATTTTCGAAAGGCATTTTTAACTACTTGGATATCTGTATATTTACATATCTTTATGGCTTTTTTTTCAAATTGTTTTAATCCACACTATTTTGTTTGCATAACCTTATCTTAATTTTAGGTCAAATTTTGCAACAACCTTTGTAATTAATACAAAATTATTAGCAAACGATTTCTCGTCTTCGATTATTTCTTTTAACAAATTTCTTGACATATTTGTTTGTTTTTTCGTTTCTTCATGCTAACCTTTGATTTCGCTAAAACGGTGTTCATTAAAAATTTAAATGGTTGTTATTCAATTCATTAATTTATATTTTCGCATTCCTATTGATATGTAAAAAATTCAATTTCGAAAATTGAATTCATTCACTAGTCTTTTGCGTACATATTTCTGAAATGAAATCGTTGTATATTATAATATATTAATTCGTTGCTAAAGATTATTTTACCTTTTTTTAATTCGATTTGCTTAAATCTAATGTCTACAAATTTAGTAATTAAAGTATTAGCTTGTAAGTAATTTAACTTGTAGCTGGTGTTGTAGTATATTTTTTAAATAAATACTTTTGTAAAAAAAAAAAAAAAACCAAACCAAAAACCTGTTTTAATGTAGGAAACTATCGAATATTACATTGTTATTGTTAACAGCTTTTGTAAATACAATAGAAATTGTTTTTTTTTTTGTTTTTCTTTTCAATAGTATTTAATAGAAAGTAAAATTATTCAATATTGTTTTATTTCAGTCATTAAATTGGAAATATATTAGATATAAAATAATATTTCCAACATAATAGTCCTGTATATTTGAAGAAATCTACACATTCCCAAGTCACTAATTCTATAAAGGCTTTACGCTTTTCTACACTTGACCTTTAGAGTATTTGTTTTACAAGCCAGTTAACCACCAGTGTGTTTCGCTAGCTTTATTTTTATTTGTTTAAACTAAACTATAGTTGAAGTCGCCGTAGTCTACGTAGTACGAGAAGCCCGGGTTCGTATCCCAGTTCAGACATCAAACCGAAATATAAAAAAAAAAATATATTTCTTCAGAGACTTCCTCTCAGGAGATTTCTGGAGAAAAACTCAGAGAGTAAATAAAATTGCCATGAAAAGTTTCTCAAAAAAATCTGTCGTTCGGAGTCGACGTTAAACTGTAGGTCCCGCCACTCACGTATAAAAATTAACGCACACAACATGACTAGTGTGAGAAGCAAGGCCGTAATCCTGACTGAAGGGTTGTAATGGTCAATTATGTATGTATGTAAACTATAGTTTGCGTCATTTCAATTCGATTCTACGATCGTTTTAAATTGAAGATGACGTAGGTGACCTATTTTTAATCATCAGTTCATTTGCTGCGATTAGCAGTGATACACGAGGAGAACTGTGCAAAGGAGAGCTAAAGCAAACAACAAAATATTTTCATTTATTTATTTTCTTAACGATTTGTTTGGGATATATCCTTGCAATTTGCTTTTGTTTTTACTTTAGATTACAACTTGTAACTGCATTTTTAAACAATCTGAAAACCTTCTGCAGAAATTTATATTTCACTGGTGCAACTCCCAAACCAATAAAACGGTTGAAAAAATCAAATCAATGTTTGTCCAAAGGCAATTATTATTATTAAGTTTATATTTATAATACACTTGAAATAGTTAATAACTAAGAATTGGAAACAGAGGGAAAAAATAATAAGTAAACCTACTTTATATTTCTATTTCATAGTGATAAAGCTAAAGGAAAACTGAAAAGGATAGAGTTTTTCTCCAAATAGAGAATTTATACAAGCAGTTGTTTCGTTCGTTATGCACACCTTAATGCTGAGACCATTGAATGGTCTTCAAGTCGATGCCTTCTTGCACCATTTCCCACAAGGGCGACATTTCTCGCAAACGTTCTACATGTTTTATACATTTTTCAGCGGTATAATCAATTTCTTCGATGGTGGTAAAGCGGCCTATGCCAAATCTAAAATAATAGAAATTAGATTACAAATCCGATCCTTGTTTTTATACAAAAGAAGAAGTTTTTACCTGATAGAACTGTGAGCCAAATCTTCATCGGTACCAATAGCTCTTAAAACATATGAAGGTTCTAGTGAAGCAGACGTACAGGCTGAGCCCGATGATAGAGCCACATCTTTAAGAGCCATTAACAATGATTCACCCTCAACATAAGCAAACGAAAGATTTAAACAACCATTATAGGTTTGTTCTGCATCACCGTTACGTATTACCTGAGGTAATTCAGATGATATGCGATCCAGTAGACGTTTCGATAGAAAATTAATCCATTTTGTATCATATTCCATTTCTTTTTGGGCCAATTCAGCAGCAGCGCCCAAACCAACAACTAAGGGTGCGGGTACAGTACCACTACGTAAACCTCTTTCTTGACCGCCACCACTTTGTATGGGTTCAAGACGTACACGTGGCCGTCTGCGTACATATAATGCACCGACACCTTTAGGTCCGTATATTTTATGACCCGATATTGACATAAGATCTATGTTCATGCTATTAACATCCATTGGAATTTTACCAACTGCTTGAGCAGCATCAGTATGGAAGAAAACTTTTCTCGAACGACAAAGGGCACCAATATCGGCCACGGGTTGTTTAACACCTTAAGCGAAATCAAGTTTGATTAAAAACAAATTTTAAGTTGGATGGAAATACATGAGCCTACTTACCAATTTCATTGTTAACTGTCATTATTGAAACTATAGATGTATCGGGCGTCATAGCCTGGTCCAATTGCTGCATATCAATAATACCATTTGATTTAACTGGCAAATATGTAACACGATATCCTTCATTTTCTAGGGCACGACAAGAATCCAAAACACATTTATGTTCAGTTTGCGTGGTTATGATGTGCTTTTTCTTAGAACCATAAAATCTAGAAGAATTAGAACAAAGTTTATAAAGGTTTTAACGTTTATAGGGATTTGATAGCAGGCTGAAGCTTGTTATGGGTTATGTTACTATGAGACGCGATCACAAGTAAATGAAAAGTTAAATTTGAGGATATTATGTACGACAAATCTATGTGCCAATAGTTGAAAACATTTAAATTTCATACCTGGCTACACCTTTTACTGCCACATTATTGGATTCAGTGGCACCTGATGTAAAAATAATTTCTTTTGGTTCAGCACCTATTAAGTTAGCCACCTGTTCGCGAGCTATTTCCACTGCTTGCTCTGACTCCCAACCATATGCATGAGTACGTGAATGAGGATTACCGTAATAATTTGTCAAATACGGCAGCATGGCATCCAAAACACGGGGATCCTAAGTTGAAATAACAACATTTACTATAAAAGCATACCATTTTTATATAGAAAATATTTACCAGTGGTGTTGTGGCTTGTGCATCCAAATACAATGGCCTTCCCACTACATGATCCGACTTTATATTGAATTTAATGCGTTTCTGTCTAAATTCTAAGCCACAAAAAAAAGATAATATAAATGTCTTACTACTGTTTACATAACCTCAAATCGAAATAGAAGGATTTACAAATAAATTGAATTTGATTTCATTGCACATTTGAAATGTTTTTGCACAAATATATATGTACCTTCAGATGATGACAATTTTTTTTGTGTTTCCCCAGCGACTGTAGTGGTGGTTATATTTGCTGTCCAGCTCCGGTTCAAAGATTTCGTCGCCGCATTAAGTGTTTTTGTAGCCCCATTGAAAATTCTTAACATTTTGTACTTTAAATGGAATTTATAAATATTATATGTTTATTTAGAAATATAATTGAGTATACTTTTGTAAAATAATTTCGCAATAATTGTTTTTTCTTTTTTCTTCCTAATTGTCAACAGCAACAAATTCCTTTATCACACACACGATAATTGATGGCATGTACAGCTGATTGTCAAAACATGTAAACAACAATAGCTGTTATTTTGAATAGATTTGGAATAAGTTGGAAAGGAACATTGGGTAATGAGGAAATTCATGGACCATTAATTATGGATATCTTTGCTAGGTATATATCTATTTTTATCATTAAGATGTACTCGTTGAGAAAACAACAACAAATTATAATGGTAGGGTATTTTAGAAAAACGGTTTACTTACATTAGCCGTTTTGTAAAATGACTTGCAACACTCGGTTGAAAGCAAAATTCATTATCTATTTTTCGTTCAGGCTCTGAATCTCTGAGTGTGTTAATACAAGATTATGGAAAGGTTAGATTTGATCGTAGAACCCATGGGTTAGTTTGTATTACGTGGTTAAAAGTGCCTTTGCAAATTTTTTTATTTTCCAATCATTTGAATCACCCTGCTTATGGTTTGCAACATGATTAATGTTGCCAATAGCGAATATACGATCACAACAAATAATCAAAGAAAGTTAAAAGTAAACTTCAAAATTAAAAAATATTTTTCAGAAACGAGAAGAACTTCAAAGCGTGTGGTTAATTTGCGCGCGTGTTCTTTAAAGAGAAAAGAAATAATTTTAATTTAATAAAATCATTATTAAAAGTGAATAATTTTGATACAAAAAGTGTAATAATAAATATAAATTAAAAAGAAGAGAAATTTTAAACAAATGTGAGTGAATAAAACGGATGAAAAATTATATAAAATAGAATACAATTTTTAAGGGAAAATTCAATAAATTAGTTTAGCAAGTGTGTGTGAAGGAATAACAAAAAAATAAAACGAAAAAAGTAAATGTGCAACATTTGTTTCTTTCATTTCTTATTGTTTTTGGCTTCTCTGCTTTTTTTGGGGAGCACCCCACACTTTTTGTTAATAAAATAAAAGCAAAGAAAAAAGTCAAAACACGATACCGGGCAACAAAAACAAATAATGCAACAAAAACAAACAAACTAAGAACGACTGAGTGAGAGTGAAAAACATAATAATAACAAAAACAACAACAAGTGCAAAATTTATTTTATTTTAAAGAAAGGGGTGGTGGTTAAGAGAAATGATTTTTTTGTTTGGGGAAATTGCTTAAAAGCCTTTTTTAAGGCAACATATGCTATTTGTTTTACACAGAAAGAAATAAAGAGAGACACACTTCTTTCAAATATTTCTCTATATTTTTAAATTGGTTCTTACGGTTCAACGTTTACACATGAAGTGTGATATCATCATAGTTGTGTTTTCTTATAAAAAAATTGTTTTGTTTTGTTGTTTTTATATTAAAACGTTTGTTGCTTACATTTCTATAACTTAAGCTTTTTAAATAAATTTATGAATCATGGATTTATATATTCCGATTGCAGTAACGCACTTAGTGTGTTTCTTTGCTAGTGCCAATTCCTTCTTCATACATTTTTAATAAACCAATGCAACGGCAATAGTAAACAGTTGAGTGGGAAATTATAGCAATTTAAATCCGTTTAATACACTAAAACAAGACACATTACCGGTGGAAAATTAATACTTTTTCGGTCTTTAGTAATAATTTTTGGGAGTAGAAAACATAAGCTCTTGGTTGTGGGTAGTTGTTTATAAACTACATACATATTGTGGTGAAGAGTACAAAAATTCGTCTTTCCACACCATCAACCCACTCAATATTTATTTGAAAAACCACAAACAAATGCAATAATAAATGGTAACAACAGCAACAACAAAAACAATACCTATAAAATAATAGTGGTGTGAATTTTCTTATTCCTTCATGTGCGTGAGTGCATGCAGTTGTTGTGTTTTTTTTTTGTATTTGTTTATTTTCATTTTTAAAATTGTTCTCTTGTTTGTTTTTGTTTTTTCTTCATATATATGGCAGACGCCTTCGTATAAGAAAGGACGTCTCAAGATAATACAGTGCAATAGTTCAAAAAAAAAGAAAAAAAAAGAGAGCGAGAGAGAAAGAGCAATAGAAAGACAGAAAGTAAGTGAGTTATTAAAAATCAAATAAAATTTGATTCAAAATATTGTGCAATACAAAAAGGAAAAAGATAAATAAATAATAAAAGAAATAAGAAATATATGATAAAATATTATTAAGCTTAAAATAAATAACAAAAATATTTTAAATAAAGAAACGGTGAACTACAATTGATAAGACAACATCTGCTAATAACGTTGGTAAGTTAAAAACCCTGTTTTTTTTATTAAATAATGTGTGGTAAACAATTTGTAACGAAATCCTTACCAATACTTTGCTGTTTTTATAAAAATGACTGCAAAATAAAATGCGCCCACTAGTCCGCCCAGCAGTCCGAATCTTGCCTTTTGCCGTATGGCGGCTGCCAAAACATTAGTTGTGAATACCATGAGAAGTATTACGAAGTAATACATTCAGAATTAGCTTCAGTGAGCAATCGATGGTGCTTTATTTAGCTTTTTTTCAAAACTTCTCATTAAATTTGACATGTTAGGTAGGTAGTTCTACATACGGATAGTCCGGTTACAGAACGAATTCTGTCTGTAATGCAGCGTGTGATCCACTGGCCAAAAGACAACAAACGTATGTGAATTGCGAGAGGCGGGTGAATGAGAATACACAATTTTCGGGAACAACTCCCTTTATCTCGGTGGGGTAATTTCCATAGTCGTAGCAATAGAACAGTGAAACACAAACCGCATTGCGACAATGCTCCAATGAATCAAGAGAGTTGTATACCCTACATTAACGAGCACCTTCGCCCTCTCCTGTACGCGAACGAGATACAAAATACACTTTGACGCACCGGCTCATACATGTGACTTGTATTCCATTCTCTGTCGGATATAAGTGGTGCAAATAGTAAGAAGATCAGATGAAGTCAAGTATTTCTTGCACCCTTTTAAGAAACCGAGGCACTTGAATGCTTCTTTCGGGGCAATATCCTGACTGCCAACAAATAGAGTTGCGTTTTTCTCGCGTTAAAATCAACGCTATTCAATCCATTCGATTCGGAGGTTGACTGTAGGTCGGACGTGAGAGTAAGAGTGACATTAAATTTTTCCCCACAATGTCCAAAGGTCTCGGTCTCCAGTTAAAAGGATATGAGTGGCAAATATTGTAAATAGGATTAGAAGTTAAAGACAAAAGATCCTTAATAAAAGTAAGAAATAGAGTTGGAGATAGAACAGAAATTTCCGGTGCCCTTGATTCTAACCTGAGCTCGGAATCCCATCTTTAACAATCCATCTCCTTACCAAAGTATGTATTCACAAATCTATTGATGATTATTTATTCAATTGATTTAAGGCACGTAGTAGATTTCTTTCTATTTTTATTGTAGAAAAATTTCAAATTGCAACTGAATTGTTCCTGTAAACTGAAATTGTTACAAACGTATGCATGGTTGTATGTATATTTTTGGTTTCTTTTTAAATAATTAATTGAACGTTTCATTTTCTTTATGAACGCTTATTATCAATGATGCAAAAATTTTAATTAATTAAAAAGCAAAAGAAAGAAAGAATGAAAAAAAATACAAATTTTTTGGCATATTTTCAACGCGAATCATAATTGGAATACTAATGCTGACGGACAGTCGACACAGCCAAGTACATATGTTTACGATTACGTTATCAAGTAAACGTAATTATGAAATTTTTAATAAACAATCGAAATATGAAATGAATTTTTAATTGATTATTAATAAATGAAAAATTTCAAGTTCCTTTATTTTAAACAGAAAAACCCTCAAAGAAAAAACTCGAGGATAACATGTTCATTACTTTGGTTTCGCTTAAATGAATAGAGGTCGAAAAGTATAGACTCTACTCCTGACTAAAGGGTTGTAATAGCCAATTATGTATGTATGTATGTAGATATCTTATTTTCTTACTGCTTATTTGCAAGATTACACTAGCTCTTGCCTAGAAAGCCAACACAACACAACCTATAATAGCATAATTGATTATTACGGCCTTTCAGTGAGGATTGCGACCTAACTTTTCTTATTACTTATATTGTGTGTGTTAATTTTATACATGTGCATACCTACAGTTTAAAGTCGACTCCGAACAAGAGATTTTTGAGAAACTTTTCGTGGTAATTTTATTTACTCTCACCGAAGAAGAATTTTTTTAAATTTTCTTTGCAGAGGACTGGCCTGGGGTTTGATAAGTGGCCACACATCTAATAAACCAACACAGTGCCTTCTATACTACGGCGAATTCGCTAAGTTGAGCTAACTCTACTTATTAACACGTTGACTGCCGCTGCAATTTTTAGAAAACAGTCCACGCAAGCCAACATTGACTTTTTGTTCTTTTCCCAGAAGCGATTTATCCATACTAGTACCGATATAATACGATTTTATTCGTAGCTACACAAAAACGGCAGGTTTCGTGAGTACGAGTTATCTCGTAGTCGGCAGTCAACGTGTTAACTTCGTAAATCGTTTATAAAAACAATTAGAATTTTAAAGAGTTTCTTTTTATAAAAATTAAATATTCCGCATTGCATTTCATTTCAATAGAGACTTTTATTGCTCATATTCAAACATATTAGCCGAAATGTATGGAAACAATTTCTGTTTTTTTTTTTGACATGCCTCCCCCTAACTTTGGGGTTGCATTCGAAAATAAAGAGGATTAAAATTGACTTCACCACCAATACACTGTTTATTTGGCTGTGATATTGTGCATACGAGTATTCCTCTCGATAAATATTTCGGCATTTTGCAAAAAATCTAAAATTTCACAATACCTGCTGCTGGCTGCACTTACGACCTTGTAATCAATTCCATTCATTGTTCTTTTATGTGAAATCACAAAACGAACAAACATGCAACATAATGCCCCCGACTGAAAATATTTCAATTCGAAAAACAAATACAAATCCAGAATAAAAGAAAAACAAAAACGAAAACTAAAAAAGTTTTCAATAAACTCTCTATCCAAATATGTGCACATATATACAGCACATAGAATAGAATAGAAATACCAAAAATTAAAAATGACAAAAAAAAAAAATATACACACGTTTACACTGATCTGTACCAATACCGAGTAGCAATAGTAGACAATAGTCCTTTTTTATTTATTCTGCTTGCAAAAGCATATGGAAAAAAGGACGAATAAAACAATATCGGTCCAATGAAATCTGTTATGCAAAACTGTCCACATCACATGCATGGTGTGGCTAAAGTTTTCTTAACTATAACCTGTCGGCATTTTCATCCTCTCAAATCATGACTTATTGCCTACAATCGTTCAAAACCATATGACATGATTTGGCTTTGCTTACGACTTTTACTGAACAGTAGAAGTAGGGTGTTTACGTAATGCTCTACTTAGCTTATGGTATACAATTTAATAACAAGTAATACTTTCTTTTAAATTTATTGTAAATTTGTTCAGAGAAACATTTTTAAAAAACTTACACAGTTTACGGAAAATCGAATAAAAATGTGTGAACAAAAACATTCTGAATTATCGAGTACCCTTTTACAGTAGGGTATACTGCAGATGCCGTTTGAACACACGACTTAATTACGATTGTAGATCCGTTTTACTACGTGTACGTTTGTACCTTGCGATGGTATTGCCCTGAGCTATTACCATGCGACACTATCACAAGACACTCAAAAGAAAAAGGGAACGAAAATAAGTTTTCTCCCTTTAGTAAGGTAGATAGACACACTTAGGCTAAATGTGGCCCATTATATCGGAGTCTTTCATTCCACCTAGTCCTGGAACCATTAGAAATTTTTGATTAAGGCACTCAGATTTCAAAAATCCATTTTCGATTCATCATTGAGATGATGTGCATGATAGAAGCACAGATGTTTCCTTCGGCTACTACAAAACCCTGGCCACGTATCTCATAAGTGAACAGTTTTCTCCACTTCCTCGGCTTAGCAACTCCCGCAGTAGTCATTGGTCATATGATCAAGAACAATACGTTCTGGATGGGTCATCAGAATGCAATGTCTACTGCATACTTCAACGTCAATACTGCGCAAGCAGCTTTAAAGTTTAAGCAAATTTTCCGCTGTACCATTTTGCCCGTAACGTAAACCTTCTAGACGGCGTTGAGGGAATCTATTATCAATGGGATTTCCAATATAGCAAATCCAACCAAAATATTTGTGCTACATCTGGCCAATTCATTCGCTCGACATTTAACTGGAAGATCAAAGTGTATATATGAACTATACTTCCGCCTGAAAGACACTGCTATGGTCCAGTAGTTATAATCGAATGATCTAAGCTTGCAGATTCCGTAAAAAGGCCTCTACCTAGAGCGAGATGTGTTATACAATTTGTTCTTTTTCCCTCCTACCCAGAATGGACGTAATGAAATTCCTGGAGATGTCATCAACTCCTTCTCATCGCAACATACCCTACAATAGTTCGGCTTGGATCTGTTCCAGATCCCCGTCAGCGATCTAATCTCGCAGTGCCCCGTAATAAATCCAATAATTAACCTTAAACTGGCCTTATCCAAGCCCAGTAGCATACCTGTTCCAACACTGTCTATAGCAGGCTATAGACACCTAGAAACATAACAACCCAATCTATTTTCTCAACGCCTGTGCTCTTCCCCCCTGACACAACCATTGATGACGCCATAGAGGTGGCAGATTGGGGGATAGGTAGTGATAGGTATTCGATTCATATGATTGCCTAAAAAAGTTGAATATAATATCTCGTTAAATTGTGTCGTTTCCCTCTTGCTTGTTATATTTGCACAATTACTAGATTAAGAATGTTGTTGAAAATAATTAACTAATGTGAACACATTACATGACGTCATTTCTCACAGTTTCCAATCTAGGCATTTATAAACCATCTGTAAATTACATGGTCCTCCAGTAAACCACTTACACTAGGCCATTGATCATATAGTCCGTAAAGTTTGGATACTTATAAAATGTTTAGAAATTTAATTTTTAGTAGGGGTTTGTTGTTATTGTTGTAGGCTTACGGGCCACCTTGTATGATGAATATTAAAGTATAGTTAGATGCTTGTGGTAATTTATCTTCACCGCTCTTCAAGAGATTCTGTATGCTGAACGCTATTGTCGGTTTTGATTTAAATTTTCATTTTTATTTTTTGTGGTATAATAGTTTTCGCC
This sequence comes from Sarcophaga rosellei, assembly GCA_930367235.1. Lineage (NCBI taxonomy): Eukaryota > Metazoa > Arthropoda > Insecta > Diptera > Sarcophagidae > Sarcophaga > Sarcophaga rosellei. The sequence continues at coordinate 34,543,322 of OV884019.1, forward strand.
ATATCTTTGTTTGTCATAATTGGACGATGGCTAATAGAGGAATGAGCAATTCAGTCCGCTAGCTGGTGAAACTAGTTTTATGAAATTAAACAGAATCTCTCTACCTGAATAAATAAATTTTGTTAAAAAAAAAGCGATAGGAAAGGTAGTATGAATTTGATTTCCCAATTTTTTATTTCTTTTTATATACGTACATACGAATCTATATATGCATATATACATACATTTTTTATGATGATGATCTAACGTTTTTTGGTTTCTTTTTTGTTAAAAAAAACTAGGACCGAATTTATAAAACTTAAAACATAAAAGTTAATACAATAATATTGAATAGACATAAATACGTAGTTACCTACATACATACATATGTATATACAAGTTTAAAATCGATTTATTTTAAATTTTATAAAAGGTTTAAGAGAAAAACGCGTTTAATATTGTAAAAATTTTAAAACTAAATTCAAAAACTACGAATTAATTTAAATAACAAACACTTCGTTAATGTAAATTTACATCGATTAAATATATTTTCACTGAATTTAATTAAGATGAAAGACTAAAGGTAAAATATTCATGATTTAAAACTTTAATTTATTTATAAATTCTATGTATTATTTATGATTATTGTTGTTGATTAAAAAGATTTTTCAAAAATGTTTTCAACGCTTTCTGCCTTGACGTATTTATTTATTATTATCGTCGGTTAATAAATTTTAATTAATTTTTTACTCTTAATTAATAGGCAAAAATTAAATGCAAAATTAAAACGAATTATTTAAAGCACTTGTTAGATTGATGCGACTGTACAGGTTGGTGGTTATTTACACTCTTTTTCTTTATAACAAATTTTGTAGAAATAAGTTCAATCATAATTTCAGAACTTATTTTGTAATCAATCAATCAATCAATCAATCAATAGACCAAACTACACTGAGAACATTAAATTTAACGTGCGCGTAAATAAATTGAAAAATCCCAGACACAAACCGCAATTCTTAGCACAGACTTTTTTACAACAATACATACATACATAATTGGTCCTTACAACGTTTCTGTCAGGATTACGAACTTCTCACACCACACTTATGTTGTGTGTGTTAATTTCAGCTATAAGTGGCGGGACATGCAGTTTAAAGCCCACTCCGAATGATATATTTTTAAGAAACTTTTCATGGCAATTTAATTTACTTTCAGGGTTTTTTGTGCCAAAAATCTGTTGTAAGTCGCCAAAGAAATATTGTTTCATATTTCATTTCGTTGGATATGTCTGACCTGGGGTTTAAACAGTGGCCTCACGTCTTGTAAGCCAACACAGTACCTACTAGACTTCGGCGACCACAAATAAGAAATGTTTTCATTAAAATGAAGTAAAATTTTGAAAAATTAAAAGGTTTTGCCCTAAGTTATGCAATAGTTATTTAATGTTTCGATTGCCTTTTAGTATGTTGTGAAATAGGCAAACAGGGTGAGAAATAAATTTTTAACAAAAATTCTCATATGTATACTAAAATTTCTCGTATGTGGTATAAAACAATTTCTTTAATGTATTCCTTTAATTGCTCTTTGTATTTTGGTTTAATACTTTGAAGGTGCATAAAAAAACACAAAAAATGTACGAAAATTCCGAACTAGCAACAAGAAATTATTTTGATTATGGTTTGTTTTACTGCAGTAAATAATATTGATTGCATTTTTCTGCAGCCATGCCTAAAATACTACAAAAAAAAAAATGGAGAAAAGGACACAACAACCAAGTCTAGTCATTTTTGTATTTTTAATAAATATCCTCATAAGTATGCAAGGTTTTTCTCTGTTTTGTAGTTTAAAAATGTTTTTCATAACCTAGAAACAGTAGAAACACGGAAAAACATCTGACAACTACATATAATCAACATCGACAGCAATAATTTAAAATGTTCTCAGAGTTAAATGCAGAAAACTGTCATATTTAATCTTTCAAATGTACAAAAATACTTTCGGTTTTTCTTTCTTTTTCTCTTGACATAAACTAACAGACATTGTAAATATATGACTTTTGTTTTCAATATACAGTGGCGAGAAAAATTGTACAAATACAGCCAAAAATTTCAAATGATTAAGTAGCCAGCAGAGGACAGACCGTTCATATCATAATCAAAACGTACTTTTTTTGGGGCTCTTTGGAAGTGCAGTATATGAAATCGCGTCAAAAGGCATGGTTTAACATTGTCTACAGGTCGAAGAGAAATAAGGAAATGTCCCACAAGAAATTATTCACAATTAAATGTGTTCAAATGAGTGAGGACAAGCGACTCACATATTTTTCTATAGAATTACGGGAATAGTCCGATAGAGAGAATAGATTTAATTGTGTCCTAGACCAGTGATGCAAAACTGAAATTTTAAAATGGTACTGACCTGTAACTGAAAGTGTAGCTTTTTGAAGGAATGGTACTTCTGTAAAAAAAAAAAATACATACATACAAAAAATATAGACCTACTGTTTAAAGTCGACTCCGAACAATAGATTTTTGAGAAACTTTATCGTGGCAATTTTATTTACTCTCAAGGTTTTTGCCGGAAGGAAGTCGCTGGAGATATATTTTTTTATATTTCGTTTTAGTGGAGATGTCTGACATGGGGTTTCAACCGTGAGCTCACCCCTAGTAAGTCAATATACTACCTACTAGACTATTTATTTATTTATATTTAATACACATACGGTACGGGACAGAAAACTTAACGACTTATTCGTATTCCTCACATACAAGACAAAAACACCTGATTCGGAACGTAATAAACCGTAAAAGCCCAGTTTAGCCAAACGTCGACGGAACGTAATGTAACATACGTTCGTTTTTAGCATATGAAGAGCAATGCAAATGCTTACCGAAATTACATTACGGTTCCGCAAGTGTTATCATTTCTAATCGAATTCTAAAAACAAATGTACGTTCCATGGCTAACCGGGGCTAAAGCCTAATTCTACCTTTAGCATTACGTTGAACATGTTGTTAATGCGTTAATAGCTGAAAAATGCTGAAAATAATAGAAAAGTACTCAGAGTGTCGCGGGGGTCCTGCGGTATTTTTGAAATGAAAAAGTACTGAAAAAAGTACTAATTTTTCATCACTATCCCAGACACAATCGTTGACAGATTTCTTTTGGAGAAAGTCGGTATTCTCATAAAATCATCGCGATGGCTAGGATCGCCATTTGAAATGTACAGCAGATTAGATATTGTCTGTATTAAAGTGGCATCAAAAGTAAGCAGACTTCTTTTAGGCGGCTACCAATTAAACATAATCTAACCTGACCCTATACTAAATGACGTACAATTAGTTTTTTTTAATTTCCTATCAGAAATCGCTAATGTTTAGCGATATCATCACTATTGTGCACTAGTGTACATAATTGAAACACAAACACTAAGGGGGAGTACTTTTTTGTGGTCAATGATTCAACGATTAAAAGTTCATTATTATTGTAATATACATACATATGTACATAATTATGAGACTGAGACATTAATTTTTTTTTTATTGTTGTTTACTGCGTTTCTCCCTCCCTCAATAAAAATGGTTCATTGTCAAAGAACACGGTTTTTTTATTTTTGTTATTGTCTCTGTTGTTGTCTGTTTCTGTTTTTCCGTTTTTTTAAACCAACTATTATTGTGGTATTTCTTTCAAAATCAGCCTCATTATGATAATAATGATGATGTTGTTGGCAGCACTCGTATGAAATATTTTTGTTTTGTTTATATTTTTTTACATTGAATGGGTAGGTATGTGTGCTTTAATGTAATATTCACCTATCCCTTCAATTTTTTTCTGCTTTTTTACTTTCCTTACTTACACAAAAGTAAACTGAACGGCAAGAAATTAAAAACAAAAACAATGCCACATATTTTATATGGTTTTTCATGTCGATTGCTGGGAAGGAGTGTGTTGGTTTATATTTAGATTTGTATGTGAAGTACATAGATATATCAGATACAGTTTTTTTTGCGATGATAATGACAATCGCCAGTGTGTATATTTAAATTATTTTCAAAATGAAATTTATAAATAAATGCTTAAATATGTTCAGGCACTTGGCCTAAATTTTTTATTTTTTTTTATTAAAAACTGTTTAATTAGGTTAGCAAATCGCTTCCGTTTATTGGCAATGAAGTGAAAGCATTAGAAAATTATACCATTTTGAATTACAAAACAGCACTACATAGAGAGAAAGAATAGCAATAACAAGAGAGAGTTTTTAAGATAAATTCGAATTCGAATATACATACAGTGAGCGCCAAAAGTGATTAAACACCACTGAAATAATTCATTTTCTTAGGATAGCGATAAAAGTAAATGAGAATAGTCGAATAAATTTCCAAAAATAACGTTTATTTATTACTTATAAAATGTTAAAACAAAAACAACAATTCATGATAAAGGAACTTTTTTTATACATAAGAACATAATAGAAAATTTAAAATTTAGTGAGTGTTGACTCACTTATGGCGCTCACTGTAGATGTACTCCACTTATTTACCACTGAAAATTATGGCACAGAGTTCCCATAGTATCTTTATTTTGTTCGATATTGTGTTTTTTCAGCAAAAAATGCTTAAGGAGCATTCAAATTCACTTTTTTCAGGTTCTCCTCAAATCAGGGAGTAATTCACTTTAAATGGCTGTAAGATATAAAAGGAACTTGTTCCAATTATGGCAAAAGTGAATGGACAGATTCCTTTTAATGAAAACACTGTTGAGACACGAAATTCAAAAAGTTGCCGACTTAGTCCACGTAGTGAAGATATAGAGAAGTTAGATGTTATGAATTTCATAAAGTACAGCGTAAGTTATATTAGCTTTTATGGTGAATGATTAAATTCCCCATCTAATTCGCAAGGAATGAAAAAATAATCATTCTTCATACAAAATTTTAATCAAACGATCGGTTTAGGACAATAAATTCTTAAGAAGTCAATCAAAAGCAGTCAAAAACTGTTTCTTTTATGTCTTTAGCATATTGGGATGGTTCGTTACGGCATCCATAATTCCTGCAAAACTGTAAATAGTACAGTAGAGATTTTCTTTTTAAGAAGTTTATTAACTTATTTTAACTCAACGCGTTTTTTTCTTTATTTTTTTGTTTAAAAATATAAAAAAATTTAAAATAATTTTGTTTGTTTCTTCTTAATCTGTGCTACTGTGTAGTAAAGCAATAATATTTCAAACATGCTTTCATAGATTAAAAAAAAATCCAAAATATGAAAATATGTTTTGAAAATCTACATGTTTTGAAATTTCATTTTTAAAAATCCATTCCATATTCGTAGCCACACCCAAGAGAATTTAAATAAATTCGTTCACAATCTCAGAAAAGAAATTAATAATTTTATAATTCTGCAGAAATCTCAAGTAAACAAAATTCTTATGTTTTAAGACAAAAAATAAAATAAAAAAAATTATGAACGAACGGATATGAAAGCTTTTTTAAGAACATATTGAAATTGAATTTAATCAAAAATCAACATCTACAAATAAATCCAGAGATAAAAAATTTCTAATTTAAAGTATAATTAAAAAACTAATTACAATTCTAAGTAGAATACAAAACTACAAAAAAAATTTTATTAAAAAAAAAATATTTGGTGTGCCAATTACTAAACATGTAGGCAAAATAGTTGAAATAAACTGAAAAAAAATAAAATTTATTCACTATTAAAATGTAATTAATATGCGTAACATGCATACTTCTAAATATAAATTTAAATTAAATAGGAAGTTATTTTTTTAAATTATTTTTAATGTATGTAAGGGGTGAGCATGGAAAAATTTTGCCATAGCCAGTTCTTTATAAAAGCTTAATTTAACGATAAAATTATTTCAATTACAGAAAATATTGTTTTAGGCCTAGGCATTAGAAGTTTTAACTCTTAAATAGCTTGTAATATTTTTTTAATGCCAACACTCAGGAGATGGCTTCTATTCATGCAGTGCATTATGTTGGAATAACAGAAAGATAGTTATAGGAGAAAGGAAAGAGGGCTGGTGTGTACGAGTTTTTGTTTTGGAAAATTTTTTTTTTTTTTTGTAAAACTAAAACTTTTATAAGCTTAAAGGCACGCATCATTTTTTCCTAGGCACTCCTTCTTTATCTATGTTTTTCACTAACTACCTAATAAAACAAATACTAGATTGAGTACATACTTACACGTACAGTGGACGTCCAGTAGTACGAATGCTCTTTATTACGAATTTCCAATAATACGAATGGCAAAATTTTTGCATTGACTACTCTATAGTACGAAAGATGAGCATTTTTTCTATTCGATAGTACGAATGGTGGTGTGTTAGAGAGAATTAGAGAGAATTATAAGAAGTAGAGAAATTTTTTGTGAGAAGCTAGGCCGTAATCCTGACTGAAGGGTTGTAATGGCCAATTATGTATGTATGTATGTATTTAGACATTTTTAAAACAAACAAAAAATTTTGGGCGATGACAATTTTGAGGGCCAGGATGATATTCCACTATTAGTAGTGCGTGACAGCGAGGAGATAAGAGCAATTTCCAAAATGTACAATTGTCTACATGCAAATTTTCCAAATTCACAATTTGATTTTCTTGATTTATTTGAATGAAATCTTGATGATCCAAGTGAAGAAATTGAATTGGATGATGATGTCGATGAGGATAATATTTTATGTATTATGTATATATTATATTTTATATGTACATACATTAGTATGTTCTTTCATGCCTGTTTAAGTACAAAAAATGAATTAAAAAATATGAAAAAATATATATGTATGTATATATCAATAAAATCTAAATAAAAAAGAAAAAAAATCTAAATATTTTATGTGAATTAATTGAATTGGAACATAAAAATGCGTTGTTCAATAATACGAATTTTTCGGTACCACGAAAGGGCCTGACAATATATAATTCGTACTAGCGAACGTCCACTGTATATCGATTGGCTAATCGTATTTGATTACTATTAAAAACTGATTAAAAATATTCAAACCCCCTACTACTTTCAAGTAAAATCCTCTAATTTCTTGAATGATTATTGTTTTTAAACAATTTATTTGATTATTTACATAAATTTGACATATCACTTTCGTTTAATTTAAAATCTATAATAATTTGTCGTCATACTAAATAGACGATTGTAGATAGGCAAGATGTGTAAACAATTGATTGGAATTTAAAAACACCACCTCAATTTGTTTGTCGTGTAAATAATAAATAGACAATCGACTAGTCGACTGACCTTTAGAACAAATACTAGAAGAAGAAAAAAAAAAAAATAAATAAATAGAAATAAGAAAAATAACATGTTAAACAAATATAAACAATAAGAGTAAACCAATGTATAAATGGCAAAAAAAGAGCAGAACATGTCATAAATGTGAGTGATATTTTTAAATAAATAAGAAAAAAATTAGTCTCAAGAAAAAATACATACAACTAGCAGTACAAGAAAATAAACAATTCAATTTCAGTAGAATGAATGAATCATTGCATATTTATTTTTATTTTTTTAAATTGTTATTATCGCAGTTGCCGTGAAAGCCGGTCACCAACAGTGATACCAGACTTGTTTCTGAAAATCTGGTTATTTTAAAACAAATTTGTCCATAACGACTTGGAATGGAATTGGTTTAGTGAGTGGTTTAGTGGTTTCTGAATTTACTTGATGACCCTTTTTAGCTCTTTTGACTATGATTTCTTCCTTAAGCACGTCAGGAAGAGATTAATCAAACGAAAATATTGTAATTAGAAGTATGCGTACGAAAGTTTCTCAAAAATCTGTCATTCGAAATCGACGTTAAACTGTAGGTCCCGCCACTCAAGTATAAAATTAAGGCACACAACATGAGTGGTGTGAGAAGCTAGGCCGTAATCCTGACTGAAGGGTTGCAATGGCCAATTATGTATGTTATGTATACGAATTTCAGTAATTCTAAAGATATTCCATTGAAGCCAGGTGGTTTGTTGTTTTTAAGAGCTGTTATTGATATCACTATTTCCGATAAGGACCCATCTTTCAATATACTTGTTTATTGGTGTATTCTCGATAGCAGTGTTGAATATTAATTGCTTTATAGTTCCTGTTGTTTATTTCTGCAAGTGATAAGAAGTCGTCGTAGTCCAGTAGGTAGTGTGTTCGCTTATTAGACGTAAAGCCCGGGGTCGAGCCCCAGGCCAGACATCAAAACGAAATATGAAAAAAAATATTTCTTCGGCGACTTCCTCTCAGCAGATTTCTAGGAAAAACTCTGAGAGTAAATAAAACTGCCATGAAAAAGTTTCTCAAAAATCTGTCGTTCGGAGTCGACGTTAAACTGTAGGTCCCTCCACTCAAGTATAAAATTAACACACAGAACATGAGCGGCGTGAGAAGCTAGGTCGTAATCCTGACTGAAAAGTTGTAATGACCAAGATAGCATATGTCTGAAGATAAATTCGAATTTACCTAGCAAAGACAAAAACCGCAAATTTTAACACAGCTAATGTTAAAGGTAACAGAGTAATGTTAAATGTTGAATAGAAGATTAAAAAAAAAAATGGTTATGGAAGAAATCACTCAAATATATGATATCGGAGAATGGAATGTCTACTTTATTCCTTAAAAATTATGCCCCACAAGTTCCTGAGTGGAACAGAAATTCTTTTGAAAATTTAAAAACTTAGGCAAAAAAAATGTATTTCTTTTAACAATGTCTGGATAGGATGGGACTTGTTGCCGGTATTCCACTATATATAAATTATAGCTTAAGGTGTCCCAAATAAAACCCAATTAGTAGTATATCCCAAATTTTTTTTTCATTAATACCGTGTTATCAAACCCACTGGGGCCACTTCTACCACAAGTCCATTTTTATCTGATTTTCACCGATTTATATGGAGCACTTTTTGCTTTATCGTCTATATCTCCGGTTCCAAGTAACGCCCGACTATAAGGAAACCTGCTTCGTAATCCTTGCATCAATAGCTATCCGGCCTAGGTCCGAAACCGCACCTTAACAGTCTCTGTTAACATAACATTCACTGCAAAAAATATAACTTTCGTATTTAACTTCACCTCAAAAAAGTTTGTCAAAAATCTGTCGTTCGGAGCCGACGTTAAACTGTAGGTCCGGCCACTCAAATATAAAATTAAGGCACACAACATGAGTCGTGTGAGAAGCAAGGCCGTAATCCTGACTGAAGGGTTGTAATGGCCAATGTATGTATGTATTTGTTTGCATTATTCAGTTCAAAAGAAAAACGCTAAATAAATCTGGTAACTTTGGTTTCTTCATCAAATAATAAACAAAGTGATAAGATCTACTAAAAGAAACAAGACAAATGCCATTGTGTTGATAATTTTTATTACAAATTTTTCCAATGCATATAAATATATAATTTAAATAAAATTCAACTAAAAGCTGTTAATCGAGGCAATCCAAAAATCTTTATTAATTATTTAAATATGGGTCAAGATAGTACAGCAATCATGTAGCAAGCTTTATAAGACATTTAACATGGGTACTTGAGAATGTGTATAACTAAATAAGTAACTAAGAAAAATATTGTATACTTTTTGGAGAGTGAAATGATAAAATCACATATTAAACAGTTATTATAGGCTTTTAAAGCAGCCGCTTTTTAGAAGCATTTTGAGAGGCCTTATCTATATTGTATTTCTTCCCGCCATCTTTACCTTTGTTTTGTATAGAATTATCAAAAATTAGTAATTAATTATGATTATGGTAAAAAATAGGTTCAGTTAAATGGATAAGAAAATATACTGGCGTCTATTTGTGTTCAATTATTTTCACACCTTAATTTGTTAAAAAAAATAAACAATTTAAATATTTATTTAATCATATTTGTAAAATTCTAAAAGTATGTATCTATTAATAAATTTTTTTTGTCTGGCTAAATACATAAATTCGGTTTGAAGGCTAAATTTGTTTACATTCTACATTAATTTTTTAATTTTTTTTAGGTTAATGATTTAATAGAGAACAGGTTGTTTTTCTAATATAGTAACATTGTTAAGAAATGTGTTCGGAGTCTTTTGCAATTTGTAATTTTTTTGACGACGTCTGTATTGTATAAATTCAGTGATAATTCTTATGTTCTTAAAGGGTTGTATTAGGGTTAGGTAGTCTTTGTGAGTTCTATAAAAAATACTCCCGAAGACTTCTACTTCACAAGTTCGTAATCCGCGACTAAGCAATGGAATTAGTCTTATGCTATATATAGTCTTATGCATTCAGACATACGTCTGATCAGTCAGTGACCTATTTTAACTCCAACGCATATCAAAAAATTTTCCTTTAGGGAATATTGATGATGAATCACTTCTGTTTGCCTTCTATAAATTAACTTTTCGATCAGGGGGATGTAAATGTTACCCTGTGCCTCCGTAATATCTGGAGCCATCGCTGACAAATGCCCTATGAAAATCTGTGTATCCCAAACTGGATTGACTGTGAACCTATGATTCAGTGCATCTCAAATAAAATCGTTTAGGTAGACTAACCGTAAATCTTCGCATTCATTTTCTAGCCTTTCGTAAAGATGCTGGCAGCATTTGTCCCCACTTGTCGGTGAAAGGAATTTGAATTGAACGTTTCATCAGAGACGATCATCGGAGCGATATAATTATATTATACCTAATTATATTTTACCAATATGGCCGTCTCTATAACGATTATATACAAGCCCTTTCGCTCAGTTTCAGCATCGAGAAAATACCAATGCCTTAAGCCCCGGTAAGCCAAACGTTCACAGAACGTATGTTTGTTTTTAGTATATCAAGAGCAGTGTAAATGCTAACCGAAATTACATTACGGTTCGGTAATCGTTCTCATTGCTTTTTGTATTCTAAAAGACAACATACGTTCCGCTGCGTTTGGTGGACGTTTGGCTAACCGTGGCTTTATAGTTGATATCAGATCAAATCCTTGATAGAATGCAATTTCAGCAATTCCGTTCAAATATCGGTTACACTTATTGTTTTCAGAATCATAATAAGCGCTATAAGTGGTCAAATAAAGATTCTTGAAATTAACGACCCTTAATAAGCCGGTTATTACAATGGAAATATAAAAACGAACAAAGTCTGGATTTTCGAAAGAGTTGAGGGAGGAGAATAGGACAATTTTATAAAAATATTATTTGAACCAAACCAGTATTATAAACGCTTTAAAATTGTAGCTTTAAATAGCAGCCATATTTCTTAGGGAAATACTTTCGCATCTTTGAATTATTTTAGCATAATTTCTCTGGCATCGTGGGCAGTTTTTACTCTGAATGCGTCACTATATATTAAAAAGAGTCGCTATATACACACATATATTTTTAGATTTGTTAGATATTTTTAGACTTTTTATATTTTAAAAAATTGGGTCAAATACCCATTTCAAATGTCAACGTTTTTTCAAAATGATTTCCGGTGGAACAAGTGGTTTTTTGAAATTCGTATTAAACATTTTTTCTCTTCACAGTTGACACGCCATTTTCTATACTAAACACAATAAAAAAATTTTAAAAAAATTATGAATAACTTTTCCAATATTATTTAAAAGAAATACATACATTTTGTCATTATTTCGTATGTATGTATATATGTATGTTCCTTTAGAGGCGGCAATTAAAATGTCTAACATTGTCATAATTGTTGGTAGTGGTTGGTTGGTTGGTTTTATTTTTTAACCCTGCAATCAAATGCATTCATATTTATTGAGTGGGGACTTGGTCTTCTCTGTGGTAAGTTCATTCAACTTTTGTTATGTTATAATTGATTGATTGTTATCTCTAAATAATGTATTATAAAGTTTCTAACATTTGACCTTAACTATTAACAGAAAGGAAGAAATAAAAAATGTTTGCTTTATACTTCATTAAACGGACATTGGACAATACTTTAATGATGGATAACATATTTTCAATTGGTTTTAAATTAAGAGGGTTTAGTGCAATTAACAGTTATAAGGGTTATATTTGAAGTTTATAAATATAAATAAAGTGGAAATTATTAGCTTTAAATACATGGGGGTTGGTTATTTAACTATAGAGAACCGTAGCTGTATGTAATACACGCATGGGGGTCATTAACCTTAAGAATAAACATGTTGAATTACAATTTGTAAAATATTAGATACCAGTAAATCAACTGACACCCATTATGTCTTTAATGGATGGACGTTTAACAGAATATGACTGCTAAATACCAGATGATATTAGAAATCGAATCTTATTCATGAGGTTGCCGTAGTCTAGTAGGTAGTGTGTTCGCTTATTAGACGTAAAGCCCGGCTTCGAGGCCCAGGTCAGACATCAAAACGAAATATGAGAAAAAAAAATATTTCTTCGTCGACTTCCTCTCAGCAGATTTCTGGCATAAACCCTGAGAGTAAATAAACCTGCCATGAAAAAGTTTATCAAAATCTGTCGTTCGGATTCGACGTTAAACTGTAGGTCCCATACATACATAATTGGCCATTACAACCCTTCAGTCAGGATTACGGCCTAGCTTCTCAATACTACTCATGTTGTGTGCGTTAATTTTATACATGAGTGGCGGGATCTACAGTTTAACGTCGACTCCGAACGACAGATTTGTTGAGAAGCTTTTCATGGCAATTTTTACTCTCGGAGTTTTTGCCAGAAATCTGCTGAGAGGAAACCGCCGAAGAAACAGGACTGTAGGTCCCGCCAAGTATAAAATTAAGGCACACAACATGAGTGGTGTGAGAAGCTAGGCCGTAATCCTGACTGAAGGGTTGTAATGGTCAATTATGTATGTATGCATTTATGTAATCTTATTCATCTTGCATAAACTGAGCAGAAAGCGTTTACTAAAGCAAATCCTTAACGACCAGCTTGCTATTCTATGCCTGGTAGTGAAAATTCCTGTATTTATGAATAGGGAAATACAGGAATTAGGAATTGCCACTACTTACTTACTTAATTGGTCATTACAACCCTTCAGTCAGGATTACGACCTAGTACCTTCCACCAACCATGTTGTGTGTTAATTTTATCCATGAGTGCCGGAGTTGATCGACTCCAAACGACAGATTTTTTTTGAGAAACTTTTCATTCAAATTTGATTTACTCTCAGGAGTTTTGCCAGCTATTTGCTTTCAGTAGTTATTTTCTTATACGTCATCATTACAATCTAGCTTCTCACGCCACCTATGTCTTGCGCGTGTTTCATCCATGAGTCGCGGAATCTCCAGTTTAAATTTGATTTCAAACGATCGATTTTAAGAACTTTTCACAACAATTTTTATTACTGCCACTGGAATAGTTTGTTTTCGTTTTCTTCGAGATATCTGAGCTGGTCTTAAAACCATTTTGAAGCCAACTTTATTCCTTTATAAAATGTATAGTATGAATGTCATGTCCCATGCCTGTAGTACACCCACATACGATGTCGCCGTCTGTAATAACACACCATCATATATTTTAATAAATTGTCTAAAAAAAGAAATTGCATACATTTTTTATATGTAATTTAGGTCTTCCACATGAATTAAGCTACTGTTCTAGAAGAAAATTTTGCAATCATAAATTTATTTTAAAAACTTTTATTTTTAAAGCAATAAAATAATTTTAATTTCCAAGTGCTTGACTTAATCCAGAAAGCGAAAATAATTTTCATACACCAAGTACATACGTACACATCCTAGTATTCATGCTCATATTTCTATTAATTGCGAATTTACCCTCTATACTCAAAAGCAATACGAATATTTCTTTTTCTTTTATGATAATAATAAATTATTGTTGTTGTTTTTGTATACAGTGCCGGAGGAAATAGTAGTAGCCTATGAAAACTCGTAGAAATAATAAAAAATAAGATTATTTTATAGAAATACAGACAGACATTGTATAATTTGATTAACAAAATCTGTTTCACAAAAAAAGTTACCATTAGGTTAGGTTAGGTCCAAGAGGTAGCTATGATTACCAAAACACACTTGAGTATGCAGAGCGGTCCGTTGTGACACCACAGGTACTGACTAATAGAATTCTACAAAACTTATCGAAGAAGTTGGTCAGCGCAGGGACTGCCTATTAAAAGCACGAACACCCTATTCCAGAAACCAGCCTGAAAGTTTAATAAACGAAGCTTATCCTTGATGCCAATGGATGATAACTCAGTTAACTCAGACAAGGAATGGAGAGCCAATAACCTAAATTTGTACCTCGCAAGAGACGGGCATTGAGAAAGAAAGTAGATAAAGTAGCGCTTTATTATTAAAACCCCCTTTTGTATTGCCGATTCATTGAGTTTTTAAGGCTGGAACAGACTTAATAGGAAATAGAATACCAAACTTCATGAGGTTCATTCCACATTTATTGCCTATTATTTGCATGTGTTTTAGCCCCGGCATTTATAACGTTAATAGAGCAAATTTTCTTGAACTGCTCAGGGGACATTTCTCAAAAATGGGCAAACCTATGCCAATATAGACAAATGGTGGTCTAAGTTCTGTGAAAGATAAATTAATGGCTGCCTGTTGACTGAAACCATGTTACCCTTTCCGTTAAGAGGTGAGACATTCTAAAACCAATTTTCCTAAAAAAAATAGTTGTAAAATTATCTCTCCTTGAACGTGTCTGCCTCTCAGCACTTTTTCTCCTCCAAACTTCTGCTAAATTCCATCTCACCAAAAAAAAAAAAAATAATTTGTCTCTATTATTTCTTTCAACACTGTATAGATTTGTACTATTTTATACGCCAAGAGTTTTTAAATGCCGGTTTTCTATAGCATTTCTTTTCACTGACGCCCCTCTTTAAACGTCTTAAAACAAAACATTTCCTTTCAATTTCCCAGTGAAATTAAGCAGCAATAGCAACAAATATTTGTTGTTTTTATAAGTTTTTCTTTTATTTTCATTCTTGTTTTCGGATTAACCTTGAAAATTCAAAGAAAAAACATCAGTTTTTTTTTGTTACTGTTTTTATTGTTTTATTTGAAGTATTTTCTTGGTATTTTTTTCTATGTTTTTCTTCCATTTCAGTATGTTTTTCAAAAAAGTAGTTTTTATTTTTATAAAATTTTCTTTTGTGGTATTTCTTTGTGAAACTTATCCTGTAAAGTATGCAACAATGTTTTGTTTATAGATGTTAACCTTAAAAAAAGTAGACTGTAAAATCAATAAAATTTCTTTTTTTTTATAGTTTACTACCCTATAAATATGTTACAAATTTATTTACATACTTTTTCCTATCTTTCCTTTCATTACAGATTGTGACATTTTGTCGTACGAAAGGACGAAGAACGGTATGTTATTGTTTGAATTTATTATTAGAATATTTATTATTTAAGCAAAATCAAATTTAATTATTTTTATGCATATACTCGTATGTATTTAAAATCTAAAGCAAATTCTTTTTTAAAAAGGGACAGGAACAGGACATTTATAATGTATCGAAGGTGACAATTTGCTAAATCATTTGTTGTTTAATGGATGCATTATCCTCACTGTTATTTTAGTTAACGCTTAACAATAAAAATCATTAAAGACGATAGTTGTAATAGCTACAGGCAAATTGTAAGGAAATACATATTTGTACTGTGAAAATTACTCACCCAACCTATTAATAGACAACCTGGTATCTTATTCTGTTACTGGCATATTAATTAATATCAATTTATTCTACGTATTTAACCTTAATCTTGTCTACACACACAACACATAACTTATTTTGGTGATACTTCACAATCAATTTGCAATTATGGCTACACGGATTGCTCATAATCTATTTATAATTTGCTAAATAATATAAAGTACTGTGAATTGAAAGCTTCTTGTAAAAATTTTACATTGAAATATTTTTGTGAGTGCATACATACACATATAATTGGTCTTTACAACCCTTCGGTAAGGATTACTACCTAACTTCTCACTCCACTTATGTTCTGTGTGTTAATTTTACGGTTTAAAATCGACACCGAATGACAGATTTTTGAGAAACTTTTCATAGCAATTTTATTTACTCGTCGTCGCCGTAGTCTAGTAGGTAGTGTGTTCGCTTATTAGACGTAAAGCCAGGGTTCGAGCCCCAGACCAGACATCAAAACGAAATATGAAAAAAAAATATTTCTTCGGCGACTACCTCTCAGCAGATGTCTGGCAAAAACTCTCAGAGTAAATAAATCTGTCGTTCGGAGTCGATGTTGAACTGTGGGTCCCGCCACTCAAGTATAAAATTAAGGCACACAACATGAGTGGTGTGAGAAGCTAGGCCGTAATCCTGACTGAAGGGTTGTAATGGCCAATTATGTATGTATGTATGTATGTTTTTGCCAGAGAAAGTATGAGAGAAAGTCGCCAAAGATATATTTTTCATATTTCGTTTTGGTGGAGACGTCTGACCTAAGTTTTGAACCGCGGCCTCACGTCTAATAACTGTGTTTCTAGTTATGCATACGTAGGATGTAAAATTATTCTCTCTGAAGATTTCTAAAGATTTAATATATGTTTCTCCATACTACACAATAGAGGTATTATTACAATTATGTATGATATCCATGCGGGAAATTAATTACGTATCGAAAATAATAATTTTTTTTTCAAATAAATATTAATTACGTTGCGGTCGTTGTGATTATAAAAGCGTATAATTTTCAGAAATTATTTTTCAATTATTTTTCAATTATTTTCTACAAATAAGTTAAACGAAATACAAAAATATAAACATTTTGTCACCCAAAGTAATAAAATATTGAATCTCATCATACTACTACTTTTTAACGAAATATGATTCTAAACGTTCAGTTTAAGAATTCATTTCGTTTTAAAATTCTAGTCACACACTTTACTTATAGATTTTGCATTCGTAAATGCAAAACAAAATAAAACTTATAAATGAATTGTATTTTTTGTATCAATTTAGATTGAATTGTTATCATTAGTATTTGAAGATTTTAATAATTTTTAATAATATCAGCATAAAATTGACATCTGAAATCTTTTAACGTGACAAATGGTTTTTAAATTATGAGTAATCGACATCGAAAACACATCTGTTCACTGTTGATATTGTGGAACTTAAGTGGTCATCGCCTTAATGGTAGCGATAAGGAATTTATTAAAATATATATAATATTGTTGTTGTCTAAAATTAAGTATACTATATACTTATATATAAATATTCTTTTATAGAATTAAATTAAATAAAAAAATGTGGTGAAATATAAATATACATCGAAAACTTTCTGGGCCTGTTTTATGAAAATATGAAAATATGAAAATTCGATTTAAAGTCGTCAAATCATATGCAAATCTTATTCCAAGGTTTAATAGAATTCCGCATTATGCAAGAGGAAAGGACGAAGATAACTTCAACAGCCAGACAGCGATATACATATACCTTCACATTAGTTAAATCGTTTACGAGTCTGGCTATGTGATGAAAGGAGACAAGGAATTAGTCTGTCAAGTATGTCCCCGAACTTAAATTAATATCCATGGAAACTAACGAACTTGCTCGTAAAAGGACAGTTGTATTCCACCAGAGGCATATAGAGATCTTTTTTCCAATGCGATAGATTCAGCAAAAATTATGAAACAAGTTCCTGTCAGAGGCTAATTGTGGATAAAAAAAACTGGACAACCTACGCAAACTTGGTCGAAATTTAACAAATTATAGATATAAAACCTTATGAGACAGTAAAAAAATATACATATATATATATATATATATATATATATATATATATATATATATATATATATATATATATGCAAAGTTGTGACGGGATTGGGCATCCGTTCCATAGAAATTGCAAGAAAAAGTAGGCTGAAAAAGTTAGGTCGAAAGACATATTATGGGCTTACCCTTCATTTACAATTAAGCAGCAGAATTTGTTATTTTTGTTCTTACAATTTTGAAGAAATATGTGCATACAGTGAGCGCCATAAGTGAATCAACACCCACTATAATTTTAAATTTTCTATTATGTTCTTAAGTATAAAAAAAGTTCCTTTATCATGAATTGTTGCTATCACTGTACATACATAATTGGTCAATCACAGGATTATGACATAGCTTCATCACCACAGCGTTGGGACGAAAATTCAGCACACGAAGTGTTTTTCTTAATTACATAATTGGTCATTACAACCCTTCAGTTACAGGATTGCGACCTAGCTTTTCGCAGCACTTATGTTGTGTGTGTTAATTTTATACATTAGTGGCGGTTAAAGGTCAACTCCGAACGACACATTTTTTGAGAAACTTTTCATGGCAATTTCTATTTACTCTCAGAGTCTTTTTTTTTTTTTTTTTTTTTTTTTTTTTTTTTTTTCAAATTTCGCTTTGATCGAGATGTCTGACCTGGCGTTTGAATAGTAGCCTCATGTCTAATAAGCCTACTCGACTTTCTACTAGACTACAGCGATTTCGAAGGAATATATACAATTCATAATTAATGTGTGTTACTCGTTAAATTCTAAAGATTCACTGGATATTTTATTATCGATAAATAAATGAAAATTGATAATTGAAATCACTGATCTTGATCTAAAGTGTTATGTTCTTTTAATAATTATTGTTATAAATTATTTTAATTTGTCAGTATTCATTATCAAATTAATCATTTATTTCCTGTGTGTCTCGTATAGCCGTTTTCTAAAATTCTTCTGTTATTTGGACCACACTTAATTGGCTCGAACAAAAGTGGAAAAAAATAAATTTTCTTGTCACTTTTTTATTGTTATTGTTCTTTACTTTTACTTATATGCAATTGTTGTTGTTTATTTATTTTAATACTTTAATACTTAATTGCGCCGTTCCCTAACTAGAAATGCAAAAAAGCATTTATTCTTGTCATCATTTCTATGATAATTTCACTTCATTTGCTAGATTAACTTGTTAAAATAATAACGAATATTTTTTTTGTGTGAATTATTTATTGTTGGGGAATTTGCTAAAGAAATTTTCTTTACATGTCATTTTACTTACACTAATTAGACTTTTGGGAAATTATTTTGTAACTTGTAAAATAAGTGTGTAAATAATTACAATTCATCATCTAATGTAATACAATGCATTTTTCCATGTTACATTCATTCAGGTGTAAGTTTATGCATACAATATGCTTTTTTATGTAATTGTATGTAATTCATAATTTATTTTCAAATAAAAAAAGAAAATAACTAAACTTGAAGTCTCCAAAGCAAGTCCAAAGAGAATAAAAGTCTTTTCCTGAATAATTGCAATAAAACATTTTTAATTTGGTTTTGAATTAAACAAGTCATTAATTCTTAGAAGTATTTTAATTAAAGCATATAAATGCTTTCACTTAATTTTCTTGTTAAAAGAGCTGATTATTAAAAGAACTTTTTATATAAAGTGTGTATGATTATAATCTTGAAAGTATATTTTCAAAATTTTCCTAATACGTAACTATTTTAATTCCTTTCCGTTCTTTTAATGGACAGAGGCTGTCAGCACTGTCCTCATCTCTTGGCTTTTTTTGAATTGCATTAATCACGTTTTCCAGAAAAGAAAGTGTAGCAGTGCACATATGTACATATGTATATACATATACCATTACTATGGTTATATACAATACCTTGCTTAAAGAAAGATGAAATTATGAACTAGCTTCTTTATGTTGAGTGTGTTAATTTATCCATGAGCGGCAGTACCTACAGTCGAAGCCGAACCCGAATTTTTGAGAATCTTTTCTTGATAATATTATTTACTCTTAGACGTTTTGCCAGAAGACTGCTGAGAGTAAGTTGCCGAAAGAATTATTTTTTTATATTTCACTTTGTTCTAGATGTTTAATTTGGTTTGGAGTAAGCTAACACACTCCCTACTAGACTACGATGACTTCAGTATAATTAAGTAATACTGAACGCTTCAGAAATCCCGATATGTGACGCATACACACATAAACTTTGACTATGCAATTAAATGCTTCTTACTTGAGTTCGAATTATTATACGAAAACTCAATTAATAAATTACGTAATTATAACTTAATTGCGCTATTAATAAGTTGCAAATGCAATGTTGTCTTTTTTTGTCTTGGACCGGAGGTGGGAATATTCGAAAGACACTTTTGTTCCAACAAAAGAGTGCAGGATTCAGCATCACTGATGCCTAGGTACTAAACCCACCCTCTACACACTCCAATCACTCTCCCCCCGCGGGACTGCAGTAAGGTATAACTTCGCCTAGGGCTGATTAGCACAAAAGCTTTATCACTTCAAATCAAATTTCGCCTTCGTTCCTCCAACCTTCGGAGTTCCAGCCATTTTCTGGCTGTATTGGCTCCATAGAATCCTAGAATTCCTCACCTCTTCCATAAGCCGGTTTGGTTTCAAACTCGTTTCCCCGGGTCATCTAAATTTGGGACAGCATATTAGAATATGCCTCGCATCTTCCTCCTATCTACACAGTTTGGGCATATAGGGGAAGTATCATGTCCACATGTCCTGTGCAGGTACTTCCTTAAACATCCATGACCAGTTAGGAACTGGTTCACGTAGTAGTTCAGCTCGCAATGTTTGTTCTCCATCCAAGGGGTTATATCAGGTACATGGTGAAATGTCCATCTTCCCTTTAAACTGTTCTGTGTATAAATAAATGCAATGTTGTCAGAAGTTTGTTTAGTGGGGATTAATATGTATATTTTGTGAAAAGTTGCAATATCAAAATGAAAGTCAGAAAAAAGGGAACGGAGATGAGTATTAAATCGAATAAAATTTTATATGTGAACATTCAATTTGACAACTCAATTTAAAATATAACTCAGTTAACACGCTATGATTCAAATTTCCAACTGCGGCACACTGTTAAATTGTAACAAAATCGATGCATTTCTGAATCGAATAAAGGACGGGTTCAAGATTATGACAAGCAGTTTCGGTGAGCCGCTTAAAATTGTGATGAAGATAGTGCTTACAATAAAGAAAGTGTGTTTGGAGAGTTTAGCGGGGAACTATCTATAATAAAAGGTTTTTTTACAGAGTCCGATTGAGTTGTTCACGTTAAACGCAGGGCCTTGAAAAAGCTTAAAAGACTATTTGAAATTGGTAAAAAAAATAATAAAAAAAAGTTTGTGTTGCTTTAGACCTTTATGTAAACATTTGAGAATGGGGTCATTTGTATTACATACATTGTATTTAATAGCAAGTATGGACAGTTTAATACGTACATATGTATATCAGAGTACTATATTCCATTTTGTTTATTAAAAAAAAAATAATCTCCACACCATATGTGAAATTTCCACACACAACACAAAATGAAAATAAATAATCAAATGCAATTTCTTTAAAACAAAACTGAAATAAATAAACAATTTTACAAGATAATAAAACAAATAAATTATTAAACATGCTATTTGGCACAGGGTCAAACATGAAAAGAAAATAATTAAAAAAAAAAAATCTTCAAATGTGTAAATGAAATAATTAAATAAACAATTTAAAATTAAAAGCAAATGATTACACTTACAATTAAAAGAAGAAGTCAAATGGCATAGATTGTGATTAAAAAAATAAAGAATTCAAATAATTTTTGTCTTCTAAGTTTTCTAATCGCTGAAAAGTACTTCCATATAAAATGCTCAAGTAAAGGGAATAAAACATAAAATTTTGAACTAAAATTCAGCAATAATTTCCTTGTTTTTTTTATAACAAATAATAATCAAATATTTTTATAATTTTTTAATTTTTTTATAAAAAAAAAAGAAAGAAAAAACCCAAAATGTTTAACAAATTTCTGTTTAATTCTGTGATACAAAATTACGTACTAGAATGGATGATAAATCAGCATTTCATTTAATTTTTTTCAGTTTCAATTTTTTTAAGCTTTAGTTTGAGTTTATAACGATTCAGTGATTTCAATCTATTATAATTTTTTTCTCGCTTGGCTTTTGACATGTGTTACGCTTGAACTCGTTTTTAACCATTCCATACAATAATGTGTTCGCCAAAAAGTAAAATGCATACACACTAGCATATACTCACACAGTTTGCCAAGTTTTGCAAACTTTACGCTTTTCGCATGAATATTCATTTGAAAACATCTCGGTATTGTGTTTTTTAATTGGCAATTTGTTAAAAAGTTCTCTCCTCTATTTAAAGGAGGAAAAAATGTAAAATTAACTTGTATATCTTTAAGTCTTAAAGTGTTAGAAAGAAAAGATAAAAACCACTGCATATTTGTATGCCTAAAAGTATGCTATGTTTTAATAACATGACCAGCAGCAAATTGTATGCAACACCATTTGCATTTCATTTGTAATACATGTATACAATGCATTTCATATTGTGTAAAGTAAAATGGAAAAATAATTTATAGATAAAAAGCAAATGAAGAAAGAAACCAGCCAAATTCGTCCATTTGTGGATATAAAGAGGGCGCGATTTGCGTTAGAAACGATTTTAGGAATTTTATAAGAAGAGTAACTGAGGTGTTTCTGTCTGGTCTTCACACTAAAAGAAGCAACTGACGTACCCAAAATTTGTGGCAAAAATGTTCAATCTATGCTTGAAAGTGTAATGAAAAACTAATTTAGTTTCTGGGTGCCCTGGTAGTCTAGTGGGTAGTGTGCTAGACTATTAGCGTGAGGGTCGTGGGTTCGATACCCACCAGAGACTCTGGTCTGTGACACTACACCGAGCATATGGTCATGTTACTCCGCTCGCATATAATTAGAATATAATTTGTAATTGTATTGTAATTAATTAATAAATAAATAAACTAAATTTAGTTTCTATAGACGTCCTGAATAGATGGACCATGGATAATTGACATTATTTCTGTCAAATGAAAACTTCTGCTCAAGCATTGAATTTCAACATAATCGAACAAATGTGGAACAATTAAGGCTGTCAGTATAATTAAGTACTGACACTATCAGAAGTCTTAGTACCAAGTCTAAGCTTTAATTCTGAATTACTTCTTTGAATGCATTTACATTTTTAATTGTATCACAATTATTTCAGGCAATTTGAGGCAAAAAAGTATTAGCATTGGCTTTTATTGAACTTTAAAGCGGCTTAAGACGAAACTAAAAACTTTCTTAAAGAAAAACTATGTTTTACATGGATTTTATCTCATAAACTATTTCCAATTTTATTCTCATGAGTTCTCCCCCAAGAGATTAGCACATCCGTATTATAACAGTGTATCATATGGCAGTACATACACAAAGAACAAATTCACTTGGATGGTACTAACTCACTCTCTTTCTGTTTCTCTTTCTATAGCTGTAGTCATAAATAATTTACGAAAATCAAGTGTATCATAGACGTGTGTCTTGTTTAAAATTTCTGCACGTATGCATATGTATTCATATGTGTATATAAAACACATACTTTTACACATTGGGATCAGTTATAACACTCATGCGTAAACAGTTTATTACAGTATAGGTATAAGTACTATGAGTAAATAGTGGTCACCTAGAGATCTCTATGTCATATCTATTCTAATCTCAATAAAAATGGTCATTGTCTTAGATGCATGCATGTATGTACATATGTATTTACATATAGCAACACAGAACAAAATAACAGCACTTGTACACATATTATATACCGAAATTGTTATTGTTTTTATTATTGTTTTAAACTATTTATACTGTTATGCATTCATATAGATACTTGGTTTTTTTTTTAATATTTTTTGCTTTTGGCACGCTTGCATGCATTCATTCATACTTGCTTATATCGCAACATACATACATATACGCATGCCTCTGCATTGTGTTCTATTGAATTTTATGTTTTTGTTTATTTTGCAATTGGGATGCATTTTAAATTGATTTTGAAAATGTGTTACCTTCAGAGACAGCAGCAGGAAGATACACACATACAAATTTAAACAGATTCTTCCAATATACAAGTGATTATTCCATTTTAAATACATGCTAAATTATTTATCATTTAAACAAAAATGTTTTAGTTTGTTTAAGTAATTAACTTTTTGTTGCCTATCTTTAGGTATTGCATAGCATGTAATCGAATTGAGGAGAGCGCACGAAAGAATTTAGGAATACTTCTATGCTTAAATCTTATTGTGAAATTAGTTTTTTTTTCATTTTTATAAGTAGAGGGAAGTTTACAAAAGAATTTCTTGAAAGATAGGAGTGCTATTAAATGGACACATATGTGCTAGGTCAGAGTTGGGGGTAGTGCACTAAATTTGCAGTTTCCACTAAATGTTTAGTGATAGTGGAAAATTTTTAGTGGTGAGTTGAAAAATAACAGCCTCACTAAGCAATAGTGGTAGTGGTACAAGAAAGTTTTTCACTAAAATTAATTTAGCGATAGTGAAAAAACTTTTTTTACAGCTTAGTGCAAATTTTTTTTCTCCACTAACAGGATAGTGGAAAAATATAATCATTCACTAATGTTAATGGAACTCAAATACATATCATTATATTGAATTATGTTATACTTTTTTATTTTTATTATATTAAAGTAGTAACAAAATTAAAAAATTAAAGGTAGTAATGTAAAAAAATAAGGAAGTTTCATCAATATATTAATATAAGAAATCAAATTAAATACATATTGATATATAAAAACCTTAGCAATTATTTGCCTTCAACAAAACTAATTTTTCAAAATTAGAGTCACTTAATTTATTTCTGCGAGGAGCGTCTACCATTCCACTAAATGAAAAAGAGTCGCTCTACTGGAGCAGAAGATGGCAATGGGACATTGAATTTTAAAAACATTTGTCTAATTATGTTATATTTTTTTAAGACAATGTAAATTAGTGTCTGGATCCAATAGATATGTATCCACTTCATTTTGTATCTCATTTTTTTGTATCTGTATTATAGGTCCTAATATAAATTACATTAAAAAAACATGTTATTTTAATTAAAAATTAGCTTACTATCACTTTCCCCAAAATCTAAGAATCCGATATTTGCAATAAATTTTGGCGTTATTACCTCCTCATTTACCCTAGTACATATCGAAGCACACTCAGCGAACTTTTGCTTTAAAACAGCTAATGTCAATTCCGGTGCTGTTTGTTGTAAAATGGGTAAAAACCGAAGTTTTATTGCTGGATGAGACATCGCAGCAAATAAAGCCAGATATGCCTCTTCACCTCCTTAAAAAAACTCTCTATTGTATATATAATTTTTATTAATTAACATGTTTGAAAAATACTTCAAATCTTCCAACTAACGCTTTAATTAGTTCCTCACACACCTCCTTGAAATTTCCAATACCATCGTTCTCCGAAATTCTAACAAGCTTTACCTTCAAGGAAATGATTGCTTCAAGAAAGTAACCAAAATACATTTGATTCTCGCGTTGTATGAAGTCTATAGCATTAGCTATAGGCTCCATTATCATTTCATATTGCTCCAAATATTCGATGTCTAAGGAGGACAATTTTGCAACAGCTAAGTTATTGCATAAAGTAGATATTTTCTCTTTATGCTTTAAAAAGCATAAAGTATGCTGAATTATTTCTGCAGATTTTGGCCGATTGCATTTTTTCCATATATCAGAGCATCTATCAAAAAAGTATGTGGACGAATTTATATACCGAGTATGTTGATTTTATTTTAACTTAATGTTTTATCCTTTAAGTTTATTTCTTAAAAGATTAGGTTATACTGCGATATACGTTGTTAAATTATATTAATACAAATTAAAATTGCTAAGATTTTAATTCCTGAAATTTACTTTACTTAAAAATTTAAAGTTTTTATTTTATTTTTTGTATATAATAAAAAATAATAAAATGGAAATATGGAAAAATTTTATAAACACTATTTTTTGAGATTTTAGTGCATATAATATAATTAAAGCATTCGTGTAGTGACTGTTAAAAATTTGCACTATTTTATTGTAGTGCAAAATTTTCACTACCACTAATGGTTAGTGGTAGTGGAAAAATTTTCACTACCACTAATTTTTTTAGTGGTAGTTAAAATATGTTTCACTACCACTATTTATTTTAGCGGTAGTTAAAATATGTTTCACTATCACTATAGTGATGAAAAATAGTGGAAAATCAAAATGTTGTCACTATAGTGGGATTTAGTGGAAACCTTAGTGCACTAAATATTTAATGCACTACCCCCAACTCTGTGCTAGGTCATTACCATAGCTTCCTGGAGAATAATTCTATGCTGCGTATTCAGAGGAAAATTTTAAGGAAAACTACCTTTTAAAAATGTTTTACATGACAAACAATAAACAAAATAAAGTTTATTTGTTTTAAAAAGAAAAGTGTATGTCCAAGTTTTTTTGTGCGCACTTCTTATTAAACAAGGAGAATAAAATTACAGAATTGTTGGAAAATATTTGCAAGTTAATTAGTAAAATTAAGTAATTTTTCGAAGTTATCAGTAAAAGGAATTCATTTTCATAAGTATTAAAGGGCAAATATTTGCATAGTTTTAGAAATTCTTGAAACAAAGCGTTTTATTATTTATAATTCCATTACAAAATAGATTTTTGTTGAAATTAGGACGATTATGAGATGAAAGAGACCACATGCTACTGTTTTGGAAAGCACATTCTCGATATTGCTGAAGGAACAGTCTAAAGTGAGGTTAATGGACATTGTATAAGACAGTTTAAATGGTATCTGATGTGATTATATGCGGTAACACCAACCAACTTAAATGAATGTTCGCTTTTGGTAAAGGAATGAAATCTTTGAAACGAAAATTGTACTTTATTGATTGGTATATTATCAGGTCCGTAACACTATTCGCCACGATATTTAGCAGTTTGGCTTGCCGTTTTACCTTTATAGAACAATATATGACCTACATTTCTCTTATGTTTCAAATATTCAAATTAGGAGCCTTTATTCACTTCGCAAATAATCAAAGATTACAAAATCTGATTACATGTTCCAGTGTACAGCTATTGTATTTCAAAAAATATACGTTTTAGGCAAAATAGTGTAAATGTCAAGAATCTGTGAATAAATTCTATGGACACTCCCTTTTACTATTTGATGTAAAATATTTTGCATTACTATCATACACTATGTGTACGAACGACTGAATGGCTATCATTTGTATCGAATGTATGCAAAAACAAATTTTGTTACATTAATTTCCCAAGTGCTATTCATACCATAAGAACATCGACATCATCGTCATTATTACAATGTCAACGATGGCTATTAACATTTATTTAGAGCATAACGCTTATTTATACATATATGTGTATGGATATAACAACAGCATAATATCGTACATCACATATGTATACACAAGATTTTTTTTTAATATTTTTATATAATTTCTTAAAATATTTTTTTGTATATACATATTTTGTGAATAATTTTATAAAAATAAATACAATTTTTTGTTCATTATAATGGCTAAAAAATTGAAAAGAATAAACACATTAAATCCATATTTGGTTGTATACAAATATGTTCGCTTACAGACAAAATTTATTAAAAAATTTATTTTTTTCCAATATTTTCTGAGTTTAATTCAATATTTGTTGAGCAACATATTTTTATATTTTTATATTATTTATTTAATATTTGATATTATCAATGCTATGGCCATATTTGTAAACTTTAAATGGTCAGTTTCACAGTGTTCGTTAGAAAATAAGTTCAACTTATTAATGATAATCATTCTCCTCAAATAGCGAATAACTTTAAGACAATTCTCTATAACCAGGCTTTGTATTGACCGATCGTTCATAGATTGACCTACAACGTTGGTAACCACAGTAGAATTTGCTGCCTTGACGTAGTGCCTTGTAAGTTAAAGAACTTAAATCTTTATAAGTCTAGAATTTGGTTTGATAAAATTTCCAAGGTTTACGTTAGGTTTACGGCAAGGTTAGCTTACTACTACTTCTATTATTACTTCTTACTACTGCTACTACTTCTTTTTCCTACTGTTGCTACTACTACTACTACTTACTACTACTAATACTTCTCACTACTACTACTACTTCTACTTCTTAGTACAAATACTAGTTCTTACTACTACTACTACTTCTTACTACTATTGTTTTTTACTACTACTACTTCTTACTATTGTTTTTTACTACTACTACTTCCTACTACTACTTTTTACTACTACTACTTCTCACAACTACTACTTCTCACTACTACTACTTCTCACTGCTTCTATTACTACTACTTCTTACTAGTATTATTACTTGTTACTAATACTATTTTACTACTACTACCACTTCTGACTACTACTTCACTACTTAATCTGTTTCCGTTTTAAGGCTTCGGTTGTTGTCTTTAAATTTGGAAAAGATTTCGTTATCTCCTCTATCCAAGTTAAACGGTTTCACGGATTCTGAATACTCTACTAAGGCATTTCCAAGATGGTGCAGTGGATGTGGATCTATTACATCCTTCAACTTTTTAAATATGTACTATTGGGAATTCACTAGCCTAACAATCTAGACTCTTGTCAACTAATGCGGTGAAGCGGACAGGTCACATATTCGGCACGACCAAGTCTGCAATTTACTGGAATCTCTAAGCCAGTCGGTGGATGCGACCACAAGCCAGGCTAATGCTAGAGAACAAATACTTCAGCGAACATAAATATAGCGAAAATGAGCAGTTCATTTACTCATTACTGCATCACTTCAGGCGGGGAGTTACATTTCAGTTTTTAGAGTTTGGTAGTTAAAAATTGCTTTCATATTTAAAATATTTCGCTTCCTGAAATTTATCTTCCAAGACCGGTAATTGAAATTCAATTAATATTGCCTTAATTGCCCTATTTTCATATGTTTACTATCAAATTTTTTATATCTTGCCTGCCTATAGTGCAACTGATCCCCTTTATTATTATTCTTTTTGTAGCATGACGTTAATTTGTTTATTCTGTTCAAACTCACAGAAATTTATACAGAGATTTCAGGCTTTTTGTCAATTTTGTATTCTATTAAACTTGTTAGTTTTTATTGCTGTTGTTATTGTTGCTGTTGTTATCAATATTAATATTTCATTTGGCAAAATGTATGGTTAGTAAATAATAAATACATTCTATAGCCAGTTATAAAAATCTTGTTTTATTTTCATTTTCATTTTTATTAAATGAAATAAATAATGCAATTATAGTTGTGTAGCTGCGTGATTTTATCTGTAATCAGAGTGAGATTCATAGTGATTTCGATTTGCTATCAAATAAAACAAATAAATTATTAGTATATGTTGCTTGCTTTTGGGCGCTTAGTGATAAATACATTTTAAAACATACTTTTATGTGTTTAAATTAAAATGTAAAATATTTACATTGACTTACGTTTCATCGTATTTCCAGATTTTTTTGTTATTGAAAAAGTCGCTTTAATTTATTTTTTTTAATTGAATCTAAAGAATAATACGAAATTAAAACAAATTAACCTGATTCAACCTTTCAATTCAATTCTAATCTTTGTCGATTTGTAATTTTAATGTCAATTGTGATTAATACAATGATTTGTTTCGTTATATGGCATATAAATTACTCATATTATAAGTTTTCTATTTCCATAAACAATAATATTCTCAACCATTGAAATAATTTTTTTTTTTCAAATTTTTTAACGTTTGCCTTCACGCATCAGTGTTTTATAGTCAAATAGTTTTTTGTTTCTTTTTTCGTCGCATTTATATTTTCCTCTTATGCTGGCATTCAAACATTTATTTTCAACTAAAAATCACTACTAGTGCTGATGACTTCTGAATATTATTATTTATTTAAAATATTTATTTTCATTTCACATATTTATTTCACACACAAAATATGTATGTATGTATAATTTCTATAGCAACAAATAAATTCAATTTATACCCCGAAGACACAGCAACATGTGTGAAATCTGGGCGTTGTTAAATATTTTAAATTTTGTTTATGAAAATTAAAAATAATTTTTGAAGTGCACATACAGTATTTCAATATCTTTTATAAGAAAATTTATGAGCGTGAAGATAGATTTTATAATCTATCTCTCCATGTTAGCTAACAGAGCTTTGTTGTGTTATTAACAGAACTAACAGAGCTCTGTTATGTTATTAACGGAACTCTGTTAAATAATTAATTTAAGGCTGGGAAAGAAAAACAGGACAAATTAATTAAATTCCCGGGTAAAATAAGAAAAAAAAAAAACAAAAGTTGATAAAAAAAAGTCCTATAGTTAATCACTGTTACAAAATATTGCGTAATAAGAACTACAATTAACAGATAAAAATAAAAAAAGATAAAATGAGTACCAAATTCGATTGACGGTGAAAAGGTACGTTTTCTTGAACTGAAGCAACTTATCAGTTCTTTAGTTAAAGCTGCTCAAAATTTAATAGAAGTCTCATTGATTGAGGAACTGTTAGCCAATATGAGTTTCAAACTTAAGCAAATGCTTAAGCAAATACTTAAGCTAACCAAATGCTTATGCAAATGCTTAAGCAAACTTAAGGAAATGCTTAAGCAAATACTTAAGCAAATGCTTAAGCAAACTTAAGCAAACTTACCTAAGCAAATACTTAAGCAAATGCTTATGCAAATACTTATGCAAATACTTAAGCAAATGCTTAAGCAAACTTAAGGAAATGCTTAAGCAAATACTTAAGCAAATACTTAGGCAAACTTACCTAAGCAAATACTTAAGCAAATGCTTATGCAAATACTTAAGCAAATACTTAAGCAAATGCTTAAGCAAATACTTAACCAAATGCTTAAGCAAACTTATGCAAACTTAAGCAAATGCTTATGCAAATGCTTAAGCAAATGCATAAGCAAATTCTTAAGCAAATACTTAAGCAAATACTTAAGCAAACTTAAGTAAATACTTAAGCAAATACTTAAGGAAATACTTAAGCAAATGCTTAAGCAAATACTTATGTAAATACTTAAGCAAATGCTTATGCAAATACTTAAGTAAATACTTAAGCAAATGCTTAAGAAAACTTATGTAAGTTATGCTTATGTATATGCTTAAGTATTTGCTTAAGCAAACCTACGTAAATACTTAAGCAAATGCTGAAGCAAACTTAAGCAAATGCTTAAGCAAACTTACCTAAGCAAATACTTAAGGAAATGCTTATGCAAATACTTAAGCAAATACTTAAACAAATGCTTAAGCAAACTTAAGTAAATGCTTAAGCAAACTTAAGCAAATGCTTAAGCAAACTTAAGCAAATGCTTAAGCATTAAGTTTTTACTTAAGCATTTGCCTAAGCAAATGCTCCTTGTGGAAAGTAGTGGAATTGTGGAATAGTGGAATTGTGGAATAAAGGAATTGTGGAATAGTGGAATTGTGGAATAGTAGAATTGTGGAGTAGTGGAATTGTGGAATAAAGCAATTGTGGAATTGTGGAATAAAGGAATTGTGGAATAAAGGAATTGTGGAATAGTAGAATTGTGGAATAGTGGAATTGTGGAATAGTGGAATTGTGGAATAGTGGTATTGTGGAATTGTGGAATTGTGGAATAGTGGAATTGTGGAATAGTGGAATTGTGGAATAGTGGAATTGTGGAATTGTGGAATAGTGGAATTGTGGAATTGTGGAATAGTGGAATTGTGGAATAGTGGAATTGTGGAATAAAGGAATTGTGGAATAGTGGAATTGTGGAATAAAGGAATTGTGGAATAGTGGAATTGTGGAATAAAGGAATTGTGGAATTGTGGAATAGTGGAATTGTGGAATAGTGGAATTGTGGAATTGTGGAATAGTGGAATTGTGGAATAGTGGAATTGTGGAATAGTGGAATAGTGGAATTGTGGAAATGTGGAATAGTAGAATTGTGGAATAGTGGAATTGTGGAATAGTGGAATTGTGGAATAGTGGAATTGTGGAATAAAGGAATTGTGGAATAGTGGAATAAAGGAATTGTGGAATAGTGGAATTGTGGAATAGTGGAATTGTGGAATAGTGGAATTGTGGAATAGTGGAATAAAGGAATTGTGGAATAGTGGAATTGTGGAATAGTGGAATTGTGGAATAGTGGAATTGTGGAATAAAGGAATTGTGGAATAGTGGAATTGTGGAATAAAGGAATTGTGGAATAAAGGAATTGTGGAATAGTAGAATTGTGGAATAGTGGAATAGTGGAATTGTGGAATAATGGAATTGTGGAATAAAGGAATTGTGGAATAAAGGAATTGTGGAATAGTAGAATTGTGGAATAGTGGAATAGTGGAATTGTGGAATAATGGAATTGTGGAATAGTGGAATTGTGGAATAGTGGAATTGTGGAATTGTGGAATTGTGGAATTGTGGAATAGTGGAATTGTGGAATTGTGGAATAGTGGAATTGTGGAATAGTGGAATTGTGGAATAGTGGAATTGTGGAATAGTGGAATAGTGGAATTGTGGAATAGTGGAATTGTGGAATTGTGGAATTGTGGAATAGTGGAATAGTGGAATTGTGGAATAGTGGAATTGTGGAATTGTGGAATAGTGGAATTTTGGAATAGTGGAATTGTGGAATAGTGGAATTGTGGAATAGTGGAATTGTGGAATAGCGGAATTGTGGAATTGTGGAATAGTGGAATTGTGGCATTGTGGAATTGTGGAATAGTGGAATAGTGGAATTATGGAATTGTGGAATAGTGGAATTGTGGAATAGTGGAATAAAGGAATTGTGGAATAGTGGAATTGAGGAATAGTGGAATTGTGGAATAAAGGAATTGTGGAATTGTGGAATAAAGGAATTGTGGAATAAAGGAATTGTGGAATAGTAGAATTGTGGAATAGTGGAATTGTGGAATAGTGGAATTGTGGAATAATGGAATTGTGGAATAGTGGAATTGTGGAATAGTGGAATAGTGGAATAGTGGAATTGTGGAATTGTGGAATAGTGGAATTGTGGAATAGTGGAATTGTGGAATTGTGGAATTGTGGAATAGTGGAATTGTGGAATAGTGGAATAGTGGAATAGTGGAATTGTGGAATTGTGGAATTGTGGAATAGTGGAATTGTGGAATTGTGGAATTGTGGAATAGTGGAATTGTGGAATAGTGGAATAAAGGAATTGTGGAATAAAGGAATTGTGGAATAAAGGAATTGTGGAATAAAGGAATTGTGGAATAAAGGAATTGTGGAATAAAGGAATTGTGGAATAGTGGAATTGTGGAATAGTGGAATTGTGGAATAGTGGAATTGTGGAATAGTGGAATTGTGGAATAGTGGAATTGTGGAATAGTGGAATTGTGGAATAGTGGAATAAAGGAATTGTGGAATAGTGGAATTGTGGAATAGTGGAATTGTGGAATAGTGGAATTGTGGAATAAAGGAATTGTGGAATAAAGGAATTTTGGAATAGTGGAATTGTGGAATAAAGGAATTGTGGAATAAAGGAATTGTGGAATAGTAGAATTGTGGAATAGTGGAATAGCGGAATTGTGGAATAATGGAATTGTGGAATAGTGGAATAGTGGAATTGTGGAATAGTGGAATTGTGGAATATTGGAATTGTGGAATTGTGGAATAGTGGAATTGTGGAATTGTGGAATAGTGGAATTTTGAAATAGTGGAATAGTGGAATTGTGGAATTGTGGAATAGTGGAATTGTGGAATAGTGGAATTGTGGAATAGTGCAATAGTGGAATTGTGGAATAGTGGAATAAAGGAATTGTGGAATTGTGGAATAGTGGAATTGTGGAATAGTGGAATTGTGGAATTGTGGAATAGTGGAATTGTGGAATAGTGGAATTATGGAATTGTGGAATAGTGGAATTGTGGAATAGCGGAATTGTGGAATAGTGGAATTGTGGCATTGTGGAATTGTGGAATTGTGGAATAGTGGAATAGTGGAATTGTGGAATAGTGGAATTGTGGAATAGTGGAATTGTGGAATAGTGGAATTGTGGAATAGCGGAATTGTGGAATTGTGGAATAGTGGAATTGTGGCATTGTGGAATAGTGGAATTGTGGAATAGTGGAATAGTGGAATAGTGGAATTGTGGAATTGTGGAATAGTGGAATTGTGGAATAGTGGAATTGTGGTATTGTGGAATTGTGGAATAGAGGAATTGTGGAATAGTGGAATTGTGGAATAGTGGAATTGTGGAATAGTGGAATTGTGGAATAAAGGAATTGTGGAATTGTGGAATAAAGGAATTGTGGAATAAAGGAATTGTGGAATAGTGGAACTGTGGAATAGTGGAATTGTGGAATAGTGGAATTGTGGAATAGTGGAATTGTGGAATAGTGGAATAAAGGAATTGTGGAATAGTGGAATTGTGGAATAGTGGAATTGTGGAATAGTGGAATTGTGGAATAAAGGAATTGTGGAATAGTGGAATTGTGGAATAAAGGAATTGTGGAATAAAGGAATTGTGGAATAGTAGAATTGTGGAATAGTGGAATAGTGGAATTGTGGAATAATGGAATTGTGGA
Organism: Sarcophaga rosellei; assembly: GCA_930367235.1. NCBI lineage: Eukaryota > Metazoa > Arthropoda > Insecta > Diptera > Sarcophagidae > Sarcophaga > Sarcophaga rosellei. Next base: position 34,577,643 of record OV884019.1, read on the forward strand.
GTAAAGGAATTGTGGAATAAAGGAATTGTGGAATAAAGGAATTGTGGAATAGTAGAATTGTGGAATAGTGGAATTGTGGAATAATGGAATTGTGGAATAGTGGAATTGTGGAATAGTGGAATAGTGGAATTGTGGAATAGTGGAATTGTGGAATTGTGGAATAGTGGAATTGTGGAATAGTGGAATTGTGGAATTGTGGAATTGTGGAATAGTGGAATTGTGGAATAGTGGAATTGTGGAATAGTGGAATTGTGGAATAGTGGAATAGTGGAACTGTGGAATAGTGGAATTGTGGAATTGTGGAATTGTGGAATAGTGGAATTGTGGAATAGTGGAATTGTGGAATTGTGGAATAGTGGAATTTTGGAATAGTGGAATTGTGGAATAGTGGAATTGTGGAATAGTGGAATTGTGGAATAGCGGAATTGTGGAATTGTGGAATAGTGGAATTGTGGCATTGTGGAATTGTGGAATAGTGGAATAGTGGAATAGTGGAATTATGGAATTGTGGAATAGTGGAATTGTGGAATAGTGGAATAAAGGAATTGTGGAATAGTGGAATTGAGGAATAGTGGAATTGTGGAATAAAGGAATTGTGGAATTGTGGAATAAAGGAATTGTGGAATAAAGGAATTGTGGAATAGTAGAATTGTGGAATAGTGGAATTGTGGAATAGTGGAATTGTGGAATAATGGAATTGTGGAATAGTGGAATAGTGGAATAGTGGAATTGTGGAATAGTGGAATAGTGGAATTGTGGAATTGTGGAATAGTGGAATTGTGGAATAGTGGAATTGTGGAATTGTGGAATAGTGGAATTGTGGAATTGTGGAATTGTGGAATTGTGGAATAGTGGAATTGTGGAATAGTGGAATTGTGGAATTGTGGAATAAAGGAATTGTGGAATAAAGGAATTGTGGAATAAAGGAATTGTGGAATAAAGGAATTGTGGAATAAAGGAATTGTGGAATAGTGGAATTGTGGAATAGTGGAATTGTGGAATAGTGGAATTGTGGAATAGTGGAATTGTGGAATAGTGGAATTGTGGAATAGTGGAATTGTGGAATAGTGGAATAAAGGAATTGTGGAATAGTGGAATTGTGGAATAGTGGAATTGTGGAATAAAGGAATTGTGGAATAAAGGAATTGTGGAATAGTGGAATTGTGGAATAAAGGAATTGTGGAATAAAGGAATTGTGGAATAGTAGAATTGTGGAATAGTGGAATTGTGGAATAGCGGAATTGTGGAATAATGGAATTGTGGAATAGTGGAATTGTGGAATTGTGGAATATTGGAATTGTGGAATAGTGGAATTGTGGAATTGTGGAATAGTGGAATTTTGAAATAGTGGAATTGTGGAATTGTGGAATTGTGGAATAGTGGAATTGTGGAATAGTGGAATTGTGGAATAGTGGAATAGTGGAATTGTGGAATTGTGGAATAGTGGAATAAAGGAATTGTGGAATTGTGGAATAGTGGAATTGTGGAATAGTGGAATTGTGGAATAGTGGAATTGTGGAATAGTGGAATTATGGAATAGTGGAATTGTGGAATAGTGGAATTGTGGAATAGCGGAATTGTGGAATTGTGGAATAGTGGAATTGTGGCATTGTGGAATTGTGGAATTGTGGAATAGTGGAATAGTGGAATTGTGGAATTGTGGAATAGTGGAATTGTGGAATAGTGGAATAAAGGAATTGTGGAGTAGTGGAATTGTGGAATAGTGGAATTGTGGATTTGTGGAATAAAGGAATTGTGGAATAAAGGAATTGTGGAATAGTGGAATTGTGGAATAGTGGAATAAAGGAATTGTGGAATAGTGGAATTGTGGAATTGTAGAATAGTGGAATTGTGGAATTGTAGAATAAAGGAATTGTGGAATAGTGGAATAAAGGAATTGTGGAATAGTGGAATAAAGGAATTGTGGAATAAAGGAATTGTGGAATAGTGGAATTGTGGAATAAAGGAATTGTGGAATAAAGGAATTGTGGAATAGTGGAATTGTGGAATAGTGGAATTGTGGAATAAAGGAATTGTGGAATAGTGGAATTGTGGAATATTGGAATAGTGGAATTGTGGAATAGTGGAATTTTGGAATAGTGGAATTGTGGAATAGTGGAATTGTGGAATTGTGGAATAGTGGAATTGTGGAATTGTGGAATAATGGAATTGTGGAATAAAGGAATTGTGGAATTGTAGAATTGTGGAATAGTGGAATTGTGGAATTGTGGAATAGTGGAATTGTGGAATAGTGGAATTGTGGAATAGTGGAATTGTGGAATAGTGGAATTGTGGAATTGTGGAATTGTGGAGTTGTGGAATTGTGGCATTGTGGAATAGTGGAATTGTGGAATTGTGTAATAAAGGAATTGTGGAATAAAGGAATTGTGGAATAGTGGAATAAAGGAATTGTGGAATAGTGGAATTGTGAAATAGTGGAATAAAGGAATTGTGGAATTGTGGAATAGTGGAATTGTGGAATAGTGGAATTGTGGAATAAAGGAATTGTGGAATAGTGGAATAAAGGAATTGTGGAATAGTGGAATAAAGGAATTGTGGAATAAAGGAATTGTGGAATTGTGGAATAGTGGAATTGTGGAATAGTGGAATAGTGGAATTGTGGAATTGTGGAATAAAGGAATTGTGGAATAGTGGAATTGTGGAATAGTGGAATTGTGGAATAGTGGAATTGTGGAATAAAGGAATTGTGGAATAAAGGAATTGTGGAATAGTGGAATTGTGGAATAGTGGAATTGTGGAATAGTGGAATTGTGGAATAGTGGAATAAAGGAATTGTGGAATAGTGGAATAGCGGAATTGTGGAATAGTGGAATTGTGGAATAAAGGAATTGTGGAATAAAGGAATTGTGGTATAGTGGAATTGTGGAATAAAGGAATTGTGGAATAAAGGAATTGCGGAATAAAGTAATTGTGGAATAGTGGAATTGTGGAATAGTGGAATTGTGGAATAGTGGAATTGTGGAATAAAGGAATTGTGGAATTGTGGAATAGTGGAATTGTGGAATAAAGGAATTGTGGAATAGTGGAATTGTGGAATAAAGGAATTGTGGAATAGTGGAATTGTGGAATAGTGGAATTGTGGAATAAAGGAATTGTGGAATAGTGGAATAAAGGAATTATGGAATAAAGGAATTGTGGAATGAAGGAATTGTGGAATAAAGGAATTGTGGAATAAAGGAAATAAAGGAATTGTGGAATAAAGGAATTATGGAATTGTGGAATAAAGGAATTGTGGAATAAAGGAATTGTGGAATAAAGGAAATAAAGGAATTGTGGAATAAAGGAATTATGGAATTGTGGAATAGTGGAATTGTGGAATAGTGGAATTGTGGAATAAAGGAATTGTGGAATAGTGGAATAAAGGAATTATGGAATAAAGGAATTATGGAATAAAGGAATTGTGGAATGAAGGAATTGTGGAATAAAGGAATTGTGGAATAAAGGAAATAAAGGAATTATGGAATAAAGGAATTATGGAATTGTGGAATAAAGGAATTGTGGAATAAAGGAATTGTGGAATAAAGGAATTGTGGAATTATGGAATTGTGGAATTGTGGAATTATGGAATTGTGGAATTATGGAATTGTGGAATTATGGAATAAAGGAATTGTGGAATAAAGGAATTGTGGAATAATGGAATTGTGGAATAAAGGAATTGTGGAATAAAGGAATTATGGAATTGTGGAATAAAGGAATTATGGAATAAAGAAATTGTGGAATAAAGGAATTATGGAATAAAGGAATTGTGGAATAAAGGAACTATGGAGTTGTGGAATAAAGGAATTATTGAACTGTGGAATAAAGGAATTGTGGAATAAAGGAATTGTGGAATAAAGGAATTATGGAATAAAGGAATTGTGGAATAAAGGAACTATGGAATTGTGGAATAAAGGAATTATGGAATTGTGGAATAAAGGAATTATGGAATTGTGGAATAAAGGAATTATGGAATTGTGGAATAAAGGAATTGTGGAATTGTGGAATTATGGAATTGTGGTATTATGGAATTGTGGAATAAAGGAATTGTGGAATAAAGGAATTGTGGAATAAAGGAATTATGAAATTGTGGAATAAAGGAATTATGGAATTGTGAAATAAAGGAATTATGGAATTGTGGAATAAAGGAATTGTGGAATAAAGGAATTGTGGAATAAAGGAATTATGGAATAAAGGAATTGTGGAATTATGGAATTGTGGAATAAAGGAATAGTGGAATTGTGGAATTGTGGAATAGTAGAATTGTGGAATAGTGGAATTGTGGAATAGTGGAATAGTGGAATTGTGGAATAGTGGAATTGTGGTATTGTGGAATTGTGGAATAGATGAATTGTGGAATAGTGGAATTGTGGAATAAACTAATTGTGGAATTGTGGAATAGTGGAATTTTGGAATAGTGGAATTGTCGAATAGTGGAATTGTGGAATAGTGGAATTGGGGCATTGTGGAATTGTGGAATAGTGGAATAGTGGAATTGTGGAATAGTGGAATTGTGGAATAGTGGAATAAAGGAATTGTGGAATTGTTGAATTGTGGAATTGTGGAATAGTGGAATAGTGGAATTGTGGAATAAAGGAATTGTGGAATAGTGGAATTGTGGAATTGTGGAATATTGGAATAGTGGAATTGTGGAATAGTGGAATTTTGGAATAGTGGAATTGTGGAATAGTGGAATTGTGGAATTGTGGAATAGTGGAATTGTGGAATTGTGGAATAATGGAATTGTGGAATAAAGGAATTGTAGAATTGTGGAATAGTGGAATTGTGGAATTGTGGAATAGTGGAATTGTGGAATAGTGGAATTGTGGAATAGTGGAATTGTGGAATAGTGGAATTGTGGAATTGTGGAGTTGTGGAATTGTGGCATTGTGGAATTGTGGAATAGTGGAATTGTGGAATTGTGTAATAAAGGAATTGTGGAATTGTGGAATTGTGGAATAAAGGAATTGTGGAATAGTGGAATAAAGGAATTGTGGAATAGTGGAATTGTGGAATAGTGGAATAAAGGAATTGTGGAATTGTGGAATAGTGGAATTGTGGAATAGTGGAATTGTGGAATAAAGGAATTGTGGAATAGTGGAATAAAGGAATTGTGGAATTGTGGAATAGTGGAATAAAGGAATTGTGGAATAAAGGAATTGTGGAATTGTGGAATAGTGGAATTGTGGAATAGTGGAATTGTGGAATAAAGGAATTGTGGAATAGTGGAATTGTGGAATAGTGGAATTGTGGAATAAAGGAATTGTGGAATAAAGGAATTGTGGAATAAAGGAATTGTGGAATAGTGGAATAGTGGAATTGTGGAATAGTGGAATTGTGGAATAGTGGAATAAAGGAATTGTGGAATAGCGGAATTGTGGAATAGTGGAATTGTTGAATAGTGGAATTGTGGAATAAAGGAATTGTGGAATAAAGGAATTGTGGAATAGTGGAATAAAGGAATTGTGGAATAAAGGAATTGTGGAATAAAGTAATTGTGGAATAGTGGAATTGTGGAATAGTGGAATTGTGGAATAGTGGAATTGTGGAATAGTGGAATTGTGGAATAGTGGAATTGTGGAATAAAGGAATTGTGGAATTGTGGAATAGTGGAATTGTGGAATAAAGGAATTGTGGAATAGTGGAATTGTGGAATAAAGGAATTGTGGAATAGTGGAATTGTGGAATAGTGGAATTGTGGAATAAAGGAATTGTGGAATAGTGGAATAAAGGAATTATGGAATAAAGGAATTATGGAATAAAGGAATTGTGGAATGAAGGAATTGTGGAATAAAGGAATTGTGGAATAAAGGAAATAAAGGAATTGTGGAATAAAGGAATTATGGAATTGTGGAATAAAGGAATTGTGGAATTATGGAATTGTGGAATTATGGAATTGTGGAATAAAGGAATTATGGAATAAAGGAATTATGGAATAAAGGAATTATGGAATTGTGGAATAAAGGAATTGTGGAATAAAGGAATTGTGGAATTATGGAATTGTGGAATTATGGAATTGTGGAATTGTGGAATTATGGAATTGTGGAATTATGGAATTGTGGAATTATGGAATTGTGGAATTATGGAATAAAGGAATTGTGGAATAAAGGAATTGTGGAATAATGGAATTGTGGAATAAAGGAATTGTGGAATAAAGGAATTATGGAATTGTGGAATAAAGGAATTATGGAATAAAGAAATTGTGGAATAAAGGAATTATGGAATAAAGGAATTGTGGAATAAAGGAACTATGGAGTTGTGGAATAAAGGAATTATTGAATTGTGGAATAAAGGAATTGTGGAATAAAGGAATTGTGGAATAAAGGAATTATGGAATAAAGGAATTGTGGAATAAAGGAACTATGGAATTGTGGAATAAAGGAATTATGGAATTGTGGAATAAAGGAATTATGGAATTGTGGAATAAAGGAATTATGGAATTGTGGAATAAAGGAATTGTGGAATTGTGGAATTATGGAATTGTGGTATTATGGAATTGTGGAATAAAGGAATTGTGGAATAAAGGAATTGTGGAATAAAGGAATTGTGGAATAAAGGAATTATGAAATTGTGGAATAAAGGAATTATGGAATTGTGAAATAAAGGAATTATGGAATTGTGGAATAAAGGAATTGTGGAATAAAGGAATTGTGGAATAAAGGAATTGTGGAATAAAGGAATTATGGAATAAAGGAATTGTGGAATTATGGAATTGTGGAATAAAGGAATTGTGGAATGAAGGAATTGTGGAATAAAGGAATTGTGGAATTATGGAATTGTGGAATTATGGAATTGTGGAATAAAGGAATTGTGGAATTGTGGAATTATGGAATTGTGGAATTGTAGAATTGTGGAATAAAGGAATTGTGGAGTAAAGGAATTGTGGAATAAAGGAATTGTGGAATAAAGTTGCAGAATTGTGGAATAAAGTAGCAGAATTGTGGAATAAAGGAATTGTGGAATAAAGTTGCAGAATTGTGGAATAAAGTAGCAGAATTGTGGAATAAAGTGGATCAATGAAGTAGCAGTACGCATAAAAATTTCGAGGATTGAGTTCGTTTGATCCATGTAGGGCGGATAAACTCTCCCTCTTCTTATTATTTTTTTCTCTTCATTTCAGTATCATTTAATAAGTTTTTTTTAGATAGGCAGCCAAAAAGGTCTACGGCAACAGGTTCTAGAAAAATAGAGTTGACATATTTCAGGGCTCTGAGAAACTTTGACTATTGAGTGCCATTTTTTTGCTGAATGCTACTCCTACTCAAAATAGCACAAATAGAGTTGAACAAGATACAAGACACTAGTGTGTTTCGGCATAACATAGATAATATCAACTTGTCCTACAGCGGCGCTGAAAGCTATATTGTAAACAAGTCTGTTGCACATAGTAGTAAAGACCATAGGTTTGGGGACTAATCTTAGGTTAATGAAAGGCAAGTCTAACGTGAAATTCATTGTAGAATTTCGGGCAGGTTTAAGAGCAGATTTTGAAACAGTAGCAGGAATTTTTGGTTCTCGATAGAAATATTCGAGCGAAATTCTATGCCATCGAATGAATGGGCTTAATTCTACTTGGATAGGAATAACAATAGACAGGATGTAGCAATAATATCTGGCAGACAGGTCGCCAATCGAGCACTTGAGTCTTATAACGTCAAATCGAAGATAGTATGGAACTGCCAAATTAAGCTGTGTCAGCTATGTTGGCCATATAAAGTTACTCTATGTTGGGTGTCAGGTCTTGTGAAAATTCTAGAATTTGAGCAAGCAGAGGAGCTTGCGAGAAGGAATATTTCCACTCCGCTTATGGGCCCAGAAAGCTTCTGTGAAGTGTGGCGCGGATGCTTGGAAATAAAGATTTGAAACTTAATTGTTCGCATTTGTTGTAATGGACTTTAACTGTAAATAACTACTGCGTATTCCCGGCGTATTATCTGGAAATTTTATATTATTTATGGAAATAATTCCCAGAGTTATAACAATAAATTCACAATAATTATCCAGCCCGTTCGTGATAAGTTGTTCTCTACTTTTTGACCAATGGACAGAATGTTGATTTTTATAAGAATGTAAAAAATCTTTTATAGAAATGTAAAAAGTTTTAATCATTTTTATGGTAAAATAAGAAAAAAAATTGTTTTTCCATAAAGATAAAAGAGTTGACGGGCGTAATTATCTTACGAATTTCACTTCATATTCTTTTTTCAAAATGCCCAAATAATGCTCTTGTCTAAAAGCTTTTAAAATTTTTCTCCCGATTGAATTTTATTTACTTTTTCAAAAAATAAATATTTATTTACTAAATAAACATATTTAAATAAATAACAACAATTTACATTAATGCATTTTAACCACCAAATTTCGTATATTTTTGAATTAAAATAAATTATAAACATGTAAACAAATCTCAATATTTTTGAAAGTATTATTGTTTTTCAAATATTTAAAAACAATTATAATCCAATAAACTCTAATTAGTGCAATACATTGTATTTTTGAATAGATTATTATTATGTTATTAAATTACTAATTATTCTTAATCACAATTAATTACTAGTTTGTGGTGTATATGGTAAATAGATTTTCCTTTACATAATTAAATATAATGTGCCAAAAACAAAATTTATTCATTATTGCCTCTACTCCACCCTCCTTTTTAGTTGGAAATTTAAAAAAATAATTAAATTCTTACACGTGTCTGACTTATTTGGTATGGCAGATTATTGCAGCTCATTTTTGGACGCCATCGCATGCCAAAATTCGTCAAATTTTGCGTGTGTCCATTGTTGTTTTTTTTTTTTTAATAACAATAGAAATGACCCAATGTCATGTGTTGCCGCGTTGAACGTGAGTAAATCATAGTTTCATGTAGGAAATGAAACTGTCATTTCTGTCAATACTCTCAAGAGTTTTGTAATTTGAAAAAATTAACATTTTAATGGAAATTTTCGTGATATCCACAACATATTTGCAAAATGTAACACATCATGCTTGAGTTAATATAGAAACACGGGTGGTATTTGGTTTTCATATGAAGGTTGTGGGAACTCGTAAAATCGTTAATTGAATTGACAAAAATCTAGATTGCATGGGTCGGTCGTTTTACGTAAATACACTCTGAGATCATATGGGCCCTTGTGTTACCATTTAAATAACAACTTCTTAAAATATCCAATAGTCGGCCATGTTATATGTTTAGGTAAAAGCTCTCCCAAAACCGCTATGAGCAATCCACGAGGTTGTCGCAAATAACATATAACATACATATGCCAGACGTAGTTCAATTCATCACTGAAACATTATCTCTCATTCTAACAGCGTAGGTATCTCTTACGTTTCGCCAATAACTTCATCTACACAGTGTCATGTAATTATGACCGTTAGGAGGTTAATCGATTTTCATTGATAATGAAGGCCAGACAATTTCGGATTTTGTACAAGTAACGCCGATTCATTCCACAATTTTGTGAACGCCACTGCTAAAGCATGCTTGTATACCCTCTTACGCAAGAGTCACAGCAAGGGATGACTCTTTGAAAGCGCGCTTATTATTCCTTTGGAAGACTGAATAACTTGGGAGCCAGTTCGACATGTTGTGTCTTGAGCATCTAAGAAGAATATTATTAGAAAGCTCTGTAAACAGAGGTTAATACATACATACAGTAGCGAGCATAAAAAATGCAACGCTAAGCCGATTGATCTTTATGTGCGTCTCTTTCAAAAAAAAAGTACGGAAATTAAAAACTTTTTTTTATTTTTATGCTCCACAAACTTAGTTAACAAATGCAGGTTACAATATCAAAATTTTTCTATCCACTTATTTTTATTTTAACATTTAAGGAAAAAAGTGCCAAATTTCAGCGAGCAAAAAAAATGCAACGCTATGTTATTCATAACTTTATTTAAATTAAATGTAAATTCTTACAAAATGTTGGTTAAAAATATACTTAAAACTAAAAATTGGTTGCGTAGCCTTTATTTTCTATTACCGCTTGCAGTCTGGAGGGCATAGAATCCACTAGGGGCACGATTGTGTGTAGGGGTATTTTTTCCCATTCTGACTTAAAAATTTTTTCTAATTCCGCCAAATTTGAAGGATTTTTCTTATTAGCTTCCCGATCTAAAGTCTCCCATAGGTTTTCTAAGGGCAGATTGTGACGGCTAATCCAAAATTTGCACATCATGGTCGCTTAGGTAGTTACGAACCAAGCGACTAGGGTGCTTCAGGTCATTGTCTTGTTGGAATATGCTGTTTGGGGGCATTTTTTCCAGAAGATGTGAGAGCATATTTCCTTCTAGGATCTCCCAGTAATTAGTGGCATTCAAAATACCATCGATTTTCACCAGCGGACCAACTCCGTTGCGAGAAAATGAACCTACCAATAAATTCCTTAAAATAAAGAATTTCGGTGAAAAACAAAAGTAACTTACCCCACACCATTAGCCATGTTTTACTGTTGGTAGCTGATATCTGAGAGAATATCTCTGCTCAGGTGGTCTTCTAATATATTTTATCCCATCAGATCCAGAAAGATTAAATTTACTTTCACTACTAATGGTGTGGGGTAAGTTACTTTTGTTTTTCACCGAAATTCTTTATTTTAAGGAATTTATTGGTAGGTTCATTTTCTCGCAACGGAGTTGGTCCGCTGGTGAAAATCGATGGTATTTTGAATGCCACTAATTACTGGGAGATCCTAGAAGGAAATATGCTCTCACATCTTCTGGAAAAAATGCCCCCAAACAGCATATTCCAACAAGACAATGACCTGAAGCACCCTAGTCGCTTGGTTCGTAACTACCTAAGCGACCATGATGTGCAAATTTTGGATTAGCCGTCACAATCTGCCCTTAGAAAACCTATGGGAGACTTTAGATCGGGAAGCTAATAAGAAAAATCCTTCAAATTTGGCGGAATTAGAAAAAATTTTTAAGTCAGAATGGGAAAAAATACCCCTACACACAATCGTGCCCCTAGTGGATTCTATGCCCTCCAGACTGCAAGCGGTAATAGAAAATAAAGGCTACGCAACCAATTTTTAGTTTTAAGTATATTTTTAACCAACATTTTGTAAGAATTTACATTTAATTTAAATAAAGTTATGAATAACATAGCGTTGCATTTTTTTTGCTCGCTGAAATTTGGCACTTTTTTCCTTAAATGTTAAAATAAAAATAAGTGGATAGAAAAATTTTGATATTGTAACCTGCATTTGTTAACTAAGTTTGTGGAGCATAAAAATAAAAAAAAGTTTTTAATTTCCGTACTTTTTTTTTGAAAGAGACGCACATAAAGATCAATCGGCTTAGCGTTGCATTTTTTATGCTCGCTACTGTATATACCGGAATGGAGTTGGCATTCCTTACCTTAAATATGTAATTTTCGGTATTTGTAGAGATATGTAGAGTTTACCATTTAGCAGCAAATTGGTTTATAAGATTGGCAGCAACAAATTTGTACCTCTTAGTAGAAGATTTGCTGTATTATTAGCATTGATTTGCATTATTTTCGTTGTGTCGATACCCAACTTTTGCTACATGCCATAGATAGATGTTATCTGCATACTTGACGGCCTCCTTATGTTGGTTATTAATTGTTTCGATTAAGTTTTGAACCTGACGTCAAATTGAGTCAAATATAAATAACATCGTATATAAACCAATTTTATCTTTTCCTATACATCATATTAATTAAGTCTATTTAAGTTTTCCATACATGCCATATTATTTCCAGTCTTACATCGTATAACTTAAAAAACAAAATATAACAACTTACTTCCTATCTAAAGTTTTTCTTTGTTGATTTTTATGTAAATACATATATAGATATGTATATACTAACTAGACAAATATATAACAAAACAAAAAGTATTCAAATATTTAAAAATGAACTTGAACTTTATTGCCTGCTAGTAACCGAAATACAAAATAAAAACAAACGAAAATTCTGAACAACAAAACATGGCTGTCATCGCAATGGAATAGAAAACTTGTAAACCCGTCTAAAATTGTGTTGTACGTAAAATAAAATATAGGCTGGGTTTTAACAACTTGTTTTCTATCTACATATGTACAGTGGGATAGGATGTGAAAAATTATACGTGTTTATCAATATCAATCACAGATTTCGAATTAATAATTAGAAAAATTAATCAATTAAATATAATCGATTAATTGATTAATTAAAATTAATTGATTAATTAAAATTAATTGATTAGTTGATAAATAATTTGTTTAATTGTTTATTACAACCCTTTAGTCAGTAATACAACCTAGCTCCTCACATCACTCTTATCATTTTAAGAGTAAATTAAATTGCCTTGAAAAGTTTCTTAAAAATCTATCGTTCAGAGTCGAATTTAAGCTGTAGGTCCCGCCACTTATGTATAAAATTAACACACACAACATAAGTGGTGTGAGAAGCTAGGTCGTAATCCTGACTGAAGGGTTGTAATGATTGCCTACCAATTCTAGATAGAATTTCAACTTATGTCTCTTTATTGTTGTATGTTACAAGGATCCTATGCATCACACTATTTTTCCTATCCAAACTTACAGTGAGCGCTATAAGTGAGTCAACACCCACTATAATTTTAAATTTTCTATTAGGTTCTTAAGTATAAAAAAAGTTTCTTTATTATGAATTGTTGTTTCTGTTTAACATTTTATAAGTAATAAATAAGCGTTTTTATTTTTGGAAATTTATTTGACTATTCTCATTTACTTTTCTCGCTATCCTAAGAAAATGAATTATTTCAGTCGTGTTTACTCACTTTTGGCGCTCACTGTATTTAGTTTGCCTATAACTATGTTTGACCATGTCGTTGTTTATGTCGTAAGCGGTCGGAACAGAGCTTACTTGAAATTTAATCATTTTATCTACAGTGGCGAGCAAAAGTGTATTCATGTTGGCAGATTCCGCCCTTTAACCTCTATAAAATCTTTAATGAATGAGAACGCAAGATGAATGTTTCAGGGTTGATTACTTGTTTATTATATTACATATTTAAGTTAAAAAATTAAAAGAAATTATATACCATACGTCAAGAATATAAATAAATTAAAAATAACTCTATTCGAACACTTGCACGTATATTCAGAAACCTTAATATTGAGCGATTTTTAATACTTTGTCCACAATCCTTTGTTCTTTTTTATATTTTTAATGCGCTTTGGCATACTCCACCAATTTTTGTATGATTTCATCTGGGATTTTGTTCCGCTCCTCTTGTACTCTTTGCCAGAGTTCATCCATGTTCGTTGGTGCTCTTTCATACGCGGCCAATTTTCTTTTTAAAAGAGCCCACAAATTTTCTATAGGATTGAGATCCGGGCTTTGTGCTGGCCATTTAAGTAATTTAAATTTTTGGTTAGACAACCAATTTCTAACAATTTTGGAGGTATTTTTAGCATCTCCATCTTGTTAAAAGTGTATCTCCTCCTCGGGATATGCACTTTTGTCCACATATTCTGGCAAATTAGCCTGAAGAATATTGAGATAATCTTCCTTCTATCTTAACCAGTGGACCAACGTTCCACCAAGTAAAACACCCCCACACCATCAGACTTCCCCCGCCATATTTTACTGTTTGCTTTACATGAGGTCTTTGAAGATTTTCATGTGGGCGGCGCCAGTAATATTCTAATTGGAAACGGTTCATTTTAGTTTCATCAGACCAAATCACATGTTTCCAATCCTCTGCTGTCCAGTTTTCGTAAAAAAATTTATTGACGTTTTACTAGAAAATTTACCAACATGAAAACACTTTTGCACGCCACTGTACATTTGAAACTAATGGCCTGCAAGAGCCAGTTACAGTATCAGGATCACATATTTAAAGGGGTCTAGTCAACTCAATTTCTTTCAAAGCACAAACAAGTGCCGGGCCGTTCAGCAAAACTAGGCTAATCTATGCATATCGAGATATAAGGAGATTACTAAAGTTTGGAAAAAGAAACGATTTTTTATGTTCCAAAATAAATTTCGGGAAAATTTGTTTTCACGTTAAATCACTGCAGCTCCACTGTAAACCATTAAATAACAATTTTAACCATATTTTTTCTTTTATTTAGTTTAAAACTCAAATAAACAATACCGAATAAAAGAATGTTAAAATAAAAAACTAACACAAAAACAAACAAAAAAAAAAATTAGTATGACTACAGAAAAATAAGGCCAGAAGGGTTTTCATTTACTTTGCTGTTATTCTTGAGTCTTCTTCTTCTGATTCAAAACATTTTATTTTTCTTGTTTTTTTTTTGTTATTGTTGGATACTACAACATACAATAATACATATTTGGTAAAAAGAATAAAGAATAAACAACAACAAATAATTAAAAAAAAAAACCGAAACAGAAACACATTTAAGAGTTAATTTTTTTATTCACAAATAGTACTAAATTGCCGGACGTACAGACAAACCGTAGTACAAATATTATTTACGGCTGCTAATCGCGCTCGCTTTTTTTAACGCTCATACGTGTTTGTACTTTTTATTGTTTTGCTTTTTTTCTCAAAAAAATAGTGTTTTTGTTTAAACTTTTATTTTTATTTTTAATTCTTTTTTTGTTCGAATAAAATTACGTCATTTGTTGCTATTTTAATGCGAATTAATTTTATACGAAAGCAAACAAAAAAAAAAAACAAAGAAAACACCAACGACATTACCATTACCGCCGCCAACCACGTCCAATAGCAAAAATTTTAAAAAAAGAGAAACTTTTTTGTGTGTAATTGTAAAAACTATGTACATATTTGAAATTGTTTAAACAAAAACGACAACAAATGTAACCAAAATAGATTCTGGCAAGTATTGTAGATTTCCGTTTTATGCTAAAGCAATTGGGGTTTAAAGTTCAAATGAAATTTAAATTTAATCTAATTGAATACCTAAATCGAAAAAAAAAAATGGTACCAAGATCAGGGAAATTAAATAAACTACTAATTAAACGTGGTATTGTTGTTATTTTTAGAGTGAAACATAAATAGAATCGATTTGATTTTTGTGACACTTTATACATACATACATACATAATTGGCCATTACAACCCTTCAGCCAGAATTACGGCCTAGCTTCTCACACCTGTCATGTTGTGTGACTTAATTTTATACATGAGTGGTGGTTCCTACAGTTTAACGCCGACTCCGAACGACAGATTTTGAGAAACTTTTTCATGGCAGGTTTATTTACTCTCACTTTTTGCCAGAAATCTGCTGAGGGGAAGTCGCCGAAGAAATATTTTTTTTTCATATTTCGTTTTGATATCTGGTCTGGGGCTCGAACCCGGGCTTTACGTCTAATAAGCAAACACACTACTTACTAGACTACGCTGACTTGTTTGGTATTAGACTCTAATATTAGAGGTAGTTTTTATAGACAGACTACCACGACATCTATCAGACACTATGAATCTACCTTATACTCCGAGAAGTGGTAGTGTTTTGGCTTATTAGACGTAAGGCCACAGTTTAATCCCCATGTCAGACATCTCCAACAAAATGAAATACGAAAAAGTATTACTTTAGTGACTTCCTTTCATCAGATTTGTGGCAAAAGCTCTGAGAGTAAATAGAAATTGTCATGAAAAGTTTGTTAAAAAATCAGTCGTTCAAAGTCGACTTTAAACCGCAAGTCCCGCCACTCATGTATACAAAAATTAGCACAGACAATATAAGTGATGTGAGAAACTAGGTCGCAATCCTGACTGAAACGTTATAATGAACGATTATGTAATGTTATGTATGTGTTACTTCGAGAAATGATAATCCTGTGTCCTTAGTGCTGTTTCTCATGTCATCAGTGCTATTGTAATAGAACTGCAAAACTGTTGGAGCAATTCAATAATAAATGTTATTGCTTAAAGGGCTAATACCTAATGGCCAATTAAAATGTCCAAACCACCAATTCATTCAACAAGTCAAATGATAACTTTTCTAATCAAGTAGCATACTATTACAAGTTGTTATGAAAAGCAAATGCTTGAGAATTAAATTAACTTTAACTATCTTTTTTAGTATTGTAATAAAAATATAATTTAAAATAAAGTATACTCTCGTATATTATTAAAATATTGAGTCAATTTAGGTAATGTTATCACTCTCATACACTAAAGGAATACAATCTAAAGAAATTATTCACAGAAGACATGTACTTAATAAATATGTAAAATAGAAAAAAAATAATAAGAAAACAACAACAACAACAACATGAAAAAAGAACTGTAACAATATTCGCGTACATGTTTTCAACGCTATAAAGCATAAGAGAAAGAAAAAAAGTAGAAAAATTATATGCGACGATGATGGCTCTTATCATTATCACTGGGGTACATGTACATATAATGTACCATCAACTGCACTATAAAGACCAGTAAAAGAACATTGACTGCTTCCCACGTCGCTGTTGAAATGAACGACTTGGAGGAAGCATAGCAAGTGACAACTAACAAAGCCAAAACAACCGAGAATGGCAACGCTTTTAACACGCACCAAATGTACGATAAGTAATGAAAACAAAAAAAAAAAACAGTACAGAATCAACTTATAAATGTCAGTAAATGCCATTTTGTACATGCAAAACCAAAAGGAAGAAAAGAATACTTTGTTTCGTGCTTTTTGGACAAAATAACAAGCGATACCCTACATACGGTTTGTAAAACAATTAGATATGAAATGTATAATAAATTAATATTTTGCATGAAGAGCACTTGATATCATGATGTGACCACATGGTGGATGACGTAAAGTAGTTATAACAGATAGAAAATAGATTCTTAATAAGCCAAAGGAACTTTATTAATATAAATAATCATGTACGAGGGTGGTTCACTAAGTTACATACATACATACCTACATAATTACAACCCTTCGGAATTACAACCTTCAGAATTACAACCTAGCTTCTCACAGACTTATGTATGTTGTGTGGGTTAATTTTATACATGAGTATGGGGTGTGTGGACACAAATCTGCTGAGATGCAGTCGTCGAAGAAATATTTTTTCGCTTTATTGAAGATGTCTGACCTAGGTTTGAACCTCAAGTCTCAAGTCTAATAAGCCAACGCACTACCTACTAGACTATGGCGGCTACTAAGTTAGTCACTAGGTTAGCCACTGTTTAACTGAAACATAGTTTATATATACAGCGAGCGCCAAAAGTGAGTAAACAACACTGAAATAATTCATTTTCTTAGGATAGCGAGAAAAGTAAATGAGAAAAGTCGAATAAATTTCCAAAAATAAAAACGTTTATTTATTACTTATAAAATGTTAAACAACAATTCATGATAAAGGCACTTGTTTTATACTTAAGAACATAATAGAAAATTTAAAATTATAGTGGGTGTTGACTCACTTATGGCGCTCACTGTATTTGTCAACATAGTTTCGTTACTGCTCTGTGCTCTTTTTCCAATGTTTCTAATTCCAAAAAATAAAATTTGACGAGGTGAATAAAATAGATTGGTTTGTAAACCATTTCCGCGTATAAATTTCTTTAATTTTGGATGTAAAAAATTCTTACTTGGGGCTATAGAATAGAGCTTATGAGGGAGTAATTCGTAGCCCAAATCATGGATTTTTATTATATTTATACGAAATTTATTCCTTTTTAATTTTGTCCTCAAAGAAGGCTATAGTCTGCTACCAATGACTGTCAAACACAAATTACATGACGCAGGCTGGCAGACGTCTGTTGACAATAGCAGTGATGTCCTTCCAAAAAGTCACGGACTTATTGACTCATTCTCGAATATTTTACTCCTATAAATTTCAAATTAAACAAGAATTTATTTTTATTTGCCAAAAATATTTCTTCAAATATTAAATTTTACTTCATCTTCAAATATTATACATACATACGTGTAATCGTAGCAATAGTCCTTCACACACTCCTTCTACTCTTTTTTTTTACATTGAAATATTTTCTTAATTTTACATTTTATGTGATGACAATATACGACAGTATATTCCCGTAGTAAATTTTTTGCATTAAAAACAAATGAAATTCATATTGTACGGGAATATTTTAACTTTTTATGTGTTGATGTTATATTTCCTTTGGCTTTTTATTATACTGTTAATTTGATTAATTTAAAAACTGAAACTATGTTATGAAAATATGTATATTTTATTATACAATATATTGCAAAACGTGACCAATAAGTCTCAGATGGTTGTATATGTTTTTTTTTGTCCTGAACAGTCCCACCAGTACATAGTAAATAGAATATAAAAAAAAACTATAAATGAAATTAACACATTTGGACTCCTCCCAGAGTTTTAAAACCTTAAATGGATTCATAAAAAAGCAATATTTTTCCAAAAGGATTACGTGGTTTTTCTAATTTCATTGGAACTACTCAAATGATTTTGGAAATAGAGAAACTTAGTAAAAGAAAAATGTGTGTGAAAAAATTTTAACAGAGCTAAAGTTAAGGTTAACAGAGCCATGTTAAGTGGTTAACAGAAATTACAAAAAACGGTCAAGAAAGAAATCACCCAAATATACGATATCGGAGAATGGAATCTCTATCGCTTACATACATACATACATATATAATTGGCCATTACAACCCTTCAGTCACGATTACGGCCTAGCTTCTCACAGCACTCATGTTGTGTGCCTCAATTTTATACTTGAGTGGCGGGACCTACAGTTTAACGTCGACTCCGAACGACAGATTTTGAGAAACTTTTCATGGAAATTTTATTTACTCTCAGACAGTGTTGCCGTTTTTGGTTATTTCTAACCAAAATTGGTTATTTTTTTGATCAATGTGTAGATGTGTAGATTTTTTTGGTTTTGGTTATTTTTTTTTCTTATAAAAAAGCTGTTGTTTTGTTTGTTAAAATGAATTAATTAGTAAGACTAAAGTTTTATTTTGCAATTTCTTGTTTCTTTTTTTATTAATTATTATTTAAATTTGAAAAAAAATTAAATAAAAGTCTGCGAATTTAATTTTGGTTATATTTTTTCTTATTTGGTGATTTTTTTCACGAATGTTGGTTACAAAATTTATTTTTTCGTGGCAACACTGCTCTCAGAGTTTTTGCCAGAAATCTGCAGGAAATCCTCTCAGCAGATTTCTAAACGTCGACGATTACCTCTCAGAGTTTTTGCCAGAAATCTTCTGAGAGGAAGTCACCAAGAAATATTTTTTTTCATATTTCTTTTTGATGTCTGGTCTGGAGCTTTTACATCTAATAAGCGAATCTCTATTGCATACATAACATAATTGGCCATTACAACCCTTCAGTCAGGATTACGGCCTAGCTTCTCACACCACTCATGTTGTGTGAATTAATTTTATACTTGAGTGGCGGGACCTACAGTTTAACGTCGACTCCGAACGACAGATTTTGAGAAACTTTTCATGGAAATTTTATTTACTCTCAGAGTTTTTGCCAGAAATCTGCTGAAAGGAAGTCTCCGAAGAAATATTTTTTTATATTTCATTTATATGTCTGACCCCCGCTCATCTCTATTACATTCCTTAAAAATTATGCCCCACACGTCCTGATTGGACCAGCTTCTCTGGTAATTCGGTAATTCTTTTGAAAATTGAAAAACTTGGACAAAACAAACGTATTTATTTTAACAATGTCTGGAGAGGATGATCGAAATTGTGGAAAAATAGGACTTGCTGCAGGTATCCCACTATATACAAAATGTAGCCTAAGGTTTCCCTAATAAAAACGCAATTGGTGTACAAAATAAGTTCTTTTATTTTCTTCTAAATCTCCAATTATTTCAGAAAATATAATACTAGTCTAGAAATGGAGGGGGAAAATACTACTTTTCAAATGCTAGATTTGCAGCGAAGCATTTTCTTTTGTAACGCGGCAATTATTACTAGACTACGGCAACTTCTATCAGTAGACATTCCAATATTTTATATATATGGAGGGGGGAAAATACCAGTGGAGGGGGAAAATACCAGTGGAGGGGGAAAATACCCGTTTTCAAATGCTAGATTTGCAGCGCTGCATTTGCTTTTGCAGCAAATTCTATCGGCAACTTCTATCAGTAGACATTACAATTTTTTATATATATGCAGGGGGAAAATACCCGTTTTCAAATGCTAGATTTGCAGCGCTGCCTTTGCTTTTGCAGCGCGGCAATTATTACGAAACTACGGCAACTTCTATCAGTAAACATTACTATCTCTTATACTTTTTCAGTTGAACTGCAATTGTACTGTCGTGCACTGCACTGCACACAGTAACCATGTTCCAATTAAGTATGAAATAAAATATGCCAATTAATTTTAATATTAAACTACATGTATAGAAATTATGCATTATTTAGACATTTTATATAAATTTTGCTGCTTGACACTGGCTATAAACAGTTGAGCTATTTTATTTCCTCTTACCGAAGTTTCACTTTATAAAAGTCCCATTACAAAATCAACAAATCAAACTTGAAAAGGATTTAAAGCAGAACAATACCACTAACCCACCTATTCGCTGTGCCACACAACCGGCATATGTGTGTGACACCGTAATATATTAATAACAAACCAAAAGAATATTTACAATACCAAAAAAAAAAAATGAGGAAGAAGAAGAAGAAGACGAAAAATAAAAACTAGGATGGTCTAGGCTACAGAGAGAACTGGAGCAGAGTCATGCTTTCAGGCTAGAATGTGTGTACATAGAATATAGTAGCAAAAGTTAGTTGTTAGGGTATGGAAGGTCATGTTAGGCATGTTGTTTAATGGCAGGAAGGATAAAGACAATCTCAGTGTTTGCTTATATTTTAAATAAACATTTTGTTTGTAGAGCAGAATTAAACATGTATGTATGTATGTATGTGTTGAAATATTAATGCCTTTCCTTTTTGGCTTACTTGCCTTGCTCACCGATTTGAGTCACTTGTGGCTGGTCTTAAACAACCAGCGTATAGACGGCGGACGCCTTTAACTTCTGATTTTATTTTCATTATTGTTAAAAACCACAACCATGTGCCGCCATATACCAATTTGGTATTCTTGTTGCTTTTGTTGTCATTCTTGTTGATACGCTATTCTACCCCACTGTCTTTTGAGCTCAACCGTTCTGCCCTTACTCAATGAAAAGTGGCATAATTTTTGTTTTTGTCTTACAAACATTTGTGTTGCCTTTCCTTGCTTCGATAATTTGTTACGCTTAGAGAGTCAGTCATACGAGGTAAATGAATAAGAAAAACTAAACTGAACTTAGAAACTTGGAAATTCCATTGGGAAATATATTTTTTACTGAGGATTAACCAAGGAAACTTATCTCCAAAGCAGTGGCAGTCTACTCAGGCCACTTAAGTCTACGTTTGCATGGATATTATGTTGGCTTAAGCAACAAGAATTTCATTTTCCGGAACTGTAGAGGGGACAGTAGGGAATCAGTGGTGCAATTATTATGCTAATGTTCAGTGTAGGTTAGGAATGGACTGACCATACTTCCAAATATTAAAGAACATTGCAAACGTCAAACTGGAGATAAGCATCGTGTTTGTAGTAGCGGGTTCAGACCAAACAAAAATAACACACATCAGATAAAATTGAGAGTAACGACGAGATGTTTGATGCGCAAATATGTCACTGAGTGCTAATTATACCCACCAAGTGGGAGAGTCGCCGTAGTCTAGTAGGTAGTGTGTTCGCTTATTAGACATAAAGCCCGGCTTCGAGCCGCAGGCCAGACATCAAAACGAAATATGAAAAAAAAAATATATTTCTTCGGTGACTTCCTCTCAGCAGATTTCTAGCAAAAACTCTGAGAGTAAATAAACCTGCCATGAAAAAGTTTCTCAAAATCTGTTGTTCGGAGTCGACGTTAAACTGTAGGTCCCGCCACTCAAGTATAAAATTAAGGCACACAACATGAGTGGTCTGAGAAGCTAGGTCGAGTAATGGCCAATTATGTATGTATGTACGTATGTATTCCTTGCAACATCTCAAACTATTCCTTATTCATTTAATTCGTGGTGTAATAGTCACGTTTCAACAAAAAAAAAAGAGAGTACAACAGGCGTTGTGCCTTGGCATAGAAGAAAAAAAGTTTATTATTTCATATGGGACTGTGTGAGTATGCAAGTGTGTGTGTGTGCGTCTTGTGTTTATGTGAAAATTGAAGGTTGTGTTGTCGTCTGGTGTGGCAAATTTTGTGCGAAAGTACGAGGCTCCTCTACAATGCTACACTACTCTATGACATTAACATCATTTAAGTTTCATGTTTTTTTTACTTACCAAACGCCCACTTCCCCTTTCATTCATTTTTTGTGCATTCATACATACATATGTATGTATATACGAATGAAGATATATGAATAGTTTCAGTTGAGTTGAACCCTATGTCTTGCTATGAGAGTGTGTAAGCATGTAAATGTTGCTCTCTCTCTGCAAGGAAGAATAAAAGTGTATGTATGTATATGTGTTGTGTGCAGACATTGTAATTGTAATTGTTGTTGACTTAAGTATAATTAAAAGTGTGTCAATGCTTTGTATCCTACAAATTAGTTACCACTACAACAACAGCAATAGCACCAAACAACAAAAGAAAGGAAAGGCTGTGAGTAAAGCAAAAAAAAAAAAAAAGAAAGGAAAGGACAAGAACATAAAAGGATAATTATTAAATTGGAAAATTGTATGTAAAAAGAGCACATTTTATGCCAACAAAAGAGAAGATGTCAACATAAAAGATTCACATAAAAAAGGGCCACAACAACTTTTACTACAACTACTTACAGCTACATTTAAATATTTAAAAAAGTAGGAGTGTGTCCTTTTTTTATTTTTTGAAACAATTAATAAGGAAATGTTACAAGGTATTTTTCATTATTTTAGCATGCATAGTAATTGTAGAAAGAGCGCGTAAAAGCATGTTAAAAGGTTATTTCTTTCTTCGCCAAAAAAAAAAAGAAATATTGTCCTATGAAATCCGCATGAAAGTGAATTACGGCAGGTTATTATTAAGCATGAGTACATTCTAAGGAGTGTCCTTTGAGGAGCAGAAATGCTTGTATTTTTATGAAATCATTTTGCATGCAAACTTTATGCTTTCTGTTTAGAGAATCTAAAATTCGGCGTCGTTTTGAATATGAAATAAAACCTAAGAAGTAAGGAGTACTCACGATGACATTGTGGCATTCACTAAACTTAATGAAAAAATTATTTCAATCTTAATTTAAAGAAAATTGTATTTACTGTATAGCATTAGTTTCGTCACACGAGAGAAGTCTCTGCCCAATGAGACAATAATAACGCTGCACTGAGATCATTTTCATTGGTAATGGCGAAGCTAAAATAAAAAATTTCCCTGAAAACTATTCCTATATGTTGAAGATATAGTTTTCAATCGTAAACTGTCATCCAATCCCATCTTGACAGATTCCCATTCCATAGCTATAAGGACAGCAGTAACAACTAGCTTGGTATGGTCCTTGATGTCGATGGCGTTGGCGTACACAAAGCACATTCCACGGCAAAGTGATTGCATGATATGTGGTCATGCCATGGTTTAAGACCTTAAATTAAATCTTTCGTAGAAATTCTTTTCTAATTTGTAGAAGCTGCTGTAGTTGCCCACCGTCATCCTGCACAGTCTAATGATATTATACAGAATATCAAGCTCAAACATTGCTACAGAAACGTGCTATGGTACTAACGAAAGCTGTCTTATATTCGACAAAATGGCAGTGTGAGTGAAAGAATATTTTACAAACAAGGTGGTATATACACCATTTCGTATTTTTCGTATTTTCTGTTAATCACTTAACGTTGCTCTGTTAACTCTAACATTAGGTCTGTTTTTCTTTTGTCTTTGCTAGTTAAAATTGAATTTAACTTCACACACATCATTATATCCCATTTTATGAACTTACTCTCTCGAAAATGCTTGGCAAAATTTGTGAGTATCGGTTTGCTCACACACTCGCCTTTTCTGAAAATGATCCCGTTTGGTTCAGCATCGATCGGCGGATAGCCAGTTAGTGGCTATGGTGCTACGCACTACCATTTTCGCGGTATTTTCTTTAGTAAAGTTCAACAATTTCAATGTCACTTCATTGTCCGCTTGCGATCTTGTATAGGTCATAATGATACAATTATTACCAATTGGCGACTTTCAGCCTTTCTGTTATCATCCTTCATATAGATAGCGTAACAAAATCATTTTTTTTTAATATCCATTATTATGTCATTATATCCTATTTTATAAACTTAATATGGCCACATAATGTTATAGCTGACATACATCGAAATAAAAACGATTTAAAAAAAATTCTGAAATGCAACAAAGATTTAAAAATTTATATGAAAAAAAAATTTCTTTCCAAGTGACTGGGTTTATGTGGTGAAGTGCATTGCATTTCGTTCGCTTTTGTTTTTCACATTTTGTTTTTTTCTTTGTATAGAGTGGTGCTGTTTTTATTGTATTTTGTGCCTGCCATAAATGTCTGTCACCTTTGTCTTTGGCTAAATGAGTGGCGTACAGACAGACGTGTTACGTTGAATGGAATAAGTAGAATAATACAATAGTCTATAGAATGTTGAAAGCTCTTGTGCATTGCAATTGTATAAAATGCAACATTTTACAGCAACAGTAAAATGCACAACACACCTAATTTACTACGTTTAACGATGATATTCATACGTTTGTGTGGGTGGTTGGGTGATGTTACGGGGGCAAAAGCGACAATGAATGGATGCTTAATTTCTCAGAAAAGTGGGTCATGAGATGTTAAAGAATTATTTCACTATCTGTTGATTTTTACTTTTTTTTTTCTTCTTATGTTAGTGTACTTGAATCAAAGGTTAGGTGGACTCACATTTAATAATCATGGCCTCGCTTTGATGCCTGCAAGGGGAAAAACTAGTTCTTAACATATGTATTGTTACGTTTTAACCCTTTTAAAACGTTAAAAATATGAGTTCGTAGATTGCAAATAAAATAAAAATAAATTTGTGTTTAATTTTAACTCAATTCTTTATTGTTCGCACAATTCCGTGTGGCACCTTTGGTAAAATTGATTTACACAGCAACAATTTACTTAAATTGTTATTCCTTCTGTACACTCGTTAGTTAGAACTTCAAGCCGCGATTCTCTTCACACGCAACGCAACGTGTCTTCACACAAGACTGACTGAATTCTTTTTCCTACCGTTGCTCGCTTTGTCTTGCCTTTTATATCGCTGGATCAATAGTCTAATGAATACTCTCAAAGGAGAATGACTGCCTTCGGGAAATATCTAAAAATGTAAACAAGTTGTTTTCATTATTATTGTTTGTGTATCTTGTTTACGTTTATCCTTGCAAAGTTGTTGTTGCTTGTTTACTTTGTCTATACCCTTTTTTATACACTGATGTTGTTGTTATATTCTTGTTTATTCTTTGATCATGTAAACAAGCCCATTGTTTTTGTTGCTATATTTTTACTTATTCGTTGATCATGTAAACAAGTCCATTGTTTTGTTTTTGGAACTTTTGTTTAGTATTTTAACAACACCATTTCCATTTTCGTAACATAATATATTTGTTAGATTGCTGTTCAATTGGGTTAATACACGCCTATCAATACACCGATCTGAAGGCAGAGAATTCTTGAGTAGCCAGTTTTCTTGCGGCGTTTTTACACCTGCGCTCCCACTTCGCAGGATAATAACAGAATAATGAGCATTTGTGGTTTTTCCTTTACGTCGTTCTCATGGATTAATTTAAAAAATTTATCTCCTGTTATTATATAGGATCCAATTTTATTGCACTTCTACGTTCATCCCTTCGTCTTTGCAGTACAGTTACTTACTTACATAATTTATCATTACAACCCTTCAGGACAGGATTATGACCTAGCTCCTCCTCAGTACAGTAGTTCTTCACTAAAAGTTTGTCTCTTTTTAATTTGTTCTAAAATTTCCAAATTTTTCAACTATGTTAACTTAACCGTCTCTGTTAACATAACATTTACTGTAAAAAAAAAGAATATATCTTTCGTAGCTAACTTTTCATACAAAAAGGCTCTGATATTTTTCTTCTTTTGCTGACTATTTAAACACTTTACGTTTGTTAAATTTCAAACAGTGTAGACTAACGAAAGCTTTTTCTTTTTTATTTTCTTTTTCAGTTTATACTTTTCGTTTTGTCTTGAGATTTTTTAAAACAATTTTCTTCTTTGGAACACTTTCATTCGTAAATAGATTCTGGTCATAAATTTATTTATTTTATTCAGTGATTTTCTTTAAGAACACGGAATAAACGGTTTAAGAGAAACTGAAAGAAAAATAGTTTTTGGCAACGGTCGTCCTTGAACTTCTGTATACGAGTACGTGTCTTCTTAGTTTTTAATTATTTTTTTTTTTCAAAATAAATCACTTAAAATACTTGTTAATAATTATAGCACAGTAGTGGGGCCAGAGATGTATAAACGTCAGGATTGGGAAATTTTAAGTTTCATAAATTTCTTATAAATGAATAGACACATTTCCTAATTTAGACAAATAAAATGTATATATCACGAAAAGTCGATCGGTTTGTATAGGCTTCCTCAAGATAATACGCGTGTAGTTATATTATATAA
Source organism: Sarcophaga rosellei (assembly GCA_930367235.1). Classification (NCBI taxonomy): domain Eukaryota; kingdom Metazoa; phylum Arthropoda; class Insecta; order Diptera; family Sarcophagidae; genus Sarcophaga; species Sarcophaga rosellei. Next base: position 34,604,194 of record OV884019.1, read on the forward strand.
CTGCCGTCTGTTTGAAGGTTTCTCAGTAGTGATAAACCAAAGGGGTATGTAGATATGGTTACTCTGTGTTAAAAATTGTAAATTCTGCAAATATGATTAATGGAAGAAAAGTGTAATTTTAACCTAAAATTCATAAATTTTTAAATTTAGTGGATCTTTGAATATTCAGTGGTTACTCATAAGTGGTACAAGCTCTCAACACCAAAAAGATGCCAATGAAGAACCTCCCCTTTTCTTTCAAAAATTTAAGCAAGTGTTGATGACGGTGTTGCTCAAATAAATCAATTTTTGAATGAAAGCAGCATAACAACAGTTGATTTTGGGGTATGTCTGTTAGTACAGTGCTACGAATGGCATACGACTAGTTTAAAATAGGCTTATAAGTGGTATAAACTTTTCATAGAATTGTACACCCTAAATCATTGTTAAGTGATAATAACGTTGTAAGTGCAGTAAATGTTGTTAAAAATCTCAATTCTCTAATACACTGGCATAAGTACAGTTGGTTGCCCATGTACCTCTATTAATGATATGGTAACTTACGATGAGCTACTCTTCCAAGACTCTTCCAAAAACACCGAAAGCTGTCAGTTCATTGTAAAATGATGAAAAAAGTTAAGAAAATGGCAATGGCGGTGATGTTGCTATAGAGGTCATCCTTGATCCGATACTGTTTCAAGTTCAAAGTGTTTGAAGATAAATTCAAAGTAGAAGACTAATCTACTTATTGCCAGTGCTAAACAGTTAACTGTGCTCTGTTAACAGCAAATTTTGCTCTGTTAACGCTTAAAGTGGCGCTGCTAAAATGGTGGGTTTTCGTCTTTCGCTTCTAAATTCGAATTTATCTTCGTACACGTTCCCATTTACTCGATAGCTTGTTGATAATTTCATTATCAATCTCTGTATTTTACAGACACTGTAGTTCCTATTGGGGAAAAACTGAAAGAAGTGATGACTTCGATCCACCAAAGATGCAAATAGGTGGTAAGCATTTGGTTGTAGGACGATATTCATAATCAGACTGTCACAGCTTCTGAAGGAATACATTATTCTGTATTGGTTTTTGAACTACTGTTTACTTCTGAGGTTTTAATTTACAGCCAAAGAAGTCTGACACCAAATACGCTACAAAAATTTATTGACTTATAAGATTGGCTTAGCTTCTGTTTACGTTACCTTACTGACATCCGATTCGTAACGTTTCCAATAGATTTGATTGTTCGCTTTAATAAGGTTTATTTGATTTCAATACTGAAATTTACGTCGTATTATACAGGCCCTTATAATATTTTCAATACAATTTTATTTTAAATCTAACAAACTATGTGTATATCGTATCTTGATCAATTCAAATATTGAAAATGAAAAGATTTTAAATGTTAAACATTTGTTTCGTGTGAAAATTTGGTACGTCCATTAATAAAAAAGTGGAAATAAAAAATGAATGTCTTAAACAACCCAGAGCAGCTTAAGAACAGTGTGACATACATATGTCAGCATGACTTTTACTACTTGATTATTATTTTTATATATTCTTTATTATTTTTTATTTTATGTTTAATTTCATTTTATTATCTATTTATCTTTTACTTCTTCTTACTCTTTCCAGATCCTTTGTCATTTGCGCAACCGCCAAAGGGGAAACGTATCGTAAAACGAAATATGTTGTTGTATATTTGGCTTAAAACTGTTGCTGCTGTTGCTGTCCATTAACACAATGAGTGCTAAGTATTAGGCAGCAGTTTATTTTGCAATTACAACCAGTAGTAGTAAATCCTGTCAAATAACTACAACGACGAGTAATCTCTTCCATTTTTATCTCTCCTATATACACGCCACACCCCCACTCGTGTAACGAACACAAAGCAACTACAATAATAATTATTAAAATAATAAACATAATAAAATTGTAAACCTCTAACACAATGGCATTCAGTTACGCCTGCCTTACACTACAGCGTGTGGTATTACCAATTATTTTGGTATTGGGTAAGTCCAACTCATACATATCATCATTCATTTATACACTCTTAGAATTACCATTGAAGGCACGTAAAACTCTAAAAATAAATATAATACCTCAACAGAAAACCGCCTTTTTATTTACTACAATTTAGAAAGGGAGCGGAGAGGCGAGAGCAGTATTTACATACATACATTATTCTAATTGGATTTTTTTTTCATTACTTTGTTCTAATTTTTGCATGATTATTGTTCATTAATTCATTCATTCATATCTTTACTCATTTCAATCATTCAATGCTTAATTACATTAAGACTTCTGGTAAATAGAGAGTATGAGTGGAAAATGTCAAGTTTATTTAAAAAAAAAAGAAAAATAATTATAAAAATAATATTGTATTGATATCATGCATTATTTTTAATTTATTTTGTTTTTTTTTTCGTTTTTGCAGCTGCACTATATCGTCCCGTTGGTATATCATTTGTATACCTATTGATGTTTTTCATTTCACCATTTGTACCGGTGGCCACAAAGAAAAATTTCAAAGGATCTGTTACACCGTATTTTATAATATTAATAGCATTAAGTACAATATTAGTATTATGTCATATAGGGCTGCAAGTATCCATATTGGCCCTCGATATAGGTGACAGCTTCGGTACGTGTACAGTAATTGAACGTTTACTGAGGCATGTTGGCTTTATTGGCTTTCAAAACTTAAAGTGAGTATTATACACAGAAAAAGTAATTTAAATCAGCATACAATTTTAATTTAATTTTAGGACTACAATGAACGTAATGTAATTATCCTTTATTGTTTGTTTCAGAATCTTTGCCGTTATTGAATGGTTGGTGCCAGAAGTAGCCGTTTTCATAAGTTCCATAGTCGTCTATGTGGTGACGAAAAAAATTACACAAAAAGTAGAAGTCCAAATAGAAAATGGCAACGGTGACTCTGCTGATTTAGAAGAGATTCTAGATACCGGTGCCACTGTAAGTGCTGGCGACATGTCGGCGAGAAAATCTAATGACATTGAGCCCACAAATGGTAAATTAGACAACGATAAGCCGAATTTCGATGGTCTCATAAAAATCTGTAAGTTTATGCAATACTTTGAGAACTTTTCAACATACAAAAATTAATGAAAATTTCTTTGATTTTGCAGCACCCTTATTTTGCTTGGCAACTTTATTATTTTCGGCCATATTAAGACCTAGCGTACCGGGTGGTTTTTATTTTTTAATCTTTCTACTATCAGGTTCATATTGGGCAACATTCCAAACATTGCAAAGGTATGATAAGAGAAAAATAAAAAATCAATTTATTTAAAGTATGAGTGTATGTTTGGTGCTTTTTGGATTTTTATAAAAAAAAAAAAATATAAAAAATTTATTTTGTAGGAAATTTGCCATTTTATTACGTTTTGTAATGGTTGTGATTGTGGCCCATACTATTTGTATAGTAGCTTATCAAACGCCCTGGATGCAGGACCATTTAGATGAAAACAATCTGGCTGCAAGGTGAGTGTAATGTTTCATAATTTTGTAAAGAATAAATTTTTCATTAAAGAAAACAAATTGAGAAAACAATATTACAATTTAATTTTGTTTATTTAACCTGAATATTTTTATTTTTATAGATTAATTGGCCTCGAACCTCTTGTTACTTCATCATGTGCCAACGGCAATGACATTAGAATCATTGTATATGATACGAAATTTAAAGCTGATTCATTCCTCAATCCAATAGTTTTATTTTTTACATACTATGCATTAGCATTGACCACTAAGAATCTCATCAAGGCCAGGGTAAGTAACGAAAATTTTAAAACCACTAGATTGCCTTTAAATTTAGTTTCCTTTATCCTTAAATAAATATAAAACAAAAAGTTGTGATTAAAAAAAAAATTCCACAAAATCTTTTATAATGAAGCAATTGACTCAAAAAACTTTTGTTTTTTAATTTTCTTATTATATTTAATTTTAACAAGAATAACCTTTTATTTTAGAAAACTGTTAATTTAACCTAAACTAACACTAAAACCAACATTTTTCTATTTTTAAAATTTTTTTGTCTTCTTATAACAAAAAAAAAAAAAAAAACAATGCTGCTTTAACTGCTGGCTTCCTTAATTTCCTTTTAACACGACGACAAATTTTTTGTTTTTTTCCTAAAACAACATAAAATAATAAAACAAAAACCAAATTAAATTAAATTTAAAATTCACTAACAAAAGATCATTGCTAAACCAGCCACTGCTTTTGGTCATGAAGTTGATAATAGTAGTACCCATAAAATACAACGACAAATATCGCTGATTACACAAACATCACGTAGTAGTAAAAAGGATGGTACTAGGAGTAAATCCCAACGTTTAAATGTAAGATTTTTTCCATATCACACTTTTAATTTTCTTTTTCTTCAGTTTTCGGTTCAATTTATCTTTCTTTAAAAAGTTCATCAAATAATTTTATTTGGTTTTTGGTTCTTTTCTTTAAAAGGATTATAAATTTTATGGACTTTTAAACCCAAATGAAAAAAATTTACGAAATAAATATCTAAAGCTTATATTCTTCTTATTATCATTCATTAAAATGTCGTTAGGTTTTAAAAGAAGATTAGTTAAGGCTCAAATAGACTCGTGGTCGTTGGAAGTTACAACCCCTCTTAAATACATTTACTGTATGTACTTGAAATAGAATGGAAAAGAATTAAGAGCATAACAAATCTTTTTGTTAGCAAAACTTTTCCAAAGAAACTCTTCGCCTTAATCAGTGTCGGAAGTTCAACAATCTGTACACCTTACACAGGAATTTATAAGAAACCTAAGTACAATCTTTTTATCTCTCTGGTTGGAGTATTTATAAAAATTGACATGTTCTAAAAAAAATAATTTGACCGAATCCGTTACCTTCTACTAAGGTATTATTTTATTAATAATCATACAATTAAAAATTCTACTCAGTTGAGTAACTAATACCTATTGCTCTGAGTAGCAAGAACCTTCAGTGGAAAATGTGCACAAATTTTCCACACTGATGGAATAGCACACTACCGGGACATCCACAAGATCCGGTATCATCTGTATAGTTTTTCGAAAATGTCTTGCCATTTTCTGTAAATATTTCCGGTAATTCTTAAAAGGATATGTCTAAAGACAGGCATATAAGTAGGTCGTACATACAGTGAATGACTATGAATTTAAATTCGAACACTCCTTGCAAATATTATACAATATACAGACACCCCATAACTCTAGGTATACATATGTAGCTCAGACCCCAGTCCCAATCTAGCCTGTGTTAAATGCTCTGTTTAAATGATGTTTTAAATGCAGGCTTAATAGTTAAAAACTCTTAATAAAACGCTCTTATGAGAATCCATATTCTGTGACAGGACTTTAAATTTATTTGTATTTTTTTTCATTCTAATCGGTTGTTATAAAATAGGATGTATTCACTCACTACTACTAAAGTTTTAGTTTTTATAGAAACATATCGTTTTATATAATAAGGGAATGTATTCCAAAAATACAACTTTTTGCATTGGCATGTGATCAACTCTCGAATGAAAATTGATATACAAACATATTTTAGATATGGTTTTTAAATTTATCACATTAATTACTGCATGTTTGGACACGTTTAAAAGGAATCCAAGGAAATTTTATGATACTTTAAATTGGTTTTAAGAAAAATTCCCCCTTTATGTCTCCATACCATAACAAAGGATTGTTTAAGTGAAACAAAATACTAACAAAAGATTTTGATATAATTTACCCAAGTGCATGTAAATAATTATTTTTATAAAAGTAATAATAAAAACAGTAAGTTCTTTAACATATAAATGTAATTCAATAAAAAAAGTTACGAAATTATACAAATTTTAACTAACTACGGTGCCTATAATATAATACATTAATTTAAAATATGGTACATACTCGTATACTAAAAAATTAAAGCTTTTTTATAATTCCCCTATTGAAAAATAAAATCTTATTTTACATTTTAATTATATTACAATATTAACAGTAATCACAGTTGGTATATATGTATGTAGTTCTTATAGAATATTTAAAGAGTTACTTAAATTTTATTTAATTTTAAATTTACATTTTGTTTAATTTATTATTTTATTTCATTTTAACTAATATGTAGGCCGATATTTATTACAGACTTTTTAAAACAAATTTCGATTCTCGTATGTTTCTAAGGTTCTTCGGGAACGTATGTATGAAACGTAAAATTTTTAAAAAAATTCAACCAAAAGGAAATATCGCTACTAATTTCTTATACTTATTATAATTATAAAGTGTAGTTGAAAGAAAGCAATTATTTTTAAAACTATGGTTTTAGCCATAGTTCACTGTAGAGTTGAAAAGATAGGATTGAGATTGTTTTGCATACTATTGTTGTTGGAGCACACATTAAAAGTGGATGATGAAGAATTTATTTGATTTGTAATGAAAATTGTGTTTAGAATTCTAATTGTTCGTTTTGTTTTAAGTAAATTAGATGTCAAAGATTAACTACTTGCTGGATATTCAATTCTTCAAAATGTAGAATACTATTGTACCATAAATGGCCCATCAAGCTTTAGTGTAAAAAGACATCATAGGCTAATTTTCGTCTACAAATCGCAATCGATCAATTTTTAAGCGATAGTGAAATGTTAATCAGAAAGTTTATTGGGCAACTTACACGACTTTGTATCGTGTATGTTGTATTGAATACACTTTTTGTTTGTGAACGGTCAGTGTTAAGCTGTATTGTGCATTTGGTATCCCAAACGTCAAACAACGATAAGAAGAAGAATATCAGAAGTCATAATTTGATTTCCAAGCAACAAAATGAAAAATATTACGAAAAAAAGTAAATTATTTAATTATCTGTGCGAACAATTACAATTTTGAAATGATAATAATTGACTCAAGTTACGTAAAAAATATTTTGTATTCTTATTCTGCTTCTTGATTACTGGCATTTACATAAACTGATAGTACGAAACGAATACAACTTCCAAAAACATATGGAAAAAATGTTTATAAGTGTATCGGATTTTTATATGATAATGATCAACAACAAGCATACACTGTTGTATATTCGTCCAACAATACACTCAATACAACGATACAAGAGCTTGTGTGAATTGCCCATACGTTTTGTAATGTTTTATTATATGCCATACCACATATAACACAAATTTGTACTTACTTCACAGGCTTATCTCTTTTACTGTGACTAAAAGAAAAACTGTTTTAAAAACGCTTTTTCTCTGTCGCAGTAAATTATCTAAAGTTCAGTTTTGATTAAAAAATTAGAGCCTTTTAGGGCTATCGAACAAGACAATTGTAAGAGAAATAAAAATAATTAAATTAGATTAAATTAACAAACAAAAAATACATGTAAATAACTATTTAATTAAAGAGTTGCTCTGTTACATAATTCTTAAAACATCTGTTAATTTTTTATTGCGACCAACTTATGAAATTTTTATGAAAATTTTAGTTTAAGAACAAATCATTAAAATTAAGTATTTATATTTAATAAGGCAACCTAAGCAACTGTGATTACTTTCTATTAATTTTTTTTAAAATTATTTAAATTTTAAAACCAAAAAAAAGAACAAAATATATCCCAAAAATTTTTTATTTATTATTTGCCTAATTTTAGTTTTCTTTTTATGTTTTTAACCACAATAACTTTTATATATATATTTTGTATGTTGCTCTCTTTTTTCTACTTCCGCTTTAGGTTACTTTGCGCCGTGAACAGCAACGTCCTCAAATTATAATTGAACCGACTGAAACGACGCCTGTACGTAATTAACTAACTCTTCTCAAAACTCCTGCTTCACCACCACTTCTATATATATATATACATTTCCGATCCTTTCCACGTTTGTTTAAGTGTTATAGTCACAAGAAATTTTTTAAATTTCTGTAATTGGTTGTGGAAAGTCCTATAGAGTATCTTGTATTTGTTATAATAAATTGTTATACTCGTCTCAAGAAATATCCGTATAATAGATTCTAGTAGTTGGCAGCAGTAGTTGATGATGATGGTCTATATCTACTAATAATAATAACACTTTAAAGCTTATCATAACTAATGTGTTCTATGTTGCAAAACTAACATTATTAGCGCCTATTCTATATACTACATATATACATGCCTAAATTAAATTGTAATTTAGAACTTGTAATAGTTTTTAATTAACACCATTTCCAAATTTCCTTATGGATTTTCATCGACTAACACGCATTTATAGTAGGCATTATAGTTTATAATAAGGAAGTGTATTAAAATCCATCAACCAATTAAATCCCTTTCCTACGAAATCTCTTTCTCTTCCAAAATTCTTCGATTGTGATATGCCTTACTTTACTATTTTTCCTTCAGACTAAGTTGTTTTGTTTTTGTCTCAAACTATTTGCGAGTAGTCTATGGATGTCTTCTTAAAACATCGCCAACTCCTCTTCGTTCTAATTTTTTTTTACAACTCCGCTGTAAATCGATGTTACCCCTGTTTTCTGAAAGCGATATCTGTTGGATATTAAGTTCAACAAAAATCTTTTTATCTTATCTCCTGGAAACAACGATTAAATAAAAACTGCAGTAAGAGTATCTCGTTGGCAGTATTATTCCAAAACTCATTGCCGTACAGTAGGATTGCTGATTTCCATATCAGCAGATTGATTGAATTGCCTTTTTAATGAGATTCACATACGATCAAGTAAACTGCCAAATGCAAAAAACTATGCACCCTCACGTTCCATATTGTCAATTTTGATTTTGGATATATTGTCGGTACCAGATGCCCAGGCGAATTCGATGAAAATTAGATTGGGTGTGCAAAATAATCTCTTTGTGGTTTATAACATGCTACTTAACCTTCCTTAGTAACATGTTTGGTTTCTAATGGAAGATCAATATCGACAGAGCTGAGCTCGAAGTGGTCTTGGAAAATAATTGGTAATATCCTTTATTTCTTCACAACTTCCTTATGCCCGAAGTCCGCAAGCGCGGTGTGGCGTTACACTCTTAACCATTTTCATAAAGGAGTTTAAATAGTCTTCGATCCCTAACCAAGAGGAAGGTTAATTTAGGTTAGAGGACGTGTATTTGTCAACTGTGACAAGTACAGCACCCGGATGTCGTATTGACCCATTGTACAACGTCCTAGCTTCTCACACCACTCGTGTTGTGTGCGTTATTTTTATACATGAGTAGCGGGACCTTCAGTTTAAAGACGACTCCGAACGACAGATTTTTTGCGAAGCTTTTCATGGCAATTTTTACTTGCAGAGTTTTTGCCAGAAATCTGCCGAAAAGAAAGTCGCCGAAGAAATATTTTCATATTTTCGTTTTGATGTCTGACCTGGGATTTGAACTCGGGCCTTTCGTCTAATAAGCCAACACACTACTTACTAGACCACGGCGACTTCTAAGCCAAGAGGAAAGTCATGTCCTAACACATGGCTTCGAATTGATGAAAGTGAAGTGATGAATAATCTTCATGATTATTACTTTTACTTTTTTAATTATGTAACAATGACTTACTATTTAGAGAAACTAAAATTATTCCAAATGGAAATGGTGTAAACAAAAAAAGAAATTATTATCGCCATGTTATTTTTATTTTCCATGTCTAATCATATCTTCCGTAATGTGTTACTAATTAACCTCCTAATAACATTTCATTGTACTCGTATTGTGTCTGTCTTCAACATTCTATTCTCTCGCAAATGTATCCTTTTATTCTTCTCTTTTCTTTTTGTTTTTTTTTTTTCGTTTGTCATACAATATTTTTATGTTCTTTATATTGTACATTATTTTATAAGTGAATGTGCTAAAGTGTCACGTTCGTATCTATGTTTGTGGCTGCTTTTTCAGTTTTTTTGTTCTTCTTTTTGCCATTAGCAAAAAATAAAATAAAATGTAGAGAGGGGGCAGCAATTATGGAATAGGCTGTAGAACGTCTAAAATTTCTTTTGTTCTGCATATGAGTTAGGTACAGAGAGAAGGGGCAAGTGTTTGTGACGTGGTTTTTTTGTTATGGTATTTAATTAGTTTTTTTTTTTTTTATCAAGTGCTTAAAAACTTTTTAAATCATTTAAAAAAAAATCTTTTCAACAAAAATCCTTTAGAGGTATTTAAGTAGAGAACCTAGTCCTTTGGGGAGAAATACTTAAAAATGAATTTTTTACAAAATTGTATAAATTAAATAATTAAATTATTTGTGTAACTTAAGAAATAATGTATGTTCATAAAATGCTTAGAATATAATTGGAATACTAAATAAGAAGAATGCCTTAAAATATATCCTTGTATTGTTCCAAAATGTGTATCATTTTACGGGCTGAATTTATTGAATATCTAAATTCATTTTTTTTAATTTTCTCCTATAATTTTGCAAAAGCCGGCAATTAAATGTTGTCAAACACATATTAATTCTAATCACTTGAAAAAAGCAGTCTTATCCTTCAAGTGTAAGGGTCGAAAAAAGTTACAAACTTTTTGATTCACCCTCTTATAAATTTAATATATGCTTTCCAAAACATAGCTGCAATAATATAATTTAATAATATTTATTATTAATAATACATATTTCTATTTTCATGTTAATTTTTACCTCAAATATAAATTGTGCTTACAAATTAATCCATAGAAAGTTAAATGAATCTGATGCTTAATGCCTAATGCTTTATACTTACTTTATTTGAAGTCGTAGAGTAGATTAAAAATGATTAAAATTTACTATAGTTCACCTACCCTTTTTTTGATATACAGTGGGCGCTAAAAGTGAGTAAACACCACTGAAATAAATCAATTTCTTAGGATAGCGAAAAAAGTAAATGAGAATAGTCGAATAAATTCCCAAAAATAACGTTTATTTATTACTTATAAAATGTTAAAACAAAAACAACAATTCATGATAAAGGAACTTTGTTTTATACTTAAGAACCTAATAGAAAATTTAAAATTATAGTGGGTATTGACTCACTTATGGCGCTCACTGTATATACGAATTTAACGCTACAGATTTAGAGCTGGAGACTTTTATATGTAAAGATCGTAAGCATACTTTATTTTATGTATAAACTGTGGGTATAAAATTTGATATCCTTTAGGATTACCTATCTTATGCATATTCTCTTATAAATTTAAAAGGCATTGTTTTAAACAAGTTATTACTATACTTTCTGATAGCTAGAGGGCTATGTTATAATCCAGTGCTATAACACAAAGACTGCTGGGACGACCTACGGCCGCCGCGAGGAGCTCAATGAGATGGCAGATCTGTACAACTGTACAACAACCATACTGAAATACTGTGACTTTAAGGGAACTGCAGAACAGCTAAATTGATCAGATATAGTACAACCGTTGAACTTTTAGCTGATTCCCCTACATTAGAAAACCCTTTGAACTTTCAGCTGATTTCGCTACATTAGAAACTCCATTGAGAATCTTCAAGCTCAAAATTCATAATGCAGTAATGGATTTTGTTAAAGCTGCCAAGACGGCTTCAGATACGGACAAAATAGCACATCGAATCTGCCCAAGGCCAGATGTATGGCACGAGGAAATTCAGACTAAACTTCAGATATGCATAATAGTCTTACTCTCAAACATATTCAATCCTTTAAACTATTTTAAGCATTCTTTGTTATCTGACTCAATGCAATCTCTATCATTTCGTTGGTTACATCAATTTCGGCAACAAGTGTACCATATATTACACACGTCCAAATCTAGGGCAAATCATACATACATAAGTGTCGTTTTACTTGGAAGGTCTTTTCTGCTTAATTGCCTATTGAACCATAAGAACACCTATTGACAAGAGTAATTCTGCTCTTGATCTTAACAATGACATCATTTTGACAGGTCACGGCCGAATTAAATTAAAAAAGTTCTTTGGCAACGTTGATACACTGAAATCCCCTATATGGTACTTCGTTTTGGTCCCATTGGCAGATCACCGTTCTGTAGCCCTAGGCAAAGTGGTAATATTTCTTTTGATATGCTTTATGATGTTGATGTCATTGGCGTATGCAAACAAGTGCATGCTTTTTGTGGATATAAAATATGAGGTCGCATGATAAGGGGCCGCCTTGTCTGAAGCCTTAAAGTTATTCAACATTTTATTACACAGACTTATCAACCAAGCAGGAATACGCGGTTTGTTATCGGGCTATCATAGATATTCAACATGATTTGATCTAATGTGCATATCTAGTTTATGGTGAAGTTACCAGGTCTAAACTCACTGATAACGTTCAATCAAGGATATACTCTAGTTGGTGTATATCAAGGCATCTCAATGTTTTAGGACACATTATGCCCGATTAATGCAGATATTCAAATGAAAACTGGTTTTTGGTATTGTTTTTGGCGTTCTTAAAAGAAGTTGTACTAGTAAGGCACAGTAAATATGTTAAAGGTTTTGAAAGATTTCATTCCATTTTGCATACAATTGGATAGGCAGTCTTTGACCCTATAGGCTCAAAGCATATAGAAACCAACGAAGAATGTTTAACAGTCATAATTAGGGATGTCAAACGAGATTGACTTTTTGAACATCCCAGGATTCGGAATTTTTCAGGATAATTCGGTCATCATATCAATTAAATTTTTTTTATTTTTTTCAGAAAATTTCCTTAAAACTCCTTAATTGAAATTCACTTAGTGCGTATTTGAATATAATCATTTTATAGTACGAAATAATTGCATTACAACTAATATTAATCTTATTAATATACTCGTATGTATACTTCTTAGTTATTACTACAATTAGTCCATATTAACAACACAATATTTAATTCACTAAAATATTATTTGTTTTTGGGGTTTCCTAGTGTCTGTTTGTTACATTATCTCATTTCAATATTTATTTGGTATCACAATTTATTTTCTTTGTTTTTATTTTTTTGTTACAAATTTATCAAGTAATTCTCACCATTCATATCAACAATATTTTAACAAATTAAATCTAGAGTTTATGTTTCATTAATAAATATTTGTTAATTGTTTACTGTTATCATTTTGTAAGAAAATAAGTCAAAAAAAACCGTTCAGTCCAAACATTTTATGCTTTTCCTTTTCGATATTAATGACTTCATATCTCATTAATAATGGTTGTGATTGTGTTGTATTTCATCATCATAATTTCTGAATATTATAGTTAATGCGTTCAGCTACACGTAAGATTACAACAAATACAACAACAACAGACAATAATGGTGGTACAGATGGTCAACAAACCAATAATGATATACCCTTGGATTCATTAGATAACAATCGTCAATCAGAACATGAATATAAATCGGGCATATGTGATCAAATCTGGTATGGCATTACCGGCATTGGTGGATTTATCTATCAAAATAGTTATATATTTACAAATGTTCTTATGATGGTAAGTAGCAGTTATTACTAATATACAGTGAACGCCAAAAGTGAGTAAACACCATTGAAATAATTCATTTTCTTAGGATAGGGAGAAAAGTAAATGAGAATAGTCCAATAAATTTCCAAAAATAGAAACGTTTATTTATTACGTATAAAATGTTAAAACAAAAACAGCAATTCATGATAAAGGAACTTTGTTTTATACTTAAGAACATAATAGAAAATTTAAAATTATAGTGGATGTTGACTCACTTATGGCGCTCAGTGTACATACATATACAGGGGTCGACTATCGAATTGTGTGCAGTAGACAAATCTACAATTAATTTTTTTTAAACTCATAAAATATTATAAAAACAAAAAGAATTAAAGGAAAACATTAAAAAAGATAAATATCTCGTCGACTTCACGATTTCCGACCCCTGTAAACATCTAAATATTTAAAAATGAAATTTATTTTTTTCCTTTTATTCGCTTTAGGCCTGGTCTATTGTCTATCACAGTTGGTTAACGTTCGTTTTACTTTTATGGGCCAACGTCTTATGGATGATACCGAATCAACGCAAAGCCATGATGCGTTCAAGTCCTTTTATAGTCATCTATGCTGAACTATTATTGATCGCTCAGTATATTTATGGCATGGATTTAACAAATGATGAATTACCCTCCCATGTTGGTGTACGTTAAACCCCCCTACATCCATAAATTTAACCACTTATGTATATGTATATTAAAATTCATTAAACCCCTTTTCAGATTTCGGGCATTAATTTGCAACAAATCGGTTTTGAACGGCCGCAAGAGAATGACATGCAGCCCTGCATACCATTGATAGTTAAAACATCATTTTTACTCATGTTTTGGGTTACCTTACGCCAGTTCTTTAAAGAGAAAACCGATAAAAGGCGTGACAGTAATTTGGCTGATATTTTTGCTCCCCTACAGTTAAGTGTAAGCCATTCGATGACCGAACAATCTACTGTGGGTGGCAAAAAGACCTCAAAATTCCTTAAGAAAATGGGCATCGTCATAAAGAATCTATTGGTGAGACTATGGATTTGGTTATTGGTTTTGGTTATATTTTTGTGTGCCATGACTGGTGACAAAATGACCGGTTTTCGTATATGTTATATGGCTTTGTTCCTATTTTTCCTGCTGGTATTCCAGTCATCATCGAAAGCCTGGGTTAAACTAATGTATGGATTTTGGTTATTCCTAATATTTTATGCCATGTCCATACTGATATTGATTTATACCTATCAATTTGATGAATTTGATAAGTATTGGGTGAAGTATCTCAATATATCAACTACTTTGTAAGTCTTATTTTTCATTATCATATTAAATTAAATAATTGAAAAAGAAATTGAATTTTTTTTGTATTGTTACACCTATTTCAGGCAAACCGATATCGGCTTAGAGCTGTATAAAACCAAGGATTTATTTTTGCATTTAGTTTCACCCACAATCATTGTCATATTAACGGTTATACAAGTTCATTATTTCCACAAGCGCTTTATAGCATCTATAAATCAACCTACCGAAGCTACATCACGCCATCCGGATGATCATGTACGCCACAAGTCTCGTACTTATTCGCGTGTTAATGAATCGGAGGGCATGGAATTTGTTGAATCGGCCGGAAATTTAATAAAACTATTTTTGGTTCGTTGCCGCAATAAAGCCGAAGTGTTCTTTAAAAATTTCAAGGGAGTTTTTTGGCGACTCCTGGAACTCCATTGGATTAAAGTGGTCTATCTGACAGCATTTATATGTGCCGTTAGTGAGGTAATCTAACTTATAAACTTTATACCAAATTCAACAACTATTTAAAGTTGATAATTCTCTATTATAGGTCTCCCTCTTGCATGTGCCCTTCATAGCATTGTGCGTGGTAGGCGTAGTTTCAAATGTACGCATGAATTTCTTTTTCAGCCGCCTTATTTCGCTGATGGTGACAATAATCGTGCTATCGAAAATGATTTATCAAATAGCCTATCTAGATCACAGCAAGTATGATTTTAAATGTCCCGATGCTAATGGTAAATACAAGGGCAACAATGCCGAATGGTTCGGTCTCTATAAAGCTAGTCCCGAACATGGTCTAATGGGCTTATTAAAAATATATATCATTTATATGGTGATAGCCACATTACATGCTGTTATATCATTGAGACAATATCAAATGCGGCGTTTAAAGGGCACACTTAATGATCCAGTGCCTAAGGTCGCCTTCCCTGATGTGGGCAGAGAACATGCCGAAAAGAAATTGGAGGGCATGATTAAATATCTATTTAATTATGGCTTCTATAAATTCGGCTATGAAATCTGTTTAATAGCATTAGTGTCCACCATAACCTACAGACAAGATATTGTAGCGGTAGCCTATTCCGTGTGGTTAATATTGTTGTTATTGTTTAAGCGTAGTAAGAATGCTCACATATGGGGCATTTTGCAAGTGTTTATTTTAGTCTCGATACTGGTGCAATATGTTCTGCTGGTAGAATTTCCACCGTCCATGTGCGTGGGTAAGTTAACAACATAGAATATTTGTTTAAAATTTATTTACATTTTATTTGTTTTTTAGAATACGTCTGGATTAATACCAAGTATTCCGAGCCCCTACAGCGTTGGGCAATGTTACCCGGTGATTTGCACTATGACCACACGAAAAAACTTATATTTGATTTCGTATTCTTGTTGTTGGTGAATCGTCAAAAACGTGTTTTCACTTTGGAAAATCTTCCTGACTATCCAGGCGGCAGCAATAAATCTGTGATAAAAGATATAGCCAATTTGGGCAAGGTTGAGTTTGAGAATCCCACTCACGATTTCCTATCGCATATACGCAACTATTTGGATATCTTCAAACATGCTGTGCTATGTGGCTTCTATTGGGTTTCTTTGGCTGTAGTATTTTTGGCTGGCACAAATATCTCCGACTTTTTGGCTATAGGCTATTTAATCGGAGCCTTTATGTTCCTTTGGGAAGGTTCTGATTTCTATTTAAGACCCATCAAGTCCATAACAACACGCTGGACATGGTTATTAACGTATAATGTGGCAAATATTGTTATAAAAACCGGCCTCCAAATGATTGGCTGTTTATTTATGGATACTTTACAAATGAATTGTTGTTGGGCAGTCCATTTATTTGGCATTAGCTGTAGTAGTAAAGATATTGTGCTAGACTTAACAGAAGAAACCAACAATGAATGCCCAGCCATAACAGTGCAATCGGTATTGTTATGGGATGCCATATGCTTTGCATTCCTTATATTCCAGTTGAGAATATTTAAATCACACTATTTCTGTCACATTATAACGGATACAAGAGCAAATAATATTCTAGCTTCCAGGTATATATATAATTCATTCTCTATACAGTTTGATAACATTTAAGTTCGAAAACTAATTATTTCGTTTCGGTCTACAGAGGTGCAGAAATTATTGAACGTTTAAGACAAAAACAAATCGATAAACGTCAGGAGTATGAAGAGGAAGTTTTACATAAAATCAAACGTAAAATGGAAAAAATAAGAGCTACACAACAAAAAATGTTACGACCATTAGAAAAACCCACACACTTTGATGGTAAGTTAACGCGTTTTATATTATTTTATTCTATTTTAATATTATTTTCTGACTTACTTATAAATATGTAATATTTTGTTATTTAAGAACTTCAAATAATTTTGTATATGTGAGTTGTACACTTCTGTAAGTTAATTTTAAGAGTTTGTCTATATGTAGAGACCAGTTTATCACAAGTTTCTAGTGTTGTATTACCATATATTTGTTCTACTTCTTTGTTAACGATGCTAATATACGTTTTTTTATAATTGATGTAAAGAAAAGTCGAACTAAAACGCTGAGTCAAACCGTTTTTTTGATTCAGACTATATTTTATATTTAGGCAGATGTTAAGAAAATTTTTATAGATCTTTACAAAGATATTTCAAAGAAATACTTATAAATTATATTCGTATTGAGGAGCTGACTTCGAAAAGTGACTTCTCGAACAAAACCAGTCATTTGTTCCTAACAAACAAAAAAAAAAAAAAAAAGAAACAGACATTTCCAAAAAAATAAAACAAAAATTTATTTAGGGTGGGCTGCTCTCACATTAAAAAGGCACGAACGAAACAACTGCTTGGCGAGCATCATGTTATCTGGCCTCACTAGCAGAAGCCTTATTTTCTCTTTAAGATGGTTTAGTATGTTTTGTAACCCTTTCCAATGGCTATCACTGTATGGTTTGCTTTGTATGTGGAAAGTACCGGCTATGTACTTCGGCTTAAGTCTTCGGCATGTCTTCTTAATTCTGGATTTCACTTTCTCCTGGACGTAGATGGAGTATTTTGTACTTCGTATTTTCGAAGTACAGCATGTTATGGGAGACAACGACCCAGATCTTGCAGTAACATATCACTAAGGTCACTGCATACTTCGCGGGTGAAAGTTTCAGGTTTTGCTATGTTAGGAAGTCCGCCAGAACTCTCAGGTAGGTGGAGATACTAGACGTAATTTTTTCGATCTTTTCATCGGTGACGAATAATATTATGTCATCAGCGAACGTTCATATGTAGTCCCTGTGGAAATTGTGATAGTAATGAGAAACAGAGATTAGGGTTGGTTAGAATTTGGGCGAGATCTTCATCCTGAGGTACTCAAATATTTGACAAATGCTTGCCTGGTGTCGCTTGGCAATACCACCGTTCGATCACACGGTCTATCTGTCGTGATGCCGAAACATGATGTTGGTAACTTCTGTAAATATGTATGTGGTAATTGAAACACATGGATTGATTTCCTTTTTTTTTTGATAAATTATCTTCTTCGGTTGGTAATTATTTTTGTTTTTTTGATCGCCGTCTCCAGGATCCTTCAGAGCTTTTATTTTTAATTAATTTATTCTTTTTTTAATTAACTTAAAACGATTCATTTTGAAAGTGAAAATTTTAAATTAAAAAATACAAAATATTTAACAATTAATATGACAAAACAACAGCTTCAAAATCAGCACCTCTGGCTCACTGCAATAGTTTTACATCGTGTACGGGATCTGGCTATCATACGCCAGATGATGAAAATAATCATAATAATACGGCTAGTACAGCAAGTATAACAAGCTGTAGTAGCAATAATGGTTCCGTAGATGATTTAAGTAAAGTATACATAAATATACAAGATTCAGACATTAAATCCGTAAGTGATTATGGCGATAACATGAATAAAAATACAAAATATTTTATGAATTTACCGGAAATTGCAATTGAGCCACATACACAGGTATTTCAAATTAATTAAAATTATTTATAAATTAAGTTAATTAAAAAAAAAATTAAACATGAATACTTTTTAAAATAAAATATCCAGCCAATGACACCTACTTCTGATGGATTAACCATACCTTTAGAAGGATTTTTAGAGGCACCTAGACTATCAGTTTATTCGCATCGAACCAATTCTGATTTATCACAACCAAAATATGATGTATCAGAAGGATCAAATGAAGTATTTTATGCGGTAAATGTTTTTCTCTTTCCGTGCTAAAACCTATAGAAGTTTAGTAATTAAAAATATAATATTTTAGAATAATCAACAACCAAAACCCTCACCTTTACTACTATCGGCCAGAACATTACAAGCCGATGTGGCTAGAAGCAGAAATAGCTCTATTATATCCTCAAATATGGCAGCTGAGCGTATATCCTCATTAAGTACACGTACACATCGTCGCCAATCGTCAGTAAATGCAGTTTCTTGGAATGAGACGGTATCCATTAAATGTCCCACTCCAAGCAAACCGCAACCTCAAAAGCCTGAAGAGTTACATGTAGTAATGCGTAAAAAACTATTGCATCGCCGTCATCAGAGTGTAGGAAATGCTAAATATTCCGTAGAAGATTCTAATCAAAAACGTCGGGATTCGAAGAGACGTTTAAGTAATTTATCGTGGGCCCAAGAGGAGACCTTAATGCGTTACAATAGGAGGCCGAATAGCTGGGGCCCTGTCGGTACGGATTCTTATGCTATGGACCCTTCAATGCTATACGCGAATGTCATCTGTGATCAACGTTTGCATGGACAATGTATTTTTGTTTTCAATCTAATCAACACCAAAATACTTTTTCTTAATTTAATTTTTTTTTACTTTAATAAACTTGGATAACCTATTTTGTATACAACGTTTTTCTAATAAAAATTATACTACTGAGTAAACCTCAATCACATTTTATTTTTTTTATTGTAAATAACACCAAATCGTCCGATGAAATTTTTATTCTACTAAAACTTTATTTTTTTACATTTTCGAAGTTTCTTTTGAAAAAAAGGAAAATAAATAAATAAAACTGTTTCCCAAACAGAACTCATTAATGATGTAAGATAAAATTTAATCTAGAGTTGTTATAGTTATAAGAAAACTGAAAAAACTTGTGTATAAATTTTCATTTTTAAAATAGAATGACTTGATATTTCTGCATATTTTTCTTCTTCTTAATACTACTCTAAGTGTTAGTTTTTTCTTCAGATAATTTAGTACAGAATTTTATTTTCTTCTTTCGAATAATGGATCTTGAAACTAATCCAGTATTTTTTCGAATTCTTAAATTGCTTTATTACATAAAATATGTATTTTTATAATTATGTTTTTTAATTTTGCTTTAATTTTAATTTCTTTTAATTTTTTTCTTTGCTTTATTTTAATTTATTTATTTTTTTTATAGAACATGGAAATCCCGTTTATAGCTCAAGACCTCATAAAAGGAAAGAAATTAAACTGCATCCACACGGTAATTTAATTTTAATTGTTTGTTTTTTATTTATTTGTTTAAGTTGAGTTATGATTTTGGAATTTCACAATTTATCACACCACTTTGTTAGTTTTATAAAAGCATGCACTTTTTTTTATAATTTCCTTAGATTATTTTATCACATATTTATTTCGAAATAAGCTTAAGTGATAGTAAGTAATTGTTACTTTCAGTCGAGCTCGTATTTTTAATCAATTGTTCGTAAGAGAAAAGTACTATGGTGTAAGGAAATAAGCCATGACAATGAATTTCCTCAAGGTTCGGCAGGGAATCGTTATTAGATCACAGTATATATTGTATACAATTACTAGCCAGTTTCTAGTCGCTTCAGAACTCATATTCGAATGAGCTTTAAACCCAGATTATCTGATCCAAATTCATATACACTTTTCGTGCCTTACGATTAAATTGCTTTATAGCTTAACGACCAAAGTGATTGTTAAAATAATTTGGCAATACACAACATATAATGAACAGTTTTGGATTAGACAATTAAGTGGACTTAGCGGCGATACACTTCGTTAACCTCCTGATGACATATGTATGCAAACAGGCACATGTTTATAACTCACAAGAAAAAAGAAAACCTGAACCACTAAAACATATTTAGACACAATCTTCACTGAAAAAATTAAATTCCATATAGAAACGTTGGATATTTTAAAGATATAGTTGCATATCGGTAAAGATGAAAAACGCTTATAGATAGACTATGTCAAATATGGAAGCAGTTCGTAATCCCACGATGACGAGCAAGGTTTTATGTTCAAGCTTTTCAAGTAGTTACAAATGGTGTTTTCATATTTTTAACGCTAATGGGAGCGTAATTGACTAAATGGATTTCTTTTCTCTAAATTTCGTCAAGAAGAAATTTTCTTTCTTTCGAGATCAAAAGAAGAGGCAAAAGAAATATAAAATTTACGTCATAATAGGAATAATTGTCAAAATTTTCGATCTCAATACCAAAAGTCGTTTTCAGGCCCCTGAATATCATTAGCGATGCCAATGGTAACCATAAAGTTGTGGTTGGTTAAAAAACGTGTTTTTAAAAGTAAAGTTTTAAGCTGTTAAATAAGGGCCTAGATAAAACAGTTACTTCAGATAAATAATTATGTAGTGCCTAATCGAGAATAATCCGTATTTATTTTCGTCCCTTTTTTGTTACTGTATATACGTATTTGGAAATGTAAAAGTTTTACGTTTGGCCATACTAAATGTGTGAGAATCTGGAAAAGCAATATTCGGACTAAGTCGAAACCAATTTCGATGCAAATCATCTGTAGATAACCCTGTTGTTAAAAATATTTCGGAGCTCGAATTATAAATTCCTTAAGTTATCTAAATTTATTACATATTTATTTATGAAATTATTACTTTTATTTATTACATTTAATAATATATATGTGTACATAAATACGTGTGCTTATGTATTTATTTTGTAATAAATCGTTTTTAAAATTTTCACATAATTTTTTTAGATTTCAGTACAAATTTAAAACATGATTTTATTCAACATTTATTTTTTGTCTTGTATAGAGACGCAAGTAGGTACTTCAGTTTTGTGTACAAAAGAAATAAAAAACGCATTAAAAAATATATGTAGCTTAAAAAAATTATTTTCTTTTTTTTTAACAATTTAATACAATTGAAATTGGTTTACATGCCTAGCCATTGGTACATAGATGTAAAGAAAGGCTCAAAAAAAAATTTCGCTATTGTATATAATTTTTATTTCGAACTTTATTAACTTCTTTCTTTTTTTCAAAATAGTTTATTTCCTCTACTCAGTATTATTTCTGCATAATTTTCAATATATGTACATGTGCTTTTATTACTTGTGTAAACAATGCAATTAATATAAAATTTTCGTTACTTCATATAGCGGTCAGAGCTGGTGATTATTATATGTTCGAAGATGTTGACGACAAATTCGAATTGGAAGTCATAACAGATGCTGAAGGATTATTCGATGCCGATAATGAGAATATAACTGAAAGTGAAATTAAAATGAGCAGACGTAAAACTTTATACGATGTAAGTATAGCTGAAATATATATACATTTTTGTCAAATAAAATTAGTATGTATTTATGTTTAATGTATGTATATTGTGATTTTTGAACTTAAACTAAATAATACTTTCTTAATATAAAATTCCAAAACGAAAATTTAAAATATGTAATTTCAAAATTTGTGCATGCATTGGGACGATTTTAATTGTGTTTGAATTGAAATTGAATTGAATTGATACACAAACACACACTATCAACTAATTTGCATACGAATTGTACAAATGTATGTATGTATGTGTCCAAATAAAAAAAATTAAAACAAACAAACAAAAAAGGTTTGGAAGGACATTAGTAATGTTCAATATCGTCGTCAGATTTATTTAAGACAACGTTCTTATGCCTCTGCACCGCCCTCACATATTGATTTATTGTTTGATGAGCAACAACATATCGTTGGCGATTTAGATGCGTGTATAGGTAATCGTATTTCAACTTTATCCGAACCTTTATGTTATCCACGACGGTCAACAAGTGAATATTTTGTGAGTTGCTAAATTCGAAATTACTTTCTTTTTCGAAATTCAAATTAAATTGTTTTTTTTTCTTTACATTTAATCGATGTAACATTTAAAACACTTTTGAGAAATTTTTTTAATTACACTATCTTATAAAAAATATATATATTTTATAATATTAAAGAACACTTTTTAAATACACCAAAATTAGTTTATTTTTATTTTATTTCATTATAATTTTGAAAGTAATAAAAAGTCAAACAGAATTGAATTAAAGTTATAAATGGCTAGACTATAATAAGCCCTTAGTCTTTAATTCTTTTAATATTGTGTATATACATATATAATCGTGTTTATTATTATTGATAAATAAAAAATATTTTTAGAATATTTAACCCATTTCGTAATGTACCCAAATGTTAATATTCAGTATACTCAAACGTTTCGAAATTGTGTAGGTTCCAAACGTCTGCCAGAGAACAACAAAATTGTTATTTTAATGCTTGTCGTTTTGAATAAATATTCTGCAAAGCGTTACCGCATAAAATCTGTTGCAAATTCATAAATTACCACTATATGTGGCTGTATTAATCCTATTTCGTGAAACTTGGAATACTAAGATTCTATTGTCATAATCTAGACTTAATCACCCCAAAGATCTCATGCAGTAATTTTTAATTTACGCCTCCAGTATCAAATACATATTCTACTCGTTTCTCAGATTCCTGAGGTCTAAGCGTAACTCCTAATTCGAAAAGGCGCTATCTAACATCAGTAGGTTAGCCACTCTGTCGACCTTACATTAGAAATCAAAACCGGTTATACTCCTGAAAGTCAAATTTGAACCAAACAATTGAATTTATTTGACAGTAAACATAGTGTGTTAGCAAATTAATCTACAAGGCAGTGCTCTGTTGAAATAGTTAATACGTAAGTAATAAAAGCCTTGGATAGCTCCCAGATATACAATGCTTTTCTGCTAAGACCAACTCCAAGGTGGTTTTCGTCTCCTTCTGTAACGTTGTGCAGCATTGTTTCCCGCGATTAGATTTCAATGATATTATCGGGTATTTTCTTTCAAGTATTCTTTAATTTAAAAACCAGGTCACAGCTCTAGAAGTGTTTGAGATATTAATCTCCAAGGCACTTAATTTACTTATTAGTCCAAATAAGGTTCTCATACGAACTGAATTATATAAAGTGCGCCGTGTAAATCAGCAACCGAGCTTGATTTCTTCCAGAAAAATTGATCCGCCTCCTCCAGAAGGATATTATAATTTATTCGATTCATTTCCATAACTTCTATTATACACCAGGTTAGTTTGTTCAATAGCTTTAACTATAGCCACACAATGCAATGAAGTCAACTTAATAAAAACAGGCCCTTTAACTGTATAAAATGTTGTAGAAACTGGTAGATATTCCTACCGTATGAAACAGCCACCTAGCAATACGTGGAATGAGGATCCACATACCTTTTACGATAATTTTCCCCGTGATAGTCAAGCCTAAACTACATTACTGGCATTATTGTCTTGGGTGTCTAATAATAATTAGCCTTGGTTTAGTATATTACAGAACCAATATCAGGTTCTCTGTATAATGTTTTTAATATAACAGTCATTATAGACATTGTTACTACTGACTTTCGGCGCTCGAAGAATTCACCTTTTGATAAAATTTATATGCAAAAATATTTATTTAGTTTATTTTTTGATGTTATTGTACAAATAGCTTTCGATGTCTCTATCGCTTTATTTCGAACAAAAAAAAAACAATAAATTTAATCCTATCATATGTTTCTCTTAAAATGGGTTAAATTTAGTAACAACTACTATGTAATATACAATTATTATGCATACTTAAAACAAATATTAAAATGGCACCATTTAATTGTAATCCTTAATAGGAGGGAGCACAGGCTAGCGTAAATTTCTAATTTTTTTTCTTGACTTTCTTTTTATTTCTCTTTTTAAGGAGAGTCAAAAACCTAAAAGTATGAAAGAAACCCAAACAGATGTAGGACCTTCGACAAGTAAAGTTAGTGGCGATATACCCTCAAGAGCACATACCGGTGAAGCGAAACCGAGAACTGAAGTTGATAGCGGTGACACTGCTGACGATTCTGATGCTGGTAAGTCAATTAACATTTCTTTTTGAACGCCGTATAAATTACTCACATTTTCTTAATATTTCCAAAGATTTCGATGCCAATCCAATAGTACGTTTAATGGAAGCATTTTTGGTTTCACTAACCATCCGTTTAAATCGTTTCTCTCGCAACTATCGTTATGTTAATAAGATATTGGCCGAAGAGAAAAAGGCTCTTAAAGAATCAAATAATTTGTTTATGTTAAAAGGACGTTTTAGTACTAAAAATGCTGCTTCATTATTTAGCATAATGAAACGTAATATAGCCAGGTATTTATGACGTATTTTTTCGTAATTTAAAAATATTGAAGTAATCTTGATACCCATCAATTGCAATTGTATTAGTGAACAAGTATTGTATATTTTATTTGTAATTTCATAGTTATATTAGTTAGTTAGAAATATTATTTGATTTTTAGTTTTAAAAATTATTATTTAATATTATAAGTTTACAATTTATTTATTTTATTTTAATTGTAAAAAGAAATTTTATAAAAAACAAAAATTTACAATTCAGTATTACTTCGTTTGTCCAAAAATGGGACAGAGTTTGTCAAAAAATATTTGTTTAATGTGAAAATTTTGGATAGTTTTGGACCTACAATCGTTAGCTTAACCAATCGTTATCAATATATAGAATACTTTATATATAGAAATCCTAAATGTGCCCTAATATGCTCAATCGGACACAATCCCATTCGGACACACGTGTTATTCGTCTTTCTAAGACAGTACATTCGTTCATGGTCAATTTGTCAAGAAATTGCAGTCATTGTACAGTGAAATGTATCTTTAGCCGCACTGTCCATTCAGTCTAAATTCGTTCGTTATCGACACTTTTTCTAATACCATATGAACGGCTACCTAAAACTTTAGCTATGAAAATGAGTATTACATATAACAAATGATATGCCCACACTTCTGTTGTAACAGATAGATATTCCATTCCCAGAAATATAGGCCATTACCTTTTCTCTCTCTTTTAATGAGTAATAAATACTCAGTCCAGATACTTAATGTTTCTTGCCGAATACAGTCTATGAAACGTATCACATCTAAATCGATAGTTATGACGGCTTTTACAGCATAGGAACTGTACTTGTTGTTATTGTTTTTAACCCTACAACTACTTACAGCTAGTCAAGAAGGAATACTAGTCATATGTCGTGTATATAAATTGGGTGTGAATATATGCTACCTTGATCCTAGGACATGCGGGCATTAAATGGAATCTAGTCTTATGATAGGTGCTCCCCTACCCTCGCCTAAAGTGAAACCGCAAACTAAATGGTCATAAAATCTCATTGTAAAAAAAACATATTTAGCCTGTTTGCCATCTGTTTTTAGTAATGGGGAACATTACTGGTCATTGCTAGTGTGTTGCTCATTTTTCTTTTATTATACTATGTTGTCTAGGGCTATTCAAGACTCCAAACTAGAATCATTGCCCAATCTAGTGGCTATTGAGGAGTATGTTTAAATTTTCTAAGGTAATTTCTAAGGATTGATTTGAAACTTGTTGTTCAGTCAGACAAAAATGCTACCATCATGCTATCTCTTCCCTTCCATAGTTATACTCTAATTAGATAAGAACTTTAAAAACAGAGACCTTTGACCATTCTTTAAACTGTATGTATTGGTAATACATATTTTATTTCAGAGTACCGCATGTAATGCAAATCTAAAATATTTCGATTTCTGATATTTTCACTTGCACCCACACACCATATACATATGTATGTAACTTGTACCAGTGATAAATGTTTAAAGACCCTTGGAAGACAGACATATTTTTCTAATTTTTTATTATCAATTTATATAAAAGACAAACTCTGGCTATTTCAAAACACCTTAAACTTACATACGCGAACGAATTGATTTTGTATTACATTAAAAACGATGTTTATATAAACAAATACAAACATTTTAAGCAGCAGTTTTATAATTTAAATACATATACGATTTATGCAGTCCAAGTCCAGGCAGTTATCGTCCATTAATACATATTTACATACTTATATAGAAATTCAATTCAGGGGTTCATAAAGTACTGTGTTAGAAACTAAATTAAATGATTTTTTTTCCAAGTTTGCATAGCGTTTCTGTTGCGTTAAATACAAAATTAATATTAAAAAAATATGTATACCATTTACTTCGTCTTCATTTAATGTAAATTGTCTGTTCAATGATTTCGTATGATTTCTTTTTATAAGTATTTCATAAACATTTTGCATTTTTATTATTTCCATCTTCATTATGAATATTGCTAGCGTTTTATTGTTTGCTTATGTTTTTTTTTTTAACTCCATCACACATTAAGCGTTTTTAGATATTAAGTTTATGAAAGAAATGAAAAATTGTTTTTATTTTTAATAATCAATTATGATGTTAAGCGAAATTGTTTATGATTTTCTTTATATTTGTTATTGTTTGATTTTTATTTTAAATTTTGATTGATTGATTGTGTTGATTATGTGACAATATGATGAGTAGTAGTTGTGATGAAAGTGAAGATGCCGCCGCTCCTTCAACATCATCTAAACGGAATTCAAATAATGCACTTAATAATATAATAATAACAAACATACAAGAACCGCCACAAAACAATCACAATACTTATGAACCTATTATGCAATCACCAAATCCACCACAACCACCACCACCACAACTGCCAACATCACCACAACCTCCACTACCTACCACTGCCACCAACTCCACCATACAATCATCTGATATACAACAGTATAACGATGAAGCCATAGAATCAGTAGATGTCGTTGATGCTAGGTAAACAAAATTAATTTAAAAAAAATACTCTTTATTTTTTATTTGAAATCAAAAAAAAAAAACTTTTTGTTTCAAATCTTTTGTTTATATACTAAAATTAACCTCAAAAATTAAAAAAAAAATCCATTTACAATTGTTGTCCAAATTTGAAAACTCTACTAATTAATCGAAATTATATTCCAAATTTTTTATGCATTTTTTTCCATATTCAATTTTTATTATAGAAGCAAAGAAAGTATTGTGGACCGTAATAGTAAAATGCTACGCGGGTAAGTCTTACTCATACAAATATTACAATTACTTTTTCTTTTTAATGTTTTATGTTTTAAATAATTGTTGAATTCAATATTATTTAATTATACTTAACAAATGTATTTAAGAAGAACACTTTGGTATTTTTAGTACTTGAATTTCGTGTTTTGCTTTCAAAAAATAATTCATTGTTACTTTTTGGAGCGAATCGAGAAAATAAAAAAAATAACACAGTTTATTAAATTAAAGCTAAAAAGTTTGTTTTAAAACTGAAAAATTAATTAGTTTTTTTTTGTTTTATTTTGCTGAGTAAATGTAATTACGTTAAAAGTCTTTTTAAGGAGGAAATTTCTTATAAGATAGAATATACAGTAAGGATTACCACAGAAGACATAGTATATTTTTCATTTAACAAAAAAAAAAATTATAATATGCTTTCGAATTGTAATCTATTCTGTTTAGATTTCTTGGTCGATTGGCTTTTTGTTTGTTTTGAACCAGATATTTCTCTAGATTCTACTAAACCATCTTTAATCATACAATACAGTTGGCTCAATGTTTGAATTAAACAATCTGATTTTAAAATGTCATCGTAGTCTAGCAGGTAGTATGCTGGCTTATTAGATATGATTCCATGTTTCAAACCCCAGGTCAGACATCTCGAAGAAAACAAAATATGAAGAAAATATTTCTTCGCTGGGTGCCCTGGTAGTCTAGTGGGTAGTGTTCTAGACTATTAGCGCGAGGGTCGTGGCTTCCTATCAGCAGATTTCTGGTAGAAAAGCTGAGAGTAAATTAAATTGCCATGAAAAGTTTCTCAAAATCTGTCTGCGTTCGGAGGCGACTTTAAACTGTAGGTCCCGCTACTCACGTATTAAATTAACGCAACGTAATGTAACATAAGTGATGCGAGAAGCTAGGTTGTAATCCTGATTAAAGGGTTGTAGTGACGAATTATGTATGATTTTAAATTTGATTATCAAATATCCATCAATTTTCTAAATGTTTTTTTTGCAGACTTTCTTATACCCACCGGAAAGTCAACGTAGTTCGTTGTAATGGCTCTATCACCAATCATATTAATTATTTTCGTTTTTCATTCAAAGGGATGGGTGTGTGTTCGCAAAGACTTAAAATAGGTTTCGAAGCACCGTCTCCTACATGGGCGTTGTAATCTTAATCTTAGCAACGTGTTAAATAAATTCTTCTTTCGATAGTTGAAAAATCGGTACACAGTTATATATAGGATTTTAAACGAATTCCTGGCACTTTTTATACTTAAATAATATGTTGTTGTTTATAATAAACATCGCAGTATATTAGTGCTCAGTATTTACATTACGCATAGCTAGTGGTGGAATCACCAGGGTTCAAGAAACCGTGGCAGATCAAAAATACCTGGAGACGCACGGTCCTTCAAGAACTAATAGAGCTGACATGGGAAGGCACAAAAACATCAGCGGATAATCGTGTCAGATGGAGATGCTTTGCGGAAGCCATATACTTCCTAGAGGGGTAATGGAAAAAAATAGATAGTGGTAACACTTCATTAACTCCTCTCTGTTTATGAGCCAACAATTGGCGCCAACAGAAAAAGTACAGACTACTCTTGTACGAATTTTGTTTACGGGTTAAATGTGAGTAAATCTCTCATATACAGGCTTTTCCTCTCCACTACTCTTTGAAAGACTTGGGGTATGATCAAAGTGATATGAATGATAAATGTTCCTATCATCTCAGAATTGATAGGATTTTTTTTCGATTCGAAAAGAAATTCGTTTGAATTTGTTTTTATCTGTTTTAAGCTCATAACGCATACGAATAAATATTATTTTGATGTTTAACGTTTAAAAAATAGAAATTACATTTACCATACGCTATTTCGCTAGCTTTATTCATGCAGAATTATGAAAAAAATGAAGCCAATTGCCAAAATAAAGATTTCCATTTTTAATTGTGCATATTTTTAAGCTTTTTAAAGATTTTAATTCAAAAATTCTTTTATTTTTTGTGAAAAACAAACAAACTTTCGATCTGTGTTATTTGTTTTTTATTTTATTTTTTTAAATACCATTTCAAAAGCATTCTCTTAAATATATTTTTTAGATAAAATGCCTATAATTATGTATTATTATTATACTACATATCTATTTTCAAACTTTATCATCATCATCATTTACATTTTTAATATCATAAAAAAAAGCAATTTCATTTGATTATATTTTGTGTTTAAATTAATTGAATAATTGTTTTAAATCTCAAATATTGGTGTTTGCTTTTGGCTTTTGTGTTCTAAACAACACTGTGTTATAAAAAAAATAAAAAAATTAAAATATAGACGCAAATCAGAGCCTTTACCAGAAATACGGATAAAGGCTCCTTCATTTGATCGCGGTCATCGAGGCTCAGGTTCTATAATAAGTAAACAATGGTCTCAAGAGAAAGTAACCAGGTAGCTTAGTATATACCTTTTTTTTATAATTATTACAACAACAACAAAAAAATAAAAACGAATAATTAGAATCATATTAGTTTGGTATTAAAAAGTTTGGTTCTTTTTTTTTATTGTGTATGATTTATTTGGACGTTTTTAATCGATTATTGCAAACATTTTTTTTCCGTTTGTATCTAGTTTATTCAGAAATCATTTCAAGCACTGAATTGCCTTAAAATATTTTTTTATTATCTATTTACATGGTATTACAAGTATGAGTTTTTATTTGAACACAAAAATTTAAAATTTTTTTCGAACAATTCGGGTAAATTTTTCTTTAACTAAATGGCATGCACTGCTTCAGTCAATTTCACTTGTTTGTAGGGTTAGGTTATATCGAAATGGTAGCAAGCTGCGTCAATCAGTTTATGTTTACCAGCTATCGATAGCAGACTGGTGTGATATTGCAGTAATATGAAGAAAAATTTATATGTACGGTCTATACAGATCCAGTCTATTCAATGGCTTTTTGATATGTACCATCCTCATTCATAAATTTTGAATTTAATTGATTGATTTTAATGAATCCGAATTATTTTTATACGATTCTCTAGTGAAACTATACTTTCCAACTGTTAAAAGACAAATTTGCGAGAAGAAATAAAATTTGTTTGAAAAAAAAAACTCAAACTTGAAATATCCTGTACATAGAGCCAATTTGGTTTATTCATTTACAATTTTATTTTCAATTAATTCTCCTAATTTTCATTATATGTCCTTGTGTGCTTATATGCTTTATCCGTTTTAAAGTGCTAGAAATATTGCACAATTTTGAATGGAAACAATTTTTATTCCTTTTTTTCCTTATTATTATTATTATTTTTTTTTTTTTGATAATGTGGCATGTTTTTTAGTTCAAAAGTTCTTTAATTCATTTTTTTTTTAATTTTTATACAATTTTAAATAAATTCCACCGTGTATGTGTATGTTGTCCAAGCACCGTAACTAAGGGTTTCATTATAAAGCTATCTCGTATATGAATAGGTTGTTTGATACTCTATAATCCAATAATATACTCGTATAGCTAGACTTTGTGTATAACAGTTATAATTTAAATCAACACCTAACTTTGGTTCTCGTAACACAATACTATTTTAAAATTTATTCGTAACAACAACAGTAAAAATAGTTAAAATCTACACATGATTTTGGTTTAGTAACACTAACACTATTATTGTATTTATTAAGTACTTAAGTTTTAATTTTATTATATTTTGGGTTTATTTTTTACAATAATTTATTATTTTTAATCTTAAAATAATTATTTTTTTTATAAATATAAACAACTGGATATTGTTATCTTTGTGTAATTTTTATATTTTATTATATTTATACTCTCTTGTAATATTTAAAGCATAATTAAAAAATATTTTTGTTTTTTTAAGTTAGAAAGTTAACACATCGCAATAATTTTTTATTTACTTTAAAATGATTAAAAAAAAAAAACTACTAAGGGGTCTGTGTATGCTTTAAATATTTATACAATAAATTTATTAAACATTTGTAATTAATATTCTAACATTTAATATTTTTTTTTATTATAAATTAATGCTTAACGTATAAATATATATGAACTATTTATTACTGTTCTGTTTAATAGCATTTTGGAATAATTATTCAATTACATTATTTTCGAAATTTATTTATAATAAGTAAGTTGTAATAAATCAAATCCGATGAATATGATAAGTTATGATAAGCTTTGTGCTCTATATATACCATACCAAAGATTTGCAAAATCCATGTCAGTATAGCCTGTGGTTTATAATACTAAAGGTTCTGACATTATCTTTGCCATGGTCATGTGAGGACAGATAGTTTAAACCGCCGCTCCAATATATTCGGCGACCGCCTGTCAGCAGCATAACTCACATATGTGTGGTTGAGAAGATAGGCCGTAATTCTGAGAGTATATAATGGCCAAAAGTGTATGTATGTCTAAAGTTAGACTTAAGTATAGGCGGCCTCACCACTGCAGTGTATTTCAAACAAATGCCATTGCCTTATTCTAAGCCAGATCTCCTTCAAAGCACAGTTGTTCCGTTTGTCTTAGATATGTGTAGATGGTAGAGACTTTCTTTCACCTCATTTGTCAGTGTCCATTTCTTAACAAGAAGAGATGGACCGCAAAAACCAGATTTATATTCCATAGGGTTTCATCCCCGGATAGGATGATAGTATCTGGTAGTGTAGCAGTGAACCTTATCTTTGGGCTAAGTGGAATTTTTACCTTCAAGATAAGATGTTAGTCATGTTTATTCTGAATTGTCTGATATATGTATATAGCACTATCACACCACGTTACCTTTTCCTTTTCTATAGAAATTTGAAAACTCACCTAAGTCCCTGTACATACAGGATAATGCCAAACCACATTAATTGTCGTTCTCAGACACCATAAAACTGGCATACAAACTTGTTGACCGTGTTCCAATCTTTCTCAGACAATAACATCAGCTCCACTTCATTTTCTACTATTAGTATTTGACCGACAGATTTATTTACATGTATGATCTTCAACATGTCTTTATCTATGCAAAGCAACATTGATGAATGATCACGGAGTTTATGCTCCACAGAGTCTTCGAGTCCAGGATTCATATGTTACCTTCTCCGAAATTATGACACTCTATCAAGATGTGAATTCTGTTGTGCAATAAAACTTTTCCTAATGCTACTACTACTTTACAGCTTCAAAGTATTTTCCAAACACTGACAGCCTTTTTGGCCACACGCATCACCTGTAACAATCCTACAAACAGAAGAGAAATAGCATAAAAAAACAATTTACTAAGAAACGTTAGTTTCTCAGCATATAACGGTAGTCTCAAAGCGAAAAGTGTCAGTGACAGTTACATCCCATAATAGCATTGAACCACATTTGACTATAACTGCTTATGTTTCAGATAATAGCGTAATGTAGGTTACCTTGTAATCGGGCTTGTTATCGATAAATTACTTGTTTGATGTTTTAATACGAATTGGATAAATTATTTTTTAATGAAAACTTTCCCTTACAACAACAACAGAACAGTAGTAAATTATTGATCTTATTTATATACGCGTATTTGACAAATTTCTATTAAAATCATAACAATTTTACAGCACGGAAATAGCATTCGATGATGAAGATTTTACGGCACGCGATCATAATATCATTATCGAAGTTTTAATATCAGCCTGGTATGCGATATTATCAAATACTGATCTTATATGCTACATAGTAGTATTTATAAATCAGGTAAGTTTGAAATACAATATTAACGCAAATAACTGTAAATATAAATTTATATTCGAATATGTGTTTTTTTATAGGTGGTGAATGCAAGCTTAATATCATTGCCATTACCATTAATGGTCTTCCTGTGGGGTACCCTTTCGCTGCCTCGGCCAACAAAAACATTTTGGGTTACTTTAATCGCCTATACACAGGCAATAGTGCTAATAAAATGCATCTTCCAATTTAAATTGATTTGGGTTAATTATCATTTCAATTTACCCAACAATCCTTTGGGTGTGGACAAATTATTCGGCATTGAAATGTCATCCGATTATGCCACCTATGATTTGTTATTGCTATTGGTGCTATTTTTCCATAGGTAGGTAGACCATCATCAGCAACTGAAATTGTTTGCATTAGTAATTATTATTTTAATGTTTTCTCTCTGTTTTTTTCAGATTTATTTTAAAGTCACATGGCCTGTGGAAAATCGATATGTATAAACCAATTGTTGTCTATGACGGTTATGGTTCCAAGTCTACACTGTAAGTAATTCAATTATACTTCAGAATTAAATAATAAATAATAATAATTATTTGAAGTGCAGGTAAGTTTTAAATGAAGATTACAAGAGTTATTCATAGGAATCATTTCAATTTCAAAAAGCGCAATTCATATCATTGTTGAAACCATCGCATTACATTCGCATAAGACATGATAAAGCCACACAAACTACGCCAATTTCAAGCTCTAGTTCAGATAGTTCACAAATCTCTACGGATTTAGATAAAGAGCAAGTAGTTTTAAAGAAAAAGAAAAAAGCAAATTTAAGACATAGCAAGTCGTCTGACAGTGATATGTATCGCAGTACAAGTTCAAGTAAAAGTGATTCAATAAATAAAGACCGTGATCAGAAAGATCGAAGGTATTTTATATTGACCTTATAATTAAAATTTATATTTATAAGTAAAATATATTATAAAAATATTATACGTTAAAGATTGATAATGTATACTCTTATTTCTTTAGAAATGATTCCAATCCTGATGATCCTAATCCTGATGATCCCAATGATGCCAATACTGAACGTCGACAATCAGGTGGTTCGGAGCATGCTAGCGAACAGCGTCTAACTGCTGGTAATGAGTTAGCTAAACATGTGGAAAATTTGCAGTAAGTTTTACTATTTAAAATTGTTTTCTTCTGCCATTTTTCAGAATGGATTTTTTAAAGAATAATTTTAAAATTTTTATTTCCAACCTATAAGGATATATTGGGGATAACATCTTTTTTTCTTTGTAAAATATGTATTCTTTTCGATTTAACAAAACCATTCATTATATTTCTCGCCGTAGTCTTAGTAGGTAGTGTGTTGGCTTATAAGACGTAAGGTCTCGGTTTAAATCTCAGGTCAGACATCAAAATGAAATATGAAAAAATATTTCTTTGGCGACTTCCTCTCAGCAGATTTCTGGTAAAAACTCTGAGAGCAAATAAACCTGCCATTTCTCAAAAATCTGTCGTTCGCAGCCGACGTTAAACTGTAGGTCCCACCACTCAATTATAAAATTAAGGCACACAACATGAGTGGTGTGAGAAGCTAGGCCATAATCCTGACTGAAGGGTTGTCATGGCCAATTATGTATGTATGTATGTACATGTAGTAAATAGTGGACGCAAATACGGAGTAGTGATTATGGACATTATGTTTAAATTATTGTAAAGAGTGCATAAAATTTCTTAGAGAGGAATGCATCACTTACGAATAGCAAAACCAACGATTATGAACAGATCGGTAGAGTTGGATACCCCACTTATTTTTGAAACAATATTATGGCCGACAAATTTCATTGTTAGAGGCAAGCAGGAATTTGTTCTACATACGAATAATACATCTAAAGAAAGAATAAGACTCACTATTACTACTCCTGATGGGATCCGATGTTAGTAAGGATTAAACGGATAACCCACTAGGTCTTTTCTTTTGAAACGTATTAACGTCGTATAGGTAATGGTATGATATTGTTGAAAAGTATCGATAAACCAGTAAAACCCACTCTCTAATGCATCAATTAATGAGAATTTTCGCTCTTTACTATTTTCGGTATGAAAGCGTAAACAACCTTTCGTGACTTCTGGTTTTTTTGTTTGTTTATCTATTAAAAGAAGAAATATGGTTCAAATGAAAACATTTCAAACTATATACACCAAATTAAATAAATATTTTGTCTTTATTATCCTTATTTTACAGGCGCAATAAATATTTGAGTGGATTGACGAAATTTTTCCATAATCTTGTTTACAAAGCTCGTTTGCCTACCGATGTTTATGCACTTATGTTCCTGTGTGACTTTATAAATTTCTTCGTTTTACTTTTCGGTTTTACCGCTTTTAGTGTGAGTTATTTATATTCGATTCGATAGTTCGATTTCAGTTTAGTAATTATCACACTGTTTTGTTTTCTCTTTCTTCTATAAGTCGAAACAAGGTGATGGCGGTGTTAAAACCTATTTGGCTGAGAATAAAGTGCCCATACCTTTTCTAATTATGTTGCTGGTACAATTCGCATTGATTGTTATAGATCGTGCCTTGTATTTGCGTAAAGCTTTAGTTTATAAAATTATATTCCACTTTATATCAGTGGTGGGCATACACGTCTGGATGTTCTTCATTGTGCCGGCTGTAACGGAAAGAAGTTTCTATTCATCTGCCCCGCCTATAATATTTTATATAATCAAATGCTTTTATTTGCTGCTCTCGAGTTATCAAATCAAATGTGGCTATCCGAATCGTATATTGGGTAATTTCCTAACCAAGAGTTTCTCTCTGATAAATATGATTTCATTTAAAATGTAAGTACCGGATCGATTGTTTTGTTTGTGAAAATCTTTATTTTACGTTACGTTTTGGTGTATTTCAGTTATATGCTTATACCGTTCCTTTATGAATTGCGCACTATATTGGATTGGCTTTGTACGGATACTACCATGACCTTATTCGATTGGCTTAAAATGGAGGACATATTTGCCAACACTTATTCCATTAAGTGTATACGACAAATGGAAACTGATTTCCCCGCCGTAAGAGCCCAAAAGAAGGCAACCTATATAAAGCTTTTAATGGGTGGCTCTGCCATTTTACTTATCGTGTTTGCCTTATGGGGTCCTCTAACGCTATTTGCTCTTTCTGGTGCTGTGGGTCAATCGAATGTACCTACAGAGGTTAAAGTCTCTATTAGAATTGGTTCCTATGATCCCATATATGAGGCAAGTACACGTGAAAGCACGTTTGTATTTGATGACGCCATGTTTGATGCTTTAAAAAAGCCCTATATTGAGAACAAAGAGAAGGAAGCCATATCATTTCTACTAAGCTATGATGCATCAGATGTAGCCGCCATTAAACTAAAAAGAAATTCACCTTCAATGTGGCATATATCACCGCCCGATAAAGCAAGACTATTGTCAGAGTTAGAGAGTAGTAAGTGAAAATAACTTTCAAATTGTTTGTGAATTACGGAAAATTAATTTCTTTACTTCACTTTCAGATGTTCCTTTGGTGGTACGTTTATCGTATGAACTTACACGAACGCCACCGGTGAAAAATCAAGTTGGCACGGTGGGTTCAGAGATAACCTGGGAAATGCCTGATGATTATGAGGGTAGAAAAGACTTGGCATATATGATAAGAACCGGCAATGCGGATGATATTGATGCCACCATACCCAATATTGTACCAAAATTCATTAAAGTCTTAAATTCCGGTGATCCTACTTATATAACAGCTTTGTTGCCCAAAGCCAATAATAATACCATGCATTCAGGTATATTTTTTCAATGCGCTTGTAATTTTGTTTTTTTTTTTTATCTTTTTGACCTTTTTAATTTCCACTTTAGACTTCACCAATATGAGCTTATCCATGAATTCAGCTTCTGATGCTGGTCTATGGTGGGAAATCACTGATGAGTGTGTTGAGGAAACTGATAAAGAAAAATCGAATGCTGTTACAAATCTACTCAAAAAATTACCCCTTTATGACTGTACAGAGGGCATAGTATTTTATACGTTCAATGATAAAAAATTCCCCTCAACATGGACATTTTTAACGGGCGGAGGGTAAGATAATTTATTTTATATATTGACCTTCCTATCTATATAAAGACTATAAAAATATATTTTTATTTTGTTTATAGTATTATCGGTTTGTATACTACATTTGTGTTATTGGCATCCAGATTTTTGAAGAATTTCCTGGGTGGTCAGACCCGTAGAATTATGTATGAAGACTTACCAAACGTTGATAGAGTTTTACAATTGTGCCTTGATATCTATTTGGTAAGTATTTTACAAAATATTTAATCGCATTGTATAAATGCAATCATGCTAGCTGACACTAGAAACATAACATAGTATGTAATAGGATGATAGGTTTGTTATCTGTAGTCGCCTAGGAACAATGCCTTTTGTGTTCAGAGGCCTGGGGGCTGTTTGAATTGGTTATTAGGAGTATATTGATTAGTTTTTAAATAATTTAATAATGAAATTACTTTTGAAATGCTAACAAGTGATCGAAAAAATAATGCATATACATACAGGCAAGGAAAAAAGTCTACATATACCGCTGTATGGAGACGATTTTTTTTCGAATTTAAAAAAGTGTTGTAGCAGTCACAATTACGAATGTTTAAAGACAAAATTGAAAATAAAAAATATAACCTAGAAATTATTTAAAAAAAAAATCAGTGGTATATGTAGACTACTTTCTGTGACTGTATATATATGTCACAATTAAGAATTAAAGACAAAATCGAACATTAAAAACTATAACCTAGAAATTATAAAAGAAAACAAAAAAATCATCGGTGTATGTAGACTTTTTTCTGTGACTGTATATATATGAGACCTAAAGGAAATAAAACCTTAAATTTCAATTTATGTTTACAATAATTCGAGCAATCTAGTTCTAACGGTTTTGATCGGTATATATTGCGCAGATCGCTTCGGATAATATCGCAGTATTGTCTCTATACTTTCTGAAAATACCGATCCACCAAAACGAATCTATTATACCCTTATACATGCATTATTTGTTTAATAGAATTGGGCTTTTGTAATTAATTGTGATTTAATTTCCTTAATTTTTTTTGCAATTAATACAATGTTTATGTTTTCGTTTCCTTTTTTTCTATAAAATAGGTAAGAGAAGCTTTAGAATTTATGCTAGAAGAGGATCTCTTTGCCAAGTTAATATTCTTGTACCGCTCACCTGAGACAATGGTTAAATGGACACGACCACGTGAGGAAATTGCCGATGATGAAACCGATAGTGATTCGGTACGCAGTCGTATGAGTGGACGTCGTGGCGACCATCCCCAACAACAATCTTAATTGACTGTGTCTTAAAAATAGGATGATATGAAGCAAAAGATTGAAAAGAAATCATTATGAATTTGAATTATTAAAAACTTTAGGAAAAAAAAAACAATACGAAACGAAAAACTATTCTACTTACATTTAATTTGTAATGATTTGTAAATTTTTTATTATAGTTTTTTTTTTAATTGTACACAATCAAATCTTAAAAAAACTGCCGAAAAATATTATTTGTTTATGATTTGTTTATTATTAATAATTATTATTGATATTTATTATTATAATTCATTTTTATTTGTATATTTATGTTTTAACAAAAGCTTTGTTTAAAATATTCTTGAATCCATAGAGTTTTAAGTTAAAAAATGTTGATATTAAATGAATTGCAAGACATTTTTTGTTAATAATTTATCAATTCATTATTGTTTAATGTTTTTTAATTTGTTCCATTACATTAGTGACAATTTATTTTTTTTTTTTTTTTTTTTTTTTTTTTTTTGTTAAGAATTTATCCAAAAAATAATTAAACTTTGGTACTACCATCATGTAAACAAAATTAAAATTATTTATTGTTTTTAATTATTAAAATTTCATAGAAAACTTTTACTTTTTATTATTTTAAACTTTAAAAATTAAAGATTTTTACAAAAAATGCTATTTATACTAATATAGTTATGTAATTATAATTGTAATAAAATGTGAACTCATATTCAGGGATTTTAAGCATTTTTTTGATACAAAAAACATTAATAATAAATAAATAAAAAACAAAACGATACAAACGATATAAACTATTATAATTACAAACAAATATAAAAACGAAATAAGTTAGTTTAAAAAATGTATATGTTAAATAATATTTAACTAGTAATTTTAAATAAGTGATAATACTACGATATAAAGAAAAAAAAGTTAAAATTCGTATTTTTTATACCACATATTACTTGATTGATTTTTTTATTGATTTTTTTTACTTGTATTGTAATATTGTTAAAGTGCTTGAATATAATATTAAATAATTAATTTAGATACGTTTAAAAACAAACGAAAAACATCAAATCAATTCAAAACACTGGAGTTTTATAGCAAATCGGAACTATAATTCAATTCGATTTCATATATATTTTATGCAGACGCAAAAGAGTCTCAACAAAAGTGGTATAATCGTGGTGACAGCATTTTAACAGTGTATGAACGTTTTCTCCAATTGTACGGTTTGCTGTAGAGAGGTTAAATTGATATCTCCATTTTACTTCCAATCGTGTCTGCCCTTTTGCAAATGGCAGTAATATTTTTCTTTCATATATCTTTATAAAATGTAACTATGAGTTAGATACTCTCTATGTTCTAGGCTTGAAAATTAATTAGAATGTTTGTTGGAAACAGTAAATTTTTCAAGTGCAGAAAGAAGCATTCAAGTGCCTCGGTTTCTTAAACCGGTGGAAAATATTTTAAACTTTCCTTGCAGTCTGCATCATTTACGTCCGTCCCAAAATGGAAATACAACTCTCAAATAAAGACGAGTGAATCGAAGTCTTATCAATGGTTGGCTTATGGGCGGCAACTGAACTTCAGTTCAGCAGGCAATTTTTTTATTTGTTATTGCCAAAAAAAAAATTTTAATAAGTGAAACTATCGCAGAGTGACTTGTGTTTCACGGTTCTATCCCCATTACAACGGATTGTGCTGTAGCGAATAAAGCGTCTTTTCCTCGAAATTCCCATATATTTTTGTAGTACTCATTTTTTTCGTAGAGCTCACCGGTTTATCGATTATGCATTACACAGAAAACTCGTTTCTGCTACTTTGATTCATATCCAACGTCTCTCCTGCCTTTCTACCACAATCTATTTTTTCCCATGAGTGTTGTA
Source organism: Sarcophaga rosellei (assembly GCA_930367235.1). NCBI lineage: Eukaryota > Metazoa > Arthropoda > Insecta > Diptera > Sarcophagidae > Sarcophaga > Sarcophaga rosellei. The sequence continues at coordinate 34,645,067 of OV884019.1, forward strand.
TGTAAAAAAGTTACTGGCATGGTACCAATATTGGTTGATTCGTTAGGGATTAACAAAAAAAAGGACATCAGTATAAAATTCTTTAAGGAATGATTATCACCTCAGTACACATGTAAAGTATGTTTTTAGTGTATGCTCTGCTTTACACACCCTGTATTTCGATTTTGCAGACCAGTTTCAGTGTAATGATAAACAATTAATTCCTTCTGTTTGGTTTTCAAATACATATCTGAACTACGAGCGTTTACCTTTTAAAACATGTAAGGCATCCACAGAAAGAGGCTCTCATTATGCACTCTTTATGCTATCTTATTATTATTATATAATATTACGAAATTCATCATCTACCTAATTAGCCTAAAATTCCCTAAAATATCTCTTATTTTTATTTCACATAGATTTCTAAGAAATTCTGGGTATACTTTTTCGACGTTTCCAATAACCCAAATGGCACGTATGTATGCATAGTAGAGTAAAATATCTCTGAGAAAATAATTATTTTACAATTTGTATTGATTTCAAAAGGGATTGTAAATGATAGGCAAAGGCAGGAAAGAGGAACTAGGTCATAACACTGACTAAAGGGTGGCCAATTATGTGTGTTATGTAGTAAAGAGAAAACTTTCTGTAAAAGAATTTCAAATACTTCAGTCTAATTTGTAAAAAAAATTTGCAACATTTTCTTTTTTAAGAAATTCCAGTGTTAAAATAAACTTTCATAAATATTTATTTGTTCAATAAAAGTTATATTTTTTATAGTTAAAGCCAAAATATTTAATAAAATGCCTTAAATGTTGTAATAAAAAAAAATAATAATAATTAAATTCAAATTAAAATCAAAATAGCAGAAAAAAAATAAACAATAAACGAAAATTGCTTGTATTATGTAAACACATCCATTTATTAATGTTTTAAATTATATTCTAAAATATATGACTTAATTATATACAAAAATCTCCCCTCATATCATTGCATAATTGAAAAAAAAAAATTAAAGTAAAATATAAAGAACTCATATACAAAATCATTTACAAGCAATCTCATTCATTAATTCATATTTTTGAATGAAAATCATGCCATTTTATATAATTGGAATTGAACTATTTTTCGTAAATCAAAATCAAAATTAAAAGATAATTATAATGCATACAAAACGCAAAAAGAAAAAATAAAAACTGCATAAAATCAAAACAGAAAAGAAAATAAAAAAACAATTATATTTATCCTAAAATGAAAAATAATTTTTGTTTAGTCTTTAGGAATTTTTTATAAAACTGAAATTTTTTGATATTTATTACAAATACTATAATAAAATAATTAAAATAATTATTGTTTGAAATATAAATTAAAGTTAATGAACAAACTGTAAACGAAAAAAAAAAAATTAAAAGTAAGTAAATGTTTTTTACCTTTATTAACAATTAGTATAAAATAAAAAAAATAACAAATAAAAATGGTACCTATTTTAATGTTTAAACTTAGTAAAAATAAACAAATACAAAAAAAATTAATTAATTAATCTTAAAATCAAAATAAAACATAATAAATAAAATTAGATTTTATTTTATTTAATAATGTCAAACAAAAAAAACTATAAGATGTTTGTATTTTTTCAATAAATTATTAAATTAACAAAAAGTTTGTCTTTGTCAATTTCATTTGAAAACAATGTTTTTCAATGTAACAAATTTTCGAGTGCGATATTCATATACTCATATACATAAGCTCACCAATATAAATTGTAATATAACTTTCAAATAGCTTTACAATATTATTAGAAAAATCTATGGGTCTATTGTGAACAGCAACCAAACATCAGATGCATTGCCAGACAACCAAAAATATATAGTTGGCGAACAAATATCTTTTTTAGAAGCGAAATGTTTAAGTTTTTTGATGTTAGTTGTGGTTTGTAAAACTAATTTCGACTAAATGGCAATGCAACTTAAGTTTAGTTGCCATCCATAAACGGATCATTAGTTAAATCGTATACATCAGGCTTTTGTGTTACACTATGTCGAAAGCTTGAAAAACATTGATTGAAAGCGATGATTAGTATTTTTGTTTCTTTTAATGTCCTTTTGTACAATGGGTCAAATCCACCTCCGGGTACTGTACTTGTCTCAGTTGACAAGTACACTTCCTTTAACCTAATGTCCTTTTAGTGACTTGTGCAAACTATTGGTTTGTTCCGTTTACTGCAACCAAATTGAGGGAGTCCGGAGCACATTTATATGAATTTAATATTGGCGTTAATTCATACATCAGAAGTCCTAAAAACAATTGTGACACTTTTTCGCCTGTAAGATTCCACTTTCGTATGATCCCTGTCAGGGTTAGGTATCACTTTAACTAACGAAATCTTCCACTCTTAAGAGTAGTATTCTAGTCTTACCAGGCAGCTTTATATGCATCTTGCTACCGAGTTTATCAATTCAAGGCGCTTTACTTATATTAAGTTTAGCTCTCTCAATTTCTCTATTCATTGATGGTATGGATATGCCATAAACCAGCAGTAAAAAATGAATACGCCATAACGAACAATTTTTTTTTGCAATAATTTCGAAAATCTGAATACAGCTTATGGTTCTGATACTTTTACGTAGCAAGGTTCTGAAAGGCCAAATGCCTAAAATTTTGATAAAATAATAAATATCGTTCAGTACAATACTACGTCATTTAAGTGTTGTTTCGAAGTTAAAAACCGCACAGAACGATGTTTGAAACCAAATGAATATTGCTGAATATAAAAAAAAATTTCGAGCTTGATAAACGATTGATTGAGCGATTAAGATTGCTGAATCGCAATAAAATCAATAAATTTTGGTGATTAGTGATGAAAAATCCAAAAACAAAAACAATTGTGATCGAAATGCAATAAGTCGACGATAAAGTTGATCAAATTTAGATTGGCTGTTGGAATGCAAGCACCAGAGAACAACATTGGCATATAGAAAAGGTGTTATATTCTAACAGGACTACGCTAGGACTCACACATGACGACAGTGATAGTATTAGAACAATTTTATACAAAAAATATTTTGTTTTTATTATAAAATTTTAAAAATTGCGAATAACATTGTTATTGAATAGAATATTTTTATGAGGCTTATTTAACCTGAAATGTATTTATTTAAACTACACCTTATACATTATTTAAATAGCAATAAACCTAAATAATTAGTTCAGTTGAAGATTAATAGAAAAAATTATTATAATTTTTATTAATTTTTTTTTAATATTTTATTTATAAAGCAGAGAACTTTATTTTAAAGTTCAACAGGAAAAATTAGTTTTGTAATTAAATTAAAAACAACTGATAAATTGAGAAATATAACTTAACAACTACTGGTAATTAAAAAAATCCTTTTATTACAAAATTACATGTCTATGCGTTATTTAATGCTAACACTTAATGCCAACAACAAAACTTGTTTTAACAAACAAAATCAATAAAACCAAGTATTAATTAAATTAATAAACAGCCAAGTTATGTAACCCTGGTGGCACAACTACGGTAATAGGCAAATTGTTGCGGTTGTGAATTTTTTGTATCATCCGGAGCTCCAGGACGATTTACATTGAGATTGGGATAAACTTCTTCCCATTCCGTTTGCGAACAACCCAAAACAACTTTGGAACCTTGTGATAATTTCCTTTGTGTAGGCTTTCCCAATCGATCCTCTGGCGGCAGGGGATTATTCAGCATATGGGTAACACTTTTCGATAGACGCACTGAATGTATGCGATTGTATCCCGAACCGGCAGGTTTAAAGCGTTGCCATTTCGAGGATAGTCGTTCAATTTCATGTGACATCCATTTTTGCACTGACGAGGTACCCATAATATAATATCGATTTACAGAAGTTAAGAAATATTGTATGCGTTTGCTTGCATTGAAGCTTTAGAAAATACTAAATTTATTTCATGGCTGCCCGGGCTATTTTATATTCATTTACCTTTGTTTAAGCATTTTCATTTTGTTTTGCTTTTCGTATTTACATAAAATCGCATGTAATCCCTTAGTGTCCAGTCGAATAGATTGTAATGCACTTTTATTATCGATTTTTATTTACAAATATGTATGTATGTATATATTGTAGTATAAGTATTATTTAATTTTATGTTTGTGGTTTGGTATAGATTTGTTAGAATTTCAATGGACAAGTTCATATTGTTTTTACGAAAACATTTAGTATTCTATGAAAGGTTCAAGGCTACTTACTTGCTTAACAGCGAAAAGGTTTCCTTGAAGAGCATTAAGAAACATGCAATTTAAGAAAATCTTAAAGTTCGTAGATTGTGGCTGTTAATTGTAAGTTGATCGTTAAATTGTAATAAATGTTGACGTGTTAAATACCATTTAAGAAGCATGTAAGCTTATTTTATCCCCTTTATATAATAAAAACAAAAAACCCATTTTGTTGTACGTAATTAAAACGTTCCATATGTATGTACGTATGTTTGTAAATTCACAAATAATAAATATACATGATAATAATAATATAACTTAACTAATAAATAATTGTGTGTTATGTATTTAAAAATTTCGAGATTGTTTAACTTTAAAACGAGACTAAAAGGAACTACAACATCACAATTGTTTGTGTGAATAAAAAACAATTCATAAATTCATATATGTATGTATGTATAGAAGAGCTTTGTTTGTTGTCATGGCTAAGAACGGAAAAATGGTATGGATGGATTACAATGAAAATTTTTGGTTTAAATTATTATGAAAAAAAAAAAAATTAAAAAGTGAAAATGAAAACAAAATACAACAATTACACAAATTTTAAGATACTCTGCAAGTTTCATCTTGTAAGTTTTCGTCATTAAAATCATCATTTTGTGTTGAGAAAGCACCACCTTGTAAAACTTTGTTCACAGCAGCTCTGGCCAAATAACCAGTGGTCTCATTGTATACCAATGCATAGAATGGTGTTATGTCCTTATTGTGATCCTGTATATTGTTATCCTTAAAAATGGAAAAATCAGTTATTTCATCAAAATTCAGCATTGTTGAATGATTAAAGATTTAAACTATACATCCAATATTTCGTTGACCATCGCACTTGACTTAGAGATTTGAACAAGAGAGAGATTTTGACAAGAAGTTCTTCGTTAAAAATCAAAATAATTGCGACAAGGATGGCTTTAAGGATCTGTTTTTTATGTTGATAAATGCATTGGATAGTTAAGAATATCTCACAAAGTTCGGTGAAAACTCATTATATTAGCACGATGGGTCCCAGACAAAAAAACGATAGAAGCGAAAACACAAGCGAATTAATAAAAAAAAGGAGTTTTTCCAATCCCTTATCAATATTAACAAAATCGATCAAATGTCTTACGGTCAAACGTAAACGGAATATTCTGCTAAATCTGATAGGACTTACGAACTGCCCGCCTAGGGCCCAACTCTTAATTTACACTACCTGTACTGTGAATAGACAGATCGTGTGAAGGATGCTACTATCAATATCCTATTAGAGTTTAGATTTGCGTTTTATATCGCTAAAAACCCTTGGAGTTTGACAGACAAAGCCTTGTAGGGGAAAAACTTATAATTTGGCTCTCAGTGATTGCAGTCTATTTCGCTTCAATAGAAGTTTTTTACACAATAGGGACGAGGGTTTCTATGAAAGAGGCATCTTGATAATGGCAACAAGTTAATAGAATAATTAATAGCAGAGAGTGTTTAATTTTTAAAGCAAAATGGATTTCTTCCCTTACACAATCAAGAGATCACAACAAAATAATAGAATTTATCGGTTGTATTTCACATAGTAATAAAGTATTATAAATACTTACTTTGCAATACATTAAAAAGGCTTCCAAAATAATTTCATCTAAATCCAAAGCATGTTTAAAATGTAATTCAGGATTTCTGTAAACAGCAGAAAATATTAATTGTTAGTACTTTGTGTATACATATAAGCAAAACATATATTTTTTCTTTTAATTACCTGCTTAATATAGTTGCTATAATACACAATAACTCTACAGTTATTTGTCTTCTTTCAGGTTTTTCAATACAAATTAAAGTTTCTTCGACTAAAAGTGAAAAATTTAATTCTCCTCTGCTCATATTAATCAATGTAGGCGAGGCTGGCAATAAATGTCCCTGAGTGGTTATACCCAATGGTGTGCGTAATAAAATTTCCCAGATTTTATTGTAAAAGTTTTTCGGCACCCTGCATAAACAACCCTCCAATTGACGTCTCTGCAGTGGGGTAAGTCTGGAAATTTAAAAATTAATAAAAAAAAAATGTATTCTTTCATTTCCTTTTATTCATTTAAAATTGTATACCTTTCTCCTGTAGCCCATTCACTAACAGTGAGAACTTTTTGCAAAAGAATACGAACTTGGAAGGGTGATAAATTATCTACGTCTATCGATTCCTGGCCAGAAATTTGTAAATATATGCGCATTGCTTCCAAGACCCAACCAATACGTATCTGCAGAATTAAAAGAAATTAAAATTACTTAAGCATTTAATTTATATTTTGTTTTTGTTACCTTTAAAATTCCTCTAAACATTGAAGGATTGGTGGCAATTAGTCGTCCACAATATAATACAACTTCTTGTTGCAATACTGCCTGTATGACATTATAGGGCTGAACAGTATTATACATAACATCTCGTATTTCTGCCGGTGTCATGGGCTTATCAAATACGGTCTCTTTTTGTCCTATAACACCGACTGTTAATTCTTTGCCATTTACCAGGACAGTTGTTATAAATGGACTTATTGAATCAACAATATGATGCAATAAAGACGAACAGTAGCGCACAGCACGCCAATAACGCAATGAACCAGCACGATGATATAATTGCGTTAAAGCTTGGTGGACTGATAGACCATTTACTTCAAAGTTCGAACCCTCACGATTTAGCAATATTCCCCAAAGTTGACAGAGACAGAAAATGGATTCGGTACTACGTAGAGCATCAATTATTTCGTGTGTTGGTTTGTGATTATATTCCTAATTGAGTACAAGGGTTTTATTTCTCCTTTTTATACATTTCTTTACTTCTTCTTTATTGACTTATGTACTTACCTCAACTGATATTTTATCTTCGACATAGGTTTGAGCTTTTGGTACGTCTGTTAATGATTGATAACCAATGTACTCATGATTAATTTGTGCAAAAGCATTTTCCTCATCTGATAAGTCATTTTGATTCATAAAATCCAAATGTTCTATCAAAATAAATAAGTAAATGCATCAGTAAATACGTTGTTTCAGAAAACTAGTTGTATTTACTTACCCATGCAAGAACTACTGATTAAATTCTGCAATCTGCCTATGCGAACCTTCATACCATCACAGTAGCCTTTCTTAAGCATGGCTAACAAGTCAAGCATTTCCTTGAACTGAGGATCCCGCATATGCTCCTCACGTATTAGTAAACAGACCGTGGGTCTGCCAGATAAACGCCAATATTTACCCACAAATTGTAGTTCAGTTTTGATGTCATCAATTAAGAGTGCCATATCACGATACAGATAAAAATCGGAAACTTCGAATATTAAAGGATAACAGAGAACCGTCATGCCACATATACGATACACCTTGCTAGTACCCAGAGACCCCACAGGCCTAGGTGGACGACCGGAAAGACCAACCTTATTATTAACACCTAAATGTTGATAGACCTTAATCAATTCAGTTGATGACCAAACTTGAACAGGTTCAACCTACATCATAACAAAAAAAAAAAAAATCAATGAATTTTAGTTAAAAAAAAAAACAAACATAAAAATCACTTACTTCATGTGGCGTTTGAGTTTGTATGCCATAAGTGGCCATCATAGCTTGAAGACGCATAGATTCGGCAATTAAAACAATTTGTACTACCAAATCAGTAGCAGTTCCCTAGGAAAGTTAATCGGAAAGAATAGAATTAAAAATTTATTAGCATCTCATCAATAATAAAAGAAAATGAAAAATAAATAAAAACACAAAATGCATTAAGAAAATGTAATGAATCCAATAATTAACAAATTCTTGGAGAAAATTTTATTAATAAAATAAAAACATGCATAATTAACGTATTGATTAGCATTCAAAAATTAAACAGTAATTTTTACGGAATTAATTAAGAAGGTAAAACATAAAAATTTTACACTAAGGGACCCAATTTTGATATTACAAGGTTACATGTACTGCTTCAAAAATAATATCACAATTACCTTTTCTTTATCCTGTATAAAGGGTACAATCTATGGTTTTGATTTGTTTTATTTGTGTTTTTTTTTTTAAATAAATGGAAAGTTTACTTTAAAAATACAATATTATTAACATTATTTTACGATAATTTTGCTGCAATATGTATGAGTTGTTTAAATATTCCTACAAGTAAATTCATAAGCACAGTATAAAGCTTAAAGCGTTATTGCTAAGCGTACAAGGGTAAATTTAAATTTTGAATAACTAATCTTTCTCCCTATATAAATCAAATAACTGCCTAGTATGGATTTATTACTAATAATTTAATTTTTTTATAGGTTAAGGCTTTGCAAGCGTGATTTACTTATAAAATGAACTCTACCGGGTGCGAATTATTGTAAAAACTATTGTAAAGTCTCTAAAACAAAATTATTCTTGTCATTTAAGAAAACGTTTTGAATTCTTAAAACATTTGCAATCGGAAAATTCTATTAAAATAGATTTAACCCAGATCTTCTAAAAATTCCAAATTTTCTTTGAAAATTTTAAATTTCTTTTGAAATTCATTGTTCAAGTAGATGGTTACAGCTGCTACAACTTTCGTTCAGAATTTATACATACATACATAGATAATTGGTCATTACAACCCTTCAGTCAGGATTACGGCCTAGCTTCTCAACACCACTCATGTTGTGTGCGTTAATTTTATACATGAGTGGCGGGACCTACAGTTTAAAGTCGACTCCGAACGACAGATTTTTTGAGAAGCTTTTTCATGGCAATTTTTACTCTCAGAGTTTTTGCCAGAAATCTGCTGAGAGGAAGTCGCCGAAGAAATATTTTTTCATATTTCATTTTGATGTCTGACCTGGGATTCGAACTCGAGCCTTTCGTCTAATAAGCCAACACACTACCTACTAGACCACGGCGACTTCAGAATTTATATCTACAATAAATAAAATATAAGAGAAAAAAGTCATTGTGCCCAAAATGGCTTTTAAGGCTATAACGCAAACTATGTAATCGAGATTATGAATATTTTCCTGAGTTTATGTTCTAATCTGTAACCGTTAATCAAGCAGAATTTAGGATTCGTTAATACCGTTCCGGTATTTTGTTAATGCTGTAGAGCATATTCTGGAAGACCAACGGTCACAAATGTCAATGTCTAGTAGGAAACTTGTTGGACGTGATTCAAACCCAAGCTCTGATGTCAACAAAACGGAATATAAAAAGTATTTCTTCGGTGACTCCTATCAACAGTCTTCTGACTAAATGTCTAAAAGATTTGTCGTTCGGGTCACGAGTAGGTCGCGCTACTCATGAATAAAATTAAAATACACAACGTGGGTTGTGTGAGAAGCTAGTTCGTAATCCTGACTAAAAGATTGTAATGACAAATTAAGTAAGTAAGTAAAACATTTCGCAACAAAAACGACCCATCTATGTATGTGGTGATGAAAATTAGGCCGCTCCAGAGTCCTTTAATATGATCTTTTTTTATTCCATTTGAATATAAAATTTTTTATTTTCGTAGTAAAATAATTCAATATTACGTAAGTATACAACTATCTAACTTGTTTCTGTTTCATAACGTATTAATAGTGCAATTTTTATTTATAAGAATGCCACAAGCAAATTTGGTTAGAAAGAAACGATTTAAAAATGATTTTTTTTTTGGAATCGAAATACACACTACACTGTACATATTGCAATAGTTTGGTTGAAATAATAGTTCCAAGTTTCAATAATATGTAGATATCTATGCTAACGAAAATGATTAAAATGCACATTATGAAAAAATAGGGTTAGAAGCGATATAATGAAATGACTTTAAAAGGTGAAAGAAATATGTGACTTGTAATAAGAAAAAAATTATATACATATTCACAAAATGATCATTTTGAAATATTTAACTCCTCCTCTGTGGCCTACTAAAACAAACGATGATTAAAAACAAAAAGTATGCAATCGATCGTTTCCATCAAAAATTATATACAATAGAATCTCAATTGAAATTTATATGGATTGCGAGCTAAGAATCCATACATTTTTAATAACGTATGTAAAGTAATAAAATCTACTGATCCCTGACCCATATATTAAAGCAGGAAATTTTAATTGAACTTATAAAAGAAAATAAACTTTTGTTCTTTCGTCATACAAATTAAGAACATTGAGAATAATTTCAAAAACAGGTCCTTAATAAATTAAAATCTGCGATCACACTACTCTACATTTCTGTATTTCGATCCTTAAAAACTATAACACAAAATAAAAAAAAACATACAAAAACACTAATAAAACTTATTAATCAAAAAATTAAAAAAAAAAACGAAAATATTAAAAATTATATATATAAAAACAAAAAGTAGAAACAAGAAACGTTTAATTAACCCAGTAATTTCTACTTACAGTGCCAGGTTTAGCCTAATAAGGGAAGATTGGAAGAGTATATAAAAGAAAGTAAAATAAAACATTAAAGTTAAACGTCCAAAACTTAAGCTTCTAACAAAAAGATAAAAAAAATGTTAAAAACACATCTAAAAGGATATTATTAGTTAATGTGTATATGTATATAAGAAATAGAAACTTCGATGTGAATGTAATTTACAAAATTTTGAATAAATATTGTGTTCGTAAATACATATTAATTACTATACAGTTGTACTACTTGGTGCAAAAAATAAGTTCTCAGAAAGCCAAAAGTAATTTGTGTGTTCTAAACAATTTTGATAAACAAGTATTGTGTATAGTTTTGTACATTTAGAAAAAGAAAATTCATTCATTGAATAAATAATACCACTTACATTATGTTTCTCATCGAAAGCTTTTCCCTGGATTATTATTGAATTGTTTTTTTTTTTGTGTTTAGTTTAGTTTTGTAATACCAATTTAATTATATATTATTGTTGGTTTATGTTAAAGTTATTTATCGATATATATTGTATAATTACGAGGATAAGGAGAACAAGGTAGTAGACGATTAAGTGTAGCAAACGTAGCAGGGTAAATATAAATATATAAAAAAAAATTCACAATCTTATTTCCATATGTTTATCTCGCATTTTATAAATATATATTTAAAAAAATTAGCCAATTCCATTAAGATAACCAATGTAAAACCTACAACTGCAAGAAATTTTAGAAATTTTAAAAATTATCCTAACATACCTGAAAAGCAGAATAACGCCCAGCACGACGTGGTCTGTTATAACTTGGTAAATAACGACGTATGGGATCCAGTTCATTGATATGTAAGAGACCTGCAGTCAATAGTTGGGCAATTATGAACATTGATTGGCCCCAGAGAAAAAGTGTTTGGGTTGGCGCTTTCACATAAGAGCCATCACCATCCGGGGCATAATACATAGTAACTACAGGATCGCCATATGAGTCAGCGTACATGCATTTACGTAGCTCATTTTGATATTCTTCAATTTGGTCATTGTTATTTTTGAAGACACCATCTATAATCATTTCAATATAAAATAATGGCCATTCGCATTCATAACCCTCGAATTCCTTTAATTCACCAGTGTGGTAATATCTAGAAAATATTTAAAATAATTATTTTTAAGTTCCATTAATATTTAACAATGTTTTTGTACAAACCTTCTAGATTTATCTTCCACTTTGCTTAGGAATCCATCACGGCTAAATCGCTTGAATCCCTTTTTGCCACGCAAACGACCTATAACATTTTGTTTGGTTTGTTCCACCAAACTGTCTTCATGTGAAGCAAAAGCTGGAAAAGATAGCGTAAGCAATAGAGAAGCATCAACACCTTTGGAACTTGATTCTCTCGGTAGCATAGTTTCGAAAATACTGCGATTACGATTATGAGCATCGATGTCAACATAAACAACACTCCAAGAAGCACCCTTTTCACCAAACAAATTGCAACCGTTAATGGCCTCTAAAGCCGATTTGGCCATGCCTTTAAAAACAAACATACAAATAAGACATTAAAAATTTAAGGTTTCTTCAGTACAAAAAAATTTCAAAAAGTATTTACCAATTGAGGAAGCATGTATTTCGGGAGTACCATTATTGTATTTAGAACCACGTTCCCACATACCAAAATCTGGTGTGCGATAAGCACGTTCAACATAATAAACTAAGTTTTGTACAAATGCTACTTCGTCCTTAAAAATTAAAATAAAATTTTAAATAAAAAACAGAAATAAAAATATGTCTTTGATATGTATGTATGCACCTGTGTATATATAATTTGTAGACCTGATGTTATCATTTGCACCAAAAATATAATGTAAAGTGAAACTACATCAATTTGTAAATGATTATAAAAATCATCTTTATAGATTTCTTCGCCCGTATGTAAATGAAATTTACTATGTAAAGCGTGCTGATTGGATTGCCTCTGTTTAAACAGCTCAACTCTGGGTGCTTGCTTAATCCAACACTCCAAAATGCCACGCATACATTTAACGGTAGATTGGCCAAGTTCATAGGATTTACCACGATCATCGTCAATGCGTCGATAGGCTTGATACAAACTCCAAACAGCAGCAGCACAATAGACGCTATCACGGACGGAACCAACTACATGATCAGTGCTCATAACTGGAAACATACCAGTTATGGGACTTTGGAAGCGTAACAGTTGTCGTTTAACTAAAATTTGAAAATTTAAAATTTATTAATCGAAAACAAATTTAAAAATCTATTACAATTAAATCTAAAAATCTAATAAAAACAACAAAAAAGAAAACATATTAAAAGGTCAACGGCTTTAGTAATCAAAGTACCTATGTATATGGTTTAATGCAAACAAAAACAAAAACGTAAATGTAAACAATTTTTTCCCTTTTTTGTTTATAAACAAATCATTTGACAACTACAAAGACATTTCGTTTGTTTACATCAACAAACCATTAGTTTTCTTAAAGGCATTCAAAGCGAAATTGCAAATGAATTGAGCGTCTTGTGTATAAATTTTTAAAAATAGATTCTATAGCATGAATATATGTACACTTTATTAAAGGCAATTAAATGCCGCAAATAACAAAGAAATCTAGTATAGAAACACAGAATAAAAAAGAAAACATGCTGCTCAATGTATGGCATATGAAGATGTGGGTTATATAATTAAATAAATTATAAGATTTCGCATATGCACGATGGATACATATGTACATATATGTATGTATGTATTGTTAATAAAAATTAAAAAAATTGCTAATAGGACTTACCGATGCCATAGTAAATATCAAGTTGTTTTACAGTATCTTCATAATTTGAGGTTTTCAAAAATTGGTCCAAATTAATGTCTTCCAAACTATTTTGTCTGCCTGAGGTAGATGGTGCTCCCGAGGTAACCGTACTGCCCGGGGTAGTGATGGTGATGCCCAAACTGCGTAAAATCATTTCTTTTTAGTAAATTTGTTATCACTTTAATTTTACGTATTTAATTACCTTTTGGGCGGATCTCTCATGGTATACTTTAAAAAAATATCGTTAATATTAGAAATAAATTTTATTATCGCCTGTATAAATATAAAAATTTCTGGTGTAATAAAAATACCCTTGGACAGTAGTTGTAAAAGTCAAATATGACATTATATTGACAACCAGCTGATTGCAACTGTAGGTATTTCACAATATAACGTTATGATAATACTCTGTTAACAGGGTGTTTAGAAGCTTTTAAAAGGGAAATCATAGAAATTATTTTGTCCTGACGCTATTTGCTCACGATTTAGCGTAAAAGCAATTAGTAACCTTAATTACGGGGTCAAGTTCCTGCCCACTTTGTTTCCAATGCTAAGGCATTGAGTTGTTCAAACTTATGGTATGTAGTACATATCCAAAACATTGGCTTCCTCATTTACGATTACTAATCAATCAATAGGAATACACACAATGCATACCGACACATTTCTAGATTATATTGTCCTGTAATTTTCATTTGAATATCAGTGAAGACATTTAAATTCCTGGATGTCTGATACCACGTATTAGATTTAAGGAAAAAAGGAAAGATATAGTTCCTAGTTCTTCTATATAGAGGCCTGTTCTAATTCCATGTTTAGAGCCATATAGCAACGTGTGCCATGCATCAGTGTTATCAAAAAGGCTTTCCTGATATTGGTCGCTGTTCATATGTTATGTCAGGCATCCTGTTGGAAAACGACCAGTCCCCCATTTTATACTTTTGTTGATCCATTTCTCCACAGTCTGGCGACTTTTTGTAAGAATTTATCGAACATTTCAATTTTGTATTTATGTATTCTATTGTTTTAAGTTCTATCATTTTATGATTTGCTCTGTATACCAACTTACGTATTTCAATGAGTAACCCGTAACAACTCTTTGAAATTTGCTGAAAACAAAAGTAAAAAAAATAATAATAACAACAAACATATGTTTTTGGCATTTGTATATAAACACCACCACTTGTTCGGAAATGTAAACAAACATTAGTTAGGTACTCTCACAAAATGCCTTATAGCAGCACGTTGGAAGGGAGAGCAAGCGAATACATGCCACGCGGCCTCTCTTTAGTAAACAAAAAGTGAATGGACATGGACATGGATATACATAAGCACAGAATGTACCTTTACAAAAGTACACACTCAATTCATACCTGTGTTTAATTATCGATAGCATAAGTAAGTAACCATTAAACTCAGCAAAATGCCAAATGTTACTTGTGAGCAGGCAGCAGAAACAATAAGCAGATAATGCTTATATGTACGTATTTATGTATATTTCGTTGGAAAATAATAAAAAAAACTAATACTAACAAAAAAAAAAGTAAGTGAATGCGAAACCAGATTTATTTTTGTACCTTCTTGAGTGTAGACATTAGCAAGTCAGTCACTCGTTCAGTTGGTTAAGTTAAGCGCATCATAGCAAACGTGAAAAGAACAGAACAGAACACCTCACAGATTTGATTGATATGATAAAACTGTGAATATATAATTATGATTAAAAAAGCCGGTATATGAATCAAACTAACCATAATAGCGCGGAGGTAGATTTGGCAAACCAATGGTTTTCGTTAAACATTTAAAAGGCAAACAAAAACTCAATACACCACTAAACCATCACTAAATAGAAGATAAATCTGTAGATTTAAGTGTGAGGTCATCACAAAAAAGCATTATTATACATGGTATTCGTTAGTTATTTTTATAAAACGTGTTATAACTTGCAACAAACAAATTCAAGGTCAAGCAATTTAAATAATTTTAAAATAGTTTTTCGAATACATATTTGAATAATAAAATATTGAAGTGAAATTTAAAAACACACCAACAACAACATGTATCAACATATAAGGAAATGTGAAAAGAAATTTTGAACTAGTTTAATGAAAACAAATCATAATTCATAAGAAAGTGTAAGAAACGAAAGAAATCCATAAACACAATGGAGAAATTTACAATATTCATACCTATATGGGTTATATTGTTTTGTGTTAACAAAAGCGGATGTGAAACCAAACAAGAGAGCCGCCACTTTATCTTGCCCGATTTGCCTTTAGAACATTTAAAACGTTACTTGAATACGTTTAGCATAGTAAATCAACACTGTCAAGAAACTAAAGCATGTGATAGTAGTACATTTAATTCGACATCCATAGCAGATAATAAAGCTTGCTGGGGCTATGAACCAGATTGCGAAAAGAAAAATCGTTTTCAAACTCCCTCTTGCCCGGGGGCTCATACAGGTTGGGTGAAAAATAAGGAATCCCA
The DNA here is from genome assembly GCA_930367235.1 of Sarcophaga rosellei. Lineage (NCBI taxonomy): Eukaryota > Metazoa > Arthropoda > Insecta > Diptera > Sarcophagidae > Sarcophaga > Sarcophaga rosellei. Next base: position 34,660,970 of record OV884019.1, read on the forward strand.
GGTACATACATTTTACCAGCAAGCTGACTTTGGCTATGTGAAGCAACAAATTGACGAGCTAATGCTAATGTGTGAACCTAAACTCATTACTGATTCTTCATTAGAATGTTCCAAGTATTTAAGATTTTGCAGAGGCCGATATCTTATGTTGGATTTTCGCGACTTAGCTCAGAGAAATGAACGTATACGTTATCATATGGATGTTTTAAGTCCTGGACAAATTAAAGGCTATTGTGATCTAAACGTAACCCGTCTGAAGAGTGAAATGGATCACATGGGCGCTTTGCAATCATGGTCGCCAGAATTAAGAAATTTTGTTCAAGCAAAAAATACTTTGAATGTTGATAACGAAGAGTGTGATATGTTCATAAATACGCCCACATTTTTAATGAAAATCGACGCTACCTACAATATGTATCATCATTTTTGCGATTTTTTTAATCTTTACGCCACATTGTTTGTCAATCAAACACACTATACAGCTTTTGATAGAAATACACAAATAATTGTATGGGAAACTTACCCATATGATTCACCATTTGCTGATACCTTCAAAGCGTTCTCTGATAATCCAGTCTGGACATTAGATCAAGTTCGGGGTAAACGCATTTGTTTTAGAAATGTTGTTTTACCTTTGCTACCACGTATGATATTCGGATTATATTACAATACACCGATAGTAAGTTAAATTCAGTATTCATTTTATTAGCTTTGAAATTTAATAACACAGATTTTTTCTTTTCATTTCTCTTCATTTAAAACGCATAGATTCAAGGCTGTCATAGCAGTGGCTTGTTCAGAGCATTTTCGGAGTTTATATTACATCGTTTAAGGGTGCCTTTTGACCCACCTCAGAACAAAATTCGTATAACTTTCCTTTCACGACGAACCAAATACAGGCGAGTTATAAATGAAGAAAAGCTATTGGAAGAAATTGGCAAAAATAAAGATTTTGTTATAAAGAGAATATCGTACGAAAGGTAAGTTTTAAGTGTTACTCTTTTATTAATGTGTAAAATTATAAATTCTCTATCCTATTCTATACAACAAGTTCGAAAACATTTTCTAATAGTAGTGTATTGAAAATTATTGAAATTACAAAATTTAAAACATTAGCCTCACAAAAGAACCTGTTATTGTATTGTTATTTAAATTCTATACTTTATTGATTTTAAACAAGAACCTTTGTGTAACATAATGTAAAGAATATAATTTGATTAATAATAGGATAAAGATGATATAAGCAATTCAAGAACATGTTTTAGTTTTGTTTTTTAACTCCGTCAACTTGCATTACGAATTTTAATGCATAGAAAAAGTTTACAACTCTCATATGCACTGAAAAGTGAAGTAAATAGAGCATTAAGAAAGTAGATTCATAGTCTTATCTTTATATAGCGAATTAAATTTTTAGAAAAAAAGAAAATACCTATCGTTGTTCTTAAAGAAATATATATATGTACCCTTTGCAAATTTATAATGATAGGAAGTAAAAAACCGAATGTCCAGGAACTTGTGTATGTTTATATTTATATGCTCCTACTGCAGAACTTGTTGCACTATTTCCTAATTATAATTCCCTTATTGCAGGGACCTATCATTTCTGCAACAATTGGAGGTCACACGAAACACTGATATTTTGATTGGAATGCATGGAGCCGGCCTGACGCATTTGCTATTCCTACCAAACTGGGCGACAATATTCGAGCTGTACAATTGTGAAGATCCCAATTGTTATAAAGACTTGGCCCGTTTGCGTGGTGTCAATTATATTACGTGGGAACACCAGGATTTAGTGTATCCCGAAGACGAAGGTCATCATCCGGAAGGTGGAGCACATGCTAAGTTTACGAATTATGCTTTTAACGTTAAAGAATTCAAACGTCTGGTGGAAAAGGCTGCCAAAAATGTTCGCAACCACGAAGAGTATCAAAGTTTCCAAAAGAAAGAGGCTACGACGCTTAAGGATGAATTTTAACTACTTAAGATTGAATTTATTTAGTGTACTTACTTTAAAGGAGTCTATTGTATTGTTTGTAATGTGATTTTATTAAAAATAAATTTTATATATTTTTTCAAACAGAAATCATAATTCCAAAAAATTGCAAACTATAAGTGCAGCGGTAAATGAGAAGGATTGCCCAATTATTTGTAGTTTCAAAAATTACAGGCAGACTCATAAAACAATTATTGTTAAATGTTAAAACATTTTTATAGTTTAGTTATTTTTTATTCAAAAAAATTAATTGTTGATACCATTGGTTTCGTTTATTATTATTGATGTCTAGAATGCGGATCTTCACTTAACAGGGTTCTTATTGTCCAATGTCTTTATATTTTATATATATTTATTTCTCGCAGTTAATCTAATTCATAGCACGCTTCGCCTTTAAATGAAGTCTGGCAAGCCTATATACCGTTATGCTATGATTACTAAACACTGCCCAATTGCCACTCAGCTGTTTAATGTTTTCATTTAATAAAACAATAACAACAATGGTGTTTTTCTTAATGTTAAGGTTTAATTTGTTGGTGCTTAACATTAAGTAATATATTTATCAATAGATAAATACTTATCACTATTCCTCAATAACCAATATCAATAGTGTTCGATTACAAAATAAAATAAAAATCCAACACAAACATCCAACTAAATTAGAGATGTTCTAACAGCAACAAAAATAATACAAAAACAGTTTTAGTTATTGTTAGTGTGAGTCGAGTGCGACGAAATAAAATCAATCGATTTGTTTTATAGTACATAGTATGAAAGCAATCTAATCATGAGTGCCAATAATATTCTATCAAATTGTATTAAGGAACACTGTCACAATGCCGACACAACCAGTGACGTTGACGATATTGAGGCAATACGACACACAGGCGTTTACTATTGTAATGCAAGACCGCCAGACAATCGGTGTATATCGTTGACCGCACAACTGTTGTCATGTACTTCGCTTGATCGACGCGAGACGTTATTGGAATTACGGCAGTGTTCAATTAGACGATCGCTCGACGGTATGGGTATGGGAACGTATGATAAACACTCCGTTAAAAGCTTCTTTCGCGTTTGGCACATACAATGTACAATAATAGTGACGTTAATTGCAATAGCATTAGCCCGTGCGCTTATACGTAGTCGTGCGGGGGATAATAAAAGTGAAAAGTATAAAATATGGTTACGTTACCTGTCCGAATTCCTCATCATCTCGCTGCCCGCTATAGTCAGTGTGAATATTGCCAATTCTTTTGTGGAAGTCATAGTCATAGTTAACCTTTTAGCATTAACCTTTGTAATCTGGCGCACAAAATGCTGGCAACGAGCCTCAAGTAGAGAATTTGAATTTGGTCGCAGACCAACGATTTTTACTCTCATGCGATCTACTATTAATCTTCTAACCGCTCTTTGCATATTGGCCATAGATTTTGAAAGCTTTCCCAAGACATTTCGCAAAACCAGACGTTACGGTGTTGGTCTAATGGATGTTGGCATTGGTTTGTTTGTTTTTTCTATGGGTCTGGTATCATCAAGACCGCGTAAAATTGCCGACTTACGGAAAATGTCTTTTACGGTGGGATGTTTATTGGCATTGGGCTTAGCTCGTACAGTGGTCATAACAGCCATTGACTATCATCAGGATGAACATGAGTATGGTGTACATTTGAATGCTTTTTTCACATTGGGGTTAACGAAAATGTTTGCAACGTGTTTTGGTTTTATCGCTAGAAGCAAAAATCAACTGTTAGCGTTAGGTTTAGGTGAGTAAAAACTTTATAAATATACATATATGTACATATGTGCACGCATTTAAATACATTGTATATTGAAGAAACACTTAATTTTTTATCTAATTAAAAATTATAATCAATTGTGATCGTTGTGCCCAACTGTTTTTAATTCAAAATAATGCATAACAAATCGAAATTTGTTTTCATTATCGATTATATTTGCTAATTCCACTTAAATATGATTCGCCAGTTCATTCAACTAAAAATTCATTTTCATTTTTTGTTTATATTTAATGTTAATTAATTCATTTGTAATTAATTCATTGTTTATTTATTTTTTCTTGAGAAAATTTAAATATTTCTAAATAGAAAAGCAAAACAAGTACAGCCAAGATTTTAAAATCAAGTGATTCTCTTAAAATTTATCACAAATATAGTTTGTATGCTATGCGCATAGAATCGACAATCTATATGTATTGCAAGAGAAGCAAGATGCATACCCACATCGATGTATTTTCGTATTAGTTCTTATTGATTGTGGGCTTTAGAAAAGCAATTGGTGAATATCTGCGGTACAGTAGTCTCAGTATTGGACCAGTTATTGATTCCAGGAAATTGCATAGCAAAAGTGCATAGGAAATTGCATAATTGACTTTCAAGAGTTTCGGAAGCGATAAACAAATTCACAAGAGAACAATTCAATTGCTTGAATTCAATTTCAAATAATTGAATCGCTGCTAACGACACAACGCTACTTATTACTCGGCTTTTATAATTTTTTTATAGCTTGGCCGACTTTTTTACTGCTTGATCGATTAGATCGAGGCATGCATTCTCACGTTTTCTTAAAGAATAAGTAAATTGTGACGTTAATAACTTTTCTATCTCTTCCGTTAGTTTGAGTTTAGATCACTTATTATGGTGTATAGTCATGTATTATTAAGTTATCGTATAAATAAATCCTAATGGAAACTTTCGCCAAATACAGGCTAAAAATACAACTATAAGTGAATATAAACCACAATTTAATCATTTCTATTCATTTTATACTTAATAATTACTCGCAAATAATAATTTATTCTTAGATACAGTTTTAAAAGTGACCACTAATTATTCATATGCTTAAATTATAAATATGTATAGTATGTATATGAGAATTGCGTACGTTTACTTATTAAATTATCCAAAAAAACTTGATTCAAAGTGCTTGATTCCAATTATAATGTATGTATATGAAATGAATTGCATATTTTGCATTTTATTCTGCAACGTACAATAACAAAGCTTATTAATATGGAACTATTATTGAATTATATATACAATATAATTATGGCTGTGAATGAAATAATACACTTTAAAGATAAATAAATATTGTTGCATGTTGAAGAAAAAAAAAACAGGGAAATAATAAATTTTCTATATAAATACCGAACCATATGTGAGCGTTAGGTTGTAAGAAAAGAATGAAATAAAACAGATTTAAAAAATTTTGTAATTAAAAGTATTAGAAAAACTGATGTATATACTCGTATACTGTAGAATTGAAAAAAAGTCCCATAAGGAAATTCGTTAAAGAGTTTGTTTAATAAATTAGGGCTAAGTTAAATCAATTACTCAATTGATGTTAAATTATTCAGTTAAAGTAAAAGAAGTGCCTACGAATAATAGAAGATTTGTGTATGATCTTTCAGGTTAGGTTTCTTTTTCAAAGGAAAATTAAAGATACATACGTTTGAAGTGGAGATTTATTATGCCTGATAATGTATGTTAAACGTCAAGATTGCATAATCTATGAATGATATTTCGATTCAAATTGTATTCATCTGTTATAGCTACAGTTATTAGCTGATTGTAAAATTACCAGTTTTCAAGTTTTAGAGACATTCCTTAGTAAGTCCTGTTCCATTCGATTAAGGCAAGCTGTGGATAAAAAATCACAAATTTCTATTAAGCCACAGTATTTAAGTTGATTTTTTTGAAGAAATGTTTGCCTCATTCATGTCTGTATGTATAACATAAACGTCTCTCATCTGTCTTAATCGATAAAGATTTATTTTATTTTACTCGGGTCTTTTCAATACCAATAATATCTACTTGTTGTATTGCCTATTTATGTTTCCTAGAGGTTTTACCTGTATATCTTGCCTTGAATTATCGTCTGGCGATTGTCGTAAACAGAGTTAATCCATACTCGATTACTATATTGCAGACCCCATATAATGCCAATATATCTTGCCTCCAGTTGGCGTTTAAATTGTATAATTTTGTCAAGTGGTTTTAATTTTTGTACAGTTCTCGACGAAAATTTAAACTCATTTAAGTAAATTATATACGTTCTAGCTGATATGTGATAAAGATTTTAACTATTTAATTTGTTTTTATTTATAACCGGAAGCTTTAAACAATTTACATGTGTTATCTATGTTGCCTTAATATGGCAAATATAAATAATTTGTTTTTCTTAGAATTTTGGTCTTCGTATACATCATAAATCAAACTATTTTTAATAGTTAATGACCTGTGGTAAAGTACAATATTGTATGATGACGTACACACAAGCAAATAAAGCTCTATGTTGACAAATGAAATTATTAATATCGTATAAATAGATCATATGTTACCCTAAAATAAAAATTTTTAATTTTTTTTTACTTTCTTTTCAGTTGTTTTGATTGTGCACGAAACTATTTTACAATGCGGTGTTTGGAAATACGTTATGGATCCAGATTTAGATCGTACTGACTTTATATCTTCTAATCGTGAAGGCCTTCTGTCATTGCCTGGCTTTATTGGCCTCTTCCTGTTATCACAATATCTTGGTCAATGGTTGCAGTCAAAAGATGTTTTAAATTTTGAAGAAATTAAAAATAAATTTCAAATTCTCCTAATGACTACAGTGGGTCTGTGGTTATGTGTTACATCGTCTATATTTGTATTTGGCATTGCTAGAGTTACCTGTAATTTTGGCTATGTAGCCTGGATCTTAGCCATAGCGGTTACTATGTGTACTTTATATTTATTAGTTTTCGATATAGTTTTAGACACTTTAAAACCACTTCATATGGATACCGACAAATTAATTTTAACCGAGACTGCGGGTTTAAGCAAACCTTTAGATAACTTAAATTCGAAAATTCCCTTAGTTATGGAAGCGGTTAACTATAATGGCTTAACATTCTTTTTGTTGGCCAATGTTTTGACGGGTTGCACAAATATATTTTTGAATACAGATGAGCGTACAGATATCGAAAGTATTTTAATTTTATTTGTATACATGTTTCTAATAACAGCATTTAGTTTTGTATTGTATCGCTTTAAAATAAGAATTGCTTAATAGCGTCTATATGTACATATATATTTATAATTATTATTAGGAAATAAATTACAGTTATTGTAACTAAATTCAGTCTTCTATTGTATAATGTATATGTAATCTAGGTCTTCATTTTTATAAGTAAATTATTTTTATACTAATATTTTGTAATAAATTATATTTGTACAAGTGAATTTATTAAATAAAACATAATAAAAATTTTGTATATACAATATAAAAAAAATTTTACAATCAATTGCGGCTAAAAGTATATAAAAGTAACATAAAGTCAATGATTGTTTTATATGTTTATTGTATTTATTTTTGGTTAACATTATTGAGTACTACCCATCCTATTACTGCTAACTGTATATACCGATAAACTATTCATTCAAAGGTGAATTCGTTTCATATTTAATATATCTACTAAAATGTTTTATTGCCCTATATTTTGTGATAAGATATCATGGGAAATATTTTTGATTGTATTTACACAAATAGTTTTCGTTTGAACCGTTTCATGAAAAATAATTAAAGCAGTTACACCTTAGAACAAAAAAATATTTAATAGTACACACTGTTCCGTAAATAACTAATAATGAAAATATTGGAGCTGGATTTCCAATTAAAAATTTGAATGATTTCGCTCCTAAACGTTTTGAATTAATGGAAAATAATGAAAAAACATTAACAATGAGGGCGTCCTGGTCGATTAGTGGGTAATGTGATGGTCTATTAATGTAATCTATTAAGTTACTTAGCCTGTATTAATTAGCATTTAATAAGTACTTGTATTGGAATTAATAAATAAATAAAAAAGTTAATAAGTGGGGGAATCATGCCCAATTTTGGTTATGTTAATACCGTTTTAGTTATGTTGATGACAATGATGCTCTGTGTTCTGTAACGCCAATAGTGGCAATATGATGCATAGCTGAAAAGTAATTAAATCCGTTTGGAACCACATGAAGAGGTCAAGATACAAACATTTTTGATATTGGTTCCCAAATCACCAGTAGAGCTTTGATCGTATAAAGAAAATGGTGGCAATTATAATAATATATGGCACTTAATGTCAGCGCTCGACAAAGAGTCCTAACCTTCGAAGAAGCCCCTGTACAGTGTCCTCAACCTCAACCTACTAAGGGCTGGACAGTTAGAGAGGAGTTCAAATCCTTCTCGTCGTAACATACGATCTGTTCCAGATCCTTGCTATAGTTAGTCTTATGCAGATAGTTAGTCTTATGTAGTTCCATGGAGACATACAGTGAGCGCCAAAAGTGAGTAAACACCACTGAAATAATTCATTTTCTTAGGATAGCGAGAAAAGTAAATGAGAATAGTCGAATAAATTTCCAAAAATAAAAACGTTTATTTATTACTTATAAAATATTAAAACAAAAACAACAATTCATGATAAAGGAACTTTTTTTTATACTTAAGAACATAATAGAAAATTTAAAATTATAGTGGGTGTAGACTCACTATGGCGTTCACTGTAGAAGATAAAATAGCTGATGAATTCACTAAAGCTTATATTTCTAGTAATTTAAGCAAACGCAGTTGCAGGATTAGTATTGTATTCATAAATGTGAGTAAATTTTATCGCATAAATCTCACTCACTAAGGGAAAGTAAACCAACATGTAAAGATACTAAACAAATCTGACCTTACATGGATATATAGATTCTATTATATCCATGTTCTAATCAGTTTCTGATTAGACCTGTTTACAGATTGACAATATTCTATTGGTCTGTAACTTTATTATATAAAGTACGATGACAGACGTTGACGATTATTTATTTTCATTCCTTTAAAAAAAACATAGGGGTGCAACAAGTCATTGCCCACATCATCTTATTGAGTCAATTTTTTGTTTCAGTTTCATTAATCCAGTTTTTCTAACTAAGCAGCTAATTCATTTACAGTACGATGATAGATTAACTGTTTTTGATGCCTAGGAACAGTGCCCTCTAACAACTTGTGTTATTTAGGGGAATTCGTGTGGAGCTTTGCTGATCCAGTATTATTTTTTGGGAGTGATGCTTCCTGACTTTTTTCAGATATTTGTGGCTGATTTTATCCTCCTGAGCAACATACTAAATGGATTATTTGGAAAGCGTTAAAAATATCATCGTTTTTAAAATTCGAAAACCATGTTGAAAATTTATGCGCATTGGCTACAGTTTGAAATTTTGTTTGGAGCCACCTTGAAAACTCTTTTACGATCAACAATTGAACTGTTGAAGTTAAGAAATAGGGGAGCTGTTGTGTTTAATCAAGATTATGTTGGACTACATACATACATCGACAGGGAAGCAAGTGATTATCATACCTGATTTTGTGAGAATGTTTTGCTTGGTGAAATTAAAATTTTTACCAAAAAAATCATTAACAGTCTGCTAAATTGTGATAGAAAATAATAGAAATCTATTCACTACATCTTAATTGTATATGTAGTTTATTACAAAGCATAATTTAATTTAATTTTTTCTTTTTTGTAAAATAAAAATAGAAAACTTCTTCTCTCATGCTTGCATTCATAAAGCTTCTAGACAACTTTACGATAATCATCACTTCCGCTTTATGATGATTCTGATGATGAGGATGATGCCTGAAACCATTTAAGACGCTTGAAAAGGAAGAAAAAAAAATAAACAGAAATCCAGAAAACAAGAGAAAAACTGATTATAGGGATGCTAAGGTTTAATCGAGTGGAAGGTGATATGATTATATGTGTAAAGGCAAGCAAGTATTTATTTGTAACGCAGTGTTGTCATAGAAAAAATTAAAGCAATTCTTCTCTTTTTTTCTAAGTAGATGTATCCAGACAATAGAAAATATCTATGGCATGTACATATGTATGTATGTATTCGTATTAATAGAAATCAAACATCTAGAAACCATAGTAATATACAATAAGGATAACTGCTACATGGGGTTACATTGATTATTAGGTGTTGTAATTCAAAATAAAACTGTTAGTATTGAGAAATTTATAGGCAGATGACTCTGGGATTCGATATGTTGAACTAAATTCCATGTACTGGGAAGGACAGATATTGGACATTAGTAGGGCCTGGTGAAAAACTGTTTTCCAAATGTTTTGTGTTCCATTTCTTTTCTATTTAACGCCTACTGTTGTTGCCACTTGTCATATGTTAAGTGTATTTATCAGATGCTAAAGAGATTATCATTAAGCTGCTTTATTATTTGTTGTATTTTTTTTCCTTGTCTTATTTTTCTTTCCGAGATTTTGAAGAAAAGATAAAATTTCTATTAAGGAAATGACAAAAATTACTCTTGTCTATTGTCCCTGGCTAGGAAGATGCTAAAGGTTAAAATAAGATGTTTAACAAGCAACAGCAGTAAGTGTGGGAGTAGAGTAGAGGTTGGGCAAATAAAATCCACAGAGGATATTTAATTTACTTGATAAACAACAGAAATAGAAAACAATGCTAGAAAAAGACAGTGAAAGAAAGAAAAAAGAAAAATCAGGATAAACCTTAAAACTTAAGCAGGAAGAAAAAAAGGTGTGAAAAATAATACAAAAATTGGCAGGGAATACAATAAAAAAAGTTAAGAATAAAAGAAAAGCAGAAAACTGGACGTTAAATACTGATTAATGGTTAAAAGAAATTTTCTTTTAAATGTTTCCCAAAGGATGTTTTAATGTAATTACACTAGAAAAAAATTATAAAAAACTTTTTATTTCATTACCTGATAGGAAATTAAGGAAAGTTATGCACCATAGTTAGTATAGGAAGTGTGGGAGAATTTCTTTTTTCTTAATAATAGAAAAAGGTACGGGTAGTGTTCATTAGAGATCAGTAATGAATCGTTTTTCGCTACTCATAAGTATTCATGATATTTTGAGTATGAGTGAGTCAACAGTATTGAAATTCAACTACTCTGATTCATTCGTACTCATTACAACATTGATTTATAAGTACAGGTTACAATGAGTATGAGTACAATGTTGACATCAAACTCATAACATTCGAAATATGTTTGATTCATACGCTTACTCATTCAGATTCATAAATTTAGCAAAATATTTATAATACTCATAAATGATTCGAGTTATTCGAATCATTCATCAAAATTTACAGTCTTAGTTGTTGTTGCATTTACAAAAAAAGAAGAAAGAAAAAGATTTATTTGGAAAAGTAGTTTGGACAGTGCAATGCAATGCAATCTAATTTTCCTTATGGTTTCGTTCTCCTCGCGTCAAATTCTGCACTCTCTCCCATACAGAAGACGTATCCAACTGATGCAACGCAATCGCAGACAATTGATTCGTGATAAAAAGTCCACATTCCACCAATGTTAGCCTTTCGGAATTTGTAAAGTTCTTCTTCTACTAATCTGAACTGATGCAGGTCTCAGGCAAGTCAAAGACCTTACTCTCTGCCTGATTAATGCTACAAAAGTCTGTTGCGATTCCACTCCTATAGCAATTTCGTCATAGTGATCCCAAAGTGACGCAGAAACATAAGAAATTACAACTTTGTTTATCACCCCGAGTTGTAGAAGATGATTGAAACCCTATTTGACTAGCCGGTATTCCATTGACTATGAAGCCAGCATTGTTTGAAAGTCGTCGTAGTGTAGTAGGTAGTGTGGTGGCTTATTAGATGTAAGGCCCGAGTTCAAACCCGAGGTCAGACATTGAAAAGAAATATGAAAAAGAAAAATATTTATTCGGCGACTTCCTCTCAGCAGATTTCTGGTAAAAACTCTGTGACTAAATAAACCTGCCATGAATAGTTTCTCAAAAATCTGTCGTTCAGAGTCGACGTTAAACTGTAGGGCCCGCCACTCAAGTATGTATAAAATTAAGGCACACAACATGAGTGGTTTAAGAAGCTAGGTCGTTATCCTGATTGAATGGTTGTAATGGTCAATTATGTATATTGTTAATGAGAACAATAGAATTTTATAAGCGTGACTATTTCCTTTCAGGTGCAGGATTCCACCGAGAGCTTGGACTTTGGACATACAGCTGGTGTTACATGTGTTGTCAAGTCAAGTTACAGTACGCCACAATACTTTGAATTTTTACAAATGTTATGTCAGATGACATTTTACCGAAGCAATGTTTTTAATACTATTACATGATGTGTACATATTTTACAGTAGGGAATTTGGTAAGTCAGCAGCAAAATACATGCGGTATAAAAGAGCCTAAAGGAATAATTTTTGAAATGATTAAAGAGTTATGTTTAACAATCGCTTACTAATTTATAACTCAATTTAGTTGGTATTATTTATTAAGACTATAAACATTTATTTTAAACAATTTTTCAAATCCTTTTAATCGTATTGGATGTTTTTTAGGGCACGTATTACAAATGTTATGTGGCAAGATTTTTTTGATAAAGAGCGGTTAAAAAAATCATTACATTAAAAGCAACAAAATTAATCTTCTTAATGTTATTTTTGAAAAGCTATTAAAATAAGGAAAATAATACATATGTGAAATTGATGACAATACGGTTTCTGGATAAGTTTACACATCAGGATTTTGGTAAATGTATAACAATAAATCAATCGTAAATTCAATCTTATTCGAGAAATGTACAGTGGAAGCAATTTCTTTCAACAGTGCAATACTAAGAGCCGTAAAAGAAAATGAGGAGTTCGAGTAAGTATATATGTTACGATAGGATTGTTTGTCGAACTTATAGTAATGTTTTTTTTTAAAGTTTAGCATAAAGTTAGCAAGCACTGATCAAATCTTTTTATAGCAATGAAGGGATAAATTTATTAATTATTTATGATTTTATTTATTTATTATTATTTATTATTTAAAATTTATTATTTATTTTTATTATTTATTATTTATTATTTATTATTTATTATTTATTATTTATTATTTATTATTTATTATTTATTATTTATTATTAATCATTTATAATTTATTATTACTTACCATTTATTATTTATTATTATTTATTTATTTAAATTTATTTATTTACTTATCGAAGCTTAAGCTTCGTAGGGTTTCGTATTCATTTATTTATCGAAGCTTAAGCTTCGTAATGAATAAATAAAAATAATATTGCAAACCTACATACATATTTATTGTACTTCCCAGTATTTTTTCAATTTTCTTTTTCTCTTTTCTTTACAAAAAAAAAAATTGTTTTGAGTGTATTTTTAAGTTTCAAAACAATTCAACAAAAATTCATAAAAAATTAATTTTTATTTAAAAACCAAAAAATCAAAAACCCAAAAAAATAAACACATATTTTGTATATAAATGCACTGTAATTTACCATCGGCCACACCAAAATGTGCATTAATCGCCAAAGCAGTGAAAAAATCTCAAATGCCCGCGTATGACACGTTCGGCCCATTTCCCGATGAGCCAATAATGTGCAGTATTGATCGTATATTATTTTTATGTGGGGTACAAAAATTACAAAAACATTTCAATTTGCCAGGTCCAACACTAGACAGTGAACGAAGCAACTATTCGGCCGATACAGCACAAAAATCGAGTGGTACGAGTATAATTTCAACACCGAAGAGTCCTAAAGATTATAGTACAGCTGATAGTAATGGCGAACGATATCCGAGCGTTCGTTGTGGCACACCTAAAAAATGTTCTAAAGACCGTAAACAAGGAAAACGTACTCTTGGCCTACCTTTACGTGCCCTAAGAAGATCTTTTTCCCTGTGTTCATTAGCTTGTCGAAAAATAAGAGAGAAAGTATCTTTTTCACCGTCCGTCCTAAAACCACCAGTCTCAACTCATTGGCTATTGACAAAATTACAAAGTCATGCTGATGGTTGTCAAGTGTATGAAGTATTTAAAAATTCGTCTGCGTCAACACATCCTTCTAAAATTGATACACAGAAGGCGTCGAAACTTATTTTTGTAATTTTACCCTCGGGCATAATAATGCCCTTTGAAACTGTGCCGAAGCATTGATTACAATGTAATTGTTGTTGTGGAATGGTAAAAATAAAAATTTATAAACAATTTTGTAGAAAGTCTAAACCGGAACTTTGTGCTTGCTCTAAGCTAAGCTTTCAAAAGGCGTTTTGAAAAATCTTAATGTTTGGGTCTCATTGCCACCGTAAGATCATGACTTAGCAATAGAACTGTGTACTGGACTCTATATTTTAGTTATCACGATTGGTAAACGCTTCAATCATCCCTATCAGGATCAATAATAGACATATGAGGAATTTAATATTGTGTTTGATTCATGCCCGATTATTATTGCCCGATTTCTGTCTTCGAATTGAAAAATTGTTAGCCATTGTAACGTGATGGAAATCGACTGTATATTGAGGATAGTATTGCATTGGATTCTCTTGTAGAGCCCATTAGAATGATTGTGACATTAACTTCTCTTTTATGAGACTAGCTAGTAGTCCTAATATAAGTGATGAAGCCGGTGTATGTACTTAGACATTCGTTTGATCTCGACAAAAATTTTATTGAATTCCAGCACTATTATGTCCTTGTCTAGGCCTATAATACTGAGGAATACGATTATTCATCTTTGTTTTCTGGGAATACTGTCCAGGTTAGGTTAGGTTAGCGGGTAGCTTACCGTTCACAGACAAGTTCACTCGGTGGCCCTTATGGTCCATTGTGTTACCCAGTGTCAGGTTGGCCCCGTTGTCATGACCAGTTAGTGGTGGGTTTAAACCACCCGGAGCTCGTGACGAAAGCGGTAGTTCCCTTAGTTGAACGTTCGCTACCCGTTAATGGGAACTTACTTCCAGACATCTCAGCTTCGCTCGCGTCTTCGACAATTAATCACACCAATCGATAACAGGGTTTCATCAATTTGGTTTTTTCAACAGACAAGATCGTTCTTTACGCCGACGAAACATTGGATTTCATCCGAAAGACAAGCCCGATTCATGTTGAGGAGGTCATAGTGGGTTTGGATGTAGAAATCACTGTAAAGAAATTGCTCGCACTGGACCGAAGGTCTTGCGTAGAACTTTTCTTTCAAATACTGACACAACAGGTGCGTAAAAGGCTTCCACGCTATAAAGAGGCATGGTAAGAATGAACAACTTGTTAGGCATCAAGACAGAGGACCGATTAAGACCATACCATAATAACACCTCGTCGCCGTAGTCTAGTAAGTAGTGTGTTCGCTTATTAGACGTAAAACCCGGGTTCGAGCCCCATGCCAGACATCAAAATGAAATAAAAAAAAAATATTTCTTCGCGACTTCCTCTCAGCAGATTTCTGCCAAAGACTCTGAGAGTAAATAAAGCTGGCATGAAAACCACCACTCAAGTATAAAATTGAGGCACACAACATGAGTGGATTGAGAAGCTAGGTAATCCTGACTGAAGGGTTGTAATGGCCAATTATGTATGTATGTATAATAACATCTCTTGGCAAGAGTAATCATACGATTGATCTCCAGACTGACAACATTTTTACAGTTTTTAAAGAGAATTTTAAAACCTTAGTCGTTGCGAGAATATTTTACGAAGGCATCAAAGATCTATCGCCTACCGGATCGGTTGTCCTTTATATGGAAACAAAATAGAACAGTAATAGAGCAGTTTGATTCATTTAGGGGTCTTAGTATTTTCAAAGAAGATATCACCACACACATGCAAAAATTTATCATCAAGCTTTCCGACATACTAATATGCCTGGTGGTTGGTGCCCAATCATGCCACTTGGCACTAATTTCGCACCAGGTTGTTGCTCACTGTGGATGCACTTGTATCCCATTTCACAATTATAACGGTTTAAGGGTTACCCTTTGCATGAATTTGAAAACAGCTGTGTTAGTGTGACACCCTTTATATAACTGGATTGTGGACTCAATCATTATTAATTCTGTCTCATCCGATACAGATCCTTCAAAGATGCACCGTCGAAGGGAAACTTGTAGACTTTTGTAAAAGCGTCAGAATAGTGTAAGAGACAGAAATGACAAGTTGAGAACCTCTGAAATAGGGTTCAATAAAAACGAATAAGAAATAAAATTTGTTTCCTTCCCTTTCGTTTGTCGAACAAAACAAAACCTCAAAAAAAAAAAAACAGGAAAAACCCAAAAAGTAAATAAAAATAGTGAAAACATGACAATTTGTTTGAATTTTCAAAATTTAACACATCTATTCTGGACCATAGTTATCACCCTAAGCATTTACGTAATTTATCTGATAATTTGTGTCGCCAAAGAATATCGCTTGGAACGTGTGAAAAAGTTGAAATCCACGCAGAAACTGAAACAATTTATAAGATTTAAAAGGCAACAGCGTTTACAAAGTATTGGAAATTACGCGATACAACATCAACTGCAAATGACAGGGGATTTGGAAGCCACTGAACCAGTATCGAGGGGCAGAGCGCATAGAACAAATATACCCTCAACGAATATAGTGCAAAGTTACACAAGCACAAACTTTAATCCTGAATCCGATAACGGATGCGATGACAAAGCATATAGACGATCATCTAAGAAGAAGCCAACGTTCAAGCCTGGACCGATAACTTCTAAAGTAAAAGATGCGAGCACCGACATTAAGGAATCCGAATTATGTTGTGTTTTTAGTAGCAGTTTAAACGAATACGATTATTTTAATGATTCAAATGCAGACATCTTTAAGAGAGATGATGATTTAGATTAAAGTGAGTGTATTTGGTTTTGTATTAAAGCAATAAAGTTGAGTTATTTTCCTCCCGTTGAAAATTCGAAATAAATCTTAACACACGTAATTCCTATCACAATGTGAGCCTACTCTGGTAGGTCATTCAAAGTCGATCTAATTTTTACATCGCATTAAAACAATTTCAAAGGAAATTTAAACTTTCGCCAACTTCGAATGGGAATAACTGTTTATATTCACTATTCCTCTACTACTGAGGAATTGTAAGAGTTGCTAACCATATAATCGTTAACCGACTCCACAGCGTACTTTTCTGTTGTTATTGGCGTGCTAATATAATAATCGTCTGTATGCTCCGAGTGGTCACCCGTTTATAACAGTTTAGTTAGGAAGAAAGTTAGTTTTAGAAATCGCTTATAACAGAATACAGTAAGACCCCGCTTAACGTGGGGTATACGTTCCAATAAGTTGCAGCGCTAAACGAAACAGCGTTAAACTAGGCAACTTAACACGTAGGTTGGTTCATGGCCCTTTTATTTGCACACATATACAACGAGTAACAATACATTGTGCGATTTAGGGGAATCCCAATACTACCGCTATAATACTGAAACAGCGTTAAGCGGAACAGCGTTAAGCGGGGTCTTACTGTAATAAAAACGTAGAAGTTGTCGAGACGTGAATGGAAAATCGTTTGGATAATACTATGCAATCTCTATATTTGTTCCATTTTTCTCTGTTTTCAGGAGGTGAATCATTAAAGTTGAGAAGCTAGGCCGTAATCCTGACGAAGGGTTGTAATGGCCAATTATGTATGTATGTATGTATGAATCATTAAAGTCGCCGTATTGTAGTGTTGGCTTATTAGACGTGAGTTCAAACCCCCAGATCCGACATCGCGATCAAGACCAAATTTGAAAAAATACTTCTTCACCTTCTTCATGGTAAAGTTTCTCAAAAATATGTCGTATGAGCATCTCATGTGAAGATGATGTGAATTGGCCACCAATATCGAGCGATTTGAGCCCGTTGGCCATTTTTTTTTTGAGTTTTTGTAAGTCATAGATGTACTCGAATAGGATACCCTTATATCTCTAATTTCACCAACTGTAATAGGTCCTTCCCAAACTTCGTTTGAATCATGGTCGCTTTCAGCTTTTGTTTCATTTTCGATCTTTGGTGTTTTAGTTCCTAAGCTTTATGCATTGGTTAACATACATACATACATAACTGGCCATTACAACCCTGCAGTTAGAATTAAGACCTAACCTCTCATACCATTTATGTTGAGTGTGTTAATTTTATACATGAGTGGCGGGATCTACAGTTTAAAAACGTCTCCGAACGACAGATTTTTGAGAATCTTTGCATGGCAACTTTATTTACTTACTACTGAGGGGAGGTCGCCGATGAAATATTTTTCTTTTATATTTCGTTTTTGTTAAAGACTTCTGACCTGGCGATTGAGCCGTGGCCAACACACTACCTATTAGACTACGGCACCTACAGTGTTAAAAAGCTTAAGGCTAAAAATCAAACTGTTTCAAACCAAGGGGACTTATATTGAAAAGAACAAAAAATAAATTTTTAAAACATACCGCGTAATATATCTAAACATTGCCATAAGCAATCAGCAATTTGATCTGATTATAGAATAAAATTAAATTTCCATGATAATATTTTCTCACAACCTTTTAAAACCCCTTTCATATTGCCAAACTAAAACGTACATACATACGTTTAATATTATCTTCCTTTTTCCCATTATTCCTACTATAACCTTTTACAATATATCCGGCTAAACAAAGTGACAATTTATATTGAGTTAATAGTTGAAGTCACAGGAAACATCATAATCATATTCATTAACTTGGCTTGTATACCATTATTATTTCAATTCAATTTCCCCCCGTTTTTTTTTCTTTCGCTCTTTAAGCTGAAACATAAAACGGTAATAAATTCACATGCATTTATTTATTACTGTAAAAAACGTACGCCCACCTGTTTCCAGGTTGAAAGAATAGATTACGGCTATGCGACTATGATAAGCATAAGGGGGTTCATAGAAAGGGTGGTATTTTAGAAAAGTGGGTGGTGGAAAGACATTTACAATGAAACAAACATATGAGCAGTTATAATTGATGGCTGGCTGACTGGCTGACTGCCTGGCAGACTGACTAACTGACTAGCTGATGATGATGATTTTTCTTTGATGACAGATTATATTCATTGCCACGGTTGTTGGGCCTTCAACGTAACCATGTCCAAGTCAATGCTTAAATGTTTGCATGTCCGCCACCTTCATTATCGCTATGGCTTACTATACAGAGCTCCCTTTTATGCCTTTATTATAATATTATTTTGAACGTTTGTTGTTGATGAATGATAAGAATTTTTGGAATAATTTTTTTCCTTCAAACCATAGGAAAGCTTAAATGAATGTCCTCTACGAACACAAAAAAAAATAGTAAATATTCCCACAGTAAGGAAGGAGGACAGACATTTTTGTTATTATTTTGTATGTTAATTATAATGTTTTCTTGTGGTTTTGCCTATTATACAACAACAAAAAAACAACAACAAAATTATAATAAAAATTTTATATAAAAAAGTCTTCCCCCCCCCCTTATTAACAACCACAATACCCAGACAGACGTTGTATACAAATAATTTCTAATTTTTTTTATGAATAAAAATTAATCAAGAGAAAAAGCTCTGAAATCTGAATGATTTCCATGTCGTTTTTGAGATTGATAATATCAATTACAAAAGAAAATTTGTTAACAATTAATAATAATGACAGCAAGACAGTGCTTTGATATGGTATAATAAGAAAGAAAATTTATTAAAAAAAGACAAGTAAAAAGAAATTGAATTTTTTTTTTCGTGAATTCAATAACCTTAAAATCCGATTTTGTTCATTAAAGAAGGGTTTATATGTCTTTTTCAATTTTTTTCCTATACAATAGCGTTAAGATATGTATGAAACGCTTTGTCATATACATAATAAATACATGCGTATAATATTTCTGAATTGGTATTCAGTACCTTTGTATATGTAAAGGGCATTCAATTAAAATGTGTTTTTAGACTAATCTGTGTTACCATATGAAATATTTCTGAACAACAGTTAGAAATAAATATGGATTCGAGGTGAAAATTATTATATGCGCTCCGAATGAAATTGAGACAATCTCATCAATATCTCCGACATCAGATATTTTCACAGTGGAGGCTAACCTAAATCATTACTACACAATTTGTAATTTATAACGTCTTTTTTCGAATGTGTTTCATGCCTAAAATGGGAACACATGGGCGCAACTATATTTGCTTCGACAACCACGCGGATGCATATGCCCAACGACCAGAGTGCCTCCTACTTAGCAAAAAATGCTATAATGAACTCAATACTTCCTACTTTTTAGAAGCAGCTTATGAGGGTCGCAGCCTTCTGATTCGTTCGTATGCTATTCTGTCTCGGTAATATCATACATGAGATCGAAAGTTCAAATTGCAGGTGGTGGACTATTGGATAATGTACGATCTGACTTTAATGTGATATCAGGGAGTACAGTTTGCTCATAGATAACAGAAGTGATTTATTCAGAGTGATGACTGTACTCTTTAGTCAGGATTAAAAACTAGCTTCTTACACCACTCATGTTGTGTATGTTAATTTTTTCTATGAGTAGCAGGAGCTACAGTTTAAAATTGACCGTAAACGACAAATTTTTGAGAAACTTTGCACGACAATTTATTTACAGTTATCCCTCGATTTCGTCGCAGTTGGTTCCAAAAAAAGGCGACGTAAATCGAAACGACGTAAATCGAATTTCATATTGCTCATACTACAAAGTAGTATGTTTTTAACAAGGAACTTAAAACAGTTACATTAATTCCTCGATGTACGTCGCAGTTGATTCCAAAACAAGGCGACGTAAATTGAATGACGACGCAAATTGAAGTTAGAGGGAACAAAAAAGTTGACGACGTAAGTCGAAACAACTTTAATCGAGGCGACGTAAATCGAAGGTTTACTGCACTCTTAGACTTAGACTACAACCTCATTTTTTTGTCTCATAAGCTAACTACTAGGCTAAAGTGACTACACTGACTTAGGGAAAAAGAATTGGTCCAAAGTTTTACGAACACTACTCGCCGTAGTCTAGTAGGTAGTGTGTTGGCTTATTAGACGCGAAGTCACGGTTCAAATCGCCGGTCAGACATCAAAACCAAATATGAAAAATATGTATTTCTTCAGCGACTTCCTCTCAGCAGACTTCTGGCAAAAACTCGGAGAGTAAAACAACATTGCCATGAAAAGTTTCTTAAAAACCTGTAGTTCGGAGTAGACTTTAAACTGTAGGTCGCGCCACTCAAGTATAAAATTAACACACACAACATGAGTGGTGTTGAGAAGCTAGGCCGTAATTCTGACTGAAGGGTTGCAATGGCCAATTATGTATGTATGACGACGAAGAAGAGAAGGATACAGTTGATCACTTTCCTTGTGCCCACCCAGCCTTTAAACATAACCGCTTTAGTGAATGGTTGTTGTACAGTATTTTCGAATCAGTTGAAATTAACTTTAATTGTAGATAGGTTTTCGCTGTTCCAGTGATGTGACAGCGAATTAGTCAAGTCAATTTCGCATATTCTATTCTAAAGGGAAGAAGATTCCCAGGAGGGCGTTCCGAATTAAAATAAAAAATTGGTAGTCGGAAGTAAGAATTTCCTCAGCTCATAGTGGATAACGACTACTCTCACGACTGGTTTTACTACATATAATACTTAAGCTTGGGATTTTGGTGTTGAATCGGCAGGTTCATAGGTCATAACATAACATTTCTTGCACTACGGGTTAATAGCTTCATATTTTTTTGCTTATCCACCATCGCATGCATAAGTAATGATTATTTTTTATTGCCCTTAGGCAAAAAGTCGGATATTTTCGATGTTTTGCAAATCTTTCAAAAGTGCTTTTTACAGGATTTCCAATGATTATGCAAGTTCTTCTGGATTTGGGAAACAATTGTCTTGGCGTAATGCCACAAATTCATCATCATGGCTGGTCTTTGTCTTTCATACTTAAATTGTGAATATGAATTAAATAAACCATTTATCGTTGACTAATGATGTAACAAATTCAAATTAAAGGACTACTGAACCAAGCTGCCAAAGCTTTAGATGCTTTCCTAGCTAAGTTTATGGAATAATTCTGATGAATTACAGTTCTTGGCCTATTAAACTAGCCTCTTGTATACGATTGCTTTCTTCAAATGGTTCAATTGTTGACAGTAAAGTGTTGAATTAAGAATTCAGCCGTAGAGTAAAAAACTCAATCTACATGCTATCTTACCACTTCCTAGTTCGACTTTGAATGGTCCTGAATTTTTCCAGGAGTTTTTTTAAATTTATTTCGTTGTTATTAGTTAACCACTCTTCTTAAAATACCCTGTGTTTTATGATGGATGCCATAATCTGCTGCATTGATATACAAATATACTCCACATGTGTTGTGTATGTATATTGTTGTTTGTTTATTGCACAACTCGGAAGAGGGAGTAGTTTCAAGAGGCTTAGTGAGTCTCGAGGGAAATTTGTTTAAGCCGTTCATAATAACAATTTTTACCACATGTTAAATACAAAGATTTTTTGTTTATTTTTTTGCATTTTCTGAATTAAACTTCAGTACTTTTTTTGCAATGAAATCTTTTCAATTTTTTTTTGCATAATATACATACATATACATATATGTAGTCAGTAAAAAGGTTTAAATTTAAAGCTGAAATAAGTACCATACATTTGCTTAAAATTTTAATATTTCTGTTTAACATTTAGTAAACGCTACCAACAAAAATTGTTTTTTATTTGATTACAAAATTTATCATCAGTTCACAGCAGCCGTCTTCCATTGTAGCTGAGAACATAAAACAAATAATAGTGATTATTCCCTAAAGTTCTATTTAATATCCCCATCAAGAAATAATTTTCATTTCACTTAGATGACTCGTCTCGAGACCCTCCACACATAAACACAATGGTAAACTTTAAATAAATATAGCCTGAGGTCAAACACATGCCATATTGTGAGTGTGTGTGTGTGCGTGTATGGAGAAAATCATCATTTTTGTGAAAATCATCTTCCTGTTGCTACAGATTTAATACAGATTCAAACTGTCAATCCATCAAGCCACCTACTCAATCATCAGTTGTTAATACTGATTGCTAAATGCAGTTTTTTTTTCTTCTTTGTTGTGATTAGAAATTCGTAACTAAAGAAAAATCAAATTTTCCAATGATAAATGAAAATTTCAAAAAATAATATTGTATTGGTAAAGTAAAATAAAAACGGTTTTTTCTTTTTCTGTTTTGTTAAATAAACGATTTTTCTTTTTTAACTCGTTCCTTTTGTTCTCATATCGAGCAAATTGTAATGAAAGATCTCTTTGTATGCTTATCATGTAAAATATCTCAACGTACTAAGTAACATATACGATTTGGTACGGGGAATTTGTTTTTTTTTTGTATTGTACATCTTCAGATTGATGTAGTAGCACAGAGCTTTAAAGGTCGCAATTCTTTAAATATCATTATCACATACCATTACAACCCTTTAGTCAGGACTACGGCCAAGCTTCTCACACCACTCATGTTGTGCGCCTTAACTTTATACTTGAGTGGCGAGACCTACAGTTTAACGTCGACTCCGAACGACAGATTTTAAGAAACTTTTTCATGCCAGAAATCTGCTGAGAGGAAGTCGCCGAAGAAATATTATTTTTCATACTTCGTTTTGATGTCTGGCCTAGGGCTCGAATCCGGGCTTTACGCCTAATAAGCGAACACACTACCTACTAGACTACGGCGACTACATTATCACCTGTTTTTATTTATGGCAACTCATTTTGTTGAAAAACAACTGTTTCCCATAAGAGCTTAATAAAGTCAATTTTGAAAATTTCATGATTCTTTCTGGCTTAGAAACTTTTGTGGAATTTAAACATGGACGCTAGACTTTTGACAGATACGTAATGACGAATCTCGCGATTTTTTTTTCGCCAAATGAATTATTTTTTTGATTACCTTTTGAACGCTCGAGTTCTAGCCTAGTACTTTAACAGACAACTATTTAGATTGCATAACATCCATAATTGGTCATTACAACACTTTAGTCAGGATTACGTCCTAGCTTTTCACAGCACTTATGCTGTATGTGTTAATTTTATACATGAGTAGCGCGACTTACAGTTTGAAGTCGACCTCAAATGACAGAATTTTTTGAGAAACTTTACAAGGCAATTTCATTTATTCTCAGAGTTTTTGCCAGAGATCTGCTGAGAGGAAGTCCCGAAGAATTATTTTTTCATATTTCGTTTTGTTGGAGATGTCTGACCCGGGGTTTGAACGGTCTAATAAGCCAACAAACGTGTAATTTTAGTTCTACTTTCTATTTTTTGCCGTTTTTGCACCAAATTTTCAAATTTAAAATTTTTTGTTCAAATTTTGACAGAAACCAACTGTCATTTGACATGCTATTTCAATTAAAAGGTGGGAAATTTGAAAAAACGAACTTATTGGCCCTTGTTCATATAAATATCGCGGACCATCGTCTTTGTTTAATTGGAGGAATTGTCAAAACGGTAACTATGACAAATTTTTTGTATGAAACTGAGTCCTGGCTATTACTAAATAGTCTTGAATCTCATCTAAAGATGATTATTATTAATTTTTCATTAATTTTTCCGAAAGAAAAAAATTGTTTTTAGATTTTAAGATTAAAATTCTTGTGAGTTTCTTTTCTTTACAAAACCAACAATTCCTTTAAATATCTGCCTCTTTGCGATATTAAAAAAAATATCAAAATATTTTCGAATTCCCTTAAAAGGTTTCAATATCAACATCGTCGTCAACATACAACAACAACAATAAAAAATAAAAAGTACCTTTTAACACATGAATGCATTTACATTAAAAAAACACCCTTTGAAGGAGGTGGGGGCACGAGGAAGAATTTCTATACGGCATATTTAAAAGGAAAACTTATGAGACTAAATCAAAACCGAAAACATTTTGTGGTAACGGTTACGATTTACTTGTTGTTGTTGCTGCTGTTATTCTAGCTGTTGTTTATTATTGTGGGTGGTAGACCGCATCAAAAGAATGCCTAGCTGACTGCCTGCCTGCCTGCCTGTCTGCCTACTGACTAAATAAAATGGTATCATGACACAAAAGATATTCAACATCAGCACCCAAAACAACCACCTTTCCTTGGGTATATTAATGGTTCTGAAAAAAGGAAAAAAAAACAAATCAGCAGAGAAAAGAAATTGCAAAACTCATTTCATTTTACGCTCGATGTCGATTAAAAAAAAAAAAAAGAAAATATAATAACAGCAGAAAGAGAAATCATCGTCATCATCATCATCGTCATCATCAGTGTATGTATGTATGTATGTACTTGTTATCCCTGAGACATTTCGTATTGGTAACGTTTCATTGAACTTCCGTTTAATATTGTCGAATAACAACATCAACAAACAATCAACTTTATGACTTTATTTTGTTGCCATTAAAAGCGAAGAAGTCCTACTAAAACGCAAAAGAAAAGGAACAAATAAAATTATAAGAAGACGAAGAAAAAATATAAATGTTTTGCAAGAAATAAATTATATTGACTGAAGGTATGTTCATATGGCTTACAATTGAATTTGAAAATAAAATTTATTACGAATCCTTTTAAATGATGTATTGAGAAAATTTTTTTGCATGTAATACATGGCTTTAGAAGTCGTATTAGAAGTTTGATTCCAAATCAGGGCTAATCTATGTACGCCGTTTAATTTTCTGTTAAGGCATGAGCACTTTTGAGAAATCTCTACTACTATGTGTAGTCTAGCATTGTTTAGATATCTATTGAATAAGGATTGCTCCCTAAGCGCGACCGAACCTTTTACAGTATACGAGGTGTGATCAAAAAATAACTGTTATTTTCCAACTTCGTGAGTTACGTATGTTCGAGATGTTGACAACGTTCAACGACGATCCAGATTAGCTTAAAAAGGTCATAACTGGTCCAAATCGAAGAGCACACCAAAACACGACTAACCTTTTTATCTATCAAAAACTAACTGACGATCCAAAATGGCTGATATTGTCTACATATATCAGACATGTGTACCAACATAACAAAAAAAAAATGCGAAAATCGCACATACGTAACTCACGAAATTTGAAAATAACGGTTATTTTTTGATCACACCTCGTATGTTAGTTGAGTTACAACTTTAATTTATATGTACATACCTTATATGAAGTAGCTGTAGTTTAGTAGGTATTGTCTTGGATTATTAGACGTGAGGCCACGCTTCAAACAACAGGTCAGAGATCTCGAACAAAACAAAATTTAAAAAAAAATTTCTTTGACGATTTTTCTCAGCGGATTTCTGGTAAAAACTGGTAAAAAGTTTCACATAAATCTATCGTTCGAAGTCGACTTTAAGCTGTATGCTCGCTACTTATGTATAAAATTAATACACACAACATAAGTGGTGTGAAAAGCTAGGTCGTAATCCTGACTGAAGGATTGTAATGACCAATGTGTTGTGTATGTATATGTTACTTGAGTTCGGGTTTAATTTAGAGGGTCACTATAATCTCCATTTGTACTACTTCTTTTTGTTAATAAAGTTTTGCACATGACAGTAGTATTGATCATTCAAATCCCTTTGACCGATTGTGAAGAGACTTAAGAACTCGCATCTCCAAATGTCATTAGGTTAATTGACTCATAAGCGCAATGTTATTAACATTTCATCTGTAATTATAGGAAATTAGGGGAGCTTAAAGGTGAGCACAATTTAACAAAATTTATATCCGATCGATAATGAAGTACAACTCCCACGTATCGTCCGCTAACTTAAACTCTATTTTTAGGCTTCTAGAACGTATGTATATAGCAGAAGCCAATGGTTTTCATTTATGGCAGCATGTTATCATTATTGTTGTAATGGAGAGGTTTCACACTACAGTTATCCTTCTATCTATTGTGCTGTCCTTAACAATATTGGATATCCCCTTAATGAATAATGAACTAATTGGTGTCAACAAGGACCAGCAACTGACCAGCACTTAAATGCTTCCTTTTGAAATACATTAATGCCTTAAAGTTACAAATATGTCTTTTGATGTCTGAATCTCATGTTATTATTTTAATTTAAGAGTTTTAATCTTTCTGTATCTTCTTTTTCACTGATTTTATCCTTCACAAACAACTCTTCGAATTCCATAGAAAGTTTCTGGACCCATGAGCGGGGTGGAACTCCCAACGACCTGGGACCCTGCCTAGCTAATTCAATTATTCCAGATAGTCTCATACTATTTTAGAGTTAATCTGATATGGACCAAGTTTTCTGATGATAACCTGCCATATCCCGTAAATTGTACTTTCTGTTCAAGTTAAGTTCAGCATATCTTTCCATGACACTTGGAAGAAACTCACCAGTTTTCCGATGTGCTTGGGTACAAAAAATTCTGATCCTGTTTCAGTAACTATTTTGATCCATTCGCTTACCACACAATGGTACTTCTTTTAAAGGCGTATGTTGCTTGTATTCTGTTTTATTACTAAGCCTAGTTGCGAGTCATGGGACGCTTAAAAAGGGATTTAATTTCCCCCAGATTCAATTAATCGCAGAAAAAACGTGCAATCTGATCATAGTCAGTGCCTTACAGTTACTGCAGTTGTGCCCTCTGGATTTATCCTTCTCTAGACAGAGCCACCAATTTGTCTTCTCCAGTAGACATGACGTGCAGAGATATTTTGGAAATATTATCGAGTAGACAAGACATATATTTTGGGAGTTAATTCTTGGAAATTCCTTTCAAAGTCAGTTTATTTTTCAATGGATTTTGTCCCTACTTATATGAGGGTCATATCCTCGACTGTTTTTTTTACATAAAAATTATAGCGACAGAAAGGACGAAACCAAAATTGGGTATGAATGACTGTTTTTCTCTGCCGCATTTTCCCTTTGAATCCAACCGCCAATATATGGGAAAAATAATGGATTTCTTTCTACAACGCCTTATTCAGTTAAAATAATGAATCTATTTCTTTATTGTAAGCCTAAATACGAACTTAAAAGCATGTTTTTTTCGAATTCCATTTACTTCACTTTCACTTAATCTCTCAAAATTCGCCCACACCATTGCCTTTTTATTGCCGCAAAAAACACACACACACTGGTGAACGTTTTACAAACCAATTGTTGAAATATATTTCATGTTTTACACTTTCGATGAAAAATGGCACAAAAGCCAAAATGCCAGACCAAAACCACTGACAACATTAAAATGCATACGAAAATGCTTTTCATTTCATGCTAAATATGAACAGTAAAGGGGAAGGCAATAAACGTGTGTGAGACTAGAAAAAAAATCATCGCCATCACTGAAAAAGTAACTGAAAAAAGGCACCGGAATAATGTTTTATTTCAAGGTAGAGTGCACACGACACACTTTTGTTAAAGAACCGCTGCAGGATTCACAACTAAAGACCATTTCACACAATACAGTTATAAACATTATGAATTAATGGGGAAAACAACAACAAACGCGCGTCACAAGCGGAAATGATACTTTTTTTCTGGAATTTTTGTTTAATGCATAAAATGTCCCCCTGTAGCGCTTGTTCAGGACTGATGGTAGTAGCAGTGCTGATGATGATTATTATTGTTGTCGTCGCACGGATTGTTGAGTAAAATTTATACAATATTGTCCTCGTGTCATTTAACATTAAAAAATGGTTTTCGAAATTTGAAAAAAATTAAATTCGAACGAGACTTTTAGTCAAGTTTTTTGTTTGGAGATGAAAAATCTAAAATATGCGTGAAATTAGTATTTTCTTTCAATGGTTTTTAAGAGACTAATATTGCGTTAAGGAGTCGCTAATTAAAAATATTTTCTTTCGAGTTCCAATATCTTATAATCACTGATCAAATAATAATACTTTCCATATGCTTTTTTAAGTAAATAGGCCTCTATAAGTAAAATAAGCACTTCTTTATATTATGCATTTTATCGTTGAATTTTTAGTGTAATTAATGTAAACATTGGGAGTCTAAGAAGCTAGATTACTATAATAAAACGCAAGCTCAGGTGGAGTTGAATAAGATACATACATGCCGTGACAATGAAGTTATTGCAGGCTTCATTCAGAAAGTTTCTTTGAAAGTTTAAGAAGAGGGATTTTATAGTATACACACGACGAGAGGAAGGGTGTAAAGTCAAAGAGGTTTAAGACAATCTAGCTGCTTGTTGAGTAATTACAATGAGTCGTGATTTGAGTCATGCGACAGACTCTCCGAGGATGAGGATGAAATAAATAACGTTAGGCACTGCTACCTCTTGAGTAAGAGATTCAGTCAGAAAAAATTCTGCATACGTTCACAGAAAACGTTAGGAAATGAAAGAAATTAAAACTTTCAAATGCTGGTTAATATTATGAAAAAAGTGTGGATAGATATGGAACGCATATAAAAAAATTCTCAGTATGGGAGTTCTATAAAGAATCTCCAATACGTGGAGATTGAAGATGTTAAAAACAAAATGATAAGATGTATGCACGGTCATCTAGGTATGCATTTGAAATGATTCCTCGGGTCGAAAAAGGTATTCATCCAGCTTTAGTTTTGGTTTGGTGAGGTATCTTTACTGTCGACAATTAATGACACATTTAATATCATGACCCAAAAAATGAAATATCTTGAATTCACAAGGTAGAAGCACTAGGTGGCAACTAATCTTTATTGTCGTGAAGGATCATTAGATCTAAACTAGATTAGCGACCATAAGAATTTTTCTGGCAGCAAGACTTTGTAATAAAAATAACTTTATTCCACGGTTAGGTATTTGGCCTTAGAGAAGAGGAATCATCAAATCCGGTTTGAGCATACTATGAGGATAGTGGCCATCATGATAACATACATACATACATAATTGGCCATTACAACCCTTCAGTCAGGATTACGGCCGAGCTTCTCACATGATAACCGATGCTCTTAAAACTACATTATCTAAGGCATTGCTCCTATTCTTCTTATTAAGTTGCTACGACTGCGGCAACGAGACTGCATGCCTTAGGAAGATGGAAATTTACAATCATGCCAAAATCTCGGATTTAGTTTAGCTGGATATGTCTCTTGACTATATGATGCCTGTACGCACTATCGACCCTGATGTGCAACGAAAATACTGGTTAGACACTATTATGATAACGGTTTACACCCCTCGATAACATTATTCAAGTATTCGTTGACGAATAATAATAAAAAAATAATAATACCATGTCAAATCCCTTTAATACATCTTATATTGAAGTAGATAAGCACTTTTTAATATCATTTCTTCAAACTCAATTGAAAAGCAAAGTATTTCTTTAGCAAAACTGTAAAAGTGACCAAAATTGTTTATCATCCTTAAGATCCTTAACAAGCACAATAAACACCTAAACAAAAGGAGTCTCAATTTTCGCTAAGTAGAAACGCTTTTATTGTCTTTTTTTCAGCTCATTTTCCTTTTATTCATTAGCATTGAAAACCATCTGATAGACCATGAAACGCTTTCATTTAAGTCACCCTCATATTTACATACGACGACCACTTGCACAAGCACATTTGATGATGATGATGTTCATATGAAACATAAGGATTTAATACCAACGAGTACGATGAGTAGGTTTCACACAAAACAATAGATGAATGGGCTGATGGGATGGCTGATGCGATGGGATGGGATGTGGTATTAAAAATCATAAAGTTATCGTCTTCATTATGATGACGTAAACAAATTTTTGTTAAATTACAACATCGTCACGACTGTCAATCAGTCAGTTGTCGGTAGTTGGTTGCTTAGATGGTAGCATATTTAGTCGGTTTTGCTGACTGGAGAGATGGTAGGGGTAGAAGATGTACGAGTATTTACAGCGTGCGTACATAAATAGTCCTTAATTGTGTGAGCAGTGTGGCAGGCAGCAGACAGAAAATCAAATGGTGTGAGTATGGATGATGATAATAAATGGTAGAAACATAATTGATGTACTCAAGCATAAGTGATTAGATTCATTATGGCGAGAAAGAGAACAATATAAAACAGAAAAAGAAAAAAACAAAGTATACTAGAGACAAATCAATATCCTTTTTATACGAAAATATCTTGTTCACAATATTTTTAAGAAAGTGCAGCAAAAAGCTGATTTTAGAACACATTAGTACTGTTCTACATATTTTATGTTATAAAATTGAATACTGCAGATATTGTTAAGCCAAAATTTATTAAATATTTATTAATATATGTGGTATATGCACAATAGCCGTCAGTTTTAGTAACAAAGCGAATCTAGGCTGTCTTAAGAGAATCAATCTGTGACAAGCCATGACCTCTAAAATTGTCCACTATTTGTATTCCAGTGAGTTAAAATCAGACCTTCCGGATGGCTATTAGTCAGAGTAGATAGTTGTTGGTCAATTGTATCGGAGCCAGGTTCAGATTGATTTAGCTTTATAACCTGTCGGGTCTAGTAGGTAGTGTGTTGGCTTATTAGACGAAAAGTCTGGGTGCATATCCCCGGTCAGACATCAGAACGAAATATGAAAAAATATTTCTTCGGCGACTTCCTCTCAGTACATTTCTGGCAAAAACTCTGAGAGTAAATTAAATTGCCATGAAAAGTTTCTCAAAAATCTGTTGTTCGGAGTCGACTTTAAACTGTAGGTCCCGCGACACATTTATAAAATTAAGACACACAACATGACGGACGTTGAGAAGCTAGGCCGTAATCGTGACTAAAGGGTTGTAATGGCCAATTATGTATGTATGTATTTTATGACCTGGCGAATTCTTAAGTGGTTTCACATCAATTTCAAAATGGTTTTTAGAAAAATTTGTCCGATGACTTAACCTCTTGTTTGCCGATCAGAATCAATCATTATGGAAGTTCATTATGAAAAATTCTTTGGCAACAATCTGCGAATCTTGGATCTCTTTCCGCGAGTATATGATACCTTACTGTAGGCAAAAATTAATTGCAGCTCAGCATAGAAATAGATTTCAGATTCTATTTATTAAGATCAGAAATCTGCAGAATCCTCTGGGTGTACATACATTTTATTTTTGTAAACTTTCCTCAACTTCTTAAATGTATTTAAAAATAACACACATACAATAAATATTTATGCATATATACTAAGCAAATAGAGGAACTAATAAAATAGGAATTATAAAAATAAGCCTTCAAATATATTCTGAGTATGAAGGAAGGAAGACATGTAGGAAAACAAAAACAAAAAAAATATAAAAAAGTAAGAAAAATAAATATTCACAGAAAAATCTGACACACTCAACAAATATTAAATATTTGTGAGAAATCATATACCAAACACAATTTATAGTGACTGACTGACTGACAGCCGTGATATGAAGTTGGAGTTGGAGTAGCAAATAAATAGTAAACAGACTGAACGTATGTATAAATAACGTAACGAAATAAAACAGTAACATTTCATATCATTGTTATTTCGTTTTCCTCGAACTTTTGCTTACAAAGCCCTTAAGCAACTAAAACAACAACAGCAACAACAGCAATAAAATCTCTAAACAAACACAAATGAATGAAAGATATTAAATTTCAAAAATGCTTCACAGTCTATTTCTACTCTTTTGCTTTAATTTCCGTTTTTCCTATGAACGAAGAGTATGAAAACGGAAAAGATTATTTTTACTAAACATCCTTTACACCATTTACAATGAGAATTTTGAAAAAGAAATTGAAAAATTTTAAAATTTTTATATTTTTGTGAACTCTGCAAGAGACATGAGCGGAATAGAAAAAATAATTCTTGAGTTGACCAAATTTCTTCACTACATAAGCCACTCCAAGTTCTGGAGTTTGATATTCGGGAAATGGAAAAATCGAAATCGTTTTGATCAAGTTATAAGGTGGTCATGATCACAGGCGATCTAAGGGCTACACCTAGCTCCGAATTCAGCAACGACTCTCAGGGCCATAAGACCATAGAGGTCATGGAAATTTCCAATGAATTCAAAGGCTTTGAATGAAATTGTCATTCCTCTACAAAGGGGCATATAATTGGACTCACACAAGCATCACTAATTCGCAAAGGAAAGCTCGGATAAAGAATCTGCTTGTAGATATTCAAGACAGAATATCTCACAACGCCTTCTGCAGAACAAGAGACCACAAACCTAAGATTTTGTTTTGTTTTGTTGACAGAACCCCTTTAGCCGACTGTGGTTTGAGTAGAATTCACACATTCGTAAAATTATCAAGAGGACTGATAAATGTTAAGCAGGAGTTGTAATCGTATGACGGAAGAGGCTCGTTGAGGCGCTTGACAATTGAACTTACATACATAATTAGTCATTACAACCTTTCAGTCCGGAATACGACCTAGTTTTTTACACCACTTATATTTTTTCGGCGACTTCCTCTCAGCAGATTTCTGGCAAAAACTCTGAGAGTAAATAAACCTGCCATGAAAAAGTTTCTCAAAATCTGTCGGTCGGAGTCGACTTTAACCTGTAGGTCCTGCCACTCACTTATAAAATTAACACACACAAGATGAATGGTGTGAGAAGCTAGGCCGTAATCCTGATTGAAGGGTTGTAATGACCAATTATGTATGTATTTCGATGTCGAGCGAGATGTCTGACCTGAGGTTTGAACGTTGGCCTCACGTCTAATACTTACTAGACTACGGCGACTTCGCCAATTCAACCTAACCTATCTTAATAAGAATCATCGATGAAGAACTTGATCTTTGTTTTTCTCTTTTGGAAGTATTCTGCTATTTAGCAAAGTGGTTTGACACTTTAACCCTGTACACTAGTCTACAAGTTATTCATAGATCTGCAGGCTCAAAGATTTGGGATTGCACTATACAAGTCTTTAAAAATGAAAACATGTGATTGCCTCGGTTTTCTTTATGCCTCCCCTATTAGTTATTTCAGTTCAAGAACAAGTAGGTCCCCTGACCTATGAATTCTTAACTTGATGAAAATATACAAGGCAAGAGAGTTTTTGTTTTTGGAAATGGTGTGGGTAAAGCACACCAAGAGAAAAGAAAAAAGTTTTATTATTTAAACACAACGATTAAGGGTGTATTAACCCTCCTGTAATATCAACAAACATTTTACAAAAGAAAAATAAAAAGAAAAAATCTTCTGCTCAATTCTAATAATCTGTGAAGGATTAATGCTTTACTAAAATCTCTCCCTCTCTCTCTCTTTCGAAAAACGTTGTTGATTTAAGCTGGTCCAAAATAAAAAAACAATGTTATCCACTGCAGATTGGTGAAGTTACCGTTGATTGACATAAATGAAGAATAATTGAATTTCACATTGGAGTGATAAATTTTATAAGACACTGTTGTTTTGTCTCTGCTGATGCCACTACCACTGCTGGTGTAATTTAGGCTTAAACATTAGATAAATGTCATAAATTATAAAAAAGAGAAGAAAGAGAGAAGAACAAAATGTGTCATCAAATAAACTTTGACAGCTTCCCAACATCAGCTCCAGTTTCCCTGTTGGTTTTCCCGTTTCTCTTTCTCTGTGTCACAGTAATTAGTGGGTTTTTAACAGCAACATCAACTGAAACTCTCAGCCCACTCTAATTGAGGAAAAAGAAAAGCTCAGCATGAAACCTTAGAAAACTTCAAAATAATCATCATAATCATAACTTGTTTGGTATCTTTTCTCTTTAACTCCTGTTGTCTAATTGTTGTGGATAAAACGACTGAGTGTAACAGAGAGAGAGAGAGCGTCCTCTAATTACTTCTGCTGCAAATAGGAAGTAGTTGTTGGCACTTTTTTGTTATAATTTTTATGATGTTGCTGCCTGCCATTGCTATTATTTGATCATTGGGATTATTTTTGTGAAAAGTTTGTGATTTTTTTCCATGTTGTGTTGTTGCTCCTGTATTTAATACTTTAAAGATTAATGTGGTTATCATGTTGCATTCAAATTAAATTATTATGATTTGTATTGTTGTTGTTGTTCTGTTTTTTAATCACATTGATGAAAATTTAATTAAAAAACTTTTAAGAAAAAGAAAAAAAAATAATTAGAACTGCTACCGAACCACACTTCATTAAAGAGTTAGTGGAATGGCGGGGAGGGAAAGAAATAAGGGTTGTAATCAATTTCCGATAATGAAATATAAGAAAATTTTTTCTTCTTTGAAAAGAAAAACGTATCTATTGAACAAAAGCCAAAACAAATTGTCGATGTTTTGGACGTTTTTTAAGACAATCAAATAAAAAGGAAAAATGTTTGTTCCAATTTTGTATTTAAAGTGGAATGAAATCAATATTGTAAGATTGTTGCTTTATATATATAGTCTACCATTGCTAGGTTCGTTCAGAGAATATTAGGTCCATTGTCATATTCTAGCAAGCTTAACACCTCTTCACTCTTCTTTAACTCTGATTACGAAGTAGCTTCTCACATCGCTTAGGCTGTGTAACTCAAATATTTTACGAGGAAGTCCATGATCACATTTGAAATTTATTTATATATGTATTTCGAAAGAGGATATTGTCCAAGTATTGACGGACAACGAAGCAGGTGGTAGGAGCCTTCAATTACTTTAAACCGGTGTCAATTATAAATGCAATGAAATATTGGTAAGAGACGGATGTATAGAGTTTTAGGGTTTTCAAAAATGACACTAAAAGGAGGTGTAATCACGCCTTTGATATGGAAGCTCAAGCTTTACACCATAATAAAAGCCACGACGAGAATATACTGCATGATTATCA
This sequence comes from Sarcophaga rosellei, assembly GCA_930367235.1. Lineage (NCBI taxonomy): Eukaryota > Metazoa > Arthropoda > Insecta > Diptera > Sarcophagidae > Sarcophaga > Sarcophaga rosellei. Next base: position 34,696,468 of record OV884019.1, read on the forward strand.
GTTATGTAGACATCGAGGCATTAATAACTCCAGGCAAAGATTTGAATTAATTCAGATTACCTTTTGGTACAGACTCTAACGCTCGTGTTGTAAAATACAGGCTTTGTCAGCTTTAACATACATACATACATACATAATTGGCCATTTCAACCCTTTAGTCAGAATTACGGTCTAGCTTCTCACACCACTCATGTTGTGTGTATTAATTTTATACATGAGCCGACTCCGAACGATAGATTTTTGAGAAAGTTTTCATGGCAATTTATTTATGCTCTGAGATATTATGCTATGAGATATTGCCAGAAATCTGCTAAGAGGAAGTCGCCGAAGAAATAATTTTTTCATATTTCGTTTTGTTCGACATGTCTGACCTGGAGTTTAAGCTGTGACCTCTTGTTGAACAAGACACACACTACCTACTAGACTATGACAGTAGTGTGCAGTATTGATATAAATCCAAGGCCTTTCTTTCCGTATCGTTTAGAATCCAATCACACACACACCATTAATGGTGTTCCGATGTTATGAGGAATATACAGTCGCTCAACCAGCTGTCTAGTTTTAATAAATTTAGGTACAACAACAAAACCACGACCAAAGCGACTACCATTCAATCCTACGTAAACATTTCAGGCACTTACTTGCTTCCCATACATACATACATGCATAATTGGCCACTACAACCCTTCAATCAGGATTACGGCCTAGCTTCTCACAACACTCATGTTGTGTGCCTTAATTTTGTACTTGAGTGGCAGGACCTACAGTTTAATGTCGACTCCGAACAATAGATTTTGAGAAACTTTTTCATGGCAGGTTTATTTACTCTCGGAGTTTTTGCCAGAAATCTGCCGAGAGGAAGTCGCTGAAGAAATAATTTTTTCATATTTCGTTTTAATGGCTTGGGGCTCGAACCCTGCCTTTACGTCTAATAAGAGAACACACTACCCACGGGAGAAAAATCCGATTATAAATTGAAAATATAGTTTTCCATATCTTCGACATACCGATAAATTTATAAAAATGATCAGCGGCCCCAATCAGCCGATCTTAACTCCATCGAATATCTCTTCTAAGTTTTACTCATACTCCTGGATATCTTGAAATGTTGGGACGATTGTTTGAGTGGCTGTATGTTACAGACGATATATTCACGTTGTTTAAAAGACATTCGATCCGACTTCCACCCATTGTTATAAGAAACCTTGTAAATTTCAAAACAATTCATTTCTTTTCGCTTTAAGATTTTAATCAAATAATTCTCGAAAATACTCGTTACAACTTACAGATCCTTGCATGTAAAATGTCCTTGTGTGTAAAACATACAAGCAAAAGTACAAGCAAACAAACATGTTTACGCTTAAAATGCCACTAGAAAGCTCCAATGATACCCTATAAATCCTTGTTAATATCCTTTTAAGAGACAATGATGACTAAAAACTTCCTTTTTTGCTTGCCTTGAAAATCGTTTTATCCCCTTCAAGTTTTGTCTTCATTTTGTTTTTTTTTGTATCGTGGTAAACAAATTTTCGTTAAATTCAAAGACATTTAAGTGGATTAAGTCATACACAATACCATTTAAGAATGGCGATGAGCAGCAGAACTAAAGACAATGAATGAGTAAATGAAAGCAGATAAGAAATGAGGAAACTCTTGAATACTCACATTACGTACATGAAGACAGGGAGTCTGGCCTGGTTGTTTAAGATGGTTTCAGTGTAATGCAAATGTATGTATCTGTGTGTGTTTGCGGTGTTTTATTTTTGCATATTCTATCGCTTGTTCGAAAAAAGTAAATGAAAATATGCAAAATATTCAAATAAATTCATAAACATGCTCTAGCAAGCAAATATAAAAAAGGACAAGACTTCAGGTTTAAATTATAGAGGCTATGAATATGGTTTTGCAGTCGTAATTCATTTGATTTAATGAAATTCAATGCGATTCTGTATAGTAAAGGTATGAAAGGAGTATCGTACACTCACACCTTTGTGGTCCTTATATTCTTCAAATCAAATTTAGGAGTCAGGATTACTTAATTCAACTAAATTTTGAATGTAGACGCCCTTAGATTAAATGTAGTAGCAACATGACGGCACAACTGTGGAATTTTTAAAAGAATTGGCGCATAATGCGAGTTGTCTTGGACACACAAGAGCTCAAAAATAATGGAAAAGACGCTTCAAGTCTCCTATCCAAGAAAGTAAAATCAATCGTATATTTGACACAAACCTGTGGTTCAAATCCCTGCTAAGACATCTAGAACAAAAAGAAAAATTCTTTCTCGCCACTTTCTCTCTCAGCAGACTTCTGACAAAAACTCTGAGAGTATATAAAATTACCATGTAAGAGTTTCTTTAAAATCTAGCGTTCGGACTTGACTTTAAACTGTAGATCACGCTACTCATAGACAAAGTAAATATGCACAACATGGGTTGTGTGAGAAGCTAGGTCGTAATCCTGACTAAATAAGTGTAATGACCAAGTTCTTCTTTATACACATTGTGATTGTTAGGTCCGTTTAGTAATTTATTTTAATTTTCTAAGAAGTCGCCGTAGTCAAGTAGGTGGTGTGTTGGCTTATTAGGCGTTAGGCTACGGTTTAAACCCTAGGTCAGACATTTCCAACAAACAAATATTTCTTTGAGGACTTCCTCTCAGTAGATTCTGGCAAAAACTCTGAGGGCGAAACAAATTGCCATGAAAAGTTTCTGAAAAATCTGACGTTTGAAGACGACTTTAAACCAAAGGGCCCTACACTTGTGTATGACATTAACACACGCAGCATAAGTGGTGTGAGAGGCTAGCTCGGAATCCTAACTGAAGGGTTGTAATGACCAAGATGCAAGAAGCGGCGACATAGAAATGTGTGGTAGTCACCATTGCGTCATATCATCAAGCTCTTTGTAAAGCAGACTCTCTATCTATGTAGCATGCATTAGAACGAGACATTGCTTCATTATTTATGCCAAAATGGGCGGATATACTTTTAAATGTGCTTTTGTTTGTTTGTTTTTGAACAATTTTATTGATTATGTTTTTGATGATATACAGTGCTCTTTCATTTCCTTTTTGTTCATCAGTTTTTCATTCCTTTGCAGATAATTTATCCACACCACAAGGGTTTCAATTTTGCACTCAAGTATTTAATGCAGTTTTTTTTCTCATCTGTATTGGAAGGAGAGCACTTTATGGCTGAAGTAAATGTAAACGAAGCAAAGGCTGAAGGGTTTTAACTTGCAAGGATGCGTCAGTATTATCTTCTCATCAACGTTGGATTTAAATAAAAACTGATACTATCGATTTAATCTCCACTTTTTTTTAACAAACGCTTTGTCGTCTTCTCATTTTTTTTAGTTAAAATTTATGCCACCCACGGTTTTGGTTTGTTGCCGGTTGTTGTTGTTGTTGTATCAGTCAGCCAGTCGGTCGATCTTCCCCCCAGGAGAACGATTTGTAATTTTATGTTAACGATTGCTCTTTTTGCTTAACTTTTGTTATGATATTTTATTTTTTTTTTTTTTACAAAATTCTGTTGTTTCAACAAAAATGTATGTATTCTAGTGGGAGGGCATTAGGAAAGTAAAAAGTGTCCATGTAGCAGAAAAATAATTTAAAAATTTAATTCTCTTTTTATATGAGAGAAATGTAACATAAAGGGGCGATTTTAAAAAGTTGTTTTTTTTTTATTAATTTTACTAAAATGACTGACTTAATATTGCGCAACGTATCACGAAAAAATCGTTTTTTTTATGCGGATTTTAGAGTAGCATTGTTGGGTTCTGTTGGCCAGGCCGTCACTATCAACAGTGAAGACTATGATTACCAAATCCCATTGGATAAAATTCACACCACCGATATGTAGTTTCAAAAGAACATCACTACCCGTCACTTAGTTCACGTCACATTGGAAATTCTGCATTAACGATTTGGGTGCATGGTCAGCTCGCTTGGAAACGATGTAAACTAATCAGCGAGAACATGCAATTTGATTCTGTTAAAATTTTTCTTGAGCGGTTTTCCTTAGTCGCAGCTGTAAGCGAATAACTCACATACCTCAGCGGTTCTCAAAGCTAACGTAAACCATGCCGACTATGTCAAATTTGGCCTGATTTATTCACTATGGTCATAGAAAATATAATATTGAGGATGATTTCCATCCAGAGAAGCCCTGGTAGTCATTTGAACGATTCTACGTTGCACAAATAATGGCATCAATAGGTCTTTACTTTGACTTACTTAATTGGTCATTTCAAGTTTTTAGTCAAGATGACAACCTAGCTTTTGACGCCACCCACGTTGTGTGTGTCCACTATGGTTATGAGTGTCAGGACCTACAGTTTAACATCGACAGCGAGCGACCGGTGTTAGAAACTGCCAGTTTTATTTACTTGTCGAGTTTTTGCTAGAAGGCTGCTGAGAGGAAATCTCCAAAAAATATTTTTTCTTATTTCATTTTGTTATCTGAGCTGTGGTTTGAACTATGGACTCTCGTCTAATACGACAACATACTACCTATAAGCACAATTTTGTGGTATTTAAATTTAAACATAGAAAGTGCCTAATTAAAGACCCAAAATATCTTGGAAAAGTAATCAAGATGGTTGGTGTGATAAGCTAGATCATAATCCAGACTAAACGGTTGTAATGATTAATTACGAAAGGACTTAGTGTTGCTATGAGTGGTGTAAATAATTGGTAGTCAGAAGTTCTTGAAGTCGCCGTAGTCTAGTAGGTAGTGTGTTGGCTTATTAGACGTAAAGCCCAGGTTCGTATCCCAGGTCAGACATCAAACCGAAATATAAAAAAAATATTTCCTCGGCGACTTCCCCTTAGCAGATTTCTGGCAAAAACTCTGAGAGTAAATAAACTTGCCATGAAAAAGTTTCTCAAAAATCTGTCGTTCGGAGTCGACGTTAAACTGTAGGTCCCACCACTCACGTATAAAATTAACGCACACAACATGAGTGGTGCGAGAAGTTAGGCCGTAATCCTGACTGAAAGGTAGTAATGGCCAATTTTGTATGTATGCATGCAAAAGTTCTTGATGTTCGTTGAAATCTGAATATTTTTCAAAAGTCGAAACAAAGGATGGATGGTTCCTGACGACAGATAGAAGTGCTTCACTCTTTCTGATCTCTTCTATTTAAATCACCAAAAACTGTTAAAAGATAAAACGACGGTAATTGTTAAAAACGATGTAAATTTTTTTTTTGCGGAATAACAACGTAATCGTGTCTGAACTACCTTATCCGATGATAAGGCTATTGCCAGAGCATACGAGGAACTATTAAACATTTTTTGTCACATAAAAATTTAAACAATTTAAATCTGTTGAAAAAATGAACGAAATATTTTGCAAATGAAAAGAAAAGCATAAATTTCAATTACCAAATTTTATCTGACACACGAAAAAAAGACCGCCTCCTGGCAATTAAGCTCTACAGGTGGCAAATTTTCAACACACAGCCTTTTCCCCTTTTTTCTTTTCGATATAAATTTTTTTCCTTGGTAAACTTTTAGCAAAACAAATACTTATTGCCTGACAGTAGATTACAATGCAAAACAAAATCCAGCTAATGCAGGCCATCCTCCACCGTTTTACCTACGGAAAGGCTCTAAAGAAAAACGTGATTTCTTTACAATTCTAAGGATTTCAAGAACAAAAAAATAAAATAAACACAGGCAATATGAGAGAAAAATTGCCTGAAATTTTTAACAGAAAAACACCCAATAAGTTTACAAATGTATGTATGGGGATGAGTACTATTTTATTACGATTTCTGTTTATTTACATTACTTTGGTATTTTATTTTTAATGTTGATTCCTCTCGTTTTCTCTTTATGAAAGTGAATTTTCTTTATAAAATACAAATCGTTCAGATATCGATAACACACAGTAAATGTGTGTGATATTTGATGTTTTTATTGCAGATATTCAAAGAAAAGTTTTATTTTTCAATAAAAATCACTTTCATCACACGTTTTCACACTTATGGCGAAAGAGAGAGAGAGATTATATCGGCTGTGAAATAGAATAAATAATACTCTGGAGTATAGTGGTGTTACAATGCTTTATAATTGTGGGATATTCGCTAGCATGGCAAGTATACTGTCACTACTTAAAGGACATGCTGCTGCCATTGTGGCTGCTATGCTAACTGCAAACAATTATTGTTGTGTTGAAATTTCATTTTGGTCCTGTTTGGCTTTCCTTTTCCCCCCTTTTTTTTTGCAAAATTTCAATTAGTTTAATGCATTTTAAAGCCATTTGCTTAATAGATACTTATGGTCAGTATTGCTGCAACACAGTCTCCCTTTGAAGCCTCAGCTGTAGCAGTTATTTAGGGGTCATTGTTTCCAGAACACAATGAGAAGAGCCCTGGAATTCCCATGTTTTATTTTTTAAATTACATGTTGACATTTGTATTTATTTTTTTATTTTTATTTTGTAATGTTTTGCGAAATATTATTGTTGTAAGTCTTTATGTCATTGTGTGCCATTCAAGTGGTAACCACTTATGGTCTTGTTAATATACTTACCTCTCCCATTGGACATTGTTTTTTTACCACTTGTCAGTGGAGAAGGCTTTTAAGAAAATTATCCAATTTTCTTAATAATGATGAGAGTTTTCGTAAATACTTGCAAACATAACAATTTAAATTGTATTTAAAGAATGTTAAAGGAATTCCTTAAAGATAGCTTCACATTATATTCTATGTAACATCATAAGGTTGGTCTTGCGAGGATCAGATTTTGAAGAAAATGAAATTGTTTGCTGTTGTTATTTGATTATTTACATAAATTTGGTTAAATTAATTTATATTAACAACTTACTTTAATTAACAACACTAACAACAGAGTCCATATCTCACTATTTTAGTTACAATCGGTCTGTCAACGCTATCTTTTGCACTATTTATATTATCTTTATTTTATAGCAAGCAGCTTCTGGAATTTCCTGTTGATTTGTTATTGTTATTGTTACATTTTCCTTGTCCCTTGTTTATTCCTTTTATTCTGCCTGCGAAGCAATATATATATACAGTGGTCAGCAAAAGTCATAGTACGGCAATATATTTTAGCAATTTCATGAATTTTAGCCATAGGTACCCCCAAAGAGAACCCTGACGTTTAGCGATTACGTAACCGTTCTTTCAAATGATCTCCTAAATACTAACTTGAAGTCATATCGGGACCTTGTGCTAGAGTATTCAGCCTGTGGGGACGTTTTTTTGTCAAAATATATTGCTGTCCACTGTACATGATCGAGATCTCAACGCCGTATTATTTTATAAGACAACAGTATTCAAAATTCCATAGTGAGCTATTCAGATATCTTTCTGGCAGATCTACACGAGTAGAAAACAGAATATTATATTGATTCCGAACTTGGTTAAATTATTAGGTAAATACCAGTTGTATAGGCCTATTTAAGTTTTTAATTTTATAGGCAAGTGCCTAGAGAGAGCAGTACATGGCGGATTGTTGATATGTTTCAAAAATCTCTCGTCACCAGTTTGGTATCCGAAAAGCAAAGTCAAGGATAGACATAATGCTCTCTTCTGTGAATAGGGCTAGAAAGACAATAGAGAAAAGCGGTAATGGATTCAAACGTATCGCTGTTCAAAAGTTATTAATTTCTGAAAAGAATCTACTATGCAAATGGAACTACTCTGAACCTGTGAATGGTAGTGCGTTTAATGTCATTAAGACAGGAATTCCTCAGGGTTGTGTCCTATGGGTATTAATTACTCTGTGTAGTATTTTGGTATGCTGATAGGATAAGAAAATATTGAAGTTTTAAATATCGGCGAACAAATTTCGCACGTTATCGGACAGATTCTTTTTGAGTTAGAGCAACACTTAGAGGATGGCTATTCCTCATGAAGTGTATTCTATTGAAATACAGAAAGATTATTATAATCTGAGGAAAAGGGAGCAAAGAGTCTGAAAATTTATGATAAATAATCTATTTTTAGATTAGCTCATTCACTCATTACACTACCTAAACATCACGAAAATCTAGTAGGAAAAAAAGAAGGCAACCAACAGTTTGCAGTCAACCCAGTCGTGTTTATAATATCATATGTAGTGTGGGTTAAGGGGCCAGTAATTGGTTGCAATCCGATATATTCAGTAAAATTGGAGTCTTTTGCAAGCCATCAGTATCCTTAATCGTCCACTAAATGTAAAGACTACCAAAGGATAGTTCCTTTAGTTATTTTTGAATTACTGGCTGATTTCCTGCTAGGCGGGTGAAACTTATATTGTATAGAGATAGCTAATATGCTTCTATTATCATAATTTCTTCCGAGTGCACCCTCTAACCTATGATTATAAAGTAGAAAAATATATTTTATTTTCTACGAAAACAACTAAACAAATAAATTTTTTATTGGAATAAAGAAAATAATTTTATTTTCTTTCTTATAAAGTAAGCAACAAAATTCTAGTAGATACTGCCTTCCTCAAAAAGAAATCAAATTAAAATAATTCGTGCCTCAAATATTCGATTACATTTAATTGAATTTCTTTAATTTCTAAGGTTTAAATTTATATGGGAAAACAATTTTTTTGTTTTGTTTTTTTCTCTCAACTTTCAAAGGAATATAATGCTGAAAATTTGTAAATATTTTCCACAAAAAAAAAAAACAAAAAAAGACGCGTGTCAAGGCAGGATCAATTTTTCACAAGAAACGAAAAATTCAAATTACGAACTTAAGAGCAACAAATTCGAGAGCGTACATCTTAAAAGGCAAGCAAACAAAAATACAATAAATTGGGCACAGCAAGCAATACTTCATGGATAGATATGAGGACGAGGAAGGAATGTCGCATATATTTTATTTGATTTCAATTTCAATGCTTGTTTCGCCACCAAACTTCTTCGTTAATATTTTCTCTTCTTTTTTATTCTTTTTATTATTGATTGCCCTGATTAAATTACAATTTTGAAAAATAAGGGGAAAGAAAAACAAAAGAGAAATGCTACAAAGAAATGAAAAATTGTAGGAAAAAAAAGCACGCCTTTATATTAGAAAAATATGACAAAAAATTGTCTTCAAATGATACATGGAATCATAGAATTACAAAAAAAAATGTTCTGCAGTTAATTTAAAGATAAAGAAAGGAAGAAATGTTGAATTCAACTTAAATTTTCTGTAAAAGTTTGTCCTTTTTATTTCTTACACAAGTAGCCGAAAAAGGTGAGCAACGATAAAAGAAATTCATGAATAATTCAATTATTAAGTTATAACAAGCTTAAAAGGCATATAAAAATCACTAAAACCTGCAATTACCTGTTGACAATCTCCTTATAGTCTCGTACTTATTACAAATACTTTCGACTACCTCCCATAACATGAATATCTATACGAAAGCAGGATTTTGAAAGAGTGAATTGTTTTAAATAAAATTAATAAGAAATTATTTGTACTATATATGCATATGGAATTGAAAGTTATTGTTTTTTTTTCTCTAATATTTTAAACGATCTTGGGTTACTGTCCCTATTTTGTATAGACATTTAAAATTGCTGCATGCTTGAGGATTGGTAATTCAGCAATTTGGGTTCAGATGCGTATATCTCCAGGCATTTTCATTGCAATTATTTTAAGGCACTGCCATTTAATTTTACTCAGAGTTTAGAATGTTACAACATGATTGGTGAGACAGCGTACTGACAATGAATTGATTTGAAATGCAACACATCTAGGGTTAAAGGGCATTTGAGGATTGGCAATTCAGCAATTTGGGTTTAGACGCGCAATTTCATTGCAATTGTTGTAAGGCCCTGCCATTTAATTTTACACTGAGTTTATTATTAAAAGAGTGTTACAAGTAAGACACTCATGCTGAAAACGCACTGACAATGAACTGATTTGATATGCAACACTTCTAGGGTTAAAAGGCATTTTTCAGTTAATTCCGAACAAAATTTGTACAAGTTAAGTTGTCTAGTGCAGTGGGTCAATTCGACCTACGGGTACTGTACTTGTCTTAATTGACAAGTACACATCCTCTAACCTAAGTTGTCCAGTTTGTGATTTAAGGACAAAATAACAAAAAGTGAATTGCGTGGGCTCATTAAACATTATTTTTTTTTCGAAATAAAATCATTTGTGTAATCGTTGTTAAGGTTAATAAATATTATGGTGGCTCGAAGTATTAATTTTGGTGGTAAAAAGTGGATTTAGTGCAAGATGCCGATGGTTTTTGACGCCCCGTTGAGGTCACTAGATCCGGTATAGTTTTGATCTGTCATCGATTAAAAATGCCCGAGATCAGTTGGATATAAAAAAGCAATGTAGCAGCTGCATTTGCTCACTTTCGACCATACAACAACTTCCGCAAGAGTATGTACCAGCAATCTACACAGTGAGTCGATGCTAAAGGAGGTATGTAGGTTTGCCGTCTAATAAATCATGGCATAATCCATATTGACTGCGTTCCAAAGTGTAGAAAATAAAAAATAATAGTATTTGGACTTTTGCACTAGGGTTTGGTAAAAGTGTATCGTGTGTAGTTTCCACAAAATTCATGAATTAGGCTACGAATTGATCCTTCATTGGCTCTGTTCTCCAGTCTTTCTTGTTTCCAAACCTTAAGAAATTTCTCTACTGAAAGAGACTTGATGAAAGCATCTCACAAACACATACATTTTGATTAAATCGAGTGACTGGTTTCAAATCGCCGTCATGGGTCACTTCAGCCTTAAATCTTGAATTGCATGGTAATCTTATCTGAGTGTAATAAAGAAAGTTTAAAAATTAGTTCCTTGCAATTTCTGAATATTCTGATGTTGTGAGTGTCAATAGAACACCTCAACATAAAGCGGGGGTGGTTAGTAAGAAACAACCACTTGAATATTTTACTATTTTTTGTTTGCCATCTCATACCGATGTTGTACTCACGTTGAAAGTACGTGTTTTTAGCAACAGGCTTGTATGTGATACACAAGGGAAAGGTACAAGCCAACACGTAAAAATGGTTATGCCAACCACACCAACACTGTAAGCAAACCCATAAGGCCACGTATGTATATTTTAGTAAAAATTATCCGTAATAAACAAATAATCGAGAATTGAAAAACAGAATTAAAATGAAATTCCCACAGGTCATATAAAATTTATTGAGTGGTAATTCACACCTACTCTTAGATTGAGAGATATAACATGTTTTTTCGTGGGTTTTTCTTGATACTAAATGTTGCAAATACAAGAAAATAAATATATTGTGGCCATTATGAGGTATAATGAGGCAGTATGTCACAATGGATAACTTTTTTGTATGATTTTGAAAGGTATTTTGCATGGCATTGAGGGCGTTGAGATACAGTTCCTGCAGTAGTCATAGGAAGAAATGCTGAGTCTAACAATATAGACTATATATAGGCCTGTGAGAATCGTAATAGTTTGATGGCTGTTCTGGTCGTATCCAAATTACACCACGTGGCTTTATGCTATCACCATGTCTGAACAACGACTGAAGCATGCCTTGCTTAACTAATGCAATCAGAACACCTTGTTATATGTCGAAAATTGTGAGCTCTGTAGTAACCTTAGTCAGTCTATCAGTATTTACCGACCGAATGATTTGAAATGTCCCTAAAAAAATCTCCGGTATACATGAACGAGAATGACCGTTGAGTCTGTAGTCTTATATAATAGCCTGTACTCTTATATAACAGTCTGTGGTCTTATATAACAGTCTGTTGTTTTATATAACAGTCTGTAGTCTTATATAACAGTCTATAGTCTTATATAACAGTCTGTAGCCTTATATAACAGTCTGTAGTCTTATATAACAGTTTGTAGTCTTACATAACAGTCTGTAGTCTTATATAACAGTTTGTAGTCTTACATAACAGTCTGTAGTTTTATACTTATAAGCCATCGGTATAGAGCTAAATGGGTTTGCCAGGAAAATTCGGACTTTCAGACCAGAAGTCCCAAGATGAAATCTAGATAATGTATTTCGAGTTATCATTAATTGTTTGACGATCGCATCGTATTGTATCCAGATATTCCGATTTTAATACATAGCTTGGGCTGTAATAAATACTGGTACAGGACGGTTAGGGATCGGTAAAGCTGAGACTGATCAATTAGTCCTATTCAGACTTTAGTTCTTTTGCAAGTATATGATAAGAATGGCGAATATGATTCAAGGAACAAATCAAGGATATTCACCAGATGAATATCTACTTGTAATTGTTGCAACAGCAACAGAACATTGTAAATTCGTAACCTGTGCAGAGAGCTATTCATATGAGAAATGGGGAGTATTCTTTCAGGGAAAAAGCTTTTTGGTTAAGTATTAACAGTAGCCTTTTGGAAATATCAGTCAGCTGAGATGTTGCCTTCCTCGTTTACCGAAGTCTATCACATTCGTTTGACCGCACCAGTGTATACTAAACAAAGCTATTCTATTACAATAATTTTTTAATTGATTCACATTCTATTTCTTTATACAACTTCAATATAAAATTTTTATTTCCTTATTTCAGCCTTTAAAGCTTTAAATAAAATTCCACCAAAGGCGTGTGTGTGTGTGTGTGTGTGACCATACTTATACGAAATTTTTGTCTCTAACATCAACCATATTAATAAAATGAAATTGAATTACTTTAACGTTAAAAACTTTTCAATTATCTGACTAACACAATTAATTTACCCAGCCAGGGAAGGAAAGAACAAACCGACTAAAGCAATATCTCTGCTGTATAGAAGCAGTCAACAATGGAGAACAAACAATAGAGCTATGAGAAGGCAGTTTTACTAGACTAAAAGTACTTGTTTATAAAGCCAGTCGATTTTGAAGCCTCAAATTCAATTAATGTCAAGTGGCACTGCCGTTGCCTCTGCCTTGCCAGCTAAAAATACCATGTTTAGACACAAACGAACAAACATACCCCTGTAAATGAATGTATAATGACTATAAAACAATACTAAATGCTGGAAAACAGGAGTTTTTATGGTCTATTCACACCTCAACATCATCAGCAACAACATCGTCAACATAATTATTGTCGTATTAATGAAAAGCAAAAATGAATCTGTGCTTTTATGATTTGGAAATGTTAAATGAAAAAGAAAAACTTGATAAAAGTTTCAATATACACATACAAATGTATATTTGTTGCTCATTCTAGACTAATAAGTTTTTCAAATCCATAAAATGAATAATTTTGAATGTGAATATTAAGTTAACAGACACTTGCAAAGTTCGGGCAACTATATTAACTTGACAGTGTCTGTTAAATTAATATTCACATTCAAAATTCTCAAAGTATAAAAAGAAATTGATCAAATTTATAAAAATGAGAAAAGTTGGAGAAAAATTAAAAGAAAGGCGAAGGAAAGTCTTTGAGCTTTACAACAAAACAAACTAGTATGAAAAAGTGATTCCCCGTCATAGATAATCAAATTGATAGATCAGGACTTTTTCAAAAAATGTATCCTTCATAAATTGGGAAAATAAGATAAAAATGGACTGGACAGCCCTGGTATCAAGGATTCCAAAACAGGTTTCCCAACGATCGAGCGTTACTTAAGACCGGAGATATAGGCTCTGAAGCTAATATCTTTATCATCGACAAAAATATAAGCCACTGAAACAAAAAATTCCAAAAGAATGCAAGTCATCGACCAAAAAATGCAAGTCATCAACTAAAATAATGCCAATCATAGACCAAAAAATACAAGACGTCGACCAAAAAAAGCAAGTCATCGACCAAAATAACGTAAGTCATCCACCAAAAAAATGCAAGTCATCAGCTAAAATAATGCCAATCGTAGACCAAAAAATGCAAGTCATTTACCAGAAAAATGCAAGTCATCAACCAAAAAAAAAAATGCAAATCATCGACTCAAAAAGTGCAAGTAATCAACCAAAAATGCAAATAATCAACCAAAAAATGCAAGTCATCAACAAAAAAAATGCAAGTCATCTAAAAATTTAGTTTCGTCACCTATATCTTCGATCTCAAGTAACACCCGACCACAAGAAACGCTGTTTTGGAATCCTTGAGACTATGGCTATCCAGCCTCAGATCCAGGTCCATTTTCCCCACTAAGTCCATTTTTTATTCGATTTTGCCTGATTTCTATAGAGTACGTACTTTTTTTGGTATTTTGAAAGAAAAAAAAACTTAACTTCGTCGCCTATAGCTTCGGTCTTAAGTAATGCCCGATCGTAAGGAAACCTGTTCTGAAATCCTTGATCCAATAGCTATCTAAACCACTAGTTTGAAAAGCTAGACGCTTTTAAATTTCATTGAATATTGTCCGATTTATAGAAGAAATATTCATTTCCCCATCAAATATTGTCCCAATTTCAGCTACAGAATATTCGATAAATACCACTCATACTCATAGAAGATTAAAAACTAGTGTATATTAAACTCCGTATTAATCTATTTTAGGACCATTAACTCCACATAAGAAAGACTATAAAACAATATAAAGTGTACATAGAAAACTATAATAAATCTTGGTTTACATTTACCACCCCTAAGTTTACAATGTTAACATGTTGGCAGGTTATCCAATGTCAGGCATTATTAACCTGTCATTAGAGTTGATTAAATAGGAGTATAACCTTTACTGGGGATAGATAGTCTTAAAAACAAATAAAATATTTTCCGTGTAAACTAACACTAGTGCTTGTGTGGTCTATTTCGATACATTTAAAATTTTGTGAAATCTTTATAAAATGTTTCGCAGAAGTTTTCTTAAGGGGACAAGCTTTTATTTTAATATCTTTGTATTCTAATATTGTATTTAAATGTTAATATTTGTTTTTATTTGTTTTAATAACTGCAGGGCATTGTATATTTCGATCAAGAGATCAACAAACAATCACTTTCGCATTACACGTGCTGTATTTACATACAGTCTATAACAATTTACTTGTAATGGGTAAGGGAAAGAGTGTTTTCGTTACACTTTGGTTCTATGCTCTATAAAGATATAAAATAATACAACTTTTTCTACTACCTTGCATGTGTATTAATAGCAATAAAGCAATAAATCCCATTCAAAAGCGTGGGTTGGGTTTACATTTCAGTCTTCAATGAGGGTGGCTTATGATTTTAAAGTTTTTATCTCTTATGCGCTTTGGTTTTTTTTGTTTATTTTGTTTTTTTCGTTTTATTACAAAATTTGTTTACTTTTTGTTTTCATTAACTTTTATTAACAATTTCTCTGTTTTTTGCTATGTCAATAAATTTTGTATCTATTTTAGTAACGTTTTCTATACACAAGAAGGCGTTTTATTTACCCGTGGAAGTGTTTCAGGACAAAATATCCTGCTTTATTCTATAGAGTGCCAACACCCTGTGTGTGGTTTTTTTTTGGTCCCTTATTTGTAATTAACATTTCAATTTTCGATTTTTTTATGTACCAGTGTTTGCTAAAGTTGGCAAATAAATCTTACGCCCTCTATTGTTGACTTATGTAAATTTTATGCGTTTTTTGGATTGAGATGTTCCACAGGATATAAAATGTTGTTGTTTTGTATTAATTTTCAAATACAATTTTGAAAAACTAGAATGTACTCACTTATGTTTCAAGTTTTTTAATTTCTTCCCGTATTTCAAGATATTTTTAAAGAGACCGCATCTCGTATAATGTGGTAGCACAATGCGCCCAATCCGGCCTAAGTGAGTCCATCCAAAAATGTTTCTTGGATGGGCAGCCACCTCTACCTACCTACCTAACTACCATCTCGTATAAAATTTTAATTTAAAATCAAATTTTATACGATAATTTTTTCAATAATTTTCGACGTAAAGGGGAGTTTTTTAATGCGGATTATTACTGGTTGTGAAATGTTTTTAATACCACATCAATAATTTTTTCTGTTCTGATAACAAGGAGCGCTATATTATTTTCCTAGAGTACTTTCTGTATTCCAGATGACCCAGATGCGAATTATGACTGGTTGTGAAATGTTGGATATTTATAGGAGTTACGCCTTAAACCGGAATATCAAAAATGCTTCTGGAAGAACAAGTTACCGGCGTTAAGGAGTTCGTTCATCATTACATACATACACAACATAATTGGCCATTACAATCCTTCAGTCAGGATTACGGCCTGGCTTCTCAACACCACTCATGTTGTGTGTGTTAATTTTATGCGTGAGTGGCGGGATCTACATTTAACGTCGACTCCGAACGACAGATATTTTTGAGAAACTTCTTCATGGCAGGTTTATTTACTCTCAGAGTTTTTGCCAGAAATCTGCAGAGAGCGGAAGTCGCCGAAGAAATATTTTTTTTTCATATTTCGTTTTGATGTCTGACCGGGGATTTGAACCGTGGCTTTGCGTCTAATAAGCCAGCACACTACCTACTAGAGTACGGCGACTTCTTCAGTTATCATTATGGAGTTAGACAAGAGAATCATAGAAGGGAGATGCCCTTCCTTCCTTTAGTAACTTGTAATAAACTAGTTGGAATTTTGAAACAGATTGGCTGTGAAGACATAGGCTATGTGAATGACGTAAGTTGCAAAGTTTCAGGCAAATTTTAAGCTCTTATTTGAAACAGGATGCAATTTGATCTAGGGAGAGGAGGAGAGTGGGCATCTACTCCCGTAAATACAGAGAACTTCATCAGGAATTATGAAGATAAGTCGACGTAGTCTAGTAGGTAGTGTATTGACTTATTAGACGTAAAGCCGCGGTTCAAACGCCAGTTCAGTTATCTCCAACAAATCGAAATATGAGAAAATATTTCTTCGGCGAATGCCTCTCAGCAGATTTCTGGCAAAAACTCTGAGAATAAATAAAATTGACATGAAAAATTTGCTCAAGAATCTATATTTCGGAGTCAACATTAAGCTGTAGGTCCCGCCACCCATGTATACAATAAATACACACAAAGTAAGTGATGTGAGGAGCTAGGGACCAATTATGTATGTAATGATAAGGAGCATTTTTTGGGTGTTTTGGATAAGAAGCATGCCTGTAAAGCGGATAAGAGGGTAATAAGAAATAATAAACCGAATAAGTTTGTAATAAGACTTTGCAAAAATTTAAATGTACATGACTTACTGTAGTTACTGTAGTTTGCTGCTGGGCTTAGATAAGGTCAGTCTCAGGTTAGTTATTGGTTTTATTACAGGCCACTGCAAGATTATATCGCTGACAAGGATCTGCAACAGATGCCAGCCGGACTATTGCAGGGTATGCTGCGACGAGGAGGAATTAGAAACTATCGAACACCTCCTCTGCAACTGTCCAGTGCTTAGTAGGTTGAGGTTGAGGAACCTGGGCAGGGATTTCTTCAGGGGTTTACACTCTTTTTCGAGTGCCGACATTAAGGCTCTCAATAGATTCAATAATAGTTTGAGTTGGTTGAGAAGTGCTAGGGCTTCAATGGTGTAGTCGCGCTCTCTTGTGTGTTTTGTGGTCTGTGCTATTTCTCCGTCCGCTTATCGTAACTCCTTTCCTTATACCCATCTCCTTTATTATACTCTCTCTCTCTCACCTTAAGGACGAATTACAATGGGTCAATTTGACCTCCGAGTATTGTATTTGTCCCAATGGTAAGTACACGTCCTCTAACCTAAACCTACTGTAGCTACACAGTTGTATAAGAACTATTTGAACCGATGGATGCCTGGATGTGGGGAACCCCTTGACAAGCCGAATGATTTGATACCATGGACTAAAGTATACATGCATACATAATTGGCCATTACAACCCTTCAGTCAGGATTACGGCCTAGCTTCTCACACCACTTATGTTGTGTACGTTATTTTATACGTGAGTGGCGGGACCTACAGTTTAACGTCGACTCTGAACGACAGATTTTTGAGAAACTTTTTCATGGCAGGTTTATTTAGTCTCAGAGTTTTTGCCAGGAATCTGCTGAGAGGAAGTCACCGAAGAAATATTTTTTTTTTCATGTTTCCTTTTGATGTCTGACCTGGGATACGAACCCGGGCTTTTCGTCTAATAAGCGAACACACTACCTACTAAACTACGGCGACTTCACAGGAAATATAAAATTATAGTAGGACTAAAGATATATCTGAACTATTATTACCGGTTTATTGTACCTTAGCCGCTAAATTCAATAAGCGGTTCTTAGCTACTGGACAAGGATCAAATGTTGATCAAATGTTGATCAAATATTTATCAAATATTGATCCTTGCTAGAAAAAGATCGATTGTACAACTTTTTTCCCCTTTAAAAATAAGACAAATAAAACTTTATGCTTTGCTTTTAAGTGATATATTTATAATTTTATAGATTAAGAATTGTATTAAGTATATATATTTAAGAACATCATATATGTATGTATATATGTATATATATATTATGTTCTTAAATTATGTACTTAAAGATATTTTCACAATATAATATATTTATACGATAATTTTTTTGATTTTCTTATTTTAAATTTGTTTAATTTGATTAAATAGAATAATTTTTTTTTTAAAAACGATATGAAGTTGATATGACTTTTTAGTTGATATTTACTCTTGGTTGTTTTCTGATGATACTTCCTTTTCATGAATACATTATGCCTTGTGTTGCGGTCCATTTATTCTCGCCATGTTAAAGCTGCTTAAATAATTCGACGATATTTTTTATATTTCTGCAGATAAAACCACATCTCCTTTGTCAGGGCCTTAACCAAATTAAAATATTTTGTTTGTAAATCCATGATTTCTATTCAAAAACTAATTCAATTGAAGATCAATAAATTCCGTCGGTAAATTTTAGTTGTTGATAATTTATCCTGGCTTTTAAGTTGTTGTTGTGTGTTGCTGTCTACTCCTGTAGATACGGTAAGTAGAAATGAAATTCACCAAAATGTTACAAGGCTTTTTATACCACACACAATACAATATGCTTTTAATATGGGGGAGCATAGTAAGCATAGCTTTTGCTTGTTTTTTTCCTTCAAAACACAAACACACAGTTGAGCTATGCGCAAAAGCTTTTCAATTGCATGTATTTTTTAGAGTTTGATTGTATGTATATGGCTTATATATGTATGTAGCACTTAAAAGGCAGGTGGGAGTCCTTGTAATACCCTCACACACACACACACACACACACAGTATTTATAGGTTGGTTACAAATGTTGCCATATTCCCAAATGTGTGTGTATGTGTATCTAACATTAATGTCTGATGGTGGGTATAAAACACAGTTAAACAAATGCATTGAGTACTTACCATATAGACAGAGTATTTATGTATGTATACGAAATTTATACGATTTTTGGTATGAGTACTATAGGTATGACCTGTGTTACATATATACCCGACACACAAAATGGTTGTTGTACTCATACTCAGATAATTGCAATAGTATTTTAAAAATAAATAAAAATGTTTACATAGATACAATACTATATACTCGTACTACTGTGGTATATACTCGTACAGTATTTGCATGTGGGAGGAGTTTTCTACTCATGCCTGTTCTGTTGCATTCATGGCAACTGGCATTATTAATAGGCATGTTTCGCCGAAATCTATTACTGTTGGTTTTTGATAGTTTAAAATATTTTCTTTTAATTTCTCAAAGAAATATTTTTCTCTTAGTTGAAAATTAATGTGAATTTCTTTAATTCGTACTCGTATTCTATTTTAAAAACTTACATTCATTTGCATTTACATAGAAATACTAAAGAACATATTTATGCTTTCGTTTTTTTTTAGATATTTGTGACCTTTGAACTTTATTATTCTGGTATTATATTTTTTTTACCAATTTTTGTATTTTTTACTTAGATTGTTATTCCTCAAATAAAGGAACTTGATCTTATTAGAGGAATTTTAAAGTCGTTTTTCTTTCATAATGAATGTGAATAGTAAATAACATATAACGGGTATATTTTTTAGAGGGCCATGACTTTGAATTAGCAACACAATCGATTTAACAGCTGATTATTATTTACTTAATTTGCCATTACAAACCTTTGGTCAGGATTGCAACCTATCTTCTCATACTATCTGTATTGTCTGTGTTAATTTTATCCCTGAGTGTCGGAACCTACAGTTTGACGACAGAATTAAGAAGCTTTGTTTTTGGCAATTTTATTTACTCCCACTGTTTTGTCAGAAGACTGCTACTAAGAGGTTTTGTAGCTGAAGGAAACACTTTTTAAATTTCTTTTTTTAAGTATGCTGAGGTAGAGTTTGAACTCATAGGTTCTCGTTTAGTAAGACAATACATTACTTTTTGTTAAGTTTGGTTTCACATTTCATTCGGATAGACTTAGACAAGAGCAACGCTAACAAATTGTTGAAAATTTTTTTGTTATCAAAATAATGCTTCTGTTCGTAAAACTTTTCGTACATTTTCTTCATTTTAAGGCGTATATAATCGACTTTCAGAGCGACTAATTTAAATATGTCATAGTTATTGTGTAATAAAGAAGCTGTATCCGCTGTACAAGGATCCAAATCAATTCAATCGTAATCGGTCTTAGCAACATGAGTTGTGTCCTCCTTCGGCTTTATGGAAGATTTTACAAAATAATGTTTTAAAATTCAACTTCTCCGGGTATTAAAGCAAAACAACTATATTGTGTTCCGGTAACTCGGCGAATGGGCTGGAGCACAAATTCTTATTGAGTATTCAATCGAAAATTTGCTTTTGATTCAAGATTTTGGCGCAGATAACATAAATAAGCAAAATTATCGCATTTGGAATGAGAATATCTACAAGTTTTTGCCCAAAAACCATTACATTGAGAGAAAATTACTCTTTCGTGCACTTTATGGGCTTGCATGGTATTAACCAATATGTCTTCCAAAAACGATTATGATCAGAATGTTACTCACAATGGTGAATTGTATAGGGACATGATTAGAAAGTTTTTGCATTTCAATTAGCTGTTATTGAACTTGCTGACATGTGGTTCCAATAAGATGGATTCATAAGAGCTAACAGACAAGTCGTAACTAACTGATCCCAACCACCATCATCAGGATTCGTTGTAAAACATACGATACTTAGATCCAATCTGAATATTTAATAATCTAGTGATCAATTTGTTGTGAGGTAGCGATTGTTCCGTCATACTATCTAGAAAGAGTGAGTCAAATAAGAGACAACTTCGTTCAGACTGATATGGACGTTTGAGAATTAAATGAGCAATGCTCTCTTCATCTCTATGGAAGATATTAGGAAGTAAGTGAAGTATCTCCGCATGCCCATTTTACAATAATAATTATGTGATATTGTCATTGGGTTCGCTGGACTAAAACATTACCGGATTAAAATATCACTCGATTTCGCAGGAACGGCTCACCTTCGTAATGATACTAATCGCCATCCTCTGATGAGAGAGTTGGTGATTTAAGCCAGTTTCGAAAAGAAGAAGAATTTTGGAAAAGACAAGGTTATGTTAATGATTAATGTTCTTTGACTAATTCTGATTCATACATATGTATATCTTGGTGGATTCTGAATCAGGAGCCTCAAATTAACTCAGAATTTTGTGTCAACTATTTTCATTTAATGTCTGAACGGGTGAAGCCAATCGATCGTAAACAATGCCTTGGTTTTTACTAATTTTGGTCGGACTTTTGGATTTGATCATGAGGTGTATTTTCGCAAGGGTCTCAATTTTAATTCAGTGTTTAATTTTTTTTTTTTTTTAACGCAAATTGTTCGCAAGAATGTGTCTAAGCATTTATACAGACATAAAGGTTTGAATTAAAGGTTGATTCCTATTTTATCCAAAATGTTTAAGGATACAATATAACTGGACCAGCTTTGCTTCACACCCAACATATTGCTAAAAAAACTAAACAATATCAATGTAATTAAACTATGGCGTCATTATAGCTGCCATTATAAGTATATCATGCAAGCGACGAAATATTGGAATTTATATTGGAAAGAGTTTTCCAGTTGACTGTCGCTTGATAATTTCTCGATTGCACTATCATGTCAACAACAGGCGAATATTATCGAGCTTCTGCGAAGAGTACCATATGCAGTAGGCGTTAAAATAAACTGTACACTAGGAATAAAATTCTAGCAATCCCCAAACTCAACTTTCACAACTTAAGGAGTGTGCGCGAAAAAATTTAGCAATATTTTGAAATATTTTGTAATTTTTTTTGTTTCAATTTTAAAAATTTTTAATGAAACAATTTTAAAATAAAAATAACGGTATTTTATTAATATATATATTTTTAAATTATAATTTCTTTTGACGCTCACTGTACATTAGAGATCAGCAATGAGTATTCAAAAAGATGAGTAGATTCAAATCATACTCATAATTTCTGATACTTATACGCATTCATACTTATTTTAAGATCATACTCATACTACTCATATTCAAAGTTTGTACTCATACTTAACAATACGCATAATGTTGATTTCGACTCTCCTTTACTCAACATTTACAAGAATCACAAAATAAGTATGATTCGCGTACGAACACTACAATACTCACTAGATGGTTGTGTGTTTGCTTTGCTAGCTGTCTTTCTCTTTTTCTTTCTTCTTTTTTTGTAAATGCAACAACAACTAAGACTGTAAATTTTGATGAATGATTCAAATCACTCTAGTCATTTATGAGTATTATAAGTATTTTTCTAAATTTATGAATCTGAATGAGTAGGCGTATGAATCAATCATATATCGAATGTTATGAGTTTGATGTCAACGCTGTACTCATACTCATTGCAACCTGTACTTATAAATTAATGTTGTAGTGAGTACGAATGAATCAGAGTAGTTGAATTCCAATACTGTTGACTCACTCATACTCAAAATTTCATGAGTACTTATGAGTAGCGAAAAAACGATTCATTGCTAATCTCTGCTGTACATTGAAATGAGTTAGTCGTAATATAGTATTGGTCATTAAAACCTTTAAATCAGAATTACCTTCTCATTCCCATCTTGAACATTGAAAAATGCCTGTAAAAGAGTTTTTTCGATTTTTCGTATAAAATAGAAATTTTTCTATAGTGCCTAAGATTTTTTCAAGAACCAAAAGGTTTGGTCAGACTATGAAAATATTTTCCAAAAAGAGAAGACTGATCGATAAGGTAAATAAATTTTTGGTCAAACAGTTTAGGGGCTTTGTACTAACAAGAACTTAATATTTTTTTATAAGAGCTTCGTATTCTTCATGGCAGATTTATTTCCTAAAATTTTTGAAAATTTATTTGAAGATGTATGACAAATAAATAAAACTTCTATTTGACATTCCACATACGTTAGTTGGCTAATGGTCACTAAAAGATTCCTTTATTTGCCTAACTAAAATAAATTGTTCTGTTACGCAATAATAAAAGCCGAAGTAAAAGTATAAAAAAACCGAAAATAAAATCATTTATAACAACCTTGGCAACAACAACCAGTTACCAAGACATCAAGGACAATAATGGGAAAAAAGTACTTCTTATGTTCCATGCTGATAGAAAAGAATATAATAATAATAGAGCTGAATAAAGCAGAGAAGCGAGGAGGAGAGATGTGAAGGGAAGAGAAAAAAGTTAATATCGCTTCAACTTCATCACGCTAAATTAACTTGTTGGTATTTGTTTTTATTAATCAAGAGAATCTGAAATGTTTTGATGTCATTGAAAGCTAGAGAGTGGAAGTCATCGAGAGGGGGTGGGGTTCTACAACTCCCTTAGTTGAGAAAAAGCTATGCAGCTAGACGATGTTAATATATGCGCGATTATTGATAACACTTGTTAATAAGTGCCTTTTCGGTTGCCAAGAGTTTAACATTTATTTGGTTTTTCAAATTTAATTTCAACCCTCGTATTGCATGCTGCTGCTCTCCTGTCCTGTCCTGTCTGTCTGTGTGTGTGGCTGTATGCCATTTATCTTTGGGTATTTTTATCTTAATTTGCATCTTGTTTTAATGAATGAAATGTTTTGGAAATTTTTCTTTAACAATTTATTCCATTCTCTCCGAGGTGAAAACTGCTCCTCTTAATGAAAGAACAATTTCTTTGGCCGAGATTTTCTAACAATGATAAGCAAAAAGTTGACAAACAAAACTGATTTTCAAAAAGAATTTTATCGTCCATGCCAACGTAAAAAAAAATAAAATATCCCATGAATGAATTCTAATGATGAAATCTGTGATCTTCTATTGGTCAATAAAAGAAGAAAAAAAAGAACTTCTCAAACAAGGCGGCCTCAAACAAAAAAATTTAAATTTAATTTATTTACGTTTTAAAATCTCTATTAATTTAAATGAAATCTTTCTTTAAACAATAATTCAATTCAATTTAATCTCCTCATTTACGTTAAACATCCTGCTAATGGATTTGACAATATTCTCTCCTATCGCCATCACCCAAACCATAAAACCGCCGTGGAGTAGCAAACAAAAACAGTTAAAGGGTTGTCTACGTGTAAGTTACCCTTACACTTGAACACCCACAATACACATGTACTATGTACATATATACACAGATATTTAAATATTGTCTTCTACCTTAGGGGACGGTATGCCTAGATAAGTGATAGACTTGAAGTGAATATGTATGTTTATTTTCTTTTTGTTCCATTTAAGAAACTTAAAATCTGTAGATCCTAGAATGATAGTTCATTTGTCGTTGCTAGAAGCAATTTTTTGCTAAGAAAGTTTTTTCTGAATGATATGGCGCTGCCTTGTAATCAACAAATTAGAAAAAGCAAGACGAAGCATGTTTAATATAATCCGAGTTTTAAACCCGGACGATTCTGATTTGTTGTTGAGCACTTTATCCTCTATATCAGGTCACTTCTTTTTAAGGAACTAGTGGGTCAAATTTAATACACTACAAAACACTCATCCTCTCCGTGCTTTTATTATGGCTATTAAGCACTAATGCAGCAGCCTTGAGAGTATTCGAGAGAAAAGTCCAACGTAAGATCTTCGGTCCAGTGCGAGTTGGCGATGGTTTACGCATTCGATCATGAGCATAAGCTGTATGAGCTTCTCAACGATATGGACGTTGTGCAGCGTATTAACATTTGATGCGGGAATTTGTGGAAGTCGGCGAAGAGGACGACCTTGTTTGCAGTGGTAGAACTACGTCGAGTCGGTCTTTGTCTTTGGAATTGAATTTGCTGTTACAGTACTTGAGGAGTCGAGTAAAATTAAGCCATTTCAGAGGCGTATGTCTAGGGGTTATGAAAAGTATGTCACTTACGACCACAGCTAGTGAAAACAGTAGCATTTGAAAGACTGTGACTTATAGAAAACTATGACAGATTACGTAATAATGTTTTCTTTGTGTAATTGCTTGGCTTAGCAGTGAGTCATCTGCTGTAAGCCGATTTTGATACGCCAAGTTCTTAATCCAGATCTAAGCTGATAGGAAGCGGTTGACTTCGCCAACTGTAGAGAAATTGTGTTTCATTAAATCAACCTTAGGTCAAAACAAACGATGGTAAATTAAACGAAGCTTCGCTCATTTCTTGGTGAGATACTTACATACGCTTTTGTTATTCTCGAAATTTGTGAAATTTTATTGCCACAGATTTTGCTTAAGGAGATAAGGCTTTCTATGCAAAGGACAAAATGGAACAAGTTTTTGAAAAGGATTACATTGACCATGAAATTATTTGGTTGTTTAAAGAGCATTATGTTACCGCAAAGTATCTTCTTATTCGCTTTTTACTTGTCTTTGTTTCAATCTTACCTTCCTTGTAGGTTCCAGGATGGCAGAGGGTTGCCTAGAAATTACAACTTCTACCAAAATGTGTAGACTGAGACAGTGAATTACCCTTCTCATTGAATCCAACTCTTTACTACGATGTAAAACGGTCTAACCTTCTTATGGCCCTCTCCCTTAAAGAGTATTTATAATCCTCTTGGGACTTCTGGATGGACCTTTCTTTTAATTAAAAACAAGATGAATATTTTATGTTAAAATTGCATTAACTTTCTTGTTTAAATGCATTCAAACTTTAAATTAATACTTTACGTATAAAAATCGATCTTAACCTAACTTTTACTCAATAAGCTAAATAAGTCTTTATATTCTAAGGGGAGTTTTTCCCTATATGTCTGCCTAAGCCAAGAGCAGCTATTTATTAACTTAAGTAGTTGCTTTAATGTAGATTTATTTTAACGGAAACCTTCCCATTCTTATTTATTTCAACGTAACAACGTTGCTTTGAATGTACGGATGTGAGTGGGGCGCTTACCGTACCATTTAGCTTTACGAGTACTTTGCTGACTACGCTCTATTAATTGAAGCCAAAAAATTATGCTAAATTGCATTGTCTTTTATTTTTCTATTTAAATTCTAATACCTGCATTATTTACCCCCTTTAAACTCCTTTTCCAAAAAACAACCCAGTACATTTCAACAACTTTATCCTGCCATTACGTTTGAGTTTACGTTTTTGTTTCAATTCATTTTTTTTCATACGCCTTTTCGCCGGAAGTGTGTGTCTGTTTTGCCAGGATAACGTTCTCTTTCTATTTTTTCCTCCCATAATTTTCGTTTTTGTTTTTATGTTCTTCTATAAATTGTATGCACAGAAATGTTTTCGCAAAATCCTTTATAATCCTTGATAATTTCGTTAATGGTATTAATCACTCAAGCGACATACATACATACTCGTACATAGTCCTGTATATTCAACATTTTATTTCACAGAGATTTAAAAACAATTATTTGCTACGAAATATTTTTTGGTGAATTAAAATGGAAATGGAAGCAATTGGTAGATTTTAAGCGAAACTTTTATTTTTAAATCAAACAATGAAAATATTATACGAATGATAATAGTGGTTTAATAGTGTATATATTCCGAAAGAACAATCATATTTGGGTCTTGATAGGCATGACACTAGTTACGTTCCTTTATATTACGTTCAAAACATTCTGACATCTTTCTAAGCAACAAGCGTAGAATGGTGTTCGAATCCTCAAAGTTTTAATCAGTTGTAATCTGCTAGAGTGTCCAAAAATTGTATTAGGCTTATAGGACTTATAAATTATTTTTATTACTAAGAATAGGAACATAGGATTCAATTTCTACAATAAATTTTATGGAATTTTTTATTCTTTCGGCGGATATACTACACATGGCATTCACCAACGCGTGTACATAAAAATCATCGTCAGTGATGAGGTCCATTTCTAGAATGAATGAATAAGTGAACAAATAAAATTGTCGAATTTGAGACGATACCAAACCACATAAGATCCAAGAAGATGCATCCCTTAGGAGTCATTTTTGATATTAATTTTGGGCTAGCGCCTTTATCGACTCATATATCTTGTAGTCGCCGTAGTCTAGTAGGTAGTTTGTTCGCTTATTAGACGTAAAGCCCGGGTTCGAGCCCCAGGCCATACATCAAAACGAAATATGAAAAAAAAAAATATTTCTTCGGCGACTTCCTCTCAGCAGATTTCTGGCAAAAACTCTGAGAGCAAATAAATCTGCCATGAAAAAGTTTCTTAAAATCTATCGTTCGGAGTCGACGTTAAACTGTAGGTCCCGCCACAAGTATAAAATTAAGGCTCACAACATGAGTGGTGTGAGAAGCTAGGCAGTAATCCTGACTGAAGGGTTCTTGGAGAAAAAGTTAGTCAGACCATCACTATCAACTGTGGATATTATACGTCGAAAAATACCAACTTTGAAGTCGCGTTAGTCTAGTATGAGACCTGGGTTCAAACCCCTGGTCAGACATATCGAACGAAACGAAATATGAAATAAATATTTGTTCAGCAGATTTCTGGGAAAAACTCTAAGAGAGAATAAAATTGCCATGAACAGTTTTTTAAAAAATTTGTCTTTCAGAGTCGACTTCAAACTGTAGATCCCGCCACTCAAAGTATCAAATTAACACACACAACATATGTGGTTGTAATCCCGACTGAAGGTTTGTAATAACCAATTACGTACATGAATACTAAATTCTTTCGACCTGAAATGAGTAATCTCGACACCAAAGACATTTGCTTTCAATAGGACCGCGCTACAGGAGGGTCAGGTCATCTAACGTAATGACCGGGGTTATTTAGACTGATGTAAACTCGCCACTGAGATCGTGGGATTGAACCGTAGTTCGTTTTTCTTGCGTTGTTTTTAAGCCGCTGGTAAATGCGAATAAGCCAAAAACACAGAGGTCCTCAATCCCAACATAACCAATGCCATCGGTCAATTTCAGCATTATTTTATCGCCAGAGTCGTGGAAAATTAGACATTTCAGATACGCTCCACTATGTCGGATATTTGAACGATGTTATATTCCACACATAATGGCAACAATAGGTCTTTCAAGAGAATAAAAAATGTCGATGATATCTCATATTAAGGAGGAAGCGCTTAAAAAATACCCTTGATATTGCTATCTATATACGACTAAAATATAATATTTGGAATTTAGCAAAAAAAGTTCCGATAGAGCAGGGTTTTTATTCGGGCACAGAGTGAGCCATGACTGCGGGATGGTTCAAGGACATGAAATGATATTCGAATAAGGTGTAATGGCAATGTATATGTTATTTGATGGATGAAAAGGCAACCTTTATAGATGGCTTGAGAACAGAGATTAGTACTGGTGCGAGACTGTAGAGGGAATATATGCGCCCTTACAAGAATACTTTTCCAAATTGCAAAACTCAGTATGGAATTCAACAAAACATGGGTGGGCCAATATACCTGGTTGCCGAACTTCAAAACTGCTGTGTTCAGCAGTGGACAGCGGGAGAACCAGGGAACTACTTTAGTTTGACAAGAGAACGGTTTGCATTCTAACAGGAATTCTAACGAAGCACTACGCTCTGGCAGTTTCGCTGACAGGCTCGATCTGCCCTACTAGAATTACTGCAGAAGCTGCCATGATGTCAAGGAAACGGATTCCATACAACACCTGCTAGTGCCCTGCACTTCAGAACAGACATCAGTTTTTGGGTGAAGATCTGGCCGGTTTCAGCTGGAGCTCAGGGTGGTTCAAACCCACCTCTGACAATCATGTCAATGCTGCCGTGCTCACATCTGGCAACACAAGGGCCATATGGGCCATCAAATGAACTTGCCTGTGAACCTAACCTAAACTATCTCATGTCCTACTATACCATCTGAAACTACCAAATTTTCCTGTTTTGCTTGCATGTTAGAGATTTGTGTGAGAAGCTAGGCCGTAATCCTGACTGAAGGGTTGTAATGGCCAATTATGTATGTGTGTATGTATGTATGTATGTTAGAGATTTTGTGTAAGAGTAGACACAATTTCCTCACATAATCTAAATAGTTGAGTTACATAAGAAACTTCTTGTAATTACACATATCTCTGAGCAGACTTGACTTGTGCTGTTGTATCAATCAGCACGATATAGTATAGTAGTAGGGAAATTATTGATTAATGTTTCCGTTGGGAAGAACTTAGAGTGTGCCTATTGGTATCTAATTTTGATTATTCGAATTTTTCACTGGGATACGCCTTTTCTTCTCACTAGTATTCATACAGCAGATCTCGTAATGTCTAGTAAGTAGTTCCTAGTAGGTAGTACTTAGCAGGTGGAGTGTTGGCTTATTAGACGCGAGGCCACGCTTCAAGCACCAGATTAACGAAACAAAACGAAATATTAAAAAATATTTCTTCAGCGACTCCCTCTCAGCAGATTTCTGGTAAAAATTCTGAGAGTCAAATAAAATTGCCAAGAAAACTTTCACTAAAAATCTGTCATTCGGAGTCCACTTTAAACTGTGGGTCCTGATACTCATATATAAAATTAACATAAGCGGTGTGAGAAGCTAGTTCGTAATCCTCATTGCAGAGTTGTAATGACCAATTATGTATGTATGTATGAAGTTTGCCTGATGGCATCAAAGGCTGGTCTCAAAACAGTGGATGTTGGAAAGCGAACCATTCCATAGCTGTGTAGCTGTAAAGCGTTAAAATCATTTATAAATTAAAAAAATTAAATTTGGAGAAGAAGATTGAAAATTAAAAACCTGCATGAGTCTGAGAAAAGAGGCAACCTCAAATTCAAACATAACCTAATATTTAATGAACTCATAGGTCATATAAAGATATCATTCCGTTTTGTAGCGAATAATTATTTGTTTTTTTTTTAATTGAAATTTCTATTACGTACTGTTTTGTGGTATTTTCAGAGAATTTACAAAAAAAAAGGAAAAGAAAAAATGACAGCAAATTCAGCTTTTAAAGTAATGTAAGCATACATATGTATAATATATGACGATTTCGCTTTTTCAATGACCTTTAACCAGTAGAGAAAAAGACAAAAAAAAAACTGTCATTCTTGGAATAATAAAATTTTTTTTATTGATTATGGAAACTAAAAACCCACACTAGGAAAGAAAAAACTGTAGCAACTAAATGCCAAATTTTTCAAAATCCAAACTTATGAAATGAACGCCAAGAAAAAAAACGAATGTTAAAATATAAATTCAAAATGGCTGACAATAATAACTGAGAAAAACAAGAATATATGTACATATGTACATAAACCGTTACATAGGTACATATTTATAGACAATATAAATAGATACTATTCCATGGTAGAGAATTACTTATACATGGAAAGAATCTGAAGAATATGGCATGACTGGCTGAATTGCATGGATTGAGTGAGTATTCAATGAAGAAATATTTTTCCCCAGATTTTCAAACAGATTTTGGAATGAAACATTTTACAAGAGACTTGTAATAAATATTTATTGTTTTTAGGATTTGTTTTGTTTTTGTTTTTTGTTTCTTTCATTGTTTAAGAAATTATGGAAAATATTTAAAGATTTTCCAAGAGTAGAATGGTCAGTGCGGTAAACTCCACCTTAAATGTTATATGATTGGCTAAAGACAAACAGGTGGTAACCCCTACCATTGAAAGGTAAACGAAAAACCACCCACTTTAACAGTTGCTGTATTATTTAATAAGCCATGGACTAAGGAAAGAATGAAAGAACCCTTAAATCTAGAATCTATGAAAAATTCCTTTACATTTTGAATTTTTGTTTTGCGCAGGTTTCTGAAAATATTTAAAGCTTTTCACCACACTATTGCTAATGCTTTTCCTCTTAGGGTGTAAGAAAGAGAGGCGAAAATAAAAAAAATAAAATACTTTGATTTGAACATAATTTGGTCCATTTGCTGGTATTTTTCTGGTCTTAAGAATTCATATAGTAGTTCTTCGTTTGTAGTCCTGTTGTGTGGTGTAAAAAACGGTTCTAAAGCGCTACTATATTTAAACTCTTTGAAGTGAATTAAGAGGTCGGTTTTAAATAATAATAAAAAAAAAAAAATATTAAAAAAAATCTAAACTTAAACTATTGGAAATAAAATATTTTTTTTTTTGAAATCTAAAAAGATTTCTAACAAAATTGTGTCGTTTTTTTTGATACCAAAAAAAAAAAGAAAAAAGGAAAAATTCCTTTCTAATTAGCAAATCGAAAAAAGTGAAAATTTTTCCTAACTGTTGTATATACTATACCTACATACATAGTATATACATATACATATATATTCCAATATGAATAGTAATGGAATATTTCCTTATACATGCATGTATGTAACATGTACATGTATATTTTCCCCTAGATATTTCCAACCCTAATGATGATTGCATCATGTTTTATTCCATTTTGTTCACTTTCCAATATTTTTATATAATAATTCCATTCTTTTCCTACAGACTAACGTACATACAACCCACCTTATTCTCCCTCCGATCCTCAATGAACAAAATATTTTTTTTCGCAATAAAAAGAAGAAAAAAGAAACAAATTGTTTCTGTTTTGTAATTTCATTTTTTATATAAGGAGCTAAAAACTACTGTTGCAATTACAGTCTTCAGACAGAGTTCTAAACGGTTCGCTGGCCCCTAACTCTGTCTGGAAAATGTCTGTTCTTGATACACGAATCTTATTCTTAGATTCGTTTAATTTTCTATTTTTTAAATTTTCAAAATAGTTTTGAAAAAATCAAAAAAGAAATTATTTTTAATTGTTTTAAATTGTATTTTTCCAGTGTATATACATATATAGTTTAAAAATAAATCCGTACCGTTAATTTAATTTATCAAAAATCGTAATTTGTGTACCTTAAATTCGTTATAAAATCGTGTTTTAATCAAATCGTCGTTTCATATGACATCAAATATGTATATGAGTTAAGTGTTATAATATCTTTTATTTGTTACCCAATAATACATATATCGTATAAATTATCGAATATAAAATCAATAAATTATTGAGTCCTTGGATTACTTAATGACATCATCATTTACATCATCAGCGTTAAAGGCGGCGTTACATAATCTGTAACTGAACTGAATGGATTATTTTTGAAATAAAATGTAAGTACTTCTCTAAGCATTTAATTTTATTCATTAAAGATCTGTAACCATTTTTATTACATATCCTCACCAATTCATAATTTTGCATGACACTGTGTAAGACCATTAAAATGAAATCGAATCGATAATTAAATATTTATTTTTGGCTACCCTTCCATAGATCACTTTTGTCTTTCCCAAATGTCAAAATCATTTTTCCAGTACTGGGAATAACTTTCAGTAATCTCTCATAGACCTCACATTTTCTACAAAAATCAATCAATGTTACCAATAGTTTTTAAAGAGGGCACGTCAAGTCAAAGGTCAAAACAATTTTTAAAAGTTTAGATGGGGTGTGAAGGCGTGAGTGAAATCGTGTTGGCTTAATAGGATAGAGTCCTTGGCTCAGGCATCTCGTACAAAGAGAAATATAAGGAATAATTATTACGGCGACTTCCTCTTAGCAGCATTCTGGCAAAAACTTTAAGAATTAATAAAATTGCATACAAAAGTTTATTAAAGAAGTCGCCGTAGTGTAGTAGGTAGTATGTTGGCTTATTAGACATAAAGCCCGGATTCGTATTCCAGGTCAGACATCAAAGCGAAATATGAAAGAAAACTATTTCTTCGGTGACTACCTCTCAGCAGATTTCTGGCAAAAACTATGGGAGTAAATAAACCTGCCATGAAAATGTTTCTCGAAAATCGACCGTTCGAAGTCGACGTTAAACTGTAGGTCTCGCCACTCACGTATAAAAAATTAAGGCACACAACATGAGTGGTGTGAGAAACTTGGCCGTAATCCTGTCTGAAGGGTTGTAATGGCCAATTATCAATGAATGAGTGAATGAACAAAAGTCTAATAAATCCGTTGTTCAGAGTCGATATAAAATTGAAGGTCCTGCACTCATGAATAAAATTAACACATATTACATGGATGAAGTGAGAATCCTGACCAAAGGATTGGTCAGTGAGTGAGTGAGAAGGAATTTCCATAGCTTTTTCATCTTTCTCAGTATTATACTTTTGGCTTCTGGAAGCTGAACTTATTCATCCATTCGCGCAGATCTGCTCTCCAGAGGTGTCTTTTTTGTTCACTTCAGTTTCTTCCCTAAGAAATATGTGATCTTAGAAGGCTCCAAGATTGAAGCGTATTATTTTTAGGCAGAAATTTACTTTATAAACAGATGGACGGATCTTTATTACCCGGTTTTGATCTCTGGACAATCGATATTATTTCAATAGATCCGCATCAATTAAATTTTACACTCTTTCATCCTGCACAGAGCGAAAACTGCCTAATAAAATCAAGAAGATTTTCTCTACGAAACGTTTTTGGAGTGAGGGGTATTACAGCAGAAAGAAACGAAGATTTTTTCGTAGAGATTTCTTATTATTTTTATGTGATAAATCTTTTTAATTTTTTCAAAAAGTAAAACACATACATTTAAGAAGAAAACTTGTTATTTACCATTTTTTTACTCAAATTCCGTCACTTTTGCCACAAAAAATACAATCCATAGAGAAAAACTTATTGATTCTATTATGTTTTCTTCTAAATTGTATAAAACAAGAATTTCTTATTAATTTCATTGGGCTACCTAATCAATTTTTTCAAAAAGGTTTTTCTTATAGATTTCATTAGGCTACTTAATAATTTTTTTTAAGGAGTATGCCTTATTGATTTTATTAGGTTTCTATTTGATCATGTGTAAATTATCTTATTAATGTTTTAATAAGTGGCAAGTATAGAAGTGAAAAAAAGTAATAAAAATATTTCTTCTTAAAAAAGCAAAGTAACAAAGTAAACAAAGTTCAAATAAAAATATTGAATTGTTTTAATTTCAACAAAAAAAAGTGTTATAAAAGACGGGAAGAAAAATCTAACAGGAAAGTTATTTTCTCGTTGGACTAATGTTGAAAAAGAAAAATCGATGATTATCCTGTCACTGCGGACGAATCTTTTAAAGATTTGCATAATGGTAATACTCCTTAAATTAATATATGTACATCTTTATATGTCTATCTTTCTCTTTCAAAGATAAATATTTCGAGCAAAAGTGCTGGTTGCAGCACAATTGCAGTTCATGGGAACAGGTGCTTTCTTTCTGGAGGGATACAAAATGCCAAATCTTTGACGAATATTTAGCAAGAGTGGCCATGATATAATGATTTTTTAGGTTATGTAAAAAGCAAAATCAATAAATATTATTTGAAAAAATAAAGGGATAGTCTTATTAAATTAAGAAGAAAATCTTTTTGAAAAAAACCAAAAGAGGGCCTAATAAAATCAAGAAGAAAATCCTTTTGAAAAAAAACAAAAAGAAAGCCTAATAAAATTAAGGAGAAAACCTTTTTAAAAAAATCAAGAAGACTGTCTAGTAAAATCCCTAAGTTTTCTTCTTGATTTTTTCAAAAAGGTTTTCCTTATAAAAATAATAAGAATCTCTTCTTGAAAAAAAACCATAGAGAAATCTTATAAACTTTGTTCTAATTTACTATGTATTTATTAGGTTCAGTTTTCTCTGTGTGAGAGAAAAATCCACTTACTACAGAATTTGGTTTCTGGAGTGACTATGTCACATATGACGTTACATATCAGGATAGAAACTTTGATACTTATGATAGCCAAAAGACCCCCGTGTCCTCATAGTATAAATCAGCAATATCACTAATTAGTTTACCCAGAATGATTAAAAGTTACGATAATGTTCCAATTGATCAATGGCAATGTGGACCGATGATGCCGCCAACTCCACAAATTTACACTAAATTGTGACTTTTTCGGAATGCATTGGACGTTCTTGCGTTTGATGTGGATTGGTATCGTTCCAAAAAGGGCCCCATCAATTAAGACGATTTTTTTTATTAAAATTATTGTCAGTTTCCAACTGCTTTAAAGTCCATTTGGCGAACACTTGCTTCCGATTTTCCTCGAATTATCATTTTCGCAATGATCATTTCTTGATGAATGGATACGTGAACAAATAAAATTGCCAAATTTGGTAACGACGTTGACCGGGCCAACACAATCACCTGAAACTCTAAAGGTCGATGATTATCAACTTCTTTTGACCTTAACTGAATGATCTGTATACTTCGACAGACCTTAATTGAATGAGATGGATACTATGACATATGGTTTCAAATACACGGCGCTAGTTGTCCAACAGTTCATACCACATTGGCGATTTGCGGACATGGGCATATTTCTTTTGCATTGAAGTCTTTCAGTTTAATACCATTCATAAGATTTAAAGTCTTTTTAGCCCTATTTGACATTTCTTCCAATATTTTGACGTTTAAATTTTTCTCTTCCAAGAAACAGATTTTTGCGATTAATGTCGCCTGTATCGTTTAAATATCCCGTTTAGCATTGGCTTTTTTAAGCCAGTTGGCTTAAATTAAGACATTTTTGCAAAAGACAAAGAATTTTGGATAAGGCAAATGCAGTTTGATGTAGACTAGACGAAAATGTACGGTTTGTTGGTATATTAAGCGCGATGCAGGTTAAGTTGGCGGATAGCTTGCTGTTCACAGTCAAGTTCTCTCGGTAGCCCATTGTGTCACCCAGTTTGAGGAAAGCCTACTCGTCATGATCCATTAGGGGTATGTTTGACTTCCTTTGAAATCGACCAGTTCCCTTAGCGGCATGTTCGGCACCATGCCCAGATCTTCTGTCACCCAAAAGCCGATGACGTTTGTTCTGAAATGCAGAGTACTCGCATAAAAGCTGTTGTACCGATTCTGTATCCTCGACATCATGACAGCTCCTGCAGTACCCGCAAAATATGTTACATTATCAATTATTGCATTTACAGTCGTTATTACACTTTTGTTTATGAGAAACATGACCCCTGAGTAACTTTGCCCAATATATTGGATATCAGCCGGCAACTGAGTGACAACTTACATATAATTTTCCTTCAGATTATGAATCAACAACTTCGAATTAATTCTCAGTAATAGTTGTCGCCGTAGTGTAGTAGTTAGTTTGTTGGCTTTGATGAGACGTCTCTACCAAAACGAAATATGAAAAAATATTTCTTTGGCGACTTCCCCCTAGCAGACTTCTGGCTAAAACTCGTAGAGTAAATAATAAATCGTCATGAAAAGTTTCCTAAAAAATCTCTCATTCGGAGTCGACCTTAAACTGTAGGTCCCGCCACTCATATATCAAATTAACACACTCAATATAAATGGTGTAAGAAGCTTGGTCGTAATCCTGATTAAAAGGTTGTAGTGGCCAATTGTGTATGGATGTATGTATTCTTATTCAAAGTTGGGTTTAATTAAAGGTAACTTTAGCTAAAGTGAACTTTAAATTCATCTTTAACTTCTTTTCATTATTATATATATACATATATAACCTAATGATAAAAATAAAATGGCCCTACCTATGTTAAGGTTATAAAGAATAAAAAGTACTCTTAAAACTCGGATAGTATTTTTTAATAAAAATTTTTCATTTTAATCAAATATAATATTTCTCTAGAAGTTTTAAAAATGGAGAGCTATTTTTATAAGCTTAAAAATAGCAACTATATGTATTCCATGTATGTGTTTCATCTTTCCAACCTCCTGCCTTTCTTTCCAGAGAAAATCCGCTTAAAAGTTCCTACAAATGAAAACAACAACAACAACATAAAATCCTTTGAAGTGTTTTACATTTCTTTATCAAATAAGAATTCACCGCCATACATTCACAATATTTTTGTACAGCTTTCAACAGTAAAAACAAAATAAAAAATTGTTGTTGTTTTCGAACTCCCTCTCTCAAGGAAAATAAAATTTTATGAATATAATCCGCTTAGAGTGGTTGCCATGTTTTCATATTTGAGGCAAAATATAGAAAAAACACACATTTACTTTATATACATACATACATTTAAAATCATATTTTGGCAAAGAAAAAAACAAAAACAATCATTTTGTTGTATTGCTTATCAGCTAACGGGCATGACTAAATTCCAATTTGTTTTACAATTTCTTTCATTACAGGAGCCAGGATATGAAATGAAAATGACCCATAACTGCCAATTTGGCAAAACGTAACGAGAGAAAATCTACCAACACCAGTACACCCTGTACTGATAACGTCAGCGATTTCATTACGTACATACGTACATATAAATTAAAGGGAATTATGGATACACCAATGAACAGGCAATTTGGTCAGCCAGCCATCATCAGCAAGTGAGCAGTGAAATGCTTTCATATCTCCCGGAATAAAGTCATAAAAATAAATTAAAAATTACAACAACAAAAAAATAACAGCCAAATACGCATGCACTACCACCCACCAAGTGTTATTCGTTACAAATCAAAATAATCCTGTAAACCTGGAATCAAAGTTCCATTTCACTTTTGCAATTTGTTGTAATCAAATCTATTCTAAACCTGTTACAATAACAACAACAATAAAAACAATACTAAAAGCAAAACGTGAGAATTATAAAACTATTTGAAGTGAGAACGAGTAAAATACGGACGTAAGGGCAATAAAAGTTTTTAAATAAATTAAGAAATTGAAAACGAATAACAGAGCAAGCGACCACCCACGGTGTATACCTTTCACAATACCATTCACCACTCGCACTTCTGCGTTTGTTTGAGTTTGTTCGTAATCAACGAACAATCCACAAACTTACAACATCTTAAAACGAAATGAAGGGTTTAACGGCGTTTAAGGAAAAAGCCACGGGTGTCTTTGGTGGGTGAGTATCCCCCCATCACTATTATTTTACTCTCTCAACATTTCTTTTTTCGTATAGCAAGCAGCGTATAAAGTTATTTGTTTTGATTTATTAACTTTAGCTTGGCTTTTTGGCCGTTATGAGTTATGATTATCGATAATGTTACGCTTTGATTGTTTGTAATGTAAAATAAGGAAAACGATGAAATGAAAACAGATTTAATTTAACGCACCAGTGATTAAAACTTTGGTTGAGCGAACGCGTGCGGCCAGAAGAAAATTTCATTACACAGTAGTCAGTTTCATTTCATTGAAGAGTTTTTTTCTTGTTACTCACTTCAAATCTTTTAGCATTTTGGAAAGACTCTAGAATAAAATGGCAGCAGCATTTTAAATCGATAGGTGAAATTGACCTTCCTACAGTACTCATACGCTACGTAGTACGCACCTTTAGTACAAGAACAGAATACGACCGGAACAGAATTTTTCCATACAAAGTTTTCTTTTCGCCGTAGCATCATTACTCATACGCAATCAACACCCAAGACGTTCTAGACGACGAATTATTATTATTGTGGCTATGGACCATTATTACAACTTGCCGCTAAAGTTGGGTATAGTTAAAGATAACTTTGGCTAAAGTGAACTTTAAAGTCATATTTAACTTCTTTTAAAGGTTAAAGTTAACTTTTTCAAAAATGGGGCTGGGCCGGAGCAATGTCTATAATACTACTCAATTAAACAAGTTTTTTTTATACTCAGTGGCAACAACGGGTTTCATTTTGTTGTTGTATCTGCTCATATCTGCCATATTCAAACTTAAACTTAACTTTAAAAATTAAAGGTAGGATGACCCTCGCTTTAGCTTAACTCTCACTTCTACCTTATTGTCCACTTATAATAATTAAAAACAATTTATCTGCAAGTCCTCAAAGCCTATTGCATCAACAAGGCCAATTACCTGTCCAATGAATGCCTCACAGGTTTCAATAACGTATTCTGGTGATTCGTTCTTATCATCACAGAATCTACTTGTTACGTCTGAGACGATTATACTTTTGAGCAATAGTACTTTGAGTCAATAGAGTGCTGCCGAAAGACCTGAAAGATGAAAAGTTTGCCTCAAAGCCAATTGATTTAAGAACAGTTTTTGCCAGTCGTTATCTTTACATACGTTATACTTTCCAAACGTCCATTCCCAATTCACAAAAAGGTTCGCGACCCATCAGTAGCGTGGAAGCTATCCTGCCAGTTCATTGCCACGAATTCTAACATGATCTGACTCCAGCAGAAATAAATCTGTGTTCGCTACCAAGCTGGATCAGCTTTCCCAGGCAATTCCTTACTATATCCGGTTTAACCTCATAAAAGTCAAGTGCCCGGATGGCGGCCAGACTGTCAGATAGTACTGATATGTCACGTCCTTTATGCCATCCATATCTTTCAATATCATAAACCACGGCTTGTAAGATACTCGCGAGATTCTCCATCGGCCTAGAATATTTCTCATGTCCCAAGATCCTTTTTTGAGAACTCCGTACATAAAATGGTCCACTTTTTAAAAGAATAGGTACCTTACAGATTTTCCGTTAATTTTTGTTACTAAGTCCCCTTGGAAATATTTTCCAAAATCAAAGAGTATACTAGTCCAGACCAGTTGAGAGTTAAAAAGGGCCCTTTTAGCAAGAACTTTAGATTTAAGACTACAGGAATATAGAAGGAATGGAAACAATAACAGAGTAAATGGAATGAACTGAAAGTGCTTAACACTCTGAGAGAATATTTAAGGCTTTTCGTTCTCTCGACGTGTATAAATAAATAAAAGGGCAAAATCTTAATAGACGTGATCGCAGGGAGCTGTTAATCACTCTATTCATTTGGTCACGAATTTCATGTTGATTTACTTCCCAATATCCTAACCATGGTTTCCAATTTCTGTTCCAATTTTTGTTGTACACTACTATATGCAACGGACTTATCGTAAATACAACATAGCTTCCAGTGCAGCTGTAATAAAGGCTTTCATTGTCCTACCAACACACGCTAGAATCTGTATCTTTTCCAACTGCGTTTAAGTTATTTCCATCATATAATACTTTCAGTGCATTATTTCTGAGCCATATCTCCAGGATTTCTTTGCAAGACTTCTGATTACCGTGAAGGTTTGTCCTTTCCTCGAATGTCCTCATTCATGAAAGTTTATTATCCAGTGCTATTCTTACCCGATATTCCAGAATCTGTGATATTAGGACCCAGGATTCGAATATTTTTCCATTTAGAAAGTTTTTTCCTTCGTGGGTAATCTTGTCCTCATAATAGACAGTGGGCTAGACGATGCGTTTGCTCATTTCCGTTGGCGCGATGTGTTATGAGAAACGGTTTAAATATTTAAGAAAGTGCTGATCAGAAGTTTGATCAGATGTATTCATCAAAAGTGTTTAGAGATCATTGCAGACACATGTGGAATTTATTGCAGTGAGAAGTGAAGGAATTTTTGTTAATAAAATATACATGTCACCTCATAACATTTCTTTTTCCATGAGTTAATACCATCAATTCATTATCAATTATCCCATATGCTTTGAATTTCAATGCGCTCCAGCGGTAAATAAGTTGAAGCAATAAATTCCAATTAAATTCATTTAAATAATTACAAATTTGTAATGTATGTACTCTCTTTGAATTGAAATTCAATTTTAATTCCGTTACACGATTTCAATATGCAAAGACACCTTTGCCGAAGAACAGCAATAAAATTTAATAAAATTTCAATACAATTCACAAGCCAGCATTCATTCAGTAAATTCATCAAATAATCCTGGCTGGATAATGGTAAGCATCCATTACCGGCTGAGTAGCAAGGCAATGGGGAAAGCGTGGCGAAACCATAGCAGAGCCGAGAGAAGTGTGTGGTTACCATGATAACTCTATTAACACTTGAAATTTTAATTTCGTATGCAAGACATGTTGTTGACGGTTTCCTTTTTTCCACTTTTTCTTTTCTTGGCATTCGGTTTAAATAAAGCAGGCAAGCAAAGCAACTTAAGGAAGAAAAATAAAATGAAATGATACGAGAGAGAGAGAGAGTGTTTATGGCGCCACTTGAAAGTTAGAAAGGCAATGAATACTCACTCATTCGTACAACTAAATGAAGAATTATTATCATCAGCGCAATATCTTCACAGCCGCTACAACAACGACAACGTCATCTTGTAAGGGAAAAGATGTTACGAAGGCTGAATAAAGAGTGTTGCTGTAGAGGCTGTAGTTAAGGGAAAACAAAAGACCAGGACAATAGAAGAAGCGTTTACGCTTTTTAATGTTATAAACGTTTTCTAAAGAGTTTGATTTTCTTTTGAAGAAGAAATTCATTTGTATAGAAATTCAATTGAAATGAAAATGAAATTTCATTTACACGCACATCAAGTGGTTTCTTAAGCAATACTATTCATTGTCTTTTGAATGGCTTTCAAATTGTGTATACACAAACAAACAAACATTGAAAATTGAAATAAAATTCTTCAAATTAAAATAGATTTTTGAAATGCAAAATGTTTTAAAAAACAATCTTTAAAGCTTCTCTTTCAGTTGATTTTTTACTTCTGATTATTATCATTTAAAAAAAACTTGATTTTTATTATTATTTACCTCACTTTACAAAAAATAAAAATTTTTTGTTTTTTAATATTTTTTTTAAATCGCAACAAATGAAATCCTACAAAATGCACTTCATAATCATTTCCCTTTCCGCTTTACATTCCATATACACGTTTCATGCACGTGCAAGGAATTCCTTTTCTCAACACTTTTGTTTTACTTCCCCCTCTCCTTCCATTACAATAACCAACGGCAACAGCCAACAGCCCAACTTTATTATGATCATCCTCTTTATGAAGTGTTTATCTACTGAAAGCAGTCCTTGAAGGAATGCATTCAGTCTACCAATGGGTTTTTTTTTGAAGAGGACAGAAATATGGTCAGAATAAATTTTTTAAATTTAATTTAATGGAAAAAGCGTGAAAGTCACTAAATATGATGGCCGAGGTTTGATTGTAGCCTTTGTTTGTTTTGGTTCTTATAAGTTTAATATACAATCATTCAATCCTGTTTGCACTTTTGGTCAGAATTCCTAATGCTTTACACCATATTTATGGTATAAACGCATGGGCCAAAATCATATGGAGATGGTTCTTCGAGCTTAGTGTGGTTTTCGGACGAAGTAAGTTGGATAGCTATTGGAGTCAAGGGTTCGGAAATAGGTTTGCTTACGGTCGGGCGTTACTTGAGACCGGAGATATAGGCGACATTTTGTCAAATTAGCAAAAAAAAGTGCTCGGATAAAAAAACGGACTTGTCGGGCAAGTGGACTCAGTGGTCTGGATAGACATAGTATCAAGGATTCCAAAACAGTTTTGCTCAGGGTCGAGCTTTACATGGGACCGAAGATATAGGCTACGAAACTACATATAAATTGGTTTAAATAGGATAAAAAATAAAATTGTGGGGAAATGAACTTAAAAATTTTAATAATTCTCATTGAGTTAATATGCACTTATATATATATATATGTATATATCCAAGAAAATGTCATATTTTTCGCAAGTTGCATTTCTTTGGTAGATGACTTGCATATTTTTTTTGGTATATGACTTGCACTTTTTGAGTCGATGACTTGCATTTTTCTGGTAGATGACTTGCATTTTGTTTGGTGATGACTTGAACTTTTTTAGTCGATGACTTGCACTTTTTGAGTCGATTACTTGAATTTTTCGTGGTTGATGACTTGCATTTTTTTGGTATATGACTTGCATTTTTTGAGTCGATGACTTGCATTTTTTTGTTGATGACTTGCTTTTTTTTGGTATATGACTTGCACTTTGTGAGTCGATGACTTGCATTTTTTGTGGTTGATGACTTGCATTTTTCTTGTTGATGACTTGCATTTTTTGGTATATGACTTGCACTTTTTGAGTCGATGACTTGTATTTTTTTTTTTGGTCGATGACTTGCATTTTTCGGGTAGATGACTTGCATTTTGTTTGGTAGATGACTTGAACTTTTTGAATCGATGACTTGCACTTTTTGAGTCAATGACATGCATTTTTTTGGGTTGATGACT
This sequence comes from Sarcophaga rosellei, assembly GCA_930367235.1. Classification (NCBI taxonomy): domain Eukaryota; kingdom Metazoa; phylum Arthropoda; class Insecta; order Diptera; family Sarcophagidae; genus Sarcophaga; species Sarcophaga rosellei. Next base: position 34,739,555 of record OV884019.1, read on the forward strand.
TGAATTTTTTTTGGTAGATGACTTGCACTTTTTGAGTCGATGACTTGCACTTTTCTGGGAGATGACTTGCATTTTTTTTGTTGATGACTTGCATTTTTGGTCAATGATTTTCATTTTTTGATTGATGATTTTCAGCTTTTTGGTTAATGACTTGCATTTTTTTGGTGGATAAATTGCATTTTTTGGTCGATGATTTGCATTTTTTGACCGTAGACTTGCATTTTTTGTGTCGATTGGAATCTTTGACACCTTGGCTATCTAGCCCACTAGGTCCGTTTCCCCCACCCTTCGATTTTTACCGATTAACACTCTCTGTTAACTTAACATTCACTGTAAAAAAAGAATATAAATTTCGTAGCAAAGCACAAGCTTTTCAAGAAAACCATACCTTTAAAACTCTGTATATGGAAATACCAAGAATATCATAAAGTTCGTTGTCATGTTTGAGGAATTTTAGTTGATTTTCAACTGCCATCACTTCCACTTCATCGTAGTCTTCATTCCTGCAATATTATCGATGACTTGTTTTCTTTCGTTTGTCCCAGTTAGTGAAAGTTATCGTCGTGCGTCTTGTAGTACTCACACACTCATAATGACATCCCAAACATGCCAATAATTTCTTTGCTCGTACATTTTTTATTTTCCTTTTTTTCCCTCCCGTTCTTTGGCATTTTTTATTGTCATCTTTTTACGCCATAGAATGCAGCACATGACCGGATATTTTATGTTTTATTTTTACTGTATTCGAAAGATATTTTTATATGCTGAAATTTTTTATTCTTTATGCTCTTTTTGTTGTTGTTGTTGTTGTTGCTATTATGAGTAAATGGTCGCGTTTTAAGGCTTAAATAAATGGCGAGACTGTATCTGAGACGCCATTGAGTATGCGAGTATTATAACTTTGCCGCCAAGTTAAGTTAATTTGTTACGAATATTAGTTTTATTGGTGTAGTCAGGAAAAAAAAGTATTGAAAATTAAGCAACGAAAGTTGGAACATGTTGAGGCACTCACTTTTTTAAATTCAATTCAAAAATTCTGTTGAAGTTGAAAGTCAATTTTGATTTGTTTTTAAATTATTGAGACATTTTTTTGGAACTACAGTATTAAATAATTGGTTAATGAGTCAATGATTTTCAGGTTATCATGCTATGTTTGCACACGAAAGACATCTCTCAATATCACTTGGATCCTAAAGGGTCCTAATATAGTACTAATGACTTGCAGTGCGGATTATATTCAAATTATCTTTCGGTAGACAAGTTCTGTCAATCAGTTCTGGTTATCGAAAGAACATTTGCCTACAGTTTTCAAGCTGAACTCTAGTTTAATCTAGTCTAGTCTAGTAGGTAGTTTGTTCGTTAATTAGACGAAAAGCCCAGACCAGACATCAGCAGATTTCTGGCAAGAACTCTGAGAGTAAATAAACCTGCCATGAAAAAGTTTCTTAAAATCTGTCACACAACATGGGTGGTGTGAGAAGCTAGGCCGTAATCCTGATTGAAGGGTTGTAATGGCCAATTATGTATGTATGTATGTATGCTTATTTCAGTTTCATTAATGAAGTCCACTGCAGCAGGTAGAGGATACTGCAGGATAAGTTAGGTTAGCGGGTAGTCTGCCTTTCACAGACAAGTTCAAGGTGGCCATATGTCCCATTGTATTACCCAGTGTGAGGTAGACTTCTCAACAAAGTATTGAATCTTGAAACTTTACTCATTGTCAAGAAGTGGTCTCGCCTGATTTTATTGTTGATGTTATACTTTTTGTCGCCGTGTTCTAGTACGTAATGTGTTGGCTTATTAGACATGAGGCCACGGCTCAAACCTGAGAGCAGACATCTCCAACAGAGCGAAATACTTCTTCGAAGACTTTCTCTCAGCAGATTTACGGCAAAAACTCTGAGAGGAAATAAACAATTGCCACGATAAGCTTCTCAAAAATCTGTTGTTTGGAGTCGACTTTAAACTCTAGGTCACACCATTCATGTATAGAAATAACACACACAACGTAGGTGGGGTGAGAAGCTAGCACGTTATCCTGACTGAAGGGTTGTAATGACCAATTATGTGTGTACGTATGTATGAATATTGGAGAAGAAAAACTAGTGTGCAGTAAAAGTGCTGGTTTCTATTCTGACTAGCTAACTGAGTGCATCATTATAACATAGTCTATGATGGGAATCGAACTTCCAACTCCCATAATCGGTACACAATAATATTCGTCCTACTGAGCATGGATAAGAGAGTTTACAATCAAAATAAATAGGTAGAAATTTAAACCTTTACATCCATTTGTTCTATCCAAATTGAGCCATAGCTCCCGTTGTAGTTCAATGGTATAATTTGTATGTAAAGTATTTAGTGAAATCAGAGAACTAATTTTTTTCAATATTAACTTAGAAATTTTCCTTATTTTACTCAGTTTACATTTGGAAATTTTCCATTAATTAATTACACCATTTCCATTTATTTATATAGGCCAACTTAGAAAAAATCTTCTTCTTTAGCTCACCCAAAAGTTTTCGTAAAAACCCCATAAATTCCAACAATCAACCATAAATTCCCTAAGGATCTTACTTAACAAGGAATAACACAAATATTTTCACACTAATAAACCATAATCGTTGATATCATTTTACCGAAAAACTTATGCTGGTTTCTGAACAACCCTCCTCCACCGTTATGTTTCTTCTGTTCCCCTTTTTGTTTTACACAAATTCCTTTAATACAGTGATACGAATTTCCTGTTAACAATTGTAGTTTCATCAAGCAAACACACAAATATATTATATAGTATATCCTTAAGGATTTGTTGTCTTAAATAAAAACAAAACAACAACAATAGGAATAACACTTGTTTATTGCAAAATAAAATTTCAAATTTGAAATCAAAATCCTACTGCCACAGAAGGTAAAAAGAGGAAGAAAAAAAAAAACAGAAAGGAAATAATATCAGGCAGACGACGTGTTCAATTCAATTGAAATAAAATTCGATTTTATTAAGTGCTCATCACTCTGCTAGCATTCCTATTCTTAGCCTAGCATATCGTTTTGGTTACGGCAATCAAGAGGGGTGGGTTTCACTCAATATTTTATTGATAGTTGATAGAATCATTTTATTTTATCTATGAATTGCAGGGATTCCGGTTTTCCTTTTTTCTTCTTCTTTTCATAGACATTTATTTGTATTGTTGTTTTGGATTTGTTTTCTTCCTTTTGCTCACGTTAAAAGGTTTTTAGGTTAATGACATTAAATTGATGAGAGTTTTTTTTATCGAGATTTACTTAGGATCACAGAGATTAAATACAAAAAACAAACCAAAGCGACAATTGTTGAAAAATTAACTGTGACCAAAGATTAATGAAATGTAGGAAAAGGTGCACGAGAAAAAGTATTAAATTAAATTAAAAACAATCAAGTTTTGCAAAATATATGAATTTAGAAGAGAAAATGAAAAAAAACCATAATAATCACTAAGTCAAGACAAGCTTTCTTAGCCGAATTTGGAAAACTAGTGGAGGCAAATATATGGTCATCATGGTTGTGATATCTTAAGTAACTTAAATTCTCTTTAACCTAACAAAAATATACATAACATACATAATTGGTGATTATAAACCTTCAGTCTGGATTACGCACTAGCATCCCACATCACTTATGTTGTGTGTGTGTTAATTTTATACATGAGTGGCGGGGCCCACAGTTTAAAGACGATTTTTTGACAAAGTTTTCATGGCAGGTTTATTTACTCTCAGAGTTTTTGCTAGAAATCTGGGGAGGGAAAGTCGCCCAAGAAATAATATTTCTTTCATATTTCGTTTTGTTGTCTGACCTAGGCTTTGAACCGAGGCATAAAGCCTAATAAGCAATTGCACTACCTATTAGATTACAGCAACTTCAGCACTACATTTACTAGTGGTTCTTTAATTTACTGTTGAATATTCTACGATTGATCTTAACCCTAATCGGATCTAACAACTACGGCTGTCAGTACAACACGATATAAGCTTTAAACTATTTATGAGATTCAATAGACATATTTGAATTTTAATTGGCAGAAAAGGATAACTGAAGTCGCCTTAATCTACTAGGTAGTGTGTTGGCTAATTTGATGAGAGGCCACGGTTAAAAGCCCAGGTCAGACATCTCCAACAAAATGAAATATCAAAATATATTTCTTCGTGGACTTCTTCTCACTACTAGATTTAATGCCCTGTCTCGTTGGCACATTGTACCTTTCGGTCACTCCACTATTTTGGAGGTTGATCCCAAATATTGTCTTGAAAGAGGTTTCCACTTTCCGATTCCGAGTAGGGACGACAGGGATCCTAATACGATCGTCCACCCGGAACACCTGGATCTAAACTCGATAAACATCTAAACATCTCTCTTCGACTGACGTATTACTGTACCGTGTTTCAGGCGGAGGTGATGACCATTTACCGGGCCGCCCAATGGATCCTCGTCAACGGTGCTCCTTTTACCAGCGTCTCGGTCTTTTCTGACAGTCAGCCTGTCATAAGATCTCTGTCAGGTTTTGTGAATAACTCCAGGATCGTCAGGGAATGTCGCCGCCGTCTCGACCTTCTTTCTGGGAGCTTCAGTGTCTCACTGCTCTGTGTCCCCGGGCACTGTAACATTCCGGGAAACTGTAGGGCTGACGAGCTCGCCAGAGCTGGGACACTCCTTCCTGCATCCTCTTCAATTGCATTGGGTATGCCACTTGCCGCGGTCAAGTTTTCCATTGAGCGTTAATTCTTTCGGGACGCCAACCTATCCTGAGTCAATGAGGAGTCCTGCTCCACCGCTATATTCACCTGGCCCCTGATAGATAGAAGGCGTACCAACCAGTTACTTGGACTTGGTCGTGACATCATATCAACCACAGTGGCCATGCTTACAGGTCATTGCTTTATGGGTAGACACGCGGAAAGGATGCGGCTCCCATTTAACGACTTCTGCCGTGGATGCAGATCCGCTGAGGAAGAGGAGACTGTTATCCACTTTTTCTGTCAGTGCCCGTTATTTGGCTCTCCATTTCTTGTCAACTTGACGGAGCTATCATCTATTGACATCAAGGATGGATATAGCCTCGTTTATCAGACTTTCTGGCTGGTTTTCTAGCGCGGGGTAGTCGTGCTTTTGATGGGCAGCCCTTGTGCTGACCAACTTCTTCTTCTTCCCTGGTTTTTGGTAGAGCTTGGTCAGTGCAGGGGCTGTGTTCACCTGTGGCATCACAACGGGCCGGTATGCGTAATCAAGTGAGCATTGTGATATCAGAGCTACCACTCCGACCTAACCTAACCTATCCTCTTAATAGATTTTTGACAAAAACTCAAAAATTTGGGGCATCGACTTTAAACTGTAGGTTCCGACACTCATGCATAAAGTTAACACACAACATAAGTGGTGTGGGAAGCTAGGTCGTAATCCTTACTGAGGGGTTGTAATGAGAAATTATATATGTAGTATGTATGTATGTATGTACGTAGAAAAGTATAATTCGAATTTGAATTAGAACTAGAAGTATGGTAAGTAGCATTAGCGCTATATTCATGCCGTAACACATTTCCTTAGATGCTTAGCTGACAAAGCGAAAGTTTACTTTTTCATACAAATATCTGTAGTAAAATAAGGGGTGGGAGGTGTATGACTAATAATTTTTTGTTTGTTATTTTTTTTATAAAATATTCATATGAGATAAAGATTTCTATGCGTTTACTATCGCTGTCAAATGATTACTATTCTACCGCCATTGCCATTTGTTATTGTCAATTGGTGGCGCCACAAAGTTTTAATAATTTGGCTGCCATAAAGTCTGCAGAAAAAATATTCTTCGCAAAAAATTTATGACAAAAAAAAAACCGAAGAAGGAAGGCTATTACTGGCGTCAGACTGACTGGCATTAAAGGATATCGCAAACAAGAAATAAAATGCATCTCTTTTGCCTTCAACACATTTTATCTCTTGAATAAAAATAGAGCAGTTAGTTAGCAGTGGCAAATGTATGTATGTATGTATGTTAGAGAGATGATTTGTTTTATAACTTAAGAGGAAAAAAGGAAGAAAAAATGAGGCCACATAAATAGTAAAATAATAAGATGAGCAGGTTCACAAGAAAAAAAGAAAAAAAATGAGGGAAACAAAAATAAATATAAATAAAAATAGTTGTAAGGAAACAAAACATTGCTAGTGAAAATCCTTACAAAAATATCCTTTAATAGGCTTTACATAAGAAAGATTCTCAAATACCATGAGAGAGAGAGAGAGAGTGGGAAGGGAGCAGGCTATTTAAGGACAACAAAACAAGTATTTTTTCAACAGAAGTAATGTTAGCAGTAGAATAGTAATGTTTATCTAAAAAAAATGAAATTTCTTTATTAAGGGAAGTTGACTAAGCACATGTACCTAAGCCAGTTATTTATAAGAAACTGGGGGGGAGTTACTTTCTATTTTTTCTTCTAACATAGGTATTTGTTGTTGTTGTTGGCAACCCTGTGTTTGAATTTAGAAAAGAAAATAAAAAAACCCTGTTATTTAGCTATTATTAAGTTTTCATTTATGATTTTCTATGGGGAGCATATTTTGTTGGTATTTTAATGGTCAATTATTATGTTCTTTTAATTCATTTGTATAAAATTTATTTTGTAAAGAATTTTTATACATAATGAAGCCTTTTAATTGTTTTATTAAATGGTTTCTAAACGATTTTCTTTGTTGGTTGTTGTTATAACAACATAATGATTTTGTCCAAAAAGGAATTGGTATCGAAAGTTACATTGAAAGAAATTTTTAAATAGGAAAATGGATTTCTGAATTTAAAAATTTTAAATTGATTTCGAAACAAGATATCAATAAAATACGTTAAATTAGCTTAAGGTCTAGAAAGTTCGGTTGAAAAGTTTATTCCAGAAAATAGATGAAATGTTTTCCAGCCCAGTCCAGAAGACTTTACATAGGATTATGATGGCATTATGAACTGGCTAAAATATTGCCAGTTATTAAGCTAAAAACCTTTTCAATTTTAGCTGCTAGACTTACTTACTTGCTTACTTAATTGGCCATTAACAACTCGATTATCGGATTTCGGCCTGTCTCAACACATCCTTCCAGGCGCCTCTCTTTCTTGTGAGCCTTCGCAAGTTGGTCGCAACAATCGATTGGCTCCTTTCAAAGCAAGCAAGGTGGTCTTCGTCGCCAACTTCAGCAAATCCCCACTTTTAATACCCGTCTCTCCAGCTCATTCTCTTCCGTTCGAACGACATGATCGAACTAGCTGGATGTTAATACCTTGCACAACTTCCATGTCGTTGAGGAGCTCATACTGTTTATTCTAGGATTGGATGAGGAAAACATCACAAACTTGCACTGAACCGAAGATCTTACGTAGGACTTTTCTCTCGAATACTCTTAACACTGCTACATACACATACATACATACATAATTGGCCATTACAACCCTTCAGTCAGGATTATGGCCTAGCTTCTCATACCACTCATGTTGTGTTCGTTAATTTTATACTTGAGTGGTGGGACCTACAGTTTAACGTCGACTCCGAACGACAGATTCTGAGAAACTTTTTCATGGCAGGTTTATTTGCTCTCAGAGTTTTTGCCAGAAATCTGCTGAGAGTAAGTCGCCGAAGAAATATTTTTTTTCATATTTCGTTTTGATGTCTGGCCTGGGGCTCGAACCCGGGCTTTATGTCTAATGAGCAAACTCACTAGACTACGGCGACTACGCTACTACATCAGAGCTTAAGGGAAGGATGAGTATTAGTTTTGTCGTACGAAAGAGGTCTCTGCTATTCAATTGCTTGTTGAGACCATAGTAGCACCTATTGGCAAGAGTGATCCTACACTTGATATGCAGATTGACAACATTTTGGTGGAAAAGGGGAAGCCAAGATAAACAAATTTATTGACTATATAGCATAGTTATCGGCCATAATCTAGGATTTATCTGCTAGATATCAGTTTTCATTAAATGCTGGTAAAAGTTTGGCCTATTCTAACAACTTGTAGGCTTAGATCATCTGGCCCTGTTGATTAGCTAGATGGCTAATTCGATATCTCGATAATTTATAGCAATTTTGGGAAAAGTGAGTGATGGTTTCATTATTTTACCTTTCATTCTCTTAAACTATTTCATAAAAAAAAACAACAGAAGACGAAAATTATTGAACAGCCAACTCCCTGACTGGAATATACATAGCATAACAATGCTGCTGTTACTAGATACCTCATCCTTCAATCTCTTACTTCAAAGAAGTTATTTTGAGATCAAGCTCAATACAATAGATCGGGCTGTTAAGTACGTATGACACTTTAGCCATTAAAATGCCTTAACTTGAGATAAGTTCAAGAGAATCGATGGGAATAGATTAATACGTCTAACGTGAGACTGGTAACTTCGTTTCTGACTTAACATTCAAACATAAGGTCGCTTATGCTTATTTTAGATTTCAGATTAAGTAGAGTTGGTTTGTTGTAAAAGCATATTGAATAATCTGAGAAAGAGTTTCTTTGAGAAATGATGGGACTCTCTTAAGTTTTATAAGGAGAATACATGGAAATGGCTGGTAGCCATCCAAGCCACCTCTAAATTTAGTTATCAATTAACGAAATTATTTATTGACACTTCACTTACAAATTTTTCCTTTTCTTTGCCACACAATATTTTTGCAGTATCAAACCGAATTTTGAGAATTTTCAAATCTCCAAGGACCATCATGGCGGTTTGGGCGGCTATGAAGAAATGGAGGGTGCCGAACGTGAAGGTGATGGACCCGGTGGTGGTATACCCTACGATGACGATAGACCCGATTCGCCAGCATCGTTTGAAGAAATTGAGAGACCACCGTTGCGTAAAATCGATAAATATTGTAAAGCCCAATGTCCCTGTATGTCAGCACGTTATACAATAGCGACAATGGCTTGTATTGGTTTTATGATTGCATTCGGTATGCGTTGTAATATGTCGGCTGCTAAATTGAAAGGCGAACATAATGGTGTAAGTATTTGTTTCAATGTGCATGCATGATATTATTAATTTTAATTTTTTTGTTGTTAAATACCTAAATATTGTATATTAAGAGCTCTCAATTAAATATTGTATTGAACGAGAAAGAAGTCACGTTTTTCTATTTTATAAATCATTACACTTTGGATATGGTTCAATATCACTACTCACTCATATGTGTACGTTTATTTTATTGTAAAATTTAATTCATTGTTATATAGTAGTTCGATAGGGAGGAGAAGGAGAATTTTATAATTCTATCACGCTCGTTAATATTTGCCTTAAAGGCCTTATTTGTCAATGGCAACAACAACAGCAACAAACATTTATATCACAGTATACTATTTCTATACATTTTGTTTCGTTGTATGCTATTTTAACTCATCCTAAAGAGAGTGGCATTTATATAATGGCTGTTTTGGTAACAGAATGTTTTCTGACTTCTTTTCTTTTCCTTTCCTTTTCCTTTCCTTTTCTGTTGTTTGTAAAAAAACAGAAACTTTTTTCGATTTTCGTTTTTGTAAAGCCTTATGATTTTGTGGTCTTTTGTTCTATTTTTTCTTTTCTCTCTTTTTGGAGTCTTTTACTTTTAATGGCAGTTATTGTTGTGTTGCTGTTGTTGCTAATGGATGTATTATGTTTCCATTTTAGATTTTTGATTTGAGAAAATAGAAACCCCGGAAATGCTGCCAAAAAAAAAACTTTAAAATTTATTTAACTTTTCTAAAAGTAATGAGTGACGTATGGACAACAAATATTTTACGAATATTACAGTAGAATCACCTGTTTATTTATTTATTGATTTTTTTATGTAAATCGGTCTTTGTAAATTCCTGAATTCTAATTAAAATTTCTTAAAAATTGTATGAGGTTTTGTGAAGTCGCCGTAGTCTAGTTGACGTGACACTATGGTTCAAGCCCCAGGTTAGACATCTTCAACAAAACGAAATATAAAAAAAACAGTTCTTCGATGACTTCCACTCAGTAGTCTTCTGGCAAAAACTCTGAGCGTAAATATAATTGCCATGAAAAGTTTCTCAAACTGTAGGTTCCGTTGATCATGATATAACATTAACAAACACAGTGAGGATTTCTCAGAAAAACTACGTGTCATCCCAAGGTAACTCTTATATGGGTTCCCGAATATAGGAATATCGTCGGAAATTGCACTACTGACGATCTTGTCAGGGCCTATAGGAAGCTGTACGATTGTCTCTGTTAATTTAGATATTGTCCACTCGTGTTATGATGAAGCTCAATTTTGTTGGCGGCAGTAGGGTACATACAATATTGCTAGACTCTGTTGAACACGTATGGATAGAAAGAGGAGTGACTTACTTTCTTCCGTAAATCGTATGGCCTTCCATTGCACAATGGCGATTCTTACGGGCCATTGTCCTTTTGGTAGGTATGACGAAAGACCTGTCATACAGGAGCTGAGGGTCGGAGGACCATATGTCAGTGCCCTGCTCTTGTCATAAAGAGACGCAAGATTTACTATTTCGAACTTGAAATGGTTTTTTTAGGGAATGTTTGATAAACAGGTAGAATGAATTGTGGTCCAAATGCTGACCTAAGTTAGACCTCTTCCTTCAAGGGGAAGGGAATCTTACCTAACCTAACTTTAACGTACCAAGCAAATTCCTTACTTTACTTTGCGCACACATCATTAATCCTCTAATCCTGCTCAGATCATCTATGACAATCTATTTGATGTAAGCAGTTGTAAGCATCTTCCTATATGTCTATTAAATGATCGTGTCAATTATTTTCGAGTTGAATAATACACCCAAACCTGTTTTTACACGGGTTTTTTACGCGAATTTGAAATAACACGGTTTTTTTAACAAATTTAATTTTTTTTTTTTTGTTCGCTCCTTTTTAAACGGATAAAATCGTTTAACTCCCAGTTTGCGCATAAAAAATATGTATGACTCGATACAGAGAGCTCTGTAACGAGCTTTCCAAAGTTGGATCACAAAGCACTATAACAGAATTTGCTGTTAAAAGAAATAAACCAGCGCCAGAAGCAGCTTCTGAAGATGTAGAAGTAATAAGTATTTCTACTGACGAGACTAATATTGAGCCACCCCAGCAAAAGAGAATGCGCTTGCGCTCCGAATAAAATAAAAAAATTTTTTTATTGAAAATAATTCCGTTCCTAATTGTCTTAAGAGTTTGATAACTAATTTTATTTTTATAAATGGATGAGAATTTTTAAGTTTTTTCTTTATTTTTTTATAATCATAAAATGAAATAAAATAAAAACTCTGTGTATACTATTGAACTAAATCTGAGCGTTTTTATAAAGTTATTCAATTTTATAGGCATATGTAGGCTGCTGCATCAATCCTATGTATATCTTTTCAGTTTGTTTATACACTTACATACATACATAATATTTGTCTTTTTTTACGCGTTTTTTTTACATGGTATCCACTGGAACGTATCTACCGTGTAAAAAAGGTTTGGGTGTATATCATCGTCGTAGTCTAGTAGGTAGTGGGTTGGCTTATTACACGTGACGCCAAGGTTCAAATCCGAAGTCAGACATCTCCAGCAAAACGATGCGTGGAAAAAGTATTTCTTCGGAGAGGAATCAGCAGATTTCGGGCAAATACTCTGACCGTAAATATAATTGCCATTAACAAACACATCACAGTGCGCATTTCTCAGATAAATTTCGGACAATCCAAAGGTAACTCTTATATGGGTTCCAGGACATAGACAATACATGCAATATTGCTAGGTTCTGTTAGATACGTATGGACAGTAGGGGACTGACAAACTTCTGTTCTTAAGCCGCACAGCTATCCATCGCACAATAGAAATTCTTACGGGCTATTGTCCTTTTTGTAGGCATGACGAAAGACTTGTCATACCGGCGAATGGCTTCTGAAAAAGCTGTGGGTCTGAGGAGGAGGAGACTGTCTTTCACTACATTTGCCAGTACCCTGTTCATTTTCTGACATCTCTGACCGCGACCTCTCTGCAATTGCAAGATTTATTTTGGATTTGGGGTGGTTTTCTTTAGGGAATGTATGATCCTCGGATAGAATAGAATGCAGTATCAGAATGGGCCTAAATGCTGGCCTTAGCGGAAACTCATCTTTTAAGAGCTGTCCGTCACCTTACCTAACCTAACCTAACCTTAACATAGCAAGCAAATTCCTCACTTTACGTTGTGCAATCGTCGTTAATTCTCTATTCTCTGTTCAGGCCATCTGTGACTCAGTATTTCATGTAAGTGGTTAACTGCACGGTTGCAAGCATCTTCCTATGGGACTTTTAAATGATCGTGTCAATTATTCTCAAGCTGAATAATGTGTCATCGCTGTAGTCTATAGATAGATGTGAGGCCCAGGTTCAAACGCTAGGTCAGACCTCTCTAACAAAACGAGGTATGAAAAAAATATTTCTTCGGCGACTTGTTCTCAGCAGATTTCTGGTAAAAACTCTAAGAGTAAATCAGATTGCCAAGGGAAGCTTCCCAACTTTGAACTGTAGGTCCCGCCACTCATGTATAAAATTTACATACACAACATTAGTGGTTTGAGAAGCTATATCGTAATGCTGAACACTTATGTTATGTGTAATGTGCTTAGTGGCTTGTCTGTTGTGGTTCTACTGTACGCTTAATTCCTCGAATGCAAATTTAATTAGAAATATTCTTTCATCCTGTTTAGGTTAATCAGAGATTTTATTTTTTTTTAATTTTACAAACGAAAGGAAAACCAGTACGCAGTGGCCTTACTATAAATAAACATCAAAATATTCTTAGCAAACAACTACCAATTGCCTGTCTCCGACTTATGTTTCAGCAGCATAAATGGAGCTGCCTTTAAGGTACACATAGCCAGACTTATTGATACTCTACGTACAAGCTAGGCTCTAAACATCATCGTCTTTGCTGAATTGCAAGCTTTAAATGCAATTTAATTTTTAGAAATAAATTTTGTTTATAAAAAACGTCCTTCTATTTCATTGACGTAAAGCCTTGTTTGCCCAAAAAAAATGTATGTGTAATATAAAGAAGATGACGTACGAAGAACTTCAACGCATTATGCAAACATCCGGTGTTGAATAGAATGCTTATTAAAATGAAAATAAAATAAAAAATATGTATGAGACGTATTATTCATAAGAAAATAAATCTGTTTTCTGAACAAAGCAAACATAGACAAATCTTTTTGGAAACATTTTGATATCCTTTTGAGTTTTTGTAAAAAAAAATACGAATATAATAAACCGGATACATATTGATGATGCCTTTTTAACATGACAAAACTAACACCCATATAAACTATATATACGCAAAATGCTCATCATCATAAAAATAATGAATGAAGACTTTTTTTATCTCCCCATTCATAAGTATAAATTTTAGGATTTGGAATATTTTGCTTTTTATATAAGAGGCAAATAATTGAATTCAAAGATTTATTTTTCTTTCTATTCAATTCCTTTTTTTTTTTCTTTACAGACGGCCTTTATGAATTGGACAGTGGCCACAGAGAGTCATGTTGATTCATCATTCTTCTGGGGTTATTTGGTTACACAAATACCGGGTGGTTTTATTGCCTCAAAATTTCCAGCAAACAAAATATTCGGCCTCTCAATTGCTAGCTCAGCTACACTGCATTTATTTGTGCCATTCGCTATGACACTAATGGAGGGTGATGTGGTGATATGTGTGCGTATACTGCAGGGTCTATTTGAGGTGAGTGGTAATACGAGATTGCATGCGGCAAATGTCTTAAAAGTAAATATGCTTTAAATGTGCCTTAAAAGCATACGAAAACTTATACTTTTTTTCAAAAGAATTTCATTTAAAAGATCACATCATGCGTAAAGAACATCCTTTGATACTCTTTATCTTTCTTGAAATTCTTTAAATCCTTAAATGCCTTTAAAATAATTTTATTAATTCCTTCTTTTATAGGGTGTTACCTATCCAGCTTGTCATGGTATCTGGCGTTTTTGGGCTCCTCCTATGGAACGTTCTCGTTTAGCTACTTTGGCTTTTAGTGGCTCTTATGCTGGTGTGGTAGTGGGTCTGCCTCTTTCTGGTCTCTTGGCTGATTGTATTGGCTATCAGGCACCCTTTATAGCCTATGGCATATTTGGCATTATATGGTAAGCAACATTACTTTTAAAAACATTCCATTATTGTCTGTCCTTTTGTCACTCTGCTTACTTACTCATCTAGGTACTGCTTTTGGTTGTGGCTTTGTTTTGAGAATCCCCGTAAACATCCTGCCATTAGTATACCCGAACTCAAATACATTGAAAAATCTCTGGGTGAGACTTCAGTACAGCCATCGATGCCAAGTTTACGAACTACACCTTGGGCTGCCATGTGTCGTTCTATGCCAGTCTATGCAATAATTGTCGCGAATTTTTGCCGTTCATGGAATTTCTATTTGCTGGTACTGTTCCAGTCATCATTTCTTAAGCATAAATTCCATTTTAAAATTGAAGAAGCCGGTTTTATAGGATCATTGCCTCATTTAATTATGACTACCATTGTACCGTTTGGTGGCATGTTGGCCGATCATTTGCGTAAGAATGGCATTATGTCCACTACGAATGTACGTAAACTGTTCAATTGTGGTGGCTTTGGCATGGAGGGTATATTTTTCCTGTTTGTCGCTCATGCTGATACAGCGGTAAGTTTGATTTTGCAATCTTTTGAAAATAAAAAAACAACTGCAATATAACTGTAAATAATTTTCGACATTTCTTTAAAGACTGGCGCCATGTTTGCTTTAACATGTGGTGTTGCCTTTTCCGGCTTTGCTATATCCGGCTATAATGTAAATCATTTGGATATTGCTCCACGTTATGCCAGTATTTTAATGGGTTTGTCGAATGGTATTGGTACTTTAGCTGGTATTATTGTACCATATGCTCTGGATGGTCTTATACAGGAGAATGTAAGTATGGAAACTGGTAGAGAAAAAAAATATATTTTTAATCTTTAGCTTCTGGGGAATTGTCTATCAGGCATAAGGACAGAAATCTAATATTATAGAGCCCTTTATTTGAAAAACTTTTCATGTTAAGTTAGGTTAGGTTAGCGGGTAACATGACGTTCACATGTAAGTTCACTCGGTGGCCCATATGGCCCATTGTGGTGCTCAATGTCAGGTAAGCCCCCTTGTCAAAATCCAATACCCGTATGTTTGAACCACTCCGACCTCTGGATGAAACCGGCTGGTTCCCTTGGTAACACGTACCCAGCCACCATACCCAAATTTCCAAACGATTTTTCACCCGAAATCCGATGACGTCCAGGGCACTCACATGAAAAGTGTTGTACCGATTCTGTTTCCTCCACTACCTAGCAGCTTCCACAGTAATCAATGTCCCGTTAGAATTCATGTCAGCGTGGGAAACGTTCTCTTGACCAATTCAAATAGTTCCTTGATTTTCTTGCTGCAGCAGTTTTAAAATTCGGGAACCAGGTATGTTGGACCATCTATGGTTTGATGAATTCTATTCTTGCCTATTGTTGCCTTTTCCAATTTGAAAAAGTATTCGTGTAGGGCGCATTCATGCCCTTTATCGTCTCCTCCCTTCTGTTTCCCTCTCGCTATACCTTACAAACAACTTTTTTTTTATTTTCCCAACTTCAGCCCGAAGGTTGTTGGACAACTGTCTTCACATTGGCCGCTTGTGTTCATTTATGTGGTTGCACTTTCTATGGCATATTTGCCTCCGGCGAATTACAACCCTGGGCTGAGCCACCACCGGAAGAAAAACAAGTCTGGGCACCATCAATGGGCGCTATAAGTGAAGATCCTACTCAGGGTGCTGCCAGCGCACCCGAATACTTTAAAGAAACATCATTTGTAAGTGAAAATCAAATGACATTAAACGAAATGAAATGAAACGAACCAATTTTCCAAATTAAATGATTTTTTTTCTTCTTCCATTTATTTTCAAAAATGAAAAAAAGGGTGATCCACCACCATATACCGAACAGAGCCAAATGCAACAGACGAACACCATTAATTATGGTGCGACTGGTCACGTGGCTAATAATCCTTTTGCCATGTCCGGAATGGGTTCATTAGCAACAACAACCATTACTGAGGAAACCATGCAACCTGATGTCAGTTCAACAGCAGAGAATTATGGCACATACGATTATACAGCAAACCTACAACAACAGCCAGGAATGGCACCACAAATGGGACAATTGCCAACGTATCAACAACAATATCCACAATATCAACAACAACAGCCACAATAGAATCGAATGTAAAGAAAGGATACATTAACGCACTAGACAATACAAAAGGTAAGAAGTTTAGTAAAAAAAATACATGTAAATGGAAACGAAACAACTATAAAAGCAACAATAAAAACAAATTTAAATAAAACAATAATTATAAAACATCTACACGTACATACATGCATAAACAAACATACATATTTAAAAAAGCAATCAAAATATAACAAAAGCAAAAAAAGAACAAAAATTATTACAATGAAATAAAAAATATAAAAGAAACTATTAAAGCATAGAGAAACAAATTAAAAAAAAAACTTAATAACAAAGAATCTAGAAATTATAATAAAAGTTAAAAAAGAGTAAAAAAAACGACACACACAAATTAATGTAAACGAAACCAAAGTACGAAACTTAATAGAAAAAAAATTCACTAAAAATATCATACAACATGCAACATTACCCCTCTATACACATACATATTGTCATATATTTACGATTATTATATACATTATTTAAATCATGTTATAACTTTACTACATTCTATTATTTAATGAAAAAGAAAATTAAAAAAAAAATAAGAAAAATTAAAATTTTAAGTGGAATGGAAATTAAAAAAAAAATCTAAAAAAATATACAGAATTTAAAAATTTTTAATCAAAGATTTTTATTCTCCTCTACCTTTTGATGGCAGTTCAAAAACTTTTTGTTGAAGTTCGAAAATATTTGCAACGAAATTGAATGCAACATAAATGCCTTCAGCAACTCATTCCCACCCTACCTTCCTGCTAATCAGGTTTCATTCCTTGACCTTTCGGGCGTTGCTTTATTTTCACTCCTTTAATGCATGACCAATCCAGTTCCACTTACGATTTTTATTGGTTTCTCTTTTTAACTGGGGTTCTACACCAGCATGCAAATTCGTGTTATAATTCCCAGGCATATGCGCAAAATATGTAAATTACTGTATCACACGATGCCAAGCTCTAGCTCCAGAGTAGACTAAACACTGAAACTCATGTGATGTTTCTGTAAAACAGGCTATTTCACTTGCTTGTCTGTTTATATGGGAAACTCAAATCAAATTGAGTATTTTTGTTTGCGTTTTCCATGCAAACAGACAAGCAAGAGAAATAGCCAGTGTTACAGAAACATCACATAAATATTGAGAGTTTAGTCTTCAGCGATATTTATTGAAGAGATCAGATACGTTTTAGCTGCGTGAATATGTTTCTTGTCCTGTTGTTGCTATGAAATATACCAACCAATGAACCATCTGATAACTCGATAAGAATGCCAAGAAATTAAAACGAAAGAACTTGCTGGCCATGCATAATGAATTCCCGCACTTTTTTGCAACTTGTCTGCATTGATTTTGTATTAAATTTGACTTCAGCCATGTAGCTTAGCTTGAATATTGTGGAAACGATAACTTAACCCATTAGCTGCCAATGACGAGTATACTCGTCTTTGACAAGGTATCCCGCACTGTCACGATGATTACACTCGTCCTATTTTAAATATATTATAACATGCAGGCTTTTGAACTAGCCAATTTATTTTTGCCACAAACATAATATAAATATGTAAAAAACTTGAAAAATACTACAAATAAAATGTTTTACAAAAATAATACTTTATTTCTTATAGAGAACGATCTTTCAACTTCATCGTGTATTTATAACAAAATTTTATAGCAACTAAATCACTTATGATACCTTATCTTCATGATAGGATTAATATACCAAGAAATAACAGGGGTTTGTTAAACAATAACACTCAAAATATAAATGGCAACGTGAATGACTTCATATAATTTAGGCTTGGCAAATATCATTTACGTACCCTAAGTCCTGCCAGGTTATAGATCCCACACAATTCTTATCCTATATGTGATGGATCATGTTACACCAAAGCCGTAGTTGAATAATGAATGCTATCGTACACAACCCTGTTGCTGTTAGCTATTGCTAAGTAGGCTTTCCGGTAAGATATAT
Organism: Sarcophaga rosellei; assembly: GCA_930367235.1. Lineage (NCBI taxonomy): Eukaryota > Metazoa > Arthropoda > Insecta > Diptera > Sarcophagidae > Sarcophaga > Sarcophaga rosellei. The sequence goes on from OV884019.1 coordinate 34,757,812, forward strand.
TTGGTACTCTTGTATAAAAGTTTGATTATATGGATTCCATGGGAAGACCTTTACATTTCAAAGCATTCCATATAGTCAAGTAGTTAAGCGTAACGATGGTCTTTTCAATATCGATAAATACTAGAAAAAGGTGGTTACCTTCATTCCGCTCACAGTCCGCCTTTGTGTCAGACACCATGTATAATACGGCATTAAGGCGCGTTCCGCAGGCATTTTATTAGATTCTCAAAAATAGGCTATAGCAAAATGCATTCTGCGTAATCTACTATTATCTACCATAACAGGAGAGTTATCGGCTTTCAGCTGTCTGATTGACAATATGATCTCTTTTACTCTTAATATCTTGTTTAAATTAAAAGTCATAATTCATAATGGTTTAACAGTTTTTGCTCTGGTACAGAAATCGTGCATCGCTAGTCGAAAGGCATGTCACCCCCTACCAGTGCTCCGTATAGACTAAGACAATGTAGTAAAGGACCAGCTAAGAGCAAAAAATGAGCTGTTCCATCCTGCCTAGATTAAAATTTGACCAACTCAAACTAACGACTGTCCGATTAGGTCAGTACATTCTCATAGAATACTCAGCCATTCGACAAGAACGCAGTGATCTGTTAAGTATAGATATTTGAAATCCAAGTTGATGTACAAACTACAATCCCTGTTCCCTCCAATTTCGAAGAATAGCTAAATATTATCAGCGAATTATCAGAATATTACCAGAAGAGGATCTTTCTTAGACTATTGTAACAGCTTTAATCGGGTGTCCAAGTACCTGTTATAATATAGTTAAATTAATTATAATTAAAATTAATTAATGCGCAAACAGCTCTTTAGGTTAACAATTAGCCGAATTCAATCTGATTGCCATAAGATTTGTTTTTCAGGAAGAGCTCAGTTGGGCAAACCCTGTAGTATAGTAATAACCGACCTATGGCGGGGTCATGCTTTCGATTCTTACTGTGGTCTATTATACTGTTTTAAATAGAAACACTGGCAATAAAAAAGGAAATAAATCATCACCAATTCTCCCAAAATCCCTTCTCCTAGTATTATTTTTCAGCCATTCAAACACAATGCACTGCATTGTTAGGAAGGGTCTTTTCTACATTGTCGGTCTCAAATCAAAAATTTTCTTCGTCTGGGCGCCTAGAATTTTGCAGCTGCTCTCTCTCTCTTTCTGATGTTTCCCATCAGACACTCACATCGATTTAACCATTGCCAAATATTGTATACAGCTAGTTTCGAGCGTCTATATTTTACCATTAGCCTGTTGATAGGCAAAAAAAATAGAAGCCAAATAATTTTTCAAGAACATTCTGCCTCGAGAATACTTTAGGTTTTCAACTGTGGATTAAAAACCGAGTTCACCGTAATTTTAATTACAAGTGAAAGTAATAAAAAAATTAAATTTATTTGATGATTTGAATTTTTCGGTATTAAAATTAGAAATTCTAGCAGATACTCAGAATTTGAGCAAACATTTGCGAACATTTGTACTGAGTTGGAGGTTGAGTTGGATTCCAGCATTTTGACATTAGACTATATTTACAATGTCCAGCCTTACGATTTTTATATATATTTTATAGTTATATTTTATATATGTATACATGTATATATTTACAGATTTATTCATTTTAAAAATTTCTTCCTTTGCCGCTTAAAATTTTAAAATTTTCTTTTAAATAAATTGAAAGACGTAACACATTTTAAATATATTGAAAAAAAAGAAAAAATAAAACCAAACAAAATTTTAGTTAAAAATTTTTAAACTTTAAATTACTAAAAAAAAATAAAGAAAAATAAAGAAAATATATATAAAAAATTGTTATAAACTACATATATACCATATACATATATTAATATTTATATGATAAAGAAAATTCTATCTTGTTGTTAATTTTATGGTTCAAATTTAAAGAAGAAATAATATTTAAACAAATAATTGTTTTACTCATCAATTAAATAAGAAAATATATATATAAACTTAAAAAAATAATTAATAAATTAAAAAACAAAAAAAGAATTTCATTAAATGTAAATTATTTTAGAAAGAATTTTATTTTAAACAAAAGAAATTAAATTAAATTCAAAAAAAAAAAATGTTAAATCTAATATTGTATTGTATTATACAAAAAATTATAGCAGATTATAAAGAGTTTCATTCTAGACATTTTAAGCCAATAGTAGAACGAAATAATTGTAAATACTTGTGTATTAAATTAAAATCAATCTTAAGAACAATTATTATTTTTAGCTTAAGTTTTAGTTAAATTTTATGAAAAATAAAAAAGAAAATAAAATAATTATGATATTATTAATACATATGTATGTCAGAATAAATTAATTATTCTAATTACCGAAAATGATATTCTTGATGATAATGTTAAAAATAAAATAATATACATATGTATGTATAATATACACATATAAGTATAGAAATTAAGGTTAACTTTAGTTAATTACTATAGACTTTAGATTCTTTAGTTCAAATTTAATTTTTTAATTTAAAATATATTTATTAACTCTTCGTTGTTCATGAAATGTTAAATATTCTGGTATCTAGCAACCATATTACTTCGTATTTAACAGTTACTTTATTTCAGTATTCTCTTTTACTTCAAAACTTTACAATTCTAATATCATTTGAATATATTTTTTTTGAAAATATTGAGCAATAATTTAAAAATTAAGATAGAACATGTATACATATTTTTATTTCAAATAATTTATGCAATAAATTGTGCAATGAAGGGTTAAACATTTGTCCTTAGGTGATCAGAATTTTTATTTCGTTTCAAAAATTAAAATCAGTGTGGATTTTAGGCATCAATTCAAAGGTTAGCCACGTCTAATCTAGACTTTACACTTCTAGATTATGAATTATAATTTTATAGGAAATTCAAATATTTTTAAATAAAAAATTTATTGAATAACTTTCCCTAGGAATTCACAATAATTATTGAAATTTTAACCTCAATTAGAGAAAACCTCAATCATAAAAATTAATAATTCAAAGCTCCCATGCACACATTGTTTTTTGATAGATCAATTGGTGAAACACTTTTAAAATCACCTCTACTCTAAGATGATTGACGATTAAATTTTTCAACAAAGTTAGTGCTTGCCAAATGTGCAGCCTATGCGCTGACCGACTTTTTCGATGATGTTGTTGGATTTCGGTCAGTACAGGCACTGCTTTTACCTGTGGCATTATGTACGCTTTGGTAATCAAGGCTTGCCTAACTAACCTAACTTTGGGCTTGAAATTTTGATTTCCCATCGTATATAAGGGACATTAAGATCCTTGTATTTGTTATTCGCCAGAGTTTTAGAAAAATTAAGACAGTTTTTATTGTACTATTTCTTATTAACCTCACTTAACCTCTTAACCTCTTAGTCACTGATTTTTAATGAGTGTTTCTTTTATGATGAGCGTCAATTTTTTAAATATTATATTAGGGATTAATCAAGGTGATAAAATTATTTGAGTTCTGAACTTTTTTTTGGTGGAAAACGTGTTAGAAGGGGCCTTAACATTCTTTCTAAATTCCCTACTACTTCCATTCAAATACCATGTGGTACACTTATCTCATATCGTCACCTAAAATGCAAAATAACGTATCATCACTTTTCACAATTTTACAGGAGAAGCAAAAAACGTTATAAAATGGAAAATATTGCATCTAGAAATGAAAAATTTTGTAGCTAAGCTCAAAAAAGGGTAGGAGATCAATTGCAGAAGAAAAAATAATATTTTTCAAAAACGTGTTGAAGTTATGTTTGTTACGTTATTTTGAATTTAAATTTTCTGAAACAAAATGACGTATCATCAATGAACAAATTTTAATATGAAGTGGAAAAATGCGAAAAAAATCGAAAAGCGATTAAATGAGGTTCAATAAAAGGCAATGGAGTTGTTTGTTTTTGTTAATATTTCAATTTACTGTGTTTTATTGCATAAAATTCGGTTTAATTAAACAAAAAATTTAATTCATTTAAGGTTTTTTTCTAAACACAGTGTAGTTTATTTTGAATTTTCTTTATAAAATCGTTATTTTTTGACGCAGATGCATAATTTTTTTTGGAGACGTGTATTTTTATCTAATGAATCATAATCAATCAAAAACGCGATTTTCATTTTTTTGATGATCCGTTGTTTTGCATTTCTGGTGACGATATGAAGCTTGGGCTGCTTTGCAAAGATTTTATTGATTTTGGAGAAAATTTGATCGCAGTTACAAACCCGTGTTCCAAAATTTAGAACAGTGATAATGGGTTATTAACTCTTTAGACTACAAATTTGCTAATTTTTATTTGGCGTGACTGTCCAGTCGAAAAGTTACCGAATTTTTTACAAAAAAATAAATTTGAACAAACCTTTGCCAAATTGGAGAAAGATGTTGAATTGCTTTTGATTTAAGTGTAACAACTTGTCTACAAGCTAGCGGTGTGTTATAAACCAATAGGCTAGAAGGGAAGATCATTCATAAAAAGGTTAAATCTGAAGCTATGTATGTGAACAGAAATCTGCAAGCTTCCTTCCCTCCTTATGATTTTTCAGGATCTAAACTAAAAGGAAACCAGCCTAAACTATTATCAGAGTCAAACTCTTTCAAACAGACTGTTGCCTCTTCTTTGTCAAAAGTAAGTTTGATCAAAAAATGAACCATAAGAACTCACACAAGTCGTGCCACATATCCGTTGTCGATAGCCAGCAATTTCATTATTGGCTTATAATCCTGCGAAAGTTTAGAAACTTAACCAATGTTTCTATAAGACAAGATATTTCTGGCGATTGAAAATTTTAATGAAAAATATTCAGTTGCTCAAATATTTCTGACACTTTGTCTTACAGGAACAAGTGATTAGTCTTTCTATAGATGGTAATAGTCATCTAAATCTCCCATTAGTTTTTCCGAGTGTATGCAGTATTACCTCATTCGCATTGTTCAGCTATATGCCGCAGAGTTCAAGTACAGTTGTATATAAACTTTGTATATGTATGTTGCCGGAAGGAAAAAGACTGAAGAAGAATGAAGAATGTGTCACTACAGTCCCTGATGGCAGCTTGATATCAACAACTAACCATTCGCAATACATCTATAAGTCACAGATGTTAACTTTTATGGTGGAGTTCTCAATACATTCTCGTCTATGTGGGAAGGTAGGTGTTCACTGAAGGAGTTATAAAATGATTGAAATATTTTGATCGTGTGAGAAGCTAGGCCGTAATTCTGACTAAAGGGTAGTAATGGCCAATTATGTATGTATGTATTTTAATCGTGAAAATTTTCTAACGTCAGGTCTAAAATTGGAGAGAAAGGGTTTGAATTCGTATGAATAGAAGGCAGTTCTTTCACTGGTTGGAGACCAAATAGAAAGCCTCGTACAGAATAATGTAGATATAGTAGAAGTTGAAGCTTACGACGTAAAAAGTTGAGTAGCAAGAAAAAAATGCGAATGTAATAGTGAAGCTCTCTTATAATGTTGCGAAATATGTTTTTAAAAACTTACAGAATAATACAAGAATATTATGTGAAGTGTATAATAAATGCATGTCCAACGAATTTTGCGCTACAGCTTCTACTACAGCAAATACTACAACTAAGTATTCTGTTCACACCAATTTGAATTATTGTCTTTAATTTTTGACAGCTAGAAGCGCTACTCTTTACGTTCTACTACAGCGACTATTCTGTTCTCCGCTTAAATTTAGCAAGAAGTGAGGGGAACTAAATAGTCCTTTAGGCTCGGTGATTAGTGATTCATCTGCATATTAATCAAAAGCTTTAATTTTTTCAACAAGTGTGGGATTTATGCAGAGGAGTGTTATACTCCTTAGCATTAAAGGAAAATTCATTCAAAATTTTTTTATATTCCTTCTTGACGTAAGCGATTTATTTTCCAACAGTTTTTCTGTTTTTTTAGTGAATTTTGTAATAAAGTTATTTATAATAATATAGTATTATTTAAACACCTCAAATGTAATAATACTCATCCTTAATATTTTAATATGATTAAAAAATAAATAAATTTAAACAAAAAAAAAAACACAAAAAAATCAAAATGATTGTGTGAATAATGAACAAAAAAATTTTCTAACTAAAAGAGTCAATTCTTATTCAGTAATTTGTACAGATACAGTAAATTATATTTAAATAAATAAATTATATATTAACTAATAACTAAATTATATATACTATATATACATAATAAATATAAAATCTTAAATACGATATTATATTATAAAGCATCATTGATCATTAAATAAAAAATTATTTAAAAACATTTAACTAAACACACGTTATAAATTTAAATAAAATTATAGTGTTCATTAAACAAATAAAATAAACAATTATAATGGTAAATTATATATAGGAATATATTAATACGATATAATAGAAATACTGCTTGTGAAAGTAACAATAATTAGTAATTAAGACCTAAAATAATATTAAAACTCAAAAAAAAAATGATAAATTAAGGCATAATATTTCATTCATTAAATGATTATAATTAGCAATACTTAAATAGTTAAACGCACATTTACTAAATAAGATCATTTAAATTTGAATTTAGTTTTGTTTTATTTTTAATAATAATTATTTATTTGTTTTTTTTCTTTTCTAATAATTTTAGGGTTTTTGCATTTATTTTCAAGGCAATTATTTTTTTTTTTTAATTTTTCAGGCACTATTACAAGCACAATGCACATATTTTCTATTTTTTATAACAATTTAATATTTATTTATATTTATTTTTAATTAATTAATTATTATTTATTAATGCACTTTTTATTAAATAATTGGCACTTTATGATAGACTTTCCAAAGCACTTTCCTTCCCTTTTTGTTTTTTTTTTCACTGTTTTTTAGTCATACTTTATTGCACTTTCCCACGGCACTTTACGAGCACATATTAATTATTAGCACTAATATAAAAGTTTCTTTTAAAACACCCGGATACCATCTTGTAGTACAAAAGATGGGTGCGTTTGAATAGAATTTTAACATACATAGTACATTTATTTTCTTCAGTTTGTCACTTTTTCCTGCACAAATAATGCAAAAATTCACCTTCAGTGATTTTAAAGGCACCATTGAATCATTAAGTAATAATTTTTAAAGCACTTGAGCACCTTAATTTTAAGAATGCACTCTTTTAAGTTTTTTGTTGCACTTTTTAAGAATGCACTCTTTTAAGTTTTTTTTTTGCTCTTTTTAAAGCGGAATTTAATTTCAAAGCACACTTTCGAATTCGTTATTGTAATGGTATTATTTTTACATTACATGTAATTCTACTTTTGGTTTTATTATTATTTATTAATTATTATTTAAAATATTTTTTTTTTTATTAAAAAATTTAATTTTTTTGATTTCAACAATAAATTTCTTCTTTTGCGTTCTGTGCTTTTAGTTTCACTGCAACCCGGTTCTTTTCCATGGCATCAGCTATATGTATTATTGTACAAACGAATTTAAAAGTTAACACAATTTTTTAAATTTCTTTGGCATTCTCTGATTCATTTAATATACATTTTTATTTACAACAAAAAAAAAATTTTTTTAGATTTTAAATAAAAAACTATAAATTTTTGTTGATTCCTAGCATTCATTAATGACGATTTTTAATTTTTTTAAAATTTTTATTTTTAATATTAAAGCACTGTAAATAGAGTTGCACAAATTATTATTATTGTCGCTGTATTAATAATAAGGATTGCACAAGAAAAATTTTAGATGTACACTTTTCGTTATAAAATTAAGGGCCTGTTTTTGTAATACGGACGATTTCAGACGAACGTCTGTCTGAGTGAAAACACGAGTGACTTTAATATATCAAAGATTGAAATAATTTTGTAAGACCAACGCTTTCAGACGTTCGTCTACATGTATGCAAAACACAAGCAAATCAATTTTGTTTGTATTTCTCACACAAACAGGCATTCGTCTGAAATCGTTCGTCTTACAAAAACAGGGTATTCACTCAAAATTTAATTTAATCTTTTTAAAATTGAAATTAAAGAAGAAATTATTTCAGTTCTAATCCTTAGCAAATAATCAAGCCTTTAATAGTTTCTCACAATTTTTTTTTCTAGAATTCCTTGCGTTCCTAATCTGTTTCCACATTACTGACAGTTTTTCTATTAAACACTTCCATTCAATAGTCTATTATGCTGTACCGTCAAGGGGCAGCATCTAGTAAGGAAAATGAGGACACTGTAAAGTTATTAAAAAATGCTAACAGTACTTATTAACATGACATAGCGGTGTTAATAGACCCTTTGGTAATGAAAGTTATGCTATGTTCGCACGAGCCTTCGAATTACTTCGCTCGCTGTTTGAATTACTTATTTGAATTATCATGTTCACACGGTAGTTTTGTAATTCTTTTTTACAGTTCTTCTTCTTTTTATTACTAAATTATTTTTAATTATTACATACAGCTTCTTCAAAAGCTGCAAATACTTTTCAAAAGGTTTTCTACACACATAATGGCTTCCTCCGCTAATTTCGCGAATAACTTTCTTATAAATAATACTTTTTTAAAATATTATTTTTGTATTCCATTATTGTTTATTGTTTACAGTATTTTTTGTGCTTTGACAGCTGGTGATGGCAAAAATACGATAAAATTTAGAGATTACATTGGTTTTTAAGTAATTCACAGAGTAATAGAAATTGAATTACATACAATTTGGGTAATTCGCTCACAAAATTTTGTATGACGAATTATGTAATTTAGCACATAATTGGATGTTTAATTACGAATGAGAGAGCGAATTACGAAAAATTGCTGTCGTGCGAACATAGCATAACGCTGCTCTTATTTCCTTGTTTGGGCTTATCCCAGTTTGCATTGATTGAACTATTTAGACTGAGATCTCAGAATTTATTTGCTACTGCCACATCATTTACATAAGCGATAACCAGCCAGCATGCTTTCTCCACGATTTTTAGAAGGGTGTGAGGACTGAGGTGCCATAGCAAATGCCAAAGTACACTTTTTTGTGGTATTATCAGGCTCCGACTTTCAAAACATTAAAGATGTCTGCTCTCAGCAGTAGCTAGTGTGTTGGCCTATTAGGCAAGAGTCCGTGCCTCAACCTCTAATTCTGATAAAAAATATTTTTTCGGCAACTTCCTCTCAGCAGATTTCTGGCAAAAGCTCTGAGGGTAAATATAATTGCCATGAAAAGTTTCTCCAAAAATCTATTGTTGGAGTCAATTTTAAACTGCAGAGAGTAAAATGAACACACACAACATTGGTGGTTCGAGAAGCTAGGTAGCCATCTTGTCTAAAATGTGGTAGTGAGTAGATAAGTAAGTAAGTAGTCGTGTTGTGTTTCTCAAAGTGCATCTGATTCCAGGAGTGACCTATTATAGACATCAAATGTGAGAAGAGGAAAAGATTTTAAAACAAATTTTAGTTCTCATGATAATGAACTGAGCTATATACAAAATAAGGATTATATGATCCTATAAACTAGTTCCACAATAAGTCCCTTATAAATAACGTTGGGAAACTGTCAGAATTAAATTTAATTTTTTTAATATTTTTTAATACCTTTATTTTATTAATTTGTATTAGAAATTAGGAAAAAAGCTTCTAAGTCGGGCATTGTGTAATAAAAAATACGGGCATACTTCAGAAAATTATGAATTGTGTTATGTAAGATAGATATAGTCTGCTACCAGAAGTAGTTAAGTTAAAATATAAATTAATTAAAATATAAATTAATTAAGATCTCTTTTGGGAGATTGATTGAAGTAAAGATAATAAAAAATAAAAAAAACTCTAGAAAATTATAAACAAAAATTTACTTCAGCAATTGATTTTAAAATTTTTTCTAAAATTTAAGAAGATTTCATTAAAATTTTTTTTTTATATATAATATATAATTTGAAATTAGTTTTAGTGAAAAAATTAAATACATTTTTTAAATGAGAGCCACCCACTCTCAGGCTGTGTTGACAATAATAACAGGCAAAAAAAAAAATTATTTATTTTCGAATAAATAAATAAAATTAAATGAATGAATTTCTTTAATTAAAGAGAATTATTTTATAAACTATTATGTAAACTAATGAATAAAGTACAACAGTGTAAATATGTTAAATGAAATAAAATATAGCAAATCATTAAATGCTTTTGTGAGTAATTTAAGTTCAAATTGTAAATAAATTAAATTAAATTAAATAATAATATATAGAATTTAGCAAATTATAAGTAGAAATATAAATAAATTTAAGCAAAAACAAAATAATAAAATAATAATACTTTATGCTGTGGCAGACAAATAAAATAAAGTTTAAGAGAAATTCTTTTATAAAAATAAATGAAAAATTTAAATAAAAGAAAATATTATAAATAATTTAAAAGTAAATTAATTAAACAAATGTTTTGATGTTCTTAAAATTAAAAAAAAATATATGGATTTCTGTTAATAAAAAAAACTAGCAAAAATAAATTAAAAAAACTATTCTCAGTGTTTTTTTTCAATTTTAATTTAATTGTTTAAAGAAAAGCAAAAAAAAAAAAATAAATAAATAATTAAAAAAATAAACTAAGAAATCAAATATTAAAAAAAAATTTATATATTTAAATGTTATTTGTTTAATATAATTTTCAACTGTTATTTGTTTACAAAAAAAAAAAAAAAAAAAAAAAAAAAAACTGCAATAAATTTATGGTAGTAAAATTGACTGAAAATGCCATTTATATAAAACAATTAATAAATAAATAAATAAAAAAAAATAAAATTTATATTATAATATAAAATAAAGAAAAAGAATATTATTTCGTAACTATTTATGTGTTATTTATATATATAAAAAAAATAAAATTAAAAATAATTGAATTATAAACTATAAAAACAAAACAAAAGTATTAAAATCACTGTCATCCAAAGAGTCTAAAAGCTACTTATTCAAATACAATACTATTATAAAAAAATTCAAAAAAAACATAAATTTATAAAAAAAAAGAATTAAAAAAAATTCACATAAATATTATGGCGTATATTATAAATAAATTATAATCAAATTTTAATTAATTAATCTAAATATCATTGTAATCAAAATGCTAAATTTAATACAATTAATTTTAATTTAAAATTGACTGTAAATTATTTAAAGCAACAATTTTGTGGAATTTAAATTTAACGGTAAAAACATTAAACAACAGAATCATAAACTATTACTCCAACAAACGAATGTAATAATAATAAAAAAAATTAATAACAATAAAGAAATATATATATAAATAAATAAATAAATAAAAACAAATGTTAAATTTATTCAAAAATAAAACATAATTTAATTAATAATTTTTTTTTTGTATAAAATATTATCATATACTGGAAACTGAAATCAATCTTCGTTGACAGTTGATAACGGCCATCTTTGTGTAGCTACAGTGAGCGCCATAAGTGAGTTAACACCCGCTATAATTTTAAATTTTCTTTTATGTTCTTAAGTATAAAAAAAGTTCCTTTATTATGAATTGTTGTTTTTGCTTTAACATTTTCTAAGTAATAAATAAACGTTTTTATTTTTGGAAATTTATTCGACTATTCTCATTTACTTTTTTCGCTATCCCAAGAAAATGAATTATTTCAGTGGTGTTTACTCTCTTTTGGCGCTCACTGTATATCTTTGTAAAATGAGTTGCCATTTGCTTAGTCTGTTCTACCACATTAGCATGACTGAATCAAGTATTCAACAACTTAACGACATGTGCTCACTGGGCAGTGGACCTGTTGGCAACTGACCATAATTTTCGTTAAAAAATTGTCTTCAGCCAAGAGGCTGATTTCTGCATGAATGAATATTTAAACTAACATTCCGATAGAGACACTGTTTGGAATGGATTTTTGGCTGAAGGCGTTATCGCTTCATATTTCTATGATAACGACGTTGGATAAGTCAACTGTCAACGACGAGCACCTTATTCTCTTCATCTCTTGGTCTGATTTCGAGGATCTGAACCCCAACAAGATGTAGTTTCAATAGGATGGCGCTACGTTTCTCTCAGTTTATGTCACATTGCATATTTTGCACGAGCAATTTGAGGGCATGATCATCTCACTTGGAGATGATGCGAACTGCCATTCCGATAGAATCACTTTTTGGCGTGATTTTATCAGACAACATCCGTGTATATTTTTTTGAAAAAACATCCGCTAAACCAACTGTCAACGGTGAGCTTCTTATTACCTTCTTATCTTAACCGGAATTGGAGGATCTGGACACCAATGACATGTAGATCCAACAGGATAGCGCTACGTTTCTCATAGTTCATGTCACATTGTATATCTTACACGAGCTATTTGAGGACATGGACATCTCAATTAGAGGTAATGTTAACTACCCATCAAGATTGAGCAGTTTGACCTCGTTAGACTTTTTCTTGTGGGGTTTTCTTAAGTCGCAGGTGTATACGAATAAGTCATAAACTGCAGCAATCCCCTTCGGTCAAATTTACATACATACATGCATAATTGGCCATTACAACCCTTCAGTCAGAATTACGACCTAGCTTCCCACACCACTCATGTACTGTGCGTTAATTTTATACTAGTGGCAGGACCTACTATTTAACATCGACTCCGAACGACAGATATTGAGAAATTTTTTGCATGGCAGGTTTATTTACTCCCAGAATTTTTGGCAGAAATCAGCTGAGAGGAAGTCGCCGAAGAAATATTTTTTTTCATTTTAATGTCTGGCCTGCGGCTCAAACCCGGGCTTTACGTCTAATAAGTGAACACACTACCTATTAGACTCGGTCAGGTTTAGCTTTATTTATTCGCCAAAGTCTTGGAAAATCATGGAAACTTTCAATGAGCTCTATCCAGAGAAGCCGTGGCGGATATAAGAACAATTTTTTGTTTGTTTCTTTACCACCAAAACCCAGGGCATGGCACCGACTTATGCAGTGTATTGTATTGAAACCAGGACAATAGGCAACAGGAAGGTGGAAGGACATTAGAATTGAATCCATTTATAAGATCAATCACACAAAAGACTTCTGCATTAAGTGAGTTCCACATAGCTCGTCCAAACAACGAATTCTGTTCGTAATGCAGTGGGCAATCCTTTGGACAATTAACAATGAAACTATCTACTCTACGTGATAGACGCGTTATACGTAAAAAAATTTTGATTTTTGGGAACAAGTCTGGAGTACACTCCGTTGAAGTAGTAGTAAAATATCGAACTGCAAGACACATCACTACGTTGCTCTAACGAATCAATAGAGTTAGATACCCAATTGTTATTAAAAAGTTGTTTCGACCTCTCCTTAAATTAACGAGAACAGTGCAACACTAGCCATGTCATAGACCCCTGTAAGAATCGATTTGTTACATATGTCTACTAGACTACTTATGCAATCTGTGGAGAAAAGTTTGTATTTTCTGATTTGCAGTTTAGTACCCGAATCTTAAACAGACAAGTAGGGAAGACTTATCACATTTATACTAAAATATTACTTCAGTATTCATATGATGTACAGTCAATCCTCCTATAACGCGGAGAGTGCGTACCGCGTTGTATGGACCCCGCTCTAAGAAACTCGGATTTAACCGTACAAACCAGGCAAATTCGTAGCGCGTTCTATGGAAACCGTCTACCGCGTGGTATGGAAACCGCGCTATAAGAAACTCTGAGTTAGTACAAATCACATCATTCGTACCGCGTTATATGGAGACCAAGACAAGATAAAGTATTTTTATTGACTTAAAGAGTTCATATAAGGATTAATAAAAAAATTAAACAAAAATGTGTTTGTATATCTAGGCTGTGCCTGTAGGAGTACCGTGTTATAGGAGGGCTGTCGCAATTTCAGCTCTACGTTATGTGAAAACCGCGTTGTATGGAAACCGCCTTCTGAGAGTACCGCGTTATAGGAGGGCTTGCGCAATTTCAACACCGCGTTATATGGAAACCGCGTTCTGAGGGTACCGCGTTATAAGAGGGTTGACTGTACAGGAAATTTCTTCACATTTAACTGTAGCCCGAAATTAATTTGAGGTAAACTCAATTGAGATGATTTATAAGATTGAGTGATGGCCAAACAAATATTATGGTTTTGTGTAGGCATAATTGACCAGTTTAGTTACCATTTGTGTATATGAATTTATTTTTTATTTATTGACTTTATTTTGCAGACGAAACTTATTTAAATACAGGAATTTTCGTTTTCTTGCATATTTATTTGATTTGATTTTTTTTATTTGTCACTCACATACAAGAAATTTCTTTAAATGATTTTTATTCATAACAAATATTTTTGTTGTTGTTGTTGCCATAACTATAGATATTATATACATACGGACGTTTAAGCAAATTACAAAAACTAAGAAATTTTTTTTATGACCTAATGATTAGAGAAAGTGTGAATATGATTCATTGATATTGAAATTTTAACAAGGAAATGATGATTGTTTTGATGACTGTGGGCAAATAGAAAAATATCTCTCTCTTAAAGGAGGTTCACGAAAGATTGGATGATGACACATGATTTAACATAGAAAAATTGTGACACGTTGAGTGCCGACTTCAAGATAACTCGTAGATTGCGTTCCCTTCTAGGGTGCCAGCTACGAGTTATCTTGTTCTCACTAAACCTGCCATTTTTGTGTAGCTACGAATAAAATCGTATTATATCAGTGCTAGTATCGATAAATGGCTTCTGGGAAAAGAACAAAAAGTTAATGTTGGCTTGCGTGATCAGTTTTCTGAAAATTGCCGCACCAGTCAACGTGTTTAACAGCGAATTTCCACTTAGAATATGCTGCTAAAGTAGAATGACATCGAACCACAACAACAGCAAATCCGTAAGGGCAATACAAATTGCATCATATATGAAAAGAGTATGTCAAGAAGGGCGTGGATGAAGCAAGGTGAAGCTATGCAAGGTGGCAAAGCCGGCATTAGGTTGTGTTATTAGTGTGGTTAAATAATTAATTTTGATGTCTAATGTTAACAGTTCTTGAGATTGAAGCTAGAAATAAAATCAAAAAGCCAAAATTGATGAACAGTAATGGTATTGTATTTGGCTGGCAAGTTCTAATACATCCATCATATACGAGGTGTGATCAAAAAATAACCGTTATTTTCTATATTTTCAATAAGTATTTATTTATTTATCAATAACTATCTTTTCCCCTTCAAAGTAACCCCCCTCAGATATAATACACTTAGGCCAGCGTTTTTTCCAATCCTCGAAACACTTCTGAAACGTGCTTTTTGGTATCGCCAACAGCTCCTGTTTCGATTTTTCTTTTATCTCCTCAATCGTAGCAGAACGCTTTCCTCTCATCGGTGTCTTCAGTTTTGTCAAGAGGAAAAAGTCAGCGGGGACCAAGTCTGGTGAATACGGTGGTTGAGGCATGATTACTTTTTTGTTTTTTGGCCAAAAACTCACGCACAAGCATCACACATGCTTGTGCGTTATCATGATGCAAAATCCATGATTGGTTTTTCCACAATTCGGTGCGTTTCTGACGAATTGCTTCGCACAATCGGCGCATAATTTTAAGATAGTATTCCTTATTGACCGTACGACCTTGTGGCAAGAATTCATGATGCACCACGCCATTGTAATCGAAGAAAACAGTGTGCAAAATCTTCACATTTGACCGAACTTGACGTGCTTTTTTTGGTCTTGGCTCTTCTGGACGCTTCCATTGGGATGATTGGGCTTTGGTTTCAATGTCATAGCCATACACCCATGATTCGTCATCAGTTATGACCTTTTTGAGCAAATCTGGATCGTCGTTGAACGTCGTATACTAGCTCGGTGTTTTATCTTTACTTACATACATAATTGTTCATTATAACCCTTCAGCCAGGATTATGACCTAATTTCTTACACAACCAATGTTGTGTGTGTGTTAATTTTATGCATGAGTGGCGGGTGGCCTACAGTTTAAAGTCGACTTCGAACGACAAATTTTTGACAAACTGTTCATGGCAATTTTTTTACTCTCAGAGTTTTTGTCAGAAATCTCCTGAGAGAAAGTTGCCGAAGAAATAATTTCTCAGATTTTGTTTTATTGCAGATGTCTGTTGTCTGGGATTTGGATCGTGGTCTGCTAGCCTACTAGACTATGGCGACTTTTTTAAAATTAATAATTGCAAAAATAAATTTAAAAAAACTTTGCTTAATAAAATATTTGTTATATTTTTTACATTTCATTTAAATCCTATGCATGGTTATTAATTTATCCTAAAACTCTACACAAATACTTATTCTATGAAGATTTAAACTTTTTTTTTCAAATCATTCATGTTAAAATTATCCAACAATAATAAATAAAATTACAAAAGATTAATGTCGCCCATAAAGGAAATGGATACGACATTACACCGCCTGCCTTCGATTAAATCGAAATAACTAAACAATAAATCACAACTTCATATCAATAAAAATTAAACAAACAAATTAACTTAAAAAGGAGAAAACGAAAACACTTTTAAAGTTGGTTTTGCCTTCAAAATGCTGGCAAATGACGCCGTCTTCGTACGCCCTGATATTCACCAGTTGTGGCTGATCTACCTTTGCCAGGAAAGCCGCGTGCAAAAGGTGGTTTTGCATTTGTGGTCACATAATAAGTACCTCGAGCTCTGTAATACAATCAAAAATACGATGTTATATCAATTTTAAATAAATTTCAATAGATTTTACACATACTTGTGTGAGACATGTTCACCCATTAGCACATATTCGGAATCCTTGGGCTCACACCAACCTATTAAGTACGTAAATAGATTGGGACAGGGGCCAGCATAAAAGCCTCTTTTCGTTGTTATCGATTCAATAAAATATGGCGTTACTTTTGTGTGATCACAGGCCAATGTTTCTAAAGAAACAAAAAAAGGATTTCATGAATATTTTAATTTTTTTTCTTTTATTCCAATTGATTACAAACTTACGAAATAATGTTGGTGAACCCACACAGGCCGGCTGGCGTGTACCACCGTTAACATAAAAATCAGCATGACCACTCGAATGCCATTGACCCAATATGCCAGCGCCCGTATGTAAAACATCAACAAAATGAGCATCCGAAGAGTCCAAGTCCCGTGAGTTATTAGTGCCAGCATAAAAGAATATCGTAGGGTCCAAGGCAGTTATTCGTCCCAATTTACCTTCTTCGGGTTTCAAATAATTGGCTATCAAACCTGCTATATGGGCACCCACACTATAGCCTATGAAATGTAAATCATCGGGTCTTACACCTCTCGGATGTCTGGCTAAATATTTCACCAACTGTGATATGCAGAGACCACCAAAACGCGGCGCCCAATCCATTTGACTTAGACAGGGTTCCCGTACCGCTGCACCATAATCCACAACGATAATATTATATTCACCGATGGTAAAATAGGCCTCTCGTATATCAGGACTTGGACTTAAATTTCTACCACCACCAAATCCATGTATAACGATTTTCGTCGGATGTCGTGGATTAAAATGTGTGAAATAGAGGGCATTGTCATCCAAAACATCTATAAATTCGGGATTATCCTGTGTACGTCGTGTATACAAATAAAATTGTATCTTTGGATGTGGACATCGAAATGGCTTCTCGAGACATGATTCGGTAACATAGACTTGTGTATCGTTTTTTGTTTGTGCCACTGTAACAGAGAGAAAATACAAAACATCGGATTTATTTGAGGTTATGTTATGGTTTTTAAGGTTTAAACTGATTTAATAAAAAAATCGTAGAAAAACTTATTTTATGTTTCACTTTGAACGATTGTTTGGTTTCTTTTCTTGCTCTCTCCTAGATAAATTGATAAAATGGAGCACATCTGCAGGAGAAAGATGCTGAGGGAGTTAGTAGGGTGGTTAAATTTTTAGTCTGTTTTTTAAATTCCAAAAACAAAAATAAAACAAAAAGAAACAGGAGTGCTACAGTAGTTCTTTGACAATTTCTGTCCATAGCGCGGAAATCTATATCAGGATTTACTTTCTACAATAAAAACTTCCGCATGGTCTTCGTGTTTCGACTGTGGCTGATGTATGTATTGGCAAGAGAGTATGTTGAACAGCGTTTGGCATCAGCATGCCTTAGGAATCATGGAAGAGTATTACGTAGTACGTGATTTATTGCTGTTTAGAGACCTGAGGTATTTCACAATTTCTGCAGTGCCTGCGCAATCTGGGATTATGCGTACGATTCTCAAAAACATTTTGAATTTGCTCACGTACTAGATGGGCTGCTGTAGACATTACAAGATCGCTTCTACATAACATACATATATAATTGGTCATTACAACCCTTCGTGTCAGTATTACGAGCTAGCTTTTCACACCACTTATGTTCTGTGTGTTAATTTTATACAAGAGTGCAGAGCGACCTACAGTTCAAAATCGACTGCGAATGACAGATTTTTGAGACACTTTTCATAGCAATTTTTATTTACTTTCACAGTTTTTGCCATAAATCTGCTAAGAGGCAGTTGCCGTTTCTTTTGAAATGTTTGAACTGGCCTCACGTCTAATAAGCCAACACACTACCTACTAGGCTACGGCAATTAATTTTTTTTTGTCTGGTAAATTCGAGAAAATTACTGTTTCCATGTAGTTTTGTTATTGTAATTTGCTTTACTATTTACTCTCTGAGTTTTTGTCAGAAATTTCTGAGACGCAGTAGTCGAAGAAGTATTTGTTCATATTTCGTTTTGTTGGAGATGTCTGACCTGGGGTTTGAACGGCAGCAGCTCATTTAATAAACCAAACAATACCTAGTATACTACGGCGACTAGCTCGCTACTATACTTGCTTGTTGGTCGCCCTATAAATGGCTCATAGGGCTTTTTATGCACATTTCTACAGATGATGGTGCATAATCATATCTCTAGCGATTCGAGTTGGTCAAATAGTTTCATTTGAGTTACGCAACTACAATGTGCCACCAACATAGTTTCGTGGCATTAAGAATTTTAGCAGGACATAGGGGAAAGAAGTAAGAAAAGTTTAAGTACTTTACAGAACGGTATAAATTGCTACGGAAAGTACAAAACAAACTGCCAATGGGTGATAGTTTTTGGCAGGAAGACACCTTCAAAGTTTTTAGGAATTGATGTCAACAGTTCGGCCAACATGTTAACATTCAAGAGCAAAGGAATTGAAATTAAACACGGTATGGTAGAATTAGGCTAATGAAACATCAGACCTAATCACCTTATAACCACTAATTTATGTACACTGCTGGTATACCATTTATTTTACAGGCAGGTTATTTGTGTTACGATTCGTAACAAGACAAAACATATACCAGTCCAGTAGTAAGTTTTTCTAGTACAGACTGTAGTTGTTAGCTCTCCAACAAATCTGGATGTACCTACGTTAACGAAATGGATTATGTACTTAGAGGAATGATTGTGATTATTTACTGACATAAGCTTGATTCAAGCAATACTCCCCCACTAACGTAAGCCTTGATGGGTATCCCTATTCACGAGTCAAAAAACATTTTTTTTTTTCTTTGAAAAGAAACCAATTTTAAAACCTGGTCTGCATCATGATCAAGTTTTCTTTTCAATTTTATTACACTCTTACAATTTGTATACATTTTTTTCCTCTTCTTTATACTTCCAGAGAAACGAAAAGGAAAGTAAAAGTACCGGAAGTTTTTTTGAGTTGAAAAAAAAGCAGAAAAATGCAAACGAAAAACACAACAAAAAAAACTCATTTTACAAATTGTCTGCTCCTTTGGTATTTTTTTTAGCACTGCTTGCGTTTACTTCTTGCCAAGCCATTACAGAGTCGTAAACAGAGTCGTAATACTGAAGCTGTTGGACTTGTTTTGAATTGGTTGGACCAAATCAGCAGCAACAGATATTAAATGTAACTGTGACAGCAAATACTGAAAGCGATAATTTCTTTCTTTTGTTTTCTTCATTTTTTTTTTCTTTTTTTTTGGCGCCATTTAATAACGGTTATTGTGAATACCAAATACCTTGTACCCTGTTTACGTACGAGTATGGCAGCAAATTAAATGCGCAGATCATTTGAAGTGTTTTATTTTTTTTATTTTTAAACTTCAGGCTGATTTACATAATTCAGTGGAATTTTTTTTTAAATCGAATCAGGAAATTCGGTTGTTTTGTTTATTTATTGGTCTACTGACATTATTTGCCGTGTGCTTGCATTTGTGATGGTTTGCAAAGTGAGTTCAAAGGAAATTGAAAATTTATTACAGTTAACTGAAGTAGTCATTAAGGGAAAATATGGAAATGGTTGTAACAATATGATGTCGCCATAGTGTAGTAGGTAGTGTTCAAACCTCAGCCCAGACCTCTCGATCAAAAGGAAATATGCCTCGCAGCAGATTTCTGGCAAGAAAGCTGAGAATAAATAAAATTTCCATGAAAAAAGTTTCTCAAAAAAAATCTGTCGTTCCGAGTCGATTTTAAACTGTAAGTCCCTCGGTACTCATGTTTAAAATTAACACACACAACATAGGTAGGGTGAGAAGCTAGCTCGTAATACTGACACGAAGGGTTGTAATGACCAATTATGTATGTTATGTATGCAGTAATGAGCTTGTGACGTCTAAGGAAGCCCATCTAGAACGTGAGAAAATTCAATATGTTTTAGAGTATCGCACGCTTAATCCCAGAGTGCCCAGACACTGCAGAAATTGTGAAATGCCTCAGGTCTCTAAATAGCAATAAATCACGTACTACGTAATACACTTCCATGATTCCTAAAGTCATGCTGATGCCAAACGCTGTTCTACATACTCTCTTGCCAATAGATACATCATAGCCACAGTCTGTATGTATTGTAACAATATGCTCATGATTGCTGTTAAATGCATTAAGATGGTTCTCATGAAAGTTATAAAATTGATAGAAGAGGGAGAGTAATTTAATACTTTATAATCATAGCCTAAGGCTCCATGGGAATGAAAATCAACGGGATGGTATATAATGTGAACTTTGTTAAGCCGTAGAATCCTTAGTACCGCGCAGGCTAAGTACGACTTTTAAACTTGAAAACCAGAGATGGGAAACTCTCTTTTAGTCGGAAAGACGAATTATTTTCAAAGAGGTTGATGCTGACATACTAACACATTTCTCACTAATTTGACAAGGCACTCCTTCAACTAAAATTTATAATTCCCATGTAAAGTAAATTCCCTCAAGGCCTACTAAAGCAATTTTCCTAACTCATTAGTTAATGTGAAACAATAGTTTTTGTAAAATATTTTCTAAAATAAATACGACAGTCTTTATTTGAATTATTTACTGTTTGCTTTAACAGGAAATTTTCAATATTAATTGGTTCTCAAACTATCCATGCATGTGGCACAATAATTGTTAACCAACTATTTTGCATAATTATTGCAAATAAACTTTCCGTCAGGTGTATTATTTTACATGGCACTACGATCCCTAGATGTAAATAAAACTGCAGTTTGATAAAAATCCGTAACAGCAAACCATAACGACAAAACAGCATGTTAAAGTTATTAAACAATCAATCAAAACATAAATACACTGAAAAAAAATTAAACATACAAAAACAAAATAATATCAACACGAAAATATAACAAACAAATTACGAAAATTGGGTCCACTGTCTAGCTGATCGATAACAAAAAAAAAAAAATCGCATTTAAAATTGAGGAAAAAATCGTAAATAAATGCTTTTAGTTTGTATAAAATAAACCAGAAATATTATGTTTTTTATTTCGTATTTTTCATATGCTTTTTATAGTTGCAAGTGTAACACTAACTACCAGCACTTAATAAGCGGAAAAATTAAATTAAAGAAAAACACAAAAAATAACAACAATTAACCAGACAAAGAAAACTCTGGAAATAATTTGTTAATAGACACCAACCAAAACCATATTAGCGGTTAATGAGTCTTTAGTAATTACGTTTTGGTGAATACTAAGCATAAAATTCAAATTTTAGCCATTTTTTGACTTACAAAAAATACAACAAATATTTTAAGATATGCATCATGTTTAATTAGAACAACAACATTCATACTTGCAGGGAAGAGCCATTGACAACTGTCAGAATTTTAAAACGTCCTAATAACTGTGCC
Source organism: Sarcophaga rosellei (assembly GCA_930367235.1). Classification (NCBI taxonomy): domain Eukaryota; kingdom Metazoa; phylum Arthropoda; class Insecta; order Diptera; family Sarcophagidae; genus Sarcophaga; species Sarcophaga rosellei. The sequence goes on from OV884019.1 coordinate 34,779,898, forward strand.
CAAAATAGACCGCTAACTGCTAGATCTAAACATTCTCAAAGATGATGAATGATTGTCCACCATTCACAAGCATCTCTACAACTGCAGCAGAGATACATGAAGGGTAAAACAATTCATCTGTATTGCTTTATGCCTGATAATTGAGTGGCAGGAGAATTTCAATAGTTTCAGCATTCTGTCCTTAAAACACAGAGGCCTTTGAATTCCTATTCTGGTTCGCGCCTGAAGGAAACATCTGTTAACAAACGGTCATAGGACAGCTAATGTTCAAGTTGAAGTTGACAGATTTTATATCCATCGCACTTTAAGTCTCCGACAATGTCTACGAGTTACAAAACCCAATGTATCCTGAGAAGTTTGAATAGCATGGGAGAATATGGAATTTTACCTATGAAAATATCTGCAGCTTCTTCTCTTGACGACAGCTATTAGTCAGCAATTGTTCGAGTAGGAGGTAATGGATTCCACATCCATTTATGCTCTTTCCTGGCAAGTTCACCATCTCTCTTATTTCTATCAACAAATCGGTGTCTTAAAATTCAGAAAATTAAGAAAGCGTTAGCTAGACCTAGAGAAGCTTTAGCGGACATTTGAACGAGGTTATATTCCACAAAGTCGCCGTAGTCTGGAAGTGTGTTGGACTATTAGACGTGAGGCCATGGGTCAAACCCCAAGTCAGACATCTCTAACAAAATGAAATACGAAAAAATATTTCTTCGGCGACTTCCTCTCAGCAGATTTCTGACAAAAACTCTGAGAGTAAATAAAATTGCCATAAAAAGTTTCTCAAAAATCTGACTCGTAATTAAACTGTGGGTTCCGGCAGTCAGGTATAAAATTAACACAGACAAAAGAGTAGTGTGAGAAGATAGGTTGTAGTCCTGACTGAAGGGTTGTAATGACTAATTATGAATGTTATATAAAATTATGCACCCCAAAAACAAAATATATCAGCGGGAAACTTTAAGGCCAAATAATTCAATTGAATTTATACCGGATGTTCAAATTAAAGTCTTCAGTATCCCCGTAAACAAACTTTTTACACTTTATAAACATAGATAATTAGCAAATTAACATACAATATACACATAATCTTCTTAACATGCAGAAACAAAAACCGAAAAAAATAAAATTTTTAAGTAAATAAGTATAGAGGAGGAGAATACGTCAAGTATTTACCGACAAATTAAAACCTCTTAACATAATGACACTAAAACATGTTTAATGTTCGATGTTTTTATGTCTATTTGTTTACTTCGTGTATTTTATTTTATTTTTGTTATTTTTACTAAATAATAATATTTTGTTTTTGTTTTTTTTTATTTAAAAAAAATAGATTTTTTCATGTGTTTTGTTTTTGTAGAGCATGTGTTCACTTGTTTTTTTTTACGTTCATTTCGCGGTCCACTAAAATAAATGTTGCATTAACTTGAACTTCCACGATTATCTAATAACGTTTTTTTTCTCTCTTATGTGTTGTTTTTGTTGTTAGTTTTGTTTTCATCCAAAAACTTCCTCATGTTATTTGAATATTTTTGTTGTTGTTTTTGTTCAGTTATTTGTAAGTCTTTACAACAACGCACTACTACATACATTACTAATAAAATGAAATAAAATTTATAAAAAAAAAAACATATACGGGTAGTCTGTAGACCGGCAGCGTCATCGCTATTCATCTAAAATAAAGCGGCCGGCCATTAATGTTGCACAAGCAAACGTGCGATGCATCATTATGACCGACAAATTTCTTTGTAAACCAAGCCACTGTAGAAAAAGGCAATCGATAGAGACTCTGATAAATAGTTTTTTTTTTTTTTTTTTTTTTTTTTTTTTAATAAAATTTAAACAAATTATTTTAATTAAAAGAAAACAAAATCAAAAAAAAAATTCGTATTTTTTATAATTCGTAATAAAAAATTATGATGTTCAAGTGAAAAAGGTATTAAACGCGTAATTATCTAACTGAAAAAAAAGACAATTTGCCAAAGTTAATGAAATTAATGAAAATATTTATTTGGGGTGATGAATCAATGCATGTCATTTACTTTTTTACGTACTTAATTGGTTATTAAAATATTTAGTCAGGATTACAACCTCTCTTCTCACAGCACCCATGTGCTATGTGTTAATGTTATGCTAATGGCAGATTTTTCGGAAGCTTCCCTTGGCAATTTTATTTGCTTTCGGATTTTTTGCCAGAAGGCTGCTGAGAGAAGTTCAAAGAGGAAAGCAAATATTCGAACTAATTAGAGCCAATCCATGTTAGAAGCTCAAATGGATTTGAAGCGATCATACATGAGCAAATAAGCTATCAATTGGAACTCGTAAGTCATTGACAAGGAAACCAACTATAACACCCGTGGATACGTTGAATAACATTGCAGTACAGTGGATAGAGTGAACTGAAAAAATATCGTGTCAGTGCTATGGTCTGTGCAGGAGGAATCCCCTTGACGCTTAGACAAGATAGGATCAACAATGAAAATCAGATGAAGATCAGGCAATGCCGCCTCTAAAGCGCAAAGTAATTCACCACTACACTAAATGCACACAGAAAAAAAATGCACAGCGAAGAAAAAAAATAGGAACAGATAGATAAAGAAACGCAAAGAAATAAGAAGAGATATTGGACAACTATAACTCCGTTAGTGCCGTCTTTAATGGCAATTGAGTAATTCATCCACATTAGTCATTTCAGTGATAAGACGTTTTGAGAACTTCAAAACTAGGTCGTGCCTTCCAGATCCACTAAAATGATGACCAAATTACAATAAACTCCCCAACTGCATAGAGAGCACAAATTTCCTAAAATTTCACCAGCATATAAATTAATGGGCTTATATCTGAAAACAAAGCAGTAAAAGTCCATGAAATGAGCTACGAATTATTCCTCGTGTTGTTTACTCTTCGAGTCCGGAAACGAGGCGCTCATTGGACGTACATAGTACATATGTACATAATTGGTCATTATAACCTTTCAGTCAGGATTACGATCTAGCATCTAACACAACTTATGTTGTGTGCGTTCATTTTATACATGAGTGGCGGGACCTCTCATAGTTTTTGGGAGAAATCTTCTGAGAGGAAGCCGCCGAAAAATTTTTTTTTCGTATTTCATTTTATTGTTGGAGAGATGTCTGACCCGGGGTTTGAATAGTGGCATCACGCCTAATAAACCAACACAATACCTTCTAGACTACGGCAACTTATAAGACTTGCAAAAGCATAAAGAGCGTAAATTTAAAAAAAATTTCACTATCATTTAAATTAATGGGCTTACGTAGCTTACATACGTATTAAAACAAAATGGGCTACGAATTCTTCACCGTGTGCTTTATTCTTCGAATTTTAGTCACGAGCCGCTCATCGTAAAATTACACGAAATTCCCTTTTTTCTATTTACTTTTCAAAACATTTGGTTGTTCAGCTTGTTCAAATTTTGACAGAAATCAAGTAACAGATGTTTTCTGACAGGTACAATATTGCCTTTTCACGGTCTTATTGATGTATCGTTTACCTTGACTATAAGGAGTTTGTTTCTTAAGTCTTTTGTTGTTCGTGCTGTAATTATAATTAGCCAGAATATTTTTGTTAAAAATTTGCATTCATTGCCTTACGTAATTACAGTACGTAAGTACAGCATGTATGTGTCCTAAGTCTTTTGTTTTTTTAATGTACCAATAAAAAACCAGCTAAAGCTTCCGCATTTTAAAATTCAATTTCTTTTGCAATGTACATCTTTTTTAAGAAATTCATTTATTTTTGTTTTCAACATTAAAAAAAAAAATAAAACTTACAATATGAACCCACTCAAGCTTATAAAGGAAAAATTAAAAAGAAAAAAAAACTCAAGACGATAATATTCATTTCATGACAAATCATAGATTTGGTTCAATAAACCATAACAATTGATTACGGCAATCATGTGCAAAGGCCATCTTCACAGTGAACGTTAGACGTGAGCAGTACTACGACTGTTTCTTTCTTTTTTTTGTTTTTTTACAGTAACTCATCATGGCTGTTCAACAACAACTAAATAAAGTAAAGTAAACGTGTTGCCTGCATGAACTCCGTATGTTTTGGTTGTTATTTTTTTTTTTAAGTGGTTAGATGAAGAGAGTGGGAAGGTGGAGAGGGGGGTGTATAAGTTACATTACTTGATATTTTGGACTTGGGTGTTGTGCATGTTTTGGTTTTGTTTTTTAATGGAAATGTATTTCTAACAGTAACAGCGTTTTTTTTTTATTGTTTCAGTGTAGATTTAACAATGTTTTGCTTTTTGGTTTTGAAATTTTGTTTGTAATTATATTCCGGCAGATGTTTTTATTGGAAGTTTTGAAAATTTATAACAAAAAAACAAAAAACCCCCAATAAAACATTTGCCACTTACCATACATATGTATATGTATGTGTTAAACTTGTTTGAAAAAAAAATATTGTTTGGAATTTTGTGGAACTAAAAGAAAAAAATATTTCTTTTACTTCCATGTGTACTCGTATTTGAAATTCCAAAACACACGCATACCAGCGTACAAATTTTCCTATGGAAAACTATAAAAACGAAAAACCCACTCTTCAAGCAAACTGGTGGCAGTTGTGAACCAGTACTGCACTTAATATTATGAAATCATATGAAAAGCTTTAAAAAAAGGTGTACAAAATACATATACATACATATGTATGAAAAAATCAAGTTACATATTTAGTCACCTTGATTTTAATATATATGTGTTTTCTGTTTTTGTTGCATTTGCTATTTGGCGCGTAAATAATGTGGTTGCTACTACTCTCTTACAAGAAGTTGAGACAGATCTTTATCACTTGATTTGTTTAAGATTTGCTATGTATTATTGGAATTTGTTTACGTGAAACGATGCGTAACATTTTATTAAAGTGCAGTGATTTAAATTGATTTTATTTTTTTTTTCTTCTTTAATTTAATGGTTTTCTATTGCAAAATGTTATTATAAAATTATGTTAAAAAAAATAAAGAATCTGCAAAGAAAAAAACAAGAAAGATTAGTTATGCTGGTAATCAATGGGTGTAACCGCTGGCTATTGCAATAACTTAATAATTTTATATTACATACCCGAGAGTTGTATAAGCATTACGTTGAGGCAGTTTTTTTTTGTACCATAAATATTATTGCAGAATTGACAAAGTGAACTCATATATCATATGTACCATGATATTAAAAATGCGTTAAGAAAAGAGGATATTTAATCCAAATTAAAAATTTATACACACACTATTCAATTTGTATTGTTATATTATTAAATAAACAATGAAGAGATTATTCTAAAGGGTCCGCCATCTAACGTTTTTATTTTTATTTTCAACTAGTGCTTATTTCGTGAATTGTAACACTTAGCTCATGTCTGATTTGATAGATAATTAGTTTTATCCTTCCGCTGAACGAATATGGTTGTGTATACGCTTCGCTTTGCTAAGTGGGCCTGCGATCGACTTACAGAAAATGCCGATTTTGGCAAAAAATCATCTTTTCAGATGAAGCTCATTTTGATCTTGGCGGGTATGTAAACAAGCAAAATTGTCGCATTTGGGGCACAGAAAACCCGCACGCATACATTGTAAAGCCGACGCACCCAAAACATGTCACTGTTTGGTGCGGATTTTGGTCCAGAGGCATAATTGGGCCATTTTTCTTTGAAAATGAGCAAGGATTAGCCGTTACAGTCAATGGCGATCGATATCGGCCAATGTTGAACAAATTTTTGTTCACAAAAATTGAAGAGGAGGATATTGGCAACATTTGGTTTCAACAGGAAGGCGCTACGTCCCCACAGCCGAAGCTACACTCGATGTTTTGCGCTCTGTTTTTGAAGATCGAATTATCAGCCGCAGAGCTGATGTCGTTTGGCCAGCTCGGAGCTGCGATTTGACACCGTTGGACTATTATTTGTGGGATGCCGTCAAAGATAAGTGTTACGCCGACAAGCCAGAGACAATTGATGCTTTAATGGACAATATTCGTGAAGCCATTGGTGAAATACAGCTGCACACAATCGATAATGTGCTTAAAAATTGGACCGATCGTGTAGGCTACTGCATGGCCAGCCAAGGCAGCCATTTGAATGAAATTATTTTCCATTATTAACCGGAAAGATTGTACTTTCAAATAAAAAAAAGAAATTTGAGAAAATATTCAGTAGTTTTTTAAAGCATTTAAAAAAAAAGTTATTTGGCGGACCCTATAGTAAAAAGAAACAAACAAAGCAAAGAAATTACGATAACAGATACAACAAGAAAATAAATTACACCAACAAGGATAAACAAAAATTAAATTACAATAACAAAACTACATTGAAACACTAACGTTCTCGAATTTGCCAGGTCAAATGTAATAAAAAATTCAAGTTGACGTAGTCTAGTAAGTAGTGTGTTGGCTTATTAGATGTGAGGCCACGTTTCAAAAAATATTTCTTCGGCGACTACCTCTCAGCAGATTTCTGGCAAAAACTCTGAGAGTAAATGAAATTGCAATGAAAAAGTTTCTCAAAAATCTATCGTTCGGAGTCGAGTTTACATACATACAAACATAATTGGTCATTACAACCCTTCCGTCAGGATTAAGACCTAGTTTCTCACACCACGGGACCTACAGTTTAAAGTCGATTCCGAACGATAGATTTTGCCAGGAATCTGTTGAGAGGAAATCACCGAATAAATATTTTGTCATCTTTCGTTTTGTTGGAGATGTCTGACCTGGGGTTTGAACCGTGGCCTCACGTCAACACACTATCTACTAGACTACAACAACTTCAGAACTACAAGAACAGAGTTTGGAAACTTAAAATTGGAGATAAGGAGTATGATGCATTTGAACACATATTTATAAAGTGTGCTGTGGGAGTCTGACTCTCAATAACGTCCTAACGTTTGTCATTGATGACAGTACAATAGATAGTATGGTCATAGTACTCTAATTCCTCTACACGAAAAATAATAACACATCACCTGTATATTTAAATTTTCATTACATCGATAAGAACATCAAATAGACTTAGTGCAAGCTAGTCCTGGAAGAGAACTGTTCTTTTAAATCTATTAAATGGGCTTAATGATCATCAAATGAAACTGCAACTGGCAGTCTAACCATTTTATCTAATATAATATAATATTAATTACTTTTAGTACATTTTATTCGTTTTCATCATTCCTTCTACCACATTTTGTTGTTGTTTGCTTGGTATACTTCAGTTTTATTAATTAAGGTATTGACGAATTGTAGAAGATGTTATGGTTTTGCATGACGTCGCCTAGAAATAATGGTCTCAAGGGAAGTATATTGGGTTGATAAGTTGAATTTCATGATGATGGGGAAAAAATTAGTTTGGAAAAGTTTATTCTGCATTCGGCAACGAATGATTAATGTCGTTTTAAATATTTTTATTTGAAGATCGGTGTAGTTTACATACAATAAATGGAGAAGTGTAAACAAACTTTTATCACACACATTTAAGCATCTAATTGTGGTTTTTTATTTTGCAACATCAAAAGTAATTTTTAAAATATGAGCCACTTGTTGTCATGGCTTGTACAGTAAAATCATAAAATTTTTATTTGGCTATTATTCTCTGTTTTAATGTATAAAAATATTTTATGATCATAAATTTGATTTATTTCAAGGTTTTCCAAGTGATCAAGAACTTTAACAATTACACGGTCAAACAAAAAAACAAAAAAAAAAAAAGATTCTTAAATTCTAGCCACAAGCCGAAAGTGCAATTAATAATAGCAGATGCATAAAAATTTTATTGCCAAAAGATTGTCAATTAGCCGAGATGTCAACACTTGAATTGCTAACATGTGTTCATAATTAATTTTTTTATTTATCAAGCATTGTATTAGCCCTACAATAGCATCATTAGCCATTCACCCGGGCATATTGTAAGTATTTGCGTTAAAGTGGTCACAGTAATAGTCAGAGTTTAAAAATATCACAGTCATTCGAATTAAAATCAAGTGCAAATTAATATTGTGAGCGTGTTGCGAGGTGTCCCATTAGTTGAGAAATTATATGTTATTTTAAAATTTTTTTTTTACTTCATAATAAAAGGTTTTCAACAAAAGGTTTTTTAAACTTTTTTAAAACTTTTTTTTTAATTTAAGCTTGAAAAGTTATTAAAATGTATGATTTGTATACGTGTATTGTACGCATGTACTTATTATTGTCATAATAAAAGTGTCAAGGTAATTGCTGGATTGCTTTGTTTTCTTAACTTTTAATTAAAATTAAAGTTTAAATACTTTTAAGTAAAGAGAATAAAATTTTTAATTGAAATAGAATACCCAAAAGTGCTTCTTTATAACCGGAAATCATGTTTTAAGGAAAAAAAAAAACAAATGGGGTTGTAGTTGATTACAATCACGATTATATTGGCCGTATACATCACTGTTGTCTAGCTCTAGTAAATTTAATATATCGAATGCTATAGTCAATGTGTTTTAAATATTACATATCCATCGAAGTTTCATAGTCTGGATGAAATGTTTTCGAAAGACCTGCAGCATAATAAGAATTTTCTCATACCATGTATCCAAAAGCATCTTTGAAATCGTATATTTTGAAATCTTCCTAAACGGAAGGTTCTATTTTATTAGGACTGTATCAAATATGAAACTCAAAACAATATAAATATAATACTAAAGACGCCTATGGGTGAAGTGGACTGGCAAATAAATGTATTCATTGACTGTCCTGTTCCCCTATAATAAAGTGTGTCTGTGGAAATGGTACCATTCAGGAGTAAATTAGAAGAATAGGTCCAATGTCGGAGCAATTCTTAACCTAATTTCTGAATTTCCGTTAATTTTTTATGATATTAACTTTATTCCATTATCTGTTCTATCACCAAACTAAATTATTCAGCTTGATCCTGCTTATGGCATCAGTTGGGTTGCTTTAGGTTTGTTTAAATTGGCAACCTCTTTAATCCCGTAATTGGTTCCTATAATGCTCCATGGTACCTATTGTGTGATATAACTAAAACTCCCTCGAAGCATTTCTCAATCATTCCGGCAGTATTGTGAAAGTGTAAATAAATTCCTGTCTATAAATTACCATTGTCTGGTGTTCTTCGTCTAGCGCTCTCAAGTTCCGGACAAGGACAAAGAAAATATTTTTCTCCTCTGTTTATTCGTAATCACAGCTTCTGCAGAGGCCGTTGTAAGGTATTGTCAGAGTTCAGCGTGGCAGTAAACTTCTATGAGGTTCCTAAGATAAGCACTGGTTAGCATTTTGTTCTACACATATCCCTAGCGGGCCATATTTATCTGGTCTAGTCTAGTTATCTATACAAGTGAGTTTATTATCTCAAACATTAAAAAGCCACGGACTTGTTGATCTACCCCCTCAAGGGTGGAGTTGGTTTTATTCGGTTTTATTGAAGTTATCTTGAATTGAGAAATTTAATCACGGATAAGTATATACTGAAGTGGCAGTAGTCTAGTCGGTAGTGTTTTGTTTTGTTAGGCCATAATTCAAATCCCAGGTCAGAAATCTCCAACAAAACGAAATATGGAAATATTTTCCTTCGGAGACTTACTCTCACCAGATTTCTGGCAAAAACTCTGAGAGAGCCATGAAAAGTTTCTCAAAAAACTGTCTGTGTTCGGAGTAGACTTTAAACTGTAGGTCCCGCCACTCATGTATAAAATTAACACACGCAACACAAGTGGTATAAGAAGCTAGATCGTAATCTTCAATTATGTATGTACAGTCACAGAACAAAGTCTATATACAACGTCTAATTTTTTGTTTGTTTTTTTTATTTTTTTTTCTAATAATTACTAGGTTCTACATTCGTTTTTGTCTTCAAACATTTTTAATTGTTATTACTTTAGACAACTATTACAATGGGCCCTGTGTGCGGCCTAAGTGTGTCCGCTCATGACTCCATCGAGGGGACAGCCACTTCTACCTACATTAAATAACGCTATAACACCTTTTTCAATTTGATAAAAATCACCGTGAAAGTGTTTACATACAGCAGTGTATGAAGACTTTTTTCTTTGACTGTATGTAAATAGATAGTGAGGTATTCATTGTCATTCAATGTTTATCTGACCTGGATTCTAACATATTCTTGAGATTTACGTTTACTAACTATTTTATGAGAAGGGAATGCCTTGTTTTTCAAGGACTATGTGAGAAAGCATTTAATAGTCAGTTGAGCTCACATGTAGAATATCTTGAAGATTTAAAACATGAACTGATTTTAAAAAAACAAAGCATTTTCTGTGTGCTCCAGGGATTATTCGAATATTTCTAAATGGAACCGTTTATGGAACCTATACTGGCTGAAAGTAGGAAAGATAAATATTGTCAGAATTAATTTGTTTCCACAATGTCACCTAGACTGAATGTACTTTAACAAAAACATTAGTGGAATCAATTCATTTATGGAACCTTCTTATTGGCTCTATTAAAATAGAGAGAATAGAATAGCTCATCGTATCAAATTTTATTTCTTTGGAGAAATATGAAAAATATTTGGACATTTGTGTTACATGATTATTTAATCAGCATTTATAATAAATTCATAATAAAACAAAAACTAGCTAAAATATGTAAGGCACAATCAATAATAAATTTATTCAATAAATTCCTAATTTTTTTTTTAATTGGAAACTATATTTTGTAGCCATGTAGACAACCAACCTTGACCTACTAAATGTAGGGTATCCAATAGACATTTAAATTAAAAAAGCAAAATATTATTTATGTTTTCATTTTTGTTTTTCTTTTTTTTTTTTGTTTTTTGCATGCAAAAACAATATTTTTTCAATACAAATTCACAACAAAAACAAAAGAAACAAAACTAATAATAATGCACAGACAAAATAATAGAAATAATATAAAATAACATAAATGTGCTGATATATGTATGTATGTATAAACGATTAACATTAACCTTTGCATACAATATGCATAATAATGAAAAAGAAAATAGCAGAGGGAGACTAAACATACATACATAAGTAGGCAAGAAAAAATCAAAAGACTTAAGACACAAGCGTTGTTTTGTTTCTTTTTATTTAAATGCTTATGATAAAGGGTGTTATTGATGATGACCAAAAAGAAACAACTATGAAAATGTAAAAAAAAAAAAAAAAAAACAAAAACAATAGTAATAATAATAACAATCATGACAATGATTCAGTAAGTTTGAGGTAAAAACCTTAAGTCGAGCTTTGGCCAAGACAATATGCAAATATGGCCAAGCGTGTTCAGGAGAGAGCAATATTGAACAACAAAAATAAAAGCGAAAGTAAAAGTTTTTACTGTGATCGATCAAGTGTATTTATATGTTATTGTTGTTTCTATTGTTGTTAAATAAATTAATACAATACCGGCATTTCTTAAAAAACAGCTGAGTCCCATAAACATGATTATTGTTGTCTGTGTGATGATTTTCTGTTTGGTAGGCATGTTGTAATCGCTTAAGCTTTTATTTTTCTTAATTTATTTAATAATTTTGAAATTTATTTTTTGAATATTTAAAATAAAATTTTTTTTTTTCAAAAGAATTTTGTTTTTAAACACTTTGTAACACAATTTATTTATTTTTTTACGATTTTCAATTTTTTTTTTGTAATTTTGTTAAAATACTTGACTTCTTTATAGTTGTTGTTGTTATGCTTCTTAATTTGTTTTAAATTTTTTTTTTATTTTTTTTTAATTATGGCCTCTGTATGTTGTTTTAAATGGTAGTGGTAGTGTGGCAGTGGTTTGGAATTTTAGCTATTCAATACGAAATCCATTTACATTTACCAGCATATGGCTTTAACTGGCTGCTGAATTTTATTGGGGTTTTTTGGTTTTTTCTTTTTTTTTTGTTGCCTTTTGAAGACAAAAATATCAACAACAAGCTTATTATGCAACAAAACTCTGTATGACAAAATATTTTAATATTTAAATACGTTTTAACTGTTTTTCTATTTTTATTTTTAATTAAATTTATTTCAAAAATTATCACTTTAAAGTTAAAAAAAAAATTACAAAAAAAAAAACTTTAATTTAAATTAATTAATTAACTTAAACATCCACATCCGCTTAACTGATATTTAGTAGGCTAATAGGTTTGCTGTCGCTTTGTTTTTTTACATGAAAATATTTCGTTGATTTTGAAATTTGTTTATTTCGATTTTCTTACTATTTTTTTGGTTTTTTCTTACAAAATTATTTAATTCGTTAAATTCACTACTTGTCTCCCGACGTTATCGTATTTCGTTGCGTTTCTTATAACCGTTCAGTTGGCGCGCTCAATTAAATCTGTTATTTTGCTGATAACTTTTGCTTTCGTTTGCCTCTGGTTATTGGCTTTTGTAAAGAGCCAGTATTTTTTTATGACGGAGTGTTGCTTACATGCTGAGAGTTTTTTTAAAGCTTTTATGCTGTTCATATGCATTTTAATGTCAATGTTACGTTTTTGGAGAATTTCATAAGCTTTAAACAAGTCTTTTAAGTTTCGCTTATGATTTGCAAACGAAAGCTTCACTTAAAAAAATTTTAATGTAACAGAAATTTTTATAAGCTTCAATTAACCAATTTATGGATTTTGTAGACGCCATGATCTATGAGGTAGCGTGTTGGCTACTATACATGAGGTCACGGTTCAAACCTCAGATCAACGAAGCAAAATGAAATATGAGAAAGTATTTCCTCGGTGACTGCCTCTCTGTAGATTTCTGGCAAAACACTGAGATTAAATAAAATTGGCATGAAAAAAGATTCTCAAATATCCGTCCTCCGTAATCGACTTTAAACTGTAGGTCCCGACACTCATGTCTAAAGGGTTGTAATGGCCAATTATATATGTACGTGCATATGCATCTATCTATTGGTCAATTCACACAAGCCTTTGTATCGTTGTATTCATTGTATTGTTGGAAGAACATACAACAGTGTATGATTGTTGTTGATAATTTTCATATACAAATCCGATACACTCATACACATTTTTTCCATATGTTTTTGGAAGTTGTATTGGTTTCGTGCTATCAAATTGTGTGAATGAAAAATGTGTATATGTTTTCATATGTTGTGTTGGTTTCGGGCTATCAAATTGTTTGAATGCCACGAAATACACAATACGGCATAGCATTGAGCGTTCACAAACAAACAAATGTAGTCAATACAACATACAGCATACAAAGTTGTGTGAATTGCCCATATGTTTTGAAAACATAAAAAAATGCGGAAAAGTTTGCAAAACTGAATGAAATATTTACATATTTGTTGCGATTTATGTAGGTTATGCCTCAGGCATTGTATAAACAAAGTATATCTGTTCAGAATAGGTACCGCTTCAAATTCTGTGACAAATCATCAGAACACGTACTTAAACCTGTGAGACACATTAACTCCAAATCGTTACATTTGATGCTGAGTACGGAATTGTTCTTGTTGACATCGAAAAGCATTTCGAGGTTTGTAAGGGCAGTATACCTAGGGGAGACATGACAGGAATACCTTACAATACATTAATGGTGCGGCAACAGATCGTATGGTCGCGGTTCGGTGGCGCCGCTACGTATTTGTTCCAACAGTTTGAACACCTCGAAATGTTGTCGTATTTCCGGATGAACTATGCTTACTCGTTTGAAAGAGTCATTGATGCCATTATAGATGAAGCGGATCTAAAATATAAAATTTCCCCTGACTCTAGAGCATAAACCAGGCTGAATTTGAACGATGGCATGGATTATGTTGGCTCTGAAAGCGTCTATGGTTAGTGGCTCATTCGCATACACCTGAATGTTTAATTCTACCTTTATATCCATTCATTATGGTTTGGCACAAGGAACTGATGAATGACAACTAATTTGGCAGATGTAGTGTCAAGCAGATGGCCGTTATGAACTGTCAAAATTCGAAACTCCCTGTTGGAAGAGCTATTATATGGTTGCTATTAAATCGGATATTTACTTATACACATAATTCTTATTTTCTCTTTCCCAAACATTGGTTTCTGTGACGTCGACTATGTTAGGGTCTATTGAAAGGGGCTTATTTAAGTTCTACTTTGAGCAGGCAATTGATGGCTTTAATAGATTATTGATAAACTACAGTAGAAGAAACATATCCAAATTAGCGACTATTTTGATTGGATACTTATGACAAGCATAATGATTATTACCGTCGCTGTGATAATCTGAAAGAAGAGGAAACTGTTAGACACTTTCTGTGTAGTTGCTTTGCCCTTCTTAGTAGCATTAATAGTGTCTCTGGTAGCAAGCTTATGCGGGGTTTACGAAGATATCAAGCGTCAATGCGCAAGACATGCTCAAGTCTCATCTCAGTGTGACATATTCTGTATGAAGGGCACGCAAGCGTCTCTCGACAATATATCCCACGGTCTACGATGACCTCCGTTAACATATTTAACAAGTTGTTTAATGCGATAGTAATTTTTACTATTAAGTTATCATATATACGGGCTTCAGTGAAATCCATTTGCATATATGAAATTATAATGAAAAATGAATGAAATTAAAACTTATTCATGATATGGAAACTCATTCATTTTGGTGATGGAATTACTGTTTACAAAGTTAAAAATATTTTTTAAATAATTTCCAACCGTATCTTTAAAACGATTGCAATTGAAGAGGGTATCTACATACATACATACATACGTAATACATAATTGGTCATTAGTCAATACCCAACATACCATTTAGCAATCAAACCGCAATATAACTTGAGAATAAGCTTATAATAATAGTTCTTTTCAAGCTTTTTTTTATTAATATTACAATAATATTTTTAAAATGTGAATTCACAAGCAGTTTTCAACTATGCTTGAGAAACTATTGTTAAACACAACTGTTTCTAAAGTATGGATAAAAAAATCTGACGATTGAAAAAAACTTAGTATTCTCAATAGTTTTTAAATTAAATTTTACAACAAATTGAGGGAGAAAAATAATAACTGACATATTAGGAGAACAGTTATGCTGGAAAGGCACTGAATCAAAGAAAAGTGTACGAAATCTTAGCACAACAAAGGCAATACGAAGTAAGTAAAAATTAAAAAATAACAAAATTTTAAATACAATATTATAATTATTAAATATCTACAATTTATAGGTGCAGCATTGGCCATTGGAATAACAGAGGATCAGTTCATAAAGGACACTCGTACCTACATATTTCCAGTTCGCAAAAAATCAAATTAAACTCTAAAACAATTATAAAACTAACAAAAACACAATAAAATATATAAATAATATTTTAATTGAAGAAAATACATTTTTTTATTGTCAAGCTTGTCATTTTTGTTGAAAAGGTTATGAAAATATTGAGACGAGTAAGCTTTTATATACAACACTTAATATAATATTACATTTGTAAGCTTATTCTACAATTACAAGAATAAGCTTTTAGTAATCTTACACATATAATATTATCACGAGGGTTCCGTTTTGATTTTTCTACAATTGTTACTATAACCTTTTTCAATATTTTCTTAAGACTTTTTCAAGCTTAATGCTTGTGTCGGTAAGCTTAATATAATATTATTCTCAACACATTTGGTTTATTGGGTATTACGACCTAGTTTCTCACACCAATTATGTTCTGTGTGTTAATTTTATGTATGAGTGGCGGAGAACCTACAGTTTAAAGTCGACAGATTTTTGAGAAAACTTTTCATGGCAATTTATATTTGACACTCAGAGATTTTGCCAAAAATCTGCTGGTAGGCAGTCACCGAAGAAATATTTTTTTTTCATATTTCGTTTTGATGTCTGGCCTGGGGTGCGAACCCGGGCTTTACGTCTAATAAGCGAACACACTACCTACTAGACTACGGCGACTTTTATTTTACTCTCAGAATCTTTGGCAGAAATCTGCTGAGAGCAGGTCCCCGCAAAAATATTTTCTTCATATTTTGTTTTTTTGTTGAAGGTGTCTAACCTGGGTTTTGAACCGCGGCCTCACTTCTAATAAGTCAACAACACTACGGTGGATTACGGTGACTTCTGGTATCTATTTTTGCAGAAAACCTCTCAATTCAGTATTTCCCTATTTTGGCAGTTATGGAACTAATTTAGCCAATTAGAAACATTTAAAAAGGAAATACCAATTGAGTATGTGGAATAAGGATGAGTATAACATCGTTTCTAATGCAAACATAGTCAGCATAGACTTGGTTTTCAAAGCCTATTTAAAGAGCTTCATGCAGTGAATTCTACCATACAGTAATCCCTCGATTTACGTCGCAGTTGGTTTCGTCGTTTCGTCGTTTCGATTTACGTCGCCTTATTTTGGAACCAACTGCGACGTAAATCGAAACGCCGTAAATCGAATTTCATATTGCTCATACTACAAAGTATGTAGTATGTTTTTAACAAGGAACTTAAAAAGTTACATTAATCCCTCGATTTGTATCGCAGTGGGTTCCAAAAAAAGGCGATGTAAATCGAATGACGACGCAAATTGAAGTTAAAGAGAACAACAAATTTGACGACGTAAATCGAAACAACGTTAATCGAGGCGACGTAAATCGAAGGATTACTGTATTCCAATAGCTTTGTGCTGTAGGTGGCAAGTTTTGCAAATTTCTTTTTATTTTTCAAAAACTGAAATTGTTAAAATTTTTTAGCTGAAATGAAGTTGAATGAAATTTTTAAAAAATTCCCATTGTATTGACCCACAAACTAGAATGAAAGTCTGGCATAATTTTAATCGAAATATTTCTAATACCAACCAAAAAAAATAAAAAAAATAAAAAAAAAAACTTGACTGTGACAGTGAATGACACTTGAAATTAGAGCGAATTCTTAATTAGCATGAGGGTGTTTAACAATTCTAAAAAGTTTCTAAACAAGATATGTACATACATATGTGGTTATAAATCGCCCACCTACTTGGCTAATTTATGTTAACGCTGTGGTATTTCTAAAAAAAAATTAAAAAAAAGAAATTAATTCGGGTGTTAAATAAGTTGGGATAGGTTAGTTAGCTAGCTTTTTTCAAAATTATGTTATAAAAGCTAGAAATTTAAGTAAGTGGTAGGCATTATTTGGCATAGTGTTATACCGTAGAGCGTAATAAGTTGACAACGAAGAGAAAAATGTGGAAATATTTAATAGCAGTGTTATTTCTATGGAAAGGTGATAATTAATTAAATCTTGTGGCAAAAAATAATTAAAAAAAAAATTTTTTTTTTCCAACAGGGTTTAGTGAAGCCAACCCTTTTGTGGGATTATTTGATCCCAAATGTGTAGTGGAGCAGAATATATCATGTCCCCATGAAAATGTTACATTTTGGCTGTACACCAAGTAAGTCTTTTTCATCACCAATACATGCTCATTCTTAAAGTAACGAATATTTTCCTAGTAAAACCTTAGATACACCATTGAAATTGAATCCTTTAAATTTAAATGCCTCGGATTTCCAGCCTAGAAAACCTTTGTATATAATCATACATGGCTATACAGGTGATCGTGACTATTCGCCTAATGTCTACATAAGACCTGCACTATTACAAACGGAAGATGTTTATGTCGTCTCGATAGACTATGGCCCCCTAGTGCCCTATCCCTGTTATTTTGCCGCTGTAGAAAATTTACCCTTGGCAAGCCGATGTTTGGCTCATCTTATCAATACCATGGTGGAGCAGGGTGTAGTACAAAATGAAGACATACATATGATTGGTTTTAGTTTGGGTGCTCAGGTGGCAGGACAAACTGCCAATTATTTGAAAAGAAAATTAAAACGTATTACAGGTATTGCTTACAAATTATTTCAATTTTATAACTGTTTTATGTAATGTATCTCATATTTTAGGTTTAGATCCTGCCAAACCCATGTTTATAACTGTGGGATCAGATCGCAAACTGGATCCTACAGATGCCGAATTTGTAGATGTCATACATACAGATGTATTGGGACGTGGTATGCTGAGATCCATGGGTCATGTAGATTTTTATCCTAACATTGGTCCCACTCAGCCGGGATGTCAAATCGAGAATATAGATGGTAAGTAAGTTATGGGCTACACATGGATAAAATTTGTACACATAACATGGGTAATGTGAGAAGCTAGGTTGTAAACCTGACTAAAGAGTTGTAATTTTTCCATTTTAATAGATCCCGGAAGTTGTAATCATGATCGTGCTCCTCAATATTATGCAGAATCAATTTTAAGTGATCGAGGTTTTTGGGCCTATAGTTGCCCTAGTTGGCTACATAACCTATTTGGCTTGTGTAGCCCTAATTCGAATGATGAGAAAATGGGTCATCATGTTAATCGCAGGTAATTTGTGCTGCTGCTTAAAAAAAATTAAATTTCAATTAATTTTATTTTGCTCCATATAGTGCCACTGGTTCTTATTTTCTGGAAACTTCGTCGAGTACACCATTTGCTTTGGGTCCCTTTAATAAAAGTACTTTGGCGGTGCATCGCCGATTGCCATTACTTTACGACTACAAAGACATTGGTGATGATGATTTTGAGCCCCAGCTGCGTAAGGGCTTTACCGATTGGACTGAAAATGATTTTATAGAGTTTGGAAAGAACATACGTTTGAATTAAATTTTAAGCAGGGCCCTCTGTGCAAGCAAGGCCTAGCTAATGGAAAGATCCTGATGGTAGTATTATTATGCTGTAGTTAAACCCTTATATTTTTTAGTGTAAAAAAAAATTATTAATAAATTAAATATTGTTTTAAGGTCACACGTAATATATGTTGAAACACTTTTTGTTTTGCTATATAAACCATAATATTTGATTGGAATTATTAATAATACTTCACGCTTTCGTTTCAATTAAGAAAAAATATGAAAATATTGTGTTTAATTTTAATTTTGATTGGAAGTAAGTGAGTTGTTTTTGTTGTAGACAAATTATTAATTAATTTTTATTAAACATTTGATATAAAAAAAAATTAGCAAATATTTGTTACAACTCCTGCAAAGCCTCGCCGGTCAGAACTAACAGTACGATTTTCCATTGTTTAATTGCTAAGGATGAATGTCCCAATGAAGATATAAAGTTTTATTTCTATACCAGGTAGGGATAACAAAAAAAAAAAAAAAAAAAAAACGATTGTACAGTGAGCGCCAAAAGTGAGTAAACACCACTGAAATAATTCATTTTCTTCGGATAGCGAGAAAAGTAATGAGAATAGTCGAATAAATTTTCAAAAATAAAAACGTTTATTTATTACTTATAAAATGTTAAAACAAAAGCAACAACATCATAATAGAAAATTTAAAATTATAGTGGATGTTGACTCACTTATGGCGCTCACTGTATATGTCGAGTTAACTCTTTTCATCGAAATTAACTACAATTTAGGGAAACCGAAAACAATCCCATACTCTTGGATATCACCAATGTGAGTGCAGATTTATTTCCGGAACGCTTGCCTTTAAAAATATTAATTCATGGCTATACCTTAAATCATGATCGTTCGCCAAATTTAGAGTTACGACCACTATTGCTACAGCAGCAGAATACGTATGTCATTAGTGTAGATTATTCACCATTGTCGCGATTGGGCTGTTACTTTCCCTGGGCGGTGCAAAATGCACGCACAGTGGGAAAATGTTTAGCCGTGCTACTCAGCAATTTAATGGATCAGGGAGTATATGGTCCAGACGATATACACATTATTGGTTTTAGTTTGGGTGGACAAGTTGCTGGTTTGACAGCAAATTATTTGAATAATAAAATTGCCCGCATCACAGGTAAATACTGAACAAGATTTAAAGTTTTTGCAGAATTGTTAACGAACTTCACTTTTTAATAGGTTTGGATCCAGCTGGTAATATATTTCTTACGGCCTCGCCTGCTGATCGATTGGATGCTTCAGATGCCGAATTTGTGGATGTTATACATACAACTACGGCAATTTTTTCTACCCGCCTGGCAATGGGTCACGCTGATTTCTATCCCAATACCTTAGATCTGGTACAACCCGGTTGCAATTTTAATGAAGGTATAGATAGGTCAGTGTTGTTGCATACAAAGCCAATTACGATAACTTGTTTTTTTATTTTTCTTTTCAGTTCTTTGTAGTCATTATCGTTCGAATATTTATTATGCCGAATCGATGACAACCACTGTTGGTTTTTGGTCTTATAATTGTGGCAGTTATTTTGAATTTATATTCAATCAGTGTACAAAATATGCTCATATACCCTATGCTAAAATGGGTTATTTTGTGGATGAGAGGTATGTGGTCGTTCAAAATAAAAATCTTATAAATTATGCCACTATAATTTAAATTTTAGTGCCAGAGGTTCATATTTCGTAGAAACGAATGCACAGCCTCCATATGCTAAGGATCCTTTTAATCACGTAGAACTTGAGGTGGCCGAGAAAGAAACAGTAACTCTTGAAATTTGTTAAACACACAGTGGAGTTCATAACAATATTTATTTTTTAATTGACCCCGTAATAAAATCATATATATGTATACACAATGGGGTTTCTCTATAACGAACATCGGTAAAAAATATCTGAAAAGGTGTTTACTGTTGTTGTTTACATTCACTTACTTACTTACTTACTTAATTGGCCATAACAACCCGCTTAACGGATCTCGGCCTGCCGCAACACATCCTTCCAGGCGCCTCTGTTTCTTGCGCGCCTACGCCAGTTGGTCACACCAATCGATGACAGGGCTTCCTCGATTTGCTCCTTCCAACGGATAAAAGGTCGTCCTCTTCCCTGACTTCCGCAAATTCCCGCATCAAGTACCTGTCTCGCCGGAGCATTTCCCGGATTTGGCGTAGTGTGAAGATCTGGTCGATGATGGACTTGCCAGGTCTGAAGCCGCACTAATAAGGTCCAATCAGTGTTTTGACGAGTGGCTTCAGTCGTTCACACAATACGCGAGTAAGAACCTTATATGCTTATACCCCTGAAATTGGCGCATATCGTAGGGTCTGCCTTTTTCAGCACAGGCTAGAGGACACTGAGGTTCCAATCGTTGGGCATACTTTCCTTTAGCCAGATTTTGTAAATAAGCTGGTTGGTAGGGCACATACCAACTCATTACATCCGGTCTTAAACAATTCAGCGGGAAGGCCATCACGGCCCGCCACTTTATTGTTTTTAAGACGCATAATCGCGACTTTGACCTCTTCATGGCTAGGCGGCGGAATCTCCACGCCGTCATCCTCGATCTGGTCCGGCATATCTCTAAAGGCGGAATTGGTGTCGTCATCGCATTATAACTGTATTTCACTTTAATAAAGATTTTGTCATGACGAAATTAAAATTCTGATTAATTAATAAAGCTACTACTGCGTACAGCGGCCTTAGGTCGGCCAAGTCAACAAAAAGTTTCTACACAGAATTCTTTATTCGTTCACAAGGCAGTAAAAGGCTATGACAGGGGAAATTGGTGATTTAATATTGGCAGTTTTTGTTTGCATGCGAACTATAGATATCGATAACTGCGGCTTGACAGCTGAAAACGTCAAACAGTAAAGTTTGGTAAGTCATCGTGAATTGTATACCGCCCGGACAATGTTTCCGAATTTTGAAATTTACATACATAATTGGCCATGACAACCCTTCAGTCAGGATTGCGGCCTAGCTTCTCACACCACTTATGCTTTGCGTGTTAATTTTATACTTCAGTGGCGGGACCTACAGTTTAACGTAGACTCCGAAGGACAGATTTTTGAGAAACATTTTCATGGCAGGTTTATTTTACTCTCAGAGTTTTTGCCAGAAATCTGCTGAGAGGAAGTCGCCGAAGAAATATTTTTTTTTTTTCATATTTCGTTTTGTGTCTGGCCTGGGGCTCGAACCCGAGCTTTACGTCTAATAAGCGAACATACTACCTACTAGACTACGGTGAAATTTACTTAAAAAAATAAAAATAAATCTGTTCTCGAATTTTACAAAGCTCGTTTTCAATTTTACGATTTCCTAATATTTCTAGCGAAAAAGCACTTCGTGAAGTAATTGATCAAAATTTTGTTTCTGAGGTCTCTGTTGAAAGAACCTATGATTAGAACATGCATGGCCACTTTTCCAGCATTACGGGGTGCTAATTTATGGTCCTCATTTATAATAATCGTAATCTTAATGTGCCTTTAAACTGTAGGTCCTATCACTTATGGATAAAATTAACATACAACAAAGTGGTGTGAGAAAATAGGTCATAATCTTGACTGAAACAATAATATTGTGCAATGGTTCACGTCTCTGCTAATACTGTCTACAGAGATGGCGTTTTTGTTATTTCTAATCAAAAATTTGTTATTCGTTATTTTTGTTTAATGTGTATATGGTTTCGCCGGTTTGGTGGATTTCAAGTGTGGGGAGTTTCTCTGATGTGGTGAATAAATTTAAAATTCACCACTATATAGTTACTTAAAAGGAATGGAATTACTTACATGTACCATATGTTACTGCATTACCAATATGTAGTTAGTATCGACACTAAGGGTTATTGATTACGATTAGTGGAGTCACAAATACTAAATAAAAGAAGTTTATTTAACGAATGTAGTGTTGCCATTATCTAAGTAAATTCTATTCATTACGTATATAACAATTACATTTAAAAAATATTGTGTAATGCTTAAGAAAATAAAATTTAATTATTTTGTAAATAAATATGTGAATAGTTTTTTACCCTTTTAAACATATTCAAAGAGAAAGCTTATGGTTATTTGGTTATTATTTTTCTCTCTTTGGTGATTTCATTTTCAAAAATTGGCAACATTGATTGTGTATTGTAGTAAGCAAATAAAACAGCCGCTGTATTGTTTACAATACGTAACAGCTGTTTTGTTCTTCAACACAGCTGAAGTTTATTTACCCGCGTTATCAATAAATGCAAGAGATTTTCCATCCGATAAGAACCACAATAAAACCATGGAATAAAGTTTAATTTATTGTTATTAAAACATTCGAAAGTGAAAAGCTTACAAATTCATCTACAAAATGTCTAAACAACTTAAGCATTTAAACAATTTGAAAGAAATCTTTCTGAATGCAGTAGAAGCGGTAAGACCCCGCCATCTTTTATCAGCCGGCAATAATTACAATTTGGAACCTCGCGTAATAGAGAATGGCAAATGGTGCATACAAGTCCAAGGTAAATATGTGGATATAACGAATAAAAAATGCCATGTAGTAGGCTTTGGCAAAGCTGTCTTGGGCATGGCGGTGCAATTGGAAAACTCATTGGGCAAGTTTCTGCAACGGGGCATCTTAAGCGTACCAAAAGGCATTCGTAGACAATTCGATGGTGTGGCTGAGATGACGCTGAAACCTCAGACGGTTATAGAGATCTTTGAAGGTGCAGAGAACAACCAGCCGGATGATAAGGCCTTGCAAGCTGCCATAGAAATTAAAAAACTGGCTGAATCCATGAAAGACGAAGATATTCTGTTTGTTTTAATATCAGGAGGAGGCTCGGCTCTGTTACCTCTACCTAAGCCCCCTTTAAAATTACAAGAAAAAATGCAATTGATCAGAAATCTATCCAACAAAGGTGCCTCTATACAAGAACTAAATATCGTACGTATTGCTTTATCGGCCATTAAGGGAGGTCAGTTGGCCCAGGCTGCCAGTAATGCCCATGCAGTGATATCATTTGTTATAAGTGACATAGTAGGGGATCCAGTAGATCTTATAGCCAGTGGACCCACCTGGTGTACTCAAAGTAAGCAACAGCAAGCCAAAGATGTTCTAACAAAATACCAATTGTGGTCTGAATTGGATCAGAACATTAAAAATCTATTGCAAACACAAGAAAAACAAACAAATCAACCACTTAAAAATAACTCCATTTATGTTGTGGGCGACAATAGAGTGGCGACCGCAGCAGCTGTTCACGAAGCCTTAAAACTACATTACAATCCTTTTATAGCATCTACAACCATACAAGGTGAGATTTGCAGCTTGGTGGACATGTACTGTCAGTTCTTGCTAAGCATTTACGATTTTAAGGATAATAAAATAAATGAATTGGAATTAAGTCAACGGTTTCCATTTGATTCGCGTACGTTTCAACATTTCCTGAAAACTTTGCAAATGTGTGAGAAGACCCAAAAACCTCTAATGCTTATTATGGCTGGAGAGCCCACTGTTAAGGTAAGTTTAATTAATGTTTTCAAACATTAGAAAAAAAAACTCTTAATTTTTCTTTTCATTACATAGGTTTCTGGCAGTGGTATTGGAGGCCGTAATCAGGAATTGGCTTTACGTCTCTCCCGTGAATTCTATCGACAACCACGTTTGCATAATGTCTGTTTTCTTAGTGCTGGCACAGATGGCATTGATGGTCCCTGTGGGGCAGCCGGTGCCTTGGCTTGTTCCCAAGTGGTTTCAGACTTTCTGGCTGATAACTCTCACAGTTTAGACAATTTAAACGAATTTATTTTAAACAACGATTCTTATAATTTTTATAAACAATTAAATCATGGTGAATATCATATTATCACTGGTCATACCGGGACAAATGTTATGGATCTGCATTTAATGTTACTCTTATAATTAAACGGGAAAAGCTATTGTGATGTTGTGAAAACAAAGGACTATTTAAAGTGTATAAAGTGTATGTAATAAAAATCAAGATATTCTGTAAGCAAGCAAGAAAAAACTCAGTCTCTTATATGTCGGTTTGATAGACTGCATTAACTGGTCTCATCACAAGCAAGTTCAAGTTCAAGAAAACAAGCTTATTGTCGTGTATGGTGAGTTGATCATTTATTTTTAATATTTAGCGTTAAAGTAGTGGGTAGTGAATGTTTTTAAGCTTCATATATAAGAAATTTATGAATTTTTATAGCCTTTAGAGGTTTCTTGTTGCATTATTCCCATGCCTTGTGTTTGAAACAAAGTGCCACAATAATCTTCTATCACATTTCTTTTAATCACGTTATCCTTTTCGGATTTACTCAAATCATGGGTGCTTTATCTTGCCTGTGCAATTTTCATGCGGCAGTTCATTATTTTCCGAAGACAATCTACATTCGGTCAAAATGTTTTAAAATTTTTCTGCTTCATAACTGACATGAAAAGAGGTACTTAGTTTTATCAAAAATTTGTGGTGATTTTAATAGCTTTTTTAGTTCTCCCGATAGGCAGTTAGATTGAAAAGAAGAAGACCAACCATAACGTCCAAGGCGCTTCAGATAATTGATTTACATTTCTTACGAAATTTGAAATTTACTTCCGTTTTTTGCCGATTAGGATATGCTTCTGCCCAATTAGCAAGGAAGCTGAATCTCTTCGAGTTCCACATTGCTAAAGGGATATCGGGTGTTTTATTGCCGATGTATTTGATTCCAATTGACAAATTGTCGCATTTTAGGAGAGCAGAGCTTAGATTTACCCATACTCTGTTAAGTACACTATGGGATAAAGTGTTGCTTACTGTCTTGAACTATACTTCAGTACCTACATACATCAATTGGTTTTCTCAAACAGTTTTGCAATGAATTACATTTGTTTGTGCCCTATCAATCAATGCTATTAAAGTAACGCCTCTGCAGTCTCAGAGAATTTCTCTTCATGCAGCAAACACTAGGAAACTGGAGTATGTTCTTGGCAGACTGTTCTTGTTCCAAGTGAAGAACGATTGTTTCGTTAGACAGTGTGTAATTTTCAGTATATCGATATAGTAGTCCGATCGCTTTTTTTTCCGCCGAGGAGGGGTAAATGTATCTAACCTTACCATAGAGGAAGTCGTCACATCCTCCGTGTGTGGGGCCCTCACCGACTAAATCCCCCTCTCGTCTCGTGGACTCGTTGTGTCCACTCCGGAACGA
Source organism: Sarcophaga rosellei (assembly GCA_930367235.1). Classification (NCBI taxonomy): domain Eukaryota; kingdom Metazoa; phylum Arthropoda; class Insecta; order Diptera; family Sarcophagidae; genus Sarcophaga; species Sarcophaga rosellei. The sequence continues at coordinate 34,805,680 of OV884019.1, forward strand.
CGGTGGTATTACTTCGGAGTGGACTCCTTTTGGCCCCTGCATGCTCATATGTTGAGAAGACATCTAGGTGTCTCCGCTATTCCTTTCGTCTAGGTCCCTGTTTCGAATTTCGTTTGACGCGTGTGCCAGTATCATCTATGCCGGCGTGCCTACATGTTCTGCGGCCTCAAGATCTCTCTTCTTCAGTCTTAGAATGCGCTCCACCTAATTGCCCAATTTTCTCTACTCGCAATCATAACCCCGACAATGTTAGCGGCCGTGATCGTTCCAATTATTGACGTCAGTACAGAGCGTTAGCTTTGCCAGCGTGCACATTCGAAAACAGTGTGCTCTGCATCAAAAGTTACGACCGATCGCATAGCCAATTGTGGCTTCAAACTACGCTTTCCAAATATTTTAGTGGGTGGATGCTAGAGGATAAATTCTAAGACGTATTTTCTCAGCAACTACCTTAATTTGACTACGTACGAATGAGATTTTGGTAAATGACCTTTTAATATTTGACTCAGAAGTTTTTTTTACTGCACGAGGACTATCGATGTCGATAACTTCGGCTTGACAGTTGAGAATGTCAAACTCTGTTGGCATTTCTCAATGGATGTTACTTAAAAAAAATTAAATCTCTTCATGAAGTTCATAGAGCACTTCGTTCGTTTTACGGTCGCCATAGTCGGCCAAATGAGCAAGGATTTGATGGCATTATTAGTATTTCTTACTAATTTTACTCTCTCTTCTCCCTCTCTCTCTCTCTCTCTTTCTCTCGTTAACAAAATAAAAAATATTACTGCCTTAAGTGCCTCGGCCACGTTCAAATTCTGGTGTTCAAATTTTGCATATGTGTTGGTAATATTTGTTTGACTCGGCACAGCAACACATCAAATTTCAGCCTTCAAATTTCATTTTAAAGTGCCTCGGCCACGTTCAAATTCTGGTGTTCAAATTTTGCATATGTGTTGGTAATATTTGTTTGACTCAGCACAGCAACACATCAAATTTCAGCCTTCAAATTTCATTTTAAAAATGTCTTGGAGAAGACAACATCACATGGTTTTATCGGAAAAAAATTCTTTTATGGTTTTCTTTTTTTTTTTTGCAAACATTTTTTTTTAGGTTTTCTGAAAGAACATATGGGCTTTTGGTTGGGAGATTGTTTTGTTTTTGTTTGTTTTTTTTGTTTTTTCTTTTAATATGACAAATGATTGTTTCATAGTCATTGCCGTGGCGCAGGCAATTAAAAAAACAAAAAAAGGAAACTGCGAAGGGTCTTTGGATGAAAGAGTGGTTGAAGAAAAGGGATGCATTTACGCACCAAAATGTTCTCAATGAACTCAAATTGAGTCCTTCAAATGATTTTCAAAACTTTTTACGGATGGATGAAGGCACATATGAGGAACTTCCAAATTTGGTTGGCCCGCAAATTCAAAAACAAGATACTCAAATGTGTGACGCCATCTCTCCGAATCAACGTCTATCTATAACATTGCGTTTTCTTGCTACAGGCAATTTCTTTTCTGATTTAAAATTTGTCAGTGCTATTTCGGAACGAGCAATTGGCCGCATTGTTATAGAGACTTATGGAAAAATAAACAAGATTTTAAAATATAATATAAAAGCAATTAAAACAAATTATTAATGGACTTAATTTTATAAATAAAATAATTTTTATTATTTTTTTACAAAACAAAGTTAGTACAAATAAAGGAACGATCATAACGAATCATAAATAAATACAAAAATACATATACAAAAACAAAACATCCACTTCTTATTATCATTTTCTGCTACACATTTTCAAAACATCCGCGAACCAGATGGTGATGTTTCTCCTACGAAATCTGCAGAAAAATGAAATTTGAAGTAATTGCCCGCACACACATCAAATTTGCTTCCAAATTCTGCGGAGCAGGTAGCGAAAATCAAAAGTATTTTGATATTCTTCAATCTCTTCTCAGCCTGTACGTGTGAGGACAGTTTTCTGTACGTGTGAGTACAGTTTTACCAATACAATCACAAAAATGGCAAATTGATCAATCTAGTTTGATCGTGGCTGTGCTGCTTTAGTGTGACAAGTGAAGCCAAACGCGCATTGGCTGATTGAGTTCATTTGGTATTTTGAAAAGAAATATCATTTTTTATCAAAGAATTGTGTTTGCTGTGTTTGGAGCGAATACAATTTTCCACCCGTTAACGATGCAAGGAGCTGCTTAGAAGATAATGTCAAACACTTTTGAGCTATGCTGACTGATTTTTCGTTAACAAAAATTAATCTACTAAACATATGTACATAATTGGGCCTTACAACCCTTCAGTCAGGTTTAAGAATTAGCTTCTCACAACGCTTCTGTTGTATGTGTTAATTTTAGTTTAAAGTCGACCTCGAACGACAGATTTTTGACAAACTTTTCCAGAAATCTGCTGTGAGAATGTCGGCGACGAAATATTTATCCATACTTCGTTTTGTTCGAGTTGTCTGAACACACTACTGAACACACCACTGTCCTAACACACTACCTACGAGACTACGACGACTTCGTATCAGCTGAACATCGACGTCAACTTGCCATACAGGGCGCTTAACAATCGATTTATTGCAAAATCATTTTGGTGACAGCATTTGTGACAACATTGTTCACTGGGCCCCTGTTTCGTGCGATTTAAAACCTCTTAATTGTTTTTAATGGGCCATATTAAGTCATCGGCGTATATTTTTAAAGCCAATATTATATGGAATATAAAGAAAAATGTCAACCCAACAATATTTTTGTCTCAACAAGTCCCTTAATAGACTCTAAAAAACCCTAAATATTCCTACGTTTTGCCAATATGAACGTGTAGACCTTCTGTTAATAACATACATATCGTATGAGGAAGTTATAGTTTTATTAATTGGCATTTGAATAAGAATATTTGGTGGATTTATTTTATATTCTTTTTTGTTTTATGTGTCTCTAAACAAATTCTAGACCATTTTTTTGTTGTTGTTCAATTTCAATTAGTCGCTCATATGCCCCATGTGTACGAGTATGTGTAATAAATGCTAAGTAAATTATTTTAAGTTTTGTTGTTTTTATTTTGTTGTTCTCTACTGTTCCAATTAAAATACTATTGAACTTTGAATGAGTCTAAATTATTTTATTTGGTGTCATCTTTGCCAGCTGGCAGCCAACAACAAAATACGATTCCATAAAAATATTATTTTTTTAAGTAAATTTTTCTGGTGTCTTTATTTTTTCCAATTTAATTTGCATAAACAATGTGTATACAAATAAATGGCGATTTTCTTTCTACTTCTACCCCCCTTTCCACAAAGCATCATCTGTCTGGAAATGTATTCTAATGTCGTCTCGTTAGCAAAATGTGGTTTTTAGGGGCTGATATGGAGCATCTTTATAAGATTCTTATTTATAAATTGCAATTAAACAAATTTCAATTGAACTTTGCTTTGCAGAGAATTTCGTTTGCGTTTTTCTAAAGAAATTCCTTAAGATAATGCGAGAGTGACCATCAAAATTGTGGTGAGCAAAAGAATTTTTATTAACAATTAATGATTGTCTCATCTCATCTCTTGTTTTTCTTTTTATAAGAATGAAAGGAACAGATTTTTTTTTCGTTAAAAAACCATTTAATTTATGAGTATAAATGAATCACAAGCATTTGTTTTTGGACAAATAAAATTAAACAAATTTTGAATTTTGTATTGTTGAACACATGCTACGTAAAAATTTAATTAAAATTTGTTAAAGTGTCATATTTTCTAAAGCGATTTTATAATTATTTAAAGGAAATAAGTTCAATTACAGTGTAGCGCAAAAGTAAATAAATTTTTGGCTAAGATAGTTTGTTATCTGGAGCGTTAACATACATACATAACAACCCTTCAGTCAGGCTTAACGACTTAGCTTCTCAAACCACTTACAGTGAGCGCCATAAGTGAGTCAATACCCACTATAATTTTAAATTTTCTATTATGTTCTTAAGTATAAAATTTTTTTTTTTATCATGAATTGTTTTTGTTTTAACATTTTATAAGTAATAAATAAACGTTTTTATTTCCCATTTATTTTTCTCGCTATCCTAAGAAAATGAATTATTTCAGTGGTGTTTACTCACTTTTGGCGCTTACTGTATGTTGGCGGGACCTACAGTTTAAAGTCGAAAAATTTTTCATGGCAGTATTCTTTACTCTCAGAGATTTTGCCAGCAATCTGCTGAGAGAAAGTCGCCGAAGAAACATTTTGTCATTATATTTCGTTTTATTGAAAATGTCTGACCTGGGGTATAAACATTTTTTTTTTATCATGAATTGTTGTTTTTGTTTTAACATTTTATAAGTAATAAATAAACGTTTTTATTTCCCATTTATTTTTCTCGCTATCCTAAGAAAATGAATTATTTCAGTGGTGTTTACTCACTTTTGGCGCTTACTGTATGTTGGCGGGACCTACAGTTTAAAGTCGAAAAATTTTTCATGGCAGTATTCTTTACTCTCAGAGATTTTGCCAGCAATCTGCTGAGAGAAAGTCGCCGAAGAAACATTTTGTCATTATATTTCGTTTTATTGAAAATGTCTGACCTGGGGTATAAACATTTTTTTTTATCATGAATTGTTGTTTTTGTTTTAACATTTTATAAGTAATAAATAAACGTTTTTATTTCCCATTTATTTTTCTCGCTATCCTAAGAAAATGAATTATTTCAGTGGTGTTTACTCACTTTTGGCGCTTACTGTATGTTGGCGGGACCTACAGTTTAAAGTCGAAAAATTTTTCATGGCAGTATTCTTTACTCTCAGAGATTTTGCCAGCAATCTGCTGAGAGAAAGTCGCCTGACCTAACCTTTAATGATGCTTGCTGGGCAAGGCAGCTTGCTAAATAAATGATTACAAAGAGGATTCAAGCCTCCTAATTTTGACAACCATGAAGTGAATTTTTTCGCCAGAAGATGTTGCAAGAACTGCTACATTTAGTAACAACATCAATATTGGAATTGAACATTTGCAAATATTTCCAAGAGGAGAGACGTATGTTGCATCGTATGATTAGACCTGGCTAGTCTTGCAGTTAATATAAAAGAGTGAAGTCGTCTTGTTTCTTTTCTATGGCCTTGGTGCTTGCTGTCGCTTTTAGGGACGTCTTGATATTTGACATGCGAAAGATACTTTTTTTTACTTTAAACCCATGCGTGTGAGATTAGTTTCATTGAACTTGGCCAATAATTTCAATTTCTAATAGTTCGATATGTAATAATAATCTTTTAAATACAAAATATTGTTGTTGTAGCAGAATTTGATGTGCGTGTGCCATTGGAATATAATTTTCTCAAATTTATTTTGTAAATCCTTCAAAAAGTGCACGCGAAATATTAAGAATTATTAGAGACTCAAGGTTAGGGAAGGCAATCACTTATTATTTCATTTTTTGTTTGTTTTTAAGTTCACATATGCGTTACAGAAAACAAAAAATTTAGAACGCAAAACCAATTTTTCCACAACAACAAGAATATATTTTCGTGTTAGTTGTTCAACAAGTAGCATAGATATGGGGCAGTATTATGTTTTTTTTTTGTTTTATTTTTTGATTTAATAGCACAGCAATATAGCGGGGTCTTACTAAGTTTCATTAACAGTCGGTTAAAGTCGTAAAATTTCATTAAACAAAAAAGGAAATATTTTTAAGACCCATAAAATCATTTTTTCTTTTGTTTGTTGTTTTTGGTTTTTGTTTTCCTATTCAATTAAAACAGTTCTCTTACACTCGCATACAGTTTGTCTAGAAGAAACACAATAGTTGTGGCGAGGCAATTATTAAAAATGTTTTAATTTGTTTTTATAGCATAATTTTTAATTTTTTTTACTCGTTGTTGTTGCTGTTGTAATTATAATAATTCTTTTTTTTACGATCTGCGATTAATTGAAAAAAAAAAATATGTATGTACTCCATGGCCCATTGAACATTTTATGATTATAAACATATACATTTGGTTTCTTTTCTTTTTTTTTTAGAAAAATTTTATTTTATTTTTAATAATTGTGCAATATATTGTAGTTGTAATGAAGTATAAGAAAAAATTAACAAAAAATAATATTTTATTTAAAGTGTAATTTAATTATGATTATTTTATGGCATACTTAAGACACGTGCCTTGGCATGGAATTTGGAAATCATAAAAAAAAAATATTATTTCTTAAGTTTAAATAGCATTAATTAGTTAATGGCTTTTTAAATAATTTAAAAAATTAAATACATACATATTTTCAATTTCATTAAATGAAATAGACGAATACAGGGGCAGCGATATTATTTTTATTGGCATAAGGAGAAGCAAAAGTTATCATTCGAATTTTTTATGTGTTTATCTGATGTCAGATTTTCTTTTTTAAATAGAAAAAAGTAAATTAGGCTCGATTTATAACATTTTCCATATCATTTGACAAAATTTCTGACTGTACGTCTCCGCTTTACATATGTATGTACATATATAACATAATTGGTTATTACAATCCTTCAAGTCAGGATTACTACCAAGCATCTCACACCATTTAAGTTGTGTTTGTTAATTTTATATATGAGTGGCGGGTGGCCTACAGTTTAAAGTCAACTTCGAACAACAGATTTTTGAGAAACCTTTCATGGCAATATTGTTTATTTTCAGAGTTTTGGTGAGTTTTGGTGTTGAGAGACGGTCACCGAAAAAATATTTTCTCACATTTCGTTGCGTTGTAAGGGCCGTAGCCTCATTTCTAATAAGCCAGCAGACTACCTATATATATTACAAAAAATATTCAGAAGGAAATAATTGAAGGCATCGCAGTTCTAAAGAATAGAAAGACATCGGATCGGGTGTGTTCAATATTACAGCGGAAATACTTACAAAGTCTGGTGATGTTTTTCATTCCATGTTCCTTCAAATATAGAGATTTTCTTATTGAATGAATACAATGTTGCTGTTGTAGATAATCGTTCGTCGATCAGTTGAATATCCTCTATAAATTCCATGAGGAAGCTTCCGATTTAGATTTATTGTTGACTTATACTCGCTATTGTTTTGAATGAAAATGAATAGTAGTAGACCGACATTTTCTAAGCTTCATGAATATCTTTTAATATTGAGATTCGTATGTCTACCCAAAGCAAACACCGTAAAGGTCAGTTACTGAAGTAGTTTGACTAACAAAAATTCTCAAGATTAAATCAAATATACATCATCTGAAAGTGTGTAAGTAACCTAAAATAGGGACACACATGTAAAGCACATTAGATAGGATAACGGTATGCCTTCTCATACCACTCATGTTGTATATGTTAATTTGATCCGCGAGTGACTATACATACAGCGTATCTTCAAATTTGAAAGAGAGACGTTTACTCTCAAGTCTTCTGCCATACGAAAAAAAAATGAAGAAAAATTTGTTCATGATGTTAGAGCTGATGTTTTAACTTTCGAGTTTACATACTTATAGTAAGCTGACACACTACTCGTCCTGACGAATATAAAACTGAAAGCGAATCTCACTCCTAAATAACAGAATTCATCCTGCCACCTGCTAACTGTGATATATCAACAGATGAGCGTACGACTCAAGAATTGCCGTTTTAAAATTAATCTGACTAAATATAAAAGCAATTATTATAAAGTTTTAAAAGTGTTTTTAAAGTGCAATAAACATCAGCACAAAAACATTACACCTCCACTACTAAACATAGTGTAGGGTATACATATCGTATGATTAGTTGTCATTTAATGAAAAATTTTGTAATCGTTATTGTTTCTCAAAAGATAAAAGATCTCATATAACGAATCTTGGTAACGATAAGACAATAATAAAGAACATAAATAATAAGAAACAACAATAATAACAACAACAACAACAGCAACAGCAACATTCAGTAATTATATCCCATCTAAGGTAAAGAAACCTTTACAGAGAGTGCAAAAAACCCATCTTCCATCTTCCTAATATAATAAGTTGCATAACTCCATTAAAAGAGAATGTATTTCCTCCTGTGCAATAGCCACACTATGACATCTTAGTAAAGCACCGGTCAGCAATGTCATTTACTTGGGATTCTGATGATGTCCCTTAGATGAATGCAGCTTAGAAAATACTTCCCTTTTATAATGTCAAAGTTAAGAGCATTGAAAGTTTTAATAACGTTCACCTAAATATCAAAAACCAAAGCATAAGATTTAACTCTTAAACACACCTTGCGACTCTAGTTCATCAAAACAAATACACGATCGTCTATTCATTTTTGCCTTCGAGTTATCTACAAAGATCGAGATCGCGTCATTTCGCGTATATACGCAGTCCCGGAAAATTATTCTAAACCTATAGGTCCTAAGTGGTGTGAGAAGCTAGATTGTAATCCTGATTGAAGGGTTCTAATGACCAATTATGTATGTATGAGATAGTTGGACACATGTATGTCAAATTGTTACCTATATAAGCGCTATTGTGGTAGTCGTTAGGATAAGGAAGAAGACGACTAGGCTGCCTCAACGTGGGCTTAGATGTTTATGACTGTCTTAAGGATACGTCATTGACAAGTCAAAATAATTTCGTAAGGGGTACCACTTCGTTCTCGTGGGGACTAAGTGAATTTATGCGGAGGTTTATTGAGGCCTTTTTCACTGTGTGGCATTAGGGATTGTTAGTTTAAAGGGTATCACAATAGGCCACAGAGCCTCGAAGTTCGGCTATTGCTTAGTCGTGATTCGAATCCTCCTATCTTTTTGATAATTATGTTACAGTTAAATTACGCCAGTTTAAAAAATTTCCATTCAACATTCTTATTTACCATGGGTTGTCATTTAAGTTTCCCTTTAAAAAGAACTGTTTTCTTATGAATGAAATATTTTTTTTATCTTTTTTTATTATTATTGCAACTCCCACTCAAAAACATTCAGTGCAAAAAAATTAAAATTCAAATATTGTATATCCGTTTCCGTAAAACATAAAAATGTTTAAGAAATTCATTGTTATCGTTTCTACTGTATTAATGATATGTATGCACATATGTACATACATATGTAGTATGTGTGGTACATACAATTATAAAATAAGAGAGAGAGAATAGAACGAGACAAAATTGAACTATAAAATAATTAACATGATATCTAAACTATTTTTATGACACTTGTCAGTCAGACATTTAGTCAGCAGAAGCTCCATAAAATGTTGCTTCAATAAATTCTTGTACAAGCTTTTGGCTGGCTTATATGTACATATGAAGTGTGGGGACATTAGCCCAAAGATGGATGAATGAATTACATGCAAGCGAGGGACTGAGTGACTGAGCAAGTGTTTATTTTTATAACAAACAGAGATCAAAACTAAGATCACGATCTATATTTAAAGAAAGAAAAAAGACGAAGAAATGAGTTCTGTTTTACTCTGTACTTTTAACAAATTAACGCAGCTACAAAATATGACAAAAAAGAACAGAAATGTACGCGTCAATTTGTCTGCTGCTAAAAAGCTGAAATATGTTGAAAAATAAAAAAAAGAAACCAACTGATATAATTGTCAAGAGAACGTCTTTACACAGGCAATAATTATATTTGAAACGTCAAAATGCCGACTGTATTGTAAACCCCCCCTCCCCCTCTGCCTTAAAAGAAAAAAGTACTGTGTACTGCATGGTTACTCTAAGATTTTTACGCACTACCCCACATACTACTGCTAAACTTTGTGCCAACGTATTCGAAAAGCTAACAAAAGATCTTGATCTCAATCACGAACAAACGTTTATTTTACACGACTACACACCATCACAGTAAGAAGAAGAATGGACAGCAAAAAGTGTACAGACCACAATGACCACAACTAGATATGGATCTGTACAATGTACTTGCGAGGCGCACAAATATGACATTTTCTTTTCCAAAAACTTAAACTGTTTACACTTGAGGCTATTTGTCTGTTTGCCCGGGCGTGTATGTGTGTGTGTGAGTTTCATAAGAAAAAAAAAAATTTATACAAAGTGTCGCGTTGATTTATTAATTAAATGCTCATGCCACAATATGCCGCTGGCAACTAATGAAGTATTTAAGTCCAGAAATTAATTGTTTTTCTCTGTGCGTTTTCAGCACAAACTGTGTTGAAAAACAGCCACAAAACAAAGAGGTGTTTGTGAGTGTCTTTAACTGTGTGTATGTGTATGTGTGTGCCTGTGCTTAACAGAAGTTTGACATATTGCCAGTTAAGAAACATAAACCATGTGCCGAGTTTCGATCAGAGGAAGACAATCTTGCTTTTTTTGATATCGAAAGCGTAGAAACCTTGTACCAACACTTCTGGATCGAGTTATTTCGTTCTAAAATCGGCTCGAGTACCATAGTCTTCTGAAGGACAGCCGATCACTGATCTCGTTTACATTCGATTTTCTCAAAATCCCGGGAATATGAACCTAACTCGGGTCACATTTTTTTTGGCGCGTGCATATTGTAACAGTCATGTTGTGCCAGTAACTGAGTCAAGTTATAGTTGACCCTTCTATATCTTCTATAACGTTCAACATCTGTGTTTTGTATGTAGCCCTACAGATGTAGTTAGATCTGCTGAAGTCGCCGTAGTCTAGTAGGTAGTGTGTTTGCTTATTAGACGTAAAGTCCGGGTTCGAGCCCCAGGCCAGACATCAAAACGAAATATGAAAAAGAAAAATATTTCTTCGGCGACTTACTCTCAGCAGATTTCTGGGAAAAACTCTGAGAGTAAATGAAAATTTTCATGAAAAAGTTTCTAAAAAATCTGTCGTTCGGAGTCGACGTTAAACTGTAGGTCCCGCCACTCAAGAATAAAAATTAAGGCACACAACCTGAGTGGTGTGAGAAGCTAGGCCGTAATCCTGACTGAAGGGGTGTAATGGCCAATTATGTATGTATGTATGAAACTACAATTAAGTACCATATGTGTGCCCATGAGTGCCGAGAATTTTTTTCTGTGTAAAATCTGTTTGCAGCAAGATGGTGAGAGTAGTATGTCTAGGGTCTTTTCTTGCATGGATAAGAAGAGGAATCATTTCCTCCTTAAAATGCATGAACATCAGTAGCACAATTGCCATTCTAATGGACCGTTGCCCTGTTGTCAACCATCCGATAAATTTTTCATTTTGTCGAATAATTTTTGCAGGTGCTATGGATCTAATGAGAACGAGGAGACTATCATCCTTCACATATGTCAGTGACATTTCCCTGAAATGAAGATGGTGAGGTTCTTGAATAAAAATATTGCTTTGGACTCAGATTGCTTTTCCTTCACGAATGTCTGATTCACTTGTTGATTACTAATCCGATTACCGTAATCCTGATTGAAGAGTTGTAATGGCTAATTATGTATGTATATATGTATGTAAATCATCGCAATGTATACACTGCCGAAACTATCGCTTCTGTTAGTGAAAATGCTGTGGTTAATCCGAAGCTATCGATTCCAGCACATCCTTAGCAATTGGTCCTTATGACGTATTTAGCATTTGGATTACCACCTCCATGTAAATTAAAGATCAATTGACGCAATAATTAAGGCCGGTCTCTGTTGAATGGGTGCTAGAGATTTAAGGCTCACTTCTCACTTGGTGGTTACACTAACAGATAAACTTTTTGTATATGGGACTTGGAAGCCAATGCGTCCTTGAAAAGTACTGTACTGAAGCGCTTTATGGTCTGAAGTTGTCATTTAACGTTATTGTTTTCGAAAATTAAAAATGGAGTAACCAATTCAAGCAACTAAGGTCGTGTGACAACCGAATTTCTTTTGCCAGCAACTGAAAACTTTAACTGGAGAGTATGTGGTCTCAATAAGACTGTGTCACCAGCTATACAACACGGCCGATTTTGGATTTATTGCATGATGAGGTTTTCAGAAAGAGTGACATCACATATTGGTGACGTTAATGGACGTTAACATCGTGCGATCTGAAGCCGTTAGATCTTCGTGATAAGTCTCCTTATGTTAACATATTTGAAACCAACACTAGCCATGTTATCGTTGTGATACCGCAAGAAATGTACGAAGAAAGATTGGAAAAGTACCAACTGCTGCAATCAACCTAAGAGGTGTAATTTCAATGCCGTTGCATTTTTTGTATAAAAAAAGAAACGAAAACTGTACGCATTTGTAGCAGGGGCCACAGCTTTTTCTTCCAAGGCAAGTGAATTCAACTCTTATTTCATACGTTTATATGACGATGAAAGGGGGAAGCGCATGCGAACAAGTACATGACCATACATCATTACTGTAATGCATGTTGCTGTTTGTTGTGTACCACAGTGGCAAATAACGCATGCCACGGCAAGTAGGAAGGCGACGCACATTGGGGTTTTTGATGCCTAAAATGAATATTAATTGGAAAATGAAATTCTTGAGTACCAAATATTTTCTTACATGAGCTGGAAGTGCACAAAATTCTGCATCCCTTTCTTAAAAAAACGTGTCTCTAGCAAGTACCGTTACATTACTATGCCTTTCTGAAGTGCGAGTTTTTTGATATTTTTTTATCTTTCGTGAAAAAACTAAATTTTCAGTGTTTTCAAAATTAGTTCTCGGTAAGTTTTTAAGTAAAAGTATTAAAAAAAATATGGAGGCTTCAACAACAGACGATTGAGATTATATTTGCTTCGTTGTTTTTTAAGATTATGTAGTTTTGTTATTTTTAAAAAAAAATTTTGTGAAGGTCTATAAATTTGCAAATTTTGTAGCGTATATGGAAAAATAGTTGTGAGTTAAGCAAAGTTAAGCAAAAAAAATTTTCTTTTCTTAAACCTAAGATACCCTGTGAAATAATAGAAAAAAATTTTTTTGCACTTTCTTGCACCTGATTAAAAAAAGGAAGATATATTTTTGTACCTATATAATTTTTATCTATTCAATTTTTTGTATAAATTTATAAGACCATATTTATTCAATCATAGGTACAAACGTGAATACAATTTTTATTTCTCGAAGAGAACTTTATGAACTGGTTGAAAGATCTGGATTTGAAACCTTGACTGAAAAATCGCATTTCTTAAAGAAAAAACGCTTACACGTTTATTCCCAAGCAATAAAAAAATATTTAAGTTTTTAACGATACATTGAAAAATTTAATTTTCCAATTGAAGAATCGCTGGAATGCATCTTATAGAGTTTCTGAGCGTTTTCTTCAGACAAGTACTGGTTAGATTCGTCAATAGGTTTCCCGCGCCAATCTGGTGTTAAGCGTGGTAGATCGAAAGTTGTTTTCGACGATTGCAGTGAAAGAAGCAAAAGTCAAAGGAGTAAAGGAAAGAAAATTCTTCATCTTTGCTGGTGCGGACCAGAAGTAATAAACTACTCTTTAATACCAATTAACAGTTAACTCAGGAAGAGCAAGAAGCCCGAAACAAAAACTTCAAAATGAAATGAAAACTTGTTTGATACTCAAAATGATTTATTCTAATGTGTATTAACGTTTCTATGTTCAATTCTAATTTTATCTGGTTGTTAGATAATCTTTAACAGTAGGATTATAAAACTTTGTCAGAACAAATATTTTGATGCAATACGTCAGAATCAATCAAAAAATCAATTTTGAATTTTTTGGTTGTTAGGCCCTTATGCATTTCAGGTCACGATTTTTTTTTTTATTATGGATTTATCTTCTGTAAGCGAAATAAACCAAAAAAAGTTAAAAAAAAGCAACCAGGAAAGCTCCAACGATTTAATATCCATTTTAGGCATCAAAAACCCCATTGTGCGACGTACGGAGGCAAAGGAATACATACGGTATAGAGATGTGTTTCATTTCGATTTTTATAACAATGACTTATGACCGATCACATCATCATTTTAAACACACTAAAAACATAAATATTTAATGAATAATGCTGCTGTTAAAGAGCAAATTCTTCATTTAAATAACTGCGTACACATGTACTCACACACGTACGTACTCGTTCACTCACTCACTAACAAGCAATACTCTAGAGACGCACTTGCAAATATTAAGCATGTGGCCTTAAGCAGGAGATTCGGGTAAAATTTAATAAAAAAAACAGAAAAAAATTTATTTATTCAGACATTCTTTTTAAATTTTGCTGCGCTAGACTTGTTGACGTCTTGCTTACTTGTTGCTATTTTTCTTTTTTTTCTTTTCTGGGATTATTTTTGTTTTTGCTTCCTACTGTAGGGGCATGCATTTGTTTGATTTCGTATATATTTTAAGAGTTACTGCCACAAAGTTTGTGGCCAGAAAAGTTTTTTGTTTTGTTTTGTTAGGATTTAATGAAAAATTTATAATTTTTCTCCTTTTCCTTTTATTTTTGTTGTTGGATTTTTTTTTACGTTGTGAAAATGATTGTATTTCCTCATAAAATATGACAACAACAGCATAATTGCAACATCATTTTCAGGTGGAATGAGGCGCAAGATGGTTTTGTATAAATCAAGCAGCAACATTTGCTGGCATACAATATCAAAACAATTTAATACAGCCATGGCAATATAAAAAGGAAAAGAGAAAAGTAAATGCCAGATCAACCTATAAGTGATATGAAACTCTATGGACAGTGATGTGAAGGATGCAATTTCCTTAACAAAAAAAAATATGATATTTTGTTTTTAGATCAGATTCCATTAGAATTTCACATCACTTGTGTTTTGTGGTCCTATAATCTTTAGTATTTAAATTAGATGAAGATCGCTAAGGTCCCTTCTATTGATATCCAATTAAGTACCATCTTTTTTTGATGTATGTATATACAGCATATAGTGTAGTACGTGATCAATTTCATTGATAACTTAATAAACTCTTTTAGTTTTCTGTATGTAGCCTAGCAATAGAAGTTTTTATTGTGATGGCTATTAACGCTAGCTAGTTACAGTGGAATTATTTGATAACCTTCTTAATTCTGTTTATCACACAGATTTTTGTAGTTGAACTAAGAAAATACGTTAAACGGATGCAGTTTTATTTCTTCATCAAACACAATACGCCTGAATTCGAACAATCCTATAGGTCACTAAGAACCTCTTATCATTATTAGCTAAACTTGCTTCATACATACATATATAGTTCATCATAATATCAAAACAATACTTCAGCCAGGATTACGACCTAGTTTCTCACACCACTTATGTTGTGTATATTAATTTTATACATGAATGGTGAGGCCTACAATTTCAAGTCGACTTCGAACGACAGAATTTTGAGTAACTTTTCATAGAAATTTTATTTGAGGAAGTCGCCGAGGATATATTTTTTCGTATTTCGTTTCTTGTTCGAGATGTCTTACCTGTGGTATGAACCGTGGCCTCATGGTTACTAAGCCTGTACACTTGATTACAGCGTTTTAATTGATTTTTTTTAACATACGCAACAACTCATTAACTACTAGACTACGGCGACAGCTAATTAAAGATAAACAGCTGGTTGCTAATCTACAAGTTCGTCTTCAATCTGGAACTTGGAGCTGCCATCCTGACATTCAGGCGGGTTGACAAAAACTTTTATTTCACGATTATTGCTCGAACCGCTTATTTCAACACCCAATTACCGTTTTTCGTTGCTTCTGCTTTGGAAAGCAGAGGCCGCCATTATTTAAAGTCGAAAACAACTGGTCTTGTCGTTCAAAGTATCCGAGATCCTGACACCTTGTTAAAGAATCGGTATCTCTCGAATACCCTCTGCGACTCTCCAATCGACTGCAACAGCGGTTAATCTGCACATTTACTGATTTTTTCACAGTCTGCAACCTGGAGACGAGACTGGGAGTATTCGGTTGCACTTCTTTAAGAGGTGGACTGTACTCGAATGGGTTAGGTTAGGTGAGAGGGTGGCTTGCCGTTCACAGGCAAGTTGACTCTATGGCCATAAGGCCCATTGTGTTACACAGTGTAAGGCAAGGCCCTTGTCATGATCCGTCAATGGTGGGTTTGAATTACGTCGAGGTTTGGATGAAGCTGGCCAGTTGCCTGAGTGACACGTTCGCCAGCATGCCCAGATCTGTAAATGTTCTGTCACCGAAAAACCTAAGACTTCTGTTTTAACGTACGTGACCGGCTTTACATACATACATAATTGGCCATTACAACCCTTCAGTCAGGATTACGGCCTAGCTCCTCACACCACTCATGTTGTGTGCCATAATTTTATACTTTAAGTGGCAGGACCTACAGTTTAACGTCGACTCCGAACGACGGATTTTGAGAAACTTTTTCGTGGCAGGTTTATTTACTCTCAGAGTTTTAGCCAGAAATCTGCTGAGAGGAAGTCGCCAAAGAAATATTTTTTTCATATTGTGCTAATGAAATATGATCGCTGTCCTACGGGCGAGTCACGTCAAAGTGGTTCGGGAAATATAAGTTTTCATTCTGAAATGTAGCTTTTCAAGCATATGTTCGTTCGTTTGACGTGAGCATAAATTATTCTTGTTCCTTGCTTACACCGTCTAAGGATCAAATTACCAAACCAAAACCAAAAATTACCAACATTTTAGGATTTATAATGGCCCAATGGTCCACAGTGGCAATTTTATTTTTATTTTATTGTATCACATACAAGTTGTGTTGTGTATAATAATCACTCGTTATTATTGCAACTGATTGCATTTATTTTTTTTTTAATGTTGCAGATGCTGTTGTTGCCGTTGGTGCTGCAACATAAATTTATGCTTAGGATGCCTAAGCCAACATTATTATGTTTTTTCTTTTTCGTTTGTTTTTGTATTTTATTTTACAAGGCAACTTTGATTGGAGCGTTTTGCCAGCGAGAGGCTGTATTGTACTCTCTACTGCAGTTAATGCAGTTGTTGTTAAAGTACCTTTCATAACTACAAATGCCTGTTGCATGTTGTATGAGACCCGTCACATGTAGTCGTCGTTCATTTAGCCAAGTGTTTATTAAAGATGCAACAGCCAGCCTATGTTGGTGTTGGCAACGGAGGTGCAGTGGTGGTAGGCGGAGAAGTAGTAGTAGTAGAAGAATGTTGGTCAAGTGATTGTAATGTTTTGTGTTAATGCATTTAACAACTAAGGAAAACGAAAAGAGAGAAAAACAACAAACATTAAAAAAAATATCTGTAATAACATTGAAAGAAAAAAAATTGGCATCTGCTGCTAAATGATCAGTACATTTTAAAACAGCAGGTATTCTAGTTACTGCGTACACTTTATAAAACTTCTTTTTTTGTTTAATTCATTGGAATTCATTGGGTTTTTGTCTTAATGAAACCAAGAAATGGTCCTTAAAAACCAGATTTAATCAGCCCGGCCGAGGAACTGTTTGATACTGTAATTTAGGTGCAGAATAATTGAAAAGTGTTACTTTGATTTGTTAGTAACAAAAAAAAAAACGGGTTCATTATTTTACACTTAAATTATATTAAATCACAGAATATGCTATACAAAAACTAATTTTATTTCTAATCGAAACCTTTTTCATGTGGCACATGTTCGATTGTTACAAAAGCATCGACAAGTTGATGATGAAGCTATCCTCTTAGTTACTATGGAAATGAAGATTTAAATCTTCTTTTAAATTGTGTAATTTCCTTCTTGGCTTGTAAAAATGATTGTAAAACATGCACATAATCAAGTGGTCAATGGTACCATGAAGTCTACGAAAAATGATTTTGAAAGCAAAATGCTTTGCAAACTTACAATTCAGAATTATAATCTAATCACTGGAAGACCTTTACAGTTAACATCGAACATGTTCTCATTAGCGGCAAATCATGGGTGCGTAGTTTTAACATCTAAAACAAAGTAAAATCATCATAACAGAAGAGTTTAAATGCTAAAGTACAGGCTAAGAATGATCAATTATACACGATTTGCTTCTATGGAAGGCTAAAAAGTATATGATACCACAGTAATTGAAGAAACAAAAACAAAGAGAAATTTGGAATGTTCAGTAGATTAGAAGAACTCGGAACTCCTAGCAACTACTTACTTACTTACTTAATTGGCCATTAACAACTCGATTAACGGATTTCGGCCTGTCGCAACACATCCTTCCAGGCGCATCTGCTTCTTGCGCGCCTACGCCAGTTGGTCACATCAATCGATGACAGGGCTTCCTCGACTTGGTCCTTCCAACGCAAACAAGGTCGTCCTCTCCGCCGACTTCTGCGGATCTCCGAATCAAATACCCGTCTCGCCGGAGCATACTCCACCATTCTAACGACAAGGCCGAGCCAGCGTATCAGCTGAATGTTAATACTCTGTACAACGTATATGTCGTTGAGGAGCTCATACAGCTCATTGCTGGATCGGATGCGGAAATCATCGCCGACTCACACTGGACCGAAGATCTTGCGTAGGACTTTTCTCTCTGCGCCATAAAGAAGCACGGGGAAGATAAGCATCTTGTAGAGTATTAGTTTTGTTTGTTTTGTATTAGTTTCCTAGCAACTAAATATCTTAAATAGATGTGATGTAGTTGTCGTACTCTAGTAGATAGTGTATTAGCTTATTAGACCTGAGGCCACAGTGCAGAGCCCAGTTCAGCACAGGAGAGAATTCATGTATTCCCATAAAACGTAGTTAAGTGAAGTTGAAGTGATTAATCTAAATAGCCTATGAACTAAACAACGTGAAATAGGTTCATATTATCGTATACCATATATCATGTGGCACCGTATTGTTGAAAACACTTGTCAATCGAGAACAATTCTAGTATTTGGAAAAAAAAGAAATCATCATCATCATGGTACTTTACGATTTTCATTGCTATTGAAGAAGTACGGTCCAATGATGCCACCCCGCTTACAATTCGATCCAACTAGGATATATTCTAGGATGCATTAGCTGTTCAGAATGTTAAACTTAAACGAGCTTTAAAAGGTTCTTGAAAATAGGAACAAATTTTGCTAATGGGTGCAGCCCTTGCACTGACCAACTTCTCCTTCCTTAGTTCAAAGGAACTTGGTCAGTACAGAGACTGCTTTCATCTGTGGCGTCACAACGGGCCGCTATTTGTGCTCAAGTGAGTTTTGGTATAAGGCTACCTAAACTAGCCTAACCTAACCTTACTAATGGACAGTGTTCCTAGGGTTATTAGTGTTTTTATATCCTCTTAACACCAAATAAAAATATCAGAACGGAGCTCCGGTTTTTCAGCCCAGACTGACTGGAAAGACTTCTTTTATTTCAAAAGGAGTTCGTAATATTTATCGTATCGTAGAAAGTAATTTTATAGGAAAAATAATAATTTTTCTGTATGTTGAACCACAAAAAGAAAATAAAATAACAAATGACTCATGCATGCTCCAAGGTTCATTTAGAGCGTGGTGTTGTATTACTTCTCCCATTATGTATATTTTATTGTATTATTAAAAAAAAAAAGAAATAAATATAATTGTATACAACGAATTAACATTTCTTAGGCGTATTTTGATTTTTGCAAAAGTTTTTGCGATTTCACTGAACTGATAAGAGGTTTTAGGGACGTGTTTTAATTAGCATTTTAATTTGTTGTTGTTCGTTTTTATTGTTGTTACATAAAATAATTGTTAAAATTCTTTTGATTTATTTAATAGAAAATAGTTTTCTTCTTTGTTTTTTTCTTTTCTATTTTATTCTGTGAATTTCTTAGAAATTTCATAATAATTATACGTACCCTGGCACAACAAAAAAATGCGCATTTATTTCATGCCCTCTTGTTGTTTATAGCTTTTATTGTTTTATTTTTATTGTATTATATTCCATTCGATATTCTAATATTTAAATTTTCCCTTTCCTTTTATTAGAACAAAAAATCTAATTTAACAATGTACATGCATACATACATACGTATGTATATACATGTATGTATATGGCAATTAAATGACAAACCCTTACAAACCATCACAAACAGAAATAATAAACAATTACAACAAATTAAACAACAACAAAAAATAAAATAAAATAAAATAAAATATTGATATCGTATATGTATTACCCATAGACCTTGTTATAAAAATAGCTCAAGTTTTATTTTAGAATTTTTAATTATTTTTTCCATTTACAAGTGCGATTGTAGTAGATTGATGGAAACAAAAGAGCGAGCAAAAAAACGAAAAAACCTCCCATTTGTTATGCCATCGATATCAATTTCTATTAAATAATAATTAACAATGAATTATTTATGAATTTAAAATAACAGAAATACGTTACAATTTATTCGAATAAATAATAAATAAATATATAAATAATAAATAGAAAATGCATTAAAAGAAATTTCAAGAAAAATAATTAAAAGTTACTGTTGATCGAATTCGATACATTCCGAAAGGGAATAGATGTTGCACTAAAAGAACTGATCTTATACAGAATTGTTACAGAAGTAGCAGTCGATGTAACACGGTCATTTCAAACATAATTTGTCATTACAACCCTTCTGTCGGGATCACGATCTAGTTTTTCACACCACTTATGTTGTGTGTCATCTCCGTAGTCTAGTAGATAGTGCGTTGGCTTATTAGACGCAAAGCCTGGGTTCGTACCCCAGGTCAGACATCAAAACGAAATATGAAAAAAATATTTCTTCGGCGACTTCCTCTCAGCAGATTTCTGGCAAAAACTCTGAGAGTAAATAAACCTGCCATGAAAAAGTTTCTCAAAAATCTGTAGTTCGGAGTCGACGTTAAACTGTAGGTCCCGCCACTCACGTATCAAATTAAGGCACACAACATGAGTGGTGTGAGAAGCTAGGCCAATTATGCATGTATGTATGTTATGTGTGTTAATTTTTTATATTCGTGGGTAGACCTAGAGGTTAAAGTCGACTCCGAACGACTTTTCGTTGCAATTTTATTCTCTCTCAAAGTTTTGTCAAAAAGCTGCTGAGAAACTAGGCCGTAATCCTAGATGAAGGGCTGTAGACTTCACAGGAGATATTTTTTCTTTTTTGAATATACATCCTGGGTATGATGATGAAGCGTCTTAATCCCCACTTATTGCATTAAGATTCGAATCTAGAATTCCGCTCATATACATCGTTTAAAGGTTGTCTTATAATTTAGTATTGATTTATTTTATATCCGAGTGATAGGCAGGTAGAAGTGGCTAACCCTCGATGGAGTCTTGAGGGGGCACACATAGGCCGCACACAGGGTCCATTGTGATACTACGGTTTCTCATTTCCCCTATTCTATGAACCATTCGACTCAGACTGCCAATATCCATATATGACAGTTCATCTATATCCTCGCATGTAGTAGGCACCCAGGTACCTCTTTCTCCTCTGACCAAGTGTCGAACATGTGCACAGTAGGTGAAGAATAGTCTGATACTCCGCCTTATTTTCACAGCTTCTGCAGAAATCATTTGTAAGGTGTCCAAGACCAATACGCCTCGCATACGTTCCTATAATGCAATGCGCCGTAATAACCCCGATAACAGTGTTGAGCCTACTTCCTTGGAGTCTTAGCAGAGTCGCCTTGTGCCTCCTATCCAGCCTTGGCCAGATCTTTTGCGCCGCTCCGCCCTTCTGACGAGATCTACGCTTGCATTGTCAATTATAAGTTTGCAGGTACCCAAGAGAACCATCAGAGGGTTCGATGGTCGCGCCTCTCATGGCCAGTTCATCCGCTCTGCAGTTTCCAGGAATATCATTATGTCCTGGTACCCATGTGATACAGACATATCATATCGGTTCGCCACCTCATTGAGATATCTGCGACAGTCGTACACCGTCTTGGAGTTTATTACACTGGAATCCAATGCCTTGATAAACGCTTGGCTATCGGAAAGTATGATGATTTTCCGCCCGTGATATCCGAGTGATAAGTGTGATACCAATTGAGTTATGAGTACCTTCATCCACATACCACTACCACTCAAACTTGGTTCAGCTTACAGCGTCGTTACAGGAAAATTTCAAACATTTTTTAAACAAATAAGAAATTGAGAGTATTTAGCATCTCTTCATAGAATAGACACACACACACACTTCTGCACTCATTTATACTAACAATCTGTTTATTTAATGATAAAGTAATCAGGAAGGAATTATAGAAAATATTTTGTTTTATGTTAGCATTCCTTATTGCCGTATATCAAAAGTGTATATCAGTAACAAAGTAGACACAGACAATTTGCCATAAATTGTGAATTAAATTGAATTAAAATACACACACACACATTGCACTATGGGCGGCTTAGTTTCGTTGAATTTTATCTTTTCATTCTTTCGTTGCAATCATTCTAACTGAGCTGACAAGCCATGCAAACACAATATAATTGCGATACGACGATGTTATACATTTTGTTACTACTATTGTTGTTGTTATTTTTATATCTATTCTCGATGTTTTTTTTTTATTTGTTTTAATTTTTTTTTTATTTTTTTTATCTAGAAATCGTTCTAAAAATAAATTTTAAAAAATAATTTAAATTTTTAATTGCCAACATTTTTTACACTTCATAATTGGTTGTTGTTGCTATAATTTTTTTATATTGAATTTGTTATTTGTTGTTGTTGTTGCTGTTTTTTTTATATTATTGATGTTGTTGTTTTTGTTATTGTTGTTGCATTTGTTTGTATCTGTGTGAAACCGCAACAATTGATTTTTTTTCTGTTCTTTATAAGAGCGCATGTAAGAGAATTTGTAACGATAAAACGAGTGTGACTTTTTTTGCGAATATTTTTATTTTTTCTATTCATAGTGCTGGCAATAGTGTTGTAATAATTATTAATTATTGCAATAAAAGTTGTCTTGAATTATAATTTAACTGCTTGCACTAAATGGTTATTCGTTTCTGTAACTCTTAAACGATAAAGTTCTAGAACAAAAGGAATTTTTTTAGCGTTTGTTTACAAAACCGATCAAGATTAGGTGAGGTTAGGTTGAATTGGCATTCGCCTCATAATGCATAGTCTTCTTATGTGTTCTTATAAGGCCCAATTGTAATATCGATAGTGCCGATATTGTTTATTTAGTATGTCCTAACTATTCTGATATCTAGGGTGAGGATTTTTATCAAAATTACCTTTTGCTAGAAATGTTTTGTCAATAAATTTTGGTTGACTCAGAATTCTTTGTATCAGGTTCTGTGATCAGCTTCCGTATAAGTCATTTTGAAGTATTCCCAGCCTTCAGGCATGTGTACGCAAGCACCAGTGCCGCGCTGTAACTGCTAGGAGTTTCCCAAGAAGAGCTCTGGTTAGGTTTAATACAAAGTTTGCTTTGCATATGTTCATAGGGAATCCGAGGAGTTTCCTAAGAAGAGCTCTGGTTAGCTGTAACACAAAGTTTTGCATATATCCATAGGGAATCCGAGTTCCTTTAAATATGAGTAAAGTTTGTATAAGGTCAACAATTTGCTTCTCTAAATTCCTTACTAATTTTCTATTGTACCAGCCTTTGCAAGTGCTTCAGCATATGCAAGAAAACGTAAAATGTCTCTCTACCTCCTCCAGAGACACCCAGTGTGCTTGGACATTCTTAAATGTGGTGAACACTGAATATATTAGTAAATATGTGTCTATCCTTATTCGATATACTCTGATACAAAGACCATAGAAGATGAGAAAGGTTTCATAACGAGTTTTGACTTTCTAAAATAATGAGTTTGCAATCCACTCCAAATAATCAATTCTAACCCTTGACCTAAAAGAGGATGACATTATTACCACAGTAAGGTCAGGCAGTGTCATCTGATGAGAAAGAATATGAATTCAAAGTTCCCCATCGCTGCACTAAATATATGTTCATAAAGAGTGTTGCTTCTAGGCAACGACAGACGGATTTGCTATCATCCTAGGATGAGTTACAGTAGATAAATTACTTGCTTCTACAATGAACTAAACGTTTCACTCAAAAAAATAAATTGCTGGACATCGCAATGGCATGGGAACAATTCTTGTCGAATAACCAAATGATGAAATCTATGAATTCGAATTCGTTCTCTACTGTTTTCCTCTGGACTTTGTATACATGATGCATGCAATACTTTTGAAATGGAAAACTAGTCTGTTCCTAAGGAAGTTTTTTGCCCAGCGACTCAGATAGTCGGGTACAAATAATATGTGATCAACCAAATTGCCGAATTTGGGACAATGAAAATCCACATGTGTTTTGGATTGGCATTTGTATTGGTAATGGTAGTTACCGTAATCTAGTACGGGATGTGTTGTCTTTTTGGGTGTGAGACCACAGTTCAAAACCTAGGTCAGACATTTCCAATGAATTATTTTACATTATAAGGTACAAAATTACAACGAATTTTCTATAGAATACTTTGGGCAATCAGGAGTGCAATCGTCAAAAAATTAATGTGTTCGGCAAAAGCTGGTATACTAAGGACTGCGTCCAAAAGAATGTGAATAAACGTGAGCCCACGGTTCAAACCTCAGGTCATCTTCAACAAAACGAAATAAGAATTTCTCTCAGCAGATTTTTGGCAAAAACTCTGAGAGTAAATAAAATTGCCCTGAAAAGTTTCTCAAAAATCTGTCGTTCGGAATCAAATTTAAAATGTAGGTTCCTCCACTCATGTGTAAAATTAACACACATAATAGGCAGGTCGTAACCCTGACAAAAGGGTTGTAATAACGAATTTTGACTGTATGTGTTAGTCATGGATGCAGGCACATATTTCTTTGAGAACAACGGTGCTCAGGCCGTCACTTTAACTACAAGCGGTATAGGTTGATGGATTCCAAACTTTATTTGGTCTAAATCAGATGATCTGGACGCTAACGTCATGTGTTTTCAAAAGGACGGAGCTTTTTGCCACATACGTTGAATATTCTGAACCAGCGACTTGATGATTTGGAGGTGATGTGACACCGGTTGCTTTTTATTCTGGAGATTTCTTAACTCGCAGGTGTATGTAATTCAGCCACAAACCCCAGGTGCATTCAAATCCAACATAAGCCATGCTGTCGGTTAAGTTCAGCCTAATTTATGAGTTAAAAAATATAGAAGTCATGACGGACATTCAAAAGATGATGTATATTACACATAATATCATCAAAAGGTCTTTAAAGCGATGATATTTCACTCTTTGTTTCTTTTTTTTTTTTTTGAATTTGAAATATAAAGCGCTTAAGGAATATCCTATATAAGGTCTCTGCATTTTAGATTTTGCTTAGCACAGTACAGTTAGTTGTCGGCTATTGGATGGCTTTATAGATACTGTACCCAAAAATGTAATCGAATTTTATTCATCACTATCTCTGTAACAATTCTTTACTGTAGCAATAGTTTCTGTATGGTTTTTTTTCTGTTGTAGTTAATTATTAATAATTATTATGATTTATTGTTAGTGGTAGTGCCATAATTTAGAATGAACCGACTAAATACTGTCAGTCAGTCATTTAATCAGTAGTAGCATATGCAGTAGCACGTCTATATATAGTATACGTGAGTGAGTGTGTGCTTCGTAATGATAATTATCGATTTAACTGTAGAATTTATTTAATTTGCCATGTATTTTCACACTTGTTAGAAACGATTAGCATTAGAAATTAATAACGAAAGAATAAACAAGAAAGCAAAAAAAAAAAATGTTGTATTAAACCGCAGTAATTATGAGAAGTAAGAAAACAAAAAAATGAAATGAAAATAGAATTTCAATATGTAAGTGGAATAAATATTAGCAAATTAGTCATAAAAAAATCTAGGAATTGAACTTGAAAATTAAAAATAACAATTGAATGCAAATTAGATTTAATTATTGAATGGCTATGGACATTGCTATTAAGAAATTCTTAGGAAATTGGTTATTTAAGTTGAGACAATAGAGAGACTCTCAATCTACTTGCATAATAAGTATGAATAATTTTATTTCCAAAATCCTTATTACTCATACGACAACGGGGAGTGTTCAAAATCAAAATTAGAAAAGTGCCGAATTTTTCAATGACAGAAAAATTAAATAAAAATTAATATCCCTTAGGGATATAGAATTACACCATATTTTTTTTATTTTACTACCGACCTACTTATTCCATTTAAATGTGTCTCTTATTGCATTCCAAAATGTTTTCCTTTTATTGCAATTCAAACTGAATGGTGGGAATGAATTATAAAAAAAAATAATAATGCAATAAAAAATTAACATTTTATAATTAACTTTTATTGTTTATTATTGTTATTTATTTCCAAGTCAATAAATTAATAAATTCTCAGCATCATAGACTTGTTGAAAATTTATTTTTTTTCTTTATTGAAATAGTTTTGCTATTATTTAGCATAGAAATAAACTAGAATTGTATTGAATTAATAATAATGATTTTGTTTTTCTTTTGGTTTTTGTAATTATAAGTTTGTTTACAAAGAGTAAATGTTACACTAGTAGCATCCTACACCTTCATACTGAAATTATCGAAGATTCATTATCTTGGCTTTAGAACTGAATCTGTGTTCATTGTTAAAGACAGTAAAGATTTCAATTAAAAAATGCCCTTTTCTCTTACTTACTTAATTGTTCATTATAAACCTTTGATCAGGATTACAACCTATCTTCTTACACCACCTATATTCTAAGTTATAATTTTATCCATGAGTGATAGGACCCACGACTCCAAATGGCAGATTTGAGGAATTTTTTTATGGCAAATTAATTTACTCTCAGATCTTTAAGCAAGAGAGATGGTCGCCGACTGAAATATTTTTCAGGTTTCGTTTAGTTTTAGATGTCTGAGCTGGGGTATAACCCACTAGCTCTCGTCTAATAAGCTAACACACTATCTAGCAGACCACGGCGACTACTAAACTGTCTATTACATAAGAATAATACGCGTAATCTAATGATGAACTGATTTTTAAAAAGAAGGATATTTTAACACGTTGAATGCCGCGATAATTTTCAGAAAACTGGCCACGCACTCCAACATTGATTTTTTGTTCTTTTCCCAGAAGCCATTTATCGATACTAGCACTGATATAATACGATTTTATTCATAGCTACACAAAAATGACAGGTTTAGTGAGTACGAGATAACTCGTAGTTGGCACCCTAGAATGGAACGCAATCTACGAGTTATCTCGTAGTCGGCTGTCAACGTGTTAAGGAAGAAGTCCTTTTATTTCATTAGACCTTATTCTGTTGTGTTATTGATTGAACAGTAAAATCTAAGCCAATTTGCAACTATGTTATGGATTGATAGAGTAGATATTTCCTTTGGATTAATGAATTAATAACCAGCTCTACCATTTCTGTATTCATTCGACAAATCTCAGTGTGAACTTCTTGGCACCGGCATATACAAGAAAATTGTTATCCATTTTTAGTAGGATATATTTGATGCAATAGTTAGAAGATCAGCTCCTTTAAAAAAATCTAATTTCTCGAATACTTTTTCAATGCTGTACTGTAACAGATTAATTTTATTTTATCTTCGCGAGTTCTATGGGCGCACAGATTCGTAACGTTCTACATTCGGGATTTAAATCCAACCAAGATTTTCCATTATCAGACCGTTTGGTCTATCAGAAGTGCCACTCCGTAAAGGTATGAGATTCTTTCAACCTCATTTACCAACTAGTGTGATAATATATCGCTTTACATTTTGTATTCACCACAGCTTCAGAAATTCTAATCATTTGTCTGGTTCCGAACATTTGTCTACTTGAGTTAAGTTGCTTATATTCTAAAATCCTACTCGTGTTGTCTTGTTTTATTCCAATTGCTGTTGCTTTAAATCCTTGGCTCTTTCTTACATTTTCTATGGTTTTTGGTAATAAACTGAATTCCTGAGCAATTGTTAGCTAAAAGTTCAAAGCTTATTCGATGGAATAACTATCTAAAGGCAAATTTGATTTCCCCTTACTTCTGGAACAGATGCCATGTGTAGCCGTCATGATTATAGCCGCTTCCACTAGGTATTGTGCCACTATCTCCATGATCTTGTAGATGATTCGAACTTTTTTCTACAAAGTTCTCTGCATACAGTATACTTCATTGACAGTTCTTTTGTAGCCAGACGTGTACCCATATAAAGGATAATATGTTTTGTTTCAACTCACCCGATTAGTAAATTTTGTAATAATCATGTGAAGTGGTGCCTAGTAGAAAGGGATGCGTCAATAACAGCCAGTGTTTGAGAGGTAAAGACAATCTAGTGCAGATGTTTTTCATTTAAACTGTTTTAAATTAAGATTTTGTTAGCTGACGGTTTAGTAAGTCTTCCATACTATGCAGTAAGTGTAGAGTAGAATTTATATTTAATTTTTAAAACCAACTAGTATTTTGTGTATAACGAACGTGTTGTATGCTTGGCCGTTGAGTTGAATTTGATAAGGGACAATATGTCAGTCTGAATAGTTTCATGGAATATTGTGCTACTAAGCAACCATTTAATGGCGACGATGTTAGGTTAGGTTAGGTCGGAGTGGTAGCTCTGATATCACAAAGCTCACTTGAGCACGCATAGCGATGCCACGGGTGAACGCAATCCCTGTACTGACCAAGCGCTACCAAAATCAGGGAAGAGGAAGAACTTGGTCAGCGCAAGGGTTGCACATCAAAAGCTCGACTACCCTACACTGGAAAACCAGCCAGAATAGTTGATGAACGAAGCTATATCCTTGATATCAATAGATGATAGCTCCGTCAAGCTGACAAGAAATGGGGAGCCAAATAACCTATATCTACATCTAGCAAGAGACGGGCACTGACAAAGAAAGTAGGATAACAGTCTCCTCTTCCTCAACGGATCTGCATTCACGGCAGAAGTCGTTATGGCGATGATGATAGCCGTAATTTTTGTCTAGAAATCCATCTCATCCATCATGCGGGAATCCATCTAATTTGGACCCATGGTGTATATATTTAGAGAATTTAAACATGAATTTCATTTTCGATTTCAGTAGTCTCTGCTTCAGATAAAACCTGTTCCGATAGTAGTAGAACTATAAACGATCGGAACTGAAGACTAACGATTTAAAGATTTAGCGTGCTCAAGAAGTTATATTGATCAGCAGTTCGCCCCATTATTTGCATGTTACTCCAAGAAAAGCTCTTGAACAAAACGAAGTATGCAAAAAAAAAATATTTCTTCGACGACTTGCTTTCAGCAGATTTCTGTTAAAAACTCTGAGAGCAAGTCTCTCAAACAATCTGTCGTTCAGAGTCGACTTTGAACTGGAGTTCCCGCCACTTATGAAATTGATACACACAACATAAGGAGTATGAGAAAATAGGTAGTAATCTTTTCTTTGTAATGACCAATTAAGTAAGTAATTATGTAATTGAAATTCTAAAAATAATTGCAATTTTCTTAAGAATTTCTGACCCTTACAAAGAGTCTTACACTTACTCATGAGTCTTAAATTAAGACTGCTGCTCTGGTGTCCCTACTCATAATGTTCGTATAAAAATTAATTTGAGAAACGTGTTGTATTTTAGAAGTTAATTTTACTGTTTTTTGTGGTTGTAGTTGTATTATTATTATTTTGTTTTTATGATTATTATTATTATTGTTGTAAATAAAAGTCTAAAATCAAATCAAGTTATTTTTTTTTCATCATGTATTCGTATGTTTTTTTCCTTTTTTTATTGTCTCATTCGCATTTGTATCTGCTTTTTATCGATAGAAGTTAGAAGAATCTTAGAAAACAAGTTTGTTTAAAAAAAAATGAATTTGTTTGCTGTTCATGTTATTGTTGTTGTTGTTGTTGTTGATTTCTGTTTTAAAATATTTCAACTCTTGAGATACATAATCATGGCACCTGTTGTTGTCGCAACAGATTGACTTGGCTTCAATTCGTTTCGAAGTCAAATATTTGGTTTAAGAAATTTTTTTCTTCGGTGCTTTTTTTTGTTATTCACATACATTTTTTTTTATTAAAATGATATGAAATGTTGAGTGGAAACCATTTTTCAAGAACGTAACATTAACGTAACGATTAAAATTTTGTAAGACATGACTTAAAAGCTAATTTTCTAATACACATTAATGCTTAAGAGAGTTTTGCATTTTAAATTGAAAGAAGATTATTTGGTTTGGAAACCAAAGCTAAGTTGTTAATTATGATAAAGGATGCCTCACTGTTGCCATTTAACTGATAGGCCATATAGACATATATACATAATTGGCCATTACAACCCTTCAGTCAGGATTACGGCCTAGCTTTTCACATCACTCATGTTGTGTGCCTTAATTTTTATACTTGAGTGGCGGGACCTACAGTTTAATGTCGACTCCGAACGACAGATTTTGAGAAACTTTTTCATGGCAGGTTTATTTAATCTCAGAGTTTTTGGCAGAAATCTGCTGAGATAGTCGCCGAAGAAATATATTTTTTCTCATATTTCGTTTTGATGTCTGGCCTGGGGCTCGAACCCGGGCTGTACGTCTAATAAGCGAACACACTACCTACTAGACTACGGCAGCTACAATAGGCCATATATGTGTTGTAAATTTTATGAAATTTA
This sequence comes from Sarcophaga rosellei, assembly GCA_930367235.1. Taxonomy (NCBI): domain Eukaryota; kingdom Metazoa; phylum Arthropoda; class Insecta; order Diptera; family Sarcophagidae; genus Sarcophaga; species Sarcophaga rosellei. The sequence continues at coordinate 34,836,006 of OV884019.1, forward strand.
AAATGCCATGTTCGCACGGCAGCAATTTTTCGTAATTCGCTCTCTCATTCGCAATTCAACACCCAATTATGTGCTAAATTACGTCATTCGCCATACAAAATTTTGTGAGCGAATTACCCAAATTGTGTGTAATCCAATCTCTATTACCCTGTGGATTACTTAAAAATCAATGTAATCTCTAAATTTTATCGTATTTTTGCCATCACCAGCTGTCAAAGCACAAAAAAATATAAACAAAAAATATTGTAAACAATAAACAATAATGGAATCCAAAAATAATATTTTAAAAAAGTATTATTTATAAGAAAGTTATTCGCGAAATTAGCGGAGGAAGCCACTGTGTGTGTAGAAAACCTTTTGAAAAGTATTTGCAGCTTTTGAAGAGGCTGTATGAAAAATATTAATAATAATTTAGTAATAAAAAGAAGGAGAACTGAAAAAAGAATTACAAAACTATCGTGTGAATATGATAATTCAAATAAGTAATTCAAACAGAGAGCGAAGTAATTCGAAGGCTCGTGCGAACATGGCATAAGAAGATTCTGATACAATTTGAGAAATAGATTTGATCAGCATAAAGCACCGAAAAAAATACGAAATTTTGGAGAGAAAAGCTGATGATATTCTGGAGAAGACCATTCAATGCACTGTTTGCTGAGTTCAACATATTTTATTAAGTTTCGAGAGACACGTTGAATTGAATTTTTAGAATTAAAAAGAAACCCATCTCCCAACTGCCAATTTTATCGTGTACCTTATCTATTTTTTATATTTTATATACAAAGCATCAAACCCCTGACTTTTCCTGCTACTCTGTCGTCGATTCTATAAAGATAAAGTTGCCTACAAGCAACGCCCTCTACGGGCATATATTGGCCTGTTTAACTGGTTGTTCTGGTAAGAAAACACGCTTTTCCTCAAGCAGTATCATTGTCTAGACTTATAGTCATGGTTGATGTTAGTCTATGGGGTGACTTAGAGATTTTCTAATCGGATTATTTGGATGAGTATTGAAGTTCGTAATTGGAATTTGGATTTTGAAAATACTAAATTGTTTACGATACTATTTCTCTGAAAGATGTAAGCCCAAATGTATAAATATCCAAAATAGTTTGTACACAGTCCTTAGTATATCTGTTTATTGACGAACATATTCATTTTTTGGGAATTAAACTATGTATTCGTTGTTATTTGATATCTTGTAATGCAAAACAGATTCAAATTTAATGCTCATTGGCATAGTCTGTTGTACTCGCATATTTATCTACCACCAGGATTTCTGCAGAAGCATGTAGAACCATGATGTAGGGGAAATGGAATTGGTGCAACACCTTTTATGCCAGAGGCCTGCACTTCAGCACAGACGTCAATGGTTTTTGGGTGGCAGAACGTTTCAAGATCTGTGCATGGTGGCGAACGTGCCACTAAGGAACTGGCAGGTTCCATCCGAAATTCGGGGTTGTCCAAATCTACCACTCCGAAAAAAATTTTTAAAAAAGGATAACGAATCCCAAAACAACATATTCAAACTCCGGAAAAGGTGAACAATTTTGCATCATGTTTATGGAATTTAGAAAAAATTTATCGCCTTCAATTTCTGTAACTCAACGACAAACGTCATCGGAAGATCTAGCTAAGAATGAAACTACATCAGCAAAATTCTTTCCTACTACACTCAATACATTTTCACAGATGACATGATTCTAAGAAAATAAGAAAGACAAACTTCTCCAGTAGAGCAATCATCAATCTTCAGAGCTGGAAAAAACTAAGTTTTTAGTCATTTCTTAAGTCTTATAATCCATAAGGTGTTTAAACTGTCAGAGATGTCGCTGTTATGGACTTTATGGTACTCAAACGCTTACTTCTTTTGAGTCTTTTCAACATTATCAGCTTAATCTCTTAATGTAAACAAAAACACATCACAACTTGTCACCTTATTGCGCTACATTTCGATTAGACACTTGCTCAACTCAAACACTTTCCATACGTTAACCGAAAATAGTGTTGCTATGGAATTTTTTTATAGAAACAAAAACAAAAACAACAAAATCAGCATAAATATTTATATAAAAAATGTAACTGCATCAGATTTAGTTTGACTTCTTTTTCTTGTCATTTCACATTGAAAAATCTTTGGAAAACTTTGAAGAAAAATTTGTCATAAAAAAACTCACACGAAAAAAAAAAATCTTCAAAACGACTGCTTAAAGTTCATACATAAGCTGTGTGATGTTTTCTTTAAAAAAAATATTTCTTAAGATTTTTTCTTTTTTTTTTTATAAAAAATTTTAAATACATAGTTGTTATTGTTGTTTTTACTGTTGTTGTTGTTGGTGTGTTGTTATAGTATTTATTATACTATGAAGTTGGCCTGTGGCAATGTTAAACAAATGAGTTGAACAAAATATTCATACGAGTACATCGAAAACAACAAAAAAAAAAAAATCAACAACTACAAGAACAACAACAACAATGTAGTAGCAGTAACCACAACAACAACAACAATTATAATACAAACAGCCAGCAGCGTACAAAACCAACACGATCAGCTGAAATGATTACAAGAGCAACTACTACTACTACTGGTCCATAGATTTGGGTGTTGATGGAAATTTTTTGGACGTAAGTCGGTCGTGTGAGGAGTTGATATTTTTCTGTATCTGTATTTAGAGTGATATATTACATATTATTTATAAATTGTGAATCAACCATCTGTACGCATATATGTATATGCGATATATATATGATGAACTTTTATGCCGTTGGATACCAAATCTATTAGGCTGTGATCTATTTCAGTAGCAGTAAAGTAATGAGCGAAGGCCTGTAGTCAACATATATCATTAAAATACCCAATTTCTTAAAGGAAATCAATACTTTGCTTAATTTACCTTCCCCTTTTAAGGCTTCGAACCACTCTCTCAGGGTTAAGTCTAATATCGAAGGTTAACATTTGTTAAACTCTAATTATCTGTTAAGTTAGGCACAAGTTAAATACTACAAAGATCTTTAAAGTGTTACATTGTAATTCTCAATTTATTTATCGTAGTTCTTAAGTAATAAAGTGACGACGTTGATAGTTGAGCGCAATGCATATGATAGGCGGGGTATAACTTGTATTTTGTTGTTAAATTTTTATCTCTGTGTGCTTGTTTTCGGTTATTTTGCTTCATCATGCAATCATGCTATCACTTGTTTGTTTCGTTAGGTTAGGTTAAGTTAGGTTAGAGGACGTGTACTTGTCAACTGTGACAAGTACAGTACCCGGAGGTCGAATTGACCCATTGTACAACGTCCTAGCTTCTCACACCACTCGTGTTGTGTGCGTTAATTTTATATATGAGTAGCGGGACCTACAGTTTAAAGTCGACTCCGAACGACAGATTTTTGAGGAACATTTCATGGGAATTTTATTTACTATCAGAGTTTTTGCCAGAAATCTGCTGAGAGGAAGTCGCCGAAGAAATATTTTCATATTTTCGTTTTGATGTCTGACCTGGGATTTGAACTCGAGTCTTTCGTCTAATAAGCCAACACACTACCTACTAGACAACGGCGACTTCTATGTTTGTTTCGTACTTTCCCTAAATTTTTCCTACCCTCTTCCCTTTGATGAGTTACATATGTCTTGTAAAGCGTCAGACATAAAGTATTCCTTACTGGCAAGAAAGTATTTCAGCTTTTCGAAGTCCGTTCTGTATGCCCCATTCGCTTTTTTTCGCTGCACCTATGTAGCTTAAATATATGTGCACAATCCAGCGCCTGTGAGAACGCTTACTATCCTGCTCACTCGCATCAAATGACAACTAAATTAGAAAAAAGTAGAAAAAAAAGTTCGATTTTTTCTATCTATTCTCTATTCTCTATTCTCTATTCTATTTTTTTAATTTAAAAATTTTTAACCACCCAAATCAAAATGATACCAGTTGTCAAATACTAATTGACTGGGATTAATTGAGGCATGTGTGAACACTGAAATATATGCACTATTGTTGGCCTTTAAAACAATTTAGCCCAAGTTTATCACAACAATCTATTCATGTGTGGAGGGAATTAGAGGAGGGAATCAGGTAATCCTTGAAAGAAGTCGCCGTAGTCTAGTAGGTATTGCGTTGGCTTATTAGATGTAAGGCCACGGTTTAAACCCTTGGTCTTACATCTCCAACAAAACGAAATATGAAATGCATCACATTACTGAACGTATTTCTTGCAAAAAAAAACTCTGAAAGTAAATAAAATTCCCATGAAAAGTTTCTTAAAAATCTGTCGCTCGGAGTCGACTTTAAACTGTAGGTCCTGCCACTCATATGTGAAATTAATACACACAACTTTAGCGGGGTAAGAAGTTAGGTCATGACCTAGACTGAAAGGTTATAATGGCCAATTATGTTATGTTGTGTAATCGTCGAAAGAAGCCGAAGTTTAAACTCTGGTTTAGTAAACCTTACGCTACCAATATAAATCAGATATTTTAAAACATAATTGCCGCAATTAAAAGCCATGTGTGAACATAACGAACATATTAACGTATTTTGTAAAACAATCTTCTTCATAACAAATAAATAAATAAAAAAACCACAATAATTCTACATTTAATAAACAAACAAATTGTATACACCAAAATCTTTTGCCAACACCCAATATCTTAAAAACAAAACAGCACAACGTGAAGCTGAACAACTGATACAAACGGTTATTTTAAGTCAGTCGTAATCAACAACGTGTGAGACGCGCTCGAAAAAATATCAACTGAAACTAACTTTCTGGTCGTTATTAAAATAAAATATTTTTTTTTTTAAAAAGAGAGAAAAAGAAAGAAAAAATAAAAATAAATAGAAAAGAAAAGAAATACACAACAAAATATAAATAAAAAAAGAAAGAAAGAAAGAAATATTTTTTAACAACATTAAAAAGAAATTTTGTTTGTAATCAATAAAAATAAAATTGAGAAAAAAAAAGAAGAAAAAGAAAATTAACGCATATGAAGTGAATTTGAATTTGAATATTTGATGCAAGCAAAAGAAATTGTAAGTAAAGAAAAGAAAAAAAAAAATACAAAAAAATTATCATAATCATGTCAAACAAATTGTTGATACATTCAACGACAGCAACAACAACAACCTGAGATTTATTGGGTAAATAAAAAGGAGTTTAAATTTGAATTTTACAAGCCGAAGTGAAAAGTTAAAAAGTTGCCGTGAATGTTAGATTTGAAAAAGGAAAATCGTAAAAAAAAAAATAAAATTCCAAAATTTATTGCTTCCCCCTTCTTCTTACACTCCACGTCTATTTAAGTGTTTAAAACAAGTGTTTTTTTATTTTTTTTGGTTTTTGGCAAAGTTTGGCTAAAGGCAGGTGTTTAAATCATAAAGTATCTAAAATAAAAAAATTTATTTCAACAAAAAAATTTTAAATATTACTTCTTTTTTCTTTATTTTTTGTTAAAAGAATTAAAAAAAAATATCATAACCTGTTGAATAAATTTGTGAAATAATAAAAAATAAATAAAAAAATTTATATATAACAACAACAACAGCAACAGAAAAAGTGGTTTTACTAGTAAATTAAAAAAAAAATCTACAATAAATGTGTACAAAAGAGAGAAAAAAAATGTTTTTAAATAATAAAAAATTAAAAATAAAATAAATATTTAAATGAAGTTGATGTTGGAAGGCAAATCACTTTATAAATGCAAAATCTAAAATTTCGAGAAAAAAAAATAATAAAAGAAAATTAAAAAAAAAAAATATCAACAACATTAACAACCGAAAAAAAAAGGAAAAAAATAAATACACATTAAAAATGTTTATATACTCGTACTAAAAAAAAATAAATAAATAAGTAAAGATTAAAAAATAAATAAAAAAGTTCATAAAACAACAACGGCTATTAATGGATTGCCTTCAAAGAAATAAAAAAAAAAATTATAAATAAAAAATAAAATGAAATGATTTGAAATATTATTTTACATACATATACTAACCGAATTTGATAAAAATCATGCTTTTTACATAAGTATTCTTTAAACAATTCTTTTTCTTCTTTTTCCCATACAAATTTAAATAATGATTTGTCTGAAATTGCTTTTAACTAAGCAACGGAATTTTTGTTTGTAAATGTTTTCCTCGCAAAAATATTTTTTAATTCTTTCTTAACTACAGGAAGTCAATTGTAAAAATTATATTCAAAACATCAACGGAAATTACCGTTTGTGTTACAACAAAAACAAAAATTGTAAAACAATAATAATACAAATCCACCAAAGTTTAATGACTCCCTCTCTCTATCAAATACACAGTTCTTTTCATAATTTCATTTATTTATTTATTTTAATCTATTTAACATTTTTTTACTTATATTTTAATATTTATTTAATAATATTTATTTTCATTTTTTTTTTCTCTGTTGTTCTCTTTTTTTGTTTTGGTTTCTTATTTGTAAGTGTAAAAAATGATTTTTTTCTTTGTCTTGTGTTTTTTTTTAATTGATTTATTAGAAAATTCCTCTGAACAAGTTTTTCACAAGTTTTCTGCTCATTTTAATTATTACACTAGGCTACAGAAATTTTCAAATGAATTTTAATTGTCTTTAAAAACAACATTTTAGGTGTTTCTCTATTTAGTTATAAGTATATAATCAAAACTTAGGGGATGGGGCCTACTCATGCAGCACATTGTATTGGAATTAGTGAAATAAGTTACGTATTTATAAAAGTTAGGTTTTATTGTGTTAAAATTGTAATTAAGAGTTAGAATCTCAGCAAGAATAGCGTTCCACATAGGAATAGTGCTTGCTAAAGAATGTAATGTAGTGGGCGATCTTCTGAACAAACCAAGTATTTATTTGTTTATTAAATACAATGTAATTACAAATTATATTTTATTATATACGAACTGAGTAACTTCGATCATATGATCGGTGTAGTGTAAGACACCACAGCGTAAGCGTTCTCCATGCTAATAGTGTAGCACACTACCCACTAGACTACCAGGGCACCTGATTCCTAGTAGTAGATTGTCAAATCAATAATGTGCAGTATTCGGTTTTCGAAATGAATTCCTATTTATCTATTAGATCGTTCAAGTATCGATAAAAAACGCCGTAAACAAGGCACATTGCGATTGTGCTTTAATGAGTCATTAAGCAATAAGCACTTGGACACTCTTCTGCGTTCGGTTGAAAAGTTTCATAATGGATCCATATTCTAGGACCTATACATGAGCATTTTATTCTATTTTCGGTGTCGTGTAGATAGTAGCCATAGTGTAGTAGGTAGTGTGTTCGCTTATTAGACCTAAAGCCCGGGTTCGAACCCCACGCCAGACATCAAAACGAAATATGAAAAAAAAAAAAATTTCTTTGGCGACTTCCTCTCAGCAGATTTCTGGAAAAAACTCTGAGATTGAATAAACCTGCCATGAAAAAGTTTCTCAAAAATCTGTCGTTCGGAGTCGACAAATTGTGTGGGATCCAACGCGAATAAATTTTTTTGACAGTCAAATGTTCATGCAATATTGATTGAATGTATGCTGGTCCCACTAATGCCTAAGGTTGTCTCAATCTCACGATAGGTCACATGACGATCTTGCAATATCAGTTGGCGCACAGCATCAATGGTTTCCGGAACAACAACTGATTTTGGACGACCTTCACGAAATTCGTCTTGAAGTGAACTACGACCTCGGTTGAATTCACCATATCATCGATAAACACTGGTCATTGATTCAGCTTCATCGCCAAAAATTGAATTAAGTTCATCGATGCACTGTTGTTGAGTTAATCCACGTCGAAAGTTGTAAAAAAGAATCGCACGAAAATGTTCACGATTTAATTCCATTTTTTGGGCGAGATGAATCTTTTAAGTTACTGTAAACAACACAAATAGCGCTCGTATGTCAAAACGTTCTGAGTACGTATAACCTCAAAAATGTCAAGCTTTACGATAGAGCTGTCAGTTGGTAGATTGCAACACTAGGGTTACCAAATCCCGAAATATAAAAGGCAACCCTCGTAGTTACACATGATCACTGTACTCTAGTATTTAGTGTATTGGCACACTGCACCAAACTAGCTTCAGGTAAAAAAATACTTTTTTCCCCATCGTTTTCAAAGTTTTTTTTTCTCAGAAACTCTGAGAATCTATCGTTCGAAGTCTACGATAGACTGTATGTAGGTCCGTCACTCACAGATAAAAATTACACTCACAATGTGGGCATTGTGAGAAGGTAGGCTCATTAGGCGTGAGGCCACGGTTTAAGCCCCAGGTTAGACCTCTACAGCAGCTCGAAATATGAAAATTTATTTCTTCGGCAATCGCCCTCTCTAGCTTTCTGGTAAAATTTCTGTCGTTTGGAGTCGACTGTAAACCGATTTAGTTTGATTAGTAGATTAACGTAAGAACGTCATTTAAATGACAATCTAAAATTCAACTGATCCGAAAGGATACTTAATCCGACCTTATCGTGTGGTCTTGGTCCGTCAGACTTTGAAGGAAGTTTCAGTTCAGTATTCTAGGGTTTGAAAATGCAACTCAAATAATTCATGTTTTGCCTGTTTTAAATTGATTAATTATCCTATGATCGGTTGGCAGTTGGTGTGAATCTAACATACTGGTAATTGACATAATTAGCTGAGATAAGTCCGTAAGGCCTGCATAGTAAAAATTTGGTCCAATCTAAGGACTTTTGTTAATCAAGCAAAAAAAACTTTGTTGTCCAGTGTAAGTTGTTTTCTTTTCTCTTTTGTTGTTATAAAAAATAATAATTTTTGCATGTATAAATGTTGTTGTTGTGGTTTGCTATTGCAGCAGCAGCAACAACAGCAGCAGCAACAGCGACAATGTTGTTATTTTTCTGATTTTGCTCTACGTTCCTGTTCTACTAAAATAACTCGAGTATATGAATTTAAAAAAAGAAAAAAAACAATGTAAATATATATAAACCGAATAAGAAGAAGCAACATAACAATAATAACAACAACAACAACAAGTGTAATATTTTAATTACGTTTAAGTAACAACAATAAAAACAAAAATAACAAAAAGAATATAAATTCACGATATCAGAAACACTACACTGAACTTATAGAAGATGACTTGAGATTCCAATACGTATAGAGTTGCCAAGTTGATTTTTTCTTTCAATATTAATGTAAAGTATTTATAAACATTTGGTTTTTTGATGTCACTTTGTTCCTGGGAGGAATAAATTAAAATAAAGTGATCAAGGAAGTGCTTTATTAGAAGGATGCCAGTATGGAATACTTCCCCTATTTGTATGACTAAAGCCGGCAGTTTGTTTTCTTCACAGATTTTATTTCTTAACACTAGACATTGTCCTTTACAGAGCAACTGAATGTGTATGATTCAGTTCAAATACCACTAAACTTAGTCCTGTTTATGAGCATTTTGAGTATGTTTTGATTCGATTACAAACGTGTTTATTTGATCTGTTTGTGATTGACGTTGTCAGTCTATATGTATGTACAAAGAGTACATACATAATTGGTCATTATAATCCTTCAGCCAGGATTTTGACCTAGTCGTACTCGAACGACAGATTTTTGAAAAACCTTACATGGAAATTTTATTTTACTCTCAGAGTCTTAGCCAGAAACGTGAGGAGAGGCAGTCGCCGAAGAAATATTTTTCGTATTTCCTTTTGTTTAAGATGTTTGACCTGGGATGTGAACCGTGGCCTCAAGTCTAATAAGCCAACACAAACTATTAGACCACGGCGACTACAACTTTTTTATGTCCAGCCTTATTGGATAGAGAGAGGTTATATTATCAGTTGTATTCGTCATAGTTTAGGTAGTATGTTGGCTTATTAGACGAGAGGTCAGACATCTCAAACAGAACTTTCTCACTTATGACCTTAAACTGTAGGGCCCGTCACTCATGTATAAAATTAACACACAATATAAATGTGGTGAGAACCTTGGTTGTAATCCTGACTGAAGGTTTGTAATGGAAACTTATGTATGTATGTATGTGATCAGAGAACAATGAAGTACCCGTCTCGTGTGTAGTTGGCTTTCACAAAGTATTTCTGCCTTGTTTCTGTAGTCGCCGTAGTCTAGTAGGTAGTGTGTTCGCTTATTAGACGTAAAGCCCGGGTTCGAGCCCCAGGCCAGACATCAAAACTAAATATGAAAAAAAAAATATTTCTATGGCGACTTCCTCTCAGCAGATTTCTGGCAAAAACTCTGAGAGTAAATAAAACCTGCCATGAAGAAGTTTCTCAAAAATTTGTCGTTCGGAATCGACGTTAAACTGTAGGTCCCGCCACTCAAGTATAAAATTAACGCACACAACATGAGTGGTGTGAGAAGTTAGACCGTAATCCTGACTGAAGGGTAATAATGGCCAATTATGTTATGTATGTATGTTCTGTTTCTTTAATCGATTTTTGTTGTTTCAGCTAAGCAGGTGATTGGTGTACTGTAGCAAGTCCTAGGGTAATAGGGCTGCTATCTATTGTTGCCTAGAAACAACACCCTCCGAGTATATGGTGTAGTGGTGGGGAATCTTGCTGATTGTTGATTCCTACCTCTTTTGCCTACTATCTGGTATAATGAAATCAAAACTGCAAATGATTGTCTTTCGAAATATTTTCCAATCTCAATTCCGGCTGTTGGAACACCAAGATCTTTTTACATGTTGAAGTTTAGGCAACAAAAAAATCTAAATCAACGCTACTTATAATGCCTATAATGGAGAAAAACTAGGCTCCTATCAAATATTTCTTTGTAAATTACGGTTTCTTTTTAATATTATTTTTATCGTTAAAGAATTATTAATAAAAACTGGCTTCAATTTATTTTTAACTCATATGCGAGTAATAATAGTCAATTCCCAAAGACTTTTTCCTTGAAATATTTTGTTTTTTTTATTTAATTTTTTGTTTTTGTTTTGTGCCTATTTCACTTCCACATTCACTTTATTAGATGCAAAGCTATTGTACGTACAGACACCTGTTGCTGAGTTATTTACAATCATCTTTCATAGCAATAGACAAACGATATACGGACGTACATACATACGTCCATATGTGCTAGTGGACTCACAACACTGTTAGCTTGTAAAGCGTCTGTCTGTCCACCTGAACAACGTTCAAACATTATTTTTTTGCAGCAGCCTGTCGTTTTCTGTTCTGATTACGAGCATTTTAACGTTTTAACTGGTTTCATTTCGCATTCTTTTTTTTCCTTTTTTTCTGTTTTTTTCACGTATTTTTTTTAACTTTTCTTCTAGTCATTGAATTCAAAAAAAAAATCATTTTTTTTTTGCGGAAATTTTGTTCCTCAGCTTCAGTTTTAATTCTTTCTGTTTTGTGGTACTTAAGTTTAACAAGTACAAATTAAATGTACGTACCATAATTTATGCATAGGCCTGGTATATGTATTTAAGCATGGAATTCGAATTATTTTTATTGATTTTTTGTTGTAATTGGTTTGAACATATTTTTTACTTGATTTTTACTTGATTTTTACTTGATTTTTAATTTATCAGCTGGAACTAATGAACTTATTGTAGCCGTGTACAATATATTGTCTTTAGGTAGACATAAATTATATGTACATATATGTATGTATATATATTTTGCTTTCAATTGTATTCGTGGAGATCTTTTTTTGGTTGTTAAAAATGTTGTTTATTTGGTAATAAAGAAATAAATACTACACTTGCAATTTAAAAGTTTTATAAAAATATCTTCAAATATAAAAGTATTTATTAAAGGTCGTTGTTGAACTGTAATGACAGGAAATTTTCTTAAAAGCCAACTTCTCTACAACAAACGACTTCTCAATATTCACTTATGTAAACACACCGTGCGTGAAATAACGGTTATAGAAACTGCTCACATGCATACATAGGTGGTCATTACAACCCTTCAGTCAGGATTATGACCTAGCTTCTCACACCACTTATGTTCTACCTCGCCTCTAAGATTGTTCAACAATGTCGGGTGTCGAAATCTACTCTCATACTCATACTCGAATGAGTACAAACGTTATATTGACATCATATGATGACATTGTGAAGCAATAAATATATAGACCAGACTAATCTGGCCTGTTGTAGGTATATGTAGAACAAAATTTATTTAAAACCAAGTCAGAGTCCATATTAGGAATTCCATAGCGGTTAAGTGGGATCCTAGTACCTGGGCATACATGTACAGTGACCTGTAATACCTCACAACGACTTCTGCAGAGGGTAAGGGAAGCTATACGAGAGAGAAAAAGAGAATGACAGAATATCTTCTCTGTAATTGTTCGGGTCTTCGGTAGCTCAGAGAAAAGTTTCCTGAGACCAAGTATTTATTGCCTGAATGTGTCTAGCCAAAGGTGACTTTAATAGAATCCATATCTTCATTGTAATAGACCTTCTAGGACCCAAACAAGCTATAGTCTATAAAGGCAACTGTGATTTTAGTCTAGTCAAAGCATGATTTGATGGTCAATGCATGATTTGTCAACCCGAAAGCTAGCGTATTCTCTTTATGGTTTCATTTCTACAGTACCATTGCTTTTATTCGAGGAATTCTTGTAAATGTATCAGATGATACGCAACTTACATACATTTAATGGATGGGTACCTACTCATGCATAAATTGTGTTGAAACTAGGAAAATTGATTGTGGAAAGGAGAAGGAGGGATTAATGTTTATTTTGGTTGTAAATAATAGGAAATACTTTTACATGATGAGTATTCTACATACAAATTTAAGATTTCACTTAGCGATTGATCGCATTCGGAGGTGCTTTATCAGAATAACAAGTATGGTGTGATATTCGAAAGAAAATCCTGTTATTTCACTGGATCACAATCCATTGTAATAGCAATGGAAGGGGTCAATTTTGTTTATGAGTGAATAGAGTTGTATGCCGTACTGTTGTTAAAGAGCTCTTTTGTGCTTACGTGATCCAGATGTCTCAAAATAAATTGTGCCATAATTTTTATTCTTAAGTGGCGGTACCTACAGTTTAACGTCGACTCCGAACGACAGATTTTGAGAAACTTTTTCATGTCAGGTTTATTTAATCTCACATTTTTTGCCAGAAATCAGCTGAGAGGAAGTCGCCGAAGAAATATTTTTTTTTTCATATTTCGTTCTGATGTCTGGCATGGAGCTCGAACCCGTTCTTTACGTCTAATAAGCGAACACACTACCTACTAGACTACGGCGGCTACCACCATATACGTATTAAATAATGAAACTGTTTTATCAAAGTACCCATTGGATATTCTGCACGAGAAATTTGAAGGCATGGTCATCTCAAAATTGTGCGATATAAGCCAGGTTTCTCGTGGGATTTTGTTTTTAAGAAGTAAGTGTATGTTAATAAGCCACAAACCAAAACTGCAGATATTAAAAAAGAATTTCATTTGAAGTTATATTCAATCAAATTAATTTTATTACTGAAAATTTAAATTTTCCACCATAGCTCCCTTATTTCATAAAACATTTATTTGTACATCTGCTTTTAATTAAAAGCAAAATTTGTTAAATTTCTTGACAATGATAAAAAATTGTACTTGTGTGCCAAAATAATTTATCAAAAGTAGGTTTTTGAACCGTTGAACTAATTTCTGTATTTTTTTAATTTTTTTTTTTGTAAAAATTAATCATAATTTTTGTTTTTATTTAGAATTTCAAGATTGTTTACTTTTCTCAGAATTATGCTAGAGAAATGAATGAAAACAATAACAAAAACAGAAAAAATATAATTTAATTACTTGACAACATAAAGAAATAAAATAATAAAACAACAACAAACAAACAATTACTTACTCACTCACACCAAATGAATGAAGAAACAAAAATAAAAAACAACAAAACAGAATTAAAAATTATAACAATAAGACATGATATGAATAAGATGAAAAACAATAACAAAAAAAGTGAAAAAGGCACAAATAATTAAAAACTACAAAAATAAAAACTACAACAATAAAAAAACAAAAAAAATAAAAAAACAAACAAAAAAGAAGAGAACAAAAGATTTAACCACAACAACTACTTGTGTGTAGACGCCAGCCTCAGTTTCAATTTCAAGCGAGTCTGTCAGTCATCCAAACCAATAAACCAACCCAGCCACCCCCGGCCTTGCGGAATTATTATCGTTATGAACAACACTTACTTACTGCACACTGTGATTGTACTACAAGTCTGATGATGATGATGTTGTTGGTGGTGATGAATACATGAATATCAAATACAGTATGACAGTATGTAAATTGCACACATACCATCAATATGTGTTATACGTTATTATAATGAAGCCAGTAATAATTCCAACGTATGTACATACTTACATGCATACATGTACGAGATATTCAAGGGTTTTCATGCGCGAGTAACAATTAATCGTAGAATTTTAAGGAATGTTGAAATTTTTTTGCATTGCAATTGCCTTGAGTATTTGAATAAGTAGTACCTGTTGGTAGTGTATTGGCTGATTAGACGTGAGGCCTCGGGCCAAACCCCAGGTCAGACATCTTCAATAAAACGAAATATTAAAAAATAATTCTTCGGCGACTTCCTCTCAACAGATTTCTAGCAAAAACTCTGCGAGTAAATAAAATTGTTATGAAAAGTTTCTCAAAAATCTGTCGAAAGTAGTCAACTTTAAACTGTAGGTCCTGCCAATCATGTATAAGAATTTAGCATACATACATACATAAAATTGGTGGTGTGAGAAGCTAGGTTGTAATCCTGACTGAAGGCTTGTAATGACTAATAATGGTCCCCGTCTAGTCAAAGAACTCCTGGACAGATTATTTGAAGGGAAATGATTTTTAAATTGTATTTTTTTAATTCAAAACAATCTATAGATAAACTTCGATTAATCGGTTTTCATTATAATTTTTATATAAATTTTTGTCCTGGCGGAACACCTACTAATTCCAATTGCCCATCACGAGAAATTTTCGTACTTCAGTAGAATCGCTTATTAACGGATTATACTTTACAAGGTCAGCAAATATTCGTATCAAATGTTTGCTAATTGCCTGTAGGCTTGTTGAAACTTGTGAAATTTGTTAAAAAAAAATCTTTCTCCTTGCATTAAAGCAGAAACAAAATGTTAATTTTATTTGAATAATTTTTTTTATTCGTTCATATTTTTCCAATCAATATTAAACCTCAAATAATTGACATCTTTTGTATATGTCTTGTATTTGTATTTGTATGCGTATGAGTGATTGTTATTCATACGCACTCATATGCTGGCAGTAACACTTATTTCTAGGTACATTTGAAACAGAATCTTAAATGAATTGATTCTTGCAATTATTAATAAGAAGCTGGTTTTAAGACATTTAAAATTCAAAGAGTGAAAAAAAAGAAAAAATTACAGGAGGCTTCTTTTAAAAAACATGAGCTCTACACAATAAAACATAACTGTTGATTAATGTCCATTCCCTAAAATCCTTATCTTGTGGATCTAAGAAAAACGTTGAGAAAAATTCTGTGTTAGATAAGAAGCCAAGTAATTAAGGAAATGGTATCTCTTTCATTACCGATGGTTCTATTAACATCGACTTTTATTTTAATTGAATAAATCAAATGTTAATATGCGAATAATGTTAATATAATAAGACAAGCCAATCCATCAAATTTTTCAGAACTCCGCCTTGATGAAGCATATTAAAAATTCCAGAAAAAAATATTAACTGCCTGGTCAGAAATGTCTCTTTTCCATACCTTACTGTCTTTAAAGAGCTCTTTTGTGCTTACGTGATCCAGAGCCCTCAAAATACCTTTCTAGGTATCGTCCTATACAGAAGAGTTCAAGAGACTTCGGTTTGCTATTACAGTCATATGAATTAGAAGTATTGCTATTGAATTGGATCAATCCGTAGTAATTAAAATAACATTTGATTTCATTTTATAAAAAACTTTGTGAATTCTGTAATTCGATCTGTAATTCGATATACCCACAAATGCCTCAATATCTGATTTTCTGTTACAGAGTTCCGAACTTTGATAGTCTGACCACTTTGTTGAAGCTCTGGTAGTCAAATAGGTTGTCATTTATTCAGTTTATTTTTCTCAATCACCATGGACGTATCAAATAATGAAACTGTTTTATTAAAGTGAGGATTCTATCAGCTAATGACCCATTGGATATTCTGCACGAGAAATTTGAAGGCATGGTCATTTCAAGATTATGCGATTTAACACTGTTTTCTTGAAGATGCAAGTGTATGTTAATAAGTCACATACCAAAACTGCAGATATTAAAAATTGTTATTATTAAATTGGATCAATCCGTAGTAATTAAAATAACATTTGATTACATTTTATAAAAAACTTTGTGAATTCTGTAATACAGCCCGATTAGTAAAACCAGTAAGGTGCGTAATTCGATCTGTATTATAACCACGAATAATATTTATCTTTTTTTATATATTTGAACTATTTACAGTAAATTATTATAGAAATATTTTTATTATTAAGTTCAGTTTTTAGAAAGGAAAGTGAAAAAAGAAAGATGTCAGAATTTTTGGTACACACTCCTTACCAATAATTTGTCCAGAAACTATCGTGTTTAACTTCCATTATTTTCTTTATTTCTACTTTTTGTCTCTACGTTTAAAACATTACAATTAATACCTTCACTATTCTGCCTTCAAGTAATACATGGTTGGTATTGCAAGCGCTTGATTTTGTTTGGTTAGATGACGATGAAGAATGTATGCCACTTGGTCTGAAAAACATTGTAATAAAAATTAAACGAACACTTGTATCTGCAAAATACACAAACACACACATGCATACATCTGTATATACATATAGGGTGTTTTTTATAGAGGTATAGAACTTTAAGTTGCAATAAAACAACGATGGATTATTCGATTGACATGAATTTTATTTATCCAAAAGATAATCTTGTGGCATTACATTTTAAATATGATTTCTGGCATATGACCGCCACGGCTGGCGCGGATGTAGTCCAATCTGGACGTCCAATTTTCGATGACTTTTTCCAACATTTGTGGCCGTATATCGGCGAATGTTGTCTTCCAAATGGTCAAGCGTTTGTGGCTTTGCCCCATAGACCAATGACTTTACATAGCCCCACAGAAAGTAGTCTAGCGGTGTTAAATCACAAGATCTTGGAGGCCAATTCACAGGTCCAAAACGTGAAATTAGGCGGTCACCAAACGTGTCTTTCAATAAATTGAAATAAAATTGCACTATTTGCAAGCGTTGTTCAGGCGTGAGTCTATTCATGATGAATTGCCAAACCATACTGAGAATAAATCACTTGACGGCTGTTAAATCGGTCGCCATCTTGAAAAGTAATGCCAACTTTAAGTTCTATACCTCTATAAAAAACACCCTATATATTTTTAAATGAATAGAAAATGATAAAAAAAAACATACATATATGAATTCTTTATATTTTTCTGTTTCTTATGCCGACTTTATATTTTATAATAGAGAAGGCGCTTAAATTGTGATGTTAGCTGCTGACTGCTGGCTGTTGTTAAAAAACAAAAGTAGATCACTTAAGCGTAAAGTGTCAATATCAACATTTAGACTTTTTCATATTAAATTTCAGCTCTCGCATAAAACATACATATACACACATAGTATACACATATACATACGTATACATATACAATATTCTCGATTAAAATGTGGTTTCTCAAACAAACAAAGAATGTTTAAAACGTTGACATAAAACGATATATCGAACACCCAATGCTATAGGGTGTAAATGTTTTTATTTTATTGTGTGTGTGTGTATGAGTATTTTTTGTCAAAGCGCCATCTATATGTGTGTTTTAATAACAATTAAAAGCCTCTCTTTATTGTCACAGTATAAGTAGCTTGTGCATGTGTAGATAGAAGAGTTTGATTTTAAACTTTTAACACTCAGTATTGCTGGTTTAATTTTAGAACAACGGAAAAAATTAATAACGTTTGTTTCAGTTTGTTTTTGTATGCGTGAGCGGAAGAGAGGGAACGTGACAGTGTGTGTGTGAAAGAAAGAGCGAAAGAGAGAAAATAGCACAATTAGTGTTGATTATTTTAACTAATACAACATCTTTTAGATTTCATTACACTTCATTCAAATCGGTCTTCATATAAACGTTAAACGTTGTTGTATTCATCGGTTTTATTTTCGATTGTTATTTTTTTCTTTGTATTCTTTTGTTTCAATTCAACTTGTATAATGTTCGATTTCTAACGATCCTCTCCGCCTTTCCTAACAAATCAAACAATTTGTCATTTTTCCCCTTAAATTTAAAAATTAGTAGAGTTTTCTCTGCATTTAAATCTATATTCGAACAGTGCTAACTATTATTATTAATTTTTTTATTGTTGTTGTTATTGTGTACATATTTTCAATTCATTGTAGTCGTTGTAATACAAAAAAAGAAGAAGAAAAAATATTTAATTCCATTGATCACTTGTTAAAAGCGTGCTTTATTACAATTCTTTTATAAATCAATAGAAAATAAAAGAAAAATAAATTAAAAAGAATAAAAACAAAGAATTAAAAAAAAAATATTATAAATCAAATAAAAATATTTATCAATCCAATAATAAAAATAAGAATTCATTTCACTTTTATTTACTTTTTTTTTAATTAAAATTTTAAAATCGAAAGTGAATATTTATAAAAATATTAAAAATAAAAAAAATACTTGATTTTTTATAAAGTTTATATAAATTTCATTTGTTTTTTTTTTGCTTATTTTCAGTGTAAACAAAATATGTGAAAATTTATTAATTTCCTAATAATTAATTTGAAAGTAATAACGAAATGGCAAAAAATAGTTAAAATAATTAAAATGAAATAAAAAAAAAATATTTTGTTTTTATAATTGTGCTCGCCGCTGCTGCATTGTGTTAATTCATTTGTGATTCAATCATTAAAGAAATATTTTAATTGAATTTGATTTTCTACGTATTTTTATACAAGCGATAATGGATGCAATTTTTATAACCAGTTACGATTGGAAATTATTACATTTGCAGCCTAAAGATTTATGGATTTTAACGTTTATTTGAAAAAGGTAAGCAAGCATTCCCATATTGATTATAACTGTTACACTATATATACGGTATTTGAAAAAGTTTGGTGACAAATTTGATCTGAAATAGAAAACGATATGCGTATAGTCTAGTAAGTAGTATGGTGACTTATTAGACGCGTTTCAAACCCCAGGTCAGACATCTCCAACAAAACGGAATATGAACAAATATTACTTCGGTGACTTCCACTCTGCAGATTTCTGGAGAGCAGATCTTTGAGAGTAAATAGATTAGCCATGAAGGATTGCAATGACTTATTAAGTATGGGTTATTGGTATGAAAACAAAAAAAAATTTCTTCTGCAGTCTTCTGGCAAAACTCTAAGAGTTCGGAGACGATTTTAAACTGTAGGTCTCGCCACTAATGGATTGGTCAACATGGGTTGTTTGAGACGCTTGGTCGTTCTCGTAACTAAAGGATTATAACGACCAATTAACTATTGAGTAAGTAGAAGAGTAGAGCTATATGGAGCATGTATCAGAACTTCCTATCCAACCTCTCTTAAATTCTGTTGCATCGTTAAAGAATTGTGTGATCTGTTGTAGTACGTTCTCTGGGCGCCACCTTTTCTGTTGATAATTTCTGGTTGTCTTAATTGAGTTTCTGGTTTCAAACTCATTAACTGTTGACACCAGTAATCAGAAACAAGCAAAAGCAGATGAAAATTCAGTTCAATACATTTTTCACGTTTAATTCATGTGGCAATCAAAGAATGAGTTTTTTTCTTCAAATGATTAATAACTGATTGGTGATTCACCAAGTTTCTTAGCAATGTCCATGAGACTTATTTTCCGATTCGACAAAAGCGATATGAATCTTTAACTTCAAAACAATTAGATCGAAAACTGGCCAACAATTTCGCTGTCTCAGAAAAGAAAATTTCTTATGTATTTAGAACAGTACACCATCCAGCCTGTTGGCCAATATTAATAATGTCTTATTGTATACTCCTTTTCTTGTTGCACGTTCATAGCACCTTCGAGTTTTATTTGGTTCTGGCCCTTATTCAGTAGAGGCATTCTCTTCGCCCTTACTAAGTCAATGCCGGTCCTAACAAGCAGTGCGAAATTTTTTGAATACGGCCTTGTAATTATTAGAGCCTGACGGATTCATTTTCATTTGCATCCAGCGATTGATTAAACGAATTGATTACTGCTGAGTTAAGGACCAGAGTTCCAAATGTGAGATTTTCTTAGATCGGAGTACTTTTTTTTTATTTTTCTCAATAAACTATTTATAAATATTTGACGAGAACGTCTTTTCTTACAAACGCTTTCCACATTTCGTATGCATCCAGCTCTATCGACTGTACATAGAATTTAAGGAGAAGCGATCTTCAAAATTTGTCTAGAATTGTAAATACATCGTAACCTATGTCGGCATACTATGTTGGAAGATACACTATTTATCCTATTAAAGGTGCTTAGATGGTTAAACGAGTTCACAATATCGATTGATTTTTTTTTATTTTGGTTTTCGTCGTATGCACTTCATTGCTCAACATCAACGTAATATTTGAATGCTTGTATGCAAACAAGCAGACATAATATATGGTATTAAAAGGGCCAAGATTCGCCACTGTTTGATGGAATTCAGCTTTGATTAAATCATCTTCTATTAGTTATTTTTTGTACATTTGCTGTTCATGACGAACACGGCAAGCTGTACTACAGTATACAATCTTAATCATATATACCATCTTCAAACAACCATGCCAATTTAGTGTATAAACCGTTGATGTTGTTAAACGATTTTTGATGATGTTTATCATTCGACACTTGGGTAAAGTGCCCAAAATCTTGTTCTGTCCTCAGGATTCTACACAATATGCTTTAGGTTTCGAACTCGGCATGTTCATTACAAGTTGATTTAGAATTGATGTCATAAAAATTTTTCTGATTGAACTTAGGGGATTATTTCTAGTTTTTTACCCTTTTTAACGAACTTCGCACTTTTATATGTTAACTCTGTTTCATTCGAAAAAGCAGGCGATTAAATGCAATTGATTTGTATAAAAATTTCTAACAGTGTACAGTATTAATATTAACTAGCCAGTAATAACAACACAATGCCCAAAAATGGTCTTTCAGTATCACCATCAATCATTCGTTTTTATCTGTTTATGTTCTTTTAAATACTTCGCTATCCAATCCAATCACTGCAACCCTACATATATTTGAATATATAAAAACAACAAAAAAAAAATATTTGAATTTAAATTTAATATTTTAGATCAGGTTTATGACAACCCGCTGTTTAAGCCAGACTCCAAATGATTTTGATATTGACAAGTTCTCCTCGAAGTTAATTTTGTTGTTATGTTGTTTTTTCATTTTTGTTTGTTTTCTGTGTTTTGTTTTTGTTTTATAAAATTATAAATTCTGTTTCACATGTGATTGAGCTTTACAAAAAGCACAGTAACAAAGAAATGCAATACACAATATTAGATTGGGCGTAAATGTGTCAAAATTCTTTGCATAAATGTCACCGTATTGAAGTAATGACTTGAACAGATTGTTTTCCATTTCAATAGAAAGCAAATACCAGACTGATTAGAAAATTAATTTAAAAATAAAAAAAGAATTGAAATTAATCAGAATGACATGGACTAGCTGAAGAAACTACTGGAAAATGAAAGTTAGTTATGTGGTATGAATGTAACGGGTATCTTTTCTCTTAACAGCTCAAATTATATTTTCTATGCCTTGGAAAACTATTGTATTATAGAGGGTACTGAGCATTATTTTTAATACACCTATTAATTGTCTCAGAGCGTAAGGAGTACAGAATTTTTTTACATCTTTGTTTTGATTTTAAAATGAAAATTTTTTTGTTTTATTCTGACCTAATAATCGCAATTTAACTCCCTATACATATTTAAAAATTTAATATACTCCACCTCTTCCTGTAGGCCATTTTTTTTTTATAGATCTTTCGCTATTAATCAATTCATATCAATCAAAATTCCATTACACCTATTAATCTCTATAATTGAAGTGAACAGAACAGCAAATTAATTGAACTCTATTCTGTAATTTTGTTGAAGCTTGTTCAGCAGATCATAATTAAAAATTAATTTTTTTTTGTTTTAAAAAATATTTCATTTCTTTAACTAATTGGTAAAAGCCCCAATAGGAATAATTCAAAAGCTATCAAATACGTTTCTTATACGTAATACGTACACTTCTGCTTTATATAAGAGTCTTATAATAAGACACTATTTTGTAATGGTGGCACTAGAAAAATTAGTTGTTGCAATGAAAAAAATAAGCGTACATACATATATATATGTATACAGTGAGCGCCAAAAGTGAGTAAACACTACTGAAAAAATTCACTTTCTTAGGATAGCGAGAAAAGTAAATGAGAATAGTTGAATAAATTTCCAAAAATAAAAACGTTTATTTATTACTTATAAAATGTTAAAACAAAAACAACAATTCATGATAAAGGCACTTGTTTTATACTTAAGAACATAATAGAAAATTTAAAATTATAGTGGGTGTTGACTGACTTATGGCGCTCACTATAATTGGTCATTACAACCCTTCAGTCAGGATCACAACCTAGCCTCTCACGCAAATTATGTTGTGTGTGTAAATTTTATACGCGAGTGGCGGGACATACAGTTTAAAGTCGACAGATTTTTGAGAAACCTTTCATGGCAAGAGTTTTTGCCAGAAATCTGCTGAGATGACATTAGGTATGATATTTTACCAAAACGTCGACCATACACCACATGTCATAATTAAAAGAAAGTGAGGAATACCTCGTGTACATAGGTTTAACGAATGCAAAATGGTAATAGAAGTCATTATCGATCGGCTCGTAAATGTAGATAATTCTCAGGAGGTAATGCTGCAGTTTGAAAGGCCCTTGAAACTTGGTAAACATGTTTATTAAAGCAGCAAATAAAGTATGGCTAATAGCAGCGAAAATCTTGGAGACTGACCATCGAAAGTAGTTTCGTATGGCAGTTGCTAACAAGTTATACAACAATAGTATTTATTTATAGTATTTAATATGGCGAATTGTTTTCATTCCTACTATAATTTTATATTTCCTGCAGTCTTAAATCGCCTTAATCTAGTAGTGTGCTCGCTTAGGCCAGACACCAAAACGAAATATGAAAAAAAAAAATATTTCTTCGGCGACTTCCTCTCTGCAGATTTCTGGCAAAAACTCTGAGAGTTAAATAGACCTGCCATGAAAAAGTTTCTCAAAATCTGTCGTTCGGAATCGACATTAAACTGTAGGTCCCGCCACTCACGTACAAAATTAACACACACAACATGAATGGTGTTGATAATATATGCCGTTGTAATATGTCGAAATATGCCATAAACATAATGGCCTAAGTTTACCTAAATTTCCTAATGGCCTCTTTAAAATATGTATACCTTTGTATCGAGTGTAATTACAATTATTTTACTATTAAATCAACAGTAAATAATTGTAAATTCTTTTTTTTTTTGTTTTTACGATTTTACAAAAATGAAATCGGAATGGGGAAAAAATCAAGTAGAAACCCTCGAGACATATTGTTTTAAAACGTTTTCACACTTTGGCGAATTAACAAGTCATTAAGAGAATGACAACATTTTTTTATTGCTTATTTGTTTGTCTGTCTGTGTTCTATATACGATATTAAATTATATTTATGTAGTATTTCCCTTTTATGTTTTTATTATGCATTAAAATAAATTAATAACAAAACAAACAAATAAATAAATGGTAAAAAAAATAATAATTTTTTAACCAATAAATAATAAAAGTAAGTAAGTATTCTTACTGAAGGTGGCCTGCTGCTTAGAAGCTTAAAACAAAAAAAATTAAATCGCCATTGCCCCGTTTCCATTTCTTGTTATAAAAAAAAAAAAAAATTAATAAAAAATAATAATGATTGTTAGTTAAATAAACAAATAAAAACAAATAAATATTAATGAGTTTTATTGCATATCATTTGTTTAATATAAAACGAAAACAAAAATAACAATAAAAAAACTTTATATTTTATGACTTGACAATTTTAACACCTTTAGAGGTGGGCTTTCAGTTTTATTATGTATTTCGCTGGGTAGTATATTGGACAATTTCAATTTTAATAAATTATTTTTCAATTTGAAATAAAACCGGCCATAGACTTGGTTGACCTTTTAAAAGATTAATAAAAAAAAAGAAAAAAAAAACAACAAAACAAAAGAACATATTAAACAGCCATGAAGTCGCCGTAGTCTAGTAGGCAGTGTGTTCGCTTATTAGACATGAGGCTTTGGTTCAAAACCCAGGTCAGACATTACGAACAAAACGAAATATAAATAAATATTTCTTCAGCAACTGCCTCTCAGCAGATTTCTGGCAACAGCTGTGACAGTAAATGAATTGCTACGAAAAGGTTTCTCAAAAATCTGTCGTTCGGAATCAACTTCAAAATTGTAGGGCTCGCCACTCATGATAAAATTAACACACACAACAGAGTGAGAGAAGCTAGGCTGTAATCCTGACTGAAGGGGTGTAATGGCCAATTATGTATGTAAGAATGTAAATAATAGCGAAGAGGTTATTACGACGAAGAGGTTAGGACGACCAATTGTTTGTCATTCATTTTGAATAAGTTTCAGTGGCCCCATCATTCGGAAATTGGTCATACCAACTTAGAAACCTTCGTCGGCTCATACGCAAGAACTTTGCTAAAGATCATAGCATCATCAAATGCACAGTTTACGATTAAGTTCATTTTGAGTAATTTTCAGTTGCGCCACCTGTCGGAAATTGGTCACACCAACTTAGAAACCTTCGCCCGGTATCGACTCTGCGAACTTACCCACCAAATTGTATTCGTCTACGATCAATATGTACCTAAATATTCAATTTTAACGATTTGCCACGCCCTCTTAACATTTAGGGATATGAAAAATAGATGCTGTCCGATTCTCAGACCTACCCAATATGCACACAAAATTTCATGAAATCAGTCTATCCATTTCGGAGGAGTTTAACCACTAATACCGTGACACGTGAATTTTATATATTAGATTTATTTATTTGTTTATATAATATTTATATTTTATTGTTTTTAAAATCGTTTTCGTATACATTATTCAAATAACTAAAACCGTTGCAATTATTTCCTTATGGACAATAACAACTTAATTTCCTACAAAATTGTATTACAAAATCATATTTCATTACGTTTTTATTATTGCCACGTTTATTGAATTATTATTTCTGATATCTTCCATCCACATCCATCCCCTCTTCGATATTTTTCATATCGTTTGAGCAGAACAAATTTAATTAAATTGCGATGACATTTGTGCGCATTTATTGTTTGTCAATAATTTGCTTAAAGCAGCAATAGCATCAGCAGTCGAAGCAGGCGCAGCAGACGCCGCAAAAGCGAAAATGAAAATTTAAATTTTTTTTGAACAAGATTTGTAAGTAATAAACTGTAGCGGGTGAATTTTTTTGCTGCTTATGCTTTCAGTATAAATTTTCTCAGTATAAACAATTTTCGTGACATGTGGCAATGCTCAAAATGCTTAGAAGGATTTGCAATTTTATCATGAGTAGACTAACAAACAAGCCACGCTTGTCAATCATTTAAATTTATTGTCAATATTCGTGTCGTGTGAGAAATTCACAAATTTGTTGTAAAAAGTAACAAGAGTCAGTTCAAGAGCTGCCAATGCACATTGTTTGGTGCGGTTTGTGGACCAGTGGCATTATTGGATCGAATTGCAATATCGATTTTCAAGACCAAAGAAAGTCTCAAAGTTACTGTTAATGAAATATTTTGTCGAAAATAATCGAAATTAGACTTGATATGTGGTTTTAACAGCAGTCGCCGTAGTGTAGTAGGTAGTGTGTTGGCTTATTAGACGTAAAGTCGGAGTTCAAACCTTCGATCAGACTTAAAAACGAAATATCAAAAAAAATATTTCCTCGGCGACTTCCTCTCAGCAGATTTCTGGAAAAAACTGTGTGAGTAAATAAACCTGCCATGAAAAAGTTTCTCAAAAATTTGTCGTTCGGTGTTGACGTTAACGCCACTCACGTATAAAATTAACGCACACAAGCTAGGCCGTTATCCTGACTTATGGATTGTGATGGCCAATTATGTATGTATGTATGTATGTATGTATGTATGTATGTATGTATGTATGTATGTATGTATGTATGTATGTATGTATGTATGTATGTATGTATGTATGTATGTGGTTTTAATAAGACTATGCTACATCGCACGTCACGCACTGTTTACATTACTGAGGGCTTAGTTTTTTGAGCATTTAATCTCAATCCATTGGCAGCCAAGATCGTGCAATTTATCTTATTTAGCAGGAGGTTAGGAAAAAAAAAAAGAAATTTTAGTACTATTTCTTTAGGGGATCTCCTCTCAGTTTTCTACTGACAAAAGCTCTTGGAGTACATTTTACATAAAAAGTTTACTGAAGTTTGTCATTCAGAGTTGATGTAAACGTTGCCATTTACACAATACAGTTGGTGTGAGAATGCAGTCGCCGTAGTAGTTAGTGTTTTGTCTTATTGGACATGAAGCTCCGGATCAAACCCTAGGTCAGACATCTCCATAAAACAAAGTAAGAATAAATATTTCTTCGGCGATTTCTTCTCAGCAGATTTCTGGGCAAAAAAAAAATTAACACACACAACATAAGTGGAAGCTAGGTCGTAATCCTAATTAAAGAGAGAGTGTGACCAAGTCGTATGCCTAAGCAAGTTAAATTCCACAATTCCTACCTTGGAAAAACTAGTTTCAGTTGCCTTTGATACAAAACATAATGCTAGAAAAAGTATGCAAAAATATGACCTTAAGGACGTACCTCCCACTACGTTGCCGCGTACACATTTGATGATATTATCCTAAACGATATTATAATTTACCACACCAAATACATAAATATTCCATTCATTTTCGAAATCCAAACTATTAGGAAAAATCACCCGTTCTATTGAGTACAATGTTTTTTCCTTCTACAAGACTAGTTTCGTTAGTTGTGCTTTTAAAATTCACTTTCAATGTGTACCCAGATGAGTTTTTAAATACTTCGCCATCAATAAGTCGAATCGAATATTGACGTTATTGTTAAGGACGGCATATACATACATATTTTGTTGTTATTGTTTGCCTCATGTAACAAATTTTAATAAAAATATGAGACAAAAAAATATATGTGCATACGGTAATAAAATTTATGACAGAATTCGAATATGATAAACAATTGTCATAAATCTTAATTTTATTGCCCCTGTAGTCATAAATTTTGATTTGCATATTTCTGTAATTTAATTTTATTAATATTAATAATGAATGTTAATGTTTAATGTTAATAATGCAACACAGTACAATGTTTTTCTTTTTAATTTTTAATTTTTTTATTTTGTTACTTATGCAAGTATTTTATCTAAAAAATGTATTTTTTTATATACAATTAAATAAAGTTTTCCAGTTTTTGATTTTATTTTTATTTTTATTTCTATTATTTCTTTTAATGATATTTTAATAACAAAAAATTTAATTTTTCTTTTTCTATTTTCTTTCAGTGTAAATTAATGTTATGCAAATAATAAAAAAAGAGAGCTGCCAGATTGTTTCGTTTTTGTGTTTGAAGTTAAAGTAAAAGTTTTAATTTAAAAATGTTATGCTAAAGTGTTTTGAATTTGCATTAAAAAAAAAAATAGTTTTTCGCGCAGATAAAACCTCGTCTCGTATTAAAGATGTGGTGGTGTTTTGCACTAAAATAGGCGATTAAATTTGCAGCTGCTGAATATACAGAAAGGTAAGTCAGTTTAATTTATTTTACTATACATTATCAATATTGAAATTATTAGAAACCTACGTATACTTCTTCATCTAACTATATTGCTTTCTTGAGCATTAAAATTTGTATTTATTAATGGTCTTCGATGCCTACATTGTATTTTAAGGCTATTCTTGGCTAATCGGCTCTGACGCCAAATCGTGCTGAATTTGACCGATGTCTTGGGTTATCCAACATTGCTGATGACAGCTTTGGAAAACCACACAAGAAAAACTCTAAAGGTTTCAAATCGCATAATATCGGTGACTAGTTCAAATCACCTTCACCTAAGAAGAATATCGCTCGTGCGAACATCAATATGCAGGTGATATTCTCGTGACGTTTTCGAGATGCATTGGACGCTCGTCCAATACTTCACGTAGCCATTATTGATACAGAAAAGGGTCTTATCTGTGAAAATTAGTTTTCAATGAAAATTAGGGTCATCGACATCGTTGTCTGTGGTCGTTGTCTAAATGAATTTTGCATGGTTGTAAGCCCAAGTTCGTATGTTTCTGTTGGATGACCCGATGTATTCTTAAGCATTGCAACCCTTTAGTCAGGATTATGGCCCAAGATCTGACAATACTTACTATTTAACATCGACACCGATAGGTTCTCCTTTCAGGAATTTTGCCAAACGACTGCCAACATAATTGAGAATTTCTAAAATTTAAAAAAAAAACTATAAAGACTCAAAATACATACAGACATACATCAATAATTGGTCAGTATAGATAGGACTACGACCTAGCTTCTCACACTGGTTATGTTGTGTGCGTTAATTTTATACATGAGTGGTTGACATGTAGTTTAAAATCAAGTTTTTGAGAAACTTTTTCATGGCAATTCTTATTTAACTGTCAGGGTCTTTGCCAGAAATCTTCTGAGAGGAAGTTGTCGAAGAAATATTTTTTAATACATCGTTTTGTTACAGATGTCTGACCTGGAGTGTGAAACGGGACCTTACGTCCAGTAAACCAACACACAACCTACTAGACTACGGCGACTTCGACAGAACATACTGTAAAAAATTCTTTAACTTTACTGCAATCTCTAACTAGTGCTTTAATCTGAAACAAATAGCTTCATACACAGACTTAATTTTGTTTGCCAGACTTCTACATTACGAAAATCTGGGATTTTACAATCCTTTAGGATTACAACCTAATTTCTCACCGCGACAATTAGTGGTGGGACCGTTGACTACTCCGAACGACAGATTTGAGGAGGTTTTCATTGTAATTTTATTTACTCTCACTCTCAGTTGCTGTCAGAAGACTGCTGAAAGGAAGTCTCTGGAAGAATTTTTTATTTCGTTTTATTCGAGGTGTATGATCTGGCATTTGCTTAACACAGCCGATTGATGATGTCAATTGGATATCAAGGTTATGCATGTCTACGCAGATAATTTCCTGACTTTGGAGCATCTTAAAAGCAATCTTTCGTGAAGTTTTCGTCGAGATACCTCAGAAACGTGCGAAAATGTGGATGACTACTTCAAAAGGATTGAATCGTGCAACATATTCAGAGAAGATTTAGTTTCTCATACCAGCCACCTTGTAGGCGTTCATTTTATTCACGAGTGGCGGGACTTGCAGTTTAATGTCAGTTCACCGAACTTCTTGTGGTTCTTGTGTGTGTAGTCTCAAGTATGCTCATTCTCCTTTTCAATTGTTATTTACTTGAACATTCTGCTTATTTCAGTTGCAATTGCAAGGTCACTTGTGCATAGATTGTGTCGCAAGCAACGGTTTATAGCGGCATAGATTTATAACATTTTATATTTAATTACTGAGACTAACATAATAAGCAAGGGTATGCATTGGTAGCATTCTTCAAACCTCTGCAAAATTACTTCCAACTTATATTGGAATTATTTAACGTATTCTCTGTAGATAATCTACCACTGTAGACTTATTAAAAAATCTTAATTGTTTGATTGAAAATTATTCATGAAAGTTTTACTCCAAAACTGTAATTAAAATCAATAAAATTAATCAATTCCGGTCATATCTTACAAAGTGTTGCAAAGAAAAATAGAAATTTTTTTAAATCGAAAAACTAGATTTAAATAAATTAAAAAAACAAAATTCTATAAAAGTTATTAATAATTAATTATAAATGATCATAAGGCAATTAACACATTTTTCCATAAATTACACACTTTTGGTATGTGATAATCAATCTTTGTTTTTTTTTACTCCAAAAAAATTCCAAAAATTTTTATTTTTCAAAACAAAAAATGAAGGTCTACCACTTTCTTAAAAAATAAAAATTAAATAAAAAAGAAATATCAACAGATTTACAAAGATAACATAAAATAAAGTGTGTGAATAGTAGTTATTAAACAAAAAAGACAATCAAAAAAGAAATAAAATAACACTCGTAAATACAAAAATGTTAACAAAAATTGTTTGGAGGAGATACGCTAAGAAAAAAATCTTGTTAACAATACAATAAAAAGAAAAATATGTTTTAAGCAATTTAAAATATGCAAACGACTTCAAATATTCATATTAATCTACAGCAACAAAACAAAAAAAAAATCCAAATTTTATACAAAATATCGTCTGGTTTTCTTATAAATAAAAATATTTACACACACTAACTTAATTTTAGTACAAGTCATGCTACAACTAATACTAATACTACAACAACATTTGTATTATAATAAAAAACAATATCTTATTTTTTTTATTGTTATTGTTGTTATTTTGTTACTTCTGCTCAACTCTCGTACATATCTTCATTTGATCGAACAGATGCGATAACAAGATGCGCAATAATTTGCAGATGCGTTCGAGCTACTGGTCATTAGCAAAATAGCAACAACAACAACTACGACAGTATCAGCAGCAACAGCAACAATAAAAGCTAAAAAAACAAAAAACACCAGCAGCAGAAACGGCATTAGCAGCAGTAACACAAGCCAACGAAACCTAAAAGACTGGTCTGAGAAATCTAAGAAGAATCTGGCTTTTTCAAATATTTATTATTAGACTTGGCTTTTGTCTTTTTGTTATTTTTCCTTTTGTTGTTGTTGTTGCCAAGTGATCATTTTTAAAGCAGCTGTAAGATTTGAAGGAAACGAATAACAAAAAAAACAAATATCTCTACACTGTTAGAAATTTTGGAATGAGTATTCATGGAAGACATATTTTTTATGGCAGCTGCTATGACCTCACGAATTTAAGAAGGACAGGTTTAGTGTAAGATCAGATTACGGCCATAACTTAAGTTTTTTCAGCTAAGCAGGTTCTAGAGTGATAGGCATGCCTACTCTTGTTGCTTGTATTGATATACTCAACAGCTAGGTTATAATAAAGTACTACTCCTTGCCTGTTTCTCCACAAAATGGAGGATTATTCTAAAGTCGCTCTTATTTAGATAGGGACATACCCATAATCTGGCCAGAACGAGTACTATACTGGAAACGCCATATGTAATCAACATACAAGGTTGACTGAAAAAAAAAATTAACTTCTTGACTAAAGCCTTCTGCACAGTAGAGAGGAACTGTTCCGACGTCCATGTTGAGCTGCTCATTTTTTGCTTAGAACTTGATATTCATTTTATGATTTCTGTTCCTCCAGAACAGAAGAGTTTAACCTACTGTAGAAAATGTATCACTGCCCAGATTTCGCGTTAATGAGTGCGTAAATACTGGGAACCAATACTCTTGAATTCTCTGACGTAGCTTTCTGAAGACCCAAGGCTAGAAAACTATTTCTACTGCTGAACGTTAAGGCCATTTGAATCTAATGGAAGAGCCTTATAATGATCCTACAAGACGTGACTCTGAAGGGTTTGTAGGTGTAGTAGTGAAGTCTAAACTTAAAAAGAATTAATGCCGTCTGTAAATATGTTGTTTATAATGTTGAGGAAGTTTGATTTTTAAGTCATATTCCTTTTAACCGGTAGCGCTACCTGATCGTTGCATGGTCTTCGTTACTGATGTCATACTCTTTAGAAGATTTAGAGGGGCTTTCTGTCGGCTTAAAATTTTCAAAATTGAAAAACTATGATGAAATTTTTTTCCATTTTGTATTCTTCTCAATAGAAGTCAGAATACAAATGGGAGGCAGGGCTACCTTTTGAAAAGAAATAGAACTCACAAATATAAGGTTCATACCCCTGCACATACTATGTGCTTTAAAAGGCGTTGTTTCTAGGCAACAACAGACGACAAACCCATCGTACAGTAGACTAGTGGCTTGAAAAGCTTGGTTGAGAAAACTGGAGAAAATAATGAAATTATGAGGTGTTGGAGAGCGACGGAGAGATATTTGCTTTGTGACAGTTTTATGTTACTTAAAGGAACGATAGTAGTCACCGTAGTTTAGTAGGTAGTGTGTTGCCTTATTAAACGAGAGGCCGCGTTTCAAACCCCAGACGACAGCAGATTTCTCAAAAATCTGTCATTCGGAGTCAACTTTAAACTTTAGATCCCGCCACTAATGCACAAAATTAACACACTAAACATAAGTGGCGTGCGAAACTACAGTGAGCGCCAAAAGTGAGTAAACACCACTGAAATAATTCATTTTCTTAGGATAGCGAAAAAAGTAAATGAGAATAGTCGAATAAATTTCCAAAAATAAAAACGTTTATTTATTACGTATAAAATGTGAAAACAAACACAACAATTCATGATAAAGGAACTTTTTTTATACTTAAGAACATAATAGAAAATTTGAAATTATGGCGCTCACTGTAGGTTGTAATCCTGACTGAAGGGTTGTAGTGACCCGATATGTATGTATGTATAAGGAGAAAAAATACATCTACGAGAAGGATGTCTTCACAGAAAATTCGGTTAGGTTAGGTTAAATTGGCCTCAAAATGTAGAATTTACTTTGGTCTTATAGGGAGCTATTATACGACCGATAATACCTATACCAGCTGGAATGTTGTCAATACATTTTGCGAGGCTAATAATCATTTGTCCAGGTCCCCTTGTGCAAGACAATTGCAAAGCAGATGATCTGTGGTTTTCATTCCATTGCATTCCACTGTTGATCGGTACAACTTTTACTACAAATTTTTCAAAGTGTATCGAAAATATTTATAGAAACTAACAAGTGGTATTTTCACTTACAACAGTTACAACAATAACAACAACAACAACGAAATCACAATGTTGTCAAACTAAACATTCAAGAGAAAAAGTCTTTAAATATTTGAAGCTTAACGAAAAACAACACAAAAATAAAAATCCAACACACGCACGGAAGAAATAAGATACGAATGAAAAAAAAAAAAAACAAATTGAAACGAAAATGTAAATGAAAATGTAAATAGAAGTCATCGATATTAAAAGAGATCGTAAAGAAGATAAAGATCATTTTTATCATCACCATGGACTTAGGCATAGATTAACTGGTTTACCAGTATACGAGCCCAGCATTCAAGCAAGAATTGAGTCTTTAACAACGATTAAATCAAGAGTAAAAAAGAGCAACATTTTGTTTCGAGATAACAATCATTATTGAGTGTACGAGTATTTTCTCCATCTGCGATACACAATATAACTGGGAGATACCAGTTAAAAACGGTATTTAAACGTTTTAACATTTGTGCTTTGAGAGAAACCAACAATAAAGAAGAAGAAGACGAAGAAAAAAACAACAGAAGAGAAACAAAGTTTATAAAAAAAGAGACTCTACTACTCTTATCAAATGTCTATGCAAATTAGACCAAGATTACGCATGCGTAAAACTTTTTTTCTTTCTTTCGTCTTTCTGTTACAGCTTCAAGAGCACACAGCACATAGCAGATATCACTCATACACACAGAGGCAACGTGTTTAAACGTTTTACATTCTTAAACATCCAACATATGCACGGGCTAAGTAAGTGGCATTTTTCATTGGTTTTATTTTTACAAAAATATGCATGCATGTCATGCTTGCGTGAATGCATGTGTAGAGCAGCAAGCAGTCAATATGTTGGCAATAAGTTTACAATTATAAGTTTGTTTATGTGTGTGCTGTTTGTAATCAAATTTTATATAAAAAGGAAGACCTATGCCAAGTCGTTAAGTGGCATAAAAGAATGTGTACTGCACCACAGCCTGTTGCAAACAAGTTTATTCTTAAATCATGCAACAGCATCAACAACGCAGGCAACGATTTAAATATGCGCAAATATTTTTTTTTTTTTGCAATTCTTGTTGTCTCTCTCATTTTAATAAATAGTTAAAGTGGTCTAAAGCAGCCTCCTCTATGTCTACATAGCAAAAACATATGACTTTGGTTCTTAGGCAGGTACTTAAAGGAGTGTATTTTTCACTTTATAACGATTTATTCGAATTTTTAAATATTGTTTATGATCTTTAAAATGTTGTTAAGAATTAGGAGATAAGCAAACAAAATTATACACAGAAAATATACTCTGCCTTAGGCACAGAAAATTAAGTTTCCGAAATTGTTGTAAAACATAACCTAAAAGTTAGATTTAGTTTTACCAAGATATCTGTGGTACCGTAATTGCTTTGGCACATGTACGCTAATGAAGTTTGAACGGAAAGTGTTCGTTCAAAAATATTCAACAAGTTTTGCCCAATACTCTCTGTCAGTCATTTTTATTTACTGAACACTTAAGAAGCTCCAATGTTAACTTCTGTATTCTCAGAAGCTGTACTCTTAATAAGACTAGTTTTTGAGGTGATTTTTTAACGGTTTAGGTATTTTTTTGAAGTCGCCGTGGTCTAGTAGGTAGTGTGTTGGCTTATTAGACGAAAGGCCCGAGTTCGAATCCCAGGCCAGACATCAAAACGAAAATATGAAAATATTTCTTCGGTGACTTCCTCTATTTCTGGCAAAAACTCTGAGAGTAAAAATTGCCATGAAAAGCTTCTCAAAAAATCTGTCGTTCGGAGTAGACTTTAAACTGTAGGTCCCGCCACTCATGTATGAAATTAACGCACACAACACGAGTGGTGTGAGAAGCTAGGACGTTGTACAATGGGTCAATTCGACCTCCGGGTACGTCCTCTAACCTAACCTAACCTAGGTATTTGAAAATTATTAGGCGTAAAGCCACGTTCACACCCCGCGACTTCCCCTCGGCAGATTTCTGGAAAAAACTCTTGAGAGTAAATAAAAATTGCCATGACAAGTTTCTCAAAAAAGGTCCCACCATTCGTGTATAAAATTAACACACACAATATAAGTGGTGTGAGAAGCTAGATCGTAATCCTGACTGAAGGGTTGTAATGACCAATTATGTATGTACAGTCAACCATCCTATAACGCGGTGATTGCGTACCGCGTTGTATGGAAACCGCGCTATAAGAAACTCGGAATTAGTACAAATCACATCATTCGTACCGCGTTATATGGAGACCAAGACAAGAGAAATTATAAATTATTTTTATTGACTTAAAGAGTTCATATAAGGATTAATAAAAAAATGAAACAAAAACTAAACTAAAAGACTGTTTTCCAACAAAAATAAGAAAGACTTGTAAAATTATGTAATTTTTCAACATTCATCCTCACTGTCAGCTAGGAGTTCCAGAATTTTTTTTAGAATGTTGTAGTCGGCTATGAGATAAGCTGGTCTTTTTATATAAAAATCTGTTTGCATATCTAGGCTGTGCTTTTGCGTCGAAAATAAAACTGATATTAAACCCTCTTACAATATCTAGTTACTAGATCCATTCAGATGCTGCGCGGAAGGAACTTATGGCATGTTGTTGAATGTAAACCGCTCTGTACGAGTACCGCGTTATAGGAGGCCTGTCGCAATTTCAGCTTAGCATTATGTGAAAACCGCGTTATATGGAAACCGCGTTCTGAAAGTACCGCGTTATAGGAGGGTTGTCGCAACTTCAGCGCCGCGTTATATGGAAACTGCGTTCTGAGAGTACCGCGTTATAGGAGGGTTGACTGTATTTTATCCACTGCACAACAGTGCCTCCCTCATGTTCTTCATTTCGATTGGAAGCCTATTTATTTTCTAGCTCTTTCGATTGACGATTTATTTGTATTCCAAGTTATTGGTGGTAAAAGGGAAATCTTCAAATAAATTTAATTTCAATTCCTTTACATATCTGTCACATTCTTAATGATCATGTGTTGCTCTTACACATTAATGTTGAAGGTGCGTAACTTGGTTGAAGTATACATACATAACTCTTATGTATGAGTATTATGTGTTGGACTTTGCGTATGTGTGTGTGTCAAAAAAGTTTTTAATTTTGTTCATACATGTAAATTAATTTAAAATAAATATGTTGTTTTGTTGTGCGCTATTCACTATGGATCGATTGCCTTCAGTGGATCCCTATTACGAATTCTATGATCAATTCTAAGATCAAATGTGATTCTTTTTGTGGAACACTAGTGGCTTTAGAATGGTGTTTATAAAATTCACTTTTCTAGTTGAGAGGAATTAGTTCATCACTCATTAACCTTTGTGTGACTTTATGTCTCTGAAGAAGGAAAAAAAGAATTCCCTCCAAATTGGAAACACTTTTGGGTGATGTTGGCTAACGTTTAAAAAATACTTGCGGGCGTCCTATGGGTATCGAATATTTTACTCTAAGACCGAACAGCCTCATTTCTGTTCAAATTTATACATACACTTTCTTTTCTTCCGTTAAAGATAATGAATACAATTTTCTAAGTCATCCTCGTATATGTGTTTTAATTGGCGTAGTTGGCCAAACATGCTGATAAAAGAATTTTCAAAAATTTGCTCGTACTTTTAAAATCATCTCAACGTGTTTAATAGATTCTAGTTGTTGTTGTTGCTGTTGTCGTAAGCTATGTTGCTGATATGATGCTGCTGTTGTTGTCGGTGTCGTATAGTAGTGGAAGTAGTTGTTAAATAATTAATAATGACAGCACTTTCCATGCAGTTAAAATCGCGCGAAAACAAAAACAAACAAAAAAATAGAACGAACACCTGTTCCAAGCGGTTCTTTTACAACAACAACAATAACTACAAAATATTAAAAAGGTTGTTATCCTTCACTAAGGTTTAACGAATTTATTGTTGTAGAACAACATCATAGACGTCTAATATTTCATGTTTGAAAATTGTTGCTATGTTTTCTTCGTATTTTTTTGTTTTGTTCATATTATTTAAAAAATTTGTTTTCGTTTTTTTTTTGTTGTTGCTATTTTTCAAAATAAATTTGTGAATAATTTAAACGAGTCTTTTTCTATTTCTGCTTCTATTTCGATTATATTTTTTTTATGTCAAATACTTTGAAGGTTTTTTCGTTTTTTTTCGGTATCTCTCGTGGCAATTGCCAAAGTTGTATGTGATGGTTTGAGCTGTGAATAGATAGTATATCACATAGCGTTACGTGATGCCATAGTTTTGTTTTAGACAGTCTCAGTCAGTCAGTCACAGAGCCACAACAAATATCAGTCGTCAGTCGAGATGGATCCATGAGGCTGATTGACAGGTTTGTTTAGAATTTGTTTATGTGCTTCGATTTTATTTTTTTTTTTTTGCCTTTTATCTTATCGCATAAATTTTAATTTTAATTCTTTACTTATAAATACATATTACGATATTTAAACTTGAGTTTTAGGTGAGTGAATGTTGGTTGTGTTATTAGAATAAAAATCTACAACAACAACACAAAAGTATAAATTTTTTTTTTTATAGTTTTGATTTATTGACAGATGTATCTGTACAACGACAACGACAACGACAAACAAATAAAGTTTTAGAAATTGTTTGGCTGAATATTTTAAAAATATTTGTAAAGTTCCCTTCTAGGGAAGTGAAAACATGGGGAAATACACATATGTTTGGCAGATATTGTTATCAATCTAAGGAGTCTGAGTTACCATATACAGTTAGCGCCAAAAGTGAATAAACACCACTGAAATAATTCATTTTCTTAGGATAGCGAGAAAAGTAAATGAGAATAGTCGAATAAAAAATAAAATCCAAAATAAAA
This sequence comes from Sarcophaga rosellei, assembly GCA_930367235.1. NCBI lineage: Eukaryota > Metazoa > Arthropoda > Insecta > Diptera > Sarcophagidae > Sarcophaga > Sarcophaga rosellei. Next base: position 34,873,819 of record OV884019.1, read on the forward strand.
ACCTTTATTTATTACTTATAAAATGTTAAAACAAAAACAACAATTCATGATAAAGGAACTTTTTTTATACTTAAGAACATAATAGAAAATTTCAAATTATAGTGGGTGTTGACTCACTTATGGCGCTCACTGTAGGTATTACAAATTAGAGAGAAGGAAAACGGTGGGTTCTTTATTCTTCATTTGGTTTTACCAATTAAATTGTTCTGTGTTACAGTCCTTATAGTGTTTACAAGCTAACGAAAGCTTATCGCATGCTTTTCACTTAAAAAAAAGTTAATGCAATAGATTTCAAATGCAGTAGGGAACTTAAAATGCCTTACATTTGTCGGTATTATTACCCGTTAAAAAATGCTCATATAGTCAAAGAACTCTACCGAAAACTATTAAGTAAACCATGAAAAAATCTAGTTCAGTTATCAAACCTTTCAAAGCATATGTAAAAATGTAGTAGTGGAAGCACGAACGCATGGGCCAATGGCGAGAGGCAAACTCATTGCTTCGCAAACAGTTGAGAACTGTGTATCACAGTTCTAAAGTGATAAAGAGCTCTTTCTGAGCCGCTTCTTCGTAGAAAAGTTTCTTGTTTTTAAATGGAAATTAAAAGCTTCTAATAATTTAATTAAATGGTGGGGAATAATGTCTATATGTTCCCTATATTAATAACGAATCATTATCCCAATTTCCAATTGATAAAGCTAACCGTAGTTTATAAAGACAACTGATAGCAATCAGTCACTAGAAATGATGTTTACCCATCAATTTGGGAAATACCTAAAGTTTAACAATATAATCAGAGTCAGTTAATAAATGGGCAATCAGCCCTTACAATTATTTGGTTGGATTGTGCCTCTAGATTTCCCTAGACATTTGAGGGAGTATGTTACGGTGCGGTTTCATCGAAAGTTATTATTTATAATGTCGGTAGTCATGTCTATTGATTTATATCGAGCTTTCTCAGGATCGCAATGAACTTGTTCATTACTACCCTTTAGTCAGGATTACAACCTAACTTCTCACACCACCCATGTTGTGTTTGATTCTCCGAAAGACAGATTTTTTGAGAAGTTTTCACGGCAATTTTATTTACTCTCAGAGTTTTTGTCAGAAGAATGCTAAGAGCGAGTCGCCGAAGAAATTTTTTTTGTATTTCATTATGTTGGAGATGTCTGTACTAGGGTTTGGACAAAGGGCTTGTGTCCAATAAGCTAACACACTACCTATTAAACTACAGCGACTACTACAACGAAATGTGGTCGAGTAGAATAAAGAGACTTGCTGTCAAAAATCACATATTTTTTTATGTTGTATTCACAGATTTCTGGCAAAAACTCTGAGGGTAAATAAAATTGCCATGAAAAGTTTCTCAAAAATCTGTCGTTCGGAGTATAAAATTAACACATACAGCATCAGTGGTATGAGAAGCTAGGTAGTAATCCTAATTAAAGAGTTGTCATGATCAATTATGTACGTATGTATGTATTCACTTGACTCATAGAGCACATTCATTCATGGTCTGTCTATTGGCCAGTGAATCATACAAAGTATTGTAGAGAGAATTAATTTTTTAGTTATAGGTCTCCATATAGGGTATACCATTCCTCCAGAAGTTTTTCCAATCATACTATTCTTTCCTCCCTCTCGCAACCCTGTTCTTGTTATAATACAATGCACTGCATGACCAGAGATTATCGTATCCGCCCCAAATAGAAGAACAGGAGATAAACGAGAGAAAATCTCTGCGTGGATTTTTTGGGTCGAATTTTGAAGCAATCAGAAGTTTGACCCCTGTTCTTCGTGAGCTTACAATTGTAGAGTTTTTCTCAGCCATACGTAAACCGAAAAAAGGTATCGTGCGTGTTGAAGAGTTAAAATCTAACTGAGAAAGTAAACATCTGGAAAAGTTATGCTTTTGGTTCCGAAAAAAACGTCACCAGAATTATTTAAATCACAGTAATTATTTTGCATTAGTGTGGCAATAAAGAACTCTGACGTCTATTTAACAAATTTTAATAATTAATCTCCAGCAAATTTAAATTCAAACTCTGTTTCGTCTATACCTCAAGTGTTAAAGTTGATCTAAAAACAATAAAGTTTTATAACACAATAAAAAAGTTTGCCTTACTTATCAAATGTTTTTCTCAAAATCATAAAACTTTAACGATTTTGTAAATATTTATAGATTATGAGGTAAATTTCGTATGGTTGAATAACGAATAGAAATAGAAAAAAAAAAGAAACAAACCAATAAATGTGAGTCATATTAATGAAATAACATGAATAATGCAAAATGAAATCGTTTTAAATGCAAATTCAATAATTTAAATGCAAATATTTAATTAAAGAAAGAAATTAAAATAATACCGCATGTATTATGCTAAATTTGATATGAGTTTATGAGCCCCTATTTTTGTGATACACAGGCATTTGAAAAATAGTTTCGACATTTTATTGGTTAAAAATTTGTATACCTTTTGAAAGTCTCAAAATGGGCGTGACTATACGTGGTTTTTTAGACAGTGCGACATTGCGCGTCACCTTATTCGAGGCACCAGCCCACACAAGAGTATTAAAAGAAGATCAGCTAAAGAGGCCGGAGACGGAATAGTGTGATCTTGTACTCTGTACAAGATGCTAAATCTACCCGTGAAGTTATATGGTGCAAAATCTTGGGTACTAGCTAAAACAGACCACTGGACTACAATGGAAAATTTGCAATTAAAACGAAACGTCTATCCACTTAGAAAGCAAAATATAAGTAAACCAAGTCACCATTTGAATATTTTAATCTACCGATGTTGCAAAGAATAATTTGAATTTAAAAAATACTTTTTTTTATTTATTATTCGTTGCATGTATGTATGTATGTAATTTAATTCATTATAAAAACTACTTTTCTTTCTTTTTATTTGTATTGTGTGTGTGTATTTGCAATGTAATCTCGTCTAAAGTCAACATCCTTCAGAGCATTCACTTTTTATTGATTCTTATAGTATATACTACCCATTATACATACATACACACATATATATTGGAGTTGAAATCTGTATAATAAATCTACAATGTATTATAAATAATTAATAAAAAAACAAAAAAATATAAACAAATTATATCATCATCAACTTCTATACTAGAAATTATACAAATCGCTAGACAGCTGTAAACCGTTGTGGCTAAATAGTAACAGACACATGTAGAGTTTTTAATCGAAAATCAAAAGAAAATAAAATCAATTAAGAAAGTGAACTAAATTTGATTTTATTTGTATGTATACATATATGCATACAATTGGAAATTTATAAATAAAACATCAGCAAGTAAATAAAAGAAAAGAAAAAAGCTCCTAAACTAGAGTCAAATGGCCTATTTTATATGGTACACACAGATATAAGCAGTGCACCTTGGCTAATAACAGTGATTAGTGCGGCCATTATTTATTAAGAGTCCAACGTCGCAGTCTCTCTCTCTCTCTCTCGCGAATTGAAAGTTGTTAGAAGTGGTCCATTGTGGTAGTTCGAGATGACTTGTTTACATCTCCGTTCCATGGAGCTTTTTAAGGCGGTTGTTTGTAAAGTTATAGACATCTTGTAAAAGGCTTATGGAAATCTATATAATCCCGATATACCAGAGTCCGTAACATTCACTGTTAAGAGCACGGATTCCTGTTCTGTACAGGTGATAAATGTTAGTCTATAATGATGTTGGATATCAGTAAGGATAACTTTTTGTCTAGTGATAGATAAGCACTAAAATCCATTCGCATAGTTTCAAGTACGCGTTCTGAGGATTAGTCCTCCTTATCTTAGAATTTTGCCCAGAATACTCACTTAACCTGCATGAAACTATTCCCCTCTGCCTAGTTGATTTAGCTTAACCAGGCAATTCTGTACAATTCTTAAATTAACTTTATGGATGGTAAGAGTTCGAACGGCGCTCTGAGTGTCAGATAGGTTCAAGTATGATTGGTTTTTATATAGGACGACTAGCGACAGCGGAGGCTCACATGTCTACGTATCACAAGAGTTACGAAATCAATCGCAACTGCATGGAAGCTGCTTTGAATATAACATCGCTTAACCTACTGCCGCAGGGAGAGGGCGCAATCTTCATTCATCCGAATGACAGGTTGAATACAGAAAACTATTATTAATCGCGCGATTAATAAATATTAAGTGCATGGCATTACGAGCACGCTCTTAACAATTTGACCATTCACTAACGCCATTTTTTTTTTTTGATTTTGATGTAAGTATATGAGTCTGGCGAGGGAAGTAACATTATAGACATTTCTGACAAAAAAGGAGCTGATAGGATCTAAACACCATCTCTTTGTTTCAACTGAGAAAATGATCATCATTATAGCATGTTGACCTGGCATCACTTGCTCTGAAATTTCCAATATTTTCGTGGATACTTACAACTGCTTACAACTGCTGTCTGCCTCACTGAGCAAAACTTGCTGACACTCCCAGTGAATAAGCTAGTTTAGTTCGTTAAAGCACCAAACCTTTTATTCACTAATTAGATCAACAGTGGGCCGAAGTCTTATTAAGTTACATTACTTTACACTAAATTACATTACCTTACATTACCATACTTTACCTTACATTACCTTACATTAGCTTACATTACCATACTTTACCTTACATTACCTTACATTATCTTACATTACCTTATTTTACCTTATTTTACATTATTTTACCTTACATTACTTTACTTTACCTTACTTTACATTATTTTACCTTATTTTACTGTACTTTACCTTACTTTACCTTACATTACCTTACAATGCCTTACTTTACCATACTTTTTCTTACGTTACCTTAATTTACCTTACCCTACTTTACCTTACTTTATTTTAAATTATCTTACTTTAGCAAACTTTAGCAAACTTTAATTTACTTTACCTTACCTTACCTTACCTTACCTTCCATTACCTTACATTACCTTATTTTACCTTCCATTACCTTACATTACCTTAGTTTACCTTACCTTACCTTACTTTATCTTACATTACCTTACATTTCCTTACATTACCCTACTTTACCATACTTTACCTTACATTACTTTACTTTACCTTACTTTATCTTACGTTACCGTACATTAGATAAGAGAACTAGTGCAGAAACACTTTGCAGCTCATGCCAACGGCTTTTGTAGGATTAGTGGGCTTTGATGGAATGGAAATGGAAACTTTGGATAACCGTAGTCTAAAAGAGCTGCGCGGATTCATACTAGACGTGTATTATGTACGTAAGAAGAAAGCAATTTTTCTTAAGATGTCATAATAGGTCTCGACAAGTGCGATACTTCCGAGTGAACTGATCAACACCGAATTAAATGAATTGTTTTAATTGCAAATACAAATTCTAATTTCTTTTATGAAACATATTACCAATCACCCTGTAAATTCATATCATACCTGTATATCAAAATCAATCAATTAAAATGAACACGTTGAATTTTTAAATGGAATTTCATTTCATCAATAAGCGTGTGTAACTCAGAAAAATATGCAAAAAATTCAATTGAAATTGAAAATGAAATTGAAATTGAAAATGACAGCAATGAAACAGATAGAAATTATTCTTATTAAACAATCATCATTATTATTATTATTATTTATTAATTATTTATTGAAGAAATATTTAAACAAATAAACAATAAAAAAAATAAATCGAACGGAATAAAAATAGCATTTCGTTGATTGTTAGATAAATATGAGTGCTAAAATTAGCCACATCAGCCCTGCTTAATGGGCCATTTCATTTCATAATCATTTCATTACAATTCATTTCATTTCATAGAATAAATTCCATTTTGATAGAGTTAGCGTTCTGTTCGGTTTTTTTTCTCTCGATGTAGTTACAGTGTAACGATAATAAACAAATATTACATTTGCTATTTGATGAATTTTTCATGATAATTAAGATTAATTACAAACAGACACGCAAATGTTTTCGTTAATTTTTTGGTTTTTTTTTTTTCGTATACTTTTCCAGAATTTCATTTTCATTTTTCGTATTAAATTTTATTGTTTCTATTAAAAGTAATAGTTTTACGCTGGTGCTTCTATTTTTATATGGCAATCATGATGACCATAATAAACAAAAACAAAAAAAAAAATTAAATTAATATTGCATTTCATTTATTTATTTATAAATATTTTTTGCTTTTTTTTTTAAATAATTATTTATTAGTTTATTTATAGATGTAATTAATACATGTGACACATTTATGGCAACGAGAGAAAAACAACAAATTCAATGGAATATTAAATTGTTGCCATTTAATAATTACAATGAAATAAATGCATACGCCACTAGAGATGGCACTGCATGAACAATTATTATTCAATTGAATTTACATTTTCAATGTTGTACACGTAAAAGATGAAAGAAAATGTGTAAACATTTTGAAAGATTATCAGACTGTCAGCTTACCAGGTCCAGGACCAAGATGGATATCTGTTTGTAACTGATAATTAATTTTTTTAAATTTTGGTTCTGGCCTCAGTTTTCTTTTAATTAGCATTGGTGGTGGGAGCATTAGAATTCTATTGGCCGTAGTGATAGTCAATCCATAACGGGTGTCCCTAGCATTAAGATGTGCCACTACACACATAACATAATTAGTCATTACAAGCCTTTAGTCAGGATTGCGAACTGATTTTTCACACCACTTATGTTATGTGTTAATTTTATACAGACCTACAGTTTAAAGTCGACTCCCAACGACAGATTTTTTAAGAAACTTTTTCATGGAAATTTTTTATTTACTCTACGAGTTTTAGCCAGAAGTTTGGTATTCACATATGTATATACCTACATAATTAGTCATTACAACCCTTCAGTTGGGATTACAACCTAGCTTCTAGCACTACTTATGCTGTGTGTGTTAATTTTATACAGGAACCTACAGTTTGAACTCGACTCCGAATGACAGATTTTTTTGCGAAAATTTTCACGGCAATTTCATTTTCTCTCAGAGTTTTTTTTTACAGAAACCTACTGAAAGGCAGTCGCAGAAGAAATATTTTTCGTATTTCGTTAAGATGGACATGCCTGACCTGTGGTTTGAACCGAGATATCACTTCTAATAAGCCAACACACTACCTACTGAACTACGACGACTTCAAGATATTTCTCTCTATTTCCCATATTAGTTTACATGAGTAATTTTTAGACACTTGTCAGTATGTGGGCCTCCAGATGTTCTGTTCTGGCCAACAAGGTTTTTTTTGATTCTTAAGTATTCCGTTCTAGAACTATTCTTGTGATATTATTAAGCCTGGTTCAGTTTGGGTTTCAAACTATACTAGTTGCCAATGTTCTTCATGTAAAGTCGCTGTAGTCTAGTAGATACTGTGTTGGCTTATTAGACGGTGAGGCCGAGACCTTTCGAATAAACCGAAATATAAAAGAAATATTTCTTCGGCGACTTCCTGTCAGCAGATTTTTGGCAAAAACTCTGAGAGTATATAAAATTGCTATGAAAAAGTCTCTCAAAAATCTATTCTTCGTAATCGACGTTAAAACTGTAGGTTCCCCTATGCATGTACATATCAAATTAACACACATTACAACCGAATGGTTGCAACCACCAATTATGTATGTATATAGACAGCGTTGTCTCTTTTCTGATTGAACGCTAGAGCAGTTGGCAGCTGACCCAAATTTTTATCGACAAATGATCTGCTGAAGCCAAGCCTATTTCTGCATGAATGTGTATGTAAATAAATAAAATTGTCAGATTTTAGAGCATACCGATCCGCATGAAATTCAAGAGCTTCCAGTGTACCGCGAAAATGTTACATTTTTCTTTGAGAACGTAGTTGTCTAGGTCATCACTGTCAACGGCGAGCGCCATAGGTCCCTAACTACCAACGTCTTTTAAATTAAGTGGCTGAATTGGACAGCAACAACATGTAGTTTTAACATGGACACACAGCTTATGTCAAATTGGATATTCTAAGAGCGTGGTCAGGTGATGGGCGAACAATTTAAAATCGTTGAACTTTTTCTTGTGGGCTTTTCTTTAATTGTAACTGTATGCCAATAAGTCACCGTAGTCTAGTAGGTAGTGTGTTGGCTTATTAGACGTAAATCCCGGGTTCGTATCCCAGCTCAGACATCAAAACGAAATATGAAAAAAAAATTTATTTCTTCGGCGACTTCCTCGCAGCAGATTTCTGTCAAAAACCCTGAGTATAAATAAACCTGTCATGAAAAAGTTTCTCAAACTCTGTCGTTCAGAGTCGACTTTAAACTGTAGGGCCCTCCACTCAAGTATAAAATTAAGGCATACAATATTAGTGGTGTGAGAAGCTAGGCCATAATCCTGACTGAATGGTTGTAATGGCTTATTATGTATGTAATAAGTCACAAACCAAAGTCATAAAAATAAGACATTCCGATTACGCTCCAGTCAAAAACGAACATTTAAACGAATAGAAATATCGATTTTTATGCCATCCTTTAAACAAAAGTTTAATGGTCGATAACTTTTTAATTAAGTACACAATTAAGTACTCTCTTAACCTTGTAAGATATTCAAATAATTTTTCATTAACAGTTGATAGCTCTTAACCGTATCATGCAGCATGTATCACAATAACCTTGAGAAAGATTTTTCATGTAATATTGAAGCCATTTTGTGTTTTCTTTATCGTTTTTTTTGTTTTTTTTTTCTACTCAGTTTAATGGATTTCTTGTCTATAATAATGGTCAAGGTTATGTAATTATTGTTGCTGTTATTGTTATTGTTGTTATTGTTGCTGTTCTTAATATGATTTTATTATGATCATCATTAATATCATCAGCTATTTTGTATGCCAATAACATAATCTACGCATCATCATGTGTATTATTTGGTGGTGTTCAAATATAAAATTTTGAATTTCATTATTGCTGTTGCTGTTGCTGTTGCTGCTGCTGCTGCTGCTGCTATTCAAGCACAGAGAAAGAAAAAAACGCAACAAGTTAAACAAGAGAACTGCTTGTGGCATATCCAAACGCGGCAGGATATCACAATGGGGGTTGCCTTTTTCTTAAATTTTCATTAGGATACCCTACACGATGCTAGTTGGCTTGTTAGCGTTTATATAAAAAGTAACATTTTAGTCATTTAAAAATTACTTTTAAGAAGTATTCTAACAAATCATAATCCTTTAGAGCAGTAAAAAATTTTGATCGGCTTCATACTGCCTCCCCTAGCCATTCTACCATTGAATAGGGTACCTTGCTTAGTCTCCAATGCAGTTCATATAGTTTTCTTGTGCTCATCTTCTAGTTTTAAATCTAAAATAATATTTTGTTGTTATTAGTGCGTGTTTCCCATAATCAATGGCATTTTATTCAATTCAATATGAAATTTAATTTCGTTTTTGTTTGGCTTTTAATAACTTTTTTAATTCAATCGATTAAGAGTTTTGCTGTTTCATTATTTTCACATTTCGTTAAATTTTTCTTATTTTTTTTCATTCGTGCATTAAATGCTCAGCAGGTGTTTTGTGAAATAATTTTTTGCAGATTTTTAATATCTACGAAAGAAAAAAATTCCACACGCAGCTAGCTAGTTTATGTCATTAGGATCAGATTTTTTTCCAACAAGTAATCATTATACCCTACAGGACCATAGATATTTGGAACATGTTAACTTTTCCTGTTGTTTGTATAGCGTGTTTGAGTTGTTAAAAATATTACGTTATATAACTTTATTGAAAATGTCTAAGTGCATGCATACATGTATACATAATTGGTCACAATTACCCTTTAGTCGGGATTACGACCTAGCTTCTCACACCACTAACTTTACCACGCACTCAAATCGTGCTGAGTATTCAATTTTGCATAAGCTGTGTGGCACGTAGCACCGTTATGTTAAAACTAGATGTCGTTGGTGTTCAAATCAGCCACTTTATGCCAAAAGAAGTTTGTAGTAAGTGACATTGCTCCAAGTTAAAAGTGATGGCATCGACAACGCCATTCTCAAAGAAATATGGAAGGATGAGGCCAACAACCCAAAAATCCTTACCAAACTGTGACATTTTCGTAATGCATTGGGCGCTCTTGGATTTCATGTGGATCGCTATCATCTGAAATCCGATAATTTTGTTTGTTCATGTACCCATTCATCCAGAAATGGGTTTTTTGATATAAATTAAAGTCAACTGCCAACTGCTCTAGCGTTCAATCAGAGAACATACGATGTTGGCTAAACACATATGTACCTAATTGGTCATTAGAACCCATCAGTTAGGATTACGTCCTAGCCGTCATAACGGGAGTGGCGGGACCCACAGTTTTAAGGTCGACTCCGAACGACAGATTTTTTGGGAAACTTTTCATGGCAATTTTATTTACTCTCTCAAAGATTTTGCCAGAAATCTGCTGAGAGGAAGTCGCCGTATAAATATTTGTTCACATTTCGCTTTGTTGGAAATGTCTGATCTGAGGTTTGAACCAAGACCTCACGTCTAGTAAGCCAATACACTACATACTAGACTATGGCGACTACGACGTTGTCTATAGTCCATGTGTATTCTCTCAAATCAAACTGCATATATGGCAACTAATTTGACAAATCTAGCTACAGCACCGTGGTCGTTATTAACTAGAGTTCGGAATTACTTGTTGGGAGAGACATTATAAATAATGCTGTTTTTTAGTATTTTTAGTTAGTTAATTAGGGTTTAGTTTTTTTCACTTAGGCCTCCATAGGAGATCTTAAACCACTTGATTGAGGGTTGTACATCTTCAAAACCTTTTTCAATATTTTCCATTTTCAAGAATAAAACTAGAAAATTAAATTCAGGATTGAGTCAACTCGCATCAAATATTGGAAGGACCAATGTATCTGGCTAGTAATTTCTGATATACATATTTTAAGTGTTCAACCAATAATCATTAAACTTTTGAAGAAAATTAATTTTGAAATAATTCCTCCCATATTTATTTAAAATATAATATTTACTGCTTAATTCTATTTTTAATCTTCAAAGATAGATATTTGAAATGATAATTGATTGTAATAAATTTATTTCGAACAGTTTGAATTTCAATAGAAATGCCAAAAACAAATTATTTTTAATTTCATAAAATAAAAAAGTTTTCCTTGGAAAAAGAATTTTCCACAAATAAGCAAAAAAAAAACAAATTCTTGAATAAAAAAAGTATTAAACACCCAGTAGGAATTGAAATAAAAATAGAAAAAAGAAAACGATTAAAAAATCAAAAGAATTATGCCAAGATATGCACACACCTCCCAAAATTCTGAACTCTAATGCAAATTATTGCTTAAAATTATTTAATAGACACTAAAAATATTTACCCTATATCTGGCCAATAAAAAAAACCAAAACAAACAACAATTTAAACAAAATAATTTCCAAATGGTATTTTAATGGCCCATTTCAACCATCAATGGGTGTCAATAAATTTATTTAAAAAGAATGAAAAGTATTTTTTAAAATTTAACAGCAAAATAATTAAATCCTTAAGAATACTTGCAAAGTATTGTTGCAACAATAAATGGCCAATTCAAACATAATTTTTAGCCAAAATATACAATCTCATCTTCCCTAGTGAAATACTCGTATGTTGTAGATAAATTGTAAAGCCCCCCAAATTGGATTTTTTTTTCTTTAAAATTTTGAAATTCTTTAAGATTTGGTGTTTGCTTAGTGTTTGAGTGTCTAGCGCTGGTCAAACGTTTTGCGTGTGGACGTGCGGTCTGCCAATTTTTTTCGCCATGTTTTTGCTCAGCCAAAAAAATGTTTGTTTATTACGAAGTTTTGCAAATGTTGTTTATATTCAAATGGAAGAATAAAAAATTAGCCAACAATTCTATTTATTTCGTAATTCTTTTGTTTTTGCGTTTTATATAATCTTTTTCTTTTTTGTAGTTTTAATAGGAAATTTGAAACAGTAATAACAAGTTATGAAATTCATTTTCTTATTAAAAGGTGGGCGTGGCTCTTATACTATTCATTCAATTTCATGTCATTTGGGCTTCCTACTTTTAATTTTGAGCTGAAAGATGTCTCGTTTTTCATAGTTTTGCAATGACCTGACTTAGTTTTATTTCAACAGTCGCCTAAGGCGTACGCAAACAGATAGAAAACACATGTCTTTCTCATGTTCGGTAAAGTAGAATGCGCTAGTCAGTGAACTAAGAATATGAATAGCTTTCATTGTCACCATTGTTTAGTAGGTAGTATCTTAGTTTACTAGACAAGAACTTGACTCACCGAAGTGGTAAACTTATTTACTCAATTAGTTATTACAACCCTGTAGTCAAGATTATTCATATTTCGTTTTATTCTAAGTACCTGAGCAGGAGTTTGAACCATGGTCCCTCGTCAAATAAGCCAGGACGCTACCTCTTAAACTACGGCGTAGTGTTAAACACCTCAGCAAATATAAATCCACATATTGTTTTGCAATTTTTTTATCAATTATTTTACATTTAAGAGTGTCATTTGTTCCAAAAAAATGTAAAATAGCGTGGTGAATAAAATTATTAACACTCTAATAGTCTAGCACACTACCCATTAGACTACCAGGGCACTCACCATACCAAAAAATTAAATATGATGCTCTGGTATAAAAAAATATCCTAACAAAACAAATCACTCTGATTCAAAGCTTCGTAATCGTAATTGTGTAGTGCCAAATGGCATAATCATATATACCAACGCTGAGAGTGTCAAACACCAGAATTACTCTTTCAAATTAAGAAAAATTTATTTTTGAGGAAATTAAATCTGCTCGTGAAATCCGTACACCGGATCGTCTAATGAGCTAGGAACACATTAAATTGTGTGCACATTAAATTGTGTGCACAGAATAATGCTGCTGTAGTAATTGAAAGAGAAGCCGAAGTATCGATTCTTAGCTGTTCTGTTGACCTTTGTTACCCAAATACTTGAAAATTTTTCGTAAGCATCTTGGCTTGCATGCATCATACATATACAGTGAGCGTCAAAAGAAACTGTACATTAAAAAAAAATATACATTAATAAATTACCGTTATTTTTATTTAAAAATTGTTTCATTGCCAGTTTTTAAAATTGAAAAAAGAAAAAATTGCAAAAAATTTCGAAATATTGTCAAATTTTTTCGGGCACTCTTCTTAATTGTTAAACGTTGAGTTTGGTGATTATTAGAATTTTATCCACAGTGTACAGTTTCTTTTGACAATCACTGTATGTATGGTCATTACAACCATTCATGTTGTGTGTGTTAATTTTATACATGGGACCTACCCTCAAACTTTTTGCCAGAAATCTGCGAAGAGGAAGTCGCCGAAGAAATATTTTTTCATATTTCGTTTTGATGGAGATGTCTGACCTGCGGTTTGAAGCGTTACCTAACGGCTAATAATCGAACAAACTACCTACTAGAGTTCGGATTCTGGGTTTACGGACTATTAAACAATGTTTGCGTTACATTTTTGCTAATGTCTAGCCATGTAGGCTACGTCAATAAGCATATTCAACATATTTGGAGAGAAGACAACCATTAAGACGTTAATGAATTTCAACAATTTATGTTGGTAGTCGCCGTAGTCTAGTAGGTAGTGTGCTCGCTTATTAGACGTGAAGCCTGGGTTCGAGCCCCAGGCCAGACATCAAAACGAAATATGAAAAATAAATATTTCTTCCTCGACTTCCTCTCAGCAGATTTCTTCTCGGGGAGTAAATAAACCTGCCACGAAAAAGTTTCTCAAAATCTGTCGTTCTGAGTCGACGTTAAACTGTAGGTCCCGCCACTCAAGTATAAAATTCAAAACTAGGTCCCTGGCTGAAGGGTTGTAATGGCCAATTATGTATGTGTGTATGGTGGCAGTGGTACTGATTCTTATTTCTAACTAAATCCATTCTGACTGAATTTTTATTCCGAAAACTATATCTGCTAGACACCAACGACCATATAACTTGTCATACAGTACTTGAGAACTCTCCTTCCAGAGGTATATGGATGAATAGATATTATCTGTAGGAACTCAAAACACCTCCTATGCTTATGGTATTCTAAAGAATAATTTTCTATTCCATTGCCTCTTCCATAGTAGGCTAATTTTTTTTTATATAAATTTCTTATCTTTGCAATTTAATTAAAACGAAATAAATATTTTACAGGTGGTATTTGGCTGTTGAAAACTAGACACGAACTACTTTTCACACTTCAACAAAATGCAAAAAAAATGAAGAAAATTTAACATTTTCATTTATCGTAAACAACAAATAATAAATAATAAAATAATTTGTTGTTATTATTGTTTCTTGTGAAATATTACTTTAAAATTAATTCATATTTATTAAGAAACAGAATTGTTTTTTTTTTCTTTTTTTTGGGGAAAATCGATAAGAAGCATTTCATTTCTAAACTCTTTTCTTTTTTTATGATTTCAAGATGATGGTTCACTTACTTAAATTTAATACATGGAAATTTGTTTTTTGTTTGTTAACTTGAAAAACGATTGTCTTTGTTAAACAAACAATTTTTGTACGTAAAATAATATTTACATTGAGTATGTGAAGGTGTCGTAAACGCCATTAGCGCCGCTTTAAAAAAAAAATTACTGAACTCATCTCATGCTCCGCTCTAAAGTATTAAGAAAAAGCGTGTGAAATATTTGAAAAATTAATTATGGAAAGATAAAACAAACAAATCAATTCTTTGATTCTCTTTTAACAACAAACACTCAGACAAGTCAGTCAGCCACTCATATAGATTTGCCACCGTGGCTCGGTGGAATGTGGCAAGTAAAGTGGCAAACAATGAACGGTTGTCAATAATTTGTAGTGGGCAGCAGTTAAACAAAATGACGATCATGATGATCACGATTACAAACAAACAGTATGAAGAAAAGAACCACAAGAGATCATCATCATCACCATCATCATCAGCAGCAGTAAGAATAAAATAAAACATCAGGATCCTTTAATTTGCATAATTCTCAGAAAATCTTGAAAGAAACACAAGAATCCGAAACTATACATGACATAAAAAAAAGAGAAGCCAGGCCTATTGAAATGTAAATTTCAAAAAAAAGAACACAAGAAACAAATAAACAAACATTGTAACTGAACGAGAGACGGACAAACAATTCCTTTCATAAACGATATTTAATAACTCAACAACAGCATCGTTTCACTACACTTTGAAAATGATGAGATGCGATGAGATGAGATGACCAAATCAAAGAGAAGAAAAGATAAGAAAAAAGACGGAGACTCAGTCAACTAAATAAACAAATTGATGGATGGGATATGGGGAATGATGGGAAGCAGAAAGAATATCAATAATCGCTTACAAAACAGTAGAAATTTCAAACATTCACATCCACACAAGTTCAACAGGTTAAAAACCACTTAACATATTGCAACACAAAACAAACACAAATACTGTATACACATGAATACGATGTTAGCAACATCAACAACTGCTAGAATGCGGTAACAGCAGCTTTAGCTGCTGTATCAGCAACACACAAAGAGTACCACTGCCATCACTCACTCAGTCTTTACTGTTCAAAATTGAAACAGAGTAGCATGCAGCGACGATAATGATTATGAATAAAGTTTGTTTGTGCTGCCTTAACCTTATATTCTTCAATTTCATCATTATTGGCAGCAATAGCTAGCTAAACATCAAGCACGGCTTAGATTCATCTGTTTAAAAAGAGAACTTTATTTGGTTGGTTGTGCTTTCTTGTTTTCTTCTTTTCATGTGTGCATTTTGTTTCGAAAGCAAAGTTCTTGCCACAAACTATAAAGTGTCTTAATGTAAATAAAAAAAAATTAAAAAAAATATGCGGCATTGCTTACTCTTAACGAGGCCGACATCATCGTCAGCAACAACGTCATCAAATGCATCATATTCATTATTTTAATGATTTCCTTACCAAAACTTATACAGCAACTACTGGCAACAAGAGAAAGATTATTACAATCAAAGAGAGAGAGAGAGAAAGGAACTATGGAGTGAATTTGGACAATATTTTACCAATGACAGTGACTATTTTGTAATATATAGGGTCCTTATTTAGGCGCTTTCTATCTTTAACTTCAAATAAAACAAAGTTTTGCTAAGATTTCAACGAAATTTTCTACTCTTTGGAATGATTTATGGATGCCTTTATGTATGGAATATACATATAAATCAGAGGTTACCAAAAATGTTTTGGTTATGTATTAGTGAGTAAGAGAGAGAAAATAAGTTCAGAGAATTTATTTATTTACACCCATAGAAAAGTGTTAGTAATATACGCTACTTTGATTTTCATTTCATCCACATACATAAAGCTATTTATCTTTGGCTTAATAATTTTAGATAAATAAAAAAAAAACATTTTTTATTAAAATAGCATAAATCTATCCATCTTTGGCTTAGAAATTAGTTCATGTTTTTTAGATAAATAAAAAACCCCATTTTGTATTAAAAGAAAAAAAGGCGAACATCCCAAAGCATTTAAAAAAAATTATACTATGCGACAAAAAAAATAAATAAATAAATACGCCCAGCTAATGACATAGTCTAAGTTGTGAGTTTTGTTGAATAGAACCCAAAAAAAAAAATTATTTCTAGAACCCTCCAAAGATCTTTTATTTAACAAAAGCAGTATTTTTAATCTTTTCACACAAAATTATTGATTACCCAAATATAACTTTTTATTTTTTCTAAAAAAATTGTTTTTTGTCTATTAAAAAACTCTTCCCTTTCCTTATTATTTAAATTATTAATATGAATATGATAACATGCAAAATATCTTTTAAGAACATATTCCCTACATTCTTTAAATGTTTTGTAACATATAAGGCATTGAATGTTATCAAAAGCATTTTTTAACTTAAAATATTTTTCGAGTGTCATTCTGGAATAAAATGACAAAGCATCCGCCGCACATGTGTTCTTGTCGCAGTCTGATCGACAACTAAATAAAAAAACACAAGAACGCGTGTGAGTTCTCTCTGCACAACTGTGCTATGAAATGGTAAACTATGATATAAATACATACATACATACCTACATTGATCCTTACAACCCTTTAGCCAGGATTACAACCTAGCTTTTCACACCACTTATGTTATGTGTGTGTGTTAATTTCATACATGAGTGGCAGGATCTATAGTTTAAGACTTTGAAGGACAAATTTTTGAGAAACTTATCATGGCAATTTCATTTACTCTCACAGTCGCTGCTGATAGGAAGTCGCCATTGATATATTCTTTAAAAAATCGTTTTGTTGGAGATGTCTGACCTGGAGTTTAGACCGTGGCAACACGTTTGATGAGCCAACACACAACCATCTTCTCTGGATGGAGCGCATCCGAAATGTCTAATTTTGCATGACTCTGGCAGATGAATCATGGTAAATTAAACCGAAGTCAACATAACCCAACTTTAAGGAGCGCTATGGTTTGTAACTTATGCGCATACAAGTGGGACTTAAGAAAACCCTACAAGAGAATGCTTATCGATGTCAAATTCCACATTGGATATTCTGCATGAGTTGTGTGATACGTAGCGTTGTTCTGTTGAAATAGCTGATCGTTAATGTCCACATCGTACAGTATAGGGTAGTTATGCCTTAATGTGCATCCCCTGCGCTGACCAGCTTCTTCGATTAGTTTGTGGGAATTCGATTAGTACAGGGACTGCCCATATCTGGGCATAACAACGGGACGCTATGTGTGCTCAAGTAAGCTTTGGTTATAAAAGCTGCCTCTTTAACCTACCTATCTACCAGATGATATAGTGCTGATCAGCAGAAGTTGGTAATTATCGACTTATTGCCGTTGACAGCAATGGACTGGCTAACGTCGTTCTCAAAGAAATGTGGATCGATGACCCCAACAGCCCAAAATCCACACCAAACAGTAACTTGTTCGATATGTAAGTATTGGAAGCTGGTACCTCATGTGGATTGGTATCGTCACATATTCGATAAGTTTTTTGATTCACGTTCCTATTCATCCAGAAGTGGCCCCATCGCTGAAGATGACTTTTTGCTGTAACTAACTAACTGCTGCACTGCACATTTTAACCAACTAAACCACTGTCTTGTATGCTTTTGCTACAGTGTTGTTGAATTGAAATTGCAATACAGTTTTTTTTTATATTTTTTGTCTCTAACCGGCCCACTGTGCATCAATAACAGCATGTCAAAATTGTTTATTTTTGTGCATTTATTGTTGTTATTATTGCTGATACGACTGTTATACTTTTATTTAAGCTAACAAATCCAACAATTTTTTTTTTTAAGGGGTATTCAGACATCAACAACTACGAGTATAAAGAACATTCCTTAATCGTCACCAACATCATCAAGAGCAGCATTATTATGATCGCTAATAGTTTGGATGTGATGCTCCCTTTAACTCAAAAATTTGTTGGTGAGATGCCGCTGCTAATGTAGATTGTGGTGATTGTTAGAAAGAAAAGGAGAAAATGGGGCACAAAACTATCGTGTTTGGTTATTTCTTTGGTAACAGTAGCTGTTATTTACATTTCTTTTGTGACTGCTGTTGGCTTCGTATCTGCTTTACGTTGAGTCTGCATCGTCGGAATCATGAAACTGAAGATATCGTCGTTATTTTTATTAAATGACTGATAAAGTACTCATTAAATGAGCATGACTGTGCTCGTGCTCGTTCATTTTCTTCCAGTTTTTGTAAAAATTTCAAAATATTTTTTATTGAAATATCGATACGCTTACATTGATTTTTAAAAGCAAAGCAGCGTTTGAATAAGAACTGTGCATAAAAGATTTTATATTCAAAGATTTTTAAGATGCTTCCTGAACCAGTTGGGTTGCAGAGTTTTGAATAATTGCAAGGGAATACTGCCACATTACTTTACGTATAAGAAACGTGGAATATAATACCCCGCGATTCACAGTCTCTTCAGGTATTTGTTAACAAATGCTTGCGTAGAATCATGCGTGTTTACTGGCCCTCCATAATATCTAATGACCAACTCTGGTCAGATACAAACCAGCGACCAATAGAGATAGAAATAAGGAGGCGCAAATGGGGTTGGCTTGGGCACACTCTTCGCAAGCTATTAGATGAAATCACTAGGAAAGCCATAGATTGGAACACCCAGGGAAGCAGGCGCATCGGACGACCATCACACACCTGGAAACGCCAAATCACAATCGAATTATCCAAACTACGTCTACAGTGGAACGTAGTCAAAAACCGCGCTGACGATCGAGCTCATTGGAACCAACTTGTTGAGGCCCTATGCTCCCTAGGAGAGTAAGAGGAATATATATACTGCTTAGTAAGTGTAGGGTGTTGAGTTAAGGAGTAAAGCGGTAGAAACCAATTGTAAGTTAAGAATGACATGTGTTGGCTCATTAGAAGTGATGCCAAGGTTCAAAAACCCGCATCAGAGACCCCCAACAAAACGAAATATTTCTTCACGACTCAGCAGATTTCTGACAAAAACTCTGAAAGTAAATAAAATTGTCACGAAGACCGCTTTTTTTGCAATACATATTTTGAAAATAATATTATATTCGTTAAAGATTTTGTTTTGTCTGTCAAAAAAGATTGAATTTTATAAGATTCTTCTAAGATACTGGATTCTTTATAGTTCTGAAGAAACTGAAGCGGTTTGACGTAATTGTTTTAGAATTCAATCGTCGTCATTCTGTTCTAAAAATAATTGTGATAAAATTAGAATGTGATTATTAGAAAACGTAATTTATAATAATTCTAAATTTTTCTAAAAATTCAATATCAATGAAATCAACCTCCACTGTGAAATAAATTCTTTCGTCAACTTGTCAATATCCAGTCCTTCTGAACACAAACTAATATGACCAAATAAGACGCCTCTGATGTATATTGCTACAATTAAAAACATGAACGTCATTGTTTTTTAAATAATTATTGTTGTTGCAACAGGGCTCTTCCCTTATATTTGTAGCAATTTCTTAGAGACTGAAATGTTACAATAACTGATAAATGTTTGTAAAGAGGGGGTAAGTTGCTTTTTTAATATGCAAATTCATTGTTTTTTTCTTTGTTGTTTTTGAAACTAGTTTTTCTAAAAATAACTTTTTTTTTATCAATATTTCTTTTTCTTTTAAACTGAAATCGACACATAATAAAAATCATTTCAAATATTTCAAATCGCCAGTTGGCTTGAAGAGTAATACAGTGAGAAACACTTTGGTCCACATTTTCAAAGTTTATTACGTCTAATCATTCATCATCGCAACATTGTATGCATTAATTAACATTTTAATGAATTTCTTGTAGTTGTTGGACCGTTCTTAGTTTATTTCTTTTTTTTTTTGTGAGATGACACTGGTATGCTGCTAGCAGTAGTAGTAGTAGCTGATGGTGATGATTAAGTGCTTTTACATGCTTCAATTTTTTTTTTTAATTTTGTTTAAGAATTTAATTTCTTTTAAAGTAAGCTTGACAAGTCAAATTGCACTGTGGGCTACTCTACAGTACATTTTTAAGCAATATAATTTGTATAGGAGTTAGAGTGACATCTGTTCTGATCGTGAATTAGTTGGAAGGCAAATCGTAATCATTTCCTAGAGTTATTCTTAAGTATCTAGAAGTTTCTGGCCTTCTTTTGACGGCATTGTTTAACAAGTTGCTTGTGGGATATTGTGGTGTAAGGTCCCTGAGACAAGGTCCGAGGCCTCATAGCCAGACGTCGGCACAAAGAGATAATAATAATAAAAATGTGAGTGTATTTGTGAGAGGCATGTGTTAACCCAGAGGAAAATTGTTAGTAATATTTTCAAGTCTACTTATTAACACAATAATAAGTATATATGAGCCGAAAATATAGAAAAATTGTACTGCGCTAAATCTCTAAAGACACCGTATTTAACTTGGCAAGTATTCTTTCAATAATCGAAATCATTTCTCAATGATATTAGTGAATCCTACTGTAATATTTTTTGGGTGTATAATTGAAGTCTGAAAAAAAGCGACATGAACCTTCTTCTTTAAAAGCTGACAAGCAACTGCATTTTTACGCTCTTTTTAATGAACATTGTTGATGTTCGTGTCCTATGTGTGTAAAAAGCCGAAGATGATCTTCCCCTGAGGGACATTGGTGCCGACGTCTGCTCATAGCTAAGTCAATATATTACCTTTTTTACACGTTGACTTCTATAGAGCATATCCTCTAAAATTAGTCAGCTCTTGATAGAAGAAGGTTTCTTTTAAGACTTCAACTCTCTGCCGATACCCTATATTCAAGCTCTCTGAAGGAATTTATTTTGGGACTATGTTCGCTAATAGATGTGCGTTCACCATTGTGTAGCAGATTCTGCTGTTTTTCCTTTTTATTTTCACTCACAATTCTTTGTCTCATTTCTTCGTTAATACGAACACAAGGGATTTTATAACTCCTAGTAATTTCTATTGACTATAACGGTTTCTAAGCTCCAGCTAAGATAGGTACCTTTCCTGATCGTATAAAAAAAAATGTTTCTTCTAACATTTAAAATAATTTTGCATTTTTGAACAACAATACATAGTCAATCAATATAAAATCGCTTGATACACATCCTACGTATATATGCCACCCATTCATTTACAATAAATAACGTTCTTACCTCCTCACTTTTTGTTTGTTTTTTAGAATAAAGCATTCATTGAGGCATAAGTAGACTCTTAAAATGTTTGTTTTTCTTCAAAACAAATTTTACACATTGCATGAGGCAGTAAATAAATTAAAATCAAATGCGAATATTTTATTGCGATAGTTTATGGCAAAAACATCACCAACTAAATTATACGAGCCGCAACAGAGGCAGAGACCATTCATAACAGCCAGTAAATTTTTACAATAATTTACTGAGTTTAGCGCATAATAGATGATCTTGTAAATATTACCAACAGTCCGTTGCAGCAAATGTCTATCAAAATACAATCTTTTTGTTGCTGTTGCTGTTGTTTTTGTTGCAAATTAAATTAAAATCAAATAAAAACAATAATAAATGGCTGAACGAACGCTTAACAATAAACAACAAAACAAATTAAATTACTTTTTACACGATTTTTTTTTTTCTTTACAAAAATGTTTAAAGTTCACCTCCTGGAAATTGTATGAAAACTGTACAACAGCCTGTAGGCTTGGTGAATAAATAAATTTTTTAAATACACAATAATTTAAAGAAATTGAATAATTCTTAAATCAATTATGGCTTTGCAATGCAATCGCTTTTTTTTATAATTATTTTTGCAAAAGTTTGTAGCGATATTTCGTTTGTATGTAAGTGTGGCCAATTATTGGCAGTGATAAAACACACAACACCCATGGTGTTAAGAGGAGGACTTTTTTTCTTTTAAATTATAACTCCGGTAGTGAATCAGTAGCCTACATACATATGCTCTTACAGATGATGTATCTGGTCTTAAATAAGAAAAAGTATTCACTTTGCATTTCTTCTAGGCACTACCAAAGCGTTGTAGAAACTTTAAAACTTAATTAGCTCTTCGCTTATTGTTCACACTAAAGGCTTATCTTTTCTAGAACATTTTATCATATTCACTGAAATAATGGAGTCTTCTTAAAGTCCCATTGTAGTCAACTTTCTAGATTGTTGCCTCAAATTTTATATTTTCCGCCAATGTTTTCGTTTTTTGCCAGTGTAAACACTAAAAAAAAATGGTTTGAAGATAAAAAAAACGCGAAATTGCAGAGAAAAAAATTCACATCTTGACTGTGTTTATTTACACAAGCGCGTATTTAACAACAACAAAAACAATAATAGCAACAAAAAACTTTTCCTCTTTTTTAAATTAACTACACTCAATTGATTTTTCAAAAGTACCCTATAATATGTATGTTTGAGTCATTACATGCATCCATACATACATACATACATAGTATGACATTACAATCCTTCAGTTAGGACTACGACCTAGCTTCTGGTACCCCTTATACATGAATGGCGGGACCTGCAGTTTAAAGTCGACTCTGAACGACGGGTTTAAGGGAAACTTTTCATGACAATTTTATTTACTCTGAGGAGTTTTGCCAGAAGTCTAATGATAGGAAGTCGCCGAGGAAATACATTTTCAGATTTCGTTTAATTTGAGACGTCTGACCAACACACTACCTACTAGACAATAGCGACTTCAAAAGTTACTCATGTAGTTACTTATGCCCTCTATTATAATTAATCATAAATTGCATGGCATTATAGTGTGCCTCTAAGGTGTTGCGGTAGGTTAATTGAGATTTTCTTTTTGTATTCTATCGCATAAAAAAAAAGAATTTATTTTTTTTTAAATCATTGAATTTATACCCGTCGATAACTGTATGGTTATTTGAAAAAAATAAAAAAAAAGAATTTATTTTTTTTTAAATCATTGAATTTATACCCGTCGATAACTGTATGGTTATTTGAAAACGATAACAATACAAGGCGTGTGGTTTTATTTCGCACGCTCATTTAATACAATAATTTATGGAAACACTATGTAGCAGTTGGTTGCCGGGCCATATACCTGCTAGCCATTTCTTCCTCAATTTAAATAAATTCATTTCAATTTTAAGCAAAATTTAGCAGAAACTTAAAAGAATTAAATATTCAAATTCATTAAAATGGCTACTAATACTTAGGCCTTCAAACATGAATTCACACTTTTATGTCTCTGTTGCCAATAATTTAAGTATGTATGTGTTTATTTATTTTGTGAAACTTTTTTCATTCCGAAAGTGGCTTCTGCCAAATTTGATTTTTACGCGCAACAAATTTGTTAATGTTCCATTATTTTATTTCCATTTGATTCCAGTGATTCTTTTTTTCTTCTTTTATGGTGCGGGCGATTTGTTTGAGGAAAAGCATTTGAAACGAAAATAAACAATTTGTAGTCAAAGTGAATGTGGCAAATAATAACAACAACAACAACCAGAAAAAAAAAGCTTAAAACAATATTTATTTGCTTAAATTTATACCCTCAAATGTTAAATATCAAATACACGAATACTTTGTATCTCTTTTTGCCTTCCACTTGCTCTTCGGCAGCAATAAATTTATTGCTTTAATTATGCACTAAATGCTCGAATGTTTGACAGTTCTTCAGAAGAACCTATACCAAGGAGATATGGCAATAAATTTCTCTGGAAACCGAAATGCTAGAAGTCTTCTGTTAATAAATTCAAAACCATCGCTCCTAGAATATTATACCAGCTAGTAAATGCATTTAAAGGGACTAGCAACTTCGCCTGGAAACATGGCCTGATGGCAAACCATACATCTTGTGTAATGGGGTAAAGTTTCTGTTTTAGCTAGCTTAACCTGATGAATATCAAAATGGTTTTGTTATTTGGCTGGATAGTATAGTGGCAAACACTCTATATCTCTCTCATCAGGTGATGTTTGCAGGCAAAGTTCGCTAGTGTAATAGACACTTAAAATATGCTGAGGTAGATTACTTGTTGTTAAATCATTTGAAGTTCTGGATTTTTTTTTTCCATTTTTGTGAATAAAATTATTCTACATTTGGAATTTGATTGAAAGAAAGCCTTCTTAATATAAGACATACATTTTCAATTAATGGCTGCTTACAGGTTCATTCAATTATTAACTTAATGCATTGGAGTGTTGTAGAAATCCAAGGCGGTACTTAAGAAAAGCTGACACGGTTTTCGAAAACAAAGACGATCGCAGTTTAAAGATTTGGTAATGAATACTTTTATGAATATATTCAGCCTGCTCCTAGAGTAGGGATTACCAAAAATTTTTTGGTTATGTATTAGTGAGTAAGAGAGCGAAAATAAGGTGAGAGTTTACAGTCATAGAAAAGTGTTAGTAATATACGCTATTTTGATTTACATTTCATCTACATACATAAAGTTATACATCTTTGACTTAATAATTAAAACTTAAAATGTCTATAATGTTTTTTGATATTTGTTGGGATCTAATTTTGGTCCATAAATTTGTTCTACTACCAATAACCAACCTTTAAATTTTTCCAAAATTTTGCATTATGTCTATAAAAAAATATTTCTCTCTTCATAACATCTAAATTATTTACTTGACTATTAAAACAATCAAAATGTGTTTTAAGAACATATAAGACATTGGCTTTTAATAAAGCATTTTTTAACATAAAATATTTTTTGAGCGTAACCCTCAAAAAAATTGTTAAAGCATCCGCTGACATGTGCACTCGCCGCAGTCTGAGCGACGACTAAACAAAAGAGCATAAGCAATGTGTGTGAATTCGCTCAGCACAACTGTGCTATGAAATGGTAATCTATGTCCTAGAGCCTTGTTTCATAGGGGCTATCGGAAGGCACCTCCCCAGTTCTTCTTATTTTTGGTTCTAAGCAAGTAATTGGTCTACTGCTGCATGCAGATTTATCAATGCCCTAAGAGCATGATTAAATTCAAAACGTAGCTTTGTTTGACCTATTTTAGACAACTGTTGTTGATGTTATTTCTTCCTTGATTAGCATGGATCAGTGTACTTTTTAAACAGATTCTTTAGAGTGAACTGAGGCTTCTTAAGTTTATAAATTTGGAAGCTATTATGACAGTCGCCGTAGTCTAGTAGGACGCTTATTAGACGTAAAGCCCGGGTTCGATCTACGGGCCAAACATCAAAACGAAATATGAAAAAATAATATTTCTTCGGCGACTTCCCCTCAGCAAATTTCTGGCAAAAACTCTAAGAGTAAATAAAACTGCCATGAAAACTTCTCAAAAAATCTGTCATTCGGAGTCGAAGTTAAACTGTTGGTCCCGCCGCTCAAGTATAAAATTAATGCACACAACATAAGTGGTGTGAGAAACTAGTAATCCTGACTGAAGGGTTATAATGGCCAATTATGTATGTATGTATGTATGTATGACAAGACGAAAGTTTAATCAGGATGGTGGTCAAACACTTTATTTAAAATTTTTATGGATTCACATGCAGTGTTGAAAAATGATTCCAATAAAAACTCTCACGCTGTTGCTTAACGGCGTATATTAAATTCCAGCAATATTACCACCTATGGAACGTACAGAGTAAGAACTTGCTTTTAAGATAGCTTATCTAATTCCAGAGTACTTGTCAACCATTTTGGCTTTATTAGAAGGCAAGCAGCCGACAAGTTAGATTTTCGCTGTCATGACTTCTAGATGAGCTGCGAATACAAGATAGTTCTCTCTCTAATTTAAATACGGATATATCTATCTTCACATCTTCTGTCATTTTGCACTGAGCTCTTCAAAATAAACGAAATGAAATCGAAATGATTTCGTATAGAGACTGTTTGGTACCGTGTTGAATATTGAATTGTAGCATATTCCCGACTATTAAATACTCTTTAATACATCTTTGTAGTACCCGTAGTCTAGTAGGTTGTAGGTTGACTTATTCGCTGTGTAGTCGTGGTTCAAACCCCAGCCCAGACATTTCGAATAAAAGGAAAGATTTCTGACAAATCTTGCCAAGAAAAGTTTATCAAAATTCTGTCGTTCGGAATCGACTTTAAACTGTAGGTCCCACCACTCAAGTATAAATTTAACACACACAAGTGATGTTAGAACATAGGTTGTAATCCTGACTGAATGGTTGGTATTTTTAATTAAAAAAATATGTCCAGTAATACAGAACTAGGTCAGTGTGCCTCTCCGTATATTAATCACTTTAAACGTTGGCCTTTTCAGTAAATTTAAATTTAAAAAATTTAAATTTAATTTCAGCGCATGTTTTAAAAAAAATTTTAATTTACTTGAACATTCTTTCATCACTTAACAGAAAATTATAATGAAATAAATAAAAAATCTTCTTCAAGTAACTCAACTTGCAAAAGAGTTCAAAAAGCAAAAACGAAACGAAACGAAGTACTCTAACGAAATGCCAACGATAACAGATTAATTTACTTAAAAAAAAAGAGGGAACAACAATAATAACAAAACCAAGGAGATTTAAAAGTGTTAAAAATATGGCCACAAGTCTAGCACGCGTTTACATAAATAATACCAGATGGTCTTTCAACAAAAAAAAAAAAAATAAAATTTTCTCTTAATTTTTCCATTTCCATTTGAAATTTATTCCCTTTTCTTCTACAATTTTTTTTTCTTTTCATTTTGTTTTGCAAAATTGTATTCAAAAAAACCATAAAAAGAGCAACAAATTTGTTTTAATTAAGAATATAAATTTATAAACATAAATTTATTTATAATTAACAAAATAATAAACAAAATAATGGAAAAAAACAAAAACAAATACAAATTCATTTGTTATTTAAAATATACGAGAGAAGCATAATTTAAAATCATTTAATCTTTACGAAATTTTGAAAAAAAAAACCCGAAAAAGTTTAACATTTGGATTCTTTACAAATCAATTTATTGTTGTTTCATTGCTCGATACTCTACACCATCACTCTTGAAACAGCAGATATTCATAGTTAATCCATGCATCAAGTCAAATTCGGCAAAATTCGGTGGTACTGTATATAGGCCTAGGAGACCTTTGACCTTTGTTCTAAGGACAGGCCGCATTGCTTTTCTTTGTTCATCTTCTCTTTGTTGGCTTCTGCTTCTCGTTGTTGGTGTTTGTAAGCCGCAAACCTCAGTCTACGGCAGATTAGCAAATTCGCAAAACCACAGTAGGAGTTTACTTATAGAAATACCTGTGTTGTTATATCAATAAAATAGCTGCTAAACTGATCCAGAATTAAAGCAAGAGTTAGGTTAGTTTGGCGGTTAACTTGTCATTTTCAGGCAAGTTTATTCGGTGGCTCATATGGCCCATTATGTTACCCGGTGTGAGGTAAGGCCCCTTGTCATGATCCATTAGTGATAGCTTTGAACCACCACCAGCTCTGCATGAAACTAGCCAGTACCCTAAGTGACACGTTCGCCACCATGCCCACGACTTCAAACGTTGGCTGCCTTCCAAAATGTATCAATACAAAGTTTGTATACAGTTCTACTACTGTATATAAACTATGTTGATATGCAAAGTAACCAAACAATGCATCAACTATAAATCCGATGCCTGATTGCTTTTTGACTGCGTTAAAAATACACATTGACGACGTTTTGAAATAGAATACATTGTATATATTTTGTACAGCGGCATTATGAAACACGATACTTTGTTCAAACACAAAGCAACTAACATTTTGGAAGGCAGCCGTTCTGTCATCCAAAAACCGATGATGTCTGCTTTGAAGTGCAGAGTTACTCTAATAAAAATTAGTCTATGAACTAAGGAACTGAAGTTATTTTTTCAGGAGCAACATTTCAATGTCTGATCATTGTATACAAGAAATACTGCTACTTCTCCTTTTTTTCCTCTTATTATTGGAAGCATAGGATGTCAGAACAGTATTCGCTGAATGGGTTCTGTAGCAGTTAGCAGATGATCGTCTATTTCATCTAAAAATCATTTTCTTTGATGAGTCCCTTTTCTAGATGAATGGGTAAGTGGACGAACAAAAATGCATCTCGGAAAAGTCTCTATTTGGTGTGGATTTTTGGCTGCCGGCGTCGTTGGTCCATATTTTTTTGACAACGATGTTTTCAATGTCATCATTGTACATGGCGAGCACTATAATTCAATGATCACCAACTTTTTTTTGGATTGAATTGGATGATCTGTACACCAATGACATGTGGTTTCAACAGAACGGTTCATGTCGCATTAAATATTCTGCACTAGCGATTTGAGGTCATGATCATCTCATGTGGAGGTTATGTGAATTGCTCATTGAGAACGCGTGATTTGGCTCCATTAGACCATTTCTTGTGGAGTTTTCTTAAGTTACAGGAGCATGCGCATAGACCACAAAACAAAGGGGTCCTCAAAACAAACATAACCCATGTCATCTACAAAATTCAGTCTAATTTATGCGACAGAGACACGGAAAAATGCTCACTTCGGATATTTTGCACTTCGATCAGCTATAGCGAACATTTGAACGATGTTATATTCCACGAAGTTGCCGTAGTAGTAGTTTAGTAGGTAGTGTGTTAGCTTATTAGACATGAGGCCACGGTTCAAACTCCAGGTCAGACGTCTCCAACAAAAAGAAGTATGAAGAAATATTTCTTCGGCGATTTCCTCTCAGCAGATTTCTGGCAAAAATTCTGATAGTAAAAAAAAAATTGCCATGAAACGTTTCTGAAAAAAATCTGCTTTAAACTGTAGGTCCCGTCACTCATGTATAAAATTAACACACAGAGCATAAGTGATATGAGAAACAAGGTCGTAATCCTGACTGAAGGGTAGTAATGACCAATTATGTATTTATATAATGGCATTGGATTTGGACAGAGTTTATTACTGATATTTATTCATATGTTGTTACTCTCATCACCTTGCCTAATATCAAGTTTTGTGGAATCCTATTATGTTAGATCGTCGTCCCCCATTAGCGAGTATACTCAGAGCAAAGTTACGATTCCACAGCTTCCTCATCCTAGCAGTCTACACATGTAGTATCTACCTATAGTAACTCCATAGCTTCCTCATCCTAACTGTCTCCACAATAGCCATAATATCTCTATAATAGTATCTATGTAGTATCTATAGTATCTCTACAGCTTCTTCGCCCTAACAGGCTCTACAACGTTACATACGTTGAACTATTTGATGAATTTGATGTTTACAAAACTTGTTCTCTCTTACAGTAGGGTATTCCCTAAAACAGCTCGACAGTCGATAATATTTTTTTTTGTTTTTATGTTTGTTGCTGTATTATTATTATTGTGTATTTTTGATAAATTGTATGAAAAACCCCTTGAATATTATTTATAGATTTCGCTAATCTTTCTCTCCCTTTTTCAATACGGTTTTTATTGTTTAAAAATCTTTTCACAATAAGAACTGAATTGTGAAATAGAATCTTTCGCAATTATTAAGTACATGTATTAAGTTCATTATATTTTTTCTGTTTTTTTCTGTTTCTGTTTTTGTTTTTGTTTCATTACTTTTCTTTATTTATTTACTTTGTTTATTATTATTATTATTGTTGTTGTTGTTATTGTTATTGTAAGCGAAAGCGTGCCACTTGTATTGTTATCGCTGAAAATAAGTCATTCAAATAAACAATAACAAAAAGTGAAAAAAAAAAATTAATTTTTTTTTTGTTTATTTTTTAAACAAATTGTTGTCAAACGGACTTGAGATCAGATTTTTAAAAGAAGTAATTTTTTGAAATATGAGAACATGGCTTGCAAAGAAAAAAGAAGTCAATAGCAGCATGTGTGAATCACACATGCGAGTGATTTGTTATAAACACCTAGGGAACTAGGGAACGGTTTCTGGAATAACATTATGTCCGTAAACTTAAATTCGATCTTCATCTACGTAGATATCTTCTTACGTCTTACTTTTATTAACATGCTTTAGCAGTTACTTTTAAAAACACTTTTTATCATATTTAAGAGTAATTCAATATTTTGCGTCATAATAATTGAAGGATTTTAATTAAAGGGCAATTTTTTTAAACTCTAGATTTTACAAAATAGAAAAAAAAAACTTCAAAACTTTGCAAAAGTTAATGAGGTATTTGGGGTGATACAAGCAAGCCTTTCTAAAGACTACTTTCCTAATTGGTCATTAAATGTACAACCCTGTAGTCAAGGTTACAACCTAGCCTATCACACCACCCATGTTGCAACTGTTAATTTTATACATGAGGAGATTTCAGTATCCCTTCGCCGTCATTTTATTATTTTCTCTTCTAATAATACGCCAACACACATTTGTCAAATTTTTTAAAGATTACGCCCTAGCATTTTCTAGCATTCGTTCAGTATTTCACCAAAGGCAGCTATAATGTCTTTCAAGTCTGGATTTTTGCTGGCTTGTTCAGGAGAAATTCCAAATGGTAACCAAATCAAATTTCTCAGTTCCGCCTAAATGAATATCAAATAGTCATGATGAAATGTAAAATCCTACTACGTATTTTTAACTTTGCAACCAAAAAAATCACCCGTTTTACACTTTGAGCAACGAAAGTCTTTATCAAGTAAAAAAAATAATAATAAACATGATTTTAAATAATGTTTGTCTGTAACAAGAATTATTAATTATTCCGACTAAAATTGAAATTTTTTAAATGTATTTCATCAATGAACAAGCAAAGCAAAGCAAATGCTTGTTTTAAATTCAAATACAATTTATTTTACAACTTACAATCGTTTGCAACAATAAAAATAAAACTTTGAACATATTTTTTTTGGTTTGTTTTGTAAATCAAATAAAATTAAAGAACAACCAAAATATTTTGGGAGATTAAGTTCGACTAAGTAACGTGCTACTGTAGGGCTGATAAGCTTACCAAAGCAGGTACATTCTTTCCAGAACCCTCGCCAATCGAATTGCGTATGCCACTTACATACCTACATAATTGGTCATTACAACTCTTCAGTGAGGATTATGACCTAGAGTCTAAGTTAATTTTATAGATGAGTGGCGGGACCTACAGTTTATTTGCTCTCAGAGTTTTTGCCAGAAATCTGCTGAGAGGAAGTCGATTAAGAAATAATTTTTCATATTTCGTTATGGTCGAGATGTCTAACCTGGGCTTGGAACCGTGACTTTACGTATAATAAGTCAACACACTAGACGACGGCGATTTCATATACCACTGTGTGTTACTTCACTGTATTCCACTCGGTTAAATTGGCCACTAGCCAAAAATTTTTTAGGGATCCCAACCTATCCTGGGTGTATAAGGAACCTTGCTCCATTGCTAGACTCACTTGGCCCATGACGGATAGGAGAGGCTCCAACCAACTACTCAACCTGGATCGCAATGTCATTTGGATGACAATCTTACAGGTCATTGCGTTATGGAAAGACTTGCGGAAATAATGATTTTGGGGGTCTGCTGAAGAGGAGGAAACTGGCATCCGATTTAGGTTATATGGCTCTCCATTCCTTGTCAGCTTAACGAAGTTATAAATGGATGTAGCATCGTTTATAAAACGTTCAGGCTGGTTTCCAGCTTAGAGGAGTCGAACTTTTAGTGTGCAGCCCCTGCGCTGACCAACTTCTTCCATGAGTCCGATGGAAGTTCGGTCGCTACAGGGACTGCGCTTACTTGTGGCATCACAACGGGCCGCTTAGCATGCTCAAGTGTACTTTGGATTCAAAGCTACCACTCCAACCTAACGCGCTACATATCGATTATAATCTGCAATAGATTGGAACACCTAAAGAAATGAAGGGAAAGAACGCTCTACTTGTGTAGAAATAATACAGATTGTGGTCGAAGGAAACAACAGTGGCAAAAGCTCTGAAAAAGTAGGGGGCGTTAGCACAAAACGAAAACATAATCAAGAATTTTGTTAAGGTCCTTTTTTTCCTTGGATTTGATCTCCGTTAACATACTACGCAGATACTGAAATCCTTTTACGTTTGCCTTGAACTACAAGGAATATATAAAGACTTTATAATAATTTGCTTTTCGAAATTTTTATTCAGAGGCCATATTCGTTGGATTCATTAGAAAGGTGTTCTCACAAAGCCTTTGAGATAATTTGCTCGTGTTTTCTGGCGATTCAAACCGGCTATTGGAATGAAATCTCACAATCTCGCAAACGATACGATAATGAGCGTGTATTTGAACACTTTACAAGCAATAGTTTGAACTATACTACCCACACTATTACCTATTTGTCTAATGGTAGGTAGGGTATGTAAAGAAATTAAAACCATACACGTGCTTACAATTTGAAACGCTTAAATTGAAAGAAAATGTTTTTAAATTGTTTTTATTGAATTTCAAAATGTTGTTCGCTTTTGTGTCTGTAAACAATAAATTGAATTTTTTAATTGTTATTGTAAAAATTATTTAATTTATTGGAAATTTATTCTTTACGTATGTATTTAAAAGAACAACACATGCACACACCAAAACATACACACAAGCGGCTGTATGTAGACAATTGCAACATAATAATCACGAAAACGAATTCCCTTATGCCGCATGCTCTTTTGCCAGTCTTGTATACGAATGTCAATCTGTCTACGAAATCATTTAACAACGTCATTAGTTATGTATACCACACGGACTACTGATGTTTTTTTTTGATCATATACTACATACATATATGTATATTCCATGGATGTATGAATGCATATGTATACATATGTATGTATACTTGTAATATATTTTGTTTATATTCAAATATGTACGTTTGTGTATTTGTTTATTATTTAACTTCTGCTAATATTTGGCATTTTTTGTTTATTGTTTTAACCAAAACTAAATATACAAATACGCACTTAACTGATTACCAAAGTCAAATACTGAGTACAGACATTTACGAGAATGAAAACATTAAAAGCATTTGATATCACATGCCATACATATGTATGTTTAGAACACAACCATAAGGCCATTAATACAAATTTCGATTTGTTGGATTCATTTTTATGTCTTGGCTCAAGTCTTGTAAACGCAAATACCTGTCATTGAATGTTGTTTCTCAAAATAACGTCACAATACAATGGCAAAACAACCTGCTAACATGTTGCTGAAAGATCAAATACAATGGTAATCAAACATAGCTATGAGTACTTTAAAAATGACTAATTACCTTGCGGCATTTGCCTTTTGATAAAATAAAAAAATAAAAGAAACACAAAAAAAACCCATTCAACAGAAAAACATTGCAACATGGGTGGGCCTAAGCACTTGATGTTTAATCGTCAACATCATTACCGCCACCTTCAATTTCAGCTTCATGTTCTTCAAAAGATGCATAGAAATTAATCAAATAAAAAAACAACAATTTGTTGTTTTAGTTTTTGTCTTTTGTTTTTTTGTTGTTGTTTTAATTTCATACAAACATCAATTCATTGCAAATGATGAGCCATTGACAGATTCTAAGTGATTTACAACATGCAACAACCAAACAGTCATCAACTTAAGTAAACAAATTATGATTTTTTGTTTTTCATTTCGTTTTGTTTATTATTTATGGTTGTAACAACAATAAAAACAAAAACAATTAGAAAACAAATATTGTTTGACGAGTTCATAACATGTACGAGTATTTAAATAATGCACCATGTATACATGTGTGTACTTTTCATGCACACATACATAAATAATTTATCATTACAACCTTTAAGTCAGGATTACAAACCTAGCTGCTCACACGACTTGTATTGTGTGTGTTAATTTTACACATGAGTGTCGGAACCTACAGTTTAATGTCGATTCCGAACGATAGATTTTCTGAGAAAGTTTTCATTGCAATTTTATCTGCTCTCAGGGTTTTCGCCAGAAATCTACAGAGAGGAAGTCGCCGAAGAATTATTTTCTTAATGTTTCGTTTTCTTTTAGATAACTGAGCTAGAGTTTGAACCGTGGCCTCACGTTTAATAAGCCAACACACTACCTACTAGACTACGGCGACTTCAAGAAAGCTTACTTCCGGTTATTAGTCTCAGTCAATTCCAAATGTTTCGAAACACTGAATCCGTTACCAGTTATTTTTTTTTTAATTTTCCAAGTGACCTTACGATATACAGGGGCAGTGAAAGCGGGTAACAGTGCTTGCCAGCAACTATTGGCCTTATGGTGTATGGTTTAAGTTCGTATTTCTGTACTGCATGCCTGACGTCAAACTAAGCTTCTCCAATACAGTAGAACACAAACAGCTTTTCATGGTGCATAATTATTAGTCAACTATAATTCGACGCCTCCGTTCTATAACATTCTAAGTCGAAAAAGTGTATTTTGAGTTAAGAGCTTTCAAAGTTTTCACGCAACATACGACTATATGTGTATTCTAAGTAGAATTTTCTCTATAACTTCGGAACGGATAGGCGCATCTTAACCAAATTTTGACAGTATTTAAGTTAGACAACGTAGAATTTAAAAATGCAAGAACATTAAAAACGTTCTAAGTACGTTATAGAAGAACGTTATAGAATGGAGGCGTCGAAGTAATCATTGAATGCAGTATTATCTCCTACTGAAACACTCAGTTTTTGTAGACTATGTAAAAACCGCAATGATCTCTTTCGATTGTATATATGTATGTATATCTACTCAATATATGCCGAAGTTGAATGAGCAAAGCGGCTGTGTTTGCAGCTCCTATTTCAGCCTGATTAATACTACAATAACCCGGAAGTCTTAGAGACAAATTTATCTCGTAATCGATATTCGTTAATAAAGAGTTGGATAATGCTTTTTAAAGTTGTAAACCATAATATATAGTGAGCGTCAAAAGTGAATAAACACCACTGAAATAATTCAATTTCTTAGCATAGCGAGAAAATTAAATGAGAATAGTCGAATAAATTTCCAAAAATAAAAACGTTTATTTATTACTTATAAAATGTTAAAACAAAAACAATAATTCTTGTAAAAGAAACTTTTTTTATACTTAAGAACATAATAGAAAATTTAAAATTATAGTGGGTGTTGAGTCACTTATGGCGCTCACTGTATATCCATTTTCACTGTATATCCAGTCTCTTTCTTGATATAAAACCGAGATCGAAAGCGGTTGCATATATCGTGTAGTCATTAGGAGCACCAGATCAACAATACCCAAGATTTTAACATGATATCGAACCTTTCATAGCAGTTTAAAGTTCACCGCTCTCATGATTTTTTAGAGATCTCAAAGGGACTTCATACTAGAACCCTTAACTCTATCAAGGAGTGGCGGGACCGATAAGACAGATTGAACAATTTTATTTACTCTCAAAATTTTTGCCAAGAGACTATAGAATGGTGATGACAGATTATTCTTCTAACGCAATTCAAAAATAAAATTACATTTACGTGGAAGTTGCGTTCTATATCCTGTATGCTAAACCATTGGATAATTGCATTTGTGCAGTCAAACCTTTTAATCGTTTGTTAAAAGTCATTGCAACGAACTTGCAATTCACTCAGAAATTTTTTATGAAGTACTAGGCAAGCCCCTTTTTGCAATTTTATAAGGAAACATAGGTTCGAAGTCACCATAGTCTAGTAGGTAGCGTGTTGGCTTACTAGACGTGAGTTCAAACCCAATTAGGACATCTCCAACAAAACGAAATATGAAAACAATACTTCTTTGGCGATTTCCTCTCAGCAGCCTTGTGCCAAAAACTTTGAATAGCAAAACAGAAAATGTATCGTTCGGAGTCGGCATTAAACTGTAGGTCTCACGTTTCATGGATAAAGTTAACGCACACAAAATGAGTGATATGAAAAGCTAGGTTGTAATCCTAACTAAAGGGTTGTAATGAAGTGTTAAGTAATACGGTTAGAACAGATCGAAAATAGAGCAAAAGCACCAAAAATATATACTCTTTCTTCAGCTCATTTTTAAGCAATTTTCTGTCTGTGCAGAGTAATTTATTTTTGCATTACCTTGTCTCGCAAGTAAATCTGGAACGTCAATTAAGATAGCATTTTCTAATTTTCCCAAGAAAATCCCCTAAGTACGCAATAGTTTCTTTAAAAATCTAAAATTTCTAATTAAAAAAAAAACGAAATCATTTTCAATTAAATGTCTTGTATTGTAGAGAATAAATCGATTATTTTTACAATTAAAATTTTTTAATTAATTCGAATTGTTTTCTATTTTTCTTTCCAGGTACGTTCGATTGCTTGCTTGTTTGTTTGTTTGTTTTTCCGGCAAATTATCGATCTTCCCACGATCATTATTTTGGTTTCTTCGATTGCATTCAATACAACGTAGTAAGTTCTGTTTAATGTATACACTTTAATAATTTTTGGA
Source organism: Sarcophaga rosellei (assembly GCA_930367235.1). NCBI lineage: Eukaryota > Metazoa > Arthropoda > Insecta > Diptera > Sarcophagidae > Sarcophaga > Sarcophaga rosellei. Next base: position 34,910,536 of record OV884019.1, read on the forward strand.
AATATTCTCTGAAATATCGTATAAACAATCGATTGCTTAATTAGAATTTAAGTTAAAGAAAAAAATTGTTTTTTTTTTTTTACAAAATTTCAAGTGCTAAAATCGTAGAAAATTATGACGGAGGCAATAAGATTAAAAGAAATCTGTCATTTTTGTTTAACAATAAATTTTTGCCACACAAACATTTTCTGTTGCACCTCCATCGACTGTAGGCAGATGAGAAAAATTTTTAAAGAAAAATTTTTAGATTTTATTAAACAAACAAAAACGTAACTTTTAAGAAATTATAAACAATTTAATTTGAGTAAAAACAAGCAACATTAAAAATTACACAATTTGTTGCAAAGAAATAATTTATTTTCGTTTTTTGTTTTCCTTATCTTCCTCTGTTTCTTCTTCTTCTTTCTCGTTTTTCTGAATTTTATTTTTAGATTTTGAAATTTTGTATTTTGAATTTTCAATATTCAATACAATATTCGAATATTTTGTAATAATTTTACAATTTTTACACAATAAATGAAAACAATAAAGCAGACATGTTGTCTGGAATTTTTTTTTTTTTTTTTTTTTTTTTTTTTTTTTTTTTTTTGAATACGATATTTGTATTCGTTACGATATTTCGTTTGCTTTCAGTTCAATGTCATTCAACAAATATTTGTGGAAACAACCTACTTGGAGGACTTAAATAATTTTATTGTTCCTTTGCTTGCTGAATATACAACATCATGTACTCATTAATTCATTCATTCGTTGATTCGATCATTCATTTATTTATCAGAACAGCACCATTACATTGTGTTAAAACTTGTTCTTTATAGAGACTGAATTAAATTCCGTCTGTTCAGCTTTATTGAATGATTTCAATGTTGGTTTTCAGTGGTTGAAAATATGAATTAAATATTGCCACGAACAAAAGGACCAGACACATAGAAGTTTCTAAAACCAAAAATGGTAAAAGTTATACCAGTAAACATGCCGCCAATTGCATGCACTCTGCGCACAGTGGTTTAATATAGAAAAAATTTATTGAAAATATTTGAAAGTATTTCACAAATGTTGCTACTACTGTTGCTTAGAAAATAGAGGGACTTAGCAGTCCAGGTTCGAATCCAGTACAAGGAAACGAAAACATATGTATGTTTGCTTACATTTTGACAATTAAGATGATTCTGTTTCTTCCAATAAGACCCCCTACTTTTGACCACACATACAGAGAAGAAACGAAGTAAGCGTTATCTCCTGAGAAATACTATGACTCTCCCACTCAGTCAGTGGGATAGAGTTGGCTGTGGTGGATTTATTAGGGTTTCTAATACTAAACATTTGCATAGGCTGTCTCACCACTGCAGTATTTTCTACACTGCTGTTCAATAAAATAGATTCACCATGATCGACATCTTGCAATTAATTAAAGAAGAGTTACGCTTCAAATTTTTGAAATGTATCGGAATTATATTCATAAGAAGTCAGTGAACAAAGTGCAGTTTCTTATTTACATATACTCTTTGCATAAAAGATGTCTAGTAAACCTTTCGGAGAGCAGTGTGTTGGCTTATTAGACGAAAGGCCGAGGTTCAAACACTGGCTCAAACATCTCACAAAAAATCTCTCTGAACTCTGAAAGTTTCTCAAATCCAATACCATGAAAACCTTCTCAAATCTGTCGTTCGGGGTAGCTCCCGCTACTCATAGATATAATTTGACGCGTTCAACATGAGTATTATGAAAAGTTAGATCGTAATTCTGACTAAAGGGCGGTAAACCAGTTAAGTTAATACTTATTCAAAGGCGGAAACTTCATTTTAGATCTCTTCATTTATTTGGACATCCAATCTACAATTGAGTACTGATCCATGAGTGGCGAGGATTTCTTTCTGTGTAAAATCCGTTGGCAGCAAGATGGTACGAGTATTATGGGTAGGGTCTTCCCTTGTATGGATAATCACTTCATCCTTAAAATGCATGAACATCTGTAGCACAATTGCCATTCTAAGTCCCCGTTGCCCTGTTGTTAAGCATCCGATAAATTTTTCATTTCGTTGAATGATTATTCCAAGTGCTATGGATCTAATGAGAACGAGGAGACTATCATCATTTACATATGTCAGTGACCTTTCCTTGAAATGAAGATGGTGAGGTTCTTGAATATAAAGATTGCTTTGAACTCAGATTGGTTTTCCTTCACGAATGTGTGATTCACTTGTTGATTACTAATTGTAGTAGGATAATAGCTGACCTAAGTATAAACTTGTCTTTTAAGGAGGATGATCCATCTATCGTAAACTATGTATGAACGTCTCATATCATTCAACTCAATGGCCCAATACGGTTCTACAGAATATGTTGTCTCTAGTAGGCCAATCAATCTTAGTTGGGGAAAGCTTATTAAGAAAGCTGAAGCAGTTGAAGAAATAATCATAATAACGTGCCAGCTATAGGGGCCTTAAGGGAATGAAAAGGAGTTCTAAAATTTTAATAAAAAGAAAAACACTCTTTAAACAGAAGAATGGCAACACATAAGCTGCCGATAAAGATACTTCACCTAAAGTATACCTTGTATTAACACACGGTATTGTCTGCGTTTAATAATCTGCTGTCTGTGCATATTTTAGTATTGGAAACTCCAAGTGAACCCTACACTGGTATTTCGGTTACATTTTCTTTTATCTGCCTATACAATTATTTCTTGCAAACTTGCAACAACTTAACTATTTTTCTATGGCTGGTATGGCTCGTGGTTCATACTGTGTCCATACTTGATCGAACCTCTTACAGCTGCTTTTGTGGCTTCAAAGAAGATCAAAATTAGTACTCCATTTTAAATTCATAAGATATCCTGGGTATCCATATTTGCTATGCGACCTCAGTGTTTAGACAACAGAGAGGCCATGCTCAACTTTACAGGACCCCTGAAAATAACGTTTTCATGTCTAAATTTACCGTCTAAACGTGCAACTGGTTATAGACTTAGCGTGGTTAACGATCAAGGCCTTGCAATGCTTATAGCTCGGTAATGCCACATGACCACAATTCGAATTATTGTCACATTTAGTCTTCAACAAACTGCTTTGTATGCCACTGTCAAAAAATGTATAACCAGTGTTGACTGTCTGTAGCATTCTTTTTCCATTTCATTTTTTTCTCTTTGCGATTATTGTTCAGAAGCCATTGAATAACTCTAGAATTTCTATGTTGCACCAAAACGCACTCAGACGCACACACAGAAACACTCGCTATCTTTTGCGCATATGCAATATATATAGAGTGATTGATCAGTATGCAACAATCATAGTTTTATGTTGCATACCTGGCGATAAAGCTTAACACAAAAAAGAAAAAAAGAAAAAAAAACAACATGTTGCAACACAAATGCCGATGCTGTGCAGAAGCGAATGTGTGCGTTTTTTTCTTCAGTTTTTTGTTGCAAAGATGCAGTTACGCATATAAAATTATTGCTGATCATCAGACATTAACGCATTTAAGCGCAAAGTAAGCAGAGTAAGCGGCAAGCGATTGCAAGCTTGACAGAAGTCATGAAGCAGATGGTTTCTTTAGTCACTTCTATTTTAAGTCCACAGATCATCATCATATGGCTGCTGTTGGTGCATTGTCCACACGTCAAATGACTTGTTGCCAACATTTATGGCATGTTGTTATGTGACGCATGACAATGAATCACTGGACATTCGCCTCCAAAAGAATCTATGCACAGTAACCATACAGCAGCTAGCCATTCACTGACTTTGGTGAATGGCTGGGCAGCAATGACTACCAACTGATGGGCTACAGTTCAACTGTATACTCTATAGGAAAAGGCGCTTTACTTATAACCATCTTGGGATGGCACTACAAAATACCGATTCCTTATACAGTATATATGGGGGAAAAAAACTTTTTTTTTTTGGTGATGCTGATGCCGATGCTGATACTGTAGCTATTGCTGCTGCATCTGTGACTGTGCCTGTTGTTTTATTGTGGAATTAAATGATCGCGTGTATTTGCCTTTTTTGGCTTTGGAGCATTGAGTGAACGTTTTAATTAGGATAATGAGTTGTTTCCGGTTTACAAAATGTATTCGTTCAGTCTAGCAGTGTTCTTCTAGTCAGTCAGTCAGCGATTCAGTCCGTTTGCCTGTGTCAATCTTTAACTATTTGTTGCAAAAATATGCCACTTTTAAGTGCAACTGCTCTCGAAACATGTTTCCACTTACATGACACTATTCCATTATTGTCATGATGCGGTGTGTCTAAGAGAGTTTCAAAACAATGCAACGAACAAATGAAAATTCAACCATTAATGAAATTCATACAGAGTTAAATGAATGAAAGAAAGAACGAATGAATGAAACGTTGATTCATTTCAAAGTCCTCTCTGAGCATCCAGATTTCTTGTCTTTAACCAGCTCTTCCATTTATGGTCATCTTATAAATGAATAACTAACTCTACTCTACCGATGCTAGTGCATTGTTCTCTTTGCTGTGCTGTTCTTAACTTTTCTGTTTTTTCTATTTTCCATTTTACAAGACCTTAATTCAATAATACTTCACGTAATGAAGAAGAACATGTAATGCTGCTACTGCAGCAACTGTAGCTGCAGCTGCATCTGCTGGTTGATGGTTGATGTTTTGAATTACAAATCACGAAAAATACTACACTGCCATGCGAGCATCTTTGCCAGCACCGTCATTCGGCCACATGCCATAACATGCCCATGACAAGTTCAAGACATTGTCAATAATAGTTTAATGGACAATAGTGATGAATTATTTAATGAAAAAAATAGAAAGAAAAGAAAAACTGGCCGATGTTGTCATTTCTTTTTTCATTTTGTACTTTTTCTACATTCTCTTAAGCTTTCCATTCATTGAAATCGCCTTATCGTGAAGTGAAGTCCGTCCCATAAAAGAATCATTAAATCAATAGAAATGTAAGAAAAACTAACGAAACAAAGTCAAACACAAAAACCAAGAACTTGTTAAACAGAATCTTCTCTTGGACGACATTTTTCTTTCTTTCTTTCTATTCTTATTGAAAAATAAAATTCTGTTTCTGATTTTTTCTATCAGCTTAATTTATACTTTCATAGTGTTACAACAAAAATAATAATAAAAAAGTTTTGTATTCTGATATACAGTTGGTCAAAAAAGTATTTATTTGGTAGTGATTTTGATGTACATACATACATATGTATATTGAAGATTTACTTCAAGACTAACATGAAGATGTCAATACTAAATTAAATTTCTCGACTCTGTAGAGCTTACAAATTGCGTCGGTCTATTGTGAATCACGACTATGTAGTTCTTGGTTGTGAGATGTCTATATACGCCCCTAAACTAGATCTAGACTTGCTTGATTGGATTAATATTCTGTGATATGTATTCGTCAGGAATAAGGGTATTGATTAGGATGTTGCATGTCCTTTGGGCTCGAATCAAATGCTGCTGGGGCTGGATAAATTACATCAAGAATCTGGAGAGTATACTGTGACAGAGAGCAATAGAACACTTGTGAGGAATTCTCAGATGTGAGTTTTATATGAGTATTTTAGTCGCCGTAGTCTAGTAGGTAGTGTGTTGGATTATTAGGCATGTGGACTAGGTTCAAACACCCCATGTCAGACATCTTCAATAAAACGAAGTATAACAAATATTTGTTCAAAGATTTCTGGCAAAAAAACTCAAAGAGTAAATAAAATTGCAAGGAAAACATTTTTCAAATATATGTCGTTCAAAATCGACTATAAACTGTAGCTGCCGCCACTCGTGTATAAAACATGGACAAAACACACACAACAAATGGCAATTCTAACTGAAGGACTGTAATGATCAGTTATGCACTTAGAGATCGGTATCAATATTTTTTTATTGAACATGGAAATCTAACATAGCTATTGATTTAGGAAATGCGAGTGAGTAAAAAGGTTTCTAATTTTCTGAAACCTCCTTCACTGCCAACATCAAACTCTGGAGGGTATTGATTAATTATAAACCGTGCAGTAATCTGCAAGAAACTGGAGGAATATTTATTCAAGAGTGTTTTAGCCAAATATGGCCCATGCTTATATTATAGTCACTCCTTTCTGGTAATATACGGAACTTTAATTGAAGCCTTTTATATTTTTCAATGTCCGTTTAAGACATACAGTGAGCACTTAAAGTGAGTAAACACCACTGAAATAATTCATTTTCTTAGGATAGCAAGAAAAGTAAATGAGAATAGTCGAATAAATGTCCAAAAATAAAAACGTTTATTTATTACTTATAAAATGTTAAAACAAAAACAACAATTCATGATAAAGGAACTTTTTTTTTGTACTTAACGTAACGTAATAGAATATTTAAAATTATAGTGGGTGTTGACTCACTTATGACTCTCACTGTATATGTGCGATCGCATGTATAGCAGCAACCTAAAGGCTTTCCTTCCTCTCCAACAGAACGCTTGACATGTGCTGAATAGTTGAAGAATAGTTCACTTTTCCATTCAGCTGCTACGGAACTCATTCGGCATTTGACCAAAAGCAAGGTGCGTACTCAGAATTCAATTCAATTCCAGTAACGACTTCAGCAGCGACACTTTGCGTTCTTCTTTGGAGTTTGGGCACACTTTCCATGCGTCCATTACCGAACCTCTGTGCTAACTCTCCAGCATTCGAACCCGCCCATGCAATATTGACCCAAAGGGGCTTCCAATGTGGAAAAGACTGGAAATAACTATGAATTATTTGTGGGGACAGTGTAAAAAGCTGCATTCATTGCACTTTCTTAAAAGTGCAGAAGACCTTTTTTAATCCATTTTTTACAGGAGCTTTCTGAAATATTCCTTTTTTGTTTTTCCCCCGTGACATTACTTTTATAATTTAGAGTACATATGTATGAGATAAAGTTTAAATAGAGCTAATGTATGTATGTATTATATTATGATTTCATTATAGTATAGATCAACTTTCATAAATTGTTTATACGACACATACACCTGCCTTGAAAAACCAGAGACAGACAGACACATAAGGAATGTTTTCATTTTAATTTTTTCCTCTCTTTTTGCAACTTTTAAATAATTTTTTCTGTTTTTTTTTAATGTTCTTCGACAATTTCTTAAGAATTGTAAATTTATACAATAATTTTTAAATTTATTTCTGTTTCTTTTTGTTTTTTTCTGTTGTTGTCATATGACTGGCATGCAATTAAATGACCATCTAAGGAGACCATTTGGCGTCTTACGAATATAAAATGTTTTTTTATTGACATACGAGTACGAGTATTGTATTGTAAAACGTTTCTTAAAACAATTGTTAAGAGTCTTAAGATTTCTTTAGAAATTGTTTGTTAAACATTGTTTGGAACTCGCTATTCGAAATTAAACCATTAAGTCTGTATCACAAGATGCTTTAAGAAATAAAAACCCAAGACTTCAGGGAGTCTGTAATTTTATCAGGCGTTGGTGAGTATGAAGGGGGGCCTCTGCTAAACAACAAGACTTTGAATGAAAGAAATTTACCAAAATTTTCCAAATTTGAATTTGCTTGAAAATTGAAATGTCATAATTTACGAGCACCTTCGACAGAGATGGGACTGTTTAATTATAAACAAAATACTCTGGTTTGTTTTCGATTGTTATGGTGTCGTTATCGTAAACGTTAAATGAATATGTATGTTTATAACGACAATGTTTATAATTATTTTTAATATGTTTTCAAAAATAAAAAACAAAACACAGAAGAAAATAAATAAACACCAGAACAAAGGCAAGAGATTGGATAAAAACCAATCGAAGAAGAAGAAGAGAGTGTCAAAATAATTTTATTTGGTTTTCGTTAATTTAAAATTAAGTAAAGTAAAGCATTTAAGTCTTCTATACCATAGTATGTATGCCGATGGAATTTCTAAAATTTCTATTCCTTCTCCAATGCTTTATGCCCCACTTGACTCATCACAATTTTAGTGCCGCATCAATTGATTCCATAATTGACAGTTACAATCAATTCACAATTATTATTTGGGATTAATTCTTTGCCTGTCTGTGTGCCTATCTTCGCCTATCTGCCTATCTATGTATGTATATACATACGTAATTGTGTTTGTAAACAATGAGTCCAGGCTAACTGATAGACCTTAATGTGTCGTTTTATTCCGCATTTGCGCTTCTGTTGCCTGCCTGGCTGGATGACTGGTGTTAATGATGATTTTGATGATCTGAGTAACGATTATGATGACGATTACATTAAGAGTATTGATGATTATCCAAATGGTTATTGGTTGCTATTTATCGATAAATTGTAAATAAAAATCAATATTTATTTACATCGTCTCCTGCTTTTTTTTTGTTCTTTATTGTATTGGTGTGAATAAATGATTTTTATGGTTTTTACAGTGCAGAGGTCTTGTTTAATCAAATAAATGAGGAAATTATTCCATAATATCATGTTAATTGCAGACGAGTTATTTTCCAACACAGAAATGTCTTCCTTAAAACAATTTACTGAGTTTAAGCGATTTTGAAGAATTTTTTTTTCGTAATTCCGCTGACGTATAACACTTTTTAGACTCCATTTAAAATCTTTTTTCAGGAACCATTATTAAAGCATTAGGTAGGTGGGTAGAAGTGACTGTCAAACCAAGAAGATAGAAAGATTTAATCATATATGGTCCATTGTGATATCACTGTCTTTTATTTGCCCTAGTAGTGGAACTATCCGCCACTTAGATTCCCAATATCAATAATAACAGACGAGTGAGGTCATATGCATTGAATGGAATGAGTCAGACAACTAAGATAAAAGTTTTTGTTTAAATTTTTAGTAAATTTTGCTCTTTATCTAGTCTTGGCTAGGCTTATTTACTACTGTTACCCGAATTTGCGGACGCATTGTTAATTTTAAGTTTGCAAGTTCTTAATGTAGACAACTTCCCCCGAAAATTCATTGATTGTGCAGCATTTAGTCTACTCTATTAGTAGGTTCTGCAGTGCCAAGGTTGCCATCACACTGCTACCTCGTTGGCATGACAACCGTAAGTTTCTCGGCTAGCAGAAAGAATGCTCATATCTTTCCCAAAGGTATTGCAATCCTTAATAGACCGACGCTTCTGCCGCTGCAAACAGATAGCCTTATTGAATGAGCTACACTCGTTAACTTTTCAGACAGGCCTCTTCTCATAGCTTCATAACATGCACGGAGATCTATATGTAGTCATTTTCGAGGTGTGTTACACCTTTTTTCCATTTGCCTCCGTCCAGAATTGACACCCAGGACGGTGTTATTATGTAAACAACATTGCTTAAAATTTCCAATTCTGTAAGTATTCTCGTTGACAACCTTGCTGACACTGTTCATTTTCCAACCAAAGTTGTGCAACCAAAAGCCTTGAATAGTGCGTGAATTTCTTAAAGCCCATTGGCTGGCTCTCCGCGGTTGCAATGCATTCTGTTATCGAATAAAGAGGGTCAACGGTAAACCTCTAATGAAACTGATCTACTGCTTACATATTTTCAAGCTTGTACGTGATTTTTTTTATTTGTTTTTTTTTTAAAGCCTGCACTTATGGTGGCGTTTGAATTATTTTTCCCCGAGTGGCGCTTAGTGATAATAATGTTGTTAATATCGTTGATGTCGATGTTGTTGCCATAGATTTATTTTCATTTTAATTTTTTGTTTAAATATTTTTCCCCTAGCAAAGCAGGTTTGGTGTGATATTGATGCCTTTTTTTCTTCATTATTTTGTTTTCTTCTCTCTCGACATGTAACAAACATCAAAGTCTTTTCAATTAACACCAGACTGGCATTTTTTTTTTTTCATTTTCTATGCCAACTTGCTTACGTTACTTCATTTTGACTTCTGATGGTTTGTGGAGTCCAACATAAAAGTGCCCTGTTTTGGGTAAAATTTGTTAGTCAGTCAGTCAGTGAGTGCATTTCACACCTCATTAGTAATAAAATTTAATGTTGCTGCTACGAGTGTGGTATGTTTGATTAGAGTTTTTTTTTTTGGTTGGGTGTTTGAATTACTTTCGTTGGATATTTGATTAACAATTTACACACACACACACACACAAAAACAAATTCTAAATGAAATATTTCCATTCATGCACGACGTTCGTTCAAATGCTGCTCAATCGCAACGTATCGTATCGTATCGTAACGTATCGATAGTTTGTTTCTAAACAAACCATTCAATACCATTAATTTAACAGTTATTGTAGCCATTAAGTTTTATTGGATTTTCACTGGAGCATTATTTCGTAAAATTTCACAAAATTTTTTTTTCTTCTTTTTTTTTTGGTCTTCAAACTTAGCGCCACTAAGTGTTTGCCATGAATCTAAGACATATTGAGGCCCTTTAGGCTACTTTAAGGAATTTTTTTTTGTTGAATTTTCCCATAAATTTATCAATTCCTCAAAAAGAAGTCGGCGTCTTTTCTTTCGTTTTTTTATTTCGTATTCTCTCAAAAGAGTTGCATTGATTTGTTGTATTTGTTTTTGTTTTTTTTCTTGGATTTTATTTTATAATTGTGCTGCAATTTATTTTGACGTAAACGATTATTGTTATTGCCTTTAAATCTTCTACTCTTCTGCTACCCAAATAAAAGATTCGTAAATAAAAAAGGGAAAATTTAAAGGAAAATCAAGTATTTGGAAATAATCCGTCGAATCAAAAAGTTGTTTATTTATTTGTAAACAAACCAAAAAACAGAAGTATTTTCATTAAAAATAAATTATTAATGAAATATACAATAACAATGAACCAAAGAGTTGCAAGAATTCTCAATTTATTACAAAAAAAAAAAAATAAAAATAAAAAAAAATTGGCAAGGGAAGACAAAACTTCTGCATAATATCGAGTATTTTTCTTAAGCTCTGAGCTTAAAATTGTAATACAAGATGGAAATATTAATGGAATGAAATTATTTTTATTACAGTCCAGTAGATATGATCATCAAATGGATGATCTTCATTTGATGAGTCCAATTTTTTTTCCACTTCTTCCAATAAATCTGGCTGTATGGCACGACAATGGCTGGTTGGATATTGATCACGAGTTACTAGTTTGTCGACATAACATATCCCCTGAACGTATAGCCCACAATCGTTACTTTTCTTCAGTTTTGTTAAAATAGGACTCTCCAGATACTATAGTGCATACATCTATCGTAGCCTACAATCAAAGCCCTATTAAAACATGGAATAAGTGTAGAGTTGAGGGTTTTGCGCTGTACTTTTTTCAAGATGTGACTCTATTTCACCTTTTCAGCATCCAAAACTCGGGACACCGTAAATATTAAGGAGTCAGATGCTGTTGATGTTCTGGGCTTTAAAATTAAGTAACCATCCATTTGACCACTTATATCCGACCGAGAATGGAATACAACTTTTATGTATGTGAGAATGCTCGACCGCATTCAGAAGAGTGCGAATGTGCTCATTAATAATGGTAGGATATCCAACTCTATTGTTTCATAGGAGCATCGTCTCAATGTGACTTGTGTTTCATTGTTCTAGCGCTACTACAACGGATTTTACTCGAGCGAAGTAAGGGATTTGTTCTGTATTCCTAGGTAACGCTCGTCTTATTCGGCTAGCATATCCCTTTGTGATCGATTGGCCAGTGTATCTCACACCGCGTTACAGACAAAATTCGTTATTTAGCTGGACAATTTGTATGTGGAACTCTCTTCTTGCAGAAGTCTTTCCTGTCACTTATCATATCAAGACATCCAAAGCTAGTGTCCATAGACACTCGCATCTACTCGCATTATTTACTGTCTTTAGCAGCTTTTCAAATAGTATAGTATATAGTATAAGACTCCCCCCCTTTCTTATTATCCTTGCCAGTGTTAGATATCAATTTAACTCGAACTATCTTCCACTCTTGAAGGTGATAATTAAAACGTAAAATTGCATTGATAATAAAATTTTGTCTACCATTTTAATAGAATTGCTTACTTCAATCGCGCTAATTGTTGGCAGTTATGTATGCATGTACCTTATCATAACGTTATCTAGTTTGATCGCCCTCATGTAATACAATATGTGGCACAAATTGATCACATTTTACAACAACAAGTCTTTTATAAATCCAAACACATTCTTTAATACTTTTAATTCATTTCAAAACAGCACTGAGTACTAAATGAAGATCCTTTCCGGAGCATAACAATGCCTTAGAATGCATTCTCCTATCCAGACGACATTTTGTCTAACAATTTGAAAACAAAGTCTTTTAAAAATATTCTTTTAATTGAACAATTCCCGCTTAGGAAAAGGTGTAACCATCAAGACACTGAAAAGCAAAGCATATTTAAACTGGATAATGATGCCAATTGTCTTTTTTATTTTTTGATTCTGAAACAATGGCTCATCAACCTCAAAGAATTCTTTTTGGTTCTTTTTTTTTTTGATATGTGTCTGCATTCAGTACGATGTCTATCAGAGTGACTTGATGTCTATCAAAATAGAAAGAAAACCAATCTCTAATGAAACAATAGAATTGAGCAAAAGAAATTGGTTTTCTTTTATTTTCAATTTATTGTTGTAATTTAAGATGATCAAAATCAATAGAGAATCTCTTTTACTGCAACGAAATATCATTCCTTATGTGTTCGGAATTCAAGTGAAAACTTATGGAAGGCATAGGAATATTGATTACCACGTGCCTAAGATAAGAAAGTTTTTTATAAAAGGCTTCAAGAGAGCAGAGAAAATGATTGATTCAGATACATAAGGCGAGTGGTTAAAAAAAAAAATTGTCATGAAAAGTTTCTCAAAAATCTGTCGTTCGACTGACGACTTTGAACTGTAGGTCTCGACACTGATGCGTCAGATTAACACACACAACATAAGTGGTGTGAAAAGCTAGGTTGTAATACTGACGAAAGGGTTGTAGTGACTAATTATGTATGTATGTATGTACATATACATGTATGTTTGTATGTATGTAGCGGGTTAAATACGACCTTTTTATGGTCTATTAATATACAAAATTTCCAGAAGTCTCCATTTAGATAAGGGTAAAGACAGCTTTTTTATTTGGTTTTTCAGAAAATATTCGTGGCCTGTGGCAATGCCAAAAACGCTCAGTAATATTTGTCATTTCACCAAACGAACAGTGGCTAGCTAGCAAAACAGCGAACAGTGGTATTAAAATTCGACTTTACGAAGAACAGTTCCACTTCATTAAGCTCTAGCCCACCGATTCATAAACGAAGAGAAGGTATCGAACAGATTGCGCGGCCAGCATCAATGAAAATTCTCAATGTTTTTCACAATTGAGCTTCTCTTTGACCACCTGGAAGATTTACATACATACATACATAATTGGCCATTACAACCCTTTAGTCAGGATTACGGCCTAGCTTCTCACACCACTCATGTTGTGTAGCTTAATTTTATACTTGAGTGGCGGGACCTACAGTTTAACGTCGACTCCGAACGACAGATTTGGAGAAACTTTTTCATGGCAGGTCTATTTATTCTCAGAGTTTTTGCCAGAAATCTTTCATTTTGATGTCTGGCCTGGGACTCGAACTCGGGCTTTACGTCTAATAAGCGAACACACTACCTAGTAGACTGCGGCGACTACAACCTGGAAGATTTATCGTAAGAAAATCGGTTTGAAAATATATAAAATTCAACTCTTGCAAGAACTGCATTTGGTTAGAGTAATTGCCATCATAATAATGTATACATTTTTAATGAGCCGGCAGAAATTGAAAGAGCTTGGCGGGGAAGTTTTTAAGCATCCAACATATAGCCTAGACCTTGCAACGTCCGTTTATTATTTCGTACAATTTCTAAAGATTCCAGAAAACTTAGATGAATAGTGCCTTCCCCAAAATAAGAATGTGTTATCGATTTTTATTCATATTTGTAGTCGCTCTTGTTTCAACTGGGTCGTAGTAGATTAACGAAAGGGTGTTTAAGAAATGTTTTAAAATATTTTTTTTTTCGTTGTATTTCATTTACCAATAAATTCAAGGAAACGACCACCCTGAAATATATCGCAGAATAGCCATAACGATGTTACTGTAATCGTATTCGTTTCGATTTATTTTATTACACTTGCTAAAATTGCTTGCAACTTGTAACCTTTCCTGAGAAGTTGTTCTGTAAATTACAGATTGAACACACACACGCAAATTCATTTATCATTTGCTAAAATCTTTTTGATTTCAATTTTTCACAATTTTTTTTTTTAATGAATCTAATCTAAATTCATAGAAAATCAAAATAAAGAAAAAATAAAAAACATTTTCTTTCTTCCTTTAAAAGAAAAAAACATGAAATCAATATCGAAAAAATTTTTGTGAGAGACAATTTGAAAACAATTTGATCCTTTTAAAAAATATTAAAAAGCAGAATCCTGGCTATTTTAAATAAATTGTTATCAAATGATGGCAATTGTATGGCACCTCATGCTGGCCAAGTACTTGAAATCACAGCATGAAAAATAAAAGTCTGAAAAATGTTTGTTGTTTGGCAGTTGCACTCATTTCAAGACAATTTTTTTTTTGTTGGTTTGATTGTCTCCTGCTGTAGCACAATAGGCGTCAGTCAATGAGTTTTGATTGTTGTCGTCACACGACATTTGCACATTTGTACAGGCAACTAACACCAGCTTGGTTACAGCACCCGCATAGAGTATAATTCTCCCTATCTCGCTCTCTCTCTCTCTCTCTCTTTTGATCAACTATTGATGGTATTTTTTTTATACATCTTACACGTCGTTCGATTCATTGTATTTCTTTCTTATGCTCTTTCTTAAATACCGACGGCTGTTTAGGCACCTTGTTTTCATTCCAAAACATCCTTAGCCATTTGGTTTATTTTATGGATTTTTTGTTTGTTTGATTTGGGCAATTGCCATTTTTATTGTGAAAGATCACCACCTTTGGCATCAAGCTGTTCTTTGGGTTTTAATCGTTATGCCTTCTTATCTGCTAGTCAATCCATAAGTCTATACCCTATACCCTTATTTATCTATAAGATAACATTAAGCGGAATAGGACTATATGTTGTATGGTATGTGTGTATTTAAGTCCGTTATACAACAGTATTTGTACAACAAAGAAATCAACCTGTTCTTAAAATATATGTTTGAAGGATTTAATTTTTATAGAATAGGATTTAGGACGTCCTTCTTATTAATTAGTACTTGTGATTAATTATTCAACAAAGAAAGGACAGCAATCCAATGACTCAGTGGTTATATCAAGTCACAATATATCCATTTTACTTGTATTTACATATCAACTACGTAAGCTATGAGTTTAGTGAATATGTCTCCAGTTTTGCTAGATTTAAATACCCGTTATAAGGTTGTAATGGTAGATCTTTTAAACCTTTTTAGTCAGAAAATTGAAAAGAGTGTATGAAATATCTAGTTGGGGAAACAAAGGAATGTCTACCATTAATTTTTTTTAAAAGTTGCTTGGATACACGCCCTAGGGATATCATCCGGTAGCTCCATGTTGTTTCTACTTTTTCTATCATTTTGGTATTGCACCAGTGTAAGGTGTAAGTTATCTTCCAGTGCTAGATTTGTGGATAACTATGATGTCTTAGGTAGTCGTAAGAGAGTAATAGGTAGTATATTGGTTTACTAGTCGAGAGTTCGTGACTTCAAAACACAAAACTATTAAAAACATTTATTTCGGTGATTATCCCTCAGCAGTCCTCTGGTTAAAGCTGTGAGAGTTGATAAATTTGTCATAAAAAGTTTGCCAACACATTGCCTACTAGGCTACGGCGACTGCAAGTTTATACCCACTTCTTTTTGGCCTGAGTTAGATGATCTAGATGCCAACGACATGTGGCTTCTATAGGACGACCACACAGCTCATGCCACATTGAATATTTTGCACTTGCAATATAAGAGCATGGTAAATCCTTAAGGCTATGCAACTGGCCATCGAGAAAGTGTGATTTTAACCCATTCGCTGCCAAGCCTAAATTATATGAAGTCATTCCCATTGCCATTTATATTTTGAGTGTTATTGTTTACCAAAACCCTGTTATTTCTTGGTAAGAGCACATATACTATCATACATAATGATTTACAAGCAGAAAACGAAAGACGAGTATACTCGTCGTTGGCAATAGGAAGGCAGAAAGACTCGATATCCTTTTTCGTATTTGCGTACGTTTTAGTAGGACAACAAATAATAAATCACGCAGATATGTATATAAAATAAAGAAAATTTTATTTGTAGTACTTTTCAAGTTTTTTACATATTTATATTATGTTTGTGCCAAAAAAAATTTTATAATTCAAAAGCCTATAACCCGATGCACATATTTTTGTGACGTTATTTTAAACCGCAGGTGTTTGCGAATAGGCCACAAGCCTCAGCGCACCTGAAAGCCAACTCAACCCATGCCATGGGACAATTCGCACTGACTTTTTTACGCCAGAGTTGTGACAAATCGGACATTTGTGGGCGTCAAAAGTTGACGTCGACTCCGAAACAGAGATTTTAGAAACTTTTGCATGATAATTAATTACGCACACAGCTTTTAGGGTCGTAGGGGATGTTCTTTTTTTATGAAGATTACAGAGCTTAGGTTTAAACCACAGAGCTTATAAAGAATTCTAAGAGCCCTTAAGGTTTTTAAAATTTTTGGAATAAAGTGGTTGCTTTTCTCCCTAAGAATTTTTATTCGATTTTCTAAATTCGAATTTGATTGTCTTATAAAGAAATCATTTTAATTCTTCAAAAAGTTTAATTTAATAACCTTTTAATAATTCTCTATGCGGTACTTTTTGACATAGCGTGGTTAGTCTCCTACTTAGTCTCTGAATAAATATCAAAATGAGCGTAAAGTTTTATCTTTCTGTTTTCAAAAAGTTTAGTTTGATAACCTTTAAGTCTATGCGATACTTTTTCATATTGCCTGGTTACCAAATGTCACTTAGTCTCTGAATAATATCAAAATGAGCGTAAAGTTTTATCTTTCTGTTTCTACCTTCAATTTTCTAGATTTCAATTTCAAAATTCCAATCTTGGTACCTTTTTAAATATATGTACTCTGCAAACAAAAAAGTACTTTTTCATACTCCCTTCTCTATTGTTACCGAACGCCACGTAGTCTCTGAAGAAATATCAGAGTGATGCTGCAGTTTTTTCTTATTTCACTCCATTAACATTTTGTATCTTCAAATTAGTTTTTTATTTTCAAAAATTCTTATTCTTCTGTGTTCTTTTCTTTTTGGTACTTTTTTCTTTTTGTTGGTGTCGAAAAGCATGAATCATGCTTATTGGCTGTTTCCACAATTTTTATACAGGAGGAGCACCACTCCATTATTTTTAGTGTGTTCAAGAAAAAAACAAAAAAAAATTGAAAGAGAAGAAGCAGACTCGAAAAATAGTGGATGAATTTCACGGATTGCAGCAGCACCAGCAACAGCAGCGTTTGTCGTGGCAGTTGTTTCAGTTGTCGTTTCAGATGATAATGATGATCCTTTTGTATGTTAATTGCCCTTTAACGACAACAAAAACAACACGAACGAGGAGTGAGTGAATATTTCTTTATTGTTTTTTGTTTTCTTCTTTAAGTATCTCTGCTTCATTTTAAAGATTTTTTTGTTCTTTTTTCTCATTTTTTTAAATTTTTTGTATTTCGGCTGTGGTTCTTTAAAAAAAAAACCAAATGTGGGGCGTTTTAGCTGCATTATCATGCTGCTACTGATCTTTATCCATACCGTTGCGTATTGTTATATTGTTAGAGAGGAAAAGGGCGGTGCATTTGAGCTGTATTTCTTTTTCTTTTTTGAAAGAGTTTCTTTTCTTAAATTGAGTCGAAAAAAAGCTGCTAAAATATATTTTAGTTCTCGAATATATTTGGAACATTCCAATTTATTTTCATTTGATGGAGTGGAAAATGATAAAAAAAAAAGAATGTTTTTTTTTATTTTATAGTTTTGAGTTAAAAATATTTGAAGGTGTTACCCAAAATCAGATAAAATGAAATGGACATATTCTTCTCTGAATAAAATTCTCTGTGTTTCACAAAATGGTTCTATTCAAAACCGTTATTAATTGTTGCACATACTTAAGAAAGAAGAAAATTGTTGTACAAATGTTTATGTAAATAACAGTAAGCTGGGTTAACAGCTATGCATGCTGACTACGGATCTAAAGAATTTCAATAATTTCCACAGATATTTACTACTCGAACCTCGAATACTTGAAGTTATCGGCCAACATTTAGCAAATTCACCATACTGCCTCAGACATAAAACGTTTAAATTAGATACATACACAATTGGCCAATTCTACCCTTCATTCAGGATTAAGACCTAGCTTCTCACACCACCCATGTTGTGTGTGGTAATTTTATACATGAGTGGCAGAATCTAAGTCTAACGTCGACTCCGAAAGATAGATTTTTGAAAAGCTTTTTCATAGCAATTCAATTACTGTCAGAGTCTTTGCCAGAAATCCACTGAGAGGAAGTTGCCGAAGACATATTTTTTATATTTCGTTTTGTTGGAAATATCCGACCTGCAATTCTGTTGTTTTTTATATTTATTTGACTATTCGTTGAACCCTTTGGATGATGAAACAAACAGGCGTACTAGTACAGACAATTACGTTTTATGGTCAGATTAACGAATTTAGTCGCCGTAGTCTAGTAAGTAGTGTGTTCGTTTATTAGACGTAAAAGCCCGTGTTCAAGCCCCAGGCCAGACATCGAAAAAAAACGAAATATAAAAAAAATATTTCTTCGGCGACTTCCTCTCACCAGATTTCTGGCAAAAACTCCAAGAGTAAATAAACCTGCCATTAAAATGTTTCTCAAAAATCTGTTGTTCGGAGTCGATGTTAAACTGTAGGTCGCGCCACTCAAGTATAAAATTAAGGCACACAACATGAGTGGTGTGAGAAGCTAGGCCGTGATCCTGACTGAAGGCTTGTAATGGCCAATTTGCAATCGAAATGAAATGTTTTTTGAAGATTTTTAAAAAAAAAATTTCTCCATTTTATTATTATTATTGTATTGTAATGCTGATGCTAATGATGATGTCAACGCTGATGAAAATGAAGATAATAACGAGTAGGATATGATTGAAAACCGTAAAATTTTAGCTCATATTTCTTAAGAAATTTACACTTTATTGCTTCCGGTTTAATATCTTAACCTTATTTTGTTGCGGCTCAATTGTTTAAAAGCCATTTGAGGGTCATACTACTACATTCGTCCTTCTTTATGATTTATACAAGCAGTTTTTGGTTTCCTTTTTCTTTTTCATATAATTTAAGAGGAGTTTTGTATCGATAATTTTCCACTACATTAGTTTACTAAGGCCCTTTTTTACTGTTTTCTTTTTGTGTTGTCTTCAGTTGGTCAAATTAGTTAGAAATCTGATGCGGCAAATTAGTCAAAATTTATTTCAAGTGGACCACCACCATTATTCAACCAAACAACTCAACCAACCGACATTATTAAACATCCAAAAAAAAAAAAAAACAAAGGGAAGAGAGAGAGAAAATAAGAAACATCATCACTATAACGACGATCGTCAGCCACATCACATCACTTCACTTTGTAAACAAACACCACACCGTCCGTATACGAGTACGTATGTGTCTGAAATAATTTCACCAGCTTAGCAGTACGTCAACTTGCAGAGCATTGTTGCCTGTTTGGATTTTCCACTGACATGTCAGACGGCAATTGTTGGATTGTTGTAGCATACGCTGTTCAATATATTGGGTATGTGTTACGTTCGTTTTATATATTGGCGCCACATTTAGTTGTTTGTACTCATGAATACTGTTAAATAAGGAAAATAGAAAAATTAAGGATTTTGTTTCCTTATAAAGAAAAATTAAGTTTACGTTCGTATGTTAAGGATTTCCTTTCCGCTGCTTTATTAACCTGCATAATATTTTTTAATTAAACCGCCAGTTTTTGGTCTAAGTTACTAGCTTATGCTTGACATGTATATGTTTTACAAGCATATGCTTGACGTAAGTTTGACCATAAACCCTCGTATCTTATACAGCAGAAAACATACAATTCTTCATTGCTGTTCCTTCAAATTTTAAACTTTACTTCTTCTACAAATAATAACACTCAGCACTTGACATGCATATGCTTGACAAGCATATGCTTGACGTTAGTTTGAGCATAAACCCTCGTATCTTATACAGCAGAAGACATACAATTCTTCATTGATGTTTCTTCTAATTTTGAACTTTACTTCTCCTACGTATAATTTATCCTGAAGCTGCCGGAATCTCCGGAGAGGATAACATCATTATTTTGAGTGATATGCTTTACCACTATACCCAATAGAACAACAACAATGTATTGTCAGAAACAGAGTTGTTTGCAGGCAAAAAAGTCACTTGTGTTGTATCTGTTAATTTTATACATGAGTGAAGGGACCTACAGTTTAAAGTCGACTTCGAAAGACAGATTTTTGCCCGTAATCTGCTGAGCGGCAGTCACCGAAGAAATCATTTCTTATATTTCGTTCTGTCGGGGTTTGAACCGTGGCCTTACATCTAATAAGCCAACACACTACCTATTAGACTACGCCGACTACAAAATCTAGATATTGCTTACACGATATTTGGATTTGGATTACACGATTGATATGATTTATGGTTTTTCCAGAGGGTGCAACATCATCAAACCAAAATTAAGTGTGTTTGGCTTGTGTTTTCTCCTCTATCGTAGAAAACTGTAAAATCTTACAAACTTTCTGATTTCATTTTCTTTACTTTAGGACAGATATTTTGTCACGTGTAAAATAACGTTAAAGTCAGGATTACATGTTAGCATAGCAACCACCCGTTTTCTTATTATTTCTTTGCTTTATTTTAGATGAATTCATCAACTTTTTTGATAAGTTGAACGAATTCACACGTTAGTCTGTTTACATGAAAAGGAGAAACAAAATTGGCGGTTTTTCTTTGTATTTTCTATAAGATCTAGAATTACAGGGTTGCCACCTTTCAATAGGGTGTTGTTGGTGGTGATGTACTTCCTTTATGTGTCTGCCTCTTTTTTGCCACTATCTGTGTTCATAATTTATTTTATCCTATCTGAGCATTTAGATGATAGTTGGCTTAATGGATCAATTATTGTGAGTTCCCCTCTACAGTTTCCTAAAATTCTTAGAATTTTCAAACATTACAAATCTCAGTGTATTGCACGAGATCACTGATGATTATGATGCTTCTATCATATCAAAAGACCTTGTCATGCGTTTTCAAGGAAATATATTAACCGTATTGGAGCCTTGAAATTGCAAAAATCGAGCAGCATAGTCTTCTTATTTATGCAGACATCTTTTTTTTTTTTTACCAGAATTCAGTAATTGTCTATAAGGCAATACGTAATTAACGAAGTTAGAAATGTGGGCATGGCACTTTTGATGTTTAAAAATTAATGTGTGTGAGATATGACGTCATACGCCGCTTAAAATGCATGAAATGCTGAAATATGATGGGAGAATATTGTATGTGGCCTAGAATAGGACAATCGATATCGAATGAAATTTTTGAAAAGAGTTTACATCTACATGCTGGGCTACTGAGTTTAGAACCGCAATAATATGATGTGAAATATGTATTATAATTTCGTTATTTGTAAACAAAGTTTAGGTGGTACTGTCCTAAACCAAGCCTGCTTGAATTTCTTCAATTTAATAAGACATTGTGACGTCTTTGTTGTTGTAGTTGTATTAATTTATTTATATACATTGTTGTTGTACACTTATTACTGTGGATGTTTATTTTATTCTCCACGTTTCTTTTGTTTTTTCGGTGCATAACTTTTGTAAGACTTTAAGTCGTCATCATCATCATCACCACCAGCATTAGTGGTTTTAAGACTTCAACTGAAGCCTTTTAGTCTTAAGAAAAATTATTTTTTTTTTATTTTTATTTTTTTTGTTTAAATGAGTCTTTTTGGTTTTTTATTTGTCTGTTGTTATTTATGTATGCATGTATGACTGTGTTGTTGTTGTGCTTAAAGGCCATTAGCGCAAAAAGTAGGTGGAGTTGCAGCCGCAACGGCTGTATTGTATTGTTGTTCTGGCCATTATAATTTTTGTTTTATTTTGTTTTCCTTTGCTTGGTAGTTTTGTTTTTCGTTGTTGTTGTTGGTGTTTTGCTTTTTTTTATCTTATTTTACTCACCAACAAAAAAAATTTCAAAATTGACCAGCCTTTAAGACGTCGTCGTTGCTTTGTGTAAATCTGAGACTCAGACTCAGAGTGAGTCTTTGTTTGTTTTACGTTTTTAAACTTTACGGCAGCTAATGTGGCATCTCTTTTGGAGCCCAGGTATTGTATTTTGGTAGAAAGAATATTGTTTTCTTGCTGATCTTCCATTTAGCAACCAACAATTTCTGTTTTTTCTTCTCATTTTTATGCCATTTTTTCCTTTTTATTTCCATTCTTATTTTTGTGTTTTGTTTTATTACTTGATCTTGATGATTTTTTGTTTTAATGCCTTGAATAAGTATATGTATGTACGTACGTTTGTATGTAATTGTAGTTTCTGTTGTTTTGTAGCATGTATTGGCCTGGTTTATGAGATTTTATTTTTTACATGCTCCTCTCTATATGTATACATACATAAGTGTGTGTGTATATGTGTTTGTATATTATTTTTATATAATTTTCCCTTGATTGA
Source organism: Sarcophaga rosellei (assembly GCA_930367235.1). NCBI lineage: Eukaryota > Metazoa > Arthropoda > Insecta > Diptera > Sarcophagidae > Sarcophaga > Sarcophaga rosellei. The sequence goes on from OV884019.1 coordinate 34,933,186, forward strand.
TCGTCATTTTGTCTGCCTGTACTTTTTGATAAACCAGACATTTAGTCTTTAGAAATCATGAAAATTACAATCTTTTAATTTTTAAGCTTAAAATTTGTTCTTCTTCTTCTAATTTTTTTGCGATTTTGTAATGCGTTGGTAATTTATGATGTAGAAAGTAAGTCGCATTTTAAATTCTGTCAAGTTTTTTAGGGTCCCCACGAACTTAAGAACCCCTAATTATTAATAGTTAAAGCTTCACTCGTAGTCAAAGGTATCGATTCAATATTTTTTTCTTTTTTCCTTGAATTCTAAAAGTTGCATTATGTTTTTATAGCTAGATGAGCAGTTCATCTAGTAAAGCAGGTTCTAGAATGGCAGGGTTATCATTTATCGTTATCTAGAAAGAAATTTCTCTGCCAAAATGTATTGGTTTGTTGTACTGATTTGTTATCATATGGTACTCAATTGATATATGTTCTCATAGATATAAAAGAATAGAAATTTAAAGAACTAATCAAAATGCAATGTGATTCGATACCCCAAATAAAGCTCATAAGTACTTAGCGTCTGTGCCACAGTACATACAAATGATTTTAATATCCTAGCAGTTGTACTACTTTAGAAATGTCCAGAAAAGCTCATGTATAATTTCAGTTGGCATTTAATGTAAAATTTTTAAGTTCCTTTTTGTAGTACTATAGCACACAAGTCATTATAAATGTTCAGTCAGCATGGAAGATGTCATGCTCATTGCCGCAATAATTCTAATTTTAGGTTACTACTCCGTTTCCGACTTCTTCTCAATGGTCAGAGAGTCAGGTTTATGAATATTCATTTAATTTTTTTAAGATTACAATTATAAAAAAAATCATTGGAAATATTACCGCTAAGCAGCGAATTAGTGTAGTCGTCAAACCGCATGTCAGACATCTGCAACAACATACATACATACATAATTGGCCATTACAACCCTTCAGTCAGGATTACGGCCTAGCTTCTCAACACCATGAAAAATTTCTTAAAAAGTCTGTTATTCGGAGTCGACCTTAAATTGTAGGTCCAGCCACTCATGGATAAAATTAACACACACAACATAAATGGTATGAGAAGCGAAATCGTAATCCTAGCGAAAGGGTTGTAATGACCAATTATGTATGTATATATATATATATTTATACATGTAACGAGTGAATGAGGATGAGGTAATATTTCTGAACCCAGGATTTACCTAATACATGTGTAAAGCACCTTAGTCTATTTATTAATCTCGATGTATTGGTGCTTGGACAACGTTTTTGGCACCCATCAATGTTCGACCAGCCATGAGAGACGAATGGAGAATTTGTTCTCCTAGTTGGAGAAGCAGCAAGCGGTCACAGCCCCATAATCAGAGTAGGATACAGTAGGGTAATTATTTGCTCATGCAATATAATTTGATTAACTAAATATCACACCAAAGTCAAATAGAAGTACGGATCCTGAGGATGATTTACATATCTCTGAATACACCCTCCTTCATATCGTTCTATAGTTTGATAACTATGCTCTAGATAGAGCTACAAAAGCGGCAATAAAACCTAGTCTTATATGCTAATAATATTCATATTTTAGTACAAGGCCTTCATGGCTCGAAGATGGTTAGATATTTCGATAAAAAACTCATGTGAAGGTCTCATGTAATATGATGATACCCTTTACGATAGATGGACTGCTATCTAGTGAACCCGCTTATGCACTGTACATTTCACTAAAGAGTTTTTTTATTGTCGGTATTTTGTTCCGATTTCTCAGTATATGGTCACATCCTGCTTATTTCGTTATGCATACAGATTGCGTCTGCGTTTCTCTTATAGGTGTTGATGTAAAATTTGTACGGTAAATAAATTCTCAATGTTTTTTGTGACATTTAAACCAACACGATGGCCTGGATTCTATCAAAACTTCTCATCCACAGAGCAACACAGATTTTACGTTTGAGTTGAATCCTAAATATCATATCATGCTGGTATACATATTTGTTAGCAGGTTCTTACTATTAAGACGTAAAATAGGTACGTTTATAAACAGGATGATGGACTTTTAAAGTTACTGTTCAGGAGTAGGTGTTTTTCTTACTCTCCGAAAAAAGAAATCAGCTCATTCAACAGTTTTGTGAAAATAGATAATCAATAATAATCAATAATCTTTGTAAGGATATGACACGATTTTAATTGCTCTTTGCTATCCATTTCTATTGCGTTTTTCTACAGATCACACTCGACCTGTTGATGTGGATCGAATTGTTGCACTCCCCATATCATTTTCTACAATTTGTTCTGCCTTTATACGTTGAAACCAGAGGAAGGAAACGCTGTAGTTTCGAGCTTAGTGGAGAGATAAAAAGTCCTTGGAATACATAAAATATCTGAGGAGCCGAAAGTTAAAATAGAAATTGCATATGCAAATGATGGCAAAATTAAGCAGTGTAAGAGACTATTATTGTCGAGGTTAAATAACTATGGAAGGAATTCTGAAAAATACAACCTGCAGGAGCATGTTATCAATTTTTAGAAGAACCATTTTTGCTAGGGTTTTAAAAAAACGAATGGCAGTTTAACGATGTGAACATCAGCCATTGAAATATAAAAGTTTCTGAAGAAAAAAAACTCTCGGTTACACACAATATGTACGGCATACATGTGCATCGTGTAGTGCTTTCTCCAAATAATTCTTTAAGCCAAGATATACGATTAAAGGAATGTTGGTAGATGGATGGTAGGTAAGCTCTTAAGGGGCCCTTCATTTTTTGTATGTATCTGTGTATGTGTTGGTATTAAAAAAACGAGAAAAACAAAACGAAAAAAGAAAATGAAACGAAATTAAAACGTGATGTTGTAGCGCTCGTTTTGTGTTGGCCTAAGCTAAGCTACAGTCTTAATGGTTATAAAATTGCCCGGCGCTTACAGAAACAACAGGTGTGTGTGTGTGTGTATGTGTATATGCGGGTTTGTTGTTAAGTTTGTAAAAATTTATTTAATTTATTTGTTGTTTTTTTTGTTTTTGTTTTTCTTTCTTCTTCCCCACGTTGATTTTATTGTTGTCGTTGTTGTTAATTGCTGGATTCAACATTCTTCTGCTTGTAACAATAAAATCGTGACTTTTCGATTTGAATTTTTAGTTTCAGTCTGGTTTTTTTTTACTATTTGTGTTTGATTTTTTTTTGTAATTCTAAAGGAAATTAAAGATTTTCAAAGACCTTCTTAAGGTTCTCGGCCTTTAAGACAGAAAGTGACAAGAAAAAACAAAACGAAACCTTCTTTTTGACTTTTTCCCCTTCTTAACAAAATACCAAAAATTCCAAAATTTTTAACCAATAAAATAAAAGAATGCATCATGCCGCCTTGCCTGCATCTTGTTAGCCTAAGTAAAACATTATTTTCCAGTAGAAGATTTCTTTCGTTTTCTTTTTTTTCGTTTTTTTCTTTCAATAATGGCTCCACAAATACTCTGCTTTCGAGTTTAAAGGTTTTAAATGTGAAAAGGATGTATGGCTGCAGTGGTGTTGAAAGAGGGGAAATATTATATGCACGCTAGCATGTGTGTGTTTGTATGTCTGCGTTTGTTTTATATCCCCCTTTTTCAATTTGCTGCTGATCGGTTTGACCATTGTTTGTTTCCACCTTGTTAAGGTAACTTATTTTAAATTTTTTCGTTTTTAAGTTTTTTTTTTTTTGATTTTTGTTTCGTTACAATTTTTTCTTCTTTTTTTCGCTTTTCTGTTTTAGTCATGAGTCCAGTTCATTTCATTTTTCTCTCTTTCTCTATCTATCTCTTTCTTTTCCTATATTTTAGTTCACGCGGGTGGTCGTTGATTGTCTGTCCGTCTTGCCATCCATATACTACATACATATATTGTATGTATGTGTCCGTCTGTCTATATAATTTCAGTATTTTTTTCCTCCCATTTGCTGGCTGCTTTCGTTCAAGATCTTGTTGAGTTGCTCGTTTTGTGTAATTTTTTTCGCTGTAGTTTTGCTTGCATTTGTATTTGAAAAATAAAAAAAACTTCATTTCCAGTCAGACAGTTTGGTTCTGTGTATTTCTTTTGTCATTTTTTCCCATTTTTTTTTTTTATTTTTTTTTTTTTAATTTTTTTGCTCTTCAGCTTTGTTTCTTATTGAACTTGGCATTGAAGTTTTCAGCCATTGAGTAGCCGTTTCTTTTTTGTATTAAAGTGTGGGTTTTTTCTTCTGTCTTTTATGGAATTGCTTAAGATTTTAGATTTTTTTTTCTTGCATTTGCAAATTTTTTATTTAAAATAAAGAGAAATAAAGAAACTTTTTTTTTAAAATTTCACTTTTTGCAAAAAATAATATTGGGTGTAGTAAATAGTAAATCTATGTATATTTCTTCAATATGGATTTTTTTTCTTTTATCTTTATATCACACTCCTATTATCTGTGTGACATTTTATAGCCAAGACAACTTTAAAACACTTTGAAACTAATGGGTGGCTTCAAGCTGAACTACCTAAGGATCGTACAGAAAACCAGTCTAAAAATTTAATAAATTTGGTGATCAAACCGATTCCAATTAACGATAGTTCTATTAGATTATCAAGAATGTGAGAAGTCTACATCAAACCATATACGGACACTTGTCTCTTGTCTTCCAGAATCGATCCACAATAACCCGTGAGGGAAATGTGCCTACGATCCACTTGAAGTAGTTGACGCCTCCTGTTCAATTTAGAAAAAATGATTCTGGCAATAAACAAAATTCTTCCTCAGTCCGGAATACTTTTTCTTAAAAGGCAAACTGATGGAGGTCAGAAGTATAACTACTTTCGCCGTAGTCTAGTAGGTAGTGTGTTGGCTTATTAGACGAAAAACCAAGGTTCGAGCCCCAGGCCAGACATCAAAACAAAATATTTCTTCGGCCACTTCCTCTCAACAGAATTCAGGCAAAAACTCTGAGAGTAAATAAAATTGCCATGAAAAGGTTTCTCAAAAAATCTGTCGTTCGGAGTCGTCTATAAACTGTAGTTCGCGCCACTCATGTATAAAATTAACACACACAACATAAGTGATGTGAGAAAGTAGCTCGTAATCCTGTCTGAAGGGTTGTAATGACCACTTACGTATGCATGTATGTATGCATAACAACTCTTCAGTCAGCATAATGACGTAGCTTCTCACAGCACTTATGCTGTGTGCGTTAATTTTATACATGAGTGGCGAGGCCTACAGTTTAAAGCCAATTCTGACGGATAGAATTCGGAAGTCACCGAATAAATCTTTGTTTCACATTTCGTTCTGTTGGGAACGTCCGAAGTGGGGTTTGCAGCGTGGCCTCACGTCTACTAAGCGAAAACACCATTTAATAGACTACGGCGACTACGAAATATATGAATTGGTATTCGAAAAGAATGTGCCCGGTTCTAGTGATTTAAGATGACTGTTTAGATGCCTGCAATGCATCGCAAAGAAGTATCGATAACATTTCATTACATATCCATGACTTCTATGCATCGATATATTTTTGTAACAAAATGGCAGCTAAAAACCAGAATGCACTTATTGTTTCGAAGAGGTAGTGGAGTACCATGATCAAAATTTCACAGACCTTAACCATTGTACGGTATCTTTTATCCTGTTGCCTTGGTAAACATAAAGATGCTGTTCGGTGTCAGTAATAATATGCCACACACGTTCCAAGTATATGTTCTAATTTGTTCGCCTTATCACGGAGACTGAATGTTTCTACTTCTCGATGCCCAGAACCACAGCTCAAATCCCCCTCTTCCTACGACACTAAAAGTTTGGAGCCATATCTGCGACTTAGAAACTATCCTTCTCTGCATACTTATTACTGGGAATTCGTATATGACGTGGAATTCCGCTCTGTTTAGTTCATTCAGTTTTTCAATATCTTCTATCTCCAGTTAACGTCATAGTAGTTGAGTTTTCGCATGGCAATCTGACTGCCATATAGTTTTTTTAAGTCCCATCATCTGTACTTCGTGTCCGCCTTGATTTGAGCTCAGCTTTCAGTGAACACATCTTTCAATGACTTTTGATTAGAAGCAACTCCTGGGTTTACTTCTGATTACCGCCTGGCTGTATCAACTTAGGCAGAGCTGTAATTGTTGTCTTTTGGGTCTGGAATTGTGATTGACTTATGCCTGCACACAAGAGACTTTAAAAATCCTCGCCGAAAAAGATCTTGGTGGTCAGTGGACTTAATCAAAACGTGAGATTAATTGTTCAATTTTAGGAATTAAAAAACCTAACAAAAGAGAAGAAGGACAAGTTTGAATTTTAAAGGTGACCAACCAATACCTCATATCCATATCCGATAGAATATTGCACTTCAGTTGTAGAACAAAGCAAATGCAAATCTAACTTTGCTTTGAAAAAAGAAATAAATTATTTTCCAAAAACTTTATCTGACTGCCAACCACCCACTTGCTTGCATTGAGAAACACTTCAAGTGATATAATTTACGATGCTGTTGCATTGCATTTCCTGCAGCAAAACGGTTATTTAAGCGGTAATATCTGGTATACATATTTACGGTTTATATTCGATCAAACTGGAGAATGACAATAACAGCAGAAATCGACAATAACAACAACAACATCAACAACAATAGAAACTGTTTCAAATAAAATACAAGAACAATAAAAATCTTTAATTTACCATAACAAATCGATTTAAAATATACAGAGTGATAGACAGAGAAGTATAGAGAGAGGGAGAGAGGAATATAAAACAATTTCTATTTAAAATATTACGCAAAATAAGTACGACGCAACAACAACAAAAACAACAACAAATAAAATAAAATTTTGCTGGTATTGCATTTGTATTGTTTACACACACACATACGCTCCCACTTTGAAATTCAATAACCAAAATCACTCAACAGGTATTGGAAAAAAGAGCATGGAAAACAATAAAAATTAAATTTTTTTTCTCACCTAAGAAGTGAAATTGAGCAGAAAGCGTTATGAACTGCTCATTATCATATACAAGCATAAGCAAACGAAAGAGCAACAGATTTTTTTAAGAGTACATACATGTATGTATAAGTACTCGTAATAAAAGAGTCTTAAATTTTTAAAGAGAATTTAAAATTATAATTGTTTTGTTTTGTTTTTTTCTTATTTTCTTTGTTATTTTTTTGCAATTTTTTTTTTTATTTTCGTTAACAACAACCATAATGTAAATGTTGTTTGTTATATGTGCCTGGTGTTGCTGTTGTCGACGATGATGTTGATGATTTTGCTGAAGAAGCCTAAGAAAACATGTGTAACTTGAACTGACACAGAGACACAAACTTAGACACCAAAACAGTTGGCGCTAATTCGATGCCATTTTTAGCGCCGCTTTGTTATAAAGATCTCTTCCCTACTTTGTCTGGAATTTGTTTTTTTTTGTAATGTTAGTGTATATGTGAACACATGTATGTGGGAGATTTTTTTTATTATTATTTCTTTGAAGTAAAGAGAATTTCAAATGTTGATAATTTAATTGAATCAATCAAATTAATAATTGCTTTAATGAATTGTTTTTGATACCGTACAACACTGTACAGTGTACACAGTGTTAGACGAATTAACAGGCATACTTTTTTCTTACCATCGTGTAACAGTTTTGTACTGTGGTTTTATTAATGTTAATCACTGTAATTTTTTTCAAATATTTTAGAATTTCATAAGCCAACAAGTGAATTTGTTTAATGAAAGCCTTTGCTTATGTCCCTAAACCAATGTCTTATGTACTGTTTCCATAAGACAAATGGTTTCGGATGAAAGTTTTTTATACGGACGTTGGTTTGGAAACGTTTGTTTTACTGAAACAGTACATTAGTAAAGAGAGCGTTTTCCTGCACATTGTTTATCTAATAAACTTGCTAAAAAAGCAACTTCTGCCGAATACCTATTACATACGTATGTACATTAGAGCGACTCAAGTTGTATGGAAGCAAAATTCGTGCTCGATGTACCCCCCTCAAAATGAACTTTGGACTTTTTTAAGATGACATCTAAAATAGTTCGGCTCTAGCCTTGACCTCTCGTGAGCTGGACCATTTTGAAAATGGGTCTATTTTTGTATGTTTTGTTAATTTGAGAATTTGTTTCCTAACCAACATATAGAGTATGGGTGTCATAAGAAAGGGTTTTTCAAGGCGCGTCCAGTGGTATATACAATTTGTCCACGGACAATCATCCATGTCCTTTTTTTAAGGATATTCTGTAAAAAAAACGGTTTTTGAATTTTTTCTGTTCTTCCTTTCTAACCAAATTAACTCTAATATGATGGCGGGTTTAGTTTCTAGATGATGTTTGGATGAAAATAGGACAAAAGAAAGAAAAAAATAAATGATCCACGACTTTTTGTGGGCATATTTTTTTCCCAAATTAAAAAAAGGTATTAAATTTTTTTGTTTATATTTACAAAACTATACTCAAAAAATGCAAACTAGGGCGAATTTCCAAAAAAGCTAAGACCCGTATTTAATTAAATCAACTAAAGATTAAAATATGTTAATTTGGTTGTTTTATTACAAACAACCACGAAGAAAAAATTCAAAAACCGTTCTTTTTAACAGAATATCATTAAAAAAAAGGACATGGATGATCGTCGTTGGACAAATTGTATATACAGTTGGACGCGCATTGAAAAAACCTTTCTTATGACACCCATATTGTGTATGTTGGTAAGGAAACAGATTCTCAAATTGACAAAACATGGAAAAATAGACCCTTTTTCAAAATGGTCCAGCTCACGAGAGGTCAAAGCTGGAGCCGAAATATTTTAAATGTCATCTTAAAAAAGTCCAAGGTTCATTTTTAGAAGGGTACATCGAGCACTTTTTTTGGTGAGTCGCTCTAATGTACATACATACATAATTGGCCATTACAATCCTTCAGTCAGGATTACGGAATAGTTTCTCAACACCACTCATGTTATGTGCTTTAACTTCATACTTGAGTGGCGGGACCTACAGTTTTAACGTCGACTCTGAACGACAGATTTTGAGAAACTCTTGCCAAAAATCTGCTGAGAGGAAGTCGCCGAAGAAATATTTTTTCATATTTCGTTTAGATGTATGGCCTGGGGCTCGAACCCGGGTTTTACATCTAATAAGCGAACACACTACCTACTAGACTACGGCGACTACAACCCGAATAACTATCCACATATAAAAATATCTAAATGTCTTACCTCTGTAAGGCTATCCATTAGGTATTCATTTGCTGCTGACAAATAATGGGTTCAGCAAGAACCTATCTTCATCATCTGACCTAAATAAACTATATAAACTGTATCTTAGAGACATCTTCATCTATATATATATATAGTATATCCAATGGATATTCTCGCGTAGAGACTTCACTTACATGAAGAGATCTCGCTTACTTCTTTAGTGGTTGTTAAGGAAAAAGAGAGTATTGCCTCAAGATTAAATCAGATTTCTTGCACTTGGTTTAATTTTCCTCTATAGTCTGGGAGAGCAATTTGGCCGGTCGTTAAATGGAACATTAGAGAAGGATGCATTACATTTTCAAATTGGTTTATAGCTTGATTCTAGCGGTGCCATGTTTTAGGAGGACTTGTCAGTTAGTTCTACGACATTGCTTAATAGGGTATCACAACGGAGTATGTGCTCAAGTGAACTTTGAGCTTAACGAAGTTGCCATATCCTTCCACTCTATCCTTATAACATAAGAATGAGGTGTTTAGTATTCAAGCAAAACAGATGCTAAAAAGTTTTGATTTTCAAATAAAACTTAAATTTTGCCACGGCACTTGATAGGTTAACAGATCAAGAACACGGAATCTCGATTTTTATAAGTTACAGTTCATTGGTATTGTTAAAGCAGCTTGCATTTATTTTTACGATTGTTCTACATCGATTGAGCAAATACTATAATTTTGAGCTTCTCAGCTAGAAGTGTGTCAACACGGAATTATCTAAACGTAGCAGCTGCCGTAATCTAATAGGTAGCGAGTTGACTTATTAGCTGTAAGGACCCCAGATCAGTCATCTCCAACAGAACGACGTCTAAAAAACTACTCCTTCAGCGACTGCCTCTCGGCAGATTTCTGGCCAAAACTGTGAGAGTTGTTGTTCGGAGGCGACTTTACACTGTAGGTCCCGCCGCTCATGTATGTTATACACACACACAATATAAACGGGAGAAGCTAGTTCATAATTCTGACTGAAGGGTTGTAATGGCCAATTATGTATGTAACTCAGAACGTTTAGAAAACATAGAACTTTGTTATCAGAATTTCTGCAGTACGAGGAAATATAAATCGAAAAAGTTGCTTCAGCGATCAAACTTATTTTTGACTCAACGAGTAGGTTAAACCAAAGGCAGCTCAAGAGGTACCATCGCACTTTAAAAGATACAGTGTTTCGTGCGGTTTTTGGGTGGACGGAATCATCGGTTTGGTCCTTTTTCAAGAATTGAATCCATTTGATTTATTGCGATTTCAACAAGATGGTGCCTAATGATGCTTGGCATATAGGAACGAGTTAGTCACAATTTCTTTCAGTTTCCTGATATACATACATACGTCGGCACATTTAAATTATCACTCACTGTAGCAAATTTTCTATATTTTGTTTTTATAAATTTTCGAGACCCCAAATGGAAAAAAATCACCCGCTACTAACATGCCTATATGCCTTAATTCTTGGCAAAGTAAAAACTTTAGTTCAGAGCCACAAGAAATAAATTACACGATGCTAAGTACTATGGTTAAATAGAGCTAGAATTATTAGCTATGCATAGCATATTCATATTCAGTTATTTCAGAAAATATTTTTTTAAGGCAGAATTCTTTTTTTGGTACTTATTTAAGTACCAGTTGTATAAGTATGGTACCAAAAAAAAATAGTCCTTTAAGTCAAGTTCAATTAAATGTACAACAAAATAATTTCATTTGGTACCTTATACAAGAAAAAAATGTACCTACAGCAACAGACATCGGAGACGACGTTGTCGACAATAACGTTGTTTGCATTGACTACGACAGACAACAACCAACCATCGCATGCCCCGACTTGTCTGAAATGTTTTTCCATTTTGTGCTCTCTCCTTCAACCCTCTCTCCCTCTCTTTCGCTCACACTCTCACTAAGCATGCTTGTTCTTGTTTTTTGTTTTTGTTTTTTGAGTTTTTTGTTTTGCTTTTGGTTTTTATTAAATTTTTGTGTTTTTTAAATTTCGTTTCGTTATGAAAATACCGACACCAAGATCGCCGACGACAACGACGACTACGACGATCAATAGATCGAACCACACAGCGTTGCTTTTAGTATCATAATATTATTTGTTGTTGTTGTTATCGTTGTAGTAGTTGTTGCTGCTGTTATTTCAGTTTTGTATTTGGAATGATTGTATGGTTGTATTGGATTTTTGTGTAGCCAGTGTATCTGATAATTTTTTCGAACTGGGATTATTTGAATCAGGTAGACAATGAGGCGTTAGTCGATCTGCGGCAATGAACGAGTTTAAAACTATTTTACAATAATTAAAAAAACAAAAGAGAACTCTTGTTTTTTTTTTTCTTAAATTATAATTTTTCTTGTTGTTTCTTTTGAATCTAAAATTTTTTTTTTCTTATTCCAATTGAGTGAAAAATTATACAAAAACAAATACAACAAAAAAACATAATGTTTAAATGATTGAATTAAAAACTTTAATTAATAAAAATAAAATAAAAATAAAAGAGTCTCAAATAAAGAGAAGAGAGCAAGAGAATTGAAAACAAACAAAAAAAAAAAAAAAATTAAAAACTTATGGAAATATCATTAAAAAGCGGGTAATTTCAATAATAATTATTTCAATAATAAGTGTTTATAGTGGGTGTTACAATAAGACAAGACAAGAAGAAAAAAAAATTATGAAAACATGTCTTAATGAATATAAAATCACAAGGCATTGTTTTACAAATTATTTAATGGAATATGATTTTGAAAGATTTTCTTACTGATCAAATACGAAATCATTGCGATGTGTACATGAATAAAATTAAAAATTAATAAAAAATAATATAAGATGGTGTAAATATTTTAAAACAATAATGAACTCTAAAGAATTATTTTGCTTTTTTTTTTTTTGGAAAAAAATTAGTTTTGTTCTTAAAGTTTAATCATTTTGAAATGAAATTAATTAAATTAAAACTAAAAAATGTAAACAAAGTGTTACAATACATATTTTGTTTTTATAAAACAAAAATTACAGATAAAACTTTGCAATGTACAAGTCTTGTGATTTTTAGTAAAAATTTAGAGATTCTTGTAAATATTGTTGTGATATTTAAATGAATTTTTTTGAATTAAATTTTTACCATTTAAGTTGAAGCTTTTGCTTCACTGATTAATCAAATATCTAATCAACCTTTTATTGAACTCGAGTGAAATTTTAAAAAGAAAAGGATTTTATATGTTTTCAGATCAATAATGGTGAATAAATTTTATTGTGGGATTTCAATAACAATTTTTTCTTTTTCAAATTTTAATTATTCGTTCTTAATTTTTTATATATAAAATTACAAGAATAATACCGAATAAATTGTAAATTTTATTGAGGAATTTAAATACCTTTCTTTTACACATTTTTATTATTTTTTCTGAATTTTTTGATATTTAAATGAAACTAAAGTTTTGAAACTCAATCAATATAAAATTGATGACAAATTCTATTCTTCTCTGCCTATTGAATTCGAGTTTAATTATAAAAAGAAAACAATCCTAAAAATTTATTGAAAATTAAAAAAAAAAATTATGAATTTTAATGACGATCATTCCTTTAAATTTTTGTGGAAAATAATTTCCAACATAAGCTCAATATCAAGATATTAATTTTTTTATTAAATCTAAAAATGTTTACATGAATGCATTTGGTTCGTTTCATTAAAAAAAAATTACACACTATATTGTAGGAATATAAAGTAAGGAAATTCGTGAAATTGCAAAGAAAACATAAAAATAAAATTGCACAAGTAATTGAAATGTTTATTTGAGACGATAAATGAATGTCTACCTATCTTCAATTAATTTTTTGCATGTAGATATTGCCACTGCTACACGGTAGGTGGCTTTAAGTTTGGTTTGATTTTTTCATTATTTCACCCGGTACCTTGCCAATGTTAGTTATACTGCCTTCCATTAGTGGATAAGGGCTGTAGTATTCAAAAAAAAAAATATAAATTAGTATAATGGGGTTAAATTGCATGATCTTGGCGATTAGTGGACTAATCGTTAGATTCATTAATTGCAAATTTGCTTTTCATTAGATTCATAGAATTGTGGTCGGTCTGATTCCTCTCAGTGGACAAGGTAGTTTCGATTTCATCCATTCCTCTCAGTGGAAAGGGTACTTACCTTTTCATCCCTTAAAATCTACACAGGTTCATAGGATTGCGAATCGTTTTACACGTGGCAAAAAGTTGAAAAAAGTCCAGTTCCTTCATTTAGGGAAAAAGTCAATTAACCACACCACTATGCTGCACTGGCAGTAACAAAGCAGCTCGTGACAGCGATAGAGCAGCACTGGCAATTTTTAAATTGTGTTTGTTGGCATATCCATTAAGTCCAAAATGAACTTCGAATCTAATGATGATTTTTAGACATTTAATTATTAAATTCAATGATTCGGCCTCATTGTAAATTCAAACAAATTGATTTTGAATATTTATAAAAAAAGACAACAGACAATACCAAATAACGGAGAGTTAGTATAATTAAATATAATTTATGGCAATATGTACTTCAGTAAAAAAAAAGTAGTAGGCTTAGGCATCAGTTATGAGACAGCGTTGTATTTTGCGGCGACATGATTTCCAGTGACTAACAGCTGACTATAAGTAAATAACAATTGGAAAGTTTATTATTTAATTTATTACAAAAGTCACGAAATTCGCCTGGTAAAGTTTTTTTTTACAAAAATATATATTTCAAATTGTTAAAATAGGTCGCAAAGTATTTGAAGACTTCTTGAACAGACTAAATGCATTCATTCCTTATATTAATTTGGCACTATTTTACTTGTTTTTAAATTAAAAAAAAAATTAAATTATTAGTTAGTAATACTTTGATAATCGTACTCAATAATTCCAAAACGATTGTACTAGAATTGATTAATTAATTTGAGGACAAACATTGCTAAAGCATGGTTGATTGTAAGACCCTAATGGAAACTTGTGTGATCTAAACCATCGTTAAAGTGATACTATGGCAACAACTGTAATGCGATATGATATCACTAAATATTTTATTCCTGAGGCATTTAAAACTAAGGCTGTCATAAACATTTTCCCGGTTTTCTCAGAAGAACTTTAAATTTCTTATATTCATAGAGGACTGGCTATATACCAGTAGACCATACTTCATTTACTCGTATAAAAAATATATGCTCGGATTGAAATTTCCGTAAATTTACCGTAATCTCGAATGAATCTGGCAATTTAGCGTTTGTGCAATTCGACTTCTGAAATTTGCGGCAATTAAGAATTAAGAAGGCAGTGTTATGCACCATTTTTTGCATTTTTAACAGTAAATTTATTCCAAAGGTAGACACAGCTATACAGGATATGTACCATAATGCAGTTGATTCTTCAACATTGTATGTAGAAGCGTATCGATGCAGAGTTATTATCCCTCCTTTGGGAAGCGTTTTTTTTTAAATTTTAAAGAAGTTTTCACGTTCTATTTTGTGGATGTCGTCTTTAACATCAGTAATGCTTGCCGTTGATTGATTTCCTGACATTGTTAGTTGCACATTTTAACATATAAATGTTCGCATAATACCGAGTATGATAGTTGTTGAGAAAGTTTTGTGAAACAAAACAGTTGACAGTTAAAGGCACATACAGGTGAGATCGAAGGTGCTCATTAATGACTGTAGGGTATCCAACTCTATTGATTCATTGGAGCATCATTGCTGTGTGGCTTGTGTTTCATTGTTCTATCGCTACCATAACGGATTTTGCTCGAGCGAAATAATGGAACTTGTTCCCGAGAATCATGTGTTCCTACGTAACACTCGAGTTTCTCGGCGGCAACATCCATTTGTGGATCACATACTGTATTACAGACAAAATTCGTTCTTTAGCCAGATTATTCCCTTCCTACAGAGGTCTTTCCAATCACTTATGATATAAAGAGATTCAAATCTATTGTCCACGAACACCACTCCTTCTTTTCTCCTTCCCATAATATACTTTTCTAGTTCCAACACAATACACTGCATGAATAGGGACCGTTTATTGAGTGTTGGTCGTACCAAAAAGAAATCATTTTCTTAAAAAATATGTTTTAAAACTGATTTTTTATTACTCAATTCAATTTTTTTTTTCGTGTTATGAAACGTGCATATTTCGAATGACTTTTTATATGAATTTTTATTTTTTTTTTTAATATTTCTCAACTTATTTCTTATTTTTTATTTGCTTCTTCTCATTGCAGATATTTTCATAATAATTATGCCGATTATAAATCAATTGCAAATAAAAATTTCTAAAAGTACTTGTGGCAATACTCTTAACTATAGATGCAATTTGTATGCAACTGCAACAAATATAGCAGCAACAACAACGACAACTATAGAAAACAGCCAAAAAAAAATCATAAAAAACAACATCAACAACACAACAAACACAATCATCAAGAACAAAAACAACAACAACACCAGCAACAACAACAGAAACAAAGAAAAACATTTTTATTGAAAATAAAAATCTACGAAAATCATGAAAGAAATTTCCAAAAACAAATCAAACTTAAGGAAAATGATAAATCAAGCAGAATAAAGAGAAATAAAAATTTCATTTATTTCATATACAACTACAAGAGAAAAGCAACAAAAATAGCAAAAAACGAAGAGAGAAAAGAAAAGGTTTCTCTGTTTTGACGACTGAATAAATAAAAATAATAAATAAAGTAAATAACAGTGTGTGATTAAATATTTAATTAAAATCAATAACGGAAGTAATCAGTATAATCAGTCTTGTTCTAATAGCGTTTGTCTGTTTAAATAATAATCAAGAAAAGGAAGAAAAAATACCAAAAAAAGGTGTTTGAATACAAAAAAAAAAAAGAAATCCTTTTAAAATAAAACAAATAAAAATAAAAATTATTAATAATTTATAACTGCATGTATGCATATAAAGTGTGTGATTTATTTTGTGTGAACATCTTCTACGGCTAGAAACATCATTATTAACGTAACGTTCGTTTTGATAGAAAAACTACGTTAAGGTGTCTTCAAGTTTGTCATATTGTTGCCATCGTTATTGTCAGCATTATCAATATCATCCTCATCATCATCATCAAGCTCAATACAATTATTGTTATTGTGATCGTCATTATTAACGTTTGTGTAACCAAAAACTTTTAAAGACTGAGGTGAGTGAATGTGCATAAAACTCTGTGCTGTATTAAATTTTTATTTTTTTTATTTTATTTTAAATATTTGTTTGTTTTTTATTTTATTGTTATTATTTTATTGTATTTGTTTTTGTTTTATTATATTTTATTAGTAATTTGATATTTTTTCTGTTTAAATCAGCATTATTATTAAATTTTCTTTTTTCTTTTAAAAATTTTGTTTGTTTTTATTGTTCTTTTTTTTTGTTTTTGTTTTTTTTTTTTTGTTTTGTTAATAATACAATATAAAACATATGTAGCAAACGATATTGGGTCATATTATATTATGTTTAAATAATATCGTAAGCAAGGGAAAAAATTTTTTTGTTGTATTTTTCTTTCTTTTTTTCCGTAATTTTATTTCATTAGACGACACTTGGGTTATTTTATCCGCATATTTTTAGCTTGTCATTATAATTTTTAGGGTGTTTAATTTATATTTAATAAGGAATTTCAAATTGTCATTGATTTATAATTTAATTCTTTCGGTTTATGTGGTAACAGTGGCTTATAAAAGTAAATACAAATAGGGTACATATGTATGTATGTTGCAGTATTCTAGCTCTGCAGTGCTTATTTTCTAGCAAAAGTTCCAATTAGAATGCTATTGTAGGTTCCGCCACTCATATATAGCATCATCAGACTTAACATTACATACATACGTATATAATTGGTCCTTCAGTCAGGTTTTGGACGCAGCTTCTCACACCACATATGTTGTGTGTATTAATTTGATACGTGAGTGGCGGGACGTACAGTTTAAAGTTGACTCTGAACGACAGATTTTTTGAGAAACTTTTTATGGCAATTTTTATTTACTCTCAGAGTTTTTGCCAGAAATCTGCTGAGAGGAAGTCTCCGAAGAAATATTTTTTCTTTTCATATTTCGTTTTTGATGCCTGGCCTGGGGCTCGAACCCAGTATGGTATAAACACAATAAACGCAACGAAACTAACACAGCAATTTTGCAACAACAATTTGCTTTTTGTCGCGTTGTCCTTAAAATAATCATTTCCATATACACCCATGTATTTATTCTAGTTTTGATAGATTGTTGTGTTTGCTGTATTGTTTTTATCGTGTTTATAACATTACTTAGGCTTCAGCCTAAGGCAGGAATGTGCACTTCACAGCTTAACTTAGCTACGAAGCAATTCTTGCATTTTTCTGATGTGGTCGCTCTAGAGATATTAGATTAAGAGTGAAGCTTCAAGATAGTCAGCGATACGAGGCAGTTTAAAAGAAGGTTAAATTTCTTGCTTTGTTCTTTGCTGAATATGTTCTATTACTAGTCTACTACAGAGAAGACGAATAGATTTGGATTTTGTATACAAAAAAATGTGGTAATAAATTTTCAATACAAAGAAAAGTTTTAAAGTCCATAAAAGCAAAGCTAAAAATGTTAGTTTACTTGTGTTACTTACTGTATTCTAAAGTACTTCTTAATTTCAAACAAATGTTGCAATCTTGTATTATCAGCATTTTTTTTTTCTTTGGGGTTTTTGTTTAATAAAAACATTTTGAAAATCATTTTGTTTAAATCATTATCACATGACTATGTATTATACAGTATTTTAAACATAAATTTTTAAATATTTTATAAAAAAAAGGCATTTTTTTTCTTGTTATTTTATAGTGATATTATACACCTGCACAATTACTTACCAACAAATTACCTTAATTAAGCTAAACTGACTTAAGATATTGAAGACAAAAAAAAAAATAAAAGATTAAAAACAGTTTAAACTGCATAGGGACTCAAATTACTTAAAACACTTGTCAGTTTGAAATTCAAATAAATTTCAAGTGAATATAAAAACATATTTTAGAAATTTCTTATGTATGATAAGAAGCCGTAGGCCTATTAACTTCTTATCTTAAATGTGGAATGAAAAATTTTTAAAATTCCTTACAAAAGAAAATAAGAAAGACTTTGCTTTGCCATTGTCTTTTAAGTTAAAAATCTAAACGAATTTATACAAGAAGAACTTATCACTTTACAATTATAATTTTATTATACCATTATAGCATACATATTCTAGTATGTATAGCATTGCCCCCTCTCTTAAAAGCAGTCACTTAAAGAAAATCAACTTTAGTTTAAAACCCTCAAGCAAAAAAAAAAAACCATATAGTACCGGTATTTGTTTGTGTTTTAAACCGATTTTCACAAAGATAATTAAATTTTAAGTGAAACTATTTTAGTTGTTATAAATTTTATTTCCGTTTCAGTCCGCCCCTGCTTTCCTATAAATACTGCAGCTATTGAGCATTTAGTTGAGCATTTTGAAAATAATTTCCCTTGATTGACAATGAAATAAAAATTTGACGTTGACGTTTTATTTTACAAGAAAAAAAAAAAATAAAATATTTTTTCAGATAAATTGTAATAAATTTACTTACAAACGATAAAAATCGTATTACAAGAGCTCTGAAAAATGCCGAAGAAATACACTTTTTTTATGTTTTTTTTTGAACATCATTTAAACAATGGAAATTAATTTAAGTAGGAAACCACTTAAAAATATTTAATAGTTTAATAAGTGTACTCTATGGAAAAACTAATAAAAATTTCAGTTCTTTAAAGGTACTAAATCGTGGAATACGATAAAAAAAACAAGTAAAACTTAAATAAAGAATCGCGGTCACCAAATTATTAAAGACAAACTAAGCTTCAAATTTATCAATAGATTTATTGTTCTTCTTCAACAAAACTATCCTCAGAAAAACAATAATTTTCATTAACATTTTAAAAAAAGCCTTGAGCACTGGAAACAATGCAGTTGAGGAGCTCAATTTTAATTTTTGGAAAATTGAAAACAAAGACTGAATGAAGCCTTATCATTAAAAAAGAAATGTTTGAAAAGTGATGTTCGTATTGGAACATAAAGTTTCCTCAAGTTTTTAAACAAAACGTGTACACCAAGAGCTAAATCCAGGCATTTCTAAAGTAATTCATTGACCTTTGCGGTGGAACTTTATATTTTCTGGTGTGAATGAACTATTTTTTTTTTTGCCATATGCAATCGTATTTTCTTTATTCAAATCATCATTTATTCAAATCACCAATGGCAGAGTATTCACAAGTGACTGTATCGCTCTACTGTAGACATTCAATGCCAATTATAATGCCTGCATTCTGTAAAGTGGCCTAAAAAAAATCCACCTTAGCTTAATTGCGTATTTCTGGTGTATTCTTTCCAATCCATATTCCATACGTAATTGAAACATACACTAATTTGTATTAATTTCACACATTAGTGGCGGTACCTACAGTTTAAAGTCGGCTCCGAACGATCGATTTTTGAGAAACTTTTTCAAGGCAATTTTATTTACTCTCAGAGTTTTTGTCAGAATCTGCTGAGAAGAAGTCGCCGAAGAAATTTTTTTTTTATATTTCGTTTTGATGTCTGACCTGTGGTTTCAACTGCGGCCGTTCGTCTAATAAGCCAACACACTACCTACTAGACTACGGCGACTTTTGATGTCATTAGTCCTGTATATATTACTCTCTCAAGTCTAATGCTTTCTCGAGCCCCTTGTTTATGAAATAAAGGAAGCAAATACGCCATATGTAAGACCTAAGTTTTTCTAGTGCTTTACCTTAACCTTGGATTTGGATGCTTGTTCTGTCTTTACAACATTGTTAGTCAGGTTTTCAACCTAGCTTCTCACACCACCCATGTTATGTGTGTGAGATTTATACAGTTTATTGTCGACTCCTTGCGACAGATTCGTGAAACTTTCATGGCACTTTTGAAAATTCCAGAAAATTTACACAAAGTTAAAAATTTCTACATCTCTACTATTCTAACATTGTCGAATAGTTAACAGTGAAGTAGTGTGCAGCTTGTGAGTTCAATTGCATCAAATGAGTTTTGTATGTATGTTAGATTATAGTGATCAACGTGGTCTGTGATAATCAGAACATCCATTACAGAAGATTTTTTTTAAACTTCTATAAAAGTTCGAGTTTTATCCAATCCATCTGTGGGATGTACATTTAATAGTTTTACAACTCTGCCTACAAATCAATCAGTGCAAAGCATAGTGATAGTGATGGTAATCATTAAAGGTAATCGAGCCAAAGTAAATGTTTATTTATGATGCATACATACATACATATGTATATGTGAGTGTTTCTGTGTGCGTGCATATTAAAACTATTAGTAATGGTAGTCAAAAAAGTAAGACATTTACTGAGTATCTATACAATCGAGAGACTATATCCCTACTTGTCTTGTCTTATCCATTAGAAAATATCAACTGCAGCAGTTACTTAAGATTTTATGCATGATTCTAATTTTTATTTTTTTTGTCAAAAACCTATAATCATTCTAACAAGTAACCAACAACCGACCGACCGACCGACCAACCAACATCAACAATATTGATTGAGGTAAACAAAAATCAAAAAACACAACAAATTACATGTTGTTTTTCACATAAAGATTAAAATCTATCTTCTTATCACTACACACAACGTTAACTACAACGCTGACGATGACGACGACGACGACAACAACGACAACGCGCACGTTACATATTCTAATTGTGTTAGACATAGATTGTTTCACTACCACTCATGCGATAACAATGGTGTTTCTGCTACTTTTACTACTACAACTGCTGCTGACAATCTAAACAAGAGTTACATGAGTAAAATTCTTTTATTTGTTGAGTTTAGTTTGGTTTCTCAAACTAACGAAAATTCTTTTTTGTAAAATAACAACAGCAACAAGCTGAACCAAAAAAAAAAGAGACAAACCGTTTACACGATTTTTTTTTGTGGTTTGATGTTTGCCGTACTGCAAGTGTTTGAAGGGAAAATAAATTTTCAAAAACCGAAAAGCAAAATGTATGACCAGCAAATCAAATTTTTTAGTTTTAGAGAAAAACGTATATATTGGCTGGATAATAAAGACAATTTCTTTCGAAAGGATATTATAAGGAAATATTCCAAGTAGGCTGTATCCTTTAAAGAGTATAAGAAATCTACATATGTAAAGATGATCGATTCTCATATCAATCAATCTGTTTGCAAAGTTACAATCCAGAGTGAATGAATTTTAAGGCACAAATGCAATAATATCCCAATAACATGTGGGATATGAAAGTCATTGCCATAAACATACTTAACACCCAAGGTTTCAATTTATCTGATTTTACTGGGTATGGATATACGTGGCGCGAAGTTATAGCCCCAGAATCCTTTTTCGCCAAATCTGCAAGCTGTGTTAAAGTGAAGATTAGTTCTGGTGCAACATCAATTTGAAATGGTGAATGGTCAACTAAATATCTGTATCTGCAAATTTTAATTATGTTTGACAATTCATGGCCATCATCGACCATTGATTGATACATAATATATTGACCGATAACATACATACGAGTTAGTTTCTCGCATCACTTATGTTGTGTGTGTTAATTTTATACATAAGTGGCGGAACTTACAGTTTAAAATCAACTCCGAACAAGAGATTTTTGAGAAACTTTTCGTTGTAATTTTATTTACTCTGCTGAGAGGCTGCCGCCGCAAAAATATATTTTCATATTCCCTTTTGTTGCAGATGTCTGACTTGGGCATTGAACAGATTCTTCACGTTTAATAAGCCAACACACTACCAACTAGACTACGACGACTGGACCGATAATCCACATCAAACAGTGACTTTTTCGGCATGCATTGAACTCCGTGCTCTAGTAGGTAGTGTGTTGGCTTATTAGACGAAAGGCCCGAGTTCGAATCCCAGGTCAGACATCAAAAACGAAAATATGAAAATATTTCTTCGGCGAGTTCCTCTCAGCAAATTTCTGGCAAAAACTCTGAGAGTAAAAATTGCCATGAAAAGCTTCTCAAAAAATCTGTCGTTCGGAGTCGACTTTAAACTGTAGGTCCCGCCACTCATGTATAAAGTTAACGCACACAATATGAGTGGTGTTGAGAAGCTAGGCCGTAATCCTGACTGAAGGGTTGTAATGGCCAATTATGTATGTATATATGTATTGAACTCTTTTGGATCTCATGTAGATTGGTATGGTCCAGAGTCTAACTAGTGATTAATTAAAAACTAATTTAACTGATCAAGCTTCAAGAAGGTGGCTGTTATCCACTGTCAACATAGGCATTGTCCTGATGTAAAATAATTTGAATGGACGCATAAATAATAACTATTTTCGTAGCCTTCTTTGATGCTGGTTCGTTTCCAGAAATCCCATATTTTAATTATCCTTGCAGTTCAAGCCTTTAATGCAGATTACAGTCACTCATACCAATTTTAAAAGCTCTTTCTTAATGTCGTTCATTTCATTCGGAAATCTTAGTTGTTAGTTACCATAGCAGTAGGGAATACCAAGAAGTTTAAATGGCCTACATTGTATTCATTTTAACGTATTCATTAATTTCAATATCAATATTTTTTTGATGTTGAAAATAAAATAAAATCAAAACAATTCGCTAAAATCTCTATTAATTTTCCATTTTCTTCTGTTTTTTTTTTTTTTTTTTGTTAAAGTTCTTCAACAATTTTCGGTTAATTTGTTTAAATGTTTCCAGTATTTTTAGTTTATATAAGAGAATACAAAATTTGTTTACATTAAAAATGGCATACAAAGTTTAAAATTAAGAAAATGGAAAAAAAAAAATTCTACGATTTAAGTTTGAACAAATTGATTTTAAGATTTTCATTTCACTTCGATTTTTTTTTTTTGTTTTTTGCTACTCTTCAATAATTGTTTATAAAAATGTTTGTATTTAATAAACAAATGATTTCTGTTTAAGTACACAAAACACCAACAAAAAAAAAAGTGTTTTAAAAACGAAATTTATTTAAAACAAATTCCACACACACACACACGCACACTCAATTCAAGGTGTTTTCAAATGCGCCAAAAATCTTCAACGCAAAAGGCAGTGCTTTAATAGAATTTTTTCTTGTCGAATGTTATCTATTCATACATGGAATTATTTCTTCAAAAGCACTGGAAACTTTAACAGTAACACTCGGTACATTTATCTTTGGCAGTAAATGCTACAATATTTGTAAATTGTTGGTATAAATGCGGCATTTAAATCGCATGATCGCATGAGAAATTACTTCTTCTCGAAACTTCTTTTATAATAATGCATGTTAAATAGTCACTTTTTCTATATGCAATGGCTTTTCCACAATTCTAGGTTCTACATGCCCTATATGTCCTTCAGTCAGGATACCGACCTTGCTTCTCACACCATTTATGTGGTGTGTGTCATTTTTATACATGAATGGCGGGACCTATAGTTTAAAGTCGGCACTGAACGACAGATTTTTAAGAAACCTTTCATGGCAATTTTATTTTCCTCTCAGAGTTTTTGCCAGAAATCTGCTGAAATGAAGTCGCCGTAGAAATATTTTTTTATGTTTCGATTTGTTGCAGATGTCTGACCTGGTGATTGAACCATGGCCTCGCATCTAATAAGCCAACATACACTACCTACTAAACTACGGCGACTTACAATTAATTTCATTACTGAAGGAAATTACTTGCAGTTTAAAGATTTTGAAAATTCCTTGCACTGTAGGTTTTTGGATAAAAAGTTTTGTTATAAACCTGCCTGAGGTTATCGTAGATTAAATTTCCATGGACTTTAAAGGGAGTTATTTATCTTTGAGTGAAATAGCGAACAATAATCAATTGTTATTGGGTAGATCTGTTGATCAGAAACACTAGCCTCTGTGAAGACGTATTGTTATGTAGTGAAATGTAGGAAATTTTGTTGACTGAGTCGTACTTTTTTTTTACAGGCTGAGTGATTGATTATTTTGAAGTCCTACTGAACAGATTATTTGAAGAGAAATTGAAATCTCATAATTAAAAAAGAAATTAGTGTGTTTGCCACCGGTGTTTCAAAAGTTCTAATTAAAGCAAAATAACATTGAAGATAGCTTTAGGTTACAAATTACTTTCTGGTAGGCGATCAAGGCTACATTCGGAGAACAGGTCGGCGAATAATCCATAGACGGATTTATGGAATTTTAACACATACATATGTACATATATACATAACTGGACATTACAACCTAGTATTACGACCTAGTTTTTCGCACCACTTATGTTGTATATTTATGTCCGACAACATAAACCTTTCATGGCAATTTTTTTTTACTCTTAGAGTTTTTGACAAAAATCTACTGAGAGGAAGTCGCCGAAGGACTATTCAAATTTCGTTTTGTTAGAGATATCTGACCTGTGGTTTGAACCGTGGTCGCTCGTCTAATAAGCCAACACACTGCCTACTAGACTATGGCGACTTAACTTTTTTTTCTGATTTTCTCTACAAATAACGTAGTTTTTCTATTAATTTCGACAGAACAGGTGTTGACTTTTCAGTTAAGAGGCGGGACATTCAAAAAGCCATTGGATTATTGATCCACCCTGGTATCAATTAATGTCAGACGGTTGTATTGTTCACAATACTACCAAACGTTTCGGCAAAGGTTAATTATGTATATAAACGATTGACTTGTTGCCCTGTGTAAATATACGCAAATTTATTTATTTATTTACAACTGCTGAAAACGAAACAAAACAAAACAAAAGAAAAAATTAACAGAAAAATCATTCAAAAGTAATAAATAAAATACAACAAAAAAGAATAAAAAAAACTGAACTGAACAGAACAGAACCGAACCGAACAGAAATCCAATATATTTTGCTCTAAATTATATAATAATGATGATTGTATTGAATATGATCATGATGTTCGATCATATAGAATTTGTTTTTTATTTATTATTTATTGCCTCTTGGTTTTTGTTTTTTTGTTGTTGTTGTTGTTGTTTTTGAAAATTTATTATGAAATCTTTTATTATCAATTTCTTGTTTGATTTCATTTGTTTAAGAGAATAAAACAGTTTGTTTTTCAACTTGATTTTGTTTTTTTTTTTATTGTTTTCTAGTTTATTTTGGTTTTTTCTTTTGTTTTTGTTCTTGTTATAATTTTCATTTCAAATTTAATAATTCTATTATTGGCCAGCCTGTTATGACTTCTTTCTAAGAATATTTATTTCTGTTTTAAGATTTTCTTTAAAATTAAAAACATAAAAAGTAGAATAGGAAAACAATAGCATGGAGCACTACTAGCCTAGTGCTCTAGGCTCAAAATAATATTCTCACACATTATCTGTATAATCTAGGATTTGATTTGTTACAATTGCTTCCTTGGCTGTGTGTATGTGTATCTACTCATACAATAATTTTATTTTTTTGTGTTCTACAATCGCGGTTTTTTGTAGAGTTTTTCTCTTTGTTGTGTCTTTTCATATTAACTTGGTCAATTGGTTGCCGTTAAGAAAACCTAGATACCGTTGTATTTTCATTGTTATATTTGTTATTAACACCAGACTACAACAAAACCAAAAATGTTACACTTACAAACGTGTATTGATACACGACCGTTTTTCTATTTACAATTCATAATTCACGTGTGAAAATAAATACAGAATTTTTGTCACATTTTCTCGTTTAGCTGTTATTATTGGAAGTGTTATTATAGTTGTTGTTGTTGTTGTAACATTACGATAACCGAATAAACAACTCGATTATATATTTGTTTAACGAATATTAGGTTAATGGCACACATATTTTTCTTCTTGTAAATATTAAAACATTTCTACAATTGGCGGATAAATGTTAGCTGCCAGTGCATGTTTCCTACGATTTGCGGAAATTATTTTATTAAATCATGAAAATTTGTCTGAAACTCTCCCTTTTTGCTTTATTTATCCGAAATTTTTATTATTATTAATCGTATGTAGGATAGGGTGTGTGTATTACATGTTAATCCTAATATTTGTCTCATATGACATATAAGAACAAAGGTTATCCATTTAGTGCTTCCAAAACCCTCGATGTGGTAAGGCTCTCAAATGTTTTTCATTTGAATAATCATTTATTTAGCATCAGGTTTGCCATTTACGAGGAAACGATTTGCCACTTATGATTAACAACTGATGAACTCTGTAGTCGCCGTAGACTAGTAGGTAGTGTGTTCGCTTATTAGACGTAAAGGCCGTGTTCGCGCCCCAGGAAAGACATCAAAACGAAATATGAAAAAAAAGTATTTCTTTGGCGACTTCCTCTCAGCAGATTTCTGGCTAAACCCTGACAGTAAATAAACCTGCCATGAAAAAGTTTCTCAAAATCTGTCGTTCGGAGTCGACGTTAAACTCTAGGTCTCGCCACTCAAGAATAAAAATTAAGGCACACAACCCGAGTGGTGTGAGAAGCTAGGCCGTAATCCTGACTGAAGGGTTGTAATGGCCAATTATGTATGTATGTATGTTATGTAACTGTTGAACTCTTAAACATTTATTGCAAATGTAGTGATTCAAACAGTCCAATGGTCCTCACCATCCTACCTACTGTGCAAGGAATTGGTAACATTTTAAAGAAATGTAAAAGCACTGGCAGTTTTAAAGATGTGGATCATCTCAATATATCGTAAAGTGAAACAGATAAACTGAATTTTTCGACTTTACAACGTCCTCAGCAATTATGGCATATTTTCCATGTCATGTAATGGCTAGTCGCCTTAGTCTAGTAGGTAGTGTGTTGGCTTATTAGACATAAGACCTCGGTTCAAATCCCAGGTCAGACATTTCCAACAAAATGAAATTTGAAAAAAAAAATTTTTTCGGCGATTTCGTCTCAGCAGATTCCTGGCAAAAACTCTGAGAGCAAAAGTTACTCAAAAATTTGTCGTTCAGAGTTGACATTAAACTGTAGGCCTCTCCTCCACTTGGGTGTAAAATGAACACACACAACATGAGTGGCATGAGAAACTAGGTCGTAATCCTGACTGAACTGATTATGTATGTATGTATGTAGGCATCAAGCATCAGAATCTTCTTGACCGTCAATCCTATTTACTTATGCATTTTTTTTTTACTGTTACCCCCGTGAACTCAGTTCTCATCAAACTACTTAATTTGAATAGATTTTCACAATCGAACAACTTTAAACCACAATGCGTTCAACCCCTCTTTGCGTTATAAAACTCTTTGCATTTTATAAAATATTATAAGGATATAAGCAGATTGCTTGATGTTGTGCACTTGTACCACTAAAATACGTTTCGCATTCAAAGAGGATTCGGTTATAAAAATAAGATCTGCTTTTTGTATGTATTTAGAAAATATTACTTTGCAAACACAAAAGACGAAGGCAGACAGACATAAAAGAAAGAGTACCTGATAATTATTAATCCCAGCCGTAGACACCCAGAAACACTTGAGATTTAAACAAAACAAAAAAAAAATAAAATTTTTACTGCGCAAGTGCAACACCTCAGAGGCAAAAACAAATTGCATTAAAACAGGTACAATTTCTTTCTATGAATAAGCAACTGCTCACATGGTTTATAAGGCCCTATTTACAGATTCCAATAAAAATTTTCTGTTATAAATCTATGACTACGAGTGTGTGTGTGTGTGTGTATATGTGCGTGTGGTTTATAAGGTTTTTAGTAACGGGGATGGCGGTTGAAGAAAAATGTCACGGGGTTTTCCTAACAAAAAAAAAAAAATCATTCTAACGAATGAACGTCAGCTTTAAGCAAAAGAACAGAGTAAAGGCATGAATCTTGAATAAGAATGTATAAGAGCAAAACCGTACTGTTTATGAGTGTTAAAAATAAAGAGAAGCAAACTAATGGTTTAAAAGAGTACAGTGGAGAGAGCTTAAGAGATTCTCTAAATGAGTACATTTTAGAGTATACTTTGAGTGGTTTATCTTGTAGATTGAGAAATATTTTTACGAGTATTCATTTTCATGTATCTGGCAGATATAAATTATTTACCTGTTCTTCTACAGCATTCGAGCAATCGGGAGGCAGTATAACACAACTGTATTGTAATTAAATATTCTCTTGAGTGATTAACGAAATGTCAGCGAGAGAGAGAGTGAGTCAGTGTGAGAGCAATTGAGTCACTGAGTTGTACACATTTTTTAAGTGTATTTTTGTGCCAGTATTTGCTTAGTATTATACGAACTAAACAAGCAATGGTATAGCAGTAGTCATTTGCTATTCCCGCATAAGTTGTTGCGATAAATTTTTATAAATTTAATTTTAGTTCTTGTGTGTTAACCCTTTGACTAACAACGCTGTGTGTTCATGTTTTTGTATCGTTTTAGAGTTGCAAGCGACCATGCGCGCATGGCTTCTACTCCTCGCAGTGCTGGCGACTTTTCAAACGATCGTTCAAGTTGCTAGCACCGAGGATAACAATCAAATATCGTCGAGTTTTATAACAGCTATACAGCCAATTAAAAAAAAGGATTTTCAATATAACGCTACAGCTAAAACAACGGCGATTATAAAAAAACCGTCGCCGCCGACGCCGCCTTCATCATCAACATCATTGTTATCAACGTCGTCAAGTGCTTTAATAAAATTAGTGGATTTTACAAAGAATACCGTTAATACGGAACAGGAACTAGATAAACAAACTATTGTGTATAAAACTCATAATAAAAGTGATAAAATAAGTGAGCAAGAGCAAGAAAAACAACAACAAGTGCAACAAGATTATCAAGAACTTAATGAAAATATTAATCAAATAAATCACAATAACAACAACAACAACAACAACAATAATAATAATAATAACAATAATAAAAACATTATAATTGAAATAAAAAATATCGAAGAAGAAGCAGAAGAAAGAGAAAAAGAAAAAGAAGAAGAAAACGTAAAAGCAAAAGAAATTAGAAACGTTTTAGAAAACGAAGTGTTAGAAAAAAATCAGCAACAACAATCAAAAGTAACCCTTGAACAAAACGAAACCTATAAAAATAGCGTAAATATCAACGCCAATAATAATAATAATAATAACAAAAGTGATAAAATAATTAAAAATAATAAACATAACAAAATGGCTTTAAATGAAAGTGAATTACAACAAATACAACAACAACAGCAAAAACAACAAAACCAAATATTACAAGATCAGCAGCAACAGCAACACCAACAAAACCATATAGAAGAGGATACATTAAATCAAAATCATAAAGAAAGTTCCTCCAGTCATCCACATCATCACCAGCACCATCATCATCACCATCATCAGCAGCATAAGCACCAGCAACAGCATCAGCATCAGCACCATCATCACCAACAGCAAAACTTACAACCTGCCTCTCAACAACATATCACAACTAGTGATAATTTACATGCACCAGCAGCAGTAACACCATCAAAATCAGCGTCATCATCGTCCTCCTCTATTTCATCCTCTCAAATGGATTTAGATATAACAGTTACAGAAAACGATGATGGTGCCATTGTTGTGGAATCTCAACAGCCACAATTGGATGCTGTCATACCCGATGAGGGACCACGTACGTTTAGCAATCATGATGTTATTGCCGAAAAACTTGAACCAGATCCCTCAACTCTAGTCCAAATCGAGAATAGTCTCCTGTCGCTGTTTAATATGAAGAGGCCGCCAAAAATTGATCGCAGCAAAATTGTTATACCAGAGGCCATGAAAAAATTGTACGCCCAAATGATGGGCCACGAAGTGTTTTCTGTAAATATACCAAAACCTGGATTATTAACAAAATCCTCCAATACAGTGAGAAGTTTTACACATCAAGGTGAGTACGAGAAAAAATTTAATTTGTTTTTTTTTCGAAACTGTTTTTATCATTTCAAATTGAAGATATTTAGTTCAGTGATTTATGTGATGTGTAGTTTTGTAGGAAATATTTCGGGAGTTTCCTTTAATAATATTTTAAATGGTTTTTATCGTTTTAATATTATAAATCGTTTTGAAAATTTACAAAAAACCATTTCTGCGGTATTTTATCGACTCCCTTTTATGTCTTCTAGTCTGACTGTGCCATATGGTTGATATTGAATATTATTTGCCAAGAGTTTACCACCTTGTTCCTCAAACCACCCATGTTGTGTGTGTTAATTTCCATAAGTGGCGAGAGACCTACAGTCGATTGCGAATGACAGATTTTTGAGAAACTTTTCATGACAAAGGAAATATTTGTTCATATTTTGTTTTGTTCAAAAGGTCTCAACTGGTTCAACCACGTTCTAACGTCTAATAAGCCATAAACAGTACCCACTGGACCTTTTTTATATCAATTTTATTAAACCATCAAATAAAATCGAAGTATTTTCTTATATTTCTATTGAAAAATTATCTTCAGCGTCGCGGCTCATTTTTGGCCCGTCAAAAAATAATACAATAGGATTTGGTTTGAAGTTCAGCCATATGCACTCAGAAAATACAGCATTTATTGTGGATACAGTCAGTAGATCAAGGTAGTTGACATATGTACATATGATTTCAATAAGAGATTGCCGCATGTTACCGAAAACCTATTCATAATTTCAACCTTAGCAAACATTACAACTGCCAGTCGAAGTGCTGGAAAATTGATCGGATTGGCGTTTGATTGCACCCAATTGGCTGGTGCCCTGGTAGATGTATACAGATAAGTTTTCATTCATTTTACGTTTATGATCTTGCCCTCTCCAATGTACTTTTCCAGTTTGCCTTTCCACTTATGTGTCGATCGAATCCGAATTCGTCCACGGCTGTGCTGTAAATTTTCCTTCCATCCTTAGACTATACCCTAGTCAGTTCTGACAACAGTTATAATATGCAAATGAATTGAAACATTCGCTATCTACTATTACTAGCTGTGAAATGTATAGTGCCTGGAACTTTTTGACTCAACGTGGTATTTATTAACACAGTTTCTTATTTTTTTCAACGATTATGAGAAGCCCTGCCCTATTAGCATGGAAAATCGCGTGTGAAATCGTTCGTATTAGGAAAACAGCGGATTAGTCGTTTTCCCCAATCATTAATTGTGACATCAAATATTATTGTTAGGCTCATGACAGAGGGCAGCAGCATAGCTAAAAGGTAGTACGAGCTACTCATGGTTTTCTTATGTGTCACGTAAAACATGGTAGACCGTGGCTGCAAGCTATAAGCATTTCTTGTTTGCAATATTCGACATGAAGTTCTTTCGTGGTTTTATGCATTTTTTATTTTGATTTGCTTATTGTACACTCTCACTCATATAACTTTCATCTTCAAATAGATTCTTTAATATCTTGCGTTTTTTTAAATATATGGTGGCCTTCACTTTTAACTTTCCAGCGCTAAGATATTCGTGGCCTATACAGTATTTAATAGGATTCACTAAATAATTGTTGAGAACACCTAACAAGATCGAAATCGATTTTTTTCTTTGTGCAAGTGAACTTTCAACTGATAATGATACTTAAAGGAGTGTCTAAATATTCCTTGCATAAATGTGCGTATCATTTATATTTCAAACATTATATTTTTATTATTGTTTGTGAAAACAAAACAAAAATAATTGGCCAATTGACACGACTTTGTATCGTGTATGTTGTATTGAATACACTTGGCTGTTTGTGAACGCTCAAAGCTATGTTGTATTGTGTATGTCGTATTCTCCTTCATAATATTTGGCATTCAAACAATTCGATAGCATGAAACCAATACAACTTTTAAAAACATATGATAAAATGTGTATAAATGTATTGGATTTTTACATGAAAATTATCAAAAAGAAGCATACACTATTGTATATAGTTGTCCAACAATACAATGAATACAACGATACAACGGCTTGTGTGAATTGACCAAATAAAAAAATATATATTTAAAATTAAAAATGAAATCAATAATCGCAAAATGACTGACAAGTGGAACTAAAAAAATTCTTACCTGTAATAAATCTTCTTAAAAGGACTTATATTCACGCATTTACCTAATTTAAAATCTTTAGAAATACTTTGGAATGCACTTGTCATGCTTCTTACTCTCAACTCTCTCTCCTTTCTCTCTCTCTCTCTCTATTTCTCATTCATACACACAATTATATGCATACACATCGGATCAGTTAATGCTCATTTAAAATCATCCAAGAGATTTACATGTGATATGTGCATAATTAAACCAACAAAACTAACAGTAACAGTAAAGATACTATTGTAGAAAGGGATGGCTAACGGAACTCATTATAACATTTGTGAAATGAGTTCTGTTACCTATACGCTAATGTTATCGTTGTCGTGACCTTGAAAATTTATACCATTTTCAAGTGGTACTATAATACGAAAAGGTATTCCAAGAAACTGTACTTTAGAAAACGAAAGAAAGGGAACCTAGTATTGTCGTTAATGTTATTGTTCGTGTTTTTGTTTTTGTTTATTTAAATATTTAGAAACGGTTTTAGGCTCATAAAACCATAAATTTTAAAGAAAATATATACAATGGAGTGCAAAATTTATGTGAAGTACTATAGTACCTGTTGCAATTGCAAGCAAGCCGTGCAACATTTTCATAGTGAAGTATTTTGAAAAGGAAAATTGTTTTTGTTTTCAAATCTGTTGTTAGAAACAGAAAAGTACAACATAGCACTTGATCGTTGAACGGGACGATAAATCCTGTCGTCATTTAAAACAAGTGTTTCTGGCGCCAGTAATGACAATCAATGGTAGAGAAGAAAATATTTAAGAAATTGAAAAAAAGACATAGTTGGTCGTGTTTTTTTTTTCTTTTTTTTAGAAGGTTAAGGAAATGTTTTTATTTAACTAGTAACCTTAGCTGACATTTTTAAGCCACTCATTAAATACTTAGTCAAGTACAGCAGAGGATAACTTTTAAGCAAAACCTTAAGAGGATTAGAATTTATTTATTTTTTTTTTTTTGCTTTCAACCTGAACTAATCAATGTTAATCACATCGACTATGTTTCTTGTTCTTCTTCTCATTTCAGATAGTAAAATCGACGATCGGTTTCCGCACCATCATCGGTTTCGTTTATATTTCGATATAAAAAGTATACCCGCCGAGGAAAAGCTTAAAGCAGCCGAATTGCAATTAACACGTGACGCCATTAGTTATGCAACATTAAATCCCCGCCTTGCGAATCGTACACGCTATCAGGTTCTGGTGTACGATATAACACGCGTGGGTGTGAGAGGTAAACGTGAGCCAAGCTATTTGTTGTTGGACAACAAGACGATACGTCTGAATAGCACTGAAACTGTAAGTTTGGATGTACAACCTGCTGTTGATCGGTGGCTGGCTACCCCGAAAAAGAATTTTGGCCTTTTGGTGGAGGTGAGAACGTCGCGTTCTTTGAAACCGGCTCCCCATCATCATGTGCGATTACGCCGCAGTGCGGACGAAGAACATGAACATTGGCAGCTTAAACAACCGCTGCTCTTTACGTACACCGATGATGGCCGGCACAAATCGCGTCCCATACGCGATGTTAGCACACGCAGTAAACGTGCCGGTGGTCATCATCGTCGACCGCATAGGCGTAAAAATAATGATGAAAATTGCCGCAGACACGCGTTGTATGTGGACTTTGCCGATGTGGGCTGGAGTGATTGGATAGTGGCGCCGCCGGGCTATGATGCCTTCTATTGTCATGGCCGTTGTCCGTTTCCCATAGCGGAGCATTTGAATTCCACCAATCATGCGGTGGTACAAACCTTAGTCAATAGCATTAATCCAGCAAAAGCACCCAAGGCCTGCTGTGTACCCACCCAACTGCAGGGCATTTCAATGCTGTATCTAAACGATCACAATACTGTCGTGCTGAAAAACTATCAGGACATGAGTGTAGTGGGCTGTGGCTGTCGGTAAGAACTACTCTAAACGGCCACAGACAGCCAGCCACCAATGGGTTAATTTTCTTCAATTTTAAAGAATGAAAAATGCATGAAAAATAATGTAAAATCAACGAACTAAAAAGAAATTCAATGAAAATGAAGCCAAATACAAGAGAAAACTGAAAAGAAAAATTTTTGAAACTAATTTGAAAACTCTTCGAAAATTAAACTAAGATTTTATGTTCTCTCGCACTCTACACTCGAACAAAAGATCCTGACAGAAAGAGAGAGAGAGAGAGAGAGGGAGGCAGGGAGAGGGAGAGCATAAGTAAAACTACTTAAACTTAAATTGGAAATGATGAGTTACTCCCTCCCGAGAGTTTCCAATTTAGTTGATCATTTTTAATGGGAAACAAAATGGTTTCAAAATAAAAAAGTAAATAAATAAAAATGTCGTGATATTTAAGCGTTTAAGTGTTTATCAAACATTGTTGTTTAAGCAGAAATGTGGGCCTCGAAGAGAGCAAAATTAAAAGCTAAGAGATTAAGCCTAATATTGCTTTAACGGTATTTGTTTTTTTGTTTAGAGAGTTTATAACTCTCTAACCTGTCTTAACGCTTTAATAAATTTTAATTATTTTATATTTTATTATTATTATTATTATTATTTTTTATTTGTTTATAATTAAAATATTATTATTATTATTATTTTTATTTTTATTGTTTATATATACATATGTACGCTGTAATAAAATAATATAATTTTAAACAGAAAACAAACGCAATCTAAGTGGACTGAATAATTGAATTTTTTTTTTTTTGTAAGTGTAAATACTAGATTTAAAAAAAAGAGGAAAATAATAATAAATTAAAATCATAAAAGAAAAGAAAAAAAATTGTGAAAAAAAGGAAAGAAGTTTTATAAACTAAAACCATTTTAAATAAAATAGTCACTAAATAAATATTAAAAGAGAAAAAATAAAACTTAAAAACTAACCATTTTGACAGCTAGGCTGTCAAAAATAGGTATAGTTTATACAAACAAGCCCCTGCTTAGCCTAACGCCACTTTGTTTCTTTACTCTTCTACTTTTTCTCATTCTACTCTCATTGTCCTGTAACAGAAAAAATAAAAAAAAAGAATTTCTCATAGTGCCATTTTGTTTTTTACACTCTTCCCTTCATACTCATTTATAAAATAAAATAAAAAAATTAAAAAAAAAATTTAATTCTAACACTCTTGCTCACTTCCTAAAGATACTCTTGAATTTTGTGTATAAAAATTTATTTCTTAAATAAAACAAAAAAAGAAAAAAAAAATAATTAAAATTAAAACGAATATCAAATGAAAAATATTTTAGAAGTATAACTCGCAAATACAACACCCACACACACAACTCGAAATAATTAATTAAAATGTATTTTTTATAATTTTTATTTTGTAAAACTAAATGTAATTAAAATAAAATAAAAAAATAAATTAATTTTAAGTAAGAATTT
This sequence comes from Sarcophaga rosellei, assembly GCA_930367235.1. Lineage (NCBI taxonomy): Eukaryota > Metazoa > Arthropoda > Insecta > Diptera > Sarcophagidae > Sarcophaga > Sarcophaga rosellei. The sequence goes on from OV884019.1 coordinate 34,968,761, forward strand.
TTGTTTAGCGAATACATCCTTACATTTAAGGATTTTATTATTATTTTATATGCAAAAAAAAAAATTATTAAAATATTATTAGTTAATAAAAACTAATTATAAATAATAATAAAAAAACTGTAACTCATCTATATTTTATTTTATTTTTTGCTTTTAATTTTAATTATACATATAACAAAAATTGAAAACAGCAAACCTTAGTTAATTTAATTATTAATTAAGTTTAAATTTTAATTAAAGCCATAATTTGTTTTTACTCTTATCTCTTCACCCATATCTCCTTCTCTCATTACTTTGTAAGTGTACATTGTTGTTTCTTCATTGAGTCGTCTTTGAATTGTGTATAATTTTTCTATCCCCCCTTTTGTTTTAACTCCAATTATTTTTTTTAATGTCTTTTCCAAAAATTTAGTTTCTTTTCTTTTTAATTTTTAAATATTAATTATACTTTTTATATATATTGTTAGTTTAACTCCTTTAATTATAATTATTATAAATTTTTTTTATTATTATTATTATTTATTTATAAAAACAACAACAACAACATGAACAAAGAAATGAAATTAATATTTTATTTTATAAAAATAATTGTAATTGTAAACGAGAAAAGAAATGATAATAATTTTTAAAGAACAAGAACAACAACAAAAGAAATGAAATTAAAAACAGACAAAACAAAAATTAAAATAAAAATTAATGAAAAATTTTTATATTTAAAAAAAATGTAAAATTTTTTACTATATATTTTAAAATGGTTTGCAAAGCAAAAATATAAAAGCAAGTAAGTATTTAAGATTATCGATCCGTAGGAAAAATTGTCAAGAAAATCCCAGTTTTCTACGTTCATAATCCAGTGATGCTTGGAATATACTACGCAGCTGATAGGAACAGAATATCTTTGAGGGTATACTAGACAAAAAGCAAGATGAGATATGGCAGAGGCTCTTCTGAATCTAAATTGTTTTCCGACAATCTAAATTGAGCTTAGGTAATCAGGAAAGAAAAAGATTTGAGGTACCCTGAGTTAAGTAAGCAGCTGTTGGAAAGGGCACACACATACATACATAATTGATCATTGGCCCTTCTGGATTACGACCTAGATTCTCACACCATTTGTGTTGTGTGTGTTAATTTTAGACATGAGCACCAGGGCCTACAGTTTAAAGTCGACTCCTAACGACAGATTTTTGAGAATCTTTTAGTGGGAATTTTATTCCCTCTGCCAGAGCTTTTGCCAGTAATCTACTGAGAGGAAGTGGCTGAAAAAATATTTTTTCATATTTTGTTTTTTGTTGGACATGTCTGACCTGGGGTCAAAGGCTCAAAGAGTACTTGTTGGAAATGGGGATTATATCAAGATTAATATGCGGATTCTGTGATCATAAAACTGAATTATCAGAGCAAATATTTAGAACACAAAATTAAACTTGTGGATGCATATTACGTACTAGGCATGGTATTGCCCTTGTTGACACCGATCAACATCAATGAAGACATTATAGAGATACCTTTTATATAGAGCGTAATATAATAGATTATATAGTAATCTATCAATTAAGTTATGGGTTATATTCCAATTCAATTGTGTTGATGCTGTGCGCTGGTTTTCATATCGTATGGTCTATCCAATTCCATTTTATTTTTGTTATTTGTCTTCTTATAATTTCTATTACTGTTGGCTATGTATTTGATATTATTTTTGAGCGGAATGTTGTGGGTAAGACTACACAAACTCTATTCAGAGGAGGATTTTAAAATAGTGATTTGCTTTAAAAGAAAATATCGATGTTTTTTAAATACATTTCGATGTTTTATCGATGTATATACATAAAAAAACATCGAATTATTTTGATATACCGATAAGTTACATGAAGTATTTTTTAAAACATCGATATACATACGGTCAAAGAAAAACGTCGACATAAACCACTGCTAATTTTTTTTTATTTATTTCCCAATAATTTCTATGTTGTATTTTTTCATATTCGACTTTTCTTCAAACATTCTTAATTGTAAATGGATTTAACAACGCTATGGCAACGCTTTTTCAATTTGTAAAAAACCATACACCATACCACTGTATATAGACTTTTTTCTTTGACTGTATATCATCCACCACTATTTCAAAATGTATGAATATATTGGATATATAGGCCGCCATGAGTAAATTAAGTTGTTAGTGTATTATTGACAAACCTAACAAAAGGTTTCCCCACATTTATCTCCAATTCAATCTCTTTTCAGTTGCTAAAGTTCATCAAAATTATTCTGTTGTGTTTATGAGACAGGTTCTCTACACTATTTCTTTCCTTTTTTTTAATTTGGCAACGCTCTGTTGTATTAATTCGACTTAAGCAGCGTACAAAAGAGGTGGTAAATGGCAACATTATTTCACTCTGATATTTTATGTTGGCAGCCATATATAGGATTTTGAATTTCTATACTTCGTGTTACTCCTTCTGGCTTATCAGAGTGAGGCACTGTGCACTTTCAGGCCCTCTGATTCCATGTAGTCTAAGGAAGAGAAGGTTTAGCTTTCAAATTCTTTACATAGCTACTTTTGTCTTGATGTTTCGAGTATGTAGCATACAGATTCTAAATTAAAATTTTTTTCCGTAGAGGTCTGGATGAGTATTCGTTTTTAAATGGCCAACTATTGAGGCTTTTGCATTCAACACTGGCATTTGGTTTGCTAGCAGATCGCTCAATATTTTCAAACTAAATTTGTCGTACTGTTTGTTCCAATATCTCCATATAATAATATACAAACAAAAGACTTAAGACACAAACCTGAACACACTTTAACGACATTAAACGAAAATCATGAAATTAATTAAGCATTTTAGTCTTGAAGTCATGGTGTTTTTAAAAACGCCATGTTTTAAAATTTATAATATTATTTCCCATAACAATATCCACAAACAAACAAACAAACAAAATTTCATTTTATTTGCTACAAGGAAATTCCCATAATAATGGAAAAATGACTTTGCATTTTGAGATGCAAACAATAAAACAACAAAAATCGAAAATCAAATAACGCTTAAAGTAAAAAAAGGGGGAAAATACCATAAATTATGAATACCAAAGCGGTATTAAAAGTATTTTTTGATCAACTGATACATCCATCTATGAGTAGCATAAGAAATCCTTTTATTTGAAAACGAAACAAAAAAGCAATTTTGACAGCCTAATTGGAGCGGTCGGTGTAAATGATAAAAGATATTGAAAAAGGCCAAAAACAAAAAAAAAAAAAGAAACACACAACAAAACCATTCATAACCATTGTTAACACAATACAAAACGAACAATTAAACATCCTTATAAAACTGATCATCATCACTATCACCGTCATCAATACGATGATGATGATGATGATCCATTCATATCATTCATTCATACATTTATTGATTCATTCATTTTGCTTGTTGTTGCATTTTAAACAATACAAATCACAATAGAATGTAAAGAGTGTAACAATAGCATTACAAAGTAGCAAACAATTATTGCTGATGCTGATGCTGCTGCTGCTGCTGCTGCTTAAGTAGCATTTAAAGGCAACAAGCAATAACAGAAATGTTAAGGATGATGGCCATGATGATGATGATGATGACGATACAATTGAACGGATGCACAACAACAGGTGAATGAATCAATGAGAAGACAAGTCAACTCGTTTCAATTCCAATCGATTTTTAAAGTGATTCTTCATTCTGTATCGAACAATACAATAAACAATAAAACAGTCATTAAAAGAGCAAAAGAATTATGAATTGAATCACAATTGTGTGTGAAAATGAAAAACACGATCGATCGATCGATCGTTTTTTGATCGCTTATAAATGAAGTCAAAACGTATTAAAAGCCACATCTCAAACTGAACTGCTGCTCAATGCAATTGATTGTTGCTGCTGTTGTTGTTGTTGTTGTGATACGTACATGTGCCATGATTTGTTATAATTTTTCCTCTTTTCTTTTACATTTTCTAGATGAATATTCGATGGGATAAGATTCATTTCTTTATAAACTCATGAATATTGATGAGATGATATTATTTATTGTTATTTTTCTTAATAACTCTTTACAGACAAACAATAAGAAATAAAAAATAAAACGAAATAAACAAGCAATTATTGCCGCAATAACATACATATATATGTAAGGATACACAATCACATACTCGTATTGTAGTTTGTTTTTCTTATTTTCCAACGGCAAAAATATGTTTTTGGAATTTCAAATTAAAAAAAAAGTAAATCGTAAATGCTTAAGGAATTATAGTAATTAAAATATTAAAAATCCCAAATCGTTAAAAAAAACGGAAGTTCGCCTTAAAGAACGCATTCCAGGAAGCTATTTGCGGTATTAAAATTGGAAATACACCCGGCAGTAATAGTATCTACTTGGAGAGCTTCAAGACATCCTCAGGAAAAGTACCCTCGCTACTCGGGCCATCCCATCAGTTATAGCCAGGATTACAACCTAGCGTTTTACACCACTTAAGTTGTGAGTGTTAATATTATCCATGAGTAGCGGGACGTACAGTTTAAAATCACCTCTGAACGACAGATTTTTAGGAAACTTTTCATGACAATTTTATTTTACCTTCAGAGATTTTGGCAGAAGAATGCTGAGAGGAAGTCGCCAAAGTTGTTCTGTACCAGATAACTGAGCCTGAGATTGAAAAACGGCTTCTTATCTATCCATTACAAGTTTATTCCATCTCATCTACATACAAAGTTCTGCGACTACTCTACCCCCATACAAATGACACTAAATCGGATAAAAAATGGACTTGTGGGGGAAATGGACCTAGTGGATTGGATAGCCGTGGGATCCAGAATTCCATAACAGTTCTTGTTACTGCCCGGCATTACTTGGGACCGGAGATATAAGCGACGAAGCTAAATGTTTTCTTTAAATGAGTAAAATGGGGCTCAATCGGATAAAAAAATGGACTTGTGGGGAAAATTGACCTGGTGGCTGGATAAACATGGTACCAAGGATTCCAAAACAGTTTTCCTTAGGGTCCAGCTTTACTTGGAATCAGAAATATAGGCAACGGAACTAACTACTTTTATATAAAATAAAATTTTTCGGAAACAAACTTAAAAATTTTAATAATTCTCATTGAGTTAATATGCATTGATACGTATATATACAACAAAATGTCGTATTTTTCGCAAGTTGAATTTCTTTGGTAGATGATTTGGTTTTTTTTTGGTCGATGACTTGCATTTTTTGGATGATGACTTGCATTTTTTGGATGATGACCTGAACTTTTTTGGACGATGACTTGCAGTTTTTGTTTGTTGACTTGCATTTTTTTGGTCAATGACTTGCATTTTTTGGGTCGATGACTTGCAGTTTTTGGTTGATGACTTGCATTTTTTTGGACAATGAGCTGCACTTTTTTGGACGATGACTTGCAGTTTTTGTGTGTTGACTTGCATTTTTTGGTCGATGACTTGCATTTTTTTGGACAATGACCTGCACTTTTTTGGACGATGACTTGCAGTTTTTGTGTGTTGACTTGCATTTTTTGGTCGATGACTTGTAAGATGACCTGCACTTTTTTGGTTGTTGATTTGTATTTTTTTTGGTCCAGATCCATAATATTTGATGAGTCCCTTACTATTTTTCTTTGGACTCTTTCTGGAATGGTATCATCATCATAGAACCACAAGGAAACACAATCCATTATAATAAAAAAAAAAAATAACACAATATTTAAGCACTTTTATTAATTCAATTTTTTTTTTTTTTTTTTTTTTTTGGAAACTTTTGTCCATTTAAACATTATTGTTGGAGTGCTCCCAAGTTTTCCTAATACCTATTTCCCATTTACAATTTATAAATACAACTTTGCCATCATTTCGAACGAGTTACACAGTACGATTTAGCTTTCGATAAGGAAATCGCAATTCCAGTCAAAATAAGTTGGTACGTTTGGTGTGGATTGGTATCATCTTAAATTCCAAAATTTTTGATTTAAAATTTTCGTATGAAAACAAGACTCAATTGCCAACTGCTCCAGCTAAATTCACATCTTAAAATAAATTAACAATTGGTTTAAGGGCATTTCTAGTGGTGATGATGATTCATAAAATAAGTAAAGAATGATTTTAAATGTAATACATCTGCAAAGCGCTGACGCATTAAGTTGTCGTTTTGTTCCTTTTTTTGGTTCAAACGCATTTTTTAAATTCTTTCAACAACAACACGAACAAAAACGGACGGATAGGAGAGGTGTCTTGGGACATCCAAGAAAAGTAAGTGTTTACTTGTGGCAAAACTTTATTAAAAAATAATTCAAGAAATCTAAAAGTAATAAACTTGTGTGTTTAGTTCAAACAATGCGGGAATTGTGCTAAAATGGATGCAGTTGTTTTCATTGTAATGCAAATTTGTTTCATAGGAAACAGACTTAGAAACTGGAGATTACTTTCTAGCCCTTAGCCAGCAACGCTTGTTAAATAAACGCTTTCCAAAAAGAATAACGTCATCTGAAGTGATAACAACTGAAAATAAAAGAAGAAAAATAAACGAGAACAAATCTTGGGATAAATAGCACTTAAAATTAAAGGCAACCAGCCAAAACAGGATGTTGGTAATGCAACATTTTATTTTCTCTAAAATACGCACACACTCGAAGACATTAAAAGAAAAGACAAAACACACACACGCGCATACACACAAAGAATACAGATAATGCATGCATGTTGCAATACAATCAAAGAATCCATAACCAATATGGCCTTAAAGAATTAATTTTCTTTTCAAACAGCATGGAGTGAACAAAAATGTGGAAAGGGAGGAGTAAAAAAAAAGGAAATAAAATGAAAAATCTACGACAAGATAATTAAGGTCTAAAAAATTTTTACTTTTTTTTTTAATTATTTAACAGGCAGATGAGTCATGTGTACGTATTGTATGTTGCATATACAGCCAGGCTTGCCATATAATGTTAAAATGACATTTTTTACAAATATTGATAAGCAGGGCTTAACAAATATTGAAGCAATAAAAATGCCGAAAATTGGAAAGAAGAAAATTCATTTTCCTGCCTTTAGTGTTAAGCAAAAAAAAAGAAAAAATTATTCAATATTTTATTTCCAAGTTTTTTTGTTTTGTTTTTGTTGCTTACCGCTGTTAATTCCTAAGAAAACTCATTAAAATTCTCTCCAAATTTATTTCAATTTTTTTTTCATTTTTTTTCTTGATTATCCGGGTAAAAGATGCAGATGAAAATATTCAAGCCAATGGTTAAAACAATTATGAGAGATCAATATCAAGATAGAGATCTTCTCCTCTACTCTTTTTGGATGGAAAAAAAATAAAAAGAACAACAAATTATTGTCACTTTAAAGTTGTTTGAATTTCACTCACCCATTCATTCATTCGTTCATTAAAAAAAAAACAGAATTTTTGTTTTGTAATCACGTTCCCTATGCGGCCTATATGGGCTTGAGGAATAGTTTAAATCATGCTTATTGATCATTATCTCTAAACTGAAATGTGTGTTTGGTAACATGTAATTATGGAACTCAATAATGTAAATCATTTTACAAAATATATGTATGTATGTATGTGTGCATATTCTATGAGAGTATGATTTTAAGAAATTCTCAAGATATTTCAAAATCAGATAAGAAATCAGCAGGAAGAAAATTAAGCATTTTTTTTTTTTTTGGTAAGAAATACATGCATGCACCCAGTATACTGATCATGATGGCTTTCTGTTATTTCTTTGGTTCTTAAAAGTAAATCATACTTCTTTAACTTAATACCTGGTCATTGGTGACCAGCTGATTGAATTTTATTCTATTTAAAATTTTTTTTAATTTTTTTTTATCTTGGCCCTTATTTTAACTATTTTGTCATTTAAGTTGGTTCGTTTCACTTCTTTACTTTTCTTAGCAAAACAACAGGGTGCTTCTTAAAACTAGAATTTTTCCTTTTTAGGTTTTGATTAGACATTCTTTTCGATAACGTTAATTTCTTATCAGTTGAAATGAATCTAAAAGCATATGCCTAAGGTATCGATTTTATTTGAGATCACAAAAAACTAAAGAAAATAATTTTAATGGCTTTACTGTACATTTTTTGTTGAATACTTTAACCCTACAAAGATCGTTTAAAACTATGTTGGCTTTACCTTGAAATTTAGCCACAAGCTTGCATATATAATTGGTCATGACTGGCGAAATCTACAGTTTAACGACAGATTTTTGAGAAACATTTTCTGGCAGTTTTTTCCAAAAGTCTGCTAAGAGAAAGATGCCAAAAAAATATTTTTCATATTTCGTTTCATGTTTGTGATGTCTGTTCTGGGGTTTGATCAACGTCCTCATATCTAATAAGACAACACACTACCTACTAGACTACGGCTACTTCAACACATTGATTAATGAAATGCATCCCACAATGAGGGCCGGGAGTTAAACTTACTGGCAGCGAACAACGTTATGTGGTTTGTTAGGGTAACAGTATTTATAGAGTGAGTTAGCACTCTAACTCCACAATAAAGCAAGTATTTCTAAATAATTTGTACATTTGCTACTTAAACTGATGGAAAAAAAAAAAATGTGGAACAGAAGATAAAGCAGACTTTTTGCAAAATGGAGGACGCTTTGCCCTCGTTCTAGTGGTGTTCGGTATGAATACCGCCTACACCCCGCCAGAAGTTAAATGCAATTATTTTGAACGTATAATGTTTTATTTATATCATTCCACATGATAGTGAACAGTTTAACATAACCTCCAGTCATGTTTTATATGAAATGACTGACTGATGCTCTCGTTGTGGAGACCAGAGTGTTCTGCATCCTTATATTTTGCTTTTATTGGCTGAAGTAAGCTTTCGGTCAGATGTTAGCAAAGGCGTTTTTTGAAATCGAATTGTTGATACAGTGGATTCCATATTTTTAAAGAGTTTTGGAACGATCTACGAAGACAGAAGCTTTTATGTTTTACGCGCAGATTGATTGTTTTTTTTTTTACTATGAACTCCTACTTGTATTGTATTTTGCAAGATTGCTTATGGTGTTAAACACAGCCATTTCTCTGCAGTTGCGGGAATTTTTTAAGAAGCCACTTTTAGGTAACTTTTCTAGAATGATTTTTTACAAACTCCTTCATTTCTTGCAAGATGCGAGGCAACAGAAGTTCAGCTGTAGTTTCGATGTCAACTCGTAGAGTTTCAGCTGTTGTTCCATATTCGTCTGTGCCATTTGATAGCCTTATTTGGGTTAGACTAGGGCGGTTAAATGATAGTCTTAAGCTAATTCCAGGTTCATTTTGTTGTGTTCAGCAGTTATTCTGTCTGGTTTCACATCTCGGCATCCCACAATCGTCAGATGTAGTTTCAAGCCGATACTTCTGCTGCTATTGCCAGCCATTTCAGGAACATAGTTTTGGCTGTTTTTTAGCCTGCGGTACTTATTTATCCAGCTGTTGCTATTGCAGGTTTGGAGAATATTTGTTGTGTATTTGCTGATACAGACTCTGTGTATGATGCTGCTTAGGTTTGAAAAAAAAAAAACACTTTCATCGTAAGATTTTTAAGGAACATAGAAATTGAAGACAAATAACGCCTTTTATGCAGAGAATAAGAAATTTATGGTAATCGATCACCCATATAGTGTTTGATGTTTGTTGTTTAATATTTGAATTTTATTGGGTTGTTTTCTTCTTTCTGATGAGCCTACATTGCTTTGGTGTAATTGTCCAATTCGTCGTAATTTAAGATTTAATTTAACAGACGCTAGTTTTTTGATGATATGCGTAGCTATTAATTGTGTGTTAGTTTAGTTTAGGTTGCCGCAATAGCTTTGAATACCAAAGCTCACTTGATGACACATAGCAGCCCGTTGTGATGCCACAGTAATCGTGTGTGGCATATCATAGAAATTATTTTTCAATCAGGTTCAAACCATTTCTAGGCAAACGGCAATGAATGTTGTCAAGATGGCTTTTTTGGCAACAATTTCCCATGGCAACTTTTATTCAGAAACCCAGTGAAAAAGTCGTCTTTACGTAAACATTTTAAAATTTTAAAGAATACAACATTTCAAGTCTTTCAACAATTTACCCTCCACATTCCACAAACGACTCATTCCGTATATGACTCATACTGGCCAACGACAGCTTCTTCCCATAAATTAATTTTCTAAATTGAAAACCAATAAAACAAATAAAATATATTTAAAGAATACAACAACAACAAGGAGAAAAAAAGAGATACAAACAAACAGCGAGCAGCACGACAAAAATGTTCTCTTATCAATTAAAGGTCAAAATGGAATGTTGCAGCACAAATTACAAAATGAAACGTAATAATGCCACACTAACAACAGCAACAACAGTAACAACAGCAATAAACTAAATTATACGACTACAACAACAAGAAACCAACAAAAAATTCTTTAAATGAGTTTAAAAAACGTCCCCCGAGCGACAACAATTAGTAACACAGAGTAACAGAGGAAAACATGAGACCAACAGGCCAACATAAAGTGCTGATAAGAAGCCACACACACCGCACGGGACAGAAAATATGTGAAACCCTATAAAAATTAAAAAAAACTTTTTTTTGTTTCTGTTGCTGTTGATTTCTTAAATTAAAAAATATTTATAATGAAAGGTATGTGGCGTTATACAAAAAAAAATGTTTTTTGTTTCTTGACATCACTAAAGCAATTAGGATGTCAGGAAAGAAAAAAAGGAAACTTAAGGGAAATAAATAAAATGTTTATGGATGATAAAAAAAACCACAAAAACAACAAATATGTTGAAATTATTATAACAAGTGAGAGTCTTCGAATCATACATACGAGTACTTTTAAGTTAATTTTCGCGAAAAATGTCTTCAAAAGCAATTGCAAATTCATTTGTCCCACTGTGCTTATATAAGCAAGAGAAAAACCACACTTTTGTTCATAATCTATGGACACAAAACCTATAATCTAAAGTAACCAGAATTAGAAACCCAAATGAAAACTCTTAACTCAAGTTTGTGTCTTAAGTCTTTTGTTCAGTCATAAGCTTTGTGTAACAACACCATCATTCTTGAAGTGGCTCCCTAAATAGCAAAGAAGAAATTCATTTCTTAGTAGTTTGGTGATCCTTGGTTTTTTTGTTTAAGTATTCCATCAGGAAGAATCGTAAAAATCACGAGAGACAATGCGAATCCCTGTATGAGCCAGAAAATGTCACAGAAAAAAATGTATGAAACACCAAAACTCAAACACTACTACAGCCGATATTTTCAAATGCAACTTTACGAACTAGGTACAGGGATTTAATGGGTCAGGAGGTCTGAGGCATTGATCAAACGGAAAACTGGATTCAATATTTACTGGTATCGGATAAAGAATGATTCTATTTGGGGAAGTGGACCTAGTGGGCTAGATAGCAATAGTCTGAAGGATTTCAAAACGGGGTTTCTTACGGTCGGTCGTTACTTGAGGAAGGAAATATTGGCGTCGAAGAGAATTCATTTCTTCAAGTGAGCAACAAAAGTTTTCGATGTAAAGGGAGCTAAATTGTCATCGTTTGTTTATCGATAATTTACAGTTTTTTATCGATGACTTGCACTTTCTTTTTTTAAGCGATTATTTGCCTTTTTTGGTCGATGGTTTGCAGGTTTTTGATCGATTACATGCATTTTTTCTATTAATGACTTGAATTTTTGGGCCAAGACTTTCATTTTTTGGCTGATGACTTGCATTCTTTTGCCGATGACTTGCATTTTTGGTAGATGACCTGCATTTTTGGTAGACGACATGCATTCTTGGTAGATGACTTGAATTTGTTTGCCGATGACTTGCATTTTTATTAGATGACATGCATTTTGGGTCAATGACATGCATTTTTTTTTGCCGATGACTTGCATTTTTGGTAGATGACATGTATTTTTGGTCAATGACTTGCATTTTTTTTGGTCGATGACTTAAAAATTTTGCAGCAATGAATGACATTTTTTTTGCCGATGATAAAGATACTAGATTCAGTACCTATGTTAGCTTCGACACCCGATCTTAAGTAATGTTTGACCATAACAAAAACTGTTTTGGAATCCTTAATACCAGGGCTATCCACCCCACTAGGTCCGTTGATGGATTAATGTCACTACTTTCAGACTATCTATGATGGTATGAAGGAGGAAGGAAAAAGACATTTTTTTGGCTCTTGGCAAGAAATTAAATAAATAGAGCTCGCTACAAGAGTAATTACTAGATACAGTATGATTGGACGTGTATCTGGTCATAGGGCCTATCCATTTTATGATTATTTTAGGAGCTGTTGTTGATTTAGGATAGAATTTTCAAGATTTTACAGTGGGTCGTATGGCCTCCGATTGATTGATAGCAATAACGACTAGGCAGTGATTGATGGACCTGCTGTTACCGCACTTGGACATGCCAGAGAAGGCCAGTCATTTAGTTTAGTTAAAGAAATATTACGAAATGAACATTAATTTGGTTGCTATGGCCTCACACATTGGTTACCATCCCATATGCAGTCTATTAAATTGCTTCTTTTCTTCTAAATTTGTGTGTGTGTGTGTGCAACAATTAAATTATCTCGAAATTCTTTAAAAAAAATATTAAAATTCCTTAAAGGCGCCTTTTTTCCCACCACCTGTTAACTTTAGTTAAACGATAACAGTAGGCCTAATAATCGTTACACAGATTATCTAATAATTTTGCATACATAAACGGATACAAACACTTAAAAAGCCATTAAAATGGGTGAAATTAATATAATAACAAATTTTTTACACAATAATTACCAGCACCTAATAAAACAAAAACAATTTAATTAAGAGAAAGACAAAAAAAAAATAACGCTAGCAATCGTAAAAAATCTTTATTTAACAATCATTTTATATTCGATTACAAAAGTAAATGCCTATAAAAAAAGAGGAAGAAATGTGTTCTGCCAATAACTGCCACTGCATGTGGGTACAATAATAAAATTTTTAGATGAAATTCCACAAACCACAGGTACACTCAATTGTATTTTTTGCCTTGTCTAAGCCTAAGTCTAAGTCTGTATAACAAGTATTCAAAATATTTCAACATTCTTGACTTATCCGACATGATCTTGAATACGGAATACAAGCATAGAAATGGAAAAATAAAAGACAACAGCCAACAGCCCATTGACAGAGAGATAAAGAGAGGAAAAGTATACTCCACTGCAACCACATAACATAACATGACATGGCAAAACAAATAAATAAAGGGGCAGAGGGGGGGAGGGAGCATCCAACTTGAAAAGATGCTCTAAATTCTTGCAAAAATAGAAAGGAAAAGAAGATCACACAGACAAGATGATGACATTAATAATGATGTTATCAAATGTTAATGAACGCCTGTGGAATGTGTGGAAAGCCAAGAGACAAATGTATGGAATTTTAATTACCATAACCATAACCATAATAATAATAATAATATTATTATTATTAGTATTATTGTTATTATTATTATGCACGTGGAGTGTTCGTTTTTTTTTCTTCTACGGTTTGGCACCTATCTATGTATGTATGCCTGAATAACCATTAACCACATCACACATTGTGCAGTAAAACTAGCCTTACATAGATATGTAGTTCATGCCTATTTTATCGGTTACTTTAAGCATACAACACCAACATATTGTAAAACAAAAGAAGTGAAAACAATAAAATTGAAACATAAAAAACATCATTTACAGAGAAGTTTGGAAGTGTTACTGTTGAAAGGAAGAGAGGGGGCTCCCCTTCTGCTATTTCTTAAAATTTATACAAAACAAATTCTTATAAGAAGTGCACAGTTTAATAAGGCTTGAGGAATACTCAATTGGAGTGAGTAAGAGTTTCTAGTGAGATAGTCTCCTGATTAGAAACATAACATAGCATAGCATAGCCTCAAACCCATTGCAGACGACAAAGTGGTGACATAGCAATTATATAGTTGCATATGCGTTTGCTAAGAAAATTGACATTGCTAAGGAAAATTTTGTCGTCATTAATCTATAGATACTATTCATTATCTATACGTGTTATTATATATATAATAACAGATAAGATTTCACTGGAAATGCCCGCAAGATTGGCCTTACAGCCTTTACACGGGGGTAAGTATGTCCGATTTCTAGCCATATTGTCTAAATGACACAGAAAGAGACGATATTTTCGGCTTAATTTTGGATAATAAGCTAAGTTTTAATCGAATAAAAGCCATTGCAAACAACCGATTGTCGACTTCTTATACAAGGATATAGTTCGCTCCTATTGAGTGGAGAGCGGATATCAACCTAGGTATGCCAGCCAGGATTTCAATCTGGCTTCCCACACCACCCATGTTAAGTGTGTTAATTTTATTCTTGAGTAGTGGGACCTACAGTTTTAACGTCGTCTCTGAATGATAGATTTTTGAGAAACTTTTCATGGTATTTTTTTACACACTCTGAGCTTTTGGCAAAAAACTGCTGAGAGATAGTTGCCGAAAGAAATATTTTTTTTTCAAATTTCGATATATTCGAGTTGTTTGAGGTGGGCTTTGAGCCATGGACAACGCACTTCAATGCGTGGAAGAATACTACAGACGATAAGGCATAAGAAGTGGAAAATGAAATCCAACTCTGTCAATACCCTATCTTGACAGGGGGCGCAAGGGGTCTCTGATGAGGATGAAGAGAAGTTTATGTGGCATTACTTGTGTCTGTGATTTACGCAAATCACGTAAACGTACGCAATTGAACGTTGAGTAAAAGAGTGTGATGAACATTTTGAACTAAGTAAGCAGCACAAGTTGTTTGTACCATGGAGACTCTGCTATTTGAGGTCTCTACGTAATCTAACCTTAGATTAGAAAAATTTTATCGAATAAACTTTTTTAGAGAAAAATTTTAGCGAAAAATATTATTGCAAAGTGAAATATAAATCACTACAATCCAGTGTTTATAAAATAAGTTTCTAAAATCGAGGACAAGGCAGCCACAAACCAAAACGTAAATTTGATTTTCACTTCAGATTCCCTTGTTTATATTGATGGTATATTGATTTATGTTTGGAAAACCTTTCTGTTAGAAGCCTAAAAATCTATAACGGAGGCTACACTCATGTTATTATATTTCAGTCTTCTCAAAGTCAGCCTCAATCCATAAACCGGACTTTTCAATAAAGTCGACAGAGTGTGGTCAAAGAAAGGCTGGGACCCTAAGAATTTCATTTGGATTCTCTTTGATTGCCTTAAAATTCTGCTCGCATTATTTTATTAAATATTTCCACTACCCATACAACTAGTTTAAGTATGTATTTAACTTTCAAACATAATTTCAATTAAACTGAACATCAATACCAAAACTAAAAAATCAAGTTTGTTTCTTAAGTCTTTTGTTTTTCATATGCCTTAAGTGATCATAATTCACTTTTTACATTTTCCTACTCTACAGTCTAATGGCCTATTTTATGTAGAATTTTTCCATGGAAAATATTTTTTTGTTGTGCTGTCAACTAAAAAATAAATTTTCCAAACGCTCCTGCTTTTTATTGGAATTTTCTTTTTGAACTGGGCGCCATATCGAGTAATTAAACAAGAACAATTATGTTTCTACGATCTACCGTCACCAATAATAATAACAACAGCAACAACAACCGTAGACAACATCATAATCATCATTATGAGAATATGGCAGTAAAATGAAACAGCCAACGAAAGAAAATATTCCTCCAGCTGAAGTGTTAGTAGTAGTAGTAGTAGTAGTAGTAGTGATGGTGGCTATATTAAAAGCGTCTTGGTGTCTGCGGAATTTTAATATGCAAATTTTTTTGTTTTTTTTTCGTTGTACATTAAGGTCGTATGAAAAAAGATGAAAAAGAAGAAAATAATAACAGAAGCCATTTAAAATAATAAATAAATGCAAGAGAATAACTATAAGAATATGGGTGTTTCCAAGCATCCATCAAACAATAGAGATTGTTTTTTGCACTCTTTAATACAATGTATTTAAAAGGAATTTCTGTACAAATTATAACAATCATTAATTAAATTAATTAAAAAAAATTATTTATGCAATCACCTGAAGTGATTATTGCTGGCACTATTAATCATAAACGTACTTAAAGTAAAGTGACAATTCCAAGTGTAAAGGTAATAAAATTATTAAATATGGAGAGGGGAACAGAAAAAATTTTCAATACAAACACTCACGTCATTATTGTCGATGAGATAATTTCCTGGTTAAACTGTTAAACGAATTGTCAGTCAGCACGTCAGAGCCAATGTGCTAGTCCGTTCATCAGTTACAGTATGTTTATCACGTGGTAATTTCGCTTTAGCTGGAGGTAATTAAACCAAATAATTGATGATGTTGTCAATTCGAATTTAAATAATTAATAGAGTTGTCATATCATATAACTGCCATTTATTCAATAAAGATTTATTGTTAAATGCAAACAAAACAACAACAACAACAACAAATTATTATATATTATTTAAAAAAAAAAAGAAAACAAAAACAGATTCTTAAACATACTTAGTGAGTTACTAAAATTAAAAAGCTTGCTTGCTTGCATACTTATATTTGTTTTGAAACCAAAGTAAAAAAAAATAAAAAAACAAAAGACTTAAACAACAAACTTGTATTAGAATTCTACTCGTATTATCACCCATGACCAGCTGTCGTTCGATGACTATTACAGCAATATGTTGTTATTTACTTTGCCTTATTTTAATTGTATTTCCATTTAAATTTTCTTAGATTTTTTTTCTTCCACGTTTCATTCACATTCTGTGTGTAATGAACCAGAATTTATTAAATCTCACCACAAACAATCACTTGATTAATTATGCAGCAGTTTTGTTGGGGGTATTATTATTATTATTTCAGTTGAAAGTTTCAATAACTGCTTAATTGTTTAACGAAATGACATACTCAACATTACGCTAAAAGCAGTAAGAATTTTATAATATGACAGTGAATGATTATTTTCAGTTAAAGCCGTCGTGGAACATGTTTGGAAATTAATCAAGTGAAGTAACAAACAAAAAAAAAAACAGTTAACACAAATGAATAATATTTTTCAAACATATGTTTTAAAATAAGTCTTTGGATTTTGTTAAAATTTATTTCCGCAAACGATCTGAAAAGATTTTTACAGAGCAGCCATAGTGTAGTAAGTAGTGTGTTGTCTTATTAGACGTAAGGCTACGGTTCAAACCCCACATCAGACATCTCTAACAAGACGAAGTCTGAACAGATATTTCTTTGGCGACTACCTCTCAGCAGATTTCTGGCAAAAACTCTGAGAGTGAATAAAATTGCCTTGAAGAGTTTCTCAAAAATCTGTCGTTTGTAGTCGTCCCGTTGGCGGGACCATGGATAAAATTAACACAGAAAACATAAGTGGTATGGGAAGCTAGGTCGTAATGCTGACTGTAGGGGTTGTATATGTATGTAAAAGGACAAGATTGTCCCTGTTTTATGTTCGTTAATACTCTGGCACTCGGGTTAGCTATATAATTCGCTTTATTGCCTATAATTCCATTATGACTAGGTAACTATGCAATGTGGACCTTTAGTAATTATTTAGAAATAGATAAAATTCGGTGCCTATAGTAATTAATAAGTTGATAGCCATTTAACTTTGTGTAGAATTTATCAAATCAGAAATAGATCACATCATATATTTCGTGATTGCATGTATCTCACCTTGGAAAATTTTATTATGGTCCAGTGGCAACAGGCATAGTTTGATTGTTGGTTTTTCTATGTAGAGATCAATTCCCCTTCTATCACTAAGTTGAAAGCCATATGTGTAGCAATATGCTACCCCCCAACCAACAAAATACACACATCGTACGGTACACGGAACTACGCAAACAAATACGAGGACAAAACAAAATAATCGTGAATAATCGGTTAGTAATGGAACGTGAATCTGTGATTAAAGCCGACAGTGTATTAAAAAAAACGTTTTACTATGTAAAGATCGTTTCTCTTCCTATATCTAAGTTCACGTTCCCGCCGGCTGTTATATTTATAAGACGTTATTAATTGTAATTGTTATTAAAAATAAATGCTTTTAGGAGAACGTGACTCTCAGGTATTTTTTTCGACAGCTGAAGTGCTAAAGATCCAAATATTTGGTATTATGTATCGCCTAATAACTTGAACAGTTGCAGTTAAGTGCGGTCTTTACGAGCATATTTGCAATGGATCCGTTTGATCAAGAAAGTGGACTTGGTATGCATGCAGTGCCCCAATTATTTCCCCCGAGCAGAAGATACGCTTTATCGGTTGGATAATAATTATTATTTTAAATGCTCTTACAGCTGATGTTCTCATAGCACCACCAATCATAAAACAAAGCAAGTTCACAAGGATTTCGTCAACATAACTCAACATCTTTGAAAGAAAAGTGGCCTCTAAAAAATTCTCCGAGTCTTTTGAAAAGAAGATTAGGTCAGGTTAGCGGGTAGCTTACCGTTCACAGGCAAGTTCACTCAGTGGCCCATATGGCTCATTGTATCACCCAGTGTGTGGTAAGGCCCCTTTTTCGTGATCTGTAAGTCGTGCACCGAGCACCGCCTCGTGCCATTAGTGGCACATTAGCCACCACATTCTGTCTCCTAAAAACCACTGTCCACTGCTGGACACAACAGTTATGAAAGTCGGCAACCAGGTATGTTGAATTGCATGCTGCTTTTTCCAATTTGGAAATGTATTCTTGTAGAGGCGCTTATATCCTCTCTATAGTCTCCTCCTCAGACATCTCAGATCTTTTCTGTGCCAGTTCGTCCACCTTCTCATTGCACTCTATGCCACAGTGTCCCGGAACCCAATAGAGGCGGGTGTTGTATCGTCGGTATACGGTGTAGAGAATCCATGTAACTCCTGACGCTTTTTCATTTGATAAGATGGGTTCCCAGGGCTTTGTTTGCTTTTTAACTGACCACATATACTCTTAAGTTGGAAGGATACGCGGTTTCAACATGCGCGTAGTTTCGGAAAAGAAGCTCGTCTAAAAACAAAAAGTACCTGGCACAAATGCAAAACTACGAATTTGGAGGCTAGATACGCACGTCGAGTTTTCAAGCATGTAAAGCGGGTATGTAAAACAAAATGTGAAGCATTTTTTATTGTAGTCATATGGTTTCTTTTCAAATATCTTCCAAACTTAATAATACTTGTGATTAACATGATTTTCAAAAACCAAATTCGTTTATTAAGTTCTTAAAGGGAAATCTAATTAATCTGATCTAATTTACGAAATACACACCCAATAAAATGCTTGAGAATTCAAACGAATGCTTTACGTTTACTGCCCAAAGCCCTTTCTTTAAGTTACATTGAGTGTGGCCACAACAACAGCTACAATAACAATGAGCAATAACAATTTTTTGACCAACGGCTACAAACTTAGCACTCAGGGTGGTCCTTATTGACCAAAAAGTACACCAAAAAAAAAAACAGAAGAAAAACAAAAAAATTGTACTTTCAAGAAGGCAGCCAGCCAGTCAGCGCATCAACACTAGCAAACAAAACAAAAGCAAAAACAACAAGAACAAGAACCATAAGTTTGGAAAAACCAAAAAAAAAAATAGTTTTAGTGGTAGTGGTGGTGGTGGTACAAATGCCATCATCAACATCGTCAGCATCAGCAACATTGCGATACAAGATGGTATACTTGGGTCACCAATTGTAATGCTGGCGCTCTGATGATGGTTATAATACTATGGCCTGTTGGTTTGAGCCAAGACTGTGTGGCATTTGGTTGTAAAATAAATATGTACGTTACGTGTGTATGGCTCGCTGGCACGCTCACGAATTGCAATACGAGCAACATGAATATGGAAACCAAAAACGAAAATTGAGCAACGAAACGAAAATCGCAACTTTGAAGCGCACAAAGTTCATGTCAGCCAGAACGAACAGAATGATGTGAACAGTGTAACGCAAGTAATGAAACTAAAATAAAGTAAGCGAAGAATGAAAATAAAAGAATTCTACGAAAAACGAATTGAGAAAAAATCCCAAAACGAAACGCCATTTTTTCTTCACAATCTTTCATGTTTTTTTGTTTTTGTTTTTTGTTTTTTCATTTTTCATTTATAAAATGGGCATGAGATCGGTGGTGTCCAAGAAAACAAGTGCTCTGCAGCTCTGTGTAGCGTTGGACATAACCACGATTTCAGCGCTTTTTGTCGTGTTGATGTTAAATTCTATGGGATTCTTTTCAAGTTTTCTTTTGTTCTACTCTTCTTTTTATTATTTTTGTTTTTGGGAGAATGTTGCAACAACAACTTCAATCTGGTGGTTTTGTTAAATTTTGTGATGTTATTGCAAAATCTGGAATTGAAAGTAATTTATTTCTTTATTGTTTTACGAATTTACATTGCAACATTTAAAAAAAAAACAACAACAGTAACAGCAGTAACAAAAAAAAAACAATTAAATGCAGCAGCAACATCAGAAGCCTGCACCACCACCACCATCAATAGTACCACCAATAACATCAAACAACGACAACAGAGTCCACCATAACAATCAAAGCCGACAAAACATTTAAAAAACTTGGGAGAATTTTCAGAAACTTGCCAAATGTGAAAACGTGACCAACTGCTGAAAAGGGATAAAGAAATTGGGAATTTATTGGAAATTTTATGCGAATAAAGGATAAGAGGCATATATGCCTCCATTTTAATATTCTAGAAGAGGACATTACAACTCTTGTTGTAGCTGCTGAGATTAGGATAAAAGGTAGATCAATGGCTATGTACCAGCCAAAACATTTTGAGAACTCTGAGCCTTGTAAGACAGATGGAAAGACGAGAAACAATTTTTGCTGCAAATTGTTACTGACAATGAAAAATGGATTTATATTCAGAATCCTAAACGTAAATAATCATGGGTTATTTCGGAACAACCATCAAATTCGATTGTTCTACATTAGAGAGTCTGTTTATTTGGCGTCCCAATATATCACCGCTGATTTGGTCTTCTGAAGGAATATAAATAGAAATCTAAGAGTTCAAAGTTTATTATCATTGGCCCAAATATCATTAAGTTCATAGCTTGAAGCTATGTCTATCACGACAGTTAGAAAAGCCCCTTTGTGCTTGAGATAATGACCGCTCAGTTGGGATGGGGAATAAACTTTGCTAAATAAAAAAAAAAAAGAAGTCTAGTATGTACTATGTTGGCATATTAGAAGCGACAGCGTTATTCAACCCTGGTTCTAGCCATCTTAAACCAAACGAAATTTTAAATATTTCATTGGCCACATCTTCTCAGCAGCCTTCTGGCGAAAACTCTGAGGGTAAACAAAATTGCCATGAATAGTTTCTCAAAATCTTTCGTTCGAAGTCGAATTTAAATTATAAGTTTCGCCACCCATAAATGAAATTAACACTCTCAACATCAGGGGTGTAACAAGCTATGTCGTAATCCTCACTGAAGTAGTACAGGCTTTCGTATATCTTGGCTCCGTCACAAGAAAACTTTTCTTAATCGAAATATTAAAACTAAAACGCTTTGCGCCAAACAAACTAAACAAGATAAGTAGACAACAACAAAATACACATATTATACGGTACACGGCATTACGCAAAACAATATGTTTGAAATTACGAGAGCGAAATAAAATAATCTTAAATAATGTTATGGAACGTTACTCTATGTTAATATGTATAGGAGAGCAACATAGGTGGTGTTAAAGACTTTCCTTTTCATCTCCTTCCCTAAAGCGATGGTATGCGCCTTCTTTTTACAAAATAAGTAACAATATACACAAGTGAGGCTATCCATTAGTTTCTCCTAGCTTCCCATCTACAGCATGTATGGCATCACGTTGAAGCTTAAGGTGCACTAGCTAGCATAGATATACCCATGTCTTCCAAATACGATGGTACCTATAAGTAGATGCCAGTCCTTGCTAGCTCGTATGCTAGTATATTCCTTTGATGATGGATTGTCATAATCCATCGTTCATTGACCTTTGAAGCAAGCGAATTGAATGATATTTTCGATTCCCATTATTTTACAGATGACTCGTTATTATTGATAAGCTTATGGGTCAACCAAACTTTTAACCCTTTGACGCATAAGGGACAGCGGTGTCCCAAACGGTTTACTTGACAAAATTTTAAAATTAAGGAAATTAGTCCAGTAAAAGTAGGACAATTGACTCCCAATGCAAAATAGTAGGAAGTAGTAGAATAAGATATTAAAAAAGGTACTTCCCTGTATAGAGTGGGTCCCATTTTCAACCGCTTATACATATTGTACATACTTAAGGTAAAATATAAATGTTAGTATGACTATCCATTAAAATGTACATTCGGGTGATGATATTTCATTGGTTTACTAGCTGCATCATGATGGGCATTGTTATTTTTAGAGAACATAACCAAAAAAAAAACAAAAAAAAAAAAAAGCAAAAAAGCAAAAAGGGAGAAAGAAAAAAAACTATTTAACTGTCCGTCCTCAGACCATCGAAATGAATGACTAAGGGACTCAGCGAAAAACAAAAACAAAAATAACCACAATGCGTGTGGATACTGGTTTTTTTTTCTTAATTTTCCTTAAAGTTCGTTTATGTTTTTTTTGTGGTATGGTGTAGTATGGTGTGGTGTGGTGTGGTTTGGTGGTGGCCAGACACTGCCAGATGCTCAGGCTGGAGGCTCACACTGATCATCATCGCTGAACATCAACGGCAGCCAAGAACAAGGCTGGAAACAACTTTATGGTATAATAGTTGCTGTTGTTGTATTTTGGGATTCTTGGCGTTTCTACAGGTTTCGTTTAAAAATTGAATTGAAAACTACAAGAGTACCGCTCATGATCATCAGTGTCAATGTTAAATAAACTCCCATGTATTGCACAAGCTATTAAATGTCGTTTAAGAGATTGTCTGTTTGTTTTGTTTGTTTGTTTATTTGTTTGCTTGTTTTATTTTTCTTATTTGTTGTTGTTGTTGTTGTTATTGTTATTGTCTAGTTGTTGCAATGTTGATGACGTTGTTTTAGGTAAGCAGGCATACATACAATTGTGTTGTTGCACATGTGTGTGGCAACTTAAAAGCGCCCACCACCATGGTATAGTATTTTAAACACACCATAAGGAAAAATTTATTTACTAATCGTATAATAAAAATTTCTGCAAAACTCAACAAAAGAAGAAGAAGAATTTCTACAGTATAGAAGTACACACACACACACACACATACACTTATATACAATATTATCCATCGATTAATCGCCCTAAGGAATGCGTTCGAAATGCAAAATGTCAGCTTTTTTAAAATTCTTTAAACGTTTTGTGGTATTTCTTTTGTTTTCTGTGAGAAATTTCAAGCCAACAAACATAAATTACTTAAAACACTGACATCTTCTACTAAAAAAAAAAGAAAAAAAAAATACAAAAACAAAAACAAATAAAAAATTTTAACTTGCCTCACTCATTCACTCACAATGTGGCAGGGTATACCATAAACACAAAAACATACAAACAAACAAACAAAAAATTGGTACATATATTGCAACGAAATGATTTTTCCATTCCACCACCACCACCACCACCACCACCAACAACAACAACAACAACGCGAACAATAAGTTGTTTTGAAAAACGCTTTTTATTCTTTTGTATTGAAAACCTTTTCTTTTCGCTTTATTGTTGTGTAACATGTTGCATGCTACTTATCGCATTTGTGTTTATAGTTGTTGTTGTTATTAGTTTTTATAGTTGTTATTTGATTTGAGCTCGTGTTCTCCTTATAATAGTGGTGGCTGTGTGGCATTAATACTGCAGACTAAAAATACAGGAAAAAAAAAAGAAAAAAAAAACGCAGAAACCATTAAAATTTTTGTTGTTGCTGTGGCAATTTTCTTTGTTGCTACTAATGTTGTTGTTATTGTTGTCTTCAATTTACGTTTGCAAATAAATTTTATATTGAAATTGTTTTGAAAATGAAAAAGAAAATTTATTATCGCGTATCGTTTTATTGCTATTATTTAATTTTGTACAAATTGTTGTTGTTATTGTTGTTGTATTATTTTTTTTTTTTTTTGGCAGAGTAGAAGAATTGTCATCGCTTAGTTGAA
Source organism: Sarcophaga rosellei (assembly GCA_930367235.1). Lineage (NCBI taxonomy): Eukaryota > Metazoa > Arthropoda > Insecta > Diptera > Sarcophagidae > Sarcophaga > Sarcophaga rosellei. The sequence continues at coordinate 34,992,859 of OV884019.1, forward strand.
AATATTGTTTGACAAACATAAGACTTAAGACACGAACTTGATTTATATGGTATGAAAGGCATTATTTGTATGTCAATACAAAAGACTTAAGAAACAAACTTTTTTTTTAATGTTTTTTTTTGTTTTAACAAATAATTTTAAGAAAACTGAAATGGTGGTATAAATTAGCAAATAATAGTATTTACAATTAAATTTGTGCAGCACCTTACTGATAGGCACAAATATTTTCGACTTAATTGTGTGCTTTCAAGGGTTTCAGGTTCAATAATCAGGGAAACTTTTGGAATATCAGGGCATCCTTAGATTTCCTTTTTTTTCTGAACATATGATGAGCGTTTCTTTGTTTCTTCTTTTTACTCATAAAGTATTTGATGTACTTTTCGATTTTTATTAAGATTTCCACAAAAAGAATTACATACAAAGTCCATCATAGTGCATTAGTTGCTAGTGATCCATGATGTGTCAACTTTAAGTTCAAAAGAAGATTTTAAATAGTACATGCTCCAAATGACCAAGCTGCTATACTAGAGAACCATGCAGTGATACTATTTTCCTAGTACGACAACAGCTGCTGGAAACCTAATTCAGTACAATACTCAGCAGTCTACTGGGAAGAGGCCCGAAACAGAGATCAACAATGAATCGTATTTTCGCTACTCAAGTCAACAGTATTGAAATTGAACTATTCTGATTCATTCGTACTCACTACAACATTGATTTTTAAGTACAGGGTGGAATCAGTATGAGTATAACGTTGACATCAAACTCATAACATTCGAGCAATGCTTGATTCATACGCCTACTCATACAGATTCATAAATTTAGAAAAATACTTATAATACTCATAAATGATTCGAGTGATTCGAATTATTCATCAAAATTTACAGTCTAAGTTGAATTTATAAAAAAAGCAGATAAAAAAAGACAAAGACAGCAAGTAAAGCAAACACACAACCTTCTAGTGAGTATTGTAGTGTTCGTATGCGAATCATACTTATTTTGTGATTCTTGTAAATCTTGTGTAAAGGAGTTTCGAAATCAACAACATCATGCGTATTGTTAAGTATGAGTACGATGAATACTTCAAACTTTGAATATGAGTTGTATGAGTATGATATTAAGATAAGTATGAATGCGTATAAGTAGCAGAAATTATGAGTGATTAGAATCTACTCATTTTTTTGGAATAATCAGTGCTGATCTCTGGTCTGAAAGGAAACTATTTGGCATAAAAAAACGCTTCCTTTCAATATTAAAATTTATTTCCTGCCACTCATAGGAAATGTAAATGCCTACAACGTGGGTGATTGGAGGAAATTGACCGCCGTCCCTGCTAAACGATTGTTATTGTAAATAATGTATGTACATATGTATGCATGCTTGATATTTTGCAAAACACAGCAAACGCAAAGGAATATTACAAAGTCGTTGCGTTTAATTCTCTTTTTTATTATCGCCGTGTGCTTGTTTCTAAAGAAAGTCGTTTTCCTACTTGTGACAACGGTTTCCGTTGTAGTGATGGACGTTAGAAGTCGCAGTAGTCTAGTAGGTAGTCTGATGGATTATTGGACGTGATGCCAAGGTTCAAACCCTAGATCAGACATCTCGAAGAAAACGAAATATGAAGATTTCTTGCAAAAACTCTGAAACTAAGTAAAATTGCAATCAAAAATCTGTCGTTCGGAATGGAATTTAAATTGTTTCTCCATGTACTCAATATAAGTGGTGTGAGCAGCTAGCTTGTAATCCTAACTGTAGGGTTGTCATGACTAACTATGTATATATGTATCCATATATGTGTATACATATAATGAGTAATCGATAATTCAAACCAGCAAGGTTGGTAGCCCTGATGAACTTCCCATCGAACTGTATGAAGCAACAGTTTATTTACAATGTATTGCTAGAAGAAACTATATCCAACAATTGGAAACTCTGTGTCCTCTGTGCTGTACTGCAAAATGGAGACCATACAATATGATTTAATTACAATGGTATAAGTCTCTTCTTTTTTCCTATTGCGTTTAATATTTTTACTAGTGTGAACGACCAAAGTCACTCACTAAGGCACTGGATGGACTTTATTAGTGCAGCTTCAGGCTTGCTATCGTCAATCTAACACTCTAAGGTGCAAAATCATGGTTGCTGTAATCATATGCCGAAGCAACTGCATTGAGAATATTCGTTTGACTCAAGACATTCAATCCAGTCTAATATGGACATTGTTTGTTAACATCGAGAAGAAACATACAATAGGCTAAGTAAAGGTTTTTTAAACAAAAAAAAACGTTTTTGAATGCAATTTCAGAAAATTTGCCTAAGAAAAGTTTGTAAAGCAATTGATATTTTCTTTTCTTGACTATATCTGAAATACCTTCAAAAATTACTCAATTTCATTGACTTGACATTTCGATTTCAAATTCCCACAATGAAAATAATCCAAAATATATTTAAAAAAAATATTCTCAATTTAATTTGCATTTTGAAAACTCATACCTTTGAGAAAAACAGAAAAAAATGGAAAAACCAATGCGAAATCCATAAAACGTTCTTTTATTTGCAATTCATATAATATTCGTTCGTTTTTAGGTTTTTTTTTTTGCTTCTTTAAGTATTTATTTTAATAACTAAATTTGAAAATGGCAGTCAAAAGTCATGACAGCCAAATCGTTAATAATAAAAAGGTTAATCGTTAATAAATGAAAACCAAAACCAAAAAAAATAACGCTTTTTAGTCTCGAAAAATAGGAAGTTTTTTTAATGTTTTTCTTAAGCAAACATTTAAACAAAAATATAAATCAACAGTCACTACACAATTGTTGTCTTTTGAAATTAAGGAACATGTTTGTGATTTGTGCACTGTTTTCAGCTCTTTTCCTGATTTCATTACTCGTATTTAAATAACTTTTTTTTTGTTTTTTTGCAACAAATATCAGCAAACGTTGGTTCATTTGAAACAACAAAAAAAAAATTTTTTTGTTTTGTTAAATGCTCAACTACAGCAGACTTACAGACTCCAAAAAATAAACATTGAGGCAATGCAAGCATGTAATGAAAAGTAAAAATTAACAACAGCAACCAACTAACTAGACAGAAAAAAATTGATTTAAACTTGTTGCATTAAAAAAAGCAAAATTGTGGCAAAGCGTTTAGTTTTTCGAATTGAATAAAGGATTATCAAAAAAAAAAAAAAAGTAATTGCATTTACAAATAAATGCAAGGCATTAAAGAATTGCAAACTGACTTACAAAATATATCATAGTCGACACAGTTGCCAAAATGTGATGGAAACTTTTCATGCAGTAAAGCCAACATCGCTCGAGTTGTGTACTCGTAGTAAAGGTTGTTAAAATCAACTACCCCTCTGTTCATAATAATGTTCCATGTGCTCTGAATTGACGATAACGTTTCTTTTACAGCAACTTTCTCTAACAGAAGCAATAATTTCGGTAGTGGGTACTATGCGGTAATGCATTGGCTTCGAAAGTGGCCTCATTTGAATCGCCATATTTGCTGTAGATCTTAACGATTCTAGAAGCTTCTTTGGCTGGATGTTCACGCCCTAAACAATATCCATCTTAGGCTGGATTGAATATCTTGAGTAAAATTTTTTTCGTGAATATTTCGAAAGCAGTTGCATTGGTATATAGTAACAGCAGATATGCTTCTGCGCCTTAATGTGGCAGATTGCCAATGAGTGACTTGTAAACTATTAGTTTTGTCGCACAGGGGATGTATCTGTTTCTCGATTTCCTATCTAGACTGACTGAAGCCTATGTAAATTAATTGCTCTACAATGTCGAAAGTACATTTTTCGACAGTAACCTGCGGACGGGTATTTGATGCGGAGATCTGCGAAAGTCGACAGAGGATGACCTTGAATGCGTTGGAAGGACCAAATCGGGGAAGCCCTGTCATCGATTGGTGTGACCAACTGGCGTAGTCTTGCGCACCTACTCAGCAGAGGCACCTAGAAGGATGTGTTGCGGCAGACCAAAATCCGTTAATCGGGTTGTAAATGGCCAATTAAGTAAGTGAGTAAGTAACCTGGGGTGTGATATGTACTTACTTATCGACAACATAGGAAATATATGTTGCTCGCATTTACTAGGCTGTTAATGTCATTGGCAAGCAACTGGACATTTTTGTAAAAACTACTGCAATTTCGTTGAGGTCCTGCCTTTCGCAATACACTGCCAATGACAATGTTAAAGAGGTCATATGATAAGGGGTCGTCTTGTTTACAGAATTTGATGTACTGCGGAAAGTAACTCTGCAGCTGCATTAATAATGTCCTACTAATGCTTTAGTCGTTCACATAGTACGCAAGTAAGAATATTAAGCGCAATATTAAACGTATGGTCTCTCTCTTCCAGCGCAGCACAGAAAACACAAAGCTTCGCATTGTTGGACGTACTTTTCTCCAACGTTGCGAATAAACTGTTGCCTCCAACAACTTGACAGGCAGGTTGTCGGGACTAGCAGCCTTGCTGGTTTAAGTTTTCGATTACTTTTTATATAAATGAAAACATATACTTACATACATACATAAATACATACATATATACATACATATATATATACATATTACAACCCTTCGGTCATAATTACGACCGTGCTTGCACTTCCACTACTTAGGTTGTGTGTGTTAATTTTCTACATGAGTGGCTAGAACTACAGTTTAAAGTCGACTCCGAACGACAGATTTTTGAGAAACTTTTTATGGCAATTTTGTATTTACTCTCAGAGTTTTTGCCAGAAATCTGTCGAGACGAAGTCACCGAAGAAATATTCTTTCATATTTCGTTTTGTTGGAGATGTTTGATCTGAGCTTCGGACCAAGACCTCAAGGCTAATAAGCCAATACTTTACCTACTAGAGTATACGGGGACTACTACTCTTTATATGCTGCCTTATATTTCTCATTGGAAATTTTATTCATCTATGCAGTGTAACAACCACTACAGTCGTGTATAGTGTAGGGTATGTGTAAACTAAACTTATAATTCAGATTTTTTGTTGGCAAATATTGTCGGATTAAAGCAACAAATGTTGTTCATGTTTCAGATTTTTATTCGTTGATTTTATTTTGCGGAATACAACACCTTAAAAATGAAAACACACAGCAAGCAAACAAATCGATCGTAAAGCTGAAAGGTGGTTGGTTTTTTTTTTTTGTAAAGTTTCATTGAAGCAAAACAAACTGAATATGTTCCAACAACAGATTTTTTTCAGACTGGCTGTTTAATTCAATTCTTTGCCATGTTTGTTTTTCATACAACAATATATAGTTTAAATGTATTTATATTTACAATAAATAAATAACAACTACTACTGTGTTTTAATTTAAGTCAAAAACATTAATGCTAAAGCGCTAATAAAATGAGGCTAAGACTGACTTATGTGACGTTTATAACTTTAAGACAATATTAATATTCAGACAAATAAATAAAATTTAAAAAAAGAAAAAAGGAAAGAAGGAGAAGGAAAAAACAGATTCCTCCTTAAAGCGTTTGTGTACTTTATACCCTGTATACAGGCTGCAGCCGGTATATACGAGGCACTAACGAAGAGTGACTCTACAAATTTTTGTGTTCGTTTTGACTGCTTAATGTCTGTTGCTGGTTACTGATGGCCAACGTGCTCGCTTGCTGGCTTATTTGCTCATGATTGTTCATGCTCATTAACATGAATTTAAGAATTTAAGCTGCAGCTGCTGACGTTTCTGTTTGCTGTTGCTGTTGCTGTAGCTGCTTTGAGAGTTTCAAAATTGATTTTTCAGTCTTTTTTTCGGTACATCTGCAGCAGGGCATTTTGTTGTTTTTTTTTCTGTATGCGCCATGACAAATTAAAAAATAAACAAGAATCTGTTTAAAAGACAATTAAAATTATTTAAGCCGTTGCGCCTGTTGCACATCTCTCACAATCACACAATGCATAAAAGAAATGTTGTTCGCATTAGGACAGACTAAATAAACAATTAAAAACAAAACAACAAAAACAAAAACAAAGAAAAAACAAATTATTTTATTTATCTTCGGTGTCTTAAACACCGATAATCGTCATATGTTTGTGTGTGTGAAAGTTTTATAAATATTTATTGTATATGTCGTATTTATATAAATTTGTTTATTTGTAGTTGTTGTTGTTATTGTAGTAGTTGTATTTTAATCTCTAATAAATTACCAGATTTTCATTTTTTTTTACATTTTTATTATCATTCAGTAATGGGGTGTTGGTGTGGTGTTTGTGTCTTAAGTCTTTTGTTTATGAAGTGACAATTTGTGAATGTCATTAAAATTGAAAAGTTTCTTTCGTTCATTATGGTTTTCCAAATTGGTTTGTTTAGTTATTTACTTACTCTGGGTAATTTAGTTTGTTTTGTTGTTTGTTAAATATTTTTAACAGGGATTTCGATTCTTTATTTTGTAAACAAGAATGGAAAATTGGTACCAGATTTCTTAAAGTGATTAAAAGAAAAAATTTGAAAGCAGTTATTTTAATAACTTTCAAAAAATTGATGTCCATTATACAATTCGATAAAGTTAAAGTTAAGTTTGTAGAAGCCATTACCAACTGCAATAGTCACTTGCCAAAAAGGAGTGCACGCTTTAGGCTATACTTTCCGATGAAGAATGCCACAATTTTATTCATTCTGACTTACTTACTTAATTGGCCTTTATACGTTTGCCGTGGTCGTCAACTTTTAAGGGGATCTTTCTAAAGGATTACGCTGTAGTTTTCATTGGATTAGAATTTTTACGTGGTGGGTTCCAAGCCCTACGCACAACCCAAATTTAACGTCCAGGGGATTTGACTTCGCTGCACGCAATAGTTAACATCTAGCGGGTGCTAGAATGCCATCAAGGAGGGGCCGCGAGTCGTCCTGGAGGTCGCCACATTGACCACAGTTGGAAACTTTACCTAGTTTGCATGCATCCTATCCCCCCATTTTATTCATCTGTTGGTATTATTTTTCAACGATAGTAGATAGAATAATAACTATCGAAAACTTCCAACAGGAATTTCCGAACAGTTGACATATATTTGCTGAATGTGCTCTGATGCAATTGTACACTGAACTTAATTTTAATTGAAAAATCATCCTCAGCGATTGGACCCATTTTTGTGTCTGAATTGGTATGTGAAAAATCCAAAATGGTCGAACTTGCGACGATACCAATTTACAAAAAATCAAAGAGCCTCCAATGCATCACAAAAAATCATTGTTAGATATGAATTTTTGGCTGGTGGCGTCATTAGTCACTACTTTTAGGGGAAAGAAGTCGTTCACGTTATCACCACAGTTTCAAACTGCAGCCAAATTCAAGCTGAGGTATGCGCCAGAGTCATGAAAAATTGGACTTTTTGCTCTAGCCAGAGGACAATGTCATATACCACCTACATAAGTACATCCTTTAGTCAGGATTACGAAACACATGTTGTGTGTGTTAATTTTATCCATAAGTGGCGCGACCTACAGTTTAAAGTTGACTCCGAATGACAGATTTTAAAGGGCAATTTTATTTGCCTGAAATCTGCTGAAGGCAAGTAGTAGATGTCTGACCTGGGTTTTGAATCCCAACACACGTCGAATAAGTCAGCACACTATCTACTAGACTATGACGACTTCATTTATTTTCCGTCCAACAACTTCTAGAATACTACTAAAATCCTACTAGTCTATGGCGATTACATATATCATGTTATGTTTCGTATGTAATGGCTTCAATAAGAGTTTTAAACGAATAAAAATTTTCGATTTTATCTCTTACACACGTTTTTATTTAAATTTAAAGATAGAAAATGTTTTTTTTAAGAAAAATTAAATTAAATTAAATCGGGAAAAAAATTCCGATCAAAGCGAATCAGCAATGATGGTGACAGCATTGGAAATAATATAATAGTCTAAAGGCTTAACAAATAGCCACTTCGAAGATTTCAAATGAGCAGCCGAAGCAGCATTGTGTAGTCTCAGAACAAATATTCTAAACATCAATGTATAAGACTCAATACGGTGAATACCCGACAATAATACGATAATAAAATGAATACATACATACGTACATGTTGTGTGTGTTAATTTTATATATGAATGGTGGAACCTATAGCTTTTAAGCCGTCTCCGAACTACATATTATTAGAGAAGCTTTTCAGGGCAATTTGTTACTTACTCCCAGAGTTTTCTGCCAAAAATCAGCTGAAAGGAAGTCGCTTTCATATTTTCTTTTTCATATTTCGTTTTGTGTTGCAGATAGCTGACCTGGGGTTTGAACGGTGGCCTCACGTCTATTAAGCCAACACATAAGCTACTCGAATACGGCGATTTCAAAATCAAAACTTATGTCTTTTAAAAGTGAACCATCCAATCTCAGAAAGGATTCAGTATACTCCTGATAGTGTGTATTGATTGCATGAATCTGTAAACACTTCTGCTATCTGCAGTAGATAACTGGTATTCATTCCTTATCACGAATAACAAGTGCATGGTCTCGAAAATCCACTACTTTGAGTGTCAGCCGTTAGTGAGGGCATACAACTGGCCTGTTATTATCGGCTGCAAGCCTCTGTGGAGAAACATTCACATGCTTCTGTGCTTTTTAGATATTATGATTACTAAATTGCGAATACATATGTGAATAGGTGTCATAATCTATACATATAAACTATTTAATTCCGTATGGAAATATTGACGTGTAAAAATCTATTTTTATTACTGTGTTACTATTAAAGTTCTTTTCTTATCTCTATATTATCATATTTTATTGGAATAGAAAATTCAAAAATTTTATTTTTTAAATATAAAACAAACAAAAGACTTAAGCAATGAACTTGCTTTTTTTTCGTGAATATTTGAATTTATTTTCTTACATATCAAACCATATGGATGGTATTCGTTATCAATATAATCAATCTTGTTGAAAACCTTTAGAAAAATAAAACAACCTGTTTGTTTAAACAGATTATCAAAGGTTTTAATCATGTTTGTTTTAAACAAAAACAAAAATCTCTTCTAACAACAATTTATACTTTTTATTTATTTGATCATAAAAATCATTTCGTTTAAACATTTTTTTTCTTTTTTTCTTCTTTTTTTCAAACCACAAGAATTCTTTTGATATGAAAAAGAAAAAATTTCTTGTGGTTGATTTCTTTTTCTTTGGCGTTTTTTTCGGTTAAAATTTAATTTAATGCAAAGCACCTGCTGTGCGAACTCACACGCCTCACTTGGTGTTGTTATCAGATGATATCATCACCCGAAATTCCTCAAAAGCAAATAAATCCTAATGAAAAACAAAAAAAAAGAAACAAAAAATACCATTCAAACTGGATGATGACTCGTAAACAAGAGGCCATATGTCAAGACTGGCCAAAAAAATTTGAATCTTTCTACTTCTTCTTCTTCCACTCAAACTAAATAAATTAAACATTTCATTTTTCTTTACAATTTTTGTTGTTGTTTTTCTTAATATTCCCCGTATCTATAAAATATTAATTAATTACACTTTTATTAGTTAAAATGAGATTTAAAACTGCTGATAAAGCGGTAAAGTTTCTTCTTGTTATTCATTTTATTTATTTGGCTGTTTTAGTCTGATTTTCTTATTATATATCACTAAAGCATATACACTTGTACACTTATACATCTACATATACAAACGAAAAAATATTCTCTCTTACCAAAACTTGTTAAAGACGTCAATGAAAGTTCTTTTGCTACTCACCTCCTCACAAGCCCTGTATTCAGTTGGTATTCAGCTGGTTTAAATCATAAATACCAGTTAATTTATGATCATTTCTAATTTAAAATAAAAATAAAAAGAAAAAATCAAATGAAATCAAATAAATTTTAAAAATCAGTTAAAATTAAAATTAAATTCAAATCAAAATCAAAGCGTATAGTAAACGTATCGAATGCCAATAAATACCATACATACGTACATACGTACGTACGTACAACTGTTTAAACAAGATAAACGGGAATGAATTAATTTTTTTTTTTCTTTTTCAATCTCTATTCAATTTTATATCACTTATTTTATCTTGTTTCTTATGAGATATGATGGTGGTTGGTGATAATTATTGCATGATTTATACAAAAAAAAAAATAAAAAATAAAAAAAGATATTTAAATAGTGAATTACTTTACAAAATCAAAAGACTTAGGAAACAAACTTTTATTAAAAACAATTTATCAGCAGAGTACAGCAATAAAAAATTTTATGAGCGTAAAAATTTATTTTTAAAACAAAATATTTTATTTAAGAAACATATTGAAACAAGTATTGGAGATCTTTTTTTTATAATATCCAGACAGATTTGCAATAAAACTTATCAAATAGTATAAAAAAAAACTAGAAAAAAAATTTTAAAAATTTTAAATCAAAAGACTTAAGAAACAAACATTTTTATGCAGTATATTGCCCATACCAGCGAGCCCACAAATCGTTGTCAAGAAAATTGAATACTCCAAAACGTCTCTACCTTCTGCATATGCAGTGTACCTATAAAGCAAACAAATCAATTTTTGCTATTTGGAAAGTAATAAGTGCACCCTCTAGCGGCTTAAACTAGAACCATCGGTTATTTCGAATCTGGCAATAAGTACTTGTGTCATTCTATTCTGTCACAAAATTCAGTATATTATCTCCACTGAATGTAATGAATCGATTTACGTTGAAGCAATGTTGCGATTTATTGGAATAGATGGGTCATCAAGAAACTGAACGATGATGTCGATTTTGGCAAAAAAAATGCAAGATTGCCGTATTTGGGCACTGATTGGAGTGGCTTTGAAGTCGCCGTAGCCTAGTAGGTAGTGTGCTCGCTTATTAGACGTAAAGCTCGGATTCGAGCCCCAGGCCAGACATCAAAACGAAATATGAAAAATAAATATTTTTTCGGCGGCTTCCTCTCAGCAGATTTCTGGCAAAAACTCTGATAGTAAATAAACGCCGAGATACGACCCCATACACTCGAAAAAGTGCACGAAAATTGGTCTGATCGAATGAGACACTGTGAGGTCAGCCGCAGCAGCCATATGAATGAAATAATATTCCATTCCTATCCGGAATAATTGTACTTTACAACAAAATAATAAATTTGGCTAAATTTCAAAGCGTTTTAGTTTTAGTGCATTTTTAAATTTTAACTTTTAAATGGACCACCCTATATAAAGCCAGAGGATCCTCTCATTATTTAAAAAAGGGACTTTAACATGAGTCATAACTAAACTGAAGATATAGAACATACATACATATACATATATCCATACATAATTGGTCATTACAACCCTTCAGTTAGGATGACGACCTAGCTTCTCACTTCACTTATGTTGTGCGTTTTAATTTTATCCATGAGTAGCGAGATCTACAATTTAAATCTGTACGACAGTTTTTTGAGAAAATTTTCATGGCATTTATATTTTACTCTCTGAGTTTTTGACAGAAATTTGCTGAGAGTCAGTCGCGAAGATTCGTATTGTTGTAGATGTCTGACCTGAGGTTTGAGACATAGCCTCACTTCAAAGAAGCCAACACGCTACTTACTATGGCAACTACAACTATTTTTCTGTTATTCCAGAAGTCGCCGTGGTCTAGTAGGTACTGTGTTGGCTTATTAGACGAAAGACCCGAGTTCAAATCCCAGGTCAGACATCAAAACGAAAATATGAAAATATTTCTTCGGCGACTTCCTCTCAGCAGATTTCTGGCAAAAACTCTGAGAGTAAAAATTGCCATGAAAAGCTTCTCAAAAATCTGTCGTTCGGAGTCGACTTTAAACTATAGGTCCCGCTACTCATATATAAAATTAACGCACACAACACGAATGGTGTGAGAAGCTAGGACGTTGTATAATGGGTCAATTCGACCTCCGGGTACTGTTCTTGTCACAGTTGACAAGTACACGTCCTCTAACCTAACCTAACCTAACCTTTCTGTTATTCCAACACAATTGACTGCAAAAGTAGGAGTTCATCTCTTGAGTGCTGGTTTTAACGAACAAAATTTTCTTCTACAATTACGTTTAATTTCTTCACAAAACTTTCCATTCATTTATATTTTTCCTTTCGAAATATTAACAGATTTCACTCACTATTACTCATGAACTTTGAATTTTCATATTAAAAAAAATTTCCTCTCATAAATTAAATTTGTTTCCTAAGTCTTCTTCTTCTGTGTGATGACATTTTTTTCCATTAACACTGTCAATTTGATATTTTATCACTCGTAATTGATGAAATTCCATTGAAATATTTCATCATATATAGAAAAAAATTCCTGAAAAACACTCCATTTCAAGATGACAAGGTGACATTGCGGTATGAGCAACGACAGTAATAATAATAACAACAACAGCAACACCACCACCACCATGATGATCATCTTCATCTGGTTGTTGTCAGTGTATATAAGTTATCTGCTGTATGATCTTCTCCTCTGCATACCTGAACCTCAGTCAACAACAATAAATAAAATAGAATTTATTTAATTTCTAATCGTATTTTAACCGTTTAATATGCAAATTTATTTTATTTATTAATAAATATTTAAAAAAAAAAATTTTTTTATCTCTTGTGTTTACTTTGTGAATGTTTTGTTGCTGATTCGATGCTTTCATCGAACTAATGGCGCATGTGTGTCTGGAAGTGATCAGTTACTGGATTTACGAATGCTTGTATTGTGGCTAAATGGTGATTGGTGTTGGAGGTGGTGGTGTTGAGTCTCTATGCATAAGTAGTATTTGGTTTTAAGTGTCATGTAGTTGTATAAGATAAACTGTTTAGTTTTTTATTTAGTTTTAGTTTTCCTTGTTATTTTATTTGCCTCTTACAGTTGTGCACATTTAGAAGCGTAATTTTTTAAACCTTTTTATACCCTACGGATGGCATCATATGTGCAAGCAATTTATGCTATTGTAAGCAATACTCACAATCAGTTATATGAATCGACTCTTTCCCAATCGAATAACTCACATCTTCTCATATACAATGTAACATTTTAAACCTTTTAAAAAGTATTATTTTTTGTGTGAGTAATTGTTATGCTTATTGCTTCTTCTGAAATAATATAAGGAAAATCCCAGAATTTACTCAGGGACCTAGAAATTTTTGAAACAACTAAACAAGAAGTTAGACCTCTAATACTGTTAATTACTTGGATTATAGAAGGCAATACTTCCACAAACTTTCTGAGTAATATTTTTAGCCATGGCGTATTATCAGAGCACTTGTTAATTATGGTCTATGATAAGATAAGTTTAATAACTAATTTGACATCAATGCGTGGAATAATGTGAGGCACTGAAAAGTTTAAATTTAAAAACGCAATAAAACAAAAATGGATTGACATTTCGTCAAATTTATTGTTCTGTTGTGAAGTACAATTGTTCCCGTTAGAAATGGAATGTTATTGCATTCACATGGCTTCCGCGGCAAGCCTGACAGTACCTAATTCGGTCGGACCAATTTACATGTAAGGAGTCGTATATCGGCAATTGTCTCTGTTATGTCGACATAACAGTTTAACGACGTCCCACAGAAATTAATGCAACGGTGTCTAATCGCAATTTCTTAGCGGCCAATTGTGAACACCATTTCGGCTAATTAAACAGCCATCAAACGTTTGAAGCAATAAATCGATTGTAGCATGAGATGTATGGTCATTCTGTTGAAACCAGACATCGTCCACATCAATAGCATAAAGAGCAGGTACAAAAAAAAAATCGGTTATAATGGTGCGATAGATGTCTCCGTTGACCACAGTGGTTGCTCTGGTCTCATTTTCAAAGAAATATGAGCCAATGAGCCTCCACTCTACAAGTAGTACCAAACAGTTGTTCGTAATGGGTGCATTGGCTTCTATAAGACCACGTATGGGATTTCTCAGCCCCAAGCTCGGCAATTTCGCTTATTAACGTACCCATCAAGATGAAAATGATCTTCATCCGAATTTTTTTTTTTTTTGTAAAGTCGACATCATTGCATAGTTTCTCGTTGGCCCAATAAATGCTAACGTAGCTCAAGCGTAAATCTATTCATTACGTGCAGTGGAGATAATATATTGAATTTTGTGGCAGAATAGAAAGACACAAGTATTGCCAGATTTGAAATAACCGATGGTGTTCAAATTTAAACCGATAGATAGCCCACTCTATACATAATAGGTTCCAAAAGTTTAATGACTAATATGTTGCGATCCAACGTAAGTACCCATAACGCAAACTTATATTCCGCTTCATTAAATTAAATAAGTTACCTGGCATTGTAGAGCTTAATATTGTCAGCCTTGATCAATTATAAGTTTCTTACTTGTGTTATTTATTATTTTTGTAATTTTTAATTAATTTTAATTCCGTTTTTTTCTTATTTTACAAGTTTTCTCTTCAGTTCTTTTTTTTTTTTTTTTTAATTGAAATATTTAAATTTTTTTCTGTGTGTGTATGTGCAGTGTTTAGTATCCATTGATATTGTAATTTGAATTTATTTGTTTTATTATGCGATTTAATATTATTATTGGATATTGGAAACACTCCCACTTTTTTGTAATTCATTTCATTTTTTTAATTCAATTTCTATTATTCAATTATAAACGCTTTATTTGTTAATTTTAATATATTGCTACAGGGCGCTATAATTGCTAACAATATGACATGATTTCAGGTATTCTTAAATAAATGTTTTATATTATATTTAAATTCCTGGATTCAATATACTGACCAGTTATTATAGAAGCAATTGAAAATCTTCGATATGGAAGCAGACATAATCTTATACATCTGCTGCTCTAATACAGAACCCTTACCGATTTTATTAAAAATAAATAAACCTTCAGATTCGTCATTTGCTAAAGCCAGACGGTCTCGAACAAAACGATATAAGAAAAAATATTTCTTCGGCGACTTCCTCTCAGCAGATTTCTGGCAAAAACTTAGAGAGTAAATACAATTGCCATGAAAAAGTTTCTCAAAAATCTGCCGTTCGGAATCGACTGTAAACTGTAGGTCCCGCTACTCATATATAAAAATTAGCACACACAACATAGGTGCTGTGGGAAGCTAGGTCGTAATCCTGCCTGAAGGTTCGTATTTAACAATTATGTATGTGTGCGGATTTTTATCTCCTCGTCATTATTGACCAAAACAATATAACTCACATATACGATTTGAATCTTTCAAATGTTATACAGAAATTGACTGTATTTCAGCGATAAGGCACATAAATGTTCTGAAAAAAGAAAGAAGAGTTGGTTGAACGTCAACTACGAAAGACAGATTTCAAATGTTTTTTTGTTGACCATTTGCCAGAAGTCTGCTCAGACCTCTTCTAAAAGAAAAAAATTTTCAGTATTTTTTTGCGGATGTCACAAATGAAGTGTGAGCCCAGCACGGGTGTACGGATGTTTCGTCTAGATGGAAATTAGATGCGGGTACTACCGGAAGTCTACATAGAGAATGACCTTGTCTGCATTGGGAACACCAAATTGAGAAAAAGGCTCCTGGAAGCAAGTGTTAATCAATTGCAGCAGGTATTTGCCAATAGGTATTAAACAACAGCAGCCAAAACCACTATAACTCATGCCATCGGTAAAATTCAGCCTAATTTATACTCCACAGTCCTAGAAAAGTGAACGTTTTGGATGCACTGCACTTAGAGATGAACGATGTTACATTCCACACATATTGGCATCAATAGGTCCTCCAATGAATAAGAAATTTTTATTATATCTCACACACAAGCCTACATACACAAATGGTGATTACAGCCCTTCAGTCAGATACGATCTAGCCTCTCACGTCACTAATGTTGTGTGTGTTAATTTTACATATGAGTGGCTTCGAACAAGAGATTTTTGAGGAACTTTTACTCTCAGAGTTTTTGCCAGAAATCTGTTGAGAGGAGTTTTATTGGAGATGTCTGTGTCGCAAACACACTTTATTTCATTTAAATTTAAAGCTAGGAAGTGCTTAAAGAAAACTCCGATATATTTGAAGTTTACTCCGTAGCTATCCATGAATGAAGAATACTCTTTAACTAAATAGGCTTTAGCCAACTACACTATAATCCCACTCCTACTAGTCATAAAACCTTGCAGCCACTGTACAAACCCTAATACCTTAAAGTATTCACATGCACTATTCATTCATTCTATTGCAGTAACGTTAACCCATAAAGTTCTACTTTAAATAGGGTTTTGTTCCAAAATAGGGTGCCTGTAAATGTTTCCTACTACTGATTGTTGCTGTTACCTTTTGTTGTTATTGTTGTTGTAATAATTCATTTTGTTTGTAATTTATTTGCATGTTTTATGACTGTTTGACTGTTGTGTTGTTATTGTTGTTTTCCACACAGTTAAATTTCATTTTGAATACATATATTGTTTAGCTTTAGTCGGTGTTGTTGTTGTTGGTGTTGTTGTTTTCAGATTTATTAATTAATAATGATAAATTATTGTTCAATTATTGTCACACCTTCGTTATGTCAATATGTTTGATTATTTTTTCTTTTCATATTTATTGTTGTTGTTAATGTTGTTGTTGCTGTTGCTGTTGTTTTATATGATTTAGTATTATTAATTGTCAATTGATGGATGTTTATTTATTTATTTATTTATTATTGTTATGTTCATTGTTGTTGTTGCTATTGTTGTCATCTTTAAAAGAATTGATTTTAAACTCTGCTTGTCTTTTGTTTATTGCTATTAAATGTTATTGTTGTTGTTGTTTATGTTGTTGTCAATGTTGTTGTTGGTGTTGTTGTCATTTCATGCCAAACTCTCTTTGATTTATTTGTTTAACTAATGGCATTTGTTGGCCGTTTTTGACATCAAAGCGTTGTTGTTTTTTTTCTTCATTTTTTCTCCAAGCATTTCTTTTTCTTTTTTTTCTGTTTTTTCTTTATCTGCGATGTTACTTGGTGAGTGAATATTTTATTGCTGGTTTGTCTTAAAAACTAAAAAAAAAATTAATATTCAGGGTACAGTCAAATCAATGCGAGTTGAAGGCTTTTAGTGTACCCTACTTGTGTAACAGATAGGCTGTTAATATGGGTAGCGTCCCAAGACATTGTAACCCTAATTTATCAAATATTGTTATGAAACGTTGCAGATTCTAGCTCTAGAATTATAGTCCAGTCTGCAGTAATGGGGTATGGAACACAAGAAATAATGACGGATTGGGAAAGTTAAGGACGGCATAGATTTATAAGTGTAAAAGTATTTTAGCAGTATAGCTAGCTGCACTTTTTTTCTTATGGTTTACAGTGGAATAAGAATACAGCAGTCAAACATATGTAATTCTTGGAGATTATGCCTGCAGGTCATAGGACACATAGTAGTATGCAACATAGTCGATCCATAGTGACCATAATGTTTTTATTTATTTTTATTGGCATTAATCTATAAGTGATTTCAACATGAATATGTCTTGTCTTGTGCTGTGTTGTGTTGTGTTGTGCTGTGGTATCGCAGTTTTCTTTTCAAACAATTTTTCTAATTTTTTTTTTCTTCATCAACTTTAATACTGAGACAGAGTGGCTCCTTAAAAAATATTGACAGCTCATATTAAATCTGCATAAATAAAAAGTTAATAGTGATTTAAGAGTATAGTTTTATATTTTTTTTTTATTTTTTATTTTTGTACACTGACACACTTTTTATTGGACATTTGCTTTTTTCTCTTGTTGTTGTTGTTATTCTTTATGTGACACATTTGAAACTAAACTAAAGAGTGTTTCTAAAAATAGGCGATTATTTCTTTAACGTTTACCTCAAATATTTTAAATAATATTCACGTTTTAGTTTGATTTCTTTTGTTTTCTTGTTGTCGTTTTTTTTTTTGTAATATTTTCAGTGTCTTAAAATTCTATCGATAGAATGCAAAATTGAAAAAAATGCAAATTTTGCAAATTTTCTTTATAAAATGCTGAAAATATCTCAATATATAGTCATTTACATTGTAGAAAAATCTGGAATTATTCATGTTCCGAAACACATAATGGATGTATGAATTGGGTAGGTAGGTTGGAGTGGTGCTCACTTGAGCACGCATAGCGGCCCGTTGATCTATGAATTGGTGTATAAAATAATAGAATTTTACATTTTTAAACAATTAAAATCTGTTGTTGTATTAACAGTAAAACTCCATTTAGAAATCGGCTGAATTAGCAAATAGAAGGATGAAGAAACACTTCCGTACGATTCATTTGTCAACCGTATGGCCTGTAATAGTCACAAACAGCTTTCAGAATACCCTTTTAATTAATTATAATTAGGAGAGCTTGTTGTTAATATATATACCATTGTGACTACACTATAGCTGTCTACCTACAAAACATGAGTATGGAACCGTTGGGTTGTCTGTGATAGAGCTCATTATTAAATAATCTGTTAAGAAGCAATCAACGGGAGAATATGCCCAAAACCATGGTGGTGGTGGTGGTGCTCTAGGCATTTAAGGTAACTCTTATTGAAAGTCATTTATTTTCTGCAGTAATAAATCATCATCACGTCATACGCAACAAGTTCTAAGTAGATGCATAAAATCCCTTTAATTGTCTTAAACCCCTCAAGTAGTATATTGTCGATTTTTTCACACAGTTTCTTATCATTCCTAACGTAAAGATTATAATTAGCAAAACTGTCAAAGAATGCAAAAGAACATTATATCTTGTTTTCTGACTGAGAACTATAAGAACAATGTATGTTATCATCAACGACCACCTTTGTTGAATTCATATATCTGTTCTTATGTTATTTTATCACCTCATATGAACTGACATACGTTCGCTGAATGGACTCTAGAGCGATTGGCAACTATTTCTAAATAACACTGAAAAATGATCTTCAATCATGAGTCCAATTCACATAAGATCCAAAAACATTCAACGCATCTCGAAGAAGACACAGTTTAGTGTGGAGTTTGTGTCAACAACGACAAGCAGTATAGGTTGATGAATACCTGAATTGGATGATTTAGACACCAAAGACATGTGGTTTTTACAGAGTGGCGCTATGTATATACTACATAGCTCAAGGATATTCTGTACAATTTGAGGGCATGAGCCATTTGCGGCCATAATCATCTCACTTGGAGATAATGTGAAGGGACTACCGATATCCTCCGATTTGATTTGGTTAAACTAATCTTGTCGAATTTCCTTAAGTCGCATGTTTACGCAACCTGAACAGCGGCTATCATCAGCCACGCCATAGATCACAATCTGCCTGATTAGTGCGTCGGAATTAAACAAAAAGTCGTAATGGACATTTGAATGATGGTATATTCCACACTTAAGGTCATCAATAGACCTTTCAAACGAAAAAAAAAATTCTATAATTTTAAACACATATGTACTTGGTTTTATTAATTAAATTAAATAAAATAGTATAGGTAGTGTGTTGGCTTATTAGACATGAGGCTACCGTTCAAACCTCCTGTTCAGACATCACCTACGAAACGAAATGTAAAAAAATATTTCTTCGGCGACTGCCTCTCGATACTGTCAGAAATGATATAGGGGTTCCTTACTACTTTCCATGCTTCCTTTAATTGTCAGAGTTGTTATTTATTGAAGAATTTAGAAGAAATTTAAGCCTCCTCTAAATTCTTTATAATACGACAAAAATTGTTTACCTATTTCCTAATTATGACCCTGGATTTTTTTAATCAATAGTCGAGAGCCTTAGCCACTGCATCAAGACAGCTGTCTATCAATAATTAACTCTCATTTATAATATTTACTGTGACAAAGAACAATTAAAATAAATAAATTCCAAGCTTTGAAAAAAAGTAAAATAAAAAAATATAAATTCTTGAAATTTCTTTATAATTATTTATAACATTAATAATTTAAATATCGTGCATTAAATTGAAAGAAAACCAACCACAAATTAATAATAAATGTCAAACATATTAACCTACTTACTTACGATAACAAAAATACACAACAAAATATTAATATTTGAAGAAAAAGAAGAAAAAAAAACAAAAAACAAAATCGAAAAAATTAAGAGTTTTGTGGGTTTCTCGTTTAAAATAAAATCAGTTTATTTTTTTTTTTCTTTAATAACAAATTAGCATTTTTTTTTCAAAAGAGTGTATATGTGTGTAGAATATGACATGACAACAAAATGATTTTAAGCAGCTTTTAAAAAGGCATTAAAAATCACCGAAACACGCTGTCTTATAAAGAATTAACAACAAAAAAGAAAAACATTTTAGAATTAAAAAAAAAATGTTTTTTTTTTTTAAATTAAGCCTCAACTTAATGAATTAATTTTTTAAGCATATTAAAATGCATTAAATTGTAAATTTAATTTTGAATTTAACCTCTGATACACAAAAATTAGAAAAGAAAAACAACACAAACTAAAATTAAGTTTCACTACCAGACAATATGGCTCCATTAAATTATTAACAAAATAAAATAAAATTTAAAAAACAAAAATTTAAAAGTTGTTTTTGTATTCGAAGCCAATAAAAAAAATTCATATTAAATATATAAGTGTGTGTGTTTTCTCTAAGACCACTTAAAGTGGCTTTAAAGTGCCTGAAACAAATAGTGGAGATACGTAGTTTTAAGCTGATTTCAAAGTCAAAACCTTGACGCACAGCACACGCCTTTTCAACAATTTTTTTCCTTTTTTTCTTCAATATTTTTTTGCTATTTTTTTTTTATAAACATTTCTTTCTTCTCTTTTTTTCTGCTTTTTTATTTGCTACGATTTAAACAAGATTAAAAGATAATAATTTATGCATTGGCAATAATTTTTGTTTTTATTTTTCGCTGATCTCTCAGCCATAATTAATACGATGTTTTATTCACAGCCAATCACTGAAACCGTAGCGTAGAAAAGGATTATACGAGTAACATTAAATAACAATTTAAATTTAAAAATGATTTCACTGATAAGTAGCCAATAAAAATAGAAAAAAACCAGAGAAAAAAATAAAATTAAATTAAAACACAAAATCTAATGATATGCCATGCAATAAATCATTATGACAGTAGTGAATGACGTTAGAATGTTGTCAAAAAAAATGTATTTATTAAGATGTGTCTTCACACACAAAAAAAACAAAACTGAAAGAATTTTAAAAATAAAATCAAAAGCAAATGCTTATAATAAATGACTTGCCAAGCTCATTTGAAAAAAAAAAAAAAAATAAAAATAAAATAAAAGAAAAAAAGCAAAGATTTATTGAACTCTTCTCTTCAATTAAATATCTTTAAGGAATTTGTAAGAAATTTTTATAAAATATTTCAAAAATATCACAAAAACCGCATGAACAGGCATATCTTGGGGAAAAAACAAAAGACTTAAGAAACAAGCTTTAATCAGGTTGAACCAATAATAAATAAAAGATTTGATATCTTAGCATTAATTTTCAATTTATATAAAAGCATTTACACTTTAGTTTACTCTCGTAAACAATACTTCCATACATACATATGTACATAATCGGTTAGGATTATGATCTAGCATCTCACACCACTTGCGATGTGTGTGTTAAATTTATACATGAGTGGTGGGACCCATAGTTTAACATAGAAATCTACTGAGAAACAATCACCGGGAGAAATATTTGTTCATATTTTGTTTTGCTGGAGATGTCTGAACTGTGGTTTGAACCTTGGCCTCACGTCTAATAAGCCAACACACTACCTACTAGACTAGACTGCGATTTCAATGGCTACGAACATTAAATTATTGCAACGACTAAGTTGTGAAAGTGAATGCAAGCAAAAGTGTATCAAATGACTTAGAAACGTCAATATTGTTCAGATAAAATAGAGAAGACCCAAGAAAAATTTTACATTTCGACCGAACTCGATCACTAATGCAGAACGGTGGCGTTCACGCTTAAAGAGCTAATCGCAAAGTTTAATGATTAATCGAACATGGGATGCGACTTATAAGCTCAGGAGCAGCAGAAGCAGACTAAACAGGGTGAAGTCATTCAGAAATTATAATGTCAAACATCATAAACTAGTAAGAGTCATTGAAGAAAGTTTTTAATCTATAGTGAACAAATGTCAGAAGTCGCCGTTGTCGAGTAGGTAATGTATTGGCGTATTAGACAGAAGGCCTCGGTTCAAACTCCATGTCAAGGAAATAAAACAAAATATGACAAAATATTTCTTCGGCAACTGCCCCTCAGCAAGTCATAGTCGACTTTGAACTGTAGCTCCCGCTACTCTAGTATAAATTTAAGACACACAACATATGTAAGTTGTGTGAAAACCTAGCTCAAAATCTTGGCTGGAGGGTTGTAATGACAGATGAATTAATAGCGTATGATTGTGTTTTGATTTTGAAAACAAAAGACTTAAGCAACAAACTTTACAATTCTACGCAGTTCATTTGTACTGTTACAACTTCAAATTGCGTTTTAGTTAATTTTGTTTAATTAATTTTATTCAAATTAAATCTAAATTTAATGATTTTATTTTTAAAAAAGAATCAATAAATTTCTACTAGTTTGTGTAAGAAATAAATAATAAACGAGTAAATTTCATATTGAAAGATTAATGAGCTTGCAAAAATATTTCTACGTTCATCAATAATATTTTTTCATCATCATATCAGTTGCCTACAGTGTTACAAAGTTTTTTTTTTCTATAATTTTAAAATTTTAATTTTTTTACTCACTTGGGTTAATTTTATTACCTACGACATGGTAAATATTTTGTTTTTTTATTTTTTATATTTTTTTTTTCTAAATATTTTAAAAAATTCAATCAACAGATTTAGATTTTTAAACAGTTATTTATTAATAGAATAACGTTATTTTTATACAATACAATACAATAATACATCCCCCTTAAATAACCAGTTAAATTGTTTGTATTGCATTTTATTACACGATTATACTATAACCGTTACATAAACAGTCGTAAACAATTTTAACGGTTGTTAAAATTGTTGAAATTGTTTAGAAACGAGTCGTTAAAAGAGCATGGGAAATATTTAAACTGTATTCAACAAAAAATCATTAAATAATTAAGGTTGCCTTTAATAGACTCATTAATATAGTATGGCACAATAGTAAATTAATTAATTAAGCAATTATTTCCAACATAGTTAAGGGTAATTAAAATAAATTGAATTAAATTTTAGATTTTATTGGAGAACAATATTAGCTCCAGTTGTAAATGATTATCGTTAGCATTGTGGGAGGGCTCATTTTAAATGACGTCTATTGTTCAAACATGTGTATTAAAATGTTTTTCTTTAGGCGCCATGCAGGTGTTACAATTAAACATGTTCTAATTGTAATTGCTTGTAATTGTTTTCCACTTCAAACACAGGCTATAAATCATTTATTCTATTAAATCTTTTATTAATGGATTGTAATAAAATTAAATAAAAAATTTTAATACGTATGACTTATTTTATTATCAACTATTTACGGATTTTCTCATTTGCAAACATCAAGTGCTGAAAATGCATCGCTAAAGACAAAGTGTTTTGTGGGTCAGCGGCATAATTTGACCACACTTGCTGATGAACGTTAAAAATAATGCCATAAGAAAGGAGCGATCACTGCTATTTTTATTTTGTGTTCATTTCATACGGCAGAATGGTTTGAAGTTACCGAAGTAGGCAGCATGATATCTTATTAAACGTGAGGCCATGGTTCCATCCCCAGGTCAGACATCTTCAACAAAGTGAAATAAGGACAAATATTTCTTTGTCCATTTCCTTTCAGCAGATTTCTGGCAAAAACTCTGAGAGTACTGTTTAAAGTCGACTATTAATGACAGACTTTTTTGGAGAAATTTTTCATGGCAATTTTATTTGCCAGAAATCTACTGAGAGGCAGTCGCCGAAGAAATATTTGTTCATATTTCGTTTTGCTTCTTTGACATGGGGTTAGAACCGAGGCCTTATGTCTAATAAGCCAACACATTACATTAAAAAATTCTCAAAAATCGGTTGTTTGGAGTCGACATTAAACTGAAGTTCCCGCCACTCATGGTTAAAATTAACATATACAACATGGATGGTTGTAAACCCGACTGAAAGGTTTT
Source organism: Sarcophaga rosellei (assembly GCA_930367235.1). Lineage (NCBI taxonomy): Eukaryota > Metazoa > Arthropoda > Insecta > Diptera > Sarcophagidae > Sarcophaga > Sarcophaga rosellei. The sequence goes on from OV884019.1 coordinate 35,016,893, forward strand.
AATGCCCAATTATGTATAACGGTATTCCATCTTATTGTTTTTGAACTTCTACTGGTTGAATACTGAACTATAAATCGTTTTCTAAGTAGTTGCAACCCATTGCCAAACTAACACGACGAGGCATGTTTCTGATTTTATAACGGCCTAGCTTAGATCCTATAAATTATAGCATTCTATTGAGTTTATATTTTTACAAGGCTAGCGCATCATTATAACATAAATTGGTAACATTTAACCTCTTTTAAATTAATTTCTATTATTATTCTATTAAAATATTTTGAAAAATTAAGAAATTCGGATATAATACAAGTATGTACATATAATGGAAGTATAATTCGGCATAAATTTTTTATTTGATTAACTTGGTCGTACTCTTATAATTTTTATTTTTTTTTTGTTTTTGTTTCCGATTTTATACGGTAGACTTTAGCAGCAGGCAATGATTCGAGTTTTAAACAACAGGCGGTATTCATATTATTTCGACATTTTCATTTAACAAACTTTAAATTTATGAGTTTTTAAATAGCCCACAAACAATCAACGCTTCATATTTGTAAAGGCTTCATAAATGTAGCCGGCAGTCATGTACCATTACTACCAGGGTTTATAAAACAAAACAAGAAAACAAAACAAAATACCGCGAATTAAGAAAATTGCATTAAAAAATATTTATTTTTATTTTTAATTTTTTTAAAATCATTTCATTTCAGTTTCTGTTTTTTTTTTTGCGATTTTAAAATACAATATCTTTCCACAAATATGGGCAAAAATATTTCCTACCGTTGTGATAATATTGCTTTGCTGTTATTTAAAAGAAAACAAAGCGAAACTAAAAGACAAGAAACTTTTTCCATTTTAAATGTGTCTTTTTTTTTCTTATTTTAATTAATAATTTACACGTAATTAATAATTAAGGTGAAATTGAATTTTTGTGTAGGTTGATATTTTTCATGGTTGTTGTTGTTTTCGTTATGTATGCACACATGCGATATAAATTGCTTTATTAAGCATCATCATTATCATTGTGTTCAGAATGTAAGTGCTTTAATGTAAAGTATGTGTCTTAAGTCTTTTGATATTGTTCCGTTATTGCTTGTTGCCTTTGTTGGATTCTCTCTTATAATGTTTAATTGCCGCATTTAATAATTGTTTAATGTTTATTTGCTTAAGTATTTTGTTTCATTTATTGTTTTCGATTTAATCGGGCCTATAAATTATTTAAATTATTGACTTGTTTTAAACATTAAGAGGACTGCCTTTATCATTGTTATTAAAACTTGAGTTGTTGTTTTAAAAATGTTTTGTTTTTTTCAATTTATTTAAAGTCTTTTACATTAAAAATTACTTTTAGTTGGACTTTTAAATGAGTTCGTTTTGTTTGAGTTCCAAAAAATTGTAATGCTAGGTTAAGGCTAGGTTTTTGAATCATCTCAGATGATAGATGGGGTTTAATATCAGAAAGGAATAAAATACAAACAGAACCTGAAGAAGTTAAAAAAAGTAATGAGAAAATCTGCAAGGAATGCATGCGACTGAATAGAGAGAAGTTAAAAGCAGCTCCAGGGACTCTAAGCGATGCAGGTCTTGAGGTTTTTACCTTAATAAGCCTCAGAGTCAAACATAAATCATGATTTCAACAAAATTACATAGCAACTATGCAGGCAAAATTATGCTTCCACTAAACCTCTAAAAAACGAAACATAGCCAACTGGACGTGTGAATGGAGTGGTACATGAAAATAGATTTTTGAAATACTTTACGTGGCATTTTTATTTACTTACACAGTTTTTGCCAGAATTCGGATGAGTTGAAATGGGCGAAGAAATATTCTTTATATTTCGTTTTGTTGGAGATATCTGACCTTGAGCCCAGTCAACTCACTTTCTAATAGACTACGGCGACTTCAGGTGGAATACCAGCAGATATTCTATCCCACATATCATTACCACACATGGGCAGAACACAGTCGATGTTCAGGCTTTCCTGAGGTTTATATTCGCTTAGCTTATCCTTTTGTTTCTATTTATTTTCTTGTAAATATTGACTAACATTCTCTTGGCACGTAGCTACTAATGATAAAGAACTTCATTTATCATTCCAGTTACAATAATAAATTTCTGAAATGAACTTGCTTTAGCACAGTTGTACCTCGTACATTCCATTATGACATCAATAACAGAAGTTCTCATAAATCGTATTCTGCTACCACTCAACAATAAAAGACACAAATAAGACTTTTACATGATAATTTATAATACTTTAAGGCGCATAAGCACAAGCAATTTGTAATGCAAAACCAATGACACAAATTAAAATGAAAACAACGATTAATATGTGTATGAGTGTACCCACTACTGCAAGGCGATCGATTATTTTCTTTTTAACAACTGTGGATTATGACAAAGAGTAGGTTGAGGAGTCCATTCGATATTCGATGAAATTCAAGGTTGTTTTAAGAAGTCATTAGCACATGCAATTTAGTTAGACTTTCATTAAAAAGAGAAAAAATGTCCTCTTTAAGAAGCATTTAAATGAAATCAATTCTTCTAACCACATTGTACCCAAAGAGCAACTGTTCAACTAAGAAATGCTAAGAAATGTTTAAAACGTTTAAAATTTTGAAAAACATTATTTTGTCATAAATTTTAAAAAATCCTGTTGATAGGAAATTAAATTTATGGCAATAATTTTTCATTTCAACACACAAAGAAAACCAACAACACCAACAGCCAACAGCCATCAGCCACTCTCATACTCTCACACACTGCACTGTTTCAACAAAGAAACTTAAAACAAAAAAAACAGAGAATTGATACGAGACAAAAGACCACCTTTTAGATAGTTTTACTTAATTGAACAGTGTATGCAACGTAAAATATATGAAATTCCCCCACACTATTTAAGTTACTCACTACAAGGATTTGAGAACAAGAGGCCTCCGTATCAAAAAAGAAGTTCCCCCCCACTATGGACATAATGTGACAAGATAAGCCAGGCTAATAAGCCATTAAAAAAACATAAATTGTATTGTTAACACTTTTAATAAATTTTCAACAATGACAACTAAGTTTTTTTGCGACGTTTAATGCCTTACAAACGATTTATTTTCATGCAATTTTTTTTTTGGAATGAAGAATTGAAAAAATTAAAAAAAATTTTCAGCTTCAAAATTAGTTTCTTTCATTTCTTTTTGTTTTAATAAGTGATACATAAAAAGTTCTTATTTTAAAAAAACTTAAGCCTTAGGTCTCTCAATTATCTCGCCAGTATCATCGTCAATCATTTGGGTCATCGGCTGATATATACCATCTGATTAATTGGTCAATGGCACAGTCAAAAGCGATCTGCTCTTCATAACACTTCTTCATAAAGCCAAACACTAAATGCAATTGCAACATATGGAGAAGATGCAGAATGGAATACGGCACCATGTGCTATAACCGAATTACTGGTTACCATCAAGAAATGCCTGCTATTAATCTTTTTCATTCCTTGTAGTCGCCGTAGTCTAGTAGGTAGTGTGTTCGCTTATTAGACGTAGAGCCCGGGTTCGAGCCCCAGGCCAGACATCAAAACGAAATATGAAAAAAAAATATTTCTTCGGCGACTTCCACTGAGCAGATTTCTGGCAAAAACTCTGAGAGTAAATAAACCTGCCATGAAAAAGTTTCTCAAAATCTATCGTTCGGAGTCGACGTAAAACTGTAGGTCCCGCCACTCAAGTATAAAATTACGACACACAACATCAGTGGTGTGAGAAACTAGGCCGTTATCCTGACTGAACGGTAGTAATGCCCAATTATGTATGTATGTATTCCTTGGCTAACGAAGTCAACAGTCAATTGAAGTTGAAATAAAAAAATTAAGTGAACCTAAAACTTTTGATCTGACAAAATTCAGAATAAGCACGCTGTCAGCAATAGCAGTTCCTTGCATAGTACTTGATATGCACTCAAGTGTTTCTTTCTGAAATACATAGAAGAATTCATTCTTATCCTCACAGAATCTGCATGTTGGGTTCCAAATAACTCCTATGTTGAATAAAAGTATTCTGAGCCAATAGTACCCTGTTAAAAGATCTATTACCAACCTTAGATTATTCCAGTAAAATTTACTATATAACTAGGAAACGGAATCGGATTAAAACGCCTTTTATGCGAGTACCCTGAGCTTCTAAAAAAGATGTGGGCATGATCAAAAGATCAAGTAGCAGACATGCCACTAAGGGAACTGGACTTGCGTTGAGGGATACATTTCAGAGGGATACATCTCAGAAGTATATTGCTACCATGAGTGGCATCGAGGCTCCCTTCCTTGCAAGCTTGCCTGCTTGCGGATTGTCCAGAATTCTTACATTACCTGGATCTCAGTAGAGGGTGACCTTATTATTGCTATCAAGGCATTACAGCTTCCCTGTATAGTTTATTGAATCTCAGTCTGATAGTCAGATAGTATCATTACCCTCCATTCCAGCACATCCTTCGATGGCATAGATTTCCTGTTGAAAGTTTCCCACGAGTTTTCACGAGGACTGATAACTTTCAATCTGGGACCAAAACTCCTGCTTCTGATGCAAAAAACATTCTTCATCCATTTACCTAACATACATAATTGGTCACTACAACCCTTCAATTACGATTTCAATCAGCTTCTCACAGCGCATATGTTGTGTGTATTAATTTTATAAATGACTGGCGACACTTTCAGTTTTAAGTCGACTCCAAAAGATGAATTTTTTGAGAAACTTTTCATAGCAATTGTTTCTTTACTCTCAGAGTTTTTGCTAGATATCTGCTGAGTCGTCGAAGAAATATTTTTTTATATTTCGTTGTGTTGAGAGATTTCAGAGCCGTGGTCTCTCATCTAATGAGCCAACACACTATTATATGTAAATAAAAACGGAGACAATTTAATTGTCTATTAATTCGAATTAATTTAATTGTTTCAAATACGAAAATATGCCTATGATGGTAATTCTACTTCTGATATTTTAAAATATTTTTTGTTTGTTTTGATGTTCAAACATTTCTCTTTACAAAAAACGAAAAAAATTAATTTCTCAATATCAAGTTTGTGTCTTAAGTCTTTTGTTTTCTTTTTCGATTTTTTTTTCGCTTGGCTATTTCTTTTTCACATGCCATTATCCAAAATAACCGAAAATAAAAATATTTGCCTTTAAGCTTTAAAACCGTTTGTTGCCATAATGTCTAGCAAAAATTTTTAAACAAATAAATTGAAAAACAAAAACAAAATATAAAAAAATAAGAAAAAAAATATTGTGTGTAAAGCTTAACATGAAATATTTATAAGCCAAACCGAAAGCAAATGAAAACGTGAAGATAATAAAATCAACACAATTTTAAACAAAGAAATAAAATAATATTTGGGGAGTTAATATGTATGTATGTATGTATGTATGTATGTTTAGAATATGGATGGAAACGATTTTATTATGTACGAAATATAAGACCAAAAATTAACATTATTTTGCCGATGATGATGTTATGTAGATTTAATAATATTTTAGAGTTCTCTAAACAATGATTGTATTGAATTGAATTTTAAATAATGCCAACAAGTCTGGCATTTGTATCTCTCTTTTATGCACTGTATGTATTATTATAAATAAAATAAAATTTAAATAAAAAAAAAAAAAGAAAAATATCAAGAGAGAATAAATATCCGAATGCTTTTAAACAAATTATACAGATACACGGCGACTACGTGTATTTAAACAAATCAATATTCACCTTTTTGCTTAAATTACCGCCAGGCAAACATGCCGATCCGATACACACACATTCAGTCACTCAGACAGTCAGTCACTCAGTCCGAAAACACCGAAAAAGAAGTTGAAAAAAAATGATTATTAAGAAGTTCGATAAACTAAACCAATGATTTTCAATAATGAACGGTTGTTCATACATACATAAATATATACATACATACATAAATGTATACATACATATATATATACATATGTATGTGTATGCCTTTAGCAATTTAATCTAGATGGATAGACTCATTTTGATTAAATAAATAAACGAATCCAAAAAAAATAAAAATAAAAAAATTAAAATCATAAAAAAATGGTTTAAAAGATCTTAAATCGTAATAAAACAAAAACAATACCTAAATAAAAAAAAAATAAAACAATTAAAAACAAAACAAAAAGACCGAAAACAAGCCATTATTGAAATGTTTTCTGATGTTGTTTTCTAAACATCACAGAAACTGAAAAGAGTTAAAATATTTAAGGCTTCTTTTTTTTTAATGGAATTCTTATCATGGTTTCTATTAAACAACAAAAACAAAAAAACCAACAACAACAACTATATATTATTACTATTAATAATTACTTTACAATTTTTTTTTTGTGTACACAACACTTTAATTATAAACCGCTTTCATATAAACACAAATATATTCGACTGTCTGTCCATTAGTATTTCTTTTCTCCAACTTTAATCAAAAAAATAAGATTAATTTTACATCCTTGTAAATAAAAATAAATGATGCAGTATTGGAAATGAGTGCTTAAATGTGTTTTAAACAGGAATAAATTGTTGCTTTTAACAAACAACGACTTTGCAATACTTTACACGTTATGGTTTCCACTGAAATTTATGGGATTTACAAATTTTGATGTATGCCAAGCTATGGCAGGCTCCGATTAATATGTTGACGCAAAACATCAGTACATCAAAAGCTAGTATACCAGTGGCCACTTCATGAGTTCAATTCAAAAATAAATCTGGGATCATTTATCACCAAAATTTTATTGGCAGTAAATATGCTAAATAAGCCATGATAGTCTAGTATGTTGGCTTATTAGACGTAAGGCCACCGTCAGATATCTCCAACAAAACCAAATATGAGAAAATATTTCTTTGGCGAATTCCTCTCAGCAGATTTCAGGCAAATACTCTGAGAGTATATTAAATTGCCATGAAAAAGTTTCTCAAAAAGCTGTCATTCGGAGTCGACTTTATACTATAGGTCCCGCGACTCATGTATAAACGTTAACACACAACATAAGTGGTGTGAGAATTTAGTTCGTAATCCTAACTGAGGGGTTGTAGTGACCAATTATGTATGTATGTAAGAATCCTAAATAATGTTTACATACTGATAATAAACTTGGAATGACTTTTTATGTCTGAAATTAATTTCGTTCATGATTTTTTCCTGCATATCTATGAATGAATAAAATGACTGTCCAGCACCTCAAAGACTTTCACACAAATTCCTTGGAATACTTCCCGAACAAAAATATATAAACTGATTACTTTCAAGACACTGTAACTAAATGTATGACGCACAGAGAATTATTTCTTAATGGTAGGCGCATGGCTAACCAGAAGGCTGACTAGAACTGTAATGGCACCCTATCAGTATCACATTAAAACATTTTAGAACACATTACAACCTGTGATGGGTACATAATGGAATTAATAGACGCCATACGGTGAAATATCGTTAAATTTCAGTTATTTTAGAAAATATTTCAAGGAATTGACGATTTGAAATCGCAGCGTTTTGATTGCTCCTTGATCGTTCACTCTGATGGCCTCATATTCGAAGGAGGTAGGTCCTCAGCAACAACCATACTTGCAATAGCTTAAATATCTGCCTCTAGTTAATCCGTATGACCCATTCAGTAATAGTTCCACTTTTGAGCCATTTTTGAGCCATCACCGTCAACGACGACAGCTTAAACATCTCATTCTCCCGGAGTTCGTGTGTAAGTCTTGTATGTTCTTCAAAAACAGTCGCACCTAAAACCCGGCTAATTTGGCTCATGACCTAAACATTGTATATGGTTTAAACCTGTTAGAGAACTTAGGCCTCAGTGTAGGCCGTAACCTTAACTTGGGGAATTATTTCCAAGCGGGAAACTTTAAAAATAGTGATACATTTTAAGTGACGGCCATTCTTTTGCTCCTCTCCTAATCCCATCTCCTGTAAAAATCTATTAATTATCTATCAATATCCTATTACGACACAAGAACACTTAGTAAATGTTCAGTCGAGAGAGAAAAATGAGCTTTTGTGTCTCCATTCTGTATAGTATGTCTGGTATGTCCTTATGGCCTGAGACCCAACCATCGGAGACTTTGTGTAATCCGCCAATTCCTGAGAAAAAAATCTTGAACGTCAATATAACGTTCGAAAAGAACTTTATGGCATTCTGTCTGTCTCAGAATATCTAAATTATCGGGTATATTCTGCTACTGCTACCCTTTTAAACAAGAATCTAGATGATCATAGAATACTATCATCAATTAACCTACCCGTAGGGTGTACATATGTATTTAAGTGCAAAAGTACTCAAAGAAGTAAGAGTATGTGTAGAAACAAGGCGCGTAACTTATTAATGATGAAATATTTCTTTCTTCGTTATTCATTTACATTCACACACTTTGCCTTACTGGCTTACTCACTGGCTCGCCAACTGACATTCGGTTACTGTTTTACTGTAAAAAATTATTGACGTTTTAATTTCAAAAACACACCTTTACATTAACTTTGTTTACAGAAATATCGATTAAATATGCGAGGGTAGTTTTAAAATATAAAAAAAATATCTTTAAAACAATAGCAAAGTTTTATTTAAGCAAAATATTATATTTTAAATATAAAATGAGAAAAAAACACTCATCCGCATTGCCCTTAAGAGTAGAATCTATATTACAAGCATTATTCAATATATGTAAGCAGATATTAGCGTCATAAGTCTTTTTGATGTTACATTGCCCTCTTGTTCTTGAAATAAATTCCAAGGCTTAGAATTGACTCATTAAGTGTGAAGACGTCTACGTATCGAATAATGTGCTGGGAGATTAAAAGTTCAAGAGCAGGTTAAATTGATGCACAAAATATGCTCTGTGGCTTAATCCCTGAAATTTCATCTCTTGAGGTGACATCGCAGGTAGTATTGTTTCATAGAAAACCTCGTTTATAAATTCATACATAATACGATAAATTGTCATCTAATCGTTCGTGCTGGTTCGTGAGAGTATTCCCTACAGTTCAAACTGAATCTAATCTGTCCAGTTAAGACTAATAAATTCTATTGCGGGTACATTTCTCCCCTATTAATCAGCGATTTTAAGGTGGCCCGATCCCCACCGAAATGCAATTGCGCTCTCCGTACCGACGTATTGTGGATGATCAAAGTACTCCCCAACCAGCCACTAATCCACTGACCACTAAACTGTGTTCTCAGTGCAGATTGAGTATTCGAGTATATACACAGAGGGAAAAAACCGGTAGAAAAGTACCGAAATTGATACAATTCGTTGTCAAAAGTGAGCTTACCATGTTTGTTAACATTCCGACAACGGATGTGTATAAAATTTTAATAACACCCACCTATCATTTTGACAACCACCGTGGTAATTTTGACAAATCATCATTGTCATTGAAACAACGCATTGTTGTTATTTCGACAACGCTTCGTTGTCATTTCGTTGAAATTTCGGCAACGAATAAACGACAACGTTTATCATTCGAAAACGCTTCGTTGTCATTTCGTTGAAATATCGACAACGAATAAACGACAACGTTTATGATTTGACAACGTCGTGTATTATTTAATTTTTTTTTTGTAGATTTGATAACGTTGTGTATCAAATCAACAACAGATGTTGTTGAAAAATTATAAACACTTTTGTGTCATTTTGGTACCAAACGTGTATAATTTTAAAACGTCTTTTTTCTCTCTGTGTAACGCCTCTCTGTAGGTTTACCTAAGCGCACGCTGAAAGTGAATGAATTTCAGTGTGAAAAACTATTGGACATTTACCCATGAGTATGTAAATTGCATCTGCATCTGTCTAAATTACTTCAAACGTCTGTGATAAACAGAAGTTCCATCTGAAACCCATGCCCAGCGATTGCTACACATCTATTATCAAAACCAGTTTTTATATTCGTGTGATCTGTGATCGACTTTAAGTTCGGAATGCTTCCTAATGAATAGCTCTGAAAATATATTTCTCCACATATTTGTGCATGCTCCACATAAATATTCTAAAAGCTACAGTTATTAGGAAACAAGCCTGTGGAGACTGTCCAATTCTATTCTGGTGATCAGTTTTTGATTTTGCTCGGCATTGCAGAGCAAGGGGGTATTTTCGCGTAATTATATTTGTGCTGATTTGCATTGAGAACGCGTAGGGTGCGAATTTCTGCTTAAAATGAGTTCCAACAAGATCTAAATAATTAGATTTTAATATTATTTAAGTCCTAATATGGTTTAAAATGTACAATATTCACGCTCATCAAATTCTAGTCAGACTGGATGTACATTTATAGCATATCGTCGTTTTGATGGACTGCGCCCTAGCCTTAGGTTAAAAAAAAGAGTTTTAAGTTATAAATCCGTACACCTCAACGATGCATTCATACATAATTGGTCATTACAAGCTTTCAGGCAGGATTACGACCTAGCTTCTCACACCATTTATACTGTGTGTGTTAATTTTATACATGAGTGGCGGGACCTACAGATTAAAGTCGACTTCGAACGACAGATTTGTTTGAGAAACTTTTCATGACTATTTTTTTTACTGTCAGAGTTTCTGCCACAAATCTGCTGAGAGAAAGTTGCCGAAGAAATATTTTTTTTATATTTTCATTTCGATGTCTGACCTGGGGTTTGAATCGCGACCTTGCGACTACTAAGGCAACACACTACCTTCTAGACTACGGCAGCTTCAAGAATACTATAGCAAAAGTAGATCCAATTGTTCTAACCCGAAAAATAATTTCCAAAAAAATTTATATTTTTTATGCCCAAAATTTCACAGCGTAACTACTGTTATTCAATTAAAATAAACTTATAAAATTTAAATACCTAAAGCTTTAATTATTGTTTTTAATTTATATTGCATTATAAAAACAAAAAACAAAATTTTTATTGCTTTAGAGCAACAAGCTTTGTTACTGTGCGTAAAATTCAATTAAATTCCAAAGCTAACACAAATGATAGCCGCTTGCTTAAGCAACAACCGACATGCAGTCTAGAAAAATATCATTCAATTATTAATAATATTGTTGTTGTTGCGGTGTTACAACAAAATTGACAACTGAAACGTTTTGTAAATGTGAAAGAATTTTGAAAAAATAAAAACATTATTTATAGGATTGTTTTTATATGTTTTATATAAAAAAAAACAGAAAAACAAAAACAACGAAATGCAAATAAAATATTAAATTAAGTTGGAAAACGTTTAGAACTGTTAATAGTTGTTAAATAAGGTAATAAAACAATTTAAGAAAATTTCCGTTAAGATAGATGTTAATGCAAAAAAACAAAAAAAAACAAAACATACCTCGCCTTTAAATTAAAAACAACTCAAAATACGTCATTGACTTTAAGTTACAATAAATCACTCTCTTCAGAACTGTCGTCTTCTTTTAAAATAATCGCTTTCGAGAAATATTGGCTCAACTATTTGACACATGTTCAGTTTAATAGCAGACAGTTGAGCAAATAAATGAACCACGAAAACCCCTTTAATTTTATTTTAATAGCCATCCACAGGCAGAGAATTTTTATATTCGTTTAAATGTTTTTGCAATATTTTTTCAAATATTTTTTGTTTTTTTTTTAATTTCTTTATTGCATTTTATTATTTCAGTCATTTAAACAATTTAAAACACAAACAACAATTTGCCGCTATTTGTGTTTTTAAATTCATTAAAATTTTTCAAATACTTTCGGGTTTTGTAATTAGAAGTGTTAAATGCAAAACAGAATATATGTTGAAACGATACGATACGATACGAATTGAAATTATTATTCAAATGCTTATTGTGGCAATTAAAATTACTTAGTAAAGTAAATGGGTGGTCTCTGATGATATTAAGGTAGGGTTTATCGTTTGTAGAGAATTTTTTCTTAGAAATATTCCATCAACGCTTTCTCAATTGAAGAACAAATAAAATAAGTGTACATCCATATAAATGCAATTTATTTACGTGCTTTTTTTCATTTTGCTGGTCGAAAGAAAATCAAACATTTAAATATTCTATGAAATAATCATCTGTTTTGTAGTGGAATTGCTAAGAAACAATTAAGAATGAAATTCTAAGAGTATAAAACGAAAGACTTAAGCGACAAACTTTTTTTGAATAAGAATGTCAGGGAGTTGTAATCAGAATATTATTCACAGAGGTTAAGTAGGTTAGCTAGGAGTTGACCAGATGATTAACTGTCATACACATGCCATGCAAGTGAAAGTTTTGAGGTTTATTCCCCAGGACTCAGCCGTCAACTTGAACAAAAAGTTAATCTAGCTCTGGTGGTATGTTATGCTCCTGTTTTTCTTTTTTCCTGTATTAAAAAAGTCTTCTTCAGTACCAACACATAATAGAACAGGAGATTTGGATGTCAACTTAGAATATTACCTTATTCCGGAAAGGCTTTCTTCACTACTTCGACAACTTCTGAAAGTACAGAACACCATTTTGCTCGTAATTTCATACTAATGCATCAAAATATCTTATTGTCTAGATGATATGTTATACGAAATAAAATCTTTGAATCTCGAGAAATCGTCATATAAGCTGTGATAATAAACTATTCAATCGTCTCGATGTCTGCAACACATGCCCAGTCTACACCACGCAAATACAGTTTAGGTAAGGTTAGGTCGGAGTGGCAGCTCTGATATCAAAAGCTCACTTGAGCACGCATAGGGGGCCCGTTGTAACGTCACAGGTGAAAGCAGTCCCTACAGTGTAGTTGTACATGTAATCCGGAGTGAGCCGTAAGTACATTCATTAGCGCATTAAACTGGCCACGCAAGCCAACATCGATTTTTTGTTCTTTTCCCAGAAGCCATTTATGGATACTAGCACTGATATAATACGGTTTTATTCGTAGCACCACAAAAATGTCAGGTTTAGTGAATACGAGATAACTCATAGTTGGCACCCTAGAAGGGAACGCAATCTACGAGTTATCTCGTAGTCGGCAGTCAACGTATTAAAATGCATACACACATACATAATTGGTCATTACTTCAGTTAGGATTAGGATCTATCTTCTAACACCACTTATGTCGTGTGTGTTAATTTTATACATGACTGGCTGGCCCTACACTTTAAAGTTGACCCCAAATGATAGATTTTTGATAAACTTTTTCATCGAAATTTTTTATTTATTCTCAGAGTTTGTTGCCACAAAGCTGCTGAGAGAAAGTCGCCAAAGAAATATTTTTTCATATTTCGATAGTAGGAGATCTCTGACCTGGGATTTAAACCGTGGCATCAAGTCTACTAAACCAACACACTACCTACTAGACTACAGTGACTTCCTCTATGGTTTTACTCCGATCGGAAAGTGGAGATAACCGGGCAATGCACTCTTCCCCTTTCAATACACTTTTGCATCTAACCAGCATAAGCATAACCATAACCATGTAAATACCTTAAATCCCTGAGTTTTATTGGAGCAACTTATTACAGGCGGCGATATTAAGGTCTACACAGATGATATCAAGATGAATAATGCTATGTTCTTACGGTTGAGGTAATTATCATTACAATCCTCCCAAATTGCTCAAAACAATCTCAAGTCCGATTGCATGAGAGTGTCTTTATTTAAGGGCATTGTCAAAGAATTATTGTTACACTTCGATCGCACATTACCATCAATTTTTTAAAGAAAAATAAATTGATATCTTCAGCCCCTTCTGGGTTGACACTTGTGTGAGTCCAACAGCACTGATTGAAGTCATGCGAATGCTATCTAGAATTAATAGCGTTGCCTATATATCAACTAAATGAAGTTTTCTGAATTAGAGAGGACAAATTACATATAAAAACCATTGGATTCTGTATCACCTCCTATCACTTTTTAATATAAGTATTCACCTTGATGTGCCTATCTTTACAATCTTCTATTCATCAGTACAAAAAGGCATGAAAATGGGAGGCTAAATATATCAAAATTTCGTCCTAAATGCCCTTCGAATTTTATATTATTCTAATGAATGATTATCAAACATTTTGAAATTCTAAATGGAATTCGTTTTTAAACACAAACATATGAAGACACCTATAGTCCAGGAGGGTTAGAAAGTTGTTGACCAATTCAAAATTTAAATTGTAAAAAAAATTATTTTCCCTCCGTATCAAATCAATTATAAAAACAAATTCCTTAATTAGGCAATTGCGTAAATAGAGTATGACAATTTCGTCACCACTGTAACAAATGTGAAATTATTTTAATAAATGCCATTATTAAACAAGTTAAAGAAATATGAAAATCGTATACAAGTTACAATTTATTATAGAAAAAATAAAAAAAAATAAAATAAAATAAAAATGAGAATTAAATGTTGACTTATTTATTTCATTGATTAGATACAGTTGCAATCAGTTGTCAAATCAATTTGAAATTTTTATAAAAATATTTCATTTCATATTCAAATATTCGTTGCCTTTATTATATAAATTATCAAATGGTCTCTTGCTGAACTTTAAGCAAAAGGAAAAAATGAATTAAAAACAAAAATAAATCTGCATAAACAACTGTTTTGTAATAGGAAATGTGTGCAAAAAATTTAAAACAAAAATCAAAAAATATTTTAAAAAAATTTCAGGCAGTTAGCTAGACTATATGATACTCTATAACCCATGATATGTTTTAGAATAGAACTGATGTCTTCTGTGATAACTGGACTGAAATTAAAAATAAAGTCGTCGTAGTCTACTAGGTAGTCCGTTAGCTTATTAAATGTGAGGCCTCGATTCAAACCCTAAAACATATATTTCCAACAAAACGAAATATGAATAAATATTTCTACGGTGACTTCCTTTCAGCAGATTTCTGGCAAAATATAAAGGTTGTCTATAAGACTTGCCATGATTACAAGGTTAATTTAATTTAATTAAATATTGACTCATCAATTGGATTTTTTCAAATGTTACAAACATTAGCATATACTCTGCATTACATCTGTACTGTTATAGGGCATTAAAAACCGTTTATAAACAAATTTTTAACTGTTATTTACGAATGGTAACCACCATGATTTATTTAATGTTTACGTTTTGTCTAACTCTACTGTCTGTCTGTCTGTCTGTCTATCTATGTTTGCGAACAAATAGCAGTTGTCACATTTTACGCCAAATGTTTTAAATATGAATGAGGAAAAAAATGCAATTTTTTTGTTGTTGTTTCTACTGATTTTTGTTGTTTAGACAGGCATTGAAAATGTCATGTATTGATTAAGTGAAGGGTAAAACATGATTTGTTTGTAACGCTTTAGTTACAAAAAAAAATATGAAAAATTATAAAAAACACACATAATAATCATACACAAGTTTTTGTCTTAAGTCTTTCGATTTTTATGGGAAAATTATTTTTGTTTACATTTATATGTCATGTTGTGTGGAAGAAACTTAAAAATTTTGTTTACGAGTTTTCAGATCATGTTTGTGTCTTAAGTCTTTTGTTCTTTTTCTATTTTTATAAACAAAAATGCATGAGTTGAACTTCAATTAAATTTATAATATTGTGCCTGATAACGACTTCCTCTAAGCAGTTATCTTTCAAAAACTCTGAGAGTAAAATAAAAATGCCATGAAAGCTGTTTCAAAAATCTATCGTCCAGAGTCGACCCTAAACTGTAGGACACGCCACTTATGGCTAATATTAACACATACAACTTAAGTTGTGTAAGAATCTAGGTTGTAATCCTGACTGAAGGGTTGCAACGAACAATTATGTATGTATCAGAGATCAGTAATGAGTATTCAAAAAACTAAGTAGATTCGAATCATACTCATAATTTCTGATACTTATACGCATTCATACTTATTTTAATATCATACTCATACTACTCATACTCAAAGTTTGAAGTATTCATCGTACTCATACTTACAACTTACGCATGATGTTGTTGATTTCGTCTCTCCTTTACTCAACATTTACAAGAATCACAAAATAAGTATGATTCGCGTACGAACTATACAATACTCACTAGAAGGTTGTGTGTTTGCTTTGCTTGCTGTCTTTGTCTTTTTCTTTCCTGTTTTTTCGTAAATGCAGCAACAACTAAGGCAACTAAGACTGTAAATTTTGATGCAAGATTCGAATCACTCGAATCATTTATGAGTATTACCAGTATTTTTCTAAATTTATAAATCTAAATGAGTAGGCATATGAATCAAACATATTTCGAATGTTATGAGTTTGATGTCAACGTTGAACTCATACTCATTGCAACCTGTACTTACAAATCAACATTGTAGTGAGTACGAATGAATTAGAGTAGTTAAATTTCAATATTGTTGCCTCACTTATATTCAAAATTTCATGAGTACTTATGAGTATCGAAAAAGCGATTCATTGTTGATCTCTTGTATGCATGCATTTGCTTTTATGACGAATCCAATTAAGGGGAATAAAAAGCGCTCTGACTAAACTCATGATCTTTTATTATACATTGCGTATCTGCCATGCAGAAGTGGTGAGTGGACCTAAAGGGAAGGGCGATTGAAATCCATTAAACTCATGCTATCCAATTTCTTTCGATTCTAGCTGATCTCTGGTATGTATGTATCATTTCTCCGACAGAATGGGCCGTACTCATGCAAATTATTGGAAAATGTATTGGGATAGAAGGAAATGAGGGGTAGTGTTTATTATAATTAAAATATTTATTTTGAATCTATTTTCTAGTATTCAATGGCATTTATTCTTCAGTAGTCTCCTGGTGATGTGAAAACATCTTCTTACTGTTACTAAAATATATTTCTTCATTTTTGTGTTTAACATTAAATTTTGTTTTTTGGATATTTCCTAGAATATTTCATTTTAAACAAGACCCACCAGTTTTAGTTTAAAACTTAATCAACAGGAAGATGACTCAATTTCTCTTTCCTTTTTTATGCTGCTAATTATAAATGTGGAATAAATTTTCTGTTGAAATATTTCATTTAACAGCATTAATAAAGGCGGTCTTTACCATTCCATACCCTTAAGGTGTGTGGTCTAAATGGTTAATCATTTCATTTCCGATATTTATACCTCGACACAAACAAAAAAAAAAACATTTTTATGGCAGTTTTGTTGTCTAACAAATTAAAGCCACTTAAGACACTGACAGCTTAACTCCATTTCAATAGTCTAGTTAAGGAACAAAATTATTTCATCAAATAAAACGCAATAAATTCGCTAAAACTTTAACGTGGCATAACACCCAAAGTGTCTAAAACAAAAAACAAAGGTATTCTGTTCCTTTAGTTTAAATGAAAAAACAAAAACGGTGCTAAAAAATTAATCGCCTTTTGAAATAAACAAAAAAATATGTTCGAAAACCGCAAATAAATTTCGGCATATACACATACCTTCAGTGAGTGATAGAGACCCCCAAGATTGAACATATTTATGGTGGTAGTAATTTATTTCCTTTTTTTTTTTTTTTTTGTTAATTATTGCTGTCGTTATAAAAGAAAATAAAAAATTTTAAAATATTTAATTTTATTTCTTAATAACATTATCAAACCGACACAATGCCATTGGACTTGTTTGGAACGATTTGTAGTCATTTCACAAATATTGTTATGTTAGTAACCCACTGTGCTTTACTATTTCAGTCATTTTGTCTACAACTTCATCATCACTCACTCTGAATCACAAACACATAATTTGAAAAAAAAGAAGCCTTTTGTTGTTCGCCATAGCTGTTGTACGTTATTGTTACTATAACAACTGATGGTCCTTTAATGGCTAACGAATACATATTTCTACAAACTTTTCATTGCCTTTGTGTTTTGCCCAAATGATCGACACACGTTTTGTTGAACTTGATTTTGACTTCTCTAGTGGCCACATAGCTTTGCTACTACACGGGTGGCCTAAAATTTAAAGACGGGAGGAAAGTTGAAATTGACAAAGAGGGAACAAAAAACCCACAGAATTTATTTCTTCTTTTTGTTCTGCTTTTACTTCCAACCATTGTATTCCATGGAAATGAAATTTTTATTTCCTTTCGTGGCCATATTTGTGAAAGTGAAGTAAACTGATAGAGAACCAAAGATACTCAGAACAGTGAGAATTTTTTACGTTACCGATGACATGTTGAGTCTTTTGCGAATTAAAAGTCGCAATAGTGCTATAGGCGTTGTATTCACTTATTAGACGACAACAAACGTCTCAAACCACAGCTCAGACACTATTTATAGGTCACGAAGTCACCATAGTGTAGTAGGTAGTAGGTGCAGTAGGCAGCTTCTCAAAAATTCGCCATTTGAAAACGACTCATGTATAAAATTAAAGTATACAGCATTGATATATTATCATAAGCAATTAAGTGAAGTAAGTACGCTTAGGTGTGAAAAGCTAGGCTGTAATCCTGACCGAAGGGTTGTAATGGCCAATTATGTATGTATATTAGAGCGACTCAAGTTGTATGGAAGCAAAATTCGTCCTCGATGTACCCCCCTCAAAATGAACCTTGGACTTTTCTAAGATGACATCTAAAATATTTCGGCTCTAGCTTTGACCTCTCGTGAGCTGGACCATTTTGAAAAAGGGTATATTTTTGTATGTTTTGTTAATTTGAGAATTTGTTTCCTAACCAACATATAGAGTATGGGTATCATAAGAAAGGTTTTTTCAAGGCGCGTCCAGCGGTATATACAACTTGTCCACGGACAATCATCCATGTCCTTTTTTTAAGGATATTCTGTAAAAAAAAACGGTTTTTGAATTTTTTCTTTTCTTCTTTTCTAACCAAATTAACTCTAATATGATGGCGGATTTAGTTTCTAGATGGTGTTTGGATGAAAATAGGACTAAAGAAAGAAAAAAAGAAATGATCCACGACTTTTTGTGGGCATATTTTTTTCCCAAATTAAAAAAAGGTATTATTTTTTTTTGTTTATATTTACAAAACTATACTCAAAAAACGTAAACTAGGACGAATTTCAAAAAAAGCTAAGACCCGTATTTAATTAAATCAACTAAAGATTAAAATATGTTAATTTGGTTATTTTATTACAAACAACCCTGAAGAAAAAATTCAAAAACCGTTCTTTTTAACAGAATATCATTAAAAAAAAGGACATGGATGATCGTCCTTAGAGAAATTGTATATACAGTTGGACGCGCATTGAAAAAACCTTTCTTATGACACCCCTATTGTATATGTTGGTAAGGAAACAGATTCTCAAATTGACAAAACATACAAAAATAGACCCTTTTTCGAAATGGTCCAGCTCACGAGAGGTCAAAGCTGGAGCCGAAATATTTTAAATGTCATCTTAAAAAAGTTCAAGGTTCATTTTTAGGAGGGTACATCGAGCACTATTTTTGGTGAGTCGCTCTAATGTATATATGTAAGTACGCTTAGGTCAGACGCAAGTGAGTCATTCGTATGAAATTTTTTGCATCAATCTTTAAAAAGTACGGTCTCTACGAATAAAGGAATATTACCCACAAGTATTTCTGTCGTCTGTGAAAGAGTTGATTGGAAATTAAGGAAAAAATATAAGAAATGAGGCTTAAGATGTAATAGAGTCTTATGGAATTCATTTCAGCCTTATGGATTTCCATCTATTACATACAATATAGCGTGACTACTGAGAATGCTCGGCAGAAACCGAGAGAAATGTCTGTGACACCAAAGGCTTTAAGATTCGTTAAAATTAAGTCATGAAATAATTTGTCCAAAGCTTTTGATAAATTTAGAACTACAATCTTACTCTCACCACCAAGAATTGCAGCATATCCATAGTGAAATAGATTGGGTCGATTTAACTGCATTGAGCCCCTCTCTGCTCAAGAGAATGTTTTATAAAAGACAATTGAGTAGAGTAAATAATGCCTCGGCTCGAACGGAACAGCGTGTACTGGAGATGTCCGATTGTCCAGGTCTCTCATTTGTGAAGTTTGTGTCTACTAAAGCGTCGTATAGCATGACGTGATTGGTCCTTAAAATGTTTGTGTTTACAAAAAAATCCTATGCGGGTGACCACCAAATTCACATTCAGTACCTCAAAGAAAGACTTCCCGAAAGACTTCAAAAAACTATACTGGAGTTCTAATATTTCAAATCTATTTTATTGAAATCCAATACCAACTATCGCCCACTTTAGCTAAACTTCCTTAGATTACATAAATTACAACATCGTTCATAAAATCATATGTTGTTGCTTGTTTTATGGCTTGAGTTTAAAAGTTAAAAGCATTTAACAATTACTGGTCATTTTCAAATACAAAGTATTTTGCATTTCGAAAATTAAAATGAAAATTATTATGCATTAACGGTACAATACAGCACACAGTTATTAAGTGATTCCGTATTACTTTTATTAATTCAATTATTTTTGTCTGTATGCATGTACGTATGTGCATACATACGTATGTTATTTTGTATTTTGTATTTTTTCGAAATTATTTTCGAACATGTGTAGTCTGTAGTAAAAACATGTTGTCAATTGCATTTAATAGACATTCAGGCCATCAAAAAATTAAACGTCAAAATGCATTAAATGCTTGTGTACCACAATACAGCACAGTAATCGACTGGACTGCCTGACTATGCGGGGTAAGTACGTAAGTGAGTGAACGAGTGAACGAGTGAAATTAATTTTTAAATGCCTGGCATATGAATTGAATTCATTTGCAATATGAATCGAATTGCAATTCATTTTGCAAATCATGTAACAATTTTTAATAACATTTTTCTCTTTTTATTTAATTTCTTTTAAATATTTTATTTTTTTGATTGCAAATACGCATTGTAATGCATAAATAATAAAGGAAAAAGAAAAAAAACATTGTTTCTATACAATCACATTGACACACTTGGTAGAGGTAAATTGTGCTTTATCTGATGCTTGTAATGTAATTTTATTTACTCTGAGAGTTTTTGTAAGAAATCTGCTGAGAGGAAATCGCCGAAGAAATATTTTCTATATTTCGTTTAGTTGGAGATGTCTGACCTGGGGTTTGAACCGAGGCCTCACGTCTAATAAGCCAACACACTGCCTACTAGACTACGGCGACTACATATCCTACACAGATCTTAAATGCACGTCAGTGAGTATTGAATGGCTGTACTCCTCGAAAACAGGTAATAATTATTTAAATTTCTGGTGTTGTTGTGCACTATGATATTAGTTTAAGGTTTCTCGTTTATCCGACATGAACTGGGTAAACCAAAGACGAAACTTTTCTGCGAATATCGCATATAACTAGAAAAAATCAACCAGACATTGTGCCATTCAATTGGACATTAATCGGTGATTTTTACAGCAAAGTTTCATGAGTATCTTCTGAAAAAGCGCAAATGCACCAGCAGCTGTTAGCCATTGAAAAAACAATTATGCTTTGCAGCCTGAATTTCAACAACGACAAAGGCAACTTCAAAGTCATTGTATCATGTGGTGTGTATGTTGTAGACATCTTATGCCTTCAAATTCAAGAAAAGCTGCAGAGCCAAACGAACACCGTGAATAGCGAGCGCTGTTGAGCCATGCTTATCGATTTTCTCTTAGCTGAACAACACAAATTAGAATCAATAAACATATGGTTCCAACAGAATGGAGCATAGACGTACGTAGTACTATACTGTCTACAACCGACATTCTGACTGCGCCGATTTTAGATTTATTTACCGGGTGTCTTGAAATCAGACTTATGAACTAATTAAAGAAAATAGAAATCAATAATAAAAGAAAAAAAGATTCACATAGTTTAGTAGGTAGTGGCCGTGAACCAGGGTAACAAACCCCAGGTCAGACATCTCCAACAAAACGAAATAGTTATGAAAAAATACTTCTTCGGTGACAGCCTCTCAGCAGATTTCTGGTAAAAACTTTGAAAATTAATTAAATTCCCATAAAAAGTTACTTACAAATCTGTCGTTCGGAGTCCACTTTAAGCCATAGCTTCCGCTACTCATGTATGCAATTAATATTAACCAAAAACTTAAATGGTGTGAGAAGCTAGGTTGTAATCCTGACTGAAGGCTTGTAGTGAACAACTATGTATGTACATATGTAATGAAAGACAAGGGTAAAGATTTATAAAGGTAATGCAAAAAGTTGCTTGAGTTTAAAATAGTGATTGATAATGAGCTGAATTTGAAATCCCATGTTAATTGAATAACTGATAAAGCATCAAAAATCTGTGCCGGTCTTTCTAGCATAATGACAGAAAAGGAGGTGCAAAACTAGGTTTAAAAAGCGATAATCCAGCAGATTCGAGATAGAGTAGATAAGAAAAAAATTTGTTCCGGAGCATGTATGGTTTAAGAATATATTGTTCCTAACAAATAGTATCTAATAGCATGTACGGTTCCAATATACATGCATACCAGAGATCAGCAATGAATCGTTTTTTTCGCTACGCATAAGTACTCATGAAATTTTAAGTATGAGTAAGTCAATAGAATTGAAATTCAACTACTCTGATTCATTCGTACTCACTACAACATTGATTTATAAGTACAGGTTGCAATGAGTATGAGTTCAACATTGACTTCAAACTCATAACATTCGAAATATGTTTGATTCATATGCCTACTCATTCAGATTCATAAATTTAAAAAAATACTGGTAATACTCATAAATGATTCGAGTGATTCGAATCATTCATAAAAATTTACAGTCATAGTTGTTGTCGCATTTACGAAAAAAGAAGAAAGACAAAGACAGCAAGCAAAGCAAATACACAACCTTCTAGTGAGTATTGTAGAGTTTGTACGCGAATCATACTTATTTTATTGGTTCTTGTAAATGTTGAATAAAGGAGAGTCGAAATCATCAACATCATGCTTATTGTTAAGTATGAGTACGATGAGTACTTCAAACTTTGAATATGAATAGTATGAGTATGATATTAAAATAATTATGAATGCGTATAAGTATCAGAAACTTTAAGAATATGATTCGAATCTACTCATCTTTTTGAATACTCATTGCTGATCTCTGATACATACTGACTTAAGAGACTAGGATATTGTATAAAATATCACACACATGCTTTATGTGGAGCCAGGCAGTGTGAGACATCTTCCAGTTAAGGCTGTGTTGGTGTTGGCCGACTAGATTAGAGCTCATGAGATCAAATTTCAGCTCAAAAAACATAGGACTTTAAAAAAGTATTTCTTTTCACCGCTCTGGCAAAGGCTCTTGCTCTGAAATAAATAAAATTGCAATTATTAGCTTCTCATAACTGTCGTTAAACTGTAGGACCTGCTACTTATAGATAAAATGTACATGCTTAACATAGATGGTGTAGCTTCTTGCCGCAATCCTAAAAGAGTTATTGTACTCCCGTTTATAAAGTCTTTAAACGGCTTTCTATTCTCTTGAGGAAATTGTTTTATAATTCTCTACTCCATCTATCAAATATTCAAAATCAATTAAATAATTATGGAAAAACAAAAAGAAAAAACGAAAAAAATTAAAAACTTAACTGAGAATCATAAAAGAACTCCCACTAAAAATGTTCAATAAGTGTTGTAGTTGTTGTTGTTGTTACAAACATTCCCATAACATAACATAACATAACATAACAGTGTTAGGTGGCCTGTTGTGGTGGCGCTTGTACTACCCAAAAACGCTGCCAGAAAGAGAGAGAGAGAAGAAAAGGTCAATTAATCTATTAAGAGGGGGATCAGAACAGAGGGGAAAGGAAAAGGTTTCTTTTACGATATTTTTATAGGCCTTAAGCAATTAGCTGTTCATATCTTTTACGATTAAAATGTTTTTCTTTATTTCTTCTGTTTTACCGAATACCACAGCAACCACACTATACTCGTACATTATGTTTCTTGTTTGTTTTTTTTTACGTACAACATATCAATGAACAAAGGGTCAAAGGGCGGACAGACGGACTGACAGTTGAAATTATTCCCTACTTATGGTGGTGGCCTTTTATATTCCATTGTTTAACACCACTTGTATGCTCGATGTATGCGAACCATTAGAATTTATTCTACACAATTAGAATAAAGCCATTAGAATCATTAAAATGTTTAATTTATGTTCTTCGTTTTTTTTCCTTTTTTTAAATTTTAATTTGTTTTAAATTTTCGTTTTTTGTTTTTGTAAAAGAAACATAAAATTATGTTTGTCAGTGTTTATAATTAATCATTTAGTTGAGCAAGAGAGAGAGAAATAAAGAAATTATTGGCTTTGTCTTGTTTTCTTTTTCTTTATTTTTTCCTTTTTATTCATCTTTCCTAAATGTAAAACATTTTTCATTTTGTTTTATTACTTGCACCCAACAACAATAACAACAACAAGCACATTTTTCTTTATTTTAAGGAGTTGACCTTTTTTTCTCTGGGGTCTCGCCTCCTGTCTTAGTTGATGACTCAATTTTCTTGTGTTTTTTTTCTGTTTTTATTTTTATTTTTGTTTTATCTTTTGGTTGTTTTGAAAAAATCTTTATCATTTTACTAATTGCCTGAAAATTATCCAAGTCACCTGTTTTAGTCAAAAATTACATCCGGTCGGCTGTAAAGGAAAAATTCTTTTAATTTCTCTTTTAAAAAGTTTTTACCTACAAAGCGTGATAAGCCCTTTTTTGTTAGAAGAAAAAATGTTTGTAAAAAAATGTGTACATATGTATTCATAAAATTACGTATTCCAAGATTTAGAGAAACATTACTGGAGCATAATTTTTAAGATTTACAAGATCAATGTAGTGCCTGCCTCCAAATGATCTGCGTCCTCAACAAAAGTGAAAAGAATTCCAGAGGCAGCGTTCAAAGTCGATCCAAAGAAATGGTAGTTGAAGGTAAGGGGTTCCCACCGCATGCTGGGCGGGACTATCAACTGTTAACCCATATGCGCTTATCGCCCCATTTTTAAAACAGTAAGATATTGATCAGCTGTGTGGTATACCATATAGATTCCAATAAAAAAAGTTAGCTACATACGGGTTAATTATTTTTCTTTCGCCAACGTTATTTATTAAGCGAAAGATTTGTTTACGCTCGTAAAACTCGTAAAAATATTTGACAAAAGTAAGAATTCAATCTTATTTGGAGCACTACTGGTCGTCCTAACTGACTTACTGTGTAAGGAACAGCTCATGTTAAAAAAAATTGAACAAACTAGAAGCATTACAATTGCGGTCAGTACTGGTGCTTTTCGGTATTTGGGGTACCTAGCGACTCATTACGGCGTATTTTTCATTTGAATTTCTTTCTCAATTCGTCTAAAGTTCGACTAACACAACTGAAGTCACCGTATTCTAATAGCTCGACTTAGGCCACGGTTTAAACCTCAGATCAGACATTTCCAACATAACGAAATTTGAATATTTCTTCGACTTCCTCTGGCAAAAACTAGCAAATATACATTCATATACATTATTGGCCATTACAACCCCTCAGTCAGGATTATGGCCTAGCTTCTCTGTTCTGTTGTGTGTCTAAATTTGTATACATGAGTGGTGGGACCTTCAGTTTAACTTCGACTCCGAAGGATAGATTTTGAGAAACTTTTTTATGGCAGGTTTATTTACTCTCAGAGTTTTTGCCAGAAATCTGTGATGTGAAATGTATGTGAAAGTAAATATATTTTCCATAAAAATTTTCTCTAAAGAAAATTAAATGTTTGTAATTCGGAGTCGACTTTGAACTGTAGATCCCGCCGCTCATGTATAGAATTAACAAACACAACGTAATAAGTGATGTGAGAAGCTGGGTCGTAATCCTGACTGGAGAGCCTGACTGACCAAATTATGTACATATGTATGTATGTAACACAACTTTTAAAGCCTGCTGACCCTTCACAACACCGAAGATATGCTGGTTGGATGCTAGTGTAACAGGTCTCCAATGCTAATTTTTCGAATAAAATGAAGTTATTGCTCTCGTGAAGTCGCCGTAGTCTAGTAAGTAGTATGTTCGCTTATTAGACGTAAAATCCGGATTCGAGCGCCAGGCCAGACATCAAAACGAAATATAAATAAAAAATATTCCTCTCAGCAGGTTTATGGCAAAAAGTCTGAGAGTAAATAAACCTGTCATTCGGAGTCGACGTTAAACTGTAGGTCCCGCCACTTAAGTATGAAATTAAGGCACACAACGTGAGTAGTGTGAGAAGCTAGGCCGTAATCCTGACTAAATGGTTGTAATCGCCAATTATGTATGTATGTATGTATTTTCTCTCGTTGGTTACGGCAACAAATTTTTGGGAGGACCAAGCATCACAGAATCTAGAAGTGTTGTAACTAACGCACTATTGTGGAATAACCGTTACTGACAAGTCAGAGATATGGCTGTATGAAAACCGCCTACTACTGAAGATTTAGAACTGGTTAATATGCGGTTTTGAGCAACAAGGCAACAACGCAGAAGAAGTAATTTAACGCTTATGTAATGGCTTTGGCCACCGTGATCATATGATTTGACGCAATTAGATTTTTTTGATTTCTATAAGTGTTGTAGGAGCCCATCAAAGACCGCCTTTACGTGGATAATTCCCTATAGTTACAGTCAAGTTATGGCCGAGTTGCTACCTGCAACATATGGAAAACTTGCCACCCAACTGCCTGAAAAGGATAGACGTTCTTACTCAATTAGATATTACAAAACCTTAAGAGGGGGTTAGGTTAGGTTAGGTTAGGTTAGGTCGGAGTGGTAGCTCTGATATCACAAAGCTCACTTGAGCACGCTTAGCGGCCCGTTGTGATGCCACGGGTGAACGCAGTCCCTGTACTAACCAAGTTCCACCAAAATCAGGGAAAAGGAGGAAGTTGGTCAGCGCAAGATCTGCACAACAGAAGCACGACTACCCCGCACTGGAAAACCAGCCAGAAAGTTTGATGAACGAAGCTATATCCTTGATGTCAATAGATGATAGCTCCGTTAAGCTAACAAGGAATGGGGAGCCAAATAACCTATATCTACACCTAGCAAGAGACGGGCACTGGCAGAGAAAGTGAACAACAGTCTCCTCTTCCTCAGTGGACCTGCATCCACGGCAAAAGTCGTTGAAAGGAAGCCTCATTCTTTCCGCGTGTCTACCCATGACGCAATGGCCTGTAAGCACGGCCACTGTAGTCGAGATGACATCACGACCAAAACCAAGTAATCGGTTGGTACGCCTTCTATCCATCTTGGGCCAGGTGAGTCTAGCGGTGGAGCAGGACTCCTCATTGACCCAGGATAGGTTAAGAGGATGTTACGACTTAGTTTCTCACAGCACCAATATTGTGAGTGTGTGTTAATTTTTAACCATGATATCCGAATATAATTGGAGTTATTTATCTTTACTAGGTTCTAATGGTCCCAGACATAATGGAATACTATCTATCTGGCGTAGTAATCTAGCCTTGGCGTCATCTTCATAATTCTTATTTATACGTGAAGAAATTAATTTCCGACACTTTCGCTTAATGCTGTTGGGCACTATAAACATTTCCAACTTCTGTGTATTCCCTACTTTCATATGAATTCTAAAAGAACTTGATACCTACGCAAACTATGAGTTTCCGAAAAATATGCAATCAAACTGAAATGTTTAAAATTTTTTTACAAAATTTTAAGATATTCTACTTGGACTTACTCCTGTCCAGATAGAAGACATGGAATTGTTTGTTCGTAGTTAAGGTTTCATATGAAATCCTGCAAATTATTATTCCACTTTTCTTTATTTATAGAATACAGCCGCCCTCTATTTTCGCAGATTCACAAAGCCATAATAAAAACGTACGCGTACAATATTGTTTGCATTAAAATTCAACCAAAGGAATGTAAATTAAATTCCATCTGTATGGTATGCAATACCCTATAGGGTTACATTACAATTCCTTGGCGGTTTTTTTTTGTTTTTTAATGATGATGTTGTAGATGTTGAAATGGAAAACAAAAACAAACAGAAACAGAAATATTGGAACCCATTTATCCATTACGCCTTATAGCGACTACAAGTCTCGCATGTACTTACACAGTACATATGGGTTTGCTTGCCACGTACATGCATACTTTGGCTTGGTGATGCATGCAACTTAATGCATAATATGACCAACAACCAGCCAACAACATATGACAGATGTGGTTATTTTCAGCTTTTCTTTCTTTTTTTTTTTTTGTTGTACAATATTTCGTGTTGTTTTTAATGTTCCATAGCTGACTGTGGTCTAAGGATTGCTGGTTTGCTGAATGAATGGTCGACTAAATGGCTGGCAGGCTCGCTGGCTGACTAGTAGTTGGCTGGGTTGGTTGGTTGATTGTAATTATTATTGTTGCTGTTTCAGTTGTTGTTGTTGTTGTGTTATGGTATGCCTTTAAGGTAGACAATATGTATGATTGCATCAACTTAAATCAGCGTTAAAGTAAATAAATAAAGACAAAACAAATAATAAAATGGGCCACAGCAGCAGGAGCAGCAGAAAAAAAACGAAAGAAAACTACAGCATACAGATACAAAATCTTGAAATTAAAATTACATTTTTCGTTTATCAGATCAGCAGATGACACAATAATGTTAATGATGTAAAGGCAGATCTAGATAAAGCAACTTAAATGCAGAAGCAATTTGGCATGATAATCAGGATTTGCTTAATGCAAAATTCTTTTATAGATTCCTTATAAGGCTGATGTTGAACTATTAAAACGCAAACTTATAGCAAGCTAATGAGTACTTGGTACTAAAATAAAAAGTAAAGTACTAATCGGCAGCAAGAACTTGAATATTAAGCACGTTGTTGTACAGGAATAGGAAAAGGAAAACTGAGAGTTCTTCAACCCTGTTTTATAAATATATATTTTTTCATGCATTTTTGTTAAAGAAAAGCAATTAAAAATTTCATATCATTCGTTGCTCTGCTGCTACATTAAGCTGGCAAAAATAGGTCGCTCTTCAGAAAAAAAAAAATTCACCGATATCAAATACTAACTTCTAAGTCGATTCTCTACCAAACCTATCAGTAAATTATTTACTTAATTTTTTTCTCACAAACATTTGTTTGAAGTTTAAAGAGTCCTATCTCTCGGTTGGCTACCTATTGGCATTAACTAGTTAACCAAAATGTAAATTCCATTCATCTTAAAATTTCTACTGAAGATGGTTGTGAATTTAAACATTCCCAAGCCATAGAACATAACAGATGTTGCCCTCAAACTAAATTACATACAGAATTGGTCACTACAACCCTTCAGTCAGGATTACGATCCAGTTTCTCACACCACTTATGTTGAATGTGTTCAATTTATACATGAGTGGCGGGACCTACAGTTTAAAGTCGATTCCGAACGACCGATTTTTGAGAAGCTTTACATGTCAATTTTATTTACACTCAGAGTTTTTGCCATACAAAACTACTTAGTTGAAGTCGCTGAAGAAAGATCTTTTCATATTTTGTTTTGTTGGAGATGTCTGACGTGGAGTTTGAACCGTGGTCTCAGGTCTATTAAGCCAACATACTACATACTAGACTACAATGACTTATTTTCTTTCAGTATTGACTTCTATTCTCTTTAATTAGTTCATGGGTCTGATTTCAAAACACCCGGTAAAAAGGCTAGAACCTCGGCAGCCAGAATGTCAGTTATAGACTGTGCAGTATGCGTTTTGCTCCATCCTGTTGTAACTATATGTTCTTGGATTCCAGCTTGTCTAGTTCAGCCAACAGAAAATCGATGAGCATCGTCCTACAGCGCTCTATATTCACAGTGTTCCTTTGACTCACAGCATTTTCCTGAGTCTAAGGACATATGACGTCATCAACGTACCCACCGCAGAATACAATGACTTTGAAGTTGTCTTTCTCATTATCTAAACTTAGGATTCAAGGCATACTTGGTTTTTTAATGACCAGCAGCTGATGTAGTAGAAATTAAGGTGAAAAGGCTTAAAAATATCGAAATACAGTCGTGTATACATTTGTGGCAAACTTTAGCTACGGTATGTGTAAATATTGTAATTTCTGCAGGTTTTGTTATTCTGGGTCAGAAAATTTAATGAAATTGTTACTGGAATCGTAAGTTTCGTAGACCTTGCTAGACTGCCAGTTTAGAAAACCACTAAGTGAATAACATCTTTGTAAGTGTAAATGATATGCTTACCTACTTAATTAAATGGCCATTAAAACCCGAGTAAAGAATTTGGGCCTGCCTTAACACATGCTACTAGGCGCCTCTGCCTCATGCGCTCTTTCGCCGGTTGGTCACACCAATTGGATAGGACTTCCTCAATTTGGTCCTCACAACGCAAACAATGCTGCCCTCTTCGCCGACTTCCGGAAATCCCCGCATCAAATACCCGTCTCGTATGAGCAGCATCTTCTATTCGAAAGGATGTTAATACGCTCCACAACATCCATTTTCGAATTAATTTCTGATACAAGTATAGTTCAGCCTTCACCAAACTATGATCGATTCAATTCAAATATGACAAGTTCCCCATGCATGCAAGTCTTCCAAAACCTTGAAAATTTTTTACCTTTAAGTTGTATGCCCGCAATTACATCTTAAGCCAATTCTATACCATCTCTTAAGCAAACTCATATGATGTGATGTTTATATTTAATAAGGTACCAAAACTTAAAATTCTTTTTCTTTATAATCGAGACAATTTAGCATCTGCCATCCATTGCTGGTGGTGGTGATGGTGGTATACCATACAATAGTCATTTTGCGGTTTTACTATTTTGCAGATGTTTGTCGTTTCATCTGTTCGTCTGTTGCTTTGTCTGTGTCGGTTTTGTCGTGGTTCATTTCAAAATATATTTATGTTGCCACATGAGGCACGAGGGGCATAAGCATACCTACAATTTATTTATAATCATGTATGTATATTAATGTTGATGTTGCTGTTGCTGCTGCTGTTGCTGTTGCTGTAGTTGTTGTTTTATAATGAATATAACTTTTGAGACAATCAGACGCCAATTGCACGTTTTAGTTGTTCTTCTATACCTACTCGTATTGAAAATGAATTGCAAAAAAGCCAAAAACAAAACAAAAATAATAAAGCAAAAAAATTAATTGAAATTTTTCCCTTCACATACGACGACAACATGTTGTTGTTTACAGAAAAAAAAAACAAAAAATCGAAAAGAAAAAGAAAAAACAAACTTAAAACAAAAACACAACATGTTGTTAATGTTGTTTGTCAGTTGAAAAACAACAACAAAAAATAGTTACAGAAACAAAAGACTACAACAACTGCCATGACTGAGACCGAGACTGAGACTACCCTAGCAATTGTTACATTTAAGCAGACATTCTAAACTTTTGGTAGTCAATAGATCTGTTGACTGTTTTTTTCCTTCTTTTTCTTTTTGGCATACCAGCATACTCATACTCATGAGTGCACTCAGATGATGCACTTGTATTTCTTTTAAGCTTAGCCTGTGTCTTCTTTTACCGATTTTTATGGTTTTAAAAGCTTAGTGCTTTTCGTTAAGCACCCAACAAGAAAACCAGTTGAATTTTGTGTTCAGGCTCATGTTGCATTTTTTTCATCTTCTGTTTGGTTGTGTAATAAAAATTCCATAGGGATACTGTTTTCCTCTTTTTCTCCCTCTCTCTCTCTCTCATCGTCTTTCATTACATTGCAACCAAACTCATTTGAAGTTTTCTTGACTGTTTTTATTTTCGTAAATTGTTGTTTAAAGTATTTAAACGTTTTTCAATGACAATTGAAGAGGTTGTTACAAGAGGTTGTTCTGTTCTGTTCTGTTAAATGTTTTTCTAAACATTCAATTCATTTTAATTTAATGATCAAAACCAACAAGATCAAAACTACTGGCCACTAATTGATGCTTCAGGATAATCTACATATAACAACAACAGCCACAACAACAACGAAAACAACAACAGCAACAACTATAAATATGCAAAGTTTACATATGGCAATGTTAAAAGACTTTCAAAGGCATTTAATGATACTTAAGAGTCTTAAAATGCAAGAATTTATTCTTTTGGTTTGCGAAAGTAAAACTTACAAGTAAAAAAAAAGAAAAAAAAATTAATTAAAAATTTCAAGTATGTGTCTTAAGTCTTTTGTTTTCGGGCTTACTATTGTAACTACACACAAATCGATGAAATATATAAGGAATGCATACAACATTATGATTAACTTTCTAATTCTGGTTCTCAGAAATTTTTTTAACACTAAGCTTGGCTTAATAGCGCTAGTCATCTCCAAAAAATTTTTGCATGTAAGCTCATCGTATTAGTTTTGAAAAGTTAATCCCCAAAAGAAGCTTAAATTTTCAACAATCTTGATAAGCATATAAGCTTTTTATATTGCATACATACATACATACATACATAATTGTTTATAACCGCCCTTTAGTCAGGATTACAACCTAGCTTCTCACACCACTTATGTTGTGTGTGTTAGTTTTATACATGAATAGCGGGATCTGTAGTTTAAATTCCACTCCAAACTACCGATTTTTGAGAAACTTTTCATGGCAGTTTTATTTACTCTCAAAGTATTTGCCAGAACTCTGTTGAGAGAAAGTAATCGAAGAAATATTTATCATATTTAAGAATGTTGTTTCAACTGTGACCTTACATCTAATAACACACTGCCTACAAGACTACGGCGGCTACATCATAAGAAGCAGAGGTCGGCAATGAGATGAATAGATTCGTATCATACTCATAATTTCTGATACTAATACGCATTCATGCTTTATTTTAATATTATACTCATACTACTCATATTCAAAGTTTAAAGTACCCATCGTACTCATACTTAACAATACGCATGATGTTGTTGATTTCGACTCTCCTTTACACAACATTTACAAGAATCAATAAAAAAAGCATGATTCGCGTACGAACACTACAATACTCTCTAGAAGGTTGTGTGTTTGCTTTGCTTGCTGTCTTTGTCTTTTTCTTTCTTCTTATTTTTTTGTAAATGCAACAACAACTAAGACTGTAAATTTTGATGAATGATTCGAATCACTCGAATTATTTATGAGTATTATAAGTATTTTTCTAAATTTATGAATCTGAATGAGTAGGCATATGAATCAAATGAATCGAATGTTACGAGTTTGATGTCAACCTTGTACTCATAATCATTGCAACCTGTACTTATAAATCAATGTTGTAGTGAGTATGAATGAAGTTTAATTTCAATACTGTTGGCTCACTCATAGTCAAAATTTCATGAGTACTTATGAGTAGCGAAAAAACGATTCACGATTGCTGATCTCTTGCCATGCAGAAGTGCTAAGTGGGCCTAAAGGGAGCAGAGATTGAAATCCATTAAACTCATGACCTCTAATTTCTTTCGATTCTAACTATAACCATAAGAGACCAATCTAATTGCTTTTGGCAAGCAGGATAACTAATGAATTATCAGTCTCAAGATTGACCACATTTCTTAAAAGTACTGACATATTTAAGCACTCCGTTATATCATTGCACCACTGTGTCAAAAAGCTACAGAAACCTTTTAATCGGATTAAAGATGCTTAAGTGATCTTAAAGTGTTGCTGAACTATTTATTCTAAGGTCATAAGGACGTGCCACATACGACACTTTATTGTGGCTAGATGTTCTAAGCAACACTGCATTTATTTCGTCTTTAAAACAAATTTTTTATATTTAATTATCACACATACACACACACATTTACACACAGAACAGAGGTTGAATATTTGATTGTTGTTGTGATGGCTGATTTAAACATAAATTTAGTTAATCAGACTCATTTGGTGGTCAAATTCTAAAAGAGTGTGTATATTGGTATGCTTCTGGACAATTTAAACAATTTTGAATTTCATTGAGTTTTACATGCTGCAACCAACGCACTCTTAAGAGAGATTTTTTTTGTTTTAACCACAAGACTTCACATAATGATGACAGCGAATAAATTTGTTTATTTCAGTGTGTTTAGATGGGTGTGTGTGTGTGTTCCTGGTTATGAGCATCATCTATTTGTGGCTTTTAAACTTAATTCGCTCCATTAACCGTAATTTAGTTATTTTTTTCTTACTGTTTTCCTTTCCTCCCTTTTTTTTTTTTTTTGGTTTTTTATATGATTTCGTTGGTGGTTCTTCTTTTTTACACTGGTTTTGCCAATAATCATAATGAATAAAAAAAAATGTGGTAGAACATATTTAAGATGTGTTTGTATTGTTGCCTGGTGTTTACTTTTGTTGCTGTTGTTATTTGTATTAAAGCCGCCTTTTTAAAAGTAAAGGAGGTAAAGAAAAAAATAAATATGTTCCTCATATTATGTGTTTGATATGCCAAACTAAACTCAGTAAAGGAAAGCCAAAATCAAACCAAAGAAATAACTTAATCATGCACAATGGGTCATGACTGCTACATAAAAAAGTAATTACAATCCTTCAGTCACGATTTTTTTTTTTTTTTTGCTGAGAAGTAAATATACCTAACCGCACCATAGGGGAAGTCGTCACTATCCCCAGTATGTGGGGCACTCACCCACTAAATCTCTCCCTCCTCTTTTGGACTTTTTTTGTCCACTCCGGAACTACCGTGGTATTACTTCGAAGTGGCCTATTTATATCCATATCCGCGTCCGGATTGCGCAACAAATTTCTTAGATTTTAGCAAGGCCTCAGTGTAATTGGCCATGATAT
The DNA here is from genome assembly GCA_930367235.1 of Sarcophaga rosellei. Lineage (NCBI taxonomy): Eukaryota > Metazoa > Arthropoda > Insecta > Diptera > Sarcophagidae > Sarcophaga > Sarcophaga rosellei. The sequence goes on from OV884019.1 coordinate 35,051,460, forward strand.
TCCAATTTTCCTCGCTGCTCAGAAGTACATCGCAGTACAGACGCCGACTTTGGCCTCAAGATTCCTTCTTTCTAAACTTCATCTCTCACAATGAAAGAAAGTGTGTTCCGCATCATCAGTTCAGTCAGGATTAGAGTAGCGGGGCCTACAGTTTATAGTCGACTCCGAACGACAGATTTTTTTGTTTGCCAACACACTACCTACTTGACTACGGCGGCTTCGGCGGGTTTTGTCTCCTTTTGCCAATAAATCTGTTCATTGTGGTGACTAACATATTGTCTGCCAATTTCCAATATGTCGGCATATATCATTGACTTAACATAGCACTATAAAACGTATTCCAAATGCATATCATAAACGAGAATCGACCATTGGATTGAAAGTTGTTATTAAACTGTTTTTGCAATAACTCGATTGCTAAGCTCACCATATGGCAGGGATGCTCAGTTTTGTTGAAATCAAATGTCTTTGATGTTTAGTTGATTTATTTTTCGAACCGTTGCTCAATAACGCTCATCATTTACTGTAACAGTCAACGGTCAACAAAGATCAACATTTTACGATCTTCTTCATGACTTCACATAAATTTCTTTATCTTGTTGAAGGTTTTGTATGGCGACGAGAAAACTTAGTGTGAAAACGATTAATAACCGCACTAATCAACTACTATGCCGATTATGTCTTCATTGAAGTGGAAGAAGTGCTTTATGAACTTTGTCAACTGAGTTACTGTTCTTCAAAGTAAATTTCCATAATTTGGATTCATGTAATCATACTGCACAGAAAACTAGTTATCGATAATTCCGTTGCAGTTAAAAAATCAATCGATATGGTTGCGAAACAGTAAACGCTGGATTCCGCGCAATAAGAACTCAACAAGTATTTATCCAGAGATGCCTAAGAAGAATTTTGAAAATCTTTTAGCCGGTAGCGAAACATATTCTTGAGTCAACTGAAATCCTAGGGCCTGACTTGATCTGGCTTAACAAAAACGTTGGGCAAGCATCAAGACAGTCTGTTGTATGAAAGCTGTACTTAGCTAGAATCTGTAGGGAAGTCGAAGTAGATGAAGACCCGCTCATACATTATAATAAAGACCTGAAGTGAATTGTTAACTTTGAAGGGCGTTTATACATTCTGGAATTATGCTTCACATATGAAACAATGGGAATAAATGCACGCGATTGGCATAGGTTGAGGCAAAGATTCTTCGCAGAAAGAAAGAAGCCTAAAATTATTTGTCATAAGGGGGGTATCATTGATCTAAGAGAGGCTACAATTTCCTCAGTTAAACAAGATATTCTGTAGTCGTATTGCATGGAGTCTTAACTTCTTAAGCAGCATTTTGATACGCACAATTTGTCAGGCTTTGCTTTACTGATATGGGTGAAAAGGAAACTATTTGTCGTATCAGTTCCGCTTTCTCTATAAACATACATGATACTTCTGGCGCTCAATCAGAGTGATTTCAACCCATAGTGCTACAGTAATAATGATAATGTAAAATGATCATCTTATACTTATTGTTGCTGTTTTTGTATTCCTTTCATTTAGAAACAAAAAAAGTTGTAAATCTTTCACTCTTTAGCCCTTTGCCCCGTTTACTCTCTGTCTCTTCCCATTTTGGGAGCAATGCTATGCAAACCTTCTCAATATACACTCACACGTACGTTCAAATAATCTCTTTGGTGGTTATTATTTATGGCCTATTAGCAAAATTGTCTGTCCACAACAGATTTCTGTTTCTGTTTTAAAGTTTCAGTTGCTTTTGTTTTTATATTTTATGTTTGTTGCTTTGTCAGCGGCCATTTGTCTGTCCCTTAAGGACCGCACAAGTTTCACAAAGAAAAAACTTTTTTTGGCCAAAACGAAATTATAAAAAAAAAACGGTAATGGTTTGTTGGTATATGATGTCTTTTTTATATACCTTTCATGTAGTTTGTGTTGTTGTTGTTGATTTTTTTATAAGTTAATAACTTGTATTCGGCTTTTAAGTTTTGCCTTCTTGTTTCCTCTGTTCTGTTGTGTTCTGTTCAATTTGTTTTGGCTTTGAATTTCGGTTTTTAAAATTCTTGGCTCAACGTTTTTTTCTTTAACATTATTTTTTTGTGGCTCATAAGGATGTTGATGAGTTAATAAGAATCGGGTTACATTCCACTACCAGCAACAGTGGTAGCAACAACAGCAGCAGCAGCAGCAGTAAAAACACAACAGCCTTATTTTGTTATTAATGTTGTTTTTTTCCTTACTGTTGTTGTTGTTGTTGTATTTCGATCCAACAAGATGACTTTATATACAATACTATTCGTTTGAATTGTTGTTGCTGCTGTTGTTTTGTTGTTGCTATTAATTTCTTATGTCAGCAAAGTTTTTATTGAGGTCCTGCATTCGTTTCTCGTTTAAATTTAAAAATTTTCTGAATATTTTGGAATTCTGTCGTGTGGGGGGCCCTATAAGTTTTGGTGGCGTTAAAATAGTAATGGCTTGAGGAATTATCCGAATTAATTTCATTAAAGAGAAAATAAACAATATCTGATTTTTTTTTTTTTTTTTTTTTGAAGCTCAGAGGCATACGGATGTTTCTCAACAGACACTTTCGGCCGATAATAACAGATATGTTCTGAGAAAGTGTAAAGATCAGTTGTATGCCTGGCAGGCACTCAATGTATTCGATTTCCGAGATTAGGAACAGGTTATTACTGCTAAAGAAATAAACATCGGTTACCTACTATAGACAGCAAAAGTATTTACAGAATCATGCAAGTAATACATACTATCAGGATGGCTTAATCCTTGCTAAGGTTAGGTGGTGGTAAGTTTTGATTTTGAATTGGAAAAAAAGTTCTAAGATGCTGAAGAAAGTTGATTGCAAGTTTCAATCGGAATTTCACTCAGTTGTGTGATACGCTGATATACTTCAGCTACATAATCCCACCCCAACAGCTGCCACATTGGCAAATTTTATCATCTTCTACACTGACACATTTACAAGGCAGCCTCGTAACGGAAAATTGCCAACACTAAGATGCTTTGAAGTCGCCTAAGTCTGTGTGTGTGTGTGTGTGTTAACTTATTAAACGTGAGGCAATCCTGACTAAAGGGTTGTAATGACCAATAATTTATGTATGTATACATGTATGTATACATTAGGCTGTCCCGTCCTTGAATAAAAAAATAGTTTTTTCAGCTACACTTTCGCAAGAGGTATCAAAATTTGCGTAATTTTACACAGATTACGGCATAAGTAATAAAAATCGAATTACAGGCCATCTTGAGGGCTCTACTTTCGAAAACGTTTTTACAAACCTAAACCCTATGCTTAAAATAAAAATTAAAAAAACGAGATACAAATTTATTTTATTAATATATTTTATACTTGCAATTAAGGTACAAGAAAATAAAACTAATAATAAATGACCAAAACCTAAAATTTAAACATATTTTTTGTGACCAAAATTTGGCAATTTTTTCCAGAATTTTTTTTATGAAAAAGTCGTTATAAACGAACTCCACTGTGTCTAGCAAATTCGTAGTCGCCAATAAAGTGTTGTTATACATACTTAGTCGTGGCATATTCGGTTTAGGTGTCGAAATTAATGATAGCGAAATATAATCATGAAAATAACTAATTTTCAAAACTTTGAAGATTGGTAGAACCCTGAAGATATAGTTTCATTTTATTTTTAAAATAATTTCTGTAATCTACGATCAATTACGCAAATTTTAGGAGGTCTTGCGTTAGGGAAATCAAAAAAGTGATTTTCGGGACACTCTAATATACATATGTATGTATGTAAACTTCAGCTTCTTAACAAGAAGGATTTTTTAGAGACGGCTATCTCTACTATAGCTATCGCAGAGCTAAAAAGGTTTCTCTGAACCTAAATTAGAAATTTAATCATAATTTTGCATGCAACGTTATATGTTTCAATTACATAGGTATGTATTTGTGTGTAGTTACAAATGCAAGCGTAAAAACTAAAGACTTAAGACACATACTTGAAATGTTAATTAATTTTTTTTTCAGTTTTAAGTTTTATAAATAAATTCTTGCATTCTTGATAAGCTCGCCTAATGATCACAGTATAGTAGAGGAGGTCATCGTTTTTGTTGAAATATATGTCAGCCAAATTCTATTCTTCCATTCAAGCAAAAAAAGTCCACAATCAACACACTGTATCTTGCTTCAATGCCTTTGAAGGTACTCTTTTCAATGTTATTGACAAATTGTGGGCACATAATGTGATCAAGGTGCATTGGCAGCTTATGAACTGCCTCAGTCCGAAATCAACACACTGTATCTTGCTTCAATGCCTTTGAAGGTACTCTTTTCGATGTTATTGAAAAAGTACGGCCAATAATGCCATCAAGGTGCATTGGCAGGTTATGAACTGCCTCAGTCCGAAATCATCACACTGCAACTTGCTTCAATGCCTATGAAGGTACTCTTTTCAATGTTATTGAAAAAGTACCGACCAATAATGCCAAGGCTACCCTTTACGGCAATAAAAAGTCAGCACAAAAAATTTGCAGGCATTATTCGTTTGTTAATCTATTCCTGGTGACGTAGTACATCCTACTACGCAATGTGTCACGAGTCTTTTTTATGCTGAAAAAAGTTACCAAAAAAAAAACAAAAATCACCATTTGCGACCTTATGTGGTTAGACTAACTGTTCAGCGAGAAAATTTAATGCCCACCCATCATCAGCAACTTGTTGCTTAAGCCGATTTCCACAAACAAACAAATCATCACTTTCGGTTATTTTCGCAAAAAACCGTGACCAGTTGACAATTACAACCACTTACAAAATTTTACAGTCACAGTCTTAATGGCATAAAATCATTAACCGACCATATTTTATGGATCATATATTCCATCTCATCATACAAACACAAACTCACACACATCTGAACATGCTAAAATAATTATGGCCACGTTTTTTAAAGACAAAATAAACCAAGAGAGGCTTGTAATATGCAGATTATTTTTTTCGCTTAAAGGTGATGCATCAATATATCAACAGATTGTATGTGTTTACGTTCGACTGCCTCCACATGCGGAGAAAGAAACAAAGAAAAACAGAGAAAAAGATTTGCATTCTGCAATACCATCATCGATAATGTCATCAGCACCTTAACCAGAGAAAACTACCAGCAGCAGCCATCCTTTTGGAAACGGGTAATATTTTTTTTATTATTATTTTTGTTGTTATTGTTGGCATCATTTGTTAATGGCTTGCTAACGTTTTGTCATCTGCAATGTCAGTAAGACTGTTATTATATTCGATCTGATTCCCCGGTATATTATATTCCTGAGATGTTGTTGTTACTTATGTTGTTATTGTGGTTGTTGTTATTGTTGTTGTTGTTATTGTTCTGTTGTATTTTGTGTCATAAATGATGTCATTTAACAAAAATTGTTGCCAGCATTGTATTTTATTTTCGAAAAATGAATAAAATAAAACGAGCAACAGAAAAAAAATTTCGTTTTACAAAACCAACGCATTGGACTGTGTGTGCCAGCTCCATCTACAGGCCTAATAACAACAACAGATGTCTTAATTGAAATTTGAGCTGTTGTTGTGTTTATTTTGCTTATAACTTTTTTGTAGTTATTGTTGTACCCACCACATGATCAAAGTGCACAAAAAAAATTTAATAAAAAGGCGTGAGAAAATTTCTTTACACTCAGGATCTTTTTTTTTTGTGTTGTTGTTAAAAACGTTGGCGTTTTGTCACTCCATTCTCTTGTTTCGTTTGAGTAATAAAATAAAATATTTATCGGAATATAAATTTATGAACGTTTCAGTATTTTTTCATTGACTTTTATGAGGATATTTTGTGGCGTTTCGGAAGGATAATAAATATTCGAAAATTTTTTATTTATCTGAATGGGCCCCTTTAAGAAATAATTAAGAGTATTAGTTAATAAATCATTATGTATTTGTTAAGCTTATTAAATAAATGACTAAGCATGTGCCATATCCAGGGAAACTTTAAGGTAATATTCTGAAAAACCCTTCCAAGCTTCTATTGCCAGAAATCAAATCAAGTAAACGTATACTGATTCCACACTTACATACATATTTAATACGTCATTACAACCCCTGTAGTCAGGATTACAACCTAGCTTCTCACACCACCCATGTTGAGTTTTTTAATTTTATCCATGAGTGGTGGGACCTACAGTTTCGCATCGACTCTTAACGACAGGTTTGAAAAACTTTTCATGGCAATTTTATTTGCTGTCACAATTTTTGCCAGAGGAAATATTTGTTTAATATTTTGTTTTGTTCGAGATATCTGTGCTGTGATTTGAACCACGAGTTCTCGTCTAACAAGTCAACACACACATCTATTGAACTGCGGCCACTTACACATTATTGAGCTCAATATTGATTACCATTGTGTTTAAATCATTCGTAATTATCTCTTGCCGGAAAAAAAAACTACTGCAGACAAATACTTAAAAGCATCTGCATCTTCCTTTTCGGTGTGCCTATTATTCCTCCTCCTTGTTTGTTCCCTTAAACAAGTTTTTCTAGCTAAACAGGTAACTGATATATAATAGCAAGTCCTAACATATTACAGTTGCAATCCATTGCTGCTTAAAACTAAAGCTCTTGGTATATTGGGTGAGAAACTTTTTTTATTTGGTCCTTTATTTAGCTCTTAAGAGGCGACGTTATCTGGTAATACAATACCTGATTGACAGGGTTATCGCAGAAGCTAAACTTTAAACTTCAAGCACAAAGCAATTTGGAATCATTTAAGAAATGATGGCTAGTTAAAGAGCCAATAAAGAGCCCTACAGTAATCTTGATGGTTCTGCCATATGGCTGGATATGGCTGCTTTGGTGATGGCTAGTGGGAGATAGCTGCACAGTAATGCGCAAAAATATATGTCTCTCTAGACATATGAGGTGCCTTTAACAGCAGTGTCAGAAAGGGAACTCTTCAAGAATATTTAAAGAGTTCTTACTAAAGGGTCCGCCAAATAACTTTTTTTTTTTGAAAATGCTTTAAAAAAACTACTGAATATTTTCTCAAATTTCTTTTTTTATTTGAAAGTACAATCCTTCCGGTTAATAATGGAAAATAATTTTATTCAAATGGCTGTCTCGGCTGGCCATGCAGTAGCCTACAGGATCGGTCCAATTTTTAAGCACGTTATCGATTGTGTGCTTCACGAATATTGTCCCTTAAAGCGTCAATTGTCGGCGTAACACTTATCTTTGACGGCACCCCACAAATAATAGTCCAAAGGTGTCAAGTCAAATTGCAGCTCCGAGGTGGCCAAACTACATCAGCTCTGCGGCTGATAATGCGATCTTGAAAAACAGGGCGCAAAACATCGAGTGTAGCTTCGGCTGTGTGGCACGTAGCGCCGTCCTGTTGAAACCAAATGTTGCCAATATCCTCCTCTTCAATTTTGTGAACAAAAATTCGTTCAACATAGCCCGATAACGATCGCCATTGACTGTAACGGCCACTCCTTGCTCATTTTCGAAGAAAAATGGCCCAATTATGCCTCTGGACCAAAATCCGCACCAAACAGTGACTCTTTTGGGTGCGTCGGCTTTTCAATGCATGCGTGCGGGTTTTCTGTGCTCCAAATGCGACAATTTTGCTTGTTTACATACCCGCCAATATCAAAATGAGCTTCATCTGAAAAGATGATTTTTTTGCCAAAATCGGCATCTTCTGTAAGTCGATCGCAGGCCCACTTGGCAAAGCGAAAACGTATTGGATGGTCAATATTCATTCAGCGGAAGGATAAAACAAATTATCTGTCAAATCAGACATGAGCTAAGTGTTACCATTCACGAAATAAGCACTAGTTGAAAAAAACGTTAGATGGCGGAACAGGCGAGTTCGGACATGCCAGGATTTTAAAGGATTCCGAATTCAGGTTTAACAGCCTAAAGATGTTGGTGATCTCAACAAGTTCTTCTCAGTAGTTTTTCCATTTAGAGAGCAATAGCGAGATGTTTACTGAACGAAATGTGTATATACGGATTGAAAATATATTCCGACACTAGAGCGGTACTATTTGGCCATAATACAAACTATGCTGGATTACGGAGCATTGTGATGTTTGAGGCAAAGATACTGGTAAGAGAAAATGGTTTCAAATGCATGGACTTAGCGAGGTCTGTTAAAATGTGTGGATCACTTGTTTAGGCTGATTGATCAAGGAATCAGGTAAAGACAGAATTGAGTAGATTAAAGAATATCCAAGTTCTTATAGTTCAAAATGAACCCTTCTAGAGCAGAAGACCTTCTGAACCTGTAGAAGGAGTCTATTAGAATCTTGATAGGCCCTCTGACTGGATATGAGATATGATGACATTTTACATTTTACAGAAAAAGATTTGCCTTTTGGGAACCAAGATTGATCATATCTTTCGTGAGTTGAATCCACGATTTATCGATCGAGAGAGAAAAGGAGTTTTTACTTAAAATTTTACTTCGTATTCCAAAACCTCTGTGCTGAAGCAGACCTCTGCGTTAATCATTGCTTTCATAAAAAAAAATAATTCTTTTTTTTTTGCATTTTAAAAGTTCTCACACTATTGAATGCGCTTCTTAATTCATATTCTCCATTATCTTTGAAAATATGTATTCCTGAGAAATTTGTTTTATTTTTTTAAAATCCTTTAGAAAATCAAATCAAAGTGAATTTCATTTAATTTAGCGCCATGGTCAAGTTTTTCTTATCCCTTCCCTGCATATGGTCATCAGTTTTAAAACTACTTGTTGAAATTCCTTCTCTTTTTTCTTCTTTCTTTTTTCTTTTTTGTAAATTATTATCATCATTAAGCATCATTATTATTTGCATCATTCATTTTGTTTGTGAGCTTTGTTGGAAAACAATGTGAGTGGGTATGATGATTAGCTGCTTAAGTAGACTTTATGTCGCTTAAAGTATATTTCGCCGCCTCTTTACAGCTTTTAGCGGCTTTCATTTTATACGCAAAAAAGAATACTTGACAATCGTCAAAGCTGACATAAAGCTAAAACAAGAGAGCAGCATCCTCAATCAAAGTCTATCGGTTAAATCCTCTTTTTTTCTTCTTTTTTTTTGGTTTTATTTTGTTTTGTTTTTATTCCAATCAACTTCAAGAACATGTTTATTTTAAATAGAATTCAAAGATATTTCTTTTTTTGAAGTGATTAAAACAAAAGACGTTGAAGCTGAAAACAGCCAAAGAGCCAGTCACTCAGTCAGTCAGCCATTCATCGTATTTAGTCTTTTGCTAGACTTATTGTATGCAAAAAAATAAACGAAACAAAAGCACAGAAGATCCTTTTGTTTTAACGTTCTTAAGTAAAATTTCAAAATTAAACAATATGGCCAGTTGTTGTTGCTGTTGTTGTTGTCATCTTATTTCATTTATACCGGTGATCAAATTGTATTTTACGGCTCGTTTGATTTTTGAATTTCTTCACAGTACGTTTACCGATTTATTTTCTCGTTCATTCTTTTCTTTTATTCCGAAATTTTAAGTGAAGATCTCTTTTCAAACAATTTTTGTTATTTTCCGTTTGGCCAAAAACAAAAAACCCAATTGAAAATATAAAAAAAAAATTATTTTTTTTAAATATTCTTATTAAACGAATTGCTTAATTGTTCGTAATATAATCTAATAAGATAATATTTCATTTGTCGGTAAATTGTCTTTGTTCCGAGTCTTTTTAAAAGTTTAAAGATGAGAAAAATTATGTACAAATTTAAAGCCACACAGCATACGGATTAATTACAGCAAAATCATCTTCCAAAAAAATCCTTCTAAACATAAGTAATTGGTACAGTGGTATTTCGATATAATGAACATTCCATTCAGTGAACATCATATTTGATAAACTCATAAAATTTTTTGTACTGAGCATCTCATACAGCGAACAATTTTTGTACTCGGTACTACGAACAAATGTAAAAATTACCGTAAGGCCCCTCTTAAAACGGGGGATACGTTGAAAGCTTAACAAATCAACTGTGACGCAGAAAAGATGCGCCCGTACTGTAATTGCGACTTCGGAAAATACAGTTCAAATCTTTATTCTGGAAAGACTAATAAAAGAGCGTTGAAAAAGATACTTAGTGTACACCATCGCTATATAGTGCACCGCACATTCATTTACACACATATACAACAAGTATCAATACAGTTTGCGATTTAGGGAAATCCTGATACTACCGCGTAATACGGAAACAGCGGTAAGCGGAGCAGCGTTAAGCGGGGTCTTACTGTAAAATGAACAAATCGAAGGTGAATTAGTGGATGGAACTGAAATTCAGAAGCGTAAACTAATACACGAAAATGTCATTAACATTTCGAAAAGTGCTCAACCTTATGGGCTGAATAGCTATTGGATCAACGATTCCAAAACATTGTTTCTTACGGGCGGACGGTGTTACTTCAAATGAGCAAACATAACTTCTCTATATAAAGCGGTATCTTGCCTTTTTTGTCATTGACATGCAATTTTTCTCGATGGCTTCCATTTTTTTGGTCGATGATTGATTGCATTTTTGTGGTTGATAACTTGCATTTTCTTTTGTAGATGACTTGTTTTTTTTGATCTATGGATTGCATATTTTGGACGATGACTTGTATTTATTGGTCGATGACTTGCATTTATTGTCGATGGCTTCCATTTTTTGGTTGATAACTTGCATTTTCTTTCGTAGATGACTTGCATTTGTATTTATTCGTCGATAACTTGCATTTTTTGGTAAATGACTTGCACTATTTTGGACGATGACTTGTCTTTATTGGTCGATAACTTGCGTTTTTTGGCCTATAGTAAAGATATTAACTTTAGCGCCTATATTAATTTCGATATCACCGATATCTCTGGTCCTAAGCAATGCCCGACCGTAACAAAAACTGTTTTAGAATACTTAACACCATGGCTATCCAGCCCACTAGGTTCGATTCTCTCGCCTTTCCTAAAAGCTCTTGATCGCAGACTCCTTTTTCCTAACATAAACAAATGAATGCCACAGTAAAGTCAAATGGCTGCAGTTCTTCAGAAAAACCAAAATTGATTACGAAATGCTAACATAATTTTCTGATACTTACTGGCTTTATGCTTCTTGTACATTTTATCGGTCGTCTTCATCAATTTAGTTCCGTGAGAAAACTTGTGTCTTGATCACTTTTATTGCTAATCGCTTTGATTTTTCTGGCGAAGACGGATTTTGCGACTAACTTTAAAGAAGTCCGACTGAGGGTGGATCGATGTAGAACATCTCTCAGAGGCGTACATTGGAGAGATCGTTATAGGACAAGGCCGGGCTTTTTTCCATTGGCTGTATATATTATGAACATTGATGAGTAACAAATTTTCTCCATCTTAGTAAGTTACGTCTCCGGTTTGTTTTTTGAAAACGGGATCCAGAGATTTATTTGACTTCATGCGGAATCAGGAGAAGCTGCTGTTGGATCATAGTTTTTTGACTAAGCCGTTCTATTTGGGAAACATTTGAGTATGACAGTACTGGTTTACAATTTCTTTAATAATTGCGTAAAGGTAATCAACAGGAGTCTTAAAAGAACAAAAAGAAAAAATGCTCCCCCATTAGAGGGCTATTCATTTGACCTTCGCTAGCCGTCAAAGAAATCGTATTACATTTAAAATTTGACAATAATTTATGGGGGCGCCCATTTTATTAAAGAAAATCTCATAAGAAAAACTCTAACTCTTTTTATACATTTCATTTTTATTGAAATATTATTTCATCAGCCATTAAGGCATCATGTCTTGCCATATTCTCTCATTCGCTTTGATCAACATGTCACTTTAATTTATTTTTTTTCTTATATTTTTTCAAATATAAAAAGCCCTCCTTCTTTCCAAACAGCAAGCAAAATAAAATAAAAAAACTAAATCCAACACCAAAGATTTCAAACTCTTTAAAGTGTTGAAAATTAAATTGCAGAGTAAAATCGAAAAAACAAAACTATTGACTAAAAATTTACATTTTTATTGCTGCTTAATTTGCACTCTTTGAACATTTTAAGCGCTTTAAAACGACAACCGACCAACTACAACAACAACAACAATTTATTAAAACAAAAAGTACCAGCCAACAGAGACACAACGAAATTTGCATAAAACTGATAAGATAGCAGAACCACAAATCGAATGCACAGCGTATACAACAAGGCAACCTTAGAAATCTTTATTAATTGAATTCATGTGCAACAAAAAAAAATGCAGCACCAGCAACTGCTACAGCAAATTTTGAAACAAGTTTTTATGTTTCAAGCAACAAAAACTTAACTTAACACTGTGGATTAGTTTTTGGTGACACAGACTAACTAAAGAAAACATCAGAATAAATTCAAATTCAATTTGAGTTTTGTTTGGTTGGTCAAGGTTAAATTAAATGGATTTTAATTAAAATTCCATTAAAAAGAAAAAAAGAATGCAAAATATTTTAATTTTTAATGGGGCGTGGCACAAAAAAAGATTGTTTTAAGGTACTTGGAAAATGTATGCAAAACAGTAACAAATATTTACAGTCCAGCCTCAGCCATGAGGTTTTACTTACTAAGCATATTGGTTCGAAAGAGTTTGAAGATCGTTGGTGTCAATTGTGTTTCTAGTCAGGCGTCTATTAAGCTGAGTGTCAACGTATTTTACTATATAGGATGTGAAGAGTGTCTTTCCTTTGCTTTGGTCCCCTATAATTAGTCCAGTTTTTCCAGTTAAGCAGTTGATTTTGCAATTATTGCAGGTGCTAAGAATTTAGGTTTGACATCTCTCGTTGCAGAGAAACAGCATCCTCTGTGAACGGGTGTTAAGTAAACTGGTCATCAAGCTATTCCTTATCAGAATATGGTGTTACCTGACCGTTCAATCAGGCTCGTTAATGACACACCACCACACGGCTTAATGTGCCTAAGTGCAGAGATAGCAATTGGTTACTTATTCAAACGAAGAATGAATTTATTCGATGTATAGTGAATGTTACATGAAATCATAACATCGTTCAGATAACCGCCAACGCTAACATGATAACATGTGTTGTGTGGACTTTGGCGATCGCTGCGGTTTGTCGCTTATTCACATTCACGTGCGACTTAAGAAAATCATTAATTTACACGATCTCGATGATCAGTTCACATCACCGCCCTCGAATTGCTGGTGCAGGATATCCATTGTAGCATGAGCTGAGTGACCCCTAAACAATGTCCTATTAAAACTACCTTGTGATGGTGTCCACAGCATCTAATTCAATGCAAAATAAGTTGTTCATTATCGACCTACAATGCTTTTCGTCAACATAGTCAGACCAACGCCGTTCTCAAAGAAATATGGACCTATAATGCCGTCAGCCCAATAGCTACAGTGTTTTTTTGGGATACATTAGGCACTATCGTCGACCAAAAATGAATAATTTGGTTTGCTTACGTACCCATTCATGGCCCTCCTGACTGAAGATGATTTATCGATAAATATTATTGTCAGTTGCCAGAGACCATTTAGCTATCGCACATCCTTGTCTATAGTCGTCAAGTTAATTTGAAAAAACAGACAGAATAAATTGAAATTAATTTGAGGGGTGTAGCCTATATATTCGCCTTGTTGTCAACGAATATCTTAACAAAGTTATTATCAAACAGGCGCTTAGATTATAACAAATCATAGGCCATCGGTCGTTGCCTATAAACTACGGCCTTTGTGGACATAGTTACTGCGTACTGTGCTCCCTGAGTACTGTACATAGTTACTGAGTACTGCTCTGGCTTAAGCGGTAATTCTGCTTGATCCAAAGCTTTTTGTGGCATACAGGGTATTTAAAAATACGCTACCTTTTCTAAACAAAAGGCAACAATTTTCGGCCTACTCCGCTTTAAGGGCATAAGCAATGTCGATTACTTGCATTTTCTTATGTAAATTTATCGATGACTTGCATTTTCTTAAGTCAATTTGTAGACGACTTGCATTTTCTTAAGTAAATTAACCGATGACTTGCATTTCTTTAAATAAATTTATCGATGACTTGCATTTTCTTATGTAAATTTATCGATGACTTGCAATTTCTTAAGTCAATTTGTAGATGACTTGCATTTTCTTAAGTAAATTAACTGATGACTTGCATTTCCTTAAATAAATTTATCGATGACTTGCATTTCCTTATTGAAATTTATTGATGACTTTCATTTTCTTAAGTCAATTTGTCGATGAATTGCATTTTCTTAAGTAAATTTATCGATGACTTGAATTTCCTTAAATAAATTTATATATGACTTGCATTTTCTTAATCAAAATTGTCGACGATATGTTAAATAAATTTATCGATGACATGTATTCCCTTAAGTAATTTTTCGATAACTTTCATTTTCTTAAGCAAATTTGTCGATGACTTGCATTTTCTTAAGTGAGACATTACGAAGGATTAGTGTACCCTACTATTAAATTTAGAAAAAACTCACACCCCCTCTTTAGATTACAATTTTTAGACATTTTAATAATGGGAGGCCCGTTAAATAATAATTTTATGGATAGACGCCTGTTGTATTCAATATTTCTTCGTTCTTTTTACGTTTGCCTGAACATACTGGTGACTTGGGGTCTAAAATGTTTGTTTCTTTAATTAAATTTTATGTTTTATTTTTATTGTGGTCTTTTGCGCTGTTTTTGTGAACATAATTTATGCACACTTCACCAAAAACCTTTTGTCAGCCATTTATACCGTATAACCTAAAAAGCGTTTCCTTCAACGTTAACGTTTAACAAACGATTTTGTTAATCCTTATCAAGATTTCATAATCTACAGAACAGAACAGAACAGAACAGCATAAAATCAGACTAAAACTCGATGGTAAGTAACAACAATACTTGTATAAACGGGAGCAACAGAAAGGCGTTCAAGGGAATGAAACGATGAAGATGTGTTCATTTAAACGATCAACATGAACCATTTAGGGATGATGATGCAGTAGCAGACAATGCATATCAAAGTTAAGATCTGATATCGTTTTGTTGAATCTTACAATAACAGCTTCATAAATGTAAATTAGAGTTCATTTAGCATTTTAGCTCTGAACGTAGCTATGAGCTCGTAAATAAATGTCAAATGACGTTACAATCATTGTTTAAAAAAGAACCCTTCTTTGGATATCTTGGCTACCACTGCACTGATTTTTGTCTGTGATAATATAAATGAGGTTGTCATTTGACTCTTTTGTTTCCCATATCTATGGCCAAAAATTTGCAGCTCCTCATTGATGTCTCTTTCTATGGCTTTCAGTTACTTACCGTGCTTTCCTTTGCCATCACTGTCTGCCTCAGCGTCTGTGTAGGCCTTCAGCCATTGTCTTACTGTAGGTTTTTGATGTGTGAGGCAACATTTATTTAAAGTTTTTGTTTCTTACTATACTCTACACTACGATACTGTGCCACACACACTTGAAGAGGCATGTTGCCTTAGCCTTACTTCAACCACCATGCATCCACCATGCATCCACCATGCATATGTACAGTATTTAAGGTTCTGTTACTACCCTCCTTGGCTTACAATCCAACAATCCAACCAAAAAGAAAAAAAAAGCACCTGCAGCTGTATACAGGCACATAGTAGAGATAATCACAGATGATAGTGATAATGACTTGTAGGAACAAAATTTATTGTCAGTCATATCAACAGTTAAAATAAAGGGTAAAACAACAATAACAATAACAATAATAACAACAGCAACAACTATTATAATAAGCGAGCAATTTTTAGAAAACAAATTAATTTTTAACGTAATTTTATTGATGCAAGGGAAGGGAAACGGAGAATATTTGTGATTATTTTAAATTAAAAGGTGACCAGCCAACATCTCTTCCAAACCGCCATCAGTGTCGTGGAAACTCCCTTCATTGCAAAGTTATCTGCATGCTTATTGTAACGAATTCCTATATTGTTTGTAGCCTAGCACAGGGTATACTTATTTCTTCTATCCTACCATGGCTGATTAAGATTTTCTAGACATTCTTCTGTTTTTTCAGTTAACCTCATAGGAACCGAGTATTTGGATAGCAACCCTTCTGTCAGATAGTAGCCTTACGCCCCTTTATTTGTATCTTATTTTCAAGTTAAGTTGTGCAAATATTTCGTTTGGGTTGACTTTCACTTTGATGATACCTCCGAGTGTCCACATGAGCTCAAAATATTTTATTTTGGAACAGGAAAGCCCTGCTTCTGTCCCAATATTTATTTTCGACTTATCTTAATACCACAAAATAGTTTCTCTTTTAAAAGAATTATTACTCTATTCACGATCCATTTTGGACGACAGAACGTCTGGGCATGGTGGTGAACGTAACACTCAGGGCTGGCCGGTTTCATATTAAGCTCGGCGTGGTTCGAAGCCACAACTAACGGATCATTATACTGTGTAACCCAATGGACCATATGGCCACCGAGTGAACTTGCTTGTGAACGGTAAGCTAACCGCTAACCTAACCTAATCTACTCCATTGTCTTTTATTATCCAGTCACGTTGCAAAGTAGGTAACAAAATTATAGAATATATTAGTTCTCTTTAGAGGACTGAAAAAGAGGGAACTGCTAGCCATCCGATTTGTTAATTCATGAAGTCCTTTGAAGAATCTGGTACTAGTCTGTTATTCTAACCATAGTCTCCCATACTCTTATCTACACTTCCAAGAATAATAGAGTCTCCAGGACAACTCTAGAATAGGTTCTCGTTGTTCCGATTATACCAATAAACGTGAATCTTATCCAACTCCATGTAACCTATTATTAGTTTTGTTCCGTCTACCTACACAATGGCCCCATAGGTCACTTTTGGTCTAACTATCATGGTATACATAGCATACTTTAGAAGACGGTGGTTAATCACAGTTTCCATAAGTAGTTGGTTTTGAGCAGTAGTTTACAGAGTTATGAGTCAATTTTTTTTTTAATTACGTAAATATTCTGACAACGCAAAGGTTGCTCCATATTACACATACAGATACAAAATTATTGATTACAACCCTTCAGTCAGGATTACGACTTATCTGATCACATCACTTGTGTTGTGGGTACTTACTTTATACATGAGCGACGGAACCTGCAGTTTAAGTCGATACCTGACTACAGATTTTTTAGTTTTTTGAGAAACTTAGAAATCTTCTGAAACGCAGAAATCTGCTGAGAAAAAGTCGTTTTGTTGGAGATTGTTTGACCTCGGGTTTAAAACGTGGCCTCATGCCTAATAAGCCAACACACTACCTACTAGACTACGGCGACTTCAAGAGTACTGTTTCAGGATCAATGCCGGGCCGATTTCACTTTTGTCTGGAAGTAACCCTTACAACCTGTCAAATAGCTGTATATTAGCACAGTATTCTTCAAATCCAAATAATTTTAAATAATCGGGATGTTCAGTAGTTTTGTATACCGAAATTAGACAAATTCTACAAATGAAATCATTTTGCAAAGAAATGAAAGAAAAAAACTTTAATCATGACTATCAGTTTAAATCACTACAAATATGCGTTTAGGCTGTAGAATATTATACAACAACAACAATAGCAACAACAGCAAAATGACGATATAGTTAATCATAATATTTGGGTGGCCCAAACAAACAATACGAATTGTTTTCTTTTCTTTTTTTCAACGTCTACGAACTGACTACACAAACATAAGCAACTGACCAGTCAACAGCCAACCATCTGAACCACCGCCAAAAAACTCCAAAAAATCTAAAGAACTGAAGAACTGAATTGAAGAAAAAAAGAGGAAAAAAATCTGCACAAAAGATGTCCAAAAAGAATCGAAAAGGAAAAAGGGTTACAGGTAAATTCAACAACGATAGAACGATAAAATGTTATTAAAAGCCAATGATTTGGTAAAGAAATACAACAGTAACTACAGCAACAATAACAATAACAAAAGGCAACAGTAACATAAAAGACTCCACATCATATTGTTTTGTATCATTGTTAGCATATCAACAACAACAACAAAAGTCACCATAAAAACATCTTTAACATCATCGTCTTCATTGTTGGACCATCATCATCATCAGAAACAGCAGCTCCAGAAACCATAGCTGCTGCTGATGCTGATGCTGATGCTGCCGATGATGATGATAATAATGGTCATCATCATCATTATGTTTATTGTTCAACTTCAAACAAACAAAGAAAAATGTTACAATCAGACCTTTTGGTGCTATGCGAACGAGTACAATGAATGATACAATGGTATGAGAGAAAATCACAAAAATCAGTGTGTGTTAGGCGCAGGGCAATAAAGATTCAGATCAGATGCACAACATCAATAGCAATGAGCAATTCAAACAAAAAAAAACACATTTTTTTGTTTTCTTTCCTTTTTGTAGGTGTATTGCAAGAACAAGATAAGCTTCAATAAAAAACACAACAAAAAAAGAAAGAAAAACCATGGGATTGTGTCAGCAATGAAAAGCTGAAAGGAGTTTCAAATGTTTCTGAAACCCGTAGCAGTAGTTGTGGTTAGTAGTTATTATAGTAGAAGTGATCTTTATGAAGGGCGTCTGTCGAGTGCTCTCATACCACCACTCGCATTATTGGAATTTTAATAAGTTTGTCATAACGTTAGTAACATAGTTGGCTGGCTATTAAATAAATAGGCGGTAAATAGTCCTTTGCTTACAAATAAAGCCGATTAAATAATTTGAGTGATGTATTCTTACGAAATATTTCGATAACGTGCTTGACTACAAATCCAATCCATACAGATTCGAATCCCGGAATAGACACAAACAATTTTTTTCATAATCCTTCTGTGCAGACTGTAGATACAGAAACTCAGAGACATTAACATCAGCAACGAAAATCATAGGAAGGAGAGTTTTATCAAAATGCTGGTGTTCTGTTCGTCTGCTTCATTTTGATAAATCGCCTTTGGCGATCAGGCCCATTTCTGGATGAATGGGTACGTGAACAAACAAAATTTTCGAAACTGAAACGATAAAAATCCCCAGGAGATGCCAGAGCATCCAATGCATTTGCTGGCAGTATTATAGGGCCATATTTATTTGAGGACGAAATTGAATAGGTCATCACTGTAAAATGGCGAGTACTATTTTCTGACATTTAAAAACTTCTTTTGGCCTGTATTGGGATGATCTGGACACCAAAGACATATGCGCTACGTGCCACACAGTTGGATATTCATACATACTGCACAGTTGCTCATGACAACCCTTTAGTCAGGACTGATACCTATGTGTATGTGTTAATGTGTATGTGTTAATTTTATACATGAGTGGCGGAACCTACAGTATAAAGTCGACTTCGAACGACAGGTTTTTAAGAAACTTTTCATCGCAATTTTTATTTACTTTTAGAGATTTTGCCAGAAATCAGCTAAGGGGAAGATGCCGTCGAAATATTTTTTTTTATATTTCGTTTTGCTGGAGATGTCTAACCTGGGGTTTGAACTGGGGCCTCACGTCTAATAAGCCAACACATTATTTACTAGACTATGGTGACTACATTAGATATTCTGCACGAGCAATTTGAAGGCGTGGTCATCTCATGTGGGCACGAAGGGATCTGCCTACCAAGGATATGCGATTTTAACTCTTTAGACTTTTTATTGTGGGGGGTTTGTTTAGCCTCAGCTGCATGCGAATAAAGCACTAACCGCAGCCACCACGTTCCATTGGTCAAATTCATCCCAGAATCCTGCTCCAGAATCATGGAAAATTTAACATTTCGAATGGGCTCTACACAGAGACACAATGGCATCAATAGGCCTTTTAAACGAATGACAAATTTCAATGGTGTCGCAGTCAAAACTTTGTTTTATTTAAATTTAAAGATAGGAAGCGCTTAATGAAAGCCCCAATAGTATCTTTCTAACCTCCATAGGCACCAACTAGTTTGTTAGTTGTTAAAGATGAATAGAAATAACACTAGTAACGCACTTGTAGTTTTCAAGTGGCCAGAATCGATTTTGAGGTAATCGGAGAATCACTCAAGTGAATTCAATAAAGTGTCTTGATTGTCTTGGTTTAAAACTGATGCATCGTTCATGCAGCTACCTATAGTAACCCACTTTTTACTTTCTACTGGCCCGAATCGATTTTAGGGCATTCAGAGAATCTTCAATTCAGAAAGCATTTGATTGTCTTTTGCACATCTACATTCTGCACTCACCTAGCAACCTGGCTATGATAAAAAGGATACAAAGCTTTTGTACAATTCTAAACCAATCTCATAGTAGATTGCAAATTAAAGAAATCATACCTTTAAAGATGTTGCATAGAATATGCCTTGAAAATCATTCCATCTTACTTGCAAAACATGCCTATAAAACGATTATACCGATACGAAACTACTCTTATCTAAGAAGTGTACCACCCAAAAAGGAGAAACAAAATGAAATGAAACCTTTTGTTTGGGCTGATCGGTTGTTTGTTTGTTTGGTGGTCACTATTAACATAAGCGTGCAAAGTTAATGATTGCGTTGCTAAAAAAAAAACAAAAAAAACAACAACTCATAAAAAAGAAGAATAAAAACTTTTTATGTCTTTATTTAGTGGCCCACCAAAAGATTAAAACTAAAAATCAAAAAAATCAAAGAAAAGGCAAAAAAAAAGCAAAAAAATATTAAGGCTGACCGAAACAAAACACGCAACCGAAAGAAATTAAAAACCAAAGTAAGACCAACAAATACAATTTCTTAGAAACTCATTTAAGACGATTCAAAGCAATCCAAAAAATAAAGAGAAACGACAGATCCAAAAGTTCTTTAATGCTGTATAATCGTATGTATGTATGTATGGAAAAAAAGAAGATTCTGTGAAATGCCGCCTAACGTTGAATTTCGTTTTGGTGCTAATTAAGTGATGATAATAGTTATTAGAGCGTTAATTGGCAACAAGTTTAACTAATTAATAGCTAAGGAACTTAGTAAAGTTTCTCATAGACTTAATGACTCTAGCATTTCAATTTAAAACGATAAAAATATTCCCTCTATCCACATTTCTCTACCGTACTCTACTCATTTTAATTTGCTCTTCTGTACTGATTTCAAATTCTTTGTAGTCTTTTCTTGTAAATATTGGAAAATATTTTGAATGGGTTTCTCGTCTTGTGTTTAGTAATATCAGAGTCTTATCACCCAAAACCACTGACATTGGCAACACTACACTACTTCGTAGGATTACAGTTATGGCCGTAGGGATTTCTTTTGTTATTCGAAGTTCTTCCTTAACTGCTACAATGGACCTGTTGATAGCTAATAAGTTTCACATTGTCTCTGAAAGATTTTTTGTTCCTTTGAACAAAGCTTACCACAACCTTAGTACCTGTTATCATTTATGGATATAATTCCTGTGCTACAATCCAAACAGGCTTCCGAATGCATACCACTTTTTGCTTAACCTTAAGCAGCCACTTATGAAAATGTTTTCGAAAATGACGATACTGGTAACCAAAATAGTAATGGACAGAAAGTACAAAGAACTTGACATAGCAATACTATCTGATAGGCAGACCAAGCACTCGGCTCTTATGGAAAGCTAAATCAGCTTGGCATGGCAAATAAGTTTACCCCACAACAGGGTTCCAGGTTATGTAGGAATTCATGACAATGAGATCATCAATGCACTGATAGGGCAATAACCACTCTGTGAAGTGGAAAGAGTTATTTGGAGATAATGGGAAGCGGAGGAATTATACAGAACAGACACAACAAAAAGAGAGATCGCGACTACACTGATGAAGCCCTAGCACCTCTCAATCAGCCTAAGCCACTTATGTTTCTGTGGAGAGCCTTGATGTCGGCTCTCGACACAGAATTTAAACTCTCAAAGAAGGCCCTGCGAAGGGTCCTGAACCTCAACCTACCAAAGGCTGGGCAGTTATAGAGGAGTTGTTCGATAGTCTCCAACTCCTCCTCATCGCAACATGCCCTGCAATAACCCGGCTGGGATCTGTTCCAGATCCAAGTCAGCGACCTAATCTCGCAGTTCCCCGTGATAAAACCCTCAACCAACCTTAAGCTTATGTGAGTGAATCTGCAGAACAAAAATTTGAAACCAGTGCAGCGTTCATGTATAGCAAAAGAGAGCATCTAGTTGCTTATGAGATTTATCAGGGAACGCCACAGATACACATGTGGAGGATCGTATGGTCACAATACCATTTACATTGATTTAAGTTAGATCTTAGTTATCTCAGATTTTCCTTTCATTTTACCAGCACTCTGTTTCCGGTGGTAGGGTACTATGTATTTCAAATTATTTTGTTCACATCTTTAAAAACCAAATAAATAAAAAAATAAATGAAGACTCATATTCAATCGCTTAATTTTATGCATCATGCCTTTAAAATCCAATTGTGGAGAAAAAATAGTAAAAAAAAATTTAGAACAACAAGTACAAGAGCATTAAAAAATGCACATAAACAACAGGCAGAAGCTGCAGCTAGTGCTGCTGCTGCTGCTGCAACAGCATCGGCACATGACTGTTGGTTGTATCCAAACAGTCTGGCAATTTTAGACAATTTCACACACTACACAACTCAATTTAGTCAGCATTTTTCCACTCTCCACGCTTAATCTTACAGAGTTTAACAAAAAAAAAAAAAAAAAGAAGAATAAAACAACAACAAATGAGCAGAACAAACCTTTGGCGAACTTTTCAACGCGTTACAGAGTCAATGCAAAAAACCAAAAGAAAACGACGAGAACATAATTTTTGGTACACTTTTATTTCATATCGTGTATCGTTAAAATATACAACAGAAACAGCAAAAACATCCAACATTCAACATTGCTTTTTTCGTGTTTTTTTTGTTTTTGTTTTTGTTTTTTCTTTGGGTTTAAAGGCCCTTGGGGGCGAAATGCCAATAAAATGTTTAGACCTACCAGAAGCACAGATAGACATAAAGAGTCAAAACAAATACCAATACACAGGCAGCAGAAAGAATCTACACCGTTACGGTTCAATTTATATTGCAACACATTCACTTTTGTTGCTGAACTCCACTCTCCATCAGACGTATACGCGCTACAACTAGCTGGCTGCTTGGCTGACTATATTAAAGGGTAAAAGGATATACATACATATGTATTGCAATCGATCGGTCATACATAAATAAGTCATCCGTGCCATATTATCATATGAGATGTTGAATACATATGATTGTGTTTCCATATTCAACATTCCTGGCTCATATGGATAAAGATTGGTTTTAAAGTCATTTATTTTTTAAATGATGATGCTGGGTGTGTACCGGCACTTATTTCTCTAATATACCACATTTACATCTCTGGATGAAAGTTGGCTTTTTCAAATGTCCTTAACAATGTGTCTTCCCATCCTTGAAGCTATTCAAAGGTAGCATTAATTTCGTTGTGTCACAGAAGAGGCAGTGGCAGCTCACGATTGTAAACGATGACAAAGAAAGGCTTCTTTAAGTCATATTATAGGAATACAACAGGAATGAGCCTGCTTGTAATCATCCTATAATCGAGCATCCTGTATTTTTTTTTTAATTTTTGGAGAATGATTAAAGTCGTCATAGTCTAGTAGGTAGTGTGTTGGCTTATTAGGCATGAATCCGCAGCTGAAACACCTAGTAAGACATATCGATCACACAGAAAATTGAAAAAAATATCTCTTAGGCGACTTCCTCACAGCAGATTTTTATCAAAAAGTTTCTAAGAAAAAATCTGTCATTAGGGGGTCCCACCACTCATGTCTAAAATTAAGACACCCAATATAAGTGGTGCGAGAAGTTTGGTCGTAATCCTGACCAAAGGGTTGTAATGACCAATTATGTATGTAGTATGTCAATTATTACCTCTCTTTTTTAAATTTCCTATGTAAGACCGCACTATCCTTGCTCTTAAAGTATTTTGTATATCTATGTATATCTATAATCTGCTGAGAGGTAGTCGCCGAAGTAATATTTTTTCATAATTCGCTTGGTTGGAGATGTCTGACTTGGGGTCTGAACCAGAGAACAGCAATGAGTATTCAGAAAGGTGAATAGATTCAAATCATACTCACAATTACAATTAAATACTTATACGCATTTATACTTATTTTAATATCATCTGAATATCTGAAGTACTCATCATACTCATACTTAACAATACGCATGATGTTGTTGATTTCGACTCTACTTTACTCAACATTTACAAGAATTTCAAAATAAGTATGATTCGCATACGAACACTACAATACTCACTAGAAGGTTGTGTTTGCTTTGCTTGCTGTCTTTTTCTTCTTCTTTTTTTGGAAATGCAACAACAACTAAGACTGTAAATTTTGATGAATGACTCAAATCACTCGAATCATTTATGAGTATTATAAGTATTTTTCTAAATTTTTGAATCTAAAAAAAAATCATAACATTCGAAATATGTTATGAGTTTGATGTCAACGTTGTACTCATACTCATTGCAACCTGTACTTATAAATCAATGTTATATTGAGTACGAATGAATCAGAGTAGTTGAATTGCAATACTGTTGACTCACTCATCCTCAAAATTTCATGAGTACTTATGAGTAGCGAAAAAGCGATTCATTGCTGATCTCTGGTTTGAATCGACCCCCACGTCTAATAAGCGACTTCTGCGACTTTTTTTAGGCAACAGGCTTGCTTAAAAGGTGACACGTTAAGAACAGTTGAAGGCAACTGAAGTTACAGTGATGAATTTTCTCCCTTTTTTAATTTTCCCATAATAATCACTTGAATTTTTATGAGCTTCTATTTAGTTTAGTTTTTCTTTTATTTTCTGCTTTACTTATGGGAAAATTTTAAATTTCTCATTCTTTTCTGTGTAATTAGAGCGAAATAATTGAAGGTGGTCGGTCCAATAGTGAACACAAATCATTTGTGTTTGCTTGTTAAACACTCAGTGTACAAAGTTGTTAATTATTGATACACAATTGAACTCAAATTCTGAAGACGATATTTTCCAATTCAAAAAAGTCAATATAAGAGAGAATAAAGGAGAGATTAGTGAATTGAAAGAGTTTTTTGTTTATTTTCTAAATTAATGACACAAAAATTCGTTTTAGACGATGTGTATCGCTTTTTTCTTTTAAAAATTTTGGTAACTATTTAGGGATTACATAATTTCGATTACAATATTTGTGTATGCAATTAATCGAGTATGTATTGCAATAAGACTGGAACATACATTTCTCCATTTGAAAACCTCACTTCCCAAGGTGGGCGGTTCTGAAAGTAAATAAAATTTTTTTTAAAAATTTTAAAAATTCACTGTGAATTAAATTATTTGTTTTCAAAAAACATTTTTGATTCAGAAAATATACCAACGTCCGTAGAGCACGCAACGCAAAACGTGGGGTCCCAGTGTGATACCAACATGGAACATGGCATTCGAATAATAAAATATAATTTAAATGTTACGATTAACAAGACCATTTGAAACCAATCAGCCACCAAACTGAAATGAAATGAAAAAATAACAACTTAAGTATACAAATATTAAATAAACAAGACAGCCTGGTTAACAAGATACATTTTTTCTACTACCCAAAAAAAATCGATTCAATGGGCAGACAAATAAAACGTTGGTGGTCTCGTACTGTTTTTTTTTTTTGGGCAAACAAATCATAAACGAAATAAAACATCTTCAAAATGCAGAAAGAATACAAAAAAAAGAACTCTAATAAAAATATACAGTGGAGTTCTATTATAACAAATTAAAATTATAAGAAGCAAAGCCGTGATGTAAACCCAGGTTCTTACTTACTTACTTAATTGGCCATAACAACCCGTTTAACGGATTTCGGCCTGACGCAACATATCCTTCCAGGGGCCTCTGCTTCTTGCGCGCCTACGCCAGTTGGTCACACCAATCGATGACAGGGCTTCCTCGATTTGGTCCTTCCAACGGATACAAGGTCGTCCTCTCCGCCGACTTCCGCAGATTCCCGCATCAAATACCCGTCTCGCCGGAGCATCCTTCTCCATTCTAACGACATTCTATCCAACGCAGCCGCTGGATATTAATACGTTGTACAACATCTATGTAGTTGAGGAGCTCATACAGCTCACTGTAGGATCGGATACGGAAATCATCGCCAACTCGCACAAGACCGAAGATCTTACGTTCTTACCCAGGTTCACACTTTAATAAAACAAAATACAAACAAAAAATATTTCTTTGGGGACTTCCTCTCAGCAGTTTTTTTGGCAAAAACTCTCAAAAAAATCTGTCATTGGGAGTCGACTTTAAACTGTAGTCCATGGATAAAATGAGCACACGCTATATGTGTGATGTGAGAAGCTAGGTAGTAATCCTGACTAAAAAGTTGTAATCATCAACCAGGAAAGTCCGTTTGAAGCTCTATCTTCTCTCCCAGCTATGTGACAATCGGATTTCTTTCGGTAGTAAGTTTGAGAACAGATTGGCCTCTGCCGCAACGCCTTTGATTGACTCTTGTAGCAATTCTGAATCAATCTCATATGGGTTACTGCTAGAAAGTACATGCCGTAAAATTGTGTAGCTGTAGGCACTCTTCTACCGAATATAAGTCCACATATAAGAAGAGGTATACGTCCACGGATGTTAGAAGTCATTAATCAGACATATTTACTGGATGCTTACAAATCCTGAACTAGGTAAGAATCCAGCTGTATCGTCAAACCTAAATTATATAGAAAGAGTGCTAATCAGTTATTTTAAATCATGAGTAACTATTGAGCTCAGTACCTTTTCTCTCATGTCATTGAAAAACCTTTGTTTGCCTGTTAATGATTTCTGCAGAGACTGGAGATTGTGAAAAAGAATTTCGTTCACTTTACTGGCCAATATCCAATCCTGGTTCGACGCAACCTTTTGTCTTCTGGCTCATTCTTTCTCTACAGATTAACAGAACTTGTGTTATTTAATATCAAATCGATTTAAGTTGATTTTCAGCTTGATTCAGTTACTTAGGATTTGTCAGCTAGATGTGGAGCATCAATCCAGTTGGTCGGGTCGTCACAGACCGCTATGTGAGCGATCAAGTGATTTATAATATCAACAAGGCTACCACTCCCTCCTATACATACACACATACATAATTGGTCATTACAACCCTTGTCAGGATTACAACCTAGTTTCTCACACTACTCAGGTTGTATATGTTAATTTTAAACATGTGTGGCGGAATCTACAGTTTAAAGTCGACTCCGAACGAGAGACTTTTGAATGCCTTTTTATTTACTCTCAGCGTGTCTGTTAGAAATCAACTGAGAGGAAGTCGCAGAAGAAATATTTGTCCTTAATTCGTTTTGTTGCAGATGTCTGATCTGGGGTTTGAACCTTGGCTCTACGTCTACTAAGACAACAAACTACCTATTAGACAATGGCGACTTTACGGCTCCTATCCAATCCAGAACTGTCCATAATTTTGAATCATTATACAGAACCCTAACTTCCTAAGTTTTGCTGCAGTAGACCACTCACTTGATTATCTAAAAAATACTTGATTTATGAGATACAAAACAGTGCAAGGAATAGAGAGTAGTTAGAGAACATACTTGGCGACATGCCTCAATCCCTCTAAATTTTTTAGTAAATTCACTAAAACGACAGCTTAAAGACTTTGTATCTCGTATGAAACCATCGACCGACCCTGTCTACCATTATAATTATATTAGACACTATCTCCATAAGGTTCCTCATAAGGTTAAAGCTTATTTGACTTCAGGCTACAGCTAAGTATCTGATTGATTCCCTTTAGAAGATCCCAGAATTTTCTAGGACGACTATCTTCTCTTTGCAATATGTAGGGTTGTTGTATTGGGTATAGGGATGATGAACTTCGCTTGTTGCTCATTGGTAGTTGATCTTATATTTCCCGGGGCAGAGCAGAGAACATCATAAATATTAATAAGTATTAAAGGTTCAAAATTCTTTTATTATGAAAAGGAAAACCAAACCAGAATTACTCAAATTTTAACATCAGCTCTCTAATCACTTGTACAAAAAATCTGTCCATATTGCAGTCATTGAAAATTCTAAATGCTTTCACCAAATTCGTCATAGCTAAACTTCACTGTATATAAATCGATTATAGAGTGTAGATGTTTGTCTATATATATACATTTCAAACATAAGCTGTTGCTGTAGCAATACGTTTGAGGGAACATTGAAATTCTATTGAGTCATAATCCAGCAACTACCAGTACCATTACTGCCACCATAATAATCACCAAATCATCATCAAAAAAAAAAACGTACAGAAAATAAAACAGCATCATATTGTAGAGAATCTCTTCTCTCTTCTTTTTTGTTTTTCTTAAACACTCATAACTAAAGTGATCAACATAATTATGAACATCATGATTATGATCATGAAACAAAATGAATGGTTGTGGCAAACATCATAAGCCCATCACAAAATGAAAAAAAAATTGAAAATAAAAATGAAACTCCCATGGTAAAGTAAATATTAATTATGAAACCCTTAGTAACTGAAATACATGCTTAATTGTATATACATGTTTGTATGTATGTATATATGAAAGAACATATACACATACATATGTATATATTTTAGCCATTTCTTACTTTTCATTGGCATTTATTTGTATTGGTTGGTTGGTTGGCTGGTATTTGATGGTTTTTTTGTTTTTTTCTGTTTTATGTTCTGTTCTCGCGGGCTTGTTGAAAAACAAAAAAAAAACACAAAAACGAAGAGAAAAGCAAAAGAAATCAATTTTTTAAAACACAGATTCCCACATTCCTGCTGCGTTCATAATGGCCGCCTTTCGTGTGGTTATATATCATAATCTTAACAACTCTTAACAAGCCACAACAAATGCTCTCCCCCCTCCAAAAAAAAAAAAGAGAAAAAAGATAACAGCCAACGAAGTTTTATTATTTTTATTTTTTTTTATTTTCATTTCAACAACACACCCGTACATGCACACTGAGAAAGGCCGAAATGCCATTCATACTAATATTTACGGTTTTTTGATTCTCAATTTTTTTCTTCTCTCTGTCAAGCTTTCAAATTCCCTAATTTATGTTGAGGAGTCCAGCAAAAAGCTACACAGAAATTTGTTAAAAAATGTATGCAACGTCTTTGAAGTTCGACATTTAAAATTGAAATACATACATATGTACAATGTACATACATACATACATAATTGGCCATTACAACCCTTCAGTCAGGATTATGGCCTAGCTTCTCGCGCCACTCATGTTGAGTGTCTTAAGTATAAACATGAGTAGCGGAATCTACAGTTTAAAGTCCACTCCGAACGACAGATTTTGAGACTGTTTCATGACAGGCTTATTAATTCTCAGAGTTTTTGCCAGAAATCTGCTGAGAGGAAGTCGCCTAAGATATACTTTCTTTCATATTTCGTTTTGATGTTTGGGCTGGGGCTCGAACCTGGGCTTTAGGTCTAATCAGCGAACACACTACGAAATTCCTTTCAAATTTCATAAAATACTACTACGATAACTACTAGAAGGCCTTCTTCTGTATTAGGAACTAATAAAGCGTTGAAGTCAAGCCTTTGCTGGATATGCGTAATGAGAGAACTCTACCTTAAGGTATATCTTTATTCACTTTCTTGCAACATTTGTCTCCCCAATGAAGTCAGTAACTATATTTCTAGTCAAAACTTTCGTAAAAAATTTCATAGCACAGTGGAACTGGTATGATTTACTCAATAAAAAAAATCCAATTGCATCCGAATCGAATTTTGACAAGAAGGCCAAGTTAGTCTAGTTGATCTCAAATGCCTACTAAAAGACCTTGGAAAATTGCTTGATTAATACATACATAATTAGACATAATTGGTTTACTAGATAGTGTGTTGGCTTATTAGACGTAAGTTCGGGTTCGTATCCCACGTCAGACATCAAAACGAAATATGAAATGAAAAATATTTCTTCGGCGACTTCCTCTCAGCAGATTTCTGGCAAAAATCTCTCAGAATAAATAAATCTGCCATGAAAAAGTTTCATAGAAATTGTATTTACTCTCCGAGTTTATGCCAGAAATCTGCTAAGAGAAAATCGGCAAAGAAATATTTTTTCTGACTTTATTTTATTCGAAATCTCTGACCTGGGTTTGAACCGTGGCCTCATGTCTAATAAGCCAACACACTGCCTACTACACTACGGCAACTTCTGAGCCACAATCTTGCTTTCATCAAATTGTTGGACAGACTCGCTTCACCTCTTTCTGAGAGTAACGCCAAGAAATCACCCGTAGAACGGGTTACTGAAATCGTGTTAGCTCTACATATTTCATAAGCTGATGATTTTTCATAGTTTTCACGACGTTGGAAAGTGTGAAAAATATTGCTAGTTTTCATGGGGTTTTATGTCATCGTCTCATTCTTCTTGGGGATTGGCTTTACATTAGCAACCTTCCAGCAAGATGGAAAAATATCGATACGATATAAGGCACTGAGGATCGATAAGCGATCTTTTGCTTCAGGGGCAGTATTGCTTTCATTTTATCTCGATGTCCGAAACAAAACTTTCACTCATATGATGTCCATGATAGTAACTCTAAGCCAAAGGCCGTATCAATCAATGAGTGGCACTAGTTGTTTTAATTTTTTTTTTATTTTGAATTTCTTAATTTCGATTACTGTTTATAACATTCAACAGAACACTTTTATATTTACTTGGAATCCTATCCTCATAATCATTTTCTTCACAAATGAAACCATATTTGAAATCACAACGACGATCATTTAATTCGGTGGTATTTTCCCAGAAATGTATGCATTGTTCATCGCCATTATAATTATCAGGATTATTAAGGATCCATCGATGGGTAAACAATGGTTGACTATTCCGAATCCAGGCAAATTGACGATTTTTTCCCACAGCACCAATCCACAAATGAGGAGCATGATAGGCGCTAAAAAATGATAAAAATATTGGCATATTAATGGATCTAGGAAAGGCATTTTCTTCTTTAACTTACAATGCCTCTTCTTTTAAAATTTTCGCCAAATCATTGTGTTCTTGCTGGGTTTCCAACGTGGCCAGAGACAATCTCTTCATGGAGCATTGAAGAAAAGCTTCAAACCAAGTATACTTAAATGAAAATAAAGTTTTTGAAAATTTCGTTCTTTTTTCTCATTAATTGAGATATTTTATAAGAGTTTACCTCATAGTTTTCCTCAATGTAGTATAATTTATTATTTAAAGTTTTATACCATTTCTGTTCAGCCACTTGTGCAATCTGAATTTGTATTAAAAACAAAACGAAAAAACAACAACTAACCACGCTTCCTTTCATTTCGAGATTTTAAAACCAACTAAGAATTGTGATAAGAAATTTTTAAACCACGGAGTTAAAATAATTTGCAAATTATACTCAAATAATCAATTTTCTAAAAAAAGAACTTTTTACTTAAAAGTGATATGTACAGTGTTGGAGCAAATAATAGCAACAATTGATTTTACCTCCCTAAAATCTCTACTGAAGGAGCTCCCAAAAAATTCATTTAAATATAACGATTTCATGTTCGATATAACCAGTAATTGAACAAAGATTATGACATTCATCTTAGCTGCATGCAAGTTATCGATTTCGATATCTATGATTTGGCAGCGGAGAATGTCAAAAATTTGCTGGTATTTCTGTTCTTTTAACACCAGATCAATGATTATTCTATGGCCTTAAGAATTCCACTTTAGTTGTTGCTGTATCACCTTATTGTCTACATAGTCTAATTCATACATGGCTAATTCAACGTGAATTCGATATTAGAGCACATCGATTACAGATACATGCATACTAATTAACAGGCAAATAACCATCTCTAAAGTGTATTTGCATCACCATATCTAATAGAAAGGTGTTAAAGACAACTTATAAAATAGTTACTCTCTGTATAACAGTTTGACCTAATACGACTCTCACACATCACAGTTATCTTACATAATTGCCTTACAGCACGCTGCTAGTAAACGTCGGAAAATAATACGTCGGAAAGAAAACATTACAATTTTAAGACAGACGGTTCCAAAACCTATTAGGATGTGAGATTAGAAACATTTTCAAAGAACCTTGAACTAGGTATGTATATAAAAGACACTTTGAAATTTTTGCAGAACTTGAAATCTTTGCTATCAAGAAGCTTGTAGACTGCCAAGCTTGTCAGAACTGGCACTAATTTACAGATTCGTACGAAATGATTATATTGTAGGAGTTACATACAGTAAGTGGGCGCTAAGAGTAGTTGTCGAGTAGTGAAACCATAATGGCCCATCGTGATTCTAATTAGAATGAATCAGACAAAGATTTGCCTTGCTGGCATTTATGATTACACATCGCTTAGGTCCATAATATTACGACTGTTGCAGTAACTATGGAAATGAATAGAATACCACCTACGTATGCTGCTCTCTCTAGAAAACTCCTGGGTTATAATTACAACCTAGCTTCTCACATCATCCAATTTGTTTGTGTTAATTTTATCAATGCGTAGTGGAACCTACTGTTTAATGTCGACTTGGAATGTCGAAGCTTTTCATGACAATTTTATT
The DNA here is from genome assembly GCA_930367235.1 of Sarcophaga rosellei. NCBI lineage: Eukaryota > Metazoa > Arthropoda > Insecta > Diptera > Sarcophagidae > Sarcophaga > Sarcophaga rosellei. Next base: position 35,083,976 of record OV884019.1, read on the forward strand.
TTACAATCAGAGATTTTGCCAGAACACTGCTAAGAGGCAGACGCCGAAAGAAATATTTTTTTTTTCATTTTTCGTTTTGTCTCAGGGATGTCTCAGCCGGGGATTGAACCGCACTACCTACTAGATTACGGCGACTACTATTTAGAAAAATATCTTTGAAAGGTGGAATATACAGCTTTAGAGTATATATCTGATGTCTTAGTAATGACACTGGAAAGTATTTTAAGCTTCGGCTTGAAACAGCATCATAAGAACAGTTATAGATCCTTTCTAATGCCCACTATAGACGGATGTGAGTATTTAAAAATATAAACAACATTTTTTAATATTTTACGGTTTTTTATTTGCTTTTTTTTCTTGAATAAACTTCAATTTCTGTATAATATTGAAACGAAACTATTGATACGCCCTTTTAAAATGGGCGTGGCTTAGCAGGTACTTATAAAGTTTTGTTATTTAATAATATTTTGAGTATTTTTGCAAACATTTTAAAAGTAAAGTTTTTAAAATGTTCATCAAATATTCTTATGTAAATATTGTTATAACATGTTCAAAAAGATATGTGGATAGTTTGAGTATGTCTATGGGGCTTAAACTGTTATACGTTAATTTCTTAATTTATTTGTGATCTTTACTGTCTTGATGTATATTTAAAACAATATATTTATCGGCCATTTTTTGTTGTTGTGATCCATTATTACACGTGCTGCGATATTTATTCTCTTCACAAACGAAACCCAACTGATCGTTACAATTACGATCATTAATATCCTTAGTATTCTCATACAGTTGTATACAATTATCTGCATTCCTAGCATTATCCAGATTGCCATATTTCCAAACAACAGGTTTACCATTTGAAATCCAAGTAAACTTACGCTGAGCACCAATACCGCCCAGCCAAAGATGGGGTGGTGAACGATTACTGAAATTAGATCGTGTCGCAAATGAAGTGAACAATTCTTACAGTGCCGCACAATAGATTTACTTACAATCTTCCACTGATTAGAATATTATAAAGATCATAAAAGGCATCTTCATTTTCGATTGTGAACAGAGTCATGTTTCGATTGTAACACTCAATATGAGCCTCAAACCATTTGTACTAAGAATTTATTGAACGAAATTATAATTTTTTTTTTTTAATCAATAACTTGTGCCATGGACGGACTTACACTATAGCTTGGTTCCACATAGTACAGATTATTATTAACGGACTTATGAAATGTACCCGCCTGGGCTAAGTAGCTTAAGCATAATAGACTGCCTAAAACAAACACTGAGTATTGCAGCATGTCGAGAAGGTTAATGGTGAACTGATTTCCATGACGGCAACGTCAACAAATTTTTATAATTTTTGCTTATGTCGTTGCGATAAAATTCTGTGGTCTATGTATAGAATTAAAGAATTTTACTGTGATAACCAACATATTTATCAGCATTTAAATGTGATGTTTGTGGTGATTTTTTTTATTGTTTATTGCGCACAATTTTTTTTTTTTGTTTTTAATTGAAATTTTAATTTACAGTTGGGTATATGAAACAAAGATTAGAGCTGTTCTTGCAACACCTACTATTTCGGAGAGTTTAGAAGTGTGTTCTAGACTCGCTAATTAATTGTCTTGCATTGCATCCTTGACTCATACAGCTGCAGTAGCCGCATGTAATGACTAGGCCTACATCTCTCTCTTAAATCAGAAATACCTTCTAAATAATCTGTTCGAATAAGAGGTTTCGTCATGGCTATGTAATGAAAGATCATCGCGAAGCCTAATCATTTTGTCAGTGATGATTGCCATGATAATTGTTAAAAATTTTCATTTAACTTCGAGTTAACGTAATGAAACGTTTAAATTCCTATCACAGCTTAGATTTTATTAGATTATTTTAAAAATGTTTTACAAAAAATCATCACCGATGATCTAATCTTTTATACGTGCGTTATCATGACCCTCAGATAAATAATCAAATAATTTAAAACTTCTCCAAAAGTTAATTCCAAATATCTTCACCTAAGATACAATCAAGTAATTTCCTTTGAAGATAGCTCAGACCTAGCTCAAAGCAGCAGTCAAGCAATTTCTTGTCATCTTTGGTAATGTATATGTCCTTGTCATCGTAGTGCATTGATGCTTTTCAAAAGACAATACGATTGACCCTCGACGTACTTGCATTTAAATTTCGAAGACTTAACTACGTTCCGATCTACATATCTGCCGGTATTTTTGGATCCCAAACTCTCCTGTTGGTAGTATGCACAGCTGCCATCATTTATTGGCTTTATTACACAGTGATGAGGTCTACCTTTTACTACGATGCTAACGTTTGATGGACTGTATGCAAGTTTCAGTGACATTGGGGATTGATAGGCAGGATCCTCTACACTCAATCTTGGCTACCCTTCAATCTTGTATTGAAACAATGAGCTGAGCTGGTGACAGTAAGACTAATAGCCCAACCTGGTCGACAATATGATTCCTTATAATGCTTTTCGATAAGGAATTTAATTTTATGATTCTTATGTGGATTCCAGAACATCAACATTTTCTAGGACCAAGAAATTGCGTTGCTGATAAATTTTCCAAGACTCCTACAGTTGCCGATACGTTACTGGGCATAAGTGTTTCGATTGCATCAGTTTAACAGGATATCCTTCTACCCCTGTATGAGGAGGCTCAACTTCATTGCAGAAATGTATCGTAAGACTTCTACATGAGTCGTTCATTTGAAGAAAAGGCGAAGGCTGTTTCCAATCTCATATGCGAGTGCCCAGTTCTTAGCATGAAGAGACAGAGGTTCTTGGTTTCCCATTTCCTGTCATCGTTAACTGAACTCACCAAAATAGAGATTTCCACAATATTGGGATTAATTTTGAAGTCGAGATGATATTCCCGGTCGTGGCATATCACTCTGAGTTTCCACTTCTACAGTAGCCTAGCAAAGGGCTCATTGATGATGCCATAAATACGGAAACTTTGGTTCTTTATTTTATCTTAAGAGGAAAGCAATTCTTCAATTATGACTTTAAATGTAATGACAATTAAGATACCTTTCCGCATTACTTGTCAATGAAGAAAGCGCTTAGATTATGTGGCCAATGAGAACGACATTTTTCTATTGGCACACAACTATTCGGATAGAGAATGTGGAAGACTTTTGCTATTTGGTGGGTACCATATAAATCAGGTGGTCCTTCAGCAGACATAAGAAAAACATTTTGGCATTTCAAAAGGATTTGGAAATCAATGTCATAATCAGAATATTCAACTCAAATGTCTCAAATGTTTACTTGCATACGATCCTGAAAATTTTCTGTCTCGGTTAGTGGCGCATAAAAAGACAAATCAAATGCCAATCGAACGGGAAATCAAAGGGAACTGAATTGGAACTTTAAAACGATAAGAAAGACCGAACTTAAGTGCATTGAAATCCACAGTGTAGTTGCTGAAGGAAAAGGATCGTTCCTACATGGAGTGCAAAAAACAATATTAATAGTCTGGTATCTACAAATCGAATGCTTGCCAAGTAGGAAATCAGAGAACGAAAATCGAGTTGAGTTGCACATAACCCTATGACGACATAACGCAAACACAATTGAAGCTGTCAAGACGGGAAAACGTGGGTGTGAAATAAGGGTTGTTAGCAAGTGGAGAATTGAAACTGGAAATCATTCATGCTTCTTATAAGAGGGATTCAAAATATATGTAATAAAATCTAAACAAAGAAAAATAATTGCATGATAGCGAGGCGCTTTAGCGTAACTGTATTTTTTCCAATGACTCAAATGAAATGAATGAGACTCAAGAGGCACTGATAGAATTGGACATCCTACGCATACATAATTGGTCATTACAACCCTTCAGCCAGGATTACGACATATGTAGTTTCTCACTCCACCTATGTTTCAAGGCAATTTCATTTACTCTCAGAGTTTTTGCTAGAAATCTATTGAGAGGAAGTCGCCGAAGAAATATTTTTCGCATTTCGTTTTGATGGAGGTGCTTGAACTGGTGTTTGAACCAAGGCCTCACGTCTAATAAGCCAACTAGACTACAACATCCTCATTTAGAAGCTTTAACTGCTTGTAATTCAAGATTAAATAAAATATAAAAAAAAAATACTACTCAACCCAGTATAGAGTCCAGTCACTGTTATTAATCAAAGGGTAGGGGATACATTTTTTTATGTTTTTTTTTTCAAAACATTAAATATTTTAATTATCGCTTAAAAATATTTGTATGTACACTTTGGTTTTAAGAAAGCTAAAAAAACCCCCATTCTTTTGATAAGAAATTCATATAAAAAACGGCGGATAAAAAAACGAAAAACTTTAGAAATAAAAACCTTTAAGCGAGTAAATTTCATAAGCATTTCATAAAGTGACGCCATGAAGTTAATATCGTTATTCGTCTTAGTGGCCATAATTGCAGCACAATATGCCAGCACTACAGGAGCACCTTTAACAAAATGGTTTAAAACCGATAATAATACATATTATATTGAGCCAGAGGCAAAGGTTTGATTTAAACAAATAAAATAATTAAAAATGTTTCCATTTTTTGTAATTAAAAAAAATCCTTTTTTTTTTTTTTGTCTAAAACAGTATACCTGGCAACAATCGTACGATGAATGCAACAAGAGACATTTACGCTTAATAACCCTTAAAACATACCGTGAGGATGAATTGCTATTGCAATATTTAAAGCAAACCTATCGTAAGTTACATTTACATTTTTTTTATTTATTCTGAAAGCCTTTGAAATTTAGAGAAATATTTAGTGTCACATTTGGCAAATATTTATTGAAAAAAAAAATCCTTCATAACTCTCACTTTCTCCAAATCACAAAAATGTTCTTGAATTTTACAATTCTTAAGTCGCCTCTTTAAGTTTAAAATGTTTTCCTATTTTTTTCTCCCTTCTTCTTTTCAGAACCCCTACCTGAATTTTGGTTGAAAGCCAACGATAATATTGATATGAGTGACATAAATAAGTTATTGGGCACTATGTTTGCTGGCAATTTCCTCAATTTGAATGTGGATGGTGTTAATGAAGCTCAAGTCTTACAAACGAATGATCCAGCAAATTGTGCCATTACTTTAGATGGCACTGTAAGTGCCTGTGAAACTTTACATGGTTTCATATGCCATCAGAATATTACCTCCGGTAATAGCGGACAAAATGTACAGAATATTGTATTGAAATTTAATTAAAATTTACATTTATTTTTTAATTAACAAACAAAATGGAGGAACTATTTCTTTTAAATCTCAAATCTCATAATAAAAATTAATAAAAAAAAATATTTCATTATGTTGTTAAATTAATTAAAATTAAAACATCCTGTAGATAGGTAGGTAGTTGCCGTAGCCTTTCTCTCAACGGATTTCTGGCAAAAACTCTCAGAGCAAATAAGATTGCCATGAAGAGTGGTGTTTTGTTTAGCTTTCTTAAAACCAAACTGTACATACAAACATTTTTAAGTGATAATTAAAATATTTAATGTTTTGAAAAAAAAATAAAAAAAAAAATTTATCCCTACCCTTTGTTGACTAATAGCAGTAATGGGACTATATACTGGGTTGAGTAGTATTTTGCTTTTTTTTTTTTTGATATTTTATTTAATCTTGAATTATAAGCAATTAAAGCTTCTAAATAAAGATGTTGTAGTTGCCGTAGTCTAGTTGGCTTATTAGACGTGAGGCCTCGAAATATGAAAAAAATATCTACTTCGGGAGGTTTCTGGCAAAAACTCTGAGAGACTGGGTAAAATTGCCATGAAAAGTTTCTCAAAAAAAATCTGTTGTTCGTAATTGACTTTAAACTGTAGGTCCCACCACTTATGGATCGAATTGACACACGCAACATAAGTAGTGTGAGAAGCCAGGTCGTAATCTTGCCTGAAGGGTTGTAGACAAATAAAAACAGAAACAGGTGTCGTCCTCTGTAGAACAAATATTCGGGTATCGTATAGTGCTTCAGGAGAATGCCTTTCAACTGAAATTCCATGGGTTGTTAAGGCCACAAAACAAGTGAGGAAGCATATACCGGAGAGCTCGAGAGTGGTAGTAGTAATAGGTTACATCTGGTCTAGGAGTCCAAGATTTTGCTAAGCATCCTTTTGTCGCATTATCGAATTAGATAACGTACGCACTTGACACGATGTTCTTAATGAACGGGCATGGTCAGAATCAGTTTTTTACATGATATAACAAGAGAGGTCCGTGAAACCACCAATAAACAAATTCTTAGGAGTTATCGAAAAAAGTTTCGATTCAAACATGCACGGAATGTAGGGACGCAAGAACCTTATGGCCAAAGCTCAATGCTACGGGTACGAAACTCATCTTAAGCAGAAATAGAAAGATATTGAGAGCTTTTCTAGGAGTCTTAACACATCATGAGCTCATTAGCCACATGATCAATAGATGATTAGGTTAGGTTAGTGTGGTAGCTTCATACCAAAAACTCACTTGAGCACGCATAGCGGCCCATTGTGACGCCACAGGTGAACGCAGTTCCTGTACTGACCAAGTTCCCCCGAACCTAGGAGGGAGAGGTCGGTCAGCGCAAGATCTGCAAATCCAAAGCACGACTACCCCGCGCTGGAAAACCAGCCAGAAAGTTTAATAAACGACATCAATGGACGATAGCTGCGTCAAGCTGACAAGGGTCGGAGAGCCAAATAACCTATATCTGCACCTCGCAAGAGCTGGGCATTGGCAAAGAAAGTGGGCAACAGTCTCGTCCTCTTCAGCGGATCTACACCCACGGCAGAAGTCGTTAAATGGGAGCCGCATTCATTCCGCGTGTCTACCCATAACACAGTGACCTGTAAGCATGGCCACTGTGATTGAGATGATGCCGCGACCAAGTCCAAGTAACTGATTGGTACGCCTTCTATCCATCCGAGGCCAGGTGAGTCTAGCGGTAGAGCAGGACTCCTCGTTGATCCAGGATAGATGGCCATTACTTCCGCCTGGAACACGTTTTAATAGTCTGGCAGCTGGAGTGAAATGTTCAAATCCAATTTCCCGGAGTAGACTCCGCTACCCACCCCGCCATCGAGTTTGGAGCCGTCGGTATATACATCCAGGAGTTCCGGGGATCAATAGATGATAAATGAAAAGAAAACCAAATACATGCTCTTGATCTCAAAGCATATCGAAATAGACGGTCGAGAACTTCGTTTACTTACGACCTGAAATAATAGGAGAGAACTACATAACTTCAGACAACCTAAACAGGAATTGTGTTAGCCAGTAGTAGTCAAGGAGACCATCCAAACATCTTTTGCAAACAGACCGAGGACTTAAAATTGAAGTTTTACAAAATATTTCTACGTTTTCAATATCCAAACAAGTTCTCAAAACAAAAAAACGAAAAATTTTGTATCAATTTACGAACTTGCACTCAAAGGTCAACCAGAATTCCTTTCCTATGCCTAGTACTTGTCTTGAGCCAAACAAAAATGTCGCTTAATTTTCTTATTTCAACGTTTAAAAAGTGTTCACTTAATTTGATTGGACTTTTCGCTAAGGGATTTAAAGTATTTGAGCACATTTCTGTGCCAGCACATCATTTGTGTCACTGATAATAATAATAATCATACTGATGATGATGATCATGATGACGATAAGAATGATGATAATGACAATGATGTCGGATAGCATATGTATGCTTTACTAATGCTACTAATTGTTTCACTATAATTTCCTAAAATAGTTGCAACTTTTAATCTTTTTTTCTCTCTTCTCCATTACTCTTCTGCTCCGTGTTTCAAAGTGTCGCATTCTTCTGTAACCAACAAGTAAAAACATCATGTCATTACAAGATGTGACATGTTAGCCGTAGCAGTCTGATGCAGTGCCAGTGATTGGTGTGCTGAGCACTGGTGAGTGACAAAAAAGGCGAATATTTTTAACACCTCATACCGATGTGTTTAAATTGTCAGTGATTATGTTTAACTCCATAAAATGAGCTGTACGGACTGTATGTTTTACGTTGCATACTTCAAAATCAACTGCAATAACTGCTTTGAAGAAGAAGAATACGAAGAATAGCACCAAAGTGATGGTGATAAATATGACCATAAAAGGAACAGCAATATAAGAAAAACAATATAGTGATTTAGTCTATTAAAGGCAGTTATAGGAGCCGATTATCAGATATCTAAAGTAATTAATTCTTAACAAATAATTTTACACCCAAAAACTTATTAAAAAGAATTTTTAAAAGTGGAATTGTAATATCCAAGTTTTTTTCTTGCATATAAAAATATGAAATTGTTGTTATCGAAAAATTTTCCATCTAAAATTTTTGTTATCGAAAAACTTTCTGTGTAAAATTTTTGTTATCGAAAATTTTTCTGCGTATAATTGTGGTTATCGGAAACATTGCTGTGATAAATTTTCTGTTAGAATTTCGAAATTTAAAATTCGAAAATTTTTCTGCGTAAAATATTGGTTATCGGAAACATTGCTGTGATAAATTTTCTGTTAAAATTTCGGTAACCAAAACTTTTTATGTAAAATTGTTGTCATCTGAACATTTTCAACACCTAATCATTGATATTGGAACATTTTCTACACAAAATGTTTGTAATTGAAATATTATCTACACAAAATAATGTTTGTTATCGAAAAATCTTCTATAAAAATTCTTTTTGATCGCAAAGTTTTCTGTGTGAAATTTTCGCTATAAAAAGTTTTTTATATAAAATCTTTGTTATCCAAATGTTTTCTATATAAAATTTTTGATGTTATCGAAAAATCATCTATATAAAATCTTCGTTATCGAAATATTTTCTGTATAAAATTTCTATTTTTTATAATAAAAAAAGTTATGGAAAAGTTTGCCATTCAAAACTATTTATCATACAATTTTTAAATATAAAAATTTAGTTATCGAAAAATTTTTTGTATAAAATTTTACTTTATCGATAAATTTTTGTGAAAAAAATAATTATCTACAGATTTTATTAGATGCTATTGATATTGATTAAATTCTATAGTATTTCTCTGACATATTTACTGAAATTGAAAAATATAATCTAGAATATTAGTGATATCGATAAATCAACAAATTTTCTTTACAAAAATGCTTGTTTTTGATTAATTTTCTATAAAAAATGTTTGATACAAGATAAAGTTATCATATAAAATTATTGATATAGATAAAGTTTTTATAAAAAGCTCTTGATATCGATAATTTTTTAATCAACATTTTAATGATTTCGATAAATTTTCTTTACGAGATTATAACTATCGGTAAATTTTCTATAAAATATTGTTGATAGTGATCATTTTAAATTATTTTTATCGATAAATTTTCTATAAAAGATATTTGATATCACTAAACATTTTATCATTATATTGTTGATATCGGAAATTTTTTATCGATTTTTTAAATAAAATAGAAAATGTTTGTTATCGAAATATTTATGTTATCGAAAATGTTTTCTTCACTAAATATTTTACAGAAAAATTTTGTATCGAAACATTTTTGACAGGAAAATTATAAATTGAAATTTTTTGTTATCGAATTTTTTTGTTAATGAAAATTTGAAAACGATAATTATAAAAATCGATATTTTAAAAACAAAAACTGTTATCCTTAAAAAAACAATTGTTATCAATATTTAATTGGCAATTCAATATTCTTTTAATATATCGAATCTGAGTACCTTGTTGCTTGCTCTCTGAATGGTTTTGTATTTTTCAAAATCAAATTCATTAATCCATAAATATTTGTAATTTTTTTTTTCTTTTTACTTTTTTGTACAACAAAACACCAAAAACAACGTGTAAAACACCACATTCAGTTTTGTTTTTGTAGAGTTTTTTCTTTAAAAAGTAAATATTTTATGTGAACGTGTCACCATTATTGTCAATCAAACTGTCAGCCATAAACTTGAACTTAAAGTTGGGCTAGAAAAAGAGGATCTACATCATCATGACACCAAGCAATGTAGGAGCGAAAAATGTTATCGAAAAATATTTTTAAAATCCATACACTGCAGATGCATAGACACAATGCATGGATGTAATAATTCATTAAACAATACGTTTAATAAGACGTGCAATACAATACACTGGAAACAAAAGTAAAAGAGGGGGTTAGGTAAGTTAGCGAGTGTGTGTGTGACAGTGAGTGGGGTAAGCTGATCTTAAGAATCAGAGTGGGGCAAATGTATGTTCTTCAATTACATTACAACACGTAACATGGCAGCCATGACAGTGTTACTCTACTCACTGCTCATTTCAAAACAATGGCTTTGGCTTGTACTAACTTAGGATCCAAATTTGATTAAAAAAAGGGGAAAAACTTTTTTGTAAAATTTATTACAATTGTTGGCTGCAGTTGTTATTGTTTAAAAAATTTTTGAAGTAAACTTGTCGCAATTATGCCCTATTTTAGCACCTTATCACTTACAACAGGCAGGCAGTAAGTCCATCAGTGCGGCAGTCAATCATTCACTTATTCATTATCATCATCATCGTCAACATTATTTAAATGGTGGTTACATGTGTATGCCACGCTATTACATACATATTTTCAAGTGACTTACTTTAAATGGCGCTACTGAAAGGTGGCTAGAAATTCAACTGGACAACACTCACTCATATGTCGAGTCCTTTCAATTACTTCAGCATAATTTTCAATAAAAATATTGTTGTTGTTTTTTTTTTCATAGAATAACTATTCAAAATCAAAGTGCAAGTAAGTTCACTGTTTACTTGACTGGGTGTTCAAAAGACGCCTCTTGTGCTTTTCATTGCTTCGTTATTATTTTGTTCATATTTTTTTTTTTTTGTAAAATTTATTTATAAGCCAGGTGTTAATGCAATTTAAAGCTTTTAAATCAAACAAAGGCGTGATAAACCGTGATTATCATATCAATTGTATTCTTCGTTACTTACTTAACCAAGTACCCTGGGCCAATAAAACCCAAGATTTATGACCAATTAATTAATGGCCTTAAATTGGCAAATAGTGTTACAAATTGAAGGGCGTGTTAATACAAAAACAAAAAAAAAAGAAGAACTCCATCCAAAAGCAATTAAATTATTGGAGACAAATATTTGAATTTCTCTGAAACGAGGCGTCAGCAGGTACTTGGCAAAGCGAATTAATTAAATAGTGAATCTTGACTTTATTGATAGACGACACCCTACTTTATTGCAAGTTCTCAGTTCTCCTTGAAACCCAAATTATGAGATAGTAAGTATGAAAGTCGCCGTAGTCTAGTAGGTAGTGTCTTGGCTTATTAGACGTAAAGCCCGTGTTCGTATCTCAGGTCAGACATCAAAACGAAATATAAAAAAAATATTTCTTCGGCGACTTCCTCTCAACAGATTTCTGGCAAAAACTCTTGAGATTAAATAAAATTGCCATGAAAAGTTTCTCAAAAAAATCTGTCTTTCAGAGTCGACGTTAAACTGTAGGGCCCGCAACGCACACAACATGAGTGGTGTGTGAGAAGTTAGGCCGTAATCCTTGCTGAGGGGTTGTAATGGCCTATTATGTATGTAAGTAACTATGAAAGCAAAGCCTGTAGGAGATATGTAGGGATACTAAGTTCCTAAGCAACCCGAGAGAGGTTAACTTTACAAACAAACAGCTTAAAAAGGTCGAACAGAACTACCTTTCAAAAAAGTGTAAAACTTGAATTAGCAAAGTTCTTCACCACTGAACCCAATACATTTTTATGCAAGACGTTGTTTTGAGGGATTATTTAGTCGCCATAGTCTAGTTGGTAGTGTGTTGGCTTATTAGACGTGAGATCACGGTTCAATCCCGAGGTTAGACATCTCCAACAAAACGAAATAAGAAAAAATATTTCTTTGGCAAGTGCAGCAGACTTCAGGCAAAAACTCTAAAAGTAAATAAAATTTGTCATGAAAAGTTTCTCAAAAAAATCTGTCGATCGGAGTCGACTTTAAACTGTAGGTCCCGCTACTCATGTCTAAAATTAGCACCCACAACATAAGTGGCGTTAGAAGCCAGGTCGTAATCCTGACTGAAGGGTTGTAATGACGAATTATGTACGTATGCATGTTGTTTTGAGGCAACTGCACATGGCAACCCTTTCATCCTAGAATCTGCAATAATAGATCAGTTACTTTCCTAGCAGAGAAAATAAAATTGGTTAATGAAGCTGAAACAAAATCATGCGGGAGAGATGCCTCCTGTTCTTTAAAAGATATAGGATTCTGGGCTCCAACCAAGAGAAACTCCAAAAAACATTGATTGTGAATAATTCATTTTATGAGCCAGTGCTCAAGAATTAAATTGGTTCGGTCCTAGAAAAATAGCTCTATGCCTTCACGAATCGCAAGGGCGAACGATTTGGCATGGAAGGGATCGGAGATACCTGAGGAGGAGACAAAGGTGATATATGTGGCCCTTATAAGGAAACTTTTCCAAATCGGAAAAGGTTAGGTTAGGTTAGAGGACGTGTACTTGTCAACTGTAACAAGTACCGTACCCGGAGGTTGACCCATTGTACAACGTCCTAGCTTCTCACACCACTCGTATTGTGTGCGTTAATTTTATGCATGAGTAGCGTTACCTACAGTTTAAAGTCGACTCCGAACAACAGATATTTGAGCAATCATGGCAATTTTTACTCTCAGAGTTTTTGCCAGAAATCTGCTGAGAGGAAGTCGTCGAAGAAATATCTTCATATTTTCGTTTTAATGTCTGACCTGGGATTTGAACCCAGGCCTTTCGTCTAATAAGCCAACACACTACCTACTAGACCACGGCGACTTCTTCCAAATTGGAAAAAGAAGAATGAAATTTAACAAACCGTGGCTGTGTCTAGTAGTGGACAGCGAGAGAACGAGGAAACTACTTGAATACGCATTTTAGCAGGAATTCTAATGGGACACTCCACTATTGTCAGTTTTGCTGACAGACTCGTTCTCCTTAACCAAGATTACTGCAGAAGCTGCCATGATGTGGAGTAAACGGAATCGGTAGAACACATTTGATGCAAGTGCTCTGCATTTCGGAACAAACGAAATCAGTTTTTGGGTGACAGATCTGGGCAAGGTGGTAAACGTGCCACTAAAAGAACTAAACGGTTTCATCCGGAGCTCGGAGGAAGGTAACTAACGTATCATGACAAGTGGTTTAATTCACGCTGGGTAACATACCTAGTGAATTTGCTTGTAAACGGCAAATCGAACCCAATTTACTACATTCACTTTTATTAGTCAGTCTCATTGCAAAGTATTTAACAAAATTATAGAATCTATTGGTTCTCTTTAGGGGACAGTTGGGGAGGGAACTGCCAGCCACCTTGTATTAATCCTGTATTAAACTCTTCTCCTAGTATTCTAAACATAGTCTTTCGCACTCTTCTCTGTACTATCAAGGTTAATTGAGTTTCCAGGGATTGTGAATGTGAATTTTCAGGCTTCAGTCTACAAAAAATATAAAAAGAACTTAATTGCCTTTAATAAAATTTCTATAGATTTATTAAAAATAATAATAATAATTAATAGTAATTAATATATTGTTTTCATGTGTTAATATTGCATACACACGCATAAAACATAAATTACTAGTATGTAAACTTATTCGTAAATATTCAACGCTTTCACATGTCCGCTTAAATGTAGTGTGACAAAACAAATGTTGGGAAACAAATATTCTTTCATTGATTCTGTAATAAATCTGTGTGTGTGTGTGTTGTTGTTGTTATGTGGTGGTGAGATACTGTTCAACAGCATTTAAAGTGTGGAACTTTAGCTAGAAGGTATTCACGATCCTAACTTAGAACAGGACCTTGAATTTCACGACCCAATGCGGACAATTCTTTAATGAATTGCTTGGCATTGGTTAAAGTCGATGAGCCGTAAACTATACGTTTGGTTACATTGGCAGTTTGTTTCTGGCGTATAAAATCAACTAAATTCTGGTATTCAATATAATTGCCACCGCCTACCACAAACACAACAGCATCTTGGAAAGGTGCACGATTTTTAGGCATAACATCGCCACCCTTTAATAGTTTCGGATCCAAATAGAGATAATCATCGGTTTCGGTATTGCTGCGACATTCCATAACTTGTTCGGTGATTTTGGTAACAGGAAGACTCTGAAAAAAGAAGAAAAGAGAAATGAAAAGAAGAATTAAAAGAAAATTAACATTTAAATTGTTTTAAATTTCAAAAAAAAAAAAAAAAAAGGAATTTGTTGTCCAAACGAATTTTTTCTCACTTGTGTACATCAGAGCTGTTGACCGAGGTTAAAGTATGGCATGGCTGCCTGTAAAAATTATGCAAATTTTTGTTCAAAATCTTAGGCGCAAATTAACAAGCAGATTCAAATTGATTTGAATCCTTTATATGTTCTTTGTCTGCCTTAAATTGAGTTTCTTCAACAAATTAAGTTATTCTGTGGCGTACTGGCTTTTAAAGTTTTTTCAAAGCAAAAAAATATCCCGCGAATTGCTGTTTGTTGTCATTTTAAAAGCAACCCAATGCATATATTGGCTACGATATCAATTAAAAGGTTTCTGTTCTTATGTTATTTTGTATTGTTTAAAAAAGTTCATTTAGAGATAAAAAAAATTTTTTTTATCAGAATGTGGAATTAGAAGTTTTTGACAAAAGATACGATATTTTATTTAAAATATCAAGATTTTAAAGTGGGCTATTAGAATAAGGATTCTCATTATTAAGTCAAGGAACGGTATGTAATTGCGCGAATGTCTGACGCAAAGGAAGACATTATTTATAATATGGCATTTGGTTTAGAATGCTAAATCAATCAAACATCAAACATAAATTGCAACAAACATGCAACTCTGCAGCTGCTGTCGAGTTCCGTTCTGTGAAAAAAGAAAGCCCCTAAATTTTTATAGCCGTAGCTGAGTTAGCAACCTTTGACTAAAGAATACACGATTCGATGTAGATATTCCTTAACTTAAAGAAAATCTAACACACTAACCCAGATTCAATTTCGTAATAGATGAGTAAAACTCAGTATCGTTGCATAGAGTTCAAGCCATAGTTAGAATGATACCATTTGGATCAAAATCGATAACCGTTTCAGTTATGAAACAGAATATTTCCTATTAGAAAATATGTAAAACAATCGCTTTCAACATACTAATCGCTGTAGTCTAGTGAATAGTGCGTTGACTCACTAGTAGTGCTGGTGAATAGTGTAAATCTCAGCTCGAAGAGAACAACATCGATATCGATAACTCCCCTCGCTGTTGTTCGTAGTCGATATTAAACTGTAGGTACCGCCAAATTGTGTGCGGAGGTAGCACACTTCAGAAATGTTATAAAAAGCCAGGCTTAAACCCCATATACATAGATACTGCCTGTTAAACGATTCCCTTGATTCGAACAAGAACATATCCGTGTTCTAACATAGCTAATGAGGAAAGTTTGAGGATATGTACAGCAATAATAGCAAATGCTAAAAATCTAGAGATCATAAGACTAATTGTGTGTGAAGGATCAGCTACGTGCCCGAAACAGCTCAGCTTGCGTAAATCAATTACAAACCTCAGAAGAATCTGAATATCCACACACAGGAACAGATTGTCACAGAGGAGATGTTTTATCAGCTTCATCTCCAACGTATTCTACTGTTCGATATCCAGCAGTTTGATTTATCAACGCCCCATAAGAACCCAGTTACCAGTCTCATATTATACTTATGCAGTCCCAGCCAAATCTATCTAGATTATAGTAACGTAAGTGAAGTCGCCGTAGTCTTGTAGGTTTGAGCCCCAGGCCAGACATCAAAACGAAATATGAAAAAAAAAATATTTTTTCGGCGACTTCCTCTCAGCAGATTTCTGGCAAAAACTCTGAGAGTAAATAAACCTGCCATGAAAAAGTTTCTCAAAATCTGTCGTTCGGAGTCGACGTTAAACTGTAGGGCCCGCCACTCAAGTATAAAATTAAGACACACAACATGAGTGGTGTGAGAAGCTAGGCCATAATCCTGACTGAAGGGTTGTAATGGCCAATTATGTATGTATGTAAGTGAACCATCAGCTTGAGATATGACAATAATGTGTCTCAGAGCGATTTGCTCAGATTCAATTCGAAATTCGACTCACATTTTTTTATGCGGGACCTTTGGTCGCCCTGATAATAAGAACCGATAGTGGATAATTGCTTTGCAATTGTTTAATAATTGCTTTGCAATTGTTTACAGTATGGGATTGAGTTTGGCTATACGTTAGGAACTATTTATCGGTCCCGCTTAGTCTACCATTTGCAGCAGATCACTATGATTCGGTAACTATTTCCATCATCTGTCGCCTTTATAAATGTGTTCGATTTTTTACGTTTACGTCACTAGTAATTCACCGATTGATATTTCGATAATGGGGTCTTTTGCATCAATTCTTGTGAGACCGATACTTTAATTCAACCGATTTTTATATCATGTTCATAATGAAAGAATGCTTATATGACAGTTTCACTCGATGAAGTGTATTGTTTTATCGCAATTATTCTCAATTAGTTTTCCATTGTGCAACTTTGACATCAAAACTATAAAACAGTATTCATGAAACCAAAATTGAGACCCCATTTCAACAGTCTGGCCTATTTGAAGCCACAATATTTTAAAGTACAGTGCACTCGCGATAATATGAACACTCTAATATATGAACACCCCAAAATATGAACACTTTTTCTTAACCATTGACTACTCCAAAATATGAACTTTGTACAAAGGCTTTAAAATATGAACAGTTTTATTTTTATTTTTAAAGCATACAAATTTCAGTTGCAAAGTATTCGAAATTGGGGAACTCCCAAATCTAAAAAACCACACATAAATACATGTATACAGTACACAGCAAAAGTCTTATTACCCCAATACATTTAGGAATTTCATGAATTTGTAGCAAAAGCTCGTATAAATAATTAAAATTTTTATGCTTATTATATTAATTTATTTCTGTTTTATTATAAAACAAAAAATGTTTACTGTTTTCCACAAAACAAGAAAAAAATAAGGAAAAGTATCTGCTGACTCCTTATTTTAGCATCGCAAAAGTGTAGGTACCCCTAAGAAAAACTCTAGAGTAAATTTAAAATTCAAAGACCTAATATATGAAAAAGTTATTCCTTATAAAAAAAAGTAGGATATCCCTAAAGGTCAAGCATACCATTTAACCTATTTGGCATTGAATGTACCAGTTTTGTTTAGTGTTTTCTGGTGATATTTGTCGCCATGCACTCATGAGCAAGTTTGTCGGTTAACTTTTGTTTGAGAGAATGTTTAAATAGTTTCTCTAATTCATTGTTTCCTCAATAAATTCCAAAATGCCCGCGATTGGGGACCACATCCGTACGGGTTAAATGATGTATTTTGACTTGTCTAAAGAAAACACATTATTCCAAATCTCATCAGATATTCTTTAGTATGGAATAAGAAAAATAAGGCGCTCAATCCAAAGAACTTGCGTCAAACAGTTATGCATGGCCTCGGTAGTACAATACTGTGTGGATATATTTTGGCAATAGATGTGAACAGTTTGGAATTTATTGAAGAAACAATTATTTAGAGAGACTATTTAAACATCCTAAAAAACAAATTCGTCAACAAGTGTTACTAATTTTGCAAAGAAATATGGAGTAATGAAGTCTAAAATAAGTGGAATAAAAAAATAAGAATTCTATTTGAGGAAAAGTGTTTACCTTGCAAAAAAACAAAATTTTTTTCAACAATTTAAACCATTTGTAAATACGAACAATTTCGAAAATATGAACAGGCTTTGTTTTAATTAGTTCATATTATCGCGAGTGCACTGTATACGTAAGAATTTTGAGGTACAGCCTAACAAAGTTCAGCTGATATAAGAGTTGAAGTTAAACGATCTTTAGAAACATCGTAAAATTAATAATTTCGTTTGCAGGCTCGTTTCCATTTGATTGTGTATTTAACGAAACATAATTGCCGTATTGCAGCATTGACTAATCTAGTCAGTCTATGGAAATATGCTTCATGTGAACCGAATGCGGTATCTCGATATGCTGCAGACTATTTCTGTTAGAGAACCATTTATTATTGCCAAGTGGTTACAACAAAATATTCGAACATAATATTGCACACGAAATTTTTGAAACGTTTAAGAGCGCCCCATAGATTCTAATCCTTAAGTTTTTGGAAATTTCAATTTCGAAATACACAATACTATACCAAAATATTTAAAGTTTCATTCGACTTACATGTTTTTTGACAACCAAATTCTTTACACCCTCCATGACAAACGATGATCCCTGTGATACTAATTTGGAAAACATTGAAACAGTTTTAGTGCCACCACCCTCATATTGGGTAGCCTGTTGCATGCTGGGCGAACGATTCATAATGCCCTTCCAGCGTTGTATGTAGGCCAGTGAGGACAAATCACAGCCAGCTTCTTGTAGAGACTCTTTAAGACGTTCTATTTCGAAATCGGGTACATTTTGCGAACAAATGTAGAAAATAACAAACAAACGCAGCTTGTCCTCAGCTGTACCGAATTCGGGATCCTTGAAAAGTTCCAATAACGGTTTATCCAATGTTTGCTTAGACATGATTTTCTCTTCCAGTTCAAAGAAAGAATCTAAACGTCTTTGTTTGATACAATTCAATATAGCCGTGGCTATTTTGGTGTGCATATCAATTAAACGTTTCTTTTCCATTAGCTGGGGCAGAGAATTGACGGCATTCGTTAGGCGTGCAGTGGTATCATTAACCATTGAAAAGGCAACTTCATTTTCGCCATCGATACCCATGGAGGTTTTAAGGCGTTTTATTTCATCTTCCGAGTTACGATAGGATTCCAGTTCTTCTTGTATAGCCTCGGCCACTGTTGGAAACGGACTACCCTTGTGGGTTGTCCAAAAACGATCGTTGCGATCCAAGTCACAAGGTTTGGGCTTTTTACGAGTGCCTACAATGGTTATGTTACAAAATAATAAAAATATTTCAAAATTTTTACATTTTAAAGAAACAAACCTCCGGCAGGATTTTCATCCTCAACGTACACCAAATTTAAACCCAAATCCAAGACATCATGTACTAAAGCCTGATAAGACCAGGTGTGATGTAAGGGTGTTGCCAAATCCATATTACGATCCAGCAAAAGTAAAACAGGACGTTGAAAACTAAATACCCCGCCACCAGCCTGGGTAGCATCCATGTGAAAGAGATTGGAACGGGCATCCCATAGATTTTCCCTCAATTTCTTTTCCAATTTTCGTGCCACCATTTCAGCTGCTGAATTACGGGGACAACGTATTATGGGCACATTGCCTAGCGTAACAAATACAGCAAATAATGAATCAACGATAGAATCCATAAGTGCTTCCATTTCATCATCACGTGTATTGGCACGATTAATGGAATAATACGAGAGTTGATCACTTTTTTGGTGTTTCAATATGAAAAAGTCATCTTCTAAACTAATAAAGTTTACATATTGATCATAGACTCGATGTATGTTAGCCACACAGCCCGCCTGTAAAGCTGCGGCAGCCAAATCTTCGATTTTCTGTCGTGAAATTGGTGCCAAAAAGTTCAAGTGGTAAATATCATAAAGGCCATTGTTAAAGTCTTGCTGTATACGATCCAAATTCTCATCGGTTGGCATGCAAAAGTAAATGGCTGGAACATCGGGTATTGAATCACGATCGGAATGAAGTTGACTGAAAGGAATAAAGAAAAATTAGGAATGTTTTCTTGTTATTAAGATTCATTAAAATTTAAGATTTTTTAAGAGATAAGCTGGTCGATAACGGCATCTTATAGCATTCAAGTAAGAAATGCTCATTGAGAGGGCTGCCAAAATAACCTAACCTTACTTAGGAGTCGCCATAGGGAGTGGATTGGTTTATTAGACGTCAGGTCTCGGTTCAAACCCAAGATCAAACATGTCAAACAACACAAAATATGAAGCAAATATTTCCTCTCAGCAGATTTCTGGCAAAAACTCTTAAGAGTAAATAAAATTCCCATGAAAACATTTCTTAAAAATCTGTCCTTCGGAGTCAACTTTTAACTGTGGGCAGTGTTGAACAATTCAGTACTTTAGTACTTTTTCATTTTAAAAATACCGCCGTACCCCCGCCAGGCTTTCAGTACTATTTTATTCATATATATTTTATGTCTTAGGCTTTTCAACTATTAATGCATTAGCAACGTATTAATAAAGATAGAATTAGTCTTTAGCCCCGATTAACCAAACGTACACCGAACATACGGATAGCAATGAGAACACTTGCCGAACCGTAATGTAATTTCGATAAGCATTTACGTTGCTCTTCATGTGCTACAAACGAACGTCGACGTTTGACTAAATGGAACGTTTACGTTTTATTACGTTCAGAATCAAGTTTTTATTTTCCATACAAGGAACACGTATAAGTCGTTTGTTTTTCTGTTCCATACCGTACGTGTATTAAATATAAATAGTCTAGTAGGCAGTGTGCTCACTAGATGTGAGCCCACGGTTCAAATCCCATGTCAGACATTTGCAACAAAACGAAAAGTGAAGAAAATATTCTTTCGGCAAGCTCATTCTGTCAAAAATTCTGAACGTAAATAAAATTGTCACTAAAAAATCCGTTATTCGGAGTCGACTTTAAACTGTCGGTATAAAATTTAACACACACAACATTAGTGGTTAAGCATTAGTGGTTAGTAGGAAGCTAGGTCATAATCTTGATTGACGGGTTGTTATGTGTGTATGTATTTTTTTTTTTACAAAAGTACCATTTGATGTGAAAAAGTTCTCTTTCAGTTATAGTCCAGTACCATTTTAAAATATAAATTTTGGAACACTGACTGTAGGTATAAAATTTAACACATACAGCATGAGTAGTGTGAGAAGCTAGGTCATAATCCTCTATCACTGTATCCATTAGGTTTAGGTCGGAGTGGTAGCTCTGATATCACAAAGCTCACTTGAGCACGCATAGCGGCCCGTTGTGATACCACGGGTGAACGCAGTCCCTGTACTAACCAAGTTCCACCAAAATCAGGGAAAAGGAAGAAGTCCATTAAATATTCGTACACTTTTGTCTTGTATATAGGAAGCCTTAAAAAGTCAATGAATCTCGATAACCTTATAAGTCTATATGAACTCGCCTATGACTCAAAGCCAAAGTAATAAAAAGGTAGTCATGAATACGTCACAGCACTTTTGTGGTGTATGTACCATAGGAAAACTTTGTACTTTAACATGGACCGCCGTTCTCTTAGAGATTATAAGTAAAAGAAAAATTCATATTCCAAGACTTGTGTTCAATTGTCACTTGATTTTACTTACACATGCAATGTAACACCAAGTTCACGCAGTTCCTTAATCGATATAATCGGCGATATGATGTCTTGACCCACACGGTCATAGATCAATATTTTCCATACGGGTTCTGCGGCCAACACTTTCGGCTGTTGAGCATTCAAATTAAGCATTTGCTTAATGGCATCTAAAATTTCAAAAAGGAATTCATATTAAATTTGTAAGAAAATTTATTAAAAAAATTTAATTCCATTTCATTTAAGGTGCCTTGTCATTTGTTTTGTTTTTTGCACCACACACTCCGCTCTCTCACAAACTCTTTCTTACTTATTTGTCTTTCTCTTAAAGTTAACATTTTGTTGCTGTTGTTATTCCTTTTAATTGTTGACTGTTATTGTATGTATCCAGTATTTAAAAGCACAATTTTCTAATGACTTTAAATTATTTATTTTTATTAATTTAAATGGAATGAAAACATTCTCTTGTTTTTTCTTCTTGTCTGCCTAATTTTTTTTTGGAAATAATTATTGCCAACTGTCATCGACACGTCATTTGCAATGTTCGAATATATAAACAGCTGTTACATAGTGATGCCAGATTGTGGTTGGTAAAGAAACTGTGTTTAGTTGGTTTAACGGAAAACCGTTAAAGTAAATGAGTTCAAGGAAAATCTGTGCAAATTGTTATTGTGCTATCACACACGAGACTATTTTTTAAGCCGCACAATTTTTGCTCTTTCAGTCACACACGAGACTATTTCATCTGGCATAAAATGTATACATGTACTCTGCTTTGTGTGTATTACTTTTTTACCTATTTTCCTGAATCTGCTGTTTTATAAATGTATATGTATTGGTTTTGTGTTGTTTATGTATTGGTTTGTACGGGGGAGAAGCTGGTTGAAAAATTATGCAAGCAGGAAACTACTCCCCTCACCTCTCTTGCCTAAAAGCTGCCATTTTGTGCCAGCATAATTGTTCTCGTGTGTAATTGCCCATTAACACGTTGACTGCCGATTACGATATAACACGTAGTTGTGAATTCTGATCAAATCAAATGATTTCTTACGATTCTAAAGATACCATATCTGCTATATTATAGAACAGAGGGGTTCCCCTATCCCATCTCTCTGCGACAACATTCATTGCGAAAGATCTATGTATCGCAGTTTTAAGTGAGAAGAAATGGTCACTAATCGTATGGTTAATGTCTGTACTAAATAGAATAGTGCCTGTCTTAGCTATGTATGTAATCACGCAAGCATAACTAAAATTCTGGTTTACAGACGTCCTACAGCCGCTAATCAGAATGGATGTTTCATAAATACTATTCAAGACCTCTGTAGTCGCCGTAGTCTAGGTAGTGTGTTGGCTTATTAGACGAAAATCCACGGTTCAAATCCCCGGTCAGACATCAAAACGAAATATGAAAAAAAATATTTCTTCGGCGACTTCCTCTCAGCAGATTTCTGGCAAAAACTCTGAGAGTAAATAAAATTGCCATGAAAAGTTTCTCAAAAATCTGTCGTTAGGAGTCGACTTTAAACTGTAGGTCCCGCCACTCATGTATACAATTAACACACACACCATAAGTGGTACTTTGAAGCTGGGCCGTAATCCTGACTGAAGGATTTTAATGTCCAATTATGTATGCATGTATTCAAGACCTTTAGATCTGCTTGGCTGTTCATATTAACTTGAACCTAGTTATCTTGTCATCGACATTGATTTTATGAGATACCTTTTACTTTGCGATTAAGAATAAATAATGAGACAATATCCTTAGAATGGAAGTTTCTTTTTAATTTTATTTTTATTCACTTAAATTAAATTTTTTTTTAATAAATAAATAATTTTATAAATAAGTTTTCTAGCAATTTAATAATTACGGCAGACACAAATTTTAGATTGGGTGCAGATTCCACGTTTATAGCCTCTAAACAGGCAATGGGCTACACAAAAGGAGCGATTGATATTACAAGTGAGACGTTTCTGGCGATTTAATTCAACCGGTTCCCCATTAGTTAAATCAAAGTCTGCTGCTGTTAATCCATTCTGCAGTTGATTAAATTCCTTAAGGGACTCATTAGCTTCCGAGGAGTTGACAGTAGACAGCAGGATGAATGCAAAGCCGATTAATAAAATGCTTACGAATTTCATTTTATTGCTGTTGTTTTTTTTTTAATTTTTAGTTTAGGAGCGGGTGATTGAGACTGAATGGTTACGAAAGATTGGATTACAGTATTTATATGTTCAGTTTTTTTATTTCAATTCGTAAGATATGTTCGATTGTTCTTAAGAATTTGGGACTTTTTTTGATATTTTTGTTGGTTCAGCTGATGTGAATAGAGAGGCAGGGGCATTCTATATTCAGTTGATAAGAAGAACCACATGGAATGTTTTCAATTATTTTTTTTAATAAGGAAAGTAAATTGTGTGTTCAGGGGATTCCTTTATACACTAACTGTTATCGTAGTCTGTGGTCTTTGTTTTTGTTCCATTCATTACAAAAACAAAAAATACACACTACAAACAAATACATACATATAATGAACGGCAAGCTGTCCATCTTTAGCGATAATATACGACAAAATAAACAAAAATTAAATATATCCAGTTAATCAAAAATATTTTTTTTTATATTTCTCGAACCCTCCAAACTTGTTTTATTTGACAAAAACTGTTTTTTTTACTTTACGCATAAATTTATAGATTACTCAAACACTTCTAAACCGATGTCCAAAGTTTAAACCTCATTAGAAAGCAGAGGGATGGGCCTTCAAAACGATATACATATATATATTATCTGACTTAATATGCTATGCGGTTTGATGAGTTAAACTTGACAAATGTTCATAATAGCAAACTTTAATTAAAAAATATGAAATAAGTGATGACATTCTGAAAGCGCATTATCTTGTGAAGAGATTGACACGTCGTTTGACCAACCTTTTTTTCGCCGAGAGGCGGTCGGAGGAAGTCGTCACATCCTCCGTGTGTGGGGCCCTCACAAACTAAATCCCCCCTCGCCTCGTGAACTCGTTGTGCCGACTCCAGAACTACGGTGGTATTACTTCGGAGTAGAGTCCTTTTGGCCCCTTGGCAACTGCGTTCTCATATCCGCGTCCGGATTGCGTGTCGAAAGATGAGGAGACATCATCTCTTCTTCAGTCTTAGAATGCGCTGCACGTAATTCGCCACTGAGGTCCAATTTTCTCTACTCGCAATCATAACCCCGACAATGTTAGCGGCCGTGATCGTTCCAATTATTGACGTCAGTACAGAACGATAGCCAGCGTGCACATTCGAAAACAGTGTGCCCTGCATCATCAATTACTTCCCCTTCCTCGTAAAGACAGTAAGGGGAGCCGCTCTTGCCCATTCTGTGCAGATATTTCCTAAAACATCTCATGCCATTTGCAATACAGAGAGCTCTACGGCTGTAGCCGATGCAGGTTGAGCGTTTCACTCTTCTTATCTGATATTTGTGATACGAAATTTCTAATTCGCTTGCAACGCCGAAATCTTCGTTTGAATTTTCGATTGCTGTCACTAATGTTAGCGATAATAAAATATTGATGACGCAAAAAATTCAAATCGAATTAATTTTCAAAATTTATTTTATCTACTGCTGTGTATTTGCTATGGAAACACTTCTGTTTACATGATGAGTCTCTAAAGCGTCTCTATTTCTATATAAAAGAGCTCAACTGAAAAAAGGGGGATTTTTGTTTGGAATCTACTTGAAATCGAAAATAGAAAAAAAAAACAATTGCCATAAATAGACCATAAGTAGAGTCTTATTAATTAAAAATATAATAAATTTTAAATGTTTTCTTCTTTCAATATTTGCGGTGGTGGTCTCGTTATCATTTGTGGGAAATTCCAAGGCTTTCTCAAACCACAATTTAAAATGATGATAAGCATACGTATTAATAAATTGAAATTCATGTCATGTAGACATGTACAGAATAAATAGAAAATGATCGAAAATTTCTTAAGGAAACATAGACTCGATAAGAATCCAGTAGTGTCTATTGCTCACAATTTGATCAAATCTTTCCCCTCCGATGTAACACTTGACATGCATCCAATATACGAAGATCTGTTTCTTCCTCTTTGTCATTCCTCCAGCTAGTGCAGAAGTCATTTCCCAACAGAACAAGACCAATGCGGTTTGCATGAGTGCCCTTCGGAATTAAGGCAGACTTTTTAGCGCCCTCTAACACATTATGACGTTGACGGGGTCTATAACTGCATTGTTAATTGTAGGTTTGCAGGTCTATAAAGGAGTTACCAAAGAAAAGAACTGATCAGAGAGTTTAATGTGTCCTGGTGCCAATTTCGCTTTCTCATTGAGATATCTGCAGCTCCTATACCTACTTAATCGGTCATTATAATCTTTTATTCAGGATTGCAATCTATCTTCCCACACGACCTATCTTGAGCGTGTTAAATTTTAATCCATGAATGGCGCTACCAAAGGTTTAAAGCCGACACCAAACGACAGATTTTTTTCTGCAAAACTTTTCATGGCTATTTCATTTACTTTGAGTTATTGCCAGAAGAGGAAGTCGCCGTAAGAAATATTTTCTTCGTATTACGTATTGTTCGAAATGTCTGAGCAGGGGTTTAGACTACGGGCTCGCTTGTAATTAGCCAGCCTACTAAGCTACGGCGACTACGGCTATACACAGCCTTGAAATTCATTACATCAGAACCAAGTGACAGCCCACAAGTATGGTGTTATCACTTCATTAATAATTTTCGCCACAGACTCTATTGCCAATATTTGCGGCTGGAAGACGTTGTAGTGATTTGATAGTGTGGTAGTTTGAGTTATGCACAGCGATGCACTCACAGTTCCATTTAGCTTGGTAGCATCAGTGGAAATCTAAGCTGAGTGGTTAACTACGTCTACTGCTTTCTATCTTCATAGGTTTTTTTCAGAATGGATATGTTGAACTTCCTTGACAGGTTGTACCGCAGTATTATGTGGTCAATACTTGCGATAGACCTAAATGCCTTCAGGATCTTTTCATGACCTACATAGTATATTTGGTCTAAGCCACTGTATAGCGCATCCCAGAGACGTCTATTAATCTTAAACTCTAAGTGAATTCGGTCCCTCTTTGAAGCGAAACAGTTTCTTTCTACCACTGTGACATTCCGGGAAACTGCGGAGCCGACGAGCTGGCCTGAGCTGGCGCACTACTCCCGGAATCCTGTTCAATAAACTTAGGAATGCCACTTGCCTCAATCAAATTGGCCATCGCCCTGAAATTTTTCCGAGACGCCAAACTATCCTGGATCAACGAGGAGTCCTGCTCTACCGCTAGACTCACCTGGCCTCGGATGGATAGAAGGCGTACCAACCAACCAGTTACTTGGACTTGGTCGCGGCATCATCTCGATCACAGTGGCCATGCTTACAGGTCACTGTGTTATGGGTAGACACGCGGAAAGAATGCGGCTCCCATTTAACGACTTCTGCCGTGGGTGCAGATTCGCTGAGGAGGATATAGGTCATCTCTTGCGAAGTGCAGATATAGGTTATTTGGCTATCCGACCCTTGTCAGCTTGACGGTCCTATCGTCCATGGATGTCAAGGATATAGGCGCGTTTATCAAACTCTCTGGCTGGTTTTCCAGCGCGGAGTAGCCGTGCTTTGGATTTGCAGATCAGCGCTGACCGACCTCTCCCTCCTAGGTTCGGGGAAACTTGGTCAGTACAGGAACTGCGTTCACCTGTGGCATCACAACGGGCCGCTATGCATGCTCAAGTGAGCTTTTGGTATGAAGCTACCACACTAACCCAACCAAACCTAACCAATAAGACCCTGTGATGTTCAACATTTCTAATTGGATATTTGGATGCTATTCCAACTAACTTCTTTACAAATCTATTGACTATAAAGAGAACTTAGGAATGTCTTCTTAGTTTTGCTTTCGAAATAATTATTTTTTTTATTTAATTTTATATAAAAATGTTTTCACTTTAAAATTCTTTCTTTTTTCATCTTCGACAAACGCAAATGCTACGTACGCAAAATGAAGATCTCCTTCCTACTCTATGACAATGAGTTCTGCAGGAACGAGCAGTGCAGATCATTCGTTTTGTTCGGACATTTGATAGCCATCCATTAAGATGCGAATCCTGCTCAGAGACTGAGTCTTGTATGGAACTGTTTCCTTCATCATTTTCAGTTGCTAAAGTTGATTTCATCAACATTGGCGTTAGAAAGATAGTAAATATACACACACTCCAGATAAATTTCATGTTGAAACTCTATTGTTTAAACTGATACCTTAAATGTCAAATACCTGATGTTTATATACGATCAATAGAAAGGGGAGATTTTAATTGTTTTTTTTTTAATTTTTACATCTTTTTTATTGTTTTTCTAATTAATCTGTACACATACAAATATTATTACGTTTACAGGAACCACTTCTCCTCCTATATAAAATACAATGGGCTCTACAGCTATAACTCGTACAGGTTGAGCGTTTCACTTTTTTCGTCTGCAATGTTGAATAAGACGTTTCTGTGTCGTGAACTAAGCTTTGATGTTCGTTCGAAATTCGAATACCATTTTCGTTAGTAAAGTTTTCGGTTGCTGTCACAAATACTAGCGTCAATGAAATATTGACGAAGCAAAATATCCACAACGAATTCATTTTTTAAAACGTATTTTATGAACTGCTGTTACGGAAACATTCGTATTTATACATGGAGTATAAACAGTATTTCTTCGAAAAGGGGATTTTTCTCTACGATCTGTTGTTAATCAGAAATAGAGAGAGAGAGAGAAATAAAAATAAATGCAATGAAGGCCTTAAAGGCCATAAAGTAACACAATATTAATTAAGTTTTTGATAATAAAATAAAATGCAAACTAAGAAGAAATTTCGAATTTCTCTTCATAGTCAATAGATTTGTTAAGAAGGGATTTTTAACATCACAGGATCATGAAAAGAACATTAAGGCATTTAGGTCTATCGCAAGTATTGACCACATAACACTGCGGTACAACCTGTCAAGGAAGTTCAACATATCCGTTCTGAAAAAAACCTATGAAGATAGGAAGCAGTAGACGTAGTTAACCACTCAGCTTAGATTTCCACTGATGCTGTCAAGCTAAATGGAACTGTGAGAGCATCGGTGGGCATAGCTCAAACTACCAGACTACCAAATCACTGCAACGTCTTCAAGCTACAAATGTTGGCAATACAGTCTGTGGCGAAAATTATTAGGAAAGTGATAACACCATACTTGTTGGCTGTCACTTTCAAGGCTATGTATAGCCGTAGTCGCCGTAGCTTAGTAGGTAGCGTTCTGGCTAATTACAAGCGAGCCCGTAGTCTAAACCCCGGCTCAGACATTTCGAACGATACGTAATACGAAGAAACTATTTCTCACGGCGTCTTCCTCTTCTGGCAATAACTCAAAGTAAATAAAATTGCCATGAAAAGTTTTGCAGCAAAAAAATCTGTCGTTTGGTGTCGACTTTAAACTTTTGGTAGCGCCATTCATGGATTAAAATTTAACACGCGCAAAATAGGTCGTGTGGGAAGATAGGTTGCAATCCTGAATAAAGGATTGTCATAACCGGTTAAGTAGGTATAGGAGCTGCAGAAATTGGGCACCAGGACACATTAAACTCTCTGATCAGTTCTTTTCTTTGGTAACTCTTTCATAGACCTGCAAACTAACAATAATGGGTTAGAGGGCGCTAAAAAGTCTGCTTCAAAACCAAAGGGTACTCATGCAAAGCGCATTGGTCTTGTTCTGTTGAGAAATTAATTCTGCACTAGCTGGAGGAATGACAAAGATGAAGAAATAGATCTTCGCCTATTGAGTGCATGTCAAGTGTTACATTGAAGGGGAAAATATTTGATCAAACTGTGAGCAACAGACACAAATTGATTCTTATAAAATTCACGCCTCTTAAAGAAATTTTCGATAATTTTCTATTCATTTTGTACATGCCTACATGACATGAATTTCGTTTTCTTAATTCGTATGCTTATCATCATTTCAAATTGTAGTTTGAGATAGCCTTGGAACTTCCCACAAATGATAACGAGACCACAGCAAATATTAAAAAAAAACATTAAAAATTTATTCTATTTTTAATTAAACCCCTTGTTAGCCTAACTTAAAGTTATCATCATAAGCATTTTAATTGAGAAAACCTAACTCACGATAAGTGATGTCAGGTATACATACATGTACACAATTAATTAAAAATAAATGAAAACTTTATATATAAGGCCTGAATTCAATAAAATGGCGCTTTTTGGAAATAACACGGATCAGTAAATGCTAAATGTGCTAAATGGTCCTACGTTTCCATGAAATTGAAAGTTATATTTAGCTTGGTTAGAACGCTCTACTGTTGACCAAATATGGTCGTTATTGCAGTGTGATGGCTTATTAATTATAAGGCAACGGCTCCAACCCCATCCCAGGCATCTACAACAAAACGAAATATGAAAAAAAAATATTCCTTCATCGACTTCCTTTCAACAGATTACTGGCGAAAACTCTGAGAGTAAAATAAAATTTCCATGAAAACATGATTAAAATTAGCGCACACAACATGGGTGGTGTTAAAAACTAGATTGTAATCATGAATGAAGGCTTGTAGTGACCAATTATATATGTATGTATGTATACAAATTCCAACATGGGTGGTGTGAGAAGTTAGGTTGTAGTCCTGATTGAAGGGCTGTAATTATGTATATATGTATGTATGTATATACGGCTCCATTCCTAACTGAAGGGTTGTAATGACCAATTATGTATGTATGGTTCCATTAGAAACTCTCATATTTATTAATAGAAAAATGGAACAATCGGTTACCAAAACCGTTACGAACAAAATTAGTTTCCATAGCCAGCAACATGTAGTGCCAAATCCCTAATATGCCTAACAAGTTCATAATAATGTTCGTGTATCCTTATGACGATGTCATTGCCACGAATTATATCGTTGTTGTTAACAAAAATGTACTTTTATGGGATTGGACTGATGCAAAGTCCATTGTAGGAATGTCACGTGTTAACCCTAAGCAGATCACTGTACTGTATAATCCGAGCAGAGATGAATATCATTTGTGATCAGCACACAATCGGCTTGTATTTGTACACTACAGTATTCTATTGCAATGAGATAAATTCGTATCCAATCCTTATCTACCATTATCATTAAGATACAGGTTAGCTTAGGTTAGGTCGGAGTGGTAGCTCTGATATCACAAAGCTCACTTGAGCACACATAGCAGCCCGTTGTGATGCCACGGGTGAACGCAGTCCCTGTACTGACCAAATTCCATCAAAATCAGGAAAGAGGAAGAAGTTGGTCAGCGCAAGGGCTGCACATCAAAAGCACGACTACCCTACACTGGGAAACCAGGTAGAAAGTTTGATGAACGAAGCTATATCCTTGATATCAATAGATGATAGCTCCGTCAAGCTGACAAGAAATAGGGAGCCAAATAACCTATATCTACACCTAGCAAGAGACGGGAACTCACAAAGAAAGTGGATAACAGTCTCCTTTTCCTCAGCTGATCTGCATCCACGGCAGAAATCGTTAAATAGGAGCCTCATTCTTTCCGCATGTCTACCCATAACGCAATGACCTGCCACATGGCCACTGTGGTTGAGATGACGTCACGACCAAAACCAAGTAATTGGTTGGTATGCCTTCTATCGATCAAGGGCCAGGCGAGTCTAACGGTGGAGCAGGACTCCTCATTGACCAAGGATAGGTCGGCGTCGCGAAAGAATTTCCGGTACAAGAGATACAACTCAAGGATAAATATGTTACCCTTATTGAATTGAGGTTTCATGCGTCTTAGACAATTATGATCGTGCAGTTTTCAATATCATTTTGATGATAAAGTATTTCAAGCAATAACACCGATTTTTACAGAAATTATAAAAACTCAGCTCAGATTTATTACACTGAGATATACAAGTTCAAAGATTTGTACAAGAGATTATTTGACCGACGATAAGAAGGCACTCTGTGTCATTATATATACGTGGAGATGCATGTGCGCTTCTTAATATTTTTTTTTTTTGTAAATAAAAATTAAAATAATTCAGTAGGGACTCCTTATCAGTTGAATGTATTTTGTTTGTGCTTGACTACAATAAGGGAGCGTGCCGCTACTCACGGCATAAAAACAAACAAAAGTTCCACAAAAAAGAAATCCCCGTCTTCTAAAGAATATTCGAACATTTGCTTCCAAATAAAAATGAAAACAAAGCGAAACGTATAAATACTCAAACCATACATTTCGAAATCATTTAGTTGTACTCGCATCGCATCATCTCAAGCAATAAGTTAAAGAAAAATATTCCCACATGAAATCCGTAAACGTTTTATTATTGAGCTTGGCATTCGTCTTGTTGGCTGTTGTCAATTCTTCGAAAGTTAGTGACTCTCAACTGGATGGGAATCAACTGGACCAAGAAATATCAAAGGATTTTGGCATAACCAACGAAGAACCTGTTGAACTAAATCGCCAAAAACGTCTCACTTGTGATATCGATCGTGTTCTTTGTAATGCCCACTGTCTACTTAAGGGTTTCAGGCGGGGTTTTTGTACTCAAAAGAAAATTTGTGTTTGTCGTCGTTAACACATTCAAACGTATGTGGAATTAAATTGCATTTATTTTTAGAAAAACTTAAATTTAAGAAATAAAAAAATCTAAAAACTTGAAATTAAAAACATTTTTTTTTATTTTGATTGGAGGCCTATTTATAGAATTATATTCAAAAAGAACAGGAAATTTCAAATAAATTGTTTAAAAAACGAAAGTTGTTTTGTATTCTTCTTTGGAAAATAAACTATAGAGTTAAAGGCTCCTCCAAGGATTCTTTAAATGATAATCCGGTCCATACTCACAAGAGTATGCAACATTAGTATGGTGAGCTTCTCCTGAACAGGCTATCAAATGCAATATTATAGACAAAATCTTATAAGCTTCCGTTTAATGGATCACCCGTGTACTATGGACAACTCCGATTAATACGCTTCCAGTGTCTTAAACTAACTTTCAACTAAATGGCTAAAAATATGGCAACGAATTCTGCTTCTAGATTCAACGCTATTGTCTCAAATGCATATGACTATAACAGAATGTTGCTGGCCTACCATATCTAAAACTTTGCCTCTCCGCTTAGTTCATCCAATAACGACAGAGATCGGACTAAAGTCTTTTGCATAAGAAAATTAGATTAAGGCTAAGAACGAATACTTGCACAATTTACAAAGAAGCAAAATCGCTCGTAGGGAGAGCTCCCTGTGACTACATCATGACAAACGATAAGTAGGATCTTTCTCTTATGGAGATTGGTAGTATAATTAATGGAAAATGAGCGTTGTGAGCATAGTTGGTTTTATAATAGGATACTAATGATCTCAACAGTTTAAATCTCTTGATTGATAATGAGTTGCAATTTTTCCTGAGGAAGTATAAAACCACAAGGCGCAAAGATTTATTCGTTCAGATAGCGAAGTTTTTGTTTGAACATGGGGCACAGCTGAGTGGGATGTTACCGAGCCCAAAAGACTTTGGATGGCGTTTGGTCGACATCCACCCATAATGTCGGACATCTCTTAATAATATATCAAGACATTCCAATATCAGTTCTGGGTGTCTAGTCAAGCGAGCACTGAGGAAAACCTAGAGGCTAAAGAAGGTGCTAAACAGTCAATCATGAATATAAATTGCGCAGCGGAATGTGATTCAGACTATTTAGTTTGGATTTTGGATCATCGGTTCATATTTCTTTAAAAATGGTTTTTGGCTATGATTACTGGTGGATGATTAACAGCTTCTTTTGACCTCAGCTATATGACTAGGAAACCAAGACATGTGGTTTCAATAGGACGGCGCTATGTGCCACACAGCTTATGTTACATTGAATGTCTCACATGGAGGTGATATGAATGGGCCACCGAAATCATGCGATTTTACTCCGTTAAACTTTTTCTTGCAAAATTTTAATAAGCCGCTGGTTAAATAGGCAACGAACTACAGCGGTCCTCAAAGCAAACATAACCCATGTTATGGGTCAAATTCAGATGGATTTATAAGCCAGATTATAGAAAAATTAACATTCCAGACAAGTCGTTATGGACATTTGAAACATATTATACTCTACACTTAATGCCATCCCTCTACTCTGCTCTACACTTAATCGTCTTTCGTACGAATAAAATCTTTGAATGATATCGCATACTGAGTTCGTTTTCTTTAAATTTAAATATAGGAAGCTTTCAAGTGAAGACTCAATTATCTTGGTGTACCACCTGGACAATTATATGCTAATTCAGCTAAGCAAAAGAGCCATCACTGAAGTATCTCTAAATAGTTATCAATTTATTTTACAATGTATGTAATTATTAAACAATTTTTTTTAAAATGTTTCTTAAATTTTTTTTTTTATTATTTTTAAAGACATCTACAAACGTTTTGCTGACTACAATATGAACGCAGGAATCCTTTTAGTCTACAATGGAGCAAACAAAGGGAATTATGCATATTGCATGTAAGACGTTTATGTCTGTTGAGCTCTACAGGTTCCTGTATGGCCGCACCATCAAATTCCTGTAATCCTTCCGTTAACTGATTCACAGATTCATTGGCCACAGACAAGTCTACAGCGGACACCATTATAACGGCAAAAAGCAACAGCAAGCTCGTTAAGGATTTCATTTTTTTTTAATTTTTAATTGATTTCTAAATTGTTTCAAGAAGAGTTATAGACTGTATGACTGTGAAATCTAGGCTTTGGGATATTTATAGAAATTTTAAGTGCAAAAAAACTTTCTTCTAAGATAATTGATAAGCTTCCATTAAAAAAAAACGATTCAATTATTGTTTAAATATTTAAATGAATGAAAACAAATATGTCAAATTAGTCATAAGCGAATATACATGTGTGAGTGAGTATGTGTTTTACGCTTAAGAGGGGGTTCCAACAAGCTTTGTTTGTTCTACGCCACTAAAAGACGTGCAGCAAGTGTTTTGGTCTGTTTGTTTTTTTTTTTTTCATGAAAATATAAGCACGTTCGCATATTTTAACCCATTAGGCGCTGGTCTTATAGGGTATTTAAATGAAGTCATATTAATGGACATAATTTTAACATTCGAATGACTTACTGTTGCAAGCCCATAATACAGGGTTCTTGAAGAATTTCAAATAGAAATTTGACCAAGATTAAAATGTCTTCTTATAATTGAACGAAGTTTTATTTAATCGACAACATTTTGCCATTTCATTCCAAACTAGAATTTCTGGGTTTTCGGAACGAATAACTGATCTAATTGTACTGTGTAGGCCTCTAAGGAATTTAAACTGCCACCATTAAGAGGGCACCGTAGAGAGCGTAAAAAAAAATTATCACTTGCAGTTGCTATCTCCGGGCTAAATTCTGGATGCATTAAACCTTCCTAACCAAGATCTCTCAGTTTTTACCGATTTATCAAAAGCACGTACGATATGGTGTTGTCACAATGAAATACACCATTTTTTTGTTGATCAATTCCGGCCTTTTTAAAAATCTTTCTGGTTGGTGACTGGTAATTAATAGCTCTCGTGTATCGGTTTTTCTCTATGGTTTTATCAATTGGTCGCTTGAGTTGAGTCGAGTCGCTCATTTTGCTGCTCTTTGTCTTGTATTAGCATCGTCTACGTAAGGTAGATTAATTGAATGGGGGACCAACCATAGGTGTTCAAAATCTAGTGTGCTCACCGTAAACAGATACCAACCATATTTTCGATAGGAAATAAGGATACCGTACAAATATCATAAAATTCTTCCAGTCCCCTCCCCTGTAAAGCGTTACGTCTGGTATAATAACCTCCCTAAAATAAAGGAATACGAATCTACGAAGGCTGATGTGTCTGAAGATAAATTGAAATTTAACTAGCAATGACAAAAACCACAAATTTTAACAGGGCTAATGTTAGAGTTAACAGAGCTATGTTAAGTGGTTAACAGAAAATACGAAAACTAGTCAAGGAAGAAATCACCCAAATATACATACGATATCAGGGACTTGCTGCAGATATCTGACTATATACAAAGTGTAGCCTAAGGTGTCCCTAATAAAACCCAATAAGTGGTATATCCCAAATAATTTGGGAACTTGAGATATCGGGATATGTGCAGCAAGCCCCATTTTTCCACAATATCCACCATCCGTCATCCCACCCAGGCACTGTTAACATAGGGTATATTTGAAGCCCAATATCTCCAGTTTCAAAATTATTGGGTTTTATTAGGGACACCTTAGTTTACAATTTGTATGTAGTGGGATATGTGCAGTAAATAACTGATATCGTATATTTGGTTGATTTCTTCCTTGGCTATTTTTCGTATTTTCTGTTACCCACTTAACATTGCTATGTTAACTCTAACATTAGCTCTGTTAACATTTTTGGTTTTTGTCTTTGCTAGTTAAATTTGCAGGCTAAGCAATAACATAAAAAGTACTGCATCGTTTCGCATGTCCTCCTTATCTTGACTCCCCTGATAGTTTTTATTTCAGAAAGCTATGTTGCCTTTGATGCCTCTCTACTGTACACAGTTGACTGGAGTCACAAAGTTGTTGTATAGGTTGCCATGGCTTATGCCAATTCACCACTAAATTTTCAAGTCATTTACATATTTGGAAAGCCTTGCGATTTAGAATTTAAAGGCTTTTGTGGTTTGCAGGGTTATACAATCAACAGAACTAATAGGATACTTTCGGTTTAGTCAAGCTTATGCTCGACTTACAAATATATATATCTAAATTCACTAACTTCTGCATTTATTATACTTTAAAGGTAGCAACATTTGTCGACAAATTTACTCTTATGTGGCTTTTAACACAGAGTGGGTGGTTACGTTGGTTACGTGATGGATAACGTAAATCTATCCAGTAACATAGACTTCTGAAGCTATCTATCGAAAGATAATTTTAATTTTATATTCGTTTTTTTTTAACAAATAAATGCTCATAACGTAAGCAAATGTAAACAGGCTTGGAAATTTTAAAAAATATGCCTGATCATGCTGCAGAATTTCTTTTCAAATGTGATGTGCATAATAATGAAATATATTTAAAAATCAGAATTGTAAACAATTAAAACTAAGGTCCAACCAATAAATGGGATTTTCTCTATAAATACCACCAGTAGATACTGTATTTCGAAAACATTCAGTTCGACTACTCACCACAATAGTGAAATATTTAAATAAAGTTTCCTTTAAAAAAAAAGTTAAAGAAAAATAAAAATAACTTTAAAATGAAACTCTACGTTATTTTTGTGTTAAGCTTTGTCTTTGTTTTAATAGCTAGTCAGCCAATTAGGAGAGCCAGAGACATTGGCAGACAATTGGATCAGATACGGCAAAAGCTCAAAGATAGTTTAAAGGAAGATGTTCCCCAGGAGCGTAGTCAGCTGAGTAGAAAAAAACGTTGTTGTTCATGTGGCGGTTGTTGGATTAAGGGTTTTAGAAATAATTGCTGTACGGAACAAGGACCTTATGAATGTAAATGTTAAATTATTCTTTATTCTTTTTAATAAATTTATAAAAAACAAAAATATCAATAAAAAATAAAAAAAACAAATGAAGGAATATAGGATAAATTCCTTAATTCCGTTTCTAAAAACTCTCAGAGTTTTTGTCAGAAATCTACTGAGAGGAAATCGCCGAAGAAATAATTTTTCATATTTCGTTTTGTAGGACAATGTCTGACCTGGGGTTTCAACCAAGGCATCACATCCAAGTTCATTAAAAGCCCTTACTTCAGTATGATAATAGGCACTGGTCGCTATAGTCTAGTAGGTAGTCTGTTCGCTTATTAGACGTAAGGCCGGGTTCGAGCCCCAGGCCAGACATCAAAACGAAATATGAAAAAAAAAATATTTCTTCGGCGACTTCCTCTCAAAAACTCTAAGAGTAAATAAACCTGCCATGAAAAAGTTTCTCAAACTCTGTCGTTCGGAGTCGACGTTAAACTGTAGGTCCCGCCACTCAAGTATAAAGTTAAGGCACACAACATGAGTGGTGTGAGAAGCTAGGCCGAAATCCTGACTGAGGGTTTTGTAATGGCCAACTATGTATGTATGTATGTATGTAATAGGCACTGGATTGTCTTAAATAAGGCCACTAGTTATGTAGTAAGCGGACTTGCTCCATCTATTTGGATTTACATGTTTTAAAGTCCCTAGTTAAAACAGTAAAACAGTTTGCAACATCAGACCATACAACAGCTTTGGGTGGATATTCGATGTCGCACAAGAGAAAATTATTCCTACAAACATATTCCCACATAAGGAAATGGATTTCGTTGCTCATACTGACTTCGAAGTATTCCCTGTGATCGAGAATCAGGATAGACATGAACGTAGATTACACAAGCTTAACGACCAAATGCTTACAGCTGACTTAGTTTCTGTACTTTGTAAGAGCCTTTCATCAAAGACAAGTTATCTGATCCATATTCCTTCCCACTTACTTACTGAACTGGTCATTACAACGACCTAGTTTCTCACACCATACATCTTATGTGTGTTAATTTTATCCGAATAATAGATTTTTGAAAAACTTTTCACGGCAATTTTATTCAGTCTCAGAGTTTTCCCAATAGACTACCTCTAAGCATTCGCCGATAAATTATTTTTCAAGGTTTGTTTTGTTCGAGATTTCAGAACAGTGGGCTCTCTTCTAATAAGTAAACATACTACTTACCAAACTATGCGACTGTAGGCCTCCTTACTAAGAACCGGAACTGACTTCAAACACCATGTTTTATCATTTTCCCATGGAGTTACGGCTTAACCTCACTTCTTACAGTGTCGGGTTATTCAATCAATAGTTGTCATAATCGAACTATGGTGCAGGGAATTGGAAAGATTATAAAGAAATTTGGTAAAAGTGGAAGCCTCCAGTCTCGCTATGTACTCTCTGCTGAAAATATTGCTTCTGTTCGAGAAAGTATGGCGAATAATACCATTTTTGTCGATTCCATGGCGGTCTTAGCAACTAAGCCCATATGGTGTATTCTTCATCCATATAAAGTCCAACTAATACAATAATTAAAATTGACTTAAAAGTTAACTGTTTCGGGTGCCTGATCGTTTAGAGTTATTATAGGACTGTATTTATGGAAAATAACTCAGAAAGAACGATTCACTCCAATTTACCCGGTGGCTTTGCGGCCAATTTTTTTTACTAACACATACACTCAAAAAATTAAAAAACTAAAATGAAGTTGGTAAACAAACTTCCGTTCAAAGAGTGTTTTAATGTTTGTTCAACAAAACAGCTGATAAATGCCAGCTGAAGAATTCCTTCGTTGTATGGTTGTAATTTGTTGTTTTTTTTATTACGAATACATCTCGAAAATGAAAATTTTTATGCAAAATTGTATTTTGTGCAGAAAGGCAAGGTGCAAGGCAAGTATTATAATGAAATTAAAGTTTCATTGAAATCATAGGCTCTCATTAACTTTTTTTTTGGTATTGAAAAGTGGAAACTCCTTTAGGTTTTCATTTATTAAACGTCACCTTTAATTCTTTCAGTGTAATAACTACACAAATTACTATAGTTTGTTATTAACCGAGAAGCTGTGTTTAGTAGTCATACAACTGTGTTGAGTTGTAAAGGTTGTGTTGTGCTGTTAACGTTGTGTTGTGTTTCATAAACATAAAGCGTGGTAAGTGTGTGTTTGTTTTTCGAAATAAACAAATCTTTGACAGACAGAAAATTTCGAAGTATTTTAGCAAAAAAAAAAAAATCCAATTGGAAAAAAATTGAGTATTTAACAAAAACAGACTTTTGCTCTCACGAGTTTAGTCGTTTACAATATGGCGGTCCGAAAGGTTGTGCACAGTGTTTTATGATAAGAGTTGTTTGCTTGTGAAAAGAATTTAATAAATTTTATATAGAAATTTAAACAAAATACAACAAAGGAAACGTAAAAAGAAATTTCAAACATAAAGCAGAGCAAGAATATTTTAAAGTTTTGAAGATAAAAAATTCAGTTTAAAAGTGCACACTTTTTAAAGATTTTTAACAAGCCAGACGAGACGGTTCGCCTTAAAACATGCATATAAGTTAACGTGTGCGTGTGTGTGTACGAGCGTGTATGAGACTGCGACTATAAAAAATTTCACCACATTTTTGTATGTTTTACGAGCGTGTAAGCGTGTGTGTGTTGAAGTAGAATTAAAAATAAAAGAAAAAATAAGAAAACAAAAAAAGTTGTGCTCTTAGTTTAGCGCATCACAAGTTCTACTTTATTATTCTTATTTGTGTGTTACTTTAAAGCAGTTTCGTTTTTTTTGGTATATTCAAGGTGAAGTGCTGTGTGTTTTTTTAATACAAAAAAGAAAAATAAAAAACGAATCGGAATACAAAATAAAACGATAAAGTAAACGTGTTTGCATGTGAATGTGTTTATTACGGCTTTAATTTCATATTAAATTACAAGAAAAAAAAACAAAAACTCGGCTGCTCTCTTAAATATTTTTTGGATAAAATTTTGCATTAAAATTTTTATTGCATTTGCCTGAGTGTGTGCGAGAGAGCAAATCAATATTTCTTATTGTTTTTCTACATTTCTGTGCCTATTGATGTCAAAAAATGCTCTTGACAAAATGTATTCATGACATTGCCGTCAGCACCACTATCTACCCCTCGAATAACATTAAACCACCAACACTGCTTAAATCGTTATCATCGTCATCACCATCATCATCATCATCATCGTACTTAAGAAAAGCCACAACAAGAACAACTACATTACGGACAACAATAACGAAAAGTAGTATAGAAATAAATAGATTTTGTTGTAGTTATTATTATCGTCTGCTGCTGCTTGTACAGCTGTTTGCCGCAACAGCCGGCAAAAAAAGTCGCCTGAAATGGAAAAACAATTTTTTCATTTTCTTTTCGGTATTAAATCTAATGCTACAACTGTGCTGTGGCCAATTACTTATAAATGTACAAAATCAGGTAAGTTTCTTAACAAAATTTGTTTATTTTTCTCTGTTTTCGTTAAATTATTTTTCTTATCAGATTTATTGTGAAATTTTTCTCTTTTTATTTGACTTCCGGTGAGAATGCTCTCTTCAACTCTTTTTTTTTTGAGAGCGAAAGATCGTTTTGAAACAGTGCTGCCAGATGATTTGAAAATGAAATGAGTGTGTTTATGAACGATGTAATGGTTTAAGGGGAAAATAGAAGCAATAGTTGTGATTTAAGATTTCTTCCTTTAAAAACAGGATTTATTTTTAGCGAAATAACCAAACCTCATAAATTTAAATAGAATGCATAGAAATTGTCATATGGATTCTTATAAAATAGACGCAAAAAAACATAAAAAAGAACAAGAATAAGTTTTCGATAAAGGCGTAGCCATTTATTGGTTTCAAATGAAATCTCAGAATGCTATGATTTTGATGAAACTTTAATTTCTTTGTATGGTTCTTACCCTTGACATTGTATGCAGAATGCAATGCCATGTAATTTACTAGGTTCCATCACTATTCTATAAGCTAACTACTCTACGTGGGTGGTTTGCAAAGCTAGCTGATAATCCTGACTCAAGGGTTATAATAATCTTTTGAGAATGTGGTTAAGACAGGCACAAATGCAGAGAACTCCGTAGTATCCACCACAAATTCGGCTCACCCGCCTTACTTTCTCACATAAAATATGTTTTTTTTTTGACACATTGTGATAGTGCGTATGCCTGATCACATCTGTAGGTGGATGTGGCTGCCCATTTAATAGAAATTCTTGGATGGACTCACTTAGGCCCCATTGGCCCATTGTGCTACAACAGTATATCCGCTATCCCCTAGTTTCAAAACCACTCGGAGCTCCTGATGAAGCTATTTAGGCTGCCAATGTCAATCCTTGACAGTTTCTCCAGATCATCCATGTAGTAAGTACCCAAGTACTTCCTTGTCCTTTGGCAAAGAGCCGGGCATGTACCCAGCAGATGAAGGACCGTCTCCTCTTCTTCCTCATCTCTGCAGCTTCCGTAGAAGTCGTTAGTAAGGTGTCCAAGACCAATGCGCCTCGTATGCATACCTATAATACAATGCCACGTAATGACACCGACAACTACACTGAGCGCGCCTCTTTGGAGTTTACGTAGACTCGTTGTGCGCCCCTCATTCAGCCTTACGAGCCGTTCTACCCGTGTCCGAGGCTGCCTATCTGCCGTTGACGGAATCGACGATCGCATTGTCAATTATGAGCTTGCAGGTGCTCATAGGGATGCCCAGATTTGAGAATTCATCGGAGAGTTCGATGGTCGTTCCCCGCTTGGCAAGTTCATCAGCTCTGCAGTTACCCGGAATACCACTGTTCCCCGGTACCCATACGATATGGATATCATATCGATCCGCTGCCTCGTCGAGATATCTAAGACAGCCGTGTACCGTCTTGGAGTTCACCACATTAGAACTTAGAGCTCTGATAGCCGCCTGGCTATCATAAAGTATGGTGACGTTCCGCTTGGAGACCTTTCCGTCCCCAATAACACATCTGTGACTCTACTTCAAATTTCTTTATATAGTTGCTTCGAAAATTGACAACGTCTAGTCTAGTCTATAAGGCTCTCATATGAAAGAGAAATCTAAAGTCCCTAATTTCATGTTCATGAGAACATGATACCGACTTTAGCCTGGATTACAACCTAGCTTCCCACACCACTTACATATGTTGTGTGTGTTAATTTTATACATGTGTTGCGGGACTTACCGGTAATATCGGTTCGGAACGAAATTTTTTCATGGCAATTTTATTTATTCTCAGAGTTTTTACTGGAAAACTGCTGAGAGCAAGTCGCTGAAGAAATACCAAATCGTTATTGAATTATTTGTTGCATGTTTTCGCTTTCACTGAAGTCTGTAATAAATAATATGTTTTACACTTCAATTACAAACTTAACATATCCAACAATATCATGTAGGGTTCCATCATGTGAATAATTTTGTAAGAAAAATGTGGTTTTGAATACAGGCATAAACATACATACTTACTCTTATCGTTGTGTCGTAGCTGTATGTATGTGTTTTTAAAAATACTTAAAGTAAAAATTCTTATCGATATAAAATGTCGGTTTAAGCACAACTACGATATACAATATGTATATGTGTATAGTATTGTTACTATTGTAAGAGTACTCTAAGTTTGTTTTTAAAAATTATTGCTGATAACGAATTGGTTGCAAGAAACCCGCATTTAATATTAAAATAAAATGGTTTTAGTGGTTTTAAACAAAATACTTTGAAACCCTCCTTTTTGTGATGCTGTTGATAAAAAAATATTTACACGTATAGAGCGAATTGAGTTTGAAAAATATAAAAATATGTTATATATTTCGTGGTTTCTTTTGAGGTAATTTTCGACCACTTTTTGTCACATATTGGGCGGTATCTTCAGCCAGTAAGGTCCAATCACACCTTCGGACCAAAGAGCGCACCAAACAGTGACTTTTTCTGGATGTAATGGCCTCTCTTCAATTACTTGAGGATTATCAGAACCCCAAATACGACAATTTTGTGTATTAACATACCCACCGAGTATGAAATGTGCTTCATCGCTGAAGAAAATTTTGTTCGAAAAATTGCCGTCCACCGCCTGTTGTTCAAGCACCCATTTCTTCACAATTTTGCCAATTGCTTGCGTAGTTGGACGATTATGTAAGCCATAATCTCCTCTTAAAGCACGAAACGTGGCTGTGGCAGAATCACAATTTTTGTAGTAGGTTTTGATAATTTTTATGCGTTGTATGATAGTTAAGCGATCCATGTTCGTCAATGGCAGACTTTCAACTGAAAAGAAAAAAATTGGTTTCACAACTTAGTTTGACAGATGTCGAATTCCAGTCCCATACTTTTGAAACCACGAAATGGATAGCCCTTTACTTTTGATTTTTACCACCTACGATACAGATATCATAAAATAATTTAAACCTCTTGAGGCCCTAGGTACACATGCGGACACCTTATGTTGCGTACATACATAAGTTAATCTTAAGTTAATAGTGGACGTTTTTTGTCTCTTCTCATACATACATAATTGGCTCTTCTAGATGCTTTAAAAATGGGTTCATGTCCAGGATAAAATGAAGTTTGAATATATAACTCTGATGTGTTTCTGCTCTAATGCTGCATGGAGATACATCAAATTTAATTGATCAAATTTACACATGTTTTTATAATATTTGTTTTGCTTAGCACAGCAACACATCAAAATCATACATTAAAATTGCATTGGGCATAAACCTATTTAGAAGAGACAAAAAACGTCCACTATTGACTACAAAGTTAACTTATGTACGCAAATGACGATGTTTGAGAAAATTTTCAATTCGCTTGCACTGTGGTAAAAAGAAATCCATTAATTTCTTACACAGACGGCCTTAACAATTCAAAGTCTTTGTATAAATGTGATTGGAACATGCCAGATGTCATTAGAAGAATAACGCTTTCCACAAAAACTAATTCTTTCACATGTTAGTAATTGCTTACCTCACACTGGGTAACACAATGGGTCATATGGGCCAGCGAGAGAACTAAATCATACCTTCAAACTGTATATATAATGTATAGTTGTTGTGAAGAAGTAGAGAACATATGATTTCTGTTGTAAAAATCAAAAGTAGTTTGATATTCTTCAAACTCTCCTCATCCTATATGTGTGATACAATCAGCAAAATACAATACAATCAGCAAAAAAGCGGGTTTCATGCGTTATTTGATGTGTGGTTGTAAGCAACATAAACAAAATTCGTCTTATCATGTGTGGCTATGCGGTTAAGCTTATCTTGAGTATTTCATTTTCTACTGTACTCCTTATAACGAACAAAGTTTCATTATAAATAAATTATGCGAAACCGTTCAGTATTGTTTCTATAGTTGTGGTGCTCACATGGCTTAAAAGATGTTTTAAAAAAGAAAAAATAAATTAAATTCAGAAAAAGTGTTTTTTTTTTGTTTTTTTTTTTTTTTTTTTTTTTGTAATTTGA
Source organism: Sarcophaga rosellei (assembly GCA_930367235.1). Taxonomy (NCBI): domain Eukaryota; kingdom Metazoa; phylum Arthropoda; class Insecta; order Diptera; family Sarcophagidae; genus Sarcophaga; species Sarcophaga rosellei. The sequence continues at coordinate 35,128,324 of OV884019.1, forward strand.
ACAGTGAAAACAGTTTGAAAAAAAAATTATTTAAAACTGTACATTATGCATCAATATTTTCGACCTAATTTATGGCTCAATTAAGGTAAGGTTATATTTTCACATTTCATTTCAAAATTTAAGGGCAATTTTATATCCTTAATTTTGTTAAGTTCCCTCCCGAAATGGGGTTAGGGTGCTTCTGTCACATTGAAACATTATTAAGATACATACCGAGAGATTACAAGCCTTCAGATTTTTGTTTGCGATTGTATTCCTTGAGAAGAAAACTGTAATCTACACTATCGAATAGCTTAGACGTTTGGTGTAGTGGTCAGTTTTTTTTTTAGCACGAAACACGAATAAGGGATGTCGATTTCCGTTTTCTAAATTAAGTATAAAGCCAATGAAGGGAATACTTCTAAAATGGCACAGAGAACAACATGGTCCTAATAGGACTGTCTCGTAAATGTAAATACTACCTTCAAGTGTCGAAGGTTTCACACGAAAGTCGAAAGAAATTTGTAGAATAAAGAGATTTCCAAAAGGTACTGACCAGTAGTTGCATATGCAATGCGTATCTAACGTGTGTGATCGCTCAAGTAACTTGACATATACGGACAGTATTAATTTTTGTTTTTGAATTTACGCAACAGAATTTAAGCTTAGATAACACAAGAGTCACTTTACTTTATTTGTTTTTTTTTTTGCTTACTATGGGCATTCATGTTTTACAACACAGGTTTCTCTCAATGCCGCATTGTTTAAAGCAACAAAGTAATAAAGTTTCTACTCTCCCTCACTGTCTTTGCCTAATGGTGGTCAGCATTGGGATTTCCTATGTGCATTTAGGGTCCTCACATTTTCTTCTTATTGTTCCCTCATGTCCCTTGGGATGGCATTCATGCAGGAAGCTTGTTCGTTCTTTCTTCTTCTTTATCTTTTTTGCAACTTTAACAATGTGGCGCTTGTCTCCTCTCATTTGCTATCATTAAATTCCGTGTGCGCTTTAGCTTCTAGGTATTGAAAAATTCAGTACTTTAGTACTTTTTTCAGTACTTTTCTATTTCAAAACTACCACAGACAGTACCCCATCGACACTTTCAGTACTTTTTTATTATTAATATATTATAGTTTGCGCTTTTCTACTACTAATGCATTAGCAACATGTTCAACGTAAAGCTAAAGTAGCCCCCCCGGTTAGCAAAACGTGCATTAAACTTACGTTCGTTTATATAATACGAAAAAGCAAAGAGAACGCTTGCTCGAACCGTAATGTAATTTCGATAAGAATTTACATTGCTCTTTATATGCTAAAAACGAACATACGTTCCGTTATGTTCCGTCGACATTTTACTAAACAGGGCTTTTACGTTCTATTATGCTCCGAATCAGATATTTTTATAAGTCGTTGGTCTCTCTATTCCATTCCGTACGTGTATTAAGTATAAATAGATATTTTTTTTACAAAAGTACCATTTAAAGCAAAAAAAGTACTCTTTCCGCTATAATTTAGTACCTTTTCAAAATTTCAGTTTTGTAACACTGGGACAACATTTTGTACAATGCGTCAATTCGACCTCCGGGTACTGTACTTGTCACAGTTGACAAGTACACGTCCTCTAACACTGGGACACAATGTATATGACAGAGCAGGACTAGCTGATTTTCGTTGTCTTGGAGACAATTTGGTTTTCAGTGAATGTTTTACTATTTCAGTTCTCAGTACGGACTAGATGAAACCGAAATCATAGTTTTTACAGTACAATGACCAGTTTTTCAGTTATCTGACCAGTTTTATCGCCTTCAAGTAAGAACAAGTTGCCTGGAAAGCAATCACAAGGTTAGATTGGCGAATATCTTGCCTTTCAGAGGCAAGCTCTCTCTGTCGGGCCCATATGGCCCATTGTCTTACCCAGTGTGAGGTAAGCAATTACTAACATGTGAAAGAATTAGTTTTTGTGGAAAGCTTTATTCTTCTAATGGCATCTGGCATGTTCCAATCACATTTATACAAAGGCTTTGAATTGTTAAGGCCGTCTGTGTAAGAAATGAATGGATTTCTTTTTACCACAGTGCATGCGAATTGAAAAATTTCTCAAACATCGTCATTTGGAAAAGCAATCCTTAAGTATTGTCCAGATCTGGCAGTCTTTTTAAGATACAGAAAGTTTTCCACAATAATTTTTATTCAAATTAATTAGCCATGAAGGAGAGTGCTGCAGTAAATATATGAATCCATTTCCATACTGTTTTCAAACTTTCCGTACGCACAATATTATAAAAATAGCTGAAATCGAGAGAAAGCAAAGAAAATAAATACAAAAAGTCCTCGAGTGTTAGTAACGCACAATTGTCCTTGAACTTGTACTTGTTTTTGTTTTTCCTGCTGCTGTTGTTTTGCTATTCTTTTCCTTCGTATGTTCGGTAAGGGTACTAACAAAGTTCAACAGAATTAGTTAAAACCACTACAACAACAAAAACAACTTTAATAGAAAAAGTATGTATATGGAAAACAAGTAAACATAACCCATATCAAAAATGTTAATTCCCTATTCATATGCATAAACACACACTTTTACTTTTTACACTAAAATACACACAAACACCACTGCATACTCCCATAATCGTATTTACGATTGAATAATATAATATGTGTACCCTCTTCAACTCACCTCATTTACGTAGTGGTGGTGAACTATGGCTTGGGGTTTTTGTTTTTCATGATGATGGGCACATGTGTGTGAGTGAGTTGAGTGCAGAGCCTGTTTTTCTATGAATTCTAATTTTCTCTTGTATTTTAAAAACTACAACGGCAACAAGAACAAGACAAAATACTACTATATACATACAGTGCAGGGAGTTACTAATAGGGACACCAAAATATTTAAATTTTTTAAAAAATTTTTTTTTTTACCATTGTGCGTCCGGGCTAATTAAATTTGTATGGAAATTTGATTCGTTGTTTATTTGGTTGAGTATTTATTCTGGAAAGAGAACAAGAAAAATAACAATCAACAAAGGTCAAATTACAATAACAGAAGTTGTCAGATCGAAAAGCATGTTGGTTCCAGTAAAATTATGATGTAATAAAATTCATACTGCCGGACGCTCAGTTAAAATTACAATAATGGATAACGACAGATTTTTTTTCGCTGAGGAGGAATTCGTCACATCCTTCGTGTGTGGGGCCCTCACACCCTCGTCTCGTGGACTCGTTGTGCCCACTCCGGAACTACGTTGGTATTACTTCGGAGTAATACTTTTGGCCCGTTGGCTCCAGCGTGCTTATATCCTCGTCCGGATTGAGTGTCGAAAGTTGAGGAGACATCTAAGTGTCTCCACTATTCCTTTCGTCCAGGTCATTGTTTCGAATTTCGTTTGACGCGTGTGCCAGTATCATCTATGCCGACGTGCCTACATTGTACACGATTGTAGGTCCGATAATCTAAATGGCTTCATCTATTGTGGGTACTGGACTTTGCTGAAATCCCACTATTCAGAGTCGCTGTGGTCCACAAATTTCCGCCTCAACAGCATTTCATTTTCGGCAATAGGCAACAATTTGTTCTGTAAACTATTCAAATGATTATTAAAAATCATTTTTCTACCCTGACTTCAGACTTTCAGAGCCACGGTGGATAAAAAGAAATCAACAACGACTTGTCGCTGCTTTTAATTTGAATTTTTTGTGTACTTCGGATCATACAAATTCCTGGCGTGGAGGAGGCAGGTGATGTATTGATCCGAGCCCATGTGATTTTCCATGTAATCCACAAAGTATTCTTCATTAGGTTCTGATCACAACATATTGGTGCAAGTAGTACGTAGTAGATGTTGTTTGGAAAAGCACAATTTCCTAATATTAAAATCAGGGCTTCAAACAGCAGCATTGCCTTTATTTTTACAGCCTTTTGAATAAACAAACCTATGGGGCTCGAAGTCGCCGTAGCGTAGAAGGTAGTGTGTTGGCTTATTAGACATGTGATCTCAGTTCAAAGCCCAGTTCACACATCTCCAACGCAACGAAATGAAGAAAAAAAATATTTCTTCGACAACATCCTCTCAGCAGATTTCTGGCAAAAACTCTGAGAGAGCAAAAAAGAGAAGCTAGGTCGTAATCCTAGCCAATCTAAAAGATTCAATTCTAATATGAATCCGGAAGAGTTTTACGCAGAGTTTCTTACGTAAAAGTTCTGTACATGTAATTTTATGATAAATTATGAAAAAAATAAATTGTTTCTATTATTTCATCCAACACTGTTTATTAATTTTTAGCCATTTTTATGTTTACATTTTTATGTGTAAATGGTGTTGCCATCCATAATATTTATTTATTTATCAATTTTTATAATTTTAAGGGGAATTTAGACGATCGCACAAGTCCTCCGACAAGTCAAGGTGTTGTGTTTAATAGGGCGGATAGTATCGTGTAAACTCAATATGGAATTAAAATAAAAATGGAAATTTCTCAGTCGAACCAGGTCTATTGGTTCAGGGAAGTTTTGGTATTTTATTTGGACTTTTAATCCTTTTTGTATAATTTCTCTCGTGTAAATTTGCCTTTCCAATATGATTTTAAAATTTTAAAAACGTTTAAATTTTATATGGGAAAATGTTGGGCATTTGTTAAGCAAATAAAGAAGAAAATAATATTTTTTTACGAGTTCATAGTTAGTGTACAGAGTTCTTAAAAACATCATCGGCAAGTTTTTCTTTATTTATTTTCTTATTTTTTTTATGATGAAATTTAAAACGTGTATGTATGTTGAACACTCCTTTCAACACAGACATTTCATATGTTTGTTTTTATATTTTCGTTGATCAGTACGTCTTATGGCCACTCAAACTTTGCTTATGAAGTGTACACCACAAGATGATGATGATGATGCGTGTTGTGTATGAGTACTTTCAAGTGGTAGAGAATGACAAAAAAAAAATTTAAATTTAAGAAATACAAGAAATATGTTAAAATTCTAGAAATACTCATACACTTGGATTAGATGAAGCAAGTTGTTTAGAAAGTTGTAAATAACGGCTAGAATCCAGAATTGGTGATCGAATAACAATTCCAAGTAAACAAAGTTAGTGTTTTTTTCAGTTTCACTACAGAGCACAGCAAGATTATATCGCTGACAAGGATGAAGGTATGGGGGTATGTTATTACGGGGAGGTGTTGCTAACTATCGACAACGTCCTATGCAACTGCCCAGTCCGTGATTTTGGTGATCCTGGGCAGGGGTTTCTTCGAAGCTTTGGACTCTTTGTCGAGAGCCGACGTTAAGACTCTCCATTAATTCATAAATAGAGTGAGCTGGTTGAGAAGTGCTAGGCCTTCAAGGCTGTAGTAGTCCTCTGTCTTTTATATCCTCCATTTCCTACATCTTCTCTTCTACCAATTTCCTAGACTCCTCTAGGTTGCATTTACAATGGACCATTTTCGATTTCTAGCTTTTGTATATAGTAAAATAAATGTTTCTTTGTAATAAGAATCTTTTATACACACAGTCGGGCTTCGATTATCCGTGATGGTCGGGACCAAAAGCATTACGAATAATAGATTTTCACGGTTAATCGAATAACAATTTCGATTATACAGTTTTGTACATACATACCTATTTACATTAAGAAAATTAATTCAAGAAGTTTACGAACATTTTTAAATTAAATAAGTATGTATACATTAAATTTTCTACTGAAAACATAAGGCAGAAAAAGGTCATTATGCAAAAGAAGACTACAACTTCTTAAAAAAAAGTCATGTAATGTTGTTTGTCTAATATTATTCAAATTATAATTTTCTTTTATAAGTTTTTCCTGTATGCGACAAACTTGAATTTTATCCTGCTCTGTAACTCCGGAAAAACCAGGGCTATCCAGAAAATTCGTTCTGGAACAATTACATGTCTTGCAATCCATTATCTCGCTCAGGTTCATCTGAGTTACTGTTTGTCATGCTTATAATTGCTTCATCTGACAAAACTGCCATGTCTCTATATCCTCTGTGGTAAAGTCATTCGTAACATTGATTATTTGTGCCACATTCTCGAGCGTATTCGATATTCCCATACTTACATGTAACAACAAGTGATTACTTGTAAATGCTTCTGTCTCATTGTATGCAAACAAGGGCATTCCCCATTTTCATGCGTATTATGTATATTGCATGTATGAATTTGAAGTTAATAAGAAAATTCTGCCATCACGGATAATAGGGGTAATCACAGTTAATCGAGGCAAACAAATTGAAAACATTGCAAACAAAAAACAATAGACTGATCTTTACCTATCAGTCCCCATTCCGATTAACCGGATCACGGATAATCGAGGCCCGGCTGTAAATGTTTTTCTTGTAATTGTAATCTTTTATTTTCGTTCCCACAGGAATGTCTTTCCGTTTTGGTTTAATTCGAATAAGAATAATAATTAAGTTAATAATTAAGTAGAATAAGTTTAAAAAGGAATGTTTTTGAATAAAGATTTTAGTTTGCAACAGAAACTCATTCTTTATTGTTTTCATTATTATATGTTCCAATCGCAAGTACATGTCCTCAAACTTAACCTAACTTAACCTAACATAACCTAACTTAGCCTAACCTAACCTGACTTAACTTAAAGTAAACATTGCAACGTTTTCCCCTGTTCTGGTTCCACTTGTTTGCTTAAGTTGTATTACTTAATAGTTTTGAGTAGAACTTAAGAATTTACTCAGAGTTTTGTGTCACATGTGAAAGCAATGAGAAAAACCGAATAATTATGAATAAATTATATATTGTAATTAATAAATAAAATTAAAAAAGAAAAAGTTTTTAATATCCTTTTATTACGAAAAGAGAAGAAATGCTTTAAATTATAAAATTTAACTGTGCATGCATATTAATATATGCATGAGAAAGAGAGTGAGGAAGAGAATATTAAGGTTTTATAGTACAAACAATAAAAGCACGCGAGTGTATGTGTGTACAGTAAACCACAAACACTATGAGCGTAACACTGTAAATGTTATGAACTCATATTTAAGATTTATTAAGGATTCAAACGCTATAAAAAAATGTGTTTATTTTTACTCCAATGTTTTTGTACATTGTTTTTCTTGTTATTGTTGTTGTGTATAGTAAATTTCCCTTAGTTATAGTTGTTTATACTATACAATCACGCATACTTGCTCCTTTCTCTTTGTCTCTTATTCATCTATTCATTCATTCATTCATTCATTCATTATTAAGTCATGCACTTATTATTCTCTAAAGAAATATGTACTCTCTTGTCGTCGTAAGAGAGTTTCTACAAGGTGAGTATGTACTTCTTTCATATTTCTTTTCTTTTTTGCTATTTTTCTTATTAAATGCAATGTTTATTTTTGTGTTGTTGTAGTTTTTACTCTTTTGTTTACCTTATTGTTTTTGTTTTTTTTTCTTATTTGCTGTGACTTTTATTTTTGAACCGTAAAACCTTTTTTGATAAAAAAAAATATGATGAATGCTTCTCTTTGTAATACAATATATTCTCTTATAGTTTTTCTTTTAAATTTTATTTTAATTCTTTTTCAAATTTTTTTTTTTGTATTTTTGCTGTTCCTTTAAGCGTTGAACTTGTGTTTGTCCTCCTTTTTTGTCAACTCGCTCTCTCTCTCTCTCTCTCTTTATTCCTCTGGCCTTTGTGTCATTTTGTTTTCATCATTCAGTCTTTTTTATTTTATATGCGGGTGATTCTTTTTTCTTTCTTTCTAAATCCTCATGAATTTGACTTAACGTGTTAGGAAGGTTGATAATGTTAAAGTTTTTGGAGCAGTTATGACGACGAGTAAAATGTTAAGGTTATTCAGAGTGCCGTACAGTTTTAAAAAGTTTTTTTTTGTATGCTTTGCACTTCAGAACAGACGTCATCGGTATTTCGGTGACAGAACTTTTCATGATCTGGGCATGGTGTTGAACGTACCACTAAGGGAGCTGGCTGGTTTCTTTCGAAGCTCAAGGTGGTTCAAGTCCATGATTAACAGATCATGATAAGAGAGTTTACCTCACACTGTGTGAAAAAATAAACCATGTGGGCCACCTAATCTGCAGCTTTACTTACTTAATTGGTCATTAGAACTCTTTAGTCAGATTTACAACCTAGCTTCTCACACCACCCATGTTGTGGGTATTAATTTTATCCACATTCGCAGAGTTTTTGCCAGAAGATTCTTGACCGGAAAATGCCGAAAGAAAAGATTTTTTTTATATTTTGTTGGAGAACTATGACTCGGGGTTTGAACTACAGCCTCTCGTCTAATAAGCCAACACATTATCTGCTAGCAACAGTAATAGCACTGTCTTATTGGAACTACACCTCCATCAAGTCTATTTCTTCGCTTTTAGACAAATGCTCCATTGACTTTAACTTTGCGATTCTCATCGTTCTTGAAGAAATACAAACCAGAGCACCAGACCGTGCATTTGTTTGAGTGCATATCTCAACCCCCCTCCCTCAGGCCAGTCCAACAAAACGAAATTTGAATATTTCTTCCACGATTTCCTCTCTGCAGATTTCTGGTAAAAACTCTGTGAGCAAATAAAATTGCCGTGAAGTCTCTCAAAAATCTTTCGTTCGAAGTCGACTTTAAACTGTAGGCCCCGTCACTCGTATATAAACACACAACATAAATGGTGTGGGCAGCTAGGTCGTAATGACCTATTATGTATGTATGTATGTATTACACGGTATGCGTTATCTTAAACCTACCGGGAGACGACTTTGGTGGGACAATTAATCTCCACTAGCCGTTGGATTTGTATGAAAAAACGAGAAGGGTTTCTGTCATTCGAAACTTTCGCTTAATGGCAACAATAAGGACAGGTTTGGGGTATGCAGTAAATATCTGTTTGATCGGGCACTGTATGCTTAAAAAATTCTGTAATGAGGATTCTGTAATGAGGAAAATCAATCATCAGAACACCTCCATACGTGTAACCTCTGCTGCATTAATACATCTAAGAAGATAACATCTGAGTGTTTCGAAAATACTAGACAAGGATTTATTCATACTGACATCGAAAAACATTCTGAAGTTTGCCAGGGCAACGAGATTGGAGGGGACATTATAGGGATATCTTAAGTAGCCACACTACTCTAGCATTTCCTCGCGATAACAATTGGAGAGAAGTATGATAAACTTTATAGAAGTCTAACCTTTAGTTCCATAGCCAAGAACTTTGTCCGCAACCTTTGTATATTAGAAAATGAGGTTAAAAATAAAAACAGCAACGACAACAACAAAAAAATAAAGAAAAAGCAAAAATACTTAACATTGTGTTCTTTTCTGAAGATTTTGAACAAAGGTACGTAAAAATTCATTCAAGTGCAGTTGGAAAATATTCATAAGATTTCAGACAAAAAAAGAAAAAGAAAAATAAGATTAAACAGAAGCGTAAACAAAAAGGTCAATTTAAAGCCTAAAATTTAATAAGAAAAAAAACTGAATTAAATTTTAAAGTCCATTTAATAGTTTTCTACTTTGTGCCACGTACCAAATGAAATCTTTATTGATGTCATTGTATTTATTTTCTTTCTCTCTCTCTCTCCCTCCCGCTTTTTGTCCTTTACACTTGGCTGGCTTAAGTTTTTGTTGTTGTTAAAACTTCTCATTTTCTTTTGGTTTACATCAGCTTAACCAGCAGCCACAGCTGCTGCAATAATAATTTTTCTTCTTGTATTTTGGGTTTCTTGTTTTTCAGTTTTTGTTTTATTTTTGTATTGTAGTATTGTATTCTTGGTAGTTTTTGTTTTCTTAGTTTTTGTTTTAACCGTTTTTGTTGTATTTTGCAATTTAGTTCAGGGACATTTACTTTGTTGTTGTTGTTGTCGTTGTTTTGTTGCTGCTACTGCTGCTGTATTTTATATTTTATTCGTATTTTTCTATTGTTTTTAATGACCTTTTTCCCCTCTTCTTCCCCACTCTCGCATCTTTCTATCCTTCTTTCTTTTGCTCTTTTGATTATATTTTCTACATTGTTTTTTGCCTTGTTTTATGCTTTGAAAATTTTCCATTCCGTTTTTGTAGTTCATTTCATGGTTACACTCAGCTTAAGTTTTGCCGCCACATTATACTTGTTGTTCACCTTGAATGGTAGCGGCGAATTCCTAAGGGACCTGTTTTTCTCTTTCAAGTATCTTTTTGACTGCATATCTTTTGTTTAACAAATTAAGAAAGTTGTCGTCCTTAGCCAAAAAAAAAGAGAAAATCCTTAAAGTATGCATACTTTGTTAATCTCCCTAAAGTATTCTATTTTTTATTTCGTTATTTTTATTTGAAAATAATTTTTTTTCTTATATAATACGCCCTAGGGTAATTTTAAAAACCTAAAATTATTTCCAATAACATCGAGTTAGTGATGGTATTTACAACGGCCTATTTAAGGTACTTGAGGTGGAGGGTGGAGTATTATTTCAAATGCTTGACAACAAACCTATGAAATTGGCTTTCATTGTGGTTTTTGCTTCTTAGAAATGATGACGAGGCCACAATCTTCCTTCAAATAATCTATTTCGGAAGCCACTGATTCCTTATCTCCCAGAGATATTAACATTGGCAACGAAAATTATAAGAAAGTCCTAGTAGAAAGTGCAGAATCCAGTAGAGTAATTCAATAAATTTTCGCAAAGAGCATGGTTTCAAAATGCTTTGTGACAAATGGCAATCATTATGTCAGGATTTCAATTAGTTTCTCACATGTGTGTGAACATAAATTCAAATTTAACTAGCTAAGCCAAAAACCAGAAATTATCACAGAGCTAATGTTAGAGTTAACAGAGTAATGTTAAGTGGTTAACAGAAAATACGAAAAATAGTCAGGGAATAAGTCACCCAAATATACGATATCAGGGACTTGCTGCACATATCTGACTACAAATTGTAGACTAAGTTGTCCCTAATAAAACCCAATAAGTGGTACAATTCAGATAATTTTGGCACTTGAGATATTGGACTTTAAATATACCCTATGAGTAGGATGACGGATGATGGATATTGTGGAAAAATTGGACTTGCTGCACATATCCCACTATCATCTAAAAAAATGCAAGTCATCAACAAAAAATGCAATTCATGTGCCAGATAAATGCAAGTCAGCAACCAAAAAAAAAAAAAAAATGCAAGTAATCGACTCAAAAAGTGCAAGTCATATACCAGAAAAATGCAATTCATCAAAAAAAAAAAAAATGCAAGTCATCGACTCAAAAAGTGCAAGTCATCAACAAAAACAATGCAAGTCATCTACCAAAGAAATGCAACTTTACGACATTTTCTTAGATATATACATATATGTATATAAGTACATATTAACTCAATGAGAATTATTAACATTTTTAATACAAGGTTACAAGGCTAGCCTAATGTGTGTCTAATAAAACCCAATGAGTGTGGTATATCCCAAATAATTTTGGAACTGGAGATATTGGGCTTCAAAGATCCTCCTGCTGAAGACAAAAGACGGAGTAAATCCTATAAACGTACCGTTAGTCTTATTTTCTTCATAGATGTCCGCCATTGCGTTATTTTTGTTCGTCATATGTCCAGGTTGTTGAAAAATTTATGACACTATAGTAGGGAACCAACCTTAAGGTGTAGAAAAAAAGAGCCTTTAAAGGAAAGCTCAACGAAAGGGAAGATAAAGAGACACAAAGGCTCAATCCAAATAATTTTAAGTAACCATACTCTACAACGTTACCGGCGGCCGCCACATGGTAATTCAATAAGTTCTCTTTTTTTATTGATAAGACTTAATGGGTAATTATTGGCACACAATTAAAGGGATGTGAAGACCAACCATTTCACCATAGATGTCTTATGCGATTGTCTATAAGGATCTCCTGAAACTTTGCCTTGAGAGTCCACATCTGGTCGCCAACAGATTGGCTGTCTCAAGTATTACCAGTATTGCCCGAGGGAGCAGGCTTAATGAAAACTGTACTGCCTATCATTATGGACGATGCATTACTGTAAAAGCTTCTTTACACGTCACTGGTTAAGCATAATTTCCATAATCTGAGATGTTGACCAGGTTAGGAAAGACGATGTCATTTCGACAGTTTGTTCTGATAAAACTGAAGTAGTTTTGAAGAGAATTTCATTGATAGACTACTCATGCCGAAAATATTCATTAGAAATGCATCGCAAAACTTAACAGCATCGTGACATTGGCATCAATAACGCTATTTCTCTACGACTAGTTTCATTCTTTAAAGGTTCGATTAGTCCCTGTCTTTTTGGATTTCTTTACTTTCGACAGCACGAACCAGTTGAGCATTTTAATCGATTTCTATCACGCCAGTAATGCTTTTGTGAAGCCTGGCATTTTCTTCTACTTCTATAAACTGTTTAAAAAACTTTTGTTTTGCTTTTTAATTTTCCGTAATTACTTTCCCACTCTGCATACCTTTTAAGAGATGTCCTGCAATTAATCTTGTGCTTTTTAACTACAGAATAAATAAACAGTTTGTAGAACAACTTGCTGTCAATCATTATTTAAAAATATTTACAGGTGAACTAAAGTGAAAATATTTAAGTTTTCTTCTTTGCTTATTCTCCATACCTTCTGTGTTTCTTTTTTTGTTTGTGTTTGTTTAATTATACAGAGTCTTTCAAATGCAAGTCTCTTTTTTGAAGTGAAAACTATTGAATGAAATGAAGATTACGCGTGCATACTTTTTATAGAACACATACATACATACATATATAATTGGCCTTTATTAGTCAGGATTACAACTTAGCTTCTCACATCACTTATGTTGTGTGTATGTGTTAATTTTATACATGGGTGGTGGGACCTAAAGTTTAAAGTCGATTCCGAACGACAGATTTTAGAGAAGCTTTTCATGGCAATTTCATTTACTACCAGATAATTTGCCTGAAATCTGTTGAGAGTAGGCAGTCGCCGAAGAAATATTTTCTTACATTCCGTTTTGTGGGAGACGTGTGACCTGGGGTTTGAACCCCGTGGTCTTGCGTCTAATAAGCCATCACACTATCTAAAAGTCTACGGCGACTACACTATTGAAAAAAGAAACCTCGAACTAGAGAGACCTTGTAAATGCAAATTATTTTTTGTTTAACATGGCTATCACGGAGTTTGAACAGTAAATGGCAGTAAAAGTGTTGAATGTTTATGCCATTTTGCCTTTAATTGGAGGCCAAACTTCACCCTGTTGAGTAATTTTTAAAGTTTTGTTCTTTTGCGAACGAACGAAGCGATAATAAACACCTACAACAACAACAACAATAAAAAAGAGTATAAATTAAATAGTTTAATGTTGGCAACACCACTCCTCTTGTTACTTTGTTGACTGTACTACTACTATTGGTTTAGTTTTAATGGAATTTAATTTGTTGCCGTACTCGTTACTCTACCACCACTGTAAACATTTTTGCTGTCATCCTAGCGATTGAAGTCAATGGTCTAATATTACTGCAGAGTGTCAGTTCAAAGATGACTTATTATTACTTATCATTTATGAAAGCTATACATACATACATACATATATATTCCAAGGAACGTTGCCTAGTTGGGAAGAGTATAAATCAGCCAGAAGTACGAAACTAGGCATTGCCACGTATCTCAAATTTGAAAACAAACTGCATGTGGAGCCCTATGACATTAGTTAACGTACGATACATACATAAGTTGGTCATTACAACCCTGCAGCCAGGATAACAACCTAGCTTCTTACACCACTTTAATTGTGTGTGTTAATTTTATACATGACTGGCGGAACCTACAGTTTAAGGTACATAGACTCTGAACGACAGATTTCTGAGAATCTTTTCATGGCAATTTTAATTACTCACGTAGTATTTGCCATAAATCTGCTGAGGAAGTAGACGAAGAAATATTGTTTTTATACTTCGTTATGTTGGATATGTCTGACCTGGGGTTTGAATCGTGATCTCACATCTAATAAGTCAACACACTATCTACTACACAACGACGACATGTAGTCAGTTTAGTTTTTATAAAGAAAAAATTAAAAGCCAAATTTTTTCTGGCACTCCCCTTCCTGTATTTCCTTCTCAGATTTTCGTTTTTCTTCAAAATGTTGGTACTTTTTTTCGAATTACATTTTGATGCACAGAGAAAATACTGCCTTATTTAATGTTGTAGGTATTTTGTAAACAAAATTTTATTTATATATTTATATATAAATAATAACACCAACAACAATAACTACAAAATGTGTTGTTTCTGCTGTCATTGTTGTTGACGTTTGTATGGAAGTGTTGCCACAATTTGCCACCACCAAAAAAAATCTTGTGTTTAAACAATGCGGCAAAAAATACTTTTGCACTCTCAAATTACTACCTCGTCTCTGTGCCAGCATTCTCTTGTTTTTGTCTAGATTTTCTATGTCTATCCCCCTTGTCACGTATTTCTTTTTTTTTTTTCTTCGTCTTCTCTCCATTATTCTGTCATTATATGTATACGAGTGTTTGTGTGTAGGTGTGTCTGTATGTGTATATATGTGTACGAATGTATTTTATATTGTTTGAATGTTAATTCTTATGCCAACAAAACTCTTAAATTACGAAATTATTCCTGATTATACGATAAAAAAAATTGCTGAATAATTGAAAAGATTTGCATTTAAATTTCAAAAATTATATTTTTGTTGTTGATTTTTGAAATTTTAAAAATTCAAAAATTTTATTAAACATTAATGTGTTGGAAACATTGCAGAAAAAGAAAAAAAATCCCAAAAAGGAATTAAAGGATGTAAGGGTTTAAGGCAGTTTATGAAGTGGATCATAGTTTGGACGAAACAGGTTTTTTTTCGAGGCATGGCTTAGATGATTGGGTATAGCGTGTGGGTTGATTGAAAATGTGTAAATTTAAAGGATTACAGAAACTTAAAACTCAAGAACCGTTTGCAGAATTTTTAGAGGAAACTTCTGAAATTATTTGAATATTTATACAGACTGTGGGGTTCTTCTGAAATCTATAAAATGAGTTGAAATACAGTTTGGGAACCAAAGCAAAATTATTCAGACTTTTGAGACTGTGGGGTTTAACTAAAATCTATAGAAGGGTGTGAAAGAAAGTTTGGGAAACAAAGCCAGTCGAGCATATATTATTCAATATTCAAGCATTCGTTATCTTAAAACCAAAACCAAAATCCGACACTAGATGTGTTATGAAGTCCGTGATTGTTTAATGAAATCTAGATTATTGGATCAAAAATCGTTTTAATCTTTAACAGAGCCCTTGCGCTGACCAACTTCTTCCTCTTCCCTGATTTTGGTGGAACTTGGTCAGTACAGGGACTGCGTTTATCCGTGGCATCACAGTGGGCCGCTTTGCGAGCTCAAGTGTGCTTTGTGGTATCACTCCGGCCTAACCTAACCTTAACAGAGACTCCTCTGTGTTCTACGAAGATGCTGGCCCAGATAAGATGACGCTCAAAAGAAATTGAATTCAATTCATCTCCAATAAAATCGAAATAGGAAAAATATTTCTTCCGCGACTTTCTTTCAGCCGACTTCTGGCAAAAACTGCGAGTAAAATGAAATTGCCATGAAAAGTTTCTTAAAAGACTGTCATCCGTAGTCGACTCTAAATTGTAGGTCCCGCCACTTGTATACATATAAAGTTAATACACACAATATAAGTGACACGAGAAGCTAGGTGGTAATCCTGACTGAAGGATTGTAATAACCAATTATGTATGTATGTATGTGTATAAGGTCAAATGCAAGTCCTAGTTAATCATTATGATCTCTAGTATAAATAAGATATTCTTCATGCTGATTACGTTATATAATCAATTCGATTCTAAGCAATGTTCCTATAGTCGGGTAGGTACTCTTCTGGAGATCGATTTTATGGCTCAACAGTTTTAGGACCAGGAATGTATTGTTAACTTTCGTTTAACCATGCAGTTCACATAGCGGCTAATGCTGTGATTCGATTAGTTGTTATTGGTTTTTGAAAGCTAGGAATCTATAGATAACCGAAGAATAACAAGAGGATGAATAATAAATGATTCCATATTCTGTTAATTGTAGGCGTCGTAGTCTAGTAGGCAGTGTGTTGGCTTATTACACATGAGGCCACGGTTCATACCGTGGGTCAGACACGATGACTTCCTCTCAACCGATTTCTGGCAAAATCTCTGAGAAAGTTAATAAATATGCCATGAATAGTTTCTCAAAAATCTGTCGTTCGAAATCGACTTTAAACGGTAGGTCTCGGCACTCAAGTAAAAAATTAAGATACTTAGCCTTACAGCGGTAAATTTTTCGAAAATTTAATTGCATTCTTTAAACAAAAATTTAAACGAAATTTTCTATTTATAAGTGTTGTACAGATTTTAAAACTGTTGAAACATTTTTCAATTCAATAACAAGCATTTCGACTTGAGTGAAAAGGAAAACTTTACGCATAAATTCATAAATTTAGTACGAAAATATTTTTTAAACTTTATTAAGCCTCTCTACTATTACTCAGCTGAATCTCGTTAAAAGTTTTATACTCTTGATTTTGTTTTTTTTTGTGTTGTATTTTTGCCAACTTTATTTACTCTGCTGCTGCTCAGCACAGCAATCAGTTTAAATTTTAAATTAATAAAAAATATTTTTCCTTTTTTAATGGAAAACATTTCTAAATATGTATTATGAATGGCAGACAGAGATTTAAGAAGAAGAAATTTTTTTGAAAATTATTTCCTTCTCATATTTGTTACGTGAAACGAATGGCAAATTTTCACTGTGTACACTTTTGGTATGTCTCAGCGTTTTTTTTTTGCCATTTTATTGTAACACTTTGGAAAGTTGTTGAAAAGTTGCAGCTTTTTTTAGGTTTTTTTGTTTGTTGCCTCCCTATTTCTCTCTCTCTCTCTCTCTATTTTGGTTTAATTTTTGTATGTTTTTGTGGTTTTTTGCCCTTTCCGGAATATATTCGTTTGGGTTTTGTGTTTTTGCGGTTGATAGTAGAAATACAAACAACAATTGCAAGGTGTAAATACCTTTTTACACCTGTCTGTTGGGTATACATAGATCTGGCTGTTGGTCCAAGTCCAATCCCATGTCCAACAATGATGCAACGAAGCTGAGGGTAAACATTAATTCCCACTGTTTACGCTATCCACCCTACTTTTAAATTTTATGTATGTGTTTACATATCTCTCTTTGCTACTCGATTAACTCTCGATTTTTCAAATCCAATAAAATCTACCTTTCCTAGCTTTTATTTTTTGTTGCGCTCGTAACATAAGGACGAGGATTGTTATGACAGAAATTCATGGTTTTATTAACAGGCTCTCGAACCGAATATTTTTTGCATGTATTCTTTAATCCAACATCCCTTATCAATGTTCTATGTATTGTCCATAGGAAGTCGAGATGTTTCAGGTCAGAGACTAACGTCAAGTATGGCTGACCTTTGGCCAGTCAGATGGTCTTGGATGCTGTACCATATACAACAGATCAATGTGTATGAAGATAAATTCTAATTTAAAAACTAAAGACGCAAACCCACAATTTTAGTAGCGCCACTTTTTGTCTTTTCAGGGCAAAATATGCAATTAACAGAGCACTGTTAATTGTTTAACAGTGGCAATAAGTAGATTAGTTTTCTACTTTGTAATTATTGCATACTATGGATATAAAATTTAATTCTCATTATGAAGTTGGATGGTTGGCGGGGTATGGAGAAGGGCGAATTTATAGTTTCAATGGCAATTTCCTTAATGCCATATTACTTTATATATGGCTATATCGCTGATTATATTAAGAGGGCTTGGAACCTTCCTCTGCATATAGTATGGTACTCGTAGACCTAGTGTATGTTCTAAAATTAGCTCTTAAACAAGTATGCTTGTTCAGATGGATACTGTTAAATAGCTAACAGTGTTCTGTTAGGTTAGGATAGGTTAAAGGACGTGTACTTGTCAATTAAGACAAGTACAGTACCCGGAGGTCGAATTGACCCATTGTACAACGTTCTTAAAGAGGGAAGGATAATAGAGCGAATAGGATAAAAAGGAGAGGATGTAGGAAAGGGAGAATGGAAAGCGGAGGGATCACACAGACCAGACGCAACAAAAAAGGGAGAGCCTGACTACACTGATGAAGCCATAGCGCCTCTCAACCAGCCTAAGCCACTAATGAATCTGTGGAGAGCCTTCATGTCGGCTCTCGACACAGAGTTCAAACTCTCAAAGGACCTCAACCTACCAAAGCCTGGACAGTTACATTGGAGGTGTTCGATAGTCTCGAACTCCTGCTCATCGCAACATGCACTGCAATAGTCCGGCGACCTAATCTCGCAGTGCCCCGTGATAAAACCGACAACCAACCTTAAGCTGGCCTTATCCAAGCCCAGCAGCCAACCTGTCATCTTACTGTCCACAGCAGGCCGTAGATATCTGGAAACAAAACAACCCGATCCGTTCCCCCAACATCTCTGCTCTTCCTCCCCGATCCATCCATTGATGAGGCCGTAGAGGACTGCGGGGTCAGGACCAACTATTAAATTGCCCCAGAAAGCGAACCTAACCTAGCGAGGGCATCCGCCGTCTCATTGCCAACAGTGCTCTGTTAAAAGAAAAAATTTTGCTCTGTTAACATCAAATGTGGCGCTGCTATAATTTATGGATTGCTTCTTGGATTTTGAATTTCGAATTTATCTGCACGCACATAACAGATCATGCTTACCATTTTTCTTTCAATATTATTCATCATTGTTTTCGAATTTGAAAAATTGAGAGACTTGAATTTTCCTCTAAATAATCTCACCCTAGTCCTTGGTCCCTCCCACAAACAACATAACATCAAAAATGTAATGAATATCATACCTTTAGATGGATATGTTATAAAAGCAGGGATTTTAGGTTCCTTAAAGGAACTCAAGAGGTCTACCGAAAATACTTTCTGATTGCATTTTGTCTTCTACTATTTTGAGGATTTTATTCTCTGACTGTTTGAGTATGTAATCATTGGACTTTCGCAGTATACAGGCACAACTTATCTTCATTTACTTCTTGGGAATTTAACTGCTATTGGAGTTTATTTTTTCTCTGCACACATACTGTCGTGGGGTCTCCCACCAACGTATTCACAAGACAAACTTTGGTGTGTTAATGTCTATTATGGCCTTGGATGTTGTGGTAAACAAGATATTAGTAAATCTTCAGGCTGTTACAGCGCTAATTGTCTGACACTACAAGCAATTGTTGCTCCACAGAAGAAGTGCGCCTTATTCGAAGGGCATCGATCAACCTCGGTGCTTCTAATAGTTGCAGCTTTACTAGCAAACGTCTAATTGGCGATTATAAATCGGTGGGAACAGGAGTACAAATGCACAAAGCCATGACGGTAGTGCAGCCTATGTGACCAACATAAAAACAAGGTTTCCTCCTCTCAATAAAACAAGCCTCACACTGGCCGATTACATAACTAGACTATCAGGGCACCCACATTGAGATTAATTTTGATTTTCTTTTCATTTCAGATTTAATTGAATCAATTTAAACGCGTGTTGTATGCTTTTTTTTTTCTATGGTAGTCCGTTAAATAATTTTTCCGCTTCGCGCTTCCAACAGTATGTTTTTGCAACACAAGCATTCCATGAGTTTATAAGTGTGTTTTGTTGTATTGTTGCATTCAATTTACTGTTGCGATTGCTGTTTCAATTTTAAAAACTAAATTTGCCAGACCATGGACTTGAATGGGTAATGCGGTAGCGCGATGTTTTGATTTTAATTACCCGCTTTCTCTACATTTCATTTCGTTTCGTTTTTTTTACACAAATTAGCTGCGTTTTTTTCTTTTTCAAAGAGTTCTTTCGTTCACCCTCTTCACGCTTGCAGCACTTTTCCAATTATAATTTTTGGCCACGTTTTTATGGTGTTGTGGGTTGGTTGGTCGAAACAGTTACCATTAATAGTTTGGGTTCAAGTTTAGTTTTTTTTTAGTTTTTCGTTAATTGAAATGCTGGCAGTTGAGCCTACATGAAAGCATTGTAGTGGTGCCTATCGGTGGTGCTTATCGATTAATTGAAATTAAAAGTTTATTTCTTGTTTTTTTGTTGTTGTTGTTAAAAGCTGAAACAGTTTTTCATTAATTTTTGCTTATTTTTCACTTTTTATTTTTTTGTTTTTTTGCAGGGCGGTGAAGTTATACAGGAGAGCATTACCTCAAATGTTAGTGAAGACTTAATAACACTGGAATTCCAGAAAACCGATGGTACATTAATAACGCAAATAATTGATTTTCGCAATGTAAGTATAGAAAATTTATCAATTCATTTCGATATTATTTTCAATTTAATCTCCAAATTCAAATAATGGGTGTGGGACATAAAAATAGATGGCATAGCTTTAACATGTACTAGTTTGTGTACGTGTTATGCACTGCCATTGCTCGAGGCTACGCCGGTACACGATAAACTTTGCATATTCCGGAAAATAATAGTCTACGACAGCAATTGATCGAGGCGACCAATCGTGCTCTGAAAGGTGATATTAATTGCGCACCAAGCGTCGTACATATTTTGGTTGATGACTTGCATTTTTTTGTCGATGACTTGCACCTTTTGTGGCTTACATCTTTTGGTCGATAACTTGCAGTTTTTGATAGATGACTTGCACGTTTTTGGCTTGCATCTTTTGGTCGATAACTTGCAGTTTTTGATCGATAACTTGAATTTTTTGGTCGATAACTTGCATTTTATATTAGCTTCGTCGAATGTAATAGTTTCGACGCCTATATCTCCGGTTCCAAGTCACGCCCGACCGTAACGAAAACTGTTGTGGATTTCTTGATACCATGTCCACTAGGTTCATTTCCTGCACAAGTCATTATTTTTTTTTTTTTTTTATAAAATTTAGCCCATTTATACAGAAATGAGATCTTGATCATTTGAAGAAAACAATTACCTTCATCGCCTATGTCTTTTGTCTCAAATAACGTCCGATCTTAAGAACACCGTGCCAATTTTTCCCATATTTCCACAACATCGAACATCCTTCCCTGACATTATCAAAACTTTTGTTTTGTTATTTTGAGTACAATTTGCGAATTACCTTTGAAGCTGTTCCATTCCGGAACGTGTGGTATAATTTTTAACGGTTGGAATACATTTTCCATTCTCGGATATCGTATATGTAAGTGATTTCATGACCATTTTTTGTATACTCTGTTAAACATTTAACATTGCTCTGTTAAATATTAACATTGAATCTGTTAAAGTTTTTGGTTTTTGTCTTCGCTAGTTAAATTCGAAATTATTGTAACTGTGACGTACAAAGATATATGTACATCGGTATGTTACCATTGTCTAAAAATAGTATGATACCACTTCAAGCGATTCGATTTTTTGATCATTATTTTCGACAAAAGAAGAAGAATACCTCTGGATTAGCTTAATTTTGTTATTTGTCCAAAACGCAATGTCATTGGGATGTGTTATCATCCCCTTTAGTTAGGATTACAAACTAGCTTCTGTCACCATTGATACGGCCGTAATTTTAATGTTCATTTAATTTTTTTTTAATTCCCTACCAGGAAGTACGCATACTTAAAGCCCTTGTTTTGGGCGAAGAGGAACGAGGACAAAATCTCTATCAGGTCATGTGCTTTGTGACGAAATTCCAAAAAGGTGATTTCATATCATCGGATGCCATGTCAAAGCTGAGACAAAAAAATCCCAGTACGATACGAACACCGGAAGAAGATAAGGGCAAGGAGACATTTGCAATGACATCATGGGTACAATTAAATCGTTCACAGCCCATCACCAGACATCTAATGACAGTGTGTAATGAAGCCATAGATGCCACATATGTTAGGGATGTAGACTTGAAGGCCTGGTCGGAATTACCGGGTAAGCATTCTCAAAATTTTTTTTCATTTCTTTTTCAATTTGATTAATTTAATTTAGATTAAGTGCGAGATTTGAATATGACAGTAAAAATGTCCTTCCTTCCTTCTAATATATCTTTACAGGTTCATCGATTTCTAGTTTAGAAGCTGCTACAGAAAAATTTCCCGATACATTATCATCACGTTGCAATGAAGTTAGCAGTCTATGGGCACCATGTATATGCACTTTAGAAACCTGCATTGGTTGGTATCCCTGTGGCCTCAAATATTGCAAAGGTAAAACTGCAGCTGACTCATCAGCAGCTGCTGCTGCGGCAGCACAAACGAATTATCGTTGCGGTATTAAAACATGTCGTAAGTGTTCACAATTTTCATATTATGTACGACAAAAACAACAATGTTTATGGGATGAATGACGAGAACTGCAACTAATGATAACAATTATAATAACAAAAACAACAACAAATATAATAAAAACTATTCTTATAGAAATTATATCGATTATTTGTAATCTATGCTCATTGTACAAAATTCTAAAGACAATAAGTATGATGAAAAGTACCAACAACAACATCATCATCATCATCGACTTTATGACCGCCATAGCCATCATCATTATCCCCATCATTGTCATATACCGCGAACATTGTCGTAATTTTATGAAGAAAATTTCATTTCTTTGTTTAGTTATTACGAAGAAACTTATGAAAAAGTTTAAAATTAATTGTCGTTATGCCATCCTTAAGGTCATCCCTAAGCACTGCTGTTACTGTTAACGAAAAACAACACATTTAACGGTTAAGACAGGGAGAGTGTGCTGGTAGCAGTGCTATAAAGCTTGCCAAACCCAACCACTCTCAGCTTGTTATTGACTATAATTACATTGAATACCGAAATAGGGTTATTCGACAATGCCTAAAGTCAAGCGGAAAACAAGGGCAAAGGGCAAAAAAAAAACGAAATTAAATCATTAAACCATTAAGACTATGGTGTAATTTTATAAAGTGCTTATTATGATTATTATTATTATGTGTGTATTGTAAATATTGTAAATTGTATAATTATATTTTTATATATTATAATAATAACTTATAATGACCTTTACTGTTACTATAGTTTATGTTCTTACAAATATTTCCTCTTTGAAAAATATTTTATTTTTTCATAACAGTTTTTAGGCTTTTTTAAAAAAGAGAGACATGCAAGATTTTTTTTTTTTTAGTGAAAGTGTTTCAGTTGTTTATTAAATTTGAAAGGTTTCATAAAAACAAAAAAAAAAAAAACAAAAAAAAGAAAAAATCTACGAAATATTATATTTACAATCTTATTTTGAACAGTTTTGAACAATAATCATTTGATAGTATTTATCTTCTTAAATATTGTCTATTTTTAGAATGACTCAATGAATGGATCATCTTAAATGGACGACAATTTGTGAATTACCTGTTCCACTTAGGAACGTGTGGGGCATAATTTTTAAGGTATGGAATAGATATTCCATTTTCCGATATCCTTATATTTAGGTGATTTCTTCCATGAGCATTTTTTGTATCTTCTGTTAAACATTTACCATTGGCTCTGTTGGATCTGTTAAAATATTTGGTTTTTGTCTTAACTAGTTAAATTCAAATTTATTTGCGATACATTATTGTTACTATGACATACAAAGATATTCATCGGTATCATCATCACCATTTGTCTAAAAACATGCTCCTCGTGCTTTTTCGAACCGTTTAGTTATTATAGCAGTGATACCACTTCAAACGATTCGATCAACATAAATTTTTTGTGATCAACATAGTCGGTTGCAAAGTATAATCCCAAGTTTAATGGTACGCTTACAGATAGCACAAGAGCTTTGTTCGTATTTGATTCGTGTGAAGATAAATTCGAATTCGAAAAACCTAAGACGCAAACTGACATCTTTAGTAGCTCCACTTTTGGCGCTTACAGTGCATAATTTGGTATTAACAGAGCACTGTTAACTGTTTAACAGAACCAATTGAAAAAAGCTAATTATAGATGAATTGAAAGAGCTAATTATAGGCTATATACAAGGTCCAGAAAAGTTGTTCCATATTCGAACCAATGCTCCGTCATCTAATCTTGGAACTCGAGAAAACTGATTTAAAAAATAAAATTCATTTTGGTAATGAAATTTCTGGAGAGGATCAGGGTCAGTTCAGAAAAATATGTACACATATCCTACTATATTTATTTATATGGTATTTTAAAACTCTGTAAGTGGTAGATCTCAAATAATCGCACACGAAATTGTAGTTATCGATAAAAAAAATTTTACATCACAAACAGTGTTTTGGTTATCAGTTGCCCTCTGGTTTTCTAACTGACAATCCATCCAACTGGCGTTCAGTTGCTATCCATAACCGAACCATAATTTTGAAGACAGTCATAAAATATGACAACCTTTAATTTAACTTATATACTGTTGTTAGGCGATTAAAGCGTTGTCTTTCTATTTTAATAACCACATTATTTTTTTTTATTGACTTTTTTTGATTACGTGATGATGCTTTTTCAGATTAGAAGCTGCTGATGCTATTAAAGTACAGATAATTATGTTGGAGACAGATGTATCTCCTGTCTCTCGTTTCATCATTATAAGTTCCGCTGTTGGCGGTGAAGATGATGGGTCTGAAGAACTGGAGGCAATGGCGATAAATGTATTTCCTGCCAATCATTACCTTGATATGCATTCCTAATAAATAACTCATTCTGATGATTCTGTAGAACTTTAAGCCATATTTGCAATTCATTCCTTTAAAATATGTGCTTGATCAATCCAAAAGATGGTTCTTGGGCTCTAACATAAGTCGTGGATCGTTTAATGTAAGCTTCCTTTCACTTCGCTAAACTTCCAAAGACTTTGCTAAGTAATTTTATGTTTAAATACTTAGATTTTCATGTTGCTGTTTTGGTAAAGGGACGTCCGTGTGACTTCATTGTATGATGTACCTGCTGGTAGCCATGCAAAATTTGTTTGTATTATAGTTTCTTTTTAGGATTGTGGTTCTGCCTTTTGGCTATGCTGCCACTTCCTTCGCTGATGGATCGTGTTTAGCGGATGCACCAGTAAAAAATCCTTTAATCCCTTTTCTCTTAGGTGCACATTATATAGAGCACTCTAATGTAGCTGGCAGAATTGCCACGGAATCCAAGTCATATAAATTAAAGTTAGGTTTCAGTTTTATTTTTGCTGCTTGAAACCAATTGTACTAAAAAGGTCATTTCAGATGTAAAGGTTATTCTATTGATTAATCTTTAGATGAAAATATTCCTCTCTACATATTCTTCATCTTTAACGTAACATAGGTAATGTGAAGCGTGGGTCATACTTGCCGAGTTGTGCAAATGCTCCTGCTTTCTGACATTTACTGATTATGTTGTTGTATATTGATTGCTAAGCCGTGCCTTATTCGACTGGCAATTTAATAATTGTGGTGTTTCTCTGTGATGTGATGTCAAGACATGTGTGTTCTTCAATACATTTTATAAACAAAAGATCACAAATCTAAAACATTTGTAGAAAACTTTAAAACCTTTAATTGTTCCTTCGTATGTTTAGTCTGTTTGTTACGTTTTCATAAGTCACATTTAGACACATATTATTTTACATTTTTGTTCATATTCTACCAAATTTATTTCTGCTTTAATTTTAGTAAAGTTTTTTTTTGGTCCGAAATGTCCTCCTTGGGGTGTATCGTGGTATAATTTTATCAGTTTGCTTATTATTAGGGCGAGCGCACCGCTTGGGTATGGCTAATAAGCTGCAGTTTGAGAATAAAAAATTATTCTTTATCAGCTAAAGAGCCGTTATGATCATCAATTTTATTCTGTTTTCATCAATCAAATTTGCAGCTATTTATATTAATTTTATTTTTATGTATTTAGATTTAAAAATATGTCATCATCATCGTCTTGCAAAAATTCTCTATATAAATTTAAATTTGATGATGAACCTCATGATGGAGAATTTATTTTATAATGACCCCGTGCATATGTACTGATACCATTTTCTTTACTATCCCTTTTTTATACTAATTTTTAAACTTTCTTGCATTTGATAAGAACAATGTGTTATTCTATTCATATTACATTCTTATAAACTACTTAATCTATATATGTATTCGGATTTAAAAACATTTCATCATAATCATCATCATCGTCTTGCATAAATTCTCTATATAAATTTAAATTTGATGATGATGATGAGGTTGATGGAGAATTTATTTTATAATGTCCCCATGCATATGTATTGATACAATTTTCTTTACTATATCTATAACACGACTTCTCTTCTCCTTCGAGGAAGACATCAATCTAGCCTTCCTTCCATTCCATTGTACAACTCTTTTTTATAACATATTTCATTAAAATTGCTTCAAATAAAGTTTTAAAGCATTTCATGGATTTCCTCTGTGCGAGGAACGCCGACGCTTAGGCAATTAAAATATAAGTAGTGACTGCAATCGAGGAACATAATTTTCTTTACACATAAATACTCGAAGCAAATTTCACATTTGTAGCGAGCTTTGTAAAGATCCTCTAACGGGGAACTGCGAGCACTATCCTTTTCTTCCTGATTTTTTAAAAACTGTAACATTTTCACTTCGACTTCCTGTTTCTCTTTCTCCTGTTTCTCTATTTTCTCGTCTATTTCCTTACGTTTTGCCATATATGAATTCCATTCCTTTTGTATCTTGCCGATATTGACTAAATACTCACCAATCAGGATGGAATATTTATTCTCGATTGAAGTCGCCGATGGTGTTGGTGCTGATGATGGTCCTTGTGCTGATGTAATTGATTGTGATGGAGGAAACCATTGGGTTTCGTCATCATTTTATTTTTCACAAATATATTATCATTTAATTATACAAATTGTAATGAAAAATTATTACTCTGACACTCTCTATTTACACAATTTTATTGTTTTAAATCCCTAATGAAAAAACTATATTTTCAATATTGTAAAACTGTAGGTAAAACCATAAAATATCGTTCGCTAAAACCATTTATGCGGTGTAGACAATATCAGCAAGAATGTGTTGATATCAAGTTACATACAAAGGGTATGGTAACTTCGACTAGTCAAACACACTACACTATCTTATTGCATTCTTTCTTATGATTTTCCAGAGATGACTCATTATGGAAATGTATTAAACATGTATTACATATATATATCTTATTTACATGTTTTGTTATTTGCTTTCTTATTGATCTGTAAAATTACAGGAAAAATATTATTTTCCAGTCTTATGATTTCATCTTCTATATTAACAACATTATAGGACGTTATTATATTTGAATTGTCTGCCATTGGATATAATGCTGATATTATTGCCCACTTGACACTCACTTGACCCACTTGATACTCATCATTATTTTGAACATTGATGCATCCAAACTTTCTCTGTATTTCCTTTTATACATTTATATTGATTAATGTTTATCTCAACACGTGATATTTCAATAATAATCATCATCACTTCCCATTTCACTATGGGATGTGAGATCAATTAGCATGGAACATAATATATTACGCGGAGTAACTTTATCTATGATATAACATTCCCCCACCTTTTTTATAATATTTACATTGCTAATTTCTTGTCTGCAGTGAGAACACGATAACTTGTTCCATCCTCTTAGACAATTAAGACATGAGTAATGGTCCTTTCCATGTAAATAGTTGAAACTAATTTCACATTTGTAACGACTTTTGTAGAGGACCTCCAACGGAGAATTGGGAATACGATCCTTTCCTGTTTTTTTTTTAATAAACTGCAGCATTTTTGTCTCTGTCTCCTCCTTCTTTTGCTGTAGTTTTTTAATTTTATCCTCTATTGCCTTCTGTTTTGCGACATATGAGGTCCATTTCTTCTGTATTCTCTGGATATCGTTTAAACGTCCAGACATCAGAGTGGAAAACCTCTCCTCCACTGCAGTCGCCGTTGTGATTGATGGTGGCGGTGGTGTTGGTGAAGAACTGGAGGCACTGGCGATAAATGTATTTCCTGCCAATCATTAACTCGATATGTGTTCGTAATAAAGAAGTCATTTTGATGAGTCTGTAGAACTGTACGCCTTATTTCAAGTATTGGATTGCATACTCGTTTAAAATATGTGCTTGATCAATCCAGAAGATGGTTGTTGGGCTCTAACATAAGTCGTGGATCGTTTAATGTAAGCTTCCTTTCACTTCGTTAAATTTCTAAAGACTTTGCTAAGTAATTTTATGTTTAAATACTTAGATTTTGATGTTGATATTTTGTTAAAGGGAAGTCCGTGTGACTTCATTGTATGATGTACCTGCTGGTAGCCATGCAAAATTTGTTTGTATTATAGTTTCTTCTTAGGTTTGTGGTTCTGCCTTTTGGCTATGCTGCCACTTCCTTCGCTGGTGGATCATGTTCGGCTGATCCACCAGTTAAAAATCCTTTAATCCCTTTTTTCTTAGAGCACTCTAAAGTAGCTGGCAGAATTACCATGAAATTCAATTCGTATAAATTAAAGTCAAATTTAAGTTTTTCTTTTAATGCTTGAAACCACTTGTACTAAAAGGTCGATTTCAGTCGTAAATCGGAAGATTCCAGGTTCGACCTATGGCAGGATCGCCCTGTAATAAATTAAAGACAATTAATTTCTGTATTCATGAACAGCCGCTTATGCGACTGTTCATTTTAGTGTTTCTTTTATTAATGATCAGCATAAAGCTAACTATACACTAATTTCTTAACTCTAGCATACAGTGTATACAGTGGGAATATGCTGAGACAGCATAATACACTCTGTTGCAACATTTATGCAGTGTGGACAATATCATCAAGAATGTGTTACATACAAAGGGTATGGTAACTTCGACTAGTCAAACACACTACACCACTTCCTTCGCTGGTGGATCGTGTTCAGCTGATCCACCAGTTAAATATCCTTTAATTCCTTTTCTCTTAGGTGCACCTTATATAGAGCACTCTAATGTAGCTGGCAGAATTGCCATGGAATCCAATGCGTATAAATTAAAGTCAAGTTTCAGTTTTATTTTTGTTGCTTGAAACCACTTGTACTAAAAAGGCAATTTCAGTTGTAAAGGTTATTCTAGTGATTAATCTTTAGATGAAAATATTCCTCTCTATATATTCTTCATCTTTAACATAATTTATTCTCTAACGTAACATAGGTAATGTAAAGCGTGGGTCATACTTGCCGAGTTGTGCAAATGCTCCTGCTTTCTGGCATTTACTGATTATGTTGTTGTATATTGATTGCTAGGCCTTGCTTTATTCGACTGGCAATTTAATAATTGTGATGTGGTGACAAAACATGTGCGTTCTTCAATACCATTTTATAAACAAAAGATCACAAATCTAAAACATTTGAAGAAAACTTTAAAATCAAATCAATTTGAAGTTTTAAAAGAAAAAAGTGTTTTTTCTTTCTTTTTTTTTTACTCCACTTGTGTTTGTAAATTGATGCAGTTTAATTTTTTTTTTTACAGTGACTTAAAAGAACCTGTATTCTCTTTAATATCGTGTCATGTTTGATTATTACCTGGTTTCTACAGTTTCACCCTGCAATGTTCATCAAACAGAGTTGCTTTTCTAATGTTGACGTTGCAACTGGCAACAATACTTTGAGTAAATCTTCTTACGGCACATTAAATGGACGGCGTGGAAATATTCATTGTGATTGCAGTTTATAACGATGAGATCCTTTGAATTTTTCGCATAATTTTTTTCTAATATCGTGTCTAATTAATCCTAACACCAATGGGCATTTCGTAAATGTCATGCAAAAATTCATCTTCTAATGGGAACTTTCGAAAGTCCTCGAAAGAACTCTCGTTTAATTTTATCTCTGTTTCCACACTTTTTTCCATCTCAGTCTTCGTTCTTTTACCCAAATTATTTTGCCTTGTTGGTTTGTTAAAAATATAAAATTTTTCACCATCGAAGAGGACACAATTCTCCTCCAGTTTGATGGTGGTCCAACAAGACTCTGCTCCATCGATGAAGATATCGATACAGTCTTCCCTCCACTCCATCGTGCAGTTCTTCTTCACCACGTAATATATTAAAAGTGCTTCAAATAAAGGTTTGAAGCATTTTTCAGTTTTCCTCTCTGCGAAGAACGCCGACGCTTTTGAAAGTTCTTCGGCGAACTTTTCATCTTGCCAAAGCTTAAACTGTGATCGGAGTTTAAGCTGGCACACACAAACGGGGGGCTGGGAGTACTTCCAGTTCCCTGATACATTTTGAAGAAATGAAGCATTTTTTCCTCAATTTTCTTTCTTTCTGCTTCTAATTCCTTAAGTTTCGTCTTATATAAAGTCCATTCTTCTTGAATATAGACGATACTGTATAAACGCTCATTCATTATGTTGGCATACATATTCTCTAATACAGTCGACGTTGAACATGATGTCAGGGGTGGTGTAGGTGTTGAAGTTGAGCATTATGGCTGGGGTGGTGTGGGTGTTGAAGTTGAGCTTGATGGCTGGGGTGGTGTGGATGTTGAAGGTCCTGGTGTTGAATCCGATCTAGTTGATGGTATTTATTGCGATAAAGGAACCCATTGAGTTTCCTCAACATCCAAGTTAGAGAAGTTGAACGACATATTTTCTTTTGTAATTATACAAATTGTAATGAAAAATTATTACTCTATCTAACACACTCTATTTATACAATATTATTGCTTTAAATCCCTAATGAAAAAAACTATTTTTTTTAATATCGTAAAAACATAGGTAAAACCATAACTTTTCTTATAATCATAGAACCACACGAAAAATCTAAATATAACATATTAAGAAATGTATTTAGTATAAGTTTTAGAATAACATTTTATTCAATTTTTTCTTCAACATCATCGTCAATTTCTATTGGATCAGGACGTGCGGTATTACGTTGAGGTTCAGGACGTGTGGTATTACGTATAGGTTTATTATAGATAAAGAATCGTTCTCCCGTCTTTTTTATAATATTAACATTTTTAATGTTCAGTCGGCAATGAGGACATTTCAACTTTTTCAACCGTCTTATACAATTCACGCATAACTGATGAGAACAACTGAGGAATATCATATGCTTTCCATCTACAACGTTGTAACAAATTTCACACGAGTAATGCCCATCGTAAATAACTTCCAACGGGGGACAGGCAGAAGACGGGGGGCTGGCAGTACTTTCAGTTTCTTGATACATTTTGAAAAAATTAAGCATTTTTTCCTCTATTTTCTTTCTTTCTGCTTCTAATTCCTTAAGTTTCGTCTTATATAAAGTCCATTCTTCTTGAATATAGACGATACTGTATAAACGCTCATTCATTATGTTGGCATACATATTCTCTAATACAGTCGACGTTGAGCATGATGTCAGGGGTGGTGTAGGTGTTGAAGTTGAGCGTGGTGGCTGGGGTGGTGTGGATGTTGAAGGTTCTGGTGGTGAAGCCGACCTAGTTGATGGCAATGTCTGCGATAAAGGAAACCATTGAGTTTCCTCATCATCCAAGTTAGCGAAGTTGAACGACATATTTTTTTTAATTATACAAATTGTAATGAAAAATTATTACATCAACACTCTCTATTTATACAATGTAGTTTAATAGTGTTTAAAACACACTCATATACCATTCACATACTGTGTAACATATCAATCGAACAACCAAAATGACCGGCTGTAGCGTAGGCATGCTCCCAAAAATGCAATGGGAGAAGGATTATATCTTAAACCATATAAAACTGCATATGGATTGTATTATAGCCCAGCTTCAAAAAACTTTTAGAAAATCTACCCAATCGCCCCCTAACAGATTTAGAAATAAGAAAATATGGTAAACATCTAAAATACTTTAGAGGTGTTTTCATGCGTGATTCTCTACCTAAACGACCATTCAAACAAGAATGTGGTGTTGTCAATTTGGATAATGCAAAAGGTGCTGGAACGCATTGGGTAGCATACTATAAAAATCATAATTATAAAGAATACTTTGATAGCTTTGGAGACTTGCAACCGCCACTTGAGATTGTCAACTACTTAAAGTTTCCCATTGAATATAATTATGAACGAAAACAAAAATTTAATACATTTAATTGCGGACACTTGTGTTTAAAATTTTTATTCAATAAATATAAATTGGATTGAAATATTAAAAAAATAAATTATTTTATTTTATTTAAAACCTGAAAAACAAGAAATTTCCCACTCAATAAATAAAAGACTTTTTACTTTTTTATGTCTTATTTTTTATTAAAAAAATTTTTATTAAAAAACAAAAAACCTGAAAAAAGAAATCCCTCAACAAATAAAAACAACTTTTTTTTAAATTTTGAATTCCTTTATTTAGACTATAAAATATCAGAGTCTGTAAAGGTTTTATATAGAATGTAAAATTTTTCTCCCTCGAAGAGCACATAATTCTCCTCGAGTTTGATGGTGGTCCAGTAAGACTCTTCTCCATCGGCGAGGAAGACATCAATATAGTCTTCCCTCCACTTCATCGTACAGTTCTTCTTCAGAACGTAATGCATTAGAAGTGTTTCAAACAAAGGTTTGAAACATTTTTCCGTCTTCCTCTCTGCGAGGAACGCTGCCGCTATTGAAAGTTCTTCAGCGAACTTATCATCCTGCCAAAGCTGAAACTGTGATCTCAGTTTAAGCTGGCACACACAACTCATGTTTTCACAAAACATTTTACTTTTTTAATAATTCCAATATGTTAACTTACTCCCTTTTTATAAAAATTTTCAATAATTCGAACATCTGATAAGAAACAATGTGTTTAGAGTTTTCTAGCATTATATATAAAAATTCTTACTTTTCAGTTGTTTTAATTGTGGTTTTTATGTTTAAAGAAATGCGGTAACTTGAATTTTTTTTCTTTTTTATTCGCTAAATATAAAATTGAAAAATAAAATAAAAAAACCGATTTATTTTCAAATATACACACATATTTATGTACTTTATTATTTCATATTACATTCTTATAAACTACTTAATCTATATATTTACATTTAAAAAAAATATCATCATCATCGTCTTGCATAAATTCTCTATATACATTTAAATTTGATGATGATGATGATGTTGATGTTGACATTATTTTATAATGTCCCCATGCATATGTATTGATATCATTTTCTTTAATAAATCTCTTATCGTCTAAGTAACTTAATGTTAGTTTACTAAAATTTTGTGTATAAATTTGATGGATCTTATATCTTAATATATACATTGTGTCATAGTACAATTTTTTCTCTAATAAACATTTTCTAAAGTCATTTATACTTAATTTTTTAGTTACACATTGTTTAACACCTTTAATCTTTTTAATTTCCTTATCAACTCTATCGATTTTTACTGAATACATTTTAGCTCTTAAACCAATGAATTCTTTAATATTTTTTCCATTACACTCATCCTTCATCATTCCTAATACTTTTTTATTAATTTGGGGAAAATTATACAATTCACGCATAACTGATGAGAACAACTGAGGAATATCATATGCTTTCCATCTACAACGTTGTAACAAATTTCACACGAGTAATGCCCATCGTAAATAACTTTCAACGGGGGACAGACAGAAGACGGGGGGCTGGGAGTACTTTCAGTTTCTTGATACATTTTGAAAAAATTAAGCATTTTTTCCTCTATTTTCTTTCTTTCTGCTTCTAATTCCTTCAGTTTCGTCTTATATAAAGTCCATTCTTCTTGAATATAGACGATATTGTATAAACGCTCATTCATTATGTTGGCATACATATTCTCTAATACAGTCGACGTTGAGCATGATGTCAGGGGTGGTGTAGGTGTTGAAGTTGAGCATGATGGCTGGGATGGTGTGGGTGTTCAAATTGACCATGATGGCTGGGGTGGTGTGGATGTTGAAGGTTCTGGTGGTGAAGCCGACCTAGTTGATGGCAATGTCTGCGATAAAGGAAACCATTGAGTTTCCTCATCATCCAAGTTAGCGAAGTTTAACGACATATTTTTTTTAATTATACAAATTGTAATGAAAAATTATTACATCAACACTCTCTATTTATACAATTTTATTGCTTCAAATCCCTAATGAAAAACTAAATTCTAAGAACTCTTACAATATGCAAATATAAAAACAACCGGCATTAACGCATCACAATCACCTTACATCACCCTACATATTAAACACACTATTTACTAAACAACCGACATTAACATAACATGACACACACATATAAAACACACTCATATACCATTCACATACTGTGTAACATATCAATCGAACAACCAAAATGACCGGCTGTAGCGTAGGCATGCTCCCAAAAATGAATGGAAAAAGTGGTCCAGAAACCCCATAAACATACTACTTACTAATACTATATTCTAGAGAAATGTAGGTACATTCCATATTTACTCGATCGCTTGTAATAGAGTTGTTCTGTTTAGAGATCAAATCGTCAATGTATTTTCGTTTTCGAAAGCCTTTTTGGCTGTTACGATTCTGTTTTCGAAGAATATCTTGAGTTTGTGTAGCTGTTATTGGAATTTCCTAAGTATTTGGAACTGGTTGTGTCACTAGACTCTTTACTGTTGGAGTTGAGCTTTCTACTTTTGTTTAGGGATGTAGGCATATAATCCAAAATAATTTACAAAGTTGCCAGTTCATTAATATTCGGATGGTTCCAATTTCATTTTTTCTCTACATTTTATTTGTGGTTAGAATGTGAGCGTACTCAAATGGGTACAGTGAAGTACAAAAGTAGTGGACCTGATATCAAAAAAAGAAAAAAAATATTTTAAACATTCTCAATTTTTTTTCAGTAAATTTTAAAAGGTATTTTGGTTTAGAGTTCCGCTTAGAACACATACTAAAATTCTAATACTAAAACCTATCAAAGATTATTGTTTAAAACTACGAATAATTTATTTGTTTTTCTTTTTTTTACTTTTAAAGTAGTCACCTTGCATGTCTCTCTATATCTCTCTCTCTCTCTCTCTCTCTTTGTAGAACATTTCCAAACTAGATTTTATTTTCTCTAAAAATGTGGCCTTAGTATCTAAAAAAAAGAAAACCATGAATAAGAAAAAAAAAAGAAATTAAATAAAATTGTAAAAAAAAAACAAAATTTTAATTGAAAATTACAAGTAAATAAAATAAAAAAAGGAAAAAAATATTTAATAAAACGTGTTCAAAAAAAATGAGTATAAAAAATCCCCTCTTACAATATAAACTTTCAAAACTATGGTCACAAAACAAACTAGACTAAGTCCTTATAAGTGAAAATTTGTTTCGTTATTTAATGTATACTGGGAATTTAAGTAAGTTTTCACTTATAATGTTTTAAGCCTAAAATGCTTTGTAATCGTAGAATTACGAAAAATAGTAAAGAAAAAAGAAATTAAAATTAAAAAATAAATCTGAAAAAAATTACAATTAAAATTAAATAAATAATACCACTTAAAAACAATAAATGAACAATAATATTTATAAAAAAAAAAAAAACAAACAAACAAACAAACAATAAAAATAAAATTTAAAAAATAAAAAATACTACCAACTACAACTACTAATAAAATTAATTACTTAAACTATTAAACAATACTATTGAACTAAAGAATATATATATATACATACATACTATACTATACAATATACATGCAAACTCTGATAATAATTAACAAAAAATTGAAACAAAAAAAAAAATTATTACTCCCAACTCCTTTCCCTCTCTTTATAAAAAAAAAAAAATAATTAAAAACCAAACTTTGATTTTTGTAAAGCAAACGATTTCAAGCATTCGAATAGTGAAAATAATTAAAAAAAATATTTGAAAGCATTTGCCTTACAGAATCCGTTTAAAAAATATTTCTTTTCCATTTAATTTTATTTCTTAAAAGCTTGGCTTTAAATTGATAAAAAAAAAATAAAAACAAAACTTTTTTATAAAAATTAAAATTAAAAAACCTCTCTCTCTCTTTCTCTTTCAATTCTATCTTTTTTATGCCACCACAAATAAAACAATATTTTCTTCCATTCTTTTAAAAAAATTGTATTAAAAAAATATTAAAAAACAATAAGAAATAAAAATATTTTTAATGTTGCCTCCAAAAATAATTCTTTAATAATAAATTCTCAAATTTTTTCCTTTTTTCTTCTTAACGCTAAAGCTACAGTAATAACAACAATAAATCGCGAGCCAAGTTTTTTACAATCCTGGCTTAATTTTCCATTCCTTTCTGTTTTGTTTCTACTTGTAGCCTAGTGTTGTTTAATAATTACATTATAAACCGCGTTTATTATATAAAAAAGTAAAGTAAAATAAAAAAAAAATAACAAAAAAAATATTAAAGAAAAACCCCCGCGTACTGTTACATGTTAAGATTTAGCCTTTTAAGTACTAAATTTAATAAAAACAAAACAACTGAACATAAAATTACTTAATTTAAGTTTAAATTACCAAAAATTATTTTATTTAATAAGAACAACAACAACAACAACAAGAAGAAAAAGTAAAAATAGAAAAAAGAAATTATATAATAAATGATTTTATAAAAACAAAAATATTCTCAATTGAATTATTTTTTAATTTATAATTCATCTTAAACGTTGAAAAAGGTAAGTCAGGTAACTAAAATTTCTTAACTGAACAGCTATATGGTATTATTTATTTCGTCACCAATTCTCCTCGTTTTTACTTTATACTACTTTCTTGATTACATAGATAATTGGGCATTACATTGGCCTTTAGTCAGGATTACAATCTAGCGTCTTACACCACTTATGTTGTGTGTGTTAATTTTATACATGAGCGGCGGGACCTACAGTTTAATATCGACTCCGAACGACAGATTTTTTGAGAAACTTTTTCATGGCATGTTTATTTACTCACAGAGTTTTTGCCAGAAATCTGCTGAGAGGAAGTCGCCGACGAAATAATTTTTTTTCATTTTTTGATGTCTGACCTGGGATACGAATCTGGGCTTTACGTCTAATAAGCCAACACACTAGACTACGTGCGAGTTCAATGTTATTTACTCTGAGATTTATTGCCAGAGATCTGCTAAGTGTCGATCGCCAAAGAAATATTTTTCCATATTTCGTTTTGTTAGAGATGTCTTATCTGGGGTCTGAACTGAGGCTTCACGGCGCCTGTAGTTTCTTAACTCGTATGTCGAATAATATTATCATCGTCCTGTTACATTTCAGGATGAGCTTCAGACTCTTGCCCTCTTTTCTTCGTTGCTTTTGCCTTTTTGTTGACTGTTAAAGATGCTAATAAACCTCCGGCCTTCCCCATTGCAATTCTGCGATCAGGTTCCCTAATTTGTTTCCCTTAGAGTATGCAGAGTCTCCTATCTGTAAATTTTAATAAAATAAAGTATGTTTGAGTTAACATCGAAATTTTTTATTCAATTGAAAGACCTATTGATGCCATTTTATGTGGAATATAACATCATTCTACTAACTGTTACGACTTCTCCGCAAGAACCAATTTCCCGTAACTCAGAGCCATAAATCTGGGTGATGGCATACGTTATTTTGGCTTTAAAGATCGGTGTGATTTGTGGCTCACTTGCATACACCTGCAGCTTAAGGAAATACCCCCCCCCCCCCCAAAAAAAAACGTCTATGCGGTTAAATCACACGATCTCGATGGCCACTTGACATAGCCTTCACGTGGGATGACCATGCCCTCAAATTACTTGTGCAGTATATTCAATCTTTACGAGGTCCTGTTGAAAATATATGTTGTTGTGTCCAGGTCATAAAGTCCAGGCCAACAGAAGTTGGTGGTACTCATTAATTTAAGTTGAAGGAAATGTGGTCCGATGATGCTGCCAGCTCAAAATCCACATCAAACAATGACTTTTTGGAGATGCATTGGACGCTCTTGAATCTCATATGAATTGGTATTCATTCACGCATCCCTGACAATGATTTTTCAATAAAAATTGGGGACACCAAAGAACATAGAAATTAAAGGAATAACAATAACAAATAAAAAGCAAGGTTTTAGAAGTTCTCCGATACACAGCAGCGCTCTACGTGGTCCATTCGTTTACACCAATTTTGCCATACTTTTTCCGGCATTCTCAACAACTTCATATTGTCTTCGGCGGATTGGAGTTGAGAGATTTTAGGTGTCCCTTTAAAATATAGGTTAAGAAAAACAAATCACTTGATCTTGACCACCAATGCCCTGCTCCACAATGTGAAATCAATTGCTCACTAAATTATGCTCTCAAAAGGTTAATTTTATTGAGAGTTGTATAATATTACAATCAGGAACATAATTCAAACACCAGTTTTTACGTTCGGTAAGCAACGTAAGAGTATTTAAAATTTTATTAAAGAGCTAAGGCAAGACGTCCTAATTAGTGATTATGTATGCGACAGCATCAACCCTTTGTCAAAGGGAAAAAGTGTGACTCAACAAATAATCCAAAATTTGAATAGACTGAACCAAAAGTAAAAAGGTATCCAAAAAATAATGAACATTTACGCCCTAATAAATACAGAGGCATACAACAAATTATGTATAGAATTTTAAATTGCTTAAGGAAGTGTAAAAAAGGAACATATGTTTTGCCCAATTTGAATTTCAACACTCACACATCCTTACACACACACGTGAGCACATTCTCACAGAGAATCATATGACTGCGCTTCAGAGAGAAAGAAATTTAAAGAATTTAAGTTTAAAGTTCAAAATTTTTTTTTGGTAATTTTTTAAAGTCAAAGAGAACATTAAATATGGAGTACCTTTATGAAATGATTGTGGGTGGCTGTGAACTGAACCATAAAAAGCGATTTTATTTTTGTATACTTAGTACAAGTGAAAAAATTGAGACACTCAATCAACCCAGATATGGGGAAGACCATAAGCGTGTTATGTTTGAACAAGAGTGAACGGGGCAGATTGGTAGGTGTCTTCACTGAACTTTACATAGCAAATGAACGATATACATAGATACGGCAGGGAATGTGTAAAGGACATCGATGTAATACTTTTCATATCATTACCCAGCTTTCTGATGCAAGAGATTCAAATATTTAATCGATGATATCCTATAAATAATTAAGAAAGTGTTAAACAGAACCTTTTCCCACATACATACACACCAGCGTTGCCATATTTTTTTTTTCAAAAACTTCAAATTTAGAGAAAAAAACTGATTTTCAACTGAAAAAACTGCACATCCAAAAAATTTATAATTCAATTCATATATTTTTTTTATTAAAACATAACAAAACAAATTAAATTAAATACATATAATAAAAAATATAAATATAATTCAGTTTTATAAAAAGTATTTGAAATAACATGCATTTTCGTAAATTGAGTTAATTTCTCCTGTCACTTAATACTAATTAGATTTGTGCATTTCTTTGGTAAATTTGATTGTCATTTCTTTTGATTGCACGAAATTGCTGCAATTACTGTTATTTTTTTTTAAGAAAATCTTTAGCTCTTAAAATGCCACATAGTGTTGGCACTTCTAATCTGTTCCTAGTTTTATTTGTATTAATATTAATTTGTAAAAAAATTCTTTCAACATTAGCAGTTGCAACAGGTACTGACAACATTGCAAATACCAGTTTTTTTAAATTAGGAAAAGCTTTAGTTCCGTCGCCACGTTTTGTTTTAAATATGACTTACCCAAAAAGTTTCAATATTTTCTACGTCTAATAAACCCAAGTCTTCAAAATTAATGTGCATTAGTTCACGTAGTAGTTCATTTCTACTACATTTGGCACAAAACCACATAATTTAAAAATACTTTTATTGTTATTTTTCACAATTATGGCTTTAGAAATTGGAATTAAAATAACAAAATTGAAATTAAAAAATTTAAATGTAAAAACTGCAAAATCTGCATAATTTACAGAAAAACTTACTTTTTTAAACAAAAAACTTCAAAACTGCTCAATGCTCAGAAAAACTGCAAAATGCAGGTAAATCTGCACATTTGGCAACGCTGATACACACATACAACTCTTCAGTCAGGTTTACGACCTAGCTTCTCACACTACTTATGTTGTGTGTGTTACTTTATACATGAGTGGCGTGACCTAGCGTTTAAAGTCGACTCCGAACGACAGATTTTTGAGAGACTTTTCATGGCAATTTTATTTATTCTCAGAAGTTTTGGCAGAGTTCTGCTGAGAGGAAGCCGCCTAAGAAATTGTTTTTCACATTTCGTTTTGTGGGAGATTACTTAAACCCATTGGTAGGATTAAAGGGTTAATAACCTAAGATAATAAACACACTTAGGAGATTGTGATAAAACAATCTTACATTTCCCCTAGTCCTGGAGCCATTCGGAGCTTTTTGTGAAGCTATTGAGACTCCCACTGTCCGCCCTTGGTGGATAAGAGAGATGACCAGCATAATAGCACCGCAAGTGTTTCATGAGCATGTATCCAATAGGTTGAGAATAATTTCCTTATTCTCGTTATCTCTGCAGGTCTAGCAGAAATCATTATCCATGTGACTAAGACTAATGCATCTCGAGTGAGTACTCCGAAATAGGTATCAAGCAATGACTCCGGGAACAATGTTTAGCGTGCAATATCAGCAGACTTTCTAGCATGTATTAGACATGAAGCGCTACATTGCTTTTCTATGTGCACTGGCAATCCTAAGCTTGTATGGTGTTCCTAAAGTAAAGAACTCACCCGAAAGTTGTGCTGGTTATGATAATTTATTCGCTCTGCAGTTCTCAAAATGCCAATGTGATCTGGTATGTATATATACGAAATGACAAATTTACAGTTCTCTTCCTCGTTGAGAGACTTCTGACAGCCGTAGATCATCCCAGACCGTTATTATGTTAAAATTCAGAGTATGTAGTATGGTATTATCTGTACCAGTATTGATATCACCCTTATGGTCGTCTCGAAACCCTTTTAGCTGAAGATAACATCATATAGTAGCTAGTATCGTACAGTCATTACTGGTTTTTAAAGTTTCAATAGCATTTGCCTCACTTTCCTCTTGATTCCTTAGTGTTTCTCTGTTTCATAGTGCAATTTCCTTATTTTCTTTTCAATTACTTTTGGTTTTTCTTTTTACTGGAACATTATGTTGGCGGTTAATACCCTAAGGCCAACAAAATTGTGGTCATGAGCGACAAGAGTACGTTCCTGTTTTATTACTTGCCATGGCCATTGCCATTTGATTTTCTATTTTGTGTAGAGGCTTTATGTTGTCAATTGCTCTGCCAGGCAGTAAATTTTCTTTTAAGCAACGCTAAGGTCAAATACATTAAAGTTTTTGGATGTTCGTACGTGTTACGGGCAACAAATTCAAGTCCATTTATTTTAGTTATTGGAACATCTTTAGGGAGAAAAGAATATCATCATATTATTTTTGTGGAATTTGTGAAAAAATGTGGACAAATTTTTGTATTGATCTGGTGGTATTAGTTTTCAACATGTCCGTGTTTGACAGTTTACGAAATTACTCACAAAATGAGAATAAAGTGCCCTGAAACCAAACCCGTACTACGTTTTAGTGAAATATTAATTGAGAATGACAAAAGAAGGAAAGAAAGAATGCCCGACGATATTAAGATATTTGAAAATACTCGAGTGTATAATTATGTAGAGAAGGGGTATACTAAGATGAGGGATTTTGCAAGCATGCGATTGCAATTATTGAATGCCAACAGCCATAAAGCTACGTCCACAGACCAACCATTCCATTATGAGGGACAAAACATTAAGATTCATTTCTTTTAATCATTTAGGAATACTGAGTTATACATAAAATCTCATTAAATTGCTCAAACTGGGTGTATAGGAGTTTAAGGAACTCTTTTTTAAATCTAGCGGACAAGAAGCACTTTTCAATATTTCTGGGTGTTTATAAGAACCAATTTTATGTGAAGTCTTACCATTTGACCCAAGACAATGCGCTTAGATGGCTACTTTAGCTGATTTTCTTTCAATGCTATTTTAAAGGTGATCAATTGGGTTTGGCCTCTTGTACAGGACTCTCGTAATCGTTATGCATTTCTTTGTTTCTACGAAATAATGGAATTTCTTTTATTCCATTTTCCTAATGTGTGTGTAAATGGTTTGGGTTTGTGTCAGTACTTAACACATTCGACATTAGCTCCCTGTGCGATGAATGTTCGACTTTGAAGTGAATGTTTCCAGTGAGCTTGTCTCT
This sequence comes from Sarcophaga rosellei, assembly GCA_930367235.1. Taxonomy (NCBI): domain Eukaryota; kingdom Metazoa; phylum Arthropoda; class Insecta; order Diptera; family Sarcophagidae; genus Sarcophaga; species Sarcophaga rosellei. The sequence goes on from OV884019.1 coordinate 35,170,341, forward strand.
ACGAAATTTTTGCTTCTACTGGAATTTTTTTGAATCCATTTTCCCAATGATGCAAACTTTAAGTACAATTTTTTTGCCAGAAGTAATTAAAAGTGTCAATGTTTTGGGTTTGTGTCCGTACTTAACACATGCCATATTAACTTCTAGTGCATTAATGTTTGACTTTTAAGTGGATGTTTCTTGTGCGTTGAACTTCAGTTATGATTTGACATGATTAGGTTGAATCTATTAGAAGTATTTTTTTGTACTATTTTTTGAGAATTGGTCATGGTTGACTAGTAGGTGAAGTGACAACCTCGGCATTTCAAAAAAAAAAAAAGCACACACAAGTTAAAATATTTCTTAAAGTGCTCTAAGGGTATATAATTGCCATGAGAAGCTGCTTAAATACAACGTTTAGAGTCGTCATTAAACTGTAGATGTCGCCACTCACACGTAAGATTAACATACATACATAATTGGCCATTACAACCCTTTAGTCAGGACCTAGCTTGTCACACCACTCATGTTATGTGCGTTAATTTTATACGTGAGTGACAGGACCTACAGTTTAACGTCGACTCCGAACGACAGATTTTTTAGAAACTTTTTCGTTTTTGCCAGAAATCTGCTGAGAGGAAGTCCCCGAAGAAATATTTTTCTTTTCATATTCGGTCAGACATCAAGACCGAACCCAGACTTTGCGTCTAATAAGCCAACACACTACCTACTAGACTACGGCGACGTAAAATTAACGTAACGTAAAATTTAGTTATGAAGGAGTCACATAAAAAGTAAACGTTGTTATATACATTAACTCACAGAGTACCATCAATAATGAAGAATATGAGCTCATCAAAGACAAGGACGTTGTACAGCGTATTAATATCCAGCGGACTCGCTGGCTCGGCCATGTCGTTTGAATGGAGGAGGATGCTCCGGCGAGACGGGTATTTGATGCGGGGATATGTAGGTAGTAGGCTAAGAGGACGACCAACTGGCGACGGTAAGTAAGTTCATGGAATTGACGATTGATTTCGGGTGGATGACACTGTTCAAAGAGTAGCCTTATTAACCAAGGTTAGATAAATGGTTTGGAGTGTTAGCTTTGACAACAAAGCCTACTTGAGCACGCATAGCGGCCCGTTATGATGCCACAGGTAAGTGCACTTCACTGTACTTACCGGATTCCACAAAACTCATCAAAGAAGTTAGTCAGCGCAGAGGCCATATTAACCAAGGTTAGTTAGTTAGTCTGTTGAAAGTCTGTTTCCATAGCTTAGCACTGAGCTTATAAGGCGTAGGGAATCTAATTTTTTGTGACATTTCCTGAATGCTTTTTCTAATGTCCCAATTAAAATTTTCCTAACATAACCTTTCTAATTAAAAAATAAATCAATTAAATTTACATTAAGTTTAATGGCTGTTTGTATGTAATGCAACACAAACTTAAATATTAGAAAAACCACGAATTATCAAAAGGATTAGAAAACTCATTAGTGTACTCAAATGTTATTAAAATAACAGCTCAACCTCAACCTTTGTGTCCTCTTTTAACCCCTAACCCTGCAAAAGGACTTTTTTAAACAAAAACAAAAGAGGAAAAAAATGGATAAGAATTTAAATTAAAATAGAAAAAGCTTCGAGGAAATGACAACAAAAAAAGAGGCAGGGAGAAAAAGTATTTCGAAAGACAAGATGTTGGTATTTTAACCGCAGAAACCTCTAAACTTGTTAGAAATTTAACACGACATTATATTATATAACCCCAGCATTTTAATGAAATTTATTATTCAATTTAAATATTTTTGTAATTCTCTATAGCTATCCTCTCCATTACTCTATCCTAACACGGTTGGTTTGAAACAGCATGTTTGGTTTACTATAGAAAATTACCTGAGCTTTAAATACCATACAGTGCAGAGGTAACATGAAACCTGGTACGAAAGAAAGAAACAAAAATAAACTGGAGATGTTAAACAAGAAGACAACAACGTTTTATTAAAACAAAGCAAAACAAAAAAAAAAACAGAGCAAAACAAACTACAGAGAGAGGGCCAGTCCGTGAGAGAAGCAACAAGATACCAATTTCAATTTAAAGTTAAACAATCTGTAGTTGGGTACTCAGTAAATGGTTTTAAATGTATTCAGTTACAACAACGTGTAACGCACAATGCAATGAAACCAGCCATTGGTTTTAAACGTGTACAAGAAATTGTTTTGGTGTCTTCTCTTGTATCCAACAACGAAATTAAATTGCACTGCATCGCTTGGCACTGCTCCATAAAGTGATACGATCATGGAGGGATAAGAAATTGGTAGAAGGATGGCGAAATCTTTGATGATGCACTGTGTGAGGAAGTTTAAGATATCCTACCATTCTCTATCATTTGTTCATCTCACTCTGTCTCTATATCCTTAAGACCGCAATGTAAACTACCTGAAGGTAAAGAAGAAGAAAATAAATCTCTTTGTGTGCACAATGGGCCATACTAGAAATGGAAATGTACTTTGTTCGACTCTTGTTAATTCTTCAACCAATTTTTTGTTTGTTATTTGTGTACTGGTCTTCGCTATAAGAATCACAAGATCTTTGAGAATTTTGTAGTTATAACGACTTCTGAAGCGATCTTTTCGTAATGTTTACATCAGATGGATATCACTTAATAACCGGCTCCGGTTGAACGTTATTAATATTTCAGTGAAGAAGGATATTTATTTAAATCTCTTGGTATGATATCGTCACAAACTAAGAATTTAAAAAAAAATCTGTGAAAACGTCCCAGTTAATATTCTCTTCTGTTCTGTTCAGTGACTTAAAAAATTAAAAGCCATAAAATACAACACTTTTAATGCTGTAATCACGTTCATGTTTACATATGTAGCGTATGAGTAATATTGAATTATTTTCGCAAATATCACTCATACGCAACATATGTAAACAGACCAGTTCAATTTAAACAAGAAATCAACATACTACCTACTAGACTACGGCAACTTTTTTTATTCATTTCATTATTATGCAACACATTTTATAAAAACAATCATTGGCTATGAAAATTGTTGCCGACTATGTGGTTGGACTGGTTTTTTAAATACCGTATGTTTTATTATAACGACTTCTGAAGCGGTATTTTCATAATAATTACATCACATGCATAGCACTTAATATTTTACCCTCATCACTATTGCCAATAAAAAGAGAAAAAACATGGGAGGACTAATTTTCAAAATGGCTGAAATTTTTGGCCAACAACGTGATTCTTCCTAGAGATATCACTCTGGTTACGGATTAAGATTTTAAATTGAAAATATTGTTTATTCCCAAAGGCTCAGGCTAATCCACCTGGATAGCAGAGACCTCTCTCGTACGACAAAACTAAAACTGCACAAGACGCTCATCCTCCCCTTGCTTCTTTATGGCGCAGAGGCACGGACGATATTAAGAACCACTGATACAGCAGCATTAAAAGTATTCGAGAGAATTGTCCTACGTAAGGTCTTGGGGCCAGTGCGAGTTGGCGATGGTTTCTGCATCCGATCCAACAATGAGCTGTATGAGCTCGCACACGACATGGAGTTTGTCCTGTGTATTAACATCCAGCGTCTACGCTGGCTCGGCCACTTCGTTCGAATGGAGAGGAATGCTTCGGCGAGACAGGTATTTGATGTGGGTTTTTGCGGAAGTCGGCGAAGAAGACAACCTTGTTTGCGTTGGGAGGACCCAATCGTGGAAGACCTGTTATCGATTGGTGTAAGCAACTGGCGAAAATGCGCAAGAAGCAGATATACCTGGAAGGATGCGTTAATGCAAACCGAAATTCGTTAAACGGCTTGTTAATGACCATTACGTAAGTAAGTCAGGCTAATCAGTCGATGAGGGATTCGTGGCACTACACAAGTTGAACGTAATTCCTCTGCTGTACGCCAATTCTCACGGTTTATCGGTTATTGAAGATGAAGATAAATTAAAAAAAATAACTGTGGTGTTCAGCCTTGTCACCAGTCACCTATAAATTTGGAAACACTCATTGAGAGACAGGTGAATCTCGTATTTAGAAACCGCTTTTATGCACTACACACCTCAACGGCGGTAGTATGTAACAAAGTTTTCTTCATAATCGGACTCAACAACTTACTTCCTCAATTGGTCGTTACACTACGCAAGTTGTATGTGTTAATTTTGTCCATTCGTGGGAGGACCTACAGTTTAAAGTCGACTTTGAATGACAGATTTTTAAGAAAGTTTTCATTGAAATTTTGATTACTCGAAGAGTTTTTGTCAGAAGACTGCGATAAAATGTTTAATGATATTTCGTTTTATTCAAGAGCTAGGGTTTGAACCACAGGCTAGACTGTAATCAAGCTACCTACTAGGCTACAGGTACTAACAGGAAGAGCGGATGCGACAAGGCAAGGAACTTTTCTCACTGTGCCCCAAGAGTGCTGAAGAGTGTAACTTTTCTGTGGAGTAACAGGTCAGAGAGTATCGTAACAAACTCGGCAAAGATTAATCATTCAAATGACGAAATTACCATAGAGAAGATTTGGAAGATAATAACTGATAATCATAAGGTATAAGATTCGAACCTCTGCATATGTTGCATTAAATCCTTCCAAACATGTTCAGTCAGTCTCAATGACGAGTCTTCAAATCTGCGAGTAACTTGATGTCGTCCTAATGGAAAACATCATTTTCCCTTCGTTCAATTGTTGCTGTTCTTTTTTGATAGTTTTGACAGCAGAACTCAAATTTGATTGTTCTGTCAAATACTCAGATAATCTTGCTTAGCTTTTAATCCAGGCTTTGAGGAATATCTTCGTCAAATTAAAATTTTACAATCTGTAGACCTCAACACAGACGTTCTTATATATGACTTAAAAATTTCATTTACATATTTGCTTGACTCGTACCCATTGTGCAGATACATTATGTGGCAACGCATTTACACCATTTCCACTTAATATAATATTTTGCAATTTATTTACAAACATTTTATATTTTTATTTGACAAAAACTCCATAAGGTATTACGGTGCTCAAGGGAAGCAAAATAAAACAAAGAAAATGCAATACGTTACAACAAAAACAAAACTGAAAAGAAAAAGCAATACAGAGAACAAAAAGAAATACGCAATTTACCTTAAAGTATGCAAGTTAATGTTTATCTTGCTCTGCTTGTAATACAATACGCATCGTTATGTTATGAAATTTTTCTCTTACTTCCTATCTTTTCTCTCCTTCTAAATGTATACATAAGCATTTACGTTTATTTATTTCATTTTCACTGTGTCTCTCTCTCTGCTGGTAAAAACAAGTAAAACCTGCAAAAGAAATATTTTACCGTGGAATACTTTGGCATTCTCATATTAAATGCACACACACTCTCAATGCATATATGTACATATGTATTGCAATATCATCAACAACAACAACGACAGGGGCAAAATATACATAAATGTTGCATGCAGCATTACAAGTTTATGTTGCAATGTCTCCTTAAGCCTGAGTAACGTCGTTCAAGTGCTTGCTGGAGTGCCTTGAATTGGGGGTAAGTGATGTGGGTGAGTATTATTGAAGTGGATGAGTGCAGTGGTTGAGTTCTCTTTTTCTCACGATCTTTTTTCACATTCCCCCCAAACATTTCAGGGACATTAAATGAAATTGCAAGTAACGTGAGCAAGAGTAAGTAAGAAGCAGAGTATTTGAAGAGCATTTAATGAATTTATTTAATTTTACACTTGCATTGGACAATTAAATTATTTGCGAAACACATTCCCTTCATGCCACTAAAATCGTACTAAGTTAGTTTAAGAAGAGTGTAAGTTATCGAACGTATAACTAAGAAATGAGAAATTCACAACAGATGGAATATTTTGAGCACACGGTTTTAGTAATTTAGAATAAAGTCAAGACATCATTAAGAAGAAGTTAAGCTTGATTTGTACGAAGCTTATCCTAAATAGATTCGAATAATGCGCAGAGCGAGAGCTGTTTTATGCAGCACAGAAGTGATGATTTTAACAAAGTAAACTAAGTCCTCCTTGGGCACCTCAGTTATTAAATATTATTGTTGTCAAACCGATGAGGAAAATGCAAAATCATTGGTAGGATTCATCCTCTCATATAGGATTCATGCAAAAGCAACTAAATTAGACACCTTACTGACAGTACTGATAGCGGTTGCAAGCGGATTTTGCATACAAGAAGAACATGAAGGCTATAGAAATGAATTTTTGCATCGTATCCACTACGACAACAAAAGCTCCCAGAAATTTTATTTGATTTATTATTATATGTGACTAGGCTGATGCCAAATCAAGACTCGTAAGTTTAAAAGAGTCGAGTCTCATCTGTTACGAATAACTAAACTCCGGTCAGAGACTTGAATCGTATTTACTTGCTTAGTTTTTTTTTTCAAACCTTCAGACAGGATTACGATATAGCTTCCACCACTGTTTTTTGTGTTAATTTTGTCCATGAGTGGCAGGACCTAAAGCTTAACGACGACTTTGAGCGGCAAATATGTGAGAAACTTTTTTGCCAGAAATCTACTGAGAGGAAGTCGCCGAAGAAATATTCTTTCATATTTCGCTTTGTTGGAGATATTGAACCGTGGTCAAATATCCAATAAGCCAACACACTACCTGCTAAATACTAGAAAGATACGTACTCATCTGTAAATCTGTTGATACGATAAGTTAAGGATTTAAAAAAAGCTTTGAAAACTTCCCATTTAATATTTTCTTCTGTTTTGTCCTATTCAGTATGTCATTTAATTCTGTATCTTGAGATTTTATGATGTACATACATACATAATTGGCCATTACAACCCTTCAGTCAGGATTACGACCTAGCTTCTCACACCACTCATGTTGTGCGCCTTAAGTTTATACTTAAGTGGCAGGACCAACAGTTTAACGTCGACTCCGAGTGACAGATTTTTGAGAAACTTTTTCATGGCAGGTTTATTTACTCTCAGAGTTTTTGCCAGAAATCTGCTGAGAGGAAGTCGCCGCAGAAATATTTTTTTTCATATTTCGTTTTAATGTCTGACCTGGGATACAAAATACAAACACGGTCTTTATGTCTAATAAGCGAACACACTACCTACTAGACTACGGCGACTATGTCTGATGTATAAAACCTTAAAATACAACACTTTTAAGACTGTTATCATGTTCATGTTTACATATGTAGCGTATGAGTAATATTTAGTTATTTTCGAAAATATCACTCATACGCAACATATGTAAACAGATCAATTGAAATGTAATAATAAATCAACATACTAGACTACGGCGATTTTTTCATTCATTTCATCATTATGCAACATATTTTATGAAAAAAAAAATCGTCGCCTATGAATAATGTTACTGTGTTTGGACTGATTTTTGAAGATCCTATGTTCTATCGCTTGGTTGATGAATTGGCAGCTTTAACCGATGTAACCTTAATTTATACAGCAGGTTAAAGTGTGTCTGTGTGAGTTCTCTATACAAACTTTTCAATAATCAATTTTTATGTAGTTTTCCTTCATGGCTTCCAAGTACTTAAAATAACTTTTCAAATATTTACACATGCCTTTTACATTCAAAGTCACTTGTGACACTTGTTTTATTTTATTTTTCATATCTCATGTTGTTCCACATTTTTTTTTCTAAACTTTTATTCATACAAGTAGAAACTATTACATACAAGTTGCAGATACAAAAATTCATAGAATCAGTAAATTTAGTTCAAGGTTTTTTATTTCAATATTACAAAAGGGATAAACTTTTTGAATTTTTTTAGTTTACATATTTTTATTTTTATATAACGAGTGTTTGTCTATTCAAATATACTTTTTTGAGTAGCTTTGACAAATCAAAACATTATTAAAATATTTCCAAAAAGGCAACGTTTCACAATTTTTTTTCTACAAAAACCTTGTTTTCTATTTTAATTTATTTGAAATATTTCGTAGTAATTGAATAGTTTTGGTGAATAGTCTTCAATCATCAGACTATTCGCAATAGTCTAGTTGGTAGTATGTAGGTTTATTGTTTCATTTCAACTGGTTTGTTTAGATATGTGGCGTATGAGTGATATTTTCGAAAATAATTAAATATTACTCATACGCTACATATGTAACCAAGATCATGATTACAGCATTAAAAATGTTGTATTTTAAGGTTTTTAATTTTATATACATCATAAAATCTCAAGATACAGATTCAAATGATAAACGTAACAGGATAAAACAGAAGAGAATATTAAATGGGGGATTTTCAAACATTTTTTTTTCAAATCCTTACCTTGTGACGATATCGTATAAACATATGTATCTACAGATGAGTACGTGTAACTGATAACTGTATATGAATCCACTATCATTGCACTTGTTGAAGGACAATTATGATATTACCATGGGCACCGCAACCACTTTTAAACAGGGTTTTCCAAGTATACCATAAGCAGATGCTCTCTTATATTAGGTAACCTTAAGCAGTGTTAGCAGTCATCGTAGCCTAGTAGGTAGTGTGTTGTCTTATTGGACATGTGACCTCGGTACAAACTCCAGGTTAGATATCTCCAATAAAGCGAAATATGAAAGAATATTTCTTCGGCGACTTCCTCTCAGTAGACTTCTGGCAAAAACTATAAATTTATATAAATTTGCCATGAAAAGATTCCCACAAATTTGTCGTTCAAAGTTGTCATTAAGCTATATGTCCTGCCACTCATGGATAAAATTAACAAACAAGATAAGTGATGTGAGAAGCTAAGTCGCAATCCTGAATGAAGTGTTATATTGGGTGTATAAAAAACTTTATACATTGTGCCATATTGTTTTTCAAGACTCAACGTTGACCGCCATGCGTATTAAGATCGTTATTTTCCTGGAGAAATCTGAGATCAGGAAACATAATAAAAGGTAGCCTAGCTTATAAAAAGGTTTCAAGGTAAGTAATAATCGGCGTACGCTATTGACTATCTAGAGTTTTGATCTACAATTTCCTACAGCTCTAACCAAATTTCCAGTCTTTCTTCCATATATAATTATTGACTTCATTCATAGCGAATTGTTTTCTTCGTCCTCAAGAAGCTTGCTGTTCAATAGGAATCCTCTATGACAGTTATGGAAATGATTTTCGTAGTTTTTTTTAATTTTTAAAGTCCGAAAACCATGATGAAAATTTTCTCGTTTCATTTCAGTGATTGAGAGTGAGAGTTATTTCGGAAACCATTTTTTTTTTTTTTTTTTTTTTTTTTGCGGGAAGGAGGGGAAATGCTTTATGCATTCATGCAGGCCGTCACCATACATGGTATGTCGGACTCTCCCATTAGGTATACCGACTAAAACCCCACCTTGTCTCCTCACCAGGGTATATTCCACCTCGGAACCACGGTTGTATTACTTCGAGGTGGACCCCTTTTCTGGCGGGTGTGCCAGTTCTATCATCATCAGCCTGCGTCCAGGCTCCGCTCTTCTCTTATTCCACTGATTATTTCGGAAACCATAAGCATCTCACATGGTGCAATGGTTTCAGATTTCAATGATCGGATGGATATGAGAAAGCTTTCTCAAATAGTATACATTGCTCACAATCGAGGGAAGAATTAACGCCGTTTGTAAGCTTAAAGGAAATTTTTAATCTACCACAACACATTCTAGACCAAATATCAGTAGAAACAATAATTTTCACGAGGCTAATTCGAGTCAAAGAAGGCCAATTGAAATTCTAGGGACCACGTTTTGAAATTTATTCCTACCAATTATGATAACTTTTTACGTCGATTTTGAAAAAAGAAACGTATTGAGTTGTTAAAGAAAAAAGTTCCTTTCCTCCAGGACATTGCCAAGGTTATGTTTACCATTCTGGCATAAGTTGATAATAATTTCAGTGTTTTCATGTAAAATTATTTAAATTTATTGAATCAAAAATAATTCTTTCACTCTAAAAAATCTTTAACAATTGCTCTCCGTGTATACACAATATGACCCCCACCTCTCCCTGCAGTGCTTTTCCTTTAGGGGTTTCCATTTAAGTTTTAAACTGATTTTAATTTTTTTATTGTACTTTTTTTATTCCATTGAGTCCAATTACAACTGTGAGTGTGTCTTGACGCCTGGCGGTAGTGGTGTTGGTGAAAAAAGAAAAAGTGAAAATGACAAGTTGACATTTGAAACAATCGCTCGCTTCATTTTTATTAAAAACAAAACGAATTAAAAAAAAGAATAAAAAAATAGAAAAAAGAGAAAATGTGTGCATGAGACAAAAATCTTTTTTTTCTGCCATTTTTTGCGATGTCAGTTAAGTTGGACAATTTCCTGGCCATAAGCAATACCACAGCTGTCATAAAAATTAGAAAGGTGTGTGCCTTGTTTGAAAGAACGTGGTATGTAGAGTATTTACACGTAAGTGAGTGTGTGTATGTGCTAAGGAATGTGGGTGTGGAGAAATAGTTACGAGGACAGTTTGTGGTGTAATACGAAATAAATAAGGTGGTCCCAAAGCTAGTAGCGGTAGTTTAAAAAATCTTGTTTAAATATTCCCATAAAAACAGTCTGTCTCAGTCAAATCTATAAATGAGTTGGCCGCGAAAAATGTCTTGTTTCTAATCACGTGGAGGGCCCACTGTTCGACTACCGTAGTGCGTACATGACTAAATGGAGCAGGCTACCAATAGCACCAGGTATGTAAGGAAACAACTAACTAATCCCATGGGATGCCTGAAAGAAGGTTGCAAAAGAGGGAAATAATGTCAGACATAACAACAGACGAATAGAACTGAACGTGGGGTAATCATATAGCCCTAAAGGACCGTTTTCACAAAGAGGGAGTATTAGGACAGTTCAGTCAAAGGTCCTGCTGTAACTACAGAACAGCCGACGGCTAAGGGTTACGCACATACCCTGAGGCTAAGCTGAAATCTTAGATGATAACTGTACTAAAAGGAGCTGTAAAATAGGATAGGTTGAATTCATAAAATTTCAGGGCGTCTACCTCCGTCCAGAACACGTTAGTAGAATGCAAAAACTCATAAACTCCTCAATTATCTGAAAGTAGAACTGATGCCATGTCCAGGAAACAATGTACTCGGGGCATGTACAGTCACTTTCTTTTTCCGAATGCCTAGACTAAAGGACCGTGTATGTCTAAATAGCACAGCTGTAGACCAAGTATGGTATTGAAAGCAGGACGCTCCAGATAGTTAAGAAATCGACAGTGTTATCTCTTACAGATTTGAAGAAACTCCCGTCCACAGCATTGCCAAACAGAAGAAGGATAATCACTATATGTCACAAATTTCGGAATAGGAGCAGGAAAACTGATTAGTAGCAAAGAGAAGAACTAATGCCGTATTATCTCAGCCAATTGGGGTCCAAATTAATAAGAAGAGATAGTATTGCATAGCAACGGCACTGGGGATAATTGCCCTTTCTCGCCAATAATGAAATAATTTTATGATCAAAAAACAGTGACAGGACACCACCTCAACGCTGGCTTAGGTGTGGTTACTTAAATTTTCTTTATTAAAAAGAAACGCGAATAAAATTAATGATGCATTGTTATCAGTTAAAGTATGGAGACACAAATAACGAACAGAAGTAAATGATTTCTTTTATTTTACTTGTAGTTTTCGAATCCATAATAAATAAACTTTTAACAAACCTTTTTCCCATATGCTTGAAAATAAATTAAAACACAACATGGAAGTATAAATTATTTCTTAAATCGGAAACCAAAGCAATTTTTCAATCAACAAATAAACAAATTATTTACGTTCATTTAAAAATCATACAAAAGAATGTCTACTACTACTCGTACATGCTTCTTTTTGTTGTTGTTTTTAGTAACAAATAGTTTATTTTTCCTCAAACCAAACTATTCAAGTAAACAATAGAAAGAAAAGCAGAATAAAAATCAGTTAAATAAACATACAATGCGATTCATTCAACATGAACACTTGCTCATATGGAGACATGTTTGCCAGTCTAAGAGTAAACATAGTAAACTTTAACTGTAAATGTGCAAGTACATGTAGTTTAAAGCATATGTAAATAGATACTTCCGCTTTCAAATACACATACACACCATGAACGAGTATACATACACATGTACATAATAAAATGGACATGTTTTTTTAAACTTCTATGGACCATCATCAATAAATAGCAGACACAGTAAAAAACAGCACTAAGAAGAAGAGTGCATTGAGAGAGAAAATAAAACCAAAAGTAAGTAAGCACTACATGCATATACATATGAACATACCATAAAATGTTTAATATTATGATTGCTTTATCAATACTTCCGCTTGAAAAGTACATATTACAGAGAAAGTGAAAGGAGAAAAGAGAGGAAGAGAATGGATAGAGTGTTGGTAGTTATATTGCATATTGATGAGTCAATGCATATGGAACTATGTATGCATGCCTAAATATGTGTGTAGATTTTAGTTAGTTCCTCTACTGAAAAAAAGAGAAGCACTATTGGCGATTGTATTTGTGAAAAAGTTATTTCATCAGACCTAGCTTCTCATATCACTCTTGTTGTGTGTGTCAATTTTATATATACATGATTGGTGGGACTTACAGCTTAAAGTCTTCTCTGAACTACAGAGAAACTTTTTATGGCAATATTTTATTTACTCTCAAAATGTTTGTTAGAAATCTGCTGAGAGGAAGTCGCCGAAGAAATATTTTTTTCAAATTTTGTTTTATTGGAGTTGTCTGATCTGGGGATAGAATCGTGAGGCCAACTCTTACTACTTAGTTGAGATAATGAGGTGTTAGTTCTACTCTTTGCTAATCACTTTTTCCTGTTCCTATTCTGGAATCTGTGACTCATATTCGATTGAATGTTCTCTGTTCAAGAGATTTATTATCCTCCTTATCTTGGGCAATGCCATGAACGGGTATTTTTCCAAATCTGTAAGAGATAACATTGTCGATTCCTTGACTGTCTCTAGCAACCTGCTTTCAATACCAGGATACGCTATTTGAACATGTACAGTCTTTGTTGTGGGCATTTGAAAAGAGAATGTGGCTGCATATGCTCCGGGTATACTATTCCCTGAGCACGGCATCGGTTCCAATTTCAGATAATTTATGAGTTTTTAAGTTCTTGCAGTCCACTAATGTGTTCTGGACGAAGATAGGCGCTCTAAAACTTCAGTTTATGAGTCCAACCTTCGCTATTGCATTGCTTCTTCTAGTATAGTTATCATCAGGGCATGCGCGTAAATCTTGTTCAGAGACAGCTGGAGAAAATTGGTAAACCAAGCAGAATTCATCTCAAAGTTCTAGGATAAATACTTGGAAAGTAATTATCCATTATAAGTTGCTTTAATGTTATGATACAATCAAATCTGATCCAAACTGCCTGACAAATTGACCATTAAAACGAAACAATCAAGATATGTAGTTTGATTAGAATGATTTAATATGGTTTATGACTAAACAAACAAGAAATAACGTTTTTCCCGTCACCAATACCTATGTTATATTTTTACTAAATTATTCGACCAGCATGTATTGCTTTGATGGACATGAGGAACTGTATAGAAAAAAAATTTCTTGGAAAGGATTCAAAACTAAAAGAGATCTTCAAATTGGTTACACACATGCTGGTATCAATACATAGAAAATAAGTATGTTTTTGTGTATGTCTGCACAATCTATATGAATGTTGTGTGTAGCAATAATGATGTATGATGTTTGCATGTCTAACGAGACAATAAGTTATCTCTACCAAAGGGATAAAAGAACTGCAAGATACTACACTTACATATCCACACACACACGTGGCACAATGGAATGTCCATTACAAAATGTAGGGAGTATAGCAGGAGTAGAAGAATATTCTACAAAAAATAAATTTCAATATTTTATTTGGCATTTTCTGGTGTACTAAAGTGGGAGACAAATTGTCTGTCTGTCTGTCTGACTGCCTGTGTGTAATGGTTGATTGCATTTTTTCCTATGTATATAAAAAACTAAGGATTTTATGTTGCATGCATGCATTTGATATGCATTGTTTACTCCTTAAGGACTTAAATAAGAAGACAAATATGCATGAATTGTAACATTTTTGTATAGGGGAAAATGGAATTGTGTTTTTTAGACAAAAAAAAAAAAAAAAATAACAGAGAAAAAAAGAAGGAAATAATTTGATTGAAAAGATTTCATTGTGTGTACTCCTCTCTCTTTATTTGCAATCATTTGTTTCAATCAACATGCAACAAGAAGATTTCATAGAAGAAGAAACAAGCAACAGAAATGTACGTATTGTTTGAATAAAACATTACGAGCATATTTGTATATCCATCTTCTAAACTGAGACTGAGACAAACGTGTACAAATACAGTGTGACACTGAGTGATAATGATAAATTGGTGGAAATATGTTGGAAAAGAAACAGTGAAGGTTGTTTAAAAAAAAATTGATTTTGCAATTGAGAAAAAATAAGCAACTTTTTTTTTAAGTCTTTTAAGTTTTAACAGAATCGTCGACTGGCAGCTATGTGGTAGCGCTCATTGTAGAATTTCTTTAAATTAAAAAAAGAGCTTATCCAGTCGGTTATGCATTGTTCTTTGGGTCCTGTACAGCATCTAGGAGAAATTCTTGAGATAGCCGACACCAAAGTAAGTACTCCTTATTACTAATTTTCATTAATGATTACATTTATCGATAGGGTTTAAGAGCACTGATCGATATCACAAACCAGTTTCTTCCAAAGACTGAACTCTAGAAGAGTTTTGTTGATAGTGATCGGATATTGAAATGCAATACTGCACTGTTAATGGTTTTGGTATACCCACAGAGCCTGACAATGTTCATAGTAATCAGCAGAAGTAACATACATACATACAACTTCTTCTTCAGTAAGGATTACAACCTAGTTTCTCACATCACTTATGTTATGTGTATTAATTTTATACATGAGTGGGCGGGACCTGCATTTAAAAGTCCACTCCCTAAGTCCGATTTTTGAGAAACTTTTCATGGCAATTCAGCATAAGTAAACGATGATTTAATTCTTCTCAGTTTCGTTACAGCTTCATTTTCGGAAAGAACCCTGGGGCCTTAAAAAGACCTCTCTAACATACTTAATTGGACCTGTAATACATGAGTTATATGAGTTTTTGTCAATGACTATTAGGTTAGTACAATATTTAATTAGCATATCAGATCCATTATTGGAACATCTATCTCCACTAAGGTCATTAATATTATTGGACAGTGTTTAGTAGGTAGTGTGCAATAAAACGAAACATGAAAAATATTTCTTCTGCGACTTTCTCTCAATAGACTTCTGGCAAGAGCTCTGAGAGTTAATAAAATTGCCAAAAATCCAAAAATCTGCCATTTGGGTTCGACATTGAACTGTAGGTGGGCGACTTCCTCTCAGCAGATTTCTGACCAAAAATCTGAGAGAAAATAAAATTGCCATGAAAAATTTTCAAAAACCTGTCTTGTAGCATGATTATACAGTCGTCAGTACTAGCACAACATTTCATGTTTTATTTTCACACAATGTACACGAGCAAAAGAATATCCAATTGCATATGAGCAGCGGCCACTTGACACAATGTTGCTGACCGTCGCTACAGCGCAATAGTAAGGCGCACATGCGACGATCATTTGATATTCATTGACGGTTCGCTGGCGCATTGGTTTTCGTATTGTGTGGACAATGTATGTTGTTGTTGTATTACGGTTCTTGTGATCGTGTGTGACTCTCTTCACACTTTACCGTGGGAATTATGACTGTTGTGTAGCAACAATAGGCGCGCGTCATATTGCTCCCACTTGTGCCGTAATAATTATACACACAAACAAATGTAATATTGTAGAACATAAGTACAAACCTATATAATAGCATTAAGTAATGATTATACACACAAACAAATGTAATATTGTAGAACATAAGTACAAACCTATATAATAGCATTAAGTAAATATTGAAATGTATTAGAATTAAGGGACTGATTTGGAAATGCTGAATCAGCCAATAATTAGTATAAAAGAAGGGATATTTTCCCTTAAGAAGTCAATCAAATAATAAAGCTCTATTAGTGCGTATCGAGCCGCACTTATAACAAAACAAAACTTATCTTTAATTAAGTTTCCACTACAGTCTTTCGAAGTCGACTATAAACTGTAGGTCCCGGCGCTCATGTATAAATGTCATGTATATGTATATGTAATCCTAGGAGCTGTTACAGGGGGCCAATTATCTGATCAACTTAAAAATCTTGTGATGAGTGGCAGCACATACAGTTTAATGTAGGCTTTGATTGCCGGTTTTGAGAAGCTTTTCACGGCACTTTCATATACTTCCAAAACTTTTCCCTGAAGGCTGTTGAGACCAAATTGTAGGTCATAATAGTAGATTTTTATGAGAGGACATAACAAGTTATATGTTGGGAAGAAGACCCTTTTTAAAGTCAACAGTCTAAATTAAATTTTGCATTGAATATTTAAATTGTAAATGAATTTTTTTCTCTACAAAATACCCAATCGTCTGCTATAGTTCTTATCTTAAATTGAATTGCTTTTCAAACTGAACAACTTCATAAAATTCTAATCGTATGCAAATTCTTTGAAAAAGAAAAAAAAAAGAAAAAAATTTCTCAACATTTCTAAATCTAAGGGATTGTGTGTCCTTTTCTTTCCAATTTGTTGTTTTTTGTTGGCCATGCATAAATTTTTATTGAATGTAAATATTTATTGCTATTTCTCATATACATACCCTTTTATGTAGTTGTTGTTGCTTATGATTTTAAACATAAAGTCATGGAATTTTTACAGAACCCTTCAGAATTTTTTCTTGTATGGGATGAATAGTTGGGGTTAAGGACTTAAGGATATAAAATATAAAATAGCACATATTTATATTTGTACAATTTTGCAATTATTTTTGTTATTATTATTATTACTATCTGGCTACGAGTGTTATTAAATTCCAACAGTGTGGGTGAAAATAATAGTACTACTATAGATTATAGGTACATATATTCCTTAATTTTTAAGACATTTTTTATAAGTGTTCGGGGAAAACAAAAAGTGAGTCGTTAGATTAGGTTCATATTTCGACATTTAAATTTGTTCTTTAGCATACAGAGCCAACCTTTAAAAGTGCTCAATTTACTGCTGTCATTAGGAAGTACTGCTCTCTGCTTCTGCATGCGATTTAAAAAACATTCCTACTGTCATTAGTAAGTACTACTCCCTGCTGTATGCGGTTTAGAAGACATTAAAAGGACTTGGGATTATCGGCTCTTATGTAAGAGTTGAAACCTATTTCAGTTTGGTTGTAAGAGGGATATAAATTGATGAGGTCAAATATAGTGAAATATTTCTTCTTGTATCTGAAAGGATCAGGCATGATATATGTCAGTCCAAGCAATCTTCGCCTTTCGCTCTTTCGCCCTCCCGAAAATCAAGATCTTCTGACACTACCCGCCATTAAAGTTTAAGTAATAACGATGTCTTTCTGAATCTACTGTTAAATCAGTAAGCGCTAAAGAGGCTTTTTTATGTTGAGATTTAGTAAAACAATATTAACTTCGTGAGCTCAAAATAATATACTATATGATTCCCAAACAGCCGTTTCCATATTCAGTTTATATTCGAAATTAGGGAAATTAAATGAGGAAGAAATCAGCTGAACGAAAGAAATAAGGTCATACTCTGCTTAATCCCGTCCGCGTTGCTGATAAAGCCAGAATCTTTTCGGGGAATAGTAAGAAGAGTTTTATTGGGCCTTAGTAGCCGTAGTTTAGTAGGTAGAGTGTTGACTTATTATAAGTGTGGACACGGTTAGAGCCTCAGATTAGACACTTCGAACAAAAGGAATTATAAAAAAAAATATTTCTCCGGCGACTTCCTCTTGATATGAAAAGCTTCTCAAAAATCTGTCATTCGGAGACGATTTTCAACTGTAGGTCCCGCCACTTATGTATAAAATTAACACTCACTACTCACATAAGTGGTGTAAAAAACGAGGCCGTATAGGCTTGATATTGCTGACCCCGATGTAAAAGTTTATAAAAATGGTAAAAAGTATAGAGATGTGATGTAGTGAAATATTTCGTTTTCCATTTGAAAAACCCATGATTTTCATCTCCAGAAATCTAAAACATCTAACACCAACCGCCGTTACAGATGAAGTAAGAATGATGCGCTAATGAATCCAATGTTAAACCAGTGAGCGCTTAAGAGGCTTGTTTATGTTGAGATTTATTCACTTCACGAACTCAGAATAATATAGTAGGCACATCAACTGTGTTTGGTACTTAATAGTCAAGCTGCCATTCGCATATTTAGTTTATACTCGTGAGTACATAGTATTCGATCACATAAACAGACGGAATAGTGTCGCGCTCTACTAAATCCTATAAACGCCGCTTATGAAGCCAGAGACTTTGTGTATGTAAGTAAGGAGTAAGAGAAGCTTTTTTGGGCCTTAGTAGCGGTTTGATTACTGGATCTTAAATCTTTGGGATTAGAAATTAGCCGTTTCTTGTTGTCGCGTTGCTCTTTTAAAATAATCACTTCCATATACACCCATGTACTCTATCCTTAAGAGATTGCTGTGCCTGCTGTGTTGCGTCTATTGTGGTCACATTGACTGATCTTTTCTGTAAAAACTATACACATATGATTGTTACTATTGCCATTGTTGTTGTTGTTGTTGTCATTTTTATCAGAAAATATTGCTCTTCTGTATTTTAACCTTTTTTTTAGTACAATAAATAATGGACAACAAATGAAATACAAAACAGTGCCACAAATAAAGAGAGCCACAACAAAAGTTAACAAGAAATGGTTAATTAATTTCTCTCTGCTTAATTCCGTCCGCGTGGCTGATAAAGCCAGAATATTTTCGTGGAATAGTAAGAAGAGTTTTATTGGGCCTTAGTAGCCGTAGTCTAGTAGGTAGTGTGTTGGCTTATTAGACATGTGGCCACGCTTCGAACCCGAGGTCAGACATCTCAAGCAGAAGGCAATATGAAAACAAATATTTCTTCGGCTACTTGCTCTCAGCAGATTTCTGGCAAAAGTTTGTCAAACAAATCTTTCGTTCGGAGTCGACTTTAAACTGCGGGTCCAATTACTCACGTCTAAAAATCAATACACACAACATAAGTAGTGTGAGAAGCTAGGTGGTAATCCTAACTGAAGGGTTGTAATTGAGCAATTATGTATGTATGTCTGTTTTTTATTTTTTGTTTTTTAAATAATTTTCTTAAATCAGCCTAAATGCGAAGCTTCAGTTTTGTTGCTTTTAAAATAATCACTTCCATATGTACCCATGTACTCTATCTTTAAGAGATTGCTGTGCCTGCTGTGTTGCGTCTATTGTGGTCACATTGACTGACTTTTCTGTAAAAACTATACACATATGATTGTTATTATTGCCATTGCTGTTGTTGTTGTAATTTTTATCAGAAAATATTGCTCTTCTGTATTTTAAACTTTTTTATTGCAATAAATAATGGACAACAAATGAAATACAAGAGAGTGCCACAAATAAAGAGAGCCACAACAAAAGTTAACAAGAAATGGTTTCAACTGTAAACTCTTTACAGAAGTATGCAAACACAAAGGCAAGAGCGTGGCAGTAGGAATCCAGCAGAGAAAAACTCAAATAAAATACTTCATAAATTATTTGTTAAAGTTAAATTGAGCATACAACTACAAAATACACATACATACACTCGAATACAAATACAAACACAAATAAAAATATTTTTATGTTTCTCTTTGGCTTTTATTTAAACGAAAAGAGTATACACACAATAATAAAACGAATTAAAGAAACGTGAAGTGGGAAAAGTAAATCAAATGTGCTTGAGAAGCTTTTGTAGTCATAATTGTTGATTTATTGGGAATTTAACACATTTTTTAAAACAACAAAACGAAATAACAAAAATTTTGAAAATGCGGGTCCTTTTTATTTTTCCAAATGGAAATTTTATTTTCAATGTGTGATTACAAGAACGTCTTGAAAATATAAAAGAATATCAATTGAAATTAATTTATCTTAAACTACTTCAATATATTTCTTGTATACATACATGTATACATAATTGGCCATTACAGTCAGGAAACAAAAAAACAGATTTTGAGAAAAAGTTTTTCATGGCAGGTTTATTTACTCTCAGAGTTTTTGCCAGAAATCTGCTGAGAGGAAGTCGCCGAAGAAATAATTTTTTTTTCATATTTCGTTGTGATGTCTGGCCTGGGGCTCGAACCCGGGCTTTACGTCTAATAATCGAACACACTACCTACTAGACTATGGCGACTTCAATCTGCAGAATACTCAGAGAGTAAAAGACGTTTTGGCTTTGGCGCTTTGGCGCTTTGGCGTTAATGGCAAATAAGTATTTGCCATGTATTGGTTAAAGGAATTTACCGTTATAAGATGGTTTAATCTGGTAATACGATAAATTTCGCCGTCTATTGCTTACGAGTCTACCATTTTATCAAGCTATTTGACACAAAATTGTCCACAATGCCAATGTTAGGCTACAAAAAAAGAAAAAAAACTGTCTTTCGGAGTCGACTGTAGGTCCCGCTACTCAACATGAGTGGTGTGAGCAGCTAGGACATTGTACAATGGGTCAATTCGACCTCCGGGTATTTTACTTGTCACAGTTGACAAGTACACGTCTTCTAACCTAACCTAACCTAACCTAACCTAACCTAACCTTTATAGCCTGAGACTATTTGACAACCATTATCTGCAGTGTCTGTGTAGAAAACTCTTTTGTTGGGAAGACATAGAAATTTTACAGTAACATTCTTTTAAGAAACATATGTAAGGCTCTCACAGATCGGCTCTCCTATTTTCATTTTATATGTGTAGTAAGTTAGGTTAGATTTAAGGGACAAGCACTATACCCTTACGTCAAAATTACCCATTGTAAATTCGTCCTTGAAGAGAAAGACAGAGAGAGGATAGTGAAGGAAACAGGGAAGTTGGAAAAGGAGAAGAGGTAGAAAAAGAAGGAAATAAAAGACAGAGGAAAAAGTGAACCACAAACACAGAAGAGAGCGCAAGTGTGACCTTGATACCCTAACATTTCTCAAGGAACTTAACCTATTTATGAATCTATGGAGAACTCTAAAGTCGGCTGCCGACAGAGAGTCCAAACCTTCAAAGAAACCCATGCTCATGGTCCTCAACATACTAAGAACTGGATAGTTGCAGAGGAGGTGTTCGATAGTTCACAAATCCGCCTCATCGCAACATAACCTGCAACAATCCTGCTGAGATCTGTTGCAGATCCTTATCAGCGATTAGATCTCGCAGTGCCCTGTAATGAAACTAATAACTAGGTTCAAACCGGCCTTGTCTAAGGCCAGCAGCAAACCTGTTGGATCACAGCCTATAGCAGGCTAGACACATAATATCTCGATACATCCCCCCACGCTTCTGCTCTTCCTCCTTGACCCATCCAGTGATGAAGCCTTAGAAGTGGCAGATCGGGGGATCAGCACCAACTATCATATCGCCCTCAGAAAGTGGAACTAATTATATATGTATTAACTTTACTAAATCAAATTTTTCTTGCCAGTTAGGTGATGGGCGCTTAGGATAATTGGGTTACGACCTCTGTGATCATCTATTGGGGCTGTCTGACGTTTCTGTGTCATACGTTGTTCATTTTATTATTTCTTAGCGGTGAAAAGGATCACTAAACTATGCAAGTGCATCAACGATGGCAAAAACGAAATTTTTAGTTAAAAACTGCACTAGCAACTCCTTGATACTTTTTCTGCCACTCAATAAAAACTTTGTTGACAATCTAACGAAGCACATAACATCAGTTGTGTGTGAATAAAAGTTTTCAGCATTTGAATCACTTTTAGTTGTCGTCCTTTCCTCTTTAAAACTCGACAATGTTTGCCAGTTTCCACGTTATTTTAATTTATTTTGTTTTTGTTTTTCTCATTCAGAAAAATCATAAGGGGATTTCCGCTATCGTTGTTTTTCATTTTTCACTGCACTTGCACTATTGTTTTATTTAAGTTGGGCATTAGAAAATCGAGAAGAAGAATAAGTTATCGCTACCGTATACCACAAACATTTGTAGGACCCTAAGGATATAGCGAGAAACTTAAAAGAGAAAAGAAAATTATGAAAACAAAACTGATCAATTGAAGCCGACTATTTAGGATACCCTACGATAAAATTCTGACTTTAAACTGTACGTCCACAACATGGGTAGTGAGACTAGTTAGGTTCTAATCCTAACTAAAGGGGTTTAATAATCAACTAAGTAAGCAATTTAAGTGATAAAGATGTTGACTTGGTTTACTATGCACCATCCAGTAAACGAAATGAAAACCAATGTGTAAAGTCTTGTATCGGGTTATCCATTTCGTGGTTTCAAAAGTAAACGTAAATAAAACACATATAAAATATTTTTTTCATGATATTTCTTTTTTATTGTAAAGTCTGAACGTTGACATTATGTGTGAAACACTACATCATTTAAATGACATCCACGCGAAGTGTTGCAAGCATTGATTCTTTTGAGGTAATTTTCGACCACTTTTTGACACATATTGGGCGGTATCTCATCCATAACTTGACGAATGTTGGTTTTTAAGTGCTCAAGAGTTGAAGGTTTATCTGCATAAACACGGTCTTTCGCGTAGCCCCACAAAAAAAGTCGAATGGTGTCAAATCGCATGATCTTGGTGGCCAGTTGATATCGCCACGACGAGAAATTACGCGGCCAGGAAATGTCTCTTGCAATAAAGCCATATTCACTCGAGTTGTGTGGCATGTGGCACCGTCTTGTTGAAACCACATATTCTCCAAGTCGTATTCTTCAATAGCAGGCAAAAAAAAGTCGGTTATCATATGACCATAATGCTCCGAATTGACGGTGACAGTCGTTCCATCGTCGTTTTCGAAGAAGTAATGTAATGAAGAAGTAAAGTAATGGCCTCTCTTCAATTACTTGAGGATTCTCAGAACCCCAAATACGACAATTTTGTTTCTTAACATATCCACCGAGTGTGAAATGTGCTTCATCGCTGAAGAAAATTTTGTTCGAAAAATTGCCGATACGTGGCTGTGGCAGAATCACCATTTTTGTAGAAGGTTTTGATAACTTTTATGCGTTATGTGATAGTTAAGCGATCCATTTTCGTCAATGTCAGACTTTCAACTGAAAAGAAAAAAATTGGTTTGACAGATGTTGAATTCCAGTCCCATACTTTTGAAACCACGAAACAAATAGCCCTTTAGTTTTGATTGAATCTCTGGTTGCGGGGTTAAATTTAACTGTTATTGATACGATTTGCTTCGGCGATTTAATCTCTGAGTAAGAATTCTGTAATAAATAACACCTAAGGATTTATATAGCTCGATGGAAGAAAAAGACTCACATATACATAATGGAACGATAATATAGGCTACACAATTAAAGTACTGTTTGACAGTAATTTGTCCTGGGGAAGGATTGCTTTGCATTGAGCTAATTAAAAAATATTACAGTTTATTAGTCATTACATAGTCCCAAGACTCTTTATCCTCATTTTAAACTGATTCTAAGAATTCTGAAATTTTTCTTGTATTTCAAACAAAAATTCAAAACTCATACGTAAAGCTGGATTAAAAATACTTTGAAATAAAGATTATTATTTCCTTACTGTCTAGTTCCTTGTAGAGCCTTTTTGGCACAAGAAATGTCCTACAAATTTCTCTTCCCATTGACTTGTATACCACAGTATAATTTTTAAATCAAATCAAAGGATTTCCTTCAGTGTAACTTCTTTTTTCAGTACAACTGAACCTTTATTTAAATAAATACCTCTGAGCATTGTTTACTTGTTTGCTTGTGTACAACTACTTAAATATGCCGTTACAATGGTGTGGTCATCAGTTGGTTGAGACAAACTCTTGTTGCTGTTATGCTATAAACATATTCGACGCGTCAAGTGCTGCATAGCAATCTATTAGAAATAGAATGCATGTGTGTATAAGGGAGTGATAATTTTAAAGGCAGTATGTAAACTAACGCCGATGCAGTTATTGCATACTTAGTCTAACTTCAATTTCTGTTAGCGGCAATGAAAGCAGTGAGTCCTTGTAATAAGGATGCTTCAAATAGAGATTTTTAAATCCTGGCGCATTCAATATAATTATTAAAAATGAGAAAAAAGAAACATTTTGGTGGCATAAAGTGGTTATCAACAGTTCATTTTCAATTATTTTACTTACACTTTGACGCTGTTGCCCTTAAAATAATTTAATCGCATGCTGCTTGGCTAAGGCGGAAATTGCAAAAATTGTTTGCATTTGCAGAAAAATTTTTCAACATGAACACACACTCTTAAATGGAAATTTGTTTCACTCTCTTCCTTTTGTGCTCAATCTACATATTGTTTATTGTTCGTTTGCTTGCTTTTGTTATTATTAATTTTTCTCCTGAGAGGACAAAAGGGCTGCATAGTTTATGCTTTTGTTTAAAGAGCTTTTTTGCCTGATATTTTTGTTGTTCTGTTTGCATAAATGTTTGTAATTGTTACTGTTGTTTCTTCATACTTGTACATTAATTTTAATTTTTATTTTCGTTTGCATTTTTTACTCGTTTTTTAATGGTTTTGTTGTTGGTGTTTTTTTATAGCGCTGTTGCATGAACTGTGTTGTCAAGTATTAAATAAAAAGTCCTTAAAACCAAAATTTCTCTTTGGAACTTAAGATTACTGACCACAGTCAGGAAAAACTATAAAGAAAATGTGTAAAGCTCTGATTTCGATAAAATTTTTATTTCATTATAATGCTTGGACTTTTGGCACCTCCAGGCAAATACTACCCACTAAACATTTATTTGCTCTCTGAAGGCTATGACTTTTGCACAATCTCTTCAGGGTTCATCGAGTCTCACATAAACCAGCTTTGTCACTGGAGAGAATTTTGCTCGAAAAATTAACATTGAAGGCCCAATCAGCATTCTACGGCATTGTGAGTGATCAGTCGGTCTTAATTGTTTAGATGGATGGGGATGAAAAACGAAGAGTTAAATATGCCAACTTAAAATAAAAGAAAAATTCGGATTCTTCTCCACAGCTTCCTTACAGCGCCTATTAGGTTAGGTTAGGTTAGAGGAAGTGTACTTGTCAACTAATCTAAGTGACAAGTACAGTACCCGGAGGTCGAATTGAGCCATTGTACAACGTCCTATCTTCTCACACCACTGGCGTTGTGTGCGTTAATTTTGTACATGAGTAGCGGGACCTATAGTTTAAAGTCGACTCCGAACGACAGAGTTTTGAGAAGCTTTTCATGGCAATTTTTACTCTCAGGGTTTTTGCCAGAAATCTGCTGAGAGGAAGTCGCCGAAGAAATATTTTCACATTTTCGTTTTTATGTCTGACCCGGGATTTGAACTCGGGTCTTTCGTGTAATAAGCCGACACACTACCTACTAGACCACGGCGACTTTAATACAGCGCCTATTACAGGATCGAATTTCGCCTACAAGCACTGCCTGATAGCTATCAACTATCTCGTGCAATGTTGCCTAAATCCTGTTTTCAGACTTGACCTGATGAATATCAAAAACTTTTGATATTTGGGTGAATAGTGTGATTGCCAAGCCCTCTCTCTCTCTCTCTCTCTCTCAGGTAGTGTTTGTGAGTGAAATTCTATGGAGTAATAGGCGCCTAACGAAAGCGATAAATAATTAAATGAATAATAAAAACCAAAGCAGAACACCAAATCTGTTCTCATAAAGAAATATAAGAAAGGACATGCAAAACCGTGTGACCCCTTTAAACATATTCAGATCGTCGCATTTAATCCTTAAATCTTTTACATTTGAAAGAACAAAAAAATCGCTAAAATTATATTAAAAATACTAATATAGCAACACTTACGCTTGATAATAGTTGATGGTTGGTTTGTTATCCTTTCTTGGTTTTGGGATTTTAACTCTCTCTAGTCATGGTTGTTTATTCTTTAACCGGGCTTTGTTTTAATACAAAAAGAAGGTGTGCTAGAGTGTTACTTTCTCGTTTTCTCTCCCTCTCTCTCTCTCTCTCTCTCTGTCTTTTAAAATATTTCGTTTTTGTATTTTGTTAAGTTAAATATGAGAGACAAATTGTTAAAGGGAATTTACAGCAGCATAAAGCAAATACTGCATCATACAATTGTAACATGTGACAAATGCTTATAAGCATGAATGAAAAGGAAGTACGAACGTACAAGTACAATAAAAGCAGTATTTTTTTTTCAAAGACAATATGCAAAATAAATTGAATTAATGTTATAATGGTCAGATACAAGTATAAAAAGGAGCCGAGCTTAGACAACTTTCGGAATCCTAGAGTAAAATTCATTTTCATAACTTATTTGCTAAAGAGTATCGTCAGGCAGATTATTGAGTTGTGCTTCAGAATACGCTCAGTAAAAAATAATTTTGCGCGGTGAATATGGTTTAATCCAGCCTTAAGATCTTATGACTATGGCGATCGATAAATAAGTTACTAGCGGTTGTTATATAACCATATTAGAATGCTTAGAGTCGTTATCATGTTTGAAGATGATATCCGTAGTCTGTAATCCTGTTCTTCTGCAGTAGTGGTAAAGTCGTCGTAGTCTAATAGGTAGTGTGTTGGCCAACTAGAAATGACGCCACTGTCCAAGCCCCAGATCATAAGCCTCCAACAAAAACGAAATAATATTTCTTCGACAGATTTCTGGCAAAAATTCTGAGAATAAATAAAATTGCCGTGAAAAAGTTGCTCAAAAATCTGTCGTTCGGAGTCGATTTTAAACAGGAGGTCTCACCACTCATGTATACAATTAACACACACAACGTAAGTGGTGTGAGAAGCTAGGCCCTCACTCTGATTGAAGGGTTGTAATGACCATTTATGTATGTGTATATGTAAGTGTATTCTAATGCTATTACCTTAATTGTTCCACTAACAAATGTATTTCAAACCCATTTGAAAAACTATCGTAATGTGCTTGTAATCAAATTAAATACGGATATGGAATGAAAAGAAAATTATGCTTGTAAATGAAATGTAATTTCATATAATTGATAGCAAGGGCCACTTAGATATTATGACGGATTAATTTGTATTTAATAGTAAAGTCATTAATGTAATCCTCATGAAGGAAGTGGAAGAAAATTTGAAAATAAACGTAATTAAGAACAAAACGAAATGTGAGTAAAGGAAACGACAGCAATATGAAGTGAACTTAAACTATGTTAGGCCATTAGTTAATGTAATTGCTAAATTGAACTTTGGTATTATAATATGACACTTTTATTAAGAATATCCTTTAAATTCTAATGTGGAATTCATACACATTTTTTCGTTGTTGTAAGTCTATCAATTTAAGACTTCCTAATTAAGCAAATGCCATCCTCTTTCTTTTTTTTTCATTTCTTTTTTTTTCTGACCAACTTAACGTTTTAGCCTTAATTTATTGTTAGGCAAACCGACAGAGCATTAACTTGTTGAATGACAATTTTTTTCTTTCTATTACGTTTTCTTTTCAGACACACCGTAATTTACTGTATTTTTTTGTACATTTTTTTTCTGCTTCTATTTAAGATCTGTGAGGGCTTTTATTTTCGTTAGAAAGTCACATAAAAGCTGACAATTGAAAGAGCAAATGTAGAGAGAGAAATAATGTTTTGTTTTGATATATAAAAGACATCACTTGATGACCATGGTTTGAGGTAGTCAGCCTTGAATTTTGAATGACAGTTGAGTTTCTTGCTGTTATGCTGGACTGAAAGCTCACTTGAAAAATAAAGAAGAACAAAATCTTGTAGACAGAATGTAGTCTTCACTCGAATTAGATGACTTTGTAATGATAATGCTTAAGATAATGGGTTTTTTAAACAATCGCGTGGGTTATCTATCGGTTTAAATTTGAACCGAGCAATTCTTATGTCATTCTATTCTGTCATAAAATTCATTCCACTGAACATAATGAATCGATTTACTCTTGAGCAAGGTTGGGATCTATTGGGCCAGAGAGAAACTACACGATGATGTCGATTTTGTCGAAAAAAAATTATCTTTTCGTATGAAGCTCATTTTCATCCTGGAGGGTGCGTAAGCCCCTTATTTGGGGCTCAGAAAACCCTCACGTGATCTTACAGAAGCTAATGCACCCATTACGAGGGAATGTTTGGTGCAGATAGTGGAGCGGAGGCATCTTTGACCCACATTTCTTTGAAATTGAGGACTGCGCAACTATTACGGTCAATGGAGACAAGTATCGCACCATGATAACAGATTTTTTTGTACCCACTCTTCATGGCATTGATGTGAACAATAGGACGGTGCAACTTGCAATACATCTCATGTCACAATCGATTTATTGCGTCAAATGTTTGATGGCTGGTTAATTAGCCGAAATGGTATTGTCAATTGGCAGCCAAGAATTTGCCGTTTGACATCATTGGATTATTTTCTGTGGGGCGCCGTTAAACAAAAGTGTTATGCCAACAAACCAGAGACAATTGAGCATTTTAATGCCAACATTTGTAATGCCATTACTAAAATACGACCATACATATATACACAATTGGTCAGTACAACCCCTTAGTCAGGATTACGACCTAATTTCCTACACCACTTATGTTGTGTGCGTTAATTTTAGATATGAGTGTTGGGACCTACAGTTTAAAGTCGACTCCGAATGACTGATTTTTGAGAAAATGTTCATAGCAATTTTATTTACTCTCAGAGTTTTTGCCAGGAATCTGCTGAGTGGAAGTCGCCGAAGAAATATTTTGTCATATTTCGTTTAGTTGGAGATGCCTGACCAGGGGGTTTGAACCGAGGCCTCACACACCGAGTAGCCCACTACTTACTAGACCACGGCGACCCCATAGACTCGAAAAAGAGCACGAAAATTGGTCCGATCGAATGATGTACTGTGTGGCGATGTCTACAGCCATCAATAAATGGAATTTGTTGCATTTGTGGAAATTGTTTTTGTTTATACTATGTTCTATCCATTTATCGATAATTCTATTCGTTTGTTATCTCATAAAGATTTCTAACCGGTCATCAAAATCCTTGTATACAATATACATTTTAAATGCAATAAAAACTAACTGCATTAAACAAAAAGTTCCATAACAATGTGACGCCTGTAATGGTTATGTTTCTTATCATAAAATTTGTTTTTATGATTATCACACCCTTTGTGATTATTAATTAAATTTTTATATGAGACCTCTGCTGTTTTTTTTTTTTGCCCTTCTTATTCTCTGTACTTTTGTTCATTTTTATAACCAATAATCGTAATAAACGTATTAAAACTTATACGCAAAAGGAATATGTATTAGTTTTCAAAGATATTTTTCTTCATAAATATGGTCTTTATATTCTGAATAGCACGTATGTACTGCATACAAATAATAATGACTCTTAAGGGAAACTTTTGATATTGAAACGAAGAAGAAAAAAATATTGATTTTCTCTACATACAAAATCAATGTGAAATCTAAATGTTCATGTTTAAATATGCTATAAACGTGTGTACATACATAATCGTATATTGCGATATTATACGACAGGGTAATAAGGGGTAGAGACTAGAAATCTCTTGTTGTAAGTGATGCTCGACCCCAATGAGACAAGATATTCTCCGTTTTGTCACAGTTTTGAATTAAGCCGCTCTCTTGGATTTTGGTTTGTATAAACACTAGGACTACAGACTTCATATTTCCAATAGACAAGTATTATTATCGGGCAAGAAAGATTCACAACAAATTTATAACTTAGTTATCGAAATCCTAAGAAAATCATTGCCAATGGCAATATCCAATATTCTTCTTCTTCAATTTCTGTTCCACAGCATATTGCTCAGAAGGTGAAGGTTCAACTCTTAATTGGTCATTACAACCCTTTAGACAGGAACACTACATAGGTTGTCACATCACCCTTGTTGCGTGGGATAATTTTATACATGAGTGGCAGCACCTACAGCTTAGAGTCGATTTCGAATGACAAATTTTTGTGAAATCTTTTAGTCAATTTTATTTTATTTCCGTTCTTGTTTAAGATGGTTGTATCCATTGGTTGAACCAAGGACTGCCGTCGAATAAGCCAACATAGTACCTAATGGACTATGGCGACTTTAAGCTTTAATTCGACAATCAGAAATACAGCGGCTCTTATAATTTTGTGTTACACTTAGTCTACCAATACCGATGCACAAAACAAAATTCTGTAGTAGTGACGTGGAAAGTGCCACCGAAATGATTATATAAGCTTAGAGTACCTTTTAATAACTGCTATCATACCTAATGAAAATTCGACTACAATGGTCTGGATCTTGGGTACATTGGTTGATATGAAGTCTTTCACTCTAATTAACCTAATGAAACTGCTTGACGCATCTTTGTATGATGTAAAGTACTAGTCCCGTAGTCTAGTAGGTTGTGTGTTGGATTTTTAGACGCGTGGCCACGGTTCAAACCCCTGGTCAGACATCTCCAACAAAACGAAATACGAAAAAAAAATTTCTTTGGTGACTGGCTCTCAGCAAATTTTTGTCAACAATTCTGAGAGTATTGGCTTTAAAATGTAGGTCCTGCAACTTATGGATTAAATTAACACACACTCATCAGAGCGGTCTGAACGACATACACAGGACGAAAGGATTCAAGAGTCTTGGGACAACAGTAAGATGGAAATATAGGCGAATTGCAGTCTTGCAGTCATTGCAGATTTGAAGTTATACACCCATATCGGTTTACGGCGAAGTGGTAGCTTTGGTAGCACACTTAGGCAGGCACAATCTTTGTTTTGATCGAATTCCACCAATCTTATCGAAGAAGTTGATTAACGCAGGGCCTGAACAATACCCATAGCTGATGTATTAATTAGAAATTTTTCTGATTGTAAATTTTTAATAAGAAACGCACTCAAAGCTCCTTTTTATGTTCTTAAGCTACTTGTTTTTTTTTTTTTTTTTTGGATCTCTTTTTTAACAAAGACGCAGACAGAAAGAAAAAATAAATGAAGAATTTCTATTCATTTTTGATGTGCATTTTAATGAAGTGCAGCTATAAAGACAACGTACATGAGTAATGAAAATTATTTATAAGAGAGGGTAGATAGTAAAGCAAAAAAAAAAAAAAAAAAGAAAACTAATCAAAGAGCTATACAATGTTCAACATATACACATAAACTCGAGTTGATTGAAACGCACAAAAAAAAATTACACACATACAAACAGTAATAGTTTATTAAAAATTATACTATTTTTATATGTGACATATAACGTGTTGTGACGACAAAAGTCGGAGCCCTCGTTTTTGCCCACACCTTATCACTGGATGATAATAATACTAATTGGAGTAGTTCCTTTGTTATTTTATTTTGTTATTTTTAGTTTTATTTTATACTGTATGAATAATTACAAATATAATTTCCTCTTATAATATTTTAGCGTTTAAGTTTATGTCAGGCCCCATTGTGCTTAAAATATGTCATATGATGATTGAGTCGATGTTATAGGCTATTTTTAGAATTAGTATTATTCTTTATAACGGTTGTCGTACGACTCACATTTGACCTACAAGACATTTGCTGAATTCAACTGATGCTTGCTCTCACATTTATAAGTTGTAGAATAGGACACAACATGTTTGATGTTCGATCATGTTTGATCCGTTACTCGTTACTTTTGTGTATAAAAGCGAGCGTGACTTCAGCAGTGGGGGCAGTTGGTGGTGAGTTGCTGGTAAGGCAGGTCGATCTAGACATCGGCTGTGCTGGAAATATGATAAATCCCAAGTGGTGTGGTCGTCCCCACTTGTGATTTATTTAAAACCGGCAAAACATTGGCAACTGTGACTGGACGGTCTCCGGAGGCCTCAGAACCAGAATCATCCTGTGCGTATGCCGTTTGATTACGTTCTGACAACCTCCTCCGGAGAATTTGACTGACCAGACGAACAAAGGGAGCTCTTGGAGCCGCAATCATCCTGTGCGTATGCCGTTTGATTGTTGCTCTGACATCCTCCTTTGATTGACTTGACTGACTGTGCCGGGGTAACCGAAAGGACGAGTAGAAACTACAGTCATCCAGAGCGTATGCCGTTTGACTGTTCTTCTGACTCCAAACCCCCTTGACGTACTCGGCACTGTCACGTGACGTACTCGGCACTGTCACTTGACGAACCGGGGCAACAACAAGGACCAGTAGGACCGCAGTCATCCTGGGCGCATGCCGTTTGACTGTTGTTCTGACTCAAACCCCCTTGACGCCTTCGGTACTGTGACGTGACGAACCGTTGTTAGGCCGGCCTAGGGTATTTTAATTCATATCCAATTAAATTATTTTTGTTTGTATTTAGTTTTACTTAGTTTAGTGTGTAAGCTATTGCAGTATTGTAAATAAATAGCTGTAAACTTAAACTAAGTGTTTTTTTTATGTAACCACTGGACGCCGCTGACCTACCCCAGCACCCGAGCGGAAACGTGTCGTTACAGTGTACGATTATTAAACTACTCTTTAGTCAGTAATTCTCTTTTTATAGCTACACACTGAGCAAAAGGTTATAAGCTTGTGTGTATGTATGTTAATGGCTTTTATGAGAACCTTAAAAATGATAATCAGTCTTCATATACAAAGCAAACCGTACATACAGATGTATTCATTTGCAATTTATTTACAAATACTTATTTATACATATATACCACATACATACATATGTACTCATAAATACACACACACACATAAATATGTTGGAATATAGAAATCCATAAACAGATGCAAAGCAAAGTTATAATGCCACTACAAAACTGAACATCTAGTCAGCAAATAATACAAGCAATTGCTGGCTTGCAATAACAATGTGAGAAGCATAGTTGCCTGTATTATATGCAACATGACACAGTGGGGAAGTTTGAACATAAAAAAGAAGAGAAATTGAACTTGTTGAACCACAGGCCGTTCAGTTCATAATTTTCAATTGAAAACATAAAAAGTATTTTGTTGCGTGGTACTAGTGCGGTCAATTGATGACAACAGTTCTTACAGATTAGTATTCGAAAATGCGACCCGTGACTCCAAATCATAACGCACACCAAACAGTTGCTACTATGCAAACATTTTCTTTCCTTTTGCTCTATTCTGCAATCGGTGTAATGAATCGTCAACCGGATTTAATTGATGCGTCGAATGAAGGTACAAATACAAAACATGTCACAATGACGTACTTGGTCTTTAGAACTCTATAGTCAAGGTTAGGACCTAGCTTATCCCATCTCCCATATTGGAAGTATTCATTTTATCCATGAGTGGCGGGGACCAACAGTTTAAAGTCAATTCCGAACGTTAGATTTTTCAGAAATATTTCAAAGTAATTTTGTTTCCTCTCAGAGTTTTAAACAGAGAGATAACTGAGAGGAAACTGCCGTTTTGTTCAAGATGCCTGAGTTTGGGTTTCAACCATGGGCTCTCGCCTAATGAGCAAACACGCTACCGACTAGACTACAGCAATTTCATAATGAGCCGTAAGATACACTCAATTTCGAAAAATTCGTAGTAGAAGAGATATTTTCAGCAGGCAAACTACATTTGGCAACCTTCAAGTTTCTTAAAATGTTCAAGTTATCCTCTGGGAGTTGATAACAATTTAAGAAGTGTACTGTACCGCGTTATATCTTCGTTCTTTCAACAGCTTTACAGAACTCAAGTAAACAGCTCAGCCTTTTCGACTTTCTAGGTCTTATGATCTGTGTTTTCCATTCCCTACTTCTTCTATGCCAGAGATATGTTGCAGTCGCCGTAGTCTAGCACGTAGTGAATTGCCTTATTAAACCTGAAGCCTTTGTTCAAATATTTCTGCCAAAAACTCTGAGATTAAAACAAAATTGCCATGAAAAGTTTCTTAAAACTGTAGGCCCCGCCACTCATGTATAAAATTAACACACATAACATAGGTGGTGTGAGAAAGTAGCTCGTAATCCTCACAAAAGTGTTGTAAGGACCAATCATGAGTGTAATATAAGAATAAAATTTTTTTTGTAATTTTGCAATTCCATCCCATTGTGCAAATGCAAGTGCATAAATGCAAGTGCTCCTACGTATGTGTGTGTGTGTATCATATGCCTGAGTGGTAGCAGTATGTTTAGTAAACTACTTAAAATTGATGAATATGCAACTTTTAATGATATGTCAGCTACTGGTAAATGCTTCAAACTACAAAAAAAAAAATGAAGCGTAGAGAGAGAGAGTGAGAGACCTAATACTTATATTTCCAATGTGTGTGTATGCTAATATGAACAATATGCACTTTTCTATATGCTACATACTGTAACAAAGGCAAAATAGACTGTGTTGTAAGAAATACATGCACTTATAAATATATACACTTTATATATCGACGCCTCCATTCTACAACGTTCTAAGTACACTTAGAACGTTTTTAATGTTCTTGCATTTTTAAATTCTACGTTCTCTAACTTAAATACTGTCAAAATTTGGTTAAGATGCGCCGATCCGTTCCGAAGTTATAGGGAAAAATTTACTTAGAATACACATATAGTCGTATGTCGCGTGACAACTTTTAGAGCTCATAACTCAAAATACACTTTTTCGACTTAGAATGCTATAGAACGGAGGCGTCGATATATGCATTATGTATGTATATAAAATAAATATCTACATATACATATATTTATATACCATATTTAAAATATCTGAATATTCTGAATGTATGAATGAATGCAAATATGCCTTTATAACTTTATAGACATGCACTAACATGCACTTAAAAAGAAACCTAAAAAAAGCATGTGTCAGTACAATTCATATTGTCTAACAGAGAAAGAAGGATAATAAATATGAACATGTTGTAACCGGTTTCATGCATTTGTTAGACATATAGAGACAGCCAGTGAGTGTGCAAAGGATTTGGAAAAGCGAGAGAGTGTACGAGATTAGGAACAATGAGGAACATTGCATTTGTGCGTATGCATATATATTTATTTATATTTCAAGTGTGAATGGTTGTGTATGTATGAATGTGTGAGTGAAAATATGGCCATAAAACTTATTCTCATTCGACACACTTTTAACACAATATGATGAAGCAAACAAAAAAAAAATAAAAATTCAAAAGTGTGCAAGTGAGTGACAACAGTCAAGACTGTAGTAATAGGAACATTTGAAAGAGTGTCAAAATATTGTTGCGAAGATAGAATAAACCCACAGTATTTACTGGCAGCTGGACTTGACTTCGGAATGTGAACTTACTTTTACGTTCTTTCCTATCCAAGACATTGCAAATTAAATTTTCAATGTTTAAAACGCCTATGATAGCTGCTGCAAAAATTATGAAAAATATTCTGGCAAAACTTAAGTTCCAATAGAGACCTCTGCAGCTCCATCGGTTATGTTTGAAGCAGCAACAGGATGATAATCAAAAATAAAGTTCGATTGGAGTCTTCAAAGTAAAATAAGAGTAGTTAGGTAGATATACACTTGGAAGTGATTGTTAAGATTCGAAGTTGGCGAATTTGATTTGTTTGGGCTACGTTGGATTGAAAGGAATTATTTTATGGCGTTTCTCTTTTGCTCCCTGGAGCCATAAGAATGAACATATATTAACCACAGCACAAAAAAATAAATTGTCTGCAATTGTCTTCCCCTCAAATTAATCCAACTAATCTATCCAGTCCCTTGCAGTCATCGCTCTCTAATAGGTAGTGTCTTGGCTTATTAGACACAAACAGGTGGTTCAAATCTTGGCTTGTGAACATCTTGTGAAAATGAAATATAGAAAAAATATTTTTTCAGTGCCTTTTCTTTTAACAGCCTTCTGGTAAATATCCGGAAAGTCAATGAAAATGGTCATGAAAAATTTCTCAAAAATCAGTTGTTCGGTGTCGACTTTGAACTGAGGATTTAGCCACTCATGTGAGAAATTTACACACGCAATATAAGTGGTGTGAGAAACTAGGCTGTAATCCTAACTAAAGAGTTGCAGTGACCAATTGTTTTTGTTTGAAATCCCCTGATATTCCAGAAAGGATAATAGCAGCTACGAATTAGATGGGAAGGTCCACCACACCCATTACAACAACTCAAAACAATTTCCGCAGAGAATGTTTTAATTAGATGGCGCTCTTATTATAAACTAGACCTGTATAGTTGGAAAATCTTGATTAATGAAGCTGAAACGAAGCAAAGATATAAGAGGGAGATAGAGGTGATGCTTTCTGACTGCTTAACTAAACTCCAAGGAATGAAAATGAATAATTATGGTGTTGCTGGTCGGTATATCGTCATTGAAATGTGGTTTATTGGGGGAAGTTAACAGCTCCAATTGGACAAGTCCGCAATTCTAAAAGTGTTGGGATAGTGTTACTCTATAGTCAGGTAAAGAGTGTGCCATATCAAGAGTATACTGTTGGCATATCGAGCGTAGGTCTGTATAAACTGGGATTAATTGTATACAATATGCGTTCAGTATTACATTAAATACCGTTTGGAGCTGAGAAAGAGTTGACCCTATCTGCCTTTTGTGTTGTCTCTCACTACCGAATATCGTAGAAGAATGAACATTTAGGACCCGGAACAATGTTTGCATTGCATTAAAGCTGGCAAAGCCTGGAATGTATGCCCCACTTCTTTGAAGGCAAAGGGGTAGTATTTACAATTGATAGAGAAAAAGAAACACCCATGTGTTAGGACGATCTCTTCCTTTGTTTAGTATCTTACATCAATTCCACTAGAAACTGCTGGATTTAATTGAAAAATTTCTCTATTAGTACAGTGTACCTAGAACTATCACACTGTTTCTTAAGGATGATGTCAGTCTCAAACTCACACACATCATTTTCAGTATCAGAGCGGATAGTGTTGTTTGTGTTGGTACATCCTAAATATGTTTGCTTGTATTTATGCAATAAAATTGCTTAAAAGAATACACACACGCACACACATACACTCTCTGTGCAAAAGAATTATGCTAAATCACACACTACTTGATAAACCAACCCCACTCAAGAGCGACTCTGAACTGAAAACTGACTGTATGACAGTTTTCTTCTTGTTCTTGTTTTTGTTTAAATATTAAATATTTTTTTGTTTTATTTTTTGCATTTTTATTATTTTTTATCTTTTTTCTGTTTCTGTTTTTGTGTTTTTGTTTAACTTTGGTTGACACATTTAATAAATCTAAAGTACAGTGTCAGTAAACCAAAGGATAATAATTTGTTTTCTCTTTCTGTTTCACTTTGTTTTTGTAATTAATTAAAATGAAAATGCAACAAATTTATCAAAAGAAATGTGTATACAGACTTATAAACGTACACCACGAAATATTTCAGTTTTAAATGTGGTAACCTAAAATATTTAAATAAACGGATTTATAAGGTCATCAGGGTCCTTAGATGCTTTTTAAAAACTACATGTTTTGTCAAATCATCGGAGATAACCCTAGACAAAGGCGTCTGTTCGATGAATGGGCACTGGAGCAGTTGGCAAGTAACCTTAATTTTTATTCAATATTCATTTTCAGTCATGAGACCTATTTCAGGCTAAATGGATACCTAAACAAACAAAATTGTCGAATGTGGAACAATACCAATCCACATGAGATAGAGGAGCATTCAATGCATGCTGAAAAGATCATTGTTTACTAGGGATTTTGGGCTACCGGCTTCATCGGTAAATACTTCTTTCAGACAGGCCGGGACATCACTGTGGCAAGAACTACAAGACGATCTTATTCATCTTCTTTTGGCCTGAATTGAATGATGGGGATACCAAAGACATATGGTTTCAACAGAACGGCGCTACGCAGCTTATGCCACATTGCATATTCTGCACAAGCGAATTGAAGACAAGGTCATCTTACGTGGAGGCTATGGGAACTGGCCACCAAGATTGTGCCATTTGACCCCATTAGACATTTTCTTGTGGGCAAAAACAGCATTCCTCAAAGCCAATATAACCCATGTCATCGGCCAAAATCAGCCAGATTTAACGGCAGAGGTGTGAACATTTCTAATGCGCTCTACCCAGAGAGGCCCTGCGGACATTTGAAACGTAATAGTATCAAGAGGTCTTCTAAACGAATAAAAATTTTCGATAATATCTAGTGCTTAATGTAAGACCTGATTCTCTAATTTTATTGCTCTGACCAGAGATGCTATTCGCTACCAGTAAGGATTACTCCTTGACTTGTACTTGATGAGCTTGAGTTATTTCCTTATGAAATACATTAACGCCACAAAGTATGTATGTATCTTCTAATGAAGAAGCGTTTTGTGTGGTAAACAAACGCTCTTTGAGTCTATAATGACAGTATAGAAGACCTTCTGAAGCTATTTCTGAATAGTGTAATGAAAGACTTTACTTAACGTTTCATAGTAAAAGTTTGTGTTATTTCAATCACATCTGGATTTAGGAAAGTCTCTGCCTTTTTTTAACTTCAATTTGTAACATTTTCTTTGTCACCCTGCTGTTAGACATGAAATTCTTGGGCTCTATACCACGCAATCTCAAATATATTTTGAAATTTCAGACTGATTTAACAAACGAGTTTTCATCGTTGTGTAGAAGGTAGTGTGTTGGCTTATTAAGCTCCTGTTAGCCAAACGTCCACGGAACGTATAAAGAGAAAATACTTATTGAGATTACATTATAGGGTCAGCAATCGCTCTCATTGTTGTTTGTATTCTAAAACGAACACACTCTGTTACGTTACATGGACGTTTGGTTAATCGGGGTTTTTGACTCAGCTCTTACATCTCGGACAAAACGAAATCTAACAAAAAAATTTCTTTCGACAATGCCTCTCAGAAGTCTTAGGGGAAAAATACTGGAAGTAATTAAAATTTCCATGAAAACCTTCTTAAATATGTCACTGGCAGTCGAGGTCCAAATTGTAGCACCCGCCTCCTGTGGATAAAAATTAATAAAGAGAACATGGGTGTTTCAAGAAGGTAGGTTGTAATTTTTACTAAAGGGTTGTAATGGCCAGTTAAGTAAATAAGATACATAAGCACCATTGTTTCTCGAAAACTTGAATTTGATTTTGATTTTATAGAGCGTTATTAACGGTGAAACATCTCTAAAGTTATGGAAAAAAGCAGAGCGCTTCTAAACCACTGTGCAACAAGCAATTATAAATTTTTAAATATTTTCAAGTGTTTATGGACGTGTGCATATTTGTCATTGTGGATGAATGAATAGATGAATGAATAAATAAAAGTGAGTGAGTGGGTGAATATTGTACATTCCTTACCATAATATAGTTGAAGGGTACAACTACTCGTAGGAATCTTTACAATGTTAAAAGGCGAAGAAAAAACAAAAGCAGTGGAAATGTTGCCAAAGCAAAAATTACACGCCAACAACATGTATTTGAAAAGATGTATGAATTTATGTTCATGTGGTTGAGTATATAGGGCTGGCAAGCCTTAAAACCTTAGTCAGCTTAAGGTGAGAATGGGGCTGCCGTGACAAATATGTATGTGGCTTATGTAAGCCCGCAAAGCAAAGGAGAAATATAATAAGAGAGACAGCTTTTGAGGGCTTGTTTTTTTTGCCAAGACTTAGGATAAGTGCCACTACTTTTTATTTAAGAAGAAGAAAATAAAAAAGAAACAACAACAAAGGCGCTAAGAAAATGGAATTGAAAATGTTTCTTTATTTTCTACTCACTTGTATGAATAGCAAGGAGAGCTTCTTGTGTCTTATTATCTATTAAGCAAGACAAGATGCAAAGTGGCCTAGAAGGATGAGTTAAGGCAACAATGTTGGATGGTGTTGTAAGTGTGGCCAGTTAACCTAGAAACCTGTCAAGTGTTGTCTTCTTTTGTTAATCTTTTGATTTTTCATTTTTTTTTGTTTGTGTGTTTGTAAATGCTTTTGTTTTAATTAAAATACTTTTCCTTTTCTTCAAGTACTTTTCTTTGCTTAGCGGCTAAATAAAGACCTTTCTTTTTAATCTTAAATTTTTATTATTTTCTTAATAAATTTTTATGCCTACTCTTAAACTATATACCATCACAGTATATAAGCTTTAAAAAGTTATTCAATAGTTTGATCACGTTTTTGTTGATATTTGATTTTTTGATTATGATTTGCTGTTGTTGTTTTTAATCCTGGTTGTCATGTTGTTGCTGTTGCTTTTATTGTTTGTTATTTAATCATTAGCCTGTTAGGGATTGTGAATCTCTCATTAAAATTTGATTACGTAGACAACAAACAAAAACAAACCAAAAAAAAAGAAATACGAATTTTACATGAGTTTAAATTGATGGCTTAAGTGAATAAGGCAATAACAACCAATTATTTTACACAAATTCCTGGAGGACTAGAGAGACAACTGCTCCACATTGCTGTAAAAAAAACAATAGGTTTTGAACTGTCATATTAACGCTAAAAATATATACAAGGTTGTACAACTTTGTGCTGAAATCGTTTATATTTCCCCTTTATAGAATTGAGGTTTGTTGCTTGGCTTTGCAAAATAAGAGTCGCTAGATGTGAGTTAGAATGGTGGCAATCTCAATAACAACAGCTCATGCTTCATTCTATTGAATAATACTAGATATGGCAAACAAAGCAATGAGCGCAAGCCATGCAACAAGACGCCTGAGTCGTTGACGCAGCGTCCCCTCTGCCCACTCCTCTATTTTGGAGATTGATCCGGAGGCTCCAATGGATATGGATTAGTTAGATAATATTGGAATATTGTTTTGTTTTGTTTGTTTGCTTCAACTTTCTGATTCCGAGCAGGAGTGACTGGGCCCCTGACACGATCGTCTCCTTGGAACGTGTATACCAATGTCGCCAAACTCCGGTGGGTACCGGAGTCTACTCTGAGAAACTGAACCTGAACATTTTACTCCGGCTGCCGGACTATTTCAGCGTGTTTCAGGCGAAAGTAATGGCCATCTACCGGGCCGCTCAATGGATTCTCACCTACGGTGTTCCTTTCACCGTTATTCCTGGGTCAATGAGGAGTTCTGCTCCGCTACTAGGCTCACTTGACCCTCAATGGTAGAAGGCGCACCAACGTGTTAGGGGAAGATACGCGGAAATAAAGAAAGAATGCTGCTCCCATTTAACGACTTCTGCCGAGGGTGCAGATCCGCTGAGGTAGAGGGGACTGTTATCCACTTTCTTTGTCAATGCCCATCTCTTGCGAGGTGCAGGTTTTTTGCCTCTCCAATCCTTCTCAGCTTGACGGAGCTATCGTCCATTGATGTTAAGGATATAGCTTCGTTTATCAAGCTTTCGGGCTGGTTTTTCAACGCTGACCAACTTCTTCTTCAATATAATCAAGCAGCCAGGATACCATTAGAGTTGATAGGCCTAGCACCCTTTAATGGAGTGGGAGCGAATGTTTGGAAAGATAGGCTCAACGAACGGAAAGAGAGTCTTTTCTTAAACAAAGTCGGTTTTGAGGGAAACAAACTTTTTGTTGATAAACTTTTATAAAAGGAGATCTGAGTTAAGCATCAGACTATCCAGGAACAACATGAGCTTGGTAACCGATCTTTTGACATGGCACTGTAAAGTGTTCAGGTCTATAGGACAATGTACTAAGGCATCCCAAAGGTTTTAGGATCGATGCTTCCTAGGATATGTGTCACTGCCAAATCAAAAAGGATTTGTCAGGAGTATTGGTTTGTGGAGAACATGGAATGGTAGGTACGAAATTTCACAATGGGTGATAGACAAACCTATCGTAATGGGAGATCAAGGTACAGGAAGCTTTC
Source organism: Sarcophaga rosellei (assembly GCA_930367235.1). NCBI lineage: Eukaryota > Metazoa > Arthropoda > Insecta > Diptera > Sarcophagidae > Sarcophaga > Sarcophaga rosellei. The sequence continues at coordinate 35,212,074 of OV884019.1, forward strand.
TGAATAGATAATTTCAAACGAAACTGGATTCGGTTAATTTAAAAATTCGAAATTGATGATCAAAATTATTTGTCCATCTCTCGGACTTTGGCAATCCCCGTTAAACTAGTTAGTAACGAAAAAAAGTTCTCATCATCATTTATGTTGCGTGTGTCAATTTTAATCCAAGATTGATGGGACTTTCTGTCTAATGTTAATTTTAATTTTCTCACAGAGCTTTTGCCAGAAGACTCGAGAGAAGAAGTCGCCGAAGAAATATTTTTTTATATCTAAGCCTGGGGTTGAACCCTGGCATTTCCTCTTATAAGTCAACATACTACCTTCTACAGACATACTACCATATAGAGATTCGACTGTAATTTAATTTATTGATTGCAAAGTTTTATGCTTATATAGAGCAAATGTCCTTTATTCCGTTTTATTACTCGTAGCGAAATTCTTTTTAGCCTTGTAGTATTTTATGTAATTTTCGTTGTTGTTATTGTTGCTGTTGTTATATATCACGTATATATATATTTTTTTGTATTTTCTGCCTTCTCGATTTTCATCTCTGATATTTGTATGACGTTTTGTCATGTTTAATCATTAATTACGTTAAGATACACATGTTTCGACATGTGATTGCCAAGAATATTTTTCCCCACAAAACTTTTTCTCCCACACATTAATTTACTTTTTATTTCTGTTTGCATTTCGTTTCGTTTCATTTGTTTAAGTTTCTTTTTGTAATTTTTCATTTTTATTATTTACACTGGCATTGGTCTTAATTATGGCTTAAGAATTACAATACACAGGGGCAACTTGAAAGGAAAAAAAATGATTTAAAACAACGATGAAAGAGAGGGATATACGAGCTATGCTTATACATTGAAGGAGCTATGTTAGAAAGTTAAATATTTCTGCTTTGGTATCATATGGTCTGTTTTGGGGCAAGTTATGCCCCTTGTTTAACTACGCCACTGATGATCATTCATTATGAAATTGACCTTTAGTTGGTGCGGTTTTTCTTCTTATTGTACTCGGATGTATTTACGCAAGTAAAAGAAAAGAAAAGAAAATTATGAATAAAGTTTCGTCGTGTTTTATTTTTATTTTCATTTTATTTTCTGTATTTTTACGCTTTTATTTCTTCTTCTTCTTTTTGTTTTAATCACAAAGAAAACTTAAGAAAATTGCTGTGGTGACCACATGAATAAATAATCATTTTTCCTTTATAATTTTTCATTTTATTTTCTTTTCGTTTCGTTTTACCTTTAAATGAAATAAAAGCCGTGAAAGAAAGAACAAGAGAAAGAAAATTTAAGGACGGTTATTAACGTCAGGAGGTTTTAAAGTGAAGGAAGGAGAGTGAAAAAATATTTTGAGTATGGATGTGGTGAGAGTTCGAGGAAAATTTGTTCTTTTGTGGGTGTTAGTTGAGGTAATTTTTAAATTTAATTTAAATTGCAAATCATAAGTACTTATGAAAATTTTATAAGAAAATTTCATAAGAAACTTCATAAGAAACTCAAATTACAAGTAAAGACCGTTTTTTAAATACAAGGTACAAAGGATATGTCACTTATCAAATTTGAAAATCGAAAATCTTAACACTTCATTTAAAACCTAAGTCAAGTGTGGGCTCTGAATATATGCACTCATGCTTGATTACAATCACATGTGAACTCAGGAGGCAAAAAGTAAACGTCAATTCAGCGGTTTCTAGTGAAGAATTTTGGAAGCGCATTAGTTGGTAATAATAAGAAGTCCAAAGTGGTTGTCTTTGGGGTAGATCCAGCGTGGATCCAGCAATGCAGAATGGTGAGATACGAACCAGTGATCAGGAAGTAGTATTCAAAAAGATGATTAGATTCGAATTATACTCATAATTTCTGATCCTTATACGCGTTCATACTTATTTTAATGTCATACTCTTTCTACTCGTATTCAAATTTTGAAGTACTCATCGTACTCATACTCAACAATGCGCATGATATTGTTATTTTCGACTCTCTTTCATACAACATTTACTAGAATCATAAAATAAGTATGATTTGCATACGAACACCACAATAATCACTAGAAGGTTGTGTGTTTGCTTTGCGTGCTGTCTTTGTCTTTCTTCCTTTTTTGTAAACGTAGCAACAACTAAAACTGTAAATTTTGATGAATGATTCGAATCACTCGAATCATTCGTGAGTATTATAAGTATTTTTCTAAATTTGTGAGTCTGCATGAGTAGACGTATGATCAAACATATTTCGAATGTTATGAGTTTGATGTCAAAGTTGTAGTCATACTCATTGCAACCTGTACTTATAAATCAATGTTGTAGTGAGTGCGAATGAATCAGAGTAATTAAATTTCAATGCTGTTGACTCACTCATACTCAAAATTTCATGTGTCCTTATGAGTAGCGAAAAAACGATTCATTGCTGATCTCTGATACGAACCGATAACTAAAACCTTGCACTATACCAGAGCGTCATTGGCAAAAATATAGGGTCCTATCCAGAATTTAGGGTTTAAGATGCTAAGGTTCTTCCTAAAGTTCACGAGAGCGTTAAAAAATCATCACTTGTTTAATCGGATATAAAAATATTGTGTATCCTCGAACACCAGTTGTTTTATTGTTTTTGGGTTGATGTTTGCAAACCCAATTCTCGTAACCTTACTTCCCATAACATTTAATTTTTTGTACAACCTTTGATGTGTGGAGGATTCTCTATGAGCCAGGATTTAATGCCGGAATGAGTTTGATGTCTAGGAGTAGCTACTCGCTTACACAAACCTCTGACCATGGAACTGTGTTTGCATATTGAGTTATTCTGCTGTATTGTTCACAGGATCCGTTCGTTTTCATTTTGATAGCTGACCTGGGGTTTAAACCGAGGCCTCACGTCTAATAAGATAACACCCTATTTACTTGACTACGACGACTTCAACGAGTATAAAGTTACTTAATTACTTAGCTTGTAATACTTAATTAAACTAAACGTACCTTAAGAGCAATCAAGTTTTTGCCTACTTCTTGTTACTTCGTTTAATGAAATTTATTTCACGACTATAACTGCTATCGGGTCCTCATCGATAAACCAAAGCGTGAAAAGCCAAAAACATTGCGTACACCCGAGAATATTGCTGATGTGACAATTGAACATTTCGGAGACATCATTGAGACGAATTTTGCATAAAGACCTTGGTATGACGCCATATAAAGCCCAATTGGTTCAGGAGTTGAAGCGAATTGACCATCCAATGCGTTTTCGCTTCGCTAAGTGGGCCTGCGATCGACTTACAGAAGATGCTGATTTTGGCAAAAAAAATCATCTTTTAATATGAAGCTCATTTTCATCTTGGCGGGTATGTAAACAAGCAAAATTGTCGCATTTGAGGCACAGAAAACCCGCACGCATACATTGAAAAGTCGCACCCAAAAGGAGTCCCTGTTTGGTGTTATGGTCCAGAGGCATAATTGGGCCATTTTTCTTCGAAAATGAGCAAGGAGTGGCCGTTACAGTCAATGGCGATCGTTATCGGTCCATGTTGAACGAATTTTTGTTCATAAAAATTGAATAGGAGGATATTGGCAACATTTGGTTTCAACAGGACGGCGATACGTGCCACACAGCCGAAGCGACACTCGATGCTTTGCGCCCTGTTTTTGAAGATCGCATTATCAGCCGCAGAGCTTATGTCATTTGGCCACCTCGGAGCTGCTATTTGACACCGTTGGACTATATTTGTGGGCTGCCGTCAAAGATAAGTGTAACGCCGACAAGCCAGAGACAATTGACGCTTTAAAGGACAATATTCGTGAAGCCATTGGTGAAATACAGCTGCACACAATCGATAATGTGCTTAATAATTGGACCGATCGTGTAGGCTCGGCCAGCCGAGGCAGCCATTTGAATGAAATTATTTTCCATTATTAACCGGAAGGATTGTACTTTCAAATAATAAAAGAAATTTGAGAAAATATTCAGTAGTTTTTTTTTAAAGCATTTTCAAAAAAACAAAAAGTTATTTGGCGGACCCTTTACAAAGAACTTCTATTTACAATAACCGCTATTTGTCTGTTCTAATCGGTTACTTTGTGTATGTGGTTTAAACAATTATTCCTAATGTCTGCATTAGAGGGCGTAGCGGCTAATCTGGTGAGTGTTAATGGCATTTTTAATTACTTTTAAATGATAAATTTTTTGAAATCTATAAACTATAAATTTTTATTATTAATTATAAGCTCATTTAAATTTAATCATAATAATACTTATTATTATTATGCAAATGCAAATTGTTATGCAGTTTTTGTGTTTAATTTAAATAAATAATTGCAAGATAATAAAAACACTATAATAACAATAGACATCAAGGCCAATAAAATCAATTAATTTTGTTGCAAAAAATCACTTGAAATTTAATTTTTTTAATTTTGTTTACATAACAAAAAAACAAAATAGAATAAAAAAAATAAACAAATGTGGCTAAAATGTTTACATAATCCTTATTAGTTTTAAATAATTATTTGAAAATTAAAAGATATTTTTTTTACTAATACGTTGCGTTATTTAGTTCACGGCATGAGAAACTGTTGAACATCATTTTTCAAACATATAGCTCACCGAGATAGGCGCAAACGAGTCCCACCAGTAGTTTTAAACAACAGCCAGAGTAGGGTTCTTTGACCATTAAAGTGAAGCCTAGTTCTGGAGGAGTCAGGTTCGAATAAACTTGGCTTTGGGTACATCATTTTAAGCTCATATCAGCTGCACTAGGATTTAGGCAAGTACAGGCATTAGTAACATCTTTGAGAAGGGGAAAGCCCTTGAAATGCAAGAACGTTCGACTTCTAAGTGAATTGATTCCACTTAAAATAAAGCCAATAGACTCTCTAATAACACTGAACTGTGAATTGACATGCACGGCTGGTATAAAAAGCTATTGAGGGATGGCAAAGCATTCATTATTGCGAGTTGAAATGCAGAAGGCATTCAGGAGTCCATGCGAGTCCAACACATGAGCATTGTAATGGAGGTATACCCGGATGGTGAGGCTAATTTCGAGCCGTGCGATTATTATTAGGGAATGCAGAACGAATTTGGAAATAATTCAGGTGAACTTATATAAGACACACACAGCCAAGCGTTCGTATATTCGAGGCTGTTGGTCTTAAGCTCAATGAGTGTAGTAGTGAGGATCAGAGTTATGGAGACTGTGGTTTAGCATGAGAATAACGCAGAAGGCAGCAAAAACGAGTCAATGGATCTATACCAAGATGATTAGGTCAATTGCGAGTCATGTGGTTATTGCTTAAGCACGCAGAACGAATTTAAGAAAGACGGGCATGCGTATAACCAAGACTGTTGGTCTTAAACCCTCTAAATGTAGTAGAGTCGATAACAGTCATGAAGTCAGTGGTTTAGGTAATAGAATACAGGTTTAGCACGACATTCATAAGATGTTTGGCAGGCTCTCTTCTTAGCTAACACCTAGACAGAACCAATAAATTCTATAATTTTGAAAAACATGATAAGTACACGGATTGGTTAAAGACAGGTCAAAATCGGGAGTATTGGTGTTAGAAGCATGAGTAAAATTTCGAAACCTATGGAGAAACACGTGAGTATTTTTCAAACAAAATTTTATGCCAATGAAAGATTAACACAATCCAACTTTGGCTGAAAGCACAGAAAAAGCTACATAGCAGTACTAAATGCAACGATGGGCATTTGCCCCTATGTGGTTTGCTCGATATAAGTATGGGACAGTGTAGTTAAGCAAGGCAAGGTAAATGTGAATAGAAGTCGCAGTAGTTAAGTAGGTAGTAGTAGTTATTAGATGTGAGGCCACGGTTCAAACCACAGGTCAGACATCTCCAAAAAAATGAAAGATGACAAATATTTCTGCGGCGTCTGCTTCTCTGCAAATTTTTGGCAAAGTCTCTGAGAGTATAAAAAATTGCCATGAAAAGTTTCTCAAAACAAAATCTGTCGTTCGGAGTCGATTTTAAACTGTAATTACTGCCACACATGCATACAAATTAACAAACACAATATATGTGGTGTGAGAAGATAGGTGGTAATCCTGACTGTAGGGTTATAATGACCAATTATGTATGCATGTAAATACCATTACTAGGTTATATTTGAATTTATAGCAATGAGGAGTTAAGTGGGCTTACCAGGAAGGCATCACACTAGTGATAAAATTAAACGAGGAATTTTGGAAACGTATACTCGGTGAAGAGGGAGATAGACCACGGCGGAGCAGACAAATAGATTGAAATAATCTAAACTAACTAACTCTTAAAGGAATAAGCATGTAACTATTAACAGAACAACAGGGTTGGTTATCAAAGCAACTTGAATTCTGAAGTAGAAATGCCTTCTCTGGAAGGAAATAATTTGTAATACGTATTTGATAATATGTTTATCATACTAATATATTGTTACAGTTGTCTGGTAACGCTTTTAATACATTCAAAAAGTCAAAACCAATATTAGCTCTTCGCCTATCCAGACAAAGTGGTAAACGTGAGCGCAGTTTGAAGACTAAAGTATGGCAAGGTGTCGCGTAACTTTCTGTAATTGATGCGATCTTTAGCTAAAAGCAGGATTTATATTCGTAAATTTACGAAAATTTACCATTTACGAAATAAATTTCATTAAATTCCTCAGGTTTTATCGTTTTATTTATAATCCTACTCTAACTAATTTTTCCTGTATGAAGAGCTATGGACACTTGTCCATAACATTTTACTTTGTTCGTAGTTATGTACTGATGTTTCTAATTTATCTGCGTTTCATTTTTATATCGAATAAAAACACCTCTACTCTATTTTATTGCAATTTTTTCCATGAGCTTTTTTTTAATTTAATTTCATTAAATTATTTTCATTTCTTCTTATTTTTCTTTGTCTCTCACTCCCTCCCCATTATGCAGTTACAAATTATAATGTTTGGTTTTTTGTTTATGTATCCTACTACATACAGTTTGCTTCGTGCACGCATGTGTTCTGACGCCAGTGTAAGTTTTTAACCTCATAAAACTCATAATGTTTGTAATAAAATTTTGCGGTTGCTTTTATATGTTTTTAGTTTGTATTTCAAACCGTCTACAGAGAGAGAGAGAGTGAGTAGAGAGTGAGCGATAGAATGGCAGAGGAGAAATTAAAGTTTCCTTCTTTGAAATGAAAAATAAAAAATAAAAAAGAAAAGAAAAATTCTGTTGAAACTAATTGAAAATTATTATGATTTTCTTTGGTCTTGTTTGTCTTGGTAAAAAATTTCTTTTGTTGCGTTTTTCTTTTTCCTTTAATTTGATACTCTCGGTTGCGGAACTTAGCTTGACAGTCATAAAACCAAAAAGTTAAGAAAACGAAGAGAAATTAAAAAAAGTCGGTAAAATTCTTTCTTTAGCTGTTGCTTTAAATTATAAAAGTTTCGTTATTCTGAACATGTCAAGTATGGGAAGGGCGAAGGGGTGTATTAAATACTATCAGTTTCGTAGGATATACGATATACGGGCAAATATACGATATAATTTTCGTTATTCTGAACATGTCAAGCAAAATTATGGGAAGAGCGAAGGATATACGATATACGGGCAGATATACGATATAGGGATTGTACAGGCAAAACGGCACAGAAAATCTGGATGAAGGGCATTACATTGTGACAATATGTTATAGATAGTCACACAAGGCGCACTGGACACATAGCAAATGAATTGTGCAGATGAGGGAGAGGCGAGAAAAAGGAGGAAACAATTCTCACCTACTGGGCATGTGCCTACCATTAAGCCTGCGGAGAAAAATGCTTCTTGATGGACAATTTAAGCGAACTCTCAATGATAGACATTGGTAGTCTAATTCGCTCCATCGGAGGCTCAAAATAACTCAGAGGCAAATGTTAAACTGTGATAGTACAATAGATCTCATGTGGTCTAAGTACGTCGATCCAAACCCAATTAGTAGGCAGCCACCTTTACCTACCTACATAGCAAGCCATATAAGGCAACTATCTATGTTGCCAAGGCGAAGATTTTTTGTGCCTAGCAAAAGTACAATTAAAATATCTCAAGTCAGTTTGGTTTGAACGCTACTCTGCCTCTCCATCTTTTCTTTCTCAGAGTACAACCTTACAGAGTCTTTATCGTTTGCAAAATGTCCTCAAGTTTCAACATGAATTCTTGATATTTGCCTCTGTGACCAAATCCCCAACTATGGTTCTGCTCCTTTTCTCTTCTCCTCTTCTTCCAAGTTAATCCATTAACTTTTATTGCTCAGTCCTGTTGAAAAGACTGTCTTAAAATCTTAAATTTTAACTCATCAGTCCAGGGTACAGATACTACGGGTGCCTTCAGCCACTTGATTCTAGCGCCGTTGTACTACCGATTCTCGCAAATGCTCCCTCGTATCTTACGCAACTCCAAGATTTTTATTTAAAAGTCGTTCTGTGTCCATGTGAGAAGAGTATGCTTACTGCAACAGACCTTACCTTGAAGCTGCAAGGAATCTGTGATATTGTTGTCATTGAAAGACTCCAAGAATAATTGGGCTGATAGGATAGCTAAGGAAATGCAGTATTCACCAGCGACTTAAAATAGTTTGATATAAATAAGCAAACCGATGATAGAGATCGCTATCGTCCTAACTTCTAAAGAATTCGTTCACTGGAAATATCCATCCCTACTCATACTATTAAATACTGCCACTGCCAGAACTAGATGAATCCCCACTTTTGAACACCATGGTTTTGAATGCTAAAATTTCTTGCTCTTCATCGCACCCATCGTTTCTAATCTGCCTTAGAAAATCCAGTGTCTGACTGTAAATTGTAATCTCAAATGATTTACGAGTGAATGTGAAACATGTGCTATTGATGAGCGTAATTCATAAATTCATTCCATTTTTAAGGAAGTTCTCCTAACACAATTGTGAAATGTAAGAAAGCATCGGTATTGCGTGTATTTGTTTTAAAATTCTCATGAACTAGCAGCTCTTTGTCAAGTGTATTTAGAAAACAACTCATGTGCGACTTTATTATCCACTGCAGCAGCCAAGGGCTGTTTACAGAATTTCTCAAACCACGATACGATCACCCCATACAGTGGCATCATTCTAGGAATGAGTGTAAAAACGTTGTTTGCATATGCTTTTCGCTAATCTGTACGTGTACACAAGTAAAGGAATACGTTTGTCAGTATGTCGATGTATTATTTTAAGGCATTAACTTTGCAAAATGAAAAAAAAAATCTTATTTAATATCATCACACAATTTTTTTTTTGCTGTTCTTTTCTCCTGAGAGTATATTTGCTCTCTTTCTCACTCTGTTTCTTTGTTTTGGGATTATTTTTGTAAAACTCATTGCAAATGTCTAAAGCCTCCAAAGATTAGACACAATTTTTTTACAGTCTTATTGTGCTTCTACAGCAAATATTTGCTGTTTTTTTGCTATACAACAGCAACGTATTCCCTAAGAAAAGAAATAAAATAAAATTGGCGAACAAGAATAAGAAAATGTTGTAAAAATGGCACAACCATACGCTTTCAAATGTTGATAGCATTCATAGTCGTCTTAAGGTGTATGTGCGTGAAAGTAGGTGGTTTAATGTGTGTGTACGTGGGAGTGTGTACGTTTCAATAGGTGCAAAAGTAGTCGCAAGGCATTGTTGCCTTTCAACTTTAACCAAATAAAAGCACCTCTATACGTTGCCTTAGTAAACTTCTTATACAATTTTGAATAATTCCTGTGCCGAATTTCATCAGCGGATGCCATAGATCCCTGGTATTTACACAATGTCTGCATACGTTACTCTTATATTGATGGCTTTTAATAATAATAATTTTCTGTCCTGAATTAATCGGACGTATTTGTTACATATATTGATCATGAACGGCTTCTTCAGCTGTAAACGGCTAAACGAGCCAGCATCAGTTTTTTGCCTACCAAGTGGAGGGACTTTTAGAGTGAGCCATCTATTTATCGTGGTCAATCTGGTATAGTACTTTCATACAGGCTACAAAGTAATACTCTTTCCGACAGATACCTTCTTAAGATGCGCAAAAAACCGCAGTTTTCCAAGATTTCATGATACTCGATTAAGCAGCGACCAACAATTGAAATGGAAAGTGTTTCCAAAATGTGGCGTTACAACTGTTCAGTGTGCCCTCCTTTCTGGTTGCTTCAATACTGCTCGTTATCATATTCCCATGCAGAAATCATATTGGCTATCCTACAAACGTTCCTCAATTTCTTCAAGCAACTGTTAGAACTGGTCACAGATTAAATTTTCTAAAATCCATCATATAAAGTCATTCACCGAATTGTTTTTTATGGGTTAATGCATATTATATGTGTTTGTGTTTGTAGCTATTTGTGTCTGTATGTGTTAATATTTTTTACAGTCATTTTATTTTTATACGCACTCCTCATTTCTTTTTAATTTCGTGGCATGTTGTAATACATTTTAAATGAGCCAACAACAGCCATTTATGTATATGTTTTCTGCTTTCATTTCTTTTTCTTTATGATTTAATCTAGAAGAAATAAAATTAAAAAGAAAGTAAATCAAAAATAAATTCAGCCTGCATTTGTGAAAAAGTACTTCAATTGGCGGAGAAAACTGAAAAATTTTTACAAATTTTATACAATTTTTGATGAAATTTTATGGTCTTTTGAAAGAGAAATATCAGTCCATGAATAAAGTGAAGAAGCTCAGTGCTAAGAAACCCTTTAAAAATTCTATTGAAAAAAAATACGAATTAGGAAATTTGATTACATCGATGGTCAATTGAATAAATCGCTCAAAAAGTTCCCAGTTTCCCTTCGAGAAGACGCATATGCGTTGTAATGATCTGATAGGCAGTGTGTGGGCTTGTTAATCGTGATGCTACTGTTCAAAACCCAGGTCAGACATCTCTACGAAGACAAAATACGAAAAAATATTTCTTCGGCTACTTTCAGTAGATTTCTGGCAAAAGCTCAGAGTTAATAAAATTGTCATGAAAAGTTTCTCAAGCTCTTGAAATCTTAAACTTAAGTGAAGTCTCTTAATATTTAATAAAATCGCCTTTAAAACTATAAAAACTTTTAAACTATAAAACAATAAAAAACAGAATTTCTGTCTTTTTATTTTTTTAATTTAAAAAATTGTTTTAAGTTGAAATTTTATGTCAAATAAAACAAAACAACACTTTATTTTTATGAGTTTCACAACCATGCCACTTTTTATTTTCTTGGCTTGGCTTTTGAAAATGACATCCTTTCCATTCATTCTGTTTCGCATGTATTGGTTGTGTTTCTTTTTTTTATTATGGGTTTTAAATTCCTTTCGTTTTTTATTCTCTGCAGCATTTTGCATTTTATTTTATGATAACAACAGGTGTCAGGGTATGCAGTTAAATGCGACTTAAAATTCATTGCATTTACAGTGTGTTCCACAATGCAAATAAATAGAAGAGAAAAATAAATGATGAAAAGCATCACTTTTAGGTAAACAAGTGAAGTAAGTTGTCTCACTCTCCTTCGATAACTTTCTGCATAACCAATGAAATCATGTGCCAAAGCTTAAGTCTCTTACCTTCTGTTTCCGACTTGCATATCGAACGGAATCTAAAAACTGACGACTTATACAAATTTTTTATATGTTGTTTGTGAACTTAAGAGAACTTAAAGGCTAAAGTTAGAATTACTTAACGTACGTTCGTTTCTAGCATGTGTAAGACAATTAGAATGATTACCCAGCCGTAATGGAATTTCGATAAGCATTTGCATTATTTCCGTTTGCTATACACGAACGTGTAGTCACCGTAGTCTAGTAAATAGTATGTTTGCTTATTAGAGGTGAGGCCACGGTTCAAACCCCAGGTCAGATATCTCTAACAAATAAAGTTTGAAAACATATTCCTTCGGCGATTGCTGCTCAGCGGATTTCTGGCAAAAGCTCTGAGAGTAAATAAAATTACCATGAAAAGTTTATCAAGAATCTGTCATTCGAAATCGACTTGCGGGACTATAGGTCCCGCTACTCTTGTATAAAATTAACAAGCACAACATAAGTGCTGCGAGAAGCTAGTTCATAAACCTGACTAAAGGGTTGTAAGGACCAAATATGTATGTATACACGAACGTACATACATTCCATTGCGTTCCATGAACGTTCGGTTAGTTCTACAATAATTCTACCGGCATTCCTATACATGAATAGAATCGTTGATTGCACAGTGCACGCTGTTTGTTTTAACATGTTAATGTTATGCTCAACTTTCCTTTCTTCCTTTCTCTCTGTATCCCTATACCGTTTTTGTTTATGTTTTTCTATAAGAGTGTTACTTTGGTTAAGATGCAGGATGTGTCCTGGTATTTGTTTTTGTTAATGTTTTCTTTCATTTTTATTTGAGTACGGGAGCGAATGACTGCACTGTGTCTGTTTTATTTTGTTTTTATTTTCCTAATTCACAAACAAATTTAAGTTTAGAGTTTTTCTATTTAAATGGGCGAGAGTAAAAGGTCAATCAGTAAACCTTTTCTTTGGTGAGTTCCATGTCATGGTTACTTAAATGTTAAGCTAGAATTTAAGTTCTTAAAGTATTAAAGAAATGTTTTATTTAATAATCTGTTTCAAATATTTGTTAAATAACTTCAGTTTAGTTAACGAGTAACGTTTTCTAGCTTAAAGAATAGACCAGACAAGAGGAATGCTTCCTCATATCTCACGTCTATATTGGAAAATTTATTCATTCTATTAAAATAAAAAGTTAAAACTAATAAAATATAATATGAAATAATAAAAAATGAACATACGGCAGTACTGTATTTGTTTTAGTATGATTTATGTAAAAATCCATTCCAAATGTCTAAAGCCTGCAAAGATTAGACACAATTTTTGGTTTTATTGTGTTTCTACAGCAAATATTTACTGTTTTCTTTTTTGCTTTAGTTGTTGTTGTATTTCCTAAGAAAAGAAATAAAATAAAATTGGCGAACAAAAACAAGAAAATGTTGTAAAAATTGCACAAACATGCGCTTTTAATATGTTGATGGCATTCATGGTCGTCTTAAATTGTATGTGCGTGAAAGTAGGTGGTTTAATGTGTGTGTTAGAGTCTGTATGTTTCAATAGGTGTAAAAGAAGACCTTGTTACCCTCAATAAAAGCACCTCTGAATGTTGTTTCAATGAACTTATCATAAAATTTTGAATGATTGCGCTGCGGAATTCCATCAGTGGACGCCAAAGATCTTTGCAGTCCTTGCAAATGCCTCAGTATTTAAAAATGGTATTCATACATATACGTATGGTATTCGCACACATACGTAACTTTAATTTTGGTAGCTTTTGATAATAATTTTCTGTCGTGAATGATGATGATAAATGGCTTCTTCAGCTATACCCGTTTAAGCGAGCCAGCATTGGTTTTTTGCCCAGCTAGTGCTTGGATTTTTAGCGTGAGCCATCAATTTATCACGGAATAATCTGGTGTAGTACTTTCACAAATTAAGACTCCTCCAGGCAGATACCTTCTAATTATATGCAAAAAATCGCAGTTTTATAAGAGTTCGTACTCTGGGATAAACTGTGATCAACAAATGAAATTGATTGGCGGCTTAGTATGTGTAATTTACGGCGTCAACAAGTGAAATTGTAAATGACTGAAATTCATTTAAGTGGAAGAAACAGTTGTCAAACAACAATTGAAGACCAAAATTTATGGGACGCTTGAACGGGTTTTTAACCGCCATACCTTCAATTGGTATCCATTCTATTCAATAAAATGCAACAAAATACAAAACCAATGAGGCTTTTATGATTGAATTTGGGCAGGTTTAACACAAATTTTATTCTGCATGACCACATCTGTTTGAATTTCTTCAAGTGCATTCACTCTTCCATCTTTCTTTTCCCAACAAATACAAGCAAAAAAGAAAAATAAACGAAAGCGAAAAAGATGATTTGTGCGTAGCATCACTCTCCTTAAAGAAACTAAAAAATGTGATAAAAAAAACTGTCAACATTAATAACATTGATCGGCAGTGCATCTATTAAACTTGCACATGTTTCAGCGTTGAATGTTTTTATAAAGCCACATTAGACCGGATCTGGTAACAAGTGATTTCGATTTATTACATAACAAATGTCGACTTCAGTTAGGACTACGACCTAGCTTATCACACCACTTATGATAAGTGTGTTCATTTTATATATGAGTGGTGGAGTGGCCATAGAATTGGGACGACAATGTCAACAAGTCAGAGAGTAGAACTTTAGTGAGAAGGTCCTTCAAAACTACCTCTAACGAAACACTCAAATACACTGCTGTTAAATAAAATAGATTCATCTGCTCTCCGAAAGGTTTACTAGACATCTCTTATGCAAAGGAGTATTTGTAAAAAAGTAACTGCACTCTGTTTACTGGCCTCTTATGAATATAATTCCGATACATTTCAAAAATTTGAAGTGTCACTCTTCTTTAATTAATTGCAAGATGTTGATCCTGGTGAATCTATTGTATTGCACAGCAGTGTACACCTTGGCAAAGGAACTTGATCTGTCTGGAGGCAGTAGACAAAGACTGCTCCGTAAAAAAACCAGAAGCAATTAAGTACGAAATCCAATGAAATTCAAAAATCCCGGTGAGTATTCAAACCCTTTGTGTTTTTTTAAAGAATGAGTTTGTTTTGGTTTTTAAATTTCACGGCTCGTGGCATTTTAAATAAAATTGTTTTTGAAAAAAACTCTCGTTTTACAACTTTTCCATGGGAAATAATTATTTTGAAAATTCTGTTTTCCTTTTTTATTTACACTCCACCAGTTATGAATGCCAATTAACATGTTTTTTTTTTAACCAAGGACTACGGTTTGAAGTAAAAAGTAACCACAAACAGCACTTCAAAATCAATAAATATTTTACCTTGAATCTTAACAACTCCTTCAAACTTACGTGATGCTGTAAAATTCAATTCAATTGGCATTTGATTTTTACCTCTTTTTTATTTTTATTCTCTCTCTCTCTCCCTCTCGTTAAAGTTGAAGCATTTTTACAAGAGGGTTGTAAAGAGCGTAATGGAATTAATTCAATTGCCAAGCAAATGTAATACATACACCCTCATGATAAGTACTAAGTAAAGTAAAAGAGTTAGGCCAACAAAGCAACAATATTAAGCCTATCGAAGGTTAAATATCTGTCTGTCTGCCTGTCAGTGATTCATGATACATTATATTAAACTAATCTAAACCTAACAGTATTTATTGATTAAATAATCCTGTTTGACTGTAGGTCTGTCGATTTAACATTGTCGATAATTCCAATTCATTATTATAATTATAAAATCTTTATTTTCATCCTCTCTTCCGTTTAACGTTATCCTGGCAACACATTGCTTTATTTTAATCTGCTTGCAAAAAATCAATTAAAGTGTGTTAATGTGTGAGTGTGTGTGTTTACTTTGGCTGACCAACACAACACTATAGCCACTATGGCGTATGATTATTATTGTTTTGCTGTTTATCTGCTAAAGTAAATCATACGCTACCACCCACAGATAACATGTACAAATGACCAACAATTTATCTGTTTTTCGTTTTTTTTCTCTGTCAGTCCGACCAGTGGCAATGTGCAACAAATATTTTATATCGTACATCCATAGATAATTTAAAGTTTCAACTTTCAACAGGCACATGTGCAGGCTTCGGTGTGTTTATGTGTGCAGTGGTAGCAGGCACGTGTGTTAAGCCAATTGCCAAACCAATTCATAATTAATAAGCGTTTAACAGGAAATTGGCAGGCATTGATTGAAATAAATCTTTAGCGTAATTTAAATATCAGCAGTAAAGTACAGGATACAGGAAGATAAGGCGGAACAGAATGTAGACGTTGAAACGACTGTGCTTGTGACAAAAAAAAAGGTTTTTAAGAATATATTTTTGTTACAGTTTTTTTTATTCTGTAGGAAAATAACTTACAGGTTGGCGAATTGACTGACTTGCGGATTTTCACCAGGAACAGTGGATATAGCTTAACTTGTGGCCGGTCATTGAAGTATGGCAGTTTCTTTTAGCCGCCTCTTTGTGGTTTTATTTATTTTTATTTGCGTTGCTAAATTCTTTTAAGAAAGATGTTCCATGTTACAGATTGCTTTGTCTTTTTGTCAGTTTTATTATAGCAGGGTTTTTTGCAATGCTTTTCAGGTTTATGTATATCGACGACTCTGAAATACTAGATAAAGTAAACTACGACATATATGTATGTACGCTAAAGACATTAGAGATTTGTGAAGTGTGACTGGCCAATCTTCATTGAATATCTTTTGATCCACCAGGCTAAAGCCAAGTTCAATGAACTCGAATCGTTCACCATAGTGGTTGAATTTTATACATAACTATAAATTTTTGAAGAAACTTTTCATAGCAATTTGATTTACTGCCAGAGATTTTGACAGAACTCTGCTGATAGGAAGTTGCCGAAAGAAATATTTTTTTCATATTTCGTCTTGTTAGAGATGTCTGACTAGGGGGTTTGAAACGTGGCCTCATGTCTAATAAGCCAGCACACTGTCTAATTGATTATGGCGACTTCAGGTTCGGAGCAGGTACAGAGTTCTCGAGCTGATACCATGCATCCAGTTTTGTTCCTGTTTAAATTTCCAGAGTTGAATAGGGAATCTTAAGGATGTAGTAGGGAACCCGCAATTTCGCAACATTATGGCAGGAGCAATATTTTTAGCTGTTATCGTCATAGTCTAGTAGGTATTGTGTTTGCTTATTAGACGTAAAGCCCGGTTTCGAGCCCCAGTCCAGTATTAAAACCGAAATATGAAAAAAACAAACATTTCTGCGGCCACTTCCTCTCAGCAGATTTCTGGCAAAAACTCTGAGAGTAAATAAACCTGCCATGAAAAAAGTTTCTCAAAATCTATCGTTCGGAGTCAACGTTAAACTGTAGGTACCGCCACTCAAGTATAAAAAAATTAAGGCACACAACATAAGTGGTGTGAGAACCTAGGCCATAATCCGGACTGATGGGTTGTAATGGCCAATTATGTATGTATGTATTAGCGCATAAAACTGGATAAGCAAAACCATGTTTTGTTGTTTTTAGAGGCCACTACACTCGAAGGCATGCTGGTGGACATGGTGTTTGGCAGGCTTAAAAAGAGTATGCAGAGGCCACGGTTGAAGAGCCATATCAGCCATCTCCAATAAAACGAAATTTAAATATTTCTTGTGACAATTTCCTCTCAGAAGATTTCTGGCAAAGATTCTGAGAGTACATACAATTTGTCGTGAAAAGAGTCTCAAAAATCTATGTCTTAGAATCGACTTTAAAGTGTTGGTTTTGCCACTCATGTATAAAATTAATTGTTGTAATGGCCAATTACGTATGTATGTATGTATGCATGTAGGTATGCATGTAGGTAGTAATCCGGACTGATGGGTTGTAATGACCCATTATGTATGTGTGTTTATTGAAAATGTAATAACCATTGAACAACTTCTGTAATATGATCTGTCAGTTGTGGATTAAAAACGAAGGGCAGCTTTCAAACAAACCTTATTTTAAACTAAGGCGCCAATTGATAATAACTACTCTCTTTTATTGTTTACATTACTTATTAAAATTTTATATAATTTTTTTTTTAATAATTTAGAGGATTTTCCATTGTGTAAGCTGCTGACCCACTTATTTATTTATTTTTTATTTATTTTTTTTCATTTTATTTATGCTTTGTGCGCTTGTATGTCGCCCCATGAAATATTTCCTCAACGCATATATTTTTTGCTAACTTTTTACGAACTTTTTTTATTTGTTTATTTATTTATTCTTTTTTATACTCCTTTGTATTTCCTGCATATTTAATATCTCATACGAATTTTTGTTTATATTTTTGTAATACTTTTTCAGTTGCCAGGATATTCTTTTTTTACGGAACTCGTTATCAATAAAAAATATTTGTTCATTCAATAATAATTTCAAGAGGAAGTGATGACACAAATATGTGACAGAATTTCTTATTGAAATATTGAAATTGGTGTGCCAAAGGCTTCAGTTACAGTTCAGTTAATGTTAAGGCGATAAATTAATCTTCTTTACTTAATTTTAGAAATTTTCTAATTAGAGCATAGCAATTGGATTTTTAATGCATTTGTATTTCCCATGTTTGTTTTAATCTATTCTGATACTTTTGTATTAGCTAATACGTGTTCAATTATTTGTTGTGAATTCCTATTAAGACTATTAAACTAAATACGGACACAAAACGAAAGTATTTTACAATTTTTTTAAGATAAAGACATAGAAAAGCAAAAACTTAGATAATCCTCTTACTTGCATAGCTAGGGTATTCCACAATCTAAATCAAAAAGCGATTAAATTTAATTTCTCTCACTTGAGTTCTTTCTTAGGCCACCTTGTACAATAATTGTGAACATTGTATCAAATTTTTATAATCAAAAGCTGGAATTTCTCAAACACTGTAAGTTTACCATCCCTCGCTAAATAATTTCTGTCGATTCATTTTGGATGGCAACAAATCTTTCGCCTTAGGCTTTCACGTTAAGTAGAATGATAATTATTTACGATCTTTCTTGCCATTTTGTAGAAATCATTGAAGAGTATTTTTTCATTTCAGTGGCACCATAAGGTGCCTAAAATCTTGAGTTCCGTATATCCAAATATTTGTGGTATCTTTAAAGCCTATTTCACACAGTATAACTCTTCATTAGGTCTAGCTAAGAAACGAAACAAGGACTCATAAAATCAAGATTCAAAGCAGAGAAAAGTTTACTGAGTACAATAACTGTAGACGTATCACTCTCTATAATATTGTAAATAATGTTGTTACGTTTGATCACGATTCAGACGCGCATATCACACTCAACAAGCAAACTGGATGCAATATGATTGGTCACCACATAAATAATTTAATTATAATTATTGATCTGCTTGTAAAATAGAATTCCTCCTTATACTTGATCTTCTTCGACTTCGTGAGAGCTTTCGATCCAGCATATCAATATGCTGTTGAATACTAAAAGATAGGCAAGACAAAACAAACAGAACCATCATATTCATATTCATACTTATGCTGTTTTTAGTTGCCGTAGTCTAGATAGTGTGTTCGCTTCATAGAAGTGAGACCATGGTCAAACTCTAGGTCAGGCATCTAAAAAAAAAAAAAGACGAAATTTAAAAAAATATTTCTTTACCGACGTTTTCTCACCATATTTCTGGCAAAAATTCTAGGAGTAAACAGAAATTTCCATGAAAAGTTTCTCAAAAAACTGTCGTTCTGAATCGACTTTAAATTATAGGTTCGGTACTCGTGTATAGAATTATTACACATAAAATAAGTGTTGCGAGGAGCTAAGTCGTAATCCTGATTGAAGGGCTAACATATTATGTATCTATAGTCCCCAAATCAAGGCGAAGCAACAAGCAAGAGTCATTATATGACATATGAGCGATCGTCTCGAAAGTTTATACTGCGCGGCAGTTTCAATACATGCAAAAGAAAATGAGAGACTTAAAAACTAAAGCAAAACCACGCAATACTCAAACAAAACATTTCAAAGACCATTGAATACGACAATGTATATGAGTCCTTTCATACTTTAGCAACTACTTACAAAAGCTATAGTTGATCTGGTGCCTCGGAGGCGTAATAAAATCAACCTGAGGCTCTCAAGAATACATTGAATGTGGATCATTGGAGCCTACTGCAGCCCTTGAAGTCTATACATAACTTAACAAAGTATGATACACCCAGCACCCTTAAGGATCGAATAAATCTGAAGACTGTCAAGGACTGTGAGAAATTAGTTTGTCGTTATGAATACGAGTTGTGAAACTCTCAGTTTGTTGCAACTTAAGAACAGTGCAAATGTTCTTCAATAGCTAGCTTCGCTAAGTTTAGACAATTTTTTTGGTCAAACTATTTCAGTTACGTTTAGATCCGGTTACAAGCCGATGAAATGGGATCTTGAATCCAGAGCCATATATTTGTATAGTCTGATTTTTGCTGCAGAATATACATAAGCCTTGTGTCCTCACGTTAATAGTCTAGCAAACTACCCACTAGACTACCAGTATACTCGTAGTCTGCCATATATGAAACGGGTTTAATACTCTTTCCGCATACCCTAACTGTTTTTTTTTTGCTTTGTTTTGTTTTCTTTGCAGATAAATAATGTTTTTACAGTAGCAAATATTATTTTTATTTATTTCTTATTTGTATTTCGTTATTCATTTTATTTCTAAAGCTTTAAAACGTTTTATTCGTTTTATTTTATTCGTTTTGTTTTATTCCCCTTAAGTAGGATACTATTTCTTCTCTTTTTTGGTACTCTTTTATTATTTCATTTTGTAGTTGTTGTTGGTGTACACTAAATCCATTATAAATTCTTTTAAATAAAATTTTTCCATTCACTAACAAGCGTAGGTACTTATTTCAACACACATACATACACCTATGTATGTAGCACACAACCTGAGATAGAGAGAGTGAAAGAGAGAGAGAGAGAGAGAAAGAGTAGGACATGGTATTTCTATAAATTGAAATTGTATTTAATACCCAAAGCGTATCATCTCGAATATAATGCATACGTTCGTTTTTTTACTCTTATCTTTCTTTCTGTGTACTATTCATAGCATATGTTATTGTTGTTATTTTCTGCAAGTTCCACGAGCTAAACCACCATAATGCTAACGGTAGAACCTAGCTATCGCTTTTACAATATCGATTTAAAATACACATAAATTGTTGTCCTATTTGATAGTTTTGCCACTACGCTCTATTGTGGGGGGGGGGGGGGGGGGGGTGGTTTAACAATTGTTTGTGTTTATTGGTAGGTTCTTTTATGTGTGCAACAACTTGTGCAAATACTTGTAACAGTAACTACAATTGTACTCACCTTTTTGCTGCAACACATTTTATTTCTTCAGTTTTTTAATATGAAATGAAAAATTGCAATTCGTTGTTATATTCCATGTATTTAATCTGTTTGTTTGCTGCATCGTTTGTTGCTTTGTGCCAATGGATTTTAATCGAAAATCATTGTTTGTAAACGTTAAAGTTCAGTCAGGGTTGGACAAACGTCCACAATTGATGGAAAACCCGTAAACTTAAACAGCGTTAACGACTCTGGTGCCTACGTACTAAACCTACCCCCTGTATCCTTTAACCAATCTGTCTTCGTGGGACAGACAGCTATTTGGTATTACTTTACAAAAGGCTGATTAGCTTTGAAACTTTCTCACATCAAATTTTGCTTCCGTATCGATAATCCTGGCTCAGTGTGTCAGTTTCATGGAATTCTAGAATCCAACATATGCCTTATAAGCTACTTTCGACTGGAATCCGTCTCCGTAGGCCATCTAACTCCCTGTATCTTTATCTTCATCTACACAATATGGACATATAGTAGAGCTATCGTATCCGAATCTGTGCAGATCATTTCTGAAGCAACGACGACCACTTATGGACTGATTCGCTGTGTTTGTTCTACATTTCATTGTTCATTTTAAACCATCCTGCCATCGTGACTACCACTTGAACATGGAAGTCCGTCGTTCCACCGCTTTAATAGATGCAGTTCCCAATGGGCATTCGAGACGGTAAAAGTATTTTCACTGCATTTTATTCGAAAATATATCTGTCGGTATAGCCTTTGCTAATATCAGTACCTTTTAATCAGATATTGTTGTGAAATCACTCATCAGTTTAATCGTGCTTAGGCGTTATACGGAGAATAATTTCGTCTTTTTCAAACCCGCGGAGAGTGCATCCAAACATATTGAGCAAACACATTACATTATCGACGATGTGACCCTCTGAAACTATTTCCAGCGAGGGTAGTAGTAAGTGGACTGGCGGCAAGGAACTTCTTAAGTATATATGAAACGGGTTTCAAAAGGAAAGAAAAGTTTGAGGGCCAGATTTCACGGACTATGAGGCCTGTGATTGTGAATACGATAAGTAGCTTTCAGTTGATTTTCTAGGCTGGGAGCTCTGGTATGGTTTTCTTATTAATTTGAAGAAGATGGTACTCGGAAAAAAATCTCTTTTGGTAGTCACTCCCTAATGAGAGTAGACAATGCGTTCGAGATTACCAAGGCACAAATTGTGCCGGAGTATGCAATCGTTGTCTATATATGTAGGTTAGCTTAGGTTAGAGAACATCTACTTGTCAACTGTGACAAGTACAGTACCCGGAGGTCGAATTGACCGATTGTACAACGTCCTAGATTCACACACCACTCGTGGTGTGTGCGTTAATTTTATACATTAGTAGCGGGACCTACAGTTTAAAGTCGACTCCGAACGACAGATTGTTTTTTTGAGAAGCTTTTCATGGCAATTTTTACTCTCAGAGTTTTTGCCAGAAATCAGCTGAGAGGAAGTCGCCGAAGAAATATATTTTCACATTTCGTTTTGATGTCTGACCGGAGATTTGAACTCGGGCCTTTCGTCTAACAAGCCAACACACTACCTACTAGACCACGGCGACTTCCAATATATGTTTGTATATAGTAAAGCTGTCTTTGAAGGCACTAAGGTGTTCAACAAGCTCTTAGACAGGTGGAGGATAGTACTGTATTGAGTCCCGTGTCGTTATGAGATAATGAGACTGGAGACAAAATAGCAAGGAAAGGCAGCTCTACGAGCGAGGACCTGGTGAAAAAGTCAGTTAGGCTCTCCTATACTTTTTCATGCTGATCGATGCCTTGAGGATTTCTGATCTTTGTGGTTTCATCTGTGGTAGAAAGTGGCTTTTGGAATGACTATGTTTCTTTACTCTTTTCTTTTCATTGACCTCTCTTTCTGTGTTTGAGCACATCTAACCTCTATATATCATTTCTGTTGCTCTATTCTAAATATTTATCATTTCTCTTGTCTTACTTCTAGGTAGGATCCACCTTTCTGAAGTTATTCACAGTGAGCGGCTGTTGATCTCCAGCTGAATGGGGGCAGGTATCCTGGGTTCCCGGGATGATCCTGGCCCTGTAGCTGTTCAGGATGTTTGACCATCCTGATCTAAGTTGTGCTAGAATGGTTCTCGTAGACCTTGGTAGCTGCCTTTCAGAATCTGATATAGGTGGTGGGTGCTGATTTATGACCCTGCTATGGCTGAGCTCGTCTCTGGCCATCGTGACCGTCATCTCACAGATAGTGGGTCCGTAATTTTTTATAGCGAATCCTTTGCAACACTGCAGCTATTAAATTGCCCAGCTCTGTCTGTTCTAAGCCAATGCATTTCGTTATTAGAGCTTACAGCTTTGCCTTTAAATCCTTCTTAAAAATTTGTTGTCCGTTTTTGCTTTTCTTTTTGTTATTGTAATCCAAGTCTTAAATAACATTTAATGCTTTTCCTAATTGAACTTGGCAAACAGAATAGTGCTGTTGATGCTGCTGCATTTGTATATACATTTATGTCTTGTTTGTGCATGGTATTGTGAATTTACTTTCCTGCCCAGTTGAATTGAATTTTTTTCCTTTCATCTATTTCGAGTTTTATCGGAAACGAAATGCTTTTAGTCTCTCTGTACGAATTATTTATTGTGTATGAAATGAATGAAGAAGAATTCGACGATTGGAAAGACGTAAGTAGATGATAAAGAATAAGAAAAGGTTGAAAGGAAACAACCCAAGTGCTAAATAAATATTAACAGAATACCTTTAAAGGGTATAAAACGATGATGCTGATGATGATGATGGTGCCTGCTATACAGTTAAAGCAGACGATGTTGTTGCACACTTACTTTCATGCTGCATCTATTCACTGTTGGCTATTGCATTTGATGTTTTAAGTAATTTTACTTCGTTTTGTTTTTTCCTCTCCTCTGGATTTGTTTGTTCAACGTAAAACGAATTAAATTAGACGTATTATTTTGCACAAACAACAAAACAACAAATAACGGCAATCAGAAAGTAGTAAATAAATAAATTACAATTGAAATCAACTACAACAATAAAAAGACGAGAAAAGGAAAATGCAGAACAGAATAATATCCGGCAAATGAAATGAAATATTTAATGGCTTTTCAAAAGAATGGACATTAATTCGATTGGAGAAAATTTCAGGTAACGGTAGCTACAAATAATTGTATGAAAGAAGTTTGAAGAATTTGTTGAGTCAGTATTTGAGCATTTAATCGTAGATGTGGATATTATTTATTTATAAAAATTTATAGACGCACGGTTGTAATGATTACCATGTCATTCGTAAACCTAAGTTATTGCATATTCTGTCTGATGTAAGGCGGACCTGTACACGATATCCTCATTCTCGTAAAGTTAGGCATAAAGCAGTGAAGACAATAAGGCAACAGCTAAAGAGCACCTGGAAACTGTACGGAGAGTACTTAGTTATTTGCTTCTCTCTTACATTGCCACAGTTATGCTGTCACGTACTACACCAATCATGTCAAGAAACAAAGCCGCTACGACAACTACAAACTCCTTACTTCTACCACATACGATATAGAGAAGTAAGTACGTTAATATATATAGTATCAATTGAACATTTACAATCCCAAATGAATTTTTCTTTTTTTGTTTCACTTTTTCGATCTTTATTTCACCAATTGATCAGATTTTTCTAGCAGATTCTTGGATGATAGAAGGTCCATCTATATTTGCCTAGAAATTGCATTATCTGTACAATATGTTTTGTTTTTTGCTTATCAAACTCTACTTTCTCTAAAGAAATTCGGATGCCTGGGTTCCTACCGGTATTTGTTGTTAATATTGTCCTCTCTGAGGAGTGAAGCTGTCAGAGGCTATCTACGCGGATTATTGGGAGGTTCTAACGCCCCGTAAATTTATCAGTTTGAAAGCCATTATGATGTTTTTTTTATTTTATTTGCGGTTTGAAAATGAATTGCTAGTGTTTATAGTCCTTGAGCACAATTTCGGGATGAAAGGCCAAGTGAAGTGATGATAGGAATCCACTAAAAATCCAAAGGCGTCTAACGTATTCCGAAAAAGTCTATGTTTGGCATGAATTTTGGTGCTAGCAGAGCCATCGGTCCACACGTCTTCAAGAACCTCGTTAGCCAGGCCGCCATTGTCCACGGCAAGTTTTATAGATCTATGATTACAAACGTTTTTTGGTGTGTTTTAAATAGTTTGAACACAAATGACATGCGATTTCAACGTGACGGCACTACGTGCAGTAGGGCTCATGTCACATTGGATATTCTGCACGTTAGATTTGTGGGCATGGTCATGTCATGGGGAGGCCTGTTTTGAAGATTTGGATGTATACGAGATGCGATTTCAACACGACGGCACTAGGTGCTATACAGCTCATGTCACATTTGATATTTTCCAAGAGCGGTTGCACGAGTGCATGTTCATTTCACCTGGAGATGACATGAACTGGCCACCGAAATCGTGCGATTTAACCCTGCCTTTCCTTGCTGATTTTTCCTAAATCGCTGGTGTATACAAATAGACCACAAAGTTCAGAGATTCCCAAAGCTAATATAACGTATGCGGAGGGTCAAATTCAGACTGATTTATAAGCCAGAGTCATGGAAAATTAAACATTTGGGATGAACTTTACCTAGAAAAGACGTGGCGCACATTTGATCGATGTTGTATTCCACGCATACGGTAGTCAATAGATCTTTCAAAGGAATTAAAAATTTCATATTTTGTTTTGTTAAATTTAAATATATAAACAGCTTATAAAAAGACTCTGTATTTATTCATCTAACCACCATAAAAAAACTGCGTATCCTCTTGCCACCATCATATTAATTAGACCACATATCATATGATTAGTTTGATTACAAAGACGGTATTATTTAGATTGTTGCCATAACCATATTTTCTTTCACAAACTGTCTGTCTTCCCTCAACTTCTTACTTCCCGATCGAAAGCCACAATTATTACCATCCTTAAATGCAATGTGTCCAGTAGGTTGCGTGTTTAAATGTGTGCTGCAACCGTAGTGTCTTGTGTAGTTAGCAAAAGACTTATCGGCTATGTAATACAAATATTATCCAGAAGTAAATACTCAATTTGGAAAATTATTCCCTGTTTGTCCTCTCTCTCTCTCACTCTCTATTTCTCGTTCGCAGCACATGTGAGTAATTCCTGATTTATTTTTTCCTTTTTTCTTTTGCTGTCTCTTTAAACATTTCTGTTGACAATAAGAAGCTAATCATGTTGAAATAATTTTTTTTTCTGTTTTTCGTTTATTTTTTAACCCAGTTTTACTTATCGATTCTAACTTTTGTAGTCAATCGTTATAGATTTGTGAGAAAGAAAAGGAAATAATGGAGAAAAATATCTGCTTTGATTTGTGAAATGATGATGATGATAATGTGGCCATGTGTTAGCGTGGGACAGAAGAGATGTCAGAGATGGTGGTTAGTCCCATTACTTCATGCCAAGTGCTTGGATTCTCTCATCTCACTGTCAACACCAAAATGAATTGTCGTTCCTGTTGCATTTGCTTTACCCTTTGATTTTGCCATTGTGTCACATACATGCGATACATTCATAGATACATACACACATATCACTGCCAAATGTCGGTATTTGTATCGGCGTCAGTGCAATGTTGATAAGTTCAATAGCTTTAAATGATCCATACACGTTCATTCCTTCGTGAGTATGTATATGTGTATGTGTTTGTGTGAGTGTATGGAATGGCAATTTCGTTAGATATTTATTTGATGACACTTTCTATAAGTGTATGAGCGTGTGTGTTAGTGTGGAACCATGAGTGAGGGTTAAAAGAGGAAATGACGTTATGAGTCATTCAGTTGAACTACATCCATATACCACATATAGGGATGCCATGGACTCTGAAGGTGAACAGTCAGTCGGATTGTTGTAGAAATTTTTTTCATTTTTGTAAGTTTAAGAATAGAAATAACGAGGAAATTTTTCTTTTCTTAATCTATCCATATATATAAAAAGCATTCAGCAATAATGGTATGGTTAATAAATTTTAAAGGGTTGTTTGAAAGTTGAGAATTAAAAAAATATAATTTTTTTTATTGTTGTGCAGAATAAAATGAAGACAACCGTTGCCAATCATTGATAGTATTTGATTTCCCAATTAAAACTAAATAAAACGTCCATCTAAAGATCTTAGCACAACAACACTTTAACGTGGATACCTTACCAGTCCTTTACATGTCAAGATTTTACAAATCAGGGAAGGACTGAAGTCGTTGCCCCAGAATAGATACGCTATGACTCCAAAAAGTGGTATTTGGACTCTTAAAAAATCATCCAGGTAGTTGAAATAGCAATAGCCGTGGCTTGAGCAGATA
Organism: Sarcophaga rosellei; assembly: GCA_930367235.1. Classification (NCBI taxonomy): domain Eukaryota; kingdom Metazoa; phylum Arthropoda; class Insecta; order Diptera; family Sarcophagidae; genus Sarcophaga; species Sarcophaga rosellei. The sequence continues at coordinate 35,239,348 of OV884019.1, forward strand.
GCCTTTATCGACGACATAACAAATTTTTAAACAGAACTCCATGCAGTACAGAATACATTGGAAATCCCATCAGAATAAGGAAGAGATATTCACTTCTTAATACACTTAGTCGATATAAATTTACATCCTAGTCTTAACTAAAATTTTAACATGCTATTGTCAACTTAGCTACTCTAGCATAAAGGCTGCACAAATTGGGATGACGTTCGTTTATGCCAAATGGGGAGATTGTTTAATGAAATCGCCGTAGTCTCCTAGGTAGTGTGTTGGCTTATTAAACAAAAACGCGTGGTTCAACACATGGCTCAGACATCTTGAATGTGAAGAAAATATTTCGTTCGGCGACTTTATCTCAACAACCTACTGACAAAAACTTTGAGAGTAAAATAAAATTGCCAAGAAAAGTTTCTCAAATACGTTATTTGGAGTCAACATTAAACAGCAGGTCCCTCTACACTCATGGATAAAATTAACACACACAACATTAGGGGTGTGACAAGCTAAGTTTTAATCCTGACTAAATAGTTGTAATATTAGATGGATATCCGTGTGTGAGATCTTCCCAGGATCATTAATGAAGTATTTCGTCCAGAGTACTAAGCTTGAAGTCATGTTGCTTACGGCTCAATTGTCACTGAACTAATTACGTCTATCTATCCTGAAACATTCGCCCGGACAGCTTTTAATGTCGTGGTAACTTCAGTCACTGCAACACTCTCTATCCTCTCTCTGCTATGGCTAAACTCATATCTTCCTTGCACTTTTAGGTTAGTATACCTTGAAAGGCAAGGGTAGTGGAGATGTTTTCCGGATTAGGATTCAGCGTAACAAAAACCTTTTGAAAAGTATAATCTGTATCTGAGGGTTAAAAACTTTTTGATATGTGTTATCTTAGTATTACGCTCTCTTGGTCAGAAAGCTGGTCGAAGTCACAAGTCCTTTGTAGGGAATAATTATGAACTTGCCTACGAGTACGAGCAAATTTATAACTCTCGACAAAATATTTGACTTCGATATTTCAACAGGAGATTTTTCTATTGATTAACCAGGGATTCCCGGCATTTCTTTTGATATCTATATCGGTAGCGCTCCAATATGCTGTGTTATATACACAAACACCTTCAGCAATAGACGTTTCATAGGCTTAAAGTAGTGCAATGCTGGTTTACTGGGACAGCCATACAATCAAAGCTATTAAGAACATATTCACGAGATATGTTGCCGGTTTCTCAGTTAAATTACTGACTATTCGAAGGTAACTCCTATATGGCTTTCAGAATATAGGGCTTTGGTCAGTAATCGCTAAACTACCCAGAGGTATAAAGAAATCTCAATTTTGGAACTGCCACCAGGCAAAGGTGTTAAAACTGCCTAGTTAAACTTGTTATCCTTTGGTCGTTTTAGAAGGAATCACAATTTCATTGGCAATGAAAGGGGACGCTGGATTGATCTAGATAAGAAAAAGACTAACAATATTGTATCCTTGAATTGCATCAATCGCACTATTGCGGTTCTTAAAAGCTGTAGACCAATTGGAAGCCATGATGATAAATAGACTGGTTATTCCCTTATGTGACTTCTGCAGGAACTATGGTTCCAAGAAGAGTATTCTTGAGCACTTGTTATGAAATGACGGACGTTTTTAGTCTCTCATTTTCTGTCCTTTTGTACTTTTTCAAATAAAGATTAGCGCAATTGAAACCTTTCTTGAATGTGGACTTATCGTATCATCAGAGAGACCTTAGCTAACCTAAGCTAATTCAACGGTAATTTCAAAGTGGTTGCTGGATTTCAAAAATATTTTGAGTTTCCTTCTAAAAGACCCGAACACGCCACAACTGAAACCACTGTCGATTATAAGAAAATATTCTTATAAGTGTATTGTGAGTGTATTGCATTTATTTATATGTTAAGTTCTAAGATTGTATATGATATGCACTTCGTTAGGTTAGCAAAAGTCATGCAGTCAAGGAAAAAGAGAGACAGGCAGACAGACAGGCAACCAGACAGATGCTATACGAATGTAAAATGAAACGTTGCAATGTCTATTCCATACAGCATGCATGCCAGCCAATTTAAACTACGTGAGTGGGTGGATGGTTATTCGATTGTTGCTAGTATTGTTCGACTATAAGACATTGTTGTTGTTGTTCTCGAATTACTCATACATCAGTTTTCTAGTTTAACTTGAAAGTTCTTTTTTAATTTTCTTTTCTTTTCAGTTTTTCTTTCTCTCAAAACTAAATATGGATACGTACGTACATATGTATGTGTGCCTTACAAAATGCCTCACAGAAAAGAAGAAATTTAAAACGAATGAATTTTATTCGCTCAAGGATAATCATATAACATTCGATTTAAGGTATTCGTTGACAGTTTTCTGCCACTTCATGGACATGTACGTGCAAGTGTGTTTAAGCATAATCGAGTAAACTGTAGCACACACGTACAATTTTAACTTGAACTCTTGAGCATGTTCAAGATTAATTCTAATGTCACTGGCGGATGTTGCTTTACAAATCGTTACTTCTTATGTTAGTTTTTTTTGTTTTTTTGAGAGTCTCATAGTTTCTGAACGCAATATTTATAGGCTGATGACGTTTTTCATCTCAGGAGTTTGTCGACCGAATTTTTTTTTTATGGTTTTAATTTCGAAAATTTTTTGAAAACTTGTTTTTATTTTAGGACTTCAAAATCAACATGACTTATTAAAAAACTTTCAATGGCATTATAAAGGAAAAGTTTATTAGTTTCGAGGATATTGGAATAGAGTATTAGAAATTTTAAATTTTGGTTGAAGGAAATGGAAATTCAAGGTTTAATTGGCTGTTCAATTTGCTGTATACAGTGAACTTTTAAGGACAAGGGATCTGACTTGATCATAACAAGCATTTAGTTAGGATTACAACCTAGCTTCTCACACCACCCATGTTATGTGTGTAAGTGGCAAGGGACCTACTATTTAACACCGATTCCGAACGACAGATTTGAGAAACTTTTCTTTCTGACAGGCAGCTGCCGATAGAAATCATTTCCATCAATCAGTCGGTTTTAACACGTACATACATACATATACATAATTGGTCATTACAACCCTTTAGTCAGAATTACAACCTAGCTTCTCATACCACTTATGTTGTGTGTGTTAATTTTATACATGAGTGTAGGGACCTACAGTTTAAAGTCGATTCCGAACGACAGATTTTTTGAGAACTTTTCATGGCAATTTTCTGCTTACTCTCATAGTTTTCGCCAGAAATCGGCTGCGAGGAAGTTGCCGAAGAAATATTTTTTCATATTTCGTTTTGAGATATCCGACCTGAGGTTTGAATCATGGCCTCATGTCTAATAAGCCAACACACTATCTACTGGATTACGGCAACTACAGGTCTTAAACCTTTAATAAGGTGCGGTAGGTGTAAAATATTCCACAAATAAAACAAGAATTATGAATTACAAAATAATTAAATTTCTCTTTAATCTGATTCGAGTTCAGAAAATTCCCACAAAACCTTATTCAATTAATTTCGAAAAATACTTTCAAAATTTTCAACTGCCTGCCATTTGCATTGTTTTTCCTATTTTTGTAATTAAAACGATTATTATTGGTTTTTTTGTTTGGAGGGCTTTACAACAGCCAAATGCATTGTTTTAACCCTTGAGTGAAGAATTTGGTGTTTAAAACTGATTTGATTTGTGAGCTAAAATTGATTTTCATATTGGCGTTAACTTTTTGGCGTTTGAGCTGTAAACAGTTTTGTGCTTTGAAGCATTAATTTCGCTGAAAAGCAAATTTATACTTACACATGCATGTGTATCACACAGACACATATAGGCATACGTACATATATATCCTCGTAAGCTTACATAAGTCCATGCGTAAACATGCTTTTAGGCATTACCATGAAACTAATACCACTTAAAATCTATGCAATCAGATACACTAGTTTTATGGCCGTTAGCTTAAAGCACAATACACAATCACAGGCATAAAACATACACAAACATATTAAAGTGCATAACTTTCATAGCGTTAGTATTTATACAAACAACATAAACAATAATGTTTTCAATGACGGCATTAATAATACCTGAAATACAAAGAAACCGAAACAATTAAGACGACTAAAAATTTCATAGTTTAGTCATGAATGGTGAATCACATGATCTCTTCAGAACAAGTGCGATCTAGTGCGATCCCTTTTATAATGGAAAATGGATGAAAATTGAAAAACAATAGTAGTCTTCGATTCATTCGTAATCACGTCAGGTCCCTGCGATAAACCTAACTTTCATTGGAAACTCACACCCTGTAATTAGGAAATATGGCCATGATTCCTTGGTTAAAAATCAATTTGCATTTCATGTGATCTGGGATCGAATATACAGCCATATGGTCTGTTATACTTTCTTGGACAGTGCTACCAAATTCAGTTCTTGCCCTGACATATAACAAAAATATGTTGCTAGAATAGCTCTATGACCACTGAGATCGATCACCTGCAAATAAAAAAAAAAAATAATACGGGGATGTGCCAACTGGTTGCAGACAGCCGCATGTTTAAAAAAAAAAGGAAAAGTATTTAAGAAAACTTCAACATCACATGTATTCCTCTTTGGAGCGGATTCCTCCATTTGTTTAACGCAATTACTTATTTAAGTAGTCATTGCAACCCTTTAGTTATGATTATAATTTAGCTTCTCACACCACCCATGTTGTGCGTGTTAATTTTATCAATGAGTGTTGGAGCCTAGCTAAGCTGGATGCCAAATTTAACAAACTTTTCATGTCAATTTATTTTATTCTTAGACTTTTTGCCACAGAACTTCTGAGAAGAAACTGACACAAGAAATATTTCTTCATATTTCATTTTGTTCGAGATGTACTGAGCTAGGCTTTGAACCACGCGCTTTCGTCAAATAAGCGAATATTCTACCTACTAGACTACGGCGACTTTAGCGCAATTGGTCCACCTTTTGTTGATTAAATCGATGCAGGAAAGCATGTAATTGTCGCTCTCAGGCAGCTTATTAGATATACAATCATTTAAGCAACGCATTACATAACTTTAGTCAGAATTACAACCTAGCTTCTCAAACCACCCATATTGTGTGTGTTAATGTTATCTATTAGTGGCAGGATCTACAAGTTTATGTCGTCTCCGAACGACAGATTTGAGAAATTTTTTTATTTTTTAGACTTAATATACGACTTGGTGTTGTTAGTCCAGGAGTGTATTTGACTTGGGAATTTGTAAGAGTTTAAAGTTCTGCTTTTGTTACTTACTTCTCAGTTTTTCACTTTTGTGCAGTGGATTGAGAAGATTCATTCCTGTTATGAGCGACATTACATGCTGACAGTCCAGTTCATGTAAAAATCTTGACGCAGTCATTAATATTCGCTTGACATTTTCTGAGTGGTTTCACTCAGGATTTAGGTATTCCTACCTAAGTATAGGCATTGTGATTTTACCCCTATGTACTCTATACCCTATATTGGTAACAGTAAACAATCCAAGCTCTAACTTGTTCATTGTGTCCCGAGTTTTTAAATAGAAAGATCCCCCTAATACCTTCTTCCAGCAAAACATTTTAACTTGAACTTGCTTTGAAAATATCAGATTCTGCAATAGATATCTTAATGCAACGTATTTGATGGCCAAAAATACCATGAGCACATTTTAACCACTTAACGATGGAAATTAATGCATATACCCAATATTCTATATTTAAAACCACACAATGAAAATGGAAATGAGAGAGTAGTTAACATCATTTAGGAATGAATCAAACATGATTATTAAGATTATTAAATTATTAATGCCGTTATAGATGTTTTCATGCATGAATGAATGAGTGAATGAATAAATGAACGACTAAATGCATGAAATATGTTTTTCGCAAACTAATCTCCATTTATTTGTCTCTCTACTCTCTACTAGTACAACAACCACTGAACTCTAAAGAGTGTGTCTGTTTACGCTTTTCAAAATATATTTGTGTGTGTGTGTGTGTGTGTGTGTGAATAAAGCATGTGTATGCGTATAAAAGTGCATGTATGCGTGGTGTAGTATGTAGCTGTTGTTGTTCATATTGTGCTGTTCAAATCTTATATATAAAAATGAATGTGTGTTTGATTGTATGTTTGTATGTTTGTATGTTTGAAGTTTATAGACGATTAAACGGCTGAACCGATTTTCTTGAAATTTTCACAGTATCTTCCTGTATGTCTGGAAGGAGTTATAGGCTACTTTTTATGTTGATATTCCAAATGAGCGAGGGGCCATGCCCACGTATGCTACATACTACATACTTAATATTTAATTGCATTTGAAATATTTTAGTCATACGCATAGTAGTTACCCCTACAAGTATGCTATCTGTGATTCTTGATGTATAAAACCAAAGAAAATAAAGTGTAAAGAACGACGCGGGGGGAAAGATAGAAGGGAAAGAAAAAAATTTTGTAACCAACATTTGCGAAAAAATTCACCAAATAAGAAAAAATATAACCAAAATTAAATTCGTAGACTTTTGTTTTATTTATTTTTTTTTTCAAGTTTAAATTATCTATATATATAAAAATGAATGTACTTTATGGAATCGTAAACTATGCATTTAATCTTTAGCAAAGTTGTTGCGCATGAGCCGACGAAGGTTTCTAAGTTGGTATAACCAATTTCCGACAGGTGGCGCCACTGAAAATTCTTCGAAATTAATTAAATCGTAAACTGTGCATTTGATCCTGTGTTGAAAAGAAAAGAAAAGAGCATTACTAGCCTCAGAATCAGCATTGAGACTGAAAAATCTTCGAGTACATGCCGCACAGATCCGTTCGCATGAATCACTTGAACAATGAATCACTTGATCGAATGCGTACTACTCAGGCCCGTTCGTCTGAATCATCTGGACAACGGGAAACAAAATCAATAAAATGATTCAAACTTAATTGGATATTTGTCTAATGTCTTTCCTTCAAATTTATTTTAGTTTGTAGTGCAGCAAAGCGCGCAGGGTACAGCTAGTATCATATAAAATACAAAACGATATTCAATCACAAGTAGGTATTGAAAATAAATACACTGACTGACTGACTGACAGACAGACGCATTGATAATATTGATGAATTGCCAGTAGTTACAGTAAAACAGAATAGAGCGCAACAGAATAGACTCTCCTCTCTATGTGGTTGCGGGCTGATTTAAAAGCAGAGATGTAAAGGAATGTAAACGTAATTCAAAACAGAGAAAAATAATAATATTCGAGAGATTTGCAAATTCAAAATTTTGATTTTCATTGATTTCATTTCTTTAGTTTAATTGTTTTTGTTTTCAATGAAAACACTCCTTTTAAGACCTGTTTTATCAAACAAAATTTCATTGATTACTTTCTAAACGAGTTGGACAACTGAAGTGCATGTTTGGAAAATCCACAAGACCGATATGCTCAGATCATAAATGATATTGTCGATGATAATGATGGCAATGATGATATCTAATGCAATCGGACATGGATAACAACATATGAAATGCTTAATGGCTGTAGAGAATAGGTAAGCAACAATAACCACAAATACAATTAGATTCTCTTTATCTTTGTATAAAATCACACACACTCATATACATATAAGTAAGACAGGCAAGCTGTGTTTTTAACTCCTTTCAATTATTTATTCAGGAGTAGATTATGAAATAATTATTTGGGGAAGGAATATGCTACATTCGGTTATGAAGTGAAGTAGTATTGTGATTAAAGTGTTTGACAACAAAGTCGAGCAATTTAAGTTTAAATTCGTGAGTTCATTTCCTTTATTTCATTATTATTTTAAAAACTAAAGGTCTTAAGAGGCACCCTCCTTTAAAAAGGCTTCGGAAGAAACTCTGTGAAAAACTAGTGCGTAATCCAAACTAAAGATATCTCCACCAAAACGAATATTGAATAAATATTTCTCCGGCGACTGCTTCTCAGAAGATTTATGGCAAAAACTCTAAGAGTAAATAAATTTGCCATGAAAAGTTTTTCAAAAATCTGTCGTTCGGAGTCGATTTTAAACTTTAAGTCTTGCCATTGGCGTACAAAATTAACACACACAATATAAGTGATGTGAGAAGCTAGGTCGTAATCCTGAATGGTTGTGGTGAACAATTATGTATGTATGCAAGTTGATGACATCCATAACTAACATAGCAGTAGTGTAAGGTACCTTCATCTATTGAACTCACCTCATTCAACTAAATTCAATAAATTCCTGCCAATATCCACGCCAGTTTAGGTTAACTAATAAGTTTACCTTTGATCATCTAAACTAAGCAAATGATTTTAGATCTTTGAAGTCATCTTTGGATCTTTGAAGCTTCCTCGGAATTATAGAGTTCCAATGAATATACAATTTGCTCATCTAAGCTGCCTTTTCGATCGGGACCTTAGGATAGTGGGATATAAATCATTTCCTTATGATCCTGCCTTAGCTAAAAAGACTTGGAGGTGCTATAGGCGGTGATGGACCACTTCTAGAACATTTGCCAGCCACACAACTAAAGTGATGAACTGAATATTTGATATCAAATTCAGTTTAAATCTTTTCCCTGCTAGTCTTTTTACTGCTCCTGTGCAATTTTGTATGCAAAGGAAGCAACCGACTAGTCAAATTCAGATGCAATTGATGAAATAACAAATTATGTACGGCAGTATTAGTAACGGTTAAAATATTTTCAAGTTCTTATGAATCCATACAGTCTGTTCACGTTAATAGATGCCAATGTCCAATAAGAGGAGGGGAAAACAGAACTGTTTGTTATAAAGATATGCGAACTAAAATCTACTAGTTCAGAGCAGTGACAATATGCGCTATCATATCTCCGTAACCTTAAGCCTTAAAGCCGCAGTCTTAAGTCCTTTTGCCTATTATTTAGATGGGTATACAGTCTTCTTAGTAGACCCAACACACATTGATATGGAGTGCTCTGTCATAACAATGAATTACAACTACCACCTTGTGTTCCAATCTCAGCTAGATTCTACAAACCTTTAGAGACATCGAATGAATGAATGACAGCTTTCCCCTTAACTGTCCCCTGGATAGAACCAGCAGACTCTAACATTTTGATAAGTGTTTGCTTATGATTAGGTATCGGAAGCTGTTCCCATTGCTTCGTCCCAAAAAATTATGCAACCTCAGTTCACGGGTTATTGTAATACTGCCATGACGCGAACTGTATTCCAGTGTTGTCTTTTCAATCTCGTTGTGGAATTTAAATGTTTATTCTGTCCATACAACTTGTTTTCTTAATATGTTAAACAGTGTTGGCTGTTGGTTTATAGTACGAAGTTGCTAAGCTATTTAACAAAATTGGCCTAGTACCAACAGATTATACACCATAAACAACGCTTGGTAAAGATTTGTAGCGGCCAACTGTTGTTTGCAGACCTCAGGTCTCGTTGTCACATAGGAGTATGGGTTTAATTCACGTCTTGTACACTTATGCGTGAAGATGTAGATATTCATACCTCCTCCTCAATGACTACCTAGCCTGATGAGTTCTATTGATATAAGCATCCGTGTCTACATTTCATTTTTTGACTGTTGTGTTCAGTTTTATTAATATATAGAAGCTGAATACCTTGCATTATTGTTTCAAAAACAATGCTGTTCTACAAAATGCCGGACATTTGCCATCCTAACCAGTTAATGACTTGGATATCACAAACCTGTTGTAAGGTTTGCTAACGATGTAAAAAATATCTCTGAATCAGTGACGAACTTATATTGCAGTGCATCGGAGAATGTGTGCCTTAGCTGATTAAAGGTTTTCCTGCTAACTTAATGAAATTAATGTTTAATCTACAGAGATTCTTTGGCGTTTAGGATTTGTTCTTCATTAAAACTTTAAAAAAATTCCTCTGTGTTCTAAAAATTATAGAATCTTTTAAAGCCTTATAAGGATATTACTTTTTCCCTTACCCAATAGTTTTCTTTCAACAAAGTATTTAACCTAAAATGTTAAGTAGAATAGCATTTGTTTTTGCATGTTTTTTAAGTATTTTTGTAATTGTAACATTTAGTTGTTTAAAAAAGGAAATTATTTCCTGTTCTTTTTTGTTTTGTTTTTGTTTTTACATTTCTAAATAGCCCACATTTTTTTGAAAATAATAAAAGAACGTTTTTTTTTAAACAAAATGAAGAGACTTTCAAAGAGATGTAGAGAGAAAAAGAGTAGGAATGGAATAAAGGGAATACAAATAATTTGTCAGTTTCTGCTTTTTTGTTTTTAACGGTGACTTAATTCTGCTCTAAATGTAAATAAAGAGACTATATGTGTAAGTGTATGTATGTATGTGTGGTTTTGTAATTGCATGTTTTTGTTGTTGTTTCTTTTTCTCTCTGTTTAAAGAAGTGCTTTTACAACAAAAGCAAATTCTAAGTGCAAAGTTAAGTATCTACTTTATGCTGTTGTTGTTGTTGTTGATTTTGTTCTTGCTTTTACTCTCTCCCTCTCTCTCTCTCTTGTTGGTACTCTTGTTATTGTTACTAATGTTTTATATATTAGTGTTGCTTTTGTTATTGTTGTTGTTATTGTATTATATGGGATAGCATGCTTTTGTCCTGAGGACATTGTACAACTTAATGTGAAAATGACTGAAAAGAACAAAACATCAATGGGCCAAAGCGAACAACAGCTTAAACTGAAATGAATGAAAATGAGTGGAGAGAGAAGAGAATGTGAAAATGAAAGAGAAAAAGCACAAAACGGCGAAACTCTACTAACAAACACTTTCTTCGTACCCAGAAATACACCAAAATGAGCTGGAAAATTAAAATGTATGGCGAAGTACAGAAACGTAAAGAGCAGTGGTAAAACACGTGAGCATACAAATGCATGACCCACACTTACTCGCATATACCATACATACAGACATGTATTGCACACAACAATATATGAAAAGCAACTCATGTTATATTAAAAAAGGAGGAAAAAATAATTCAAAAGAAAAATCTTTACAAACATGTAAAGTACAATATGGTACAACAACAACAACAGCAACAACAAAACAATCAACACTTCTACTTTTTTCTGTTAAGCAATAGGCACAATAACCAAATGGTTTAATAAGAGCCCAAAAACAACAGAAACAATTCGTAAACAAGTACTTGTATACAGCACGGCAACACATAGCTGAAGCAACGGCAACACACAGGCAGCGACAGCAGTTGCTAGCGTAGTAGTAGTGTTCAGCGCTGAAAAGTATGTTTTAGCAAGCAATAAAATAACGGGTTGAATGTACAATTAAACGGAAGCGCCTACATTTATTACGTTGCCATTAAATTGTATACATTTTGCGGTCGGTCTACCAAAGTGAATGTGCCTTTAATGGCTTTTGTTCGGTTTGTTTAGTGGTAGTTAAAAATAGAGGGCTTTCCGTATGCTGAATTTCAAATAGAAAAAGCATAAGAGGGTGGACAATTCCATTTTTTTGTTTGTTCATCAAATTAATACTGAAACAATGTTTGTTAGGACACCTTAATTGTACCCTAATTTGTCTTAATGAAGAGTAAAAAAGTTTAAAAGCCATAGTAAATTGTCTACAGGAATTTAGCATTCAATTAATTAAAGTAAGAAAAGTGTTAAATTAAGTTTTAAGTCTTGTGGGCTCACTAAAGCAGAATAGTATTGAAGGCAAATGAGTTTAGAATCTTAAGTAGACATCTCTTTATTATATGCTATGCCCTTATGTGCTGTTAAAAACTATTGCTACAGACGTAAATATTATTTTTTGGTACTTTGTGAAATACGTTTCCATTATTGAAATTCATTGACGACCAGCTACATATTTATCAATATTATCTCCCAATTTTGTACTTTTCCAGAAAGTTTTATGAATACATCGTAGTTTTATTGGGGAAAAAGTTGACCAAGTAATTATATTTAAAACAAAGAGTAGTCAGACTAGACAAGGTTCCAGTTCATCTAAACTTTTCAGCCGAGTGTTACCGCATTTTAAAGAATCATCAAAAGTGTGTGCTGTGCGTGCTCCAAAGTCGTCATGTTGTTGATATCTAATGCTTCGCTTATCTCCTGACTCTTGTGGTCCTACAGTTTCATCTACTTTACCAGTGAGTAGCAGCCCACAACGAGGTGCAGTCAAAGCCATTGTAGTACATGGCGTTATTCTTTGAACAGCAATACCTCGAGAGTCCCAAAAACTCATATACTGGATAGTTGAAGCTAAAATGTGCAATAATTCTCGAGTTATTTTAAGCAAACTTGACTTGATCTGTCGGAAAGCTACTCCATACCAATGAAAAGGCAATCACCAATATGTGCCTTTGTCTAGGCACTCATTAAGCTGAGGTAGTCAGAGGGTGTTGTACAAAATCTACTTGTACCTCTACCTCAGAAACTTCTACAAATTTGCTATAGAAGTCTTCACCTGCCCAGCTGGAAAAGCTTGGTGTTGTATTTCTTTCCATTGACATTCCATTAACTATCAGCAGAAAAAACTAGTTAAAACTGACATATCAGTAGCGTGTTCATTAGCATTGTTATTCCCATAAATGCCCAAATAGTTTAGAACCCATATTACCACGACGGGATCTAGTAAGTAGTATGTTAGACGTGAAATCACAGTTCAAAGCCTAGGACAGAAATCTCCGACGACTTCCTCTGAGCGTATTTCTTGCAAAATCTCAGAAAATAAATAAAATTGCCATGAAAAAAATTCTCAAAAATCTATCGTTCGGAGACGACTTTAAGCTATAGGCCCCGCTACTAATTTATAAAATTAACACACTCAACGTACGTGGCATGAGAAAGTAGGTCGTAAGCCTATCTGAAGAGTTGTAATGATCAACTGTGTATGTATTACCACGCCATGATATCTCTCAAGTCGAATTATGAACTTTCTTTCCGTCATTTAAAACAACTTTTTATGCTGTTATTGCAATTTGCATAAAAACTAATGCGTACCTTGGTTTGTACATCCCAGAAACCGATTTGTTTATTTTTTTTCTTGCTTAGCAAATGACTGCACATTAACGACAAGAAAGTTGGTGCCAAAAAACTTGTTTAACGATTAATAAAAAAAAAATCAAAAAGAAAAAGAAACACAAGCGCTAATCAAAATAAAGCAACAAATTAAAATGAAAATCGTTACACCATCAAGTAATAAAAAGGATTAAAAATAAAATAAAACGCCATATGCTAGCATATTACAAAGCATTAAATACACTAATTTCTACAGAACAACAAGGAACTGAGGAACAAGAAAAACAAATACAAAGAAAGAAAAAGTGATGGAAAAAGAAACCAAAAAGCAAAAAAGAAAAATTTTAATTAAAATAAAAATTATAAACCAGGAAAGGAAAAATTACACTAAAATGAGATTAATAATGCAAAAGAAAAACTTTTAAACGTAGAATGTAAGTCACTTACATTTTAAGTGCACAGTCGGTGTATAAAGAGCAAAAAGAAACAAATAATCGGGTTTTTATTTTTATATCATATTTCTCTTTACGGTGTACCATTTACTCCCAACTTGTAAGTCAACGTTGGCGTTCCTTCTTTTTTAATATTTTTTATCGCATACATTATGGTTTCAGTTGGGCGAATAAATGTTCGTCTGTCTGTAGAATTTTATGTTATAAGCGTTTTGTCATTATTAATATGTATGTATGTATGTATGTAGTACGTAAATTTCAGTGTAGTTACTTCAACTACATTTATCATCATGAGAGTTTTCTATCTTTTTTCTTTCCCTAACACTCTCTCAGCATTCGTACACGCATACTTGCCAAGAATTTCTTGTTATTTATTCATTTTGCACTTAAACTAACAAAAACATGGACGGTATATATAAATAAATATGTATTTAAATATTTAGTAACATATGAATGAATATTTCTTGAGGGAGGGTAAAAGAAAAAATTCTCGTAATAAGAGTCGGGTAAGCACAAAAAAGTGCTTCAGAAATATTGATTGGATGTCCCTAGATACTTAAGAGAAGAGCAAGTCTTCCATACTGCTTGTTATATCAAGGATTGAGATTTCAAAAGCATTGAACTGAAGGTAACAGACCGCTCATAGGTCTGTAACAATGAGTGACCTATGAATATGAAGGAAATGCTTCAGAAAAGTCAACGAGATTTAGTGTTTGCCAGCAATCATACAGTACATAAGGAAATCTTTAATATGTGGTTAAAACATTGTAAAGATTTTCTTTTAAATTATTATGATTTAAGTTGTGAAAATTAACCTGATGATGCCTACAATCTATTAATTTTTCTTGTACTCCATGTATATAATCATGGATGTTAACGAAGCCGTTAAACGTAAAGTCAACGATTTCATACTAATACACACATACTAAATTGGTCATTACAACCCTTTGTTTGTGATAAAATTTTTTTTTACATATGTTGCGTATGAGCGATATTTTCAATAATAATTAAATATTAATCATACGCAATATTTGTAAACAAGAATTAATATGTACACCCAAACCTTTTTTTGGGTGTACGTTCCAGTGGATACCGTGTAAAAAAACGCATAAAAAAAGACAAATATTATGTATGTATGTAAGTGTATAAACAAACTGAAAAGATATATATAGGATTCAGCAGCCTACATAGGCCTATAAAATTGAATAACTTTATAAAAACGCACAGATTTAGTTCAATAGTATACACAGAGTTTTTATTTTATTTCATTTTATTATTATAAAAAAATAAAGAAAAAACTTAAAAATTCTCTTCCATTTATAAAAATAAAATTAGTTATCAAACTCTTAAGACGGAATTATTTTCAATAAAAATTTTTTTTATTTTATTCGGAGTCAGTTTCTGATAGCAAGCGCATTCTCTTTTGCTGGGGTGGCTCAATATTAGTCTCGTCAGTAGAAATACTTATTACTTCCACATCTTCAGAAGCTGCTTCTGGCGCTGGTTTATTTCTTTTAACAGCAAATTCTGTTATAGTGCGTTGTGAGTGTGTGAGTTAAACGGGATTAAACGATTTTATCCGTATAAAAAGGAGCGAACAAAAAAAAAAGCAAATTTGTTAAAAAAAACCGTGTTATTTCAAATTCGCGTAAAAAAAACCGTGTAAAAACAGGTTTGGGTGTAATTATTTTTGAAAATATAGCTCATACGCTATGGTAAAAACTTCTTTATGTATGCTATAGAAACCTTATCTTTTATTTCTAAAAATCTGTGTATAGAAAGAAGTCTTCTGTAATTATTTAATTGCATAATCGGTCATTACAACCATTTAGTGAGGGTTATTAATTTTATATATGAGTAGCGGGACCTACAGCTTAAAGTCGATTTCACACGATAGATTTTTGAGAAACTTTTCATTGCAATTTTGTATTTACAATAATTCAGTCAGGAGGGCGACCTAGCGACCACTTATGTTGTCTGTGTTAATTTAAATACTTCAGTGGTGGGACCTAAAGTTTAAAGTCGACTCAGAACGACAGATTTTTGAGAAAATTTTCTTGGCAATTTTATTAATTAATACAGCCCGAAATCTGAAGAGAGGAAGCTACCGAAGAAGTATTTTTTTATATTTTGTTTTGTCGGAGATATCAGACCTAGGGTTTGAACTGTTGATTTTATTGTTGATCTTCATAGAACGTCTTAGAAACCATGAGAGCAACTTTCGCCTTCACAAAAATGTTAAAACACTAGCCTTAAAGCAATAACTTTACTGACAAATTTTCTGTTCATAAATAAAATGTAAAACGAAAAGATTTTTAAAATTTTATTTTTTCCTGTTTTTTTCTTTGCAGAATAATTGGTATTTAATTTAAATTTAACTTGTTTATTATTTATTTATAAATATAATTCCGACTCGGAGAATTTTAGCTAATTAGCGGAATAAAAACGTCATAGTTTTCTGTGTCATAATACTACAACTACGACTACTACTACGTGCACTTTAACCCTCTCTCTCTCTCTATCTCCTTAAATATATTTTATTTTTATTTTCTGAAAACTCTTTTGCCATCCATTTGGCAATGAGAGCCTGTTGTTCAATAATTATCGCTATTGATTTCACACTTGTCCACATGAGTTCATTTCTTTGTATTATTTTAACGCTGCATGTATAATTATTGCGATTATAATTAAATTTTAATTTTACCATGTTTTCTCAGTTTATTTCGCTGTTTTATAATTTTTTTTTTATTTGTTTTCCGTCGGACACACTAATTTATTAAAATAATAATACATGACGCATGTACGTACACACACTACTTCCTGCTTACGGTACATACATAAACATATTAATTTAATATAAAGTAGCGTATGAAAGACAAAGAAAGATAATGATAGAGAGAGAGAACAAGAGAAACTTAATAGGTCAAATATGAGAGCAATAGCGTGCAGAGAAATAAAAAAGAGATTAAAAGAAATTGCATTGACACATAAAATATAAATCATCGCATTAAAAATTCATGACTTTTCTATATTTTCTGTTTTTCACTTTTCACTCTGCATGTTTAATTTATTAACTCTTTTTCATTTTCGCTTTCATTTTTTTATTTCGATTTTTCAGAAATTATTATTTGCCAGCCTGAGAAAAGTTCACTAACTCACTTGATTATAAAGTTAAGCAGGCCAGTTCTTGTCCATGTTGCGTAGCCAAACAATTTCATACGCTTGTAATTTCATTTCCGATATTCACATGTCTAGTATTGTACACACACAATTTTTCGAACACCCAATATCACACATCATGTAGTGTCTGTCGGTCGTTACGACCGACATTGAAAGTCTTCTTTCTCATCGTTTACTTGGGGAAAAATAAATATTTTTCATACGCCATAGTCTCAAAGTAAAGGTCTGCATAACTACATTGAAAAAAATGTTCACAGCGTGCATTCTAGGCAGCGGTAGATAGAAACTCTACCAAATTTCTGGGAATTCCTGTGTTATTAGTAAAGGGTGTGCCATTTAAAAGTTTAAATTTAAAAATCCAATCAAACAAAAACGGTTTGAAATTTTGCCAAATTTATCTCCTTGTTGTAAAGTACAATTGTTCCGCTTAGAAATGGAATATTATTTCATTCATATGGCTGTGGCAGCTGGCCTCACAGTACCACATTCGATGGGAGTAATTTTCGTGCTCAATTGTCTCTGGTTTGTTGGCATAACACTTTTCTCTAATGGCGTCCTATAAAACAGCCATTAAACGTTGGCACAATAAATCGATAGCCGCATGAGATATGTGGCAAGTTGCATCATCCGGCCGAAATCAAACATCGTTCGTATCAATACCGTGAAGTGCGGGTACAAAAAGTCAGCTATCATGGTGCGATAGGTGTCTCCATTAACCGTAATGGTTGCGCTGTCCTCAGTTTCGAAGAAATATGGGATGTTCATGCTACCGTTCCATAAGACGCACAAAAAAGTTACTTCAGCAGTATATTTTCTTTTCCACAGTACTGTTTACAATTTTTCCCACTGTTTCTTATTGTTCTACAGCATGTGTTGGTCGGTTCAAGCAATAAATTGCATTTAACATGACACTTATTGCAGGCATTATAAAAAAATTTAATCATTTAATTTGTATAAACATACTCTCCCTCACACACACAAGCACACAAGCAATAACATTAAAGTGAAGTGTTATAAAATACAATTTATTTTTAATTTTATTAACTTATTAAACACCTACACATACATATACTCATACGCTTACACGTGCAATTGCACCCTCAACTTATACATTATTTACCCCACATTATTACTCTCCTATACCCACTTAAGAGACCAATCGAACGTATGTATGGGTTTGTGTTTGTAAACAAACAACAATAAATGAATGAATGAATAAACATATTCACACACACACAGGAAGGGAGAGATAAACATTCAATTCCATTTCATTGCGATAATTGGTTTAATGAGGTGCTGTTGATAAAAAACAAAAAACCCGAAAGACTACTCCAACAATGAGTCCAACAACAACTACTTTAACAGCAGGCTGGGGGAAAAGCATATTCATTTATAGTTAATGCAAACGACGATGACAACAAGACAAATCCTAGCTTATAAAAAATTTAAAAATAAAACTAAAAGGAGACACTGAATTTTGTGTCTTTTTTTGGTAAAGAAAAGTAGAATTTTTCTGAAATGGGGTTGCTTCAAATAAAGCGCCCAGTAATCATCCAGAAACAAAGTGGCGGCGCGGTATATTGATCAAAACAGCTTGTCAACAAGTCGAGAATGCCAGGTTCGAATCCTAGCAGAGTTAAAAAAAGATTGAATGTGGAAAAAATCTTTCATCATGGATTTTGAATTTCAAAATTAAGTAGCTTCACCCTCCTCCAATAAAATCCGTCTAAGAAGCCCCTGAAAAAAGGATAACATCACAGGAAGGACAGACATTGCCAGCACCAAGTGGTGAAAAAGAGATGGAAATCAACAATCAGCAAGATTCCACACCAATACATCAAATACTTGCAGAACGATACATAACAGGCCCATTATCTTAGGACTTGCTACTGCAGGCTATTCACTTGCTTAGCTGGAACAACAAAAATATATTAAGAAAAGGGAAACAAAGGTGAAGTGGTTTGTGGGAGCAATATGGTCCCAAGAGAGGAATGATAGTTAAGCCTGTTCCACTCGAGAATATTGTCCACTGGATATCACTTTATTGGTCATCATATAATCAAAGACATTTTACAGTTAAAAACGTGCCAGTATTTCCTCCCAACACCCAAGGCCTTTGACATTATGGTAGGAAAGTAATTAGAATGCTGAAAAATAATAATGAAAACAATAATGTATCCCCAAAGCTACGAAAACCACATCCAGTTACAATTGCTCAACTTCTGCAAACCAATTTGAATTGTAACTCAGCGTCCGACTTACTCAATTAAGTGTCGATCATATTGACAGTCTCAGTATAATATTAAAATTGGTTCGACAGTAAATGAGGACAAAACGAGGTATAAGCTGTCGACAAGTAAAGACATGCGGCCTATTGGAACCCAGATTACGGCCTACAACAATACGTTCTATATTGTCAATCGGGAGATCAAGCATATGATCACTCTTATCAACATGTGAAGTTATGGTATTAATAGGCGATTGAGTAGCATAGACCTCTTTCGTACAACAAAACTAATTCTCTACAAGTCACTTATCCTCCTCGTGCTTGGAGCACGGACAGTATTAAGCACTGATGCAGCAGCCTTAAGAGTATTCGAGAGAAAAGTCCTACTTAGACTACTCGAGTTGGCGATGCTTTCCGCATTCGATTCAAAAATGAACTGCATGAGCTCCTCAACGACGTGGAGGTTGTGTAGCGTATTAATATCCAGCGGCTGCGTTGGCTCGGCCTTGTCGTTCGAATGTTGATGAGGATGTTCCAGCGAGACACCTATTTGATATTTGCAGAAGTAGGCGAAGAGCACAATCTTGTTTGCTTTAGAAGGACCAAGTCGAGGAAGCTCTGTCATCAATTGGTGTGACCAACTGACGAAGGATGTGCTAAATAAGCATGGCTTATAACGTGAGAGATCCATTATCATCTTTTTACGGGCAACAAAGTTCTGTATCACAATAAAAACTCTTTCTTAAAATTCATCATTTGACAATTTAGGGAAATCTTATTTTGCAATTGATAAACTCGTTAAATTCTTGGAACTGCAACATTTTCGCATTAAATTTTATTAAAAATGTTACGTTACCTTACGTTCTCTGCGTCTACCTTTACCTCTAAATTAGTTTGTAAATACCTTCAGATATTAACGAACTTTTTAATGCATATCCTAATTTTTTTATTGCCTTGTTTTCTTATCTATTTTTAAGCACTCCAAACTTATTTTTGTTATTAAAAAATAAGAAAAGAAAAGAAAAGAAAAGAAAAGAAAAGAAAAGAAAAGAAAAGAAAAGAAAAGAAAAGAAAAGAAAAGAAAAAGAAACACTAGAGTATTTGTGTGTAATTGTTGAAAAGTTTTCATCTGCATTTTTTATGTTTGCAACGTATGTGGTGTATGCCGTACAAGTCATTTGATATTGAGACATGTGAACTTTACTTTATTTATTGAAAACGTTGGTTTTAATCACTTTCCTAAACACACTATTTTCGTTATTAGAAAGGAAATGAAAACTATAAGAACATCATTCCATAAACATAATCGCAAGCAACATAATCGCAGCAAGTGTTGCGCAGCAAATTGTTAAAATTAGAATGCATGTGTGTGTATGGAAATGATTATTTTAAAGGCAGCATAATGATGATGATGGCAATAACCTCATCACTTCTTACATAATCGCTAATTACAATCCTTTAGCCAGGATTACAACCTAGCTACTCACACCACTCATGTTGTGTGTGTTAATTCTTTTAAAGTTAAGAAAATGAACTCATAATGCTGCACTAGGCAGTTGAAAAATCTTGATATTAATACTGCACATATCCATGCCACAAACTTGAAAGGGAGATAAATCCATTGTTTATAAAAAACATGTCTTTCAGTAGAGTAACCCATAAGCCGCAGTTCACTTCAGTTGATCCATGATTATGTTTCGTAATTTAAAACTTTATACATGCAAGTGTATACTACTACAAGAGAAACAACTATGAGAACACTAATAGGTATATATGTATTTACTATTGCATGTATAAGAAGAATTATATTCTTCTTAAGCGTATGGCTTAAATACTTAAGAATGTATGTTTAATATTTTATACAGTAGAAGAATATTTTGTAAAATAAACTTTTCTTTTATATTTTCTATTCCTTTTTCATGTTTTCGTTACCTTTTTTTTTGCTTCAATTGACATTTGAAGTAGATAAACTATCTTCGAGGGGAACAAAGTAAAAAGAAACAAGAAAATTGTAAACTTAACGAAAGATTATCACATCATTTCGTATGTGTGTGGGGATATATTGTATTCGGAAAAGTTTTTCCTGAATAATTTAATCAAATGAAATAAAGAAAATGACTTGAAAAACATCTCCAAAGTAAAAAAGATAGAAAATGTGGGTATTTTGTATAAAATACTGCTGGTATAAGTGTTGCCAAGTGTTTGTTTATTCTTTTAATTTTCTTTAAGTTGGCAACAGTTTCTTTTGGCAAACGTTACTACAGATGACAACACAAACAAGCAAAAATCATTTTGGAATCTTTAATTGTGCACATAATTAATATGCAAACGAGCTAGCATGCCAACAGAGCATTGTCTATGAAACAAAAAGTCTGCAGTAAAACAAACTAGTGGCTAGTTATTCTGGTACTGTTAGAGAAGAAAATTTATTGAAAGATTTTATGTTTAAGATAAATCACGAACTGAATACTAAGAGAGATCTAATGAAACCCATTTATGCTATGACTATATGTGCCGTACCTTAATTAGTTCTTCGTTAAAAGCAATGATTTGTTACGACGTAATATAAAGTAATAAATATGGGAATGTCTCTTGCTCTATTGAGATTTTTCTTGTCAAATACCACTTCGAGAGGAAGTCAAGTCTTGTTTGCCCAGCGTATATGAGTGTAATAGCCTGTATCTTTTTATGGCTGGTTTAGTAATCATGTGCTCTATACACCTTAACCACAGCAGAACCTTATGGAAGTGGATATTATACAGAAGGATCAACCTGGACAAATGGCTAAATGTTGGTATACAAATCTGCTAGTACCTCTGAAGCTTTTTTCAAGTTTCTTCTCTCCAATTTTAAGAAAAAGTTTGTGTTTATAGGATGGAAGTTTATAAATCGTTTGAAATATTGCAGGATAACAGGCCTGATCAATTGGGTTGTATGTCAAGTCCTCAGATTCTAGAATATTCGGAGTACTCGTATAATTGTGCAAACCCTCCTTTTCTACTTTTTACTACTAAAATGTGATTCCCAAGTTTCATGTGTGCTTCACTGAATGAAATCACAATAACTTAAGACGTCTTAAAATTGGTATCTTCGTCACCTATGTCCTGGAAAATTATAGAAAGGTTATAGAAAGCCTCTTTTCATCTAATAGCCTTGAGACCATGTTGTTTTCACAAATCATCTGCACCTTACACGTTTTGCTTCTGTTATTTTTTGGCCTTCCCTTTGTCCTTGTTGTACTATCGGGCATTTTCCTAATAATTTTGCTGATCCACATCCATTTTCTGTGTCTGATTTTTAATCAGAATGGATTCCTTGTTGCCCAAAATAGCATGCATAGGTTCCTATTGGTAAATATCTTGTAGATTTTGAGCGATTATTATTATTATCGTCGTGAATAGGTGTGTTAGTACTGCGACAATATGCTCTATTGTGTTCCATTCAAATTTTATAGGATATCCCTACAAGTCTATTGCCTACATATTGTGCTGGAGACAATCCCTATTTTGAAAAAATGTACCTTGAGTCTATAGTGCTCTGTAAAAAGATCTGTTACCAACCTCAAGTTACTTCTGGGTATTCAGATGCATGACTCAGATATTCACTTATTATATTTTCCCAACAAAAATTTCGACTGATCGACACCTTTGCTTTTCACTTCTTGATAGTCCGATGCATGACTCATATCGCCTCTTATTGTAGTTTTCCAAGAAAAGTTTCGATTACTTCAAACCAATGCCTTTACCTTTTATTAATTCATTCATTTCCTTCCAAACATCTGCTCCTTCACTCCATAGAAGAGTTCTGGTAGCATTCGTGGCGTGGAAGCCGTCCTATTCGCAAGCTTGCCTGTTTGCTGTTTTCAGAGAATTTCCACATGACCTGAAGTCCTTATTTTCCCTACCTAACCAATTTAGCTTCCCAGACAGTCCTATACTTACTTCGATTAAATCTCATAAGAGTTTTATCGTCTTTTGTATTTCATAGCCTAGTTGATTTAAGCACATTTATCGATGGCATAGATTTTGGCTTAGAAAATACCCGAGAGTTTCCCTAAGTGCTCGTGATACTTCATTGTGGGACCAAAAAGTATTTTCTCCTCTCCCAAGACATTATTTTCTCTTCATGATGCTGAATGATTTGGCTAAAAAACCATACCACATCTATATGTATATTTTATATGTTTGATGTGTTTGCTATGTCTGAGTAAATTTAATCACTTCATCACATAGTGATTATAATTAAATATTTAAGAAAATTAAATTGTCTCTTGTTATTGTTTTTCTTTTTTCTAAATTGTTTGCGTTGTGAAATTTTACATTTTCTGTGATAATTTTTTATTTGAATTTTGTTTTTGCCAAATAAGAACAAAATATTAATGATGGTGATTAAATTAAAAAATGAATTGTTTATTTTAATATCGTTAAAAAAATAAATGAAACACATTGCAAAAGTAGTGAAAGGAGAAGAACAAATTTGCTGTGTGGCTGAGTGTATATTTACGTATAACATTTGCTAGAGCAATAAACAATAAAGAAAACAAAATTAAATATTTATTGGATAATTTTAGAGAGGCTTTTTTGCATTTCATTGTAAATTTTTTCCGTTATTTCCTTTTCATATTTCTTTATTATAAACTTTTATTTTTTATTATAAAAATTTTAATGTTTGTGTCAATATGTTTCACTTTTTTTTAAATTATTTTTTATGTTTATTTGCTCGTTGTTGAAACTATATTTGTTTTATCTCTTTATAATTTATACACAACAATATAGACGTTGTTTTTGTTTTTATTTTCATTTTATTTTACAAACACATAACACACCTACGCTAGTTTGTATATGTGTATATGGCTGGTTGGCTGGCTGTGTGTGTAGAAACCATATTTGTTTGCAATGTTGTTGTGTAAGCATACACTTAAACTGTAAATAAAAACAATACAATGGCAATATGCATTTCTCTCCTTCCTCCCTCTCTCTCTCTCTCTCTGTTGGTGTTACACACAAGCAGTCTAACACATTATCTGTAGAAGAGAGAGAGGCATACGCTCACAAATAATGAAAACAATTAAAGAAATATAACCAGCAACCGTGTAAAATATAAACACTCACACATACACTTCAATATACGTGTAATGTGTATGTTTTTGCTCCCTCACTTGTACAGAGTGCATACAGAAACAAATGTATTCAATTATAATCGGAGAGTTATTTTTCAGGAATCAGTTGTTATTGTAAATGTAGTATTGTTAGTCGTATTGTGTTCATAACGAGTAGCACAGTGGAATAGCTCGCAAAATGTTGAAAGATTTGATACTTAAAGCCCAAATAGAGTGTGGAAGGTGGAAAGAAAGAGTAACGTATATAAACTTCCGTTTGAAGAGTGCCTTACATAGACAAAATTATACGAGGACGAATTCTCTTTGAATTCCTTTTTTCATTGTTCATGAAAAATTTCTTAACGGAAAATGCAGGCAGGACTTAAAACATGCAGGCCCAGCCATTCACATATAAAATTAATGCACACAATATGAGCTGTGCTATGTTGTAATCCTTACTGATGTATGTGACATAAAAACGCGCGGTTTTATAGAAGTCCTATTTTTCAAGTCGCCGTAGTCTAGTGGGTAGTGTGTTGGATTATTAGACATGAGTCCACGGTTCAGAAACCAGGTCTCTTAATAATCCAAGTCATTTAAGCAGTGACCAGATAAATATCCCGAGCCTAAAAGTTAAACAAATGAAGACTATTGAGTGGGAGTCCTTGAGAAGCCCATAGCTTTAAGCAGAGCTCTAAATGTAGACTTAAAAGTGCAGAGAACTTCATAATGATGAGCCATCAAACCATTTCACAACCAATGCAAGTGTGCCTCAAAGATGTTTACTGTCTCCTATGCTCTCTTACTGTTACGTGATGATCATATATCAAAAGAAGGCAAGCGAAGAGACCTTTTATACAACATCACCGACATCACCGGGTAGTGCGTTGGCTTATTAGACATGAGGCCACGGTTCAAATCCCAGATCAGACATCTCCACCAAAACGAAAAATGAAAAATATTTCTTCGTCGATTCTCTTTGCGGATTTTTGGAAAAAAACTCGTTCGGAATCGACTTTAAAGTGTAGGTCCTGCCACTCATGTATAAAATTAACACATACAACATAAGTTGTGTGAGAAACTTGGCTATAATCCTGACTGAAGGTTTATAATGACAAACAAATTTGTTGCCACGAGAATTGTTCAGGAAAGGAAAGACCTCATTGGCCATTTGGTCATACTAGCCCTTTGCGGACGATTATTCTCTTCGGATTACTAAATCAAATTTTGAGAGCCACATTAAAAATAATTCTTCAACAATAAAATTTATTCAAGTACTTTTATAAAGGAAAAGTTATTCTACGAAAACAATAAAAAAACAAAAAATATCGAAGCACTGTGTCAGTGATAAAACACTGAAAACACAGGTGAATTAAAAATAAAATTCTCTTTTTTTTATAACATTTTTATGACCAAATTAATGAAATGCAAATAAACGGACAAACAAGCGAATCAATAGCATTTAAATGAGGGAGAGAAAACAAAAAAATTAAATTGAATTGATGTGAAGTGCAAGAAAAAAGCACACGTAATTTGATAGAAAATTACATGGATATTGATTTTATGGTAATTTCTCCAAACCAATGTTTTTTTTTCAATTTTTTTTTAATTCAAATATTTCCCACATTTTCTACCTACGCGATATTCTCGATTTGTTTATACAGAGAGGGAATGATAAAAATTGGGTATTATTTGCTTAACATTTATTTAAATTTTTCGAGTTTCTATTTGCTGTTGTTTTTGTTTTTACGGATTATTCTTATTCGAAATAATTGAAAAACATTTTCAATAAAAATTCAACAAAATACAAAAAAAGAAAATCAAATCGAATTAATTATTCAAATGATATGGCACGGGTAAAATCTAGAAGAACTAGATGATGAAAACAAATAAAATACAATGGAAAAATCTGTCATTAACAAATCGAGTAAGTGATTACAAGTGATAGAAAACTTGTGCTGTTGATTTGGTGGATGATTAACGATACGAATTAATTTTATCGTATGGGAAAGATTCTTTATGCGTATTATAAAGTCTAATTTGCTTTAAATTCGATTCATTGCTCATTCATTCTTCGTGTATCGTAGGAGTATCGTAGGTTACAGTTAAGATGGAAAAAGTTTCGTTGTATATTGTAGATTGTAACAACCAGAAACATTTATAGGAGACTGACAGTCATAATTTAAGAAAGACTTTAATGTAAAAGAAAAATTTGCCAAAGAAACAGGGTTCCTGCCAAACGTAAGTCGCACTGATGAGATCAAAACTCCACGGATTATAATAAAACCAAAAGCAACAGCTAGCTGAGGCAAACAGTTTGACACTTGTTCTTCCTCGCATTAATAACACTATGTTTCTAAATGATATAGAAATTCAAAGGCAAATATAGCAAAAAAGCGAATCATTTAATCCATAAGTTGCCTAGATTGTAAAGACGACTATTCATGTCAATTTTATTTACTTTGAAAGTTTTCGCTAGAAAACTTAAAATTATTTCATATTTCGTTTTGTTCGAGACGTTTGATTTTGGTTTGAACCGAGAGTTTGCCTCCAATAATCCAACACATTACTTACTAGACTATGGCGACTTCAATTATTTAGTGAATCGAATATCCATTTGCATTTCACTACTAAAATGAACCAACTCGAATGATTTTTATTGTAAATTATTACGGGCGATGAAAAGTGTATCACATACCACAATACATAGTGTATTGAAAATATAATGGACGAGTAAAGGTAAATAGATTCACACCATGATAGGTGATACTGTATGTACAGGCATTAATTGAAAATTGTTCGATATTAGTGGGTTAAATGATTGCTTTGTACCTTAGCTGTCAGCAATCAACACAATTGGTGTAAGAAATTCAATTGAATCGAACAAAATTTTTCAACGGAGAAATATATGTGTTCCCCCATTAGCCCTGATCATGTACTTTCAAATTATCACTTGTTATGAACTCTCTTATTGATAAGAACTTAAATCCCTTGTAAAAGGGAATAAGTTCTCAATACAGAAATTCTACACAAATGGTATTATTACTTTACCACAAAAATGGCGATATATTATTGTTGAAAAAACTCGTTTCAAATATATATAAGTAGAAGGCGTTTAATTTAAATTAAATTTTCTAAGGAGTTCAGGAGTAAAGCTCCCAATCTTTAAGCTAAAGATGGTTTCTTAATAAAAGACGTGTATTCTAGATCAATAAACTTTCAAACTGCAAACTTATACAATCTATAGTCTGACTTATTCAAAACAATGACCGTTTCACCTCTTTCATATTTATTAACTGTTTTCGCATAACAGAATTGGTTTCCTTATATGCAGACCATTAAATGTTTTGATGATGAATTTTTTTACTTTTTATTTATGTTTTGTTTTTGTTTTGTTTTCTTTTTATTTTTCAATTATTTTTTTACTAATTAAATAACCATTAGTTTAATTAAGTATTAATAATTCTAATATCAATACATGTTCGTTTAATATACTATACATTCAACACTGAACACTGCCATTATTTGAGCCATTATACGTGTGAGTAATTTTATATGTAAATTTACATACAATCAATATCACTCATACGTCACGGTCTTGTGCCAATAGTACCAGTAAATAACTGGATTGAAAATAAAAATATCAAGGTTGGCAACCGAAACGAATAACGGTATCGGTAACGGTATCGGTAATCAATTTATATTTATTTCGGTATCGGTATCGGTAACGGTATTTAAATTATATCGGTTTCGGTATACCGGTATAAAAGTAATATATCGATATTTATACCGGTATAACATTCTCCTTAAATCTAAGAACACAAAAGTTTACAAATATTTGTATTAGGAGATCATACAAAATTAAATTTTTGTAAAGAAAAATAATTCAATTCATGAATAAATACTTTAGAATATAAAAACATTAGACTAACATTTTAGATTACTTCTTAAAAAAGGAAAGTTAAATGTTAATTCAATTTAATTGAATGAATACACATAAACTTAAAATTTTAAAATAATTGCTCATTAGATCGAATGACTACAACTGCATTTAAACTGTCATCATCCAACCTATTCCGACTTGGGTTCATGATATATGTACTTTACTCCTGAAAATAACCGTTCCACACTTACTTGTGTGGCAAGTACAGCTAATATAACTTTAGAAATGGCATATAGCTCTGGTTTGGCTGTACTTTTTTCTTTCCACCAATTGAGAACATTCACATGTCTTAGTACTCGTTTTTCATTTCTAAAAATACTTAGCAATTCACGTATTTTATTGCTATTTGGTGTTGTATAGGAACTTTCTTTCTCCATATTTCTAAAGCTACGGTCAGACTGAGTAAATATTTGAAGTAAAACATAATTTTTTTCTTTGCTCTAGTGTGACCATAAAATATTTTAGTGGTGCAAACAAGATTTTGAGAAACAAATTTGTTTGCTTGCAAACAAAAATGTCTCTAATGTGACCATAGTGTGACCACCGGTGTCAAATATTTGCTCCTTTTTTCGAACAAATAAATATTTGATCTTGCAAAAATTTTGTAAGAGCAAACAGTGGTAAATAACAGCTGTTGAAGTGTTGTCCACTTTTAATAATAAATTATGCAATTTTTTCATAAAATCACCAAATCGGAAAACTTTTAATAATAAACTTTATATAGAAAGTAGAAATTAAAAAAAAAACTAGTGTAAACACCTTTCGACAGGTTTATTAAAAGTTTTGATCCATTAGTTCATTATGAAACAGGAACAATAAAATATTATATTTTATCACATTATTTAAATGCAAGTTTGTACCAAATGAAAGATCATACATGTAATTTGCTACAGAAAGTTATATGGAACAAAAAATTGATTAACCTACTGGACCTTAGAGACCAATATCTACAAAACTAGTCCTCGACGGCACAAAATTTTTATGTACGTACATACATACATAATTGGCCATTACAACCCTTCAGTCAGGATTACGGCCTAGCTTCTCAACACCACTCATGTTGTGTGCGTTAATTTTATACATGAGTGGCGGGACCTACAGTTTAAAGTCGACTCCGAACGACATTTTTTGAGAAGCTTTTTCATGGCAATCTTTACTCTCAGAGTTTTTACCAGAAATCTGCTGAGACGAAGTCGCCGAAGAAATATTTTTTCATATTTCATTTTGATGTCTGACCTGGGATTCGAACTCGGGCCTTTCGTCTAATAAGCCAACACACTACCTACTAGACCATGGCGACATCCAATACAATATGGTATTAAGTTTTATATTTTATCGTTTAAACGCAATTCAGTTGTCAACACTGATGTAGAAAAGAAAACAATTAAACAGCTGTGCGAATTTACTTTATTTTTTGGCAAAGAATATGGCGATTGGTTTTGGCTTCTTTTGAAATTAACAAAGAAACTGCTCCGCAACTTAACGCAAATAATGTTTCATCTTCCATTTCGAATTTATTTATTTGTTTATGTTATATTTTTTCCGCTTATTTCGGGTGTTTTTATTAAACGAATTTGTTCATTTTCGTTTTGTGAAGTTTCTGTTTTGTTTTTTTTTAATCTCATGTGCCTTTTCGTTTGTTTCTCTTTTTCTGATGAAACAAAATTTTGTTTATGAGAAAACAAAAATATTTACTTCGGTCTGACCGCAGGGAAAACATGTTTGCTCCAAACTGTATTTGATGCGGTTTGGGAAAATAAATTTTGTCAAATATTTCCCGTCAATGTGACCAGCAAACAAACTACAGAAAAATTTAATGCAAATACGAGTAAACATATTTGAAGCAAATATTTTTTCAATGTGACCGCAGCTTAAGAATAGCTTCTACGCTGTCAGAGGATGAACTCGAGCTACAACTCATATTATCATCAACGGATGTGCAGCAGTTTTGGGAAAGTATGTCCATTTTAACACTTACTTTTACGATGTGATCAATTGCTCGTTCGACAAAAACATCCTTCAGTACAAGGTTCCAACGAGGATCCATAAACAATGCGTCTAGGAAGACGCATTCAATTCAAAAAGAATTTCCTCTTTCTTTTTCATTTCATTAAGAAAATTAAATGAGAAATTGTTTTTAATGTAAGCCGATATTGATCCATAATTGATACCGGTATGGTACCGGTATAAGGGTAAACGGTATATGAATACCGGTATTTCTACCAAAAAACTTATTTCGGTATCGGTATAAATACCGGTACTTACTTTTAAACGGTATTTATTCGGTATCGGTATAATAACGGTATCGGTTGCCAACCTTGAAAAATATCCTTGACTTAAGGCCCAGCTCTAGTGTTGTAAGTTGTTTAAATCAAATAAAATATTTGGAAGTCATTTGTTTTGATAACAATTATTTAAATTGAGCACCAGAAGTATGAAATAGAGAGTATGACATTTTTCCCATATCCGTTGTATATTTCAGATTTTTTACTTTCGAATTTGTGTTCTTCCTTGGGGTTCAAATACTTTTAATGAATTACGATTTACTTCGGAATAAGGTACTTAGGATTGTCGGGACTATTTACAGCCTCGATAAAAAAATTGTTTTTAGAATAGAGATTAAAATTGCCAGAAAAATTAAAGATATTCAAGTGTACGTAAATATACTTGGGATTTTTAAGTGGTAATAAGTAGTTAATTGTAAATGTAAAAGCTTTTCAATTTATTTAAACTGCTTACATTTCAGGTTCTAATAACAAGTTGTAATTGAATTCTTAATTAACAAATGACCCATATTCCATCAGTAAATAAAATTGACAATTTATTTAACCTCGTATACTTCTCGAATATAATTTTCCCAATTAATTATTTCATACATAATTAAAGTTTTTTATTTAAACAAATCCAGAGAAAACATTAAATTTTTTGATACACTTTTCAATTTAACATGAACTGAAATATGCAAATGAATATGCACATAATTATTTATAAATTTACCTCTTGTTTTAATGAATATTTCTTTCAAATAAATTTAAAATTTTCCAGTTAAAGCTGTGCCATCGGGTAATTTGTTTTATAGATTAAATAATAATTAAATTAAATAAAAAAAAGCACAAGAAAATACTCCAGTTTTGTCAGCATGAATAAATCATATTCAAAACTAATTAACCCTTTAACAGCAAACACGCCTAAAATTATTAAACATTTTGCTTATCTTAGCATACCTATTGCTTTCTAAAGTATTAAAAATGCCAGTGCATAATAAATTCCTCAAATAATTCACAAATGTTTAGTTATGATCAAATAATTATTCTTAGATTTACACAAGTAAAGCTGTGGTCACATTGAAAAAATATTTGCTTCAAATATGTTTACTCGTATTTGCATTAAATTTTTCTGTGGTTTGTTTGCTGGTCACATTGACGGGAAATATTTGACAAAATTTATTTTCCCAAATAACAATGAAACAGCATCAAATACAGTTTGGAGCAAACATGTTTTCCCTGCGGTCAGACCAAAGTAAATATTTTTGTTTTCTCATAAACAAAATTTTGTTTCATCAGAAAAAGAGAAACAAACGAAAAGGCACATGAGATTAAAAAAAACAAAACAGAAACTTCACAAAACGAAAATGAACAAATTCGTTTAATAAAAACACCGGAAATAAGCGGAAAAATATAACATAAATAAAATAATATACAAATAAATAAATTCGAAATGGAAGATGAAACATTATTTGCGTTAAGTTGCGGAGCAGCTTCTTTGTTAATTTTAAAAGAAGCCAAAACCAATCGCCATATTCTTTGCCAAAAAATAAAGTAAATTCGCACAGCTGTTTAATTGTTTTCTTTTCTACATCAGTGTTGACAACTGAATTGCGTTTAAACGATAAAATATAAAACTTAATACCATATTGTATTGGATGTCGCCATGGTCTAGTAGGTAGTGTGTTGGTTATTAGACGAAAGGCCCGAGTTCGAATCACATGTCAGACATCAAAATTAAATATGAAAAAATATTTCTTCGGCAACTTCGTCTCAGCAGATTTCTGGCAAAAACTCTGAGAGTAAAGATTGCCATGAAAAAGCTTCTCAAAAAATGTCGTTCGGAGTCGACTTTAAACTGTAGGTCCCGCCACTCATGTATAAAATTAACGCACACAACATGAGTGGTGTTGAGAAGCTAGGCCGTAATCCTGACTGAAGGGTTGTAATGGCCAATTATGAATGTATGTACGTACATAAAAATTGTGTGCCGTCGAGGACTAGTTTTGGAGATATTGGTCTCTAAGGTCCAGTAGGTTAATCAATTTTTTGTTCCATATAACTTTCTGTAGCAAATTACATCTTTCATTTGGTACAAACTTGCATTTAAATGTGATAAAATATAATATTTTATTGTGCCTGGTTCATAATGAACTAATGGATCAAAACTTTTAATAAACCTGTCGAAAGGTCTTTACACTAGTTTTTTTTTAATTTCTACTTTTTATATAAGGTTTATTATTAAAAGTTTTCCGTTTTGGTGATTTTATTAAAAAATTGCATAATTTATTATTAAAAGTGGACAACACTGCAACAGCTGTTATTTAACACTGTTTGCTCTTACAAAATTTTTGCAAGATCAAATATTTATTTGTTCGAAAAAAGGAGCAAATATTTGACACCGGTGGTCACACTTTGGTCACATTAGAGACATTTTTGCTTGCAAGCAAACAAATTTGTTTTCCCAAAATCTTGTTTGCACCACTAAAATATTTTATGGTCACACTAGAGCAAAGAAAAAAATGATGTTTTACTTCAAATATTTACTCAGTCTGACCGTAGCTTAAGTCAATGTCAATTACAACATTTTGTTTCCACATGTCTTGTAGTTGTAGTAGTTGTTGTAATAGATGTTATTATTGTTTACAAAATTCTATACACTTACAATAAATAAGATTCATAAGATTTCATATTTATAATACAATGCCTTTGTTTTCTGAATTATTTGGCATGACCTTTATTTAAAATTGCAGAGAATTTTCAAATAAAATTTTTGGTTTAATTACAACAAACAATTTATGAAATAAATTTTCATATAAATTTAAGTTTTTTTCTATTTGCATTGCATTACATGACCATGACGTATGAGCGATATTGATTGTATTCAAGTTTATGTATAATATTACTCATACGCATAGAGGCTCATATAATGGCAGCGTTAAGTGTTGAATGTGTATTAAGAGAATATGTTATTGATAATAGAATAATTAATAGTTAATTAAACTAATGGTTATTTACTAATAATAAAAAAAAATTATAAATAAATAAATCAAAAAGAATAAAAATAATAAGTTTCACTACAGTTAATGTAGTGAATTAAAACCTTTCATGGTATGTGTATAAGGAAATCGTTTTCTTACAAAAAAGAAAAATAATAATAATATGACACAACTAAAGCTGTTATAGTTTCTATTAGGTTAGATTTACTTTCCACTTGCTTTCTAAGACTAGGTAGGCACCGCCACTAGTGTATAAAATTAACACACACTACATAGGTGGGATGAGAAGCTACGCCGTGATCCTGATTGGAGGATTGTAATGACCAATTATGTATGTATGTATGTAATGATAACAACACTGTAAATCTTCTGCGTTCTGAATCTATTCCTTTTTTGCAAGAGATTTAAGTTTTTATTATTGAGAAGCTAGGCCGTAATCCTGACTGAAGGGAGAGAGTTCGTAACAGGAGATAATCAGAAAATTCTTGATCACAGCTAATGGTGGAACACAAATCTTTTTCTGTTGAAAAATTCTGTTCGATTCAATTAAATTTCTTGCTTCAATATCATTTATTGCTGACTCTCATCTGGAACACTTCTCAATTATTGCCTTCACATACAGTATCACCTGACATGGTCTCAATCTATGAAGCCTGACCTGTTTTCGTCCATTATATTTTCAATGCTTTACTGTGGTGTGTGATACATTTTTTATCGTCCGAAATTATTTACAATAAAATTCGTTGGAGTTTGTTTGATTTTAGTAGTGAAATGCAAATGGATATTCGATTCACTAAATACTTGAAGTCGATATAGTCTAGTAAGGAAAACCTTATTATACGCTAACCCACGGTTCAATTTCGTCGATGTTAACGTCCTTAAAATAACGAAGGACAATAAAAAATTCAAATAGGTATGGGTTCAAAAAGTCCATTGTATTAAAAGCTACTTGTTGATCCCAATGCGCTACAGAACGATATTATATTCGGTCCCCGAACATTATTTGGATCCTACAATTTAATAAGAATAATTTTTCATTCTGTTACCTACATACATACATATTTTCTTCCGTAACAATGAAATTAGCTGACCGTTCGCCATAATGACACTATAAATTTAGCCCACACGTCTAAAATGTTTAATATACATACTTTAAATGTATTGTATAATAAAAGTCAGTAAACTAGGCTTATGCGTCTGCTTACATGTTAGACATGCCTAAACATTTAAACGATGGCAATTTCATATTGAAACACACAACTCCCCCTTAAATATTCAAATAAATTTACCTTTTCCATGTTGTTTTCCATTTTCTTTTTCTTCAATTTCCTTTTTATTAAACATTTTCTCTTTTAGTTTTTCCTTTTACATTTAAATAGTTTCCCCGTCTTTATCTTATTTATTTCGTTTTTATTAGGAACAAAACAAAATAATAAAAAAGAAAACAATCCAGAAAATTGTTTTTGAAATAAGAAAGAGAAAATTTGTTTGTAACGTAACATAACGTAACGTAAGTGACTATAAAATATTTATTTACGTATGCCAGACACGTTTTATTATGGAAACGTGTTTCCTCTGAGGTTATCTTTGCTGTGTTTTCATTTCCTTTTTGTTTGCTGCTGTCGGTTTGCTATTTTTGGCCAAGTTTTCATTCACCAATACGAAACAACAGACGAAGATGAAAACATTTTTGAATAGACCGGAAATAATACCGTTTAAATATGGTGAATATTATTTCAAAAGCTTTTAAGAAGATTTTCAATAATTTATATTCAAATATCTGTGCTTTCCTTGCAATGAGCCGGCAAACTTCATACAACAAAAAATATCGCATGATACAAATAAAATTCAAAAAATTAAAAGCGAAAATTAACGTAGAATTTTATGAAGAATTCAAAATAAAACAAAATTGTTTGATCAAATAATATTACCTGTGGGCAATGATGAAGCTAATATAACGAATTTTCTACACAAATATTTTTGTGGATAAAATTTCCAAAATAAATGTGAAAATAATTAAAAAAAAAAAATAAAGGGAATGATAACAGTGGGCATAAGTATAGTAAAGTAAAAAATGTTGTATTAATGTCAGCATAGTACAACCTTTTAATAAGCTAATTGGCAACTATGCAGAGTATGTTATACGAGCGCCTTCACTGAAGGCAAGACGTCATCGGTTTTGTGTGTGACAGATCGTTTGAATATGTGGGCATAGTGGCGAACGTATCACTAAGGGTTTTATCCGGAACTCGCGTTGGTTCATCCCAACACGAAGCGATCATTACTTGGGGCACACCTCACACTTGGTAGCACAATGGGCCTTGCCTGTGAACGGCAAGCTATCCACTAAGAGAAGAGAGGCAAAGAGGCAAAGAGGTAAAGAGAGGGAAAGTGTCTTATCAAACCAAGTGGAGGTAAGCAAAACATTTGTTAATAAAGTACAATAAGAGGCTATTTTAGTCATGCATCAGACAATAATAACCTAAGGTTGGTAAGCATCATTTGACAGATCTCTGTAACCTCAAAATACATACATAATTGGCCATTACAACCCTTCGTCAGGATTACGGCCTAGCTTCTCAACACCACTCATGTTGTGTGCGTTAATTTTATACATGAGTGGCGGGACCTACAGTTTAAAGTCGACTCCGAACGACAGATCTTTTGAGAAGCTTTTCATGGCAATTTTTACTCTCAGAGTTTTTGCCAGAAATCTGCTGAGAGGAAGTCGCCGAAGAAATACTTTTTGTATTTTGTTTTTGATGTCTGGCCTGGGAGACCTCAAAATACGTTTGTTTATAATGAGCATCGTTCTCGAACCCAACATGTAGATCCAGAACACATTTTTGAATCTGCACTACACTTTTTTCTATTAAATCCCTTAAAAAGTGTCCACAGTCTCTGACTATTCCCCACTCGAAATATATATTTTTTCAAATAAAAACTGAAACTGAAACTGTTATATTATTTTGATTGTCAATAAGTGATGCTAACAGCAAATTTCAATTACGGTTAACTTTTATGACGATAGTTGTTGATAGACTCCCCTGCAAACACAAACACACTCCCACACAACTACTCTTATACTATCATCTGATGGTACTCATATAAACAAACAGGGGACTGTGAAACTTTATGAGTGGCTTCATGTTACTCCAGTTTATAACAGAGAGTATAAAAATAGATACTCGTACATGAGATAGTGAGTGTTTATACGTGAGAATAAAATGTAGTGGCTACTAGAGAGTAGTTTTATTTATATTCTCTTCGTATTTAATTTTTTATTTTTTGTTTGTTTGTTTTTTTCAATTCATACTCACATGGCATTGTCAATGAGTTTTCATTGTATGAACTCGATCTGTGAGTAAAAGTGTACGCGATTGGAATAGAGTAGGCATATGGGTATATATTTGTGATAGCGTTGTTAAACCCATACACTATAAAAATACATTTTTAAATTTAACTCTCCTGTATATACTCGGAAATGTTGTTTTTCTTGCTTGCTTTTGCCAGCATAAAAAATAATAGTGAGGGTCTCTAGTGTGCATAGCCGTTGGTGTGTGTTTCTATAAAAATATCCACGTGAGTGCTGTGACAGTGTATAAAATTTAAACAAAAGTGATAATATTGATGCTGTTATTTTCATATTGTACACGTTCTACACATACGCCACCATATGTTCACAAACAACTACAAAGATGTGTTTGTTGTAGTGGCCCTTTTATAGTGCATTGTTGTGTGGCAACTATTGTTATTATTGGTTTTGTTTTACTTTTACTTTTATTTTGTTCTTGTTTTTTTATTTAACGCTTTCTAGGAAGTATATTTTTAGTGGATTATAATAACTTTTGCAGGAGGACTTATTTATTTTTATTTGTCTATACTTTGCCTATACATTTGACATCCACATACTCACACACAAGGCAATAGTAGGAGCATGGATTAGCAAAGAAAGTTGGATTTAGCCTTGCTGCACATAGGACAGAGGGCGTCTTATTACGCAGAAGAAATGTGGAAAAGATGGAAGCGATCGTTGGGGACTCTAATTAGAATTAAAAAGGCCATATCGACGTCTGGGTGCACTTAAAGGAGTAGGTAGTGTGTTGGGCGTGAAGTTGGCCATGTAAAGTTTCTCAAAAAAATCTGTCGTTTGAAGTCGACTTTAAGCTGCAGGTTCCGCCACTCAAATATGAAATTAACATTGGTGGTGTGAGAAGCTGGGCCGTAACCCTGTCTAAAGCGTTGTAATGACCAATTACATACGTAGTATCGACGCTCTTAACATCGAAAATGTTATATGTTATTCTTACACGCTCCAAAGCGACATGATTTTCTACGTGACCCAGTTCTTGACTGCTGATGTTTCCTTCAGAAAAATTTCTGTACAAATTTGAGCATAAACCGCTCCCCTATGCCCAAACTGTGTGAATATGAAAGAAGTTCAAAGCATATTCTACTTTACTGTCCGAGTTTTAAATGGGACAGGGAAATTTATTCAAGGCAAAACCAGCTTATAAGTGAGATGCTTGTATTCTATGGAAT
Source organism: Sarcophaga rosellei (assembly GCA_930367235.1). NCBI lineage: Eukaryota > Metazoa > Arthropoda > Insecta > Diptera > Sarcophagidae > Sarcophaga > Sarcophaga rosellei. Next base: position 35,277,036 of record OV884019.1, read on the forward strand.
CAGTACAGTCAGCGACTATCAGCAGTTAACTTAGAACTCCGAAGGTTAAAGATAAAGAAACGAATTTTGATATGAGAAGATGAAGAAGTTGAAACATATCCTGACGACAATTTCGTAGAGGGAGAAAGGTTGAAAAATATACAGATGGGCTTATCAAGTGGGCATCGTTTACGCTTATAATGAACATCTACGTTTCAAGATGTTCTTTGCAGTGATATTGTAAATGCTTGTCCAAAATTTAGATTTAAATCACCGTCGACAGTCTTTTATTCAACTTATTATTACTCAAATAACTTGCTAGTTTTTTCCAAAAAAATTTCATAATATTCTTGCAAATTCCTTGCACATCAAGTTGATTATGGTGGCTACATACACTCAAAATATTCGATAAAAGATATCGAATAATCGCTAAGCATTTAAAGTTTATTATATTTTTATAAGTTCTGCGCTTTAAAAAAGATCCATACTCTTCAAAATTAAAAAAAAAAAAATAAAAAATGTTAACGATACTGTCAACGTCACATGTCACATGAAAAAAATGTGGAAGGAATCAAAAAATTCATATAAATTCTTAAAATATTTATACGTGTGAAGAAATGTTTGAAATTTGTTTAATATATGGATTTCTGTTGATTTTCATTAAATTAATGGGTTTTCTATATTTCATTTTATTTGTTCGTTTTCATAGCCTGTACTCAGTAACAGTAAAGGAAATAAGAAAAGCAGTCGTAAGAATTTAGAAAGAAAAATCACCCAAAATAGGTGTAATAAAATAAACGTCTTGCCACGAAGATCATTTAAAAATGTTGTTATTCGCTCACTGCATTGATACTGCTAGTATTGTGCACTTGACTGTGACTATTTTTCTTATTTTACTAATAGTAAGTTTTCCTTTTTTCTGTTCGGTAAAGAGGGTTTAGATTGGGCTGCTATGTCTCCAGTTTTTCTATATCTTTTATTCACTAGTAGACACGTTACAATATAAATGCCTTAAAGTACGCCTTTTCCTTTGAATGCGTAATGAATAATTGCTTCTTAAGAAAGCTGCTTCACACAATCTTGATGTACGATTGCTAATATAGAGCCATCCATTTCGTGGTTTCAAAAGTATGGGACTGGAATTCGACATCTGTCAAACTAAGTTGTGGAAACAATTTTTTTCTTTTCAGTTGAAAGTCTGATATTGACGAAAATGAATCGCTTAACTAGCACACAACGCATAAAAATTATCAAAACCTACTACAAAAATGATGATTCTGCCACAGCCACGTATCGTGCTTTAAGAACAAAATTTTCTTCAGCGATGAAGCACATTTCACACTCGGTGGGTATGTTAATAAACAAAATTGTCGTATTTGGGGTTCTGAGAATCCTCAAGTAATTGAAGAGAGGCCATTATATCCAAAAAAAGTCACTGTTTGGTGCGCTCTTCGGTCCGAAGGTGTGATTGGACCTTACTTCTTCGAAAACGATGATGGAACGACTGTCACCGTCAATTCGGAGCGTTATGGTCATATGATAACCGACTTTTTTTTACCTGCTATTGAAGAATACGAGTTGGAGAATATGTGGTTTCAACAACACGGAGTCACATGCCACACAACTCGAGCGAATATGACTTTATTGCAAGAGACATTTCTTGGCCGCATAATTTCTCGTCGTGGCAATATCAACTGGCAACCAAGATCATGCCATTTGACACCATTAGACTTTTTTGTGGGGCTACGCGAAAGACCGTGTTTATGCAGATAAATCTTCAACTCTTGAGCACTTAAAACCCAAGATTCGGCAAAGGGTTATAACGACCAATTAAATAAATAAGCAAGGAAGTGAATTTAACCACTGTAATCGCTACACCACAGCAGCTCTACTGAATAGTAGACCATGCAATTACTTTCAAATGTAAAAATTTCATTATTTAATCATATTCTGATTGTCTTTAATGCCAGTAATTATAAGAATATTTAAATTAAACTTGCATTAACACAACTTATTGCTGCCACAGTTTGCACCGAAAAATAAAAGAAAATTAACATAATATTGATGCTTCCCAAACTTATAAAACCAACCAAGAAAAGTAAAGAAAAATAAGAAAAAAAGAAACAAAGTTTTATTGCCTCATGAATTTTTAATTTAAAAAAAAGGTTTTCAGTCACTTCGTAGTCGTAACTCAGTGCCAAGAAATTAAAGTTTTTCTTGGGAAGACATTTGGTAGTTGAAGGAATTAAAAAAGAAAGAAAAAACGACAGACAAGCCCTTGTCATGAATGTGTGAATGGTTGTAAAGAGATCTCTTTAGTTTTCTCTCTTGCTCGCGCTCTAACTATCAGACAACTCTGATGGCACAACCACAAACAGTTAAATAAAACATTTAACAGCACCATTAACTTACAAAAATGTGTCAAAAGAGCAATAAAAAAAATACTCAGAGACATGCAGAGTTTCTTCACTTCCACCGAACTATAGTTGTAGAGCAGAAAAAGAAAAGAGAAAGACAATACGAATGATAATAAAGCTCAACTTTGGCTTACAATGTTTTAACAATGACTGACTGTTAATGTGTAATTGTGTTTGCGTGTGCATAAGTGTGAGTCTGTATAACTAAATTAAAGTCTGCTTGGTATTGTAAATACAAATCAAAAGACTTACAAACATACCTACATACGCTTACCCAAAATATTTACTTATAAATGTACACTACAAGGATTTGTCTTCAGTTCAACTTAATCACACGTACAAAAATCTTTGTATGGGGCTGTTGTTAAATGTTGAATTAAGTAGGAACCATACGTACACCTATACAAAGCTAAGCACCGTCTGTTGTCTCTTAACACTCTTCTTACATTGTAGGCCTTCAATATGAACAGTTAAACGCAAAGCAAAAAACATGACAGATAAAAAGAGGCTTGAGTGTATGTGTGTGTTAATGATTAAAGATCAAAATGGCTGTTATAGCAGCCTTATCAAGCCTACTGTTTGACAATTTTAAATTAAATTCGGAGCTATTTTTCATATATTTTCTATCCCTTTTGTTCATTTCTTTTTGAGTGTTTCTCCTCTGCCTCATTTTGCCACTTTCACCCAACCGATGCCATAGAAAAACCTATTCATTGCCAGCCGCATTAAAATTCTACAGAATTTCATTAAATGTTCGAAATACGAATGAAAAGGAAAAGAAGAAAGTTAATTTAAACTCAAACAAAAATTCTCTACAGCAACTTACAGTTTCGCTTAAATGTTTATTATTTATTTAAGAATTCAGGCACAGCGTGTCTTGCTCCATTGGTCACCTTGTTTGGCTTTAATTTTCTCTTTCTGCCTGTCTACCTATGTGTTGGTCTTTGTATAAAAAAAGGTGTTTGTTTTTGTTTATTTTTTCATTTCATTTAAAATTAATCATTCCGAAAAGTTTTTGTTTACAGTTATTACTATAGCAGTGCACAGTGAGCCGTGAGATAGATTCATAAGCAATATATTTTAGTGAAGTTTTCTTACTTTCTAATGTATCATCATCGTCTACGTAGGCTATATATGTATTTATTTGATTCCATTGCTTTTGTAGATCTTTCTTAAGTTACGCACTGGCACTTCTTAATACTAGTCGTCGTATGTATTGTATGTATTGTGTTGGCTTATTAGACATGAGCCCACGGTTCAAACCTCCGGTCAGACATCTCCAACAAAACGAAATATGACTTCCCCGCAGCAAACGTCTTGGAAAATCTCTGAGAGTTAATAAAACTGCCATGAAAAAGCGTTCGGAGCCTACTTTAAACTGCAGTTCCCGCCACTCATGTTTAAAATTAATACACACAATATTACATAAGTGGTGTAAGAAGCTAGGTCGTAATCTTGACTGATGGGTTCTAATGACTTATTAAGTATCTAAGTAGATAAGTATGTATATATGATTACGTATAATCTACCGCCTTTTTAAAATTTTTTACTTCAATTCCATCAGGCTGTGTTCAGTGGAAATATTTCTTGATTATTGCACAAGGGATAGATTTTATGTCTTCCGCTTCTAGCTCACAGTAGTCTCACCAATTTAAACTAGAATTTTTGTATATCCTCTAAAAAGGCTAACCTTTACAATCCTTTACAAGTAGCAACAAGTGCAACCTTTGCGCTGACCAACTTCTTCCTCTGATTTTTGTGGAACTTGGTCAGTACAGGGACTGCGTTTACCTGTGGCGTCACAACGGGTCGCTATGCGGTCTCAAGTGAGCTTTGTGATATCAAAGCTACTACTCCGAACTAATCTAACCTAGTTTCAACAATCGAAAGCAAGCAATCATTGCCTGACACTTAAAAGACATTATCTACTAGGTCCAGTGTATTTTTTTGAAGCTCATTCTGTTATCGATCTCAAAATCAAGAATTATTTTGGGGATGAGGCTTTTTCAGCACTGGTCTTAAGGTACTACTCTTTGACGCTCACCAATCCATTACCTAAAAATTTTAACTCCTCACTCTGAACTAGTATTTTTATTCATTGGTTAGCGATAGTCTAAAGGTCTGTTAGGTAGTGTATTGGCTTATTAGACGTGAGGCCACGTTTCAAACCTCAGGACGGACATCTCCAACAAAACGAAAGACGAAAATATTACTCAGGCGACTTCCTCTCAGAATATTTCTGGCAAAAACTCTGGGATAAAATTAAATTGCCATGTAAAGTTTCTCAAAAATATGTCGTTTGGAGCCGACTTTAAACTGTGGTTGAAGGCTTGAAATGGCCAATTATGTTATGTGCACAGGACAGAACGTATGGATAAGAGAATATATTCAAGGGAAATAAAGGGATTGGTTATTGAGAATCGAATGTTTTTACTTAATATTCATCCGTCATACCGAGTGGTGGTCATGACCGATTAACCAATAGAAGGAACTCTATACTATAGGGAGTATTTGTTCTTTAACCGCACTAGCTGTTCCTGCCTTTTGCAGCGTAGACGATTTCTTTCAGAACTCTCACAAGCTCTTTTCCTATAGTTCTAGTCTTCTTTTTTAAAGTCGCCGTGGTCTAGTAGGTAGTGTGTTGGCTTATTAGACGAAAGACCCGAGTTCGAATCCCAGGTCAGATATCAAAACGAAAATATGAAAATATTTCTTCGGCGACTTCCTCTCAGCAGATTTCTGGCAAAAACTCTGATAGTAAAAATTGCCATGAAAAGCTTCTCAAAAAATCTGTCGTTCGAAGTCGACTTTGTAGGTCCCGCCGCTCATGTAAAAAATTCGCACACAACATGAGTTGTGTTGAGAACCTAGGCCGTAATCCTGACTGAAGGGTTGTAATGGCCAATTATGTATGTATGTATGTATGTCTAGTCGTCTTGCTCATGCTGTTTTTTTGTTTCTTTTTTAATTTCGTATGTGTGATCTGAAGTCAAATAGTCTAGCAGCTAGGCGAGTGTACGTAGTTCAAAATCCAACTAAGAGTAAAATAAAATTGCCATGAAAAGTTTCACAAAACTCTCTCGAGTGGTTAAATCAACTTGAATAGGTAGGACCTACACTACCCCTCACAGATAAAATTAACATACACAACATGGGTGTTATATAAATCATTTAAGTAAGCAATTGCAACAAAATCTTTTTTTAATGTATTTCCCCCTGATCTATAAAATTGAAAAGAAAATTTCATTCAATTTAAAAAAGTGGCAAATAAAAATGCTTAACAATTATGCAAATCATTTTGAAATTGACCCTTAAAATTTACAACAACTCGATAAAAAATTTCGAACGTGACCTATTTTGTTCAACTACCACTACCAGTACCTTTTTACACTTATTATTTATTTATTTTTTATTTTTGTTTTTGTTGATATCGACCCAAAAATAACACATAAACACACTTAAAAAATTAACCCCAAAAACTTTAACACATTTTTCATTCAATCTTTTTTTCTTTTTATTTTGTTTCACATATTTTTCAAAAAATATTTCCTGTAAGGAAAAGAAAAATAAAAAAACAACCTTAAATCATAATAATGACTTTTATATATACACACTTGTTTTGTATACAAAAACCAAGTGAAGAAGAAGAAAAATTTTCAAAGATTTTCTATCTTTTAACACAGAATTTTCTTTCGATGCTTTGCTTTGCCTTACTTTACTACTCTTCATTGAGTTGTGGATACCTCTACCCATTCAGCATTAACGAAGATTAAAATCTTTAGGACTTTTTACAGCCCCAATGGGCTGTAGGCTGGTCCTTTTTTGCTTTTATTTTCTTGTTCACATGATATTTGCAATCATTTTTCTTAGTTTATTTTCCCTTCTTTTTTCTCTCTTTTTTTTTTTTAAATAAATAACAGAAGCAGAATAAAAGATATATGAGGCAATATCAACAAACATTTCTTTTTCATTAACAACATTTATAATGTTTTTGTAAATGTTGTTTTGTTAGCATAAAAGAAATCCTTTTTTGTTGTTCTTGTTTGTTATCTTTGCATTCGTTAAAGGGTTATGGGCTATTTAGTTGAGAATTCCTTACCAACAGGCTTGACTACGAGTATGTGAATAAATTTTTCCTCATACATAAATAATGTAATGTTGGGGATTTTCTTCTTGGTGAATTTGGCTTTTCTTCTTGAATGTACACTTTTCTGAATAAAAATTAATTAAACTAAATGTTCATCTAACGAACCATGGTAACTACCGTGAAGCGGTGCTATAGTACTTGGACCAAAAAATTGTTCACCTCCCAAATTTTGTATGCTATCCCTGACAAATGTCAAAATGATGCTCACTATCAGCAATGACAATTCCATGCACAGCACCTGAATGTCTTACATATTCCAAGTATGTATTTTGGTGATTCATTCCCATCATTAAATTATCAAGATAACCCTCATTCTAAAAAAGTCTACTCTGAGCCTGAAATTCCTGCTCTATCAAACAAAGTTGCTAACCTCAGGTTATTCATCTATATTCTAATGCATGGCTTAGATCTCCTCTCATTGTAGCTTCCAAATAATAGTTTTGATTGTCGCAAACTCATTTAATTTGCGAAGAGGGTTTACCTCTCTCTACCTTTCCTTTTGTGCAAAACATAAGTTCCCACTCTAGAGATGGATTCCGTCACCATTAGCGAGTCTTCAGAGAATCTTCTTACTACCTGGAAGAAAGCGGAGTTTATCTCTATTTTCCCTACTTAACTGAGTTAGTTGCATCAATCCAATTATGGATCTAATCTTAAAGGATCCCAGTGGTCGAATAGCGGCCTGAGTGTAGAAGTGCCATAGGTAGTAAATGGGGACTGAATCCGAGAACGATATACTCTAAGGATCATTATTACAACTTGTCGTTAAACTTGGGGTTAGTTAAAGGTACCTTTAGCTAAAGGGAACTGAAAAGTTACCTTTAACTTATTTTCGTTATTACAACTTACAGATAAAATTTTTCAAAAATATGGGAGTGCCGGAGCAATGTCGATAAAACTGCACAATTATACAAGTTTTTTTTAACGCAGTGTCAACCGCGAGGTTCGTTTTTCTGTTGTATATATGCCCATTTTGTTTAAATTTGAAGTTTCCATAATGAAAATAATATATAATATGGCAAGTTCAAACATAAAGTGACCTTTAAATGTTAAAGGTAGGATTATCCTCCTTTTAGCTTAACGATCACTTCCATCTTATTGGGTACTCATAATAACGAAAAACAATTTATCTGTCCGTTAAAATCCTCCCTTTAGTTAACGGCAAGTTGTAATAATGGCCCTAAGTATAATAGCGTAGCTTGACTTTCTCTCACTTGTAATTCAATAATTCTTTGGGCATCCAAAAAATAGTAAAATCAGATGCTACTGTAAACGGTTTAATGAATATGCGGCTTATCGGCTTCAAATAGGGGAATAGGTCAACAGGAGTTCTGACTGGACATCAAACATGTCTTTTAAGATCCATCGCAATGAATCAAATTAGCTATCATGGGAGATTAGTATCTGCATGAATAGCTCTAATCCTGTCAAAGGATTTCAGTGGGAGTCTTCAAATTAGAAGCGGAAACCGAAAAGTGTTTTCGCATTCCATATAAAGGTTATGGTTCTTCAGGCATAGGGAGGTGAGAATTTTCTGGGCCAGCAAGAATTCGATTCGAGTGGACTGACACATTAATTGCGATTTTAGCAACCAAGGAGTGTTGTGAAGTGATTTACACAATAAAAACCTTAAGATAATCATGAACTGCATCCGAATAAGAGTGTGGGAAATAAGATCACGGTGTTCTTACGGGGCACTCAACTTAATAAATTTATTTGAACCACATAGGTGCGGCGAATAATAGTAAATGTAAATGAAACAAAAACATACTTTGAACGCATGAGGTAAAAATATTTTATGGATTGGAAGAAACTGAGTAAATATGTACATGATACAGATTTATAACTATGAATGAAGGACGCACAAAATATCGAATCAATAGCTTTGATATATGACGTTATGATTGCAATACTCCGCCTATCTAGTCTATCGACAGCACTATGGAAGATTTTTAAACTTATATATGATACCTGTCCCATATGTGCATTTAATAAAGATACATTCTATTATCCTTATATTTGGGTGTTTCATTTGGCTTTAGAAAGTCTAACGTATATTTGAATATGTGTGCCACAAATAAAAATAATAAATATCTTAAAAAAAGAACCATTTAAACCACAAGGTTATAAATAAATTTCATCCCTATGCAGAGCTAAAATTGCGCATATCCTTTCCTTTCATGCTTTATATCCTGTATAGTATAATACTTCCTTTTGCTGCAATTTAATTATAGTTTCAGGTTCTTGGATTTAAAAAATTTATAGCTTCTCAGTCACTAAGCCAACTGAAAATTTATTACGGATATCCATTTGATTTCATCTATTCCTAGCAGCTATTGTATAAGAAAACCACAAGGAAAATTAAAATTCTTTCAAGTTCAATTTAAAGGAAACAAAAGTAGTAAATTTAGTAAATTTAAGAAGATTAATCCAATCTAATTCAACATTTATTTGTCAACATCTTGTGAAAATTTTGATTTCTTTTTTATAGACGGCGCCTCAAAACCTTTTTCATTTTTGAAAAATATAAAATTTAAGTTTTTATTGGATTCTATCTGGCATTGGCTTGTGTGGCGCCGCCTGGTTTTTATAGTTTTCAAAGTGTTTTTCTTACTCTTTTGAAATTTTGGTGTATTGGATGATTTCCTGCCCCCTCTACTGTTGAAACGACCACAATACAGTACTAACAAGAAAAACTAGACAACAGAACAGTGACGAAGGCACTCCTCACGCCAGGATTGCGCAATATAGTGAGCTAGACAACGGCAGGAATAGGAATCCCAACTAACGTTCATTTTTTCTCTTCCTGACACCCGTCGCACCAAATGTAATACGCCGGTGAGGCTTGGTTGTATAATTACTACAATTGGTCTCAAATTAATCTGGATTGGTGACCAACAGCAACAACGTTTCTAAGAGACAGTGACCACAAACAATAATACGATACAGCCTAAACAAGAAACACTAGGCAATACAACAATAACAAAAGCACTCCTCATAGGTTTGCACAAAGACCCCAAGAGGAGCACAAATAAGACAAGATAAGACAAGAGCATAGCAAGCTGGACAATGAGAGAACGGCAAGAATAGAAGCTCTCAGCAGTGGAAGTCGAGGGAGATACCTCCGCTAAGGTCCTCGTCTTCGTTGAAAAGTACGTTCGCCGACGCACAACATACATGCATACAGAGACATAATTGGTCTTTACAACCCCTCAGTCAACATAACGACCTTTGTAGTGTGTCATTATTTTATACATGAATGTCGGAACCTACAATTTTATTAACTCTCAGAGTTTTGCAGGCAATTAAAGATTCCTGACCATTCGTGCGTATAAATGAATGGGACTTAAAAGCTTTCTAAGGGATATAGCTAGATTTCATGATTATTTTGTTTTGCGTACAATTGAAAGCAGACCAAGACACTGGTCACTTATTTATAGAATATATACATATATAATGATACCTATCAGTGATTTAGAGTTGATCTAAAACAAGAACCTTACAAGAGCTATCCTAATCCTACAGATAAAAACTAACCTCCAGCTGGCATTGTACCCGTCCCGTCTCTTTAAAGTAGCTGGTCTATCCACTCAGACAGCTAGTCAATCATTGTGTTGTGGTGACTATAAATACCTATATATACCTCAACCTGCTCTCATCAGGGAGTCTTAGCACGCCATGCCATCTTTAAAGAAGGTTTAGAATTTTAATAATAAAAACACATTTTTATCTAGAGTGGAGGCGAGTCAACAGTAATTAGATCCTTTTACGTCCAATATCAACATTTATTAATATTTTATTTAATTTAATTAATTTCCTTCCATGTCTGTCATCATAATCCAATTCAGTAATTAATTTAAATTAATTGATTTCATAAGATTTTCTTTTTTAATTCGATTCCCTGGTCATTTACACAATTATACTTGCAATATTGCCTTTGATGCTTTCACCATAGTTTGCCACAACTTACCCTCTTAATGCCAAGACTTTAATGGGAATAGATTTTTGCCTTCTTCGTATTTCTTATAAAAAAAATCATTAAAATTCTTAAGCAAAAAGTCATGATGGCAGCGTAGAAAAGAAAGAAAGGATGAAAATAACATACGTCTAATGCAATACTTTGCCACAAGCTATCGCCTTCATTTAAAATGGAAAAATTAACATTTAAAATGAATATAGATTTTACTGCCGCAGGCAAAGAGCACAACCGCAACATCATTATTATTTTTTTTAATTTATCTTATGAGTGCATTTTTAATTAGTTAATCACATACTGGTCTTTAGTTTCTCCTTCTTTTCTTCCTTGCTTAAACGAAAAACTCGTTTCTTCTTATCACAGCACTTTGAGTAGAAATGGAGAAAACAATTTTGAATTCAAGGGTCAAGAGTCAAGAGCTGTTTAGCTTTGGCGACTTTTCTTTTCTGTTTTCCATTTCATTTAAAATTTTTTAATTCATTTAAAATTTCTTTTTCGCCTGAAAATAATATGACTAAATGATTGTGGTACTTTTAATAATTACACAATGCAACAAAATTTAAAATATTGTTACGTTTTACCTTTTAAAAACGTTTAAAATATAAGCTCGTAGATTGCAGACAAAATAAAAATAAATTTGTGTTTAATTTTTAATTAAAATTTTTTATTATTCGCCCAATTCTGTTTGCCTCTGTCAACAACTTGATGTAAACAACAACAATTGCTTTTCTTTGTTATTCCTCTGTTTTTACCATTTGTAAAACAATAACAATCACAAGACAATTATTCGATAGATCTTAGTAACGGAGATCTTCAAACCGCGATTACTCTCTTCAAATGCACAGCGTCTTCACACAAGACTGACTGAACTTTACTAGCTCGCTCCCCTGCTTTGTCTTGGCTTTCAAATGGCAGGGTAAACAGTTTAATGAATGTTCTTAAAGCCGAATGTTCCTGACTTCACCGTCTCTATATCTGTATAAATAAATAATTTTTGTTTGTGAATTTTGTTTACATTTGTTCTTGTAGTGTTGTTTATAAATTTTTGTTTACTTGTTTATCCTTTTTTAATCGGCTATTTGTTGTTGTATTTGTGTTTACTTGTTTACCATTTTTTATGCTTTTGTTTGTTTTTATATTAAGCAGTACGATAATGTGTTAACAGGTTTGTTTACTGCATTGTTTTGTTTTTGTAGCTTTATTACTTATAATTTTAATGCTAAGCGATGTATCTTAATTATTCATTTACGTAACAATATTTTAATACAATAAAATAAAGATTTTTGTTGTCATAACTACAGTTTCATTAATTTTTTTTCAAGTTTTATTATTAACCCGCCAATGGTGACGCAAATTTGACTTTGATTAATGGTGACGCCGGTCTCATGCACCGGGGTTTTCAACTGAAGATATTTCGAAACGTGTTACTAATAGTTAATGTTTTTTTTTTTTTATTTATGCACTTTGACAATAAAACAAAGATATTTAATCATTTTAAGCTCTTTTATTTCAATACTAAAATTCACAAATGTTTTTAAATAGAGCATTCAAAATAACAATGTTTTAACGACACATTTTTTAAAATTAAGAAAAAATAAAAAAATCACATATTCATTAAGGAAAATAATGTTAATTAGTCTTTCGACAATAGGAACTTTAATAAAAGAACAAAAAAATAAATAAAATAAGCGAATAATAAAAAATTCATACTTAATTATTTCACTTACATACACGGTGACTCACGGTCTCATACACCAGTTTAGAAGAAAAAATACAGAAGTTGTACTCACGAAGAAGTTTTGTCATGAACTGATGGTGGGGGATGTGGAATGTTGCAGCTACTCGAAATCGCAACAAAAAACAATAACGGACAATAAAGTTACACGAATTTTTTAACACAACCGGTCTCACAGACCAACACGTCACCATTGGCGGGTTAAAACAGCTTATGAATTAATTAAACATTTAAAATGACATTTTATTCACACATTCATAAACCGCAGTAATAAACATTTTTTTGTTCTCTTCTTATAAATTTATGCCAGTAACCGAGAGAGAGAGGGAGAGAGAGAGAGAAAAAATTCTGTGCAACAATTTATCATTTTGAAACCAACGTTCTATTTTGATTAATTTAAACCATAATATTTGTATGCTTGTCATTCGGTCTGTCTGTTTGTCTATGCATTTGAGTCTCTTTTTGTATGTCTGTTTGTTACTGTGTCACGCTGTCACTTTGCCTGTGTAGATGTTTTCTTAGCAGCCTGTTTCTGTGGCTGTGCGTGGGTAAGTGGGCCGGTAGAATTTTTTGTTTGTGAATGCGTTTGTTTACATTTTCGAGGGCCGTTATTACAGTTACAAATAACTTTATAAAGCAATTAGTTGTCGTCACCCCGAGAGAATGGACACTCTTAGCTCAATAATGTCTCAGTGTGACACCACAGTCATTCATTTTCTTTAGTTTTGTAAACATTCTGAGATTAACTGCATAAGCGATGTGATCTGCATGGTAGAAGTCCAGGTGCTCGATAAGTGTAGAACAGTCTCCTCGTCTACTTTGTTTCCGTAACTCCTGCTTAAGTTATTGGCAACATGATTAAGACCAATGCGTTGCCCTCATTCTAACCTTTCAGATTTGTTGCGCATATAGTTTGAAGTCGCAGTAGTCTAGTAGGTAGTGCGTTGGCTTATCAGACGTGATACCATGGTTCAAACCCCAACCTCAGACATATCCAACAAAACGGAATATTAAAAAAATATTTTTCTCGGTGACTTCCTCTCAGCAGATTTCTGGCAAAAACTCTGTGAGTAAATAAAATTGTCATGAAAAGCTTTTCAAAAATCTTTCATTCGGAATCAACTTTAAACTGTATGTCCAGCCACTTATGGATGAAATTAATACACACAACATAAGTGGTGTGAGAAAATATCGCGTAATCCTGACTAAAAGGTTGTAACTTTCTTTGTATATCACTAACCAATTGACTGAGACAAATACGATTCGCATGAGTACCCAGAAATTAGTGTCCAGTAATGGCTTCAATAATTACGCTGAGCAGACCTTCCGTTGCTATATTTGATATTCATGTAGCGTTGTCTTTCCTTAGCATTGTTTCGCGCTTCGAACCATCCATTTATATTTGTACGCAGTTGTCTCCAAAATGCATCCCACCATTCGAACATTCACCAGAAGTCCTAGTACAATGTCAGGAATCAATATTCTTGAAGGTTCATAATTTTGTCGAAATTCTCAAGTAAAATACATGCGAAGTTGACAGAACAGATCGTTTCAGAACAGAGTACAGCAATTAACTCTCTTAATTAATTGAGAAAGTTCTAATGCCGGGCAACTTAATGGAGCCTGCCGTTAGTGCCTATTTCTACATGAGCATAAGCTATGTAGGTATTCTAATGATAGATAAAACATACATACATACATAATTGGTCACTACAGCCCTTCAGTCAGGATTACGACCTAGTTTCCCATACCACTTATGTTATGTGCATTAATTTTGTAGGTCAGTGGTGGGACTTACTTTTCACGGCAGTTTTATTCACTTTCAGAGTTTTTGCCAGCAATCTGCCTAGAGATTGAACCATTACCTCACGTCTAATAAGGCAGCACACTACCTATTAGACTACGGCGACTAGATAGTTAAAACAGTCTTACAGTAAAATTACTGAGGCCCTCGTATAATTCATATTTATTATGTAAATGACAATAACCACAGTAACCTCAAATATAAATACAAACACAGATCAACATGCAACAATATTTTATTGTGTCGCAATTTCTCTCTTTTTTTCTCTACTAACCACTGCCATCAATATTAGCAAGAAGTAAAAAATAACAACAACAGTAGTAACAGGAAAATAACCTCATCATCGTTTTTATATTAATTTTTTCTTTTCTGTTCAATTTTCTATACAACAACAAGAATAACAACAACGAATATGACAAAATAATACTGAAACCACAATATGTCTGTCAGTTGCAACAAATCAACGAAATAGCACAACACAATTATCCTCTGCGACAGAAGAAGATCCAAACAAAGCTATTGAAATGGTTGTTCCAGTGGCCTAAGAGGATATACGAGAACAATGTCTGTCATTAATTATCTGATATATAGGGTCTTATTTCTCATGAATTGTTACAAAAGTAATATTCGGCTACTCTTATTGTATCGTATACGGGCATAATTTTATGCGTAATCAATCATCAAGCCAACGTTTCTCTTCAGAAGAGGAGTAAGTTCTGCAAGGAAATGTAAACGTAGTGTGGAAAAACGAAAATATGATTCAGTGTACAATGATTTCTGGGTTTCTGATCAAATAAGTCCAATCAAAATATGATTACAAGATTTCTAGAAGAATTAACGTCAAACGTATTCTATAACACAAAATGAGGTTTGGAATTATCAAACCGGGTTTGAGCATTTTATGTAGATGATTGCGATCATGGAAACATGTGCTCTTAAGACTACATCATATAAGGTAATGTTTACTATCCTTAACTGCTTACCATTAGATATTTTGGCGAAACAATTGGCTACTAATGCTGCAATGAGCGCCACAAGAGCATATAAGCTAAGATCATGGCTTTATCTTAGGTGTAGTTTGTGATTATGTGATACCTGAACCAGCTTAAGACACTAGTTTTACAACGATAATAATGAATCATGTGGCAACGTGGGATGTAAAATATTTTCAAAACATATAGGACTGTTCCCTATGCTACTCATTCACCGTCTGAAATAATTTCTATAAGTGTGCCACTGTGCGAATACATCGATTGGCGACATACGCATATTTACTGGCATTAAATTAGGCGCTAGATCCCTAGAAAGTGTGTACAACAAATCCCAGTTTTCAATGTGTACCCTGGACATGCCTAACTTGAAGGCAACAAAGCAGTTCCTTTCGCAATATCTGATTCAACCGAATATCCAAATGAAGTCATATGTGAGATTGTCATTCCTCTGCTTAGCAGCAAGCAAACGGTCTTACACAAGCTTTATTTATTTGCAAATGTGATGAATTGAGATGGGATATTCATCAGAACAAAACTCGTTAGGAACCTTAAGCCCTTATAATCGGATAGTGGCTTTTGGGTGTACAAGCCTAGAGACTACGCATGTACAACGATTTCTGTTAATGTCATTGTCCGACACTTGGAAACAGAAGATGAAGAATTCTCTGGCATCCAGATATTTTTGAAAAAACCAAAAGAGATTTGAGTAGGACCCATACTTTCCAAACACTATCGGCATGTCTGGGATATGATAGCTAGAAGTTACAATTGCATGACGAAAGATCCAAGTCAGATAAGCATGTTCACATATTTAACTCCGATCAGTGTGTCATCTTCAACAAGTTTTCTTTAAAACACAAGTGGGCCTTTACAAATGTTTTACTTCCGCTTTTAGCTTAACATTACTCATACATTTATCTCCATAAGTAATCTACAGTCATATACTCATAATTTATTTTATTAATGCCAAATTTATTATTGTTATTATTCTTGCCTTCCATTATTCACTCAGCCATTTGTTCTTTTTCCTATGAACCAATTCATTTCGATTTCCATTTGTTTGCTATGCCCTTGCATCATCCCCATCTTCTTTATGGGGAAAATTATTTTTTATTTTTCATTATGCGGCGTAAAGCTAAAATAAAAGAAATTCATGTGAATACCAGAATTTGATTGACGTTTTATTTACGTAGAGGCTGATGACTGAAGGACGCATAACGCAGAAATTCGTTTGTGAAATGAAACATTTTATGACGACCAGTATTGTTGGGGGGAAAGTAACTGATCTAGTAACATATAAATATGGAAATAATTAAATATTTGAGCGTTTGTAAACTGGATAACAAGCAAAATACAATAACCTAATTTAAGTTTGATTTTGGAAGAATGTTTATCAAATAAATAGTGATACTCAGTTGCCCAATTAGTTTCGACATTTGCTTTGTACTAAAATTTGTTCCCTCAAAATATTTTATTTCTTTAAAGAATATTTAATTCAAAGATTGAATAAAATATTGGACTTTGCCCACAGAGAATAAAATAAATTATATTACTTTGTACAGAATTGTCATAGTTTATGTAACTGGATGTTGTAGAATTAGGATTGAGGAAAAAATGTAAACAATTTTAAACCTCTTTTATGAATATACCAACATAACCAGTTGACATTTACAAAAATGAATAAAAGTATGACTATAACTGAGCCTCTATGTATGTGTTAATCATTATTAAAAAAAAATAATAGTAATCTTCGAGCATTGTTAAGAGTTAGTACTCTTTGCTTCGAGCACTGTTCGATGTTTTAAAAATATGGATTAACGAAAACCTGAAATATTATTTTCTCGAATACACGAAATACTTATTCTAGTAGCTATTAACTTTAAAACTAAGAATTCGCTAAGAAGCGAGTTTTGAAACCCATGCAAGTATGTACAGATTCTCAACTAATCAACTGCAGTTTGATCTACTTATCGTTGCCTATTGCAACATTCCTCATCGTATTTCGCTTACACCTCATGATCTTCCAATTGCCACATACACGCATAATTGATCATTACAACCTATCAGCACCACTTATGTTGTGTGTGTTAATTCTATACATGAGTGACGGGACTTACAGTTTAAAGTCGATTCTGAACGATAGATTTGTGAGAAATTTTTTCATGGCAATTTTATTTACTCTTACAGTTTTTGCCAGAAGTCTGCTGAGAGGAAGTTTCCGATGAAATATTTTTAAGATTTCGTTTTGCTGGAGATGTCTGACCGGCCTGACAATTCAATTGCGACTCCAGTTGCTACATTCTGGACCAAATTTCACTTACACCTTGTGATCTACCAATTGATACATTGTTGAACTCATTGCAACTGCTGCTTCTGGTCTACCTATTTCTACGTTCTTGATCTCATTGCATCTAACCCTTGTGATCTACTTATTTTTACATTCTTCTTATGCTTTCGCGCAGTTTACAATCTATTGGGGGATCCTCTTTCCTCCAAAACCTCTTTTCAAAACAAAGTTCTTTATAATCTCAAGAGTCTACAAATTTAAAGCCTAAAGCGCGGAAGCGGCGCTGTCGATTATTTGCACTGAAAATTTTTTCCATATGAAATTAAAAAGGAATCCATGATTATAGTTTCTCTAGAAAACACATCCAAACTCATCGCGTTTTCCAACTCAATTTTTTTTTTGTATGACCTACACTCAGGGGATAACACCCAGTCATGTCGTGCATTGTTTTGGAACTAGGAAAATATGTTATAGCAAGGATGAAAGAGGGAGTAGTGTTTGTGAATACTAGATTTGAATCTCTTTTGCTCATAAGGAAAGACCTCTGAAAGAAGGGAGTTTCTGACTATATGAGTAGGCCGGTTAAAGAACGAATTTTTTCTGTAATGCAGTGTGCGATCCACTGGCCTATCGCCGAGAAAGACGAGTATTACGTAGGAATACATAATTCTCCAGTACAAGTCCCCTTTTGATAGAACAGTGAAACACAAACCACATTGTGTTCATGTGTGCTCCATGAAAGATAAATCAATAGAGTTGGATACCCTACCGTCATTAATGAGCACCTTTTCCATCTCGTAAGCGATTGAAAAGCCTGAAAATAGACTTCGAGATACCGGAGTTGTATTACATTCTCCGGCGGATATAAATGATGTAAATAGTAAGGGGATTTAATGAACTATTTTTGCACCATCTTAAAAAACCGAGGAACTTAATGCTTCTTTCGACACTTGAAAAATATGCTGCTTCCAGCGAACATCACACTGAATATCCATGCCCAGGACATCAATAGCTTCTGATGCCGTAATATTTACACAACCCATATATGTATACCCACCATGCAATATAATTGCTGTTCTTATATGTCGATAAACAACAAGTAATACAATTGATACATGATTTCGCCAGCTGGTGGTAATAAAACGGAGTTTTTACTTTAATTTCGTGTGTTTACTGGGTTATACACTGTGGTTTTTAGTTTCAAAAAAGTTTCCACTAAAATTTGTTTTATTTCCTCCTTAATCCCTTTTTCTACTCTTTTTTGTTTCTCTTAGTTGCACTCCAACAGTTTGCATTAAATCCGTATAAAGCTTGACCCAAATGAGGGAATTCATTTCTTATTCTGTAGTTTGTCTTCTACTCTTCTTTTTTTTGGATTCACATTTCAAACACAACATCAGGATATTTTACTAGAGAAAACGTACAAAAAAAAAAATGTGTCAACTTACACAGACACACATTGTAGTAGAGACAATGTTTGTGGTTGCGACACTCATAGATGCCCCACGCACAACTCTTAGTTAAGCCCAGAGATAGACAGTCCAACAGTTTTCTGAATAACTTTAATATCCTTACAAGCAGGGTTCGGTTAAAAGGGAGTGGTAGACATTTTATTTTAAATCTATGTTCGTTTCACTCCCTCTTTGTGATTCGTTTATATGGAGTGCTAATGTTAATGAACAATAGTACCCAAGATTTTAACCTGTTGCACTCAGGGGTGATAACCGAGTGCTGTATGGGATTACTAGGAAATGCAAAAAAAGCAAAAAAAATTAAATGAAATGAAACAAGTTGCAGCAAAATTGTAGACAACAAAAAAGGAGAAAAAATTAAATCACTTTTAAAAAGGGGAGTGAGCGAAAGGCTGCTTGAAATAGAAGTTAAAAAATGTGAATTTTTTTAGGGATTAAACTGGAAATTTTAAAGCTTCTGACCATTTAAAAGTTTATGAATGTGTTCTACCATCCTTGTTTTAATATTATTCTCTGTGTACTTTTTATTACAAAAGAAAAACAAAATTAATCCGGCTTAAGTATAAAACACTTTTTAATTAATTATTTTAAATAATTAGAAGAATTTGCTTTCAAGCATCATTTGTAAGCCGGCTTAATTTGAGTTGAGGTTTTCTAAAGTTTTGCTACAAAATGTATTAAAGAAGATATCTCCTCATAGATAGCCAATATTTTAAAGGGAGTAAAATTGACCAAGACTAACTAAAGATTACCATACAATAAAATGTAAGGAAATGTAAAGACGTTAACGGCAAAAGGGGCTCTACTGTATGTAGAAATATTCACATGTTACCAGAATCTTATTTAAAGCCGTCTGAAGACGGTCAAATAAATTCATCAACGCGTTGTATGTGTGCGTCGGTATTGATTGATTGATTTATTTGATGACTTTTTATTTGATCGTCCCCAATTGTGATTGACAAGCATAACCTTAGTTGCTTCGATACGTGTATAACAATATAATAATTTTGTTGCCGATGTCAATAGCAATAAATCGTCTTCCAAAGAAGTTATTTTAGCAATCAAACACCACAAAACTAAGATCTAAATAATGATTGATGAATTTACTTGTACGTCTCCTTTTAAATGTCAAGCACAGGATGAATTTGTTTGATCGTTTCCTGGGCGTTTAAAAGTCGATTGTTTTTCAATTATAGTATACAAATTTTTGAATAGCATACAGAACAGAAGTTGCCGTAGTCTAGTAAGAAGTGTGTTGACTTATAAGCTGTGAAGCCACTATTCAAATCCCGGGTTCAAACATCTCCAACAAAACGATATTTAAAAACAAAAAAAAAAAAATTCTCCGCCAATTTTTTGGCAAAAAATCTGATAGAAAAATTACCATGAAAAGATTGTCAAAAGTATGTCGTTGGGAATGAACTTTTAGGTCCCGCCACTCACGTTTCAAAAATTATCAGGCACAACATAAGAAGCCAGGAAATAATCCAGCCTGAATGGTTGTAATGACCAATTATGCTGCTGAAGTGGTTGCCATAAGTGGCTGCATTATCTTTTTCCTTGCTGCCAGCATATCAACTACTAGAATACGAAGGCAACCGGGTTCTATAAACACCACAATCGATGCCTTTGCAGTAACCTTTGGGCAAAAGATGTTGCGAAGACGGATCTAGATAAGCCACATATATAATGCAAGACAAATTTAAAATCGTTTAGAAGATTGTGGCTTTCTTTATATACCTATCAATGTCTTTTGTCAAAGCGATTGCGATTGAGCCTTCCTTGAGCCTTAAATTAGATTTGACTGAGACGTCCCGAATGCAAATATCCACTGCAGTTTAAAGAAATATTGTAGAAGAAATTTAAGTTTCCTATTAATGGTTGAATAGATAAGTCTCTGAATTTTATTCAGGAATGTTTACCACACCTAGTTAATTAAAAATGGCCATTGTGTCAGACTGTACATACGTATGTACCTTATAACATTCAGTTCGAAATACGACCTAGCTACTCACAGCATTATGTTGTGTGTGTTCATTTATACTCGAGTGGCGGTTATTACCAGAAATCTGCTGAGGGAGGCACCGAAGAAATATTTCTTTCATAATTCGTTTTGATCGTAATGTCTGATCTGGTTTCTGAACCGTGGCCTGCCGTCTAATAAGCCAATACACTACCTGCTAGACTACGGCATTTTTATCTCTATCATCTACTCAATATTCCACTGCTTTATTTCAATAGTCTTCGCAGTCAAGGAGGACGAGAGCAGCTGTTGGTGAGAAGCTAGGTATTAAACCTGACTAAAGGGCTTGTTGTCGGCAATTAAGTAAGTAAGAATGACGCCGTGCTCACTTGTTTGTAGTGATAGAGTCGAAATTAATTCAGTCTTCTATATGAAAAGCCCTTTTAATTTCTAAGAAATATAAAACAACAAAAATTATATTTTCTACACGAAATCGATGTAAAAATCTTTCATTTCGTAATTTATTTATTTTCTTTCTTTCCTTACTTCCCTTCCTCCTCCTTCCTCCTCCTTGATACTCGTTTTTTATCATTAATTTCATATCTAACTGTTATAAGTCCTTCAAATTATATTGCTGAGGCGGTTGCTTTGGATTGTCAGACTTGTTACCTTATAATCCTTATTTAATATCTACTTTAGCAGCAAATAAATATATTCGTAAGGTTTATTATCCTCAATAAACCATGGAAACATTATATGGCTTTAATAGAGTATTCCAAAAGCAAATAGAAATGGTAGTTCAGCTTCAAATCAAACACGAGCATATAAAATAACCTTAATCCCTTGGCTAAGTATACTAGAAATTGACAATTTCTTGCCGGCAGCAATATTATGTTGCCTTTATGTTGTCTTTTTGTCATTATTGACAATTGTATCGTTGATAGAATTTTGTCAAGGTCAAAGACATCATTTTATCTGATTTTGTTTGGGCAATGAGGCACAAAATGAAGTAAAAAAATAAATAAAAATAAGACATACAACAACTGTAACAACAGTACTTAAGTGAAGTATAATAAAACAATAAAATCAGACAAAAGTGAAGAAAATAGACTTTGTTATGCAGCAGATAGTCATGGCTGTTCGTGGAAGGAAACGTGCAGCTTGGAAAAATAAAAACGATGGCAGCAGTAGCGTCAGCAGAAAAATTACGTATCTTTACGAGGGTGGCTCTAAAAATTGAATGATATCAACATAGTCTGCTTTTCTTTTTTGGCCGTTCATGTTTTATAGGAAATGTAAAACGTGCAGCTAGAGAAATAACAAGCAATGCCAGTTCACAGTGTATTGCGTGCGTTGCCATCACTGGCATCTGTAGGGGGGAAAAACAAGAAAATAAAAAAACACGAAAAACAAAAAACTTTGTGAACATATTTGACAAATCAAACGTGATTGACTGACATTGATTTATGACTTTAACGTCACAATTTTGCTAAACTAAACAACAAAAACCATTTTCAGTTTATTTTGTATATTGTTTTAACGTTTCCACTTTATTCTTTCGCAACAAAAAAAATTTAAGAGAGAAATTATTTTTAAATTTTATTGAACACAGAAGTGCCATTCAAAAATTATGCGAAAAAAAAATTTCATAAAATATTCATGTAGTCCTTTAAAGAAATTCCTGAAGTTTATTATTCAATATTAGGAATTGAATTAAATTTCTTGTTAAACTGTGTTCATAGCGGTAAGAAAGGGTTCAAATCAATAATTAAATGAAAAAGAATACCCAAAATAAGTTTTATCATGTTTATGTTTCATTAGTTCAAGAAAATTTATTTTCCTTTTCTTATAAACTAAGGGTACCTTTTTCAATAACCCAAGCCTTTATCTATTATTTGTTAATTGAAGAGGGCTTTTAGGATTTTAAAGCAGAACTAGAGAAAAAAAAATTTGCTTTTGGAAAATGGAAATTCAATGGAAAACTGATAACTTTTGGGTTCAAATCGGCGGTGTATGTAGCATAGAAATTCAGGAGCTTCAGTACAAGTTACTTCAAATATTGTCTACTGATACATTTTACTGGGGAATTCAGCTGAACGTATGGATATGAATGTTATCAGCAGAAGACTAAAGGCATATGACTTCGTTTAATACAATATACAGTGATGTGAAACATAATAAGAACACCTGTCTGATATTTAGAAATTTGATGGGAAAGAATGTCAAATGGGAAAATAGTTAAGAAGTAATTGCAAAAGCAAATTACACAGTAGTTTTATAAAATACTTTGTTCTTCTAGTGTGGTTAATAATATATGGAGATGCCGGGGTTGTTTAAAAACTAACAGATATATTTTAAGCATGTAGTCACCAATCCAATCCGGTATATCATACCATACAGCCTGAATTAATTTCACAAGGTAAAGAACACTATCCTCTGATTATTGTTCTCACTATATGCCACAAGTTCTCTATCGGATTTGACTTATTTAGGCGTAAGGTCACGGTTCAAACCCCAGTTTAGACATCGTCCAGAAAACGAATTACGAAAAAATATTTTTCCGGAGACTGCCTCTCAGCAGTTTTCTGTCAAAAACTTTTCTGGCAAAATTAAATAACACTGCCATGAAAAGTTTCTCAAAAATCTGTCGTTCAGAGTCGACATTAAATTGTAGGTTCCGTCACTTATGCATAAAATTAACACACACAACATAGGTGGTATGAGAACAATTATAATGACCAATTATTTTTGCAAGTATGTATGTATAGTACGGGCCAGTCTAATGCATTTAAATTGTCACCATTGAAACATTTCTTTCTGGGGTCATTATCCTGCTGGAGCACATGATCGAAGTGGCATACTTTTATTCTACATAAGCATATGTAGCATAAAATGTTGAAGTAATTCGTTACTGTCGCCAGGAATATCATTATGTCCCGGCACCCATGTGATACAAACATCATATCGATTCGCCACCTCACTGAGATATCTGCGACGGTCGTTCACAGTCTTGGAGTTTATTACACTGGAATCTCATGCCTTGATAGCCGCTTGGCTATAGGAAAGTATGATGATTTTCCGCCCGTGAACATTTTTGTCCACTCTGAATTGCCTACGCTTCCGCCTGAAGCCTTATAGACTTGGATATTCCGATTGAATCCGAATAAATATCAATTCGAACGGCTCCTTCTAGTTTGGAGCTACCAGCTTAAAATTTGTGCGGAGTCCCTTTGGAGGTTTACTGAAGCACTCCTCCAGTCCTCCCTTTTCGGAATAGATGTCCTAAAGTTCATTGAGAAGTCATATCGCGGTGTCATGTAATCTGTGCTTCCGACAATATCAATTTCTCCAAGTATTTTGTTTATGACCAATGCCTGGTGCATGCCACTGGCCAGTAGCCCAGAGACGTCTGCTAACCTTAGCCGCCACGCTCCTGCAGTAGAGGTCGAGTGGTAGAAGGTATAACATTATCTCCAGAGCAACTACAAACTAAATATTCTTAAAAAAATAATAAAATTATGTACCCCTAGTGAATCTGTGTTATTAATCCTTATGCCTTAAGCGTTATCAAAGTAAACAAAAAATTTTTTAATTTTACACTTTAAGTACCGCAGTCTTACTAAAAAGCAAACACACCGCAATTACTTGTTATGCCTGCCTGCCAGCCCTCTCCGTACTATATAAAATCCTTGAACTGTATAGATACCATAAAAGAATTCACAAAACATGTTGTTGTTGTTGCTGTTCGAAGAATATTGTTGTTGTTGTTGTAAAACGTTATCAATAAATTTGATTTCGATTGATTATGCGATGACACTATCGTTACACATTCTTAAGTGTGTGCTTATGCTTCTCCTACTTTCGTTGCTCTATCCATACCATGTTCTACCTGTCGAATAACTGATATACGAGACTTTTTCCCACATTTTATGCTCCTTAAGAAAAGGAGTAGCAATGGAATGTAAGTAAACAAAAATAAAATTCTAGAGATAGGAAAACATAGTAGTTGTGGTTGCTTTTGAAAAATTGAACTGAAAAACGAATATAAAAACTAAAGTGCTTGGATATCGAATAAATTCATTCGTTTTCCTTGCTCTTCCTAGTTTTTGTATAAGATTTGTTAAGGAAAGAGGAGAAGTAGAAGCAAAAAATAAAAAAGAATTTTTTTTCTGCAAGAAAGAGGGTGTGAGAAGCAGTGGGTATTTGTAAGGGATGCATGTGTATGTAAAGCACTTGAGAAAATGCGAAGGTGTCAAAAGGAAAGTGGGAAAAAACTACAAGTATGGCAAAAATAGAAAAAATTTTGAAAGAATGACGTGGAATTTATATCAAGGAGAAGTCGAACAAACACTCTAAATTTTCCTTCAGTTACCTTTAAATCTTTTGGTGGTACGTATACCTTCCTTTAGTAAATATTTCCTGTTCTACATTTTTTCTTGGATGTAAACATGAAAACCATGTTGAAGGGGCATAAGAAAATGAAGATGATAGCGTTGTTGGCAATGATGATGATGACAAACAGAACAACGAAATGACATTAGAATCGAATGTTTGTTTAGAGGGTGTCTCTCTTGTTTGCTTTCTTAAGATGTTTCCAATAAAATCGCAAAATGTTTGTTGGAGTAGACAAGTTGAAAGCAAATGTAAGGCATTTGTAATGGAGACAAAAAGTTAGAGGCGTGGGGCATCAGAAGTTAATAACAATCATCCTTTGATTTGTTCTGAATCTTTTGCTTATCTTACTTACTTATTTCGTTATTACAACTCTTTAGTTAGGATTACGACCTAGCTTCTCCCATCACCCCTGTTGTGTGTGTTAATTTTTATTCAGGAGAGCAGAGACCTACAATTTAAAGTCAAGTTCGAACGACATGGCAATATTATTTTGCAGAAGGCTGCCGAGAGTTAGACGCCAGAGGAAAACTAAAGTGCTTGGATATCGAATATTTCGTTTGATTCGGGATGTTGGGGTTTGAAACTTGGATTTTCGTTTAAAAGCCCTACGCACTACCTACTAGATTACTAGATCAGTTTTAATTAGACTTTCAAAATAACGATGCCTAGTCAGGGTAGAATATAATGAATATCATGTTTGGTGTTGCTTAAAATCCAAATTCAGCAACAGATGCGATCCATCAGGTATATAGCGTAGCCTAGAACCCATGGATATTACGATGCTAGACGAGACTTCCATATATGATTTCGTGTGCTTCAATGGTTTCATTTTATCACTTTTTATAGTCAAGATATTTGAATATGGGAATTCGTTTTCCAAAACTTATGTTCTCTACTATTTATTTTGCCAATTGTGAAGGTCTATTGGGTTGTTGTATAGGGTAGTAATAGTGGTGAAGAACTAAGCTAACAGTTTTATTTATTTTCACAAGATTTGACGCATTGTTGGATACAAGATATGATGGTATGTTATGATATTATCTTCTATGGAAGAGTATTCCTGTATAGATTAGATTCTAATTGAGTGAATTTTAAATTTTGCTTTTTGCAAAATACGTTTGTAGTCAATCATTTTAATCTCTAAACACTTCATCTTTCCTTACTTTACTATCATTTATCATTAATTTATTAAATTTATTAAAAAATCCTTTTGCCACTGGCCCTTAATTAAGCCAATTTACGATTCAACCCAAACCATTGCATCATAATCACTTTTATCTGATTAAAATCAATATTTTTCTCTTTAAATACTCCACACTTGCATTAAATAAAACTTTCAAAAGAAATTTTCCAGTTAATGACTGTAATTAGTTGCAGAAAATAAATAAATTATTAAAATTATTAATTAAATTAAAACAATATTGAAATTTATTAGAAAGCCTCCAGAATTAAATGAATTTATTTGCTGCAATGTAGCCACACAGCAACACAGCAACATAACAACATTGTAGACAATTTCTCCATGGGCCATCTTGCTAGCTGGTCTATTTAATTAAACGAAGGAAAATCAACAACAACAGCAACACACTTGCACACACACACAATTTCTAAGAGAAAATATTTTAATTTAAATTTATTATTTAAACAAGCAAAAGCAGCAAACAGCATTTCCTATGGCTACGTACGATATCGTTGTCACAAACGCACATATTCTCTCAGATGCTATCTTTCTCTCTCTCTCTCACAGGCATTTAAATCAATAACAGGATGCCCGGATTTAATTGTGGCAACAGAAATTCGTAGGTATTCTTTAGTGGGCTTTTGTGAACATTTTAAGTGCGTACGTACGTAGATATATTGTGTTAAGGCTGTTGCTATCAATATTCAGATGCAGTAGAGATATTATTTTTTTTTATTTTTTTAATTAACTATTGGGCTCTGGATAAACAATTATTTGCTAGTTAGCAACAGCAAAATTGTTGTCGTTCAAAAGAGAAATGCCGAACGAAATTACAATTATGCTCT
The DNA here is from genome assembly GCA_930367235.1 of Sarcophaga rosellei. NCBI lineage: Eukaryota > Metazoa > Arthropoda > Insecta > Diptera > Sarcophagidae > Sarcophaga > Sarcophaga rosellei. The sequence continues at coordinate 35,304,228 of OV884019.1, forward strand.
GTGGGTAATTAAAGTCGCTGCTTTTATAGTGAAATATTTGTTAATCATATGAATACATACATAATTGTTCAATACAACCCTTCAGACAGGATTACGAACTAGTTTTTTATATCACTTACGTTTTGTACATTAATTTCATACATGAGTGGTGGAACTTATAGTTTAAATTCGATTCTAAGCGACAGATTTCTGAAAAACTTTTCATGGCAACTTCCATTTACTTTCAGAGTTTTTGCCAGAAATCTGCTGAGAGGAAGTCACCGAAAAAAATATTTCGTTCTGTTGTAGATGTCTGAGACCTGGGGTTTGAACCGCGACCTCACGTCTAATAAACCAACACACTACCTTCTAGACTGCTACGACTTCATTGATATGCATTGCAGAATATTATCCTTTAGGATATACATATCAAAAGTGCTATACATCGTTTAAAACTATTTAAAGCTGAAAAAACAATATTCTCTTCTAATTGGATCTGTGCTACCCGCCTCAGACAGATATCATATAAAAACATACATTTACATACATAAATACACATAATTGCTTATTACAACCCTTCAGTCAAGTCTACGATTTAGTTTCTGACACCGCTTATGTTTATATATGAGCGGCGGAACCTACAGTTCAAAGTCGACTCCGAGCGACAGGTTTTTAAGAAACTTTTCAAGGCAATTTTTGTTTACTCGCAGAGTTTTTGTCGGAAATCTGCTGAGAGGCAGTCGCCGAAGAAAAATTCTTTTTACATTTCGCTTTGCTGGAGATTTCTGACCAGGGTTTGGAATCGTAGCTTTACGTCTAATAAACCAACACACTACCTATTAGAGCACACTTAATGTGACCAATAATATGCTAGGCAGAGGAGTTTTCTCTTTTTCACCATCAATACGATTTTTGCACAATTAATACCACAAAAGGTGTCTGGATTGATAAAGTCTGCTGAACCTTGCCCCCTACCAGTCCTTCAGAAATATCGTTATAAGTGCATCTGACATGATACTTGATCTTTCAAAGTGTACCTTTTTGCGAATTGACTAAGGTTCTCAATGCACTCATATATAAGCCGGTGTGTAAAGATCAAATTGCTCTTACCCCTTATATTTACAAGACATCATTCTCTACATTTTTAAACCTGATATTATTTGATACCGAAGACTACGGCGTCTTTAATATACGATTTTGGTATCCAATTATTAAACCATCCTTTGCTTTCGAAATCATTGCAAACAAAACTAATAATCATCTCTAACGAATGAATAACAATTTCAGTTTCCATATCAGGTCAAGGTTAATGTATACACACGTATCATAATGCATTGAGTGCAGGAGTCAAATTTAACCTCAATTTTATTTTATTTAAGCCTGTTGCTGCATTTCTTCATTCATTTGAAAAAACAAATGCAACCACAATTTAATTTACAACTGAAAACAGTACAAGAAAGTATATGCAAATTACAATGTATTTGTATATAATTTTGAACAAATCTCTTGTTGCATGCACTACTACACTATACAATGAAATGAATGTATGAAAAATTCTTTTTAATGTCATACAGAGAGATTAACAGTGGCGCAGTGATGAAGATGGTATCGAATTAAAATAAAAGAAAAGGAAATAAATTTTTTCAAAGCACCTTTAAAACTTCAGTTTTATATTCTTTTTATGGTAAACTTGTCTCTATAGCGTATTCAAAAAAAGACAACTACAAATCGTCCCTCTCTGTAAATATTTACTGTATTTCATATGCAAGTGTTTTGCTGCCCTATTCTATTTATATGACACATTATTTATGCATTTTTTCTAACCTTCACTTCAATACTTTTATTCTTGTATCTTTTTGTGTAACTTTGAAGATAAAAGCCTGTCTGCAGTAAAGCAAAATGAAGCACAAAAAAAGAAAGAATAAATAAAAATAACCAGACGAACAAGAACAACAGCATCAACAGCAATAACGATAAAATTGTCAGGGTAACGAAAAAGTAAGTGATTTCATTCCTTCATCCATTCAATTTTATTTTTTCTTACTTCTGCTGTTGCAGCTTATGCTGCTGCACAGCTCTTCCCACCACTTATGCTACAACATTATTGCAACAAATTTAAGCAGCCATTTGTAGGTGTTTTTGGACTATATAACATCATGAGTGCTAGAAATATGTTCGGTTTAAGCAAATGTTTGTAATCCACTAAATAAATTTGAGGAGTGGGCAAAAAGAAATTTTAGCGTGTAACGATTAAGCCACCTCGTGTAGCGATTAAGCCACCTCGGCGGAGATAATTTTTAGAAACATGACTGCCTCAGCAATATTTCACTGTCGTATAAGTTGGGATTTTCTGATGGGCCATATAATCTCAGAAAGAGTTCTCCATCTAAGCATACGGTCGGCCCATGTATTCTAGTTTAACCTCAATGTTCGTCTAAATCTTTCGTTTTCGTCATGTGCCAAGCTACCAAAAGGTATGCCAATAAAAATCGGATACGAAGTCATCGTAATCTAGTAGGGAATGTTATGGTTTATTAAACGTAAGGACACGGTTCAAATCTCATGTGAGACATCTCGATCAAACCGAAATTTAAAGAAATATTTCTTCAGCGACTTCCAAACTCTCTGTGAGTAAATAAAATTGCTATGAAAAACTTTCTCACAAATCTTTCGTTCGGAATCGGCTTTAAACCAGGTGCCGCCACTCATTTATAAAATTAACACACACTACAAGTGGTGTGAGAAGCTAAATCGTAATCTTAACTGAAGTGTTGTAGTGAATATGTGTATATGTGTTTATGCTCAGAGTCGTGGCATCTGATCAACAAAATTGAAGCAAAATTGATGTCGAAATATTCTCCCAATGAATGTTGTAGTATATCGAATGAAAATTTATTCAAAATTGCTTACAAGCTTAACATCAATGTTGAGGTTAGAGAAGGAAATGCAATTGGTTCCGCCATATTGGAAAACTTTACTGCTATCCTTTCCAACCTGTTTTGACTAGGAATCGCTAGACAAACTGTGACTACTGACACGCATCAGATAAAGAGTATAGATTTTAATCATAGGCAGCATACTCCACCAGAGGATTGATTTAATAGTATATATTTATCTCGACTAATTATTTTTAAATATGGGAATCCAATCCTTTTATTTTAATAATTCTTTACATTTCTTTTACATTTACATAGTACAGCAGAATTTTTTAAATTTGTTCAGTGAATTTTTTAACTGGCGTGTAAAAGAACGGAAATGAAAAATCAAAATTCACTTCGTTCTTAAACATTGACTGTAACAGAAACAGTAAAAAGAACGAGAGAGAGAAACAAAACAAATAAAATAACATTCATACGCCAAATTGAATTTAAACTTTACATGAAAACAGCAATTTCGACAGTAACAGCAAAATATCAATGCAGCTGTCATGTTAATAATAAAATAACAATGCAAACAATTATGTATAATATACGATATTACGTAGAAAATATCAACTACAACAGCAACAACAATTGTAAACTATTGTTATATGTAAAGAGAAAAAGAAAAATTGTTGCTTACAGTCATTTACTATGAGAATGTATTTACATAACAACAGCCCAAAGATTACTTTAAGTAAAGAATAAAGAGAAAAAAAGAGAGAGGGAGAGACATAAAGGAATAAAACGTACTACTATAATGCTACTACTACTACCACCACCAACTCCACTACCACTACAACTTGTTTATTTACAGTTTACATAAAATTTTTGGTCTTTTTCTTTGTTGCTTTCTTTATGCACTTGAATATTGTTCCAGTTCCGTGCCCTTACATGAGTATGTTTGTGCGTGTTTTCTAGTGTGAATCAAATTGCATGTTTATGTGTAAATAAATGCTTGTGTGTGTATGTGTTTTTTGTTTATGTGCAAAATTGTGTGCCAGATATTGTATTCTGCTGTCATTTAATGATCTCGGCAATGCATCATTTCATGATTAATTTCATACGCTATCAATCATTTTGTTTTACTGGAATTTTCATTGTTACAATACCCTACATTAGCAGTGTGAGTAAGAGCAGTATATTCTGTATGAGGCAGTATTTGTAACACTTGAAAAATGGTCTTCAGTATAGCGTACATACATAAAGCTATGATTTCAATGAAACTTTGCTATCAGAGATTAAAGAGAACCCCAGGATTTGTTGCTCAAGCTTTCAATCGGGTATCATGCCGCTGTGAATAATCAGTCGACAAAATTCTTGCCTTGATTAAACTTTATTTCGATGAAAGAACAAATCCAAATTAGATAGGATTGGACAAGATAGGGCCATATTCTAGGAATACTGTGAGTCCCAAAAATTTTAATTTTCTGCCACACTTTCTTGAAGAACTTCTTGGTAAATGAAATTGCCATGAAAAATGTCGCTCAAAGTACCACACAACATGGTTGTAATTAAGTGAGAATATTGGTTCATGTTCTCGCCTAAACATCCCATGATTAATGCCTTTTAATTTCTATGACTCATTAGCTATGACCAAGGTTTTTCTCGGAATTGAATCCATATGAGTAACCCGTTGTTTCTATCAGGTGCGCCATCTATTGGTTTAAGTTTGAACCATCGGTTATTTCAAATCTAGCATCTATTGTGTCAAAAAATTCAGTATATTATCTCCACTAAACATAACGAATCGATTTACGCTTGAGCAACATTAGGATTTATTGGATATTTATATAATAAACAAAGACACTTGGTTGGAAATTACACGAAAAGTTCATTTTCATCTTGGTGGGTACGTTAATAAGCAAAATTGCCGTGTTTATTTGAAACGTATTAGTTTCGTAATTTAAAATCTTAAAATGTAACAAATTTGTTGCTGTAATCATGTTCATGTTTACATATGGTGCGTATGAGTAATATTCTGCAAAATAATTAAATATCACTCATACGCTACATATGTAAATACAATCATGTTAACTTTTGGTATTAAATACTACTCTATTTACGTACATATCCTGCTTATGAGCAATTGTTTTTAAGAAAAATTGTGTGATAAAATGTGATTAAAAGTTTAAGTGACATTCAAACTAAATTTTTAATTTAATTCATATTCTTGATGGTGAAACACATTGTAAATGTACATAAATAAATATGAAAATATTTTTTATTTTCCAGTTACGTCACAAATCACACACTCAGTGATGTCAGTTGCTATAAGGTATCCGGTTGGCCATATATCGGTCGAAATTTGACTCATCGGTTATTTTTAATCTAGCAATACTTAGTCATTCTATTCTGTAAAAAAATTCAGTATATTATCTCCACTGAACGTAATGAATCGATTTACGCTTGAGCAACAGAAGCCAATGCACCCATTCATTTATTGATGTGAACGATGGTGCAACTTGCCTCATATCTTACTACAAAATTTATTGCGTCAAACGTATGGTGGCCGTTTAATTACCCGAAATTGTAATGTCAATTGGCCGCTAAGAAGCTGCGATTTGACACCGTTGGGCTATTTCCTGTGGGGCGCCGTTAAAGAAATGTATTATGCCGAAAAAACGGAGACAATTGAGCATTTGAAGGCTAACGCTCGTAATGCCATTGCCGGGATACTACCACATACATACACTAGAAAAAGTGCACGAAAATTGGTCCGAACGAAACAGGTACCGCGAAGCCAGCTGCGGCAGCCGTATGAATGAAAATGATTTTGAAATTAATTTTTAACCGTTTTGTTTCATTGCATTTTTAAATTTAAAGTCTTAAATGACCCTACCTGTATAACTTTCTTCAGGTTCTCTACTGAGTTCGATTTAGTAGATTACAGTCCTGAAGGCCACCAAACTTCTGGCCTTACGATCAACATATTTTTGAAGAGACCAAGACGATGCCAGAGTGTAGGATACCTTTTTAATTTCCAAAATATTTCCTTCATTATTTGGGAAAAACGTATTACGAAATAGGGTATCCTGATAACGACCATCGCCGATTAAAATTTTTTGGCTTATGTATTAGTAGCTGTTGTATTTTTTAAATCCTGTGTTTTCAAGCATGAGAACACAACCGAACACAGCACAATAGAAAGAAAAAGTGTGAAATTGATTGATATAGTGTTCCAGTGGTTCTATATTTGAAATTGTTGTTGTAATATTTTATGTTTGTCATTTGAGTTGTTTGTTATCTCTGGAGTGGTTGTTGCTAATGAAATGTGAAATAAACAAAACAGAGTTGCATATGATAAGGCTATACTAGTACAGCAAAGACATTATAAAGCCAGATGATTAAAAAAGTATGAATTTGTTGCATGAAAACTTCTTTAATTTTTGTTTTTGTGACACAGTGTAATAAAGGGCTTTCAAAATAATATCCCTTAAAATAGCTTTTCATACACTATTATTATTAAAAAATAAATATTTGTTTTCTTATCAAAATCCTTAAATAAATTGTCCAACAACATGAAATAATGAAAGGGTTTGAAATAATTTAAATAAAATGCTCCACATAAACATTTCCTGTTCATGTTTTTGTTTCATGTTTTTTTCCCATTTCATTTACGTGGCTTATATTCAGCCTATAAGTTATTGTAATTTATTTCCTTCAGCCTCTTTTACGCCTGCTTTCTCCCAATTTTAGCGTGGTACGAAATTAGTTGTTGGCGTTGGTATATAATTTTGTTTTTCCTGTCTGACTGTCAAACAAGAATTTCTGTTTTTTCAAGCAATAATACTAACAACTAGAAACCTTTGGTTGGGCAACAACAACAATAACTGGGTGTAATAAATTCTTATAATATTTTCCGAAATGGGGGCAATAAAGTGCGTGTAATAGTTTTGTTGGTTCAAAAGGGCAAGTGGTGTGTACAATGCTGAGCATAAATAAATGTCTAAATGGGTACACACATACATACATAATTGGCCATTACAATCCTTCAGTCAGGATTACGGTCTAGCTTCTCACACCGCTGATGTTGTGTACCTTAATTTTATACTTGAGTGGCGAAACCTACAGTTTAACGTCGACTCCGAAGGACATATTTTGAGAAACTTTTTCATGGCTGGTTTATTTACTCTCAGAGTTTTTGCCAGAAATCTGCTGAGAGGAAGTCGCCGAAGAAATATTTTTTTTCATATTTCGATTTGATGTCTGGCCTGGGGCTCAAACTCAGGCTTTACGAGGTTTTGGCAGAAGCTTTGGTTTTTAAAATTTTGATGGAAGTCAACTGACAGATAGACGCCTGTTTTCCGAAGACGACTTTCCCTTATAATTAAAATTTCGGACATTGTAATCCATGGCTCCATTGATAGTCAGACTACTTTGTCTTTACTTGTTTTGTATTCATTCAAAGAAGAATATCTCCACGGGTACAAAACTCTTCATCTTCTTGTCCACTAATCAATACAATTCTGCGATTTTAAGTCCTGCTTTTGTGGGTTATTTTTATTCAATTCGCAATTATTTTATTTGTTTAATAACAATAACAAAGCAGGTTCAATATCCAAGTGTGCGAAAATCTTTGTTTGCCACTGTAGGCTTTAGGCCTTTTGGCGGTATGTCTGTGTTTTACTATTTAATTATTTATTGCGAAGCCAATAACAATATTTTATCGCAATGACCAAAAATGTCATCACCTAGTAAATCATTTCAGTGTTAAAAAAATTTCAAGGAGGGAGAGAGAGAGAGAAATATTTTGAGAGAAATATTTTGTTGTAAATTTAAATTTCAAATAGTCTTGTAAAGAGAATAAATCTGTGTTCTTTTTTAAATTGGAATTGAAGAGACAGGTCAGAAATACCCAAATGAATAAGAAATAGGAGTCGAAAAGGAAATAGGAAATCAAGGGCAGAGAGAATAACATGAAAATAAATGAACCGTAAACATCCTAACTAAGGGATTCCTTAGTTAGTTTGTTTTCTGGTGTAACAAATTTTTTCTGCCGTTATTTTTTAATATTCTCCTCTTTATTCATTTACAAACATTTCTGTGTGTTGGTCAATTCTTCTTCTCCTTTCATTTCTTAAATGAACCTGGTTAGGATTATTTTCTCTTTTTTCTTTGTTTATTGGTTGATTCGTTTACCTTCATTCTTTTTTAAGGGGACAACACATAACGATAATTGTCTGCTTGTTATTGTATTTCATACTTGAATGTATTGAAGGTACGGGTATTTGTGAATTATGGCTGATGACGTATCCTTTTGTCTCCTTTTATTTTGATTTGCTATTCATATGTTTTCTGACGTTTGATCTGTATGTGTGTGTGTGGTTTTTTATGCTCAAGGGAAATACATTTTTCTGATTTTCTTTTTCTATTTTTCTCTCTTCACTTCTGAACTATTTTAAAGATCTTAAGAGATTTCCAATTTGTTTAGCTCAATAAACATACGCCAAAAGAAGGAAAAAAATTTAAATTTATTGTTTGAAAATGTAAATTGTAAATACTGTGAACCATTTATAACATGATTATTAGCAGACTTCCCTTCTGGGTCAAAGTATTCCTCCTCTGATTGGCATTGAAAAAAATAAACGCAGGGTATTCTACACTCGATATAATTTTACAAATGGGTTTCTCAAATTTGCTTTATATTATCAACATGGACTTGAAGCCTTAAAGAAACTATGGCCAATAAAAAAGTTAGCAGAAAGGAATTCCGCAGTCGCCGTAGTCTAGTAGGTATAGTGTTGGTTTGTTAGACATGAATTTACGGTTCAAACCCCAGGTCATATATCTCGAACAGAACTAAATATGAACAAATATTTCTTCGGCAACTGCCTTTCTGCAGATTTCTAGGAAAAACTCAGAGAGAGTGAATAAAAATTGCCATGAAAAGATTCTCAAAAAAATTTGTCGTTCGGAGGTGACTTTAAACTGTACTTCCCGTCGCGTGAGAAGATGCATCCTAATCCTGACTGAAGGCTTGTAATGACAGATTATATATGTATGTATGTATGTAAAAAGGGATCCCTTTATTTTTCTTTTGTTAAATAATGCTAACAAGGTAACACCACTCCTACCGACTTTATTATGTCTCTCCCATGGTGCGTGTTAACCTTGAAATTTTCATCCGATTTACATAATTTTAAACGTTTTTACGCTTTACGTTTTAACTCTTATTAACGTCGTTTTTTCTGAATTGTGCAAAGACCAATATTATGTAGATAAGTGTCCAATAGGAATACATCCTAGAGAAGGCAGAGAGGATAGTGAACGAGATATGGAAATTGAAACAGAAGAGGAGGTAGGAAAGGGAGGATATTACTGTCCTATAAAGAGAATCTGTAAAGCTATTGGTATATTCTTGCAAAGGAAAATTCTATCTTAAGATTTTAACATTTTAAATGCATTGTAACTGGCATAAAATTTCAAAAACAGTTTAACATTATTTCTTTATATTAAAACTCTAACAGAATTTAATACCACCACTTTGCAACCGGAAATTGTCTTAATTTTTAATCTCATAACTGCTTATCTAAAGTTTTCGGCCATAATTTTAGAGAATTTCATTTCTGTGTCATTGCCTGGTTAGGCAAGACTAAAGTTTTACATAAGAAAAGTATTTTTTCCTTTTTTTTATTATTAATAACTTTTATTACAATACTTTGAAATACAATACCATCAACTTAAAGAACATCATGATAAAAATGAATTCAAACCATTCTTCTCCCATTCCTTTGCTGTTATCGTGAACAAAAGTTTTTCGTTTTTAATATGAAAACGTAATAAAAATTAGTCGTGATAGAATTTCAAGTATAATGGCTGTAATTAAAATTAATTGTCTGGCTAACGAGCGAATTAGTAACGCCTAACTAAAAGCGAAAAAAGAAAATAATACTTCTAAAATATTTCTATTCATTGGATGCCTTGTAAAACTTTATGGCTGTACTGTACCAGAGTATTGTATTCACAACAGATACATTTACGTATGAATGGCTTACTAGGAAGAGGAAAATGCCAACACCGACACTAACACTAGAAAAGTTTTATTAGAATTTAATACAAAACAAAAATTTGAAAAATGTTTTTGTGTCTGGTTTATTTCGTTTTCTGTTTTGTTTTAATAATTGTAGGCTAGAACGTGTTTTGAAGATTTCATCCTAGTGAATGAAAAAAAATCTAAAAACGGAAAATAGTACCAGACAACCCAGAAGACTAGTGAGCTATAGACAGTTCGAATGCAAGGTCCACATGGTTACGTGATTACATTTCAAAAATCCAAACAACTCTGTTTGTAATACATCAGGGGAAATCCCCTGTGAATTCGTCTCAATAAATAGTCAAATAGTCAGGTATTGTAATAGACTATGAAATCAAATACTTGTCAACAAATTTACTGTAACATTTTATTGTAACAAACAATTTAAGCGAGTGGAAGGCTAAATACTCCTTGTTTAAGGAAGAATATAAGAGTTTCGAAAAATATTATTTTTGTATTCCTTTTTCATTCTTTTTAGGTGCTCAGGGAAATAACAAATCATCTCCCTTATCTTCTTATAATTGTTTTGTTTGTTTTTTTTTTATCAAATTTTTTTTAAAATTTTTTTCTGCTAAGAAAGCGGTCGGAGGCCTATTTTCGCAGGTACAAGCTGATTACATTGCAATATAGCCTTCATATAAACGTCAAAATCTGCTCTTCTCTCTCTATCTCTCTCATGGAGTCGTTTTTGTATATTTCTAGGGAATTTTGAGAAAGTCAATTGTCTCTACTTGGGATAATGGTGTCTAAGCAACTGTTCAGTTAATTATAGAGGAATCAATAATCAGTTGGTATCGTGTAATAAGGGTCTGTGACTCTAAAATGTCTATGAATCTATATGGGCCAGCAGTTTACAGAGATAAATTTGCTTGCCGGAAGACTTTTCTGTTGCTCCAAGGGAAGCTCAGTAAAAAGCCAATTCAGCATTTGGCGTCATCTTCACAGTATTGAAAAAATACAGACGTATTGCCTTCTAGGCCATCGAAAATCTTGCAGTTACATTGTTTTACTTCCATAGCAACGCTGTTGAAAGCCGAGTATTACTGTGACTCTAGTATCTCTAAGACGATACATGGGCAAATAGTTTACAGGGATTAACTTGCTTAATGCTTCAAGTCTTCAAGTCTTCAAATATGCAATCTTAGAAATATGCAATCTAAATATTCAATCTCAAAAAAGAGCTTAATGACCAGCCCCAAAGCCAGTCGCAAATATCTAAAAGCACTTCTAATGATTGACATTGTTAATAGTGGCGATCGTGTAATATAGCTGCGTCTTATTATAGCACTAATAAACTGTCATAAACAAGTGAGGAGACATTTCACAATACCTTTAGGCGATAACTCAGGCAATTACTACTAGTCTTATGGGTTAGGTTTTCAATAATGTAGACAGGGAAATTATTGAGTAGGAGCATACTATACGGTGGATTACCAAAAATTCGAGAAGGTTACAAAAGCCTTTGATACTGGAGCTTAGGTAAAATAACACACAATGGGATATAGTGGAAATAAAACTAAACGTACAGAGATTCTGGTAAAAGCTCCGAGAGTAAATAAAATTGCCATGAAAAGTTTCTCAAAAATCTGTCGTTCGGAGTCGACTTTAAACTGTAGGTCTCGTCACTCATATATAAAGTTAACACACACAACATAAGTGGTGTGAGAAACTAGGACATTATCCTGACTAAAAGGTTGTAATGACTAATTATGTATGTATGTATGTATGTATGTATGTGCATCATAGATGTCAGCAAAGACCTGGCCACGCAAATGAAAACATAAATTTTAAGACATCAGAAGTAGACCCTAAACCAAAAGGAACATATGGTAACATGACCGAACACAAGGTATCAAAATAATAAATATAGAAAACAGAAGAATTACAATAATAAATCAACAATATATCCCGAACTTACCAGAAATATTGAATATATATAATTGAAGTATTAATAGTTAGTGAGAAGTAGCACAGCCAATCAGGAGGAGGAGGAAAAAGCGTAAGATGTGCATACTGTTTAAATTGAATAGAAAAAGATTTGTATAATAAATAAACAATTTACAATTTAAAGGCAGATATAATGCCAAATAAAATAATTTTTTATTTTTATATCAGATTTCTAGAAATATTGGGATCTTCAAATATTTTTCTATTACCACTGTAACAAAAAGGGCTGAATTTAAATTCATATCAAATACCAGAAAGAAAGATAACATCATTAAACGTTAAATCTGTTTGAATGATTAAATTTAGTGTGAAATTATTTACGAAAAGGAGAACAACTTAAATCTTCATTTGCTACTGCTGCCCTACATATGATAGTTAATGTTGTTGTTATTATAATTATTTAAATGCGTTGCTGGTTAAGACCTCTGTATTGGTCCACAAAGTATGCGAAAGTGTCACGTTTTATGTGAAACGATTTCTGCATTGCGCCAATTTCGTTTCATTCGTTTCGTATGGCCGGCAACGGCTACATGTTTGGTGTTTAGATAAAAAGCCAAAAACATAAACAAAAACACACATGCATACACAGCGTAAGAGAAAGTACTGGTAAACAGACTATGTAAGCAATGATAGAGAGAAAAGAGGTTAAAAGTAGTGGTGAACGTAAGTAAATACGAGTGTTGTTGTGTATGATTTTGTAAACGAGCAATACATACGTAATTAATGTCAATGCCAAAAGGCAAACTGTACAGTAGTTTCCATAAGCACACATGCACAAACACAAACATCCTTACATTCTCTCTTATTTCTCTTTCTGCTTTAGAATTCCTCAGTTGCTGATTTTTGTTGCTGAACAAAAAAGCTCTGTTTGTAGATTCAATAAGTGTGTCATGTGTTAAATGACACAGTCAGCTTTGGAATGAATAAAGCCAGCAAAAAAAGAAAAAAATCCAATGAAATTGCGACAACGACAACAACACCAACATAAAACCCAGTAATAGCCACGTAAACGAGCATAAAAGGAATTTAAGAAAAATAAACTGAAAGAAAGAGAGTAAAATAAAACATCTGGTCGTCTTTATCTTTATGTGTTTTAAAGTTAATCTTGTTGTTGTTGTTGTTAGCTTAAAATATGTCAATCTTTTTATTTGTATCACTTTCTCTCACTCGCTCTCTTTCTCTTCGTCTTATTTCAATAAAAGCAGCTGTAGTGTTGTTATTTTTTCTTTTTTGTTAATAAATATAACACAAAATAAAAACAATGCAGGCAGAAAAAAATGAAGCGAAAGAACGTGTCTAAAACGTGACAGTCATATTAGATTTTCAATATAAATGTGTACTGGTGTGTGTGCTTTATACGCATGCGTAAATAACATCGCATAAGTGGTCATGGTTAAACAGCTGCTAGAATAATAAAAAGTTTAATAAAATTTTACGAATTTTTTAAAATTAAACAATAGGAAGCAGAACATCCAATAATATATTAATGAAATACATTTCTTTTACTGATATTACTTTTGCTGATATTTATGACGTATGATGATTACATTTAGTTGGATAATCGTATTAATCATACGTCTGACGGCAGCCAGTGCATAAAGGTCAGGGCATTAGAATATACTGTTTTGCCTTTTTGGGAGACGTGAAAACTGTAAACTATCATAGGTATGCGCACTACCTCCAAAGGATATCAAATCAAAGATTAATTGTATACCATTTGCTCCTTAATTGAAATATAGAATATGGCCTTGGCCATTTCGGGTAATTAAACGGCCATCAAACGTTTGACGCAACAAATCGATTGTGGCAAGTTGCACCATCCTGTTGAAACCAAACATCGTTCACATCAATATCATGATGAGCGAGTACAAAAAAATCGGTTAACAGGGCTCGATAGGTGTCTCCATTGACCGTTATTATTGCGAGGTCTTCATTTTCAAAGAACTATGGGCAAATGATGCTTCTGCTCTATAAGCCGCACGAAACAATCACTCGCAATGGATGCATTGGCTTTTGTAAGACCGTGTGTGTGTTTTCTGAGCCCAAAATACTGAAATTTTCCTTATTAACGTACCCACCAAGTTGTAAAGATGAATTTCTTTGGCAAAATCTAGTAAAGCGGAAACGGGTGGTCAAGTGGCTTCAACTATTGAACCAATTGTACAAAGTTCCAGGCGTCATGGCGATATCTTTTCACAAAATTGGACGCAAACTGGTGCTGGAATTTATCAATTCTTGAGAACAGTGTCGAGATGATGTTGATGGATACTCACGCACACTCTCAGACACAGCCGGCATTGTAGGTCCTTCTCTGCGACCTAATTTTGTACGACACTTCGTGCAATTTTCGACCAATTGACTTTGTTTTGGAAATAAAAATCCATTAAACCACAACGTTGTTCAAGCGTAAATCGATGCGTTACGTTCAGCGGAGATAATATACTGAATTTTTCAACAGAATAGAATGACATAAGTATTGCGAGATTCGAATGACATTCGTATTGTCAGATTCCAACCCGATATTTATCATACAACTGTGGGTAAAAATAATGAAATAAAAATATTTTATTTTGATGAGTCTTCATTATATCTAATATAACTGTACATCAGTAATAAAAATAAAATAATTTTTCTTTTATATTCTGCAAATAAAGATATCCAAAAAGAGAAAAATTAAACAAATAAATTATGGTACTCACATATTTTAAAACATGACAAGAGAAACTGCATTTATGTCTTCATTTTGGAAAGCATATTAATTTGCAAAAAGATGTGATAAAATATTAAACTTTTTTCATAAATTCTAATAATAAAAAAATAAGCATATGCAGCCAAAGAATATTTCAATTTTTAATTACTAAAAATTTTATATCACTTATATCATTTGAAGTTCTTCTCTGCTTATAATATTAAAAAAGGAAACTTTTAGTTTTTTATTTTTTCAGAATTCATTTTAATACAGTTTTAACAAAATTGTCAAAGTTCGCGATATAAAAAGAATATTAAATTTCGAAATCATATTATAACACATGCTTTAACATGAAAATCTCTCATAAATTGCAGAATTATTGTCAGTATTAAAAATAAATGTAAATATTGGCGAAACAAAGCCAAATCAAACCATGGTTTAGGGCAAACAAATGTATGGAGAGTTTCATATTAATTAAAGACTGCACACGAAGTAAGTTTGGAAGGAAAGTTTTCTTTATAAAATTGGATTCGTTCTCATGTATCAAAGGTATCAAGTTTTGAATAATTGGAATTATTACTATTGACTAACAGCGTTTTTTTTTTCATGGCTTTGTTTCATGTTGTTTATCTTATTTCTCATTTGATTTGTTTGCTTACATGTACACTAAATTCGTTATTACAACCCTTCAGACAGGATTGAGACCTATCTTCTCGCATCACTTATGTTGTGTGGCGGGACCTACAGTTTAAAGTCGATACCGAAACACAGATTTTTGAGAAACTTTTAATGTTAATTTTTATTATACTCTCAGAGCTTTTGTCAAAAATCTGCTGAGAGGATATCGCCGAAGAAATATTTATTCATTCTTCATTTTGTTGGTGATATCTGGCCTGGTTTTTGAGCCGTGGTCTCAACATGACAAATGTCTTGATAACCTAATATATGCAGATTTTTAGGAATAAAAAATAAAGTTTCAATAACATACACAAAGGAGTTTTTACCACAGCGTATGAGCGATATTTTCAAAATGAACTAAATGCTAATTTTTGTTTACATATGTTGCGTATGATTCAAGTTATTATTGAAAATATCGCTCATAAGCAACATATGTAAACAAACAATTATGTATGTGAGTATTAGAATGAAATCGTTGACTGATGGTCCCACAGAAATACCAAATAGATTAGAATCTCTAATTATTTGAATACTTTGTTAACATCGATGATTATATACATACAATGGCATACAAGAAAATTTATAGATTTATATTTATCATCAGATTAATTTTCACAATTTAAATCACAATAATTTAAAAGAAAACCTTTACAACAGTAGTATATTTTTAACAATGTATTAAAGATTTAATGTCTTATATTTTTAATGAGACTTTAATACCTTTAAATATATTTGATATATAAATTTCTCGAAATCAATGTGTTTACTTTATACACTTTTAGGTTTTCTTGCCTTGCTTACGGAAATGAACTTCAAAAAACTTTAAAACTTTTCCAAAAGATATTTTTATTCTCAATTTCTTTGTATAAAACTCCCCTTAACCCAAAAATATTTTATTCTTCACAAGTTTATGTTGGAATCCAAACAAACAAACCATTTTTATCCATTGACTGCTATAAATTCAGGTCAAATGCATAAATAATATTTTGTTTATATTACAAACAAAAACAACAACAATAAAAACAACAATATGTTTATTATGTAAAATATATAAATACAACAAGAGCGGCAACAACTAAAAATTCCCACAGATAAACACTCAATGACCTTCACATTAAAAAATAAAATAAAAAATAATAAGAAAACCGCAAAACAAAAGAGAAAATTTACATATAAGGGGTATAAAAACTGCTACGAACGTAGTGGCACAGAATATGATCGCTTGAATAAAATTTCATTTTTTGAGTTGCGAGGTTAGGAAAACCAACAAGGGAGGCTGTTTTAAAATACTGTTGGCAAAATAGAAAATTTGGATACTGGTGTTGTGCTTTTTTTTATCAATTACCATTAAAATTATAAACAAAAGCTACAAAAACAAAAATAATGCAGTGAACAAACCTGTTTACAAATTATCGTACTACTTAATATAACAACAAACACCAGCATAAAAAAATGATAAACATGTAAACAAAAATACAACAAGAACACTACAAGAATAAACGTAAACAACGATGTAGAGATTTCGAGAAGGCGAAGTCAAGAAACTTTCGCCTTAAAAACCGCTCATCAGACTGTTTACGTTGTCCTATAAAAGACAAGGCATAGCAGGCGACTATGATAGTGAAGTTCAGTCAGTCTTGTGTGAAGACACGGTACGTTTAAAGAGAGTAATCGTGTAACGGAATATATCCGTTACAAAGATCTGTCGAATAGTTGCTTAGTCACTGTTATTGTTTATGCAAAGGGTATAAACAGAGAAATAACAAAGAAAGCCAATTGTTGTTGTTTACAACAAGTTGTGAAAAGTGGCATACAGAATTTTGCGAATAATAAAGAATTTTAATTAAAAACAAAACAAAAATGTATTTTGATTTTATTTGCAATTTATGAGCTCATATTTTAAACATTTTTAAAAGAAAAAAGTAAGAATACTGTAGTCAACAAAGGCCACACACTACCTACTAGACTACGGAGATTGTTTTAAAAAGAGGCCATAGTCTAGACTCTGCACTACTCTTCGATACATTTTTTATTATGTGGATGACGTAGACAGGTGGTATTCGTTGCAGAGTAAATTTATTATACATTGCGTATTCGAATAAAAGATGACAGAAGACCAAGTATACCAGATTTGATCATCAAAAAATGTGATAGAAAGGCGAAAGTCACGATCTGTCTTTCAAACACTAGGATTGTGTATGTAAACATAATTTAGCAAATAATTTAGTGTAGCTCAGAGTCGTACCTAAACAACCAAATATTTTTTTTTTGGATTAGCAAAGAAGCCAAATAAAGTATTTATTTAAGCACTTAAAAATAAAATTAAGGTATTGCTGCCAAAACATAACAAACGGAAAATAAATTAAAAAACAAATTAAGAAAAGGATTGAAAAGAAAAATCCAATAAATATGAGAAATTATAAATTGTCACGAAAAGACCCAAAATGAATTTAAAAAAAACCCCCAAAAATTTAAAAAAAAAACTCAACAGAAACATTTGTAAAGACATTAACAGTTTGCCAAGACAAGATAAACAGTCTATAGAAATATAAAAAAAAACTTCTCAACACCTCAATTACACAAAACAATTTCGACAAACAACTTAACGTTTCAACAAGCAATTTGCAAGGAACTACCGCTTTTCCTTTAAACACTTTTTAAATTTTTTTATATTTTTCATTTCGTACTTCATAGAGAGCGCAAAACGTGCTTACAGCCGATTATTTTTGTAGATATAAAGACACCAACATCAGCAAAAATAGGAAAAACAAGCAGTAAAAATGGCACCAGACATATTGACGTCAAAAGAGCTCAACACTTTGTTCGACAAGCACAAACTAAATGGAAAAATAAAAGAGAACTGACCAAGAAAAACATTAGCAGCTACACAAAAACAACAAAACTATTTTAGATTGAGGAAAAAAGATTTTGTTTTTTTTGCAGTATGCAACTCGTAACTCGTTGACTATGAAACCATTTGCAATCAATGTGCTTTTTTCTTATTTTGGCTTTTTCATTTCGTTTGATTTCTTTCTGTTTTTTCTTCTTTTTGACTTCTCTAACAAGGTTGCCCATATGCATGCACACTAACAAACGGTGTTAGACCCAAAAAAAAAAAACACATACAGACACTCGTCTGATGATATTTACTTACACTATGAATGAAAATTCTTTGGATAAATACAAGGGAAAAATCACTGAACGAATATAGTGCCATTGTGTAAATTTTAATGATTGCTGAACGAGTGGGCCACTGCATAGTTGAAGCCTTAAAAAAAATTGTTCCATAAAGTCATTATTCATTCAACAATTGGCCAACAATTTTTGAGCTGAAACTATTCTGAATATTCTATCAATTCAATTCTGCATAATTTATAGTACTATACAAGACCACCATACTTTTCGAATATTTCATTTTGATGTCCGACCAATACGTCTACCAGAAAATTATTCGTCTCTAAGGCTAGGTCCTTATACCAACGAATTACAGCACCTGTATCTTACTCAATTTCACTTAAGCGTAAATTGAAATCCAAGGCTATTTACGTTATCTCTTTCCGTAAACGTATTAGTAGACTTTTGTAAAAAATCGTACATATCGGGTGGGCCATCTATTGGTTTAAATTTGAATCATCAGTTATTTCGAATCTGATAATACTTATGCCATTCTATTCTATCACAAAATTCAGTATATTATTTCCACCGAACGTAATGAATCGATTTATGCTTGAGTGGCGTTTGGATCTATAGGTCATACGAGAAACTGCACGATGATGTCGATTTTGCCATACAAAAAAGAAAATCATCTTTTGAATGAAGCTCATTTTAATCTCAGTGGGTACGTTAATAAGCAAACAAGCCGTATTTGGGGTTCAGAGAAACCGCACGTGGTATTACAAAAGACAATGCATCCGTTACGAGTGACTGTTCAGTGCGGCTTAAGGAGCGGGGGCATCATAGGCCCATATTTCTTTGAAATGAGACAGCGCAGCCGTTACGGTCAATGGAGGCATTTATTGCACCATGATAACCGATTTTTTTGTACCCGCTCTTTATGGTATTGATTTGAACGATGGTTGGTTTCAGCAGGATTTTGATATTTGCCACATATCTCATGTCACAATCGATTTATTGCGTCAAATATGCAATGGCCGCTTAATTAGCAAAAATGGTGAAATAAATTGACAGCCCAGAAGCTGTGATTTTTCACCGTTGGACTGTTCTCTGTGGGGCTCCATTAAGGAAAATGTTGTGTTGACAAACCAGAGACAATTGAGCATTTGAAGGCCAACGTTCGTGATGCCATTGCCAAGATACGACCAGATACACTCAAAAAAGTGCACGAAAATTGGTCCGATCGAATAAGGTACTCTGAGGATAAATGAAATAATATTCAATTTCTAACTGGAACAATTGTACTTCACAACAAAAAGGATATTTCGAAAAATTTCAGACCGTTTTTGTTTTTTTGCTCTTTTAAACTTAAACTATTAAATTTCCCACCTTATACAGTACAACCCTGACTGAACTTGCCTTAAATTTTACTTTTCAAGAGACAACATTTAAAAGAAAAGAATTCGTGTTAAATCCCATATTGATGTTAAAACTAAATTTAAACTTTGTTTGAGTAGATGTTTTAGGAATAGTTCTTTTATTTCTTGTATCTTGTTATTGGCATTCAGATGTCGATACAATATCTCACCACATCTCTTATACTTGGTATTTTCTTCCAAGTATTTTCGGAGAAAAAAATGGGGCATTCATTCGAAGAAAGCATGTGGCACTTGAATTCAATGTACAAGTCCACCCCGTAAGTGTTTGTTAATTAATTAAAATGTCATTGAATAGCAGAAACGTGCTGAAGTTCTCCAATGATTTCCGAAGAAATGAAAATCCGCCCATTTACTTACAAACGACACACAGTTTTTTACTTTTTTTGAAATGACTGAAATGAAAGTTGAATACTTTTTTTTAAGTATTTTGTTTTTCAACACTAATCAGAAAGTCAATCCAGAAGCTGAAGATATAAGCAACAGAGTATAATTACAGAAATCCTGGGGGTGAAAGTAATTCAAATAATTAAAGAATTACTCAGGCAATAAATGTTACAGAAACAATTTGTTCCACAATCGCTCTTAACGTATATGAAACATAGTAACAAGGAATATAATTTATTAAAAATATTGTTCAGTAGAAACAATAATTTCCCAATAAATATTCCTCGTTTTTTACGTACCCACAAAAATGATCCATTATAACATTTTTCATATGAAATTCGTTATTAAATTATGTCTGTGATATAAAGGAATGTGTGATAAATTCTCCAGCATAAAAGTCACACACAGATAAATCTGATGTCAATGTTAACCCTATAGGAGCCAACATTAAACAATATAAAAACTTAACTGGTCTAAACTGTGGCTTGTGACAGACACTCTTGCTTGCGTCTTACAATTCTATTTGCATTCTGTTATAGAATTTAGCTACAAGTTTACTTAATACAATGTTTTCTGTACTGGCAGAGGTAAAAAGATTATATTGTAATGGGAAGTTCATTAAATTCATAGTTGAACCAGAAGCCTCTACATTCTCATAGCAGCGATATCTACAAAAAGCTTTGAGCAGTTTGCTCGGTTTGTTCACAAATCTGCAATGATCACAGATATCTCTACTTCATCTGCAAATTTTATGCCTTTAGATAGGCCATGTTAAAAATGATATGAATGAGTTAAAAAGAGTATATTGTAGTGGGAAGATTATTAAATTCATAGTTGAACCAGAAACCTCTACATTCTCATAGCAGCGATATCTACAAAAAGCTTTGAGCCGTTTGCTCGGTTCGTTCATATACTCTGCAATGATCAAAGATATCTCTACTCCATCTGCTACTCCTATATCTAAAGGGGCCATGAGTAACTAGAACTCCTATAATAGCGCTTATCTCCCGCTTACATCTATTTTGTTTTTAAATCTTTAAGCTTTCGCTATATGTCCTTGCAACCATACAATCCGTTCTACATCCGCACGCTCGAATTACAAGTGAATTAAACTTTTCCTCAATGATGTCAAAAAAGAAGCTTGTTAGTGGTTTTACCGATTTCTCATCTTTCTAAAGTTGAAATTCATCTGCATCTACATTTCTAAAAAGTCCTTCACATATGAAAGTTACTTAAACTACAGCCTTCATTTGATTTTACTCTTTAAAGGTTTAATTTTGTCGATGTAAAGATTGTTTGCTCCCCTCAACTGATAACGCTGGCAAGTCAAAATATTTAAAATAAAAATAAAAATTAAACCCAAAAAAAGGAAATATATGAAGAAGAAAGAAAATTTATTTCAGTTTCTTTTATTGTGTTCCGTTTCCACACACAGGTGCTGGTATCGTTGCCTTTAGTGCTACTGCTGTTGCTACCGTTTCCTTCTTACGCCAGAGTTCCCTTTAAATTTTATTTACAATCATCCAACCAACAAGCCAACTGATATCTACACAGAGTCTTATATACTTTCATACATATATACATACGACAAGATATCAAAATAAACTTCTGGCACCTACACAGAAAGAAAATGTCCCTGTGTCTCCTTTGTGGCACAAGCTGCCACTCATTCTCCAACGAATGTAATGGTGGTGGTGGTGGCGTTGAAATAAATTTTATTCGTTACAGGTTTTTTTCTTTTTGATTTTCTTTGTGATAAAATTTCATGGAAAAAAATTTAATTTTTTTAAATTTAATCTTTTTCATTAAAGATTTTTAGCGCTTCAAGTGCTTAACACAGGTAATTTCTAAGTAAAAACGAAAGAAATTCTATTTTTAAATAGCAACAAAAAAAAGTATCCTTCTTACGTTGGCCTCATATTTTTTAGAAATATTTTAAGCACTGTTTGAGTAAATGAGGGCACAGTGTATTAATTTCAGAATAAGTGTGTAAAAAATTGTATGCATATGAAAGGAGAACGTGGTATAAACGTGTTTTGTTGCTTGTCCTCATTTCGTTAAGTAAGTTTCAACACTTGCAACACATACTTTTGAAGCAACAGAATATTCTCTGTTTCATACATTGTGTTCTAGGCGCCTGCTGATGTAAAGCATCTTTATTTTTAGTTACGGATGCAGTGTAAAGAGAAATATTTTCACTCACATTCATCATGTGATGCGAGTAAGAAATGTTGGTTGATATTTTATTTTGTATTTATGTATGTATTTTCTCGCGTAAAATATTCTTAAACGTTAAACGTTTAAACAAATACAAATGCTCAGACCATCAGGGTAAAGGAAAAGCTATCCGTATTTTGGTATTCGTACCACATTATTCTAATCAAACCCCAAAGGATTCATGAATAGTCCATAAAAACAATTATTATTCTTGCCCTATTTATGTTCTAAGGTACGTAGTTCATATGATCTATTGCACTGTCTCTAATCAATACACGATAGCATTTAAAATGTCACTTTTTATATGAAAGCCATTCATGAAAACATTCGGTCGTAGTCTAGTAGGTAGTGTGGTTAAAACATATTACTACAGCGATGTCCTTTTAGATTTTTGGTAATAACTCTTAGACTAAAATAAAATTGTCTAGAAAAGTTTCTCAAAATTCTAACGTTCGGAATCGACTTAAATTGTAGGTCCTGACACTCATGTATAAAATTAACACACACAATACAAGTGGTGTAAGAAGCTAGATCGAACTCCTAAGTAATGTGGTGTAATGACCCCATGTAATGAACGTATGTGTGATACATCAGTGCATCTGGTGTGAATCGAAACTACAATCGACACAGCAGCAGCTTAGCACCCTACTTATTGCAGTATGAAGACAACCAATAATATTATAAGCCTATGCTCACGTTTTTGACCAATTTGACTACAACAATTTTTATTGAAATTTACCGTTTTTTTCCTATTCGGAGCTCAGCTTTTTTATAACATGATGACCTATGTAATGTAAAATATGCATATAAGTCAGATCATTGTGAAGAAATTAAACGCGAAAATTGTTTTCTGTAAAAAAACACTAGGTTTCAAGAGTTTTGAAGAACGGGTTCGAGTCAAAATAGTCCCATTGAATCGATTCAATTGTACAGAGCCTGTAAAGATTTTTTAAAATTATATTCTACTACATTTGTTGATCTTATGGTCTTCTTAGGATCTGGTCAATGAACTAGAAGTTTTCTTAAGGTTCACACCCATGTTGACAGAGGCTCTTGTTTTAAAAAGTTATTGCCTGGTCTTAGCTATAACTATATCTGTACAATAATCTCATACAACCATGTATACAACTACTGTCTACTGAATGATCTGTTGTCTTGCACCTCACTACACTGAAACTAGAAAGGTACGTTGTTTAGGAGAGTAAAATTGGTTTGCATCTGCAATAATTACGATACCGCACGAAATCTAGTCTGTATATCAGTTGAATAAAAGCAAGCAATATTTCTGCGAAGCTTCCTCACGATAAGTGTGATCGATTGTAAGAAAATATAGTATCCATGTTTCTGACGGAGTTCGCACATCTAAGCAAAAATTAAAAATTAAATCGCTCAGCTTCATATCGTTTATTATTGCAATTGCAATTGATATTGAGACTTTAACTGGGCAGCCTGTACGTTTGACACATTAGGTGTTTATATGGTCGCAATTAAATTCTGCCACCCACTTGATTACATGGCACAGCATTGCTTTACTAGCTCAGCCTTGGTTTTAATGATGATTTTGCACAAAATAATATTGAATGAACACAAGAAATTCACTTCTATTCAATTACTCCATTATTTATATGGTTTTTCTATAAGAATATCTAACAAAAGCTACGTTATGCAGGTTGTTCAAATTCTACGTAGGTAGGTAAAGGACAGACGTCTCCAACAAAAGCGAAATAGGAAAGAAATATTTCTTCGGCGATTCAGCAGATATATATAAAAAAGCTTATTTTGGGACCAAAAATTACGTATATCGCGTAATTCGAAACATAAAATACATGTAAAACTCACTTGTGGTACTTAAAAATACTGTAAAAAAACACACCAAATTATTTTGTATTATTAATAGCCCATTTACACTACAGCGAAATCTAATAGATTAGATTTCAAATCTTGCTCGAAATCTAGATCGTTTACACTGGATTTATTTGACAGTAGCAAGATTTCATTTTAATAACAAAAACAGCTGATTGAAATTTAAAAGAAAATAATAAAGGGTCCGCCAAATAACTTTTTTTTTTTTGAAAATGCTTAAAAAAAAACTACTGAAACTCTTACATTTTTTTGAACAAAAACTCGTTCAACATGGCCCGATAAAGATCGCCATTGACTGTAACGGCCAATGGCCTAATTATGCCTCTGGACCAAAATCCGCACCAAACAGTTACTCGTTTTGGGTGCGTCGGCTTTTCAATGTATGCGTGCGGGTTTTCTGTGCCCCAAATGCGACAATTTTGCTTGTTTACATACCCGCCAAGACCAAAATGAGCTTCATCTGAAGAGATGATTTTTTTTGCCAAAATCGGCATCTTCTGTAGGCTACTCGTGTAGGCTACTGCATGGCCAGCTGAGGCAGCCATTTGAATGAAATTATTTTCCATTATTAATGTACTTTCAAATAAAAAAAGAAATTTGAGAAAATATTCAGTAGGTTTTTTTACATTTTCAAAAAAAAAAAGTTATTTGGCGGACCCTTTACAACATTTAGAAAATGTATTTTTAAATTAAAATGTCATTTTTTTCCTGTGGAGCGTTGTATTTTTAAGTACTATTTGGCAAAACACATAGTTGCATTTCTATTTTTACTAGATTTTGAGTAGATTTTGCCGAAATCTACTAAATAAGTAGATTTTGTTTTGTATGGGAAATCTAGTTAAAATCAACTAGATTTGGCTCGAAATCTCATAAGTACTAGATTTCGCTGTAGTGTAAATGGGGTATAAACTTCTATTATTTAATTTGTACTTTTCATTTTTTAAAAATAAATTTCTGTGTTTTCTTAAATACTATAGTTATCAAAAATAAAAATAATATAAAACAAAGAACATAACGTCAAAAATAAATTCAGTTTCATATTTTTTTTCATATTCACTTTTTAAATTTTAAAAATTGATAAACGAAAATAAAAAAATAACAAAATTTAGAAAAGAATAAAAGATATTTCTACTCTTGGTCAAGTGTGAAGAAATCTGTTATCCGCTTCTGTTTTTTTTTCCATTTCATACTGCATGAGAAGTTCTTCATATGGAGCTAACGATTTTCTAATTGAAGATTCAAATGAAAATTTAATTAACTCTTATCCCATATGCAAAAATATCGTTAATTTTGAATAATCCATGTCAGTGCAGTCTTCGTCGTCTTCATCGGTCAATTCTTCTGAATCTTCGGCTAACTCTCTTAAATCCAGTTCTGACAGATCCACATCATGCTGCATTTCATGTAAATCGAGGGTTGCCACTATTTTTTAAACGCGTTATATCAAAATCGCGTAAAAAAAGTCGCGTAATTAGAAAAATTGATGTTATTTTTGAATCGCGTTATACCAAAATCGCGAAAATGAAGTATCGCGTAAATCGAGGGTTACCTGTACATACATAATTAGCCATTACAACCCTTCAGTCTGGATTACGGCCTAGCTTCTTACACCAGTCATGTTGTGTGCCTTAATTTCGTGCTTGAGTAGCGTAACCTACAGTTTAACATCGTCTCCGAACGACAGATTTTGAGAAACTTTTTCATGGCAGGTTTATTTACTCTCAGAATTTTTGCCAGAAATCTGCTGAGAGGGAGTCGCCCAAGAAATATTTTTTTCCAATTTTCGTTTTTTGGTGTCTGGCCTGGGGCTCGAAGCCGGGCTTTACATCTAATAAGCGTACATACTACCTACTAGACTACGGCGACTACTTGCTATGTCACTTTATGGAAATAAAATAGAGTACAAAAATGTTTTTACTTGCTGTAGCTAAACTACTTCACAATATTTTTTACAATTTCTTTCCACACAGTTTATAAACGAAACTCTTCCTGTGTATTTTCTTTATCATCAAATTGTAATCAAATTTATTACAAAAGTAAAGAAACTTTGCCACCTTAAAAAGGCACAGAAAAAAAGAAGAAGACAAATTTTTAAGCTTTCAACATTGCCGATAAAAAACGTTTACAAACAGGCAAAATAACGTTAAGACTTAAAGTTGGTGCTGGCGCTGGTGCTGGTACCAGTATTATATTATTTGAGAGTGTTATGGATAAACACCTACAAAGATAATATAGAGAGTATATTACATGGCTTCATGTAAACGTAAAATATGTATACTTCCCCTCTTACAAATATTTATTACGTACAGTTTAAAGGTACTTCTTTCCTCGTTATTTTTTAAGAAATTCCTTTATGGTACTTAATTTAATTTCTTTTTTTTTTTTTTGGTGTAAAAGTATGTGTTTGTACTTGTAGCAGGTGAGTGTTTGCCTTGTTAACATTTTAAATGCCATCAAAGGAAACATGTTGGAATGTTTTCCTGTATTTAGCCGAGCTACGCAATAAAGAAAAGAAATGGCGGCACTTAAAAAAAGGCCACCCAATGTAAAAGAAATTCAAGAAAAAGAAAATAAAAAGAAAAATAAAGAAAAATTGCAAAAATATGGTTACAAAAGAGAACTTTTTGCCGTACTTTTTAGTGCCTTTTAATTCTTTGTATTTATTTCCTTATATTTTGGCTAAAATGTTCTGTTAAGGCTAATTTGTTTTTTCCTCCGTTTCTACTTTATCTCGCCTTTGGCTTTGGCTGAAATTTAATTTTCTTTGTGTTACTTTTCTCTGTTTTTGTACGTTAATATATAATATTTGACCGTAATAAGGGAAAGGTAATTAGAGAATGTTAAAAGATAAACGGAGAATTATTTTAGAAAACAAATGAAACAGAACATAAAAGATTGTAACTTAAATAGGTTTCGTTTTTATTTTCACACTATTTCTTTTGACCACAATAAAATGAAAGTGAATATAAAAATTGCGGTTTATCAAAGGCTTAACTAATGATACTGTTGGGAATGTAAAAATGAAAGTAAAAGTGGTAACAAAAGCGTTCTGTGTGTAAGGACTTAAAACATAATGAATGGTTGGCTAAAATTAAAAAATTATTAGCTTGAAATTGAGTCAGCAGTTGTAAAACAAATTGTTGTTGGGCGATATTAGCACCACCCTTTCCACCCAATGTAAAGGAGAAAAATACGGACATTCACTAATAGACCATCATAGGCCATTAAGCACAATTTTGTGATCCGTATTTTGGCATTCGTACTACATTATTCTAATCAAACTTTAAAGGATTCATGAATAGTCCATAAAAATTATTATAATTCTTGCCCTATTGATGTTTTTAGGTACTTGGGTCAGACGATCTATTGCACTGTCTCCAATCACTATACGAGAGCATTTAAAATGTCATTTCCAAATCAGCCGCATTGGCAAATGTCAGTGTGCTTTTCGGTGCCTAGTATACGATACGCACACGGGTGTTTCCTTCGGAAATGCACAGAATCCAAGTAGGTGTTTTGATGATTCATTCTCCTCTGTAAATGATCAAGGTTTCAACTACGTAATTTGATGATTCATTCTCCTTATTAAGGAATCAAACTATTGGACGTGAGGCGAACCCTATTCTGAACAAATGTTCATTCAGTTTACAATGCTTTGTCAGAAAGTCGATCAGGCTAGGCATTTTAATACATACATGCAGAATTGGACATTATCACCCTTCAGTAAGAATTACGACCTAGTTTCTCATGGTCACCCCTGTTCTGTGTGTTAATTTTATACATGAGGAGGGAGGGGGGCTCCCACAGTTTAATATTGATTCTGAACGACTTGTTTTCTTTTAAGAAATTTTTTCCTGGTAATTCTTATTTACTCTCAGGCTTTTTACTAGAATATTTCGTTTTGATCGATATGTCTGACCTAGGTCTTGAACCATGGCCTCACATCTAATAAGCTAACATACTACGTACTAGACTATGGCGACAGTTTAATCTAAGACTTTACTCTCATTTAATTATAAGCCCAAGAAACATTAGTTGATATCGAGAAAAGTCTTGGTATCTCTCCATACCGCCCCTATATAGAAAGATTTTATGCTCGTCAGCGGATTGAAGCCGTCCTGTTACCAAAATCTTAGATTTTATTAGTCTTGTTCTAGGTGAAGTTAATGTGGAAGATGTTAGTCACTCGACTTATTAGGACACCTGGCTTCCAGATGTATTTCTTATCATATTTGTCTTCCGTTATCCTAACTATAGTCTCTGAAGCTCTAGTCATTACTGCAATAGGCAATGAACTTAAATACGACAGAGATGCCGTAGAACAGGTTTGTACTGGCCCGTTTAAACTAGCACAAGTCGGTCTTTCCATCTTATCTAATTCGTTTACTTACATAATTGAGAATAACAACCCTTTAGTTAGGATTACAACCAAGCTTCTCACACCATTTATGTTGAGCGTTTTAATTTTATACATGGGTGATGGGATGTACACTTTAAAGTCGACTTTAAACGACAAATTGGACAAAACTTACACCGTATCAATGTTTTTGTTATATGGCTGCTGAGAGGATGTCTTCGAGAATATAATTTTTCATTTCATTTTGTTCCAAATACCAGAGCTGTGGCTTGAACCACCGGTTCTTGTCTCATAAGCCAACACACTACCTTCTAGAGTACAGTAAATTCGAACTGCCTGCCCTAACAACGACTATTTACCACACAATTGTCAGCATTTACAGGTTCCAACGACAATCTTTTCAGGCAAGTCTGTTTTTTATAATTGTAGCATCCATTGCTTACCTTCAAATGCTTTTTATGTCAATAAATCCCGTCAGATTACTGATCAGAGGTATTCTAATAAATTTTGCCTATATTTTCTGTGAGGAATATACGATTGAAAAAATAAGATTAATTAGAACACACTCATCAAAAGCATAGCGACGACGTATGGATCTGTCGTGAAACCTATGGAATAGAACAGTACAATCCGTTACTAAATTAAGTTTTATTGCTCGAAATAGAATTTTTACAGACAATCTAAATAATTGTTCACAAACATTTACACA
The DNA here is from genome assembly GCA_930367235.1 of Sarcophaga rosellei. NCBI lineage: Eukaryota > Metazoa > Arthropoda > Insecta > Diptera > Sarcophagidae > Sarcophaga > Sarcophaga rosellei. The sequence goes on from OV884019.1 coordinate 35,333,558, forward strand.
ATTTTAAATATGCCACTAAAATACTGGCACTTAACTACCAGGTTAAATCCACTTAGAAGGGACATTTGAAGGTAATTCTTTTAAAGCGTTTTAACTTAGTTTCCAAATGAATATCGCGTAAACCATCAAACGCTAATTAGTACCCACATATATTCTTTAGAAACGCATTCTGTTTAAATTTTTAAATGTGCCACAATAAACATTTTTTTCTCACCACTTGTGGAGCTTTAAAGACATTATCTGTTTTTTAGTATTTAAACGTTTCTAAAATATACAAATTTAAGCTATTAGGCGGCCAATATTACTCGAACAAACAACGAAAAAACGAAAACACAATGCTAATTTCTTTCCAACAAACGTATATATATATACAGAGCACATTCGTATACATAGGGCGAAAAAGATAGGCAGTAAAAGATACCAAAAACAACACAGTCACATTTAGTCCAAATATTTATGACTCCATGAATACTTAACCCTTTGTGGCCAGAATGTAATGATATAACAAAATTTATTTAAAAAAAAAAAGGCAAAATAAAGAAAAAACAACGAAACCATAAACAAAAAAGAAAAATAATGCTTCTCTTTTAGCCAATAAGGAAAAAATGTGTTAAATATGTATATAAGAACTCATACACTCTTATATGCATATACACATATAGCCATACCAGTGATGCATGGCGTAGAGTAGCCAGGCCGTTAAGAGACTGCGTGATAAATTTATGTCTGTTCGTTTATGGTCTACTGGAACAAACCAATAAAATTGGTAAAAAAAACACAAAATTAATGTGTGCTCAAGAGCAATTGTGTATGCGTATGTGTATGTATGTATGCATATGAGATGGGTCATATGATATGCAAAAAGTATCAAGTCTGTAAAAAAAAAGGTTATCGAAAAGGCATAAATTCAGCTTTATTAGCAAATAATTTAATGTTTTCGTAATTGTGTAGAGCTATGCAAAAAAGAACAACAATTATGGTACATTTTTAATACAGTATCTTTAAAGCGAAAAGTATTTTGTGTGTGGCTTAATTTTTGCCGCCTTTTCTTGTTCCACTGTTTCAAACAGATGTGTACGATTTTCGTTGGCATATGTATGTTTAGGCAATTTAATGTTTATGGGAGCGTATGTATATGTATATGCAAGACATTAATTTCAATATATGACGCTCATAAATTTATTTCTAAAATATTTTGAACACAATAAAGCAACATTCATTCAACCATTTACCGCACACGCTTACTCTCTCTCTCTCTCTCCCTCTAACTAACACATCGTTATTAGGCAAATAAACAAACACAAATTTTGTTTACGTCGGCAAAACAGACACACACACATACACATACACTACTTAATTAGATAAAATGGCAAAATTAAATATTTAAATTAACGGCATTAAATTGAATTCGAGAACAACAACAAAGGCAAACAAACCAACGAAAAAAGGAGGGAATTTTGCTTAATAGAGTAATTATTAGTCGACAACATGCTTCAATGGCCACAACAAACAACAACGAAACCGAAAACAAGAACAACTAATGGCATAATTTCATTTAACGGTAAAGAATATTTATTTTTTGTTTTCTGTTGATTTTAATGAGATTTTGAGGGATCGGTTACAAAAACGTTATAATTTTTTCTCGTTCCTATTTGTTTTTTTTTTTTGTTCTTATATTAATGGCCACACATGAATTTAATTGAATATTTTATTACAATTTTTCGTATTTCCTTTTATGTTACAATGTATAAAACAATACTCACACATATGTATGCTTTACATTGGGTTTAAAACCTCAGGGACATTTCCTTTCTGGACTCTCTCTCTCTCTTTTTCTGGTAATAGTGGTGTGTTGGTGAACCTTTTTTCTTTTTCTAAATATTTATTTTCTCTGTTTGTTGTCGTCTAACCACAATACTTGATTTACTGCTAATATATTGGCACATAAAAACGAAATTATATTTTTCTCTTCGTATGCTTTTCTTTGCTATTTTATTTTCATTTCTCCTTTACATAGCTTGTGTGGCACAAAACATAAAAAATGTAATTGAATATCGACACTCAAACACATGGTGAATAGATGGTGGCAAAATGGTTTGTGAATGTAAAAGAAATGTTCATGAGAATTTCTATGAATTATTTTTAGTGCTTCTCCTTCAAATTCATTGCCATTTTCTTTATATTTTCTACCAATTGTGGCTTTTTAGATTCCTAACACATACAGTTGCAGTAAATTTTAGTTTAAAAGCGCCAGCTAAGCTCTTTACTCTTCTACTGGCTTTAAAGATAAAATATGAATTTTGTTCAACACCCCTAAGGCGTATGAGTTATGTGTTGGGTCTTAAAAAAAAAATCCAATACGTGCGGTATGACAATGGTATGTGCCGGTTGGATATTGGGAATGATTAGGTGAACTACTACGGGTAGGTCTGGGGTATAAATAAATCTTTAACATCCATAAGCGATATTATATAGCCGGGCAGTGCAAATCAATAGTACATGATAGTATCTAAAGGGCTATCCATTTCGTGGTTTCAAAAGTATTGGACTGGAATTCGACATCTGTCAAACTAAGTTGTGAAACCAATTTTTTTCTTTTCAGTTGAAAGTCTGACATTGACGAAAATGGATCGCTTAACTATTACACAACGCATAAAAATGATCAAAACCTACTACAAAAATGTTGATTCTGCCACAGCCACGTATCGTGCTTTAAGAGGAAATTATGGTTTACATAATCGTCCAACTACATAAGCAATTGGCAAAATTGTGAAGAAATTTGAAGAGACTGGAGTGGTTACAAATATTGAAAGGCCTGTGCATCAACGTTTCGCTCGTTCCTCTGAAAATATCGCTATTGTAAGTGAAAGTGTTGACGATTCCTCGTCGTTCTCAGGAATTAGGACTGTCTTACGGCACATTATGGCGTATTTTGCATTTAGATCTACACTTACATCCATATAAAGTCCAGCTCACGCAACAACTGAAGCCAGCTGACCATTCACAACGTCGTAGATACGTGGAATGGGTGCTTGAACAACAGGCGGTGGACGGCAATTTTTCGAACAATATTTTCTTTAGCAATGAAGCACATTTCACACTCGGTGGGTATGTTAATAAGCAAAATTGTCGTATTTGGGGTTCTGGGAATCCTCAAGAATTGAAGAGAGGCCATTACATCCAGAAAAAGTCACTGTTTGGTGCGCTCTTTGGTTCGAAGGTGTGATTGGACCTTACTTCTTCGAAAACGACTATCACCGTCAATTTGGAGCATAATGGTCATATAATAACCAACTTTTTTTTGCCTACTATTGAAGAATACGACTTGGAGAATATGTGGTTTCAACAAGACGGTGCCACATGCCACATAACTCGAGCGAATATGGCTTTATTGCAAGAGACATTTCCTGGCCCCGTAATTTCTCGTCGTGGCGATATCAACTGCCCACCAAGATCATTGCGATTTGACACCATTAGACTTTTTGTGTGGGGCTACGCGAAAGACCGTGTTTATGCAGATAAACCTTCAACTCTTGAGCACTTAAAAATCAACATTCGTCAAGTTATGGCTGAGATACCGCCCAATATGTGTCAAAAAGTGGTCGAAAATTACCTCAAAAGAATCAATGCTTGCAACACTTCGCGTGGAGGTCATTTAAATGAGTTAGTGTTTCACACATAATGTCAACGTTCAAACTTTACAATAAAAAAGAAGTATCATGAAAAATACATTTTATATGTGTTTTATTTATGTTTACTTTTGACACCACGAAATGGATAACCCGATATCAATATTGTCCGTAAAACTACCAAACTCTTCAACTATTTCGAATCCTGGTGAAACCATGTAATGCGCCAATGGTCGTAGACATCAGGTCTAATCTGGTCAGAAATTACAAATCTATAAGAGACTTTATAGCAGATTTCTGGCAATAACTCTGAGAGTAAATAAAAATTGCCATCGAAAAGTTTCTGAAAAATCTGTCATTCGGAAACGACTTTAAAACAGAAGGTCCCGCCACTCTTATATAAAATTAACACACACAACATAAGTGATGTGAGAAACTATGTGTCCAATTATGTATGTATGAAAAATAAATTTAATCGAATGAACGTATGTTAAATAAAATAAAATTTTTAAAAGAATGAGAATTTGAACAACAATTTAGTTTTAAAATCGAGCAGTTTGCGCCTTTTTTTAAGAATTTAAAGCTTTAAGGCCTCATAATTTCATTCCATTTCCATTCTGTAAACAATGCAAAAAAAAAACAAGCAGCATTATAAGTACGGAATGGGAAACACCATGTAATACGTAAAACACTGTGTAGCTAATTATGCGGAAACGGAAACGATGTGTAAACAATTTTACATGCGACAACAGTAGCAGCAGAAAAAACGGCGACAGAAAAAAATGGCAACACAATAATAACATGTTATAAATCAAAAAGATAAAAGAATAAAAAACAAAAACGGAGGCGGAAGTCAGTAGTGGTGGAAACGATGTTGTTTTAGGCGATAATAAAATATAATAAATACCAACAACTACAAAAAAGAACAAAAAATAATAACAGAAAGAATTTATGATTTATGATGATAATAATTCTGTTTAACAACAACAACAAGATCCTGTAGGAAATACGTAAGCCTTTCAATGGCGAATACTTTAATTAATTGAATTTTTAATTAATCCTGCATTCAAGCGATCAAAAATATTTCACATTTAGCGAATGAAGTTTCCTCGGACTCTTTTTCTATTTTCAAACTCGAACAAACTTGCCAACAATGAGATGGTAGAGTCTGGAAGACAGTAATTATGATGAATGCTATCTTTGTGGTTGATTGATTTGACTTTCAAATGTTCCAATGTAGGTAAGACCTTTCATATATATAGTGAAACAAAAGATCTAAAAATCTCACATCGAAACATTTTCCTTGACCAATTGACATCGCCAAAATGTGAAATTACACTCTCCAAAATCTGCTCATAGAATAAAACGAAAAATGGTTGACTTGCATGGCAGGTGACGTTTGTTGAAACACCACTTTACTGGTCAATTCATAATCTCCAATTGGAGGTCAACTAAAGTCAGTATCTATAACGAGACGTAGAACTCTGAGTAGAGGTTTTCCAGGGACATAAAATACGATAAATTTCTGTACAGCCCTTAAGTTATTCCAACCCCATGTACGACAATTATGTTTGTTAATGAAATCCTCCACTAAGCAGATTTCTGTCAAAAACCCTGAAAGCAAATAAAATTGCAATGAAAACCTGTCACTCGGAGTCTACATACATACATACATAATTAGCCATTACAACCCTTCAGTGAGGATAACGGCCTAGCTTCTCACACCACACACGTTGTGTGCCTTAAGTTTATACTTGAGTGGCGGGACCTACAGTTTAACGTCGACTCCGAACGACAGATTTTAAGAAACTTTTTCATGGAAGGTTTATTTACTCTCAGAGTTTTTGCCAGAAACCTGCTGAGAGGAAGTCGCCGACGAAATATTTTTTTTTTCATATTTCGTTTTGATGTCTGGCCTGGGGCTCGAACCAGAGCTTTACGTCTAATAAGCGAACACACTACCTACTAGACTACGGCGACTTCTCGGAGTCTACTTTGAAATATAGGTCCCACCGCTCATGTACAAAATAAACACATATCATTAGTGGTGTGAAAACCTAGACCAGATCCTAAATGAAAGGTTGCAAGCACGAATTATGTCCCAATCCATTTGCATTGCGAATGATAAGGTGCATACTGAAAGGTCTTTCGGTTTATTCTACTAGGCTATAAAATTACGTATAGACAGCCTGGATAAGTTAGAGATAGAGTGTCAGGTACCATCAAAGTAGTCAATGGCAACACTTTCAAAAGAAATGGAGAAGTTCTGGTGGTGTAGTGAAATGGAAGCGTTGTGTGGTACATGCAGGAGGATGTTCAATAATGATTCACGATTAAACTGACAACAAACTCAAGCTACAACAGTCCCACTGGTAGCGCAGAAAACTGCTAAACTAAAGGCAGGTTTACTGAAACTGTACTGAATTCCTTGAGTGAAAATATGGGGAAGGCTTTGACGAATAGTTATTCTCATTTAGCAGTCTTCCTTAGTTTATTTGTGACACAGACTTCATTGCATGCACTTCATTTCATACTCTTTTTTATTTTAAGTATCATAATGAGGCCCGTATTATAATTATAATCGTAAGCTTCAAGAGCCTATTCATTGTATATGGCCTCTAAAAGATCGTTGATAAAATTTTGAGATTAATCGATTGATAGAAATAAGTTTTACTCACACCTTTATTCTAGATTCCCCCCAATTAAAAAATGTGTAACCACTGCTAAAACTTTTATGCCGTTTCAATATTCAAATGTTGTACGAGAAAAAGTTTCTACCACTTTACTTAATATATTAAGCATACTTATAAGCCATTTGAAAGCAACACAAAACAGCTGTCATTTTCTGACGCCATGGCAATTAGTTGAATTAATTATTCTACCTTTCGATATTCCTTAAAACAATTAGTAACACAAGTACAGTTTTCTCTAAACACAGCAGACATTATTTATTATTTAACATCTGTTTAATGACTACAACAGCAACGGTCTGTGTGTATTCATATCTTTAGTAGAAAATATTTTTCTAATTAATATTGTATTTAAAAGTAAAACTTGTCTTATTTTCCATTTGTGCTACTGGCCCACAACAATATTTAAAACAAAAAACACAATTTCTCTGAAATCATAATCATCGTTATTAAATTTCATAATGAAAGCTTTGAACAAATGGCCAGACATTAGACCAAAACCTCAAAACAGAACTTTAGAGAAATTATTTTTCAGGTAAAACAACTTATCATATAATAACAAAAGCATATACATACACTATAATATGCAAATGCATACAGACGTTCATTTAAAAGCATACCCTTCATATGCATTTAACTCGACTCAAGTTTATTTATAAATGTTGATGTCATATTTACCACTACAATAATGGGTGTAAGTGCATTTGTATGTGTTGTAAGAACATGTTAAATAATGTGTAACTAAATATGCACAAGTATATGCAAATTTATGCAATAATACAATATATTTAAACACATATGCTCTTTACAGCATGAACATTTGTGTTTGTATTCGTATGAATAAGAAATTGTTTATGCTCTACGCCACGCTACCTTACATGTGTTGACCTACAGATTTGATGTGTGATTTGTCAAATTGCAATATCTTTAGGTGCCATTCGTGAAATCACCTTCAATTACATCGATCAAGTTAGAATGGCTAATTTGCTAGAGAGTATGCTTTGAATTTGATGTTGTTGTTGCTTTAAACTAAAAAAGCTAACATCTCTGGTTGATAAAAACTAAAGTCATAGAAACCTGATATGTAGTCCACGCATAACTTTCATTCTTTTCATGACAAGCAGTCTAACATTTTCTGCTTTAAAGGGAATGAAGTTTGCAATCCAGCCATAATTAACTTCCATACGCATTATAACAGTTAGGCTATGACTTCTGTTGCTTATCTCCTATTTGTCTATCACTTACATGGTAGAAACTTTTATTTTTCTGGGGTTCTTAGCCGGTTAAAACTAACCCCAATGCTAACACCACAATCATTTGTATTGCGGGTAGTATGGGAAGTCTTCTAGATGTTCTATGTTGTTCGTAGAGCTTTGTGAGCATTAATGGACTTCTTAACAACATCCTAGTTCTTCTTTAAATTGTTTAGTATTCAAACCTCGCCAGCCAAGTTTTGAAATTCCATTCGATATTCACCAAACCTATTTCATAAAACATGCCTGCAGTTTCATCAGCATTTCATTTCGTCTCAGTATACAGTGTTTTCCTTCATCGAATTGTATAACACAATAGTTATCTCAGCATGGTCTTTAAACATAAATCCTGCTATAACACAAGCTCTTTCAAAAGATATCATCCTCCAACACCTCCTTAACACTACCATGCTTCCGTGCCTCACTGTATTCTTCATGGTAGTTCAGCATCACTGCGCTTCTTGCCCTTAACAGTTTTTTAGATTTCGTTGAATGACTGCAAGACAGCGCTAAGGACTTACATACATTAAGACATTTGCGTAGTAGGAATCGTCATCGTTTCCTTTTTCTTTCTCGTAATTATTGGAATAATTTTTGTTTTCTGTGCTGCCTGACGTAGTTTCACAACCTCCAAGTATCTCTCTTGCAGTATTATCACTCGATCTTACGATGTGCCTCTCTTCTGTCGAACACTTTCTTGTGAGATTATTGATTCACTATGTCGTCTTAGTCGAGTAAGTAGTGTGTTGGCTTAGAAACGCGAGGCCATGGTTCAAACCCCAGGTCAGACATCTCCAAAAAAAAAACGAAATACGAAAGAAATATTTCTCAGCAGATTTCTGGCAAAAACTCCGAGAGTAAATAAAATTGCCATGAAAAGTTTCTCAAAAATCTTTCGTTCGGAATCGACTTCAAATTTTAGGTCCCGCCACTCATGCATGAAATTAACACACACAACATAAGTGGTATGAGAAGCTATGTTTTAAATCTGACTGAAAGGTTTTAATGACCAATTATGTATGTGTGTAAGGACGTATTTTTTTCAAATCGAAATATGATATCTTACGCCAAGTGCTTTAAGTTCAAGCTTTTCATTTAGTCGACTTGACCCGACTATAATATTCTTATTTGTTGTATTTAAACTTTTTCTTTAATTACATGTCATTCTCCTTGGAGATAGCTACTTCACTTGAAATAACAACAATTAGAACAATAAGCAATTCAAAAATCATTGTGAACAGCAATATTGTGAATGACATTCGAGTTGGTGAAATCAAAATCATAAACGTTTTGTACAAACAAGCAGGCATGAGGACTAAGACATAATTGTAGAGTTCTAGAGTTGTGTTTGACTGAAAAGTTAAACGTAAATAACATAGAGTTTGCCATTTTCTGTTTCCAATACCAAGAAGGTTAACACTCTGTGTGTATGTGCTTAACAGGTAAAGAACAGTTTTCTGCTCATCATAGACTTTACAGTTGTTACGGAAACAGGACTCTTCTGACCTGAACAGTTTTATAGATGACTTAATCTGAATAAAATGTGTTTTACAAATGGTAGCTGCAGATGATTTTATACATGTCAACGACTGCCATTCATCTGCATCAAAACTTCTAAGACACCCTAAGTTTATTCATCTCCAGCTACCAATTAACTTCCTATATAGGCTTGAAAACTCGGTGTTCCTTACCTTTGTTATAAATTGTGAATATGATGGGGTGTTGGCCTCGTAGTATGTGTTATCCCTTTCTCCTGTTAACAGCAATCAATTATAATCAAGAGCCTTCAAAATGCAAACCGTAGCAATTGAAAATTTATTTTCCTGCTTAGGCCATTAAACAAATCGTCTGTATCGTCAACTTTAAAAAAAATCCTGTTGTCTATTTTTCTTAGCTAAGACTTCTACTCTTAAGCAAAAACAGAACAAGTTTTTACATTTTTAGTAAATAGCTGAAGTACTTTATAGAGTTTCGAACTATTTCTATAAATTTTTATCTAAAACTGCTCTTAAATGTAATTCAAGTGCACTTGTCAACGATTTTCAGAATACTTGAGCTGGACAACTGTACTACCGTCACCATTATCATCTCCGTTGATCTATTGAAGCACTTCATCAACTCAGGCACATAATCTAAAAACAATTGACTTAAACTTGATGGCAAAGCTGAAGCTGATGCTGACGGAGTTGAAAAATACGAGCAAATAAGAAATAAAATAAAGACGTTAAAACTTTGAAACTAAAAACAAAGAAACAGAAAAAAAGCCGTCAGCTATGGAAGACATTTTGGTTAGACAGTCTTTAAGGCCAAAAGAATTGGAATTAGTTTCGTTGGCTTAAGTCAGATTTATGGTATCTTTTTTCCTTGGTTGAAAAGTACAAAGTTTTGTAGACGAATTAATTAAAATTAAAAATAATTATGTTGTGTAGACAAGGCAAACCAATAGACTTTTCACGGCACAACTGTACATAAAGAAAAGTGAAATAGATTCCAATAATTTGATATTTAAAGCTTTTTAAAGACATCATTCATCAAATCTTGGAATAATAGTTTGTTAAGTTATTTTTCATAACAAAACATTCTTAGTCTCTTAATGAACATTTTCAGTATCATGGCAGCACAAATGTTCTCCTTTCAATTATTAGAAATTGTTAAAATTCTTAAAATTTTTAATATTTGAAGCTTTTTAAGCCTGCAGATTAAAATATTCTCTAAAAGGGCGTGAATATGTGAAGTTAGCTTAGGTTATATTAGGTTGCGAAGACAGGGGAGAAATTCAGATGCTTCGATAAACCAGAATATAATTAATACGGGGAAAGAAAGCCTCAAGAGAAGAAAATAAAAGAAACAGAAAAAAAAATTAAAAACGGTGGAGAGACTAGAAGAGCAGGGTTATTAATGTTCAAGAAAATCCGAGTTGAAAACCCCAGAAGATCATAACACTTCGAGATCTTTAAGTAGACCTTTAGAAGACCTCACCTCTATTATCAGATCAGACCCATAGAAGAATAGCAAGCTCCTCAAAATTGTAGCATAATACACAGAAAAAAAGATATGTCTATGTCTTTTAAACTGGCCCTCGCACACAGAGCACAATGCCTGATAAAAAAAAGAACAAATGTTTAATAGATTCTGTGGATCATTGATCATTACTTTCTCGAAATGTTAATCATAGTGTTGATTGATGCGGATTTTTGCTTTTACATCGCTTGACATTAAAATCATAAACAAAAATACAACAACAAACACTACAAGAATAAATGTAAATAAAATACTTAAACAACAATAATGAAACAACGATGTTTACAGAAATTTCGAGAAGAGCTGTTTAGCCTGCCATAAAAAGGTAATACAAAGCAGGCGAGTGAGCCAGTGAAGTTCAGACAGTCTTGTGTTAAGACTCGGAGTGTTTCAAGAGAGTAATCGTGATTTGTCTAGTAGTTGTTATTGTTTATGCAAAGGGTGTATACAGAGGAATAACAAACCAAGCAATTGTTGTTGTTTACATCAAGTTATGAATAGTGACACACAGAACTGTGAGAATAATAAAGAATTTAAATATAAACTAACAAAAAAATTTTTTTTTGCAATCTCCGAGCTCATAGTTTAAATGTTTTTAAAAGGTAAAACGTTACAGTACTGATTCTCGATCAAACTGATCGAGGCAACCAGGGGAGGCATCCCCTAATGCCGCGAAACTCAGTACAGTAGTACTCTGTAGTTTCATGAGCCATTAAACTAGCCATTAGACTATAGCTACCACAAGGTCTCTAAGTAAAATTCGAAATATTCCTCCAAAATAACTGCAGTTGGCCTATCACCCAATCAACCACACCTATCTTCTGAACATTGTTGGATTACTAGTCACAAAATTAAATGAAAATCCACTTAAAAGTAAAGTTTTACTACTTTCAATATATTTTTCTCCTCCCATTTCGTTTTTTCTGTTTACAGTTCAAGTGCAGCAATCCAAAGTAAAACTTTCAATTAACTTGAACTAGAAACAGCAACTCATACAATAATAGCCCTTAACGACAAGTAACGAGTGTTTGTTGTAGTTGCAGTTATTGTTGTAGTTAGCTATAAAATCAAATAAAATGATTAAATTTTTCATAAACGTTGAGCATTAAGTTGAAGCAATATTACTTCACTTAAAATTACTTTCCACTTGCAGGTTGCAAGTTGCCCCTACCAAAAGTTTCGCTTCAATAATATTTCACTTTAATAATTCGCTTAAAGAAGACAAAATAAAATTAAATGAAATACAGAAGATGTGGAAATACATGTTCTTCAACTAATTCGTTGACTCATTTTGACTGTCTTTACTTGTTTTCTATATGAGCACGGGTATGACATGGTTTGTAACCAATTTTTCTTTATTTTTTTAATATTTTATGTTCCAAATTTTTGAACGTTTCGTTTCATTTCATACACATACACAAGAAATACAACAAAATTGTTTATTTTTTCTTGTATTTTAATATACTATTTGTATTGTTTTTGTCATTTTGGGTAATGCATGACTGCAATTTGTTTCTGTTGCAAGTGCAGTTTTAAAAGGAACGAGAGGCAGTCACAAAAATATCAACATATACTTGCATGGAATGTACTCTATGGAAGATGAATAGTGCAGGAAAAAATTTGGCATGATACTTTTCTGTATGTTATTTTATTTATTCATTTATTTTTAAATCAATCTCTCATTCACTACGCCTCTTGCCTTTCTCCTGAGATTATCTTTCTAATATTCCAATACAAGGCACTGAGTTTTGATACTAAAAAATCACTGTATATGTTTTTTTCTTGCTTATTCGTCATGTGTGCATTTCAGATGTAACTTCAACTACCAACACATTGAGACTCCTTTGACATCAGGATTAAAGTATGAGCAGAAACCGAAATACAACCTTTAGTATACGATATATTGTACAATGAGATCTCTTTTTCCATTTCGTACCAGATTTATAATATGTTTTTTTGGCATAAAGGCATAACTCAGTATACTAGTAGGTTTCTAAGTTTGTAAGACTACATATTTGTATGAATTTTAAAAATAGAAGAAAATAACATGAAGTACCTTCTTTGGACAGCAGCGCATGCTACGTTGAATTTCTTATTACATTATTTGTCAATAATTAACATATGTTATGAACAAAATATAATACGGAGACAACAACGAGTTCGAGTAGGTAGAGGACATATTTTCAAGTGTTTAACTAAATGATAGAAAAGCGATACTTTCAGAATATTTACTGCATCTGATTTGATAAGAAATCTATGAATTGTTTTTACTCAAATACTATCCAAATTCGTTACAATAACCAGATAAAACATTCACTTTAAGGATCATGTTTGTAGCCATGTAAATATAGGCTGGACCATTTACAAGTTTAAATTTAAGAATGCAATAAAACATCTCTGTTTGAACTTTTCCCGAATTTTTTTCTTTGTTTTGATAAACAATTACTCCGGTTAAAAATAGATTATTATATCACTCATTTGGCCTCACAGTGCCTCACCCGATGGGCTAATATTCTAACTAATATTCGTGCACTTTTTGAAATTATGGGCTCGTATCCCGGCATTAGCATCACGAATGTTGACCTTCATATGCTCAATGATCTCTGGTTTGACGGCATAACACTTTTCTTTAACGGTGACCCACCTAAACTAAAGGGTCTGCCAAATAACTTTTTTTTTTTTCTGAAAATGCTTAAAAAAAACTACTGAATATTTTCTCAAATTTCTTTTATTATTTGAAAGTACAATCCTTCCGGTTAATAATGGAAAATAATTTCATTCAAATGGCTGCCTCGGCTGGTCATGCAGTAGCCTACACTATCGGTCCAATTTTTAAGCACATTATCGATTGTGTGCAGCTGTATTTCACCAATGGCTTCACGAATATTGTCCTTTAAAGCGCCAATTGTCTCTGGCTTGTCGGCGTAACACTTATCTTTGACGGCACCCCACAAATAATAGTCCAATGGCAGCTCCGAGGTGGCCAAACGACATCAGCTCTGCGGCTGATAATGCGATCTTCAAAAACAAGGCGCAAAACATCGAGTGTAGCTTCGGCTGTGTGGCACGTAGCGCCGTCCTGTTGAAACCAAATGTTGCCAATATCCTCCTCTCCAATTTTTGTGAACAAAAATTCGTTCAACATGGCCCCATAACGATCGCCATTGACTGTAACAGCCACTCCTTGCTCATTTTCGAAGAAAAATAGCCCTAATTATGCCTCTGGACCAAAATCCGCACCAAACAGTGACTCGTTTTGGGTGCGTCGGCTTTTCAATGTATGCGTGCCGGTTTTCTGTGCCGCAAGTGCGACAATTTTTCTTGTTTACATACCCGCCAAGATCAAAATGAGCTTCATCTGAAGAGATGATTTTTTTTTTGCCAAAATCGGCATCTTCTGTAAGTCGATCGTAGGCCCACTTAGCGAAGCGAAAGCGCATTGGATGGTCAATTGGCTTCAACTCCTGAGCCAATTGGACTTTGTATGGCGTCATATCAAGGTCTTTATGCAAAATTCGTCTCAATGATGTCTCCGAAATGTTCAATTGTTGAGAACGACGGTGAATTGATGTTGATGGCGCTTCACGCACACTTTTTGCCACAACAGCAATATTCTCTGGTGTACGCACTGTTTTTGGCTTTTAAGGCTTTGGTTTATCGATGAGAATGCCAGTTTCTTTCACTGTTTCCACAAGATATCGAACATATGGAGCTGACGGTGCTTCTCTTCTTCCAAAATCAGTATGCAATTTTAGCACAAATTCTGCAAGATTACCGTGATTTTCAAAGTAATGACGCAATATTTCCCAGCGTTGTTCAAGCGTATACACAGCATATTCGTTCAGCGGAAGGATAAAACTAATTATCTGTCAAATCAGACATGCGCTAAGTATTACCATTCACGAAATGAGCACTAGTTGAAAATAAAAACTTTAGATGGCGGACCCTTTAGTTCAATGGTGTCAAATCGCTGCTTCTTGGTGACCAGTCGATATCATGATTTTGGCTAATTAAACGGCCATCAAACGTTTGACGTAATAAATCGATTGTGGCATGAGATGTGTGGCAAGTTGCACTATCCTGTTGAAACCAAACTTCATTCACATCAATGCTTTGAAGAGCGAGCACTAAGAAAAAATTGGTTATCATGGTGCGGTAAGCGTAAAGGTTGTGCCGTCCTCATTTTCAGAGATTTGGACCAATGATTACTCCGCTCCGTAAGCCGCGCCAATTAGTAACTCGTAATGGGTGTATTGGATTCTGTAAGACCACGTGCGGTTTCTCTAAAAAACAATACGGCTTGTTTGTTTATTAACGTACCCACTTTGATTAAAATGAGCACTATCCAAAATAGCTGAGTTTTGCGTTGGCCCAATAAATCCTAAAGTTGCTCTAGCGTAAATCAATTCATTACGTTCAGTGGAGATAATATACTGAATTTTGTGATGGAATAAAGTGACACATAAGTATTGCCAGATTAAAAATAACTCATGGTTCACATTTAAACTGATAAATGGCCCATCTGATACAAAACGGTCCAATTACAATGCCATTAGCATTAGTAAAGTGCTTGTTACCTGAAGTATAAAGTGAAGTGAGACGTGTATTGAATGGAGCAAGGCTTAAGAGCCTTACACAACATCAATCACATTGCGGACAAAAAGTGTCCTTTGAAAGAATCTGATCAAGCTATGCTTGAGGCTATGCTATTTCAACATTAACTAATTTAATCCTATTGAATCGTGGTTATTTAATTGAGGCACGAACTGAATTATTCTAAAAAAATTTAAATGCATATGCACATGATATGACGCAATACTTATGGCTTTTGAATGTTGCAAGTATGTTGCAAAATAAAAATTTTCATTCCGCTTAAATGTTATTAAAAAGCGTTTTTAAATATCATATTGTTGCTCTACTAGTCTCTCTTAAATCCTTTATGAAGCGTTTGTAGTGTCCACCATTAATTTATTTGATTGCAACAACCAGAACTATTTTTTATATATTTTTTTCCTGCCATGTATTTGTCGTCTTCAGTTATTCAGAAGAGTCATCAAAGAAAAAAAATACGTTTCGAACGCCAGATTAAATATCTTTGCGACAGAGAAGATGATGATGATGTTGATGTTGATACTGATGATGACTACGACGACGACGACGATATCATTTTGTAATAAATTCTTGTTGTAGTTGCTGCTGTTCTTGTTTATCTTACTGATGATGATAATGATTATTGTTGTTGTTTTAATGTATTTTCTTGTTATTGCTGTTATTACAGTTGTTGTTGTCTGTCATTTACATAATTTGTAACTTATTTTTTGTAAATTTTTAATAGTAGCGGAAGTTGTTTTATTTTTTAACAAACACACAAACTCTGCTACAGTTGAAAGGACAACCTCAACATCCATTACATAAACAAGCATGAAATAAAAATCCGTTTTTTTATTGTATTTTATTTGAGGCAAACCAAAGTTATAAAAATTGTATTAAAAAAAATTTATCTACGGCCATTAATTTTAATTTATGTTCAACAAACAACAGCAACAATGTCAATGTTGCTGACATCAAAGGCAGCAGTATTCTCTGTTATTATATTGATTAAGAAAAGAAGTTATGTGTGACAGTTTTTTTTGCTACAAAACTAAGCGGAGTGGTTCAGCAAAAGAAGAAATCTTCTAAATTGCCTGATTAAAGATTCCTTATTTCAAATGATTAATTAAAAAGTATTCTATAGCGCTCCACAAATGGATGACGTATAGAACTAGTGTGCTCAACAACTATTTCATACTATTCACAGAATTTTTAAATCTTTAGAAGCCGACAAGTCTATAAAGGTTTGTAAAGACGGTCCTATAGAAGACTGAAAAGACTTCAACGGTCTTGTTAGAATTGATTTAAAAACAAAAGGTAAAGATGTGTTGGATGTAAAGGGGGTAAAATTGTATGTCACTGTAAAATTTCATTTTTATGATGATGTACGTGATGTAGTTAGTTGAAAGGTCTAGAGTCTAAAGTACTTAAGTAATCATAGTCCCCACTCGGAAATTGTAAAATAAAAAGTCGCCAATTCTCTCCCAACAAATTTTTTGAGAATCCAAGTGACCGTCTTTTGTTTGCCATATAAAGTAAAAAAGGCTGATAAAATTCTTTACCCTGCACGGAATATATTTGATGACGTATAGTAAGCTGATGTTACCTAAAGGAAGGACTGTTATCAAGCTCTAAATATTTTATGAAACCTTTTAATTCACTATTCGCTTACTATACGACTGAAAACTCTTAGTTCTTCAATATTTTAAAATGTTTGGGGCGGATTCCTTGAATTAATAATAACGATCAGTCGCCGTAGTCTAGTAAGTAGTGTGTTGGCTTATTATACGTGAAGCCATGGTTCAACCCAACAACAAAACGAAATATAAAAAAATTTTCTTCGGCAAGTTTCATGCAGATTTCTGGCAAAACCTCTGAGAGTAAAGAAAATTATCATGAAAAAGTCTCTTAAAAATCTGTCGTTCGGCGTTGACTTTAAACTGTATGTCCCTCCACTCATGTGTAAAATTTAGACACACACATGAGTGATGGAAGAAGCTATGAAGGGTTGTAATGACAGATTTTATATTTATTTAAACTTCTATACCATCCAGATGAACATATGTATATGTCAATGATATCTGGTATAAGATATATTGATGCCAAATCCATGCTCACAACTGCTCTCGTCAGTGGTATGAATAAATGAGAATATACTAGAGATAGTTTGAAAGGACATAGTTCTTTCTTTAGGTATCTACTGGTCTGTATCTCTGCTTTACTGAGCCCTTCACGCAGTATGGTAGTCCAACTGTATGATTAGAATTTTGTGGTACACATTTGATTCAAAGCAAAGATTTCTCTTTGTTAACAAGCTCAAATAGATTAAAAAAACTTACGTGGCTACATGAAATGTAAGACATTGATGTGAAGTAGTAGTTCATGTACGTGGTGTTTGCATATAAAGGCAAGCAATCCAATTTAAAGTACATATATTTAAAGACAGACAAATTGTCATCAAGATTTTATAAACACATTACTCTCCCTCTAAACAGTAAGTTTAGATGACCCTTGACCCTTGAAGATTCAGACGAGCTTCATAACGAAGTCTACAACGGCTTTAATATTGATTGCATTGAGAGTGTTCAAATGAACGAGATACAATTCTTTCAAGGTTTGAAAAGTCCCTAAAGTTTTTGATTTTTAATGGCCTTTGAAATTTGAATCTTAAGTTTCACTTAATGCCGCTATCTATGTGGCAATTGGAGTAATATAGTGAGCGTATCCATACTTACTTTTTATTGTTCGATGCAGACTCCTAGCAACTAACACATACACACCCCCATTCGCATGAGGATATTCTACAAAACAGGCGTTTGGACACAACACACACATCTCTCTAATTGTTACGACAGCTGTGGTGCCGCTTGTGGCCAGGAAATTGTCCAACTTAACTGACAACACACAAAAGGCAAAAAAGAAAAGATTTTTGTTTGACACACGCACATATATTTTCTGTTTTATTTAATTTTGTTCTTCTTTATTCCTTTTTTTAATTCGTTTTATTTTTCATAAAAATGAAGTGATAGTTTTAAATGTCAACTTGTCATTTCCACCTTTTTTACGACACTACCACCATACGTCAAGGTACACAGTTGCTATTGGACGCAATGGTGTGAAAAAGTTAAAAAAAATCTGTTTAAAACTTAAATAAAAACTCTCTGAGGGAAAGCACTTGAGGGACAGAACTATATTTTCTTTAACAATAAGGTTGGCAGCAAGTCTTAAAGATTTTTAAAAGTGTGAGAATTGAATCTGATAAAAAGGACTTTTAATGTAAAAATTGGCTGCTCAATGCTAGGATTTTTGTTCTGCACTTCAACAAGTGATCGCTATGAATTTATTAGCTGATAAAACCAATCTGTCCTTCTTCGACTAGGATTAATAACTTAATTAGTCACCACAAATCTTTAGTCAGGAATACGATCTAGGTTCTGCCAACACTCATGTTGCGTCTGTTAATTTTATACATGAACGACGGGCTTGAAGTCGACAGTTTGAAGTCGCCTACCAACGATTTTTTTCTCACAGAAGTTTTGTCAGAAAACTGCTGAAAAGAAGTCGCCAAAAGAAGTTTTCTATTGATCGACAGGCAGGGCTTTAAACCCCGGTCTCCCGTCTAATAACCAAAAACACTACCGACTAGACTACGGCGACTCCATATTCCTCAAACATCGTTTAAGTTATTAAAGACAAGAACTATGTGCTGAATATGTAACATCTGTTATGAATTCCTCATTTTTAAGTTCTACACTCATTAGATTACCCGCTCTTTAACCAAGTTTGACATGATTTTAGTGGTATGGCGCATATAATTTAATTGTCTAGTGCAAGTGTAAAATTAAATAAATTCATTTAGTGCTGCTTCTGTTACTCTTGCTCACGTTACTTGCAATTTCATTTAATGTCCCTGAAAAACTGCGAAACAAGAAAGTGAGAAAAAAAGAGAGAACTTAACCACTGCACTCAACCACTTCAATGTTCACCCACATCACACTTGTCCTCTTTCAATCCACTCCAGAGTAAGCAAATGAACGACGTTACTCAGGCTTATGGAGACATTGCAACATAAACTTGTAATGCAACATGTAACATGCAACATTTGCGTGTATATTTTACCTCCTAGAGAGTTTTTTTTGCAGCAATAACAGATATTTATACGTTGAGAGTGTGTGTAGTTAATATTAGGGTTTGCAGGTTTTTCTCGTTGTTACCAGCAGAGAAAATTAAATAAATAAACGTAAATGTATATACACATAGGGTAAAGAAAAAGATATAACGTATAAGAAAGAAAGCAATAGAGGAAGAGAAGAACTTCTTAAGATAATATCATGCGTATATGTATCGCATTACAAGTTGCAAAGTAAACATTAACTTGCATCCTTTGAGGTAAATTGTGTATTTTCTTACGTGCATTATTGTTTTCAGTTTTCGTTTTGTGTTCACAGTGTTATTCCTATTTTATGATTTTTTTCTCTTCTTTTTTCCTTTGCTTAAACGCTGTAAAACCTTATAAAGTTATTGTCAAATAAAAATACACAACATTTGTAAATAAATTGCAGAATATTAATATCATGAGGAAATGGTGTAAATGCGCTGTCACAAAATATTGCTGCACAATGGGCAGCTGTCAAAGAAAGAACTAAATAAATATAGTAGATTGTTAAAATGGAATTTATTTGAGTCAAACAAACACGAGAAGAGAGATAACACTTGGTGATTTATTAGATAAGAGATCTTGGTTTAAAGACCGGCTCAAACATCTTGAAAAAAAAACGAAATAAATAAATATTTCTTTCAGCGACTTCCACTCAGCAAAAACTCTGAGAGAAAATAAAATTACCATGAAAAACACACTAAACATGGGTGGGGCGAGAAACCATGTAGTAATCCTCACTATAGGGTTACATTCCAGTCAAAATGAATAAGTTTCCGTAACTCCGCGCTGGCATATCTTAGCCATTGCAATAATTTCAGGAAGATGGGGATTCTATGTGGTTCGCCGTAGCCTAGTACTTAGTGTGTTGGTTTATTAGACGTAAGGCCCGAGTCCAGCCCCAGGTCAGAAATCAAAACGAAATATGAAAAAAAAGAACATTTTTTTTTTCTTTGGCCACTTCCTCTCAGCAGATTTCTGGCAAAAACTCTGAGAGTAAATGAAATTGCCATGAATAGTTTCTAAAAAATCTGTCGTTCGAAGTCGACGTTAAGCTATAGGTCCCGCCACTCACGTATACAATTAACCCACACAACATGAGTGGTGTGAGAAACTAGGCCGTAATCCTGACTGAAGGGTTGTAATGGTCAATTATGGATGTATGTATGTATGTGGATTGTATGTACATAATCTCTTCGGCTAGACAAATACATACATACATACATAAATGGTCATTACAAACTTTCAGTTGGAATTATGACCTAGCTTCTCACATCACTTATGTTGTGTGTGTTTATTTTATACGTAAGTGGTGGGAGCTATAGTTTAACGTCGAATCGGGATGACAAATTTTTGAAAAACTTTTCATGGCCATTTTATTTACTTTCCGAATTTTTGACAGAAATCTGCTGGGAGGCAGTAAGGAATACGTTTTCAAATTTCGTTGCGTTGGAGATATGTGGCATGTGGTTTGAACGGTGGCTTCACGTCTGATAAGCCAACACACTACCTACTAGACAACGGCGACTGGCTAGCCAAAAAATCCTGGATGACCAAAATCTTACGTCTCATGTCCACAAATATCGGATATAAAGAAGATGCTCGTCTTCTACAAATCATTACAGCTTTTACAGTCGTTGTAAAGAATTTTCAGTCTTTATATGTATATGTCTCGAGGCGATTTTAAGTATTTTCTGTATGTGTATATCCATAAAACAATTTCATGCAAACAAAAAGAATCAAACATAAATGAGAATCGGCAAACGTAATCTTCTAATTTGAAAAAAAAGAAAAAAATCGAGTAATCCCCATAGTGCACACAAAGAGACTTAAAGCAACTACGATATATAAAGATAAACAAATGATATGGAGTATCTTACCCCTCCTTACTGAGTGCATCAATTCTTCTTAAACCATCTACCATTTGTTTTGCTCTTCCCTAAATTCTGTGACACTTTATAGCGCAATGCACTGCAATGCTGTACTATTTCTTTTCGTTGTTATCCAAAAAGAAAAGGAACCAAAAAACTTCTATCTTTTACCTGTTTAAACCCAGAGTTGATTGCATTGCAATGTGCGTTAACTGTAACTGGAGACATTTAAAACCACTTACTGAGTACCCAACTACAGATTTTCTTTCAGTTAAAATTGAAATTTGAATCTTCTCTTGCTGCTTGTTTTACTGACTTACAGGCATCCCTCTACTCTCTACTCTATGTTATCTTCTGCTTGTTGTGTATATTTTTTTTGTAATAAAACGTTGTTGTCTTGTTGTTTAACAAGATAAAAGTGCTGCTTGTTTTTTTACAAGTTTTCTTGTTACCTATGCTTGGTATTGTATTTAAAGTCCGGGTGATTTTCTGTAGTAAACCAATATGCTGCTTTGGAATGTGATGTGTCATAGGAGAGGGGGACTATAGCTACACAGGGTTACAAAAGTATTTAAATTGAATAATAAATTTCATTAAAATGCTGGGGTCATAATGTAGTGTTAAATTCTTAACAAATTTTGTGGTTTTTGTGGTTAAAAGACCATCAGCTTGTACATATTTCTAAATCTTTTTCTCTGCCTTTTTGTCATACCCATATATTTTTCCTTCTGCTAAGTTCTCCTGCAGGTATATTGTTAGTATAGTAGACTGTAGCTGTAGGTTGCAGAAAGGCTTGTGAACATATTTTAATGTTATGTGAATACACTAATGGGTTCTCTAATCTTTTTGATAAAATCGTGGTTTTTGTAGCATTTAAGTCTGTGTTGTGCTACACACAAATGGCCATTAACTTAATGTGAATTTAATTAATTTATTTTTTGTGAATTAAAATGGTTTAAATGGCACTAAAAAAAAAAAAAAGATTTTGAATTTATTTTCAAATATTAAAGAAAGATTGCGCTGATAAAAGAATAACAGAAATCCTATTAATCATACACGTCTTCCATTATTATCGTAGTACTGCGACTATACGATATATTGAACTCATTCTACTTGTAGATACTCCTTTAATTTTCCCAAATCCCCTTGCCCTGAAAATGGGCTTTCAATAATACGCTTACAAACATGTGTACTTTTGTTAAAGAATCAGTGCCTTTGGTGCTTAAAGTGTTGACGTCCTTGTATTCTTCAGATATTGTACATAGGTATCCCGCTGGCCAAGTGAGAAGCTCACTAACCTCCACGCACTATCAGGTTTGTTGGTTCGATTCACACCAGAGATTCTGTTGTTATACTTTCTGGATTGTGTGGATTATTTTAATACAAAAAAACTTATAAAATTTATAAAAATATTATACTGGTTATTAAAAAAAGCTGCAGGAGAACCTCGATCAATATAACAACTGAATAAATTTCCACTTAAATGATATATGGCAGATGGAAACTCTATTGTTGTAGAACTTGCCATGGTAACTACTCTCTCAAGTTACAGTTGATACAATATTGTTGTTACGCTTATGACTCTGCTATTTTTTATTACAGCTAAGCAGGTGATAGGTCTAGGATAGGATATTTCAAATTTATAAGAATTTAGACGCCATTATTAACATTTTTCCGCCGTCATATAAATTCTATTACAGGGACTTGTAGCCAAGTATTTTGAATACTACTTGACTTCACCTTAAAAACGCCTAAGATTTCCACATTTAGGACGACAACTTTCTTAATTCGTTTATGACAAGATATGCAGATAGAACAATATTTGAACAAGAAACAAAATGTCCCTTGGGAAATCGCCACAATTCGAGGTGAAACAAGTATTTCTGACAACTAAACTTCAACTGTGTATCACTATGAGATTTGCTATGAAATTTGCATATTCACTATGAAAATTGCCATGAAAAAGTTTCACATACTACAACTATACGATTTACTGAACTCATTCTACTTGTATTTATATACTCACACTATATATGATTCTCCTGTAATTCTACCAGATCCTAGTACTCCTAGATATTCATTTCATATACGGGATTCCTCTAATTCCCGCTGCCTTAAATACATCAGAATTTGAGTTGCCTAAGTAGGGATACCTGGGTTCCGGGCAACTGTGGCATAGTGGGGAACGAAAAGGCGGACAAACTGGCACGGAAAGGATCGGAAATGCCTAAAGTGGAGACAATAGAGGGAATAAATGTGCTTCTACAGGAATACTTTTCCAAAGTGAAAAAGCAGCATGGAATTCAATAAATCGAACATTCCTGGTTCAATATTGCTGAAATTTTAACCTGCTGTGTCCAGCAAAGGACAGCAGGAAGACCAAGAACCTACTTGGCTACGGCAAGAGACAGGAATTCTAACAGGACACTGCGTAATTGGCAATTTCGCTATTTCGGTCTGCCTCACTAGGATTACTGCAGAAGCTGCCATGATGTGGAGGAAACGGAATCGGTGAAACAGTTTTTATGAGAGTGCCCTGCACTTCAGAACAGATGTCATCGGTATTTGGGTGACAGAATGTATGCAGATCTGGGCATGGTAGCGAACGTGCAACGGGGTGGCTCAAATTCACCACTAACGAATCATGGGCTTATCTCACACTGGGTGACATACTGAACCATATGGCCCATGAACTTGTCTGTTAACGGCAAGCTACCCGCTAAACTAACCTAACTTAAGGATACCTCCTTGCCTACTACTTCTAAGATACATACGTA
The DNA here is from genome assembly GCA_930367235.1 of Sarcophaga rosellei. Lineage (NCBI taxonomy): Eukaryota > Metazoa > Arthropoda > Insecta > Diptera > Sarcophagidae > Sarcophaga > Sarcophaga rosellei. Next base: position 35,357,545 of record OV884019.1, read on the forward strand.
TTCTGGTTATTCGTTTTCGATATGGTTGCTTAATTTATAAAAAAAAAGGAGAAGTAAGAAATTGAAATTCAAATAGAATTAAATTGTTGGTAATGGCATGTACAGATGCAAGTAAATTTGTTTTATTTATAAGCCCATGGAAGTAGTAAATATTGTATTTAAAATGCATAATCTTATCCATACAAATGCTGTACAATAAATGTATTTCAAATTGTTTAAAAATTCAATTCAAGTACTCGGTTTACTTTACGCACATTCTTGAATTCATTAAAAGCGTTGTTGTCGTCCATGGCCATGCTATAGTAGTATTCAAATATAAATAACAAAGTGCGTACTTTTTCAATGTACAGTCGTTCATTGTAGCCTTCAAGTTGAATTGGTAATTTTCAAAACTACCAAATGCTATAAAACTCTAGGCCATGCCATTGCTTTGTACATTCTATATGGCATCATTACCAAGAAACGACGTCTATTTTGGTTTTCAATGTTTCGAATAGCAAAACAAGTAATGAAAATTGTGAAGGGAAAAAAAAGAAAGGAAAATGTTACGCCTGTCACACAGTGACCAAACATACAAAAAATCAATCGAAATATTCCTGCTGTGCAACAACGCATACAGGAGACAGGCGTTTGAATTAATGAATTCATTAAAGGCAATAATGAAAATGTATATGTTTGGAAAAAGGATTCCAATGAGTAGAGTATTGAGTTACTAAATGATAGTTTTAAAGTTCAAACCACAGCACTGATAACTTAAAAAAAATATATTTATTTTGGCATCCTCCTCTTGCCAGTCTTGGACAAATGCTCTGAGAGTAATTAATATAAAAACCCTTCAAAAATTTGTCGTCTATAGGTTCCGCCACTTTGGAATAAAAGTAACACATGCATAATTATTCATTACCGTGCTTTAGTCAGGATTACGATCTAGTTTCTCACATCATTTATGTCGTGCGTGCTAATTTTATACATGAGTGGAGTGACCTAAATCCGACTCCGAACAACAGATTTTTGAACAACTTTTCATGGCAATTTTACGTTACTCTTAGAGTTTTTGCCAGAAATCTGCTGAGGTGAAGGCGCCAAAGAAATATTCAAATTTCGTTTTGTTGAAGACGTCTGACCTCTAGTTTGAACCGAGGCCTCACGTCCAGTAAGCCAACATGCTACATACTAGACTACGGTGACTTCTATCAAAGTAAAACACACACAGGAATAAATGCGGTTGATCATTAAATCAACAAATCTACGGTAATACTTAGTAACTCTAGCAACTCTTCATAGCCAATATAACTTCATAGGAAGCTTCATATGCATAACTGGTGGCCTGTGAGAGGTTGTAACCACACCCGTGTCTAGTTCCGTGATTCATTCACTCATTAATTTCTTAGTCTCAAGAATATCTCTTATTAGAGGCTTAAGAGACATCAACGATAGATCAAACAATGATTTCCTTTAAAGTACTGCCTAAAACAAGAAAAATTTAAACTGCGTGTATGTGAATACAACAAAAAAAGAAAAACAGAGATTGGCCCACATGACTGAAAATGCCTCAGAGATAAACAGATTATGGTCAGATGTTGCCAGCAAAGGACTAATTGTATAATAATGCTCGAACCAAAGAAGGATACAAACAACAACTATTTTGGCAATAAACGTGCGATTGATATAATGGAAGCTGGGAGTTGTTGCTCTGTCATTTTATGCCTCCTGGTGCAAAGCATGGCATTAGGGTCATACAAAATTTTTCTTCTTTAATGTTTATAATTTAGTTAGCAATTCAATTATTAAGAAAAACAAATCAATCTTTAGGCAAAGGCAACATAAATGCTTAATGGCAATAAACTTTCTTCAGATTTTGTTTACTCTCAGCAGATTACTGGCAAAAGCTCTTAAAGTAAATGACATAGACAAGGGTTCTCAAAAATCTACCATTCGGAGGCGACTTTAAAATGTGGGTCCCGCCACTCATGAATAAATTTAACACACACAACATAAGTGGTGTGGGAAGCTACGTCGTAATTATGACTGAAGGCCAGTTCACATAAGAATACAACTGAGCTCTATTAGGTTGCCTATTAGACAGATATATTTATCAGCCGCGGAGAAATTTAAGCAGGAATCATACTTAAGGCCAGACTCATCTGATATAAATTGAACAGGGTCTGTAGCAATTAACTACTTAAACAGAATCATAAGCGCATTCTAATGAGTTAATGGCTAATGGATTGGTATGCTTAAATACTTATTTTAACTGCAAAGACGTTTGCATATGTTGTTACCCATCATTGTACATCTGTAGTTAGATACAGGCTTCTTGTTGATACTCTAATGAACCGTTGATACTTGATATTGGTTTTGGATTCGATTCTAATTTAGTCAAGCTTTAAATGGGAAATCTTGATACTAATTGTTAAGAACGATTAATTAGGACTGAAATCATTGTAGTCCAAATGGTAGTATGTTGGTTTATTAGACGGGGTGGTTCAACACCTGGCTCCAACATCTCGAACGACTTCCTCCTAGCAGTCTTCTGGCAAAAAGTCTGAGAGTCAAATAAGGTTGCCATGAACATTTTCTTAAAAGTCTAACGTTTGCAATCGATTTTAAATTGTAGGTCCTGACTCTCATGTATAAAATTAACACGCACAACATGGGTGATGTGAGAAGCTAGCTAGGATTGCAATACTCAATCAAGCAAGTATATAAGTAAGGTTCATTAAAATGATTACTTTTCAGTTAATTACAACAATATTACAACGGCTTTGATTTAATTTACTGCAAGTAGCATCATCAGACAATCTGAGTTCTTAAACCACAAACATTTTTTTAAAGTACTCTTACTAATTAACACATCATGACTGTACATTTATATTAATATTGTAATACTATATGTAAATATTTATATTTCATTTGAGTTGCTGTTGTTTATATAGAAATATGTGTGTGTGGAAGTGTGAATTTGTGTAGGTGAATAAACTGTACGGAAGAGAGTCTATAAATAATCGACTGTTACAACGGAAACAATTGTAAAAATTGTAACGGAAGTTGTTATGCGGAAACGTTTGTTGATGTTTTTGTTTTTGTTATTTTAATTATTGTTGTTGTTATTTTTTTCATACACTTCCATGTTTATTAAATTTTACGTTTTTGCCAATTTTTTTTCACAAGGGGGCCTATTATATGGCCCTTATGGCAGTAAGGGGTTTGGATGTTTGTGTTATTGGTGGTTATAAGCCACGTGTTTGTATTTTCTGTGTTATCGTATATATTTTTGCTGTTAGAATCATCGAAGTACCATGTAATTCTACTCTATGTATTACACACTATGTTGGGGTTTTATTGTTTCATTTTCTCTTTCATTTTGATTTTCATTTCTGTCTGCTGGTATCATTTGTATCTGCTGGTATTATTTCTGTATATATTTTTTCCTATAAATATTTGAGTTCTTTTCAATTTTATTTGTTTTTAGGGATACGATAGAATATGTTCTACGAAAAGTTGTAAAACAATTTTCATATACAAAACATACTTGAATTATATTTTGATTGATATAAGACATGCGGAATAAAAGAATAAAAAACAATATCCAGCATAAATCATTTTCAAAGAATGTCTTGTCCGGTTAGATGGATGGATGGATGGATGGATAGATTCTCATAACATATTACAGAATTTATTTGTACGTATGACAACTTAATTCTGATGGTAATGTTCTGCTATAATGATTTATTGTGTTTTCCTTACTAATGATTGATTATTTAAATAAAATTGAGTAAAATTTCTGTGTTTATTTCGTTGCATTATTTGAAAATAATTACAATTTAATTGTTAAACATAATTTAGAATGAAAATAAATACTAATTTAACATCAGGATATTTGGTTGAACTGAATACAAGAGGATGATAGCATACGAAGTCGCCGTAGTCTTCTAGGTAGTGCGTTGGAAAACTAGACGCGAAGCCACAGTTCAAATCGCCTTTCAGACATCAAAACGAAATATGAAAAAAATATTTCTTCAGCGACTTTCTCTCAGCAAGATTTCTGCCAAAAACTCTGAGAGTAAATAATTGCCATGAAAAATTGTCTCCTTCGGAGTCGGCTTTAAACTGTGGTTCCCGCTACTCATGTATAAAAATTAACACACACAACATGAGTGGTGTTAAGAAGCTAGGCCGTAATCCTGACGGAAGGGTTGTAATGGCCAATTATGTTATGTACATATGTAGGATGACAGCATATTGAAAAATCTAATTAGTTTGCCGTAAGTTAGAAACAAAATTCCGATTTGTTTTTAAAGGGGACACTTTCATTTTCCTTTGCATGCACACGTGGGTAGGTGGATTGAAGAGAGGGAACAACCCTCATCCCTGCTTCTGCATGTTGTGAGAAATACCGGTCACGTAAAATTCATTAGAACTACGTATTAACAATCACATTGAGTAATACCTGGTAAAGTATTATTAAAGGGGAACAATTTTGGTTATCAAGTATTCAAATCCTGTGCAATGTTTTTCACTCAAACTTATCTATAAAACGGAGTATTTTTTTATAATTTTTACCGTTTGTGGCTTATTTTTGCATTCACAGCGCAATCGATTTCGATTCTTTTAGCCGGTTTGTATAGAATATGCGGATTTAAATATCTTCGCAATACGCAAATGACAATCGTAGAATGTAAAGAAGTAATTAACAATTACTCCAGGTATGGAACGATACGCAGTATGTGGTTATCTAGTCATCCAGGAGGTAATAGGAGTAAAAAGAGTTTGGATAACCATCAGCATTTCATTGCACTGAAGATCAAGCTGGGAAAGTAGACAGGAGTCTACATGGAGAATTGTGGAACTATGCCAAACAGATACACTTATGTTATAAGTGACGGGGCCCATAGTTTAAAGTCGACTCCGACGGATGTTTGAAGAACAGACAGATTTTGAAGAACAGTTTTTTATTTACTTTCAGAGCTTTTGTCAGAAATCTGCTGAGAGGCAGTTGCAGAAGAAATATTTTTTTTTTTAGTTTTTCTTTTTGCTGGAGGTATCTGACTAGAGATTGAACCACACGTATAAAAAGCTAACACACTACCTACAAAATCTGCAGCGATTTTATAAATAATTTCTTTATATTAGCAGAGTTTCAAAAGAATGCACACAAAATTCGACGTCACAATTTAATTTAACAGAATAAGAAACAATGCAAAAGAATATATGCATATATGCGGACGCGCGTCTAATAAACCAACCGACTAACTTCTAGTCTACGGTAATTATAATCTAAAATTATTTTCGTAACTTCGTTTAGGAAGCTGAAATTGTCTTTCTTTACTTTCACTGCATGTCGGACTACTTCATGCACTTTACTTACTTACTTACTTACTTAATTGGCCATTAACGGATTTCGGCCTGCCGCAACACATCCTTTTAATACGCTGTACAATGTCTATGTCGTTGAGGAGCTCATACAGTTAGCTTTTGGATCGGATGCAGAAATCATCGCCAACTCGCACTGGACTCTCAAGGCTGTTGCATCTGTACTTTATAGGGTCCATACCTACCTCTGCGCCATAAAGAAGCACGGGGAGGATGAGCGTCTTGTAGAGAATTAGTTTCGCCGCACGAGAGAATTCTCTGCTACTCAATTGCCTACTGAGACCATAATAACACCTGTTGGCAAGAGTTATTCTGCGCTTGATCTCCAGACTGACATCATTTTTGGTTGTAACAACGGAGCCAAGATAAATAAATTCCTTGACTGTTTCAAAGGTATAGTAATCGGCCGTAATCGGATTATCGATAACATATACTTAGTTTTGCCCTCATTTACTGCCAGACCCATCTTAGTAGACTCCCGTCAAATAGCACTAAAGGCAGCAGTAACAGCTCGCTTGGTACGCCCTATGATGTCAATAGCGTCAGCGTACGCAAGCAACTGAACGCTTTTTTGGAAAATAGTGCCATTACGATTCACTCCTGTCCTTCGCAGAACACTCTCCATGACGAAGTTGAAGTGGTCACATGATAATGAATCACCTTGTCTGAAACCTCTCACGGTATCAAAAGGTTCGGAGAGGTCCATTCCTACCTTGGCGGAGCTGCAGGAATTGCTCAACGCCATTCTGCATAGCCTTATTAGCTTCGTAGGTATATCGAGCTTAGACATTGCACTTGTACATGTACATGTATTTCCATAATTTGCCAAAGTGCTCTATGTGTTTACGAACTTTCCAAGAAAAATTTCTTCTGTTGTAAATTTTAAATGCGTTTGTACTCAATTAAATAGTTTTTTTATTGTTTTACATTTCCTGATTTTGTGACAGTTAATTAGCTGTCTTCGATGCCAGAAACATCTTTTCAACGATAGTGATAGTATTGAAACATTTTAAAGCTCTGACAACAATCGTACTCATTGCCATTACATGTTCGACTATCGCTTAGCAACAATCATCAAGCCATCTTATCAAATAATTAAATGGAAATATTGTCCGTATGTAAGACATCGTCTTAAAATAGCAACAGCAGTTGGCCTTAATTATAATGCGGTTGACCACATCAAATATCAATATTTAATTTATTAACTCCCTGTCTCTCTTTCTCTTTTGTTTCCCTTGAAATCAACTTAATTTGATACACTCACTCATACACTCACATGTATTCAACAGCTCACACACACATGCAGTCAATTAGTCAGTACCCAAACCATATGTGGTGGAAAATATTCCAAAAAGTCATGCGTTAAATTGATGACTTGCGGTACATGGCAGTTAACCGCAATATTCTAATGAAATGGACACCCGAAATAAATGACAAAAAAAAAATACAACAATACACAAACAACATAAAAGTGTATCAGAAAATAAAAAGGAAACACCACCAGAATTTTAATTTAAATTAAATTGCTACAGAATTTTTGGGATTTCTTTTCTGTGATTTTCTTTATTTTTCGTGTTACTATGAGCAGAAACTCAGGAGACTTGCTCTCAGCACATTACATACATACATAATTGGCCATTACAACCCTACAGTCAGGCCTATCTTCTCAACACCACTCATGTTGTGTGCGTTAATTTTATACATGAGTGGCGGGACCTACAGTCTAAAGTCGACTCCGAACGAAATTTTTTGAGAAGCTTTTTCATGGCAATTTTTACTCTCAGAGTCTTTGCCAGAAATCTGCTGAGAGGAAGTAGCCGAAGAAATATTTTTTCATATTTCATTTTGATGTCTGACCTGGGATTCGAACTCGGGCCTTTCGCCTAATAAGCCAACACACTATCTACTAGATCACGGATCATTACTAGCAAAAATTGTGAGAGAAAATAAAAATTGCCATGAAAAAGTTTCTCCAGAACCTGTCGTTGGGAAATGACTTAAAATTGTACGTCCCGCCTTTCATGCACAAAATTAATATACACGATATAAGTGGTGTATGAAGCTAGTTCGTAATCCTGACTTGTAATGACCAATTATATACGTTTGTATGTACATGAAAATAAAACCTTTCTTAGCATATCACATATAAGGTCTGTATTCTGAAAATGTTTCTTTTTCTTGTAAGGATTAATGTGGAATGCAAAATTTGTTCATTTAATTTTGAACGATACTGTATATACATTGTACTTCAAGTTGTTGCCCGTATTCTTATTGCTTATAACATCTGTCAATTATGACAAATAATGTAATAAGAAATTCAACAAAACATGCGATGTTGTCAGAAAAAAGGCACTTCATGTTATTTTTTTTTTCATTTTAAATTACATACAAACATGTAGTCTTACAAACATATTTCAATACTGTGAGATATTACGAGCCTTTCTGTGGGAGAATGAAAAAGTGGATCTCTTTGCACAGACACTCCTAATGGCAAAAGAGTCTCAATGGTTGGCAGTTGAAGTTACTGGCACAAACATCTGAAATGTAATTTTCCTGTTCAATTCGATTTATATGTGCAAACATACATAGCCATACATATACATGAGGAGTGCGCATGGAAAAATTATTACAAGCTTCCAGTTTTATATGGTTTCGTGTAGTTTAAAAAAATAAACCATAATCGATAAATAAATAACAAAAAATAAAGAACAAATTAAAAACAAAATAAAGATAACTGCGAAATCAAATTTTTTCATGCGTTCGCCTTATAAGTATTTTTTGATTTTGTGGTGTCAGTCCTTCTTTTCTTTTAAACTGCACCTGGAACAGAAGCAAATTGCAGTCATGTATTTCCAAAAAATGGCAATGATTATAAAACAAAAACAATTTTGTTGTAGTATTTCTCTGCATGTCAAAAATACATTTTTTTCCAAAAAAAAAAGTTTAAAAACGCTGTCATACTTGCGCTCATGTAGGAAACTAGCAAAGACAATCAAAATAAATGAACGAATTCGCTCAAGCACCTATATTTCTGCTTTTTCTCCTTCTTCTCCTACAACTAATTTTTTTTTTGTCTCCGTTAAGCGAATTAATAAAGTGTAGTATTATTGAGGCAAAGCTATTGGTAGGTAACATATAAGTGGCAAGTGCCATGAAATGAATTCGTTCACCCAAATGGCCCACTTATTGCTCTACTGAAATGGAAGAATTAAATCATTTTATTTGATTTTATAATTAAAGAGGACAACAACAACTTCAACTACAACAATCACAACAAGGACTCTTATTGTTTCAGTTGCCTGCTGTTGTTTCTTGTTTCAAGTTAATCGAAAAGTTTCCTGTTTTTCCATCGAATTGGCGCACTTGAATTGAAAAACAGGCAAAACGCAATGGAGTAGACAAAAACTATGAACTGAAGGGCATTAAAACTTTACTTTTAAGTGGCATTTCATTTAACTTTATGCCTGGTATTCCTTCAACAATTGAAACGTAGATGAAGTTGATTGAGCGATATGCTATACTGCAGCAATATTTAAAATCTTAGAGGGTTGACGGTAGCCATATTCTTGTGATTTGTGTGATTAGTTTATACATTTCAGCACGTATATTCTGATTTGAAAAGCGCTTTCCTGCAGCATAAGTCTGGAAATAAACTAAATGTCTTAAAAGAGCTTCTCAAGTCTCTCAGTCGCTCAAGTTCAATATTAAACATAATCTACATCAGTCCACTCGTGCATAAATTTAACACACGCAACTTGGCTGCTCGTGAGCAGAGTCATACCGAGAAAAGCTTTGCAGGCTGGTGTGTTGGCTCATTGAGCATGATACCACAGATTAAACCACAGGTCGGGCATCTGCAACAAAACGAAATATGAAGAAAATATTTCTTCGACATCAGCTTCTCAGCAGATTTCTGGCAGAAACTTTGAAATCTATCGTTCGGAATACACACAGCCTAAGTGGTGTGAGAATCTAGGTCGTAATCTTAAGTGAAGGGTTGTAATGACTAACGAGCATAACATGTGGCCTGTTAGCTATCAGTTGTCCTTCTTTCAGGCGTTACAAGGCTGAATTAAAAGTACTGCTGACTGCGTATTATGTCAACTACGACGCTTGTTTTAGTTTGTAGGAATGCCCATCCTAAGCTGCTGGACATGTGTGCAGTAATATTGTGTTGTTTTCCACGGTGGTGCGGAGTTAATTGCACATGAATGGCGAAATGGAGGAAAGAGATCTACCAGATTTCCCTTGTTTCTTGCTAGCTAAGCAGAAGTGCAAATGAATAGTAGACACTTAATGGTTTTTGTCTGTTCGTTCTGCTCTGAGAAAACGAGGTAAAGTTTGTTGAAAGCACAGAGACTCACATACTTACATATTTCTGAGTCCTAACATAAAGAGGTAACTTAACCAGTATTTCTTTGAAGGCCTGAAACAGTAACAGTTTGTGTAGAATTTCTACTCTTTTTAAGTATTTTTCTTTCGTTTGCTTTTCTGTTAACCTTCATTAATTTTTTAGTTTTATTTTTCTCTTTCTTTTTTAATTTTATTTCCGGTTAATCAATGACACTGAAGTTACCCACAAAGGAGCTTTTCTGGTCTTTTATGCTTTGCAACCAAACCTAGACCAACTTATATTGCAGCATAGCATATAAGAAGTAGTTTAATCCAATTGAGACTAGTTTTTCTGCTTTTGACATTAAACATCGTCGAACCGAAATGTCTTCTCTAGTTGGCCCTTTCTCATTTCCTTCTATTGCTTTATATTTTTTTTTTTTTTTTTTTGTGTTCTGCTACTACCTCTTCATCATCATCTGTATCAACATTAGCATTGGCATTAAGTTTAAGTCAATTGTTTTTAGATTATGTGCTTGAAATGATGAAGTATTTCAATAGATGGACGATGCAGATGCTGGCGGTGGTGATAGTGGTGATGGTGGTAGTGCTGTCCGGCTCAAGTGCCCAGAAAGTAGTTGACAAGTGCTCTTGAATTAGTTTAACAAGTACTTTTAAATAAAAACAATGAAAAAAAATGTTGAAACTATAAACTACTCCATCTGTTTGCTGTAAATGTAGAACCGTTTTTTGTTTTTGTTTCAGAGTACAAGTCTCAACTAAGAAAATAAACAACAGGATGCTTTAAATATAAAGGACATTGACATGAACATGAAAACAAATTTACTACGGATACTATTTAAAATAGTTTTTAAGAATTTTTATTGTATAATCTAATGGAGTAACAGAGGGATGGATAACGTACATTGTCATATGAATTTGAAAACTAAAATTAGTTTTTGGATTTTAAAGGCATTCCATTATTTGTACTCATGGTTCATAAGATAATTTCAAAGGCTACTGTGCCACAGTGTAGAAGTAGCCAGAGCAGTGATGCAAATAAGAACGTCAGATGTGAAAAAACATGAGGTGTCTTAGAAATACTGGAACAAATCGGTTTCTTTTTTTTTTTTTTGTAATACACATGGCCATTATGAACATGTGCTTCATGATGCCTCACTTCTACTAAGCCAACAGACTACCTACTAGATTTTGCGATTTTTTTTATTGGGTAGGGTAGGGTAAGTAGGTGCCATATAGGGCCTAAAACCGCAGTTTTTATATTTTCCTAGAACCACTCGATACTCTTGATGAGGTAACTTAGGCTGCCAATGTCAATGTTTAACAGTCAGCCCTGCCCATCTATGTTGTAAGCACTAAGATAATTTTGACATATTACGTTTGAACGATTTGTAATTTCCTTGAGATATCCTCGGCATTCATAAACAAGAAAGGACATTGGAACTACATACATTAATAGCCTGGTTGTCTGAATAAATTAAAATCCTATTAAGCAACACTGCCTTTCATATTCTTTCCTGAAAGCTCTAAAACTACAGTAAAATTACCAGTAGATTAAGACTGTTTTCCTATTAACATCAGCAAACTGGATATCCTCTGTAAATAACTTCGTTGTCTAGTTTCTGAAATATTTCATTTCTTTAAATACACCACTAATACACTTGTATTCTAACATTCATGCTTAAAGTATCTATTATTTAACAATACAATACACATTGTATTCCTGAACTAATTCTTCACATTATCTGCCTCCATTATCTTCTCAATCAACAATTTCCCTTTATTATACATAATTTGTTGTGTAATATTTAAGCAGAAACAATTTTTCTCTCTGTTTATTTATTTGTACAAATATTTACAGAATTTCTTTTATTCTCTCGAACATCTATTATAATAGAGTTCTTCTTCTTCTCCTCCTATTACTATTCCTACACATAATAATACTGCTGACAACAATTTCCAGACATATGCTATTGAATAGTTTTCTTCATTCATTTGCTTTCAATTGACAAAAAAAACCTGTTGTTAACATTTCTGACTTCTAATGGAATGATGAGCCTATTTGTTCTTTATTTCATAGACTTTGTTATTGTATTTCAGACAACAATAGGCATTCAGACAACTCACATACACATGGATACACATAATGAATGTTTATTTCTGTATGGAACTGTTTCATTTATTTTTTCATTTCCTATACGAATAATGTGTGTGTGTGTGTGTGTGGGAATAGCTGTAATGTTTATTTATTTAACAATGCAATTGTTGTTGTAAACTAGAAAAAATAATTGTTTTATTATTACAATAACAACAACAACAAAATAAAGAAAAAAAATATACAAAATTAAAAGGGAAAATATTTTGCTACAGTCTTCTTTTGTTTCAGTGGCATAGCAAAAGAACCATTTTGCAACACAGAGTTGCATAAATGTGCACATAAGTGTAAAATACGTGAGTCTATATACTTAAGTGGAGGGGTTATATTAACAAACCATAACTGTGGGATTAATTTCAGCACAGATAACAATAAAACTGTATGGAAAAACACTAAAAATACAAACTGAAATGAATAACACAATAACAAATCAACAGTGAGTTTCTAGAAGTTGCCACATTGTGAACACATGAATTGTAAATAGAGCGAGGTCAGTGATGTAATGGACATTGAAAAGTTTGATTTTTATTATTACAGGATCATGTAAAAAATTAGTAGCGTAGTGTTTTGAATTAATCTATAATCCTACGATCTTTTGAAGATGTCCTCACTTCATAGCAATTGTTGTCGGATTGATATCTTGACGGATACACCCAAACTGATGCATCCGGATGATAAAAAAAATTAACCAGCTGCTATTGAACGGGAATCTACTAAGATAGGTCTGACAGTAAATGAGGGCAAAACGAAATATATGTTATCGACAAGTAGAGACGTGCGGCGTATTGGATCGCAGATTACGGTCGATAACTATGCTTTCGATATAGTCAAGGAATTTATTTATCTTGGCTCCGCTGTTAACACCAAAAATGAGGCCAGTTTGAAGTTCAAGAGCAGGATCACTCTTGCCAACAGGTGCTCCTATGATCTCAATAGGCAATTGAGTATCAGAGACCTCTTTCGTACGACAAACTAATACTCTACACGACCCTCATCCTACCCGTGCTTCTCTACGGCGCAGAGCCATGGACCGCATTAAGCACTGATGCCGCAGCCTTGAGAGTTGGCGATGATTTCCGCATCCGATCCAGCAGTATGCTGTATGGGCTCCTCAACGACATAGACGTTGTGCAGCTTATTAACATCCAGCGGCTGCGCTGGCTTGGCCCTGTAATTCTAATGGAGGAGAATGATCCTGCGAGACCAGTATTTGATTCTGGGATCTGAGGAAGTCAACGAAGAGGACGACCTTGTTTGCGTTTGTAGGACCAAATCGAAAAACCCTGTCATGAATTGGTGTGACCAACTGGCGTAGGTGCGCAAGAAACAGAGCCGTCTGGTAGGATGTGTTATGGCAGGGCGAAATCCGTTAATCGGGTTGTTAATGGCCAATTAAGTAAGTAAGATTAACCAGCGACGAAAACAGAGTTCATCAAGAGAAACTTTCTGCAGAGCTTTTAACTGAATAAGGTATTATAGAGTATATTTAATAGCTATTCGAATCGATATGCATAGCTAGATATGCATAAAAGCCTTTGATGGCGGTTGAACAACACTAATAATGAGACGTTCACAAATTCAAATGTTACCTTTGCATGGTTATGATAACACTGGCAATGTGGGAAATAAGCTTACCACGGTCATTGATCATATTTTGCCTCTTTTTTAATTGAAACCAAATTGCTCATAGCGTACCATGAAAATAAATGCAGCGTATATGGGATATGGAAGCTAACTGTGATAGATCATGTGTTTGAGCTGACCAGAATACACAGATGCAGCCTAGGCAAAGTGCTTGTTGTTATTATTGGTCACCGACTGATCTTAGCTTATTTAAGAAGACTGGATTCACATATCATGACTTTTGTGGGCAAAACAGAGAAGTGAACCAGAGTTTACCCAAGAAAGAGCCATCATGTTATCACTGACCTATTATTTAGAGGTGGAATTCTTATAAATTAATAAACTCCCGAATTCACTATTACGTGTGTATAAATTGTGATTAGGGATTCATATTTGTTGTCCTTAGAGCACATTTGGAATGTTTTCTTTTCCACCGTAGCACGTTTTGTATAAAGCTCCTCTCGTTTATTATGGAATTACCGAAATATTCATGAGTACTTAAAAGAAAGAGTTTATATAGCCTAGTCTTCTTCTTAACTAGGACTACAAGTGTAGAATAATCCTAAATATCCATCTACACTTTACAGAGTCATAATATGAATATTGCTAGCCATTTCCTTGTTTCTTAATAGAAAATACTTCCCTATTTGCGTAACCATATGGTAATGCGTGACTCTACTTGCAAATAAATTTTCTTTCATTCAGGATTAGTTGGAGAGCCGCTGTACTGTCGTACAATATCTTGAAAAACTCGCACTGAACTGAATTGATGTAATCTCTCTAAAACATTGTAAAATTTTGTGTATCTCCTAGTAAATAGTATGATTTGTAATTGGAGCAGCTTGTAGCTTCATGCATCTGTCTGTCTCAGGTATTTTATTGGTCATTACAACCCTTCAGTCAGAATTACGACCTAGCTTCCCACACTTATTTAATAATAATAAATAGCTGAGTGGTGTAACATACAGCCTAAAGTCGTCCCCAACGACTGATTTTTGAGAAACTTTTCAAGTTAATTTCATTTACTCTCAGAGTTTTTGTCAGAAACCCTTCAGCCACCGAAGAAATATTTTTTCATCTTTCGTTTCATTGGAGATGCCTGTTTTACAACCTAATAGAATCCTCCATCCTCCACAAAGCATTGGAATACAGCACGTATTCGTATTTTCTTTAACACCAAATGTATAATACTCATACGCCGCAGTAGTGTTGAGCAAGTTTAATATTTCTCTTCAAAAATGAAGAAAGGAGAAATAGAATAGAGAACAGAAAATAGGAATTTGAGCCAAAATTTACTGCAACTGTATGTGTAATGAATCTTAAAAAGCCTTAGAATTGGAAGAAAACAGAGAAAATGAAAATAAAAAGAATAGGGAAGCAGCACTAGGAATAATTTATGAAATTTTCATGGACATTTTTCTTGCGTTCGAAACTATTTTTTAATTTCATTTTCAATCTATATACCATGGGTTTGAATGTCGATATTCAATTAGATTTTTATGTTTTTGCCACAAAATAAAAAAGGAAAGGAAACGAAACTGAAAAAAGTAAAAAAAAAAAAATTAAGGAAAACCCCCTACAGAGTGGAATATATTTTATTTTTATGTGCCAATATATTTGCAGTAAACCATGTGTTGTGGTTAGACAACAAGCAGAGAAAATAAATATTTAGAAAAAAGGGTAATAAATACCACTGTTACCACTAAAAGTGGGATACTGGATATGAATATTTCCTAGGGTTCCAAACCCAATGCAGGCTATGTATGAGTGTGAGTAGGAAATACGCAAAATTGTAATAAAATATTCAATTAAATTCATGTGTGGCCAAGAAGAACAAAAATAAAAAGAAAAAAGAACTTGACCGAGAGGAAATATTGTAACGTTTTTATACACGATCCCTCAAATCTCATTAAATTTAAAACAAACAAAAAAAGAAAGTTTTTTCCTGTTTGCCATGAACTGAAATTAAATCATTAGTTGTTATTGTTTTCGGTTTCATTGTTTGTTGTTGTGGCCTTTGAAGCGTGTTGTCGACTAATAATTACATTATTAAGCAAAAATTCTCTCACATTGTGTTTACCTTTGTTTTTGTTTTTGTTGTTGTTCTTCTCGTATTCAATTTAATGCCGTTAATTTAAATATTTAATTTCGTGATTTTATCTAATTTAATAGTATGTGTATATGTATGTATGTATGTGTTTGTTTATTTGCCTAATAACGATGTGTTTGGGAGATAGAACAAGCGTAACTGGCCTAAATGGGTGGTTGAATGTTTGTTAATGGGGTGTGCAAAATATTTTGAAAATAAATTTATGAGTCCCATATACGGCTCACACAAGCTCACATAACGAATATCATACTCATCTGTTTGAAATAATGCCAGCAGAACTGGGCTCAAAAATTAAACTGAAACGTGAGGATAAATTTTAATTGTAAGAAAACGAATTTGTTGGCCACTATAATTTTGTATTCAACTTAATCTCTTGAATACTTAAAAACCTATTTAAGATTATTTGTTCAAAATTTTTGACAGCTTTAAGTTGTTCTGCAAACTAGAGTCAACAGCCTGAAAAATATAAAGAAAAAGCTGTAACAATAAGCACACCATTCAGAATATAAAGTGTGGTAAAAAGAAATCAATTGTTTCACTAAAAAAATGCTTTCGATACTCTACGATATTCTGATGCAATCAAGAGAAAAGACCTACGTGAAATCTGCAGTCCAGTGCGGGTTGGCTATGATTTGTGTACCTGATCCAACAAGGAGCTGTATGAGGTACTGAACGACGTGGACGTTGTGTACCGTTTTAACATCTGGCGGCTGCGCGGGTTCGGATTTGTCGTTCGAATGGAAGAGTATGCTCTGGCGAGACAGGTATTTCATGCGGGGATTTGTAGAAGTCGCCGAAGAGGACAACTTTATTTGCGTTGGACGGATCAAATCGATGAAGCACTTTCATGAGATCAACAGACAAAGTAGCACAAGAAGCAGGGGAGCCTGGAAGGAAGTGTCAAACCATGCAGAAATCCGACAATCAAGTTGTTAGAGGCCAATTAAAGATGAGTTTTTAGTCAATAAAGCTGTACACACACAGCCTCTTAAAGGAGAACACTGATACTGTTAACTGACTTCTGCTTCTAAACAATCTGCATCATTTAGTTTCATTTAGTCAGCTATATATTTCTGCTTGCTTAATTGGCCAATCTAGTTGTTCTCAAAGAATAAACTCTATTAAATTAAAAACCAAAAGTTAAAATCAGAAAACGAAGGATAAATAGCGAGTGAGTAACGCTATTTCTTCTGATACTTGGGTAAGGTCACACTGCGCAACCGATTCATATGGTCCAGCGGAATGTACTACCTTCTGTACTTATGGGTATTACAATGAACATAAAAATTAAAGAAAAAAGTGGAGGTTTTAGAGGCTCATTAAAGAGGTTTCAACAACCACAAAAACAAGAATTAAGAATAACCTTAAGAACATGCTCATCTTTAAAGCAGCAGCAACATCGAGGATATCTTTCTCACATATTTAATTGGTCATTACAACCCCTTAGTCTTTTCACACCACCCAAGTCGTTGGTATTAATTTTATCCATGAGTGGTGGGAGCTTCATTTAAAAATCGATTCCGAACAGATTTTTCATGGCAATTTGTTTCCGGAGTTTTTGACAGCAGGCTGCTGACAGCAAGAAAAATTTGCTCAAATTTCGCTTTGGTCGAGATATATGAGGTAAGGTTTAAACCAGGGGCTTGCATCTAATAAGCCAGTACACTACCTATTAGACTACTTTTATTTCACCGAGTACATCAGCGGAATATATCAGCCACAACTATAACGACGTCTATGCATAGATGGCCTTCCGTCTTCAATAAGAACTTGGGAACTAAAATCTAAATATTGGCTAATGCAAGCAATTATCGGAATACAATCACAACTGCAGATCAAATCGATTGTGTTCGAATCTTCAAATCTTTGGTTTCCATTTCTTCCTTCCTCTTCATTCAAGTGCTTTCACTTTACTGCTGCAGATCCCAGGCTATTAGTGTTGTGGTTTACATTTGCAGCCCCTTAAAGTCTACTTGATATGGGTTGTAGTCATTTGTGTTGGGTTATTGAATTGGGTGTAGTGGTGAGAAGTCTTTTGCTTATTGACACATATTTTCACTTGCTCTGTGAATGTAGTTATTTTTTTAATATCCATAAATTGTTTGCATGTCTCTACAAAATTACGAAAGCATACGATTACTAGCGAAAATCTGAATTTATTCTTTTACGATAACCCTTTTCACAGACTTATTACATTTTGCATCTCATACACACTACACTACACTACACTACTACACTACACTCATACAGGCATACACCATTGCTCGCTTGAGCACACATTAATATCCGTCCGATTTTATTGGTTTGTTCCCGAAGACCATAAATAGACAGGCATAAATTTATCACACAGTGTCTTAATGGCCTGGCTACTCTACATTCCTGTATATCCCTCAAACGGTTATATGTATTTATGTATGTATACATATATGTATGTATAAGTATATTTTTAACACATTTTGTTCTTTATTGGCTAAAAGAGCGGTAATATTTTCTTTTGGTTAATGGTTTCGTTGGTTTTTTTTTACCAATTTTTCGTTCTAAAATAATTTGTTTTATCATTTCATTCGAGCCACAAAAGGGTTAAATATTCATGGAGACATAAATATTTTAACAAAAGATTTCTCTGTTTTGTTTTGTTATCATTTACACCCTAACTTTCTCCATACCTCTCTAGGGCTTTCCTGCATATATGTATATGTTTTGTGAGCAGACTATGTTTTGTTTTTATTATCACTTTTTTGTTGTTGCTGTTATTTGTTTTAGGATTGGCCATTTAATAGCTCATATTCGCATATTTTAAACGTTTCAATACCACCAAACTAATAAGGTATTTAAGGTCGAACATAAAATGCGGGTTCGAAAGGCATTGTGTGGTAAATTTAAAAATTTAAATTTAAACAGATTCTGTAGGAAATAAGCCCTGATTGTCTTGTGAAGTCTCCAGTAGACTTGTAGGTAGGTGTGTTCAGAGCCCAGGACAGACATCTCCTACAGAACAAAATATGAAAAAATATTTCTTCGGCAACTTCCTCTGTCAAAAGACGCCATGAAAAGCTTCTCAAAAATCTGTCGTTCGGAATCTACATTAAACTGTTGGCCTTGCCACTTATGTATAAAATTAATGTACAAAACGTAAGTGGTGTGGGAAACAACAATATTAAGCACGAGGCGTTTTATCATTCAATAAAATTGAGCGGATATTACAACTAGAACTGGTCATCAGAACCCTTCAGAATACCACCTAGCTTCTCACACCACCCAGACTACAGCGACTTTTAAAATTTAATCAAATTAAAGCCAATGCTAAAGGAGTGATAAATCCAGTAATAACATCAAAGCCAAAAGAAAAAGAGGAAAACCAAATTAGCCTTAAGATACGAGACTAAAAATTAAACACAAGGACTGAAAATGGCAAAAACGTTCCGTTTTGTAAGCATATTTCTTCTATTTTCTTTCTTATTCTTTTTATTTTCTTGTTCACGAATTTATATTACACGCTCTGCGTCTGTTTTAAAAGTGCCGCCATTTTTCTTTTCTTTTATTGTGTAGCTCAGCTAAATATAAGAAAACATTCCAACATGTTTCCTTTGACGGCATTTAATGTTAACAAGCCAAAAAACAGTTACGCGCCTTCACACATGTGTGTAGACACAGACACATACACCAAAAAAAATAGAAAAATGAAATAAAGCACTTTAAAAGAATTTGTTGATAAAGAAAGAGAGAAAAAGAAATACCTTAAACTGTAGAATATTTAATAAGACTTTGCAAGAGGGTAGGGGACGTAAACATATCTTACATTTATGTCATGTAAATAAACTCTGCATTACCTTTGTAGGTGTGGATGCCTTAGCATACATAAACAAAATTTTAAAACATACATACGTAGCTTTGTCTTGAAACTTATTTACCAGTTTGTAAGCGTAAGTATTGGCAACTTTGAAAAGCAGGAATTTTTCTTAATTTTTTCCTCATTCTTAACGTCGCAAAGATTTTTTTCTTCCGGAATAAATTTGATTACAATTTGATGTTAAAGAAAATACAAACGAATAAAAAAGAAAAGAAATGGGAAAAAATAGAGAGAATATGACTCTAGAGGTGCTGTGCTCTACTTAATTTTCTTTGCGGATATGCGTAGCCACATAATCCAATGTGTCACACTATATTGCCAACACTTTTTTTAATTCCAAACCGATTTCATTCCAATTTGGGAAAGGTTTTTAAAAACAGTCTGACTCATAACTCCGTTAAACGATTTTTAAGGCCAAAAAAGGAGCTTAAATTTTTTTTGTTGTGATTGTAAAAGTATGCACGTATTGCAGCCTTTACAACTAAAAGAAATAACAAATTCCCACTGGTTGATCACATACCGAAAGTGTAGAAGGAAATATTGGAAATCGAAAATGATTAACAAATTGCAAAAGGCCTGAATTGCTGGACCTAGCGCTATGGCTAAGGTTAGTAGGCGTCTCTGGGTGACTGGACAGTGGCATAAATCGAATAATGATCACGCAAGGAGTCTAACTGAAGTTGGTATTATTGAAGGCAGTGATTACTTGACACCCCGGTAAAACTTCTCAATAAGATTCGGGACATCTCTTTCGTACAATGAAGTCTGGGAAAATAATACGGCGTATCTCGTAAATCACTTCATTAAAATTTACACCGATGACTTAAAATTCAACGGAACTGTGTACATATCTGACGAATTACTGCAGCGTCTTTTAATCGAGGGTACACAAATATCCCCAAGCGAAACATTACCATACCTTCCGATAGCGAGGCGTCTATCAAAGCGCTGAATTCCAAGACAGCACACAGTTAGCGCAAATATCTCAATGAGGTATCAGAAAGATGCCACGACACAGAGACGTTCTAGGTAAACGTTGAGCAGATGAACTGGCCAGTTATGGCACAACCAACAAACTCTCCTATATCTCTTTAGTGCACGTTTCTAACTGAAAGTACGGTCGTCAACTCCATCAACAATTGATGGGCAGCTGCAAAAGCTGCAGAGATGCGGTAGAAAAGGAGACTATTCTTCGCCAACTGGGTACATATTCAGCTATATATCGCAAGAGAAAAAGGAAGCGTAGTGCCTGCTAAATAAATGATATGTAGAAATTGTCTCGCATTGATTAGGTGATAACGGAAAACTGTGGTATAACAATGAGGGCCATGTAACCTAAGTGTGTTTAACCAACTTTCTTAGAGAAACGACGACTTCTAACTACCTACCTACCTACCTACCTGTCAGACATTTACACTCCACTTATGTTGTACCAAAAGTAAAACACAACTCTAAGGCTCGAATCATAGCTTTCAATTTCTTTTTGTTGTGTGGCATAGTGTAGCGGGTGAAGTGCTTTACTACGAAATCAAAGAAATTTATGTTCGAATATGATATAAGATTCAAAATTCTTTTGAGATTTTTTAAGACAAAGATGTTTTTAAAGAACAAACCGAAGGATCATCAACCTCAATTTCTGTTTTTTATCTGCGATTAATTTAATACGTAAAATATTTTGCATTTAAAGTATACGTTTAAGAAAATCATTTTAAACGAGACAATAACAATTAAAATTTATAAAAATAAATAATAAAAAATCAACCAACATTTCTTTCTGTATTCGTATTATAATTTTGAATGTGAATTCCAAAGGATTCTATTCTATTCTGTTTTCTTTACTGTGCATCCGAAACTAAAAATAAAGTAAAACAAGACGCTTTCGATCAACAGGCGCCTTGGAAGATAATGTATGGTGTATGCTGCTTCTGTAATATGTGTTGCAAGCGTTGAAACATACTTAACGCAATGAGGTTAAGCAGTTACACGTTTAAGTCATGTTCTCCTTGCATTTGCATACATTTCTTACACTCTGTCCTCATTTACTTCAAACACTACTTAAAATATTTCTAAAAATATGAGGATAACGTAAGAAGGATCCGTGTTTTTATATTTAAAAATAAATTTTCTTTCTTTATCTGTGTTAATCAGTTGGAGAACGGAAAATCTGTCACGAAGAAATAAAATTTAAAACAAAAAAATAAATTTTCCATGAAATTTTCTCAAAGTGAAAACCAAAAGGAAAACTGTAACGAAAACAAATAAAATTTATTTTAAATTGTGGCACAGAATGGGTACAGGGACATTAAAAACGTTTCCTTTTTTGTGAAGGTGTCAGAAGTTTATTTTGATATCTTGTCGTCTGCATGTAAGTATATAATAGTGTGAGTAGATATCAGTTGGTTGACTGGTTGGTTGAAAACTCATATAAAATCAGCCGTAAGAAGAAAACGGCGGAAGCAGTAGCAAATATGACAGCATCAACACTCTAGTACAAGTGGGAGAGGAACACAATAAAAGAAGTTTAAATAAATATTCTTTTTTCTTCATTTATTTCTTTTAAATATTTTGTCTTGCTAATCGTCACAATCCATATAGATAGATAGAATCCAAAATTAAATCTAGAAAATACGAATATAAAATGAAGGTTAAGTTTTTACATTCAAAGTATTGTTATGAAAATGGAAATGCTGTTTTGCTTTTTGGCGGTTTAATATTAAAATTATAAACAAAAGCTACAAGAACAAAAACAATGAACCTGTTTACATGATAAACAAGTAAACAAAAGTATACCAACAAACATCAGTATAAAAAAAGGGAAAACAGAAATGCAACAACAAACATTACCAGAATAAATGTAAACAAAATACACAAATAACAATGAAACAATGATGCTTGCATTTACACGAACATACGGCTTCAAGAACATTAATCAGACTGTTTACCTTGCCATATAAAAGGCAAGACAAAGCAGACAACAAGGAAAGTAGAAATGTATTCTTTCGATGAATACACACGAAGTTTCGAAATCCTTTTTTATTCTAATTGAAGTTTTCTCAAAATTTTAACAAAATATTTAAAACCTTATTTAGAAGTCTTACATGTTTGATCGACATTCTTGAAACCCGACTATGTTTCCTAAAGAAAAAACTAGATGATGTTGTAGTTGTGTTGTTTTTAAATAAGTCTCACCGTAGCCTTTTTGAACAACAGAGAATTTTTCTAACAAATATTGTCATTGCTATGGCGTTCTCGTTCCTATTTAGATAAGCTTTATATTGTAGCTGGAGAGCAAGCTGAGTTTAATATATTCTAAGTAAAACAAGGTCATGACCAAGAGAGCCTTTCGAACTACCACCTTCAGTCACAGACTTTAAAGAAGCGGAATGAATTTTTAACTGAGAACTAGACCGCTACAGACTGCTCAGGATATAATGTGGAATAGTATGAGTCTTCTCTGAATCCAGTGCGGAACAGTTGGTACTCCATCTATCAATCTTTCCGTTAGCAGAGCTTATATGTACTTATGTGACTATCCTAATGTATAAGTTGTAAACATAGAGGGAAATAATCTTAAAATTGTTTTCAAGAGTAATGGAATACCATACAATAATGTTGATTAGAAGTTAAATTTACTTCTAAGAAAACTTAATGTGAATAGAGAGGTCATCAAAAGCTACAAACTTCCTTAAAGCCACCCACCATTGGAGCTAGTTTTAGGTTATTAGTGGACTGTACATATTTTAAAACGTGGCAGTTAATCATGCTTTCACTTAACTAAGTAGTATATACAGTCGAAGATTGATATTCATCTGGGGGAGCGGGTATGTAACTACAAGGCAACGCTACTGATTGGTTCCAACTTGGCGGGGCCCGGGGCTATCCTTGTAGGTGCATGCCAAGCAGCTCACAGCCTCCGTATCTTAGATCAGGCGCTCCCCGGGTACTGGTACTCAGCATCCGCTGAGTACTTGCTAATGTGAGAAGGCAAGATTGGCGACTCGGCACGACCTTGATTATGAATGAAAAATCGATTATGAAGATGACGCATGTGGGCTGACGTTTGTTGCATTCTGTTACCTGAGTACACCGGATGAAAACCGGTCGAAATGGCTTTCAGGCTAATGTTGCAGACGCCTCCGTTCCGTTAAATCCGTGGCAGGGCTTCAAGTACGTTCGATTATCGTCGCCATTTAGTTGGTGGTGCAGGTTTAGTTGAGATGACTCCTAATTAGTGTCCGACCTGGCTCTGAACGCAAACTCCCATGAAGATTTGCGTCAACCCTCGCGAGGACCTCACTGATTATCATAGGCACCCTCGGGGTCTTTAAGGGGCAACTGCATACCCGATATGAGATAGCGGCTTGAAGATGGAACCCAAATAGAAAAAATGAATAGAAAAATAACAGAAGTAGAAGAGATGATTCAGGGCGAGGTTGCCTTTATGAGCAGCCCAAAAATCAGGCGATCACCGGTGAAGAAATCCCAAACGGTGGCGAACTCTCAGGGCACATCTGCGAGGAGCACTGGGATTGAGAAAGGTGTCACGACACCTAAACCTGCGCGGGAAGGTGCACAATCGCATGCACTGCAACCAGTACGTGGAGGAACAGGGGAACCGCTTTTGGGGCACAGTTCCCCGAGACAGGAGTTTATATCCAAGATGAGGAACTCAGAGGAGGAGACCTTTGCTAAGTGCGAAAGTGCTATCCGCAGGATTAGAGCGGCAATGACGAAGGCAAGGAACATCAGTATGGAAGTTCAGAGCGGAGTATCAGAATTAGAGGAGCTCATTGAAGTAATGAGGAGCTACAGAGAAAACTGGAAGACCGCAGAAAAGGAAAAGGAAGCGAGTAAGGCCCTTGAGGGCGCGAGGAAAACCGGGAACGAGTGTGATGTCTCCACACCTGTAAGTTCCCTCAACAAGCGAGGCGCCTCAAGCCCGGCGGAGATCCGCCCGGAAAAGAGGCCGAGAGCAAAACCGGCAGACACGGCACAGCTCAAGGAAACATTAGCTGACGAAGAATGGAAAACAGTTAAGAGCAAGAAATCGACGAGGAAAGAGAAAAAGGAGCGACGAAAAACTGTGAAAGAACGTCCAGAAGCTGTGATCATTCACCCAACCGAGGGGCGCAGCTACGCTGATGTTCTGAGGAACATACGAAGCAACATAAAACCAGAGGAATCGGAGATAGCGATACGCGCCGTCCGGAAGACAAAAACAGGGGCCATTCTGATTGAAATGGGTAAAGGAGGCAAAAGAGACGAGTTCAGGGAGAACCTAAAGAGCGTCCTAAATCAAGAGGCAACCGTGAAGGAGCTTGTACCTACGGTCACTTTGGAGATTCGCGACCTGGATGCCCTCACAACCACCGAGGAAGTTTCGGCAGCGGTACAAAGAGAAGCGGGCGAAATGAATCCGGATATATCCATTCGTCTAACCGAGGCAAACAGTCGGGAACAGAAAAGAGCCTTCGTGACAGCCTCTGCAAGTTGTGCGAATGCGCTTCTGAAACTACAGAGGATCAAAATAGGCTGGACACGCTGCAGAATAACTATCAAAGACGAACCGACACGCTGTTACCGATGCTTTCGAATAGGGCACAGACAGTGGGAATGTGATGGACCGGACAGGTCAAACCTGTGCATGAAATGTGGCGAAAAGGGACATAAGAGAAAGGAGTGCCGAAATGCACCGAAATGTTGCATATGCTCTGAGAAGCCGGGAAAACGTCTGGATCACCTCCCGGGATCGCGGGGCTGTGAGATGAGCATACGAAAGGCAGCATGAGGATTTTGCAGCTGAATATGAACCGAGGGAAGGTGGCTTTTTCTTTGCTATCGCAAATAGTCAGGGAGCAGGACGTTGACGTAGCCATTATAAGCGAACAGTACGCATCAAAAAATAACGGATTCTGGCTGGGCGATGAAACATCCAACAGCAGCCATATGGATACCGGATAACCAGGGTCCCCGACCGAGAAGATCTGGTAGGGGAGATTGTTTCACCTGGGTACAGTTTGATGAGATTACTCTAATGAGTTGTTATTTGTCTCCCAATGACGACGTGGGAACCTTTGAGGAAAAATTGGCCAGAATCGAGGACGCAGTGGCGCGGATCGGCGGCAACCTCATAGTGGCAGGCGACTTTAACTCCAGAGCTGTAGAGTGGGGAATGCAGAATACCAACCCAAGAGGCAGGCGAATTGTGGATATGGCAGCTCGAACCGGTCTGGTCTTCGCGAATGAGGGGAGCGTAGCTACCTTCAGACGACCAGGCTGCGAGGGGACCATCCCTGATATAACTATGGTCTCGGAGAGCATGTATCATAGAGTGAGGGACTGGAAGGTCTTGGAAATATATACGGGCAGTGATCACCAGTACATATCGTACACCTTTACTTCAAGGAATAGAGTAGAGGAGGACAATTACATCACGAATAGTCGAAGATGGGATGCACGGAAATTGAATGCGAATCGGCTAATTTTAGAAGTGGACAGATTGTGTAGCAGAGTTGAATTCTCGGACGATGCGAGGACGAGAGTAGAACAAACCATGGAGGTAATAAGACGCGGATGTAAAAAGGCAATGCCCTTATTCAGACCCCCGAATATCAGGAAGAAGGCAGTGTATTGGTGGGACGACAACATCGCAGCACTCAGGCGGGAGTGCCTACGACTACGGCGGAGGTACACTAGAGCTAGACCCGACGGACCAGCTGAAGAGGAAATGCGGGCATACAAAGAGGCAAAAAAGTCACTGAAGAAGGCCATAACGCTCAAGAAAAATCAGGCATTCCAAGAACTACGAGATGACGTGAACGTAAACCCTTACGGACTTGGATACAAAATTGTAATGGACAAACTGAACAGGAGGAAACCAATGGAAATTATGGACGAGCGAATAATGAGAAATATAGTGGATACACTATTCCCTACTCATGAACCAGTGAACGAAGGACGACAGAATATGCTCAATACGGAATTTTTACCATTCACCGCAGAGGAGCTAAAAGTAGCCGCAGCAGGACTAAAACCCGGTAAGGCACCAGGGCCCGACGGCATCCCGCCTGAGGTAATGCGGGAAATTGCCAATCAAAGACCGGAACTCCTACTAGGAATGTACAACGCGTGCCTAAAAGAGTGTATTTTCCCCGAAATATGGAAGAAACAACGGCTAGTCTTAATAAGCAAGGGAAAGGGCGACCCAGAGGACCCATCCGCCTACAGGCCACTGTGCATGCTGGATACTTCAGGGAAGCTGCTCGAGAGGCTTTTGAAGCCAAGGCTTACAGCTGCTATAGAGAATAGTGGCGGACTGTCGGATAGACAATATGGTTTTCGACCTGGTCGGTCTACAATTGGCGCCCTGAGAGAGGTGACTGAAGCGGCCATGGTCACACAGCGAGGAAATAACTTTTCGAGGCCTGTGCTACTGCTTGCGACTTTGGACGTTAAAAACGCGTTCAATAGTCTTAGATGGAGCGATGTATTAAATACTCTGGAGTACAAATTCTCGGTGCCACACTACATCTTGGCCATGATAAGTAGTTATCTGAGTAACAGACAGCTGGTGTATAACACAAGCTCGGGACCAAAGGTGAAGCTCATAACATCAGGTGCGGCACAAGGATCTATCCTAGGCCCCGACCTATGGAACGTTAACTACGATGGAATCCTGAGAGAGGATATGCCAGAGGGAACCTTTTTGGTTGGATACGCGGATGATATTGCAGCTGTTATTACGGCCAGGAATACGGAAGAGACACAGCGAAAACTTAGACGTGTCATATTAAGAACAAAAACGTGGTTGGATTCCCACGGCCTAGACCTGGCCATGCATAAAACGGAATTACTGCTGATCACTGGTCGTCGTATCCCTTTGCACGTGGACATGAGTATTGGAAACGAGGTAATCAGGACCAAGAGCTCGGTAAAATACCTGGGAATAAGGCTGGATCCCAGGCTGACATTTTCGTACCAGATTCAGTACTCTGCTAACAAAGCCCAGAAGATCGTTGGACAGCTCAGCAGATTAATGGCGAATATTGGAGGACCGCTACCGACGAGAAGGAGACTCCTGATGGAGATCGGAAACAGTATTATGCTCTATGGGAGCGAGATTTGGGCCGAAACGCTAGATGTCAAAAAGCGGGCAAGGTCACTTGTATCGGTACAGAGAACGGCTGCATTGCGTATCACGTCGGCATATCGCACAGTGTCCGCACCAGCCGTACTTGTGATAGCAGGTACAATCCCTGTGGATCTGCTGGCGGCAGAGCGGATGGAGATATATAGAGCGAAATCGGCTGGAGATCATATAACCGGCCACTTCAGGGAAAACACCGTCTCAAGATGGCAACGACGATGGAACGAGGAAGATAGAGGAAGGTGGACGGCGAGACTTATCCCGGACATAAGGCCATGGATTGGTCGGAAATTTGGAGAGGTAAACTATTACGTTACGCAGATGCTATCGGGTCACGGATATTTTAGGAAATATCTGCACAGGATAGGCAAGACCGCTTCCCCTCACTGTCTTTACGAAGAAGGGGAAGTTATTGATGATGCAGAGCACACGGTTTTCGAATGTGCACGCTGGCAGAGCTATCGCTCTGTACTGACGTCGGAAATCGGAATGATCACGGCCGCTAACATTGTCGGTGTTATGACTTCGAGCAGAGAAAATTGGGCTTCAGTGGCGAATTACGTGGAGCGCATTCTAAGGCTGAAGAAGAGAGACCTTGAGGCTGCAGAACAGGCAGGCACGCCGGCATAATTTATACGGACATATGTGTCAAAGGAAACCGACACGGGATCCTGATCTAAAGGAATAGTGGAGACACGTGAATGTCTCCTCAATTTACGACACGCAATCCGGACGCGGATATGAACACGCAGGGGCCAAATGGCCAAAAGGACTCCACTCCGAAGTAATACCACCGTAGTTCCGGAGTGGGCACAAGTCCACGAGACGAGGGGGGGAGTTTAGTGGGTGAGGGCCCCACACACGGAGGATGTGACGACTTCCTCTATGGTGCTGTTAGGAACATTCACTCCTCGGCGTGAAAAAAAAAAAAAAAAAAAAAAAAAAAAGATATTCATCTGTGTTATTTGCCATACACCTTCTACAGAATCTTGAATATGAAGAAAAAGAATCGCAAGACTAACAGAAGCTGGTATCTTAAATGAGTGTCGAAAGACACTGTGTAAGGACCAAGGAATTTTATTTTAAATTCTTTGAATTACTTTTTCCTTAAGAATTTCTATAATTGCTTACGTCTCCGATTTTTGATGAGAATTTCTGATAATGTTGAGAATAAATATTGAAACAATTTTCATTGTAATCTCTCCTATTCGATTATCTACACACTTTTTCCTCTGTTACTACCATTTTCTTGCAATACAAAAAACATGCGTTGCTGTAAGTAATTGTGAGGATTTTTGTTTTCCAAAATCATTTAAGAACTTAAACACGTTTTTGTGTTTCAATGACATTTTAGTTAATTAACAAACACTTACGGGGGGATGGACTTGTACTTTAAATTGAAGTGCTACACGTTTTATGTGAATAAGTACCTCCTGCCCCATATACTTGTTTCTTTTTTTTTTGTTTTACTTGGAAAAAACTATTTACGGTTAAGAGATATGGAGAGATATGGCAACGACGTCTGAAGGCTACTAATATGTATGTACTATACTATACATGTGTATTTAAGTTTATGTGTAGATAGTAGTTGAAAGAAAACACAAGAAAGAAATGAGGAGAAAAAAACACAATTCGTTAACACCTACTTTGAATTGGTTTTAAAAATCTCGTATTGAGAAAATGTTTGAAATGTGAATTTAAATTCGGTATGGGATTGAACGTGAACATGAATTACTCACATACATACATGATTGGTCATTACATTCATGCAGTCAGGATTACTTAGTAGCTTCTCATATCACTTATGTGATGTGTGTTAATTTTATACATGAGTGGTGGGGTCTGCAGATTAAAGTCGTTTCCGAATAACAGATTTTTGAGAAACTTTTTCATGGTAATTATGTACTCTCAGAGCTTTTGGCAGAAATCTGCTAACAGGAAGTTGCCGAAGAAACAGTTGTCCACAGCCACTCGAACAATTTTATTAATTTTTTTTCTGTATGTGCATAGAAACAATTTTTTTCTTTTACTTTTTGGCGGTTCAGTGATTTTCATTTTTTTGGAGTGGCCCATACGGCTTGTATGTTTAGCAATCATCAAGGTTTACACAATCGCACAATATTCCTTCAATGTTCTTCAGTGTGTTCGTTGAAAAAAAAAGTCTTCCTTTTTGCTCTTCTTTTGTGTTGTATTTACAGTATATGTTAGTGTTGGTAAATATCCTTATACGTGTGCATGTTTTCTGAATGAATCTCTGTATAGGTTTTGGGTCTAACCTCGTTTCTCAATGTGTGTATGCATGCATGTGGGAAATCGTGTTAGAAAGATAGAAAAACACAAAAATCGAACGAAATGAAAAAGCCAAAATAAGAAAAACACGGTAAATTGCAAAATGGTTTTATAGTCTACGTAAGAAACACGATCTTTTCTCCCATGATTTAAAAGTGTTTTTGAAATTTTCAAGATACTTTTTTGTTGTACGTATTGTAGCTGTTAATGTTTTTTTTTTTTTTGCTGTAAGTTTTTCCTACATGTTTTTCTCTTTCAGTTTTTGCTTGTCGAACAAAGTGTTGAGCTTAGTCGACGTCAATAAGTCTGGTGCCACTTTTTTTTATATTTTGTGGATGTTGCTGTTCATGGTATCTGGAAATATAATCGACAGTTGGCGCGTATGGTATGTTTCTACCATATGAGTTAAACATTTTTAAAGGTAAGGCTGTGGTTATTCACAAATCGTTCATTTAAACATTCGTTTGTTCCAAATCCATACAATGTTTTCAGATCAGAGACTGATCGTTTAACTGTGGCATACTTTGTAATTTCTGAGTCTATAGTACCATGCCTTCTATCCACCCACAGATAAGCTGCTTGATACGTATAATCTTTTATCGTAGTTTTTTATAGGATTTCATGACGGAACCCAGACAGTAGATTAAGGTCTCTATGATGTATCAGCGATGTGAAATACCTTTAGTTCTGCTCCAAACTAGACTTCTCTGCGTACTTTAAGCGAGGTCTTGTACAGCATTAAAAATTACTCAGGATTGTTTTTAGAATATTCAAAATAATTCAGCATACTAAAACCTGCTGACATCAGTAATATCCGCCGTATTCACTTGACTTGACTTGACTTGACATTTCGTCTACTATTTGTTTTTATCATTGGGACACAGGACATGGGAGGTGTAGTTTTGTAGTAAAATACTCTGGATTTATACGACACACCTAAAGAGTGCCCTGTACAAAATAGTACGCGTACCAAAAAACTGTATGGAAAATAATAGCAAAATCCACATATTTCCTGGCATCTATCTAGAGGGACACCTCCTATTCTTTGTTTTTTCTCTTCTCTTTACATTTTCATAACTTGGCAACTCATAAATTTAAATTTTATTCAAGGCATCATATTCTGTGCCGCTCCGTTCATAATAGTTTTCGTTGTGTTTTGTGTCTCTTGTAATTCAATTTTTTTTTTGTTTCGTTTTCTTTTGAGGTTGTTTTTATTTTTTTTATTTTTGTTCAGAAGTGAAGGTCATAAAGTGTGGATCTGTGTGGATTATTTATTTATTTACATTATAATACGTTGTTGTTTTTATATTTTTGTTGTTGTAATGTACACAAAAATATTATTTATGCATTTAACCTCAATAAATGTATGTATTGCAGACAATGGATAAATCGTTGCTTTGTTTCATTATATCTTTTTTAGTCTTCCGATATAAGCTTGTGAAGTATAAAATTTTTTGGGAACAAGAGAGAATGTTTTACACAATGAAATGGAAAACGAAAACGTTTTACATAAAAATTTTTAGGCTTCTGTGTAGGTCATGACTATAAATATGGCAAGAAAACATAAAATGGTTTAAAGAAGGCCTATTGATTAAAAGGCTTAAACTTTTCGTTAAAAAGAAGCAAGTTAATCTTTAATATGGATATAAACAACATGTCAATAATGTAGAGGATTAATATGATAGTCGCCGTGGTCTAGTAGGTAGTGTGTTCGCTTATTATATGTAAAACCCGGGTTCGTGCCCCAGGCCAGACATCAAAGCGGAATATGAAAAAATTATTTCTTCGGCGACTTCCTCTCAGCAGATTTCTGGCAAAAACTCTGAGAGTAAATAAATCTGTCACGAAAAAGGTTCTCAAAATCTGTCGTTTGGAGCCGACGTTAAACTCTAGGTCCCGCCACTCAAGTATAAAATTAAAGGCACACAACATGAGTGGTGCGAGAAGCTAGGCCGTAATCCTGACTGAAGGGTTGTAATGGCCAATTATGTATGTATGTATATTTAATATGAGAATCTGCCTGATGTAGAGTCACCGCAGTCTAGTAGGTAGTGTGTTCAAACTTCTGAGAGTAAATAATAGTACCATGAAAAGCTCCTCAAAAATCTTTAGTACGGAATCGACTTTAAACTGTAGATCTCAGGCCACTAATGGATAAAATTTACACACACAGCATAGGTGATGTGACAAACTGAAGGATTGTAATGACCAACTTATGTATGTATGTCTGTGTATGTAAAGAAAAATGTATACCTAAATTTTTTCGTACTCATTCCTCAATTCATATAGAACTTCGCCTATGTTTCTTTACTACACCATAGTTGCGATTGGGCTCTCTAAATAATAAATCTGTAAATTATGAGCAATATTGATGTTAAACCATGTGTTTAAATATGAAACTTCTTTATAAATTTGATCAAAAACAAAAAATAAAAGGCTTTAACCCAGTCACAAAATTTACTTCTAAAACAAGTTCTTATTTTCCATTTTTAATATTAGCACCGAGAAATATCAAATGATAGAATTAAGATAAAAATAAATTTTTGAATTATGAAAAATAGGCATTATTTTGTTACACACTTTTCTATTTTTATAGACAGAATGTGTATCAAAAAAAAAATTTTTTTATTTTATTTTCCTGCAATTGATTTGAACGTAGGATAGAAAAAGACAAAAAATAAAATTAAAGGATTTATTTCAAATGGAAAATCCATATCTAGATTCTCTCTTTATATTTTTAATCTGTCAGTATCATAATTTATTTGTTTAATCTTTTTATTTCCAAAATCTCTTTGTTTACAAACATCAAAATTGAACATTTTATTCTTCATTTATATTAAAGATACAGTAGTGTTAGGAGAAATAAGGCCACAAATTGTAATATACGCATACATACATACATACATACATACATACATACATACATACATACATACCTGGTTATTACAATCCATTAGTCAGGATTGCGACCTAGGCTTCTCACACCTCTTATGTTGTGTTATGCGTTAATTATATACATGAGTGGCTGAACCCACAGCTTAAAGTCAACTCCAAGCGACAGATTTTTGTGAAACTTATTCATGGCAATTTTATTTACTCTCAGAGCTTTCGCTAGAAATCTGCTGAGAGGCAGACGCCGATGAAATGTTGTTTCCTATTTCCATTCGTTGGAGATTGCTATACGAAATTCCAGTCAAAGTCAAACTTTGAACCTCGTTCACCAGCTTTATTACGATTTTCAGACTTCTACACCAAGCACCTCCTGGGTATTTTCTAGGCCAACATCTTTGTAATACCTTCCTAAAAATCCATTTTAATTCATTTCCATTTTTTGAGCACTGATGTTGGCTCCACTGTCTTTGTAGTTCGTCATAAGAGAACTAATTGTATAGCCAGTGTTTTACTACAATTGAATTTGACTATTTTTCAAAAGGTATTTAATATTTCGTTCAAGACTGTTTGTTAAAGAAAAATTGTTGCAAATTAAACAATTTTATTTTCAAAGTATTTTTCCACAAGAACAGCATTAGAAACATTTTTTATTAGTTTTTCCTCTACGAGGGTGGTACGAGGGTCCTTTTCTAGTATCTTCAATTTCTCGTTGATCAAACAACATAATAATATCATTTAGACTCGCTCCATAACAGATATGATTTCAATTGTTGTTTAACTGAATATACATATGTATATGAATCATTCCAAATTGAAAACCATCAAATACAAAATAATTTTAGATTTTGAAATTGCCTACGATGACTCTGAAGTTAACGATATCGTTCTGATAATTTTTATATCAAATTTTTATTCATTATTTGTTTACGCACTCTTTTGTACAATCTTGAATAATTAATTCAAAAAGACGAATTTTCATCTGGAATTCAAAGGTGAATTGCAGATAAATGGCAACGATTTTGTAGCGTATTGTAGACGGTGATTGAAACCGTGTTACTTATGGTGACGTACGTGTTACTTATGGTGACGTAGTCTTAGTTCGATCCCTGTCAGTCGGGGTAAGTTGGCTCTGCGCCAAAAAAAAAAAAAAATTATACAGTTTACTAAGACTTGCTTGTGCAAATCGATAGCGATACGCCTGAAGCTATACTTTGGATTTGTAATCAATGAATGCCACTTGTAACTTCTGTAACAGACGGATAATAAAATTTTTATAATGCCAACTACTTACCAGATAAACATACACATACATACATACAAAATTGGTCATTACAAGCGTGCAGTTAGGATTACCACCTAGCTTCTCACACAACTTATATCATGTGTGTTAAAATGCTACATAGATGGCGGAACCTTGTTGAGAAACTTTTTCGTGGCAATTTTATTTATGCTCACGGTTTTTGCCGAAAATCTACTGAGAGGTAGTCGCCAAAGAAATATTATTTTTTATATTTCGTTTTATTAGAGATTGTCTGACCTGGAGTTAAAAACGTGGCCACACGTCTAATAATTCAACATATTACCTACTAGACTACGGAGTTTTCATGAAATCTTATTAACAGCCTACGTACTTTTTATACATTTTTTTATTCTATTTTTTCTTTATTTCTTTTTGCTTTAAAATATTTCTTTTATAAAATTCATTTTTACTCAATTTAGTATGTATTATTGTTGTTTCAGATGTTGTCTCTATTGCCTATAAAACTAAGTTATATACTGGAAATGATTTTTCAATTTGTTTAATTTATGATATCAAATGGCAGAATATTTAAAGATTTTATCTTTTTTAATTTCAATTTCAGAAAAAATACGAGAATATAAAAGTAATATTCAGTATATCTGTGTCAAGAACACATACAGTTGTACAGTGTTAGAGGATAGAAATCAAGAATGAAAAATTGTAAAAAAAATTGGTTTGGCAAACACAACAATATCCCTGTGGATTAACTTTAAATCAATGGGATACATCTATAAGGCCAACTCGTATGAACTTTTAGAACTTTTCCGACCACTTAAGACCAAATCTTTGATGTTATATAACATAAGAGTTTCGTAAGCATATACAGGTGATGTTAAATCGAAGTGGTAGCCTTGATTACCAAAATAAACTTGAGCACTCACAGCAGCTCGTTAATGCAACTCCACCAAACGCATGCAAGTATTTGGTCAACGCAGGGCTTCACAATCGAACGTAATTAATGATGTCCGAAATTGCTGCTTTACGCCAGATGTTGAAAAGGATAGGTTTGTATATGTTACCACTTAGGAGATGTCTAATTGTCTATGAGCAATTTAGTTTAAGAGCTCTACCTCTACTTTTACTACAATGAGAGTTCCAGTGAAGACAGATTTTTAACAATCTCCTCGTAGTATTTCCTGACAAATCCAATGCAATGTTCTGCGTCTTACTTCTTTATCATATTGTCCTGCATTACATACGACCTTTAAGATCAAACGATTGTGGACAAGGCATAGACATGAAGACTCGGTTCAAACCCCAGGTCTAACTAACATTGCAAACAAAACGAAGTATGAAGCAATATTTTAGCGATGTTTTCCTCTTCTCAGATATCTGTTAAAAATTGCCATGAGAGATTAATCAAAAATCTGTCGTTCTCTAGGATTTAATTACGGACATATATTACACTTTTGTACTGAAAATATTTGTACCGACTGGTTTTGTGATATCGCTGTGCGATTAATCTGCCATTTGATTTTCTTTGCTGCAAGCGATTTTTGTCAGATTCTGAGTATATTATGTCTGCTTTCCTTCTTTTACGTCTTCCAGACAGCTCAGAAAATTATCGCTAATGAGAAACTGTTTTATTGGGTGTCGCGTAATAATATCTGGAGATTCCCATGTAAATTTGTTTACTTATATTGGATTTAAAAAAACTCAGGCATATATATATATAAGATGTCATTAAAATATTGTTTACTCTGCCTCTTGTTTAACTTTATACAGGCGTATTTTATATTTCCACATGTTCTTTTCTAATATTCTTCAGCGTTAAATGGCATGGAAATTTTATGAAAAATATCTCGTTATTTTCTTATTCTTATAATAACGTAAAAATTTAATTGAATCATAAAATCGTGCATATGTACAGATTTAATATTATCTTTGACTTTGGCGTGACATCAGCGACTTTAAAATGTTTTAAGAAGTGAGGTGCCATTTTGGGTTTGGGGTTTGTTTGTTATGATGCCATATAATACCCTACCTTTATGAACTTCTAATTCATTATTTTCATAATTTTGATTGATCTACTGCATGCTCTAGGATGTTAGATTTGCTTGTCCTTCTACTACTACTACAGCGTTGTTCCTGTAGCTTTCAGTCGCGTTATGGGTAATTTATTTCTAGGCTCTTACTTTATAGGTGCTCTCAGGTCTCCATTAGAACACCCATAATATTCCTCTGAATAATTTGTAAAAGTTTTCGTTATTAATTTGGTAGAGACAAAACTCTAGGTTATGAATAATTTTAACAAGTCTAGCATATTTCTCTACCACTTTTAACACTCCAATTATGCCATAATTCTTATAAGTAAGGTGCACATATCGGCTTATGGTTTAGATTCTACAGCGACCAGTTGGTGATAGTGTCGAAAGATTTTTTCGAAATTGAATCCAATGTGTGGCACAGTTGTACGACAGATTATTGTATTCGGTACTGCCCCGCATTATAGTCTGCCATATAACATGTTATGCTTAGTTGTACTAAACTGTGCCTCGAAATCTAAGAAGAACAAGTATATCCATTCAATTTTTTGTTTCAGATTAATGTGATCATTACACTTGAAATCCAGCTTCTCCAAGAATTCCGTTGCTTCAAGCAATATCCCGTAATAAATGACAAATCACCTTAATATTGCTAATTATAGGTAAGAGCAATGAGCGTAATGCATGCCATGGATTCCCATTTGCCATTATTTCATGCCACTGACTGTCCTAATTATCTAAAGTTTTCTGAATTACCTTACAATTAACTGATTCGGTCTATTTTAATGCATTCACTTATTAACCCTGAATCATGTGGTCTTTAAAAGAACGCTCTGTAGATTACAGGTCATTATTGAGATTACAAATGGATTTATACGCCGGCCAACTAAATAACCATAAATGTACTGCGTAGCGTGTAACAGTGGCATGCAAATGTGTTTTTATATTTAATTTTATATTCCAAACATATATAACTCACGTACACAAATACGCATTTGGATTGGGAATATTTGAATATTTTTGTCACGTTTTAAACACGTATGTACTTTCAGTTTTGTCTGCCAATTGTTTTTATTTTGTGTCATATTTATTTCAAAAATTCATTGAAATAGGATAAAAAAGACAAGAGAATGAAAGAGAGAATGTGAACTAAAATACATAATATCGACATATTTTAATACAACAACAATAATATGTGAAATAAGAAGGCCCGCTGTTATTTCCAATCTCTTTCCTTTAAATTTAATTTTTTAATTTTTTACGCTTTCTTACGCTTATATTATTGACTTTTGTGCTGTTTTTGTTATAACAAGCTGAAAAATCGTTTTATATATGACATACTTATTGAATCTAAAAGAGAGAGTGATTTTTATGCTGCTACGAAAATGGGCAGCTGTTTGACCCTATAGAACAGTGAGAAAAATTGGAGAGAAAATGAGGATGTTAGTTCATGTGCATGTGTGCACATTTGCCTTTTGGCTTTCACATTAATTACAAATGTATTGCTTGTTTAGGTAATGACACACACATACTCAAAACAAAAACACATTTGCCACTATTTTTGACCTCATTCTCTGTGTCTTTGTTTACATGTAGTCTTTACTACTTTCTCTCACTATGTGTACAGTGTGTGTATTTGTGTTTGTGTATTTGGCTTTCAACTAAACACCAAACATGTAGTCATAGCCAGCCACGAGAAACGAATGAATAAAAATTGGCGCATTGCAGAAATGGTTTCGCATAAAACTTAAAGCAGTCGAACACTTTATGGACCAACACAGAGGCCTTAATCAGTTACGCTGTAAATTGAATACATAACAGTTAGTGTAGCAATAGCAGCAGTAGTTTCTCACAAAATTTAATAATTTAAACAGAGTAAAAGGTGAATCAGGTTTTGCATTTTGGTGTGCATTTCAATTTAACTTATGTAGTAACAGTGATGGAAAAATACTTTCACATTTTCACATTTAAAAACGTGTATTTACGAGTCTTGGTACACATCTGTTAAGGGCGCATATAGTTTAAAACATGGGCATTCTTCAATGTCGTCTAATTTTTGGAATACAATTTTGCGGCCCTTGGCAGTCGTTATTTTAGAGCTAATTGAACCATATAGTAGGAGTTGGCTCACTAGACGTAAGACCACTGTTCAAGCCCCAGCTCGTAACCAAGGGGGAAGCCATGTTCAAATACATTCGTACTCAGGTGTAGCAGCTGCTATATTTGGGGGCGTTGGAAGACGCATTGTATTTCACCCTGTACGAAGAGCACCATGGGATTAGGTCCACGCGGACTGGGACCCACGTAAAAATCAATCGTCGTTGTTCAAGCCCCAGGTCAAACATTTACAACAAAATGAAATTTAAATAAAATAAATAAATTTCGGCGACTGCCTCTCAGCAGATTTCTGGCTAGAACTCTGAATGTAAATTAATATACAATGAAAATATTTCACAAGAATCTGTCGTTCGGAGCCGACTTTAAGCAGTAGGTGACGCCACTCATGTACAAAATTAACAGAAACAACATAAGTGGTCTAAGGATCTAGGTAGTGATTCCGACTGATGGATTGTTATAGTGAGCAATTATGACATACATAAAATGTGAAGGCACAACGTTAACTTATGAACCATTTTAGCTTGTCCATCAAATTTCTTTCCAATTTTTCACACTCAAATTATGTCTGATTTCTTGTAATATATCGTCCATTTGTTTGTGATTTACGCCTTAAATTCTACGGTGACCGCTTTGTGATAATGCCGCGCGACTATAACGAATTATATACATATGCGTATAACAACGCATTTTCCTGCCTTTTTTCAGTTGCATAAAGTACGCTATTTCATCTAAGAAGGTGATTGCTTTATTGCATCAATTTTTAGTATGATAGGTTAGCCATCGTTTCGTGTCTAAGAAATATAGCATTCAGTGTTTAAAAATTGAATTTTAGTACTTTAATGTAATATTTTTAATCATGTTCTGTGTTCGAATATGTATTTGTTTACGGACATATGTATACTTAATATTTAATTATTTTGAAAAATATTGCTCATACGCTACATATGCTTACTTAAAGTAGGAAAAAGAAAGAAATTTTATGCTTCGAGCAAAACATTCTTCCTTTACAATTTTAAAACCTTAACTTAATTCGTAATTAATGGTAAAAAAATAGGAAAATGGCTGTAAATCGTTTGAGCCAAATACATAAAAAATATTAAATTAAAGTAAAATTGATTAGAGTAAAATTGATTATTATGTACAAAAATTTATAACAAAAAAATTAGATGTTTACTTTTTAAGTATCTTTTTAAATTCTGTTCATTGTTCTTTATATATTTCAGAATGAGAAGGTGTCCTGCTTATTTTTTTTTATTTTTTTTTCCAGATATGTATCTAAGATTAGGTGGCGAACCCCCTCGAAAGATGAGGTCCCACCTAGGCCAGCATTTAGACCCATTGTATCATTGTATTGTATCAGATATTTTACTTCTCTTTTAATTATTTAATACCACTGTAATCTTGTCATTCTCTCCATAGCTTCCATACGATATTATAACTTCAACAGCAGAGTATTATACAGAAATTCAAAAATTATACACAGCGTATGTTTTTAAATGATTATGTTTAAATTTAATAGCTGAATACCAACAACAACAATAAAAATATTATCATAACCATCATTGAAGTAATATTCAACATCGTTATCATTTACCATAAACATGGCCAGAATAGTTCAACGAAAAAAACAACAACACTATTAAACATTTAAAAACATACGTACAAATATGCTTACGTTACAGCTACAATAACAAACAAAAAGAGAAGCAAGAAATGGGAGAATAAGTTACATTGTGATGAGATTTAACGTTCATGTTTTACAAGTTTATGATGGCAATTTGTCAACTAATGGTGTGGAAATCCATATTGTCGACGTGCTAAACATTTGCTTGTTGTTTGATTTTTTCTGCTGCCGTTCCTCCCTTTAATAACGGGGTTAACATTTCTCTCGCATATACTTCCATACTCCCTCTTTCTAGCCATGTAACTATTTATTGCTGTATAGCTACTGTAATAGTTATTGTATTGGTATTCTTTCCACTCATGGTCGTTGTTTTTCTATACATAAATATGTTTTGGCTGGTCTTGTTGTTACTACTGTCAGCAATTTTTACTCTTTGTTGTTTTCAGTTAGCAGTTACCCACAATCTTTCACTCACTACAATCTCCACAGAACAGTTCATTTCCCGCTCTGCATTGATTTTTCTACTTTATGATGGAAGTGGTTGTAAAACAATACCATTCAATAACATTAATTTGCACTCGAAAGTTGTTGAAAGCAAAACAAAAAATAACAATAACAACAACAACAACATTAATAGTAACGACTATGCTAACACAATAGAAAAGTTTCTACACATTGTTGCGTGTACATATTCATTTGTCTGCTACAACGTACGTAATTTATGCAGGAAACTTATGAGGCAATGGAGGAGGAAGGTTGAAATATAACAGAAATGGATACAAAATCAAATCGTTTGCAAGAAACTTTTAATGATTTTGAATTACAAATTAATTGTTAATGACACCAATTGCACCATTTTCTCGTTTTACAGAAATTACAATTTCAAAGCAGGTCCATAGTTGCTCTAAGGAGTATTTCATTCCCAAAACATTTAATAAGCAGAACATTTATTATACTTGATCGTTAACCTCTCTAAATAGAAGTGAAATGAGGAATAATTTCTCTAGTTCAATACAGATTAAAATGCGTGGGGATTAAAATGTGAGGTTGAAATATTAAGCCCGTTCACCTTGAAAATGACAATCTGCTGGACTATACCTAGCATTTAGAGAACGCAAAATATTATACTCTTTGAACTTTTCTACCAATTTTCCATATTCATAGCGAAACATCGTCTTTCTTTTGTTATCATTATAATGAAACGATTTCCAACACATTATTAACACTTTAAATATACAAACATATTTAGTGTCATGTTAGCATGTAATTATATAACCTTCGAACTGTTTCTATTGAAGCCTTAGATTCAATTAGAAAAACCTTTTTAGCTATAAATTACCATATGATACTCAATGAAATATCGTATGAACAACTTCATCATCATAATCACTATCAGCTGTTGGCACTTTAAATGGCTGTTTATGTCAGCAAGATATTCTTGATTTAACAATATTGTTGATAGCCTCCTCAATATATATTTACTCAACTACATATACAAACAATCACTGACATGTTTATGTTGTTCAACTACATTTCCTTTGAAAAATGTTAACACAAAATAAGCATATTCTCCCACACATACTTGTTCAGTGGGGTAGAGTTGGTTTAGTGTTGCCTTGTACGTGTGCCTTTGTCTACGATTTGAAAAACTAACTGCATAAAGTGGATTGTAAACCAAATTGTCCGAAAATGCATTGAGTTCCAGTCTCCATTTTTCCAGTCCAGTCTTTGCTAAAGTTAGTTTAGCCGCGAAAAAGTGAACTACTTTCCTATTATTGACAGTAGTTCACCAGGAAACGGTTCTCAGTCTCAACAGCACATTTAATTGCCGTAGACGATTCTCTCAATAATTCAGTCAGAATTCTAGAAGCACTCAATATCAAGGGCTGCGTTTGTAACGTTTTAATGTCTGCAGCGAAACTTTTAATAAAATCCTTCGTGAGGGCTCTCTACTTGGAAGAAAAGTGACTCAAGACTCACCAACAGGTGGATTTCTATTGGCTCTGTTGTAAAGAATCGATCAGGAGAAACTGATGGGTGAACTGAAACCAGATGTTTGAATATTATCTGGCCATTGATGTATTAGATTATGATCCGCTTATAGTTTTTCTTCAACCCATAAGTGCTGTCATGTAGTTTAAGCTTCTGTTCGTTATCGCCGTAAAATATTCTTATCCACAAAGCTAAAGTATCTGGATTCCAAATTTTTCTCGACTGATGAAAGAATGGAAAGATAAAGAGAGCGGCCATACCGTTCTACATACAAATACATGCCTCGGACCTGCCACGACGTACTGGCTCTATTGAAATGTTGTAGAGCCAGCCTTGTTTTAGAGAGCCCGCCTTTGGTGGACATTCAACTGCACAGATTACTGTTACTCTCTGTTCGACTGTAACTATAGCATTATTTGTTGTAATCAATAAATTCTCCTCTAGACTATTATAGAAACAGAGGGCTGGTGACAGAAAGGTTCCTACCAGTTCACGACGTAAACATATTCGGGTCGTTTACATGGTATGATGTACATGCTTTGCTTGATGGAAGATTTGGATTCCAACTAGAAAATTCTGGTCTATCGACCGCAATAGCGAGATTTATTTCAAATTAGAGTTGATTTAAGAAGGGTTCTGTCGGATCACTGGTGTGAAAATTGGATATCTGGTGACAGTGGAGTCTAACCCTTCATAAACTGTCCACCACCTAGTTTAATCTACCAACGCTAAGGAGAGGTTATTTACCAAATTAGAGTTCTCTAACTCCTTAACAATTTCAAAATTTTCAATAGAAGCCAGAGAGTAACACTACCTACATGTGTTTACTGAAATATAAATCCTTTCTTCCATGTGTAGGATCACACATATGCCCATATTTACGAAAAGATAACACATATTGTTTTAGTCAACATTATAAACAAGTTTTTCTTACTATTGCTGCTCTTGCTGTTGTTTTATTATTTTATTATATAGGAGATAAAGAAGAAGAGGATAAACAGGATATGAATCATTATTTTTGCAACATAACAAGTCTATATAATGTATGGTTGCCAGGCACGAAACATGTTTACAACAACAAAGAATGTATGGCAGAGAACAAATGTGAGCGAGTGAGTAAATGAGTACTATAAGAGTACAAGTACAAGTACCTATACAAATGTGTGTTTATGAAAGTCCCTCTTCGGCATTTATAGGAACACTTATGCACACAAATTTCTATCAATTCTTGTTTTTGTATTTCCCTTCTGTTCATTAACTCTGTTCCATTCTAGTGTTCCATGCTAATGCTCTTCTTGTTTTCATTTTATTCTGTTTTATCATTCACATTGCCTATGTTATACCAGATATTTTTCCTTCTGTTATGAGTATATTTGGGTCTGTGTTCAAATACGAAATCTTTTTTTCTTTTGGATGTATATGTTTGTTCATTTTAATTTCATACAATATTTTATATTGTTGCTGCTGGTGTTGTTGCTGTTGTATGATATTTTCTGTTATAGTCTGTTGTATTGTTTCTGTGTTTTAGTCGTTGATGTATTGTTTATTTCACGCCATTTCCCTGTTCCCATAGTCATCAACATATTCAGCATAAATCTTAGTTGTTGTTGCTATTGTTCTACTCTCTCTCGTGCTCATTGCTTTAGAAAGAAAAAAGCCAAAACACAACTCATAGTGATTGATGACTGACGGCTATAAATTTAAAGAGCAAAAGGCAAATGTTTTCTATTTTAAACGTTGTTAAAGAGAGAAATAAAATGCGTTTTGGATTTAAAATTTTTCTTTTCAAATAGTATTTTAAATAAATTTAATAATTTAATAAAATACTGTAATATACGAAAACGTAATAAACGTGTAATAGCGAAAACGATATGCCGATATAACTCTTCAAAATTCTACGTAAACTGGTGCGTGAAATTTTCAATCCTTGGGAACGATAACGTGTTGATGTTGATGGATTCTCATGGACACTCTCAGAAACAGCTTCAATATTTTCGGATGCACTGTACGAGCACGTTCACGTCTTGGCGCATCAGCAATGAAATCAGTTTCACGAACTTTAGCAATAAACTTTCGTATGCCGGGCACTGTTGGTCCTTCTCTGCGACCAAATTTTGTATTTGTATTCCATTTTTTCATTACGTTTAGTGGAGATAATATACTTAATTTTGTGGCAGAATGGAATGACATAAGTATTGCCAGATTCGAAATAACCGATAATTCCAATTTAATTTGATAGACTTCCCAACCGGTATAAATCTCTTAATGGTGTAATCATGTTCATTTTTACATATGTAGCGTATGAGTAATATTTAATTATTTTTGCAATATATCACTCATACGCACCATATGTAAACAGACGAGTCTTTAATGTCAAAAGTGGAAATGAAACAAGAACTCTTATGTTAATAAATTATAATAAAATGTTTGT
The DNA here is from genome assembly GCA_930367235.1 of Sarcophaga rosellei. NCBI lineage: Eukaryota > Metazoa > Arthropoda > Insecta > Diptera > Sarcophagidae > Sarcophaga > Sarcophaga rosellei. The sequence goes on from OV884019.1 coordinate 35,401,786, forward strand.
TAAAAATTTTAAAAGTTATTTAAACAAAGTTTTCAATTTCAATTACATTATTAGAGACAAAAAGAAATTAAAAATGTTAATAAAAATAAAAGTTTTCCGTTATTTATTACCCCAGAAATCACACAGTTAGAGTAAAGTGTTATGTCATAAAGTTGAAACCAGATGAACAATGTTGGCAAATGCGTTTTTTTAATTATTCATCTATTCATTCATTCATTCAGTCATGTATTCAGTCATTCATTTCTACAGTTTTTTTTTCATTTTTGATATTGCTAACCACGCATTTAGTCATTTCATTCATTCATTCATTTTATTTTCTCATTTACAATAAAAAAATAGCAAAAATCTTTCATCATGATTGCAAGATGATGGCAAGATGAAAACGGAAAATATTATGAAAAAAAAGTATCCAAGAAAAAGGAACTTTTTCAACACAATACTGTAGATAATGAGACAAGTTAAGCTGTTGAATTGTCATTAGGGAATTATGGTGATTATGCTAAATGAGTAGTTTATTGTGGTGACAAGATGACACTGCTATCCTTATCTGCATAGTAAACTCCCAATGTTATCCTTAGTGCCATTAAAGAAAATCTTAATATCAAATACATTAAACCATTAGCCAAGGATTGTTAGAAAATATATATTTTGTGTGACGTTTCATTAATTTTCTCAATACCCTTCCTCTCTTGCTGTTTCCTAAAAGCGCACACCATAATTATTTTTCAATTTAACTTTCATAGAAATTAATCAATTACTGTTGATACCTGCCATTGACTGACTGACGGGTAAAAATTTCATTTTTTAACCCCCTTTTCTATTTTAGTGTTTAATAAGCGCGTTAACAGTAATCAATTCATTTCAATTTGTAAGCCTTTTCTTAATTTTGTTTTTCCTTTTAGTCAACATGAAAACGTTCCTTTTATCATTGTTGTGTCTTAATTTTGTCTATTATTTCTGTTCTATTACTCCGGCATAAAAGTTCAACAACAACTATGCTAAGAAACAACATGAATATACAGACAGACAGCTATACGAAGTACAAACTAAAACAATTTCTTCACAATTAGACCTCCAAACATTATTTCCACTCAAAACTGAAACTACTACTGCGGCCATGATTGGTGTAATCCTGCATAGGAGGACATTTAAACGAATTCAATCAATAATCTCTTAAAATTCTCATACCAAGTTGTTTTCATGAGTATAAAAATCCATAATTAATAACAATTTAATTCCTTTACATTACTAGTGAATCTGTTTCGTTAGCCAACAAACTAAAGTTACCTTTGTTGCCAACTAAAAAAAACTACAATTTCCTCTATAATTTTAGCCTAAACCCTTTTCTTCTTGAACAAAACTGCCTTATTTAATGAAACAAACTTTTCTTATTTCTCTTCTTGTCTTTTGCTAAACAAAAAACTGTAGAAAACTGTTAAGAAAGCATGAAATGTCGAAAATAAATTTATTGCCGTTGGTCCTTTCAATTTGTTTAGCTACACAAAATATTGCATACTCTTAGGTGCACACACACAAATTCTACGAGGCTATGAATGTATGAACGTTTCTTTCATAAGTAGCGCAATTGTATGTGAGTGAGTGAGCACAGTTAAAGTTACAGTTGAAGGAAAAACTTCAAGAAGGAATAGAAGAAAGGAACGAAAGAAAAATAAGAATCACTTAACATGGTGAAATAATATAAGTAAAGGCAGGAGCAAAGAAAAAAGTGAAAAAAACCGAATTGAAGCAAAAATAATAAAATTGTTTGACAAACTATTTTATTTGCGATTTTATACTTTTTAATAGTTCGTATTACCCACTCTTTTTCTACCTTCTTTACGCATCTCTTAACTCTAAGTTCTCACCCTTCCAATTGTTGGTTTTTGTTAAACAACAATACCATCTAATTTTGACATACAATTTGTTTTTCGTTGCAGTAGTTTTAATTGTTGTTGTTGTTGTTTATCAAACTATTGCAATCAATCTGTTTTTGTTGTCTGTTGAAACTTTCCAAATAAAGAGGGGTTCACAAGGAGAGTTATAAAAGTTTTGTTGCGAAATATGTTTGTATGTTTTTTTGGGAAATTTCTTAACAATAAACATTGGAAGAAATTTTCCTTTTCCATGAATAGGCATGGATGAGTAAGTTTTTATTTTGTCCTGATTACAGTAATTTTATGCTGGTATTTAATGGAGTGCATATAGCCTACAAATTGAGGGCACAATTTTAATTTGATTAATGTGAGAATAAAAGCATATGCTCAGAGCTTAGAAATTATAATGTTACTGCGATACAATGGTAGCCTATGTGGTTCTTTTTTTATTATTATTTTGCGTTGTTAAAATGCCATGCATGTTTAAATATTAATTGAGCAATAATTTTACTTGTTTTTAAGTGGAAAAAAATTGCAATATTGAAGAAAGTATTTATTTAGCCATTTACTTATTAAGAATTATTTCTCATAAATATAGCACTCATCTACTCCGTAGTTGGCCGCATCTCCGCTCCTATTATTTCGGCTAACATATATCACCAATGGAAACTGTAACATTGTTATCTGTTTCCGGAATTACGACTGATTTATTCGTGTATATTAGCGTCCTCACGTATGCTCACCCATAATTCTTCGATGAGTTTGGTACCTGTGGGGTTACAACGGGCCGCTATGCGTGCTCAAGTGTGCTTTGGTAATCAAAGCTACCTAAACTAATTCTAATCCATTTTTCGATTTTATTGTTCTTGAAAATTAAATGTTATCATTGTGTAATGTATCGTGTTTATATAGTTATATAGGTATATTATAGTTTTGTTAGTCATGGTAGGCAACTGGAATTTTGATAATAAAATGAAATCGCTAACAAGTGCTGTTCGCGATGAAATGCAAGAATTTAGGATTATTTTTGGTATTGTCTCCATGTCATGAATATTTATTGTGCCCCGGATAAATTTACGCTGAAATCAAAAAAACTAAACAAAAATATCTTCGCGTTAGTTATCAGACCAGTCGATTCTATTGTCATCGTTATGCTCTGTAAGTTTTTAGCAAATTTGAAAAGCTATGAACCAGCAACAGGTATTTTTAGTACCGTTCAGCTATCTCTACAATTTTCAAAGTATTTTGTTGTCGCCGTAGTCTAGTAGGTAGTTTGCTGGCTTATTAGATGTGGAGTTTAAATATCAGATCAGACATGTCCGACAAAAAAATCTCTCAGCAGACTTCAAGCAAAAACTCTGAGAGTAAATAAAATTGTCATGGAAAAGTTTCGCTAAAACTGTCATTCGATGTCCACAACACACACACCACAACACACAAAACATAAGTGGTTTGAGAAACTAGGTCGTAATCCTGATTGAAGGGTTGTAATGACCAATGACAATATGTATGAGTTTTTGTATTTCAAGGGCTTTTCCAATGATGATGTTCAAAATTATAAATAAAATACACAGTCTTGTGTCAAATTCTGCTGTTGTACTGTGCCGTTTGTCTTGTCGTATAAGCTGCTAGTAGGGTGTATGAGTTTGAAAGAGGTTTTAATTTCTTTTTTAAATTCTTTTTCTTTTACATCGCTTATGAATATTAAGAAACTTTATAAGCAATTATCATTTAATATGTTTTACTCTTTACAACTCGTAAAATTCCATATCCTTGTGAAACACATTTTTCCTTTAAAACAAATTTTTATCTCTCATTTAAGAATTTGCTCTCTTTCTTACAGCCATGCATATGAAATGAAATTTGTCTTTAACTTTTGAAACTTTTTTGAAATTAAATCTCGTACTTAAGAAATGAATTCATGTCTCATAATTTGATAAAGTTAACTCAGGAATAAAAACTTTGAAAACTTTTCAAAGGCAAAAACATGACTAATTTTAATAAATATTTCAATTATTATGCAAGTAATTAAAAGTTAAATGTTATCGTTTTCATAATTCCCAAGAAAAAAATAAAAAAATTTTGTTTAAGGCTCACTCTACTCTAGTAAGTAATGTTTTGTATGCCTATCCACTTGAATTGGATTTAAATCCTATGGAAATATATTCCATATACGTACGAGCTGTCAAGAGCATGTGGCTAAAAGCACGTCCATTGTTTTATGTTTTTCCAAGCAATCCTTACTTCCTGCATTACGGCTTTAACTTGGCTAAACGAACATTGAAACACCATTTAGACAAATTGAAAGTCTTCCCATCTGCATATGGCCATTTGCATATTCCTGAGATATAGATGTTCATAGTGAATGAATGAATATTTTTTCTAAGTGAGTGCAACATTGAAAAGCTTCAAAACAAGGAGAGAAGCGAAGAAGAGAAATCAAATGCCAACTGCTAAAACGTTCTATTAAGAGCTGCAATTTAAGGAGGAAATGGAAAAGTTTACAAAGTATTGAGCATATCGAGTGAATATTAATGCGATGACAGAATGCACGGATTTCAGTTATGCCACTCATGAAGTAGGTGTTGATAGAATACTTGCGGAAACATTAAAAGATTACAAATAAATGGCATTAAAGTTCACAGGATGAATGCGAAATTGTATTAAAAACTTCAAGTGTTTAATAACAAAGTATTTAAGAGTTGTAAAGCGCCTGTAACAGTTAACATTATTGTTATCGTATAGTGTTGGAATAGTACTGCGTTTAATCCATATAGGGTATTCCCACAATCCCCAATCCTATTCATCTGACAAATTTCAGGGTGGTGCTGTCAATTTAATGTCCAGCACCTTATATGTATATGTCCAAGTATTTCTTTCGTTGTCGACGTAGTCTAGTAGGTAGTATATATAGAAGATCACTAAGTTTCAATAAAATTACCATGAAAAGTTTCTCAAAAATTTGTCGTTCGGAGTCGACTTTAAGCTGTAGGTCTCGCCATTCATGTATAAAATTAACACACACAACATAAGTGGTGCGATAAACAAGGTCATAATCCTGACTGAAGTGTTGTAATGAGCAATTATGTCATGTATATATGTTTCCTTATAGAATGCATTTATTCCTTATAGGTCCCAAGAATGTGTTCTAATAATTTATGCTCTTCAGTACAAAATGTACACGTCGCCTTCAAGATGAACCCTTCTCTGAAGAGGGATACATTGAGTCCATAGTGTCCTGTCAAATGATCGGTTATTTCTCTACAGTATGATGTAAGATTCTAATCTCTAGGAGCTTTGATTGCTTAGAACTCATTTTGTTTGAAAATAGTTTTTCCTCTCTTTATCTTCTCCTTTGTTGATTGTACCTTTCCAAACATCTGCACTCACTCCACAGAAAAGTTTAAGCTCCATCAGCGATGTGGGAACTACTCTCCTTGCAAGACATGTGTCTGCCTTGAATTCTCACATAACCTAGCAGATTCATCTTACTTAGATGATCTCATTATATTTTTGATTTAATCTCATAAAAGGATGGTGCTTGAACGGCCGCTGTTTGTTTCATCGTTTTGAATTGAGCACATCTTCCTGTGGCGTATACTTCGGCTTGGAAAATATACGGTGCATTCGGAATATTTCATTCTGGGATAAAAAACTCCCATATTAGCACAGTAATAACAGAACATCTGGCAACATAGAATACCAAAACTCCCCTCCAGAAGATAGATAATCTCCATAATCGAACTAGTGTAACTGAAGCCAAACCGACGCTGATCGCCGTAATGCAGAGTGAACAGCCCATGATGTACATTCGCGAAGGTGGTTCATTTAGATACAATGCTTCTAGTCTACCGAAAATAGTGGTGGTCATCCGGAAATTAATAATGAGGCTGCAACAGAAGAACATCACAGCGGAAGTTATACCACAGAGAGAAACAATGTCATGGGCCACCAGCAAGAACAAGAAGCTCTTTAGTCAAGGGAATAGTATCGAAGAAATTTTGTGACCAATGGATCGAAATTTTGTCGATAATGAGAAGATGCTATGACCACAGTGCTGAACTGAGCAACTCCTAGAAAACTTGGTTATGAAAAAGAGTCACATTATAAGATAACCTCTATTACCTCGGCAATGAAACTGTGAGCTGTAAAATCATATAAATATTGGTCCATAAGTAGAAGGGTCTTAATCCAAGAATAACAGACGCTTTTACAATAGCGTAATTAAACATTGATAAGAAACTCTTCTGTAATATATGGATGTTGTTGGATAGATAGTGCAGTATAAGAGTACTATGGGGTTTCAAAAGATTTCTGTATGAACACAAGCAAGATGATGATGATAATGGATTTTGATGATGAATGGATCCCATCGGTTGAGTTAAGTGGTATAAAACTCAATGAAAGGCAAGTCTTTTTGACTTAACGGTCCAGACTATGAAAGAGTTACTTGTCCGGTATCATAATTTCATTATGCTGGCATAACCAGGATCGACATATTTGAAATTTTTAATAGGATTGACAAGGAATCTTTCCCTTAATTTCTTTATTTAATGAAGGAAGTCAAGACTTGGATAACATTAAAAAGAATAATTGGCAACGAGTGTTGGCCACTAGGAAATTATTTCTTATTTTAAAATTTATTGCCTCTCATTTACATTAATAAACTGTGTGCTTAATTAAGTAACCCTTGAAAACTAGTTTCTAAACAATTGCGCCTCTAATGCTTAAATTAAAATAAATTTTAAACGATCACTTAATGTTGCCAAAAAGTTACGTTTAGTGTGTACATCTAATAAAAAAAACTTCCATAAAAATTGTTTAAAAATTTCCATTTTTGGCAACAGCAAAAACCTTTCTAAATAATACGGTTAAGCATTTAAATTTATTACATTATAAAATTTGTTGTCATTCTTTAAAAAAAAAAAAAGAAAACCGAAAAAGGAATGCCTTTATTTAATTCTACACAAAAGAAACCCCAACTGAAAGAAGAACAAAAGAAGGCCAACAACAGGTGTCCATGCAAGCATTTCCAGACATACATCAGTTACTCGGCATTCATGGGATTTATTACACTCACTGCATAAATACAAACAACTAGTGGTTGTAAAGAGAAACCATGAGCATAAAAAACGAAAAAAGAGTGAAAGAGAAAAATGGAAAAGCTTAACACAAAGGATTTTACAAAATCATATCAACATCGTGTCCTGCAGGACTAAATTCACTCAGAAAACGAATGCCTGCCTGTTTATTCATAACAATAGAAGCGTTAGGCTATGCGATAAGCAAATCTGTTAGAAGATGAGGGAATGAAATTGTAACGCATTGTACTACTAATGAAATGTGGTTATTGCCAATCCGTTTGGCCCACCTGGCTTATTAGACGTAAGGCCACGGTTCAAATCACCATGTTCGGCGACTTCCTCTTAGCAGATTTCTGACAAAAAAGTCTGAGAGAGTAAAGAAATTGCTCTGAAAAGACTTCTCAAAAATCTGTCGTTCGGAGTCGACTTTAAACTGTTGGTCCCGCCACTCATGTATAAAATTAACACACACAACATGAGTGGAGTGAGAAGCTATGCCGTAATCCTGACTGAAGTGTTGTAATGGCCAATTATGTATATATGTATGTTATTTAAACTGTTCATATACAAAATATAGGAGCCCCTCTGGTGCCCTAAAATCTAAACAATACTGCGTACTATAAGGACTCTGTATAAATTGTTATTGATGTTTTACAAATATTGTTGTCCGGTGTCTTTTCTGAGAGTTAAAATAATTTTTTAAATAAATAGTGCTGCGTAGTCAAAACCGCCAATGAGGAGAAGCGTTGCTTCGTACACTCAAAGGAAAAACTATAGGTACAGTTTGTAATGCAAATAGATACAAAAACTCATATTGATTCTAAAGGACATAAGATTAAGAAAAGTCTAGTGGTACAGGCTGTCGTTCAACTGTTGAAGCGATTAGTTTATGGTTTGCTTGAAAATGAACTTCATTTTCATAGGGAAATTAATAGCGAGAGACTGAGAATGGAATGCATAGAGACAACCAATCACTAATATTTACAATGAACAGCATAAAACGTTCACTATTGTAACGAAAACATGAGTGTCATTTCAGAGTTGCGCTAATGAACATTTTTAAGCCTTTATGGAAGGATACTACGAAGCAAACATGTTCTTCTCTTAGTCCAAGTAGCCAGTCCGTCAGTCCGTCTTTAGCTGTTTTTCAACCGCAATTGTTGTTTTTTCGTTAGAGAACCAGAAGAACGATATTGCAAACAAACACGAGAACAACAATTACACCAAAAACAAAACAAAAAAGGAATGAAAGAAAAACAATCCAGGATAATGTAAAAAGTAAACGTAAAAAGCAAAACTGAAATCGTAATACCAGGGAATCCAACCAAACCAGTGCAAAACTAATCCACAAAAGTAACTGGCAGCCAGTTGATGTTGTTCTTTCATCTTAATTTGGTTGATGAAAAACAACAACAAACAAACCACGATAAATAGAAAAAAAAAGAAATTCATTTGAAATTTCAACACCTGCAACACATGCAAAATACAATTATAGTTGAAAACGCCAGCACACTCATCGAAGTCGCGGGGATTATCTACAATAAGCACAAAGAATCTCTGCAATTGGATTTACAAATGCACATGAACGATCAGTTGTTAAACGTAAGCAAGTGTTCGCGTGTTAGCTTGAAATATATATAGAACAACACGTACGTGCATCTAAAGGCAATATCATCCATCTGCGAGACTTTGCAAAAGGATTATGACTGCTCAACAGCAGAAGCATCAGCAACAAGCAATGGTAGCCGCAGTAAAATGTTACAGCCTTCGTAACACCATTTTTAAAAGTACGCACATAAATTACAACCATCAGCAATCGTCAAAAATCATTACCAATTATCGTCAATCATTATCAATCATTATCAATCATTATAAATCATTATCAATCATCATGTCTAATGTCTACCTAATGGAATTAGGTTACACTAATTGTCATACGTGGATTGGTATTCAGTTCCACACGAAAAAGCTCTTGCGACAGCTATACGCACATACATCACTGGCCATTACAATCTTTCAGCGAGAATGACAACCTAGTTTCTCACACCACCTATGATGCTGTGTGTATTAATTTTTATACATGAGTAGCTAAAATGTAAAGCGACAGATTTTTGCGGAAATTTTAACAGCAATTTTATTTAATTTCAGAGTTTTTGCCTGAAATCTGCTGATAGAAAGTCGCCGAAAGTAATATTTTTTCGTATTTCGTATTTTTGTTGAAGATGTCTGACCTGGGCCTTAGGTCTAATAATCCAACACACTGCCTACCAGACTACAACACTTCAGTTACATTATTAAAGCCTTTAAATTCATCCCGAAAATTTGTGCCATAAAACATGTTCTTTGGTTTTTACAATCAAAATTTTTAAAACTTTTACCAAAAATGGCCAATAACAACAACAAACATGGCAAAATTCAATTTCCGTTAATGGTTTCCATAAAAGCGTCAAACCAAAGAAAAAAGAGGAAAACAACAACAGAAAAAAAATAAATAAAATGAAAGAAAATAAAATAAAAATTTTTTTTATTTTTTTGAACGTAAATGTTAGAATATGTTTTGGATTTTGTGTTTGTTACTGTTGTTGTTGAGGTTTAACTATATACGTAGGTATTAAGGACATGTGGCCAAAAATCTAAAATCAACTACCAAACAAATAAACATGTCACCACATGCACATAAACAACATATTGCATATATCGTTATTTATATTTAACAAATTTTATGTCACCAACAAAATATCAACAAAAACAGATCAACTTTTTTCTATGTGGACCAAACTTTGTTAGAATGTGGCTAAATAGCTGGTTATAGCCATGTTTGTATTTGAATTTGAATTAAATTTTTTTTTTTTTGTGAATAAAATTTTTTTATTATAACAAACATATTTTTTTAAAGTCAGAAATAAAGCAGTTTAAATAATGGACTATTTAAGCTTGAACAACATTTCAGATATCTTTTCACTTTTATCGGGTATGCCGATAAATAATTTTTTAATAGGAAACTAAACAAAAACATTTCATTTTCAATTTCCTCATATGAACCAAAGTGTTGCTCACTCGATGCGTGTCTCATCGGTGAAAATGAATAGTACTAGTCGGACGAATTGTACTAGAAGCCATGACTGATGCTATCGGCGTGTGGGATATCAGCTCCCAGCGTAAGGCTTTGTCTGTATCCTGAATCGGTTTTTCTTTGGGTGCACGTTCATCATTATGTTGCCAAATTATCCTGCCATCTATTATGGCTCATTCTGTTTGTATTTCGATCAATACATGGTTCCAATTCACGATTTTGCGATTGATTCTAACAATTTGTATTAATCTTATCCCTAGATTTTAGGAGCTTGTGGTACACCACAGCCCTATTGTCTTCCTGCTGAGTCGATCTGGTTTTGCAGCCGAAGTTGATGGTTATTCCGATATTTTCTGTTTAAGAAAAAAAAATAATTAACACCATAGTGAGTTATTTGTATCTTGACGCTCACTTTATACCGATATGCCTGGTATAGGGATTAACAGAGAAGATGAATTCGTTACCGGCAGAGCTTATTATGTCCACTGAATTGAAGTTGTGTTCATAAATGAGTTTCCGAAAACTAAAACATACAGATTGGGCAATAATGAAAAAACAACAACAAAAATTCTAAAAACCTCGTGCAGTTGAAGTGCACACCAGCTGAAGCGAACAACAATTGGAAACAGTCGTAGGTATCTTGTATAAGACTACAAGGGTCCAATGAAAACATTAAAAATGCCATGAAAAAGATTCTCAAAAATCTATCGTTCGGAGTTGAATTTAAACTGTATGTCCCACAACTCATATATAAAATTAAATAAATGAGAAGATAGGTAGTAATCCTGACTGAAGGATTGTAATGACCAATTATCTATGTAAGTATGTACGTAGCAAATAAATAAGAAAATTAAAACATTAAAGTAGAAATAATTGTTAAATATTTTATTAAATTGTTTTAAACTGATTTACTTGATTTCCTTAACCGGCAGTGAAATCATAAATCAAAATTTAAAAAAAAACCCCACGACCAGAAAATAATAAATGAAAGCAACAGACAAACAATGAGAGGCAGGCAGACAGACACGGACAAATAGTTACTGTTGTTGCAACATAAATGTGGAAATGGAAGTACGAGCATATTTTAAACGGATATAACGAGTAATAAGACAATTTCAACAAGAGGAAGTTTGCGTGTAAGCGTATGATCGTAAGTATATAAATAGCAAGGGAAACCATTTCCATGGTCACAAACAAGCGTAACATAATGCGTAACAAAGCGCGTTATGAGAACAAAGAAAACAACAAAGAACAGAGAAAAGATTTCCCAACAGATAATCTGATAATTAATATCCGTATCGTTGATTTCAACAATTTTTAAGAGCTTTTGTAAACTTTTTTTGCTGCATGTAATTTTCAAGAGATGAAAATAAATTTTCATGTTTTCTTTTCTTTTTTAAATTCCTAACTAAAAAGTTTAATGGAATCATTATTTTTGTGTGTGTGTGTGTAATAACCAGTTTGTTCATTTATTTTATGGTTTTTAAAAAGACTTTTCTTTCCTTCTGTTTGTTTAATTTTTAAATATTAGATTTTCGATTTACTCTTTCTTTCTTTGTGCGTATGTGTATTATTGTACCATTTAATTAAATAATAACAGAAATGAATTGTTTGCCTGTTACTTTATCTTGTTTAAATTTAAAGCCAAATTTTCTAAATACTTTTATGTTTAATTATATTTCAACAGATTGTGTTTTTGTTTCTGTTCTAAAAAAGAAATGAAATTGTTTCTCAAAAAACTTTTATTGTTTGTTATTGTTTTTCTTTAATTTTCAAAAAATAAACAATTTTATTCACAATTATGTTATGTATATAATGTTAAATGGAAACAAATGAACAATGAAAAGCTCTATTAAGAGAGTTAGAAGTGGTCACCTATGAGATGTTGTATTCTTCAAGGTTTGGTTAGTTAAATCGAAATGGGTGGTTAGTTTTACTTCTAAGAACTGTTCACACAAGGGTCGAACTCAGCGCAAGATAAATCATTTTAACTCTTTGGAAAATAATTAGCTTCCTTGCAGTGTTGTTATGGCCTTCGGTGTTTCTTGTGTTTTATGGAATGTGGAAAGTGGAAGTACCTCTCCACCAAACACAGTGATGCCTAAACTACTACCAATTTAATGATTACAAATCGGTTCAACATAAATTCAATAAGTAATAAAAAATTACAATAAAATTTCACTGTGATAGGGTCAGTCGATATATACCATAGATATTCATCAAATATATTTTAACACAACAACAACTATAGAACAACAACTATAGAACAGTTACTGGGCACACTCTCCATCACGAACTCGAAGTGCAGTACGTAAAACCTAAATAAATGATGGTAGCAAACAGCTCTTGGTTTAGTGAACTATTTCTTTAGAAACCTTTAAATCTGAATCCTCTGTAATGTTCTTAGAGTCATCATGCAGACTTAAATAAATTGTTTCTTATCAACATACACTTTTTAAGTTAACCATCGTTTCGAAATAAAATTGTATTTAAATCATGCAATCATATGTAATTTTTTTTATTCAGAGAGTGGTTTTTGTAGGTTTAAATCTCAAGCGAGAACACTGTACCGTACTTGTCTACTATAGAATAATCAGGTAATTTATTTGGACTCTTCAAGCATATTTCTGGAACTTCCGCCAGTAGGCAGTATAAGGTGCATAGATGTTATTTTTGACAACACCGATCAGCATAGCATTATCAGCTTTCTATAAAGGCTTGTGTTAACAGAAGACTAATTTAATCTCAAAATAAAAGCTACTGGCCCTGTAGAGATTTTTCAATCGCATTGTGGCAGCATTGTCCTACTCATACTTCTGCTGTATGGTGTGCTAAATAAGTCCGGGTAATATTGAGATTCTGTTTAGCATCCTTTACATACACATTGTCATTGGTCATTACTACCCTTCCGTCTGGATTACGACCTTGCCTCTCACGCCACTTATGTTGTGTGTGTTAATTTTATACATGAGTGGCGGGACCTACAGTTTAACGTCGACTCCGAACGATAGATTTTTGGGAAACTTTTCATGACAATTTTATTTACTCTCAACGTGTTTGCCAGAAATCTGCCGAGGGGGGAAGTCGTCGATGAAATATTTGTTCATATTTGTACATATGTCTGACCAGGGGTTGGAAGCGTGACCTCATCAGAGATCAGCAATGAATCGTTTTTCCGCTACTCATAAGTATTCATTCAATTTTGAGTATGAGTGAGTCAACAGTATTAAAATTCAACTACTCTGATTCATTCGTATTCACTACAACATTGATTTATAAGTACAGGTTGCAATGAGTATGAGTACAACGTTGACATCAAACTCATAACATTCGAAATATGTTTGATTCATACGCCTACTCATTCAGATTCATAAATTTAAAAAAATACTTATAATACTCATAAATGATTCGAGTGATTCGAATAATTCATCAAAATTTACAGTCTTAGTTATTGTTGCATTTACAAAGAAAGAAGAAAGAAGATAAGTACGAGTACGATGAGTATATCAAACTTTGAATATGAGTAGTATGAGTATGATATTAAAATAAGTATGAATGCGTATAAGTATCAGAAATTTTGAGTATGATTCGAATCTACTCATCGTTTTGAATACTTATTGCTGATCTCTGGACCTCATGGCTAATAAGCCAACACGCCACGTATTAGACTAAATTATATTTTGAAGTCCCAACAAATTAATTTGTACTCCTTGCGATTGAGTGAAAATTATTCACTTTCACTCTATTTTTTTCGTAAATTTATGCAAAGGCTACATTTATTTAACGCTCTGCTAGCAGTGTTGCCAGAAGAAATATACACTTCGCATATTACAGACTTTCATAATCAACAGCATTCAATAGCAATTGAATTTTCAATTTTTCTCTGGCAACACTTATTGACACTCTCACTCTCTTTCGGCCCTCAATTCTAATTTAACAAGTAAGTGAATTTGATCGGAGTTCAAGTGCAAACCAATTTTAATTGAATTAGTTTTACAAAAAGTTTGTTTACTTAAGAGCAAACAAAGAGAAAAATAACAAGAAAGAATAAAAGGGAAGGGGGCGAAATATGAAAGAGAAACAAGAAGTCTCGGAAAAAAAACTTTAAGAGTAAACTAGAGTTTTATAATTTCACATGAAACAAAGAAACATAGATAACGCATTGCGCATGTCCGTTAGTTTTGTCTGTCGATCAGCTGCTTTTGTGTGACGTCACTGTAGCAGGAAATTTTTGTCATGAAATTTGTTGTGAAGAGACATGAAACAAAGAATACAAGAATAATATATTTCTTGGTTTCATGGTGAAGAGACGTTTTGTGTATTTTAATTAAAAACATTTAAAGTTTCAATAAAAATGAAGTGCGCTGTTATAAATTGCAATAAAAGCAACGAGGGAAAAAGTTCCCTATGCAGTTTTTTCCGCTTTCCAAAAAGCGCTTCGAAAGAAGTGGATTAGCTTCTGCGGTCGGAGAAAGTTTAATCCAGACACTTCTTTTGTTTGCATGGATCATTTTAAACCAGAAGATTTTGCCAATAATCTGCAATATGAAATGGGTAAGTAATTAAGAATGAATAATATATTTATTTTAAATTGTCCACATATATTTATAGGTTTTGCTTCAAAAAGGCTACTCATGGATGGTGTTGTTCCTACAGTGAAGTTGGTCAAACCGAAAAACAAAAAGCTGTTTGAAGAGCGAGCAAGTAGAAGTGAACGAAGAGAAAACAAAAAAACTGTTGATCTTCTTCTCAAAAATCACAGATCTGCCATCATATCGTCCAATGAAAACTGTCCAGTACGGTCCATCGAAAATATAAACACTTATAATACAGAAAATACTTATGAAATAGAAAATCAGCCGCCGGAAGAGCAAAGTTTGAAAATTTCCTCCTTGGAGAACTATATATGCCACAAATTGAAAAACGCGGTTCCAGATATTGCTGAGCCTGAAAATACAGACGCCCTTTCTTTTACGTGGGTATACCATCTTAGCGAAGGTGGATTGTCTAAGCCAACGCCGGAAATGATGGCGTATATAAAAGGATTAGAATCAGTTTTCAATTCCATTAATGAAAACGATTTGTTAATTACTAATAATTTTTTAAAATTTCATCTGCAACAAGCACAACACATAAAGTGCAGTGAAAAAATTAAAAAATTATTCTTCCGTGCCCGTATGTATTGTAAAATAAGAATTTTAAATCGCGAAATAAGTAACAAATTGTCAAATAGAAAAAGAAAATGGAATAAGATTTTAAATTAAAATTTATATATACATATTTAATACTTAAAACATATTTTTTTATACTTAAAACTACAATGTACCTAGGATAAAATCTAAAAAAAAAAAGTATTTTATGAAATAAATATACATATTAACATTTGAGTTTGTCTTTCATTATATTTATTGGAACTTAAATCAATGGGGGTAAAAAGTTGTTAACAAACTGCTGAAAAATTATATGAATGCAAATATATTACAGTAAAGTTATTAAAAAATCTAACAAATTTAGTAAAAAGGGTTTAATAATAAATAATAAACAATTTTGTTTTAGTTATAATACAAAAATAACAACATTTTCATTAAAATTTAATGTAAACAAAATTTTCCCATATCAAAAACATGTGTTCGTGTGAATGTGTTTTTGTTTATTTACTACTGTGACGTACATGCGCAGAACAATAAAATTTTGACAACATGAATCCGCTATCTTGTATTCTTTGTTTCATGATAATTTCGTATATAAAAAGTAACAACAAAGGACTGAAGAAGAAGCAGGGATACAAGAGTATATCCATGTACAGCTGCGATTAAAACTAACTGAACAAAAAAGGAAAAATAAATTTTATTCCATTAATGCCAAGTAAAACACAACAATAAAGAGCTCAAATTTTTATTCAAGGGTAAGGCATAGTGTAGGCGTGTAAAGAAGCAGAGAAATGGGGGGAATTGAGTTCATAATATGATGGAGAAGAATTAATGCCATCATTCTTAACAGAAAGAAATTGGGCCTAATTAGCCCCTAACAGAAATTTTGAAAATTTTCGTCGGGATAGACATTAAAAGTACGATTTATTATACATACCAATTTACTTTTGATCGACACTGTATGTGTGTGAGTGTAAAAAAGAAAATGAATACCAAAAAAAGAACAATACTGCTAACAAAAGAAGAATTTTTATGAATATTAAAATAAACAATTAAGAGAAAAGAAAAGTTATTGTGGGTCAGGAACAGCCACAAATTACAATCGAGACTTTTACTTTAGCTACTACTACAACTACAACAACAACAGAGGCAATAAACTTTTAACTATTTTTAAGAATAAAAGAAGAAAAAAGAGTGGCAATAATATGTATGTATATTTATTTCATTGTAAGTTTTCTCATCATATTGTTGCTATTTTTTGTACCACAATCCACAAGAAACTCTTGTAATTAATTGAAATTTCATATGTTTTAAAAGAAACCAAGATTTTGTTGTTAAAGCAAGAAATACAACAAAATTTGTGGTATTTTTAGTAACAAAAAATATTTATTTTTAAAACAATTTTATTCCCAAAACAAAAACGTCGGTATGAATTTAGATATATGTATGTTAGCATTTAAATGTCTGCACATATGAACGTATTAAAATACCAGAGGGAATAAAAAAAGTTTCTTGTGGTTTTGTTTATAGGATTGAATTCTCATACGTTAAATGTTATTTTGATTTAAAAAAGTTGGTTTTGATTTATATTTTAGCTCTGAACTGTACTCATATAACGAATGCTCTTCACATCATTAGTAACAATTGAAGCAAAATGAAAAAGGATTTCTTCAAACGCTTCAATACCAGGTCAGTCATCTCGAACAAAACGAAATTTGAAAAAATATTTCTTTCGGCGACTTCCTCTCAGCAGATTTCTGGTAAATATTGACATGAAGAATTTCTCAAAAATCTGTTGTTCCCAGTCGTCTTTAAACTGGGACCTACAGTACAAAATTAACACTTATGTACAAAATTAACACAACAACAAGCGGTGTGAGAAGCCAACTCGTAATCGTGACTGAAGGCTATGTATGCAAGTATGTTTGTAAGTATTAGGTATGTAAGTATGTTTGTAAGTATTAGGTATGTAAGTATGTTTTTCGTTTCTTCACTGATAATTATGTAAATAGTTCGTATGCAGTTCGTTTCGTGCTTGCTCCCTTCTCTGTTTAAGCTTTAAGCCGTCTAGCTTCCTTGACCTCCCTTCCATTGTTGACTGTATATGAGCTAGTGATTGTTGTTATGGTTATTGTGCTGCATATGCCTTGCGATTGTGAAAATCCCTGACATAATGCCCAAGAGCATTTTTGGTTTGTGATGATAGTTCTTTTTACAACAGTTTTTGTTGTTATTGTTGTAGTTGTTGAGTTCAATAAACCAACAAATAAAAATCTTTATTAATTTAAAAATATGATAGGCGAATTGCATTCATTCTAAGCAAACTTTGCTTATATACGGAGGATACGAGACCCGTTAGGTTCATATTTAAAAGCTGAAAATGTTTCTCTCAAAACACGATACGATAAAATTATTCAGATATGTAGGAGGAAGTAAGGTATATAAAAATTTCTTTTTGGCTCTAAGAAAGACGAGCTAAAAACGAGACTGTGGAGATTGTCCAAGAAATTGTGTGTAAGGTTGAATGATTAAAATACTATATAGCAATCCATATATGTACATACATAAGTGAAGTAAATCTATCACGGGATTAATCGAAAACAATTGACTAATGAAAATGAAACAGTGCATAGAGAAAACATGGAAACCAAGTAAAGACCATGAGTTATATCAGCCTTATGCAGCAAACTTATGCTCTTAAGCAGGACCGGAGATCGAAGTCAATTTTTTGTCAATTACAACTGAAAAAGATGGCACACTTTCAAAATGAACACAGGCAAGATTAAATAGAACAGAACCTGTGTTTGATATAACACTAAAGAATTCACAGACTTGGTGATGTATGGGACAATTACTGCCAACAGTCTTGTCTCCATTAAAGCAAGGACACCATATCTTCTACATCATTTTATTCGGCGTGCAATGCTGTGCAGGAATAAAAGTCTTTATTGGCTTCATTATGTATTTTTGCACTAAAGGAGTCTGGATAATACAGTCGATTGTCAGTGTTGAACAAGAACTTTTAAATGGAAATGTGTATTGAGTTCTTGTCTAAATTACGACGAAATCAAATAGAGATTTAGAAATCCATTTTGCGTGAATTTTTCGGATCTGGAATTCCAGCAGAGACATTCAACAAAACACACATAATTGGTCATTACAAATCTTCAGTCAGGATTACGGCCTAACTTCTCACGCCACTTATGTTATGTGTGTTATATCCATACAAGGGTGGCAGGACCTACAGCTTAAAGTGGACTCCCAACGACAGATATTTGAGAAACTTTTCATGGCAATTTTATTTGCTCTCAGAGTTTTTGGCTGAAGTCTGCTAAAAGGACGTTGCCGAAAGAAATATTTTTTCCATTTTCATTTTGTTGGAGATGTCTGACCTGATGTGGGCTGTGACCGATGGCCTCACGTCTAATAGGCTAACACATTGCCTACTAGACTACGGAGACTACAAAACAATCATCCCTTGTCCTTAGTAAAGCAAAAATACGTACATCACCGTCTCCTTTGAAATGGAATTCAAAGCAGAAAAATTGAATTTTTATGTCTCTTATCGACGCAGACACTAAAATCACCATAATTCGAACAGTAATTCATTAAGTGCTGTGAGAATGCTTTCGAAGCTTTTTTTTTGGATGCCGATTCAGATCATTTGACTGCCTGATGGTTTTTTAATTTTTTTTCTTTGGAACTTTATGTCTCCACATAAAATTCGTTTTAAGTATGAATGTGTTTCGCTATGTGTGAGTAGATATTAAGATTTGCTATAAAAACAAATTTACTTTCTGGGGCAACTTTGTTACACTTTTTATGGCATTCAGTATGAAAGTATTTTTTATGTTTCTGTTTTTTTTTTGTTGTTGTTTTCCTTATTTTGTCGTTGCTAATTACTCTCGCAACTTAATGACATTAAAACAAGCACAAAATATAACAACTACAACTACTTCAAAACTATAATAATAAACTGTGTCAAAATGTATCAACACAACGTCTCATTGTAAGTGAACTTCAGCGAACTTTAGTTGCATGTTTAAGTGCAACAGAAGTCGTTGCACTAACAAAATGTTAAAAAAAAGCTTTTTAAACTACAACAAAAAAAAAATATTACCAACAACAACAACTAATTTTTATTTTTTATGATATTTTAGCGAATGGAAACAGTGTAACGATCTTACCTGTTACTTAAAACGGATATTATTAGGGGACAGAGCAGTCTCACAGCGCAGTAAACAATGTAAAACAGTTATTGGAAAATTTTTATTTGGCCGGCTTGTTTAACAGTTAAGATTAGTGAAAAAACTCGAATAAGGTTTATATCAACCAGTAAAGGTTCCTTGAAAATGATAAGGCAAATCTGATTGTACTATTGAACACAGCTGAGCTCTAAAATTATTGTTAACAATAATAAGTAGCTCCGTGCTTGCTAAGATCTGTAAAAAGCTGTAAAAAATCAGTGCAAACCATTAGCCAGACGGAACTTTGGAAACTTCAAAAATAATAGAACATTCTCCCACTGTGTAGATGAAGCCAGATAGCAGTCAAGAGCTCGAATAGTGTCACATTACTCGTGCAGACGAACAAAAGTCGCAGCGACAAAGTAAGTAAGATTAGAAATGTTTAATGAAGGCCGTATACTTTCGAAAGAACAATAACTAGTTCATGTACAGTGCATCCACATACGTACATACATACATACAGAATTGGTCATTACAACACTCCGTCAGGATTACGACCTAGCTTCTTACATTACTTATGTTGTGTGAGTTAATTTTATACATGAGCGGCGGTACCTACAGTTTATAGTCGACTTCGAACGACAGCTAATTTAGTAACTTTTCTTAGCAATTTTATTTAATCTCAGAGGTTTTACCAGAAATCTGCAGAGAGAAAGTTGACGAAGAATAATTTTTTTTTCAAATTTCGTTTTGATGTCTGACCTGGAGTTTGAACCGTGGCTTCGCGTATAATAAGCCAGCACACTACCTAGTAGACCACAGTGACTTCAGTGCATCTGCACGACAAAATAACTTTATATAGATGAACTCCATGAAGTAGAGACACTAGCGTTGGTAACGGTCACGGAATACGACACAATTGTCTTTTCCCTTGTTTTCCAAATTACTTGATTAAATATGTCAACGAAAGCTATAAAATCCTAGGCTTTGATTCCAAAGATTGTCTTTAAGGACTGCACTGCCGTGTGACTGAAGGAGAATGGAATAAGAATCATTCCTACTTATAGGCGCATATATCAGAGTTTTTAACGGTTAGTTAGTTTAACAACTGTAGTTTGTAACTGCTTTTTATTTCAAGCAAAAGTAAGCCACCCCAATGCAATTTAATTAGGGGTCAGGACTCTTCCTGATGGATTATTTGGAGGGAAATAGAAGTATTTTAAAATCACAAGCTATAATAAAGATTTTTTTCCACTTTTCGCAATACTGAATGGATTGAGTTTGAGATCCAGCACTGTGCACTCATTTCTAAATTTTTTGTTAAATTTCTATCTACTTGAAGCAGCCGTTGTCTAGTAGGTAGTGTATTGGTTTATTAGAAACATCATACTGCCATCCCTTTAACTACGTGGTTGATCTTCCTTACTCCCCTTTTCAAATTATTGCTCATCATAATTTTGAAAAATTTTCTTCATAAAATTTTTTAAAAAAAAAAAAAGCTTTCCATTTACAAACATCCAGCTACATGCCATAATTAGTAAGTATTTAAGTTTCTCCCCTTTTGAGAGAAATAAAAAGTAGAAATTTCTTCTCCATTTACTTATTTTAAGTTCAAGTTTTACAAGTTTTTCTTCAGATTGAATTTTAGTTTTACCTCCAGTCAGTGTAGAATTTTAATTGAAAAACTTTTTCATATGAACTGAGTTTTTAAGAGAGTTATCACTAACGCATCCAATGGTTACATTGCTTCGATGCTTTTTACAATTTTTTTTTTCGAATTTTATGGGGTTATTAAGAAAGCACTGATAAGTTTTTGATAAAGGCAATGTTGATAAAACACACACAAGACTCATATCCTTGATAACACAAACACCATCCATAAGCTCTCATATACATATATTTTCTTAATATGGAAGTAAAAGTTATTTGTCGATATATTACAGCCTACAAGGTGGAAGGTAAGAGTGTTTTGCAGTGGTGGTCAAACCCGATTTTATAATATCCTACAATCTTAACGTCTCATAACTATATATAGTCGATATACAGCGCAGTTGATACACTGATTGAATGCTGAAGCAACGGAACTCACTTCTTACTAGATGGTACCCCGAGCCACACAATCATCAATTGGACACCAGTACCATGCAAAATATTAATAATTAAATAAGAGTGTGTATATGTGTGTGTGCAATTCGTCATCATCAACGGTCATTACAACCCTTCATGACCTATGACCTAGCTTCTCACACGACTTAAGTTGCGTGTGTTAATTTTATACTGAGTGGCGGGACTTACAGTTAAAAGTCGACTCCGAACGACATATTTGTTGAGAAACTTTACATTACAATTTTATTTTACTCTCTCATAGTTTTTGCCACAAATTTGCTAAGAGGCAGCCGCCGAAGAAATATTTTTTCATATTTGCGATTTGATGTCTGACCTGGGGTTTGAACCGTGGCCTTACGTGTAATGAGCCAACGTACTAGCTCCTAGACTACGACGGCTTCACTGTCGGAGATACTTATAAAATAAACTTCAAATTAAAAAAATTTTCTTAAGTTAAGTTTAATTTTTTTCCTCTCTCTCGCCCTCTATCTATTCTGCTTGTTTTACATAGGGTGCATCACTCCCATAAGAATTGTTTGTAGCTTTACTTTCAATAGTTTTTCACAATATAAACTCATTCTCATATATCCACATATACCATCACATACATAAATAACAATACGTTCACTTACATAAGTATACACACACACACATATGCATGCACACATGCACACTTCATTAACTTTTTTAATTTGAACATATGACAGTTGCTGCAAGCAATTTTATGTATGAACTTTGATGCCAATGCTGGTTCTGATGCTACCGCTATGTTGACAGCAAATGAATCACGATTAAAATTAAAAAATTTCTTTCAGTTCTGTTCTTCTTTATTCTTCTTTCATTTGCTCATTGGCAACTTTAAAGTTTTCTTTTCTTTAAACACTCTTTCCTGTCACTCATTACAATCGCACTCATTTATTATCATTAAAAATGTGTGTGAAAGAGAATAGTTGTTGATATTTCTTTTAAAAAAGAGTGCCAGAGTGCAAGTGTTTTTGTATGTGAGCGTGAGAGTTTGAGAGGATATTTGTGCCAGAGTTTAAATGTTTTTGTTTGCTTCGGTGTTGACATATTGCCCTGATGACTTTTCATCTCGGTTTTGTTTTTGTTTGTACTTCAGAATTTTCTTTTAGTTTTTTTAACAGAAGAAAAATAATTTTCACTTTTTTTAACTTGAAATACATTAAGAGAAAATGAAAAAAAAGAAAACATCAGTAAGCAAATAAATTGTGAAGAAAGTTAAGGAATATTTATTATTGAATGCTATATTGCTGATGGGTTTAAGCATATGAAAAGCAATGGAAGTGCTAACCCAAACTATATTACTTTTCGGTTAATGCTCTCATTGATTTTCATGTTGTAAAATTGTTCGGCTAATTCTGTTTTAACTCTCAGGGAATGGCCCGCACACCAAGAATAAAATATTCCAAAACCGATCTATTACCTATTTTCAATCCAAAAAGACTTTAAAACAGTAAAAACTGTATTCATTCTGTGTAAAATGGTCCTCAAATTAGAAACAGTACCGTATGACAACGATTCAAACGATTTAAAAGTTGTCATGAAAAGTTTCTCACAAATCTGTTGTTCAGAGACGACTTTAAACTATAGGTCCCAACACTCATCGATAAAATTAAGCAGAGTGAGAAACTAAGTCGTAATCCTAACTGAAGAGTTGTAATGACCAATTATGTATGAATGTGTTGATTTGTTTTTTGTCATTCTTCTACAAGATTTCAAAGCCTTCACAGTGTTTGGTGGAGATCTGGCCGCTGGTGGCCATACCAGGTCGGAAGCCGAAAAGATAAAGCCCATTTAGGGCTCTGACGAGTTTCTTCAATTGTTCACATATTTCTCGAATTTCCTCAACAAATTTCATAAATTTTTGTATTTTTTAATGACTAAAAATATACAGCAACTGCAAAACCATAAAATATGTTCAACAAATAAGTTCGAATAAGATAATAACGAGTCATAAATAGAAAGTTTTAAAATAACGGGTAATTTTTTAGCTATTATCTTTTTGGCAACACTGGTTTAAACAGCTTACGCAAGTTATGATAATGTAATAGTACTTATCATCACTGTTATAATGTACCATCTCAAAATCACCCCATACAGATACCGTTAAATCTGGTGATTTATATTATTAAAATATCATCGTTTTTATGTTTCTTCTTTTTATATTTTGTTATATTTAAAGTAGCCTTATAAGAACTCTTGAACAATAAAGTTAATTTTTATTTTTAAAAAAAGAAATTAATTGTTTGTAATTTAAATTACTTAACTCGCACGTTTCGTGTTTTGTTTCACTGTCAAACATCTTCAGTTTGGTCTATAATTTAACCATGAATCGTCTTACAAACGAACAACGCTTGCAAATCATTGAATTTTATTATCAAAATGCGTGCTCTGTTAAGAAAGTTCATCGCTCGCTTCTTCCATTTTATGGTCAGTTTATCGACCCACTGATGCGGCTATTCGGGATACGTAAATAAGCAGAATTGTCGATTTTGGAGTACCGATCAGCCAGAAGCATTGCAAAAGCTACCAATGCATCCAGAAAAAGTCACAGTTTGGTGCGGTTTATGGGCTGGTGGCATCATTGGACCGTACTTTTTCAAAGATGCTGCGAATCGTAACGCTACCGTGAGGTGATATCCAACTTTTTTTTGCCCAAAATGCAAGAGCTTGACTTGCATGACATGTGGTTTCAACAAGACGGTGCCACACAGCACGCGTAACAATGGACTTATTGAGAGGCGAGTTCAGTGAACATTTTATTTCACGTACGGGACCGGTCAATTGGCCGCCTACATCGTGCAATTTAAAGATTTCATGCATTTTTCTGAATTTTATGTGCCTTTTTTTTAATTTTCCTATAGCTCTTAATAAATCATCCCTTAATTCCAAACAAACCGATGTTGACAATAAACTACCGATTGCGTTCTACTAAAAACTCTTCAAATAAAAATCAAGAAGAAGAAACAATTTTTTTAATTTTATATCATCAAACAAACAACAACTACAATAACGAGTATAATAACAACAAGAATAACAATAAAATATTTCAGTACAAATTTCGCCTGATAAAATAACATCGTAATCATAAACCACACACACACTCACACAAACATTCTTTTGCTCACTTATGTCTAAATATGTATACTCCTGCAAAGAGAGCAAAAATAAGAAAATGAAATTAATGGAAGTGTTAGAGTATTAGTACTTGGAGTATGCTTAAAAGTATTTGTGTGTGCGTTCTTGCTAACAGCAGCAATAAAGCAAAGTGCGAGAGTTTATAACATAAATGGGAGTGAAGTTAGAAGTGGTAAGTGGATGGTAAGAAAATGAACAAATTTATGTTAACAATAGTTTTGATTTTAAACATATGTATGTGGGTGTCAGAATATGTGGGTAAGTGTGTGTTTAAAATTCTTACTAAGGCATGGCAAGTGTTAAACACAGCCACTAAAAGAGATTCCTTAAAAATACAGCGTAACAGCAAATAAAATGAACAAAATTATATCGAATTCAAGACTTAAGAACGGAAAGTTTTCAGAATCTATAACGTAAGTAGCTTAAGCGTGTATTGGTATTAGTTTTAAATACACACACAAAAATATAAACTTCTCACATTTATATTATGTTGGTGTTGCTATATCATCGTGCCGTGTATAGGCATGATTGTATATCTAAGTATTGCTATAAATATGTTCTTATTTAAAGTGTATGGTTTAAGCCAAAAGCTTTATCTGTATTGTAAGCACATGTTAATGAAATATTTTTCATTTCTACTTACACAAAAACAAAATGACCATTTAAGAAATTAAAAACAGTTCAGAGTATGTGTATTCAAATTTTAGAAATTCCCCAAACGAATGCCCAGAGAGGCTATTATGTAGAGTATGTTTTAAGATTAATTGTCTATGATATGTAAAGGAATGTATTAAATTTTGGTTTGAATATAAATCAGTAGATTGGAAGTTTTCTCCTGCCAGTTATGCCCTCAAGAAATATAATAAAAAACCAAAGGATGTTCAGACGTATGTACTCTCTCTAATAACAGTAAAACATCTGACATTGTGGTCATAGGTGCTGTTCAATAGTTTTTGGTATTTCATTGTCACCAAATCTTCCATCTATTTACTGCCCTTAGTTCCTCAGTGGGTTATATGTTGCTGTGTTTGATCATTTTAGCCTACAAATGCATACGCAGATATGAATTCTATTTTAAAAATCTCTAAGTAATCTCTAATAGTAGGCGTAGTAGCCTTGTAGGTAGCTCAATCCTGAGGCCAAATAACTCCAACAACACAAAATATAAAACAACATTTCTTCGGCGTCTTTCTCTCAGCAGATTTCGGGCAAAAACTCCAAGAGTAAATAAAATTGTCATGAAAAGTTACTCAAAACTCTGTCTGTTACTCATGTATAAAATTAACACACACAAAATAAGTGGTGTGAGAAATTGTTCCGTAATCCCGACTGAATGTATGTATGTATGTATTTAACAAATAATTTTATGAAAGCAATATGAGTGTCAAAGCTGTGAGTAATTGGATTCGAAGGAATTTCATTGAATAACACGTACGTGTTTATTCTTGTTAATCAAACCACATAAAACTGTCTTCTGCTCAGTAGTGATCCATCACATGCATAAAGAATGTTTTATTCCCATAACACTAACAACAAACAACAAAAGCAACAATACATGTGAGACCAAAGCAGGAGCATTGTGTACATTGCAACCATAAAAGTATGGTTGAGTTGTTTGATGTCGTGCTTAAACTCCTAAACGTAATTGGAAGTCTTTCCCTCTATCTCTCTTGTAGAAAGAGAGAGAGAGAGAGACTTTCTACAATCTCAAATTAATCACATTTGCGTTGAAAATGTTTTTAAAAGAGATTTTTTTCAGTATTTTATACAATAGCATACCTAGATACACGTACTCACAGAGAAATGTTCACATACAACATTGCTGAGGAGGCAGAGAGCGAATAACAGAACCAACAGAGGTTAACAGTGCTTTTGGTCATAGTAATGTAAGCATTGAGTATATGATGGTTCACTTTCTTATTGCACTGCAAAAGTCTCTTCTACATTTTAAGGTATAACAAAGGGCCGGTCAGTCCAAATGCGTATGCATAATCTGTACTTTTGTATGATTCTCATAATCTAAAGCTCTTTCCCCTCCGAATACAATGAAAGTTCTTAGAAAAAGAAAAAAACTTAGAAATTCATGTCATATATGCCAATAAAAGCATTCATAAGCCACAAAATCTTTGCTGTTACTCTGTGCAGATTTTGTCATTGAAGCATTGAAATATTGAAGCTTCTACTTCAATTCCCACATATTCTTTTCGTTTATATTGCTTTGTGTTGTGATATTATTTTTCATCTTTACTTCAGTCTCTCCGGGCATTTGTCAATTTTAAAGTTTCATATTTCGTTATTATATTTTCAGTTTTTTCTCCTTATTTTGCTGAAAACGGACATAAGGAATTACATAAATTTTCATCATCATATCAAGAAAATTTTGTTTTAAACAATTTTGTTTCTCCGCAAAAACATTGTGCACACATAGGATTTAATATAATAATATGAGTAAAAAGAAATAAAGATTTCTAATCCAAATCAAAAACTATATTATGATTGCTATAGTAATCAATTGCGTATAGGAAAACTTAAACACACCAGCATAATTTCTATATATTTGTTTTGTTTTTGTTCTTATCCTCTGGTAATTTGTATGTATAGAAGATTTTAATTTGTAGGCACTGCCACAATTTTAATCTGCTTAAGGTATAAATTTTATTCCGACCCACTCCTATTCAATTATTCTCATTGTAGTATGTGGCATTGTTTCAGTCGCCCTTCTGCGGCTATAAACCTCTTAATATTAAAATTTTTAGCTCTTTAGCTCCATTTCTTAAAGAAAAATATTTTCTGATTACCTAGTAACTGCCTATATCACTCGAGTACTATCTCAAGACACCACTTCAAATGCTTTATTTATGTATCACTTTAGAAAATCTTGTAATTTACCAGCATAATTTTAAGCTGCTTAAAATTTAAATTCTATACCGACTCACTCCTGTACAAACGCTTTTACTATGCAAATTGGCATTGTTTTAGCTGCCTTTCTATTTATGAGCATTTGTACATATGTTTTGTTTCACAAACCATTTAATCGCTCCCTTTCGCAATTTTTCGAAAAAAAATTTATAATATTTCCTCCCTCCTTGTCTCACCTACGGCTTTTGTTGCTGTTTCGCCATTGCAGCTATTTCTATTGCTTTTATGAGGGGCCATAATATTGGAATTTTTCACTAGTAGTTTGCATATCTGCTGGGCATGATAATTCAAGGCCATTCCTGTTTATTGCCATGAAAAGATTAATTACTCTGAGCAAAAGTTAATTCCAGTTTCACAATCACAACCATACACTTATATATTTGCACATATATATTTGCATAAATACAAATCCAAAATTTAAGTATTTTTAACTTAGAGTGCCAAATTTGCTGGATTTAAACAGAGAACTAAATTTTTAATACTTAAAAGAGGCTTATCTCAGTGTGCGTTGTTTAAATATGCGAATTACTACTTCTACTGTTACTACTACTACTACTGCTACTTCTGCTACTACTGCTACTTCTACTACTACTACTACTGCTAATTCTACTACTACAACTACATATTGGTCGGTCCCAATCACACGGGAATGACTTGGGCTTGGTGGACTACACGATGGGACACATAACGCGCAGCTGCAATGCCTCAATGCCGAAACTGTCGACAAGAGGAAGGAGAACACCAGTTTATTGCTTGCGGAAAAGGCGAATACTTACTCGAGCAAAACGAAATGGTGCTGCTTTAGGTGAAAGTGCAGACAAATTGGTGATGAAGAAACTGGGGACAAATTGTCCCCTTCCTGAACTGGATTGTCAAACTATGACCAACATCGTGAACACGCTTCTTCCAGACCACGGGCAAAGAGCAGATGAAGACATGACGGCCTCAACGGAGAGTCCACCCCCTTTCACCATCGAGGAGCTTCAGAAAGCAGCACGTAGTTTAAAGAGCAATAAGGCTCCAGGACCTGATGGAGTACCTCCGGAAGTACTGAAGCTTATAGCCAAGGAACGTCCCAGGGTGCTTTTGGATATGTACAACGCATGTCTGATTCAAGGCGTTTTCCCAATTAGATGGAAGAGACAAAAGCTAATGTTGATTAGCAAAGGGAAGGGCGATCCTACGCAAGCATCTGCATACCGGCCCTTGTGCATGCTGGATTGTGCTGGAAAATTACTGGAGAAATTACTGAAATTTCGTCTGGATACAGCGGTGGAAAATGCAGGAGGTCTCTCAGGGAAACAGTACGGTTTCAGAGCGGGTAGATCGACGATAGGAGCCATTAACGAAGTATTGACTAGCGTGAAGGCTGCCCAAAACGGAAGCCGTTTCTCGAGGCGGATAGTTTTGTTAGCGACCTTAGACGTCCGGAATGCGTTCAACAGCATCCGGTGGGTTGACGTACTTGAGGCACTGAGAACAAAGTTCACTGTTTCCGGTTACCTGCAGGAGATTATGCGGAGCTACTTACGAGATCGTGAGCTCATTTACGATACGAGCCAAGGCCGAAGTAGAAAACAGCTTACGTCTGGTGCAGCTCAAGGATCAATTCTTGGCCCTGACCTATGGAACATAACATATGATGATATCTTTCGCATTGAGATGCCATATGGCGCATATCTTGTTGGATATGCCGGTGACGTTGCGGCCATAATTGTGGCTCGGAATGTCGAAGAGGCTAAAAGGAAGGTCAACCAGGTCATAGTAAGAACGAAGTCATGGCTCGAGGACAGAGGACTCAAACTCGCAACGGAGAAAACGGAGTTGATACTTCTTACGAGGAAGTGTATACCGCTGGAAATCGACATCACGACATGCGACACCATTCTGACGACGCGGAAAGTGGTCAACTAATCCGGCCGCGGATATGGATGTGAAGGGGCCAAATGGCCAAACGGACTCCACTTCGAAGTAATACCACGGTAGTTCCGGAGTGGGCATAAGGAGTCCAAAAGAGGAGGGGGAGATTTAGTGGGTGAGGTCCCCACACTCGGGGGATAGTGACGACTACCCCTATGGTGCGGTTAGGTACATTTACTCCTCCTCAGCGTAAAAAAAAAGCTACTGCTACTTCTACTACTACTACTACTGCTAATTCTACTACTACTACTACTACTACTAATACTTCTACTACTACATCTACTGCTACTACTACTCCTGCCACTACTATTACTACTACTACTACTACTACTGCTACTACTACTACTACTACTACTACCACTACTACACCTACTGCTACTACTTCTACTGCTACTGCTTCTACTGCTACTACTTCTACTGCTGCTGTTCCTGCTTAAAAGCTACTTAAAAAGTATCCACAGAAAATCGAATTAGTTGTACCACCGAGAATAATTCAGTACTAAACACTTTTTTTGTTCAGAGTTTTTAGTAAAACAGAGATTTTGCAGGGAGTTTAATAAAAAAATTTTAACTGATAACCACTAATTACACTGTGCTAGTTGGAAAAAGTGACAAGCGTTGAAATGAGAAATTCGATTATTTCTTGGCCTTGTTTCAGTTCCCTAAGTTAGTTCTATTTTAGCAGATGATTGTTCTATTGAAGCAGTATCCAGAATTGTAAGGTTGCTTTCGTTTCAAAAAGTTTTGAGTCTCTTTGTTAGCTGTAGCGCATATTGAGACAATCTCTTGCCCCTTTCTTCGTTGTTGATGGTATTCTGCTTTAGTTATCTGAAGCCTACCAATTTTTAAAATTCAAAAAACTCTGCATGAATAACGAAGTAAAGGATTAGAAGCCATCGTTTCACTACCAAGGAAGCTTAATTGACAAAATAAATAGGTCTCCTGGAGATCAAATTGTATATGCAGGAAGACAAAACTAAGCCTTTTTATGGATAAGTTATTGCAGTGAATTGACTAACATCCAAACTAACAATTAGGAGCAAAGATATTTTGCTATATGGGCGGAGGTCTGTAGACTCGCAGGAGATGAAGATATTGGATGTCGCAGTGAGCATAAGGTACAACAGCGAATAAAAAAAATCAGGTGTAGACAGGTCATCATGTTCCGTGATCATTACAAATTATGTGACATTTTGCAATTGTTAATGTATTCGTAGACACTTTAATCAGTAATCTCTATATCATAATTCGAGGCGCTATTGTAATTACGGTTCTGCCTTAACAACACCCAAATGTTGGCGCCCTTTTGCTGCAAATTAAGGATACTATTTGAAGCTGTAACCGCCATAGTCTAGTGGGTAATGTATAGGCATATTACGCATGAATCCATGGTTTAAACCCCAGATCAGACATCTCCAACAAAAAAGATTTCTTCTTCACTTAGCAGATTTCTGGCAAAAACCCAGAGAGTAAACTAAAATTGCCATGAAAAGTTTCTCAAGCATCTGACATTCGGAATTTAAACTTTAAACTGTACACTCATGCATAAAAATTAACACACACAACATGAGTAGCGTGAGAAGCTAAGTCGTATTCCTGACTAAAGGATGGTAATGACCATTTATGTTATGTATGTATATATGTATGCGTTGCGAGACATCCAATCTATGCTATTGTGACGAGTTCTGGAGTGATTGGAGTTATTGAAAGCAGACCGTTTAACAAATTGAAGATTTAGAGGATAGGGAAAACAGTTTTTTGAACCTTTCGGAAAGAATTGTAACACCGTTGTCGAAGAAAGGCAATCGTTTTAATTGCAAAATGTTTATAAAATTATAAAATGATCACGTAGGTGAGTGAACACTACGAAATTTATCTTTCCAACACCAATTGCCTCTTGACTAATGATACACAAACTTTGAATGGAAAACTACTCTTAATCTGTTCATGTTTTAATTTTTTAAATTCCTCTATTGGCTCGAATTTTGTCGCATTTAAGTACATTTTACTGAGTTGTTATATTTGTTGTTGTTGTTGTTCATTTTTTCCCCTTACAAAGTAAATTTGTAATGATTTAGCATAAAAGGTGGAAACGAAAACAGAAATAGAAATAATGCTGATGCGGGTGTTACACTGGAGAGAGGAGAGAGGAAGAAAAAAAATTTTTGAAAAGTTTTTGGCACACAGTAAAGTTCACAGGACCATTAAACTGTCATTAGTGACAGTTTGCCAATGCAAATGTTTGTTAATGACAGTTGCCTAAAAGGAATTAAAAGGACATTTTTGTGTGGAAAAAGAGAAAATGCTGGGAAACACAACAAAACCTGTTACAATTGGCTACACAATGGGATTGAAATTAAATGGTCACAGGGTGAATAGTAAATATTTAATGACAAATGAAAAACGATTTCTCTTTGTTTAAATAAGGGAAGTAAAACAATTCAAATAGCAGATGAATAAAAAAAGTTGAATACTAATTGCTACAAAATGACTGTTCACATGCCAGTTAAAATATTTGCCAATAAAATCAAATGCTTTATTTAAAGAGAAAATTAAATATTTAATATAAGGAGAGGGTCAGTTTCGTTTTTTACATTGAACCTCTTTCTTTTTCCATTATTTTGATTGAAATCCATCTAGTTTTTGCCAAGACTTTCAAACAAAATAGTGATTTTTTTCTCTTTTAGGCGAATGTTTATTTCAATTTACATCGTTTCAAGCAATTTTTTTTTATTTTTCTATAAAGTATATTTCAAGGCAAATTCAATAAGGTAACCGTAACTCTACAACAAGTACAACAATGCAAGAACAACACGCATTTTGTTTTTATTAAACCTCCATTCGGATGTCAAAATAGGAAGAAAAAAAATGGAAAAGAAAAAAAAATTAACAACAACACACAAACGCACAACAAACACACACAAATTTTGACAGCCCAAGACCAGTCAGCTGTTTCCTCGGGGTCACTTGTTATGAATTCACTTGGGTATATTTCATTTGAATAAATAGAAAAAAAAATTGAAAACCAAATAAAATATTTTGACAGAAAAAAAAAATAGCAAATCAACAATGGATTTAGTTGCAGCAATTCAAATACTAAAATACACACAAAAAGGGAGATTCTCATGTTTTTTAGTCTTATTTTTTTATTAAACAAATAATATTTTTCTGTTTTCATTTTATTTTTTGCTAACAAACGATTTTTTTATTCTTTTTGGAAAAAAAAATTCGTATTCAAATGGATTCCATTTTTTTGCACTCTCTCTGGTACGTGCCATTGAAATTATGTTTTTTGATTGAGTCTATATAACAACAACAGCAATAAAAACAACAAAAAAAAAATAAATTCGTTGGTCAATCAAAGGCTTTATTTTGATTTACAAAATAAAACAAAATATTCCTCTTAATCCTTAAGCCTTTTTTTGAATATTCATTTAAGTGATGAGAAATTTAGTTACAAACAAGCATAAAGAAAAAGGTAGTTAAGGGGATGATCACGCCGTGCTGCAAGTCATATAATAGTACTAAGCTCCATTGTTGTAAATAGTTTTTGTCTAATAAGGTAGCAAAAATTTAACAAAGATTCGGGCCTACTAAACCAGAGAAAACTTCTTCTAACTCTTCATTATCAACATAACCACATGCCAATCCTCGCCATGTCATTTAATCTTTACAGACATAACTTAAGAAGCAGGTGACTTTATAACCGCTTTAAATAGAGGATAACGTTCCTAACGTTACCTTGACATTAATACCTTGATATTAATATTGGTAGCACTAGATAGAGAAACCTCATCAGTGGTAAGTAAGTTTTGAGCAAATTTTCAATATCTTACCACGTTTACATTGAGTAAAAATTGAATTTAGCATTAAACTTAGTAAAAATCGCTTAAATAGCGGAGCAGACAACTTATATACTAGTACTCTTTAACAATCTTAAAATCAATCGAAGAACCATGAGTAAGCTTCTTTGATTTCCAATGCTCATGAGAAAATGGAAGTTCTGGTGCTTCTTTCTTTGGCAAGGTAATGCTGAGCATGCAATTATTACAAACTGGGCAATATACAGTAAAACCTTTCAGAATGGCTTTGAAAATGTTTCTTTTAATAGATTGTCTATGTGCCGTCTATCTTAATGAAATCTGGCATCACATCAATGATCAATTCCTAGCTTGCAGTTTCTTAGAAAATTTGTCCGATAACTTACTAAACTAAGCACGTCTAATCAGTTCATGCGTCAAGCAATTTATTGGATATTATGTGAGAATCTCTATCGAAGATTTTTTCCTTTGCACCAAACACCACAGCACATTATATTACTGATACTATCAAATCGAAAAAGTAGTAGCTTTATCGAAAAAGCAGTAGCTTTTTCCCAGTCATAGTTCCATTCGATATTATATGTCATGTTGTATGCCTATTATCCCCTATTTCTGGTCGTCCTAAACTTTTCCGATAGACGTCACAGTGTGGTATTATGTAACCAGTTTTCTTAAGAATTTCGGATTTAGATTTTATCCGTGACCCTTTCCAGCCGTCCAGAGGCGCTGGCTAGTATTATTAACTGCTGATCAGCTACGGTAAAGATTCAGCAGATAGCAGAGAATTTCTAGTAAAAAGAATGTCATGCATATGGCATGCTTAACTTGATATGAAATAGCTGGCAAGTCTGTAGCAGAACAAAAATCTGAAGCTTCACTATCAATGTCTTAGTCTTTCGTGATATAAGAAAGTCAGATATTGAATTTCACTCCAAATGTTGCCGTTGCTAAATATTGTGAATATTTCAGCGTAAGCAAAAATGAATTTACACCAACCAAATTCATTTTACTATTATTTGGAAATTATATTCCAATGCTGCGTGACATTTCTATTCATTCATTAAGAAAAAGTTGCATAGAGGTGAGCTACTTTTGCTACTTTCCATTTAAATGTTACTTTTTCCTTTCCTATGTCCTATTGGCGCTTTTATGCCACCTGTCTCTGTAAAAGAAATGCCCGTCAGGCTATTTTGTGTTCATTCATGTGCAAAGCGAGCAATATTTATGATATTTTGCTTGACTTGAAAACAACGCTTCACATAAAAGACAACACAGCCAAAAAGCAAAAGAAAAATGCTTTACCTGCACTATCATCATTCTCATTGCATTTAGCGAACTAAGCAGCAGAAGATCTATTTTTTTTTTTAATATGGCAGCGGTAGATGCTTTGGTTTGTAAAATATTTAATAGAACTCCATTAAGGCAGAGCCTACCCTCTTAAGAGAAAAACTTTTACACACTAAAACAGACTCACATGTAAGTCACGAACAAAGGTGTTGAAAGAGTTAACCTCGTTGTTAGTGTATGTGTAAGAGCATGAGTATGTACATTTCAATATACAACAACTAAAACAACTGTTGATACTATACAATGTTAAAAGTTGTGAAGCTAAAATACCAAATAAAATGCTTAAAATCGCTGTAGTTTTCTCTCTCTCGCTAGGAGAATAGAAGTGTATAGTTGTGGGAATAAGCTGGTATAGGTTTAAGTGGGTGAATACTTTTGGCCGACCACATGCCTAATGTACTTGTAAATGCATTCCATCGTTTATAATATACGTTTCGTTCAGTGTGGCTCTTTTTTATTGCTTCTCTTTTGATCTTTTAATACAATCCAACAATGTGGTCTATACATGTATGCTTATTTGCGAGATTGAGCGTATATTTACTTTCATGCTGCCCTACTCTACAGATAAAATTATTTTCTGCGAATTGTAGCAAAAAATCATTCAATTCTATTCAATAAAATAAAAATCAAAAAATTTTGAGAAAAAACTTTATAATGGGTGTTTAGTTGCCACAAAGATTTCATCAAGTAATTTATGCAATTTCTGTCTTTAAATGTTGTTATTGTTGTTGCATTTTTTAAGGCACAACTGAAACTATTCTGGGTTGAATTGTACTTTGAATTTATGGCGGGTGTATAGTGGGCAGTTTGTTTAATATTTTCATTTTTTGTTCCTATTTTATAAATGCTGGGCTACATGTTTGCCTTCGTGCGCTGCTGTCAATTTAGTTCCTCGGTTTACTCGTTGCAAGATACTTAAATATGCCACGTAGACGTTGTGTTTCATTTCAATACACAACATACGCTATGCTGGACACGGCTGTTCTATTGCAATTGCAAATAAAATCTTCGTAGTAAATTAAATATTTGCGAATTTAAGAAAATTCCAACTTATATGACAAAGCTATTGAAATATTGTCCTTCGATTTGCATACATTTTTTTTCTATTTAAATCAAGGATAAAAACAAGTAAAGTAGGAATTCAAACTGGCCATACTTGCTTGGGAGTATTTCTGTCATAGAAATCAGTCACGAATTTTTGGTCGATGGCAACTATAATATTTCTATAAACAATCAAGCAAAAAATAAAAAAAAAATGTTTAGCATAAGTGACGCTAGATGTAAGTCAATAACAATGCAGATAATTGAAAATAATAATATCGTGAATAGAAAAATTGTTCGTATGAGGGTTCCTATATAAAGTACTAAAGCAAGCAGATTTTCGACACATGCCGTACATGTTAATCAGATTAATAATCTTACAGTTTTAGTAGAAAAAGGTAATATTATGTTAAAGGAGTTTCGGCAAAAATACTCATCTTTAACTCCGTTTGTAATTGCAGACTCCAAACTGAGAGCCAACTTGGTGATAGGGTTGCTACAAAAAGTGAATGCAAAAGTTGTGTGTCATTTGACACACAGTCTAGATAAAATTATAGCAAGAGTAGCATTCATTGTAGTCTTCATGACCTGAGTTCCCCGTAGACCTCTAACTACCTGCTCTTAATATCCCAAACATTTAAGAGTCTACGAATGATTGATGAAGTAAAAACAAAGATGATTTATGAAAAATATATTTGAAGTCGTCGTAGTCTAGTAGGTAGTAGATAGTTCAAATCCCAGGTCAGACATTTGCATCAAAACGAAATATGAAAAAATATTATCCCTCAGCAGATTTCTAATAAAACTCGGCGAGTAAAATAAAATTACCATCAAAAGTTTCTCAATAAATCTGTCGTTCTAAGTAGACCTAAAACTCTAGGTCCCTTCACTCATGGATAAAATTAACACATACAATATAAGTAGTGTGAGAAGCTAGGTCGTAATTCTGACTGAATAATTTTAATGACCAACTATATACCAACTATGTCTCAATCTACGAATGATTGAAAAATACAAAGAAAGATGATTTATCAAGAATATTATAGAATGTATAAAGAATTTCTTTGGTATTAAAACTAGGTATTTAACAGCACTATAATTGGAAAGCGTTGGACTGGATGTATTCCGATTATTGTGAGCCAATAACCAATGAAAGCGGAATTTCACTCATATATGTCTAAAAATGGTTTTTGTTTAATTTTTTGGTGGGAAAAAAAACACCTCCTGTTATTGTATATCTTATGAAAACATAGGTGGAAAACAAGTGTGGAAAAACAGGAAAAACGGCGAAGTATATAACCCAGATGCTAACTGGTCATGGATATTTCAGAGAGTACTTGCATCGCATGGGGAAATGTCGCTCGCCTTCCTTCATCTACGAGGAAGAAGAAATGTTAGACCATGCCGAACACACTTTCTTCGGCTGCAGTCGCTGGGCCGAAAGACGTCAGGGTCTAGAGGCTGAAATCGGCACTATTTGTGCTACAAACGTCGTGATGAAAACGACATACAGCAGAGAAAATTGGGACGCAGTAAAACTATTTGTGCGCTATGTCCTGCGGAAGAAAAAATTTGACTAGACGCAGTAGAAAGAGCGGAGCCAGAACGCAGGCTGACAATGATGGAACTGGCACAGGTGCCAAAAAGGGGTCCACCTCGAAGTAATACAACCGTGGTTCCGAGGTGGAATGATACCCCCGTGAGGAGTCAAGGCGGGTTTTTAGTCGGTATACCCAGTGGGAGAGTCCGACATACCATGTATGGTGACGACCTTCATGAATGCATAAAGCATTTTCTCTCCTTCCCGCGAAAAAAAATAAGATAATTTAAAAAAAAAAATGGAAAACATTACTGAACGCAATTTATTTCGTGTGGCTATTTCCTGTTTCCATAGCTGAAGAGAGAGGACAAAGTTACCTCCAAATTCAATTATTCGCAAGCATTTTAACAGTACAGTGGCCAAATTCATGCAATTTCAACACCAATTAACTTTTTTGCGGGTGCATGTAGTGCAAGTGCAAATCAAATTGAATTCTGCAAGAGCCACAACAGTTGTCGAAGTCGATTTTTTGGGAAATAAAAAATTCTCATTATGTATTTTTGAACAAACCTCCACTACCCTACATTAAAGAGCAGTTAAAATATCGTTAATGGGCTTAAATTATTTATTCGACTATAAACCATCTCCATTTGACTTTCAAGCACAAGATTATTGTTAATAAAACGCTTCCTTCTATCAAATAATTTTCCACCCCTAATATAATCACATCTTTCCCTTTTACTTTAAAAAATCAACAACAATAAGGCACAAGCAATATAAACGCGTTCGGAACGGCAACCACTGTTTTCTATGCCAAAGAACGTAAATATTGGCTTTAACCATGATAGTATCCTCAACCCACTGTCAAATTACTCACTTTGACATTACGAATTTTAAAAACAACAACAACCAAGTGTGTGTGTGTGTGTGTTTATTTTTTTTTTTTGTTTTAAATAAGTGAACGAGAATAAATATTTAATAACGGCACGTATGAGTGATATTTAATTCGAGTATAACACACTACAGCCAGTACGTATACGCACTGTGGTATGTAATTTTTTTTATTTTTTCTGTTCATTTCAGTTCCATTCAATTCAGTTCATTTCATTGAAATGAAAATGAAAATTGAAATTTATACCATTTTTTTCTATATTTATGATTATATTTGATATGTAAATAATTTATTATTTTTGCATTCTGTTTATTTGGACATGTGGTTTTTGAATTTCTAAATATTTAGTTTTGCTTTCAGTTTTTCTCTGCTACTGAAATGAAAAAAGAAGTTGCGCTGTTTTATTTCCTATAAGTCTAGTGTAGTAAATATAATAAACACCTGATCCTTAATTGGCCTTTTTGCCACAATGGCTGTGACATTTGTTCATTCTAAAGGTTTTTGCGGTTTAATAGCATCACAACCGCAATGATACACTCGTTCATTTAAATGTACACACTGGTTGTCTCCGGTTTACATGTGCTTGCTTGTTCTATTTCAATTTCCTTTTCTTCTCTTTCTAAACATTATGAATATGGTGGTTCATGGGTTGTATATAAATATGTGTGGGTGTATACGTGATTGTGTTCGTGTTTATATTTGATTTCATTCAATTTGAATATTTTTTCAAAGTATTCCGAAAGAAATGAGGATAAGGCATCGACCAGCCGTATAAATTTTATTTCTTTTTCTAGTTACCTTTTTATATTTCGTTTTTTACTTTTAATTTTCAAGAGTAAGTAATACGTTCTTCAAAGGGTCGATTGTTTTAATATTAAATTTTTGTTAGAGTACATTTAACTTATTTTCTTTAATTACTTATCGGACTCAAGAAAATATGCGGAAAATAGAAAGAAACCCATGTTTACTGTTGATTTTTTTTTCCTCTTTAATTTTGTATTGTTATGGCCACTTGTTCTTCTTTCCAATTAGGCTTTATTTGGTTTTTTTCTACGTTGTTTACACTCCTTTTTACTTCACTTTTCCTTTGTTTTCTTTTACTTTCTTTTTTTTACTCGTAAAGGCATAGACATCTTGTACGTAGACCAGAACTTTAAGTAAAAATTAATGAATTCGGTGGTATAAGTATTAGAGAGGTCATTTTGCTGAAACTGACTGAGACCAAATTTAGATTAAAATCCAACTTGTCTATGCACGATTTTAGCTTAGAAAAGCTAGGGCTTTGGAGGATCTATTATCTCCGTAGTCTAATAGATAGTGTGTAGGCTTATTAGACGTAAGGCCATGGTTCAAACCCCAGGTCAGGCTTCTTCTCAGCAGATTTCTGGTAAAAACTCTGGGAGTAAATTGAAATTGCCATGAGAAATTTCCCCGCCACTCGTGTATAAGATTAACATACACAACTTAAGTGGTGTGAGAAGCTGACTGGAGGATTGTAATAACCAATTAGGTATGTATGTATGCTTACCAGCCAGTAACCGGTTAATGAAGTTGGTTTGTACAAACAGACTATTCGAGACGATAACAAAAGGAATAATAGCTGTACAAAATAAAACTTCTGTTGTCCTTTACAAGAGAGTCAGTTAGGCCTTTAAGGGGTAATATTACTGGATACTACATATTTAAGCGTATTTGCGAATGAACAGGTAACAGAAATTATGGCTTTTGTGAGAGTTATCATGATATGACCAACTGATATGTCTATAGCGTAAGTCCCTGGCTAATGGGATTAGTAATTTTTGTGATAGAATAAATGAAAGCAGGTAGTGTCATATTGTAACGTGTGGCTTGTCTATGATGCTATGGCCAACTCAAGTAAGAAAATGATTCAAAATTTTCTTTTGGTCCTGGTAGTTTTTGGGAATAGACTGCATCAGAAGTATGTAACTAGTTGGTTTGTCTTTAAGAAGGCCCAACGAAAGATATTTGAAACTGGATGTAGATTTACCTAATCGTCATGGTTTACATCCAGTGCATAATCCTCCTCACACAACAGTTTCTTGCAAAACTTCAACACATCTTTATAGTATGCTTGGTTATCCTTGAAATATTATTTATATGATCCTTCCATGCCAGCACTATTCCTATATATACTCCGTTCATTTTTTGGGACCTTATCACACCCAAGATTCAAGTATTTTTCGATTTTAGAAAGTTCCTCATCGTGAATGGTACTACTGCGGTTTAGCTCGTGTTCATCTTCAACCCAACATGCCTCATCGATTATATACTAACCATATTATGCTTCCCTGCATAGTTTAATTATGACGGCTAGATTACTTGTTACATACATATCTGCCTTAGGTACCTTGCATTCTATAAGGAGAATGTCTGCAAACCTTTAAACATTTCAAATATTTTCCACTAAAGAAACGAAACCGACAACCTTTTACATTTAAATAAATTATTAAATTTACATTCGGCCCTTTGAAGTTATTTATTCGGTTGTGTTACTTAAAACTTTTCCAACTACTTTACACTTAACTGGGTCTTATATTTTTTATTTAATTTCCATACTCTTTGCACTCTTTTTTCTTGTGTTTTATTATCGTAAATAAAGCTTGTTTTTCATAGTTACACTACCGTAATTTTATTACAGTTATAGTTACTATTATTTCTTTTATTGTTGTTGTTGTCGTTGTATTTATTCATTTTATTTTCTTCTCTCTTTTTATTCCTTTTTTATAGTGTTTCTCCACCGACACGAACTGTTTCCTTTGAAACAGTCGTCCACTGCAGTGTGTTGACGTGCAAATTAGTAAAGTTGTTCAGGCACTCTTTCATTTTATAAGAACAATAAAAGTATAAGAAAAGAAGAACAAAGCTAAAGAAAAACAAGAAAAACGAAAAAAAACAAGGCACAGGCTTTGCTATCGTTACTCTGGCTCCAGAGTTATGGCTTGGTTATGGCCATAACTAAGGAAGCAGCTACAATTTGGAATAGAAGATGAAGATGCTGATGACCATGATGTTATGGAATGGTGAATGGTAATATCTTTTTGGTTTAATTGTTTTTATATGCTCCTGTCCTGTCTATGAATATGGAATCGTTGCTCACATAAAAATAATTCAAAATAGAAGAGCTATAGAAGCTGTAGTAATAGCAGCATCAAATAAAAATAACATGCATTTTACAGCTCAAATAATTTACAAGCGTTATTCAAGAAAATTTTCTCTCTTTTTCTTTTGTTTCTTAAATTTTTATTACATTTTATGCATTTTCTTCCCTTCCATAAACTAAAAGTTTTTATTTTCTG
Organism: Sarcophaga rosellei; assembly: GCA_930367235.1. Classification (NCBI taxonomy): domain Eukaryota; kingdom Metazoa; phylum Arthropoda; class Insecta; order Diptera; family Sarcophagidae; genus Sarcophaga; species Sarcophaga rosellei. The sequence continues at coordinate 35,443,216 of OV884019.1, forward strand.
AACCAAAATGCTGATTTAAGTGCAATTGTTTTGCTTCTTCTTTGTTCGGAGAACATTGTACAAAAAAAATCTAAGACAATTAAAGTCTCTGGCATTGGATGGTTATTGAAATTTAATCAGAGTTTTACTTGTGCTGCTATTGCTCTCATTTCTCATTTCCTGCTCGGCAAATATCGTTTTGGAGCATACATACGTACTAAACGATAAAAGTCGAGAAGCAAGTGTATTAAACTATAAAGTATATAAATTTGAGTTAAGTTTTATAGAGTTTTTTTTGTAATTGAAAATCAAGGCAAATTCCATTACCTTATAAGTCCATTGACGTTGCCAATATGACAATGAATTCGGGCTGAAAATACTGCAGTGGTTAGCCAACCTCTAGTCTGGCCAGCATTTTAGAACCATCTAGAGGACTACACTCATTTTGGATGTTATCATTACCCAAATCTGAGCAAATATCATATTTATATAGATACACAAGCCAACATGGCAATTTGGGTTACTTGGAGGATATTTGCTTATCTCACACAGGACCTGCAAAATGAAAAGTCTGGAGTATAATATTGTTCTTGTTAGGAAAAGTTTGTGCCATGAAATATTTTGCTCAATTCAATAAGAACAGAAATTACAGAATTACGTATTTGTCATTTGACATAGCAGGAATGCTAGTATGTTTGGGAGTTCAAAGCAATGAACTTGCCGGAATATGATTTCCACACCCCAAATGAGCCACAACCTTCAATATATATTCAAGCCAGAATTGGAAGTTTGTAATACTTGAACCTGGGGATCTTGAAGACTAGCAATCTAAAATTCTGCTGTGCCAATAATGCAAGGGAGGACTGCAACCATCTGCTAGTACATTGGCATGCTTACATACAGCAAAAACTGAATTCGGTGCTGGAAAAAGTATTCCTGAACAAAATACAGATATTCGATGCGAATGTGAAATCTTTACTGCTTTACAGAAGGCTTTTATTACCCTTTGCATATGATCTCTCCCCCACTGAATTTTCTACTCATTGCGAAAGCAGACAAAAATGGCTCTCGATTGGAATCCACATGGAACGCTAAGCCGTGGTCTACCGACAAGGACTGGGCGAAAAAGCTTGTTAGACAAAATAAAGTCGTCATATCATATCACACGTGCTTCAAATATACGATATTGAAGTCGCTGTAGTCTAGTAGGTAGGGTGTTACATCTTCAACGAAACGAAACATGAACAAATATTTCTTCGGTGAGTTCATGAGAGTTAAGAAAATGGCCATGAAAAAGTTTCTCAAAAGTCTGTCATTCAGAGTTCGACTTTGAACTGTAGGTGCCACACAACATAATTGCTGTGAGATCCCAGATCGTAATTCTGATTCAAGGATTATAATGCCCAATTATGCATGTATGTATGTATGGCTACAAAGAGTCGAATGCAGCAACTAATGATGCCTACGCTGCTTTACCAAGTCTTTTGGACCAGCAAAAATTTTCAAATTATTAGTGTGGTTGAATTCTGACTAAAATCCCATTACAACGAAGAATTTTCTGCATAGATTGGACCCGAATCGTTTTCGGTGTGACAACTTCTAGAACACTACTGTTGATTTTCTAACTTTCGTAGTTTTTCGGTGTAGTTTTTTATTGATCTCGATTCATGTAATTTTTGTATTTTTTGTTTTTTTTTCATTGCAATTCTTGGGTTATTTTAATTGTTCTAGAATAAACACTTTATTCTGTGTTTGTAACAACATATCATGGAAAATAAAATGGATTTGCTTTTACTCCTCCTTACAGTTACAAATATATGTGATGTACAGTTGGTATGGGTTCACGGGGATTTAAATATAAACCACGGTATGTGTTACAAGGCGTATGTATTTGTATGATTGGTTAATTATATGGCCTCAATAAAAAACAATCTGATGTTTAGCATATATTTTATGGGGCCATTTATATTTAATTAAAATTGATTTACATGTTTACTGACTGTCATTACATATTTTAAGTATTTGATTTGTTAGCATTTTTTAGTTTCTTTTTCATCTGTTTGCGTACATTAAAAACGTGGCAACTTAATGTGGCGCATTAAAGTATAAATTAATTTATTTAATTGTGTGTTTAAATATTTGATGAGTATAATTAAAATTGTAATTGATTTATTGTGTTCAAATGAGAATTAGATGGACAGGCGATAATTATAAACAACAAATATTAATTAAGATTTTAAATCGATAAAAAATTAAAAAAAAAAATCGTAAATAATATGATTAACAATATGGCCATATATTGTAATAAAAAATATCTCCTCCTTTTTGTTCATTCTTTTCTACATGATATTTCAGCAATAGTTTTATAGTTTTTGAATATTTTTAGTTTTTAACAAAAGAGGCGATAACTGACCTATTTCCTCTCGTTCTCACTCTCTTTCTCTCTCTCTCTCTCACTCTCTCTCTCTCTCTCTCTCTCTATCTATTGCTAAAGTAGTTTGCCGGAAACTTATGAACTTTTTAAATTGTTAAAAAAAAATTTCCCAAGATTTTCTTTACTTTTTCTTTCCTTTATTTCCTATTCTTTTCTTTTCTTTCTTTTCTTTATTTCCTATTGAGCAAATTCAATAGTTCGTAGAATAAAAACTCATATTGAATGGGTCATTTGTAGTCTTTTGCCATATTTGCTATTGTCTGTTGTATTCACAAATATTCCTCCTTTTTTCTAATACTTGCTATTGTTTTTGTTGTTGTCAGCATAAATTTACTGTGTATGTAAGGCAACGTGTATTTGTAAAAGCATATTTTTGACTACAAAAAAGAGAAACCAACGAAACCTAGTCAAAGTTCTAAAATGCTGAACTGTTTAATATTCTATGAAAATTTCAATAAACGCACCATGTTGTTGGTTTATGGGGCTTTAATGCTAATATTACTCTAAAAAAGAATTTTAATAAAGAAAAAAAGAAAATTGAAATTGGCAACATATGTTGCCTGAAAACCTCAATTACAGTTTATGAAGTTTTCAATAACCCTGATAAAGCGTAATAAACAAAAACTAGAATATAAAAAAGAAACAGAAAATGAAAAATTTTGTCTTTAAAACTACACTCTTTGGGAAAAGATAGTTTAAGATTTTGTCTTTACGAAATCGTTTTAAATTAGTGTGGTGTGTTTGAAATTTAAAAAGTTCAACAATGAAAATATTTTACTCTGACTCCGTGATAATAAATATGAAAACTTTGAAAAATTTGCTATTTAATGCATGTAACTTTCATGTCATGAAATAATTTATAATAATTTCCACACAACCAAAGGCTTCCACTGGATATAAATCATTTTGCAAATGGTCGCTGAAAGTAACAAATCCCAGTAAAAATATACAATTGTTAAGGCATTTTAATACTTTAATTACTTTCTGTTTAACTATGTACACAGATACTCCCTTTTACACTCTTACACACTCGCTTACAAATACTCACACAGATAACTGCTTCCGTTTCCCAAATGTTTACAAATTTATTTACTTTTTTTTTGTTAAATACAACACCAACCAAAAGAGAGAAAAGAAAGCTAGCCATGCTTTCAAAAACATTTACCTCATTAATTTAACTCTACAATTAGAGAGTAGATACATGAGATACAGAGCCAGCGTTAGAAAGAGTGTGTGCTTGAGAGAGAGAGAAGGATAAACAAATCGCAAAACATAAATTGTTAACACCACAGAATTAACCACTAGAGGACAGCTTATATGGCAAAAAATACTAACAACAACCACGATAATAAAAATGAGCAAAATTATTGTAGAATAAAGATACAGGGAAAGAGCCAGAGAAAGAGAGTGAGAGTATGTATGTAAGGAAACAAAAAAGTTGTACAACTACATTAATGATATGACTAATGAAAACAAATATGCACAGCAACTTTCCAGTGGATTTGTTATGCTACATTTTTTTTACAGTAGAGTACATAATTATAAAGGTATGTATTAAAATCTCTATTAACTCATGGACTTTTATTAAACAGTATGAAATATGTGGAATGTTAAAATAAAACATTGAATTAAATTTCAAATTCTGAAAAAAAAATTTCTAATATTCGATTGAATTTCCTTATCTGTCCGTGTCCTAGTTCTTCTCGACAAGCCGTGTGACCCTTACCATTGGTTATCGTCGAAGAATACAAAAATAGCTCGTAGATGATGGCCCCAACTACTACAACTACAACTAATACGAAATTGAAACATCAATACACCTATCAGAAGGCAACAGTTATGCTGTTACCTATGAACTGTGAGCTAAAATTCTTAACACTGTAAAAAGAAGATTGCATGACCGATGATTAGAAAAACTTCTACTGTCTTGAGCATAAAAAAGAAGTCAAAACCGAATGCGGCAATTATGGACTAATCACTCTGTGTGATAGAATAAATTGGAAGGAATTGCCAATGTAGCTTTAGGCATGGCGAATTTACTACAGACGCTAAATAGTGAAAAAGATACACGTATTCTCGCCAATTTAAAGCTGTATCTGGCGGCTGATGTCATCTGCAAAAACTTTTGAAAAGTAGTCTAATATGAGCCTTTTAACAAGAGCCTTACTGCCACCTGGGTCAATCTCTGATGTAAAGCGGGCCACAGGGTATTAGCTGCGGCATTCTAAGAAAAACTTATTATTTTGTCAAATAAATTGGTACTAAGGTATAGTGAATAGGAACATATACACCCAATTACCACCTAGAGATTATCGAAATATAGTGCGACCATCAGGTAAAGATGGTGAGACTCCTTTGTGAACTGAGTAAGAGTTTTTGGCAAAAGCAATTTATTGACAACCAGTGGTTATAGATACTATCTATACTTTCTTCCAACTGATAGCATGGCTGCGTAAGGCAAGCCACGAATTAAAGGCTTATAGTAAAAGTGAAACTATGGTATTATAAAGTGAAACAATGGTAGGGTCCAAGTATGCTAGAGGTCGTGCAACAGCCAATTTAGTTTAATGCGTTCTAATATTTTTTAGTCGACATATGTTACTGTTGATATCACAAGTATTTGATGTCATAGAACCTCTTCCATATACCTGCCTTACGATATAACAAAATACCTTAACTCACGCTATAATTATATATCATGGTGCTAATTACATGCAGTTGTTACAGAAGTATGTGGACATTCTGTTTAATTTTATGTCACGTATAAGGTAAGCGATTCATTAAATAAATGAAAATTATCCCAGGTAAAGGTAGGTTGATGTGTTAAAAAAATCCAAAAGCAATTGAAAAATATTTAAAAATTTTGCAAACTGTGCAAAACAACACTGCCATACAAACAAAGTTTGACTACGAGTATTACAAGGTCACTACAGATATGCGTAGTTAAACAATTCAATTCAATTCATAGAAGTAAAATTCAATTAAAAAAATTTTTCAGGATGTATATTTCAACAAAAACTTTAAACTTTTAAAGGACAAAAATATGGCAAAATTTCCATTATGGAATGATATTTTGTTTTATTATCAAATAAACCTAAAACTAAGTGCTAAGAATAATTTAGGAGAGATATTTTAAATACCAAAATAAACCACATTAGTTGTCTTGATAGTGCCTACATATTTTACAATACAAATACTGTTGCCAAGTTCTTGTTTATTTTTTAATTTTTTTATATAGTAGACTTAAAGTTGGCAATATTTTCTGCTGGCAAACAGAAACGCAACCTAGCAAAAACCATGATGGAATCTTTAATTGTGCGCATAATAAGTAAACATATTAAGTAAACGAATTAAGTTGGCATGCAAACAAAATTAAATACGTAACAAAGGATTTCAATTCTTAAGATGAAAAGAGTCCTTAAATGAGTTTCATTGCAACAAAATGTAGGCGAAATATTCTATTTATTTGCTTTGCTAACCTCTACCAGCTGCCTACGGGCAAAGATAATTAATTGCAGCAAATTGGGTGTTAGTCTATCGCTTAGAGAGGAGAGACCTCCACACATGGATGAAAAAAATTACTCTGCACATAAAAGTTGTCTAAGAAACAAGGCCATAATTCTAACTGCAATTGCATATAATTTAAGACTTTCGACAAAATAGCTTTGTTTACTTCGGGAATATTGCTGTCTGCATATAAGTTGCTTTTGGTTAGTAGACGTAAGACCATAATTCAAACCCAAGGTCATGCATCTCAACCAAAAGGAAGTATAAAAAACATTTTTCCGGCGACTTCCTCTCTGTAGATTTCTGGCAAAAACTCCGGCATGGCAAATAAAATTGCCATGAAAACGTTTCCCAAGAATCTGTCGTTCGGAGTCGACTTTAAACTGTAGGTACCGCTAATAATTTATATAATTTACACACATAAACGGTTTAAAAAGCTAGGTTGTAACACTGACTGAAGGATTGTAAATGACGAAATATATACGTATAACAGATTAGACTTTAGGGATAGGGATAGCATTTGGATTATCCAGATCCAAATACATGAGTGGATGCGAAATAATGCGTGTATAATTTTTTCTTTTATTAAACAGACTTGGCTTAGGATATAATCCAGCACCATGGTGGAACTGAATGGTAAACGGAAAAGAGCAAAATATACAACCAAAACTTTATGCTTAGTCAACGTAGATGGATGAGTAAATTCAGTCATTTTATAATATAATGATTACCTATAAAAATCTACGAAAATTAAATATATTTTTTTTATTATTGTTTTCTTTCTGAATTTCTATGTTAATTTTTTTATTCGATTTCTTGTTTTTCTTTGTAAAATACGAATCAAATATTGATGATGGTGATTAAATTAAAAAACATGTCCGATTATTTTATTATACGCCGAAAATAAATGAAATACACATAAAATTTTAATAGAAAAAAAGGAACATGTATGTGTGTGTATGATAAACAACTACGAAAACAAAATAAAATATTTATTGGAAAATTGTATAAATTTTTTTTTTGTATTTCATTGTATTTTTTATTTTCTCTATTATTATTTGCTTTGGCTTGTTTTTGCATTATAAACTTTAGTTTTTTATTATTAAAAATTTAAATGTTTATTACGTCAATAAATTTTTTTTTTAATTTTTTTTAATTCGTTTTTTTAAACATTATTTTATTTTTATTTGCTCGTTGTGGCAACTGCATTTGTTTTTCTCTTTATAATGAGTACAGTGTACTTTGCAATGATAAAACTACACACATACATACATCCTTACATATAATTTACACACAATACAGACATTGTTTTTGTTTTTATTTATAAACACATGAATGCTTACCCTTGCATATAAATGGCTGTCTATATAGGAACCATACAATTTGTTTGCAGTATTATTGTGTAAGCATGTGTTTGTTAATTTAAACTGTAAATATAAAGATTGCATTACTTTTCTTCTCTATCTAACTCTCATACTCTAACACATTACCTGAGATATACACACTCACGCATTCAAACAGAAATAATAAAAACAATTAAAGATATATAACAGTAATCGTATAAAATAGAAATACTAACACACGTACGCTTAAATATGTTCGTTTTAGGTTTTTTTTTTTTGGACTCACTTGTACAGGATATATACATAAAAAAGATTTTCAATTAAGCGAGCAGATTTCTTTTTCTGAGACCAGTTATTATTGAGAGTGTAGTGGGAAAATAATATTCAAATTAAGAGAAACATTGTGAATTGAACTGAAAAAAAAAATCACGTAATTTGAATATTGATTTAATAGTAACCAAATCTAACCAAAGTTTTTAATCCAAATACTTCCACCTTTTATGCATATATATATGTATATCCTATTAAAGAAAGACAGCGAAAGTAGAAAAAAACGGATATTTTTTGTTTATTTTTATTCTTGTTTTTACTCATTATATTTATTCAAAATAATTGCCAAATAATTGAAAAAATTTTCAATGATATTACGATAACAAAAAAATCTAATTAAGTATTCGAATTACAGGATAATAGCAGAAAAGAGAAAACGAAAAGAGATAACAAAAGAAAGATAATTAAATGGAAAAGTAATAATAATAAAAACTTAAACGAACAAAATAAGAAAACAATTTGCAAGCGCTACTTAAGGGATTAGGAAATAATAAAATCCACGGCTGAAGTAAGGTTTTTTTCTCTCATATAAAAATATGCCTCTGGCAATGTTTACGTATTAAGTTTACATATTGGACGCAGTAAAACCCTAATCAGTGTTAATTTTTAATTATTCGACTTGGGTTCATAAGGCATGCATAAGGTTTCTCCGTCTTAAAAATGTTACTTCCGAAAACATAGATGCACAAATATGACCCACAATCTACTCCTCTGTGAGTATTGTTCGTCGATTTCAATAATGTTTTTGATATCACTAGAAGAAATGCTGAAAATAAGAACACAGTTTAAAAAATCTTCTGCCCAGAAGTAGATGGGTTGGGCAGTAAGTGGTGGCAAAGCCAAGAATATGTTGGCGGCAATTAGGATCACGCGGCGTATTGTCAGATTACGGTCGATAACAATACGTTCGATTTAGTCGGTGAATTTATTTATCCAGGCTCCCCCGTTGCCACCAAAAATGATGTTAGTATGGTGATCAACCGTAGGATCATTGTTGCCAACAATTGATACTATGGTCTCAATAGGCAATTGAGTAGAAGAGCCCTTTTTCGTACGACAAAACTAATATTTTACAAGACGATCATCTTTTGCATGCTTCTTTAGGGAGCAGAAACTTCGATACTATTAAGAACTGATTAACTATAGAATAGATGGGATTAGATAGAACTATTAAGATCCAATTATGAGCTATATCAGCTTCTCAACGATGCGGTTCGGCCCTATCGTTCGAATGGATGAGAATGCTCCGGCGAGACGAGGATTAGCGGAAGTCGGCAAAGAGAACGACCTCGTTTGCGTTGGAAGGATGATCTGTCATCGATTGGTGTCTTCAACTGGCGAAGACGCACAAGGAAGACGCCTAAAGTTGAAGCAGACAGAAAACCGACAAGTAAGTAAATAAATAATATCTGTGTAGAATACATACAACACGTATGTATCAGCGCATACATACTTTAAGTATAGTTAAGGATTCCCGCCCGTGAGCATGAGAGGGTGAAGGTACTCCTTAATGACAGGAAGGGTATCCAACCTTATTGATTCTTTAGGGCAACGTCACAATGTGCCTTGTACAGTCAACCCTCCTATAACGCGGTAAGTGCGTACCGCGTTGTATGGAACCCGCGCTATAAGAAACTCGGAATTAGTACAAATCACATCATTCGTATCGCGTTATATGGAGACCAAGACAAGATAAATTATGAATTATTTTTATTGACTTAAAGAGTTCATATAAGGATTGATAAAAGAATGAAACAAAAACTAAAATAAAATACTGTTTTCCAACAAAAATAAGAAAGACTTCTAAAATTATGTAATATTTCAATATTCATCCTCATTGTCAGATATGAGTTGCACAAAAATTTTTAGAATGTAGTAGACGGCTATGAGATAAGCTGGCCTTTTTATATAAAAATGTTGTTTGTATATCTCGGCTGTGCTTTTGCGTCGAAAATAAAACTTATATTAAACCCTTTTACAATATCTAGTTACTAGAGTCATTCAGATGCTGTGAGGAAGGAACTTATGGCATGTTATAGGAGGGCGGTCGCAATTTCAGTGCCGCGTTATATGGAAACCGCGTTCTGAGAGTACCGCGTCATAGGAGGGTTGACTGTATTTCACTATTCTATCAAAGCGATATCCACTCGGTGTTGGTCTTAAAAAAACAATATGGGTTGTTTCAAATTGATTCCTAATATTGTAACTAATCTTTCAAAATAAACTGAAATGATTTCCAAAGAGATATATTCTATATTTAATACATTCTTATTTCAAACATCAAATATAGACCGACCTAAATTATATTACAATCTAAATTACTAATTCAATTGCTATCGTAATCTCTAGATTATATTTTTTTCCAATTAAATTTGTCATGCATAATTTATATTTTAATTTGAATATGTATAGAAAAAATTTTTCGTTATTTTTTTATATTTTTTCAATAAAACATAAATTGAATTGAAATCTAAACAGGTACACAAAAATATAATTTCAAACTCAAATTTATTCATAAATTATTTATAAAGTTATTTCATTTATTCGTTATTTTTTTTTTTTTTGTTTCTCTTTAGAAGTTAATTTTTCCTTTTCTATTCAAATAAATTTCAAAATTTTTTAATTTGATCTATGCCATCGAGTAATTTGTTGTTATTGATTAAACAATAATAAATCGAAAAGAAAGAAAAAAAAATCCAAGGAAAATATTTAAGTCTCGTTAGCATAAACAAATCATTTGAACTCTAACCATGAAAAAGCATTGCTGAGGGTATCTCTTATTTTCCACAGTATAAATATTATGCTTTCATATGAAATTCTTCAAATAATTCACAATTGTTGAGTTAAAATCAAATAATTCATCTTATCTTACTTATACGAGTATGACAAATGTCAGCTATGAATTCCTTTATAATTTGTCTTGTAGTTATTGGTAGAGTTGTAGTTGTTTACAAAACACAATACAATTACAATAAATAAATACCTAAGATTTCATATTTATAATACCATGGCCATTTGTGTTGTGCATTGTTATGAATTACATGCTGGGCATGGCTAGCTGCTGAAAGTTAATAGAATTTTTGCTGATAAAATTCTTGTTTTAATTACCACAAGAAAGTTATTTCAGAAAATTTTCTGATAAATAAAAAAATTGTTTGTTCTAATTTACGTTGTTATTATTATTGTTGTTTTTGTTATTGTAGATGACATTCCGAATATGTGTTCACTTAACTAAAAATTTGCCTGTGAAACAATACTAAACCACGACGTATGAGTGATGTGGATTGTATTGAATAAAATTACTCATACGCATAGTGTTCTAATAATGGTTATTGAAGGCATATTGTACGAACATTACAAGATCGTGGTTATTAATATTAGAGTAATTAATAGTTAATAAAACTAACGGTAATTTAATAAATAAATAAATTCCATAACAATTAATCGCTTATCAGACAAAAAAAACCGGTGGTAAAACATTTCACTTCACAACTACACTTCAGCGTGGTGTGAGCTAGAATAAGGAAATTAAAACAACAGACAAAAAAACTGGTAGTAAAACACTTCACTTCACAACTACACTTCAGCATGGTGTGAGCTAGAGTAAGGAAATTAAAACAATTTTTTTTTATTAAAAAACAGTGACTGAGAGAAAAAGAAGAGGAGAACTAGAACTATCATAATAAGTCACCGCAATATTATTGATTTTCCTTAAGTTTCCTGTCGATGAATTTATTCATCTAAAGCATGTCTTGCTCATTAAAGGTTTTAGTTTGAGGTAGTATTTAGGTTGAAGTTAAGGAAGTTACAAGCTGACGTATTAATTTTATCATAAACAATGATCGCCGTTAGAAGTTGTCACAGACTAGTAGGTAGTATGTGGGCTTATTAGACGCTTATTAAACCCCAAGTCAGATATCTACAACAAAACGGTCGGCAGATTTCTGGCAAAAACTCTGAGAGAAAATAAAATTGCCATGAAAGGTTTTTAAAGAGTCTGTCGTTCGGTGTCAACTTCAAACTGTAGGCTCCGCCACTCATTTACAAAATTAACACTCATAACATAAGTGCTATAAGAAACTAGGTAGTGATCGTAATATATGGGAGGGAAGATCTGCCAGAAGCATTGCAAAAGCTACCAATGCATCCAGAAAAAGTCACAGTTTGGTGCGGATTATGGTCTGGTGGCATCATTGAAACGTACCTCTTCATAGATGCTGCGAATCGTAACGAAACTGTGAATGGTGAGCGCTACTGTGAGATGATATCCAACTTTGTTTGCCCAAAATGCAAGAGCTTGACTTGTATGACATGTGGTTTCAACAAGACGGTGCCACATGCCACACAGCACGCGTAACAACGAACTTTTGAGAGGCGAGTTCGGTGAACATTTTATTTCACGTTCGAGACCGATCATTTGGCCGCCTACATCATGCGATTTAACGCCTTTAGACTATTTTTTGTGGGGCTATGTTAAAGCTCATGCCTATACAGACAATTGACGTATTGGAAGACAACATTGAAGCATTTATTCGTCAGATACCGGCCGAAATGTTGGAAAGAGTATGCCAAAATTGGACTAAGCGGATGGACCATTTGAGGCGCAGTCACAGTCAACATTTGCATGAAATAATCTTCATATATTAAATTATATGGACCGTACTATAGATTCAAGTAAAGATTTCATGCATTTTTCTGAATTTTATATGTTTTTTTTTTAAATTTTCCTATAGCTCTTAAAAATTCACCCTTTATGTATGTCTGTATGTAATTTAGTTAGAGTTTTGGGTTCTCTTAAAGACCACCATTGAATAAATTACAAAAGCCTTCCAAAGTTACTATATTTCCCTGGATAATTTTTAATGATATTTCTATATCACATTGTTCACATACAATCTCCGGCACATGTTTCGACATATTCCATTTCATTTATTAGACATAAACAATGAAAGGAAATTCTTCCTTAACAACTAAACTAAACTGCCCATTTCCCATAATGACACAATGAAACCGGCCCGACCAAAATAGCCTACATATTGTGTGTGCTCATCTCGAATGTTTAATATGCGTTAAATGAATACTAAAACGATAGTAAGCAAACGTGGCTTATGCGTTTGATTGCATGTTAGCCAGGCCTAAACATTTAAACGAAGGCAATGTATTTTGTATTAAAAACACACCACGCCTCTTGTAAATATGCAGTTAAATTTACTTATTCCATGTTTTTCGTTTTTGTTTTTTCTGCTTTTATTTCCTTTTAGTTTTTCTCTTCGATTTAAATAGTTTTCCATGCTTTAATATAATTTGTTACGTTTCCTTTAGAAAAAAGAATAAAAAAAAACACAGAAATTTGTTTTTAAATAAAAGATAGAAAAACATAAGAAGAACTTAAGGTAACCTAACCAAATTGCCTACAAAATATTTATTTACGTATTCCAGACACGTTTTATTAAGGAAACGTGTTTCCTTTAGGTTATCTTTGCTGTTTGCCTTCCTCTTTTGTTTATGGCTGTTGTTTAGCTATTTTTAGCCAGGTTTTCATACTTACATACGAAACAAAAGAGAAAAAGAATAATATTTTTTAATAGACCGGAAATAATACCATTAAAATATGGGAAATATTTTTGAAGAGCTTCTAAAAAGATTTTCAAAATTCATATACAAATAGCAGGGCATTCAATACAAAGAGCGGCCGAATTTCAAACAACTTTAGGCAATAAAAAGCGACAAAAAGAAAAAAAAAATAGATCTGATGCCATTCAGAGAAAATAAAATCTAAACCGAAATTTTGGAAATGAGAAGGTAAAAATTGTAACAAAATAATTTTCTCAATGGAAATCGATGAGCCAACATAACAAATTTTCTTAACAAATATTTCTGGAAATGGAGTTCCCAACAAAAAAAAGTTTTATTATATTCCATATAAAACCAACTGCTAGCAATGGGTAATTTGTTTAAAAATTAAGTATTGCTTGGTACATTTTTTAAATTTTATAAGGACATATGTATGCTGATTAACAAACAGCCAGAATGGGAAAGCTGTTACCTGCTAAATATATTCCATCAGAAGTGTCGTTTAATTAATGAAAGGTTTACCATTTCCTAATATGGATCGTTGAATAACCGAAGAAAGTGCAAAGTAAGTTAAAACTTCCTACAGAAATCAATATTAAAACGGAGCCACATTTTACAAATTGGAACTGGACTGGAAACTTTAAAGGTGTGGTTAAGCCTGTGGATTACCACAAAAACACCACTGTATCTAAAGAAAGTGCTTCAGATATTCCTTTTCGGAAAATTTAGACTTTTGCATGGATGATTATAACATTTTTTACATTTGGACTTGCACTTCCACTCATGTAAAGTCAAACCCAATCAACAATTAATACGAGCATAACATTTACAATGCATCTGAGTATCAGGTTAAGTGTCCGAAGAAACCAGTTATGGTAATTGAAAGATCTCTGCATATGGAAAAATACAACTTAGGCGTGTACATTACTGTCTGAAAGTGTGACTGGGCCGTATTTTTTTTTTTTTTTTTGAAAAAACAATAAAAAAAAACGATTACCGCCTATACAAGCTGGTATGCATACATACCCTTCAATCAGTATTACTTCCTACTTTCTCATACCACTGATGTTGTGTGTGTTAATTTGATCCAAAAATGGTGAGATCTGCGGTTTAAAGTCGACTCCAAACGACAGATTTTTGAGAAACTTTTCATGGCAATTTTATTTACTTCCAGAGTCTACCTACATATCTGCTGGGGGAATGTCGACGTAAAATATTCTTCCGTATTACGTTTTGTTGAAGATATCTGACCTTGGGTTCGAACTGTTGCCTCACGTCTAATAAGTCGACACTCTGTTAGGAATACTTAACCTCCGCAGGAAAACACAAGACAACCTTTCCGTTTAGACGCTTTATTTCAGAGTGATTCACAAAGCTTATAAGCTAAACATTTACAGTCCTATACAGTTCAGTGTTACCATATATTAATTAAATATAATTCAATGCTACCACATATCAACATTATGCAATCCTGTTGACACATATGAGATTCATATATTTCTACACTCTCTAACTACTAGACTACGGCCGGTATGGTCATATGATAATCGACTTCTATGACCTGCAGCTAAGCTAAACAACACGCCGTTGTCATCAAAGCCACACAACACAACGGAATTTAACTCTATTGCATGAAAAATTTTCAGAAAAACTGCTTTAATTAAATATCACTTGAATTTTCTCCACAATACTTTCTACCGTCACTTGTCTCAAAAAGTGACCACTGTACTTGACTTCTCCACTCGAAATATGTTTTTGAAATAAAAACTGAAATTGAAACCGAAACTGTTCTACTATTTGGATTGTCAATAAATGTTGCCAACAGCAAATTTCAATTAAGTTTTACTTTTATGACGATAGTCGTTGATATGTACACATGCACAGGACTTCCCAGTGTATTTACACAACCATCTGGTACTTACATATATAAACAAACAACTGACTGCCAAACTGAATGAGTGGCGCTTTCCTGTGCTCCAGTTTACGCCATAGTATATAAAAATATATGTGGTAACGAGAATATACATATAAATGTGGATATGTATTAAAATTAGTTGGTAGTAGAGAGTAGTTTTAATTCTCTCCTCTACGTATTTCCTCTTTTTTGTCAATTCGAGTTCATATAAAAATTTATACTTGCAGGGCATTGCGAATGAGTTTTTCTTCTATGAATGCGATCTGTGAATATGGGGGTGTGGGAGAGAGATATAATAGACGAATGGTAGTGGTAGAGGTAGAGGTGTTAAACTAATACAATATATAAATACTTTTTTAAATTTAACTTAACTGTGTGCAGTTGCATAGGTTCGCCAACATAAAGCCTCTTCAAACAAAGTGTAACAAAACAACCGTTAGTTGTATTGTGTTGTATTTTTAAAAATAATCTCTCATGTATTGCATTTTGTTTACTTCAAAAAAGCTAAATATGCAGAGCTATGTAGGCGTGTGAGAGAGCTTGTATATATATTTGTGACAGGCAATGTATAAAATTGTATTGAAACAAAAGTGATGATGTTGTTCTTGTTACTTACCTACTGTGTATGTTTTACACCGTTATATGTACACAACTACAAAAATGTATGTTGTCGTGACACTTTCATAGTCAATTGTTCTATTGCAACTGTTGTTATTATTGCTTTTGTTTTCTTTTTATTGTTTTTTTTTTTTTAATTTTCTATTTGAAAGTTTTGTAACTCTGTGGTATTTCAGTTCCTGGGAAGTGTATATCTAGTGGGGTAAAATGACTTTTTGCTTCTCAAATTTTTATTTTTATTTGTCTACACTCCTGAGATTTTTATTGTTTAACACACGCACACCAAAAATAACTATTTACACACATACATATTCAGTATTTTTAATAAAGAAGAAATTCTTCTGCTACATTTTTTAATAAAATTCAATGGAATTTCTTTTCATTTTGCTTTCAAAACAAACACTTAATCAAATATTTTCCAATTTATAAACGTTCTATTTATTCTATCAGCCAAACTGTCAATTACATTTGACATCTTTATCTTCATCAGTAATACCCTCTTCTGTTATCAGCTCTTCTCACAAACTGTCAATTTCATTACACTGAAATGCTTAAAATCTCATTAAGGACATCATTAGTGGCAAAATGCTTTTATAAGTGTGTTACAAAAGACACTGCGACAGCAAGAGAAAGAAATTAATTTTGTAAACAACAACCCATTTCATTTCATTAAAATGCAAACAAAAAAAAATAATTAAATGTGACCTTGGAAATGTAAGTGAAATAATGTTCAATGGAAACGACGAATATAACAAAACAGAAAATGACAACAACATAATTGTATTTAAATTTTGCTTTTTAGGGCAACTGCCAGTTTATCCGATCTTATATTTTAGGAACTTATGGGTTTCACAAAATTCTCGCCACTTCATATATGATGTCACTACTTGGTTCTCTCATTCTTGATCTTGGTACAGTAGGAAGTCCTTGGTTATCTCAAATCGAGAGATCGATGTTAATAATGGTGATAACGCAAAATATTCTGCTTATAACCCTGAGGAACGTACTGATGAACATCTGTAGTATATGAGCTTCAGGTTATACCTCCAAACAGCTACTATTACTTTTTCTCATATATCGAGCGATATCTCATCAATAATTTGACTGATATTAATTTTTAGATGCGAAAACTTTAGGAAATTATCCGCGGAGACAATGATCTTGACATAGACTTACTAAAAGTCTAATAGCATCAAAACGATGCCAAAACTCAAAACTTCTCATGAAATAAAGTTAGCATCGTTTGTGGGCTTATGTACTCTCTTGTTGAAACCATATACAGTCCAGTTCATAATATCCAGCTGTATGTCAGAAAAAAATCGGTTATCATAGATTCATAGCACCCCGAAATGACGTTCCCCGAATAGACGATTACTTCCAGATTACTTTTCTTATGTGAAGTACAATGACAGCTTCAGGTAACAATGCACCCCAAATGGTCACTTTTCTATATGCAAACGTTTATTCAGCATCATTTCTGGGTCCTCTGTACACCATATGTGACAATTTTGTATGCTGACGTAAGCGAGAGTCACTCTGCGTCTCTGAGCATTTTGTATACTGACATAAGCAACATGAGCAACATTTTAAAAAAATTCAACATTTAAATCCGGTAGATCTAGCACCCCATAAGCGTTATAAATGGACAGTCAGCTTTAATTATTGCGTCAGTTAGGCTTTGTAAAAAGGATGAATAAAAGAAAGCAAGAAGTTGTTTCTTTGCTGAGTGCGGATAGTGCGCACTCTTTTGCGTTTATTCAATGATTGATTCTTGAGGGAAAATGTCCCTTCCTTTATACTAAATTTTTGCTGATTTAGCATTTCTAAATCAACCCCTTAATTCTAACATATTTCTTATATTTACTTAATGCTTTAACAATTGTTTATATATATATATATATTCTAAATTAAATAATATTGTATTGGTTTGTGTGTGTACTAACCATGAGACAAGTGGGTGCAATATGACACGGGCCCATTGTCCATATAAACACAATAATTCCCACGGTAAAGTGTGAGGAGAGCCACACATGATCACTAGCAATGCAATACAACAACAACACACATTGTGCATATTATATGCATACCAATACAGCCGGCGGCCTGACAACAAAGTATCAAATGATCGTCGCATGTGCGCATTACTATTGTGGCGTTATACGCTGCAGCGACGATCAACAACATTGAGTCAAGTGGTCGCTTCTCATATGCAATTGGATATACTTTTGTTTATGCATATGAAGGGTTGTGCTGGTATTGACAACTGTAAAATCATGCTACAACTTTATGTAGATGGATAATGAACAGCAAAGTTTATGAAACAAACAGATTCAGATTATCCACAACAACTTCTCCAACAGAAGCGATATTTTCAGCAGAATGTAAATTCCGATAATGCAGGCCTATGCATCACATTTCGAATGTTTCCTATCCCTTAAAATGTCTTTATATAATTACCAGTTACTTGCACAGTAAGACGACTATGACGACCGAAATAAGCTCATACATATAAACAAAATTGGTTATTATAACCATTCAGTCTTGATTACGACCAAACTTCTGACAGCACTTATGTTGTGTGTGTTAATTATAGCCATAAGTGGCAGGACGTAAAGTTT
This sequence comes from Sarcophaga rosellei, assembly GCA_930367235.1. Lineage (NCBI taxonomy): Eukaryota > Metazoa > Arthropoda > Insecta > Diptera > Sarcophagidae > Sarcophaga > Sarcophaga rosellei. Next base: position 35,461,534 of record OV884019.1, read on the forward strand.
GAAGTATTCTCGGAACGATAGATTTTTGAGAAATTTTTTAGCACTGACTGTGATCGATTTGAATTTCTATTTATATATTTGATATTATCTGGCAGCATTTTCTATTTCCCATATATTTTTCTAATCACGTCTGAACAATGCAATTGGATGATAAGCCAGACGTAACGGTAAATAGTGTAAAAGCCTCACCTTTGTTTAATACCACTGTTGTATGAAATATTTCTTCCATTATACGAAATATTCAGGTTCATTATTTATAAGTTGTCGTACCCCTAACCTGCGAGACGTTCTAAATTTTCTTTTTACAATCATTATTACCATTAAAATTTTGAAGATTTTCACATGTATCTTCCTTAAATCCTGACTCTCTCCTTAAAAAATTTTAAACGCAATAAACGAGAAAGACCAAAAAAGTTACTGTCAATGTTACATGCCACATGAATTTTTTAGGAAGTGAAGTTGAAAAAAACTGGTAAGGGAAGAAGAAACAATAAATTCTTAAAATATTTATACGTGTGAATGAATGTTTGAAATTCTTTATAATTTATAGATTTCTGTTGAGTTTTTATTTAATTAATGTGTTTATTTATTTCATTTCATTTATTTTGTTTTCCCAACCTACGCTGAGTAACAGTCATGTGAAGAAAAATAGCAGCCAGTAATAAAATTCTGGAAAATATTTTAAGTAGAAATCATATCTCAAGACTGTTATGTTATTGCAATCTAAATCATAGCTTTCATATTGCTAGTATTTCGCTCTTCTCTGTTACCATTTTTCTTACTTTACTAATAGTATGTTTTGCTTTGTTTTTGTGAAGTAAAGAGGGTGTGTATTATGTTTTGTTTCAATATTTTTTTTTATTCCTTCGTAGGCACGTTACAATACAAATGCCTTAAAATACGCCTTTTATCCCTTCGATGCGTAATGATTTATTGTTTCTTTTATTTATTGCCTTAGAAAAAAACCGAGGCTTCATATAGTGCTAGAGCAAGCGAAGATATGGCATAAAGCCCTTCTATCTTTGTTAAGAGAAAAATTCAAAAGAATATTCTGGAGTGGAGAATTTAAAGCATTTTCATAAATTACAGAGAGAGTTCGAATTACAGTTTTAAACAACAACACCATCAAAAGAAATATTTATTAAAAATAACCTGTTACATACATACATACCTATTACATACATACCTATTACATTACATACATACCTATTACATACACCTAACCGCAATAATTTAAATATTAATAATACAATAACAACAAACTACGGTTTTTTAAACATCTATCCTTCACCCTTGAACTCAAATAACCTTATGATGCGGGCTTCTTGGGGACGATTGCTGTAGACTGTCTAATGGTGAAGGTATAACACTGGCCATTTTATAGTCACCTAGCAGCAACTCGTTTCCTTGCTGTTCGCATCATGAGATAGGGCGTTTGATTTTCAATTATTCCTTATCGTGATGACGGGACGCTTTCGCATCGATTTTTGTAACGTGCTTGGGCTGACAACTACTACTCCTTCTTTCCACCTTCCTATAACCTATTTTCCTAAACCTGCACTATGCACTGTATGAGTAGGGGCCATCCCCTGAGTGCTGGTTTTACAAACAAAAAAAAAAAAATTTAGTACGAAATTGTATTCAAATGCTGAAAAGATTATTCATGGGTGATCAGAATCTAACGACAGACAAAATAATTGAGATGATATCAATGCCTCAGAAGTATAGTGCTGGAATGATGTGAAAAAATCATTTTATCAGTCAACGAATATATACATACATACATACTCGTAATTGGTCATTACAACCATTCAGTCAGGATTACAACCTAGCTTTTCACACCACTTATGTTGTGTGTGTTAATTTTACACATGAGTGGCGGGACCTACAGTTTAAAGTCGACTCCGAATTTACCTGTGGTTAGAACCTGAGGCTTCTTCAAATTATTATTAACAGCAAGTGAAAACTGGAATTCTGTTAGGGCGGAACATGAAGAGAACCATTGATGAATGACCATAAAACTGAAAACACATAAAACGGAAGACACTTTATATCAGTTCTATATATGTATGTGGTGATAGAGATGGAGGTATTTTTCTGAATATAAAAAATTAACACAAATTTAACAAAACCTAAATACACCTTCTTCTTTTCTTCATTTACCATGGGAAGAACGAAATTGTATATTGAATCTTGTATTTTCAACAGAAGATTACGTTATCTTTCCTTTAAAGAACATACGTCAACGATTTCCGACCTTGTTGTGGATGAATTCAAGGAGATAGACGAGTACCATTTGTAATATTCAGAAACATACATGCATACCATTACAATCAGTCAGTCAGTCTTACGACCTTGTTTCTCGGAGTACTTATGTTGTGAATGTTAATTTCGTACATGAATGGTGGAATCTACTGTTTCATGTCGACCCCGAGACCCCCGACAGATAGTTGAGGAACTTTTGGCAATTTTATTTCACTCTCAGAGTTGTAGCCAGAAATCTGCTGAGAGGCAGCCGCCGGATAAATATTTTTCAAATTCCGTTTTGTTGGAGATGTCTGACCTGGTGTTTGAAGTCAACACATTACCTAATTGACTACGGCCATTACAAGTCACCTTTAAAATAAAACATATTCTGCTGAAGCAATGATAAAACAGTGAAATACAAGCCGCATTGATCTGGTCCAATCGAAAAACTTAAAAAAGCCGTTAAGCACAGGATGGTAAATGTGAGTTCTCTTCAATTTTCATTTGAATACATGTAATTTGCAACAAGTGGATCAGATTATGTAAAGTATTTGTGGCACACCGAGGTAGTTAATTGTTTTTTCGACATTTGAAAACAATGTTGGCGCTTAGAATTTTCATGCCTAAAATATCAATGCCATAATATCAATTTTTGACTTCCCACTAATTATACAACCTAAATTTACAACTAACATAATATTATTGTCATTGCTTTGCTCCAACAGTGTACTGTATTAAACAATGCTATTGTTGTACTCTGCCAGGTCAAGAGGCCTCTTGTTTGAATTATTTGGAGTATGAAGAGAAGTTTTACTTCTTCTTCCTATTATGAAGCTGAATACAGTCAACCAGCTAATCACTGAAGTAAAACTAACATTTACTTCCAAATCTTTGAATTCTTAATTTAATCATATTGCCACAAATTATAAGTCTATTTAAATTAACTTATACAAAAAGAGCTATCAACTGTCATTTCCTTATAGGAGAACTAGAAAATTAAATTAACAAAATATTTACGTTTATTTAACTTATAAAACGAACAAATAAAATATGAAAAAAATAGAAATAAAAGAATAAAACGAGAAGTTTTTATGGCCTCATGAATTTTTAATTAAAAAAAATTCGTATTCGTAACTCAGTGCCAAGAAAATTAAAGTTTTTCTTTCCGTAAAACGTCTGGGAGCTGAAGGAAAAACGAACAGACAAGCACTTCTATGTAGAGATAGAAAGGAACCTCCTTAGTTTTCTGCCGTCTCTTTCTAAATATCAGTTAGCTTGTGGCAACCACAACCAGTTAAATAAAACATTTAACAGCACATTAAGCCAAAAATGTGTCAAAAGAGCAATAAAATTACACGGAGGCATACAAAATGTTACTTACTCTGAGCTATAGTTATACGTAGAGAAGAGAATAATACAACAGGACAAAAAGAAAGAGAAGAGAAAATGTAATAAAGCTCAACTTTGGCTTACAATGTTTTAACAATAACAGACTCTTAATGTAGAATTGTGTATATGTATGTGTCCGTATACTAAAATTAAAGTCTTCTTTGTATTACAAATACTAATCAAACACACACACACTTTTATACAAATTATTTATTTGAAAGATTCTCTTATGTATGTATGTATGTCCACTCTTCCAACTACTCACACAAACAAAAATAAAATATTCGTTTCCATTGATTTTGCTTAGAATTAAGGAAGAAACACACACATACTCTTACAGAATCGAGCACAGTTTGTTGTCTCTATACATTGTTTTTTTTACACATTTCAGGCCTTCAATGTGAGCAGTTAAAGGCGGTACAAATAAACATGTTAGAGTGCCTGCATAAAAAAATGTATGCGTTTATGTGTCTGTTAACAAGTAAAAGATCAAAATGGCTGTTATACCAGCCTTATAAAGCACTTTATTTGACAATTTTAAATTAAATTCTGAAGTATCCTTAAAATATCCTTTTTTCCTTTTTCATTTCTTTCTTTCTGTGTGTGTCTATATTTTTTCCTTTCGTTGTCACTTTCGCCCAACCGATGAAGTTGAAAAAATTATTCGTCCTTTTCTTTTTATGGGTCGACGCATTGAAATTCTAAAGAATTTTGAATGTAGAAAGTATGTATGAAAGGCAAAGTAAAAGAAGAGGAAAAAGTTAATTTAAAGTAAAAACAAACTTCTTTACCAAAACTTACAGTTTTGCTTAAAATGTTTGTTATTTATTTAAAAATTCATGAACAACTTGTTCTACTTCAAGGCTACCTTTCTTGGCTTTAATCCTCCCAATCTTTCTTATGTGTGTGTGTATTTGTGGGTTGGCCTTTGTATAAGAAAAGGTGTTACTTTTTATGTTTTATTCAAAATTAATCATTTTGAAAAGTTTTGTTTTATGTATAAACACTACAGTCGACACCTAGAAATTGATTTTTATTTCCCTATTTTTTTTATATGATTAAATGCTTGGCTTATTAGACGTGAGGGCTCCGTTGGCAGAGGGCCCAGTTTAGACATAACTTTCTCTCAGCAGATTTCCGACAAAAACTCTAAGACTAAAATAAAATTGTTTCTCAAAAAATTTGTCACACGGAGTTAACCTTCTACTGTAGGTCCCATTATGGATAAAAGTAACACACATAACATAAGTGGTGTGAGAAATTAGATTGTGATCTGAAGTAAAGGGTTGTAATGACCAATGTATGTATGTACATTTTTATTGAAAGATTTTGCACAGTCTGTGTGGACTAACTCCTGTATGAATAAACCAACCAATACCAACAAACATTCAACGTAAACCTAAGATTTAATTCTGATTTCAGACGACCGCTTATATATTCCTTGCGATTAATTTCTTCAAAAGTTTCAGTATTTCTAGAACATTTCAAAAATATTTCCATTTGGTTGTACTTCCTTTGCGTTAATTCTTGCCGCATCCAAGCCTTTAGCCTCTTTGAGTAACCACGATTTTTTGATTCATTTCAAACTGCCATATGCGCTCCTTTATGTTATGACTGTTTGGTAGACATCAAGTCTACTGATTTACTGAATTAAACAGTTCGATTTCTTCAATGTCTGGTTAATTAAAATGAAAGGCATACTTAACTTCGAAAGTTCCCAGATGGGGTAGAAAAATTTTGATAATTAATTTTGGCATACACATTCAAGATTTTTAGAAATTTTGAATTGTATTTTCTTGTACTTGTTCTAGTAATAGAAGAAATGTCTACGTATCTCTACATAGATAACATACATAATTGATCATTACAATCCTTCATACATACATACATACATACATAATTGGTCATTACAACCCTTCAGACAGAATTACGACCTAGTTTCAATCCTTCAGTCAGGATTATAACCTAGCTTCACAAAGCACTTAGTATGTCGTGTAACTTAATTTTATACAATAGCTAATGGACCTACAGTTTAAAGTCGGTTTCACACGACATATTTCTGAGAAACTTTTTCATGGCAATTTTATTTCCTCCAGAACCAGAAAGGAAATAGCCTAAGAACTTTTTATTAAAAATTTCGTTTTGTTAGGGATGTCTGACCTGAGGTTCGAATCGTGGCCTTACGTCTAATAAGCCAATACATTTCCTACTAGACTACGGCGACTTCATTTCTATCCCTAAAGTTAAGTTTGACCTAAAATGTCTCTCTTCAAACACATCCTCATGAACACCATCTATCTAATCGAAATAGCGCAAATGGCAATAGTGTGGCTGCCGTCATAGTCTATAGTGACAGTCGTGAGTTTGATTTACACCAGAGACTGTGATCTGTGTTACACTACCCCGAGCATCAGGCCTCGATACAAATTGCAATTGTATTGTATTAAATAGACGCCGTGGTCAAGCACGTAGTGTGTTGACTTACTAGACGTGAGGTCACGGTTTAAACCCCAGTTCAGACGTTTTCAACGAAACGAAACAGATTTCGGGCGAAAACTCTGAGAGTAAATAAAATTGCTAGGAAAAGTTTCTCAAAAAATCAGTCATTCGGAGTCTACTTTAAACTGTAGGTCCCGCCACTTATGCATGTATACAAAATTAACACACATATCGTAGGTGATGTGAGAAGCTAGGCTGAAATCTTGACTAAAAGGTTGTAATGACCAATTATGTATGTATGTATGTATGTGTGTATGTATTCTATTAAATAAATGAATATAAAAATGAAATCTAAAAAATTTTTTAAGAAATATTATTAACATTTAATAGACCATAAACATTTTCTGTTTAATTTATTGGCCTGCTTTATAAAATTTAAGAAAAGCACTTCATTTAATTTAAAAATGTGAAGTAAAAAATCTTTGGCATTCATGCAAATCATCTTAAAATTAACCCGTAAAATTTTGCAACTCTATTAAAATATTGGACGTGACCTATTTTTGAAGAGTACCTTTTTTTCATTGTTATCATCCTTTTTATATTTATTTATTTTTTTTTTGTTGCTATAGCCACCTCAAAAGTAACACATAAACACATCTAAAAACTTGACCCCAAAATGTTTAACACATTTTTCATTCAGTCTTTGTGCTGTATTATTTTTTCTGTCAATTTATTTGTTGTTTTCTTTTATTTTTTACAAAATTATTTTCTTTAACCTTAAATCATACCAATGATTGTTACATACGCTTGTTTACATTCTTGTTTAAGTTGTTTTGAATACGAAGAAAGAAGAAAACATTTCCAAAGAGTTTCTAACTTAAATCGGAAAATTTTCCCCTCGGTTTTTTGCTTTTCTTTTCATTGAGTTATGGATGCCAACATTCAATTCAACTTTAAGGAAGATTAAAATCTTTAGGACTTTTACAGCCCCAATGAGTTGTTGCTTTTTTACCTTTTTTTTCGTACACATCTGGTATATGTAATCATTTTTCCTGGTTGTGTTTTTTTTTTTTTTTTTTTTTTCTAATAAATAAAAGAAGAAGAATATAAGATGTATTGCCTCATACATCAGCAACATTTATTTTTCATTAACAAGATATATAATGGGCTTGTAAATGTTGTTGTTTATCATAAAAAGAAAACTTTTTTATTTTTTGCAATCTTTTCTTTCCTTAAAGGGTTTATTCAGTTGAGAATTTCTTTACCAACAAGATTGGCTATAAGTATGTGAATACATTTTGTTCTTTTATTATTTAATAATGCAATTTTAGGTGCTCTCTTCTTATTTAATAATTTAACAATAGCTTAGTCTAGTCATACCATATACTGTCACAGGGAAAAGTCTACATATAGCGGTGTAATATTTTTGTAGTTTTCTAATAATTTCTAGGTGATATCATTCTATATGCGTTTTTGTCTTCAAACATTCTTAATTGTAAATGCCTTAAGCAACGCCATAACACCCTTTTCAGTTTGACAACTGTGTAGACACTGGTGTATGTAAATTTTTTCTTTGACTGTACATATATTAGCAGTGGCATCAAAAGATTTTTATCATACACTTTGCAAAATAATTTTAATTTTTATTTAAAATAAAGAAAATACAGTGTTCCCCGGATATAAGCACATTCAAAAATGTTTACAAGACATTGCTTATAAAAGGGGAAATCTCTCACCTGAGAGCAAAAAGCCATGTGTCCTTCAAGCTGATAGAATTCTATTTGTCTCATTGACAGAACTGGCTTCATGTTTAATAGAATGCCAGATGGTCAAAGAGGGCTTTGATCATATTCAGTCTGTCCCATTGACAGCACTGGCTTCGTGTTCGATGCAATGCCGGCTGGTCGAAAAGGGCTTTGATAATCTTCTACAACTTGGTGTGGTAAACAAAGTTGTAATATGTTGGGTGCCTGTATCATTGTGAGATGACTGCGAAGAAATTGTTAAATAAGATCAATCCGCAGCAGACTTTATAGGGTATAGTCAAGAGCGCTTTTGTAGCATTCACTTGGCAGTTGAAACAAGTTAAAGACCCAGCTCAGGACCAGATGAGGTTAGTAGAAAATGAGCTTTTTAAATTACGAAATGAAAACATTTGCGGTGTGTAGATTTTCCATCTGGAATCAATGATGGGAGTTTGCGATACGTCAGCTGGTTACGTTTTCTGGATGCGTCAGAGTATAGCCTGTGCCTCGAGCAGAATGAAACCATAATATGCATACATAATTGGTCATTACAAAGTTCAGTCAGGATTACGACCTAGCTTCTCACAGCACTTATGGTGTTTGTGTTAATTTTTATACGTATAAGGCTTGACCTACAGTTTAAATTCAACTTCAAACTACAGATTTTTGAGAAACTTTTTTAGGGAAGGTTTATGTACTTAATCTTAGAGTTCTCCCCAGCTGGGAGGCAGTCGCCAAAGAAATATTATCTCCATACTTCCTTTTGTTGGAAATGTCTGACCTGGGGTTTGAACCGTGGCCTCACGTTTATGTAATGGTCTCTTTACTTCACCCTAGAAACCTACCAAATGAATTATGGAAGATTTTTTTTGTGGTTTTATATGGCAAACAGTTCCGCATTGTATCCCTCTTCTTTAAAATAAAGATGTTTACTTTATTACTCTTTGATATGTGAGTGTGTTTGTATTCTTTCTCTCTATAAATATAAAAAATATTGTAAAAATCCATTTAAATCTCTGGATAATAAATAAAATTCATCCGTATGCAGAAAGAAATTTTAAAGCCATAATTGGCCGTATCCTCTCCTTTTATACTTTACAGTATCGTATACAATATAAAGTACGTTATTGAAGCAATTTAATTATTCTTTGAGGTTTTTATGTTTAAAAAATGTATAACTTCCCAGTCACTAAACAAACTGCAAAATTACGGAAGGATATTTGATTTCTATTTAAGGAAACCACAAGAAAAATATGAAATTCCCATGCAAATATAAATATAAAGAATATAAAATTAAGAGTTATTGTTTATAAACAATTTAATAACAATTTAAAGGGATATGTACGAAAAGCAAAACAGAAAATAGCAAATTTAATAAGATTAAATTTATTTCTCCAAGGCATTATAAAGGGAGCACACCCTCCTATATATTATCCAAACAATGTGACATTTATGTTAAGATAAGTAAATTTAAATTCAAGATTTGTTTGTCAAAATCTTATAAATAAAAGATATTTTGGATGTTGATTTTTGTTCTTGTTGCCAGAAAATCTTGAAAACATAAAATTTTAGTTTTTATCTGCTTTTTGCCTTGTCTTGTGTTTTGTCTGGTGATGCCCTGACTCCCGCTCAATTTTTGTTTTTAACGTACTGTTGATGAGAAGATATCCCGTTTGGATTACTTTTGTTTGTTTTCTTGTTTTTTTTTTGTTTGTTTTCTTGTTTGTTTTCTTGTTTTTTTCTGTTCGTTTTTAATAAATTTTGAAATTTTATTACACATGATGGTTTACCACCACCCTCAGCCCAATCAACATGATTATCTTCATCACAATCGGTTTAAATTCGTGTTTTTTTTTGCTCGTTAATACTTATATCAGGTAACTTTTTCTTCATGTCAGAATATTTATAGTTTTACTTTATTCAGCGATTACAAAAACAGCTCCCAGTAACAATAAGCCAATTCAGCACGGCTAAAACAGCATTAAAAGGGTGGCAGTTTTATTCACCAGGAAAAGTTGAAATTTAAATCTGTATTCCTGTAAGTCAATTTGTAGAGACTGCAAAAAAAAAATGTAAATAACGTGTTATGGAGAAGAATACAAACAAAATACTTTAATAACCTGCAAATAGTCCATATTCTATGCAAAAAAAATTCTTAAAAGCCAAGTAGAGCAAGGTAATGGTAGAGGTAGAAGGGAAAAATTTAAGTTAAAAAATATTCAAGAACAATGAAAACATCGTGACGAAAATAACATTCTAATAACTATCAAAATAGAGTTACATCGGGTAGGCAATCTGTCGGTTTAAATTGAGCCATCGGTTATTTCGAATCTGGCAATACTTATGTCAAGCTATTCTGTTCCAAATTCAGTATATTACAGACACTGAACGTAATGAATTGATTTACGTTTAATCAACGTTGGAATTTATTGGGCCAACGAGAAACTGCACGATGATGTCGACTTAGCAAAAACGAAACCTTCTTTTCGGATGAAGCTCATTTCTCTCTTGGTGGGGAGTTTTGCCGCATTTATTTGTATGTATTAGTTTCGTTATTTAAAATCTTAAAATTTAACATTTTTGTTGCTGTAATCATGTTACTGTTTACATATGGTGCGTATGAGTAATAGTCCGCAAAACAATTAAATATCACTCATACGCTACATATGTAAAAATAAATAATTTAACTTTTGGTATTAAATACTAGTCTGTTTACCTATGTACATATGTTGCGTATGAGTAATATTTAATTGCTTTTAAGAAAAATTATGACAAAATGTGATTCAAACTTTAAGTGAAATTCAAAGTAAATTTTTAATTTAATTCATATTCTTGATGTAAAACTGAAAATTGTTTTTATTTTGCAGTTACACATGGACCATATATCGGTTGAAATTTGACACATCGGTTATATCGAATCTGTCAATCCTTATTTCATTCTATTCCGTCACACAATTCCGTATATTATCTCCACTGAACGTAATGAATCGATTGAAACGTTGAAATTTATTGGAAATTTATTTCCATAAGAAAGACAATTGGTCGGAAATCGCACGAAAATGTCGTATAAAATTTGGTCGCAGAGAAGGCCCAAATACGAAAGTTTATTACTAAAGTTCGTGAAACTGGTTTCATTGTTGATGCGCTAAGACGTGAGCGTGTTCGTACAGAGCGTACAACCAAAAATATTGAAGCTGTGACTGAGTGTGCGTGAGAATTCTTTAACATGTACTCGTCATCGTTCTCAAGAATTGAACATTGTACGTACTAGTTTACATCGATTTTTGCGAAAAGACTTCGGTATGGCGCCTTGCAAATTATGTTCCGTTTGACCATCCGCTTCGTTTTCGCTTTTCTAAATGGGTCAACGAAAACTACACTATGATATCGATTTTGATATCGATGCTATCGACAATGGAGACACGTGTCACAACATGATAACCAATTTATTTGTACCCGCTTTTCATAGTATTGATGTGAACGATGTTTGGTTTCAACAGGATGGTGCAACTTGCTACATATCTCATGCCACAATCGATTTATTGCGCCAAATGCTTGATGTCCTTTTAAATAACCAAAATAATGATGTCAATTGGCAGCCAAGTAGCTCCGATTTGACATCGTTGAACTATATTCTGTAGGGCGCCGTTAAAGAAAAATGTTATGCCAAAAACCCCTACACAATTTAGTATTTGACGGTCAACATTCGTGGCGACATTGCTGAGATACGGCTCGATACACTCGAAAAAGTGCACGAAAATTGGTCTCTTTTTCGCCGTCATTACATCTTTTTTAGAAGTCATAGTGATATACTTCCAACGTCAGAGCAACTGTAAACAGAGGCCAACATGCAATCATAAATGGCACAAGTTGCATTGGACAGCTTCTGCTTAAGCTTAGCACCATAGTTGAATAAGTAGTATGAGAGCCTGTATTTCAGCCACTGGCTCACAGATATCCTTCGGCGACTTCTTTTCCGACGCAATGCAATCTCAAATAATTGATGCCTGATAGAAACCCTACACACCGCCAATGTTCTTCTTTTGTAAAAAAAAATCTTCTTCTACTAACCTGGCCTGGTGCAGATCTCAGGCAAGTCAACAACTTGATTCTCTGCCTAGTTAATGATACAATGGAACACTTGACTATGCCTATAAAGTCTACTACGGATCCATCTCATTCTGCAATTTCTGTGTCTGCCAACACATATTACAACTATGTTATTCACTCCGAGTTGTAGAAGCCCTCTTCGATCAGCCGGCATTCCCTCGAAGATGAAGATAATGGTGTCAATGAGACAAATATAATTCTATCAGCTTGAATTACACTTAGCAATTTACTCTCGAATGCGAATGATTTGTATATATTCATAGCAGCCTAGATTTGCCTAGATTCTGAAAAAATGGGTTCATTTAACCATCATTCCTTCAAAATAATTAAAGTTTGTTTAGGATCATTCTATGCTTTGCCCCAATTTCACATATGAATTCATTCGCATTTTCCGTCGCCATTCGAAGTTTGCAACTACGTCAGTTTTGTTCAATGATCTCGTATTCACGAACCAATATAAGACACCGTCAAATGTCTGGCTAAATCCAGTGACGCACAAACTCTCCAAGGATTTAAAGGTTGCTTAACATACAATACTTACACCTCTGCTCGATATTTTTTGCCACAGCATCTCTTCTACTACTACATAACCATAGTAATCGTATGATCGGGATCCGCGCGAGAATACATCAATGAAAAGTGAAAACCATTGCTATAAAGGATATATTCAGTATATTCGTTATAAAGCAAAGATCAAGGTCGTGTACGGGGAGATCCAGGAAAATCTATAACCATGATTTTAACATGAAATTGGTTTCTATACCTCCATGTTTTTCCGGCGCTCAGGCTGTACTAGGTGCTTCTTAGAGGCTTTAACATTCATTCCTAAATTTGTTAAAGATTTTAATTTAATTTCCCTGTTTTAAACAATAAATTACTTTTAATCCTTATTTTCTACCACTTCTGTCATCATGCATGTCACTAATTAATTTAATTCAATTGATTTCATTGGATTTCTTCTTCTTCTTTTTTTAATTCAATTCCCTGGCCATTTAACTTTTTACACTTGCAATATTGCCTGCCACTCATTAACCACAACTTACACTCTCACTGCCATGGCTTTGGTGTGAATAATTTTTTCCTCTCGTTCCTGCTTCTTATTTGAAAAATAAAAGAAAAACACGCAGTAAAGTCCTTAGGCAAAAAGGCATGGTAGTGGAAAAAAATAAAAGAAAGAAAATTGCGTCTAATGCAGTATTTTTATTCTTTCGTTTAAAAGAAAAAAAAACATTAACATGAACTTGACTCAAGGCTACAGAGAAGGAGCGCAAATACAGCATTTTTCCTGTCTTTTTTTCTAGTTATTTTACCCAAGTGCATTTTTAATTAGTTACTTACACATAAACTAGTCTTTAGTTGTTCTTCCCTTTCTTTTTCTATTTAAAATTAAAAACTCTTTCCGTTGCTTCAAAGCAATTCAAGTAAAAGGGAACAAAAAAACTCGAATTTTTACTTCCATTTTTCCTATTTAAAGTCAGGAGTCATGGCTTTCTGGCTCTTGTTGACTTTTCTTCTTTGTTTTCTTTTCATTAATTTATTTAAAATTGTTTTTCGCCTGAAAACAATGGCAATAAATAATTGTGTGGTACTTTTAAAAACTTTCTATAACTACACAATGCAACAAAACGAATAATATTTCAATTTTTTAAATTCTCTTTAAATTCATTCATGTTATCATAAATATTTTTTTTCCATTACGAAGACAGTTTATGAATTAATGAAACATTTGATGTGACATTTTATTCACACATTCAAAAACCACAATAATATATATTTTTTTTATACTCTTTTTATAAATTTATGTCAGCTACAGAAAAAAAAAACCCCATGCAACATTTTATCATTTCGAAGCCAACGCTCTATTTTGATTAATTTAAACCATAATATCTGTCTCTCGTTCCATCTGTATGAATTTCCTTCTGTCTGACTCTCTATGTATTTGTGTGTGTTTATGTCTATAGCTGTCACAGTGTCACGCTGTTACTTTATCTGCGAAGATGCTGTCCTTAGCAGCCTTTTTTTGTAGGTAGCTGTGTATGCGTAATGAAGAATTTTTTCCATTACTGAATTTATTTGTGTTTTACAAGGGCCTGTTATGGGTACATATATATTGAGAGTATATATTGTCATGAAAGTGAAAAATTAAAATACTGGTGTTTTTCTTTTACATCACGTAACATTAAAATTATAAACAAATCCTACAAAAAGAAAACAATGCAGTAAATAAGCCTGTTTATAAATTATCGTACTGCTTAATATAACAACAAACACCAGCATAAACAAATGGTAAACAAGTAAACAAATATACCACAACAACACTACACGAATAAACGTAAACAGCGATGTTTACATCGAAAATCATGAACATTCGCCTTCAAGAATATTCATCAGACTGTTTAGTTTCCATATAAAAGGCAAGGCAAAACAGGCGACGGAGTTAGTAAAGTTCAGTCAGTCTTGTGTGAAGACGCGGTACGTGTGAAAATACTAATTCTGGTTTGAAGATCTCCGTTACAAAGATCTGTCGAATAATTGTCTAGTGATTGTTATTGTTTATGCAAAGGGTATAAACAGAGGAATAACAGAAAAGAAAAGAACTGTTGTTGTTTACATCCAGTTGTGAACAGTGTCACACAGAATTGTGCGAATAAAAAAGAATTTTAATTAAAATTGAACACAAATTTATTTTTATTTTATTTGCAATCTACGAGCTCATATTTAAAAGAATATTTCAATTGATTGAGATCATCTGGATAGTAGAAGCCCAGATACAATGACCATTAATTCGAGAGAATAGACTCAGTTTGATCAAGTATGGCTATTGTGATGCCGCAGTTATTCTTTGGTCCTGAGGCGGTCTGAAGTTTCTGCTGAAGCCCTTTCAGTTGATGAAGATTCTATATAGAAATATACATGAGCCTATATCCAGCAAAATGGCCTTACAACTTTGCTAAGTTTTCTCAATCTAATCTTCGCCAGATTTATTATGTCATCTGACAACATCTATTACTGTATTGTCCGATGGAGTTTTCAGTATATAGAGAACTCACCCGAAAGTCTAGCAAATTTATATGCTATATAGTTCTCCTGTCCCATCGCGAATTCAATATTACGTGAAGATTGTACAAACTTGTTGTTGTTGTTCAGACAATCGCCGTCCTTGAACTTATTTCGTTTGAATTCAGTGTCTTGATAAATATCGGACTAACTTATAGTATGTTAGATTCATCGTTCTTAATAAACAATATGGCCATCACATCCACCTGACAGTCCTTCTAATGTGGCCTCTATACCTGCTAACTTCAATAAGATACGTCTATTCATTGCTAAAGCCATTTGAGGTAAAATTCCGAAGAGATAGTCAAATTCAAAAGCTATTCAAGAATGCAAGACAGGCTAACCATTCAAAATTTCGAAATGTGTTCAAGAAGTCTGTATGGATATGTATATTAACCAAACGACATGAGGAGTACCAACGTAAAATACTGCCTATGTTGGAACGTTTCCACAACTAAAGCGTCGTAGTAAGCAGATTATCAGAGTAGGTGGCCGACTCTTAATGGATCGCGAACTATAAACAGCAAATCTGTTTAAAAACGCTTACAACAACGCTTACATTTGGATAAATAAGCCACAAACCAACAATAATAGATTATGTAGAAAACAACGTGTGTCAGAGTTATAATTAAAAATGGTTTTTAAAGTCTAATATCCATACATAGGTAGTGTGGTATCTTATTAGACGTAAGGCCACGGTTCAAGCCCTAGGTTGAACAAATACGTCTTCGGCAACTGTCTCTCAGTAGATTTCTGGCAAAAACTTTGTGAGTAAATAAAATTGCCCTGAAAAGGTTTCTCAAAAATCTGCCGTTCGGAACGACTTTGAAACTGTAGGTCCCGCCGCTCGTGTATAAAACTATGACACGCAATATAGGTGGTGTGAGAAGCTAGGTTGTAATCCTGACTGAATGGCTGTAATGTCCAATTATGTATGTATATGTACACATACTGCATATACCCGTGTCGAACTTATTGGTTTAGTTGCGATAGCATTCGAAACAGTCTAGATTTTTCCTTGCCTACTAACGAATAGATTTGACACATGCATTGAATTCTCTAAAGTTGAGTTAGCTGGCCCTTTTTGTGGTCTTTTCCATGTGAATGTTGTCCTCATTGTTTGCAGCCTGCTGTTTGACTAGATGCTTTGTTCGTATTCCGCTGCTTGGTTCCATACGATTAAAGGGATAAAATTGCTTCGACTTACTTTTCAATGTTCTTTTAACATTCGTTAGACCCTCGTAAAATTATTATTCAAACGGCAAATACAAACACAGATAAATATTCAACAATATTTTCTTTTCACTCTCTACTGCCATCAATATTAGCAAGAAGTAACAATAACATGGAGAGAACAAAAACCTCATCAACATTTTTCGTCTTCCACAAAACAACGAGAATAACAACGTAAATGACAAAATAATACTGAAACAGTGCCTGTCAGTTGCAACATATCAAAGAAATAATACAATACAGTTACGCTGTACCACAGTAATGGCTAAAATATAAAGATGGCTACAAAGCATTACTGATGGTTGGTTGGACTAATCTAAGAGGCTGCACGTGAACGATGTCAATCGTTAATTATTTTATTTATAGAATCTTTTCCCTCAGAAATTGTTAACTAAGTAATGATGATGTCTGCTTTATATGGCAATTGTATCGCAAGCGGATTTCATTTTAAGTGTAATCAATCATTTAATAAGTCGAAGAAAGAAAATTAAATACAGAGGAGAGGAGGAGTGGGATGATGTAGAGATTATACAAAAATGAAACATTGCTAATGAAATGTAATTGGAGAACGCAAAAAGAAAACACAAAAGAAAGAAAGAAAGAAATTTTTTAAAAAATTAATTTTATTTTGTGCTCAAATAAAGCAGACGAATGTGTTTGTATTCGCTGTAGTCTAGTAGGTGGTGTGTTGGCTTATTAAACCTGAGGCCACGATTCAAACGCCCGATTCGACATCTCGAACAAAACGAAATATGAAAAATATTTCTTAGGCGATTTCCGCTCAGCAGATTTCTGGCAAAAACTCTGACATTAAATTCTAAAAAATCTATCTTTCGGAGTCAACTTTAACTTGTAAGTCCCGCCATCCATGTGTACAATTAATATATACAACATAGGTGGTTCGAGAAGCTAGTTCGTAATCCTAACTGAAGGGTTGTAATGACCAATTATGTATGTTTATAATCTGGCGACGCTCCCCGGACCATCAACCTTATTTTACTGATTCAGTCATATGTCTGCTTTGAGCCATTAAATTCTGATTTCGTGGAAAAGAATTTACGACTAGCTCAAAAAAAGACGCATAACTTTAGTACAGTCCCAGAGCATTAAACAACATAATTATCTCAGTTCTTAAATTTTTCTCTACAACACAAATTCTACTTTAAATTTATCATTTACTTCCTTCGCATTCCCGCTTTAAGTCAAAGTTCATTTCATATATATATCTTGACAAACAATATTCAGTCATACAGCCATAATTTGATTTATTAAAGTCGCTACAGTTACACGTTCATTTGTAGCATGATTTTACAGTTGTCAATACCAACACAATATTTCATATGCATAAACAAAAGAATATCCAATTACATATGAGCAGCGGCCACTTGACTCAATGTTATTGACCGTCGCGCACATGCGACGATCACTTGATACTTTGTTGTCAGGCCGCCAGCCGCATTGGTTTTATTATAATGTGTGTTGTTGTTGTATTGCATTGCTGGTGATCGTGTATGGCTCTCTTCACACTTAACCGTGGGAATTATTATGTTTATATGAACAACGGGCGCGTGTCATATTGCACCCACTTGTCCCATGGTTAGTACACACACAAACCAATGCAATATTATTTAATATAGAATAAATATGTAAACAATTGTTAAATGTATTAAGTAAATATAAGAAATATGTTAGAGTTAAGGGGTTGATTTAGAAATGCTAAATCAGCCAAAATTTAGTATAAAAGAAGGGACATTTTCCCTCAAGAGTTAATCAATAAACAAAAGTCAAACAGTGCGTATCGAGCCGCACTTATAACAAAACAAAACTTATCTTTAATTAAGTTTCCACTACATGGCGATCCTGCCAGTTCTTGGAGTGCTCTAGATAAAAAGCACCCAAGATTTAAGGCAGAGGAGTGCGACACTTGTTGCACCCATAAAAAAAAAAAAAAAAAAAAAAAAATTTTTTTTTGGGCCTGGCGGATCAGCCGAAACGATCCGTCAGCAGCATAGAAGGAAGATACTGTCTGGCCAAGAGACAGTCCTCATGGCTTGGAATTTACTACTTGATTTTGCCATTCATATTGAGGATAATATGACCCCGAAGGAGCCTGGCCAGTGTAAGATTTTGCCGAATGGTGCGAAGAGAAACGTCAACTATTACAAGACTGCCTGCAAGTAAACTCATCATAAACGCCTCAGCAGATGCAACATTGAAAGGAGGATCAAATTGATCAACTACACCACATGAAAAAGGATAAAAGTGAAGCCGAGTGGTAACAAAAAATAAAAAATTTTAAAAATTAGTTTAGCTTTAAAAGTGGGGCGTTCAGCCGCCCCATAGGCCAGAAAGCGTTAACCGCTCTTGGCAAACATTTAAAAAAAATATTTTTTTTTATATATAAATTTTAATTATAATAAATTTGATTACTAAATATGTATATTATAAGAAAAGTATAATAAATTTAATAAGAAAAATATAATAAATTTATATTGTAAGATCCCTCTAGTTTAAAACCTAAAGAATTGATAACACAAAAGTTATTAAAAAAGAAAAAAAATTTTTTATAGATTTTTTTTTTCATTTATATAAGAATAAGAACCCAAAAGGGTGTTATTTAATAAAGTTTTTGATAAATAATTTAATTTAATATGTAAATTCATATAATATTGCGAAATATTTGTTTTGCATTTTAAAGTGATTGTTAAGAAATAGATTCTAAAATTACATATATTAATTTTAATGGACCTTGAATATTGTTAGAAAATTTGACTAGGTTAATAATAGAAAGATGGACTTTGAATGGAAAGAAATAATAACATTTACATAGAATATGAAATAAGAAAATTTTTTTTTTATATATAATGTGCAAAACACAAACTAAGCTAGATAGGCCAACGGCCAATGTTATAAATGAAGTAGAAATACTTCAAGATAGAATAAATTTAAATAAGATAGAAATCTGTCTGATAGTAATAACTATTTTGATGGTGTTGAATTTTCTGCTTCGAATTTATGCTATGCATAATAAAAGATTGAAGAAAAAATACTTAAGCAAAGCCAATGATTTAGACAAAATATAAATGGACTGGAAAGACATCTTACAGAAATTGAGACGAATAAAAGAAGACTTCGACAGGTCATATAAATGTTTGAACATAGAAAGAAGTGCAAAGGACGAAACTATTGCAAAGCATGTTGGAGTTTTGCTGGACAAATTTGAACGAATGAGAGTAATATTAAACGTAAATTATAATAGACTCACTGCTCCTCAAAAGGCTGCAGCTGATGGTTTCTTCTCAGACATAAGAAGTAGAATAGTGAATATATTAGATAAAAAGGGCTTAGAAATAAAAATACCAAATACACTTCACGAAGAGGTTGTATATAAATTGGAAAAGCAGATTCAGGGGCAGAAGAAGTCCTAATAAGATTGTTTGTTAACGAGGAGAATTCACATACAACGGCAAAAATGACGCAAACAGTGGTAGAATTTTTGAACACAGCTTCAAAGCTTATTTCAGACTTTGATGGAAAACCTGAAAATTTGCGTTCTTTTCTTGACTCTTTGTCATTGGTAGACTCGATAAAGGGCGCTCACGAATCCGTCGCGGTGTCTCTTATTAAAACCAAATTGAAAGGAAATACCAGAAATTTACTGAGTAATGAGACAACAATTGCTGAAATTATAAACAAATTAAATGCCTCCGTGAAGGGTGAATCCGTCGAGGTATTATCAGCAAAAATAATGAACATAAAGCAGGGCGGTAAAACTGCAAATACTTACTGCAGCGAAGTGGAGAATTTAACAAAATCTTTGGAGAATGCTTATATATCGGATGGTTTGCCATCCGAGATAGCGAGTAAATACTCTCTACAGGTTGCAGTAAAAGCTTTGACCAAGAACTGTTCAATTGATAAAGTGAAACTTATCATGGAAGCGGGTCAGTTTAACAGCATGAATGAGGCTGTTAGTAAATTTGTAAATAGTTGCACTGAAGCAACAGGACAACAAAATGCTATATTGTACTTTGGGCAGAAACCCACATATAGCAATTATCGTGGAAACAACAGAAGATTTCGTGGTAGAAACAATTATCCACGAAACAACAAAAATAATAACAACTTCAGACCCCCACAAAAACCAGAAAATAACAGAAATAGACAAAGTTTCAACAATAAACGTAGAAGTGGAAACTACGTAAGAGCAACTGACTCATATGAAAATGGTTCGGAAAACTCCGACACCCCCCTAAGATAAATTCAACACATAATAAAATATACAACCTCAATCTCAACTTAAGCTTTTTTGTACATATGGAAATTAATAATACTAACCACATAGTAACATTGTTGGTAGACACAGGAGCAGATATTTCAGTCGTAAAAAATAATTTTTTCAAACCCCAACAAATAAATAAAAGCATTACTACAACAATAACAGGAATAGGACAGGGATACTTGAAATCCATAGGAAAAATATTCTTGGAAATGAAATTTAAAAACTTTTTAATACCACATTACTTTCAGGTGGTTCAGAACAATTTTCCCATACCTTGTGATGGAATTATAGGTTTGGACTTCTTGAAAAGATATAATTGTGTTTTGGATTTCAATGAAGAACATGACTATCTTGTTCTAAGACCCTCTAATCTGCATCATGCAATAGACATTCCAATAACAAATAATCATAATGAGATAACACTACCACCAAGATCAGAAGTGATAAGGCAAATTAAATTTGAAAATCTTAAAAATGAAATATTGATACCAAATCAGGAAGTAACAACAGGCGTTTTTATACCAAATATTATAGTCAAATCCAACAAAGCTTTTATTCGTTTTTTAAATACTAATGATAGTATAATTTCAATCAAACAGGATAGGATTAAAACCGAAAACATCTCTGACTATAATGTAATTACACAAAATTTGAACAAAATTGAAAATAGACAATCAAAAGTTATGGATATTTTAAAGAAAAACTTCCCAGAACAATTTAAACCTACACTAACAAAAATTTGCAAAGAGTATAGTGACATTTTTGGTTTGGAAACAGAAACAATATCTACTAACAATTTCTATGAGCAAAAGTTGAGATTGAATGACAAACAGCCAGTATATATTAAAAACTATCGTATACCGCATTCGCATAAGGATGAAATTAACAAACAAGTTAGAAAACTAATAGATGATAAAATAGTTGAACCATCATTTTCGGAATACAATAGTCCAATTTTGTTGGTTCCCAAAAAATCACTTCCGGGTTCGGATGAGAAAAGATGGCGACTTGTGATAGACTACAGGCAAATAAATAAAAAATTGTTATCGGATAAATTCCCATTGCCTAGAATTGATGATATTCTAGACCAACTTGGCAGAGCAAAGTATTTTTCTTGTTTAGACTTAATGTCGGGATTTCACCAGATAGGATTAGAGAAAAACTCCAGAGACTTGACATCGTTCTCTACGACCAATGGCAATGACTACCTTACGGCCTAAAGATAGCGCCAAATTCCTTCCAAAGAATGATGACAATTGCTTTCAGTGGCCTGAAGCCAGATCAGGCATTTCTCTATATGGATGACTTGGTCGTACTGGGATGCTCCGAAAAGCATATGCTTTCAAATTTAAAGGATGTTTTTAATCTCTGTCGTAGATACAATCTTAAGCTAAATCCTGAAAAGTGTTCATTCTTCATGAGAGAGGTAACTTACCTTGGACATAAATGTACTGATAAGGGAATACTACCGGATGATAGTAAATACTCGGTGATCGAAAACTATCCGACGCCCAAGGACGCAGATAGTGCAAAAAGGTTTGTAGCCTTTTGTAATTATTACCGGAGGTTTATCAAAAATTTTTCCGAATATTCTAGACATCTTACACGATTGTCCAAAAAGGGAGTGCCATTTGAATGGACAGAAGATTGCGAATTTGCATTTAGATACTTAAAGAAAGCATTAATTAATCCACCATTACTTCAGTACCCCGACTTTGCTAAGGAATTTTGTATAACAACAGACGCAAGCAAGCATGCATGCGGTGCTGTTTTGACTCAAGAACATCAGGGTAAACAACTTCCCATAGCATACGCTTCAAAAACATTTACAAAGGGTGAAAGTAATAAATCAACCATTGAACAAGAATTAACTGCCATACACTGGGCTATCACATATTTCAGGCCATATATCTATGGAAAACACTTTTTAGTTCGTACTGACCATAGACCTCTTTCGTATCTGTTCTCAATGAGAAACCCAAGTTCCAAATTAACGAGAATGAGACTGGATCTGGAAGAATATGATTTTACAGTTGAATACCTTAGGGGGAAGGACAATTATGTCGCGGATGCATTGTCGCGAATTACTATAGATGATTTTAAGGAGATTAATAAAAAAGTATCGTGCGTATTAAAAGTCACGACAAGGTCGGCGATTAAACAAAAAGACAGTAGTAGAATAAATAATCAGCATAAAACAAATAAAACAGATGTATTAGATGAGCCCAAAATATATGTACCAATTAAGAATAGTGACGTCAGAAAGTATTATAAATTAAAGATTTATCCCAATAAATGCTACATAAAGAAGGGAAAATCAATATTAGCTAGCATAAATATAAATGATATATTTACTAAAGAGAAACTTGACTTAGGACAATTTTTCTCTAGGCTCGAGAAAGCGGCCAGTAAATTAAATATCAATAAACTACAAGTAGCACCTAGTGAGAAAATTTTCGAATTTATCTCAAAGTTTGAATTTAGAAATATGGGCAATAAGGTACTAAATAAAATTAAAATAGCGCTATTAAATGAAATAAAGATATTAGATATAAAGAATTCTAAGGAAATTCTAGAAATCATGCTGAAATATCATGATGACCCTATCGAAGGAGGTCATTGCGGGATATTTAGAACCGCAGAAAAAATAAAAAGATACTACTACTGGAAAAACATGACAAAAGACATAGCTAAATACGTTAAATCATGTCAAAAATGTCAATTAGCAAAAACGACCAAACACATTAAAAGTCCGATGATTCTCACAGAAACACCCACCATGCCATTTGATACGGTGTATGTAGATACAATCGGACCATTTCCTAGATCAATAAACGGAAACGAATATGCAATCACATTAATATGTGACTTAACTAAATATTTGGTAACGGTACCAATACCAGATAAATCGGCTAAAACTGTCGCTAAAGCGATATTTGAAAACTTTGTACTTACCTATGGTCCAATGAAGACGTTCATTACAGACATGGGTACAGAATACAAAAACTCAATACTGACTGAACTTTGCAACCTATTGAAAGTTGAAAAATTAACTTCAACAGCACATCATCACCAGACATTAGGTACAATAGAACGAACTCACAGAACATTTAATGAATACGTACGTTCATATATATCTGTAGATAAAGACGACTGGGATGAATGGCTTAGGTATTTTACTTACTGTTTTAATACAACACCATCAACAGTACATAATTATTGTCCATATGAATTGGTTTTCAGTAAAATGCCAAATAGTTTTAAAAATTTCAATGAGGTAGATAGAGTTGCACCACTATATAATGTGGATGATTATGCTAAAGAAGCAAAATTTAGATTAGAAGTAGCACTTAAAAGAGCCAAACAATTATTAGATTTAAATAAAATTAAACAAAAGAATAATTATGATAGGAACACTTTAGATTGTAATTTTAGAATAGGAGATTTAGTATTTCTTAAAAATGAAACTGGACACAAATTAGATAATCAATATAATGGTCCATATATAATTAAAAATATAGATTTAAGAAATAATGTAACTATAGCTGATAAGAAAAATAATAAAGAACAAGTAGTTCATAAGAATAGACTTAAGATATATAACAAATAGTTTTAACAATAACACTAAACTGCGCAGAAAAGTGAAATAATATTCTTTAAGATAAATTTTTTTAACTAAGTGAACTCGTCACTAAACATTCATTACAAAATAAATATTAAAATTAAAATAAGAAATAATATTAAGATTGGAATACACTAAATTATAATTAATATTAATTAATAATTAAGTTTACTAATAAAATTAGAAATAGATGTAAAATCATTGTATTGCGTTGTGTAAAAGAATGTCCATAGAACAAAAGTTATATGAACATTCTTGTAAAGGGTGGAGGTGTAGCATGATTTTACAGTTGTCAATACCAACACAATATTTCATATGCATAAACAAAAGAATATCCAATTACATATGAGCAGCGGCCACTTGACTCAATGTTATTGACCGTCGCGCACATGCGACGATCACTTGATAC
Source organism: Sarcophaga rosellei (assembly GCA_930367235.1). NCBI lineage: Eukaryota > Metazoa > Arthropoda > Insecta > Diptera > Sarcophagidae > Sarcophaga > Sarcophaga rosellei. Next base: position 35,486,067 of record OV884019.1, read on the forward strand.
TTTGTTGTCAGGCCGCCAGCCGCATTGGTTTTATTATAATGTGTGTTGTTGTTGTATTGCATTGCTGGTGATCGTGTATGGCTCTCTTCACACTTAACCGTGGGAATTATTATGTTTATATGAACAACGGGCGCGTGTCATATTGCACCCACTTGTCCCATGGTTAGTACACACACAAACCAATGCAATATTATTTAATATAGAATAAATATGTAAACAATTGTTAAATGTATTAAGTAAATATAAGAAATATGTTAGAGTTAAGGGGTTGATTTAGAAATGCTAAATCAGCCAAAATTTAGTATAAAAGAAGGGACATTTTCCCTCAAGAGTTAATCAATAAACAAAAGTCAAACAGTGCGTATCGAGCCGCACTTATAACAAAACAAAACTTATCTTTAATTAAGTTTCCACTACACATTATTGTTATTATTATGGTTGTTATTTGTTATTATTACTTCATGTCATTCATTATTCATTCAGTCATTTTTATTATCTTTCTCCTATGAACCAATTCGATTCGTTTCGATTTCCATTCATTCATTCATTTGTTTGCTATGCCTTGCAACACAACATTACTCTTCTTTTCGTGCCCTCGTGGGATTTCTACAGGGAATGAATTATTTTTCATTTCATTATGCGGCACAAGGCAAGAAAAAAAAAGAAAACAAATGAATGTGCGAACCAGAAATTGACTGACGTATTATTTATGAAGAGACTGCTGACATACAACGCATAAGTTCGTTTGTGGAATGGAAAATTTTTGTTTACCAATCGTCCTGCGGGGCAAAAGTCATTAATTTTTGATTTGTTACGTAAAGAACTATTAAAAATGCGTAGTAACAAAGAAGAATAAAAATAATTAAATATTTGAATGATTAAAGATTAAATAAAAAGAAAAAAATAGGAAGACATGTCACTTAATCTGGATTTGGAAGTCAATTTATCATACAAGATTACTAAGTATGTTAAAACATGGATACCAAATAAAAACCCAGGACATCCTTAATAAGATGCAGCATTTACTCGTAATTGACATGGTTATTCTATGACAGTATACATCATGATAAGCAAAGACATCTGGAGCATATGGTCATGCTCGCATTTTAGCGATTCTTACTGATAAATCACATGTTTCCTCCAACTACTGCACTCTCCAAAATAATGTTAAAAGTCTATTCGCTCTATATATCTCTTCAGTTTTGAATCCAATCAGTGTGATCAAATTTACTAGCTCAATAACTGGGTTTATAAAGATGGATGCAATATGGACTGCGTTGTTGAATCTGGCATTTTTCTTGTTTGGTGTAATTTGAATCAGTATTTTGCATTTCCTCTAGGTGTTAGATTTTCAGGCATAAATTCAGGCTGTGGCTATATTTTTACGACGACCTTACTACCTCTTATCTGATAAGAAACTGCAAAAGTAAAACATATTGTATTATTCATAGGGTTGGGATGCGGTAGAATGAATAAACGAATTGGGATTAGTAAGGAACGAATAAATTAATTGGGAATCGTAGGGAACTGCCTCAAATGGACCTCATCAGAAGACTTCGTTACGGTGTTTTTAATTTTGGCATCCTCGTCTTCTGCTTTGGAAAGGCAAAAACCAGGCGGATGGAAATTATCCCATAACTTGCAAGGAAGACGTGGTACGAATGTGATAATATAGTCACTAGGTCGCTTATAAGCCTCAATAGAAGGGATGTGTATCGATTGGATATTGGCCAGTAGAGAACCCTCCTAATAGGAATATAGAGTAATACAGCATAATATCTCATAAAGAGGGGGAGACTGCTGAACATTTCTCGTGCAGATGCCTGGACTTATCCAAGATTCTGTTGTAATCAAAGCAGCTGTTAATATATCACAGTAACATATTAACATATTGTCTGTACGCTCACATTTCTCAGCAATGCATACAATTTCATGAAGGTAGTAGTCTAGTATGTAGTGTGTTGACGTATTAGACGTGAGGCTGCAGTTCAAACCTTAAGTCAGACACCTCCAATAAAACGAAATCTTAAAAAAATATTTCTTCGGAGACTGCTTCGCTCTCAGTAGATTTGTGGCAAAACTTGTGGGAGAGTAAATAAAACTGCCATGAAAAATGTTCACAAGAATCTGTCGTTCGGAGTTGACTTTAAACTGTAGGTCCCGTCTATTATATACAAAATTATCAAAAACACCACATAAGTTAAATGAAAAGTTAGATCGTTATCCTGACAGAAGGTTTTTAACGACGAATTATGTATGTATGTGTGTAAAGCAGTATGATGTGGAGTTTAAAACGTGGTCTCACTTCTAATAAGCCAACAGTACGGCGACTTATATTCCTAGTACTTTATCAGACTTTTTAATGAATTTCTCTATCGTGTTTTAGTTCTCCTTATGTAGACCATTGCGTTACAAATACCATTTCAATTTGATGTGTAATAAACTTCGAATATTTCAACTCAATATGCTCTGTGTAGTTACGTCTTCATATAGGTATTGAGAATGTTACTTCTGGGAAAAATTCTTCGTTTTTGTTGTTACTTTTTTGCATATATTTTCTAGTTCCAAACCATCGACTGGTGACTATACATGTTGCTTGACTACTTGTCACCGGCCGTAGTTATAACTCTGCATCCAAATGTTTGTCAGTAAACCCGTAGGATTCTTCATTCAGTTTTCTTATACGAAAATCAACTTGACTGAGATTTGTTTTTGATACGAATCGTAACAAAATACTACCGAAATAAATTAACATTTTCTAAACGAAATTGAGGGTGAAGTACGTTTTTTAATTTATTTCAGCAAAACACAAAATAAGTCCTATTGAAATACACATTATTTCTACATCTCTCTTCCATCCCTTATGTATCGCCTTTAATCTGATCAGCAATTTCGTATCTGACTGTTGTAATTCCTTTATATTATAATGCTGTGGTTGTTACTGAAACTTGTCTGGCTTCATACCTTAAAATCCTTATTTAATACGTACTTTAGTAGCAAATAATTATATTCCTAAGGACACTTTGTTCTCTCAATATTAGAACATTACATGGCTTTAAGAAGCATAAAGAAGCAAATAAAAATGGTACTTCAGCTTCAAATTGAACAAGGGCATAATATAACCTTAATCCCTTGGCTAGCTCTACTAGAAATTGGCAATTTGTTGAGGGCAATATTTTGTTGTTGTTGTTGTTCTTTTCGTTATCGACAATTGTATCGAATTCTAGTACATTAGCAAGGTCAAAGACATGTTGTTTTTTCATTTCGATTGAAAACCAAAAATAATATTTAAAAAATATACAATTGTACCAACAACAACAGCAACATTATTTAAGTATTATAGCACAACAATAATGGCAGACGAAAACGAAGAGGAAACTTTCTCTCACATAGCTCAGCATACGACGCTTCGCAGTATTATGTATTTTACAATACATTTCCCAATGCAGTCAATGTTATGGTTCCAGACATAGGGTGGGTTGGTGTCACGCCAGGAATGATACATATATAACATAGAACTACAGGATAAATTTAGGCCTATGTGACCGGTCATACTTATCTGCATTATGAGTCAATATGAAATTCTGCTTACTACATACACTTTCTAATTTGGTAAAGTCCATCTGAATCTGATGTAAGTAAGTCCCAGCAGTATGTTGTTGTCTAAGAAATTAATGATTTCCTCTTCAAGCACCTCAAACTGCTCGTCCTCGATATTTCCCAGATTTAGTCCTGAATAGCAATAGTGGAGAGTGATTCATTGTTTTTCAATACTTTGCAGTTTAAACCACTTCCTCTAAAAATATTAAGACAACCATGTCATTTACTTTGATATTCTGATCAGTGTTGTTAATTGAATTTTCAAAAATCTTTCCTATCAAAAGGAGGAATACTGATCGCTGCCTGTTAAATGGTCATGTACGAAGACAAGGACTTTCATATTATGACCTTTGTTGGAGCTGCAATGCCATCAGTGACTTGCTTTTCGAGGATTTATTATAAATCTTAATCACTTCCTTAAATATGTATCCTCAGGGAAGGTCAGCTAACCTAGCGGCTGTAAACGTATTAGAACAGAGTTTTGACTTCAGAGCTGTCACCTAGAAAGCTAAAGTATATGAAGTTTACTTGGTTGTATCAGGACAATTAAAAAAAAATCTCCCAAAAGAAATCAAAGAATGAAAAGGAAACTCAAACCTTAAAGTTTTTGTACTTCACTATTCATTTAAATATTCCAGGTGTTTTTGCCTCATTTCTGAGAATAAATAATTTGTGGATGTGTGCATGCTATCAGTTGTTCTCTTTTTTCTATTTATTTTCTACATTCTTCTCTCCAATCATTATCATTCATTTTAATTTCAGTTACTGTTCCCCTAAGCCCATTACTATGTTGTGTTTTTACGTTATTTGCACATTAAGTTGTACAATGGTCACGGGACAAAAGCATGCTGTCCTCTAATAAAATAACAACAACAACACGAACATATTAAACATTAGAAACAATAATAACAAGAACAAGAGAGTGAGAACAAGAACAGAAACAACAGAGAAGAAGTAGATACTTAACTTTGTATTTAGTCTTCGCTTTTATTGTAAAAGGACATCTTTAAACAGAAAGAGAGGGAGAGAAAGGGAGGCAAAAAAAAACTTAAAGGGACATGCAATTACAAAGCAATACTGTCATGCATATGCCTTTACAAATACTCTTACGCTTGTTCTCTCCTTATATACATTTAGAGCAGAATAAAGCCACCGTTATAAACAAAACTTATTTCTTTTCATTTCTTCTCTCTCTTCATCTCTTTAAAATGTCTTCTTTTTGTTCTTACAAAATGTTTTGTGTTTTCTTTAAAAATGGGTACTATTCACGAATACAAAAATTAAAAGCGACAGGAAATAATTTCCTTTTCAACAGCTAAATGTTAGAATTACAAAAATACTTAAAAAAACATACAAAAATAAATGCTCTCCTTAACATTTTTGGGTTAAATGCTTTGTTGAAAGAAAACTATTGGGTAAGGGCAAAAGTAATACCTCTATAAGTCATAGAGATGATTAAAAATGGCAATAAGAAGAGAAAACAACCAAAAGGAAACTTAGGAGGGGAGTTGAAAACACTACATGTCTGTCTTATGGCATATGGGATATATTGTCTATTTATTAAGGTTTATAAATGTGTGTGTGTGTTTGTATGGAGATAAGGAGAATCTAATTGTATTTGTGGTTATTGTTGCCTACCTACACTCATTGGCCATTAACCATTTTATAAGTTGTTGTTATCCATGTCCGTTGGCATCAAATATCATCATTGCCCAGCATTATCATCAACAATATCAATTATGATCCGAGAACGTCGGTGTGGTGGGTATCCAAACATTCTCTTCAGTTGTTCACTTGGTTTAAAACATAATCAATGAAATTTGCATAATAAAATTGATCCTTAAAATGATGATTTTATTGAATATAAAATCTTTTAATTCAAAAATTCAAATCACATAAAAATGTCCACATTTCATCAGGTCTCTATTGCTTTTTTTATAAATTCTCATTTTCTCTTAAGCATTAAGTTATCATTCCTTTACATTGCTGATTTTGTATCTGCCAGCAACCACATAGGTGGAGAGTCTCTTTCGTAACATTTTGTTCTTCTTGCAATTCATCAACATTAACCATGTGTCTGTCAGTCTGCCAGTCAGTCAGTTGGTGTGTTTATTATCAATACCAATTTGTAATTGAATATTGATTTGTATTTTATTTGAAAGAAACAACACAATATGAACAACAAAAACAAAAACTTCACCATTTCTATGCATGCATTGCAAACACATACTCAAATACATTTTGAGAAGTGTAAACAGTTACACTCTTTACAGTTCAGTTGCAGTAGCAGTAATAGTGGTAGTAGTGAGTAGAAACAATCGAATGTATATTAGTTTGCTAAAAACATATTTCATGCATTTAGTCGTTCATTCATTCATTCATGCATTAGTACATCTACAACAACTGTACATCAAATAATTACATAATCTTAATCAACTTGTTCGATTCATTCCGAAATGATGTTTCAATTTCTAATTTCCATTTGAATTTGCACTTGCATGTGTGGTTTTTGGGAATACATTATTAGGTATAAGCATTAATTTCCATTGTTTAGGTCTAAAATTCATTGTATTTTCCCCAGTTTATTTTTGCAATAATTTTGTTAAGGAGAGCAATTAATCTGTGGGCAGACGTATTGGGTGGGCCATTTACCGGTTTAAATTTGAACCATCCGTTATTTCGAATTTGGCAATACTTATGTCAAGCTATTCTAACCCAAATTCAGTATATTATCTCCACTGATCGCAATGAATCGATTTACGCTTGAGCAACGTTGGGATTTATTGAGCCAACGAAAAACTGCACAATGATGTCGATCTTGCTAAAAAAAAATCATCTGTTCGAATGAAGCACATTTTAATTTTAGTGGTTACGTTAATAAGGAAAATTGCCGTATTGCCGGCTCAGAAAATTCACACGTGCTCTTACAGAAGCCAATGGAACCATTACGAGTGAAACGAAGGCATCATTGGCCCATATTTTTTTTTTTAAATACGGACGGCACAACCATTTCAGTAAATGGAGACACCTATCGCACCATGATAACCAATTTTTTTGTAACCGCTCTTCATGGTTTTGATGTGAACGATGTTTAGTGGCAATAAGATGGTGCAATTAGCCACACATCTCATGCCACAATCGAATTATTGCATCAAACGTTTGATGGCCATTTAATTAGCAGAAATGGTGATGACAATTGGCCGCCAAGAAGCTGAGATTTGACACCGTTGGACTATTTTCTGTAGGGCGCCGGTAAAAACAATTGTTATGCCGACAAACCAGACACAATTGAGCATTTGAAGGCCAACATTTGTGATGACATTGCCGAGATAGGACCCCATACACTCGAAAAAGTGCACGAGAATTGGTTCGATCGAATGAAGTACTGTGAGGCCAGATGCGGTACCCAAATTAATGAAATAATATTCCATTTCCAAGCAGAACAATTGTACTTTACAACAAAAGAATAAATTTGGAAAAATTTCAAACCGTTTTTATTTTATTGCATTTCTAAATTTAAACTTTTAAATTACCCACCCTATACATATTTATTAAATTTGCTATTGACTTTTTAAACCTCTCTTTCAAAACAAAACGTTGAGATGAAAAAATTTATAGTCAGTCTTTTAATATCTACTCAGAAACTTACAGGATCTTTATTTCCAGAAAAAAAACCTTAAGAAACACCGATTTGTAAAGCAAACTCCGTCACTGTCATCGAAAAAACTTAAACATGCTCTGAAGTTTAAGAGAAAAATGTACGTGGGCTAAGCCGCACTTGCTTCCTATGCATGTTTACAGGCTTACATATAAACAGCGTATTGGAGAGAGTAATAACGGAAAACTATTAACAAAAACCCTCAAAATTTCTTTTCCATTTTTCTCCTACTCTTTTAAACTGCTATTGTTCTGGGGCACACAAACAAATCATATTTAAAATAGGAAATATAAATGAAATGAAATATAAATAAGAGCTGGAAAACTGGCATGTGGGTTATTCATAAAGAAAAATATTCTTCTTTTCTGCAAACATTTCTTATGTTCGAGAAACTACTTGCAACAACAAAAAAATATCAAACAATCCACCCACTCACATAGTCTAAAATAGACTGACAGGCAGTCTGTATGCAATAGACATTGCAACGTTTCGTTTTATATCCATACAGAGACTGTCTGCTGGCTTGTCTGTGTCTCTTTTTTCGTTCACTGCATGAAATGCTTAAACACAATTTTTGCTAACTTAACCAGTGTATGTATAGCGTACGCAAACTTTAATTTTGTTAATATAAAATGTACATATGCACACATATATAATATAAGCACGTATGGTTAAAGAATTCTTTCTTGTAATCGATAGAATTTTTTGGAAACAAACCGTAGAGTTGGACTCGATTATATTAAGTACTGATCAGTCCCTGAAGTATAAGAATAGGCCAAAGGTTAGGCCAAATCTGATACAACAAATCAACTTCCAACGCGTTGCTTAAAGTATCTCTGCAAGAAACCATTTTGCCATTGCGATAATCTTAATTCTGAAAAGTCCAAGAGCATAGAAAATGAGAGGCCAGGAATCTCTGGCATTTCATAGCAAATGCTGATAGATGAGGTGAACAATACTTTCCTCAGAAAGGCAGCTGCTTCAGAAGGGAATGTCCAGTATATCGGCATGTGTTCGGATGGGACACAGGTTTTTAGAAACCGCAATAGTGCGATGGATGACCATGCAAGTGAAGAAACAAGACAGTTTTCTTTTCCAGATCAATTCAGTAGAGCATACTAAACACTGCACGTGACCTTCTTAAACGACCAAAAGATAAGAACTTTAACTCCACTAATTGTAACACCAATACCAAGTAACAGTTCAGAACTTAAGATCTCTTTGTACCGGCCTGAGCAGTTCTTCAGAACCTTAATTACTTACAACATTCCCATGCCCTGAAGTTATCAACGAATGATGGTGCACAATTTGCTTAAGTCAGATTTGCTAGGGACATTAGAGGAGAATTTTGACAAAATTTCAATACTACTAGGCATGCTACCTAACATGTTTTGTTATAACAGAGAATTCTGGGTGCTTTAATAACTGAAGCTGCAACGACATTGATAGGAAACCGATACTCGCTCAGTGACAATGAAACTCTAACAAACATGACTTTTAAGCTTAGTACTCTGGACTTTGTTGTTAAGGAATGGTTGTAGGAAGGCCTCTCCCAATACATGCCGGTCTAATATTTATGGTAACTGAGGCAATCAACTGCTTTACAACTCTTCATAATTAGTTGCCCTTTTGGTATAAATGTCCGAGATTGCATTTCTTAGTGTCCTCCATGTTCTCCAGCCTATACTAAAGCAGAGCAGCTAAGTTGTTGAGCGTGTAATGCCATTTTAGTAAAGCCCTTGTTGTATATTTGTACCGAATAAATGCATCGAGAACTGAAAGGCTGTTCTGATAGAACTACCAACGTTTCCTGACTTTACCCTCAGAGTTCATGTCATCTTTGTAGGTGATATATGGATAAGGATGTACTACGACTGAATATGAGTCATTTCGCCTTGTTCAGCAAAAACATTTTTTCTTTAACCTCTCACTCATGCTTCCACATAGGTACGTACACTCTCACATATACTTACAGAAAGTGTCATCAAATAAATATCAAACGAAATTGCCATTCCATACACTCAAACACATACACACACACATACAAATACTTATATATGAAAGAAAACTCTTCGTTTTAAGCTTTTGAACTTTTCAACATTACACTGAACCTGATACAAACACTAGCACAGACACCGATATTTGGCACTGGCAGTGGTATTTGTGTATGTTTGCATGTATGGCATGCATGTGACAATGTCTACGAAAATGTCAAAAATCAAAGGCAAAAGCAAAGTTAAAGGCATTAGGAATGACAATTCTATTTGGTGTTGATAGTGAGATAAGAATCCAATCACTTGATATGAAGTAATGGCACTAGAAATGAGGCACACAGCAATCACCAGCACTAACACCACTTCCTGTTCCCCCTATTGAAACACGGCCACATTGTCATCTTTTCACAAATGAAGGAGGAGATATTTTTCAAATTTTTTTTTTTTTCTTATCTCTTTTGCAAATCTATAACGTTTGACTACAAAAGCTGAAATCGAAAAGGAAAAAACGGGTTAAAAAATAATGGAAAATAAGGAAAAAAAAGAAAAATAGAGAAAAGAATTCAAAAAGTTTATATTTCAACATGATTAGCTTCTTATTGTAGATAGAAATGTTTAAAGAGAAGTGTGCAAAAAAAAACAAGATAAATCAGGAACAACATGCATGTCCTTTCGAAGAGAAAAATAGAGCAAAAATCCTCTGAACAATTTTCCAAATAGAGTATTTAGTTGGGGATAATATTTGTATTACATGCTCGATAAGTCTTTGCTAACTACACAAGAGAATCCTGTTCAAAGAGACACATACACATACCAACACAAACAGGACAAATTGTATTTAAGTACGGAAATAATTGTGGCTTTCGATTGGGAGAGAAAGAAAATGAACAAAAAAAGAAGATAAGGAAGGACAAGAATAAATACAATATTTGAAGGAAAACATGCTTAAGGCTGCAATCTAATGTGTCCTGTCTTTATAATCAAAACTAATCATGTGGTATGTGGTCTAATCAATATGATGATGGTGGCTAAAGGATCATAAGGTTTCTTTTTTTTTATGGCAGACCAGAGGTTAAATACTGGCATTTAGGGGGGTCATAATGGCATTTAAGGGAATAAAGTAGCATAAATGTATGTACGTGTACACTGGGGAGCAGAGATAAGTTCATGGAATATGCTTCAAAGTTTACGCATATAACATTAAAGTCTGGTCCGACTATAGGATTATTTTAAAATAGTGCATTCCTGACCAATTCTTCATAATTTTAAAGCACACTTTTAGGATCATCTGCCTATTGAAATATTATTCCATAGCCAGGCTAAGCGCTCATAACCACAAAATAGGGAAAATAGATCTTCAGAATATTCAAATGATTCCATGGTATTTCTAACAACTGGCTAGAACACCTCCTCTTAAATATCGTAGATTAAATTAATTTGTGGATGTGCAATACAAAATATTTATTCAACGTAGCCACTGCTTTGCAGGGATCCCATGCTAAAGCCACATAAAATGAATGGAATCCCAGAATAATATAAACGCAGGAATTATTCTCCATTTGTGGATGGGAGCGTATGATTAATCTTTCACTTTAGCAGATAAATGGCAGAACAATAATAATCATACGCCATAGTGGCTTTAGCAAATAAATCGCAGAACAATAATAATAATACGGCATATTGGCTGAACGGCTGTGTTGGTCAGTGAAAATACACACACTCATTCACACACTCTTAATTCATTTTATTCAAGCAGAGCAAAATAAATCAAAAGGTAGTCTGAATAAAATTGGGGGGATCAAAGAAATTGTCGTAGTGTTTAGGTAGTTTATTGGCTTATATGACGTGAGGCTACGGGTTCAAAGACCAGGTCAGACATATCCAACAGAAAACCAAATATGAAAAAATATTTCTTTCGGCGAACTTCCTCTCAGCAGATTTCTGGCAAAAACTTTAAAAGTAAAATAAATTGTTATGAAAAGTCTCTTAAATATCTGTCGTTCTTTAAACTGTAGGACTGACCACTCATCTATAAAATTAACACGCACAATATAAGTAGTGTGAGTAGCTAGGTCGTAATCTTGACTGAAGAATTTTAATGATCAATTATATATGTATGCATGTATGTACTGATGCTGAAATTCTGAAAGCATGATCATAGCAAAACTTCTAAGCTCAATATCCAGTCCAGCATTGATTAAATATATCAGTTATCGGGGATTGATTACAGGCTATCTTGGTTACTCTATAATAAAAAAGATGAACAGACTCAATGAAGCATGGATTCGGAATCATGGTTTTCGTCAAACGCATACAAATTAGTGAGTACTGAGAGCAAAATATACAGACATACCGTGCAAATAGTAGTGTAGACATAGGCCAATAGTGCACACATCCAAATGAAATCTCCTTGTTCTTGGTAAAGCAATCCGACCTGCATGCTAGAGACTTGCATTTTTATTACTTGCGAATTTTATTATTTTACAACACACACGTCATATGTACATATATGGGGCACTAAAACTGCAGCTTAGTTATCAAAAGAAAGTCCAAAATGTGAAGCTGGTAAAGCGTTCGATTCGACTTCTCCTTCAGACATTTTTATAAAGCTGATAAATCAGGTAGTCAAACGAAAATGAAACTCTTAATGGCGGAATAAGGGAGATGTTCGATTCTCCGTTCAATAAATCTGGTCCTGCATACAGAGAGTGAATATATTAGATAGTGGCCTAAAAACAATGACTGCCACTTTAGAGGGACACATTTTGCCTTTAAACCACCATTGCATTGCTTGAAAGGCTAGTTCAAGCATCTAAAGGAATGTAACACATTTTCCAAACTTCCTTGCAAGACAGACCAAACTTTTTTTTTTTAAATTATTTTGCGCAACCGTTGCAATAAATTTCTCTAATCAAATTAATGTCCATACTTTTGAAAAGCTATTAAATATTTCATTTACCTTCACGGGTAGTAATCTGCTCTATGTCTACCTATTGCATCTAGTAGAGGTTGTTTTTATTGATTTGATTGCCATTATTTGTTGTTCTGTTTGTTGCCATTATATAATACGTCTAATTTAATTCGTTTGACTTTTGACTTGGCATCGCAATAAATAAATAAACAAAAGAAAACTAAACAAACTAAAGTAACTTAAAACATCAAATGCAACAGCAACAATTACTGGATGAAATAGCATGACAACAAACACAAACATGTTGTAGAAGCAAATGGAAAACGAGAGGAAGTGTGCAACAATAACGTCTAGCTTAAGTATAGCTGGCGCCATCGTCATCATCATCCTTTTATACATTTTATAGGTATTCTGTTAATATTTATTTACCTCTTGTGTTGTACATCCCTTCCACCATTTCTTATACTTCAACTGCGTCTTTTTCTTCTTCTTCCTCATTCATTTCATATGATAAATAATTTATACAGAGTGGCTAAAAGCATTTTTGTTTCCAATAGAAGTCCAAGTAGATGAAAATAAACGCAAAAACGCGAAAACACAATTCAATTGCGCAGGCAAGTGCTTTACAATATCATACCGACACATATACACAGAATCAACAACAGCAGCATCCTTTTGTGCCAATTTCAATTACGAAAAGCATTAAAAATGTTATTTAAGACTTGGATTACAATAACAAAACCATAAGCAACAAAAACAGACAAAAAACAGAATTTTAAGAGCACATCGAAAATAGAAAGAGGGATATAAAGGCAGTGCCGATTATAACTAAATGCATTGGCTGAGTACAGGCAGAGCTGGGAAATTTATGAAAGGAATTAAAAAATAAAATATTAGAGGTCAGCAAAGTCAGTCTATTATTCGCAGGACGACCGTCAAAATGATTTGCTGTTTGCTCCGCAGCACTGATCTGTACCATTGCATTTGGCCAATCATAATCAACAGGATAAATCCTCAGTTCGGAAGCTGAATAATTTTATTGAATAACTTTGTTATGAAAATAATTTTTTTAAGCCACCATTAAGTACTAAACACATTAAGTACTAAACATAGTTAGGCTGGCAATCAGCAACGGCTTATTGTGTTTACCTTCAGAAATAGAGAGCCAAGATAAATAATAAATAAGCACTTGTAAAGATCAACGAAAGATATAAATATATATCAAATATAAGTATACTAGAAGTGAAGAGTATAAGAAAATGAAGAATAAAGAAAAAGAACCATAAAACTAAAGAAAAACTCAATCCTAGGAGAGTCCAACTTGCCAAGGCTATTGAAGAAACCACAACAAAGAACCTTGAGTCTTTGGCTCTGCACGGTAAAACGTGATCCTGTAGGGTACCAATCCTTGCTCTTAAGGCACTTTAACCCAACAAAAAAAGAAAAGATCCCCCTCGTCAGGATCGTAATACATTCACTCTATTTGGGCAGGATCAATTTCGTCTTTAAGCGGAGAATCTGAAATTTCCATTATTCCGTCATTAACAAACCAGTTCGCTTGCCAACTCATTTGGAGTTTTAGGGCCCCATACATATATGCCGTATATACTCGAGCAGTCTTGCAATCAGGTCGTCTTGCTTTATCAAGAACATGCAAATATTATCTGGACATGTGCCTTCTTGGTGCATTCCTATGTTTATTTTATTACTATTTGCATAGAAGATCTGTATATTTTGCTCTCAGTACTCACTAGTTTTAGAGACGATTGATAAAAACATGATTCCGAGTTCATGCTTCATTGAGTCAATTTAACTTTTTTTGGTAGAACAATCAAGATACCTTGTAATCACTACTAGTCTGATTGCAGTCTTTAATTAATGATGGACTCAATATTGAGCTTAAAACTTTTGCTTTCAGAATTTCAGCCTGTACATACATACATACGAAATTGGTGATTATAACCCTTCAGTCAAGATTACGACCTAGCTTCTCACACAACATATGTTGTGTCTGTTAATTTTATACATGAGATGCGGGAGCTACAGTTTTTACTTTGAATGATAAATTTATGAGAAAGTTTTTTTCTGGGAAACTTTTATTTTCTCTCAAAGTTTTTGCCAAAAATCAGCCGAGAAGAAGTCCCTGAATATACATATACGTTTTCAAATTCCGTTTATGTTGGAAATGTCTGACCAGGAATATAAACCATGGCCTCACGTCTAATAAGCCAACATGCTACATACTAGACTACGTCGACTACATTTCCGGCTGTAATCAATCATATTCCCCTTGATTTACAGAATATTTTGTGTAAAACGTTGTTCTGATTTTTTATCGTGGTGGGTTCGCTGCCAAAGACAGTTCAGTTACGCTTTTCTTCTGCACGCATCGTTTTAACTTTCTTGATGATCTGGTTGTGACTTTTTTGCAGGTGTATTTTTAAACTTGGCTCATATGTTGCTGGATTCCATATTCGTTTTGCATCTCTTCCCTTATGAATTTCCGTTCTGCTGCCCGAAAACATTCTGTACTGTCTATCAGTGATTTGTTTTTATCATGCCGACATATCTCTTGCCCAAAATATATCAAAAATGTAAGCCCTTACTTCCAAAAAACCCAAGTCAATTGTCCATCTCTGAAATTTTAGTTTAACAAACAATGATTTTCGATTAAAATCCATTGGCTTAATGCAACAAACGATCCAATGACGCCAACAAACAAATACAAAATACTTGGCATACAAAAACAAATTGAAATTTTTCATTTCATATTAAAAAACAGAAGCAAAAGGAGAATAAAATGTTGTTGCTGCAAATATTTATAACAACGTGAGTATTATTTGCTGTTTCAACTATTGTTGCGCAAATAAAACGACAAACAAATAAACACAAGCAAATTGCTGCCATAAAGTAGAACTGTAGTGGGAAAACTATCAAATACAAATACAATTCATGTGTTTTAAATCGAAATTGTATAAGCGATACCATAAACGTTACGTTTAGCAAATATGCGAGAGAATAATTCGTGGAGCTCTCTTAGAAAGGAACAACAAATAACATGTGATAACAATAGGAAAAACAATACGAAAAAGGAAAGCAAAAAAGAAAAGATAATGTAGCGATTATATGCTTGGGGTATTAAATACAATTTCATTTTATAAAATTTTCTTCTCTCTCCTCATCATTGTATCTGAGAATATGTCTTTAGAAAATCTGGTATTACAGTATGTACCAAAGTACATACACTTGTTAGTGGATTGTAAATATTTTATTTCAAAGAATTTATAATGGGTTTATGGTCCAATAATAAAAAGGAAAAGCATTAAAATAAGATTAAAAAAGTACTAAAAGCAAAGAAATAGTACCCTGCTTAAGGAGAATAAAACAAAACAAATAAAATTAAAAAATGTGCAATAAAAAAGTTTTAAAGCTTTAGAAATAAAATAAAAAACGAATTAAAAACAAATTCTATTTGCTACTGCATAAGCATTAGTTATCTGCAAAGAAAACAGCAAAATAAATTATTTTGTAGGTCTCTTTACACAGTTAGAGCATTCGAAGAAAATATTAAAACGATTTAAAAACTGTTTTTTTATGAAACCCCTAATACACACTTAATTGGTCATTACAATCCTTCAGTCTGGATTACAACCTAGCTTCTCACATCACGTGGTGGGTTAATTTTTTATACATGAGTGATTGGACTTACAGTTTAAAGTCGATTCCGAACGACAGAATTTTGAGAAGCTTTTCATTGGCAATTTTATTTATTCTCAGTGTTCTGTTCAGAAGGAAGTAGCCGAAGATTAATTTTTTTCCATAATTCGTTTTGTTGGAAATTTCTGGGCTGGGACCTGAACTATGGTCTCATGTCTAATAAGCGTACTGTGTAAGCTAGACTACGGCAACTTCTACCTAAACCACCGAATAAGAAAAACTAAATTATTTATTTGTTTCACTGATTTGGTCGAATCATAAGGCTCACCTCTATTCTGAACAGTTAATATCAGGCCAGAGCACTGTAGCTGCCTTATAGCCAACACAACCCAAACCAGGCGAATATCAAAGCAAGCCAATCCTTAGTTATATTCTTGAAAACGGGTAAATAATGTAATTGTAGACGGAGATCTAAGTTGATTTGACGACAATCTCTTCATAAGCTGATCAGGGTGTCTGATATATGCCAGCCATTGATTATGCAAATTTGATAACAACGTGGCCAATACCAATCCGATAGCTTTTTAGAACAGAAAACTCGATTTAATTAGTTTTCAATTGAGCTTTTTTGGAATACCCTACCTATAAAAGGGTATTTATATGCTTTAAAAAAAATTTTTTTTTTTGTTAGTCTTTATTTGCAATTTATTTTACAATATTAAGCAAATTTGGTAAAAAATATAATACAATTAACTTAAATTAAATTTAAAAAATAGGAAACAATTTCGTTTTGTGTGCGCTATCAGTTGAATAGTTTTAATAGAAATTCACGGCAAATAATTTAATGCGATTTAGTTGATACAATAACAAAACAGATTACAAAGCTTTTGGGAGATACGAATACGTTAACGAACTAATTGCTTCGCTTTAATGAGAAACTTGCAAATTTAAAGGAATTTACAATTCAGCTACATGTTTCATTCAAAAAAATGTTTTCTTGGTAATTTTATAAACTCTCAGAGTTTTTGCGAGAAATCTGCTGAGAGAAATTAACCGAAGAAATATTTGATTCATATTTTGTATTGTTAGAGATGTCTTTCAAAGACTTTGTATCTAGGATTTAAACCGTGACCTTACGTCTAATAAGCCAACACACTACCTATTAGGCTACGACCACACAGACTATTGTTACTGCTATGTAATCGGATTTTGAAGCAAGCAATTCAATTAAGCGCACCGGAATAAATCAACAGCAAATCTCTCGTGTTTTACCACAACCATAATGTGTATTCTTGATGATCCGACAGAAACTGGTGAAGCTTCACTAAGCAGTTTAAATAAAACCATCTCCACAAAACTCTCTTGGAGGAATAAATTTAAGCTTCATACAAATGCTTATGAAAGAAACAAATTTACCAACCTTTTTGTTCAGATTAGTACAGTACGGTCGAGACATACATTAGTCCTGTTGAAGACGTTGTACTGCCTTATTACATGACGGATCATCAGAAAAGGAACAGAAACAAGTACACGGTAACAATTTGGGAATTTGCAGCAATGTAGTCGCCCTGACCAGCTTATTGGTGATACAATTTCTGATGATGTTCGCAAGCCTTGCAGTATGTAGAAGACTTACCTTTTGATCGTTTGAAATTTGGTTGAAAAATCGCACCATTCACGTACAAACGTTGATCAGTTCTTGGTTGTCCAAATAAATCAAAAAACTGCCATTTATTCTAACTTTGACTCTAACTTTAACGTCTTGATTCATTTTAAAAATTGTAACTGTTGGTAGAGTAATTTAATTTCGAATAAAAAAAGTTATCTTCTCACTTATCAATCGCGCTTAATTTCCGTTTTAATTGGATTACAGACCACAGTTCCTGGTGTAAATAAAATCCTCAACACTGTGTTAAAACATCAAGTCAGTTAACAGTTAAAAACTTAAATTTCTACAGAATTTTTTTAACAGTCACCGCAGGCTTTTTTTCTCATAATAAAAAAGAAATTGAACGAAAATATATTTTTCATTTGTGAAGTGACATGAAAGTTTTTTTTATAAAACTTTTTTGAATCACATACATATTCGACTTGTGCGTATACATTCTGTTTCTCTTACTGCTCCAGTCTAGCTCTCTGATATTTATACGAGAAAGATTTTCGTTTTTTTATTAAATCAATGCCTGTCAATTTCCTGTTTAACGCTTATTAATTATGAATTGGTTTGGCAATGGCTTAATAAACAAGCGAGCCTACATTAAAACAAACACTCATACAGTACGGTACATACGCCTCTGAAAACGGAATTCATGTATGCCTGTTGAAAATTGAAACTTAAATATCGTAGATTAAATTATTTATGGATATACGGTATCAAATATTTGTTGCACGTTGCCACTGGTTTGCAGAGAAGTGCCGTTCAAAGCCACATAAAATGAGTGAAAAAGAAAAGCAGAAGACTTGTTGCCCATTTGTACACGTTATCTGTGGGTGGTCTCGTATGATTAACGCTGCAATTTAACAGATAAACAACAAAACAATAACAATCATACGACATAGTGGCTGAATGACTGTGTTGGTCAGTGGAAATTAACGCACATCCACACACCATAATTTATTTTATTCTAGCAGAACAAAACAAATCAAAGAGGAGTCAGAGTAGGGAAGGGTGAAGAGAAATAAAGATCTGTAATTATAATAATGAATTGAAAATATTAAAAATCAATACTAAACCGACAAGTTAAATGCGATTATTTAACCCTTAAGTGCTATTGAGTTTAGATTGTTCAACAATAATAAACTAATGAATGAATGCGACCAATTGACAGACGGACTGGCCGATAGACTGTTAGCCATCGAAAGGCTTAAAATTATTTATTAGTTGACTTAACTTTATTACTTTAATTAGTGCTTAACATGAGAGTGTATGTGTTACAATTGCTGGTAATTGATTTATTTGTAGTACGCTCTTCATAAAATATAATTCAACTTTTAACAGAAAGACAGGAAAGTAAAAAAAAAGTAGCAAAATTCAAATGCCAATTAATTGAATTTTTCAACATCACATAATTTTGAAGGAGTTGTTATTTATGGTTAAAAATTCTATAAAATTTTTTATTTCAATTCATTATCCTTGGAATAAAAAAAATGGAATTGCCGTTCAAAACTGATGGAGTGTAAATACATACATACATAATTGGCCGTTACAACCCTCCAGTCAGGATTACGGCCTAGCTTCTCACACCACTCATGTTGTATGCTTTAATTTTATACTTGAGTGGCGGGACCTACAGTTTAACGTCGACTCCGGGATTTACGTCTAGTAAGCGAATACAATACCTACTAGACTACTGTGTAAATAAAACTGTAACATGGAATTTTAAAAAGAAATTATTCCCATGAGAATGTTGTAACAAAAGAGTTATTTAAAAATTATTTTTGAAAGTGCAACGAGTAATGAAACTTAAAAATGAAAACAAACTCAACCTTTAACTAAGCACACAGGATTTTTAATTAGTTTATAGATGGTTTTGAATATCATTTCCACTTTGAATATCAATTCCACTTTTAAATTCCTTCTTGTTTATTTGAGGAACACAAATATAATACCCTTCTTCTTATAAATTTCTTTGTAACTGATCAAGTTTTTTCACATAAACAGATTGGTCTACTATAGCGGAGTTTAGAATGTCATCTTTCCTAGACGGAAAGCAATGTCCTGTATCAACATATACTGAGATGTTGTTTTAGAGGAAATGGTGAAGAATATTCTGATAGAAGTTTTTCCCTCTCTCAAGGAAATAAAGCGCTGCCTGTCATCCTCTTTGGATGTTCATTTGATGGTTATTGCCACCTAGCCAGAAACATTTCTAGAATTACAAAGTTGTCATCTTTCGTCGACTAAAAGCAATGTCCTCTATGAAAATACATTAAGGTATTGTTTTGGAGGAGTTGTTGAAGGATATTCTCATAGAAGTTCTTTCTCTGTTCTCCTCTTTTGATATTCATTTGAGGTTTATTGCAGCTCAACCAGCTTTACAACACATATACTAAATACATATATAATTAGCCAATACAACTCTTCAGTCAGGATTACGACCTAGTTTCTCACATCACTTATGTTGTGTGTGTTAATTGTATACATGAATGGCGATACCTATAGTTTAAAGTCGACGCCGAACGACAGAGTTTCAAGAAGCTTTTCAAGGTAATTTTAGTTACGCTCAGAGTTTTTGAAAAAAAAATCTGCTGAGAGAAAGTCGCTGAAGAAATATTTTTTCATATTTCGTTTTGTTGGATGTGTCTGACCTAGGGCTTGAACCACGGCTTCATGTCTAATAAATCAACACACTGCCTACTAGACTACGGCGACTTCTTTGGAGGAAGTGGTGAAGAGTATTCTAATAGCAGTTCTTTACTCCCTCTCTCAAGAAATGCGTTTGTCTGTCCTTATTTTTTGACATTCCAGTTATACACAGTTGCATAGTTTTATTGAAACAGCTTAGTTACCTGTTCAGACAGCCTTATTGGTGATGTTACCTATTGTATCCCGTTTTGAAAGCCATGAATACTCTCTGAGCAATCACAGCAAAAGTAACACTACCGTAGGCATTTTCATTCATTCTTAATCCAGAATATAAGGCGTCAAAATTACTACAACGAAAAGGAAGGCTACAAAACTGCTCGAGATTTTCGTTGCAGTACCAAAACCATGTTGTTGATTATCTGATTAGCTATTTCTATAGTAATATCTGGCGTTGTTTATGTAAATTGGCACTGCTTTTTGAATTATGTTCAAATAACATGGATTACGTTGGATTAGCAATTTTAACTTTCATTGCTCACCACGTGTATAAATATGTTCCGACAGATTAATTATTTTAACAATATTTGCAATATTATTTCCATTGATTTTATTTTTTAATTTTTAATTTGTTTGAGTACTTAATTTAGAATTAAAAATTACTAAATGGCCGACATAATCATCAGCTATCCGTAAGCACTGGTTTGCTTAAAAGAAAAAGAAATAAAAAAAAATTATCTTGTTAACTAAGGCTAACAAATATTTAAAAAGATTTCATATAAATATGAGTTGAATACTTCAAGAAATTGCCTCGTAGTTTAACCTTTAGGTAACCATGACATTGAACTCTCAAAAAATATTTATTTTTACTGATTGACCTTCAATTTTTCCTATTTAAACAGAAAACCAAAATACTCTGAAGAGAGTACACTCAATGCATATCAAATGTGCGGGTAAATTAACAAAACAAAAACAACAGAAATCAAGTGAATATAACAGTTAGGAAAACGAGAGTCAGAATAAACTGAAACTCTTGTTATAGCAAAAAAAAAAAGAAGAAATTCTAGGCAAAGAGCACACAATACATACTCACTTACTCTCATTTTTATATAAAAAAAGAAAGAAAAACTAGAAAAAAACAAAAACAAACACAAATATGTACACACCCAGCAACTTAACCAAAGTAATTTCCTTAAACGAGAAACATAAACAAACCCGAATGAGAACGAGCTATAGAGAGAGAAAGGAAATAAAGCTAAGCATAACACCAACACTGTACTGTGCAAACAACATTTCTACTTATAGCAGGTCGTGAGTTTATTCATGAGAGAAAGTGTACTAGAGGGGGGAAAAAGTGAGACTTCAAGTTATTTTATTTCCAGATCGTTTTACTTGTTATTCTTCCCCTTCTCTTCGCTTTGTTGTTCTCTTGTACTTTTTGTTTTGAGTAGCACGCTGCAAATTCAATGAATTTTAAATCGCATTTGAATGCATACCCTGACACCTGTTGTTGTCATAAAGTCAAATGCAAAATGCTGCAGAATTTGAAACCCCATATTAAAGTAGAACAAAATGCACAAGGTCTCACACCCACATACATATCAAAATTACTAAAACTATGCCATTTTCAAAAATCAAGAGAATATAAGAGAAAAGAATATAAAAGAAAAGAATGTGGTATTAAAGTTATAAAATCAAGTTTCAAATAAAAAAAAAATGTTATTATTTGAACAGGAGTCCAGTTTTTGTTTTTTAAAAAGTGTGTTGAATTTATAAAAACTTTATGAATCTTTTAAAATACTTTATCTGGAATTCTTAATAAAAAAACACTTCAAAGAGGACTTCCTTTTAATAAAAATTCAAAATTTTAACAATTCCTATTAATGCAATCTGTTCTCCATAGTAAAATGCTCCAACATTGAGTCGCTGGCTATATAGCCAGATACATCGTAGCGTGCGAAGTTGCCATCAGTGAAATTTTCTATCACATGTTCTATAGAGTTTTGTAATAGATTAACTTTTCCTCAGCCTTAGCAACATGGTCTTTTACATTTAAGACTATGAGGTTAGCACAGGCATACCATTTCTGGGAGCAAGCAAGAAGCCTTGAATTTAGGGCTACAGAACTTTCCATTATTATATCTTAAACTAAACTAAGAAAAGTGACAGATACCCTATCCTGAATGGGATATTTTGAGAGTAAATAGAAAATTGCCATGAAAATATTTCTCTGTCATTCCTAATGGACATTAAAAAAGAAGTTCCACCACGCATGGATAAAATTAAAAGAATGAATGGTTATGAGAAGCTAGGTTGTAATGTATTTCCTCAAAGGTAGACTTAAATTTGTATCTAAGGACTGTTTTCCAAGTGATACGCATTAAAAATATAAGATTTCCTTGCCAAATAGCAAAATTCACAACAAACAATGTTCATACTTAAGTGACTGAACTTCTGCTAGGAGATTGGCGCATGTTAATACTGAATGCGATTTTAAACTCTAGGTCTCCCCACTTATGGATAAAATTAATACACACAACATAAGTGGTGCGAAAAGCTCGATCGTAATTTTGACTGAATGGCTGTAATGACCAATTTTGTGTGTGTCTCTTGAGATGCCATTCGTGTTATGTTACAGGGGTGCGGTATTTATGTCCACGATTATGTTGTTCGGTTTGCTATTCTTAGTATTTTGCGTTGATAACAGATAAATAATCCTTTTTCTGTTCCTCACTACCTTTCTATGATCCCTCACTGTACCATAGAATGTTTCCTTTCTGAACATAAGGTTTCGAAATTTCTTCATTCTACTTTAGTACTTAGTTTCACTTCAAAAGTTTTTCTAATAATATTGAGTTTGCAGGTTCTGCCAACGTCACGAATGCCTACGATGGATGCCGCCCCATCGCCCCATATTATCTCTGAGACTCTGCTATATCCATCAAATATATCCTGGACGTGTCTTTTTATTATCTCTACCATGTCTCCATATAGTCGCCGTAGTCTAGTAGGTAGTGTGTTCGCTTATTAGACGTAAAGCCCGGGTTCGAGCCCCAGGCCAGACATCAAAACGAAATATGAAAAAAAAATATTTCTCCTGCGACTTCCTCTCAGCAGATTTCTGGTAAAAACTCTGAGAGTAAATAAACCTGCCATGAAAAAGTTTCTCAAAAATCTGTCGTTCGGAGTCAACGTTAAACTGTAGGTCCCGCCACTCAAGTATAAAATTAAGGCACACAACATGAGTGGTGTGAGAGCTAGGCCGTAATCCTGACTGAAGGGTTGTAATTTCCAATTATGTATGTATGTATGTGTCCATGACTCTGCTGTATTCTACAGATGCAACAGATAGCTTCAAGCACCGTTCCTTGGTTGCAAATCCACAATTTTTTAGCAAGCCTTCTACATATAAATGTGAAATGCTTGACTCATCTGCATATGTTGCCTATAAAAACCCAATACGTCACTTTACTGTCACAGATATTTTATGTTTTAAATTCTGTTGTATTGTAGGTTCAATGACCGAACATATTTGTATTCAAAATTGATTTAATTTCTAAATAATTGGTTAAACTAAGTTTCTATCTTCAAATGCATTTCCATGTAAAAACAAACCATTTGCATTTAAAATGATTTTCTATATAATTTGCAACAAAATTAATTGATTTTATTGGCCTTGATGTTATTGTTATCATAGGCTTTTATTATTTTATATGTATTTATTTAAATGGAACACAAAAACTGCATAGCAAATTTGCATAATAAGTATGTTGTTATGATTATAGTTAAATAAGCTTTTAATTTGAAATAAAAATTATAATTTAGATTAGAAAAAACTATAAATTTAATGCAACATTTTAAAAATAATTACAATTGACATTAACATTCACTGAACACATCAAACTGTCTGCACCCAATACATCCAATAAATAAATATTCAAACCAGAGACACAAAGTAACCGAATAGAAGCAGCAAATGATTTACGGAGGATAAAGCTTTCAGTTCGTCTGCCTGAAAACTTATTAACTCCCTTCATTTGTTTGAATTTTCAAATGTAATGTCCTTCATGTCCTCTGAATTAAAATCGGTGGCAAAAATAATGTCTGGCCTCTATCCTTCATTCAATATTTTCACACCGCCGCTGTCAAAACGGACGTTTCTGTTTTCACCTACTTATGATAGATAGACGGCAAATAAATGCAGTGATTATAGTGCACTTATGTGTCCTTACCATAAGTGCAAGAGAGGTAGAAAATATTTTAAAAGCTAATGAAAATTAAATTACAACAAAGAATCAAATCTACATAAAATGAAAACAACACCAGAAAAATAAAAGCAAAGGAACTGTTAACCATTTGTTCACGTTACCAGTGGCTGGTGGCGTATGATTAACGCTGCATTTTAGCAGATAAACGGCAAAATAATAATAATCATACGCTGCAGAGGCTGAATTTAGTTTACTCAAGCAGAGCAAAATAAATCAAATAGTAGCCGAAACAAAGTTGAGGGAAGTAAATAATGCGCCGTAGTCTGCTAGGTAGTGTGTGCAAGACTTTTTCTAATACATGTACTCTTTTTCTTATACTCTCTTGAGATACAGTGCCATCGCGCTAGTCCAATTGGTGGTGTGTAGGCTTACTATTCACGCCGCTGCCGTTCAAGCTCCAAGTCGCCTATCTCCAACCAAAACGAAATACGAACTATTATTACATATTGCGTATGTATGTCTGTACTTGGAGTCATCATGTAGTGACGGATGCATAGATTTGTTGGTAGTTTTTTACCGTATCCGTATGGATGAACTTTTTATATCTGCACCACATAACCTTGCGTCTTTAGTTTCTAACACCTTTTTTGTTCTTAAAGTTGTAATATTTCTCGAGAAATTTTCTCAAGCTTTTGTCAAATAATATGTAATTTAAAAAAATTTTTGTTCTATGATGACATACTTCTTACCGCAGTTAATACCCACAAAAAAACAAATTTTTTCTCGAACTTGCCTTTCAGTCGTATTTCATTTAAAAAAATGTTTTTCTTTCTTTACGCCTTCATTTGCATTAAAAAAAACTTCTGAAGTTAATATCCGCAATTAAATGTTAAACAATCTTCATGTTCTTGCTCCTTCTTTTCTGCACCGCTTTTGTTTTATTTTTAAAGCAATATGAAACGGAATGGAAATAAAAGTTATGAAGAAACGTTTTTTATTTATTCATGTGGTCACCACATAAATTTTCTTGAGTTTCTTTTGCCATTTAAAGAAAAAGAAGAAACAAATACGCAGAACTGCAGAAACAAAATGAAAATAAAATAAGGAAACCTTATTCATAATTTACTTTCCATTTACATGCATAAATACATCTGAGTACAATAAGAAGAAAAACGGCAACAACAGAAGGCCGATTTCATACCGAATAAGCAACAAAGGCGTAGTTACACAAGGAGCATTAATTGCAAGAATATACATTTGCCGACAACAAAACTAAAGCTTAACTTTTTAGCATATATTCCCTGTATGACTAACTGCTCTAGCGTATAACCACAGCTGCCAAAACACGTATTTTTCTTATCCTATTAAGTCCATCAGTTTTCCTTTAAAAACCCCCATCTTTTATAAACCTTTATCCCTGCAATAGTTACGGCCGATACCAATAACAAACAATAAAAATGAAAAATTACAAAAGAAACTTAAACAAGCGAAATGAAATAAAATCAGAAATAAAAAATAAAATAATCGACGGGAGGAAAAAGAAGGAAGGTCAGACAGTGTTACCTCTTGAGTACAGTTGGGGTCAAAGCATTAGTTCCTAGATTCAGACTAAATTCAGTTACAAAGCATGTGTTTTACTGATTTCTTCTCTTTGGTCGGATTGACTCCTACGTCAGTATTCAGATAATAGTTTTAATACAGATTCGATAATTTGATGAACTAAATTTCGATCTTTGCCAATAGTTTAGACTGCCGCATTGTCTGCATAAGGGATAGTCATTTAGTAAGCGAGGTGTCCGCTTTTATTACGGAAACAAGTAAGAAAAACCAGTAACGAAGTCATTAAAGGGCTGAAACTTTTCAACTGAGCTCTAGTCCAAAGCAACATCTGATACAGAGACATAAAGCAGACAATGGCAAGGAGGTAGCAGGGGTGAAAACCTACCATATAGAGAAGATAGTTCAATAATTGGTTGTTATTATCTTATTCACTTAAGTTATCATCGTAAACGCATGTAGGAATACTTTTTTCATCTTTTTTGTTTCTGTTTGTTGTCTACGTAATCAAGTTTCAATGAGACATTCACAATCCCCCACAGGCTAACAGGACTATAACAAATATAAAACAAAAACAACAACAACTGCGTGATGACCAGGATTAAAAAACAGCAGCAGAAAATCATAATCAAACAATAAGACATGAAGAAGTAAAAAAATGGCATCAACAAAAACGTGATCAAACTATTGAATAACTTTTAAGCTTTAAATATTGCCTACGATCTAAAAATAAGGGATACAAATTTATTAAAAAATATAAAAATTAAATATAAATAAGCGAAGTTATGTAACAGTTAAGCAAGAAAAAGCAGTTGAAAGAAAGGAAAAATATTTCAATTAAAACAAAAGCATTTTTGAAAGGAAAGAAAAATCTAAAGGGAACCAAGGGTAAATGAATCTAAAAAGATTACTAGGTTAACTAGCCACCATACCATACCCTGAATTACTCTGCTTTTGTCATTGTAGATCATCCTTCTAAACAGGCCACGTCGGATCTTGTCTTGATTAATAGATAATCAAACTGGAGAGCTCCTTGCTATTCATACACTTTCCGTTTCCTTGGTGCTATTTTTGTCATTTGTGTTTGAATTTTTGTTTTCTTTTTTTTAGTTAATACTAGTGCCACTTATCCAAAGTCTTGAAAAGAAACAGTCAACAGCTGCCACTCTTATTATATTTCTCCTTTGCTTTGTCTGCTTACATAAGCCACATGTTTGTCATGGTAGTCTCATTCTATTCTTTAGCCATTTACGCTTTCGGGGCGTGCAAGCCCTATTTATGTATGTATGTAGCTGAGCATAAACTCACACATGCTTTCGAATGCATCTTGTTTGTGGATAATTTTTCACTCTTATGTGTATTTTCTTTGATATGTTTTTATTTTTTTTTTATTTTTGTAATTTCGATCTCTTCTTTAAACATTGTAAAGATTCCTATGAATAGTTGTACGCTAAAACTAAAGGAAGATACAATATTCACTAACTTATATATTCATTTATCCATGCATTCATCTACAATAAACACTTGGAAATACTTATAGTCATACAGTTGCATGTGGCACAGTGGTTTAATAGTGGAAAGAATGAGTGTATAAGTGGGTAGCAAGGGTGACAAAGTAGAGGTAAATAAGTGCAATAATGATATTTGATTTGGTGTACCACATTATAATTAAAGCCAACTGTTGTAGTCATTTCAGACGATATAAGAAACATCCGAAATATATTTCCAATTAATTATTTGATACGTTGGCTAAACAAATATTGTTAGTCATGATCGATTCTACAGCGGTTATGAATACGTTTTGATTGCAGGATTTCAAAGAGTTTCTTATTTCGTAGTTCCGGAGCTTCTGATGAAGCGATTCATACTGTCAATGTAAATGCAACTTACAACTTCCTCAATATCATCTAAATATATAGTAGATGCTTTTTTACTCCTCCAACATAGCATAGTACAAGGCATATACCCTGCAGGTAAATACTAGTCTCCACTTCTTTCTCAGCTTCAACAGAAACCATTACCAAGATAAACAAGGTTAATGCAAACCCTATAATGGCACCGGCACCCATATTTTTGACATTTATGTAGACTTATCGTGCGCCCTGCATTAAGTTTTGTATACATTTTCAACGCTATTCTGAAGCCGATTATCTATTGTTGATGGAAGCGGCAATTGTCATTTCGATTATAAGCTCGCAGACCCTTAGAGAGATTCTTAAAAGTCGAAAATTTATCGTAGAGACCGAGGGTTGTGCCACACCCTGCCAGTTCATTCGTTAGACAGTTAAATGGAATATCACTATGTCCTGGTACTCATACGGAGTGGACATCATATCGCTCTGCTACCTTATTGAGACATTTGAGCAGCTATGTTTATACTATCTTAGGGTTAAGGATGTCTGCTAAATATCAAAGCAATTATGTCACCATCTTGACAATAAAACACAACGTTGCGGCTTTTCTGCTGTCTTTGATTTCCGGATATTGTTACAATGTTCTCTTAGATAAGAAACTAAAGAGCATGTTAGGCTTCGTAAAAATTACACAGCATAACTACGGGTCTATGTGTGTAGAATTGGATAGATAGCTATTCTTTCGTAGTCTTATCTGCTCACTATCTGTTGAAACAACTGTACCCTTTGTTATGAATTGTCCCGGCACATTACCAGATTTGCATTTGTGCAGATTTGCAAATTTAATTTGAATCCTAGAAAAAAGGACATCTCCTATATGGAGGATACACATACATACGTAATTGGCCATTACAACCCTTCAGTCAGGATTACGGCCTAGCTTCTCACAATACAAAAATATAGAGGATAACCATTAAATAAATTCGATAAAAAACACAACATACTCGCTTTTAAACATTTTAATTTATTCCTGAATTAATAAAATTTCAATTCGAAAGTGATTAAATTAAAAAGACGACGTGTATTTGTCCCTATACTGAGGGTTATAGAAATAAGTACACCAAACGAACCAATTTCTTTTTAGGCAATCGAATCTAATTCTATGACGATTATTTAAGTTACTAAATTTAAAAGTCAGTCCAAGTTTTATTCATTTTCACTACCATAATTATTTAACGAAAAATTGACAGAATTGCATATTGAAAACACCTCGTATTATATATCGGTAAAGCTGTAGTTTTCCCAACATTATTTAAGCAGTCATTTCTTGAACAAATTCTAAACAGTTCTAGAATTCCATACAACTCTGTACTTACTCAGTTGACACGTAGTGTATACTTTTACTTTGCACAGTTCGTGTAAAGCATATAAAATTCTATTGTGGTTTGCTCTTCACTACTTCAATATATTGTTGAACATACACCTTATGACATTTATACTGTTTATATTTACACCGTTTCCAATTAAAAAAAATTAAATTTCTTTAATACTAAGTTTTTGATCATTAGAGACTATGAACCTTTCACTGATCTGGGTTCTTTTGAAGATCATTTCATGGAATATAGTGTATGTAGTCCTGTTTTGTTATCTGATGTCCATTGACTGTGATTTTTTAATTAATAAAAAGCCGAACCCACTACGGATAAGGATTCTTTGAGTTGTAAATTATTATATTTCCATCTGTCTTTGCCTGAACTTGCCGTAGTCTAGTAGGCAGTGTGTTGGCTTATTCGACATTAGGCCACGGTTCAAACCCCCTGTAAGGCATCTCCAACGAAGTGAAATATGAAAAAATATTTCTTCGTCGACTTCCTTTCAGCAGATTTCCGGAAAACTCTGACAACAAAATAAAATTGCCATGAAAAGTTTCTCAAAGATCTGGCGTTCGGAGTCGACTTTAAACTATAGGTTCCGCCACTCATATATAAAATTAACACTCACAACATAAGTGGTGTGAGAAACTAGGTAATAATCCTGACTGAGGAGTTATAATGACCAATTAGGTATGTATATGTCTTTGCCTAGAAACAACGTCGTCTGTGATAATGTATTCTGCGCAGCGGTATTGAATTCTAATGACATTCTTTAGATTCAGTCAAGTCTTTTAAGTCTATTTTGCTAATTTGAGAATCTTAAGCAGTTGTTACATTGGACATTTTGAACTGGGTATTGTCAAGAAACTAACCAAATTACTCGTCTTATCTGTTTGGTTCATAGGGATCTATCAAACTGCTACTTTGCCTTTCAATAGAGCCTGATGAACATATCTGACAAGGTTAGAACCCCTAGTCATCTTTATTGCACGACAAAATATGTTATTTTCTGTAAACTACTGGAAACGGTAGTAAATGGAAATGTTTCTCTACAAATACATACACATGAATATAGATTATATTTGTGTTTGCTAAAGTACATAAACGAGACAAGTTTACACCAAATGTGACCACTTTATTACTGGCAATAATAAATGTTAAAACATTTGAATTGGAATTACCCTGGCAAGTGAAGCAGACATGGAATATAGAATCTCTGTTGTCTTTTCTTTATAAATTTCTTTTTGAAATAAAGAAAAATATGCAAATGTGTGTCTATGTATGAATATGAGTATGAGTAAGATGAGAGTCAATTTGTGTGTTTTCAATATTATTTGACTGCCAAAGATTATTTTTATTTTTGTCGAATAGAAAATATAATATCGCCATAGGGAATGAGATTTTGCATGTGGAATTAATCGAATTATGTATGTTTATGAGTATGTCAATATTGTGATGGTATGTGTTTTACAATTTTATTGAAATGCAAATGTTGGCGACATTTTTAACACTGTATGGTATGGTGGAAATGTAAAAATTAAGAGTATAGGGGTAGTTAAAAAGGTTGCAGTGAAATATTCTACATATATGGCTGTTGGATGCACTTATCTTATCACCCTCGCATTATTTAAAAAAAAAAAAAAACATTAAAATTTAGTTGGAAATCAAGATAAAAACACAAGAGACTTAAAAAAGGAAAAAACATATTGTGGTTATCGTAAAATAATTTTCACTGAATTTAAATTAAATAATATGGACAAAGGCAGTGGCGATGACAATCACAATACAATTCGGAAACAGACAAGAAAAAAGTTTGCTTTTAATTACAATAATTGTTCGGTGCAAAATACATACATATATACATACATAATTGGTCATTACAACCCTTCAGTCCGGATTACGGCCTAGCGTCTCTCAATGCGAAATAGAGAATTAAAATATCATAATATTGTAATATAAATTTAATTATTTATTTACGTTTAATTGTTTTATTTAAATATTTTAATTATTTTATAAAAAAAAAAAACGAGTAATACTGCACTATTGTTAATGAAACTGTTTTCATTTAACTTTAAATTTGTTGCAATTAAAATATTTTCTGTTTACCCTGTAATATATGTATGTATTTAAAGGAGTGAAATCGCTTAAAATTATATAAAATCTACTGTTTAAACTAATTTAATATTAAGCGAGATCACATAAAGATATAAAAAGTTATGAAAGCAGCAAATTTGATTGGTATGGTTAAAGTGTTTACATACATAATTGGTCATTACAATCCTTCAATCAGGATTAAGCTCCACACAACATTAGTGGTGTTAATTTTATGCATGTGGGCCGAAACCTTCATTTTAAAGCCGATTCCGAACGACAGATTTTAAAGAACTTTCCATGGAAATTTTATTTTATTTTAAGAATTTTTGTCAGAAATCTGCTGAGAGGACGCCGCCGAAGAGATATTTGTTGAACCCTTGAACTCACGTCTAATAAGCTAACACACTAATTACTAGACTACGGCGAATTTATTCGTTTAACTTAGGAATAATTAGAAGGAAAACCAAACCTGTACCCTGTATATCACGCTTTTTGTTAATAAAGTTCACAGATTTCTAAATTTAGTTTTCTAGAACGTATTATTAAACCGTTATCCTTAAAATTTTTCAAATCATTAATTTGTTTGCTTCTTTTTTTTACACTTCTTGATTGCATTCTGTCAAGACTCTGCCAGTATAATATAATTATCAACAGCGATCCACGGAACACATTATTAATGCCACAAGTATTTGTGTTATGGTTATTAATATTTATTTATATAAAATACAATAAAACAAATCAAAATAATCAAATTTTTAAAAGCCTTTTTAATATTCTGGTCATAGTACGTCATAACACATCACAGTATGGTACACCAAAAATAATTGAGTTCCTTTAAATAAAATTTAACACAATTTATTTGAAATTAAATAATTATTGCTTTTGTTTCAATTATTGCTTGTATAACTGCTGTTGTTGTAATTGAAATTTAAACACTGTTTGAAATAATATATAGCACATGTATTGATCTGAGTTTGATTTGCATTTTTTTCTTTTTTGTAAAAACTAAATTTCACTTTCAGCAGCCTAAATAGCTGTTGGAAAATAGGCATGTTTAAAGACCCTTTAAATATTTTATAGAGAATTGGAAAAAAATGAATAAAAACTTTATCTTTTGATAATAATCCACCGGCGTTTGCAAATGAGGATGTAAACTTTATTAGTGGCATTTCACATAAATTCTATTCCATTCCACTTAAGTTATCAGTCATTAAAAACGAAAATAGAATACACCACTTTGATGACCTTAAGCACATCAAGATTAAGTTGTAAAATGATGATGTCCTTCCATGTACAATAAAACCTTGTAATCATCCATACATCCATCTATCCATCTATCCATCTAATGGACTAAACAGACATTCACTGAATATGATTTATGCTTGATATTGGTTTTTATTCCATTATTCCGTATGTCGTACATCAATCAAAATATTGTTCCAGTATGTTTTGTGTATAAAAATTATATTACAACTTTTCGCAACACTTAATCCCCCTCAAAAAATATTGTACATAATTTTTTATAAGAAAACTATATACATAGAATTACTAGCAGATACAAGATGTCATGAAAACGAAGCAATAAAATTCCATCATAGTGTGTAAAACCTCGAGTAACGATATCTCTATTACAGTACATGCTACTCAATATACTGGTACTCTAATGGTTCTGCTACTCAACGCATTCGCAATTGTAAAACAGCAACAATGACAACAAAAATACATTCATATATAAGAACATAAAAAAAACTACTTGGCTTGTAACCAATATTAACAACGACACTCACCCTTCACTTTCACAATTCAACGGACTAGAGAGCAGAAGCTTACTTGTGTATATGAAATAAACACTTTCTCCTACAAATAAATTAAATAAAAATAAAAATAAAATCTACAAACATTTCTGCATAACAACTTCCCTTAGAATTTTAACGATTGTT
Organism: Sarcophaga rosellei; assembly: GCA_930367235.1. NCBI lineage: Eukaryota > Metazoa > Arthropoda > Insecta > Diptera > Sarcophagidae > Sarcophaga > Sarcophaga rosellei. Next base: position 35,519,215 of record OV884019.1, read on the forward strand.
TCCGTTTGAACACGGCATTATTTATAGACTCTCTCCATACAGTTTATTCACCTACACAGATATAAACACATGAGCTAACTATAAAACTAAACAATAGTAACAATTAAATGAAATACAGCTCATTATTTATGGGTATTATTATATGAATATAAATAAACAGCCATAGTCTGCTAATTAGCAAAAGTATTTAAATAAAATGATTATGGTTTACGATTTTTTCGCAGGAGAGTTATGGAACACAGATAGCTTGATGTTGTTACTCGCACTGCAGTATAGAAGAGAAGGATTCATATAAGCAAAAATACAACATTTTGTGATACTACATAAAGTGCTAGCCCCGAATTAACTGACAAGTACTGACTCACGGGGTGTTATCAATCCGCATCAGGGCTTCTTATGACTTCCTTCAAATCAAGCTGAATATCAATCAGAAAGTGTAAAGAATTTAGTCGCCGATCCCACATTAGATTATGAATGCTCTGGTAGATTACAAAGACCGACATGATTTTGAGCGCAGAAACCAGACCATACTTTTCTAAAAGTTTTTGATGCGCTAAATCCGAATGAGTCATAAGAATTGCTTCATTGCCCTAGGTTTTGCGGAACATCCTAAGACGAATGGAACACCATTTGGCGTATACCATCTGTTTATCAATTCCCTTTTGATTGATTTATTTACTTACGTACGAAATTGTTAATTACAAATATTCAGTCAGGATTACGACCTCGCTACCGTCACCGTAGTCTAGTAGGTAGTATGTTCGCTTATTAGAAGTAAGGCCAGGGTTTGAGCTCCAGACCAGACATCAAAGCAAAATATGAAAAAAACGATTTTTTCGGGGACTTCGTCTCTGCAGATTTCTGGCAAAAACTGTGAGAGTAAATAAACCTGCCATGAAAAAGTTTCTCAAAATCTGTCGTTCGGAGTCGACATTAAACTGTAGGTCCACTCAAGTATAAAATTAAGACACACAAGCTGAGTGGTGTGAGAAGCTAGGCCGTAATCCTAACTGCAGGATTGTAAAGGCCAATTATGTATGTACATATGTACAACCTAACTTTTGACATTCACCCATATTGTGTGTGTTAATTTTATCCATGAATGGCGGGACCTACAGTATAAAGTCAACTCCGAACGACAGATTTTTTAGAACCTTTCATAGAAATTTTTATTTGCGCACATAGTTTTGGCCAGACATCTGCTGAGAGGAAGTCACCGAAAGAAATATTTTTTCATATTTCGTTCTGCCCTAACTGTCTTACCAACGAGTTTAAGCCACCGACTTGAGCCTAATAAGCCAACGCACTACCTACTAGATTACGACGACTTCTAATGGTTGATTGATTAATGTGATTGCTTCAATATTTTTCACAAAATTCTAATGACTTTATACCTTTTATGTAATTTTAAATCTACCCACGTATATTAAAAAACAGTTATTTTCTGAAAATACGTTGAAAACTCCTTTCATTTCAGCGATTTTTATTTTTTGTTTCTTTTTGTATTTTTATACTCTTCAGTTCGTTTTACTGCCACAAGACGATGGTGATGATGCGTGTTAAATGAGTACTTTCAAGTGGTTAAGAATAATGGCGGCATACTTGAATGTGCATTTAAAACACACGTAAACACAAGAAATATGTTTAAGCTGCTCGAAATACTCATGCACTTGCACTAGTGCATGCTAATATGCATGTGAAGTGAGAGCGAGCGAAAAGCTATAAAGAAATTTAAGTTTTTAATCTTGTACATACATACATACGTATAATTAAAGTACAAGTATATATAAGTGTTTGTGTACAGTACACCACAATTACTAATAAATATTATGAACTCATATTTAAGATTTATTATGCAGTCAAACGCAATAATAATGTGTTTACTTTAATGCTGTTGGTTTTAGTATTTCTTTGCATGAGTTTGTTTGTTTTTTTATTATTATTATTGTAGACTTTTTATATAAGATCACGCGCACTTTCTCTTCGTCTCTCATAGATTTCCTTATGCAGTGTAAAGTAACGCAGTTTTGATTCTTTAAAGCAAAACTCTAGACAAGAGAACGCTTCTATAATGTCAGCCTTTTTCCTTTTTTCTTTTTAATTATTATAAGACAACTTAGTTTTTATTGTATTTTATTTACTTTATTGTTTGGTTTTTCTTGTCTTTTACTAGTTGGTGTGACTTTTTTATTTAAAGATTTTTCTAAATTTTATTTCGAAGGAAAATTTTATTTGATTTTTTCTGTTCCCTTAAGCGTTAAACATGTATTTGACTTTTTTCCCCTTTTTTGTTAACTTTTTTTTTATCTGATGATGGGAACATTCAGTACACTTTTGTTATATAAGAGTTTTTTTTTTTTTTTTTTTTCTTTCCAAATTCTGTATGAATTTCATTTAACGTATTAGGAAGGTAGCGATAGTTAAGGTACAATTGTAATATAATATTGTAATGAAAGTGAAAAATACAGATACTGGTGTTTTGCTTTTACAACGCTTAACATTAAAATTCTAAGCAGAAAACAAACTTGTTTACAAATTATCGTACTGCTTAGTATAACAACAAACACCGGCATAAAAAATGATAAACAAGTTAACAAAATTCCACAAACAACACTACAAGAATAAATGTAAACAACGATGTTTATATTTATAGAGATTTCAAGAAGGGAAAGTCATGGTACGTTCGGCTTCAAGAACATTCATCAGACAGTAATCGTGGTTTGAAAATCTCCGTTACAAAGATCTGCCAAATAATTGTCTAGTTATTGTTATTGTTTATGTAAATGGTATAAACAGAGCAATAACAAAGAAAAGGAATTGTTGTCGTTTACATCAAGTTGTGAACAGTGACACACAGTATTATACGAATAATAAAGAATTTTAATTAAAAACAAAACAAAAAGTTATTTTTATTTTATTTGCAATGTACGACATCATATTTTAAACGTTTTTAAAAGGTAAAAACGTAACAATATACAGTAACACAAATACACATGTATGTACATACACTTAGGAAAAGCGTATAAGTTTCTGTATGTATTAGTGTCTTGTATAGCAAATTTGGATTTAGATCGACTGTGGCTGAAGATGTTTCGAATTTTACGGGCTTTTGCTTTAGCCTGAAGCCATACAAATAAGTATTTCAATCAAATTAATCAATTCCTTTATAGATAGCAGATATCGTGCATATTTTCGCAGAATCTAGGATTAATTAAGTGTGATATCTCTTTAGCGTTCCACTAAATCCATATCACAGTTGAGACGGATTTTTCCTTGAATGCCTAAGAAGTTGTCCCTTTGTCGACAACACGATTCAGGCAACAAAAAAGTCGAATGCAATGATAGTTTGCACTAGTTTTTCGGAGTGAATGAGATTGAATAAATATGGCGAACAAACCAAACATTTATTTATGTATATATTTTTTTTATTCTTTATTCCAGCATAACGCCGGTAAACCACTGTGCAACCTGCATTTGTGTAAGATTGTAAATATTGCCAAGTGTTTATGGACGTGTACATATTTGTCATTGTAGATGAATAAATGAATAAATGACAAAATGTGTGAGTGAATGGGAGAGTACAACTACTCATCGGATTCTTTGAAATATTTGAAGAAGGGATAACAAAAAAAACTAACGAGATGCATTAGAAAGGACGTGAAAATTTATGCTCAACTACATACATACATAAATAAATAGGGCTTGCACGCCCCGAAAGCGTAGTTGTTCAACGGATAGAGTAGGACTACCATAAGAAACATGTGGCTTATGTATGCATACAAAACAAAGGAGAAATATATATGTATATAAGAGCGGCAGATGTTGTGTGTTTCTTTCTAAGACTTAGAATAAGTGGAACTACTTTTTACTAAAACTACAAAATAAAATTCAAACAATAATAACAATATCACCAAGGAAACAGAAAGTGTTTCTTTTTTCTATGCACTTGTATGAATAGCGTGGAGTTTCTCAGTCTTATTATCTATTAAACAAGACAAGATACGAAGTGATGTGTTTAGAGCGATGATTTAAAGTCACAAAAGCGGATCCGAAAGGATTGTATGGTGACCAGTTAACCTTAAAACCCTTCAAGTGTAGTTTACTCTTGGCTTTCTTTAGATTTTTTCTTTTCTCTGATACTCTTTTGTTTCAATAAAAATACTTTTCTTTTCTTCCATCGGTTTTTTCTTGCCTAACTGTTATATAAATTCGCTTATTTATATTTAATTTTTATAAAGTTATTAATAAATTTTTATCCCTTCGTTTTAGGTCGTCGACAACATTTAAAGCTTAAAAGTTATTCAATAGTTTGATCACGTTTTTGTTGATGCCATTTTTCTTGATTCTTTATGTCTTCTTGTTTGATTATGATTTTCTGTTGTTGTTTTTTAATCCTGATTATCACGAAGTTTTTGTTGTTGTTGTTATTGTTTGTTATAGTCCTGTTAGCCTGTGGGAGATTATAAATGTCTCATTAAAACTTGATTACGTAGACAACAAACAAAAAAAAGAAATCCTACATGCGTTTACGATGATGGTTAAGTGAATACGGCAATAACAACCAATTGTTCAATTATGTTATCCATGTGGAAGGTCTTCATCCTTGCCTTTCCACCTTTTTCTATTTAATTTTACTGTATCAAATGTTGCTTTGGATCTCTGATGAAAAGTTTCAGTCCTTTAATGACTTCGTTACTGTTTTTTCTTATTTTTTCTGTAATAAAAGCGGACATGACGCACGCTGAATGACTATCCCTTATGCAGACAATGTGGCAGTCTAAACTAATAGGCAAAGATCGAAATTTGGTATCTCAAATTCTGGAATCTCTATTGAAACTATTATTTGAATAGTGGCGTAGGAGTTAATCCAACCAAACAAAAGAAATCAATACAAAACTTGCTTTGTAACTGAATCTAGTCTGAATCTAGGAACTAATGATTTAATCCTACCGGTACACAAAAGGTAACATTGTCTGACCTTCCTACGATATTCATTTTATATGTTATCAGCTGTAGGACCACAAATTCCAAGTACTGTAATTTAATTTATTGAATGCACAGTTATATGCTCAAACACAGCGAATGTTCTAGAGTCCTTTTTAATACTCGTATCATTATTTTCATAGCCTTGCGATATTTTATATATTTTCCATTGTTATTATTGTTATTGCTGTTGTTTTTATATGTTTTGTTTTATTTGTTATTCTCTTCCTCTGTGATTATCATCTTTGATGTTTGTATGACGTTACGTAAAACTTAATCATTAATTACATTGAGTTACATATGTTTGGACATGTGATTGCCAGAAACATTTTTTCCCGCACCTTTTCCCCCTTCTGTCTGTTATTTAATTTTTAATTTTTAATTTCTGATTTCATTTTGTTTCAATTGTTTAAGTTTCGTTTGTAATTTTTCCATTTTATTATTTGCACTGGTATCGTCAGCATTAATTATTGCAGTGCTGAAGTATTGTAAAATACGGGATGTTTTTAAAGGGATGGCACTGATGGACTTAATACTGGACTTAATAGACTAAGAAAAATACGTATTTTGCAACTATGGTTATATGCTAGAACAGTTATTTATTCAGGGAACATTTGCTAAAAAGTTAAGCTTTAGTTTTGTTGTCAGCAAATATATACTCTTGCAATTTATGCCCCTTATATAACTACGCCCCTGTTGCTTATTTATTATGAAATCGGCCTTCAGTTGTTGCGGTTTTTCTTCTTATTGTACTCGAATGTATTTATGCAAGTAAATGGAAAATAAATTATGAATAAGGTTTCCTTATTTTTTGTTTTTATTTTCATTTTATTTCTGTATTTCTGCGTTTTTGGTTTCTTCTTCTTCTTTTAATGACAAAAGAAAACTTAAGAAAAGTGATGGGGTGACCACATGAATAAATAAAAAATTTTCTTCATAATTTTTTTATTTCAATTTTGTTTCATTTTGCTTTTAAATAAAACAAAAGCATTTCAAATCAAGAAGAACATGAAGGATGTTTAACATTTAAGGCCGGATATTAACGTCAGAAGTTTTTAAAGGTAAATGAAGGTGAAAAGAAAACAAAACCTTTTAAAAATGATTGTTACATATGAATGTACGGTAGGCAAGTTCAAGGAAAAATTTGTACTTTTGTAGGTGTTAGCTGATGTAAGAACTATTTAATCACAAGATCAAAGAGTACCTTGGATTTTTTATTAGTTTGAAATTTAATTTTAATTATAAATTATTTGACAAAAGAAGGTGTTAGAAAACAATGATTCGGATTAATTTCTGTACAATAGGACAAAGGAGAACCATTTTTTCGGCGGTGGTTTATTGGATTTAATCCGATTGCATATTGTAGTGAAGGCGAGAGCTATTAAGACTATCATTGGGATAATGAAAGTAGAGTTCTAGTATGACAATCCAAAGCCCACTTCCTGAGCTGGGAGGTACAGAGATCACAGCTCCACTTTTAACGGGCTCTGAACAGAACTAAGAAGTTCAAATAGCTGGCTGAATATAATAAAGCTTATGGTGTTAAAGGGCACGGTTTTTGTGGTCAATAATACTAAAATTGATGGAGTTGTCGCTTGGCACCGACTTGTTGAAACCATCTTCTATTGAAGGCCAAAAAAAGTAGGCTAAATCCCTATCAATCGGTTACTTTCTATGGATAAAATAAATTTATCCAGGTTTTCGAGTCCGCTTTAGGACAATTTTCTTTAGGTTAAGTTAATTATGTCATAAGAAATGAGGTTAATCGCTAAGGAAACTTTTTGTATTAGGATTGAAATAAAGTTGCTTTAGCACCCAATCCATATATCTTGGACCATGTGTACAATTAGAAAGCCTTAACGATTTGCTGAATTCAAGTTTATAATGATAGATGTGTAAATCCAAATGAAAATATTCGTAGGGTAGGGATATAGGTTAAGAATGCCCTGGAACCGGTAAATTCGAAGTATCCGCCACACTCTCTCTTACAGGAGCGATATTTAAGGCAGTTTATACGTTGTAGTGATGCGCTGACTTAAAATCTCTTAACATTTCTTATAATTTTGCTAATTCGTTGCACATTATCATCCAGTAATGCCCCTATTTACACGCTTTCTTCCATTGTTAAACTATCCCACTTTTTTAAACGACAAACAGTATTTCCAGAATGGATGTTATGTAACCACTCGATAGTAAATTGTTCTACTACTCTTTCCTCATTTTATATGTAATGATATTTTAATATATTCTTACATACATATCTTTATCATTTTTGTCTTAAATAAAAAAGCAGACTCTCTCTTTTATTACAGTTTTTTCTTTCATAAACTTTTATTTTATTTTCTTAAATTAATTTCATTTATTTTTTTCCTCTCTCTCTCTCTCTTTTAGCAAATTATAATTTCTCTTTATATCATGCTTGGTATGTGTTCAGACGCCAGTGTGTAAGCTTTTACCCTCATAAAACTCATAATGTTTGTAATAAAATTTTGCGGTTGCTTTTATGAGTTTTTAGTTTATATTTCAAACTGACTAGAGAGAGAGAGACAGTGCGACAGAGCGATAGGAGAGCGGAGAGAGGAGTGGTAGAGAAATTAAAGTTTCATTTTTTGAAATGAAAAAAGTGCTACAGAAACTATTTTAAAATTTGCTTTTTTCTTGATTATTTTCCTTTAATTTAACCTTCTTAACATGACAGTCATAAAACCACAAGAAAAAGAAAAACGTAAAGTTCTTTCTGTAGCTGTTGCTTTAAATTATAAGAGTTTTGTGAACATGTTAATCAAAAATGTTGAAGAAGTTTTCTAAGATACATACAGTGTCCTAGAATATATTGTATATGTTTTGTTGCACTTAAGAAAAAAAATGTGCTAACTAACTGAGGTGAACTGGTTGCCTTTCCAGAAAACCGATTTCAAGTTGAGATCGAAGTCTCCTATAACATATGAATTATTTTTTGATGTAAAAGTTCAAGTCCTTCAAATGGTGAAGAAGTTAATCTCACAGGAGGTAATGAAACTCATACTGAGAGCAACCTCTTGTTGCCCAACGCAACCATAATCATTCTAAAATATAGTACACTCAGGATCATTGCGGGTACATACATAATTAGTCATTATAGCCCTTGAGTCAGGGTTTATTAATTTTATATATATGAGTGGCGTTACCTACATTTCAACGTCGATTCCGAACGACAGGTTTTTAAGAAACTTTTCGTTTCAATTTTTAAGTATTTTTTTTTTTTTTCTTTTACTACGATTTCTATGTGGTTGATCTGGTTTGTGTATATTTCTTCCCAACTTTAATATGGGATTTCAAATTAATTTTTTCCCTGCAGAGTTTTGCATTTTATTTTATGACAACAACAGGTGTCAGGGTATGCATTCAAATACATTTGAAAATTTTATTGATTTTCCAGCGTGTTACTCAAAACAAAATATAACAGAAAAACAAGCGAACAAAATGAAAGCATCACTATTATGTAAGCAAGTAAACTGATGTGAAAACAAAATGACTTAAACTCCCTCTTCCTCTATATCTCTCTATTTCCCCATCCATCCCCTTTTGCTGCCTGTACAAACTAAATAATTCGCGTGCCATGTATTTATTCCTGCATCGAAGTAGAGTAGTTATGCTCGTGTTATGCTCCACTCTTCCTTTCGCTTTCCATCTCGCCCTTTTCGCTTTTGCTTATGTTCATGTACAGTGTTACTTTGGTTAAATAGATGGTTGTGCGTTTGTATTTGTTTTTACAATTTTTGTTTCCCTTTTGTTTAATATACAAACGAGAGCGAGTGGGTTGAATTTCTATGGAGAGTTTATTTTGGATTTTCTGTTAAAAAAAACGAGTTCGAGTTCATTTTGACTCTTTTTATGACTGTTATACTCACTTCTTTTTACCGCTTGTTGTACTGTCTTTGGAGATTTTTGTATTGAAATAGGAAGACTAAAAGGTCAATCAGTAAAAACAAAATATTTTTGGTGAGTTTAATGTCAAGTTTATTAAAAACATTAAATTATAATCGAAATCCTTTAAGTGTTAAAGAAATATTTTATTTCAAAATCTCTTTAAGTATTAGTCATAGCGATAGGTACCAGTTATAAGCCCGGTAAGCTGAAAATTAAACAAGCGCTCAAGAGCATTAAAGGGCAAAATCAATAATGAATGCAAAGAATTGTTTCGGACACCCTTAAGAAGAATTTCAAAAAAAATCTGTTGAGGACAACGTTTTTTTCCATTTTTTTCTACCAACAGAATTATAAGAACAATTATTAAGCCCTGTAAAACCTCTTAATCTCTCGCAATATATTTTGTTTGAAAATAAAAAAAGAAAATATTGTAAACAGATTTCCTTTTCGTCCAATACAATTGTTATTATTTAAACAGGAATCAAAGAAGTTCCATAAAAACAGTAAAGATTTAACAACACATTTTACTACAAGAAAGCAAATTACGTGATCGAAATTATGATGCTGATACTGTCTTCAAGAAATTTGAACCGTTTGTACTTTGCCACTAAGGTGGTAAATACAATGATGGCGTGACTAAGAAGTATCCTTCTTATTTGGTGGACAGGCACAAGAACTGACAAGAAGGTTTCATAGTGTGGCTTCTTTTTCTATTTTATCAACAGAAGTACATAAGTGTATTTAAAGCATTTCACAATAATCCGAGGCTTTTTCCAATTTTAGAAAATATACATTCCTTCACCAAATAATGCATTTTGATAATCCCTAACTCCAAGAAAAAAGTAAAAGTAACCTCAACAACGAATATCGCAAACAGATTAGGTATCGCCACTTCTGGGCAAACTCAAGTGATCAATGAGAAAAATTTCCTCACCACTACAACTGTTGTTGTTTCTACAATAATTAAACTGAATTTAATTTGTTAGTTTTGTCCTTGGAAAACTGAATTGATTTAATTCTACCATGAATTAAACTGAATTTAAACCAATAAGTTATAAGAAGATTGGGGATTTTCTATATTGCAGGAGCAAATATAAATACAAAAAGAATACCGTACGCTCAAGAGTCCTTCGTGCATTATTTGTTTATTTTTATTTTCATTTTTAAGTTCAAGAGCACATAAAATTATTTTTAAAAAGCACTCTCGTTTTACTACTTACTTATGGAAAAATATTTTTCAACATTCCATTTTTCATATTTCTTTACACTCCACCGGTTATGAATGCCAATGAAATTGTTTTTTTCCCATCAGTTTTATAATGAATTGAAATATAAAAAAGAAATTGAAATAAAAAAAATCGTAGAATTTTTATAACCACCAAAAGCACTTCAAAATCAATAAATATTTTTACCTTGAATCTTAACAACACTTTTCAGCTTACGTGATGCTGTAAACTGCAATTCATTTCGCATTTGAGTTGTAACGAATTTTCTTACTTTCTATCTCTCTCTCTCTCTCGAAAGTTGAAGTATTAAAGAGAGCGTAATAGAATTAAATCAATTACATACCAGCAATTGTAACACATACATACACTCTCATGGTAAACACTAATACAGTTAAGCCTTTCTTTCATTAGATGAAATAAACTAAACTCAATAGTAGTTAACGGTTAAACTTAACGGTCTAACCTGGAATACGAGCCGTGGTCTCACGTCTAATGAGCAAAGGCACTACCTAATAGACTGCGACGATTTCTTTACTTCCCTCGACTTTATTTTGACTACTTTTTGATATATTTGGCTCTGTTTGAATAAAACGAATTAAAAGTGTGCGAATGTGCGTTTATTTTGGTTGACTAAACACAGCTATTATGCCACTGTAGCGTATGATTATTATTGTTTTGCTGTTTATACGCTAAAGTGTAGCGTTAATCATACGCCACCAGTCGCAGATAACGCGGACAAATGATCAACAATTTCTTTGCTTTTATTTTTCTCTTTTTCATTTTATGTGGCTTTAACAGGTGCTGCTTTCTCTCTCTCTCTCTCTCTCTCTCTCTCTCTCTCTCTCCCTCACTCTCTTTGTACAATGGGTCAACTTGACCTCCAAGTACTGTACTTGTCAAGTACACGTCCTCTAACCTAACATGTGCTTTCTGCAGACTGATGGCAACATTCAGTAAATATTTTAGATTGTATACCCACAAATTAATTTAATCTACAATATTTAAAAGGAGGAGTTCTAGCCAGTTGTTAGAAAATACATGGAATCATTTGAATATTCTGAGGATCTATTTTCCTTATTTTGTAGACATGAGTGCTTATCCTGGCAATGAAATAATATTTCAATAGACAGATGTTCCTAAAAGTGTGCTTTAAAATTATAAAGAATTGGTTAGGAGTGCACTATTTTCAAATAACCCTATAGTCGGACCAGACTTTAATGTTATATGCGCAAACTTTGAAGCATATTCCATATACTTATCTCTGATCCCCGGTGTACAAGTACACGTATGCTATTTTATTCCCTTAGATGCCACTATGATCCCCTAAATGCTTGTATTTACTCTCTGGTCTGCCATAAAAAAAAACAAAATCCTTTAGCAACCACCATCATATCGATTAGACCACATACCACATGATTAGTTTGATTATAAAGACAGGATACATTAGATTGCCCCCTTAAGCATGTTTTCCTTCAAATATTATATCTATTCCTGTCCTTCCTTATCTTCTTTTCTTTTTTCGCTCATCTTCTTTCTCTCCCAATCGAAAGCCACAATTATTTCCGTACTTAAATACAATTTGTCCAGTTTGTGTTAGTATGTGTATGTGTCTCATTGAACAGGATTCTCTTGTGTAGTTAGCAAAGACTTATCGACCATGTAATACAAATATTATCCTCAACTAAATACTCAATTTGGAAAATTGTTCTTAGTTTTCTCTCTTTTATGCTTCCTGTTTCTCTCTGACAGGACATGCATGCATGTTATAGGTTTTTTTCCATTTTTTTAAGCATTTCTGTTGACAATAGGAAGCTAATCATGTGTTATAAATTTTCGTTCTTTTCTTGTTCGGTTTTCATTAAATTTTTCTTACTTTTTCATTATTTTTCAACTCGTTTGTCCTTTTTAGGATCCAACTTTTGTAGTCACTCGTTATTGATTTAAGAGAGAAAGAGAGAGAGGAAGAGAATCAACTTGATTTATAAAATGATGAAAATGTAGCCGTATGGCAACATGAGCAGGAAAATGTGTCAGCGGTGGTAGATACTGTGCCCCATTTATCGTGAAAATACTGCATATCGAGTGATTGGATTCCTCTCATCTCACCATCAACACGAAATTGAATTGTCATTCCTGATACCTTTGACTTTGCTTTTGCTTTTGATTTTGCCATTGTCGTAGACATTGTCGTAATTGTCGAATGGCATGGCATACATTCATACAGCTACACACATACTTCTCTCAAATGTCAACGTCTGTACCGGTGTTTATATCCGAGTCAGTGCAATGTTCAAAAGTTCAAAAGATTTAAACCATGTGCGTTCGTTCCTTCGTTCGTAAGTATGTGTATTTATGTGCAGTTTCGTGAGATATTTATTTGATGATACATCCTCTAAGTGTATGTGAGGATGCTTGAGTGAGTGTAAAAAGAGGAAATAATTTTAAGGAATAAGACGTTCATACGACATCCATATTCACACAACACATATAGGATGGTATGGACTCTGAAGGTGAATTTAGATGGATTTTTTGTATTAAAATTGCTTTTGTGTATATTTCAGTATAACAAGCTATTCATGAATAAAAGACAAACATTTAGCAGTGAATCAACTTTAAAGGGTTTTCTGGTAATTGATTCTCAGAAAATTTCAGTATTTTCTGTGCTGAATGAAAAAATGAAGAAAAAAAATTTAAAAAAAAATAATGTTCCTAACACAAAGAGAGATTGAGAGAAAATAAGAAAACCTTAAGGCAGAAAACCTTAGGGCCTGCACTTGGTTTGATTAGGATGTTTAGGAAGTTTAATCTCTTCTCTCAAAACTACTACGGAATGGCTTACAAAAATTAATCATTGACTGGCAAGGGTAGGCATCATATGCAGCATTCTTTGTCTTAGTCGGTATAAGTGAGCTCCCACCACTAAAAAACCAAATTAGTTCAGTAAGGGTGCCACGATATGTGGAAAAGTAAAGGACAAGCTGGCGAACATCAATTCCAAAAGGAGGCCTAGTTTTAAACCACCTGTAAAGTATCATCTGTATGCAATAATAATCCAGTTTGCTTTATTATCTTTGCCGCACATTCTAAGCGCCTCAGATATACGTATCTAACTTTAATACTATAATGCCGGCTTAGCTCTTCCTCTTGAATATCTATTGACATTTTCAGGCACACTCTCTATGGACACTTTCCAGTTTGCTCGATAGCCTCCACTCAGAGCATCTGGACGAGTGTCATCTGCTCACTACAATGGATTTTCGCGTGTGTCCGAAGGACCTGATACAGACCACAACAATTGAAAGAAACTTTATTTAATCTGAGTTCTACCAATATTCATAATTTAAAGAGCGAGTGATTTACCATTTTAGCCTTAAAAGTCAAATGTCTCCAGGGCTGGTCAAAAGGGAGGTTGAAGGGGCTCTCACTGTATCCACTCCATTTTTTGACTTCAATGAGAGCTTTATTAGGTAGATTTACTCTAAAGGAGTTTACCCTGAAATCCTGTACAAAAATCTAACGGAAAGTTTCGGAAGTACGTACACTATTTGTAGTTGCTCGTCTTCCTCAGAGTATAGTATGTTCTCGAAGGCCTTTTGCGTTTATTTATGGATTGACCCAGAGTAATCCAACGTTTTTGATATTTTTAATCGGCCCTCCTCTAACCTACCATTGGAAAAATAAGTCCAAGTGGGACATAGTAGGCTAAAATTGTGTTCACCAATTCCATATGGATATAGGAACACTCCTATTTTAATATTCTTGATAAAGACTGTTACTGAGCATAGACGTTAAAATTTTCTCCAATAAACTGGTTATCATTCGATCGACGTATAAATGAATGAAACTCCAGAAAAATAAAAACATAGGAATTTTTGTTTATTTGCGCACGTTACTTGTGGGGTGGTGGCGTATGATTAACGCTGTAGATAAACGTTAAAACAATAATAATCATACGCTATAGTGGCTGAATAGCTGTGTTGTTCAGTCAAAATGAATGCACATTCACGTACTTTTAATTTATTTTGTTGAAACAGAGCAAAATAAATCAAACAGTAGCCGGCATAAACCTGAGAGAAGCAAAAAGTCGCGGTATTCTAGTAAAAAAATTTAAAAATATTTCTTCAGCTACTTCCTCTCAACAGATTTCTGGCAAAATTCTGAGCGTAAAATAAAATTGCCATGTAAAGTTTCTCAAAAATTTATAGTTCGGAGGCGACTTTAAACTGCAGATCCCACCTCTCATTTATAAAATTAACACACAAAACATAACTGGTGTGAAAAGCTAGTTCGTAACCCTGACTAAGGGTTTGTAATCATCAAGTATGTATGTACCTCAGAGCCCGTGCAATATTGCTTGGTTTTTAAAGGTTTTTACGAATGTATGCTTAAGATTCGAGTGTGTGTCTGTGTTTCACACATACTATAACGTTTGTATATGTTAAGCTATAAGATTGTATACGAGATACACTAGTTAAGTTAGGAAAAATAGTTTTTAAAGCATTTCATGCAGGCGGCAGACAAGTAGTAGACAGGCATTGTAGGAACATACAACGAAACGTTCAAACATCTACTACATACAGTACACATGTCAGTGAATGTTGACAACTTGAATGGTTGTAAGTATTTTTCAAACATAAAAAATGAATGCAGGAATCGCTTTTAGAAGTTTTTGTTCTAAAATTCCCCACATGCCAGATAGTTTTTCTCTTATTTTTCATTCAGCGTTTACTTCTCTCCGAACCGTATACGATTCATTTGTGTGCCTCACATGTGAAAGAAAAATTAAACAAAAACTCCTGAGCATGTTTAAGTATCTTTGATGCCAATTGCGGATGTTACTTACAAATCGTTCTTCTTGCGTGTATGTTCTACTTTTTTTAATATGTATTCAATGAATTTCTGTATACAATATTTAGAGGCTGGCTACATATTTTCATTCCAAGTTTTTGCTGACTGCAGTTCTCCAAAACATATGATAGTTTCAGTGAATAGAACACTACTACTGAAGTGCTACAAAGGAAATCGTGTATTCTGTTTATCAATTGCAATTTAATTCGTCTGAAATCTATTTAAGATTCTTAAAATTTCCACACAACATTGTTCCATAATCTGTTTCCAAAAATTATTTTCCAGGTTTTCAACTTCTATTTGTTCCTTTTTTCCACCTTTTGCAAGTGCCAAATGTGTTGGTTTTCATATTTATGCCCAAAACTGATTTAATTTTCTGGCTAAAATTAATTTTCATTTTGGCGTTAATTTTTTGCCATCTGAACCGTAAATACTATTGTGCTTCATAGCATTAATTGCATTAAAAAGCAAATTTCCATTTACACATACACGCAAAGACACAAATGCGCATACGTATATATATCCAGCTTAGCTTACATAAATGCTTGTGCATAAAATCCTCTTAGGCATTATCATGTAACGAATGCGACTTAAAACACACGCATCAGTAGCCATAGCTTTATGACTGTCAGGCGAAATAAAGCATATAATTACACGCACAACTGCAATACACATGTAAACATATTAAATTGCTGAATAGCAAATATTCATAACGTAAGCAATTTATAACTGCTGAAGTGCTAAGCAAGAGAAAAAATATCTGTAAGCCCCATGGTCAGAACTGTGCAATAATCCATGCAGCACCTGTAGCAGTGGAAAATACATGCACTGGGTACATCGTCGTTACACCCAATACATACATACATAATTGCGTCATTACTACCTTTCAGTCAGGATTACGGCCTAGCTTCTCACACCACTCATGTTGCGTGCCTTAATTTTTGTCTGACCTTTCGCTTTACGTCTAATAAGCGAACACACTACCTACTAGACCACGGCGACCACAAACAATAGGTCTTCAAATTAAAACGGCAACGATGGAAACTACGTTAGAATACCAAGTTCTCGACTTCTCTAATAAAGCCGAGCAAATCGTTTGTGGAATCAGATCTGATTTCTCCTGCAACCAGCTAGTGCAATGCAGTTGCACGTATTTCCCTTACACTTTTTATCTGTATTTTATTCATTAAAATAAAGTTACATCATAAAAACACTCCAATTTCAAAGAGTATTATGGAATCATTGAACGTAATAGAATAGCTACGTAGCGCTGCAGTCTCTGGAGACTGCCTGGTTGTTCTCTAGTAAACTCATGTTTAGCTTCAGGCCATTTAATAACATCTGCACTCGTAAGGATCGACCCAATGATCATAGCATATAACCAATAAATTATATCATGTTCTTGACCACATGCTTTTCCTTCTGTTAGTGCAAATATTACTCATAAAGATGTAAAAAGAGGCGCTGGCGCTAGAACTAGAATTCCTAAGCATGTCCATCTAATCTCAATCGATGTCCGTAAACCCTACCAATTTTACCAAATAGATCTTTGTTGACATCCAGAAAAAATATTAAAATCTGTAGGTAAAGATCTTCACCATTGGTGTCATTAGTGAGCTTGAAATGGTATGGCTAATGGCTTCAGCAGTACAATGAAGGGGGTTGTTTATTGCGGACTTACTTGCCCAACAAACAATATCCAGATGCAAATAATCTCTCTGATTTGGCGTGGATTAATAATGAGAATCTAATAAACTTCATTAGAAGTCCATAATCGTTCCAGGACTAAGGGTAATTATAGACTGTTTATAGAGAGTAGACCCTATTCCTTTTGGACTGTAGTTAGTATTACGTACTGTAATATCAAGAACGTTGTTAAAGTGATAAAGGAAATAGAACGAAGTACTGATGTAATAGATATTGAAATACTGTTAGAAGTCAAATCGCTCCTAATTGTGTAAAGATTCAGGGTGTAGGAAGCCTCCTTCTGAAGGCAGAAACTTATCTACTCCAGTCTGCATCTGAAATTTTCTTCATGATATTTACTGAACTTATTTACTCAACTAGGAACACATGTGTCTACGTCATCCATTTGTTGCACAATTCCTTTTTTGATGTTGGTTGGAAAGCTTTATCCCTTTTATGAGTAACATTCCAGTACGTTTAAATTTCTTTACACAGTGCAACTTGGTCGGTTTTTACCCCAAAAGTTTTGCTATTTTAAATATTTTCTTTTGTTTTGAGATCAAATCATCATATTTCTCTTCAAGATTTGACCAATATTCAATCGTACATAGACTACTAAAACAACAATCGGAGATAATCCACATTCTGTCTTGTTCACAATTGTTCGAAAGTTACAGATGTTAGCATCATCGCAACGGTATAGAGTGTAATGCGAATTTTAGCTCTGAACGATGAAAATTAATGCATTTACCCAATATTGTATGTTGAAAACCACATATGCAAGTGCAAATTGAAATGCGAATGATAAATTCTAACATCATTTAGGAATGAATCGAACAAGTTGATTAAGATTATTTAATTATTTTGTACAGTTGTTGTAGATGTATTCATGAATGAATGAATGAATGAATGCATGCCTAAATGCATGAAATATGTTTTAGGCAAACTAATATGCATTTGTTTGTCTACATCTTCATAGAACTACAACAACTAAGCTCTAAAATGTGTCTGTTAATGCATTTCAAAATGCAGTCTTTAGTAGAAGAGTATATGCAAGCTTATATTCATATATTCAGTTGTTGCTTTTGTTGTTCATATTGTATTGTGTGTTTATGTCAAATAAAATACAAATTAATATTCAATAACGAATTTGTATTGATGATAAATACACCGACTGACTGACTGACTGACACATGGATAATAGTGATGAATTGCAAGCAGAATAGAACGTTAAGGAAGAGAGTTGTGGGCAGATTCAAAAGCAGAGATGTAAAGGAATGGCAACTTAATGCGAAAGAGAAAATAAGATTTTATAAATAAAGCAATAAAGACGGGATAAAATATGGAAATTTTTATTCGATTTGCTTTTTATTATTGAAAAATTGTGTAATCAATGAAATCATCGTTTTAAAGATCTGCTTTATTATGCAAATTTCCTTGATTACGTTTTAAACCAAGTGGACAACTGAAGTGAATGTTTGGATACCCACAACACCGACGTTCTCAGATCGTAAATGATATTGTTGATGATAATGCTGGGCAATGATGATATTTGATGCAAACGGACATGGATAACAACAACATATTAAATGGTTAATGGCCAACGAGAGTAGGTAGGCAACAATAGTCATACAAAGGCACACACACAGACGCATACGCAATATGTTAGGTTTTGTTTTCAACTCATTTCAATCAATTATTCATCGGCTGATTATGAAATAATTATTTAAGGAAGGAATGCGTTACAACCCGGAAGTTCTGTTATGGTGAAACATGTGCTTGGTAACAAGGAAAAATATTAGAAAAAATTTGAAATGAAAAGGCTTAAAGTTACTTCAAATAATCTGTACAGAA
Source organism: Sarcophaga rosellei (assembly GCA_930367235.1). NCBI lineage: Eukaryota > Metazoa > Arthropoda > Insecta > Diptera > Sarcophagidae > Sarcophaga > Sarcophaga rosellei. The sequence goes on from OV884019.1 coordinate 35,537,721, forward strand.
GTTTTCTGGACAATCAAAACTTTACATCACTGAAAGGATAGATAGCATCAACTCTTGAGTAACACCTTGTAAGGTTTCTAAAAATCTGCTGTTAAGAGACGACTTTAAATTATAGGCCTCGCCACTCATGTATACAATGAGAACACACAACATATGTAAGTGGTGTGAGAAGTTAATTCGTAAGCCTGACTGGAGAGTTGTAATAAGCAATTATGTATGCATGTATGTATTCTAGCTGTTTCCTTGTGTATTATTTCTTTCAAACATGTATGACATATAAGGAAATTACTTTTTTCTTTACCCAATAGTTTTCTTTCAACAAAGTATTTAACCTAAAACGTTAAGTAGACTTGCATTTGTTTTTGTTTGTTTTTTTTTTTGAAGTATTTTTGTAATTCTAACATTTAGTTGTTGAAAAGGAAATAATTTCCTGTTTTATTTTTATTTTTACATTCGTGTTTAGCCTACATTTTTGAAAAGATTTAAAAAAAATGGCTTTTTTAAACAAACAAAAAAAATTCAAAGAGCTAAAGAGAGGCACCGAGAAAAAAGAAGAAGAGAAAATAAATAATTTTTTTTTCTAACCGTGACTTAATTCTGCTCTAAATGTAAATATAGAGTGTACGAGTGTAAGATTATATATAAAAAGGTATTTGTCTGCGCTGTGTTCTGTAATTGCATGTTACTTTCTCCCTCTCTCTCTCTCTCTCTCTGCTAAAATACATACTTTTACGACAAAAGCAAAGCCTAAATGCAAAGTTAAGTGCCTACTTTACGCTGTTGTTTTTGTTTACGTTCCTGCTCTCACTCTCTCGTTGTTTTTATTGTTATTGCTGCAATGTTATATATGTTTGTGTTGCTGTTGTTGCTGTTTTATTATCGGATATCATGCTTTTGTCCTGAGACCATTGTACAACTGAATGTGAAAATGACTTAAAAGAACAAAACAAACAATGGGCCAAAGGGAGAAGCAACAACAACTGAAATGAATGAAAGAGGAGAGTGTAAAAGTAATTGGCCATTACAACCCTTCAGTCAGGGATACGGCCTAGCTTCTCAACACCACCAATAATGTCTGTGTGTTGATTTATGCATGAGTGGCAGGACCTACAGTTTGAAGTCGACTTCGAACGAAGATTTTTTGAGAAACTTTTTCGTGACAATTTTATTTACTCTCAGGGCTTTTACCAGACATCTGCTGAGATGCCTGACCTATGGTTTGCACAATAGTCTCACCCTTAATAAGCCAAGTACTACGTACTAAACTACGACGACTTCAAGCAAAAGCGTACCAAAATCGAACTAATTCATGTTACGTCACAGAAAGACAACAAATCTACAATTCTTTACAAAACATATGAAGTACAATATGGAACATTAACAACAACAACAATAAAAAAAGAAAAAACATTTCTCACTATTTCTCTTGCATTTTTTGGCATAACAACCAAATGGTTTAATAAGGGCCCCAAAACAACAACAAAAATATCCTTTAAGAACCACCCGTATACTGCGCCAACTAAAGCAACTAAACATAGAGACAACAACATAGTCGACTGTCGTAGTAGAGCTGCTCTGAAAAGCGCTGCTTTAGCGTGCAATAAAACAAACGGGTTGAATGTACAATTAACCGGAAGCGCCTACGTTTATTACGTTGTCATTAAATTTTATACAGTTTGTTCATTCGCTCTCTTAAAGTGAATGTTCTTTTAATGGCTCTCTGTTCCGTTTGTTTAGTGGCGGTTATAAATGTAGGGCTTTCCCCTTTTTGCTGAATTCAAAATTGAATGGCATAGAAAGGTGGACGATTTCAATTTATTGTTTGTTTGCTATGGTTTGTAAAGCTTAAGTTGTTGAAATTAATACCGAAACAATGTTAGTTAAGGATATCATTTTGGCATAGGCTTCAATTCGTTTGTAAGGTTGATAGACACACGTCAATCCATTTTAATTAATGAAGAGTGAAAGACATTCAAAGCATCAGTAAATTGTCCAGGGGGGATTTAGTATTCTGTTAATGAAAATTATTATGAAAGTTTCATTGAAATCGTAACTTTAGGCAACTTAACTTTTGAAAGCAAAAAATGAATAACCCGTTGTAGATAAACAATAATTCGACAATAAAATTAAAAATGAAAATAAAAAAACAAAAGCAAAAAAATGTATTAATTAAGTACGAAAAACGAAAAATTGAAAATGCACAAAAGTCATGAATTTTTAATGCAATGATTTACGTTGTATGTCAATGCAATTTATTTTAATCTGCGTTGGTTTTTTTGCATGCTTTTGCTCTTATTTTTTAACCTGCAAGCATCAGTAAATTGTCCAGGGGGAATTTAGTATTCTGTTAAATAAAGTTCCAATGAAACGAAATTTTCATTGAAATCCTAACTTTATGAGCGTTTTATTTAATTTTACTTTTGGAATCGAAAAATGGATAACTCATTATTAGTAAACAAATATTCAACAATAAATATTAAAAAACAGAATAAATTAAGTACGAAAAATGAAAAATTGAAAATGCACAAAAGTCATGAATTTTTAATGCAGTGATTTACGTTGTATGTCAATGCAATTTATTTTAATCTCCGTTTGTTATTTTCGCATGCACTTGCTCTTATTTGTTGACCCACAATCACTCTGTCTCTATATAGTCTTCCTTCTTTGACTCTCTTATGTTTCCTTTAATAAGCATGAACATGTTATATATGTACAATACATACGAAAAAGTATATGTATACGCATCACACATTAATATTTTAATAAATTAGTATGTTTGACACATACAAAAAACGTGTCTTAATTCCTGGAAAACACATAACAACATCGGCAGCAATAACAATGATAAAATAAATTGGAAAAACATGATAAAATTAAAAAATAATTATAATCGTGTTAATTATACATGCAGTGTTGAATGATACACAGAAATGAACTCATCTGGACAAGTGTGAAATCAATAGTAAAAATTATTGAAACACTGTTGCAATGACTAATGGATGAAAAGCAAAAGGAAAAACCAAAAACAAGACCTTGTAGCAGTAGCATGAAGCATGAAAATATGAAGTTTTTATTCCGTTAATTAATTAAAATTTTCCAGAGTTCGAAGGTTAAATTTATTAATAAATAATAAATAATAAATTTGTTATATTAAAATTATATGCCAATTATTCTACTATTAAACAATAAATAAAATCGAAACGAAAAAAATAACAATTTTTAATAACTACAAAAACATAAAGTTGATGCAGTTTTAACTCATTGTTGTCTGTCAGAGTCATTGATCGAAGAGTCAGTGGCTTCCTAATGAGCTCAGGCTGGTTTCAGGGACAGGGAAAGGTATTCACTGTGTTATCTAACAAAGGTCTATACTTGGCTGTATGTTAACACTTACGTTTACAGTCAGTTTTGCGTACATATCTATTGTCACCGTAGTCTCGTGGTGGAGTAGTGGCTTTTAGACGTGAGATCACGCTGCAAACCTTAGGAAATCGAGGGTTTTCACCTCTCATTTTCTGACATCTCTGACCGAGGTCTCTAGTAAAAAGGTTGCTGGAAAAGCAAGATTGTAATCACCGAAGTCTAGTAGGTAGTGTGTTAGCCACGTTCCAAGGCCCAGGCCAGAAAGCTCCAAATATGAAAAAATATTTCTTCTACGGCTGCCTCTCAGCAGTTTTGTGACAAAGACTGTGAGAATAATTAATTTGCCATGAAAGAGTTTCTCAAAAAAATCTATCGTTCAGAGTCGACTTTTAAACTGTAAGTCCCGCCATTGTAATTTTGACTGCATGGTTGTAATGACCACTTGTGTTGTGTTTGTATGTATGTTGCTTATTTAAAGTAGACAAAATCAACTTTAATGTAGAGCTTACTTACAGTTATAGTACTCAAACAACTCTGCTATAAAACGTATTAAAATATGTTTATATTTTTTTAGCTTTCCATGATCACTTCAGTTGCATATTTAGTTCGTAAATTGCAGCATCCCTTTAATAAATTGCCTTAAACATGACTCTTATTGCAGGATTTAAAAAAAGAGCGTCTCTCAAATACACACCTCCACTTACACTCCTACTCATTTATTGAAGGCATACATATTTAACGATTTAATTTGTATAAGCATACTATCCCCCTCTGTTTTATACACCCACAAACACAGCCATGCAATGACATTAAAGAGAAGTGTTATAAAATGCAATTTATTTTTAATTTTATTAACTCATTAAACACTTACATAAACCCCACACTTATATATGTACATACATATACAATTGCACCACATACCCCACATTATTACTCTCTTATTCCCACTTGAAGAAACCAAACGGTCATGTGTGTGGGTGTATGTGTATAAACAAACAACAATAAATGAATAAATAAATAAAATACACTCACACGAAGAGAGAGAGATAAACATTCAATTGCATTTCAACGTGATAATTGGTTTAATGATGTGCTATTGAGAAAAAAAAACAACAACAACAAATAATCAACAACAACAAAAACGATGCCACGGCTGCCAATAAAGAAGTTCATGCTTTAGTAGCAGGCTGGGGAAAGATAATATTAATTTATATTTAATACCAACAACAAAAACAATAAGCAAGAGAAGCTATAAAAATTAAAAAACAAAAACAAGTAGCTAAAAAAGAAAAACAGAAAATTATGGGTATGAAGGCAGTTTTCATTTTTGATAATCAGTAGATGTGTAAGAGCAAAAATACCGGATGTTGTAGTAAATAGAGGCCTTTACGTTCAACACTAAAGACAAAAGCATAATGAATAGTTTTTGTAATAGAACAGTGAAACCTCAAATACTGCGCATATATTTATTTATTTCCTATAGCTTGGGTTTTACACAAGGCTATCAAAATCTTGCAGTAGCGACACGGTATATCATAAATACAAATATAATGGGTGGGCCATTTAAAAGTTTAAATTGAAAAATGCAATAAAACAAAATGGTTTGAAATTTTGACAAATTTATTTCGCTCTTGTGAAGTACAATTATTCCAATTAGAAATCGAATATTATTTCACTCACATAGCTGCAGTAGCTGGCCTCACAGTATCTCATTCGATTGAACTAATTTTCGTCGTATCTCAGCAATGACATTTCGAATATTGGCCTTCAAATGCTCAATTGTCTCTGGTTTGTCGTCAAAACAGTTTTTTTAACAGAGCCCTACTACAAACTATCCAAATCGCAGCTTCTTAACGGCCAATTTACATCACCATTTCAGCTAATTAAACGGCCATCAAACGTTTGACACAATAAATCAGTTGTGGCAGGAGATGTGCGGCAATTTCCACATTCCAACCATCGTTTACATCAATTCTATGAAAAGCGGCTACAAAAAATCGATTATCATAGTGCGATACTAGCTGTCTCCATACTCAATATACTCATTCTCAAAGAAATATGGGCAAATGATGCCTTCGCTCTACACATACATACATACATACATAATTGACCATTACAACCCTTCAGTCAGGATTACGGCCTAGCTTCTCACACCCTCTTGGGAAACAAAAACGTAGTGGATGGTCAAGCAATTGACATTTGAGTCAATTGAACTTAGCATGACGTCATACCGAGATATTTTCGCAAAAACCGATGTAGACTGGTGTATAAAATGTTAAATTCTTGAGAACGATAACAGCAGCCAAAGTATTTTTTGGTGTATGCACTGTACGAACACGCTCACATCTTGACACATCAACAACGAAACCAGTTTCACGAACTTTAACGAAAAACTTGAATATACCGGGTAGGTTCTTCTCTGGAACCAAAATTTGTAAGACATTACCGTGGAATTTAAAACCAATTGCTTTTCTTTTGGAAACAAATTTCCAAAACATTCCAATGTTGCTCAAGTGTACTGAATACTGAATTGTGTGACAGAATAGAATGAAATAAGGATTGACAGATATCGATATAACCGATATCGATATCATATTTTGCAAATATGTAGCCAAAATATAAATAATTTTGAAATAAATTTTTGAAGGGTTGTGAATGAATATTTGAACATTTTAAAATATCTGTAAAATAGCTCTTAATGCATAAAAGTGCGCATTTTAAAAGCGAATATTTTATATAATTAAATGCTCTTTATTCCTGCATAGCCACAATTACTGATTTTGGGGAAGGATCCGAGATATCAGAAGTCGCGCATAGAATATGACATCTAATTAAAAAATCGTCTTAGAGTGAAATGTAGCTGCCGTCAAGCCACAAACACTGATATATGATATGTTACGATCGGACCTAAAACGGCGACGTAGTATATAAAAAACAAAAAGGGCGGTATAGGCGTGGCAAAAAAATAATTTTTATATTTTTGGAAATGTTATTCATATACCTTTAATCCTAGGGGGTGACTGACTCAACTTTTTTTTTCGACCCACCTTAATGTTCATGGTTACATATGTAGCGTATGAGTAATATTTAATCGTTTTGCAGAATATCACTCATACGCAACATATGTAAACATGAAGCAGTAAAAATGTTAAATTTTAATATTTTAAATAACGAAACTAATACATTTAAAATAAATGAGGAAATTTTGCTTATTAACGTACCCACCAAGAGGAAAATGAACTTCTTCCGATAATATGATGTTTTTTTTCGGAAAAGCGAAAATTTTTCTTACATGCAATAAATTGCAAAGTTGTTTAAACGTAAATCGATTTATTACGTTCAGTGGAGATAATATACTGAATTTTTCAACAGAATAGAATGACATACATAAGTATTACCAGATTCGAAACAACCGACTAATTAAATTTAAACCGATAGATGACCCATTCAAAAGGATCCCTACGTGTTAGCAGTCAAAACATAGATTGATAAGGCATTCAGTGAAATACTTCAAAAAGATCTTGTTCGTCTCAATTAAATCTTGGACTACAAGGTAAGGGTTCATGAAAGAAGAGTTTTACTGCAGTTTTCCGTTGCATACGAGACACATAAATATAACGACAGTATATTCCTAGTGTTAACTGGGAATAAATAACTATTGTTTTAAAGTAAGATTTCAAAACTTAATGGTAGTCCAATATGAGATTGAAAGCTAAACAAATGAGAACAATACGTTGCCATGGCACTGACACCAGCTTCTTTTAACATGTGGTCACTGAAATTCATGTCAGTAAAGTGAGACATTAAAGCACTTTAGATTGCCTTTAATAAGAAACATTAGTTGGTTGATTGGAACTTTAACTTGGAAATTTGAAAAACTGTTATCAGATGCCATTTTATTCCGATTTTTTTTAGGATTTTAAGAATTTAAATATTGCCACACCGATGTAAAAATGTTACTTCTTCTGCCTGTGGTTCTTCAATTGCCTCTATTCTCTATTGTAAATGCCTTTATATTGTATAAAGGAACTTTAAAATGTGTTTTCTAATTCCAAATTACTTGTTTTCTTATCTATTTTTAAGCACTACAAACCTTCTGATATTTTAAAACCAAAAAAAGAAGAAAAAAAAACAAATAACACCTGAGTATTTGTGCATTGTTGAAAAGTTTTCGCAGCATATTTTATGTTTGCAACAAGTCATTTTATATTCACACATATGCTAGAACTTTACTTATTTACTTATTTTAATCTCCTTTCTATGCATACTATTTTCGGCTGTAGATTTTGTGTGTTCGTTTAAAGACTCAATAATGTTTAAGAAAATATTCAGTATAAAATATACGACTTAACGGCAATGTCTTAGTGATGACCTTCACCAAGTATACCCCAGTTGTGTGTTAATACTTCCTGTTGATTGAAATTTGGTTCCTCATTCAAAGGTTCTTAGTTCACAAAAAATTTCATTCAATGGAATTCAAATACGATATTATAATGAAAATTAATGTTAAGCAGAAGATTACCACATAATGTTCCATTGAAGTTGCTGTAGTGGCCGCGGTTCAAACCCCAGATCATACAACAACAACAACCGATATATGAAGAAAATATTTCTTCGACGATTTCTTCTCATTAGATTTCTGACAAAAACTCTGAGAGTAAATAAAATTACTGTGAAAAGTTTCTCAATCAACTTGTCATTTGTAAAGTATAAGTCCCGCCACTTATGGATAAAATTAACACACACAATATAAGTGGTGTGAGAAAGTAGGTTGTAATCCTGACTAAGGACTTGTAATAACAAATTTTATATATATATTTTCTATACATGTCCTGATTTCAAACTGTAACAAAATTAGATGCCATACTACCCTTTACGTATGATTACGTTTCGATATTTAGAACTTTTAGAATTTCGCACACGCAAGTGCATAAGTGTTATTCTATTTGCTACCACTACCGTAAAAACAAATATAAACACGCTCATATCCAAGTATGTGTATGTATGTATTTAGTATAGCTTGTATAAGAAGAATTACGCTCTACTTAAGTATTTAAGCCATATAACATGAATGTTTTATCAAGTTGAAGAATATTTTGGAAAATAAGTTTTCCTTCCTACTTTCTATTCTTTTTCTTCAATTGACATTTTGTGTAGATAAACTATTTTCGCAAGGAACAAACCAAAAAAGAAACAAGAATAATGTAAACTTAACGAATGATATGATAAGTCTTTGTATGTGCGTAGATGGAAAACTTTTCGTGAATAAATTTCACAAATGAAATAAGAAGAGATTTGAATAAAACCACCAAATTAAGAAAAAGAGAGAAAGCTATTTTTTTAATATCATATTTCATTACGTCACCCGTATAAAATAAATGTGGCTGATACTACCTTTAAGGATAGATGGTACCACTTTTGGAATATATTTTAATCAAGCGACTCTAATTTACTTCGAAAGAATATAACGACCCTATACAGTTATGATATCAGTAAGCAAAATACATGTTATTAGCTGGCTTTTTTGAAAATTAGTTCCTTTAGAAATTTTTTTGCGATACCACACTGGCAGTCAGGCTACAGTTCTTCTTGCTTCAAGTGACAAAAATTTAGATATTAAACGTGCATTCCCTGATCAATTTGGATGCATACACCTTGGGATTGAAAACTGTGTAGTTTACCATAACCATTACATGGCCTTCTAAATAGCCACCAACTGAGCGGATTAATATTGAATCGTAGATACGCAACAGACTTAAGTCAAAAGCTTGCCAGTGAAAGCAAAAGTAATAGATTCTCACCCAAGCCCTCTAAAAAGTCCCACATACATAAATACATACATAATTGGTCATTACAACTCTTTAGTCACAGATCTCACACCATTTATGTTGTGCGTGTTCAGTCAGGAACCCAACCTAGCTTCTCACACCACTTACGTTATGTGCGTTAATTTTATACATGAGTGGCGGTGCCTACTTTTTAAAGACACCTCCGAACGACAGATTTGTAAGACACTTTTCATGGGAATTTTATTTACTTTCAGGAGATTAAAGGAGTCTCTTGATTCCAAAACAGTTCGCGAGTACATATTCATTATAATATTGTGATCTTTCAAAACGTTCTACCAGAATGTATAATGCGTACTTCAAAACGATCATTTTAACTTGTTATCAGTAAATTTGACGTTGATAGATCATGCCTCACTGATTAGACTATATATATGTATATGTATGTGAGGTGACTTGCCATAGTTGCCAGACTTGCCAAAGTTGTAAAAGAAACTGGCGGACCGATAAGGAAAGAATACAAAAATCAATAACTAGTACATGGCTAATAGGCAATCATTCTAAAATTAATGCGAAAGTATTATTGTGGTAAATGGAAGCCAAATGCTCCTATTTAGTAGGTATTCAAGTGTGGAAAATCCAGCCAACTAGTCTGTATGGCGATTCAATGCACTTGCACTGCTCTATTATTTTTCTCCCTTACTTCCAAACTAAGAATCTCTTAAACCATTGGTATACTTATTGCTTATACTCATCAAGTACATACAATAAAATTTTCTCTTCAGCGTTTTAACTGCCTAAAAACTAACATTAAACTTCCAAAAGAAGTTCACATTTTTTCCTTAAACAAAAAGTTTAACTTTCATTACTTTATTCTGGTGCTATCCAACAGCAAATTGTCGAAATTTTTAAAATTATTGGCCATAATTTTTGAACATTTTTTGCTGCTTCATTGCCTGATTAAACAACCTAATCTTTTACGTACGAATATATTTTTCTTTTCTTTTCTTTGTTCTAATTATTAATAACTTCTAGTACAATACTTTGAAATACAATATTTAACAGATAACTGTACACCATCTTTCCCTTTCCTTGTGCTGGAATTGTCTGCAAAGTTTTTCATTTCTCGTACAAAAATGTAACAGAAATTAGTGATAGAGTTTCAACTATGATGGCTAGTAATTAAAATTAATTGTCTGGCTAACGAGCTGATTAGTAACGCCTTACCAAACGAATAATTTTTTTTTTCATTTACTTGGGTCTTGTAAAACTTTACAGGCTGTACAAAATATTGTATCTTTCATACACATACATATTTACATATGCCTGCCTTGCTTTGGAGTGTAACACGCCAACACCAAGACCAACATTTGTAAAGTGAAACTAGAAAAGTTTTATTAGAATTGAACAAAAAAAATTTTTTTTTTCCTACTTTTTGTTGCAGTAGTTATAGGCCAGAACGTGTTTAGTGTTCTGGAAGTCGAGTTAATTAAAACATGAAAAATTTTTGAGGATAGCATAGTAAAAAAAAAGGATGTCTTAAAAGAGATGTTAAATACACCAGCATATAATTGGAAAATAATAGAAAAGGAACCCAGGACAGCAATAGGCATGTTGTAGTAGTTAAAAGAACAGACAACTCCTAAGAAATTAATATATTATCCCAGAAAACATTGTTGACTGCCAGAATAGGCCAAATCAAGTCTCAATCAATCAAAATAGTAGCGTCATTATAACCCTTCAGTCAGGATCACAACCTAGCTTTCCACATCACTTATGTAGTTTGTCTTAATTTTACTCACGAATGGCGGGACCTACACTCTGAAGTCGACTCTGAACGACAGAGTTTTGAGATACTTTTTCATTGCAATTTAATTTAACCTCAGAGTTTTTGCCAGAAATCTGCTGAGATTAAGTCGCCGAAGAAATATTTTTTATGCCACTACCACGGTTGGAAACAGGATCCGCTGGACTGCCATTTGCATATAGTCTGTATGGTGTACGATTTTTTATATGTTCAAAAAAGGCCACTGATCTTGTAGAGAATTTTCATATAGTTTTGGCCAAAAATTTATTTCTTTTTTTTAATTGAAAATCTCTGTTCTATTTTCATAATACAATGAAATCTAAGAAATCTGCTCTTAAAACTATATCGGTTCTGGTATGTATTGTGTTGCTATTTCTTTTTCAGCAAATGCCAATAATTGTGATTTGTGTTTCTAAAATTTTCTATCATTTCCTTTAACCCTGACCTATTTTTTTATTTTTGTTTTCAGCATTTGAATCTGAAATCAGCTTGCAGTCATGTTGCAAATGCCTCTCAATATTTGCAAATGTTTAGAAATTCATTTGATTTTTTGTACTTTTTTTTTTTTTTTTTGAACAGAAACATTTTTTCCCCTCCTGTGTATGTTTATTGAGCTAAAAAATCGAAAATCCCTTAAGCTCTTTAAAACAACTTAAAAGTAAAGAGAAAAATGTAATAAAAAATATTACATCCATTTCCCTAGGGAATATGAAAACACACATACAAAGTCGTATTAGAAATCATCAAATAAATTTAAAAGAAATCATATGCAAAAGAGCCAAAATCATCATCATCTTCCTCAGGCATCTTTAACAAATACTCGTACATGCATACATAAAAGTATGAAAAGTACAATAAAAACGACACAATTATCGTTATGGTATGCCATTAATAAAGAAAGAGAGTAAAAAGAATCAATTAAAAAACAACATTTGAAAAAAGGAGAAAATCACCATAACTAGGTTCATCAAGAAGTAAAAGGAAGTGTGAGAAACAAACATAAATTGACCAGCATAGAAATGTTTGCAAATGACTATAACGGTAAAAAAAACAGATGTTAGAAGAAAATGGGAATTATTGAAACCCTCTTTAAGGGGCTTATGGTCCATTTTAGTCTCTTGTTATTTTCTCTCCAACTTTTTCCTTCTTTTATGGCTTTCCTACTTTCTGTGGCATTTCACTTCAATCTCTCTCCTCTAAAAAAAACGACACCTTTAATACCTTTAAAAACTGTGTACAAAAATGAAATTTATTACAACTACAACAACATGATTTAAATGATTTACTAGGTGATGACATTTTTGGCTGAATAATAAATAGTTAAAGAGTCAAACAAAGGCATGGCATGAAAATACTGAAGTCTACAGTGCCATACAGATATTTTCGAACACTTGGAAATTACACAAATCAGATAAAACTGCAGGATGGGATTCATTCAACCAACATGTTCTTTAATTGGTCGTTACAACTTTTAGTCAGGTTAGCAACCTAGCTTCTCACACCAACCATATTGGGTGTGTTAATTTTTCATGAGTGGTCTACTGGTTAATATCAATTCCGAACGATAGATTTTTGAGACACTTTCATGACAATTTTATTTTACTCTTAGAAGATTGTTCCAACAACAAATTGTTTGCCTATTCTATACGAACAAAGTCGTAAGGAATGGATCAACTCTGGAAGACAGTAGATGATAGAAACACTAAGTCTTTTCCCCATTCAGGTGTTTACTTATGTTCACAACTGTACGAACTTATTGCCCTTTAAACCAGCAAAAACATTACACGCACTTTATTGCCCCATTTCGGAAACGTTACAACACTTTATTACACCTCGTTATTGTTTGTTTCCCAACCAAAACTCGTATTTAATTATTGCCTGGAAACATAGAAATTTTTATTTGCCATTCAAACAGGAACAAGAAAATTATTAAGCAACGCAAACAACTAATTTAGGGTCAAGCTGAAATGGAAGGAAGCAAAAGTAAAAAAGCCTGAAGGGAAAATTACAATAATAAACGGTTCAATATAAGCCACGTGAAATAGAACGAAAAAAAGAATTGAAACATAAACTTGAACAGGAAATGTTTATGGAACATTTTATACAAATTATTTCGTTTCGTACCCTTTTAATAATTATTTCATGTTGTTGGACAATTTATGCAAATCTGATTTAAAAATTGATAACAAAACAAAAATGTTTATTTTTAATAATAATAATGCATTTCGAACACGAAGAGTCATTTTTCTGGTGATTATTTTTAAAACCATTTAATCACAGGGTAGTTGAAAAAAAGAAAAACACGAATTTCCATGTAAACAATACATATTAGTTTTTAATTCATTATTTTTAATTTTTCGATTATCTGGCTTTACAATGCTTTTCTTTAGCTTTTGTTTAGCTCTTTCATATGCAACAGTTTTTGTATATTTAAGATTTTATTAATGACAACCACACTAGAGATAATAAACAACTCAGTAACGTAGAGGACGAGCATATACCAACAACAAATTTCAACAGGAAACTATTACTACAATATATCATTCAATTTTATACCCTTTCTTTCAGGACTTAGAACTTCAGAAAAAGAAACCATACAACACCAGACAAGTTAAACAATATTATTCGGCCTTATGGTACCCTAATTTATAATCGTAATTATTTTTTATGAATAATAACGGAGTATTTTGTCATTACATAAAGGTTACAGAATGTTGGTAACTTTTGCCTTATTAATGGTATATCGATATATACTTACTTACTTAATTGAGCATTGCAGTTAGGATTGCGACCTAGCTTCTCACACCACTTATGTTGTCGGTGTTAATATTATACATGAGTGGCGGACCTGCAGTTTGACGTCGACTCCGAACAATAAATTTTTTGAGAATAGTTTCATGACACAGAAAATAGCAAAATAGTGTCAAGTCGCACCTTTTTAACGGTCAATTGACATCACCATTTCAGCTAATTAAACGCCCATCAAAAATTTGACACAATAAATCGATTGTGGCATGAAATGTGTAGCTGGTTGCACCATTGTGTTGAAACCAAACATCGTTCACATCAATACCATTCAGAGCGAATACAAAAAATCGGTAATCATGGTGCGATCGGTATCTCCATTGACCGTAATGGGTGCACCGTCCTCATTTTTAAAGAAATTTGGACCAATGATGTCTTAGCTTCACAAGCCTCATCAAACAGTCACTCGTAATGAGGGCCTTGGCTTCGGTAAAACCGCCATATACGGCGATTTGGCTTATTAATGTACTCACTAAGATGAAAATGAGCATCATCCGAAAAAATGATTTTTTGGCAAAGTCGACATCATAGTGCAGTTTTTCGTTGGCCCAATAACGTAAACCGTTTCATTATGTACAGTGGAGATAATATACTCAATTTTGTTACAGAATAGAATCACATAAGTACAGACAAACTCGATCAAATTTAAACCAATAGATGGCCCACCGGATACCTTAAAGTAGCTGACATCTCCGAGTATGTGACTTATAGCATAACTGGAAAATAAAAAATGTTCATATTTATGTATTTACAATTATAATGTACTTCTATTTTGCTTGAATGTCACTTCAACTTTTAATAACATTTTATCATAATTTTTCTTGAAAACAATTAAATATTGCTCAAACACAACATAAGTATGTAAACAGCCTAGTATTTCATACCAAAAGTTAACATTTACATGTTTACATATGTAGCGTATGAGTAATATTTAATTACTTTGTAGAATATCACTCATACGCACGATATGTAAACGTTTTCATGTTTACATATGTAGCGTATGAGTGATAGTTAATTGTTTTGCGAAACATTAGTCATACGCACCATTTATAAACACGAACATGATTACAGCAATTAAAATGTTATATTTTGAGATTGTAAATAACAAAACCAATACGTTTAAAATAAATGCGACATTTGCTTATTAACGTACCCACTAAGATGAAAATGAGCTTCATTCGAAAACAATATTCTTTTTTTGGCGAAGTCGACATCATCGTGCAATTTTTCGTTGACGCAATAAATCGCAACGTTGTTCAAGCGTAAATCGATTCATTATGTTCATTGGAGATAATATCCTGATTCCGATAGTTCAAATTTAAACCGATATATGGCCCATCCGATAGAAGCTTTATTTCTAATATACTCCCCTATCATCCTATGATGGTTGTAGGTTGTAGGGTATTAAGACAAAGAAAATTACTGTAAAACAAAATGATTGATGGCATCTGAAATTAATCATGAAATGATGCATTACCGAGATCATTAAATGACAGTAGAATACAATATCTGGTCCACAATTTCACACATAAACACAAAAAACAGACACATAGAAGAATTTATGCACATCTGCACAATATAAATTGATTTATTCTGCGACTCATACACAAGCACATGCCTTGCCACAGGACTAGAGAAGAATTCAAGTGCATAAAAAGAGAGCATAAATAAGAAGAGAATTTTAATGAAAACAGTAAATAAACATGTCGTAGCAGTATTGGTGGTAGTAGGCAATGATATTGTTACCTAGAATTTTGTTACTATTATTGTACGTTTATTGTTCTTATGTTCCCGGTTATTCTTCTTTCTTTCTTGCTTTAGAAAACATGTAATCTATGTATTGATGTTTTGTTAAAACATGTTCATAGTATGTATATGTATGTGTGTCAGTGGAAATATTTTTCTTTTCTCTGCGTATAAAAATAGTTTACAATTGTAGTTGATGTTGTTGTTGTTGATATTATGTTCATATTTTTGCTTGTGTAATTTATACATGACTGCCTGCCTTCCTTTTTCATTGTTAATGTGACAGCTGCATTGATATTTTGCTACTACCGTTGCTGTTTAAGTTTACAATGCTATTTTGAATGAAGCATGCACATTTGCTTACAGACGCTATTTTATTTGCTTTGTTTCTTTTCTGTCTGTCGTTCAAGCGTTGTTCGAAAATCTAGTGTATTTTCATTTTTCATTTCCGTTCTGTTACGTGTCACAGTTATAAAATTCATTGAACAATTTAATGTATTCAGTTTCTTTGTTAAGTTGAATAAGAAATATTGAAATAAAGAAAAAGATTGATACATATGTATACACATACAAACATACATACATACATACATACATACATACATACATACATAATTGGTTATTCCAACGCTTCATTCAGGATTACGATCTAGCTTCTCCCACCAATTATGTTGTGTATGTTAATTTGTATACATGTCGACTCCGAACGACAGATTCTCTTGAGAAACTATTTAATGACAATTTTATTTCATTCTCAGAGTTTTTGCCAGAAACCTGTTGAAGGGAAGTAGTATTCCGTTTTGTTCGTGATATCTGAACAGGGGTTTGAACCGTAGCCGCACGTCTAACAAGCTAACACAGTACCTACTAGATTTCGGTGACTACATATATATAATACAAAGCAAAAATGAACACTGAAATATAACATACATATGTATATAGGGTGGGACATCGATCGGTTTAAATTAGAAAATTCGGTTATTTCATTTTATTCTGTCAGAAAATTTAGTACAGTATCTCCACTGAACGTAATGAACCACTTTGTGCTTCACTAGATGGACCAACGAGGCATCACTGGCCCATAATTCTTTAAAAATGAGGATGATGCAACCATTACGGTCAATGGAGGAACCTATCGCATCATGATAAACGATTTTGTTGTACCCGCTCTTCATGGTATTGATGTGAACGTTGTTTGGTTTAAACAGGATGGTGCAATTAGCCACACATCTCAAGCCACAACCGATTCATTGCGCCAAATGTTTGATGGGCGTTTAATTAGACGAAATGGTGAAGTCAATTGGCTGTCAAGAAGGTGCGACTTGACGCCGTTGGACGATTTTCTGTGACTTGCCTTTGAAGAAAAGTGTTAAGCCGACAAATCAGAGACAATTGAGCATTTGAAGGCCAACGTTCGTGATGCCATTGACGAGATACGACTTCACACATTCGAAAAAGTGCGCAAAAACTGGTCCAATCGAATTTAAACTTTTAAATCGCAACCCTTTACTACAGAGTGAAAGAGTACAATTAAATATAACATACATATGAATGTGAAGCAATGTATTCATTTTTCCATGCCCTAGCTAGTCTTTTATTTTCCGAAAACATATTCTAAAAATCATGCTTAGAGGCCATCTACTAAAAATACTTTGACCTCGTTATACGATTTTTGTATCGCATGATTAAACCATGTTTTGCTTTCGAAATCATTTATATCAAAACTAATAATCCCTCTCGAATGAATAACAATTTCAATTTCCATTATCAGTTCAAGGTTATAACATATACACATTATACACATACACACACACTCACACACATTTGACTTTTTCAAATCATATTCATATCATATTGCATTGAGCAGAAGTAAAGAGTAAATTTATCCACAATTCTCTGTTATTTATGTAAAGCCTTCAATAGACCTGTTACAACAGCATCGTTCATTCATATCATTGAAATGCAAATTCAAATGCAACCACAATTTAATTTACAACAGCAAAGTGTGAATGAAAATAAAAGTGAATACCGAAAAATTTTTTGTTTTATCTTGATGCATCTTCCATTATTACATGCTGCATATAATAAAATGAATATGAATGGAATTTTTCAATGTCATACATGGGCATTAACAGAGGTATCGAGACGTAGGTTTATGGCATAGAATTAATAAAAAATAATGTTAAAAAAATAATGTTTTGTTTTTCTCTTTTTAATTCTAGTTTTGTTTAAAAAAATGTTTTAAAACCTTAACAACAATCCCACTCTATAAGTGTTTACTGTACTATTCTTTGTGCCTGTATGTTTATGCATTTTTTTAACCTTCATTTCAATTTCATTTTCTTAGTTTGTTGTGCAATTTTAAAGATAAAACTCTGTCTAGAGTAAAGCAAAATGAAACACAAAAAAAGAGCATATAAAAACAACAACAAGAACCAAGAACCATCATACACAGCAATAACGATAAAATTGTCAGGATAACGAAAAAGTAAGTGATTTTATTCATTCAATTTTATTTTGTTTTTACTTCTGCTGTTGCTGTTGTGCAGCTCTTCTCTCCACTTATGCTCCAACATCATTGCAACAAATGTAAGCAGCTACTAGAAATTGTTTTTAAGACCTACACAGTAAGTCGAGAAGATATATTAAGTTCTAGGAAATGTATGTAACTCACTAAACAGAAATAAAGAGGACGCACGAAACACTTCTCTATAAAATCTATTAACAACCTATTGATCGAATTTCCGCCTACTTTAACGCATCTTTCCAGAAGTCTCTGCTTCTTGCGCGCCTTTGCCAGTTGGTCACACCAATCGATGACAGAGCTGCCGCGATTTGGTCTTTCCAACATACAAATGGTATTCCTCTTCGCCGATTTTCGTTAATCATTCGCCGGAACATCTTTTCCATCCGAAAGACATGAACAAATCAGCTCAGTTGCTGGTTGCTAATGGGCAGCACATCATCTATGAAGTTGAGGAGCTCACACAGCTCATTATTAGCACGAATGCGGAAATCAATGCAAACTCGCATTGGACCGAAGATCGCACGTAGGACTTTTCTCTCGAAAACCCTCAAAGCTGCTGCGCAGTGCTTAATAGTGTCCGTGCCTCAACACCACAAAGTTAGTTTTGTCGTACGAGAAAGATCTCTGCTACTCACTTGCCTATTGGGAGCGCAAAAGTACCTGTTGGCAAGAGTGATGATACGTATGATTTCCAGACTGACATAATTTTTGCTAGTAACGGCATATCAGTAACCTTCAGACCTTAATATCTCTACAGAAACCTCGATATTCTGAATATCAAATTCCCAAAAACTTTAAGGTACTGCAGAAATTTTCAGTCAACCTACTAAAGAAGAATTCAATTTGGACTAAAACAAACCCAAGCCATGACGATCGCTTGAATTTATAAACTTTTACAGGGCATTTCTTAATAATTCATTCTGTATATTACAAGTCGTAGTTGATCGACTCTAATTTTCTAACTTCTGCTGTTTCTTCTCCCTTTGCCACCATATTTTTGTATGAACATTTTTCACTTCCGGTTTTTTTCTCGTTTCATACATTTTTTCATTTTTGTCAACAACAGCAGCCATTGGCAAAAAGCAAGCAACACTGTAACAACACTTCCACTACATAAAACACCATGATGAGGATGAAATATCATTCATCAGTTATAGTGGTTGATGTTGTAACTGTTTTTGTTGTTGTTGTTGGCACTATTAGAGCAATGCTTGGTTATTTGAATGAATGACTGCATAGCTGGCAACGTGGCTGGATGGATGGATGGATGGCTAACGCAGATAAAACCCGAGTCTTACTGTAATGGTATCCAACATTTCATGCTCATGCTCTTCAAAGGATAGCGCTGCAGTAAAAACACACATAAAATAGTGAAGATGTGGCAAAAGTGTAATAAATACTATGGATGAAGCAAAAAAGATTTAAAAAAAAAATTCCTGAAAACGGTGACAAAAATATAGAAGATAAAAAGAAGATGAGGAACAAAAGAAATTATTAAATATCAGGCCAATAAAGTTAAAGGAAATAAAAATATTCGAAAGGATCTTTGCTTTCCACTGAAGCACATTTGCTTTGGAAATTAATTAATTAAAGTCTAAAAATTAGCGAAACATTTAAATTAATTTAACAACATTTGAATGATATCATGAGGGTGCAATAACCTGCTGCTCCAAAAGGAGAAACATGTGAGAATTAAGTGTTACCTTATGTGAACTATGAGTTGAATGCATAAGAATGTCAACAGTAAGCTCTCGAATTGCAGGCAGGTTACAATGTGAAGCGATTTGTTTTTTTTTTTTTTGGTGGTCGAAACGTCTTTAATATTTGCACCACACTTATTTGAAATATGATATCTTATATCTTTAGAGTCATTTGCTTTTTTTGGTAAGGATTCGCTCATAACAAATTTCTTCACAGCCATCTTACAACTATTTTTTTTTAATCGCCAATCTTCTAATCGGCCCAGTTTAGTTTACTAGACGTGAGGCCACGATTCACACATTTCCAACGAAATAAAATATGAAAATATATTTCTTCGGCGACTTCCTCTAAGGAAATTTCGGGCAAAAACTCTAAGAGTAAAATAAAATTACCATGAAATAGCTTCTCAAAACTCTGTCGCTTGGAGTCGACTTTAAGCCACTCATGTATTAAATTAATACACACAACATAAGTGGTGTGAGAAGCTAGGTCGTAATCATGACCATAGGGTTGTAATTATCAATTATGTATGTATGCGTAATTCCATTTGATTACCTTGACGTGATATGTTATACGTTTCATTTCATCTTATAAATAACTTTTGAAATCGTTAGACTTTGAAACCATTGAAATGCGTTCTACAATCCATTCAATCCATGACTTTTTAAGTCAAATTTTTAAATGAAATTACTTTTGGATAAATTTCTTATTCATGTGGCTGAAAAAGTTGTTATAATGTGACAAATAGCACCAGACCTTTAGAGGGGGAGACAAACATAAAATGTATATTTTTAATACCTTTAACAACACAAAATTCATCACCATATAATCATAAAATTACATACATATATCTTAAAAACTGTACTGAAACATATTCATCTTTAATATTCATATGCAATTTATTGGAGCAACTAAACGAAAAAAAGTGAAATACACTCTGTAAATAATCATTCGATTTTAATGTCATTTCGTTCTTTTGTTTGTCTTCTATGATGATCATTATTGTTATCAACATCATTTTTGTATGCCACTCCAATACGGCATGCGTGCTTTTACACACGAAAAACTCTTACTCTATGTACCACAAATAGATTTTAAAAAGCAACTGAAGGAAATTTGAGAGTGTTTGCTTTGCATCTCCTTGGAATAAATTCCTTTTCCTAGTCTTCAACATTTTTACTATTTTTATTTTTGTTTTCTTTCGTTCCTTTTTGACACCTTAACATATTCTCATACACATTGTTGCCACATACTTATGCTCACTTCTCCTCGTTACCATCATGTTCCAGATAATTCTTTTTAAAATTTTTTTTTCTCCTTTTCCTAAACAAATTGGAAGAAGGAAAGCACTAGAAAGGTTAGAAAAAACGAATCATTTAATACATGGAATTTATTCGATATTCAACCACCCTCTAACTTATTTTCGATTTTCTCTCCAATTTCTCAAAAATCACCTCCACTATTTCTTCCTAGAGATACTATATCAAGAATTTTACTTCAGTTTACTTTGTTGGTTGTCCCCAATGCTTAAGAAGCATAAAAGATGCAAGAAAGTCTAGAGAAGGCAAAGAAAACCAACACTACTTGGTATATCAGTGATGCAGCAGGTAGTACATCACAATGATAGATCAAAAAAAGGTGGGAAAGTAAGAGGGTTAAAGTAAAGGCAACCAGAATAAGTACACACTTAAGCATGTGTAATGATAGTGGCATCGCATAACATGGAAATCAATTTTATTGATAACATTTTACAACAGCAGCAGTCTTCTACACACCCTAACAATAATAGCATTTTTCTCAATTCACTTCACAGTTCAAAGAAAAGTAATATGCAGCATGAAGGTGGGACAGGCAGCTAGGGTAAGAAGCAGTTGTGGTTTTTACTTTTCTGCAGGGACTGCAATACTTTAAAGAGCAAAATAAAAATATTCACTTGTTTTTTTATTTTTTTGTGACTTAAGTATTAATACGGCAGTTTTACTAGGTACACATAATTTTTGTATATATTGATGAACGTATAGTTCGCCGAATAGACTCTAAAATATAAAGACACTGATTCCAGCAGAATCTGTTGCTTGAAATTAAAGTAGAGCATTCTATATCAAACAAAAAAAAATTGCAAATGACAAATGAAGCAACGATTGTCCATATGAAACATGAATAAATTTACATATGGACCGTATGAGTGATATTCTGCAAAATGATTAAATATTACTCATACGCTGCATATGTACACATAAAAATGTAAACTTTTCGTATTAAATACTAGTCTGTTTACGTATATATGTTGCGTATCAGCAATATTTAATTGTTTTCAAGAAAAATTATGATAAAATGTTATTAAAAGTTGAAGTGACATTCATGATGATTGATGTAGAAATACGCCAGTTGCGCCACAAATCATTCACTCAAAGATGTCAGTTGCTGTAAAGTATTCGGTGGACCATATATCGGTTGAAATTTAAATCATCGGTTATTTCTAATCTGTTAATATTTATGTCATCCTATTTTGTCACAAAATTCAGTATATTAACTCCGTTGGACGTAATGAATCGATTTACGCTTTAGCAACGTTGGGATCTATTGGTCAAACTAGAAACTGCACGATGATGTCGAATTCGCCAAAAAAAAAAATTAATCTTTTCGCATGTAGCTCATTTTCATCTTGCTGGGTACTCTAATAAACAAAATTGTCGTATTTGAGGCTCAGAAAACCTACACGTGGTCTTTCAGAAGCCAGTGCACCCATTATGAGCATATATCGTGTATCATTGGCCCATATTTGATTGAAAATGAGGACAGCGCACGCATTGTGGTCAATGGAGACATCTATCGCACATTGATTACCGATTTTTTGAATTCGCTCTTCATAGTAATGATGTGAACGATGTTTGGTTCCAACAGAATGGTGCAACTTGCAACACATTTCATGTCACAATCGAATTTTTGTGTCAAACGATGTCATTTGGTCCCCAAGATGCTGTGATTTGACACCGTTGGACTATTTTCTGTGGGGCGCCGTTAAATAAAAGTGTTATGCAGAAAAAATCAGAGACTATTGAGCATTTGAAGGCCAACATTTGTGATGCAATTGTCGAGATACGACCACATACACTCGAAAAATGAACGAAAATGTATCTTATTGAATGAGGAACTGTGAGACTTGCTGCGGCAGCTATATGACTGAAATAATATTCAATTTCTAGCCGTGCTGCTACAGTAACAGCGTGTTGGTGGAGATGGTATTTGTTTAATTCGCTAAGAATCTGACATATTCAATGAGAAAGATAGATAAAGAAAGTTTCTACATACGCAGAACTAATTGGAAATTAAAAATTGTAATCATTATAATCCATCAAAATTTCTGTTGCCACTCTGTTTCCCAATTAAATTAATTGAATGAGTCGGGTTGAAGTCACTTTAGTCCATGTGCTGTTCTGCATGTTACCACACGCAGCTAGTTAGAGGGAGTTTTATATTGAATTGATTTTGTTTTGTAAAAGTGTCCTTTTTTTGTTTTGTAATGCTTTCTAATATTGAAAACCTTTTTCAATTAACAAATAACAGATAATGGCTTAGTTTATTGAAAAGCCACCCATATTTTGTTGAAAAGAAATGTCAATTGTCCTTAAGTAATGAAACGTAAACATGATACGACATATTCTGGGTACTCTCTTTTAATTTCATCAGGAATTGGAACATATTTTTTCCGCCATGAACATATTTCAACACAAAATTTAATTCAATTTCTATTATAAATTTAAAATTTGATCATTTTGAAGATGATGACATGATGTTTCATGTCATTTTTGCGTATTATTTTCATTGTTTTTCAAATGGCATTTCAATGTTACCAAATTTTGAAAAAAAAAACTAAAAAACTAAAGTGGAAACAAAAAAATAAAAACAGAGAAATGTGTGAAAAAAATACCAACTGAAAATGGTTTTATTGTTCAGTTTAGTAAATTTGTGACGTTAAACTCATAAATCAATGTCAATCACGTTTTGATTTGTCATAAAATTTCTTTCTTGTTTGTATGTGTTTTTTTTGTTCGTTTTTTTTTTTTTGTAGAGCGATGACAAGGATGAAGACAAATTTGGCAATCAACTAAGTGAAAAAAAGTAAAGAAAAATTTAGTTTAAAGTCGATTCCGAAAGATAGATTTTCGAAAAATTTCTAATGGCAATTTTATTTACTTGCAGAGTTTTCTCAGAAATCTGCTGAGGGGTAGTCGTTTTGTTGGAAACGTGGCCAAACCTCTGATAAGCGAAGTCGCTAACAACTAGACTACGGCGGCCATATTGTTATTATTATATCTTGCTACTTCTCTTTTAATTTTATCATGCTGCACGTTTTCCTTTCCCGAATATGTAAGGCAGCCATTGTTATGTGCTGCATGACAATTCAATTGTCAATTGTCATCATCTTCGTCTGCCATTATTGTTGTGCATGAATACTTAAACAATGTTGCTGGTTGTTGCTACAATTGTCGTTTTTTCTATTATTTTTGTGTTATTTTCGAACGAGGTCTTCGACCTTGATAATGTACTAAAGTACATATCCAATTGTCGATAACGAAAAACCAATAACAAAATATTATCGTTACGAAATTGCCAACTTCTAGAGTATTCAAGCTAAGGGATTATGGTTATTTTATGCTGTCTTGTCGTTTCAAGCTAAAGTCCTATTTTTCTTTACCTTATTACTTATTTACCCATGTAATATTTCAATATTGGAGACACTGGAGAATATTGCGATATTTATTTATTTGTTGCTAAAGGGGAGATATGAAATAAGGATTACAATGTAACAAGCCTGACAAGCAAAAGCAACAGCCATAGCAATATAATTTGAAGCACTTTTAAAAGGTAGATATGGAATTAGTAAAAAAAAATGTTAGGAAGTAATAAAGATAAGGAAATTGCATGCGGAAGCAATGTGTATCTGCAACGACAATTACCTGGTGATTTTCTAAATTAACTGGAAACGAAAAAAAAAATATTTTCACAACACTTTCATGATTTATTTTATTGTTTTATTTCTATATTTCAGAATAAAAACAAACCTTTGTCAATTACGTTTTGGCAAATGAAATTTAAATTGATTTTGACCATGTCCCTGACAAAGGCATTGATAGCGATTGACATTGCAGTCTTGTACTTCTATCAGATGACATCGCAAAGAAAAATTCAAAAACTTACTGCATGATTACCCAGTAAACATAATGTAAGTAAAAATGCAAGTCACTGACCAAAAAATGTAAGTCATCGACCAAACATGCAGGTCATCGATCACAAAATACAATTCAGCGTTCAAAACATGAGAGTCATCGACTAAAAAATGCAAGTCATCGACCAAAGAAAAATATAAGTCATCGATCAATAAAATGCAAGTCATCGACCAAAAAAGTGCAAGTCACCGATCAAAAATATAAGTAATCGACAAAAGGACTGCAATTCATCGTTTAAAACATGCGAGTCTTCGACTAAAAATTGCAAGTCACCGACCAAAGAAAAATGTAAGACATCGACCAATAAAATGCAAGTCATCGACCAATAAAATGCAAGTCCCAAAACCAAAAATAGATAAGTAATCGACAAAAGGACTGCAATGCGATAATTTTGCGAGGTTTATATAGAAAATATTTTATTGGTCCTTTGAATAAAACAATTAACATCGTCGGCTATATCTCTGATCCCAAGTAACGCTCGACTGTAAGACATCCTAATAGCGCACTATTTCCCTTTTGCCCATAATTCCATTTTTTATCCGATTTTGCCCGACATTTATAGAGCATATTTTTTTTGATAATTTGAAAAAAAAGTTAGCTTCGTCGACTATACCTCCGGTTCCAAATATGGCCCGACCGTAAGAATGCTTGATGCCATGGCTATTTTATTTTTAACCCATATGCGCTTATCACTCCATTTTTAAAACGGTAAAATATTGATCAGCTGTGTGGTAGGTATACCATATAGATTCCAATAAATACAAAAAATTCATGTTTTTACGAGAAAAAAAAGTTGGGCATATACGGGTTAAACGAAAAAACCAACTTAAGGTAAAGTATTGCACTATTTTCTCTCTTTTATTTTTCTCCACTATCATGATTTCTTTGCCTAAGGACTTTTTTAAGTTTTTTCTTTATTTTTCAATAGCAAAAGAAAAAAATTATACACACCAAAGCCATGTATAAACGTAATTTGAAACAAGTTAAGGCTAATGCGTTGCTGACAGGCAGACAATATTGCAGGTATAAAATTTAAATGGCTAGGGAATTCAAAAACAGTAAGAAAATTGAATGAAATCAATGAATTTAAATTAAATTAATTAGTGATAGAGTTTATGACAGAAATCGAATGTAAGGATTGAAAGTAATTTATCTTTTAAAGCAGACTTGTGTGCTGGTGCCCATATGGACTATTTGGAGGTTATTAAGGCTTCTTACGAATTCTTATAATATAAATTATGCCGCTTTTGTAGTCTTTACAAGTTGACTTCCAGAAAATCTGATTATTTCTGAAGCTTACACTGCTCAATAAAAGCTTCATCCTATTAATACTGCTTTTGACAGTGTTGAATTGGCTTATTGTCCTCGGACAATTTTTTTTTTATTTTTTTTTTTGTCGTTAGGAAAGGTAGAACTATAAAATTGTTTTTAGCAACTTTTATCAAAGAAAATAAAAAAATAAAAAATATTTAAAGAGCAAAAACCATATTTAAACTGATAATAATAGAATAGTGTGGGGGGATGGTAAACCATAACAAAATTTCAAATTTAATGAAAGCGAACAAAAACACACAGAAAAACATAAGAAGTAATCCAAACAAGATTTCTTATCATTATCAGTGCGTTGAAAATAAATATTCAGCAGGAGTCAAGACTGTCTGGTGGTGCCTTGACTTTTGCTAAAGACAAGGCAAAAACAAATAAAAACTTGAATTTTATGTTTAACAAAAAAAAGGAAGTCTTTGTGGCGCCAAAACAGAAAAGAAATCTGTTTTCCCCCGTAGATTGTAACAAAGAAATCTTGAAGTTAAATTTACTTAACTTCACCTTAAAGTCACATTCTTTTGTTATAATGTGGAGGTGGCTCCCTTATAAATCTTTAGAGAAATAATTCTTTTCTTTTTATTAATATTTCCTTTTAAATTGTTATTAAATTTCTTATAAACAATAATTCTTAATTTTATATTCTTTAAATTTATTTTCAATTTTCGTTTTTAAATCAATTAAATTTTCTTGTGGTTTTCTTATAACCACAGTGTTCCTAGGAAGAGATGAAATCGTAAATATTTCCGCAATAAATTTACAGTTAGTCGAGCGACTGGAAAGTTATAAATTTTCTAAAACCTAAAACCTCAAAGTATAATTAAATTTTTACAAAGGAACTGCTTGTTATACTGTAAACGATATAAAGCCTGAAAAGGAGAGAGGATATGGCCAATTTGCGCTTAAATTTTTTGCCTTACATGGTAATGAATTTTATTTATTATCCTGTGGTTTAAACGGATTTTCTACAATATTTTTTTTTTATTTATTTATAACACACATATACATAAGTGAGACTTTTCAGTGTCAAATAGAACACACACTCACACAACAGAAATTTATGAAAGAGGCGAACGAACGCTCACTCTATGTAATAGAATGAGGAAAAATTACAATATTTCCAACAAACAAAAAAATATAAAGCGATGGCAGGCTAGTGGTTAGGATAGAGGAAGAACGAATAATGACAAATCGATATACATACTGTAAGCCAACACATTGGCCTTTAGTAGTTTTACTTATGAGGGACACCAGACTTGTAAATTTATAGGAAATCCATATATCTTCCAATCCAAAAAATTTTTTGCGATGTTATACCTACTAGACCACGGCGACTTCAGAAAAGGGTATCCTACAAGATATTAAAGGTTCAAAATAGTTTGGGTAAAAAATAAAGCAATTAAATTAAATTTTCATAATTTTTTTTTTTTCAAATGACTTAATTATGTGTCCACTTAAATTTTAAGTCTGATATCAATCCCGTCCCAAAACATTTTTTATAATGAATAACTATTTAAATTTTTGTTGTTAATTAATTATTAAGCATATGAAATTAATAAAAATTAGTTGTTTTTGTTTCCACTTTTCTTAAATTTTTTAATTTTTACAAAAATGAAAAATTTTACATAAGTGACTTAATTGTGTGTCCACAAGTGTAGGTCTAATTTTGACTGGAAGGACTGTAATGAACAATTATGTTATGTATTATCATGGGTGGGTGAATATCACATTTAAGAAACATCAAACGGCTGTATTGTAAATTACTCCTGAGGATAGAGTAAACCAATCATTTAAATTAAACTAAAGAAACTCTAGCTCAACGAGTACAGCCTTTTATTTGTGATCTTATTCTGTTAAAGATTTGCACAACTTACTTATTTTCATTTAACAAATTCGAAAAAAAATTCTTTAAATAAATTAAAAAATAACCATAGAAACAATATTTCTATTTTCCTAGAAAAAAAAGTTCTTTGTAAACAATTTCAATTATTTTTAATAAAAAGGAATTAAACAGAAGACAAAAAACAAACAGCTGAATTGAGAAACAATACAACACAAAAGTATCTGGAAAATTTGTTCAATTGATTTTCTGTTATTGTTTAATTAAATGTACAAAAATACACACGTACAGAATAAATTAAAAATATAAAAATTTTATATAAAAATTAAACAAACGGTAGGAAGGTAAGAAAGAAAGCTTTTTAAAAAATAATAAAAATAAATGAACAAATTGCCAATCAAGTACATACTACAGCAGCAATAATTCAATTACTTTTGCTTTGTTAGGAAAAAAATAAAATCGGAAAAATTATTTTCATCTTGAGTAAATTGGAAAAAAATCATAAAAATTGTTCAAATCAACGATTCGAATATTAATTTATTCATCAGATTATCTGTCAGGAAATCTTTTCTCTTTCTCTCTCTTCTTTATTGTTTTCTTTGTTCACATAATGTTCTTGCTGTGCTTATTGTTACGCTTGTTTGTTACCATAAGAATGGCTTCCATTGCTGTTTCTATAATTACGAACACACCACGAATACATGCTGGCTTTCTCGTTATATTCGTTATGTACGCACTTCCGTTTCCCCCATTTATGTTACAATAACGCGTGCTTGCCTGTTGCTTTTATTCACGTTTCTTTTTCGTTCTTTTGATTTATGATTACATTGCCGGTTTATGAACATCGAAAATCAGTTTAAAACAATTTAATAAAACATTTAACAATTACTTGTATTTAATTCTTGTATTTGATTTTAATTTCTGTTTTTAAATGTATTATGCCTTGACAGTATTGGTTGAATTATTTATTGAAAATTATTAATTGGAATAATTATTATTATGGCATGTGGTAAATAATATTTTTACAATAAAATATTAATGATTACCACTATCGCAATTATCCATGCGTAAAAGTGAAAAAATATGATATTCAGTTAGGAGCATAAAGCTGTCAGATGAAATCTACTTTTGGCTCGATACATACACTCTTACCAAAGATATGCAATAGATCCTATACATGCACACATAATTGGTCATTACAACCCTTCAGTCAGGATTACGAGGTAGCTTCTCACACCACTTATTTTGTGTGAGTTGATTTTATACATGAGTGGCCAGACCTACAGGGAAAATTTTTTAGTCTCCCGGAGTTGTTTACCAGATACCTGCTGTGAGGCAGTCGTCGAAAGGAATATTTTCCACATATTTCGTTTTGTTGGGAATTTCTGACCTGGAGTTTTAACCGTGGCTTCATGTGTAATAAAGCAACACATTACATACTAGACTACGACGACTTCAAACAGATCCAATACTCTGACTACATTAAGAAGGACAAACTTTTCGATGTTAGGGAGTTCGCTTCTCACTTAGGATAGGAAAATTAATCCCACAGTGTAAAGGGCATGCCCTCCTCAAATGGAGGCTTGTGGTAAACGATTTGCTAATTGGGCCACATCGGAAAAGATTAATTGTGTGCAAATTACATATCATGACGATCATACAATTTTGATTAAATTTACAGATCCCTGTAAGAGCCGTCGTCTACGGTTCAAACCCCATGCCAGACATCTCGATAAAA
The DNA here is from genome assembly GCA_930367235.1 of Sarcophaga rosellei. NCBI lineage: Eukaryota > Metazoa > Arthropoda > Insecta > Diptera > Sarcophagidae > Sarcophaga > Sarcophaga rosellei. Next base: position 35,567,588 of record OV884019.1, read on the forward strand.
TCGAAATATGAAAAAAATTCCGGAAACAAGTCTGAGTGTAAATAAACATTGCCATGAAATGTTTCTCAAACAAATCTGTCGTTCGGAATCGACTTTAAACTGTAGGTCCCACTACTCTTGCATTAAGTTAACACACACAACATAGGTGGTGTAAGAAGCTAGGTCATAATCCTAGCTAAAGAGTTGTAATGATCAATTATATATGTATGTAAGGGTGATGGAGTCTCAGGTGACTGTCCCGGAAGCCGAATATACTGCACAAGATGAAAAAGATCTCCAGTGATCTCTACTCTTGGGAACTCACTAGAGACAAAACGCATTGGATAGAGCTGGGATGGAGGCATCTTTTTGGAAACGGCAATTATAAATCATTTAATAGACCCATCGTTTAGTTATACCAACTTTCAGTTGGTGGAGTCATCTGCATGGGTTGCGTTAAGTTTTGTTCAGGACGAAAATAGCGCTAGGAAGGGTTTAAGCAAACTTTCATAACGAACTCTACGCTGGTTTATGGCTGACGCAAGGCACTTAACGAGATGACAAAGCATTCTAGTATTTCTAGAAACTGCAGGGCGTATAAATTAGACAAATATAGCCCCTGGTAAATTCCCTTCTTTCTATTAACCCCCTAAGCTTAAAATATACATGAAAACTTTTTAAGACTGAAATAATCCCCTCTTTAGTCTCCTCATTAATTCGTAGACAATATTTTACTGTAAAATTTTATATTCAAATAAATTTTATTTATTTTTAAATTTGTCTAACGAGATATTTAGCCATACTCTAATAAAATATGGTCCATAGAAAAACGTTGACCTTATTTGGTGATATTTGTTGGTGACATAAAATTTGTTTATTTATAGCTGTGGCCTTAAATAACATCGAATAAAATACGTTATGTTATGTTTGTATAGATGAGGTGCATTTTTATTTGTTTGTTTGTTTGGCAGTTTATGGGTTTTTGACCAGCATGCTTAATACCAACATACGAGTTTAGACAACAATAACAGTCACACATATTCGTGTTGAAATAAATTGTTGAATAAAATATGTATAAAAAAAATATTTTGATTTCATTTAATATTCTTTTTGTTGTTGTTGTTTTTGCATATTTATTTGGTTTTGGCGCATTCAAGGAAACCATTAACGGAAATTGAATATTGGCATGTTCGTTGCTGTTTGTTATTGGCCATTTGGTAAAAGTTTTATAGAATTTTTGTTTGTAAAACCCCAGCATATGTTTTATGAAATAAATTTTTTAGGAGAGCATAAAAGGATAAAGGTATACGAATGCAGTCAAAATTATCAGAACTGAGTTGTAGATGGTGGCAGTTGTTTCGGATCCATAATACACGGTCCGTAGACCATTTGAACGATATCCACAATAACAGAAACGCTGATCAATCCGAATATTAAATGTATATTTGGGTTATAAAGTACTACATATTTAAGTTATGTAGATATATATATATAGACATATATACATACATAATTGGTCATTGCTATCCTTCAGTCAGGATTTTAGCCTAGCTTCTTACGCCACTTATTTTATGTGTGTTAATTTTATCCATGAGTGGTGGTACGTACAGTTTAAAGTCGACTCCGTACGATAGAATTCTGAGAAACTTTTCATGGCAATTTTTCATTTACTCTCAGAGTTTTTGTTAGAAATCTGCTGAGAGGCAGTCAACGTTTTTATTGGGGATCTCTGAACTGCGGTTTGAACCGTTGAATTATTTATTTATTTTATTTTTATTTTATTTATCTATCTGATTTATAGTTATCATACACGCCTAAATTCTTGTTAAAACGACTTTAGAAAGTCTCTACATTGGAAGGTTGGTGAACAATTTTTCTGTTAAGGCACTGAATTGTGTGTTACCCCTTAAGGATTGTATATTTTATTTTTGAAATATTTATTGTTAAGAAGCTTTAAATAAGACTTTTACAAGCTTTTCTTTAAATAATTCCATTTTACTTTAATCAGGATTAAATTAAAACAAAAGGATTATGAAAAACCAAACCCAACCAGTGGATAGCAACATGGTTTTCGAAGCCACATTTGTTGTTAATACTACACTGCTGCTGTTGTTGCTTAATTTTGCAACAGTTTTAAGCTTTAAGTAAATAAAAATTGCCAACATTATCCAAAAATAATTTCACTTCCTTTCTCAGTCTCAATATACCACAGTTCCTCTTTAGCTGTGTTACTGTTTTCGTTTTTATTTCAACCACAATTGTTGTTTATCTTTATAAAACAAGAAGAAATAAAAATAAACAATGAGAACAACAATTACAGCAAAAAAAAAAACAATAACACAGGATAATGCTTAAAGTAAACGTAACAAGCAAAACTGAAACCGTAACCCAACCCAAACCAACATAAAACCAAACCAGAAAAATAACTGGCAGCTGACCAAGTACAGTTGATGTTATTCTTGCATCTTAATTTGGAGGACGAACAACTACAAACAAAGAAAACAATTTGAATTTTCAATACTTGCAACACACATGCAAAATACAATCATACTTGAGTACCCACACAAACATGGTCGCACTCTAGCACCTACTGAAACAACTTTTACAAATATTTATACAATTTTCAATAAGACTAAGCAAACACATACACTCATGCACTCATACACTACCACAAATACACCTTGTGTGTGTGTGTATCTACAATAAGTATAACGAATCCCTGCAATAGCATTTACAGTTGCACATGAACAATCATTTACGTTTAACAAGTTGTCTGCATGTTGGCTTGCAATATACAAGCAGCAACAGCAACATGATTTTATTTTATTTTCATTTCCTTTAGTGTATGCTTCATTGTATGCGGAGAGTGTGGGTGGTTTTTGTGTATTTTTCTCCTCTCTGAGTCCTTCATTGTCCGCACTTTACTCACGTGTTAGGTATTGTCTGCCTTTATTTTCGTATATGTTTTTCGAGAATGCAAGAGTATTATTATTATGTATGCGCGGGTGTATGTGGCTGAACACGAACGTGCTTTTAAAGGCGATATCATCTATATTCGAAGCTTTGCAAAAGGATTATGAGTGCATAACAGCAGCAGCATCAGAATCAGCAACAAGCAATGGCAGCAACAAATAAGTGACTGCCATGGTAACAATCCTTTAAAAAGTACGCACACTGAAGCACAATCGTCTATATACACACACATATACATACAATATTTATTGCTGACATTACTAACATGTACCTAACATTGTGCACAGTTTAACACAAATATAGCCTAAAACAAAAATGTATTCACAATTAAAATGGGAACTGGACAGAAGCGACTTCGATCTCCGTTAAAATCAAGGCATAGACAAATATCGGTAAATGAAGTGAGCCATTGTTCCTAGCTTAAACCACAAGAGGAGTCATTTGCATGACCGAAGTCTCTCCGTGTGTGTTGGATACGGTAGCAGACAAGGCCCTACATTCAGAATTATTGCTTTGTTGGTACATTTTGTAGCCAATTTCATATAGATAAGTCCAACAGTGAAGCAAAATGTTTTTCCAACGGTTTCTCTAACTGGCAGCCTAAAGGAAATAAGACGTGGATTGATATTCGATAGGAGTGTGCTTGCCCCAGTATTCAGTTTAGACCTTAAAATTGCACCCGCTTTTATGGCCACTTAGCTGTTGAATAATATACAAATGTGAATCTTTACTGATGCCTTACTCCAGATTAGTTTCAGACCCTAAGTTGTGTCCATTTACCATTTGGCCTGAAACACATTACAGAACTCACTGAGGAGCAAAGAGATCCTTAAGAGAAATTCTCAAACAAATTGTTTGTCTAGACCAATGTTCTCTATTTCTAATCTCTAATCTAAAACCTAATGTGATCCTATTAAGAGCAAGTTCAGAAAAGGTATCGTCAACTTCTGGGAGTCCTTAGATAAAATAGAGATTAAAGGGATTAAGTCGCATTGTCATGTTATCTGGCAAATAATCTGGATGCAAGCCAGGAAGCATTACATAATGGTTTTTCGTATAATGAGGACGATGCAGACTAATTTCCTTACTTTAACAAGAGAGTTTCATGAATTTTTTTATTGAGGGCCGCTCCATGAAGAGGATTATGTTTGAAGTCTTCACCTTGAACCAATTAACCAATCCACTAGAATTGGAACCCACCAGATACAATAGTTAAAGAAAAGTAGAGTTTCCCAGACATTCTCTATGGACACGCAAACGATGCTACAATTCTGATGTCCTCAGCATAAAGGACGACTTTGTGACCCGCGGAATTAAGCATAGTAAAGGGTATATTGACCTCAAGACTCCAAAAACGAGGAGAGTATGTACTCCTTTTTAGCACTATCAGGCACTCAGGTCCTAGAACAGAGGAAGCAAACTAATAAAGTTTAAAAACTAATTCCGATACAAAAGATTGTACTTCAAAACATTTTTAAACTTTTCCATCGGAAATGTTAAACAAGATTATTTTTGTTACCCACTGTACAATATACTGAATGTGTAAGAATTGTATTTATTTTTTTTTTTTTATTTTTTATTTTATTTAAGACCACTCGAATCTGTAACTGGATCCGTTGAGTATTTTATTTAAATATTTTAAGAATTGGTTTGACAGAAAACAATTTGTTTTCGTTTTTACTTCTTAACACACTACTGGTCTACTTATATCTGACAGCAGCAACTGCAGTGCAAGCAATTGTGTTTGGCCGATTGTTGTGCCATTGTTGCAAATGGTTTCAAGAGGGAAGGGAGGGAAAATAACAGCTGATTATACAATATTTATTGTCATTATTGTTCAAGATATGGAAAGTAAATCATGTATTGGAGAAAAAACATAGGAAAATCTACATTACTCTAGTGTGACTTTCCTACTACTTATCTTATCTATTCATAGAATACAGTTGTCAAGTTAGGAATTCTGTTTGAAAATTTATTTCGATGTACAGTTAAACCTCGATTAACCGGGCCTCCGTTAACCAGTTACATCTATTAACCGGCATGCAGATTTTTTTGAATTTTAACCTCTATTACCCGTGGTTTGGTTTTTTTTACCTCTGTTATCCGTGCAGCATTCATATGATTTTTTTATGTTAATTTTAATCCGGTGGTTCCCCGTTTTAATTTCATATGTCCGCACATAATTGTATCATGTGCTTGTATGTATTTTTATTCATTATGTAAGTGGAATTTGATCTGTGAACACCTGTTTTAGGACGATGGATCCTACAAATAGTAAATTGCCAAAAAGATCAAGAAAAGTTCTTTCAATTAAAGACAAAATTGCTTTAATTTGGAGTGGTTTAATAACCATTTTGTTCCAGAAGTTAGAGAACATATGGAACAAAATGGTTTCGAAAGAAATTGTAAAATTCTGTTACTTTTGGACAACTGCCCAGCTCACCCAGATGTGAACGCAATGATGTCTGAAAACGTGGTAGTAAAACATATTTCTCCGAATTGCAAGTTTTTGATTCAGCCCATGGACCAAGGAGTGATTAGAAGTTTTAAATGCAATTATCGCAAGTCGATTGTGCAGAAATTCTTATGTGCAAACAGCAGACATGAATTCGTAAAATCATTAAATATAAGAACAGCAATATGGACAGCAGCTATTTCTTGGGATACAGTATTCACATAGGTTTTGCTTAATATTTGGTCTAATTTACTAGCTTTTGAAAATGAACTAAGTGACCGTCCAGAAATACAATCAGACATAGAAGTACCGGCTGGTTGTTCAATTCATGATTTAACAGAGTGGATGGAGAGCGATGCTGATGTCATGCCGTTTGGTATTTTATCTGACATTGACATCATTGACATGGTCAATTAAGATCAGGAAAGTGATCTTAGCTCAAATTCCGAAGATGAAGATACTGAAATTGAAACTCCAACTTTATTACAGGCAATAGAGGCCTGTAATGTTTTGTTAAAGTTCGTAGAAAATTCTCCAGCTATATCGGAAACAGATAAAATTCAGATGCATCGTATTCAAAACCATTTATTTAAAGAACAATTAAAAACAATGAAGCAAACTAATATAAAAGAATATTTTAAATAAATGAATATTTGTATGTTTAAAATAAAAATATGTAGTATATATGAATCTGTAGATATACAAATTGAGTTCTTGAATAAAAATGAATTAAAAAAATAAAATCTTGTATGTTTTAATACAACCTCTATTAATCGTGTATTTTGATTATCCGTGCTAAGCCCGGTCCCGAGCGAGCCGGATAATCGAGGTTCAACTGTAGTTGATTAAAAAAGTTGAAAGAAGTCATAAATTATTGTGCGGAATACATATTTATTAAACCATGAGGTGAACGCTGCAATGTGGCGTAGGATGAAGCTCATTTTCATCTTGGTGGGTACACTAATAAGCAAAACTGCCGTATGTGGGACTCAAAAACCCCACACGTGGCTTTACAGAGGACAATGCCCCCTTTAAGAGTGAGTGTTTGGCATGGCTTATGGAGCAAAGATATCATTGCACGAAGTTTGGTTTCAACAGGATGGCATAACTTGCCAAACATCTCATGCACCAATCGATTTGTTGCGTCAAACGTTTAATGGCCGATTAATTAGTCGAAAAGGTGATGCCTATTGCCTATTTTCTGTGTAGCGCCGTTAAAGAAATGTGATATACCGACAAACCAGAGATAATTGAGCATTTGAAGGCCAATATTCCCTCGAAAAAGTGCTCGAAAATTAATCCGATTCAATGAGGTACTATTGCGAGGCCAGCCGCGGAAGCCATATGAATGAGTTAATATTTCATTTCTAGCCGAAACAATTGCACTTCACAACAGAGGAATAAATTTGGCGAATTTTGAAACTGCTTTTATTTTATTACAGCTTTAAATTTAAACTATTAAATGGCCCACCATTTACAATATCTAGATGACTGTTAGCAAAACTTATTTATTCCACGAACAATATTTAAATGCTTATCAATTCCACATTAAGTAGGCTTTTAAGGTCCTAAACCTACCCCACATTTTGTTTAAAATACACTGTTCAAATTAAGAATGTCACCACCAACAACAACTAGATCAAGATTAATATTCTGTAATTAAAAATATTTTTAAGTCTTTTACTTGGCTTCCGTGTCTGAAAATCACCAATTAAACCAAGTAAAGGAAGCCATACATCCACACTTAAATATTTTTAATTGTTTCTTGTATTCTATCCATGTATGTACATATGTATGTCTGCAAGAGACACACATAAATTTATTTTTAAAACAAATTAACATGAATTATTTTCGTATGTAAAATGGCTTTTATTTTGCACCCACATACTCAAGCACTTACAAATGGAAACAAAATATGAAAGAGAACCAAAATTAATTACAAATACTTCGTTACAAGTTACGATATCATGTAAATAAATTTACAAGAAAAAAACACACTGAGAAACCTAATAAGCAGAATGGTACGCTGATTTTTAATAATGATGGCGGCAGTTAAAAATAGAGAGAAAGAAAAATCGGAGGAAGCGGGAAGCGCAGGGAATAATAGAAAGAAGAAGAATAATAATTGTAATTAAAATAAATAGTCAGACTAAGAAGCGTTGACAAAGCATCGTTAGGCTTTAAATATTACCAACATAGGCAACATTAGCAGAGCGGCACATTATGTCGACAACAGCAACATATTTAAGGCAATATTACAGAGCGAGTAAAAAAGTAAAATAAAAAATATGTACTATGATTGTCAGCCCCTGTCAGCCTTATCAACCCAAAGTTTCTCTGCCCAATTTGCCAGAAAGGCAAACCATAATATGTGTACTTCGTTAGGGAAAGAGAAGACGTCATGTGAAATAATTTTTAAGTTGAAAAGATAAATTTAATATTATCCTTAAGCACTGTCAAAGTACATAACTCACAGGCACACGCATTCCCATGCATTCACTCACTTTTTTCGCTGCCATAATGATCAAGATAATGCTAATGTTAAGGATAATCTACGTACTACGTACTTCGATTAATTTGTTGCTGGATAAACATTTCAATTCAAACGTAATTTGTTTCACATTTTTTTCTGAATCTGTATTAGAGTGTAGTGAATCCTCGCTATGATTGTATGCAATGACATGGTACATACATGCATACATAATTGGTCATTACAACCCTTCAGTCAGAATTACGACCTAGCTTCTCATACCATTTATGTTGTGTGTGTTAATTTTATACATGAGTGGCTGGACCTAGAGTTTAAAATCGATTCCGAACAACAGATTCTTGAGAAACATTTTCATGCCAATTTTTATTTACTCTTCGAGTTTTTTCCAAAAATCTGCTGAGAGGAAGTCATCGAAGAAATATTTTATTATATTTCATTTTGTTGGAGAAGTCTGATCTGAGATTTGAATTTTATCCTCACGCCTAATAAGCCTACACACTACCTACTTAACTATGGCGACTATGTTCTATGTACTACTACTACGTTGGTGTTGAACGCTAAATGGCATGAAAATAACTTACAAAGTCACTGAACACGATGAACTAATTTTTAGTATCAAGTGAAAGGGCAAGAGACTACAAAATCGTAAATTTTTGGATGACAATATTGCGATCTTTAGGTCGAAGTCGTAGCTTTAATCAACAAAGCTGACTTGATCACGCATAGGTGCCCATTGTGACGCCTAAAGTAAGCTCTTTACCTACACCGCCGAATTCCATTGTGATCTTTACTGGTAACATAATCTGTCATCACACATGGCTAGAGAATGGAATGGAAACATGCAGATATCTGAACCATTCAGTGTAATCAAAATTGTAATCTGAGTTTCGCAGTGATAACGAGTTTTTTTCTTTTTCACTGTAAAGGCGCAGACCGCTTATAAAAGTATTTGGTCAGGTTTTCACAAGAATGGCAAAAAAACAAGTTCCAAATGCGCTGGTTTTAGTTACTTAAACGTATAGAATGCGTTCTAAAATCCCTTAGTGACTCTTTTTTTACTTAAAATTATAGAATGAGTTCTGCATTTCTCAGTGCCTCTGTTTTTATCGCTTTTAATTCCATTAATGGACTTGGCCAGTATTAAAGCACCTTTTTTCATTCCTTCTTTTATATCGAATCTTTCTTTCTTTCTAATCGAAGTCTTTTAAATGCTTTCGTGACAACCACGACATTTATTTGTGCATCTTTCAACATTAACGAACATAGATTATTCTAATTTAAAGTCAAAAACTGGTTGTATGTGTTATTGGATCCTGTTACTTAACTTTGATGGCGATCGCTACATATAAAAAATTTCCAATTAAATAAACGCCTTTTTGAATCATACAAAGCCTAACATTTTTCTTTGTTTATTTGCTTTGACGCTGCAAGTTCACACTCTCAACAAGATTTATTCCTGTTGTTTCTGCGATAAACAAAGAAATTCAATTTTGTTGTGATACCACCCTCTAAGATTCGTTTTTTTGTTTCTTCCTTTCTCCTCTCAACAATATTTCAGATTAGATTTTCTGTTTTCATAGCCTCGGTTGTTGTTTATACATTATTAGCATTTTAATTTCATATTCATGTACCGCCTCATGAATATGTGATATAAGACGAGTATAAAAGCATTTGAAGGGAGGATAACTGTACCACTCCTACTTTATCCACCGCGACTACCTCTGTTTAAATGAATAGTTTCCCCAGTATGTCTTTGAGCAGCATACATAGTACATACATAGGTATATATAAATATGGAAAATAGTGTAATATTTGTGTGCGTGTATTTGTAGGTTGTATGTAGTAAATTTTCAAAAAAAAAAAAGTTTCTCATGTGGCTCATTTTACCCACATGTTTTTATCATAAATTTTCTTTGTCATGCTTTATAGTAATAATGATACCAATATTCACAACCAAAAAGGAGAGGAAGAGAGTGTAGCAAACAGATTTACAATAATAAACAACACTATCGTATAATGAATTTATGCATAAGCATATATACATTCAAAAATACACTCATATACATTGGCATATATTTATAATATGTACAGTGTGTGCTAAAAAGAAGCTACAAGTTTTGTTAGAATTAACTGCAGCTGCATCAGCAACTTTTTAGTTTCATTTTAAACGATTGTTATCGTAGTCTTAAATCCTTTAGAAGCAATATAAGTTGTTGTATTTTTTACTTTTTTTTTTTTGTTACGCACTGTACCTATATGTTTTTCTTTGAACATGTACAAAGCAACTGTTCTCCTTATTTAGTGGTTTTGATTCGCAGCACTATTTAATAAAAAAAAAAATGATTCCCTCATCAGCACAAAAATATTTGGTTTGTCACTTCTATTATTTACACAAAGCCCTCATGTTTATACGCTTCATATCACACGATATAGTTTAGCTTGCACAGCTCCAATGGGACTCTGTAATATTTTTTTTTTATATGAGCAGATTAAATAATTTCTTGTCATATTTTAGCATAAAACGCAAAAACGGCACAATACAACCAACCAGTTTGGCTAACCAGTTGTGACAATAACCACATCTCATTAGTATTACAATGCGTTAAAATTTTTTTCGCACAGCTTTTATAATATTTCCTTATCTCACATTTTTTTTCACTTCTGTGGTTATGAATAAACAGGCAGGCGTTATTTATAATTTTATAATTTTTTGGTGAATCTAGTCCTGCAGGACATGATGATTTTGTAAAAACCTTTGTGTTAAGCCTTCCCTCTCTTACATTTTTTTTTCTCAATGTCCTCTTTACGACCACAATGTGTTTATGTTTATGCAGTGAGTGTAATAAATCCAGTGAATGCCGAGTAACTGATGTGTGTCTAGAAATGTTTGCATGGACACCTGTTGTTGGCCTTTTTTCTCTCCCTTTTAGTTTAGGTTTCTTTTGTGTGTAGTACTAAATAAAGGCTCAACTTTATTCTGTTTTAAATTTAAATGTTGAGCAATATTATTTTAAACAGGATATTTCATTTGCTTAATTTTGTTGTTGCCAAAAACACAAATTTTTAAGGAATTTTTATTCACTGAAAGTGCCTAAAAGTGAACACCAGTCTTTAGCCCTGCTGTTAGGTTTGGACCATTCTGGTCAAATTCTTTTTTATGTGGTGTGGTGAAGGATTTGCTCTCCATTGCATTTTGTTCTTCGCAATGTATTTCTCCTTATTATACCTCTATTTTTAATAAATACAAAGTGGACCGAAATGGTCCTTTACCTAAGATTCGAAAGTTTCTTTAACCTAACAGCACGGTTAAATTGCAATAAAAGGACTTTTAAAGACTGGAGTTATTTAACCCCTAATACTAGAACTCAGAGCCACAGAGAAATTTTGCTAAAACTACAGCCTTAATGTAATTTCACTGTCATCCTGTTAACTTTATTGCCATTCATCTTTAATCTTTTAAAATGGTTGTTGCAAGTATTCTAACAACTCAACATCTCCATCTAAAGTGGCACTACTTCAATCTATGCATGCATTCAACGCATTAATATTCACTCGATATGCTCAATACTTTGTAAACTTTTTCATTTCCTGTTTAAGATTTTTACGTTGCGACGCGTGATAGAACATTTTAACAGTTGCAGTTGATTAGCTTTTTTCGCTTTTATGCTTCTTCCACTTCGTCCTTTTTTGTAGTTTTTTTTTCAGTGAAAAAACTGTTCATTCACTGTTAACATCAACTCCTCAGTACTATGCAAATGGCAATACGAATGGAAAAAAACATTCAATTTGTCGAAATGCTGTTTCAATGTTCTCTAAGCCAAGTTAAAACCTTAACGCAGGAAATAATGATATTGCATGGAAGAGAACGTGCTTTTAGCCACATGCTCTCGACAACTCGTACGTTAAACGTATTTTAACAGGATTTACAGCCAATTCAAATGGATGGGCATACTAAGCATTTCTTACTGTTGGAAGTGTAACTTAAAAAATTTGTTCGGTTTTTTCTTTTCTTTTGGAAATTATGAAAACGATATAATTTACCTTTCAACTGCTTGCATTGAATAATTGAAATATTTATTATAATCAGTCCTGTTGCCAGTGTGATAATCAGTTGACTTTATCAGATTATGAGGCGTATAAGTTAATTTCTTTTTCATTTCTTGTTCTCTCTGCAAAGAGTTCGTGTTTTAATTTAGCAAAGTTGAAAAGTTTAATATAAATTCCATGAATATTTATTCATTTAAAAGAAAGAGAAGAAGAGAGACAAAGAGAGAAAGACAGAGTGTTTAAATGGGTTAAAAGATAATAAATGTTTGCAAAGAAAAAGTATGTTTAACAATGATTCACAATTTTAAGCTCATAACGAGTGTGACATATTTATTAATGATAATTGCTTAGAGAGTTTCTTGCTTGCAGAGATTCTCAATATTCATAAATGAGGCAAAAGGTATAAAATTAAAATCTTTCCTAAATTTGTAGAACTTATTGATAGATTGTACGCATCTTTCGTAACTAAATATGGAACACTGCAGAGTAGATTAATGGAAAGTGGGGAAAGCTTTCGTCAGGATTGTGGCATGAGCGTAGTTGATAATAACTGGAGGCTGGCGCAGAGCAGTGTATTGGCTTATTAAACATGCTATCACGGTTTAAACCCCAACCCAGACATCTTCGGCGACTTTCTCCCAACAGAATCTAGAAAAACTCGGAGAGTAAATAAAAACGAAAAGTTTCACAAAAAATCTGTAGATCGAAGTGAACTATAAACTGCAGGTCCCGCTACCAATGGATAAAATTAACACACACAATGCATATGTGCTGTGAGAAATTACGTCATAATCCTGACTGAAGGATTGTAATGACCAATTGAGTAAGCAAAGGAAAGATTGTAAAGATGGGTTTTAAGCAACGTTAAACATACTTCTGGTTCATAGCTTTTTCAAATTTACTAAGATGTTGCAGAGCGTAACGTTGACAGTAGATCCAAACTGGCTTGATCACAATCGCTAAGAGTGATATGCGGCTTGGTATTACCAAAAATTATAGGAAGTAAATTTAACGATAAATAGACTAGCAAACGGGTAATGCTTGCAAATCACTGAGTTTTGAAATTTCACTCTGTGACGAGTACCAAGCAGTCTACAGAGGCTATCAAACAATAATACGCAGACGTTTGCTAAGGAACTATTTGGAATTTTAGGGTGTAACAATCGATACACAGAATAGGCTATTCAAACTCTTGTTACTAATTTTCGCACCTTTAATGAATACGTCTCGAGGAATATATTGCTACTGTAGCAGTCAGTGTCAATAAAGATCATGATATTACAATTTGTCCCCCCATTATCAACAATAGGACATCGAATACACAGAATAGGTTTTATAATGGTTTTCGTGTGAAATCGTACAAAATGCAGCTGCCGCAAGAACTGTCTGTTTAGTGAATAGACAGGCAATGTTAGCCTCAGACAGTACTATCAAGAATTCATCCACAGTCCAGATCCACATTAGTGATGAAGGATCCCCACTCTGCAGAAAACTTCTGCCCGAATCTTGCAGATCATTTCCTGCTACCGCAGATCATTTATAAAAACTCTGTTATGTGAGTTAATTTTGTACATGAGTGGCGCAACCTACAGTTTAAAGTTGACTCCAAACAACAGAGTTTTGAGCAGCTTTTCATGACAATTTTATTTACTCTCACAGTTTTTGGCAGAACAATCTTGCAATAGCAGTCAGTATATTTAAGACTCACTCGCAATACTCTGAACATATTGAGTTGCTCTATTAATATTTAAGCAGAAGTGTCATTGCTGCAGAATAAAATATTAAACCCCAACCGACAGCCATCTTACACAGTAATTTCTAAGTTCTCAACATCTGCCTTTATTCTCACATTAATCAAATTTAAATTGTGCTCTCAATTCGTAAACTATACACTCCATTAAATACCAGCATAAAATCACTCAATAATCAATAAAAGCAAAGGAAAACTTACTAATCTGTGCTATTCATAGAAATGGAAAATTTCTCGCAATTTTTATTGACAAGAAATTTCCGAAATATACAAACAAATTTCGAAAGAAAGTAAAAACTTTCTTAGCTCTACTCATGTCTCTCTCTCTCCCTCTCTACTCTTAATGTTTCTCAAACAATTTATTTCTTTCTAACACTCTTCCACTAATAGCAACAACAACAAAAATTTATTGCAATAGTTTGAAAAGCAACAACAACAATAACAATCACTGCAACGAAAAACAATTTGTGTGTCAAAATTTTGGTGGCATTGTTCACGAACACAAAAACTTCATGTAAAAGGGTATGAATTTATAGAGAACAGAAAGGAAAAACAGGCGAAGAGAGATAGGGAGAGAGAGCGACGCAAAAACTTTATCATAAAGTATAAAATCGCAAATAAAATCATTTGTCTAGCAATTTTACAATTTTTCTTCGTTTACTTTTTTTACGTGAGTTTTTCTTTATGGCTCTTACTTGTTTATCGGCATTTTAGGCAATTTTTTGTTTTACTTTTCCTTAATTTTTCTTCTATTACTTCTTCAAGTTTTTTGACTGTACTTTCTCATATACTGACACACACACACTCACATTCATGGGCTTTACTTACGAAAGAAAAATTCATTCATATACTTGTAGAATTTGAGTACCCCTAAAAGTATGCACTGCTATGTGTAGCTTAGCAAAATTGAAAGGACTTCGGTAATAAATTTGTTTTCGGCTGTTCTGTATTTTCTTCATAGTTTTACTACAATTGTTTGGTGGCTGAAATTGAAAAAGACACACAGAAGATAAGACAGGAAATAGGAGAAGTTTTTTCTCTTGTATTTTATGCTTAAATAAGGGTGGTAATTCAAGAAGAAAAGGGTTGAGAGCCAAAATTATAGCAGAAATTTAAGTTTTTGGTTGTTAACAAAAATAACTTTTAAATGTGTAGAAAAAGATGTTTGTGCAGAATATAAAGGAATTAATTCATCATGAAATATATATATTTTTTTAATTCTTGACAATAAAACGGTAGGATCCAGACGAGAGGTTTATATGACGCATACACATAGTACATACGTACATAATTGGTCATTAAAATCTTTCACACAGGACTACGACCTAGCTTCTCACACCACTAATGTTGTATGTGTTAATTTTATAAGTGAGTGGTAAATTAAAGTCTTTTCCGAACAACAGATTTTTGAGAAACCTTTTCGTGGCAATTTTAGAGTTTTTGCCAGAAATCTGCTGAGAGACAGTAGCCGAAAAAATATTTTTTTATATTTCGTTTCATTGAAGGTGTTTGACCTGGGGTTTGAACCATGTGCTCACGTTTAATAATCCAACACACTACGTATTAGACTGCGACAAGTACAAATTTGATTTCTATTTCTTAAAATTACGCCAGCCTAACTTTATTTTGTCCATTAAAGAACCATAATTTTAAGAATTACAACAGCAACTGTTTTTAATATTTTATGAATGAATTCTTTTAAATTTCCTGCCATTCAGTATTACACCAATCATAGCAGTGATAGTAGTTTTAGTTTTCAATTGAAATAAAGTTTACGTGTCAAATTGTAAAGAAATTGTTTAGTTTGTTGTCTGTCTGTCTATCTGTTTGTTTGAATGTTGTTCTCCTGTTGGTGTTGCTGAACTTTTATATAGAAATGTTGAGAAAATAACAAAATAGACAAAATTAAGATACAACAATATAAAAACAGTTATAAAATAGAGAAAATGTTCACTTACAAGTTGAAAACTGAAAGAAAAATTAAAAAAAAGAAGAAAAGTTTTCAAATTAAATCGAATTGATTACTTTTACCATGTTTATTAAGTACTAAAAGAGAAAAAGGGGTTAAAAGAATGGAATTGTTACCAGTCCATCAATCAATGTCAGGTATTAACAGTAATTGATAAATTTCTATGGAAGAAAAATTGAAAAATAATTACGGAGAGCTATTAAGACAAAAAGCAAGAGAGGATAAGAAAAGTGAAAATAAATTAAGCTTCAAACAAAATATATACATATATTTTTTTTAACAATCCCTGGCTAATGGTTTAATTTGTTTCATATTTAAGTTTCTCTTCATCTCTCTTTTATAGCTCAGAGGATAACATTGGTTGCTTATTGTGTAGTGGTGAAGATGATGGCGATGACGATGAAGATGACGATAACAGCGGTATCTTGTCTCTACAATGGACTACTCATTTAGTATAATAACCATAAGTCCCTAATGACAATTCAACAGCTTAACTTGTCTCATTATCTTCAGCATTGTGTTGGAAAAGTTTCTGTTCCATTAAGAACATAATCATGAAAGAATTTTTGCTTTTTATTGTTAATGAGAAAATAAAATTAATGAATGGATGACAAAATGCTTGGTTAGCAATACTAGCAATGAAAAACTAAACGACTGAATGTCTGAATGAGTGAATGAATATATTAATAATTAACGACATGCATTTATTTGATCTCAATACTAACCCAACAAACTTGGTCTGTTTAGTTTGTAAAGGGTGAGCCATTTAAAAGTTTAAATTTAAAACAAAAATGATTTGAACTTTTGACAAAATTTTTTTGTTTCTGTTGTGATGTACAATTCTTCCGGTTGGAAACGATCATATGGCTGCCGCGGCTTGTCTCACAGTACCTCATTCGGTAGGACCAATTTTAGTGCTCTTTTTTTAGTGTATGGGGTCGTATCTCGGCAATGGCACCTCGGCAATGGCACCACTTTTCAGAACCATAGAAATAATCCAACTGTGTCAAATCGCAGCTTTTTGGCGGCCAATTGACACCACTATGGCTATTTAAGCGGCCATCAAACGTTTGACGCAATAAATGGATTGTGGCATGAGATGTGTGGCAAGCTGCACCATTCTGTTGAAAGCAAACATCGTTCATATCATTACCACGAAGAGCGAGTATAAAAAATCTGTTATCAAGGTGCGATAGGTGCTCCACAATCCTCACCAAACAGTCACTCGTAATGAGTGCATTTTCTTCTGTAAGGCCACGTTTCTGACCCTCAAATACTACAATTTTGTTGTTATTAACGTACATACCAAGATGAAAATGAGCTTCGTTGGAATAGATGACTTTTTTTTTCGCAAAATCAACATCATCGTGTTATTCAAATATATTCCAACGTTGCTCAAGCGTAAATCATTACGTTCAATGGAGATAATATACTGAATTTTGTAACAAATTAGAATGTCATCCGTATTGCCAGATTCGAAATAACCGATGTCTCAAATTTAAACCAATAGATGGTTTGTACTTTATAGCAGCTGATATCTCTAATTGTGTGATTTGTGACGTAAATGGAAATTAAAAAAATTTGTATTTTTATTTACATTTACAATGTATTTTTACGTCAAGAAAATGATTTCAATGAAAAACTTGGTTTGAATGCCACTTCAACTTTTAATAACATTTTATCATTGTAGTGTGCTCTTTCATTACACACTGCTGTACTTTACACAAAACACTAAACACACACACGTACATACACTCGCGCCACACATAACGCAAACATAAACAAAAAGCGATCAAGCCGCACTTGAACGAACTATGACGAATGTTTAAAGGGATCATATTGGTAATTGAGTGACATTAATAAAGTCACTCAATTCCCCAATTTGAAGACAATATGATTGGTCAATTCTTCAAGTTGCGACTATCGAAATTAGAGTAAGTACATGTATGAGTAGGATTAAGGAAGATAGAATGTAAATTAGAGTAAGTTAGAATAATATAGAATGTATGTAAAATTTTGTATAAAAAGAGCCCTTTGGCCACAAATAAAACAGATTCTAATGAAGACTCAAATCGGCAACAACTTTGCCTTAGTTTTTATTATGCAATCTCCTTTTGCCCTTACCAAGGTAAGATCGGCAATTGTTATAGCGTAACCAAAGGCAAACACTGCCGGTTACAAAAATCCCTTTTTACTTTTATTTTTATTATAAAAACACTTTTTCCACCACATGGCGATCCTGCCAGCCTGATCCTGCCAGCCTGATCCTGCCAACCAGTAAAATTAAATATAAAAGAGGATAGCGTCATATTTAATAATGAGTTAGAAGACGGAATTTTCTTAAGTAATTCGATAGCACCCAAGAACGGAATGACACACATAAAAATTTTAAATACAACGAACTCTACTGTAACCTTGAAGGGAATTCAACTTCAGACTGACCCACTTAAAAATTATAATATATTAAATTACAATACCATAAACAATGAGGAACGTTTTAACAAATTAATAAATACACTTAACATAAACGCTAGTAAATCTTTACAAAAACATGACATTAATAAACCTATAATAGAGAAAGAACTTTTAGCAATCCATTGGGGTATAAATTTCTTTAGACCTTATTTATATGGTAGACAATTTATAATAGTAACGGACCACCGACCATTAATTTCACTATTTTCACACAAGAATCCTTCATCAAAAATGACTAGAATTAGACTGGATCTGTGTGACTATGATTTTTCAATAGTATATAAAAAGGGCAAGATGAATACAAATGCAGACGCACTTTCCAGAATAGAAATTAACTCAGATGTACTAAAACAAATGATACCACAGGAATATGACGAAAAACAAAAAGTGTTAATAACAACAAGAGGCATGAAAAATAAAGAAAATGAGGCAAAGAAAGAATTAGATAAAAGAAAAGATATTAAAAAAGAATTGAATAATGTAGAAGATAATAATGAAATAGATGATACACGTGTAGAAAAAGACAAACTGGAGAAATGCACATCTCAAAAGCCTGATCAACTTCACATATGGGAATGCACCTCCATTAATGACGTCAAAAATATAAATAAATTGCAATTTAATGATATTAAGAATATAGAGAATTTGAATATATATATGGAAAATAATACTGTGCACATAGGTCGTGATGATAATTCAACGAAACCAGTTTCGAATATGAAGAAATCTCGTACCCAAAATATTAAAGATGAAAATAATTATATGCATGCAAGATTCAGCGAAAACTCAGCGAAACTAGATTCGATTCTGAGGAAACTGATATCTAAAATGAATAAAGAAAATATAAAAGAATTAGCGCTCTCAAATGAAGATAAAATATTTAATTTGTATACAAAAGAAGAATTTAAAGAAATTTATGAGAAGATAAAAATTAATAATAAAAGCCCTCAATTAAAAATATTGATATTTAAGCCTCCAATAAAGATAACAGACGATGTATTGAAATATAAACTGATTGACGAATTCCACAACACAACATATTCAGGTCATTTGGGAATAAGAAAAACAATTATAAAACTAAAACAACGATACATATGGAAAAATATGAGTAGGATGGTTAAGAAATTTGTATCGTATTGCGACAAATGTAATAAAAACAAACAAACAAGACACATTAAAGAACCACTTGTACAAACAAATACACCTAACAATAGTTTTGAAGTGATTTCAATCGACACTGTAGGTCCTCTTCGTATTTCAAACGAGTACCGATACATACTGACAATGCAATGTGAATTAACAAAATTTGTTGTTGCACACCCAATGTCAACTAAAGACTCACTCACTACAGCAAAAACAATAGTTGAACAATTTATTCTAAAGTATGGACAGTTTAAAGTACTTAAATCTGATAGAGGAACAGAATTTGTAAATGAATTAATGAACAACATATGCTCATTACTCCAAATTAAACAAATATTTTCAACACCATACCACCATGAAACGTTAGGTTCAGTTGAAAGAAACCATAGAGTTCTTAATGAATTTTTGCTGACAACAGCAAATGATTATGAATGGGACAAGTGGATTCCATATTTTACAATTGCTTATAATACAGCTCCTCATATAGATACAGGCTATTCACCTTTTGAATTAGTATATGGTAAATTGCCATGCTTGCCATCTGATACTTTTAATACAAACAACAACAAAATTTACAACTATGATGACTACGTACAAGAGCTACGAGTTAGACTACAATTTGCATTAAATAAAGCCAAAAATATAATTGCTAAAACCAAAGAAAAAAGAACATTAAATAATAAATATGAAAACAAGCTAGATTTAGAAGTAGGTGATCTACTATTACTAAAAGTAGAAAATAGGAAGAAAAACCAAAGTCCGTATACCATATAAAATTATAAGCAGAAATGGAGTAAATACTTCAATAGACTATAACGGAAAAACCAAACAATTTCACAATAATCAATTAAAACCATATAATTACATTTTATAAGTTTATCATTAATATTTACTAACTAATTTTAATATTAAGATATACATATAAAAAAAAAAAAATTAAATATATATAAATATAAGAATAAATATACAATTGTAAAACTATTTTAATAAGAAATATTATAAAATTAATTGTTACCATGCATGTGCTTAGAAAAATTATTCCCCTAATTTTTCTCTTAAGGGCAAGGGTGTAGTGTGCTCTTTCATTACACACTGCTGTACTTTACACAAAACACTAAACACACACACGTACATACACTCGCGCCACACATAACGCAAACATAAACAAAAAGCGATCAAGCCGCACTTGAATGAACTATGACGAATGTTTAAAGGGATCATATTGGTAATTGAGTGACATTAATAAAGTCACTCAATTCCCCAATTTGAAGACAATATGATTGGTCAATTCTTCAAGTTGCGACTATCGAAATTAGAGTAAGTACATGTATGAATAGGATTAAGCAAGATAGAATGTAAATTAGAGTAAGTTAGAATAATATAGAATGTATGTAAAATTTTGTATAAAAAGAGCCCTTTGGCCACAAATAAAACAGATTCTAATGAAGACTCAAATCGGCAACAACTTTGCCTTAGTTTTTATTATGCAATCTCCTTTTGCCCTTACCAAGGTAAGATCGGCAATTGTTATAGCGTAACCAAAGGCAAACACTGCCGGTTACAAAAATCCCTTTTTACTTTTATTTTTATTATAAAAACACTTTTTCCACCACATCATAATATTTCTCCAAAATAATTAAATATTGCTCATACGCAACATATGTACGTAAACAGACTAGAATTCAATACCATCTTCATGTTTACATATGTAGCGTATGAGTGATATTTAATTGTTTTGCAGATTATTACTCATACGCACCATATGTAAAGATGAATATGATGACAATAACAAAAATTGTTAAATTTTAAGATTTTAAATAACGAAACTAATACGATTAAAATAGAAAACGATTGTCTTTCGCTCTTTTAATTTGTACTCGTGTGTCATCAATCATTTGTAGTTTTTTTCGTTTTCTACAAACAGCAAGAAAGAGAAGGCCAAAAGCAACAACAACTTAGATTTATGCTGAATATGTAGATCACAATGAAACAGAGGAATGGCGTGAAAGAAACGATATATCAACTACTGAAACACAAACAACATAGACAACACAATAACATATCATATAATAGCAACAACAACTACAAATAGGAACAAAAATGAACAAAATTTTCCATAGAAGTGGAAAGAGTCTGAGTATTTAAATTTACACAAAGACTCACATACCGATACATAAGGAAAGTAATGAAATGTATCTGATATAACATAGACAATGTTAAAAACAAAATAGAACAACAACAAAAAGGGAATTAGCAGCAGAAAAGCACAAAACAATGTCAGCAGAAGTTAAACAGTAAAACGTAGGCAAACGATACAGAGATAGAAGGAGCGAGAGAGAGAGAGTACAAAAGAGAAAGGGAAAACAACAATTGATGGGAATATGTGTGCATAAATTGCTTTATAAATAACGAAGAGTAACTTTCATCAACACATATTTTATTTGTATTTGTATTTATTTATTAAATTTGAATTTCTGATACAACAAGACATAATATCTTATAATTTAAAGTATCAGAATCTGACAAGTTATATCAATACTTATAAAATTCAAAATTTATAAAAAAGAAATAAAAATAAATAAAATAAATAAATAAAAAACAATAATATAAAATAAAATTTAAATAAAAATAAAGATAGTTAAGAATAAATAACAATATTTACAACTGACAGTTATAGCAGATTACGTTTGATAATATTGATATAGTACATGCTTAAATTTATTTGCGTTGCCAATAACTTGCACGTTTGGAGGAAGTTGGTTCCAGAGTCGGATGCTTAATATGAAAAATTGTCTAATAATTTTATGAAGAAAACCCAAGTTCTTTAACTTTATATAGTTACTAAAGGAGATATTAAATATGCGGTTGGAGAAGTGAGAGACATGATCAAATCTCCTTAGGCAGAATATGTAACGTACAATGTTGTTGAAAGTACTGTTGAGTTTCGCAGTGTCTTTTGAATTACAGCCGGAGAAGACTTCAGATGAATACAGCAAAGTTGGTATTAAATAAGTTTTAGCCAGAAGTAGTCTTATTTTTGGTGGAGTGTAATACTGCGAAGCCCATAAGCACCTTAGCATACTATAAACTCTTCCACATGTTTGGTTTATGTGATCCGACCAGATTAGCGTATTGTTGAAAACCACGCCAAGATTTCTGGCAGAATTAACAATGTCAATCTTGCTACCACCCAAGAAAACATTAATACTGGATTCAATTTTTGCGGATTTTTTGCAAATTACAATACATTTTGACTTTTTAGGGTTAATCCTTAAACCATTTGCAGTTGCCCAAAGAGAAATGTTATTAAGGTCAATGTTAAGATCTCTAACTCCAATGTTGATGGAAGCTATAGAGCTATCAAGGTAGAGTTGAATGCCATCAGCATACATTTGAATTCTAGAATGTTTAAGCTGCTCTGGTATATCGTTAGAGTAAATGGAATACAGTAATGGTCCCAATATGGAGCCCTGCGGAACACCTCTTGTCACGCGAAGAGGGTTAGAAAGTAGTCCTTTATTGGAGACGTATTGCCATCTGTCTGTTAGGTATGTGGACATCAATTTAACGGCTGTAGAAGAGAAGTTAAACATTCTAGCAAGTTTGAAGCACAGTATTGAGTGGTGAACAGTATCAAAGGCCTTTGAATGGTCAAGCAAA
This sequence comes from Sarcophaga rosellei, assembly GCA_930367235.1. Classification (NCBI taxonomy): domain Eukaryota; kingdom Metazoa; phylum Arthropoda; class Insecta; order Diptera; family Sarcophagidae; genus Sarcophaga; species Sarcophaga rosellei. The sequence goes on from OV884019.1 coordinate 35,590,530, forward strand.
ACTAAGAATGTTATCCTCCCATTGTCTAAACTATTTCTTATGTCTTCGATTACATCGGTCAGAGCGGTTAAACAGCTATGTTGAGATCGAAAAACTGATTGACGGTCAGTTAATAAATTGTACTGATCTATAAATGCAACCATTTGTTTATAAATAATTCGTTCGAAAACTTTGGAAAGGTATGGTAAAATTGATGTTGGGCGATATTCATTGTCATTTTTTGGAACTGGTATGATTTTGGCATATTTCCATTCCGTTGGGAATGTACTGGTTGTAATAATTATATTATACAAATACCTAATAGGGTGTATTATCCATGGCAGTAGTTTCTTTATGAACCTTGGATTAATATCATCCAAACCGACTGCATTTGATTTAACTTTGTAGAAGCCTTCTGCTACATCATTAAGATCAAGGCACTTAAAACTAAATTTTGCAACGGATGGTTCATTTGGTGGCATTTGAGAATAAAAACAAGGGCTTACAGTTGGCAAAGGAATATTAACGAATGATTCGTTAAGCACATTGACATCGACATCACTTTCGTGATTAGTTGTTTTACCAATTCCAATATCATGTATAATTTTCCATGTCCTTTTCGTGTCAACAGCACTGTTGAATTTATTGGAGTAATAAACAGATTTATTGTGTTTTATTTTAGACACAACAGCTTTCCTAGTTAGATAGATATTTGCTATTGTTCTCACACTTGTACTCTCAGTGTACTTACTTTCACTCTCTTATTGTTATGTTGGTAGTCATGCATATACGTATACTAGAACATAGTAAAACATGTCTCGTGCCTGGCAACCATACATTATATAGACTTGTTATGTTGCAAAGTAATGATTCATATCCTGTTTTTGTTCTTCTATTAAAAGGAATAGTAAAAGCAACAACAAAAACAACAGCAGAAGCAGGAATTTCTTTTAAAACATTGAGCCAGACAACATGTATTATATCTCAGTATATGTATATGTGCATATGTGTTGACTTATATATTCATGAAAGAGTTTTTGCTACAGTGCAGATATAAGAAGAGAGACATTGAACACAATATTGGTAATTTTCCTGTTGAAAATGTAAAAACTTTTTATTAATTATCTGTTACAAGTGAAAAGCTAATTAATTAGGTGTGATGGTTTTTTGGATTTCAGAAAATTATCTTAAAAACAAGAGCTTGCAAACGTTAAACTTCCATCAACATATTTTCCGTGACTGCCTGTTAGTTACGAAGCTCCAAGAGTAAGATGTTACAAAAGCAACGAACTTGCGAGTAGAGATTGCTTTTTAGAGCCTCAATTCATATCATACCAATTGTTTTTGTATACCTAGTTGTAGGAATATGAACTGATAATAGACTAATAACCTGATTAATGATGCAAAAGCATTTTCAGACTATTTGATTAGGAATTCAATTCAATCAGTTATTCCCGAAAGTGTAGAGAAGCGTACGCATTAAATAACAACAAAGCAATACTATACATAAATTCATATGTACATAATTGGACATTACCACCCAGGATTCAGTCAGGATTCCAGCCTCACACAATATCCATGTTGTATGTGTGAATTTATTATATGAGTGGCGTGACCCATAGCTTCAAGTCCGAACTACAGATTTTTGAGAAACTTTTCAAGGCAATTTTATTTGATCTCATTGTTTTTATCAGAAATCGGTTTTGTAAGCGATGCCTGACCTGGTGCCTGAACCGTGGCCTCACGTCTAATAAGCCAACACACTACGTACTACAGACTACGGCAACTTCTATTCCACATATAAAATTCTGATAAGTAACACAGTATATTAGTAACAGAAATTTATTGTATCAGACTATTTTTTGATTTTTTATTATCATTGGATTGTTAACATCTCCAATAAGAAATATTGTTAAGAAACCACACGACGGTAAACAGACTAGTACTCATACGCAACAATGTATACAAACTTTTCTATTGTGTTACCCTTAGTTGTCACTGCTATTATTTATGTTGATAGTGTATATGTCTCCAACAGCTTTCGAGTGTAAATTAATGTTATTGAATGATATTGTTTTACAATCATTTTTAATGAAGCATTCTTGTCACCTTCTATCATAATAAACCAGAAGAAAAGAAGTAGAGAGGGAATAAAGCAGTGCTATAGAGGGTATAGTGATTGATAAATTAAAACAACAAATCGTAGCAATTTCAAATAATAACAACAACAAAAAATAGCACAATAAAAAGCATGTTTTTGAGTATGTAAACGACAGCTAGGAAAAAAAAAGCACTAACACTACAGCAACTATTTACAGCAGTTATTAAGAAAATAAATAGTTACGTGGCTACACACAGAGAGAGAGAGAGAGAGAAAGTATGAGAGTATGTGTAAGAGAAACATTAACCCCATTATAGAACAGAGACAACAGGAAAAAAGCAAACTAATAAAAAAGCAAACAACAAGCAAATGTTTAGCACGTTGTCAATATGGGTTTACACACCATTAGTTGACAAATTGCCATCATAAACTTGTAAAACATGAACGTTTAAATCTCATTGAAAAAGAACTTCTTCTTCCATCACTTGTTATTGTTTCAATACAATGGCAATTGTATGCGTGTCTATGTGTGTACATGCTTAATAAAGTTTGCCGTTTGTCTGTACTGGACATATTTTTTGGTATATATGATAACAATGTTTAATATTACCAGTGATGCGCAGGATAATGTGTTTATTGTTGTTGTTGATTTTGCAACTGTTAAAGTGAAACATAATCATTTAAACATATGCGCTGTTAATAATTGTTAAATTTCTCTTTAATATTGGTACTTCTGATATGCTGAGAGGGCAAGAGAGAGATAAAGAGGGTGAGAAAGAGAAGGATACAGTGGTGTATAAAGTTCAAAATTGAAGTAAAGTGATTCCCCGAATTAAGCAATTTAAAAGATCAGTATGTAACAATTTGTAGCTGCCACTGTAACTAGAGAGATTGATTTTAAATGCATGTCGAATGATAAAGGCAAAGTAACATCATTAAATTTATATTCTGTTTAAATTATTAAATTTACTGTGAAATTACTAAAGAAAACGAGAAAAAGCAAAACTTAAATTTTCATTTGCTACTGCTGCTCTTCTTGTTAGAGTTAATGGTGTGGTATTGTAGCTGCTGCTACTGATGTAGCTGTTGTATATTCAATTTAAATGTGCTGCTTGTTAAGGCCTGCATTGGCCCATAAAGTGTCCGACTGTGTCACGTTTTATGTAATCCGATTTCTGCATTGCGTCAATTCTGTTCATTCGTTTCGTGTGGCTGGCGATGGATACATGTTGATGTTTAGATAAAACCAAAACACACAAACAAACAAGCACGCACGCATACACCGAGAAAGAGAGAGAGAGGGAGTGAGAGAAAGTAGTAAACAGACTCATAAGAGAACAGAGTGAAAAAGGTTAAAAGTAGTGGCAAATGTACATAAATGTGCTGTTTTGTATGCATGTATGTGATTAAATAAACAAGCAATACATATGTACGTAACGTAATGTCAATGCCAAAAGGCAAATGTACAGCAGTAACATCCTTATATTCTATTTCATTTCTCTCCCTCTCCCTCTCTCCCTCTCTTCCATGGGGTCACGCAGTTGCTCCTTTTAGTAACAGTAGCAGTGCAAAAAGACCTCATTTTATACATTCAATAAGTGTGTCATGTGTGAAATGACACAGTCAGCTATGGAATAAATAAAACCAGCAACAGAAATAACACGAAAATTCTTGTAACAACAACAATTGAGTATCAGTCATAGACATGAAAACAGCAACAGAAAAGAAATTTAAAAAGAATAAACACAACATAAAAAAGAAAAATGTTTTGAAGGAAAGAGACTTGAAAAACCAGCTGGTCTCTGTATTGTGTTTTATATTAAAGAAAATGACATACTTTTGATATTGTTGTATTAAAATATGGCAATCTTCTTATGCAGTTCTCTTTCTCTCTCTTCTTTCTCTTTTTATCTTATTTCGATGAAAGTGATTTTTCAATAAATATGACACAAAATAAAAACAATACAGGCAAAAATAAAGCGAAAGAACGTGTCTGAAATGTGATTTGATTTTCAATTCAAATGTGTATTACTGCGCGTGAGTTATATGTACGGGCAAGGAATGGAGAGTAAAAGTATATATATGTACACACATGGACAGCTTTCAAGATATCATGGCTGTAATTATTACACTCTACGCAGTACGTATGAATTCATATGTTCTTTCAATAAGAATCTTTTCTCAATAAGACCCAATTCTTTTGGAGATCATTTCATTCAGAATTAATATGCGAACTTACTAAAATTTATAAAATCCAAACAACTTTAGTAGAAGAAGTATATTTCGTTTTTTTCGAGATGTCTGGTCTCGGATTTGAACCTAGGCCTTACCTCTAATAAGCCATCACACAACCTACTGGATTACGACGACTATTTTCTCTTAAAAAAAAAAGCTGAAAAAATACTTACACAATGAGGATGTCCCTGTTGAAAATAACTTCAAATACCTGGGAGTCCACTTAGACCGGCGTCTAACGTGGTCCCGCCACATCGAGGCCAAATTAGCGGCCATTAAGCTGAAATCCGCTCAAATGCATTGGATTATTGGTCCTAATTCATTCATTGGCATTCAGCTTTCAAAGAAGACAGTCCAAGATTTTACGACAAATTGCCTGCGCTCCATGGTATATTCGTAACGACAATATCCACAGAGATCTCAACATTCCTACAATTCAGGAAGAAATTAAAAAATTCGCCATAAAATACGTCGGTAAACTAACGATTCACCCCAACGCATTGGCAAGGGACCTGCTTCAATTCGACGGCCATCAGAGGCTAAAATGGAGTAACACATTGAGCCTCGCTCGACGGCTGCACTGGCAATTATCACGCTGGTGTTAACTATTAATCTTCAAAAATAGTTGTAAGATTTGAAAACTATTGTAAATTTCATTAGAGAAAGATTGAATAATAAAAAAAAATAAAAATAAAGGAATCGAAAGTTATAAAGAACTTGCAGCAGATATAAAGCTAACTAATACTATTCCAGCTACCCAACTGCAGTTGAACAGCATTACTGTTCAGTTTGTTACAATGGTCGTATAGGTTTTCTTTGTTCAAATGCCTCTCATAAAAAGGATCACATATCAGTGCCCGATTTATTACAAATATGTACATGCAGATCTTGTCTCTTTTGGCGCATACATTGAACTTTTTATATAATGAACTGGAAGCGCATATATGCGGGGTATCATATAGCATGCAAATAACCATAAAATAACTTTTTTGGTCTTTTCACTGATAATAAAAAAATCACTATAAAAAAGTCTTACACTTTAATAAAATTTTCCTGATGCCATGCCAAAGTCAAAAATAATATTAAATCTGTATGAACGAGTTTATGATTCAATAAAAGTTTTAAATTTTTTATGAGTATAAGAAAACAACGAATTGTCTGCTTAAAAAAAATTTAATTCTTTTCTTGTCATTTAACTTTGTTAAAGGTTATAAAAGAATGGTTGGAGGTATAAAACACGATTGCTGAATATAAAAATTTCCAGAATATAAAACGACAAACAAGTGTATTGCAGGGTAATTTGATAAGGAAGTGGGATTCAGGAAGGTGCCGTAGAGTAGTAGGTAGTGTGTTAGCTTATTAAACGTTTCAAAACCCCTGGTGAAAACATTTCGATTAAAACGAAATATGATTAAATATTTCTTTGTGACCTCCTATCAGCGTGAGGCCTCAGTTCGACAGATATATGAAAAAATATTTCTTCGGTAAATTCCTCTCAACACATTTCTGTTAAAAACTCTGCGAGTATATAACGATCATATGATCATATTTTAAGCCCACACTAGAAGAAGATTGTTTTAAAACTTCGATTTCAACGGAATCTTTAACGTACTAAAAGTCAATGGTGGCCTAGAAGTAAAACTCTCACAGCCAATTAGACATCTTTTAGATCCTAAATGCAACATATAAAACATCTATACTAAGGCACATATCCCAGACATCAATAATTGTGTATACTTGCAAAACTTTTATTTGACATGTCATGAGAAATTTGGTCTTTAGTGGTAAAAAAAATTTTTAAAAATGGCCACAAACATATTTCTTTTTCTGTTGCATGGTGTTTCTGATTGAAATTTACTTAACAGAGATTTTATAGTGTGTGTGTGTGTAACCCAATTCAGATACCATAATTCTTGCTATTTAATTTCTGTTCTGTACCACATACTGTGAGACCTGCGGTAGATGTTTTTATTTGTTGTGGCAAACAACAGTGGGTATATATTTAGACTTATAAGAGAAATATTCACTAAATAAGTAAAAAGAAACTCTCAATTCTGGTTAATGTGTAAATATTTTAAAAAAACTTCAATCATTCTTATACTACAGTAACATTTTATGTGTTGTTATTGTTGTTGATGCTATAATTTTTCCCACAACTATATATATTTGTGTTCTTGACACAGATGTAGTGTGTTCTGTGTTCTATTTTTATGTTTCAATTTTTCTTTGATTTTATTTTTCTTCTAAATACTAAATAATATTGTTTAAATTAAAAAGAATGATAAAATCGTTAAATTTTGTGGCATTTAATATCATAAAATAGACAAATTGAAAATCATTTCTAGTGTATGACACAGTTGTTAGGGCAACAGAAACAATATCTGAAAAAACAGACAACAGACAACAATAATACAAAATTGTGTAAAACTTGAAAATTTTATTTAAGAAAGGAAAAGAAAATTAAAATTGTAAGTAAAAAAATTTTAAAAATATATGTAACCTGCTGTAAAAGTTATCTTCGTTATGGTTACGGACAGTTTATGAGTTATCCACTACGTAGTTTCTAAACCGTTGGCCCGACAAGGCTGTCAGCTGTTAAATATCTTTCATCTGAAGTGTTATTTATATAGTGAAAGGATTGCCATTTACGAACACGGAGCATTACGGAGGCCATATGGTTACAATGGTATCATAGACCTCCCTCCACACTAGGATTATAAAGAATTTTGGAGATGGTAATAAACCCGGCTTAAACCTCAGGTCAGACATCTCCAACAGGATGAAATATGAATAAATATTTCTTCTGCAAGTTTCTCTCAACAGATTCGTGGCAAACACTCTGAGAATAATCAAAATTGTTATGAAAAGTTTCTCAAAAACCTATCGTTCGGAATCGACTTTAAACTATAGGACCCGCCTCTCATGTATAAAATTAGCGCACACAACTTAAGTGGTGTGAGATATTAGGGCGTAATCTTGACTGAAGGATTGTAATGAAAATAAAAAAAAAAATATTTCTTCGGCGACTACCACTCAGCAGATTTCTGGCAAAAACTCTGAGAGTAAATAAATATGCCATGAAAAAGTTTCTCAAAAAATCTGTCGTTCGGAGTCGACGTTAAACTGTAGGTCCCGCCACTCAAGTATAAAATTAAGGCACATAACTTGAGTGGTGTGAGAAACTAGGCCGTAATCCTGACTGAAGGGTTGTAATGGCCAATTATGTATGTATGTATGCAAAGCCGAAAATATTGCTTCTGCCAGAGAAAGTGTAATAGGTAAACCATATCATTGCGATGATACTCATTTCTTTCTCGGTGGTTATGTCAACAAGCAAAATTGTATCATTTTGTACTTTGAGAACCCCAGACATAGTTGTGGAAAAGCCATCGCATTCGGTAAAAGCAACTGCTTAGTTGGCCTGTAATCTCAAGTGAACATATTTTGTCGAACTATAAAAATAAACTTTACAGTAATCTAGTTACTATTACAAGCATTAAAACAAAAGTCAATAAAACCAGAGACAATAGAAGTAAGAAAATCATGTAGAAAAATTTCGAAAGATTGCAAAATAAACAATAATTCGACAGAAACTTCTAGAAATAAAAGCCAGTGAGTTGTAGAGGATATTCTATTTTAGCCTCTGTTACTCTATATAATATTAACACAAGCAGTCTTAATCTTATCTTTCAAACTTTAATTTTGTTTTATGCCATATTTATGCTTTACATAACTAGCAGCCTTCGTAACTTTAGGTGATGAATTAAGTACAAATATTCCCTGTAGTGTTCTTATGAAAAATATTGTGAAAATAAAAATCTTAAATTTATTACAAATTTTTCTGCAAAACATTTCTGACAAAAATCCTACATACAGTTTATTATTTCCAAATCAGTTAAACACGATACAAAGCTATCTGTCTAGATATCTAGAAATCTTTTAAATGAATTAAGATTTATAAAGAAAAGTGTAGCCAAGGATAGCGACAAATTTTATATGTACTTAGAGCTTTCTTAACGGCCTTTTAGTTGCAGATGAAAATTAACAAAATGCAGTAACATTTCAATATGTCTCTATTATTTATGTATGTATGTATGGGTTTAATAAAAAAAAGCCAGCATGCTATACTTTAATATTCACAAATAAGAGAAGTTTAAAAATAGAACAATTTTAACAAATAGATTATGATACTAAGAGGTTAAAATAAATGACAAGAGAATCTAAATGTATGTCATCTTTTTGAAATGAATTTTGTGATTTACTGTTTATCTTTTTTCTTGCTAAAAAAAAAACATGTAAATACATGCTATAAAAAATTAAACTTCTAACATCTATTTTATCTCTAAAAGGATAAGCACTCACAACTAAAGTGATTTTTTTAGGTTTTTAATTTCAATTATTTTTATCGCATTTCCATCCTTTGAGATTTTTTTCTCTTTTTAATATTGTTAAGAAAATGAAAAAATCTAGATACAAATGTTTTGCTTTTACATCGCTTAACATTAAAATTATAAACAATAGCTACAAAAACAAAACAATGCAGTAAACAAACCTGTTTACAAATCATCGTACTGCTTAATGTAACAACAAATACCAGCATAAAAAAATGGTAAACAAATAAACAAAAATACACCAACAACATTACAAGAATTAAATTCATAGAAATTTCGAGAAGACGAAATCATGAACATTCGCCTTCAAGAACATTAATCAAGCTATTAATTTGCCATATAAAAGTCGAGGCGAAGCATCCGACTGAGTTCGTGAAGTTCAGTCAGTGTTGTGTGAAGACGCGGTGTGTTTGAAGAGAATAATCATGGTTTGAAGATCTCCGCTACAAAAATGTGTGGAATAATTGAATAGTAATTGTTATTGTTTATGCTAAGGGTATCAACAGAGGAATAACAAACAAAGAAATTGTTGTTGTTTATATAAAGTTGTGAACAGTGTCACACAGAATTGTGCGAATAATAAAGCATTTTAATTAAAACATTAAACACAAATTTATTTTTATTTTATTTGCAATCCACGAGCTCATATTTTAAACGTTTTTAAAAGGTTAAAATGTAACAATATTAATAAAGGAAAAGTCATATATTTATTAATGCTGGTTTAATTTTTTATTAATTAATTATTAATGCATTTTTAATTAAAAAAAAATACAACAAAAATTACAAGCAATACATGTGTTATAAAATAATCAAAGCTCATGATGGTAAAAGAATATTAATATTTGAAAAGGTAATCCCATTGCGTATGGAAATCTCACAAAAATTGTTGAATTATCTTTGCTTTTAAAAATAAATATAAATAATTGTAAAATAAACTTAAAATACTAACGGAAAAGTTTAAAATTTAAAGTAAATTTAACATTCTTAATGCTCGTAATCAATAAGCAATTATTAAACTATTTTCTGTTTTCTTCCCTGGATTTTTATTATGACCTTTACAAAAAATATTCTTGTTCCTCATTTTATTGTATAAAACTTCTCTGGTCTCCAAAATAATTTTATTCTTCATGCATTAATGTTGAAATCAAAATAATACAACAAATAAAATAAAGAGAAAAACCAAAAACAACTATTTATCCATTGACTGCCTGCCATAAATTGAGGTCAAATGCATAAATAATATTTTGTATACATAACAAACAAAAACAACAATAACAATAATGCCATGTTATTATGTAAATAAATACAATAACGGCAGCAACAACAACTAAAAAATTCCCACAGATACACACTTAATGACCTTCGCATACAAACTAAAAACAAAAAAAAAGAAACAACCACGAAATAAAACAAAAAATTTAAATACATGGGGCACAAGACACAATAAAAACTATAACGAACGCAGAGCCACAGAATATGATTACTTGAATAAAATAAAAATTTATGAGTTGCCAGGTTATGAAAATGTAAATAAAAGAAAAACAAAGAACAAGAGGTGTCTAGAGGACATATACCAGCTAATGTGTGGACTTTGCAACAGTTTGTTAAACACGGTTTCGGATCTGGACCTTTAGTAGTCTTTAGGTACACCATACAAGTTCGAAATGTTAGGAAGGACAATTAACCTAAGCGTGTTGATACCAGTCCAACTTGCTATTTGTGAATAAACAACCGACACGATATACTTTAATTCTACGAACAATTCAAACTTAAAGCCTTTTAAATGCCATAACGAAACTCTGTTATACACGTCCAAACGCGTCATTGTCTGTTATTTGGCAACCGGAGATATACGATTTTGGGACACCGAACAGATATGATTTGAATAAATCCATACCCAGTCAAGAATTATGGACAGGCGGTAAAATAGAATAAAAGATGTTTTGAAAGGACTCAAGTACGATAAGACAGATGACCAATTTAACACTTTAATGCACAAAACCTCTTTTTAGCGCCCTTACTGTTTTCGCTTTTTCCCTCGAATGTATCCATCCATATGTAAAAGAGTGATTTCTTTCGAATCCTTGTACTACGCGGATTTTCTTTATTTTTAATTTTTATGATCCATTTTGTTTTATTCGTCAACAATATTGCAGTAAAGTTGAATTAGCATTTGAAGACTAACTTATTCTAACCTAACCAAATACGTAATTCTTAAGATTTCGACTATTCCAAGCTGTTTCAAAATCACTGTATAACAACACTTAGCTTTGCTTCGTATAGCTATTAAATTTGTGACCTACATCCACAGTATGGATCTTACAAATATCTGAAAATGTTTACTTGATAAAGCTCTCAATACTTTACCTTCAATACCTCAATACTTTACCTTGAAAGACATCTAATCTTTATCAAAGGAATCTCAATCTACGATTTTTCGTAAGGTTTCACTCAAGAATAATTAAACTTGCCACTGATTCCCTTCATACTCAGAATAATAACACCTTTTACGAGTGCCTTGGTAGTTGTTAATGTACTAGACTATTAGCATGAGGGTCGTGGGTACGGTTTACACCAGAGACTCTGGTCTGTTACACTACACCGAGCATACGGTGTAAGTTACTCAGCATGTAAATAATTAAATTGAATTTGAAATTGTATTACAATTCATTAATAAATAAAATTAAATAAAAAATTAAATGCCCTGTTGGTTGACTATTTGCTTTCATTATTGCCATTAGCTTACAACGCATAGTTCAACAAAATTACATGAATATAAACTAGGTAGAGAAAATACATTGAATAACAACAATATAAAATAAATTGAAAATAATTCATTGAAATAATATTGAAAATGATTTGCATAAATAAACCCAATTGTTGCACACTCTATTCTCTATACTAGATAGGTAAGTATAATAGGAGTAAAGAGTGTTGATAGGCAATCCATGAAGGACTAACCTATTGCAATGCAGATTTTTTGTCTAAGCCTTAATACACGTTTAAGTAATTCTTTAACAACAAACCTGAAATATATTTTTATAAAAACAATCTTACTTACTTACTTACTTAATTGGCCATTAACAATCCGATTAACTTATTTCGGCTTGCCTTAACACAACCCTCCAGGATCCTCTGCTTTTTCGGCGGATACGGCAGTTGGTCTCAACAATCGATGGCAGGGCTTCCTCGATGTGGACCTTCCAATGCAAACAAGCTCGTACTCTTCGCCGATTTCCGCAAATCTCCGCATCAAATACCCGTCTCTTTGGGGCATCCTTGTGTATTTGAACGACATGGACGAGACACCGCAGGCACTGGACGTTAATACGCTGCACAACGTCCATGCCGTTGAGGAGCTCATACAGCTCACTGTTGGATCGGATGCGGAAATTATCGCCAACTCGTACTGTACCGTAGATCTTACGTAGGACTTTTCTCTCAAATACACTTACGGCTGCTAAATCAGTGCTTAATAGTATTGATACTACCTCTGTGCTATAAAGAATCACAGGGAGGATGAGCGTCATGTAGAATGTTATTTATAAAAACTTATCCTTTGAAATGATATGAAAACCGATTTTTATCAGAAAGATTTTTTAGGCTTCTTCCAAGACCTCATGTCTAAAAAGCCAACACACTACCTACTACACTACACTGACTTGTCATACTTAATCAAACTTATATTTATTTAGTTCTTTAGTTGTATTCATTTGATTGTTTCCCTTTTTAAGCCTTAAATCCAAATCAAATATTTATTAAAGCAAAATTTAACAAAAAACAAACAAAATTTCGAGGTCATTACAGCCAAAACAAACAAAAAACGGAAGCAAAAAATTTAAAATTTATAAAAAAAACAAAAGAAACGAAAGGATTGAACACGAAAATCCAATAAATATGAGAAATTGGAAATTGTCACAAAATTAAAAAAGGAAAAAAAAACAAAAAAATAAGAGATTAAAAGGAAGACAATAAAAAAAATGAACAAAATATTTATAAAGACTTTGAATTTTTGCCAAGACAAAATAAATAGTCTATAAAAAAGGCTCCTTAGCACACAAAAATATCATGCAACGATGTTTTTATTTCAAAACATGCTTACTACCACCGATTATTTCTGTAGATATAAAGACAGCAACATTAACAAACAGAAAAAACAAGCAGCAAAAATGCCAGCAGACATATTGACGTCAAAAGAGTTCAACACTTTCTTCGACAAGCAAATACTAAAAACAGGAAAAACATGTAAAAACTTTCAACAAAAAATATCTCGAACATTTCAAAACAATTTCAGATCATGGGGAAAAAAGTTTAAGTTTTTTTGGCAGTAAACAGCACGTAACTCGTAGACTATGAAACCATTTGCAATTACAGTGTTTTTCTTATTCTGGCTTTTTTCATTTCATTTGATTCTTATTTTAAATTTTTTTTGTTTTTCCAACTCTCTAACACGATTGCTAACATGCATACATATACACTTGTTTCAATCTATTGACAAATCGTGTTGCACCTTAACCCATATACAGACATATTATACATTCAAGAAACATTCATGTGTACAAGGATGTTTACCAACACTACCATATACTGTCATACGGCAAAGGAGTAGAAGAACAAAATTCTCTCAATGTACACGGCGAAAAATTGCACACATATGGTGCGATTGTGTAGATGTGGATTATTGCTGTATATATGGGTCACTCTATGATTTTTGAAAAAAAAGTTAAAATAACGGAAAACTCGCAGCAAGACTTCTAAGCATGACATCTAAATTCCTGTGATGATTCTTACGTGCTGCTTCTCAAATGCCTCTCATACATGTAGGACTCAACCGCAGAGAAAATTGCTTACGGTTGACACAGTCAGTTAAGTTCTTGGATTGTAAGCCTTCAAAACATATCAAGGTGATCACCTTTTCGTGAAAGTATAACCATTTCATAAATTTATTCTTTAATTATCATTAATCATCAGCCAATTATGAGCAGTCTTTTGCAAATTTTCAAACTTTAAATTTTATGGAAAATCCCATTTTGATTTCTATACTGATTTCAATATATCTTCTCAATTCGAGATGTTAAAACGAACTTAAAACTTTAACTGAATAGGTATTCTTCAAATTATTTCCTGGTGTTCTTGTACCTTCTTTTAACTCTTACACATATACATCCATTTTAGTAGCCTTCAGACATTGATTTTTTTATCTCTTCATACCTCTTATTGGTGCAAAGATTTTTTCCAAGTATTTTTGCGCAAAAGAAAAGAAAAATGCGATAGGAAATCCTTATTCAGATGAAACGTGTGTCACTTCAATTTAAAGCACAAGTCCACCCCCTTAAGTATTTGTTAATTAACTAAAATGTCATTGAATCACACAAACGTGCCTAAGTTCGTAAATCATTCTGAAATCCTTCCATTTACTTACAGAAACATGGAATTCTTTTCATATAAAGGTGGACAATTTAAAAACTGTAGAAAATAATATCGACTTTAATTCAATTTTTTTTAAGATCATAAAGTAGGTTTTGAATAAGTATTGAGTTGTAAAGTCAATGAAATTAATTAACAAGGATTAGGTGGTATTCGCATGAGGAGCTAAAGGTGTATTTAATAAAGTATGACTAAAGAAATCTTTGTGGATAAAGTAATTCACATAATTAGACTAGTGACTCTCGGACATCATATCGACGCCTCCATTCTATAACGTTCTAAGTGTACTTGGAACGTTTTTAATGTTCTTGCATTTTTAAATTATACGTTCTCTAACTTAAATACAGTAAAAATTTGGTTAAGATGCGCCGATCCGTTTCGAAGTTATAGTGAAAAATCTACTTAGAATACACATATAGTCGTATGTCGCGTGAAAACTTTGAGAGCTCATAACTCAAAACACACTTTTTCGACTTAGAATGTTATAGAACGGAGGCGTCGATATGAGAAACAGTTTCTGGCACAGTGTCCCCTTCAAAACTGAGTTGCTATTTCGATTGTCAGCTTCTGTAAATCTGTAATTAGGAGTAAAACCGATAACCCGGGGAACTATTCCCCTTTAGTTGCATGTTCCCGTATTCTAAGTGAATCGAAAAGATAAATCCCTTCAACCTCTTTATTATAGATAATGTCATAGTGTTTGTTAATGATCTTTTTTTTTGTGCTTCTATTGCAATCTCTTAATAGATTTATAAAGCTATTAATTGTTGCTGCATTGGCTGCTATTGTTCACCAAAAGAAAGGCAATACTTGATGGAAAGCCTTGTCTTAGTGTCATAGGTTATTGGGTACTGTGTCGGCTTATTAAACGTCAGGCTACGGTTCAAACCTCAAGTCACACATTTCCAACATAACGAAATATGAACAACATAATTCTTCTGTGACTCCTTCTTAGCAGATTTCTGATAAAAACTCTGAAAGTAAATAAAATTGCGTGCAGACTTTGCGCTGACCAACTTCCTCCTTTTCCCTGATTTTGGTGGAACTTGGTTAGTACAGGGACTGCGTTCACCCGTGGCATCACAACGGACCGCTATGCGTGCTCAAGTGAGCTTTGTGATATCAGAGCTACCATTCCGACCTAACCTAACCTAAATAAAATTGCCATGCAAGTTGCTAAAAGATCTGTCTTTCGTAGTCGACTTTAAACTGTAGGTCCCGCTACTCATGTGTAAAATTAACACACATCAAAAAGTGGTGTGAGAAACTAGATCGTAATCCACACGGAAGGGTTGTAATGATCAATTATACTTGTTATGTAATGCTGTTACTTGTTGGAGCATTGGATGCTATTAATTACCAATCGAGAGATTACAAAGCCTTGTTTCCTTTAGTTACTTATAAGATGCCTTATGAGTTCAGTTGGCTTAACATGAATAGCTGTTAGGACTACTTCCTGCAAAATCCAACACACACTGCCAGCCAGGAATAGACAATCTTTATCCATAAATTATTTTAACGTTTAAAGTTTGTAAGGATTCTTTGAAAGTCTCCAATCGAAACCTGTGTTTGACAGCGACTGAAGTACAGGTTGTCCTGTATAGCTAAGAAATTTCCCACCAAACACAATCTAATGGCAATTAATCAAGTGTAGAGACCAAGTATCGTGGAATCAGCAATTTTACAATGCTCAGAACGGCCACTTAGTTCGTCCAACGCTAACACAATCTCACCTACAGCTATAGGATGAATCCAAAGTTATGTTCAGATAGTAATAGCCTATTAAGCTTTTTAAGGTATTTTGGTTTAAAATCTACTACAAATAGCAAACCTTTTTCATCCATAAAATACTTGCATACATACTTGCATTGAGGAGGTCAATGGAGAGTGAACAATTGCTGGAACTCTTTTTGAAAGAAAATTGTTTCGGATTTTTTACTATTAGTAGAGTTTCGTCCGTTGAAAGCACTTGGGAGCACTTATTTTCCAAACTATTTTTTAAAATATTTTCCTAAAGCCAATTGGAACAAAACAAAAATCAGCAACAGAAAATACTCTACCAGATATATTATCTCCTAGGTGCGGTTTGATGTAAAGCGTGAAGATAAAGGCAATAAAATAGATTTCTTTGAAATACAAACATGAGTGACGTGAGAGAGGGTTGCAATGACTAATGGATTATAATGATTGTTGATGGCAGTATAGATCTTTTTATAAATACTCCTTTTTACAGTGTACATACATACATACATGTTAACTTTGAATATTCTCTTAATATCATAGTTATAAATAATTCTCTCAAATATGCATAAATCTCTCTTACACTCATTGAGTGAAACTAAAACCGGGTTTGCTATATGCATTTATTAGGATCTTAAACAGTGCAGTTATTCATGTGTGTATGTATGTATGCTTTATAATTAGTTGCCAAATTTCTTGTTATTTCACACTTTGTTTAAGAAAAGAATTTTATTATATTCTCATTCGCATTTTGGTATTCAAGCAAACAACTCATTTGAAAATAAAGAAAAATTAAAATAGATTTTTTTTGCATTTTTTTGAATTCTACTTGCCTACAAAAACTATTGTAGGCTTCAAACATTGGTGACCCCGACGTGATTGTCTATATTTTTTTGCTTAACAATATCAATTCGGATATTGTTTCTTGAATTTTGGAATAATATAGACAGCATCCATTATATTTTTTGAAGATGTCCACCAGCCAGGTAAAAAATTCTGCTGATGACGAAGATATGGAGCATTCGCGCTTCCTAACCTACAAAAATAAAACTGCAGCATTGGCAAGGCAATTAGAAAATCTAAATCAAACGTTAACACCATCCCAACTCAAGGAGTATGACGAGGCAGAGCTGTCCGTCCGTCTGGACTATATCGAAGAAATAAGGAAAAGTTTTGAAAAGGCGCAAGGTTTTCTTGAGGAGAATGACAGCAGTCAGGTGGATGGCGCTGATCGTATGATGTTTGTATCTATCTACCTTGATGTTAAAGCCAAATTAACTCGCCAAGCAAATAATTTTCGGAATTTTAATACAAATCAACGATCATCAACATTGCGCCAATCATCGCTTGGTGAATCGCAATTATCTCAAGCACCGTTACGCAAAACGAAGGTACCAGAAATTCAGCTGCCTAAATTTAACGGCGAATATTCTGAATGGCCAAATTTTTACTCTTTATTTTCAACTGTTATTAATGATAACGGTGAGTTAAGTGCTCTTGAAAAATTCCACTATTTGCGTTCCAGTTTAGGTAAAGCTGCTCTCGACACTATTGCGTCATTGGAACTCAACGAGACAAATTACGAAGAAGCGTTGTTGTTGTTAAAGAACCGGTTTGACAACAAACTGTTAAATTTTCAAGGTCACATCAAGGAAATATTCCAATTAAATTGTGTTGACAATGGTTCAGCCAGTGATTTGCGCCGTTTAAGCGATAAAGTTAATGCACATTTGCGTGCTATGCAAACAATCGGTAACCAACAGCAAATAGTCGATGGGCTGTTAATTCACTTGGTATCATCCAAATTGGACACCAAATCTCAAATGAAATGGGAGGAGAACCTCGAAAAAAACGTTTTACCAACGTGGGCATCCATGGTAGCTTTCTTGGAACGCCGATGTCGTATGGCTGAGAATTTCGAAAATACAACAAAAACAAAATCATCAATTATATCGAAAAAATCACACCAACAAAATCGTCATGTTCATCTTTCGACTTCTACTTCGTCCGCCATGTGCTCGTTTTGCGACTCTAAAGACCACTTTATCACCAACTGCCCACGTTTTGGCAATTTGTCTCCCGCCTTACGTTTTAAAGAAGCCAAAAGGATGAAGTTATGCCTGAATTGCTTAAGGAAAGGCCACATGCTGAAAGGTTGTTCAGCAGGTTGTTGTCGCAAGTGCTCTTCGAAACATCATACTATGTTGCACATGGAAAATGTTCCAATTAACCAATCAGCTATTTCTACGCCGGATAACTCATCGCAAGCAGTGCTTATTTCTTCAAACTTTTCTGATGCTGCCATAGCTTCAGCACCAACTATGAATGTATTGCTAGCCACAGCGATTGTCATGTTTCGAAATCAATTTGGAGTTTTTGTACCATGTCGGATCATTTTGGATTCTGCATCACAGCTCAATTTAATCACAAATCGTCTCGTTAAATATCTTCGTTTAAAATGCAATCGAACTAAAGTAAGTGTCTCTGGTATTGGTGACGGGTGTTTTTCAATCGATAAATCTGTTGAAATTGTAATCAAATCGAAACATTCGGAATACTCAACATCGCTGACTGCTATGGTCGTTCCCAGTATAACGGATTACCAACCAAATATTAATGCAAACATCGCAGAATGGAATATACCCAAAAATATTGAGCTCGCAGATCCGTTGTTTGACAAATGTGGCCATATTGATGGTTTAATCGGTGCTGAGCTATTTTTTGACTTAATGGCAGTTGGTCAAATCAAATTAGGAGATAATTTACCTGTTTTGCAAAAAACATTATTGGGCTGGGTGGTTGCTGGTGGTGGTTTACATCCCCGTCGTTCCTGGTCGTTGGCTATCAGTGCTGCAAACGTTGAAGATCAAGATCAGCTTTGTGCCATTTTGAAAAGTTTTTGGGAAGTCGAAAATAACTTTGGCAACTGCAATTCGCTTTCAAAGGAAGAAATTTTTTGTGAAAACCACTTTATTGAAAACACCATTCGTCTTGCATCTGGGGAATTTTCTGTCCGATTACCACAAGTAGAGGGAAGTGGTGCGCTTTCACTTGGCGATTCATACAGCCGTGCACTCCAGCGATTTAAAAACTTAGAGAAAAAATTAAAAAGGCTTCCCGATATTAAAACTCAGTATGCTGCGTTTATGAGTGAGTACATTTCTTTGAACCATATGTCTTTAATTTCCCCTCAGATCGAAGAGAAAAAATACTTTCTTCCACATCATTGTGTTCTCAAGCCAGACAGCACATCCACGAAATTAAGGGTTGTGTTCGATGGGTCTGCAAAAACAACAAGTGGCTTATCACTCAACGACGTATTGTACGCTGGTCCAACTATACAACCTAAACTATTTAACACCATTTTGAGATATCGTTTTTTCAAGGTCGCTTTGAGTGGGGACATTTGTAAAATGTACAGGTGCGTTCGAGTTTCCCATCCAGATGATTACCTTCAATGTATATTGTGGAGAGAAAATGAAGATGACGAAATAAAAACCTATAAGTTGAATACTGTGACTTACGGGACAAAGCCCGCAGCATTCTTAGCAATCCGTACAATGCATCATCTCGCAGCTGCAGAAGAGCATAATTTTCCATTGGCGGCTAAAATTGTAAGGCGTGATTTTTATGTGGATGACCTGATTTCCGGTGGTGACTCCGTTGAAGAGGTTGTGGCAATAAGGCAGCAGGTAGCATCTCTTTTAGAAAAAGGAAAATTTTTAATACGGAAATGGTGTTCCAATGATCCGGCAGTTTTAAAAGAAGTACCTTCTGAACAATGTGAGCAATACTTAAAATTTAATGACGGAACTAATGTGACTAAAACATTAGGCCTCGTGTGGGATCCTAAATGTGATAATTTTATTTTTTCATTCACTCCTGTCGCGAATTCAAAGGTGATAACGAAGCGCTCCATTTTATCGGCTATTGCTCGTCTATATGATCCGTTAGGGCTAGTTGGTCCAGTCATCACAAAGGCAAAAATTTGTATGCAACAATTATGGAAGCTTCAACTGCAATGGGACGAAAGCATACCACAGGCATTGCATTCATCTTGGCTTGAATACATTTCAAACTTTAAGTCCATTCATCAATTTGTAATTCCACGATACGTTTCAATGCCAAATGCGAGAATAGAAATACATGGTTTTTGTGACGCAAGTTTAGCGGCTTATGGTGCATGCGTTTATGTACGTTCCGAACTTAATGCTGCAGTCAAGGTATCATTGCTTTGCTCTAAATCGAGAGTGTCTCCCCTCAAATGTTTAACAATACCAAAACTGGAGCTCTCTGCAGCATGTCTTTTGGCTGAACTGGTGAACGTGGTCATTAAAACTCTTTCGATCGATTGTGACGTACATTTTTGGACTGATTCCATGATTGTTTTATCATGGATTCGAGAGCAGCCATCAAATTTCAACGTATTCGTGTCAAACAGAGTTTCCCTTATACAAACTCTTACAAGTCAAATGCGGTGGCATCATGTCCCTACGGATGCAAACCCAGCAGACATTTTATCGCGAGGTGCATCACCTGAAGAACTTCTCCGCTCTACCCTATGGAGGGAGGGACCTAAATTTTTATACCATGAAATTTCGATGTGGCCTGATAATATGGAATTTTTGGCTGAATTACCTGAGCGTCGTCGAAAGGTATTAGTTATCTCTTCACTGTCGGACATGTTTATACAATGTAAGTACCATAATTCATTTACAAAAATGCAACGAATATTTGCGTATGTATTTAGATTTTTATATCCCGAGTCCCGTGGCCAAATAGAATTAACACCAAGAGACATAAAAAATGGTACGAAGCTCTTAATTAAAAACATTCAGCTAGTACATTTTAGCACCGAATACAGAGCATTAAAGGAAAACAAAAATGTACAAACATCTAGTAAGCTTCATTCGTTGATGCCAATTATCGACTCCTTTGGTTTAATACGAGTGGGTGGCCGCCTTCAAAATTCGGCTCTTGACTTTGATGCCCAACATCCCATTATTTTGCCTAAGCACCATCCGTTTACAACTTCAATGGTTAAACATTTTCATGAAAAGCTGTTACATGCTGGTCCGCAGTGTTTGTTAGCATCGATTCGTCAGCAGTATTGGCCCGTTGGAGGTAGAAAACTTATAAGTTCTATAATTTCGAAATGCGTACGGTGTTTTAGAATGAAACCAAAACTTGCTCAACATGTTATGGGGTGCTTACCGTCTGATCGAGTAAAGCCGAACAAGGCTTTTCACACTACGGGCATCGACTTTTTTGGCCCTTTTTATTACAAATCAGAAGTAAAAACCCGACCACCCATCAAATGTTATATTTCTATTTTTATATGTTTTTCAACGAAAGCCTCACATTTAGAAGTCGTCCAAGATTTATCGACGTCTTCATTTTTGTCTGCCTTACGTCGTTTTATCTCCATAAGAGGCAAACCCAAGACAATTTGGTCAGACAACGCAACAAATTTTGTGGGCGCCAAAAACGAATTGGCAGAATTAAAACAACTATTTCTAAGTCAATCACATCAGAACTCACTCCAACAGCAGTGTCTTGAGGATGGAATAGAGTGGAAATTTATTCCCCCGAGGTCGCCCCACTTCGGTGGGTTATGGGAAGCGGCTGTTAAGTCTGCCAAATTCCACTTCTATCGCACAGTCGGCCTCAATAAGTTAACTTTTGATCAACTACGCACACTTGTTTGTGAAATATCAGCAATTTTAAACTCTCGCCCTTTATGCCAAATTTCAGAGGATCCGAATGATTTGGAAGTTTTGACTCCGGGGCATTTTCTTGTGGGAGGTCCCCTAATTTCGATAACTGAGCCTGACATTGCAGACATGGACATAAGTCGTTTAAGCAGTTGGCAGAAAGTCTCCCAAATGCAACAAATTTTTTGGAGTAAATGGAGTAAATCATATTTATCTTTGCTGCAAGAGCGTTCGAAGTGGCGTGAAAATGTTAACAACATAGCTTGTGGTTCAATGGTGTTACTGAAGGATGAAAATCTACCGCCCTTGAAGTGGCATATGGGTCGTGTTGCTGACGTCATAATGGGTGAAGATGGTGTTGCTCGTGTTGCTGTTATTCGCACCAATAATGGTTTGACTAAGCGTGCAGTTTCCAAATTAGCAATTCTTCCCGTTGATTCATGTGTTGAAAGCTGTAGCCTTCCAACGGGGGGAGGATGTTGATGGCAGTATAGATCTTTTTATAAATACTCCTTTTTACAGTGTACATACATACATACATGTTAACTTTGAATATTCTCTTAATATCATAGTTATAAATAATTCTCTCAAATATGCATAAATCTCTCTTACACTCATTGAGTGAAACTAAAACCGGTTTTGCTATATGCATTTATTAGGATCTTAAACAGTGCAGTTATTCATGTGTGTATGTATGTATGCTTTATAATTAGTTGCCAAATTTCTTGTTATTTCACACTTTGTTTAAGAAAAGAATTTTATTATATTCTCATTCGCATTTTGGTATTCAAGCAAACAACTCATTTGAAAATAAAGAAAAATTAAAATAGATTTTTTTTGCATTTTTTTGAATTCTACTTGCCTACAAAAACTATTGTAGGCTTCAAACAATGATCAAAGACTTAAGTCTGCCGCTTAAATAAAAATAAAATTAAGTTAAAAAAACTCTATTTTGAATTGAAAGTATGTCTGTGAGTTTTCTTATCATCAAATTTATTACTAAAGTAAAGAAATTTTGCCACCTTAAAAGAACCAAGACTTAAAGCTGGTGCCGGTACTGGTACTGCCACGAATTTTGCTACTATGGAAAAGCATGTTTCTTTACAAAAGAAAAATTTTATTTCTAGTATGAAAATGTGTATACACACCCACAAAAATAATACAGAGTATTTTTTACATGACTACCTTGTAAATATAAAGTCTCACAAATATTTATAAAGTATACAACAATATAAGGTAAATTTTTCTCTTTATTTTTCTGGTACTTTATTTAATATTGTTATATTTTTCCCTATGTTTTTGACTTTTTAACATTAAATGCCGTCAAAGGAAACACACTGAAATGTTTTCATATATTTTGCCAGCAACACAATAAGGAAAAGAAGAGGCAGCATATTTAAGAAAGGCACCCAAATGTAAAAGATATTCACGAAGAAAAACAACAAAGGAAAGTAGCAAAAAATATGTTCACAACGCTTAGCGTTTTTTGCCATTTTTTATTGCTTTTTTTAATTCTTTATGTTTGTTTCCTTGTATTGCTTTTCTTATTTTAAAAACATTCTGTTAAGCCTAAAATTTGTTTCTTTTCCCTTTGACTTTTACATTAATACTGGATTTATCTCTTCTTTCGCTTTGGCTTAAATTTAATCTTCTTTGTGTTTCATTTTCTTTTTTCCCTTTAATACAAAATTTAACCGTAAAAGAAGGTAGAAAGGTAATTAAGGAATGTTAAAAGATAAGCGGAAAACTACTTTAGAAAACAGATGAAAGAGGGCATAAAAAGAAAATTATAAATAGGCCTCGTTTTTATATTCACACCTTTCTTTTGATCATAAGAAAATAAAAATTATGAAAATAAAGATTACAGGTTATCAAAGGCTTAATAAAGGGCCGTTTCGCAAAAAAAGAAACGAAAGTGAAAGTGGTAATAAAGGTGTCTTGTTCAAAAAAAAACCGAGAAACTTGTCAGAAAGAAATTCTGTTAATGGTTGTAATTGCTATTGTTTTGTAATTTTCACATATATTCCTTACCCTTTTACAAATTGGCTTTACAAATGTTGCCTTTCCAATGCAATATTAATAAAAGTCGATGCTCTTAGGACTGATATTCTTGGTGCTGATGCCGCTTTGAAGATGTAGCTCCTCGTTCTTACACATTATAACCCTTCAGTAAAATTTCTGGTGAAAACTCTGAGAGTAAATAAAAATTGCAATGAAAAGTTTCTCAAAAATCTGCCGCTCGGAGTTGACTTTAAACTGTAGGTCTCGACACTTGTATAAAATTGACATACACAAGATAACTGGTGTGAGAAGCTTGGTCGTAATCCAGAAGTTTTGAAGGGTTGTAGTAATGCATTATATATGTATGTATATAAATTGAACAGGTAACCAGTATCGTTCTGTCTACATTGGAGACTTAGTAACGCAAAAACCATAAGAATTGCTGCCTCATTCGATGTATTTTCAAGATTCAGCTTCAAGAGAATTTTTGCAATCTTCTTGTATACCAAATGATATTCTGCTAGCAACAGCAGTCTGACAGAAACTAAATGACGCATATTATTTAAAGATGGATTTGACAGTACCAGCATTGTATTTTCAGTTAAGCCTGTTAAGAACTCAAAGAATAATTGATTCATTTTTACTACTCCTTATATTTCCTACCGGTGATTTTAATTACTTCTTCCTTTACATTATTTTACAGTTGACTCTATTTTCTTTTGATGAAATACATTACGAAACAAATTCATATTCATACAATTCAAATTTTTATTTACATTTAAGCTTAATTTGTGAGACCACTTCTGTTTCGTTAACTTACAGTCAAATAAATAAGTCTACATACACCGGTGTTTGTAGACTTTTTTTTTCTACTTTTTATTTTTTTTCCCCCAATAATTTCTATGTAATACTTTTTTACATTCGCTTTGTTCTTCAAACATAAATGATTGTAAATGCCTTAAGCAACTCTAACACATCTATTTCCAATTGAATAAAAATCAGCACGAAAAAGTCTGCATACACCGGTATATATAGACATTTTTTGTTTTACTGTACGCGTATTTACGAGATTTAACACTTATTTGAGGGTGTTTATGAAAATGTACGTGTATATGCAATCATAAACAAACATTCATTCATTCACCCATTTACCTCACACTCTCTGTAATACTACTTTATTAAGAAAATAAACACAGTTTTTGTCGACATAGACAAAATATACAGACAGGCAGACGTCTATATATTCACATATGTACATACACTCTTAAATTAAATGAAATAGCAAAATTAACTGTTTAAATTAACGGTATTAAATTGAATACGAGAAGAACAAGAAGAACAATAACGATAACAAAGGAACAAATTGAGAGAATATTGCCTATTAATTTAAATATTAGCCGACAACACGCCTCAATGACTACAACAAACAGCAACAACAAAACCGTAAACAATAACAATTAGTGGCATAATTTTATTTTGCGGTGTGGTTTTTTATTTTTGGTTTTCTATTTAATAAAATTTGAAGGGATCGGTTATAAAAATGTTATAATTTTTTATTTTTCTTATCTTTCTTTTCTTTTTGTTTCAGTTGTCCTTATATTAAAAGTGAAAGAAATTTAATTGAATATTTTACTACAATTTTGCTTATTCGCTTTGGTGTTACTCACAACATATATATACATATAAACGGTTTATATTAGGTTTGGAACCCTGGGAGTATTTCTTTGGTTGCGACAATGCCAATGGTTATCCTTTTTTTAATGTTTATTTTCTGTGTTTGTTGTCTAACCACAATACTTTATTTATGGCAAATATATTGGCTTATAAAAAGGAAATTATATTTCTTCTCGTATGTTTTCTTCCTATTTTTCATTTTTTTCTTTCGTTTCAATATACCATACATGGTTTTTGTGGCAAAAACATGAAAATGTAATTGAATATCGACACTCCAGCCCGTGCTGAATAGATTGCCAAATGCTTTCGAATGCAAGAAGAATGTCCATGTGAATTTCATAAATTATTTTTAGTGCTTCACATTTCTTTCATTGCCATTTTCTTTATATTTTCTTGTAGTTCGTGCTTTTTTAGATTCGTAACACATATACATATTAGCAGTAAATTTTAGTTGGAAGCGCAAATGCGTATTTTCTGTTTCGTACTCTTGTTTTTCAATGGTTTTAAAGAAAATTATTAATTTTGTTCGTATTAAAGGTCAACACTACCATGGCGTATGAGTTATGCATTTGATATTAAAGAAAATGCGAATACGTGGTGTATGCCAATGCCAAAATACAAGAAGTAGGAATTTGGTAAGATTAAATTGGCTGTGACGGGAAGAAAAGGAATATGGAACGAACTGAAACTTATGCCACATTCACACTCGATCTAAAACCAATGTTTATGAACTTTACAATAAAACATAATGCCTCTATAACCATTTAGAAGTTCAAATCATGTAAGCTTTCATCATTCACGGAAACCAGGTATCTGTCTAAGAAATTAACCTCGATTATATAAACAAGACAAGACATCCACAGATGATGTGAATAACAGTCTCATCCTCCTCCACATTATTGAAGCTACGACAAAAGTTATGGTATAGATGTGCTAATTTTCTTGTATGAATAAATCACACCAGGCTAACTAAGCCCTTCAGGAAATATCTGTCTAGTAACCCAGTGATTTAGTGATCTAGTGTCTAAAATATTTCTGATATGGAAGACCTAGTCTTTTAGAATCAACACCGATGATACAGTGACTAGTAACCTCCTAAAATACCATGCTCAAGCCGAATCTGTGTAAACTGGTTAACGAAAAAAGCCTACTTTGTTCATACAATCTACGTAGAGCTCAATTCAACACCGTTTAAAGTTAGGAGAACGTGGCAGCTGTTACATGATCAAGCTACGTATTGTAAAATAAGTTCTGTCACAGCTAGACTATCAGCAAGATTACCTTTATGTCCCCATTTTATTTATTTACAGTTTGACAACTTCTAGAACTATACTGTTGATTTATTATTGTTATTGTTTCTGGATTTCCTATGTAGTTTTGTTATTGTATTATTTTCTATTGGAATTCCTTTTTTATTTTGTTTGTTAATTGTTAATTCCGGCTTCTTTAATTTCATTCTTTAAAGCAATTTTTAGAAGACCATCTCCTCATATTTTCAGACCTTCAAAAGAGATGAGTAACAATGCAAATTGAAACACAATTAAACTTTACATGTTGAATGAAACAATGAGTTATCGGTGCTAAAATTAAGCCCGCAGTTATAATTTGTTAACAATAATCACTCATACATAACTACACATACATATGTAAACACGCATTCACACTTAGTATGTGAACACACATGCCACACTATTATCAATTGTGTTGCAAAATGATTCTTTTGTTATGCTACGGCAACATATTGAGGGTGTGACAAAATATTTTCTTTTTTCTCCGTTTATTGTTGTCTTCCTTTATTGTCGTGAGAAAACAACAATTATTCTATTGTTAACAATAAATAGTTGGTTGTCCTGGTCGTATATGACAAGATAAATAACTAAAAATAAATAAACACAATTCCACACCATGTTTTCTACAGGCCTATTGTTGTCATATAAAGTAAACAAAATAGACTCAAATCATTCCATTAAAAGTCAGAAATATTTTCAACAGGTTTGCAATTGACAGCAAATGAGTGAAGGAAACTGTCTGGAATTATTGTGCGAACATGAACGCATGTAAGAGTAGCAGCAGCAATAATATGTCGATTGAAATGAATATTTAAGAGAATAAAAGAAATTCTGTAAATATTTGTACAAATAAATAAAGAAACACAGAAATTGTTCATTATATTGTAATTCAAAGCCTTGATAGCAGCCTTGCTATCTGTTTCGCTAGAAGATGTTTCCATCCTCATAGCTTGGGCTATTCATACGGATTCCGAAAAAATTTCATTTCCAACAGTTTCGTTCAATTTAGAGTCACCGGTGTAAATTTGCCCGGAATCCTTCGCGAGATGGGTAAAATATGTCGTTGTCCGAAATAAATGTCCTGAATCTCCCCGGTGTCATGTAGTCACTGCTCCCGAAAGTCCCTACTTCTTTCAGGATATTCGCGTGACCAATATCTGGATCATGTCACTGTCCAGTCGCCAGAGACGTCGGAAAGAGATCTAAAATTATTTCCAGTGCCGACGGAGGTGCAGTGCGCAGGGCACCACTGATGATCTTACAGGCAGATCTCTGCAACCATCGTATTAATCAATAATATTACTGTTCTTAAGGTTTACGTTACCACTTGAGGTAACAAGTGTGAAAACACACTTGATGATTAATTGAAGTCTTAAAGCCGCCGTAGTCTAGTAGGTAGTGTGTTGGCTTATTAGACGGACGTAAGGCCACGGTTCAAACCTCAGGTCAGACATCAAAACGAAATATAAAAAAATATTTCTTCGGCGACTTTCTCTCAGCAGAGTCTTTGCCAGCTCTGAGGGTAAATAAAATTGCCGTGATAAGTTTCTCAAAAAACTGTCGTTCGGAATCGACTTTAAACTGTAAGTCCCGCATTCATATATAAAATTAATACACACAACATGAGTGGTGTGAGAAGCTAGGCCGTAATACTGAATGAAGGGTTGTAATGGCCAATTATGTATGTATGTAATAAAACGATTTCTTTTATTGTATTATTATTAAATTTAATTGCAATCAAGTGAGCATAGAGTGCATCTTTCTTATGTAGAGAAATACGAATATTTCAAAGCTTTTTACATGTTTACAGGAAAAGTTGTAAATGATCTCTAATAACAGCACTGTATTCGATTTATTTTACTTACCAAAGTACCCTCGGAATGTTACTTACACCCAAGCAATACTGTGAAGTCTTTTATAATCAAGACAGAATTTATTTAAATCAGTCTCAGATTTGTCGAAAAAAAAACATTCTTTTTGAATTCCGTTTCTTAACATTTATTGCAAAACAAAACTATTTTTAAATGCTTGTTGTGATATCAAAACAAAATATTGTTGTTGTTATTGTTAAAAAAAAATAGTTATTGGCATAAATCATGATACTTATATTAACATTTTTTGTTTTTGTTGTCATTGTTGGCTTTTATTATACTTTTTATAATGTTTTCTTATCGCCTATAAAATCATCGTTTCCAGCGCCATTGACTTCCGTCTCCTTTTTGTACGACTTGCCACATACTCTTTTTATTGCCTCTTTTTTCTGTTGCTATGCCTTTTTTTCGCTACTTTCGTCTCATGCAAAATTATTTACACATCGTTTCCTTTTCCGCATAATTAGCTACACTGGGTTACACATATTATTCGCTTGTTCCTATACTATACTTTTCAATAATGGTTGTTTTTTTTTGCATTATCTACGGAATTTAAAGTGAAACAAAATTGTCAGGCAGTAATTTTTAAAATCCTTTTAAAGAGCATAAACTAATGTAATTGGAAATTTAACTTTTGTTTAAAATTATTTTCCTAAAGATGTTATATTTAACATTATGTATTCATTAATTCTTTATTCGTCAGCTTTTAAAAATTTTAAATTAATAAAAAAGGAAATATATTTATAATTAATAGTTTAAGATATTATTTTAACAATTTTCTAATTTTCATTTCACTCTTAAATATCTAAGGCAAAAATACAATTTGTCTGAAATCATAATCATCACTACATTTCAGAATGAAAGTTATGCAAATGACCAGACATCAGACCACAATTCAGAATACAATACAGGTAAAACAACTTATCAAATAACACTGACAAAAGCATATACATTCATTATATTACGCAAATGCAGGAAGACATTCATTTAAATGCATATCCCTCATATGCCTCCATAACATATCTTTCATATTTATTTAAATACGTTCAAGTTTATTTATAAATTTTATTTCCATGTTTACCGTTGCATAATGCTTTATGTACAAATGCCGGTGTCTATGTGTTATACGAAAATGTTAAATAATGTGTAACTAAATATGCAGAAATATATGCAATTTTAAGCAACAATGCGAAATATTTATATGTATATATGCTCTTTACGACGTCAACAATTATGCTCATACATACATTCATACATACATACATACATACAGGCATATTTCGTAATTACAATGCTTGAGTCAGGAATACGAGCTAGCTTCTCATACCATTTATGTTGTGTGTGTTAATTTTGTACAAGAGTGGCGGGGCCTACAGTCTAAAACCGACTCTGAACGTCAGATTTTCTTGAAAAATTTTTCATGGCAATTTTATTTATGCACAGAGTTTTTGTCAGACATCTACTGAGAGGCAGTCGCTGAAGATATATTTTCTTTACATTTCGTTTTCTTAGAGATGTCTGACCTGGGGATTTAAACGTTGCCGCACGTCTAATAAGCTAACTCACTACCCACTAGATTACGATGGCTACTAAATTGACAATCTTACTTTTTGGTTTGAATTTGAGTTATACTTTCATGGAGTCATAACGACCCCTAACACCGATTGTCAAGACATTTTATGCTCTCACCTTACATGTAGTCAACATTGATGGCGTGTAGCTTCTTATTTGTTGTATTTAAACTTAAACTTTAATTACATGTCATTCTTCTTGGAAGCAGCAACTTTAATTACCATAACAACAACAGGAAGAACTATAAGCAGTTTAAGCACAATGTGAAAAGTTAAACAATCATTGTGAACAACGACATTGTGAATGACATTTAAGTTAATGAAACCGAAATCGTAAACGTATTCCATTGAAAAGCAGGCAAATTTTCCTATTTGATTTGCTGCTTGGTGTTGCAGGTTAAAAGAAATTTAAGACATTTTAAGTAGAAGGACATCAACTACTTAAAGGATGATTAAGTTTAAAGCAATTTCAAGAAATAGTGTGTCGTTTGGTCTTGAACTTTTTCAGGAATAAAATCTGTATGTCTTTAATTATAGACTCCTCTCGTATTTGAAAGGACATTTTTTGTTTTGATTACCGAAAAATCTTCAAGCAGATTCCACTGAATATGTTACCCTTCTCCCCTATTAATAGTAAGAGATGATAATACAAAGCCTTTAAAATGCTTTCAAACTGTATCAGCTGCAAATCGATGTCCATGTTTAAGCCATTAAACAAATCGTCTGTATCATCCATGTCCTTTATATTTAAACATGCTCTTGTATATTCTTTTTAGTTGAGATTTCTTCTCCTAAGCAAAAATAAAAAAATTGTTTTTTTAACTTTTTTAACAAACAGCTAAAGTGCTTTCTAGTCTCCACATTTTTTTATAATTTTTTTTAAGGTAAAACTAGTCGTAAAACTAATTCAAGAGCACTTGTCAACTACTTTCTGGGTACTTGAACCGGACAAACAGTACTACCATTACCAGCGCCATCACCGCTGCTGAAACACTTCATCATCTCGAGTACATAATCTAAAAACAATTGACTTAAACTTGATGCCCAAACTGATGCGGATGCAGATGATGAAGATGTACACGAGCAACAAAAAAGCAATTGAAAAGATGTTCAAGTAAAATATGTAAAAAGCTGTAAGAGTAAAAACAAAGTAAGGCAAAGAAAGTGTAGCAAAGAATAGAATGAAAATAGGGTCACCTACAGAAGACAATTCGATTAGGCATTACGGTCAAAGGTCAAAAGAAGTGAAATTAGTCTAGACAGAGTTAAACGAAAACTCTTTGAATGGAAAATTAATATTTTTTTTCAATAATCAGGTCACACCAAATGGCTTCTAATATTCAGATTCAGAGGTTGTTAAGTTAAAGGCTTTAATCATTTAATTACATAAAATTTTTCACTATAACCCTTCATTCAGGATTACGACCTAGATTCTCATACCACTTATGTCGTGTTTATTAATTTTATACATGAGTGGCGGGGGATCTACAGTTTAAAGTCGACTCCGAACGACGGATTTTTCGAGAAACTCTTCATGACAATTTTATTTACGCACAGAGTTTTTGCCAGACATCTGCTGAGGGTAAGAAGCCAAAGAAATATTCTTTCATATTTCGTTTTGTTGGGGATGTCAGACTAGGTGTTTAAACTGTGTGCTCACGTCTAATAAGCCAACACAGTACCTGCTAGACTAAGGCTTAATTAGCATCGGCACTATTTTAGATTAGGTACCCGCCCTGATTTAATCACATTTCAGCAACAGTTCAATTTAACTTTATTTCAAAGAATTTGAGTAGTTGTAGTTATTAAATGAGCAGCATTAGACCATCAGTCTCTATCGGAAGTACGATGTAGATGGTCACTTTCAAAATAACATCCAATCATTAAGACAGATTTGAGAAGTCTTTTCTCGGCACTTAATTAACCCTCCAGGCCCTCTGTTTATCGAATCAAAACGCCAAAACTTAGATTCAGCAGTGAACTACGCACTAGGCTACGACAACCACAAGTTCTCTAAATATGATCGTGAATACTTTTTAAAGTATACTGCAGTATAGCATGCCACCCAATCAACTTTACCTATCTTCCAATCATTGTTGGAGTACCAGGCATAAAATTAAATAAAATACCACTTTAGTGCCTTGAGTTCATAGTTTCTCTTTTATTTTTCTCCTCCATTGAATTATTCTGTTCTGTTTTTCAATTCAAGTGCGGCAATTGGAAGAAAAAAAGGAAACTTTTCGATTAACTTGAACTAGAAACAACTACAGCAACGAAAACAATAATGGCTCTTACCAACTAGTAGCAAGTGGTTGTTGTAGTTGTAGTTGGATTTGTTGTTATCGTTGTTAATTATAACAGCAAATAACATGATTTAATTTAATCGTACAAGTTGAGCATTAAGTACCAGCAATAATGCGAACAGGAACTACTTCCTATCATGCCTGTTGACACTTGCCACTTGCTTGTTGCCAAATGCTTACTACGTCTCAATAATATTTCACTTTAATAATTCGCTTAAGAAAAAGAAAATAAAATTAAATGAAATGTAAAAGAAGTGGAAATATATGTGCTTGAACTAATTCCTTCATTTATTTTAACTGTCTTTGATTCTTTCCTTTTTGAGCACGAATATATGACATCGTTTTTAAACATTTTTTTCATTCCTTTCTTAATATTTTATGTTCCGAATTTTGAACATTTCGTTCAATTTCATACACTCACAGAAAAATACAACAACAAAATTGTTTTTGTATACATACATACATATACAAACTATTTCTTATTGTTTTTGTCATTTTGGGTAATGCATGACTGCAATTTGTTATGTTGCAAGTGCAGTTTTAAAAAGAAAAGAAAGACAGGCACAACAACGTCAATAAATAGTTGAATGGAATGTACTCCACTTGAGACGAGAGCACGAAAAAATGTTGTCATTTATTTTGTAGCTTTTCTTTTTAAGATATCTTAGCTTTTTAAGCTTGTTGTTCAGCTCAGATCAAACATGTCGAATAAAACGAAAAATAAAAAAAAATTGTTGCGCCGACTTCCTCTCAGCTGTGTTCAAACAAAAACTCTGAGGATAAATAATACTTCCATGAAAAGTTTTTCAAAAAATCGTTCGTTTGTATATGCATACATACATACATATATAATTGGCCATTACAACTTTTCAGTCAGGATTACGGCTTAGCTTCTCACACCACTCATGTTGTGTGCGTTAATTTTATACATGAGTGTCGGGGCCTACAGTTTAAAGTTGACTCCGAACGACAGATTTTTGAGAAACTTTTCATGGCGATATTATTTACTCTCACAGTTTTTGCCAGAAATCTGCTGAGAAGAAGTCGCCGAAAAAATATTTTCGTTAGTTCATTTTGATGTCTGATCTGGGGTTTGAACCGTAGCCTTACGTCTAGTAAACCAACACTCACTAGATTAAGGTGACTATATCGGTCGTTTGTATTTAAAATGCCTTTAAACTGAAAATGCCCCGTCAGTTAACAAACACAAATTAACAAAAACAACCTGGGTGTCCTTCTATGTTCTGGCAAAAACTCTATAAAAAATGTCTCAAAAACTCGGTGATTTGTAGTCGACTTTAAACTAGAGGTCCCCCGCCAATTATGGATACAAATTAACAAACACAACATGGGTGTTGTGAGACGCTAGTTCACAATCCTGACTAAAGGGCTATAATAAACAATTAAGTATGTTTACTAAGTAATGTTACGAGCCAGAAGCTTTTTCAAATTTGCTCGGAATATACTCCAATCTCAGTATATTAAAGCTTAGAAGCATGTGCAAATATTTCCGTGGGCACTCCTTATGTTTATATAAGTACTCGTATACACATATAAATTCAGTTGAACAGGAAAATTGCATTTCAGATGTTTGTGCCAGTAACTTCAACTGCCAACTATTGAAACTACTTTGCCATCAAGAGTTGCTTGAGTAGAGGCAGTTATACAGCCTTTATTATACAATATATTGTACAATAATATCCCCTTTTCCATTTCGTACCAATTTTACAACAGTACAGAAATATGTTTGTATGTTAGTAAGACTATGCATTTGTATGTATTTTAAAAAGAGGGAAGAAAATAATATGAAATGCCTTTTTTTGACAGTATCGCATGCTTTGTTGAATTTCTTATTTCATTATTTGTCATTATTGACAGATGTTATAAACAATATTATAAGGGCAACAACAAGGAATAGAAGTATGTACAGTGTCGGTCGGAATTAATAGAACAAATTGGATTTCGAACGTAAATCCTTACAGTTAAAAAGGGTTATTTTCTGGTTATTTTTTCCTGTAATAGAGAGCTTAAATGTGAAAGAAAGATCTGGAATTTTTTTATTCCAAAATTAAATCCAAAGTCGTTCGACTAATAATATATAATATCCGAATAAAGTTAGAGAATCTTAAATAGTGTCTGCAAACAAATAGCCGACGCTGCAATAACATTGTGCCTGCTTCAGCCATGAATTTGTTGTCTGCAGAATAAACCAAAAAGAAACATGTTGATTGCAATATTCCAGTGAAAAGAAGTGAGAGCGAGAGAGAGAGATAGAGCGCCACATTAAACAGAAATTAAATAAACCTAACGCTTACATCCCCTACACTATCGAAGTACTTTTAAGTATTGAAATGGTTGTTTAATGGTTTGGGGATGCTTTTCAGGACAAAGCTTGAGGCGCTTCATTGGCCAACCATTAAATCAATCAAAAATGATGATCAAAATTATATGTAAAGATGTCTTACGGAATGTTATATTACCGCAACATGCAGATAAAATGAAATTAAAACACAGTAATGATTCTTACATGTCTTAAGAATTGTGAGAATTTGGTAGGATGCAACAAGTCTCTTCGTTGTCACCAAATGATCTGCTTAGATTCTTTTTTAATCCCGCATAAAATTTACGGCAACTAGTTGAAAAAAAAATGTGGGTTAATATTCAAAGAATCACAAAGAAACACTTTACTGCCATAAAGAATTATTTACTTACTTACTTAATTAATCATTTCCACTTAGGATTACTACCTACCTTCCATTAGCACCATTTTTTTTTTTTAATTTAAGTAAGCATATGTAGCGTATTAGCAATATTCTTCAAAATAAATAAATATTCATTATACGCAACATATGTAAACAAATATTCGACAACACATCCATACGTATGTACATTATTGGCCATTACAACCCTTCAGTCAGGATTACAACCTAGCTTCTCACACCACTTATGTTATGTGTTTGTGTCAAATTTATCCATAAGTGGTGGGACCTATAGTTTAAAGTCAATTCCGAACGACGAAGTTTAGAGAAGGTTTTCATGGCAATTTTTATTTAGTATCAGAGTTTTTGCCAGACAATTGCTGATTGGATATTGCCAAAGAAATATTTTTGTTGTTTTTTGTTCGACACTGTATATCAAAGTAAGTGGAAAGTAATCAAGAAAAGCAAGAATTTTTTTGTTTTATTTCTTTCATGATTTGTGAGTATTTTATGATTTGAAATCAAATGAAGAAATTTAAATTTAAAAGTTTTAAACAATAAAAATAAAAATGTTTTTTTGTCTTGAATACAATATGATTGATACACAGATTTGATTTAAACTCATTTTGTAGATTTAAATTAACATTAAGCAAAGCAGAGAGGCTTACAGCAGTTGTCTTATATAATAATTGCATTCCACTTGAATACAATGTCATATCGTTGCACAACTTATCGTTCTTTAAACAATTTTTCATTGGTCTGTGATGTCCAAACATTAATTTATTTTAATGCATTCCCTTTATAACAACTTCAACTATTTTTTCTTTTTAATATTTTATTGTTGTTATTGCAAGTTATTTGTCGTCCAAAAGTTTTAAACGTCAAAGAGTAAATGTTTTTCGATGTCTGTTAGCTGCACTTGTGACAACGATGATGATGTTGATGTTGATGTTGATGTTGGATCTGATACTGATGACGAAGACTATGTCATGATTCTGTAATAAATTTTTGTTGTTATTCTTGCTGCAGTTTTTATTGCTTCGGTTGTTTATCCAACTGATGATGATGGCGACAATTATTGTTGTTTTAATGGATTTTCCAGTTATTGCTGCTGTTGTTGTTGTTGTTTACTATCATTTACATAATTTGTAATTTGTTTTTGTTCATTTTTAATAGTCTGCGGATGTTGTTTATTGTTTATTTTTTGTATTATTTTCTCTGTAAATATACCCAGACTCTGCCACAGTCTAAAGGACAACCGACAACCCCAACAGAAAGAAGCATAAAAAAAATTTCTCTTTTTTGTTTCCTTTTTTCTATTATTTTTTATTTAAGGGAAACCAAAGTTATAAAAAAATGTATTAAAAGAAATTTATCTATGTTGGCCATTAATTTAAATTTATGTTCAACTCAACAACAACAACAGCAGCAAAAAATCAACAACAACAACAACAATGTCAACAATATTACAGAGTGAGGCAACAGTAACAGTGTCAGCAGACGTAGCAGTATTCATAGTCATTATATTGATTATGGGAATAAGTCATGTGTGTCTGTGTTTTTACCACAAAACTAAATGGGGTCACACTGCAAAAGGATAAATCTTCTAATTTAGGGGGTATAAGATTTATAAGGATGTTTTTCTTTTCCTTATCCTTATTTGAAATTAAAGTACGGCATGGTGATATTAAATTTTAAATTCTAAGAACTATACAGTACATGGTCAATATTAACAGAACTTATGTACATATATACTTTTAATTTGTTTTTCAAATCATTAGAAACCACCCGATCATTAAGGGAACTCCAGGCATAAGGCATAGTGGAATAGGTTAAGAAATCTTTTTAGAAATGCAAAGAAGTGTAGTGACTTTTTTTCAGGATAATAGATAAGATTCATAAGATAACTGCATCTACACTGCACATGTTGGGGCATATACTGGAAACTAGCGCTGCATAGACTAGGGACAGCAGAGAAGATTAAGTGTTTTGAAAAGCATTAAATTCTCAAAGTGCTTGGAGAATCATTTTAGAACTACGTTGAGGCAGAGGAGTTTTTCGCTAGAATAAAAAAGATTTATAAGATGTTTACTTCTATACTATGTACACATATACACCAGACCCATTGTTCAATAAATAGCAAGATTAAAGATATTTAGAAAGTAAGTAGTCTCAGTAAGTGATATGCTAATTAGACAAAAACTCGTGTCTATCCATAAAAAGGTTCTCAAAACTTCCATTTGAAATCGACTTTAAACTGAAAGACCCACTGCTCATAGATACAATGAACACTCATAATATCGACAGTCTAAGAAGCAATAACGTAATCCTGTCTAAGAGATTTCCATAGTGTGGCTTTTATGTTCTGGTGGACATCCGCTCGCGTTGTGAATACTGACCTTAATTAAACATACAATTGGTAAGAACTCTTCTGCCACAATCGGTATTCAAATAAATGTCTCAACCAGAGATATTCGGTATATTATTATAATCTGCGTTGTTTCCAATATGCTCAAAGATTTTAAAGCCATAAGTTATAGTATAGTATAGTTTTTTTGAAGATGGATATAGAAAGCGAATGCATTTTTTTCCCAAATAATTGCGCATTTTTTATTCAATCAGCAGCAAGAAATTTTTCTAAAATCCCTTAGTGCACATGTTAGCCGCTCGATGGTATACACAC
The DNA here is from genome assembly GCA_930367235.1 of Sarcophaga rosellei. NCBI lineage: Eukaryota > Metazoa > Arthropoda > Insecta > Diptera > Sarcophagidae > Sarcophaga > Sarcophaga rosellei. The sequence goes on from OV884019.1 coordinate 35,628,208, forward strand.
AGAAATCGCTATATTGAAGTCTATATCTGCTGTATACAATATAAGCATGCTTTACCTAGAACACATCTTTTCTGTCTTTGTTCGGCGCTAGCATGCATCAAGGAAGGACTTTTGGGTATCCAGAATTTATTGAAAGAACGTGTCTTCCACAGGATGATTTGCATGTAGAAATAACATCGTGATAAGACTATTACCATAATTGAAAATGCCAGTCAGGACTTACGAATGACGACATAAGTGCTATCTGTGCCACAGTGGTAACTTATAGGACCTAAATTAGCTATGTCTTTAGAAGCAGTGGCCAATTTAACTTAACATAATCTACATAGAAGGTCCTAGCATTCACCAGGTGTAAGTAAAACTTACAAATAGTGACAAGGAAATCATATGTGTCATAAATAATAGTATTTTTCATGTCTATTTTTCACCATCTACCTACCAGTTGTGGCGACTACATGATGGTTTTGTATTCCAACATTAATGCTACAAATTTATAACTCGAACAAAACCATGCACAATTACACGCTACTAATTTATAATTTTTCTTAGGAGGTCCACCTCTTTCCTAATGAATGCTAACATATCACAAGCATTAACATCCCTAATTGACTTTCCCTGCAGATGTTGTCTGATGTTAATCAGAATCGCTCTGCTATATTTTGGAACTTCCGAACAACGCTGAAATCATGAGGGCCTAATCCCTATTTAAGCATCACAGTATTTAATTTCCATTGAGAAATTACTTTTTTCCCCAATCCAATACCTTAAAATCTGTGAGCCAAAACAAAAAACTTGATAAATCATTTTTTTTTAATTTTTGTATCTTTTTTGTTAAACAACACAACTTAAAAGCAATTCAGACAGGATTATCTCAGGTGTTTTTCCGTTTTCTATTTTTTTGTTTTCACTTCCGCTTAGATTGTTATTTATTTTATGCAGATTTAAACTTTTTCATTCAGTCTATTCTACGCTATCCTTCTCCTCTTTCGTGTCTACTGTTATAGCAGTTTTTCAAAATTATTTCTGCCTCATAAAACTCAAGTTGTTGTTTATGTCGGTTTCGTTTTTTTTTTAAAGCCAAACACAAAAATGATAATTATTTCTAAAGGCAAAAGGAAGAGAAGAGAAAAGGATTTGATTTAAGTTTTATTTCCTTAAGTTCAACTCATACTTCTTCTGGAAAAATTATAAAAGAAAACTCAGGAAACGAAAAAGAGAAGAAACTCAGTAGCATTTAAGTTTAATTAAAATTCTGTAAACATATGTTTATAATTAATAAAATTAATTCATTTTCTTTGTTATACGCTTTGTTGTTGTTATTGTGAAGTATGGGTTCTTTTTTGTTTTTGTTTTGGTATAAATTTCAGTAAAATTTAGCGGTTAACTGTCAGATACCGCAAGTCATCAATGACTTTTTGGAATATTTTTCACCACATTTGGTTTGGTTAGTAACTAATTGACTGCGTGTGTGTGAGAGAATATATAAGTGAGTGAATGAGTGCGTGAATAAATTAAGTGGATGGCAAGGTAGATAAAATATACAGTTAGTTTGCTATATATATTGACGTTTGATGCGTATTATAATTAATGCCATCTGCTGTAGTCATTTCATACGACGTCTTCTTACATACGGAATACATTTCCATTTATTTATTTAATACAGTGACAAGATGGTATTGCTGGTCGAGTGAAGAGCATATAACGATAAAGAGTGAAGAATTTAATTAAGCATATGAAAAATCCTTCAATACATTAACTTCTATTTTTGAAAATTTAATCAAGGAACATGAATTAATTAATGCATCTTTTATGAAGTCGCCGTAGTCTAGTAGGTAGTGTGAGGCTTATAAGACATAAGGCCATGGTTCAAACCCCAGGTCAGACATTTTCAAAAGAACGATATATGAAATAATATTTCTTCGGTGAAATGTGTTGGGAGGAAACACTTCTGGTAAACACACTGATAGTAAAATTGCTACAAAAAGTTTCTCAAAAAAATCTGTCGTTCGGAGTCGACTTTAAACTGTAGACACCGCCACTCTTGTATAAAATCAACACACACAACATCAGTAGTGTGAGAAGCTTGGTCGTAATCTTGGCTGAAGGCTTGTAATGGCCTATTATGTATGTATATATTAGTCAGGATTACAACCAAGTTTATCACACACTTATGTTGTATGTATTAGTTTTACGAATGAGTGGCGGTTTAAAGTATATTTATTTTAGAATCTTTTCATCGCAATTTTATTTTACTCTCAAAGATTTTGATAGAAAACTGCTGAGAGAAAGTAGCCGCAAGCAGCTGGAGTTTGAACCACAGGATCTCTATCTACTAGAATGTGGCGACTTCACATCACCTATTATATCCTTGTAAATATGTATTAAACTTTAACTTTATTCATACACATTTTAAAAAACATTTTCTATTTAATTTGAATCATTATTATTTTATCTCTGTCTCTGCACATAAACAGATTTTCAAAAATTTAATTTGAATTTTAAAATCATAAAAAAAGGACAACTCGTATATAAAACAGGGAATAAGCATTTTAATAAATTTGATTATAATCGCAATTTTCTCCCATTTTAAAGAATGTAAATTTATCACTGATTCAATAAAATTCCAATTCAATACTGAATAAATTTAGACAGAACGACAAAAAAAATTGTATGACAGAGAAATGGAAAAATGCTGGTAATATCGGAATGATTAAACGAAATGTAAGGAAGAAAACAATGTTTATATACTATACTCAGAGGGATTCAAATAAAGGATACTAAGCAAAATATATTTACATTTTAAATTTTATCCCTTCGAGTAACTCAATTTGTATGCTTGTCCTAGTTTTACCTCCTCCTCTCCTCTACCACACTTGACTTTCAGTTACACTACAGTTTTCCACAAACCTTTGGAAAAACTTTGATTTGTATTTTGTTTAAGTGTTAGTCGTTTAAAATAAATGTCAATCTGCACAGTATTCGAGTAATTGCCTAAAAATCTGTACTTATTCCGTTCACTTGTAGTCTACAATTTTATATTGTACGTTAAAAACATAAAATTATATTGTGGTTTGCTTTTCATGGCTTTAATATATTGTTGAACTAGCACAATATGGCATTTATAGATACTTTCTATATTTACACCATTTCCAAATCGATTAGAAAAAATTTGGAATGTGAGAAATTTATACTCAGTATTGTAAGTTTATTTCTCTAATACTATGAACTGGTTTGTTTAATCATGTGGACTTATTCATCATTTACGGTTCAAGGCTCCTGTTTGGCCCACTATTGTGGTACATAATGTATGAATGTACATAAGTATATGAATATCGCTGTCAGTGTGCCAGCAATACATTTGGAAGATGTGAACCTCGAATATGTAAACGATCGTATTAGAATGCTAAAATCCGAATGAAGTCAATCAACTTACAACTGAATTTAGAAAACTAAAATTTTGAATTTGTAAAAAAGATTCGAACCGATTTCAGTCCATAATATGTCTCGGGATACCGTAGAATGTACGATGTGATTCACAAGTAAGGAAAAGCATGCTGAAAAATACAGTCAAAAGCAACAAATCTTGGAAGTGAATTGTGTTATTGCAATCCATATCCCTTAAGTTCTAAGACGAAATATACGCACAGGAGATAGATTTGTATACTATCTAAATCATCTAAAATATTGATTGATGCAAACCCGTGGTCTAGTGGGTAGTGTGTTGGCTTATTAGACGAAAGGCCCGAATTCGAATCAGAGGTCAGACATCAAAATGAAATATGAAAAAATATTTCTTCGGCGACTTCCTCTCATCAGATTTCTGGCAAAAACTCTGAGAGTAAAAATTGCCATGAAAAAGCTTCTCAAAAAATCTATCGTTCGGAGCCGACTTTAAACTGTAGGTCCCGCCACTCATGTATAAAATTAACGCACACAACATGAGTGGTGTTGAGAAGCTAGGCCGTAATCCTGACTGAAGGGTTGTAATGGCCAATTATGTATGTATGTATGTGTATTGATGCAAACACATATGCATAATTTGTAATTATCACACTTCACGCTACCTACCAGGCTTCGGCTATACTGATAGAAGTTGTAATTCGATGCACTATTATATCCAGTTGCTAAAAAAAAGTTCATTAAAAATGTTGTTGATAGCGGTCAAAATGTTGCGAAATATTGTGGAGATTGTGGAAACATTTATTACAAGTAAAATCCTGTTGGTAAAAAATATATGAGAAGTTATGCTATTGCCCATAAAGGACGACGATGTGATGAAGAAGTTTATTGAGAACTAATGAAAGAGCAGTCAGGATATTGCCCATCTCAATATAATACCATGATTCAGAATTCTATTTGATAATCAAAATTCTTAGCAGTGCCACATTTCTAACAATAATTAGAAAACCTGATAAGGAGAACTAAAAGTCATAAGTTCTTTCCATTGGGGAAATTTTCACTGGAAATTGCATAGTTGTAGACTGACTACTTATAATACATTACAAGCATTATATTGGTTTTTCTAATTAAAATAAGCATATGTTGCGTATGAGCAATATTTTTCAGAATAATGAAGTATACGCCACATATGTAAACAAATAACCATTTAGTCAAGATTACAACTTAGCTTCTCATATCACTTCTGTTGCGTGCGTTAATTTTATACATGAGTGGTGGGATTTACAGGGTAAAGTCGATTCCGAACAACAGATGTTTGATAAACTTTTCAAGACAATTTTATTTACTCTCAGAGATTTTGCCAGCAATCTATTGAGATCCAGTCGGCGAAGAAATATTTTCACATTTTGTTTTTATTTGCAATGTCTGACCTAAAGAGTAAAGTAAGAAAATCTATTGTGATACAGTGATCTATTGTAATCTATTGTGATACAGATTTGGTTTGGGTTCTACCCCAACAAAGGCCTCTCTTTGTTGTGCTTGTTATACTAAAATGACTTCCACCCAGATGACTTAGTTCAGGGTTATACAAGTCTTCTGCGTTTTTGAGAATACCAGTTGAGAAATCCTGTATATTTCCTTCTGGTCTCCGTTCACTCTCAACAAATTTTTTGTTTTGTTTCTTATGCAGCTTTTTTCGTCAATAGAGCTTGATGACTTAGGTTTCTAATTTGCCTGAATATACAACGAAAAAAAAAGTTGTTTTCTGCAATACACTGGAAACGGTAGTAAATGGAAATGTTTCTCTACAAATACATACACATTCAAATAGATTGTATTTGTGTTTGTAGTAGTACATAAACGGGACAAGTTTACACCAAATGTGACCACTTTATTACTGGCAATAATAAATGTTAAAACATTTGAATTTGAATTACCCTGGTAAGTGAAACAGAGATGGAATATCGAATCTCTATGGTCCTTTAGAGCGAACATACTTACTTCTTTTTTTTATAAATTTCCATTAAAATAAAAAAAAATATGTTACTGTGTGTACGTGTATGAATCCGTATATGTAAGTGCGATTGTATATTTTTGATATTATTTGACTGCCAAAGATTATTTTTATTTCCGAACTTTTTTTCTGAAAACAAAAAAAATAATTCCACCATAGGGAATGAGATTTTGCATACGGAATTCTATGCATGCTCGCGTCGAATGAAATGTATGTCTGAGTATGTGAGGACATGTGTCAATATGTTATTATTGTATGTGTTTTACAATTTTATTGAAATGCAACTGTCGGCGACATTTTTATCACTGTGTGTGGCATGTTGAAAATGTAAAAATAGAAGAGAGTGGGTGATTCAAAAAGGCTGCAGTAAAGTAATCTACTGCATCTATATAGCTGTAAATATATGGTAAAATCAGTTTCCATTTACTTATGGAGTCACCCTCGCATTCATATTTAGTTTCGAAAAAAAAGAACAATGAATAAGAAATTGAATAAATAAAGAAAAAGAATAACATGTGATTGTTGTAAAATAATTTTTAGTGAAATTCCATTAAATGACAATCAGAAAAGCAATGGTAAAGGCAATGGCAATGACAATGTATTTGATTGAAGTGCCAAGATAAACAATTCGAAAAAATAGAAAAAAATGATTTCTTTTGTCTAAAATGAACTTTGTTGAGTTTAGTTTTAATTAAAACTATTGTTAAATAAATACAAAACTAAATGAATGGTTTTAATTTAATTTTATTTCGAGCTTCATTTGAATAAATTTTATTGCCTATTTAGGTTTCATTATTTCATTTCATTTGAATATTTTTATTATTTTATTGTAAACGAGTAGCGGGCATTATTGTTAATAAAACTGTTTTTATTTTCATTTTAAATTGTTTATTTATTTTTCCACGAAATGTATTTAAAGGAGTGAAATCGTTTAAAATTTAATTTTTATTTAAAACTAATTTCATATACGAGTAAGGCATTTCAAAGCATGCGGAATTTTTAAACAAGTCTCTGCGAATGAATGTGGTACATAACTCTCCAAGACATTTTTTTATTAAAACAGTTCATCGGTTATTATTTCTATTACATAACATACATTCATAATATTGGTCATTAGAGCCCTTCAGTCAGGATTACAACCTAGATTCTCACACCATTTATGTTGTGTATGTTAATTTGTGTGCATGAGTGGTGGGACCTGCAGTTTTAAAGTCGACTCTGAACGACAGATTTTTTGAGAAACTTTTCATGACAATTTTATTACTCTCAGACTTTTTGCCAGAAATCTATTGAGAGACAGTCGCCGAATAAATATTTTTCAGATTTCGTTTTATTGGATATGTCTATACCTGGTTTTTGAACTGTGGCCTGACGTCTAATAATATGTATGTATGTATGTGTGTTCGAACATTTGTTTACATATGTGGCGTATACTTAATATTTAATTATTTTGAAAAATATTGCTCATACGCAACATATGCTTATTTTAATTATGGTAATGCTGACTGAAGGGTGGTGTTTATCCTTAATGTTTTTTAAGGACACCTTTAAAATTAAATAATTTATAATTATAAACTCGGACGCTTGTGAAACGCGAAAGGACCAAATTGTTTGAACTAAGAAGAACCGTGCTCTATTGCTTGCTATATTCAACTAACTTTTATTATTTCAACATTTCTTAAATCTAGAGTTCTTACATACTTAATTCTAACTGTCTATTCCAATTCAGCAATTGCTTATTCTAATTACTTATTTCCTATGTATTCATTAACCTTAACTGTAATGATATCAATAATCTTAAACTTACTTAACAATGGGGTGGTACTAATTTGAGATGACAAATTCATTATTATTAATTCAAGTATTAGTAAACGAATATGAAATTATTAAATAAAGATAAAGTTCATGTTGAAGTTATGGCGCAAGAGGTGGTAATGACAAAATGTATGTATGTTTGTAATATATGCATATATATGCTTGCATTGGACCATGACTAGCATATATATACAAAGAAGAATAGCACATTGCAGTTCAACTGCATGTTTAATTTATTTTTAATATACGAGTACATATATTAGTAGGCATTGTTTCACAATAGAACGATTTCTACATGCTTCCACATCTGTTGATTAAAATTGAACAGTGATAGTACCGCTAAACTATCTATGACCTAATAATATCTCGCTATATTTTTCCATAAATTTTCGCAAGTCCTTAAATTCCATACTTTTGTTTTTACTTTTATTGAATGCATTCCTTTGAAATTCTGGTTATATAATAAAATTATCAACAACGATCCCTAAAATGCTGTATTAAGGCCAAAATGTATTTGCATTATAATTGTTAATATTTAATTGAAATAAAATCAAATATAATGAAAGAAAATAAATAATTTGTTGAAAGTATTTAAATTTTCTACCAATAAAATATTTCATAACACCTCACACTGTAGTTGCAAACAATTAAAATTCAACGCAATCAAAATTTAAATTGAAATTCAAACATTTAAAACCAAATAATCTCATTACATAACAGTTTCTGGTCATTGTGCAATTTGTTGTACAATTCCTAACGTATTCCCCATGGTACTGTATATACTCGTACATTGTGGCTTATAGTGTATTGTGTAATGTCGTTGCATGCCACATTATCAAATGCAATAGTAAGTTGTTGTTAATATTATTATTATTATAACACACACACACATAGACATGAACACACACACATATAATAATTGTATTATCCATTTGCAAATGCATCATTAAACAGTAACAGCAACAATAACATCATTATCAGCATTATCATCAACATGAGACAACATGAGTTTGCATGGGTGGGTATGTGTTGAAATTTATTAAAATATTTACACAACCAACAACCATGAAAGGGGAGGAGAGGGATGTAGATGTACACATTCATCAATAGTTACATTTTGGTGGCAACTATGTTGCATGTAATTCGTGCATGCATTCCTTGCTGCTATTGTTGCTATTGCTGCTATTCACTCACTTATTTGATTATGTTGCAATTGCATTAATTGTAGTGTTACAATTGCATTATTATTGTAGCATTGTATGCTTTTATTATTGTTGCTGGTGTTGTCGTAATTGTAATTTGAAATAGTGTTTGTTCAAGATATACAATGTGTACACGTAAGCGTATGAGTTTTATTTGCATTTGCGGAAATGAAATTTCAATTGCAACAAATATTTGAGGTGACCAAATAATTGTTGCAATGCAAACATTGTTTGAAGATAATTTAAATATTTTAAAAGAAGTATTGTATTCTTTTTAAACGTAGTATGTTTAAAACTTATTTTGGTACCTTGGTTAAGCTGCTTTAGTATGAGAAAAACGATCATCACGACATGAAGACAGTTATCGTTTCTTGGAAACAACACTCACAATAAAAAGGCTTAGCGATGTAGTATTTCGTGTGGTGGGAAGGAACTTTGTTGATCGAACCTATTCTTTTCAAGAGAATGGGCTACCTGATCTAGCTGTGACGTTTATGTTGATGTTATAAGCAGGTCAGGAGACGTTCCAGATAGAAAACCATAACGAAATCAATTTCGTCATTCCCGGATTCGTCATCTGGATTTGTTTAACTACCACAGAACGTCAAACATATGAAGCCTGTCATTATCATGATCCAATACAATACTATTTGTTGTTGAAATTTTGAAATTGCAAGCAGAATTTATTGTTTTGCGAAGCGATAGCATGTGATAATGGTAAATTCTCTTTCAAACCTAAACGCTAAATTACACACTCATAATGGATTTGTTTTCCATTAATCTACACTTTAAAGTCAATTGTTAAGCTTCATCTTCCTTTGACCATAATTTTCTTGGCTCAAGTTTCTGTGATTTACAGCATTTTCCCAACAGTACTACTTCAATTAAATTTTTTTAAATAATTTCATATTTTACTCAAAATCTCGCTTGTTTATTTGTTTATACATGCACGAAATTGACCTGCTTAGTTGATGATGTATTCAAATGTTCAAATCGTTAGTAACTGTAAGTGAATGCTGCAATTTGCATGTTTTAAAAGAGCCCAAGCTAGGGAAATAATTTCACCATCGGCTGGATCCCAAGTAACGTAAGAATTCACGGCAATGTAAACAGATGAGCTTGCGATTGGGGAGACTTCCACGCCGCAGATAGCATCAACCTAGAATAGAACATTTCTGTAAAGTGGAACAGCCATTTTCTTGGTGGTAGCCGGCGAAAAGGAAGATGGAGAAAGGCGGAGACGATCTCACCCCCAAGTGAATTTGAGGAAATCTATAATGTTTTTGCCTAATTTCAGTGAGAAGTCGTAGTGTGTTGGTTTATTAGACGTGAGGCCTCGAATCAAACACCAGGTCAGACATCTCTAACAAAACGAAATATGAAGAAAATATTTCTTCGGCGTCTTCCTCTCAGAAGTCTTCTATCAAAAACTCTGAGAGAAAATAAAACTGTCATGAATAGTTCTACAAAAATCTATTGTTCGGAATCGACTTTAAATTCTAGGTCACGTTACTCATGTATAAAATTAAAACACGCAACATAAGTGGTATGTGAAGCCAGGTTGTTATCCTGACTGAAGGATTGTAATGACTAATTAGGTATGTATGTATGTATGTGTGCATGCAAGTTTGTATTAGGTTATCCAGAAATAGCCTAAGTATAGTAGTCAGTCTTTTGATGGCAAACCGCTCAACAATTTTTGTTCAGAGGAGGGATCGTTTAAAGGCCAATATATATTGTAGGTTCTGTGATAAGAAGAATGAACTATCAAGATCCACACTCGGAACTTGTGCGGCGGTAGTGTATCTCACAAGGAAACATTTAGACGTGTACCAAGACAGTTGTCTTTACAGGCACCAAACAACATCCTAAGGTCAATATTCAAGCATTGCGATGCAACAAAAATTTCATCGAAATCATAGCTTAATGAGAGTTTTATTTAGATTTACTTTTAATACCGAAAAGTGGACAAACCCTTATATAATATTCTCTCAAATAGGCGCCCTGGTAGCCTAGTGGGTAGTGCGCTAGACTGTTAGCGTGAGGGTCGTGGGTTCGATTCCTACCAGAGGCTCTGGTCTGTTATACTACACCGAGCACATGGTCTAAGTTACTCAGCTCGTAATAAATAATTATATATAATTTGTAATTGTATTATAATTAATAAATAAATAAATAAAAAATAAAAATATCCTCTCAAATAATTTAATTTTTTTGTATTGCAGTATTCTCATTAAATTTGAACATTTGTTCAACGGTTTGAGTCAATATTTACTAGGCTCTTCAAATAAAACCGAAAACTTTTTTCCATCACTGTATACTTTTGCTTATAGCACGAATTCCTGTACTTTAAACGCCGTGAATTTCATCATTAAACAAAACATTTTTACATCAGAATATATACGTCGTTTATTAAAATTCATGCGGGTATGCAAATACATACATATGTATACCAAAACTTTGTAACATGATAATTAACGGCATGATAATTATCATTAACGTAAGTGTAATTATCATCATTTTTAGTGTAACGAATCAGAAGTAAATTAATATGAGTTTTTGTTTGTTTCATTTTCGACTACGTTTTAATTAAACTGAAGGATTTTAATTGTGATGTTTTAACAATTTCATTTGAATAAGTAAATACAGCACTACAACAATTACAACAATAGCAACAATAACAACATTTAATTGTAATAAAATAGAAATAAATGATTTCGTTAATGCTTGCTTGGTACATTACATTAAGACCTCTATTAACGCAATTATTAAAGAAATGTTCACACTATTAAGACAGTATTTAATACACGCTGTTATTATGGTATTTGATGTAGAAATATTTTATTTTCGTGTTCATTAAAAGTTAAAGAATACTTTCAATTAACTTTTCGCAATTAATAGACAATAATTGAAATAAGTGTGAACGAAATAATAAATGAGTGAATGAATGTAAAGTATGCCATTAAAAAACATTTTTTTACATTACTAAGCTTCGTTGTAAGACATTTTGTTCGAAAATATGAGTGAGAAACTTAGGCTTTGTAATGCTGTACACATAATTTCAAAAAAACTTGATAGCATTAGATTTTAAAAGCATATTTAGGGAGTCCCAAAAATTGTATTCGATTTTATTTAAAAATAAAACAGATATATTTCATTGAGTTTAAATTTTGACTACAAATTTATTGTAAAAGACTGTCGTTCATTACCTAATAACTTCGATTCAAATTTTTCGGTTATGACCTGCGAGCTCCGATTTTTAATAATTCCTAAAAGCCTTAGCGGTATTCATTCTGATTAGAAGCAGTTTCTGGGACATCTCACTATTAATCTTGCTTAAGTGAGCAGTCAGGCTGGCAATAAGAGTCTCTAATAAACCATCTAGGATAGTAATTAAACTGCCATTTATGAATATTGATTGCAGATCTTTATTCCATCTGCTAATCCTACGTCTAAAGAAGCCATGACCCGTTTGATCCCCAATAATAGTTTTAAGCCCCCACATACACATGCTTTAGTTAGCTCTAACCATAAGACTCTTGCAATCATACAGTTTGTTCTACATCCTTATGGATGATTGGCGAGTGAATCGTATTTTTCTTCCTTAATTCCAAAAAAGAAACCTATTGGTGGTCTCACCGAAAAGCAGAACCTGATATTGCCGCAATAACTAGTTACTCGGAGTAATCTAATCTGATAATGTGAAATAAAGTAACTTTTACACTCCCGATGTAACCTAAAAGTATATCCTCCCAAATCCTTTAGTGTTGCTTAAACCTCTACATGAATTGTAATCCTTGTTTACATGTTGCCTGACTTGTTTGGTGGTCTTAACGGACCAAAGAACTTCCACTTGAAAAACACTAAATTCCCGTGGAAACCTATATGAATTCCTGACAATTGAATCAAAAATGAAAACTGCTGCATCTGTGCTCGTCTCTATTAAATAGGCTCCCCATCACAAAAATTAAGCAAATGTTTTTTATTTTTATAAAATCATATAATTTTCGAGAATTTTTTGTCTACTAAATATTACATGAAGACTTTTATTCGGCGTTGTACATAAAAGAATTATATTCCTGTATACTTCATTTACAACAATAACTATGGCAATGGCAATAATCATAAATTCAGTATTTTGCTCTAATGAAAATGTTACAAAAAAAACAAAAAACTCTTCCTACTTTATGGCAGAATATTTTCATTTTCATTTAAACCTCAGACGAGCTTATAATTATGTATTGCAGGATAATGTATCCTTAAACAAGTATAATGACTACATCATCTACCATATGATTGTTATTGCAGCAGTAATTACAAACAACCTCATCATCATCATCTTCATCATTATTATGAACATTATCGTTACAATGATGAATCAGAATCAGAAGTAAATTACAATTTTATTTTCACAACATTTTCCAACATTTTCGACTACATTTTAATTAAATTGCGATGGTTTTAATTGCGATGTTGAAAACAATTGAATTTGAATGAGTAAATAAGACACTACAGCACTTACTACAACATCAGCAACATGAAATAATAACGAAATAGAAGGAAATAATTTTGTTAATACAGTAGTTTATCGATTTAACGAACATCGCATTTTTCTTCATATATCGAATAAAAACTCTATTTTGTCGATGGCTTCCATTTTTTTTGTTGGCGATGACTTGCATTTTTTGTTTGATAGCTTGCATTTTCTTTGATGAATAATTTGCATTGTTTTAAGCGATAACTTGCACTTCTTTGGTCGATGACTTGCATTTTATTGTCGATAACTTGTATCTTTTAGTCGATGACTTGCATTTTTCGTCGATAACTTGCAATTATTCAAAAAAGAACAATTCTGCCGTATAAAGACGAATCAGGAATAAATCATGGTACAGGGGCAGAGGTGTTCGGTTTCAGAGTTAAATATTTATTACCCATGGAGAAATTTGAAACACGATGGACATGTCTAGTCTAGTTTCATTGTAAATGATCAAAATATCCTTCCCTTTGCCTGTTTCCCATTCAACTGAAGGCACTTACGGCAAAGTTACGTTAAGGTTAAGGAAATAAAGTCACATTGCTGAAATGGGATTCAAGTTTTTAAGTAAAATACTAATTGGAAAGAATTGCCAAATGTATATTATCTAGAGATAATTACTTTGAGGACGATAGAAAAATAAAAGGATGTCTTTAATTTTCATTAAGTCTGAAATTAGATTTTTTGTTTAAATACACCAGACTCTCGTATGATAGATAACTTGATAAATAATTTGTTTCCTATTGAAAGTATCTTGTTTTAGAATTTTATTTTATTTTTGTTTTTAAAGAAAAATATTCAAATCCATTGAAAAAAAAAATATTTCCAAGAATTTTTCTTCATCATCTTGTCTTCCAACCATCTCTAATGAACACTGTTTTAGAGCTACGCGTTGTTCACTAACCGTAAACGCAAATAAATTTACAAGATTTACAAGCAAAAGAAATACAAAAAAGAGAATATGCTTTCAGTATGGGAATGAAGTGGAAACACAATTTTCTTTATAAAATTCCAAGTATTAAAGGAAATTTTATGAGGGTCGGTTGTCGTACTGGTACTGGTACTGGCACTAACAATTCAATTAGAAGATGAATAAGGAATTTTGAAGAAAAGAAAATTCATGCCAGACATTGACAACATTATTTAGCAACCACAGAGAAAGGAAAAATAAACTCAAAGAAATTAAGAAATGCGCATACCACAGTAGAATAGTTGTGGGAAAAATGTGTTTTATGCATAAGAATGCGAAAAAATAAAAAATTTAACAAAAGAAATGTTGGTAAAGGCTATAAATTTAAGAGATTGTTCAATTCAAATCTTGTTTTAACTTAAAAATTTTGAAGGCATGTTTAAAGTGATGTAATAAAAATGATCCTAAAATTTCCATAACATACCTCTGATGTAGCAAGCCATTTAAGGTTTTACCTTCTTTCGCACAATTCTTATCATCACCTTCAAATATATTTGCTTTCTTCCCACAATACCTTCAACTCAAAATAATTGCCGAAAGATCAACCGGATGTTAAATTACAAAATAATCCCAAAGTGTCGGTGAATGTAAGACAGAATAGTATTTTCTCTTAAAATAAAGAGAATTTCTGGCATGCTTTAATTAACTGCCAGAAGGAATGACATTTTAAAGTCGAACAATAACGACAGCGTTAACAACAGCAGTAGTTACGGTATCAAATATTTAAACTTTTTCAGCTATAGCGTAGAGGCACGCGGAGAAGCAGGTGTAGGAAATAATTAAAGAATTTTTAATTTCACGGAATTTAATTTTTTGTTGTCTTTAATCACGTCTGACACATTAAAGCATACGGATAATAATTATAAAATTAAATGCTAACTTTAATTAAAGACAGATTAAAGAAAAATTAACAAAAGCTAACATTTAAATGAAAAACTTTCCTAATTATTTATTTATTTATTAATTGCAGTACAATTACAAATTATATTCTAATTTATATACAAGCCGAGTAACTTGACCATATGCTCGGTGTAGTGTAACAGACCAGAGCCTCTGGTGGGAATCGAACCCACAACCCTAACGCTAACAGTCTAGCACACTAGACTACCAGCGCGCCCTTTTCCTAATTGAAATCATTAAAATACCCATAATTTAAAAATAATCCCCATAACAAAGGTATAGCAAATGGGCCAAGAACGGATCTTATATGAATAAAATGTTCCAAGCCCAACTAGCTTCTCTATTCCAATGCCAAGCTCAATTCCACTTGAGATACCAAAGACAAAACATAGCAATTCCATCTTACAGTCAAGTTGTCATTCAAGCGCTCTGCTCTTATAAGGTTAAATCGAATATTGTATTGAATTGTCTGGAGAATCTGAATCGGCTAAGTAGAGAAAATAATGTTACCCTCTTCTGGATCTCAGGGCATATGAAAATTCTCCGCAATGTGAGAAGGGGAGCTTTCACCCCGTTGATAGAACCAGGATTCTCCTATGGAGCAGGGGCGGATGTTTGAAAAGGTATACTCAACGAAAGGAATGATCATTACAACCCTGCAGTCAGGATTACAACCTAGCTTTTCAAATCACTTATGCTGTATGTGTTAATTTTATACATGAATGGCGAGACCTACAGTTTAAAGTCGATTCTGAACGACAGATTTCTGAGAAACCTTTCATCTTTTCAGTCACTGAAGAAATATTTTTTCATATTTCGTTTTGTTGGAGATGTCTGACCTGGGGTTTGAACCAAGGCTTAACGTCTAATAATAATTCTGCGTACTAGACTACGGTGTTAATAAAGGTGATTTTTAAAAGCTATAGGAAAATTTAAAAATAAAACACATAAAATTCAGAAAAATGCATGAAATCTTTATTTGAATCGATAGTACGGTCCATATAATTTAATGTTTGAAGATTATTTCATGCAAATGTTGCCCGCGACTGCGCCTCAAATGGCCCATCCGCTTAGTCCAATTTTGGCAGACTCTTTCCAACAATTCGGCCGGTATCTCGCGAATAAATGCTTCAATGTTGTCTTCCAATGCGTCAATTGAAGCGGGCTTGTCTGTATACGCATGAGCTTTAACATAGCCCCACAAAAAATAGTCTAAAGGTGTTAAATCGCACGATCAAGGCGGCCAATTGACCGGTCCTGAACGTGAAATAAAATGTTCGCCGAACTCGCCTCTCAATAAGACCATTGTTACGCGTGCTGTGTGGCATGTGGCACCGTCTGGTTGAAACCACATGTCATGCAAGTCGAGCTCTGGCATTTTGGGCAAAAAAAAGTTGAATATCATCTCATGGTAGCGCTCACCATTCACAGTTACCTTACCATTCGCAGCATCTTTGAAGAAGTACGGTCCAATGATGCCACCAGCCCATAAACCGCACCAAACTGTGACTTTTTCTGGATGCATAGGTAGCTTTTGCAATGCACTCCAACATCGACAATTCTGCTTATTTACGTATCTACTGAGCCAAAAATGAGCTTCGTCGCTGAACACAATCTTTCGATAAAGAAGTGGATCTTCGGCCAACTTTGAAAGAGACCATTCACCAAAAATTCTCCGTTGCGGTAGGTCGTTCAGCTTCAATTCTTGCACCAGGTGTATTTTGAAAGGCTTCACACCTAAATCCTTCCGCAAAATTTTCGTCAGTTCGCACTCTACGTAAGCGTGTTGGTGGTTTAATGTCAAACAATGTAAATTTGGTGCGATTTACACACAATAGCCCGAATAGCCGCTTCAGTGGGTCGATTAAACTGACCATAAAATGGAAGAAGCGCGCGATAAACTTTCTTAACAGAGCACGCATATTGATAATAAAATTCAATGATTTGCAAGCGTTGTTCGTTTGTAAGATGATTCATGGTTAAATTATAGACCAAACTGAAGATGTTTGACAGTGAAACAAAACACGAAACGTGCGTGAGCTGTTTAAACCAGTGTTGCCAAAAAGATAATAGCTAAAAAATCACCCTTTACAATGCAGTTTATTTGACATAAAACTAAGAATACAACATCTGGTGTATTTTACTATGGTATTTAGTCCACTAATACTTAGAAATAAAAGACTTGAATCAGTCTGCTATGCAGACGATGAAGTAATACTTCTGAGGGTAGATAATCCAAACCAAATGTCGCTAGGATGCTTCATATAAGCCGAGTTGAAACAGACATCTATTTGTTTAAAAAGAAAATGAAGGTCGAGCGTTAGATCAAGCCATCTTTCCTTCAAAAATGGATCAAAATATCCAACCAAATCAATGTTCAATTGTTTTTTTGGATTGAAAACTGAGATGAAAACGACACTTATAAGATGAGACTGTAAAAACAGCCATATATAAGGGGTTATAAATTATAAACAGGGAACCAATTCAATATAGTAGACTCTTTAGACAAAAGCATATTTTTCGTTCAACTTGGCGTTCCCGATGATACACCTCCAGCACTAACACTGTGCCATTCCTTTTTCATATGAATATTAAACTATGTTTAACAATTAAATTTTAATTCTTTTCAAATTATTTTAAAACAAATACAAAAACCACACACAATTCCACTTAAATTATCAATCATTAGTAAGGAAAATATAACAAATCATTATGGCTGAACGCATACACATCAAGATTAAGTTGTAAAACTTTGAACTCCTGCCATGTACAATAAAACTTTGTAATCTGTTACAAGGATCTATCCATCCATCCATCCATCCATCCAACCATCTGTCTAATGGACTAGACAGACATTCACTGAATATGATTTATGCTTGATATTGTTTTTGTTCTATTATTTCGTATGTCGTACATCGATCAAAATACTGTTCAAGTATGTGTGTGTGTGTATATGAAAATTATTTTACAACTTTTTGCAAAGCATATTCCATGATATTCCTACAAAAAAACAATAAAAATCTTAAATCTACTCAAATATTTATAGAAAAAATATACAATAAATGTATTGTAGCAGCAGCCAAAAAATGAAACGAAAATCAAAATGAAAGCGAAAATAAAACAATAAAATCTCATCATTGTGTGTAAAATATAGAGTAACGATTTATTTATTGTATTACATGCTGCTCAATATACTGGTACTCTGATGACTCTGCCTGCTACTCAACACAATCGGAAGTGTAAAACAACAAAAATATATGAAAACTCAAAAAAAAAAACACTCGGCTTATAACAAATAGCAACACACACACACTTTCATTCATTCCCTTTGCACATTTTTTTTTTTTTTTTTTGTAATAAATCAGACAAATCTACAGTTACAGATAAGCAATAGGCGCACTTGTGAACAGAAAAAATGCAACGCCAAAAACGATACTCTCTCTCATACAAATAAATTAATAAACAACAGTGTATAAAAGTGTATACAACAAACAACAATAGCAACAATAACTAAAACAACAAAAACCATCAACAAACATTTCCGCATAACAACTTCCGTTACAATTTTTACAATTGTTTTCGTCTCAACAGGGGATTATTTATAGACTCTCTTCCATACAGTTTATTCATCTACACTAATACATACATATGTACACACACACACACACACAGAACCTACTCTGAAATAAACAACAGTAACTGAAATGAAATATAAATATTTATATACAGTATTACAATATAAATATAAATGTACAGCTATGGTTTGTTAATTAGTAAGAATACTTTAATAATATGGATTTGGTAAAGGGCGTGATGTCGCCAATTACAGTATATATCTGATGGATCAGGCCTAACTGATGGTCGGAGTTCTTTCTTGACTCTTAAAAGGAATTCAAACAGAATTATTCCTGGTGAAATAATAGGAACAGATTGACTCTGTCAAGTTTTTTTTGGTATTTTTGGTATTGTTTGGTTCTTAACGATTGGACGATTTTGTTGCTTAGCTGTATTGGAGCTAGTATAGGTATACAACCGGGAATTTTTGCATGTTACATTCACCTCTGATCCTAAACTCGTATTGATTTCTTTTCATCTGCATAGACTAGACTGTTTTTGAGTTTAAAAATGACCAATTTTTCAAAGATATAACAGTATACACTCCCCGAAATATTTATAAGACCAAACGTATTTCTCGAAAAACTTAAAATTTTTTAGACCAATTCGTACCATTTTTGGGTTAAATATAACTAACTATAATATAAATCTTTTTATGTAAAAAATATATTTTTTTCTTTGTTTAATAAAAGGATAGCACAAAATGAATTTCATTTTCAAACGAAAAAATTATAAGACCAAAATTAAATAATATTCACCTAAAGCTAAAATAACAATGATAAAAAACAACTACTGAGTAATTTTTGTATTTATTAGTAATTAGAGTGTCCACCGTGATTAATAATGACTTCCTGAAGTCAACGGGGCATAGAATTTATTAAATTTTCAATGCAATTTTGACCAATCCTACTCCATTCTCCTATGATGGCACTTTTTAAGCATTTACATCCTTATACTAAGTGTTATTATTGAAAACTTGGTCCGATAGTATTGCCCATAAATTTTTTATCGGATTTAGATCTGGACTACATGCCAGCCAATTCAAAACTGGTATGTTTCTGGAGGACAGAAATTATTTTGTTGCTTTTGATTTATGGATTGCGGCGTTATCCTGCTGAAATATCCAATTGTTGCTTAACGAATCATCCCCAAAATTAATTAGAAGGTCATCTAATAATTCAATATACTTCTCGCTATTCATTTTAGTTGATATAAAACAAATAGGAGTCCTTCCCGTAGTCGAAATCACAGCCCAAACCATTACGGTGCCTCCACCGAAATTTCGCGACATTCGTTGAAGTTATTCAACGTTATCAGTTATTTTTCCTGATGAAAAAAAGTTGATTTAGATGGCCCAGACGGTTCCCAAAAATATTGGATGGATTCACGTAAAAAAGAAAATCAACGAATGTCGCGAAATTTCGGTGGAGGCACCGTAATGGTTTGGGCTGGGATTTCGACTACGGGAAGGACTCATATTTGTTTTATATCAAATAAAATGAATAGCGAGAAGTATATTGAATTATTAGATGACGTTCTAATTAATTTTGGGGATGATTCGTTAGGCAACAATTGGATATTTCAGCAGGATAACGCCGCTACCCATAAATCAAAAGCAACAAAATCATTTCTGTCCTTCAGAAACATACCAGTTTTGAATAGGCCGGCATGTAGTCCAGATCTAAATCCGATAAAAAATTTATGGGCAATACTATCGGACCAAGTTTTCAATAATAACACTTAGTATAAGGATGTAAATGCTTAAAAAGTGCCATCATAGGAGAATGGAGTAGGATTGGTCAAAATTGCATTGAAAATTTAATAAATTCTATGCCCCGTCGACTTCAGGAAGTCATTATTAATCACGGTGGACACTCTAATTACTAATAAATACAAAAATTACTCAGTAGTTGTTTTTTATCATTGTTATTTTAGCTTTAGGTGAATATTATTTAATTTTGGTCTTATAATTTTTTCGTTTGAAAATGAAATTCATTTTGTGCTATCCTTTTATTAAACAAAGAAAAAAATATATTTTTTACATAAAAAGATTTATATTATAGTTAGTTATATTTAACCCAAAAATGGTACGAATTGGTCTAAAAGATTTTAAGTTTTTCGAGAAATACGTTTGGTCTTATAAATATTTCGGGGAGTGTAGTTCAAAGAAAATTTTTTTAATGAAATTTAAACTAGATTAATTTGTTAAATTTTATTTTTTTTTTTAATACAAATTGTAAAATATCAAATATAAGAAAATGTTGTGTAAAAAACAAAACAAATCGCAACAATGCAATGTCATGTTATTAACTAGGTTCCATCCACTATTGTATAAGCTAAATACACAACATGGGTGGTTTGCGAACTAGCTGATAATCCTGACTCAAGGGTTATAATCAGGGCAAGGATTTTAATGCAAATGCATGTTTGTAGTCGGTAACTCAAAATCACTTTTGACAATATATCTTTTCGAATCGAAGAATTTGCAACAAAATGGCATCGATTTGGTGTTGCATATTTTTGCATATTTTATAATAAATGCTTATTTTGCATATTTTTCTTATAAATGCATATATTTAGCATATTTTACCATTTTATTGCATATTTAATTTTCTTTTGGAAATATTCTGCTGTCAATACATCAAATTTACAAAATTATATACGTACATATATTATTTGGCAACTCTTTTTATTGTTGTAAAAATATTAAATGTATTGATGTTTTTAAATCGGATGGACAAATTTTATTTTGTAAAATTTGCAATAAAAACGTGAATTACGAAATAAAATTTTTTGTGGAGCAGCATCTAAATAGCCAAAAATATAAGGAGTTGCACGATAATTTTAAAGAAAAAACTCGCAGACGTTTTTGAGCAAAGTAGATACCAGTAACAACTTTGGAATGGCCTTGTGTGAAGAGTTTATTTCTGTCGACATTCCATTATATAGTTTAACCTTCTGTCAGTGCATAGTAAATTTTACATAGTCTGTGCATGGGGTCAACCTGACCCCACATATATTTAAATGCATTTTCTAAGCTTTTTGTTAAAAAATAGTCGTTTCTATTGATATTTATTAATGAAAAAAAAACTTATTTTATTCAGAATATATAAGATTGACATTAAGATAATTTAAATTATATTATATTACATAAAAAATTAGCCAGATGCATCGTCTGACATGATTTCGTTGTTTTCTTCTTCAAGGGAATCCATTACTTCTTCGTTGACACAGTTTATGCAAACGGTTTTTATATGTGTTGTGCAAGAAGGCTGATTGCAGACATAACATCTTGTTCCTGTTTTTTTATCAGCGGATCGAGGGCAAATGTAACATCTTGGTCGCTTACTGACAGATCTATTCGCCGCTGTTCCTTCAGTTGTTGTGCTCTGTCTTATGTTTATTATATCATATCCAATTTGATGAATAGCAATTTTAACATTTTTTTTCAGTGCCCGTGGGTTTGATAATCGGTGCAATATATGATCATTTACCAATTGCATAGCCAGCTCCTTCAAAAAGATTTTACGTTCATTGTTTTTCCGCTGAATATATAGTTGTGGATTAGCACATTTGTACAGATTATAAGCGGCTATACCTGCGATATCAATCATATTAAAAAATAGAACCATTGGCCATCGTTTGGTCTTTCTCTTGCAGGTATAGGTACGAACTAATTTGTCGAGTGTGTCAACACCTCCCTTTGTTTTATTATAGTCCAATATTATGTTGGGTTTATTCGTATCGAGGTCAACAATATCATCATTGTGTAGAGTGGATAGTAACAATACATTCTTGTTTGGCTTCGGAACATAACTTACCAAAGTCAGATGGTTGTCGAAGCAAAATTTAGAAGAATTCACGTCTCGCTTCTTAATTTCGGCCTTGTTCGTAAATTCTTTAGGTAGATCTGGTTTATTTGAGCGAATTGTTCCAATTATTGTTGTTTTTTTCTGCAACATTTGTTCTGCTAATGGACAGCTTGTAAAAAAGTTATCCATCGTAATAGTTCGTCCTTTATTGATATATGGTGTAGATAATCGATGAACTAAATTTAATGCGTAATCAACCGAACGTATCTCATTCGGTTGTTTGCCTACATAAACTTCTGCTTTCAATGGGTACGAATTCAACGCATCGCAAATCCAAAAAATCTTAATCCCGTACTTGCCTGGCTTTGATGGTATATACTGTCTGAATGAACATCGGCCACGAGTTAATACCAATTGTTCATCTATAGTTAAGAATGATGATGGTTTATAAGGTCCTTTGATATTTGCCAAAAACATATTCCAAACATCACGGAAAGCTGCTAGCTTATCTTCCTTCAAACGTTCTGCTCTAGTCTGATAATTGTCGAAGCGCAGGAATCGTAAAAGCTGCTGCACTCTTTGTAATGACATTGCAGCCCGATAAAAAGGACGATTGTCTAGGCGGTACAATTCATCCAATCTTTCGTCCCAGTTTTTATGAACACCAGCGTATATAAGTATACCAATCAGGGCATAAATTTCATTTGAATTTGTATCATACCAAATACGTGCAGGGTTACTATTTATAGTGTAGAAATGGCGAGCTTTTCTATTTGTTTCGGCCACTATTACATTTATTAATGTCTCTGGAACTAATTTTTTGAATGCGGACAGATGAGTATTTATATTTACAGCTGTTTCTGCAGAAATTCCTTGTCGTTCTCTCAAGATCTGAAAGTCGCGAACTCTGGTTACATTTGGTGGACTTGCTCTCCATTTTCTTTTGTACTTTTTATTTTGCGCGTAATACCAAATTCCTTCTTCTTCCACTTCAGGTTCCTCATCAGTTTCAATATTTTGTACTTCTTGTTCTTTACCAGTTTCTATATTTTCTTCTTCGTTTTCTATATTTTGCAATTCAACAGCAGCTTCATCTGCTGCTAAATCACAATCAGAAAAGTCACTATCAATGTTATCATCTGCTACCTCTTCCTCATCAGATTCGGTAATGCTATCGAAAAGATTTCGAATATCCTGGCTATTTTGTCTTTTTAGGGCCATCTAAATAACAAAACAAATTATTATATGCATAGAAAATTACACTACATAAAGTAACCAAAAAAATATATATACTCACCTTATAATAATAGTTATTTATGTGAATATATTTATAATTATTACAGACAAATAAATTTATAATAAAAACACCTCTATTCATATGTGTTGAATAGAAAACACTGAATGTTTTCTATTTTCAATTTTTGCATTTGAAAAAGAAAGAACTTCAATATATTGTTACACGGGAAATCCCCTAAAACACAAAGAAATTTAAAACTAAATACAAAATGCATAACAAAATAATTGTTACACGGGAAATCACCTAAAACACAAATAAATTGCTAAACGGGAAATCACCTAAAACACAAAGAAATTTAAAACTAAATACAAAATGCATAGCAAAATAATTGGGGTCAGATTAACCCCAATGCACCAAAATATGCTTGACTTGCTTAAAACTGTCGTAGCTTAGTCATTTATAATGTTTTTTCGATTATTTTTTTTGCAATGTGTGAGTTAAACATTAGTTGAGGCTTATCTAGTTGCTTGGTATAGTAAGTTGGTGTAAAACCTTATTAAATCACTTTTGCAAAGACTGGGGTCAATTTGACCCCTATGCACTGACAGAAGGTTAAATAATGTTGATATAAGAAATCTATTTAGAAATTATTCAAATGGGATAATTCCGAATGAAACTATGCTCAGAAACGAGGATAAAATATACGATAGTGAATTGAATAAAATTAAAAACTTTTAAAAAATAAGTTACTTTGGGCATCTATAGATGAAACCACAGATATTGAAGGCCGTTATGTGGCCAATGTAATTGTTGGCGTTCTAAGCAACGATGAAGAAACAAGCAAGAAAAAATGTTTACTTAACATTATGGAATTGGAGAAGGTGAACCATGCGACAATTGCCCGAGCATTTAACGACTCTATTAATTTATTAGGAGAAGATTTTGATAAAAACAAAATCCTCCTGCTTTTAACAGATGCGGCTCCATATATGGTCAAGGCAGCAAATAGTTTAAAGGTATTTTATTCCAAACTTATCCATGTTACATTCTTAGCACATGGTTTAAATAGAGTTGCAGAAGAAATTAGATTGCAAATTGAAGATGTAGATGTATTAAAAAAAGTTTTTCTAAAGGCAACATCACGTGTTGCTAAATTTAAAGAAAATTATCCAGGGATCCCTCTTCCACCTCAGCCTATAATTAAAAGATGGGGAACCCCCATAATCTGGATACGGCAGATTATTATGGAAAATATTTTGATGAAATTAATACTATAATGGAAGAATTTGATAATAGCGATGCTCATTCAATTACAAAAATTAAAGATGTTTTAAAAAAAAATAATATTAAAAGGCAAATAGCATTTTTGTGCTCAAATTATATATTTATTTCTGAAACAAAAACTAAACTACAAGGATTCAATTCACTAAATACACAAATAAAATTAATTGATGATGCTATTGTTAAAATTAATAATGTAAATGGAGAAATTTCGAATAAAATTAAAATAAAACTAAAGAATATATTACAGAAAAATAATGGATTTCATATAGTAACAAAATTTTTTGTTAATGTCTGTTGACGTTGAGCGTACATTTTCAATGTACAAAAACTTTTTTCGCCCAAATAGCCAGAGTTTTCTTTTTGGAAATTTAAAAAAAATTTATTTGTTTATATAAATAAAAATCTAAATTAAATTTTGTTATCTGAGAATGAATAACGGACTGATTTCTTTTAATATAAATATTTATTATATAATTTAACAATATCCTTATATGTACCCATTACATATGTAAATTAATTACCTAATTTTCCTTTAAAAAATACATTTAAAATCTTATATGTTCCTTACATGAAACTGTGACCTGAATTAAATTTTTTTTTTGTTAAATAAATATATTTCAAACAACAATTTTTTGATTGCATATTTTTAAAATTTTTAGTGCATATTTTCTCTCTTATAGTGCATATTATATGCGCATATTTTTAATTTTTTAGTGCATGAAATTCCTTGCTCTGGTTATAATAATCTTTTAAGAAAGTAGATAAGACAGGCACAAATGCGTAGAACTCCGTAGTATCCACCACAAATTCGGCTCAGTCGCCTCACTTTCACACATAAACTGTGTTTCTTTGAATCCATTGCGATGGTGCGTATGCCTGATCACATCTGTAGCTGTTCTTCAAATTTCTTTATAAAATTGCTTCGAAAAGTGACAACGTTTAAATGACGACTTTTCTTGAAAGTTTTAAATCCTTGGGTGTCCTGATAGTCTAGTCTAGTCTAGTCTAGTCTAGTCTATAAGAAGACACTTGTATGAAAGAGAAATGTCAAGTCCCTAATTTTGTGTTCATGAGAACATGATATCGAATTTAGCCTGGATTACAACCTAGCCTCCCACACTACTTATGTTGCGTGCAGCGTTGCCAGGTGCCAAGTTTTCCCTTTTTTACCAAGTTTTTTGAGATCGAATAAAGTTTTCATTAAATTTGTTTTCTGACGAAACAAGTTTTTTCATCAAATTTCAATTTCCTTTTCTTTTTTTTCAATAATAACTCGAAATAGTTACTCCAGGGCAAGTTAGCAATTAACCTTTCTATACCCGCGCCAAAAAGTGAAACCGACAATTGTATAGCCTATATCCTTGGTATTATTTCAAAAAAATTAATTTGAATTATGTTTAATATTAGAACTGAATGTTCTGAAGTATATGCAAAAAAAGAAAATACAGAAAAATACTTCTTTTAATTTAAAAAAATGAATTTATTTCAGGTATTTTAAAAAGGCACTTTTTCGAAAACTCGAACAAAAATACGCTTATACTCAAAATAAAAAAAAATTAAAACTCATAACTTTAAAGATAACAATATATAAAATAAAAATAAAGAATTAAGACTCTTCAGACCCCTTACAAAAGCAGTCAGAGCATACCAAAATAGCATGTTCCAAACAAAAGCAGTTATTACAAGAAATACATTTGTAGCGTGTTTTGCGGTTTTTTTTTTTGAGTCGCATTCGAAACAACGGCCTATTTGTTGATTACTACATCTTGCAGAAGATTCTGGACCATCTAATTTACATATTTCGGCAAGTCTATATCCTATCAATTCTGGTAAAGAGAAGTTTGAAACACGTCTTTTCTGGTGGACACTTATGAGATCATACGACAAACAAAACAAATAAAAATATTTAAAAAGTTACTTACACAAAAATGTTACACCAATACCCGCGTCGGTCTCACAGACCGATTATCGTTGTTTGTGTATACTCGTGCTTTTCGCAGATACTTCGTATTTGCACAAAAACGAAGCTTATTACAAATAACGAAGCTACCAGGGATATCAACTTACTGGCTCTATTTTTTTACAAAAAAAAATCACAATAATAAAAAAAATCAGTCTCACAGGCCAACGCGAGGGTATAGGAAGGTTAAACACCAACAGGGAAAGTAACAGAGTTAACGGACTCCAGTACTTTCTCTTTAAAATGTTGGTACTTTAGTAGAAAAACAAAGTTTTTCTTGCTAAAAACAGGTTTTTTTTCAGGAATAAAAAGTTTAAAAAAAATTACTGGCAATGCTGGTTGTGTGTGTTAATTTATCCTAATATCGGTTCTGAACGAAACTTTTTCATGGCAATTTTTGCAGGAAGACTGCCGACAGGAAGTCGCTGAAGGAATACCAAATCGTTATTAAATCATTTGTTGCATCTTTTCGCTTTCACTGAAGTCTATAATAAATAATATGTAGCACACTTCAATTACAAACGTAACATAATCCAAGAATATCATGTAGGGTTCCATCATGTGAATAATTTTGTAAGAAAAATGTGGTTTTGAACACAGGCATAAACATACTTACTCTTATCGTTGTTGTCGTAGCAGTATGTATGTTTTTTTTTTCAAAATACTTAAAGTAAAAATTCGGTTTAACCACAACTACGATATACAATATGTATGTGCGTATAGTATTGTTACTATCGTAATGGTACTCTAAGCTTGTTTTTAAAATTTTTTTGCTGATGACGAATTGGTTGTAAGAAACCCGCATTTAATATTAAAATAAAATTGTTTTAACAAAATACTTCGAAACCCTCCTTTTCGTAATTGTGTTGATAAAAAAATATTCACATATGTATTGTATATAGAGCGTACTGGGTTTGAAGAATATAAAAATATCGGGTTATTCATTTCGTGGTTTCAAAAGTAAACGTAAATAAAACACATATAAAATATTTTTTTCATGATATTTCTTTTTTATTGTAAAGTTTGAACGTTGACATTATGTGTGAAACACTACATCATTTAAATGACCTCCACGCGAAGTGTTGCAAGCATTGATTCTTTTGAGATAATTTTCGACCACTTTTTGACACATATTGGGAGGTATCGCAGTCATAACTTGACGAATGTTGGTTTTTAAGTGCTCAAGAGTTGAAGGTTTATCTGCATAAACACGGTCTTTCGCGTAGCCCCACAAAAAAAGTCTAATGGTGTCAAATCGCATGATCTTGTTGGCCAGTTGATATCGCCTCGACGAGAAATTACGCGGCCAGGAAATGTCTCTTGCAATTAAGCCATATTCGCCCGAGTTGTGTGGCATGTGGCACCGTCTTGTTGAAACCACATATTCTCCAAGTCGTATTCTTCAATAGCAGGCAAAAAAAGTCGGTTATCATATGACCATAACGCTCCGAATTGACGGTGACAGTCGTTCCATCGTCGTTTTCGAAGAAGTAAGGTCCAATAACAGCTTCGGACCAAAGAGCGCACCAAACAGGCCTTTCAATATTTGTAACCACTTCAGTCTCTTAAAATTTCTTCACAATTTTGCCAATTGCTTGCGTAGTTGGACGATTATGTAAACTATAACTATAACGATACGTGGCTGTGGCAGAATCACCATTTTTGTAGTAGAGGTTTTGATAATTTTTATGCGTTGTGTGATAGTTAAGCGATCTATTTTCGTCAATGTCAGACTTTCAACTGAAAAGAAAAAAATTGGTTTCACAACTTAGTTTGACAGATGTCGAATTACAGTCCCATGCTTTTGAAACCACGAAATGGATAGCCCTTTACTTTTGATTTTTACCATCTACGGTACAGGAATCATACAAGAATTTAAACCCCTTGAGACCCTAGGTACACATGCGGACACCTTATGTTGCGTACATACATAAGTTAATCTTAAGTCAATAGTGGACGTTTTTGTCTCTTCTCATACATACATAATTGGCTCTTCTACATGCTTAAAAAATGGGTTCATGTCCAGGATAAAATGAAGTTTGAAGATAAAATTTTGATGTGTTGCTGCTCTAATGCTGCATGACGATACACCAAATTTAAATGATCAAATTTACACATGTTTTGGTAATATTTGTTTTGTTTTTTTTTTTGTTTTGCACAGCAACACATTAAAATCATACCTTCAAACTACATTTTATCCTGGGCATGAACCCATTTTTTTTTCTCATGTAGAAGAGACAAAAATCGTCCACTATTGACTACAAGGTTAACTTATGTATGTACGCAAATTACGATGTTTGAGACATTTTTCAATTTGCATGCACTGTGGTAAAAATAAATCCATTAATTTCTTACACAGACGGCCTTAACAATTCAAAGCCTTTGTATAAATGTGATTGGAACATGCCAGATGCCATTAGAAGAATAAAGCTTTCTACAAAAACTAATTCTTTCACATGTTAGTAATTGCTTACCTCACACTGGGTAACACAATGGGCCATATGGGCCAGCGAGAGAACTAAATCATACCTTCTAACCTGTATTGTATAGTTGTTGTGAAGAAGCAGAAAAAATATGATTTCTGTAGTAAAAATCAAAAGTAGTTTGATATTCTTCAAACTCCCCTCGGCCCATATGTATGTGTTAGTATTATTTACCAGTACAATCAGCAAAAAAGAGAGTTTGCTGTGTTATTTGATCTGTGGTTGTGAGCAACTTAAACAAAATTCACCTTATCATGTGTGGCTATGCGGCTAAGCTTATCTTGAGTATGTATTTTATTTTCTACTGTACTCCTGATAACGAACAAAGTTTCATTATAAATAAATTATGCGAAACCGTTCAGTATTGTTTTTATAGTTGTGGTGCTCACATGGCTTAAAAGATGTTTTAAAAAAGAAAAAATAAATTAAACGCAGAAAAAAGTTTTTTTTTGTAGTTTTAACAGTGGAAACAGAATAAATTATTTAAAACTGAACATTATTTACTGCATCCATATTTTCGACCTAATTTATGGCTCAATTAAGGTAAGGTTATGTTTTCACATTTCAAAGTAAGATTTAAAGGCAATTTGATATCCTTAATTTTGTTTTATTTTGTTGACTTCCCTCCCTAAGTGGGGTTAGGATGCTTGTGTCGTATTGAAACATTATTGAAATACATACCGAGAGATTACAATCCTTTCAGATTTTCGTTTGCGATGGTATTACTTGAGAAGAAAACTGTAATCTACACTGTCGAATAGCTTAGTCGTTTGTGTAGTGTCCAGTTTTTTTTTAGCATGAAGCGCGATTTCCAATTTACTGACCAGTAGTTGCGTATGCAAAGCGCATCTAACGTGCATCTAACGTGTGTGATCGTTCAAGTAGCTTGACATATACGGACAGCATTAATTTTTGTTTTTGAATTTACGCAACAGAATTTAAGTTTAGATAAACAAGTGTGTTTACGGGGGGTGCAGGGCAAATTAAATAAAATATTTTAATGTAAGCCAAAAGAGAAAAAATAAAATGTATTAGAAAAATACACTATAATTAATTAAATAATTAATTATGGACGTACTTTCGGGTTTGGGGGTTGATCGAGAATAATCTCTTTTCGTTTTTATAATTAACAATTCACAATTAATAACACACGGTTGTAAAATAACTTAAAGCTAAACTTAAAATTAGGGTTGCCAACGTGAACATCCCGCCCCCTTGCAAAATTGCAACTAGAGGACCGAGAGGTCACCTGGCCAGAGATCAAAATTAACAATTCAGGGTATATATTATATGGATTAATATTACAATATTATTTGCGCATAAAAATAAAGTAATTCAGGTATAATATACGAAATATAAGTTTTATAGCTGGTACTGAACATGAGAGCCTGGTTGTGGGTTATGCTCTTCTTCTTTGGCTGGGATCAACAATAATCATGTCGAGGTTGTCGTTAGTAGGGCGTTCGACAGATAGCCCACGGGGTATTAGGTAATCTGTAAATGAAAACGACGAACACACAAGAGAAAGCGAGAGAACGAATTAATACTCCTTTAGATTAGAAAGCGACACGAGCTTCACAATTGGCCGTATTAGAACGCCATTTGCAGCCACTCGCTCTTCGAATCAGGGACGAAATAAATCCATTGGATTCGACCAAATTGCTGATCGTTAGGGGTAATTTGTCATGAGGAATGACAAAAAAAATCGTCAACAACAACCCACGTGATTCCAAATGTCAGTGCCTACCTGGTCCACGATAAACTATACTCGATATGCCACAAAATTTGGCCAATGACACAGGGGTTTTTGAAGCCAGGACAGAACGATAGTCATATCTGTCCCCAAAGGCTTCCTAACTGGTAAGATTCAGCTTCTTGCGAAGTGAAAATACCATTTTTTGCTAATAGAGTTGCGTCTAAGAGCTCTAAACGGGGTAAAGTTTACACTTATACAGGCGCAACTTTTGTTTTGGCAACGAGCAAGTGGGTGACAAATTCACCAGACGGGGTTAGGACTCTACTATACAGAATGGCATCATATGCTTTCTCAAAAGCATCACAACTTGCATGGAGTAGTTCACGCTGAGGGTTAAAACTAACCCAACGGGGGATGTTACTCCTGTCGATGTACGAGTAATCATCGACAAACTGAAGCCATCTGTTAAACGTCATGGGTTCCAAACATTCGTCCCAATCTGTTCTGCCTTTACAAATTTGTCGCATAATAAGATTAACAAATACGGTTGTAGGTGCCACTCACCCAACGGGGTCAAATAGCTTTGGCTATCTGATACAAGACAAAACGGTTTGTGACTATAGAGAAATAGGGCGTTGGAGCTGGCTTGAAGAAAAATGTTTCAATGCTCGCATTCCGACGAGAACCCAGAGTATTAGTGGCGTCTGACAATTTCAAAAATTCGGAATCCAGTGGATATTCGGATAGCTCAAAGGAAAAGATGAATGATGTGATTTAATAACGATTTGATAGGGTAAAGAGTAACTGGGTTAGGAGGAGAATAAAACAGAGTCATAGACCGGCGAGTGGTCTAGGGAAGGGTAATCCCCAATAACTTTCTCATATTAGGTTTTAACCTAGAGGTTCTGTAATACTCAGATCTCAAATTTTGAGCAAACGCATCCTTACGAGATGGTTATTGCTTTGTTTGTATGTTTTACAATACTGGTTTCGTACTGCTTATCCTCTCAATGTCGCATTGTTTAAAGCAACAAAGTAATAAAGTTTGCACCCTCTCTCACTGTCTTTGCCTAATGGTGGTCAGCGTTGGAGTTGTCTATGTGGATTTAGGGTCGTCACATTTTCTTCTTATTGTTCCCTCATGTCCCTTGGATGGCATTTATGCAGGAGCCTTGTTCGTTCTTCTTCTTCTTTTTCTTCTTTTTTATAACTTTAACAATGGGATCCTTGTCTCCTCTCGTTTGCTATCATTAAATTCCGTGTGCGCTTTAGCTTCTGGGCTATGGACACAACAGTGTTGAAAAATTCAGTATTTTACTACTTTTTTCAGTACTTTTCTATTTCAAAACTAACACTTTTAGTACTTTTTTATTATTACTATATTATAATTTGCGCTTTTCTACTACTAATGCGTTAGCAACATGTTCAACGTAAAGCTAAAGTAGTCCCCCCGGTTGGCAAAACGTGCATTAAACTTACGTTCGTTTTTATAATACTAAAAAGCAATGAGAACGCTTGCGGGATTGTAATGTATTTTCGGTAAGACTTTACATTGCTCTTTATGTGCTAAAAACGAACATACGTTCCGTTATGTTCCGTCGACATTTGACTAAACTGGGCTTTTACGTTCTATTATGCTCCGAATCAGATATTTTTTTTTTTTTTTTTTGTTTATGAGAAACATGTATAAGTCGTAAGTGTCTCTATTCATTCCATTCTATCCATTCCGTACGTGTATTATGTATAAATAAATATTTTTTACAAAAGTACCATTTAAAGCAAAAAAGTACTCCTTCCGTTATAGTTTAGTACCATTTCAAAATTTCAGTTTTGCAACACTGAGACACAATGTACATACATATATGAGAGAGTAGGACTAGATGATTTTCGTTGTCTTGAAGACAATTCGCTTTTCAGTTCTCAGAACGGACTAGATGAAGCTGAAATCATAGCATTAAGAGTACAATGACCAGTTATCATAATGAACAGAGTTATCTGACTAGTTTTACCGCCTTCAAGTAAGAAAAAGTTGCCAGTAAAGCAATCACTAGGTCTGAGGTAAACAATTACTAACATGTGAAATAATTAATTTTTGTGGAAAGCCTCGTTCTTCTAATGGCATCTGTCATGTTCCAATCGCCTTTCCACAAAGCCTATGAATTGTTAAGAACGTCTGTGTAAGAAATTAATGGATTTCGTTTTAACACAGTGCATGCGAATTGAAAAATTTCTCCAAAATCGTATTGTCCAGATCTGCCGGTCTCTTTAAGAAATAGAAAGTTTTGCAGAATAATTTTTATTCAAATTAATTAGCTATGAAGGAGAGTGCTGCAGTAAATTTATAAATATTTCCAGTTCCATGCTGTTTTTAAACTTTCCGTACGCACAATATTATAAAAATAGCAGAAATTGAGAAAAAACAAAGAAAAATTATTACAAAAAGTCCTCGAGTGTTAGTAACGCACAATTGTCCTTGAACTTGTACTAGTTTTTTTGTTCTTCCTGCTGCTGTTGTTTTGCTGTTATTTTCCTTCATATGTATATTGTACTAACAACTTTCAACAGAATTAGTTAAAACACTACAACAACAAAAGCGACTTTAATAGAAAAAGTGTAAGGAAAACAAAAAAGCATAAAAAAACAAGTAAACAAGTAACATAACTCATATCAGAAATGTTAATTCCCTATTCATATGCATAAACACACACACTTTTACTTTTTACACTAAAATACACACAAACACCACTGCACACTGCCATAATCGTATTTACGATTGAATAATATAATATGCCCTCTTCAACTCACCTCATTTACGTAGTGGCGGTGAACTTTGGCTTGGGGTTTTGTTTTGCATGATGGGCACGTATGTGTGAGTGAGTTGAGTGCAGAGCCTGTTTTCTATGAATTCTAATTTTCTCTTGTATATTAAAAACTACAACAGTAACAAGAACAAGGCATAACATTACTATACACATGCAGTTTAGGGACATACTAATAGGAACACCAAAATATTAAAATTTTTCTAAAATTTTTATTTACCATTGTGTGTCCGGGCTAATTAAATTTGTATGGAAATTTGATTCGTTGTTTATTTGGTGGAGTATTTATTCTGGAAAGAGAACAAGAAAAATAACAATCAACAAAGGTCAAATTACAATAACAGAAGTTGTCAGATCGAAAAGCATGATGGCTCCAGTAAAATTATGATGTAATAAAATTCATACTGCCGGACGCTCAGTTAAAGTTACAATAATGGATAACGACAGATCTTTTTTCGCTGAGGAGGAATTCGTCACATCCTTCGTGTGTGGGGCCCTCACCCCCTCGTCTCGTGGACTCGTTGTGCCCACTCCGGAACTACGTTGGTATTACTTCGGAGTGGAGTCCTTTTGGCCCGTTGGCTCCAGCATGCTTATATCCGCGTCCGGATTGAGTGTCTAAAGTTGAGGAGACATCTAAATGTCTCCACTATTCCTTTCGTCCAGGTCCCTGTTTCGACCAGTATCATCTATGCCGACGTGCCTACATTGTACACGATTGTAGGTCCGATGATCTAAATGGCTTCATCTATTGTGGGTACTGGACCTTGCTGAAATCCCACTATTCAGAGTCGCTGTGGTCCACAAATTTCTGCCTCAACAGCATTTCATTTTCGGCAATAGGCAACAATTTGTTCTGTAAACTATTCAAATGATTATTAAAAATCATTTTTCTACTCTGACTTCAGACTTTCAGAGCCACGCTGGATAAAAAGAAATTAACAACGACTTGTCGCTGCTTTTAATTTGAATTTTTTGTGTACTTCGGATCATACAAATTCTTGGCGTGGAGGAGGCAGGTGATGTATTGATCCGAGACCATTTGATTTTCCATGTAATCCACAAAGTATTCTTCATTAGGTTCTGATCACAACATATTGGTGCAAGTAGTACGTAGTAGATGTTGTTTGGAAAAGCATAATTTCCTAGTATTTAAAGCAGGGCTTCAAACAGTAGCATTGCCTTTATTTTTACAGCCTTTTGAATTAATAAAGCTATGGGGCTCGGAGTCGCCGTAGTGTAGAAGGTAGTGTGTTGGCTTATTAGACATGTGATCTCAGTTCAAAGCCCAGTTCACACATCTCCTCTGCAAGAGGATGTTGTCGAAGAAAAAAATATATTTCTTCGTCGAAGAAAAAAATATATTTCTTCGACAACTTCCTCTCAGCAGATTTCTGGCAAAAACTCTGAGAGAGTAAATAAATTGCCATGAAAAGTATCTCAGAGACCTGTCGTTCGGAGTCGACATTAAACTTTTGGTCTCGCCATTTATGTATAAAAATAACACAACATACATAAGTGGTGTGAGAAGCTAGGTCGTAATCCTAGCCAATCTAAAATATTCAATTCTAATATGAATCCGGAAGAGTTTTCCACAAAGTTTCATACGTAAAAGTTCTGCACATAAAATTTTATGGCGAGCTATTAAGAAAAAAAAAATTAATTGTTTCTATTATTTCATCCAACACTGTTTATTAATTTTTAGCCATTTTTTATGTTTACATTTTTATGTGTAAATGGTGTTGCCATCCATAATATTTATTTATTTTTTTCTAACTTTTTTATAACTTTAAGGGGAATTTAGACGATTGCCCAAGTCGTTCGACAAGTCAAGATTTTGTATCGAAGAGGACGGATAGTATCGTGTAAACTCAATATGGAATTAAAATAAAAATGAAAATTTCTCAGTCGAACAAGGAAAGTTTTTGGTATTTTATTTGGACTTTTAATCCTTTTTGTATAATTTCTCTCCTGTAAATTTGCCTTTTCAATATGATTTTAAAATTTTAAAAACGTTTAAATTTTATATGGGAAAATGTTGGGCATTTGTTAAGCAAATAAAGAAGAAAATAATATTTTTTTACGAGTTCATAGTTAGTGTACAGAGTTCTTAAAAACATCATCGGCAAGTTTTTCTTTATTTATTTTCGTTTTTTTTTTAGTATGAAATTTAAAATATGTATGTAGTTTGAACACTCCTTTCAACACAGCCATTTCATATGTTTGTTTTTATATTTTCGTTCATCAGTACGTCTTATGGCCACTCAAACTTTGCTTATGAAGTGTACACCACAATATGATGATGATGATGCGTGTTGTGTATGAGTACTTTCAAGTGGTAGAGAATAACAAAAAAAAATTTAAATTTAAGAAATACAAGAAATATGTAAAAATACTAGAAATACTCATACACTTGGATTAGTCCGAGCAAGTTATTTAGAAAGTTGTAAATAACGGCTAGAATCCCGAATTGGTGATCAAATAACAATTCCTCCAAGTAAACAAAGTTAGTGTTTTTCTTTTTCAGTTCCACTACAGAGCACAGCGAGATTAGATCGCTGATAAGAATTGATGTATGGAGGGGGGTATGTTACTACGTGGAGGTGTTGCTAACTATCGAAAACGTCCTATGCAACTACCCAGTCCTTAGTAGGTTGATTTTGGGGATTCTGGGCATTGGGGTTTCTTCGAAGCTTTGGATTCTTTGTCGAGAGCCGACATTAAGACTCTCCATTAATTCATAAATAGAGTGAGCTTGTTGAGAAATGCTAGGCCTTCAATTCTTTTATATCCTCCATTTCCTATCTCTTCTCCTCTACTAATTTCCTAGACTCCTCTAGGTTGTATTTACAATGGATCATTTTCGATCTCTAGCTTTTGTATATAGTAACATAAATGTTTCTTTGTAATAAGAATCTTTTATACATACAGTCGGGCTACGATTATCCGTGATGGTCGGGACCAAAAGCATTACGGATAATCGATTTTCACGGTTAATCGAATAACAATTTCGATTATACAGTTTTGTACATACATATGTATATATTTACATTAAGAAAATTAATTCAAGAAGTTTATGTACATTTTTAAATTAAATAAGTATGTATACATTAAATTCTCTACTGAAAACATAAGGCAGAAAAAGGTCTTTATGCAAAAAAAGACTACAACTTCTTAAAAAAAAGTCGTGTAATATTGTTTGTCTAATATTATTCAAATTATAATTTTCTTTTATAAGTTTTTCTTGTATGCGACAAACTTGAATTTTATCCTGCTCTGTAACTCCGGAAAAACCAGGGCTATCCAGAAAATTCGTTCTGGAAAAATTACATGTCTTCCAATTCATTATCTCGCTCAGGTTCATCTGAGTTACTGTTTGTCATGCTTATAATTGCTTCATCTGACAAAACAGCCATGTCTCTATATCCTCTGTGGTAAAGTCATTCGTAACATTGATTATTTGTGCCACATTCTCGAGCGTATTCGATATTCCCATACTTACATGTAACAACAAGTGATTACTTGTAAATGCTTCTGACTCATTGTATGCAAACAAGGGAATTCCCCATTTTCATGTGTATTATGTATATTGCATGTATGAATTTGAAGGTAATAAGAAAATTCTGCCATCACGGATAATAGGGGTAATCACAGTTAATCGAGGCAAACAAATTGAAAACATTGCAAACAAAAAACAATAGACTGCTCTTTACCTATCAGTCCCCATTCCGATTAACCGGATCACGGATAATCGAGGCCCGACTGTAAATGTTTTTCTTGTAATTGGAATCTTTTATTTTCGTTCCCACAGGAATGCCAGACGCAAACGTTAGCATTTACTTGTTGTTCCGTTTTGGTTTAATTCGAATAAGAATAATAATTAAGTAGAATAAGTTTAAAAAGGAATGTTTTTGAATAAAGATTTTAGTTTGCAACAGAAACTCATTCTTTATTGTTTTCATTATTATATGTTCCAATCGCAAGTACATGTCCTCAAACTTAACCTAACTTAACCTAACATAACCTAACTTAGCCTAACCTAACCTGACTTAACTTAAAGTAAAAATTGCAACATTGCAACGTTTTCCCCTGTTCGGGTTCCACTTGTTTGCTTAAGTTGTACTACTTAACAGTTTTGAGTAGAACTTAAGAATTTATTCAGAGTTTTGTGTCACATGTGAAAGCAATGAGAAAAACCGAATAATTATGAATAAATTATATATTGTAATTAATAAATAAAATTAAAAAAGAAAAAAGTTTTTAATATCCTTTTATTACGAAAAGAGAAGAAATGCTTTAAATTATAAAATTTAACTGTGCTTGCATATTAATATGCATGAGAAAGAGAGCGAGGAAGAGAATATTAAGGTTTTATAGTACAAACAATAAAAGCACGCGAGTGTATGTGTGTACAGTAAACCACAAACACTATGAGCGTAACACTATAAATGTTATGAACTCATATTTAAGATTTATTAAGGATTCAAACGCTATAAAAAAATGTGTTTATTTTTACTCCAATGTTTTTGTACATTGTTTTTCTTGTTATTGTTGTTGTGTATAGTAAATTTCCCTTAGTTGTAGTTGTTTATACTATACAATCACGCATACTTGCTCCTTTCTCTTTGTCTCTTATTCATCCCTTCATTCATTCATTCATTATTAAGTCATGCACTTATTATTCTCTAAAGAAATATGTACTCTCTTGTCGTCGTGAGAGAGTTTCTACAAGGTGAATACTTCTTTCATATTTCTTTTCTTTTTTGCTATTTTTTCTTATTAAATGCAATGTTTATTTTTGTGTTGTTGTAGTTTTTACTCTTTTGTTTACCTTATTGTTTTTGTTTTTTTTCTTATTTGCTGTGACTTTTATTTTTGGACCGTAAAACCTTTTTTGATAAAAAAAAAATATGATGAATGCTTCTCTTTGTAATACAATATATTCTCTTATAGTTTTTCTTTTAAATTTTATTTTAATTCTTTTCCTAATTTTTTTTTTTTGTATTTTTGCTGTTCCTTTAAGCGTTGAACTTGTATTTGTCCTCCTTTTTTGTCAACTCGCTCTCCCTCTCTCTCTCTCTCTTTCTTTCTCTGGCCTTTGTGTCATTTTGTTTTCATCATTCAGTGTTTTTTTATTTTTATTTTATATGCGAGTGATTCTTTTTTTCTTTTTTTTCTTTCTAACTCTGCATGAATTCGACTTAACATGTTAGGAAGGTTGACAATGTTAAAGTTTTTGGATCAGTTATAATACAGTAGGAATATGGTTCTTTTCGCTATGACGACCAGTAGAATTTTAAGGTGCCGGACAGTTTTAGAGAGTTTTTTTGTATGCCCTGCACTTCAGAACAGACGTCATCGGTATTTGGACCTGGGCATGGTGGTGAACGTACTATTAAGGGAGCTGGCTGGTTTCTTTCGAAGCTCAAGGTGGTTCAAGTCCATGATTAAAAGATCATGATAAGAGAGTTTCGAGAAACTTTTCATAGGAAATTTACTCTCAGAAGATTCTTGGGAGGAAGATGCCGAAAGAAATATTTTTTTCGTATTTTTTTAGCAGATGTACAGTGAGCGCCAAAAGTGAGTAAACACCACTGAAATAATTCATTTTCTTAGGATAGCGAGAAAAGTAAATGAGAATAGTCGAATAAATTTCCAAAAATAAAAAAGTTTATTTATTACTTATTAAAATGTTAAAACAAAAACAATAATTCATGAGAAAGGCACTTTTTTTATACTTAAGAACATAATAGAAAATTTAAAATTATAGTGGGTGTTGACTCACTTATGGCGCTCACTGTATGACTCCGGGTTTGAATCACAGCCTCTCGTCTAAGCCAACACACTACGTCCTAGACTACGGCCATTTCCAAATTTGTACATCTGGCAATGCAGGAAAAACGCACGACGCTTGGAAATCCTACGATTTTGTTTTCAAAATTCCTGCAGTGAGTGAAATGTGTTTCTATCAATAAATTTTTATCCGGAATGAGTTTATTATACCAAGAGCTACAATGCACTCAAACAAATGCATTGTTTGGAGCTCTGGGTTGGATTTCTTCAAGTACGATGAGAATCGCAAAGTTAAAGTCAATGGTGCATTTGCCTAAAAGCGAAGAAATAGACTTGATGGAGGTGTAGTTCCAATAAGACAGTGCTATTACTGTTATTAGCAGGTAATGTGTTGGCTTACGAGACGTGTGGCCACGATTCAAACCCCAGGTCAGTCCAACCAAATGAAATTTGAATATTTCTGCGGCGACTTCCTCTCAGCAGATTTCTGGCAAAAACTCTCAGGGTAAATAAAATTGTCGTGAAGTCTCTCAAAAATCTTTCGTTTCAAGTCGATTTTAAACTGTAGGTCCCGTCACTCATATATAAAATTGAGATACACAACATAAGTGATGTGGGCAGTTAGGTCGTAATGACCTATTATGTATATATGTAGGTACATATGTATGTATGCATTACACGGTATGCGTTATCTTAAACCTATCGGGAGACGACTTTGGTGGGACAATTAATCTCCACCTAGCCGTTGGATTTGTATGAAAAAACGAAAAGGGTTTCTGTCATTCGAAACTTTCGCTTAATGGCAACAATAAGGAGAGGTTTGTGGTAAGCCTTAGGCTGTCCAGAAGAAACTTGAGGGTAGAAAATATCTCTTTAACCGGCATTGTATGCTCAAAAAATATATTTTTAGAATAGGAATCGCATCGAGTTCAATATGTAGATTCTGTAATAAGGAGAATCAATCATCAGAATACATACATAGTTGTAATCTCTGCTGCATTAATACATCTTAGAAGATAACATCTGAGTGTTTCGAAAATACTAGACAAGGATTTATTCATACTGACATCGAAAAACATTCTGAAGTTTGCCAGGGCAACGAGATTGGAGGGGACATTATAGGGATATCTTAAGTAGCCACACTACTCTAGCATTTCCTCGCGATAACAATTGGAGACAAGTATGGTAGACCTTTCGTTCCATAGCCAAGAACTTTGTCCGCAACCTTTGTATATTAGAAAATGAGGTTAAAAACAAAAACAGCAACGACAACAACAAAAAAATAAAGAAAAAGCAAAAATACTTAACATTGTGTTCTTTTCTAAAGATTATGAACAAAGGTACGTAAAAAATTCATTCAAGTGAAGTTGGAAAATATTTATAAGATTTCAGACAGAAAAAAGAATAATAAAATTAAACAGAAGCGTAAACAAAAAGGTCCATTTAAAGCCTAAAATTTAATAAGAAAAAAAAAACTGAATTAAATTTTAAAGTCCATTTAATATGTAGTTTTCTACTTTGTGCCACGTACCAAATAAAATCTTTATTGATGTCATTGTATTTATTTTCTTTCTCTTTCTCTCTCTCTCTCTCTCTTTCTGTCCTTTACACTTGGCTGGCTTTAGTTTTTGTTGTTGTTAAAACTTCTCATTTTCTTTTGGTTTACATCAGCTTAACCAGCAGCCACAGCTGCTGCAATAATAATTTTTCTTCTTGTATTTTGGGTTTCTTGTTTTTCAGTTTTTGTTTTATTTTTGTATTGTAGTATTGTATTCTTGGTAGTTTTTGTTTTCTTAGTTTTTGTTTTAACCGTTTTTGTTGTATTTTGCAATTTAGTTCAGGGACATTTACTTTGTTGTTGTTGTTGTCGTTGTTTTGTTGCTG
The DNA here is from genome assembly GCA_930367235.1 of Sarcophaga rosellei. Lineage (NCBI taxonomy): Eukaryota > Metazoa > Arthropoda > Insecta > Diptera > Sarcophagidae > Sarcophaga > Sarcophaga rosellei. The sequence continues at coordinate 35,669,625 of OV884019.1, forward strand.
CTACTGCTGCTGTATTTTATATTTTATTTGTATTTTTCTATTGTTTTTAATGACCTTTTTCCCCTCTTCTTCCCCACTCTCGCATCTTTCTATCCTTCTTTCTTTAGCTCTTTTGATTATATTTTCTACATTGTTTTTTGCCTTGTTTTATGCTTTGAAAATTTTCCATTCCGTTTTTGTAGTTCATTTCATGGTTACACTCAGCTTAAGTTTTGCAGCCACATTATACTTGTTTCACCTTGAATGGTAGCGGCGAATTCCTAAGGGACCTGTTTTTCTCTCTCAAGTACCTTTTTGACTGCATAGCTTTTGTTTAACAAATTAAGAAAGTTGTCGTCCTTAGCCAAAAAAAAAGAGAAAAATCCTTAAAGTATGCATACTTTGTTAAACTCCCTAAAGTATTCTATTTTTTATTTCGTTATTTTTATTTGAAAATAATTTTTGCTTTCTTAAATAATACGCCCTAGGGTAATTTTAAAAACCTAAAATTATTTCCAATAACATCGAGTTAGTGATGGTATTTACAACGGCCTATTTAAAGTACTTGAGGTGGAGGGTGGAGTATTATTTAAAATGCTTGACAACGAACCTATGAAATTGGCTTTCATTATGGTTTTCGCTTCTTAGAAATGATGAAGAGGCCACAATCTCCCTTCAAGTAATCTATTTTGGAAACCACTGATTGCTTATCTCCCAGAGATATTAACATTGGCAACGAACATTATAGGAAAGTCATAGTAGAAAGCGTAGAATTCAGTAAAGCAATTTAATAAATTTTCTCAAACAACAGGGTTTCAAAATGCTTTGTGACAAATGGCAATCATTATGTCAGGATTTCGACTTAGTTTCACACATGTGTGTGAAGATAAATTCAAATTTAACGAGGAAAGACAAAAACAAAAAAATTTTAACAGAGCTAATGTTAGAGTTAACAATGCAACGTTAAGTGGTTAACAGAAAATACGAAAAATAGGCAAGGAAGAAATCGCCCACATATACGATATCAGGGACTTGCTGCACATATCTGACTACAAATTGTAGACTAAGGTGTCCCTAATAAAAGCCAATAAGTGGTATATCCCAAATAATTTTGGAATTAGAGATATGGGGCTTCAAATACACCCTATGTTAACAGTGTCTGGGTAGGATGATGGATATTGTGGAAAAATGGGACTTACTGCACATATCCCACTACATACAAATTGTAGCCTAAGGTGTCGCTAATAAAACCCAATAAATGGTATATTTTGGAACTTGAGTTATCAGTCTTCAAATATACCCTATGTTAACAGTGTTTTGGGTAGGATGACAGATGATGGCTGTGTCAAGTATTACCAGTATTGCCAGACAGGAGTATTGCAATGGAGCAGGCTTAATGAAAACTGTACTGCCTATCATTATGGACGATGTATTACTGTAAAAGCTTCTTTACACGTCACTGGTCAAGCATAATTTCCATAATCTGAGATGTTGACCAGGTTAGGAAAGACGATGTCATTTCGACAGTTTGTTCTGATAAAACTGAAGTAGTTTTGAAGAGAATTTCATTGATCATGCCGAAAATATTCTTTAGAAATGCATCGCAAAACTTAACAGATAATGTGACATTGGCATCAATAACGCTATTGCTCTACGACTTCCCGTTACAGTTTCATTCTTTAAAGGTTCGATTAGTCCCTGTCTTTTTGGATTTCTTTACTTTCGACAGCACGAACCAGTTGAACACGCCAGTAATGCTTTTAAGAAGCCTGGCTTTTTCTTCTACTTCTATAAACTGTTTAAAAAACTTTTGTTTTATTTTTTAATTTTCCGTAATTACTTTCCTACTCCGCATACCTTTTAAGAGATGTCCTGCAATTAATCTTGTGCTTTTTAACTACAGAATAAATAAACAGTTTGTAGAACAACTTGCTGTCCATCATTATTTAAAAATATTTACAAGTGAACTAAAGTGAAAATATTTAAGTTTTCTTCTTTGCTTATTTTCCATACCTTGTGTGTTTCCTTTTTTGCACTTTTTTGTGTTTGTTTAATTATACAGAGTCTTTCAAATGCAAGTCTCTTTTTTGAAGTGAAAACTATTGAATGAAGATTACACGTGCATGCTTTTTATAGAACACATACATACATACATACATATATAATTGGCCTTTATTAGTCAGGATTACAACTTAGCTTCTCACATCACTTATGTTGTGTGTATGTTAATTTTATACATGGGTGGTGGGACCTAAAGTTTAAAGTCGATTCCGAACGACAGATTTTAGAGAAGCTTTTCATGGCAATTTCATTTACTACCAGAGAATTAGCCTGAAATCTGTTGAGAGTAGGCAGTCGCCGAAGAAATATTTTCTTACATTCCGTTTTGTGGGAGACGTGTGACCTGGGGTTTGAACCCCGCGGTCTTGCGTCTAATAAGCCATCACACTATCTAAAAGTCTACGGCGACAACACTATTGAAAAAAGAAACCTCGAACTAGAGAGACCTTGTAAATGCAAATTATTTTTTGTTTTACATGGCTAGCACGGAGTTTGAACAGTAAATGGCAGTAAAAGTGTTGAATGTTTATGCCATTTTGCCTTTAATTGGAGGCCAAACTTCACTCTGTTGGGTAATTTTTAAAGTTTTGTTCTTTTGCCAACGAACGAAGCGCCAATAAACAACTACTACGACAACAATAAAAGTAAATTAAAAAGTTTAATGTTGGCAACACCACTCCTCTTGTTACTTTGTTGACTGTACTACTACTATTGGTTTAGTTTTAATGGAATTTAATTTGTTGCTGTACTCGTTACGCTACCACCACTGTAAACATTTTTGCTGTTATCTTAGGGAGTGAAGGCAATGGTCTAATATTACTGCAGAGTGTCAGTTCAAAGAGGACTTATTATTACTTATCATTTATGAAAGCTATACATATATATATATATATATATATATATATTCCAAGGAACGTTGGGTAGTTGGGAAGAGTATAAATCAGCCAGAAGTACGAAACTAGGCATTGCCACGAATCTCAAATTTGAAAACAAATTGAATGCGGAGCCCTATGACATTAGTTAACGTACGACACATACATAAGTTGGTCATTACAACCCTGCAGCCAGGATAACAACCTAGCTTCTTACACCACGTATGTTTACATGAGTGGCGGGACCTATAGTTTAAAGTCGACTTCGAGTGACAGAATTCTTTGAGAAACTTTTCATGGCAATTTTAATTACTCACAGAGTTTTTGCCATAAATCTGCTGAGAGGAGAAAGTAGACGAAGAAATATTATTTTCATACTTCGTTTTGTTCGATATGTCTGACCTGGAGTTTGAATCGCGATCTCACGTCTAGTAAGTCAACACACTATCTATTAGACAACGACGACATGTAGTCAGTTTAGTTTTTATAAAGAAAAGATTAAAACCCAAATTTTTTCTGGCACTCTCCTTTTTGTATTTCCCTGTCAGATTTTCGTTTTCCTTCAAAATCTTGGTACTTTTTTTCGAATTACATTTTGATACACAGAGAAAATACTGCCTTATTTAATGGTGTAGGGTATTTTGTAAACAAAATTTTATTTATATATTTATATATAAATAATAACACCAACAACAATAACTACAAAATGTGTTGTTTCTGCTGTCATTGTTGTTGACGTTTGTATGGAAGTGTTGCCACAATTTGCCACCACCAAAAAAAATCTTGTGTTTAAACAATGCGGCAAAAAATACTTTTGCACTCTCAAATTACTACCTCGTCTCTATGCCAGCATTCTCTTGTTTTTGTCTAGTTTTTCTATGTCTATCCCCCTTGTCACGTATTTCTTTTTTTTTTTCTTCGTCTTCTCTCCATTATTCTGTCATTATATGTATACGAGTGTTGTGTGTAGGTGTGTCTGTATGTGTATATATGTGTACGAATGTATTTTATATTGTTTGAATGTTAATTTTTATGCCAACAAAACTCTTAAATTACGAAATTATTCCTGATTATACGATAAAAAAATTGCTGAATAATTGAAAAGATTTGCATTTAAATTTCAAAAATTATATTTTTTGTTGTTGATTTTTGAAATTTTAAAAATTCGAAAATTTAATTAAACATTAATGTTTTCGAAACATTGTAGAAAAAGAAAAAAATTATTCAAAAAGGAATCAAAGGATGTAAGAATTTAAGGTAGTTAATAAAGTGGATCATAGTTTGGACGAGGCAAGGCGTCTAAGGCATGGCTTAAACGATTGCTTATAGCGTGTAGGTTGCTTGAAAATTTATAAATTAAAATGATTGCATAAACCTAAGACTCAAGAACCTTTTGCAGAATTATTAGAGGAAAATCCTGAAATAATTTGAGGATTTTTAAAGGATGTGGGGTTAATCTAAAAGCAATACAGAGGTTTGGGAACCAAAGCATATCAACCTTTAAAGTCTGTGGGTTTAGTCTAGATACGTAATTGGCCATTACAATCCTTCAGTCAGGATTACGGCATAGCTTCTCACACCACTCATGTTGTGTGTCTTAATCTCTTATACTTCAGTGGCGGGACCTACAGTTTAATGTCGACTCCGAACGACAGATTTTGAGGAACTTTTTTTACTCTCAGAGTTTTTGCCAGAAATCTGCTGAGAGGAAGTCGCCGAAGGAATATTTTTTTTCATATTTTGTTTTGATGTCTGGCCTGGGGCTAGACTACGGCGACTAATCTAAATTCTATAAAATGGTGTGAAAGAAAGTTTGGGAACCAAGGCAAGTCAAGCAAATATTCAGTCATTCGTTATTCCAATACCAAAACCAAAGTCCGACAGTTTAAAATCGTTTTATCTTTAACAGGGACTCCTCTGTGTTCTACACATTTTGTCCAAAAATTTTGTGAAAATAAAATTAAATCAGGTTCCGACAAGCAAGCGTATGAGGCGTAGAGAGCGTATAAAGAGGACCAACTTTTGTACGGAATTCAATCTATATTTGTCCAACACAAACTAGATAACGAAGCTTGTCAATATTTTGACAAATGCCTGAAAGGATCAGTGTCTATAGAAAATCAAAAAATCGCACACTTATTGACCCACCTTAGAATTTTGAGTTCTTTACAAAATTAAGAATGAGTTGTGTTACGCTACATTTCAGATAAGGATTCTGGTCATTCGAAAATGCTTCAACGTAGAGGTTTGAAGGTATTGCTTGATAAACACTTGAGTTGGCAGTGGCATCTCAGGGCCAGATTAGATGACGCACAAAAGAAACTGAATTCAATTCATCTTCAATAAAATCGAAATAGGAAAAATATTTCTTTCGCGACTTTCTCACAGAAGGTTTGTGGCAAAAACTCAGTAAAATAAAATTGCCACGAAAAGAAGTCTGTCTTTCGTAGTCGACTCTAAATTGTAGGTCCCGCCACTTGTGTATAAAATTAATACACACAACATAAGTGACGTGAGAAGGTTGGTGGTAATCCTGACGGAAGTGTTGTAATAACCAATTATGTATGTATGTGTATAAGGTCACGTGCAAATTCCTAGTTAATCATCATGATCTCTAGTATAAATACGATATTCTTCCTGCTGACTACATTATATATTCCATTTGTTTCTAAATAATGCTCTTAAAGTCGGATAGGTACTCTTCTAGAGATCGACTTTATGGCTCAACAGTTTTAGGACCAGGAATGTAGGTATTGTTAACTTTCGTTTAACCATGCAGTTCACATAGCGGCTAATGCTGTGATTCGATTAGTTGTTATTGGTTTTTGAAAGCTAGGAATCTATAGATAACCAAAGAATAACAAGAGGATGAATAATAAATGATTCCATATTCTGTTAATTGTAGGCGTCTAGGCGTCTAGTAGGCAGTGTGTTGGCTTATTACACATGAGGCCACGGTTCATACCGTGGGTCAGACACGATGACTTCCTCTCAACCGATTTCTGGCAAAATCTCTGAGAAAGTTAATAAATATGGCATGAATAGTTTCTCAAAAATCTGTCGTTCGAAATCGACTTTAAATGGTAGGTACCGGCACTCAAGTAAAAAATTAAGGTACTTAGGCTTACAGTGCTAAATTTTTAGAAAATTTAATTGCATCCTTTAAACAAAAATTTAAACGAAATTTTCTATTTATAAGTGTTGTACAGATTTTAAAACTGTTGAAACATTTTTCAATTCAATAACAAGCATTTCGACTTGAGTGAAAAGGAAAACTTTACGCATAAATTCATAAATTTAGTACGAAAATATTTTTGAAACTTTATTAAGCCGCTCTACTATTACTCAGCTGAATCTCGTTAAAAGTTTTATACTCTTGATTTTGTTTTTTTTTGTTTTTTTTTTGTGTTGTATTTTTGCCAACTTTATTTACTCTGCTGCTGCCCAGCACAGCAATCAGTTTAAATTTTAAATTAATAAAAAATATTTTTCCTTTTTTAATGGAAAACATTTCTAAATATGTATTATGAATGGCAGACAGAGATTTAAGAAGAATTTTTAAATAAAATTTTTTGAAAATTCTTTCCTTCTCATATTTGTTACGTGAAACGAATGGCAAATTTTGCCTGTGTACACTTTTGGTATGGCTCAGCGCTTTTTTGCCATTTTATTGTAACACTTTGGAAAGTTGTTGAAAAGTTGCAGTTTTTTTGGGTTTTTTGTTGCCTCCCTATTTCTCTCTCTCTCTCCCTCTCTCTCTATTTTGGTTTAATTTTGTATATTTTTATGGTTTTTTGCCCTTTCCGGAATATATTTATTTGGGTTTTGTGTTTTTGCGGTTGATAGTAAAAATATAAACAACAATTGCAAGGTGTAAATACCTTTTTACACCTGTCTGTTGGGTATACATAGATCTGGCTGTTGGACCAAGTCTAATCCCATGTCCAACAATGATGCAACGAAGCTGAGAGTAAATATTAATTCTCACTGTTTATGCTAGCCACCCTACTTTCAAGTTTTATGTCTTTACATATCTCTCTTTCTACCTTTCCTAGCTTTTATTTTTTGCTGCCCTCGTAACATAAGGGAAATTCATGGTTCTATTAACAGGCTCTCGAACTGAATATTTTTTGCATGTATACTTTAATCCAACATTCCTTATCAGTGTTCTAAGTATTGTCCATAGGAAGTTGAGATGTTTCAGGTCAGAGACTAATGTCAAGTATGGCTGATCATATACAACAGATCAATGTGTGTGAAGATAAATTCTAATTTAAAAACTAAAGACGCAAACCCACAATTTTAGTAGCGCCACTTTTTGCCTTTTCAGGGCAAAATATGTTATTAACAGAGCACTGTTAACTGTTTAACAGTGGCAATAAGTAGATTAGTCTTCTACTTTACAAATATTGCATACTATTGATATAAAATTTAGTTCTCATTATGGTGGTTGGTGGGGTATGGAGGGGGGTATTTTAGGTGTAATATACCGTATATTTTCCAAAATGGCCACTGACCTTCTAGAGAATTTTCTAGCAAAATATTAATAGTTTCAATGGCAATACATATTCCTAATACCATATCACTTTATATATGGCTATATTGCTGATTATATTAAGAGGGCTTGGAACCTTCCTCTGCATATAGTATGGTACTCGTAGATCTAGTGTATACTGTATATATTCTAAAATTAGCTCTTAAACAAGTATGCTTGTTCAGATGGTTACTGTTAAATAGCTAACAGTGTTCTGTTAGGTTAGGATAGGTTAAAGGACGTGTACTTGTCTTAATTAAGTACCTTAATTGAGTACCCGGAGGTCGAATTGACCCATTGTACAACGTTCTTAAAGAGGGAAGGATAATAGAGCGAATAGGATAAAAAGGAGAGGATGTAGGAAAGGGAGAATGGAAAGCGGAGGGATCACACAGACCAGACGCAACAAAAAAGGGAGAGCCTGACTACACTGATGAATCCATAGCGCCTCTCAACCAGCCTAAGCCACTAATGAATCTGTGGAGAGCCTTCATGTCGGCTCTCGACACAGAGTTCAAACTCTCAAAGGACCTCAACCTACCAAAGCCTGGACAGTTACATTGGAGGTGTTCGATAGTCTCGAACTCCTGCTCATCGCAACATGCACTGCAATAGTCCGGCGACCTAATCTCGCAGTGCCCCGTGATAAAACCGACAACCAACCTTAAGCTGGCCTTATCCAAGCCCAGCAGCCAACCTGTCATCTTACTGTCCACATCAGGCCATAGATATCTGGAAACAAAACAACCCGATCCGTTCCCCCAACATATCAGCTCTTCCTCCCCGATCCATCCATTGATGAGGCCGTAGAGGGCTGCGATGTCAGGACAAACTTTTAAATTGCCCCAGAAAGCGAACCTAACCTAGCGAGGGCATCCACCGTCTCATTGCCAACAGTGCTCTGTTAAAAGAAAAAATTTTGCTCTGTTAACATCAAATGTGGCGCTGATATAATTTATGGATTGCTTCTTGGATTTCGAATTTATCTGCACGCATATAACAGATCATGCTTACCATTTTTCTTTCAATATTATTCATCATTGTTTTCGAATTTGAAAAATTAAGAGACTTGAATTTCCCTCTAAATAAACTCACCCTAGTCCTTGATCCCTCCCACAAACAACATAACATCAACAATGTAATGAATATCATACCTTTAGATGGATATGTTATAAAAGCAGGGATTTTAGGTTCCTTAAAGGAACTCAAGAGGTCTACCGAAAATGCTTTCTGATTGCATTTTGTCTTCTACTATTTTGAGGATTTTATTCTCTGACTGTTTGAGTATGTAATCATTGGACTTTCGCAGTATACAGGCACAACTTATCTTCATTTACTTCTTGGGAATTTAGCTGCTATTGGAGTTTATTTTTTCTCTGCACACATACTGTCGTGGGGTCTCCCACCAACGTATTCACAAGACAAACTTTGGTGTGTTAACGTCTATTATGGCCTTGCATATTATGTGTTGGTTCTGGTTGAATGTGAACAAGATACTATTAAACCTTTAGGCTGTTACAGCGCTAATTGTCTGACACTACAAGCAATAGTTGCTCCACAGATGAAGTGCGCCTTATTCGAAGGGCATCGAACAACCTCGGTGCTTCTAATAGTTGCAGCTTTACTAGCAAACGTCTAATTGGCGATTATAAATCGGTGGGAACAGGAGTACAAATGCACAAAGCCATGACGGTAGTGCAGCATATGTGACCAACATAAAAACAAGGTTTCCTCCTCTCAATAAAAAAATCCTCACACTGGCCGATTACATAACTAGACTATCAGGTCACCTACATTGAGATTAATTTTGATTTTGATTTTCTTTTCATTTCAGATTTAATTGAATCAATTTAAACGCGTGTTGTATGTTTTTTTTTTTCTATGGTAGTCCGTTAAATAATTTTTCTGCTTCGCGCTTCCAACAGTAGGTTGCATGTTTTTGCAACACAAGCATTCCATGAGTTTATAAGTGTATTTTGTTACGTTGTTGCATTCAATTTTCTGTTGCGATTGCTGTTTCAATTTTAAAAACTAAATTTGCCAGACTATGGACTTGAATGGGGAATGCGGTAGCGCGATGTTTTGATTTTAATTACCAGCTTTTTCTACATTTCATTTCGTTTCGTTTTTTTACACAAATTAGCTGCGTTTTTTTCTTTTTCAAAGAGTTCTTTCGTTCACCCTCTTCACGCTTGCAGCACTTTTCCAATTATAATTTTTGGCCACGTTTTTATGGTGTTGTGGGTTGGTTGGTCGAAACAGTTACCATTAATAGTTTGGGTTCAAGTTTAGTTTTTTTTAGTTTTTCGTTAATTGAAATGCTGGCAGTTGAGCCTACTTGAAAGCATTGTTCTGGTGCTTATTGGTGGTGCCTATCGATTAATTGAAATAAAAAGTTTATTTCTTGTTTTTTTTTTTTTGTTGTTGTTAAAAGCTGAAACAGTTTTTCATTAATTTTTGCTTATTTTTCACTTTTTATTTTTTTGTTTTTTTGCAGGGCGGTGAAGTTATACAGGAGAGCATTACCTCAAATGTTAGTGAAGACTTAATAACACTGGAATTCCAGAAAACCGATGATACATTAATAACGCAAATAATTGATTTTCGCAATGAAAGTATAGAAAAGTTATCAATTCATTTCGATATTATTTTCAATTTAATCTCCAAACTCAAATACTGGGTGTGGGACATAAAAATAGATGGCACAGCTTTAACATGTACTAGTTTGTGTATGTGTTATGCACTGCCATTGCTCGAGGCTACGCCGGTACACGATAAACTTTGCATATTCCGGAAAATAATGGTCTACGACAGCAATTGATCGAGGCGACCAATCGTGCTCTGAAAGGTGATATTAATTGCGCACCAAGCGTCGTACATATTTTGGTTGATGACTTGCATTTTTTTGTACCTTTTTGGCTTACATCTTTTGGTCGATAACTTGCAGTTTTTGATCGATGACTTGCACCTTTTTGGCTTGCATTTTTTGGTCGATAACTTGCAGTTTTTGATCGATAACTTGAATTTTTTGATCGATGACTTGCATTTTATATTAGCTTCGTCGAATGTAATAGTTTCGACGCTTATATCTCCGTTTCTAAGTCACGCCCGACCGTAACGAAAACTGTTGTGGATTTCTTGATACCATGTCCACTAGGTTCATTTTCTGCACAAGTCATTATTTTTTTTTTTTTTTTAAAATTTAGCCCCATTTATACTGAAATGAGATCTTGATCATTTGAAGAAAACAATTACCTTCATCGCCTATGTCTCTTCTCTTAAGTAACGTCCGATCTTAAGAACACCGCGCTAATTTTTCCCATATTTCCACAACCTGTGAAGCTGTTCCACTGCGGAACATGTGTGGTATAATTTTTAACGGATGGAATATATATTCCATTCTCGTATATCGTAGGTGCTTTCCTCCATGACCATTTTTTGTATATTCTGTTAAACATTTAACATTGCTCTGTTAACTTTTAGCATTGAATCTGTTAAAGCTTAATTAACATTCGAAGTTATTGTAACTGCGACGTACAAAGATATTTATCGGTAGGTTACCATTTGTCTAAAAATTTGCTCCCGAACTATCCCGAAGCGTTTGCAGCCCTATGCTCCCTAGAGGAGTAAGAGGAACATATATATATCCCGAAGCGTTTAGTTACTATAGCAGTATGATACCACTTCAAGCGATTCGATTCGGCAATAGTTTTAATGTTCATTTTTTTTTTTTATTTCTCTGCCAGGAAGTACGCATACTTAAAGCCCTTGTTTTGGGCGAAGAGGAACGTGGACAAAATCTCTATCAGGTCATGTGCTTTGTGACGAAATTCCAAAAAGGTGATTTCATATCATCGGATGCCATGTCAAAGCTGAGACAAAAAAATCCCAGTACGATACGAACACCAGAAGAGGATAAGGGAAAGGAGACATTTGCAATGACATCATGGGTACATTTAAATCGTTCACAGCCTATCACCAGACATCTAATGACAGTGTGTAATGAAGCCATAGATGCCACATATGTTAGGGATGTAGACTTGAAGGCCTGGTCGGAATTACCGGGTAAGCATTCTCAAAATTTTTTTCATTTCTTTTTCAATTTGATTCAATTAATTTAGATTAAGTGCGAGATTTGAATATGACAGTAAAAATGCCCTTCCTTCCTTCTAATATATCTTTACAGGTTCATCGATTTCTAGTTTAGAAGCTGCTACAGAAAAATTTCCCGATACATTATCATCACGTTGCAATGAAGTTAGCAGTCTATGGGCACCATGTATATGCACTTTAGAAACCTGCATTGGTTGGTATCCCTGTGGCCTCAAATATTGCAAAGGTAAAACTGCAGCTGACTCATCAGCAGCTGCTGCTGCGGCAGCACAAACGAATTATCGTTGCGGTATTAAAACATGTCGTAAGTGTTCACAATTTTCATATTATGTACGACAAAAACAACAATGTTTATGGGATGAATGACGAGAACTGCAACTAATGCTAACAATTATAATAACAAAAACAACAACAAATATAATAAAAACTATTCTTATAGAAATTATATCGATTATTTGTAATCTATGCTCATTGTACAAAATTCTAAAGACAATAAGTATGATGAAAAGTACCAACAACAACATCATCATCATCATCGACTTTATGACCGCCATAGCCATCATCATTATCCCCATCATTGTCATATACCGCGAACATTGTCGTAATTTTATAAAGAAAATTTCATTTCTTTGTTTAGTTATTACGAAGAAACTTATGAAAAAGTTTAAAATTAATTGTCGTTATGCCATCCTTAAGGTCATCCCTAAGCATAGCTGTTACTGTTAACGAAAACCAACACATTTAACGGTTAAGACAGGGAGAGTGTGCTGGTAGCAGGGCCATAACGCTTGCCAAATCCAACCACTCTCAGCTTGTTATTGACTATAATTACATTGAATACCGAAATAGGGTTATTCGACAATGCCTAAAGTCAAGCGGAAAACAACGGCAAAGAACAAAAAAAAAAAAAATACAAAAAACGAAATTAAATCATTAAACCATTAAGACTATGGTGTAATTTTATAAAGTGCTTATTATGATTATTATTATTATGTGTGTATTGTAAATATTGTAAATTGTATAATTATATTTTTATATATTATAATAATAACTTGTAATGATGACCTTTACTGTTACTATAGTTTATGTTCTTACAAATATTTCCTCTTTCAAAAATATTTTTAATTTTTTCATAACAGTTTTTAGGCTTTTTTAAAAAAGAGAGACATGCAAGATTTTTTTTTTAGTGAAAGTGTTTCAGTTGTTTATTAAATTTGAAAGGTTTCATAAAAACAAAAAAAAAAAAAAAAAAAACAAAAAGAAAAAATCTACGAAATATTATATTTACAATCTTATTTTGAACAGTTTTGAACAATAATCATTTGATAGTATTTATCTTCTCAATGGATCATCTTAAATGGACGACAATTTGTGAATTACCTGTTCCACTTAGGAACGTGTGGGGCATAATTTTTAAGGTATGGAATAGATATTCCATTCTCCGATATCCTTATATTTAGGTGATTTCTTCCATGAGCATTTTTTGTATCTTCTGTTAAACATTTACCATTGGCTCTGTTGGATCTGTTAAAATATTTGGTTTTTGTCTTTGCTAGTTAAATTCAAATTTATTTGCGATACATTATTGTTACTACGACATACAAAGATATTCATCGGTATCATCATCACCATTTGTCTAAAAACATGCTCCTCGTGCTTTTTCGAACCGTTTAGTTATTATAGCAGTGATACCACTTTAAACGATTCGATCAATATCAATTTTTTGTGATCAACATAGTCGGTTGCAAAGTATAATCTCAAGTTTAATGGTACGCTTACAGATAGCACAAGAGCTTTGTTCGTATTTGATTCGTGTGAAGATAAATTCGAATTCGAAAAACCTAAGACGCAAACTGACATCTTTAGTAGCTCCACCTTTGGCGTTTACAGAGCATAATTTGGTATTAACAGAGCACTGTTAACTGTTTAACAGAACCAATTGAAAAAAGCTAATTATAGATGAATTGAAAGAGCTAATTATAGGATATATACAAGGTCCAGAAAAGTCGTTCCATATTCGAACAAATGCTCCGTCATCTAATCTTGGAACTCGAGAAAACTGATTTAAAAAATAAAATTCATTTTGGTAATGAAATTTCTGGAGAGGATCAGGGGTCAGTTCAGAAAAAATGGAAGTGCACACATATCCCACTATATACAGACGGTAGTCCAAATAGCCTATTTTAAAACCCTGTAGGTGGTAGATCTCAAATAATCGCACAAGAGCTTTATCCCTGATTGTCAAATTATAGTTATCGATAAAAAAAATTTTACATCACAAACAGTGTTTTGGTTATCAGTTGCTATCCATAACCGAACCATAATTTTGAAGACAGTCATAAAATTTGAAAACCTTTAACTTGACTTATATACTGTTGTTAGGCGATTAAAGCGTTATCTGTCTATTTAAATAACCACATTATTTTTTTAATGACTTTTTTTGATTACGTGATGATGCTTTTCCGGATTAGAAGCTGCTGATGCTATTAAAGTACAGATAATTATGTTGGAGACAGATGTATCTCTTGTCTCTCGTTTCACCATTATAAGTTCCGCTGTTGGCGGTGAAGATGATGGGTCTGAAGAACTGGAGGCAATGGCGATAAATGTATTTCCTGCCAATCATTACCTTGATATGCATTCCTAATAAATAACTCATTCTGATGATTCTGTAGAACTTTAAGCCATATTTGCAATTCATTCCTTTAAAATATGTGCTTGATCAATCCAAAAGATGGTTCTTGGGCTCTAACATAAGTCGGGGGTCGTTTAATGTAAGCTTCCTTTCACTTCGTTAAACTTCCAAAGACTTTGCTAAGTAATTTTATGTTTAAGTACTTAGATTTTCGTGTTGATGTTTTGGTAAAAGGGAAGTCCGTGTGACTTCATTGTATGATGTACCTGCTGGTAGCCATGCAAAATTTGTTTGTATTATAGTTTCTTTTTAGGATTGTGGTTCTGCCTTTTGGCTATGCTGCCACTTCCTTCGCTGATGGATCGTGTTCAGCGGATGCACCAGTAAAAAATCCTTTAATCCCTTTTCTCTTAGGTGCACATTATATAGAGCACTCTAATGTAGCTGGCAGAATTGCCACGGAATCCAAGCCATATAAATTAAAGTTAGGTTTCAGTTTTATTTTTGCTGCTTGAAACCAATTGTACTAAAAAGGTCATTTCAGATGTAAAGGTTATTCTATTGATTAATCTTTAGATGAAAATATTCCTCTCTACATATTCTTCATCTTTAACGTAACATAGGTAATGTGAAGCGTGGGTCATACTTGCCGAGTTGTGCAAATGCTCCTGCTTTCTGGCATTTACTGATTATGTTGTTGTATATTGATTGCTAGGCCTTGCTTTATTCGACTGGCAATTTAATAATTGTGATGTTTCTCTGTGATGTGATGTCAAGACATGTGTGTTCTTCAATACATTTTATAAACAAAAGATCACAAATCTAAAACATTTGAAGAAAACTTTAAAACCAAATCAATTTAAAATTCTAAAAGAAAATTAGCTGTATTTGTATATTGATGCAGTTTAGTTTTATCTGTGTAATAATAATGCAACTATGTATTTCGTTAATTCACATTGCATAGTTGTTTATTTTACGTAAAGGACCTACAGTGTCAATTACTATAGTTTAGTAACTATCTATTGGAGTATGAGTAACCTTTAATTGTTCCTTCGTATGTTTAGTCTGTTTGTTACGTTTTCATAAGTCACATTTAGACACATATTATTTTACATTTTTGTTCATATTCTACCAAATATATTTCTGCTTTAATTTTAGTAAAGTTTTTTTTTGGTCCGAAATGTCCTCCTTGGGGTGTATCGTGGTATAATTTTATCAGTTTGCTTATTATTAGGGCGAGCGCACCGCTTGGGTATGGCTAATAAGCTGCAGTTTGAGAATAAAAAATTATTCTTTATCAGCTAAAGAGCCGTTATGATCATCAATTTTATTCTGTTTTCATCAATCAAATTTGCAGCTATTTATATTAATTTTATTTCTATGTATTTAGATTTGAAAATATTTCATCATCGTCTTGCACAAATTCTCTATATAAATTTAAATTTGATGATGATGAGGTTGATGGAGAATTTATTTTATAATGACCCCGTGCATATGTATTGATACAATTTTCTTTACTATATCTATAACACGACTTCTCTTCTCCTTCGAGGAAGACATCAATCTAGCCTTCCTTCCATTCCATTGTACAACTCTTTTTTATAACGTATTTCATTAAAATTGCTTCAAATAAAGGTTTGAAGCATTTCATGGATTTCTTCTGTGCGAGGAACGCCGACTCTTAGGCAATTAAGACATAAGTAGTGACTGCAATCGAGGAACATAAGTTTCTTTACACATAAATACTCGAAGCAGATTTCACATTTGTAGCGAGCTTTGTAAAGATCCTCTAACGGGGAACTGCGAGCACTATCCTTTTCTTCCTGATTTTTTAAAAACTGTAACATTTTCACTTCGACTTCCTTTTTCTCTTTCTCCTGTTTCTCTATTTTCTCGTCTATTTCCTTACGTTTTGCCATATATGAATTCCATTCCTTTTGTATCTTGCCGATATTGACTAAATACTCACCAATCAGGATGGAATATTTATTCTCGATTGAAGTCGTCGATGGTGTTGGTGCTGATGATGGTCCTTGTGCTGATGTAATTGATTGTGATGGAGAAAACCATTGGGTTTCGTCATCATCCATGTTAGAAAAGTTAAACGACATTTTTTCACAAATATATTATCATTTAATTATACAAATTGTAATGAAAAATTATTACTCTGACACTCTCTATTTACACAATTTTATTGTTTTAAATCCCTAATGAAAAAACTATATTTTCAATATTGTAAAACTGTAGGTAAAACCATAAAATATCGTTCGCTAAAACCATTTATGCGGTGTAGACAATATCAGCAAGAATGTGTTGATATCAAGTTACATACAAAGGGTATGGTAACTTCGACTAGTCAAACACACTACACTATCTTATTGCATTCTTTCTTATGATTTTCCAGAGATGACTCATTATGGAAATGTATTAAACATGTATTACATATATATATATATATCTTATTTACATGTTTTGTTATTTGCTTTCTTATTGATCTGTAAAATTACAGGAAACATATTATTTTCCAGTCTTATGATTTCATCTTCTATATTAACAACATTATAGGACGTTATTATATTTGAATTGTCTGCCATTGGATATAATGCTGATATTATTGCCCACTTGACACTCACTTGACCCACTTGATACTCATCATTATTTTGAACATTGATGCATCCAAACTTTCTCTGTATTTCCTTTTATACATTTATATTGATTAATGTTTATCTCAACACGTGATATTTCAATAATAATCATCATCACTTCCCATTTCACTATGGGATGTGAGATCAATTAGCATGGAACATAATATATTACGCGGAGTAACTTTATCTATGATATAACATTCCCCCACCTTTTTTATAATATTTACATTGCTAATTTCTTGTCTGCAGTGAGAACACGATAACTTGTTCCATCCTCTTAGACAATTAAGACATGAGTAATGGTCCTTTCCATGTAAATAGTTGAAACTAATTTCACATTTGTAACGACTTTTGTAGAGGACCTCCAACGGAGAATTGGGAATACGATCCTTTCCTGTTTTTTTTTTTAATAAACTGCAGCATTTTTGTCTCTGTCTCCTCCTTCTTTTGCTGTAGTTTTTTAATTTTATCCTCTATTGCCTTCTGTTTTGCGACATATGAGGTCCATTTCTTCTGTATTCTCTGGATATCGTTTAAACGTCCAGACATCAGAGTGGAAAACCTCTCCTCCACTGCAGTCGCCGTTGTGATTGATGGTGGCGGTGGTGTTGGTGAAGAACTGGAGGCACTGGCGATAAATGTATTTCCTGCCAATCATTAACTCGATATGTGTTCGTAATAAAGAAGTCATTTTGATGAGTCTGTAGAACTGTACGCCTTATTTCAAGTATTGGATTGCATACTCGTTTAAAATATGTGCTTGATCAATCCAGAAGATGGTTGTTGGGCTCTAACATAAGTCGTGGATCGTTTAATGTAAGCTTCCTTTCACTTCGTTAAATTTCTAAAGACTTTGCTAAGTAATTTTATGTTTAAATACTTAGATTTTGATGTTGATATTTTGTTAAAGGGAAGTCCGTGTGACTTCATTGTATGATGTACCTGCTGGTAGCCATGCAAAATTTGTTTGTATTATAGTTTCTTCTTAGGTTTGTGGTTCTGCCTTTTGGCTATGCTGCCACTTCCTTCGCTGGTGGATCATGTTCGGCTGATCCACCAGTTAAAAATCCTTTAATCCCTTTTTTCTTAGAGCACTCTAAAGTAGCTGGCAGAATTACCATGAAATTCAATTCGTATAAATTAAAGTCAAATTTAAGTTTTTCTTTTAATGCTTGAAACCACTTGTACTAAAAGGTCGATTTCAGTCGTAAATCGGAAGATTCCAGGTTCGACCTATGGCAGGATCGCCCTGTAATAAATTAAAGACAATTAATTTCTGTATTCATGAACAGCCGCTTATGCGACTGTTCATTTTAGTGTTTCTTTTATTAATGATCAGCATAAAGCTAACTATACACTAATTTCTTAACTCTAGCATACAGTGTATACAGTGGGAATATGCTGAGACAGCATAATACACTCTGTTGCAACATTTATGCAGTGTGGACAATATCATCAAGAATGTGTTACATACAAAGGGTATGGTAACTTCGACTAGTCAAACACACTACACCACTTCCTTCGCTGGTGGATCGTGTTCAGCTGATCCACCAGTTAAATATCCTTTAATTCCTTTTCTCTTAGGTGCACCTTATATAGAGCACTCTAATGTAGCTGGCAGAATTGCCATGGAATCCAATGCGTATAAATTAAAGTCAAGTTTCAGTTTTATTTTTGTTGCTTGAAACCACTTGTACTAAAAAGGCAATTTCAGTTGTAAAGGTTATTCTAGTGATTAATCTTTAGATGAAAATATTCCTCTCTATATATTCTTCATCTTTAACATAATTTATTCTCTAACGTAACATAGGTAATGTAAAGCGTGGGTCATACTTGCCGAGTTGTGCAAATGCTCCTGCTTTCTGGCATTTACTGATTATGTTGTTGTATATTGATTGCTAAGCCGTGCCTTATTCGACTGGCAATTTAATAATTGTGATGTGGTGACAAAACATGTGCGTTCTTCAATACCATTTTATAAACAAAAGATCACAAATCTAAAACATTTGAAGAAAACTTTAAAATCAAATCAATTTGAAGTTTTAAAAGAAAAAAGTGTTTTTTCTTTCTTTTTTTTTTACTCCACTTGTGTTTGTAAATTGATGCAGTTTAATTTTTTTTTTTACAGTGACTTAAAAGAACCTGTATTCTCTTTAATATCGTGTCATGTTTGATTATTACCTGGTTTCTACAGTTTCACCCTGCAATGTTCATCAAACAGAGTTGCTTTTCTAATGTTGACGTTGCAACTGGCAACAATACTTTGAGTAAATCTTCTTACGGCACATTAAATGGACGGCGTGGAAATATTCATTGTGATTGCAGTTTATAACGATGAGATCCTTTGAATTTTTCGCATAATTTTTTTCTAATATCGTGTCTAATTAATCCTAACACCAATGGGCATTTCGTAAATGTCATGCAAAAATTCATCTTCTAATGGGAACTTTCGAAAGTCCTCGAAAGAACTCTCGTTTAATTTTATCTCTGTTTCCACACTTTTTTCCATCTCAGTCTTCGTTCTTTTACCCAAATTATTTTGCCTTGTTGGTTTGTTAAAAATATAAAATTTTTCACCATCGAAGAGGACACAATTCTCCTCCAGTTTGATGGTGGTCCAACAAGACTCTGCTCCATCGATGAAGATATCGATACAGTCTTCCCTCCACTCCATCGTGCAGTTCTTCTTCACCACGTAATATATTAAAATTGCTTCAAACAAAGGTTTGAAGCATTTTTCAGTTTTCCTCTCTGCGAAGAACGCCGACGCTTTTGAAAGTTCTTCGGCGAACTTTTCATCTTGCCAAAGCTTAAACTGTGATCGGAGTTTAAGCTGGCACACACAAACGGGGGGCTGGGAGTACTTCCAGTTCCCTGATACATTTTGAAGAAATGAAGCATTTTTTCCTCAATTTTCTTTCTTTCTGCTTCTAATTCCTTAAGTTTCGTCTTATATAAAGTCCATTCTTCTTGAATATAGACGATACTGTATAAACGCTCATTCATTATGTTGGCATACATATTCTCTAATACAGTCGACGTTGAACATGATGTCAGGGGTGGTGTAGGTGTTGAAGTTGAGCATTATGGCTGGGGTGGTGTGGGTGTTGAAGTTGAGCTTGATGGCTGGGGTGGTGTGGATGTTGAAGGTCCTGGTGTTGAATCCGATCTAGTTGATGGTATTTATTGCGATAAAGGAACCCATTGAGTTTCCTCAACATCCAAGTTAGAGAAGTTGAACGACATATTTTCTTTTGTAATTATACAAATTGTAATGAAAAATTATTACTCTATCTAACACACTCTATTTATACAATATTATTGCTTTAAATCCCTAATGAAAAAAACTATTTTTTTTAATATCGTAAAACCATAGGTAAAACCATAACTTTTCTTATAATCATAGAACCACACGAAAAATCTAAATATAACATATTAAGAAATGTATTTAGTATAAGTTTTAGAATAACATTTTATTCAATTTTTTCTTCAACATCATCGTCAATTTCTATTGGATCAGGACGTGCGGTATTACGTTGAGGTTCAGGACGTGTGGTATTACGTATAGGTTTATTATAGATAAAGAATCGTTCTCCCGTCTTTTTTATAATATTAACATTTTTAATGTTCAGTCGGCAATGAGGACATTTCAACTTTTTCAACCGTCTTATACAATTCACGCATAACTGATGAGAACAACTGAGGAATATCATATGCTTTCCATCTACAACGTTGTAACAAATTTCACACGAGTAATGCCCATCGTAAATAACTTCCAACGGGGGACAGGCAGAAGACGGGGGGCTGGCAGTACTTTCAGTTTCTTGATACATTTTGAAAAAATTAAGCATTTTTTCCTCTATTTTCTTTCTTTCTGCTTCTAATTCCTTAAGTTTCGTCTTATATAAAGTCCATTCTTCTTGAATATAGACGATACTGTATAAACGCTCATTCATTATGTTGGCATACATATTCTCTAATACAGTCGACGTTGAGCATGATGTCAGGGGTGGTGTAGGTGTTGAAGTTGAGCGTGGTGGCTGGGGTGGTGTGGATGTTGAAGGTTCTGGTGGTGAAGCCGACCTAGTTGATGGCAATGTCTGCGATAAAGGAAACCATTGAGTTTCCTCATCATCCAAGTTAGCGAAGTTGAACGACATATTTTTTTTAATTATACAAATTGTAATGAAAAATTATTACATCAACACTCTCTATTTATACAATGTAGTTTAATAGTGTTTAAAACACACTCATATACCATTCACATACTGTGTAACATATCAATCGAACAACCAAAATGACCGGCTGTAGCGTAGGCATGCTCCCAAAAATGCAATGGGAGAAGGATTATATCTTAAACCATATAAAACTGCATATGGATTGTATTATAGCCCAGCTTCAAAAAACTTTTAGAAAATCTACCCAATCGCCCCCTAACAGATTTAGAAATAAGAAAATATGGTAAACATCTAAAATACTTTGGAGGTGTTTTCATGCGTGATTCTCTACCTAAACGACCATTCAAACAAGAATGTGGTGTTGTCAATTTGGATAATGCAAAAGGTGCTGGAACGCATTGGGTAGCATACTATAAAAATCATAATTATAAAGAATACTTTGATAGCTTTGGAGACTTGCAACCGCCACTTGAGATTGTCAACTACTTAAAGTTTCCCATTGAATATAATTATGAACGAAAACAAAAATTTAATACATTTAATTGCGGACACTTGTGTTTAAAATTTTTATTCAATAAATATAAATTGGATTGAAATATTAAAAAAATAAATTATTTTATTTTATTTAAAACCTGAAAAACAAGAAATTTCCCACTCAATAAATAAAAGACTTTTTACTTTTTTATTCCTTATTTTTTATTAAAAAAATTTTTATTAAAAAACAAAAAACCTGAAAAAAGAAATCCCTCAACAAATAAAAACAACTTTTTTTTAAATTTTGAATTCCTTTATTTAGACTATAAAATATCAGAGTCTGTAAAGGTTTTATATAGAATGTAAAATTTTTCTCCCTCGAAGAGCACATAATTCTCCTCGAGTTTGATGGTGGTCCAGTAAGACTCTTCTCCATCGGCGAGGAAGACATCAATATAGTCTTCCCTCCACTTCATCGTACAGTTCTTCTTCAGAACGTAATGCATTAGAAGTGTTTCAAACAAAGGTTTGAAACATTTTTCCGTCTTCCTCTCTGCGAGGAACGCTGCCGCTATTGAAAGTTCTTCAGCGAACTTATCATCCTGCCAAAGCTGAAACTGTGATCTCAGTTTAAGCTGGCACACACAACTCATGTTTTCACAAAACATTTTACTTTTTTAATAATTCCAATATGTTAACTTACTCCCTTTTTATAAAAATTTTCAATAATTCGAACATCTGATAAGAAACAATGTGTTTAGAGTTTTCTAGCATTATATATAAAAATTCTTACTTTTCAGTTGTTTTAATTGTGGTTTTTATGTTTAAAGAAATGCGGTAACTTGAATTTTTTTTCTTTTTTATTCGCTAAATATAAAATTGAAAAATAAAATAAAAAAACCGATTTATTTTCAAATATACACACATATTTATGTACTTTATTATTTCATATTACATTCTTATAAACTACTTAATCTATATATTTACATTTAAAAAAAATATCATCATCATCGTCTTGCATAAATTCTCTATATACATTTAAATTTGATGATGATGATGATGTTGATGTTGACATTATTTTATAATGTCCCCATGCATATGTATTGATATCATTTTCTTTAATAAATCTCTTATCGTCTAAGTAACTTAATGTTAGTTTACTAAAATTTTGTGTATAAATTTGATGGATCTTATATCTTAATATATACATTGTGTCATAGTACAATTTTTTCTCTAATAAACATTTTCTAAAGTCATTTATACTTAATTTTTTAGTTACACATTGTTTAACACCTTTAATCTTTTTAATTTCCTTATCAACTCTATCGATTTTTACTGAATACATTTTAGCTCTTAAACCAATGAATTCTTTAATATTTTTTCCATTACACTCATCCTTCATCATTCCTAATACTTTTTTATTAATTTGGGGAAAATTATACAATTCACGCATAACTGATGAGAACAACTGAGGAATATCATATGCTTTCCATCTACAACGTTGTAACAAATTTCACACGAGTAATGCCCATCGTAAATAACTTTCAACGGGGGACAGACAGAAGACGGGGGGCTGGGAGTACTTTCAGTTTCTTGATACATTTTGAAAAAATTAAGCATTTTTTCCTCTATTTTCTTTCTTTCTGCTTCTAATTCCTTCAGTTTCGTCTTATATAAAGTCCATTCTTCTTGAATATAGACGATATTGTATAAACGCTCATTCATTATGTTGGCATACATATTCTCTAATACAGTCGACGTTGAGCATGATGTCAGGGGTGGTGTAGG
Organism: Sarcophaga rosellei; assembly: GCA_930367235.1. NCBI lineage: Eukaryota > Metazoa > Arthropoda > Insecta > Diptera > Sarcophagidae > Sarcophaga > Sarcophaga rosellei. The sequence goes on from OV884019.1 coordinate 35,692,904, forward strand.
TGTTGAAGTTGAGCATGATGGCTGGGATGGTGTGGGTGTTCAAGTTGACCATGATGGCTGGGGTGGTGTGGATGTTGAAGGTTCTGGTGGTGAAGCCGACCTAATTGATGGCAATGTCTGCGATAAAGGAAACCATTGAGTTTCCTCATCATCCAAGTTAGCGAAGTTTAACGACATATTTTTTTTAATTATACAAATTGTAATGAAAAATTATTACATCAACACTCTCTATTTATACAATTTTATTGCTTCAAATCCCTAATGAAAAACTAAATTCTAAGAACTCTTACAATATGCAAATATAAAAACACCCTACATATTAAACACACTATTTACTAAACAACCGACATTAACATAACATGACACACATATAAAACACACTCATATACCATTCACATACTGTGTAACATATCAATCGAACAACAAAAATGACCGGCTGTAGCGTAGGCATGCTCCCAAAAATGTATGGAAAAAGTGGTCCAGAAACCCCATAAACATACTACTTACTAACACTATATTCTAGAGAAATGTATGTACTTTCCATATTTACTCGATCGCTTGTAATAGAGTTGTTCTGTTTAGAGATCCAATCGTCAATGTATTTTCGTTTTCGAAAGCCTTTTTGGCTGTTACGATTCTGTTTTCGAAGAACATCTTGAGTTTGTGTAGCTGTTATTGGAATTTCCTAAGTATTCGGAACTGGTTGTGTCACTAGACTCTTTACTGTTGGAGTTGAGCTTTCTACTTTTGTTTCACAATTTTTCGGACTATTCTTGTACGAAAACGAATTGTAAGATGACTGTGACTTAATAAATTGCACGTACAATTATTTGTTTTTCATATGCTACTTATTTTATTGGCTTATCTTGAGAACCATTATTTCAAAAAGATTATTTCAGATAGACTGTAGGGATGTAGGCATATGATCCAAAATAATTTACAAAGTTGCCAGTTCATTAATATTCGGATGATTCCAATTTCATTTTTTCTCTACATTTTATATGTGGTTAGAATGTGAGCGTACTCAAATGGGTACAGTGAAGTACAAAAGTAGTGGACCTGATATCAAAAAAAGAAAAAAATATTTTAAACATTCTCAATTTTTTTTCAGTAAATTTTAAAAGGTATTTTGGTTTAGAGTTCCGCTTAGAACACATACTAAAATTCTAATACTAAAACCTATCAAAGATTATTGTTTAAAACTACGAATAATTTTTTTGTTTTTATTTTTTTTACTTTTAAAGTAGTCACCTTGCATGTCTCTCTATATCTCTCTCTCTCTCTCTTTGTAGAACATTTCCAAACTAGATTTTATTTTCTCTAAAAATGTGGCCTTAGTATCTAAAAAAAAGAAAACCATGAATAAGAAAAAAAAAAGAAATTAAATAAAATTGTAAAAAAAAAACAAAATTTTAAATGAAAATTACAAGTAAATAAAATAAAAAAAGGAACAAAATATTTAGTAAAACGTGTTCAAAAAAAAATGAGTATAAAAAATCCCCTCTTACAATATAAACTTTCAAAACTATGGTCACAAAACAAACTAGACTAAGTCCTTATAAGTGAAAATTTGTTTCGTCATTTAATGTATACTGGGAATTTAAGTAAGTTTTCACTTATAATGTTTTAAGCCTAAAATGCTTTGTAATCGTAGAATTACGAAAAATAGTAAAGAAAAAAGAAATTAAAATTAAAAAATAAATCTGAAAAAAATTACAATTAAAATTAAATAAATAATACCACTTTAAAACAATAAATGAACAATAATATTTATAAAAAAAAAAAAAAACAAACAAACAAACAAACAATAAAAATAAAACTTAAAAAATAAAAATTACTACCAACTACAACAACTAATAAAATTAATTACTTAAACTATTAAACAATACTATTGAACTAAAGAATATATATATATATATATATATACATACATACTATACTATATATACATGCAAACTCTGATAATAATTAACAAAAAATTGAAACAAAAAAAAAAAAAAGAAATTATTACTCCCAACTCCTTTCCCTCTCTTTATAAAATAAAAATAATAATTAAAAACCAAACTTTGATTTTTGTAAAGCAAACGATTTCAAGCATTCGAATAGTGAAAATAATTAAGAAAATATTTGAAGGCATTTGCCTTACAGAAACCGTTTAAAAAATATTTCTTTTCCATTTAATTTTATTTCTTAATAGCTTGGCTTTAAATTGATAAAAAAAATAAAAACAAAACTTTTTTATAAAAATTAAAATTAGAAAACCTCTCTCTCTCTTTCTCTTTCAATTCTATCTTTTTTATGCCACCACAAATAAAACAATATTTTCTTCCATTCTTTTAAAAAAATTGTATTAAAAAATAATATTACAAAACAATAAGAAATAAAAATATTTTTAATGTTGCCTCCAAAAATAATTCTTTAATAATAAATTTTCAAAATTTTTTCTTTTTTTTTAACGCTAAAGCTACGGTAATAACAACAATAAATCGCGAGTCAAGTTTTTTACAATCCTGGCTTAATTTTCCATTCCTTTCCTGTTTTGTTTATAATTGTAGCCTAGTGTTGTTTAATAATTACATTATAAACCGCGTTTATTATATAAAAAAGTAAAGTAAAATAAAAAAAAAAATAGCAAAAAAAAAATATTAAAGAAAAACCCCCGCGTACTGTTACATGTTAAGAATTAGCCTTTTAAGTACTAAATTTAATGAAAACAAAACAACTGAACATAAAATTACTTAATTTAAGTTAAAATTACAAAAAATTATTTTATTTAATAAGAACAACAACAACAACAACAAGAAAAAGTAAAAATAGAAAAAAGAAATTATATAATAAATGATTTTATAAAAACAAAAATATTCTCAATTGAATTATTTTTTAATTCATAATTCATCTTAAACGTTGAAAAAGGTAAGTCAGGTAACTAAAATTTCTTAACTGAACAGCTATATGGTATTATTTCGTCACCAATTCTCCTCGTTTTTACTTTATACTACTTTCTTGATTACATACATAATTGGCCATTACATTGGCCTTTAGTCAGGATTACAACCTAGTGTCTTACACCACTTATGTTGTGTGTGTTAATTTTATACATGAGCGACGGGACCTACAGTTTAATATCGACTCCGAACGACAGATTTTTTGAGAAACTTTTTCATGGCATGTTTTTTTACTCTCACAGTTTTTGCCAGAAATCTGCTGAGGGGAAGTCGCCGACGAAATAATTTTTTTTCATTTTTTGATGTCTGACCTGGGATACGAATCTGGGCTTTACGGCTAATAAGCCAACACACTAGACTACGTGCGACTTCAATGTTATTTACTCTGAGATTTATTGCCAGAGATCTGCTAAGTGTCGATCGCCAAAGAAATATTTTTCCATATTTCGTTTTGTTAGAGATGTCTTATCTGGGGTCTGAACTGAGCTTCTTAACTCGTATGTCGAATAATATTATCATCGTCCTGTTACATTTCAGGATGAGCCTCAGACTCTTGCCCTCTTTTCTTCGTTGTTTTTGATTTTTTGTTGACTGTTAAAGATGCTAATAAATCTCCGGCCTTTCCCATTGCAATTCTGCGATCAGATTCCCTGATTTGTTTCCCTTAGAGTATGCAGAGTCTCCTATCTGTAAATTTTAATAAAGTAAAGCATGTTTGAGTTAACATCGAAATTTTTTATTCAATTGAAAGACCTATTGATGCCATTTTATGTGGAATATAACATCATTCCACTACCTGTTACGACTTCTCCGCAAGAACCAATTTCCCATAACTCAGACCCATAAATCAGGCTGATGGCATACGTTATTTTCGCTTTAAAGATCGGTGTGGTTTGTCGCTCACTTGCATACACCTGCAGCTTAAGAAAAGCCCACAAGAAAACGTCTAATGCTGTGAAATCAGATGACCTCGATGGCCACTCGACATCACCTTCACGTGGGGTGACCATGCCCTCAAATTGCTCGTGCAGTATATTCAATGTTTACGAGGTCCTGTTGAAATCATATTATGTTGTTGGTTGTCCGGGTCATAAAGTCCAGGCCAACAGAAGTTGGTGGTACTCATTAATCTAAAGTGTTTGATGTTGACACTCGTTCTGAAAGAAATATGGTCCGATGATGCTGCCAGCTCAAAATCCACATCAAACAATGACTTTTTCGATTGAACGCTCTTGAATCTCATATGAATTGATATTCATTCATGCATCCAAAACTTGATCTCACCCCTGATAACGATTTTTCAATAAAAATTGGGAACACCAAAGAACATAGAAATTAAAGGAATAACAATAACAAATAAAAAGCAAGGTTTTAGAAGTTCTCCGATACACAGCACCGCTCTACGTGGTCCATTCGTTTACACCAATTTTGCCGTACTTTTTCCGGCATTCTCAACAACTTCATATTGTCTTCGGCGGACTGGAGTTAAGAGATTTTAGGTGTCCCTTTAAAATATAGGTTAAGAAAAACAAATCACTTGATCTTGACCACCAATGCCCTGCTCCACAATGTGAAACCAATTGCTCACTAAATTACACTCTCAAAAGGTTAATTTTATTGAGAGTTGTATAATATTACAGTGAGGGACATAATTTAAACACCAGTATTTACTTTCGGTAAGCAACGTAAAAGTTTTTAACATTTTATTAAAGGGTTAAGGCAAGACGTCTTAATTAATGATTATGTATGCGACAGCATCAAACCATTTGTCAAAGGGAAAAAAGTGTGACTCAACAAATAATCCAAAATTTGAACAGACTGAGCAAAAAGTAAAAAGGTATCCAAAAAATAATGAACATTTACGCCCTAATAAACACAGAGGCATACAACAAATTATGTGTAGAATGTTAAAATTGCTTAAGGAAGTGTAAAAAAGGAACATATGTTTTGCCCAATTTGAATTTCAACACTCACACATCCTTACACACACACGTGAGCACATTCTCACAGACAATCATATGACTGCGATTCAGAGAGAAAGAAATTTAAAGAATTTAAGTTTAAAGTTCAAAATTTTTTTCTTGTAATTTTTTAAAGTCAAAGAGAACATTAAATATGGAGTACCTTTATGAAATGATTGTGGATGGCTGTGAACTGAACCATAAAAAGCGATTTTATTTTTGTATACTTAGTACAAGTGAAAAAATTGAGACACTCAATCAACCCAGATATGGGGAAGACCATAAGCGTGTTATGTTTGAACAAGAGTGAACGGAGCAGATTGGTAGGTGTCTTCACTAAACTTTACACATCCAAATGAACGATATAGATATGGCGGGTAATGTATAAAGGACTTCGATGTAACACTTTCCAGCTTTTTGATGCAAAAGATTCAAATATTTAATTGATGATATCTTACAAATAAATAAAAAGTTTTAAACAGAACCTTTTCCCACATACATACTTGATCATTACAAATCTTCAGTCAGGTTTACGACCTAGCTTCTCACACCACTTATGTAGAGTGTGTTAATTTTATACATGAGTGGCGAGATGTACAGTTTAAAGTCGATTCCGAATGACAGAATTTTGAGAAACTTTTCATGGTAGTCTTATTTATTCTCAGAAGTTTTGGCAGAAATGTGCTGAGTGGAAGCCGCCTTAAGAGCTGTTTTTCAAATTTCGTTTTGTGGGAGATGATTCACCTGAAGTTTGAATTGTGGCTTTAATAAAGCCTTAGGTAGGCAGGTCAAAGCGGCTAAAACCCAAGAAAATAAACATACTTAGTCCATTGTGATAAAACAATCTTCCATTTCCCCTAGTCCTGGAGCCATTCGGAGCTTTTTGTGAAGCTATTGAGACTCCCACTGTCCGCCCTTGGTGGATAAGAGAGATGACCAGCATAATAGCACCGCAAGTGTTTCATGAGCATGTATCCAATAGGTTGAGAATAATTTCCTTATTCTCGTTATCTCTGCAGGTCTAGCAGAAATCATTATCCATGTGACTAAGACTAATGCATCTCGAGTGAATAGGTATCAAGCAATGACTCCGGAAACAATGTTTAGCGTGGAATATCAGCAGACTTTCTAGCATGCATTAGACATGAAGCACTACATTGCTTTTCTATGTGCACTGGCAGTCCTAAGCTTGTAGGTGCTCTATGGTGTTCCCAAAGTAAAGAACTCACCCGAAAGTTCGGTGGTTATGATAATTTATTCGCTCTGCAGTTTCCCAAAATGCCACTGGTATGCATACGACATGACAAGTTTACAGTTCTCTCCCTCGTTGAGAGACTTCTGACAGTCATAGACCATACCAGAACGTCATTATGTTAAAATACAGAGCCCTGACTGCTGCGTGGCTATATCGAAGTATGGTATTATCTGTACCAGTATTGTATCACCCTTATGGTCGTCTAGAAATCCTTTTAGCTGAAGACAACTTCGTATACTAGCTAGTATCGTACAGTCATTACTGGTTTATAAAGTTTCAATAGCATTTGCCTCACTTTCCTCTTGATTCCTTAGTGTTTCTCTGTTTCATAGTGCGGCCTTCTTAAGTGCTTTGGCTTTTTAAAGACAATTTCTTTATTTTCTTTTTTCTTTCTTTTCGTTTTTCTTTTTACTGGAACATCATGTTGGCGGTTAATACCCTAAGGCCAACAAAATTGTGGTCATGAGCAACAAGAGTACGTTCCTGTTTTATTACTTGCCATGGCCATTGCCATTTGATTTTCTATTTTGGCACAGGCTTTATGTTGTCAATTGCTCTGCCAGGCAGTAAATTTTCTTTTAAGCAACGCTAAGGTCAAATACATTAAAGTTTTTGGATGTTCGTACGTGTTACGGGCAACAAATTCAAGTCCATTTATTTTAGTTATTGGAACATCTTTAGGGAGAAAAGAATATCATCATATTTTTTTTTTGGAATTTGTGAAAAAATGTGGAAAAATTTTTGTATTGATCTGGTGGTATTAGTTTTCAACATGTCCGTGTTTGACAGTTTAAGAAATTACTCACAAAATGAGAATAAAGTGCCCTGAAACCAAACCCGTACTACGTTTTAGTGAAATGTTTGTTGAGAATGATAGAAGAAGGAAAGAAAGAATGCCTAGATATTTGAAAATACTCGAGTGTAGGATTATGTAGAGGAGGAGTATACTAAAATGAGGGATTTTTGCAAGCATGCCATTGCAATTACTGAATGCCTACAGCTTACATCCACAGACCAACCATTCCATTATGAGGGACAAAACATTAAGATTCATTTCTTTTAATCATTTAGGAATACTGGGTTATACATAAAATCTCATTAAATTGCTCAAACTGGATGTATAGGAGTTTAAGGAGCTCTTTTTTAAATCTAGCGGACAAGAAGCACTTTTCAATATTTCTGGGTGTTTATAAGAACCAATTTTATGTGAAGTCTTACCATTTGACCCAAGACAATGCGCTTAAATGGCTACTTTAGCTGATTTTCTTTCAATGCTATTTGAAAGGTGATCAATTGGGTTTGGCCCCTTGTACAAGCCTCTCGTAATCGTTATGAATTTTTTTGTTTCTACGAAATAATGGAATTTCTTTGATTCCATTTTCCTAATGTGTGCGCAAATCGTTTGGGTTGGTGTCTGAACTTAACATATTCGACATTAGCTCCTGTGCGATGAACGTTCGACTTTGAAGTAAATGTTTCTGGTGCGCTTATTTCTACGAAATTTTTGCTTCTGCGAAATACTGGAATTTTTTTGATTCCACTTTCCCAATGATGCAAACTTCAAGTACAATTTGTTTGCCTGTAGTAATTAAACGTGTCAATGTTTTGGGTTTGTGTCCGTACTTAATACACGCCATATTAACTTCTAGTGCATTAATATTTGACTTTTAAGTGGATGTTTCTTGTGCGTTTAATTTCCGGTACGACTTGGCATGATTAGGCTAAATCCACTAGATGTATTTTTTTTGTACTATTTTCTGAGAATTGGTCACGGTTGCCTAGTAGGTGTAGTGACGACCTCGGCATTTCCAAAAAAAAGCACACACATGTTAAAATATTTCTTAAAGTGCTCCAAGGGTATATAATTGCCATGAGAAGCTGCTTAAATCCAACGTTTAGAGTCGTCATTAAACTGTAGATCTCGCCACTCACACGTAAGATTAACATACATATATAATTGGCCATTACAACCCTTCAGTCACGATTACGGCCTAGCTTCTCACACCACTCACGTTAAGTGCGTTAATTTTATACGTGAGTGGCAATTTTATTTACTCTCAGAGTTTTTGCCAGAAATCTGCTGAGAGGAAGTCCCCGAAGAAATATTTTTTTTTCATATTCGGGTTTGATTCGTATCTGGGATACGAATCCGGGCTTTAAGTCTAATAACCCAACACACTACCTAGTAGACTACGGCGACGTAAAATTAACGTAACGTAAAATTTAGTTATGACGTAATCCTGGGCAAATTTGTCAAAAATAGTATTGAAGGAGTCACATAAAAAGTAAACGTTGTTAATGTATGTACTTGCAGAGTACCACCAATAATGAGGTGTATGAGCTCATCAAAGACAAGGACGTTGTACAGCGTATTAACATCCAGCAGACTCGCTGGCTAGGCCACGTCGTTTGAATGGACGAGGATTTTTCGGCGAGATGGGTATTTGATGCAGGGATATGTGGAAATAGGCTAACTGGACGACCAACTGGCGAAGGAGCGCAAGAAGCAGAGGCTTCAATTAAGTGAGTAAGTAAGTACATGGAATTGACGATTGATGCCAGCTGGATGGTACTATTCAAAGAGTAGCCTTATTAACCAAGTTTAGATACATGGGTTGGAGTGTTAGCTTTGTGATACCACAATGTGATGTGTAAGTACACTTCCCTGTACTTACCGGATTCCATAAAACTCATCTAAGAAGTTGGTTAGCGCAGGGGTCTTATTAACCAAGGTTAGTTAGTCTGTAGAAAGTCTGTTTCCATTGCTTAGCACTGAGCTTATAAGGCATATGGAATATAATTCTTTTTGTGCCAGTTTCTGAATGCCTTTTTCTAATGTCGCAATAAAAATTTTCTTAATAGAATCCTTTCTAATTAAAATATAAATCAATTAAATTTACATTGGGTTTAATGGCAATTTGCATGTAATACAACACAAACTAAAATGTTAGACAAACCACGATTTATCAAAAGGATTAGAAAACTCATTAGTGTACTCAAATGTTATTAAAATAACAGCTCAACCTCTGCCTTTGTGTCCTCTTTTTCCAATTACCACCATCTACTCTATTAACCCCTAACCCTGCAAAAGGACTTTTTTAAACAAAAACAAAACAGGAAAAAAAAGGATAAGAATTTAAATTAAAATAGAAAAAGCTTCGAGGAAATGACAATAAAAAAAGAGGCAGAGAGAAAAAGTATTTCGAAAGACAAGATGTTGGTCTTTTAACCGCAGAAACCGCTAAACTTGTTAGAAATTTAACACGACATTATATTGTATAACCCCAGCATTTTAATGAAATTTATTATTCAATTTAAATATTTTTGTAATTCTGTATAGCTATCCTCTCCATTACTCTATCCTAACACGGTTGGTTTGAAACAGCATGTTTGGTTTACTATATTACCTGAGCTTTAAATACCATACAGTGCAGAGGTAACATGAAACCTGGTACGAAAGAAATGAAAAAAATAAAAATTAACTGGAGATGTTAAACAAGAAGACAACAACGTTTTATTAAAACAAAAACAAAAAACATAAACAAAAAAAAAAAAAAAAACAAAGAACAGAGCAAAACAAACGACAGAGAGAGGGCCAGTCCGTGAGAGAAGCAACAAGATACCAATTTCAATTTAAAGTTAAACAATCTGTAGTTGGGTACTCAGTAAATGGTTTTAAATGTATTCAGTTACGACAACGTGTAACGCACAATGCAATGAAACCAGCCATTGGTTTTAAACGTGTACAAGAAATTGTTTTGGGTTCTTTCTCTCTTGTGGCCAACAACGAAATGAAATTGTACTGCAACGCTCGGCACTGCTCCATAAAGTGATACGAAGAAGATGTAGGGATAAGAAATTGGTAGAAGGATTGCAAAATCTTTGATGATGCACTGTGTGAGGAAGTGTAAGATATCCATTCTACCATTCTCTATCATTTGTTCATTTCACTCTGTCTCTACCTCCTTAAGACCGCATTGTAAACTACCTGAAGGTAAAGAATAAAAGAAATCTTTTTGTGTGCACTATGGGTCATATTTGACCTCGGAATTTACTTTGTTCGACTCTTGTTAATTCTTCAACCAATTTCTTGTCATTTTGTGTTCTGGTCTCCGCTATAAGAATCACAAGATCTTTTGAGAATTTTGCAGTTATAACGACTTCTCAAGCGATCTTTTCATAATATTTACATCACATGGATACCACTTAATATTTTACCGAAAAAAAAGGAGAAAAACATGGGAGAACTAATTTCCAAAATGAAGGAAATTTTTGATCAACAAATTGGTTCTTCCTAGAGATACGACAGATTAAGATGTTAAAGTGAATATATTGTGTAACCCAAAGGCTCAGGCTAATCTACTTGCGTAGCAAAGACATCTCTTGTATGACAAAACTAATACTCCACAAGACGCTCTTCCTCCCCTTGCTTCTTTATGGCGCAGAGGCACGGACGATATTAAGAAGCACTGATGCAGTAGCCTTAAAAGTATTCGAGAGAATTGTCCTACGTAAGATCTTGGGGCCAGTGCGAGTTGGCGATGGTTTCTGCATCCGAACCAACAATGAGTTGTATGAGCTCGTACACGACATGGACGCTGTGCGACGTATTAACATCCAGCGTCTACGCTGGCTCGGCCATTTCGTTCGAATGGAGAGGAATGCTTCGGCGAGACTGGTATTTGAAGTGGGTTTTTGCGGAAGTCGGCGAAGAAGACAACCTTGTTTGCGTTGGGAGGACCCAATCGTGGAAGACCTGTTATCGATTGGTGTAAGCAACTGGCGAAAATGCGCAAGAAGCAGAGATACCTGGAAGGATGCGTTAAGGCAAACCGAAATTCGTTAAACGGCTTGTTAATGACCATTACGTAAGTAAATCAGGCTAATCAGTCGATGAGTGATTCGTGGCACTACACAAGTTGAACGTAATTCCTCTGCTGTACGCCAATTCTCACGGTTTATCGGTTATTGAAGATGAAGATAAATTAAAAAAAATAACTGTGGTGTTCAGCCTTGTCACTAGTCACCTATAAATTTGGAAACACTCATTGAGAGACAGGTGAATCTCGTATTTCCAAACCGCTTTTATGCACTACACACCTCAACGGCGATAGTATGTAACAAAGTTTTCTTCATAATCGGACTCAACAACTTACTTCCTCAATTGGTCGTTACACTACGCAAGTTGTATGTGTTAATTTTGTCCATTCGTGGCAGGACCTACAGTTTAAAGTCGACTTTGAATGACAGATTTTTAAGAAAGTTTTCATTGAAATTTTGATTACTCGAAGAGTTTTTGTCAGAAGACTGCGATAAAATGTTTAATGATATTTCGTTTTATTCAAGAGCTAGTGTTTGAACCACAGTCTAGACTGTAATCAAGCTACCTACTAGGCTGCAGGTATTTACAGGAAGAGCGGATGCGACAAGGCAAGCAACTTTTCTCACTGCGCCCCAAGAGTGCTGAAGAGTGTAACTTTTCTGTGGAGTAACAGGTCAGACAGTAGAGTCGTAACAAACTTGTATCGTTACGCTTGCTCGGCAAAGATTAATCATTCAAATGACGAAATTACCATAGAGAAGATTTGGAAGATAATAACTGATAATCATAAGGTATAAGATTCGGACCTCTGCATATGTTGCATTAAATTCTTCCAAACATGTTCAGTCAGTCACAATGACGAGTCTTCAAAACTGCGAGTAACTTGATGCTGTCCTAATGGAAAACATCATCTTTCCTTCGTTCAATTGTTGTTGTCCTTTTCTGATAGCTTTGACAGCAGAACTCAAATCTGATTGTTCAATCAAATACTCAGATAATCTTGCTTAGCTTTAATCCAGGCTTTGAGGAATATCTTCGTCAAATTAAAATTTTACAATCTGTAGACCTCAACACAAAGGTTCTTTTCTATGACTTAAAAATTTTATCTACATATTTGCTTGACTCGTACCCATTGTGCAGATACATTATGTGGCAACGCATTTACACCATTTCCACTTAATATAATATTTTACAATTTATTTACAAACATTTTATATTTTTATTTGACAAAAACTCCATAAGGTATTACGGTGTTCAAGAGAAGCAAAATAAAACAAAGAAAATGCAATACGTTACAACAAAAACAAAACTGAAAACAAAAAGCAATACAGCAGGAAACAAAAAAAAAAATACGCAATTTACCTTAAAGTATGCAAGTTAATGTTTATCTTGCTCTGCTTGTAATACAATACACATACGCATCGTTATCTTATGAAATTTTTCTCTTACTTCCTATCCTTCTCTCTCCTTCTAAATGTATACATAAACATTTACGTTCATTTATTTCATTTTCACTCCGTGTCTCTATCTCTCTCTTTCTCTCTCTTTACTGGTAAAAACAAGTAAAACCTGCAAAAGAAATATTTTACCGTGGAATACTTTGGCATTCTCATATTAAATGCACACACACACACACACTCTGAATGCATATACATATGTATTACTGTTATTGCTGCAATAGCATCAACAACAACAACGAAAGGGGTAAAAATATACATAAATGTTGCATGCAGCATTACAAGTTTATGTTGTTAATGTCTCCTTGCTGGAGTGCCTTGAATTGGGGGTAACTGATGTGGGTGAGTATTATTGAAGTGGATGAGTGCAGTGGTTGAGTTCTCTTTTTCTCACGATATTTTTTTCACATTCCCCCCAAACATTTCAGGGACATTAAATGAAATTGCAAGTAACGTGAGCAAGAGTAAGTAAGAAGCAGAGTATTTGAAGAGCATTTAATGAATTTATTTAATTTTACACTTGCATTGGACAATTAAATTATTTACGAAGCATATTCCCTTCATGCCACTAAAATTGTATGAAGTTAGGTTAAGGAGAGGGCAAGTTATTGAATGTATAACTTAGAAGTGATAAATAAATTCACAAGAGATGGAATATTTTGAGCACATGGTTTTAGCTTTAGTAACTTATATGATGTACGATATGAGGAATAAAGTCGAAACATCATTTGCAAGAAGTTGCAAGAAGTTAAGCCTTATTCAGTGAAGCTTATCCTAGATTTGAAGGATTTACAGAGTGAGAGCTGCTTTATGCAGTACACAAGTGACGATTTTTATAAAGCACACCGCGTTCAACTCAGTTCTCGAATATTGCTTTCAAATTTATGAGGAAAATGCAAAATCATTGGTAGGATTCATCCTCCCATATAGGATTCATTAGGCACCTTACGCTATAGTGCTGACAGTGGTTGGAAGCGGATTTTGCATACAAGAAGTGCATGAACGCTGTAGAAATTAATTTCTTATCGTATTCACTACAACAACTAAAGCTCTAAGAAATTTTATTTGAAGCTCGTACATATATGACTAGGCTGATGCCAAATCAATGTTCTGCACTTCGTAAGATTAAGAGAGTCGAGTCTTATCTGTTATGAAAAACTTAACTACGGTCAGACTATGGCAGAAGACTTGCAACTTGTTGCAACTCTTCAGCCAGGATTACGACCTAGCTTCCACCATTGTTGTTTGTGTTAATTTTATCCATGAGTGGCAGAACCTATAGTTTAACGACGACTCTGAACGACAGATTTGTGGGAAACTTTTCATTTCAAATTTATTTACTCACAGAGTTTTTGCCAGAAATCTACTGAGAGGAAGTCGGCGCAGAAATATTTTTTCATATTTAGCTTTGTTAGAGATGTCTGACTGGCGGTTTAAACCGAGGTCTCCTGTCCAATAAGACAACACACTACCTACTAGGCTACGGTGAATGTGCTTAAGGTTACCAAATATAAGTGCGCGTCTGCTTATGTTATACTTGGAAAACATTGTTTGGAAGTGATTGCGGTGACTAGGGTAATATCCTAATTGTCCTTCTACAAATTCAATAATTGTGGATTCATATACAATTGTCTTATGAATTTTATTGATATTTCAGTGAAGAAAGATATGTACTCATCTGTAAATCTGTTGGTATGATTCGTCACAAACAAAGGATTTGGAAAAAATCTTTGAAAACGTCCCAGTTAATATTTTCTTCTGTTCTGTTCAGTATTTCATTTAAATTTCTATATTGAGATTTTATGATTCAAAAAATTTAAAACCTTAAAATACAACACTTTTAAGACTGTTATCATGTTCATGTTTACATATGTAGCGTATGAGTAATATTTAATTATTTTCGAAAATATCACTCATACGCAACATATGTAAACAGACCAGTTGAAATGAAATAATAAATCAACATACTATACTACGGCGACTTTTTTCATTCATTTCATCATTCTGCAACCCATTTTATGAAAAAAAAAATGGTCGCCTATGGATAATGTTACTGTGTTTGGACTGTTTTTTGAAGATCCTATGTTCTATCGCTTGGTTGGTGCATTGGCTGCTTTAAGGAGCTATCAAGTAACGATGTAACCTTAATTTATACAGCAGATTAAAGTGTATGTGTGTGAGTTCTCTATACAAACTTTTCAATGATCAATTTTTATGTAGTTTTCCTTCATGGCTTCCAAGTACTTAAAATAACTTTTCAAATATTTACACATGCCTTTTACATTCAAAGTCACTTGTGACAGTTGTTTTATTTTATTTTTCATATCTCATGTTGTTCCACTTTTTTTTCTAAACTTTTAGTCATACAAGTAGAAATTATTACATACAAGTTGCAGATACAAAAATTTATAGAATCAGTAAATTTAGTTCAAGGTTTTCTATTTCAATATTTCAAAGGGAAAAACTTTTTGAATTTTTTAGTTTATTTTTATTTTAATATTAAGAGTGTTTGTCTATTCAAATATATTTTTTTGTATGTAGCTTTGACAAATCAAAACATTAATAAAATATTTCCAAAAAGGCAAAGTTTTCACAAATTTTTTTTTCTACAAAAAGCTTGTTTGTTTCTTTAATTTATTTGCAATATTTCGTAGTAATTGAATAGTTTTGATGAATAGTCTTCAATCATCAGACTATTCGCAGTAGTCTAGTTGGTTGTATGTTGACTTATTGTTTAAATTGAACTGGTCTGTTTACATATGTTGCGTATGAGTGATATTTTCGAAAATAATTAAATATCACTCATACGCTACATATGTAACGGCGATCATGATTACAACATTAAAAGTGTTGTATTTTAAGGTTTTTAATTTTATATACATCATAAAATCTCAAGATACAGATTTAAATGATAAACTTAACAGGATAAAACAGAAGAGAATATTAAATGGGGGATTTTCAAACTTTTTTTTTTCAAACCTTGTGACGATATCGTATAAACATATGTATCTACAGATGAGTACGTATAACTGATAACTGTATACGAATCCACTATCATTGTATTTGTTGAAGGAATTATGTTATTACCCTGGGCACCGCAATCACTCTCAAACAGGGTTTTCCAAGCATACCATAAGCAGATGCACTCTTATATTAGGTAACCTTAAGCAGTGTTAGCAGTCATCGTAGCCTAGTAGGTAGTGTGTTGTCTTATTGGACATACAAACTCCAGGTTAGATATCTCCAATAAAGCGAAATATGAAAGAATATTTCTTCGGCGACTTCCTCTCAGTAGATTTCTGGCAAAAACTCTGTGAGTTAATAAAGTTGCCATGAAAAGTTTCTCACAAATTTGTCGTTCAAAGTCGTCATTAAGCTATAGGTCCTGCCACTCATGGATAAATTAACACACAAAATAAGTGATGTGAGAAGCTAGGTCGCAATCCTGAATAAAGTGTTGTATTGGGTGTATAAAAAACTTTATACATTGTGCCATATTGTTTTTCAAGA
Source organism: Sarcophaga rosellei (assembly GCA_930367235.1). Classification (NCBI taxonomy): domain Eukaryota; kingdom Metazoa; phylum Arthropoda; class Insecta; order Diptera; family Sarcophagidae; genus Sarcophaga; species Sarcophaga rosellei. The sequence goes on from OV884019.1 coordinate 35,708,854, forward strand.
CCCAACGTTGACCGCCATGCTTATTAGGATCGTTGTTCGTATTATTGTCCTGTAGAGATCTGAGATCAGGAAACATAATAAAAGGTGGCCTAGCTTATAAAAAGGTTTCAAGCTAAGTCATAATCGGAGTACGCTATTGACTATCTAGAGTTTTGATCTACAATTTCATATAGCTCTAAACAATTTCCAGTCTTTCTTCCATATATAATTATTGACTTCTTCGAAGCGAATTCTTTTCTTCGTCCTCAAGAACCTTGCTGTTCAATAGGTATCCTCTATGACAGTTATTGAAATGATTTTTTCTTTTTTTCAATTTTCAAAGACCGAAAACCATGATGAAAATTTTCTCGTTCCATTTCAGTGATTGAGGGTGTGAGTTATTTCAGAAACCAGAAGCATCTTACATGGTGCAATGGTTTCTGATTTCAATGATCGGATGGATATGAGAAAGCTTTATCAAATAGTATACATTGCTCACAATCGAGAGAAGAATTAACGCCGTTTGTAAGCTTAAAGAAAATTTTTAATCTACCACAACACATTCTAAACCAAATATCAGCAGAAACAATGATTTTCACGAGGCTAATTCGAGTCAAAGAACGCCAATTAAAATTCTAGGGACCTCGTTTTGGAATTTATTCCTACCAATTATGATAACTTTTTACGTCGATTTTGTAAAAATAAACGAACTAAGTTGGTAAAGAAAAAAGTTCCCTTCCTCCAGGACATTGCCAAGGTTATGTGTACCATCCTTGTATATGTTGTTAATCATTTCAATGTTTTCATGTAAAATTATTTAAATTTATTGAATCAAAAATGATTCTTTCACTCTAAAAAATCTTTAACAATTGCTCTCCACCTTGCTATTAAAAAACTTATATGTTTTATACACAATATGACCCCCCCCACTCCCTGTAGAGCTTTCTCTTTAGGGGTTTCCATTTAAGTTTTAAACTGATTTTAATTTTCTTTTTTTTGTACTTTTTTTTACTCCATTGAGTCCAATAACAACTGTGAGTGTGTCTTGACGCCTGGCGGTAGTGGTGTTGGTGAAAAAAGAAAAAGTGAAAATGACAAGTTGACATTTGAAACAATCGCTCGCTTCATTTTTATTAAAAACAATACGAATTAAAAGAAAGAATAAAAAAAAAATAAAAAAAGGAAAATGTGTGCATGAGACAAAAATCTTTTTTTCTGCCATTTTTTTGCGATGTCAGTTAAGTTGGACAATTTCCTGTCCATAAGCAATACCACAGCTGTCATAAAAATTAGAAAGGTGTGTGCCTTGTTTAAAAGAACGTGGTATGTAGAGTATTTACACGTAAGTGAGTGTTGTCATGTGTTAAGGAATGTGGGTGTGGAGAAATAGTTACGAGGACAGTTTGTGGTGTAATACGAAATAAATAAGGTGGTCCCAAAGCTAGTAGCGGTAGTTTAAAAAATCTTGTTTAAATATTCCCATAAAAACAGTCTGGCTCAGTTAAATCTATGAATGAGTTGGCCGCGAGAACTGTCTTGTTTCGAATCACGTGGAAGGCCCACTGTTCGACTACCATAGTGCGTACACGACTAAATAGAGCAGGCTACCAGTAGCAGCAGGTATGTAAGGAAACAATTCACTAACCCTATGGCATGCCTGAAAGAAGGTTGCCAAACATAGGGCAAAAGAGGGAGATAATGTCACACATAACAACAGACGAACAAAACTGAATGTGGGGGCTATCATATAGCTCTAAAGGACCGTTTTCACAAAGAGAAAATAGTAGAACAGTTCAGTTAAAGGTCCTATAATAACTATAAAAAAACTGACGACTAAGAGTTACACGCATACCCTAAGGCTAAGCTGAAATCTTAGATGATAACTGTATTAGAAGAAGCAATGAAATAGCAAAGGTTGGACGCATAAACTTAACTTTCAGGCCGTCTGCCTCCGTCCAGGACACATTAGTGAACTGTAAAGAAGCATAAATTTCTAATTATCTGAAATTAGAAATAATGGCATGTCCAGGGAATAGTGTACCCGGGGTATAGCAATCGCCTTCTTTTTTCGAATGCCTAGCACAAATTACTGTGCTGTAGATCAAGCATGGTATTAAAAGCAGGTCGCTTGAGACAGTCAGGAAATCGACATATTCCTGTCCATGACATTGCCAAACTGGAGAACGATAATCAATCTCTTTAAACGAGAACATCCAATTGAATATGAGTCACAGGTTTCGGAATAGGAACAGGATAACTGATTTGTAGCAAAAAGGAGAATAGAAACCGTGTTATCTTAGCCAAGTACTCGTCGAAGTCTAGTTGGTAGGGTGTTGGCTTATTAGACGTAAGGCCACGGTTCAACTCCAGGTCAGACATCTCCAACAAAAACGAAATATGAAAAAATATTTCTTCGTCGATTGCCTCTCAGCAAATTTCCTGCAAAAGTTCTGAAAGAAAATAAAATTCTCAATAAAAAATTTCTGACAAATCTAACGTATGGAGTTGACTTTAAACTGTAGGTCTGCCACTCATGTCTAAAATGAACACACACAACATAAGTGGTGTGGGATGATTGCTCGAAATCCTAACTGGAGGGTTGTGTGTGTATGTATCCTTTATAGGATTGTAAAAATTCTCCTTCATGGCATTGCCAAACAGAATGTTTATAATCAATCTGAAAAACACGAAGGACAATTAATACCTTATTATCTTAACCAATTACTATCCAAATGAGAAGGAAGCGATAGAGTTACATACAATGGTACTGGTGGCCTTTCCTCGCCAATAACCAAATAATTCTATGATCGTTAGACGGCAACAGGACACCACCTCAACGCCGGCTTAGGTGTGGTTATTTCAATTTTCTTTATTAAAAAGAAACGCGAATAAAATTAATGATGCATTGTTATCAGTTAAAGTGTGCAGATACAAATAACGACTCGAAGTAAATGATTTCTTTTATTTTAATTGCCATTTTCGAATCCATAATAAATAAACTTTTAACAAACCTTTTTTCCATATGCTTGAAAATAAATTAAAACTCAACATGGACGTATAAATTATTTCTTAAATCGGAAACCAAAGCAATTTTTCAATCAACAAATAAACAAATTATTTACGTTCATTTAAAAATCATACAAAAGAATGTCTACTACTACTCGTACATGCTTCTTTTTGTTGTTGTTTTTTATAACAAATAGTTTATTTTTCCTCAAACCAAACTATTCAAGTAAACAATAGAAAGAAAAGCAGAATAAAAATCAGTTAAATAAACATACAATGCGATTCATTCAACATGAACACTTGCTCACAAGGAGACATGTTTGCCAGTCTAAGAGTAAACTTAGTAAGCTTTAACTGTAAATGTGCAAGTACATGTAATTTAAAGCATATGTAAATAGATACTTCCGCTTTCAAATACACATACACACCATGAACGAGTATACATACATATGTACATAATAAAATGGACATGTTTTTTTAAACTTCTATGGACCATCATCAATAAATAGCAGACACAGTAAAAAACAGCACTAAGAAGAAGAGTGTATTAAGAGAGAAAATAAAACCAAAAGTAAGTAAGCACTACATGCATATACATATGAACATACCATAAAATGTTTAATATTATGATTGCTTTATCAATACTTCCGCTTGAAAAGGATTACAGAGAAAGTGAAAGGAGAAAACAGAGGAAGAGAATGGATAGAGTGTTGGTAGTTATATTGCATATTGATGAGTCAATGCATATGAAACTATGTATGCATGCCTAAATATGTGTGTAGATTTTAGTTAGTTCCTCTACTGAAAAAAAGAGAAGCACTATTGGCGATTGCATTTGTGAAAAAGTTATTTCATCAGGATTACGACCTAGCTTCTCATATCACTCTTGTTGTGTGTGTTAATTTTATATATACATGATTGGTGGGACTTACAGCTTAAAGTCTTCTCCGAACTACAGAGAAACTTTTTATGGCAATATTTTATTTACTCTCAAAGTGTTTGTTAGAAATCTGGTGAGAGGAAGTCGCCGAAGAAATATTTTTTTCAAATTTTGTTTTATTGGAGTTGTCTGATCTGGGGATAGAATCGTGAGGCCAACTCATTACCTACTAGATTATGGCGACTACTTAGGTGAGATAATGAGGTGTTAGTTCTACTTTTTGCTAATCACTTTTTCCTGTTCCTATTCTGGAATCTGTGACTCATATTCGATTGAATGTTCTCTGTTCAAGAGATTTATTATCCTTCTTATCTTGGGCAATGCCATGAACGGGTATTTTTCCAAATCTGTAAGAGATAACATTGTCGATTCCTTGACTGTCTCTAGCAACCTGCTTTCAATACCAGGATACGCTATTTGAACATGTACAGTCTTTGTTGTGGGCATTTGAAAAGAGAATGTGGCTGCATATGCTCCGGGTACACTATTCCCTGAGCACGGCATCGGTTCTAATTTCAGATAATTTATGAGTTTTTAAGTTCTTGCAGTCCACTAATGTGTTCTGGACGAAGATAGGCGCCCTAAAACTTCAGTTTATGAGTCCAACCTTCGCTATTGCATTGATTCTTCTAGTATAGTTATCATCAGGGCATGCGCGTAAATCTTGTTCAGATACAGCTGGAGAAAATTGGTAAACCAAGCAGAATTCATCTCAAAGTTCTAGGATAAATACTTGGAAAGTAATTATCCATTATAAGTTGCTTTAATGTTATGATACAATCAAATCTGATCCAAACTGCCTGACAAATTGACCATTAAAACGAAACAATCAAGATATGTAGTTTGATTAGAATGATTTTTTAATATGGTTTGTGACTAAACAAACAAGAAATAACGTTTTTCCCGTCACCAATACCTATGTTATATTTTTACTAAATTATTCGACCAGCATGTATTGCTTTGATGGACATGAGGAACTGTATAGAAAAAAAATTTCTTGGAAAGGATTCAAAACTAAAAGAGATCTTCAAATTGATTACACACATGCTGGTATCAATACATAGAAAATAAGTATGTTTTTGTGTATGTCTGCACAATCTGTATGAATGTTGTGTGTAGCAATAATGATGTACGATGTTTGCATGTCTAACGAGACAATAAGTTATCTCTACCAAAGGGATAAAGAACTGCAAGATACTACACTCACATACACATACATGGCACAATGGAATGTCCATTACAAAATGTAGGGAGTATAGCAGGAGTAGAAGAATATTCTACAAAAAATAAATTTCAATATTTTATTTGGCATTTTCTGTTGTACTAAAGTGGGAGACAAATTGTCTGTCTGTCTGACTGCCTGTGTGTAATGGTTGATTGCATTTTTTCATATATGAACAACTAAGGATTTTATGTTGCATGCATGCATTTGATATGCATTGTTTACTCCTTAAGGACTTAAATAAGAAGACAAATATGCATGAATTGTAACATTTTTGTATAGGGGAAAATGGAATTGTGTTTTTTAGACAAAAAAAAAATAACAGAGAAAAAAAGAAGGAAATAATTTGATTGAAAAGATTTCATTGTGTGTACTCCTCTCTCTTTATTTGCAATCATTTGTTTCAATCAACATGCAACAAGAAGATTTCATAGAAGAAGAAACAAGCAACAGAACTGTACATATTGTTTGAATAAAACATTACGAGCATATTTGTATATCCATCTTCTAAATTGAGACTGAGACAAACGTGTACAAATACAGTGTGACACTGAGTGATAATGATAAATTGGTGGAAATATGTTGGAAAAGAAACAGTGAAGGTTGTTTAAAAAAAAATTGATTTTGCAATTGAGAATTGAGATAAGCAACTTTTTTTTTTAAGTCTTTTAAGTTTTAACAGAATCGTCGACTGGCAGCTATGTGGTAGCGCTCATTGTAGAATTTCTTTAAATTAAAAAAAGAGCTTGTCCAGTCGGTTATGCATTGTTCTTTGGGTCCTGTACAGCATGTAGGAGAAATTCTTGAGATAGCCGACACCAAAGTAAGTACTCCTTATTACTAATTTTCATTAATGATTACATTTATCGATAGGGTTTAAGAGCACTGATCGATAGCACAAACCAGTTTCTTCCAAAGACTGAACTCTAGAAGAGTTTTGTTGATAGTGATCGGATATTGAAATGCAATACTGCACTGTTAATGGTTTTGATATACCCACAGAGCCTGACAATGTTCATAGTAATCAGCAGAAGTAACATACATACATACAACTTCTTCTTCAGTAAGGATTACAACCTAGTTTCTCACATCACTTATGTTATGTGTATTAATTTTATACATGAGTGGGCGGGACCTGCATTTAAAAGTCCACTCCCTAAGTCCGATTTTTGAGAAACTTTTCATGGCAATTCAGCATAAGTAAACGATGATTTAATTCTTCTCAGTTTCGTTACAGCTTTATGTTCGGAAAGAACCCTGGGGCCTTAAAAAGACCTCTCTAACATACTTAATTGGACCTGTAATACATGAGTTATATGAGTTTTTGTCAATGACTATTAGGTTAGTACAATATTTAATTAGCATATCAGATCCATTATTGGAACATCTATCTCCACTAAGGTCATTAATATTATTGGACAGTGTTTAGTAGGTAGTGTGCAACAAAACGAAACATGAAAAATATTTCTTCTGCGACTTTCTCTCAATAGACTTCTGGCAAGAGCTCTGAGAGTTAATAAAATTGCCAAAAATCCAAAAATCTGCCATTTGGGTTCGACATTGAACTGTAGGTGGGCGACTTCCTCTCAGCAGATTTCTGACCAAAAATCTGAGAGAAAATAAAATTGCCATGAAAAATTTTCAAAAACCTGTCTTGTAGCATGATTATACAGTCGTCAGTACTAACACAACATTTCATGTTTTATTTTCACACAATGTACACGAGCAAAAGAATATCCAATTGCATATGAGCAGCGGCCACTTGACACAATGTTGCTGACCGTCGCTACAGCGCAATAGTAAGGCGCACATGCGACGATCATTTGACATTCATTGACGGTTCGCTGGCGCATTGGTTTTCGTATTGTGTGGACAATGTATGTTGTTGTTGTATTACGGTTCTTGTGATCGTGTGTGACTCTCTTCACACTTTACCGTGGGAATTATGACTGTTGTATAGCAACAATAGGCGCGCGTCATATTGCTCCCACTTGTGCCGTAATAATTATACACACAAACAAATGTAATATTGTAGAACATAAGTACAAACCTATATAATAGCATTAAGTAAATATTGAAATGTATTAGAATTAAGGGACTGATTTGGAAATGCTGAATCAGCCAATAATTAGTATAAAAGAAGGGATATTTTCCCTTAAGAAGTCAATCAAATAATAAAGCTCTATTAGTGCGTATCGAGCCGCACTTATAACAAAACAAAACTTATCTTTAATTAAGTTTCCACTACAGTCTTTCGAAGTCGACTATAAACTGTAGGTCCCGGCGCTCATGTATAAATGTCATGTATATGTATATGTAATCCTAGGAGCTGTTACAGGGGGCCAATTATCTGATCAACTTAAAAATCTTGTGATGAGTGGCAGCACATACAGTTTAATGTAGGCTTTGATTGCCGGTTTTGAGAAGCTTTTCACGGCACTTTCATATACTTCCAAAACTTTTCCCTGAAGGCTGTTGAGACCAAATTGTAGGTCATAATAGTAGATTTTTATGAGAGGACATAACAAGTTATATGTTGGGATGAAGACCCTTTTTAAAGTCAACAGTCTAAATTAAATTTTGCATTGAATATTTAAATTGTAAATGAATTTGTTTCTCTACAAAATACCCAATCGTCTGCTATAGTTCTTATCTTAAATTGAATTGCTTTTCAAACTGAACAACTTCATAAAATTCTAATCGTATGCAAATTCTTTGAAAAAGAAAAAAAAAAAAAGAAAAAAATTTCTCAACATTTCTAAATCTAAGGGATTGTGTGTCCTTTTCTTTCAAATTTTTTGTTTTTTGTTGGTCATGCATAAATTTTTATTGAATGTAAATATTTATTGCTATTCCTCATATACATACCCTTTTTTGTAGTTGTTGTTGCTTATAATTTTAAACATAAAGTCATGGAATTTTTACAGAACCTTTTAGAATGTTTTCTTGTATGAAATGGATAGTTGGGGTTAAGGACTTAAGGATATAAAATTTAAAATAGCACACATTTATATTTGTACAATTTTGCAATTATTTTTGTTATTATTATTATTACTATCTGGCTACGAGTGTTATTAAATTCCAACAGTGTGGGTGAAAATAATAGTACTACTATAGATTATAGGAACATACATATATTCCTTAATTTTTAAGAAATTTTTTTATAAGTGTTCATGGAAAACAAAAAGCGAATCGTTAGATTAGGTTCATATTTCGACATTTAAATTTGTTCTTTAGCATACAGAGCCAACCTTTAAAAGTGCTCAATTTACTACTGTCATTAGGAAGTACTGCTCTCTGCTTCTGCATGCGATTTAAAAAACATTCCTACTGTCATTCGTAAGTACTACTCCCTGCTGTATGCGGTTTAGATGACATTAAAAGGACTTGGGATTATCGGCTCTTATGTAAGAGTTGAAACCTATTTCAGTTTGGTTGTAAGAGGGATATAAATTGATGAGGTCAAATATAGTGAAATATTTCTTCTTGTATCTGAAAGGATCAGGCATGATATACGTCAGTACAAGCAATCTTCGCCTTTTGCTCTTTCGCCCTCCCGAAAATCAAGATCTTCTGACACCACCCGCCATTAAAGTTGAAGTAATAATAATGACTACTGTTAAATCAGTAAGCTCTGAAGAGGCTTGTTTATGTTGAGATTTAGTAAAACAATATTAACTTCGTGAGCTCGAAATAATATACTATATGACTCCCAAACAGCCGTTTCCATATTCAGTTTATATTAGAAATTAGGGAAATTGAATGAGGACGAAATCAGCTGAACGAAAGAAATAAGGTTATACTCTGCTTAATCCCGTCCGCGTGGCTGATAAAGCCAGAATATTTTCGTGGAATAGTAAGAAGATTTTTATTGGGCCTTAGTAGCCGTAGTCTATAGTAGGTAGAGTGTTGACTTATTAGACGTGTGGACACGGTTAGAGCCTCAGATTAGACACTTCGACAAAAGGTATTATAAAAAAAAATATTTCTCCGGCGACTTTCTCTTGACATGAAAAGCTATGCAAAAATCTGTCGTTCGGAGACGACTGAACTATAGGTCCCGCCACTCATGTATAAAATTAACACTCACTACTCACATAAGTGGTGTAAAAAACGATGCCGCATAGGCTTGATACTGCTGGCCCCGATGTAAAATTTTATAAAAATGGTAAAAAATATAGAGATGTAATGGAGTGAAGTATTTCATGCCCCATCTGAAACACCCATTACTTTCATCCCTAGAAATCTCAAACACCTGATGCCACCCGCCGTTACAGATGAAGTAAGAATGATGCGCTATTGAATCCAATTTTAAACCAGTGAGCGCTAAAGAGGCTTGTTTATGTTGAGATTTATTCACTTCGCGAGATCAGAATATATACTAGGCACAGCAACGGATGTTTGCTATTTAATAGTCAAGCTGCCATTCGCATATTTAGTTTATACTCGTGAGTACATAGTATTCGACTGCTTATGCAAATTCAATTACATAAGCAGGCGGAATAGTGTCGCGCTCTACTAAATCCTATAAACGCCGCTTATGAAGCCAGATACTTTGTGTATGTAAGTAAAGAGTAAGAGAAGCTTTTTTGGGCCTTAGTAGCGGTTTGATTACTGGATCTTAAATCTTTGGGATTAGGAATTAGCCGCTTCTTGTTGTCGCGTTGCTCTTTTAAAATAATCACTTCCATATACACCCATGTATTCTATCTTTAAGATATTGCTGTGCCTGCTGTGTTGCGTCTATTGTGGTCACATTGACTGCTCTTCTCTGTAAAAACCATACACATATGATTGTTATTATTGCCATTGCTGTTGTTGTTGTAATTTTATCAGAAAATATTGCTCTTCTGTATTTTAAACTTTTTTTTTATTACAATAAATAATGGACAACAAAAGAGTGCCACAAATAAAGAGAGCCACAACAAAAAAGTTAACAAGAAATGGTTTCAACTGTAAACTCTCTACAGAAGTATGCAAACACAAAGGCAAGAGCGTGGCAGAGAAAAACTCAAATAAAATACTTCATAAATTATTTGTTAAAGTTAAATTGAGCATACAACTACAAAATACACATACATACACTCGAATACAAATATAAACACAAATAAAAATATTTTTATGTTTCTCTTTGGTTTATATTTAAACGAACAGAGTATACACACAATAATAAAACGAATTAAAAAAACGTGAAGTGGGAAAAGGAAATCAAATGTGCTTGAGAAGCATTTTGCAGTCATGATTGTTGATTTATTGGGAATTTAACAAATTTTTTTAAAACAACAAAACAAAATAAAATAATTTTGAAAATGCGGGTCTTTTTTATTGTTTCAAATATAAATTTTATTTTCAATGTGTGATTACAAGAACGTCTTGAAAATATAAAAGAATATCAATTGAAATTAATTTATCTTAAACTACTTCAATATATTTCTTATATACATACATATACGGCCTAGCTTCTCACATCACTCATGTTGTTTGCCTTAATTTCATATTTGAGTGGCGGGACCTACAGTTCAATGTCGACTCCGAAAAACAGATTTTGAGAAAAAGTTTTTCATGGCAGGTTTATTTACTCCCAGTGTTTTTGCCAGAAATCTGCTGAGAGGAAGTCGCCGAAGAAATATTTTTTTTCATATTTCGTTTTGATGTCTGGCCTGGGGCTCGAACCCGGGCTTTACGTCTAATAAGCGAACACACTACCTACTAGACTATGGCGGCTTCAATTTGCGGAATACTCAGAGAGTTAAAGCCGTTTTGGCTTTGGCGCTTTGGCGTTAATGGCAAATAAGACTGTATTGGTTAAATATTGGAATTTACCGTTATAAGATGGTTTAATCTGGTAATACGATAAATTTCGCCCTCTATTGCTTACAACTCTACCATTTTATCAAGTTATTTGACACAAAATTGTCCACAATGCCAATGTTAGGCTACAAAAAAAAGAAAAAAATTGGTCGTTCGGAGTCGACTGTAGTATAAAATTAAAGCACACAACACGAGTGGTGTGAGAAGCTAGGACATTGTACAATGGGTCAATTCGACCTCCGGGTATTGTACTTGTCACAGTTGACAACTACACGTCTTCTAACCTAGCCTAACCTAACCTTTATAGCCTGAGACTATTTGACAACCATTATTTGCAGTGTAGAAAACTCTTTTGTTGGGAAGACATAGAAATTTTACAGTAACATTCTTTTAAGAAACATATGTAAGGCTCTCACAGATCGGCTCTCCTATTTTCATTTTATATGTGTAGTAAGTTAGGTTAGATTTAAGGGACAAGCACTATACCCTTACGTCAAAATTACCCATTGTAAATTCGTCCTTGAAGAGAAAGAGAGAGAGAGGATAGTGAAGGAAACAGGGAAGTTGGAAAAGGAGAAGAGGTAGAAAAAGAAGGAAATAAAAGACAGAGGAAAAAGTGAACCACAAACACAGAAGAGAGCGCAAGTGTGACCTTGATACCCTAACATTTCTCAACGAACTCAACATATTTATGAATCTATGGAGAACTCTAAAGTCGGCTGCCTACAGAGAGTCCAAACCTTCCAAGAAGCCTCTGCTATGGGTCCTCAACCTACTAAATACTTGATAGTAACAGAGAAGGTGTAGGAGTAGGCGAGCACACTACCTACTAGATAAACTACGGCGACTACTAATTATTTACTAATTATATGTGTATTAACTTTACTAAATCAAAATTTTCTTGTCAGTTAGATAATGGGTGCCTAGGATAATTGGGTTACGACCTCTATGAACATCTATTGGGGCTGTTTGACGTTTGTATGTCGTATGTTGTTCATTTTAGGTGGATTATTTTGTATCGCTTGAATCATCTTAACTTTTACAATTGATAACCATGAAGATAATTTTTACCGCTACTTACTGCACTACTCTGGTTTGTACACAAGCACTTCAACCACTGCACTATGCAAGCGCATCAAAAACGGCACTATCGAAATTTTTAGTTAAAAACTGCACTAGCAACTCCTTGATACTTTTTCTGCCAGTCAATAAAAACTTTGTTGACAATCTAACGAAACACATAATATCAGTTGTGTGTGAATAAAAGTTTTCAGCATTTGTATCACTTTTAGTTGTCGTCCTTTCCTCTTTAAAACTCGACATTGTTTGCCAGTTTCCACGTTATTTTAATTTATTTTGTTTCTGTTTTTCTCATTCAGAAAAATCATCAGGGGATTTCCGCTGTCGTTGTTTTTAATTTTTCACTGCACTTGCACTATTGTTTTATTTAAGTTGGGCATTAGAAAGTCGAGAAGAAGAATAAGTTATCGTTACCGTATACCACAAACATTTGAAGGACCCTAAGGATATCGCGAGAAACTTAAAAGAGAAAAGAAAATTATGAAAACAAAACTGATGAATTGAAGCCGACTATTTAGGATACCGTACGACAAAAGTCTGACTTTAAACTGGACGTCCACAACATGGGTAGTGAGAGAAGTTAGGTTCTAAGCCTGACTAAAGGGTTTTAATAATTAACTAAGTAAGCAATTAGATGTTGACTAAGTCAAAAAGATGTTGACATGGTTTACTGCCCACCATCCATTAAACGAAACGAAAAACAATGTGTAAAATCTTGTAGTTTTGATTGGATCTCTATAATGACTCACATTTTATGGAACGATAATATAAGCTCCACAATTAAAAGTACTGATTGACAGATTGACCGTAGTGTAGTAGGTAGTGTGTTCGCTTATTAGATGTAAAGCCCGGGTTCGAGCCCCAGGCCAGACATCAAACGAAATATGAAAAAAAAAATTATTTCTTCGGCGACTTCCTCCCAGCAGATTTCTGGCAAAAACTCTGAGAGTAAATAAACTTGCCATGAAAAAGTTTCTCAAAATCTGTCGTTCGGAGTCGACGTTAAACTCTAGGTCCCGCCATTCAAGTATAAAATTAAGGCACACAACATGAGTGTGTAAGAAACTAGCCCGTAATCCTGACTGAAGGGCTGTAATGGCCAATTACGTACGTACGTACGATTGACAGTAATTTGTCCTGAGGAAGGATTGGTTTGGATTGCGCTAATTCAGAAATATTTCATTTTATTATATTATTAGTAATTATATAGTCCCGAGAGAGAATTCCTAGACTCGTTATCCTTATTCTAAGCTTATTGAAATTTGTGTTGTATTTCAAAATGAAAATTCAAAACTTATACGTAAAGCTGGATTAAAAATACTATGAGATAAAGATTAATATATTCATACTGTCTAGTTCCTTGTAGCGCCTTGTTGGCATAAGAAATGTCCTTCCCATTGACTTGTATACCACAGTATGATTTTTAAATCAAATCGAAGGATTTCTTTCAGTGTAACTTTTATTTTTTCTGGGCAACTGTACCTTTATTTAAATAAATATCTCTGAGCATTGTTTACGTGTTTGCTTGTGTACAACTACTTAAATATGCCGTTACAATGGTGTGGTCATCAGTTGGTTGAGGCAAACTGCTGTTGCTGTTATGCTATAAACACATTCGACGCGTCAAGTGCTGCACAGCATTTTATTAGAAATAGAATGCATGTGTGTATAAGGGAGTGATAATTTTAAAGGCATCATGTAAACTAACGCCGTTGCAGTTATTGCATACTTAGTCTAACTTCAATTTCTGCTTGCGGCAATGAAAGCAAAGAGTTCTGTTACTAAGGATGCTTCAAATGGAGGTTTGGGGCGCATCCAATATAATTATTAAAAATAAAAAAAAAAAACATTTTAGTGGCATAAAGTGGTTATAAACAGTTCATTTTCAATTATTTTACTTACACTTTGACGGTGTCGCCTTTAAAATAATATAAATAATGCTTGGCTATGGCGGAAATTTCAAAAATTGTTTGCATTTGCAGAAAAATTTTTCAACATGCACACACACTCCCAAATGAAAATTTTTTATTCTCTTCCTTTTGTGCTCAATCTACATATTGTTTATTGTTCGTTTGTTTGCTTTTGTTATTATTAATTTTTCTCCAGAGAGGACAAAAGGGCTGCATAGTTTATGCTTTTGTTTAAAGAGCTTTTTTTGCCAGATATTTTTGTTGTTCTGTTTACATAAATGTTTGTAATTGTTACTGTTGTTTCTTCATACTTGTACATTAATTTTAATTTTTATTTTCGTTTGCATTTTTTACTCGTTTTTTAATGGTTTTGGTGTTGGTGTTTTTTATAGCGCTGTTGCATGAAGTGTGTTGTCAAGTATTAAATAAAAAGTCCTTAAAACCAAAATTTCTCTTTGGAACTTAAGTTTACTGACCACAGTCAGGTAGAACTATAAAGAAAACGTGTAAAGCTGTGATTTTGATAAAACTTTTATTTCACTATAATGCTTGGAATTTTGACACCTCCAGGCAAATACTACGCACTAAACATTTATTTGCTCTCTGAAGGCAATGACTTTTGCACAATCTCTTCAGGGTTCATCGAGTCTTACATAAACCAGCTTTGTCACTGAAGAGAATTTTGCTCGAAAAATTAACATTGAAGGCCCATTCAGCATTCCACGGCATTGTGAGTGATCAGTCGGTCTTAATTGTTTGGATGGATGGGGATGAAAAACGAAGAGTTAAATATGCCAACTTAAAATAAAAGAAAAATTCCGATTCTTCTCCACAGTTCCTTTCAACGCCTATTAGTTTAGGATAGGTTAGAGGACGTGTACTTGTCAACTAATCTAAGTGACAAGTACAGTACCCGGAGGTCGAATTGACCCATTGTACAACGTCCTAGCTCCTCAACACCACTCATCTTGTGTGCGTTAATTTTATACATGAGTAGCGGGACCTATAGTTTAAAGTCGACTCCGAACGACAGATTTTTGAGAAGCTTTTCATGGCAATTTTTACTCTCAGAGTTTTTGCCAGAAATCTGCTGAGAGGAAGTCGCCGAAGAAATATTTTCACATTTTCGTTTTTATGTCTGACCCGGGATTTGAACTCGGGTCTTTCGTGTAATAAGCCGACACACTACCTACTAGACCACGGCGACTTTAATACAGCGCCTATTACAGGATCGAATTTCGCCTACAAGCACTGCCTGATAGCTATCAACTATCTCGTGCAATGTTACCTAAATCCTGTTTTCAGACTTGACCTGATGAATATCAAAAACTTTTGATATTTGGGTGAATAGTGTGATTGCCAAGCCCTCTCTCTCTCTCTCTCTCAGGTAGTGTTTGTGAGTGAAATTCTATGGAGTAATAGGCGCCTAACGAAAGCGATAAATAATTAAATGAATAATAAAAATCAAAGCAGAACACCAAATCTGTTCTCATAAGGAAATATAAGAAAGGACATGCAAAACCGTGTGACCCCTTTAAACATATTCAGATCGTCGCATTTAATCCTTAAATCTTTTACATTTGAAAGAACAAAAAAATCGCTAAAATTATATTAAAAATACTAATATAGCAACACTTACGCTTGATAATAGTTGATGGTTGGTTTGTTATCCTTTCTTGGTTTTGGGATTTTAACTCTCTCTAGTCATGGTTGTTTATTCTTTAACCGGGCTTTGTTTTAATACAAAAAGAAGGTGTGCTAGAGTGTTACTTTCTCGTTTTCTCTCCCTCTCTCTCTCTCTCTCTCTCTGTCTTTTAAAATATTTCGTTTTTGTATTTTGTTAAGTTAAATATGAGAGACAAATTGTTAAAGGGAATTTACAGCAGCATAAAGCAAATACTGCATCATACAATTGTAACATGTGACAAATGCTTATAAGCATGAATGAAAAGGAAGTACGAACGTACAAGTACAATAAAAGCAGTATTTTTTTTTCAAAGACAATATGCAAAATAAATTGAATTAATGTTATAATGGTCAGATACAAGTATAAAAAGGAGCCGAGCTTAGACAACTTTCGGAATCCTAGAGTAAAATTCATTTTCATAACTTATTTGCTAAAGAGTATCGTCAGGGAGATTATTGAGTTGTGCTTCAGAATACGCTCAGTAAAAAATAATTTTGCGCGGTGAATATGGTTTAATCCAGCCTTAAGATCTTATGACTATGGCGATCGATAAATAAGTTACTAGCGGTTGTTATATAACCATATTAGAATGCTTAGAGTCGTTATCATGTTTGAAGATGATATCCGTAGTCTGTAATCCTGTTCTTCTGCAGTAGTGGTAAAGTCGTCGTAGTCTAATAGGTAGTGTGTTGGCCAACTAGACAGATCATAAGCCTCCAACAAAAACGAAATAATATTTCTTCGACTGATTTCTGGCAAAAATTCTGAGAATAAATAAAATTGCCGTGAAAAAGTTGCTCAAAAATCTGTCGTTCGGAGTCGATTTTAAACAGGAGGTCTCACCACTCATGTATACAATTAACACACACAACGTAAGTGGTGTGAGAAGCTAGGCCCTCACTCTGATTGAAGGGTTGTAATGACCATTTATGTATGTGTATATGTATGTGTATTCTAATGCTATTACCTTAATTGTTCCACTAACAAATGTATTTCAAACCCATTTGAAAAACTATCGTAATGTGCTTGTAATCAAATTAAATACGGATATGGAATGAAAACAAAATTATGCTTGTAAATGAAATGTAATTTCATATAATTGATAGCAAGGGCCACTTAGATATTATGACGGATTAATTTGTATTTAATAATGTAGTCGTTAATGTAATCCTCATGAAGGAAGTGGAAGAAAATTTGAAAATAAATGTAATTAAGAACAAAAAGAAATGTGAGTAATGAAACGACAGCAATATGAAGTGAACTTAAACTATGTTAGGCCATTAGTTAATGTAATTGCTTAATTGAACTTTGGTATTATAATATGACACTTTTGTTAAGAATATCCTTTAAATTCTAATGTGGAATTCATAAAGTATTTTTTTCGTTGTTGTAAGTCTATCAATTTAAGACTTCCTTCTTAAGCAAATGCCATCCTCTTTCTTTTTTTTCATTTCTTTTTTTTTTCTGACCAACTTAACGTTTTAGCCTTAACTTATTGTTAGGCAAACCGACAGAGCATTAACTTGTTGAATGACAATTTTTTTCTTTCTATTACGTTTACTTTTCAGACACCCCGTAATTTACTGTAATTTTTTGTACATTTTTTTCTGTTTCTATTTAAGACCTATGAGGGCTTTTATTTTCGTTAGAAAGTCACATAAAAGCTGACAATTGAAAGAGCAAATGTAGAGAGAGAGAAACAGTTTTTTGTTTTGATAAATAAAAGACAGCTGTTGATGGCCATGGATTGAGGTAGACACCCTTGCATTTTGAAAGGCAGTTGAGTTTCTTTGTTCTGTTATGCTGGACGGAAAGCTCACTTGAAAAATGAAGAAGAAAAAATCTTGGAAACAGAATGTAGTCTTACTCGAATTGGACGATTTTGTAAACGACTTAAGATAATGGGGTTTTAAAACTAACGGGTGGGTGATCTATCGGTTTAAATTTGAACCGAGCAATTCTTATGTCATTCTGTTCTGTCACAAAATGCATTCTATTGAACGTAATCAAGCGATTTACTCTTGAGCAATGTTGGAATTTATTGGGCCAGCGAGAAACTGCACGATGATGTTAATTTTCTAAAAAAAAAAATATCTTTTCGCATGAAGCCCATTTTCATCTTGGAGCGTACGTAAGCCCCTTAGCTGGGGCTCAAACGTCACACACGTGGTCTTACAGAAGCCTATGCTCCCATTACAAGTGCCTGTTTGGTGCGGCTCGTGGAGCGGAGAAATTATTGGCCCACATTTCTTTGAAAACGAGAATGGCGCAACTATTACGGTCAATGGAGATAAGTATCGCACCATGATAACAGATTTTTTGTACCCGCTCTTCATGCTATTGATGTGAACAATAGGATGGTGCAACTTGCTACACATCTCATGCCACAATCGACTTATTGCGTCGAATATTTCAAGGCTGTTTAATTTGCGGAAATGATGATGTCAATTGGCCGCCAAGAAACTGCAATTTGTCATCGTTGGACTATTTTCTGTGGGGCGCCGTTAAAGAAAAGTGTTATGCCAACAAACCAGAGACAATTGAGCTTTGGAATGCCAACATTTGTAATGCCATTGCCAAAATACGACACCATACATACATACGTACATACATAATTGGTCATTACAACCCTTAGTCAGGATTACGACCTAGTTTCTCACACCACTTATGTTGTGTGCGTTAATTTTATATATGAGTGGTGGGATCTAGAGTTTAAAGTCGCCTCCGAACGACAGATTTTTGAGAAACTTTTTCATTGCAATTTTATTTACTCTCAGAGTTTTTGCCAAAAATCTAGTCGCCGAAGAAATATTTTGTCATAATTCGTTTAGTTGGAGATGTCTGACCAGGGGGTTTGAACCGAGGCCTCACACACCGAGGTAGCACACTACCTGCTAGACCACAGCAGCCCATACACTCGAAAAAAAGTACGAAAATTGGTCCGATCGAATGATGTACAGTGTGGCAATGTCTACAGCCATCAATAAATTAAATTTGTTACATTTGTGGAAATTGTTTTTGTTTATACTATGTGCTATCCATTTATCGATAATTCTATTCGTTTGTTATCTCATAAAGATTTCTAACCGGTCATCAAAATCCTTGTATACAATATACATTTTAAATGCAATAAAAACAAATTACATTAAACAAAAAGTTCCATAACAATGTGACTCTTGTAATGGTTATGTTTCTTATCATAAAATTGGTTTTTATGATTATCACACCCTTTGTGATTATTAATTAAATTTTATATGAGACCTCTGCTGTTTTTTTGCTCTTCTTATTCTCTGTACTTTTGTTCATTTTTATAACCAATAATCGTAATAAACGTATTAATACTTATACGCAAAAGGAATATGTATTACTTTTCAAAGATATTTTCCTTCATAAATATGGTCTTTATATTCTGAATAGCACGTATGTGCTGCATACAAATAATAATGACTCTTAAGGGGTCCTTTTGACATTGAAACGAAGAAAAAAAAAAAAAGAAATTGATTTTCTCTATATACAAAATCAATCTGAAATCTAAATGTTCATGTTTAAATATGCTATAAACGTGTGAACATACATATATGCATATTGCGATATTATACGACAGGGTAATAAGGGATAGAGACTAGAAATTTCTTGTTATAAGTGATGCTTGACGCCAATGAGACAAGATATCCACCATTTTGTCACAGTTTTAAATTAAGCCGCTCTCTTGGATTTTGGTTTGTAAAAACATTAGGACTACAGACTTCATATTTCCAATAGACAAGTATTATTATCGGGCAAGAAAGATTCACAAAAAATTTTTAACTTAGTTATCGAAATCCTAAGAAAATCATTGCCAATGGGAATATCCAATATTCTTCTTCATCAATTTCTGTTCCACAGCATATTGCTCAGAAGATGAAGGTTCAACTCTTAATTGGTCATTACAACCCTTTAGACAGGAACACTACATAGGTTGTCACATCACCCTTGTTGCGTGGGTTAATTTTATACATGAGTGGCAGCACCTACAGCTTAGAGTCGACTTCGAATGACAAATTTTTGTGAAATCTTTTAGTCAATTTTATTTTATTTCCGTTTTTGTTTAAGATGGTTGTATCCATTGGTTGAACTAAGGACTGCCGTCTAATAAGCCAACACAGTACCTAATGGACTATGGCGACTTTAAGCTTTAATTCGACAATCAGAAATACAGCGGCTCTTATAATTTTGTGTTACACTTAGTCTACCAATACCTATGCACAAAACAAAATTCTGTAGTAGTGACGTGGAAAGTGCCACCGAAATGATTATATAAGCTTAGAGTATCTTTTAATGAAAACCTAATGAAAATTCGATATGAAGTCTTTCACTCTAATTAACCTAATGAAACTGCTTGACGCGTGGCCACGGTTCAAACCCCTGGTCAGACATCTCCAACAAAACGAAATACGAAAAAAAAATTTCTTTGGTGACTGGCTCTCAGCAAATTTCTGTCAACAATTCTGAGAGTATTGCCTTTAAAATGTAGGTCCTGCAACTTATGGATAAAATTAACATACACTCAACATCGGTGGTGTGAGAAGCTAGGTAGTAATCCTGACTGAAGTGTTGTATGACCAATTACGTATGCGTGTATGAAGAACTACAACAAACAGAGCGGTCTGAACGACATACACAGGACGAAAGGATTCAAGTGTCTTGGGACAACAGTAAGATGGAAATATAGGCGAATTGCAGGCTTGCAGTCATTGCAGATTTGAAGTTATACACCCATATCGGTTTACGGCGAAGTGGTAGCTTTGGTAGCACACTTAGGCAGGCACAATCTCTGTATTGATCGAATTCCACCAATCTTATCGAAGAAGTTGATTAACGCAGGGCCTGAACAATATCCATAGCTGATGTATTAATTAGAAATTTTTCTGATTCTAAATTTTTAATAAGAAACGCACTCAAAGCTACTTGTTATGTTCTTAAGCTACTTCTTTTTATTATTTTTTGATCTCTTTTTTAACAAAGACACAGACAGAAAGAAAAAATAAATGAAGAATTTCTATTCATTTTTGATGTGCATTTTAATGATGTGCAGCTATGAAGAGAACGTACATGAATAATGAAAATTATTTATATGGGAGGGTAGATAATAAAAAAAAAAGAAAGGAAAATAATAAGAAATAATAAGAAATAAATAATAATAAGAGCGATACAATGTTCAACATATACACATAAACTCGAGCTGATTGAAACACACACGCACTAAAAAAAGTACACAAATACAAACAGTAATAGTTTATTAAAAATGATACTCTTTTTATATGTGACATATAACGTGTACGATTATTAAACTACTCTTTAGTCAGTAGTTCTCTTTTTATAGCTTACACATACACATGTATCTACACACTGAGCAAAAGGTTATAAGCTTGTGTGTATGTATGTTAGTGGCTTTTATGGGAACCTTAAAAATAATAATCAGTCTTCATATACAAAGCAAACCGTACATACATATGTATTCATTTGCAATTTATTTACAAATACTTATTTATATATACCACATACATACATATGTGCTCATAAATACACACACACATAAATATGTTGGAATATAGAAATCCATAAACAGATGCAAAGCAAAGTTATAATGCCACTACAAAACTGAACATCTAGTCAGCAAATAATACAAGCAATTTCTGGCTTGCAATGACAATGTAAGAAGTATAGTTGCCTGTATTATATGCAACATGACACAGTGGGGAAGTTTGAACATAAAAAAGAAGAGAAATTGAACTTGTTGAACCACAGGACGTTCAGTTCATAATTTTCAAGTGAAAACATAAAAAGTATTTTGTTGCGTGGTACTAGTGCGGTGAATTGATGACAACAGTTCTTACAGATTAGTATTCGAAAATGCGACCCATGACTTCAAATCATAACGCACACCAAGCAGTTGTTACTTTTCAACAATTCTGTAACAATTTTCCTTCATTGCTAGCAACACATTTTGTTCGAAGAATATTTCTTCATATTTCGTTTTGTTCGAGATGTCAGAGTTGGGGCTCCAACCATAGCTGTCGTTTAATAAGCAAACACAGACCTACTAGACTACGTCGGCCTCATAGTGAACCGATAAGATAAACTAAATTTTTCAAAACGTTAATCAAGAAGTGTAGTCGGCGTAGTCTAGTAGGCAGTGTGTTGGCTTATTATACGTGAATCGATGGTTCAAACCCCAGGGCAGACATCTCCAACAAAGCGAAGTATGAACAAATATTTCTTCGGCTACTGCCTGTCAGCAGAAAAAGTTTCTCAAAAATCTGTCAACCGTAAACTCATGTATAAAATTAACACACATAACATAGGTGGTGTAAGAAACGAAAGGCCCGAGTTCGAGTTCGAATCCCCGGTCAGACATCAAAACGAAAAATATGAAAATATTTCTTCGGCGACTTCCTCTCAGCAGACTTCTGGCAAAAACTCTGAGAGTAAATATTGCCATGAAAAGCTTCTCAAAAAATCTGTCGTTCGGAGTCGACTTTAAATTATAGGTCCCGCCACTCATGTATAAAATTAACGCACACAACATGAGGGGTGTTGAGAAGCTAGGCCGTAATCTTGACTGAAGGGTTGTAATGGCCAATTATGTATGTATGGTGTAAGAAATCCTGACTAAAGGCTTATAATAACCAATTATGTATGTGATATTAGAATAACTAATTTTTTCAAATCCATCCTATTGTGCAAATGCACTTGCATTTATGCATGTGCTCCTTCCTACGTAGATATGTAAGCCAGTGTCGTATGTGTGTGTGTGTGTGTATGTATCACATGCCTGAGTGGTAGCAGTATGTTTAGTAAACTACTTAAAATTGATGAATATGCAACTTTTAATGATATGTCAGCTACTGGTAAATGCTTCAAACTACAAAAAAAAAGTATCGGAGAGAGAGAGAGAGAGTGAGGGACCTTATACCTATATTTCCAATGTGTGTGTGTGATAATATGCACAATATGCACTTTTCTATATGCTATATACTGTAACAAAGGCAAACAACACTGTGTGTTGTAAAAAATACATGCACTTATAAATATATATGTACACTTTATATACATACATTATGTATGTATGTATATAAAATAAATCCATATATATTTATACACTATATTTAAAATATCTGAATATTCTGAATGTATGAATGAATGCAAATATGCCTTTATAACTTTATAGACATGTACTAACATGCACTTAAAATGAAACCTAAAAAAAGCATGTGTCAGTACAATTCATATTGTCTAACAGAGAAAGAGGGATAATAAATATGAACATGTGTAACCGGTTTCATGCATTTGTAAGAGACATAGAGACAGCCAGTGAGTGTGCAAAGGATTTGGAAAAGGCGAGAGAGTGTATGAGAGTAGGAACAATGAGGAACATTGCATTTGTGCGTATGCATATATATTTATTTATATTTCAAGTGTGAATGGTTTTGAATGTAGGTATGTATGTGTGAGTGAAAATGTGGCCATAAAACTTATACTCATTCGACACACTTTCAACACAATATGATGAAGCAAACAAAAAAAAATTCAAAAGTGTGCAAGTGAGTGACAACAGTCAAGGCTGTAATAATAGGAACATTCGAAAGAGTACAAAAATATTATTGTAAATGCGGAATAAACCTCGTAGTATTTACTGGCAGGTGGACTTGACTTCGGAATGTGAACTTACTTTTACGTTCTTTCCTATCCAAGACATTGCCAATTAAATTTTCAATGCTTAAAACGCCTATGATAGCTGCTGCAAAAATTATGAAAAATATTCTGGCAAAACTTAAGTTCCAATAGAGACCTCTGCAGCGCCATCGGTTATGTTTGAAGCAGCAACAGGATGATAATCAAAAATAAAGTTCGATTGGAGTCTTCAAAGTAAAATAAGAGTAGTTAGGTGATTGTTAAGATTCGAAGTTGGCGAATTTGATTTGTTTGGGCTACGTTGGATTGAAAGGAATTATTTTATGGCGTTTCTCTTTTGCTCCCTGGAGCCATAAGAATGAACATATATTAACCACAGCACAAAAAAATAAATTGTCTGCAATTGTCTTCCCCTCCAATTAATCCAACTAATCTATCCAGTCCCTTGCAGTCATCGCTCTCTAGTAGGTAGTGTCTTGGATTATTAGACACGAACAAGTGGTTCAAATCTTGGTTTAGACATCTCGTGCAAATGAAATATAGAAAAAATATTTCTTCGGTGCCTTTTCTTGTAGTAGCCTTCTGGTAAACATCCGGAAAGTAAATGAAAATGATCATGAAAAATTTCTCAAAAATCAGTCGTTCGGTGTCGGCTTTGAACTGATGTTTCCGTCACTCATGTGAGAAATTTGTACACACAATATAAGTGATGTGAGAAGCTAAGTCGTAGTCATAACTAAAGAGTTGCAGTGACCAATTGTTCTTGTATGAAATCCCCTGATATTCCAGAAAGGATTCATCAACTACGAATTACATGGGAAGGTCCTGAGAAGAGATTGTATTCTTGTTGTACACTTTCTCCTCTACCACATTCATTACAACAACAAAAAACATTTTCCTTATATAATGTTCTAAGCAGATGGCGCTCTTATTATAAACTAGACCTGTATAGTTGGAAAATCTTGATTAATGAAGCTGAAGGAAGCAAAGATATAAGAGGGAGATAGAGGTGATGCTTTCTGACTGCTTAACTAAACTCCAAGTAATGACGATGAATAATTATGGTGTTGCTGGTCGGTATATCGTCATTGAAATGTGGTTTATTGGGGGAAGTTAACAGCTCCAATTGGTCAAGTCCGCAATTCTAAAAGTGTTGGGATAGTGTTACTCCATAGTCAGGTAAAGAGTGTGCCATATCAAGAGTATACTGTTGGCATATCGAGCGTAGTTCTGTAGAAACTGGGATTTATCTTATACAATATGCGTTCAGTATTACACTAAATACCGTTTGGAGCTGAGAAAGAGTTGACCCTATTTGCCTTTTGTGTTGTCTATCACTACCGAATATCGGAGAAGAATGAACATTTAGGACCCGGAACAATGTTTGCATTGCATTAAAGCTGGCAAAGCCTGGAATGTATGCCCCACTTCTTTGAAGGCAGACCAATGTAAATTTGAAATTTTCTTCAATATTTTGGAGTAGTATTTACAATTGATCGGCAAAAAGAAACACCCATGTGTTAGGGCGATCTCTTCCTTTGTTTAGTATCTTACATCAATTCCACTAGAAACTGCTGGAATTAATTTCAAAATTTCTCTATTAGTACAGTGTACCTAGAACTATCACATTGTGTCATAAGTATGATGTCAGTCTCAAACTCACACACATCATTTTCAGTATCAGAACGGATAGTGTTGTATCCATCCTAAATATGTTTGTTTGTATTTGTGCACTAAAATTGCTTAAAAGAATACACACACACACATACACTCTCTGTGCTAAAGAATTATGCTGAATCACACACTACTTGATAAACCAACCCCACTCAAGAGCGACTCTGAACTGAAAACTGACTGTATGACAGTTTTCTTCTTGTTTTTGTTTTTTGTTTAAATATTAAATATTTTTTTGTTTTATTTTTTGCATTCTTTATTATTTTTTTTATCTCTTTTCTGTTTCTGTTTTTGTGTTTTTTTTTTAACTTTGGTTGACACATTTAATAAATCTAAAGTACAGTGTCAGTAAACCAAAGGATAATAATTTGTTTTCTCTTTCTGTTTCACTTTGTTTTTGTTTCTATTTTTGTAATTAATTAAAATGAAAATGCAACAAATTTATCAAAAGAAATATGTATACAGACTTATAAACGTATACCACGAAATATTTCAGTTTTAAATGTGGTGACCTAAAATATTTAAATAAACGGATTTATAAGGTCATCAGGGTCCTTAGATGCTTTTTAAAAACTACATACTTTGTCAAATCATCAGAGATAACCCTAGACAAAGACGTCTATTGAATGAATGGGCGCTGGTGCAGTTGGCAAGTGACCTTAATTTTCATTCAAAATTCATTTTCAGTCCTGAGACCTATTTCAGGCTAAATGGATACCTAAATAAACAAAATTATCGAATGTGGGACAATACGAATCCACGTGAGATCGAGGAGCATTCAATGCATACTGAAAAGATCACTGTTTACTAGGGATTTTGAGCTGCCGGCTTCATCGGTAAACACTTCTTTCATACAGGCCGGGACATCACAGTGGCAAGAACTACAAGACGATCTTCTTCATTTTATTTTGGCCTGAATTGAATGATCGGGATACCAAAGACATATGGTTTCAACAGAACGGCGCTACGCAGCTTATGCCACATTACATATTCTGCACAAGCGAATTGAAGACAAGGTCATCTTACGTGGAGGCTATGTGAACTGGCCACCAAGATCGTGCCATTTGACCCCATTAGACATTTTCTTGTGGGGCTTTTCTCACGTCACTGGTATATGCAAATATGCAGCAAAAACAGCATTCCTCAAAGCCAATATAACCCATGTCATCGGCCAAAATCAGCCAGATTTAACGGCAGAGTTGTGAACATTTCTAATGCGCTCTACCCAGAGAGGCCCTGCGGACATTTGAAACGTAATAGTATCAAGAGTTCTTCTAAACGAATAAAAATTTTCGATAATATCTAGTACTTAATGTAAGACCTGATTCTCCAATTTTGTTGCTCTGACCAGAGATGCTATCCGCTACCAGTAAGGATTACTCCTTGACTTATACTTGATGAGCTTGAGTTATTTCCTTATGAAATACATTAACGCCACAAAGTATGTATGTCTTCTAATGAAGAAGCGTTTTGTGTTGTAAACAAACGTTCTTTGAGTCTATAATGACAGCTTAGAAGACCTTCTGAAGCTATTTCTGAATAGTGTAATGAAAGACTTTACTTAACGTTTCATAGTAAAAGTTTGTGTTATTTCAATCACATCTGGATTTAGGATAGTCTCTGAAATTCTTGGGCACTATACCACGCAATCTCAAATATATTTTGAAATTTCAGACTGATTTAACAAACGAGTTTTCATCGTTGTGTAGAAGGTAGTGTGTTGGCTTATTAAGCCCCTGTTAGCCAAACTTCCACGGAACGTATAAAGAGAAAATACTTATTGAGATTACATTATAGGGTCAGCAATCGCTCTCATTGTTGTTTGTATTCTAAAACGAACACACTCTGTTACGTTACATGGACGTTTGGTTAATCGGGGTTTTTGACTCAGCTCTTACATCTCGGACAAAACGAAATCTAACAAAAAAATTTCTTTCGACAATGCCTCTCAGAAGTCTTAGGGGAAAAATACTGGAAGTAAATAAAATTTCCATGAAAACCTTCTTAAATATGTCACTGGCAGTCGAGGTCCAAATTGTAGCACCCGCCTCCTGTGGATAAAAATTAATAAAGATTACATGGGTGTTTCAAGAAGGTAGGTTGTAATTTTTACTAAAGGGCTGTAATGGCCAGTTAAGTAAATAAGATACATAAGCACCATTGTTTCTCGAAAACTTGAATTTGATTTTGATTTTATAGAGCGTTATTAACGGTGAAACATCTCTAAAGTTAGGGGAAAAAACAGAGCGCTTCTAAACCACTGTGCAACAAGCAATTATAAATTTTTAAATATTTTCAAGTATTTATGGACGTGTGCATATTTGTCATTGTGGATGAATGAATAGATGAATGAATAAATAAAAGTGAGTGAGTGGGTGAATATTGTACATTCCTTACCATAATATAGTTGAAGGGTACAACTACTCGTAGGAGTCTTTACAATGTTAAAAGAGGAAGAAAAAACAAAAGCAGTGGAAATGCTGCCAAAGCAAAAATTACACGCCAACAACATGTATTTGAAAAGATGTATGAATTTATGCTCATGTGGTTGAGTATATAGGGCTGGCAAGCCTTAAAACCTTAGTCAGCTTAAGGTGAGAATGGGGCTGCCGTGACAAATATGTATGTGGCTAAGAGAGACAGCTTTTGAGGGCTTGTTTTTTTGCCAAGACTTAGGATAAGTGCCACTACTTTTTATTTAAGAAGAAGAAAATAAAAAAGAAACAACAACAAAGGCGCTAAGAAAATGGAATTGAAAATGTTTCTTTATTTTGTACTCACTTGTATGAATAGCAAGGAGAGCTCCTTGTGTCTTATTATCTATTAATCAAGACAAGATGCAAAGTGGCTGGCCTAGAAGAAGAATGAGTTAAGGCAACAATGTTGGATGGTATTGTAAGTGTGGCCAGTTAACCTAGAAACCTTTCAAGTGTTGTCTTCTTTTGTTAATCTTTTGATTTTTAATTTTTTTTGTTTGTGTGTTTGTAAATGCTTTTGTTTTAATTAAAATACTTTTCCTTTTCTTCAAGTACTTTTCTTTGCTTAGCGGCTAAATAAAGTCCTTTCTTTTTAATCTTAAATTTTTATTATTTTCTTAATAAATTTTTATGCCTACTCTTTAAGCTATATACGCTTTAAAAAGTTATTCAATAGTTTGATCACGTTTTTGTTGATATTTGATTTTTTGATTATGATTTGCTGTTGTTGTTTTTAATCCTGGTTGTCATGTTGTTGCTGTTGCTATTATTGTTTGTTATTTAATCATTAGCCTGTTAGGGATTGTGAATCTCTCATTAAAATTTGATTATGTAGACAACAAACAAAAACAAAAAAAAAAAAAAGAAATACGAATTTTACATGAGTTAAAATTGATGGCTTAAGTGAATAAGGCAATAACAACCAATTATTTTACACAAATTCCTGGAGGACTAGAGAGACAACTGCTCCACATTGCTGTACAAAAAAAGCAATAGGTTTTGAACTGTCATATTAACGCTTAAAATATATACAAGGTTGTACAACTTTGTACTGAAATCGTTTATATTTCCCCTTTATAGAATTGAGGTTTATTGCTTGGCTTTGCAAAATAAGAGTCGCTAGATGTGAGTTAGAAGGGTGGCAATCTCAATAACAACAGCTCATGCTTCATTCTATTGAATAATACTAGATATATTGGCAAACAAAGCAATGAGCGCAAGCCATGCAACAAGACGCCTGAGTCGTTGGCGCATCGTCCCCTCTGCCCACTCCTCTATTTTGGAGATTGATCCGGAGGCTCCAATGGATATGGATTAGTTAGATAATATTGGAATATTGTTTTGATAGGGGTTTCAACTTTCTGATTCCGAGCAGGAGTGACTGGGCCCCTGACACGATCGTCTCCCTGGAACGTGTATACCAATGTCGCCAAACTCCGGTGGGTACCGGAGTCTACTCTGGGAAACTGAACCTGAACATTTCACTTCGGCTGCAGGACTATTTCAGCGTGTTTCAGGCGAAAGTAATGGCCACCTACGGTGTACCTTTCACCGGCATTCCTGGGTCAATGAGGAGTTCTGCTCCGCTACTAGGCTCACTTGGCCCTCAATGGATAGAAGGCGCACCAACTAGTTACTTGGACTTGGTCGTAACATCATCTCGATCACAGTGGCCATGCTTACAGGTCCTTGTGTTACGGGAAGACACGCGGAAAGAATGCAGCTCCCATTTAACGACTTTTGCCATGTGTGCGAATCCACGAGGAGGTCGAGTAGACTGTTATCCACTTTCTTTGTTAATGCCCATCTTTCGCGAGGTGCAGATATAGGTTATTTGGCTTTCCAATCCTTGTCACCTTGACGGAGCTATCGTCCATTGATGTCAAGGATATAGCTTCGTTTATCAAGCATATCCGGGGGTTGAATCCTCTGATCTCGTCTTATAAGCCAACATACTACCTACTAGAGACATACTACTACTATATAGAGACTCTACTGCTTAATTTATTGAGCTTTATGCTTATACAAAGCAAATGTCCTTTATTCCGTTTTAATACTCGTACTGAAATTCTTTTCAGCCTTGTAGTATTTTATGTAATTTTCGTTGTTGTTATTGTTGCTGTTGTTATATATCACGTATATATATATTTTTTTGTATTTTCTGCCTTCTCGATTTTCATCTCTGATATTTGTATGACGTTTTGTCAGGTTTAATCATTAATTACGTTAAGATACACATGTTTCGACATGTGATTGCCAAGAATATTTTTCCCCACAAAACTTTTTCTCCCACACATTATTTTACTTTTTATTTCTGTTTGCATTTCGTTTCGTTTCATTTGTTTAAGTTTCTTTTTGTAATTTTTCATTTTTATTATTTACACTGGCATTGGTCTTAATTATGGCTTAAGAATTACAATACACAGGGGCAACTTGAAAGGAAAAAAATGATTTAAAACAACGATGAAAGAGAGGGATATACGAGCTATGCTTATACATTGAATGAGGTATGTTAGAAAGTTAAGTATTTCTGCTTTGGTATCGTATGGTCTGTTTTGGGGCAATTTATCCCCCTTGTTTAACTACGCCACTGTTGATCATTCATTATGAAATTGACCTTTAGTTCGTGCGGTTTTTCTTCTTATTGTACTCGGATGTATTTATGCAAGTAAAAGAAAAGAAAATTATGAATAAAGTTTCGTCGTGTTTTATTTTTCTTTTTCATTTTGTTTTCTGTATTTTTACGTTTTTATTTCTTCTTCTTCTTGTTTTAATCACAAAGAAAACTTAAGAAAATTGCTGTGGTGACCACATGAATAAATAATCATTTTTCTTTATAATTTTTCATTTTATTTTCTTTTCGTTTCGTTTTACCTTTAAATGAAATAAAAGCCGTGAAAGAAAGAACAAGAGAAAGAAAATTTAAGGACGGTTATTAACGTCAGAAAATTTTAAAGTGAAGGAAGGAGAGTGAAAAAATATTTTGAGTATGGATGTGGTGAGAGCTCGAGGAAAATTTGTTCTTTTGTGGGTGTTTAGTTGAGGTAATTTTTAAATTAAATTTAAATTGCAAATTATATGTACTTAAGAAAATTTTATAAGAAAATTTCATAAGAAACTTCATAAGAAACTCAAATTACAAGTAAAGACCGTTTCTTAAATACAAGGTACAAAGGATATGTCACTTATCAAATTTGAAAATCGAAAATATTAACACGCCTCCATTTAATACCTAAGTCAAGTGTGGGCTCTGAATATATGCACTCATGCTTCATTACAACCACATGTGCACACAGGAGGCAAAAAGTAAACGTCAATTCAGTAGTTTCTTGTGAAGAATTTTGGAACCGCATTAGTTGGCAATAATAAAAAGTCTAAATTGGTTGGCCTGGGGGTTGATCCAGCGTGCATCCTGCAATGCAGAATGGTGAGATACGAACCAGCAATCAGCAATGAGTATTCAAAAATATGATTAGATTCGAATTATATTCATAATTTCTGATGCTTATATGCGTTCATACTTATTTTAATGTCATACTCATACTATTCATATTCAAAGTTTGAAGTACTTATCGTACTCATACTTAACAATACGCATGATGTTGTTGATTTCGACTCTCCTTTACTGAGCATTTACTAGAATCACAAAATAATAATATAAATTTTTGTTATTAATTATAAGCTCATTTAAATTTAATCATAATAATACTTATTATTATTATGCAAATGCAAATTGTTTTGCAGTTTTTGTGTTTAATTTAAATAAATAATTACGAGATAATAAAAGCCTATAATAACAACAGACATCAAGGCCAATAAAATCAATTAATTTTGTTGCAAAAAATCACTTGGAAATGGATTTTTTTTAGTTTTGTTTGCATAAAAAAATAAAATAGAAAAAATAAAAAAATAAACAAACATGACTAAAATGTTTACATAATCCTTATTAATTTTAAATAATTATTTGAAAATTAAAAGATAATTTTTTTTTATATTTATTTTACTAATAATAAATACTAATAAATTTTGAAAAACATGATAAGTACACGGATTGGTTAAAGACAGATCAAAATCGGGAGTATTGGTGTTAGAAGCATGAGTAAAATTTCGAAACCTATGGAGAAACACGTGAGTATTTTTCAAACAAAATTTTATGCCAATGAAAGATTAACTCAATCCAACTTTGGCTGAAAGCACAGAAAATGCTACATAGCAGTACTAAATGCAACGATGGGAATTTGCCTCCTATGTGGTTTGCTCGATATAAGTATGGGACTGTGTAGTTAAGCAAGGCAAGATAAATGTGAATATAAGTCGCAGTAGTTAAGTAGGTAGTGTGTTGGCTTATTAGATGTGAGGCCACGGTTCAAACCGCAGGTCAGACATCTCAAAAAAAAAAAAAAACGAAAGATGAAAAATATTTCTGTGGCGTCAGCTTCTCTGCAAATTTTTGGCAAAGTCTCTGAGAGTATATAAAAATTGGCATGAAAAGTTTCTCAAAACAAAATCTGTCGTTCGGAGTCGATTTTAAACTCTAATTACTGCATAAATTAATAATAAAAATTAACACACACAATATATGTGGTGTGAGAAGATAGGTGGTAATCCTGACTGAAGGGTTATAATGACCAATTATGTATGCATGTAAATACCATTACTAGGTTATATTTGAACTTATGGCAATGAGGAGTTAAATGGGCTTACCAGGAAGGCATCACACTAGTGATAAAATTAAACGATGAATTTTGGAAATGTATACTCGGTGAAGAGGGAGATAGATCACGGCGGAGCAGACAAATAGATTGAAATAATCTAAACTAACTAACTCTTAAAGGAATAAGCATGTAACTATTAACAGAGCAACAGGGTTGGTTATCAAAGCAACTTGAATTCTGAAGTAGAAATGCTTTCTCTGGAATGAAATAATTTGTAATACGTATTGATAATATGTTTATCATACTAATATATCGCTACAGTTGTCTGGTAACGCTTTTGATACATTCTCGAAGTCAAAACCAATATTAGCTCTTCGCCTATCCAGACAAAGTGGTAAACGTGAGCGCAGTTTGAAGACTAAAGTATGGCAAGGCGTCACGTAACTTTCTGTAATTGATGCGATCTTTAGCTAAAAGCAGGATTTATATTCGTAAATTTACGAAAATTTACCAATTACGAAATAAATTTCATTAAATTCCTCAGGTTTTATTTATTGTCCTACGCTAACAAATTTTTTCCTGTATGAAGAGCTATGGACACATGTCCATACCATTTTACTTTGTTCGTATTTATGTACTGATGTTTCTAATTTATCTGCGTTTCATTTTTATATCGAATAAAAACACCTCCACTCTATTTTATTGCAATTTTTTCCATGAGCTTTTTTTTTAATTTAATTTCATTAAATTATTTTTATTTCTTCTTATTTTTCTTTATCTCTCACTCCCTCCCCATTATGCAGTTACAAATTATAATGTTTGGTTTTTTGTTTATGTATCCTGCTTACAGTTTGCTTCATGCACGCATGTGTTCTGGCGCCAGTGTAAGTTTTTAACCTCATAAAACTCATAATGTTTGTAATAAAATTTTGCGGTTGCTTTTATGTGTTTTTAGTTTGTATTTCAAATCGTCTACAGAGAGAGAGAGGTGGAGTGATTAGAGAGTGAGCGACAGAATGGCAGAGGAGAAATTAAAGTTTCCTTCTTTGAAATGAAAAATAAAAAATAAAAAAAGAAAAGAAAAATTCTGCTGAAACTAATTGAAAATTATTATGATTTTCTTTGGTTTTGTTTGTCTTGGTAAAAATTTTCTTTTGTTACGTTTTTCTTTTTCCTTTAATTTGATACTCTCGGTTGCGGAACTTAGCTTGACAGTCATAAAACCAAAAAGTTAAGAAAACGAAGAGAAATTAAAAAGTCGGTAAAATTCTTTCTTTAGCTGTTGCTTTAAATTATAAAAGTTTCGTTATTCTGAACATGTCAAGCAAAAGTATGGGAAGAGCGAAGGGGTTTATTAAGTACATAATCAGTTTCGTAGGATATACGGGCAGATATACGATATAAGTTTCGTTATTCTGAACATGTCAAGCAGAAGTATGGGAAGAGCGAATGGGTGTCTTAAATACATAACCGGTTTCGTAGGATATACGATATACGGGCAGATATACGATATAGGGATTGTACAGGCAAAACAGCACAGAAAATCTGGATGGAGGGCGTTACATTGTTATAGGTACTCACACAAGGCGCATTGAATTCTGCATGAGAGGCAGAAGTGAGGAAGAGGAGGAAACTATTCCTCACCTACTGAGCACGTGTCTACCATTATGCCTGCGGAGAAAAATGCTTCTTGGTGGACACATACATACATGATTGGCCATTACAACCCTTCAGTCAGGACTATGGCCTAGCTTCTCAACATCACTCATGTTGTGTGCCTTAATTTTGTACATGAGTAGCGGGACCTACAGTTTAAAGTCGACTCCGAACGACAGATTTTTTGAGAAGCTTTTACATGGCAATTTTTACTCTCAGAGTTTTTGCCAGAAATCTGCTGAAAGGAAGTCGCCGAAGGAATATTTTTTCATATTTCATTTTGATGTCTGACCTGGGATTCGAACTCGGGCCCTTCGTCTAATAAGCCAACACACTACCTACTAGACCACGGCGACTTCTTGGTGGACAATTTAAGCGAATTCTCAATGATAGATATTGGTAGTCTAATTCGTTTTAATCGGAGGCTCAAAATAGTTCAGAGATTAGGGCAAATGTTAAACTGTGGTAGTACAATAGATCCCATGTGGTCTAAGTACGTCGATCTAAACCCAATAAGTAGACAGCTACCCTCTACCTACCTACCTAACAAGCCCTATGAGGGCAACTGTCTATGTTGCCAAGGCAAAGGTTTTTTGTGCCGAGCAAAAGTACAATTAAAATATCTCAAGTCAGTTTGGTTTGAACGCTTCTCTGCCTCTCCATCTCTTCTTTCTCAAAGTACAACCTTACAGAGTCTTCATCGTTTGCAAAATGTCCTCGAGTTTCAACATCGATTCTTGATAT
This sequence comes from Sarcophaga rosellei, assembly GCA_930367235.1. Classification (NCBI taxonomy): domain Eukaryota; kingdom Metazoa; phylum Arthropoda; class Insecta; order Diptera; family Sarcophagidae; genus Sarcophaga; species Sarcophaga rosellei. The sequence continues at coordinate 35,743,369 of OV884019.1, forward strand.
TTCCCTCTGTGAACCAACCCCCAACTACCGTTCTGCTCCTTTTCCTCCTCTTCCAAGTTAATCCATTAACTTTTATTACTCCATCTTGTTGAAATGATCGTCTAACAATCTTAATGCTTACCCCATCAGTCCAGGGTACAGATACAACGGGTGCTTTCAACCACTTGATTCTAGCGCCCTTGTACTATAGATTCTCTCAAAGGCGCCCCCGTATCTTACACAACTCCAAGATTTTTATTTAAAACTCGTTCTGTGTCCATGTGAGAAGAGTATGCTTACTGCAACAGACCTTACGTTGAAGCTGCAAGGAATCTGTGATATTGTTGACATTGAAAGACTCCAAGAATAATTGGGCCGTTAGGATAGCTAAGGAAATGCAGTATTCATCAGAGACTTAAAATAGTTTGATGTAAATAAGCAAACCGATGATAGAGATCGCTATCTTCCCAACTTCTAAAGAACTCGTTCTCTGGAAATATCCATCCCTACTCATACTATTAAATACTGCCACTGCCAGAACTAGATGAATCCCCACTTTTGAACACCATGGTTTTAAATGCTAAAATTTCTTGCTCTTCATCGCACCCATCGTTTCTAATCTGCCTTAGAAAATCCAGTGTCTGACTGTCAATTGTAATCTCAAATGATTTACGAGTGAATGTGAAACATGTGCTATTGATGAGCGTAATTCATAAATTCATTCCATTTTTAAGGAAGTTCACCTAACACAATTGTGGAATGTAAGAAAGCATCGGTACTGCATGTATTTGTTTTAAAATTCTCATGAACTAGCAGCTCCTTGTCAAGTGTATTTGGAAAACAACTCATGTGCGACTTTATTATACACTACAGCAGCCAAGGGCTGTTTACAGAGTTTTACATACCACGATACGATCATCCCAGACAGTGGCATATTTCTAGGGCTGAGTGTAAAAACGTTGTTTGCATATGCTTTTCGCTAATCTGTACGTGTACACAAGTAAACGAATACGTTTGTCAGTATGTCGGTGTATTATTTTAAGGCATTAACTTTGCAAAATGAAAAAAAAAAATCTTATTTAATATCATCACACAATTTTTTTTTGCTGTTCTTTTCTCCTGAGAGTATATTTGCTCTCTTTCTCACTCGCTTTCTTTGTTTTGGGATTATTTTTGTAAAACTCATTGCAAATGTCTAAAGCCTCCAAAGATTAGACACAATTTTTTTACAGTCTTATTGTGTTTCTACAGCAAATATTTGCTGTTTTCTTTCTTGCTTTAGTTGTTGTTGTATTTCCTAAGAAAATAAATAAAATAAAATTGGCGAATAAGAATAAGAAAATGCTATAAAAAAATGGCTCAAACATACGCTTTCAAAAGTTTATGGCATTCATAGTCGTCTTAAGGTGTATGTGCGTGAAAGTAGGTGGTTTAATGTGTGTGTGTGCGTGAGAGTGTGTATGTTTCAATAGGTGTAAAAGTAGTCGGAAGGCATTGTTGCCTTTCAACTTTAACCCAGTAAAAGCTTCTCTAAACGTTGTCTCAGTAAAGTTCTTATAAAATTTTGAATAATTCCTGTGCCGTATTTCATCAGTGGATGGTGGACAGAAATTCGGTATTTACGTATGCCAACATTGATATGTTGCTATTCATTTGGTAGCTTTTGATAATAATTTTCTACCCTGAAGTATTCGGTTCTCTTAGGTGCATATATTGGTGATAAATGGCTTCTTTTGCTACAGCCGTCTAAGCACGTCAGGATCGGTTCTTTGCCCAGCAAGTGGTTGGATTTTTAGTGCGAACCATCATTTATTTATCATAACGATGATTCTCTATATGTAGGGTCAATCTGGTGTAGTATCTTCTTCCGGGGGAACACTAAATAATACTCTTCCCTACCTACCTTCTTAAGATGCGCAAAAACCACAGTTTTCCAAGAGTTCGTAATACTCAGAAAAGCTGTGACGTACAAATGAAAGCATTTTCAAAATTTGGCGTTTCGGATCTTCAACCTCATCCCTGGTCCCTTCAATAGTATTGTTCGCTATCATATTAAGATTTTAGTAGAATATCAATTAAGGAAATCATATTGGTTACCCCACAAACCTCCTCCATAATTTCCTCAAGGACATATTAGAACTGGTCACAGATAAGATTTTTTAAAATCCATCATATAGAGTCATTCACCCAATTGCTTTTTATGGGTTAATCCATGCGTGTGTGTGTTTGTGTTTGTAGGTATTTGTGCCTGTATGTGTTAATATTTTTTACAGGCATTTTATTTTTATACGCACTCCTCACTTCTTTTTAATTTCGTGGCATGTTGTAATACATTTTAAATGAGGCAACAACAGCCATTTTTATGTTTTCTTTTTTCATTTGCCTTTTTTTTTATGATTTAATCTAGAAAAAATATAATTAAAAAGAAAGTAAAAAAAAAATATAAATTCCGCTTGCATTTGTGAAAAAGAACTTCAATTGGCGGTGAAAACTGAAATTTTTTTAAAACATTTCATAAAAATTTTGATGAAATTTTAAGGTCTTTTGAAAGAGAAATATCAGTCCATGAATGAAGTGAAGAAACTCAGTGCTAAGAAACCCTTCAAAAATTCTATTGAAAAAAATACGAATTAGGAAATCTGATTACATCGATGGTCAATTGAATAAATCGCTCAAAAAGTTCCCAGTTTCCCTTCGAGAAGACGCATATGCGTTGTAATGATCTGATAGACAGTGTGTGGGCTTGTTAATCGTGATGCCACTGTTCAAAACCCAGGTCAGACATCTCTACGAAGACAAAATACGAAAAAATATTTCTTCGGCTACTTTCAGTAGATTTCTGGCAAAAGCTCAGAGCTAATAAAATTGTCATGAAAAGTTTCTCAAAAAAGTCTGTTGCATCAAAAGCTCTTGAAATCTTAAACTTAAGTGAAGTCTCTTAATATTTAATAAAATCGCCTTTAAAACTATAAAAACTTTTAAACTATAAAACAATAAAAAACAGAATTTCTATGTCTTTTTATTTTTTTTAATTTAAACAATTATTTAAAGTTGAAATTTTATGTCAAATAAAACAAAACAACACTTTATTTTTATGACTTTCACATCCATGCCACTTTTTTTTCTTGGCTTTTGAAAATGACATCCTTTCCATTCATTCTGTTTCGCATGTATTGGTTGTGTTTCTTTTTTTTATTATGGGTTTTAAATTCCTTTCGTTTTTTATTCTCTGCATCATTTTGCATTTTATTTTATGATAACAACAGGTGTTAAATGCGATTTAAAATTCATTGCATTTACAGTGTGTTAGTCAATGCAAAAAAAAAAAAATATAAGAGAAAAATAAGTGATGAGAGAAAAATAAATGATGAAAAACATCACTTTTAGTTAAACAAGTGAAGTAAGCTGTCTCTCTCACCTTCGATAACTTCCTGCATAAACCAATGAAATCATGTGTCATAGCTTTATTCTGTTATCCTCTGTTTCCGAGTTGCATGTCGAACGGAATCTAAAAACTGACGCCTTATACAATATCTTCTTATTCTCATACATATATAAAAATTAATATGTGTTTATTTGTTTGTGGGTTTGTTTGAAGTCTATAGACGGCTAAACGGCTGAACCGATTTTTTTGAAATTTTCACAGTATCTTCCTGTATGTCTGGAAGGAGTTATAGTTGAAATAGGCAAACAAAATAAAATAAAATAAATAAAAAAAGTATGAGTATTATTGTCTAACAAAATATTACGTATACGTCACCTGTCAGCTCTATGTAATTTTCTATTATTATGTATATAAAAATGAATGTTTGTTTGTATTTAAGTTATAGAATTGTAAACTATGCATTTAATCATGATCTTCAGCAAAGTTGTTGCGCATGGGCCGGGGAAGGTTTCTAAGTTGGTATAACCTATTTCCGACAGGTGGCGCCAATGAAAATTACTAAAAATGAATTAAATCGTAAACTGTGCATTTAATCATGATATGATCTTTAGCAAAGTTGTTGCGAATAATTTGACGGAGGTTTCTAAGTTGGTGCGTTTAATTTGCGATAGATGGCGCCACTGGGAATTATTCAAAATTAATTGAATCATAAACTATGCATTTGATCATGTGTTGATCGGACAAATACCAGACATTTTAGGATTCATTATTTATGATTTTAATAACATTTCGTATAACTCATTCCTGTAAAATGTCAATCACAAATTTGAAACATTTTAATTTTGGAAACTTTTTAAAAATGCTGTTGGGTTAAATTAGGTTGGGTGCATTGTGAGATTCTAATAAAGCAATCATACCTCAAAAGCGGCAAGCAATTGGTCGACCTAAACCTCAAGCACGGAAGAAAAGAGCATTACGAACCTCAGAATCAGACAGGCAACGAGTATTGAGACTGGAAAATCTTAGAGTACATGCCGCTGAGACCCGTTGGCATGAATCACTTGAACAACGAGAAGTGAGATTAGAAACGTACTACTCAGGCATGTTCGTCTGCATCATCTGGACAACGGGAATCACAAAACAGGAAAAACAAAATCAATAAAATGATTCAAAATTGGATATTTGTGTAATGTCTTTCCTTCAAATTTATATTAGTTGGTGGCGCAGCAACACGCGCAGGGTACAGCTAGTTTTTATATACAAAACAAATACAGCTGTTTATGAATTTAAGAGAACATAAAGGCTAAAGTTAGAATTACGGAATCTATGTTCATTTCTAGCATGTAAAAGCCAGTTAGAACGATTACCCAGCCGTAATGGAATTTAGGTAAATAATTGCATTATTTCCATTTTCTATACACGAACGTGTAGTCACCGTAGTCTAGTAAATCGTATGTTTGCTTATTAGAGGTGAGGCCACGGTTCAAACCCCAGGTCAGACATCTCTAACAAATAAAGTTTGAAAACATATTCCTTCGGCGATTGCTGCTCCGCGGATTTCTGGCAAAAGCTCTGAGAGTAAATAAAATTACCATGAAAAGTTTATCAAGAATCTGTCATTCGAAATCGACTTGCGGGACTATAGGTCCCGCTACTCTTGTATAAAATTAACACACACAACATAAGTGCTGCGAGAAGCTAGTTCATAAACCTGACGAAAGGGTTGTAAGGACCAAATATGTATGTATACACGAACGTACATACATTCCATTGCGTTCCATGAACGTTCGACTAATTCTACAATAATTCAACCGCTATTCCTATACGTGATTAGAGGAGTTGATTGCACAGTGCACACTGTTTGTTTTAACATGTTAACATTATGCTCAACTTTCCTCTCTTCCTTTCTCTCTGTATCCCTATACCGCTTTTGTTTATGTTTTTCTATAAGAGTGTCCCTTTGGTTAAGATGTAGGATGTGTCCTGGTATTTGTTTTTATTAATATTTTCATTCATTTTTTATGAAAACGGGAGCGAGTGACTGCACTGTGCTCTTTGCCTTGAATTTTTATGGTGAGTTTATTTTGGCTTTTCTATTAGAGAATTATTTTATTTAAACTGGTTATTCATTGCATTTTTTATGTTTTATTTTGTTTTTGTTTTCTTAATTCACCAACAAATTTCAGTTGCATTGAGTGTACTCAGCTTTAGAGTTTTTCTATTTAAATGGGCGAGAATAAAAGGTCAATCAGCAAACATTTTTTTTGGTGAGTTCAATGTCATGGTTACTTAAATGTTAAGCTAGAATTTAAGTTCTTAAAATATTAAAGAAATGTTTTATTTAAAAATCTGTTTCAAATATTTGTTAAGTAATTTAAGTTTAGTTAACAAGTAACGTTTTCTAGCCTAAAGAATATACCAGACTAGAGGAGAACTTCCTAATATCTCTCGTTTATATTGGCAAATGTAGTCATTCTATTAAAATAAAAAGTTAAAACTACTAAAATATAATATGAAATAATAAAAAATGAACATACGGCAATACTGTATTTGTTTTAGTATGATCTATGTAAAAATCCATTCCAAATGTCTAAAGCCTCCAAAGATTAGACACAATTTTTTTTCAGTCTTTTTGTGATTCTAGAACAAATATATGATGTTTTTCTTGCTTTAGTTGTTGTTGTATTTCCTAAGAAAATAAATAGAATAAAATTGGCGAATAAGAATAAGAAAATGCTATAAAAAATGGCACAAACATACGCTTTTAAAATGTTGATGGCATTCATAGTCGTCTTAAGGTGTATGTGCGTGAAAGTAGGTGCTTTAATGTGTGTGTTAGAGTGTGTATGTTTCAATAGGTATAAAAGAAGACCTTGTTACCCTCAATAAAAGCACCTCTAAATGTTGTTTCAATGAACTTATCATAAAATTTTGAATGATTGCGCTGCGGAATTCCATCAGTGGACGCCCAAGATATTTGCAGTCCTTGCAAATGCCTCATTATTTAAAAATGGTATTCATACATATACGTATGGTATTCGCACACATACGTAACTTTAATTTTGGTAGCTTTTGATAATACTTTTCTGTCCTGAATGATGATGATGAGTGGCTTCTTCAGCTATATCCGTTTAAACGAGCCAGCATTGGTTTTTTGCCCAGTAAGTGGTTGAATTTTTAGCGTGAGCCATTTATTTATCATGGGTCAATATGGTATAGTTCCTTAACAAAGTAAGACTGTTTCAGGCAGATACCTTCTAATTATATGAAAAAACCGCTGTTTTCTAAGAGTTTGTTCTCTGGGATAAACTGTGATCAATAAATGAAATTGATTGGCGGCTAAGTATGGGTAATTTACGGCAACAACAAATGAAATCGTAAATGAAATGCGTTCATGAGGGAGAAACAAACAACAATTGAAGGTCAAAATTTTTTCGCTGTGTTTATGGGACGCTTGAATGGTTTTTTAACCGCCAAACTTTTAAATGGGACCAACAAAATATGATTGAATCTGGTCAGGTTTAACTCAAATTTTGTTCTGCATGTGTCGATATCAGACCACATCTGTTTGAATTTCTTCAAGAGCGTTCACTCTAGCATCTTTCTTTTCCCAACAAAAACAAGCAAAAAAGAAAAATAAATGAAACCGAAAAAGATGCGTTGTGCATAGCACCAATCTCTTTAAAGAAACTGAAAACTGTGACAAAAAAACAAAAATGTCAACATTAACGACATTGATCGGTTGATCTCTCAAACTTGCACAGTGTTGAATGTTTTCTACACCCACATGAGACCGGATCTGGTAACAAGTGATTTCGATTCGTTACTGTCTACACATATGTACATAATAATTGTCAGCTTCACTCAAGACTACGTCGTAGCTTCTCACAACACTTAGATGTGTTTGTGTTAATTTTATACATGAGTGGAGGAACCTACAGATTAAAGTAGATTCTGAACGACAAATTTTTGAGAAATTTTCTTTGGCAATTTCATTTCTCTAAGAGTTTTTGCCAAAAGGAAGTTTGCGGAGAGGAAGTCGCCGAAGGAATATTCTTCCATATTTCGTTTTTGTTGGCGATGTCTGACCAGTAGTATGAACCTTGGCTGCACGTCTAATAACCAACAGACTGCCTCCTAGACTACAGCGACTTCAGTTCCTGTCTGCAGCTAATCATTTTATTGTGAAGAGCTTAACTTCAAAAGGGGAAAATAATGTTCTATTTGGATATTGCCATTTAACAGTGACGATAATGTCAACAAGACAGAGAGTAGAACTTTAGTGAGAAGGTTCTTCACCACTACCTCGAATGAAACACTCAAATACATCTTGACAAAGGACATTGCAATGTCCGGAGACAGTGGACAGAGACTGCTCCGTAAAAAAACCAGAAGAAATTAAGAACGGAATCAAATGAAATTTAAAAATCCCGGTGAGTATTCAAAACCCTTTGTGTATTGGTAAAGAATGAGTTTGTTTTTGTTTTTAAATTTCACGGCTCGTGGCATTTTAAATAAAATTGTTTTTGAAAAAAACTCTCGTTTTACAACTTTTCCATGAGAAAAAATTATTTTGAAATTTCTGTTTTCCTTTTTTATTTACACTCCACCAGTTATGAATGCCAATTAACATGTTTTTTTTTTTTTAACCAAGGACTACGATTTGAAGTAAAAAGTAACCACAAACAGCACTTCAAAATCAATAAATATTTTACCTTGAATCTTAACAACTCCTTCAAACTTACGTGATGCTGTAAAATTCAATTCAATTGGGATTTGATTTTTACCTCTTTTTTATTTTTATTCTCTCTCTCCCTCTCGTTAAAGTTGAAGCATTTTGTAAAGAGCGTAATGGAATTAATTCAATTGCCAAGCAAATGTAATACATACACGCTCATGATAAGTACTAATTAAAGTAAAAGAGTTAGGCCAACAAAGCAACAATATTAAGCCTATCGAAGGTTAAATACCTGTTTGTCTGCCTGTCATTGACTCATGATACATTATATTAAACAATCTAAACTTAACAGTATTTATTGATTAAATAATCGCATTACAATTCAAACTGTCTGTCTGTTTGTCTGTCTGTCGATTTAATATTGACTTTAATATTTATTAATATTTCGAATTCATTATTATAATTATAAAATCTTTATTTCAATCCTCTCTTCCGTTTAACGTTATCCTAGCAACTCATTGATTTATTTTGATCTGCTTGCAAATAATCAATTAAAGTGTGTTAATGTGTGAGTGTGTGTGTTTACTTTGGCTGACCAACACAACACTATAGCCACTATGGCGTATGATTATTATTGTTTTGCTGTTTATCTGCTAAAGTACAACGTTAATCATACGCCACCACCCACAGATAACATGTACAAATGACCAACAATTTATCTGTTTTTCGTTTTTTTTCTCTGCCGTTTCATTCACATTTTATGTGGCTTTAACATGCACTCTCAGTCCGACCAGTGGCAATGTGCAACAAATATTTTATATCGTACATTCATAGATAATTTAAAGTTTCAACTTTCAACAGGCACATGTGCAGGCTTCGGTGTGTTTATGTGCGCAGTGGTGGCAGTGTTGCTTGTTAAGCCAATTGCCAAACCAATTCATAATTAATAAGCGTTTAACAGGAAATTGGCAGGCATTGATTGAAATAAATCTTTAACGTCATTTAAATATCAGCAGGAAAGTACAGGATACAGGAAGATAAAGCGGAACAGAATGTAGACGTTGAAACGACTGTGCTTGTGATAAAAAAAAAGTTTTTTCAGAATATATTTTTGTTAAAATTTATTTTTATTCGGAACAGATTTTTATGGATGTAGGAAAATAACTTACACAGTTGCCGAATTGACTGACTTGCGGATTTAAAATAGGATTCAATATAGGATATTCACCAGGAACAGTCTATATAGCATAGCTTGTGGGCGGTAGTTAAAATATGGCAGTTTTCTTAGCCGCTTCTTTGTGGTTTTATTTATTTTTATTCCCCTTTTCTAAACTCTTTTAGGAAACATGTTCCATTTAATGGATTGTTAGCTTTTTGGCAGTCTTATGGCAGCGTTTTTTTACAATGCTTTTCAGGTTTATATCGAAGCGTCGGCACTGAAATACTATATAAAGTAAACTACGGCATATACGTTAGAGATTGGTAAGTTTGACTGGCCACTGAAAGCTGCGCCGTGTTCGTAAGGCGATGTCATCTTCATTGAAAAGCTTTTGATTCACTTATACAACCAGGCGAAAGCCAAGTTCAATGAGAATGGATCGTTCGCAATAGTGGTTGAATTTTATACATGAATGGCATAACCTGCAGTTGAGTAGCAACTACAAACGACAAATTTTTTGAGAAACTTTTCATGGCAATTTGATTTATTACCAGAGTTTTTGCCAGAACTCTGCTGATAGTAAGTTGCTGAAAGAAATACTTGTTTCATATTTCGTCTTGTTAGAGATGTCTAACTTGGGGTTTGAAACGTGGCCTCATTTCTAATAAGCCAACACACTACCTAATAGATTTTGGCAACTTTAGGTTCGGGACGGGTACAGAGCTCAAAGTTCTCGAGCTGATACCACGCATCCAGTTTTGTTACTGTTTCAGTTACCAGAGTTGAACTAGGAATCTTATGGGGACCCGCGATTTCGTTGGCAGCATTATGGCACGAGTAATATTTTTAGCTATTGGCGCATAAATCTGGATAAGAAAATGGCAATATAATCTGGATAAGCAGATATTTCCAAGTTTGGTGGTTTTTACAAGCCACTACACTCGAAGGCATGCTGATGGATATGACTTTTGGCAGGCTTAAAAGTGATTTTAAAACTACTTTTATTGCAAATGGCATTATGAAGAGGCCTCGTTACAAACCCCCAGGTCGGCCATGTCCAACAAAATGAAATTTTAATATTTCTTGGGGCACATTGCTCTCAGCAGATTAGGGCAAAGGCTCTGAGAGAGTAAATAAAATTTGCCATGAAAGAATCTCAAAAATCTCTCGCGCTCAGAATCGTCTTTAAACGGTAGGTTCTGCCACTCATGTATAAAACACGCACAGTGAGAAAATGGGTTTTTCATGCCAATTTTATTTACTCTCAGAGTTTTTTCCAAAAATCTGCTGAGAGGAAGTAGCCGAAGAAATATTCTTTTTCATATTTCGTTTTTGATGACCTGGGATTTGAACCCTGGCCTTTCGTCTAATAAGCCAACACACTACCTACTAGACTACGACGACTGAGAAGCTAGGCCGTAATCCTGACTGAAGGGTTGTAATGGCCAATTATGTTATGTATGTGAGAAAATAGGTAGTAATCCGGACTGATGACTGATGTAATGACCCATTATGTATGTGTGTTTATTGCATATGTAATTGAACAACTTCTGTAATCAAACCTTTAAACTTAGGAGCCAATTCATAATAATTTATTGTTTACATTACTTATTAAAATTTTATATAATTTTTTTTAATAATGCAGAGAATTTTCCCTTGTTTAAGCTGCTGACCCATATATTTATTTAATTTTTTTTTTTTCATTTTATTTATGCTTTGTGCACTTGTATGTTGCCCCATGAAATATTTCCTCCACGCATATATTTTTTTTGTTAACTTTTTACGAACTTTTTTTATTAGTTTATTTATTTATTCTTTTTTATACTCCTTTATATTTCCTGAATATTTAATATCTCATATGTATTTTTGTTTTTATTTTTTTTTTAATATTTTTTCAGTTGCCAGGATATTCTTTTTTATGGCACTCGTTATCAATAAATAAAATATTTGTTCATTCAATAATAATTTCAAGAGGAAGTGATGACACAAATATGTGACAGAATTTCTTATTGAAATATTGAAATTGGTGTGCCAAAGGCTTCAGTTACAGTTCAGTTAATATTAAGGCGATAAATTAATCTTCTTTACTTAATTTTAGAAATTTTCTAATTAGAGCATAGCAATTGGATTTTTAATGCATTTGTATTTCTCATGTTCGTTTTAATCTATTCTGATACTTTTGTATCAGCTAATACGTATTCAATTATTCGTTGTGAATTCCTATTAAGACTATTAAACTAAATACGGACACAAAACGAAAGTATTTTACAATTTTTTTAAGATAAAGACATAGAAAAGCAAAAACTTAGATAATCCTCTTACTTGCATAGCTAGGGTATTCCACAATCTAAATCAAAAAGCGATTAAGTTGATTTTTACTCTCACTGGAGTTACTGTCTTAGGCCACCTTGTACAATAATTGTGAATATTCTATAAAATTTTTATAATCAATAGCTGGAATTTCTCAAACACTGTAAGTTTACCATCCCTCGCTAAATAAGTTCTGTCGGCAACAATTGTTTCGCCTTAGGCTTCCACGTTAAGCAGAATGATAATTATTTACGATCTTTCTTGCCATTTTGTAGAAATCATTGAAGAGTATTTTTTTTATTACAGTGGCACCATAAGGTGCCTAAAATCTTGAGTTCCGTATATCCAAATATCTGTGGTATCTTTAAAGCATATGACTTTTGAAGCCTATTTCACACAGTATAACTCTTCATTAGATCTAGCTAAGAAACGAAACAAGGACTCATAAAATCAAGATCTAAAGCAGAGAAAAACTTACAGAGCGCAATAACTGTAGACGTGTCACTCTCTATAATATTGTAAATAATGTTGTGACGTTTGATCACGATTCAGACGCGCATATCATTATCAACAAGCAAACTGGATTCAATATGCTTGTTCACCACATAAATAATTTAATTATAATTATTGATCTGCTTGTAAAATAGAATTCCTCCTTATACTTGATCTTCTTCGACTTCGTGAGAGCTTTCGATCCAGCATATCAATATGCTGTTGCATACTAAAAGATAGGCAAGACAAAACAAACAGAACCATCATATTCATATTCATACTTATGCTGTTTTTAGTTGCCGTAGTCTAGATAGTGTGTTGGCTTTATAGACGTGAGACCATGGTCAAACTCTAGGTCAGGCATCTAAAAAAAAAAGACGAAATTTAAAAAATATTTCTTTACCGACCTCTTCTCACCATATTTCTGGCAAAAATTCTAGGAGTAAACAGAAATTTCCATGAAAAGTTTCTCAAAAAACTGTCGTTCTGAATCGACTTTAAGTTATAGGTTCGGTACTCATGTATAGAATTATTACACAGAAAATAAGTGTTGCGAGGAGCTAAGTCGTAATCCTGATTGAAGGGCTGACCTATTATGTATCTATAGTCCCCAAATAATGGCGAAGCAACAAGCAAGAGACATTATATGACATATGAGCGATCGTCTAGAAAATTTATACTGCGCGGCAGTTTCAATACATGCAAAAGAAAATGAGAGACTTAAAAACTAAAGCAAAACCACGCAATACTCAAACAAAACAATTCAAAGACCATTGAATACGACAATGTATATGAATGCTTTCATACTTTAGCAACTACTTACAAAAGCAATAGTTGATCTGGTGCCTCGGAGGCATAATAAAATCAACCTGAGGCTCTCAAGAATACATTGAATGTGGATCACTGGAGCCTACTGTATACTCTTTCCGCATACCCTAACTGCTTTTTTGCTTTGTTTTGTTTTCTTTGCAGATAAACAATGTTTTTACAGTACCAAATATTATTTTTATTTATTTTTTATTTGTATTTCGTTATTCATTTTATTTCTAAAGCTTTAAAACGTTTTATTCGTTTTATTATATTCGTTTTGTTTTATTCCCCTTAAGTAGGATACTATTTCTTCTCTTTTTTGGTACTTTTTTATTATTTCGTTTTGTAGTTGTTGTTGGTGTACACTAAACCCATTATAAATTCTTTTAAATAAAATTTTTCCATTCACTAACAAGCGTAGGTACTTATTTCAACACACATACAAATTTTTCTCAACACACATACATACACCTATGTATGTAGCACACAATCTGAGATAGAGAGAGTGAAAGAGAGAGAGAGAGAAAGAGTAGGACATGGTATTTCTATAAATTGAAATTGTATTTAATACCCAAAGCGTATCATCTCGAATATAATGCATACATACGTTCATTTTTTTACTCTTATCTTTCATTCTGTGTACTATTCTCAGCATATGTTATTGTTGTTATTTTCTGCAAGTTCCACGAACTAAACCACCATACTGCTAACGGTAGAACCTAGCTATCGCTTTTACAATATCGATTTAAAATACACATAAATTGTAGTCGTATTTGATAGTTTTGCCAGTACACTTGGGGGGGGGGGGGGGATGTTAACAATTGTTTGTGTTTATTGGTAGGTTCTTTTACGTGTGCAACAACTTGTGCAAATACTTGTAACAGTAACTACATTGTACTCACCTTTTTGCTGCAACACATTTTATTTCTTCAGTTTTTTTATATGAAATGAAAAATTGCAATTTGTTGTTGTATTCCATGTATTTAATTTGTTTGTTTGCTGCATCGTTTGTTGCTTTGTTTGTAAACGTTAAAGTTCAGTCAGGGTTGGACAAACGACTACAATTGATGGAAGTTTTTTTATTTTTCAAAGGGCATAAGTAATGCATAAGTATCATCATAAACATAAACGGCGTTAACGACTCTGGTACCTACGTACTAAACCTACCCCCTGTATCCTTTAACCAATCTGTCTTCGTGGGACAGACAGCTATTTGGTATTACTTTACAAAAGGCTGATTAGCTTTGAAACTTTCTCTCATCAAATTTTGCTTCCGTATCGATAATCCTGGCTCAGTGTGTCAGTTTCATAGAATTCTAGAATCCAACATATGCCTTATAAGCTACTTTCGACTGGAATTCGTCTTCGTAGGCCATTTAACTCCCTGTATCCTTATCTTCATCCACACAATATGGGCATATAGCAGAGATAATGTATCGGAATCAGTGCAGATAATTTCTGAAGCAACGATTACCACTTAAGGACTGATTCGCTGTGTTTGTTCTACATTTCATTGTTCATTTTAAACCATCCTGCCATCGTGACTACCATTTGAACATGGAAGTCCGTCGTTCCACCGCTTTAATAGATGCAGTTCCTAATGGGCATTCGAGACGGTAAAAGTATTTGCACTGCATTTTATTCGAAAATATGTCTGTCGGTATAGTCTTTGCTAATATCAGTACCTTTTAATCAGATATTGTTGTGAAATCACTCATTAGTTTAATCGTACTTAGGCGTTATACGGAGAATAATTTCATCTTTCTAAAACCCGCAGAGAGTGCATCCAACCATATTGAGTAAACACTTTACATTATCGACGATGTGACCCTCTGAAACTATTTCCAGCGAGGGTAATAGTTAGTGGACTGGCGGCAAGGAACTTCTTAAGTATATTTGAAACGGGTTTCAAAAGGAAAGAAAAGTTTGAGGGCCAGATTTCACGGACTATGAGGCCTGTGATTGTGAATACGATAAGTAGCTTTCAGTTGATTTTCTAGGCTAGGAGCTCTGGTATGGTTTTCGTATTAATTCGAAGAAGATGGTACTCGGAAGAAAATCTCTTTTGGTAGTCACTCCCTAATGAGAGTAGACAATGCGTTCGAGATTACCAAGGCACAAATTGTGCCGGAGTATGCAATCGTTGTCTATATATGTAGGTTAGTTTAGGTTAGAGAACGTCTACTTGTCAACTGTGACAAGTACAGTACCCGGAGGTCGAATTGACCGATTGTACAACGTCCTAGATTCTCACACCACTCGTGGTGTGTGCGTTAATTTTATACATGAGTAGCGGGACCTACAGTTTAAAGTCGACTCCGAACGACAGATTGTTTTTTTGAGAAGCTTTTCATGGCAATTTTTACTCTCAGAGTTTTTGCCAGAAATCTGCTGAGAGGAAGTCGCCGAAAAAATATTTTTTCACATTTCGTTTTGATGTCTGACCGGAGATTTGAACTCGGGCCTTTCGTCTAACAAGCCAACACACTACCTACTAGACCACGGCGACTTCCAATATATGTTTGTATATAGTAAAGCTGTCTTTGAAGGCACTAAGGTGTTCAACAAGCTCTTAGACAGGTGGAGGATAGTACTGTATTGAGTCCCGTGTCGTTATGAGACAATGAGACTGGAGACAAAATAGCAAGGAAAGGCAGCTCTACGAGCGAGGACCTGGTGAAAAAGTCGGTTAGGCTCTCCTATTTTCTTTCATGCTGATCGATGCCTTGAGGATTTCTGATCTTTGTGGTTTCATCTGTGGTAGAAAGTGGCTTTTGGAATGACTCTGTTTCTTTACTCTTTTCTTTTCATTGACCTCTCTTTCTGTGTTAGAGCACATCTAACCTCTATATATCATTTCTGTTGCTCTATTCTAAATATTTATCATTTCTCTTGTCTTACTTCTAGGTAGGATCCACCTTTCTGAAGTTATTCACAGTGAGCGGCCTTTGATCTCCAGCTGAATGAGTTTCATTCGTAATTTCTTATAGCGAATCCTTTGCAACACTGCAGCTATTAAATTGCCCAGCTCTGTCTGTTCTAAGCCAATGCATTTCGTTATTACAGCTTACAGCTTTGCCTTTAAATCCTTCTTTAAATATTTTTTGTCTGTTTTTTTGCTTTTGTTTTTGTTATTGTAATCCAAGTCTTAAATAACATTTAATGCTTTTCCTAATTGAACTTGGCAAACAGAATAGTGCTGTTAATGCTGTTGCATTTGTATGTACTTTTATGTCCTGTTTGTGCACGGTATTGTGAATTTACTTTCCTGCCCAGTTGAATTGAATTCTTATTTCTTTCTTTTTCCTTTCATCTATTTCGAGTTTTATCGGAAACGAAATGCTTTTAGTCTCTCTGTACGAATTATTTATTGCGAATGAAATGCATGAAGAAGAAGTCAAAAATAGGAAAGACGTAAGTCGATGATGAAAAATAAGAAAAGGTTGAAAGGAAACAACACAAGTGCTAAATAAATATTAACAGAATACCTATAAAGGGTATAAAACGATGATGAGGATGATGATGATGGTGCCTGCTATACAGTTAAAGCAGACAATGTTGTTGCACACTTACTTTCATGCTGCATCTATTCACTGTTGGCTGTTGCATTTGATGTTTTAAGTAATTTTACTTCATTTTGTTTCCTCTCCTCTGGATTTGTTTGTTCAAAGTAAAACGAATTAAATTAGACGTATTATTTTGCACAAACAACAAAACAACAAATAACGGCAATCAGAAAGTAGTAAATAAATAAATTACAATTGAAATCAACTACAACAAAAAAAATCTGAGAAAAGGAAGATGCAGAGAGGAATAATATCCGGCAAATGAAATGAAATATTTGATGGCTTTTCAAAAGAATGGACATTAATTCGATTGGAGAACATTTCTAGTAACGGTAGCTACAAATAATTGTATGAAAGAAGTTTGAAGAATTTGTTGAGTCAGTGTTTGAGAATTTAAACATAGATGTGGAAATAATTTCTGTAAAAACTTATAGACGCACGGTTGTAATGATTACCACATCACACGTCAACCTAAGTTACTGCATATTCTGTCTGATGAAAGGCGGACCTGTACACGATATCCTCATTCTCGTAAAGTTAGGCATAAAGCAGCTAAAGAATGCCTGGAAACTGTATGAAAAGTACTTAGTTATTTGCTTCTCTCCTGCATTACCACAGTTGTGACAACGATCATTATGCTGTCACGTAATACACCAGTCATGTCAAGAAACAAAGGCGTTAAGGAAGTAACGAGTTTGTTACTTCTACCACATACAATATAGAGATGCAAATACATTCACATGTATAGTATCAATTAAACCCATTTCGTTCCTTTAGAGAACATTTACAATACCAAACGAATTTTTCTTTTTTTGTTTCATTTTTTGGATCTTTTTTTCACCAATTGATCAGATTTTTCTAGCAGATCCTTGGATGATATAAGGTCCATCTATATTCGCCTAGAACTTGGATTATCTGTGCAGTATGCTTTGTTTTTGCTTATCAAACTCTACTTTCTCTAAAGAGATTCGGATACCTGGGTACCAACCGGTATTTGTTGCTAATGTTGTCCTCTCTGAGAAGTGAAGCGACCATTATACATTTTTTTTAATTTAGTGGGGGTTTGAAAATGAATTGCTAGTGTTTATAGTCCTTGAGCACAGTTTCGGGATGAAAGGCCACGTGAACATATAAAATTGGAAGAATTTGGGATGATAGGAATCCACTAAAAATCCAAAGGCGTCTAACGTATTCCGAAAAAGTCTATGTTTGGCATGAATTTTGGTGCTAGCAGCGCCATTGGTCCACACGTCTTCAAGAACCTCGTTAGTCAGGCTACCATTGTCCACAGTAAGTTTTATAGGTCTATGATTACAAGCGTCTTTTGGTGTGCTTTAAATAGTTTGAACACAAATGACATGTGATTTCAACGTGACGGCACTACGTGAATGTGGGCATGGTCATGTCATGGGGAGGCCTGTTTTGGATGATTTGGATATAAACGAGAGGCGATTTCAAAACGTTGGCACTATGTGCTATCCAGACATGACACTCTGTGGTTGCACGAGGGCATGGTCACCTCACCTGGTGGTGATATGAACTGGCCACCGAAATAGCGCGATTTAACCCTGCTAGACTTTTTCTTGTTGAGTTTTCTTAAATCGCTGGTGTATGCAAATAGACCACAAAGCACAGATATTCCCAAAGATAATGTAACCTATGCGGGCGGTCAAATTCCGACTGATTTATAAGCCAGACTCATGGAAAATTAAACACTTTACCTAGAAAAGACGTTGCGCACATTTGAACGATGTTACATTCCACACATAAGGACGCCAAAAGATCTTTGAAAGGAATTAAAAATTTCGATAATATCTCACATATATTTTGTTTTGTTTAAATTTAAAAGTATGAAGAGCTTATAAAAACACCCTTTTTCTATCCACCTAGTTGCCACAGAAAAACTCCAGATAGTTTTACCAACTTCATATTGATTAGAACATAAAAGTATAATATGATTAGTTTGATTACAAAGACGGAATACATTCGATTGTTATCATAAACTATCTGTCTTCCTTTATTTTCGTTTTACCTCAACTCCTTACTTCCCGATCGAAAGCCACAATTATTGCCTTCCCTAAATGCAATGTGTCCAGTAGTATCGTGTGTGTAAGTGTGTGCTGCAACTGGAGTGTCTTGTATAGTTAGCAAAAGACTTATCGGCCATGTAACACAAATATTATCTTGAAGTAAATAGTCAATTTGGAAAATTGTTCCCTGTTTATTTTCTCTCGCTCTCTCTCTCTCTCTTATTCTTTGGCAGCACATATGAGTAGTTCCTGATTAATTTTCTTGCTTTTTTTTTGCTGTCTCATTTCTGTTGACAATAAGAAGCTAATCATGTTGAAATAATTTTTTTTTCTGTTTTTCGTTTATTTGTTAACCCAGTTTTACTTATCGATTCTAACTTTTGTAGTCAATCGTTATAGATTTGTGAGTAAGAAAAGGAAATAGTGGAGAAAAATATCTGCTTTGATTTGTGCAATGATGATGATGATAATGTGGCCATGAGTTAGCGTGGGGCAGAAGAGATGTCAGAGATGGTGGTTAGTCCCATTACTTCATGCCAAGTGATTGGATTCTCTCATCTCACTGTCAACACCAAATTGAATTGTCGTTCCTGTTGCCTTTGCTTTACCCTTTGATTTTGCCATTGTGTCGCATACATGCAATACATTCATAGATACATACATACATATCACTGCCAAATGTCGGTATTTGTATCGGCGTCAGTGCAATGTTGATAAGTTCAAAAGCTTTAAATGATCCGTATATGTACGTTCATTCCTTCGTGAGTATGTATATGTGTAAGTGTGTGTGTGAGTGTATGGAATGGCAATTTCGTTAGATATTTATTTGATGACACTTTCTATAAGTGTATGAGTGTGTGTGTTAGTGTGGAACCATGAGTGAGTGTTAAAAGATGAAATGACGTTATGAGTCATTCAGTTGAACTACATCCATATACCACATACAGGGATGCCATGGACTCTAAAGGTAAACAGTCAGCCGGATTGTAGTACAAAATTTTTTTCATTTTTGTAAGTTTAAGAATATAAATAACGAGGAAATTTTTCCTTTCTTGAGCTATTCATATATAAAAAGCATTCAGCAGTAATGGTACGGGTAAATACATTTTAAAGGGTGCTCTGAAAGATAAGAGTAAAAAAATAGAATATTTTTGTTGTTGTGGAGAATAAAATGAAGACAACCATTGTCAATCATTGATAGCATTTGATTTCCTAATTAAAACGAAACGTCCATTTAAAGATCTTACCACAACGACAACTTAGGAGAAGACAGAAAACATTTTAGCCTGGAAGGACGGAAGTCGCTGCCCTAAAATAGCTGTGGTATTATTCCAAAAAGTGGTATTTGGACTCTTACAAAACCATCCAGGTAGTTGAAATAGCAATAGCCGTGCCCTGAGTAGGTAGATTAATAGCCTTTATCGACGACATAACAAATTTCTAGAATACGTTTGAAATCTCATCAGAATAAGGAAGAGACTTTCAGTTTTAATATGCTTATTCGATAGAAATTTACATACTGGGCTTAACAAAATGTTAACACGCAGTTGTCAAGATTGCTACTCTACTCCGTATGTGAGACTTCCCATATCTGTTAATTAAGTAATCTATTATTAAGTATTAGAGCTTAATTGCCACTGAACGACTATCGTCTATCTATCCTGAAACATTCGCCCTGACAGCCTTTAATGTTGTTGTAGCTTCATTTACTGCCGCACCCTATATCCTGTCTTTACTAGGCTAAACTCATCTTCCTTGCACTTTTAGGTTAGGATACCTCGAAAGCCTAGAGTAGTGGAGAAATTTTCCGAATTAGGAGTCAGCGTACCAAAAACCGTTAGAAAAGTATAATCTGTATTTGAAGGTTCAACATCTTGTTGATCTGTGTTATCTTAGTATTACGCTCTCTCGGTCAGAAAGCTGGTCGAAGTCACATGTCCTTTGTATGGAATAATTATGAACTAACAAGAGATTTCTCGATTGATTAATCAGGTATTCCAGGCATTTCTTTTCATATCTATATCGGTAGCGCTCCAAAATGCTGTGTTATATACACAAACATTAAACGTTTCATAGGCCGAAAGTAATGCAGTGCTGGTTTACTGGTACAGCCAATCAAGAAAATTAAGAACATCTTCACGAGATATCCTGCCGGTTTCTCAGTTAAATTGCTGACAATTCGAAGGTAACTCTTATATGGCTTTCAGAACATAGGGTTTTGGTCCGTAATCGATAAACTACCCAGAGAAATCTCAATTTTTGAACTGCTACCAGGCACAGGTGTTAAAACTGCCTAGTTGAACTCGTTATCCTTTGGTCATTTTAGAAGAAAACTCAGTTTCATTGGCAATGAAAGGGGACGTGCTGTGCTGGATTGATCTAGATAAGAAGAAGACTAACAATATTGTATCCTTGAATTGCATCAATCGCACTATTGCGGTTCTTAAAAGCTGTAGACCAATTGGAAGCTATGATGATAGATAGACTGGTTATTCCCTTATGTGACTTCTGCAGGAACTATGGTTCCAAGAAGAGTATTCTTGAGCACTTGTTATGAAATGACGGACGTTTTTAGTCTCTAATTTTCTGTTCTTTTGTACTTTTCCAAATAAAGATTAGCGCAATTGAAACCCTTCTTGAATGTGGACTTATCGTATCATAATGAGCATATGCTCCGACATCTGCAGAGAGACCTTAGCTAACCTAAACAAATTCAATGGTCATTCCAAAGTGGTTGCTGGATTTCAAAAATATTTTGAGTTTCCTTCTAAAAGACCCGAACACGCCACAACTAAAAACACTGTCGATTATAAGAAAATATTCTTATAAGCAAATGGATGTGAGTGTATTGCATTTATATATATATGTTAAGTTATAAGATTGTATATGATATGTACTTCGTTAAGTTAGCAAAAGTCATGCAGTCAAGGAAAAAGAGAGACAGGCAGACAGACAGGCAACCAGACAGATGCTGTACGAATATAAAATGAAACGTTGCAATGTCTATTCCATACAGCATGCATGTCAGCCAATTTAAACTACGTGAGTGGGTGGATGGTTATTCGATTGTTGCTAGTATTGTTCGACTATAAGACATTGTTGTTGTTATTCTCGAATTACTCATACATCAGTTTTCTAGTTTAACTTGAAAGTTTTTCTTTAATTTTCTTTTCTTTTCAGTTTTTCTTTCTCTCAAAACTAAATATGGTTACGTACGTATGTGTGCCTTACAAAATGCCTCACAGAACAGAAGAAATTTAAAACGAATGAATTTTATTCGCTCAAGGATAATCATATAACATTCGATTTAAGATATTCGTTGACAGTTTTCTGCCACTTTATGGACATGTACGTGCAAGTGTGTTTAAGCATAATCGAGTAAACTGTAGCACACACGTACAATTTTAACTTGAACTCTTGAGCATGTTCAAGAGTAATTCTGATGTCACTGACGGATGTTGCTTTACAAATCGTTACTCCTTATGTTTTTTTTTTTTTTTTTGATGTGGAGGAAAAGAGTATTCCTGAAGGCAGTATTTATAGGCTGTTGACGTTTTTTCATCTCAGTAGTTTGTTGAGAGAAATTCTTATTTTATGGTTTTAATTTTGGAAATTGTTGAAAAACTTAATTTTCTTTTAGGGCTTTAAAATCAACATGACTTATTAAAAAACTTTCAATGGCATTATAAAGAAAAAGTTTCTTTGTTTCGAGGATATTGAAGTAGAGCATTAGAAATTTTAAATTTTGGTGGGAGGAAATGGAAATCAAGGTTGAATTGGCTGTTCAATTCGTTTTATACAGTGGACTTTTAAGGACAAGGGATCTGACTTGATCATAACAAACATTTATTTAGGATTACAACTTATCTTCTCACACCACCCATGTTGTGTGTGTTAATTTTATCCACGAGTGGCAGGGGTCGTACTGTTTAGCACCGATTCCGAACGATAGATTTGAGAAACATTTCTTGGCAAATTTATTTTACTTTCACTGCTTTCACAGCCGATAGAAATCATTTCCATCAATCAGTCGGTTTTAACACGTACATACATACATATACATAATTGGTCATTACAACCCTTTAGTCAGAATTACAACCTATCTTCTCATACCACTTATGTTGTGTGTGTTAATTTTATACATGAGTGTAGGGACCTACAGTTTAAAGTCGATTCCGAACGACAGATTTTTTGAGAACTTTTCATGGCAATTTTCTGCTTACTCTCATAGTTTTTGCTAGAAATCTGCTGCGAGGAAGTTGCCGAAGAAATATTTTTTCATATTTCGTTTTGAGATGTCCGACCTGAGGTTTGAATCATGGCCTCATGTCTAATAAGCCAACACACTATCTACTGGATTGCTGCAACTACAAGTCTTAAACCTTTAATAAGGTGCGGTAGGTGTAAAATATTCTACAAATAAAACAAGAATTATGAATTACAAAATAATTAAATTTCTCTTTAATCTCATTTGAGTTCAGATAATTCCCACAAAACCTTATTCAATTAATTTCGAAAAATACTTTCAAAATTTTCAATTGCCTGCCATTTGCATTGTTTTTCCTATTTTTGTAATTAAAAGGATTATTATTGGTTTTTTTGTTTGGAGGGCTTTACAACAGCCAAATGCATTGTTTTAACCCTTGAGTGAAGAATTTGGTGTTCAAAACTGATTTGATTTACGAACTAAAATTAATTTTCATATTGGCGTTAACTTTTTGGCGTTTGAGCTGTAAACAGTTTTGTGCTTTGAAGCATTAATTTCGTTGAAAAGCAAATTTATACTTACACATGCATGTGTATCACACAGACATACATAGGCATACGTATATATCCTCGTAAGCTTACATAAGTTCATGCGTAAACATGCTTTTAGGCATTACCATGAAACTAATACGACTTAAAATCTATGCAATCAGATACAATAGTTTTATGGCCGTTAGCTTAAACCAATCACATGCGGAACACATACAAATTGCATAACATATACAATAATGTTAACATAAACAATAATGTTATCAATAACGGTATTAATAATCCCTGGAGTACAAAGAAATCGAAAAAGAAAAACTATTAACACGACTAAAAATCGTCATATCGATTATTCCTAGTGGCAAAATGTTTTCATAGCTTAGACTCCAATGGTGAATCACATGATCACTGCGAAACAAGTACGATCCAGTGCGATCCCTACAGTTGCTTTCAAAATGAAAAATGGAAGAAACTAGAAAAGCAGTAGTAGTCTTTGATTCATTCGTAATGATGTCAGGTCCCTGGGATCAACATAACTTTCATTGAAAACTTATAATCCGTAATTAGGGAATATGGTCACGTTTCCTTGGTTAAAAATCAATTTGCATTTCATGTGATCTGTGATGGAATATACAGACGTATGCTCTGTAGTACTTTCTTGAACAGTGTTACCAAATTTGTGGAGTTCTGAATCCACAGAATAGCTCTGTGGTCTCAGCTGTCACTAAAATCACAAATAAAATGGGGATGTGGCAACTGGTTGCAGACAGCAGCATGTTTTAAAAAAGAAGGAAAATTATTTAAGAAAACTTCAACATCACATGTATTTTTCTTTAGAGTAGATTTCTCCATTTGGTTTAACGTAATTACTTATTCAAGTAATCACTGCCCTCCTTTTGTAAAACCAGCACTCAGGGGATGGCCCCTACTCATGCAGTGCATTGTGCAGGTTTAGGAAAATAGGTTATAGGAAGGTGGAAAGAAGGAGTAGTAGTTGTCAGCCCACTCACGTTATAAAAATCGATGCGAAAGCGACCCGTCATCACGATAAGGAACAATTGAAAATCAAACGCCCTACCTCAAGATGCGAACGCAATTGGTCCACCTTTTGCCGATTAAATCGATACAGGAAAGTATCTAATTGTCGCTCTCAGGCATCTTCTCAGCTATACAAAATAAAACATCATATGTTTTTTCTTTAAGCGGTTGTTAAATAACCCACATTCCTAACTTGCAATAAATGACACTTTAAATGAATGCTATTCAAGAACATTTCAAACCTCTAAATGGATAACCTAAATTGGTATCGCAACTCACTTTTGTATTATTTTAAGCAGCTAACTAGACTCCGAATATGACTTAGTGTTGTTCCTCACTTTTAACTCTCTGGCTTCTATGCACTTGATCGCTGTTATGAGCGCCATTACTTACTTAATTGGTCATTACATCTCTTTAGTCAAGATTACAACCTTGCTTCCCAAACCACCCATATTGTGTGTGTTAGCGTTATCCATTAGTGACAGGATCAACAAGTTTATGTCGTCTTGAGAAACTTTGGAAGCCAATTTTGTTATTTCCCAAGGAAAGTTGCCTACTTGTCCTAATGCCTGATTTAGAGCATTGGAGCAGTTTCCTTTGTATGTATTGTTTGCTTGTTAGACGATCCATATTCCTAAATGGCAAACCTTTCACCAATTAAATGGCACTTCAAATGAATACTAATTAGGAGTTTTTCATATTGGAAACCTATGCAATCTCAAGTCAATTTGCTTGTATTTTAAATTGCCAAAAATAGGCTCTCTATACGACTTGGTGTTGTTAGTCCAGGATTGTATTTGACTTGGGAATTTGTAAGAGTTTCAAGTTCTGCTTTTGTTACTTACTTCTCAGTTTTTCACTTTTGTGCAGTGGATTGAGAAGATTCATTCCTGTTATGAGCGACATTACATGCTGACAGTCCAGTTCATGTAAAAATCTTGACGCAGTCATTAATATTCGCTTGACATTTTCTGAGTGGTTTCACTCAGGATTTAGGTATTCCTACCTAAGTATAGGCATTGTGATTTTACCCCTATGTACTCTATACCCTATATTGGTAACAGTAAACAATCCAAGCTCTAACTTGTTCATTGTGTCCCGAGTTTTTAAATAGAAAGATCCCCCTAATACCTTCTTCCAGCAAAACATTTTAACTTGAACTTGCTTTGAAAATATCAGATTCTGCAATAGATATCTTAATGCAACGTATTTGATGGCCAAAAATACCATGAGCACATTTTAACCACTTAACGATGGAAATTAATGCATATACCCAATATTCTATATTTAAAACCACACAATGAAAATGGAAATGAGAGAGTTTATAACATGATTTAGAAATGAATCAAACATGATTAAGATTATTAAATTATTAATGCCGTTATAGATGTTTTCATGCATGAATGAATGAGTGAATGAATAAATGAACGACTAAATGCATGAAATATGTTTTTCGCAAACTAATGTCCATTTATTTGTCTCTCTACTACAACAATAATCACTGAACTCTAAAGAGTGTATCTGTTAACGCTTTTCAAAATATATTTGTGTGTGTGTGTGTGTGTGAATAAAGCATGTGTATGCGTATAAAAGTGCATGTATGCATTATGTAGTATGTAGCTGTTGTTGTTCATATTGTGCTGTTCAAATATCATATAAAATACAAAACGATATTCAATCACAAGTAGGTATTGAAAATAAACACACCGACTGACTGACTGACAGACAGACGCATTGATAATATTGATGAATTGCCAGTAGTTACAGTAAAACAGAATAGAGCGCAACAGAATAGACTCTCCTCTCTATGTGGTTGCGGGCTGATTTAAAAGCAGAGATGTAAAGGAATGTAAACGTAATTCAAAACAGAAAAAAATAATAGTCAAGAGATTTGCAAATTCAAAATTTTGATTTTCATTGATTTCATTTCTTCAGTTTAATTGTTTTTGTTTTCAATGAAAACACTCCTTTTAAGACCTGTTTTATCAAACAAAATTTCATTGATTACTTTCTAAACGAGGTGGACAACTGAAGTGCATGTTTGGAAAATCCACAACACCGATATGCTCAGATCATAAATGATATTGTCGATGATAATGAAGGCAATGATGATAGTTAATGCAATCGGACATGGATAACAACATATGAAATGGTTAATGGCTGTAGAGAGTAGGTAAGCAACAATAACCACAAATACAATTAGATTCTCGTTATCTCTGTATAAAATCACACACACTCATATAATAAGTAAAACAGACAAGTTTTGTTTTCAACTCCTTTCAATTATTTATGCAGGAGTAGATTATGAAGTAATTGTTTAAGGAAGGAATATGCTACATTCGATTATGAAGTGAAGTAGTATTGTGATTAAAGTGTTTGACAACAAAGTCGAGCAATTTAAGTTTAAATTCGTGAGTTCATTTCGTTTATTTCATTATTATTTTAAAAACTAAAGGTCTTAAGAGATACCCTCCTTTAAAAAGGCTTCGGAAGAAACTCTGTGAAAAACTAGTGCGTAATCCTAACTAAAGATATCTCCACCAAAACGAATATTGAATAAATATTTCTCCGGCGACTGCTTCTCAGAAGATTTATGGCAAAAACTCTCAGAGTAAATAAAATTGCCATGAAAAGTTTTTCAAAATTCTGTCGTTCGGAGTCGATTTTAAACTTTAAGTCTTGCCATTGGCGTACAAAATTAACACACACAATATAAGTGATGTGAGAAGCTAGGTCGTAATCCTGAATGGTTGTGATGAACAATTATGTATGTATGCAAGTTGATGATATCCATAACTAACATAGCAGTAGTGTAAGGTACCTTCATCTATTGACCTCACCTCATTCAACTAAATTCAATAAATTCCTGCCAATATGCACGCCAGTTTAGCTCATAAGCGGTGATAAGGTTAACTAATAAGTTTACCTTTGATCATCTAAACTAAGCAAATGATTTTAGATCTTTGAAGTTATCTTTGGATCTTTGAAGCTTCGTCAGAATTATAGAGTTCCAATGAATATACAATTTGCTCATCTAAGCTGCCTTTTCGATCGGGACCTAAGGATAGTGGGATATAAATCATTTCCTTATGATCCTGCCTTAGCTAAAAAGACTTGGAGGTGCTATAGGCGGTGATGGACCACTTCTAGAACATTTGCCAGCCACACAACTATAACGATGAACTGAATATTTGATATCAAATTCAGTTTAAATCTTTTCCCTGCTAGTCTTTTTACTGCTCCTGTGCAATTTTGTATGCAAAGGAAGCAACCGACTAGCCAAATTCAGATTTAATTGATAAAATAACAAATTATGTATGGCAGTATTAGTAACGTTTAAAATATTTTCAAGTTCTTATGAATCCATAGAGCCTGTTCATGTTAATAGATGCCAATGTCCAATAAGAGGAGGGGAAAACAGAACTGTTTGTTATAAAGATATGCGAACTAAGATCTACTAGTTCAGAGCAGTGACAATATGCGCTACCATATCTCCGTAACCTTTAGCCTTAAAGCCGCAGTCTTAAGTCCTTTTGCCTATTAGTTAGATGGGTATACAGTCTTCTTAGTAGACCCAACACACATTGATATGGATTGCTCTGTCATAACAATGAATTACAACTACCACCTTGTGTTCCAATCTCAGCTAGATTCTACAAACCTTTGGAGACATCGAATGAATGAATGACAGCTTCCCTCTTAACTGTCCCCTGGATAGAACCAGCAGACTCTAACATTTTGATAAGTGTTTGATTATGATTAGGTATCAGAATTCCTCTGGTCTTCAATTAGTGAGCACACAAATTTTAATACATGACATAATACGTCCCATAAAAATTATGCAACCTCAGTTCACGGGTTATTGTAATACTGCCATGACGCGAACTGTATTCCAGTGTTGTCTTTTCAATCTCGTTGTGGAATTTGAATGTTTATCCTGTCCATACAACTTGTTTTCTTACGATGTCAAACGGTGCTGGCTGTTGGTTTGCAATACGAAACTGCAAAACTTTTTAATAAAGTTGGCCTGGTAGCAACAGGTTATACTTCCTAAACAACGCTTGGTAGAGATTTGTTGTAGCCAAGTGTTATTTGTAGACCTCAGGTTTCGATGTCACATAGGAGTACGGGCTTAATTTACGTCTTTTAGATTTATGCGTGTAGATGTGGACATTTATACCTCCTCCTCTAAGAGTACATAGCCTGATAAGTTCTATTGTTATGTGCACGCGTGTATACATTTGCGCTCTTTTTCTTTTGATTGTATAACTTATGTTGCAGAAAGATAGATCCTCCACTGTGATTTTATTATTATTGAGAGTGACGTATCAGGTATTTGTTGTATTCATTCTTATTAGGTCTCGTTTGTTAACAACACAGATGTTTTACTTCCGTTTGGCACTCTTTTCTCACTACTGGTGTATACAGAGAGCGTCAAAATACCTGTAGAAGCTGAATGTCATGCGTTATTGTTTCAAGAACAATGCTGTTCTACAAAATGCCGGAAAATTGCCACTCAAACCCTGGGGTCTAATTCTCGCATTCGTGATCGAAATTGCGTTCAAATAGAAAATAATTTCGATAGCGAGAAATTTTCTGATGATGTTACTCGATACGAAACGAATCGATTTGTTGCTTAGGTGTTGTGAAACGAGTTAATTATTTTGTTTTACAGCACTGATTGTTTTCTACAAAAATAAAAGAAATTTAATTAATTCAAGGAAGAAAATTTTATTAAAATTGTAATATTTCATATAATGGATAGTACATAAATACATAATTGGCCATTACAACCCTTCAGTCCGGATTACGGCCTAGCTTCTCAACACCACTCATGTTGTGTGCGTTAATTTTATACATGAGTGGCGGGACCTGTAGTTTAAAGTCGGTAGGTAGTGTGTTGGCTTATTAGACGAAAGGCCCGAGTTCAAATCCCAGGTCAGACATCAAAACGAAAATATGAAAATATTTCTTCGGCGACTTCCTCTCTGCAGATTTCTGGCAAAAACTCTGAGAGTAAAAATTGCCATGAAAAGCTTCACAAAAATTGTTCGTTCGGAGTCGACTTTAAACTGTAGGTCCCGCTATTCATGTATAAAATTAACGCACACAACACGAATGTTGTGAGAAGCTTGGACGTTGTACAATTGGTCAATTCGACTTCCGGGTACTGTACTTATCACAGTCGACAAGTACACGTCTTCTAACCTAACCTAACCATGAAATTTCCAAGAATTTTCTTCTGGGTGTAATTAATTTTTGAAAGTTTTGACCTACAAATACTGGAATTAATTTTTTATTCATAAATTATTATAAATTTGTTACTTACATTTTTTTATTTATCCTTTACAGCAGAAAAACGTTAATTCGAAAGCTTTAGTGCCTACGAGTAAAAACTCGCAAGATTGCATTCGAATGCTCACACGTTATAGAATGTCATCATTAGAAATTTCGATACACTTTACTCGATAACGAATAAGAGAATCCCAAAACTACAAAAACTCGCACATTCGAGTAAAAATTCGTTCGTATACGAATGCTAGAATTAGCCCCCTGTTGTGAGGTTTGAGAGCAATGTAAACATTTCTGAATCAGTGACGATCTTCTATGGCAGAATATCGGAGAATATTTGTGCCTTAGCCGATTAAAGGTTTTCCTGCTAACTTAATAAAATTAAGTTAAATCTACAGAGATTCTTTGGCGTTTAGGTTTTATTCTTCATTAAAGCTTTAAAACAATTCCTTTTTCTTCTAGAAATTATAGAATCTTTTAAAGCCTTATAAGGATATTACTTTTTCCCTTACCCAATAGTTTTTTTTCAACAAAGTATTTAACCTAAAATGTTAAGTAGAACAGCATTTGTTTTTGCATGTTTTTTAAGTATTTTTGTAATTGTAACATTTAGTTGTTGAAAAAAGGAAATTATTTCCTGTTCTTTTTTGTTTTTTTGTATTTTTTTGAAAAGAATAAAAAACCGTTTTTTTTAAACAAAATGAAGAGAATTTCAAAGAGATGTAGAGAGAAAAAGAGTAGGAATGGAATGAAGGGAATACAAATAATTTGTCAGTTTCTGCTTTTTTGTTTCTAACGGTGACTTAATTCTGCTCTAAATGTAAATAAAGAGAGTATAAGTGTAAGTGTATGTATGTATGTGTGGCTTTGTAATTGCATGTTTTTGTTGTTGTTTCTTTTTTCTCTCTGTTTAAAGAAGTGCTTTTACAACAAAAGCAAATTCTAAGTGCAAAGTTAAGTATCTACTTTATGCTGCTGTTGTTGTTGTTGTTTGTGTTCTTGCTTTTACTCTCTCTCTCTCTTGTTATTGTTACTAATGTTTTATATATTAGTGTTGCTTTTGTTATTGTTGTTGTTATTGTATTATATAGGATAGCATGCTTTTGTCCTGAGGACATTGTACAACTTAATGTGAAAATGACTGAAAAGAACAAAACATCAATGGGCCAAAACGAACAACAACTTAAACTGAAATGAATGAAAATGAGTGGAGAGAGAAGAGAATGTAAAAATAAAGAGAAAAAGCACAAAACGGCGAAACGCTACTAACAAACATTTTTTTCGTACCCAGAAATACACCAAAAAGAGCTGGCATATCAAAACGTATGGCGAAGTACAGAAACGTAAAGAGCAGTGGTAAAACACGTGAGCATACAAATGCATGACACACACTTACTCGCATATACCATACATACAGACATGTATTGTGAACAATAACATATGAAAAGCAACTCATGTTGTATTAAAAAAGGGAGGCGAAAAAAGAATTCTGAAGAAAAATCTTTACAAACATGTGAAGTACAACATGGTATAACAACAACAACAGCAACAACAAAACAATCAACACTTCTACTTTTTTTTCTGTTAAGCAGTAGGCACAATAACCAAATGGTTTAATAAGAACCCAAAAACAACAGAAACAATTCTTAAACAAGTACTTGTATACAGCACGGCAACACACAGGCAGCGACAGCAGTTGCTAGCGTAGTAGTAGTGTTCAGCGCTGAAAAGTATGTTTTAGCAAGCAATAAAATAACAGGTTGAATGTACAATTAAACGGAAGCGCCTACATTTATTACGTTGCCATTAAATTGTATATATTTTTCGATCGGTCTGCTAAAGTGAATGTGCCTTTAATGGCTTTTGTTCGGTTTGTTTAGTGGTGGTTAAAAATAGAGGGCTTCCCGTATGCTGAATTTCAAATTGAAAAAGCACAAGAGGGTGGACAATTTAAATTTTTGGTTTATTTTTCAAATTAATACTGAAACAATGTTTGTTAGGACACCTTAATTGTACTCTAATTTGTCTTAATGAAGAGTAAAAATCTTTAAAAGCCATAGTAAATTGTCTATAGGGATTTAGCATTCAGTTAATTAAAGTAAGAAATGTGTTAAATTACGTTTTAAGTCTTGAGGGCTCACTAAAGCAGAATAGTATTGAAGGCAAATGAGTTTAGAATCTTAAGTAGACATCTCTTTATTATATGCTATGCCCTTATGTGCTGTTAAAAACTATTGCTACAGATGTAAATATTCTTTTTTGGTACTTTGTGAAATACGTTTCCATTATTGAAATTCATTCACGACAGCTACATATTTATCAATACAATCTCCCAATTTTGTACTTTTCCAGAAAGTTTTATGAATACATCGTAGTTTTATTGGGGAAAAAGTTGACCAAGTAATTATATTTAAAACAAAGAGTAGTCAGACTAGACAAGGTTCCAGTTCATCTAAACTTTTCAGCCGAGTGTTACCGCAT
The DNA here is from genome assembly GCA_930367235.1 of Sarcophaga rosellei. Classification (NCBI taxonomy): domain Eukaryota; kingdom Metazoa; phylum Arthropoda; class Insecta; order Diptera; family Sarcophagidae; genus Sarcophaga; species Sarcophaga rosellei. The sequence continues at coordinate 35,775,341 of OV884019.1, forward strand.
TTTAAAGAATCATCAAAAGTGTGTGCTGTGCGTGCTCCAAAGTCGTCATGTTGTTGATATCTAATGCTTCGCTTATCTCCTGACTCTTGTGGTCCTACAGTTTCATCTACTTTACCAGTGAGTAGCAGCCCACAACGAGGTGCAGTCAAAGCCATTGTAGTTCATGGCGTTATTCTTTGAACAGCAATACCTCGAGAGTCCCAAAAACTCAAATACTGGATAGTTGAAGCTAAAATGTGCAATAATTCTCGAGTTATTTTAAGCAAACTTGACTTGATCTGTCGTAAAACTACTCCATACCATTGAAAAGGCAATCACCAGTATGTGCCTTTGTCTAGGCACTCATTAAGCTGAGGTAGTCAGAGGGTGTTGTACAAAATCTACTTGTACCTCTACCTGAGAAACTTCTAAAAATTTGCTATAGAAGGCTTCACCTGCCCAGCTGGAAAAGCTTGGTTAATAAAACTGTTACAAAGCAATGAGAATAATAGGAGTATTATGTACATTTCAAAATACTTTTATCAATTCTCTAGCAAAGGCCAAGTGCTGTATTTTCTTCCATTGACATTCCATTAACTATCAGTAGAAAAAACCAGTTAAAGCAAGAGCAACACTCATATATAACATATCAGTGGCGTGTGCATTAGCATTGCTATTCCCATAAATGTCCGAATAGTTTAGAACCCATATTACCAATACGTGATCTAGTAAGTAGTATGTTAGACGTGAGATCACAGTTCAAAGCCTAGGTCAGATTTCTCCGACGACTTTCTCTGAGCAGATTTCTGGCAAAATCTCAGAAAACAAATAAAATTGCCATGAAAAAAATTGTCAAAAATCTATCGTTCGGAGACGACTTTAAGCTATAGGCCCCGCTACTAATCTATAAAATTAACACACTCAACGTAAGTGGCATGAGAAAGTAGGTCGTAACCCTAGCTGAAGAGTTGTAATGATCAACTGTGTATGTATTACCACGCCATGATATCTCTCAAGTCGAATTATGAACTTTCTTTCCGTCATTTAAAACAACTTCTTATGCTGTTACTGAAATTTGCATATAGACTAATGCGTACTTTGGTTTGTACATCCCAGAAACCGATATGTGTATTTTTTTCTTGCTTAGCAAATGACTGCACATTAACGACAAGGAAGTTGGTGCCAAAAAACTTGTTTAACGATTAATAAAAAAAAAAATCAAAAAGAAACAGAAATACAAGCGCTAATCAAAATAAAGCAACACCGATACGACAACACGTTTTTAGGCAACAAATTAAAATGAAAATCGCTACACCATCAAGTAATAAAAAGGATTAAAAATAAAATAGAACGCCATATGCTGCAATATTAAAAAGCGTTAAATACACTAATTTCTACAGGACAACAAGGAAGTGAGGACCGAGAAAAACAAACACAAAGAAAGAAAAAATTATGGCAAAAAGAAACCAAAAAGCAAAAAAGAAATATTTTAATTGAAATAAAAAAAATTAAGCTAAAATGAGATTAATAATGCAAAAGAAAAACTTTTAAACGCAGAAAGTAAGTCTCTTACATTTTAAGTGCACATTTTATGTTTAAAAAGCAAAAGGAAACAAATAATCGGGTTTTTATTTTAATATCATATTTCTCTTTTCCTTTTTACGCTGTACCATTTACTGCTAACTTGTAAGTCAAGGTTGGCGTTCCTTCTCTTTTAATATTTTTATCGCATACATTATGGTTACATTTGGGCGAATAAATGCTCGTCTGTCTGTAGAATTTTATGTTAAAAGCGTTTTGTCATTATTAATATGTATGTAGTGCGTAAATTTCAGTGTTGTTACTTCAACTACATTTATCATCATGAGAGTTTTCTATCTTTTTTCTTTCTCTAAAACTCTCTCAGCATTCGTACACACACACATGCCAAGAATTTCTTGTTATTTATTCATTTTGCACTTAAACTAAGAAAAACATGGATGGTGTATATAAATAAATATTTAAATATTTGGTAACATATGAATGAATATTACTTGAGGGAGGGTAAAAGAAAATATACTCGTAATAAGAGTCGTGTGGTTTAGCAAACATATTTTTTGGATGTCTTTAGACATTTAAACGAATAACTTGTATTGCCATACTACTTGTTGTATCAAGGATTGAGATATCAAAAGCATTGAACTGAAGGTAACAGACCGCTCATAGGTCTTCAACAGTGAATGACCTTTGAATATGAAGGAAATGGCTCAGGAAAATCAACGAAATTTAGTGTTTGGCAGCAATCATACACTACATAAGGAAATCTTTAATATGTGGTTAAAAAATATATTAACATAGTAAAGATTTTCTTTTAAATTATTACGATTTAAGTTGTGACAATTAACCTGATGATGCATACAATCTATACATTTACTTGTACTCCATGTATATAATCATCGATGTTAACGAAGCCCTCAAATACTTCAAATCAAATCTATTTGGTATTTCTGATGATGATGATTTCATACTAATGCATACATACTAAATTGGTCATTACAACCCTTCGTTTGTGATAAAAAATGTTCTTACATATGGTGCGTATGAGCGATATTTTCAATAATAATTCAATATTAATCATACGCAACATATGTAAACAAGAATTAGTATGAAGCCAGAAAAGCCAGAAAAGGCTGCCGACTCTGAAAATGTGTTTTCAACAAGAGCTGAATTCAATCTGCAGCCATTTGTAAATATATGCCTGAAGGGCATTATAGTAAATGTACTCGAAAAATCCCAACTCTTTCAGGATCGTCGAGTAATCAATATTCAGTTACATTTCTAAGTTATTTTGACCCACTAAGTGGCATTGGCTAGAGGGTATAGTATATTACAGGTCCAGAGGAAAATTATTTACATAATGCACTTGTATTAATGATACAGGCGAATGTTTTTATCCGCTGTATCTATTTGCGGTTACTAGTGTAGTTGAGAGATCTTCCCAGTAACAGTCATTTGTAGATTAAGATAAATGTCAGCACTGCTGTAAGCTAGGCAGACACCTACAGTCCAGGGTTTTATTTTGTTACCAACTTTTTATTGTGAGCATAGAAAGCAATGAAATCTTTTCAATCTTGATCACTATATACAATTTTCAGGACATGTCGTTATCTAAGTTATCATTATTGGCTTTTTTATTTTGTCCATTTAGCTCCAGTCCGTAAAAATCTAGAAAGGTTCAGTTCTAGTTTCAGATTTAGAAACACGATTTTTGTGCAAGATTGTATTGCAACTAACATATCTCTAAATAAACCTTTTAGCAGATTTTGAATAATTAAAGGAGACATTTTACAAGGTTGTGAATTTGCATACATACATATGTATATACAATTGGTTTTTACAACCCTTCAGTTAGGAGGGCGAACTAGCTTCTCAAGCCATTTGTTGTTGTGTGTGTGTTAATTTGATTACTTTAGTGGTGGGCCCTACAGTTTAAAGTCGGCTCCGAACGACAGATTTTTGAAAAAATTTTCTTGGCTATTTTATTAATTACCAGAGCCCGAAATCTAATGAGAGGAAGCTACCGAAGAAATATATTTTCATATTTTGTTTTGTTGGGGATATCAGACCTAGGGTTTGAACCGTTGATTTGATTGTTGCTTTTAATATAAACTCTTAAAAACCATGGGAGCAACTTTCGCCTTCACAAGAATTGTTAAAACTCTGGCCTTAAAGCAATAATTTTACTCAAAAAGTTCATGTTCATAAATAAAATGTGAAAATAATATATTTTTAAAATTTTATTTTTCTCTGTTTCTTTTTGCATTGTTTTGTTAACAGAATAATTGGTATTTAATTTAAATATAAACAGTTTATTATTTATTTATAAATATAACTCCGACTCGGAGAACTTTAATTAATTAGCGAAATAAAAACTTCATAGTTTTCTGTTTCATTATACTGCAATTACGACTACTGCGTGCACTTTAACCCTCTCTTTCTCTTTAAATATATTTTTATTTTTTGTATTTTCTGAAAACGGTTTTGTCATCCATTTGCTAATGAGAGCCTGTTGTTCAATAATTATCGCTATTGATTTCACACTTGTCCACATGAGTTCATTTCTTTGTATTATTTTAACGCTGCATGTATAATTATTGCGATTAGAATTAAATTTTAATTTTACCATGTTTTCTCAATTTATTTTGCTGTTGTTGTTGTCGTTTCCAGGAAATAAAATATATTTTTTTTTATTTGTTTACAGTTGAACACACTAATTTATTAAAATATTAATACATGACGCATATACATACGTACACACACTACTTCCTGCGTACGGTACATACATAAACACATTAATTTAATATAAAGTAGCGTATGAAAGATAAAGAAAGAGAATGATAGAGAGAAAGAGAGAAACTTAATAGGTCAAATATGAGAGCAATAGCGTGCAGAGCAAAAAAAAAAAATTAGATTAAAATAAATTGCATTGACACATAAAATATAAATCATCGCATTAAAAATTCATGACTTTTCTACATTTTCTGTTTTTCACTTTTCACTCTGCATGTTTAATTTATTAACTCTTTTTCATTTTTATTTCGATTTTTCAGAAATTATTATTTGCCAGCCTGAAAAAAGTTCACTCACTCACTTGATTCAAATATATAAAGTTAAGCAGGCCAATTATTGTCCGTATTCATACGACATGTAATAATCTTAACTCATTGTACTTTCATTTCCGATAAGCACATGTCCATTATTGTAAATACATATACATACATAATTCACATACTTCAGTCAGGATTACGGCCTAGCTTCTCACACTACTCATGTTGTGTGTGTTAATTTTATACATGAGTGTAGGGACCTACAGTTTAACGTCGACGTCGATTTTTGAGAAACTTTTTCATGGCGGGTTTATTTACTCTCAGAGTTTTTGCCAGAAATCTGCCGAGAGGAAGTCGCAGAAGAAATATTTTTTTGATATTCCGTTTTGATACCTGACCTGAGATACGAACCCGGGCTTTACGTCTAACAAGCCTACATACTACCTACTATACTCGGCGACTTCCACAATTTGTTCAGTATTGGACACGTATATTTCTTCGAATACCCAATATCACACATCTTGTAGTGTCGTAACATTCGCGTAGAAAGTCTTCTATCTTATGGTTTACTTGATGAAAAATTAATTTTTTTCATTCACCATAGTCATGGAAAAAATGTTCACAGAGTGCAATTTAGTCAGCAACTTTACCCAATTCCTGGGATTCCTGTTTTATTAATAAAGGGTTGGCCATTTAAAAGTTTAAATTTAAAAATGCAATAAAACAAAAATGGAAGTACAATTGTTCCGGTGAGAAATGAAATATTATTTTATTCATATGGCTATCGCGACTGGGCTCACAGTAGCTCATTCGATCTGACCAATTTTCGTGCACTTTTTCAAATGAATGTTGGACCTCAAATGCTCAATTATCTCTGGTTTGTTGGTATAACACTTTTCTTTAAAGGCGCCTCACAGAAACTAGTCCAACGGTGTCAAATCACAGCTTCTTGGCAGCCAATTGATATTACCATTTCGGCCAATTAAACGGCCACAATAAATCTATTGTAACATAAGATGTGTGGCAAGTTGCACCATCCGGCTGAAATCAAACATCGTTCGCATCAATACCGTGAAGTGCGGGTACAAAAAGTCAGCTATCATGGTGCGATACGTGACTCCATTGACCGTAAAGGTTGTGCCGTTCTAATTTTCAAAGATATATGGGCCAATGATGACACTGCTCCTCAAGCCACACCAAAAACGTTTCTTCAGCTGCATATTTTCATTTCTACAGTATTGTCTACAATTTTTCCCACTGTTTCTTATTGTTCTGCAGCATGTGTTATTCGGTTCAAGCAATAAATTGCATTAAACATGACACTTATTGCTGGCATTATAAAAAATTTAATCATTTAATTTGTATAAACATACTCTCCCTCACACACACACAAGCAATAACATTAAAGTGAAGTGTTATAAAATACAATTTATTTTTAATTTTATTAACTTATTAAACAGCTACACATATACTTATACACTTACACGAGCAATTGCACCCTTAACTTATACATTATTTACCCCACATTATTACTCTCCTACACCCACTTAAGAGACCAATCGAACGTATGGTTGAGTGTGTGCTTGTGTGGTAACAAACAACAATAAATGAATGAATAAATAAACATATTCACACACACACAGGAAGGGAGAGATAAACATTCAATTCCATTTCATTGCGATAATTGGTTTAATGAGGTCCTGTTGAAAAAAAAAAACAAAAAACCGAAAGACTACTCCAAGAACCAATCCAATAGGAAACATTTACAGCAGGCTGGGGGAAAAGCATATTCATTTATAGTTAATGCCAAAGACGATAAAAATAATACAAATCCTACCTTAAAAAAATTTAAAAATAAAACTAAAAGGAGACATTGAATTTTGAGTCCTTTTTCAGTAAAGAAAAGTAGAATTTTTCTGAAATGGGGTTGCTTCAAATAAAGCGCCCAGTAATCATCCAGAAACAAAGTGGCGGCGCGATGTAGTGATCAAAACAGCTTGTCAACAAGTCGAGAATCCCAGGTTCGAATCCTAGTAAAGTTAAAAAAAGATTCAATGTGGAAAAAATCTTTCATCATGGATTTTGAATTTCAAAATTAAGTAGCTCACCCTCCTCCAATAAAATCCGTCTAAGAAGCCCCTGAAAAAAGGATAACATCACAGGAAGGACAGACATTGCCAGCACCTAGTTTTGAAAAAGAGATGGAAATCAACAATCAGCAAGATTCCACACCAATACATCAATTACTTGCAGGGCCCTGTTCCAAGGCAGCGATACATAACAGGCCCATTATATTAGGACTTGCTACTGCAGGCTAATCACTTGCTTAGCTGGAACAACAAAAATAGATTAAGAAAACGGAAACAAAGGTGAAGTGGTTTGTGGAAGCAATATGGTCCCAAGAGAGGAATGATAGTTAAGCCTGTTCCACTCGAGAATATTGTCTACTGGATATCACTTTAGTGGTCATCATATAATCAAAGACATTTTACAGTTAAGAACGTGCCAGTATTTTCTCCCAACACCCAATGCCTTTGACATTATGGTAGGAAAGTAATTGGAATGCTGAAAAAGAATAATGCAAACAATAATGTATCCCCAAAGCTACGAAAACCACATCCAGTTACAATTGCTCAACTTCTGCAAACCAATTTGAATTGTAACTCAGCGTCCGACTTACATAATTTAGTGTCGATCATATTGACAGTCTCAGTATAATAATAAAATTGGTCTGACAGTAAATGAGGACAAAACGAGGTATAAGCTGTCGACAAGTAAAGACATGAGACCTATTGCAACCCAGATTACGGCCTACAACAATACGTTCTGTATAGTCAATCGGGAGATCAAGCATAGGATCACTCTTAGCAACATGTGCAGTTATGGTATCAATAGGCGATTGAGTAGCATAGACCTCTTTCGTACAACAAAACTAATTTTCTACAAGTCACTTATCCTCCTCGTGCTTGGAGCACGGACAGTATTAAACACTGATGCAGCAGCCTTAAGAGTATTCGAGAGAAAAGTCCTACTTAGACTATTCGAGTTGGCGATGCTTTCCGCATTCGATTCAAAAATGAACTGCATGAGCTCCTCAACGACGTGGAGGTTGTGTAGCGTATTAATATCCAGCGGCTGCGTTGGCTCGGCCTTGTCGTTCGAATGTTGATGAGGATGTTCCAGCGAGACGCCTATTTGATATTTGCAGAAGTAGGCGAAGAGCACAATCTTGTTTGCTTTAGAAGGACCAAGTCGAGGAAGCTCTGTCATCAATTGGTGTGACCAACTGACGAAGGGCAACAAAGTTCTGTATCACAATAAAAACTCTTTCTTAAAATTCATCATTTGACAATTTAGGGAAATCTTATTTTGCAATTGATAAACTCGTTAAATTCTTGGAACTGCAACATTTTCGCATTAAATTTTATTAAAAATGTTACGTTACCTTACGTTCTCTGCGTCTACCTTTACCTCTAAATTAGTTTGTAAATACCTTCAGATATTAACGAACTTTTTAATGCATATCCTAATTTTTTTATTGCCTTGTTTTCTTATCTATTTTTAAGCACTCCAAACTTATTTTTGTTATACAAAATAAGAAAAGACAAGAAAAAGAAACACTAGAGTATTTGTGTGTAATTGTTGAAAAGTTTTCATCTGCATTTTTTATGTTTGCAACGTATGTGGTGTATGCCATACAAGTCATTTGATATTCAGACATGTGAACTTTACTTTATTTATTGAAAACGTTGGTTTTAATCGCTATCCTAAGCACACTATTTTCGTTATTAGTAAGGAATTGAGAACTATAAGAACATCATACCACAAACATAATCGAGGCAGCAAGTGCTGCGCAGCAAACTGTTAAAAATAGAATGCATGTGTGTGTATGGAAATGATTATTTTAAAGGCAGCGTAATGATGATGATGGCAATAACCTCATCACTACTTACATAATCGCTAATTACAATCCTTTAGCCAGGATTACAACCTAGCTACTCACACCACTCATGTTGTGTGTGTTAATTTTATTAAAGTTAAGAAAATGAACTCATAATGCTGCACTAAGCAGTTGAAAAATCTTGATATTAATACTGCACATATCCATGCCACGAACTTGAAAGGGAGATAAATCCATTCTTTATAAAAAACATGTCTTTCAGTAGAGTAACCCATAAGCCGCAGTTCACTTCAGTTGATCCATGATTATGTTTCCCAATTTAAAACTTTATGCATGCAAGTGTATACTACTACAAGAGAAACGACTATGAGAACACTAATATGTCTCTAGGTATGTATGTATTTACTATTGCATGTATAAGAAGAATTATATTCTTCTTTAGCGTATGGCTTAAATACTTAAGAATGTATGTTTAATATTTTATACAGTAGAAGAATATTTTGTAAAATAAACTTTTCTTTTATATTTTCTATTCCCTTTTCATGTTTTCGTGTTTTCGTAGTCTTTTTTTTTTTTTTTGCTTCAATTGACATTTTAAGCAGATAAACTATCTTCGAGAGGAACAAAGAAAAAAGAAACTAGAAAATTGTAAACTTAACGAAAGATTATCACATCATTTCGTATGTGTGTATATTGTTTTCGGACAACTTTTTCCTGAATAATTTAATCAAATGAAATAAAGAAAATGACTTGAAAAACATCTCCAAATTAAAAAAGATAGAAAAGCTGCCTGAAAAAGGCGATTACAATGTGGGTATTTTGTATAAAATACTGCTGGTATAAGTGTTGCCAAGTGTTTGTTTATTCTTTTAATTTTCTTTAAGTTGGCAACAGTTTCTTTTGGCAAACGTTACTACAGATGACAACACAAACAACCAAAAATCATTTTGGAATCTTTAATTGTGCACATAATTAATAAGCAAACGAACTAAACTAGCATGCCAACAGAGTATTGTCTATGAAACAAAAAGTCTGCAGTAAAACAAACTTGTGGCTAGTTATTCTGGTACTGTTAGAAAAGAAAATTTATTGAAAGATTTTATGTTTAAGATAAATCACGAACTGAATACTAGGAGAGATCTAATGAAACCCATTTGGTTAATTCTATGACTATATGTGCCGTACCTTAATTAGTTCTTATTTGGAAGCAATGATGTGTTAAATATATAATGTAAAGTAATAAATATGGGGATGTTTTGCACTGCCATCACTGTTGCTCTATTGAGAATTTTCTCGTCAAACACCACTTCGAGAGGAGTCAAAAAACTTCTTTTAATGGAAGTGAAATCAAGTCTTGTTTACCCAGCGTATATGAGTAATAGCCTGTATCTTTTTATGGCTGGTTTAGTAATCATAATTAAATCATAAAATCATAAATCATCAAATGCTCTATATACCTTAACCACAGCAGAACCTTATGGAAGTGGATGTTATACAGAAGGATCATCCTGGACAGGTCAAATCTGCTAGTACCTCTGAAGCTATTTTCAAGTTTCTTCTCTCCAATTTCAAGAAAATGTTCGCTTTTATAGGGTCAAAATTTATAAATCGTTTCAAATATTTCAGGATAACTGGCCCGATCAATTGGGTTGTATGTCCAGTCCTCAGTTCCTATAATATTTGGAGTACTCGTATAATTGTGCAAACCCTCCTTTTGTATTTTTTACTACTAAAATATGACTCCCAAGTTTCATGTCCGCTTCACTGAATGAAATCATAATAACTTAAGTTTTCTTAAAATTGGTATCTTTGTCACCTACATATGTCCTGGAAAATTATAGAAAAGTTATAGAAAGCCTATTTCCTTCTAATAGCCTTGAGAGCATGTAGTTTTCACAAATCATATGCATCTTACACGTTTTGCCTCTGTTATTTTTGGGCATTTGTCCTTGTTGTACTATTGGGAATGTTCCTAATAATTTTGCTGATCCACATTCATTTTCTGCGTCTGATTTTTAATCAGAATGGATTCCTTGTTGCCCAAAATAGCCTTCATATGTTTCTATTGGTAAATATCTTGTAGATTTTGAGCGATTATTATTATTATCGTCGTGAATAGGTGTGTTAGTACTGCGACAATATGCTCTATTGTGCTCCGCTCAAATTTTATAGGATATCCCTATAAGTCTATTGGCTACATGTTGTGGTCGAGATAATCCCTTTTTTTGAAAAAAATAACTTTGAGTCCATAGTGCTCTGTAAAAAGATCTGTTACCAAACTCAAGTTACTTCTGGGTACTCTGATGCATGACTCAGATATTCTCGAATTATAGTTTCCCAACAAAAGTTTCGACTGATCGACACCTTTGCCTTTCACTTCTGGATAGTCCGATGCGTGACTCATATCGCCTCTTATAGTAGTTTTCCAACTAAATTTTCTAATACTTCAAACCAATGCCTTTCTCTAGCTTACCTTTTATCAATTCATTAATTTCCTTTCCAAACATCTGCTCCTCCACTCCATAGAGGGGTTCTGGTAGCATTCGTGGCGTGGAAGCCGTCCTATTCGCAAGCTTGTTTTCGGAGAATTTCCACATGAAGTCTTTATTTTACCTACCTAACTAATTCAGCTTTCCAGAGAGTCCTATACTTACTTCGATTAAATCTCATAAGAGTTTTATCGTCTTTTGTACTTCATATCCTAGTTGATTTATGCACATTTATCGATGGCATAGATTTTGGCTTAGAAAATACCCGAGAGTTTCCCTAAGTGCTCGTGATACTTCATTGTGGGACCAAAAAGTATTTTCTCTTCTCCCAAAACATTATTTTCTCTTCATGATGCTGAATGATTTGGCAAAAAAACCATACCACATCTATATGTCTATTTTATATGTTTGAAATTTAATCACTTCATTACATACTGATTATAATTAAATATTTACGAAAATTAAATAGTCTCTTGTTATTGTTCTTGTTTTTTTCTAAATTGCTTATGTTGTGAAAATTTACATTTTCTGTGATAATTTTTTATTTGAATTTTGTTTTTGTCAAATAAGAATAAAATATTAATGATGGTGATTAAATTAAAAAACTGAATTGTTTATTTTAATATCATGAAAAAATAAATGAAACATGCTGCAAAAGTAGTGAAAAGAAGAACAAATTTGTTGTGTGGCTTACTGTATATTTACGTACAACATTTGCTAGAGCAATAAACAATAAAGAAAACAAAATTAAATATTTATTGGATAATTTTAGAGAGACTTTTTTGCATTTTATTGTACATTTTTTCCGTTATTTGCTTTTTATTTCTTTATTATAAACTTTAATTTTTTATTATAAAAATTTTTAATGTTTGTGTCAATATGTTTCACTTGTTTTTTTTAATTATTTTTTATTTTTATTTGCTCGTTGTGGCAACTATATTTGTTTTATCTCTTTATAATTTATATACAACAATGTAGTCGTTGTTTTTATTTTCATTTTATTTTACAAACACATGCGCTAGTTTGTATATGTGTATATGGCTGGTTGGCTGGCTGTGTGTGTAGAAACCATATTTGTTTGCATTGTTGTTGTATAAGCATACACTTGTTTATTTAAACTGTAAATAAAAACAATACAATGGCAATATGCATTTCTCTCATTCCTCCCTCTCTCTCTCACTCTGTTGGTGTTACACACAAGCAGTCTAACACATTATGTGTAAAAGAGAGAGAGGGAGAGAGGCATACGCTCACAAACAATGAAAACAATTAAAGAAATATAACCAGCAACCGTGTAAAATATAAACACTCACACATACACTTCAATATACGTGTAATGTGTATGTTTTTGCTCTCTCACTTGTGCAGAGTGCATACAGAAACAAATGTATTCAATTATAATCGGAGAGTTATTTTTCAGGAATCAGTTGCTATTGTAAACGTAGTATTGTAGTTAGTCGTATTGTATTCATAACGAGTAACACAGTGGAATAGCAGGCAAAATATTGAAAGATTGGTACTTAAAGACCAAATAGAGCGTGGAAGATGGAAAGAAAGAGTAACGTATATAAACTTCCGTTTGAAGAGTGCCTTACATAGACAAAATTATACGAGCACGAATTCTATTTGAATTCCTAGGACAATTGTTTATGAAAAATATTCTTAACGGAAAATGAGAGCAGGATTTAAAAACATCAAGCTCCCGCTGTTCACTTATACAATTAATGCACACAAAATGAGTGATGTGAGAAGCTAAGTTGTAATTTTTACTGAAGGGTTGTAATGACCAAGTATGTATGTTATGTATGTGACATAAAAACGAGAGATTTTATAGAAGCAATCCCATTTGTCCAGTCGCCGTAGTCTAGTAGGTAGTGTGTAGGCTTATTAGATATGAGGCCACGGTTCAAACCTTAGCTCAGACATTTTCGTTCGCCTCTCAGTAGATTTCTGGCAAAAATTCTGAGAGAAAATAAAATTGGTGTGAGAGGTAATTAGGCCGTAGTCCTGACTAAAGGGTTGTATGCATGTATGGATGTATGTATGTAACCCTAATTTTCCAATTGAAAACATTCCGTTGAAGTCTAAAATCGTTTAAGTATTGTTCAGATAAATATCCAGTGCTTAAAAGTTGAACAAGTGAACATGATTGAATGGGAGTCCTTGAGAAGCCCATGCCTTTACGAAGAGCACAAAAGATATAAGATCAGAAAACTCCATAATGATGAGCCAGCAAGCAGTACCTCAATCAATGTGGATTTAAGAGTCTCCTGTCCGCCCTCTTAATATTATCGATGATCAGAAATCAAAAGAAGATAAGACTACTGCTGGAAGAGACCACAGCTGGAACTCCATTGACAATATTTGTTTGGCATCACGAAAACACGTTAACAAGCAATTCATGTCCTTTTGAATCTCAACAAAGAAAAATACGCTCCAAAAGCAAACAAATTTATCACTGCGAGAATTGTTGAGGAGAGGAAATAAGAATCTGCTGATATTACGGTCGTACTAGCCGTTTGTGGACGATTATTATCTTGGGATCACTAAATCAAATTATGAGAGCCACATTAAAAATTTATTCAAGTACTTTTATAATTTAAAAGCTATTCTACGAAAACAATAAAAAAAAAACAAAAAATATCGAAGCACTGTGTCAGTGATAAAACACTGAAAACACAGGAAAATTAAAAATAAAATTTACTTTTTTTATAACATTTTTATGGCCAAATTAATGAAATGCAAATAAACGGACAAACAAGCGAATCAATAGCATTTAAATGAGGGAGAGAAAACAAAAAAAATTAAATTGAATTGATGTGAAGTGCAAGAAAAAAGCACACGTAATTTGATAGAAAATTACATGGATATTGATTTTATGGTAATTTCTCCAAACCAATGTTTTTTTTCTTTTTTTAATTCAAATAATCCCCATATTTTCTACCTACGCGATAGTCTCGATTTGTCTTTACAGAGAGGGAAAGATAAAAATTGGGTATTATTTGCTTAACATTTATTTAAATTTTTCGAGTTTCTATTTGCTGTTGTTTTTGTTTTTACGGATTATTCTTATTCGAAATAATTGAAAAACATTTTCAATAAAAATTCAACAAAATACAAAAAAAGAAAATCAAATCGAATTAATTATTCAAATGATATGGCACGGGTAAAAGCTAGAAGAACTAGATGATGAAAACAAATAAAATACAGTGGAAAAATCTGTCATTAACAAATCGAGTAAGCGATTACAACTGATAGACATCCATATGCGAAGGTTACTTAAGCGATTAGGGAAAACTTATGCCGTTGATTTGATGGATGATTAAAGATGCGAATTAATTCTTTCGTATGGGAAAGATCCTTTGTGTGTATTATAAAGTCTAATTTGCACGGATTATAATAACACCAAAAGCAACAGCTAGCTGAGGCAAACAGTTTGGCACTTGTTCTTCCTCGCATTAATAACACTATGCTCCGAAATGATATAGAAATACAAGTACATTCAAAGACAAAGATAGCAAAAACCCGATTCGACTATTCATGTCAATTTTATTTACTTTGAGAGTTTTCGCCAGAAAACTGAAAATTATTTCATGTTTCGTTTTGTTCGAGACGTTTGATTTTGGTTTGAACCGAGAGTTTCCCTCCAATAATCCAACACATTACTTACTAGACTATGGCGACTTCAATTATTTAGTGAATCGAATATCCATTTGCATTTCACTACTAAAATGAAACAAACTCGAACGATTTTTATTGTAAATGATTACGGGTGATGAAAAGTATATCACATACTACACTAATGTATTGAAAATACAATGGATGAAGCAAAGTTGAGCTTTATAGATTGATTCAGTATATTGTGCATTAATTAAAAACTGTTCCATATGATTGGGAACATTAGCTCTGATCAAGTACTATCAGATTATCACTTGTTACGAACTCTCTTAATAATAAAAATTTGAATCCTTGTAAAAGGGAATAAATTCAAATCACAGAAGTTTTACACTAATGGTATCATTACTTTACCACAAAAATGGTAAAGTTGAAATAACTCGTTTCAAATATGTGTAAGTAGAAGGCGTTTAATTTAAATTAAATTTTCTAAGGAGTTCAGAAATAAAGCTCCCAATCGTTAATCTAAAGTCAATTTCTTAATAAAAGACGTGTATTCTAGATCAATAAATTTTTAAACTGCAAACTTATACAATCTATAGTCTGACTTATTAAAAATTATGACAGCTTCAGTTGTTTCATACTTATTAACTGTTTGCGTATAACAGAATTGATTTCCTTATATGCAGACCATTAAATGTTTTTATGATGAATTTTTATAATTTTTATTTGTGTTTTGTTTTTGTTTTGTTTTGTTTTCTTTTTATTTTTCAATTATTTTTTTACTAATTAAATAACCATTAGTTTAATTAAGTATTAATAATTCTAATATCAATACATGTTCGTTTAATATAATATACATTCAACACTGAACACTGCCATTATTTGAGCCATTATTCGTGTGAGTACTTTTATATGTAAATGTGAATAAAATAAATATCACTCATACGTCACGGTTTTGTACCAACAGTATCAGTTAGTAACTGGCAGTTACTTGACTATGAAAATAAAAACATCATTGTTTTAGTGTCCAGCTCTTGTGTTGTAAGTTGTTTAAACCAAATAAAATATTTACACGTCATTTGTTTTGTTAACAATTAATTATATTGAGCACCAGAACTATGAAGTAGAGAGTGTGAAATTCTCCTACTTTCGAATTTGTGTTTTTTATTAGGGATCAAATACTTCTAATTAATTACGATTTACTTCGGAATAATGTCCTTAAAATTGCCATGATTATTTGTAGAATTCATAAAAATATTGTATTCAGAATAGAGATTAAAATTGCCAGAAAAATTAAAAATATTCAAGTGTACTTAAATACTAGGGATTTTTAAGTTGTAATAAGTAGTTAATTATTCGAGGTCAACTGCAAAGAAATCTAAAAGCTTTTCAATTTATTTAAATTGTTTACTTTTCAGATTCTAATAACAACTAATTGTATTCATAATTAACAAATGACCCGAATTCCATTAGTAACAGAATTGAAAATTCATTTGGCCAAGTATGCTTCTTGAATATAAGTTTTCCAATTAACTATGTCATGCATAATTAATATTTTTATTTAAACAAATCCAGAGAAAACATTAATTTTTTTTTATACTTTTTTTAATTTAACATGAACTGAAATATGCAAATGAATATGCACATAATTATCTATAAATTTACGTCTTGTTTTAATGAATATTCCTTTCAAATAAATTTAAAATTTTCCAGTTAAAGCTGTGCCATCGGGTAATTTTCTTGTATTGATTAAACATTAATAAGTAGGAAAAAAAAATTCCAGTTTTGTCAGCATGAATAAATCATATGTAAAACAATTTAACCCTTTAACATCAAACACGCATAAAATTATTAAAAATCTTGCTTAGCATATTGCTTTCTAAAGTATTAAAAATGCCAGTGCATATCAAATTCCTCAAATAATTCACAAATGTTTAGTTATGATCAAATAATTCTTCATAGATTTACACAAGTAAGTCAATGTCAATTACAACATTTTGTTTCCACATGTCTTTTAGTTGTAGTAGTTGTTGTAATAGATGTTATTATTGCTTACAAAATTCTATACACTTACAATAAATAAGATTCATAAGATTTCATATTTATAATACAATGCCTTTGTTTTCTGGTGTTTTGATTTATACTGAATTATTTGGCATGACCTTTAGTTAAAATTGCAGAGAATTTTCCAATAAAATTTTTGTTTTAATTACCACAAACAATTTATTTCATAAATTTTCATATAAATTTAAGTTTTTTTCTATTTGCATTGCATTACATGACCATGACGTATGAGCGATATTGATTGTATGCAAGTTTATGTATAATATTACTAATACGCATAGAGGCTCATATAATGGCAGCGTTAAGTGGTGAATGTGTATTAAGAGAACATGTTATTGATAATAGAATAATTAATAGTTAATTAAACTAATGGTTATTTACTAATAATAAAAAAAATTATAAATAAATAAATCAAAAACAATAAAAATAATAAATTTCACTACAGTTAATGTAGTGAATTAAAACCTTTCATGGTATGTGTATAAGGAAATCGTTTTCTTACAAAAAAAAAAAAAATTAATAATATGACACAACTAAAGCTGTTGTAGTTTCTATTATGTTAGATTCACTTTCCACTTACTTACTAAGACTAGTTAGTTACCGCCATTCGCGTATAAAATTAACACACACTACATAGGTGGGATGAGAAGCTACGCCGTGATCCTGATTGGAGGATTGTAATGACCAATTATGTATGTATGTAATGATAACAACACTCTAAATCTTCTGCGTTCTGAATCTATTCCTTTTTGCAAGAGATTTAAGTTTTTATTATTGAGAAGCTAGGCCGTAATCCTGACTGAAGGGAGAGAGTTCGTAACAGTTGATAATTAGAAACTTCTTGATCACAGCTAATGGTGGAACACAAATCTTTTTCTGTTGAAAAATATTATTCGATTCAATTAAATTTCATGCTTCAATATAATTGATTGCTGACTCTCATCTGGAACACTTCTCAATTAATGCCTCCACATACAGTATCACCTAACATGGTCTCAATCTATGAAGCTTTACCTTGCTTCGTCCATTATATTTTCAATGCATTACTGTGGTGTGTGATACACTTTTCATCGTTCGAAAAATTATTTACAATAGAAATCGTTCCAGTTTGTTTCATTTTAGTAGTGAAATGGAAATGGATATTCGATTCAGTAAATACTTAAAGTCGCACTTAGTCTAGTAAGGAATGTGTTGGCTTATTAGACGCCAACCTACGGTCGATTTCAACATCCTCAATGAAACAAAGAACAATACAAAATTCATAGAGGTATGGGTTCAAAAAGTCCATTGTATTAAAAGCTACTTGTTGATCCCAATACGCTACAGAACGATATTATATTCGGTCCTCGAACATTACTTCGATCCTACAATTTAATAAGAACGAATTTTTATTCTGTTACCTACATACATACATATGTTCTTCCGTAACAATGAAATTAGCTGACCGTTCGCCATAATGACACTATAAATTTAGCCCACATGACTAAAATGTTTAGTATACTTTAAATGTATTCTATAATAAAAGTCAGTAAACTTGGATTATGCGTCTGTTTACATGTTAGACATGCCTAAACATTTAAACGATGGCAATTTCATATTGAAACACACAACTCCTCCTTAAATATTCAAATAAATTTACCTTTTTCATGTTGTTTTCCATTTTCTTTTTTCTTTTTCTTCAATTTCCTTTTTATTAAACATTTTCTCTTTTAGTTTTTCCTTTTACATTTGAATAGTTTTACCGCCTTTATCTTATTTATTTCATTTTTATTAGGAACAAAAGAAAACAATCCAGAAAATTGTTTTTGAAATAAGAAAATGAAAATTTGTTTGTAACATAACGTAACGTAACGTAAGTGACTATAAAATATTTATTTACGTATGCCAGACACGTTTTATTATGGAAACGTGTTTCCTCTGAGGTTATCTTTGCTGTGTTTCATTTCCTTTTTGTTTGCTGCTGTCGGTTTGCTATTTTTGGCCAAGTTTTCATTCGCCAATACGAAACAACCGAAAAAATTAAAAACATTTTTGAATAGACCGGAAATAATACCATTTAAATATGGTGAATATTATTTCAAAAGCTTTTAAGAAGATTTTCAATAATTTATATTCAAATATCTGTGCATTACATACACAACAAAAAATATCGCATAATACAAATAAAATTCAAAAAAATTAAAAACGAAAATTAACGTAGAATTTTATGAAGAATTCGAAATAACAACAAAATTGTTTGATCAAGTAATATTATCTGTGGCCAACGATAGTTCCAATAACAAATTTTCTAAACAAATATTTTTGTGGAGAAAATTTCCAAAATAAATATGAAAATAATTAAAAAAAGAAAAAGGAAATGATAACAGTGGGCATAAGTATAGTAAAGTAAAAATAAATTGAATTAATGTCATCATAGTACAACCTGGCTAATTGGCAACTATGCAGAGTGTGTTATGCGAGCGGCCTTCAATTTAAGAAAGACGTCAGGGGTTTTTGAGTGACAGATCGTTTGAATATGTGGACATAGCGGCGAACGTATCATTAAGGGCACTGACTGGTTTCATCCGAAGGTCGTGGTGGTTCAACCGACCACGAAAGGATCATTACTTGGGGGCTCCCCCACACTTGGTAGCACAATGGGCCTTATAAACCACCGAGTAAACTTGCCTGTGAAGGGCAAGCTACCCACTAACCTAAGCTAACATAATATTACAATTTATGACATCATCTATAACATAAAGTTTGACCTGGCCAACAGATTCACTCACGAATTGCTAATCTCAGGAATTTATATTAGAAATATCACAGGTTAATGTTGAATGTAGAGTTTTTTTGTAGTATGCCAACACACTAATACTGCTGCAATATACACTACTTCAATCGCAAAATACACTACTTCAGACTGTAAGAAAATCAAATCTCTTTCGTCAGGTTAAGGTACCTTAAGAATTTCGTGATATCCGATATGTATTGATACCGGAATGTCATACAAGAATCATTCACCAAAAATCCTTAGAAGTAAGCACTAGTGTTCAAGCCGGAAATGATGTGATCAATTGACTTCTGATTCTCCATATCGACACAGTAACAACTCTGGATATTAAACTGGAGTCTCCTCTACTGCCTCTTATAAGCACAGAATCTATGTGCTCACATACATACACAATTGATCATTACAACCCTTCGGTCAGGAATACAACCAAGCTTCTCACACCACTCATGTTGTGTACGTTAATTTCATACGTGAGTGGCGGGACCTACAGTTTAGCGTCGACTACGAACGACAAATTTTTGAGAAACTTTTTCATGGCAGATTTATTTACTTTCAGAGTTTTTGCTAGAAATATGTTGAGAGAAAGTTGCCGAGAAAATATTTTTTTTTTCATATTTCGTTGTGATGTCTGACCTGGGAAACGGACCCGGGATTAACGTCTGATAATGTCTAATAATTACGGCGACTTCATGTATGTATGTTATGTATGTATAATTATGCGACCGAGATCGAATAGCATACAAAAGCGTCAAATATTACACAAACCACCTCGTCTGCTTGCCCATAAAAGTCACGTTGGACTGGGAACACCTAATGAAAGTTGTTTGATAAAAGAGGCCTTAAATTCCTTTCAGCATCATCTTATCAACGGAGAAGTGAACGGGGGTTTTTGTTTCCAAAGTGAATTATTACGAGCCTATGGAGAAATTTACGTGCTGACTTTTAGTTGGATAGAACTTAAAAATGGCGGAATATGGCAATACTAACTGATAGTCAGGCCGCCTCGGTTATGTGGTTTAATCAAAAATAGTATTGAACTGTTTGGTGAAGCTGAATAGTTTATGTAGGGAAAATATTCGCTGCAGGATCCTTGGTGATATGGAAATTCGCCGTAATTGACAGTTAGAAGAGATAGCGAGGATGTGAGCTTCCATGCTTCTGTTGCGGCCAAAACCTTTCTGCGAATTGAGGACGGAGTTTTATAAATGTATATTCATGGAATGGTGCGACAAAGAGAGAACAGGTAAAGAGAGGAGAGGGAATGTGTTTTATCAAACTAAATGGAGGTAAACAAAACATTTGTTAATAAATTAAAATAAGAGGCTATTTCAGTCATGCATCAGACTATAATAACCTAAGGTTGGTAAGCATCGTTTGACAGGTCTTTGTAACCTCGAAATACATTTAGAATCAAAACCCAACATGTAGATCCAGAACACATTTTTGAATCTGTGGTGCTTAAGTTCCTCCACTACACTTTTTTCTATTAAATCCCTTAAAAAGTGTCCACTGTCTCTGTATTCCCCACTCGAAATATATTTTTTTTCAAATAAAAACTGAAACTGAAACTGTTATATTATTTTGATTGTCAATATGTGTGCTAACAGCAAATTTCAATTACGGTTAACTTTTATGACGATAGTTGTTGATAGACTCCCCTGCAAATACAAACACACTCCCACACAAGTATCCTTATACTATCATCTGATGGTACTCATATAATCAAACAAGGGACTGTGAAACTGAATGAGTGGCTTCATGTTACTCCAGTTTATAACAGATAGTATAAAAATACATACTCGTACATGAGGTAGTGAGTGTTTATACGTGAGAATAAAATGTAGTGGCTACTAGAGAGTAGTTTTATTTATATTCTCTTCGTACTTGATTTTTTGTTTTTTGTTTGTTTTTTCAATTCATACTCGCATGGCATTGTCAATGAGTTTTCATTGTATAAACTCGATCTGTGAGTAAAAATGTACGCGATTGGAATAGAGTAGGCGTATGGGTATATATTTGTGAGGGTGTTAAACCTATACAATATAAAAATACATTTTTATATTTAACTCTCCTGTATATACTCTTAAATGTTATTTTTCTTGCATGCTTTTGCCAGCATAAAAAAATAATACTGAGAGCCTCTAGTGTGCATAGACGTTGGTGTGTGTTTCTATGAAAATATCCACGTGAGTGCTTGTATATATAGCTGTGACGGTGTATAAAATTTAAACAAAAGTGATAATGTTGATGCTGATATTTTCATATTATACACGTTCTACACATACGCCACCATATGTTCACAAACAACTACAAACATTTGTTTGCTGTAGTGGCACTTTTATAGTGCATTGTTGTGTGGCAACTATTGTTATTATTGGTTTTGTTTTACTTTTATTTTCTTCTTGTTTTTTTATTTAAAAGTTTGTTTAACGCTTCCTAGAAAGTATATTTTTAGTAGGTTAAAAGAACTTTTGCTCCTAGACTTCTTTATTTTTATTTGTGTATACTTTGTCTATAGATTTGACATCCACATACTCACACACAAGGCAATAGTAGGAGCATGGATAAGCAAAGAAAGTTGGATTTAGCCTTGCTGCACATAGGACAGAGGGCGTCTTATTACGCACAAGAAATGTGGAAAAGATGGAAGCGACCTTTGGGGACTCTAATTAGAATTAAAAAGGCCATATCGACGTCTAAGCCCACTTAAAGTAGTAGGTAGCGTGTTGGATTATTAGACGTGAGGCCATAAGAAGTTTCTCAAAAAATCTGTCGTTGGAAGTCGACTTTAAATTGCAGGTTCCGCCACTCAAGTGTGAAATTAAATCGGTGGTGTGAGAAGCTGGGTTGTAATCCTGCCTAAAGCGTTGTAATGACCAATTATATACGTAGTATCGAGGATCTTAACATCGAAAATTTCATATGTTAGCCTTACATGCTCCAAAGCGACATGATTTTCTACGTGACTCAGTTCTTGACTGCTGATGTTTCCTTCAGAAAATATCTGCACAAATTTAAATTAGAACTCCGAAAGTTAAAGATAAAGAAGCCAAGTTTGGTATGATAAGATGAAGAAATTGATCAGCTATCTGTGAAACAAATCCTGACGACAGTTTCGTAAAGGAAGAAAGGTTGAAAATCAAAGAACTTACTAGCATTTTCCAAACAAATTTCTTAATTCCTTGCGGATCAAGTTGATTATGGTGGCTACATACACTCAAAATAAATGATATCGAATAATCACTAAGCATTTAAAGTTTATTATAGTTTATGCAGTTTAAAAACAATCCATACTCTTCAATATTAAAAAAAAAAAAAATTAAAAAAAAAAGATACGTCACATGTCAAATGAAAAAAATGGGGAAAGAATAAAAAAAAACCGAATAAATTCTTAAAATATTTATACGTGTGAAGAGATGTTTGGAATTTTATTTAATGTATCGATTTCTATTGATTTTCATTAAATTAATGTATTTCTATATTTCATTTTATTTGTTTGTTTTCAGAGCCTGTATTCAGTAACAGTAAAGGTGGTTTCAAAAGTAAACGTAAATAAAACACATATAAAATATTTTTTCCATGAAATTTCTTTTTTATTGTAAAGTTTGAACGTTGACATTATGTGTGAAACACTACATCATTTAAAAGACCTCCACGCAAAGTGTTGCAAGCATTGAGGTAATTTTCGACCATTTTTTGACACATACTGGGCGGTATCTCAGCCATAACTTGACGAATGTTGGTTTTTAAGTGCTCAAGAGTTGAAGGTTTATCTGCATAAACACGGTCTTTCGCGTAGCCCCACAAAAAAGTCTAATGGTGTCAAATTGCATGATCTTGGTGGCCAGTTAATATCGCCACGACGAGAAATTACGCGGCCAGGAAATGTCTCTTGCAATAAAGCCATATTCGCTCGAGTTGTGTGGCATGTGACTCCGTGTTGTTGAAACCACATATTCTCCAACTCGTATTCTTCAATAGCAGGCAAAAAAAAGTTGGGTATCATATGAGCATAACGCTCCGGATTGACGGTGACAGTCGTTCCATCGTCGTTTTCGAAGAAGTAAGGTCCAATCACACCTTCGGATCAAAGAGCGCACCAAACAGGCCTTTCAATATTTGTAACCACTCCAGTCTCCTCAAATTTCTTCACAATTTTGCCAATTGTTTGCGTAGTTGGACGATTAAACCATAATCTCCTCTTAACGCACGATACGTGGCTGTGGCAGAATCACCATTTTTGTAGTAGGTTTTGTTAATTTTTATGCGTTGTGTGATAGTTAAGCGATACATTTTCGTCAATGTCAGACTTTCAACTGAAAAGAAAAAAAATTGGTTTCACAACTTAGTTTGACAGATGTCGAATTCCAGTCCCATACTTTTGAAACCACGAAATGGATAGCACTTTAGTAGTCGTAAAAATTTAGAAAGAAAAATCATCAAAATAAGTGTAATAAACATTTTGCCACAAAGATCACTTAAAAATCTTGTTATTATTCGTTCGCAGCATTGATACTGCTAGTATTGTGGACTTGATTGTGACTATTTTTCTTATTTTATGAATAGTAAGTTTTCCTTTTGTCTGTTCGGTAAGAGTGAGATTTTTTCCACATTTTTTATTCACTAGTAGGCACGTTACAATATAAATGCCTTAAAGTACGCCTTTTCCCTTCGATGCGTAATGATTAACTGTTTCTTAAGAAAGCGGCTTCACACAATCTTGATGTACGATTGCTAATATAGAGCCATCCATTTCGTGGTTTCAAAAGTATGGGACTGGAATTCGACATCTGCCAAACTAAGTTGTGAAAACAATTTTTTTCTTTTCAGTTGAAAGTCTGATATTGACGAAAATGAATCGCTTAACTATCACACAACGCATAAAAATTATCAAAACCTACTACAAAAATGATGATTCTGCCACAGTATCGTGTTTTAAGAACAAAATTTTCTTCAGCGATGAAGCACATTTCACACTCGGTGGGTATGTTAATAAACAAAATTGTCGTATTTGGGGTTCTGAGAATCCTCAAGTAATTGAAGAGAGGCCATTACATCCAAAAAAGTCACTGTTTGGTGCGCTCTTCGGTCCGAAGGTGTGATTGGACCTTACTTCTTCGAAAACGACGATGGAACGACTGTCACCGTCAATTCGGAGCGTTATATGAGCGGAGCGGTCATATGATAACCGACTTTTTTTTGCCTGCTATTTAAGAATACGACTTGGAGAATATATGGTTTCAACAAGACGGTGCCACATGCCACGCACCTCGAGCGAATATGACATTTCTTGGCCGCATAATTTCTCGTGGTGGCAATATCAACTGGCAACCAAGATCAAGCGATTTGACACCATTAGACTTTTTTGTGGAGCTACGCGAAAGACCGTGTTTATGCAGATAAATCTTCAACTCTTGAGCACTTAAAAACCAAGATTCGTCAAAGGGTTATAACGACCAATTAAATAAATAAGCAAGGAAGTGAAGTTAACCACTGTAATCGCTACACCACAGCAGCTCTACTGAATAGTAGACCAAGCATTTACTTCCAAATTTAAAAATTTCATTATTTAATCATATCTTTATTGTCTTCAATGCCAGTAATTATAAGAATATTTAAATTAAACTTGCATTAACACAACTTATTGCTGCCACATTTTGTACCGAAAAATAAAAGAAAATTAACAAAATATTGATGCTTCCCAAACTCATAAAACCAACCAAGAAAAGTAAAGAAAAATGAGAAAAAAAAGAAACAAAGTTTTATTGCCTCATGAATTTTTAATTAGAAAAAAGGTTTTCAGTCATTTCGTAGTCGTAACTCAGTGCCAAGAAATTAAAGTTTTTCTTGGGAAGACATTTGGTAGTTGAAGAAATTAAAAAAAGAAAGAAAAAACGACAGACAAGCCCTTGCCTTGAATGTGTGAATGGTTGTATAGGGATCTCTTTAGTTTTCTCGCTTCTTTCGCTCTAACTATCAGACAGCTCTGATGGCACAACCACAAACAGTTAAATAAAACATTTAACAGCACCATTAACTTACAAAAATGTGTCAAAAGAGCAATAAAAAAAAAATACTCAGAGATATACAGAGTTTCTTCACTTCCACCGAACTATAGTTGTAAAACAGAAAAAGAAAAGAGAAAGAGAATACAAATGATAATAAAGCTCAACTTTGGCTTACAATGTTTTAACAATGACTGACTGTTAATATGTAATTGCGTTTGCGTGTGCGTAAGTGTGAGTCTGTATAACAAAACCTATATATATACCTACATACACTTACACCAAATATTTACTTTCAAACGTACACTGCAAAGATTTGTCTTCAGTTCCACTTACTCACACGTACGAAAATCTTTGTATGGGGCTGTTGTTAAATGTTGAATTAAGTAGGAAACATACGTACGCCTATACAAAGCTAAGCACCGTCTGTTGTCTCTTAACACTCTTCTTACATTTTAGGCCTTCAATATGAACAGTCAAACGCAAAGCAAATAAACATGACAGATAAAAAGAGGCTTGAGTGTATGTGTGTGTTAATGATTAAAGATCAAAATGACTGTTATAGCAGCCTTATCAAGCCTACTGTTTGACAATTTTAAATTAAATTCGGAGCTATTCTTCATATATTTTCTATCCCTTTTGTTCATTTCTTTTTGAGTGTTTCTCCTCTGCCTCATTTTGCCACTTTCACCCAACCGATGCTATAGAAAAACTTATTCATTGCCAGCCGCATTAAAATTCTACAGAATTTCATTAAATGTTCGAAATACGAATGAAACGGAAAAGGAAAAGAAGAAATTTAATTTAAACTCGAACAAAAATTCTCTACAGCAACTTACAGTTTCGCTTAAATGCTTATTATTTATTTAAGAATTCAGGCACAGCGTGTCTTGCTCCATTGGTCACCTTGTTTGGCTTTAATTTTCTCTTTCTGCCTGTCTACCTATGTGTTGGTCTTTGTATAAAAAAAAAGATGTTTGTTTTTGTTTATTTTTTCATATCATTTAAAATTAATTATTCCGAAAAGTTTTTGTTTACAGTTATTACTATAACAGTGCACAGTGGGCCGTGAGATACATTCATAAGCAATATATTGTAGTGAAGTTTTCTTACTTTCTAATGCATTATTATGCTTCATCTATGTATGCTATATATGTATTTATTTGATTCTACTGCTTTGACAGATCTTTCTTAAGTTACGTACTGGCACTTCTTAATACCTGCAAGCTTTAATTAACTTTGTTCTGCTTACGTAGTCGTATGTAGTCGTCGTAGTCTAGTATGTATTGTGTTGGCTTATTAGACGTGTGCCCACGGTTCAAATTCCGGTCAGACATCTCCAACAAAACGAAATATGACTTCCCCGCAGCAGACGTCTGGGAAAATCTCTGAGAGTTAATAAAACTGCCATGAAAAAGCGTTCGGAGCCTACTTTAAACAGCAGTTCCCGCCACTCATGTGTAAAATTAATACACACAATATACATAAGTGGTGTAAGAAGCTAGGTCGCAATCTTGACTGATGGGTTGTAATGACTTATTAAGTATGTAAGTAGATAAGTATGTATATATGATTACGTATAATCTACCGCCTTTTTAAAATATTTACTTCAATTCTATCAGGCTGTGTTCGATGGAAATATTTCTTGATTATTGCACAAGGGATAGATTTTATGTCTTCCGCTTCTAGCTCACAGTAGTCTCACCAATTTAAACTAGAATTTCTGTATATCCTCTGAAAAGGCTAACCTTTACAATCCTTTAAAGCAGTTTCAACTTGCGCTGATGCAACCCTTGTGCTGACCAACTTCTTCCTCTGATTTTGGTGGAATTTGGTCAGTAGAGGGACTGCGTTCACCTGTGGCGTCACAACGGGCCGCTATGCATGCTCAAGTATGCTTTGTGATATCAGAGCTATCACTCCGACCTAACCTAACCTAGTTTCAACAATCGAAAGCAATCAATCATTGCCTGAAACTTAAAAGACATTATCTACTAGGTCCAGTGTATTTTTTTGAAGCTCATCTCAAAATCAAGAATTATTTTGGGGATGAGGCTTTTTCAGCACTGGTCTTAAGGCACTACTCTTTGACGCTCACCAATCCATTACCTAAAAATTTTAACTCCTCACTCTGAACTAGAATTTTTATTCACTGGTAAGCGATAGTCTAAAGGTCTGTTAGGTAGTGTATTGGCTTATTAGACGTGAGGCCACGTTTCAAGCCCCAGAACGGACATCTTCAACAAAACGAAAAATTAATACATATTTCTTCTGCGACTTCCTCTCAGCAGATTTATGGCAAAAACTCTGGGGAGAAAATGAAATTGCCATGTAACGTTTTTCAAAAAATATGTCGCTTGAAGCCGACTTTAAATTGTAGGTCCCAACACATAATTAATCTTGGTTGGAGGATTGAAATGGCCAATTATGTTATGTACACAGGACAGAACGTATGGATAAGAGAATATATTAAAGGGAAATAAAGGGATTGGTTGTTGAGAATCAAATGTTTTTACTTAATACATTACAGTGATGGTCATGACCGATTGACCAGTAGAAAGCACTCTATACTATAGGGAGTATTTGTTCTTTAACCGCACTAGTCGACGATTTCTTTCAGAACTCTCACAAGCTCTTTTCCTATAGTTCTAGTCTTCTTTTTTGAAGTCGCCGTGGTCTAGTAGGCAGTGTGCTGGCTTATTAGACGAAAGACCCGAGTTCGAATCCCAGGTCAGATATCAAAACGAAAATATGAAAATATTTCTTCGGCGACTTCCTCTCAGCAGATTTCTGGCAAAAACTCTGAGAGTAAAAATTGCCATGAAAAGCTTCTCAAAAAATCTGTCGTTCGGAGTCGACTTTGTAGGTCCCGCCGCTCATGTATAAAATTAACGCACACAACGTGAGTGGTGTTGAGAAGCTAGGCCGTAATCCTGACTGAAGGGTTGTAATGGCCAATTATGTATGTATGTATATATGTCTAGTCGTCTTGTTCATGCTGTTTTTTTGTTTCTTTTTTAATTTCGTATGTGTGATCTGAAGTCAAATAGTCTAGTAGCTAGGCGAGTGTACGTAGTTCAAAATCCAACTAAGAGTAAAATAAAATTGCCATGAAAAGTTTCACAAAAATCTATCGAGTGGTTAAATCAACTTGAATAGGTAGGACCTACACTACCCCTCACAGATAAAATTAACATACACAACATGGGTGTTATATAAATCATTTAAGTAAGCAATTGCAACAAAATGTTTTTTTAATGTATTTCCCCCTGATCTATAAAATTTAAAAGAAAATTTCATTCAATTTAAGAAAGTGGCAAATAAAAATGCTTAACAATTATGCAAATCATTTTGAAATTGACCCTTAAAATTTACAACAACTCGATAAAAAATTTCGAACGTGACCTATTTTGTTCAACTACCACTACCAGTACCTTTTTACTCTTATTATTTATTTATTTTTTGTTTTTGTTTTTGTTGATATCGACCCAAAAATAACACATAAACACTCTTAAAAAATTAACCCCAAAAACTTTAACACATTTTTCATTCAATCTTTTTTTCTTTTTATTTTGTTTCACATATTTTTCAAAAAATATTTCCTGTAAGGAAAAGAAAAATAAAAAAACAACCTTAAATCATAATAATGACTTTTATATATACACACTTGTTTTGTATACAAAAACCAAGTGGAGAAGAAGAAACATTTTCAAAGATTTTCTAACTTTTAACACAGAATTTTCTTTCGATGCTTTACTTTACTTTACTACTCTTCATTGAGTTGTGGATACCTACCCATTCAACATTAACAAAGATTAAAATCTTTAGGACTTTTTACAGCCCCAATGGGCTGTAGGCTGGTCCTTTTTTGTTTGTTTTTCTTGTTCACATGATATTTGCAATAATTTTTCTTAGTTTGTTTTCCCTTCTCTTTTCTTTCTTTTTTTTTTTTTTTAAATAACAGAATCAGAATATAAGATATATGAGGCAATATCAACAAACATTTCTTTTTCATTAGCAACATGTATAATGTTTTTGTAAATGTTGTTGTTTAGCATAAAAGAAATCCTTTTTGGTTGTTCTTGTTTGTTATCTTTGCATTCGTTAAAGGGTTATGGGCTATTTAGTTGAGAATTTCTTTACTAACAAGGTTGGCTCTAAGTATGGGAATAAATTTTTCCTCATACATAATTAATGTAATGTTGGGGCTTTTCTTTTTAGTGAATGTGGCTTTTCTTCTTAGTGAACTGCAATAGTGCTGACGATAAAATTTGAAGGTACACTTTTCTGAATAAAAATTAATTAAACTAAATGTTCATCTAGCTAACCATGGTATTATAATAACTACCATGAAGAGGTGCTATAGTACTTGTACCAAACAATTGTTTACCTCCCAAATTATGTACGCTATCCCCGACAAATCTCATGATGGTACTCATTATCAGCAATGACGTTTCCGTGCACAGCACCTGGATGTCTCACATACTCCAAGGATATATTTTGGCGATTCATTCTCATCATTATACATATAATCAAGACAACTCTCATTCTATCAAACAAAGTTTCTAACCTCCTTTATAGTATAATGCATGACTTTGAAGGCCTCTTATAGTAGTTTCAAACTCATTTGATTTGCGAAGAGACTTTACTTTTCTTTATCTTCCCTTTCGGGCGTAGTATCCGTTCCCACTCTACAGATGGGTTCCGTCAACATCAGAGTGGTAATCGATCCTTTCAATGCAAGAGCATCTGCTTGCTCATTACCTAGACCTTAGCGGAGGTTATCTCTGACTGGACATCAAACATGTCTTTTAAGATCAATTGAAATGAATCAATTTAGCTACCTTGGGAGGTTAATATCTGCACGAATAGTTCTAATCGTGGCAAAGGACTTCACGTGGTGTCTTGAAATTAGAATCGCAAACAAAAAGTGTTTTCGCCTTCCAAATAAATTTTACGGCTGTTCAGGCGTAGGTAGATGAGAATTTGCTGGGCCAGTAATAATTCCATTCGAATGCACTGAGTAGTTCTGGATTATAGTAAATCGATTTACAAAACGAGGCTTTCATAGGTCGCTATGGCAGAACTTAACATTAGACAAAGTTTGTAAAACACCTTAAGGTGACCAGGATATTTTTGAACATGCATAAAAGTGAACCGAACAAGATCATGATGTCCTTAAAGTGAATTCGACTTTATAAATTTATTTGAACCAAATAGGTGCGGAAAATAATATTAAATGTAGAGAATGTGGAGAGGATTTTGAAACAATGAAATACTTTGAACTCACGGGGTCAAAATATTTTATGGATTGGAAGAAACTGAGTAAATACGTACATGATATAGATTTTCCATAAATTTATCAGGTTGGTAATTATGAATGATGGACGCACAAAATACCGGATATATGACGTTCTGGTTGCAAAACTCTGTCGAGCAAGTCTAGCGACAGCACTATGAAAGATTGTTAAATTTTTATATGATATCCTGTCCCATATGTGCGTTCAATAAAGATACTTTCCGACCCATTTTATTATCCTTATATGTGTGTGTTTCATTTGGCTTTAGAAAGTCTAACGTATATTCGAATATGTGTGCCACAAATAAAAATAATAAAAATCTTAATAAAAAAGAACCATTTAAACCACAAGGCTATAAATAAATTTCATCCCTATGCAGAGCTAAAATTGCCCATATCCTTTCCTTTCATGCTTTATATCCTGTATAGTATAATACTTCCTTTTTTTTTAATTATAGTTTGAGGTTTTTGGATTTAAAAAATTTATAGCTTCTCAGTCACTAAGCTAACTGAAAATTTATGGTGGATATCCATTTTGATTTCATCTATTCCTAGCAGCTATTGTATAAGAAAACCACAAGGAAAATTAAAATTTTTTTTAAGTTCAATTTAAAGGGAACAAAAGTAGTAAATTTAGTAAATCCAATCTAATTCAACATTTGTTTGTCAACATCTTGTGAAAATTTTGATTTCTTTTTTATAGACGGCTCCTCAAAACCTTTATCATTTTTCTCTGAAAAATATTTATTTATTTATTTATTTATTAATTACAATACAATTACAAATTATATTCTAATTTTATACGAGCGGAGTAACTTGACCATATGCTCGGTGTAGTGTCACAGACCAGAGTCTCTGGTGGGAATCGAACCCACGACCCTCACGCTAATAGTCTAGCACACTACCCACTACACTACCAGGGCACCCTCTCTGAAAAATATAAAACTTAAGTTTTTATTGGATTCTGTCTGGCATTGGCTTGTGTGGCGCCGCCTGGTTTTTATAGTTTTCAAAGTGTTTTTCTTACGCTTTTGAAATTTTGCTGTATTGGATGATTTCCTGCCCCCTCTACTGTTGAAACGACCACAATACAGTACTAACAAGAAACACTAGACAACACAACAGTGACAAAGGCACTCCTCACGCCAAGATTGTGCAAGGACAAGACTGTACAAGTAAAACAAAACAACTAACGTTCAGTTTTTCTCTTCCTGACACCCGTCGCACCAAATATAATACGCCGGTCAGGCTTGGTAGTATAATTACTACAATTGGTCTCAAATGAATCTGGATTGGTGACCAACAGCAACAACGTTTCTAAGAGACAGTGACCACAAACAATAATACGATACAGCCTGAACAAGAAAAACTAGGCACTACAACAGTGACAGAAGCAAATGACAGTACAAATAATACAAAACAAGAGGTACTTCAAAACATAGCACATCAAGCTAGACAATGAATGAAACGGATAGAACGAATAGAAGCTCTCACCAATGGAAGTCGGGGGAGATAGCTCCACTAATGTCCTCGTCTTCGTTAAGAGGAACGTTTCCCGACTCACAACATGCATACACACATAATTGGTCTTTACAACCCTTCAGTCAAGATTACGACCTTTGTTGTCTTTCATAATTTTATACATGAGTGTCGGAACCTGAATGGCAATTTTATTAACTTTGAGAGTTTTGCAGGTCTGCTGAGTGGAAGTCGTCGAAGAAATATTTTTTATTTGTCAGAGATGTCTGACCTGGGGTTTGAATTGAGACCTCGTGTCTTATAAGCCAACACACTATCTACTAGACTACGGCGACTACTAACCTCACCACATCTTTTAAAAGGAATTGACACACATTGAACTGCCTCTGATTTTAAGGATTCCGGACCATTCGTGCATTTAAATAAGTGAGACTTAAATGCCATCGAAGGGATATAGCTAGATTTCATGATTATTTTGATTTGCGTACAATTGAAAGGAAACCAAGACACTGCTGGGACTACAACTGTATACAATATTTTTGGTTATATATATACATATATAATGATACCTATCGCTGATTTAGAGTTGATCTAAAAGAAGAAGCTAACAAGAGCTATCCTACAGATAAAAACTAACCTCCAGCTGACATTGTATCCGTCCCGTGTCTTTAAAGTAGCTGGATATTCCACTCAAAAAGCTACTCAATCATTCGGCTGAAATGGTTTCCAGGCCAACTGTCATGGTGGCAGTAAATACCTCAACCTGCACTCATCAGGGAGTCTATAGCAAGCTATATTCATGCTATCTTTAAAGTGTGTTTAGAATTTTAATAATCAAAATTCATTTTTATCTAGAGTGGATGCGAGCCAACAGTTCTTTGACCTTCTTAATATTTTATTTAATTACTAGCTGTACCCTGCGCGCTTTTCTGCACTACAAACTAAAATAAATTTGAAGGAAAGAACAGTTTACGATTTAATTAATTTCGAAGAATTTTCAGTGGCGTCACCTGTCGGAAATTGGTTATACCAACTTAGAAACCTTCGTCGGCTCATGCGCAACAACTTTGCTAAAGATTAAATGCATAGTTTACGATTCCATAAAGTACATTCATTTTTATATATATAGATAATTTAAACTTGAAAAAAAAAAAATAAATAAAACAAAAGTCTACGAATTTAATTTTGGTTATATTTTTTCTTATTTGGTGAATTTTTTCACAAATGTTGGTTACAAAATTTTTTTCTTTCCCTTCTATCTTTCCCCCCGCGTCGTTCTTTACACTTTATTTTCTTTGGTTTTATACATCAAGAATCACAGATAGCATACTTTAGGGGTAACTACGCGTATGAGTAATATATTTCAAATGCAATTAAATATTAAGTATGTAGTATGTAGCATACGTGGGCATGGCCCGTCGCTCATTTGGAATATCAACATAAAAAGTAGCCTATAACTCCTTCCAGACATACAGGAAGATACTGTGAAAATTTCATGAAAATCGGTTCAGCCGTTTAATCGTCTATAAACTTCAAACATACAAACATACAAACATACAATCAAACACACATTCATTTTTATATATAAGATTATTAATATTTTATTTAATTTAATTAATTTCCTTCCATGTCTGTCATCATAATCCAATTAAGTAATTAATTTAAATTAATTGATTTCGTAAGATTTTCTTTTTTAATTCGATTCCCTGGACATTTGCACATTTATACTTGCAATATTGCCTTTGATGCTTTCACCATAATTTGCCACAACTTACCCTCTTAATGCCAAGACTTTAATTTGAATAGATTTTTGCCTTCTTCCTATTTTTTATAAAAAAAAAACCCTTAAAGTTCTTAAGCAAAAAGTCATGATGGCAGCGTAGAAAAACGAAAGAAAGAAAGAATGAAAAAACGTACGTCTAATGCAATACTTTGCCACAAGCTACTGCCTTCGCTTAAAATGGAAAAATTAACATTTAAAATGAATATAAGTTTTACTGCCACAGGCAAAGAGCACAACCGCAACATTATTATTTGTTTTTTTTTATTTATCTTAAGAGTGCATTTTTAATTAGTTAATCACATACTGGTCCTTAGTTTCTCCTTCTTTTCTTCCTTGCTTTAATGAAAAACTCGTTTCTTCTTATCACAGCACTTTGAATAGAAATGGAGAAAAAAATCTTAAATTCAAGAGTCAAGATCTGTTTAGCTTTGGCGACTTTTCTTTTCTGTTCGTTTTTCATTTAATTTAAAATTTTTTAATTCATTTAAAATTTCTTTTTCGCCTGAAAATATTGTGACTAAATGATTGCGGTACTTTTAATAATTACACAATGCAACAAAATTGTAAATTTTGTTACGTTTTTACCTTTTGAAAACGTTTAAAATGTAAGCTCGAAGATTGCAAATAAAATAAAAATAAATTTGTTTTTAATTTTTAATTAAAATTCTTTATTATTCGCCAAATTCCGTGTGGCACTGTTCACAACTTGATGTAAACAACAACAATTGGTTATCTTTGTCGACAGATCTTTGTAACGGAAATCTACAAACAACGATTACGCAGAGCTCTTCACACTAGACCGACTGTGTGCCTTACTTTTTATATGGCAGGTTAAACAGTCTGATGACCGTTCTTAAAGATGAATGTTCGTGACTTCATCTTCTCGGTATCTCTATAAACGTACACATCATTCATTATTGTTGTTTATGAATTTTGTTTCCATTTATTCTTGTAGTGTTGTTTGTGGATTTTTTTGTTTACATGTTTACCCTTTTTAAGCTGGTATTTGTTGTTGTGTTTTTGTTTACTTGTTTACTATTTTTTCATGCTAGTGTTTGTTGTTATATTAAGCAGTACGATAATTGGTAAACAGGTTTGTTTAATGCATTGTTTTGTTTTTGTAGCTTTTACTTATAATTTTAATGTTAAGTGATGTAAAAGCAAAACATCAGTATTTTGATTTTTCATTTACGTAACAATATTTTAATACAATAAAATAAGGATTTTTGTTGTCATAACTACAGCTTCATTAATTTTTTTAATTTAATTTTTAATTTAAAATGGCATTTTATTCACACATTCATAAACCGCAGTAATAAACATTTTTTTGTTCTCTTCTTATAAATTTATGTCAACAACCGAGAGAGAGAGAGAGAGAAAAAAATTCTGTGCAACAATTTATCATTTTGAAACCAACGTTCTAATTTGATTAATTTAAACCATAATATTTGTATGCCTGTCATTCGGTCTGTCTGTTTGTCTTAATGGCTGACAGTCTATACATTTGAGTCTATATTTGAATGTCTATTTGTCACTGTGTCACGCTGTCACTTTGTTTGTGGAGATGTTTTCTTAGCAGGCTGTTTCTGTGGCTTACAGTAAGTGGGGCAGTAGGCTTTTGTTTGTTAACATGTTTGTTCGCATTGTCGAGGGTCGTTATTATATTTACAGCAATTACAAATATTTGTGAATGTTTAGGTGGTTGTAATTTCAAATATCTTTGTAAACTCGTGGTCGTCACCCAGAGAGGATGGCTCATTTTGATATCACAGACATTCATTTCTCCTAGTTCTGTAAATTAGTTCTATGAGATCAACTGTATCAGTGAGATTATAGAAGTCTATGTTCCCAATAAAAGAAGAACAACACGTCACCTTAGTCTAGTAGGTAGCGTGTTGGTTTATTAGTGGTTCACCCCCTGGTTTAGACACTTCGAACATAACTGAATATGAAAAAAAAAATATTTCTTTCCGCGGTTTTTTCTCTGCAGACTATTGCCAAAAATTCTGAATAAAATTGACATGAAAAGCTTCACAAAAATCTTTTGTTCGGAATCAACTTTAAACTGTAAATTAATACACACAACATGGCTTCTCGTAACCCTGACTAAAAGGTTGTAACTTTCTTCATATATCTTGCCTCCACAACTCCTGCAGAAGTCACTGACCAGTCAATATTCTTGAAAGTTTACAATTTTGTCAAAAATCTCAAGTAAAAGATATGCGAAGTTGACAGAACAGATCGTTTCAGTACACAGCAGATCAATTAACTCTTTTAATTGATTAAGAAAGTTTTAATGCCGGCCAACTTAATGAAGCCTATTAGTGCCTATTTCTAGATGAGTATAGGCTATGTACGTAGGTATTCCAATGATGGATAAAACATACATACATATGTACATAATTGGTCATTACAACTCTTCAGTCAGGATTACGACCTAGTTTCTCACACCACTTATGCTATGTGCATTAATTTTTTAGATCAGTGGCGGGACTTACTTTTCACGGCAGTTTAATTCACTTTCAGAGTTTTTGCCAGCAATCTGCCTAGAGATTGAACCATTACCTCACGTCTAATAAGGCAGCACACTACCTATTAGACTACGGCGACTAAATAGTTAAAACAGTCTTACAGTAAAATTACTGAGGCCCTCGTATAATTCATATTTATTATGTAAATGACAATAACCACAGTAACCTCAAATATAAATACAAACACAGATCAACATGCAACAATATTTTATTGTGTCGCAATTTCTCTCTTTTTTTCTCTACTAACCACTGCCATCAATATTAGCAAGAAGTAAAAAAGAACAACAACAGTAGTAACAGGAAAATAACCTCATCATCGTTGTTATATTAATTTTTTCTTTTCTGTTCAATTTTCTATACAACAACAAGAATAACAACAACGAATATGACAAAATAATACTGAAACCACAATATGTCTGTCAGTTGCAACAAATCAACGAAATGGCACAATACAATTATCCTCTGCTACAACACAAGATCCAGACAAAGCTATTGAAATAGTTGTTGCAGTGGCCTAAGAGGATACACGAGTACAATGTCTGTCGTTAATTATCTGATATATAGGGCCTTATTTCTCTGGAATTGTTACAAAAGTAATAATAATCCGACTCTTATTAGGCTATTGTATACGGGTATAATTTTACGCGCAATCAATCATTTAATAATTCGTAGAAAGAAAATTGAATGAAGCCACCGTCTCTCCTCAGAGGAGGAGTATGTTCTATAAGAAAATGTAAATGTAGTATAGAAAAACGAAAATATGATTGACTGTACAATGATTTGTGGGTTTCTGATCAAATAAGTCCGCTGAAAATATGATTATAAGATTTCTAGAAAAATTATCTTCAAAGGGGTTCTATAATACAAACTGCGGTTGGGGATTATCAAACCGGGTTTGGGCATATTATGTGGATGAGTGGGATCATGGAAGCATGTGCTCTTGTTATTTTGGCGAAACAATTGGCTACGAATG
Source organism: Sarcophaga rosellei (assembly GCA_930367235.1). Taxonomy (NCBI): domain Eukaryota; kingdom Metazoa; phylum Arthropoda; class Insecta; order Diptera; family Sarcophagidae; genus Sarcophaga; species Sarcophaga rosellei. The sequence continues at coordinate 35,812,821 of OV884019.1, forward strand.
CTGCAATGAGCGCCACAAGAGCATAGAAGCTAAGATCATGGCTTAGGTGTAGTTTGTGATTATGTGATACCAGAACCAGCTTAAGACACTAGTTTTACAACGATAATAATGAATCATGTGGTAACGTGCGATGTAAAATATTTTCAAAACATATAGGACTGTTCCCTATGCTACTCATTCACCGTCTGAAATAATTTCTATAAGTGTGCCACTCTCCAAATACATCGATTGGCGACATACGCATATTTACTGGCATTAAATTAGGCGTTAGACCCCTAGAAAGTGTGTACAACAAATCCCAGTTTTCAATGTGTACCCTGGACATGCCTAACTTGAAGGCAACAAAGCAGTTTCGCAATATCTGATTCAACCGAATATCCAAATGAAGTCATATGTGAGATTGTCATTCCTCTGCATAGCAGCAAACAAACGGTCTTACACAAGCTCTATTTATTTGCAAATGTGATATAGAGAGATGGGACAATATAGAGATAAGATAATGAATTGAATATCCCGTATTCATCAGAATAAAATTCGTTAGGAACCTTAAGCCCTTATAATCGGATATTGGCTTTTAGGTGTACAAGCCCGAAGACTAGGAATGCACAACGATTTCTGTGGATGTCATTGTCCGGCACTTGGAAACAGGAGATGAAGAATTCTTTGGCATCCAGAGATTTTTGAAAAAACCAAAAGAGATTTGAGTAGGACCCATAATTTCTAAACACTATCGGCATGGCTGGGATATGATAGCTAGATTACAATTACATGACGAAAGATCCAAGTCAGGTATGTATATTCTCGAGCCAAACTACAATGCTTTGAAATACCGTTTATTATTTTTTTTCTACTATGCAAACGTATTCTGCTCTCAAATAACAAAGCTTTTTACCTGATTCAGCTTCTGTCTGCTCTTAATCATGAACATATTTAATTCCGATCAGTGTGTCATCTTCAACAAGTTTTCTTTAAAACACAAGTGGGCCTTTACAAATATTTTACTTCCGCTTACTCATAATTTTTTTTATTAATGCCATATTTATTATTGTTATTATTCATGCCTTCCATCATTCACTCAGCCATTTGTTCTTTTTCCTATGAACCAATTCATTTCGATTTCCATTTGTTTGCTATGCCCTTGCATCATCCCCATCTTCTTTATGGGAAAATTATTTTTTATTTTTCATTATGCGGCGTAAAGCTAAAATAAAAGAAATTCATGAGAATACCAGAAATTGATTGACGTTTTATTTACGTAGAGGCTGATGACTGAAGGACGCATGACGCAGAAATTCGTTTGTGAAATTTTAGGACGACCAGTATTTCTTAAATATTGTTTTTTTTTTGGGCGGGGGGAGGGTAAGTAACTGCTTTAGTAACAAATAAATATGGAAATAATTAAATATTTGAGCGTTTGTAAACTGGTTAACAAGCAAAATACAATAACCTAATTTAAGTTTGATTTTGGAAGAATGTTCATCAAGTAAATACAGTAATCCCTCCTATAACGCGGTACTCTCAGAACGCGGTTTCCATATAACGCGGGGCTGAAATTGCGACAGCCCTCCTATAACGCGGTACTTTCAAAGCGCGGTTTCCATATAACGCGGAGCCCTCCTATAACGCGGTACTCTTACTGCGCGGTTTCCGTTTAATAACATCCCATAAGTTCCTTGCAGTCTTTTAGTTTAGTTTTTATTTCATTTTTTTTATCAATCCTTATATGAACTCTTGAATTCAATAAAAATAATTTATAATTTATCTTGCCTTTTGAATTTCTTGGTCTCCATATAACGCGGTACGAATGATGGGATTTGTACTAACTCTGAGTTTCTTATAGCGCGGTTTCCATACAACGCGGTAGACGGTTTCCATAGAACGCGCTACGAATTAGCATAGTTTGTACGGTGAAATCCGAGTTTCTTATAGCGCGGTTTCCATATAACGCGGTACACACTCACCGCGTTATAGGAGGGTTGACTGTAGTGAGATTCAGTTGCCCAATCAGTTTCAGACATTTGCTTTTGTACTCCAATTTGTTCCCTCAAAATATTTTATTTCTTTAAAGGATATTGAGAAGTTTTATTCAAAGATTAAATAAAATATTGCACTTTGCCCACAGAGAATAAAATAAATTATAATTCTTTATACAGAATTGCCACAGTTTTTGCGACTGGATGTTACACTATTAGGATTGAGGAAAAATATACAAACATTTTTAAACCTCTTTTATGAATATATCAACATAATTAACCAGTTGACATTTACAAAAATGAATAAAAAAAGTGTGACTGCAACTGAGCCTCTATGTACTTATGTGTTAATCATTATTAAAAAAAATAATAAACTTCGAGGATTGTTAAAAGTAAGTACTCTTTGCTTCGAGCACTGTTCGATGTTTTGAAAATATTGATTAATGAAAACCTGAAATGTTATTCTCTCGAATACACAAAATACTTATTCTCGTAACTATTAACTTCAAAACCATGTATTTGCTACGGAGGGACCTCTGAACCCTAAGGAATTATGCACAGATCCTCAACTAATCATCTGCAGTCTGATCTGTTTATCGTTGCCTATTGCTACATTCCTGATTGTATTTCACTTACACCTCGTGATCTACCAATTGCTACATACGCGCATAATTGGTCATTGCAACCTTTCAGCACCACTTATGTTGTGTGCGTTAATTTTATACATAAGTGGCGGGACCTACGGTTTAAAGTCGACTCCGAACGACAGATTTTTGAGAACCTTTTCATTGCAATTTTATTTACTCTCAGAGTTTTTGCCAGAAATTTGCTCAGAGGAAGTCGCCGAAAAGCTATTTTCTTTACATTTCCTTTTGTTGAAGATGTCTGTTTGAACCGTGGCCTAACGTCTATTAAGTCAACAAACTACCTACTAGACGACGGCGACTCTAAATGCTACATTTTTGATTTGTTTACACGTACACCTTGTGATATACGAATTGCTGTGAATCCCATTCCAATTAAACCTTGAGATCTACTTATTTGTACATTCTTGTTTACATTTCTGTTCCATGCAGTTTATAATCTATTGGGGGATTCTCTTTCCTCCAAAACCTCTTTTCAAAACAAAGTTCTTTATAATCTCGAGAGTCTACAAATTTAACGCCTATTTTCCTATATTAGCGAGAAGGTCTGATTCTTAAGTCAATAGCTTCCTTACCATACAGTGGCCACTATTGGAAGAACGTAATTTCTCGGAAACGGCGTTGTCAGTTATTTGCACTGAAAATTTTTTTAATTTTTCAATGCAATTTTTTTGGCGCAATTTTTTTTTGTACGATCTACACTCAGGGTTCAACACCTAGTCATGCCGTGCATTGTGTTGGAACTAGAAAAATATGTTATGGCAAGGATGAAAGAGGGAGTAGTGTTCGTAGACGCTAGATTTGAATATTTTTTATCATCAGGAAAGACCTCTGAAAGAAAGGAGTTCCTGACTATATGAATAGTGCGGCTAAAGAACGAGAAAGAAGAGTATTACGTAGGAATACATGATTCTCGGGAACAAGTCCTCTTTGTGATAGAACAGTGAAACACAAGCCACATTATGACGATGCTCCATGAACGATGAATCAATAGAGTTGGATGCCCTACCGTCATTTATGAGCACCTTCGCCATCTCCTGTACGCTATTGAAAGGCCTGGAAATAGACTTCGATTTACCGGAATTGTATTCCATTCTCCGGCGGATATAACTGATGTAAATAGTAAGGGGATCTGATGAAGTGAATTATTTTTGCACCGTCTTAAGAAACCTATCACTTGAATGCTTCTTTCGACACTTGAAAAATATGCTGTTTCCAGCGAACATCACACTGAATATCCATGCCCAGAACATCAATAGCTTCTGATGCTCTAATATTTACACAACACATATATACCCACCATGCAATATAATTACTGTTCTTAATGTCAATAAACAACAAGTAATACAATTGATACGTAAATTCGCCGGCTGGTGGTAATAAAACGGAGTTTTTACTTTAATATAATGTGTTTACTGGGTAATACATTGTGATTTTTTAGTTTCAAAAAACTTTCCACTAAAATTTGTTTTATTTCCTCCATAATCCCTTTTTTCTACTCTTTTTTCTCTTAGTTGCACTCCAACAGTTTGTATTAAATCCGTATAAAGCTTGACCCAAATGAGGGAATTCATTTCTTATTCTGTAGTTTGTTTCCTACTCCTTTTTTTTACATTCACATTTCAAGCACAACAACTACAACAGCAGGATATTTTACTAACGAATGTAAAAAACTTACAAAAAAATGTGTCAACTTACACAGACACACATTGTAGTAGAGATAATGTTTGTGGTTGCGACACCCACAGATACCCCACGCACAACTCTTAGTTAAGCCCAGAGATAGACAGTCCAACAGTTTTCTGAATACTTTAATATCCTTACAAGCAGGGTTCGGTTAAAAGGGAGTTGTAGACGTTTTATTTTAAATTTATGTTCGTTTCACTCCCTCTTTGTGATTCGTTTATATGGAGAGGTAATGTTAATGAAAAATTGTAGCCAGGATTTTAACCTGTTGCACTCAGGGGTGATAACCGAATGCTGTATGGAATTAGTAGGAAATGCAAAAAAAAAGCAAAAAAATGAAATGAAATGAAACAAGTTGCAACAAAATTGTAGACAACAAAAAAGAAGACAAAATTAAATCATTTTAAAAAAGGGGAGTGAGCGAAAGGCTGCTTGAAATAGAAGTTTAAAAAATGTGAATTTTTTTAGGGATTAAACTGGAAATTTTAAAGCTTCTTGACCATTTAGAAGTTTATGAATGTGTTCTTCCATTCTTTTTTTATTATTATTCTGTGTGTGTTTTTTATTACAAAAGAAAAACAAAATTAATCTGGCTTAAGTATAAAACACTTTTTAATTAATTATTTTAAATAATTAGAAGAGTTTGCTTTCAAGCATCATTTATAAGCCGACTTAATTTGAGTTGAGGTTTTCTAAAGTTCTGCTACAATAGGTTTTAAGGAAGATGTCTACTCATGGATAGTCAATATTCTAAAGGGGATAAAATTGACCAAATAACTAACTAGAGAAAGATTATCATGCAGTAAAACGTAAGGGAATGTAAAGACGTTAACGGCAAAAGGGGCCCTACAATATGTAGTAATATCCACATGTTACCAGAATCTTATTTAAAGCCGTCTGAAAACGATCAAATAAATTCATCAACACTTTATATGTTTGCTTGTTGGCGGAATTTTTCGGATGCATATATCGGTACACATGTTGGTATTGATTGATTGAATTATTTGATGACTTTTTATTTGATCGTTCCCAATTGTGATTGACAAGCATTATCTTAATTGCTCGACAGGGTAGTAATGAATACATACGTGGATAACAAAATAATAATATAATAACAAAATAATAATAATAATTTTGTTGCCGATGTCAATAGCAATAAATCGTCTTCCAAAGAACACATTTTAGGCATCAAACACCACCAAAGTAAGATCTAAATAATGATTGACGAATTTATTTGTACGTCTCCTTTTAAATGTCAAGCACAGGATGAATTTGTTTGATCGTTTCCAGGGCCTTTAAAAGTCGATTGTTTTTCAATTGTTGAATACAGATTTCTGAATAGCATACAGGACAGAAGTCGCCATAGTCTAGTAGGAAGTATGGTGGCTTATAAGACGTCAGGCCACTGAACCCCAGGTTCAGACATCTCCAACAAAACAAAATTAAAACAAAAATATTTCTTCGGCGACTTCTTCTCAGCAGATTTCTGTCCATGCTCAGAGTTTATGCCAATAGGCTGATGAAGTGGGTGCTATAAGTTTGCATTATCTTTTTCTTTTTGTTTCATGCCAGCATATCAACCACTAGAATACGAAGGCAACTGGGTTCTATAAACACCGCAATCGATGCTTTTGCAGTAACTTTGGGCAAAAGAGGTTGCGAAGACGGATCTAGATATGAAGCTACATACATATATATTGCAAGACAAATTTAAAACCCTTTAGATGATTGTGGTTTTCGTTATCTACCTATCAATGTCTTGTTGCCAAGGCGATTGAGAAGCAGCAGTCCTTGAGCCTTAATTTAGATTTGACTGAGACGTCCCGAATGAAAATATCCACTGCACTTTAAAGAAATATTGTAGAAGAAATTTAAGTTTCCTATTAATGGTTGAATAGATAAGTCTCTGAATTTTATTCAGGAATGTTTACCACACCTAGTTAATTAAAAATGGCCATTGTGTCAGACTGTACATACGTACGTACATTATAATTCTTCAGTTCAGCATGTCACATCACTTATGTTGTGTGTGTTCATTTTATCCATAAGTGGCGGAAACTACAGTTTAAAGACAACTAGAGACGACAGATTTTTTGAGAAACCTTTCAAGGCGAATTTTAATTCACTCTCTCATAGTTTTTGCCAGACATCTGCTGAAGAAATATTTCATTCATAATTCGGTTTGATCGTAATGTCGGACCTGGGTTCTGAACTGTGGCCTCCCGCCTAATAAGCCAATATACTACCTACTAGACTACGGCATTTTTATCTCCACCATCTACTCAATATTCGACTATTATATTTCAATAGTCGTCGCAGTCAAGTAGGCCGAGAGCACGTGGTTCAAGCACTAGGTCAGACAACTCGAAAATACTGAAATATCAAAACAAAATATTACTTTCGTCATCTTCGTCTCAACAGTCTGCTTGCTAAAACTCTAAGAGTCATATAAAACTCCCTTGAAAATTTTTCTTGAACATCTACCATTCGGAAACTTTAAATTGCAGATCTCGTACCACTCATGTATAAAATTAAAACACACACAACATGGTTGTTGTGAGAAGCTAGGTCGTAAACCTGACTGAAGGGCTTCTAGTCAGCAATTAAGTAAGTAAGTATAGCTTCGTGTCCACTTTTTTGCCAGTGACAGAGTCTAAATCAATTCAGTCTTCTATATGAAAAGCCTCTTGAATTTCTGAGAAATATAAAACAACACCTAAAAAACATTTTCTACACGAAATCGATGTAAAAATCTTTCATTTCGTAATTTATTTATTTTCTTTCTTTCTTTACTTCCCTTCCTCCTCCTTCCTCCTCCTTCCTCCTCCTTGATACTCGTTTTTTATCATTAATTTCATATCTGTTATAAGTCCTTCAAATTATATTGCTGAGACGGTTGCTTTGGCTTGTCAGACTTGTTACCTTATAATCCTTATTTAATATCTACTTTAGCAGCAAATAAATATATTTGTGAGGTTTATTATCCTCAATATAGCATGGAAACATTATATGGCTTTAATAGAGTATTCCAAAAGCAAATAGAAATGGTAGTTCAGCTTCAAATCAAACACGAGCATATAAAATAACCTTAATCCCTTGGCTAAGTATACAAGAAATTGGCAATTTCTTGCCGGGAGCAATATTAAGTTGCCTTTATGCTGTCTTTTTGTCATTATTGTTAATCGTATCGTTCTATAGAATTTTGTCAAGGTCAAAGGCATCATTTTATCTGATTTTGTTTGGGCAATGAGGCACAAAATGAAGTAAAAAAATAAATAAAAATAAGACATACAACAACTGCAACAACAATACTTAAGTGAAGTATAATAAAAAAATAAAATCAGAAAAAAGTGAAGAAAATAGACTTTGTTATGCAGCAGATAGTCATGGCTGTTCGTGGAAGGAAACGTGCAGCATGGAAAAATAAAAACAATGGCAGCAGTCGCGTCAGCAGAAAAATTACGTACCTTTACGAGGGTGGCTCTAAAAATTGAATGATATCAACATAGTCTGATTTTCTTTTTTGGACGTTCATGTCTTATAGGAAATGTAAAACGTGCAGCTAGAGAAATAACAAGCAATGCCAGTTCACAGTGTATTGCGTGCGTTGCCATCACTGGCATCTGTAGGGGGGAAAAACAAGAAAATAAAAAAACACGAAAAACAAAAACTTTGTAAACATATTTGACAAATCAAACGTGATTGACTGACATTGATTTATGAGTTTAACATCGCAATTTTGCTAAACTAAACAACAAAAACCATTTTCAGTTTATTTTGTATATTTTTTTTAACATTTCCACTTTGTTTTTTAGCACCAAAAAAATTAAAAGAGAAATTATTTTTAAATTTGATTAAACACAGAAAGTGCCATTCAAAAATTATACGAAAAAAAAAAATTCATAAAATATTCATGTCGTCCTTGAAAGAAATGCCTGAATTTTATTATTCAATATTAGGAATTGAATTAAATTTCATGTTAAACGGTGTTCATAGCGGTAAAAAGGGGTTCAAATCAATAATTAAACGAAAAAGGATGCCCAAAATAAGTTTTATCATGCTTATGTTTCATTAGTTAATGAAAGTTGATTTTTCTTTTCTCTCAACCTATGGTTACCTTTTCCAATAACCCAAGCCTTTATCTATTATTTGTTATTTGAAGAGGGCTTTTAGGATTTTAAAGCAGCACTAGAGAAAGAAAGTTTGTTTTTGGAAAATGGAAATTCAATGGAAAACTGAAAATAACCTTTGGGTTCAAATCGGCGGTGTATGTGGCATTGAAATTCAGGAGCTTCAGTACAAGTTACTTCAAATATTGTCTGCTGGTACATTTTACTGGGGAATTTAGCCGAACGTATGGGTCTGAATGTTATCAGCAGACGACTAAAAGCATATGATTTCGTTTAATACAATATACAGTGATGTGAACAATAATAAGGACACCTATCTGATATTTAGAGATTTGATGGGAAAGAATGTGAAATGAAAAAATATGTAGTTGAGAAGTTACTGCAATTATATGCATTTCGAGTATCGCAAAAGCAAATTACACACCGGTTTTATAAAACACCTTGTTCTTCTAGTGTGGTTAATAATATATGGAGACGCCGGGGTTGTTTAAAAACTAACAGACATAGTTTAAGCATGCGATCACCAATCCAATCCGGTATGTCATATCACGCAGTCTGAATTAATTTCACAATTTAAATAACTTTATCCTCTGATTGTTGTTCCCATTATATACCACAAATTCTCTATCGGATTTGACTTATTTAGGCGTAAGGCCACGGTTCAAACTCCAGTTCAGACATCTTCCAGAAAACAAATTACAAAAAAATATTTTTCGGAGACTGCCTCTCAGCAGATTTCTGGCAAAAACTTTTCTGGCAAAATTAAATAAAATTGCCATGAAACGTTTCTCAAAAATCTGTCGTACAGAATCGACTTTAAATTGCAGGTCCCGCCACTCATACATTAAATTAACACACACAGCATAGGTTATATGAGAAGCTAGGTCGTAATACTGGCTGAACAGTTGTAATGACAAATTATTTTTGCATGTATGTAAAGTGCGGGCCAATCTAATACATTTAAATCATCATTGAACCATTTCCTTCTGCGGTCATTATCCTGATGGAGCACGTGATCGAAGTGGCATATTTTTATTCTACATAAGCACATGTAGCATAAAATGTTGAAGTTATTCGTTACTGTTGCCAGGAAAATTATTATGTCCCGGTACTCATGCGTCAGTCGTACACTGGAATCTCATGCCTTGATAGCCGCTTGGCTATAGGAAAGTATGATGATTTTCCGCCCGTGAACATTTTTGTCCACAATAATTTTCACCTCAGCCTGAATTGCCGACAGTTCCGCCTGAAGAGTTATAGACTTGGATATTCCGATTGAATCCGATTAAATACCAATTCCAACGGCTCCTTCTAGTTTGGAGCTACCGGCGTAAATTTGTGCGGAGTCCTTTTGGAGGTTTACTGAACCACTCCTCCAATACTCCCTTTTCAGAATAGATTCCCAAAGTTCATTGAGAAGTCATATCGGGGTGTCATGTAATCATTGCTTCCGACAATATCAATTTCTCCAAGTATCTTTTTATGACCAATGCCTGGTGCATGCCATTGGGCAGTAGCCCAGAGACATCTGCTAACCTTAGCTGTCACGCTCCTGCAGTAGAGGTCGAGTGGTAGAAGGTATAACATTATCTCCAGAGTAACTACAAACTAAATATTCTTAAAAAAATAATAAAATTATGTACCCCTAGTGAATCTGTGTTATTAATCCTTATGCCTTAAGCGTTATCAAAGTAAACAAAAAATTTTTTAATTTTGCACTTTAAGTACCGCAGTCTTACTAAAAAGCAAACACACCGCAATTACTTGTTATGCCTGCCTGCCAGCCCTCTCCGTACTATATAAAATCCTTGAACTGTATAGATACCATAAAAGAATTCACAAAACATGTTGTTGTTGTTGCTGTTCGAAGAATATTGTTGTTGTTGTTGTAAAATGTTATCAATAAATTTGATTTCGATTGATTATGCGATGACACTATCGTTACACATTCTTAAGTGTATACTTATGCTTCTCCTACTTTCGTTGCTCTATCCATACCATGTTCTACCTGTCGAATAACTGATATACAAGACTTTTTCCCACATTTTATGCTCCTTAAGAATGGGAGTAGCAAATCAATGTATGTAAGTAAACAAAAATAAAATTCTAGAGATGGTATCTCAAGGAAAACGTAGTAGTTGTGGTTGCTTTTGAAAAATTGAACTGAAAAACTAATATAAAAACTAAAGTGCTTGGATATCGAATAAATTCATTCATTTTCCTTGCTCTTCCTAGTTTTTTCTATAAGATTTGATAAGGAAAATGAAAAGTAGAAGGAACAAATAAAAAAGAAAATTTTTTTTGCAACAATGATAGTGTGGGAAGGAGTGTATGTAAAGCACTTGAGAAAATGCGAAGGTGTCAAAAGAAAACTGGAAAAAAACTACAAGTATAGCAAAAATAGAAAATTTTTTGAAAAAATGACATGGAATTTATATCAAGGAGAAGTCGCACAAACACTCTAAATTTTCCTTCAGTTACCTTCAAATCTTTTGGTGGTACATAGACCTTCATTTAGTAAATATTTTCTGTTCTGCATTTCTTGGATGTAAACATGAAAACCATGTTGGAGGGGCATAAGAAAGTGAAGATGATGACGTTGTTGGCAATGATGATGATGACAAACAGAACAACGAAATGACATTAAAATCGAATGGTTATTTAGAGGGTGTCTCTCTCGTTTGCTTTCTTAAGATGTTTCCAATAAAATCGCAAAATATTTGTTGGGGTAGGCAAGTTGAGAGCAAATGTAAGGCATTTGTAATGGAGTTCAGTTCAGAAGATGTCTTTCTGAAATAATGGTTAAATAGTGATAATTTGATGCCACATTATTGGTATTAAAATATATATTGTTTCTTTTTTTTAGTTTGTCTTGAGGCAAAAAGTTAGAGGCGTGGGTGCTCAGAACTTAAAAGCAATCATCCTCTGTTTCGCTCTTAAACTTTTGCTTGTCTTACTTACTTAATTCGTTATTACAACTCTTTAGTTAAGATTACAACCTAGATTCTTACACCACTCATGCTGTTTGTGTTAATTTTTATTCATGAGTGCAGGGACCTACAATTTAAAGTCAAGTCCGAACGACATGGCAACTTTATTTGCTGAGAGGTAAACGCCAGAGGAATACTTTTTCATATTTCTTTTGACTTGCTATGTTGTCAGGGTAGAATATAATGAATATCATGTTTGGTGTTGCGAAATTCGGCAACAGATGCGATCCATTTGGTATATAGCATAGCCTAGAACCCATGGATATTACGATAGTAGGCGAAACTTCCAAATGTGATTTCGTGTGCTTCAATGGTTTCATTTTATCACTTTTTATAGTCAAGATATTTGAATATGGGAATTCGTTTTCCAAAACTTATGTCCTCTACTATTTATTTTGCCAATTGTGAAGGTCTATTGGGTTCTTGTATAGGGTAGTAATAGTGGTGAAAAACTTTGCTAACAGTTTTATTTATTTTCACAAGATTTGACGCATTGTTGGCTTTCCTATGATGGTATGTTATGATATTATCTTCTATGGAAGAGTATTCCTGTATAGATTAGATTCTAATTGAGTGAATTTTAAATTTTGATTTTTGCCAGATAAGTTTCTAGTCAATCATTTTAATCTCTAAGCATTCCATCTTTCCTTACTTTACTATCATTTATCATTAATTTATTAAATTTATTAAAAAATTCTTTTGCCACTGGCCCTTAATTAAGCCAATTTACGCTTCAACCCAAACCATTGCATCATAATCACTTTTGTCTAATTAAAATTAATATTTTTCTTCTCAAATACTCCACACTTGCATCAAATAAAACTTTCAAAGGAAATTTTCCAATTAATGACTGTAATTAGTTGCAGAAAATAAATAAATTATTAAAATTATTAATTTAATTAAAACAATATTGAAATTTATTAGAGAGCCTCCAGAATTAAATTAATTTATTTGCTGCAATGTAGCCACACAGCAACACAGCAACATAGCAACATTGTAGACAATTTCTCCATAGGCCATCTTGCCGGCTGGTCTATTTAATTAAACGAAGGAAAATCAACAACAACAACACACACACTTGCACACAGACACACGTACAATTTCTAAGAGAAAATATTTTAATTTAAATTAATTATTTAAACAAGCAAAAGCAGCAAACAGCATTTCCTATGGCTACGTACGATATTGTTGTCACAAACACACACATTCTCTCAGATACTCTCTCTCTCTCTCATAGGCATTTAAATCAATAACAGGATGCCCGGATTTAATTGCCGCAATAGAAATTCGTAGGCATTCTTTAGTAGGCTTCTATGAAAATTTTAAGTGCGTACGTACGTAGATACATTGTGTTAAGGCTGTTGCTATCAATATTCAGATGCAGTAGAGATATTTGTTTTTTCTTTTTTATTTTTTCTTTTTTAATTAGTTATTGGGCTCTGAAAAAACAATTATTTGCCAGTTAGCAATAGCAAAATTGTTGTCTTTAAAAAGGGAAAATGGCAAACGAAATTACAATTATGCTCTGTGGGTAATTAAAGTCACTTCTTTTACAGTGAAATATTTGTTAATCATGTGCATACATATACAAGTGGTCAGACAGGATTACGATCTACTTTTTTATACCACTTACGTTTTGTACATTGATGTCATACAAGAGTGGTGGAACCTACAGTTTAAATTCGATTCTGAGCGAAAGATTTCTGAGAAACTTTTCGTGGCAATTGTTCATTTACTCTCAGAGTTTTTGCCAGAAATCTGCTGCGAGGAAGTCACACTACCTTCTAGACTGCTACGACTTCATTGATATGCATTTCAGAATATTATCCTTTAGGATATACATATCAAAAGTGCTATACATCGCTTAAAGGTATTAAAAGCTGAATAATAACAATATTTCTTCACTAATTGGATCTGCGCAGCCCGCCTCAGACAGATATCATATACATACATACATATACTTAAGTACATACACATAACTGCTCATTACACCAATACCCCGGTTTGCGTCGCTAATTGGGACTGAAAAAATGAGACGCAAACCGAAACGACGCAAACTGAAGCAGAATTTTCAATTTCAACTTTCAGACTGAATTTCACTCCACGACATATAATTCGAAACTAATAACTACGCTTAACATGTAAACAACGCACACCTGCAAATTTGCTTTCTACTAAACGGGAAATCCCCTTTTTCTGCTTTAGCTTTGTAAAAACATTTTCATATCAACGACGCAAATCGAAGCATTTACGACGCAACTTCGAAGCCATGCGACGCAAACTGAAACAAAAACGACGCAACATTGAAATTCCAGGAACTTAAAAAAAGACGCAACTTCGAAGCGACGCAAACTGAAGCGACGCAAATCGGGGTATTGGTGTATAACCATTCAGCCAAGTTTACGACTTAGCTTCTCACACCGCTTATGCTTATATAAGAGCGACGGGACCTACAGTTAAAAGTTGACTTGGAGCGACAGATTTTTGAGAAACTTTTCGTGGCAATTTTTGTTTACTCGCAGAGTTTTTGTCGAAATTCTGTGAGAGGCAGTCGATGAAGAAATATTCTTTTTACATTTCGCTTTGTTTGAGATGTTTGACCTGGGTTTTGAATCGTAGCTTCACGTCTAATAAACTAACACACTACCTATTAGAGCACACTTAATGTGACCAATAATATGCTAGCCAGAGGAGTTTTCACTACTTCACCATCAATACGATTTTTGCACAATTAATACCACAAAAGGTGTCTGGATTGACAAAGTCTGCTGCTGAACCTTTTCCCCTACCAGTCCTTCAGAAATTTCGTTAAAAGTGCTTCTGATATGATACTTGACCTTTCAAAGTGTACCTCTTTTCAAGTTGACTAAGGTTCTCAATGCACTCTTAAATAAGCCGGAGTTTAAAGGTCAAAGTTCTCTTAACTCTTTAAGAAGACAGCATTCTCTGCGTTTTTAATTCTGACATTATTTGATACCGAAGACTACGGCGACTTTAATATAGGATCTTGAAATGCAATTATTAAACCACGTGCTTTCGAAATCATTGCAACCAAAACTAATAATCCCTAACGAATGAATAACAATTGCAGTTTCCATATCAGGTCAAGGTTAATATACACACACGTATCATAATGCATTGAGTAAATGCAGGAGTCAAATTTAACCTCAATTTTATTTTATTTAAGCCTGTTGCAGCATCTCATTATTCATTTGAAAAACGAATGCAACCGCAATTTAATTTACAACTGAAAACAGTGCAAGAAAGTATATGCAAATCACAATGTATTTGTATATAATTTTGAATAAATCTCTTGTTGCATGCACTACTACACTCTACAATGAAATTAATGTATGAATGGAATTCTTTTTAATGTCATACAGTGATATTAACAGTGGCGTAGTGATGAAGATGGCATCGAATTAAAATAAAATAAAACGAAATAAATTTTTTCAAAGCACCTTTAAAAAATTCAGTTTTATGTTCTTTTTTATTGTAAATTTGTCTCTATAGCGTATTCAAAAAAACAAAACTACAAATCGTCCCTCTTATAAATATTTACTGTATTTCATATATGCAAGTGTTTTGCTGCCCTATTCTGCGTATATGACACAATATTTATGCATTCTTTCTAACCTTTACTTTAACATTTTTTTTCTTGTATCTTTTTGTGTAACTTTGAAGATAAAATCCTGTCTGCAGTAAAGCAAAATGAAGCACAAAAAAAGAAAGAATAAATAAAAATAACCAGAACAACAAGAACAACATCATCTACAGCAATAACGATAAAATTGTCAGGGTAACGAAAAAGTAAGTGATTTCATTCATTCATTCAATTCTATTTTATTTTTTCTTACTTCTGCTGTTGCAGCTTATGCTGTTGCACAGCTCTTCCCACCACTTATGCTACAACATTATTGCTACAAATTTAAGCAGCCATTTGTATGTGTTTTTGGATTCTATAACATCATGAGTGCTAGAAATGTGTTCGGTTTAAGCAAATGTTTGTAATTCACTAAATAAATTTGAGGAGTGGGCAAGAAGAAATTTTAGCGTGTACTTCTCAATAGAAGCTTACTTTATACATACATACATAATTGATCACTACAACTCTTCAGTCAGGTTTACGACCGAGTTTCTCACACGTCTTATGTTGTGTGTGTTTATACATGAGTGGAGGGACTTACAGTTTAAAGTCGACTCCGAGCGACAGATTTTTGAGAAACTTTTCGTGGAAATTTTCTATTTACTCTCAGAGTTATTGTCAGACCTGTGGTTTGGTCCGTGGATTCATGTCTCATAAGCCAACACACTGCCTACTAGAGCACTACTAAGGGGACCATTAATATGCTAGCCGTAGGAGTTTTCAGTACTTCACCTTCAATACTATCTTTACACAATTAATACCATAAAACGTGTCTGAAGTGATAAAGTCTGCGGCGGAGTTTCGCCTACACCAGTCCTTTAAAAATTTCATTAACAGTGATTCTGACATAATCCTGGACTTTACAAACCGCACCTTTTTGCGAGTTGCCTAAGGTTCTCAATGTACTCACATAAAAGCTGGAGTTTAAAAGCCAAATTTCATTTACTGCTTATAGAAGGCAGCATTTTCTGCAATTCTAAACATGACGTTAAGTGAAGTAAGTCTTTTTGGTTGTACACCTGAAAAGAATTGCCTAAAGCCACTGGGATAAAGTAAAGCCAAGCCAATCGGTACCTATCAATTCGTGCTTGACCGATCCTAATTTTCTAACTTCTTTTATTTTTTTGCTTTTATCACTGTATTTTTATGCCCATTTTTCACTTCCGTTTTACGTTTTTTTTTTGCATGCCATTGATAAAAAGCAAAGCAACAGAGTGTAACACTTCCACAACATAAAACACAAAATGATGATGAAATATCATTCATCAGTTATAGTGGTTAATGTTGTTGCTATTTTTTTCCACTTTTTTGTCTTTATTGTTGTTGTTGGCACTATTAGAATAATGTTTTGGGTTATTTGAATGGATGACTGCATAGCTGGCTGGCAGCCTGGCTGGATGGATGGATGGATGAATGAATGAATGAATGACGCAGATAAAACATCCAACATTTCATGATATTTTCGAAGGATAGTGTAGCAGTAAAAAAACACACACATTTGTGAAGATGTGGCAAAATTGTAAAAAACATTCTGGCCAAAGCAAAAGAAAATCCCTATAAAAAAAGTGTAAAAAGTGAATAAAAGAGACGAAAATAAAGGAAAGAAATATCGACCAAGAAAGTTAAAAGTGATAAATATATTTGAGAAGATCGCTGCTTTTGACTGAAGCATTAACACTTTCAAAAACTAATTAATTTAAGTTTGAAGAAAACCAACACAAAGTGAAAGTATAAGGACAAATTTTTAAAAATTTTCTTGTATTTTTTTTATAACGCATCGTATAGTAGTCTATTATGTACTGTGTCTGCTGATAAGACGTGAGGCCGTAGTTCAAACCCCAGGCCTCATACTGTCCAACAAAACAAAATCTGAAAAAATATTTCATCGTGTACTTTTTCTCACCAGATTTCTAGCACAACCTCTGAGAGAGAAATAAAATGCAGATACCATTTTCAACTGAATGTTAATTACATTGTTTACGTTATCTTTACTGTTTCGTTATCAGACGTATTCGCTATTTAGACTGGCTCTTATGTGTGATGACATACATAGCTACATATATATAACGTGCAGGCTATCACCATTATAAAAATAATTGGGTTTACTTAGATAAGGGCAAATGAAACTCGATTAAGCCACCTCGGCGGAGATAATTTTTAGAAACATGACTGCCTCAGCAATATTTCACTGTCGTATAAGTTGGGATTTTCTGATGGGCCATATAATCTCAGAAAGAGTTCTCCATTTAAGCATACGGTCGGCCCATGTATTCTAGTTTAACCTCAATGTTATAAGCCAATAAATAATAGCAGATACGAAGTTGTCGTAATCTAGTACTGAGTGTTATGGTTTATTAAACGTAAGGACACGGTTCAAATCTCATGTGAGACATCTCAATCAAACCGAAATTTAAAGAAATATTTCTTCAGCGACTTCCAAACTCTCTGTGAGTACATAATATTGCCATGAAGGGTTTCTCACAAATCTGTAGTTCAAAGTTGGCTTTAAACTGTAGGTTCTGCCACTCATTTATAAAATTAACACACACTACAAGTGGTGTGAGAAGCTAGATCGTAATCCCAACTGAAGTGTTGTAATGACCAATTGTGTGTATGTGTAGAAAACTGAATGCCGTCTTTCTAATGATAGTTTACAGTTTATGCTCAGAGTCGTGGCATCTGATCAACAAAATTGAAGCAAAATTGATGTCGAAATATTCTCCCAAAGAATGTTGTAGTATATCGAATGAAAACGTATTCAAAATTGCTTACAAGCTTAACATCAATGTTGAGGTTAGAGAAGGAAATGCAATTGGTTCCGCCATATTGGAAAACTTTACTGCTATCCTTTCCAACCTGTTTTGACTAGGAATCGCTAGACAAACTGTGACTACTGACACGCATCAGATAAAGAGTATAGATTTTAATCATAGGCAGCATACTCCACCAGAGGATTGATTAAATCGTATATATTTATCTCGATTAATTATTTTTAAATATTGGAATCGAATCCTTTGATTTTAATAATTCTTTACATTTTTTTTACATTTTTTACATAGTACAGTAGAATTTTTTAAATTTGTTCAGTGAATTTTTTAATTGGCGTGTAAAAGAATGGAAATGAAAAATCAAAATTCACTTCGTTTTTAAACATTGACTGTAACAGAAACAGTAAAAAGAACGAGAGAGAGAAACAAAGCAAATAAAATAACATTCATACGCCAAATTGAATTGAAATTTTACATGGAAACAGCAACGGCGACAGTAACAGCATAATATCAATGCAGCTGTCATGTTAATAATAAAATAACAATGCAAACAATTATGTATAATATACGATAATACGTAGAAAATATCAACTGCAACAGCAACAACAATTGTAAACTATTGTTATATATAAAGAGAAAAAGAAAAATTGTTGCTTACACTCATTTACTATGAGAATGTATTTACATAACAACAGCCCAAAGATTACTTTAAGTAAAGAATAAAGAGAAAAAAAGAGAGAGGGAGAGACATAAAGGAATAAAACGTACTACTATAATGCTACTACTACTACCACCACCAACTCCACTACCACTACAACTTGTTTATTTACAGTTTACATACAATTTTTGGTCTTTTTCTTTGTTGCTTTCTTTATGCACTTGAATATTGTTCCACTTCCGTGCCCTTACATGAGTATGTTTGTGCGTGTTTTCTAGTGTGAATCAAATTGCATGTTTATGTGTAAATAAATGCTTGTGTGTGTATGTGTTTTTTGTTTATGTGCAAAATTGTGTGCCAGATACTGTATTCTGCTGTCATTTAATGATCTCGGCAATGCATCATTTCATGATTAATTTCATACGCTATCAATCATTTTGTTTTACTGGAATTTTCATTGTTACAATACCCTACATTAGCAGTGTGAGTAAGAGCAGTATATTCAGTATATGTTAGAGTTTGTAACATTTAAAAAAATGGTCTCGAGCATAGCGTTACATCGAGCTAACTTTGCTATCGTATACGCAATACACAGCTCCAGGATTAGTTTCAGTGGTGGATCCTTTTTAAGTAAACTTCGAGAGACTGCTTTTAAATACTATGTGCAACGTTAAGGGGTTAGACACTGTCTTGGAAGCACAATAAAAAAATTAAACTATTGGTGAGAACTAATACGGGTACGTTAATAAGCAAAATTGCCGTATTTATTTGAAACGTATTAGTTTCGTTATTTAACATTTTAAAATATAACATTTTTGTTGCTGTAATCATGTTCATGTTTACATATGGTGCGTATGAGTAATAGTCTGCAAAACAATTAAATATCGCTCATACGCTACATATGTAAATACAAACATGTTAGCTTTCGGTATTAAATACATACTAGTCTGTTTACGTACATATGTTGCGTATGAGTAATATTTAATTGCTTTTAAGAAAATTAATTACCCGAAATGGCAATGTCAATTGGCCGCTAAGAACCTACGGTTTGACACCGTTGGACTATTTTCTGTAGGGCGCCGTTAAAGAAAAGTATAATGCCGGAGACAATTGAGCATTTGAAGGCCAACGGTCGTGATGCCATTGCCGAGATACTACCACATACACTAGAAAAAGTGCATGGAATTTGTTACGATCGAATCAGGTACTGCGAAGCTGGCTGCAGCAGCCGTACGAATGAAAATGAATTTGAAATGAATTTTTAACCGTTTTTGTTTCATTGCATTTTTAAATTTAAACTCTTAAATGACCCACCCTGGTTCTGCTGGTTCTCCACTCAGTTCGATTTGGTAGGTTACAGTCCTGAAAGCCACCAAACTTCTGGCCTTACGATCAACATATTTTTGAAGAGACCAAGTCTATGCCAGAGTGTAGGATACCTTTTTATTTTTCAAAATATTTTCTTCATTATTTGGAAAAAAAAGGATTACGAAATAGGGTATCCTGAAAACGACCTTCACCGATTGTAGTTTTTTGGCTTGTGTATTAGTAGCTGTATTAGTAGTAGAACACAGCAGAGCACAGCACAATAGAAAGAAAAAGTGTGAAATTGAGTGATATAGTGTTCCAGTGTTTCTATATTTAAAATTGTTGTTGTAATATTTTATGTTTGTCATTTGAGTTGTTTATTATCTCTGGAATGGTTGTTGCTAATGAAATGTGAAATAAACAAAACAGAGTTGCATATGATAAGACTATACTAGTACAGCAAAGACATTATAAAGCCAGATGATTAAAAAAGTATGAATTTGTTGCATGAAAACTTCTTTAATTTT
Organism: Sarcophaga rosellei; assembly: GCA_930367235.1. Classification (NCBI taxonomy): domain Eukaryota; kingdom Metazoa; phylum Arthropoda; class Insecta; order Diptera; family Sarcophagidae; genus Sarcophaga; species Sarcophaga rosellei. The sequence continues at coordinate 35,833,151 of OV884019.1, forward strand.
TGTTTTTGTGACACAGTGTAATAAAGGGCTTTCAAAATAATATCCCTTAAAATAGCTTTTCATACACTATTATTATTAAAAAATAAATATTTGTTTTCTTATCAAAATCTCTAAATAAATTTTCCAACAACATGAAATAATGAAAGGGTTTGAAATAATTTAAATAAAATGCTCCACATAAACATTTCCTGTTCATGTTTATGTTTCATGTTTGTTTTTTCCATTTCATTTACGTGGCTTATATTCAGCCTATAAGTTATTGTAATTTTTTCCTTCAGCCTCTTTTACGCCTACTTTCTCCTAATTTTAGCGTGTTACGAAATTGGTTGTTGGCGTTGGTATATAATGTTGGTTTTCCTGTCTGAATGTCAAACAAGAATTTCTGTTTTTTCATTTTCGTTGGATCTGATCTGGGATCTGAAGTCGCCGTAGTTTAATAGTAGTAGAGTGTTAGCTTATTAGACGTGAGGCTGCGGTCAATATTCGAATTAAGTTACAAAACTAGGTTTACAAACTTATGTAAGCAGATATGGTTTTAATCTCCACGGCTTAGCAATGCAGACGTATGCGAAAGTCTTTTGTATACAGGATCAAGCAATTTACAATTCAAAATTAAGATAATAAATTTAATGTTGCCATTGGTGAGATATGAACGAAATGTTAAAAAACCATGATAAAATTCATACTTATGAAGAGAACACTCACGGTATAGCTACGAGCTTAAAGCTTAGCCTCGGTTTGAGTGATGTTTTCAGTCTATTTTTCATTTTCTACTGAACTCTTGTCCCAGTTTATTCTCAATGGCTATTGAACACAATCCAAATGATGACTTCCATAGTTTGTCTCATTAATTATCTTGTGTTTGTTAGTTTTGTATGAGTGGCGAGACCTACAATATAATGTCGACTCCGAACAACAGATTTGTGAGAATATTTTCATGTCAATTTTATTTACTCTCAGAGTTTTTGGCAGAAGCTTTGTTTTTTCAAATTTTCGTGGAATTAAAAAGTTACACGTTCTAATTCTTAGCTCCATTGACATACACTAGTTAGGATACTTTGTTTTTACTTGTTCTGTATTGATTGCAAGAAGAATATTTCCACGGGTTCTTCAATTATATCACTGCTAAGATAAATCTCAGAAGCATAAAAAATACAAAACTCTTCATCTTCCCGTTCCATTCTGCGATTTTAAGTCCTGCTATTGCCGATTATTGTTATTCAATTCGCCTTTATTTTATTTGTTTAATAACAACAATAAAATGAATTCCATTTCCAAGTGTACGAATATCTTTGTTTGCCACTGTAGGCTTTAGGCTTTTTGGCAGTATGTCTGTGTTTTACTATTTAATTATTTATTGCGAAGCCAATAACAATATTTTATCGCAATGACCAAAAATGTCAACACCTAGTAAATCATTTCAGTGTTAAAAATATTTCAAGGAGAGAGAGAGAGAGAAATATTTTGTTGTTAATTTAAATTTCAAATAGTCTTGTAAAGGGATTAAAACTGTATTTTTTTGTGAATTGGAATTGAACAGACAGGTCAGAAATACCCAAATGAATTCAAAATGGTAGCCAGAAAGGAAATCAAGGGGAGAGAGAATAACATGAAAATAAACGAACCGTAAAAATCATAACTAAGGTATTCCTTAGTTAGTTGACTTTTGTGTTGTTGTAACACGTTTTTATGCCGTTATTTTTTTAATCTTCTTCTCTTTATTCATTTACAAATATGTATTTCTGTGTGTTGGTCAATTTATGTTTTTATTCATCTTGTTTCATTCCTTAAACGTACCTGGTTAGGATTATTTTCTTTTTTTCTTTGATTATTGGTTGATTCGTTTACTCTTATTCTTTTTTTTTTTTTTGGAGAAAACACATAACGATAATTGTCTGCTTGTTATTGTATTTCATACTTGAATGTATTGAAGGTACGGGTATTTGTGAATTATGGCTGATCCTTTTGTCTCCTTTTATTTTGATTTGCTTTCATATGTTTTCTGTATGTGTGTGTGTGGTTTTTTATGCTCAAGGGAAATACATTTTTCTGATTTTCTTTTTCTATTTTTCTCTCTTCACTTCTGAACTATTTTAAAGATCTTAAGGGATTTCAAATTTGTTTAGCTCAATAAACATACGCCAAAAGAAGGAAAACAATTTAAATTTTTTGTTTGAAAATGTCAACTGTAAATACTGTGAACCATTTATAACATGATTATTAGCAGACTACCCTTCTGGGTCAAAGTATTCCTCCTTTGATTGGCATTGAAAAAAATAAACGCAGTCGATAGAATTTTAGAAATGGGTTTCTCAAATTTGCTTTATATTATCAACATGGATTTGAAGCCTTAAAGAAACTATGACCAATAACAAAGTTAGCAGTTAAGTAGGTATTGTGTGGGTTTATTGGACGTGAAGTTAAGGTTCAAACCCCAAGTCATACAAGTACATCTTGAATAGAACAAAATATGAACAAATATTTCTTCGGCAACTGCCTTTCTGCAGATGTCTGGCAAAAACTCGGAGAGAGTGAATAAAAATTGCCATGAAAACTTTCTCAACAAAATTTGTCGTTCGGAGGTGACTTTAAACTATATTTCCCGTCGCGTGAGAAGATGGGTCCTAATCCTGATTAAAGGCAGGATGTAATGTACATACGTACATACATATATACATATATACATACATACATATCTTTTGTCAACAGATTAATTGAGAGATCTTTAGCCTGTAATTGCAAGTAATATTATGTTGAAATATTAGTCATCAAAATGAGTTGAAGATCAAGACGAGAAGACGTCGTACAAACAATGCTAACAAGGTTACACCACTTCTACCGACTTTATTATATCTCTCCCATGGCGCGTGTTAACCTTAAAATTTTCATCCGATTTACATAATGACATTTTTAACGTCGTTTTTTCTGAATTATGCAAAGATCAATGATGGGTATCCATATCTAATAGGAAATTTTTCTAAATGTTAGTTTAGGTACTTGTCATTGGGACCCATTGGGACCCATTGTAACTACGTCCTAGAGGAGACAGAGAGGATAGTGAAGGAGATATGGAAATTGGAAAAGGAGAAGGGGTAAGAAAGGGAGAATATTACTGTTCTATAAAAAGAATCTACAAAGCCATTGGTATACTTCTTGCATATGAAAATTCTCTCTTAAAATTTTAACATTTTAAATTAAAACATTAACATTCTTTCTTTATATTGGAATTCTTTAGCAAAATTTAATTCCGGCACTTTTGAACCGCAAATTGTCTTAAACTTTAATCTCATAACTGCTTATCTAAAGTTTTCACCCATAATTTTAGAGAATTTAATTTCTGTGTCATTGCCTGGTTAAGCAAACCTAAACTTTTATATAAGAAAATAATATATTTTTTTCCTTTTTTTCTAATTATTAATAACTTTTATTACAATACTTTGAAATACAATACCATCAACTCAAACAACATCATGATACAAATGAATGCAAACCATTCTTCTCCCATTCCTTTGTTGTTATCGTGGACAAAAGTTTTTCGTTTTTAATATGAAAACGTAATAAAAATTAGTCGTGATAGAATTTCAAGTATAATGGCTGTAATTAAAATTAATTGTCTGGCTAACGAGCGAATTAGTAACGCCTAACTAAAAGCCAAAAAAGAAAATAATACTTCTAAAATATTCCTATTCATTGGATGCCTTGTAAAACTTTATGGCTGTACTGTACCAAAGTATTGTATTCATAACAGATACATTTACGTATGAATGGCTTACTTGGAAGACGAGAATGCCTAGACCAACACCAACACTAGGACTAGAAAAGTTTTATTAGAATTTAACACAAAACAAAAATTTGAAAAATGTTTTTGTGTTTGGTTTATTTCGTTTTCTGTTTTGGGTTAATAATTGTAGGCTAGAACGTGTTTTGGAGATTTTATCCTAGTGAATGAGAAAAAATCTAAAGACGGAAAATCGTACCAGACAACCAAGAAGACAAGTGAGCTAGAGACAGTTCGAATGCAAGGGCCACATGGTTTCGTAATTAAATTTCCAAAATCCAAACAATCCTGTTTGTAATACATCAGGAGGCATCCCCTGTGAATTCATCTCAATAAATAGTCAAATAGTCAGGTATTGTAATAGACTATGAAATGAAATAGTTCTCAACAAGTTTACAACAAACAAGTTTAACAACAAACAAGTAACAAACAATTTAAATGAGTAGATGGCTAAATACTCCTTGTTTAATGAAGAATAGAAGCATTTCGCAAGATATTATTGTTGTATTCCTTTTTCATTCTTTTTAGGTGCTCAGGGAAGTAACAAATCAGCTCCCTTATCTTCTTAGAATTTTCTTCAACAACAATATTTTTCTTCAGCTAAGAAAGCGATTCGAGGCCTATTTTCGCAGGTCCAAGCTGATTAGATAGCAATTCGGCCTCCATGTAAACGTCACAATCTCCTCTTCTCTTTCTGTCTCTCTCTCCCTCTCTCTCTTATTGGGCCATTTGTGTAAATTTCCAGAGAATTTTGAGGAACTCAATAGTATCCTCTTGGGATAATGGTGTCTAAGCAACTGTTCAGATAGTTATAGGAAAACATATATTATCATTTGGTATCAAGGAATAAGGGTCTATGACACTCGAATATCCATGGAGCTACATGGGCCAGCAGTTTACAGAGATAAAATTGCTTGCCGCCAACGTTGGCTGTTTCTCCAGAAGAAGCTCGATAGGAAGATAATACATCATTCAGAAGTGGTAAAAAGGCATGCGTATTGTCTTCTCGGCCATTGAAAGTCTTTCAGTTACATTGTTTTGCATTGTCAACTTCCACAACAACGCTGTAGAAAAAGTGAGTATTATTGTGACTCTAGTCTCCAGTACGTCTATGGACCTACATAAGCCAGCAGTTTACAGATATAAGTTTGTCTGTTGTTCCAAGAGAAGCTGGGTAGAAAGCTATCTCAGCATTCAACATTCAGCATCCTGCATCGTCCTCAGGGCACTAGCGAAAATGCAGGTGGATTGGCTTCTAGGCCATTGAAAATATTGCATATTCATTGTTTTACAGTTTTTGCATGACCAACTTCCATAGCAACGCTATTGAAAGCCGAATATTATTGATCGAACAATACTGAATGTTTTACAGAATTCCAACTAATTCTACTTTAGAATACATAATTGATTATTACAACCCTTCAGTCAGGATTATGATCTAGCTTCTCACATCACTTATGCCGTATGCTTGTTAATGTAATACGTTAGTAGCAGGACCTATCGTTTAAAGTCGACTCTCGAAGAAATTTTTTTTTTTGAGAAACTTTTCATAACACTTTTATTTACTCTCTCAGAGTTTTTGCCAGAAATCTGCTGAGAGCTAGGCGCCGAAGAAATACTTTTTCAAATGCATTTTGTTGGAGTTATCTGAAATGGACTTTGAACTGTGGCATCGCGTCCAATAAGCCAGCACACTACCTACTACACTACCACGACGGAATTGCGATCCTTGAAATTATAGCATTGTATCGCGAGCGCTTTTTGTTTCTATTTTGGTTTGATATGTTCTTTCTGTGTGTCTCTGTTTAGACGCAGTAAATGAGCAAATGTTTCCAGAATTTTTTCATGTTGCACGACTACTCAATACAGGTTCCTTTAGAATGGGTTTGTAAAATTCTAAGTAAAGTGTATTTAAATCGATAAAAACCAGGGACCGAAAATAACTGTTATTTTTGAATTTTTGATTAAAAAAAGCAACCGCAAGGAAATGTCGGAGAACAAAACCAAGTATACCATTTTGATTGTCTTGGACCAAATTTTTATAAAATGCGATGCTTTTTAAAAACATGATTTTTATTTTTTAGAAAAAAATAACAGTTATTTTTTGATTTTTATTTTTTCGAGCAAAAATAACAGTTATTTTTGACTTTTATTTTTTCGAGTAGAAATAAAAGTTATTTTTTGACTTTTATTTTTTCGAGCAAAAATAAAAGTTATTTTTGTTTCAATTCATGATGAATTCATAATATTTTTTAAAAAATTTTTTAAAGTAATTTATGTCAGAAAATTAGTAGAATTAAGTTTTGGGTATATTAAACACTAATCTTTGGTTTGAAATAACCAAAATAACTTTTCTGCTCGAAAAAATAAAAGTCAAAAAATAACTTTTATTTCTGCGCTTAAAAATAAAAGTTAAAAAATGTGATTAATTTTGTGGTGTTAGCAATTTATGTTTTACGATTAGCCTTTTTTCTCTCTCAAATACTGTTCCACTCTCTCTCTCTATCTCTCTTTCTCTATCGCTTGGTGAGTTAAATTATTTTATAAACATGGTTTATTTTTTCTTGTTTCGTTTTGATTTTTTTCCCCAAGAAGTAAATAAAGTTGTATACAGATGTGCGTGTATACGAAAGAGAGCGTATGAGTGTAAGTAATAAGTAGTGTTTGTGTATATGTTTAAACAGCCGTAATTAAAGTATTAAAATGCCTTAACAATTGTGCATTTTTTACAAGGATTTGTTACTTTCAATGGCTATTTTCAAAATGATTTGTAGCCAGCGGACGGCCTATGGTTAAAGATATTATTTCCTTACTCCAAAGAATATATATTGTTTATGATAAATTTGTCTTGTTTTAATGTTCATTACTATGTAACCAAAGTAAAGTATTCTCGAAGTTAAACTTTTTAAATTTCAATTCTACCATAAGGCAATAATGGCCAATTTAAGGGAACCCTTCCCTTCCATAAGCAGTTTTCTAAAGTCAAAATTACTTTCCTGTGCTTTATTCTCAATATTCTGGTACTTTTTACTTCAATTTGTCAGTATTATTGGGTAATTCAATAAACTGTAATTGAGGTTTTATGCCAACATATGTTGCCAATTTCAATCCTTTTGCTTTATTGAAATTTTTTCTTAGACTGGTATTTGCATTAAAGCCATATAAACCAATAACATGGTACGTTTAATGAAATTTTTACGGGAATATTAAACAGTCTAGCACTTCCCAACTTTGGCCACTTTTTTGTTGGTTTCTCCTAAAATCCTTTTTTTTTTTTACAAATACTCGTTGTCATACTCATATTCCTTGCTTCTTCATGCACAGTAAATTTATGCTGACAACAACAAAAACAATAACAAATAATCGAGATAGAAAAGAAGAGGAATATTTGTGAATACAACGACAATGGAGCAAAAAATACTACAAATGACCCATTCAATGCTCGTTTTTATTCTTCGATTAGTTTTCTTTTCTTTCCATTTTCTCTCTATTGAATTTGCTTAAATATGGAAAATAAAGAGAGTGAAAGAAAAAAGGAAAGAAAAATCATTGGAAAATGTTTTTTTTTATTTTTCTTTTCAATTTCTGTGTTAACAAATTTTAAAGTTCATAAGTTTCCGGCAAACGAGCTATTCTTGCGAAACGAGAAAGAGTGTGCGAACAAGAGGAAATAAGCCAGTTATCGCCTGCTTTTGTTAAACAGTAAAAAGATTTTAAAAACTATTAAAGCATTTAAAGAACTATGAATTGAAACATAACGTAGAAAAATATCAACAAAATAAAATTGATTTTAAATTCTTACAGAATTATTTTAGTTTAACAAGGCATTTAGAAAGAATTTTTAAACTTTTTTTATTTACAACTCTTGTTAATAATTTATTGATTTAAAAACTTAATTAATATTCATTGTTTATATATGGCGTCTGTCCATCGCATTCATTTGAACATAATAAATCAATTTAAAATTTTATTATTCTCATCGAATATTTAATCACACAATTAATTAAATTAATTTATGCTTTACGCTGCATTAAGTCGTAATTTGTTTATGGTATAACAACATAAAAATTAATAAAAAAAAGTAAAAAAGGCAGAAAATTAAAAAAAATGCCCACTAATCAATAATTTAAATGTATAACGACAGCTAGTAAACAGTTAAATTAAGTTTAATTGACTGTTCATCCTTTGAACCTTAAAAATATGTGATAAACATCAGGCCATATCAGTCGCACAAATAGACCGTGCAACACATGATATGGTTTAAATTTAAAAGTGAGAATGCATACCAACTGAACAACAGATACAAAAAATCGGGCTAAAAAGAAGTCGTCTACTTTTCCAAAAGACATTACTTCTAGTTGAGTGAGTAAAGTTGATGCTTGCGGCCTTTATTCGTCAGTACTCGCCATAGTGGAATTCTATCTGCGTTGCTGTTGTAACTACAAAACGATTTAATTGAAAAATTCTAAACGGCCTAGAAAACAATCTCCTTTACTTTTTATCAGAGCCTTGATAAAGACGGCAATCGGGACATTTTATGTAATGCTTAATTGGTTTTCTACCGAGTTCATCCTGGAAAAGCGGGCTACTCTTGCGACAGTCTGCAAAGTGCTGATCTTCATGGATGTGTTAGAGGCTTAGAATTTTATTATTCGGCACCAACTGATTATCTCTTTATCCTCCAGACTGGACTGCGAAGCTGGACCGGAGGCTTAATTCTGGTACCACGGGTGTCGGGAGCCCCAGAGATTCGTTTCTGCCCGGCAATGGTGAGGCCCCCTTGTGGGAGCAACGTGGTGGCTGTGGTTTAAACCTAAATCGCGGGAAGAGCGCAAGCTCGATGTGGCATTGCATTCTCAACCACTGTAAAAAGCGGAGTTTAGATAGTCTACCACCCCTAACCAAGAGGGAAGTCTTGTCTAAATGCAAGGCTTCGAATTGGTACTCACGTATGGTGATCAGTGATATGCTTATGCATATCTTGAGGTTGCATCACTGTGCGTGGGGGCGCTGGTAGACGCATTGTTTCCACCCGTGCTTAGGGCACCGTGGGGTAAGCTACCGCGGCGATACTCAGGTAAAACCCTGGACTAATCTCTTTATTCTTCCTTTCCTACCTTTTCTCCTTTTCCAATTTCGCTATTTCCTTTACTATCCGCTCTCTATCCTCTAGGATGTATTTCCATTGGGTCAGTTTGAGCTCTAGGCAAGTACACTTCCTCAAACCTAACATAACCTAACTGATTATTGATGATGTTATTCTACAACTATCTAAACAGGTGTTAACATACCGTCATCCCATGTAAAGACCGTTGACCTCCTTAAAACTCTCGGAAAATATACCCAAACGGCCCGATGATATAGGGTAGAACGGCTTGTGATATCATTCCGATTACGGATTTTTGTGCAAATTTCACTGCCACAACACTCCTTAAAAACGTAAGGATATGCTCTGACAACCAGGCCATAATGATCCATTCGATCTCATATTGAGCTTGTCTAAGATTGTTCATGAAAGTCTACTGTTTCTGCGGGAAATGAAAGACTAATCTAAAGTTTTAATTATTTGGGCTACTGGGCATATTGTCATAGGTGAAATTTTTATTGCAAGCCTACTGGCCAGAACGCATATTACACTGAGAACTCCTTACTTGATTCGGGAATAGGAATTTGCCAGACTATGACTATGAGATTGAGAAAAAAAGTTTAACTGATTTGCTTAGGCCTTCTAGGTATAAGAGAAGTTATATCCTTTCGAGCTGATCCAATTTCAGCCCAGAGAACATGGCATTTATTATTTGGTCTTTGTTCTCAAAATATCCAATAATTTCTGCAGAATTTGCAACTTGATGGAGAAGGAAGAGACCTGTGCGCTTGAAGATCCTTAAAAAAGTTTTTTTTTATTTATTTCGAATTTCTAAAATGCTAAAATTTCAATTTAACATAAAGATTCATTAAATATTTTATTAAATTCTCTAATACGCTTATCTACTCACTATTATCGTTTACTATGCCCTGGAACAATATTTGCCCAACAGGAAATGAAAAACAATAGAAATACGAGCGGAGCAGCAGCAACACAAGCATAATAATTTGTTCATTTTCATTAAAGCAAAACTCTGGTTTAGATTTCAATAACCATCCTATGCCAGAGGCTTTAATTGTCTCTGATTTTCAGATACAATTTTCCCCAAAAACACAAGAACAAAAATAAACAAAGCAATATGAAAACAATTGCACTTAAATCAACTTTTAGACGAGAAAACAAAAACAAAAACAAAAAACATTTAGTTTTCGGAGAGGGGAAGAAAACTATTGAAAATACAAGAAACAAAAAAGAAGAACAAGAAGAAGGAAACTTTCTGGAAAAACACTTGCAAATGAATTTAACTGTAAAATGCATTTTATTTGTATCAGATTGTTAGTCTTTCTTTGTCTTGTTATTTTTACTACAACTGCACCTTCTGTTTAGTTTTTCTATTTCGAAAATCTTTTATAAAAAATTTGCCAGTTGTTGTTGGTTGTTTTGCCCGTATTCATGGACATGAACATATAAAAACAATTAAAACAACATCATCGTCATCAGCATCAGCATTATCATCTTCCATCGCTTTCATTGTCATATTGTAGCTGCTTACTTAGTTGTGGCCATAACCATGTGCCATAACTCAGTATCTACTAAGTGATGATGGCATAGTCCAAGTTTTTCTTTCTCTGTTTTTCTTGTTTTTCTTTAGTCTTGTTCTTCTGTTCATTTGCTTTTATTGTTCTTCGAAAATAAACAAGTGCCTGAACAACTTCACTTATTTGCACATCAACAGACGGGGCGACTATTTCAAAGGAAACTCTTCGTGTTAATACAAATACAAATGCATAAATACAACAACAACAACAACGATAGAAATATCATTAACAATAACTGTAATAAAATGAAGGTAGTAAAACTATATAAAAGAAAAACACGTTTTATTAACGATAATAAAACACAGAGAAAAAGAGCATGAAGAACATGAAACTTAAATAAAAACTAAGACTCAGTGAAGCGTAAAGTGAAGAAGTTTTTTGCAATACAGCCGAATAAATAGTCTCAAAGGGCCGAATATATATTTAATAAAGGATTCAATTATAAATTTTTCTAGGTTTCATTTATTATTCAAAAAAGGTTGTTTAGTATGAGTTTTTAGTAGGTATCGTCCTTCTAAAGTAAAATCTAAGCGTAGAAGAAGCCGCCCATGAATATAATGTACAGCGTAGTAAAAGCCTTGTGTGATGAGTACGTCATTGGTAAATATTAGAAAGGGACCGTAAACTGTGGCAAATATTTACGAAAAGCATAAAGCTTTCGAAATAGAAGGATATTCTTATGCTCCTAGCTGGGATAACATCACAGAAGTGACGAGACAAGATATGTGACAATAATACTGAACAGTTAAAGTTGTCGTTGTGTAGTAAGTAGTGTTTTGTCTTAATAGGCGTGATCCCTTGATTCAACCCCCGATTCAAAAAAAAATGTCTTTCGATGAATTCCTCTCAGCAGTCTGTTAGCAATAAACTCTGAGAGTAAATAAAATTACCATTAAAAGTTTCTCAAAAATCCGTAATTCGGATTCGACATTAAACTGTAGGTTCCGCCACTAATGGATGAAATAAACAAACACAACATCAGTAGTGTAAGAAATTATTTGTAGTCTTTACTAAAGGGTTGTAAGTACATAATATCAATACTGGACAGTTAACTGCAATGGAGAAGAGCATTTTAAAGAAGTCCAAACATGATTAGCAGAAGACTTGCAGGAAAATATTGGTGATACAACAGCAGAGTTATGCATTGAATATATTCTATGATTCCAATCATGACCTTTGAATCCATTTTTTAATGAATGTGAAAACAGCACAGACAGAGATACAGAGATTGACATATTTTGGCATAAGATATAATGAGAATATTGACTACAGTGACGTTGAAAGCTCATTTGGTTTTAAGTTCGTAACACATGAGAGACAGAACGAAAGAGACTTTGGTTAGGACAGCTGTAGGACATAAGTTCCCTCCTAAAGTATTCATCCAACAACTCTGTTCATTTAATACTAGGCAGGCTGAACGTGTTGTATTAAGGAAATGGGATTACCCAGGTAATGTGGCAATTCAAGGCAATGAACATGCATTTTGGAACACACTTTCTGTGTGATCAGTATTGGCCACCTTAATTGAATTGAAAAGTCGTCTGCAATAAAGTTACCATTAGTTACTGTCCAGATCAACCGCTTTGAAAAAGCCAATTCGATTGTCAGGTAAACGAAACAAATTGCGATACGAAGTCTTAATAAATTTCCTATCCCTTGTCATTGTAAGAGATTTGCACTATCATTTCTTGAGTGACAAATTTTCGCACTGTACTCACGGTTTTGGTTGAACAAATTCCCTTTTACAAGCTTGAAAATAAAAAAGAATTTCTTTCCTTTACACCATTATCCGGCTAAAATTAATACTGGTCATATACGAGTTAGATAGACCAAATTGGAAGCCTAATTGGAAAGGAAAACAAATGGTGATAACAATACAAAAATAAAAAAAATATAAAAAATATATAAAAAAAAAATTAAAAAAAGGAAAAAACGAACAATAAAATCTCTTGGAATGAGAAGAATGATTAAGGTTTCTACAATTTCTCTAAAGAGCATATTACTCACTCTTAAAAGAAAAGACTGAGAAAAATAATTAGAAAATGAACACAAGTTTATTACTGATGGACTCTTTAATGTCAATCATTACAAAATTATCAATTGATCAACTGTAGACAGCATTCTTAGATCTCAGCTCAGTTCATTCAGGTTAAGCTAAATGGCCATAATTTGCGATGTAGTACTGTGCCTGAGTAAAAGATTTTAAAATATAATTTTTCCATTTTTTGGTTTTTTCCGGTTGCCAATTGGCAATCAGAACTCAATCTCATAGCTGGTCACAGAGACATACCAGATATACTAGAGCAGGTCATACTCTTACCGAATACCAAAAGGAGGTAAGAGGAATGAATAATGGTCGCCAGTAAATACTGAGCAGTGGAAGAAAATTGTTTCATTGTCTGATTTTATTGGCATCAATTAGATAGAAAGTATACCTATTAATATTTCATCAAGATCGTAGTTACATCTTCACTTACGTGCAAATGATTTCTGAAAACTTTGTAGATCGATTAAGAAAGAAAAAAATATTGTCCAGCGTCTATTTCTATCTTAACGGAGAAGCTTGCTAGATACATTTTCAGTTGTGCGTTAACTTCCGGGCATCGATTCTTGTTCTGGTAACAATAAAAATAATAGACGCGACGAAATTTTCTGTCGTTCAGTGTATTCTGATGGCATCAGCATTTTATCTAATCGAAGTTTAAAATTATATTCAACAGTATCGGATTCTGATATGATTGCGGCTGTTGTGCCGAACTTTGGTCATAGCATTCTATGTTTTCTCATGAAGTAGCTTGATCTTCTTTCGGTATTCCGTGTGTGGGCTCATGGTCCACGGTATCCTGGACAGACTATTTCAAATGTTTGCTAAACTTTAAAATTGTAAGAACCGTTATTTAAAATCTCCTCGTCTTTAAGATTGAACGTTATTTACTACTCCACGTGGTTTCCATTTTGGTTAACCTATGCTTGGCTAATAAAGTGGAAACTAAGACTTCTATTCAAGTCATATCTCTGAGCTTTCTTTTTAAATCAATCAAATAAATCTTGAAGAATTTTAATTTTAAAATGCCATTTTTGGTCATTGCTAGGTTCGATTGTAGTCGCCGTAGTCTAGTAGGTAGTGTGTTGGCTTATTAGACGGGAGGCCACGCTTCCAACCCCCAAAACGAAATATGAACAACGTATTTCTTTGGCGACTGCCTCTTAGCATATTTCTGGACAAAAATTCTAAAAATCAATAAAATTGCCATGAAAAGTTTCTCAAAAATCTTGACTTTAAACTTTAGGTACCGCCACACATGCATGCATTAACACCCACAACATAAGTGGTGTGGAAGCCATGTCCTAATCTTATGTATAATGTATGTTCGCTTATTACAAATAAATTTTGAAAATCAAAAATTCAAAAGTACTTGAACGCGGCACAGTGGTAGAAAAGAAAGCCAATAATACTACAGCAAAAACAAGAAGAACCAACTGAGAAAAGTATTCAAATTGAGTCAAATCAAATATAAAAACTAGAAAAGAGCACAAACACGCACCTCCACCAGTCATATACCAGTCATGAACACCATATCCATAATGGTTAGAAATACAGCACAAGGAAATTGAAACAGAAGGAAACAGAAAGCAGAGGAAAGTGAAAGAGAGAGAGAGAGCCAGTGTATATGTTTAAGTGAATGAGTGTATAATTGCAAATGAAATGCTATTAAACCGCAAAAACCATTAAAATGAACAGATGTCACAGCCATTATGGCCAAAAAGGTCAATTATAGATCAGGTGCTTATTATTTTCATAAAAACAACAAACCAATAATAACAACGAAAAAAAACAACCGCCAATAAATTCTAAAATTACGGGAAATAAAATAACTCAACTTTATGTTTCATTTATTGACCAGAAGCAACACAGACAAACGAAAAGCAAAACAAAATACATATTTAGAAATACAAAAACCACACGTTTATGCTGTACGAATATATATGAATTCAAATAATAACAAATTATTTTAATATGAATTGTAATAATAAATATGAAAAATTAAATAAATTTCAATTTTTATTTCAATTTCAATTTCCATTTCAATGAACTGCACTGAACTGAACTGAATTGTACACACAACAGTGCGTATACGTACTGGATGGCAATGGTTTGTTATTCTCATATTAAATATCACTCATACGTGCCGTTGTTAAATATTTATTTTCGTTCGCTTGTTTAAACACACAAAAACACGTACACACACACACTGGGTTGTTGTTTTCAAAGCGTGTAAAGCTTATTTGACAGTAGGTTGAGGGTACTATTGCGGTTAGAGCCAATATTTATGTTCTTTGGCATAGAAAACAGTGGTTTCCGTTAACAGTTTTAGTCGCGAACGTGTTTATATTAATTGTGCCTTATTGTTGTTGATATTTTAAAGTGAAAGGGTGAAGAAGAAGTGTTGATATAAGGGGTGGAAAATAAGTCAATAGAAGGAAGTGTTAGTTTTATTAACAATTATTTTGGTGTTAGAAAGTCAAATGGAGGTGGTTTATTGTCAAATAAATAATTTAAAGGCATTCACGCTATTGCGCGACATTTGTACGTAATTTTGTACTTTACTTTACTGTTTACTTTGATGTATGGCATTGGAGGTTTATTTTCTAAAAAAATTAACATTGGCTCCTATTGTGGCTCTTTTGGAATTCAACCGGCTTTGCACCAAATGCAACAGAAATGATGTCTTTACGGGCTAGAATGTAGTCGTCGTAGCCTAGTAGGTAAAGTGTTGGCATATTGGACCTGCTATCTACGCTGGACTCTCTTATAGACTCTTACACACACATATATTTGTTCGATTACAACACTTTAGTCAGAATTACAACCAAGCTTCTCACGCCACTTATGTTGTGTGTTTTAATTTTATACATGAATGGCGGGACCTTCAGTTTAAAGGCGATTTAACACAACAAATTTTTGAAAAACTTTACATGGCAATTTTATTTACTCGCGGAGTTTTTTCAAGAAATCTGCTGAGAGGAAATCACCGAAAAAGTGTTGTTTCATATTTCGTTTTGTTGGAGATATCTGATATATTGGATATCACGTCCAATAAGACAACACACTATCTACTAGACTACGACGACTATCCTGCATATTTGTGATCTTACGAGTAGGTGACCAGAGGTATACGAGCAATTCAGACTACAAATAAAACACGACCATGTTGGACGCCCTTTCTACCAGTAACCGTATCACCAAGTCAGTGTGAGTCAGAAATTACGAATCCAGTCAAAGTCCTTTATTAGATTCGTATATTTTCTCCGGAACTCCTTTGGCAACCTGCCACATGAAAATGCTTTGTAACCGAACTGGGTAAGCAATCAATCTTAAGGTAGCATACCAGTATAAGAATAGTAATCCTTTCATATAGGAATAGAGACAAAGTAAAATATTCCCAACCCATGGGGAAACTGGCTGTATATCTTTTAAACCGAAGTTTACGCCATCCAAACTGTTCTCAATTTAACTTAACCTGGAAATACAAGAGACAAACAAACTACCAAGAGATGATACTAAAACTGACCAAAGTTGTGACCGTAAGGTTGGACACTTGTTTGGAGATTCGAGCGCTCAGGTGGAAAGTTGCTGCTGAAGGACAACACTGGGTTTACATCAGATAAATGGCTGATGCCAAGAGTGCTTGGAATATATATTTCCATTTTGTGCGCAATTTTTGTTAATTCAATAAGAAAAAAATGTAGAGAAGTAAACTTCTTTCCAGTGATGATTTTTTTTTATTAAAATGCTACAATCCTTTCTTCCTAAGCCGCCTGCCTTTAAAATAAATGCCTGTCAGGCTGTTGTGAGTTCATTCGCGTGCGCAGTGAGCGATATTTATGATCTTTTACTTAACTTGATTTGACAACATTTCGCATGAACACAACACAGCCAAAAAACCTAGAAAAAAGCTAGAAAATGCAAACATTATTTTACATGCACTGTCATCATACTTAGTACAGGCAGCGCGGAAAGCAGCATCAGTGATAGGATGCTAAAGGCCTTTTTATAATCCAAGGAAGCTAAATAATGTGTCAGACGTTATTGTTGTATCAGTGCTGTGAGATTATTGATGTGTTTAGCACATACCGGAGATCTGCTTGCTTTAGTTTTTTGCACAGCACTGCACCGATTTTTCTATTTCAGGATATGAGGTTCGACTTTTTGTGCTATCCTCTGCTATGCTATTGACTTTCAACAAGTTTCACATTTGCTTAGATATTGCTTTCCTGTTGTTTTTTTTTATATTTGCTTGATTGTCTGATTGAGAAATTGCTTTCTTTGATATACAATGGTCGTCGACCAAAAATTCGTGTATGATTTTTCTGTAACAGAAATACATCCAAATAAAAAGGGCCAGCTTGAATCCCCAATTTATTTGTTTTTATCCCAGAATTATATAAAAAAGGCATGCAAAGCAAAACCTTTTAAAGCAATATTTCAGGAGCTTTGTCATGTAAGCTGGTTATTTCTTATATCCTCAAATATTTAATTTACAGCGTTTACTGTATCTGCAAATACAATAGACTAGCACTGTGCATGCAGCATAGAGTATGTTGTGTATTGAAATCAAATATCACTTCTACATGGCATATTTAAGTATTTTTCAACAAATAAATGGAAATAAAGTTTACATGTACCAAGAAAACTTGAAATACTGCATGGGAGCAGCATCCAGTAAAAGCGAGCCAGAACAAAAAAACCACTAAACACCCGCTATAAATTCAAAGCACAATTTCCACCCACAATAAACATTAACGGCTTTTTTTTTTTGTTTAAAAAAATGCAACAAAAAGAATAGAAAGAAAGAAGCAAAAAAATAGAAAAAAGATACAAACAAACTCAGCACGTTTTGGGAATTTGCCATAGAAATTGTATAAATTACTTGGTAAAAATCTTTGTGGTAACTATACACACCGCTTGTCAGGTTTCCCTCTGTTTTCTAAAAATTTTCGTTTTTGTTTTTTTCAGCAGAGTTTAGTTGTCCTTTCGCGTTTCTGCTCATTGCAGAAAACATTTTTATCAGAAGTGAAGAGCATGAAAGTAAATATTCACTCAATCTCGCATGTATATGGATACATATACACATGAATGTATTCACCCAAGTTGTTGTGTTAAAAGAGAAAAAGAGAGAAAATTTAAACTATAAAAAAGAGTTAAACACAAACAAACCAAACGCGTATTATAAACGATGAAATGCATTTACAAGTGCATTAGGCATGTGGTCGGCCGAAAACATTTACTCACTTAAACCTATACCAGCTAACAGCCCTTGCCCTTGCACTCTGACTCTTCTAGCGGAACGTAAGCGAAGAGAGAGAGTGTAAACATTTCATCTGATATTTCACTTCTCCAACTTTTAACGTTTTCCACTATCAACACTTGTGTAAGGCGTTGTGTATCAAAATGTACACAGTCGCGGTATTTCACACATATACACGCTTGCAACTAGTTTAGCTCTTTTAGAGCCTTCGCTTGTATAGTACGTGTGAATTTGTTTTAGTGTGTGTTTTCCTGTGGCATTTGTATTCAAAGTTTTTCTCGCTTTCTCTCGCTCTCCTTTCCTTTGCGTGGTTTTTGTTAAATATTTTACAAGCCAAAGCATCTACCGCTGCCACATTAGAACGGTAAAACTGCTGCTGCTTACCGCGCCAACTGTTGTAAGAATGATGACAGTGCAGGTAAACTTTTTTGCATTTGTTATCATTTTTTCTTTGTTTTTTTGCTGTGCTGG
Source organism: Sarcophaga rosellei (assembly GCA_930367235.1). Lineage (NCBI taxonomy): Eukaryota > Metazoa > Arthropoda > Insecta > Diptera > Sarcophagidae > Sarcophaga > Sarcophaga rosellei. Next base: position 35,851,394 of record OV884019.1, read on the forward strand.
TTTTAGTGAAATGTTGTCAAGTCAAGTCAAGTAAAAGATCATAAATATCGCTCGCTGTACACATGAATGAACTCACAATAGCCTGACAGGCATTTATTTTAAAGAGACAGGAGACAGGCAAGAGCGCCAATAGGGTGTAGGAAAGGAATTGTGATATTTAAATAAAAAATCATTGGAAAGAAGTTTATTTCTCTGCATCTTTTCCTTATTGAATGAACGAAAATTGCAAACAAAATGCATCATATCAGCCTCGTTCTGCAGCAGCAGCTTTTCTCATGTGCGCTGGAAACTTCAGTACAGTGTTAGAACTAACGATCACAAAATGCATGGAATCAGCCTCGTTCTTCAGCAGCAGCTCTCCACATGTGCGCTGGAAACTTCAAAACAGTGTTTGCCTTTACGGTCAATCTTGTCCAGTTTTAGTAACATTCCTTGGTAGTTTGTCCGTTCCTTGCTCTTCCTATTCTAGTTAAATTGAGAAGAGCTTTAGAAGGCGCAGACTTCGGTTTAGAAGATATACAGCTAGTTACACAATGGGTTGCAAATTTTTACTTTGAGTTCATACACATCCATTCCCCTACGATAGAATTCCTATTATTATACTAGTATGTAACCTCTAAATTGCTCCATTACCCATTCTGGTTACAAAGCATTTCCCAAAATTCTATTGCTGTGAAGTCACGATCCCCTAAAATAAATCTGGTTTGGGACTTTTCTTCCTCTTATCGATATACGATGTGCAATGTACTCAAATTAAACAACATTAACAACCCGATTAGCGGATCTTGGCCTGCTTAAACGCAGGCACCTCTGCTTCTTGCGCGCCTTCGCCAATTGGTCACACCAATCGATGACAGTGCTTCCACGATTTGGTCCTTACAACGCAAATAAGGTTGTCCTCTTCTCCGACTTCTGCAAATCTTCGCAACAAATACTTGTATCGCAGGAGTATCCCCCTTCATTCAAAAGACATGGCCGAGCCAACACAGCCGCGGTTTATTAATACCCTGAATAACGTTTAGGTCTTTAAAGAGCTCATACAGCTCATTGTTGGATCGAATACGGATTTTTCCTGCTCAATTAGATAGGAAGTAATTACTCCAATGAGTCTTATTGCTCATTTATAAAATTTTTCAATTAAATATTTACTGCTCACCCTCTGATCTTTTATTTTTAATCTCTTTGTGTAGCCAATTGTAACATTTTTGTTATCTTTTCTTCCGCCGACTGTTTTTTTTCACAAAAATGTTTTTTAATTCCTTTGCTACAGCTGTCATTAGCAAGCACTTGCATTGGCAAACTGTCACTAATGACAGTTTAATGACCCCGTTGAACTTTACTTTGTGCCAAAAACTTTTCAAACAAAATTTTTTAATCTGCATTCTAACACCCGCATAAGCACTATTTATATACGTAGTTCGTTTCCACCTTTTATGACAAATCATTATGAATTTATTTTTTTGTAGGAGGAACAGAAATAAAAAAGGAACAACAAAGTATAAAGTACTTAAATGTGACAAAATTCGAGCCAAGAAAAAAATTCGAAAATTACAAAATTTGCACATTTAAAGTAGTCTGCAATTTAAAGTTCGTCATTTGTCAATAATATTCACTCACTAAAGTTTGCCAAATCATACGAACAGCAATGAATATGAAAAAGAATGAAGAAAGGTTAACCGGAGAATTATTTTTGTTATAGTTAGGATTATATCGGGTGATTTCGGATCTAATTTAGGGGTGTCAGGTTCAACAATATTTCCTAGTTTTCTTAACGATCATTGGTCTATGAGTTAAACTCCTATCTACTCTTTCGATATCTGACTGACGTTCAACATTCGAAATATTCGGGTAATGGTGAAAGAGTCGATTTAATAGCCAAAAGGCCATGTGTTGTGCAAGTGCATTAATTTCTTAAGATGATGCAGAAAATACTTCACTTCATTAGATCTCCTTACTGTTTACAACAATTTTATGCGGTCGAAAATGGAATACAAGTTAACTGCATGTTGCCTCGAAGTATATACTTAGGTTTCTTGGTCTCGTACAAAAAAGGTGGAGGATGGTTATAGCAAAACTGCGTTGATACCTCAGACCACCACTATAATGCGGCATGTACTTCACCAATTTCTTGCTACTTCAATGGAATATGTTTTAAAGGAAATACCACATTGGAAAACCCAATATTCCTAGGTACTCACCATCTTCTGAGAAGAAAATGTGTAATATTTTACACTAACGCTCAGGATATTCAACGCATGTGTAAATTCGGCCTTGTCGTACCAAAGTGAAACCCGGTTAGTATCGTACACCATCATACAAAAGCTACAAGTATTCGTCAACAAGTACGTCGAAATCATATGCAAAATATTCTGGCCTTAGATCTCTAGAACCTTACCAACGAGGAACCCATAATAACACATAAAATAAAATGTAGGAAATATAATATGTAGGATAAATCGGCCAGAAAGAGTACTGAAATCCTCAAGGCTCAAGAAGCCATGGTCGGCCAGTGTAACAGCCTCTTGAGTTTCGATACTTTGAGATCTAGGACAGTGCACTCGAACATGGGAAGAAGCAAAAATAACAGCATTCAACCGGATGAGATGGAATTGTTTTGTGGAAGCCATATGCTCCCGAAAGGGGTAACAGAAAAGAGGCGCTTAACAAATGTTTATGTTTATATCATTGACTGTTGGCGGTCCATTGAGGCGTGGTTCTTATTCATACGCTCCCTGTAGTTATTGATAATGCCAGAAAAGAAATGAGTTAGACTGCACAGTACAGTATAGTAATTTTTATAAGAAAAATTATTTTGTTGGTAATATGTATAAAAGTATCCCGAAAATCAGTAACATACATACATACTTACATAGTTATATACATACATACTTATATGCATATATATATAAATAGCTGGTCATTACAACTCTTCAGTCAGGTTTATAACCTAGCTTCACACACCACTTATGTTGTGTGTGTGTTAATTTTATACGTGGGCGATGGGACCTACAGTTTTAAGTCGGATACGAACGACAGATTTGTGACAAACTTTTCATGGCAATTTTATTTCATTCTCAAGTTTTTGCCAGAACTCTGCTGAGAGAAAGTCTTTTTGAACCAAATTTATTCTCAACCAAGTTATAATGACTAAAGCAAAATGTGCTAATTTTTAGTAAACAAACTACACTATTCGTTTTTTTTATAATATTAGCATTAATTAAATGTTTAAGCAAATTTCTTTTCTAATATGAAACAATAGATTGTTGTATACACACATTGTTAAAAACCATTGCTTTGAACCTAAATTTGCATATGTATTTCAGGCTTTTTGTTTATCTTTTGACATTTTGTTGATAATTTAAAAATTTTTTTATGATAATTTTTTATTATAATTTTTATCAAACTTTTTTTTTCACTCTCTCTCTCTCTCTCTATGCTTTTAAAGTCTATTTACGAGCATTTTAGTATTAAAGTGAAACTAGTTATGAAATATACACACATTGTGACAAGGTGTGTGAGAGAGATTCAAATCCAAAACATTATACTGCGCCACAGGAAGTTTGTGTTGCACTAATTAGTGTTAAGCTGGAAGTAACATTGTTATAACGTATGCAGGATATATGCTCTGTGTGAGTATGCCATAAGCTACATCATAAGCAACAAAAACAGCTGTAACAAATTCACTCCCATGGACTTTTGTGTAGCAAAGAGGTAAAGAATACAAAGTAACGGTAAAATGATTTTCTTTTGGCAGGAATTACCCAAAGAAACAAAACCAAATAAGTTGAATATGTACAATAGACCAGGTAGACTATGTTTTATACACAGTTTTTGAAACTAAGTCCTCTTCTTATAATTGAAAAAATTATCACACTGGATATAATGGTTCGGGTCATCAGCTATTATCTTTCATGTCAAATCTTCGCTATGAATGGAGTGCTTATAGACCAAGTCGCCGTAATCTATTAGGTAGTGTGTTGGCTTATTAGACGTAAGGCCATGGTTCGAACCCCAGTTTAGTTATCTCCAACAAAACGAAATATGAAACAAATATTTCTTCGGCGACTTCCTCTCAGCAGATTGAGAGAGTAAATAAAATTTGCCAGGAAGAGGTCCTGCCACTCATCCATATTATTAACGCAAACACACAACATAAGTGGTGTGAGAAGGTAGGTTGTAATCCTAACTAATGTTTGCCTGTATTTAGTTTTTATTTCTAAATACATTTAGTAGATCATTAACCAGCAGCTGATGTTATATTCACCGCCATATTTTACGAATTTTTTTTTAATTATTTAATGAGTTTTCAGCACATTTTATTTTATTTGCCATTAAAAAACATAACAAAAATTAAACATTAAATTATTAATATTCAGCTCTTTATTGTCGACATAATTAAATAATAAAATGGAAAATTTATTATGAATCTTTTTTTTTAGAATACACAACATACATACACAACAAGATTGGAACATCTTTAACTCATTTGAATAATTCTCTGTCATAAATTTAACGAGAACAAGTATTTTACGTGAAATACTGTTGATAAGTTGGCTTAGAGAGGTAATTACGTGATGAAATGAATGAAATATGTAAATGTTATATTTAAAAATTTTTTTTTTTTATTTTAATAGGAGCGAGAGAGAAACCTGAAAAGCATTACTAGATATATAGCGCGAATTAGATCGTTTAAGAATGCCGGATACCTTCGTAGGAAATAGAAATGGAGGGAGGATTTCCTTCATGTGGATTTTAGGCTACAGAATTTGAGGCTAAGAATGGAATTTTCGTACTTACATTATACTGCGCCACAGGCAGTTTATTTTGCACTTATAAGCAGTGGTGTTGTGCTAAATTTTTTTTTACCGGAACGCGTTCCGGTTCAGCAGGAAAAAACGTTTCGGACTCCGGTTCACGGTTCGGAAAAACAAGCCGGTTCGTTCCGGTTCGGGATCGGTTCAAACCCTTGTTTATAAAAATACATATAAAAATTCGTCAAAAATTAGAAAAAAATCAGCAATTCTTTTTAATTTTTTCAAAACGTCAGCCAATTCTCGTTGTCAGAAATCATCTTTAGTTCCGGAACGCGTTCCTGTCCAAAAAGGAAGTACCGGAACGACGTTCCGGAGCGTTCCGGATCGACAACACCACTGCTTATAAGTATTACCATGAAAGTAACACTGAACGTAAATTACACTCATACTGGTGCAGCAAATAGTTCATATGACTACATACACGAGATTGGCTTTCCTCTGCAGAAGGGCAAAAAGATGATCTCATACAAGCTTTACTCATTTACAAAAGAAATTTGGGATAGTGAACACATTACTAATAGGATCGGGCCTGATATAGGTGTATGGAGAATAAAACTTTACAACAATCTACCAACGAAATGACATGTTAGTTCTATCGGAAGGTAGTCTAAAAATGGGTCACAATGATTTTTACAAAAGCTGTAAAGATCAAGAAGTGAAGGTGGCCATGAACAACATGCTTTAATAACAAATATTGGTGAATGACTTTCGTTACACTCCGAAATACAATTCTGGGAGCATTATGAAAGAATTTCTGAGCACAGCAGAGCAGCTGCTCTTTTGAAAAACTCGATGCCATATGGCTTAAAATACCACCGAAAACTTAATAGCAGAAGTGTGTGTTAATTTTATTCAAAAGTGGGGGGATCCACAATTTAAATCCGACTCCGAACGACAGAAATTTTTTCATGGCAATATCTTTTTATATTTCGTTTCGTATTGAAGACGTCTGGGGTTTGAACCAAGGCCTCATGTCTAATAAGCCAACACACTACATACTAGATTACAGTGACCAAATTACACGCATGTGTTTATTCTTACTAATTATCCCCTCAAACGTCCCTATGCCTGGCAGTGACCAATCATATTAGTAGGGAATGTTATCTTTCTGAAAAAGTAACAACAAAACAGAAGAAGCAACAATACATATGAAACATATACTACATAACATATACCATGCCAGAGTGATTGAATAGTTTGATGACGTGCTCAAACGCTTTATCAATTTAAAAGTGATTGCAACTTCTTCTCTCTTTTTTACTTTTTCAACACATTCAAAATGATAATTTTTCTACTATTTTATACAAGAGCATAACTCAATACGCTGACTCAAACTGCCAAATATTAGCATACGATACAAGGGAGTCGACAAACTGAGAAGGGGACAGAGAACAAAGAAAGGATAACCGTGTTTTTGGTCATTCTAATAGATAAACATTGTGTACATGATGGTAAAATTCTTTATTCTTTATTTTACAACAACAATCACCACTAAGAACATTTTAAGGCAACTGAGAGCTGGCCATCTGACCCTTGTACGTATGCATAATGTATGCTTTATGTTGGTTTCTAATAATCCCAAAGCAGATTTCCCTTCGCATACAATGAAAGAAGAGAAAAAGAAAAAAAAAAATCTTATAAATTCAGGCCATACATGTCAATAAAGGCATTCAGAAGCCACAAATCTTTTGCTCTTACTCTTGCAGAATTTGCCATTGAAGCTTCGGTATCGGTTTCTGTTTTTGCTTCTTCTTCTACTTCAGTTCCCACATATTCTTGCTGTTTGTATTGCTTGGTGTATTGTGATATTGTTTATCATCTTCATTTCAGTCTCTCGGGGTATTTGTCAATTTTAAAGTTTCATATTTCGTTATTACATTTTCAGTTTTTCTGTCTTCCTTTATGTTTTTTTTTGTTTGCTTATTTTGATAAAATATGAACGCAAGAAAAACCATAAATTTTCATCATACCAAAGAAAAAGGAAAATAGTTTTAAACAATTTTATTTCCTTGCAAATATTGTACACACACATACGATTTCATATAATGTGATAACTTAATACGAGGGTAGGCAAAATAAAAATGAGAAGTATTAAAAAAGTATGTTCAGTTAGTACATGTAATCGCCATGGTCTAGTAGGTAGTGTGTCTTATTGTACGGTCTTGTTGTACGGTTCGAACATCAAACTTTACCTTATTTTCAACAAATTTCTGCCAAAAACTCGGAGGATAAACAAAATTTCCATGATAAAGTTTCTCAAAAAATTTGTCTTTTGGAGGCGACTTTAAACTATATGTGCCGCCACTCATACTTAAAATTAACACAGCTCACAACATAAATGGTGTGAGACGCTAGGTCGTAATGCTGAAGGGTTGTAATGACCAAAATTATGTACATATGCATGTATAGTAAACGAGTTTTACACTTCTAAGTGCACACAAAAGGTATGACGATTAGTTTAGTCTGATAATACCAGAAGAGGTATCATTCCATAAATGATAATACGGTAGTTGTGCAAACAAAACACTTTTAATAAATATGTGTGGCAACTATAAAACAGTGTCTGAAAGAGAATATATAGAAAGTGTCATCATTTATTGAATAAATAAGAGAGAAGGTGGTTAACAAGTCCGTTAAGCTCCTATTGTATAATCTAACATCGTCTGTGAACCACCATGTAAGACAACGTAAAATTAATACATAGTATTGAGGTTTTATTTATATTCCTTTCCTGACCTGGTTCCAGAGTATCAGTAGTTTTTGGTGTTATAAACCTAGAGGAGTCACCGCTTCCCATTCTCCCTTTCCTACATTCTCTCCTTTTATCCTATTCGCTCTATTATCCTTCCCTCTTTAAGGACGTTGTACAATGGGTCAATTCGACCTACGGGTACTGTACCTGTCTTAATTGACAAGTACACGCCTCTAACCTAACCTAACCTAGAGGAGTCAAAAATATCACATATATATATATAGAAATAATCTACACAACTGAGCTCTTTATTGTTTACATTATCCATTGCGGCCTAAGCTTTTTTATATGGACCTGTGTATAAAGTCTAAGCATTTTAACCGCATACAAATCAGTGCATGGTGCATGGCTATATAATTATATTGTTTCATTCCGTCAAATATTATACATAATGAATTACGGAAATATGGATACTATTGAGCACCGATGCAGCAGACTTGAGAGTCAAGAGAAAAGTCCTGTGTAAGATCTTCGATCCATTGCGAGTTGACAATGATTTCCGCTGTATAAACTCCTCAACTCAAGCTAGGCCGTAATCCTGACCAATTAATTGTTGTCATGGCCAATTATGTACGTATGTATACAAACTCCTCAACGACATGGACGTTATGCAGCGGCTGTGCAAGCTCGGCTATTTCGAAGATGTTCATAAATCGTCAAAAAGGACGACCTTGTTTACGTTGGAAGTACCACACTGAGGAAGCTCTGTCATATATTGATGTTATCAAACTGTAGCAATGGCGCGCAAGAAGCGAACCTAAATTCGATAATCGCATTTTTAATGACCAATTAAGCAAGTAAGTAACGTTTACCATCAAAACTAGGGAACTTGTTCCCGAAAACCAAATATGTTTACATAGTATTTGTCGATAACGTAGAGCACATTCATACGTGTTAGACTGTTTGGTAATTATTCTGAAAATTCGTTATTTATATTCATAAGGATTACTTTCTCTTTCCGCCATTCCAGAATCCATTTTAGTTGATAAACAATCCCCTTAAAAATAAATTTCTAAACTTTTTCACAATGTCTTAAAAAAATTATTTCCAAATTATTTGCGTATAGTAGAACTTCTTAAAAAGACCAGCAAAATGCCTTAATTTATGTTGTTTTTTATTCAAATCCTCTAAAAGCTTCTATTTATAGAACTTTTTAATCTACCAGCATAATTTTTTAAGCTGCTTATAATTAAAAGTTTATACCAACCCACTCTCCTGTCCAATAATTTGCTCTGTAGTATTTGGCATTGTTTTAAAATGTTTCAGAGCAGTTCGAAGGTTTTTCTGTGCTTCTGTCTGCTTTTCAAAAAGCATTTAATCTCTCCTTTTTTATAACTTCTCTCACTGTCACTCTCTTTATCTTTCCCTATGGTTTTTGTTGTTTTTCTGGGTATGCAGACTATTGATATTGCTTTTAAAGCTTCCCTCATAATACATTGAAAATTCTTCAGTAAAAGTTTGCATATCCCTTGGGCATGATAATTCAAGGCCATTGGGAGTCTGTTCACTGTTATGAAAAGATTAATTGCTGCGAGCAAAAGTTAAATGCCAATTGCGTAGTGTTGCTCACCACTACACACACACAAAGAGCACCTAAATTGCCACATTTAAGCCATGAATTTTATTTGTAAATACTATCTTAAGGGGCTGATAACAGGCAAGTGCGATTAGTGTGATTTAAACTAGGCTACACAAAGAAAAAAGTTTCGTATAAAGTCGAGTCAAATCGAAGACAATTCAATAAAAACTTGTTATTTAAGAATCACTGGAAATGTTTCATGCATTTTGTGTATCATAGTACTTTCTGCTACTGCTCTCCAGTCCCCGTCAAACGAGTCTTAAATGTTTTAGTTCCGCTTGTTAAAAAAAGAAATCAAAACATGCTAAACGTTGATTTATAAAAATGCGTGTTTCTGTTTTTTATTGTTCTCGTTGTTTTATTATTTTTCCGTTTTCCATTCAATATTGTTCCATGCTTCATTTTATTCTCCGTTTTTGTATTTTTTTATTTGCCATTATTTTACTTAAAAAGGCCTTGAATTTGTGCTGCATGAAATAATTCCCATTAAATATTGCTCCCCCCATAAAATTAATGATTTTAAATTTAATGACTTTTTTTTAAATTAAGACGCAAAGAATATTCCCTGAAATTTAATATTCGAATAAAACTTTTACTGGATATTTTAAATCAGCATAAAATTTGGCAAAGAATATAATTGTTTTCTTTGAATATTAAACTCGGTAGCCGGATGTCTTCAAAGAGTCTATTGCAAATATTTTAAATAAAATTATCGTTTGAGGTAGGTTATCTCTTACATAACATAATTGGCCATTAGAACCCTTCAGTCAGGATTACGGCCTAGCTTCTCAACACCACTCATGTTGTGTGTGTTAATTTTATACATGGGTGGCGGAACCTACAGTTCAAAGTCGACTCCGAACAACAGATTTTTTTTGAGAAACTTTTCACGATAATTTTATTTACTCTCAGAGTTCTTGCCAAAAATCTGCTGAGAGGAAGTCGCCGAAGAAATATTTTTTCATATTTCGTTTTGATGTCTGACCGGGGATTTGAACCGTGACTTCACGTCTAATAGCCAACACACTACCTACTAGACTACGACGCCTTACAGGTTATCTCTTAAGTGGTTTCAACACCAGATTGGAAACGCAGTCCACTATTAAATATCTTCCATCTAAAGTGCTACTTTCTAATGTAATAGCGTAATCCCTTCTTCGAATTCGTCGAGTGAAGGCTAGAGCAGGTTGTTGTGAAGGTCACAATTCCCTGTATCCATTTATTTATACAACTCGAATACGCTTTTAGTGTCAACACTATAATCCACTGTAGCTTTGAGTAGGTATAATAGCACGTCATATTACAATTTGAAATCAGAACATGTATCGCATACAAACATACATACAAAATTGGTTATTACAACCCTTCAGTCAGGACTACGAGCTAGCTTCTCACACCACTTATGTTGTGTAAGTGAGTGGCGGGACCTACAGTTTAAAGTCAACTCTGAACGACAGATTTTTAAGAAGCTTTTCATGGCAATTTTATTCGCTCCCATAGTCTTTCCAGAAATCTTCTGAGGGGCAGTCTTCGAAGAAATATTTTTTCAGATTTTATTTTGATAGAGATGAGTGGCCTGGTGTTTGAACCGTAGCCTTACATCTAATAAGCCAACACACTACCTACTAGACTACAGCAACTTTAACGTTATGAACTGAGTAATATTTTCAACAGTTTCTAAAAAAAAGTTTATTGAAAAATATTGTTTAAAATTTATTTGTATGTAAAAAGAAAAATTTTCATACTTACTATCAAGTAATATACTGATGAATTGGAAGCAGAAAAATCCAAAGATTTGATTACAATCGAAATCAAAATCTATTGAACAAAACAACAACAAACTACACATATGAACAGTGGCCACAAGGTTTAATGCTTTAGTGCTTCTGGTATAGGGGAGAGACATTATTTGTTATTCTCTCTTGCTTCCGGTATTGATTAATTGGCTGTAGAAAACTTCCAAGCCAGTGATTTATATTCAAACAAAATTCAACACATGCCTTAGCAAATCAAAAATAATAAATTTTAAAGGATGCTGCTCCACATAATAGCCTAATCTTGGGCAAAGTGTACAGGCATTATTATAACTCTCTGGGCATTAATAACCATTCATTTAAGAAAATTTTCAAAAATTTGAATCTACTCTGTATAGCTTTTAATCCTGTTCATAAAATTGTCTTAAATGGCCATTTTGTTTTTGGGGTAAGAAGATATGAAAAATATTTTCATTAACATCTGTTTTCCAATACACACAAAGCTTTTGGCTTAAACCAGACATTTAATACACATACATGCTTATAGCAACGCATACATATACCAGCAGGTTGGTTTAGCAAAACATTTTTACTTTACACTTTCCTTCCAACAAAGAAAATGGAAATAAAGTGATGCCAATAGATTGTTAAGCTACTGTGTTAGAAATCCTTAAAACCCTAGGTTTTTACGTTTTAAACAAAAAACGTTTTTGTTCAACATATTCGCTGTTACACTGTATTTCTGAGAAATTTTCAGTATTTAGTGGCTGTGTTTCTAACACTTGCATGCCTTAGAAAGGAATTTAAACACATTCTTGCATACATACGCACATCCACAGGCACAAGTTTAAAATCAAAACTATGTATTGTTAACAACATAAATTTGCTCATTTTCCTGCTCTCACTTCCACGTCCACTGCCAACTTCACTCACACATTTATGGTATAAGCTCTCACAGTTTGCTTTATTGCTAAGAACACACAAATATTTCTAAGAACACACATACTTCTACCAATATTCTAACACTTCTATTTACTCCTGGTTTTAGTTACACATCAATTCATATATTTCCCTCTCTGCTCTCTTCATAAGTATCGTTATGTATGTGTAAACTAAAGAATTTGGCTGTGTATGTATATATTTGTGTTGTCTCTTGTATTCTTGATGTTATTTTATCACACAAATTGTTGTTGTTATTATAGTTGTTGTTGTAGTTTTATAGTATTTGTTTGAAAATATAAAATTTTAAAACTTCTCTTTTCCTTCTTCTTCGCATTTAATGCGAAGAGTTATTGGCATAAAGCAATCGTTATTTTATTGTCACCATCTGCTGTTTGGATTTATTTTAAAACTTTCTTTTTATTACTGTTGTTGTTATTCTTGTTCTTATTAGAAATTTATTTGTAGAATATTTTTATGGTTTTACTACTGCTGCTGCATATTTTTAGTTATTTTAAGATACAAAAATTCATGAAATTTATTGTTCAGATTTGTGAAAATAAAGACTAGTTTAGGTAAATTAGAAGGAATTAAAATGCTATGTATATAACTTAAAAATTTAGATTATTTTGTTAAAATGCTTAGAACTATTTGTGAAATGTTCATTTTCTATCTACCCGAATAGTATATGGTAAGCATTGAATGGAGTAAACGAAACCCAGAGAATAATTTAAATCATCAGGCCATGTGCAATATCGTGTATTGGAGGACATTAAACTTTTCACAACACACATCCATTCCACGCCAACATACATAGTATATAACATAATTCGTCATTACAACCCTTCAGCCAGGATTACGACCTAGCTTCTCACACCACTTTTGTTATGTGTTTTGATTTTATACACGAATGGTGAGACCTACAGTTTAAAGTTGAGAAACTTTTTCATGGCAATTTTATTCACTCTCTGAGTTTTTGGCAGAAATTAGCTGAGAGGTAGCCGCCAAAGAAATAATTTTTCATAATTCGTTTTGTTGGATATGTTTGAGCCAGGAGTTGAATCATGAAAGCCAACAATCATACTACTTATTAGACTATGCCAACTTGAGGTGAAATTATAAGTTTTAATAAACAAATCAAAATGCCACAGTATAAAATGTCTTTTAGAGCTTGGGATTATAAAAAACTTAAAAATTTAATCGAAAACAAGGCAAAATATTGTTTGTAACAAAGCAAAAAGAAATTGGAAAATAATTCTTGTATCTTCCCATTTTAATAAATGATACTTCAGCTGTTTGTTGTTTTAGTTTTATTTATGCAGTCAATTTCCCTGTCGTTCGTTTCCCTCCTTATCTATCTTCTCCTCCAGAAGTCTAATGTTTCTGTCTTTATTTTTTTATTCCTTCAATGTCCGGCTAAAGTCAAGTTAAAGTTTAATATTGACGAGAGAAACATAGAAGGAGAGAAACAACTCCTAGATGTTTCTGTTCACTCCTCAGTATTTCTTTAGTTTCTCAGCGTTCTGTTTTCTGTTGGGAGTTTTCTATGATTACAGTTGTTGTTCTTTTTTTTTGTTGTTGTTTTTTTTTTTTTGTACACGTTGTTATAGGATGTTATTATTACCGTTATTGTTGGTTATTTATTTTAATAACGGATTCTATGTTAGTCGGTTGGGCATACAAAACCAGTGAAGGTAGATACACTTCTACATTGTTATTCTTTTAAAAACAGTGTGTTATTCCTTAAAGGATTACAAGAGGAAAAATAAAAAAAATCAGCAATAGTTGTAGTAGAAATTGTAGATGGGATATAAAAGGCAATGAAATTAAAAATGGAATATAAAAAAATGGAATATAAAGCCGTAGTCTAGTTGGCTTTGTTGGCTTATTAGACGTGAGGAAACGGTTCAAAACCGAGGTCAGACCTTTCTTACAAAATAGAATACGAAAAAATTCTTCCTCGGCGAGGGTAAATAAAATTTGCTTGTAAATTTCTCGAAAAATTTTCCTTCAGAGTCCACTTTAATCTGCGATGATAAGTTTTTAAAAAACTCTCGTTCGGAGTAGACTTTAAGCTGTAGGTCCCACCACTCATGTACAAAATTAACACATACAGCATAAGTGTTGTAAGAAGGTAGGTTGTAATCCTGATGGGTTGTATGGACCCATAATGTATGTGAATCTATTGTGGTATTTGAAACGCATTAAACGTTGTTTGGATTCTCCTACGGGACCTCACTAATAGGATAGAACAATGGATATCACAGATAAGAACTACCACATGAAAGAACCAGCAATCTACCATCTTTGAAGTGTACACACGTTAATATATTAATGAGTGGCACGACCGAGATCTAGGTCGAATCCATACCGACTTCCACACAGTTCCATCAATATTAACGCATAATTAAAACAACACACTTGCTTCCCGGATGAAGAAACAATTAACGGAAACCATTTCGATTAAATTTTTCATTCACCACTGTGATAAGCGTGTGAAAAAACGATACATTTTTATTCTAAGCCATTTTGAGTGGTTAAGTTGTAGACTAAAGTCAGTAGTGACCACATTATTTCAGTTACCTTAAGATATTAAAAAAACATATGAGAGAGCTCATGATAGTGTCTGTATTACTAAGTATGTGAGTATATGTCTCTTATCAACATTGCCTACGTTATTAAACTTATCATTGCTTTCTTAATGTTCCCATAGAAGTTAAAAACGAAAAAAGACAAAAAAAAAACGAAAACGAAGGAACCATCAAAGCCATGTTACCACCAGAGGCATTAGTGATTTCTCTTAAAAACTCAGTTGATATAGAAAGTTTTTCAATTAAAATTCTACCCTAAAAGGCAGGTACAACTAAAACTCAATCTCAAAGAAAACTTGTAAAACTTGAACTTAAATGTATAAGTGGGGGAGAAATTTTCGTTTATTTTTTCCTTCTTTAAAAGGGAAAAACTTTTAGCATATGAGAAGGAAAGAGAGTGTGTATGTGTGGGTTGAAATTTGTATTAAGAAAAAACTTGTTTTAAGCAATTTGTTGCAGAAATTTTTTTAGTTATTTATTCTTTAGATATTTTGCAAAATTATGGCGTCATAATTATGAGTAATTGTTTCCAGTGTCTTAAACACCAAGAAGAAAACGTTTACTTATTGCGGAGTTAAAGAGATTATGAGATATGCTGATAGAAGCACGACTGAATGAATGTGTGTTTTAACTTTAACCACGAGTGGCGTTACCTACAGTTTTATAGTCGCCACGGAATGACAGATTTTTGAGAAACTTTCCATTGGCAATTTTATTAACTCTCAGAATTTTTATTAGAAATCTGCTCAGCGGCAGTAACGGAAGAAATATTTTTTTAATTTTTTGTTTTGTTGTAGATGCCTTACCTGGAGTTTGAACCATGGCCTCAGGTCTAATAAGCTAATATACTACCTAATAGACTACGCCGACTTAAGTCTACAGCAGATCTTAAAATAGTTTAGACTTAGCGACATTCTCTGAGAGGTTTTGAAATAAAAGTAAAATTAATTCACACATCTAAGAGACCCCCTTCTTACTAGGTTCAAAAGTGCTAGAGTCTTGGCAGCTTCTGTAGAAGTCGTTGTTAGGTATTCGGTGTCAGTGTATTTTAAGATGGATTTGGTAGAATTTACGACAACCTACAATAGGGTCATTAAATTGTCTTTCCTTTTTAATTGCATAAAGTATTTTGTCCTTCCTTTCACGTAGGAATTCAGTAAAATTTTTCATTGTGCTCTAGGTTTTGTGAATACATTCTCTTTATTGTTACGTTCGATGTCACTTTGTCTGCCTGGAACATATACATATGTAATGATTGTTGATTGCCTCTCTAGCTCGACATGCCCCTGACATTCTTTGATATAGTGTATACACTTGTCTAATAGCGATTTTACTGCAAAATCTACTCGATATACTTTGATACCTTATTTACATATCAGCATTCTTTATTCAATTTTTTTCTTAGGCCGAGTCAGTAATCTCAGATTCAATTCTTCTGGAAAGATGTCACAACCAACTTTAAAATATGATTTGAAACCATCAGTAGAGGTGTTAGATTTTCCTTAAAAAACTTTTGTGATATTTATTATATTTGATTAAAATTACAACAGACTTATAAGAAAATTATTGTTGAATTAATTTTAATTTCTTATTTAATTATTGAGAATAATCACGAAAAAAATAATTTCAACATTAAATAGTAAATATTTCTTAATTTTCTTCACACAATTTATTTGCTCACTGTTATTTCCTTTTTAGGCTTCTTGAAATGCATTTCAAGTTACAAAAAAAGAAAAAGATGAAAACCGTTTTTTCAAAAATAAAAAACAAAAAGAAAAACTCTGAAGTGCAAACAAAAACAAAACCGAGATGAAAAGTCAGCAGGGTAATATGTCAGCACACAGGCAAACAAAAACATTTACACTCTGACACAAATATTTCCTTAAACCCTCACACTTGCACACTTGTACACTCTGGTACTCTTTTAAAAACAAAAATCAACAATTACTCTCGCACACACACACACTTTTAATGATAATAAATGAGTGTGATTGTAATAAGTGACAGCAAGAGTGGCTAAAGAAAAGAAAACTTTAAAGTTGCCATAGAGAGAATGAGAGAAAAAGGAAGAAGATGAGATGAGAAAGAAATTTTTTAATTTTAATCGTGATTCATTTGTTGTCATCATCATCAGCAGCAATAGCATCAGGATCAGCATCGGCATCAGTGTTCATTCAAATATCGCTTGAAGGCATTATCATAAATTCAAATTAAAAAAGTTAATGAAGCGTGTGTGCATAAAATTGTGTGTGTATGCATATATGTAACAGTATTGTTAAGGAAGTAGATATGTATGTATGTATACTGACAATAAGTTTGAGTGAGTTTATATTCAAAGAAACTATAAAAGGTAAAGCTACAAAGAAAATTCATGGGAGTAAGCCAGAGTAGAGGAGAGAGAGAAAGAGATTTATAAGAGTGAACATAAAATATTTTCTCTTTCTTTTTTTAATTTAAAATGCTTTTTATAACTAATTGCACATATACATACTCCTCTTTAATTTCTTGTTTTATACACATTGTTGCTTGGAGTACAATATATTTACGTTTTTAACTTTTAAAAACGTTTAAAATATAAGCTCGTAGATTGCAAATAAATAATAAAAACAAATTTGTGTTTAATGTTTTAATTAAAATTCTTTATTAATCCCACAATTCTGTGTGCCCCTGTTTACAACTTTATGGAAACAACAACAATTGCTTTTTTTTTGTTATTCCTCTGTTTATACCCTTTTGATAAACAATAATAATTACTAGACAATTATTCGACAGATCTTTGTAACGGCGATCTTCAAACCAAGCATACTCTCTTCAAACACTTCGCGTCTTCATACAAGACTGAACTTCACTCACTCAATCGCCTGCCTTGCCTTTTATATGGCAGAGTAAACAGCGAATGTGCTTGAAGGCGAATGTTCATGACTTCGTCTTCTCGAAATCTCTTCAAATGTAAACCTTTGTTTGTTTACTTGTTTAGCATTTTTTATGCTGGTGTTTGTTGTTGTATTAAGCAGTACGATAATTTGTAAACAGGTTTGTTTACAGCATTGTTTTGTTTTTGTAGTTTTTGTTTATAATTTTAATGTTAAGCGATGTAAAAGCAAAACATCAGTATTTAGATTTTCATTTTCGTAACAATATGAAATATGTTGAGTAATAGAGAGCTAGTATGCCCGTAAGTGTGAAACTATAATCGATTTACAAAAAGTTTACTTGTCAGCAATTTGTTCAGGTGCCTCCAATGAAATGGAATACGAAAAAATATTTCTTCGGCAACTGCTTCTCAGCAGATGTCTGCAGAAGAGTTGCTGCACAGGGTTTCCTTATATTATACATATTATATTAAGAACTCTTTTTAATTCTCATTTTGTACTCCAGAGCCTTATGCTGTTCTTAACTTTTAGCAATGGTAGGGGACTGGTTTTCCCCTTTAAAGAGAGAGGGAGAGAGAGAGATTGTGTTCAAGTTTTAATGTGACAAACTAAAAAATAAAAATTATATTTTGTTGCTGTTGTTGTCGTTTTAATAACACTTTTTTAAGACATTTCGCAAGTGCAACGACTTCTGGTGCACGAGAACGTGCAACATTGTTATGCTGATACATTCTGACACAGTTTAATTTTATAGTATTGCAGTAGTTGTTGTTTTTTTTGTAATGTCGTCGAGTTGCAACAGTAATTAGCAACAACATAAAGAGAAAAAATATTGTCGTAATGAATGCTTTTTTAAAAAAAAAAAATGTTAAAAAGTTGCCCCATAAAGTCATTTTACTGTTTATAGCTTAACTTAATTTAATGACTCCTCACAAATACAGAAACACATGCATATGTGCTAAAGATTAGTTCTACACGCACTTATACAAGAGACTACAACAACAATTTACCATTTCCAGCTATTGTATTGCATTTAACAACAAAAACGAAAGGAAAAACAAAAGAAAAAACGAAAGTGAAGCAACATCAGACATCGAAATGATCTGAATTTGAGTGAAAATGAAAAGTAGAAAACTTTCAAAAACGTTTTCATGTCAGTTAATGAATGACTGTATGGAACATGATGGTTTGAATGTAATAATATGTCGGCTACAATATCATAAAAAATCTATTCTTTTGGTTATAAAAGAAGACGGGTGGTGGGTTATCGTTGTTTTAATAATGTGGAGTATAAAACAAGCTGAGTTTTATAGACACTGGAAAGGAGCAATAAACTTTAGAACAACAAATAAACTTTGAAAAACAGTAACAGCTGTTGTTATGTAATTAGAAAGTTATTAGAGGAATTACGTTTTTTATTCAATTGAACTCATAACTTATTATGTAATAACTTATTCATACAATCATACATAACATACATACATGCATAATTGGTCATTACAAGCCTTCAGTCAGCATTACGACCTAACTTCCCACACAACTTATGTGGTGTGTTATTTTTTATACGAGTGGCACAGAATCTGCATATTAAAGTCGACTTCGAACGACAAATGTTTTCTTTGAGAAACTTTTCATGGCAATTTATTTACTTTTAGATGTTTTTGTCAGAAATCTGTAGAGAGGAAGTCGCCGAGGAAATATGATTTTATGTTTCGTTTTGTTGGAGTCTGACCTGCGGTTTGAACTGTTTGTTGCTGGTAATAAGCTTACACTCTACCTTCTAGACTACGGCTACATCATTTCATACAACCACTTTTGTAAAAGAAGCCTAGACGCCGCAGATTTTAAGATAGTCCATGTGCATATAGCCTGTATGGTGTACTATTTCTTATATGCTTCCCAATGGCCACTGATCTTCTAGAGAATTTTCATATACGAGTATATCTTTTTAACCAAAAATTGATTGTTTCAAAATTGAATATCTCGACTCACAATCGGGTGACGAAAAACTTGCCAAAAATTGAAAATTGCAATTTTTTGCAATTAATGAATTTAAAATAATTAAACATATTTCTTCTTGTAAAACTACATCCATGGTGAGAGGAGGTGATAAAGTATATGGAAAACCTGATACAACATGTATGATGTTTCTGATGAAGTATATGGTAACTCTGATACAACATGTATGCTGTTATTGATTGGTTTCATTATAAGTATCGATTGTAAATTAGTTTATTATCTGTATAGCGTTCAATGTAAGAAGAAATGAATTTTCTTGTAAATAAATAAAATAGAGAACACAAAATTTATCAAAATAATGGTCTAGTAAATTTTTCTTAAGTAGCATTGAACAACAACAATCAAAATTAGTGTTAAACATACCTTTACAAATATCCGCCCCCACTCTACAAATGGACGGTGAAGCTCTCTTCCTTTCCAGCTCGTCTAATTGATCTGGCACTCTGCAGAGTGTACTCTTATTCCGCTTACTCAGCTTCCCCAGGCAGTTCCATACTATCTTCGATTTAACCTCTTTAAAGTCGAGTATAGGAAAAGCTTCTAACAGTGAGATTGCTTTGATTAAAGAATTGAAAGAACCTTCTTGTGAAGCATAAGGTGGAACGATGTGTGTATGAAGTAACAAATGACTAAAATTGCATTTGCAACGACCTTATCTGGTGAATGATAACGAAGTACATAGTATTTGTTAGGGAAATCGCGAGGATACAAAGTTTTCTATATCTTAGCTAACTTAGCTCGGTCAAGGTTATGAATTCCGCATAATTTGAGTCTTTTTATAGGTGCTCAGGGTATATTGAATGGCGAATTTAAAAATCATAACAAGCTGTCGGCCAGAGAGATCATGACGTATTTGATTTGATAATCCTGTGGTAAACGCTGGTCTCTTTATAGTATAATTTAATAAAATTTGTGAGGAGTGCCTTAGTTTTAGAAGCGTTACGAAAAGTTTCTCCTGGTCAACATACCGCTTCAAAATTTCGAGTATAGGATTGTCTTACAAACAGTCGCACTAACGCAATGCATTTCATTTGCTTAAAGCCACATGCAACGGCCATTGTCACGGTTATGTTTATAGATCTTGCAAGTGTATATGTGAACCTATTGGCGAGATAGTAAAATGAGCAGAATGCATACAACCAATGTACATCAACTGACCACATTCAACTCTGATTCACTTGAAAGCCAGCCATTCAATTTGACAACCAACCAGCTACACATATGTATATATAATAGCTATAACAGACATTCAACTTTTAGCCTGCAATCATGTGAAGTGTATTCTCAAATGATTTTCTGCTATACCAATGGATTAGATTTTGAAATTTCTGTTTGAAATAAACCATGACAAAGGCTGCAATAGCAGCAGTAGTTGAGTACTTTGTATACGAATTGAATTGAATATTGAGAATTAAATTTACATGTGAAACGATATTAAACAAAAGAAAATAATAATACATGCATACACACACGCACCCAAGTTAAATTAAAGATTGCCTTCACTTTTTTTCATAAAAGATTTATTCTTTATTACTCGAAAGCAAGTCAAAGACTGACTCCAATTATATTCATTACAATTATTCATACTTAATCTATATCTTAAAACTAACCGTTAGGTAAAACAATAGCAGTAAAATACAATATAAAAAACAATAACAAATTAAGGGATAAATTAAATTATTTTTAAGTATAAGGAAAGAAAGAAAGAAAGAAAGGAAAGGAGAAATTAAGGTCATGATCAGGTTTTCTATATTTAAGTGATATTAATTTTAAAGGGGAATGGAAGGTCAAAAGAAATTGGAATAAACATATTTTAAACGGTAAAAAGCAGTGTTGTTTATTCTAAGCATGACCTTACTTCAAGGAGAGGTAAATTCAAGGTTAATGCAATATTCAATTTTAAAGAGATCTTATTTTAAAGGAGAGGTAGAGGTCAACAACTATATAACTCGCCTCTCCCATAAAATTCGAGTCCCTTCGAATTTATAATAATACTAAATAAATTTCTAGATTTACTTATACTAATTACTATTAACTATAAATCATAAGATATTTGAGTAGGATTCAAATTATTTCAAATACATATATATTATTAATACTTTTACTTTTTTTTTTTTCTTCATAATTATTTATTTCTTATATTTATTATGTTACTATGTTATAATGAGCAAAATTAATGAATAGTTTTCCATATAATAATTTTTTCAATTTATACACCGTAGTGGTCGTCGAAATTGAGCCACGTCTATCTTATTTGGGTTACTGTAGTGATATCTGTTATATCTTTTTGCAGTTTTCTGCCTTGCGGCATAAGGATTTCTAATGTACAAATTTGACTTCCGTAAATCCAAATCTATTTTTTCCCTCTTCATATTTTGTCTATCAATTGCCTTTCGTTTGCAAGATTCTGTTCTTTTCCTAATTTCCTCTAAATTTAAATCTACTTTATTTATAAAATCCATTGGTCTTAATTTCGTTGTGCTGTGAATTGTATTATTGTAGAAATTAATAGATTTCAGGACCAGTTCCTCGGAATCAGTAATTCCCCTATCATTCTTTAATATTCTGATATGTTCCAGTAATGTCGAGTGTAATCGTTCTACGTCCGAATTTCCAGTATGAGAATTAGGAGTAGTGAAGTGAGTGTTTATATTATTCTCCCGACAAAATAATTTTATTAAGGCATTGTTAAATTCATTATCCATAACAAATTTCTCAGGCTTACCTAAAAATGCAATTCGCTCCTCAATTTTGGCCCTAATCGTAACCATATTCTTGTCAGTTAATTTATGTGCAGTCGCCAATTTTGTAAATTTGTCTATTGTCGTTAAAAAGTAAGTTTTTTGTATTTGAAAAATATCCATATGCACTATCGAATTCGGTTTGTCGGGTGTTATTGTATACTGAAATTGTTTGTTAACTGGTTTTCTGTCATACTTGTTCTCGTTACATACTCTGCAGCTATTACAATATCTGTTCAAAAGTTTGTACAATCGTGGATTAAAATATTTGTCCCTTAGTTCCTCATAATTCTCCTGGATTCCCCTGTGGTTACCTTTCATGTGAATATCATTTATAATATTTACCAAAGATTCCTCAGATTCAATATCCTCTGCAATTTTAGTACATCTAACAAAATTTAAATTTCTATTATCCGAAAATAATTGAGTTAATCTATTCTTTATTATATCATATCCGACGTCACTCTCCGAATAGATTCCAACTTTCCCATTTCTCAATTCTCTTCTAAATAAATCATTCAAATAATGTGGATTACTAAAATCGCCCTCGGACACACATATTATTTTATATTTTCCAAATAATGTTCTCCTTTCCTGATCCTTATTTTTCATTATCCTTATTTGTGTTCTATATTTATTAACAATTCTATCGACCACGTAAAAATTTTCCTTCAAGTTATCCTTTCCATTTCTAACTAAATTTATAGATGCATGATTCAACTGAGCTCTGCTAAGAACTTTGTTTTCCTTTCCTTTAAGATATTCAATGTCAAAATAAAATTCATCCAACAGAATTTTCCACCTAATTATTCTTGAATTTGGATCTTTCAGTGAATAAAGCCACTTTAATGGCTGGTGGTCCGTCTGAACGAGAAATTTTCGACCGTAAAGGTAAGGACGATAATATTTTACGGCCCATACAATAGCCAGCAACTCCTTTTCCAAAGTAGAATAATTTCTTTCATGACCATTTAACGTCCTGCTGGCGTAACTTATGGGTTTGCCCTCCTGACTCAGTACTGCACCAATGGCCAGATTACTCGCATCAGTAGTCAAAACAAATTGTTTGTCAAAATTAGGGTAACATAACAAAGGTGGATTTATTAAAATTCTTTTCAATTTCTCGAATGCCTCAATATATTCTTTATCATTAACATCAATTTTAATATCCTTTTTCAAATATTTGATTATAGGGCTAGCCAAAAACGAATATCCTTTAATAAATTTCCGGTAATATCCGGTTAAACCTAAAAATGATTTGATCTCCCTCACCTTTTCCGGTAAACGTAACTTCTGTATTGCATTAATCTTTTCTGGATTCGGTTTTATACCCTTATTCGTAATAATATGACCAAGGTAGTCCGTTTCCCTAGATAAGAATTTACACTTATCTATTTGCACCTTTAAATTATACTCATTAAGCTTATTAAATATTTTCCTTAAACTTTCAAAATGTTCGGTGAGGGAAGTGGAAAAGACTAATATGTCATCCATATAAATTATGCAAATTTTATTGATATAATCAGCTAGAACATAGTTTAGCATCCTCTGAAACGTAGCAGGGGCGTTCTTTAGACCAAAGGGCATTCGAACGAATTCAAAGTGTCCATTTGAAGTAGAAAATGCCGTTTTCTCTATATCACTTTCATCCATTAAAACCTGATGAAATCCTTTCGCAAGGTCTAATGAGGAAAAATATTGTGCCTTTCCTAACTTATCAAATAATGATTCTATATTCGGTAGGGGAAATTTGTCGTCCACTGTCACCTCATTTAACCTTCTGAAATCTATGACTAATCTCCATTTCTGCTCCCCAGAGTTATTGGATTTTTTCTTCACTATCCACAAAGGAGAATTATATGGTGATTTACTAGGTCGAATTATGTTCTGTCTCAACATGTCATTGATTTGTCCTTCTATTTCTTCTTCCAAAATTCGAGGATGTCTATAATTTCTGCAATAAATCGGCCTATCCGACGTTGTTATTATCCTATGTCTTACACAAGTTGTAGTCGTCAAGTTCTGACCTTCAATATAAAACGTCCTTTTGTTCCCATTCAAAAACTTTACTAATAATATTTCCTCTTCTTCATTCAAATTGGGTGGTATCAAATCCCTAAGTTTATCAATTTCAAACTTTTCTAAATAATTCACATCCTCATAAGAAATATTAAAATTGTCCTCGAAAATGTTCATCCTATTGCCATTCACCAAAAACGAATTATTCTCGAAATCTATCATGGCCTTAAAAGGATGCAGAATATTCATTCCCATTATACAATCAAAATTCTTATTGGTAAAATCAGTTAATTTTACAGACATCGTGCTATTATCCTCCCCGAATTCTCCGGGAACTTTAACTATAACTTCCTCTGAAATAATGTTATTACCCACTAAGGTATTTAGTAACAAAGGTCTCCGTAATTTCCTCCTAATTCCCATTCCAGCAAAAAAATTATAGTCCCCAAGAGTAGTTGCAGCACCACTATCAATCAAACATTTGGTTCTTCTATTATTAATTGTCAATATTATTATTGGTAATGATAATTTGGAGGCCGTACACGAAAATTTTCCGTTGCATTAATTGCATCAACCTCCATAGGTTCCTGATTTCTACTGTAATTATTCTGTCGAAAATTCCCATGATTAAAAGCTAAATTCTGTTGTCTTCTGTTACTATTGTAAGAATGGCCCTCATTATTCCCAAAATATCTATTATTATTGTCATAACCACTGTGCTGAGTAGCCCGCATATGGTTTTCTCGCGAATATTTCATAGGTTGAAAACTATTTTTATGATTTATATTGCCATTCATATTCCTAAAATTATTATTTGGAAAACTATTAGTTCTTCTGGGATTAACTAATTTAATATCTCTAAGTAGATTATTTTCCAAACAAAAAGAATATGAATTACGTATTGACTTAATGTTATTTTGAATTAAAAGTGTTCTTATGTTAATAGGCAAATAATTTACATATATATCAAAAACTAATGTTTCATTATTGTCCGGAGTATATAAAACATCCGGTTCTAAACTATATTTCGTATTCATTAAACTTAAAATATTGTCTAACTTATAATGTAATTCCTCTATATTTATAGCCTCTACATTTAAAGCATCAGTTCTTAAATTAAAAAAACTTCTTCTTACACCAAACTCTTCTTTTAATTTTTTAATAATATTTTCCCATGTAGGGTTTACTAATGTTTCTGCTGCCTTTAACGCCTTACCTTGCAGCCTATTGCTCAAAACTTTTTTTATCGTCTCTTGATGTTCGGCTGGTGTCAGCTGTAATACAGTTGCGATGTCCCTCAAATAATTGGAAATGGTGTAATCACTGCTTCCATTAAATGCTGGCAAACTTCTGGCTTCATGTAGACTCTCTGCTAGTGTTAACGCCATGGTAGTAATTTTGTTGCTTTTGCTAGTTCTCGTTCGTAATACAGTTTTTGTTTTTAAATATTATTTTATTTTTTTTTTTCTTTAAGTTTTTCAAACTTTAAGTTCTTTTTTTTTTTTATATCTCTTGTACAATTTCTTTTATGTCAAATTAAAAGTGTTCCATATCCTGATTACAAGAGGATCATTATTTATTTTCTTTAAATTTTTAAGTTTATATTTAACTTTAACTTTATATTTTAAGTTAATATTTTAATTTCATTTTTTTTATAATAAATTTAACATGAAATTTGTTTATTACGATTTTTATCTTTTTTTTAATTAGTTCGTATATTTTTCACTCAACTCCTTTCTATTACTTTATGAGTGTTATAACTTTATATTGTTTTTAATTACAAAACTATAAAATGTTATTTTTTTTCTTTAGTTTTCTTTGTTTATTTGTAGTACACTTATCTTTCACTGTTTTGTAATTTCTAATAATTTTAATTTAAAATTTAATTTTATTTGGGTTTATATCGATTTAACAGAAAAAATTATTTCAATATCGATTATCACTGGATATGTTTTTTTTCACCAACATATCCCATCCTCGTCGCCAGTTAAATTAAAGATTGCCTTCACTTTTTTTCATAAAAGATTTATTCTTTATTACTCGAAAGCAAGTCAAAGACTGACTCCAATTATATTCATTACAATTATTCATACTTAATCTATATCTTAAAACTAACCGTTAGGTAAAACAATAGCAGTAAAATACAATATAAAAAACAATAACAAATTAAGGGATAAATTAAATTATTTTTAAGTATAAGGAAAGAAAGAAAGAAAGAAAGGAAAGGAGAAATTAAGGTCATGATCAGGTTTTCTATATTTAAGTGATATTAATTTTAAAGGGGAATGGAAGGTCAAAAGAAATTGGAATAAACATATTTTAAACGGTAAAAAGCAGTGTTGTTTATTCTAAGCATGACCTTACTTCAAGGAGAGGTAAATTCAAGGTTAATGCAATATTCAATTTTAAAGAGATCTTATTTTAAAGGAGAGGTAGAGGTCAACAACTATATAACTCCCATAAGGCACATACATACATAAAAATGCAAATGTTTAGTATTCTAGCGTAAGTAATTGTGTGTGTGTGTGTATGGTTGTCATGCATTAAACAGGAAACGATTGTTTAATGTCTTTGCCTTAATTGCACTTCCATACATGATTTATTTCTCTCCCTCGCCCTGCTTCTCTTTAAATGTTTTGTACTCTCGTATCCTATGTAATATAGTCAGATACATACATTCTCATTTCACATGTGCTTTTAATTGTTTACATATGCTCTGTACATGCTTGATTAGTTTTACTGGCAAGAAACACAAACAAACAAAACAATGAAAACCACTGTTACCAACAGCTTCCTATCAAATGAAAAAACAAAGAAAAATTAGAAGAAAACAAAAACAACAAATAGTTACACAAACATTCATTTCCCATTTACGCATACAAGGACCGTAAGTTAATGAGTACTATGAAGTAAAGGGGAAAAATGCCCGCATTAGTAAAGAGTAGAGTAGAGAGCAAAAACCAGGAAAAAACATGGAGACTAAATACAATGTAATGATAATTTAATCCATCAATGTATGTGTAAGAGTTAAAGCAGCTATTAAATGAAAACCCCTGTTTTGCTTTTTTGCCACAACGTTGATTTTTATGTCTCGTTTTTTTCCTCAACTTTTCTAAGTAAAATCTTACTTATTACATGTACTACTCTTGATAATATACTCAGCAATGAGCACCTACAAAATACACTTCCCTTTCTAAAGAAATATATGTATGTAGGTGGAGTTAGTAGAATATGAATACGTAAGAATCGAAGCTGTTTTGGTCCTAACAAAAAATATCAAAAACATACTCGGTTGCCTGTGGTATATTTTGGCATCGAAATCTCGTACATGGCGGAATATGAACAAAAATTTCTTTTTGGGTCTTCCTCTTGGAAGACGCTACGGTAGGCCAATAATTTATTTGGCAGGTAATGCTTATTTGATGAATGCGCAAGGAAGCTAAGAAATAGTAAGAAGAATGAATAGTTGTAGGAGGCGTTGGCTTGTTAGTTGTGATGCCCCGGTTCAAACTCCGTGTCAGACATTTCTAACAAAACAAAATTTAAACATTTCTTCGGCGACTTGCTCTCAACAAATTTCTGGCAAAAGCTATGAAAGTAAAAAAAAAATTGACATGAAAAAGTGAGGAGCTAGTTCGATATCGATTTATTTTATTTTTTTAGAGAGTGGATACCCTACATGGAAAATGGTTTGAAAATGTCGAATGTCTTCTCAGCAGTGAAAAATGTATCGTTTACTCTTATGTACACGTCGACGTAAACATGATAACATAACCACAGTACTTCAGTCGTGAGGTTGTTATTCCTTGCGGGATAAACAAGTAATTTTAGATAAAAGTTTACTCATTCATAGAAATGAAAAGGGGAATACCAAAAAAAAGTAGCTCTGTCTGGCATTTTCATTGTCTAATATTTTTTGAAGACCCAAGAGGCTGTCTGGAGAAATTATTTCTCATGATGGAGAATTTCTTCGCTTTTACCCTGATTGTTTGTAGGCTAGCAGTTTAACCTGATATTTCAATACCTTATGCTATCCCCAAATGTCTGAAAATGCCGGCAAAAAATTACAGACCTATGATATGACCTAATTGCGTTGTGCTTAAACCGTACCTACAAAATCCTACACATCCCCCTTTTGCCTCTTAGAATTTGGTGGTAGAGATATTGCTATTTTATCAATCTTCTTAGCTACATTATTAGTCAAGATATTCCTGTGTTCCTATATAAGATGAAAACAAAATTGCTTTTAAAATAATTGAGAAGAACTGGTTTAGCCTGTAACTCTAAAGGCAATAGAATTTTACTACATATATACATACATAATTGGCCATTACAACCCTTCAGTCAGGATTACGGGCTAGCTTCTCAAACTACTCATGTTGTGTGCGTTAATTTTATACTTGAGTGGCGGGACCTACAATTTAACGTCGACTCCGAACGACAGATTTTGAGAAACTTTTTCATGGCAGGTTTATTTACTCTCAGAGTTTTTGCCAGAAATCTGCTGAGAGGAAGTCGCCGAAGAAATATTTTTTTTTTCATATTTCGTTTTGATGTCTGGCCTGGGGGGCTCGAACCCGGGCTTTTCGTGTAATAAGCGAACACACTGCCTACTGGACTACGGCGACTACAATATAGTAGTAAAATTATATTTTACTGCTATATTCATGTTTATCATTTAATTGTCTTCCTGGCAATTATTTTTTTTTATTTTAAATTCTAGCAAAAAATAAAGACTTTCATTATTCGTTGTAAACTCTCTATTTTCTCCTTCTGACATAAATTCTAACACAAATTTTTACTAACGATTTGAATAGCATTCGTTAAACAAGTGCACATAATTCACACTCGTAATTAAGAAACAAAAAATAAAAAAAAAATTCAAGTAACTTTTAATTTACAAAACAATTCTGTACAACATGAAATGAACAACATTTAAAGGTTCTTTATGAAATTTTCTAAATAAAACCACAAGATTTTCAAATAAAGAAGAGATTAAGAATGAAATTTTATAAATTTTTTTAAAGACTTGTTTTAGGAGGAATAAAATTGTTTTTCTTTTGTTACTTGTGCTACTAAAAAATACCACAAAATGTTGTTGTATGTATCCATGTAAACAAAATAAATTCATTTTTATTTTCTCAACATATTTTTAACAACAAAATTTTTGTTTCTCTTAAAACATGTGAAATTTCAATCAATTACAAGAGTTTCTTGTGGCTAGTGGGTACATATGGAATAACAACAGAATGATGAGAAAACTTACAATGAAATAAATTTCTTAAAATACACAGGCATATATACATATATACATACTGTTGCTACACTTTTTTTTCTTAATTTATTCTTAACAATTGTTGAAAGTTTATTGCCTCAGTTGTTGTTGTTGTTGTTGTTGTTGTAGTAGTAATAGCTAAAGTAAAAGTATCGATTATAATTTGTGCCTGTTCCTGACCCACAATAACTTTTCTCTTCCCTTAATTGTTTATTTTAATATTCATAAAAATTCTTCTTTTGTTAGTAGCATTATTCTTTTTCTTTTTTACACTCACACACATACAGTGTCGGTCAAAAGTAAATAGACATGCATGATGAATTTTACTTTTAATGTCTATCCCGATTGGAGGAGAAGGACTATTAACGCCCAATTTCTTTCTTTTAATAATGATGTCAGGAATTCTTTTCCATCATATTACGAACTCAATTCCCTCCTTTCTCTGCTTCTTAACACAACTACACTATGCTAACACTTTAACAGAAGTTTGAGCTTTTTATTGATTGGTTTCGTTCGTTGGCGGTCTAGACATCTTTTGTGATGAGGTTATACTCATCCATTTTATTAAGCGGCGAACAAAACCAACCCGTCTGATGACAATAATTTTCAAGTAGTATTTCGTTAAATGAACCCTAGTTATAAAAATTAATCGAGTAAAATTTCTTTCGGTTTTAACCGCCACTGAACATGCCTGCAATCTTTATTCCTGCTTCTATTTCGATCCTTTATTGTTACTTTTCATATACGAAATTATAAAACTTTACTTTACTCTGAAAGTTCTGCTTACTTTTCAGTATTTCTTCTTGCACTATTTCTCTCTCTCTCTCTCTCTCTCTCTCTTCATATTTCGCCCCTTTCCCTTTTATTCTTTCTTGTTATTTTTCTCTTTGTTTGTTCTTAAGTAAACAAACTTTTTGTGAAACTAATTCAATTAAAATTGATTTGCACTTGAATTCGGATCAAAGTCATTGACTTGTTCAAACAGAACTGAGACAAAAGAGAGTGAGAGTGTTAGTGAGAGTACTAGCAATCAGTGTTGCCAGAGTTTTTAGGGCAACTTTAAATGTCTAAAGTTTTCACACTCATTTTCAATTCTAAGTCTGGAAATGGTATTCGCTTACTACAAAAACGATAGCCATAACTCATCTTTGGTTTTGCAGTTGAATGCTGATGATGATGGTGAAAAGCTGCAATATGCTCATAAATTTGAATTTATGGCAACACTGCCAACAATGTATGTATGTCTATGTACTGCGAAAAAGAAATGAGTGAAAGTGAATAATTTTTGTCAATTACAAGGAAAACAAATTAATTTGCTCGGTTTTCAGTAAAGTAAAGGCGGATATTGACGGAAACAGAGTAGGTTATAAGCCAATAGTAATTGGAAAATTTGAATACTTAATCAAAAAAAGTAAAACAACTAAACGAAATGAGAATAATATGTCTTCGGCGACTTCCTCTCAGCAGATTTCTGGCAAACACTCAGCGAGTAAATAAAAAGACCATGAAAGGTTTCTAAAAAGCCTGTCGACTTTGAATTGTAGGTCCCGCCACTCATGCATAAAATTAACACACATTAGGTAAGTTGTGTTAGAAACTAAGTCGTAATTCTGACTTAAATCTTGTAATGACCAATTAGATTAGATGATATGTAGAGCTTGTACTAGTCACTGCAGTTAAATATAGTAATCGAACAGATACTAGCGATTCCTGGAACCCCGGGAATGTTCTTTTTATCACGAAACGTATTATAAATATTGATTCAAATGTAGATTTCCCACATAGCAAAACTTTAGGACTATTGAACATATTTTTATAGCAACATCGCTACATTTGTTAAATCCTATTGTACAGTAGAAGTGGATTGCGTTTTATTAACTTCAATGTTCATATAAGAGAAATGAATTGGTTTGCATAGGCATTATTAAATCATTTTATCTGAAGAAGCCGAGCAAGTAGAATTTACTTTAAGATCAGCTTCGTCTTCTATTAACACATGCTTTTATAGAAGGAAAATATCCTTTATGCACCCACTACTGGCGGAAGTTGCGTATGCAAATATTGAAGCGTAAGCACGGTAAGATTAAGATTACAAAAGTTCATGATTATTCTATATCAGACACGTAGAGTAAATAGTACACTGTTTTCGCTTTACGTTTAAACATATGGAAAAACCACTATCTTAACAAAAATAATTGAGCATAGATTGCGTTCTAAATTTTAATGAAATTTTATTTTAAAACGGAGGTTATTTTAAAAAGCTTATGTTGGTAAGAAACGAGTTTTTTTACCCTTAATTATGCATTATGACTTTAAGAATATTCCAGAGGATTCAGATTTAGAGGTGAAATAATGAAATATTTCACTAAACTTAGGAGTCTCATCTTTCATCATTTAGTTAGGTTTTACGTACTGCACCTACAGCATTATATATAGGTGAACTTAACCACTTCTAGTTTCTTTCTATAGCTTTGAATTGTTCATTTGTTTACATTTAAAAAATTTTTTGTTCTTGAAAATTAAAGAAAAACAATAACAAACAATTGAAGTTTTATGAGTAACAATTTCAATTATTTTTTTGAAAAGAGAAACAAAAACACAATCTGTTGAGATATAATTAAACATAAAAGTATTTGGAAAATTTGGATTTAAATTGTTACATGTAACAAGAAAAAGTACTAGGCAAACAATTCATTTCTGTTATTGTTTAATTAAATTGTATAATAACCCACACACATAGAGAGAGAGAGTGAGAGTAAATAGAAAATCTAAAAATAATTTTTAAAAATTAAACAATCTGAAAGAAATAAAGTAAAAAAGCTTTCCTAAATAATAAAACAAATAAACAAAATGGCAATCAAGTACTTACAATAACAATAATTCAATTAGATTTCGACAAAAAGAAAAATTACAAGACGAAAAAATTATTTTCATCTGAAAACACAGAAAAAAAGTTCATAAGAACTCATAAAAGTTGTTGAAATCAACGATACGGATATTAAATACTTATCAGATTATCTACTAGGAAATCTTTTCTCTTTCTTTTTTGTTGTTTTCTTTGTTCTCCAAATGTGGCTGTTGTTGCTATTGTTACGTTTCCTTATTGCTAAAGGAATGGCTTCCCTTGTTGCTTATATATAAGAACACACGCATACCCACACAGTTCCTCTCCCTGAAATTGTCTTATTACTCGTTATTTCCGTTTAAAATATGCACGCACTTCCGTTTTCCCATTTATGTTGCAACAACACATAATTGCTTGTGTTTGTCTGCGTCTCTACCACTGTTTGTCTGTTGCTTAAATTTATTATTTTTTGGTCGTACTTGTTTTTTTTTTTGTTATGTATGATTTGATTAACGGTTTGTAAACATCGAAAATCAATTTAAAACAATTTAACAACAATTTTTTGTTTTAATAAAATATTAGGGAGTTCCATTAGTCATCTCTTTTTGACTGGATACATCTTTAGTTTCTGTACCTTGATTATGGCATTGTTGTCTTGTGAAAATAGCTGATAAATGAATCGTAATACTGTACTAAAAGGAGTGGGTTTACAGGACACTGCAGTGGACTAAATATTGAAATTATTACTTGGGCTTACAATCTATTAGACGCTAATGAGCTTATTTACTACTAGTGCGATAGAAAAGGCAACCCCACAGGGTAAGAGATTTCCTTTTTATAGAATATTGTGTTGAACGAGCTACATACTATCAACTAGATTACAATGGCGAGAATCTGATTCCAAAAATTTCGTTTAGTTTTGTGAAGGTTAGCTACTTGGGTATAAGCCTCGGAAAGACGGCGGTTCCACAAGTATGGACGAATAAGAAAAAGAAATGTCAGAAGATTGTCTCTGTTATTGTCAGGTACTTGGGAAACTGAGACGACATATTCCTCAGCACAAGGAATGTATTAGCAGTAGATATCTGGACAATGGCTATTTGGATGGCATCTGCACATTCATAAACCTTGAGGCAGGAGTTGCATTTGTTTGACAAAATAGCCTCATATAACCAGTGTAGCAATGGGATCCAAGTAATCCATGGTTTTTGAAGCGGCTATCAATTTCACATAATATAAACTGGTGGTGAATCTTGCACATAAGAATGAGATCCATTTTCTGGGGCTTACTTTGGATAGAAAAAACTTCTGGAACAGAATGAAAAAGGCCATTTTGACATTTTATGTATATCTGAAAGTGTTTAGGCAGGGCAACTCATCTTAACATGTTAAGACAGCGATAAAGCTCCATCTACGTTATTATATCTGATGACCTATGGACCTCATATGCGAAGGCAACGAATGCAATTTTAAGCCACTTTCCGCTGGATACATACAGTAAGGGCTCAATAGCCAATATTAGATAGTGTCTGTCAATATTAGATAGGCGTCTGGACAATTATACCGATTGAATTTCGTTTACACAAGAATCAATGCGAAAATGAGGGACGCCCTTGGATCTCATGTGGATTTGGATTGGTGTTCTAAATTCAACCATTTTGCTTGCGGAAGTACTCACCTACAACATAACATAACTGGTCATTACAACCCTTCAGTTAGGGTGACAATATTGCTTCTCACACCTCATATTTCATGTGTGTGTTAATTTTCTACATAAATGGCGGGACCTACAGTCTAAAATCGCTTTCGAACTATAGATTTTCGAGATAATTTTTATGAAAATTTTATTTACTATCGGAGGTTTGGCGGAAGACTTCTGACAGGCAGTCGCCGAAGAAATGTTTTTTTAAATATCTGACCAAGTGTTTCAATTTTGGCCTCACGTCTAACAACATAATACACTATCTACTAGTGGCCCTAATGGGCCATATGGCAGAAGATGACTTTTCGATGTAAATTGGATCTATGGTTGTCCATGGTGACAACTGATTTGACAGATGTAGCTTTAATAAGATGACTGTTATGAATTGTGAAAGAAGATTGTCGCTGTTGGCAGATCTTATGTATGTGATGTTCAAGTTAGGTTTTAAGGAAGATATTTTGAGTCATATAAAGAAGGCTGTACAGGACACAGTATTAATATTCAGTCATCAGGAGATACGCACATAGGATTCGCTGGCTGAATACCATAAGCAATCAATGAGTTTATTACACATGCAACTGGCTATGTGAAGATACAATGCCGCAAATGGCTATACTTTTGATAATAATGTGACAGTGTGTACATATAATGTTTCCCGGGATCAACGAACCTTTGGTAGCCTGATGTGGAGATGGAATTAAACCGTATTATTTAACAGAAAAATTAAACATTCTACTGATAAACTACTGGCCTTCCGATGTATTCTGATGCGCTAACAATTCTAAGTATAATCCATTCCTTAAGCTCCAATTAAATTAAAAATTTTAATCATTTCAAAATAAATTCATTTATTAGACACAATTTCATAAATAAATTTTTCATCTTCAAATCATTTTTAATAACCGTCTTAAATGAAATGCCTGACTTAAATAGACTTTTTGCTTTCATTTTTATTTCCCTCACTCATTCTCGTATTAAATTTAATATTTTATGTTAATTTGGCATAACTTTAATGAGAAGTATGTATGCATGATAGGAATGTGTACTTAAAATGCGAGCAAATATGCTTAAAAAGTAATACAATTCTGGCGTAGAAAAAAAGAAAGAACAACTTTTTTTATTTGAATAGAAACGAGTACACGGGAATATAATTTTTTTCTTAATGTTTGAAATTAAAAGCGAAATTCATAAAAATTATTATTAAAAAATGAGAGAATTTCAACTAGTCATTGTATCACATGGCGTATATCGCGTGCATAAGTATAATGAGACTCATTTCTCTTTCAAACGAAAGAATTTTTCAAACAAATTAAAAAAAAAAAACTCTCAAGATCTGTTTTTCACCTGCTTGAGGGGTAAGAAAATCTGGTCAATGTTCAATTCTGAAAAATATTTAGATTGTTAAGACTGAAAATAAGCACCGCCATTAATCAGTTATTGACTGTTTTTGCGTCAATTCATAACCATGAACCAGACACAAGAGTGTTCATACTGAAGAGAATATTTCTGTTGATTTATTCTCAGCTTATTGGAATATCTACTTCTCCTTCTGATCCCAAAAGGAGTCCAGTTGGTCGATATCTTGTCAAAACACTGCCGATTAAGCTATATTTTGTTTTTACAATTTCCCAGCAAAGTGGTGTTACCCCTACTACCCTGCTATCCATGCTAGACTCCCTCATATGCTCTTCGGTTTGACAAATACGTAATCAAACATACATACATAATTGGCCAACCCTTCAGTCAGGATTACAACTTAGCTTCTCACGCTACTTATGTAGTGTGTGTTAATTTTGTATATGAAAGGAGCGACCTACAGTTTAAAGTCGACTCCGAACGGCAGATTTTTTGAGAAACTCAGACCTGATGTTGGAACCATGGGCACACGTATAATAAGCCAACACCCTACCTATTAGGCTAAGGCGACGTCAATCCATATTTAAACAATATTTTTGGCTCAAAGCAACTTGTCATACCCTTCTACCACTGCAGAATATTTACAGAAAAACTGTCATTAAAATCTTTATCCAACACCAAGTTTATCAACTACAATGTGTACTCACCCATATATTTACTGTATATATGTATGTATGAGAGCGTATACTTAATGTGTGTTGAGTACACAAATTTTCGTTAAAGCCGTATTAGCATTATTATGATCATTATGACAGTGAAATAAAAATATGTTTGGCTGTAGGTGTAGCATGTGTATGGTAATGCGTGTGTGTATATTTTAATTATACACTTAGGGAAGAGATATTAAATTTAACTTTTCAGATTTGAAAATATTTTACAATCCGTTTTCCCTTTCCTCATGCCTTCCGCCTTTCTTCGTGCCTTGAATTATGTATTTTGTTTTGCCTTTTGGCAAATTGGGCAGAGAAACATTAGACTGATGAGGCAGGCAGCGTCAGCCAGCAATAATATTTTTTATTTGACTTTTCTTTCCCGTTCTGTAATTTTTGTATTAAAATACGTTGTCGTTGCTGTCATAAGCCGCTCTGTGATGGTTACGTTAACTGTGTTGGTAAAATGTAAATAAAATTGTAAAGCTTGACGTCGCGTCGTTATCGTTTGTTAGTCTGCCTATTTATTTTAATTAAAATTATTTTCTCTTTTTTTCTTATATTCCGTCTATGGCCCTCCTATAGTCTTCATTATTCCTCCTTCCCGTTTTAACTGACATCATCAGATTCAGTATCAACGTCACCATTGTGCTCATTAGGTTTCCCAATGCGATTTTTTTTTCGTTTTCAAAGCTGCTTTCATGTTTTTTGTTGTAAAACAGTGTGTTAGTGATTCAGTCTGGTTCTCCGGTTTATTTTGTTTCCATTTATAAGTGTTTGGATGTGTGTGTGTGTGTGTGTGTGTGTTGGGGCATAAAACAGGCCATGTTAAAAGGGAAAATAATCTGTTTCGTTTATGTGTGGGTTGGAAACACTGATGGAATACAACAACGTTTAAAACAATATTTAACTGTGGGCGTTTAGGCTTAAGCAGCTTCCTTTACCCAGGTTAACTTGTGTGTTTTCATTTGTAGAAGCCGCGTAAAATATTTAATCTCATCATTAAAATTTTGTAATTGCAGAAAATTGATCAGAATGCAGTTATATTTTATACACAGCAATTATTTGCTTTTGATTCTTTGCAATTATTCAACTCTCCTCTTACAAGCTACATTGTGTAGACATAAATTCATAAGATATTCGTTTATTATGCACTCCTGTATTGTATATTCTTTTCATTTTCCATATCTTAAGCAATGGGGCTAAAATCAGTACCATAGAATCAGTTGTTATTTTCTTTCTCTCTCTTGAAATCAATTACAACAATAACCCTACAATTGTCCGAATGCAATTGCAACTGCTGTTACTGTCAGAAGTAGACCAGCGCAGTGTGTTAAGAAGTAAGAGGAAAACAAATTGTTTTCCGTCGAAGCAACTCTTAAAATATTCAAAGAAAATACACATCAAACATGACCACATAGTCGAGTTTATTTCAATAAATTGGTTTTCAGTAAAGAAACAAATAAAAAAAAATAAAAGCTATAGAATTCATACTCGCATATTACGTGTGCGTAGAAAATAACATTTGATTTACACTGGGCGACAAAAAGCAGAAATTGTTATTTTCTTAATACTTTTATAAACTGCAGTTCGTATTTAAGTTGCATATAAGGATTTTGAGATTCAGAGCATACATATGTATGTATATACATGATTGGTCATTATAACCTTTCAATCAGGACCACGACGTGGTTTCTCACACCAATTATGTTGTGTGTGTTAATTTTATATATGAGTGGCGGGACTTACAGTTGAAATTATCTATGTATGTATGTGTGTATATCTGTGACACATTAATAGGCTTTCTTACAAAAGAAAAGTTTAAATGGTGGGTTCATCTGTAGACCAGAGCAACTGCATTGTACTAGCCTCTGAGAGGCAAAATATCACTTTGACTGAGAAGCTAATAACTACCAGTGATAATTATAATAAAAACGTTAAGACATTTAATACATGGCCTTGAAGAAAGGCTGAATGTATTGGTGCCATTAGTTCTAATAGATAAGTACATGTCCGATCAAAATTGCTCACCGCCTATGTGTTGATATTTTCTTTCCGAAATAAATGCCGCAGTTCAGACAATGTATCGGAGAATAGGGAGACCATCTAAAAAATGACTGTCAATCGATTTATTATTCCTTTAGACCACCCTCTTTCACGAAACGTAATCTTGTGACCTTATAATACTCAGTCTTTCTGTGATAGTAAGTGTTCTGAATTACGTTGTCATTATATTGTCAGTAACATTTTATTTCAGACTGTATTTGTTTTGAGTTGTACATTACTTAAAGGATAGTATGACATTGGTATGTATGTGCATGAGTACTTTTAAGTGGATAATACTATGTCAGTTACTTTTATTGTTGCTACCATTGACTGTTGCTGAGGCTGTTGCTGTTATGCAGTCAGAATCCTTTTGCAAAAGCTTCAAATATACATATGATATCGCCATTAGAAGTACGTACGTGTTCACTTATGCACGCCCATCTACTCAAATAATACTCTTGCATACTATAAAAACACATACGAAGACAATAGCAGAGAATTCCTAACACGTGAGTAATGTACTGCCAATAGAGGACATGGAGAGAAGAATTCGTAAAACCAAACACCAAACAACATTAAATAAAATAAAATCATATCTCTTGCTGCTTTTATTGTTGTTGTTTACGTATGTTGCAAGCCAACATACAGTCATAAGCAATTGTAAATGCTATTATAGGGATTTTTTATACGTATTGTGGGTATGTGCATGCGTTTTGTGTAAATATTTAAAACAAGTTATTCCAATAGGTGGTGCTAGTGTTTTGTGGGTGTTGGTGTTTTGTGTTTGTGTGGGTACTCAAGTATGTGTTGCAATTTACATGTGTTGTAAGTATTGAAAATTCAAATTGTTTTCTTTGTTTTTTATTTATCTTCTTCTTGTTGTTGTTGCTCACCATTAAATTAAGATGAAAGAACAGCACAGCTGTACTTGGTTGGTTACCAGTTATTTTTCTGGTTTGGTTTTGTACTGGTTTGGTTGAATACTCTGTTGTTATGGTTTCAGCTTTGCTTTTTACGTTTACTTTAAGCATTATCCTGTTGTCCTGTATACTTTTTCTCTGCCTTTTTATGTTTGTTTTATCTTTTTTTCCATATAGATAAACAACAATTGTAGTTAAAAACAGAAACAAAAACAAAAACACATAAGAGAGCCTGAGTTGTACTGAGGCTGAGAGAAAAAAGTGAAATTATTTTTGGATTATGTTGGCAATTTTTATTTACTTAAAACTGCTGCAAAAGTATTTTTAAATTAAGCAGCAACAACAACAATCAGAATTGTGTAGTATTTAAGAACAACTGCGGCTACATAAATCTCGTTGGTTTCCATTCCTTTTGTTTTTAATTTAATCCTGATTAATAGGAAATGGAATTATAAAAAGAAAATCTTGTTAAAATCTTTTTTAAAGCTACTTAATAACAAATATAGCAGCAATAAAATATAAAAGCTTTAAGCAATAAAAAACAATTAAAGGTCTGAGCGATTTCTGGTACAGAAAAACTGTTCACTAACCATGCAATGTTGGGATTATATTCGATTCTTAAAAAACCTTTAGATAACTTAATAAGTACAGACTACATACATACCTACATAATTGGCCATTACAACCCTTCAGTCAGGGTTACGACCTAGCTTCTCACACCACTCGTGTTGTGTGCCTTCATTTTATACATGAGTGGCAGGACCTACAGTTTAACGTCGACTCCGAACGACAGATTTTGAGAAACTTTTCATGGCAATTTTTACTCTCAGAGTTTTTGCCAGAAATCTGCTGAGAGGAATTCGCCGTAGAAATATTTTTTTTTTCATATTTCGTTTTGATGTCTGGCCTGGGGCTCGAACCCGGGCTTTAAGTCTAATAAGCCAACACCCTACCTACTAGACTACAGCGACTACGGCTATATAACACGGCTTCAGAACAGAATTCAAAATTGATTGCCGAATCGCTTTAAAGACTGCCGAAAGCGGTTGCGGTATATTACAAAGCGTGCACACTACAACTAAAATTGTCAAAGACCGCCAAATGTGGCTGGGTAAGAAAGCAACAAATTTAGCCTCTTATGGGCTTCTGAACTACCCTAGTATTGAGGACTGCGAATTCTGAACACTGGGGTATTGAAGGAGAGAACAACATGAATTTACTTTTGAGATTGACATAACTCTTCATAGGATCAGACAATTGTTCTCATACAAACCTCAAAAACTCTATTATAAACGATAAAATTTGTTCCACCCCGTTTATAGTACGAACGCCCAGAGGCCGGAAATACCTTACAACGTCTTCTGAAAATGCTGTTGGCATCTGACATTTTTAGAGAAGCAAATAGCATGAGGCACCTATAATTTATTGACAGAAAGTGTTGTCTAGTAAAAGGTTATTTGGATAAAATCTTTACCTCTTCATAAAACTACCACAATGAATGGAAAATGTCTGTCAAAATTAATACCTGAATTATGGAATAAGTCCTCTTGGTGTTACAAAGGGAACGTCCTTCAAAGATTCAAGTAAGATATTAAGCCAGCTGCCACTCAATTGAACTTAACCTAACCATTTGCGGCAAATGGCATGGTATAGTGGACAAAGGGATTGAACATCGCAATTCTTGTTCAAATCAAGTACAATTGTGATTTTAATTTTTTAAATTTTTAAATTAAATGACTTTAATTCCTTCTCGAGAAAACTGAATATCATCTGAAGACTCATGTATGTATTTAATACAGATCATGGAAAAAAATTTATTCCACTTGGCATAGCAATTAAAAATAGCCTGAATTAAGTACATCTAGTTTCAACATTTCATTCATTCCCTTTTATATTAAGAAACCTAAGGTTTTGTTTGCTTGTTTCAGTGACAATAATCAAGTTTTTCCAGCTACACATGTATTGGGTGTATTCTACAGCACGATAGGTTGCCATCTGCTGTTGTTTAGAAGCAATGATCTCTGTGAACTCTGTGGTGGTGATCAATTTTGATAACTGAATCCTAGTAGTAATGGCGCGTATTATGAAAGCTTGTTGATAGGGATCACAATGAGAAGTGAGGTCTCTTAATTGCTAAGACTCGATATTAAATTTTTTTTTTTTAAATCTAATTTCGAATTCGTACTTACATTACGAAGGTTTACAGTCAATGACTTCTACTATTAAACAATGCCACCTCCAGGTCATATTATTTGAAGTACCAAAATCATATAAAACCCGAGATCTTAAAAGCGTCCCTGAACAATTGCTGTACAGTGTAAATTCCAACATATAAGAAATTACCAATAACATAAACGGTTTCTAAATCATACTACGTCTATTAATTTTCATTATTCGTTTTCTTCGACGCTGAACGTTCTCACTCCCTTCTAGATTTATTCCCGTTGCTTCTCCTATAAAACAAAGAAATTAAATTTTGTTGTTATGCCGCCCTCTAATATTTATTTCGTGGAACTTTTTTGTTTGTCAGCAATATTTCAGATTAAATTTTCTATTCCTATATAGCTCCTATTGCTGTTGTTGTCGTTGTTGTTTTTACATTATTAGCATTTTAATTTCATATTCATGTACCGCCTCATGAATATGTGATATACGACGATGAGTATGAAGAAGTATGAAGGAATGATTGTGTCCCACTCTTGCTTTATTCAAAGCAGTCTCTGCTCAAAATTAATGGTTTTCCATTATGCTTTTGTTTATATGCTTGTATATTATGCAGTAAACCTCCATACATACATACGTACAATTGTGTAAAAAAGGGTGTAAGAGTGTTTGTGTTTTAAGGCAAAAATATTTGTGGCTGAGTGTATTGGTAGGGTTTTTTTTTGGTAAATTCTCCAAAAAAAAGTTTCTCATGCGGCTCATTTTACCACATGTTTTATCATAAATTTACTTTGTCATGGTTAATAATAATGATACCAATATGTAGAACTAAAAGAGACAAAGGGTGGGGTATGGAGTAAGAAAGAGGGAGTAGTAGAGTAGATTTACAATAATAAATAACAAACAACACACTATTGTATAATAAATTCATATGGACGGGCATGTATTAATATAAAAATATGTGTACACACACACTGCACGAGTGGATGGTAATTATGTGACAAAGTAGTATGGTTGTACTTTGTACAGTGCAGGCTAAAAGTTACTTCGTTCAGTTTTTAATTTGGTTTTAACGATTAAAAAAAGTGTTGTGAAGTCTGTAATTAATTATGAATCAAGAACAAACAATCTCTCAATCTGCTCGTTAACAATATGAATTTTGGTTTCCAATTTTATTTTAGTATATCCTATCAGTTAAATTGCGAGTATTTTTGAATTATTCGTTAATTTCCAAATGAGTTCTGCATATTTGATTCTGAGATTGGTCATTCACCGCCCATGTCCCACTGCCGGCACAGTGCAGTTCTTTCCTTAAAATTTTATGTGCCTTTTCTCTCTCTCTCTTGAATTAAATTTCCGAAATTATAGTGTTCCTTAGTTCTTAGTTCACCCACGCGATCTATTACGTTATGACGTTATGACGAATTTTAAAAAAATTAATCAATTTAAAAATATTAATTTTTTATTAACATCATCTTCATCTTCAACAATATGATGTAAATGTATAAACGTTGTTTAAATAACATTTCAACTTTTGCTAACATTTTATCATAATTTATTTGCAAACGATTTATTCTTTCATTTCAACGCGTCTGTTTACATATGTTGCGTATGAGTGATATTCTGCAAAATAATTAAATATTACTCATACGCAACATATGTAAAAATGAACATGGTTACAGCATCAAAAGTGTTGTAAAACCCTAATTTTTATTTTTTAAAATTTTTTAATTTAATTGTTTTTCTAAAGACATAGATTTGTATCACAAACTAAGCACAAAAAGTGAAGTTTTTGTTGATTTAACAGTTCAAATCCTTAGATTGTGACGCTAACGTAACAACAGATTTATAGATGATGATGATTCTCTGCCATTTAAATATCAATAACGTTCAACCAAAGTCAGTTATTTTTTTCATAAGATAATTGTAGATTGGTGCACAATTATTGCATTTTTTTAAGTACTATTAAGTTACTATACTGGACACAGGAATCATTCTCTACAGCTTCTCACCGGTTTCTAATTAAAATGATAAACCACTTGTTAATGACAATTAGCGAATCTCAAACTAAAAAGGCAATAAAAATATGAAAAAATTTTTTACACGATGTTGAAGCTCTCGTCAAGTACCATGGCACATGAGGCTAGGGTGACCAAATATTTTATTAATATCCTCTCATCTATTTAGTGCTTTGAAAACCTTTAATCTTTTAAAGCTGTCAGGTGTTAAGTATACTTCTTTGTCATTTATTTACTAAAAGGTTTACCATTTACGAATATGGATCGTTTAACAACCAAAGAATGGACATTTTTGAAATTATGGGTAGCTTATGGATGTGAATTGCAAAAAATAAGTGACTGGAAGCATTATAGATGTGCCTGTGCATCGTAATTGCAAAGTAAGAACAATAAAAAATATTGATTTTGTTAGCAAAAGAGTGACGGATAATCTGAATTTGTGTATTTCAATGCAGATAAATACATATAAAGGAAATATTAAAGCCGTAAATGTCCTGACTGCATGTTGGTGTAACAGGCTTTCAAAGCTGATTCTTTGAAAAATTTTTTACTTCCTGAATGAAGCTCATTCCTCACACGAACGCTAAGTTAATAAGCAAAACAATAGAAGAACCCAGAAATTAAGACTGCTTGTCAAGAAAATAAAATATAACCAATGCTTCATACTTGATTTCCACTTTTTAAAGTTTTCTTCCAATACAGGGGGCATCTTGCAAATCGTGCTCGTGTATCAAAAAGAGGCTCTTCAGATGAAACACAGCTTTTTAAACAAACAAATTAATCTGAAGAACTAGGATTACTAAACGTAAACTATTTAGATTTTGTCATATTTTAATGTCACTCACTGTACTTAAAATTTGTCTTTTGAGCTTTCAAAAATGTAGAGGTTTTAATTTCGCAGCAGTACTTATTTCAATATTTTAAATTTCACAATACATATACACTTTACCACACAACCACATTTGGTTTATCACTCCCACTATTTGCTCAAAATTCCCTTTCTATATGAGCAGATGAAATAATTTCTTATCATATTTGTGCTAATTTTTCTCAATAACACATATGGTTACAAGGCAAACGGCGTAAAACAACCAACCAACCAGTTGGGCCAAAGGGATTGGCAATAACCATATCTCATTAGTAGTACAATGCGTTACAATTGTTTTCGCTCAACTT
The DNA here is from genome assembly GCA_930367235.1 of Sarcophaga rosellei. Lineage (NCBI taxonomy): Eukaryota > Metazoa > Arthropoda > Insecta > Diptera > Sarcophagidae > Sarcophaga > Sarcophaga rosellei. The sequence goes on from OV884019.1 coordinate 35,895,686, forward strand.
CTATTGCAGATTTGCTTATCGTATATTTTTACGCTTCTGTTGTTATGAATAAACAGACAAGGCGTTCTTTTGCTGAGTGAATATAGTCCTGCAGGACACGATGTTGATATGATTTTGTAAAATCTTTTGTGTTAAGTTTTTCATTTTTCTCTTTCACTCTTTTTTCGTTTTTTTTTTTTTGGCTCATGTTTTCTCTTTACAACCACTGTTTGTTTGTATTTATGCAGTGAGTGTAATAAATCCCATGAATGCCGAGTAACTGATGTGTGTTTAGAAATGCTTGCATGGACACCTGTTGTTAGACTTTTTTTTCTTCTTTCTTTCTTCCAGTTGGGGTTTCTTTTGTGTAGAACTAACAAAAGGCTCTGCTTTATTTTATTTTCTTTTTAAAGAACGGCAAAAAAAAAAAAAAAAAAAAATTATAATGAAATAACTTTAAATAATAAACGGTTGTATTATTCAAAACGGTTATTTCTTTTGGCCGTTTTTGCTGTTGCCAAAAATAGAAATTTAATTTAAAAAAATTTTATGGAATTTTTTCATTTAATGAAGACACACCAAACGTAACTTTTTGGCAACATTAAGTGGTCGTTTAAAATTTATTTTAATTTAAGCATTTAGGGGTAATTGTTTAGAAAATAGTTTTAAAGGGTTGTTAACTTAAATTAAATTTATTTTACTGTAAATATTGTAATAAAAAATTTAAATAAAAATTTAAATTAGAAATTTCTTGAGAAAGTGAATATAGGGAGCATGAGATTTATCTTTGAATTTTCTTATATCACCCTTATTGGGTGTGTTAATTTTATTCATGAGTGACACACTCATGATGATTTTTTGAAACTTTTCGTGGCAATTTTATTAACTCACAGAGTTTTTTTTCATATTTCATTCCAGATCTCAGATCTAGGCATTGGACCACAGGCTCTCGTCGAATAAGCCAAAACATAACATATCATGTAATATCTTCAATGTTTTTTATTCTTCATTTTAGAATAAACTGTTGGTGTTTGCTGATTAATATATTGCTAATTCAACAAATCCCCTTTTGGTTAAGATTTTTATTGTGGTTATCTATTGAGAAGATGACAAAACTTTCCCTCTTCTTATAATTTCAAGGTTAGCGGGTATCTTGCTGTTTACAGACAAGTTCACTTGGTGGCCACATTGCCCATTGTGTTATCCAGTATGAGGTAAGCCCACTTGTAATGGTCCGCTACCAGTGAATTGGAGCCACTTCAAGCCTCGAATGAAACCAGACAGTTCCCTTAGTGGCACGTTCTCCACAATGCCCAGATCTTCAAAGGTTCTGTCAGCAAAAAACCGATGACTTCTGTTCTAAAGTGCATCGATTCCGTTTCCTCCACATTATGGTAACTTCTGCAATAATTCTAGTGGGGCAGATCGAGCTGTCAGTGAAATTGCCAATAGCGCAGTGTTCTATTCGAATTCCTATTAGAATGCGAACAGCTCTCTCGTCAAACTCAAGTAGTTCATTGGTTTTCCTGCTGTCCACTGCTGGATACAGCAGTTTATTAAATTCAACCGTAGTAGAATTTCAGCTGCGATGGATGTCAGATCGTGAAATTTCAGGATCCCTTTTAAGCTACAGGTACGCTATACCGCGTCTCTACTTAGATGCGCGCTTGACGAATAATAATTAATTTCTCGTTCGGATGCAGTTCATTGGGCGCAAAGATTATGTGATTTCAGTCCCTTAGGCTATTTGTAGAGGAGATATGTACAGTCTTTCGGGCACTGGTGCAAGCTAGATGCAATTCTAGCCTTGAAGGACCTGATCTCACGGAGAAGTCGCCGTAGTCTAGTATTTAGTTTGTTGGCTTATTAGACGTGAAGTCACAGATAACATTTATCTGAAACTATCTCTAGAAAGTAAATTGGAGACAATCGCTTATATTCTGAAATAAATATTTCATTTTGCAATCTTTCAATATTTCTGTAAGTTTTCAAAAGCTAAATTATGAAAAATCAGCCGTCACAAAATTAGTTCAACATTACTATGAGACAAAGCTTGTATAGCTAACATATTAAAAAAAATTGAACTGTTACTCTAGTTATATTTAAACAGAAATGCAAAATAAAATGACATATAATGACTGACGACCATCTCGTGTCATTATATTTTATAAGTACTTAGCATATGTTTTTATTCTCACTTTATATAAATAAAAATTGTGCCCTCAATACGTAGTTTATGCTGCCATTAACTACCAGCTAAAAATTCCTGTAATTGCAAAAGAAAGACGTAATAAAAGAAAGGAAAATTTCATAAAATTTTGAATGACAAGCATATTCCGAAACATATAAATAAATTTCGATAGAAAATTTAGGCTTTTTGACCATGCTCCATGCCACCACTCATCTAGCAACAGCAAATAAATTTGTTGCAATTCTTAGAAAAATAATAACAACTATTGCAATAAAGAACAATTTGTATGTCAAAACTTGGTGGCATTGTTCTCTAAAAAAACAAGGCATGAACTTACAGAGAACAGATAAAAAAGTAACAGAAAGAGTAGAAAAACTTTATCAGAAACTATAAAATCGCAAATAAAATCATTTGTCTAACGATTTCACTATCTTTTAGCTTTGTTTTGTTTACTTTTTTCACTTTTTTCTACTGAATTAAGTTGCATTGTTTCGAAATATGAGGGAGTTTTTGTATTTATTTATCTTCTACTCCTTCTAGGAGTTTTATTCTACTGTTTTCCAGTGTAAGTCGAAAAGTACTTTCCGCTGTATCCTAACATAGATTCACATACTACTGCACTGTGTTGACTGGCAAATTGAAAGGACTACGACAATAAATTTGTTTTCGACGTTCTATTCTCTTCTTCATAGTTTCACTAGAATTTTTATTTTCTTTGAATAAGAGAAGATTTTTCTACTTTACTTTCAAATAATGGGGCTTATGCAAGAAGAAAAGGGTTGAGGCTAAAATTATAACAGAAATTGTAGTTTTTAGTTGTTAACAAAAATAACTTTTAAATCGCTAAAGGAAGATATTCAGAAATACTATAAAGGAATGAAATCATCATTAAACATAATTTTGTTTTATTTAATTTGTCTAGCTGGGAAGAATTGGCTATCCACTCTAGGATTTGGAATGGACACATTTAAGTCAGATACATTTTTCATTTAAAAAGCACCCAGGTGTCTCTTTCTCCTGAATCATAATGCCGGCTATAGACACAGTGGGTAAAAAGCCGTCTCATCCTCCTCCTCATCTCTACAGCTACTACAGTAACCATTCGCGAGGAGTCCAAAATGAATGCATCTGAAATGCGTGCCAATAATGCAATGTCCTATAATAACCCCAACAATACTGAGCTTGTGTCTGCGGAGTTTAAGCAGAGTTGCCGTAAGCCGTCCATCCGACTTTAGCCAGACCTTTTCCTCTGTTCAGCCTGTGTCCGAAGCCACCCATATAGCTTCAGTTGTATTGTCAATTATAAGCTTGAAGGTTCTGAAAGGTATTCTCAACGGTGAGTTTTAATCGCAAAGTTCGATGGTTGTGCTCCGTCTGGCCAGTTCATCCACTCTGCAGTTACCCTGAACGTCCCTGTGTCCTGGCGTACATGTGATATGAAAATGATATTGATCCGCTACCGCGCTGATATATCTACGACAGCCGGTCATCGTCTTGGAGTTCATTACATTATAATCCAATGCTTTGATAGCTGCTTGGATATCGTGGGGACATTTTTGTCGCCAAAATTTTTTTTTTTTGGTACAGGATTCTGAGAATATGGAGGAGATTGTGGAAGAACCACTGCATCTGCGAAAATCAAGTGTTTGTTGTGCACTATTGGTATGAAGGTGTCATTGAGCTGTATTTTCCAATATATTTTCTTCGTGAGTACGCAGAAGTATATTTCTATGCGGATAATGTTCTGACATTGAAGAATTTTAAAACAAAAATTGTTATGCCCAATGTTCTCTATAGAGGGATAATACTAAGAAATAAAACAAGAAGTACCTTCAATGATTGAATTCTTTTAAGTCTCCTGCTATGCAGGATTAAACCAATCATAGCTACAATAGTAGTTTTAGTTTTCAGTTAAAATAAAGTTTGCGTGTCAAATTGTTAAGACAATTTTTAGTTTGTTTTCTGCGTGTCTGTCTCTCTCTCTTTCTCTCTCTCTCTCTCTCTCTTTCTTTGTTAATATGTGTGTCTGTTGTATGTTCTCTTATTGCTGTTGCCGTTGAACTTCTATACAGTGAAATCTAGGAAACGGAATAGTAGAGAAAATTAAGACAGCCAGCTATAATAAAACAATAATAAAAATAGAGAAAATGTTCATTTAAAAGTTGAAAATAAAAAATTCTTCAAATTAAAGTAAATTGATTACTTTTGCCGGGTTTATTGAACACTGCTGTAGAAAAGGGGTTGAAAATAATGAAATCGTTACCAGTCAGTCAGTCAATGGCAGTTATCAGCAGTAATTGATAAATTTCTATAGAGGAAAAATGGAAAAATAAATATGGTGTGCTATTAAGAAACACAAAAGAGGGCGAGGGAGGGGAAAATTAATTAAACTTCACAGAAAATATATATTTTCTAACAAACTAATGGCTAATGGTTTAATTTGTTTAATATTTAAGCTTTTCTACTATGGCACTAAAGACAACAGTGGGAGTCTTCTAAGCAGTAATAGCAACGATATCTCGTCACCACAATAAATTACTCATTTAGCATAATCACCATAATTCTCTAATGACAGTTCACCAGCTTAACTTGTCTCATTGTCTTCAACATTGGTGTTGGAAAAGTTCCGTTTTCTTGAAATCTTTTTTCACTTATTTTCCATGATTTCGTTCCTGCTAACAAACATGGTGAGACAATTTTGCTTTTTTCGTATTGTTAATGAGAAAATAAAATGAACGAATGGATGACTAAATGCTCGTTGGTTGGCAATATCAGAAGTGAAGGACTGAATGGCGGAAGAAATGAATAATTAACAAAATGCATTTGTTCCTTATACTATCACAGCCAACTTTAGCCATCTACTTTCTACTTTTTATTGCAGCTGACATCTCTAATTGTGTGATTTGTGTCGCATAAGAAAAATAAAAAAGAATATTCAGTTTTTATTTACATTTTGAATTTGTTTTTCCTTTAATAATATGATTAAAATGAATAAACTTTGTTTAAATAACATTTCAACTTTTGCAAACATTTATCATAATTTATATACGAAAGAATTATTCTTTCAATTCATCTGGTCTGTTTACATATGTTGCGTATGAGTGATATTATATAAATAATTAAATATTACTCATACGCAACATATGTAAACACGAACATGGTTACAGCATCAAATGCTGTAAAATTTAATTTTTTTTTTTAATTTTTAAATTAAATTTGAAGACATGAAAATCTGAAGACATAGAATTATATTACATACTGAACACAAAATGGAAAGTTTTTGTTGATTTAACAGTTCAAATACTTAGATTGTGACGCTAACATAACAACAGATTTATAGATGATTACGAATCCTTTGCCATTTAAATATCAATAACATTCAATCAAAGTCAGTTATTTTTTTTTCATAAGATAACTGTATGTGAGTACAGCACAATTAGGAAATTACCCTGGGCACGGGAATCATTTTCAAAGAGGGTTTTCCGAGTAGATCATAAGAAGATGAAATCTTACTTTTTTTCTGGCAGCGTAAAAACTCTGATGAAAGTTGTGTAAAACACATTCCTTACTATTATCCCATATGCAAGCGACGAAGAAAATATATGTGGGTTTTTAATGAAACCACGTTAAGTTTATATTTATTGATATTTTAATATTAATATTTAAGTTTATTTAATTATTTAAGTTAATTTAATATTATTTAAAAGTGATATTTTAAAGTACATGCACATACATACATGCATTATAGAAGAGTCTTGATAAATATTACACATCAGACTCCCTGGCTTTGTGTTCTTGTGGTCATTAACAGCAATTGAAAACTATTTGTCAGGTTTTGCGAAAACTTTATCTTCTTTCCACCCAAAAAAGGAGATCTATAAAGGATATTCATTGCATAAACTGCTATACATACATACATAATTGATCATTACAACTCTTTAGTTAAGTTAACAACCTAGCTTCACTAACTAATTATTTTGTGTATGAATTTCATACACACGAAGAAATTATTTTTCATATTTCGTTTTGATATCTGACCTGGGGTTGGAACCGTGGCCTTACGTCTAATAAGAGAATACACTGCCTACTAGGCTAAGGCGACGTAATAAACTACTATAATGAATAGAAAAAAGAGAAAGAATAGCGAAGGAGAAACATTCCTTATATGCTACCACACCCCACAATACAGGATAGCTTCATATCTATTCATAACAGCAATGAGTGTATTTTTAAGTGGCGGGGCCTGCAGCTTCTCCTAGTTTCGACTCTCGAACTAATAAGAGAATAAAGGCGTTTAAAAGCAATTCCTGTGCAAGATATTAAAGCTCTCTTTTAGTATGCTAACACGCTAGACTACGGAGACTAAATATTTTTTTAATATCCTGCCATCTATTTAATGGTTAGAAAATCTTTGATCTGTTGAAACTGTATACTTAGGACCTGTTAAGCATACTTCCTTGTAATTTATTTGCTCATAGGTTCACCACTTAATAAACTTCACTACTGCAATAAATCCGTATAAAGCTTAAATTATGCAACAATTACAGCCGACTAGCTATTCACAATGCCATAAATGTCCTTCTTGCCTAATGGAGTGACAGGGTTTCAATGCAGATTCTTCGAACAATTTTCGAAGGTTTCGAAGGTTCGATGAGAAAATTTGTCACGTAGGACACGCTACTTGGCAGAATAAATGTTCAAGGGAAACGTCTCAAAAGAAGAAACTTTATTAACACTCGAAAAATCCAGAAGTAATTGGGAGAAAACCATACCATCCGAAGGAGGAAGTGACTGTTTGGCGCTCATTGTGATATATATTGGACGGCATTTTTTAGAAAACTACTTTTCAGAACTGTTACCGTCAAGTCAAGCCAATAATGCCGTATAACCTACTTTTTATGAAGAATCTAAAGAATATGAACTTGGAGATAATGCAGTTTCAATGATCTACAAAACACACAATACGACCGATATTGACTGTATTACTTGAGAAGTTACCAGGAAGTCTAACATCACACTTTCTTAACGTCAGTTGACCTCTAAGTTCATACACCAAAAGACTTTTTCGGTGGAATTACTTCAAATACATCAACATTTGAGCATTTGAAATGATGGAATAACATAACGTATATTCCACCATATTTTTAAGTCTTTTTGTTTAAAATATAAATGAAAAATAAACTAATTATATCCCATATTTTTCTGCTACTTAATAACGACACTAATACGTTTAAAATAGAAAATAACTTGTTTTCGCTTTTTAAATTTATACTCGTCTGACATCAATCACTTGTTGTGTTTTTGTTTTTACTTTTTCAGAAAACAAAGAGCAAGAGATAGAGGAACAAAAGCAACAACATACGTACTTAAATTTATGCTGAATATGTTGATGACTATGAAACAGGAAAATGGCGTGAAATAAACAATATATCAACTACTAAAATACAAACAACATAGACAACACAATAACAAATTATATAAACAGAAACAACAACAAATATCATATGAAATAAAAATAATATCGTATGAAGAGAAAGTGTTTTCATGTTCAAACATACACATACATACATACTTATATACAAGTAAACTAATAAAATATGTCTAGCAAAACATGGACAATGTTAATGTTAAAACAGAATACAATAACAACAAGAAGAGCATAAGCAGCAATAGTGTGGAATAAAATAATGTCAGCATAAGTTGAATAGTAAGAGAGTTAAATAGTAAAAGAGAAGCAACAACCAATAGAGTATAAAGCCTATTTGCTATTGTACTCACTCTCTCACCCGCTCATAACACTCGTACACACATACACAGAGCAGTGAAACATGTTTTATGCCCACAGCCATATTGGCTTGTTGTGTTGCAAAAATAATGATGCATATCCTGCTCTTTTTTTTACTTATTCCGTTATGGGAGAACAGTAGCACCAACAATAGTAGAAAGAACTTTTTTATAATTTTGATTAAAACAACTTTGAGCAAATGTGTGGTGCAGTATACATGCATGAAAGATTGACTGATATTGAACGAAATATTGATAGTTTGGAAACCAACTGAAAATATTTTGGAAAAAATTAAATGAAAATGAATTTAGTCAAGAATCCTAAATATTAACATTGAGATACATGAGATCTTTATTCATTCTAGTTCGGGTATAGGTGATGAACACTGTAATGGAAACAGTGCGGAACAGCGTTCCGATGAATCATTCTCATCGTCGCAGAATCTACTTGCCGAAATAAATTCTTCTCAAACTTCTCATGTTGTGTGTGTTAATTTTACCCATGAGTGGCGGGACCTTCTGTTTAAAGTCGACTCCAAACGATAGATTTTTTGAGAAACTTTTGAAGGCAATTTTAATAGCTCTCAGTTTTTATTTTGTCAGAAATCTGCTGAGTGGAAGACCCCGAACAAAATTTGTTTCATATTTCGTTTTGTTGGAGATGTCTATCCTAGCTATTACCTACTAGACTAAGGCGACTAATATTACTCGGAAATAATCTCTTTAAGTTCTAGTCAGTGCCGAAAATTCTCAAGAGTAGTATGTTTCCCTACTAATAAAGATGGCTCAAGAGCTAAATAAACAAAAAAGCGAAAAACAAATATTTTTTCAGGAGGACCCTCTCAGCAGTATTCCTGAAAATAAAGTCATTGCCCTGAAAAATATTCTCAAAACTATCAAACATATTCGTCAATTGATTGTGGAGCCTAGCACTTATGAATGAAATTAACGCACACAGCATGGATGGTGTGAAAAGCCAGATATCAATCGTGACAGTATTACTGTGTATGCATACTTATCGTATGATAATGTAATCAAGTTAAATAGACCAGCCATGTTACTGTATCTTACTGAAGGTGCTTTGTGACAGCAATGATAAAAAACGTCAAATTAATAGAAATTTTATCCAGCATAGAGGTTCTCTTCCATACAAATTTTTAACCGAAAATTGGCTTCCAAGCCTAATGATTTGTTTATTGAGACCTTTATACAAAGCAAAAATCTTTAATTGCTGACATTAACGATTAATGTTTTTACTTAGAATTTTATCAACTTATTTACAAGTCAGCTGGCTTTTTATGAATCTCTGCCCCTTCATTATTTAACAATTTTTATAGTTAGAACACACTGTAAGAACAAAAAAAAAAATAGAATAGAATATATGGTACTACGCAACAATGTATAGAAACTTTTCTATTCTGTCTATCATAGTTGTTGCTGTTGTTGTTGTTTGATAAACTTTTTTTTTTTTTTTGCTTTCAGCAACTTTCAATGAATGTTATTGAATGATATTGTTTTACAACCATTTTTAATGGAGCATTCTTGTCGAATGTCGTCATAAAAGAGGTGGGGTGTGCGGTTCCAGCAAGTAGGGGGAATAAAACAGTGGACTGAAGAGTATAGTGACTGAAATATTGAGGGTAAATGATAAATAACAACAACAAATAGTAACAACTTCTGGCGATAGTAACAACAGCTAAATAAAAACAAAAAAAAACAAAAACATGTTTATGTACAATGTGAGATAAAAACAGTACCACTACAACGTGAACTATTTGCAACAGCTTTAATGTAATAAATAGCTGAGCGGCAACAGGAAGGGAGGGAGTATGAGAATATGTGTGAGAGCGACATTAACACCATTATTGAACGGCAGAGAAAAAAAGGAATACAAAAGCCAACAACAAGCAAATGTTTAGCACGTTGACAATATGGGTTTCCACACCATTAGTTGACAAATTGCCATCATAAACTTGTAAAACATGAACGTTAAATCTCACTAAAATGTAACTTGTACTTCCTTTTCATATTGTTGTCGTAAATGCGAGTATATTTGTATGCGTTTGCATGTGCGTATGTCTTTGATAGTGTTTTTGTTTTTTTCGTTCGGCTATTCTGGCCATGTTTATGGGAAATGATAACCAGCAATGCTTTGGATAATGCATTTATTGCTGTTGTTGCTGGTGTTGCAACTGTTAAAATGAAACATAATCATTTAAACATATACGCTGTTAATAATTGTTGTTAAATTTCTCTTAAATACTCTGCTACTGAAGTAGGTTATGTGGTTATTACTTTTTTGTTTTGTTTTCCAAACTACAGTGTTGTTGAAAATAATGGCAATGTTTTAATAAAAAAAGAAAAAAAAAAGAAGTAAGACTAAATGCTGAGAAAGAATTTTGGAACACCAACACAAATGATAAACGTAGTCAAACGTCGCAAGTGTGTACACAAAAAGTTGGTTGAATGGCAATTGAAACGCCTTAACTTTTATACAAATAAATTAAACGATTTCAGGAGCTTTTTAAGCATTGCGAATGCTGTGATAACTTAATATATGCCCGTCTTAAGTCAAGTTAAAATAAAAAATAATGCTTCAGTAACACACAGAAAGTAGTTTTTACTATATGTTGCGTATGATTAATATTTAATTATTTTTGGAAATATCGCTCATACGCAACATATGTAAACAAAATTTTAATAAAATTTTTAAAACTATTATACGTTTATTTTACTTTTTTTTAATAGTTTGTTGAACAGTGGTTCGGTTCAGAAACTTTTCATGAAATTTATTCAGTTTTTGCCAGAAATCTGCTGAGAGGAAATCGGCTACTTCGTTTTGTTCGAGATATCTGACCTGAGGTTTGAACCGCGGCCTTACTCCTTCAAAAGCCAACTACGGTGACTTCATAACGTTATATTTGATTGTAGTAAGAAAGTAAGAATTATTACTAAAAAAACATTTTTCGTAGAAAGTGTATACGCTGAACATTAAAAAATGAAATTGTCACATACTACCCCCTCTTTCCTTTCTCCTATAAACTAATTTCCTGTATTCCATAACATCTCATGAGTGTCAGTTTAAAAACCCCTTTTGGAAGGAGTTGGCTTGGTGTAGTAGTAATAATAACATGGTTTACGATCTTCAAATATGCAATCTGAAGAGGATAACATAATGTGCTGCCTCTCAAGAAAGAGCTTAATGACTAGCTCCAAAGCCGGTTGCTTAAAATAGGCCGAAAGTAATCTACCAGTCGCAAATATCTAGAATATCTAAAAGCACTTCTAGTGACAGATATTACTAATAGTGCCGATGGTGTAATATTGTTGAGTCTTATTATAGAACTAATAAGCTGTCATAAACAAGGAGAGGAGGAGACATTTCACAATATCGTTCAACCGTTAACCGATAACTCAGGCAATGATTAACTAGCCTTAAGGTTTAAGTTCTCAATAATGTAGACCGAGAAATTATTGAGCAGGAGCATACTATACGATGGATTACCAAAAATCCGAAAAGGTTACAGAGGGCTTTATTAATACTGGAGCTTAGGCAAAATTACACACATTGGACTCTAGTGGGCATAAAACTAAACGTACATAGACTCTGGTAAAAGCTTCGAGATTAAATAAAATTGCCATGAAAAATGTCTCAAAAATCTATCGTTCGGAGCCGACTTTAAACTGTAGGTCCCGCCTCTCGTGTATAATGTTAACACACACGACATAAGTAGTACGAGAAACTGGGTCGTTAATCTGACTAAAAGGTTGTAATGACCATTTATGTATGTATGTATGTATGTATGTACATCATAGATGTCAGCAAAGACCTGGCCTCGCAAAAGAAAATATACTTTTTAAAATATCAGAAGTAGACCCCAAAGCAAAAGGAACATATGGCAACATGACCAAACACAAGGTATCAAAAAAGAAAGACCAGAATGAAATATAGAAACAAATCATCAATATATTCCCGAACTTACCAGAAACATTAAATAAGTATAATTGAAGTATAAATGGTTAGTGAGAGGTATCACAGCCAGTCAGGAGTAGTAAAAAGCGTAAGGTGTGCACGCTGTTTGAATTTAATAGAAAAAGATTTGTATAATAAATAAACAATTTACATTTAAATGCGGATATAATGCCAAATAAAATAATTTTTTATTTTTTATTCGATTTCCAGAATGCTGGGGCTATGAAATATTATTTTATCACCACTGTAACAAAAAGTGCTGAATTTAAATTCATATCAAATGCCAGAAAGAAAGATAACATCATTAAACCTTAAATCTGTTTGAATGATTAAATTTAGTGTGAAATTATTTACGAAAAGGAGAACAAGTAAAACTTAAATATACATTTGCTACTGCTGCCCTACATATGATAGTTAATGTTGTTGTTATTGATGTTGTATATGCTGCTGTATATTCAATTTAAATGCGTTGCTTGTTGGGGCCTCTGTATTGGTCCATAAAGTATCCGAAAGTGTCACGCTTTATGTAAAGCGATTTCTGCATTGCGCCAATTTTGCTTCATTCGTTTCGTATGGCCGGCAATGGCTACGTGTTTGGTGTTTAGATAAAAAGCCAAAAACATAAACAAAAACACACATGCATACACAGCGTAAGAGAAAGTACTGCTAAACAGAGTATGTAAGCAATGATAGAGAGAAAAGAGGTTAAAAGTAGTGGTGAACGTAAGTAAATACGAGTGTTGTTGTGTATGATTTTGTGAACGAGCAATACATACGTAATTAATGTCAATGCCAAAAGGCAAACTGTACAGCAGTTTCCATAAGCACACATGCACAAACACAAACATTCTTACATTCTCTCTTATTTCTCTTTCTGCTTTAGAATTCCTCAGTTGCTGGTTTTAGTTGCAGAATAAAAAGAGCTCTGTTTGTAGATTCAATAAGTGTGTCATGTGTTAAATGACACAGTCAGCTTTGGAATGAATAAAGCCAGCAAAAATGAAAAAAAAATTCCAAAGCAATTGTGACAACAACAACACCAACATAAAACCCAGTAATAGCCACGTAAACGAACATAAAAGGAATTTAAGAAAAATAAACAGAAAGAAAGAGAGTAAAATAAAACATCTGGTCGTCTTTATCTTTATGTGTTTTAAAGTAAATCTTCTTGTTGTTGTTGTTGTTAGCTTAAAATATGTCAATCTTTTTATTTGTATCACTTTCTCTCTCTCACTCTCTCTCTTCATCTTATTTCAATGAAAGCAGCTGTAGTGTTGTTGTTTTTCTTTTTTGTTAATAAATATGACACAAAATAAAAACAATACAGGCAGAAAAAAATGAAGCGAAAGAACGTGTCTAAAACGTGACAGTCATATTAGATTTTCAATATAAATGTGTACTGGTGTGTGTGCTTTATACGCATGCGTAAATAACACCGCATAAGTGGACATATACATGCATAGAAAACTATTAGGAGGTCATGGTTAAACAACTGCTAGAATACTAAAAAGTTTAATAAATTGTACGAATATTTTAAAATTAAACAATAGGAAGCAGAACATCCAATAATATATTAATGAAATACATTTATTTTACTGATATTACTTTTGCTGATATTTATGACGTATGATGATTACATTTAGTTGGATAATCGTATTAATCATACGTCTGTATGTATATAATAAAAATCAGGGCATTAGAATATATTGTTTTGGCTTTTTGGGAGACGTGAGAACTATAAAGTGTCATAGGTATACGCCCTACCTCCAAAAGATATCAAATCAAAGATTAATTGTATACCCTATGGTCCTCAATTGGAGTATACAGTATGACCTCAAATACTACATTTTCAATTAATGCGTCACAGCGGTGTTATAGTTCGTCTTCTTGGCGACATAACCATGATATAACCATTTCGGCTAATTAAACGGCCATCAAACGTTTGACGCAATGAATCGATTTTGGCATGAGATGTGTGGCAAGTTGTACCATCCTGTTGAAACCAAATTTTGTTCACATCAATACCATGATGAGTGGGTACAAAATAAATCGTTTATTATTATTATAGTCACTCGTAGCAGGGGCGTTGGCTTCTGTAAGACCATGAGTGAGTTTTCTGAGCCCCAAATACTGCAATTTTGCTTAACGTATCGACCAAGATGAAAATGAACATCATCCGAAAAGATGATTTTTTTCAACATTGGCGTCGTCTAGCAACGCGAAAACGAAGCGGATGGTAATGCGGCTTCAACTCTTGAATCAATTGAGCTTTGTAAGGCGCCAAACCGAAATCCTTTCACAAAATTTGAAGTAAAATGGTAAATTCTTGAGAACAATAACGAGTTGATGTTGATGGGTACTCACGCACGATCCCAGTCACAGCTTTGATATTTTCGGGTGTACGTACTGTGTCAATCACGCTTGTGTCTTGGCGCATCAACAATGAAACCAGTTTCACGAATTTTAGGAATAAACTTGCATATACTGGGCACTGTTGATCCTTACCTGCAACCTAATTTTGTACGACACTTCGTGCAATTTTCGACCAATTATCTTTGTTTTGGAAATAAAAATCCATTAAACCACAACGTTGCTCAAGCGTAAATCGATGCGTTACGTTCAGCGGAGATAATATACTGAATTTTTCAACAGAATAGAATGACATAAGTGTTGCGAGATTCGAATGACATTCGTATTGTCAGATTCCAACCCGATATTTATCATACAACTGTGGGTAAAAATAATGAAATAAAAATATTTTATTTTGATGTGTCTTCATTATATCTAATATAACTGTAAATCAGTAATAAAAATAAAATAATTTTTCTTTTATATTCTGCAAATAAAGATATCCAAAAAGAGAAAAATTAAACAAATAAATTGTGGTACTCACATATTTTAAAATTTGACAAGAGAAACTGCATTTATGTCTTCAATTTGGAAAGCATATTAATTTGCAAGAAGATAAGATAAAATATTAAAATTTTTTCATAAATTCTAATAATAAAAAGATAAGCACAAACATTTCAATTTTTAATTACTAAAAATTTTATATCACTTATATCATTTGAAGTTCTTCGCTGCTTATAATATTAAAAAAGGAAACTTTTTATTTTTTATTTTTTCAGAATTCATTTTAATACAGTTTCAACAAAATTGTCAAAGTTCGCGATATAAAAAGAATATCAAATTTCGAAATCATATTATAACAATAACACATGCTTTAACATGAAAATCTGTCATAAATTGCAGAATTATTGTCAGTATTAAAAATAAATATAAATATTGGCAAAACAAAGCCAAATCAAACCATGGTTTAGTGCAAACAAATGTATGGAGAGTTTCATATTAATTAAAGACTGCACACGAAATAAGTTTGGAAGGAAAGTTTTCTTTATAAAATTGGATTCGTTCTCATGCATCAAAGGTATCAAGTTTTGAATAATTGGAATTTTTACTATTGATTAACAATGTTTTTTCTCATGGCTTTGCTTTTGATTTTCATGTCGTTTATCTTATTTCTCAATTGATTTGTTTGCTTACATACATACATAATTGGTCATTGCAACCCTTCAGTCAGGATTGAGACTTCCCTTCTCACACCACTTATGTTGTGTGTGCTAATTTCATACATGAGTGATGGGACCTACAGTTTAAAGTCGACTGCGAACGACTGATTTTTGAGAAACTTTTCATGGCAATTTTTATTTTACCTCAGAGTAAGTTATAGTTCTAGGCATGACAAATAACTCGATTACTTAATATCACTTTATTAATTATCTAATTAACACATTTAGAAAAAGAAGATACGGTTTCAATATCATACATAAAGAAATTTTTACCGTAGCGTATGAGAGATATTTTGAAAGATAATTACATAGTAAGTCTTGTTTACATATGTTGCGTATGATTAATATTTAATTATTATTTAAAATATCGCTCATACGCAACATATGTAAACAAAAATTTTATTACAACTGAAGGGTTGGAATGACCAATTGTGTATGTATTGTATTAGAATGAAATCGTTGATTGATGGTTCCACAGAAATACCAAATAAATTTGATTTTAATTATTTGAAGGCTTTGTTAACATCGATGATTATATACATAAAATGGCGTACAAGAAAATTTATAGATTTATATTTATCATCAGATTAATTTTCACAATTTAAATCACAATAATTTAAAAGACCCCCTTTACAACAGTAGTATATTTTTTAACAACGTATTAAAGATTTAACGTCTCATATTTTTAATGAAACTTTAATACTTTAAAATGCATTTGATATACAAATTTCTCGAAATCAATATGCTTACTTTATACACTTTTAGGTTTTCTTGTCCTGTTTACGGAAATGACCCTCAAACAAACTTTAAAACTTTTCCAAAAGATATTTTTATTCTCAATTTGATTGTATAAAATACCCCTTAACCCAAAAATAATTTCATTCTTCATAAGTTTATGTTGGAATCCAAACAAAACAACCATTTTTATCCATTGACTGCTATAAATTGAGGTCAAATGCATAAATAATATTTTGTTTGTATTACAAACAAACACAGCAACAATAACAACAACAATATGTTTATTATGTAAAATAAATAAATACAACAGAGCGGCAACAACTAAAATTCCCACAGATACACACTTAATGACCTTCACTTAAAAAAAAAAATAAAAAAAATAAAACATAATAAGAAAACCCCAAAACAAAAGAGAAAATTTACAATATAAGGGGTACAAAAACTGCTACGAACGGAGTGGCACAGAATATGATCGCGTGAATAAAATTTCATTTTTTGAGTTCCAAGGTTATGAAAAGGAACAAGGAAGAAAATAAGAACAAGTGGGCAGTCTGTTTTAAGATACTGTTACGGAAATGGAAAATATAGGTACTGGTGTAGAGCTTTTACATCAAAATTATAAACAAAATTATTAAAATTATAAACAAAAGCTACAAAAACGAAAACAATGCAGAGAACAAACCTGAATACAAATTATCGTACTGCTTAATATAACAACAAACACCAGCATAAAAAATGGTAAACATGTAAACGAAAATACAACAAGAACACTACAAGAATAAACGTAAACAACGATGTAGAGATTTCGAGAAGGCGAAGTCAAGAAAATTTCGCCTTAAAAAACCGCTCATCAGACTGTTTACGTTGTCCTATAATAGACAAGGCATAGCAGGCGACTATAATAGTGAAGTTCAGTCAGTCTTGTGTGAAGACACGGTACGTTTAAAGAGAGTAATCGTGTAACGGAATATATCCGTTACAAAGATCTGTCGAATAGTTGCTTAGTCACTGTTATTGTTTATGCAAAGGGTATAAACAGAGAAATAACAAAGAAAGCCAATTGTTGTTGTTTACAACAAGTTGTGAAAAGTGGCATACAGAATTTTGCGAATAATAAAGAATTTTAATTAAAAACAAAACAAAAATGTATTTTGATTTTATTTGCAATTTATGAGCTCATATTTTAAACATTTTTAAAAGAAAAAAGTAAGAATACTGTAGTCAACAAAGGCCACACACTACCTGCTAGACTACGGAGATTGTTTTAAAAAGAGGCCATAGTCTAGACTCTGCACTACTCTTCGATACATTTTTTGTTATGTGGATGACGTAGACAGGTGGTATTCGTTGCAGAGTAAATTTATTATACATTGCGTATTCGAATAAAAGATGACAGAAGACCAAGTATACCAGATTTGATCATCAAAAAATGTGATAGAAAGGCGAAAGTCACGATCTGTCTTTCAAACACTAGGATTGAGTATGCAAACATAATTTAGCAAATAATTTAGTGTAGCTCAGAGTGGTACCTAAACAACCAAATATTTTTTTTTTTGGATTAGCAAAGAAGCCAAATAAAGTATTTATTTAAGCACTTAAAAATAAAATTAAGGTATTGCTGCCAAAACATAACAAACGGAAAATAAATTAAAAAACAAATTAAGAAAAGGATTGAAAAGAAAAATCCAATAAATATGAGAAATTATAAATTGTCACGAAAAGACCCAAAATGAATTAAAAAAAAACCCAAAAATTTAAAATAAAACTCAACAGAAACATTTGTAAAGACATTAACAGTTTGCCAAGACAAGATAAACAGTCTATAGAAATATAAAAAAAAAAACTTCTCAACACCTCAATTACACAAAACAATTTCGACAAACAACTTAACATTCAAACAAGCAATTTGCAAGGAACTACCGCTTCTCCTTTAAGCACCTTTAAACATTTTTTTTTTATTTTTCATTTCGTACTTCTTAGAGAGTGTAAAACGTGCTTACAGCCGATTATTTTTGTAGATATAAAGACACGAACATCAGCAAAAATAGGAAAAACAAGCAGTAAAAATGGCACCAGACATATTGACGTCAAAAGAGCTCAACACTTTGTTCGACAAGCACAAACTAAATGGAAAAATAAAAGAGAACTGACCAAGAAAAACATTAGCAGCTACACAAAAACAACAAAACTATTTTAGATTGAGGAAAAAAGATTTTGTTTTTTGGCAGTATGCAACTCGTAGCTCGTTGACTATGAAACCATTTGCAATCAATGTGTTTTTTTTTATTTTGGCTTTTTCATTTCGTTTGATTTCTTTCTGTTGTTTTTGTTTTACTTCTCTGACAAGGTTGGCCATATGCATGCACACTGACAAACGGTGTTAGACCCAAAAAAAAACACATACAGAGACTCGTCTCATGATATTTACTTACACTATGAATGAAAATTCTTTGGATAAAAACAAGAGAAAAATCACTGAACGAATATAGTACGATTGTGTAGATTTTAATGATTGATGTACGAGTGGGCCACTGCATAGTTGAAGCCTTAAAAAAAAATTGTTCTATAAAGTCATTATTCATTCAACCATTGGCCAACAATTTTTGAGCTGAAACTATTCTGAATATTCTATCAATTCAATTCTGCGTAATTTATAGTGCTATACAAGACCACCATACTTTTCGAATATTTCATTTTGATGTCCGACCAATACGTCTACCAGAAAATTATTCGTCTCTAAGGCTAGGTCCTTATACCAAAGAATTACAGCCCCTGTATCTTACTCAATTTCACTTAAGCGTAAATTG
Organism: Sarcophaga rosellei; assembly: GCA_930367235.1. Lineage (NCBI taxonomy): Eukaryota > Metazoa > Arthropoda > Insecta > Diptera > Sarcophagidae > Sarcophaga > Sarcophaga rosellei. The sequence continues at coordinate 35,914,727 of OV884019.1, forward strand.
AAATCCAAGGCTATTTACGTTATCTCTTTCCGTAGACCATTTATTAGCAGACTTTTGTAAAAAATCGTACATATCGGGTGGGCCATCTATCGGTTTAAATTTGAATCATCAGTTATTTCGAATCTGACAATACTTATGCCATTCTATTCTATCACAAAATTCAGTATATTATTTCCACCGAACGTAATGAATCGATTTATGCTTGAGTAGCGTTTGGATCTATAGGTCAAACGAGAAACTGCACGATGATGTCGATTTTGCCATTAAAAAAAAAAATCATCTTTTGAATGAAGCTCATTTTAATCTTAGTGGGTACGTTAATAAGCAAACAAGCCGTATTTGGGGTTCAGAGAAACCGCACGTGGTATTACAAAAGACAATGCATCCGTTACGAGTGACTGTTCAGTGCGGCTTAAGGAGCGGGGGCATCATTGGCCCATATTTCTTTGAAATATGGAGGCATTTATTGCACCATGATAACCGATTTTTTTGTGCCCGCTCTTCATGGTATTGGCTTAAACGGTGGTTGGTTTCAGCAGGATGTTGCTATTTGCCACAAATCTCATGCCACAATCGATTAATTAGCAGAAATGGTGAAATAAATTGACAGCCACCGTTGAACTGTTTCTGTGGGGCTCCATTAAAGAAAACTGTTATGCCGACAAACCAGACTTAAGGCCAACGTTCGTGATGCCATCGCCAAGATACGACCACATACACTCAAAAAAGTGCACGAAAATTCGATCGAATAAGGTACTGTGAGGATAAATGAAATAATATTCACAACAAAAAGTATATTTCGAAAAATTTCAAACCGTTTTTGTTTTATTGCTCTTTTAAACTTAAACTATTAAATTTCCCACCTTATACAATACAACCCTGACTGAACTTGCCTTAAATTTTACTTTTCAAGAGACAACATTTAAAAGAAAAGAATTCGTGTTAAATCCTGTGGTGAACGATTAAGAAGGATCGAAAAAAAATTTTTTTTTTTTCTATAAAACCATAACATCCACCCATTAAGTTCAATGGAGCATATATATACTCGATAACCGAGTAAAGTAACCATTAGCTGTCATGAAACTATGTCAGCACAGTACATTTCTGACAGTAGATATTTTTTCGTTAAGCCTGTATTGCCACAGTGTTCTCTGCATGTATGAAACTGCCAGATCGTATTAACAATGCTGCCAAGTTGAATTTGCATATTGCTATTGTCGAAGTAATTAATTTAAATAACTTTGCATTTTACTTATTGATAAATGGAATAAGAAAGAGAAAAAAATATAGAGAAAATCCAATTGGGTTTTCATAATTGATATCTGCTATTGAGCAAATGCAATAAACATACACATATTTTATTAGTATTCGGCCGGTCAGTTCGTAATGTTGCCACCGACTGATCGAAAGGAAAGAGAAATTTTCAGGCAACTCTACTTAACGATGAAATTACAGACGCTTCGTTCTATTTACCTAAAATTCTTCTCGAAAAGGGTATAAAAGCTTCAGCAGACAGCAAAACGGTCGCTCTTTTTCTCTCTTTTTATCGTTGGAGATACATAACACAATTAATTCTTGTTCAAGTTTTAATCTAATTAAAATAAAGTAAAAATAAAGTAAAAGTGTGTAAATTTTTTTCTTTTTGTTGGTGCTAATATTCCCATACGGGCAATTGTTGAAAGTTTGTGAAGTATTAGTGTTGCGGTCATTCGCAGAGAAAAGAAAACTAACGGCATAAAGACAACCTCATAAGAGAAAAACCACAACTGTACAACGTGGTTATCCTAACGGTACCCTCAAAAGGGAATTTGACCGTTAGGGTATTGATTGGGCGCATCCACTAAAATGGCCGCCTCCAATCCAAATCCTACACATCTCTAACCGTTCATCATGTGCATCATCCCCATAACCTCCAACACACAACAATAGCACCATCCTTACCATAACCTACAAAGTCAGCCGCAACATCTCTGAACTTCATCAGATCCGTCTCTAACTGCATCTACAACATACTCACCATATTCTCCAGCTATAATCCAATGCACCTGTAAAATTCTATAATCTCATCGCTAACCGTACATCAGGTGCATCATCATCATCATAACCTCAAATGCACCACAATAGCACCATACTCACCATAACCTCAAATGCACCACAATAGCACCCTACTCACCATAACCTCCAAAGTCAACAGCAACATCTCTAAACTTCATCAGATCCATCTCTAACGGCCTCTACAACATACTCACCATCTTCTCCAGCTATAAGCCAATTCATCTGTAAAATTCTATAATCTCATCTCTAACGGTACATCATGTGCATCATCATCATAACCTCAAATTCCCAACTATAGCACCATACTCACCATAACCTCCAAAGTCAACACACAACATCTCTAAACTTCATCTGAGGCATCTCTAAAGGCATCTATGAACATACTCACCATATTCCCCAGCTATAATCCAATTCATCTCATCATCTCTTTACCTTAAACTTCAAAGTCACCAGCCACATCTTTAAACTTCATTTGATACATCTCTAAATGCATTTATAAGCATAACATTTTCTTAGGAAGTATTTGTATTTGTATTGATGTCAGGTTTAACACCTTTATTCTCCTCCCTTAGAGTCACCAGCATCGACACGGAGAGGCCTCATCGTCATCGCTGCTGAACACTCAGGGGTAAGTCTATTCCATTATTGTAAATTTTTTTTTATTTTACTATCCTTACATTTTGCATATGTATGCGTTTAAGATTAATTTTTATTTTACACCATATTCAATAAAGTAAAGAACAGAGTTCTTAATGCACCAATCTTACCAATAAATCGTGTTTGTGAATGGCAATTCGTTTCGGTGGTGCATCAGGAATGTTTTCTTTATTTTGTCGTGATACGTAATCATACTTACTCGTTTGAATTAACGTTCATTAACCAATTTTTGTTCTTCCGGCTATTCGCGTATTCAATATATTTTCTTGTTGGTATCCTTATGATCCCAACATGGCGATTATCTATGAAATCCTGAATATGGTGGAAAGCAACTCAAAATTTATAATTAACAAATCTATTATCCCTAGAGTATACGTATAAGTACAATTTTTATAGTTTCCCTAACCTAAATTTAATATCCTTTTTATATATCTATACCTATATCTCTTACTATTGCAAATGTCCTTTATATCTTATAAGTTAGAATTTTTTCTTTTTCGGTTCAATTGAATTAATGTTGAAATCATTTCCCTTTTAAGTGTGTATCACATCTATAGATCTTTTTGTTAATTTTTAACCACTGAATTGAGCAATGGATTTTAAGATTTAATTTTATCTACTAATAAAAATTTTGTTAACGTCTAAATGACTTGTTAGACCTTTCACTTACATTCTCTTATGTGCAGTAACTGAGGTAGGCTGGTAACACTTGTGGGATCCTACCAACAACTTACGCTTGTAGGATACAGGTTTCAGGGAGGGTTATGAAGCGTGGTTTCTCGGAACACCAGAGAAACCTTTGTAGAGAGTAGAATAATTAACACCCTTTTCCTTAATCACTTAGTAGCATAGTAGGGGCTTTATTTTTTCTTTTTGAGCTATGCTACCCAGACCACGTAGAGTAAATATAATCATTCAAAAACTAGGGAGTCTTTATAAAACAGTCTGTAATCAAAACGAGGCGGCTGAATTAGGTCACGAACCCCCCACCCGACTGCTAGCTAGCACATCATAGGCTCCCACCGACCTGCTTCAGTTCGTTCCTTTATGACCGGATACATAACTTGTTGTGTATCTCGTTCACCATCTATCGTGTACATTGTGTATGATGGAGTTGTTGTACATTCCAGAATTAAAAGAAATGGCGACGTTACAGTATATGAAATATGGCGTTACAGTATAATATCTATGGCGCTGGTGTTCATTACAGAACAATACCTATGGCGCTGTCCTGCAGAACAGTACCAGTACGTTACCTCAACTCTGGAGATGTCATTATTCCATACACAACTGTGTGTGTACATTACAGAATAAATAAAATGGCGCCCAACGTTTTTTGTTTTGTTGCACGTTACAGTAAAATAAAATGGCGCCCAACGTGGGGCCTAGAATCTTAAACTTTGTTTTGAGGTTTTAGTCTCCAATAAATTTGTTTTTTTTTAGAGTTCAATTTTTTTTTTTTTTTTTCAGTGAGATTTTTAATGGTAGTGCAGTACAAGAACTATCTCTGCGAATAATTGTTGTACATATTCAGGAATTTTAGGTATTTGAGGAATGTAAGTTCGAGTATCCTAACCGAATATCAATGCATCAACCTTTTTGTTGGGGAGAGGGAAGTATCGCATTATTGTTAATTATTTCATTAAAATTTGCAGTGTAATATTGTTTATGGGGAGTGTTAACAAAGTTGTATTGAACAAACTAGTAACTGTGAGATTTATATATTAATTTGAATCTTTCGAATTAATATCCACTGTTACTAGATGAACCTGAAGTACTCTAAAGTAATTGTTGAAGAGTTGTTGATCACTCCAAATGAACAATGTTGTACTCAAATATACCATAGACCAGTTTTGTTATTCCAGTGTTAATTATTTCTGCTCGTTTACCTCAGCCTATTTCAGTGAACCATATAAGAGAATTTTCATTATGAATATATATAATTATAAATATTAGATTTTTTTTATTGGTTAGTCCAAAAGTTTGTTTTGTTTAAATTATTTTGTTGTATTGGTGAATGAGTTCGTTAATCATGTCGTTGCCAAGAACTCCACCTCATACCTCAGCGTCTATTGCGATCCCGTCGCCTAATCCAAACCCAACTATAGCTGGTGGGTTAGATCTAAAATGTCCTATTTGTATCGGTAAAATGGATGAAAAAGATCCATGTATGATTTTGAATCGTTGTAATCACATATTTCATAGAGCCTGTATAGAGAATAGCCTTGCGAATGAAAAAGAATGTCCAGTGTGTAAGCAAACTTGCGAATTGGAAGATCTACGAAAAATATCTTTTCCCGTCAAACAAAATATACAAAGACCTAAAAGTAAACTTCGTGGTGCTCATACTAAAGCATATCATACCAGAAGTGTGAGCAAGAATATTTTTCAAGAACCAAGTACTCCTATAGTCGATATTAGCACTAATGAAACGAGTGAGCAAAGATTATCACAGGAGGAAAATCTTTCTCAGATGGAGAATAACAATAATTTCGGAATAAGTCAAAATTTAGTAATCAACTATGATCAAATTAATAAAATGATAGAAACCAATTTGAATAAAGCCTTACAAAATTTCACCTTGTCACAACCGCAATCCATTGATGAGCATTCTGTTAATCAAATGATTGAATCCAATGTTCGTAGAGTTTTTAATAATTTAAACCTGGTACCTAATCGTGAAAGTCATAGGCAGGAGCCAATATCTTCTAATAGTCAAACAGCTCCTAGATATATTGGCAGTCAGAATAATGGTTATTATATCCCGGAAAGTAATCAGTCACAGAGTAGACAAGCAAATTTTGTTAATCATAATAACCGTACTCATTCAAATCAACAGTCCCCGAATAATTTGAATAGTTTCCGCACAAACTCAGTACATTCTCAGAATTCGAATTACTACAATGATAAAATAACCTCGATAATTCAGAACTGGAATTTGAAGTTTGATGGGTCAGAATCAGGATTAAATGTAGAAGAGTTTTTATACCGATTAAAGTCTTTAACCAAAGATAACTTTAACGGAGATTTTGGTATTATTTGTAAGAATTTACATATTCTTCTGGCTGGGAAAGCGCGTGATTGGTATTGGCGCTATCATAAGCAAGAAAATGGCCAGATCATCTGGAACGAATTCTGCGAGTCTATTCGTTCACAATACAAGGATTACCGATCTACATTTGACATTCGAGAAGAAATTCGAAATCGTAAACAAAAGCCTGGAGAATCCTTTGATGAATTTTTTGAAGCTATTTCGGCAATTATGGATAGATTACCGTCCGCATTTTCGGATATGGAACTAATCGAAATACTTACCCGAAACTTACGTCCCGAAATTAGGAAAGAACTGCTTTATGTACCTATTCACTCAATCGCACACCTCAGGAAATTAGTTCAAATGCGAGAAACCTTTTATGAGGACGAAAATGTACGACGAAATCTCAATAAAAGAAACATTAACCATCCGTTGGTACGACGACACATCGCTGAAGTCGATATGGAAGCTAGTGAATCTGAATGTAATTCCTCGGAGGTAGTCGTAGCTGCCATTCGGAAAACAGATTCCCTACGATGTTGGAATTGTGATAGAATTGGTCACGTGTGGGAAGATTGTTTATTTGAAAGAACTATATTTTGTTATGGCTGTGGGGCCAAAAATACTTACAAACCCCAATGTCCTAACTGTAAAGAAAGGAAATATTCAAAAAACTACCAACGTCCACCAATGAACCCCAACACTTAGCAGATCAGAATTGTGGAAAAATTGACGACGAACACAAACCATTACCACATCCTAACCTATTATTGAATTCTACTGATTTTAACCATTCCGATAAGAATATAACAATACTTAGATGTGACTTATCCAACGAAAACTCTAAAATTGAGAAAGACCTTTTTCCTAGATTACCATACCACAAGAAATGGGAACGATATCTTGAGAAACGGAATAAAATTTTCAATGATTTTCAAATAAATACCATACATGTACGTAAGAACCCAAAGAGATCAACACTACGGTTACGGAAGTTTTATAAATCTCGGAAATTATGTTCTAAATTGTTATTTTCCGCTGTTATTAACAGTGCAACAGATAATCGATTTTATGCAGGCGTTTCGTTTTTGGATTTTACGGAATATGGATTGTTAGACACAGGAGCTAGTATTAGTTGCATTGGCTCAGATTTAGCTCTTAAAGATTTTTCCAAATACTCAAATTTTTCAAAATGTAAACAGTATGTAAAAACTGCAGACGGAGTTTCTCAAAAAGTTATAGGTTGGTTAAATGTAAATGTCACTTACAAGAACACCACAAAACCATTAAATTTATTTATAATTCCATCAATATCTCAGAGACTGATACTAGGCATAGATTTCTGGAAGAAATTTGGTTTAATACCCAATACGATCGTGTCGGCTGATATAATAGATAAGTCTGTATTTAACATTAATTCGCCTGTTGTTACCACTCAGATACCGGATAACCCTGTGGACACTAGCGGAAAAAATGATTCCAGCGAATACTGTGATTTAACTGCAAGCCAAAGACATCAAATTGATACTGTAATTTCGTTATTTCCAAATTTTGCTACACAAGGACTAGGCAGAACAAGTTTAATAAGGCATTCAATAGATGTAGGAGATTCCAAACCAATCAAACAAAGATTCTATCCAGTTTCCCCCGCTGTGGAGAAGTTAATGTTTAAGGAAATTGATAGAATGTTGGCTCTGGGTGTTATTGAACCATCCAATTCGGCTTGGAGTTCCCCAATGAGACTTGTAATAAAACCAAATAAAGTTCGTCTTTGCTTAGACGCAAGGAAAGTAAATAGTGTTACTAAGAAAGACGCTTATCCGTTACCATCCATCGAAGGAATTTTTGCTCGGCTTCCGAAAGTGAATATTATTTCTAAATTAGACTTGAAGGATGCTTATTGGCAGATACCACTAGATGATCAATCAAAACCGGTAACTGCTTTTACTGTGCCAGGAAGACCACTCTACCAGTTTACTGTGATGCCATTTGGACTGTGTAATGCCCCGCAAACTATGTGCCGACTTATGGATGATCTTATTCCAGCGGATTTAAAGAATCGCGTATTCGGATACCTTGATGACCTAATCATTTTATCTGAAAATTTCGAAGAGCATCTTGGTATATTAGTGCGCATATCTGAACAATTTCGCAAAGCCAATTTAACATTGAATATTGACAAAAGTAAATTTTGTGTGAGGAAAGTTAAGTATTTAGGCTATATTATAGGAGATGGCGGTATTATTACGGATCCAGAAAAAGTTAGTGCCATTCGTGATTGGCCGGTTCCCAAAAATATTAAACAAGTACGAGGATTTTTAGGCTTGGCCGGATGGTACCGACGATTTATTAAGAATTTTTCAAGTATTGTTTTTCCGATCACCGAAACCTTAACTTCGAAAAAGAAATTCAATTGGACTCCAGAAGCACAAGCAGCTTTCGAGCACATTAAAAACGTATTATCATCAGCACCCGTATTAAGTAATCCCAATTTTGATAAGAAATTTTATGTCCATTGTGATGCTAGCGATGTAGGCATAGGAGCCGTACTTGTCCAACTAGATGAAAACGACGAAGAAAAGCCAATTGCATACATGAGCAAAAAGTTGAATTCCGCACAAAGAAATTACAGCGTTACTGAACGAGAGTGCTTAGCAGCAATTGAAGCAATACAAAGATTTAGATGTTATTTAGAGCTTCAAGAATTCGAGGTAATAACCGATCATTCGAGTCTTGTATGGCTAATGAGACAGCCTAATTTAAGTGGCAGATTAGCTCGATGGGTGTTAAAACTCCAGTCGTATAAATTTACAATTAGTCATCGAAAAGGCAAGGAAAACGTAATACCAGATGCACTTTCTAGAATACCAATTGAGGAAATTTCTTCGTTAGATAATTCAGAACCAGAAATTGATTTAAATTCTCCTTATTTTGATAGTGAAGAATACAAGAAGTTAAAAGAAAAAGTGGAGAATAATAAACAAAATTACCCGGATATCAAAATAGTTGATAACTATATTTATATTAGAAACGAACATTATGATGGTACTGAATACCAGGAAAATTTAGCGTGGAAACTGTGGGTTCCAAACGAATTACGTCACTCGGTGATTAGTCGATTTCACGATTCAACCATTGCTTCACATGGAGGAATGTATAAAACTTTAGAATTGATAAAACGTACTTTCTTTTGGCCAGGAATGGTAAAAGATGTTAGAACTTTTGTGCGAAGCTGTGAAACTTGTAAAACCACAAAACACCCTAACTTCATCATGAAGCCGGAGATGGGTAAGCAGATTGTAACTATTCGACCCTTTCAGAGATTATACGTTGATCTAATCGGACCGTATCCACGTAGTAAATCAGGACATATCGGAATTCTAATTGTGCTTGATCATTTAACCAAATTTCAATGGCTACATCCCTTGAACAAATTTACATCTGTTCCTATTAAAGAGTTTTTGGAAAAACAAATATTTCATGTATATGGTGTACCGGAAGTAATTGTAAGTGATAACGGATCCCAGTTTAAAGCGAACGACCTGAATGCCTTTTTCACCTCATTGGGGATACAGCATACGTATACGGCTGTATATTCGCCTCAATCCAATGCATCAGAAAGAGTAAATCGATCTATTATAGCTGCTATAAGAGCTTATCTCAAACAAGACCACTCGAAATGGGACGAAAACTTAAGTGCCATTAGCTGTTCGCTTAGAAATGCATATCATCAATCCATTAAAATGTCACCTTATCACGCTTTATTTGGACTTAATATGATCACACATGGATCTGCTTACGGAATACTGAGAAATTTAAAATTGTTGGATGAACCAAATATTAATCTATCTAGAGAGAACAATCTACAATTAATAAGGACGGATATACAGAAATATTTGAGACGTGCTTATGAACAAAATCAGCGAACATATAACCTAAGGACTAGACCAGAAACGTTCCACGTCGGTCAAGAGGTATTAAGAAGAAATTTTGTGCAAAGTAGTATGGAGAAACATTTTAACAGCAAATTAGCACCAGTCTTCGTGAAGGCGAGAGTTAAGGAGAAATTAGGAAGACATTATTATGCATTGGAAGATTTAGAAGGAAAGCCAGTTGGTACCTACCATGCTAAAGATATTCGTTCATGAGGTTCCCCTTCACGATTGCTAACGAGTTATATTTCACAGTTAGACGAAAATTAACGGCAACTTAATGAAATCGTCCTTTTTCTTCCTAACATGATGGGCAATTGCCTCATGTTATGCAGTTTGTGGTGAACGATTAAGAAGGATCGAAAAAAAATTTTTTTTTTTTCTATAAAACCATAACATCCACCCATTAAGTTCAATGGAGCATATATATACTCGATAACCGAGTAAAGTAACCATTAGCTGTCATGAAACTATGTCAGCACAGTACATTTCTGACAGTAGATATTTTTTCGTTAAGCCTGTATTGCCACAGTGTTCTCTGCATGTATGAAACTGCCAGATCGTATTAACAATGCTGCCAAGTTGAATTTGCATATTGCTATTGTCGAAGTAATTAATTTAAATAACTTTGCATTTTACTTATTGATAAATGGAATAAGAAAGAGAAAAAAATATAGAGAAAATCCAATTGGGTTTTCATAATTGATATCTGCTATTGAGCAAATGCAATAAACATACACATATTTTATTAGTATTCGGCCGGTCAGTTCGTAATGTTGCCACCGACTGATCGAAAGGAAAGAGAAATTTTCAGGCAACTCTACTTAACGATGAAATTACAGACGCTTCGTTCTATTTACCTAAAATTCTTCTCGAAAAGGGTATAAAAGCTTCAGCAGACAGCAAAACGGTCTCTCTTTTTCTCTCTTTTTATCGTTGGAGATACATAACACAATTAATTCTTGTTCAATTTTTAATCTAATTAAAGTAAATAAAGTAAGAGTGTGTAAATTTTTTTTTCTTTGTGCGGGTAATTGTTGAAAGTTTGTGAGGTATTAGTGTTGCGGTAATTCGCAGAGAAACGAAAGCTAGCGGCCTAAAGACCACCTCTTAAGAGAAAAACCACAACGGTACAGCGTGATTATCCTAACGGTACCCTCCAAAAGGGAATTTGACCGTTAGGGTATTGATTGGGCGCGTCCACTAAAATGGCCGCCTCCAATCCAAATCCTACACATCTTTAACCGTCCATCATGTGCATCATCCCCATAACCTCCAACACACAACAATAGCACCATACTTACCATAACCTTCAAAGTCACCCGCAACATCTCTAAACTTCATCTGATCCATCTCGAACTGCATCTACAACATACTCACCATATTCTCCAGCTATAATCCAATGCACCTGTAAAATTCTATAATCTCATCGCTAACCGTACATCAGGTGCATCATCATCATCATAACCTCAAATGCACCACAATAGCACCATACTCACCATAACCTCAAATGCACCACAATAGCACCCTACTCACCATAACCTCCAAAGTCAACAGCAACATCTCTAAACTTCATCAGATCCATCTCTAACGGCCTCTACAACATACTCACCATCTTCTCCAGCTATAAGCCAATTCATCTGTAAAATTCTATAATCTCATCTCTAACGGTACATCATGTGCATCATCATCATAACCTCAAATTCCCAACTATAGCACCATACTCACCATAACCTCCAAAGTCAACACACAACATCTCTAAACTTCATCTGAGGCATCTCTAAAGGCATCTATGAACATACTCACCATATTCCCCAGCTATAATCCAATTCATCTCATCATCTCTTTACCTTAAACTTCAAAGTCACCAGCCACATCTTTAAACTTCATTTGATACATCTCTAAATGCATTTATAAGCATAACATTTTCTTAGGAAGTATTTGTATTTGTATTGATGTCAGGTTTAACACCTTTATTCTCCTCCCTTAGAGTCACCAGCATCGACACGGAGAGGCCTCATCGTCATCGCTGCTGAACACTCAGGGGTAAGTCTATTCCATTATTGTAAATTTTTTTTTATTTTACTATCCTTACATTTTGCATATGTATGCGTTTAAGATTAATTTTTATTTTACACCATATTCAATAAAGTAAAGAACAGAGTTCTTAATGCACCAATCTTACCAATAAATCGTGTTTGTGAATGGCAATTCGTTTCGGTGGTGCATCAGGAATGTTTTCTTTATTTTGTCGTGATACGTAATCATACTTACTCGTTTGAATTAACGTTCATTAACCAATTTTTGTTCTTCCGGCTATTCGCGTATTCAATATATTTTCTTGTTGGTATCCTTATGATCCCAACATGGCGATTATCTATGAAATCCTGAATATGGTGGAAAGCAACTCAAAATTTATAATTAACAAATCTATTATCCCTAGAGTATACGTATAAGTACAATTTTTATAGTTTCCCTAACCTAAATTTAATATCCTTTTTATATATCTATACCTATATCTCTTACTATTGCAAATGTCCTTTATATCTTATAAGTTAGAATTTTTTCTTTTTCGGTTCAATTGAATTAATGTTGAAATCATTTCCCTTTTAAGTGTGTATCACATCTATAGATCTTTTTGTTAATTTTTAACCACTGAATTGAGCAATGGATTTTAAGATTTAATTTTATCTACTAATAAAAATTTTGTTAACGTCTAAATGACTTGTTAGACCTTTCACTTACATTCTCTTATGTGCAGTAACTGAGGTAGGCTGGTAACACTTGTGGGATCCTACCAACAACTTACGCTTGTAGGATACAGGTTTCAGGGAGGGTTATGAAGCGTGGTTTCTCGGAACACCAGAGAAACCTTTGTAGAGAGTAGAATAATTAACACCCTTTTCCTTAATCACTTAGTAGCATAGTAGGGGCTTTATTTTTTCTTTTTGAGCTATGCTACCCAGACCACGTAGAGTAAATATAATCATTCAAAAACTAGGGAGTCTTTATAAAACAGTCTGTAATCAAAACGAGGCGGCTGAATTAGGTCACGAACCCCCCACCCGACTGCTAGCTAGCACATCATAGGCTCCCACCGACCTGCTTCAGTTCGTTCCTTTATGGCCGGATACATAACCTGTTATGTATCTCGTTGACCATCTATCGTGTACATTGTGTATTATGGAGTTGGTGTACATTCCAGAATTAAAAGAAATGGCGACGTTACAGTATACGAAATATGGCATTACCGTATAATATATATGGCGCTGGTGTTCATTACAGAACAATACATATGGCGCTGGTGTACATTACAGAAATTAAACTGGCACTGTCCTACAAAACAGGACCGGTACGGTACCTCAACTCTGGAGATGACATGATTCCACACACAACTGTGCGTGTGTACATTACAATCCCATATTGATGTTAAAACTAAATTTAAACTTTGCTTAAGTAGATGTTTTACTTTTATTTCTTGTATCTTGTTATTGGTATTCAGATGTCGATACAATATCTCACCACATCTCTTATACTTGGTATTTTCTTCCAAGTATTTTTCATTTAAAGCGTGTGGCACTGTACAAGCCCACCCCGTAAGTGTTTGTTAATTAATTAAAATGTCATTGAATAGCAGAAACGTGCTGAAGTTCTCAATGATTTCCGAAGAAATTAAAATCCTCCCATTTACTTACAAGCAACACAAATTTTTTTTTTTTTTTTGAAACGAAAGTTGAATATTTTTTTAAAGTATTTTGTTTTTCAACACTAATCAGAAAGTCACTTCAGAAGTTGAAGATGTAAGCAAGAGAGTATAATTATAGAAATCCTGGGGGTGAAAGTAATTCAAATAATTCAAGAAATACTAAGGCAATAAATGTTACAGAAACAATTTGTTCCACAATCGCTCTTAACGTATATGAAACACAGTAACAAGGAATATAATTTATTAAAAATATTGTGCAGTAGAAACAATAATTTCCCAATAAATATTCCTCGTTTTTTACGTACCCACAAAAATTATCCATTATAACATTTTTCGTATGAAATTCGTTATTAAATTATGTCTGTGATATAAAGGAATGTGTGATAAATTCTCCAGCATAAAAGTCACACACAGATAAATCTGATTTCAATGTTAACCCTATGTGAGCCAGCATTAAAGAATATAAAAACTTAACTGGTCTAAACTGTGGCTTGTGACACTCTTGCTTGCGTCTTACAATTCTATTTGCATTCTGTTATAGAATTTAGCTACAAGTTTACATAATACAATATTTTCTGTACTGGCAGAGGTAAAAAGAGTATATTGTAGTGGGAAGTTCATTAAATTCATAGTTGAACCAGAAGCCTCTACATTCTCATAGCAGCGATATCTACAAAAAGCTTTGAGCCGTTTGCTCGGTTTGTACACATACTCTGTAATGATCAGAGATATCTCTACTCCATATGCAAATCCTATACCTTTAGATAGGCAATGCTTAACTAGAACTCCTCTAAGAGCTCCCATCTAGCGCTTGCTCATGAATAGCATCTATTTCATTTCTAAATCGTTGAGCTTTTGCTATACGCTCTTGCAATCACACAATCCATTCTACATCCGCACGCTCGAATTACAAGTGAATTAAACTTTTCCTCAATGATTTCAAAAAAGAAGCCTGTTAGTGGTTTCACTAACTTCTCCTCTGTTGTAGCTTCTAAAGTTGATCCTGATCTTGTGAATTTATCTGCAACTACATTTCTAAAAAGTCCTTCATATGTGAAAGTTACTTAAACTACAGCCTTCATTTGATTTTATATTTTAAAGGTTTAATTTTGTCTATGTGAAGATTGTTTGCTCCCCTCAACTGATAACGCTGGCAAGTCAAAATATTTAAAATAAAATAAAAATTAAACCTAAAATAAGGAAATAAATGAAGAAAAAAGAAAATTTATTTCAGATTCTTTTATTGTGTTCCGTTTCCACATGCAGGTGCTGGTATCGTTGTCTTTTGTGCTACTGCTGTTGCTACCGTTTCCTTCTTACGGCAGGGTTCCCTTTAAATTTTATTTGCAATCATCCAACCAACAAGCCAACTAATATCTACACAAAGTCTTATATACTTTCATACATACATATATACATACGACAAGATATCAAAATAAACTTCTGGCACCTAAACAGAAAAAAAGGAAACGTTTTTAATGTCCCTGTGACTCCTTTGTGGCACAAGCTGCCACTCATTCTCCAACGAATTTAATGGTGTTGGTGGTGGTGGTGGTGGCGTTGAAATAAATTTTATTTGTTTTCGTTACAGGTTTTTTTTTCTTTTTGATTTTCTTTGTGATAAAATTTCATGGAAAAAACTTAAATTTTTTTAAATTTAATCTTTTTCATGAAAGATTTTTAGCGCTGCAAGTGCTTAACACAGATTATTTCTAAGTAAAAACGAAAGAAATTCTATTTTTAAATACCAAAAAAAAGGATCCTTTTTACGTTGGCCCCATAATTTTAGAAATATTATAAGAAGTGTTTCACTAAATGAGGACACAGTGTATGAATTGCGGAATAAGTATGTAAAAAATGTTATACATATGCAAGGAGAACATGATATAAACGTGTTGCTGCTTATCCTCATTTTGTTAAGTGTGTTTTAACACTTGCAACACATATTTTTGAAGCAACAGAATATTTTCTGTTTCAAACATTGTGTTCTAAGCGCCTGCTGATGTAAAGCGTTTTGTGTTTCTTTATTTTTAGTTATGAATGCAGTGTAGAGAGAAATATTTTCACTCACATTCATCATTATAATGCGAATAAGAAATGTTGGTTGATATTTTATTTCGTATTTATCTTCTCGTGTAAAACATTCTTAAATGTTAAACGTCTAAACAAATACGAACGCTTATACCAGGAGGGTAAAAGGTAAATCTATCTTAAATTTTGTATATGAAAGCCATTCTAGTAGGTAGCGTGGTGGCTTATTGGACGTGAGGCTACTGTTCAAACTTCAGGTCAGACATCTCGAAAAAAACGAAATATGAAAACATATTGCTACGGCGATGTCCGCTCAGCTGAGTTTTGGTAATAACTCTTGGAGTAAAATTAAATTGTCATGAAAAGTTTCTCAAAAGTCTAACATTCGAAATCGACTTTAAATTGGAGGTCCTGACAATGATGTTTAAAATTAACACACACACAACATAAGTGGTGTAAGAAGCTAGGTCGTACTCCAAACTAATGGGATGTAATGTATGTATGTGTGATACAACAGCTCATCTGACCCGAATCAAAATTACAATCGTTAGGCAGCAGTTAAGCACTCTACTTACTGGACTATCAAGACAACCTATAATCTGATAAGCCTGAACTCAAACTTTTGACCAATTTGACTACAACAAGTTTTATTTTCTATTTCTTTTAAAACCCTTAATATTTACAGTTTTTTCCTATTCGGAGCTCAGCTTTTTTATAACATAATGGCCTTTGTAATGTAAAATATGCATATAAGTCAGATCATTGTTAAGAAATTAAATTCGAAAATTGTTTTCTGTAAAAAAAACACTAGGTTTCAAGAGTTTTGAAGAACAGTTTCAAGTCAATTGATTTCGATTCAATTGTATAGAGCCTGTACAGAGTTTTTTAAAATTATATTTCACTAGATTTGCTGTTTATTCTTATGATCTGGTAAACGAAGTAGAAGTCTTTGTAAGGTTCAAACCTATGCTCACAGAGGCTCTTGTTTTAAAAAGTGATTGCCTGGTCTTAGCTATAACTTTATCTGTACAAAACCCCATACAACCATGTATACGACTAATATCCAGTGAATGATCTGTTGCAACTCACTACACTGAAACTAGAATGGTATGTTGTTTAGGAGAGTAAAATTGGTTTGTATCTGCAATAATTATGTTATGCACGAAATCTAGTCTGCATATCAGTTGAATAAAAGCAAGCAGTATTCCTGCGAAACTTCCTCACGATAAGTGTGATCGATTGTAAGAAAATATAGCAACCATGTTGCTGACGGAGTTGGCACATCTAAGCAAAAATTAAATCGCTCAGCTTCATACCGTTAATTATTGCGATTGCAATGGATGAAGAGACTTTACCTGGGCAGCCTGTACGTTTGACACATTAGGTGTTTATATGGTCGCAATTAAATTCTGCCACCCACTTGATTACATGGCACAGCATTGCTTTACTAGCTTAGCCTTGGTTTTAATGATGATTTTGCACAAAATAATATTGAATGAACACAAGAAATTCACTTCTATTCAATTACTCCATTATTTACATGTTTTTTCAAAAAGAATCCCTGTGAAACAAAAGCTGCATTATGCAGGTAGTTCAAATTGTACATAAGTGATGTGTCAGACATAGTCGCCATAGCATAGTAGGTAGAGGACAGATGTCTCCAACAAAAGCGAAATATGAAAAAAATATTTCTCCGTCGACTTCCTCTCATCAGATTTCTGTCAAAAACCCTTTGGAGTAAATAAAAAATTGCCATGAAATGTTTCTCTGTTCGGATTCGACTATTAGCTGTAGGTCCTACCACTCGTGTATAAAATAAACACATAACACTATGTGGAGTGAGAAGCTAAGTCGCAACCCAGGCTGAAGGGTTCCACAGACACCTGTCCATAGGAGAACTGTTTTCCATAACTTTATATGATTTACATCTTTGCCTTGCTATGTCACTTTATGGAAATAAAATGGAGTACAAAAATGTTTTTACTTGCTGTAGCTAAACGACTTCACAACCTTTATTTTCTTTTTCAATTTCTTTCCACACAGTTTATAAATGAAACTCTTCCTGTGTATTTTCTTTATCATCAAATTGTAATCAAATTTATTACAAAAGTAAAGAAACTTTGCCACCTTAAAAAGGCACAGAAAAAATAGAAGAAGAAAAATTTTTAAGCTTTCAACATTGCCGATAAAAAAACGTTTACAAACAGGTAAAATAACGTTAAGACTTAAAACTGGTAATGGTACCGATACCAGTACTAGCACTGCTGTTACAAAGAATTATATTATTTGAGAGTGTTACGGATAAACACCTACAAAGATAATACAGAGAGTATATTTACATGGCTTCATGTAAACGTAAAATATGTATACTTCCCCTTTCCTCTCTTAGAAATATTTATTACGTACAGTTTAAAGGTACTTTTTTCTCGTTATTTTTTAAGAAATTCCTTTATGGTACTTAATTTAATTTCTTTTTTTTTTTTTGGTGTAAAAGTATGTGTTTGTACTTGTAGCAGGTGAGTGTTTGCCTTGTTAACATTTTAAATGCCATCAAAGGAAACATGTTGGAATGTTTTCCTGTATTTAGCCGAGCTACACAATAAAGAAAAGAAATGGCGGCACTTAAAAAAAGGCCACCCAATGTAAAAGAAATTCACGAAAAAGAAAATAAAAAGAAAAATAAAGAAAAATAGCAAAAATATGGTTACAAAAGAGAACGTTTTAGCCGTATTTTTTAGTGCCTTTTAATACTTTGTATTTATTTCCTTATTTTTTGGCTAAAACGTTCTGTTAAGGCTAATTTGTTTTTTCCTCCGTTTCTACTTTATCTCGCCTTTGGCTTTGGCTAAAATTTAATTTTCTTTGTGTTATTTTTCTTAGTTTTTGTACGTTAATATAAAATATTTAACCGTAATAAGGGAAAGGTAATTAGGGAATGTTAAAAGATAAACGGAGAATTATTTTAGAAAACAAATGAAACAGAACATAAAAGATTGTAATTTAAATAGGCTTCGTTTTTATTTTCACACTTTTCTTTTGACCACAATAAAATGAAAGTGAATATAAAAATTGCGGTTTATCAAAGGCTTAACTAATGATACTGTTGGGATTATAAGAAATGAAAGTAAATTTGGTTATAAAAGCGTAAGGACTTAAAACATAATGAATGGTTTGTCAAAAAATTATCAGCTTGAAATGAGTCAGTAGTTGTGAAACTAATTGTTGTTTCCACCCAATGTAAAGGAGAAAAATACGGGCATTCACTAATAGACCATCAAAGGCCATTAAGCACAATTTTGTGATCCGTATTTTGGCATTCGTACTACATTATTCTAATCAAACTTTAAAGGATTCATGAATAGTCCATAAAAATAATTTTTATTCTTGTCCTATTGATGTACTTAGGTACTTGGGCCACACGATCTACTACACTGCCTCTAATCACTACACGAGAGCATTTAAAATGCCACTTCCAAATCAGCCGCATTGGCAAATGTCAGTATGTTTTTTCAGTGAATAGTATACCACACGCACAGATTCCAAGTAGGGGTTTTGATGATTTATTCTCCTCTGTAAAGAATCAAGGATTCAAATACGTAATTTGACGATTCATTCTGCTTATTACGGAATCAAACTATTGGACGTGAGGCGAACCCTAGTCTGAACAAATGTTTATTCAGTTTACAATGCTTTGTCAGAAAGTCGGTTACTATTACCAGGCTAGGCACTTTAATACATACATGCAGAATTGGTCATTACCACTCTTCAGTCAGAACTACGACCCAGTTTTTAATGCCACCCCTGTTCTGGGTGTTAATTTTATACATGAGAGAGGGGGGCGAGCGTCTCCCATAGTTTAATATTGATTCTGAGCGACTTGTTTTCTTTTGAGAAATTTTTTCCTGGTAATTCTTATTTACACTCAAGCTTTTTACCAGAATATTTCATTTTGTTCGAGATGTCTGACCTAGGTTTTGAACCACGACCTCACATCTAATAAACTAACATACTACGTACTAGACTATAGGGACAGTTTAATTTAAGACTCTACTCTCATTTAATTATAAGCCCAAGGCAAGCATTAGTTGATATCGAGAAAAGTCTTGGTATCTCTCTATACCGCCCCACCATAGAAAGGTTTGGTGCTCGTCAGCGGATTGAAGCCGTCCTGTTACCAAAATCGTAGATTTTACTAGTCCTGTTCTAGGTAAAGTTAATGAGGAAGACGTTAGTCACTCGACTTATTAGGACACCTGGCTTCCAGATGAATTTCTTATCAGATTTGTCTTCCGTTATCCTAACTATAGTCTCTAAAGCTCTGGTTTTTGCTACAATGACAAATGGGCTTTAATACTATAGAGCCGCTGTAGAACAAGTTCGCGTTGGCCTGGTTGTACTTGCAGAGGTCAGTCTATCCATCTTATCTAATTCATTTACTTATTAAATAATCCTTTAGTTAGGATTGCAGCCTGGCTTCTCTTAACAAGTATATTGTGTGTGCTAATTTTATATATGAATGGCGGGACGTACACTATAACGTTGACCCCAAAGGACAGATTTGCCAAACTTTTCATGGCATTGGAATTTTTATTACAAGAATGTCGCCAACAAGTTGTTTTTGTATATTTCATGTGTGAGCTGGTGTTTGAATCACCGGCTCTCATCTTACAAGTCAACACACTACCTTCTAGAGTGCTGCAACTTTGTTTTGCGCTATTTTGAAATTCAACCGGTTTGCCTCATCAATAGCTCTTTAAATCACAATTTTCATGTTAGATACCCCAGATCTTCAGACAAGTCTTTTGTGTATCATTATACAATAGTATAATTGGCTTTTCTTGGAATGCTCTATATATTAATAAACCACTTCAGTTTACTGATCAGAGTTATTCCCAGAAACTTTACCTCCATTTTCTGTAAGGAAGAAGAAGATTTCACAAATAAGATTGACTGGGTCACATACATCAAAAGCATGCCGATGGTGTGCGGATTTGTTGTGAAAACTATGGAATCGAACTATGCAAAATGGTAGTGCAAAATTCATTAATGAATTAAGTTTTGTTGCTTGAAATAAATCTAAATAATTGTACTTTCACCGTTCACAAACATTCATACAGTTGTAAACATGCCACTAAAATAATGGCATATAAAACGCAGGTTAAGGCCACTTAGAACAGACATTCAAACTTAATTATTATAATGCGTTTCAACTTAGTTTCCAAACGAATATTGCACAAACCATCAAATGCTAGCTAATTAGTAGCTACATATACTTTTAAAAACACATTCAGTTTAAATTCTTAAATTTACCACAATAAACTTTTTATTCTCACCCCAAGTGGAGCTTTAAAAACATTATCAGTTTTGGGGTATTTAAACGTTTCTAAAATACACAAATTTTGCCTATTAAGCGGCCAATTATACCCGAACAAACAACGAAAAAACGAAAACACAATGCTAATTTCTTTCCAACAAACGTATATATATATAAAGCACATTCGTATACATAGGGCGAAAAAGATAGGCAGTAAAAGATACCAAAACAACACAGTCACATTAAGTCCAAATATTTATGACTCCATGAATACTTAACCCTTTGTGGCCAGAATGTAATGATAAAACAAAACTCATTTTAAAAAAATTTTAAAAAAAGTAAAAACAACGAAACCATAAACAAAAAGAAAAATAATGCTGCTCTTTTAGCCAATAAGGAAAAGAAGTGTTAAAAATGTATATAAGCACTCAGACACACACTCTTATATGCATATACCCATATAGCCATACCAGTGATGCATGGCATAGAGTAGCCAGGCCGTTAAGAGACTGTTTGATAAATTTATGTCTGTTCGTTTATGGTCTACTGGAACAAACCAATAAAATTGGTAAAAAAAAACATGAAATTAATGTGTGCTCAAGAGAAATTGTGTATGCGTATGTGTATGCATATCAGATGGGTCATATGAGATGCAAAAAGTATCAAGTCTGTAAAAAAAAGGTTATCGAAAAAGCATAAATTCAGCTTTATTAGCAAATAATTTAATGTTTTCGTAATTGTGTAGAGATATGCAAAAAACAACAACAATTTTAGTGGTACATTTTTAATACAGTATCTTTAAAGCGAAAAGTATTTCGTGTGTGGCTTAATTTTTACTGCCTTTTCTTACTCCACGGTTTCAAACAGATGTGTACGATATTCATTGGCATATGTATGTTTAGGCAATTTAGCGTTTATACGAATGTATGTATATATGTGCAAGACATTAATTTCAATATATGACGCTCATAAATTTATTTCTAAAATATTTTGCACACAATAAAGCAACATTCATTCAACCATTTACCGCACACGCTCACTCTCTCTCTGCCTAACACATCGTTATTAGGCAAATAAACAAACACAAATTTTGTTTACGTCGGCAAAACAGACGCACACACATACACACACTCTACTTAATTAGATAAAATGGCAAAATTAAATATTTAAATTAACGGCATTAAATTGAATTCGAGAACAACAACAAAGGCAAACAAAGCAACGAAAAAAGGAGGGAATTTTGCTTAATAGAGTAATTATTAGTCGACAACATGCTTCAATGGCCACAACAACCAACAACGAACCCGAAAACAATAACAACTAATGGCATAATTTCATTTAACGGTAAAGAATTTTTCTTTTTTTCTGTTGATTTTAATGAGATTTTGAGGGATCGGTTACAAAAACATTAAAATTTTTCTCGTTCCTATTTGTTTTTTTTTTGTTCTTATATTAATGGCCACACATGAATTTAATTGAATATTTTATTACAATTTTGCGTATTCCCTTTTATGTTACAATGTATAAAACAATACTCACACATATGTATGCTTTACATTGGGTTTAAAACCTCAGGGACAGTTCCTTTCTGGACTCTCTCTCTCTCTCTTTTGCTGCTAACAGTGGTGTGTTGGTGAACCTTTTTTCTTTTTCTATACAAACAGGGAAAATGTTTGTTGTCGTCTAACCACAATACTTGATTTACTGCTAATATATTGGCACATAAAAAGGAAATTATATTTTTCTCTTCGTATGCTTTTCTTTGCTATTTTAGTTCAATTTCTCCTTTGCATAGCTTTTGTGGCACAAAACATAAAAATGTAATTGAATATCCACACTCAAACCCATGGTGAAAGGATGGTGGCAAAACGTTTGTGAACGTAAAAGAATTGTCCATGCCAATTTCATGAATTATTTTTAGTCTTCTCCTTTAAATTCATTGCCATTTTCTCTATATTTCCTAGCAATTGTGGTTTTTTGGATTCCTAACACATACAGTTGCAGTAAATTTTTAGTTGAAAGCGCCAACTAAGCTCTTTACTCTTCTACTGGATTTCACGAAAAGATATGAATTTTGTTCAACAACCCTATGGCGTATGAGTTATGTGTTGGGTATTAAAAAATGCCAATACGTGCAGTGTGAAAATGATATGTGCCGGTTGGATATTAGGAAAGATTAGGTGAACTATTACGGGCAGGGCTGGTCTAGATCTACGTCGGAGTGTTAGCTCTGCTATCATAAAGCTCACTTGAGCACGCATAGCTGCCCGATGTGATGCCACAGGTGGACGCAGTCCCTGTATTGACCAAGTTCCACCAAAATCAGGGAAGAGGAAGAAGTTGGTTAGCACAGGGGCTGCACAACGGGCTTGTCTGAGGTACAAATAAATCTTTAACATCCATAAGCGAAATTATATAGGCGGGCAGTGCAAATCAATAAGGTAGCACATGATGGTATCTATCAATGTTGTCCGTAAATCTACCAAACTCTCCAACTATTTAGAACCCTGGTGAAACCATGTAGTCTGCCAATGTTCGTAGACATCAGGTCA
The DNA here is from genome assembly GCA_930367235.1 of Sarcophaga rosellei. Taxonomy (NCBI): domain Eukaryota; kingdom Metazoa; phylum Arthropoda; class Insecta; order Diptera; family Sarcophagidae; genus Sarcophaga; species Sarcophaga rosellei. The sequence continues at coordinate 35,938,008 of OV884019.1, forward strand.
GCAAATCTGATCAGAAATTATAAATCTATAAGAGACTTTGTAGCAGATTTCTGAAAATAACTCTGAGAGTAAATAAAAATTGCCATGAAAACGTTTCTGAAAAGTCTGTCATTCGAAAATGACTTTAAAACAGTAGGTCCCGCCACTCATATCTAAAATTAACACACAGAAGTGATGGGAGAAACTAGGTCGTAACCCTGACTGAAGGATTATAATGATCAATTATGTATGTTATGTATGTGTGAATAAGAAATTTTATTAAATAAAGTCATATTAAATAAAATAAAGCGTTTTAAAGAATGCAAACTTAAACAATAATTGTGTTTTAAATATGAGTAGTTTGCACCTTTTTTTTTAAAGAATTTAAAGCTTTAAGGCCTCATAATTTTATTCCCTTTATATTCTGTAGACAATGCAAAAAACAAGCAGCATTATAAATATGGAATGGGAAAGGGCATGTAATACGTAAAACACAGTGTAGCTAATTATGCGGAAACGGAAACGATGTGTAAACAATTTTACATGCGACAAAAGTAGCAGTAGAAAAAACGGCAACAGAAAAAAATGGCAACACAATAATAACATGTTATAAGTCAAAAAGATAAAAGAAAAAAAAAAAACAAAAACGAAGACGGAAGTCAATAGTGGTGGAAACGATGGTGTTTTAGGCGATAATAAAATATAATAAATACTAACAACTACAAAAAAAGAACAAAAAATAATAACAGAAAGAATTTATGATTTATGATGATAATAATTCTGTTTAACAACAACAACAAGATCCTGTAGGAAATACGTAAGCCTATTAATGGCGAATACTTTAATTAATTTAATTTTTAATTAATCCTGCATTCAAGCGATCAAAAATATTTCACATTTAGCGAATGAAGTTTCCTCGGACTCTTTTTTTATTTTCAAACTCAAAATAAACTTGCCAACAATATGGTGGTAGAGTCTGGAAGACAGTAATTATGATGAATGCTATCTTTGTGATTGATTGATTTGACTTTCAAATGTTCCAATGTAGGTAAGGCATTTCAAATAAGTAGTGAAACAAAAGGTCTAAGAATCTCAAATCGAAATATTTTCCTTGGCCAATTGACGTTTTCAAAATGTGAAATTACACTTTTGAAAATCTGCTCATAGAATAAAATGTAAAATGGTTGCATTGCATGATAGGTGACATTTGTTGAAACAACTTTACTGGTCAATTCACAATCTCCATTTGTAGGCCAACTAAAGTCGGTATCCATAACGAGACGTCGAACTCTGAGTAGAGGGTTAGGAGTTTTCCAGGCACATAAAATATGATAAAATTCGGTACAGCCTTTGAGTTATTCCAGCCTCATGTACGACAATTTTGTTTGTTAATGAAATCCTCCTCTCAGAAAATTCTCTGAAAGTAAATAAAATTGCAATGAAAAGTTACTAATAACTCTGTGTCGACTTTAAACTGTAGGTCCCGCCACTCATGTATAAAGTTAACATACACAAGAAACAGTGAGCGCCAAAAGTGAGGAAACACCACGAGAAAAGTAAATGAGAATAGTCGAATAAATTTCCAAAAATAAAAACATTTATTTATTACTTATAAAATGTTAAAACAAAAACAACAATTCATGATAAAGGAACTTTTTATATACATAATAGAAAATTTAAAATTATAGTGGGTGTTGACTCACTTATGGCGCTCACTGTAATTTTGAATAAAAGCAAGAATCAGTTATGTATGTCCGAATCCATTAGCATTACGAATGATAAGGTGCACACTGAAAGGTCTTTCGGTTTATTCTACTAGGCTATAAAATTACGTATAGACAGCCTGGATAAGTTAGAGGTTGAGTGTCGGGCACCACCAAAGTAGCCAATGGCAAAACTTTCAAAACAAAAGGAGAAGTTCTGGTGGTGTACTGAAATGGAAGCGTTTCACGATTAGACTGACAACAAGTTCAAGCTACAAAAGTCCCACTGGTAGTGCAGAAAACTGCTATATTAAAGACAGGTTTACTGAAACTGTACTGAATTCCTTGAGTGGAAGTATGGGGAAGGCTTTTACGAATAGTTATGCTCGTTTAGCAGTCTTCCTTAGTTTATTTGTGACACAGACTTCATTGCATGCATTTCATTTCATACTCTTTTTCTTAGGTGTCATAATGAGTCCAAGTGTTATGATTAGAATCGTAAGCTTTAAGAGTCTATTCAATGTAAATGGCTTCTAAAATATTGTTTATAAAATTTTGTTGATACTTCTGAAATCAAACCTTTATTTTAAATTGTCCATCAACGGGCTCTTTTTTTAAAATTATACCTATGTTTTCAACACCCCCCAATTAAAAAATGTGTAACCACTCCTAAAACTTTTATGCCACTTTAATATTCAAATGTTGTTCGAGAAAAAGTTTCTACCACTTTACTTAATATATTAAGCACACTTATAAGCCATTTGAAAGCAACACGAAACAGCTGTCATTTTCTTACGCCATGGCAATTAGTTGAATTAATTATTCTACCTTTTGACATTCCTTAAAACAATTAGTAACACAAGTACAGTTTTCTCTAAACACAGCAAACATTATTTATTATTTAACATCTGTTTAATGACTACAACAGCAACGGTGTGTGTGTGTATTCATGTCTTTAGCAGAAAATATGTTTATAATTAATATTGTGTTTAAAAGTAAAACTTTTCCTATTTTCCATTTGTGCTACTGGCCCACAAAAATATTTGAGACAGAAAACACAATTTTTCTGAAATCATCATCATCGTTATTAAATTTCATTATGAAAGTTTTGAACAAATGGCCAGACATTAGACCAAAACCTCAAAACAGAACTTTAGAGAAATTATTTAGCAGGTAAAACAACTTATCATATAATAATAAAAGCATATACATTCATTATAATATGCAAATGCATACAGACATTCATTTAAAAGCATACCCTTCATATGCATTTAACTCGACTCAAGTTTATTTATAAATGTTGTTGTCATATTTACCACTACAATAATGGGTGTAAGTGCATTTGTATGTGTTGTAAGAACATGTTAAATAATGTGTAACTAAATATGCACAAGTATATGCAAATTGATGCAATAATACAATATATTTAAATACATATGCTCTTTACAGCATGAACATTTGTGATTGTATTCGTATGAGTAAGAAATTGTTTATGCTCTACGCCACGCTACCTTACATGTGTTGACCTACAGATTTGATGTGTGATTTGTCAAATTGCAATATCTTTAGATTTTGTTCGTAAAATCACCTTTAATTACATCGATCAAGTTAGAATGGCTAATTTACTAGAGTTTATGCTTGGAATTTGTTGTTGTTGTTGCTTTAAACTAAGAAAGCTAACATCTCTTGTTGATAAAAACTAAAGTCATAGAAACCTGATATGTAGTCCGCGCATAACTTTCATTCTTTTCATGAAAAGGATTCTAACATTTTCTGCTTTAAAGGGAATGAGGTTTGCAATCCAGCCATAATTAACTTCCATACGCATTATAACAGTTGGGCTATGACTTCGGTAGCCAGAGAGTATGTTGCATATCTTCTATTAATCTATCACTTATGTCTTAGAAACTCTTGTTTTTCTGAGGTTTTTATTCGGTTAAAACTAACCTCAATGCTAACACCACAATCCTTTGCATTGCGGGTAGTATGCGGTAGTCTTCTAGCTGTTCTATGTTGTTCGTAGCGCTTTTTGAACATTAATGGACTTTTCATAACATCTCTTCTTTCAATTGTTTAGTATTCAAACCTCGCCAGCCAAGTTTTGAAATTCCATTCGATATTCACCAAACCTATTTCATAAAATACATGCCTGCAGTTTCATCAGCATTTCATTTTGTCTCAGCATACAGTGTTTTCCTTCATCGGATTGTATAACTTAATAGTTATCTCAGCATGGTCTTTAAACATAAATCCTGCTATAACACAAGCTCTTTCAAAAGATATCATCCTCCAACACCTCCTTAACAATACCATGCTTCCGTGCCTCACTGTATTCTTCATGGTAGTAAGGCATCACTGCGCTTATTGCCCTTAACAGTTTTTTAGATTTCGTTGAATGACTGCAAGACAGCGCTAAAGACTTACATACATTAAGACATTTGCGTAGTAGGAATCGTCATCGTTTCCTTTTTCTTCCTTGTACTTATTGGAATAATTTTTGTTTTCTGTGCTGCCAGACGTAGTTTCACAACCTCCAAGTATCGCTCTTGCAGTATTATCACTCGATCTTACGATGTGCCTCTCTTCTGTCGAACACTTTCTTGTGAGATTATTGATTCACTATGTCGTCTTAGTCTAGTAAGTAGTGTGTTGGCTTATAAACGGGAGGCCATGGTTCAAACCCCAGGTCAGACATCTCCAAAAAAAAAAACGAAATATGAGAGAAATATTTCTTAGCAGATTTCTGGCAAAAACTCCGAGAGTAAATAAAATTGCCATGAAAAGTTTCTCAAAAATCTTTCGTTCGGAATCGACTGCAAATTGTAGGTCCCGCCACTCATGCATGAAATTAACACACACAAGATAAGTGGTATGAGAAGCTATGTTTTAAATCTGACTGAAAGGTTTTAATGACCAATTATGTATGTGTGTAAGGATGTATTTTTTCAAATCGAAATATGATATCTTACGCCAAATGCTTTAAGTTCTAGCTTTTCATTTAGTCGACTTGACCCGACTATAATATTCTTATTTGTTGTATTTAAACTTTTACTTTAATTACATGTCATTCTCCTTGGAGACAGCTACTTCACTTGAAATAACAACAACTAGAACAATAAACAATTCAAAAATCATTGTTAACAACTACATTGTGAATGACATTCGAGTTGGTGAAGTCAAAATCATAAACGTTTTGTACAAACAAGCAGGCATGAAGACTAAGACATAATTGTAGAGTTCTAGAGTTGTGTTTGACTGAAAAGTTAAACGTAAATAACATAGAGTTTGCCATTTTCTGTTTCCAATACCAAGAAGGTTAACACTCTGTGTGTATGTGCTTAACAGGTAAAGAACAGTTTTCTGCTCATCATAGACTTTACAGTTGTTACGGAAACAGGACTCTTCTGACCTGAACAGTTTTATAGATGACTTAATCTGAATAAAATGTGTTTTACAAATGGTAGCTGCAGATGATTTTATACATGTCAATGACTGCGATGCATCTGAACCAAAACTTCTAAGACACCCAAAGTTTATTCACCTCCAATCACCCATATATTTCCTATATATGCTTGAAAACTCGGTGTTCCTTACCTTTGTTATAAATTGTGAATATGATGGGGTGTTGGCCTCGTAGTATGTGTTATCCCTTTCTCCTGTTAACAGCAATCGATTATAATCAAGAGCCTTAAGAATGCAAACCGTAGCAATTGAAATCAGGGACGTAACGGTTATAAGAAAAATTGCGAAAAACTCTCATTTAACTGTTAAAATTGACAAATAAAAATATTGGTTGTATTTAACCATTATTTTAAGATATATTTAATTTTGGTCAATGTAACCAATTTAAGTGAGATTTATTTTTATTTTGGTTACGAATAACCGTTATAGCAACCAAAAAATGTTTTTGGTTACCAATAACCATTATCACAATTAATTAGATTTTTTTGGTCATTTTAGATCATCTATCATCTAATCTAATCTAATTAATTAGATTTTTTGATCATTTTAGATGATAGATGATCTAAAATGACCAAAAAATCTAAATCTAGTAAAGAAAAAAGAATGTTGTGTTGTTGGAAATTCCAATTTCCAATACTTTATCCAATATTTTAGAAATGAAGAATGGAAATCCAAAAACAAAATTCATATGTATTTGCTCAGTAATACGTAACGGTAACTTGCGTAAACTTATTTTTAAAAAATCTGTCAAAATTGATAGCAATACACTAACCAAAAAGTTAAACTATTTTTGATAATGGTTATTGGCAACCAATTTTTTTTTCGATTGTTATAACTGCTATTCATAACCAAAAAAATATATTTCTCATTTATATTGGTTGCGGCGACCAAAATAATATACATCTCATGATAACGGTTAAAAATTCCCTAAAAAAAATAAAGGGAAATTTTACATAACCTTTTTTTCTAAATGAAAAAAATAACAATTATTTTTAGTCCCTGATTGAAATTCATTTTCTGCTTAAGCCATTAAACAAATCGTCTGTATCACCAACTTTTAAAAGAATCCTGTTGTCTATTTTTCTTAGCAAAGACTTCTGCTCTTAAACAAAAACAGAAAATGTTTTTACATTTTTAGTAAATAGCTAAGCAAAGTACTTTATAGAGTTTCGAACTACTTTTATAAATTTTTATCTAAAACTGCTCTTAAATGTAATTCTCAGGATACCAAACCAAACCAAACACCAGCATAAAGAAATGGTAAACAAAAATACAACAACAGCACTACAAGAATAAATGCAAATAAAATACACCAACAACAATAATGAAACAACGATGTTTACAGAAATTTCGAGAAGGGGAAGCCACCAAAATTCGCCTTCAAGAACATTCATTAGACTGTTTATCCTGCCATAAAAAGGTAAGACATAGTAGGCGAGTGAGACAGTGAAGTTCAGTCAGTTTTGTGTGAAAACTCGGTGTGTTTGAAGAGAGTAATCGTGATTTGTCTAGTACTTGTTATTGTTTATGCAAAGGGTGTAAACAGAGGGATACAAACAAAGCAATTGTTGTTGTTTACATTAAGTTGTGAACAGTGGCACACAGAATTGTGAGAATAATAAAGAATTTAAATTAATTCCGAGCTCATAGTTTAAACGTTTTAAAAGGTAAAAACGTAACAGTACTGATTCCCGATCAAACTAATCGTGGTAACCAGGGAAGGCGTCCTCTAATGCCACGAAGCTCAGTACAGTAGTACTCTGTAGTCTCATGAGCCAATTCACTGCTTATTAAAGTATAGTTAGTACAAGATCTCTAAGTAAAATTCGAAATATTCCTCCAAAATAACTGCAGTTGGCCTATCACCCAGTCAACCACACCTATCCTCTGAACATTGTTGGAGTACTAGTCACAAAATTGAATGAAAATCCACTTAAAAGTAAAGTACTTTCAATATCTTTTTCTCCTCCCATTTCATTTTTTTTTCTGTTTATAGTACAAGTGCAGTAATCCGATGAAAAACTTTTCAATTAACTTGAACTAGAAACAGCAACTCATACAATAATAGCCCTTAACTGCAAATAACAAGTGTTTGTTGTAGTTGCAGTTATTGTTGTAGCTAGTTATAAAATCAAATAAAATTATTAAATTTTTCATACACGTTGAGCATTAATTGGAACCAATATTACTTAAAATTACTTTCCACTTGCAGGTTGTAGGTTGCCCCTACCAAAAGTTTCGCTTCAATAATATTTCACTTTAATAATTCGTTTAAAGAAGACAAAATAAAGTGAAATGAAATACAGAAGATGTGGAAATACATGTGCTTGAACTAATTCGTTCATGCATTTCGACTATCCTTACTTGTTTTCTATATGAACACGGGTATGACATGGTTTGTAAACAATTTTTCTTTATTTTTTAATATTTTATGTTTCGAATTTTTTAACATTTCATTCCATTTCATACACATACACAAGAAATACAACAAAATTGTTTATTTTTTCTTGTATTTTTATATACTATTTGTATTGTTTTTGTCATTTTGGGTAATGCATGACTGCAATTTGTTTCTGTTGCAAGTGCAGTTTTAAAAGAAACGAGAGGTAGTCACAAAAACATCAACATATACTTTATAGAAGATGAGTAGTGCAGGAAAAAATTTAGCATGACACTTTTCTGTATGTTATTTTATTTATTCATTTATTTTTAAATCAATCTGTCGTTCACTACGCCTCTTGCCTTTCTCCTGAAACAATCTTTCTAATATTTCAATACAAGGCACTGAGCTTTGATACTAAAAAATCAATGTGTATGTTTAGGAGCATTTTCAAATTTTTTCTTGCTTATTCCTCATGTGTGTATACACATAAGTATAAATCGAATTGAACAAGAAAATTGCATTTCAGATGTTTGTGCCTGTAACTTCAACTGCCAACACATTGAGAATCTTTTGACATCAGGAGTAAAGTATGAGCAGAAGCCGAAATACAACCTTAGTATACGATATATTGTACAATGAGCTCCATTTTTCCATTTCGTACCAGATTTATAATATATTTCTTTGGCATAAAGGCTCGTAATATGACTCAGTATACTCGTAACATGCCTTCTTTGAACAGCATCGCATGCTATGTTGAATTTCTTATTACATTATTTGTTAATAATCGACATATGTTATGAACAAAATATAATACAGGGACAACAATGAGTTAGAAAAGCGATAATTTCAGAATATTTACTGCAATCGTGTGCTTGCATCTGATTTGATTAGAAATCTATGAAATGTTAATTTTAACTCAAACACTAATCCAAATTCGTTACAATAACCAGATAAAACATTCACTTCAAGGATCATGTTTGTAGCCATATGGATATAGGGTGGGCCATTTACAAGTTTAAATTTAAGAATGCAATAAAACATCTCAGTTTGAAATTGTTCCGAATTATTTTCTTTGTTTTGATAAACAATTGCTTCGGTTAAAAATCAAATATTATATCACTCATTTCGCCTCACAATGCCTCACAATGCCTCATTCGATCGGACTAATTTTCGTGCACTTTTTGGAGTTGTGGGCTCGTATCCCGGCATTAGCATCATGAATGTTGGCTTTCATATGATCAATTATCTCTGGTTTGTCGGCATAACACTTTTCTTTAACGGTGACCCACATAAACTAGTTCAATGGTGTCAAATCGCTGCTTTTTGGTGACCAGTTGACATCATGATTTTGGCTAATTAAATGGCCATCAAACGTTTGACGTAATAAATCGATTGTGGCATGAAATGTGTGGCAAGTTGTACTATGCTGTTGAAACCAAACTTCGTTCACATCAATGCTTTGAAGAGCGAGCACAAAAAAAAAATTGGTTATCATGGTGCGGTAAGCGTAAAGGTTGTGCCGTTCTCATTTTCAGAGATTTGGACCAATGATGGCTCCGCTCCATAAGCCGCGCCAAACAGTAACTCGTAATCGGTGTATTGACTTCTGTAATACCACGTGCGGTTTCTCTGAAAACCAAATACGGCTTGTTTGCTTATTAATGTACCCACTGAGATTAAAATAAGCTTCATCCGAAAAAGCTGAGTTTCGCGTTGGCCCAATAAAGCTAAAGTTGCTCCCGCGTAAATCAATTCATTACATTCAGTGGAGATAATATACTGAATTTTGTGATGGAATAAAATGACATAAGTATTCCCAGATTCGAAATAACCGATGGTTCAAATTTTAACCGATAGATGGCCCATCTGATACAAAACGGTCCTATTACAATGCCATTAGCATTAGTAAAGTGTTTGCTACCTGAAGTATAAAGCGAATGAGACGTGTATTGAATGGAGCAAGGCTTAAGAGCCTTACACAACATCAATCACATTGCGGACAAAAAGTGTGTCGTTTGAAAGAATCTGATCAAGCTATGCTTGAGGCTATGCTATTTCAACATTAACTAATTTAATCCTATTAAATCGTTGCATTTACATAATTCAAGCTCGAACTGAATTATTCTAAAAATATTTAAATGCATATGCACGATATGACGCAATACTTATGACTTGCATATGTATGTTGCAAAATAAAAATTTTTATTTGCCGCAGCCGTAATATTACGGTCCTGAATTTCTTAAATATATTTCCCTTCTAAAAATAATCACATTCCGCTTAAATGTAATTAAAAAGCGTTTTTAAATGTCATATTGTTGTTCTACTTGCCTCTCTTAAAATCCTTTATGAAGCGTCTGTAGTGTCCAACCATTAATTTATTTGATTGCAACTACAAGAACTATTTTTTATATTTTTTATACTTTTTGTTTTTTGTAAAATATTTGTCGTCTACAGTTATTCAGAAGAGTCATCAAGTAAAAGGAATAAGTTTCGAACGCCAGATTAAATATTTTTGCGACAGAGATGATGATGTTGATGTTGATACTGATGACGGCTACGACGACGACGATATCATTTTGTAATAAATTCTTGTTGTAGTTGCTGCTGTTGTTGTTTATCTTACTGATGATGATAATGATTATTGTTGTTGTTTTAATGTATTTTCTTGTTATTGCTGTTATTACAGTTGTTGTTGTCTGTCATTTACATAATTTGTAACTTATTTTTTGTAAATTTTTAATAGTCTGCGGAAGTTTTTTTTAACAAACACACAAACTCTGCTACAGTTGAAAGGACAACCTTAACATCCATTACATAAACAAGCATGAAAAAAATCCGTTTTTTTATTGTATTTTACTTGAGGCAAACCAAAGTTATAAAAATTGTATAAAAAAAAATGTATCTACGGCCATTTATTTAAATTTATGTTCAACAAACAACAGCAACAATGTCAATGTTGCTGACATCAAAGGCAGCAGTATTCTCTGTTATTATATTGATTAAGAAAATAAGTCTTGTGTGACAGTTTTTTTTTTGCTACAAAACAAAGCTGAGCGGTATAGCAAGAGAAGAAATCTTCTAAATTGCCTGATTAAAGATTCCTTATTTCAAATGATGGATTAAAAGGTATCCTATAGTGCTCCACAAATCGATAACGTATAGAACTAGTGTGCTCAACAACTATTTCATACTATTCACAGAATTTTTAAATCTTTAGAAGTCGACAAGTCTATAAAGGTTTGTAAAGACGGTCCTATAGAAGACTGAAAAGACGGTCGGTAGCAACGGTCTTGCTAGAATTGATAAAAAAAAAAGTTAAGGGTGTGTTGGATGTAAAGGGCAAAAATTGTATGTCACTGTAAAATTTCATTCTTATGATGATGTACGTGATGTAGTAAGTTGAAAGATCTAAAGTTTAAAGTACTTAAGTAATCATAGTCCCCACTTGGAATTTGTAAAATAAAAAGTCCTCTCCCAACAAATTTTTGAGAACCCAAGTGACCGTCTTTTGTTTGCCATATAAAATAAAAAAAGTCTGATAAAATTCTTTACCCTGCACAGAATATATTTGATGATGTATAGTAAGCTGATGTTACCTAAAGGAAGGACTGTTATCAAGCTCTAAATATTTGGTGAAACCTTTAATTCATAAGCGTTTACTGTACGACTGAAAACTCTTAGTTCTTCAATATTATAAAATGTCTGGGGGGGATTCCTTGAATTAATAATAACGATCAGTCGCCGTAGTCTAGTAAGTAATGTATTGGCTTATTAGACGTGAAGCTATGGTTCAACATAACAACAAAAGGAAATATAAAAAAATTTTCTTCGGCAAGTTTCTTGCAGATTTCTGACAAAACCTCTGAGAGTAAATAAAACTGTAGGTCCCTCCACTCATGCGTAAAATTTAGATACACACATGAGTGATGGAAGAAGCTATAAGGGGTTGTAATGACCAATTGTATACACTCCCCGAAATATTTATAAGACCAAACGTATTTCTCGAAAAACTTAAAATCTTTTAGACCAATTCGTACCATTTTTGGGTTAAATATAACTAACTATAATATAAATCTTTTTATGTAAAAAAAATATATTTTTTTCTTTGTTTAATAGAAGGATAGCACAAAATGAATTTCATTTTCAAACGAAAAAATTATAAGACCAAAATTAAATAATATTCACCTAAAGCTAAAATAACAATGATGAAAAAAAACTACTGAGTAATTTTTGTATTTATTAGTAATTAGTGTGTCCACCGTGATTAATAATGACTTCCTGAAGTCGACGGGGCATAGAATTGATTAAATTTTCAATGAAATTTTGACCAATCCTACTCCATTCTCTTATGATGGCACTTTTTATACATTTTACATCCTTATACTGAGTGTTATTATTGAAAACTTGGTCCGATAGTATTGCCCATAAATTTTTTATCGGATTTAGATCTGGACTACATACCGGTCAATTCAAAACTGGTATGTTTCTGGAGGACAGAAATGATTTTGTTGCTTTTGATTTATGGATTGCGGCGTTATCCTGCTGAAATATCCAATTGTTGCCTAACGAATCATCCCCAAAATTAATTAAAACGTCATCTAATAATTCCATATACTTCTCGCTATTCATTTTAGTTGATATAAAACAAATAGGAGTCCTTCCCGTAGTCGAAATCCCAGCCCAAACCATTACGGTGCCTCCACCGAAATTTCGCGACAAAAGATTTTAAGTTTTTCGAGAAATACGTTTGGTCTTATAAATATTTCGGGGAGTGTATGTATTTAAACTTCTATACCATCCAGATGAACATATATGTCAAACGTATTTCTTTCAAGGTTTGAAAAGTCCCAAAAGTAGTTGATTTTTAATGGCCTTTGAAATTTTAATATTATGTTTCACTTAATGCCGCTATCTATGTGGCAATTAGAGTAATATAGTGAGCATATCCTTACTTAATTTTTATTATTCGATGAACACTCTTAGCAAATAACACATACACATCCCCATTCGCATGAGGATAATTTCCAAAACACGTGTTTGGAAACAACACACACACCTCTCTAATTGTTACGACAGCTGTGGTGCCGCTTGTGGCCAGGAAATTGTCCAACTTAACTGACAACGCAAAAAAGGTAAAAAAAAAAGATTTTTGTCTGACACACCCACACTCACATTTTCTGTTTTATTTAATTTTGTTCTTTTTTATTCTTTTTTTTAATTCGTTTTATTTTTTCATAAAAATGAAGTGATAGTTTTAAATGTCAACGTGTCGTTTCCACCTTTTTTACGAAACCACCATCACTACAATCACCACCATACATCAAGATGCACAGTTGTTGTAGGATATAATAGTGTATAAAAGTTAAAGAAAAAAATCTGTTTAAAACTTAAATAAAAACTCCCTGTGGGAAAGTACTTGAGGGACAGAACTAAAATTTCTTTAACAATAAGCTTGGCAGCAAGTCTTAAAGAGAGAATTATATCTGATAAATAAGACTTTTGATGTAAAAATTGGCTGCTCAATGCTAGGATTTTTGTTCTGCATTTCAACAAGTGGTCGCTATGAATTTACTGGCTGATAAGATCAATCTGTTCTTCTCCGACTAGGATTACTTACTTAATTAGTCATCGCAAATCCTTAGTCAGGACTACGATCTAGCTTCTGCTAAGACCCATGCTGCATCTGTTAATTTTATACATGAACGACAGGTTTAAAGTCGACAGTTTGAAGTCGTCTACCAACGACAGATTTTTGAGAAGCTTTTCGTGTCAATTTTCTTTGTCTCATAGAAATTTTGTCAGAAAACTGCTGAAAAGAAGTCGCCGAAAGGGTTTGAAATGGACAGTTTGAAGTCGCCTACCAACGACAGATTTTTGAGAAAGCTTTCGTACCATTTATTTTTCTCACAGAAGTTCTGTCAGAAAACTGCTGAAAAGAAGTCGCCGAAAGAAATTTTCTTCTGGTTGATATGTCTGTGCTGGACTTTAAACCCCGGCCTCGCGTCTAATAAGCAAACACACTACCGATTAGACTACGGCGACTCCATATTCCTGAAACATTGTTTGAGTTATTAAAGACAAAAACCATGTGCTGAATATACAATATCTGTTGTGAATTCCTCAGTCTTTAGTTATACACTCATTAGATTACCTTCTCTTTAACCAAGTTTAACATGATTTTAATGGCATGGCGAATTTAATTTGATTGTATAGTACAAGTGTAAAATTAAATAAATTCATTTAATGCTGCTTCTATTACTCTTGCTCACGTTACTTGCAATTTCATTTAATGTCCTTGAAAAACTAGGAAACAAGAAAGTGAGAAAAAAAGAGAACTTAACCACTGCACTCATCCACTTCAATGCTCACCCACATCACTTGTCCCCATTCAAGCCACTCCACAGTAAGCAAATGAACGACGTTACTCAGGCTTATGGAGACATTGCAACATAAACTTGTAATGCAACATGCAACATTTGCGTGTATATTTTTCCTCTTGTTGTTTTTTTTTTTGCAGCATTAACAGAAATTTATACGTTATGAGTGTGTGTAGTTAATATGAGAATGCCAAAGTACATATCGTTTTGTAGGTTTTTCTCGTTGTTACCAGCAGAGAAAATTAAATAAATGAACGTAAATGTATAAACACGTAGGGGTAAAGAAAAAGATAACGTTTAAGACAGAACGCGATAGAGAAAAAGAAGAACTTCTTAAGATAATATCATGCGTATGTGTATTACATTTCAAGTTGCAAAGTAAACATTAACTCGCATCCTTTGAGGTAAATTGTGTATTTTCTTACGCGCATTATTGTTTTCAGGTTTCTTTTTGTGTTCACAGTGTTATTCCTATTTTATGAGTTTTTCTTCTTCTTTTTATCCTTTGCTTAAACACTGTAATACCTTATGAAGTTATTGTCAAATAAAAATACACAACTTTTGTAAATAAATTGCTGAATATTAATATCATGAGGAAATGGTGTGAGTGCGCAGTCATAAAATTGCACTGCACAATGGGTATCATTAGTTGAATACATAAATAAACATCGCAGCCGACGTTAAACTTTAGGTTCTACCACTCACGGATGAATATAACACATATAACGAGAGAGGTGTGAGAAGCTAGATCTTAAATTTAAATTAAATTAATGGCACGTGGTCCAATCACTGGTTCAGGCATCTCGAAAAAAATAAATAAATAAATATTTCTTTCAGTGACTTCCTGTCTCCAGTCTTCTAACAATAACTCTGAGACTAAAATAAAATTACCATGAAAACTTTCCGAAGTCTGTTGTTCGAAGTCGATGATAGATACCTCTACTCATGTCTAAAAATTTACACACAAAACATGGGTGGAGCGAGAAATCAAGTGGTGATCCTCACTATAGAGTTATATTCCTGTAGGGTTATATTCCTATGGGGTTACATTCCACGCTGGCATTTCTTGACCATTCTAACTATTTCATGAAGATGTGGATTTTATGTACAGAACCTCTTTAGCTAGACAAGTACATACATATATACACAATCGGATATTACAACAATTCAATCAGTGTTACGACCTAGATTCTAACGTCCCTTATGTTGTATGTGTTAATTTTTATACATGAGTGGCTGGACCCAAAGTTTAAAGTCGACTCCGAATGACAGATTTTTGGAAAACTTTTCATGGCAAATTTATTTGCTCTCAGAATTTTTGACAGAAATCTGCTGTGAGGCAGTAAGAAACTCTTTTTCATATTTCGTTTTGTTGGAGATGTCTGACTTGTGGCTTGAACCGTGGCCTCACGTCTGATAATCCAACACACTACCTACTACACAACGGCAACTGGCTAGGAAAAAAAATCCCGGGTGACTAAAATCTTACGTCTCATGTCCACAAGTATCGGACCATGTTAAAGAAAATGCTCAGTAGTCTCGTCTTCTACAAATTATTATAGTTTTTACAATCGTTGTAGAGAATTTTCAATCTTTGCATGTACATGTCTCGAGGCCATTTTAAGTATATTCTGTATGTATGTATATTAGAGCGAAGTTGTATGGAAGCAAAATTCGTGCTCGATGTACCCCCCTCAAAATGCCATCTAAAATATTTCGCCTCTAGCTTTGACCTCTCGTGAGCTGGACCATTTTGAAAAAGGGTCTATTTTTGTATGTTTTGTTAATTTGAGAATTTGTTTCCTAACCAACATATAGAGTATGGGTGTCATAAGAAAGGGTTTTTCAAGGCGCGTCCAGCAGTATATACAATTTGTCCACGGACAATCATCCATGTCTTTTTTTTAAGGATATTCTGTAAAAAAAAACGGTTTTTGAATTTTTTCTTTTCTTCTTTTCTAACCAAATTAACTCTAATATGATGGCGGATTTAGTTTCTAGATGATGTTTGGATGAAAATAGGACTAAAGAAAGAAAAAAAGAAATGATCCACGACTTTTTGTGGGCATATTTTTTTCCCAAATTAAAAAAAGGTATTAAATTTTTTTGTTTATATTTACAAAACTATACTCAAAAAACGCAAACTAGGGCGAATTTCAAAAAAATCTAAGACCCGTATTTAATTAAATCAACTAAAGATTAAAATATTTTAATTTGGTTATTTTATTATAAACAACCCCGAAGAAAAAATTCAAAACCCGTTTTTTTAACAGAATATCATTAAAAAAAGGACATGGATGATCGTCCTTGGACAAATTGTATATACAGTTGGACGCGCATTGAAAAAACCTTTCTTATGACACCCATATTGTATATGTTGGTAAGAAAACAGATTCTCAAATTGACAAAACATGGAAAAATATACCCTTTTTCGAAATGGTCCAGCTCACGAGAGGTCAAAGCTGGAGCCGAAATATTTTAAATGTCATCTTAAAAAAGTCCAAGGTTCATTTTTAGGAGGGTACATCGAGCACTTTTTTTGGTGAGTCGCTCTAATGTATATCCATTAAGCATTTTCATGCAAACAAAAAGAACCAAACATAAATTAGAATCGGCAAACGTAATCTTCTGATTTGAAAAAAAAAGAAAAAAAATCGAGTAATCCCCATAGTGTACACAAAGAGACTTGAAGCAACTACGATATATAAAGATAAACAAATGATATGGATCACTTACCCTCCTTACTGAGTGCATCAATTCTTCTTAAGCACTCTACCATTTGCTTTGCTCTTCCCTATATCCTGTGACACTTTATAGCGCAATGCAGTGCAATGCTGTACAATTTCAATTTCGATGTTATCCAAAAAGAAAAGGAACCAAAATTTATTTCTTCTACCTGTTTAAACCCAGAGTTGATTGCATTGCAATGTGCGTTAACTGTAACTGGAGACATTTAAAACCACTTACTGAGTACCCAACTACAGATTTTCTTTCAGTTAAAATTGAAATTTGAATCTTATCTTGCTGATTGTTTTAATGACTTACACGCATCCCCCTACTCTACTCTATGTTATCTTTTGCTTGTTGTGTATATATTTTTTGTAATAAAACGTTGTTGTCTTGTTGTTTAACAAGATAAAAGTGCTGCTCGTTTTTTTTACAAGTTTTCTTGTTACCTCTGCTTGGTATTGTATTTAAAGTCCTGGTAATTTTCTGTAGTAAACTAACATGCTGCTTGGGAACGTGATATGTTATAGCAGATGGGGACTATAGCTACACAGGGTTACAAAAATATTTAAATTGAATAATAAATTTCATTAAAATGCTGGGGTCATAATGTAGTGTTAAATTCTTAACAAATTTTGTGGTTTTTGTGGTTAAAAGACCATCAGCTTGTACATATTTCTAAATCTTTTTCTCTGCCTTTTTGTCATACCCATATATTTTTCCTTCTGCTAAGTTCTCCTGCAGGTATATTGTTAGTATAGCAGACTGTAGTTGTTGGTCGAAGAAGGGTTTGTGAACGTATTCAAATGCCATTTAAATACGCTAATGGATTCTCTCATCTTTTTGATAAAAATCATGGTTTTTCTAAAATTAAAGCTGTGTTGAGTTACACACAAATGGCCATTAAACGTAATGTGAATTTAATTGATTTATTTTTTGTAAATTAAAACGGCTTAAATAGCACTAAAAAGAAAAGATTTTGATTTCATTTTCAAATATTAAGGAAGGTTAGCACTGATAATACAATAGCAGGTCTCCAATTAGTCATACAGGTCGTAGTACTGCGACTATATGATTTACTGAACTCATTCTACTTGTAGATACTCATTATGTATTTATATACGGTATTCCTCTCATCTTGCAAATACCCTTGCCCTGAAAACTGGCTTCCAATAATACTCGTACAAAGACGTCTACTTTAGTTAAAGAAACAGTGCCTTTGGTACACAAAGTGGTGATGTCCTTGTCTTCTTCAGATATTCTACATAGATATTATGCTGATCTAGTGAGAAGCTCACTAGCCTGTTAGTGCGGGATCTGTTGGTTCGATTCGCATCAGAGATTCTGTTGTCATACTTTCTGGATTGTATGGATTATTTTAATACCACTGTAACATCGAAAAACTTATAAAAACTTATAAAAATGTTGTACTGGTTATCAAAAAAGCTGCAGGAAAACCTCGCTCAATATAACAATTGAATAAATTTCCACATAAATAATGTTTCTAGGTAGATGGCAACTCTACTGTTGTAGTACTTGCCATGGTAAACTACTCTCACAAGTTACAGTTGATACAACATTGTTATTACACTTATGACTCTGCTGTTTTTTATTCCACCTAAGCAGGTGATTAGTCTTGGATGTGATATTTCGAATTTTTAAGAATTTAGCAGGCATTATGAACATTTTTCTGCCTTCATACAAATTCTATTACAGGGGCTTGTAGCCAAGTATTTTTAATAATACTTGACTTCACTTTAAAAACCCTTAAGATTTCCTCATTTAAGACGACAACTTTCTTAATTCGTTAATGAAAAGATATGCAGACAGAACAATATTTGAACAAGAAACAAATGTTCTTGGGAAATCGCCACAATTCGAGGTGAAACAAGTATTTGTGACAACTAAACTTAAACTGTGTTTCACTATGAGATTTGCTATGAAATTTGCATATTCACTATGAAAATTGCCATGAAAAAGTTTCACATACAACAACTATACGATTTTCTGAACTCATTCTACTTGTATATACTCACACTATATATGATTATTCTGTAATTCTAGCAGATCCTACTACTCCTATATATTCATTTCATATATGGGATTCCTCTAATTCCCGCTGCTTTAAAAAACATTCGAATTTGAGTTGCGTCATTGGGGATACCTGGGTTTCGGGCCATTGTGGCTACTGTGGGGAACGAAAAGACGCACGAACTGTCATGGAAGGGATCGGAAATGTCTAAAGTGGAAACAATAGAGGGAATAAATGTACTTCTACATGAACACTTTTCCAAATTGGAAAAAGCAGCATTGAGTTTAACAAACCGAACATACCTGGTTCAATATTGCTGAAATTTCAAACTGCTGTGTCCAGCAAAGGACAGCAGGAAAACCAAGAACCTACTTGGATACGGCAGGACAGGAATTCTAACAGGACACTGCGTAATTAGCAAGTTCGCTATTTCGGTCTGCCTCACCAGGATTACTGCAGAAGCTGCCATGATGTGGAGGAATCGGAATCGGTGAAACAGTTTTTATGAGAGTGCCCTGCACTTCAGAACAGATGTCATCGGTATTTGGTTGACAGAATGTATGAAGATCTGGGCATGGTAGCGAACGTGCAACGGGGTGGCTCAAATTCACCACTAACGAATCATGGGCTTATCTCACACTGGATGACATACTGAACCATATGGCCCACCGCTAAACTAACCTAACTTAAGGATACCTCCTTGCCTACTACTTCTAAGATACATACGTATTCTGGTTATTCGTTTTCGATATGGTTGTTTAATTTTTAAAAAAAAAAGGAGAAGTAAGAAATTGAAATTCAAATAGAATTAAATTGTTGGTAATGGCATGTACAGATGCAAGTAAATTTGTTTTATTTATAAGCCCATGGAAGTAGTAAATATTGTACTTAAAATGCATAATCTTATCCATACAAATGCTGTACAATAAATGTATTTCAAATTGTTTAAAAATTCAATTCAAGTACTCGGTTTACTTTACGCACATTCTTGAATTCATTAAAAGCGTTGTCGTTGTCGTCGTCGTCTATGGCCATGCTACAGTAGTATTCAAATATAAATAACAAAGTGCGTACTTTTTCAATGTACAGTCGTTCATTGTAGCCTTCAAGTTGAATTGGTAATTTTCAAAACTACCAACTGCTATAAAACTCTAGGCCATGCCATTGCATCGTACATTCTATGTGGCATCATTACCAAGAAACGACGTCTATTTTGGTTTCAATGTTTCGAATAGCAAAACAAGTAATGAAAATTGTGAAGGGGGAAAAAAAGAAAGGAAAATGTTATGCCTGTCACACAGTGACCAAACATACAAAAAATCAATCGAAATATTCCTGCTGTGCAACGACGCATACAGGAGACAGGTGCTTGAATTAATGAATTCATTAAAGGCAATAATGAAAATGTATATGATTGGAAAAAGGATTGTAATTGTGTTGAGTTACTAAATGAGAGCCTTAAAGTTCAAACCACAGCACTGATAACTTAAAAAAATATTTATTTTGGCATCCTCCTCTTGCCAGTCTTATAGTGTTTTCACACCGAGTGGTTTTAACGCAAAAGTTGGTTTTAACGTTAAAATCAAAAATAAAACCTGCTTTTACCATACAAAATTATTGTGTTAAAATCAACTTAAAACCTTTTTTGAATTGGTTTTAAGTTGATTCTATGAAATACATCCTTGTTTTATGTACTAAATCAGAGCTACCAGCTCTGAAATGGTAAAAACAGCTGATAAAAATTAAATAAAAACAAAATAAAAACAAAACAAATGTAAAAATATAGAAATCAGGTTGTATAAAAATGTAAAATTTCAAATAATGAATGCTACAACAATAATAAATAACAATATTTTAACAATAATATTAATAATATTAATATTATTTCTTAATTTTTCATATTTTTTGTTTTTTCTTAAACAAAAACATTTCTGTTCCGTCATGAATGTATGAAAGTTAAAACCAGATTTAAGAAAATTTGCAGTGTGAACGCAAAATCAACTGATTATGGTTTTAATGCTAAAATCAGGTTTTAACTTTTGGTGTGAAAACACCATTAGAACAAATGCTCTGAGAGTAATTAATATAAAAACCCGTAACAAAATTTTCACGCTGCTTTGGAATAAAAGTAACACACGCATAATTTTTCATTACCTAGCTTCAATCAGGATTACGACCTAGCTTCTCACACCATTTATTTTGTGCGTGTTAATTTTTACATGAGTGGAGTGACCTATAGTTTAAAGCCGAGTTCGAACAATAGATTCTTGAGCAATTTTACGTTACTCTTAGAGTTTCTGCCAGAAATCTGCTGAGGGGAGGGCGCCGAAGAAATATTCAAATTTCGTTTTGTTGAAGATGCCTGACTTATAGTTTGAACCGAGGCCTCACGTCCAATAAGCAAACATGCTACATACTAGACTACGGTGATTTCTATCAAAGTAAAACACACACATGAATAAATGCCCATCAAATTGGATCAAATACTTCAGATAGAGGTTGATCATTAAATCAACAAATCACCGGTTATATCTACTTAGTGACTCTAGCAGCTCTTCTTAGCCAATATAACTTCATAGGAAGCTTCATATGCGTAATTGGTGGCCTACTAGAGGTTGTACTCACTCCCGTGTCTGATCCCGTGATTCATTTGGTTACTACAACAAATTCGTCAATGACAGGCATTGATTTCTTAGTCTCAGGAATATCTCTTACTAGAGGCTTAAAAGACATCAACGATAGATCAAACAATGATTTCCTTTAAAGTACTGATTAAAACAAGAAAAATTTAAACTGCGTATATGTGAACAGAACAAAAAAAAAAAGAACAGATTGGCCCACATGACTGAAAATGCCTCAGAGATAAACAGATTATGGTCAGATGTTGCCAGCAAACGACTAATTGTAAAACAATGCTCAAACCAAGGAACGATACAAACAACAACTATTTTGGCAATAAACGTGCGATTGATATAATGGAAGCTGGGAGTTGTTGCTCTGTCATTTTATGCCTCCTGGTGCAAAGCATTGCATTAGGGTCATACAAAATTTTTCTTCTTTAATGTTTATAATTTAGTTAGCAATTCAATTAAACTGTGACTGTGGGTCCCGCCACTCATGAATAAATTTAACACACACAACATAAGTGGTGTGAGAAGCTACGTCGTAATTATGACTGAAGGCCAGTTCACATAAGAATACAACTGAGCTTTATTAGGTTGCCTATTAGACAGATATATTTATCAGCCGCGGAGAAATGCAAGCAGGAATCATACTTAAGGCCAGACTCATCTGACATAAATTGAACAGGGTCTGTAGCAATTAACTATTTAAACAGAATCGTAAGCGCATTCTAATGAGTTAATGGTTAATGGATTTGTATGCTTAAATACTTATTTTAACTGCAAAGACGTTTGCATATGTTGTTACCCATCATTGTACGTCTGTAGTTAGATACAGGCTTCTTGTTGATACTCTAATGAACCGTTGATACTTGATATTGGTTTTGGATTCGATTCTAATTTAGTCAAGCTTTAAATGGGAAATCTTGATACTAATTGTTAAGAACGATTAATTAGGACTGAAATCATTGTAGTCCAAATGGTAGTATGTTGGTTTATTAGACGAGGTGGTTCAACATCTGGCTCCAACATATCGAACGACTTCCTCCTAGCAGTCTTCTGGCAAAAAGTCTGAGATTAAAATAAAATTACCATGAAAAGTTACTTAAAAATCTAACGTTCGGAATCGATTTTAAATTGTAGATCCTGGCACTCATGTATAAAATTAACAGACACAACATGGGTGATGTGAGAAGCTAGCTAGGATTGCAATACTCAATCAAGTAAGTATATAAGTAAGGTTCATTAATATTATTACGTTTCAGTTAATTCTGGAGGCATCATTTTATATCATATTACAATGGCTTTGATTTAATATACTGCAAGAGAATCTTTGTTCCAAAGCCACAAACGTTTTATTAAAGTATTGTTACTAATTAACACATCCTGGCTGTATATTTATGTATATTCATATTGAATACTATATGTAAATATTTATATTTCATTTGAGTTGCTGTTGTTTATATAGAAATATGTGTGTGTTGAAGTGTGAATTTGTGTAGGTGAATAAACTGTATGGAAGAGGGTCTGTAAATAATCGGCTGTTACAACGGAAACAATTGTAAAAATTGTAACGGAAGTTGTTATGCGGAAACGTTTGTTGATGTTTTTGTTTTTGTTATCTTAGGTATTGTAATTGTTGTTTTTTCATACACTTCCATGTTTATTAAATTTTACGTTTTTATCATTGTTTTTTTTTTCACAATGGGGCCTCTTCTATGCCCCTTATGACAGTAAGGGGTTTGTATTTTTGTGTTAATAGTGGTTATAAGCCACGTGTATTTATTTTTTATGTTCTCATATATATCTTTGCTATTATTTTTGCTCTTTCACATTTGCAATTATATTGAGGAGTAGAATTACATGTTACTCTATGTGTTACTCACTATATTGGGGTTTTATTGTTTCATTTTGTCTTTCATTTTGATTTTCATTTCTATCTGCTGGTATCATTTGTATCTGCTGGTATTTCTGTATATATTTTTCATATAAACATATGAGTTTTTTTAATTTTATTTGTTTTTAGGGATACGATAGAATATGTTTTACGAAAAGTTGTAAAACAATTTTCATATACAAAACATACTTGAATTATATTTTGATTGATGTAAGACATACGGAATAAAAGAATAAAAAACAATATCCAGCATAAATCATTTTCAAAGAATGTCTTGTCCGGTTAGATGGATGGATGGATGGATGGATAGATTCTCATAACATATTACAGAATTTATTTGTACGTATGACAACTTAATTCTGATGATAATGTTCTGCTATAATGATTTATTATGTTTTCCTTACTAATGATTGATTATTTAAATAAAATTGAGTAAAATTTCTGTGTTTATTTCGTTGTATTATTTGAAAATAATTACAATTTACTTGTTAAACATAATTTAGGATGAAAATAAATACTAATTTAACATCAGGATATTTGGTTGAACTGAAGAATTACAACAAGAGAATGATAACATATTGAAAAATATAATTAGTTTGCCATAAGTTAGAAATAAAACTCCGGGGGAGACTTTTATTTTTCTATTCATACCTTTGCAGGATTGGATTGAAGAGAGGGAACAACCAGTCCACATGCTTCTACATGTTGTGAGAAATACTTGCCAATTAAAAAATCCGTATCATGTGTGCTTCAATTCCTTCACAGTCACATTGAGTTATGCTTGGTAAAGTATTATTAAAGGGGAACAATTTTGGTTATCAAGTTTTTAAATCCTGGGAAATGATTTTCACTCAAACCTTTCTATAAAACGGAGTATTTTTTTTTAAATAATTTTTTACCGTTTGTAGCTTATTTTTGCATTCAGAGCGCAATCGATTTCGGTTATGTTAGCCGAGTTGTGGAATGTAAAATTAATTAACAATTACTCCAGGTATGGAACGATGCGCATTATGTGGTTATCCAATCATCAAAGAGGTATTGGTAAGTATAGATAACCATCAGCTTTTCATTGCATTGAAGATCAAGCTGGTAAAATAGACGGAAGTCCTACATCGAGAACTGTGTCACATGTCACATACATACACGTATGTTGTATGTGTGTTAATTTTATACATAAGTGACGGGACCCATGGCTTAAAATCGACACCGACGGATGTCTGAAGAACAGACAGATTTTGAGTTTTTGTCAGAAACTTGCTGAGAGGCAGTTGCAGCAGAAATATTTTTTTTTAGTTTTTCTTTTTGCTGGAGATGTCTGACCCGGAGATTGAACCACACGTCTAAAAAGCTAACACACTACCTACAAAATCTGCAGCGATTTTATAAATAATTTCTTTATATTAGCAAAGTTTCAAAAGAATACACACAAAATTCGATGCCACAATTTAATTTAGCAGAATCAGAAACAAAGCGAAAGAATAACTTCTAACTTCTAGTCTACAGTGATTATAATCTAAAATTATTTTCTTAACTTCTTTTAGGAAGCTGAAATTGTCATTCTTTACTTTCACTGCATTTCTGACTACTTCATGTACTTTACTTACTTACTTACTTAATTGGCCATTAACAACCCGATTAACGGATTTCGGCCTGCCGCAACACATCCTTTCTGGCGCAGCGCAGCCGCTGGATGTAAATACGCTGAATAACGTCTATGTCGTTGAGGAGCTCATACAGCTCACTGTTGGATCGGATGCAGAAATCAACGCCAACTCGCACTGTACCGATAATCTTGCGTAATAATTTTCTCTCGAATACTCTCAAGACTGCTGCATCTGTACTTAATAGGGCCCATGCATCTGCGCCATAAAGATGCACGGGGAGGATAAGCGTCTTATAGAGTATTAGTTTCGTCGCACGAGAGAGGTCTCTGCTACTCAATTGCCTACTGTGACCATAATAAGACCTGTTGGCAAGAGTTATCCTGCGCTTGATCTCCAGACTGACCTCATTTTTGGTGGTAACAGCAGAGCATAGATAAATAAATTCTTTGACTGTGTCGAAAGTATAGTTATCGGCCGTAATCTGATAATCAATACGCCGCATGTCTCTACTTGTCGATAACATATATTTCGTTTTGCCCTCATTTGCAGCCAGACCTATCTTAGTAGACTCCCGTTCAATAGCACTACGCAAGCAACTGGACGCTTTTTTGGAAAATAGTGCCATTACGATTCACTCCTGTCCTTCGCAGAACACTCTCCAAGACGAAGTTGAAGAGGTCGCATGATAATGGATCGCCTTGTCCATTCCTACCTTGACGGAGCTGCAGGAATTGCTCAACGTCATTCTGAATAGCCCTATTAGCTTCGCAGGTATACCGAGCTTAAACATTGGACTTCATGTACTTTATTTCCATAATTTGTCAAAGTGCTCTATGTGTTTACGAACTTTCCAAGAAAAATATTTTTCTTCTGTTGTAAATTTTAAATGCGTGTAGTAGTACTCAATTAAATAGTTTTTTTTTAATGTCTTGTATTTTCTGATTTTGTGACAGATAATTAGCTGTCTTAGATGCCAGAAACATTTTTTCAAGGATAATGTTAATATATTGAAACATATTGAAACTCTGACAACAAGTCATACTCATTCCTATTACATTTTCGACTGTCGTTTATCAACAATCATCAAACCATCTTATCAAATAATTAAATGGAAATATTGTCCATATATAAGACATCGCCTAAAATAGCAACAGCAGTTGGCCTTAATTATAATGCGGTTGACCACATCAAATATCAATATTTAATTTATTAACTCTCTATCTCTCTCTATTTTGTTTACCTTGTCATCAACTTAATTTGATACACTCACTCATACACTCACCCGTATTCAACTTCTCACACACACATGCAGTCAATTAGTCAGTAGCCAAAACATATGTGGTGAAAAATATTCCAAAAAGTCATGCGTTAAATTGATGACTTGCGGTATATGACAGTTAACCGCAATATTCTAATGAAATGGACACCCGAAATAAATGAAAACATAAGACAAAAATACACAAACAACATAAAAGTGTATCAGATTCAAGGCCTGCATTGCAGTAAAAATTCTGAAAATGTTTCTTTTTCTTGTAAGGAGTGATGTGGAAAGTAAAATTTGTTCATTTAATTTTTACGATACTGTATATTCTTGTACATACTTCAAGTTGTTGCCCGTATTATATTGTTTACAACATCTGTCAATTATGACAAATAATGTAATAAGAAATTCAACGAAACATGCGATGTTGTCAGAAAAAAAGGCACTTGATGTTATTTTTTTCATTTTCATTTTAAATTACATACAAACATGTAGTCTTACAAACATATTTCAATATTGTGAGGTATTACGAGCCTTTCTGGATCTCTTTGCACAAACTAACGTACACTGAAGGCTGTACAGTACAGCTCCTACACTTGCAACTCCTGCAATGGAAAAAGAGTCTCAATGGTTGGCAGTTGAAGTTACTGGCATAAACATCTGAAATGTAATATTCCTGTTCAATTCGATTTATATGTGCAAACATACATAGACATACATATACATGAGGAGTGCGCATGGAAACATTTTTACATGCTTCCAGTCTTGTATGGTTGCGTGTGGTTTAAAAAAATAAATCATAATCGATAAATAAATAATAAAAAATAAATAAATAATGAAAAACAAAATAAAGAGGACTGCAAAAACCAAAAATTTTAATGCGTTCGCTTTATACAGGAATATAAGGAATACATTTCATCGAAATATTCTTTTGATTTTGTTGTGTCAGTGCCACTTCTCTTTTAAACTGCACTTGCAACAGAAATAAATTGCAGTCATGCAATACCAAAAAATGGCAATGATTATAAAACAAAAACAAAATATTGTTGTTGTAGTATTTCTCTGTATGTTAAACATAAATTTTGTACGAAAAAAAAAAACAAATCTTTAAAACGCTGTCATACTTGTGCTCATGTAGGAAACATACAAAGACAATCAAAATAATTGAACGGATTCGTTCAAGCACATGTATTTCTGCTTTTTCTCCTTCTTCTCCTTCTTCTCCTTCTTCTCCTTCTTCTTCTTCTTCTTCTTCTTCTTCTTTTTCTATATTTCATTTCATTTTATTTTATTTTGTCTACGTTAAACGAATTATTAAAGTGTAGTATTATTGAGGCGAAGCTATTGTTAGGTAACATACATAGATACATATAAGTGGCAAGTGCCATGAAATGAATTCGTTCACATTTTGTTATTGGGCCCACTTATTGCTCAACTCAAATGGAAGACTTAAATCATTTTATTTGATTTTATAATTAACGAGGACAATAACAACAACAATTGCAACTGCAACAATCCCTTGTACTAATAATAAAGGACTCTTATTGTTTCAGTTGCCTGCTGTTGTTTCTTGTTTCAAGTTGATCGAAAAGTTTTCTGTTTTTCAATCGAATTGCCGCACTTGAATTGAAAAACAGGCAAAACGCAATGGAATAGAAAAAAACTATGAACTGAAGGGCATTAAAACTTTACTTTTAAGTGGCATTTTATTTAACTTTATGCCTGGTATTCCTTCAACAATTGAAACGTAGATGAATTTCATTGAGCGATATGCCATACTGCAGCAATTTTTAAAATCTTAGAGAGTTGACGGTGGCCATATTCTTGTGATTTGTGTTTTAGTTTATGCACCTCAGCACTTATATTCTGATTTGAAAAGCACCTTTTTGCAGCAGAAGACTGGAAATAAACTAATCGCCTTGAAAAAACTACTCAAATCAGTTGCTCAAGTTCGATATTAAACTTGATCTACAGCAGGAAACTCATGCACAAACTTAACACACGCAACTTGGCTGCTCGTGAGCAGAGTCATACTGAGAAAAGCTTTGCAGGCTGTTGTGTAGTCGCCGTAGTCTTGTAGGTAGTGTGTTGGCTCATTGAGCATGATGCCACAGATTAAACCACAGGTCAGGCATCTCCAACAAAACGAAATATGAAGAAAATATTTCTTCGACATCGGCTTCTCAGTAGATTTCTGGCAGAAATTCTGAAATCTATCGTTCGGACTCGACTTTAAACTGTAGGTCATACCAGCCTAAGGGATGTGAGAATCTAGGTCGTAATCTTAACTGAAGAGTTGTAATGACTAATTATGCATGTATGGATGTGTGAGACTCCACGCTGTTCACACATGAGCACAACATGTGGCCTGTTAGCTATCAGTTGCCCTTCCTTCAGGCATTACCAGGCTAAATTAAAAGGACTATTGACTGCGTATTATGTCAACTACGAGGCTTGTTTTAGTTTGTAGGAATCCTAAGCTCCTGGACATGTGTGCAGTAATATTATGTTGTTTTCCACGGTGGTGCGGAGTTAATTGTAATGAGATTGCAAATGAATGGACAAGATAATTGCGGGGAAATGGGTAGTCTAGAAAAACTAGGATTTCCTTGCTGCAGTTCTTCTTGCTGTTTAAGCAGAAGTGCGAGTGGATAATGGACACTTAATGGTTTTCGTCTGTTGATTTTGCTCTGAGAGAGCGAGGGCCTGCTTGCGGAATCCACATAGACTCACATACTTATTTCTACGCCCTAACATAAAGAAGCGAAGACCAAGGTAACTTAACCAGGGTTTGTTTAAAGGCCTGGAGGAATAACAGTTTGTGTGGAATTTCTATCCTTTATAAGTATTTTTCTTTCATTTGCTGTACTGTTAACCTTCATTAATTTTTTGTTTTATTTTTTTCTTTTTTTTAATTTTATTTCCGGTTAATCTATGACACTGAAGTTACCAACAAAGGAGCTTTTCTGGTCTCTTGTGCTTTGCAACCAAACCTAGACCAACTTATATTGCTGCATAGCATATAAGAAGTAGTTTAATTCAATTGAGACTAGTTTTTCTACTTTTGACCTTAAACATCGTCTAACCGAAATGTCTTCTCTAGTTGGCCCTTTCTCATTTCCTTCTATTGCTTTATATTGCTTTTTTTTGTGTTCTGCTACTACCTCTTCATCATCATCTGTATCAACATCAGCATTGGCATTAAGTTTAAGTCAATTGTTTTTAGATTATGTGCTTGAAATGATGAAGTATTTCAATAGATGGACGATGCAGATGATGGCGGTGGTGGTAGTGGTGATGGTGGTAGTGCTGTCCGGCTCAAGTGCCCAGAAAGTAGTTGACAAGTGCTCTTGAATTAGTTTAACAAGTACTTTTAGATAAAAACAATGAAAAAAAATGTTGAAACTATAAAGTACTACAGCTGTTTGCTGTAATTTTTACATTTTTTATTTTTGTTGCAGTGTACAAGTCTCAACTAAGAAAATAAACAACAGGATGCTTTAAATATAAAGGACGTTGATAATACAAACGATTTATTTAATAGTTTGAATATGAAAATAAATTTACTACGGATACTATTTAAAATAGTTTTTAAGAATTTTTATTGGATAATCTAATGGAGTAACAGAGGGAAGGAAAACCTACATTGTGATATGAATTTGAAAACTAAAATTAGTTTTTGGATTTTAAAGGCATTCCATTATTTGTACTCATGGTTCATAAGATAATTTCAAAGGCTACTGTGCCACAGTGTAGAAGTAGCCAGAGCAGTGATGCAAATAAGAACGTCAGATGTGAAAAAACATGAGGTGTCTTAGAAATACTGGAACAAATCGGTTTCTTTTTTTTTTTTTGGTAATACACATGGCCATTATGAACATGTGCTTCATGATGCCTCACTTCTACTAAGCCAACAGACTACCTACTAGATTTTGCTATTTTTTTTTTATTGGGTAGGTAGGTAAGTAGATGCCATATAGGGCCTAAAACCACAGTTTTTCTATTTTCCTAGAACCACTCGATACTTTTGATGAGG
Source organism: Sarcophaga rosellei (assembly GCA_930367235.1). Taxonomy (NCBI): domain Eukaryota; kingdom Metazoa; phylum Arthropoda; class Insecta; order Diptera; family Sarcophagidae; genus Sarcophaga; species Sarcophaga rosellei. The sequence goes on from OV884019.1 coordinate 35,968,091, forward strand.
TAACTTAGCCTGCCAATGTCAATGCTTAGCAGTCCGCCCTGTCCATCTATGTTGTAAGCACTAAGATCATTTTGACATATTACGTTTGAACGATTTATAATTTCCGTGAGATATCCTCGGCATTCATAAACAAGAAAGGACATTTTAACTACATACATTAGTAGCCTGGTTGTCTGAATAAATTAAAATCCTATTAAGCAACACTGCCTTTCATATTCTTTCCTGAAAGCTCTACAACTACAGTAAAATTACCAGTAGATTAAGACTGTTTTCCTATTAACATCAGCAAACTGGATATCCTCTGTAACTAACTTCGTTGCCTAGTTTCTTAAATATTTCATTTCTTTAAATACACCACTAATACACTTGTATTCTAACATTCATGCTTAAAGTTTCTATTATTTAACAATACAATACACATTGTATTCCTGAACTAATTCTTCACATTATCTGCCTCCATTATCTTCTCAATCAACAATTTCCCTTTATTATATACAATTTGTTGTGTAATATTTAAGCAGAAACAATTTTTCTCTGTTTATTTATTTGTACAAATATTTACAGAATTTCTTTTATTCTCTCGAACATCTATTATAATAGAGTTTTTCTTCTTCTCCTACTATTACTCCTACTCCTCTGCTGACAATAATTTCCAGACATATGCTGTTGAATAGTTTTCTTCATTCATTTGCTTTCAATTGAAAAAAACCTGTTGTTAACATTTCTGACTTCTAATGGAATGATGAGCCTATTTGTTCTTTATTTCATAGACTTGTTATTGTATTTCAGACAACAATAGGCATTCAGAAAACTCACGTACACATGGATACACATAATGAATGTTTATTTCTGTATGGAACTGTTTCATTTATTTTTTCATTTCCTATACGAATAATATGTGTGTGTGTGGGAATAGCTGTAATGTGTATTTATTTAACAATGCAATTGTTGTTGTAAACTAGAAAAAATAATTGTTTTATTATCACAATAACAACGACAACAAAATAAAGAAAAAAATATACAAAATTAAAAGGGAAAATATTTTCCTACAGTCTTCTTTTGTTTCAGTGGCATGACAAAAGAACCATTTTGCAACACAGAGTTGCATAAATGTGCACATAAGTGTAAAATACGTGAGTCTATATACTTAAATGGAGGGGTTATATTATGAAATTATAACCGGGGGGGTTAATTTCAGCACCGATAACAATAAAAGTGTATGGAAAAACACGAAAAATAGAAATTAAAAAGAATAACACAATAACAAATCAACAGTAAGTTTCTAGAATTTGCCACATTGTGAACACATGAATTGTAAATAGAGCGAGGTCAGTGATGTAACGGATCGTTGTTCATCCTGCAAGATTTACACGGCACTATCGCCCTCTTTCTTGAGATTTCTATAGAACGAAGTATGGATGTAATTTTCCTTTTCGTAGATTATGTAAAGATTTTAACTTATATTATGATTTTATTGATTTTAATTGCAGTGTTTGTAATATAAAACGTAGCTTATATGCTGGCATTAATTTGTAAATTATTATATAAAAATGTATTTTCGTTCTTGTCATAGATAGTTCCTGTGGATTGTTAGTTTATTCAGCTTGTGATTAAGTTCTGTAGCTGATTTATGTTCTTGTTGCCATTACTTTTCCCTTACCCGCTATAGTCCGGACTGTAGTGTGTACGTGTCCCTTCGTAATGGGGACGAGCCCTCCGCGGTCGGGTGAGGGTGGGTTAGTGTGTGGCCGGGGACGTTCGAAAAAAAAAAAAAAAAAAATAAAAGAAGATATATCATGGACTATTATTTCGGCGTGGAATTCTCTTAAATTAATATACTTCCGAATTCACAATTACGTGTGTATAAATTGTGATTAGGGATTCATATTTGTTGTCCCTTTGGAATGTTTTCTTTTCCCTTTTTAATTCCCTGGAATTACCGAAATATTTATGAGTACTTAAAAGAAAGAGTTTAGATGGCATAGTCTTCTTCTTAACTAGGACTACAAGTGTAGAATAATCCTTAATATCCATCTACACTTTACGGAGTTATTATATGAGTATTGCTTGTCCTCTCCGTGTGTCTTAATAGAAAATACTTCCCTGTTTGCATAACCATATGGTAATGCGTTACTCTACTTGCACATATACATTTTCTTTCATTCAGGATTAGTTAGAGAGCTGTTGTACTGTCGTACAATATCTTGAAAAAGTCGCACTGAACTGAATTGATGTAATCTCTCTAAAACATTGTAAAATTTTGTGTATCTCGCAGTAGTATGGTTTATAATAGGAGCAGCTTGTAGCATTCATGCATCATGCATCTGCCTGCCTTAGTTATTTTATTGGTCATTACAACCCTTCAGTCAGCAGGTCGTACTTAGCTTCCCACAGTTATATAATCCATGAGTGGTGGAACCTACAGCCTAAAGTCGTGCCCAACGACTGATTTTTGAGAAACTTTTCAAGTTAATTTCATTCTCAGAGTTTTAATCGGAAACCCCTTCAGCCGCCGAAGAAATATTTTTTCATCTTTCGTTTCATTGGAGATGCCTGTTTTATAACCTAATAGAATACGGCGACTTCCATCCTCTACATAGCAATGGAGTACAACACGTATTCGTATTTTCTTTAACACCCAAATGCATAATACTCATACGCCACAGTAGTGTTGAGCAAGTTTAATATTTTTCTTGAAAAATCAAGAAAGGAGAAGAAGAATAGAGAGCAGAAAATAGGAATTTAAGCTAAAATTTACTGCAACTGTGTGTGTAATGAATCTTAAAAAGCCTTAGAATTGGAAGAAAACAGAGAAAATGAAAATAAAAACGAATAGGGAAGCAGCACTAGGAATAATTTATGAAATTTTCATGGACATTTTTCTTGCGTTCGAAACTATTTTTCATTTCATTTTCAATCTATATACCATGGATTTGAGTGTCGATATTCAATTAGATTTTTATGTTTTTGCCGCAAAAGCAAAAAAAGAAAACGAAATTGAAAAAGTACAAAAAAAAATTAAGGAAAACCCCCTACAGAGTGGAATATAATTTCATTTTTATGTGCCAATATATTTGCAGTAAACCATGTATTGCGGTTAGACGACAAGCAGAGTAAATAAATGTTTCGAAAAAAAGGTTAATCAACACCACTGTTACCACTAAAAGTGGGATACTGAAAGGAATACTTCCTAGGCTTCCAAACCCAGTGCAGGCCATGTATGAGTGTGAGTAGGAAATACGCAAAATAGTAATAAAATATTCAATTAAATTCTTGTGTGGCCAAGAAGAACAAAAATAAAAAGAAAAAAGAACTTGACCGAGAGGAAATATTGTAACGTTTTTGTACACGATTCCTCAAAATCTCATTAAATTTAAAACAAACAAAAAAAGAAAGTTTTTTCCTGTTTGCCATGAACTGAAATTAAATCATTAGTTGTTATTGTTTTCGGTTTCGTTGTTTGTTGTTGTGGCCTTTGAAGCGTGTTGTCGACTAATAATTACATTATTATGCAAAAATTCTCTCACATTGTGTTTACCTTTGTTTTTGTTTTTGTTGTTGTTCTTCTCGTATTCAATTTAATGCCGTTAATTTAAATATTTAATTTCGTGATTTTATCTAATTTAGTAGAATGTGTATATGTATGTATGTATGTGTGTGTCTTGCCGACATAAACATAAAACTGTGTTTGTTTATTTGCCTAATAACGATGTGTTTGGGAGATAGAACAAGCGTAACTGGCCTAAATGGGTGGTTGAATGTTTGTTAATGGGGTGTGCAAAATATTTTGAAAATAAATTTATGAGTCCCATATACGGCTCACACAAGCTCACATAACGAATATCATACTCATCTGTTTGAAATAACTGTCACCCCCTAACTGTTCTGTTTAATTTATCAATTAAAAATGAATATGTCCCAAAAATTTGGAAGGATTCTTTTATAGTCCCATTGTTTAAATCTGGTGATAAATCTGATATAGAAAATTATAGGGGTATAGCGAAATTGAGTGTTATTCCCAAATTTTTTGAAAAATTGATTACTGATACATTGTATTACCAAGTTTGTAATCTCATATCTCCATATCAGCATGGATTTCAAAAAGGATGTTCAACAACAACAAATTTACTTCATCTAACAACTGTCATAAATCGTGGATTTTTTAATAGAAGGCAAACAGATGTTATATATACCGACTTTTCAAAGGCCTTTGATAAAGTAAATCATAAGCTCCTATTAAAAAAATTACATTTGATAGGCTTTACGGATCCTGCTATTAAGTGGTTAAAATCATATTTATCGGATAGAACTCAATCGGTTTGTTTCAACAACGTTATATCAAAAAAAATACATGCACGTTCTGGAGTACCACAGGGAAGTCATCTTGGACCTCTCCTTTTTTCTTTAGTTATAAATGATTTGCCTCAAGTTATAAAGTATTCGAACATTTTGATGTATGCGGATGATGTAAAGCTTTTTAAAACTTATGACAATCTTTTGGATCAACAGCATTTACTATTTGATATAAATTCGTTCTATGAATGGTGTAACGCCAATTTAATGCAGCTTAACTTCAGGAAATGTAAATTAATGCGCTTTTCGAGAACCAGTCCAATTATTGTGAATTATTTTATTGGTGGTTATGAGATTGAAGTGGTTGACCGTTTTCTGGATTTGGGTATTTTATTCGATCAGAAATTAAGCTTCATTTCTCATATAACGTGTGCTGTAAATAAGGCCAGGGCTGCACTGGGTTATATAAAGCGATGGTCGAAGGAATTTAAGGATCCATACATCACAAAGGCACTTTATGTGTCGCTTGTTCGTCCAATTCTAGAATATGGTTCTATAATTTGGGATCCCATTTACCAAACACATTCCAATACAATTGAATCTGTGCAAAAACAATTTCTCCTATTTTGCCTACGTGGACTACATTTTGACCTCCGTAATTTGCCATCTTACTCTGCCCGATTAGCTCTTATTAAATTGCCAACATTGAAAAGCCGTAGAATTATGTTAAATGTTTCATTTATACTAAATGTTATAAAAGGAGATATATGCGCTGGATTCTTGATAAACGAAATTTCATTTAATATACCTCGACGTTTATCGCGAAATTTTGTACCACTGTCTATTCCAATGTTTAGAGCCAATTATCCTTATGCTGACCCGCTTAGAAGGATGTGTAACGAATTCAACCAATTTTTTGGACTTGTTGATTATTCATTAAATACGAATGCAGTGAAAAAATTATTACTTATTTCTTTGAACTCCTGATGTATTAATTCTTATACTACTTTATGTGCACACATTTGTCTACAATTTTTTTTTTTTTTATTTTCTCTTTTAAATAATTCATAATTAAAAATATTTTTAAAATTTTTGACCCATAATTTCTAATTAATTGTGTAAATGTAAATTTTTTCTTAAATGTATTAAATAATGTATTATATATTTTTAAATGTCTGCAAGGATATAATCCATAGACTAAAATAAATAAATAAATAAATAAATAATGCCAGCAGAACTGGGCTCAAAAATTAAACTGAAACGTGAGGATAAATTTTAATTGCAAGAAAACGAATTTGTTGGCCACTATAATTTTGTATTCAACTTAAGCTCTTGAATACTTAAAAACCTATTTAAGATTATTAGTTCAAAATTTTTGACTGCTTTAAGTTGTTCTGCAAATTAGAGTCAACTACCAGAAATATATGCAGAAGAATCTGTAACATCAGTCGTGCCATTCAGAATATGAAGTGTGATAAAAAGAAATCAATTGTTTCACTAAAAAATGCTTTCGATACTCTACTATATTCTGATGCAATCGAGAGAAAAGTCCTACGTGAGATCTTCAGTCCAGTGCGGGTTGGTGATGATTTTTGCATCTGATCCAACCAGGAGCTGTATGAGGTACTGAGCGAAGTGGACGTTGTGTACAGTTTTAACATCCGGTGGCTGCGCGGGTTCGGCTTTGTCGTTCGAATGGATGAGGATGCTCCGGCGAAATGGATATTTCATGCGGGGATTTGCAGAAGTCGCCGAAGAGGACAAACTTATTTGCTTTGGACGGACCAAATCGATGAAGCACTTTCATGAGATCAACAGGCAAAGGCGCGCAAGAAGCAGGGAAGCCTGGAAATATGTGCCAAAGCATGCAGAAGTTTTTAGTCAATAAAGCTGTACACACACAGCCTCTTAAAGGACAACACTGATACTGTTAACTGACTTCTGCTTCTAAACAATCTGCATCATTTAGTTTCATTTAGTCAGCTTATATTTCTGCTGGCTTAATTGGCCAATCTAGTTGTTCTCAAAGAAAAAACTCTATTAAATTAAAAACCAAAAGTTAAAATCAGAAAACGAAGGATAAATAGCGAGTGAGTAACGCTATTTCTTCTCATACTTGGGTAAGGTCACACTGCGCAACCGATTCATATGGTCCAGTGGAATGTACTACCTTCTGTACTTGTGGGTATTACAATGAACATAAAAATTAAAGAAAAAAGTGGAGGTTGTAGAGGCTCATTAAAGAGGTCTCAACAACCGCAAAAACAGGAATTAAGAATAGCCTTAGGAACATGGAACAGCTCATCTTTAAAGCAGCAGCAAAATCGAGGATATCTTTCTCACATACTTAATTGGTCATTACAACCCCTTAGTCTTTTCACACCATCCAAGTCGTTTGTAATAATTTTATCCATGAGTGGTGGGAGCTACATTTAAAAATCGATTCCGAACAAATTTTTCATGGCAATTTGTTTCCGGAGTTTTTGACAGAAGGCTGCTGACAGCAAGAAAAATTTGCTCAAATTTCGTTTTGGTCGAGATATACGAGGTAAGGTTTAAACCAGGAGCTTGCATCTAATAAGCCAGTACACTACCTATTAGAATACTTTTATTTCACCGAGTACATCAGCGGAATATATCAGCCACAACTATAACGACGTCTATGCATAGATGGCCTTCCGTCTTCAATAAGAACTTGGGAACTAAAATCTAAATATTGGCTAATGCTAGCAATTATCAGAATACAATCACAACTGCAGATCAAATCGATTGTGTTCGAATCTTCAAATCTTTGCTTTCCATTTTTTCCTTCCTCTTCATTGAAGTGCTTTCACTTTACTGTTGCAGATCCCAGGCTTTTAGTGTTGTGGTTTACCTTTGTAGCCCCTTAAAGTCTCCTTGATACGGGTTGTAGTCATTTGTATTGGGTTATTGTATTGGGTGTAGTGGTGAGAAGTCTTTTCCTTATTGACACATATTTTCACTTGCTCTGTGAAAGTAGTTATTTTTTTAATATCCATAAATTGTTTGCATTTCTCTAAAAAATTACGAAAACATACGATTACTAGCGAAAAGCTGAATTTATTCCTTTTCGATAACCCTTTTCACAGACTTATTACATTTTGCATCTCATACGCATACACCATTTCACCGTCCGATTTTATTGGTTTGTTCCCGAAGACCATAAATGGACAGGCATAAATTTATCACACAGTGTCTTAATGGCCTGGCTACTCTACATTCCTGTATATCCCTCAAATGGTTATATGTATTTATGTATGTATACATATATGTATAAGTATGTGTTTAACACATTTTGTTCTTTATTGGCTAAAAGAGCGGTAATATTTTCATTTGGTTTATGGTTCCGTTGGTTTTTTTTAACCAATTTTTCGTTCTAAAATAATTTGTTTTATCATTTCATTCGAGCCACAAAAGGGTTAAATATTCATGGAGACATAAATATTTGAACAAAAGATTTCTCTGTTTTGTTTTGTTATCATTTACAGCCGAACTTTCTCCATACCTCTCTAGGGCTTCCCTGCATATATATGTTTTGTGAGCAGACTATGTTTTGTTTTTATTATCACTTTTTTGTTGTTGTTGTTATTTGTTTTAGGGGGTGTGGCCATTTAATAGCTCATATTTGCATATTTTAAACGTTTCAATACCACCAAACTGATAAGGTATTTAAGGTCGAACATAAAATGGGAATCCGAAAGGCATTGTGTGGTAAATTTAAAAATTTAAATTTAAACTGATTCTGTAGGAAATATGCCATGATTGTCTTGTGAAGTCTCCAGTAGACTAGTAGGTAGGTGTGTTCAGACCCCATGTCAGACATCTCCAACAGAATAAAATATGAAAAAATATTTCTTCAGCAACTTCCTGTGGCAAAAATTGCAATGAAAAATTTCTCAAAAATCTGTCGTTCGGAATCGACATTAAACTGTTGGCCTCGCCACTTATGTATAAAATGAATGTACAAAACGTAAGTGGTGTGGGAAGCAACAATATTAAGCACGAGGCGTTTTATCATTCAATAAATTTGAGCGGATATTACAACTAGAACTGGTCATCAGAACCCTTCAGATTACCACCTAGCTTCTCACGTCACCCAGACTACAGCGACTTTTAAAATTTAATCAAATTAAAGCCAATGCCAAAGGAGTGATAAATCCAGTAATAACATCAAAGCCAAAAGAAAAAGAGGAAAACCAAATTAGCCTTAAGATACGAGACTAAAAATTAAACACAAGGACTGAAAATGGCAAAAACGTTCCGTTTTGTAAACATATTTCTGCTATTTTCTTTCTTATTATTTTTATGTTCTTGTTTACGAAGTTCTATTACACACTCTGTGTCTGTTTTAAAAGTGCCGCCATTTATCTTTTCTTTTATAGTGTAGCTCAGCTAAATATAAGAAAACATTCCAACATGTTTCCTTTGACGGCATTTAATGTTACGCGCCTTCACACATGTGCTATAGACACAGGCACATACACCAAAAAAATAGAAAAATTAAATAAAGCACTTTAAAAGAATTTGTTGATAAAGAAAGAGAGATAAAGAAATACCTTAAACTGTAGAATATTTAATAAGACTTTGCAAGAGGGTAGGGGACGTAAACATATCATAAATTTACATGAAGTCATGTAAATAAACTCTGCATTACCTTTGAAGGTGTGGATCCCTTAGCATACACAAACAAAATTTCAAAACATATGTACATACGTAGAGCTTTGTCTTGAAACTCCTTTACCTGTTTGTAAGCGTAAGGATTGGCAACGTTGAAAAGCAGGAATTTTTCTTAATTTTTTCCTCATTCTTAACGTGGCAAAGATTTTTTTCTTCCGGAATAAATTTGATTACAATTTGATGTTAAAGAAAATACAAACGAATAAAAAAGAAAAGAAATGGGAAAAAATAGAGAGAATATGACTTTAGAGGTGCTGTGCTCTACTTAATTTTCTTTGCGGATATGCGTAGCCACATAATCCAATGTGTCACACTATATTGCCAACACTTTTTTTAATTCCAAACCGATTTCATTCCAATTTGGGAAAGGTTTTTAAAAACAGTCTGACTCATAACTCCGTTAAACGATTTTTAAGGCAAAAAAAGGAGCTTAAATTTTTTTGTTGTGATTGTAAAAGTATGCCGTATTGCAGTCTTTACAACTAAAAGAAATAAAAAATTCCCACTGGTTGATCACATACCGAAAGTGTAGAAGGAAATATTGGAAATCGAAAATTATTAACAAATTGCAAAAGGCCTGAATTGCTGGACCTAGCGCTATGGCTAAGGTTAGTAGGCGTCTCTGGGTGACTGGACAGTGGCATAAATCGAATAATGATCACGCAAGGAGTCTAAATGAAGTTGGTATTATTGAAGGTAGTGATTACTTGACACCCCGGTAAAACTTCTCAATAAGATTCAGGACATCTCTTTCGTACAATGAAGTCTGGGAAAATAATACGGCGTATCTCGTAAAGCACTTTATTAAAATTTACACCGATGACTTAAAATTCAACGGAAATGTGTACATATCTGCCGAATTACTGCAGCGTCTTTTAATCGAGGGTACACAAATATCCCCAAGCGAAACATTACCATACCTTCCGATAGCGAGGCGTCTATCAAAGCGCTGAATTCCAAGACAGCATACAGTTATCGCAAATATCTCAATGAGGTATCAGAAAGATGCCACGACACAGAGACATTCTAGGTAAACGTAGAGCAGATGAACTGGCCAGTTATGGCACAACCAACAAACTCTCCTATAAACTCTTGAGTGCACGTTTCTAACTGAAAGTACGGTCGTCAACTCCATCAACAATTGATGGGCAGCTGCAAAAGCTGCAGAGATGCGGTAGAAAAGGAGACTATTCTTCGCCTACTGGGTACATATCCAGCTATATATCGCAAGAGAAAAAGGAAGCGTAGTGCCTGCTAAATAAATGATATGTAGAAATTGTCTCGCATTGATTAGGTGATAACGGAAAACTGTGGTATAACAATGAGGGCCATGTAACCTAAGTGTGTTTAACCAACTTTCTTAGAGAGACGACGACTTCTAACTACCTACCTACCTACCTACCTATCAGACATTTACACTCCACTTATGTTGTACCAAAAGTAAAATACAACTCTAAGGCACGAATCATAGCTTTCAATTTCTTTTTGTTGTGTGGCATAGTGTAGCGGGTGAAGTGCTTTACTACGAAATCAAAGAAATTTATGTTCGAATACGATATAAGATTCAAAATTCTTTTGAGATTTTTTAAGACAAAGATGTTTTTAAAGAAAAACCGAAGGATCATCAACTTCAATTTCTGTTTTTTATCTCCTATTTATTTAATACGTAAAATATTTTGCATTTAACACTAGATTTACCGCTCCAGTCAAAATGACTGGTTTTGCCTTTTTAGACTTTAGAAGGAGGTGTTGTTGGAAGGTTACCAACTCATTGCATATTCAAAGATTTATCTAGGCGTACAGCATATACTAGAGGAAATATTATGGAAGAGAAGCCAAGCAGTGCCTTTTTTACTATTGATTGACTACCATATATTAGAGCATATCAAAACCGAGTTAGAAGCCTCTAGAGTTTTAGGGAAAAATGGACACTTTCACACGATAAATTGAAAGCTTTCATTGGAATACTGTATGCTCGAGGTCATACGAAGCAAAAGGTTTGAAGCTGTCTTATTTATGGAACAAAAAATGGAGTTCTGAGTTTTTTTCTAAAACTATGAGTGGCATGACTTTATAGAAATTTTACGTTTCATTCGTATCGATAAAAGAAATGAAAGGAGTCAACGCTTTCAAACTGAAAAATTTGCGTTAGTGTCAACTGTTTGCAACAAATTTATAGTCAACAGCCAAAACTGTTTCAAACCAGGAGCAAATATTACAGTAGATGAACAATTGTTTTCAACGAAAGCCAGATGTAGGTTTACATAGTATATGCAAAACAAACAAGACAACTTTGGAATAAAATTCTGGCTGGCTTCTGACGTTGAAACGAAGTATCTAAACACGAAATTTGGCAACACCTCTTGGTATATTTGTAGTAATGAGACTACTGGAGCCTTATACCATGAAAGGTAGGACTGTGCCAACCGACAACTATTTCACAAGTGTTTCTTTAGCTTCGTTGGTTGGTGCCGTACATTCGAACAAATGGGACCTTCCAAAAATTTGCAAGGAAAAAAAGGATAGTATGGCTCGTTTTCCAACATTACTAGAGGCAAAACATGAGAGGCATTACACTTAGAGTTTATAAAGTTAAGCCCAACAAAAACAGATCAAATGGCACGAAAATATAGTGTGAAATCAGGATCTAGGAGGTGGCCACTTCAAGTATTTTTTTATATTTTAGAATTTTGTCGGAATAAATTCCTAGATTTTGTATAAAAATACAACCGGAAAGAATATTTCAAAGAAGGATTTTTTGTTTCGTTTGGCTGAAGAACTCACTTTTGATTATCAGTCATCAGGTCAAGAGATAGCAAGTGAGCTGACTGTCCAACAACTCCTCTTCCAAAAATACCCCGCCCAATATGTAAATGGTGCCAAATAGGATTTTGCAATAACAACAAAAGTTCAATAAATTGCGACGTCTGCAAGAAATATGTTTGTGGAAAATGCACAGGAAAAAAGTTTATATTTGTAAAAAATGTGACAAGCCATAACTATTTTGAATAAAAATTAAATTACAGCTCTGGACTTTATATTAATTTTATATTTTACCAATACTGTTTATTAATTCTATAAAACATTATAGCACATACTAAATTTACACGCTCAAAACGTTATTTTTGATTACCAGTCATTTTGACTGGTGTTGGCATAAATAGGTATAAAAATTTCTTGGTAAATCTAGTGTTAAAGTATACGTTTAAGAAAAACATTTTAAACGAGACAATAGCAATTAAAATTTATAAAAATAAATAATAAAAAATCAACCAACATTTCTTCCTGTATTCGTATTATAATTTTGAATGTGAATTCCAAAGAATTCTATTTTATTCTGTTTTCTTTACTGTGCATCCGAAACTAAAAATAAAGTAAAACACGACGCTTTAGATCAACAGGCGCCTTGGAAGATAATGTATGGTGTATGTTGCTTCTGTAATATGTGTTGCAAGCATTGAAACATACTTAACGCAATAAGGTTAAGCAGTTACACGTTTAAGGCATGTTCTCCTTGCATTTGCATACATTTCTTACACTCTGTCCTCATTTACTTCAAACACTACTTAAAATATTTCTGAAAATATGAGGCCAACGTAAGAAGGATCCGTGTTTTTATATTTAAAAATAAATTTTCTTTCTTTATCTGTGTTAAGCAGTTGGAGAACGGAAAATCTGTCACGAAGAAATAAAATTTAAAACAAAAAAATAAATTTTCCATGAAATTTTCTCAAAGTGAAAACCAAAAGGAAAACTGTAACGAAAACAAATAAAATTTATTTTAAATTGTGGCACAGAATGGGTACAGGGACATTAAAAACGTTTCCTTTTTTGTGAAGGTGTCAGAAGTTTATTTTGATATCTTGTCGTATGCATGTAAGTATATAATAGTGTGCGTAGATGTCAGTTGGTTGACTGGTTGGTTGAAAACTCATATAAAATCAGCCGTAAGAAAAAAACGGCGGAAGCAGTAGCAAATATGACAGCGTCCACACTCAAGTACAAGTGGGAGAGGAATACAATAAAAGAAGTTTAAATAAATATTCTTTTTTCTTCATTTATTTCGTTTAAATATTTTGTCTTGCTAATCGTCACAATCCATATAGATAGATAGAATCCAAAATTAAATCTAGAAAATAGGAATATAAAATGAAGGTTAAGTTTTTACATTCAAAGTATTGTTATGAAAATGGAAATGCTGTTTTGCTTTTTGGCGGTTTAATATTAAAATTATAAACAAAAGCAACAAGAACAAAAACAGTGAACCTGTTTACATGATAAACAAGTAAACAAAAGTATACCAACAAACATCAGTATAAAAAAAGGGAAAACAGAAATGCAACAACAAACATTACCAGAATAAATGTAAACAAAATACACAAATAACAATGAAACAATGATGCTTACATTTACACGAACATACGACTTCAAGAACATTAATCAGACTGTTTACCTTGCCATTTAAAAGGCAAGACAAAGCAGGCAACAAGGAAAGTAGAAATGTATTCTTTCGACGAATATACACGAAGTTTCGAAATCCTTTTTATTCTAAAATCCAAATCTTTTTAAAGTTATTTAGAAGTCTTATATGTTTAACCGACATCTTTAAAACCCGACTATGTTTCCTGAAGAAAAGCGCAAATGAGTTTGCAACTGTTTGTTTTTAAATAACCAGCTTTTTTGAACGACTGCGAATTTTTCTAACAAATATTGTCATTGCTACGGCGTTCTCGTTCGGATGTAGATAAGCTTTATATTGTAGCTGAAGAGCAAGCTGAGTTTAATATATTCTAAGTAAGACAAGGTCATGACCAAGAGAGCCTTTCGAACTACCACCTTCAGTCACAGACGTTAAAGAAGCGGAATGAATTTTTAACTGAGAACTAGTCCGCTATGAGTCTTCTCTAAATCCAGTGCGGAACAGTTGGTACTCCATCTATCAATCTTTCCATTAACAGAGCTTGTATGTACTGGTATGACCATCCTAATATGTAAGTTGTAAACATAGAGGGAAGTCTCTTAAAATTGTTTTCAAGGGTAATGGAATACCATGTTTTTAGTCCCAATAATGTTGATTAGAAGTTAAATATATTTTTAAGAGCTTCTATAGTGAAGTTTAACTGAAAACTTAATATGAATAGAGAGGTCCTCAAGGGTCATAAACTTCTTTAAAGAAACCATTTGAGCTAATTTTACGTTATTATTGGACTGCACAAATTTTACAAGATGTCATTTAACCATGCTTTCAATTCACTAAGTGCACACACAGTCGAAGATCGGTATTTTTCTGTGTTATTTGCTTTACAACTTCTACAGAATCTTGAATATGAAGAAAAGAATCGCAAGACTAACAGAAGCTGGTATCTTAAATGAGTGTCGAAAGACACTGTGTAAGGATCAAGGAATTTTATTTTAAATTCTTTGAATTACTTTTTCCTTAAGAATTTCTATAATTGCTTACGTATTTGATTTTTGATGAGAATTTCTGATAATGTTGAGAATAAATATTGAAACAATTTTCATTGTAATCTCTCCTATTCGATTATCTACACACTTTTTCCTCTGGTACTACCATTTTCTTGCAATACAAAAACATGCGTTGCTGTAAGTAAATGTGAGGATTTTTGTTTTCCAAATTCATTTAAGAACTTAAACACGTTTTTGTGTTTCAATGACATTTTAGTTAATTAACAAACACTTACGGGGGGATGGACTTGTGCTTTAAATTGAAGTGCTACACGTTTTATGTGAATAAGTACCTCCTGCCCCATTTTCTTGTTTTTTTTTTTTTTGTTTTACTTGGAAAAAACTATTTACGGTTAAGAGATATGGAGAGATATGGCAACGACGTCTGAAGGCTACTAATATGTATGTACTATACTATACATGTTTATTTAAGTTTATGTGTAGATAGTAGTTTAAAGAAAATACAAGAAAGAAATGAGGAGAAAAAACCACAATTCGTTAACACCTACTTTGAATCGGTTTTAAAAATCTCGTATTGAGAAAATGTTTGAAATGTGAACTTAAATTCGGTATGGGATTGAACGTGAACATGAATTACTCACATACATACATGATTGGTCATTACAATCATGCAGTCAGGATTACTTAGTAGCTTCTCATATCACTTATATGGTGTGTGTTAATTTTATACATGAGTGGTGGGGCCTACAGTTTAAAGTCGTTTCCTAACAACAGATTTTTGAGAAAGTTTTTCATGGTAATATATGTACTCTTAGAGCATTTGGCAGAAATCTGCTAAGTAAAGAAATCGCCGAAGAAACGGTGTTCCAGAGCCACTCGAACAATATTTATTAAATTTTTTCGGTATGTGCATAGAAGCTTTTTTGTACTTATAAGGGTGTATGTTTACAAAATCGTTTCGGTTTTTTTTTTCCAAAAATCAGTGGTGGGGAGTGGCCCATATGTGACATGTATGTTTAGTAATCCTGCATTATTCTTCACTGCGTTCATTGACAAAAAAAATCTTCCTTTTTGCTCTTCTTTTGTGTTGTGTTTACAGTATATGTTAGTGTTGGCATATATCCTTATACGTGTGCATGTTTTCTAAATGAATCTCTGTATAGGTTTTGGGTCTAACCTCGTTTCTCAATGTGTGTATGCATGCATGTGGGAAATCGTGTTAGAAAGATAGAAAAACACAAAAATCGAACGAAATGAAAAACCCAAAATAAGAAAAACACGGTAAATTGCAAAATGGTTTCATAGTCTACGAAAAAAAACACGATCTTTTCTCCCTTGATTTAAAAGTGTTTTTGAAATTTTCTAGATACTTTTTTGTTGTACGTATTGTAGCTGTTAATTTTTTCTTGCTGTATGTTTTTCTTACATGTTTTTCTCATTTAGTTTTTGCTTGTCGAACAAAGTCTTGAACTTAGTCGACGCCAATAAGTCTGGTGACAGTTTTTTTTTTATTGTGTGGATGTTGCGGTTCATAGTATCTGGAAATGTAATCGACAGTTGGCGTTTGATATGTCTCTAACATATGAGTTAAACATTTTTAAAGGGAAGGCGGTGGTTATTCACAAATCGTTCGTTTAAGCATTCCAAAACCATAAAATGTTTTCAGATCAGAGACTGATTGCTCAATACGACTGTGGCATACTTTCATCGTAACTTCTTCGTATGTAGTATCATTCCCTCTATCCCCCTATCCCTGATAAGCTGTTTGATATGTATAATATTTTCTTAATGGTATTCCATGACGGAGTCCAGACAATAGGTTAAGGCCTCTGTGGTATATCAGCGAAGTGAAATAGCTCCATTCCGGCAAAACCAGACTAACTCGAATAAGTTAAGAGCTGTCTTATGCATAATTCTGTGTTATTTTAATTTGTTTCTACAATATTCAGAATAGTTCAGAATATTCTTCGATTTTTAATTTTTTTTTTTAATTTTTTATTTTTTAAATAAAAAAGGGAAACAGTCAAACAAAAAATATAAAGCTGCTTAAATACGAGTATCTACAACACTAAAGACTTCTTTTGTGTATTTTCGTTCAGATTTGCTGGTATTTAAAAAGGGTTTTGCATAGAATTTTTCATAAAGATATTGTTCAGGTTGTTAATCCAAAATTTATTTCCGTTTTTACTCAGGCTATGTTTAAAAAGTGCAATTGCAATGAATTCTTCCTCTTTTTACATACTTTTTTGTACAATAGACACCTACCTTGTTAGCTTAGGCAACTTGGGTGTGCAAAAACTGTGTTTATTTATTTCACAAACGTTTTCAACAACCTTTCCATGAATATTCTCAATTTATTTTGCGGTATACTGTAGTTTATCCTCCTTCTAACACATTTCATATTCATATAAGTGCTCCAAATCATGCATTGTGGATCAATTGTAAGAACGATATCAATTGGGCAACCGACTCGCCACTTTACTTTTGCAAAATATAACGTCTTGCCAATATTTGTAATGATTTTTCCTTACTAATATGGATAAGAAAATGATTTTAGTTTTCTTTGGTTAAAACTATACAAAAAATCATGGACTAGCATTTCTTTGTCAATTATTAAAAGCCTTCTGGCTAGGCAACTGCCTCTCAGCAGTAAAAATCTGGAGTTCGGAGTCAACTTAAAACTGTAAGTTTCGACATTCCTGTAAAAAATTAACACACACAACATAAGTGGTGTGAGAGGCTAGGTCGTAATCCTAATTAAAGGGTTGAAGTGACCAACTACATTGAGTAGGTCACTTGACTAGACTCATTTCGACTATTATTTGTTTTTATCAATGGGACACTATTTGTTTTTTTTTATTAAATACTCTGAATTTATATGATACATCTAAAGAGTGCCCTGTACAAAATAGTTCACGTACCAAAAAACTGTATGGAAAATAAAAGCAAAATCCACATATTTCCTGGCATCTATCTAGAGGGACACCTCCTATTCTTTGTTTTTTCTCTTCTCTTTATATTTTCATAACTTGGCAACTCATAAATTTAAATTTTATTCAAGGCGTCATATTCTATGCCACTCCGTTCATAATAGTTTTCGTTGTGTTTTGTGCCTCTTGTAATTCAATTTTTTTGTTTCATTTTCTTTTGAGGTTGTTTTCATTTTGTTTGTTCAGAAGTGAAGGTCATTAAGTGTGGATCTGTGTGGATTATTTATTTATTTACATTATAATACGTTGTTGTTTTTTGTTTATGTTGTTGTAATGTACACAAAAATATTATTTATGCATTTAACCTCAATAAATGTATGTATTGCAGTCAATGGATAAGTCGTTGCTTTGTTTTATTATATCTTTTTTAGTCTTTTGATATAAACTTATGAAGTAAAAAAGATTTTTTTTTTGGGAACAAGAGAGAATGTTTTATGCAATGAAATGGAAAACGAAAAAGTTTTACGTAAAAATTTTTATGTTTCTGTGTAGGTCATGACCATAAATATGGCAAGAAAACATAAAATGGTTTAAAGGAGGCCTATTGATTAAAAGGCTTAAACTTTTCGATAAAAATAAGCAAGTTAATCTTTAATATGGTAATAAAACACATGTCAATAACTTAGAGGTTTAATATAGGAATCTGCCTGAGGTAGAGTCACCGCAGTCTAGTAGGTAGGGTATTCAAACCTCATATCAGGCATCTCAAATAAAACGAAAAATAAAAAATATTTTCTCGGCAACTTACTCTCAGCAGATTTCAGGCAAAAGCGCTGAGAGTAAATAATATTACCATGAAAAGCTTCTCAAAAATCTGTAGTATGGAATCGACTTTAAACTGTAGGTCTCAGGGCACTCATGGATAAAATATACACACACAGCATAGGTGATGTGACAAACTAGGTCGTAATCCTGACTGAAGGGTTGTAATGACCAACTACACATGTATGTCTATGTATGTAAAGAAAAATGTATGCCCAAATTTTTTCGTACTCATTCCTCAATTCATATAGGACTTCGCAATAGTTCCGATTGAGCTCTCTTTTATAGTTATTTTTAGTTTTAATAATAATTCTGTAAACTATGATCAATATTAGCGTTAAACCATGTGTTTAAATATGAAACTTCGTTATAAATTTTATCAAAAACAAAAAATAAAAGGCTTTAACCCAGTGGCTAATCTTATTTCTAAAAAAATCTTATTTTCCTTTTTTAATATTAGCACCGAGAAATAACAAATGATAGAATTAAGATAAAAATAAATTTTTGAATTATGAAAAAGAGAAATTATTTTGTTACACACTTTTCTATTTTTATAGACAGAATTTTTATAAAATTTTTTAAGTTTATTTTCTTGCAATTCGTTTGACTTTAGAATAGAAAAAGAGAAAAAATAAAATAAAAGGATTTATTTCAAATGGAAAATCTAAATCTAGATTCTCTCTTTATATTTTTAATCTGTCAGTATCATAATTTACTTGTTTAATCTTTTTATTTCCAAAATCTCTTTGTTTACAAACATCAAAATTGAACATTTTATTCTTCATTTCTATTAAAGATACAGTAGTGTTAGGAGAAATAAGGCCACAAAATATAATACAGGATTGCGACCTAGCTTCTCACACCACTTATGTTGTGAGTGTTAATTTTATACATGAACCACTGAACCAACAGCTTCAAGTCGACTCCGAGCGACAGAGTTTTGTGAAACTTGTTCATGTCAATTTTGTTTACTCCCAGAGTTTTTGCCAGAAATCTGCTGAGAGGCAGTCGCCGAAGAAAGATTTTTTCATATTTCGTTTCGTTGAAGATTGCCATACGAAAGAAGATTGTACTACGATGATGACTAGTGCTCTTCAAAGTCAAACTATGAAACTCATTCGCCAACTTTTTTTCGATTTTCAGACTTCTACACCAAGCACCTCTTGGGTATCCTCTAGGACAAGATCTTTGTAATACCTTCCTAAAAATCCATTTTAATTCATTTCCATTTTTTTTAGCACTGATGTCGGCTCCACTGTCTGTGTAGTTCGTCATAAGAGAATTAATTGTATGGCCAGTGTTTTAATACCATAGAATTTGAATATTTTGTTGAAATGGTGTTTAATATTTTGTCCATGACTGTTTGTTGAAGAAAAATTGTTGCAAATTAAACAATTTTATTTTCAAAGTATTTTTCCACAAGAACAGCATTAGAAAAATTTTTATTAGTTCTTCCTCTATGAGGGTTGTACGAGGGTCCTGTTCTTGTATTTTTCCATTTCACGTTGAACAAACAACGAAATAAAATCATTTAGACACGCTGCATATCAGATATGATTTCAATTATTGTTTGACTGAATATTGCTTCAAAATCATTCAAAATTGAAATTGCCTACGATGACTCTGAAATTATCGATATCGTTCTGATAATTTTTGTATCAAATTTTTATTCATCGATATTCATCAGGAGCATCTTTCATACAATTCTGAATAATTATCTCAAAAAGGCGAATTATCTGTATGAAGCGGATTTTTGATCGGATTGTGGACGATATTAAAACTGTGATATTTACGATCATGTATGATGAAAATAGTCGCAGTTTGATCTCTGTCATTCGGCGTATGTTAGCTCTGCCCAAAAAAAAATATTGTACAGTTTGCTAAGACTTGCTTGTGCAAATCGATGGCGATATGCCTGAAGCATCAGGAGAGGAGGAGCGAAAGTTGGATTTGATGCACGCCACAAGTAATTTGGAATTGTAATCAATGACAGACGGATAATAAAATTGTTTTTACAATGCCAACTAGTTACCAGATACACATACATACAAACATAATTGGTCATTACAACCGTTCAGCCAGGATTACCACCTCGCTTCTCACACCACTTATATTGTGTGCGTTAATTTGCTACATGTGTGGCGAAATTTAAAGCTTAAGTCGATGCCGAACGAAAGATTATTGAGAATCTTGGCAATTTTATTTGTTCTCACAGCTAGAAATCTACTGCGATGTAGTCGCCAAAGAAATATTATTTTTCATATTTTGTTTTATTGGAGATGTCTGACCTGGGGTTAAAAACGTGGCTTTACGACTGATAAGCCAACATATTACCATCTAGGCTACGCAGCCTACAGTTACCTGACAAAGCTCTTTTATTTTAAAATTGTTTTTATGAAATCTTATTAACAGCCTACGTACTTTTTATATTTTTTTGTTTTATCCTATTTTTTTTCTTTCGTTTTTGCTTTAAAATATTTGTTTTTGTTTAATTTTAAATTTTTTCTCAATTTAGTATGTATGTATTATTGTTGTTGTTTAAGATGTTATCTCAATTGCCTTTACAACTAAGTTATATACTGGAAATGATTTTTCAATTTGTTTAATTTATGATATTAAATGCCAGAATATTTAAAGATTTTATATTTTTTAATTTCAATTTCAGAAAAAATACGAGAATATAATAGTAATATTCAGTATATCTGTGCCAAGAACACATACAATTGTACATTGTTAAAGGAAAGAAATCAAGAAGGAAAAATTATAAAAAATTGGGTTGCCGCACACAACAATATCTCTGTAGACTGAATTTAAAACAATGACATCATGTGCAAAAAAAGGGAAATATCTATGAGGCCAACTCGTATGAACTTATGGAATTTTGTTGACCACTTAATCCAAAATCTTTGATGTCATATCGCATAAGAGTTTCGTAAGCGAATACGGGTTAGATTAAGTAGAAGTGGTAGCTAAAATTTGATTTTCTTTGCTGTAAGCGATTTCAGTCAGATTCTGAGTATATATGTCTACTTTCCTTCCTTTTAAGTCTTATAGACAGCTCAGAAAATTATCGCGCTAATGAGGGAGTGTTCTATTAGGTTTCGCGTAATAATATCTGGAGATTCCCATGTATATTTATTTCCTTATATTTGATTAAAATAAACTCAGGCACATATATAAAATCTTATTAAAATATTGTTTAGTCTGCCTCTTGTTTAACTTTCAACAGGCGTATTTTATATTTCCACATGTTCTTTTGTAATATTCTTCAGCGTTAAATGGCATGGAAATTTTATGAAAAATATCTCGTTATTTTCTTATTCTTATAATGACGTAAAAATTTAATTGAATCATAAAATCATGCATACGTACAGGTTTAATATTACCTTTGACTTTAGCGTGACATCAGCGCCTTTAAAATGGTTTAAGAAGTGAGGGGCCATATTCTTTGCGGTTTGGGGTTTTTATATGATGCCATATAATACCCTACTTTTCTAATTTATTATTTTCATAATTTTGATTGATCTACTGCATGCTCTACGATGTTAGATTTGCTTGTCCTTCTACTACTACTACAGCGTTTTTCCTGTAGCTTTCAGTCGCGTTATGGGTAATTTATTTCTAGGCTCTTAATTTATAGGTGCTCTCAGGTCTCCATAAGAACACCCATATTATTCCTCTGAATAATTTATAAAAGTTTTCGTTATTAATTTGGTAGAGACAAAACTCTAGGTTATGAATCATTTTAGTAAGTCTAGCAAATTTTCTACCACTTTTAACACTCCAATTATGCCAAAATTCTTGTAAGTAAGGTGCACATATCGGCTTATTGTTTTGATTCTACAGCGACCAGTTGGTGATAGTGTCGAAAGATTTTTTCGACATTGAATCCAATGTGTGGCACAGTTGTACGACAGATTATTGTATTCGGTACTTCTCCGCATTATAGTCTGCCATATAACATGTTATGCTTAGTTGTGCTAAACTGTGCCTCGAAATCTAAGAAGAACAAGTATATCCATTCAATTTTTTGTTTCAGATTAATGTGATCATTACACTTGAAATCCAGCTTCTCCAAGAATTCCGTTGCTTCAAGCAATATCCAGTATAAATGACAAATCACCTTAATATTGCTAACTATAGGTAAGTCGTCGTGGTCTAGTAGGTAGTGTGTTGGCTTATTAGACGAAAGGCCCGAGTTCGAATCCCAGGTCAGACATCAAAAAGAAAATATGAAAATATTTCTTCGGCGACTTCCTCTCAGCGGATTTCTGGCAAAAACTCTGAGAGTAAAAATTGCCATGAAAAGTTTCTCAAAAAATCTGTCGTTCGGAGTCGACTTTAAACTGTAGGTCCCGCCACTCATGTATAAAATTAACGCACACAACATGAGTGGTGTTGAGAAGCTAGGCCGTAATCCTGACTGAAGGGTTGTAATGGCCAATTATGTATGTATGTGTATGTATAGGTAAGAGCAATAAGCGTAATGCATGCCATGGATTCCCATTTGCGATTATTTTATGCCACTTACTTGCTCCATTATCAAAAGTTTTCTGAATTACCTTACTTAATTAACTGCTTCGGTCTATTTTAATGCATTCACTTATTAACCCTGAATCATGTGTTCTTTAAAAGAACGCTCTGTAGATTATAGGTCATTATTGAGATTACAAATGGATTTATACGCCGGCCAACTAAATAACCATAAATGTACTGCGTAGCGTGAAATAGTGGCATGCATATCTGTTTTTAAATTTAATTTTATGTTCCAAAAAATATATTACTCACGTACACAAATACACATTTGGATTGGAAATATTTGAATACTTTTGTCACGTTTTAAACATGTTCTTTCGCTTCAGTTTCGTCTGCCAATTGTTTTTATTTTGTGTCATATTGATGAAAAAAACCTCATCGAATGAAAGAGAGAATGTGAGCTAAAATAAATAAAAATATTGACATATTTTAATACAACAACAATAATATGTAAGATAAGAAGGCCCGTTGTTTTTTATAATCTCTTTCCTTAGATTTTTTTTAATTTTTACGTTTTCTTACGCTTATATTACTAATTTTGTTTTTGTTGTCACAAGCTAACAAAATTTTTTTACACATGACATACTTATTGAATCTAAAAAAAGAGTGATTTTTATTCTGCTACAAAAATAGGCAGCTGTGTGAACCTATAGAAGAGAGAGTGGGAGAGAAACGAGATAAAACATGAGGCTGTTAGCTTATTCGTATGTGTGCACATTTTCCTTTTGGCATTGACATTAATTTCATATGTGTTGCTTGTTTATGTAATGACACACACATACTCATAACAAAATCAAATTGGCCACTACTTTTAAGCTCTTTTTTCTTTATCTTTCCTTACATGTACTGCTAATTACTTTCTCTTATTATGTGTACTATGTGTGGATTCTTGTTTGTGTATTAGGCTTTTAACCAAACACCAACATGTAGTCACAACCAGCCACAAGAAACGAATGAATAAAAATTGACGCAATGCAGAAATGGTTTCGCAGAAAACTTAAAGCAGTCGAACACTTTATGGACCAATACAGAGACCTTAATCAGTTACGCTGTAAATTGAATACATAACAGTTAGAGTAACAACAGCAGCAGCAACTACAATACCTATATAAACAGCATCAACTGTATTGTGAAGGGCAGCAGTAGCAAATGGTTTCTTAAATAATTCTCACAAAATTTAATAATTTAAACAGAATACAAATTCAATTAGTTTTTGGCTTTTGATGTGTATTTCAATTTAACTTCTGTAGTTATAGTGATGGAAAAATACTTTCACATTTAGAAATGTGTATTTACGGGTATAGTTAAAACTATAGGCATTCGTCAATGTTGTCTTATTTTTGTAATAAAATTTATTGGTCTCTGGCAGTCATTATTTTTGAGCTAAACCAACCACCGTAGTCTAGTAGGCACTAGACCTTACTACACGTGAGGCGACTGTTCAAACCCTAGGTCAAACATCTCCAACAAAACGAAATATAAATATTTTTTCGGCGCCTTCCTCTCTGCAGAATTCTGGCAAAAACTCTGAGTGGAAATAAAATTGCCATGAAAAAGTTTCTCAAGAACCTGTTGTTCGGAACCGACTATAAACTGTAGGTGACGTCACTCATGTATAAAATAAACACACAGAACATAAGTGGTTAGAGGAGCCAAGTAGTGATTCTGACTGAAGGATTGTTGTAGTGAGCAATTATGTATTTATGTGGAGGCACAACGTTAACTTGTGCACCATTTTAGCTTTCCCAGTAAAATTTCTTTCCAATTTCGCACTCAAATTATGTTTGAGTTCTTGTAATATATCGTCCATTTGTTTGTGACTTACGGCTTAAATTCTACGCCTACGGCTTTGTTATAATGCCGCACGACTGCAACCAATTATATATGCGTATAACAACGCATTTTCCTGTATTTTTTCAGTTTCATAAAGTACGCTATTTCAGCTGAGAGGGTGGTTGCTTTATTGTATCAGTTTTTATTATGATTGCTTCGCCACCATGTCTTGTCCCATAAATATAGTCTTCAATGTTTAAAAATTGAATTCTAATACTTTAATGTAATATTTTTAATAATATTCTGTGTTCGAATATTTGTTTACGGACATATGTGGCGTATACTTAATATTTAATTATTTTGGAAAAATATTACTCATACGCTACATACATATGTACGTGTACTTATATTAGAAAAAACAATTGTATGCTTAGAGGAAAACATTCGTTATTTACGCTTTTAATACCTTTTCGTAATTTGTTATTAATGGTAAAAAAATATAAAATGGTTGTAAATCGCTTGAGCCAAATACATTAAAAAATATTAAATTAAAAATTCATTAAAATGAATTAAAATTAATTTTTATATACAAAAATTTATAACTAAAAATTTTGGTGTTTACTATTTAATTCTCTTTTTAAATTCGGTTGATTTTTCTTTATATTTTTCAAAATTAAAAAGTGTCCCTTTTTCAGATATCTTAGATTATGTGGCGAACCCCCTCGACAACATTTAGACCCATTGTGCTACATCACATATCTTACTTCTCTTGTAATTATTTAATACCACTGTAATCTTGTCATTCTCTTCGTAGCTTCCATACCATATTATTACTTCAACAGCAGAGTATTAACCAGAAATTCAATGTTTATATGTTTTTAAATGATTATGTTTAAATTTAATAGTTGAATACCAACAACAACAACAATAAAAGTATTATTATAAGCATCACTGGAGTAATATTCCACACCGTTATCATTTACCATAAATATGGCCAGAATAGTTCAACTAAAAAAACAACAACACTATTAAACATTTAAAAACATACATACAAATATGCTTACGTTATTGCTACAATTACAAACAAAAAAATAAACAAGGAATGGGAGAATAAGTTACATTGTGATGAGATTTAACGTTCATGTTTTACAAGTTTATGATGGCAATTTGTCAACTAATGGTGTGGAAACCCATATTGTCGACGTGCTAAACATTTGCTTGTTGTTTGATTTTTTCTGCTGCCGTTCCTCCCTTTAATAACGGGGTTAACATTTCTCTCGCATATACTTCCATACTCCCTCTTTCTAGCCATGTAACTATTTATTGCCGTATAGCTACCGTAATAGTTATTGTATTGGTATTCTTTCTACTCATGGTTGTTGTTTTTCTATACATAAATATGTTTTGGCTGGTCTTGTTGTTACTACTGTCATCAATTTTTACTCTTTGTTGTTTTCAGTTATCAGTTACCCACAATCTTCACTCACTACAATCTCCATAGAACAGTTCATTTCCCTCTCTGCATTGATTCTTCTACTTTATGATGGAAGTGGTTGTAAAACAATACCATTCAATAACATTAATTTACACTCGAAAGTTGTTGAAAGCAAAACAAAAATAACAATAACAACAACAACAACATTAATAGTAACAACTATGCTAACACAATAGAAAAGTTTCTACACATTGTTGCGTGTACATGTTCATTTGTCTGCTACAACGTACGTAATTTACGCAGGAAACTTATGAGGCAATGGAGGAGGAAGGTTGAAATATAACAGAAATGTATACAAAATCAGATGGTTTGCAAGAAACTTTTAATGATTTTGAATTACAAATTAATTGTTAATGACACCAATTGCACCATTTTCTCGTTTTACAGTAAAAATTACAATTTCAAAGCAGGTCCATTGTTGCTCTAAGGAGTATTTCGTTCCCAAAACATTTAATAAGCAGAACATTTATTATACTTGATCCTTAACCTCTCTAAATAGAAGTGAAATGAGTAATAGTTTCTCTAGTTCAATACAGATTAAAATGCGTGGGGATTAAAATGTGAGGTTGAAATATTAAGCCCGTTCACCTTGAAAATGACAATCTGCTGGACTATACCTAGCATTTAGAGAACGCAAAATATTATACTCTTTGAACTTTTCTACCAATTTTCCATATTCATAGCGAAACATCGTCTTTCTTTTTTTATCATTATAATGAAACGATTTCCAACACATTATTAACACTTTAAATATACAAACATATTTAGTGTCATGTTAGCATGTAATTATATAACCTTCGAACTGTTTCTATTGAAGCCTTAGATTCAATTAGAAAAACCTTTTTAGCTATAAATTACCATATGATACTCAATGAAATATCGTATGAACAACTTCATCATCATAATCACTATCAGCTGTTAGCACTTTAAATGGCTGTTTATGTCAGCAAGATATTCTTGATTTAACAATATTGTTGATAGCCTCCTCAATATATTCACTCAACTACATATACAAACAATCACTGACATGTTTATGTTGTTCAACTACATTTCCTTTGAAAATGTTAAACACAAAATAAGTATATTCTCCCACACATACTTGCTCAGTAGGGTAGAATTGGTTTAGTATTGCCTTTTACGTGTACCTTTGTCTACGATTTGAAAAATTCACTGCATAAAGTGGATTGTAAACCAAATCGTCCGAAAATGCATTGAGTTCCAGTCTCCATTTTTCCAGTCCAGTCTTTGCTAAAGTTAGTTTAGCCGCGAAAAAGTGAACTACTTTCCTATTATTGACAGTAGTTCACCAGGAAACGGTTCTCA
Organism: Sarcophaga rosellei; assembly: GCA_930367235.1. Classification (NCBI taxonomy): domain Eukaryota; kingdom Metazoa; phylum Arthropoda; class Insecta; order Diptera; family Sarcophagidae; genus Sarcophaga; species Sarcophaga rosellei. The sequence continues at coordinate 35,995,388 of OV884019.1, forward strand.
GTCTCAACAGCACGTTTAATTGCCCTAGAGGATTCTCTCAATAATTCAGTCAGAATTCTAGAAGCACTCAATATCAAGGGCTACGTTTGTAACGTTTTAATGTCTGCAGCGAAACTTTTAATCAAATCCTTCGTGAGGGCTCTCTACTTGGAAGAAAAGTGACTCAAGACTCACCAACAGGTGGATTTCTATTGACTCTGTTGTAAAGAATCGATCAGGAGAAACTGATGGGTGAACTGAAACCAGATGTTTGAATATTATCTGGCCATTGATGTATTAGATTATGATCCGCTTATAGTTTTTCTTCAACCCATAAGTGCTGTCATGTAGTTTAAGCTTCTGTTCGTTATCGCCGTAAAATATTCTTATCCACAAAGCTAAAGTATCTGGATTCCAAATTTTTCTCGACTGATGAAAGAATGGAAAGATAAAGAGAGCGGCCATACCGTTCTACATACAAATACATGCCTCGGACCTGCCACGACGTACTTTCTCTATTGAAATGTTGTAGAGCCAGCCTTGTTTTAGAGAGCCCGCCTTTGGTGGACATTCAACTGCACAGATTACTGTTACTCTCTGTTCGACTGTAACTATAGCATTATTTGTTGTAATCAATAAATTCTCCTCTAGACTATTATAGAAACAGAGGGCTGGTGACAGAAAGGTTCCTACCAGGGACCGAAAATAACTGTTATTTTTGAATTTTTGATTAAAAAAAGCAACCGCAAGGAAATGTCGGAGAACAAAACCAAGTATACCATTTTGATTGTCTTGGACCAAATTTTTATAAAATGCGATGCTTTTTAAAAACATGATTTTTATTTTTTAGAAAAAAAATAACAGTTATTTTTTGATTTTTATTTTTTCGAGCAAAAATAACACTTATTTTTGACTTTTATTTTTTCGAACAGAAATAAAAGTTATTTTTTGACTTTTATTTTTAAGCGCAGAAATAAAAGTTATTTTTTGACTTTTATTTTTTCGAGCAAAAATAACAGTTATTTTTGACTTTTATTTTTTCGAGCAGAAATAAAAGTTATTTTTGGACTTTTATTTTTTCGAGCAGAAATATAAGTTATTTTTGTTTCAATTCATGATGAATTCATTACATTTAATAAAAAATTCTTTAAAAAAATTAAAGTAATTATGTCAGAAAATTATTAGAATTAAGTTTTGGGTATATTAAACACTAATGTTTGGTTTGAATAAAACAAAATAACTTTTATTTCTGCTCGAAAAAAAAAAGTTAAAAAATAACTTTTATTTCTGCTCGAAAAAATAAAAGTTAAAAAATAACTTTTATTTCTGCTCGAAAAAATAAAAGTCAAAAATAACTGTTATTTTTGCTCGAAAATATAAAAGTCAAAAAATAACTTTTATTTCTGCTCTTAAAAATAAAAGTCAAAAATAACTTTTATTTCTGCTCGAAAAAATAAAAGTCAAAAATAACTGTTATTTTTGCGTGAAAATATAAAAGTCAAAACGTAACTTTTATTTCTGCTCGAAAAAATAAAAGTCAAAAAATAACTTTTATTTTCTGACTTTTACGATAAAAGTTATAACAGTTACGGTCCCTGGTTCCTACCAGTTCACCACGTAAACATATTCGGGTCGTTTACATGATATGATGTACATACTTTGCTTGATGGAAGATTTGGATTCCAACTAGAACATTCTGGTCTAACGACTAAAAGCGATAGTGAGATTTATTTTAAATTAGAGTTGATTTATGAAGGGTTCTGTCGGATCTGCTGACAGTGGAGTCTCACCCTTCATAAACTGTCCACCACCTAGTTTAATCTACCAACGCTAAGGAGAGCTTGTTTACCAAATTAGAGTTCTCTAACTCCTTAACAATTTCAAAATTTTCAGTAGAAGCCAGAGAGTAACACTACCTACATGTGTTTACTGAAATATAAATCCTTTCTTCCATGTGTAGGATCACACATATGCCCATATTTACGAAAAGATAACACATGTTGTTTTAGTCAACATTATAAACAAGTTTTTCCTACTATTGCTGCTCTTGCTGTTGTTTTATTATTTTATTATATAGGAGATAAAGAAGAAGAGGATAAACAGGATATGAATCATTATTTTTGCAACATAACAAGTCTATATAATGTATGGTTGCCAGGCACGAAACATGTTTACAACAACAAAGAACGTGTGTGCAGAGAACAAATGTGAGCGAGTGAGTAAATGAGTACTATGAGAGTACAAGTACAAGTACCTATACAAATGTGTGTTTATGAAAGTCCCTCTTCGGTATTTATAGTAACACTTATGCACACAAATTTCTATCAATTCTTGTTTTTGTATTTCCCTTCTGTTCATTAACTCTGTTCCATTCTAGTGTTCCATGCTAATGCTCTTCTTGTTTTCATTTTATTCTGTTTTATCATTCACATTGCCTATGTTATACCAGATATTTTTCCTTCTGTTATGAGTATATTTGGGTCTGTGTTCAAATACGAAAACTCTTTTTTCTTCTGTATGTATATGTTTGTTCATTTTAATTTCATACAATATTTTATATTGTTGCTGCTGGTGTTGTTGCTGTTGTATGATATTTTCTGTTATAGTCTGTTGTATTGTTTCTGTGTTTTAGTCGTTGATGTATTGTTTATTTCACGCCATTTCCCTGTTCCCATAGTCATCAAAATATTCAGCATAAATCTTGGTTGTTGTTGCTATTGTTCTACTCTCTCTCGTGCTCATTGTTTTAGAAAGAAAAAAAAACAAAAACACAACTCATAGTGATTGATGACAGACGGCTATAAATTTAAAGAGCAAAAGGCAAATGTTTTCTATTTTAAACGTTGTTAAAGAGAGAAATAAAATGCGGTTTGGATTTAAAATTTTTCTTTTCAAATAGTATTTTAAATAAATTTAATAAATTAATAAAAAAAAAAAAAAAACACTGCAATATATCGTATTATCCATTTGATGACTTCAAAACGAAATACAATGTCAGATAACGACCGAATCTGGATTGGATACCAATCTTTCTGAGATAATTTTTGAGCAGTCTTTCGCACTGTGAGATGTGTGACAAGCTGAAACCTGCTGAAATCAAACATCATTCACATCAATACCATGAAGAGAGGGAACAAAAAAATCGGTCATCATTGTGCCATAGCTGCCTATATTGACTCTAATGGTTACGCCGTTCTCATTTTCAAAGAAATGTGTGTTAATTATGCTTCCGCTCCACAAGCCGCACCAAACAGTCACGCGTCCTGGATGCATTGGCTTCTGGTAGATAACGTGCAGTTTTTCATGCGGCTTAAACTCTTGAACCAATTGAACTTTGTAAGGCGTCATGCCGATATAATTCTTCAAAATTCTACGTAAACTGGTGCGTGAAATTTTCAATCCTTGGGAACGATAACGTGTTGATGTTGATGGATTCTCATGGACACTCTCAGAAACAGCTTCAATATTTTCGGATGTACTGTACGAGCACAGTCGCGTCTTGGCGCATCAGCAATGAAATCAGTTTCACGAACTTTAGCAATAAACTTTCGTATGCCGGGCACTGTTGGTCCTTCTCTGCGACCAAATTTTGTATGTATGTATTTGTATTCCATTTTTTCATTACGTTTAGTGGAGATAATATACTTAATTTTGTGACAGAATGGAATGATATAAGTATTGCCTGATTCGAAATAACCGATAATTCCAATTTAATTTGAGTGATATAAAACTCTTGATGGTGTAATCAGGTTCATGTTTACATATGTAGCGTATGAGTAATATTTAATTATTTTTGCAAAATATCACTCATACGCCACATATGTAAACAGACGAGTATTTAATGTCAAAAGTGGAAATGAAACAAGAAATCTTATGTTAATAAATGATAATAAAATGTTTGTAGAAATTTTAAAAATTATTTAAACAAAGTTTTCCATTACAATCACATTATTAGAGATACAAAGAAATTAAAAATGTTAATAAAAATAAAAGTTTTCTATTATTTATTACACCAGAAATCACACAATTAGAGTAGAGTGCTATGCCATAAAGTTGAAACTAGATGAACAAATGCGTTTTTTAATTATTCATCTATTCATTTACTCAGTCATTCATTTCTACAGTTTTCATCATTTTTGATATTGCCAACCACGCATTTAGTTATTTATTCATTCATTCATTTTATTTTCTTATTTCCAATAAAAAAACAACAGCAAAAATCTTTCATCATGATTGTACGATGATGGCAAGTTGAAAACGGAAAATAATATGAAAAAAGTATCCAAGAAAAACGAACATTTCCAACACAATACTGTAGATAATGAGACAAGTTAAGCTGTTGAATTGTCATTAGGGAATTATGGTGATTATGCTAAATGAGTAGTCTATTGTGGTGACAAGATGGCACTGTTATCCTTATCTGCATAGTAAACTCCCAATGTTATCCTTAGGGCCATTAAAGAAAATCTTAATATCAAATAAATTAAACCATTAGCCAAGGATTGTTAGAAAATATATATTTTGTGTGACGTTTCATTAATTTTCTCAATACCCTTCCTCTCTTTGCTGTTTCTTAATAGCACACCATAATTATTTTTCAATTTTACTTTCATAGAAATTAATCAATTACTGTTGATACCTGGCATTGACGGACTGACGGGTAAAAATTTCATTCTTTTAACCCCCTTTCCTTTTTTAGTGTTCAATAAGCGCGGTAACAGTAATCAATTCATTTCAATTTGTAAGCCTCTTGTCTTTTTTTTTTTTAGTCAACATAAAAATGTTCATTTTATCATTGTTGTGTCTTAATTTTGTCTATTATTTCTGTTCTATTATTCCGGCGTAAAAGTTCAACAACAACTACGCTAAGAAAACAACATGAATACACAGCCAGACAGCTACACGAAGTACGAACTAAACAATTTCTTCACAATTAGACCTCCAAACATTATTTCCACTCAAAACTGAAACTACTACTGCGGCCATGATTGGTGTAATCCTGCATAGGAGGACATTTAAACGAGTTCAATCAAAAATCTGTTAAAAATTCTCAGACCAAGTTGTTTTTTCGTGAGTATAAAAATCCATAATTAATAACGATTTAATTCCTTTACATTATTAGTGAATCTGTTTCGTCAGCCAACAAACAAAAGTTACTTTTGTTGTCGACTAAAAAAAACTACAATTTCTTCTATAATTTTAGCCTAAACCCTTTTCTTCTTGAACAAAGCTCCCTTATTTAAGCGTAAAGCACAAGGAAACAAATTTTTCTTATTTCTCTTCTTGGCTTTTGCAAAACAAAGAACTGTACAAAATTGTTGTAAAACTGTGAAGAAAGCATGAAATGTCGAAAATAAATTTATTGCCGTTGGTCCTTTCAATTTGTTTAGCTACACAAAATATTGCATACTCTTAGGTGCACACACTCAAATTCTACGAGGCTATGAATGAATGAACGTTTCTTTCATAAGTAGCGCAATTGTATGTGAGTGAGTGAGTACAGGAAAAACTTCAAGAAGGAAGACGAGAATGGAATGAAAAACAAGAACCACCTAACATGGTGAAATAAATACAAGTAAAGGCTGCAGAGAAAAATGTGAAAAAAACCGAATTGAGGCAAAAATAATAAAATTGTTTGACAAACTATTTTATTTGCGATTTTATACTTTTTAATAGTTCGTCTTACCATCCCTTTCTACCTTCTTTACCCATCTCTTCACTCTAAGTTCTCACCCTTCCAATTGTTGGTTTTTGTTAGAGAACAATACCATCTAATTTTGACATACAATTTGTTTTTCGTTGCAGTGGTTTTTATAGTTGTTATTTATCAAACAATTGCAATCAATCTGTTTTTGTTGTTTTTTGGGAAACTTTCCAAATAAACGGGAGTTCACGAGAAGAGTTATAAAAGTTTTGTTGCGAAATATGTTTGTATGTTTTGTTTGGTAATTTCTTAGCAATAAACATTGGAAGAAATTTTCCTTTTCCATGAATAGGCATGGATGAGTAAGTTTTTATTTTGTCCTGATTACAGTAATTTTATGCTGGTATTTAATGGAGTGCATATAGCCTACAAATTGAGGGCACAATTTTAATTTGATTAATGTGAGAAAAAAAGCATATGCTCAGAGCATAGAAATTATAATGTTACTGCGACACGATGGTAGCCATTAGTGGTTCATTTTTTATTATTATTTTGCGTTGTTAAAATGCCATGCATGTTTAAATATTAATTGAGCAACAATTTTACTTGTTTTTAAGTGGAAAAAAATTGCAATATTGAAGAAAGTATTTATTTAGCCATTTACTTATTAAGAATTATTTCTCATAAATATAGCACTCATCTACTCCGTAGTTGGCCGTACCTCCGCTCCCATTATTTCGGCTAATATATATCACCAATGGAAACTGTAACATTGTTATCTGTTTCCGGAATTACGACTGATTTATTCGTATATATTAGCGTCCTAACGTATGCTCACCCATAATTCTTCGATGAGTTTGGTACCTGTGGGGTTACAACGGGCCGCTGGTAATCAAAGCTACCTAAACTAATTCTAATCCATTTTTCGATTTTATTGTTCTTGAAAATTACATGTTATCATTGTGTCATGTATCGTATTTCTTCTCACCAGACTCTGCAATTCTGTTTGCCTATTTCTGTACTTCTTAAGCCAAAAATGAAATCCAAATATTTTTCTAACAAAACAAAAGACATCGTCTTTGTGATCACCTGATTATCATTGACACTGGCCGATTGAGCAGCAAGATTCTTCTCGGTACTTACGATTCCCATAAGAACTGGTAGATTTATATCCAATAAAGTAAATCGGGGGGCAAAATTTGATTTAGCTTGCACGGTAGGCGGTGTTAGGCGACTAATGACGAAAATAAAATCGACGAAACTTGCTTAATACACGCTTGTGTATTATAGTTTTGTTAGTCAAGGTAGGCTGTTTGACTCTTCAAACAAAAATATCTTCGCGTCAGTTGTCAAGCCAGTCGATTCTATTGTCATCGTTATGCTCTGCAAGTTTTCAGCAAATTTGAAAAGCTATGAACGAGAAGCAGCTGTTTTTAGTACCGTTCAGCTGTCTCTTCAATTTTCACAGTATTTGGTCGTCGCCGTAGTCTGGTAGGAAAAGATGTGGCGCCATAGTTTAAGTCCCAGGTCAGATATCTCCAACAATAAAATCTCTCAGCAGATTTCTAGCAAAAACTCTGAGAGTAAATAAAATTGTCATGAAAAAGTTTCTCTAAAACTGTCGTTCGGTGTTGACTTTAAACTGTAGGTCCCGACACATATGAATTAAATTAAGGCACAAACTATAAGTGGAGTGAGGAACTAGGTCATAATACTGATTGAATGGTTGTAGTGACCAATTATGTATGTATGAGTTTAGCATTTCAAGGGTTCTTCCAATTATTATGTTCAAAATTATAAATATAATACACAGTCTTGTGTCAAATTCTGCTGTTGCACTATGCCGTTTGTCTTGTCATATAAGCTTCTAGCAGGGTGTATGAGTTTGAACAAGATTTTAATTTCTTTTATAAATTCTTTTTTTTTTACATCGCTTATGAATATTAAGACACTTTGTAAGCAATTATCATTTAATATATTTTACTCTTTACAACTCATAAAATTCCATATCCTTGTGAAACACATTTTTCCTTTAAAACAAATTTTTATCTTTCATTCAAGAATTTCCTCTCTTTCTTACAGCCATGCATATGAAATTAAATTTGTCTTTGACTTTTGAAACTTTTTTAAAATTAAATCTCGCACTCAAGAAATGAATTCATGTCTCATAATTTGATAAAGTCAACTCAGGAATAAAAACTTTGAAAATTTTTCAAAGGCAAAAACATGACTAATTTTAATAAATATTTCAATTATTATGCAAGTAATTGAAAGTTAAATGTTATCGTTTTCATAATTCCCAAGAAAAAAATAAAAAAATTTTGTTTAAGACTCGCTCTCCCCTAGTAAGTAATGTTTTGTATGCCTATCCACTTGAATTGGATTTAAATCCTGTTGAAATACATTCCATGTACGTACGAGCTGTCAAGAACATGTGGCTAAAAGCACGTCCATTGTTTTATGTTTCTCCAAGCAATCCTTACTTCCTGCATTACGGCTTTAACTTGGCTAAACGAACATTGAAACACCATTTAGACAAATTGAAAGTCTTTCCATCTGCATATTGCCATTTGCATATTCCTGAGATATAGATGTTCATAGTGAATGAATGAATATTTTTTCTAAGTGAGTGCAACATTGAAAAGCTTGAAGCAAGAAGGAGAGAAGCGAAGAAAATAAATCAACTACCATCTGCTAAAACGTTCTACTAAGAGCTGCAATGTAAGGAGGAAATGGAAAAGTTTACAAAGTATTGAGCATATCGAGTGAATATTAATGCGATGGCTGAATGCACGGATTTCAGTTATGCCACTCATGAATTAGGTGTTGATAGAATACTTACGAAAACCTTAAAAGATTACAAATAAATGGCATTAAAGTTCACAGGATGCATGCGATATTATATTAAAATACACTAAGTGTTTAATAACAAGGTATTTAAGACTTGTAAAGCAGCAAAAGAACAAAACTCTCCTGTAGTGGGATTCAGTAACTTTTAACGATTCGACAATCGTTAAAAATGTCGACATTATTTGTTGTTTGCAGTAACGATTAAGTGATTCACAAACTACACTTTAACGACTGTCGATAAAGTCTTTTTTTAATTAAAATCAAGTGGCAACTCTGTGTAATGAAAAGTCGAAAAAACAAATTTAAAACAATATATTAAAATTTTTTTTTTTTTGATTTCCGTTATTTTGCTGTATGAGGTAAGTAATTTATTGCGAATTTGTTATTTTAATTAACCATTTTATTCTTTTCAGGATGACGTCCAATATATTATAATATATATAATATTTCATTGATAAGAAATTATAATAATAAAACTATTTAATGTTACTAATTATGTGATTTAAATTTTGTAGTTTCTATTTAAGTAAAAAAATGACAATTAGCCTATCTTGACACGTTTTGCTATTGAAGATGGTGTACCTTTGGGTACCATGTTAATACTTGAATCAGGCTCTGTGATCTCATTGTTAGTCTCCAATCTGCGTTCATCCAAATGTATGTTATGTAAAACTGCGTGTGCGTTTACAATTTTTCCACCAAATTCGGGACTATACAGGAGCATTCTTTGCTGTGATAAGCATCGTCAAGTTCCTTTAAGGACACCAAAAAGACGTTCAACGGGGTTACGTGCTTTACACAGTACCTCATTATAACGGAATTTTGGTGTCCCCTCTGGGTGGTTTGCTAGAGGAGTCATCAGCCAGGGCTCCAATGGATACCCAGAATCACCTATAGATATTTTTGTGGCAAATTAAAAAAATATAATAACTTACTACGAAAAAAATACCAAATAAAAATATGTTGTGATCCCCATTTTCAAAACACCTTTGCATTACTCTTCTGACTGCTGAAGACCTCCAAATGTATGAATCGTATCGAGCTCCCGGGAATTTGGCATTCACATTTAAAATTTTTAGATTTGAATCACAAATTTCCAATTTCAACAAAAATAATTATATTATGAATCTCTAGTCAAAAAAACCTTGGATTTACCATTAGAACATTAATGGAATGCTACCCGTGATGGTTTGCATAAGCCTCCTCATGACTTATTGGAACCAAAATCGAGACATGTGTGCAATCGATTGCCCCAATAGTACCTCCTACAAAGGGTGATACTGCTGATGCAAAAACTAATTTTGCAGCTTGTCGTTCCATTTGAGTCATCGGAAACTTTACTTTTGCGTAAAACATGGCCTTGTTAATTGCATCCGTTACACGATGTATGCAACGGCTCATATATATCCCCCACTGCTCTCCCACGGGTCGTTGATAATATCCCGTAGCATAGAAACCCAAGGCACTGGGGACCTATAAATATAAAATCCTTTTATAAATTTTAAAGGCTTAAAGACATTCCAAATTAACTTTTTCACAGTTAATATTGCAGTTATTATGGTGCCTTTTAATTGTCCGTCAAGCTGAAAAACAAGTTCCTCAGCCAAGGGTGGTGTTAAACGGTAGAGTTTCCGAAATTCCAATGCATTTAAGTTAAATGGGTTCTCCAAATCTCAAAGAACACGTCTGTCAACCCTTCGAGCGTTGAAAATTGTCTCATCCACTGATAAATTATACCCTAAGTATTCAAAAGCCATTTTGATCTTAAAATGTTGCTTTGAATTGATTGAATCGATTGAATAAACAATACAAAAATTATTGTCGTTTAGTTTACGACAACAGCTGAAATAACGATTTCGAATATCGTTTACAAATTTTACAGAATACCAAAATCGACAATTTTGTTGTTTAGTATTTTAAACGATTCGATAATCGTTAAAAAAAAGTTAGTGAATTCCACTACTGTAACAGCTAACATTATTGTTAACATCGTGTAGTGTTGCAATAGCACTGCACCCACAGGATCAGTTATAGTGCCTTTAATCTACATAAGGTATCCCCATAATGTCTTCTCCAAGCCTATTGACCTGACAAACTTTGGGGTGGTGCTATCAATGTAATGTCCAGCACCTTTTATACGTCCAAGTATTTCCTTCATAGTTGCAATAGTCTAGTAGGTAGTATGGTTGCTTATTAGACATGACGCCGCAGTTCAAACCCCAGGTCAGATATCTCCAACTAAACGAAATAAAAAAAATACTTCTTCGGCGACTGCCACTCAGAAGATTTCTGTCAAAAGATCGCTAAGAGTTAATAAAATTTCCATGAATAGTTGCTCAAAAATCTGTTGTTCGGAGTCGACTTTAAACTGTAGGTTCCGCCACTCATGTATAACGTTAACATAGTGGTGTGGTGTGAGGAACTAGGTCCTAATCCTGACTGAAGTGTTGTATTGTATGTTTCCTTTTGGAATGCATTTATTATTTACAGGCCAAAAGTATGTGTTCTAATATCAATACAAAATCTACATGCTGGATTCAAGACGAGTCCTATTCTGAACAGGGATGCATTGAGTCTATAGAGTCCTGTCAAAAAATCGTTTATTTCTCGATATCAGAATACATGATTCAAATCTCCAACTAGGAACTTTGATTGCTTAGAACTCATTTTGTTCGAAAAGAGCTTGTCACTCTATATATCTTCTCTTTTGTTGATTGTAGCTTTCCAAACATCTCCACAGAAAGGGTAGAATTCCATCAGCGATGTGGAAACTACTCTCCTTGCAAGATCATGTGTCTGCCTTGAATTCTCACATAACCTAGCAGATTCATCTTACTTAGACATTCTTATTCTATTTTTGATTTAATCTCACAAAAGAATGGTGATGGACCGGCGGCTGTTTGTTCCGTAGTTTTGAATTGAGCACATATTTCTGTGGCGTATATTTCCGCTTGGAAAATATACTCCAGATTTGGGTGCATTCGGAATCTTTCATTCTGGGATAAAAAACTCCCATATTAGCACAGTAATAAAAGAACATCTGGCAACATAGAATACCAAAACTCCCCTCCAGAAGATAGATAATCTCTATAATCGAACTAGTGTAACTGAAGCCAAACCGACGCTGATCGTCGTAATGCAGTGTGAACAGCCCATGATGTACATTCGCGAAGGTGGTTCATTTAGATACAATGCTTCAATCTAGCGAAAATAGTTGTGGTCATTCGGAAATTAATAATGAGGCTGCAACAGAAGATTTAATAGAGTCTGAACATCACAGCTGAAGTTACCACAGAGAGAAATAATGTCACCAGCCACCAGCAAGAACAAGAAGATCTATAGTCATGGGAATAGTATCGAAGAAATTTTGTGACCAATGGATCAAAATTTTGTCGATAATGAGAAGATGCTATGACCACAGTGCTGAACTGAGCAACTCCTAGAAAACTTGGTTATAAAAAAGAGTCACATTATAAGATAACCTCTATTACCTCGGCAATGAAACTGTGAGCTGTAAAATCATATAAATATTGGTCCATAAGTATAAGGACCTTAATCCAAGAATTACAAACGTCTTTACAGTAGCGTAATTAGACCCTTGATAGGAAACTCTTCTGTAATATGATGGATATCGTTGGATAGATAGTGCAGCATAAGAATACTATAAGGATTTCAAAAGATTTCTGTCTGAACAGAAGATGATGATGATAATGGATTTGAATGAAGAATGGATCCCATCGGTTGAGTTAAGTGGTATAAAACTCAATGAAAGGCAAGTCTTTTTGACTTAACGGTCCAGACTATGAAAGAGTTACTTGTCCGGTATCATAATTTCATTATGCTGGCATAACCAGGATCGACATATTTGAAATTTTTAATAGGATTGACAAGGAATCTTTCCCTTAATTTCTTTATTTAATGAAGGAAGTCAAGACTTGGATAACATTAAAAAGAATAATTGGCTACGAGTGTTGGCCACTAGGAAATTATTTTTTATTTTAAATTTTTATTTTAAAATTTATTGCCTCTCATTTACATTAATAAACTGTGTGCTTAATTAAGTAACCCTTGAAAACTATTTTCTAAACAATTGCGCCTCTAATGCTTAAATTAAAATAAATTTTAAACGATCACTTAATGTTGCCAAAAAGTTACGTTTAGTGTGTACATCTAATAAAAAAAACTTCCATAAAATTTGTTTAAAAATTTCCATTTTTGGCAACAGCAAAAACCTTTTTAAATAATACGCTTTAGCATTTAAATTTATTTCATTATAAAATTTGTTGTCACTCTTAAAAAAAGAAAAACGAAAACAGAATGCCTTTATTTAATTCTACACAAAAGAAACCCCAACTGGCGAAGGAAAAAAAGGCCAACAACAGGTGTCCATGCAAGCATTTCCAGACACACATCAGTTACTCGGCATTCATGGGATTTATTACACTCACTGCATAAATACAAACAAATAGTGGTTGTAAAGAGAAACCATGAGCATAAAAAACAAGAAAATAGTGAAAGAGAAAAATGGAAAAGCTTAACACAAAGGATTTTACAAAATCATATCAACATCGTGTCCTGCAGGACTAAATTCACTCAGAAAACGAAAGCCTGCCTGTTTATTCAGGACTACAGAAGCGTAAAGGTATTTGATAAGCAAATCTGTTAGAAGATGAGAGAAAAAATTGTAAAGCATTGTACTACTATTGAGATGTGGTTATTGCCAGTCGCTTTGGCCCACTTGGCTTATTAGGCGTAAGGCCACGGTTCAAATAATAATATTTGTTCGGCGACTTCCTCTTAGCAGATTTCTGGCAAAAAAGTCTGAGAGAGTAAAGAAATTGCTCTAAAAAACTTCTCAAGAATCTGTCGTTCGGAGTCGACTTTAAACTGTTGGTCCCGCCACTCATGTATAAAATTAACACACACAACATGAGTGGAGTGAGAAGCTATGCCGTAATCCTGACTGAAGTGTTGTAATGGCCAATTATGTATATATGTATGTTATTTAAACTGTTCATATACAAAATATAGGTGCCCTAAAATCTAAACAATACTGCGTACTATAAGGACTCTGTATAAATTGTTATTGATGTTTTACAAATATTGTTGTCCGGTGTCTTTTCTGAGAGTTAAAATAATTTTTTAAATAAATAGTGCTGCGTAGTCAAAACCGCCAATGAGGAGAAGCGTTGCTTCGTACACTCAAAGAAAAAGCAGTAGGTACAGTGTGTAACACAAATAGATACAAAAACTCATATTGATTCTAAAGGACATAAGATTAAGAAAAGTCTAGTGGTACAGGCTGTCGTTCAACTGTTGAAGCGATTAGTTTATGGTTTGCTTGAAAATGAACTTCATTTTCATAGGGAAATTAATAGCGAGAGACTGAGAATGGAATGCATAGAGACAACCAATCACTAATATTTACAATGAACAGCATAAAACGTTCACTATTGTAACGAAAACATGAGTTACATTTTAGAGTTGCGCTAATGAAAATTTTTAAGCCTTTATGGAAGGATACTACGAAGCAAACATGTTCTTCTCTTAGTCCAAGTAGCCTGTCCGTCAGTCCGTCTTTAGCTGTTTTTCAACTGCAATTGTTGTTTTTTCGTTAGAGAACCAGAAGAACAAAATTGCAAACAAACACGAGAAGAACAATTACACCAAAAACAAAATAAAAAAGGAATGAAAGAAAAACAACCCAGGATAATGTAAAAAGTAAACGTAAAAAGCAAAACTGAAATCTTAATACCAGAGAACCCAACCAAACCAATGAAAAACCAATCCACAAAAGTAACTGGCAGCCTACCAAGTACAGTTGATGTTGTTCTTTCATCTTAATTTGGTTGATGAAAAACAACAACAAACAAACCACGACAAATAGAAAAGAAAGAAATTCATTTGAAATTTCAACACGTGCAACACATGCAAAATACAATTATAGTTGAAAACGCCAGCACACTCATCGAAGTCGCGGGAGTATCTACAATAAGTACAAAGAATCTCTGCAATTGGATTTACAAATGCACATGAACGATCAGTTGTTAAACGTAAGCAAGTGTTCGCGTGTTAGCTTGAAATATATAAGCAACAGCAACGTGGCTTAAAAGAAAGCCATGCAACATAATTTTATTTCATATCGTTTCATTTTATTTGATGTTGTATAGGCTTTATTGCAAATGCGTGTGTATGTGTGTGATTTCATACATTGTTCTCTGAGTCCTTCACTGCACTTTACTCACGTATGAAAAATTTTCTGTGTGTTCTTCTCTGGCATGCCACAGTATTATTGAGTTTCAGGAGATGACTGTGTACAGAACAACACGTACGTGCATCTAAAGGCAATATCATCCATCTGCGAGACTTTGCAAAAGGATTATGACTGCTCAACAGCAGAAGCATCAGCAACAAGCAATGGTAGCCGCAGTAAAATGTTACAGCCTTCGTAACACCATTTTTAAAAGTACGCACATAAATTACAACCATCAGCAATCGTCAAAAATCATTACCAATTATCGTCAATCATTATCAATCATTATAAATCATTATCAATCATTATCAATCATCATGTCTAATGTCTACCTAATGGAATTAGGTTACACTAATTGTCATACGTGGATTGGTATTCAGTTCCACACGAAAAAGCTCTTGCGACAGCTATACGCACATACATCACTGGCCATTACAATCTTTCAGCGAGAATGACAACCTAGTTTCTCACACCACCTATGATGCTGTGTGTATTAATGTTTATACATGAGTAGCTAAAATGTAAAGCGACAGATTTTTGCGGAAATTTTCACAGCAATTTTATTTAATCTCAAAGTTTTTGCCAGAAATCTGCTGATAGAAAGTCGCCGAAAGTAATATTTTTTCGTATTTCGTTTTGTTGAAGATGTCTGACCTGGGCCTCAGGTCTAATAATCCAACACACTGCCTACCAGACTACAACACTTCAGTTACATTATTAAAGCCTTTAAATTCATCCCGAAAATTTGTGCCATAAAACATGTTCTTTGGTTTTTACAATAAAAATGTTTAAAACTTTTACCAAAAATGGCCAATAACAATAACAAACATGGCAAAATTCAATTTCCGTTAATGGTTTCCATAAAAGCGTCAAACCAAAGAAAAAAGAGGAAAACAACAACAGAAAAGAAAATAAAATAAAAATATTTTTTTATTTTTTATTTTGGCCGACAATTTATTTGAACATAAATGTTAGAATATGTTTTGGATTTTATGGTTGTTACTGTTGTTATTGAGGTTTAACTATATACGTAGGTATTAAGGATGTGTGGCCAAAAATCTAAAATCGACTACCAAACAAACAAATAAATAAACATGTCACCACATGCACATAAACAACATATTGCATATATCGTTATTTATATTTAACAAATTTTATGTCGCCAAAAAAATATCAACAAAAACAGATCAACTTTTTTCTATGTGGACCAAATTTTGTTAGAATGTGGCTAAATAGCTCGTTATAGCCATTGGTGTAAGTATTTGAATTAAAAAAATTGTTTTTTTTTTATTATAAAACAAAAATATCTTTTTCATGGTCGAAAAAAGAGGAGTTTAAATAAGGGATACTATTTAAGTTTTAAATTCATCTCAGATATATTTACCAGGTGTCTGGTACACTGGCTAAATATTTTTAATGGGAAAGTAAAAGAAAAAAACGTATAATTTTCGATTTCCTCGCAGGAATCAATGTGCTGCTCAGCATATGCATATTCCATCGATGAAAACGAATAGCACTTGTTGGAAGAAGCCATGCATGGTGAATGATTGTATCCCGAAGCGGTTTTGTGTGAACGTGCATATTTATAGTACAAAATTGTCTTGACGTGACTTATGCCTCATTCTGATCGTTTGTCGATCAATAAATGCATACATACATAAGTATATTACAGTCCATGTCTCACCAATTATGTTGTGCGTGTTAGTTTTATACATGAATGGCGGCACCTACCGTTTAAAGCCGATTCTGAAGGACTGGTAGTCGCCCAAGAAATATATTTTCATATTTCGTTTAGTTGGAGATGTCTAATAAGTTTGAACCTTGGCTCTACGTCTAATAAGCCAACACATTACCTATTAGCCTACGGCTACTTAAAACTTTTTTCGATCTATGCATGGTTTAAGTTATTCATTTGTTGTCGGTAGCAATCTGTATTAACGCTTTCACCAGTTTTTAGGAGCTGGTGGTACAACACAGTTGTATGGCCTCACAAGACACACTGCATTGTCATTCTGCTGAATCGATTTGGTTTTGCAGCCGAAGTTGATGGTTTTCCCGGAATAATCTATGATTTTTTTCTGTTTAAGAAAAAAATAATTAAGGATCCCTTCTGGAGTTATTTGTGTCTTGATGCTCACTTCATACCGATAGACCCGGTATAGCGATTAAATGAGAATAAAACACATTACCGGCGGCGCTTATTATGTACACCGAATTGAATTTGTGTTCATAAATGAGTTTCCGAAAACTAAAACATACAGATTGGGCAATAATGAAAAAAAACAATAAAAAAATATTCTGAAAACCTCTTGCATTATTTTTAAGGCTAAAGTGCACACCAATTGAGGCGAAAACCAAATGGAAAGAATTGTGGGTGTCTGGTATAAGGCTACAAGGGTCCAATGGAATTCGAGTAATTTCTTATACAAACCTTCTTATATTAACTCTTCTGAAAAACTTTGAGAAATAAAATCTGTTAAGAATTTTGATAGTTTTCACATAGCAAAGACTCGAACCGGGAATGTTGAGCAACAGACGCTGATTTTCACACGAAATTTTCTTAAACGGTAGTGTTGTGGCTTATTAGATGTGATGACATCACCAAAGGAAAACGAAAAATGAAAAAACCTTTTCGCCGACAACTGCCTCTCAGCAAATTTCTGGCAAAAACTCTGAGAAACTATATAAAATTGCCATGAAAATGTTTCTCAAAAATCTATCGTTCGGAGTCGAATTTAAACTGTATGCCACTCCCGCCACTCATGTATAAAATTAACACACAACATTAGTTGTGTGAGAAGATAGGTAGTAATCCTGACTGAAGGATTATAATGAACAATTATGTATAATTATGTATGTATCAAATAAATAAAAAAATTAAAACATTAATGTAGAAATAATTGTTAAATGTTTTATTAAATTTGATTTAAACTGATTTGCTTGAGTTCTTTAACGGCAATGTAATCATAAATCAAAATTTAAAAAAAAACCCACGACCATAATATAATAAATGAAAGCAACAGACAAACAATGAGAGGCAGGCAGGCAAACACGGACAAACAGTTGTTGTAGTTGCAACATAAATGTGGAAACGGAAGTACGAGCATATTTTAAACGGATATAACGAGTAATAAGACAATTTCAACAAGAGGAAGTTTGCGTGTAAGCGTATGTTCGTAAGTATATAAATAGAAAGGGAAACCATTTCCATGGTCACAAACAAGCGTAACATAATGCGTAACAAAGCGCGTTATGAGAACAAAGAAAACAACAAAGAACAGAGAAAAGATTTCCCAACAGATAATCTGATAATTAATATCCGTATCGTTGATTTCAAAAATTTTTAAGAGCTTTTGTGAACTTTTTTTGCTGCTTGTAATTTTCAAGAGATGAAAATAAATGTTCATGTTTTATTTTCTTTTTAAATTCCTAACTAAAAAGTTTAATGGAATCATTATTTTTGTGTGTGTGTGTGTAATAACCAGTTTGTTCATTTATTTTATGGTTTTTAAAAAGACTTTTCTTTCCTTCTGTTTGTTTAATTTTTAAATATTAGATTTTCGATTTACTCTTTCTTTCTTTGTGCGTATGTGTGTTATTGTACAATTTAATTAAACAATAACAGAAATGAATTGTTTGCCTGTTACTTTATCTTGTTTAAATTTAAAGCCAAATTTTCTAAATACTTTTATGTTTAATTATATTTCAACAGATTGTGTTTTTGTTTCTGTTCTAAAAAATTAATGAAATTGTTTCTCAAAAAACTTTTATTGTTTGTTATTGTTTTCCTTTAATTTTCGAAAACAAAAAATTCTATTCACAATTTTGTTAAATGGCAACAAATGAATAATGAAAATCTCTATTAAGAGAGTTAGAAGTGGTCACCTATGAGATGTTGTATTCTTCAAGGTTTGGTCAGTTAAAGTGAAATGGGTGGTTAGTTTTACTTCTAAGAACTGTTCACACAAGGGTCGAACTCAGCACAAAATAAATCATTTTAAATCTTTGGAAAATAATTAGCTTCCTTGCAGTGTTGTTATGGCCTTCGGTGTTTCTTGTATTTTACATAGAAAGTTTATGCCAAAAGTTAAAAGAAAAGAGGAAGGTGGAAGTACCTCTCCACCAAACACAGTGATGCGTGAACTACTAGCAAATTAATTATTACAAATCGATTCAAAATAAATTGAATAAGTAATAAAAAATTGCAATGAAATTTCACTCGATATATACCACAGTCGATATATATCATAGATATTCATCAAATATATTTTATCACAACAAGAATTACTATACATCAGTTACTGGGCTCACTATCACGTACTCAAAGTGCAGTACGTAAAACCTAAATAAATGATGGTAGTACACATCTCTAGGTTTAGTGAACTATTTCTTTAGAAACCTTTAAATCTGAATCCTCTGTAATGTTCTTAGTGGCATCATGCAGACTTAAATAAATTGTTTTTTATGAACATACACTTTTTAAGTTAAACATCGTTTTGAAATAAAATTTTATTTAAATCATGCAATCATGTTTAATTCTTTGATTCAGACAGTGGTTTTTTGTACGTTTAAACCCAAAGCGAGAACACTGTACCGTACTTGTCTACTATAGAATAATCAGGTATTTTATTTGGACTCTTCAAGCATATATCTGTAACTTGAGCCAGTAGGCAGTAGTAGGTGCATAGATGTAATTTTTGACAACACCGATTAGCTTAGCATTATCAGCTTTCTATAAAGGGTTGTGTTAACAGAAGACTAATTTAATCTCAAAATAAAAGCTACTGGCCCTGTAGAGATTTTTCAATCGCATTGTGGCAGCATTGTCCTACTCATACTTCTGCTGTATGGTGTGCTAAATAAGTCCGGGTAATATTGAGATTCTGTTTAGCATCCTTTACATACACATTGTCATTGGTCATTACTACCTTTCCGTCAGGATTACGACCTAGCCTTTCACACTACTTATGTTGTGTGTGTTAATTTTATACAGGAGTGGCGGGACCTACAGTTTAACGTCGACTCCGAACGATAGATTTTTGGGAAACTTTTCATGACAATTTTATTTACACTCAACGTGTTTGCCAGAAATCTGCCGAGGGGAAGTCGTCGATGAAATATTTGTTCATATTTGTACATATGTCTGACCAGGGGTTTGAAGCGTGACCTCATCAGAGATCAGCAATGAATCGTTTTTCCGCTACTCATAAGTACTCATGAAATTTTGAGTGTGAGTGAGTCAACAGTATTGAAATTTAACTACTCTGATTCATTCGTATTCACTACAACATTGATTTATAAGTACAGGTTGCAATGAGTATGAGTACAACGTTGACATCAAACTCATAACATTCGAAATATGTTTGATTCATACGCCTACTCATTCAGATTCATAAATTTAAAAAAAATACTTATAATACTCATAAATGATTCGAGTGATTCGAATAATTCATCAAAATTTACAGTCTTAGTTATTGTTGCATTTACAAAGAAAGAAGAAAGAAGATAAGTACGAGTACGATGAGTATTTCAAACTTTGAATATGAGTAGTATGAGTATGATATTAAAATAAGTATGAATGCGTATAAGTATCAGAAATTTTGAGTATGATTCGAATCTACTCATCGTTTTGAATACTTATTGCTGATCTCTGGACCTCATGGCTAATAAGCCAACACGCCACCTATTAGACTAAATTATATTTTGAAGTCCCAACAAATTAATTTGTACTCCTTGCGATTGAGTAAAAATTATTCACTTTCACTCAATTTTTTTTTGTAAATTTGTGCAAAGGCAACATTTTTTAACGCACTGCTGGCAGCTTTGCCAGAAGTGTATATTTATTCGCATATTACAGATTTTCATATCAACAGCATTCAAAAGCAATTGAATTTTCAATTCTCTCTGGCAACACTTATTGACACTCTCACTCTCTTTCGGCCCCCAATTCTACTTTAGCAATTAAGTGAATTTGATCAGAGTTCAAGTGCAAACCAATTTTAATTGAATTAGTTTTACAAAAAGTTTGTTTACTTAAGAGCAAACAAAGAGAAAAATAACAAGAAAGAATAAAAGGGATGGGGGCGAAATATGAAAGAGAAACAAGAAGTCTCGGAAAAAAACTTTAAGAGTAAACTAGAGTTTTATAATTTCGTATATAAAAAGTAACAACAAAGGACTGAAGCAGAAGAAGGGATACACGAGTATATCCATGTACAGCTGCGATTAAAACTAACTGAACAAAAAGGAAAAAAGAAATTTTATTCGATTAATGCCAAGTAAAACACAACAATAAAAAGCTCAAATGTTAATTCAAGGGTAAGCATAGTGTAGGCGAGTAAAGAAGCAGAGAAAGGGGAGAATTGAGTTCATAATATGATGTAGAAGAATTCCTGCCATCATTATTAATAGAAACAAATGGGGCCTAATGAGCCTCTAATAGAAATTTTGAAAATTTTCGTCAGGATAGACATCAAAAGTACGATTCATTATATATGCCTATTTACTTTTGACCGACACTGTATGTGTGTGAGTTTAAAAAAAGAAAATGAATTCTAAAAAAAGAACAATGCTGCTAACAAAAGAAGAATTTTTATGAATATTAAAATAAACAATTAAGAGAAAAGAAAAGTTATTGTGGGTCAGGAACAGCCACAAATTATAATCGATACTTTTACTTTAGCTACTACTACAACTACAACAACAACAGAGGCAATAAACTTTCAACTATTTTTAAGAATAAACGAAGAAAAAAGAATGGCAAGAATATGTATGTATACTTATTTCATTGTAAGTTTTCTCATCTTATTGTTGCTATTTTTTGTACCACAATCCACAAGAAACTCTTGTAATTGATTGAAATTTCGTATGTTTTAAAAGAAACCAATATTTTGTTGTTAAAGCAAGGAATACAACAAAATTTGTGGTATTTTTAGTAACAAAAAATATTTATTTTTTAAACAATTCTATGCCGAAAACAAAAAAGTCGGTATGAATTTAGATATATGTATGTATGTTAGCATTTAAATGGCTGCACATATGAACGTATTAAAGTACCAGAGGGAATAAAAAAGTTTCTTGTGGTTTTGTTTATAGGATTAAATTCTCATAAGTTAAATGTTATTTTGATTTAAAAAAGTTGGTTTTGATTTATATTTTAGCTTTGAACTGTACTCATATAACGAATGCTCTTCAAATCATTAGTAACAATTGAAGCAAAATGAAAAAGGATATGTTCAAACGTTTCAAGCCCAATATTTCTCTCGCAGCAGATTTTTGGCAAATATTGCCATGAAGAATTTCTCAAAAATCTGTTATTGCGACTCGACTTTAACTTGTAGGTCCCACCACTTATGTACAAAATTAACACAACAAAAAGTGGTGTAAGAAGCCAGCTCGTAATCCTGACTGAAGGGTTGTAATAACCAATTTGGTATGCATATTTTTTCACTGATAATTATGCAAATAGTTCATATGCATTTCGTTTCGTGCATACTCCCTTTTCTGTTTAAGCTTTAAGCCATGTACCTTCCTTGACCTCCCTTCCATTGTTGATTGTATATGAGCTAGTGATTGTTGTTATGGTTATTGTGCTGCATATGCCTTGCGATTGTGAAAATCCCTGACATAATGCCCAAGAGCATTTTTGGTTTGTGATGATAGTTCTTTTTATAACAGTTTTTGTTGTTATTGTTGTAGTTGTTGAGTTCAATAAACCAACAAATAAAAATCTTTATTAATTTAAAAATATGATAGGCGAATTGCATTCATTCTAAGCAAACTTTACTTACATATATATGAAGGATACGAGATCCGTTAGGCTTCATATTTAAAAGCTGAAAATGTCTCTCTCAAAACACGAAACGATAAAATTATTCAGATATGTCAGATATGTAGGAGGAAGATGCAGTATGGTATATAAAAATTTCTTTTTGGGTCTAAGAAAGACGAGCTAAAAACGAGACTGTGGAGATCGTCCAAGAAATTGTGTGTAAGGTTGAATGATTAAAATACTATAGAGCAATCCATATATGTACATACATAAGTGAAGTAAATCTATCACGGGATTAATCGAAAACAATTGACTAATGAAAATGAAACTATGCCTAGAGAAAACATGGAAACCAAGTAAAGACGATGAGTTATATCAGCCTTATGCAGCAAACTTATGCTCTTAAGCGCGAAGGTCAAAGTAAATTTTTTGTCAATTACAACTGAAAAAGATAGCGCACTTTCAAGATTAACATAGGCTAGCTTAAATAGAACAGAACCTGTATTTGATATAACACTAAAGAATTCACAGACATGGTGATGTGTGTAATAATTACTGCCAACAGTCTTGTCTCCATTAAAGCAAGGACACCAGATCTTCCACATCATTTTATTCGGCGTGCAATGCTGTGCAGGAATAGAAGTCTTTATTCGCTTCATTATGTATTTTTGAACTAAAGGAGTCTGGATAATACAGTCGATTGTCAGTGTTGAACAAGAACTTTTAAATGGAAATGTGTATTGAGTTCTTGTCTAAATTACGACGAAATCAAATAGAGATTTAGAAATGCATTTTGTGTGAATTTTTCGTATCTAGAATTCCAGCAGAGATATTCACACATAACACACATAATTGGTCATTACAATCCTTCAGTCAGGATTATGGCCTAACTTCTCACGCCACTTATTTTATGTGTGTTAATTTCATACATGAGTGGCAGGACCTACAGCTTAAAGTCGACTACGAACGACAGATTTTTGGGAAACTTTTCATTTATTCAATTAATCAATTTTATTAATTAATTTTAATTTTAATTTTTTTTTTTATTTACTTTCAGAGTTTTTGGCAGAAGTCTGCTAAAAGGAAGTTGCCGAAAGGAAGATTTTTTGTTTTTCATTTTGTTGGAGATGTCTGACCTGGTGTGTGACCGGTGGCCTCACGTCTAATTGGGTAACACAATGCTTACTAGACTATGGCGACAACAAAACAATCATCCCTTGTCCTTAGTAAAGCACAAATACATCACCGTCTTCTTTGAAACGGAATTTAAAGCAGAAAATTTGAATTTGTATGTCTCTTATCGACGCAGACACTAAAATCACCATAATTCGAACAGTAATTCATTAAGTGCTGTGAGAATGCTTTCGAAGCTTTTTTTCGGATGCCGATTCAGATCATTTGACTGCTTGATGGTTTTAAAATTTTTTTTATTTGCAACTTTTTACAATAAAAAAAACATTTGTATGTCTCCACATAAAATTCGTTTTAAGTATGAATGTGTTTCGCTATGTGTGAGTAGATATTAAGATTTGCTATAAAAACAAATTTACTTTCTGGGGCAACTTTGTTACACTTTTTATGGCATTCAGTATGAAAGTATTTTTTATGTTTCTGTTTTTTTTGTTGTTGTTTTCCTTATTTTGTCGTTGCTAATTACTCTCGCAACTTAATGACATTAAAACAAGCACAAAATATAACAACTACAACTACTTCAAAACTATAATAATAAACTGTGTCAAAATGTATCAACACAATGTCTCATTGTAAGCGAACTTCAGCGAACTTTAGTTGCATGTTTAAGTGCAACAGAAGTCGTTGCACTAACAAAATGTTAAAAAAAGCTTTTTAAACTACAACAAAAAAAAATATTACCAACAACAACAACTAATTTTTATTTTTTATGATATTTTAGCGAATGGAAACAGTGTAACGATCTTACCTGTTACTTAAAACGTAGATTATTAGGGGACAGAGCAGTCGCGAAGCGTTGTTAAAAAGTAAGACTTTAAGTAAACAATGTACAACAGTCTTTAGAAAATTTTTATTTGGGCAGCTTGTTTAACAGCCAAGGTTAGTGAAAAAAACTCGAATAAGGTTTATATCAACCAGTAAAGGTTCTTTGAAAATGAGAAGGCAAATCTGATTGTACTATTGAACACTGCTGAGCTCTAAAATTATTGTTAAGAATAATAAGTAGCTCCGTGCTTGCTAAGATCTGTAAAAAGCTGTACAAAATCAGAGCAAACCATTAGCCAGACGGAACTTTTCAAAAATAATAGAACATTCTCCCACTGTGTAGATGAAGCCAGATAGCAGTCAAGAGCTCGAATAGTATCACCTTACTTGTGCAGACGAACAAAAGTTGCAGCGACAAAGTAAGTAAGATTAAAAATGTTTTATGAAGGCCGTATACTTTCGGAAGAACAATAACTAGTTCATGTACAGTGCATCCACATACGTACATACATACATACAGAATTGGTCATTACAACCCTCCATCAGGATTACGACCTAGCTTCTTACACTACTTATGTTGTGTGAGTTAATTGTATACATGAGCGGCGGGACCTACAGTTTTAGGTCGACTTCGAACGACAGATTTTATAGAAACTTTTCTTAGCAATTTTATTTACTCTCAGAGGTTTTACCAGAAATCTGCATAGAGAAAGTTGGCGAAGAATAATTTTTTTTGAAATTTCGTTTTGATGTCTGACCTGGAGTTTGAACCATGGCTTCTCGTATAATAAGCCAGCACACTATCTAGTACTAGATGAACTCGATGAAGTAGAGACACTAGCGTTGGTAACAGCCATATTCTGAGCATATTCTTATTCTCATAAGAATAAGACTTCCGCAAAATTGTCTTTGCCCTTGTTTTCCCAACTACTTGATTAAATATGTCAATAAATGCTATGAAATCCTAGATTTTGATTCCAAAGATTTTCTTTACTGCACTGCGATGTGACTAAAGGAGAATGGAAAGGGAATCATTCCTGCTTATGGGCGCCAATATCTGAGTTTTTAACGGTTAGTTAGTTAAGAAACTGTAATTTGCAACTGCTTTTCATTTCAAGCAATAGTAGGCCATCACAATGCAATTTAATTAGGGATCAGGACTCTTCCTGATGAATTGTTTGGAGGGAAATAGAAGTTTTTTTAAAATTTTAAAATCACAAGCTATAATAAAGATTTTTTTTCCACTTTTCGCAATTCTGAATGGGTTGGGTTTGAGATCCAGCACTGTATACTAATTTCTAAATTTATTTCTAAGTTCCTATATACTTGAAGAAGTCGTAGTCTAGTAGGTAGTGTATTGGTTTATTATAAACATCATACTGCCATCCCTATAACTACGTGGTTGATCTTCCTTATTAACCTTTTTAAATTGTTGGTCATCATAATTTTGAAAAATTTTCTTAATTTTCTAAAAATTTTTAAGGAAAAGAAAACTTTCCACTTACAAACATCCAGTCACATGCCATAATTAGTAAGTATTTAAGTTTCTCCCCTTTTGAGAGAAATAAAATGTAGAAATTTCTTCTCCATTTACTTATTTTAAGTTCAAGTTTTACAAGTTTTTCTTGAGATTGAATTTTAGTTTTACCTCCTGTCAGTGTAGAATTTTAATTGAAAAACTTTTTCATATGAACTGAGTTTTTAAGAGAGTTATCACTAACGCCTCCAATGATCACATTGCTTCGATGCTTTTTACAATTTTTTCTTTTTCGAATTTTATGGGGTTATTAAGAAAGCACTGATAAGTTTTATGATAAAGGCAATGTTGATAAAACACACACAAGACTCATAACACAAACACCACCATAAGCTCTTATATATATTTTGTTAATATGGCAGTAAAAGTTATTTGTCGATATATTACAGCCTACACGGTAGAAGGTAAGAGTGTTTTGCAAGAGTGGTAAAAACCGACTTTATAATATCAATAATAACGTCTCATAACTATATATAGTCGATATACAGTTGATACACTGATTAAATGCTGAAGGAATGGAACTCACTTCTTACTATGTAGATGGTACCACGAGCCGTATAACACGACCGAATTTTGGTTTATTGCATCAAATGTTTCATATTTTGGTGATATCAATTGGACACCAGTACCATGCATCATACACGTTCACCCGTGGCATCACAACGGTCCGCTATGCGTGCTCAAGTGAGCTTTGTGATATCAGAGCTACCACTCCGACCTAACCTAACCATGCAAAATAATAATAATTAAATAAGAGTGTGTATATGTGTGTGTGCATTCGTCATCATAATTGGTCATTACAACCCTTCAGTTATAATTACAACCTAGCTTCTCCCACGACTTATGTTGCGTGTGTTAATTTTATACTGAGTGGCGGGACTTACAGTTAAAAGTCGACTCCGAACGACATATTTTTTGAGAAACTTTACATGACAACTTTTTTTCTCTCTCAGAGTTTTTGCCACAAATTTGCTAAGAGGCAGCCGCCGAAGAAATATTTTTTCATATTTGCGATTTGATGTCTGACCTGGGGTTTGAACCGTGGCCTTACGTGTAATGAGCCAACGTACTAGCTCCTAGACTACGACGGCTTCACTTTCGGATATACTTATAAAATAAACTTCAAATTAAAAAAAATTTCTTAAGTTAAGTTTAATTTTTTCCTCTTTCTCCCCCTCTATCTATCCTGCTTGTTTTACATAAGGTGCATCACTCCCATAAGAATTGTTTGTAGCTTTACTTTCAATAGTTTTTCACAATATAAACTCATTCTCATATATCCACATATACCATCACATACATAAATAACAATACGTTCACTTACATAAGTATACACACACACACATATGCATGCACACTTCATTAACTTTTTTAATTTGAACATATGACAGTTGCTGCAAGCAATTTTATGTATGAACCTTGATGCCGATGCTGAATCTGATGCGACCGCTATGTTGACAGCAAATGAATCACGATTAAAATTAAAAATTTTCTTTCAGTTCTCTTCTTCTTTCGTGTTCTTTTATTTGCTCATTGGCAACTTTAAAGTTTTTCTTTTCTTTAAACACTCTTTCCCGTCACTCATTACAATCACACTCATTTATTATCATTAAAAATGTGTGTGTGAAAGAGAGTAGTTGTTGTTGTTTGTTTTAAAAAAGAGTGCCAGAGTGCAAGTGTTTTTGTATGGGAGTGTGAGAGTTTGAGAGGATATTTGTGGAAGAGTTTAAATGTTTTTGTTTGCTTCAGTGTTGACATATTGCCCTGATGACTTTTCATTTCGGTTTTGTTTTTGTTTGTACTTCAGAATTTTCTTTTAGAAAGAAAGAAAATAATTTTCACTTTTCTAACTTGAAATACATTAAGAGAAAATGAAAAAAAGGAAAACATTGGTGAGCAAATAAATTGTGGAGAAAGTTAAGGAATATTTATTATTGAATGCTATATTGCTGATGGCTTTAAGCATATGAAAAGCAAAGCGAAATTACATTACGTTTCGGCTATTGCTCTCATCGATTTTCATTTTGTAAAAAAGTTCGGCTAATTCCGATTTAACTCTCGGGAAATGGTACGTACACCGAGAGAAAATATTTCAAAACCGATCTATTACCTATTTTCAATTCAAAAAGACTTTAAAACAGAAAAAACTGTATTCATTCTGCATAAAATGGTCCCCAAATTGGAAACAGCACTCAAACTTTGAGAGCAAATAAAAATTGTCATGAAAAGTTTCTCACAAATCTATCGTTCAGAGAGGACTTTAAACTCTAGCTCCCACCACTCATGGATAAAAGTAAGACCCACAACATAAGCAGAGTGAAAAACTAAGTCGCAATCTTAACTGAAGCGTTGTAATGGCCAATTATGTATGTATGTGTGGACTTATTTTTCATCGTTCTTCTACAGGTTTTCAAAGCCTTCATAGCCTCTGATGGAGATCCGGTCGGAAGCCACAAAGATAAACGGGTTATCCATTTCGTGGTTTCAATAGTAAACGTAAATAAAACACAGATTAAATATTTTTTCCATGATATTTCTTTTTATTGTAAAGTTTGAACGTTGACATTATGTGTGAAACACTACATCATTTAAATGACCTCCACGCGAAGTGTTGCAAGCATTGATTCTTTTGAGGTAATTTTCGACCACTTTTTGACACATATTGGGCGGTATCTTAGCCATAACTTGACGAATGTTGGTTTTTAAGTGCTTAAGAGTTGAAGGTTTATCTGCATAAACACGGTCTTTCGCGTAGCCCCACAAAAAAAAAAGTCTAATGGTGTCAAATCGCATGATCTTGGTGGCCAGTTGATATCGCCACGACGAGAAATTACGCGGCCAGGAAATGTCTCTTGCAATAAAGCCATATTCGCTCGAGTTGTATGGCATGTGGCACCGTCTTGTTGAAACCACATATTCTCCAATTCGTATTCTTCAATAGCAGGCAAAAAAAGTCTGTTATCATATGACCATAACGCTCCGAATTGACGGTGACAGTCGTTCCATCATCGTTTTCGCAGAAGTAAGGTCCAATCACACCTTCGGACAAAGAGCGCACCAAACAGTGACTTTTACTGGATGTAATGGCCTCTCTTCAATTACTTGAAGATTCTCAGGACCCCTAATACGACAATTTTGTTTATTAACATACCCACCGGGTATGAAATGTGCTTCATCGCTGAAGAAAATTTTGTTCGAAAATTGCATTCAATGTATCTACGACGGCTTCAGTTGTAGCGTGAGCTGGACTTTATATGGATGTAGGTCTAGATCTAAATGCAAAATACGCCATAATGTGCCGTAAGACAGACCTAATTCCTGAGAACGACGAGGAATCGACACATTCGGGTCTTCGGCAACACTTTCACTTACAATAGCGATATTTTCAGCGAAACGAGCGAAACGATGATGCACAGGCCTTTCAATATTTGCAACCACTCCAGTCTCTTCAAATTTCTTCACAATTTTGCCAATTGCTTGCGTAGTTGGACGATTATGTAAACAATAATCTCCTCTTAAAGCACGATACGTGGCTGTGGCAGAATCACCATTTTTGTAGTAGGTTTTGATAATTTTTATGCGTTGTGTGATAGTTATGCCATCCATTTTCGTCAATGGCAGACTTTGAACTGAAAAATAAAAAATTGGTTTCACAACTTAGTTTGACAGATGTCGAATTCCAGTCCCATACTTTTGTAACCACGAAATGGATAGCCCTTTATTTTTCTAATTTATAGACTTCATTACCTTAAATCTGTTCAACAAATTTTATAAATTTTTGTATTTTTTAATGACTAAAAATATGCAGCAACTGCAAAACCATAAAATATGTTCAACAAATAAATTTCGAATAAGATAAAAACGACTCATAAATAGAAAGTTTTAAAATAAATCCAAACAAACAGATGTTGACAATAAACTACCGATTGCGTTCTACTAAAAACTCTTCAAATAAAAATCAAGAAGAAAAAACATTTTTAAAATTTTATATCATCAAATAAACAACAACTACAATAACGAGTATAATAACAACAAGAATAACAATAAAATATTTCAGTGCAAATTTTGCCTGATAAAATAACATCGCCATCATAAACCAGACATACACATACATAAGAATTCTTCATCTCACTTATATCTACATATGTATACTCCTGCAAAGAGAGCAAAAATAAGAAAATGAAATGAATGGAAGTGTTAGAGTATTAGTACATGGAGTATGCTTAAAAGTATTTGTGTGTGCGTTCTTGTTAACAGCAGCAATAAAGCAAAGTGCAAGAGTTTATAACATAAATGGGAGTGAAGTTAGAAGTGGTAAATGGATGGTAAGAAAATGAACAAATTTATGTTAACAATAGTTTTGATTTTAAACATGTGTATGTGGGTGTCAGAATATGTGGGTGAGTGTGTGTTTAAAATTCTTATTAAGGCATAGCAAGTGTTAAACACAGCCACTAAAAGAGATTCCTTAAAAATACAGCGTAACAGCAAATAAAATGAACAAAATTATGTCGAATTCAAGAGTTAAGAACGGAAATTTTTTAGAATCTATAACGTAAGTAGCTTAGAGTATATTGGTATTGTTTTTAAATACACACACAAAAATATAAACTTCTCACATTTATATTATGTTGGTGTTGCTATATCATCGTGCCGTGTATAGGCATGCTTGTATGTATACGTATTGCTATAAATATGTTCTTATTTAAAGTGTATGGTTTAAGCCACAAGCTTTGGCTGTATTGTAAGCACATGTTAATGAAATATATTTCATTTCTACTTACACAAAAACAAAATGGCTATTAAAGGAATTAAAAACAGTCCAGAGTATATTCAAATTTTAGAAATTCTCCAAACGAATACCCAGATGTAGAGTATATTTTAAGATTAATTGTCCGTGATTTGTAAAGGAATGTATTCGATTTTGGTTTGAATATAAATTAAATGAATAAAGATTGGAAGTTTTCTACAGCCAGTTAGTTATGCCCTCAAAAAATATAATAAAAAACCAAGGGATGCCTACATTCAGACGTATGAACTCTCTCCAATTACAGTTAAACATCAGACATAGTACATCAGACATGAACATAGGTGCTGTTCAATAGTTTTTGGTATTTCATTGTCACCAAATCTTCCATCTATTTACTGCCCTTAGTTCCTCAGTGGGTTATATGTTGCTGTGTTTGATCATTTTAGCCTACAAATGCATACGTAGATATGAATTCTCTTTTAAAAATCTCTAAGTAATCTCTAATAGTAGGCGTAGTAGCCTTGTAGGTAGCTCAATCCTGAGGTCAGATAACTCCAACAACACAAAATCTTTCTCTCAGCAGATTTCGGGCAAAAGCTCCAAGAGTAAATAAAATTGTCATGAAAAGTTACTCAAAACTCTGTCTGTTACTCATGTATAAAATTAACACACACAAAATAAGTGGTGTGAGAAATTGTTCCGTAATCCCGACTGAATGTATGTATGTGTGTATTTAACAAATAATTTTATGAAAGCAATATGAGTGTTAAAGCAGTGAGTAATTGGATTCGAACGAATTTCATTCAATAACACGTACGTGTTTATTCTTGTTAATCAAACCACATAAAACTGTCTTCTGCTCAGTACTGATCCATCACATGAATAAAGAATGTTTTATTCCCATAAGACTAACAAGAAACAACAAAAGCAACAATACATGTGAGACCAACAGTAGATTAAAGCAGGAGCCTTGTCTACATTGCAACCATAAAAGTATGGTTGAATTGTTTGATGTCGTGCTTAAACTCCTAAACGTGATTGTGACTCTTTCTCTCTATCTCTCTCTCTTTCTACAATCTCAAATTAATTACATTTGCGTTCAAAATGTTTTTGAAAGAGATTTTTTTCAGTATTTTATACAATAGCATACCTAAACACACGTACTCACAGAGAAATGTTCACATACAACATTGGTGAGGAGGCAGAGAGCAAATAAGAGAACCAACAGAGGTTAACAGTGCTTTTGGTCATAGTAATGTAAACGTTGAGTAGATGATGGTTCACTTTCTTATTGCATTGCAAAAATCTCTTCTACATTTTAAGGTATAACAAAGGGCCGGTCAGTCCAAATGCGTATGCATAATCTGTACTTCTGTATGATTCTCATAATCTAAAGCTCTTTCCCCTCCGAATACAATGAAAGTTCTTAGAAAAAGAAAAAAACTTAGAAATTCATGTCATATATGCCAATAAAAGCATTCATAAGCCACAAATCTTTTGCTGTTATTCTGTGTAGAATTTGTCATTGAAGCATTGAAGTATTGAAGCTTCTACTTCAATTCCCACATATTCTCTTCGTTTATATTGCTTTGTGTTGTGATATTATTTTTCATCTTTATTTCAGTCTCTCCGGGCATTTGTCAATTTTAAAGTTTTATATTTCGTTATTATATTTTCAGTTTTTTCTCCTTATTTGGCTGAAAACGAACACAAGAAATGACATAAATTTTCATCATCATATCAAGAAAATTTTGTTTTAAACAATTTTGTTTCTCTGCAATATATGGATTTAATATAATAATATGAGTAGTAGGGCACATTCCCTCATCCAAAAAAGATTTGTAATCTAATACAAACTATAGTATATCATGATTGCTGTAGTAATCCAACGCGTATAGGAGAACTTAAACACACCAGCATAATTTCTATATATTTGTTTTGTTTTTGTTCTTATCCTCTGGTAATTTGTATTTATAGAATATTTTAATCTGTAGGCACTGCCATAATTATAATCTGCTTAAAGTATAAATTTTATTCCGACCCACTCCTATTCAATTATTCTCATTGTAGTATCTGGCATTGTTTCAGTCGCCTTTCTGCGTCTATAAACCTCTTAGTATTACAATTTTCAGCTCTTTACCTCCATTTCTTAAAAAAGATATTTTCTGATTACCTAGTAACTGCCTATATCCCTCGCGTATAGTACTATCTCAATACAGCACTTCAAATGCTTTATTTATGTATCACTTTAGAAAATCTTGTAATTTACCAGCATAATTTTAAGCTGCTTAAAATTTAAATTCCATACCGACCCATTCCTGTTCAAACGCTTTTACTATTCAAATTGGCATTATTTTAGCCGCCTTCGTATTTATGAGCACTTGTGCATGTGTTTTTTAAAAAAATTTAAATTTTCACACTCTCCTTCTCTCACCTACTGTTTTTGTTGCTGTTTTCGCCATGGTAGCTATTTCTATTGCTTTTGTGGTCTCTCATAATATTGGAATTTTTCACTAGTAGTTTGGGTATCTGTTGGGCATGATAATTCAAGGCCATTCCTGTTCATTGTCATGAAAGGATTAATTGCTCTGAGCAAAAGTTAAATGCCAATTTGACAATCACAACCACTTGTGTACATATATGTTCGCATAAATACAAATCAAAAATGTGAGTATTTTTAACTTAAAGTGCCTAATTTCCTGGATCTAAACAGAGAACTTAAATTTTAATATTTAAAATAGGCTTATCTCAATGTGCGTTGTTTAAATATGCGAAATACTACTTCTATTGATACTACTACTACTACTACTACTACTACTACTTCTACTACTACTTCTACTACTACTGCTTCTTCTACTACTACTACTGCTACTTCTACTACTACTACTACTACTGCTACTTCTACTACTACTACTACTGCTACTACTACTACTACTATTACTACTACTACTACTACTACTACTACTACTACTCCTACTTCTACTACTACTGCTACTTCTATTTCCACTACTGCTACTTCTAATACTACTTCTACTACTACTTCTACTACTGCTACTACTACTTCTACTACTGCTACTATTACTAATACTACTCCTACATTTACTACTACTACTACTACTACTACTACCACTACTACTACTACTACTACCACTACTACTACTACTACCACTACTGCGATGTAATCCTGAACAGTGAGGAGAATTGGAATAGTATAGTAAGATACGCTGAAGTCTTACTAAAATCTATGAAAATTGACTTAGATGAGAAAAGTAGAATGGACGTTTGAACTCCTTGTCGGAATTCGTTACGCAATCCGGACGCGGATATGGATGTGAAGGGGCCAAATAGCCAAACGGACTCCACTTCAAAGTAATACCACAGTAGTTCCGGAGTGGGCATAAGGAGTCCAAAAGAGGAGGGAGAGATTTAGTTTGTGAGGGCCCTACACACGGGGGATAGTGACGACTACCCCAATGGTGCGGTTAGGTTTATTTACTCCTCCTCAGCGTAAAAAAAACTACTACTACTGCTGCTATTACTGCTGTAACTTCTACTACTACTACTACTACCGCTACTTCTACTACTACTTTTACTACTACTTATGCTACAACTGCTATTATTACTACTACTGCTACAACTACTACTACCCCTACATATACCGCTACTACAACTACTGTCACTACTACTGCTGCTACACTTATTGCTACTACTTCTACTTTTAGTACTACTTCTGCTTAAAGTTTTCATAAATAAAATCGGATTTATTGTACCACTAGGAATATGTGAGTAGTAAATATTTCTTTGTTCAAGGTTTTTAGTAAAATTTAGAGATTTTGCAGGGAGTTTAATAAAAGAAAAATTTAAATCATAACCACTGCTTATTTTTCTGGCTCCTGTGTCTCACATTTAATTCCTCTTTTTTCGTCACCGTTAAAAGAGTCTTAGATGTTTTAGTTGCGGTTGTTAAACAATTCAAAACATGCTAAATGTTGATTTATAGAAATGCGTGTTTCTTGGTTTTTCTATTGTTTTTTTTATATTTTTCGTTTCCCTATTCTATTCTCCCACTTTTATTTTATTATTATTTGCCATTATTTTGCTTTAAAAGGCATTGAGTATTTGCCGTACGAAATGCTTCGAGGAAATGTAGCCGGCCATAAAATTAACAATTGTAAATTTAACGACCTATTTAATTAATTCACGAGGGATAGTTCCAAGAATTTAGTTGTTTAAATAAAAATTTTAATGAGTATTTCAAGAAAAAAAAAACCATTTGAAATAATTGTAAAAACATATACAAAAAAGTAATTAAATTAGAATAAATATAGGTTTTTTATTTCTTGCAAAATAATCGCCATAGTGTCTAGTAGGTAATGTGTTGGCTTATAAGACGAGAGGCCACAGTTCAAATCCCAGGTCCGACATTTCCAATAAAAATATCAAAAACTATTTCTACGGTGATTTTCTCTCAGCAGATTTCTCGCTATAAAATTGCAATGAAAAGTTTCTATCAAATCTATTGTTCCCTATTGGCTAGATCGTAACCCTGATTGAAGGGTTGTAATGACTTGTATGTATTGTTATGTATGTGTGTGGAACAGGGCATTATAGCGCTATATACATATGTACATATATACAGGTATTATTCTTTCACCATTTTCTAAAATCTAGCAGAGCACGCCAATGCCATAGTCAATACCTTTGCAGGTCCTTCAGCTATTTTGTTATATTCAATGTTTTTAGTCATCATTAAATCTGAATAGTATGGCAGTAATCAAGTAGTCTAAGAGACGATCTAAGAGTGAAATGTCTCGAAAATATTTCTCGAATTTGTCACTTAATCTACAATGAAAACTGGAAGGGTATTATAACAGAATATTCTTTATAAAATCCGGATTGAAAAAGTGTTAAGATAACGTGTACTCAATAGGTAGGTCCGCATCATGAAAACCTGTTTCGGACGACTTTAGTTTCAACGCTTCTATGATTTCTAACTCTTAGTTTTATTACCGCGCTTGCAACCACTTGGTCTGCTTACATTACGCTTACGGTATTAGCCAAATAAAGATAGAAAGTAATGCGTTCGATGATGTAGTTCGGCTTATGGAGCCACCCTAAATAGACTACCAAACATCAAAATTAAACACAATCCTACTTATATTTTTAACATTATAAAGAGCTATCTCCTTAAAACAAAACAATTTTATAAATTTTGTTTAAATCCTCTTCAAATGCTTCCGTCATAAAATTCAAGCATTTCGTTCATTACATCACGTAATTGTCCCTCTAAGCCAACTCATCTTTATGAAATTTGTAACATTACTTCACGTAAAATACTCTTCTCAACACATTGAATTTATGACGGCATATTATTCAAATGAGTGAAATATGTAAGTACCAGAATATATTTGCTGTTATGTTACGCATAAAATTTAAACTGGAGGCTCTAATTCTTTGGCGCCTATTTCCACAATAAAAAAATTTCGTTTTATTATTCAATTATGGCAACAATAAAGAACTGAATATTAATAACTTTAAATTAAATTTTTGTTAACGTTTTACTGGCAAACGAATGAAACTAAATCTGTTGGAAACTCATTAAATAACTACGAATAGAGTTGCAAAATAGAGATTAAATATGCGGTAAATATGAGAACAGCTGGTAGTTTATAGTCTACTAAATACAGATTTTTTTTAATTTATTACCTTGAGATCTTTGGTTATCGAAACCAAATGCAAGAGGAACATTGGTTGGCGTAGAAAAAGGATGCACAGCGGTTGAGGTAACAAAAATAAAAAAATAAATATACTATGTGGTCAAATCTCTTATCATGTAGTCAATTAGACAATATTTTCATAATTGAAGCCCTCAGTTTACAATTCGTTCAATTACAGCGAGTCAAAGAAGAACCCACACCTAGACTCTGTCTTTCGCCATGCATGTGTAATTTGTTCTAATGTTCAGAGCCTTCTGATCTACGGTAGGCTCTATAAAACAAAAGTTAAAAATACGTACGTTATATGATGAATGTTAATATAGACTAACTGGACTTGTTTGGTATTATTTAGTTGGGTCTCTTCCTTTTATTTTGATATTGTTTAATACAAAATTGATCATTACAACCCTTCAGTCTGGATTACAACCAAGCGTCTCACACCACTTATGTTGTGTGTGTTAATTTTATACATAAGTGGCGGGCATTCATCCTACAGCTTAAAGTCGAATCCGAACGCCAGGTTTTTGAGAAACCTTTTCATGGCAGTTTTATTTACACGCAAAGTGCTTTTGACAGAAATCTGGCAGGAGGTAGTCGCGGAAGATATAATTTGTTGGAGATGTCTGACCCGGGGGTTTGCACCGTGGCCTCACGTCTAATAAGCCAACACACTATCTACTAGACTACAACAAATTTGTTCTACACCCAACTTTATTTTACTGCATACATAATCAAAATCTAAAGTCGCGAATACATATGTATTTGCTGTAGTTGCTGTTGTTAACATGGCTTCTGACAGACTCACACACCAAATATCCTGCATACGTTATAACAATGTTGCTTTCAGCTTAACACTAATTAGTGAAACATAAACTTCCTGTGGCGCAATAAAATGTTTTGAATTTCACTTTCTCTCTCTGTTTTATTCACCTTCCGGCCTTCTCACTATGTGCTTGTGTATCCCATAAAACACCCATAAATAGACATTAAAGAGTGAGGGAGATAGGTTAAAAATATGATAAAAAAATAATATGAAAAATTATCGTAAAAATTTAAAAAATTACAAACAAAATGGCAAAAAAAACAAGGAGAAATTTGAAATATAAAAACAACACAAACAAACGAAAAATAGGTTACGAAAAAAATAGTGAATAGTTGAGATTATTAAATAAAAAGAACCAACCATCTTAAGTGAAGGAAAAGACGTCAAAGAATTTATAAGAGATCACAAAAAAAAAATGGCAATCTTTAGTCGTGCTGACACCCTTTTCATTCAGTTCTATCAGTATTTTCTCCAGGGGACCAGAAGTATTTCAATGAAACCAAATGATTAAAGTATGAAGTCGAGAAGATGATTAGCTGGAGATGCTGAACAAGGTGCAAGGCGCAATTGGGCATCACGGGTGTTCTGAAGTCTACAACATAGGCTAACCTCGAGATCATCTTATCTTTACAACCATTAGACATGTTCCTCCAAAACCAGGCTGATATAATTGAACTGCACTGCATTAAGTTCTAAGAAAAGTTTAAGCCATGTACGGTAAGGCACGCTTCAATACTGCATGGAGTAGAACCAATTTATCCAACATTTAGATTGAATGCGGATGCTGGATATCAGGTCTATTCCGATAAGCTGGCGGTAAATACTTAACCAGGACACGGAGATTTTAGCTATTGAAAAAGCTGCACGTATAATTAAAAACAGGAACTACCTGCTTCGATCTTAATCGTATGTGTGGACAGACAGACGGTAAAGAAAGCCGTATTATCCCACCAAATAAAATCAAATGGTGTACGGACTTGCATAGACTCTCTTCTACACAGGTCTCTATTGGGTTTTGAGCCACTGTGTCATAGAAGGAGGCGAAAAGGTGGACGAACTGGCAAGGAAGGGCCCGGTAAGGAAACATTAGCATGAAATTCAACAAACCGTATTTGGTTCAACATACCTAGTTGTTGAATTTAAAAAACTGCTGTGTTCAGCACTGGCTCGTCTTGTCTTGTTCTAGTAAGAACTCTTCGATCAAATAAAATTGCCAGGAAAATTTTTTTTAAAAATTTGTCGTTCGGAGTCGACTTTTAACTGTAGGTCCCGCCACCTGTATATGAAATTATCACACACAACATAAGCGGTGTGAGAAAGTGGGGCGTAATCCTGACTGAAGGATTTTAATGTACAATTATGTATGCATTTGTTTCCAGCACTGCACTGGATTACTGCAGGAGCTGTCAGGATGTGAGAGAAATGAAATCGATACAAGACCTTTAATGTGAGTGCCCTGCAAAACAGACGTCATCAGTTTTCGGGGGACACAGAACATTTGAAGATCTGAACATGGTGGCGAATGTGCCACTAATGGAACTGACCGGTTTCATTCGAAGCTCGTGGTGGTTCAAATCCTACACTAACGCATCATGACAAGAGGGCTTAACTTACACTGAGTAACACAATGGACCATACGGGTCAACGAGAGAAGTTTCCTATGAACGGCAAGCTACATGCTAACCTAACCTAACCCAGTTGGAGAAGTCTTACAGTGAGATGTATAGGAAATGATGATGATAAACTCGATCAAACATCATAGAGGCTACCGTAAGAGCGTTATGTGTACAGGCTTTTTTTATTGAATAAATTGAATATTGAATTTTGAATAAATATTTTGATTTATTAATAAAGACAAGACAAGACAAATAAATAATTCATCAAATATTTTTTATTAAAATTTTTTTAAAAATTCCAGAAAAAAAACATTTATTTCCGTCTGTGGCATACAAAATAAAATATTTATTTTGCTTGTAATATACACTCAAAAGAGTTCTATGGGAGCGTAAATAGTGCATGAAATATATTTAGAAAAAACAGAAGAAACAAAATTCATATTTCGACTGAAAAACTTTTTTCCTTTTTTCCATTCTTCCTTGTTGATCGTATTCTGCTTTAGTTATCTGAATCAATTTTTAAAATTCAAAAAACTCTGCATGAATAACGAAGTAAAGGATTAGAAGCCATCGTTTCAGTACCAGAAAGCTTAATTGACAAGATAAATAGGTCTCCTGGAGATCAAATTGTATATGCAGGAAGACAAAACTAAGCCTTTTTATGGATAAGTTATTGCAGTGAATTGACTAACATCCAAACTAACAATTAGGGGCAAAGATATTTTGCTATATGGGCGGAGTTCTGTCAGACTGGCAGGAGATGAAGATATTGGATGTCGCAGTGAGCATAAGGTACAACAGCGAATAAATAAATCAGGTGTAGACAGCTCATCATCTTCCGTGATCATTACAAATTATGTGACATTTTGCAATCGTTACTGTATTCGTAGACACTTTAATCAGTAATCTCTATATCATAATTCGAGGCGCAAGGGTAATTACAGGCCTGTCTTAATAACACTCAAATGTTAGCGTTCTTTTGCGGCAAATTAAGGATACTATATGAAGCTGTAGTCGCCATAGCCTAGTAGGTAGTGTATTGGCATACTAGGCATGAATGCATGGTTCAAACCCCAGATCAGACATCTCCAACAAAAACGAAATTTGAAAAAATATTCCTTCTGCGGCTTTCTCGCTGCAGATTTCTGGCAAAAACCCAGAGAGTAAACTAAAATTGCCATGAAAAGTTTCTCAAGTATCTGTCATTCGGAATTTAAACTTTAAACTTTACACTCATGCATAAAAATTAACACACACAACATAAGTAGCGTGAGAAGCTAAGTCGTATTCCTGACTAAAGGATGGCAATGACCATTTATGTTATGTATGTATACTAGAGCGACTCACCAAAAAAAGTGCTCGATGTACCCTCCTAAAAATTAACCTTGGACTTTTTTAAGATGACATTTAAAATATTTCGGCTCCAGCTTTGATCTCTCGTGAGCTGGACCATTTCGAAAAAGGGTCTATTTTCCCATGTTTTGTCAATTTGAGAATCTGTTTCCTTACCAACATATACAATATGGGTATCATAAGAAAGGTTTTTCAATGCGCGTCCAACTGTATATACAATTTGTCGAAGGACGATCATCCATGTCCTTTTTTTTTAATGATATTCTGTTAAAAAGAACGGTTTTTGAATTTTTTCTTCGCGGTTGTTTGTAATAAAATAACCAAATTAACATATTTTAATCTTTAGTTGATTTAATTAAATACGGGTCTTAGCTTTTTTTGAAATTCGCCCTAGTTTGCGTTTTTTGAGTGTAGTTTTGTAAATATAAACAAATAAATTTAATACCTTTTTTTAATTTGGGAAAAAAATATGCCCACAAAAAGTCGTGGATCATTTCTTTTTTCTTTCTTTAGTCCTATTTTCATCCAAACATCATCTAGAAACTAAATCCGCCATCATATTAGAGTTAATTTGGTTAGAAAAGAAGAAAAAAAA
The DNA here is from genome assembly GCA_930367235.1 of Sarcophaga rosellei. Classification (NCBI taxonomy): domain Eukaryota; kingdom Metazoa; phylum Arthropoda; class Insecta; order Diptera; family Sarcophagidae; genus Sarcophaga; species Sarcophaga rosellei. Next base: position 36,036,232 of record OV884019.1, read on the forward strand.
AAAATTCAAACACCGTTTTTTTACAGAATATCCTTAAAAAACGGACATGGATGATTGTCCGTGGACAAATTGTATATACCGCTGGACGCGCCTTGAAAAAACCTTTCTTATGACACCCATACTCTATATGTTGGTTAGGAAACAAATTCTCAAATTAACAAAACATACAAAAATAGACCCATTTTCAAAATGGTCCAGCTCACGAGAGGTCAAAGCTAGAGCCGAAATATTTTAGATTTCATCTTAAAAAAGTCCAAGGTTCATTTTGAGGGGGGTACATCGAGCACGAATTTTGCTTCCATACAACTTGAGTCGCTCTAATGTATACATATATGTATGCGTTGCGAGACATCCAAACTATGCTATTGGGGCGAGTTCTGGAGTGATTGGAGTTATTGAAAGCAGACCGTTTGTTAAATTTAAGACTTAGAGGATAGGGAAAACTGTTGCCTGAATCTTTCGGAAAGAATTGTAGCACTGTTGTCGAAGAAAGGCAATCGTTTTAATTGCAAAATGTTTATAAAATTCACGTTGTGATCATGTAGGTGAGTGAACACTACGAAATTTATCTTTCCAACACCAATTGCCTCTTGACTAATGATACACAAACTTTGAATGGAAAACAACTCTCAATCTGCTCATGTTTTAATTTTTTTTAATTCTTTTTTTGGCTCGAATTTTGTCGCATTTAAGTACTTTTTACTGAGTTGTAATATTTATTGTTGTTGTTCATTTTTCCCCTTACAAAGTAAATTTGTAATGATTTAGCATAAAAGGTGGAAACGAAAACAGAAATAGAAATAATGCTGATGCGGGTGTTACAATGGAGAGAGGAGAGAGGAAGAAAAAAAATGTTTGAAAAGTTTTTGGCACACAGTAAAGTTCACAGGACCATTAAACTGTCATTAGTGACAGTTTGCCAATGCAAATGTTTGTTAATGACAGTTGCATAAAAGGAATTAAAAGGACATTTTTGTGTGGAAAAAGAGAAAATGCTGGGAAACACAACAAAACCTGTTACAATTGGCTACACAATGGGATTGAAATTAAATGGTCACAGGGTGAATAGTAAATATTTAATGACAAATGAAAAACGATTCAAATTTCTCTTTGTTTAAATAAGGGAAGTAAAACAATTCAAATAGCAGATGAATAAAAAAAGTTGAATACTAATTGCTACAAAATGACTGTTCACATGCCAGTTAAAATATTTGCCAATAAAATCAAATGCTTTATTTAAAGAGAAAATTAAATATTTAATATAGGGAGAGGGTCAGTTAAGTATTTTTTTTACATTAAACCTCTTTCTTTTTCCATTATTTTGATTGAAATCCATCTAGTTTTTGCCAAGGCTTTCAAACAAAATAGTGATTTTTTTCTCTTTTAGACGAATGTTTATTTAAATTTACGTCGTTTCAAGCAATTTTTTTTATTTTTCTATAAAGTATATTTCATTTGAATAAATAGAAAGAAAAAAATTGAAAAGCAAGCAAAATATTTTGGCGGAAAAAAATAGCAAATCAACAATGGATTTAGCTGCAGCAATTCAAATACTAAAATACACACAAAAAGGTAGATTCTCGTGTTTTTAGTCTTATTTTTTTTATTAAACAAATAACATTTATTCTGTTTTCATTTTACTTTTTGCTAACAAACGATTATTTTTATTCTTTGTTGAAAAACCAAAAAATTCGTATTCAAATGGATTCCATTTTTTTGCACTCTCTCTGGTACGTGCCATTGATATTCTAGTTTTTGATTGAGTCTATATAACAACAACAGCAAGAAAAATAACAAAAAGAATGGAAAAAAATAAATTCATTGGTCAATCAAAGACTTTATTTTGATTTACAAAATAAAACCAAAGGTTCCTCTTAATCCTTAAGCCTTTGTTTTCATATTCATTTAAGTGATGAGAAATTTAGTTACAAACAAGCATAAAAACAAGGTAGTTAAGGGGGTGATCACGTCGAGCTGCAAGTCATATAAGAGTTCTAAGCCCCATTGCTGTAAATAGTTTTTTTAATATCGTAGCAAAAATTTAGCAAAGATTCGGGCCTACTAAACCAGAGAAAACTTCTTCTAATTCTTCATTGTGAACATAATGACATGCCAATCTTCGCCATGCCATTTAATCATTACACACATAAGTTAAGAAGTAGGTGACTTTATAACTGTATATCTAAGAAACCCCTTTAAATGGGGTATAACGTTCCTACATTACCTTGACATTAATACCTTGATATTAATATTGGTAGCACTAGATAGAGAAACCTCATCAGTGGTAAGTATGTTTTGAGCAAATTTTCAATATCTTACCACGTTTACATTGAGTAAAAATTGAATTTAGCATTAAACTTACTAAAAATCGCTTAAATAGCGGAGCAGACAACTTATATACTAGTATTCTTTAACAATCTTAAAATCATCCGAAGCGCATGAATAAGCTTCTTTGATTTCAAATACTCATGAGTAAATGGAAGTTCTGGTGCTTCTTTCTTTGGCAAGGCAATACTGCGCATGCAAACATTACAAACTGGGCAACATACAGTAAATCTTTTCAGAATGGCTCTGAACATGTTTCTTCCCATAGATTGTCTATATGCCGTCTATCTAAATAAAATCTGGCATCATATCAATGATCAATACTTAGCTTGCAGATTCATAGAAAATTTGTCCAACAACTTACTAAACTTAGCACGTCTGATTACTTCATGCGTCAAGGAATTTACTGGATATTATGTGGGAATATGTATAAGGTTCTAATATTTCTATCGAAGATTTTGTCCTTTGCACTAATCACCACAGCACATTGTATTACTGATACTATCGAATCGAAAAAGCAGTAGCCCCATACACGGAGGATATGACGACTTCCTCTATGGTGCGGTTAGGAACATTCACCCCTCCTCGGCGTAAAAAAAAAAAAAAAAAAAAAAAAAACCTGACTACTTCGAGAAGTAGTTCCATTCGGTGTTATATGTCATGTTATGTGCTCATTATCCCCTGTTGCTGGTCGTCCTGAACTTTTCCAATAGATGTCACAGTGTGGTATTAATAAGTTTTCTAAAGAATTCCCGATTCAGTCTGGCCTATCAAATGACAGACTTTGGATTCCAGACTCTTTTCAGTTGCACAGACCCGTTGATTTGTATTAGCTGCTGATCATCTGCAGTGAGGGTCCAGTAAAAAGCAAAGAATTTCGTAGATCCTTCCATTTCGAAAACAGACAGTTTCACTCACAACATGATAAGAATGTCATGTGTATGATATGCTGCCAATTCTGTAACACAACTTAAATCATAATATTCAATAGCAATACCTTAGTCTTTCTTGGTATAAGGAATTGAGATATGGACTGCCAGGGCAAATGTTATCGTTGCAGAATATTGAGAAATATTTTGGCCTAAATAAAGATGAATTTACATCAACCTAATTCATTTTACCATTATTTGGAAATTATATTCCAATGCTGTGTGACATTTCTATTCATTCATTAAGAAAGAGTTGCATAGAGGTGAGTTACTTTTGCTACTTTCCATTTAAATGTTACTTTTTCCTTTCCTATGCCCTATTGGCGCTTTTATGCCACTTGTCTCTTTAAAAGAAATGCCTGTCAGGCTATTCGGTGTTCATTCATGTGAAAAGCGAGCAATATTTATGATATTTTGCTTGACTTGAAAACAACGTTTCACATAAAAGACAACACAGCCAAAAAGCAAAAGAAAAATGTTTTACCTGCACTATCATCATTCTCATTGCATTTAGCGAACTAAGCAGCAGAAGATCTCCTTTTTGTTATATTGCAGCGGTAGATGTTTTGGTTTGGAAAATATTTAACAGAACTCCATTAAGGCAGAGCTTACCCTCTTAAGAGAAAAACTTTTACACACTAAAACAGACTCACATGTAAGTCACGAACAAAGGTGTTGAAAGAGTTAACCTCGTTGTTAGTGTATGTGTAAGAGCATGAGTATGTACATTTCAATATACAACAACTAAAACAACTGTTGATACTATACAATGTTAAAAGTTGAGAAGCTAAAATACCAGATAAAATGTTTAAAATCGCTGTAGTTTTCTCTCTCTCCCTTGCTTCGCTAGGAGAATAGAAGTATATACGTGTGGAAATATGCTGGTATTGGTTTAAATGGGTGAATATTTTCGGCCGACCACATGTCTAATGTACTCGTGGCTCTTTTTTATTGCTTCTCTTGATTGACTGCATTGAGATTGACTGCATATTTACTTTCATGCTGCCCTACAAGACAGATCGAAATATTTTCTACGAATTGTAGCAACAAAAATCATTTGAAATTCTGTTCAATAAAATAAATACCAAAAAAAGTTGAGAAAAAACTTTATAGTGGGTGTTTAGTTGCCACAAAGATTTCATCAAGTAATTTATGCAATTTCTCTTCTGAGTTTTTTCAAATGTTGTTATTGTTGTTACATTTTTTAAGCCACAACTGAAACTATTCTGGGTTGAAGTGTACTTTGAATTTATGGTGGGTGTATAGTGGGCAGTTTGTTTAATATATTCACTTTTTGTTCCTTTTTTATAAATGCTGGACTACATGTTTGCCTTCGTGCGGTGCTGTCAATTTGGTTCTTCGGCAAGATACTTAAATATGCCATGTAGACGTTGTGTTTCATTTCAATACACAACATACGCTATGCTGGACACTGCTGTTCTATTGCAATTGCAAATAAAATCTTCGTAGTAAATTAAATATTTGCGAATTTAAGAAAATTCCAACTTATATGACAAAGCTATTGAAATATTGTCCTTCGATTTGCATACATTTTTTTTCTATTTAAATCAAGGATAAAAACAAGTAAAGTAGGAATTCAAACTGGCCATACTTGCTTGGGAGTATTTCTGTCATAGAAATCAGTCACGAATTTTTGGTCGATGGCAACTATAATATTTCTATAAACAATCAAGCAAAAAATAAAAAAAAAATGTTTAGCATAAGTGACGCTAGATGTAAGTCAATAACAATGCAGATAATTGAAAATAATAATATCGTGAATAGAAAAATTGTTCGTATGAGGGTTCCTATATAAAGTACTAAAGCAAGCAGATTTTCGACACATGCCGTACATGTTAATCAGATTAATAATCTTACAGTTTTAGTAGAAAAAGGTAATATTATGTTAAAGGAGTTTCGGCAAAAATACTCATCTTTAACTCCGTTTGTAATTGCAGACTCCAAACTGAGAGCCAACTTGGTGATAGGGTTGCTACAAAAAGTGAATGCAAAAGTTGTGTGTCATTTGACACACAGTCTAGATAAAATTATAGCAAGAGTAGCATTCATTGTAGTCTTCATGACCTGAGTTCCCCGTAGACCTCTAACTACCTGCTCTTAATATCCCAAACATTTAAGAGTCTACGAATGATTGATGAAGTAAAAACAAAGATGATTTATGAAAAATATATTTGAAGTCGTCGTAGTCTAGTAGGTAGTAGATAGTTCAAATCCCAGGTCAGACATTTGCATCAAAACGAAATATGAAAAAATATTATCCCTCAGCAGATTTCTAATAAAACTCGGCGAGTAAAATAAAATTACCATCAAAAGTTTCTCAACAAATCTGTCGTTTTAAGTAGACCTAAAACTCTAGGTCCCTTCACTCATGGATAAAATTAACACATACAATATAAGTAGTGTGAGAAGCTAGGTCGTAATTCTGACTGAATAATTTTAATGACCAACTATATACCAACTATGTCTCAATCTACGAATGATTGAAAAAATACAAAGAAAGATGATTTATCAAGAATATTATAGAATGTATAAAGAATTTCTTTGGTATTAAAACTAGGTATTTAACAGCACTATAATTGGAAAGCGTTGGACTGGATGTATTCCGATTATTGTGAGCCAATAACCAATGAAAGCGGAATTTCACTTATATAAGTCTAAAAATGGTGTTTGTTTAATTTTTTGGTGGGGAAAAAAGCACCTCCTGTTATTGTATATCGTATGAAAACATAGGTGGAAAACAAGTGTGGAAAAACAGGAAAAACGGCGAAGTATATAACCCAGATGCTAACTGGTCATGGATATTTCAGAGAGTACCTGCATCGCATGTGGAAATGTCGCTCGCCTTCCTTCATCTACGAGGAAGAAGAAATGTTAGACCATGCCGAACACACTTTCTTCGGCTGCAGTCGCTGGGCCGAAAGACGTCAGGGTCTCGAGGCTGAAATCGGCACTATTTGTGCTACAAACGTCGTGATGAAAACGACAAACAGCAGAGAAAATTGGGACGCAGTAAAACTATTTGTGCGCTATGTCCTGCGGAAGAAAAAATTTGACTAGACGCAGTAGAAAGAGCGGAGCCAGAACGCAGGCTGACAATGATGGAACTGGCACAGGTGCCAAAAAGGGGTCCACCTCGAAGTAATACAACCGTGGTTCCGAGGTGGAATGATACCCCCGTGAGGAGTCAAGGCGGGGATTTTAGTCGGTATACCCAGTGGGAGAGTCCGACATACCATGTATGGTGACGACCTTCATGAATGCATAAAGCATTTTCCCTCCTTCCCGCGAAAAAAATAAGTTAATTTAAAAAAAAATGGGAAAAAATGGAAAGTGAACAAACTTCCACTATCGTACATAAAATAACAGATGAAATTTCGCAAATTGCGTAAATGGGCTAAATTATTTATTCGACTATAAACCATCTCCATTTGACTTTCTAGCACAAGATTATTGTTAATAAAACACTTCCTTCTATCAAATAATTTTCCACCCCTAATATAATCACATCTTTCCCTTTTACTTTAAAAAATCAACAACAATAAGGCACAAGCAATATAAACGGGTTCGGAACGGAAACCACTGTTTTCTATGCCAAAGAACGTATATATTGGCTTTAACCATGATAGTATCCTCAACCCACTGTCAAATTACTCACTTTGACATTACGAATTTTAAAAACAACAACAACCAAGTGTGTGTGTGTGTTTTTTTTAAATAAGTGAACGAGAATAAATATTTAATAACGGCACGTATGAGTGATATTTAATTCGAGTATAACACACTACAGCCAGTACGTATACGCACTGTAGTATGTTATTTTGTTTATTTTTTCTGTTAAATTCAGTTCCGTTCAGTTCAGTTCATTTCATTGAAATGAAAATGAAAATTGAAATTTATATCATTTTTTTTTTTAATATTTATGATTGCATTTCATATGTATTTAATTTATTATTTTTGCATTCTGTTTATTTGGACATGTGGTTTTTGAATTTCTAAATATTTAGTTTTGCTTTCAGTTTTTCTATGCTACTGAAATGAAAAAAGAAGTTGCACTATTTTATTTCCTATAAGTCTAGTGTAATAAATATAATAAACACCTGATCCTTAATTGGCCTTTTTGCCATAATGGCTGTGACATCTGTTCATTCTAAAGGTGTTTGCGGTTTAATAGCATCACAACCGCAATGATACACTCCTTCATTTAAATGTACACACTGGTTGTCTCTGGTTTACATGTGCTTGCTTGTTCTATTTCAATTTCCTTTTCTTCTCTTTCTAAACATTATGGATATGGTGGTTCATGGGTTGTACATATATAAATATGTGTGGGTGTATACGTGATTGTGTTCGTGTTTATATTTGATTTCATTCAATTTGAATATTTTTTCAAAGTATTCCGAAAGAAATGAGGATAAGGCATCGACCAGCCGTATAAATTTTATTTCTTTTTCTAGTTACCTTTTTATATATCGTTTTTTTCCTTTTAATTTTCAAGAGTAAGTAATACGTTCTTCAAAGGGTCTATTGTTTTAATATTAAATTTTTGTTAGAGTACATTTATCTTATTTTCTTTAATTACTTATCGGACTCAAGAAAATATGCGGAAAATAGAAAGAAAGCCATGTTTACAGTTGATTTTTTTTTTCCTCTTTAATTTTGTATTGTTATGGCCACTTGTTTTCCTTTCCAATTAGGCTTTATTTGGTTTATTTCTACGTTGTTTATACTTCTTTTTATTTCACTTTTCCTTTGTTTTCTTTTCCTTTCTTTTTTTTTACTCGTAAAGGCATAGACATCTTGTACGTAGACCAGAACTTTAAGTAAAAATTAATGAATTCGGTGGTATAAGTATTAGAGAGGTCATTTTGCTGAAACCGACTGAGACCAAATTTAGATTAAAATCCAACTTGTCTATGCACGATTTTAGCTTAGAAAAGCTAGGGCTTTGGAGGATCTATTATCTCCGTAGTCTAATAGATAGTGTGTAGGCTTATTAGACGTAAGGCCATGGTTCAAACCCCAGGTCAGGCTTCTTCTCAGCAGATTTCTGGTAAAAACTCTGGGAGTAAATTGAAATTGCCATGAGAAATTTCCCCGCCACTCGTGTATAAGATTAACATACACAACTTAAGTGGTGTGAGAAGCTGACTGAAGGGTTGTAATAACCAATTAGGTATGTATGTATGCTTACCAGCCAGTAAACGGTTAATGAAGTTGGTTTGTACAAACAGACTATTCGAGACGATAACAAAAGGAATAATAGCTGTACAAAATAAAACTTCTGTTGTCCTTTACAAGAGAGTCAGTTAGGCCTTTAAGGGGTAATATTACTGGATACTACATATTTAAGCGTATTTGCGAATGAATAGGTAACAGAAATTATGGCTTTTATGAGAGTTATCATGATATGACCAACTGATCTGTCTCTAGCGTAAGTCCCTGGCTAATGGGATTAGTAATTTTTGTGATAGAATAAATGAAAGCAGGTACTGTCATATTGTAACGTGTGGCTTGTCTATGATGCTATGGCCAACTCAAGTAAGAAAATGATTCAAAATTTTCTTTTGGTCCATGGAAACTGTGAAGGTAGTTTTTGGGAATACACTGCATCAGAATTATGTGACTAGTTGGTTTGTCTTTAAGGGGACCCAACGAAAGATATTTGAAACTGGATGTAGATTCACCTAATCGTCATGGTTTACATCCAGTGCATAATCCTCCTCACACAACAGTTTCTTGCAAAACTTCAACACATCTTCATAGAATGCTTGGTTATCCTTGAAATATTATTTATATGATCCTTCCACGACAGCACTATTCCTATATATACTCCATTCATTTTTTGGGACCTTATCACACCCAGGATGCAATTATTTTTCCATTTTGGGAAGTTCCTTCTCGTAAATGATATTACTGGGGTTTAGCTCGAGTTCATCTTCAACCCAACATGCCTCATCTATTACATACTAACCATATTATGCTTCTCTGCATAGTTTAATTATGACGGCTAGACTACTACTTGTCACTTACATGTATAATCTACATATCTAACTTGGGTATCTTGCATTCTATAAGGAGAATGTCTGCAAACCTTTAAACATTTCAAATATATTCCACTAAAGAAACGAAACCGACAACCCTTAACATTTGAATAAATTATTAAATTTATATTCGGCCCTTTGAAGTTATTTATTCGGTTGTATTCCTTAAAACTTTTCCAACTACTTTACACTTAAATGGGTCTTATATTTTATATTTAATTTCCATACTCTTTGCACTCTTTTTTCTTGTGTTTTATTATCGTAAGTAAAACTTGTTTTTTTTAATAGTTACACTACCGTAATATTATTACAGTTATAGTTACTGTTATTTCTTTTGTTGTTGTTATTGTTGTCGTTGTATTTATTCATTTTATTTTCTTCTCTATTTTTATTCCTTTTTTTTAGTGTTTCCCCACCGACACGAACTGTTTCCTTTGAAACAGTCGTCCACAGTGTGTTGACGTGCAAATTAGTGAAGTTGTTCAGGCACTGTTTCATTTTATAAGAACAATAAAAGCATAAGAAAAGAAGAACAAAGCTAAAGAAAAACAAGAAAAACGAAAAAAAACAAGGCACAGGCTTTGCCATCGTTACTGGGCTCCAGAGTTACGGCTTGGTTATGGCCATAACTAAGGAAGCAGCTACAATTTGCAATAGAAGATGAAGATGCTGATGACCATGATGTTATGGGATGGTGAATGGTAATATCTTTTTGGTTTAATTGTTTTTATATGCTCCTGTCTATGATAACGGAATCGTTGCTCACATAAAAAGAATTCAAAATAGAAGAGCTATAGAAGCTGTAGTAATAGCAGCATCAAATACAAAAAAAATGCATTTTACAGCTCAAATCATTTACAAGCGTTATTCAAGAAAATTTTCTCTCGTTTTCTTTTGTTTCTTAAATTTTTATTACATTTTATGCATTTTCTTCCCTTCCATAAACTAAAAGTTTTTATTTTCTGAATCAAAATGCTGATTTGCATTGAACATTGTACAAAAAAAATTTAAGACAATTAAAGTCTCTGGCATTGGATGGTTATTGAAATTTAATCAGAGTTTTACTTGTGCTGCTATTGCTCTCATTTCTCATTTCCTGCTCGGCAAATATCGTTTTTGAGCATACATACGTACTAAACGATAAAAGTCGAGAAGTAAGTGTATTAAACTATAAAGTGTATAAATTTGAGTTAAGTTTTATAGAGTTTTTTTGTAATTGAAAATCAAGGCAAATTCCATTACCTTATAAGTCCTTTGCGGTTGCCAATATGACAATGAATTCCGGCTGAAAATACTGCAGTGGTTAGCCAGCCTATACGAAACTCTAGTCTGACCAGCATTTTAGACCCATCTAGAGGACCATACTCATTTTGGATGTTATCTTAGCCAAATCTGAGCAAATATCATATTTATATAGATACACAAGCCAACATGGCAATTTGGGTTACTTGGATGATATTTGCTTACCTCACACAGGACCTGCAAAATTAAAAGTCTGGAGTATAATATTGTTCTTGTTAGGAAAAGTTTGTGCCACGAAATATTTTGCTCAATTCAATAAGAACAGAAATTACAGATGACGTATTTGCCATTTGACATAGGAGGGATGCTAGTATGTTTGGGAGTTCAAAGCAATGAACTTGCCGGAATATGATTTCCACACCCCAAATGAGCCACAACCTTCAATAGAATTTCAAGCCAGAATTGGAAGATTGTAATACTTCAACCAAGGAATCTTGAAGCTTAGCAATCTAAAATCTGCTAGTACATGGGCATGCTTACATACAGCAAAAACTGAATTCGGTGCAGGAAAAAGCATTCCTGAACAAAATACAGATATTCGATGCGAATGTGAAATCTTTACTGCTTTACAGAAGACTTTTATTACCCTTTGCATATGATCTCTCCCCCACTGAATTTTCTACTCAGAGCTTTATAGAAGATGCCGACAAACACGCATTGCAGAATAGATGAGATCGAGAAAATTATGCTGGCTCTCGATTGGAATCCACATGGAACGCTAAGCCGTGGTCTACCGACAAGGACTGGGCGAAGAAGCTTGTTAGACAAAATAAAGTCATCATATCATATCACACGTGCTTCATATATACGATATTGAAGTCGCTGTACTCTAGTAGGTAAGGTGTTAGCTTATTAGATGTGAGGTCAAGGTTCAAACCCCAGGTCAGACATCTTCAACGAAACGAAACATGAACATATATTTCTTCGGTGACTTCCAGAGAGTTATTAAGAAATCTGTCATTCGGAGTCGACTTTGAACTGTAGGTGCCGCCACTCGTATATAAAATTAACATAAATCAATATGAGTGTTGTGAGAAGATAAATCGTAATCCTGACTGAAGGGTTGTAATGCTCAATTATGTATGTATGTATGTTAGGCTAAGAAGAATCGAATGCAACAACTAATGATGTCTACGCTGCTTTACCAAGTATTTTGGACCAGCAACAATTTTCAAATTATTAGTGTGGTTGAATTCTGACTAATATCCCATTACAACGAGAAATTTTCGGCGTAGATTGGCCCGAATCGTTTCGGTGTGACAACTTCTAGAACACTACTGTTGATTTTCTATCTTTCGTAGTTTTTCGGTGTAGTTTTTATTGATCTCGATTCATGTAATTTTTGTATTTTTTGTTTTTTTCATTGCAATTCTTGGATTATTTTTATTTTTCTAGAATAAACACTTTATTCTGTTTTTGTAACAACATATCATGGAAAATAAAATGGATTTGTTTTTACTCCTCCTTACAGTTACAAACATATGTGCTGTACAGTTAGTATGAGTTCACGGGAATTTAAATACAAACCACAACAGTGTTACAAGGCATATGTATTTGTATGATTGGTTAATTATATGGCCTCAATAAAAACCGTTCGATGTTTAGCACATATTTTATGGCGCCATTTATATTTAATTAAAATTGATTTACATGTTTACTGGCTGTCATTACATATTTTAAGTATTTGATTTGTTAGCATTTTTTTAAAGTTTCTTTTTCATCTGTTTGCGTACATTAAAAACGTGGGAAATTAATGTGGTGCATTAAAGTATAAATTAATTTATTTAATTGTGTGTTTAAATATTTGATGAGTATAATTAAAATTGTAATTGATTTATTATGTTCAAATGTGAATGCGATGGATAGACAAAACGAATATTAATTACGATTTTAAATCAATAAAAAATTAACGAAGAATAGTAAATAAAATGTTTAACAAAATGGCCATGTTTTGTAAAAAAATTTCCTCCTTTTTTGTTCATTCTTTTCTACATGATATTTCAGCAATAGTTTTATAGTTTTTGAATATTTTTAGTTTTTAACAAAAGAGGCGATAACTCACCTATTTCCTCTCGTTTTCATTCTCTTTCTTTCTGTCTCTCTCTCTCTCTCGCTCTATTGCTAAAATAGTTTCCCGGAAATTTATGAACTTTTTAAATTGTTAACACAGAAACCAAGAGAAAAAACAAACATTTCCCAAGAATTTCTTTCCTTTTTCTTTCTCTTTTATTTCCTATTGAGCAAATTCAATAGTTCGACAATACGGAGAAAAAAAGAAATCTAATCGTAGAATAAAAACTCATATTGAATGGGTCATTTGTAGTCTTTTGCCATATTTGCTATTGTCTGTTGTATTCACAAATATTCCTCCTTTTTTTCTAATACTTGCTATTGTTTTTGTTGTTGTCAGCATAAATTTACTGTGTATATAAGCCAACGAGTATTTGTAAAAGCATATTTTTGACTACAAAAAAGAGAAACCAACAAAACCTAGTCAAAGTTTAAAAATGCTTAACTGTTTAATATTCTATGAAAATTTCAATAAACGTACCATGTTGTTGGTTTATGGGGCTTTAATGCTAATATCAGTCTAAAAAAGAATTTTAATAAAGAAAAAAAGAAGATTTAAATTGGCAACATATGTTGCCTGAAAACCCCAATTACAGTTTATGAAATTTTCAATAACCCTGATAAAGTGAAATAAACAAAAACTGGAATATAAAAAAGAAACAAGAAACAAAAAATGAAAAGTTTTGTCTTTGAAGTTATACTCTTTTGGAAGAGATAGTTTAAGATTTTGTCTTAACGAACATTTTTTAAAATAGCCTTATGGTGTGTTGTGTAAATTTTAAATTTGTGTAAAAAAAATGTGTAAAATTTAAAATGTTCAACAATGAAAATCTTTTACTCTGGCCAAGTGATAATAAATATGAAAACTTTGAAAAATTTGCTATTTAATGCATGTAACTTCCATGTAATGAAATAATTTATAATAATTTCCACACAACCAAAGGCTTCCACTGGCTATAAATCATATTGCAAATGGTCGCTGAAAGTAACAAATCCCAGTAAAAATATACAACTGTTAAGGCATTTTAATACTTTAATTACTTTCTGTTTAACTATGCACACAGATACACCCTTTTACTCTCTTTACATACTCGCTTACAGATACTCACACAGATAACTGCTTCCGTTTCCATAATGTTTACAATTTTATTTACTTTTTTTGTTAAAGACAACACCAACCAAGCGAGAGAAAAGAAAGCTAGCCATGCTTTCAAAAACATTTACCTCATTTATTTAACTCTACAATTAGAGAGTAGATACACGAGATACAGAGCCAGCGGTAGAAAGAGTGTGTGCTTGAGAGAGAGAGGGATAAACAAATCGCAAAACATAAATTGTTAACACCACAGAATTAACCGCTAGAGGACAGCTTATATGGCAGAAGATACTAACAGCAACCACGATAATGAAAATGAACAAAATTATTGTAGAATAAAAATACAGGGAAAGAGCCAGAGAAAGAGAGTGAGAGTTTGCATATTAGCAAACAAAAAAGTTGTATAACTACATTAATGACATGACTAATGAAAACAAATATGCACAGCAACTTTCCAGTGGATTTGTTATGCTACATTTTTTTTACAGTACATAATTATAAAGCTATGTATTAAAATCTCTATTAACTCATGGACTTTTATTAAACAGTATGAAATATGTGGAATGTTAAAATAAAACATTGAATTAAATTTCAAATTCTGAAAAAAAAATTTCTAATATTCGATTGAATTTCCTTATCTGTCCGTGTCCTAGTTCTTCTCGACAAGCCGTGTGACCCTTACCATTGGTTATCGTAGAAGAATACAAAAATAGCTCGTAGATGATGGCCCCAACTACTACAACTACAACTAATACGAAATTGAAACATCAATACACCTATCAAAAGGCAACAATTATGCTGTTACCGATGAACTGTGAGCTTAAATTCTTAACACTGTAAAAAGAAGATTGCATGACCGATGATTAGAAAAACTTCTACTGTCTTGAGCATAAAAAAGAAGTCAAAACCGAATGCGGCAATTATGGCTAATCACTCTGTGTGATAGAATAAATTGGAAGGAATTGCCAATGTAGCTTTAGGCATGGCGAATTTACTACAGACGCTAAATAGTGGAAAAGATACACGTATTCTCGCCATTTTAAAGCTGTATCTGGCGGCTGACGTCATCTGCAAAAACTTTTGAAAATTAGTCTAATATGAGCCTTCTAACAAGAGCCTTACAGCCACCTGGGTCAATCTCTGATGTAAAGCGAGCCCCAGGGTATTAGCTTCGGCATTCTAAGAAAAACTTATTATTTTGGCAAATAAATTGGTACTAAGGTATAGTGAATACGGACATATACACCCATTTACCACCTAGAGATTATCGAAATATAGTGCGACCATCAGGTAAAGATAGTGAGACTCTCTTGTGAAATGTTAACGGAATATCAAAGCTGACAATGAAGTTGCGGCAATTGAAAACTAATTCAATAAATTATCTCAAGAAGAGCAGACGGGTAGATTACTGAACATTTCCACTGACACTTAACTGGATAAGAGTTTTGGGCAAAAGCAATTTATTGACAACCAGTGGTTATAGATACTATTTATACTTTCTTCCAACTGATAGCATGGCTGCGAAAGGTAACCCACGAATTAAAGGCTTATGGTAAAAGATAAACTATGGTATTATAACGGTTGTACTATGGTAGGGTCCAAGTATGCTAGGCTTAATGTAATAGCCAATTTAATTTAATGCGTTCTAATATTTTTTAGTCGACATATGTTACTGTTGATAGTGTTTGATGTCATAGAACCTATTCCATATACCTGCCTTACGATATAACAAAATACCTTAACTCACGCTAGAATTATATATCATGGTGCTAATTACATGCAGTTGTTACAGAAGTATGTGGACATTCTGTTTAATTTTATATCACGTATAAGGGAAGCGATTCATTAAATAAATCAAAATTATCCCAGGTAAAGGTAGGTTGATGTGTTAAAAAAATCCAAAAGCAATTGAAAAATATTTAAAAATTTTGCAAACTGTGCAAAACAACACTGCCATACAAACAAAGTTTGACTACGAGTATTACAAGGTCACTACAGATATGCGTAGTTAAACAATTCAATTCAATTCATAGAAGTAAAATTCAATTTAAAAAATTTTTCAAGATGTATATCTCAACAAAAATTGAAAACTTTTAAAGGACAAAAATATGGCAAAATTTCCATTATGGAATGATATTTTGTTTTATTATCAAATAAACCTAAAACTAAGTGCTAAGAACACTTTTGAAAAGAAACTTTAAATACCAAAATAAACCACCAATTATTAGTTAGTAGTTGATAGTGTCTACATATTGTACAATACTAATACTGTTGCCAAGTACTTGCTTATTTGTTTCATTTTTTTAATTTTTTTATATAGTAGACTTAAAGTTGGCAATATTTTCTGCTGGCAAACATTAACACAACCAAGCAAAAATCATGATGGAATCTTTAATTGTGCGCATAATGAATAAGTAAACGAATTAAGCTGGCATGCCAACAAAATTAAATACGTAACAAAGGATTTCAATTCTTAAGATACAAAGAGTCCTTAAATGGGTTTCATTGGCACAAAATGTTGGCGAAACATTCCACTTATTTACTTTGCCAAACTCTTCCAGTTAAGTACGGGCAAAGACAATTAATTACAGCAAATTGGTTGTTATGCCATGTTCGCACGGCAGCAATTTTTCGTAATTCGCTCTCTCATTCGCAATTCAACACCCAATTATGTGCTAAATTACGTCATTCGCCATACAAAATTTTGTGAGCGAATTACCCAAATTGTGTGTAATCCAATTTCTATTACCCTGTGGATTACTTAAAAATCAATGTAATCTCTAAATTTTATCGTATTTTTGCCATCACCAGCTGTCAAAGCACAAAATATATAAACAAAAAATATTGTAAACAATAAATAATAATGGAATCCAAAAATAATATTTTAAAAAAGTATTATTTATAAGAAAGTTATTCGCGCAATTAGCGGAGGAAGCCACTATGTGTGTAGAAAACCTTTTGAAAAGTGTTTGCAGCTTTTGAAGAAGCTGTATGAAAAATATTAATAATAATTTAGTAATAAAAAGAAGAAGAACTGTAAAAAAGAATTACAAAACTATCGTGTGAACATGATAATTCAAATAAGTAATTCAAACTGAGAGCGAAGTAATTCGAAGGCTCGTGCGAACATAGCATTAGTCTATCGCTTAGAGAGGAGAGACCATCACACATGGATGAAAAAAATTATCCTGCACGCAAAAGTTGCCTAAGAAACAAGGCCATAATTCTAACTGCAATTGCATATAATTAAATACTTTCAACAATATAGCTGGTTTGACCTCAGGATTTTTGCAGTCCGCATATAAGTTGCTTTTGGTTAGTAGACGTAGGACCACAATTCAAACCACAGGTCATGCATCTCAACCAAAACGAAGTATGAAAAAACATTTTTCCGGCAACTTCCTCTCAGTAGATTTCTGGCAAAAACTCCGGTAGTAAATAAAATTGCCATGAAAACCTTTCCCAAGAATCTGTCGTTCGGAGTCGACTTTAAACTGTAGGTACCGCTAATAATTTATATAATTTACACACATAAACGGTTTAAAAAGCTAGGTTGTAACACTGACTGAAGGATTGTAAATGACGAAATATATACGTATAACAGATTAGACTTTAGGGATAGGGATAGCATTTGGATTATCCAGATCCAAATACATGAGTGGATGCGAAATAATGCGTGTATAATTTTTTCTTTTATTAAACAGACTTGGCTTAGGATATAATCCAGCACCATGGTGGAACTGAATGGTAAACGGAAAAGAGCAAAATATACAACCAAAACTTTATGCTTAGTCAACGTAGATGGATGAGTAAATTCAGTCATTTTATAATATAATGATTACCTATAAAAATCTACGAAAATTAAATATATTTTTTTTATTATTGTTTTCTTTCTGAATTTCTATGTTAATTTTTTTATTCGATTTCTTGTTTTTCTTTGTAAAATACGAATCAAATATTGATGATGGTGATTAAATTAAAAAACATGTCCGATTATTTTATTATACGCCGAAAATAAATGAAATACACATAAAATTTTAATAGAAAAAAAGGAACATGTATGTGTGTGTATGATAAACAACTACGAAAACAAAATAAAATATTTATTGGAAAATTGTATAAATTTTTTTTTTTGTATTTCATTGTATTTTTTATTTTCTCTATTATTATTTGCTTTGGCTTGTTTTTGCATTATAAACTTTAGTTTTTTATTATTAAAAATTTAAATGTTTATTACGTCAATAAATTTTTTTTTTAATTTTTTTTAATTCGTTTTTTTAAACATTATTTTATTTTTATTTGCTCGTTGTGGCAACTGCATTTGTTTTTCTCTTTATAATGAGTACAGTGTACTTTGCAATGATAAAACTACACACATACATACATCCTTACATATAATTTACACACAATACAGACATTGTTTTTGTTTTTATTTATAAACACATGAATGCTTACCCTTGCATATAAATGGCTGTCTATATAGGAACCATACAATTTGTTTGCAGTATTATTGTGTAAGCATGTGTTTGTTAATTTAAACTGTAAATATAAAGATTGCATTACTTTTCTTCTCTATCTAACTCTCATACTCTAACACATTACCTGAGATATACACACTCACGCATTCAAACAGAAATAATAAAAACAATTAAAGATATATAACAGTAATCGTATAAAATAGAAATACTAACACACGTACGCTTAAATATGTTCGTTTTAGGTTTTTTTTTTTTGGACTCACTTGTACAGGATATATACATAAAAAAGATTTTCAATTAAGCGAGCAGATTTCTTTTTCTGAGACCAGTTATTATTGAGAGTGTAGTGGGAAAATAATATTCAAATTAAGAGAAACATTGTGAATTGAACTGAAAAAAAAAATCACGTAATTTGAATATTGATTTAATAGTAACCAAATCTAACCAAAGTTTTTAATCCAAATACTTCCACCTTTTATGCATATATATATGTATATCCTATTAAAGAAAGACAGCGAAAGTAGAAAAAAACGGATATTTTTTGTTTATTTTTATTCTTGTTTTTACTCATTATATTTATTCAAAATAATTGCCAAATAATTGAAAAAATTTTCAATGATATTACGATAACAAAAAAATCTAATTAAGTATTCGAATTACAGGATAATAGCAGAAAAGAGAAAACGAAAAGAGATAACAAAAGAAAGATAATTAAATGGAAAAGTAATAATAATAAAAACTTAAACGAACAAAATAAGAAAACAATTTGCAAGCGCTACTTAAGGGATTAGGAAATAATAAAATCCACGGCTGAAGTAAGGTTTTTTTCTCTCATATAAAAATATGCCTCTGGCAATGTTTACGTATTAAGTTTACATATTGGACGCAGTAAAACCCTAATCAGTGTTAATTTTTAATTATTCGACTTGGGTTCATAAGGCATGCATAAGGTTTCTCCGTCTTAAAAATGTTACTTCCGAAAACATAGATGCACAAATATGACCCACAATCTACTCCTCTGTGAGTATTGTTCGTCGATTTCAATAATGTTTTTGATATCACTAGAAGAAATGCTGAAAATAAGAACACAGTTTAAAAAATCTTCTGCCCAGAAGTAGATGGGTTGGGCAGTAAGTGGTGGCAAAGCCAAGAATATGTTGGCGGCAATTAGGATCACGCGGCGTATTGTCAGATTACGGTCGATAACAATACGTTCGATTTAGTCGGTGAATTTATTTATCCAGGCTCCCCCGTTGCCACCAAAAATGATGTTAGTATGGTGATCAACCGTAGGATCATTGTTGCCAACAATTGATACTATGGTCTCAATAGGCAATTGAGTAGAAGAGCCCTTTTTCGTACGACAAAACTAATATTTTACAAGACGATCATCTTTTGCATGCTTCTTTAGGGAGCAGAAACTTCGATACTATTAAGAACTGATTAACTGTAGAATAGATGGGATTAGATAGAACTATTAAGATCCAATTATGAGCTATATCAGCTTCTCAACGATGCGGTTCGGCCCTATCGTTCGAATGGATGTGAATGCTCCGGCGAGACGAGGATTAGCGGAAGTCGGCAAAGAGAACGACCTCGTTTGCGTTGGAAGGATGATCTGGCAGCGATTGGTGTCTTCAACTGGCGAAGACGCACAAGGAAGACGCCTGAAGTTGAAGCAGACCGAAAACCGACAAGTAAGTAAATAAATAATATCAGTGTAAAATACATACAACACGTATGTATCAGCGCATACATACTTTTAGTATAGTTAAGGATTCCCGCCCGTGAGCATGAGAGGGTGAAGGTGCTTATTAATGACAGGAAGGGTATCCAACCTTATTGATTCTTTAGGGCAACGTCACAATGTGCCTTGTACAGTCAACCCTCCTATAACGCGGTAAGTGCGTACCGCGTTGTATGGAAATCGCGCTATAAGAAACTCGGATTTAACCGTACAATCCAGGCAAATTCGTAGCGCGTTCTATGAAAACCGTCTACCGCGTTGTATGGAACCCGCGCTATAAGAAACTCGGAATTAGTACAAATCACTTCATTCATATCGCGTTATATGGAGACCAAGACAAGATAAATTATACATTATTTTTATTGACATAAAGAGTTCATATAAGGATTGAGAAAAGAATGAAACAAAAACTAAACTAAAATACTGCTTTCCAACAAAAATAAGAAAGACTTCTAAAATTATGTAATTTTTCAACATTCATCATCATTGTCAGATATGAGTTGCACAAAAATTTTTAGAATGTAGTAGACGGCTATGAGATAGGCTGGCCTTTTTATATAAAAATGTTGTTTGTATATCTCGGCTGTGCTTTTGCGTCGAAAATAAAACTTATATTAAACCCTTTTACAATATCTAGTTACTAGAGTCATTCAGATGCTGTGAGGAAGGAACTTATGGCATGTTGTTGAACGTAGGCCGCTCTGTATGAGTACCACCTTATAGGAGGGCTGTTTCAATTTCAGCTACGCGTTATGTGAAAACCGCGTTATATGGAAACCGCGCTCTGAGAGTACCACGTTATAGGAGGGCGGTCGCAATTTCAGTGCCGCGTTATATGGAAACCGCGTTCTGAGAGTACCGCGTCATAGGAGGGTTGACTGTATTTCACTATTCTATCAAAGCGACATCCACTCGGTGTTGGTCTTAAAAAAGAACAATATGGGTTGTTTCAAATTGATTCCTAATGTTGTAACTAATCTTTCAAAATAAACTGAAATGATTTCCAAAGAGATATATTCTATATTTAATACATTCTTATTTCAAACATCAAATATAGAACGACCTAAATTATATTACAATCTAAATTACTAATTCAATTGCTATCGTAATCTCTAGATTATATTTATTTTCCAATTAAATTTGTCACGCATAATTTATATTTTAATTTGAATATGTATAGAAAAAATTTTTAATATAAAATAAATCGAAAAGAAAGAAAAAAAATCCAAGGAAAATACTTAAGTCTCGTTAGCATAAATAAATCATTTGAACTCTAACCATGAAAAAGCATTGCTTAGGGTACCTTTCATTTCCCAAAGTACAAATATTTGCTTGAATATAAAATTCTTCAAATAATTCACAATTGTTGAGTTAAAATCAAATAATTCATCTTATCTTACTTATACGAGCATGACAAATGTCAGCTATGAATTCCTTTATAATTTGTCTTGTAGTTATTGGTATAGTTGTAGTTGTTTACAAAACACAATACAATTACAATAAATAAATTCCTAAGATTTCATATTTATAATACCATGGACTTGTTGTGTTGTGCATTGTTATGAATTACATGCTTGGCATGGCTAGCTATTGAATGTCAAGAGCATTTTTGTTGATAAAATTCTTGTTTTAATTACCACAAGAAGGTTATTTCATAAATTTCCTGATAAATCAACATTTTTTTCTAATTTGCGTTGTTATTATTATTGTTGTTTTTGTTATTGTAGATGACATTACGAATATGTGTTCACTTAACTAAAAATTTGCTTGTAAAGCAATATAAGACGACGACGTATGAGTGATGTGTATTGTATGCAAACTATTAAATAAAATTACTCATACACATAGTGTTCTAATAATGGTTCTTGAAGGCATATTGTACGAACATTACAAGATCGTGGTTATTAATATTAGAGTAATTAATAGTTAATAAAACTAACGGTAATTTAATAAATAAATAAATTCCATAACAATTAATCGCTTATCAGACAAAAAAACCGTGGTAAAACATTTCACTTCACAACTACACTTCAGCGTGGTGTGAGCTAGAATAAGGAAATTAAAACAACAGACAAAAAAACTGGTGGTAAAACACTTCACTTCACAACTACACGTCAGCATGGTGTGAGCTAGAATAAGGAAATTAAAACAATTTTTTTTTATTAAAAAACAGTGACTGAGAGAAAAAGAAGAGGAGAACTAGAACTATCATAATAAGTCACCGCAATATTATTGATTTTCCTTAAGTTTCCTGTCTAAGAGTTTGTTCATCTAAAGCATGTCTTGCTTATTAAAGGTTTTAGTTTGAGGTAGTATTTAGGTTGAAGTTACGGAAGTTACAAGCTGACTGATTAATTTTATCATAAACAATGTTCGCCGTTAGAAGTTGTCACAGACTAGTAGGTAGTAGGTTATTAGACGCTTATTAAACCCCAAGTCAGATATCTACAACAAAACGGTCGGCAGATTTCTGGCAAAAACTCTGCGAGAAAATAAAATTGCCATGAAAGGTTTTTAAAGAGTCTGTCGTTCGGTGTCAACTTCAAACTGTAGGCTCCGCCACTCATTTACAAAATTAACACTCATAACATAAGTGGTATAAGAAACTAGGTAGTGATCGTAATATATAGGAGTGAAGATCAGCCAGAAGCATTGCAAAAGCTACCAATGCATCCAGAAAAAGTCACAGTTTGGTGCGGATTATGGTCTGGTGGCATCATTGAAACGTACCTCTTCAAAGATGCTGCGAATCGTAACGAAACTGTGAATGGTGAGCGCTACTGTGAGATGATATCCAACTTTGTTTGTCCAAAATGCAAGAGCTTGACTTGCATGACATATGGTTTCAACAAGACGGTGCCACATGCCACACAGCACGCGTAACAATGGACTTTTGAGAGACGAGTTCGGTGAACATTTTATTTCACGTTCGAGACCGATCATTTGGCCGCCTACATCATGCGATTTAACGCCTTTAGACTATTTTTTGTGGGGCTATGTTAAAGCTCATGCCTATACAGACAATTGACGTATTGGAAGACAACATTGAAGCATTTATTCGTCAGATACCGGCCGAAATGTTGGAAAGAGTATGCCAAAATTGGACTAAGCGGATGGACCATTTGAGGCGCAGTCACGGTCAACATTTGCATGAAATAATCTTCAAATATTAAATTATATGGACCGTACTATAGATTCAAATAAAGATTTCATGCATTTTTCTGAATTTTATATGTTTTTTTTTAATTTTCCTATAGGTCTTAAAAATTCACCCTTTATGTATGTCTGTATGTATTTTAGTTGGAGTTTTGGGTTCCTTTAAAGACCACCATTGAATAAATTACAAAAGCTTTCCAAAGTTACTATATTTCCCTGGATAATTTTTAATGATATTTATATATCACATTGTTCACATACATCCTTCGGCACACGTTTCGACATATTCCATTTCATTTATTAGACATAAACAATGAAAGGAAATTCTTCCTTAACAACTAAACTAAACTGCCCATTTCCCATAATGACACAATGAAACCGGCCCGACCAAAATGGCCTACATATTGTGTGTGCTCATCTCGAATGTTTAATATGCGTTAAATGAATACTAAAACGATAGTAAGCAAACGTGGCTTATGCGTTTGATTGCATGTTAGCCAGGCCTAAACATTTAAACGAACCCAATTTATTTTGTATTAAAAGCACACCACGCCTCTTGTAAATATGCAGTTAAATTTACTTATTCCATGTTTTTCGTTTTTGTTTTTTCTGCTTTTATTTCCTTTTAGTTTTTCTCTTCGATTTAAATAGTTTTCCATGTTTTAATATAATTTGTTACGTTTCCTTTAGAAAAAAGAATAAAAAAACACAGAAATTTGTTTTTAAATAAAAGATAGAAAAATATAAGAAGAAGGTAACCTAACCAAAGTGCCTACAAAATATTTATTTACGTCTTCCAGACACGTTTTATTAAGGAAACGTGTTTCCTTTAGGTTATCTTTGCTGTTTGCCTTCCTCGTTTGTTTATGGCTGTTGTTTAGCTATTCTTAGCCAGGTTTTCATACTTACATACGAAACAAAAGAGAAAAAGAATAATATTTTTTAATGGACCGGAAATAATACCAATAAAATATGGTAAATATTTTTTAAAAGCTTTTAAAAAGATTTTCAAAATTCATATACAAATAGCAGGGCATTCAATACAAAGAGCGGACGAATTTCAAGCAACTTTAGGCAATAAAAAGCAACAAAAATAAAAAAAAAATAGGTCTGATGACATTCAGAGAAAACAGAATCTAGAACAAACTTCTGGAAATGAGACGAAAAAAAATGTAACTAAAAATTTTCTCAGTGGAAAATGATAAGTGAATATAACAAATTTACTAAACAAATATTTCTGGAATTGGAGATTCCAAAAAAAAAAATTTCAATTAAATTCCAAATAAAAGCAACTGCTAGCAATGGGTAATTTGTTTAAAAATTAAGTGTTGTTTGGTACACAGCAGATTTCTGGCAAAAACTCTGAGAGTAAAAATTGCCATGAAAAAGCTTTTCAAAAAATCTGTCATTCGGAGACGACGTTAAACTGTAGGTCCCGCCACTCATGTATAAAATTAACGCACACAATATGAGTAGTATTAAGAAGGCAGTAATCTTGACTGAATGGTTGTAATGGCCAATTATGTATGTATGTTGGTACATTTTGTAAGTTTTATCAGGATAAACGTATGCTGACTAACAAGCCGCCAGCCAGGCAAAGCTGTCGCCTGCTATAAATACAATCCATCAGATGTGTTGTTTAATTAGTGAAAGGTTTACTACTTCCGAATATATATCGTTGAATAACCGAAGAAAGTGCTAAAGTGCTAAAACTTCCGACAAAACTGGATATACCAACATCCACATTTTTCCTGCATTGTAACTGGACTGAAAGCGTTATATCACTTCTTATAAAGAAAGACCGGAAATAATCTGCTTTTTGCCACTACAGCTCATAGCACATATGATTGTGACACAATTTACATTTTGATATACAACTCCATCCACATAAAGTCAAACTTAAGCAAGATTTGCTGGTTGTGGGCACGGTGAAGTCAGTTGTGGTTATTGAAAAATCATTGCCTATGGAAAAACTAACCTTGGTGTGCACATTACAAGTTTGAAGTCCAACTGGCCGTAATTTAGAGAAAAAGACAATAGAAAAACGATTACCGCCTATACAGGCCGCTATGGATACATAAATATGCAATTGGTCATTACAACCCTTCATTCGGGATTTCGCCCCAATTTATCAGACCACTTGTATTGTGTGTCTTCATTTTATACGGTTTTAAGTCGAATACAAACAACAGAATTTTGAGAAACTTGTCACGACAATTTTTTATTTACTTTTAGAGTTTTTGCCGGAAATCTGCTGAGGAGAAGTCGCTTGTTAGAAATGTCTGACCTGGGGTTGGAATCATCTAATAAGCCGACACTCTGTTAGGAATACTTAACCTCCGCAGGAAAACACAAGACAGCTTTTTCATTTAGACCCTTTATTTCAGAGTGATTTACAAAACTTACAAGTTAAATATTTACATTCCTATACAGTTCAGTGTTACCATATATTAATTAAATATAATTCAATGCTACCACATATCAACATTATGCAATCCTGTTGACACATATCAAATTCATATATTTCTACACACTCTAACTACTAGACTACGGCCGGTATGGTCATATGATAATCGACTTCTATGACCTGCAACTAAGCTAGATAATACGCGGTTTTCATCAAAGCCACACAACACAACGGAATATAACTTTATTGCATGAAAAATTTTCAGAAAAACTGCTTAAATATCACTTGAATTCTCTCCACAATACTTTCTACTGTCACTTGTCTCAAAAAGTGCCCACTGTACTTGACTCCTCCACTCGAAATATGTTTTTGAAATAAAAACTGAAATTGAAACCGAAACTGTTCTACTATTTGGATTGTCAATAAATGTTGCCAACTGCATATTTCTATTAAGTTTTACTTTTATGATGATAGTCGTTGATATGTACACACACAGGACTTCCCAGTGTATTTACACAACCATCTGGTACTCATATAAACAAACAACTGACTGCCAAACTGAATGAGTGGCGCTTTACTGTGCAGAGTATATAAAAACATATGTGGTAACGAGAATATACATATAAATGTGGATATGTATTAAAATTAGTAGCTAGTAGAGAGTAGTTTTAATTCTCTTCTCTACGTTTTTCCTCTTTTTTGTCGATTCGAGTTCATATAACAATTTATACTTGCAGGGCATTGTGAATGAGTTTTTCTTGTATGAATGCGATCTGTAAATATGGGGGTGTGGGAGAGAGAGAAAATAGACGTATGGGTAGTGGTAGTGGTGTTAAACTAATACAATATACATATAAATACATTTTTAAACTTAACTCACCTGTGTGCAGTTGCATAGTTTCGCCAAAACAAAAAGCCTCTTCAAACAAAATACATAAAAATATATTGTTTTTTGTACATTGTTGTACGGTTGTTATTGTAACAAAACAACCGTTAGTTGTATTGTGTTGTATTTTTAAAAATACTCTCTCTCTCTCATGTATTGTATTTTGTTTACTTCATAAAAGCTAAATATGCAAAGCTGTATAGGTATATGTGAGAGAGCTCATATATATGTATATTTGTGGCAGACATTGTATAAAATTGTATTGAAACAAAAGTGGTGATGTTGATCTTGTTACTTTCCTACAGTACACGTTTTATACCGTTATATACATATATGTACACAACTACACAATTACAAAAATGTTGTGTTGTAGTGACACTTTTATTGTCCATTGTTGTATTGCAACTGTTATTATTGCTTTTGTTTTCTTCTCATTGTTTTTATTTTTTTTTCCTTTTTTTTATCTAGTGGGGTAGAATGACTTTTTGCTTCTCAAATTTTTATTTTTATTTGTATACACTCCTGAGATTTTTATTGTTTAACACACGCACACCAAAAATAACTATTGACACATATATTCAGTATTTTTAGTAAAGAAGAAATTCTTCTGCTACATTTTTTAATAAAATTCAATGGAATTTCTTTTCATTTTGCTTTCAAAACAAACACTTAATCAAATATTCTCCAATTTATAAACGTTCTATTTATTCTATCAGCCAAACTGTCAATTACATTTGACATCTTTATCTTCATTAATACCCTCTTCTGTTATCAACTCTTCTCACAAACTGTCAATTTCATTACACTGAAATGCTTAAAATCCCATTAAGGACATCATTAGTGCCAAATAGCTTTTATAAGTGTGTTACAAAAGACACTGTGACAGCAAGAGAAAGAAATTAATTTTGAACACAACAACCCATTTCATTGCATTAAAATGCAAAAAAAAAAATTAATTAAATGTGACCTTGGAAATGTAAGTGAAATAACATTCAATGGAAACGACAAATATGACAAAACAGAAAATGACAACAACATTTAATGATAATATATTATGGTATGTTGTTATGGTATGGTATCAAAATATTAGAAAATTATGTGCAAGTGAAGGTATGAGTACCACTTAATATTGAGAAAATTTTTAGGCATATCCTACGTAGACCAACTGTTCAAAATCTCAAGCAATTAAGTATAATAGAACTCTTTTTCAATTGTAATTAAATTTAGCTATTTAGTGGCAGTAGCCCTATCTGGACTTATATTTTAGGAACTTATGGGTTTCACAAAATATCTCGCCACTTCATATATGGTTTCACTACTTGGTTCTCCCTTCCTTGAACTTGGTAGGAAGTAGGAAGTCTAGGTTGTATCAAATGGAGAGGTCAGAGTTAACGCAAATAATTCCACTGAGTTCAGGTTTCACTTCATAAACAGCTGTGTATGCTTTACTTTACCACTTTCCACTACTTTCTCGCAGATTCTGGGCGATATCTCGGCAATGACTATACTGATATTGAGTTTTAGATGCTAAAACTTTACAAAATTATCCGCGGAGAGAATGGTCTTGAGATATACTTACTCAAAAGTCTGACGGCATCAAGTCGAATGATATTATTTGTAAATTCATGATGTCAAAACTAGAAACTTTTATGTAATAAAGAAATGTGCCGTGGGCTCATGGCACAGTCTTGTTGAAACCACATACTGCTCAGTTCGTAATATTCCACTGCATGTCAGAAAAAGTCGGTTGTCATACGGTCATAGCACCCAAAATTGATGAATAGTTTTAAGTTAGTTTTCGTACATTACGTTCAATGATACCTTCAAGTCACAAAAATCACCAAACGGTTACTTTTCTTTATGCAAACTCTTATTCAACATCGTTTCTGCGTCCTCCGTATACCATGTGGGACAATTTTCATCACTGTATGTGATCGATTGGAATTTCTGTTCATATATTTGACATTATCTAGCAGAATTTTCTATTTCCCATATATTTTTCTAATCACGTCTGAGCTATGCAAGCGGCTAATAAGCCAGACGTAAGGGTAAGTAGTGTAAAAACCTCACCACTGTTCAATACCCCTGTTGTATGAAATATTTCATCCATTATACGAAATATTTTCAGGTTCATTATTTATAAGCTGTCGTACCCCTAACGTGTGAGTCTTTCCAAATTTTCTCAATCATTATTGTGATTAAATGATTTTCAATCATTATTGTGATTAAAAGTTTGAAGATTTTCACAAATATCTTCCTTAAATCCTAACTCACTCCTTAAAAATTCTAAAAGGAATAAACGAGAAAAACCAAAAAAGTTACTGTCAACGTTACATGCCACATGAATTTTTTAGGAGGAGAAGTAAAAAAAAACTTGTGAAGGAAGAAGAAACAATAAATTCTTAAAATATTTGTACGCGTGAACGAATGTTTGAAATTCTTTATAATTTATAGATATCTGTTGAGTTTTTATTAAATTAATGTGTTTCTTTATTTCATTTTATTTGGTTTGTATTTATAACCTACGCTCAATAACAGTTATGTTGAGAAAAATTGCAGCCAGTAATAAAATTTCGGAAAATATTTTCGATAAAAATTATATCTCAAGACTGTTATGTTATTGTAATCTTAATCAGAGCTTTCATACTGCTAATATTTCGCTCTTCTCTGTTACCATTTTTCTTACTTTACTAATAGTATGTTTTACTTTGTTTTTGTGTAGTAAAGAGGGTGAGTATTGTGTTTTCATTTCGCTTCAATATTTTTTTTTATTCCATCGTAGGCACGTTACAATATAAATGCCTTAAAATACGCCTATTATCCCTTCGATGGGTAATGATTTATTGTTGATTTTATTTATTGCCTTAAAACAAGAGTGGCTTCATATAGTGCTAGAGCAAGCGAAGATATGTCATAAAGCCGTTCTACATTCTATCTTTGTTAAGGGGAAAAATTCAAAATAAATATTTTGGAGTGGAGAATTTAAAGAAATTGCATAAATTACAGAGGAAGTTCGATTTTTATTTAGAAAGATAAAAATTTAAATTTGTACTCTCAACGATCAATATTTGTTTGACTGTTTTTTTTAATTATGAAATCTATTTGGAACGAATTTGGGAATTCCAGTAGAATACATTAATACAATTCAAAGGCGCATGTTTTTTAAAAAAAGTGTGAAATTTGGTGAATGTAAAGCTATTTGACTGCCTTTCTGTCTATGACATGAAATCAGGATATGGTGCTCATAGCAGTTATTACCAATATCTGTTCGAGCAAGAGAAACTAGGTCGTGAGAAATTGGGTAGTAATGCTGAAAAAGCGTTGTAATGTCCAATTATGTTGTGTTATGTTATCTGTTCGGGAAAGACCTCTTACCAATCTGTGTTCAATTGAGTACGAAATTGTATTCTAATGATGGAAAGAGATATCGTGAGTGATGAGATTTTCATCACAGACAAAATTATTGATATGATACCACTGCCTCAGATAATGATGTGAAAAACTTCATTAAAGCAGTCTAGGAATCATTGATAAAAAACAGGTGAAGAACTGCAAGACCATTACGGAAACACGTGCTGAGT
Organism: Sarcophaga rosellei; assembly: GCA_930367235.1. Classification (NCBI taxonomy): domain Eukaryota; kingdom Metazoa; phylum Arthropoda; class Insecta; order Diptera; family Sarcophagidae; genus Sarcophaga; species Sarcophaga rosellei. The sequence continues at coordinate 36,066,271 of OV884019.1, forward strand.
GAAGAGATTGGGTTCCAATGATTGACAAGAAGACTGAATACATTGTGAAGATACTGTATATCAGTTCCGATGATGTGCTGGAGACGGAGGGTATATTTTTCAATACAAAAAATTAAAACAAATTTATCAAAATCCCAAACGCAATTTCTACTTTTCCCCATTTACCCTGGGAAGAACGAAATTAGGAGCCGTATAGTTTCCACTGCAGACTACGTTTTTCTCCCTTTCAAGAACATTCATTTACTAATTCCGACCTTATTATGGATGGATTCAATGAGATAGATGAGTACCATTTGTAATATTCACAAACATATATAATAAATATAAACATACATACATACATAATTGTTTATTGTAACTCTTCAGTCAGGGTTAGAAATTAGCTTCTCATACCACTAATGTTGTCTGTTAATTTTATGCATGAGTGGTGGGACCTACAGTTTAAAGTCGACTGCGATGGTAATTTTATTCACTCCCAGAGTTTTTGCCAGAAATCTGCTGGGATATAGTCGCCGAAGAAATATTTTTCATGTTTCGTCTTGTTGGAGATGTCTGACCTGGTGTTTGAAATGTGGCCTCTTGTCTAATAAGTCAACACTCTACCTAATAGACTACGGCTACTACAAGTCATCTTAATTTCTCTTAAACATATTCTGCTGAAGCAATGATAAAACAGTGAAACACAAGCCACATTTATTCGAAAACCTTTATAAAGCCTTTAAGCACGGGTTAGTAAATGTAAGTTCTCTTTAATTTTCAATCAAATACATTGGATTACTCTTGCCATTTAATTGTTTTTTCAATACTTGAAAACAATGTTGTCTCTTCGAATTTTCATGGCTTAAATATCAATAGTGTTCGCCTACCCAATATTTATATGACTCAAATTAACGACTGAAAGAACATTATTGTCATCCCTTTGCTCCAACATTGTGCTGTAGGAGACCATGCTGATGTTTTACTCTGCCAGGTCAGGAGGCCTCTTGTTTGAATTATTTGGTGTACGAAAAGAATTTTTGCTTCTTCTTCCTAATATGAAGCTAAATACAATCAACCAGCTAACCACTGAAGTAAAACTAACATTTATTTATTTAATTCATAAAACCAACAAACAAAATATAAAAAAAAGAAATAGAAATAAAAGAATAGGACAAAAAGTTTTTATTGCCTCATGAATTTTTAATTAAAAAAAATTCGTATTCGTAACTCAGTGCCAAGAAAATTAAAGTTTTTCTTTCCGTAAAACGTCTGGGAGCTGAAGGAAAAAAGAACAGACAAGCAATTGTTATGAATGTATGTAGATATAGAAAGGAATCTCGTTAGTCTTTGTGGGGGTGAGCGGGGAAAATAAATAAAACAAAATATTTGGCGATAGAGAAAATGAAAAAAAGGGGTATTATTAATTTTCTATACAAAATTATATTTACTATGTACTCAAAACGTACCTTCGTATTCGGGGGTGGATTTTATAATAATCTCTTTTCTTATTTCGTTATAACCATTCTGTCATAGTATAAACAATTCATTTAGTACACACAGTTGTACATTACTTAAAGCTAAACTTAACATTAGGGTGGCCAGCGTGAACATCCCGCCCCCCTTGCAACATTGCAACAAGAGGACCGAGAAGTCACCTGGCCAGAGATCAATAGATTTACATTTCAGGGAAATTCATATATATACAATTCATAGTATAAGCTTAAATAAAAAGTTAAAAAAAGAAATGAAAAAGAGATAGAAGACAATTCATAATGAAAGAAAAGAATATTAAGAAAAGAAGGCAAAACTATTTGCCTAACACGTTTATGACTATAGTCGGGACAGATGTCGAATTAGAAGCAGCTACAGTTCCATTGCTGGTATAAGGCTGACCTGCACAAGAGCACGTCTTCTTGAGAGCTTGGCTGCGGGTTGCGCTCTTTTTGTTGCTGTGCTTCTTTTTGTTGGTGTGAGCTGCTTGTCTTTTCCGTTGGCCTTTCATACGGTGACTTCCTTTGGCTGCAGAAGCGTTCTTCCGTTCCGCTTGGTTGCCGTCAGCTCGCCGATGGAAATGCAACATTGTATGGTGCTCTTGTAGGCATTCCATACACCGTTCCTTGCTCTGACACTTCTTGACGAAATGGGAATGTGCCAGACAGTTTATACAGTATTTGAGCCTTTTTACGACGCTCAACCGTTTAAAAGGACTCATGCGGCGAAATTTGGGGCATTTCCGCAAAGGATGGTGTTCGGAACACAATCTGCATTTGTAGTTGGAGGCAGCAATAACGTCGTCGAGGCTTTCATTATTCGGACGTTCAGCGGCTAGTCGACGGGGTGCAACTTCCGACATCTGTAAATACAACAAAAAAAAAAACGGGCAAAGGAAGAGAGGAAATTAGTTCTGTTCATGATGAGGAAGCAGCACGAGTTTGACAATTGGCCGCGTCAAAACGCCGTTGGCGGTTCGAACATCGGCCACTCGCACCTTCGAATCGGGGCCGAGATAGACCCGTTCGATCCGACCTAGCTTCCATTCGTTAGGGGGTAGATTGTCATGACGAATGACAACAAAATCATCTACAACAAAATCTTTTTGGGGAACCTTCCATTTGTTGCGTTTATGCAGTTCAACCAAATATTCGTCCTTCCATCGACGCGCGAATAAATGGTGCAAAATTTTCAGCTTACGCCATCGATTCGCATAGCTTAGAGACTCATTCGAAAAATCAGGTTCCGGGGGGGAGAGTATGGCACTTCCTATAAGGAAATGTCCCGGGGTTAAAGGGTTGAAGTCAGACGGGTTGTCTGTCATCGAGCTAAGAGGTCTAGAATTCAAACAAGCCTCTATTCTTGTCAACATAGTCGAAAATTCCTCATAAGTGAAACTCTGGGCGTGGGATATCTTTTTCAAATGGGTTTTGAAACTCTTCACACCTGCCTCCCATAAGCCACCCATATGTGGCGCTCCAGGAGGAATAAAATGCCAATCTACTAACTGAAAGGCATTCTTAGTGACAATCTGACGTTTTATATCCTCAAGGAATCGAGTCTTATCCTTATTCAAAAGATTGGCTGCTCCAACAAAAGCAGTACCATTGTCAGAATATAGGTGAGAAGGACAACCGCGACGAGAGAAGAATCGAGCAAAAGCGGCCAAAAAACATTCGGTGGATATGTCATTTGTAGCCTCCAGATGGATGGTTCGAGTAGCAAAACAAACAAACACTAAGACATATCCTTTCGTTATTCTACAACCACGCCCTATATAGGACTTTATATCAAAGGGACCAGCAAAATCAATTCCGGTGTGAGTAAAAGGGCGAGTAAGTGTAGTTCTTTCGGGCGGCAAGGCAGACATAATCTGCTGACCGAGGTTCTTCTTGTATAAAGAACACACTTTGCAATTGTGAACAACTGTCTTGACCAAATTCTTCAATCTGGGGACCCAAAATTCTTGTCGCATAAGACGAAGCATAAGTGAGATATCCGCATGAGCCGCAAACTTATGAAGATGTTCCAAATAGAGACGCGTAAAACGGCCATTATAGGGTAATAACTTCGGAAAACGTTCGTTGTAGGTCAAAGTAGGGGATTGAGAGAGTCTACCATTAACCCGTAGAAATCCATTGGAATCTATAAAGGGGTTGAACACGAGTAATGAGTTCTTAGGGGTTAAGGTAGAGCCATTCTTCAGAGAAGAGTATTCGGGGAAATGGGTACTTTGGCAGAGAATGATCAAACGATCCATTGCCACCCTAACCTCACTTTGACTCAACGTATGAGATAGAGGGACTTGAGACGACCTTTTTTCGGGGTGTAACGAGTGATAAAAACGAAGGATATAGGACATAACTCGCAGGGCACGAGGTAAGTCCGAAAATCGACTCAAGAATTCCTCGGACGTATCCGTTTGAGCAACGTTGACCTGTATCAAACGCGTTTCTAGCTGATTATTGGGTTTAAAAGACGACAGTGGCCAATCAGACTGTGGACGAGATAGCCATTCAGGACCCTTCCACCAAATATCTGAAATGGACAGCTCCTTAGCGCTCATACCACGACTAGCCAAGTCAGCAGGGTTATGATGAGATTCGACGTGATTCCAATTGTCAGTGCCTACCTGGTCCACGATATACGATACTCGATTCGCCACAAAAGTTGGCCAATGGCACGGGGGTTTTTGAAGCCAGGACAGAACGATTGTCGAATCTGTCCAATAGAAGACTTCCGATTTGGTAAGATTCAGCTCCTTACGAAGTGAAAATACCATTTTTGCCAATAGAGTTGCACCGCAGAGCTCTAAACGGGGTAAAGTTTGCACTTTTATAGGCGCAACTTTTGTTTTGGCAGCGAGCAAGTGGGTGACAAATTCACCAGACGGGGTTTGGACTCTACTGTACAGAGTGGCAGCGTATGCTTTCTCAGAGGCATCACAAAATGCATGAAGTTGCACTTCATACTGAGGGTTAAAATTAACCCAACGGGGGATGTTAATCCTTTCGATGTACGAATAATCATCGACAAACTCTAGCCATCTGTTAAACGTCATGGGTTTCAAACATTCGTCCCAATCGGTTCCGTCTTTCCAAATTTGTTGCATAAGAATCTTAGCAACTATTACTTTAGGTGCCAACCACCCAACGGGGTCAAATAGCTTTGCTATTTGAGACAAGACGGAACGTTTTGTGACAACAGAGAAATCGGGCGTTGGAGCTGGCTTGAAGAAAAATGCATCAATGCTCGCATTCCAACGTAAACCCAGAGTTTTAGCGGTGCTGGCGTCTGACAATTTTAGAAATTGGGAATCCAATAGATGGTCGGGGGGCAAATCCTCAATGAGACCTCTGTCATTCGAAGTCCATTTGCGAAGAGAAAAGCCGGCAGAATTCAGAACATGAATTATCTCATCACGATTACGTGTAGCTTCCACAAAAGAATGCGAACCAGCCAAAATGTCATCAACATACATTTGGTCTCGCAGAATCTCAGAAGCAAACGGGTGGTCCGCTTCGCAATCATCAGCTAACTGATGTAGGGTTCGTATAGCCAAATAGGGGGCACAGTTAACACCAAATGTAACTGTGTTCAATTCGAAATCTTGCACATCTTCTTGGGGGTTTCGACGGAACAATATCCTCTGAAAAGGGGTGTGATCTGGTACGACCAGTATCTGCCGATACATCTTCTGTATGTCTGCGTTAAAGACAAATCGAAACAGTCTCCATCGGAGAATCAAAATAGTTAAATCGGCTTGTAAAATCGGGCCAGTGTGCAAGACACTGTTAAGGCTTAAGCCATTAGAAGAAGGGCAAGAAGCGTTGAAAACGACACGCAACTTGGTGGTTGTGCTATCAGGCTTAAAAACGGCATGATGGGGTAGGTAGTAACTGGGCTTAGGGGAACAAACAGCATCATGATCAATTTTCGACATGTGGCCTAGGGTAAGATACTCCTCAATAACCTGATCGTATTGATCCTTAACCTCAGGATTCCTTAACATACGAGACTCATTTCGCAAATATTGGCCCAGAGCACCCTTTCGGGATGGACCGAGATTCAAGTCCGTCGAAAATTCGGGTTTAAAGGGTAACGCAACCACATATCGACCACCCTTAGTCCTATAAGTGGTGCGACGATACAGATCCTCACAAAAGCGATCTTCAGGCGACAATACTTTCGACTTGGGTACTTCCTCTATTTCCCAGAATCGACTAATTTTCGCATCTAAGTCCAGTTGCCCGAAAAAGGAAGCAACGGAATCCAACGGGTTCGACTGAGGTATTTTGCCAGTTACTATCCAACCGAAGACAGTTCGTTGAGCGATCAAAGGGTTTTTAGAATCCTTTCTAACCTCAGGAAGCATGATTTGGGAGTAGATATCTCCACCCAATAGCAAATCCATATGGGCACATTTCAAGTCTGTCAACGGAAGATCGGGGGTGTTGAAGTCAACAAACTTTGCTAAGGAGCATGTGGGCAATCGACCAGTTAGCTTGTCGACCACATATGCCTCCGTAGTTAGCTTAAACGCTGGATCAATAGAAGACCCCAGCGAAACAAGACAGACTTTAGTCGAGTTTGCGGCCACTGCGCCATTAAGGCCCACGACAGTGGCAGCTGGTGCCAGAAGGGTTGGAAGATCTAGCTTCCGTTGCAACTTTCTGGAGATGAAAGTAGCCTGAGACGCCGGGTCGATTAGAGCTCTAGCGGGAAAAACTACATCATTATGCACTACATTCACCTGGATAGTCCCTAATAAAACTGTGGAATACGGGGTGGACTGTAATCGGGTAGCGAAATTCTGAAAAGACCGAGCAGCAGCGGATGTTGATGGGCCATTATCCACTTCATTTCGCTTTTGTACAGGAGAAGGCCGAGGGATTTCTGGAGAACTATCAGGGGTAGAAGGGTTAATGGGGTTAGTTCCAGCCCTCGGTTTCTCCCGGGGGGGAGATTCGATACGGTGAAGTAGCGAATGATGTTTCTGTTTGCAAATGTAGCAAACATTTGAGCTCTGGCATCTCTTAAACTCATGCGAGGCTGCCAAACAATTTGTGCACCATTTGTGCTTTTTAACAGTTGCCAAGCGAGCACTAACCGACATTCTTAAAAAGTCCGAACACAAACGAATGGGATGATTCTCGCTGCAAACTGGACATTTTCTTTGGGGTAAGCTATGGGCTACAGTGGTTCCAAAAGTTTTCAATTTCCGCGGGTTACCAGGACTGCCTTGGTTATTAACCCGTGCAGTACCTTGGGAAAAATTGTGGCTGCCGATAATATCCGACACTGATTCAAGAGTTCGGTATCTGGCAGTCAGAAACGCATCCATCTTGCTCCACTTAGGCAGGTCTGAGCAAGGCCCTTGAGATTGCTCCCAAAGACCCAGGGTGTGTTCGGGTAGTTTGGTGGAGCAAATGTAAACAAAGATGACGTCCCAATTCTGAGTTTCAATGCCCAGCAGCGACAAATTCGTTATGCAATCGTTAATCGTCCGTTGCAAACTCTTGATGGAAGGGCCAGATTCCTTGGATATGGAAGGGAGGTTAAATAGGGTCAAGGATCTGCCACGCCATGTCGAAACCATCATTCGTCATGGGGCAGGTTCGAATAATGTCCCTTGCCTCGCCTTCCGTCTTCTGTAGAAGGTAATACATCCTTTGGATGTTACTAATATGGGGGTTGGTCCCATAAATGGCTGAGAACATATCCCTAAATGTTGGCCAAGATGTGTAATCGCCAGAAAATGTTGGGGTGTCACAGGGGGGAAGATGAATAGGGATACTATTAGTGGGGGGGTTCGCAGCCTTGCACTTAAGGCCGTCAGATGACCCATCAATGAGCGAGACGCATTGAAAATATGTACAGAGTATATCCCGACTCATACTTGGCCTTCAGGTCTTTAGCAGACACCTTGGTATCGTCGGCATTTTCCACTAAGTCCTCATAAGTGTCACGAAAGGCCTCCCACAAACGGGTTAACTCTTGCCGATGGACACTCAGAGTGTGAACAGAATGTTCTCCTTTAGGGATAGCCTGAAAGAAACTTTCAAAATCGACTAAGCGATTGTAGGTCCTTGTCAAGTTTCGTAACGCGGCCATTTTATCACAATTAGGATAAGTAACAAGTTATGAATAAAATAAAAAACGAAGAGGTAAGAATGGGGACTCCCAATTGCAAAATTCCAAAGAATAGGAACAAAGGAGAAACCTCAGAACGCGGGAAAAAAAATGCGAAAAATTCAACAAAAATTAGCGAGAAACAAATTCCCGAAAAATTAGAAAATAAGAAAAAAACTCAAAATTATTATCGGCAACACGAAAACAATTCGAGAAATATGTCCGCGAAAAAGAACACCGATAAAAGTTCGAATAGAAAAAATAAAAATGGTACAAAGGTTTATTTAACAAAAGTAAACCAATAACGAATCAAAAAATATATATAAAATACGTAAAAGGGATATAAAAAAATATAATAAAATTATATAAAATTTCTTTTAAAAATATGATAAAAAAATATGTATTTATATATTTATATTTTTATTCAAAACAAACAGAATGTCTCAACCAAAAAACAATAAGCCAAAAAAAAATATAAATAATATATTTGCTTATTATATTAGTGCAAGAATACACGATATGTAACAAAGGAGAACAGCGGCCACCTCGATTTGGCAATCTTCAGCTGTTTACAAAATATATACACAACACAACAACACGCAGTTCAATGCACTCTGTGTTGTTTGCGGTTTCTTCTTTTCACTTTGATACTTTATCCTTCGTATATTCTTACACGCACTATACTGAGACACACTGCACTAATATTTATATGTATATTTATTGTTGTTTTTTTTCTTCTTTATTTTATTTTTAATTTTACACCAATGTTTTTTTTTTATTTTGATTTCTTTTTTTTCACCACACAATTATGTATTTTAGTTTACATACCTTGTAACAAAAAATTTTAAGAGGAAAGAAATTATAAAAAAAACCAATTCCAAAGGGCGACACGGGTGTATTTTCCAACAAAATCAATATGGCGATCGTCGACAAAATCTAGAAAGAAATTGTCGTCAAATATTTTATTTTATTTTTACGGGGATGATCCGGCTCGATTGGACCAAATGTTTCGGGGGGAATTGGGGAAGCAGATCCAAAAATAAAATATTTGGCGAGATTTCGGGTCCCCAGATTGAAGAATTTGGTCAAGAACCATAGGTCACTGGTTCATATCCGGTTCGAAGGACCAAAATGTGGGGGTGAGCGGGGAAAATAAATAAAATAAAATATGAAAATGAAAAAAAGGGGTATTATTAATTTTCTATACAAAATTATATTTACTATGTACTCAAAACGTACCTTCGTATTCGGGGGTGGATTTTATAATAATCTCTTTTCTTATTTCGTTATAACCATTCTGTCATAGTATAAACAATTCATTTCATTTCATTTCATGTCGGCTCTTTCTAACTATGAGGCAGCTTATGGGAACCACAATCAGTTAAATAAAACATTTAACAGCACATTAAGCCAAAAATGTGTCAAAAGAGCAATAAAAATACACGGAGTCATACAAAATGTTACTTACTCTGAGCTATAGTTATACGTAGAGAAGAGAGTAATACAACAGACAAAAAGAAAGAGAAGAGAAAATGTAATAAAGCTCAACTTTGGCTTACAATGTTTTAACAATAACAGACTCTTAATGTAGAATTGTGTATATGTATGTGTCCGTATACTAAAATTAAACTCTTCTTTGTATTACAAATACTAATCAAACACACACATACTTTTATACAAATGATTTATTTGAAAGATTCTCTTATGTATGTATGTATGTCTGCTCTTCCACCTACTAACACAAACAAAAATAAAATATTCGTTTGCATTGATTTTGCTTAGAATTAAGGAAGAAACACACACATACTCTTACAGAATCGAGCACAGTTTGTTGTCTCTATACATTGTTTTTTTTACACATTTCAGGCCTTCAATGTGAGCAGTTAAAGGCGGCACAAATAAACATGTTAGAGTGCCTGCATAAAAAATGTACGCGTTTATGTGTCTGTTAACAAGTAAAAGATCAAAATGGCTATTATACCAGCCTTATAAAGCACTTTATTTGACAATTTTAAATTAAATCCTGAAATATCCTTAAAATATCCTTTTTTCCTTTTTTCATTTCTTTCTTTCTTTCTGTGTGTCACTTTCTACCAACCGATGAAGTTGAAAAAATTATTCGTCCTTTTCTTTTTATGGGTCGACGCATTGAAATTCTAAAGAATTTTTAATGTAGAAAATATGTACGAAAGGCAAACTAAAAGTAGAGTAAAAAGTTGATTTAAAGTAAAAACAAACTTCTTTACCAAAACTTACAGTTTTGCTTAAAATGTTTGTTATTTATTTAAAAATTCATGAACAACTTGTTCTACTTCAAGGCTACCTTTCTTGGCTTTAATCCTCCCAATCTTTCTTATCTGTGTGTGTATTTGTGTTACTTTTTATGTTTTATTCAAAATTAATCATTTTGAAAAGTTTTGTTTTATGTATAAACACTACAGTCGACACCTAGAAATTGATTTTTATTTCCCTATTTTTTTTATATGATTAAATGTTTGGCTTATTAGACGTGAGGGCTCCGTTGGCAGAGGGCCCAGTTTAGACATAACTTTCTCTCAGCAGATTTCCGACAAAAACTCTAAGACTAAAATAAAATTGTTTCTCAAAAAATTTGTCACACGGAGTTAACCTTCTACTGTAGGTCCCATTATGGATAAAAGTAACACACATAACATAAGTGGTGTGAGAAATTAGGTTGTGATCTGAAGTAAAGGGTTGTAATGACCAATGTATGTATGTACATTTTTATTGAAAGATTTTTCACAGTATGTGTGGACTAGCTCATGTATGAATAAACCTTCTCCAATACCCTCAAACATTTAACGTACACCTAAGATTTAATTCTGATTACAGAGGACCGACCACTTATATTTTCATCGCGATTAATTTCTTCAAAAGTTTCAATATTTCTAGAACATTTCAATAATATTTCCATTTTATTGTAATTCCTTTGCGTTAATTCTTGTCGCATCCAAGCTTTTAGCCTCTTTGAGTAACCTGGATTTTTTGATTCATTTCAAACTGCCATGTGATTGCTGTCTATATTACTATGTTATGACTGCTTGGTAGACTTGATTTACTTATTTAAACAGTTCGATTTCTTCAATGTCTGGTTAATTAAAATGAAAGGCATATTTAACTTCGACTTTTCCAAGATGGGGTAGTAAAATTTTGATCATTAATTTTGTTATACACATTCAGAAATTTTGAATCGTATTTTCTTGTACTTGTTCTAGTAATAAAAGAAATGTCTATGTATCTCAACATAGATAACATACTCGTACATAATTGATCATTACAATCCTTCAGTCAGGTTTATGACCTAGCTTCACAAACCACTTATGTCGTGTAACTTAATTTTATACAATAGCGAAGCGACCTACAGTTTAAAGTCGACTCCAAACGACATATTTTTCAAAAACTTTATCATGGCATTTATTTCGTTTTGTTCGCGTTTTTGCAGTCTAATAAGCCAACACATTTCCTACTAGACTACGGCGATTTTATCTCTATCCCTAAAGTTAAGTTTAATACGTTTAAGTGCTCGTGTGACCTAAACTGTCTCTCTTCAAACACATCCTCATGAACACCATCTAAGAATAAAATTTGAGGATTTAAAAATCGAAATATAGCAAATGGCAATAGTGTGGCTGCCGTCATAGTCTATTGGGTAGTGTGTTAGTATATATATTAGTGTGACGATCGTGAGTTCGATTTCCACCAGAGTCTGCGGTCTGTGTTACACTACACCGGGCATCTGGTTTTTATCCCGATAAACCTGTAATTATATTGTATTAAATAGACGCCGTAGTCAAGCACGTAGTGTGTTGACTTACTAGACGTGAGGTCACGGTTTAAACCCCAGGTCAGACATCTTCAACAAAACGAAACACATGAAAATATTACTTGGGCGACAGCCTATAGGCAGATTTAGGGCAAAAACTCTGAAGAGCAAATAAAATTGCAATGAAAAGTTTCTCAAAAAATCCGTCGGTCAGAGTCGACCTTAAACTGTAGATCCCACCACTGATGTATAAAATTAACATACAACAAAACATAAGTAGTAATACTCGTATGTATATATTGTATTAAATAAATGAATATAAAAATTAAATCGAAAAAGTTTTATAAGAAATATTATTAACATTTGTAGTCGCCGTGGTCTAGTAGATGATAGTGTGTTGGCTTATTAGACGAAAGGCCCGAGTTCAAATCCCAGGTCAGACATAAAAACGAAAATATGAAAATATTCCTTCGGCGACTTAAAGTCTTAAACTAAGTCTTTATCTATTATTTGTTAATTGAAAAAGGCTTTTAGTATATGAATAAAGCATAAACACAAAACAAAAATGGAATTACTTTTCCAAAAAAAAGTCAATTCAATAGAAAACTGATTAACAATTCCATTTGCCTCTAACCAGCTGCGTAGAAGTCGCGGGGGTGGAGTAGGTAGTGTGTCGGCTTATTAGACGAAAGGCCCGAGTTAAAATCCCAGGTCAGACATAAAAACGAAAATATGAAAATATTTCTTCGGCGTCTTCTTCTCAGCAGAGTTCTGGCAAAAACTCTGAGAGTAAAGTTGCCATGAAAAGCTTCTCAAAAATCTGTCGTTCGGAGTCGACTTTAAACTGTAGGTCCCGCTACTCATGTATAAAATTAGCGCACACAACACGAGTGGTGTGAGAAGCTTGGACGTTCTCAAAAAATATGTCGGTCACAGTCGACTTTAAACTGTAGTTTCCGCCACTCATGTATAAAATTAACATACAACAAAACATAAGTGGCGGGGTAGTAATTCTAACGGAAGGGTTGTAATGACCAATTATGTATGTATGTATGTATGTATGTATTCTATTAAATAAATGAATATAAGAATTAAATCTTAAAAATTTTATAAGAAATATTATTAACATTTAATAGACCATAAACATTTTCTCTTTCATTGATTGGCCTGCTTTATAAAATTTAAGAAAAGCAATTCATTTAATTTAAAAATGTGAAGCAAAAAATCTTTGGCATTTTTGCAAATCATTTTAGAATTAACCCGTAAAATTTTGCAACTCTATTAAAATATTGGACGTGACCTATTTTTGAGGAGTACCTTTTTTCATTGTTATCATCCTTTTTATATTTATTTATTTTTTTTTTTTTTTGTTGCTATAGCCACCTCAAAAGTAACACATAAACACACTTGAAAAAAATTTACCCCAAAAAGTTTAACATATTTTTCATTCAGTCTTTGTGCTGTATTATTTTTTCTGTCAATTTATTTGTTGTTTTCTTTTATTTTTTACAAAATTATTTTCTTTAACCTTAAATCATACCAATGATTGTTACATACGCTTGTTTACATTCTTGTTTAAGTTGTTTTGAATACGAAGAAAGAAGAAAACATTTCCAAAGAGTTTCTAACTTAAATCAGAAAATTTTCCCTTCGGTTTTTTGCTTTTCTTTTCATTGAGTTATGGATGCCAACATTCAATTCAACTTTAAGGAAGATTAAAATCTTTAGGACTTTTACAGCCCCAATGAGTTGTTGCTTTTTTACCTTTTTTTTCGTACACATCTGGTATATGTAATCATTTATCCTGGTTGTGTTTTCCTTACTTCTAATAAATTAAAGAGGAAGAAGAATAAAAGATGTATGAGGCAATATCAGCAAGCATTTATTTTTCATGAACAACATATATAATGGGCTTGTAAATGTTGTTGTTTATCATAAAAAAAACTTTGTAATCCTTTCTTAAAGGGTTATGGTTTATTCAGTTGAGAATTTCTTTACCAACAAGATTGGCTGTAAACATGTGAATACATTTTGTTCTTTTATTATTAAATAATGAAATTTTAGGTGCTCTCTTATTAGTTAACAATTTAACAATAGCTTAGTGTATTCATGCCATGTACAGTCACAGAAAAAAGTCTACATACAGTGGTGTAACTTTTTTGTAGTTCTGTAATAATTTCTAGGCGATATTTTTATATTAGTTTTTGTCTTCAAACATTCTTAATTGTAACTGCCTCAAACAATGCTATAACACCCTTTTCGGTGTGATAAAAAATAACAAAAAATTATACATACTGTAGTGTAGACAGTGGTGTATGTTGATTTTTTCTTTGACTGTACATATATTAGGAGTGATAGCGAAAGATTTTTGACACACACTTTTAAAAATTGCTTTAATTTTTATTTAAAATAAAGAAAATATAGTATTCCCCGGATAAAGCACTTTGCAAAATGCTTACAAGACAGTGCCTATAAGCGAGGAATTCTCGCACCTGATGACAAATTGCCATGTGTCATTCAAGAATTGATAGAATTCTCTTTGTCTCATTGACAACACTGACTTCGTGTTTAATAAAATGCCGGTTAGTCCAAGAGGGCATTCATCATATTCTGTTAGTCGTGTTCGATGGAATGCAGGCTGGTCAAAAAGGGCTTTGATCATCTTCTTCAACTTGGTGTGGTAAACAAAGCTGTAATATATAGGGGCCTGTGTCACCGTGGAATCACTATGAAGAAATTGCTGAATGAGATAAATCCGCAGCAGACTTTACAGGGTATAGTTAAGAGTGATATTGTAGCATTAACTAGCCAATTGAAGCAAATTGTTGACTCGCCCCTGCTCAGAACCAGGTGAAATGAGACCATTCACGGTGTGTGGATTTTCTATCAGTAATCAAGTATATAAGACTGCGTTACGTCTGCTGGTTACGTTTTCTTGAGGCATCAGAGTATAGCCTGTGCCTTGAGGAGAATGAAACCATAACATACATACCTTCATATATAATTGGTCATTACAACGTTTCAGTTAGGATTACGACCTAGCTTCTCACAGCACTTATGTTGTTTGTGTTAAAGAAATATTTTCTTCAAACTTCCATTTGTTGGAAATATCTGACATCGGGTTTATTATGTATGTAGTGGTCTCTTTACTTCACCCTAGAAACCTATCAAATGAATTATGAAAGATTTTTTTTGTGTTTTTAGATGGCAATCGGTATCATGGTAGTATACCTCTTCTTTATAATAAATATTATTATTTTATTACTTTTTGATATGTGAGTATGTTTGTGTTTTCTCTCTCTACAAATATAAAAAATATTGTAAAAAATCTCAGGATAATAAATAAAATTCATCCGTATGCAGAAAAAACGTTTAAGGCATAATTGGCCATATCCTCTCCTTTTGTACTTTACAGTATCGTATACAATACAACGTACATCATTGCAGCAATTTAATTATACTTTAAGGTTTTTATGGTTAAAAAATTTATAACTTCCCAGTCACCAAACAAACTAAAAATTACAGAAGGATTTTTGATTTCTATTCTTAGCAACGATGGTTTAAGGAAACCACAAGTAAAATACGAAATTGCCATAAATATAAAGAATAAAAAATTAAGAGTTATTGTTTATAAACAATTTAATAACAATTTAAAGGGATATGTTAGAAAAGCAAAACAAAAAAAAAAAAAAAAAAAAAAATTTAATAAGATTAAATTTATTTCTTCAAGGCATTAAAAAGGAAGCCCACCTCCCCATATATTATCCAAACAATGTGACATTTATGTTAAGATAAGTAAATTTAAGTTCAAGATTTGTTTGTCAAAATCTTAGAAAAAAAACGCTTTTTTGAATGTTGATTTTTGTTCTTGTTGCCACAAAATCTTGAAAACATAAAATTTAAGTTTTTATCTGCTTTTTGCCTTGTCTTGTGTTTTGTCTGGTGATGCCTTGACTCCTGCTGAATTTTTGTTTTCAACGCACTGTTGATGAGAAGATATCTCGTTTGGATTACTTTTGTTTTTGTTTGTTTTCTTGTTTTTTTGTTTGTTTTCTTGTTCGTTTTCTTGTTTTCTTCCGTTCGTTTTTAATAAATTTTGAAATTTTATTACACATGATGGTTTACCACCACCCTCAGCCCAATCAACATGATAATCTTCATCACAATCGGTTTAAATTTGGGTTTTTTTTGCTCGTTAATATATCAGGTAACTTTTTCTTCATGTCAGAATATTTATAGTTTTACTTTATTCAGCGATTACAAAAACAAGTCCCAGTAAAAATAAGCCAATTCAGCACGGCTAAAACAGCATTAAAAGGGTGGCAGTTTTATTCACCAGGAAAATTTGAAATTTAAATCTGTATTCCTGTAAGTCAATTTGTAGAGACTGCAAAAAAAATGTAAATAACGTGTTATGGAGAAGAATACAAACAAAATACTTTAATAAACTCCAAATAGCTCATATACGATGCAAAAAAAAAATTCTTAAAGGCCAAGTAGAGCAAGGTAGAGGTAGAAGGGAAAAATCTTAGTTAAAAAATATTCAAGAACAATGAAAACATAGTGACGAAAATAACATTCTAATAATTATCAAATTACAGTTACATAGGGTAGGCAATGTATCGGCTTAAATTTGAACCATGGCTTATTTCGAATCTGGCAACACTTATGTCAAGCTATTCTGTTCCAAATTCAGTATATTACAGCCACTGAACGTAATGAATTGATTTACGCTTGAGCAACGTTGGGATTTATTGGGCCAACGAGAAACTGCACGATGATGTCGACTTTACAAAAAAAAGTCTTCTTTTCGTATGAAGCTCATTTTTCTCTTGTTGGGGAAAATTGCCGCATTTATTTGAACGTATTAGTTTCTTTATTTAAAATCTTAAAATGTAACATTTTTGTTGATGTAATCATGTTCATGTTTACATATGGTGCGTATGAGTAATAGTCCGCAAAACAATTAAATATCACTCATACGCTACATATGTAAACATAAATAATTTAACTTTTGGTATTGAATACCAGCGTTGTCAACTATAAATTTTCAAAAAGCACTAGTTAAAAAAAACGCGTACTTTTGACAAAAAAGCACTAACACATTATAATATTTATTTTAATTTTATCACCATTTTATATAATCAGTAAAAAAATTTAAAAACCAAAATTAATATTATTTATTTAACCATTTATTTTGCCATTTTAGTATCGTTCGACATGCATTTTCAATATTTGTCAAAATGTCTGGTTTAGATTCAAATTCTCTAGCTAATGACATGATTTCATCTCCTGTATGAGATAAAACATTATTCACATTGATTACTGAAATTTTGCCTAGCATTTCGTAGCTTTTAGGAAGTCTTAATCTTATTTCTTCTACCAATTTTTTTAATTTTTTATTTTTTTTATTTTTGATTTGGTGTCACTGACATGATAAGAAAAGCATTAAAAAAGCACTAGGCACTAACTCGAAAATTTTCCGCGTCGAAAGTTTTAAAAAGCACTAAAAACAGTACTAAAAGCACTGAGTTGACAACGCTGTTGACTACTAGTCTGTTTACAAATGTACATATGTTGCGTATGAGTAATATTTAATTGCTTTTCAGAAAAATTATGATAAAATGTGATTAAAATTTTAAGTGAAATTCAAAGTAAATTTTTTATTTAATCATATTCTTGATGAAGAAATACATTTTAAATTTGAATAAATATGATTTTTTTTTGTTTTTCAGTTACACCACAAATCACACACTCTGACATGTTAGTTGCTATAAGGTATCCTGTGGGCATATATCGGTTGAAATTAGACACATCGGTTGGTCGCAGAGAAGGCCCAAATACGAAAGGTTATTGCTAAAGTTCGGGAAACTGGTTTCATTGTTGATGCTCCAAGGCGTGAGCGTGCTCGTATAGAGCATATGCCCAAAAATATCGAAAATGTGACTGACTTTTACGCTCTGCTTTACATCGATTTTTGTCTTTTTTGAGAAAAGACTTCGATATGGCGTCTTGTAAAGTTCAATTGGTTCAGGTGTTGAATCCGCTTGACAATCCATTTCGTTTTCGCTTCTCTAAATGGGTCAACGAAAACTACACAATGATATCGATTTTGCCAAAAAAAAAATCTTGTTTTCAGAAAGACCATTTCTAACCGCTACAATTGTACTGCACAACACAAAACTGAATTTGGCAAAATTTTAAACCGTTTTTCTTTTATCGCATTTTTAAATTTAAACTTTTAAATTTCCCATCCTATATAATCAAGCTAAAATTAAAATCAAGTCTAAAGTCAAGTCAGAAGTCAAATAATTCCCTGTGATAGAGAGAACAATTCCACTAAAGAAGCAGCTACTAAAGGACGTGCCCTTAATCAGTATGTGATTAAGAAACCATATCCATTGTAATGCCACTAGCACCCATTATGTTAAATAATACAATATCCTGTCCGGTATTTCGAAACAGTTCTGTAAGTTTTTTATGGTGTGGATTTTATACAAAAAACCTTTGGCTAAACACGTTCAGTTAATAACTTTTGGGCTCCCAACAATCATTCATATCTGGTTTTCGAGTGCTCAACAATGACAGAAGAAATATTCTGTGATCTCTTCTTCTTCTTCGTCATTAAATCTTTTGTGGAAGTCACTGTGATGTACTTCCAACGTCAGAGCAACTGTATCCAGAGGCCAACATACTATCGTAAATGGCACACGTTTCCTTGGACAGGTTCTGGTTAAGCTTAGCACCATAGTCAAATAAGTAGTTTGAGGGCCTGCATTTCAACCCCTGGCTCAGATATATCTTTAGGCGACTTCCTCTCCGAATGCAATTTCAAATAATTGATTCCTGATAGAAAACCTACGTACCGCTAATGTTCTCCTTTCATAATTTGAAAAGCTCTTAGTCTACTAACCTGGCCTGGTGCA
Organism: Sarcophaga rosellei; assembly: GCA_930367235.1. Lineage (NCBI taxonomy): Eukaryota > Metazoa > Arthropoda > Insecta > Diptera > Sarcophagidae > Sarcophaga > Sarcophaga rosellei. Next base: position 36,084,583 of record OV884019.1, read on the forward strand.
GATCTCGGGCGAGTCAACAAATCGTTTCAACTGCCACAATAGCACTCTTGACTATGCCTATAAAGTCTACTACGGATCCATCTCATTCTGCAATTTCTTCGGAGTGATTTCACAGGAATGATTTCACAGGCCAACATATTACAACTATTTTCATCACTTATCAGCTTGAATTACACTTAGCAATTTACTCTCGAATGCGAATGTTATGTATACATTAAAAAAAATTGATTAAAGAATTTAATTTCCCTATTTTAAACAATAAATTACTTTTAATCCTTACTTTCTACCACCTCTGTCATCATACCGTGTCACTAATTAATTTAAATTAATTGATTTGATTGAATTTTTTTTTCTTCTTTTTTTAATTCAATTCCCTGGCCATTCACTTGCAATATTGCCTGCCACTCATTAACCACAACTTGCTACAAATTACACTCTCACTGCCATGGCTTTGATGTGAATAATTTTTTCCTCTCGTTCCTGCTTCTTATTTGAAAAATAAGAGAAAAACACGAAGTAAAGTCCTTAGGCAAAAAGGCATGGTAATGGAAAAAAATAAAAGAAAGAAAATTGCGTCTAATGCAGTAAATTTCTTTCATTTAAAAGAAAAAAAAAACATTTGACTCAAGGCTATAGAGAAGGAGCGCAAATACAGCATTTTTTCCATTTTTTTTTTTTATTGTGTCACCCGAGTGCATTTTTAATTAGTTACTTACACATAAACTAGTCTTTAGTTGTTCTTCCCTTTCTTTTTCTATTTAAAATTAAAAACTCTTTCCGTTGCTTGAATTGCTTTCAAGTAAAAGGGAACAAAAAAACTCGAATATTTACTTCCATTTTTCCTATTTAAAGTCAGGAGTCATGGCTTTCTGGCTCTTGGTGACTTTTCTTCTTTGTTTTCTTTTCATTAATTTATTTAAAATTCTTTTTCGCCTGAAAACAATGGCAATAAATAATTGTGTGGTACTTTTAAAAACTTTCTATAACTACACAATGCAACAAAGTGAATAATATTTTAAATTCTCTTTAAATTCAGTCATGTTGTCATAACTATTTTTTTCCATTAAGAACACAGTTTATGAATTAATGAAACATTTGATGTGACATTTTATTCACACATTCAAAACCCACAATAATAAATATTTTTTTTTATACTTTTTTATAAATTTATGTCAGCTACAGAAAAAAAAACCCATGCAACAATTTATCATTTCGAAGCCAACGCTCTATTTTGATTAATTTAAACCATAATATCTGTCTCTCGTTCCATCTGTATGAATTTCCTTCTGTCTGACTGTCTATGTATTTGTGTGTGTTTATGTGTATAGCTGTCACAGTGTCACGCTGTCACTTTATCTGCGTAGATGTTGTTCTTAGCAACCTTTTTAGCTGTGTATGGGTAATGAAGAATTTTTTCCATTACTGAATTTATTTGTGTTTCACAACGGCCTGTTATGGGTACATATATATTGAGAGTATATATTGTCATGAAAGTGAAAAATTAAAATACTGGTGTTTTTCTTTTACATCACGTAACATTAAAATTATAAACAAATCCTACAAAAACAAAACAATGCAGTAAATAAGCCTGTTTACAAATTATAGTACTGCTTAATATAACAACAAACACCAGCATAAACAAATGGTAAACAAGTAAACAAATATACCACAACAACACTACAAGAATAAACGTAAACAGCGATGTTTACATCGAAAATCATGAACATTCGCCTTCAAGAATATTCATCAGACTGTTTAGTTTCCATATAAAAGGCAAGGCAAAACAGGCGACGGAGTTAGTAAAGTTCAGTCAGTCTTGTGTGAAGACGCGGTACGTGTGAAAATACTAATTCTGGTTTGAAGATCTCCGTTACAAAGATCTGTCGAATAATTGTCTAGTGATTGTTATTGTTTATGCAAAGGGTATAAACAGAGGAATAACAGAAAAGAAAAGAACTGTTGTTGTTTACATCCAGTTGTGAACAGTGTCACACAGAATTGTGCGAATAAAAAAGAATTTTAATTAAAACTAAACACAAATTTATTTTTATTTTATTTGCAATCTACGAGCTCATATTTAAAAGAATATTTCAATTGATTGAGATCATCTGGATAGTAGAAGCCCAGATACAATGACCATTAATTCGAGAGAATAGACTCAGTTTGATCAAGTATGGCCCATTGTGATGCCGCAGTTATTCTTTGGTCCTGAGGCGGTCTGAAGTTTCTGCTGAAGCCCTTTCAGTTGATGAAGATTCTATATAAATATCCATAAGCCTACATCCAGCAAAATGGCCTTACAACTTTGCTAAGTTTTCTCAATCTAATCTTCGCCAGATTTATTATGTCCTCTGACAACATCTATTACTGTATTGTCCGATGGAGTTTTCAGTATATAGAGAACTCACCTGAAAGTCTAGCAAATTTATACGCTATATAGTTCTTCTGCCCCATCGCGAATCCCATATTACGTGAAGATTGTACAAACTTGTTGTTGTTGTTCAGACAATCGCCGTCCTTGAGCTTATTTCGTTTGAATTCAGTGTCCTGATAAATATCTGACTAACTTATAGTATATTAGATTCATCGTTCTTAATAAACAATATGGCCATCACATCCACCTGACAGTCCTTCTCATGTGGCCTCTATACCTGTTAACTTCAATAAGATACGTCTATTCATTGCTAAAGCCATTTGAGGTAAAATCCCGAAGAGATTTTTTTTGAGTCAAATTCAAAAGCTATTCAAGAATTTCGTAATGTGTTCAAGAAGTCTGTATGGATATGTATATTAACCAAACGACATGAGGAGTACCAACGTAAAATACTGCCTATGTTGGAACGTTTCCACAACTAGAGCGTCGTAGTAAGCAGATTATCAGAGTGGGTGGCCGACTCTTAATGGATCGCGAACTATAAACAAACGCTTACAACAACGCTTACATTTGGATAAATAACGACTTTAAAACTGCAGGTCCCGCCGCTCGTGTATAAAACTATGACACGCAACATAGGTGGTGTGAGAAGCTAGATTGTAGTCCTGACTGAATGGCTGGAATGTCCAATTATGTATATACATGTATATGTACACATCCTGCATATACCCGTGTCGAACTTATTGGTTTAGTTGCGATAGCATTCGAAACAGTCTAGATTTTTCCTTGCCTACTAACGAATAGATTTGACACATGCATTGAATTCTCTAAAGTTGAGTTAGCTGGCCCTTTTTGTGGTCTTTTCCATGTGAATGTTGTCCTCATTGTTTGCAGCCTGCTGTTTGTGTAGATGCTTTGTTCGTATTCCGCTGCTTGGTTCCATACGATTAAAGGGATAAAATTGCTTCGACTTACTTTTCAATGTTCTTTTAACATTCGTTAGACCCTCGTAAAATTATTATTCAAACGGCAAATACAAGCTCAGATAAATATTCAACAATATTTTCTTTTCACTCTCCACTGCCATCAATATTAGCAAGAAGTAACAATAACATGGAGAGAACAAAAACCTCATCAACATTTTTCGTCTTCCACAAAACAACGAAAATAACAACGTAAATGACAAAATAATAATGAAACAGTGCCTGTCAGTTGCAACATATCAAAGAAATAATACAATACATTTACGCTGTACCACAGTAATGGCTAAAATATGAAGATGGCTACAAAGCATTACTGATTGTTGGTTGGACTAATCTAAGAGGCTGCACGTGAATGATGTCAATCGTTAATTATTTTATTTATAGAGTCTTTTCACTCAGAAATTGTTACCTAAGTAATGATGACGTCTGCTTTATCTGACAATTGTATCGCAAGCGGATTTCATTTTACGTGTAATCAATCATTTAATTACAGAAGAGATGAGGAGTGGGATGATGTAGAGATTATCCAAAAATGAAACATTGTTAATAAAATGTAATTGGAGAACGCAAAAAGAAAACACAAAAGAAATAAGGAAAAAAAATTTTTTAAAAAAATTAATTTTAGTTTGTGCTCAAATAAAACAGACGAATGTGTTTGTATTCGCTGTAGTTAAGTAGGTGGTGTGTTGGCTTATTAAACGTGAGGCCACGATTCAAACGCCAGATTCGACATCTCGAACAAAACGAAATATGAAAAATATTTCTTAGGCGACTTCCGCTCAGCAGATTTCTGGCAAAAACTCTGACATTAAATTCTAAAAAATCTGTCTTTCGGTGTCAACTTTAAACTGTAAGTCCCGCCATCCATGTGTACAAATAATATATACAACATAGGTGGTTCGAGAAGCTAGTTCGTAATCCTAACTGAAGGCTTGTAATGACCAATTATGTATGTTTGTAATCTGTCGAGGCTCCCCGGAAGCAACGCCATCAACCCCATTTTACCGATCCAGTCATATGTCTGCTTTAAGCCATTAAATTTTGATTTCATGGAAAAGGATTTACGACCAGCTTAAAAGAGGCATAACTTTAGTACAGTCCCAGAGTATTAAACAACATAATTATCTCAGTTTATCAATTTTTCTCTACAACACAAATTCTACTTTAAATTTATCATTTACTTCCTTCGCATTCCCGCTTTAAGTCAAAGTTCATTTCATATATATATCTTGACAAACAATATTCAGTCATACAGCCATAATTTGATTTATTAAAGTCGCTACAGTTACACGTTCATTATTGTTATTATTATGGTTGTTATTTGTTATTATTACTTCATGTCATTCATTATTCATTCAGTCATTTTTATTATCTTTCTCCTATGAACCAATTCGATTCGTTTCGATTTCCATTCATTCATTCATTTGTTTGCTATGCCTTCCATCACACCATTACTCTTCTTCTCGTGCCCTCGAGGGATTTCTACAGGGAAAGAATTATTTTTAATTTCATTATGCAGCACAAGGCAAGAAAAAAAAATTAAACAAATGAATGTGCGAACCAGAAATTGTCTGACGTATTATTTATGAAGAGACTGCTGACATACAACTCATAAGTTCGTTTGTGGAATGGAAAATTTTTGTTTACCAATCGTACTGCGGGGCAAAAGTCATTAATTTTTGATTTGTTACGTAAAGAACTATTAAAACTTGCGTAGTAACAAAGAAGAATAAAAACAATTAAATATTTGAATGATTAAAGCTTAAATAAAAAAGGAAAAAATAGGAAGACATGTCACTTAATCTGGATTTGGAAGTCAATTTATCATACAAGATTACTAAGTATGTTAAAACATGGATACCAAATAAAAACCCAGGACATGCTGAATAAGATGCAGCATTTACTCGTAATTGACATGGTTATTCTACACTAAAGCCTATTGTGGAGCAATGAGTTTGACAGTATGCTTCATGATAAACAAAGACATATGGAGCATATGGTCATGCTCGAATTTTAGCAATCCATGCTGATAAATCACATGATTCCTCCAACTACTGCACTCTTCAAAATAATGTTAAAAGTCTATTCGTAGTATATATACTTTCAGTTTTGAATCCAATCAGTGTCACAACATTTACTAGCTCAATAACTGGGTTTATAAGGATGGAGGCAATATTGACTGCGTTGTTGAATCTGGCATTTTCTTTGTTTGATGTAATTTGAATCACTATTTAGCATTTCCTCTAGGTGTTAGATTTTCAGGCATAAATTCACGCTGTGGCTATATTTTTACGACGACCTTACTACCTCTTGTCTGGTAAGAAATTGCAAAGGTAAAACACCAACGTATAGTATGTATTGTTTTAGGGTTTGGGTGCTTAGGTTTCTATGCGGTAGAATGAATAAACGAATTGGAATACGCAGGGAAGGAACAAATGAATTGGAAATCGTAGGGTACTGCCTCAAACAGACCTCATCAGACGACATCGTTAAGGTTTTTATTTTTTTTTTGGCATCATTGTCTTCTGCTTTGGAAAGGCAAAGGCCAGGCGGACGGCAATTATCATAATTTGAAAGCAGGACGTGGTATGAATGTGATAATATAGTCACTAGGTCGCTTATAAACCACAATAGAGGAGATGTGTTCGAATTAGTAACTGTTTCGACTGGACTCTTAAAGCGAATATAGAATAATACAGCATAATATCTCATAAAGAGGGGGAGACTGCTGAACATTTCACATGTAGATGCTTGGACTTATCCAAGATTCTGTTGTAATCAAAATCAAATCAAATCACAGTTTTCAGCTATGCTGACAATTTCAAGTAGGTACTGTGTTAAACTATTAGACAAATTCATTAAAAAGGTCGATAAAGCACTAGGAACATCAGTCGTCGTAGTGTTGGCTTATTAGACGAGAGGCCACACTTCAAACCCCAAGTCAGACATATCCAATAAAACGAAATCTGGAAAAATATTTCTCCGGCGACTGCATCTCTCTCAGGAGATTTGTAACAAAAACTCTGAATGTAAATAAAACTGTCATGAAAAATGTGAATGTGAATGAATCTGTCGTTCGGAGTTAACTTTAAGCTGGAGGTCCCCGCCTCTTATATACAAAATTAACAAACACAAAGTAAGTTGTGTGAAATGATCTAATCCTGACTGTATGTATGTGTGTAAAGCAGTATGACCTGTGGTTTGAAACATGGCCTCTCGTCTAATAAGCCAAAACTACGACGACTGATGTTCCTAGTGCTTTATCGACCTTTTTAATGAATTTCTCCATTGTGTTTCAGTTCTCTTTAAGTAGACCATTGACATCTGCTGGTTGTTTATTCTCCGTCACAAATACCATTTCAATTCGATGTGTAATAGACTTCGAACATCAATATGCTGTATGTAGTTACATCCTCATATAGGCATTGAGAATGTTAATTCTGGGAAGTATTTTTCTTTTTCGTTGTTATATTTTTTGCATAATTTTTGATTCGATAAGACTACAACAAAAGAGTTTTAAAGTTTCCATAAAATGTTTAAGTTTTTAATATTTTTTTTTATTTTTTTTAAATGGAAAAATTGTTGTTTTTATTGGCCGTTCAATTGGCTGTGAAATCATCCTACTTCTAATTAAATCCGTAAAAAATTGTGTACTTCCAAACCATCGTCTGTTGCTTGACTACTTGTACCGGCTGGTAAATCCGCATCCAAATGCTTGTCAGTAAACCCGTAGGATTCTTCATTCAGTTTTCTTATACGAAAATCAACTTGACTGAGATTTGTTTTTGATACGAAACGTAACAAAATACTACCGAAATAAATTAACATTTTCTAAACGAAATTGAGGGTGAAGTACGTTTTTTAATTTATTTGAGCAAAACACAAAATAAGTCCTATTGAAATACACATTATTTCTACATCTCTCTTCCATCCCTTATGTATCGCCTTTAATCTGATCAGCAATTTCGTATCTGACTGTTGTAATTCCTTTATATTATATTGCTGTGGTTGTTACTAAAACTTGTCTGGCTTCATACCTTAAAATCCTTATTTAATACGTACTTTAGTAGCAAATAATTATATTCCTAAGGACACTTTGTTCTCTCAATATTAGAACATTACATGGCTTTAAGAAGCATAAAAAAGCAAATAAAAATGGTACTTCAGCTTCAAGAACGTAATATAATCTTAATCCCTTGGCTAGCTCTACTAGAAATTGGCAATTTGTAGAGGGCAATATTTTGTTGTTGTTGTTGTTCTTTTCGTTATCGACAATTGTATCGAATTCTAGTACATTATCAAGGTCAAATGCATGTTGTTTTATTTCATTTCGATTGAAAATAAACCAAAAATAATATTTAAAAAATATACAATTGTACCAACAACAACAGCAACATTATTTAAGTATTATAGCACAACAATAATGGCAGACGAAAACGAAGACAATTGACAATTGAATTGTCATGCAGCATATAACCATGGCTCTGTCACATCTTTGGAGAAAGGAAAACGTGCAGCATGATAAAATTGAAACAACAGCAGCAATAGTAACAGTGGCAGGACTACGTACGTTTACGAGGGTGGTTATAATCTAGAAAAAAAATGCAAGAAATTTGGCAAACAAATTTTTTCCTAATTTTCTCCGAACTCATGCCTCTACCAATATGTCCTCGGCTTTACACATATTATTCATACATACATACACACATAATTGGTCATTACAAACATTCAATCCGGACTAAGACGTAGCTTCTCACATCACTTATATTGTATGTGTTAATTTAACACTTGAGTGGCGAGACCTATGTACATTTTGAAGTCGATTTCAAAAGACAGATTCTTGAGAAACTTTTTCATGGCAATTTAATTTTATTCTCAAAGTTTATGCCAAAAATCTGCTAAGAGACAGCTGCCGAAGAAATATTCTTTCATATTTCGTTTGTTTTGAATCGTAGCCTCACGTCTAATAAGCCAACACACTATCTACTAGACTATGTACTATCTTCATGAAATTGTCTGCATGTCTGAGAAGTATGATCGTATAGATTTACTTTATATGTCGCAATAATATGTTAACAGATGCTTTGATTAGAACGCCTGATCGCCATAATCATTTTGGTATATTCCTAAACGATGTGTTATCAACCGGTCAATATCCGGTCGAAACAATTACTAATTCGAACACATACCTTTTATTGTAGCTTCTGTGCCCCCTAGTGAGTATAATATCGCATTTGAACTTACTTACAAGACGAATTATATCGTTTTGTTGGAGATGTCTGACCTGTGTTTTGAATCTCAGCTTCATAACTATCACATAAAAACGAGAAGTTATAGTTAGAAGCATTACGTACGTTGCCATCTCTATTATCATTGTTCACAAAAAAAGGACGAATACGAAAAACAAAAAAGAAAAGTTTGTGAAAATATTTGACAAATCAAACGTGATTGCATTGATTTCTGACTTTATCGTTACAAATTTCCTCAACTAAACAATAGAAACCATTTTCATTTTTTTTACTTTTCTTGCGTTGTTTTTTAACGTTTCTACTTTATTTTTTTCTGAAAAAAAAGAAAATTTTTTTTTTAGATTTGATAACATTGAAATGGCATGAAATATTCATGTCATCATGTTCAAAATTATTAAATTTTAAATTTATATTAGAAATTGAATTAAATTTAATGTTTATAAGGGAGACAAGTGTTTAAATTCATGATTAAATAAAAAAGGACATGTTTTATCACGTTTACGTTTTCGATAATTGACGTGTAGTTTCTTCCAATATAAGGGTACCCATTCAATAAACTAAGCCTTTATCTATTATTTGTTAATTGAAAAAGGCTTTTAGTATATAAATAAAGCAACACAAAACAAAAATGGATTTACTTTTCCAAAAAAAAAAAAAAGTCAATTCAATAGGAAACTGATTAACAATTCCATTTGCCTCTAACCAGCTGCGTGGTAGCACGCACAAGGGACAGCTGCGACTTCAGCGACCCATCGCTTTAAATTAATTTAATGAGGATATGTTTTTACAAAATCTAAACTGGATAAATACATTAGGAATTCTAATGGACTATATTGATTAAAATTTTTTAAATGGTACACAGGGTTGCTGGAAAGTTTTCCCAATAACTTCTTCATATACCTATATACATAGAAGTCTTATAGCAGGTAGTGTGTTGGCTTATTAGACATGAGGCCACGATTCCAACCCCAGATCAGATATTTCCAACACAACGAAAATATGAAAAAATATTTCTCCCAGTTGCAGAGAGTAAATATAATTTTCATGAAAAAATTTACTCAAAAATCTCGAAGACGTCTTCAAACTGTGCACTTTTATACTCATGTATAAAATTAACACAAACATTGTAATTTAATGGTGTGACTAATTATGTATGAGGGTACGTGGAGAATTTCCTAACATCCCAATTCTCAATCGATTTGTAGGATTCACATCGTAATCTTTACGGAAGGATAATAATGACTAGTTAAGTAGGTAAGTATTCTGTTTTCCTGTTTTCATCAGCCCAGGAGAGAAGATGCTTTTGACTGCTCCATGGCATGCTCGAACTGTATAATAAATATCGAAAGAATGATTTCATAAACTATAATACGACCTTGCTGCTCACACCAATTATGTTCTGTGTTAATATTATATATACGCAGTCCCTGTAGTCCACTATAGTCCCCGAAGCCTATTACGAGAGAGAGAAATATAAACTTTCATGTGTGCCTCAACATTAAATGGAAATAGCTTAGATAACCTACAATAAATAAAGAAGATCGTGTCGTATTGCAAACTATCTAAGAGCCTAGTATTCTGAGGAAAGTTTGAAGAAGTTGTTACTTCATACAAAGTGCAGCTTAGTCTGTATATTCCACCATATTTTCCTAATATTTTTATTTTTCTTTTGATATTGCATACTTTAATTTAATTACGATCAACAAATTCTGTTGTAATCAGCGTCAAAGGTGTCCTCATGCTTCAGAGTATGCATTCGCCAAACTAAGCAGTCTTTAAAACTTAAAAGCTATCGTGTTCCTAAGGAAACTGCCGTATTACTCCTTATGTCTCATAAATGTAAAACAAAAATATTTGCACTTTAAGTAACACAGTCCTTCCAGGAAACCAAACACCACAACTACTTGTAACACTATCAACCTGACCCCTTTATGTTGTATACAACCAGCTTTATGAACTGTGAAAAAAATTGAAAAACCATGCTGTTGTTGTCAGTGTATATAGGAGACTGCTGTTGTTGTAAAATGTTATCAATAACATTGATTTCGATTTTATACGATGACACTATCGTTACACATTCTTAAGTGTTTACTTATGTTGGTTACCTTCACCAACTACTCCTCCTTTTTCCACCTTTCCTGCTCTATCAATTTGGTATACTACCTGCCTGAATGACTGATATAGCAAGTGGTCTTTTTTCCTGCATTTCCTGCTCTTCAAGAAATTGGGGCAGTAGACAGAGTAAACTGGAAGTAAAAATTCTAGAGATAGTATCTTAAGGAAACCGTAGTGGAGGTGGTTTTTAAGAAATTGAAGTAAAAAATCGAAAATAACTACGAGGGCGGTTGAATATCGAATAAATTCCTTTTTTTCCTCTCCCTAGCGCTTCCTTTTACCAATTTGATAAGGAAAAGGAGAAGCAAAAGTTACGAAGAAAATTATGTGTCTGCAACACGAAGTTTAGAAGGAGGAGTGAGCATAAGTATGTGGCATCGATGTGTAGGTAATGCTATTGAGAAAACCTTACGGTGGAAATCTAAAAAAAAACCTAAAAAATATTGAATAGTAAGAAAAAAAGGAATTTATTCCAAGGAGATGCTGTGCTAACACTCTAAAATTTCCTTCAGTTGCTTTCAAATCTATTTGAGATACATAGACTTTCCTTGAGTAAATGTTTCCTACGTTTCCTATTTACACTCAGTTTGGAGTGACATAAGAAAATGATGATGATGACGATGATGATCATCATCGAAGACAAACAAAACAACGAAATGACATTAAAATCGAATGTATATTTAGAGGGTGTGTTCATGTTTTTTTTTGTTTCGCTGCTCTAATAAATTGCAAAATATTTGTCAAGGTATGCAGTTGAATACAAAGGAGAGGCAGTTCAATTTATAAAATGTCTTCTGCATGCAGATACGGTTATACGGTGATAACTTTGTTGTACATTAATGCGATTAAAAATATTTTTTTATTTCCTTTTTAACTCAAAGAAAAATAAAAACAATTTTAGCTAAACATTGTACAATAAAGCAGAGATAAAACTGGTGATTGAGAGTTAAGGTAAATAATTTCATTTCCTAAGTCTTTGTTAACCGAAACAAAATCAATTCACTTCTGAAGCGTTCAGTGACTGGTTAAAACTACAATACCAAATGACAAGCTGCAGTTTGATAGTCAGGATGGTTTTGCGATATGTTTTTAATGACCTATTTTTCTATAACAAGACTCTTAATTCGAGCCTACACTGCTAAAAGTTTCATGATTGAGTTACAGTCACTTTTTAATGAGAAATAATTTCCATGAAAATTCAGGTAAAACAAATAATCGGGACGCAGACGTATTAAAGCGAATGGAATGGAAAGTGACAATGCAAGCAGTCTAAATGTCCCGAAATTAAAATATTATAAAACATTTACCCAATTCACAAAATGTTATAGTTGTCGTAGATCGGTAGAAACTATGACAAACTACAACTATTGTACATAATGTTGTTGGTAATTTCCATGTCAAAAACTAATACAACATGTACGACAATTTTTCCTATGTTTCCGAAATGTCGTAAATTTTTTTGAATTTTAAAAAAATCGATTTTTGGTCGAAAATATAAGTGAATTCAGTGGCCATTTGGGAACATATAAGAAATAGTACACCATACAGACTATATGCAAATGATAGTCCAGAGGGTTCTCTTTCCAACCATGGTAGTGGGATAGCTGAAATAATTTTGTGAGTCGAGATTTTGAATTTTAAAAAAATTGATTTTTGGTCGAAAATATAAGTGAATATTCACACCCCTTTTTGAAAGTGTGTCAACATTTTTCACACCCCTTTTTTAAAGTGTGTCACAATTTTTCACACCCCTTTTTGAAAGTGTGTCAACATTTTTCACACCCCTTTTTGAAAGTGTGTCAAAATTTTTCACACCCCTTTTTGAAAGTGTGTCAACATTTTTCACACCCCTTTTTTAAAGTGTGTCACAATTTTTCACACCCCTTTTTGAAAGTGTGTCAACATTTTTCACACCCCTTTTTGAAAGTGTGTCAAAATTTTTCACACCCCTTTTTGAAAGTGTGTCACAATTTTTCACACCCCTTTTTGAAAGTGTGCCAAAATTTTTCACACCCCTTTTTGAAAGTGTGTCAACATTTTTCACACCCCTTTTTGAAAGTGTGTCAAAATTTTTCACACCCCTTTTTGAAAGTGTGTCACAATTTTTCACACCCCTTTTTGAAAGTGTGTCAAAATTTTTCACACCCCTTTTTGAAAGTGTGTCAAAATTTTTCACACCCCTTTTTGAAAGTGTGTCACAATTTTTCACATCCCTTTTTGAAAGTGTGTCAACATTTTTCACACCTCTTTTTGAAAGTGTGTCAAAATTTTTCACACCCCTTTTTGAAAGTGTGTCAACATTTTTCACACCCCTTTTTTAAAGTGTGTCACAATTTTTCACACCCCTTTTTGAAAGTGTGTCAACATTTTTCACACCCCTTTTTGAAAGTGTGTCAAAATTTTTCACACCCCTTTTTGAAAGTGTGTCACAATTTTTCACACCCCTTTTTGAAAGTGTGCCAAAATTTTTCACACCCCTTTTTGAAAGTGTGTCAACATTTTTCACACCCCTTTTTGAAAGTGTGTCAAAATTTTTCACACCCCTTTTTGAAAGTGTGTCACAATTTTTCACACCCCTTTTTGAAAGTGTGTCAAAATTTTTCACACCCCTTTTTGAAAGTGTGTCAAAATTTTTCACACCCCTTTTTGAAAGTGTGTCACAATTTTTCACATCCCTTTTTGAAAGTGTGTCAACATTTTTCACACCTCTTTTTGAAAGTGTGTCAAAATTTTTCACACCCCTTTTTGAAAGTGTGTCAACATTTTTCACACCCCTTTTTGAAAGTGTGTCAAAATTTTTCACACTCCTTTTTGAAAGTGTGTCAACATTTTTCACACCCCTTTTTGAAAGTGTGTCACAATTTATCACACCCCTTTTTGAAAGTGTGTCAACATTTTTCACACCCCTTTTTGAAAGTGTGTCAAAATTTTTCACACCCCTTTTTGAAAGAGTGTCAACATTTTTCACACCCCTTTTTGAAAGTGTGTCTAAATTTTTCACACTCCTTTTTGAAAGTGTGTGTCACAATTTTTCACACCCCTTTTTGAAAGTGTGTCACAATTTTTCACACCCCTTTTTGAAAGTGTGTCAAAATTTTTCACACCCCTTTTTGAAAGTGTGTCACAATTTTTCACACCCCTTTTTGAAAGTGTGTCACAATTTTTCACACCCCTTTTTGAAAGTGTGTCAAAATTTTTCACACCCCTTTTTGAAAGTGTGTCAACATTTTTCACACCCCTTTTTGAAAGTGTGTCAAAATTCTTCACACCCCTTTTTGAAAGTGTGTCAAAATTTTTCACACCCCTTTTTGAAACTGTGTCACAATTTTTCACACCCCTTTTTGAAAGTGTGTCAACATTTTTCACACCCCTTTTTGAAAGTGTGTCAAAATTTTTCACACCCAATTTTTGACAGTGTCACAATTTTTCACACCTCTTTTTGAAAGTGTGTCAAAATTTTTCACACCCCTTTATGAAAGTGTGTCACAATTTTTCACACCCCTTTTTGAAAGTGTGTCAACATTTTTCACACCCCTTTTTGAAAGTGTGTCAAAATTTTTCACACCCATTTTTGAAAGTGTATCAACATTTTTCACACCCCTTTTTGAAAGTGTGTCACAATTTTTCACACCCCTTTTTGAAAGTGTGTCAACATTTTTCACACCCCTTTTTGAAAGTGTGTCTAAATTTTTCGCACCCCTTTTTGAAAGTGTGTCAACATTTTACACACCCCTTTTTGAAAGTGTGTCAACATTTTTCACACCCCTTTTTGAAAGTGTGTCTAAATTTTTCACACCCCTTTTTGAAAGTGTGTCAATATTTTTCACACCCCTTTTTGAAAGTGTGTCACAATTTGTCACACCCCTTTTTGAAAGTGTGTCACAATTTTTCACACCCCTTTTTGAAAGTGTGTCAAAATTTTTCACACCCCTTTTTGAAAGTGTGTCACAATTTTTCACACCCCTTTTTGAAAGTGTGTCAACATTTTTCACGCCCCTTTTTGAAAGTGTGTCAAAATTTTTCACACCCCTTTTTGAAAGTGTGTCAAAATTTTTCACACCCCTTTATGAAAGTGTGTCACAATTTTTCACACCCCTTTTTGAAAGTGTGTCAACATTTTTCACACCCCTTTTTGAAAGTGTGTCAAAATTTTTCACACCCCTTTTTGAAAGTGTGTCAACATTTTTCACACCCCTTTTTGAAAGTGTGTCACAATTTTTCACACCCCTTTTTGAAAGTGTGTCAACATTTTTCACACCCCTTTTTGAAAGTGTGTCAAAATTTTTCACACCCCTTTTCGAAAGTGTGTCAAAATTTTTCACACCCCTTTTTGAAAGTGCGTCAAAATTTTTCACACCCCTTTTTGAAAGTGTGTCAAAATTTTTCACACCCCTTTTTGAAAGTGTGTCAACATTTTTCACACCCCTTTTTGAAAGTGTGTCACAATATTTCACACCCCTTTTTGAAAGTGTGTCAACATTTTTCACACCCCTTTTTGAAAGTGTGTCAAAATTTTTCACACCCCTTTTTGAAAGTGTGTCAACATTTTTCACACCCCTTTTTGAAAGTGTGTCACAATTTTTCACACCCCTTTTTGAAAGTGTGTCAACATTTTTCACACCCCTTTTTGAAAGTGTGTCAAAATTTTTCACACCCCTTTATGAAAGTGTGTCACAATTTTTCACACCCCTTTTTGAAAGTGTGTCAACATTTTTCACACCCCTTTTTGAAAGTGTGTCAAAATTTTTCACACCCCTTTTTGAAAGTGTGTCAACATTTTTCACACCCCTTTTTGAAAGTGTGTCACAATTTTTCACACCCCTTTTTGAAAGTGTGTCAACATTTTTCACACCCCTTTTTGAAAGTGTGTCAAAATTTTTCACACCCCTTTTTGAAAGTGTGTCAAAATTTTTCACACCCCTTTTTGAAAGTGTGTCAAAATTTTTCACACCCCTTTTTGAAAGTGTGTCACAATTTTTCACACCCCTTTTTGAAAGTGTGTCAACATTTTTCACACCCCTTTTTGAAAGTGTGTCAACATTTTTCACACCCCTTTTTGAAAGTGTGTCACAATTTTTCACACCCCTTTTTGAAAGTGTGTCACAATTTTTCACACCCCTTTTTGAAAGTGTGTCAACATTTTTCACACCCCTTTATGAAAGTGTGTCAAAATTTTTCACACCCCTTTTTGAAAGTGTGTCAACATTTTTCACACCCCTTTTTGAAAGTGTGTCTAAATTTTTCACACTCCTTTTTGAAAGTGTGTGTCACAATTTTTCACACCCCTTTTTGAAAGTGTGTCACAATTTTTCACACCCCTTTTTGAAAGTGTGTCAAAATTTTTCACACCCCTTTTTGAAAGTGTGTCACAATTTTTCACACCCCTTTTTGAAAGTGTGTCACAATTTTTCACACCCCTTTTTGAAAGTGTGTCAAAATTTTTCACACCCCTTTTTGAAAGTGTGTCAACATTTTTCCCAACCCTTTTTTGAAAGTGTGTCAAAATTCTTCACACCCCTTTTTGAAAGTGTGTCAAAATTTTTCACACCCATTTTTGAAACTGTGTCACAATTTTTCACACCCCTTTTTGAAAGTGTGTCAACATTTTTCACACCCCTTTTTGAAAGTGTGTCAAAATTTTTCATACCCCCTTTTTGACAGTGTGTCACAATTTTTCACACCTCTTTTTGAAAGTGTGTCAAAATTTTTCACACCCCTTTATGAAAGTGTGTCACAATTTTTCACACCCCTTTTTGAAAGTGTGCAACATTTTTCACACCCCTTTTTGAAAGTGTGTCAAAATTTTTCACACCCCTTTTTGAAAGTGTGTCAACATTTTTCACACCTCTTTTTGAAAGTGTGTCACAATTTTTCACACCCCTTTTTGAAAGTGTGTCAACATTTTTCACACCCCTTTTTGAAAGTGTGTCAAAATTTTTCACACCCCTTTTTGAAAGTGTGTCAACATTTTTCACACCCCTTTTTGAAAGTGTGTCAAAATTCTTCACACCCCTTTTTGAAAGTGTGTCAAAATTTTTCACACCCCTTTTTGAAACTGTGCCACAATTTTTCACGCCCCTTTTTGAAAGTGTGTCAACATTTTTCACACCCCTTTTTGAAAGTGTGTCAAAATTTTTCACACCCCCTTTTTGACAGTGTGTCACAATTTTTCACACCTCTTTTTGAAAGTGTGTCAAAATTTTTCACACCCCTTTATGAAAGTGTGTCACAATTTTTCACACCCCTTTTTGAAACTGTGCCACAATTTTTCACGCCCCTTTTTGAAAGTGTGTCAACATTTTTCACACCCCTTTTTGAAAGTGTGTCAAAATTTTTCACACCCCCTTTTTGACAGTGTGTCACAATTTTTCACACCCCTTTTTGAAAGTGTGTCACAATTTTTCACACCCCTTTTTGAAACTGTGTCAACATTTTTCACACCCCTTTTTGAAAGTGTGTCAAAATTTTTCACACCCCTTTTTGAAAGTGTGTCACAATTTTTCACACCCCTATTTGAAAGTGTGTCAAAATTTTTCACACCCCTTTTTGAAAGTGTGTCAAAATTTTTCACACCCCTTTTTGAGAGTGTGTCACAATTTTTCACACCCCCTTTTTGAAAGTGTGTCAACATTTTTCACACCCCTTTTTGAAAGTGTGTCTAAATTTTTCACACCCCTTTTTGAAAGTGTGTCAACATTTTTCACACCCCTTTTTGAAAGTGTGTCAACATTTTTCACACCCCTTTTTGAAAGTGTGTCTAAATTTTTCACACCCCTTTTTGAAAGTGTGTCAACATTTTTCAGACCCCTTTTTGAAAGTGTGTCACAATTTTTCACACCCCTTTTTGAAAGTGTGTCACAATTTTTCACACCCCTTTTTGAAAGTGTGTCAAAATTTTTCACACCCCTTTTTGAAAGTGTGTCAAAATTTTTCACACCCCCTTTTTGAAAGTGTGTCACAATTTTTCACACCCCTTTTTGAAAGTGTGTCACAATTTTTCACACCCCTTTTTGAAAGTGTGTCAAAATTTTTCACACCCCTTTTTGAAAGTGTGTCACAATTTTTCACACCCCTTTTTGAAAGTGTGTCAACATTTTTCACACCCCTTTTTGAAAGTGTGTCAAAATTTCTCACACCCCTTTTTGAAAGTGTGTCAACATTTTTCACACCCCTTTTTGAAAGTGTGTCACAATTTTTCACACCCCTTTTTGAAAGTGTGTCAACATTTTTCACACCCCTTTTTGAAAGTGTGTCAACATTTTTCACACCCCTTTTTGAAAGTGTGTCACCATTTTTCACACCCCTTTTTGAAAGTGTGTCTAAATTTTTCACACTCCTTTTTGAAAGTGTGTGTCACAATTTTTCACACCCCTTTTTGAAAGTGTGTCACAATTTGTCACACCCCTTTTTGAAAGTGTGTCAAAATTTTTCACACCCCTTTTTGAAAGTGTGTCACAATTTTTCACACCCCTTTTTGAAAGTGTGTCACAATTTTTCACACCCCTTTTTGAAAGTGTGTCAAAATTTTTCACACCCCTTTTTGAAAGTGTGTCAACATTTTTCACACCCCTTTTTGAAAGTGTGTCAAAATTCTTCACACCCCTTTTTGAAAGTGTGTCAAAATTTTTCACACCCCTTTTTGAAACTGTGTCACAATTTTTCACACCCCTTTTTGAAAGTGTGTCAACATTTTTCACACCCCTTTTTGAAAGTGTGTCAAAATTTTTCACACCCCCTTTTTGACAGTGTGTCACAATTTTTCACACCTCTTTTTGAAAGTGTGTCAAAATTTTTCACACCCCTTTATGAAAGTGTGTCACAATTTTTCACACCCCTTTTTGAAAGTGTGTCACAATTTTTCACACCCCTTTTTGAAAGTGTGTCAACATTTTTCACACCCCTTTTTGAAAGTGTGTCAACATTTTTCACACCCCTTCTTGAAAGTGTGTCAAAATTTTTCACACCCCTTTTTGAAAGTGTGTCAACATTTTTCACACCCCTTTTTGAAAGTGTGTCACAATTTTTCACATCCCTTTTTGAAAGTGTGTCAACATTTTTCACACCCCTTTTTGAAAGTGTGTCAAAATTTTTCACACCCCTTTTTGAAAGTGTGTCAACATTTTTCACACCCCTTTTTGAAAGTGTGTCAAAATTTTTCACACCCCCTTTTTGACAGTGTGTCACAATTTTTCACACCTCTTTTTGAAAGTGTGTCAAAATTTTTCACACCCCTTTTTGAAAGTGTGTCACAATTTTTCACACCCCTTTTTGAAAGTGTGTCACAATTTTTCACACCCCTTTTTGAAAGTGTGTCAACATTTTTCACACCCCTTTTTGAAAGTGTGTCAACATTTTTCACACCCCTTCTTGAAAGTGTGTCAAAATTTTTCACACCCCTTTTTGAAAGTGTGTCAACATTTTTCACACCCCTTTTTGAAAGTGTGTCACAATTTTTCACACCCCTTTTTGAAAGTGTGTCAACATTTTTCACACCCCTTTTTGAAAGTGTGTCAAAATTTTTCACACCCCTTTTTGAAAGTGTGTCAACATTTTTCACACCCCTTTTTGAAAGTGTGTCAAAATTTTTCACACCCCTTTTTGAAAGTGTGTCAAAATTTTTCACACCGCTTTTTGAAAGTGTGTCAAAATTTTTCACACCCCTTTTTGAAAGTGTGTCACAATTTTTCACACCCCTTTTTGAAAGTGTGTCAACATTTTTCACACCCCTTTTTAAAAGTGTGTCAAAATTTTTCACACCCCTTTTTGAAAGTGTGTCACAATTTTTCACACCCCTTTTTGAAAGTGTGTCACAATTTTTCACACCCCTTTTTGAAAGTGTGTCAACATTTTTCACACCCCTTTTTGAAAGTGTGTCAAAATTTTTCACACCCCTTTTTGAAAGTGTGTCACAATTTTTCACACCCCTATTTGAAAGTGTGTCAACATTTTTCACACCCCTTTTTGAAAGTGTGTCAAAATTTTTCACGACTCATTTTGAAAGTGTGTCAACATTTTTCACACCCCTTTTTGAAAGTGTGTCACAATTTTTCACACCCCTTTTTGAAAGTGTGTCAAAATTTTTCACACCCCTTTATGAAAGTGTGTCACAATTTTTCACACCCCTTTTTGAAAGTGTGTCACAATTTTTCACACCCCTTTTTGAAAGTGTGTCAACATTTTTCACACCCCTTTTTGAAAGTGTGTCAAAATTTTTCACACCCCTTTTTGAAAGTGTGTCACAATTTTTCACACCCCTATTTGCAAGTGTGTCAAAATTTTTCACACCCCTTTTTGAAAGTGTGTCAAAATTTTTCACACCCCTTTTTGAAAGTGTGTCACAATTTTTCACACCCCTTTTTGAAAGTGTGTCAACATTTTTCACACCCCTTTTTGAAAGTGTGTCTAAATTTTTCACACCCCTTTTTGAAAGTGTGTCAACATTTTTCACACCCCTTTTTGAAAGTGTGTCAACATTTTTCACACCCCTTTTTGAAAGTGTGTCTAAATTTTTCACACCCCTTTTTGAAAGTGTGTCAACATTTTTCACACCCCTTTTTGAAAGTGTGTCACAATTTTTCACACCCCTTTTTGAAAGTGTGTCACAATTTTTCACACCCCTCTTTGAATGTGTGTCAAAATTTTTCACACCCCTTTTTGAAAGTGTGTCAAAATTTTTCACACCCCCTTTTTGAAAGTGTGTCACAATTTTTCACACCCCTTTTTGAAAGTGTGTCACAATTTTTCACACCCCTTTTTGAAAGTGTGTCAACATTTTTCACACCCCTTTTTGAAAGTGTGTCACAATTTTTCACACCCCTTTTTGAAAGTGTGTCAACATTTTTCACACCCCTTTTTGAAAGTGTGTCAAAATTTTTCACACCCCTTTTTGAAAGTGTGTCAACATTTCTCACACCCCTTTTTGAAAGTGTGTCTAAATTTTTCACACTCCTTTTTGAAAGTGTGTGTCACAATTTTTCACACCCCTTTTTGAAAGTGTGTCACAATTTGTCACACCCCTTTTTGAAAGTGTGTCAAAATTTTTCACACCCCTTTTTGAAAGTGTGTCACAATTTTTCACACCCCTTTTTGAAAGTGTGTCACAATTTTTCACACCCCTTTTTGAAAGTGTGTCAAAATTTTTCACACCCCTTTTTGAAAGTGTGTCAACATTTTTCACACCCCTTTTTGAAAGTGTGTTAAAATTCTTCACACCCCTTTTTGAAAGTGTGTCAAAATTTTTCACACCCCTTTTTGAAACTGTGTCACAATTTTTCACACCCCTTTTTGAAAGTGTGTCAACATTTTTCACACCCCTTTTTGAAAGTGTGTCAAAATTTTTCACACCCCCTTTTTGACAGTGTGTCACAATTTTTCACACCTCTTTTTGAAAGTGTGTCAAAATTTTTCACACCCCTTTATGAAAGTGTGTCACAATTTTTCACACCCCTTTTTGAAAGTGTGTCAACATTTTTCACACCCCTTCTTGAAAGTGTGTCAAAATTTTTCACACCCCTTTTTGAAAGTGTGTCAACATTTTTCACACCCCTTTTTGAAAGTGTGTCACAATTTTTCACACCCCTTTCTGAAAGTGTGTCAACATTTTTCACACCCCTTTTTGAAAGTGTGTCAACATTTTTCACACCCCTTTTTGAAAGTGTGTCACAATTTTTCACACCCCTTTTTGAAAGTGTGTCAACATTTTTCACACCCCTTTTTGAAAGTGTGTCAAAATTTTTCACACCCCTTTTTGAAAGTGTGTCAACATTTTTCACACCCCTTTTTGAAAGTGTGTCAAAATTTTTCACACCCCTTTTTGAAAGTGTGTCAAAATTGTTCACACCCCTTTTTGAAAGTGTGTCAAAATTTTTCACACCCCTTTTTGAAAGTGTGTCAAAATTTTTCACACCCCTTTTTGAAAGTGTGTCACAATTTTTCACACCCCTTTTTGAAAGTGTGTCAACATTTTTCACACCCCTTTTTAAAAGTGTGTCAAAATTTTTCACACCCCTTTTTGAAAGTGTGTCACAATTTTTCACACCCCTTTTTGAAAGTGTGTCACAATTTTTCACACCCCTTTTTGAAAGTGTGTCAACACTTTTCACACCCCTTTTTGAAAGTGTGTCACAATTTTTCATACCCCTTTTTGAAAGTGTGTCACAATTTTTCACACCCCTTTTTGAAAGTGTGTCAACATTTTTCACACCCCTTTTTGAAAGTGTGTCACAATTTTTCACACCCCTTTTTGAAAGTGTGTCAACATTTTTCACACCCCTTTTTGAAAGTGTGTCAAAATTTTTCACACCCCTTTTTGAAAGTGTGTCAACATTTTTCACACCCCTTTTTGAAAGTGTGTCAAAATTTTTCACACCCCTTTTTGAAAGTGTGTCAAAATTTTTCACACCCCTTTTTGAAAGTGTGTCAAAATTTTTCACACCCCTTTTTGAAAGTGTGTCACAATTTTTCACACCCCTTTTTGAAAGTGTGTCAACATTTTTCACACCCCTTTTTAAAAGTGTGTCAAAATTTTTCACACCCCTTTTTGAAAGTGTGTCACAATTTTTCACACCCCTTTTTGAAAGTGTGTCACAATTTTTCACACCCCTTTTTGAAAGTGTGTCAACATTTTTCACACCCCTTTTTGAAAGTGTGTCAAAATTTTTCACACCCCTTTTTGAAAGTGTGTCACAATTTTTCACACCCCTATTTGAAAGTGTGTCAACATTTTTCACACCCCTTTTTGAAAGTGTGTCAAAATTTTTCACGCCCCATTTTGAAAGTGTGTCAACATTTTTTTTTATTTATTTATTTATTTATTTATTTATTTATGGTAAATTCAATACAACAAGAACAAGTCTTATTTTACAGTATTGGTTAGTAAGTTGTTATAATGGTTACAAAACAATATAAGAATGAAAATAGAAACATAATTAATTTCAGACCAAAAAGTTAAACTATATTAATATAACAATTCTCAATAAAATAATATTTAAACAAATATAACAAGGAAGGCAAATATAACATGGAATAATTAAAAAAAAGAACTACTACGCAAAGTGCTTAAATATGGCAGTTTTAAAATGGCTTGCATTGGATATTAACTGTAATTGTGGGGGTAGTTGGCTCCAAAGACGAATGGAGTTAATGAAAAAGTGTTGCTCAGAGGCAGCTTTGGTATATTTTATACAATTTATCTTTTTTCCCCTATTAGACCTAGAAAATTGTATTCTCTGATACAAATAGGATGGTTGCTGATTATAAATGATTCTATGCAAGAGCAGTAGTACTCGGCACTTTAGTAAATTATCAAAGGTGATGTTATAAATTTGTTTGGCGTAATGTGATATGCTACTATTTCTCTTGATGCCAAATACATATCGCGCAATACTATTAAAAGTCACATTTAGCCTTCGTCTACTAGCGGCATCACAACTAGCAAACAACTCACAACCGTAAATTAGAGTCGGCAATAAGTATGTTTTGGCTAAAAGCATCCGGATATGGGTTGGTGTGAAATATTGAGTCATCCAAAGATTGCGAAGCATAGCAAACGTTTTCCCGCAATTAGCTTTAATATGATCCGACCAATTAAGTTGCTTGTTGAGAATTACTCCTAGATTTTTAGCAGTCTCAACAATGTTTATATTTATATTATCAATATGTATTGGTGGAAGATATGTCAGAAAAGTTTTTGGTTGTCCGATAATTAAAACCGCGGATTTCTTGGGGTTTAGGCTCAGTCCATTCGCAGATGCCCATAAGTGAATATTACGTAAGTCCTGGTTTATTGAATGTATACAATTAGGCGCATCATCCACTCCACAACTAATGTATAGCTGTACATCATCAGCATACATATGTACTCGACAATGTTCTACATGCAATGGAAGATCATTAGCATATATGGAGTATAAGAGTGGACCAAGTATGGAGCCCTGTGGTACACCCCTTGGCGTTGAACAACTTCTCGACATGTTCGAGCTATGATAAACACTTTGGCTCCTATTACCTAAGTAAGATGATAATAATTTTAACGCAGTTGGGGAAAAGTTGCACATATGTTTTAACTTATGAAGTAAGATAGAATGATGCACTGTGTCAAATGCTTTAGAATGGTCAAGCAGTATAAGAAACGACATGGTATGACGTTTATCAACCTGAAGTCGGATTTCTTCAGTCACATCAACTAAAGCACTAATGCAGCTATGCTTGGGTCTAAAACCAGATTGCCTTTCATTAAGCAAGGAGTTGGTATGTAAGTGACGGCTTATCTGCGTATATATTAATTTCTCAAAAACCTTTGACAAATACGGCAAGATGGCAATCGGCCGGAAACTCTTGTCTGGTTTTAAAATGGGAACAATTTTGGCATGTTTCCACATAGATGGAAACGTAGAAGTGGTAACTATCGTATTAAACAAATGGGTAAAATAAGCGAGTGTGTAAGGTAATGTAATCCTAACAAACTTTGGATGCATTCCATCATAACCAACAGCATTAGATTTTACATTAAGAAAGGACTCCAGTACCTCCTCTCGACTGAAGTTTATAAAATTGAACTCAGGTGTTTGTTGTCGACCCAGAATTACGTTGTCATAATAATTAATGTTTATAGGTGGCATGGGAATATTCGAGAATTGACGATTCACTTCGTCGACATCTATTATCTCCGCGTCTGCATTGCCACTATTGACCAAACCCATCCTATGAATTTCTCTCCATTTTCTTTTCGAGTCAATACATATTCGAAACTTATTTTCATAAAACAAAGACTTGGAATTTCTTATCTTCGCATTTACGGCAGATCTTGCAGATTTAAAATTCTCATAAAGCTCCGGTGTTTTAAACCGTTTCCATCTGGAGTACGCATGATTTCTGATGTCAATTAGAGACTTTACCTCAGAAGTAAACCAAGGTTTACTATCCCGTAGGGATTTCGATTTTATTCGAACATATTTATCATAAAGATATCGTAGATTGCTATTAAAAAAATTCAATTGGTCATCAACATCAGAGTTTAGGAACACATGATTCCAATCCAGAGATAATAATTCAGTACCAAGAGACTGAAAGTCTATATTCTCGAAGTCTCTGTATTGAAAATTTCCTGTTTGAGCACCCCTTAGAGGGTCAAAATCATAAGATATAAACAGTAAATCATGTCGTGAAAACATTGATGCAGATAGTTGGTCAAAGAGCAGCAAGCGAAACACGTTATTGGTGAAGCAAAGGTCAAGTAAAGTGCTTGATGTGGACGTAAAATGGGTAGGAATTCTCTTGTTGGCTAGGTTTAGACCAATGGAGTTCATGTCCTCTACTAAACTATCATCCTCCAAAATATTGGCATTAAAATCACCAGTCAAAATCACATGGTTACATCCAAGAGTGTAAGTACTCAGCATTTCCAACATTTGGTTCGTATTGATGGTTCTATTAGGTCTATAGATTGTACCCAATAAGAGTTTATCACCGTTGTTATAAATTTCCACTAGGATGTACTCAATACTGTCACCAGCACCATTCTTGACAATCTCTCTGCATGTAATGCTAGCTTTTACGTACACAGCAACACCACCACCATTTGTTGTCCTATCGGAACGAAATAGTCGATATCCATTTAAATTATATATACTGCTACTAACATCCGTAAAGAACCAAGTTTCTGAGATGCATATGACATCAATTTTCGAATCTTCAAAAATTAAACGGAACTCGTCCATTTTATTGTTCAAACTCTGAGCATTAATATGGCATATCTTAAGTCCAAGATCATTTTTACATAGAATCCTAAGCATAATTTTCAGATTTTCTCTAGAGCCAACCCTCGTTTCATTAAGATCCAGTATCATGGTATTTATAAATTTTCCTAACAATGCAAGCAAAAATAGAGTCTTCAAAAAGCACAATACATAGTATAATTACAAAATAAAAACAAATAAAAACAAATATTTTGGTATTAACATAACACCCATTTTTCACACCCCTTTTTGAAAGTGTGTCAAAATTTTGCACACCCCTTTATGAAAGTGTGTCACAATTTTTCACACCCCTTTTTGAAAGTGTGTCACAATTTTTCACACCCCTTTTTGAAAGTGTGTCAACATTTTTCACACCCCTTTTTGAAAGTGTGTCAAAATTTTTCACACCCCTTTTTGAAAGTGTGTCACAATTTTTCACAACCCTATTTGAAAGTGTGTCAAAATTTTTCACACCCCTTTTTGAAAGTGTGTCAAAATTTTTCACACCCCTTTTTGAAAGTGTGTCACAATTTTTCACACCCCTTTTTGAAAGTGTGTCACAATTTTTCACACCCCTTTTTGAAAGTGTGTCACAATTTTTCACACCCCTTTTTGAAAGTGTGTCAACATTTTTCACACCCCTTTTTGAAAGTGTGTCAAAATTTTTCACACCCCTTTTTGAAAGTGTGTCAACATTTTTCACACCCCTTTTTGAAAGTGTGTCTAAATTTTTCACACTCCTTTTTGAAAGTGTGTGTCACAATTTTTCACACCCCTTTTTGAAAGTGTGTCACAATTTTTCACACCCCTTTTTGAAAGTGTGTCAACATTTTTCACACCCCTTTTTGAAAGTGTGTCACAATTTTTCACACCCCTTTTTGAAAGTGTGTCAACATTTTTCACACCCCTTTTTAAAAGTGTGTCAAAATTTTTCACACCCCTTTTTGAAAGTGTGTCACAATTTTTCACACCCCTTTTTGAAAGTGTGTCACAATTTTTCACACCCCTTTTTGAAAGTGTGTCAACACTTTTCACACCCCTTTTTGAAAGTGTGTCACAATTTTTCACACCCCCTTTTTGAAAGTGTGTCACAATTTTTTCACACCCCTTTTTGAAAGTGTGTCAACATTTTTCACACCCCTTTTTGAAAGTGTGTCACAATTTTTCACACCCCTTTTTGAAAGTGTGTCAACATTTTTCACACCGCTTTTTGAAAGTGTGTCAAAATTTTTCACACCCCTTTTTGAAAGTGTGTCAACATTTTTCACACCCCTTTTTGAAAGTGTGTCAAAATTTTTCACACCCCTTTTTGAAAGTGTGTCAAAATTTTTCACACCCCTTTTTGAAAGTGTGTCAAAATTTTTCACACCCCCTTTTGAAAGTGTGTCACAATTTTTCACACCCCTTTTTGAAAGTGTGTCAACATTTTTCACACCCCTTTTTAAAAGTGTCTCAAAATTTTTCACACCCCTTTTTGAAAGTGTGTCACAATTTTTCACACCCCTTTTTGAAAGTGTGTCACAATTTTTCACACCCCTTTTTGAAAGTGTGTCAACATTTTTCACACCCCTTTTTGAAAGTGTGTCAAAATTTTTCACACCCCTTTTTGAAAGTGTGTCAACATTTTTCACACCCCTTTTTGAAAGTGTGTCAAAATTTTTCACACCCCTTTTTGAAAGTGTGTCACAATTTTTCACACCCCTTTTTGAAAGTGTGTCAACATTTTTCACACCCCTTTTTAAAAGTGTGTCAAAATTTTTCACATCCCTTTTTGAAAGTGTGTCACAATTTTTCACACCCCTTTTTGAAAGTGTGTCACAATTTTTCACACCCCTTTTTGAAAGTGTGTCAACATTTTTCACACCCCTTTTTGAAAGTGTGTCAAAATTTTTCACACCCCTTTTTGAAAGTGTGTCACAATTTTTCACACCCCTATTTGAAAGTGTGTCAACATTTTTCACACCCCTTTTTGAAAGTGTGTCAAAATTTTTCACGCCCCATTTTGAAAGTGTGTCAACATTTTTCACACCCCTTTTTGAAAGTGTGTCAAAATTTTGCACACCCCTTTATGAAAGTGTGTCACAATTTTTCACACCCCTTTTTGAAAGTGTGTCACAATTTTTCACACCCCTTTTTGAAAGTGTGTCAACATTTTTCACACCCCTTTTTGAAAGTGTGTCAAAATTTTTCACACCCCTTTTTGAAAGTGTGTCACAATTTTTCACAACCCTATTTGAAAGTGTGTCAAAATTTTTCACACCCCTTTTTGAAAGTGTGTCAAAATTTTTCACACCCCTTTTTGAAAGTGTGTCACAATTTTTCACACCCCTTTTTGAAAGTGTGTCAACATTTTTCACACCCCTTTTTGAAAGTGTGTCAAAATTTTTCACACCCCTTTTTGAAAGTGTGTCAACATTTTTCACACCCCTTTTTGAAAGTGTGTCACAATTTTTCACACCCCTTTCTGAAAGTGTGTCAACATTTTTCACACCCCTTTTTGAAAGTGTGTCAACATTTTTCACACCCCTTTTTGAAAGTGTGTCACAATTTTTCACACCCCTTTTTGAAAGTGTGTCAACATTTTTCACACCCCTTTTTGAAAGTGTGTCAAAATTTTTCACACCCCTTTTTGAAAGTGTGTCAACATTTTTCACACCCCTTTTTGAAAGTGTGTCAAAATTTTTCACACCCCTTTTTGAAAGTGTGTCAAAATTGTTCACACCCCTTTTTGAAAGTGTGTCAAAATTTTTCACACCCCTTTTTGAAAGTGTGTCAAAATTTTTCACACCCCTTTTTGAAAGTGTGTCACAATTTTTCACACCCCTTTTTGAAAGTGTGTCAACATTTTTCACACCCCTTTTTAAAAGTGTGTCAAAATTTTTCACACCCCTTTTTGAAAGTGTGTCACAATTTTTCACACCCCTTTTTGAAAGTGTGTCACAATTTTTCACACCCCTTTTTGAAAGTGTGTCAACACTTTTCACACCCCTTTTTGAAAGTGTGTCACAATTTTTCACACCCCTTTTTGAAAGTGTGTCACAATTTTTCACACCCCTTTTTGAAAGTGTGTCAACATTTTTCACACCCCTTTTTGAAAGTGTGTCACAATTTTTCACACCCCTTTTTGAAAGTGTGTCAACATTTTTCACACCCCTTTTTGAAAGTGTGTCAAAATTTTTCACACCCCTTTTTGAAAGTGTGTCAACATTTTTCACACCCCTTTTTGAAAGTGTGTCAAAATTTTTCACACCCCTTTTTGAAAGTGTGTCAAAATTTTTCACACCCCTTTTTGAAAGTGTGTCAAAATTTTTCACACCCCTTTTTGAAAGTGTGTCACAATTTTTCACACCCCTTTTTGAAAGTGTGTCAACATTTTTCACACCCCTTTTTAAAAGTGTGTCAAAATTTTTCACACCCCTTTTTGAAAGTGTGTCACAATTTTTCACACCCCTTTTTGAAAGTGTGTCACAATTTTTCACACCCCTTTTTGAAAGTGTGTCAACATTTTTCACACCCCTTTTTGAAAGTGTGTCAAAATTTTTCACACCCCTTTTTGAAAGTGTGTCACAATTTTTCACACCCCTATTTGAAAGTGTGTCAACATTTTTCACACCCCTTTTTGAAAGTGTGTCAAAATTTTTCACGCCCCATTTTGAAAGTGTGTCAACATTTTTCACACCCCTTTTTGAAAGTGTGTCAAAATTTTGCACACCCCTTTATGAAAGTGTGTCACAATTTTTCACACCCCTTTTTGAAAGTGTGTCACAATTTTTCACACCCCTTTTTGAAAGTGTGTCAACATTTTTCACACCCCTTTTTGAAAGTGTGTCAAAATTTTTCACACCCCTTTTTGAAAGTGTGTCACAATTTTTCACAACCCTATTTGAAAGTGTGTCAAAATTTTTCACACCCCTTTTTGAAAGTGTGTCACAATTTTTCACACCCCTTTTTGAAAGTGTGTCAACATTTTTCACACCCCTTTTTGAAAGTGTGTCTAAATTTTTCACACCCCTTTTTGAAAGTGTGTCAACATTTTTCACACCCCTTTTTGAAAGTGTGTCAACATTTTTCACACCCCTTTTTGAAAGTGTGTCTAAATTTTTCACACCCCTTTTTGAAAGTGTGTCACAATTTTTCACACCCCTTTTTGAAAGTGTGTCACAATTTTTCACACCCCTTTTTGAAAGTGTGTCAACATTTTTCACACCCCTTTTTGAAAGTGTGTCAAAATTTTTCACACCCCTTTTTGAAAGTGTGTCAACATTTTTCACACCCCTTTTTGAAAGTGTGTCTAAATTTTTCACACTCCTTTTTGAAAGTGTGTGTCACAATTTTTCACACCCCTTTTTGAAAGTGTGTCACAATTTTTCACACCCCTTTTTGAAAGTGTGTCAAAATTTTTCACACCCCTTTTTGAAAGTGTGTCACAATTTTTCACACCCCTTTTTGAAAGTGTGTCACAATTTTTCACACCCCTTTTTGAAAGTGTGTCAAAATTTTTCACACCCCTTTTTGAAAGTGTGTCAACATTTTTCACACCCCTTTTTGAAAGTGTGTCAAAATTCTTCACACCCCTTTTTGAAAGTGTGTCAAAATTTTTCACACCCCTTTTTGAAACTGTGTCACAATTTTTCACACCCCTTTTTGAAAGTGTGTCAACATTTTTCACACCCCTTTTTGAAAGTGTGTCAAAATTTTTCACACCCCCTTTTTGACAGTGTGTCAAAATTTTTCAAACCCCTTTTTGAAAGTGTGTAAAAATTTTTCACACCCCTTTTTGAAAGTGTGTCACAATTTTTCACACCCCTTTTTGAAAGTGTGTCAACATTTTTCACACCCCTTTTTGAAAGTGTGTCAAAATTTTTCACACCCCTTTGTCAAAATTTTTCACACCCCTTTTCGAAAGTGTGTCACAATTTTTCACACCCCTTTTTAAAAGTGTGTCACAATTTTTCACACCCCTTTTTGAAAGTGTGTCAACATTTTTCACACCCGTTTTTGAAAGTGTGTCACAATTTTTCACACCCCTTTTTGAAAGTGTGTCAAAATTTTTCACACCCCTTTTTGAAAGTGTGTCAAAATTTTGCACACCCCTTTTTGTAAGTGTGTCAAAATTTTTCACACCCCTTTTTGAAAGTGTGTCAACATTTTTCACACCCCTTTTTGAAAGTGTGTCAAAATTTTTCACACCCCTTTTTGAAAGTGTGTCAAAATTTTTCACACCCCTTTTTGAAAGTGTGTCAAAATTTTTCACACCCCTTTTTGAAAGTGTGTCAAAATTTTTCACACCCCTTTTTGAAAGTGTGTCAAAATTTTTCACACCCCTTTTTGAAAGTGTGTCAACATTTTTCACACCCCTTTTTGAAAGTGTGTCAAAATTTTTCACACCCCTTTGTCAAAATTTTCACACCCCTTTTTGAAAGTGTGTCAAAATTTTTCACACCCCTTTTTGAAAGTGTGTCACAATTTTTCACACCCCTTTTTGAAAGTGTGTCAAAATTTTTCACACCCCTTTGTCAAAATTTTTCACACCCATTTTTGAAAGTGTGTCAAAATTTTTCACACCCCTTTTTGAAAGTGTGTCACAATTTTTCACACCCCTTTTTGAAAGAGTGTCAACATTTTTCACACCCCTTTTTGAAAGTGTGTCAAAATTTTTCACACCCCTTTTTGAAAGTGTGTCACAATTTTTCACACCCCTTTTTAAAAGTGTGTCACAATTTTTCACACCCCTTTTTGAAAGTGTGTCAAAATTTTTCACACCCCTTTGTCAAAATTTTTCACACCCATTTTTGAAAGTGTGTCAAAATTTTTCACACCCCTTTTTGAAAGTGTGTCACAATTTTTCACACCCCTTTTTGAAAGAGTGTCAACATTTTTCACACCCCTTTTTGAAAGTGTGTCAAAATTTTTCACACCCCTTTTTGAAAGTGTGTCACAATTTTTCACACCCCTTTTTAAAAGTGTGTCACAATTTTTCACACCCCTTTTTGAAAGTGTGTCAACATTTTTCACACCCGTTTTTGAAAGTGTGTCAACATTTTTCACACCCCTTTTTGAAAGTGTGTCACAATTTTTCACACCCCTTTTTGAAAGTGTGTCAAAATTTTTCACACCCCTTTTTGAAAGTGTGTCAAAATTTTGCACACCCCTTTTTGTAAGTGTGTCAAAATTTTTCACACCCCTTTTTGAAAGTGTGTCAACATTTTTCACACCCCTTTTTGAAAGTGTGTCAAAATTTTTCACACCCCTTTTTGAAAGTGTGTCAAAAATTTTCACACCCCTTTTTGAAAGTGTGTCAAAATTTTTCACACCCCTTTTTGAAAGTGTGTCAAAATTTTTCACACCCCTTTTTGAAAGTGTGTCAACATTTTTCACACCACTTTTTGAAAGTGTGTCAAAATTTTTCACACCCCTTTGTCAAAATTTTCACACCCCTTTTTGAAAGTGTGTCAAAATTTTTCACACCCCTTTTTGAAAGTGTGTCACAATTTTTCACACCCCTTTTTGAAAGTGTGTCAAAATTTTTCACACCCCTTTGTCAAAATTTTTCACACCCATTTTTGAAAGTGTGTCAAAATTTTTCACACCCCTTTTTGAAAGTGTGTCACAATTTTTCACACCCCTTTTTGAAAGTGTGTCAAAATTTTGCACACCCCTTTTTGAAAGTGTCACAATTTTTCACACCCCTTTTTGAAAGTGTGTCAACATTTTTCACACCCCTTTTTGAAAGTGTGTCAACATTTTTCACACCCCTTTTTGAAAGTGTGAACATTTTTCACACCCCTTTTTGAAAGTGTGTCACAATTTTTCACACCCCTTTTTGAAAGTGTGTCACAATTTTTCACACCCCTTTTTGAAAGTGTGTCAAAATTTTTCACACCCCTTTTTGAAAGTGTGTCAAAATTTTTCACACCCCCTTTTTGAAAGTGTGTCACAATTTTTCACACCCCTTTTTGAAAGTGTGTCAAAATTTTTTACACCCATTTTGAAAGTGTGTCAAACTTTTTCACACCCCTTTTTGAAAGTGTGTCACAATTTTTCACACCCCTTTTTGAAACTGTGTCAACATTTTTCACACCCCTTTTTGAAAGTGTGTCAACATTTTTCACACCCCTTTTTGAAAGTGTGTCACAATTTTTCACACCCCTTTTTGAAAGTGTGTCACAATTTTTCACACCCCTTTTTGAAAGTGTGTCAAAATTTTTCACACCCCTTTTTGAAAGTGTGTCAAAATTTTTCACACCCCCTTTTTGAAAGTGTGTCACAATTTTTCACACCCCTTTTTGAAAGTGTGTCAAAATTTTTCACACCCATTTTGAAAGTGTGTCAAAATTTTTCACACCCCTTTTTGAAAGTGTGTCAAAATTTTTCACACCCCTTTTTGACAGTGTGTCACAATTTTTCACACCCATTTTTGAAAGTGTGTCAACATTTTTCACACCCCTTTTTGAAAGTGTGTCAACATTTTTCACACCCCTTTTTGAAAGTGTGTCACAATGTTTCACACCCCTTCTTGAAAGTGTGTCACAATTTTTCACACCCCTTTTTGAAAGTGTGTCAAAATTTTTCACACCCCTTTTTGAAAGTGTGTCAAAATTTTTCACACCCCTTTTTGACAGTGTGTCACAATTTTTCACACCCCTTTTTGAAAAGATTGCAAAATTTTTCACACCCCTTTTTGAAAGTGTGTCACAATTTTTCACACCCCTTTTTGAAAGTGTGTCAACATTTTTCACACCCCTTTTTGAAAGTGTGTCAAAATTTTTCACACCCCTTTTTGAAAGTGTGTCAAAATTTTTCACACCCCTTTTTGAAAGTGTGTCAAAATTTTTCACACCCCTTTGTCAAAATTTTTCACACCCCTTTTGGAAAGTGTGTCACAATTTTTCACACCCCTTTTTAAAAGTGTGTCACAATTTTTCACACCGCTTTTTGAAAGTGTGTCAACATTTTTCACACCCGTTTTTGAAAGTGTGTCAACATTTTTCACACCCCTTTTTGAAAGTGTGTCACAATTTTTCACACCCCTTTTTGAAAGTGTGTCAAAATTTTTCACACCCCTTTTTGAAAGTGTGTCAAAATTTTGCACACCCCTTTTTGTAAGTGTGTCAAAATTTTTCACACCCCTTTTTGAAAGTGTGTCAACATTTTTCACACCCCTTTTTGAAAGTGTGTCAAAATTTTTACACCCCTTTTTGAAAGTGTGTCAAAATTTTTCACACCCCTTTTTGAAAGTGTGTCCCAATTTTTCACACCCCTTTTTGAAAGTGTGTCACAATTTTTCACACCCCTTTTTGAAAGTGTGTCAAAATTTTTCAC
This sequence comes from Sarcophaga rosellei, assembly GCA_930367235.1. Classification (NCBI taxonomy): domain Eukaryota; kingdom Metazoa; phylum Arthropoda; class Insecta; order Diptera; family Sarcophagidae; genus Sarcophaga; species Sarcophaga rosellei. The sequence goes on from OV884019.1 coordinate 36,118,361, forward strand.
ACCCCTTTTTGAAAGTGAGTCACAATTTTTCACACCCCTTTTTGAAAGTGTGTCAACATTTTTCACACCCCTTTTTGAAAGTGTGTCAAAATTTTTCACACCCCTTTTTGAAAGTGTGTCAAAATTTTTCACACCCCTTTTTGAAAGTGTGTCACAATTTTTCACACCCCTTTTTGAAAGTGTGTCACAATTTTTCACACCCCTTTTTGAAAGTGTGTCAAAATTTTTCACACCCCTTTTTGAAAGTGTGTCAACATTTTTCACACCCCTTTTTGAAAGCGTGTCAAAATTTTTCACACCCCTTTTTGAAAGTGTGTCAAAATTTTTCACACCCCTTTTTGAAAGTGTGTCAACATTTTTCACACCCCTTTTTGAAAGTGTGTCAAAATTTTTCACACCCCTTTTTGAAAGTGTGTCAACATTTTTCACACCCCTTTTTGAAAGTGTGTCAAAATTTTTCACACCCCTTTTTGAAAGTGTGTCAACATTTTTCACACCCCTTTTTGAAAGTGTGTCAAAATTTTTCACACCCCTTTTTGAAAGTGTGTCACAATTTTTCACACCCCTTTTTGAAAGTGTGTCACAGTTTTTCACACCCCTTTTTGAAAGTGTGTCACAATTTTTCACACCCCTTTTTGAAAGTGTGTCAAAATTTTTCACACCCCTTTTTGAAAGTGTGTCAAAATTTTTCACACCCCTTTTTGAAAGTGTGTCACAATTTTTCACACCTCTTTTTGAAAGTGTGTCAACATTTTTCACACCCCTTTTTGAAAGTGTGTCAACATTTTTCACACCCCTTTTTGAAAGTGTGTCACAATTTTTCACACCCCTTTTTGAAAGTGTGTCAAAATTTTTCACACCCCTTTTTGAAAGTGTGTCAACATATTTCACACCCCTTTTTGAAAGTGTGTCAAAATTTTTCACACCCCTTTGTCAAAATTTTTCACACCCCTTTGTCAAAATTTTTCACACCCCTTTTTAAAGTGTGTCAACATTTTTCACACCCCTTTTTGAAAGTGTGTCACAATTTTTCACACCCCTTTTTGAAAGTGTGTCAACATTTTTCACACCCCTTTTTGAAAGTGTGTCTAAATTTTTCACACCCCTTTTTGAAAGTGTGTCAACATTTTTCACACCCCTTTTTGAAAGTGTGTCAACATTTTTCACACCCCTTTTTGAAAGTGTGTCTAAATTTTTCACACCCCTTTTTGAAAGTGTGTCACAATTTTTCACACCCCTTTTTGAAAGTGTGTCACAATTTTTCACACCCCTTTTTGAAAGTGTGTCAACATTTTTCACACCCCTTTTTGAAAGTGTGTCAAAATTTTTCACACCCCTTTTTGAAAGTGTGTCAACATTTTTCACACCCCTTTTTGAAAGTGTGTCTAAATTTTTCACACTCCTTTTTGAAAGTGTGTGTCACAATTTTTCACACCCCTTTTTGAAAGTGTGTCACAATTTTTCACACCCCTTTTTGAAAGTGTGTCAAAATTTTTCACACCCCTTTTTGAAAGTGTGTCACAATTTTTCACACCCCTTTTTGAAAGTGTGTCACAATTTTTCACACCCCTTTTTGAAAGTGTGTCAAAATTTTTCACACCCCTTTTTGAAAGTGTGTCAACATTTTTCACACCCCTTTTTGAAAGTGTGTCAAAATTCTTCACACCCCTTTTTGAAAGTGTGTCAAAATTTTTCACACCCCTTTTTGAAACTGTGTCACAATTTTTCACACCCCTTTTTGAAAGTGTGTCAACATTTTTCACACCCCTTTTTGAAAGTGTGTCAAAATTTTTCACACCCCCTTTTTGACAGTGTGTCAAAATTTTTCAAACCCCTTTTTGAAAGTGTGTAAAAATTTTTCACACCCCTTTTTGAAAGTGTGTCACAATTTTTCACACCCCTTTTTGAAAGTGTGTCAACATTTTTCACACCCCTTTTTGAAAGTGTGTCAAAATTTTTCACACCCCTTTGTCAAAATTTTTCACACCCCTTTTCGAAAGTGTGTCACAATTTTTCACACCCCTTTTTAAAAGTGTGTCACAATTTTTCACACCCCTTTTTGAAAGTGTGTCAACATTTTTCACACCCGTTTTTGAAAGTGTGTCACAATTTTTCACACCCCTTTTTGAAAGTGTGTCAAAATTTTTCACACCCCTTTTTGAAAGTGTGTCAAAATTTTGCACACCCCTTTTTGTAAGTGTGTCAAAATTTTTCACACCCCTTTTTGAAAGTGTGTCAACATTTTTCACACCCCTTTTTGAAAGTGTGTCAAAATTTTTCACACCCCTTTTTGAAAGTGTGTCAAAATTTTTCACACCCCTTTTTGAAAGTGTGTCAAAATTTTTCACACCCCTTTTTGAAAGTGTGTCAAAATTTTTCACACCCCTTTTTGAAAGTGTGTCAAAATTTTTCACACCCCTTTTTGAAAGTGTGTCAACATTTTTCACACCCCTTTTTGAAAGTGTGTCAAAATTTTTCACACCCCTTTGTCAAAATTTTCACACCCCTTTTTGAAAGTGTGTCAAAATTTTTCACACCCCTTTTTGAAAGTGTGTCACAATTTTTCACACCCCTTTTTGAAAGTGTGTCAAAATTTTTCACACCCCTTTGTCAAAATTTTTCACACCCATTTTTGAAAGTGTGTCAAAATTTTTCACACCCCTTTTTGAAAGTGTGTCACAATTTTTCACACCCCTTTTTGAAAGAGTGTCAACATTTTTCACACCCCTTTTTGAAAGTGTGTCAAAATTTTTCACACCCCTTTTTGAAAGTGTGTCACAATTTTTCACACCCCTTTTTAAAAGTGTGTCACAATTTTTCACACCCCTTTTTGAAAGTGTGTCAAAATTTTTCACACCCCTTTGTCAAAATTTTTCACACCCATTTTTGAAAGTGTGTCAAAATTTTTCACACCCCTTTTTGAAAGTGTGTCACAATTTTTCACACCCCTTTTTGAAAGAGTGTCAACATTTTTCACACCCCTTTTTGAAAGTGTGTCAAAATTTTTCACACCCCTTTTTGAAAGTGTGTCACAATTTTTCACACCCCTTTTTAAAAGTGTGTCACAATTTTTCACACCCCTTTTTGAAAGTGTGTCAACATTTTTCACACCCGTTTTTGAAAGTGTGTCAACATTTTTCACACCCCTTTTTGAAAGTGTGTCACAATTTTTCACACCCCTTTTTGAAAGTGTGTCAAAATTTTTCACACCCCTTTTTGAAAGTGTGTCAAAATTTTGCACACCCCTTTTTGTAAGTGTGTCAAAATTTTTCACACCCCTTTTTGAAAGTGTGTCAACATTTTTCACACCCCTTTTTGAAAGTGTGTCAAAATTTTTCACACCCCTTTTTGAAAGTGTGTCAAAAATTTTCACACCCCTTTTTGAAAGTGTGTCAAAATTTTTCACACCCCTTTTTGAAAGTGTGTCAAAATTTTTCACACCCCTTTTTGAAAGTGTGTCAACATTTTTCACACCACTTTTTGAAAGTGTGTCAAAATTTTTCACACCCCTTTGTCAAAATTTTCACACCCCTTTTTGAAAGTGTGTCAAAATTTTTCACACCCCTTTTTGAAAGTGTGTCACAATTTTTCACACCCCTTTTTGAAAGTGTGTCAAAATTTTTCACACCCCTTTGTCAAAATTTTTCACACCCATTTTTGAAAGTGTGTCAAAATTTTTCACACCCCTTTTTGAAAGTGTGTCACAATTTTTCACACCCCTTTTTGAAAGTGTGTCAAAATTTTGCACACCCCTTTTTGAAAGTGTCACAATTTTTCACACCCCTTTTTGAAAGTGTGTCAACATTTTTCACACCCCTTTTTGAAAGTGTGTCAACATTTTTCACACCCCTTTTTGAAAGTGTGAACATTTTTCACACCCCTTTTTGAAAGTGTGTCACAATTTTTCACACCCCTTTTTGAAAGTGTGTCACAATTTTTCACACCCCTTTTTGAAAGTGTGTCAAAATTTTTCACACCCCTTTTTGAAAGTGTGTCAAAATTTTTCACACCCCCTTTTTGAAAGTGTGTCACAATTTTTCACACCCCTTTTTGAAAGTGTGTCAAAATTTTTTACACCCATTTTGAAAGTGTGTCAAACTTTTTCACACCCCTTTTTGAAAGTGTGTCACAATTTTTCACACCCCTTTTTGAAACTGTGTCAACATTTTTCACACCCCTTTTTGAAAGTGTGTCAACATTTTTCACACCCCTTTTTGAAAGTGTGTCACAATTTTTCACACCCCTTTTTGAAAGTGTGTCACAATTTTTCACACCCCTTTTTGAAAGTGTGTCAAAATTTTTCACACCCCTTTTTGAAAGTGTGTCAAAATTTTTCACACCCCCTTTTTGAAAGTGTGTCACAATTTTTCACACCCCTTTTTGAAAGTGTGTCAAAATTTTTCACACCCATTTTGAAAGTGTGTCAAAATTTTTCACACCCCTTTTTGAAAGTGTGTCAAAATTTTTCACACCCCTTTTTGACAGTGTGTCACAATTTTTCACACCCATTTTTGAAAGTGTGTCAACATTTTTCACACCCCTTTTTGAAAGTGTGTCAACATTTTTCACACCCCTTTTTGAAAGTGTGTCACAATGTTTCACACCCCTTCTTGAAAGTGTGTCACAATTTTTCACACCCCTTTTTGAAAGTGTGTCAAAATTTTTCACACCCCTTTTTGAAAGTGTGTCAAAATTTTTCACACCCCTTTTTGACAGTGTGTCACAATTTTTCACACCCCTTTTTGAAAAGATTGCAAAATTTTTCACACCCCTTTTTGAAAGTGTGTCACAATTTTTCACACCCCTTTTTGAAAGTGTGTCAAAATTTTTTACACCCATTTTGAAAGTGTGTCAAACTTTTTCACACCCCTTTTTGAAAGTGTGTCACAATTTTTCACACCCCTTTTTGAAACTGTGTCAACATTTTTCACACCCCTTTTTGAAAGTGTGTCAACATTTTTCACACCCCTTTTTGAAAGTGTGTCACAATTTTTCACACCCCTTTTTGAAAGTGTGTCACAATTTTTCACACCCCTTTTTGAAAGTGTGTCAAAATTTTTCACACCCCTTTTTGAAAGTGTGTCAAAATTTTTCACACCCCCTTTTTGAAAGTGTGTCACAATTTTTCACACCCCTTTTTGAAAGTGTGTCAAAATTTTTCACACCCATTTTGAAAGTGTGTCAAAATTTTTCACACCCCTTTTTGAAAGTGTGTCAAAATTTTTCACACCCCTTTTTGACAGTGTGTCACAATTTTTCACACCCATTTTTGAAAGTGTGTCAACATTTTTCACACCCCTTTTTGAAAGTGTGTCAACATTTTTCACACCCCTTTTTGAAAGTGTGTCACAATGTTTCACACCCCTTCTTGAAAGTGTGTCACAATTTTTCACACCCCTTTTTGAAAGTGTGTCAAAATTTTTCACACCCCTTTTTGAAAGTGTGTCAAAATTTTTCACACCCCTTTTTGACAGTGTGTCACAATTTTTCACACCCCTTTTTGAAAAGATTGCAAAATTTTTCACACCCCTTTTTGAAAGTGTGTCACAATTTTTCACACCCCTTTTTGAAAGTGTGTCAACATTTTTCACACCCCTTTTTGAAAGTGTGTCAAAATTTTTCACACCCCTTTTTGAAAGTGTGTCAAAATTTTTCACACCCCTTTTTGAAAGTGTGTCAAAATTTTTCACACCCCTTTGTCAAAATTTTTCACACCCCTTTTGGAAAGTGTGTCACAATTTTTCACACCCCTTTTTAAAAGTGTGTCACAATTTTTCACACCGCTTTTTGAAAGTGTGTCAACATTTTTCACACCCGTTTTTGAAAGTGTGTCAACATTTTTCACACCCCTTTTTGAAAGTGTGTCACAATTTTTCACACCCCTTTTTGAAAGTGTGTCAAAATTTTTCACACCCCTTTTTGAAAGTGTGTCAAAATTTTGCACACCCCTTTTTGTAAGTGTGTCAAAATTTTTCACACCCCTTTTTGAAAGTGTGTCAACATTTTTCACACCCCTTTTTGAAAGTGTGTCAAAATTTTTACACCCCTTTTTGAAAGTGTGTCAAAATTTTTCACACCCCTTTTTGAAAGTGTGTCCCAATTTTTCACACCCCTTTTTGAAAGTGTGTCACAATTTTTCACACCCCTTTTTGAAAGTGTGTCAAAATTTTTCACACCCCTTTTTGAAAGTGAGTCACAATTTTTCACACCCCTTTTTGAAAGTGTGTCAACATTTTTCACACCCCTTTTTGAAAGTGTGTCAAAATTTTTCACACCCCTTTTTGAAAGTGTGTCAAAATTTTTCACACCCCTTTTTGAAAGTGTGTCACAATTTTTCACACCCCTTTTTGAAAGTGTGTCACAATTTTTCACACCCCTTTTTGAAAGTGTGTCAAAATTTTTCACACCCCTTTTTGAAAGTGTGTCAACATTTTTCACACCCCTTTTTGAAAGCGTGTCAAAATTTTTCACACCCCTTTTTGAAAGTGTGTCAAAATTTTTCACACCCCTTTTTGAAAGTGTGTCAACATTTTTCACACCCCTTTTTGAAAGTGTGTCAAAATTTTTCACACCCCTTTTTGAAAGTGTGTCAACATTTTTCACACCCCTTTTTGAAAGTGTGTCAAAATTTTTCACACCCCTTTTTGAAAGTGTGTCAACATTTTTCACACCCCTTTTTGAAAGTGTGTCAAAATTTTTCACACCCCTTTTTGAAAGTGTGTCACAATTTTTCACACCCCTTTTTGAAAGTGTGTCACAGTTTTTCACACCCCTTTTTGAAAGTGTGTCACAATTTTTCACACCCCTTTTTGAAAGTGTGTCAAAATTTTTCACACCCCTTTTTGAAAGTGTGTCAAAATTTTTCACACCCCTTTTTGAAAGTGTGTCACAATTTTTCACACCTCTTTTTGAAAGTGTGTCAACATTTTTCACACCCCTTTTTGAAAGTGTGTCAACATTTTTCACACCCCTTTTTGAAAGTGTGTCACAATTTTTCACACCCCTTTTTGAAAGTGTGTCAAAATTTTTCACACCCCTTTTTGAAAGTGTGTCAACATATTTCACACCCCTTTTTGAAAGTGTGTCAAAATTTTTCACACCCCTTTGTCAAAATTTTTCACACCCCTTTGTCAAAATTTTTCACACCCCTTTTTAAAGTGTGTCAACATTTTTCACACCCCTTTTTGAAAGTGTGTCACAATTTTTCACACCCCTTTTTGAAAGTGTGTCAACATTTTTCACACCCCTTTTTGAAAGTGTGTCAAAATTTTTCACACCCCTTTTTGAAAGTGTGTCAAAATTTTTCACACCCCTTTTTGAAAGTGTGTCAACATTTTTCACACCCCTTTTTGAAAGTGTGTCAAAATTTTTCACACCCCTTTTTGAAAGTGTCACAATTTTTCACACCCCTTTTTGAAAGTGTGTCAACATTTTTCACACCCCTTTTTGAAAGTGTGTAAAAATGTTTCACTCCTTTTTGAAAGTGTGTCAAAATTTTTCACACCCCTTTTTGAAAGTGTGTCACAATTTTTCACACCTCTTTTTGAAAGTGTGTCAACATTTTTCACACCCCTTTTTGAAAGTGTGCCAACATTTTTCACACCCCTTTTTGAAAGTGTGTAAAAATTTTTCACTCCTTTTTGAAAGTGTGTCAAAATTTTTCACACCCCTTTTTGAAAGTGTGTCACAATTTTTCACACCTCTTTTTGAAAGTGTGTCAACATTTTTCACACCCCTTTTTGAAAGTGTGTCAAAATTTTTCACACTCCTTTGTCAAAATTTTTCACACCCCTTTTTAAAGTGTGTCACAATTTTTCACACCCCTTTTTGAAAGTGTGTCAAAATTTTTCACACCCCTTTTTGAAAGTGTGTCAACATTTTTCACACCCCTTTTTGAAAGTGTGTCAAAATTTTTCACTCCCCTTTTTGAAAGTGTGTCAAAATTTTTCACACCCCTTTTTGAAAGCGTGTCAACATTTTTCACACCCCTTTTTGAAAGTGTGTCAAAATTTTTCACACCCCTTTTTGAAAGTGTGTCAAAATTTTTCACACCCCTTTTTGAAAGCGTGTCAACATTTTTCACACCCCTTTTTGAAAGTGTGTCAAAATTTTTCACACCCCTTTTTGAAAATGTGTCAAAATTTTTCACACCCCTTTTTGAAAGTGTGTCACAATTTTTCACACTGAAAAATGATAACTCCTTCTACGTTAATTCCAACAGCAACTGTTGTTTGCGAATGAATTAAAGAAACAAAATATTAGGCGAACATGGTGAAATATATAGTCTAAGCTATAACAAGGCAGATGCTTTAGATGGAAGAGCAACTTCTTCGAACTTTCCTCAGAATATTAAGTTCTTAGATAGTTTATAATACGACACGATCTTCTTTATTTACTGTAGGTTATCTAAGCTATTTCCATTTCATGTTGAGGGGCATATGAAAAATTTATTTCTCTCTTTAATCATACCTGAACAATCTGTTGTCAATCACCGTAGTCTAGTAGGTGTTGTGTTGGCGTATTGGGCGAAAGCTTGTGGTTTAAACTCCAGGTCAGACATCTCCAATAAAACGAAATACGAATATTCGTTTCGGATACTGGCTCTCAGAATAATGAAAATTGCCATGAAAAAGTTTCTCAAAAATCTATCTTTCGGAGTCGATTTTAAACTGTAGGTCCTACTGTAATAAAAGACTGTTCTTTAAGTTTACCAAGTGCGTCTTTAGATACGCACGGTTTGGCTTTAGTTTATTGAATCATTCTATGAGGGAAAATGTCCCTTCTTTTATACTATAATTTTGATGACTTGACAATTCCAAGTCAATCCCTTAATTCTAATACAATTTGTATTGGCTTAATACTAAATATATAGGTTTGTGTGTATGTTAAATGTTTAGCTATATTCTATAGGTTTGTGTGGTTGTTAAGTACTTAATTATATTCTATGGGTTTGTGTGTTTGTTGTATTCTTAAGTATATTCTATGGGTTTGTGTGTTTGCTAACCATGGGACAAGTGGGTGCAATATGACACGCGCCCGTTCTCCATATAAACATAATAGTTCCCACGGTAAAGAGCCATACATGATCACTAGCAAAGCAACACAACAACAACACACATTGTGTAGATTATATGCATACCAATACTGTCGGCGGCCACTCAGCGAAGTGTCAAATAATCCCCGCGTGTGCGCATACCATTGTGGCGTTATACGCAGCAGCGACGGTCAGCAACATTGAGTCAAGTGGTCGCTGCAATTTGATAATCTTTTGTTTATGCACATTAAATGCTTGTGCTGGCATTGACAACCGTAGAATCATGCTACACTACCACTCATGTACGAAATTAACACACGACATAACTGGTGTGAGAAGCTAGGTCTAGGTATTAATTTTCAGCTTGTGTTCGCTTTGTAGTCTTATTATTTCGCAAGACTTAAGACATTGCTTGACATTCTTGTGATATTGCTGTTTAACATTATATTCTCTGGCGTATTTATTATAAATAAGGCGAACGATGCCGCTTAATTTTGAAACATTTTAAACACTACACTACGATTCCTTTTGTTATTTTAATTAATTAATTAATTAAAGTAATCCAAAATATATTATCCTTGGGTAGTTACTAAGCCAATTTACTCTCAACTTTTCATGGTATTTAAATCAATATTTTTCTCTTTAAATACTACACTTGCATTTTGTAAAACTTTTAAACTAAAACTTCTAAAGACTGTACTTACAGAAAATAAATAAATAATTAATTCAGTTAAAACAAAATTGAAATTTATCAGAGCCAAAGAAATAATTGAATTTATTTGCAGCAACACAGCTACATTGTGAACATTTTCTCCAGGAGCCGGATGCTCTATTCTACTAAACGAAGAAAAACCAACACATTTGCAACAACAACTTCAGATAGTAAACGTTTATTTTAATTTAATTATTTAAACAGCAATTATAACGATGCATTTCCAATAGCTTGTCACACACACGCACACATATATTCACAAATTCTCCTGCACATGTATTTACAGCTGTATTGGCTTCATAGATTTAATTGCCACAAAAGAAATTTATACGCATTCTTTACTGGGCTTTATTGTTCCATTAAGAGAATAAACGGATGTGTGGGTTGTTGGTGTTCGTATTCAAATGCAGTTTGTGCTTTTTTAATTAATTAATTAATAGGCTTTGGATAAACAATTATTTGTCAGTTGGCAACGGGTAAATACTGTACGAATCTTATTATTGTCGTTCAAAGAGAAAATGGCAATTGCTTTGCAATTCATACGCATTGCAGTCCAATTAAATCGCTCATACGCAGTGGGTAATTAATGTCACTGCATTCATAATGAACGATTTTTGAATCATATGCACTGTATACTATTATAGAGCTATATAGACAAAGGAAAACATATAAATAATCCAAAATATTTCTGTTATGTTGTCGAAGAACAGAATACTTACCACATTTCGAAGCAACATTGTTTGACAGTTTCTTGGAGTGTGACGAGGAAAATGCTGTTGGATTTAGTCGGTAAATCAGAATAGAATGCTTTTAATTCCAATAAAAATACCGTAGGTCTCTATAATTTAAAGTCATCTTCGTAAGACAGATTTTTTTGAGAATCTTTTGATAGCAATTTTATTTACTCGCTGAGTTTTTGCCAGCAAACTGCAGACAGGAGATTTTTTTCATAATGCGTTTTGTTCGAATTGTCTGACCTAAGGTTCGAACCGCAATCTTTCGTCTAATATGCCAGTACACTTCCTACTATACTACGCCGACTACATGGCCTTAGGTAATCAATGACTTGTAGCCTCCTTATACGTCTATGTTCAGAAACAGTCTTCACCAAGAAGACGCCAGCACAGAAGAAGAAAATTCATAAAATTTTGTACTAAATGCTGCGTTGCTCCGCTTTTTTTCATGCTCAAATTAATTGATTTTTAAAAGCATCTCTGCTTCAGTCGTAAGCAACGATCTTCTCAAATATTTTCAATACTTTCAGCTTTCTTAGTTGAAATTTAAATTTTTTTTATGCATTTTTTATTCTCTTTATTTTTGTCATCGGTTTTATGGAATTTGCTTCCTTTTTTTTAGTGTTTTTTACATTGGCCCGCAATATTTATTACATTTTTGCCACATCTTCACTGCTTTTTATGTGCATTTTTACTGCTACGCTATCCTTTGAAGAGCAGCATGAAATGTTGAATGCCATTACAACGCGTCTAGAGTTTTATCTCCGTTAGTCATACATCCATCTACCCAGGCTGCCATACTGCCAGCTATGCAGTCATCCATTCAAATAACCAAGCAATGCATTAATAGTGCCAACAATAAAAACAACAACAACAAAAGGAACAACATCAACAACTATAACTGATGAATGATATTTCATCATCATCATGGTGTTTTATGTAGTGGAAGTGTTGTTAGAGAAAACAAAAATTTGCGAAAACTAAACAGGAAAATCAACACCGAAGTGATAAACACACACAAACATTTGGTGACAAATGGATAAGAAAAAAAAGGAAGTTAGTAAATTAGAATCGTCGAACTAGCTTGTCGTTCACAGGCCAATTCATTCGGTGTATCATATGGCCCATTGTGTCACACAGTGTGAGGTAAGTCCCCTTGTCATGATCCGTTAGTGGAGGGTTTCAACCACCCCGACGTCCGGTTGAAAGCAGCCAGTTCCCTTTGTGTTACGTTCGCCAGCATGCCCAGATATTCAAACATCCTGTCACCCAACAACCAAAATTATAAGATTTCTGTCCAGACATTAGCGTCATGATACTTCGTATCCTATTAAGAATAAACAACACGCTCTGTCTGTATTTGTAATGGTCACCGTAGTCTAGTGAGTACTGCATTGAGGTACTGAGTTTAGCAGCTAAAACCTCAGCTCCGACATCTTGAAAAAAATATTGTGAAAAAACGATTTTTTTCGTCGACCCCTACCGCACTAGCACTCATTCAGTTTTTATGCGACGAACCAACAGTGTCTACAACTGAATGAAACAACCGAAATTTGATAAGCTTGTCACTGTAATTTTATTTACTCTCAGAGGTTTTGCACCAGGCTACTGATAATAGGTCATCGAGAGAAAGAGTGTTTTTTTTAATTTCTTTCATGAAAAGTTTCTCAAAAATCTGTCGTTCGGAGACATGGTATAAGTAGTGTGAGACGTTAGGTTGTAATTCTGACTAAAGGGATGCAATGGCCAATCATGTATGTATGTATGTATGCTTTTGCACAAGACTGCTGAGAGGAGTTCGATGAGAGAAACATTTATTTCTAACAAGACATCAGACCTGATGTTGGAATTCAAGAGGTCAAGCCTAGCTAGCAAACATTCTATCTACTAAACATTAGCGCCATATTGCTAGAATTATGTGATTTAGCCTGATAGTTTGACCGTTCCACCAAGCGATCATCATTTGTTTGTTGAACCGAATTGATTTGCTATAATAGAGGTCTGAAACCTCTGATATGTACTTTTTAACTTGTTTTTCCTAGCAGGATATGTTATCTTTTAGAAGATCTGCAAACGTTCATTCAATTTTTCTCAAACTTTGAAGGCTCAAGAACTATTATTTTCCCCCTAAAAGCAGAAATATGTTTCTAAATCCCTCTGCTCTTATTCTGAACTTATTTCTTCTCTTTTTTGTCGCGCTCTCTCTCTCTTAAGTAATATTCATTCACATGTTACTAAATATGTAAAGACTTCTACTTATATACACGTATTTATTAGTTTAAGTGCGGAATATGAAGAGTATGAATAAATAAAGAGAAATGTTTGGCATGTATGCGTGTACGTGTGCCTGAAAAGAAAGAGAGAAAGAAAGCGAGAAGAAAGAAAACATTTATGTTTTGCCACTTACAATGATGATAAATGTAGTTAAAGTCACTACACTGATATTTACACACTAATACATATTAATAATGGCCAAAAACACTTTTGACAAGCACACTTACATTCAAATATATACAGACTAACAAACTCCTATTTTCGCCCAGATGAAACCATTACGTATGTAATAAAAAAAAATTAAAAGAACAAGCCAACTTTGGCTTTAGAGCTGGGAACGTACAACGTATTTTGAAAGAAAGAAAGATGTAAAAAAAAACGTTGAATTTTTTTCTGCTTTAAACACAAAATATACACTTAAATTGTAAGTAAGTAGAGAGTAACTTTCTATGTTTAAAAGTTTTTCTTTTAGCATTATTAATCTCCTTTTAGTGTCTTCTTTCCTCTTTTTTATCATTCTTATTTTAATTAAAAGTTTTCGGTTTTGGTCTGTGTTGCTTACTTATTTACTTAATTGGTCATTACAGTCCCTCAGTCAAGATTACAGCCTAGCTTCTCACACCACTTATGTAGTGTGTGTTAATTTTATACATCTCATCAGAAGACTGATGAGGAGAAAGTCGACGAACAATGTCTAAGCGAAGGTTTGAACCAAGCCAATACACTATCTACGGTGTCTTTTTGTTTGTTACTAACTTGTCTAAATTAAAAGTGGCCTTTTGCAAAAATTAGTATATTTAACACGTTTTAACATGACATCAAGTAAATAATGAGCCTCTGTTTTATTTTTTATTGGTGTAAACTTTTTCATTTTAATTTCTTGCCTAAAAACGTGTTGTCGTATCCGTACTGGTGTTATTCTGTTTTGTTTAGATGTTATGTTTCTGTTTATTTTTCTACTTTATCCTTTTGTTCAGCGTTAAACATGTTTTTAGGCATCAACTTCCGTGTCGTTAATGTGCAGTCATTTGCTAAACATGAAAAAAAAAATACAACAATCGATGTCTGAGTTGTGCAAACCAAAATACGTAGAAAATTTAAATAATTTATTAGAACTTAGAAGTTGTTCTGGCATGCTTAAGATTGTAATGCACACTCTGCTTAGTAAATATTAATAATTTACAATATTTGATACTTCCATACTGGTCGTATCTAACTTAATCGAACACTCCTTTAAAAAATAAATTTTATGTAAAATTCGATATCTGCCAGCTGAGACATCCTTACAATGTTGTAGTGATTGTTGAGACATAAGAACTCTCTCCAATTTTTTATCTATAAACATTTCCATTTAGGAGGGTATTTTGATAAGACTAAATTACGTCTGGAATTTTGGATTGTATACATTCAGCACATATAGTTGGTCTTCATAATCCTTCAGTCAGGATTACGATTGCTGAGATACAGGAACTTTGATGCACGTGTTTTCTATAATGCGGGTATACTCGATGTTTACGGGTGACCCAGACAATGAAGCCTATAGTTTTCCTGATTTCATTACCGACATGGTAAGCTCTTCCTATTTTTTTTTTTTTTCTTTCAGAAGAACACCATCGCAATTCCCACACAGACGACCTAACTACTTACTTACTTAATTGGCCATAACAACCCGCTTAACGGATTTCGGCCTGCCAAGTAAGTATGTAAGTAAGTTTTCATTGGATATACTTTTTACGTGGTGGGTTCCAAGCCCTACGCACAACCCAAATTTAACGTCTAGGGGATTGGACTTCGCTGCACGCATTAGTTAATATTTAGCGGGTGCTAGAATGCCATCCAGGAGGGGCCACGAGGAGGCTACGAGTCAACTTGAATACAGCAAGACAAGGATCGTCCTGGTGGTCGCCACGTTGGCCACAGTCAGAAACTTTACCTTGTTTGCATGCATCCCTCCCTACTACGACCTAACTATTGATTAATAAATGGCTAAGCCCGTGGTAACAATAAAAGCCACGTTTTGTCTGCATGAGATTAAGAAGTTTTAAGGCAACTACTGTCCTGATTAAGCTTTACCTCCTTATTTCCATATCTGTGAAGCCATTAGGAAGAGGAGAGAATTGGTCATCCGCTACAGTAGATGATCACTTGCTCAAGTTATTCTCTGATAAACTTCAGAAGCTCTGAGGGAAGCTATGAGGGAAAACTTGAAAAAAGTACGATATTATCGAAAATAATATTGGAAAATGTGTACTTGCTTTATATCAACTAACATACAAATTATTTTCCTGTATGCCTCATTTCTCCTATAAAGTAATTTGATATACAGGGTATCAACAATACAAACATACATGTTCACTTATCCTTTTAAACTCATCTGCTTTAAGTATTTCACGCTTAAGTAGGCCCAAAACATTTAAAACTTAATTAAACCCTTTTCAGGTCTTCCATTAACAGAATACTAAATCCCCTCTAGACAATTTACTGATGCTTTTTAATGTCTTTCACTCTTCATTAATTCAAATGGAATTGATGTGTGTCTATCAACCTTACAAACGAATGGAAGTCTATGCCAAAGGGATATCTTTCAGTAACATTATTTCAGTATTAATTTCAACAACTTAAGCTTTACAAACAAACAAAATAAAAACAAACAAAAAAATTGAAATCGTCCACCTTTCTATGCCATTCAATTTTGAATTCAGCAGAAGAAGGGAGGCCCTACATTTATAACCACCACTAAACTAACGGAACAGAAAGCCATTTAAAGAACATTCACTTTAAGAGAGCGAACGAAAAACTGTATAAAATTTAATGACAACGTAATAAACGAAGGCGCTTCCGGTTAATTGTACATTCAACCCGTTCGTTATTTTATTACATGCTAAAGCAGCGCTTTTTAGAGCAGCTATACTACTACAGTCGTCAATGTCTCTGTCCCTGTGCTTGGTGGCTCTGATGGCAATGTATACGAGTGGTTGTTAAAGCATTTTTTTTTGTTGTTTTGGGGCTCTTATTATTTGGTTATTATGTCGATTGCTTTTCAAAAAAAAGCCTTCAAAATTAAAGAGAAGTGGTTTTTGCTATTGTTGTGCCATATTGTGATTCACGTGTTTTGAAGAGATTTGTTTTTGGATACTTTTTTGTTTTGCCAACTCGTGTTGCTGTTTTGTATGTTTTTTTGTTTACAATGAATGTCTGCATGTATGGGTGAGTAAGTATGTCATGCATGTGTTTTACTACTGTGCTTCACAACCGTAGTATTTTGTCATTCTTTCTGTATTTTTACTAAACGTAAACTAAATACTGATTTTGAATAAAAATTGATTCTGTTTTATTAGTATATAGATGCGCAGTAGATCTACACTTGGTAAAGGAAGGAATAAAGTGTCTGCAACCACTTAGCCTTTTTGAAGTGGTAACCTTCTCTTGTAAAGCTCAGCATACGGCGCTTCGGTGTATTGTCATACGATATATTTACCAAAGCAGTCAACTTTATGGTTGCTCTACCATTAGTCTCTAATTCAGACATAGGCTGGATTGGTGTCACGCCATTCATGATACATATATAACATAGAACTCCAGGGCAAACATAGGCTTATGTGACCGGTCATACTAATCTAGATTATGAGTCAATATGAGATTCTGCTACTGCTTGCAATTTCCTTTCAGAAGATTAGTAAAAAGATTAGCAAGTCCATACCAATCTGTTTTCAGAGCAAAAGCCATCATATTTTCGGTGATGCTAGTAAGCCTCAGCGCTTTATTGTTGTCTAATGCAAGAGCAGAAATTAATGACTTCCTCTTCAAGCACCTCAAACTGTTCGTCATCGATATTTCTCAGATTTAGTTCTGAATAGCAATAGTGGAGCGTGATTCATTTGGTCAATTCACACAAGCCGTTGTATTCATTGTATTGTTGGAAGAACATACAACAGTGTATGATTGTTGTTGATAATTTTCATGTAAAAATTCGATACACTTATACACATTTTTTCCATATGTTTTTAAAAGTTGTATTGGTTTTGTGCTATCAAATTGTGTGAATGAAAAAATGTGTATATGTTTTCATATGTTGTGTTGGTTTCGGGCTATCAAATTGTTTGAATGCCACGAAATACACAATACAGCATAGCATTGAGCGTTCACAAACAAACAAATGTATTCAATACAACATACACGATACAAAGTTGTGTGAATTGCCCCATTGTTTTTCAATACTGTACAGTTTTAGCCAGTTCCTCTACAAACCTTTAAAGAAACACATCGTTTGCTTTGACATCCTGATCAGTGTTGTTAATTGAAAAAAAAATCTTTCCTGTCAAAAGAATGAATACTGATCGCTACCTGTTAGATGTTCATGTACGAAGACTAGAACTTTCCTTTGTTGGAGCTGCAATGCCATCAGTGACTTGTTTTTCGAGAATTTTTTTATATAAATCATATATATAAAATCTCTATATATCAAATCTCAATCACTTTCTTAAATATGTATCCTCAGGGAAAGTCAGCTAACCTAGCGGCTGTGAACATATTACAACAGATTTTTGACTTCAGAGCAGTCATCTAGAAAGCCAAAATATATTAAGTTTACTTGGTTGTATCAGAACAATTAAAAAAATCTCCCACAAGGAATCAAAGAATGAAAAGGAAACTCAAACATTAAAATTTTTGTACTTCACTATTCATTTAAATATTCCAGGTGTTCTGGCTCATTTCTGAGAATAAATAATTTGTGGATGTGTGTATGCTATCAGTTGTTCTCTTTTTTTATTTATTTTCTACATTCTTCTCTCCAATCATTATCATTCATTTTAATTTCAGTTACTGTTCCCCTAAGACCATTACTATGTTGTATTTTTAAGACATTTACACATTAAATTGTACAATGGTCACGGGACAAAAGTATGCTGTCCTCTAATAAAATAACAACAACAACACGAACATATTAAACATTAGAAACAATAATAACAAGAACAAGAGAGTGAGAACAAGAACAGAAACAACAGAGAAAAGCAGATACTTAACTTTGTATTTAGTCTTCGCTTTTATTGTAAAAGGACATCTTTAAACAGAAAGAGAGGGAGAGAAAGGGAGGCAAAAAAAAACTTAAAGGGGCATGCAATTACAAAGCAATACTGTCATGCATATACCTTTACAAATACTCTTACGCTTGTTCTCTCCATATATATATTTAGAGCAGAATAAAGCCACCGTTATAAACAAAACTTATTTCTTTTCATTTCTTCTCTCTCTTCATCTCTTTAAAATTACTTCTTTTTGTTATTAAAAAATGTTTTGTTTTTTCTTTAAAAATGGGTACTATTCACGAATACAAAAATTAAAAGAGACAGGAAATAATATCCTTTTCAACAACATACAAAAATAAATGCTACTCTCCTAAACATTTTTGGGTTAAATGGTTTGTTGAAAGAAAACTATTGGGTAAGGGCAAAAGAGAAAAAAAAACAACCAAAAGAAAACTTAGGAGGGGATAAGACTTGTGTCAACAATATCATTTATGATCTGAGAATGTCGGTGTTGTTGATTTTCCAACATTTAATTCAATTGTCCACTTGGTTTAAAACATAATCAATGAAATTTGCATAATAAAACAAATCCTTAAAATAATGATTCTATTAAATATAAAATCTTTCAATTTAAAAATTCAAATCAAATAAGAATTTTCACATTTCAGCGCGTCTCTATTGCTTTATTTATAAATTCTTGTGTTTTCTCTCTAGCATTAAGTTATCATTCTTTTACATCGCTGATTTTGAATCTACCAGCAACCACATACATAGGTGAAGAGTCCCTTTTGTAATATTCTGTTCTGCTTGCAATTCATCACTATTATCCAAGTGTCAGTCAGTCGGTGTATTTACCATCAATACTAATTTGTGATTGAATATTGATTTGTATTTCATTTGATATAAACAACACAACTGCACCATTTCTATACAGGCCTTGTAAACACACACTCAAATACATTTTGAAAAGTGTAAACAGATACACTCTTTAGAATTCAGTTGCAGTAGCAGTAGTAGTAGTAGTGAGTAGAAATATAATCGAATGTATATTAGTTTGCTAAAAACATATTTCATTTATTTAGTCGTTCATTCATACATTTATGCATGAATACATCTACAACAACTGTACTAAACAATTAAACAATCTTAATCAACTTGTTCGATTCATTCCGAAATGATGTTTGAATTTCTAATTGCCATTTGAATTTGCACTTGTTTTTGGGAATAGATTATTAGGTATAGGCATTAATTTCCATAGTTTAGATATAAAATTCATTGTATTTTAACCAGTTTATTTTTCCTATAATTTTGTTGAGGACAGCAATTAATCTGTTCGCAGACGTATCGGGTAGGCCATTAATCGGTTTAAATTTGAACCATCGGTTATTTCGAATCTGGCAATACTTATTTCATTCTATGCTGTCACAAAATTCAGTATATTATCTCCACTGAACGTAATGAATCGATGTACACTTAAGCAACTTTGAGATTTATTGAGCCAATGAGAAACTGCAAGACTGTTGATTTTGCAAAAAAAAAAATCATCTGTTCGAATGAAGCTCATTTTCATTTTAGTGGGTACGTTAATATGGAAAATTGCCGGGTTTGCGGTTCAGAAAACTCTCACATGGTCTTACAGAAGCCAATGCTACCATTACGAGCCGACTGTGTGTTGTGCTTTTTGAAACGGAGGCATCATTGGCACATAGTTTTTTGCAAAATGACTGTGGCGCAACCATTACGGTCAATGGGGACACCTATCACACCATGATAACCAATTTTTTTTGTAACCGCTCTTCATAGTTTCGATGTGATCAGTGTTTAGTTGTAATAGGTGCAACTTGCCACACACCTTATTATGCCGCAATCGAATTATTGCGTTAGACGTTTAATCGCCGTTTAATTAGCCGAAATGGTGATGACAATTGACCGCCAAGAAGCTGAGATTTGAAACCTTTGGACTATCTTCCGTGGGGCGCCGTTAAAAAAGTTTTATGCCGACAAACCAGCGAAAATTGAGTATTTGAAGGCCAACATTCGTGATGACATTGCCGAGATAAAAAGTGCTTGAGAATTGGCCCGATCGAATGAAGTACTGTGAGGCTAGCCGCGTCAGCCAAATGAATGAAATAATCACCCTTATCGCGAAAAAAATTTCGCCCGAATTTTGTTCACTGTTTTCAAAATTTTTATCATGAATTTTCTTCACCCGAACATATAGTAACTTCGAAAAAAATTCCTCCTATCGTGAATAGTTTTTCACGTGGATTTGTTCGACATTTTCTCAATATTTGTTCACTTTGATTTTTAGAGGTGAATAGTAAAAAAGGATAATGTAAGTTGTATTGGAAATCTTTGGTTTTAATAATAATTAAGTACAAATTTAAATTTTCAGGAGCAATTCAACTAATAAAAAACAAATTGAGATTTTGTTGCAAAGAATGCGGGAAAATCCTTCCATAGCTGGTGGTTACAGCAAAGAATCAAAAGAAGGTGTAGCGTTTAGACTAAATTGTCCCTTTCTATTATAGTAGAGATGTTTTGCTTGCTTTGGAGCTATTGTGTTAACATGTGTGCCATCTATGCATCCAAAAACTCTCGGTATACCGAAATTTCTAAAAAAAAATGTTGAGCGGTTATACTTCTCTATGCTTGAGATGGATAGCATATCCATGTTTAACATATTCGCATTGATTGTGCTATCGCGGCATGATAGTCGCTCCCTACAACTTTTTGGTGTCCATCTTCAGCGAAAAACCGCAAACACGAACAAAGTTTAATAACTGGAGGTACAGCTGTACTTTTCTTTGGAACCGGTAGAGCATTTGTTAGAGTTTTCAAAAGATAACTAAACGCAGCTTTGTTGGCTCTATAATGCTTAAAAAATCTGGACCCGAGAATTACACTACCACAAACTATACACGCGGCAATTCCAAAAAATTTGAAGCATCCCCTAATGTTCTACTTATACATACATACATAATTGGCCATTACAATCCTTCAAGTCAGGATTACGGCCTAGCTTCTCACACCACTCATGTTGAGTGCGTTAATTTTATACGTGAATGGCGGGACCTACAGTTCAACGTCGACTCCGAACGACAGATTTTTGAGAAGTTTTTTCATGGCAGGTTTATTTACTACTTATACTTATACTTTTTTCTTTTAATTTTCTTTCATTTTCTTCTGCCAGTTCTAATAACAAAACTGCGCCAATTCTAAACATTTTTGTTAGTTTTAAAAATTTAATTGTAGTTTTGACAAATTTATTTATTTTTTTAAAGTCAGTTTTATTTCGAACAAACACATATGATTCGAAGGGAAAAATAATTCACGTGACATTCACGATAGAAAATTCTTGTTCGGGTGATAAAAGAAATCCGGGCGAAAAAAATGTTCACATTTTTTTCATGATAAGGGTGAATATTTCATTTCCAAGCGGAACAATTGTACTTCACAACGAAAGAATAAATTTGGAAAAATTTCAAACCGTTTTTATTGTATTGCATTTTTAAATTTAAACTTTTAAATTACCCACCGTATACATATTTATTAAATTGACTGCATAAACCTCTCTTTCAAAACAAAACGTTGAGATGAAAAATTTCAGGCAGCCTTTTAATATTCTACTTAGAAACTTAAGGAACAACGATTTGTAAAGCAACATCCGTCACTGACATCGAAAATACTTACACATGTTCAGTAGTTTAAGAGAGAAATGTACGTGGGCTTCGCCACTCTCGCACCTTATGCATGTTTACAAGCTTACATATGTTATAAACAGCATGTTGGAAAGAGTAGTAATAGAAAACTATTAACAAAAACCCTCAAAATTTATTTTTCATTTTCTCCTACTCTTTTAAACTGCTATTGTTCTGCGGCAAACAAACAAATGGTATTTAAAATTGGAAGAAGAAACAACTGAAATATAAATAAGAGTTGGAGAACTGTCATGTGGGTTATTCCTGAAGAAATTATTCTTCTTTGCTGCAACCATTTCTTATGTTCGTGAAATTACTTGCAAGTAAAAAACATCAAACAATCCACCCACTCACGTAGTCTAAAATTTACTGACAGGAATTCTGTATGCAATAGACATATCAACGTTTCGTTTTATATCCGTACAGAGACTGCCTGCTGGCTTGGCTTTCTCTTTTCTTCCCTTGACTGCATGAAATAATTCTAAACAATTTTTGCTAACTTAACTAGTATATATTTAATTTCTTTGTATAAAATGTACATAAGCACACATATTTATGCTTAAAGAATGCTTTCTTTTAATCGATTTGCTCGCGTTTGAATTTTTTTTTTGGAACAAACTGTAGAGTTGGACTCGATTATATTATGCAGTAATCAGTCCCTGAAGTATAAAAATAGGCCAGTGGTTAGGCAAATTGTGATACAAAAGCATCTCTACAAGAAACCATTTCGCCATTGCGATAATCTTAATTTTGAAAAGTCCAAGAGCATAGAAAATGAGAGACCAGGAACCTCTGGCATTTCATAGCAAATGCTGATAGATGAGGTGAACAATACTTTTCTCAGAAAGGCAGCTCTTTCAAACGCGAACTCCCAGTATATCAGCGTGTCTTCGGCTGCGACAAAGCCTTTTGGAAACCGCAATTATCCGATAGATGACCATGCAAGTAAAGGGAACAAGACAGTCAAGTCTTTTATTTTCCAGATCAATTCATACATACAAGTATTTCAGGTGACCTTCTAAGACGACCAAAGGATAAGAACTTTAACTGCAATAATTGTAACAGCAATGCCTAGTAACAGCTCAGAACTTAAGATCTCTTTGTACCTATCCGACCAGTTCTCCAGAAACCCGATTACTTACAACATTCCCATGCGTTGAAGTTAGCAACGAATGATGGCGCACAATTTGCTTGAGTCAAATTTGCTAAGGACATTAGAGTAAAAATTTTTACAAAATTCCAACGCTGGCATACTTCCTAACATGTTTTGTTATAACAGAGACAGAGAATTCTGGGTGCTCTAGTAACTGAAGATAGGAAAACGATACTTCTTCAGAGACAATGGAATTCTAACAAACATAACTTTTAAGCGTAGTACTCTAGACTTTGTAGTTGAGGAATGGTTGTAGGAAGGCTTCACCCACTCGAACTACATGCCGGCCTAATATTCACGGTAACTGAGGCAATCAACTGCTTTACACCTCATCAAAATTGGCTTCCCTTTTGGCATAACTGTCCGTGATTTCGTTTCTCATTATCCTTTATGTTCTGCAGTCCATTTTAAAGTAATTCCATTCAGAGCAACTAAGTTGTCGAACGTGTCAGTAAAGCCTGGGATGTATAGTTGTACCGAATAAGTGTATCGAGAACTAAAAGGCTGTTCTGATGGGGCTACATATGGTTCCAGTACCCTGAATTGTTTAGCCAAGAAATTCTATCCTGGAATATACGCACATAACGTAAATACAACAATTCTTCTGACTTTACCCTTAGAATCCATGCCATCTCTATAGGTGATATATGGATAAGGATATACTACGAGTCATTTCGCCTTGTTCACCAGATCATTTCCACTTCTAATACTAACTCATGCTTCCACATAGATACGTACACACTCACATACTTTCTGTAAGTGTAATTTCATCAAATAAATATCTATCGAAAATGCCGTTCCATACACTCAGACACACACACACATATAAAAATACTTAAATATGAAAGAAATCTCTTCGTTTTAAGCTTTTGAACTCTTTTCAACATTGCACTGAATCTGATACAAACACTAGTACAGCCACCGATATTTGGCACTGGCAGTGGTATTTGTATATGTTTGAATGTATGCCATGCATGTGACAATGTCTACGAAAATGTCAAAAATCAAAGGCAAAAGCATAGTTAAAGGCATTGGGAATGACAATTCAATTTGGTGTTGATAGTGAGATGAGAATCCAATCACTTGATATGAAGTAATGGCACTAGAAATGAGGCACACAGCAATCACCAGCACTAACGCCACTTCCTGTTCCCCGCTATTGAAACACGGCCACATTGTCATCATTTCACAAATCAAGGAGGAGATATTTTTCACAATTTTTTTTTTTTTTCTTATCTCTTTTGCAAATCTCTAACGTTTGACTACAAAAGCTGAAATCGAAAAGGAAAAATGGATTAAAAAATAATGGAAATAAAGGAAAAAATAAAGAAAAATAGAAAAAGAATTGAAAAAGTTTATATTTTATGATTAGCTTCTTATTGTAGATAGAAATGTTTAAAGAGAAGTGAGCAAAAAAAAACAGGAGAAATCAGGAACAACATGCATGTCCTTTCGAAGAGAAAAATAGAGCAAAAATCCTCTGAACAATTTTCCAAATTGAGTATTTAGTTGGGGATAATATTTGTATTACATGGTCGATAAGTCTTTGCTAACTACACAAGAGAATCCTGTTCAAAGAGACACATACACATACCAACACAAACAGGACAAATTGTATTTAAGTACGGAAATAATTGTGGCTTTCGATTGGGAGAGGAAGAAAATGAGCAAAAAAAGAAAAGAAGATTAGAAAGGACAAGAATAAATACAATATTTGAAGGAAAACATGCTTAAGGCTGCAATTTAGTGTATCCTGTCTTTATAGTCAAACTAATCATGTGACATGTGGTCTAATCAATATGATGTTGGTGGCTAAAGGATCATAAGGTTTCGTTTTTTTTATGACAGACCAGAGGTTAAATACTGGCATTTAGGGGGGTCATAAAGGCATTTAAGGGAATAAAATAGCATAAATGTACGTGTAGACTGGGGAGCAGAGATAAGTTCATGGAATATGCTTCAAAGTATGCACGAATGGCATTACTGTGAGGCTATAGCATTATTTGAGATATTCTGCCTACCTAACCATTTCGTCACGATATTTGAAGTACACTTTTAGGGTGACGCTGCCTTTTGAAATATTATTCCATTGCCAAGATAAGCACTCATGTCCACAAAATAGGGAAAATAGATCTTCAGAATATTCAAATTATTCCATATATTTTCTAACAACTGGCTAGAACACCTCCTCTTAAATATCGTAGATTAAATTAATTTGTGGATGTACAATACAAAATATTTATTCAACGTTGCCACTGCTTTGCAGGGATTCCATGCTAAAGCCACATAAAATGAATGGAATACCAGAATAATATAAACACAGGAATTATTCTCCATTTGTGGATGGTGGCGTATGATTAATCTTTCACTTTAGCAGATAAATGGCAGAACAATAATAATAGTGGCTTTAGCAAATAAATCGCAGAACAATAATAATAATACGGCATATTGGCTGAATGGCTGTGTTGGTCAGTGAAAATAAACACACTCATTCACACTCTCTTAATTCATTTTATTCAAGCAGAGCAAAATAAATCAACAGGTAGTCTGAATAAAATTGGGGGAATCAAAGAAATTGTCGTAGTGCATTAGGTAGTTTATTGGCTTATTAGACGTGAGGTTACGGGTTCAAAGACCAGGTCAGACATATCCAACAGAAAACCAAATATGAAAAAGTATTTCTTTCGGCGAACTTCCTCTCAGCAGATTTCTGGCAAAAACTTTAAAAGTAAAATAAATTGTTATGAAAAGTCTCTTAAATATCTGTCGTTCTTTAAACTGTAGCACTGACCACTCATCTATAAAATTAACACGCACAATATAAGTAGTGTGAGTAGCTAGGTCGTAATCTTGACTGAAGAATTTTAATGATCAATTATATATGTATGCATGTATGTACTGATGCTGAAATTCTGAAAGCATGATCATAGCAAAACTTCTAAGCCCAATATCCAGTCCAGCATTGATTAAATAGATCAGTTATCGGGGATTGATTACAGGCTATCTTGGTTACTCTATCATAAAAAAGATAGACTCAGACTCAATGAAGCATGAATTCGGAATCATGGGTTTCGTCAATCGTATCCAAATAAGGGTGTTCAGAGACCAAAATATTCAGACATACCGCGCAAATAGTAATTCAAGGATGCACCAAAATGCGTACAACCAGATGATATCTGTTTGTTCTATACGCAAGTCACCACGATCTGGATGGAGGTACTATTTTACAGTACATACGCCATATATGAATGCGGCCATAAATCTGAAGCTTAGCTATCAAAAGAAAGTCCAAAACAATAGGTGAAGCTGGTAAAGCCCTCGATTAGACTTCACCCTGAGACATTTTTAAAAAGCTGATAAATCAGGTAGTCAAACGAAAACGAAACTCTTAATGGCGGAATAAGGGAGATGTTCGATTCTCCGTTCAACAAATCTCGTCCTGCATACAGAGAGTGAATATATTAGGATCCTAACAAGGGTTATAGTGGCCTAAAAACAATGACTGCCACTTTAGAGGGACATATTTTGCCTTTAAACCACCATTGCATTGCTTGAAAGGCTAGTTCAAGTATCTAAAGGAATGTAACACATTTTCCAAACTTCCTTGCAAGACAGACCAAACTTTTTTTTTAAAAAATTATTTTGCGCAACCGTTGCAATAAATTTCTCTAATCAAATTAATGTCCATACTTTTGAAAAGCCATTAAATATTTCATTTACCTTCACGGGTAGCAATCTGCTCTATGTCTACCTATTGCATCTAGTAGATGTTGTTTTTGTTGATTTGATTGCCATTATTTGTTGTTCCGTTGATATCATTATATAATACGTCTTATGTAATTCGTTTGACTTTCGACTTGGCATCTCAATAAATAAATAAACAAAAGAAAACTAAACAAACTAAAGTAACTTAAAACATGAAATGCAACAGCAACAATTATTGGATGCAATAGCATGACAACAAACACAAACATGATGTAGAAGCAAATGGAAAACACGAGGAAGTGTGCAACAATAACGTCTAGCTTAAGTAGAGCCGGCGCCATCATCATCATTATAGGTATTCTGTTAATATTTATTTACCTCTTGTGTTGGGCATCCTTTTCACCGTTTCTTATTCTTCTTCTGCGTCTTTTTCTTCTTCTTCCTCATTCATTTCATATGATAAATAATTTATACAGAGTGGCTAAAAGCATTTTTGTTTCCAATAGAAGTCCAAGTAGATGAAAATAAACGCAAAAAAGCGAAAACACAATTCAATTGCGCAGGCAAGTGCTTTACAATATCATACCCACACATATACACAGAATCAACAACAGCAGCATCCTTTTGTGCCAATTTCAATTACGAAAAGCATTAAGAATGTTATTTAAGACTTGGATTACAATAACAAAACCATGAGCAACAAAAACAGACAACAAAAAAAACAGAATTTTAAGAGCACATTGAAAATAGAAAGAGGGATTTAAAGGTAGTGGCGAAAATAATAACTAAATGCATTGGCTGAGTACAGGCAGAGCTGGGAAATCTATGAAAGGAATTAAAAAATAAAATATTAGAGGTCAGCAAAGTCAGTCTATTATTCGCAGGACGACAGTCAAAATGATTTGCTGTTTGCTCCGCAGCACTGATCTGTACCATTGCATTTGGCCAATCATAATCAACAGGATAAATCCTCAGTTCGGAAGCTGAATAATTTTATTGAATAACTTTGTTATGAAAATCATTTTTTTAAGCCACCATTAAGTACTAAACACATTAAGTACTAAACATAGTTAGGCTGGCAATCAGCAACGGTTTATTGTGTTTAGCTTCAGAGATAGAGAGCCAAGATAAATAATAAATAAGCACTTGTAAAGATCAACGAAAGATATAAATATATATCAAATATACTAGAACTGAAGAGTATAAGAAAATTAAAAATAAAGAAAAAGAACAATAAAACTAAAGAAAAACTCAATCCTAGCAGAGTCCAACTCGCCAAGGCTATTGAAGAAACCACAACAAAGAACCTTGAGTCTTTGGCTCTGCACGGTACGACGTGATCCTGTAGGGTACCAATCCTTGCTCTAAAAGTACTTTAACCCAACAAAAAAAGAAAAGATCCCCCTCGTCAGGATCGTAATACATTCACTCTATGGGGGCAGGATCAATTTCGTCTTTAAGCGGAGAATCTGAAATCTCCATTATTCCGTCATTAACAAACCAGTTCCTGTCTGATTACTTAGTTGCTTAATTATTTGAAAAAGTTTCATCGATCGCTTACCAGCTTGCAATATTTCATTGGATTTTTACTTGCCAACTCATTTGGAGTTTTAGAGCCCCTTACTTATATGCCGTATATACTCGAGGAGTTTTGCAATCAGATCGTCTTGTTTTATCAAGAACAAGCAAATATTATCTGGATATGTGCATTCTTGGTGCATTCCTATGTTTATTTTATTACTATTTGCACAGAAGATCTGTATATTTTGCTCTCAGTACTCACTAATTTGAGAGACGATTGATAAAAACATGATTCCGAGTTCATGCTTCATTGAGTCAATTCAATCTTTTTTTGGGTGGAACAATCAAGATAGCTTGTAATAACTCTCCGAAAGCTGATCTCTTTAATCAATGTTGGACTGGATATTGGGCTTAGAAGGCATACATACATAATTGATCATTAAAGTTCATTCATTCAGTCAAGATTTCGAATTAGCTTCTCACACCACTTAAGTTGTATGTGTTAAGTTTATTCGTTAGTGGGGGAATCTACAGTTTAAAGACGACTTTGAATGACAGAATTTTGAGAAACTTTTCATAGCATTTTTATTTACTCCCAGAGTTTTGGCCAGAAATCTGTTGAGAGGAAGTTACCGAAGAAATACTTATTTTCATATATTTAATTTCGTAGTAGATGTCTGCCTTGATGTTTGAACCGCGGCCTAAAGTCTAATAATCCAACAGACTACCTACTTGACTACGGCGACTTCATTTCAGCATGCACTCAATCATATTCCTAAGACATACAGAAAATTTTGCGTCAAATGTTGTTGTATGCTTACCTTCTTCACACATTTTTTTAACTTTCTTGAGTAACAGGTTGTGATATTTTTGCATTTTCTTAAGGTCGGATTATATGTTTCGTGATGCCATATTAGTTTTGCATCTCTTCTATTACGAATTTCCATTTTCCACCCCTCTAAAATTCCAGAATTTAACGATATTTCTTATGTACACACATAGAGCGTGCGGAATAATTCTATCAGGATATCAGTGCTTTTTTCTCTTTATCATGCCGACGTCTTTCTTGTTGAAACTATATCCTAAATGTAAGCCCTTGCTCTCGAGAAACCCGAGTCATTTGTCCATTTCTGCAGTTTTAGTTTAACAAACAATGATTTTCGATTAAAATCCATTGGCTTAATGCAACAAACGATCCAATGATACCAACAAACAAATAAAGTACTTGGCATACAAAAACAAATTGAAACTTTTCATTTCATATTAAAAAAAAAACAAGCAAAAATAAAGTAAAAGTTGTTGCTGCAAATATTTATAACAACGTGAGTATTATTTGCTGTTTCAACTATTGTTGCACAAGCAAAAGGACAAACAAATAAACACAAGCAAATTGCAGCCATGGAAATAGAACTATAGTGGCAAAACTATCAAATACGAATACAATTCATGTGTTTTAAATCGAAATTGAAATGCCATACCATAAACGTTACGTTTAGCAAATATGCGGGAGAATAATTCGTGGAGCTCTCTTGAAAGGAACAACAAATAACATGTGATAACAATAGGAAAAACAATACGAAAAAGGAAAGCAAAAAAGAAAAGAGAATGTTTACATAGATTATGTAGCGATTATATGCTTTGGGTATTAAATACAATTTCATTTTATAAAATTTTCTTCTCTCTCCTCATCATTGTATCTGAGGATGAGAAGCTCTTGTCTTTAGAAAACCTGATATTACAGTATGCACCAAAGTACCTACACTTGTTAGTGGATTGTAAATATTTCATTTCAAAGAATTTATAATGGGTTTATGGTCCAATAACAAAAAGGAAAAACATTACAATAAGATTAAAAAAGTACTAAAAACAGAGAAATAGTACCCTGCTTAAGGAGAATAAAACAAAACAAATAAAATTTAAAAAAAGTTCAATAAAAAAGTTTTAAAGCTTTAGAAATATAATAAAAAATTAAATAAAAAGAAAAATTCTATTTGCTACTACATAAACATTACCTATCTGCAAAGAAAATTCCAGAACAAATTATTTTTTAGATTTCTTTATACAGTTAGAGCATTCGAAAAAATTTTCAAACGGTTTTAAATACTGTTTTTTTATGAAACCCCAAATACTTACTTATTAGTCATTACAAGCCTTTAGTCTGGATTACAACCTAGTTTCTCACATCACGTATGTTGCGTGGGTTAATTTTTTATACATGAGTGATTGGACTTACAGTTTAAAGTCGATTCCGTACGACAAAATTTTGAGAAGCTTTTCATGGCAATTTTATTTATTCTCAGTGTTCTGATCAGAAGGAAGTAGCCGAAGATTAATTGTTTTCCATAATTCGTTTTGTTGGAAATTTCTTGGCTGGGACCTGAACTATGGTCTCATGTCTAATAAGCGTACTGTGTAAGCTAGACTACGGCAACTTCTACTAAAACCACCGAATAATAAAAACTAAATCATTTATTTGTGACACTGGCTTGGTGGAACCATAAGGCTCACCTCTATTCTGAACGGCTAATATCAGGATAGAGCACTGTAGGGGCCTTATCGCGAACAAACCCCAAATCAGGCAAATATCCAAGCAAGCCAATTCTCAGTTATATACTTGAAAAAGGGTAAATAATGTAATTGTATACGGAGATCTAAGTTGATTTGACGACAATCTCTTCATAAGCTGGTCAGGGTGTCTGAGACATGCCAGCCATTGATTATGTAAATTTGATAACAACGTGGCCAATACCAATCCGATACCTTTTTAGAACAGAAAACTCGATTTAATTAGTTTTCAATTGAGCTTTTATGGAATACCCTACCTATAAAAGGGTATTTATATGCTTTAAAAATTGTTTTTTTTTTTTTTGTTTTTTTTGTTAGTCTTTATTTGCAATCTATTTTACAATATTAAGCAAATTAGGTAAAAATATAACACAATTAACTTAAATTAAATTAAAAAAATAGAAAACAATTTCGTTTTGTGTGCGCTATCAGTTGAATAGTTTTAATAGAAATTCACAGCAAATAATTTATCTGATACAATAACAAAACAGATTACAAAGCTTTTGGGAGATACGAATACGTTAACGAACTAATTGCTTCGCTTTAATGAGAAACTTGCAAATTTAAAGGAATTTACAATTCAAATACATACATACACAGTTATAATTACAATCTAGCTTCTCACACGACTTATGTTGTGTGTGTTAATTTGTATTCATGATTGTAGGGATGTACAGTTTACAGTCGACTCCGAACGACAGATTTTTTGAAAATGTTTTCTTGGTAATTTTATAAACTCTCAGAGTTTTTACGTGAAATCTGCTGAGAGAAATTAACCGAAGAAATATTTGTTTCATATTTTGTATTGTTAGAGATGTCTTTCAAAGACATTGTATCTAGGATTTAAAGCATGGCCTTACGTCTAGTAAGCCAACACACTACCTACTAGACTATGACTACACAAACGATTGTTACTGTTATGCAATCTGGTTTTGAAGCAAGCAATTCAATTAAGCACACTAGAATTGATCAAAAGCAATGGTCTTCTGTTTGAACACAACGATAACAGACCACACATCTGTTGTGTGATTGAGTGCTTGATGATCCGACAGAAACTAGTGCAGCTTCACTAAGCAGTTCAAATGAAACCATCTCCGCAAAACTCTCTTGGAGGTATAAATTAAAACTTCGTACTCAGTTTTTTGCTCTGAAAATCTCCGATGAAAGAAACAAATTTACCAACCTTTTTGTTCAAATTAGTCCAGTACGGTCGAGACATACAACAATTTGAGAATTGTAAGCCCTGGACATCTCATCGGTAATGTAGTTTCTAATGATATTCCCAAGCCTTGCAGTACGTAGAAGACTTACCTTTCGATTGTCTGAATTTGGTTGGAAAACCGCAACATTCATGTCTGAACGTTGATCAGTTCTTGGTTGTCCAAATACATAGATACATACATAATTGACCATTACAACCCTTTAGTCACGATTACGGCCTAGCTTCTCAAATAAATCACAAAACTGTCATTTATTCCAACTTTGATGAGCTAAAATTATAAACTTTAACGTTTGCTTTCATTTTAAAAACTTTGACTATTGGTGGACAACTTTAATTTCGAAAGAAAAATGGTATCTTCTCACTTATCAATCGCGCTTACTTTCCATTTTAATTGGATTACAGACCACAGTTCCTGGTGTAAATAAAATCCTTAACGCTGTGTTAAAACATCAAGTCAGTTAACAGTTAAAAACATAAATTTCCACAGAATTTTTTTTAACAGTCATCGCAGGCTATTTTACTCAGAATTAAAAAAAAATATTGAATGAAAATATATTTTTCATTTGCAAAGTGACATGAAATTTGTTTTAAAAGCCTCTTTTTAATCACACATATACATATTCGACTTGTGCGCATACATTCTGTTTCTCTTACTGTTCCAGTCTAGCTCTCTGATATTTATACGAGAAAGATTTTCTTTTTTTTATTAAATCAATGCCTGTCATTTTCCTGTTTAACGCTTATTAATTATGAATTGGTTTGGCAATTGGCTTAATAAGCAACTGAGCCTACATTTCACCAAACATACATACAGTACGGTACATACGCCTCTATAAACAGAATGCATGTATGCCTGTTGCAAGTTGAAACTTAAATATCGTAAATTAAATTATTTATGAATATACGAAATATTTGTTGCACGTTGCCACTGGTTTGCAGAGAAGTGCCGTTCAAAGCCACATAAAATGAGTGAAAAATAAAAGCAGAAGACTTGTTGTCCATTTGTACACGTTATCTGTGGGTGGTAACAAAACAATAACAATCATACGACATAGTGGCTGAATGAATGTGTTGGTCAGTGAAAATAAACGCACATCCACACACCATAATTTATTTTATTCTAGCAGAACAAAACAAATCAAAGAGGAGTCATAGTAAAGCCAACAGACGTTAGTGTAAGAATGGAGGGGTGAAGAGAAGTAAAGATCTGTAATTATAATAATGAATTGAAAATATTAAAAATCAATACTAAGCCGACAAGTTAAATGCAATTATTTAACCATTAAGTGCTATTGAGTTTAGATTCTTCAACAATAATAAACTAATGAATGAATGAGATCGACAGATAGACGTACGGACAGATAATTAGCCATTGATAGGCATAAAATTATTCATTTGTTGACTTAACTTTATTACTTTAATTAGTGCTTAACATGAGAGTGTATGTGTTACTATTGCTGGTAATTGATTTATTTGTAGTACGCTCTCGTTAAAGTATAATTAAACTTATGGGAGAAAGAGGGAAAAGTTTTAAAAAAAAGAGGCAAAATTCAAATGCCAATTGAATTGTATTTTACAACATCACATAAGTTTGAATGAGTTGTTAAGAATCAAGCGCAAATATTTATTGATTTCGAAGTGTTGTTTGTGGTTAAAATTTTGTATCCAATTTTAATTTTTTTTATTTTTTTATTTCATTTCGTTATCCTTGACAAAACGGAGTAAGTGTAAATAAAACCGAAAAATGGATTTTTAAAAAGAAATTATAACCATGAGAATTTTTTTTTTTTTTTCATGTTTATTTAAATAAATTGCTATTATAAATACTACAAATAAACAAAATAATAGTATAAATATCATATAATTACTCACTGTCCCATAAACGAGCTCTCTAGTATAATACAAATAGGTATAATATATACAGTATAAACATTATTTAAAAATTAATATTTTTATACAGTTATATACAAGGTTAGTATTTACTAATATTTAGATTTGGAAATATGTTCCTATCATCACGAAAAAAGCTCGTATCGAATCTTCTATTCTCAGCTGTCAGTTGATTACTAGAGATAGCATGAGAATGTTGTAATACGAGTGGCTTTTTAAAACCATTTTTAAAAATGCAACGAATAGTCAAATTTAAAAATAAAATCGAACTCAACCTTTAACTAAGCACACAGGATTTTTAATTAATTTATATGTGGTTTTGAATATCATTTAATTCCACTTTTAAATGCCTTCTCGTTTATTTCGGGAACACAAACATGATACCCATCTTCTTATAAATTTATTTGTACCTGATCAAGTTTTTTCACATAGACAGGTGACTATAGCAGATTCTAGAATAGCAGAATTGTCATCTTTCGTAGACGGAAGGCAATGGCCTTCATATACTGAGGTTTTGTCTTGGAGGAAATAATGAAGAATATTCTCATGGCAATACTTCCCTCTCTCAAGAAAAAAAGCGCTGCCTGTCCTCTTCTTTGGATATTCATTTGATGGTTATTGCAGCCCAGCCACAAACATTTTTATAATTACAGAGGTGCCATCTCTAGTCGACTAAAAGCAATGCCCTGTGTGAAAATATATTAAGGTGTTATTTTGCAGCATTTGGTGAAGGATATTCTCATAGAAGTTCTTTCTCTGTTCTCCTCTTTTGATATTCATTTGATGTTTATTGCAGCTCAACCAGCTTTACAACACATATACATTCATAATAGGGCAACAAACCTCTTTAGTCAGGATTACGACCTAGTTTCTCACATCACTTATGTGGAGTATGTGAATTTTATACATAAGTGACAGGACCTACATTTTAAAGTCGACTCCGAACGACAGAGTTTAAAGAAACTTTTCATGGCAATTTTAGTTACACTCAAAATTTTTGAAAAAAAAATCTGCTGAGAGAAAGTCGCTGAAGAAATATTTTTTCATATTTCGTTTTGTTGGATGTGTCTGACCTAGGGCTTGAACCATGGCTTCATGTCTAATAAATCAACACACTGCCTACTAGACTACGGCGACTTCTTTGGAGGAAGTGGTGAAGAGTATTCTAATAGCAGTTCTTTACTCCCTCTCTCAAGAAATGCGTTTGTCTGTCCTTATTTTTTGACATTCCAGTTATACACAGTTGCATAGTTTTATTGAAACAGCTTAGTTACCTGTTCAGACAGCCTTATTGGTGATGTTACCCATTGTATCCCGTTTTGAAAGCCATGAATACTCTCTGAGCAATCACAGCAAAAGTAACACTACCGTAGGCATTTTCATTCATTCTTAATCCAGAATATAAGGCGTCAAAATTACTACAACGAAAAGGAAGGCTACAAAATTGCTCGAGATTTTCGTTGCAGTACCAAAACCATGTTGTTGATTATCTGATTAGCTATTTCTATAGTAATATCTGGCGTTGTTTATGTAAATTGGCACTGCTTTTTGAATTATGATCAAATAACATGGATTACGTTGGATTAGCAATTTTAACTTTCATTGCTCACCACGTGTATAAATATGTTCCGACAGATTAATTATTTTAACAATATTTGCAATATTATTTCCATTGATTTTATTTTTTAATTTTTAATTTGTTTGAGTACTTAATTTAGAATTAAAAATTACTAAATGGCCGACATAATCATCAGCTATCCGTAAGCACTGGTTTGCTTAAAAGAAAAAGAAATAAAAAAAAATTATCTTGTTAACTAAGGCTAACAAATATTTAAAAAGATTTCATATAAATATGAGTTGAATACTTCAAGAAATTGCCTCGTAGTTTAACCTTTAGGTAACCATGACATTGAACTCTCAAAAAATATTTATTTTTACTGATTGACCTTTAATTTTTCCTATTTAAACAGAAAACCAAAATACTCTGAAGAGAGTACACTCAATGCATATCAAATGTGCGGGTAAATTAACAAAACAAAAACAACAAAAATCAAGTGAATATAACAGTTAGGAAAACGAGAGTCAGAATAAACTGAAACTCTTGTTATAGCAAAAAAAAAAGAAGAAATTCAAGGCAAAGAGCACACAATACATACTCACTTACTCTCATTTTTATATAAAAAAAGAAAGAAAAACTAGAAAAAAACAAAAACAAACACAAATATGTACACACCCAGCAACTTAACCAAAGTAATTTCCTTAAACGAGAAACATAAACAAACCCGAATGAGAACGAGCTATAGAGAGAGAAAGGAAATAAAGCTAAGCATAACACCAACACTGTACTGTGCAAACAACATTTCTACTTATAGCAGGTCGTGAGTTTATTCATGAGAGAAAGTGTACTAGAGGGGGGAAAAAGTGAGACTTCAAGTTATTTTATTTCCAGATCGTTTTACTTGTTATTCTTCCCCTTCTCTTCGCTTTGTTGTTCTCTTGTACTTTTTGTTTTGAGTAGCACGCTACAAATTCAATGAATTTTAAATCGCATTTGAATGCATACCCTGACACCTGTTGTTGTCATAAAGTCAAATGCAAAATGCTGCAGAATTTGAAACCCCATATTAAAGTAGAACAAAATGCACAAGGTCTCACACCCACATACATATCAAAATTACTAAAACTATGTCATTTTCAAAAATCAAGAGAATATAAGAGAAAAGAATATAAAAGAAAAGAATGTGGTATTAAAGTTATAAAATCAAGTTTCAAATAAAAAAAAAATGTTATTATTTGAACAGGAGTCCAGTTTTTGTTTTTTAAAAAGTGTGTTGAATTTATAAAAACTTTATGAATCTTTTAAAATACTTTTTCCGGAATTCTTAATAAAAAAAACACTTCAAAGAGGATAATAAAAATTCAAAATTTTAACAACTCCTATTAATACAATCTGTTCTCCATAGTAAAATGCTGCAACATTGAGTCGCTGGCTATATAGCCAGATACATCGTAGCGTGCGAAGTTGCCATCAGTGAAATTTTCTATCACATGTTCTATAGAGTTTTGTAATAGATTAACTTTTCCTCAGCCTTAGCAACATGGTCTTTTACATTTAAGACTATGAGGTTAGCACATTTCTGGGAGCAAGCAAGAAGCCTTGAATTTAGGGCTACAGAACTTTCCATTATTACATCTTAAACTAAACTAAGAAAAGTGACAGATACCCTATCCTGAATGGGATATTTTGAGAGTAAATAGAAAATTGCCATGAAAATATTTCTCTGTCATTCCTAATGGACATTAAAAAAGAAGTTCCACCACGCATGGATAAAATTAAAAGAATGAATGGTTATGAGAAGCTAGGTTGTAATGTATTTCCTCAAAGGTAGACTTAAATTTGTATCTAAGGACTGTTTTCCAAGTGATACGCAATAAAAATATAAGATTTCCTTGCTAAATAGCAAAATTCACAACAAACAATGTTCATACTTAAGTGACTGAACTTCTGCTAGGAGATTGGCGCATGTTAATACTGAATGCGATTTTAAACTCTAGGTCTCCCCACTTATGGATAAAATTAATACACACAACATAAGTGGTGCGAAAAGCTCGATCGTAATTTTGACTGAATGGCTGTAATGACCAATTTTGTGTGTGTCTCTTGCGATGCCATTCGTGTTATGTTACCCAGGGGTGCGGTATTTATGTCCACGATTATGTTATTCGGTTTGCTATTCTTAGTATTTTGCGTTGATAACAGATAAATAATCCTTTTTCTGTTCCTCACTACCTTTCTATGATCCCTCACTGTACCATAGAATGTTTCCTTTCTGAACATAAGGTTTCGAAATTTCTTCATTCTACTTTAGTACTTAGTTTCGCTTCAAAACTTTTTCTAAAAATATTAAGTTTCCAGGTTCTGCCAACGTCACGAATGCCTACGATGGATGCCGCCCCATCGCCCCATATTATCTCTGAGACTCTGCTTTATCCTCCATATATGTCCTGGACGTGTCTTTTTATTATCTCTACCATATCTCCATATAGTCGCCGTACTCTAGTGGGTAGTGTGTTCGCTTATTAGACGTAAAGCCCGGGTTCGAACCCCAGGCCAGACATCAAAACGAAATATGAAAAAAATATTTCTCCTGCGACTTCCTCTCAGCAGATTTCTGGTAAAAACTCTGAGAGTAAATAAACCTGCCATGAAAAAGTTTCTCAAAAATCTGTCGTTCGGAGTCAACGTTAAACTGTAGGTCCCGCCACTCAAGTATAAAATTAAGGCACACAATATGAGTGGTGTGAGAAGCTAGGCCGTAATCCTGACTGAAGGGTTGTAATGGCCAATTATGTATGTATGTATGTGTCCATGACTCTGCTGTATTCTACAGATGCAACAGATAGCTTCAAGCACCACCGAAGGACATATTCTTAAAATTCGGGTATATCAGCGCAAGAAAATTTAGGTACGTCATGCAATTCCACGTGTATCACGTTGAAATTCCTTCGTCTGTATAAACAATGACATCACATTTGGCCTTACTTTACTCGTAACATGCAATGCATCGCTCCTTGGTTGCAAATCCACGACTTTTCAGCCAGCCTTCTACATATAAATCTGAAATGCTTGACACATCTGCATATGTTGCCTATAAAAACCCAATACGTCACTTTACTGTCACAGATATTTTATGTTTTAAATTCTGTTGTGTTGTAGGTTCAATGACCGAACATATTTGTATTCAAAATTGATTTAATTTCCAAATAATTGGTTAAAATAAGTTTCTATCTTAATTTGCATTTAAAATAATTTTCTATATAATTTGCAACAAAATTAATTGATTTTATTGGCCTTGATGTTATTGTTATCATAGGCTTTTATTATTTTATATGTATTTATTTAAATTGAACACAAAAACTGCATAGCAAATTTGCATAATAAGTATGTTATTATGATTATAGTTTAATAAGCTTTTAATTTGAAATAAAAATTATAATTTAGATTAGAAAAAACTAATTTTAATGCAACATTTTAAAAATAATTACAATTGACATTAACATTCACAGAACACATCAAACTGTCTACACCCAACACATCCAATAAATAAATATTCAAACCAGAGACACAAAGTAACCGAGTATAAGCGGCAAATGATTTACGGAAGGTAAAGCTTTCAACCCGGCTACCTGAAAACTTATTAACTCTCTTCATTTGTTTGAATTTTCAAATGTGATGTCCTTCATGTCCTCTGAATTAAAATCGGTGGCAAAAATAATGTCTGGCCTCTATCCTTCATTCAATATTTTCACACCGCCACTGTCAAAACGGACGTTTCTGTTTTCACCTACTAATGATAGATAGACGGCAAATAAATGCAGTAATTATAGTGCACTTATGTGTCCTTACTTACCTTACCATAAGTGCAAGAGAAATAGAAAATATTTTAAAAGCGAATGAAAATTAAATTACAACAAAGAATCAAATCTACATAAAATGAAAACAACACCAGAAAAATAAAAGCAAAGGAATTGTTGAGCATTTGTTCACGTTAGCAGTGGCTGGTGGCGTATGATTAACGCTGCATTTTAGCAGATAAATGGCAAAATAATAATAATCATACGCTACAGAGGCTGAATTTAGTTTACTCAAGCAGAGCAAAATAAATCAAATAGTAGCAGAAACAAAGTTGAGGGAAGTAAATAAGTCGCCGTAGTCTGCTAGGTAGTGAGTGCAAGACTTTTTCTAATACATGTACTCTTTTTCTTATACTCTCTTGAGATACAGTGCCATCGCGCTAGTCCAATTGGTGGTGTGTAGGCTTACTATTCACGCCGCTGCCGTTCAAGCTCCATGTCGCCTATCTCCAACCAAAACGAAATACGAACTATTATTACATATTGCGTATGTATGTCTGTACTTGGAGTCATCATGTAGTGACGGATGCATAGATTTGTTGGTAGTTTTTTACCGTATCCGTATGGATGAACTTTTTATATCTGCACCACATAACCTTGCGTCTTTAGTTTCTAACACCTTTTTTGTTCTTAAAGTTGTAATATTTCTCGAGAAATTTTCTTAAGCTTTTGTCAAATAATATGTAATTTAAAAAAAAATTTTGTTCTATGATGACATACTTCTTACCGCAGTTAACACCCACAAAAAAACAAATTTTTTCTCGAACTTGCCTTTCAGTCGTATTTCATTTTAAAAAATATTTTACTTTCTTTTCACCTCCATTTACCATAAAAAACTTCTGACGTTAATATCCGCACTTAAATATTAAACATTCTTCATGTTCTTGTTCTTTCTTTTCTGCACTGCTTTTGTTTTATTTTTGAAGCAAAATGAAACAGAATTGAAATAAAAAATGTATGAAGAAAAATTTTTTATTTATTCGTGTGGTCACCACATCAATCATTTGTCATTTAAAGAAGAAGAAAAAAAAAAAACAAAAACGCAAAAATACAGAAACAAACTGGAAATGAAATAAGGAAATCTTATTTATAATTTTCTTTTCATTTACTTGCATAAATACATTCGAGTACAATAAGAAGAAAATCCGCAACAACTGAAGGTCGATTTCATAACCAATAAGCAACAGAGTCGTCGTTAAACAAGAGGAATAAACTGCCAGAGAACACACTTGGCGACAACAAAGTTAAAGCTTCACTTTTTAGCATATATTCCCTGAATCAATAGCTGCCAAACCACGTATTTTTCTTAATCTATTAAGTCCATCAGTTTCCCTTTAACAACAAACATCTTTTATAAACTTTTAGCCCTGCAATAATTACAGCCGATACCAATAACAAACAATAAAAATGAAAAATTACAAAAGAAACTTAAACATGCGAAATGAAATAAAATCAGAATTAAAAAATAAAATAAAAGACAGAAGGGGGAAAAGTAGCGGGAAAAAATGTTTCTGACAATCATATATCCAAACATGTGTAACTCAATGTAATTAATGATTAAACATTACGAAACGTCATACGAACATCAGAAATGACAATCACAGAGGAAGAGAACAACAAATAAAGGAGAATATATAAAAACAACAGCAATAACAATAATAACAATGGAAAATACATAAAATACCACAAGGCTATGAAAATAATGATACGAGTATTAAAAAGGACTCAAGAACATTCGCTGTGTTTGAGTATATAACTGTGCATTCAATAAATTTAATTACAGTTCTGGGACTTTGATCTTCTACAGTTGGTAACATTAAAAATTAATACCATAGGAAGAGCAGACAGCGTCACTTCTTGAGGACAGGTAGAAATAAATCATTAGTTCCTAGATTCAGACTAGATTCAGTTACAAAGCCAAAGTTGTACTGATTTTTTCTCTTTGGTCGGATTGACTCCTACGCCACTATTCAGATAAAAGTTTTAATACAGATTCCAGAATTTGAGGAACTAAATTTCCATTTTTGTCTAGATGTTTAGAATGCCATATTGTCTGCATAAGTGATCGTCATTTAGCACGCGAAGTTTCCGCTTTTATTACAGAAACAAATAAGAAAAAACTGTAACGAAGTCTTTAAAGGGCTGAAACTTTTCACTTGATCTCCAATTCAAACCAACATCTGAAACAATGACATAAAACAAACAACGGCAAGGAGGTAGCAAGAGTGACAACCTACCATATAGAGAATATAGTTAAATAATTGGTTGTTATTATCTTATTCACTTAAGTTATCATCGTAAACGCATGTAGGATTACTTTTTTCCTTTTTTTGTCTCTGTTTGTTGTCTACGTAATCAAGTTTCAATGAGACATTCACAATCCCCCACAGGCTAACAGGACTATAGCAAATAAAAAA
Source organism: Sarcophaga rosellei (assembly GCA_930367235.1). Taxonomy (NCBI): domain Eukaryota; kingdom Metazoa; phylum Arthropoda; class Insecta; order Diptera; family Sarcophagidae; genus Sarcophaga; species Sarcophaga rosellei. Next base: position 36,159,731 of record OV884019.1, read on the forward strand.
CAATAACAAAAACAACAACAACTGCGTGATGACCAGGATTAAAAACAACTGCAGAAAATCATAATCAAACAATAAGACATGAAGAAGTAAAAAAAATGGCATCAACAAAAACGTGACCAAACTATTGAATGACTTTTAAACCTTAAATATTGTCTACGACCTAAAACGAAGGGATACAAATTTATTAACAACTTTATAAAAATTAAATATAAATAAGCGAAGTTATATAACAGTTAGGCAAGCAAAAGAAGTCGAAAGAAAGGAAAAATATTTTAATTAAAACAAAAGCGTCTTTGAGAGGAAAGAAAAATCTAAAGAGAGCCAAGGGTAAATTATTCTTTCAAGGTTTCTAGGTTAGCTTGATACCATACCATATTCTCAATTACTCTGCTTTTGCCATTTTAAGTCATCCTTGTAAACAGGCCACGTCGGATCTTGTCTTGATTAATAGATAATCAAACTGGAGAGCTCCTTGCTATTCATACACTTTCCGTTTCCTTGGTGCTATTTTTGTCATTGTGTTTGAATTTTTGTTTTCTTTTTTTTAGTTAAAACTAGTGCCACTTATCCAAAGTCTTGAAAAGAAACAGTCAACAGCTGCCACTCTTATTATATTTCTCCTTTGCTTTGTCTGCTTACATAAGCCACATGTTTGTCATGGTAGTCTCATTCTATTCTTTAGCCATTTACGCTTTCGGGGCGTGCAAGCCCTATTTATGTAAACCGAGTATCAGGTGTAAAGATGTCGAGTTGCCAAAATAGCAGTTGTATGTAATATCCAGAGAGTCAGTCAGTAGTGCAGCAGCAGTTGTCAGTTGAGTTTGCAGTCGATCAGTCGCTAAGCTGTAGTTGCTAATTGTGTGTTAATCAAATCTTAATTTCTATTACAACTCTTTTTTAAAACTTATTAAACCTTTTAAAAATTTATTAATATTTCGGCGTTATTTACAAAAAAATTATTTAAACAAATGAATTGTTAAAATTGAATATTTAAATTAATAAAATTGAATAAACATTACATTATTACATAAACATTACATTCTTACATCTTACATTCTTACATTTGGGGGCTCAACCTTCGAAAAAAAAACCGTTAACTGTAACAACAAATTTTATTTAAAGTTAAGTGCATTTATTTTATGGGCGAAAAACGAAATTTTAAGCATTTTTTGATCAGTTATTAAATGAGAGCAAATGCAAAGAAACAAAAATTAGTGACGTCACGAGCATATAACACAAGAGCGTATGCAAAATATATAAGGCAAAAAGAAATAGGCGATAAAAGTAATAAAGTTGAAGCAAAAAATAACGTTGAACTAATAGAAATGTCAAAAAAAGAAGAAAATATTAGTTGTGAAAAGAACGAGTTAAATGAACTAATAAGACTTTTTATGTTAAAAATGCAAAAGGAAGAAGATGAGAAAAACAAAACAAATGTTTCTATTGAATATTTTAGTAAAGTTGTTCCTGATTTTGATGGTGGAACGATGAGTGTGGAAAAGTGGTTTGAAAATTTCGACAAAAATGCTGAGGCATATGAACTAAATAATAAACAAAAATATGTTCATGCTAGAAACAAAATGACTGGAGCTGCAAAATTGTTTTTAGAAGCCGTGAGTGTTTGTGATTACGCCACTTTAAAGAGAATTGTAACACAAGAATTTCGTAAAACGTACAGTAGCGCGGAAATTCATAAACAATTGTCAAATCGGAAGAAGTTTGAAAGTGAAACGTTTCATGAATATATTTTACATATGAGAAAAATAGCGGCAGCCGGTGACGTAGAAGACATTTCGGTAATACGGTATATTGTTGATGGGCTACAAATAAAGCCTGAACTGAAATACGCTTTATATAGTTCAAAATCGTATAGTGATCTTCGTGAACAATATTCGTTGTATGAACGTACTATGAAATCAAATGAACCTACATATAGTGGCACGGTTTACAAAAAAAAAGAAAACAAGCTTTATGTTAAAAAAGATCATTGCTTTAATTGTGGATCAGCTGATCATAAAAGAAAAGACTGTAAAGAACAAACAAAGTGTTTTATCTGTAACAAGACGGGTCATATTTCTAAAAATTGTTTTAATAAAAATAAAAAAGAAACCGTAAATGAAAATGTTAGTATGGTAATAGATAAAAAACGTTTAAAGACAATATATTTTGAAAATAAAGAAATAGACTGTTTAATTGATACAGGGTCAGATGTAACCCTAATGAAAGAAAGTGTATATAGGCAAAAGTTCGGGCATATTGAGTTAAAACAAAGTACAGCTATATTGTTTGGTCTTGGACATTTTTCCACGGAGCCGCTTGGTTGCATAAACGGGGCAGTGTGTACCGATTCTGTTAAAACAAATCACAATTTCCTTGTAGTACCAGACAATGCATTAAAATTTAACGCGCTTCTTGGTTATGATTTTATTAAAAAGTTTAAATTTTGTTCGGACGAGAGCGGTTATAAATTCGAATATCAACATAATATACAACATGGTGACGAAATATCGGTCTACAATATAACAGCTGAATTAGACATTCCGCCGAAGTACAGAGAGGTGGTCTATGAATTGGTTTCCAGCTATAAGCCGTCAACAGTTTTAGAAAGCTCGCCGGTAGTGATGAAAATTATACCAGATGGAGAATTAAAGCCGTTTCGTCATTCACCATCAAGGTTGCCGATTAACGAACAGGAAGCTGTAAGAAAGCAGATAGAAGAATGGTTAGCGAATGGTACTGTTAGAAAATCAACTTCGCCGGTGGCAAGTAGAGTTGTGGTAGTTAAGAAGAAGACTGGTGAATACAGAGTCTGCGTCGACTTCCGTCAATTAAATAGTATGGTGTTGAAGGACTGCTTTCCAGTGCCTCTGATTGACGAAGTATTAGAGAAGCTACAAAACGCAAAATTTTTCACAGTAATGGATCTGGAAAATGGCTTTTTCCACGTACCTATTGAGGAATCGTGTAAACATTTTACTGCATTCGTAACAAAAGAAGGTTTGTTTGAATTCAATAAAGCACCCTTTGGGTTTTGTAACTCGCCTGCTAACTTCATAAGGTACGTAACTCATATTTTTCAACCACTTATAAATAATAATGTCATGGAGCTATATATGGACGACATCGTTATCTTTGCCGAAACTGCTGAAAGTTGCCTTTCTAAAATGAAGATGGTTTTCGATCAGTCTGCACGTTTTAATTTACGAATAAAATGGTCGAAATGTTCGTTTCTTCAGTCCAAAATCGATTTTTTAGGACATACAGTTCAAGGTGGAATGATTTGGCCAGGCAAAGATAAAACAAAAGCAATTGAAAAGTTTCCCCTGCTGAAAACCGTCAGAGATGTGCAATCGTTTTTGGGGGTAACAGGGTACTTTCGACGGTTTATTCAAGGTTATGCTCATATTGCTCGACCATTGACGAATTTGCTCAGAAAAGATCAAAAATTTTCAATAGGCCCAGATGAATTGAAGGCGTTTCAAGAGTTGAAGATGGCTCTAGTAAAGGAACCAGTGCTTAAAATATATGACAGGTCAGCAGCAACTGAGTTGCACACAGATGCTTCCAAATATGGTTTTGGTGCAGCACTTCTACAGAAGCATAACAGTCAATTACATCCAGTCTACTTTTGGAGTAAGAAAACTTCTCCGCAAGAAGAAAAACAACACAGCTATATATTAGAAGTTAAGGCTGCGTATCTTGCTCTAAAAAAGTTTCGTCACTATCTTCTTGGCATACAATTTAAATTGATTACTGATTGCTCAGCGTTCAAGCAAACAATATCGAAAAAAGACATTCCAAGAGATGTAGCGCAGTGGGTGATGTATATTCAGGATTTTACATATACCGTTGAACACCGATCAGGAAGTAGATTACAACATGTAGATGCGCTTAGTCGTTACCCTGTTGATATTTTTGTTATATCAGACATCTCTGCAAGAATTGGAAAACTTCAGCAGGAAGACGAAGGTATTAAGGCTATTTCTATAATACTTAATTCCGGTCCATACAATGATTATAGAAGAAAAGGTAGCTTAATATATAAAAGTATTGATGGAAATGATCTACTTCTTGTACCCAAGCAGTTGGAGTTTGAAATTATTAAAAGCGCGCATGAGCAAGGTCACTTTTCAGTCCAGAAGACTATGCATCGCGTTCAACAACAGTTTTTTATACCACATTTGGAGAAAAAAGTTATAAGTTATAAGTAATAGCCAAAAAGTTATAAGTTATAAGTAATAGCCAACTGTATTAAGTGTATAATACACAACAAGAAGCTTGGAAAGCGCGAAGGTTTCTTAAATTGTATCGATAAAGGGGAAGTACCATTACATACACTTCATGTGGATCATTTAGGTCCAATGGATGCAACAACGAAACTTTATAAATATATCTTTGCTGCAGTTGATGGATTTTCGAAATTTGTATGGCTGTTTCCAACTAAGTCTACAGGTGTTGAAGAGGTGGTAAAGAATCTTAAAATCTGGTCGGACGTCTTTGGCTTTCCATGTCGGATAATAAGCGATAAAGGTCCAGCATTTACGTCAAATATTTTTGCAGAGTTTTGTAATGAAAATAATATAGAACATGTGTTAATTACTACTGGTGTTGCTCGTGCAAACGGTCAAATAGAAAGAGTCAACCGTTCCATAATATCAGTTATTGCTAAGCTGTCGTCGGAAGATACTTCAAAATGGTACAAATACGTTGGTCAAGTACAAAAAGCAATAAATTCCTGTGTTCACAGTACGACAAAATCATCTCCTTTTGAAGTAATGTTTGGTGTTAAGATGAATTCAGACGTTAACGACAACGTTCTCAAACTATTGGAAGAAGAGCTTATAACTGGTTTTCAAAAAGAGAGAGAAGCCTTGCGAGCAGATGTTAAGCAACAAATAGTCAAAGCCCAGCAGCAGTATAAGAAAAATTACGATAAAAAATGTAAACAGCAAAACGACTATAAAATTAATGACTTAGTTGCTGTTAAACGCACGCAGTTTATTGCCGGGAAAAAGCTTGCCAGTGAATTTTTAGGACCATATAAGGTCACCAAGGTCAAAAGAAATAATCGCTATGATTTGGAGAAAGTAGGAGATGTTGAAGGGCCTAAGAAAACTTCTTCAAGCTGCGACAACATGAAATTGTGGAAATTCGCCGAAAACAATAATGATTTGTTATCATCTGGGTCAGATGAAGAGTAGGATGGCCGGGTGTAAACCGAGTATCAGGTGTAAAGATGTCGAGTTGCCAAAATAGCAGTTGTATGTAATATCCAGAGAGTCAGTCAGTAGTGCAGCAGCAGTTGTCAGTTGAGTTTGCAGTCGATCAGTCGCTAAGCTGTAGTTGCTAATTGTGTGTTAATCAAATCTTAATTTCTATTACAACTCTTTTTTAAAACTTATTAAACCTTTTAAAAATTTATTAATATTTCGGCGTTATTTACAAAAAAATTATTTAAACAAATGAATTGTTAAAATTGAATATTTAAATTAATAAAATTGAATAAACATTACATTATTACATAAACATTACATTCTTACATCTTACATTCTTACATTTATGTATGTATGTAGCTGAGCATAAACTCACACATGCTTTCGAATGCATCTTGTTGGTGGATAATTTTTCACTCTTATGTGTATTTTCTTTGATGTTTTTATTTTTTTTTTTTTTATTTTTGTAATTTCGATCTCTTCTTTAAACATTGTAAAGATTCCTATGAATAGTTGTACGCTAAAACTAAAGGAAGATACAATATTCACTAACTTATATATTCATTTATCCATGCATTCATCTACAATAAACCCTTGGAAATACTTATAGTCATACAGTTGCATGTGGCACAGTGGTTTAATAGTGGAAAGAATGAGTGTATAAGTGGGTAGCAAGGGTGACAAAGTAGAGGTAAATAAGTGCAATAATGATATTTGATTTGGTGTACCACATTATAATTAAAGCCAACTGTTGTAGTCATTTCAGACGATATAAGAAGCATCCGAAATATATTTCCAATTAATTATTTGATACGTTGGCTAAACAAATATTGTTAGTCATGATCGATTCTACAGCGGTTATGAGTACGTTTTGATTGCAGGATTTCAAAGAGTTTCTTATTTCGTAGTTCCGGAGCTTCTGATGAAGCGATTCATACTGTCAATGTAAATGCAACTTACAACTTCCTCAATATCATCTATATAGTAGATGCTTTTTTACTCCTCCAACATAGCATAGTACAAGGCATATACCCTGCAGGTAAATACTAGTCTCCACTTCTTTCTCAGCTTCTACAGAAACCATTAGCAGATACCCAAGGTTAAAGCAAGACCCTATAATGGCACTGGCACCCATATTTTTGACGTTTATGCAGACTGATCGTGCGCTCTACATTCAGTTTTGTTGAAATTTTCAACGCTGTTCTGAAGCCTATTGTTGACGGAACCGTCAATTGTCATTTCAATTATGAGCTCATAGACCCTTAGAGACCGAGGGTTGTGCCACATCCTGCCAGTTCATTTGTTCTACAGTTAAATAAAGTATTACTATGTCCTGGTACTCATATGTAATGGGCGCCATATCGTTCTGCTACCTCATTGAGACATTTGCGACAGCTATATACGATCTTAGGGTTAAGAAACAATAAAACACAACGTTGTGGCTTTTCTGCTATCTTGGATTGCCGGTCATTATTTCACTGCTCTCTTAGATAAGAAACTATAGAGCATGTGAAACTTCGTAAAAAGTACACGTTGATTGCACGGCGGAACTATAGTGACCATGTGGATCTATATGTGTAGAATTGGATTGACAGATAATCTTTCGTAGTCTTATCTGCTCACTATCTGTTGAAATAACTGCAATCTCTGATATGAATTGTGTCTGAACATGAACAGATTTGCATTTATGCAGATTTGCAAATTTAATTGGAATCCTAGGATAAAAGAAGATCCCTTATATAGAGGATAACCATTAAATAAATTCGATAATAATCACAACATACTCGCTTTTAAACATTTTAATTTATTACTGATTCAATAAAGTTCCAATTCAAAACTGATTAAATTTAGACGGAGAGAAAATAAGGCAAAGAAATAGAAGAAATGCTGGTGTTCCACCAAAACAATGTGTCCCTATACTGAAGGTTACATAAATAAGTACACCAAGCAAACCAAGATACGTATTTCAATATATTTTAAGGCAATCGATTCTAATTGTATGATTAAATTCTATTGATTAAATTTTTAATTTAGTTCCAGTTTAAAACTTCACTATCAAAATTATTTGACGACCAATGGACAGTGGCTGCTGCAATATTGTTAAAACTATTTTAAGCGGGCTTTAAGTATTTTCTTGAACAAATTCTAAGCAATTATAGAATTCCTTATTCAGATCACCCGTAGTGTATAATTTTACTTTGCGTAGCTCGTATAAAACATACAAAATTCTATTGTGGTTTGCTCTTCACTATTTCAATATATTCAACAATATATTGAATATACACCATATGACATTTATACTGTTTATATTTACACCATTTCCAATTAAAAAAAATTAAATTTCTTTAGTACTAAGTTTTGATCATTAGAGTTCATTAACCTTTTACTGATCTGGGTCCTTTTGAAGATCATTTCATGGAATATAATGTATAGCGGCATGTTATTTGATGTCCATTGACTGTAATTATTTTTTAATTAATAAAAAGCCGAATCCACTATGGATAGGAATGATTTGCGTTGTAAATTTTTATATTTCCATCTTTCTTTGCCTGAAATCGCCGTAGTCTAGTTGGTAGTGTGTTCACTTATTCGACGTGAGGCCACGATTTAAACCCCAGGGAAGATATCTCCAGCGAAATAAAATACGAAAAAATATTTCTTCGGCAACTGCTTTTCAGCAGATTTCTTTCAAAAACTCTGACAGCAAAATAAAATTGCCTTGAAAAGTTTCTCAAGGATTGAAGTTAGGAGTCGACTTTAAACAGTATGTTCCACGGATCATGTATTTAATTAACACTCACAACACAAGTAGTGTGAAAAGCTAGGCCACAATCCTGACTGAAATTTTGTGATGACCAATGTATGGGTATCTGTCTTTGCCTAGAAACAACGATGTGATAATGTATTCTGCGAATTCTAATGACATTCTTTAGGTTCAGTCAAGTCTATTAAGTCTATTTTGCTAATTTGAGAATTTCAAACATTCATTACAATGGACATTTTGAGCTGAGCAACTAATCAAATTTCTCGCCTTATCTGTTTGTTTCATAGGAATCTATCAAACTGCTACTTTGTGTTTCAATAGAGCCTGATGAACATACATATCTGCCAAGATTAGAAACCCTAGTCATCTTTATTGCAGGACAAAATATGTTATTTTCTGTAAACTATTGGAAATGGTTGTAAATAGAAATGTTCGTCTATAAATACATACACATGAATATAGATTATATTTGTATTTGCAGTAGTACGTAAACGAGACAAGCTTACACCAAATGTGACCACTTTATTACTGGCAATAATAAATGTTAAAACATTTGAATTTGAATTACCCTGGCAAGTGAAGCAGACATGGAATATTGAATCTATGTTGTCTTTTCTTTATAAATTTCCTTTTGAAATAAAGAAAAATATGCAAATATGTGTCTATGTATGAATATGAGCATGTGCATGAGTATGAGTAAGATGAGAGTCAATTTGTGTGTTTTCAATATTATTTGACTGCCAAAGATTATTTTTATTTTTGTCGAATAGAAAATATAATATCGCCATAGGGAATGAGATTTTGCATGTGGAATTAATCGAATTATGTATGTATATGAGTATGTCAATATTGTGATGGTATGTGTTTTACAATTTTATTGAAATGCAAATGTTGGCGACATTTTTAACACTGTATGGTATGGTGGAAATGTAAAAATTAAGAGTGTAGGGGTAGTTAAAAAGGTTGCAGTGAAATATTCTACATATATAACTGTTACATGCACTTATCTGATCACCCTCGCATTATTTAAAAAAAAAAAACATTAAAATTTAGTTGGAAATCAAGATAAAAACACAAGAGACTTAAAAAAGGAAAAAAAATATTGTGGTTATCGTAAAATAATTTTCACTGAATTTAAATTAAATAATATGGACAAAGGCAGTGGCGATGACAATCACAATACAATTCGGAAACAGACAAGAAAAAAGTTTGCTTTTAATTACAACAATTCTTCGGTGCAAAATACATACATATGTACATACATAATTGGTCATTACAACCCTTCAGTCCGGATTACGGCCTAGCTTCTCTCGATGCAAAATAGAGAATTAAAATATCGTAATATTGTAATATAAATTTAATTATTTATTTACGTTTAATTGTTTTATTTAAATATTTTAATTATTTTATAAAAAAAAAAAACGAGTAATACTGCACTATTGTTAATGAAACTGCTTTTATTTAACTTTAAATTTGTTGCAATTAAAATATTTTCTGTTGACCCTGTAATATATGTACATATGTATTTAAAGGAGTGAAATCGCTGAAAATTATTCAAAATCTTCTGTTTAAACTAATTTAATACTAAGCGAGATCACATAAAGATATAAAAAGTTATGAAAGCAGCAAATTTGATTGGTATGGTTAAAGTGTGTACATACATAATTGGTCATTACAATCCTTCAATCAGGATTAAGCTCCACACAACATTAGTGGTGTTAATTTTACTCATGTGGGCCGAAACCTTCATTTTAAAGCCGATTCCGAACGACAGATTTTAAAGAACTTTCCATGGAAATTTTATTTTATTTTAAGAATTTTTGTCAGAAATCTGCTGAGAGGACGCCGCCGAAGAAATATTTGTTGAACCCTTGAACTCACGTCTAATAAGCTAACACTCTAATTACCAAACTACGGCGAATTTATCCGTTTAACTTAGGAATAATTAGAAGGAAACCAAACCTGTACCCTGTATATCACGCTTTTTGTTAATAAAGTTCACAGATTTCTAAATTTAGTTTTCTAGAACGTATTATTAAATCGTTATCCTTCAAATTTTTCAAATCATTAATTTGTTTGCTCTTGCCTTTACACTTCTTGATTGCATTCTGTCAAGACTCTGCCAGTAAAATATAATTATCAACAGCATTCCTCGAAACGCATTATTAATGCCACAAGTATTTGTGTTATGGTTATTAATATTTATTTAAATAAAATACAATAAAACAAATCAAAATAATCAATTTTTTAAAAGCCTTTTTAATATTCTGGTCATAGTACGTCATAACACATCACAGTATGGTACACCAAAAATATTTGAGTTCCTTTAAATAAAATTTAACACAATTTATTTGAAATTCAATAATTGTTGCTTTTGTTTCAATTATTGCTTATATAACTGCTGTTGTTGTAATTGAAATTTGAACACTGTTTGAAATAATGTAAGGTACATGTATACATCTGAGTTTGATTTGCATTCTTTTTTTTTTTTGTAAAAACTAAATTTCACTTTCAGCAGCCTAAATAGCTGTTGGAAAATAGGCATGTTTAAAAACCCTTTAAATATTTTATAGAGAATTGGAAAAAAATGAATAAAAACTTTATCTTCTGATAATAATCCACCGGCGTTTGCAAATGAGGATGTAAACTTTATTAGCGGCATTTCTTTTTACTTTAAACAAATTTGTTATGCCATTAAATTATTCTTTATTCACTATGTTCTAGAAATAAACACATAAATTCTGTTCCATTCCACTTAAGTCATCAGTCATTAAAAACGAAAATAGAATACACCACTTTGATGACCTTAAACACATCAAGATTAAGTTGTAAAATGATGATGTCCTTCCATGTACAATAAAACCTTGTAATCATCCATACATCCATCTATCCATCTATCCATCTAATGGACTAAACAGACATTCACTGAATATGATTTATGCTTGATATTGGTTTTTATTCCATTATTCCGTATGTCGTACATCAATCAAAATATTGTTCAAGTATGTTTTGTGTATAAAAATTATATTACAACTTTTCGCAACACTTAATCCCCCTCAAAAAATATTGTACATAATTTTTTATAAGAAAACTATATACATAGAATTACTAGCAGATACAAGATGTCATGAAAAGAAGCAATAAAATCCCATCATAGTGTGTAAAACCTCGAGTAACGATATCTCTATTACAGTACATGCTATTCAATATACTGGTACTCTAATGGTTCTACTACTCACCGCAATCGCAATTGTAAAACAGCAACAATAACAATAAAAATACATTCACATATAAGAACACACAAAAAAAAACCAACTTGGCTTGTAACCAATATTAACAACGACATTCACCCTTCACTATCACAATTCAAGGGACTAGAGAGCAGAAGCTTACTTGTGTATATAAAACAAACGCTTTCTCCTAGAAATAAATTAAATAGAAATAAAAAAATCTACAAACAATTCTGCATAACAACTTCCCTTAGAATTTTAACGATTGTTTCCGTTTGAACACGGCATTATTTATAGACTCTCTCCATACAGTTTATTCACCTACACAAATACAAACATATGAGCTAACTGTAAAACTAAACAATAGTAACAATTAAATGAAATACAACTCATTATTTACGGGTATTATTATATGAATATAAATAAACAGCCATAGTCTGCTAATTAGCAAAAGTATTTAAATAAAATGATTATGGTTTACGATTTTTTCGCAGGAGAGTTATGGAACACAGATAGCTTGATGTTGTCACTCGCACTGCAGTGTAGAAGAGAAGGATTCATATAAGCAAAAATACAACATTTTGTGATACTACATAAAGTGCTGGCCCCGAATTAACTGACAAGTACTGACTCACGGAGTGTTATCAATCAGCATCAGAGCTTCCAATCAGAAAGTGTAAAGAATTTAGTCGCCGATCCCATATCAGATAATGAAAACTCTGGTAGATTACAAATGCCGACATGATTTTAATCTCAGAAACCGGACTATACTTTTTTGATGCGCTAAATCCGTATGCGTCATAAGAATTGCTCCTTTTCTCTAGGTTTTCAGAACATCCTAATGTAAATTGGACACCATTTGGTGTAAACTATCACAACATCCGTTTATCAATTCCCTTCTGATTGATTTATTTACTTACGTACGGAATTGTTAATTACAAATATTCAGTCAGGATTATGAACTCGCTACTGTCGCCGTAGTCTAGTAGGTAGTGTGTTCGCTTATTAGACGTAAGGCCCGGGTTCGAGCTCCAGACCAGACATCAAAACGAAACATGAAAAAAAAATATTCTTCGGCGACTTCCTCTCAGCAGATTTCTGGCAAACCTGCCATGAAAAAGTTTCTCAAAATCTGTCGTTCGGAGTCGACATTAAACCGTAGGTCCACTCAAGTATAAAATTAAGGCACACAAGCTGAGTGGTGTGTGAAGCTAGGCCGTAATCCTGACTGCAGGATTGTAAAGGACAATCACGTATGTATGTATGTACAACCTAACTTTTGACATTCACCCATATTGTGTGTGTTAATTTTATCCAAGAATGGCGGGACCTACAGTATAAAGTCAACTCCGAACGACAGATTTTTTAGAACCTTTCATAGAAATTTTTATTTGCGCACAGAGTTTTGGCCAGACATCTGCTGAGAGGAAAGAAATATTTTTCATATTTCGTTCTGCCCTAACTGTCTTACCAACGAGTTTAAGCCACCGACTTGAGCCTAATAAGCCAACGCACTACCTACTAGATTACGACGACTCCTAATGATTGATTAATTAATGTGATTGCTTCAATATTTTTCATAAAATTCTAATGACTTTATACCTTTTATGTAATTTTAAATCTACCCACGTATATTAAAAAACAGTTATTTTCTGAGAATACGTTGAAAACTCCTTTCATTTCAGCGATTTTTATTTTTTGTTTCTTTTTGTATTTTTATACTCTTCAGTTCGTTTTACTGCCACAAGACGATGGTGATGATGATGATGCGTGTTAAATGAGTACTTTCAAGTGGTTGAGAATAATAAGAAACAGCAATAAAAGCATAAAATTCAAGTGGCGGCATACTTGAATGTGCATTTAAAACACACGTAAACACAAGAAATATGTTTAAGCTGCTCGAAATACTCATACACTTGCACTAGTGCATGCTAATATGCATGTGAAGTGAAAGCGAACGAAAGGCTATAAAGAAATTTTAGTTTTTATCGTGTACATACATACGTACGTATAATTAAAGTACAAATTTATATAAGTGTTTGTGTACAGTACACCACAATTACTAATAAATATTATGAACTCATATTTAAGTTTTATTATGCAGTCAAACGTCATAATAATGTGTTTACTTTAATACTGTTGGTTTTAGTATTTCTTTGCATGAGTTTGTTTGTTTTTTTATTATTATTATTGTAGTCTTTTTATATAAGATCACTCACACTTTCTCTCCGTCTCTCATAGATTTCCTTATGCTGTGTAAAGTAATGCAGTTTTGATTCTGTTAATCCGTGGACTGTATGTAAAGGGAAGAGCACATAAAAGGCACTGTGGATACAAACACTAGAAAATAAGGACCAAAAAAAATTAGAAACGTTCCCAATAGTTAAAAAATTCACCGAAACGACACTTTCTTCTTACGTTCTGCAGACACACGAAATTTTCCTTTTGCTTGTCAACTAATTTTCCGTGCACTATTTGCTCTAAATTTTCCAATCTCGTGACACTTAACCGTGATGGACTTCTCAGAGATTCGATTGTAGATTACCTTGGACTTTTGTCAATTGTTTTGCCAATTTGTAAATAAATACGATTCGTTTGGTCTTTTTTCATCACTTATAATCTTTAGGTATCGTTTATTTAACACCACAATTTCTTATTATTAAACAAAGATTAATCACACATAGATATATACATTTATTTATTCAAAAACTTTGGATTTTAATTTTGATTTTTTTTAAAATTTGACTTTATCACAAATACAAATTATTATAAATATTAATTATTGCACAAGTCTGTTTAAAATTATTTTTAAGCAAAAAAGATGCATCCCTTTGGGTGTTATAAAAAAGAAAGTAGAATGAATAATTAAAAGAACAAAACAAAAAAACTTTATGTCAAAAACACAATAATATTAAAATATAAAAAAAGCTTTTATCTTCACTGCAACGCCCTCTGTTGCCAGTTTGCCATCATTTAAACAATCCTGTTTATGTCGACAAGGATGGGAAGATTGTACCGTCAGACATAAACATACCGGCGCCCTTGCAGTACTGCAACCAAAAAAGATGTCCTCGATCTAATGACTAAGAAAAAAAATCAAAAGAAAAAACTTCCATATTAGTTTCATATCTCAAAACAATAGAAAACTAAAAAGCTTGACATCTTGCAGCACTTCCAACTCTGATCCGTCAGGAATAAGTGTCATGGTCTAAAATTGGGTATCGAATTCTTGAGACTTATTGTCCCTCCACTAAATTGGAACTAGAGCTTCCGACGAACTAGGTCTTCAGCTCTCACGACCATGGAACGAACTAGGTCCACTGGTGGATTATTAGGACGAACGAGGTCCATTATTTTACTGGGCTAGTGAACGGGTTGTCCTCTTCGATGCTTCAGTTTCAAACTCAACCTTCCTAGGGACAGACGGACTAGGTCTATTGCCCGTTAAAATGGAAGGTGTAACTTCAGCGGCCAGTATTTCCACACGTCCACCAGGTATGGTCGTGGCTCAATTAACCCTTCAGTTTATCTGGTCCTCGGCATCTTCACTTCTCCTCTATTTCCTCGGGGTACCATGACACTGTAAGCTAAAGTTATTCATTAAAATATTTAGTTCGTTGGAAGAATTACAAGTTCATTCGAGCTGTTGGCAATCCAAATTTTCCCTGCAACTTTTTCGAAATAAAAAGTTGCTTGCGAACGGGAGTTTATCGGAGCCCTAGCTGTAAATATTTGCCCTCGATGACAAATACCAACTATAGCTTGGCTAAAAGAATCTGCCATAGTTGTCTGTAAAACAGTTTTGCACATCACTACCAAGATTTGCTGCACGAACAGAACTTGTCGCATCGAAAACTCCAAGCTCTCGAGAGGATCGAAACACCTCCCGGTGCAGCAAAGTGTGATGTCGCAAATCGCAGACCGAACAATCCAAATTTTGCCTGCATTCATTCAACCTATGACCAACATCGAAACAGTCAATACACAGGTTGTACTGTTTTACTACCATCAACCTGAATAATAAGCCGAGCCCGTATAAACGAAAATCATACCTATGCACCGGCGGATTAATACAGGAAGATTTTCAGCTAACTAACAGCAACAAAAGTAGGAACCAAAAAGAATCCACAGAAAGGTTGAGATTCTGTTCCTCACTGATTCTTCCAACGAAATCGAAATCCAATAAAAAAATCAAAAATTTAAATAAATAATAAGTTGAACCTGAGCGAAACTCAAAAATATCCGCGGCCCGATGGTAACTAATCTTGCGATACGCAACCAAAAAGAATCGAAAAGATCACCGTGATCACCCTGACAACGTACTGCCGCAAACTTAACAAAAGCACTATATGTGTGTCCAATGAACTGACATATATTCCAAAAAAACTAGGCACTTCGCGAAACTAGGCCACCAGGACGAATTCCTAATGGCCAATAACCCGATACTTATTACCGTGTCCCAGCATAAACGGGGAACAATAAAAGAAATACAAAGGTGAAAAGGTAGTACCGAAAACCTACACGTTTTCACTTTGTATTCCATATACATATATGACAACAATAAAGAAAACACAAAGATGAAAAGGTAGTACCGAAAACCTACTCGTTTTCACTTTGTATTCCAAATCATACACGTATATATGTAAATATGTATATATATGTCAAGTTTGCCAACGTAAATTATATTATCAAAAAATTTAAAATTTAAATAAAAAATAACAAATTCAAAGCTTTTATTAATTTTAAAGTCCTAAAAATAATTCGACTTTAAATAATTATAAAACAATTAACAAATAAAAGAATAAAAATCAAAAAAAATACACATAAATAAATTTTATTGCGTTATTTTACTTCAGTTTGACGAAAATTCAAACTTTTTCATTTACTCGAAGATCGTTAACAAACCAGATCTATCGAGAATTGAAGTAAATAACATCAATTTGTGGGTACGTCTTTCATGTACTCGGTGGATTTGAAGAATTGTTATAAAAGGTAATGTGCTTTGCTATTTAGCGAACGCACCATCACCAATTATAAAACCACTATTGACTTATAACCGATATCAAATTGGGTGGTTGAATTCGATTCACCAACTGTGATATTCACACCACAATTTGACATCCCAGTCACATTTGACTTTGTTATATGCCAAGACAAATTGTTATAACAGTGCATAAAAAGAACACTCCGGTTCTTGTATCCACTAAGTTCACAAAGTGTGCCAGTGCTATCGATGTTATAACACACCACTTTGTGAATATATGCACTGTTATAAATTTTATATATGTACTTGCAAAGTTCGTTGTCCATTCTAACAGAACTTTACTTCTATATAAAATTACCTCCAAAAAATCAAAAAATAAAAGAGAAACAAAAACAACTTTACCTTATAATTTCAAGGTTACTTTGAAGTTTGTTGGGATGAAGGTCACACAACCGAAAAAGGCAAAAAACATAGTTCCAAAATCCGGCTCGAAGGACCAAATGTTAATCCGTGGACTGTATGTAAAGGGAAGAGCACATAAAAGGCACTGTGGATACAAACACTAGAAAATAAGGACCAAAAAAAATTAGAAACGTTCCCAATAGTTAAAAAATTCACCGAAACGACACTTTCTTCTTACGTTCTGCAGACACACGAAATTTTCCTTTTGCTTGTCAACTAATTTTCCGTGCACTATTTGCTCTAAATTTTCCAATCTCGTGACACTTAACCGTGATGGACTTCTCAGAGATTCGATTGTAGATTACCTTGGACTTTTGTCAATTGTTTTGCCAATTTGTAAATAAATACGATTCGTTTGGTCTTTTTTCATCACTTATAATCTTTAGGTATCGTTTATTTAACACCACAATTTCTTATTATTAAACAAAGATTAATCACACATAGATATATACATTTATTTATTCAAAAACTTTGGATTTTAATTTTGATTTTTTTTAAAATTTGACTTTATCACAAATACAAATTATTATAAATATTAATTATTGCACAAGTCTGTTTAAAATTATTTTTAAGCAAAAAAGATGCATCCCTTTGGGTGTTATAAAAAAGAAAGTAGAATGAATAATTAAAAGAACAAAACAAAAAAACTTTATGTCAAAAACACAATAATATTAAAATATAAAAAAAGCTTTTATCTTCACTGCAACGCCCTCTGTTGCCAGTTTGCCATCATTTAAACAATCCTGTTTATGTCGACAAGGATGGGAAGATTGTACCGTCAGACATAAACAGATTCTTTAAAGCAAAACCCTAGACAAGAGAACGCTTCTATAATGTCAGCCTTTTTCCTTTTTTCTTTTTAATTATTATAAGACAACTTAGTTTTTATTGTCTTTCCTTTACTTTATTGTTTGGTTTTTCTTGCCTTTTACTAGTTGGTGTGACTTTTTTATTTAAAGATTTTTTTAAATTTTATTTCGAAGGAAAATTTTATTTGATTTATTCTGTTCCCTTAAGCGTTAAACTTGTATTTCACTTTTTTTCCCTTTTTTGTTAACTTTTTTTTTATCTGATGATGGGAACATTCAGTACACTTTTGTTATATAAGAGTTTTTTTTTTGTTTTCTTTCCAAATTCTGTATGAATTTCATTTAACGTATTAGGAAGGTAGCGATAGTTAAGGTAGAATTGTAATATAATATTGTAATGAAAGTGAAGCTTTTACAACGCTTAACATTAAAATGCTAAGCAGAAAACAAACTTGTTTACAAATTATCGTACTGCTTAGTATAACAACAAACACCGGCATAAAAAATGGTAAACAAGTTAACAAAATTCCACAAACAACACTACAAGAATAAATGTAAACAACGATGTTTATATTTATAGAGATTTCAAGAAGGGAAAGTCATGGTACGTTCGGCTTCAAGAACATTCATCAGACAGTAAACGTGGTTTGAAAATCTCCGTTACAAAGATCTGTCAAATAATTGTCTAGTAATTGTTACTGTTTATGTAAAGGGTATAAACAGAGCAATAACAAAGAAAAGCAATTGTTGTCGTTTACATCAAGTTGTGAACAGTGACACACAGTATTATGCGAATAATAAAGAATTTTAATTAAAAACAAAACAAAAAGTTATTTTTATTTTATTTGCAATGTACGAGATCATATTTTAAACGTTTTTAAAAGGAAAAAACGTAACAATATACAGTAACACAAATACACATGTATGTACATACACTTAGGAAAAGCGTATAAGTTTCTGTATGTATTAGTGTCTTGTATAGCAAATTTGGATTTAGATCGACTGTGGCTGAAGATGTTTCGAATTTTACGGGCTTTTGCTTTAGCCTGGAGCCATAGAAATAAACATTTCAATCAAATTTATTAATTCCTCTATGGAGCGCAGATATCGTGCATATTTTCGCAGAATCTAGGATTAATCAAGTGTGATATCTTTTTAGCGTTCCACTAAATCTATATCACAGTTGAGACGGATTTTTCCTTGAATACCTAAGAAGTTGTCCCTTTGTCGACAACACGATTCAGGCAACAAAAAAGTCGAATGCAATGATAGCTTGCACTAGCTTTTCGGAGTGAATGAGATTGAATAAATATGGCGAACAAACCAAACATTTATTTATGTATATATTTTTTTCAATTCTTTATTCCAGCATAACGCCGGTAAACCACTGTGCAACCTGCATTTGTGTAAGATTGTAAATATTGTCAAGTGTTTATGGACGTGTACATATTTGTCATTGTAGATGAATAAATGGATAAATGACAAAATGTGTGAGTGAATGGGAGAGTACAACTACTCATAGGATTCTTTGAAATATTTGAAGAAGGGATAACAAAAAAAAACCAACCAGATGCATTAGAAGGGATGTGTAAATTTATGCTCAACTACATACATACATAAATAAATAGGGCTTGCACGCCCCGAAAGCGTAGTTGTTCAACGGATAGAGTAGGACTAACATAAGAAACATGTGGCTTATGTATGCATACAAAACAAAGGAGATATATATATAAGAGCGGCAGATGTTGTGTGCTTCTTTCTAAGACTTAGAATAAGTGGAACTACTTTTTACTAAAACTACAAAATAAAATTCAAACAATAATAACAATATCACCAAGGAAACAGAAAGTGTTTCTTTTTTCTATGCACTTGTATGAATAGCGTGGAGTTTCTCAGTCTTATTATCTATTAAACAAGACAAGATACGAAGTGATGTGTTTAGAGCGATGATTTAAAGTCACAAAAGCGGATCCGAAAGGATTGTATGGTGACCAGTTAACCTTAAAACCCTTCAAGTGTAGTTTACTCTTGGCTTTCTTTAGATTTTTTCTTTTCTCTGATACTCTTTTGTTTTAATAAAAAGACTTTTCCTTTCTTTCAACGGGTTTTTCTTGCCTAACTGTTACGTAATTTCGCTTATTTATATTTAATTTTTTTAAATTTTTTATTAAATGTTTATCCTTTCGTTTTAGGTCGTAGACAATATTTAAAGCTTAAAATTTATTCAATAGTTTGATAACGTTTTTGTCAATGCCATTTTTTTGCTTCTTTCTGTCTCTTTGTTTGATTATGATTTTCTGCTGTTGTTTTTAATCCTGGTCATCACGAAGTTTTTGTTGTTGTTATTGTTTATTATTTGTTATAGTCCAGTTAGTCTTTGGGGGATTATGAATGTCTCATTAAAACTTGATTACGTAGACAACAATCAAAAAGAGAAAAAGTAATCCTACATTCGTTTACGGTGATGGCAAAGTGAATAAGGCAATAACAACCTATTGTACAATTATGTTCTCCATATGGTAGGTTTTCACCCTGGCTACCTCCTTGTCTGTTTCATTTTACTGTATCAAATGTTGCTTTGGAGCTCAAGTGAAAAGTTTTACTTCACATCGTTACTTTTTTCTGTAGTAAAACGGACACTTCACTTGCTGTATGACTATCCATTATGCAGACGATGTATCAGTCTAAACTATAGGCAAAGATCAAAATTTTATTCCATAAATCTGGAATATGTATGAAAACTATTAACTATTATATATATATACAACACTATATATTACAACACTTGGTTTGTAACTGAATCTAGTCTGAATCTAGTAACTAATGCTATAATCCTATCTGTCCTCAAGAGGTGGCGCTGTCTGACTTTTCTGTGATATTAATTTTTAATGTTATCAGCTGTACGAGATCAAAGCTCAAGGTTTTTAATTTAATTTATTGATGTTTTGCTTTATTTGTTATTCTCTTCCTCTGTGATTGTCATCTTTGATGTTTGTATGATGTTACGTAAAATACAAAATAATACATAATAAAATACAAATAAATACAAATACAAATAATTATGTTGAGTTACATATGTTTGGACATGTGATTGCCAGAAACATTTTTTCCCGCAACTTTTCCCCCTTCAGTCTTTTGTTTAATTTTTAATTTCTGATTTCATTTTGTTTCAATTGTTTAAGTTTCTTTCGTAATTTTTCATTTTTATTATTTGCACTGGTATCGTCAGCATTAATTATTGCAGTGCTGCAGTATTGTAAAATACGGGATGTTTTTAAAGGGATGGCACTGATGGACTTAATACTGGACTTAATAGACTAAGAAAAATACGTATTTTGCAACTATGGTTATATGCTAGAACAGTTATTTATTCAGGGAACATTTGCTAAAAAGTTAAGCTTTAGTTTTGTTGTCAGCAAATATATACTCTTGCAATTTATGCCCCTTATATAACTACGCCCCTGTTACTTATTTATTATGAAATCGGCCTTCAGTTGTTGCGGTTTTTCTTCTTATTGTACTCGAATGTATTTATGCAAGTAAATGGAAAGTAAATTATGAATAAGGTTTCCTTATTTTTTGTTTTTATTTTCATTTTATTTCTGTATTTCTGCGTTTTTGGTTTCTTCTTCTTCTTTTAATGACAAAAGAAAACTTAAGAAAAGTGATGGGGTGACCACATGAATAAATAAAAAATTTTCTTCATAATTTTTTTTATTTCAAGTTTGTTTCATTTTGCTTTTAAATAAAACAAAAGCGTTTAAAATCAAGAAGAACATGAAGAATGTTTAACATTTAAGGCCGGATATTAATGTCAGAAGTTTTTAAAGGTAAATGAAGGTGAAAAGAAAACAAAACATTTTTAAAATGATTGTTAAATATGAATGTACGGTAGGCAAGTTCAAGGAAAAATTTGTACTTTTGTAGGTGTTAGCTGATGTAAGAACTATTTAATCACAAGATCAAAGAGTACCTTGAATTTAATTTTAATTATAAATTATTTGACAAAAGAAGGTGTTAGAAAACAATGATTCGAGATTAATTGGAGGTGACATGTTTCTGTACAATAGGACAAAGGAGAACCATTTTTCGGCGGTGGTTTATTGGATTTAATCCGATTGCATATTGTAGTGAAGGCGAGAGCTATTAAGACTATCATTGGGATAATGAAAGTAGAGTTCTAGTATGACAATCCAAAGCCCACTTCCTGAGCTGGGAGGTACAGAGATCACAGCTCCACTTTTAACGGGCTCTGAACAGAACTAAGAAGTTCAAATAGCTGGCTGAATATAATAAAGCTTATGGTGTTAAAGGGCACGGTTTTATTGGTCAATAATACTAAAATTGATGGAGTTGTCGTTTGGCACCGACTTGTTGAAACCATCTTCTATTGAAGGCCAAAAAAAGTAGGCTAAATCCCTATCAATCGGTTACTTTCTATGGATAAAATAAATTTATCCAGGTTTTCGAGTCCGCTTTAGGACAATTTTCTTTAGGTCAAGTTAATTATGTCATAAGAAATGAGGTTAATCGCTAAGGAAACTTTTTGTATTAGGATTGTAATCCCGTTGCTTTAGCACTCAATCCATATATCTTGGGCCATGTGTACAATTAGAAAGCCTTAACGATTTGCTGAATTCAAGTTTATAATGATAGATGTGTAATAGGTTAAGATATAGGTTAAGAATGCCCTGGAATCGGTAAATTCGAAGTATCCGCCACACTCTCTCTTACAGGAGCGATATTTAAGGCAGTTTGTACGTTGTAGTGATGCGCTGACTTAAAATGTCTTAAAATTTCTTATAATTTTGCTAATTCGTTGCACATTATAATCCAGTAATGCCTCTATTTACACGCTTTCTTCCATTGTTAAACTATCTCATATTTTTAAACGACAAACAGCATTTCCAGAGTGGGTGTTAAGTATCCACTCGATAGCAAATTGTTCTACTACTCTTTTATCATTTTACTTGTAAGCATATTCTAATATATTCTTGCCGTACGAAGAGGCTCAAGAGCCCATATCTTTACCATTTTTATCTCAAATAAAAAACTAGACTCTCTCTTTTATTACAGTTTTTTCTTTCATAAACTTTTATTTTATTTTCTTAAATTAATTTCATTTATTTTCTTCCTCTCTCTCTCTCTCTTTCTCTCTTTCTCTCTTAGCAAATTATAATTTCTCTTTATATCATGCTTGGTATGTGTTCAGACGCCAGTGTGTAAGCTTTTAACCTCATAAAACTCATAATGTTTGTAATAACATTTTGCGGTTGCCTTTATGAGTTTTTAGTTTATATTTCAAACTGACTAGAGACAGAGAGAGAGAGAGAGAGAGAGAGAGAGAGAGAGAGAAAGAGTGATAGAGGAGCGGAGAGAGGAGTGGTAGAGAAATTAAAGTTTCATTCTTTGAAATGAAAAAAAGTGCTACAGAAACTATTTTAAAATTTGTTTTTTTCTTGATTATTTTCCTTTAATTTAACTTTCTTAACATGACAGTCATAAAACCACCAGAAAAAGAAAAACGTAAATTTCTTTCTGTAGCTGTTGCTTTAAATTATAAGAGTTTTGTGAACATGTCAATCAAAAATGTTGAAAAAGTTTTCTAAGATGATGGACCGTCGTAAACATACATACAGTGTCCTAGAATATATTGTATATGTTTTGTTGCATAAAAGAAAAAAATGTACTTATTAACTGAGGTGAACTGGTTGCCTTTCCAGAAAACCGATTTCAAGTTGAGATCGAAGTCTCCTATAACATATGAATTATTCTTTTATGTAAAAGTTCAAGTCCTTCAAATGGTGAAGAAGTTAATCTCACAAGAGGTAATGAAACTCATACTGATACTCTTGTTGCCAAATCAATCATAATCATTCTAAAATATAGTACACTCAGGATCATTGGAGTTTGTGGACTCTCGTCTAATAAGCCAAAACACTACTTACTACACCATGGCGACTGTAGTTAAAAAAGATTCATAAATTTTTTTACAGATTCAAAGTTTGAAATTTTTAAATAAAAACTGAATTTTCTTCAAATAATTTAAAGTCTTTAGGTTTTTTATATTTAAACTTTATTCCAAATGAAAAAATTACCTTTTTTTTTTTTGTTTTTTGTTACATATAAATCGTTTTTCACTCGTTTATAAGACTATCCTTCTCTCACGCTTTATATAATCTTGGCTTTTAAAAATATCTCGCATTCATTAATTTTGAATTCTATGTGGTTAATCTGGTTTGTGTATATTTTTCACAACTTTAATATGGGATTTCAAATTCATTTTTTCCCTGCAGGGTTTTGCATTTTATTTTATGACAACAACAGGTGTCAGGGAATGCGTTCAAATGCATTTCAAAATTTTATTGAATTTCCAGCGTGTTACTCAAAACAAAATATAACAGAAAAACAAGCGAACAAAATGAAAGCATCACTGTTATGTAAACAAGTAAAATGATGTGAAAATAAAATGACATAAACTCTTCCTCTCTATCTCTCTATTTCCCCATCCATCCCCTTTTGCTGCCTGTACAAACTAAATAATTCGCGTGCCATATATTTATTCCTGCATCGAAGTAGAGTAGTTGAATGCATAGTACATGACTGTTTGCTTTTACATGTTCGCGTTATGCTCAACTCTTCCTTTTGCTTTCTATCTCGCCCTTTTCGCTTTTGTTTATGTTCATGTACAGTGTTACTTTGGTTAAATAGATGGTTGTGCGTTTGTATTTGTTTTTACTGTTTTTGTTTTCCTTTTGTTTAATATACAAACGAGAGCGAGTGGGTCGAATTCCTATGGAGAGTTTATTTTGGATTTTCTGTTAAAAAAACGAGTTCGAGTTCATTTTGACTCTTTTTATGACTGTTATACTCACTTCTTTTTACCTCTTGGTGTACTGTCTTTGGAGATTTTTGTATTGAAATAGGAAGACTAAAAGGTCAATCAGTAAAAAAAATATTTTTGGTAAGTTTAATGTCAATTAAACTATTAATTTAAAAACATTAAATTATAATTGAAATCCTTTAAGTGTTAAAGTAATATTTTATTTAAAAATCTCTTTAAGTATTAGTCAAGCCTTTTTTTTAAATTAAGGCAGAGTTTACTGATAGCGATAGGTACCAGTTATAAGCCCAGTAAGCTGGAAATTAAACAAGCGCTCAAGAGCATTAAAGGGCAAAATCAATAATGAATGCAAAGAATTGTTTCGGCAATCCTTAAGAAGAATTTAAAAAAAATCTGTTGAGGACAACGTTTTTTCCATTTTTTTTTCTCCCAACAGCATTATAAGGACATTTGTTAAACGCTGTAAAATCTTTTAATCTCTCGCAATATATTTATGTGTTTGAAAATAAAAAAGAAAATATTGTAAACAAATTTCCTTTTCGTCCAATACAATTGTTATTATTTAAACAGGAATCAAAGAAGTTCCACAAAAACAGTAAAGATTTTACAACACATTTTACTACAAGAAAGCAAATTACGTGATCGAAATTATGATGCTGATACAGTCATCAAGAAATTTGAACCGTTTGTACTTTGCCACTAAGGTGATGCCGTGACTAAGAAGTATCCTTCTTATTTGGTGGAGAGGCACAACTAGTAACTAAGAACTAAGCACGATATCTAATCATGTAGAACTAAAGGTAGAAATAGCATGATGAAAATATGGCAGCTGAGTTAAACATGGCGGAAAAAATCTATTAAGGAAACATTGCAACTTAAGAATGAAATTTACAGAACAAGAAAAACGGATAACAAATACATAGAAAACTAAGTTGTATTGCAATAAATAGGTCTCTTGGTGTAGAGGCTTAGTTGTCATAGATAATACAATACATGAAATAAAAATAGCAAAGCAATTATATATGTTTTCCTATTTATATATGTTTTCGAGTGCAAAAATCCTCTTTGGCTAAACTTCTATGTACAAATCCTTGCTAAACTGGACATAACATTCAATCATTATAGAGATGTGCAGAGCTTGATGGTTAAGAATAGGCAATTGATTAGCATAAAAATCGAAATCGAAATAAAGCTACCGGTTACGAGACCATAACTGAATTGACAAGAAGGTTTCATAGTGTGGCTTCTTTTTCTATTTTATCAGCAGAAGTAAGTGTATTTAAAGCATTTCACAATAATCCAAAGCTTTTTCCAATTTTAGAAAATATACATTCCTTCACCAAATAATACATTTTGATAATCCCTGACTCCAAGAAAAAAGTAAAAGTAACCTCTACAACGAATATCGCAAACAGATTAGGTATCGCCAATTCTGGGCAAACTCAAGTGATCAATGAGAAAAATTTCCTCACCACTACAACCCATATAACAACTGTTGTTGTTTCTACAATAATTAAACTGAATTTAATTTGCGAGTTTTGTCCTTGGAAAATTCAATGGATTTAATTCTACCATGAATTAAACTGAATTTAAACCAATAAATTAATAAGAAGATTGGGGATTTTCTATATTGCCGGAGCAAATATAAATACAAAAAGAATACCGTACGCTCAAGAGTCCTTCGTGCAATATTTGTTTATTTTTATTTTCATTTTTAAGTTCAAGAGCACATAAAATTATTTTTAAAAAGCATTCTCGTCTTACTACTTACTTATGTAAAAATATTTTTCAACATTCCATTTTTCATATTTCTTTACACTCCACCGGTTTTGAATGCCAATGAAATTGTTTTTTTTTCCCATCAGTTTTATAATGAATTGAAATATAAAAAAGAAATTGAAATAAAAAAAATCGTTGAATTTTTATAACCACCAAAAGCACTTCAAAATCAATAAATATTTTTACCTTGAATCTTAACAACACTTTCCAGCTTACGTGATGCTGTAAACTGCAATTCATTTGGCGTTTGAGTTGTAACGAATTTTCTTATTTTCTTTCTCTCTCTCTCAAAAGTTGAAGAATACTTTAAAGGGCGTAATAGAATTAAATCAATTACCAGCAATTGTAACACATACACTCTCATGGTAAAAACTAATAAGGTTAAGCTTTTGTTTCATTAGATGAAAAAAAAATAAACTCAATAATACTTAACCGTTCAATACTGTCATTTTATTCATATTTCGTTCTTTGTTGGAGAAGTCTAACATGGGATATTAGTCGGGGCCTCACGTCTAATGAACCAAGACACTAGCTAATACACTGCGACGATTTCTTTACTTCCCTCGACTTTATTTTGACTAATTTTTGATATATTTGGCTCTGTTTGAATAAAACGAATTAAAAGTGTGCGAATGTGCGTTTATTTTGGTTGACTAAACACTACTATTATGCCACTGTAGCGTATGATTATTATTGTTTTGGTGTTTATATGCTAAAGTGTAGCGTTAATCATACGCCACCAGTCGCATATAACGCGCACAAATGATCAACAATTTCTTTGCTTTTATTTTTCTCTTTTTCATTTTATGTGGCTTTAACAGGTGCTTTCTCTCTCTCTCTCTCTCTCTCTCTCTCTCTCTTTGTACAATGGGTCAACTTGACCTCCAAGTACTGTACTTGTCAAGTACACTTCCTCTAACCTAACATGTGCTTTCTGCAGACTGATGGCAACATTCAGTAAATATTTTAGATTGTATACCCACAAATTAATTTAATCTACAATATTTAAAAGGAGGAGTTCTAGCCAGTTGTTAGAAAATACATGGAATCATTTGAATATTCTGAGGATCTATTTTCCTTATTTTGTAGACATGAGTGCTTATCCTGGCAATGAAATAATATTTCAATAGACAGATGTTCCTAAAAGTGTGCTTTAAAATTATGAAGAATTGGTTAAGAGTGCACTATTTTCAAATAACCCTATAGTCGGACCAGACTTTAATGTTATATGCGCAAACTTTGAAGCATATTCCATATAGTTATCTCTGATCCCCGGTGTACAAGTACACTTATGCTATTTTATTGCTTTAGATGCCACTATGACCCCCCTAAGTCCTTATATTTACTCTCTGGTCTGCCATTAAAAAAAAAAAAAACGAAACCTCATGACCCTTTAGCCACCACCATCATATCGATTAGACCACATATCACATGATTAGTTTGATTATAAAGACAGGATACATTAGATTGCCGCCTTAAGCATGTTTTCCTTCAAATATTATATTTATTCCTGTCCTTCCTTATCTTCTTTTCTTTTTTCGCTCATCTTCTTTCTCTCCCAATCGAAAGCCACAATTATTTCCGTACTTAAATACAATTTGTCCAGTTTGTGTTAGTATGTGTACGTGTCTCATTGAACAGGATTCTCTTGTGTAGACTTATCAAGACTTATCGACCA
Source organism: Sarcophaga rosellei (assembly GCA_930367235.1). Classification (NCBI taxonomy): domain Eukaryota; kingdom Metazoa; phylum Arthropoda; class Insecta; order Diptera; family Sarcophagidae; genus Sarcophaga; species Sarcophaga rosellei. The sequence continues at coordinate 36,187,494 of OV884019.1, forward strand.
TGTAATACAAATATTATCCTCAACTAAATACTCAATTTGGAAAATTGTTCTTAGTTTTCTTTCTTTTATTCTTCCTGTTTCTCTCTGACAGGACATGCATGCATGTTATAGATTTTTTCACTTTTTTTCTGTCTTCTTTCTAAGCATTTCTGTTGACAATAGGAAGCTAATCATGTGTTATAAATTTTCGTTCTTTACTTGTTCAGTTTTCATTCTATTTTTCTTACTTTTTCATTATTTTTTAACTCGTTTATTCTTTTTAGGTTCCAACTTTTGTAGTCAATTGTTATTGATTTAAGAGAGAAAGAGAGAGAGAGAGAGAAAAGAGAATCAACTTGATTTATAAAATGATGAAAATGTAGCCGTATGGCACAATGAGCAGGAAAAGGTATCAGCGGTGGTAGATGATGTGCCCCATTTATCGTGCCATTACTGCATATAGAGTGATTGGATTCCTCTCATCTCACTATCAACACGAAATTGAATTGTCATTCCTTATACCTTTGACTTTGCTTTTGATTTTGCCATTGTCGTAGACATTGTCGTAATTGTCGAATGTCGTGGCATACATTCATAGAGCTACACACATACTTCTCTCAAATGTCAACGTCTGTACTGGTGTTTATATCCGAGTCAGTGCAATGTTGAAAAGTTCAAAAGCTTTAAACCATGTGACTTCATTCGTTCGTTCGTTCGTAAGTATGTGTATTTATGTGCAGTTTGGTTTGATATTTATTTGATGATACTTCCTTTAAGTGTATGTGAGGAAGCTTGAGTGAGTGTAAAAAGAGGAAATAATTTTAGGGAACAAGGCATTCATACGACATCCATATTCACATAACACATTTAGGATGGCATGGACTCTGAAGATGAATTCACATGGATTTTTGTATTAAAATTGCTTTTGTGTGTATTTCAGTATAACATGCAAAATCTGTTCTTAAGCTATTCATGAATAAAAGACAACCATTTAGCAGTGAATCAATTTTAAAGGGTTTTCTGGAAGGTGATTCTCAGAAAATCTGGAAGTTGAAAAAATTTAAAAAAATTTAATGATCCTAATACAAAGAGAAATTAAGAGAAAACAAGAAACCTTAAGGCATGAAACATTTTGATCTGCACTTGGTTTGAGTAGGAGGTTTAGGATAGTTTTCTGTCTGTTCTTCCAAAACTACTACGCAGTGGCTTACAAAAAAGACACATTGACTGGCAACTGCAGGCATCATATGAAGTCCTATTACTCTGAGTGTGTGGTTTAAGTGAGCTCCCAAATTAGTTCAGTAAGGATGCCACGATATGTGAGGAAGTAAAGAACAAGTTGGCGAACATCAATACCAACAGGAGGTGTTGTTTTAAACCACCTGTAAAGTATCATCTTTATGAAAAAATAATACAGTTTGCTTTACGATCCAGCTATCCATTGATCACCTTTGCTGCCATTCTCTAATACATTCTAAGTGCCTCAGATATACGTATCTAACTTTCAGATTTTAATGCCTAAATAACTAAACTCTTTCTCTTGGATTTCTATCGACATTCTCAGGCACTCTCTCTATGGTAGTCTCTTTTCTCGGTAGGCTCTTAAATCAGAGCATCTGGACCTGTGTCATCTGCTGATTATAGTGGATTTCCGCATGTGTCCAAAGGATCTTATGCACTCCACAACCATTGAAAGAAACCTTATTTAACCTGAGTTCTACCAATATTTAGAATTTAAGAGCGAGTCTGTGATTTACCATTTCAGCCTTAAAAGACAAATGTCTCCAGGGCTGGTCAAAAGGGAGGCTGAAGTGTTCTACTGTATCCACTCCATCTTTTTTCTTTGGCTTCAAGAGTTTTATTAGCTGGGTTCAGTCTAAAGGACTTACTCAACTTAATTGGCCATAACAACCCGTTTAACGGATTTCGGTCTAAAGGACTTTACGCCGAAATTGGATACAGAAATCTTACGGAAACTTTCGGAAGCACTTATAGATTACTACGATATTTGTAGTTGCTCGTCTTCCTCAGAAAAAATATTTGTTCTCGAAGAGCTTTAGTGTCTATATATGGATTGACCCAGAGTATTTTTGAAATTTTTAATCGGCTCTCCTCTGACCTACCATTGAAAAATAAGTCCAAATGTGACATAGTAGGTTAAAATTGTGGTCACCAATATTATATGGGTTTCTAGACCTAGGAATACCACCTATTATAGTGTTCTTAGTGAAGACTGTTACTCAGCATAGACGTTAAAATTTCCTCCATTCAACCGGGAATCATTCGATCGACATATAAATGAATGAAACTCCAGAAAAATAAAAACATAGGAATTTTTGCCCATTTGCTCACGATACTTGTGGGTGGTGGCGTATGATTAATGCTGCACTTTAGCAAATAAACAGCAAAACTATAATAATTATACGATATAGTGCCTGAATAGCTGTGTTGGTCAACCGAAATGAATGCACATTCACACGCTTTTAATTAATTTTATTGAAACAGAGCAAAATAAATCAAAAAGTAGGCGGCATAAAGCTGAGAGAAGCAGAGAAGTCGCGGGGTAGTCTAGTAAAAAAAAAATTAAATAAATATTTCTTCAGCTACTTCCTCTCAACAGATTTCTTGCAAACCTCTGAACGTAAAATAAAATTGACAAGAAAAGGTTCTCAAAGATCCGTCGTTCAGAGTCGACTTTAAACTGTAGGTTCTGCAACTCATCTATAAAATTAACACACAAAACTAGGAAGCTAGGTTGTAATACTGACTAAAGGTTTGTAATGACCAAGTATGTATGTACGTATACCTCATACACGTGCAATATTGCTTAGTTTTTATAAGAATGCGAATATATACTTTACAACCGAGAGTATGTGTGTGTGCTTTACACATAATATAACGTTTGTATATGTTAAGTTTTAAGATTGTATATGATATAGACTAGTTAAGTTAGGAAAAATTGTTTTGAAAGCATTTCATGCAGTCAGCAGACAAGTAGTAGACAGGCATTGTAGGAATACACATTGTAGGAATACACAACACACATGTCAGCATATGTAGACAACGTGAATGGCTGGATTGTTATTCGATGGTTGTAAGTATTTTTCAGACATAAGAAATCAATGCAGGAGTTTTTGTTGTAAATTTACCAACATATCAGATAGTTTTTCTCCTATTTTACATTCAGCTTTTCCTTCTCTCCCAACCTTAAACGATTCATTTGTGTACCTCGAAGAACATTGGATTTAAGGTTTTCGTTGACAGTTTTCTGTCATTACCTCTGCCTGCACACTCTACATAGAATAAGGAAGCCTGTATGCGAGCATGGATACGAGTGCGTGTGAGCATGATTAAGCCCACGTACATTTGCCTCTTGAACTCCTGAGCATGTTTAAGTATTTTTGATGCCAATGGCGGATGCTGCTTTACAAATCGTTTTTCTTTTTTTTTTTTTTAATATGTATTCCATGAATTTCTGTACGCAATATTTAGAGGCTAGCTACATATTTTCATCCTAAGTTTTGGCTGACTGCAGTTCTCCAAAGCATTTGGTAGTTTCTGTGAATAGAACACTACTATTGAAGTGCTACAAAGGAACCCCTGGATTTTATTTATAGCTCACCAATTGAAATGTAAATTCGTCTAAAATCTTTTTAAGATTCTTAAAATTTCCACACAACATTGGTTCATAATCTGTTGCCAAAAATTATATTCCAGGTTTTCATCTTCCATTTGTACCTTTTTTCCACCTATTGCAAGTGCCAAATGCGTTGCTTTTAATATTTATGCCCAAAACTGATTTGATTTTCTGGCTAAAATTAATTTTCATTTTGGCGTTAATATTTTGGCATCTGAACCGAAAATAGTATTTAGCTTCATAGCATTTATTGCATTAAAAAGCAAATTTTCATTTACACATACACGTAAAGACACAAATGAGCATACGTATATATATCCAGCTTAGCTTACATAAATGCTTGTGCATAAAATCCTCTTAGGCATTATCATGTTACGAATGTGACTTAAAACATACGCATCAGTAGCCCTAGTTTTATAACCGTCAGGCGAAATAAAGCATATAATTACACGCACAACTGCAATACACACATGTAAACATATTAAATTGCTGAACAGCAAATATTCATAACGTAAGCAATTTATAACGATATTAATAACTGCTGAAGTGCCAAGCAAGAGAAAAAATGTCTGTAAGCCCCATGGTCACAACAGTACAATAGTCTATGCAGCACCTGTAGCAGTTAGCAACAATCATACATACACTGGCTAGATCGTCATCAAAGGAATAGGTCTTCAAATTAAAACTACGTTGAAATACCAAGTTCTAGACTGCTCCAATAAAGCCGAGTAAATGTTTAGTGGAAACAGATAGAAGTTGAAATACGTGCATTTGTATCTGTGTTTTATCCATTAAAATAAAGTTACATACTAAAAACACTCCACTTTCAATGAGTATAGAGGAAAAGTCCTATTATGGCCTCATTGATAGTAATCGGATAGCTATGTAGTGCTAAAAACCTCTGGACACTGCCTGATTGTTCTCTAACGAACTCAGTCTTCGGTTCAAGCGATTTAATAACATCTGAACACGTAAGGATCGACCCAATGATCACAGCATACAACCAATAAATCATATCATGTTCTTGACCACATGCTTTTCCTGCTGTTAGTCTACATATTACTTATAACGATGTAAATAGAGGCGCCCGCGTCCCTGAGAAAACTAGAATTCCTAAGCATCTCCATCTAATCTCAATCGATGTTTGTAAACCCTACAAATTTTACCAAATAGAGATCTTTGTTGGGGTCTAGAGAAAGCACTAAAATCTGTGGGTAAAGACCTTCACCACTGCCGCCATTCGTGAACTTGACGGAGCATGGCCAATGACTTCAGTAAAACGAGGAAGAGGGATGTTCATCGCCAACTTACATGACCAACAAACAATATCCAGATGCAAATAATCTCTCTAATTTAGTGCAGAAAATCTAAAAAGCTTCATTAAAAATTCCGAATCGTTCCCGGACTATGGGAAATTATAGACTGTTTATAGACTATAGACCATATTCCTTTTGGACTGTTTATGGACTATAGACCATATTCCTTTTGGACTGTAGTTAGTACTACATACTGTAATATCAAAAACGATGTTAAAGTGATAAAGGAAATAGAACGAAGTACTGATGGAATAGTTATTGAAATACAGTTGGAAATAAAATCGCGCCTAATCGTGTAAAGATTCAGGGTATAGGAAGCCTTCTTCTGAAGGCAGAAACTTATCTATTCAAATCTCCATCTGATCTTTTCTTCATGATGTTTACTGAACTTGTTTACTCAACTAGGAACACATGTGTCTACGTCATCTATTTGTTGCACAATTGCTTGTTTTGAAGTTGTTTGGGAAGCTTTGTTACTTTTATGAGTAACATTCCAGTTCGTTTAAATTTATTTACACAGTGCAACTTGGCTGCTTTTTACCACAAAGTATTGCAAATGTTTCCTTTTGTCTTTGATATCAAATCATTAGTATTTCTCATCAAGATTTGACCAACATTCAATCATACATAGACTACCAGATCAATACGGAGATAATTCACATGCGTCTTGTTTAAGTTGTCCGAGAGTTCCAGATATTAGCATCATCTCGTCCTACCATGTCAGTAAAAGTTTTTCCTTCTCTTTATCATTCATACCTATTACAGACACCGGTGTAGAGTGTAAGCTCTAAACGATGAAAATTAATGCATTTACCCAATATTGTATGTTCAAAACCACATATGCAAGAGCAAATTGAAATGGGAATGATAAATTCTAACATCGAATCGAACAAGTTGATTAAGATTATTTAATTATTTTGTACAGTTGTTGTAGATGTATTCATGAATGAATGAATGAATGGATGAATGCATGACTAAATGCATGAAATATGTTTTAGGCAAACTAATATGCATTTGTTTGTCTACATCTTCATAGAACTACAACAACTAAGCTCTAAAATTTGTCTGTTAATGCATTTCAAAATGCAGTCTTTAGTAGAAGAGTATATGCAAGCTTATATTCATAAATATATTCAGTTGTTGTTTTTGTTGTTCATATTGTATTGTATGTTTATATCAAATAAAATACAAATCAATATTCAATAACGAATTTGTATTGATGATAAATACACCGACTGACTGACTGACTGACACATGGATAATAGTGATGAATTGCAAGCAGAATAGAATGTTAAGGAAGAGAGTTGTGGGCAGATTCAAAAGCAGAGATGTAAATTAATGGCAACTTAATGCGAAAGAGAAAATAAGATTTTATAAATAAAGCAATAGAGACGCAATAAAATATGGGCATTTTTATTTGATTTGTTTTGTAGTCAATGAAATCATCGTTTTAAAGATCTGTTTTATTATGCAAATTTCATTGATTACGTTTTAAACCAAGTGGACAACTGAAGTGAATGTTTGAATACTCACAATACCGACGTTCTCAGATCATAAATGATATTGTTGATGATAATGCTGGGCAATGATGATATTTGATGCAAACGGACATGGATAACAACATATTAAATGGTTAATGGCCAACGAGAATAGGTAGGCAACAATAACCACACAAAAGCAATTAGATTCTCTTTATCTCCATACAATGACACACACACAGACGCATACGCAATAATATGTTAGGTTTTGCTTTCAACTCATTTCAATCAATTATTCATGGGATGATTATGATATAATTAATTAAGGAAGGAATACGTTACACTCCGAAAGTTCTATTATAATGAAACATGTGCTTGGTAGCAAGGAAAAAATTCGAAATGAAAAGGCTTAAAGTTTTCTGGACAATCAGAACTTTATATTACTGAAAGTTTAAGTAACCGCAACTCTTGAGTTTTTAAAAAATCTGTTGTTAGAAGGCGACATTAAATTGTAGGCCGCGCCACTCATGTATACAAATAAACACACACAGCATAAGTGGTATGAGAAGCTAAGTCGCAATCCTGACTGGAGACTTGTAATGACTAATTATGTATATAGGTATGCATGCGTGTACTTAGCAACTTACATGAGTATTATTTCCTTCAAACATGTATGACATACATATAGAGAAATTACTTTTTCCCCAACCCAATAATTTTCTTTCAACAAAGCATTTAACCTAAAATGTTAAGTAGATTTGCATTTGTTTTTGTATGTTTTTTTAAGTATTTTTGTAATTCTAACATTTAGTTGTTGAAAAGGAAATTATTTCCTGTTTTATTTTTATTTTTACATTCGTGTTTAGCATACATTTTTGAAAAGATTAAAAAAAAATGGCTTTTTTAAACAAAAAGAAAATAATTTCAAAGAGCTAAAGAAACGAAACAAAGGGAAAATAAATAATTTTTCTTTTTCTAACTGTGACTTAATTCTGCTCTAAATGTAAATATAGAGAGTACTAGTGTAAGATTATATGTAAAAAGGTATTTGTCTGCGCTGTGTTCTGTAATTGCATGTTACTTTCTCCCTCTCTCTCTCTCTCTCTCTCTGCTAAAATACATACTTTTACGACAAAAGCAAACCCTAAATGCAAAGTTAAGTGCCTACTTTACGCTGTTGTTTTTGTTTACGTTCCTGCTCTCACTCTCTCGTTGTTTTTATTGTTATTGCTGCAATGTTATATATGTTTGTCTTGCTGTTGTTGCAGTTTTATTATCGGATATCATGCTTTTGTCCTGAGACCATTGTACAACTGAATGTGAAAATGACTTAAAAGAACAAAACAAACAATGGGCCAAAGGGAGAAGCAACAAAAACTGAAATGAATGAAAGAGGAGAGTGTAAAAGTAATTGGCCATTACAACCCTTCAGTCAGGGATACGGCCTAGCTTCTCAACACCACCAATAATGTGTGTGTGTATTGATTTATGCATGAGTGGCAGGACCTACAGTTTGAAGTCGACTTCGAACGAAGATTTTTTGAGAAACTTTTTCGTTACAATTTTATTTACTCTCAGGGCTTTTACCAGACATCTGCTGAGATGCCTGACCTATGGTTTGCACAATAGTCTCACCCTTAATAAGTCAAGTATTACGTACTAAACTACGACGACTTCAAGCAAATGCGTACCAAAATCGAACTAATTTATGTTACGTTACAGAAAGACAACAAATCTACAATTCTTTACAAAACATATGAAGTACAATATGGAACATTAAAAACTACAACAATAAAAAAAAAAACATTTCTTCCTATTTCTTTTGCATTTTTGGCATAACAACCAAATGGTTTAATAAGGGCCCCAAAACAACAACAAAAATATCCTTTAAGAACTACTCGTATACAGCGCCAACTAAAGCAACCAAACATAGAGACAGCAACATAGTCGACTGTTGTAGTAAAGCTGCTTTGAAAAGCGCTGCTTTAGCGTGCAATAAAGCAAACGGGTTGAATGTAAAATTAACCGGAAGCGCCTACGTTTATTACGTTGTCATTAAATTTTATACAGTTTTTTCGTTCGCTCTCTTAAAGTGAATGTTCATTTAATGGCTTTCTGTTCCGTTTGTTTAGTGGCGGTTATAAATGTAGGGCTTTCCGCTTTTTGCTGAATTCAAAATTGAATGGCATAGAAAGGTGGACGATTTCAATTTATTGTTTGTTTGCTATGGTTTGTAAAGCTTAAGTTGCTGAAATTAATACTGAAACAATGTTAGTTATGGGTATCATTTTGGCATAGGCTTCAATTCGTTTGTAAGGTTGATAGACACACATCAATCCATTTTAATTAATGAAGAGTGAAAGACATTAAAAGCGTCAGTAAATTGTCTAGGGGGGATTTAGTATTCTGTTAAGTAAAGTTCCAATGAAATGAAATATTCATATAAATCCTAACTTTATGTGCGTTTTATTTAATTTTACTATTAGAATCGAAAAATGTATAACTCATTATTAGTAAACAAATATTCAACAATAAATATTAAAAAACAGAATAAATTAAGTACGAAAAATGAAAAATTGAAAATGCACAAAAGTCATGAATTTTTAATGTATGTCAATGCAATTTATTTTAATCTCTGTTTTTTTTTTTGCATGCATTTGCTCTTATTTGTTGACCCACAAACACTCTGTGTCTATATAGTCTTCCTTCTTTGTCTCTCTTATGTTTCCTTTAATAAACATGAACATATTCATTTATGTACAATACATACGAAAAAGTATATGTATATGCATCACACATTAATATTTTAATAAATTAGTATGTTTGACACATACAAAAAAAAAGTATCTCAATTTCTGGAAAACACATAACACATAACATCGGCAGCAATAACAATGAAATAAATTGGAAAAACATGATAAAATTAAAATTTAATTACAATCGTGTTAATTATACATGCAGTGTTGAATGATACACAGAAATGAACTCATCTGGACAAGTGTGAAATCAATAATAATAATTATTGAAACCGTGCTGCAATGACTAATGGATGAAAAACAAAAGGAAAAACCAAAAACAAGACCTTGTAGCAGTAGCATGAAACATGAAAATATGAAGTTTTTATTCCGTTAATTAATTAAAATTTCCAGAGTTCGAAAGTTAAATTTTTTAATAAATAATAAACTTGTTATTTTAAAATTATATGCCAATTATTTTGTTATTAAACAATAAACAAAAAAGAAAATGGAAAATAAAATTGTGTTGAATAGCTACGAAAACATAAAGTTGTTGCAGTTTTAACTCATTGTTGTCTGTTAGAGTCATTGATCGAAACGTCAACGGCTTCCTAATGAGCTTGTTATAGGGACAGAGAAAGTAATTTACTGTGTTATCTAACAAAGGCCTATACATACATACATACATAATTGGCCTTCAGTCAGGATTACGGCCTAGCTTCTCACACCACTCATGTTGTGTGCCTTTGGTGGGACCTACAGTTTAACGTCAACTCCGAATGACAGATTTTTGAGAAACTTTTTCATGGCAGGTTTATTTACTCTCAGAGTTTTTGCCAGAAATCTGCTGAGAGAAAGTCGCCGAAGAAATATATTTTTTTTTTTATATTTCATTTTGATGTCTGGCCTGGGGCTCGAACCCGGGCTTTTCGTGTAATAAGCGAACACACTACCTACTAGACTACGCCGACTAGAAAACCCTATACACTTGGCTGTATATTTACACTTACATTTACAGTCAGTTTTGCGTACCTATCTATAGTCACGGTAGTCTCGTGGTGGTGTAGTGGCTTTTAGACATGAAACCACGGTTCAAACCCTAGGAAATCGACGGTTTTCACCTCTCATTTTCTGACCGAGGTCTCTAGTAAAAAGGTTGCTGGAAAAGCAAGATTGTAATCACCGAAGTCTAGTAGGTAGTGTGTTGGCCACGTTCCAAGGCCCAGGCCAGAAAGCTCCAAATATGAAAAAATATTCCTTCGACGGCTGCCTCTCAGCAGTTTTGTGACAAAGACTGTGAGAATAATTAATTTGCCATGAAAGAGCTTCTCAAAAAAATCTATCGTTCAGAGTCGACTTTTAAACTGTAAGTCCCGCCATTGTAATTTTGACTGCATGGTTGTAATGACCACTTGTGTTGTGTCTGTATGTATGATGCTTATTTAAAGTAGACAAAATCAACTTTAATGTAGAGCTTACTTACAGTTATAGTACTCAAACAACTCTGCTATAAAACGTATTAAAATATGTTTATATTTTTTTAGCTTTCCATGATCACTTCAGTTGCATATTTAGTTCGTAAATTGCAGCATCCCTTTAATAAATTGCCTTAAACATGACTCTTATTGCAGGATTTAAAAAAAGAGCGTCTCTCAAATACACACCTCCACTTACACTCCTACTCATTTATTGAAGGCATACATATTTAACGATTTAATTTGTATAAGCATACTATCCCCCTCTGTTTTATACACCCACAAACACAGCCATGCAATGACATTAAAGAGAAGTGTTATAAAATGCAATTTATTTTTAATTTTATTAACTCATTAAACACTTACATAAACCCCACACTTATATATGTACATACATATACAATTGCACCACATACCCCACATTATTACTCTCTTATTCCCACTTGAAGAAACCAAACGGTCATGTGTGTGGGTGTATGTGTATAAACAAACAACAATAAATGAATAAATAAATAAAATACACTCACACGAAGAGAGAGAGATAAACATTCAATTGCATTTCAACGTGATAATTGGTTTAATGATGTGCTATTGAGAAAAAAAAACAACAACAACAAATAATCAACAACAACAAAAACGATGCCACGGCTGCCAATAAAGAAGTTCATGCTTTAGTAGCAGGCTGGGGAAAGATAATATTAATTTATATTTAATACCAACAACAAAAACAATAAGCAAGAGAAGCTATAAAAATTAAAAAACAAAAACAAGTAGCTAAAAAAGAAAAACAGAAAATTATGGGTATGAAGGCAGTTTTCATTTTTGATAATCAGTAGATGTGTAAGAGCAAAAATACCGGATGTTGTACTAAATAGAGGCCTTTACGTTCAACACTAAAGACAAAAGCATAATGAATAGTTTTTGTAATAGAACAGTGAAACCTCAAATACTGCGCATATATTTATTTATTTCCTATAGCTTGGGTTTTACACAAGGCTATCAAAATCTTGCAGTAGCGACACGGTATATCATAAATACAAATATAATGGGTGGGCCATTTAAAAGTTTAAATTGAAAAATGCAATAAAACAAAAACGGTTTGAAATTTTGCCAAATTAATTTCGTTGCTATGACGAACAATTATTCCAATTAGATATCGAATATTATTTCACTCGCATAGCTGCAGTAGCTGCCCTCACAGTATCTCATTCGATTGAACTAATTTTTGTCATATCTCGGCAATGACATCACGAATATTGTCCTTCAAATGCTCAATTGTCTCTGGTTTGTCGTCAAAACAGTTTTTTAACAGAGCCCTACTACAAACTATCCAAATCGCAGCTTCTTAACGGCCAATTTACATCACCATTTCAGCTAATTAAACGGCCATCAAACGTTTGACGCAATAAATCAGTTGTGGCAGGAGATGTGAGGCAATTTCCACATTCCAACCATCGTTTACATCAATTCTATGAAAAGCGGCTACAAAAAATCGATTATCATAGTGCGATACTAGCTGTTTCCATACTCAATATACTCATTCTCAAAGAAATATGGGCAAATGATGCCTTCGCTCTACACATACATACATACATACATAATTGACCATTACAACGTCATACGAGATATTTTCGCAAAAACCGATGTAGACTGGTGTATAAAATGTTAAATTCTTGAGAACGATAACAGCAGCCAAAGTATTTTTTGGTGTATGCACTGTACGAACACGCTCACATCTTGACACATCAACAACGAAACCAGTTTCACGAACTTTAACAAAAAACTTGAATATACCGGGTAGATTCTTCTCTGGAACCAAAATTTGTAAGACATTGCCGTGGAATTTAAAACCAATTGCTTTTCTTTTGGAAACAAATTTCCAAAACATTCCAATGTTGCTCAAGTGTACTGAATACTGAATTGTGTGACAGAATAGAATGAAATAAGGATTGACAGATATCGATATAACCGATATCGATATCATATTTTGCAAATATGTAGCCAAAATATAAATAATTTTGAAATAAATTTTTGAAGGGTTGTGAATGAATATTTGAACATTTTAAAATATCTGTAAAATAGCTCTTAATGCATAAAAGTGCGCATTTTAAAAGCGAATATTTTATATAATTAAATGCTCTTTATTCCTGCATAGCCACAATTACTGATTTTGGGGAAGGATCCGAGATATCAGAAGTCGCGCATAGAATATGACATCTAATTAAAAAATCGTCTTAGAGTGAAATGTAGCTGCCGTCAAGCCACAAACACTGATATATGATATGTTACGATCGGACCTAAAACGGCGACGTAGTATATAAAAAACAAAAAGGGCGGTATAGGCGTTCATTTTTTCACACAATTTTTCAACAGAATAGAATGACATACATAAGTATTACCAGATTCGAAACAACCGACTAATTAAATTTAAACCGATAGATGACCCATTCAAAAGGATCCCTACGTGTTAGCAGTCAAAACATAGATTGATAAGGCATTCAGTGAAATACTTCAAAAAGATCCTGTTCGTCTCAATTAAATCTTGTACTACAAGGTCAGGGTTGTTGAAAGAGGAGTTTTACTGTAGTTTTCCATTCCATGCGAGACACACAAATATAACGACAGTATATTCCTAGTATTAACTGGGAATAAATAATTATTATTTTAAATTAAGATTTCAAAACTTAATAGTAGTCCAATATGAGATTGAAGGCTAAACAAATGAGAAAAATACATTGCCATGGCACTGACTGCAGTTCTTTTAACATGTGGTCACTAAAATTCAGGATAGTAAAGTGAGACATTAAAGCACTTTAGATTGCCTTTAATAAAAAAAAATTAGTTTGTTGATTGGAACTTTAAATTGGGAATTAGAAAATCTGTCATCAGATGCCCTTTAATTCCGATTTTTTTAGGATTTTAAGATTTTAAATATTTCCACACCGATGTAAAAATGTTACTTCTTCTGCCTGTGGTTCTTCAATTGCCTCTATTCTCTATTGTAAATGCCTTTATATTGTATAAAGGAACTTTAAAATGTATTTCCTAATTCCAAATTACTTGTTTTCTTATCTATTTTTAAGCATTGCAAACCTTCTGATATTTTAAAACCAAAAAAGAAGAAAAAAAAAAACAAAAAACACCAGAGTATTTGTGTGCATTGTTGAAAAGTTTTCCGCAGCATATTTTATGTTTGCAACAAGTCCTCTTATATTCACACATGTGCTCTCATTTTTACTCATATAAATGCTGGTTTTAATCTCCTTTCTATGCATACTACTTTCGGCCTTATTAAGTCCAAATTTACGATTTTGTGTGTTCGTTTAAAGACTCAATAATGTTTAAGAAAATATTCGATATAAAATATACAGCTTTACGGCAATGTCTTAGTGATGACCCTCACCCTGTTCTTTGTTAATCCTTCCTGTTGATTGAAATTTGGTTTCTCTTTCATGAAAACCGTTGTTCGTTGTACCTTGGATTCATTCAATGGAATTCAAATACGATATTGAAATGAAAATTAATGTTAAATAGAAGATTACCACATAATGTTCAATTGAAGTCGCCGTATTCTAGTAGGTAGTTGTTGTTGGCCGCGGTTCAAACCCTAGGTTGGACATCTCCAACAAAACGATATATGAAGTTAATATTTCGTCGGCAATTTATCCTCAGTAGATTTCTGGCAAGAACTCTGAATGTTAACAAAACTGCCATGAAATAGTTTCTCAAAAATCTGTCACTTGTAAAGTGTAGGTCCCGCCACTTATGGATAAAATTAACACACACAACATATGTGGTGTGAGAAACTAGATTGCAATCCTGACTAAGGACTTGTAATAACAAATTTTATATATATTATTTCTATACATGTTCTGATATCAAACTGTAACAAAATTCATAGGGAATACCATACTCCCCTTTACATTGCTGACGTATGATTACGTTTCCCTATTTAGAACTTTTAAAATTTCACACATGCAAGTGCATAAGTGTTATTCTATTTGTTACCACTACCGTAAAAACAAATATAAACACGCTCATATCCAAGTATGTGTATGTATGTATTTAGTATAGCTTGTATAAGAAGAATTACGCTCTACTTAAGTATTTAAGCCATATAACATAAATGTTTTATGAAGTTGAAGAATATTTTGGAAAATAACGTTTTCTTTCCTACTTTCTATTCTTTTTCTTCAATTGACATTTTCTGTAGATAAACTATTTTCGCAAGGAACAAACCAAAAAGAAACAAAAATAATGTAAACTTAACAAATGATATGATAAGTCTTTGTATGTGTGTAGGTGGAAAATTTTCGTGAATAAATTTCACGAATGAAATAAGAAGAGATTTGAATAAATCCCACAAATTAAGAAAAAGAGAGAAAGCTATTTTTTTAATATTATATTTCATTACGTCATCCGTATAAAATAAATGTGGCTGATAATACCTCTAAGGATATATGGTACCACTTTTGAAATATATTTTAATCAAGCGACTCTAATTTACTTCGAAAGATTCTAACGACCCTATACAGTTATGATATCAGTAAGCAAAATACATGTTATTTGCTGGCTTTTTTGAAAATTAGTTCCTTTAGAAAATTTTTTACGATAACACACTGACAGTCAGGCTACAGTTCTTCCTGTTTCAAGTGACAAAAATTCAGATATTAAACGTGCATTCCCTGATCAATTTGGATGCATACACCTTGGGATTGAAAACTGTACAAATATTTGTAGTTTACCATAACCATGGCCTTCTAAATAGCCAGCAACTGAGCGGATTAATATTGAATCGTAGATACGCAACAGACTTAAGTCAAAAGCTTGCCAGTGAAAGCAAAAGTAATAGATTCTCACCCAATCCCTCTAAAAAGTCTCACATATATATACATACGTACATAATAGGTCATTACAACTCTTTAGTCACAGATTCTCACACCATTTATGTTGTGCGTGTTCAGTCAGGAACCCAACCTAGCTTCTCACACCACTTACGTTATGTGCGTTAATTTTATACATGAGTGGCTGTGCCTACTGTTTAAAGTCACCTCCGAACGACAGATTTTTAAGACACTTTTCATGGGAATTTTATTTACTTTCAGGAGATTAAAGGAGTCTCTTGATTCCAAAACAGTTCGAGAGTACATATTCAGTATAATATTGTGATCTTTCAAAACGTTCTGTCAGAATGTATAATGCATACTTCAAAATGATAATTTTAACTCGTCATCAGGATAATTGACGTTGATGTGGTGTGATTAAACCTTTTACAACACTGCCAGACTTTCCAAAGTTGTAAAAGAAACTGGCGGAACGATAAGGAAAGAATACAAAAATCAATAACTAGTACATGACTAATAGGCAATCATTCTAAAATTAATGCGAAAGTATTATTGTGGTGAATGGGAGCCAAAGGCCCCTATTTAGTAGGTGTTCAACTGTAGAAAATCTAGCCAACAAGTCTGTTTAGCGATTCAACGCACTTGCACTGCTCTATCATTTTTCTCACCTTACTTCTATACAAAGCATCTCTTAAACCATTGGTATACTTATTACTTATACTCATCACGTACATACATTAAAATTTTCTCTTCAGCGTTTTAACTGCATAAAAATTAACATTAAACTTCCAAAAGAAGTTCACATTTTTTCCTTAAACAAAAAGTTTAACTTTCATTACTTTATTCTGGTGCTATCCAACAGCAAATTGTCGAAATTTTTAAAATTATTGGCTATAATTTTTGAGCATTTCTTTGCTGCTTCATTGCCTGGTTAAACAACCTAATCTTCTACGTACGAATATGATTTTTTCTTTTCTTTGTTCTAATTATTAATAACTTCTAGTACAATACTTTGAAATACAATATTTTACAGATAACTTTACAGATAATCTCTCCGTTTCCCTGTGCTGGAATTGTCTACAAAGTTTTTGATTTCTCGTACCATAATGTAACAGAAATTAGTGATAGAGTTTCAACTATGATGGCTAGTAATTAAAATTAATTGTCTGGCTAACGAGCTGATTAGTAACGCCTTACCAAACGAATAATTTTTCCAAAAAAAAATATTTTTTTCATTTACTTGGGTCTTGTAAAACTTTACAGGCTGTACAAAATATTTTATCTTTCATACACACACATATTTACGTATGCCTGCCTTGCTTTGGTAAGTAACACGCCAACACCAAGAACAACATTTGTAAATTGAAACTAGAAAAGTTTTATTAGAATTTAACAAAAAAAAAAAAAATTTCCTACTTTTTGTTGAAGTAATTATAGGCCAGAACGTGTGTAGTGTTCTGGAAGTCGAGTTAATTAAAACATGAACAATTTTTGAGGATGCCATAGCAAAAAAAAAAGGATGTCTTAAAAGAGATGTTATATACACCAGCATATAATTGGAAAATAATAGAAAAGGAACCCAGGACAGCAATAGGCGTGTTGTAGTAGTTAAAAGGACAGACAACTCCTAAGAAATCAATATGTTATCCCAGAAAATATTGTTGACTGCTAGAGTAGACCAAGTCAAGTCTCCAGCAATCAAAATAGTCGCGTCATTATAACCCTTCAGTCAGGATTACAACCTAGCTTTCCACATTACTTATGTAGTGTGTCTTAATTTTATACACGAATGGCGGGACCTACACTTTGAAGTCGACTCTGAACGACAGAGTTTTGAGAAACTTTTTCATAGCAATTTAATTTAACCTCAGAGTTTTTCCCAGAAATCTGCTGAGATTAAGTCGCCGAAGAAATATTTTCTATGCCACTACCACGGTTGGAAAGAGGACCCTCTGTACTGCCATTTGCATATAGTCTGTATGGTGTACTATTCCTTATATGTTCAAAAAAGGCCATTGATCTTCTAGAGAATTTTCATATAATTTTGGCCAAAAATCGATTTCTTTTTTTTTTAAATTGAAAATCTCTGTTCTATTTTCATAACACAATGAAATCTAAGAAATCTGCTCTTAAAACTATATCGGTTTTGGTATATATTGTGTTGCTATTTCTTTTTTGGTCTATCATTTCCTTTAACCCTGACCTATTTTTTTATTTTTGTTTTCTGCATTTGCATCTGAAATCAGCTAACAGTCATGTTGCAAATGCCTCTCAATATTTACAAATGTTTAGAAATTCATTTGATTTTTTGTTTTTTTTTTTTGGAACAGAAAAAATTTTTCCCCCTTTTCCTGTGTATGTTTATTGAGCTAAAAAATCGTAAATCCCTTAAGCTCTTTAAAACAACTCAAAGGTAAAGAGAAAAACATTACAATCCATTTCCCTAGAGAATATGAAAGCACACATAAAAACAACCACATACAAAGTCGTATTATAAATCATCAAATAAATTTAAAAGAAATCAGAAGCAAAATAGGCAAAATCATCATAATCTTCCTCAGGCGTCTTTTACAAATACTCATACATGCATACATAAAAGTATGAAAAGTACAATAAAAAGGAGACAATTATCGTTATGGTATTCCATGAGAATGAGGGTAAAAAGAATCAATTAAAAAACAACATTTGAAAAAAGGAGAAAATCACCATAACTAGGTTCATCAAGAAGTAAAAGGAAGTGTGAGAAACAAACATAAATTGACCAGCATAGAAATGTTTGCAAATGACTATAACGGTAAAAAAAACAGATGTTAGAAGAAAATGGGAATTATTGAAACCCTCTTTAAGGGCCTTATGGTCCAATTTAGTATCTTGTTATTTTCTCTCCATATTTTCCCTTCTTTTCTGGCTTTCCTACTTTTTGAGGCATTTTACTTCAATCTCTCTCCTGCAAAAAAAACTACACCTTTAATACCTTTAATAACTGTGTAGAAAAATGAAATTTATACAACTACAACAGCAACAAAATGTTTCTCTCACTTACAGGTTCTTTTGTGTTCAGCAACTGAAATGATTTACTAGGTGATGACATTTTTGGCTATTCTAATAAAATATTGTTATTGGCTGAATAATAAATAATTTAAGAGTCAAAAAAAGACATGCAATAAAAATAAAAAAAGTCTACAGTGCCAGACAAATATTTTCGAACACTTGGAAATTAAACAAATCAGACAAAACTGCAGAATGGGATTTTCTACATTTTTCAATTAACAATTTATTTAGTTGGCCGATACAACTTTTAGTCAGGATATGTTGCCATTCTGCTTCTTACACCACTCATATTGGGTGTGTTAATTTTTCATGAGTGGCGGGACCTACTGGTTAATATCAATTCCGTACGATAGATTTTTGAGACACTTTCATGACAATTTTATTTTACTCTTAGAAAATTGTTCCAACAACAAATTGTTTGCCTATTCTATACGAACAAAGTCGTAAGGAATGGATCAACTCTGGAAGATAGTAGATGATAGAAACACTAAGTCTTTTCCCCATTCAGGTGTTTACTTATGTTCACAACTGTACGAACTTATTGCCCTTTAAACCAGCAAAAATATTACACGCACTTTATTGCTCCATTTCGGAAACGTTACAACACTTTATTACACCCCGTTATTGTTTGTTTCCCAACCAAAACTCGTATTTAATTATTGCCTGGAAACATAGAAATTTTTATTTGCCATTCAAACAGGAACAACAAAATTATTAAGCAACGCAAATAACTACTTTAGGGTCAAGCTGAAATGGAAGGAAACAAAAGTAAAAAGGCCTGAAGGGAAAAATTACTAAAATAAACGGTTGAATATAAGCCACGTAAATGGAACAAAAAAAATAGAATTGAAACATAAACTTGAACAGGAAATGTTTATGGAACATTTTATACAAATTATTTCGTTTCGTACCCTTTTAATAATTATTTGATGTTGTTGGACAATTTATGCAAATCGGATTTAAACGCATTGATAACAAAACAAAATGTTTATTTTTAATAATAATAATGCATTTAGAACACGAAGAGTCATTTTTCTGGTGATTATTTTTAAAACCATTTAATCACAGTGTAGTTAAAAAAGAGAAAAACACGAATTTCCATGTAAACAATACATATTAGTTTTTAATTTTTTATTTTTCACTTTTCGATTATCTGGCTTTAAAATGTTTATGTTTAGCTTTTGTTTAGCTCTTTCATATTCAATTGTGTTTGTATATTTAAGATTTCATTAACGACAACCACACTAGTAAACAACTAATAAACCACTCAGTAACGTATAATACGAACATAACACATACCAACAACAAATTGCAACAGGGAAGCATTACTACAACATATCATTCTATTTCACACCCTTTCTTTCACGAATTAGAACTTCAGAAAAAGAAATCATGCAACTCCAGACGAGTCAAACAATATTATTCGGCCTCATGATACCCTACTTTACAATCATAATAATTTTTTGTAAATAACAACAAAAGTATTCTGTCATAACATAAAGGTTACAGAATGGTGGTAGCTTTCTCCTTATTAATGGGACATCGATATACTTCCTTACTTAATTGATCACTACAACCCTTCAGTTAGGATTGCGACCTAGCTTCTCACCCCACTTATGTTGTCGGTGTTAATATTATACGTGAGTGGCGTATCCTGCAGTTTAACGTCGACTCCGAACGATAAATTTTTTTAGATTTGTGTCATGACATAGAAAATAGCAAAACGTGCTAAGTCGCACCTTTTTAACGGCCAATTGACATCACCATTTCGGCTAATTAAACGGCCATCAAACATTTGACACAATAAATCGATTGTGGCATGAAATGTGAGGCTGGTTGCACCATTCTGTTGAAACCAAACATCGTTAACATCAATACCATTCAGAGCGAATACAAAAAATCGGTAATCACGGTGCGATCGGTATCTCCATTGACCGTAATGGGTGCACCGTCCTCATTTTTAAAGAAATTTGGACCAATGATGCCTTAGCTTCACAAGCCTCATCAAACAGTCACTCGTAATGAGGACCTTGGCTTCGGTAAGACCGCCATATATGGCGATTTTTCTTTTTAATGTACTCACTAAGATGAAAATGAGCGTCATCCGAAAACTGCATCATCGTGCAGTTTTTCGTTTTCCCAATAACGTAAATCGTTTAATTATGTTCAGTGGAGATAATATACTCAATTTTGTGACAGAATAGAATCACATAAGTACAGACAAACTCGATCAAATTTAAACCGATATATGGCCCACCGGATACCTTAAAGTAGCTGACATCTC
The DNA here is from genome assembly GCA_930367235.1 of Sarcophaga rosellei. Lineage (NCBI taxonomy): Eukaryota > Metazoa > Arthropoda > Insecta > Diptera > Sarcophagidae > Sarcophaga > Sarcophaga rosellei. The sequence continues at coordinate 36,208,293 of OV884019.1, forward strand.
CGAGTATGTGACTTATAGCGAAACTGAAAAATTTTCATATTTATGTATTTACAATTATAATGTACTTCTATTTTGCTTGAATGTCACTTCAACTTTTGACAACATTTTATCATAATTTTTCTTGAAAACAATTAAATATTGCTCAAAAACAACATAAGTATGTACAGACTAGTATTTAATATCAAAAGTTAACATTTTCATGTTTACATACGTAGCGTATGCGTAATATTTATTTGTTTTTTAAAATATCACTCATACGCACCATATGTAAACGTTTTCATGTTTACATATCGTTGGTCTCATGTAGAAAGGCCCTAACTCACATTTTTTTGAAATTGATTTTTTTGTGATTCCAATGTGTATTTGTGTTAAATGCATTGGAATCTCAAAAAAAATCAATTTCGCAAAAATTGTGAGTTAGGGCCTTTCTACATGAGACCAACGATATGTAGCGTATGAGTGATATTTAATTGTTTTGCTTAACATTAGTCATACGCACCATAAGTAAACATGAACATGATTACAGCAATTAAAATGTTATATTTTAAGATTGTAAATAACAAAACCAATACGTTTAAAATAAATGCGGCAATTTTGCTTATTAACGTACCCACCAAGAGGAAAATGAGCTTCATTCGAAAAAATTATTTTTTTTGGCAAAGTCGACATCAGCGTGCAATTTTTCGTTCACGCAATAAATTGCAACGTTGCTCAAGCGTAAATCGATTCATTATGTTCATTGGAGATAATATCCTGATTCCGAAAGTCAAATTTAAACCGATATATGGCCCACCCGATAGAACCTTTATTTCTAATATACTCCCCTATCATCCTATGATGGTTGCAGGTTGTAAGTTGTAGGGTATTAAGACAAAGAATATGGCTGTAAAACAAAATGATTGATGGCATCTGAAATTAATCATGAAATTATGCATTACCGAGATCTTTAAATGACAGTAGAATACAATATCTGGTCCACAATTTCACACATAAACACAAAAAACAGACACATACAAGAATTTATGCACATCTGCACATATAAATTGATTTACTCTGTGACTCACATACAAACTCATGCCTGGAGAAGAATTCAAATGCATAAAAAGAAAGCAAAAATAAGAAAAGAATTTTAATGAAAACTGTAAATAAACATGTCGTTGTGGTAGTAGTAGTAGTAGGCAATGATATTGCTACCTAGTATTTGTTAGTATTATTGTATGTTTTCTCTTCTTATGTTCCTGGTTATTCTTCTTTCTTTCTCTCTTTAGTTAACATATGTATAATCTATGTATTGATGTTTTCTTAAAACATGCTTATAGTATGTGTATGTGTGTCAGCAGAAATTTTTTTTCTACGTATAAAAATAGTTTACAATTGTTGTTGCTGTTGTTGATATTCTGTTCATATTTTTGCTTGTGTAATTTATACATGACTGCCTGCCTTCCTTTTTCATTGCTAATGTGACAGCTGCATTGATATTTTGCTACTGCTATTGCTGTTTAAGTTTTCAATGCTATTTTGAGTGAAGCATGCACATTTGCTTACAAACGTTATTTTATTTGCTTTGTTTCTTTTCTGTCTCTCGTTCAAGCATTGTTCAAAAACCTAGTGTATTTTCATATTTCATTTCCGTTCTTTTACGTGTCACAGTTACAAAATTCATTGAACAAATTAATGAATTCAGTTTCTGTGTTGAATTGAATAAGAAATATTAAAATAAAGAAAAATGTTGATAGAATAAGATTCAAATCTAGTTACATATGTATACACATACAAACATACATACATACATAATTGGTCATTACAACGCTTCAGTCAGGTTTACGGCCTAGCTTCTCGCACCACTTATGTTGTGTGTGTTAATTTGTATACATGAGTGGAGGGAATTAGAGTTTAAAGTCGACTCCGAACGACAGATTCCCTTGAGTTTTTCTCAGAGCTTTTGCTGAAATCTGCTGAGAGGCAGTCGCCGAAGAAATATTTTTTTTTTTTGTATTTCGTTTTGTTCGGGATGCCTGACCTGGGTTTTTGAACAGTAGCCGCACGTCTAACATACACGACTACCAAAAATGAACATTTAAATATAACATACATATATAGGGTGGGTCATCTATGGGTTTGAATTTGAATTATCGGTTATTTCGAATCTGGCAATACTAATGTCATTATATTCTGTCACAAAATTTAGTATATTGTCTCCATTGAATGCAATGAACCGATTTACGCTTAGCTAGATGGGGCAACGATGATATCGATTTTGCCAAAAAATCATCGAAGGCATCATTGGCTCATATTCCTTTAAAAATTAGTACGGTACAACCATTACGATCAATGGAGAAACCTATCGCATCATAATAACCGATTTTTTTGGATCCGCTCTTCATGGTATTGATGTGAACGATGTTTGGTTTAAACAGGATGGTGCAACTAGCCACACATCTCATGCTACAACCGATTTATTGCGTTAAACGTTTGATGGCCTTTTAATTAGCCAATATGGTGATGTCAGTTGGCCACATACATATGAAAACTTGAATTAAATTATAGCAGAATATGGAGCATTGTATTTATTCTGCCACCAGATATTTTCCTCATGCTCTAGCTAGTCTTTTAGTTTCCGAAAACATATTCTACAAATCATGCTTAAAGGCCATCTACTAAAAATACTTTGACCTCGTTATACGATTTTTGTTTCGTATGATTAAACCACGTTTTGCTTTCGAAATCATTGCAATCAAAACTAATAATCCCTTTCGAATGATTATCAGTTCAAGGTTATACACACACTCACACACACTTGACTTTTTTCAAATCATATTGCATTGAGCAGAAGTAAAGAGTAAATTTATCCACAATTCTCTGTTATTTATGTAAAGCCTTCAATTGACCTGTTACAACAGCATCATTCATTCATATGATTGAAATGCAAATTCAAATGCAACCACAATTTAATTTACAACTGCAAAGTGTGAATGAAAATAAAACTGAATACCGACAAATTTTTTGTTTAATCATGATGTATCTTCCATTATGACATGCTGCATATAGTAAAATAAATATGAATGGAATTTTTCAATGTCATACATGGGCATTAACAGCGGTATCGAGACGTAGGTTTATGGCATAGAATTAATAAAAAAAAATGTTAAAAAAATAATGTTTTGTTTTTCTCTTTTTAATTCTAGTTTTGTTTAAAAAAATGTTTTAAAACCTTAACAACAATCCCACTCTATAAGTGTTTACTGTACTATTCTTTGTGCCTGTATGTTTATGCATTTCTCTAACCTTCATTTCAATTTCATTTTCTTAGTTTGTTGTGCAATTTTAAAGATAAAACTCTGTCTACAGTAAAGCAAAATGAAACACAAAAAAAGATCATATAAAAACAACAACAAGAACATTGCCATCATCCACAGCAATAACGATAAAATTGTCAGGGTAACGAAAAAGTAAGTGATTTTATTCATTCAATTTTATTTTGTTTTTACTTCAGCTGTTGCTGTTGTACAGCTCTTCTCTCCACTTATGCTCCAACGTCATTGCAACAAATGTAAGCAACTACTTGAATTTGTTTTTAAAACCTACACAGTAAGTTGAGAAGGTATATTAAGTGCTAGCAAATGTATGTAACTCACTAAACAGAAATAGGGAGGACGCACGAAACACTTCTCTATAAAAGCTTACTTGCTTAATTGGCTACTAACAACCCATTTATCAAATTTCGGCCTACTTTAACACATTCTTCCAAAATACTCTGCTTTTTGAGCACCTTTGCCAGTCGGTCACACCAATCGAACACAGAGCTACCTCTTGGTCCTTCCAATGTAGAAATGGTGGTTCTCTTCGCCGATTTTCGCTATTCGTTGGCCTGAACCTCTTTTCCATCCGAACGACATGAACGAGTCAGTGCAGCTGCTAGTTGTTAATGGCCCTCACATCATCTATGTATTTGAAGAGCTCACACAGCTCATTATTTAAACGTATGCAGAAATCATCGCCATCTCGCACTGGAGAGAAAATCTTACGTAGGATTTTTCTCTCTGCTACTCAATTGCCAATTGAGAGCGTAATAGCACCTGTTGGCAAGAGCGGTCTCCAGAGTAACATAATTTTTGGTGATAACGGCGTATAAGAAACCTTCAGACCTTAATCTCTCTACAGAAATCTTGGCATTCTGAATATCAAATTCCAAAAAACCTTAAGGTACTGCACAAAGCCTATAGTAATTTGAAATTTTCAGTCAACCTACTAAAGAAGAATTCAAATTGGACTAAAACAAACCCAAGCCATGACGATCGCTTGAATTTATAAACTTTTACAGATCATTCCTTAATATTTCGTTCAGTATATCACAAGTCGTAGTTGATCGACTCTAATTTTCTAACTTCTGCTGTTTCTTCTCCCTTTGCCACCATATTTATATGCACATTTTTCACTTCCGGTTTTTTTCCCGTTTCATACATTTTTTCATTTTTGCCAACAACACAGCCATTGACAAAAAGCAAGCAACACTGTAACAACACTTCCACTACATAAAACACCATGATGAGGATGAAATATCATTCATCAGTTATAGTGGTTGATGTTGTTACTGTTTTTGTTGTTGTTGTTGGCACTATTAGAGCAATGCTTGGTTATTTGAATGAATGACTGCATAGCTGGCAACGTGGCTGGATGGATGGATGGATGGCTAACGCAGATAAAACCCGAGTCTTACTGTAATGGCATCCAACATTTCATGCTCATGCTCTTCAAAGGATAGCGCTGCAGTAAAAACACACATAAAATAGTGAAGATGTGACAAAAGTGTAATAAATACTATGGATGAAGCAAAAAAGATTTGAAAAAAAATTCCTGAAAACTGATGACAAAAATATAGAAGATAAAAAGAAGATGAGGAACAAAAGAAATTATTAAATATCAGGCCAATAAAGTCAAAGGAGATAAAAATATTCGAAAGGATCTTTGCTTTCCATTGAAGCACATTTGCTTTGGAAATTAATTAATTAAAGTCTAAAAATTAGCGAAACATTTAAATTAATTTAACAACATTTGAATGATATCATGAGGGTGCAATAATCTGCTGCTCCAAAAGGAGAAACATGTGAGAATTAAGTGTTACCTTATGTGGACTATAAGTTGAATGCATAAGAATGTCAACAGTAAGCTATCGAATTGCAGGCAGGTTACAATGTGAAGCGATTTGTTTTTTTTTTGGTGGTGGAAACGTCTTTAATATTTGCACCACACTTATTTGAGATATGATATCTTATATCTTCAGAGTGATTTGCTTTTTTTGGTAAGGATTCGCTCATAACAAATTTCTTCACAGCCATCTTACAACTTTTTTTTTTTAATCACCAATCTTCTAATCGGCCCAGTCTAGTCTAGTTTACTAGACGTCACGATTCACATATTTCCAACGAAATAAAATATGAAAATATATTTCTTCGGCGACTTCCTCTTAGGAAATTTCGGGCAAAAAATCTAAGAGTAAAATAAAATTACCATAAAATAGCTTCTCAAAACTCTGTCGCTTGGAGTCGACTTTAAGCCACTCATGTATTAAATTAATACACACAACATAAGTGGTGTGAGAAGCTAGGTCGTAATCATGACCGTAGGGTTGTAATTATCAATTATGTATGTATGCGTAATTCCATTTGATTACCTTGACGTGATGTGTTAAACGTTTCATTTCTTTTTATCAATAACTCTTGAAATGGTTAGACTTTGAAACCATTGAAATGCGTTCTACAATCCATTCAATCCATGACTTTCTTAAGTCAAATTTTTAAATAAAATTACTTTTGGACAAATTTCTTATTCATGTGGCTCCAAAAGTTGTTATAATGTGACATATAGCAGCAGGCCTTTAGAGGAGGAGACAAACATAAAATGTATATTTTTAATACCTTTAACAACACAAAAGTCATCACCATACAATCATAAAATTACACACCTACATCTTAAATGCCTTACTGAAACATATTCATCTTTAATATTCATTTGCAATTTATTAGAGCAACTAAACGAAAAAAAGTGAAATACATCCACTAAATAATCATTCGATTTTAATGTCATTTCGTTGTTTTGTTTGTCTTCTATGATGATCATTATTGTTATCACCATCATTTTCGTATGCCACTCCATTACGGCATGCGTGCTTTTACACACGAAAAACTCTTACTAAAGAGCGGTCTATGTACCACAAATAGGTTTTAAAAAGCAACTGAAGGAAATTTGAGTGTGTTTGCTTTGCATCTCCTTTGAATAAATTCCTTTTCCTAGTCTTCAACATTTTTATTTTTGTTTTCTTTCGTTCCTTTTTGACACCTTAACATATTCTCAAGTGCATTACATACACATTGTTGCCACATACTTATGCTCACTTCTCCTCGTTACCTTTATGTTCCAGATTCTTTTTTAAAATTTTTTCTTCTCCTTTTTCTAAACAAATTGGAAGAAGGAAAGCACCAGAAAGGTTAGAAAAAACGAATCATTTAATACATGGAATTTATTCGATATTCAACCACCCTCTAACTTATTTTCGATTTTACAATTTCTCAAAAATCACCTCCACTATTTCTTCCTATAGATACTATCTCTAGAATTTTACTTCAGTTTACTTTGTTGGCTGTCCCCAATGCTTAAGAAGCATAAAAGATGGAAAAAAGTATAGAGAAGGCAAAGAAAACCAAGACTACTTGGTATATCAGTGATGCGGCAGGTGGTATATCACAATGATAGAGCAAGAAAAGGTGGGAAAGTAAGAGTGTTAAAGTAAAGGCAACCAGAATAAGTACACACTTAAGCATGTGTAATAATAGTGTCATCGCATAACATGGAAATCAATTTTATTGATAACATTTTACAACAACAGCAGTCTTCTACATATCCTAACAATAGCAGCAGGTTTTTCAATTCATTTCACTGTTCAAAGAAAAGTAGTATGCAGCATGGAGGTGGGACAGGCAGACTGAGTAAGAAGCAGTTGTAGTGTTTACTTTTCTGCGGGGGCTGCGGCAGTTTAAAGTGAAAAATAAAAATATTCTCTTGTTTTCTTTTATTTTTTGTGACTTAGCCATTAATACGGCAGTTTTACTAGGTACACATAATTTTTTTATATTTTGATGAACGTATAGTTCGCCGAATATACTCTGATATATAAAGACACTGATTCCTGCAGAATCTGTTGATTGAAATTAAAGTAGAGCATTTGATATAAAAAGAAATAATAATAAAATTGGCAAATGAAGCAACGATTGTCCATATGAAACATGAAAAAGTTTACATATGGATCGTATGAGTGATATTCTACAAAATGATTAAATATTACTCATACGCTACATATGTAAATATAAGCCTGTTAACTTTTGGTATTAAATATTAGTCTGTTTACGTATATATGTTGCGTATCAGCAATATTTAATTGTTTTCAAGAAAAATTATGATAAAATGTTATTAAAAGTTAAAGTGACATTCAAACACAATTTTTTATTGAAATTATAATCTTGATGTAGAAATACATTAGCCCAGTTCACAATCTTGGGCATTTAGATAGTAAATTTATACCATTGTAAATATTTGCCGTTAATTGTGAACGGTTTTTTTGTTTAACTTTGCAAGACTTATTGCAAACTTCTCAACACACAACTGACTAACATATAATTTATTATTTTATTTATTTATATTTATAATTTATATTTATAATTTTATTTATTTCGTCCTCTGTCCATTTTTAATTGGCTCTTCTCTTTTAATTCGTTTTTCATGTTGTATTTTCCATTTTTTGTGACTTTATTTTCAATGTTTTTATTTTTATGATCAGCTGTTCATTTGCTCAAGTACGGCAAATGTAAACTACGGGTTTGAGTGTGGGATATTTGCCAAACCATGGCAAGGGTATTTCTGCGTATTTGTTAGTGTATGGTAAAAGAAATACCCAACATTTGCAAATGCCATGATGCCAGACCATTTGCCCAAGATTATGAACTCCGCTATTGTAAATGTAAATAAAATTTAAGTTTATATTATTTTCCAGTTACGCCACAAATCATTCACTCAAAGATGTCAGTTGCTGTAAAGTATTCGGTGGACCATATATCGGCTAAAATTTGAATCATCGGTTATTTGTAATCTGTTAATATTTATGTCATTCTATTCTGTCACAAAATTCAGTATATTAACTCCGTTGGACGTAATGAATCGATTTACGCTTTAGCACCGTTGGGATCTATTGGGCAAACGAGAAACTGCACGATGATGTCGAATTCGCCAAAAAAAAAAAATAATCTTTTCGCATGCAGCTCATTTTCATCTTGCTGGGTACTCTAATAAACAAAATTGTCGTATTTGAGGCTCAGAAAACCTACACGTGGTCTTTCAGAAGCCAATTCACAAATTATGAGTATATATCGTGTATCATTGGCCCATATTTGATTGAAAATGAGGACAGCGCACGCATTGTGGTCAATGGAGACATCTATCGCACATTGATTACCGATTTTTTGTATTCGCTCTTCATAGTAATGATGTGAACGATGTTTGGTTCCAACAGAATGGTGCAACTTGCAACACATTTCATGTCACAATCGATTTTTTGTGTCAAACGATGTCATTTGGTCCCCAAGATGCTGTGATTTGACACCGTTGGACTATTTTCTGTGGGGCGCCGTTAAATAAAAGTGTTATGCAGAAAAAATCAGAGACTATTGAGCATTTGAAGGCCAATATTCGTGATACAATTGCCGAGATACGACCCCATACACTCGAAAAAGTGCACGAAAATTTATCTTAGCGAGTGAGGAACTGTGAGGTCTGCCGCGGCAGCCATATGAATGAAATAATATTCCATATCTAGCCGTGCTACTACAGAAACAGCGTGTTGGTGGAGATGGTATTTGTTTAATTCGCTAAGAATCTGACATATTCAATGAGAGAATTTGAATCTAAAGGAACTTTCTACATACGCAGAAGTAATTGGAAATTATAAATTGTAATCATTATAATCCATTAGAATTTCTGTTGCCACTATGTTTCCTAATTAAATTAATTAAATGAGTTGGGTTGAAGTCACTTTAGTTCATGTGCTGTTCTGCTTGTTACCACACGCAGCTAGTTAGAGGGAGTTTTATATTGAATTGATTTTGTTTTGTAAAAGTGTCCTTTTTTTGCTTTGTAATGCTTTCTAATACTGAAAACCTTTTTCAATTAGCAAATAACAGATAATGGCTTAGTTTATTGAAAAGCTACCCATATTTTGTTGAAAAGAAATGTCAATTGTCCTTAAGTAATGAAACGTAAACATAATACAACATATTCTGGGTACTCTCTTTTAATTTCATCAGGAATTGGTACACATTTTTTCCGCCATGAACATATTTCAACACAAAATTTAATTCAATTTCTATTACAAATTTAAAATTTGATCATTTTGAACATGATGACATGATGTTTCATGTCATTTTTGCGCATTATTTTCATTGTTTTTCAAATGGCATTTCAATGTTATCAAATTTTGAAAAAAAAATCTAAAAACTAAAGTGGAAACACAAAAATAAAAACAGAGAAATGTCATAAAATTTCTTTCTTGTTTCTGTGCTTTTTTTCGTTTTTTTTGTAGAGCGATGACAAGGATGAAGACAAATTTGGCAATCAACTAAGTGAAAAAAATAAAGAAAAATTTAGTTTAAAGTCGATTCCGAAAGATAGATTTTCGAAAAATTTTTAATGGCAATTGTATTTACTTGCAGAGTTTTCTCAGAATTCTGCTGAGAGGTTGTCGTTTTGTTGGAAACGAAGCCTCACCTCTGATAAGCGAATTCACTAACAACTAGACTACGGCGGCCCTATTGTTATTATTATATCTTGCTACTATTCTTTTAATTTTATCATGTTGCACGTTTTCCTTTCCCCAATATGTCACACAGCCATTATTATGTGCTGCATGACAATTCAATTGTCAATTGTCATCATCTTCGTCTGCCATTATTGTTGTGTATGAATACTTAAACAATGTTGCTGGTTGTTGCTACAATTGTCGTTTTTTCTATTATTTCTGTGTTATTTTCAAACGAGGTCTTCGACCTTGATAATGTACTAAAGTACATATCCAATTGTCGATAACGAAAAACCAATAACAAAATATTATCGTTACGAAATTGCCAACTTCTAGAATATTCAAGCTAAGGGATTATGGTTATTTTATGCTGTCTTGTCGTTTCAAGCTAAAGTCCTATATTTCTTTGCCTTATTACTTATAAAACCCATGCAATATTTCAATATATTTCAGAATAAAATACAAATCCTTGTCGATTGCGTTTTGGCAAATGAAAGTTGAATTAATTTTGACTATGCCCCTGACAAAGGCATTGATAGCGATTGACATTGCAGTCTTGTACCAAACATGCAGGTTATCGATCACAAAATACAATTCATCGTTCAAAACATGCGAGTCATCGACTAAAAAATGCAAGTCACCGACCAAAGAAAAATATAATTCATCGACCAAAGAAAAATATAAGTCATCGATCAATAAAATGCAAGCCATCGACCAAAAAAGTGCAAGTCACCGATCAAAAATATATAAGTAATCAACAAAAGGATTGCAATGCGATAATTTTTCCCGATTTACATCTTAGGTTATATGGTCCCAAGTAATGTACGACTGTAAAACAACTTGCTTTGACATCATTGATGCCATGGATAACCAGCCCACGAAAGCCCACCCTTTCGCCCACAATTCCATTTTTTATACGATTTTGCTCGATATAGATTATAGAGCACATTTTTTGTGGTAATTTGAAATAAGTTAACTTCGTCGTCTATAGCTCCGATCCCAAGTATAGCCCGACCGTAAGAATCCTTTGGAATCCCGAATGTCGTGGCTATTTTATTTTGAAACGAAAGAGGCAATTTAAGGTAAAGTATGGCATTCGACAGTATTTTCTCTCTTTTATTCTTCTCCACTACCATGATTTCTTCGCCTAAGGACTTTTTTAAGTTTTTTCTTTATTTTTCAATAGCAAAAGGAAAAAATTATACACATCAAAGCCATGTATAAACGTAATTTGAAACAAGTTAAGGCTAATGCGTTGTGGACAGGCAGACAATATTGCAGGTATAAAATTTAAATGGCTAGGGAATTCAAAAACAGTAAGAAAATTGAATGAAATCAATGAATTTAAATTAAATTAATTAGTGATAGAGTTTATGACAGAAATCGAATGTAAGGATTGAAAGTAATTTATCTTTTAAAGCAGACTTGTATGCTGGTTCCCATATGGACTATGTGGAGGATTTCAAAGTCTCTTATGTATTCTTATAATATAATTTATGCCGCTTTTGTAGTCTTTACAGGTTGACTTCCAGAAAATCTGATTCAATTTTAAGCTTACACTGCTCAATAAAAGCTTCATCCTCTTAATACTGTTTTTGGCCGAGTTGAATTGGCTTATTCTCCTCGGACAATTTTTTTTTATTTTTTTTTTTTTGTCGTTAGGAAAGGTAGAACTATAAAATTGTTTTTAGCAACTTTTATCAAAGAAAAGCAAAAAAGAAAAGATATTTAAAGAGCAAAAACCATATTTAAACTGATAATAATAGAATAGTGTGGGGGGATGGTAAACCATAACAAAATTTCAAATTTAATGAAAGCGAACAAAAACACACAGAAAAACATAAGAAGTAATCCAAACAAGATTTCTTATCATTATCAGTGCGTTGAAAATAAATATTCAGCAGGACTCAAGACTGACTAATCGTGCCTTGCCTCTTGCTAAAGACAAGGCAAAAACAAATAAAAACTTGAATTTTATGTTTAACAAAAAAAAAAGAAAGTCTCTGTGGCGCCAAGTACAGAAAAGAAATCTGTTTCCCCCGTAGACTGCTACAAAGAAATCTTTAAGTTAAATTTACTTAACTTCACCTAAAAGTCACATTCTTTTGTTATTATATGGAGGTCGCTCCCTTGTAAATCTTTAGAGAAATAATTCTTTTCTTTTTATTAATATTTCCTTTTAAATTGTTATTAAACTTCTTATAAACAATAATTCTCAATTTAATATTCTTTAAATTTATTTTCAATTTTCGTTTTTAATTCAATTCAATTTTCTTGTGGTTTTCTTATAACCACAGTGTTCCTAGGAAGAGATGAAATCGTAAATATTTCCGCAATAAATTTTCAGTTAGTCTAGCGACTGGGAAGATATAAATTTTCTAAAACCTAAAACCTCAAAGTATAATTAAATTTTTACAAAGGAACTGCTTGTTATACTGTAAATGCTGTAAGGTTTGAAAAGAGAGAGGATATGGCCAATTTGCGCTTAAATTTTTTGCCTTACATGGTAATGAATTTTATTTATTATCCTGTGGTTTAAATGGCTTTCCTACAATTTTTTTTTTATTTATAACACACATATTGTTACATAAGTTAGACTTTTCAGAGTCAAATAGAATACACACTCACACAACAGAAATTTATGAAAGAGGCGAACGAACATTCACTCTATTTAATAGAAAGAGGAAAAATTATAAAAAATTCAAAAAGAGATTCATAGCAATGGCATTCTGGTTGTTGGGGTAAATGAGGGAAGAATAGTAAATATAGGCCATTACATTGGCCTCTAATACTTTCAGCCATGAGAGATACCGGACTTGTAAATTTATAGGAAATACGTATTTCTTCCAATCCAATGAAATTTTTTGGGATGTTGTACTTCGGACGCGTTCCATCGTTTTAATCCTCTCGCCATGCTGTGCATTCACAACTAATCACCTCATCTATGCATCAGTAAAGTAGAATGCCCCATATGAACTTAAATGTTTCTGCACGGTTCGCTCTTGTTGACTTGGGCTTCCTTGACTTCCTTCCAACGCAAACAAGGTCGTCTTCAGCAAATAATCGCACAAAATACACGTCTCGCCGGAGTATCCTCATCCATTTGAACGACATGGCCAAGCCGCTGGATGTTTATACGCTGTACAACGTCCACATGCATGTCATTGTTGGATAGAATGCGGAAAAAATCATCACCAACTTGCACTGGACTGAAAATTTTGCGTAGGACTTTTATTTCGACTGACATTATTTTTGGTGGTAAAGGCCGGGCCAAGATAAACAAATGCGACTATATCGAACCTGTAGTCATTTGCCGTAATCTGGGATCCAATACACCACCTGTCCGTACTTTTCGACAACATATACATATTTGCCATATTAATCTCCATTTAAAAAAATTTCTACTTATTGTTTGGATTCCAGTTAAAGATGTATTATAACACCCTGATATCATAATCAATGAATTAGAATTTGCTGTAGCGTGCTGTCATCGTCGTCTTTGTTAACTGACAAATGTTCAATTTATCCAATTTCACCTTAAGTCCCTTAGGAAGTCACCAGTTCAGTACTATGATCAGAGCATCTCCTGTAACCACAACAACAGTTTCATTTACTAGGAGGAGGGAACCTGTAAAAAAAAGGGATTTCAGTTGTTGGAAGAGGTGAAGCTTCGAAAACCAAGTCAGTAAAGGGCAGTTATAGAGAACATTTTAAGGTGATGCGCAGTTTCCAAAAAAAAACCTTGCGATCAGGTTAATCGCTAGGATTTTGAAAGGAACTTTGAAAAGAAACAGGGTAATTAAAAGAAATGAAAAAATTTGAGAGCCCTATACTCATTAAAGGGAGTACACACTCAATGGTGTACTATACAATTGGTCATTTATTACAACCCTAAAAATGTACTAATGGTTTATACATTTTTTAGTTCGCACTCCTTTTGTTACTAGCCTACCTCACACATTAAGAAGAGAACACCTTAACTTACATGATTTATTAACAAAAGAACAAAATGCATTCACCAAGAAATTCTCAACTGAATAAAGCATAGAACCCTTTAAGAAAAGAAAAGATTACAGAAAAAAAGAAAAAAAAAGGATTTATTTTATGATAACCAACAACATTTACAAAAATATTATACATGATGTTAATGAAAACGAAATGTTTGTTGATATTGCCTCATACATCGTTTATTATACTTCTTTTATTTATTAGAAAGAAATAAGAAAACAAAACAAATCAAAGAAAAATGTTTGCAAATATGAAAAGTAGAAGAAAAAGGATCAACCCAATGGGCTTGTAAAAGTCCAAAAAGATTTTAATCTTTGTTAATGTTGAATTGGTAACCACACAACTAAAAATGAAGAAAGAAGCAAAGAAACTAAGAAAGAAAATTCTCTGCTTCAAGTTAGAAAATCTTTGAACAAAATTCTTTCTTTTTCTTTTCCTTTTTCAGAGAACTTTAACAAGTATACATAAAAGTCATTATTATGATTTAAGGTTATTCTTTTAGTTGGATTTTTTTGTAAAGGAAATATTTAAAAAAAATGAAAAACAAAAATAAAAGAAACTGAATGAAAAATGTGTTAAAGTTTCTGGGGTCAATTTTTTAAGTGTGTTTATGTGTTATTTTTGGGTCGATATCGACAAAATAAAAAGATCACAGAGAATAAAAGGTACTCTTTTATAAAATAGGTCACGTTCAATATCTTAATAGAGTTTGTAATATTGAAGGGTCAATTTTAAAGTGATTTGCATAATTGCTTCGATTTTTTTCCTCACTTTTGTATATTAAATGACGTCCTTTTTTCTTAATTTTATGGTGCCGGCAAGTAAATGTTAAATAGAAATTTTATATTTAATATTAAATGTTAAAAAGCTTTGTGGTTAATTTTGTAAATTTTTTTATTGTTATTTGCTTTACCATCTGCACAGATACGATTTTTTGCCATTAAATAGTGTTGATGCCTGTAGTTCACTTGCACACATGTTGTAATTGGCAATTTGGATACGGATTTTAAAATATTTAAACACACAGAATGAGCAATAATTATGGACTTTACTTTAGAATTGTTTTGCATTGTAAACAATATTATTACAAATCCTTTTCGAACATATTCTCCTAACAAATGAATGAAAACATGAATCAATCAACAGAATGGAATAGACTTTCTCATTAATATGAACAAATATTTCTTCGTCGACTTCCTCTCATCAGACTTTTGTCGAAAACTCTGAGATTAAACAAACAAACATGAAAACTTTCTCAAAAAATTTGTAGTTCGGAGTTGGCTTTAAACTGTAAGCTCGTGCATAAAACTAATACACGCAACATGAGTGGTGGGAGAAGCTAAGTCGTGAACCTGACTGAGGGGTTGTAACGACCAATTATGTATGTATGTATGTATGTAATCCTCTACCATATTCCGTCGAGAAATTATAAAACAGACTTTAAGAAACCGCCATATACATAAGAATTGTATTTCGCATCAACTTACTCTCACTGGATTTCTTGCAAAAATACTAAGAGCATATAAAATTGGCACGAAAAGTTTCTCAAAAATCAGTCCTTCGGAATCGTCATTAAACTTTAGATCCCGCCATTCATGTATAAAATTAACACACACAATATAAGTCGTAATCCTGGCTAAAAAGTTTCAATTATATATGTATGTACACGCCTCATACTTGAGTTATAAGAACATTTAAATTAAACTCATATTAAGAAAGCTTATCCTTGCCGAATTCGGTTTGAACAAATTTAAAATTAAAATTTTAATTTCTTTAACATAAAAAAGCAAAAAATAAAATCAAGAAAAATAGAAATAAAAAAAAAAACATTTTTTATTGCCTCATGAATTTTTAATTAAAAATTTTTAATGCGTAACTTAGTGCCAAGAAATTAAAGTTTTTCTGTGTAAAAAGTCTGGGAGCTGAAGAAATATAGAACAGACAAGCTTTTACCATGAATATAAGTATATATGTATGTATGTAAAGTTATAAAGAAATCTCCTTAGTTTTCTGCTCTGTCGCTCTAACTATCAGGCAGCTTATGGCAACCACAATCAGTTAAATAAAACATTTAACAGCACATTAACTTACAAATGCGTCAAAAGAGCAATAATAATATTTGGTGACATCCAAGACGACATACAGACATACAAAGAAAAGAGAGCAACACGGCTGGAAACAGAGAAAGAGACGATATAATAATAAAACTCAACTTTGGCTTGACAATATTTTAACAATGCCAGACTGTGTTAAATGTGTAAATGTGTATGCCTGTGTTTGTGTAACAAAATTAAAGTCTGTTTTGTATTACAAACACAAATCAAAGGCATACATTCATGCCCCCACACAACACATTCTTACACGAACTATTTATTTACGCATGTAAGATATGTCTGCTTACCATCTACACATCCGCACAAAAGAAAATAAAATATTCGAAGAAAAGACACACACACACACCTACTCGTACAAAGCACAGTTTGTTGCCTCTCTCTCTCTCTCTATCTCTCTCTCTCTCTCTCTATCTCTATCTCTCTCTTATATTATCCTTACACACACTTTAGACCTTCAATATGAACAGTTAAAGACGGAACAAATAAACATGAATAAATAAACGGTTGTGTGAGAAACTTTTGTGTGTATGTGTCTAATAACGAGTAAAAGATCAAAATGGTATTACCAGCCTTATAAAGCCTATTGTTTGACAATTTTAAATTACATTCTGAAACAAACTTCAAATACTTTTTATCCTTTTTTATCATTTCTTTCTGCGCATTTGAAATTTTTTTTCTTACTTTTTCATTTTCCCGCAACCGATGAAGTTGAAAAAGTTGTTCATCGCTGGCTTTTTTATGGATTGTCGTATTAAAATTCTAACGTATTTTTGTTTAATATGTAAAATACGAATGAAAGTGAAAGGAAAGGAAAAAGGTAATTCAAAGTAAACACAAACTTCTTTACAACAACTTACAGTTCTGCTCAAATATTTTTTATTTTTTCACGAAACCGTAAAAAACTTTTTCTATGCTGGGCGCCATCTTAGTTTACTTTAATACTTTCTCTCTCTCTATAATTCTAACACACTTTATCTCTTTGTGTATTTGCGTTTTGTTCCATATACAGTACACTGGGCTCTGAGACACACTCATTGATTTTTAAATCGCTAGATTGTTAGCTTCTGTGTATGAAAATAGAATACGATTTTCACTTTAGCTTCTTAACTTGACACGGGCAGAGTTGTACCCTATATACTCTTACTTACTATTTACTTACTCAACTTTACTTACATAATTGTTCATTACAACCCTAAAGTCAGGTTTACAACCTAGCTTCTCACACCACCCATGCTGTGTATGCTAATTTTTTATACATGAGTGGAGGAACCTACAGTTTTAGATCGTCTTAGAATGTCAGATTTTTTAAAACTTTTCATGTCAATTTTTATTTACCCTCAGAGTTTTTACCAGAAATCTACTGTGGAATATTTTTTCATATTTCGTTTTGTTGGAGATATATGACCTGTGGTTTGAACCGCGACCTCACATCTAATAAGACAACACACTGCCCACTAGACTCTCTAGGATTGACTTTCGAAAACCCTTAATGTTTACGTGGTAATCGTCTATTTCGTGGAAAAAGTTTCTCAAAACTACAGTCAATACTAAACGGCAATACATTTTGCAGAGAGCATTATTTCTAGGCAACGACAGGAGTTGATCTGCTGTTATCAGTTCTTCGGTGACTGCTTTAATGAAATTCTTTTCTGCTCCTCAATACTTCTCAGAGAGTAATATCATGTCAAATATCGTTCATGATTTCCTGTAATAGAAAGAAAAACAGTAAGATGCTAGTCAGACTCTAAAATCTAAAATTTTTTATAAACATGTCAGTTTTTATTAAAAACGAGCCTACGATCCCGTCACCTCATATATATTCGAACACACCGATGGAGGCGAATTCAAATAAAAATATTTATGTAAAAAAAATAGAATACTAAAATTATTTTAGAAACTATTGATTGAAGAAAATTTAAATTTCAATATTTATCTTTAAAAACATACTTTACAATGGTATGCCTTTGAAATCTCCTGTCCAAATATTATTTATAATGCTTTCCCTTCATAATGATAAAAGGGATATGCTTTATTCCTTATCTTCGTTTGGTGTACCATTATGTGAATTCAGTCCTTCTTTTTAAAGCAATAAATAAAAGCAACAATAAATCATTACGCATCGAAGGGATAAAGGGCGTATTTTAAGGCATTTGTATTGTAACGTGCCTACGATGGAATAAAAAAAATATTGAAACGAAAAACGAAAAGAATAGCAACACAATACACACCCTCTTTACTATGCAGAAAAAAGCAAAACATACTATTAGTAAAGTAAAAACATTGTAACAGAGAAGCTCGAAATACTAGCATCATTACAGCTATGAAGGGATTACAATAACATAAAATCTTGGGATATGATTTTTATTGAAAATATTTTCCAGAATTTTAAAACTGGCTGCTATTTATCTTCACATGACTGTTATTGAGCGTAGGTTGGGAAAACAAAATAAATAAAATGAAGTAAAGAAACACATTAATTTAATAAAAAACTCAACAGAAATCTATAAATTATTCAGAATTTCAAGCATTCATTCACACGTAGAATATATTAAGGATTTATGAATTTCTCCTTCTCTTAAGATTCTTTTTTTTTTCTACTACACTTTCTAAAGAATTCATGTGACATGAAGCGTTGACAGCATCATTTTTTTTCTTTTTGATAACTTTTTAAATTTTTCAAAAGTGAAATAGGATTTCAAAACACTTTTGTGAAATTTTTCTAAAACTTTTCAAATTCTTAATGATAATGATACCTACATATGTATAGGAAAATTATAGAATACATGGGAATAGGTAAAGGATACCTTATAAATAACGAACATACAAATATTTTGTAAACGTAACAACAGTGGTGAATTATAAAAAATTGAATGGATGGTGGATGTACCTATTATTACCATTAATAAACAGCCTCTAATGCATTCTTTATTTAGTCTAACTAAAGTTTGCAACTTATTTTGACATAAGGCACAACACATGTCTATAGGTCATGTCATGCTAGCCCTGTCCTTGTTGTTCTCCATACTTTTATAGCAACGTGTTCCAATTTACTGCCTGTCTTTACATACCATAAACTAATTTCTTAAAATATTGGTTTGACAATCTATCGGTTTAAATTTTAGCCATCACACAGAGGAATTTTTTGAAAGTGTTAGTAGTGATACTTATGCCCAAGGATGAATCCAACTGGTTTTTGTACAAATCGGTCCGTGATTTCGCCTAGCCCCCATACAAATTCCCCTCGAAATTGCACTTATTTACAGATAATTATGGTAATTATGCAATAATCATGATAAAATTTAGCATGGATTAGTCCTGAGTACTAAGAAATCATGGTGTAAAGTTTAGTGAAAATCGGATCACATTTGACCCTAGCTCCCATATAAAGTCCCCTTTAGAAATTCAGGTTTGCGCTTATAAATGGCTTAAAAACATCGGTATCGTGATGAAATTCGGTATGAACGTGTATTTTGTAAATCTAAATCATACTACCAAATTTTGTTATGGTCGGTCCATAATTTCCTCTAGGTCCAAATTAGGGCCCCATAAGAAAATATATTTAGCTATTATAATTGGTTTAAAAATTTTATTACCTCGATGAAATTCGACATGAACATGTTTAATATGAATGTGAATCATTTTACCTGATTTTCTTATGATCAGATCATAAGTGCCCCTAGGTACCACATACGGCCCATTAAGAAAATCAAACATACATCTCATATTGTTATAATAGTCGATATATGTAATTAAGTTTTTAAAGTTCTATGATAATTAATATATATTTATAATATTTATTTTACATTATTTAATACTTATGTAACTTAAAAATACTTAAAAAGTGAAGCTAACTACATACATTCATTAAAATCGTTATCATTTTCATCATCAATGTCAGGAAGGAGTAATTTAATAGTATCTGATGAAAATGCTTTTCTATTCCTTCGCGATTTTTGTGTGCTGCAGCTTATAAAAGGGTCATTTTATTATTTTTTTACCAGTTTACAGGTAAAAAGGATGAAAATAGAGATTTCATACTTCATTGCGGTATATAAAAATTTATGAGCACTTGCTACATTCAGTTTTAAAAATCTTGTGTGTTTCGTTTTTTTTGATAGAAAAAGGGAATTTTTTTTTAATTTTTTAAAAAAGTAAAATTTTCAAAAATTTTGAACGAATAATTTTAACATTAATATATGAGATATATATATTAAAAAAAAACTGAAAGTAGCAGTTGCTCATACCTTTTAAGTAAAAAAATCAATACAAAACCTCTATTCGTTTAGCCACAAAAAAATATCATATAAACTTATTAAAATTTCAAAAAAACACCAAAAATGCATTTAATTTTCTTCACTTTCCTGATTTTGACATCGTCTCAAATTTACAAATCTCAACTTAAAGTCATCAAAATGCACTATATAATGCAGAATTTTGTTGTCTATCGAACTGCATACTCAGTTTCTTAAATTTCTTAAAATTCATTTTTGCCTTTTTGGCCAGCTTTTGAGGGTAAATGCCACTTAGTGCATCAGTTATTTCGAATCTGGCACAACTTATGTCATTCTGTTACAAAATTCAGTATATTATCTCCACTGAACGCAATGAGTCGATTTACGCTTGATCAACGTTGCGATTTATTGAACCAACGAGAAATGTTCAGGAGGAATGGATACACCTATCGCACCATGATAATCGACTTTTTTGTACCCGCTCTTCATGGTATTGATGTGAACAATGTTTGGTTTCAAAAGAATGATGCAACTTGCCACACAGCTCATGTCACAATCAATTTTTGCGTCAAACATCTGATGGGCGTCTAATTAGCCGAAATGGTGGTGCCTATTGTCCGCCAAGAAGGTGCGATTAGACACCGTTGGACTATTTTCTGTGAGGCGCCGTTAAAGCAAAGTGTTATGCCAACAAACCAGAGACAATTAAGCATTTGAAGGCCCAATGTTCGTGATGCTACTGCCGAGAGAAGGCTCCATGCACTCGACGAGTGCACTTATCGAGTGAAAACCTGCCGAGGCAAACGTATTAATGAAATAAAATTCCATTCCTCACACAAATTTTGTTTTGTTTTTGTTTTATTGCATTTTCAAATTTAAACTTTTAAATGGCCCACCCTTTATATATTTACTTAATTATTTATTATGAAAATATTGTCCAGTAGTTTGAGCACTAAAACACTGACAGCAGAAATTATTAAAAAATTCAATACTTTTTGGAAATTCAAATGTTTATAAAAGTAAAATGCTTTTTTGATAAGTACTTTCAATATCATTGTAAATAACAAAATATTAAAATGCTAAAAACCAAAACAAATACTGGAAATAATACGTAAAAAATAATAAACTATATGTGTGTCAATAGTTTTGTATGTGGATTTGTGTGTCCAACAGTAAAAACCCCCAATAAGAGAGAGACAAAATAAAAATAAAAGAAATCAGCAACAAAGAGTTATTTTAACCCACTAAAAATATACTTTCCACGGTGAGCCCCACCGAAGCGTTACAAAACTTTCAAATAGAAAAACAAAAAAACAATAAAAATAATACGAGAACAAAAATAACAAAAGTTGCAACACAAAAACAATTGACTATAAAAGTGCCACTACAACACACATACATATTTGCAATTGTATGTGAACATACTGTTGAGTATGTGTACAATAACTGTCAACATCATCACTTTCGTTTTAAATTTTATATCGTGTCACAAATATAGTATAAAAGCACACACACGTGCATTTTTCTCATTCTCACACATACAGCTATGTGCACTTACGGTTTATAAAGTAAACAAAATACAATACATGTGAGAGTATTTGTTTTTTTTTTTTCAAATACAACACAAATAACTGTTGTTTTTACAACAATAACGGGTTATTTTTATTTTGTTTGAAGAGTCTTTTATTATTACTTGCAACTGTGCAGTAGTAAAGGATCATTTATACTCGGGAAAGTTAAATTGAAAATGGTTTTTATATTTTCTGCTGTATTGTATTAGTTTAGTACTACTACCACCCTCATATATATTCCATTCACACATACATACACTCATAGTCACATATCGAGCTCATTGATACTACGATGCGAATATGAGTTGTTATGTGGATTTGAATTTGCAAAAACGAGAAGAAAAAAAAATAAAAAATGATGAGAACAGAAATAAAACCGCTCCCAGTAGCCACTACATTTAATACAAACATTCACACAATACTTACTACCACAAGCATATATTTTGTGTACACTCTGATATAAACTGGAGCAAAGTAAGGCCACTCATTGAGTTTCGTACTCACTTGTTTGTTTATATGAGCACCATATAAGTACCTTGTCTGTGCGAGTATAATATATATGTATACATATCAACGACTATCGTTATAAAAGTCAACCTTAATTGAAATTCGCTGTTTAGCAACATTTATTGACAATCCAAATAGTATTGCAATTTCGCTATCAGTTTCAGTTTTTATTTCAAAAACATATTTTGAGTGGAGAGGTTAAAAACAGTGAACAAAATATGAAAAAAATGTATGAAAAAAATTAAATGAAATTGTGAGTTCTACAACACAATTCTTTTTATTTACAAAAATATTTATTAACACAAGGCAATATGCTTTAATTTAGTCAACTTATTGACTGCTTGTCAACTACCTAAAGACGAAGCTCAAGTTAGGGCTTCGCGGAACGTTTTTCCGGAACATTCGCTTACCATTACTACGAACTAAAATTCTCATGATATTGCTTTATTCACCACAAAGAAGTTGTAGTCTAGAAGGCTGTGTGTAGCTTCTTAGATGTGACACCACTATTCAAACCCAGGTAAAACGAAATATAAAAAAATATTCCTTTGGATATTTCACCTCAGCAGATTTCTGACAAAAACTCAGTTTCTTAAAAGAAATATGTAGTTCGGAGCCGACTTTAAACTGTAGGTCCCGCCACTCATCATAAAAATAACACACACAATTTAAGTCGTGTTAGAAGCGGGGTCATAATCCCTACTAAAGGTTTATATTAGCCAATAATGTATTTATATGTATGTACCAGAAATATAAGGATGGGAAGATTAACAACTGAGGAGACCAAAGAGTATACATAAATGCTTCTATTATCCAATTTCGAGTAAGAACTGAAATAAGCTCCACGTTTTTTATCTTCCAGATTTAATATAAAATTAGGTTTTTTAAAACTTCAATGAAAAATTTCAGAAGAAGCACAGCATCTCGCTTAGTTCTCATGCATACAAGCATACATGCATAAATAATTGGTCATTACAACCCTTCAGTCTGGATTACAACCTAGCTTCTTACACCACTTATGTTGTGTGTTAATTTTATACATGAGTGAGGGATCTTTTCATAGCAATTTTATTTTACTTTCAGAGATTTTGCCAGAAATCTACTAATAGGAAGTTCGCCGAAAGAAATATTTTCTTCATATTTGGGTTGGATTTGTCTGACCTGGTCTTTGAAGCCGTGGCCTCACGTCTAATAATACCTACTACACTACAGTGACTTCTTTGACTCACATACACACATACATACATAATTGGCCATGACAACCATTCAGTCAGGATTACGGCCTAGCTTCTCACTCATGTTGTGTGCGTTAATTTTATACGTGAGTGGCGGGACCTAGAGTTTAACGTCGACTCCTAACGACAGATTTCTGAGAAACTTTTTCATGGCTACTGAGAGTAAGTCATCGAAGAAAAATTTTATTATATGCGTTTTGTTAGAGATGTCTGACCTTAAGTTTTAATTGTGGCCTCACATTTAATAAGCCAACACATTACGTTTTAGACTACGGCGACTTCATAGTAGCACTTAGTGGTTGTTAATTTGATGCCCACATTTATATTTTTCATATTAGGGCATTTGGAATCGCTTTGGGCTTGAATACACCAAATGTCTCTTACGGATTAAAATTTTCATTTTGCTGGGCAATCAAATTTTTATTCCAGGAGATATTATATTAGATTTAATGAAGAATGTTCAACAATTAGTTGTATATGGTTTTGTTTTGAAATTGAAAATTTATTAGGTATGTTTATGGTGTAAAAAACATAATTTTATGAAATATAATCTAACTTATGCCCACTGTTATTGTTTGTTATTATTTTGATATTATTTATACATTTTTTTGAAATTCTATCCCCCAAAAATATTTGTTTAGAAATTTTGTTTTATTAGCTTTGTCATTGTCCAAAGGGTAAAGTGATAGGTCAAATTATTTATTATTATTTAGAAAATTCTACATATAAATTTTCATTTTTCGTTTTCACCGAATTTCATTTGATATGAATTGTCTTTCCTCTCTACAATTGTTTGAAATTTATCCACTCATTGTAACTAATGTACATGAATTTTGAAAATCTTTTGAAAAATTTTCTCCATATTTAAGCGGTATTATTTCCGGTGTATTAAAAATTGTTTTTATTCGTCGCCGTTGTTTTATGTGGGATAACCTGGCTAAAAATAGCAAAACAATTGCACTAAATCACAAAAAAAAAAAAATAAAGAATGGAAAAGAGAACGAAAACAGCAAAGATAACCTAAAAGGAAACACGTTTTCTTAATAAAACGTGTCTGAAATACGTAAATAAATATTTTCGAGACACTTACGCTACGTTACATTACGTTACTACTAAACTGAATTACGTTGCAATAATATCTCATCTCGATTGTGTTGTTTTTCATTTTGTTATTTCAAACATAATTTTTTTTCTAATTTAAACGAAGCCCGGAAAACTATTTAAATCTATAGGAAATACTAAATGGAAAAATGTATTAAGCAGCTAAATTTAACAACATATTTAAGAGGAAGGTTGTGTGTTTTAATATTAAACAAAATTGCCATCATCACACGCCTAAGCTATGTTTTGCGCACTTTCACTTTCATTTAACGCATATTAAACAGCTCAGATGGCTAAATTCGGTCTATAGGACACTTTGCTTGCCGGGTTTATTGCAAATGAGTCATTACAGCAAATGGTAATGCAATTTGATTGTTGATAAGGAAGAAATTTGTTTCATTATGTTCGTCTAATAAATGGACCGAAATGCGTTGGAACGTGTGCCACATAATAGTTGTGAACAGTATGCTAAGCAAATTGATTAAATGCTGCAACAAAACAGATTTAAATAATGTCCATATAGTTTACGACAGTACTGCTCTGGAAGGTTTTGTTTTTAAATTCTTTTTTCATGGTTCCATTAAGGTACCTCTAAAGTGGAATATTTGTAAATATTGTAAGAAATTTAACCTCCGGAGTCGTCAGCAAGCTCTGGAAGTGATGGTTTATTGAGTTACTAATTTACAAAATTGTTTGTCATTCCTACATACACCCCAGCCTATAATATATCCGCCACTCTAACTTCAGTCATTTTATTTTAATTGAAAGAGTAGTAGCCGTAGTCTCCTTGGTAGTGTCTTGGCTTAGTAGACGTGAGGCCACGATTCAGGCCTAAAGACAGACATCTCCAATAAAACGGAATAGTGAAAACAATATTTCTTCGGTAACTTCGCCCTCAAGAGATTTCTGGCAAAATCTCCGACATTTAATAAAAATTTCATTTAATATTTGTAATAAAAAGGTTATTCAAAATCTGTGGTTCGGAGTCGACTGCAATTCTCGCCACTCGTGTATAAAATTAATCCACACATCATGAGCGCAGTAAGAATACTTAATACTCACTAAAGCGTTGTAAAGATCAAATATGTATGTACGTGTATCTATAGCCGCATGACTCCTTGCTTCCCCACTAATTTTTTACATTCTTTGCCAAATCCTCTATGAAAGCATTTGATTTGTGTGACTTTTTAGGTCGATAAGTAAAAAGACTTTTCAAATTACCCTACACTGATGTAGAGTACCATTTACCATTTAATAACACAAAGAGGCTTTAATACCACTTTTTTATAATGAATGTTATGCTAACAATTAATTGCTTTGAAATCTATTATTTTATTTATATAATCTCTGATTATTAACAATTAATTACTCAAATAATAATTACATGATCTTTTAATGCCAATACAATACCCACTTAATAATCATTATTAAGGCCACACAGCGTATGAGTGATTTTTATACATAAATTTGTATGCAATCAATAACACTCATACGTTATGATATTGTATTGTTTTACAAACAAATTTTAAACTAATTAAACTCATATTTGTAATCCCATCTACAATAACTAAAACAACAATAATAACAACAAAGGAAATAAGAAAAAAAAATGGAAATTCTTGTGGTAATTAAAACAAGAATTTTATCGAAAAAATGTTCTTGTGCTTTTTTGCTAAAAGCCATGCCAAGTAATTCATAACAATGCATAGCAGAACTCAGGTATGATATTATAAATATGAAATCTTAAGAATTTATTAATTGTTATTGTTTACAAACAATAACTACAAGAAAAATTGAAAGGAATTCGTTATTATTGAAATTGACTTATTCGGATAAGGACATGAAGAAGAGTTATTTGATCGTTCATATATATACATTGGCCAGTATTAATATTTTATTAAACTACAGGCTTGTTTGACAAATCTTTTCTAGTTGTATTTGTTTGTCCCTTAAAGGGTTAAAAAACTTTTCCATATGATATAAAACTTAAATAACTTCTTTATGATTTTTTCTTCCTTTTGATTTATTATTGTTTAATCAATAATAATGACTCTGTGACATGTCTCAAATTTATTTGACTAAAACAAGACAAATGAAATAAACAAATCGAGAAGCTTATATAAAATAATATCAATAATTGAATGCAAAACTTTTATTGATTTGCATTTTAAATCTAAACTTGTATGTGTATCTGATCATATTCCAAAACAATTTCTATCTACTTTATTTAAAACTGAAACATTTACTAGGGATTATTTAAATAATACTTTTAATTATGCATGACAAATTTAATTGGAACAGGAATACAAACAAATGCTAAAGAGTACAGGGGTAATTTGGATCATTTGCTGTTTAGTATTTCGATTGTTATTCTAATAGTGGCAACAGGACCATATCACACTTTATTCTCATGCAAACCTTAATTATGTCTTCTGAATCCAACGATTATTTATCTGAAGATGCAAAGACTTCAATATATGATCATGCAGTTCACTCTTTCGTCAAATTTTTAAAGTTTTAATTCTGTTAACAGGACCACTTGATTAAATTCTATACAAATATCTTAAAATTGTTCAAATTATTTTAAATAACTTGTAATACAGACATGTGAGGCAAAAAGCGAGGACTATTTTGAATAATACCTTGCTAACTGAAAGATCTATAAATTCATATTGTATGTCAGTTGAGTCCGGTCAAAATTTGCACAAGAAGAGTAGCTTAGTTTGTGTTTGATTTGAACGAAAATTACAAAAGTGAGATTCGTAAGCTCATTAAGCATTTATTTCTTACAGAAAAGCACTGTAAATGTGAACGAAATGGTCAACCATAAACCCACCATAAACCAAACTACAATGGGTTTTCTGACGTCAATCAGGAGCATAATAAACTCATACGACATGTAGTACACATTTGTTATATAAAGGAAGACCATATTCTTCGAAATTAGACCTCAATTATGTCTTGTCTTTAAGCCTGAAGTAATGTCTTGGCGGAAAGTGATTTGACTCGAATAATAAACAAATTAGTTTTGATGGCTTGTACAGATCTTACATTCATACATACCTAATTGGTCATTACACTCTTTAATCAGGATTACAACCTAGCTTCTCATGCCACTTATGCTGTGTGTGTTAATTTTATATATGAGGGCGGTGACTTATAGTTTAAAATCGTTTCCGAACGACAGATTTTTTAAGAAACTTTTTATGGAAATTTTTTATTTACTCTCGGAAATATCTCTTCATATTTCGTCTTGTTGGAAATGTCTGACCTGTGCTCTCGACATATGGTTTGACCTGCAATTTGATCCATAGATTGAAGTCTAATAAGTATTGGCCTATTAGACTACGACGACCGTTCTTGTGCTTTGAAAACGTAAAAAATAACATGATTTCTTATACAAACCCTGTGCTGCATGCTAAATTTTTAGAAGTTACTAACCCTATTTGGATCAACTAAAGGTTTTACAAAAGATCGCATTTGAAACGCCTTCAGTAATATAAAACTCTGAGAAGAAGATTTCAAGCAACTTCTCGTTCTTTTTGAACAGGCAGTGCTTATGCCGTTAACCAACAAAATAGTGATCCGGTGATGGAATTAAAGACAAGTCTGGTTATACTTCTGTATTAATAAGAAATGGTCGACGGACACTCAAGTAATATTGAAATGTTATCTCAGATGGGTATATTTACTTTATGAGGTATCCGTCCGTTTTCTTATGGCAGTCCTATAGATACTTTCAAAGACTATTAATTCATGAATAAACCATCAGTCTGTTTATGTACAAAACCCATAAGTAACCTTCTTATATCCCCTCATGGTTATTGGGTATTCGAAAAAAAATTGTTTACGAAAGCTTCTTCCATTATATTTAATTATCTTTTTTTTTGTTTTTCCAATTATCCTGCCATATCATTTGAATAATTAATTTGTTTTTCTTATTGTTGTTGTATTTATATTGAAAAGTTTTTCAATTATTTGGCAATTATTTACATTAAAAAATAATCATTACAGACAAACAGAAAAAGAAACAGAAAAAAAAACTTCAGCAAATAATATCCGCTTTTTTGCATTCTGTATCTGGAATTGATTATCAAGTATGGACGTAAATTGTATATAAAAGATGGGAGTATTTTGGATTAAAAAGCGTGGGTTAGGAAAAATTTCCATAAAATCAATATCCATGTAATTTTCTATAATATTACGTGGATTTTTTCTATGCCAATTCAATTCAATTTTGTTTTTTTTTTCTCATTTAAATGCTATTGATTCGCTTGTTTGTCCGTTTATTTGCATTTCATTAATTTGGCTATTAAAATAGAAAACAAAAATTTTTTATTTAATTTTCCTTGTTGAAGGATTTTATTACTAACACAGTGCTTTTGATTATGATGTTTGCGATTATTTTAGTAGAATAGCATCTCTGTTACAAAAGGTTATATATAAAGGGTATTACTTACACCACTTTGGGATCACTCTGCAGATAAGTACGTACATACATACATTCATAATTGGCCATTACAACCTTTCAGTCAGGACTTCATCACAACACTTATATTGTGTGTGTTAATTTTGTACATGAGTGGAGGAGGACCTACAGTTTAAAGTCAATTGTCAGAAATCTGCTGAGAGGAAGTCGGAGAAAAAATATTTTCTTCGTATTTCGTTATGTTGGAGATGTCCGATATGGGTTTTGAATACTGGCCTTCAGTCTAACAAGCCGACATACGGATAGAATAGCATACGGTGACAAATTGGGCACATCGGGTCTATTAAGACAATAGAATGGCTTTCTATTTCCTGCTCGTCTTTATCATAAAGAACATGCTTTCGTATTTGATTTCCCAAAGCTATACAGGAAGAATTCGTTCTCGCTAGATGTGCGGCCATAAATAAGACGCTCTTCTTCCGGAAGTCTATGGACATTAGGGTAATTTTCTTGTTTTATGCGACGCTGTCTTAAGCCTCTAAGTAACCTGTCAGTATATGAATAATTCTTTTAATCTTTTGCTTCTTATTCCACTGTGTCACTTATTATGAAAATAATACGTTTTATTATTATTTTAACCCTACATTTACAATAACAACTGGTTCCAGAAAATGTGCTCTCCTGGTTTAATTGAATATATTTGTATACGAATGCACTCTGTATAAGTGAGAGCAAAAATAAACTAAATACATACACGCATATGTATGTATACCTATATATACGGTGACCATATTTTTTCCAGCAAAATAGAGAACAGGAGAAAATAAAATACACTAACCACCATTTTCTAAATCAGGTTATTTTTAACCATCAAAATTTCAATTGTCAGTAAAGTTTTAAACATTATTATATTGATTGTTAGAAAAATAAAAATTTATTAATTCAAAATAATAAAGTACAAAAAGAATGCAAATAATAAATAAAGGGTCCGCCAAATAACTTTTTTTTTTGAAAATGCTTTAAAAAAACTACTGAATATTTTCTCAAATTTCTTTTTTTATTTGAAAATACAATCCTTCCGATTAATAATGGAAAATAATTTCATTCAAATGGCTGCCTCGGCTGGCCATGCAGTAGCCTACACGATCGGCCCAATTTTTAAGCACATTATCGATTGTGTGTAGCTGTATTTCATCAATGGCTTCACGAATATCGTCCTTTAAAGCGTCAATTGTCTCTGGCTTGTCGGCGTAACACTTATCTTTGACGGCACCCCATAAATAATAGTCCAACGGTGTCATATCGCAGCTCCGAGGTGGCCAAACGACATCAGCTCTGCGGCTGATAATGCGATCTTCGAAAATCCGTACGCAATTTTCGCGCACATTCTGCAACAATACCATGATTTTCAAAGTAATGTCGCAAGATTTCCCAGCGTTGTTCGAGCGTATACACAACCATATTCGTTCAGCGGAAGATTAAAACTAATTATCTGTCAAATCAGATATGAGCTAAATGTTACCATTCACGAAATAAGCTCTAGTTGAAGAAAAAAAAACGTTAGATGGCCGACCCTTTAGTATTTTTACTTGCACACCTGTCAGTGGTATAAAAAAACGAACAAGTATATGATATATTTTTATGTTGTTATGATTTGAACAATCAAAAATATCGACACTACTTATCAGTTTTGGTGAATGTTTATAGTTGAAAAAAATTTATTACCTACATTTGTGTCAGAATTTTTTAATATTTATGTATTTTTCTCTGCGTTTCTTATGTAAAACTGAAAAAATAACTAAATACTGAACAAATACAGAACA
Organism: Sarcophaga rosellei; assembly: GCA_930367235.1. Lineage (NCBI taxonomy): Eukaryota > Metazoa > Arthropoda > Insecta > Diptera > Sarcophagidae > Sarcophaga > Sarcophaga rosellei. The sequence goes on from OV884019.1 coordinate 36,239,154, forward strand.
CTAAATAAAATACAGAACATTTTCACGTTTTTTAGCAAAGAATAATTTATACAGAACAGGGCTCTAAAATACATTACTGTTCTGTATAATACAGAACGTCTGGTCACCGCACCTATATATTTCATAAGGATGTTGGTTATACTGCTTTAATTGTTTTTATTATTTTCTCTCTCATTCTCTCACATAATATGTTAGAAGAGTGGTGTACATCAGTAAGGAATAGAGAGAGAGAGAATGTTGCCATTGCATTGTTTATATTTACAGTTTAAATAAACAAGTACATGCTTACACACCAACACTGCGAACAAATATGAATTCGATACAGAATGTCAGCCTCCAACCAATACATACATACATACAAGTGTAGGTGTTTCTATGTTTATAAAGCGAAAACAAAATCCATGTCATTATTGTTGTATATAAATTGTACGAATGTGTGTTAGTGTATGCACACAGTTATGCCATTGCAAAGTACATAGCAGTACATGCATTATAAAGAGATAAAACGAATATTGTTGCCACAACGAGCAAATAAAAATAAAAAAATTATGTGTAAAAAAAAGAAAATAAATAAAATAAAAAGTCTATATTGACCTAAACATTAAAAATTTTAATAAATAAAAAAACCAACAAACAAAGTTTATAAAAAGCAAAAACAAGCAAGTAAATATTGAAAAAATGAAATTACAATAAAATACAGCAAAAGAAAAAATTGTCGACAATTTTCCAATAAATAATGCTTTTGAAAATCTGTTTTCGTTTTTATATTAAATTTTATTGTTTCTCATTTATATTTCGACGATAATAAAATACACAATAAAGTTTTTAATTTAATCACCATCATCAATATTTCATAAGTATTTAACAACAGAAGGCAGCCAACATATTACAAGAAAACAACGGTAAAAGAATATTTAATTTTCATAAATATTTAATTGTCATTATTATATTTAATCACCCATACATATAGATTATTATAAAAAACATATAAGGCATGAAGGCGTCTATGTTGACCACGCACTTATATTTCGTATTAGAATTTTGTCCATTTTTTAATGCCATCGTTTCATCATTCCGCAAGCAACATGTGTAAATCGAAATCTTGGACTTCAGACAGGTTAGGTTAGTTGGAGACCTCTACGAAGAAAGGGGTCCCACTAAGGCCAGCATTTAGGCTCATTGTAATAACACAATTAATCCTATCCGGGTGTCAACCATTACCATTCCATTAATCTTGCTATTCCACCAATCATTCTATAACAGAGATCGGTCAACGATGTCAGATAATGAGAGGTCAAAAGCATCCATCTCTTTATGAAGGGCAGCCCCTTCCTTCTCCTCAGACCCATTGATTGTGCAGAAGTTATTAGATTCTGTAAGAAATTCTCCGAGAAATTCTCTCTGAGAAATATAACATATAGGGTTATCCATTTCGTGTTTTCAAAAGTAAACGCAAATAAAACACATATAAAATATTTTTTCCATGTTATTTCTTTTTTATTGTAAAGTTTGAACGTTGACATTATGTGTGAAACACTGCATCATTTCAATGACCTCCACGCGAAGTGTTTCAAGCATTGATTCTTTTAAGGTAATTTTCGACCACTTTTTGGCACATATTGGGCGGTATCTCAGCCATAACTTGACGAATGTTGGTTTTTAAGTGCTCAAGAGTTGAAGGTTTGTCTGCATAAACACGGTATTTCGCGTAGCCCTACAAAAAAAGTCTAATGGTGTCAAATCGCATGATCTTGGTGGCCAGTTGATATCGCCACGACGAGAAATTACGCGGCCAGGAAATGTCTCTTGCAATAAAGGCATATTCGCTCGAGTTGTGTGGCATGTGGCACCGTCTTGTTGAAACCACATATTCTCCAAGTCGTATTCTTCAATAGCAGGCAAAAAAAAGTCGGTTATCATATGACCATAACGGTCCGAATTGACGGTGACAGTCGTTCCATCGTCGTTTTCGAAGAAGTAAGGTCCAATCACACCTTCGTACCAAAGAGCGCACCAAACAGTGACTTTTTCTGGATGTAATGGCCTCTCTTCAATTACTTGAGAATTCTTAGAAATAAGAAGAATACGACAATTTTGTTCATTAACATACCCACCGAGTGTGAAATGTGCTTCATCGCTGAAGAAAATTTTTTTCGAAAAATTGCCGATACGTGGCTGTGGCAGAATCACCATTTTTGTAGTAGGTCTTGATAATTTTTATGCGTTGTGTGATAGTTAATCGATCCATTTTCGTCAATGTCAGACTTTCAACTGAAAAGAAAAAAATTGGTTTCACAACTTAGTTTGACAGATGTCGAATTCCAGTCCCATACTTTTGAAACCACGAAATGGATAGCCCTTTACAAAACAGATTATAATAAATAAATCCTCTAATTTCTGAAAAGGTATTTACTTTTGTCTAAGCACTCTACATAAATCGTAGAAATGTAACTTAATTAGAAAACCCTTTTTTGCCTATTTAATACTGTTGTCATGCCAGTTAAGCCTGTATACTTATTCATTATGCGCACAATTAAAGGATGCATCATGATTTTTGCTTGTTTGCTTCGCTATTTGTAGATGCATTTGCCAAAAGAAAATATTGCCAACTTAAGAGTTTACAAAAAAAAAAAAAATTTAAAATAAGAAAGATTAAACAAGTACTTGGCAACGTATTGTATAACAATCTTTAATTTTTCTTTCTACATTCAGCACAGCACTTCGTTTTAAGCGTATCTAAAATAATTAAATTGTCTTAAGCGAAACTGCATTTAACCCTTTTTTTTCTGTTTTAAGATGCAATATTTTTGTTATACAATTTATAGTTGAATGACTATAAATCGAGTGGCTTTTGTGGCCTTGAAATCCTCGCATTCACGTATTGTCTTGTAAGCGTTGTATAACTTGAAAATAATTGCTCAATTCACACAAGCCGTTGTATCGTTGTATTGAGTGTATTGTTGGACGAATATACGACTGTGTATGCTTGTTGTTGATAAATTTCATGGAAAAAGCCGATATGTTTTCATATGTTTTTAAAAAGTTGTGTTGGTTCCGTTCTATCAAATTTTTTAAATGCCAAAACTTATGAAGAAGAATAAGCAGAAGACATTTGGAATACGATATACACAATATAGAATAGCATTGAGCGTTCACAAACAACCAAGTGTATTCAATACAATATACACTATACAAAGTCGTGTGAATTGACCAATTATTTAATTCTTGTTGTACCTTTTTAAGCTTCCATTGTTGTTACCTTCACCTGTAAGAGCTTTCGTTTTCAATTTAATGAATCGCTACTCTTATCATGGTATACGTTCTTAAAAGAACTGCATGCAATTAACAATACGACTTTTAATTACACGGCGACTTAAACATACATACTTGCATAATTGTTCATTACAACCCTTCAGTCAGGATTACCACCTAACTTCTCACAGCAGTTACGCTGTTTGTTTGTCTTAATTTTATACATGAGTGACAGAATCTACAGTTTAAAGTCAGCTCTAAATGATAAATTTTTTAAGGAAACTTTTTCATCACAATTTTAATTTACTCTCAGAGTTATTGCCAGAAATCTGCTGAGAAGAAGTCGTTGAAGAAATATTTTTTCTTTTTCGTTTTGTAAATGTAAAATATTTCATTCTCAATCAAAAGTCGAGGCTTAGCGTACTAATTATCGTTTTGTTTTTTAATGTGATTTAACGAAATCTATACTTTTGAGGTGCTTATACCGAAATGATGCCTTGTACTACCACCAAACTTATGTTAGTATATTTGTTTATAGTGCATAAACGTTTACGGGGTGTGTTAACTTTAAATTTATATACAGCACTGTAAACAAAACTGACCATAACATTTCTGCTCCAAGTGGTTGAGTATATTTGTTTTCATTAGTCTTGCCATTAATGTAACTGTACAACTTTTTCATTTCCTTGTGTATTTATTCTTCTTCTCTCTCTTTCTCGCTCTCTCTCTCTCATTCTCTTCCTACGACTTACTGAATTATAATTTTGTTCATTTTCATTATTGTGGTGGTAGCTGTTAGTATTTTAAGCCATATATATATAATGTCCTCTAGCGGTTAATTTTGTGGTGTTAACAATTCATGTTTCGCTCTTTGTTTTCTCCCTCTCTTGAAGTTTCTTCCTTGTTCTCGTTTTTGTTCTCTTGTTCTCATAGAACTTCCTTTTTAGTTGTATATAGTACAGTGAAGTTAATGAGGTAAATGCTTTTAACAGTATGGCTTGTTTTCTTTTCTCAATTTTAGTTGTTGGTTTTTAAAAAAAATAAAAAATTGTAAACTTTAGGGAAACGGAAGCATTTATTTGTGTGTGAGTAAGCAGTGTTTAACAGAGTAAAAAATAGTATCTGTGAGCAGAAAGTAATTAAAGTATTAAAATGCCTTAACAATTGTGTATTTTTACTGGGATTTGTTACTTTCAACAGCCATTTGCAAAATGATTTGTAGCCAGTGGAAGCCTTTGGTTGTGTGGAAATTATTATAAATTATTTCATTACATGAAAGTTACATGCATTAAATAGCAAATTTATAAAGTTTTCATATTTATTATCCCGGAGAGTAAAATATTTTTTGCGTACAGAACTTTTTAACATCAGAAGACCAGAGTGGCCAATTTAAAAGGATCTTAAATTATCCTATCTTTAAAGGGACTTTTAAAGCCAAATTTACTTTTCTTTGCTTTTGTTTTCAATATTCTGTTACTTTTTTATTTCACTTTATCAGGGTTATTGAAAATTTCATAAACTGTAATTGAGGTTTTATGGCAACATATGTTGCCAATTTCAATCTTCTTTTTATTTGCTTTACTTAAATTCTTTCTTATACTCGTATTTGCATTAAAACCCCATAAACCAGCAACATGGTACATTTATTGTAATTTTCGTAGAATATTAAACAGCCGAGTATTTTAAAACTTTGGCCTCGCTGTTGTTCTCATATTCCTTGTTTTCATACACAGTAAATTTATGCTGACAACAACAAAAACAATAACAAATAATCGAAAAAAAAAATAGAAATGTTTGTGACTACAACGACAAAAGCAAAAATGCCAAAAAGACTACAAATGACCCATTCAATATGAGTTTTTATTCTTCGATTAGATTTTCTTTCTTTTCTAACGATTTTCGTTCTATTGAATTTGCTCAATAGGAAGGCAAAGAGAAAAAATGGAAAAATCTTGTTCACAATTTTTGTGTTAACAATTTGTAAAGTTCATAAGTTTCCGGCAAACTACTTTTGCAACAGAACGAGACAGAGTGAGATAGAGAGTGAGAAGGAGAGGAAATAGTTCAGTGATCGCCTCTTTTGTCAAACACTAAAAACATTCAATAACTATAAAGCCATGGCTGAAATTTCATATAAAAAAGAAACAACAAAAAAGAGGATAATTTTTTTACAAAACATTATTGTTTTTATTTGGAATTTTTTATTTTTTATTGATTTAAAATCGTAATTAATATTTGTTGTTTATAAATGTCGTCTGTCCATTATATTCACATTTGGACATAATAAATCAATTTCAATTTTAATTATACTCATCAAATATTTAATCACACAATTAATTAAATTAATTTCATACCTTAATACGCTACATTAAGTTGCCAGGTTTTTTTAATGTACGCGAACAGATAATTTAATAGAAAAACTAAAAAAAATGCCAACAAATCAATACTTAAAACAAGTAATGACAGGCCAGTAAACATATAAATCAAATTTAATTAAATATAAATGACCATATAAAATATGTGTTAAACATCAGATGGTTTTTATTGAGGCCATACAAGTAGTGTGTTTATGGGGTTTCTAGACCAAATTTTCCATACAAATTTGGGATCATGCGTACTCTACAGTTGGTAGTGGTCGGTTAGTCGATAGGTTTGTAACATGTAATGTGAAAATGTATGGGGTTTCTAGACCAAATTTTCCATACAAATTTGGGATCATGCGTACTCTACAGTTGGTAGTGGTCGGTTAGTCGATAGGTTTGTAACATGTAATGTGAAAATGTATGGGGTTTCTAGACCAAATTTTCCATACAAATTTGGGATCATGCCTGCTTCTTCTTGTTCCTTTTATTTGTATTTCAAACGAATGCTTGGACGGACAGAATGAGTATCTGTAACATGTAATGTGTGTGGTTGTTCTCTATGATGCATTTAGTTAGAATTACTTTAATTGAAAGTGAGTAGATTCGTCTCGAGTCTGAGTTCATGCTGCCGATGATCAGCGAGTACGTGATGTAGGGTTTGCTTTTGTTCATTTAAGTTTTGGGGTGACTTAATGTTGAAGAAATAGAAAAGGGATGCACACATGTATAGTTGTTTTTTTTATTTTTTGTGTGATCGTTTTCTTGTGGTAATAAAATGCAGACACATTTTATGACGGTCAAATGTTGAAGAAATAGAAAAGGGATGTACACATGTATAGTTGTTTTTTTATTTTTTGTGTGATTTAATGTTGAAGAAATAGAAACATAGTTGCACGTGTTCTTGTTGTTGTGTTTTTTGTGTTAGAAGGATCTTCAATTTTAAACTGATAAGAAAGGAATGTATAGTTGTGCCTGCGGTTTTTTTTCACACATAATTAGAATATCTGTTTTTAAATAATGCATTTTAAAATGCATTACACCTTTATCAACATTCCAGAGTATAAATAGACTTGTCTTAAGGACTTAGAATTTTTTAGTTTTACTGTTTTAAATAAAAGAAATTATATACATATAATAAAGAGATTAATTAAAACAAGTTACTTTTTATTTTATTAGATTTTTTTTCTTATGTATGTATATTTTATTTTCAGATTTTATTATTTCGTATAATACAGTACACATATCTATGAAATATAGTAATATTAGCTTTTGAATTATTATATATTTTTCATAAAATGTTTGACATCTACAAATGTTAAAAGATTCTGATTACATTTTTTCACAATAATACAAATGTATGATATTATTAATACATAAAAATAGCTTACTTATTTTACTACTGCTACATATTCTTAGTTTATTGATAATACTTAAAAAATAAATCAACATGTTGTTTATCAATTTGACTACTATGTCTATATAATATATCCTCTAACTCAGCTGTTGTCACCATTTTTTCCTTTCTTTAAAGACTCAATAGTACGAATACGAATAATACTCTGAATTATTTCATTTCAATTTATATTTATTGAATAAAAATTTTAAACACAAGTGCCCACAATTAAATGTATTAAAGTTCTGTTTTCGTTCATAATTATATTCAATGGGGAATTTTAGGTAGTTGACAATCTCAAGTGGTGGTTGTAAGTTTCCAAAGCTATCAAAGTACTCTTTATAGTTATCGTTTTTATAATATGCTACCCAATGTGTTCCCATACCATTTGAATCATCTAAATTAACAATGCCGCATTCTTGTTTGAATGGTTTTTTAGGTAAAGAATCACGCATGAAAACACCCCTAAAATGTTTGAGATGTTTACCATATTTTCTTATATCTAAATCTGTTAATGGGCGCTCAGGTAGGTTATCTAGTAGTTTTTTGGCGCTGGACTATAGTAGAGACCATATCCAGTTTTATATGGTTTGAGATATAACCCTTTACCCATTGCAATTGATTCCATATATCTATTATGACGGTTAGCTTCCGCCAATTGTTCTTTTCCATTTTTGATAGCATTTACTGCTTTGACAATAGCGGATCCCCCACTTGCTAAACCACCAAGCGCTGACAATGCTGTTAGTACGGGAATAAGTGGAAGAAATCCTCCAATTTTCGGTACAGGTATAACTCTCGGTATTATAATGTTTGCTCGCTTTTTCCCTTTAAAATTTGAATGAATAGTCTTTTGAGCTATTTTAACAGCATCATTTATATCAAGGGGTTTCTGTTCTTTCAATTCTTTTAATGTTTTTCTCACAGTAGCCGTGAATAATTTCTTATTACATTTATTCATTTTTCCTTTTCTCATTATTTTCTCATTCTTTCTTTTCTTATGTGTCTGCTCCTTCAAACCTAATCCAAATTTCACTTTAGCTTTCATAGCGTTTGTCACAAACCACGCGTTAGCACGTTCTTTAATATCACTATCTTTAGATTTAACTCGTTGCCAGGCCTTTTCAGCTAAAATTTGATCTGCTTGATGTCTTGTGTCTATATCTTTTGATTGTGAATATGCAATATCGTGTTCCTTACAAGCTGCGTCTAATAAATTTATTCCTTTATCTCCTCTTGCTAATCGTTTTTCAAGTTTCGTGCCAGGTCCGCAAAACTGATAACCAGGCAGATGTAATTCAACAGGTAATTTATTTATTAAGTTGTTTACAAATCCTCTTCCCATCTTACACTGACTGGGTTTTTTATTTTGACCCCAGATTATAACCATTTTCTTTCGTTACTTTTATACCTCTTCGCAAAAATATCTGAAATCACGACGATTTCCTACATATACACCAATTTATACGATCACTGTTTCAGTATATCAATTTTTTTTGATATTGATTTTGATCTGCTTGGTATCTGATCACGATCTACTTTATATCTGATCACGATCTGCTTTACATCGGGTCACGATCTGCTTGATATCTGCTTTAATATCTCAAAAACAAAAATTGTTTTTGTTTGTTGGTTTTTGTTAGTGTGATATATTTTCGTCGTGTGTCTTTTGTCTATGTATTTTTTTTTTATTTTTTTTGTCAATGTTTAAATTGTTTATTTGATCAATTACATCATCATATATTTGTGTTATATATTTTTTGTTTCGAAATTTTTTTGTTTTTATAATTATGTACATCAAAACTTTATCTAATAATATAAATTATCTCTTTCCATCTTCTAATAAATTATGTTAGATTCTTTAAGCTCTTCGATAATAGAGATTATTTCATTTTGATGATTGTTGTGACCAACACCTTCCGAAGAAAGAAGTAAACGTAGTCTGTCAACTAGTTCATTAGGATCATCCCAATGTATGTAATTTGATTTCCGATTATCTAGTAATTTTAGCATTAAACCACTGCCTTTTGTTAAAGTGTTTGTTGTTGTTTCGAATAAATGTTTAATTATTCGTATATATTTGAATGCTCGTGTTCCTTTCACTTGTTCATTAGGTTCATAGAAACGTTTATGTGCATTAGTATGAATTAAAATCTCTTTATATTTTTTCAAATCATTTTTAGAATAATGGAGAGGTTTTGTATGAAATACTAGCTCAAATAATCCAGGTGTCATTTTCAATTTCATATTTCCTATCCACATAGTATTATCTCTCTTAAATATTAATTTTTCCTTGCCATATTTCCAACTTCCGTCTGCATCTTGGTTAAAACCATAAATTTTATCCAATTGCTTGTTATTAATAAGTAATTGAATATTTTCAAATAATGGATAGTTTTTCGTCTGCTTTAAACGTTGTTTTCTTTCCAAGTTTTTGATACATGTACTTGATACAGGTCTATTATTATCATAGTTTTGTTCATCATCATTATCATCAGTTGACATATTTTCATATTGAAAATCGTCATTATCACCCTTCGCGTCTTCATAATCATCGTCATCATCAAGAGTGTTGTCTATATCCTTATGCTTATCTTCAAGTTTTTCAATGATTTTAATATCACCATTTACATCATCATAATCATTGTCATCATCATTAGTGTTGTCTATATCCTTATGCTTATCTTCAAGTTTTCCGATGATTTCATTATCACCATTTACGTCATCATTATCATCGTCGCCATTAATAGTATTATTGTCTATATACATATCCTTATGTTTATCTTTAAGTTTTCTGATGATTTTTTTAAGTGGTTTTGTTATTGGTTGAAAGGTGTCTTCTAATAAATTAACTCTATCTATTTGATTCAGTTTAATATTTTTAAACTTTTCCTTTAGAACAGCCCTTGTCTTTACAAGATCTTCTAACACTTTATTATGATAATTTTTAGACATTATAATAATTATGTATATTGATTTTGATCTGCTTTGTATCTGGTTACGATCTGCTTTATATCTGGTTAATCTGAAAATAAAATATACATACATAAGAAAAAAAATCTAATAAAATAAAAAGTAACTTGTTTTAATTAATCTCTTTATTATATGTATATAATTTCTTTTATTTAAAACAGTAAAACTAAAAAATTCTAAGTCCTTAAGACAAGTCTATTTATACTCTGGAATGTTGATAAAGGTGTAATGCATTTTAAAATGCATTATTTAAAAACAGATATTCTAATTATGTGTGAAAAAAAACCGCAGGCACAACTATACATTCCTTTCTTATCAGTTTAAAATTGAAGATCCTTCTAACACAAAAAACACAACAACAAGAACACGTGCAACTATGTTTCTATTTCTTCAACATTAAATCACACAAAAAATAAAAAAACAACTATACATGTGTACATCCCTTTTCTATTTCTTCAACATTTGACCGTCATAAAATGTGTCTGCATTTTATTACCACAAGAAAACGATCACACAAAAAATAAAAAAAACAACTATACATGTGTGCATCCCTTTTCTATTTCTTCAACATTAAGTCACCCCAAAACTTAAATGAACAAAAGCAAACCCTACATCACGTACTCGCTGATCATCGGCAGCATGAACTCAGACTCGAGACGAATCTACTCACTTTCAATTAAAGTAATTCTAACTAAATGCATCATAGAGAACAACCACACACATTACATGTTACAGATACTCATTCTGTCCGTCCAAGCATTCGTTTGAAATACAAATAAAAGGAACAAGAAGAAGCAGGCATGATCCCAAATTTGTATGGAAAATTTGGTCTAGAAACCCCATACATTTTCACATTACATGTTACAAACCTATCGACTAACCGACCACTACCAACTGTAGAGTACGCATGATCCCAAATTTGTATGGAAAATTTGGTCTAGAAACCCCATACATTTTCACATTACATGTTACAAACCTATCGACTAACCGACCACTACCAACTGTAGAGTACGCATGATCCCAAATTTGTATGGAAAATTTGGTCTAGAAACCCCATAAACACAGTACTCATACAAACAACCAATCATATAAATACATACGCCTTGTAACACATGTAGTGGTTTGTATTTAAAATCCTGTGAATTCATACCAACTGAATATGGTTTGTAATCACAAGGAGGAGTAAAAGCAAATCCATATATGTTCCGTGATAAACAAACACAGAAATTTGTTTTCTTTTTTTATTTTTTTCGAAAAATAAAAAGAAGCAAAGAATTGCTGTTAAAAAATTATGAGAATAGATACCAACAAAAACTACATAGAATAACTACGAAAAATAGAAAATCAACAATATCGTTCTAGAAGTTGACACACCGATAACGATCTGTGCTCAATTCATTGCTACTTACGCAAATTTTTTTTTATTTAATGGCATTTTTGTCGGAATTAAATCACAGGAATTATTCAAAGATTATTGCTATCCAAAATACTTGAAAAAGCAACGTAAACATCATTAGTTGCGACATTAGACTATTTACTGCCATTATTAATTGCTGCATTGGACTATTCGCTAACATACAATGTCGTATGTTTCAAGCATGTGCGATACATCCATTAGTTTTATTTTTAATTAATCTACTGGATAGGCTGTTTGCTTGATTTTCATTATTTTTGTTTTTTTTTATCTTGCCTTCGTGCTGTTTCATTGAATTTAGAACAACAGTTCATGGCACAAACTTTTACTTTCAAGAACAATATTATACTTCTAATCTTTTCATGTCTAGTCATTTGTGGCAGTAAACAAATATTGTCTGCGTAAGCAAAATTTCCAAATTGGCTAGTGGGACTCCACATAATTATGAAACTTCATATAATTCTGCTCCGATTTGGCTCAAAATATCACCCACAATGGTATCGGTGGGGTACTTATGATCAGTACAGATAATTCCCTCGTATAGGCTGCCTCACCACAGCAGTGCTTTCTAATCGAACTTCAAGAAGCCATTTTGTAAACAGAGAAAAGCTTGTAACATGATGACATTTTCAATACAAATCTGCTAATTTACTAGAACAGCTAAACAGCAATCAAATATCTAATGAATGTTATTTCATCCACCGTTCTCCTCCAAGAATGCACACGATTTTTAAGGGATTTCAGTTTATACAAAAGTAAGTCTTATATGAGATCCAGAATATGTATACATCGTTGGAAATTAGATTTTTAATGAACTGGTAAGGCTAGTAATGCTGCCTCTGTTAAATTGGATATAATCCGATGATTTTACCGTTAGGAGGTTCAACTGCGTTAGCAGCATATGATACATGCAATGTTGTTAAGCACTGCTGGATGGAAATGAATGATCCTACGTTGCACTCTTTCCTTTTGAACTGTCCCCTGCTCCATTTGTTTGCACGCCAATAGATTTAGCATTCTCTTAAATGACTCCTACAGAAGCTGTATGTCTGAGTAGAAGGAAAACATTATCTGGTACCTCATGTGTAAGTGTCGGACCGTTGCCATAAAGATGTGAATGTTCTTCAACATTGGAGTGGTAGCTTCGATAAAAAAGCTCACTGAAGCACGCATAGTAGTTAGTTGTGGTGTCACAGACAAATGTTTTTGAATATTCTTGAATTCTCAGTCTTTGTCATCCTTGACTGAACTCTACAAAATAACGATTAGTGCAGCAGGACTATTTATTTTGCAGTCGTGATGGTTTCGTAAAGGGAATATTCGATCCCTAGCTTAAATATTGATTTATGGAGCTCTGGGTTAAGGGGAACACATGTGTTAAGGAAAGCTTGCAACCTAGCTTAACTTAACTCCACACTGGTAATATCAAACATAAATTCCAATTCGGAATTCTAAAAAAACTCTGGAAAATTTTAGTTTAACTTAAATTGATAGAATGTTTCATTAAGTTTTTTAATTTAATACGGATAGTATGCCCGTCCTTAAGGATATTTGCCCTGCAAGAAAGGAAAAACAATAGCAATACGAGTAGAGCAGCACAAGGATCATAATTTGTTCATTTTCTTTTAAGCAAAACTCTGGTTTAGATTTCAATAAGCATCCAGAGGCGAGAGGTTTTAATTGTCACAGATTCTTAGAAACAACTTTCTCCAAAAGAATAAACAACAAGTAAATCAAAGAAAGAAGAGAGGAGTTGCGCTTAAATCAAGTTTTAGGCCAGAATACATTTTTAAAAGGTAGAGGAAACTAATAAAATAACATGAAAATACACAAGAAGTAAAACAAAAGCAAAGAAAATTTTCGGGGAAAATACTTCCAATTGAATTTAAGTGTGAAATACATTCTATTTGTGTCAAATTCTTATTATTTTTATTTTATTGCTACAGCGACTGCTGCTTTTTACTTCGCTTTTAAAGCCTTGTACATATAAAAACAATTAAACATCAACATCATCATTATCATCATCATCATTAAATATCATTCTCTTCATCATTTGCTCTTTCATTGCCATTATTGTAGCTGATGGCTTAGTAGTGGCCATATCCAACCTATATATCTGATGGCAAAGTCTAAGTTTTTCTTATTTTTCTTTTATTTTCTTCACGCTCTTTTACATACAACGGCAACCAGTTTAACTCTGTTAGCGCCTTCGCCCGTGCAGTACATGTGAATCTGTTTTGATGTGTTTTCCGTGTGGTATTTGTGTTAAAAGTTTTTCCATCTCCATTCTCCCTCTCTTTCAGTTAGTCTTCCTTAACGGCGGGTTTTTGTAAAATATTTTACAAACCAAAGCAAAGCCTCTAACACTGCCATATTAAAGCAGTAAAACTGCAGTAAAAATGATGATAGTGTGGGTTGAAAATGTTTTGAATTCTTCTAGCAATTTTTTGTTTGCTTTTGTTGGCTCCGTTGGCTTTATATGGCGTGTTCTTTTCAAGTCAAATAAGAGATCACAAATATCGCTCGCAATAGCCTAACAGGTATTTTTTTTTAAGTGACAAGAGGCGTTTAAGCTTTAGCAGGGCGTCAAAATGCAAAAGTAGCCTTTTCATGAAAAAATTTATGAAATTTGCTCACCTCTCCACATTATTTTCTTAGTAAATGAACAAAAATTTGTTAAATAAACGGAACATATTTTACAAGAACTCTCCATATCAGTCAATTGTTTGAAAGCTTCCACTTTTGTGCTCAAATCTGCCAACAAGTCTTCTATTGTAATGGCTACAAACTAGGGCAGTTGTTTTAAAGGGGTTTGTTGCATAGCAATCCAAAGCTCCCCATTGTTAATATGCTCAGGCTAAAGGACTACCAACATTCTGTAAAGACAACGATTGAAATAAGAACACAGCATTGCTACTGAATAATCAAATTATATGTTCATATGTGGGTTGTCAGCATCTCCATATCGAGTCAGTTCTGTTACTGATTTTGTAAAAAATCAATTCTTTCCGAAATGACAGAGGGCTATGGCAACTCGCCGATAGAGTATGGTTCAAATAGTGCTCACTCGAAAATTGAAACGGAATTAGGAATTCTTGGGAAAATTGGTTATGTGATACCACACTGTTACATTTGAAAATATTTCAGCGTAATTCATATAGGCGAGAATATCAACTCATCAACATTTCCGAATAACTCTTTATATATGGCTTGAGGCTTAATGGAGTTCTAAATGACTTCACATTTTCAGATTCAATGGATATAGCCGGCTCGAAAGCGATACCGGATCATTGTAGTGTCTTCTATGTGGCAGAATTGGCCATACGGAGAGAAGTTTTAGCATATTTCAAATAGCCAGGTATCTATCACAGCGCTGAGTTCTTATATAATATCCTCGAGGATCAGGTTAGATCACGATCAGAACCGTAGTTGATGGCATTATTTGATATTCTAAGCACTCATGCCAGACGCTTTAATCTTAGTCGAAAAGAGACAACTGTTTATACCTTCATCGGCATAAGTTCATCGTGCTATTTAAGACGTACATTATTGGTTATTACAACTCTTCAGTCAGGATTAAATCCTAGCCTCTCACACCATTTAATTTGTGTGTTAATTTTATACATGAGTGATGAAACCTACAAAGTTTTTGCCAGAAAGCTGCTGAGAGGAAGTCGCCGAAGAAATATTTTTTCATTTTCTTGATTTCCGAACCGTAGCCTAACATCTAATAAGCCAACACACTATCTACTAGCTGACAGCAATTTTTAAGGCATCGTTTACAAAGTCAATATACCAACAACGTCCATACACATTCCAATCAATGAGAATGTTGCTGCATCTAGAGCAAAGAAACGTAATGTTTTTTCTTTTTGCCTTTCGTTTGTTTCTTTTATGGACTGTAGGGCTTTCGTTATTTCCGAAGAGTGCTGCAGATCAACTGGTAATGGTGCAATACAATCAACAACACATAGCCACGGGGACTAGAAAACTATAAAGGCGATAGAAGTGGTCAGCCATACATCACAAGAAATACATTGAAGGGATTTTAAAGGGAATTCGAAATTCCAGACTTGGTAAAGACAAATCCAGGGGCAATGTGCAGACAGTAGCTCAGAACAGGATAATTAATGTTCGCATTAGCAAACGGCACTGAAGTAGCCGTAGTATAGTAGGTAATGTGTTGCCTTATTGGAAGGTTCAAACCCCAGGTCAGACATCAAAACGAAAATATGAAAAAAATTTATTCGACGACTTCCTCTCAGCAGATATCTCACAAGAGCTCTGAGAGTAAATAAAATCCCAATGAAAAATGAAATATCTGTCGTTCGAAATCGAGTTTAAACTTTAGGTCCCGCCAATCATATACAAAATTAACAAACACTGCATAAGTGGTGTGAGAAGTTAAGTAGTAATCCTGACTGAAGGGCAGTAATGACCAGTTATGTATGTACTAGCCATTGAGCTCATAATCTCTTATATAACAATGTGAATAAATATGAATTTCAGTTCGTATTAACGAGAGAACTCTCTGTGTGAAAGGTTTATTGCCACTGTTTGTTAAATTTTAAATTCACAATTGCCTGTGAACTGGGTTTTAACACCCTTTTAACCATTCTAGTTCGTTTGTTTGCAACTAAATTTCACATCATTTAAATGGCTACAAAAACAAAGAATTTAGGATTAAAAGGACGCTTTTGTTCCATTTTGTGAATCAAAATAAAGCCTTTGATGGCCAACGAATTTATTTATTTTTGCTTTTAGTTTTAGTTTATGTTGCCTTTTGCCAACTCAATCGCAAAATAGAATTTCAATGGCATGAAACAGAAAGAGAGCGAGAGCAAAACAATGGAATCCATTTGAATACGAAGTTTTTATTTCAGTTGCTTTCTATTTTTATTCTGTTTTGTATTCTTTGTAGAAATAAATTGTTTGTCAGAAAAAAACAAATACGGAAAAGAATGAAAACAATGTTATTTGTTTAATAAAAAAAAACAGAGAACTAAAGAAATAAAGATAAATAATTCACAAAAAAAATATGAGCATCTTGCTTTTTGTGTGTATTTCAGTATTTGAAG
This sequence comes from Sarcophaga rosellei, assembly GCA_930367235.1. Taxonomy (NCBI): domain Eukaryota; kingdom Metazoa; phylum Arthropoda; class Insecta; order Diptera; family Sarcophagidae; genus Sarcophaga; species Sarcophaga rosellei. The sequence continues at coordinate 36,255,627 of OV884019.1, forward strand.
TGCTGCAACTCAAAATCTTCGAAAAAAATTTTTTTAAAAAAAAAAAACAAAAAGAAATTAAATATAAACAAGTATTCAAAACGATAAATTTAAATAAACATTGATTTAATAGAAAAAAAGCCTCATGGATTACTATCGAAATAGAGAACGCAAAAAACTACCCGTATGCCAATGTTAAATATTTCATTTTCTCTTTAAATAAAACATTGATTTTATTGGCAAATATTGTATCTGTCATTTGAACAGTCATTTTGTAGCAATTAGTCTTCAATATTTTTTAAATTCATCTCTTATTTGAACAGTTATCCGCCCCCATTTTTATAACAAAAAGGTTTCATCATTAAATATTTACTATTCACTCACTGACCATTTAATTTCAATCACATGGTGCAGGTTTTGTTATGCTATCCACCCTCTTCTCTTTTTCTACACAAAAATGTCCTTTTAATTCCTTTTATGCAACTGTCATTAACAAACATTTGCATTGGCAAACTGTCACTAATGACAGTTTAATGGCCCTATGAATTTTACTGTGTGCCAAAAACTTTTCAAACAACATTTTTCTTTTTCTCTCTTTACATTGTAACACCCGCATCAGCACCATTTCTAATTCTGTTTTCGTTTCTACCTTTTATGCCAAATCATTATAAATTTACTTTGTAAAATCAAAAAGGAAAATATAACAACACTTGAGTAAAAAGTACTTAAATGCGACAAAATTTGAGCCAAAAAAATGAGAAAAAATTAAAAGATTTGTAGTAGTTTTCCATTTAATGCTTGTGTATCATTAGCCATGAAAGGCAACTGTTGGAAAGATAAATTTCGTAGTAGCTCAATTCGCTCAATTCGCTCAATTCACTCAACTCTGCTCACTAAAAATTTGTCAAATCATAATGACAGCAATAAACATGGAAAAGAATAAAAAGGAGAGTGACTTATATTTTTAATGTTCTACTCTACCATAAGAAATCGATCTGCATAATCTAAGTAGAAGATCCTGTTGCGTGGACTAGTCTCCTCCCGAAATCTACTTTGCGGCTTCTTAAGCGCATAATAGAGTATTTAAGGTTGCTCATTAAGAATGGTAGGGTACTCTGCATGTGGTACAACGCATGTGGTATAATCTTCCTACAGAAGTATTTTCTGTCACTTACAATAAAACAAGTTCAGGTTGTTTTCCACCTTACATTTTGTTTTCTCCCTCACAACTTTCCTAGGGGGCATGACCTGAGTTATGGTTGTCTACAAAAAGCAAACTGACCCGTTAACATCAAGCTGTGGCATTTAAACTGTGTGATAGAACTTGATATTGCATACATACATAATTGGTCATTACAACCCTTCAATCAGAATTACGACCAAGTTTCTTACAGCACTTATGTTGTGTGCATTAATTTTATACGTGAGTGGTTAAACCTTCAGTTTAACGTCGACTCCGAACGACAGATTTTTGAGAAACTTTTTCATGGCAATATTTACTCTCAGAGTTTTTGTCAGAAATATACTGAATAATTTGAGAAGAACATAAAAATGTTTTCTAAAAAAAGTCGTAATCGCATCATGAGCCACACCAAGTCTACGACAAATTGCATCGCACATACCTCAACGGTTTCTATTCTTAACGCTCACTTGGGCATGAAGAATGTTTCCGCGAGATGTGTGTCAATATTGCACACAATCGAACAGAGAAGCGATTCAACTTCAGAGGAAGGCATCGTGGTTTTCTCAAGTGAAATAAAGCCAAAGAAGACTAAGGGGTGCATTAGCCAATAAAGTCAGCATGAGTATCACATACTTCCAATTTTATTTGAAATTTTTTATTTCTCACTATATATAGATTTTTTAAGCACTTTTTCATCTGTTAGTTTCCTGCACTTTTAGAGAGATCTTCTGCTTCTGCGCATATTCCAGTCCAGGTCTGATCTTGCAGTACTTTGGGGTTTTTTTAAGGAAATTCTCATGCGCTGAATTCCTGATGCCTCTGGTAAGCTGTGCGAATAAGGTCAGTCAGTCAGAAATAGCTCGTTATTTTTTCGAAGCTTCCAAAGCTTACAGTTCTCTATAGGCTGTATTTCATATCTCGCAGCTGTAGAGAGAACTCTACATCATATCATGACTCGGAGTACTTTAATTTTAATATTTCCAGAGATACATACAAGTTGACTTCCACATTTTCTCAAGAGAGCTATGTTCTGGCCGTCCGTACCTATTTCTGATGCTTTGAGTATTTAAGCCTTTGTACGAGTGCATAAAGACTTTCAATTCATTTAGGCACTCTTTCCCTTCAAAGGAAGTAGGAAATCTACACAGCTGTGGCTCATATAATCTGCCTGAGAAAAAAAACGTGATACATTCTAATACATTACTGAGGCAATATTATGCCATCCAGTCTTCCGTATCCGCAAATCCCTTACATTTGTGGGCTAGTCTTGGACTTTTTATTTTTATAGTTTCGAATCGAATACTTACTTTACAGCTAAAGTCTGCCATGAATTCTGATGCCTTCAGTTGTTACTCCTTAGGGAGGATTTAGGCGAACTATAAAACAATATAATCACCTACTATATCATCTTAGAAGAAAATCGTATTCCTTAGAGAGTATAAAAATATTGCAGAAATATTCAACAGAGTGTACACAAAGCAAAGGAGGCTGTGTTGGAAAAAAACACGACTTTTTTAGTCAAAAACTTGTGTGTCCTTAAAAATTTTACGAAGATATATTCTCTTATTATATTCTCGTTCTCTTATTTTGTTTCATGACTTATTTTTGGCTTATTATTGAAACCATATATTTACATATTTACCTAACAAATCCAAGTGATAGATTTTAAATTAAAAAGTTTTTAAACGAATTTGCTTAAAGAACTTAAAAACTTTAAGAAAATCCTTTTAAAATCTTTTCCTAGATTTATTTTTCAAATCTTCTATTGTTATTACCTTTTAAAACCAACAGAGATTGAGAAATTTAAAATAATTCTTCTTTAATGTTATTACCTGCTTGACAAATAACAACAAATCTTCAGAAATTTATTTCAGTTCCATTGCCAATCACAATTATTTACTTTTGAATTCTATTTCTTTTTCGTTTTCAATATTCAAAACTTCTTCTGCAGCGTGTCAGTTCTTTATTATATAAATTTTCTTCAGAACACCAGCTCTCTGTCTACCTACATATACTTGTAAAAAATAAATTCCATTAAAAGAGAGAGAAAAAACTTTCTTTATTGACTCAAGTTATTTAGAATTTATTTTTGTAGAATCTGTTACAGCATGAGAAGCTCTTTAATGTCAAATTTTCTAAATAAAAAGCATTTCTCTTTACAGGTTTTTTCCTTTTTTATTCTTTCCCTTTCAAACTTAAATAACTCACAAGCATCGAAATAAAATAAAATAAGAAAAATAAAAAAAATAGGAAGGAATGTTGCAAAGTGTATAACTTGACAAATTCCTCAAGTTATTCTTTAAATAACAATTGCTGTTGTTGGCATTACAAAACTTAGGCTCTCAAATGAATTGCTCATCTAAACTCTGTTCAAATACAGAAAGAAGAATATGAAATAAAATTTTTGTTACAAATGTCAACAACATTTCAAAATCGAAAATTCTTTTCTTTCCTTTCTTTGTTGTTGCTCGTTGTATTGATAATGTTGGTTGCTCTGCAACTTTAGTCGGTATTTCCAAAAAAAGTACACCATTTGCAAGGAAAACTTAATACACGATTGTAAGGCATGATATAAAGAAAATATTTTAAGTATCCTAAAGTCAAGGAAAGTTTGCTGCCCTACCTGATGATCAATGACTTCTAGTTGGAACAAAGGCCAACAACAAAATGTATCGATGTTGATTTGGTTTGCGCCATAACTTTTACTGGAGATCATTATATTCCTTACTAGATCATCTCAGTTTCCAGTAGTCTGCTCTAAACATAGGTGAGTCTATTTCTTCGTCTGATGAGCTGGGGAATAGGTCAATTTCCATCTTGGATATATCGTTCAGGGGTCGTTATAATATCTGAACCCGAAGACTCACAGCCTTGTAGTAGGATGGAATTAACCAGATAAGTTAGTCATTCTTCCATTTCCTCCAATGTTCATCACAATGCAGCAGCTTGGCTTCTATAACTGTTTGCTCATACCAAACGCATGTGCACTACATTTAACCAGGTGGTCCAAATAAATAAATCGTCCGCACAGACTCGACTTTGAAGAATGTATTTATCACTTCTGCCTTCGATTAGTCGCAGAATCCAAACATGAAATGTAAAAAGATCTTCTCTGCATTCACCAGCTACTTTTTTTATCTTCGTATTATGTCCTTAAGGAAACGATGTAAGTCGGCTCATATTCGACTTGCAATATTCCACTCCAGGTACAGTTTGGAAACATTTTACAGTTTGGGCACACATGCATTCTACTTTATTATCACCGAATTGCAGATATTTTCAACCGCATTTCCACTGCACCCCATATGCACCACATCTGTTTCGTACATCTATTAATGATACTCGCCATTTTCTACTTCGATTAATGTGATGATTATGGCTTCCTGTTCGATGATCGAAGGATACCCGTGTTAATTTTAAGAAATGTGGTTTTGCTTTACTATTTATTCGTCCGAAGCTGTGAATCACATAACACTGTCAACCTGAGTTAAAATCACTAAAATCCACTAGGCAAGGCCTTTATTGTTTACTCAAGACTTTAGAAAACATCTTTATCTTATGCGTAATAGTGTATATGGATTTTCAGTCAATTAATGCACTCTTACCCTCCTTAGAAAATTGAAACACTACAGCTCACTTAACCTGCCTGAGAACAAAAACGTGATATCGTCGACTCCTGGTACAGAGATATTATTGGTCCATATAGTCTCACATAGCCCTGAATTCTTCGCACATTTTGGCTAATCTAGATTGCTTCTGAAGCGTTCTGATGTTCAAAGTTCCGAATCGTGTCTTCAATTTACAGTGCAGATTTATAATAGTTGTGGATCGTTGAGATTTTCATCAATTTTGGTTTCAATAGTTTGTGTAATTCAAAAAAGTTATGTAATTGGCGGATTGAAAGTATCTGGGGAAACCATTTGCAATGACCAATTGTTATATAATTTGTAACTGAGTGGTGCCAGTCACTTATTATAAAGTTATAAGGCTCACGTAAACCTGCTTATTTTATTTGCAGCAGCCCATTATATTCATTGGGATACCCACGATCCGCAACAATTGAACACGTCTGAAAGCACTCCACCATAACAGCAGAATGTTGATGATACATACTTGATCATTACAACCCTTTAGTCAGGATTACTATCTAGTCTCTCACTCCACCTATCTGTGTTAATTTAATACATGAGTGGCGGGACCTACAGTTTAAAGTCGACTCCGAACGACAAATTTTTGAGAAAGTTTTTCATGGCAATTTTATTTACTCTCTCAGAGTTTTTGCCAGAAATCTGCTGAGAAAAAGTCAGCGAAGAGATATTTTTTTTGTTGGAGTTTGTACCGTGGTCTCACGTCTAATAAACCAATACACAACCTACTGTACTCAGGCGACTCAGCAGGTCTTCGTAAAAAGACCAATATTACGTATACAACAAAGCCTTTGTTTCGTTCTCCTGCATATAGAATTTAATCTTTAGGAGACCTGTAATCAAACGCTGTAATCAAACGATTGCTTCTCATCTATGATTTCATTATACATATATGCGGAGCCTTTAAAATTTGAAATTGATAGACTTCAATTGCTTCCAAACAACACAAAATATCACTAACAACGAAATAAGGCCCAAGAGAGGTGCTAATGAGCAATACATCTAATAAAAGGACAAAATTTGTTTTGAAAAAGGAAATCTTATAATCCTAGGACTTGCTGTTGTAGAACAATCGCCTGCTTTAAACAGAACTGATTAATGGAACTGAAACAAAGCCAAGAAATAACACGACACGGGAGTAATGAACAAGACGAGCATAAAATTATTTGGATTCTTTAGGAAACAGTGTACTCTGTTCCATTATATACAATATTATCCGTATTTGTTATAGAAAAGTTTTAATTTAATTGAAAATGTTTGTTATTCTCAATATTATTTTCTGTTCTTTTCTTTGTCAAACTTATTTCATATACTCTGCCTCTTTTTCATAGAGTATTGATTTAATACAGTCAAGTTAACTTACACTTACACTCACAACATAAAATAATTCAATAGGCAGCCAATGTTGTCAGTTTGATACACTGCAGCAAAGAAAACGAAACAAAAGCTGGCATTGAGGTAAAGATCAGCAACATGATTAATGCTTTGTTTTTGTTAAAACATAATAATAATTTAATTAAATTAAAAATTTCACCAACATAACTGTAATATGCTCCTCTTTTTGAAAAAATTCTAGCAAAACTTTTCCCGTATCTATACACTACATTTCATATGTTTGAATAGAGTTTTGTTTGAGTTTAAAGCAGAATTTTTTCATAAAAAAAATTGTTTCAAATTTTAAGAGTTTTTTTGTTGTTGTACAATGAAAATTTACACAAACGCTGAAAAGTTTAAATATGTTCCATATATTTTTGTTGTTGTTGTTTCTTCTTTTTTATAGGTTGGCACAAAAAACGTGAAGGAAAAAAATACAAATATTTTCTAATTAAAAAAGTTTTTCTGTTGAAATATGAATTTTGTTTCTTCCACTTTTGTTCGAAATATAATTCATGCACTATTTGCGCTCATGTATAGCGCTTTTGAATGTATGTAGCAAGCGAAAAAATATTTTATTTTGTAAGCCATAAATGGCAATAAATTTTTATTTTGAATTTTTATAAATTTTTCTAGTGAAAAATATTTGATGAATTATTTATTTGATTATGTGTTGCTTAGACGTGGATATTAAAAACCAAAATATTTATTTAATACAAAGCAAAAATTACCAAAAAAAGAAGAAAAATCAGTCAAAAATGGAGCCTTGATACATTTATAATACATGATTTTTTAAAAGCTATATGAAAATTAAAAAAAAAAACACATAAAATTGAGAAAAATGCATGAAATCTTTATTTGAATCGATAGTACGGTCCATATAATTTAATGTTTGAAGATTATTTCATGCAAATGTTGACCGCGACTTCGCCTCAAATGGTCCATCCGCTTAGTCCAATTTTGGCATACTCTTTCCAACATTTCGGCCGGTATCTCACGAATAAATGCTTCAATGTTGTCTTTCAATGCGTCAATTGAAACGGGCTTGTCTGTATAGACATGAGCTTTAACATAGCCCCACAAAAAATAGTCTAAAGGCGTTAAATCTCACGATCTGGACGGCCAATTGACCGGTCCCGAACGTGAAATAAAATGTTCACCGAACTCGCCTCTCAATAAGTCCATTGTTACGCGTGCTGCGTGGCATGTAGCACCGTCTTGTTGAAACCACATGTCATTCAAGTCAAGCTCTTGCATTTTGGGCAAAAAAAAAGTTGGATATCATATTACGGTAGCGCTCACCATTCACAGTTTCGTTACAATTCGTAGCATCTTTGAAGAAGTACGGTCCAATGATGCCACCAGCCCATAAACCGCACCAAACTGTGACTTTTTCTGGATGCATTGGTAGCTTTTGCAATGCTTCTGGCTGATCTTCACTCCAAAATCGACAATTCTTCTTATTTACGTATCCCGAATAGCCGAATGAAAGAAGCGCGCGATGAATTTTCTTAACAGATTTGCAAGCGTTGTTCGTTTGTAAGACGATTCATGGTTAAATTATAGACCAAACTGAAGATGTTTGACAGTGAAACAAAACACAAAACGTGCGTGAGCTGTTTAAACCAGTGTTGCCAAAAAGATAATAGCTAAAAAAATCACCCTTTATAATGAATATTAGGAAATTTCCATCTGCCATTGAACGGAATGTGCTTGTATTAATATGGATATACAATTGATATCATGAGTAAAATCACTTACTCATGGCTCTGGAACACGGTAATAATATTTGTCTACTTTCGTACAAGAGAAAAATTATTAGGAAATAAAGCTATGAGAATATACATTCCATCACAGACAATATTATGTTAAATAGTCAACTATTCGAAGAGTTTAATAACTTCTGTTATTTGGGTAGTATAGTGACAACGAACGCTGGGGCAGAAACAGATGCAAACAGCTTGTCCAGAAAAATAGGAACCCACATTCGTAAAAAATTATTACTTATATATATGTGATCATCGCATAGCTTGAAAAGTCTTTAACTGGCATTGCCTAGAAAACTCTGGCGATTATCTGCTTCTTCTTCTTATATATAAAAATGAATGTGTGTTTGTTTGTGGGTTTGTTTGAAGTCTATATACGGCTAGACGGCTAAACGGCTGAACCGATTTTCTTGAAATTTTCACAGTATCTTCCTGTATGTCTGGTAAGAGCTATGGGCTACTTTTTACGTTGAAATAGGCAAATAAAATAAAATAAAATAAAATAAATAAAAAAAGTATGAGTGTTATTGTCTAACAAAATATTATGTATACATTACCCGTCAGCTCTATGTAATATTTTATATACGACCCCAGTGGTAAATGGAAGGAGTAAAGAGGCCTTCTAAGAGGCCTTATTTAGCAGACACAAGAACTACGCCTCCAATTCCATACTTAGGAACTTTTTACACGCGATGTCATTGCGCGCTCGCTTCTACCTAAAGGGCTTCTAAAAGGTCTTTAATTATAGCCCTATTTAAAGGCTTTCTGATAAAGGCCTTCTAAATGGTTTTCAATTATATTCCTATTAAAGGGCCTTCTGAAAGGTTTTTAATTATAGCCCTATTAAAAGGCTTTTTGGTAAAGGCCTTCTAAACGGCAAATTAAAGCAGGGATGATAAAAGGAAGCCTAAAGTAAGAATGATAAAAGACATTCCGAAGTATGGATGTTTGAAGGTAGCCTATAGAAGATCTATTGGAAGCCGTTATGTAGAACATCTGTAAATATGCCTTCTAAAAATGAATAAAAATATAAATAAATATTACATTTTTGTATGTCATTTATTAAATAATAAAAATTATTTAATATTTAAATTAAATAAAATAAAAAATAAGGAAAAATAACTATTCATCATTAAAAAATAACATTACTTTTATATAAAGGAACTTAAGATATAATTATTAAAATAATTTACATATCGGTTTTTTAAGAAGTAACATATGTATTCTATATTTTGTTTACATACATACATTAATAACATTAAATACAAAATAATACTTAAATGAGATAAATTCATTATTATTAATAATAAGTAACATATATATATCATATGAAAATCTCTTATTATTTCATCTCCAAGTAAATTGTGGAGATTTTTGATTAGTCCTCCGGTTCGTACTTTGTTGTTTATAATATTAATTAACTGTTCTTCACCAATTGTTGACACTTTTTCATCCAAGTTTTTTAGATCGTTAATTGTTATTCACTTTTTATTATTTCTTACCACTGAAAAAAAAACAACCGACACTTTAGAAGTTTAAAAACAACTGATGAACACTTGTTGTTTTTGTTTTTTCGTTTTTTGCTTTTTTGTTTCTTTTTTTTGGCATTTTTTTCAAAGTAGACCTTGTTTTTGTAACAGTTTTGTTACTCAGAATGTAAAAAAATACATGTTGTTGCTCCCCTTCTCAAAGAAGGGAATTTGGAATGAGTATTGGATCTTTTAGAAAGGAGCGCATAGGCCTACTAGAAGGTCTTTTATGAATGGCAGTCTGGCATGAGAAAAACAAATTGCCAAAAATTTCATGTTTTTGCTTCCCTTCTAAAAGAAGGTAATTTGCAATGGATTTTGGATCTTTTAGAAAGGAAAGCATAGGTCAGCTAGAAGGTCTCATAAGTATGGCTGCTTAGCATGAGTAAATCAAAATGTAAAAACGTACATGTTGTTGCTTCCCTTCTCAATGAAAGGAATTTGTAATGTATATCGGATCATTTAGAAGGGAGCACAGAGGTCTACTGGAAGGTCATTTCAGTAAGGCTGCCTAGCATGAGAAACAAAATCCAAAAGAAGGGCTAAAGAGACCTTATAAAAGGCCTGCGAAGCGAAGGCCTCAAGAATTTTACCACTGGGACAGTAATTGAAATCTATATACATATACATATAAAAATGAATGTTTGTTTGTATGTAATTAATAGAATTGTAAACTATGCATTTGATTTAATTTAATTAATTTTTTTTTTATTTAATTTAATTTAATTTAAGACAAGTGGCGCCTCTGAAAATTACTCAAAACGAATTAAATCGTAAACTGTGCATTTAATCATGATATGTTCTTTAGCAAAGTTGTTGCGCATGAGTCGACGGAGGTTACTAAGGTGGTGCGATTAATTTCCGGTAGATGCTGCCACTGAAATTTATTCAAAATGAATGACAAGACCTACATCTCAAGCATGAAAGAAAAGAGCATTACGAGCCTCAGAATCAGACGAGCAACGAGCATTGAGACTTCAATATCTTCGAGTACATGCCGCTGAGACCCGTTCGCATGAATCACTTGAACAACTAGAAGTGAGATTAGAATCTGATCAAATGTGTACTACTCAGGCCCGTTCTTCTGAAACATCTGGACAACGTGAAACAAAATCAATAAAATGATTCAATATTAATTGGATATTTGTGTAATGTTTTTCCTTCAAATTTATTTTAGTTGGTGGCGCAACAACGCGGGCAGGCAACAGCTAGTAGAATTATAATTTTTAAAGAACCAACAAAAAAGGCAACGTATAAATCTTCATGCAAAAATTCAAATTCAAACAAAAATTTAAACTTTAAACAGAAAGTTAATCAAAATTTAGTTTTCTTTAAAAAAAAAAAAAGAAAGAAGAATGAAAAGAAGTTTCAATGTCTTGTTATTAAACAACAAAAACAATATTATCCTTAATTAAGCAAATCCTTATTGTTATTAATGCACCCTCTCTCCCTTCTACTCTTTGTTTATACATCTTCTGCTAGCCAGAATTGCACTATTCTTGAGTATTTTTTTCTTTTACGCGTTCAATGCCCAGCTAAAGTTAAGCTTAAGTTGAGTGTTGGCTATAGGGAAACAAAAAAAATAGAAAACAACTACTGGTTGATTTTCTAACTACAGCTCCGGTTTTCGTTTATGCTATGCTAATAAGGTTCCTTCAAAAGGAAAAGAAAATAATGAAAGAGTCCTGGAAGTTTCCAAGACAATATATGTATATTGTTGTTGTTCTTTTTTTCTGTACATAGTGTTGTTTGATGTTATTAGTACTGTTATGGTTGTTTGTTTACGTTAATAAGCGTTTCTTTGTTAGTTGGTTTGGAAGAAGAAGAATTGCGTTATTGTTGTTCTCTTACAGAGAGCGCGTTATTCTAACAGAAAGGTTACAAGTAGTTGGTGTAGTAGTAATAATAAAGAAAAAAAAGAAAATTAAAATTAATACTTTGTTTGTTTATATTAAACTAGCTGTACTCTGCGCGCTTTGCTGCGGCACCAACTAAAATAAATTTGAAGGAAAGACATTACACAAATATCCGATTAATTTTGAATCATTTTATGGAGTTTGATAACTTTGATAAAGTTCATATCATGATCAAATGCACAGTTTACGATTTAATTCATTTTGAGAAATTTTCAGTGGCGCCACCTGTCAGATATTGGTCATACTTACTTATAAACTTTCGTCGGCTCATGCACAACTTTGCTAAAGACCATAACATGATCAGGTGAACGGTATAGGATTGAATTCATTTTTAGAAATTTTCGGATATTGGCCTACCAACTTAGAAACCTTCCCGGGCTCATAAGCAACAACTTTGCTGAACATCATAACATGATCAAATTCATAGTTTACGATTCTATTAATTACATACAAACAAACATTCATTTTTATATATATATAGATGTGGGCGTGGCACCTCGCCTACTTGAAATTTTAAAATAAAAAGTAGCCTATAGTTCCTTCCAAACATAAACAAAGGTATCGGTCCAGCCGTTTAGCCGTCTATAGACTTCAAACAAACCCACAAACAAATAAACACACATTTATTTTTATATATAAGAAGAAGCAAAAGATAATAATAGATGACGGGTGACGTATACGTAATATTTTGTTACACAATAACACTCATACTTTTTTTTAATTTATTTTATTTTATTTTATTTTATTTGCCTATTTCAATGTAAAAAGTAGCCTATAACTCCTTCCAGACATACAGGAAGATACTGTGACAATTTCAAGAAAATCGGTTCAGCGTTTAGCCGTCTATAGACTTCAAACAAACCCACAAACAAATAAACACACATTCATTTTTATATATAAGATATATTAATTTTTACAATATAATGGCTTTAAAGGTAGTAGGAAAAAGTTTTATTCTTTATACACATACACATATGTATATACATAATTCGCCATTACAACCCCTCAGTCAGGATTATGAGCTAGCTTCTCATACCACTTATGTTGTGTATGTTAGTTTTACACATAAGTGGAGGAACCTAGAGCAGCTTAAAGGCGATTCTGAACGACAGATTTTTGAAAACGAAGCAGGTCGCCAAAGAAATATATTTTAATTAGAGAGGTTTGACTCGGGGTTCGAACCCCCTATCTAACAGGCAAACGCACTACCTACTGGGCTGCAACGACTACGTAATTTATACTGAGACTAATTTGAATTTTTTTTCCTGAAACCTGTTGAAATGAAGTTGCCGAAGAAATATTTTTTCATATTTCGTTCTGTTCGAGATGTCTGGACTAGGCTTTGATCCATGACCCGTATATATATAACTAGTTAACTACGCTACTGGTCTCCTTTATTTTGGATTGGTGTTCATGGCACCAACTGGAAGTTATTTTTAAGGGCAAATAATTAAAAAAAAGAGCAAAATTCTTCAACATATTTTATAAAACAAAATTTACTTCTTTTTTTTCAAAAAAATTTTTAACTTTCCTCCCACTCACATGCCGTAATTAGTAAGTGTTTAAATTTTTCCCCTTTAAAAAAAAAGAAAAATATAAGAAAAATAGAATAAAAGTTTCTCCCCCCTTTAATACATTTTAAGTTCAAATTTTACAAGTTCTTCTTAAGATTGAGTTTAGTTGTACCTGTCACTGTACAGAATTTAAATTGAAAAACTTTTTATATGAACTAAGTTCTAAAGAGGAATCACTAACGCCTCCAATGCTTACATTGCTTCGATGGTATTTCAACTTTATTTTCTTCAACATTTATGGGCGAATATTAAGAAAGCAAATGATAACACTAACTATGTAGGCAATGTTGATAAAAGACACATGTACTCACATACTTGGTAACACAAACACTATCTTAAGCTCTCATATATATTTTTTTAATATGGTATTAAAAGTTCTTTGCCGACAAATTACAGCTTAAAAGGTAACAAGTAAGAATTTTTCAGTTGGCCAAAACCGACTTAATAATGACTTACAATCTTAATATCCCATAATGATTATGTATACAAATTTATTGTTTTATTTGTATTTTATGTCAGCTTATTAAGTTCGAACACGTAGTGTGTTATTGGCTTATATGACTTGAGACCAAGGTTCAAGTCCTAGGTCGGACTTCTCCAACGAAACGAAATATTAAAAAAATATTTCTTCGTTAACTTTTCCTCTCAGCTTATTTCTGGCAGAAACTCAGAGAGTAAATAAATTTCCAAGAAAAAGTTTTTTACAGAAATCTGTGGTTCGGTATCGACTTTAAACAGCAGGTCCCGCCACTCACGTATAAAATTAACACTCCCAACATAAGTGTTAGAAGCTAGTTCATAATCTTGGCTGAAGGCTTGTAATGACCAATTATGTTATGTATGTTATTAAGTATAGAGGTCTCTGCGTTGTCTTTTCAGTTGGTCATAACAATCAGTGATAGAACTTCCACGAGTTGGTGCTTCTAAGGATTTTTGCAATGTATTTCTACTTTATTTGAATGAAAGCCCAATAGGACTGATAAATCTTCACCCATTCGAATGTTATTGCTAGATCTATCGCTTATCTCGAACTCTTATTAGGCAATAGTACAGCATAAGCATAGGCAATATGAGCAACATATACAGACAGGCATCAGAGTGTAACAAATATTCATGACACTGTTCAATCCAGTATTGTTGGCAACTTATCAAACTTTGTCTGCAAGACAGTTTTATTGTTGTTCTTATCTAAGTTCGCTTGTTTGTTTCTAAAGGAGATAAAAAATAATTAAAAATTTCACTACTACTATGGGCCATAATCTTAAAGTGATGGTTTGATAGAGGAATGGAAGTGAATATGTATGTGTGCATTTACTTATAAAAGTTTTACTTGTAATAGCTTTCATTAATATAAACACATTCAGATACTATATCCGCACATACTGCCACATACATAAATAACAATACTATTACATTTGTATATGCATACAAACATCTGCATGTATACAAACTGCTTTACCTTTTTTAATTTGAAGATATGATACCTGCTGCAAACAATTTCTGTATAAACTTTGATGCCAATGCTGATTCTGATGCTTTATTTGATGATGATGACAGCAAATGAATAACAATTAAAATTCAAAATTTCTTTCTTCTGTTCTCTTCATTCCTTTTCTTACATCTTCCCTATGGCAACTTTAAAGTTTTTCTTTTCTTTAGCCACACTTGCTGTCACTCATTACAATCACACTCTTTTATTATCATTAAAAGTGTGAGGGAGAGAACAATTACTCCCGCAGGTTTGTTTTTAAAAGAGTGCGATTGTACAAGTGTATGTGTGTGTAGGTATGTGAGTGTGTGCAAGAGTTTAAATGTTTTTCTTTGCATGTGTGTAGACATATTGCCCTGATGACTTTTCATCTGTTTGTTTCTGTTTGCACTTCAGAGTTTTTTGTTATTCTTTTAAGAGAAAGAAATGATTTTCACTCTTTTTTAGGGTGAAATGTAGTTCAAAAAAATGAAAGAAAGGGAAGTTAATTGTGAATAAATAAACTGTGGCGAGATTAAAGAAATATTTACTATTTAATGTTGCATTTGTAATTGGGAAAGAAAAAATTCTTTATTAATTACAGCATTTTCTTCTTCAATTGCCTACTTAAACCAGTCTAATGCTCGTGAAGTCGCCGTAATCCAGTTCACAGTTCAGTTCAAAATCCATGTTAAACATCTCCAACAAAAAACTAAATTTGTAAAAATATTTCTTCGGCGACTTCTTCTCAACAGATTTCTAGACAAAACTAGGAGAGTAATTGAAAATTTTTCAAAAATCTGTCGTTCGGAGTCGACTTTAAACTGTAGCTGCCACCACTCATGTATAAAATACAGGGACCGTAACTGTTATAACTTTTATCGTAAAAGTCAGAAAATAAAAGTTATTTTTTGACTTTTATTTTTAAGAGCAGTAATAAAAGTTATTTTTTGACTTTTATTTTTTCGAGCAAAAATAACAGTTATTTTTGACTTCTATTTTTTCGAGCAGAAATAAAAGTTGTTTTTCAACTTTTATTTTTTCGAGCAGAAATAAAAGTTATTTTTTGACTTTTATTTTTTCGAGCAGAAATAAAAGTTATTTTGGTTTTTTCAAACCAAAGATTAGTGTTTAATATACCCAAAATTTAATTCCAATAATTTTCTGACATAAATAACTTTAATTTTTTTAAAGAATTTTTTAATAAATATTATGAATTCATCATGAATTGAAACACAAATAACTTTTATTTCTGCTCGAAAAAATAAAAGTTAAAAAATAACTTTTATTTCTGCTCAAAAAAATAAAAGTCAAAAATAAGTGTTAATTTTGCTCGAAAAAATAAAAATCAAAAAATAACTGTTATTTTTTTTCTAAAAAATAAAAATCATGGTTTCAAAAAGCATCGCCTATTATAAAAATTTGGTCCAAGACAATCAAAATGGTATACTTGGTTTTGTTCTCCGACATTTCATTGTGGGTGTTTTTTTTAATCAAAAATTCAAAAATAACAGTTATTTTCGGTCCCTGATAAAATACACACAACATAAGTGATGTGTGTAGCTAGATCGTAATCGTGATGGAAGGGTTGTAATGACGAATTATAAATGTACGTATGTATATACACATTACCTACGTTTCATTATACATTACGAAATTGATTACCATCGTAATACTAATAATATTTACGTACTATATTCCTGAAAGTTTCAGAAAAACGAAAAGAATGCATCAGGATTTCTTTATAAGAATTAAAACCCTTTTACTTAAGCTTTTTGAAATTAAAAGATACTTCCATGACCGTATAGTCGTTAACAAATACTTTATTAATGCTATTTCGCTAACCAAGGCTGTAAACTGATTAATATTTGCAAAAATCTTTTTGCATGTATCTTATAAAAATTCATTTCAGTTCTTATTTCCTACCCTAGAGGGTCACGTAGTAAAACTACTTTTTCCATTAATAAAAGACGTTCGAAGTTAACTTAGTTATAATTTGACATGTAAGATTGTAATAAGAGACATATTAAAACCAAAATATCATTCAAAATTAAATTTATTTAGTGTTATTGTTACTATTTTTTCTGTTGATGTTGTTTTAATAGCTTTCTTTCAAAAACTTTTAGTGAGTGCAACGACTTCTGTTGCACTTCAAAGTGCCACTGTTGTTCGCTGTTGTCTAGAATGAAATGTTGTTGATACATTTTGACACAGTTTATTATTATAGCTTTAGTTGTAGTTGTTGTTTGTTTTGTTTTTTGTGATATCATTAAGTGGCAAGAGTAATTAGCAACAACAAAATAAAAAAACAACTATAAAATGGAAGAAAGAAAAAATATACTCATAATGAATGCCATAAAAAAAAGTAAAAGTTGCCTCATAAAGTCGTTGTGTTTTTTAATGCCTCTGCACAAAACACTGAGACACACACATACTTGCAACAAATTGTATACAAAAACATAAAAATGAAAATCTTTCCAACATGCGAAAGGAATAAAAAAAATTTAAATTTTTTGTTGTAAAAAGTTGCAATTAACAACAAAAAAGCCAAGGTAAAGAAAAAAAAATAAAGACTCATCACTCAGTGAAATGATTTGAATTTGAGTGCAACTGCAAACAATAAAAGTTTTAAAAACATTCTCATGTCAGTGAAGAACTGTATGAAATATGTTACATCTGAATGTAGTGATGTGAGATTTAAATTACTTTTTATAGTCAGTGGTTGTGGATTGTTGCTCTAATAGGGTCAAAGATATGTTGTTTGAACAGTATGGGGTAATCACATGCTGATTTTTAAAAATGAGCGAAAAGAGCAATGAACTTTAGAAGAATAGTACCATATAGCTCTTGTTGAGTATGGAGGAAAAACTGTGTTATCACTTTACATACATACATACATACATACATACAAACATACATATAGAATTGGTTATTACAACCCTTCAGTTAGGATTAAGACCTAGCTTCTCACATCACTTATGTTGTGTGTGTTAATTTTATCCATAATTTTGACTGGAAGGACTGTAATGACCAATTATTTTATGTATTATCATGGGTGGGTGAATATCACATTTAAGAAACATCAAACAGCTGTGTTGTAAATTATTCCTTAGGATAGGAAATTTAAATTAAACTAAAGAAACTCTAGCTCAACGAGTACAGCCTTTTATTTGTGATCTTATTCTATTAAGGATTTTCACAACTTACTTCTTTTCATTTAACAAAATCGAAAAAGAATTTTTTTTAAATAAATTAAAAACTAACAATAGAAACAATATTTCTATTTTCCTAGAAAAAAAAGTTGTGTGTAAACAATTTCAATTATTTTTAAGAAAAAATAATTAAAAAGAAAACAAAAACCAAAAAATTCTATTGAGAAACAATTCAACACTAAAGTATCTGGAAAATTTGTTCAATTGATTTTCTGTTATTGCTTAATTAAATGTACAAAAACACACATGTAGAGAGTAAATTAAAAATCTAAAAATTTTATATAAAAATTGAACAAACGACAGGAAGGTAAGAAAGAAAGAAAGCTTTTTAAAAAATAATAAAAATAAATGAACAAATTGCCAATCAAGTACATACTACAACAACAATAATTCAATTACTTTTGCTTTGTTAGGAAATAAATAAAATCGGAAAAATTATTTTCATCTTGAGGAAATTTAAAAAAAATTAAAAATTACTGAAATCAACGATTCGAATATTAATTTATTCATCAGATTATCTGTCAGGAAATCTTTTCTCTTTCTCTCTCTTCTTTATTGTTTTCTTTGTTCACATAATGTTCTTGCTGTGCTTATTGTTACGCTTGTTTGTTACCATAAGAATGGTTTCCATTGCTGTTTCTATAATTACGAACACACCACGCATACATGCAGGCTTACTCGTTTTATTCGTTATACACGCACTTCCGTTTCCCCCATTTATGTTACAATAACGCGTGCTTGCCTATTGCTTTTATTCACTTTTTTTCATTCTTTTGATTTATGATTACATTGTCGGTTTATTAACATCGAAAATCAGTTTAAAACAATTTAATATAAAAATTTACAAATTACTTGTATTTAATTCTTGTATTTGATTTTAATTTCTGTTTTTAAATTTATTATGTCTTGACAGTACTGGTTGAATTATTTATTGAAAATTATTAATTGGAATAATTATTATTATGGCATGTGGTAAATAATATGTTTACAATAAAATATTAATGATTACTACAATCGCTATTATCCATGCGTAGAAGTTAAAAAAATATGATATTCAGTTAGGAGCATAGAGCTGTCAGATGACACCTACTTTTGGCTCGATATATACACTCTTACCAAAGATATGCAATAGATCCTATACATGCCCACAGAACTGATCATTACAACCTTTCAGTCAGGATTACGTCGTAATTCCCACCACTTATATTGTGTGAGTTAATTCAATACATGAGTGGCGGGAGCGATTTGAGAAACTTTTTCAGTGAAATTTTTTTTACTTTCTTAGAGTTGTTTACCACAAATCTGCTGTGAGGCAGTCGTCGAAAGGAATATTTTTTTGGTTTTCGTTCTGTGGTAGATGCCTGACAGGGGGTTTTAACAGTGGCCTCATGTCTAATAAAGCAACATACTACCTACTAGACTACGACGACTTCAAACAGATCCAATAGTCTGATTACATTAAGAAGAACAAATTTTTCGATGTTAGGGAGTTCGCTTCTCACTTAGGATAGGAAAATTAATCCCACAGTGTAAAGGGCATGCCCTTCTCAAATGGAGGCTTGTGGTAAACGATTTGCTAATTGGGCCACATCGGAAAAGATTAATTGTGTGCAAATTACATATCATGACGTTCATACAATTTTGATTAAATTTACAGATCCCTGTAAGAGCCGTCGTCTACGGTTCAAACCCCATGCCAGACATCTCGATAAAATCGAAATATGAAAAATATTTCCGGAAACAAGTCTGAGTGTAAATAAACATTGCCATGAAATGTTTCTCAAACAAATCTGTCGTTCGGAATCGACTTTAAACTGTATGTCCCACTACTCTTGCATTAAGTTAACAAACACAACATAGGTGGTGTAAGAAGCTAGGTCATAATCCTAGCTAAAGAGTTGTAATGACCAATTATATATGTATGTAAGGGTGATGGAGTCTCAGGTGACTGTCCCGGAAGCCGAATATACTGCACAAGATGAAAAAGATCTCCAGTGATCTCTACTCTTGGAAACTCACTAGAGACACAACGCATTGGATAGAGCTGGGATGGAGGCATCTTTTTGGAAACGGCAATTATAAATCATTTAATAGACCCATCGTTTAGTTATACCAACTTTCAGTTGGTGGAGTCATCTGCATGGGTTGCGTTAAGTTTTGTTCAGGACGAAAATAGCGCTAGGAAGGGTTTAAGCAAACTTTCATAACGAACTCTACGCTGGTTTATGGCTGACGCAAGGCACTTAACGAGATGACAAAGCATTCTAGTATTTCTAGAAACTGCAGGGCGTATAAATTACACAAATATAGCCCCTGGTAAATTCCCTTCTTTCTATTAACCACCTAAGCTTAAAATATACATGAAAACTTTTTAAGACTGAAATAATCCCCTCTTTAGTCTCCTCATTAATTCGTAGACAATATTTTACTGTAAAATTTTATATTCAAATAAATTTTATTTATTTTTAAATTTGTCTAACGAGATATTTAGCTATACTCTAATAAAATATGGTCCATAGAAAAACGTTGACCTTATTTGGTGATATTTGTTGGTGACATAAAATTTGTTTATTTATAGCTGTGGCCTTAAATAACATCGAATACAATAAATATGTTATGTTTGTAGAGATGCGGTGACATATTTATTTGTTTGTTTGTTTGGCAGTTTATGGGTTTTTGACCAGCATGCTTAATGCCAACATACAAGTTTAGACAACAACACCAGTCACACATATTCGTGTTGAAATAAATTGTTGAATAAAATATGTATAAAAAAAATATTTTGATTTCATTTAATATTCTTTTTGTTGTTGTTGTTTTTGCATATTTACTTGGTTTTGGCGCATTCAAGGAAACCATTAACGGAAATTGAATATTGGCATGTTCGTTGCTGTTTGTTATTGGCCATTTGGTAAAAGTTTTATAGAATTTTTGTTTGTAAAACCCCAGCACATGTTTTATGAAATAAATTTTTTAGGAGAGCATAAAAGGATAAAGGTATACGAATGCAGTAAAAAATATTAGAACTGAGTTGTAGATGGCGGCAGTTGTTTCGGATCTATAATACACGGTCCGTAGACCATTTGAACGATATCCACAATAACAGAAACGCTGATCAATCCGAATATTAAATGTATATTTGGGTTATAAAGTACTACATATTTAAGTTATGTAGATATATATATATAGACATATATATATACATAATTGGTCATTGCTATCCTTCAGTCAGGATTTTCGCCTAGCTTCTTACGCCACTTATTTTATGTGTGTTAATTTTATCCATGAGTGGTGGTACGTACAGTTTAAAGTCGACTCCGTACGATAGAATTCTGAGAAACTTTTCATGGCAATTTTTCATTTACTCTCAGAGTTTTTGTTAGAAATCTGCTGAGAGGCAGTCAACGTTTTTATTGGGGATCTCTGAACTGCGGTTTGAACCGTTGAATTATTTTGTCTTCTTCGGGATTGGAACTGTGATTGCTTAGCTGTAAGTACTACACCATCTCTCTATCTGATTTATAGTTATCATATACGCCTAAATTCTTGTTAAAACGACTTTAGAAAGTCTCTACATTGGAAGGTTGGTGAACAATTTTTCTGTTAAGGCACTGAATTGTGTGTTACCCCTTAAGGATTGTATATTTTATTTTTGAAATATTTATTGTTAATAAGCTTTAAATAAGACTTTTACAAGCTTTTCTTTAAATAATTCCATTTTACTTTAATCAGGATTAAATTAAAACAAAAGGATTATGAAAAACCGAACCCAACCAGCGGATAGCAACATGGTTTTCGAAGCCACATTTGTTGTTAATACTACACTGCTGCTGATAATATTGTTGTTGTTGCTTAATTTTGTAGCAGTTTTAAGCTTTAAGTAAATAAAAATTGCCAACATTATCCAAAAATAATTTCACTGCCTTTCTCAGTCTCAATATACCACAGTTCCTCTTTAGCTGTGTTACTGTTTTCGCTTTTATTTCAACCACAATTGTTGTTTATCTTTATAAAATAAAAAGAAAAAAGAAACCGTAGTAGAAATTAAAATAAACAATGAGAACAACAATTACAGCAAAAAAAAAAAACAATAACACAGGATAATGCTTAAAGTAAACGTAACAAGCAAAACTGAAACCGTAACCCAACCCAAACCAACATAAAACCAAACCAGAAAAATAACTGGCAGCTGACCAAGTACAGTTGATGTTATTCTTGCATCTTAATTTGGAGAACGAACAACTACAAACAAAGAAAACAATTTGAATTTTCAATACTTGCAACACACATGCAAAATACAATCATACTTGAGTACCCACACAAACATGGTCGCACTTTAGCACCTACTGAAACAACTTTTACAAATATTTTTACAATTTTCAATAAGAGAAAGTAAACATATACACTCATGCATTCATACACTACCACAAATAAACACACACACACAGTGGAGTATGGTACCGTGTGGTATGGTACCGTGTGGTAGCGGATTAGAATTCTACCACAGTGGTTCCCTGCTTGTCGTAAAAGGCGACTAAATGGGAGTGCAGAGGTAGAGGGTGCGGATGAAAAGTCTGGCATATACCCAATGACACTGATGCTTTAAAGCGAAACAATGCCGCTCAAAGTGTTGAACTACCGTGGTAACACGATAGCACCGTGGGAATCATGCATGCTTCTAACGGATGTGACGATCGGAGCCTAGTCGTATAGGCATCAGAATTGATACCAGTAAGATTCTGATTATGGTATACTGGACTACACTGCAATATTTTGATTTGATGACATGGGCTGGCGGATGGGGTATTCTGTTACCAATATGGGCTGGAGTGACATCTGGTCCAGACGGCTTTCAGGCTAATGCACCATCCGTCTCCGTCCCGTTAAAACCTGGCAAGCCTTGGGGAACGATCTTGGACTCGTCCCGTTGAGTTGGGGTGTAGGGGCAGTTAAGAATCTCTTCTGTTTAGCTCCCGGTCTGGCTCTGAACACAAGCTCTCATGAGGACTTGTGTCAACCCTCGCATGGCCTCCCTGCATTGCAAAGATAACCATGGGACCACAATAAGGGTAACTACACAACGAATCCAAGATAACGGCCCCAAGTTGGGACCCAACAGAATGGAATTTAATACAAATAACAACAATCTACGTAATTTTACAGGCGCTACTTCTCCAGCCGGCACCGAAGGTGCAAAGGAGACCCAGCAGGACAGCCCTTTCCTGAACCCTTTCCGGAGGGCCTCGAGGCTGCTCCACTCACCACCGCTGAAGCAGAATGGCGAGCGATCGCACTCGTCACCACCGGAGCTGCAGAGGAACAAAGTTCCTGAAAAAGAGGTTGATGAATTCACCAAACTAGGCGATAGAATTGCCGAACTCGTGGAGATGATGGGCGGAGGAAGAAGGTCCATACACCAAGCAATGCGTGATTTAGTGGCCTCTATATCGTCACTTTACCAGCAAGCCGCTAAGGATAAAGTAGCGGAACAAGAGAAAAAGGTCAGAACCAATGATAGGAGCACTCAGACGATCCTACAACAGCAGACACCTTGGGGTCCGAAGAGGCAGAGAGAAGAATTGGAGAAACCAAGGGGAACACCATCTAAGAAGACCAGGACAATCCGTCCTCGTGGACAAGTCAAGCCTGCCGCTGAGGCTAGAAGTAGTGACTCGGCAGGGAGACCAGCAACGACTTCGAACCAGACTATGGTAGTGCCTGCAGCGACAGAGAAAGACACTCAAGAGCAAAATGATTGGATCTTGAAAACTAGGAAGCGCAGAAAACCTCCAAGACCGGATGCAGTTATTATAAAGCCAACTGAGAAGCTATCCTTTGCGGACATTCTAAGGAAGGTAAGAAACGCCCCGGAACTTAAATCAGTCGGGGAGGATGTTCAGCTCGTGAAGAAGACACAAAAGGGCGAAATCCTTTTGGAATTTAGAAGATCAGCCGAGGTGGCTACGGAGACGCACCGTGCTAAGCTGAAGAACCTACTGGCAGAAGAGATAGAGGTCAGAACGATAACAGAGGAGGCCACTTTCGAATTGAGATACCTGGACGAGGTTACAACTGAGGAGGAAATAATCGCCGCATGGAAGGACCAAATCGGCGAAATACAACCGGCGGCTCTCAAGACGATCAGAAGCGTTCCAGGAGGCACTAGGACGGCGATACTTGCAATCCCCACGAAGATGGCATGCAGGGCCGAGGAAGTTGGCAAACTGCGTGTAGGGTGGACAGTTTGCCGTTTGTTGAGGAAGCTGACCCCAAGGAGATGTTACAAGTGCTTAGATTTCGGGCATGTAGCTGGAAAGTGTCGCAGCAATAGCGACTGGTCCAAACACTGCTTCAAGTGCGGTTCGCAGGGTCACCTTGCCAAGGCGTGTGGGCGCGACCCCCACTGCCTTCTCTGCAGAGGCGATCCAGACGCTGACTCGAAACATATCACCGGAGGACATAAGTGCGCACACTATCTGGCGGCACGACGGAAGCTAACAGGCGCGGGTAAATGAGAGTTCTGCAGTTGAACTTGAACCATTGCGAAGCGGCGCAGGAGCTGCTTAAGCAGACTGTACGGGAGCAGAGAATAGACTTGTCAATACTGAGCGAGCACTACAGAACATCTGGAAACCAACGTTGGATAACCAGCAAATGCAACAAGGCTTCGATATGGTCCTGTGGTAAATTCCCAGTGGGGAATGTCGACGACAGGTGGGAGAGCTTTGTGAAATGCACCGTTAATGGGGTACATTTCTTCAGCTGTTATCTTCCCCCTAGCCTTTCAATAGAAGACTTTAGACGCAGAATAGATGACATCGTTAAGGAAGCAAGGAACGTGAGACCTGTGGTAATTGCCGGGGATTTCAATGCTTGGGCTGTTGAATGGGGCTCGGCATGCACTAACACAAGAGGAGAATGCTTACTCGACGCATTTGCAACGTTGGAGGTTGTGTTACTTAATAGTGGTGACAAGGATACATTCTCGAGGAATGGACGCTGCTCAAAAATTGACCTGACATTTGTCAGCGACTCCCTGGCGTCCTCATCTACCTGGTCGGTGTCTGACATCTACACACATAGTGATCACCAGGCAATCATTTTCGAAATTCGGGAACGCTCTACGGGACACAACGTTCCTGCCGCACCGCCGAACCCTCTTTGGAAGGACTCCACCTTTGACAGGGAAACCTTCGTCCTCGCGTTGGAGGACATTCGGTTATTCGGGAACGCGAATGACAAGGCGACGGGACTTATGCGCTCCATAACGGAGGCTTGCAACGTTTCTATGGCAAGGAGGCGCCATATGTCTGGAAAGAAACACGTCTACTGGTGGAACGCGGATATAGCGGACCTAAGGCGTAAATGTAATCGCGCAACTTATATTTATTAAAAAAAACTACTCTTTTACTCTTAAGAGTACTTAGTTTATTAGGTTGAATCTTAAGACTAATATCTTACAAATATTTTACTTATAACTAAAGCTAAACAATGCAAACAAAAATGCTTACGTTGCTGTCTGGCAAAATGTGGGAACGAAAAACAAATGTGTAATTTAAACCTATTGAGTTCCCTACACTTTACCAGCCAATATAATTAGTTTAGGAAGTGGGAATGTAACTCCTCCACCCCTTGTATGAAATACTCCTGGATTTCGTCTTATTATATACTTTTATATTTATATCTTTAACAAAATTAAAGCAAATATTTTAAATTACAAAAAGCATTTTAATAAAAATACATAAAAAAAATTTTAAGGTTTTTTTTTTTTGTTTTGTTCATACATATATTACATTTATACTTCTGAATTATGTGGCTGTGCTGGCCTGTACTTTTTCATTATTCTATCAACAGCACTATTTGCAGTTTCTTTATTTTTTTGTTGTTCAATCTTTATTTTAATATTATTTCGTTTCACTATAAAAAGCAAAACGACAAAAATTACAATGACAATAATAAATAGTGTTATATTTAAACCATAAGAAACGTTTTTATGAAATTTAAGTTCTTCAATTTTTTTTACATTTTCAAAGTGATCTATAACGATATTATTATATTTTGGTCTTACATCTGATTTGTTATACAAAAAGAGATTTTGGTAAAAATATTTTTCTTGAATTAAAAATTTTGTATTTGAAAATGACTGATTGCAAAGTGTTATACTACAATTATTAAACGTTATAAAGAAATTTCCAGTCAAATTGAACTTTCTATCGTCACAAGTTTGTCTCATTGATTCAGAAAAAGCATTTTTTAAAACTATTGTTTCGTCATCAAGATCCAATACAGATGTAACATTATTAAAAATGAAATTACAACTATTATGAAAAATACAATGTTTACTTATCTTTAATTTTTTCAAAGGTACATTTTCCTGATAAGCCAGATTCATACCGTCTATTTCAACAATATATTCGTTCCCTGATTCTATTTCAAGGTTATCTTTATTCGGAATTGGCATGATAAGCTTAAGGTCCGTTTTAACATAGCTGTCCGGTATCTGTATTGCTATCATCAAAGAGTCATCATTAAAAGTCATTATTCCTACTTTAAGCATCCTCAACTTGTAAAAATCTATTTTAAATTTATCTATTTCCTGTGTCGAAAATATACTTGGATGTACAACGTTACCCCTTGCTGAAACTATGTTGTCCTGAATCTGGTCAATTTTGTGCTCCAAATTCTTAAGCTTTGCCAGTTGGTCCAAATAAATTAGTCTCTTCATGACTTTTCCAGTAGCATCGTCAATCTTCACGAAGGACGTTTCCATTTCCTTCCTATCGTTTTCTATTGCAGTTTTAAGTCGTTCGAGTGACTTATTTATGGAATTATTAATTACTATTTGCTTATTTACTGCGGTAATAGAACTATGTGAATTTCGGTCGGCAACAGAAAGATGATCAAAAATTTCCTGCCTATCCTCGTCATCCATTGTTCCGAACAACCATTTATACGCCTTTCCTCCCAAGTTAATCAAACCTCTTCGTTTTCTGTGTGACATTGGCATGATAGTTTTAATTTTGGATTCTATTAATTCGATTTCATTCTGAAGAATTCTCTCTTCCTGTAATTTCAAGCCCTCAATATTTTTCCTTATTTGGTACAATATGTTTTGTATTTCGGTAGTATTTACAATGTGGACAAGAGTAGTTGTTGTGTTAACAACGTCCACTTCCTTAGTTCTGATCTTAAGGAAACCATCATTTTCGCCCACCGCACTAATTTGAAGGGCTGCCTGATTCAGATGTATTTGTGCAATTAATATGAGTATGACTGCCATGATCTGTAAATTTAAAAGGTCGTTTAATATTGTCTGTGTGAACATTCTCTAGAGACTTTTTAACAAACTTCGGTTCTTCTTTATGTCTCAAGCTCTTATAATTTTTTACAAATCCTTCTTTCCTATTCTCTACATAGTTTTCTCTTGATTTATTCCTTTTTTGAATCACTCTGAACTTAACGTTTTTTAATCTTTCTTTTATTATGCTATGATCAATCAATTTATTTTGCACATCCAAAGGACTACATTTAATTGTGCTATGATAGCCACTGTTATAGAATTTTACTGCTTTATTCATTTGGGTGCTTATTGGCAGTTTTTCCTCCAAATTAAAGACTCTGATTTTCTCTGTGATTGTATTATTAAATCTTTCAATATCTGAATTACCGGTATGACTATTCGGTTTTGTGAAATGATATTGAATTCCCTCTTGATCGAGGAAGTTCCTTACATTTGCGTTATTGAATTCGTTGTCTAGTACAAATTTAGTAACATTTCCCTTAATGGCCAAAAATGCACGAATTTTCCCAACTAGGGTTTGACTATTTCTGTCGAGCAAATGAAATGAAACTACATGTTTTGAAAATTTGTCAATAAAGACTATGAATGAATGTTTACTGTTGACATAGGTATCAACATGAATTATTTCATTGGTGGTGGAAGGGGTTTCAGTTAATTTGAATTTATTTTTTATAGGATTTCTGTCATATTTAGCTGCGGAACAAGTTTCGCAATTATTGATTACTCTTTGAATAAATTCTTTCAAATTAGGATTATATATTTTATGTTTTATTTTTTCGAAAGTTGGAATTATACCAGCATGACCCGTTTCAAATTTATGAAACAATGCTATTTGCTTCTTTAAGTCGCTTTCCTCGACAATATCCCTGGCAAATTTAGAACATTTAACAAATTTCAATGAACTGTTTCCAGAGAATTCCTTGATAATTATCTTTTGTAAGGTGTTGTACTCATGATCATTCAATTCGGAAAATATAGCAATTTTTCCTCTAGAAATTTCTCTTCTGAGAATGTTCACGACATTTCCACCTGCACAATCATTCCTATCAATAAATATACGTTTTTTCCCGAAAACCTCCTGCATTGGAATATTTTTTTGCTCTACTAACATAATTTGTGTTTTAAAACGGTTTACCACGGTATCCAAAATTGGTATGTGATCATTAGCTTCTTCTTCCTGTGAATGGACGGTTTGGACCAATAATGAATCTTCTTCTTCATTTTCATTCATTTCGCCGGAATCATTTTCCGTTAAATGATTAATTTCATTTGTGTCGGGATTAATACGGCTCAAAAAATCGGCAACTTTGTTTAGTTCACCTTTTATATAATTAACTCGCATATTATATTCCCCCAATTGGACCAACCATCTCTGAAGACGTGGGTTGATATCCTTTCCTGTATATTTTACTTGTAACCACTTCAACGGCTGATGGTCGCACTCAAGATCAAACTCTCTTCCATAGATATACGGTCGGAAGTATTTAACACCCCAAACTATCGCCAACAATTCTTTTTCAATTGTTGAGTAGTTGGTTTCGGTTACGCTTAGAGTTCGAGAGGCATATGCAATTGGATGGCCTTCTTGTGAAAGAACGGCGCCAATGGCGAAATTGCTTGCATCGGTGGTTATTTTGAATTTTTTGGAGAAGATTGGATATCTAAGGATTGGTGCATTGGTTACAATTTCTTTTAATTTTTCAAAAGCCAAAATGTAATTAGGGTCATATGTATTAATTTTTTCGTTTTTTCTAAGTGCTTTTGTCAAGGGACTTGCGATTTTCGCATAATCCTTAATGAATTTTCTGTAGAATCCTGTCATTCCCAGAAAAGATTTAATTTGTTTTGTAGTTTTTGGAAGTTGCAAATTCTGAATTATTTTAATTTTTTCAGGGTTTGGCTTAATGCCTTTATTGGTCAGTACGTGACCTAAAAATTGCGTCTCTTTCTTCAGAAAGTCGCATTTATCTACCTGAATTTTTAATTGGGCCATTCTTAATGTCTTGAAAATTGATCTTAAAGAATTTATGTGTTCTTCCAGGGATGTACTGAACACCAATATGTCATCCATATAGACGACACAAGTTTTGTTAATTTGTTCACGAAGAACTGAATTCATCAGCCTTTGAAAGGTTGATGGCGCATTCTTCAAGCCGAATGGCATACGAATGAATTCGTAATGTCCAAAAGGCGTTGAAAAGGCTGTTTTCTTTCGATCTTCTTCTCTTACCAAAATTTGGTGAAACCCTTTGGCAAGATCTAGTGTTGTAAAATATTGGGATTTCCCCAATTTATCAAGAATACCATTTAAGTTTGGTATGGGAAACTTATCATCGACTGTGTTTTCGTTAAGTTTTCTGTAATCTATGACGATTCTCCATTTTTGTACTCCAGAATTATCTCGTTTCTTTGGTACAACCCATAATGGACTGTTATAAGGAGAATTACTTTCTCTTATAATATTTTGCTTAAGCATGTCTTTTATCTGTCTTTGGATTTCATTCTCATGAATTTGTGGATACCGATAAATTTTTGAATACAAAGGTTTATCTGTAGTAGTAATTATTTCATGACAGATTTCAGTTGTTGCGGACAAAGTATCTCCCTCAACAAAAAACAAATCCTTAAATTCATTTAGTAAGCCTTTAATGGATTCATGCTCCTGTTTGCTTAAATCATTCATCTGGAACTTGCCTTGTATGTCTTCATTCTTAATATACTGAAGACTTGTAATCATGTCAAATGCCAATGGGTAAGCATTTTCTTCAAAAAATATTTTATTATCGAATATTTCCAAATAATTTTGGTCTAGATTTATTTTCGCCTTGAAAGGTACCAGAAAATTTTGACCCAGTATAGCATCATAATTTTCATTTTTAAAGTCAACTATTTTCCATGAAAGTGTACCCCTAGCAAGAAATTGTGAAGGCATTGGGGTAACAACGAAATGTTTTACTTCGTTGAAACCGTTAAGGCTTTTTATATAGACAGGTTCTTTTAGATTCTGTCTTTCATATAGAAAAAATGTGTTTGGTTTTACTACACTTGTATTTGCCCCAGTATCTATTAGGCATTTGAAATTTTGTTTGCCTATGGACAAAACAACTACGGGTAATTTGAATTTCGAGGCAGTTCTAAAAAATTTGCCTCATCGTTGTAAGCAACCTTTTCAGCCTCCTGTAAGGTATCAACCTCCATATATTTTGAGTCATGAGACCTCTGTGAACCCAAGTTAGTATCAACACTCATATGTGATAAACGTGTTTGCGACGAAACAGGTTTATTCCTATTATAAATAAAGGAATTTTGAGGCTGATTACAAGAACCCTGAGGCTGTTCATTATTTCGTTTGCTGAAATTTTGCGGTTGAACAGAGTTAAAATTGCGATTATTGTAATTGTTATAATTACGAAAATGTTGGGATTCTGTTCTGCCATAACTTTTTGCTTTTGTGTTACCTTCATTGAACTTCTGAGGTTTGTTTACTTGGTTTCTAAATGTGCTATTACCATTGACAAAGCCCTTGTTTTTCAAGTTAGATCTATGATCAAATGCTATTGCCCTAATGTCGTGTAATAATTTAAGTCTTGTATACTTCAAAATTATGCCAGATAAAGTTTCATGCTCTCCTATGTGTGCTCTAATAGGTCCATCTATTTTTTCCAACAATATATCCACTAAGTCCCTATCAACATTCTCGGGCTTATATATACCTGGCTTAAGTGGATCTCCTAAAAATATGTCGTTTATTTCAAATTTAGCCTCTTCAAATACCCTAAACAATTCACTTAAATTTCCTACTCTTACCGTTCTGCAGTAGTTAAAAACCTCCGCATACGTCCTTTCCGGCCGGTACTGTTGCAGCATCCTTGTTTTGATTTCCTCCCATGAGGCATTGTTCTGCAGCTCTCTCACCCCTTTACCAGCCTTTCCAAAGATTTTCTCGTTCGCAACAATTCCGATGCAGAATCTAGCTAAACTCTCGTTGTTGCCGCAAAGAGTGAGGTTTGTCTCGACGGACTGTATAAACGCCCTTGGGTTATGCCTTTCGTCAAGAGGTCTTAGTCTCCGGAACTGCTCTATGACGTCCTTTGGCGCCATGTCAAACCTGTACCCGTTGAACTGTTGCTGTTGAACTTGTTGTTGTTGAGCCTGTTGGTGTATTTGCAGTTGTTCCTGTAACTGCTGTTGTTGGTGTACTTGTTGTTGAGCCTGTTGCTGTTGTGACTGCTGTTGTTGGTGTACTTGTTGTTGTTGAGCCTGTTGCTCTTGTAACTGACGTAACTGCTGTTGCATTTGCAGCTGTTGTTCTTGCAACTGATTTTGCTGCTGTATAATTTTCTGCTCCTGAAGCCGCAGGACCGCCTCTAACTCGGCAATCTTTTCCTGCCCTGACCCGTCTACTTTCTGTAGGTCCCTGTTCACATCAAATCTACTCATAGTTTTTTTATTTCACTAAACACTGTCTTTGTTTGTAATGTTATTTTTTTTTAATATTTTCTTTTCGTAATTAAAAGATTATTTTTTTTTGTTTAACTATTAAAATTTTAATTTTTAAGTTCTGTTGCTTAAAAAAATAAGGCCAACTTTAATTTTTTTTTTCTTTTTCACTAAGCACTTTGTCTTTGTTAGTAATAATAGTTATTCTTTTAAATATTTTCTTTTCTTTATTAAAATATTTTTCTTTGTTTTTTTTACTTTTAAAATTTAATAATTTTAATTATTAAGTTCTGTTTACAAAACTGATTTTTTTTGTTTGTAATGATATTCTTTTAAATAGTTTCTTTTCTTAAAGATTTTTGTTTTTTAACTTTCAAAATTTTATAATTTTAATTATTCTGTTCGCAAAACCGACTGCGCCACTTATATTTATTAAAAAAAACTACTCTTTTACTCTTAAGAGTACTTAGTTTATTAGGTTGAATCTTAAGACTAATATCTTACAAATATTTTACTTATAACTAAAGCTAAACAATGCAAACAAAAATGCTTACGTTGCTGTCTGGCAAAATGTGGGAACGAAAAACAAATGTGTAATTTAAACCTATTGAGTTCCCTACACTTTACCAGCCAATATAATTAGTTTAGGAAGTGGGAATGTAACTCGCACGGCGGCTTTTCCAAAGGGCCAGAGGCCGTGATGAATTTGCTGAACTACGGGAAATGTATAGAAGGTGTAGGGCCAGCCTTAATGGGGCCATTGCATACAGCAAGAGAAGATGCTACAAGGAAATGTGCGCCGATGTGGACGAGAATCCCTGGGGAACTGGATATAAGGTGGTGATGAGAAAGCTGAACTGCTTCCGACCACCAGCAACGACGTGTGCTCTTGAGCTGCAATCAATCGTCAGGAGCCTTTTTCCGCAGAAGGCCGAGATTACGTACTCCGTGCGAGACATGAGGTCTCCAGAGGAAATCGCCGAAGTCAGCAGCCAGGAATTTGAGGCGGCCTGCAAGGAGATGAAACTAAATAAGGCACCGGGGATTGACGGGATCCCAAACATCGTTCTTAAAGCAGCCATTGAGAGTAATACTGAGCTGTTTAGGCAAGTTTTTAATGCTTGTATCCAGGAGAGAACGTTCCCTAGGATATGGAAAAGGCAGAGGCTGGTTCTCATTCCGAAGGGTAACAACGCACAGGATGCCTCGGGATACCGCCCGCTCTGTATGATAGACACAGCCGGGAAACTTTTGGAGAGGATAATCTGTAGGAGACTAGAAGCATTTCTAGAGGGAGAAGGCCTGTCGGATCGCCAATTTGGCTTCCGGAAAGCACGTTCCACCTTGGACGCAATAGAGACAGTAGTGACAGTGGCAAAGGACGCCATCAGCGGTGAGCGTTGGCTGGAGGGCGATAAGGAGTATTGCGCTATCATCACCTTGGACGTCAAGAATGCATTCAACTCTGCGGATTGGGATGCCACGTTAGCTGCCCTGGATGAAAAGGGCGTACCGAACTACTTAGTGGAACTCATTAAGGACTATTTTAAGGATAGAGTACTCATATACGACACGAACGACGGCAGAAAGTCATACGCGGTGACTGCGGGCGTCCCACAGGGTTCCGTCCTGGGCCCTATATTGTGGAACGTCATGTATGACGGTGTACTGAGGCTTAGACTCCCTAGAGGTGCACAGATCATTGGATTTGCGGACGATATTGCCCTGGTGATAAGAGGAAAACATCTAGACGAATTGGTGAGAACGTGTAACACTGCGGTGGGCACGGTCAGAAGCTGGATAACAGAAAAAGGTCTCAAACTTGCTGACCACAAAACAGATGTCCTACTTGTAAGCAGTAGAAAGAGGATTGAATTTATTACCATAACGGTGGGTGACCAGCGCATAACATCAAAGCAGGCGATTAAATACTTGGGAGTGATGATTGATAACAGGCTCACGTTTAAGGAACACTTGACGTACATCGGTGAGAAATGTGCGGCGACGACATGTGCACTTGCCCGATTAATGCCTAACCTAGGAGGCCCGAAACAGGAGAGAAGACGGCTACTGATGAAGGTAGTGACATCGGTCGCCATATATGCAGCCCCTATATGGGCCGAGGCTATGGATAGGAGGACCTATAGAGCAGGAATTGAAACGGCCCACAGGAGGTCAGCTCTCAGGGTAATCTCCGCCTTCCGGACGGTGTCTACTGATGCAGCACTAGTGATAGCGGGAATGATGCCCCTGAAACTAGTAGTAGGCGTAGAGAAGAGGAAACAGGATGCAAGGAGGGGGACGAATCTTTTAAACCCCGTGCAAATAGTTGACGATGCCATGGATAGATGGCAACAAGACTGGTCCAATTCCAGCAAAGGAAGATGGACCTACAGACTCATCCCAAGTATAGGCGAATGGACCAAAAGGAAACACGGCCAGGTGAACTTCCACCTGACACAGTTGCTAACGGGCCACGGATGTTATAGAGCATATCTCTATAAGTATGGACACGACGTAGATGAAGCATGCCCAGAATGCCGTAATGAGAAGGAGACGGCGGAGCATGTTTTCTTTACCTGCCCGCGGTACGACGATCAACGAATTTGCCTGGTGAGGACATTAGGATCCCAGGTAACACCCGATAATGTGGTTAGGCTAATGCTAACCTCAAGTGATAACTGGAACGCAGTATGTGTTTTCGCGAGGAGGGTTTTGATGCGGCAAAGATTGGCTGAGAGAGCAAGATCAGCAGAATCAGAAGGCAGCACTCGCTGAATCTCCACCCCCCCGAAGTAATACTTGATTGTGGTCCCGGGGGGGGCAAATGGTTGAAAGTGTGACGAACGAGGTTGGGTTTAGTACGCAGGCGCTTAGCAAGCCGAGAGTAAGTCTTGCGGCGAATCGTGCACATTGGTAGGCCGGGCTACCAATGTCTTTTGAAGATTCCCAACCTTTAGCTCGTAAAGCTATAAAAAAAAAAAAAAAAAACACAGTGGAGTATCTACAATAAGTATAACGAATCCCTGCAATAGCATTTACAGTTGCACATGAACAATCATTTACGTTTAACAAGTTGTCTGCATGTGCATGTTGGCTTGCAATATACAAACAACAACAGCAACATGATTTTATTTTATTTTCATTTCCTTTTGTGTATGCTTCATTGTATGCGGAGAGTGTGTGTGGTTTTTGTGTATTTTTCTCTTCTCTGAGTCCTTCATTGTCCGCACTTTACTCACGTGTTTGGTATTGTCTGCCTTTATTTTCGTATATGTTTTTCGAGAATGCAAGAGTATTATTATTATGTATGTGTGCGTGTGTATGTGGCTGAACACGAACGTGCTTCTAAAGGCGATATCATCTATATTCGAAGCTTTGTAAAAGGATTATGAGTGCATAACAGCAGCAGCATCATAATCAGCAACAAGCAATGGCAGCAACAAAAAAGTGACTGCCATAGTAACAATCCTTTAAAAAGTACGCACACTGAAGCACAACCGTCTATATACACACACATATACATACAATATTTATTGCTGACATTACTAACATGTACCTAACATTGTGCACAGTTTAACACAAATATAGTCTAAAACAAAAATGTATTCACAATTAAAATGGGAACTGGACAGAAGCGACTTCGAGCTCCGCTAAAATCAAGCCATAGGCAAATATCGGCAAATGAAATGAACGATTGTTCCTTCTTCCTGAAACGATCTAAAACCACAAGAGGAGTCATTTGCATAACCGAAGTCTTGCCATGTGTGGTGGATACGGTGACAGATAGGACCCTACGATCAGTATCATTGTTTTATTGGTATATTTTGTAGCCAATATCATCTAGATAAGTCCAACAGTGAAGCAAGGTTTTTTTCCAACAGTTTATCTAATGGACAGCCGAAAGGAAATAAGACGTGGATTGATATTCGATAGTAGTGTACTCGCAGTAGTATCTAGTTTAGACCTTTAAAATTACATAATATAAAATTGTTAATACTTAGTGATGCCTTACACCAGATTAGTTCCAGACCCTAATTTGTATCAATCCATCTTATCCTGAAACACATTACAGAACTCACTGAGGAGCAAAGAGATCCTAAGATCAAGCTCTTCAGAGAAATTCACAAACAAATTGTTTGTCTAGACCAAGGTTCTCTACCTGGAATTTTAATGTCATCCTATTAAGAGCAGATTCGGAAAATGTATCGTCAATTTCTGGCAGTCCTCAGATAAAATAGAGATTAAAAGAATTAAGTCGTATTGTCATGTTATCAGACAAGTAATCTGGATAGAAGCCAAGAAGCATAACATAAAGGGCTTTTGTAGAATGAGGACGATACAGAAAAATTTCCTTACTTTTATTAGAGAGTCTCTTGAATTTTTTTTACTGAGGGCAGCTCCATGAAGAAGATAATGTTTTTTATTATTTTTGTTACTCACTGTACAATATACTGAATGTGTAAGAATTTTATTATTTTTTTTATTTTTTTTTTTATTTTTTTTTTTTTATTAAAGACCACTTTATAGGAATACTCTCGAAGTATGTAACTGGATCCGTTGAGTATTTTATTTAAATATTTTAAGAGTTGGTTTGACAGAAAACAATTTGTGGTCGTTTTCACTTCTTAACACACTACTGGTCTACTTATATCTGACAGCAGCAACTGCAATGCAAGCAATTGTGTTTGGCCGATTGTTGTGCCATTGTTGCAAATGGTTTCAAGTGGGAAGGGAGGGAAAATAACGGCTGATTATACAATATTTATAGTCGTTATTGTTCAAGATATGGAAAGTAAATCATGTATTGGAGAAACATTAGGAAAAAAAAACAACAAAATCTACATACTTTACTCTAGTGTGACTCTACACATAGACTAAAGCTTCCAAGTTACGAATTCTGTTCGAAAATTTATTTCGACGTAGTAGGTTGAAAAAGTTGAAAGTTATCTGTGCGGAATACAAATTGAGGACATGAGGTGAACGCTGGCTTAGAATGAAACTCATTTTCATCATGGTGGGTATGGTTATAAGAAAATTGCTGTATATGGGGTTCAGAAATCCCATTAGTGGTCTTACAGCGACCAATGTCGTCATTAGAAGTGAGTGCTTGGTGTGGCTTGTGGAGCGGAGGTATCATTGGACGATGTTTGGTTTCAACAGGATGGTGCAACTTGCCACACATCCCATGCCATACTCGATTTATTGCGCCAAACGTTTGATGACAAATTAATTAGCCGAAATGGTGATATCAATTGACCGCAAAGAAGCTGAGATTTAACACCTTTAGACTACTTTGAGTGGAGTGCCGTTAAAAAGTGTTTTGCCGACAAACCAGAGAAAATTTAGTATTTGACGGCCAACATTCGTGATGGTATTACTGAGATACGACCCCATACATTCGAAAAAGTGCACTACAATTGGTCCGATCGCCGCGGCAGCCATATGAATGAAACAATATTTCATTTCTAACCGAAACTATTGCATTTCACGACAGAGGAATAAATTTGGCAAAATTTGCAGTTTTAAATTTAAACTTTTAAATGGCCCACCATTTACAATATCTAGATGACTGTTAGCAAAACGTATTTATTCCATTAACAATATTTAAATGCTTATCAATTCCGCATTAAGTAGGCTTTTAAAACCTACACATTTTGATTAAAATATACCGTGAAAATTAAGAATGTCACCACCAACAACAACTAGATCAAGATTAATATTCTGTAATTAAAAATATTTTTAAGTCTTTTACTTGGCTTCCATCTTTGAAAATCACCAATTAAACCAAGTAAAGGAAGCCATACATCCACACTTAAATATTTGTAATTGTTTCTTGTATTCTATCCATGTCTGCAACAGACATGCTGTTTATGTCTGATAGTCCTAACTTCCCATCTTTGGCGACATAAACAGGATTGTTTAATCGATGGAAAACTGGCAACAGAGGGCGCTGCGGTATAAAATAAAGCTTTTATACTTAGTCTTAGTGTTGTTGTTTTTAGAATTAAATTTTTGTTTTGTTTTATTAATATTCATTCTTTTCATTCGCTTTTGTAACATCCACAAGGATGCAACCTAATTTCTCTAAATTTTCGTAAAATTGATCATTTGTTTTAATATTTTGTGCTGATTTGTTTAAAAAAGATTATATAATTTTGTGCCACAAATGTTAACTAATTTTGATATAAATAATAAATTTGTGAGAAGAAAACCAATAAAAAAAAAAATGGAAATTAAAATTTGTAAAAATATAAAAAAAACAGTGAATGTGTTTTATTAAAGAATAAGAGACAAGAGGAAAGTGTTTGTTTTTTTGTGTGATTATTTAGAGTTTTGGATATCTTCTAATTTTTGGTTTTTTTCTAGTGTTCGTTGTGTTGGAGCAACAGTTTTGTATTTTTTGTTGTGTTACTCCCCCATATACAGTCCACGGAATTAACACATGCGTAAATTTATTTTTAAAACAAATTAACATGAATTATTTTTATATGTA
This sequence comes from Sarcophaga rosellei, assembly GCA_930367235.1. Classification (NCBI taxonomy): domain Eukaryota; kingdom Metazoa; phylum Arthropoda; class Insecta; order Diptera; family Sarcophagidae; genus Sarcophaga; species Sarcophaga rosellei. The sequence goes on from OV884019.1 coordinate 36,293,512, forward strand.
AAATGGCTTTCATTTTTCACCCACATACTCAGACACTTACAAATGGAAACAAAATATAAAAGAGAACCAGAATGAATCGCAAATACTTCATTACAAGTTACAACATCATGTAAATAAATTTACACACTGAGAAACCTAATAAGCAGAATGATACGCTGATTTTTAATAATGAAGGCGGCTGTTAAAAATAGAGGGAAAGAAAAAACCGGAGAAGGGCAGGGAATAATAGAAAGAAGAAGAATAATAATTTTAATTAAAATAAATATGCAGACTAAGAAACGTTGACAAAGCATCGTTAGGCTTTAAATATTACTAACATGAGCAGAGTAGCACATTATGTCAACAACAGCAACATATTTAAGGCAATATTACAGAGCGAGTAAAAAAGTAATGTAAAAAGTACTATGGTTGTCAGCTTTATCAACCCAAAGTGTCTCTGGCCTATTTGACAGAAAGGCAAACCATAATAGGCGTACTACGTTAGGGAAAGAGAAGACGCCCTGTGAAATATTTTTTAAGTTGAAAAGTTAAATTTAATAATGTCCTTAAGCACTGTCAAAGTATATAAATCACAGGCACAAGCATTGCCATGCATACGTCATAATGATCATAAAATACTAATGCAGCTTAAAGGAAAATCTACGTACTCAACATATTAAATGCTACGATTAATTTGTTGCTCGATAAACATTTCAGTGACAATTGCAGCCAATTAATTACGAATTTTTCCAACAAAACGTAATTTGTTTCACTTTTTTTTGTCTGAATATGTGTGATAATTTCATATATGCGTTCGGGGACCTACAGTTTAAAATCGATTCCGAACAACAGATTCTTGAGAAACTTTTTCATGTCAATTTTTATTTACTCTCCGAGTTTTTTCCAAAAATATGCTGAGAGGAAGTCACCGAAGAAATATTTTATTATATTTCGTTTTGTTGGAGAAGCTTGATCTGAGATTTGAACCTTAGCCACACGCCTAATAGGTCAACACACTACCTACATGACTACGGCGACTATGTTCTATGTACTACTACTACGTTGGTGTTGAACGCTAAATAGCGTGAAAATAACTAACTGAACACGATGAACTAATTTTTAATATCAAGTGAAAGGGCAAGATACTACAAAATCGTAAATTTTTGGATGACAATATTGCGATCTTTAGGTCGAAGTCGTAGCTTTAATCAACAAAGCTGACTTGATCACGCATATGTAGCTGCCCATTGTGACTCCTAAAGTAAGCTCTTTACCTACACCGCCGAATTCCATTGTGATCTTTACTGGTAACAAAATCTGTCATCACACATGGCTAGAGAATAGAATGGAAACATGCAGATATCTGAACCATTCAATGTAATCAAAATTGTAATCTTAGTTTCGCAGTGATAACGAGTTTTTTCTTTTTCACTGTAAAGGCGCAGACCGCTTATAAAAGTATTTGGTCAGGTTTTCACAAGAATGGCAAAAAAAAACAAGTTCCAAATGCACTGGTTTTACTTACTTAAACGTATAGAATGCGTTCTAAAATCCCTTAGTGACTCTTTTTTTACTTAAAATTATGGAATGAGCTCCGCATTTCTCAGTGCCTCTGTTTTTATCGCTTTTAATTCCATTAATGGACTTGGCCAGTATTAAAGCACCTTTTTTCATTCCTTCTTTTATATCGAATCTTTCTTTCTAATCAAAGTCTTTTAATTGCTTTCGTTACAACCACGACATACATTTTTGCATCTTTCAACGTTAACGAACATGGATTATTCTAATTTGCAGTCAAAAACTTTAACCAGTATTCCTTAATGGATCCTGTTACTTAACTTTGATGGCGTTGATCTTTAAATCACTCATGAGCAATCGCTGCATATAAAAAATTTCCAATTAAATAAACGCCTTTTTGAATCATACAAAGCCTAACATTTTTCTTTGTTTATTTACTTTGACGCTGCAGGTTCACACCCTCATCAAGATTTATTCCCGTTGTTTCTGCGATAAACAAAGAAATTCAATTTTGCTGTGATACCATCCTCTAAGATTCGTTTTTTTTTTTGTTTCTTCCTTTCTCCTCTCAACAATATTTCAGATTAGATTTTCTGTTTTCATAGCCTAGGTTGTTGTTGTTGTTTATACATTATTAGCATTTTAATTTCATATTCATGTACCGCCTCATGAATATGTGATATAAGACGAGTATAAAAGCATTTGAAGGGAGGATAACTGTACCACTCCTACTTTATCCACCGCGACTACCTCTGTTTAAATGAATAGTTTCCCCAGTATGTCTTTGAGCAGCATACATAGTACATACATAGGTATATATAAATATGGAAAATAGTGTAATATTTGTGTGCGTGTATTTGTAGATTGTATGTGGTAAATTTACAAAAAAATAAAGTTTCTCATGTGGCTCATTTTACCCACATGTTTTTATCATAAATTTACTTTGTCATGCTTTATAGTAATAATGATTCCAATATTCACAACCAAACAGGATAGGAAGAGAGTGTAGCAAACAGATTTACAATAATAAACAACACTATTGTATAATGAATTTACACAAGCATATATACATTCAAAAACATACTCACATACACTGGAGTATACTTATAATATGTACAGTGGGTACTAAAAAGAAGTAATAAGTTTTGTTAGAATTAACTGCAGCTGCATCAGAAACTTTTTAATTTAATTTTAAACGATTGTTATCGTATTCTTAAATCCTTTAGAAGCAATGTAAGTTGTTGTATTTTTTAATTTTTTTTTTTTGTTACGCACTGTACCTATATGTTTTTCTTTGAACATGTACAAAGCAACTGTTCTCCTTATTTAGTGGTTTTGATTTCGCAGCACTATTTAATAAAAAAAAAATGATTTTCTCATCAGCACAAAAATATTTGGTTTGTCACTTCTATTATTTACACAAAGCCCTCATGTTTATACGCTTCATATCACACGATATAGTTTAGCTTGCACAGCTTCAATGGGACTCTGTAATATTTTTTTTTTATATGAGCAGATTAAATAATTTCTTGTCATATTTTAGCATAAAACGCAAAAACGGCACAATACAACCAACCAGTTTGGCTAACCAGTTGTGACAATAACCACATCTCATTAGTATTACAATGCGTTAAAATTTTTTCGTACAGCTTTTATCATATTTGCTTATCACACATTTTTTTTCACTTCTGTGGTTATGAATAAACACGCAGGCTTTATTTTTTCTTTTTTATATTTTTTGGTGAATTTAGTCCTGCAGGACATGATGATTTTGTAAAAACCTTTGTGTTAAGCCTTCCCTCTCTTACATTTTTTTTCTCTTTACAAACACAATGTGTTTGTGTTTATGCAGTGAGCGTAGGAAATCCAATGAATGCCGAGTAACTGATGTGTGTCTAGAAATGTTTGCATGGACACCTGTTGTTGGCCTTTTTCTCTCTCTCTCTCTTTTAGTTTAGGTTTCTTTTGTGTGTAGTACTAAATAAATGCTCAACTTTATTTCGTTTTAAATTTAAATGCTGAGCAATATTATACTAAACAGTATATTTCATTTGCTTGATTTTGTTGTTGCCAAAAGCACAAATTTTTAAGGAATTTTTATTCACTGAAAGTGCTTAAAAGTAAACACCAGTCTTTAGCCCTGCTGTTAGGTTTGGACCATTTTGGTCAAATTCTTTTTTTATGTGGTGTGGTGAGGGATTTGCTCTCCATTGCATTTTGTTCTTCGCAATGTATTTCTCCTTATTATACCTCTATTTTTAATAAATACAAAGTGGACCGAAATGGTCCTTTACCTAAGATTCGAAAGTTTCTTTAGCCTAACAGCAGGGTTAAATTGCAATAAAAGGACTTTTAAAGACTGGCGTTAATTTAACCCCTAATACTAGAACTCAGTGCCACAGAAAAATTTTGATAAAACTACAGCGTTAATGTAATTTCACTGTCTTCCTCTTAACTTTATTATCATTCATCTTTAATCTTTTAAAGTTGCTGTTGCAAGTATTCTAACAACTCAACATCTCCATCTAAAGTGGCACTACTTCAATCTATGTATTTATTCAACACATTAATATTCACTCGATATGCTCGATACTTTGTAAACTTTTTCATTTCCTGTTTAAGATTTTTACGTTGCGACGCGTGATAGAACATTTAGAACAGTTGCAGTTGATTTGCTTTTTTCGCTTTTGCGCTTCTTCCAATTCGTCCTTTTTTCTGATTTTTTTTTTCAGTGAAAAAAACTGTTCATTCACTGTTACCATCAACTCCTCAGTACTATGCAAATGGCAATACGAATGGAAAAAAACATTCAATTTGTCGAAATGCTGTTTCAATGTTCTCTAAGCCAAGTTGAAACCTAAACGCAGGAAATAATGATATTGCATGGAAGAGAACGTGCTTTTAGCCACATGTTCTCGCACAACTCGTACGTTAAACGTATTTTAACAGGATTTACAGCCAATTCAAATGGGTGGGCATACTAAGCATTTCTTACTGTTGGAAGTGTAACTTAAAAAATTTGTTCGGTTTTTTCTTTTCTTTTCGAAATTATGAAAACGATATAATTTATCTTTCAACTGCTTGCATTGAATAACTGAAATATTTGTTAAAATTAGTCCTGTTGCCAGTGTGATAAAATCTTTTCAAAGAGAAAATATCGCTCCGAGTTGACTTTATCAGATTATGAGGAGTATAAATTAATTTCTTTTTCATTTCTTGTTCTCTCTGCAAAGAGTTCGTGTTTTAATTTAGCAAAGTTATAAAGTTTAATATAAATTCCATGAATATTTATGGTTAAAAGAAAGGTAAGGAGAGAGACAAAGAGGAGAGAGACAGAGTGTTTAAATGGGTTAAAAGATAATAAATCTTTGCAAAGAAAAAGCATGTTTAACAATGATTCACAATTTAAAGCTCATAACGAGTGTAACATATTTATTAATGATAATTGCTTACAGAGTTTCTCAATATTCATAAATGAGGCAAAAGGTATAAAATTAAAATTTTTACTAAATTCGTAAAACTTATTGATAGATTGTACGTATCTTTTGTATCTAAATATGGAACACTGCAGAGTAGAATGATAGAAAGTGGCGAAAGCTTTCGTCAGGATTGTGGCATGAGTGGAGAACGAGCCATTGATAATAACTGGAGGCTGGCGCAGAGCAGCGTATTGGCTTATTAAACATGCGGTTTAAACCCCAACCCAGACATCTTCGGCGACTTTCTATCAACAGTTTTCCGGAAAAAACTCTAAAATTGGCACGAAGAGTTCCTCAAAAAATCTGTCGATCGGAGTCAACTTTAAACTGTGGGTCCCACTACCAATGGATAGAATTAACACGCGCAATGCATGTGTGCTGTGAGAAATTACGTCATAATCCTGACTGAAGGATTGTAATGGCTAATTAAATAAGTAAAGTAAAGATTGTAAAGATGGGTTTTAAGAAATGCTAAACGTACATGCTTCTGGTTCATAGCTTTTTCAAATTTACTAAGATGTTGCAGAGCGTAACGTTTACAGTAGATCTGAACTGGCTTGATTACAATCGCTAAGAGTGTTTCATTTGGATTTTCAGTACATAAAAGACTAGTGATATGCGGCTTGGCATTGCCAAAAATGATAGGAAGTACTTTTAACGACGAATAGACTAACAAACGAGCAATGCTTGCAAATCATTGAATCATCACTTTGTGAGGAGTATCAAGGAGTCTACCGAGGATAACAAACAATAATACACAGACGTTTGCTAAGGAACTATTATGAATTTTAGGATGTAACAATCGATACAAAGAACAGGCTATTCAAACTCTTGTTACTAATTTTCGCACCTTTAATGAATACGTCTCGAGGAATATATTGCTACTGTAGCAGTCAGTGTCAATAAAGATCATGACATTACAAGTTGTATTGTTTATCAACAATAGGACATCGAATACACAGAATATGTTTTATAATAGTTTTAGTGTGAAATCGTGCAAAATGCAGCTGCCACAAGAACTGTCTGTTTAGTGAATGGACAGGCAATGTTAGTCTCAGACAGTTTTATCAAGAATTCATCCACAGTCCAGATCCACATTAGTGATGAAGGATCCCCACTATGCAGAAAACTTCTGCCCGAATATAATTAATTCATTTCTTGCAGATCATTTCCTGCTACCGCAGATAATTTATAAAAACTCTGTTATGTGAGTTAATTTTGTACATGAGTGGCGCAACCTACAGTTTAAAGTTGACTCCAAACAATAGAGTTTTGAGCAGCTTTTCATGACAATTTTATTTACTCTCACAGTTTTTGGCAGAAATCTGTTGAGAGAAAATCGGAGAAGAAATATTTTTTCAAATTCCTTTTTTCTGGAGATGTCTGACCTGTGATTTGAACCGTGGCCACACATCTAGAAAGCCAACACACAATCTACCATATTTTAGGATGTGAAAAAAGTTCCTCTAAGCGGCTTAGTAATTCTATCTATTTCCGGTAGCCTCCTGCTGTAGAAGGTTCTCATGGCCCATTTTATCCTCTCCCCGATGCAGATATAAATTACAACCTGTACGGTTTCTAGAATTATCTGCCCCACTATTTCGCTGCTTGCTGATATAATTCGCATTTCCTGAGAAGTATGTTCGCAGTAGCTGTTTTGCTGTATCCATTTCGTTGTCTGTATAGCTACCATCTTCTTTCTAGAAGACATCATGTTCTCGGATTCTTTTTATGCAAGACCGAACCAATTTCTGTCACTATAGCCGAGTCAGTGTAGTTAAGTTCTTTAAAAATAATCTCGCAACACCAGTCTGTATATTCAAGTTCTTGCAAGACTCACTCGAAACACCTTGAACATATTTTGTTGCTCTATTAATATTTTAATAGAAGTGTCATTGTTGCACAATAAAATATTAAACCCCAACCGACAACCATCGTATCACTTTTACATTACATTTTCTAAGCTCTCAACATCTGCCTTTATTCTCACATTAATCAAATTTAAATTGTGCTCTCAATTCGTAAACTATACACTCCATTAAATACCAGCATAAAATCACTTAATAATCAATAAAAGCAAAAGAAAACTTACTAATCTGTGCTATTCATAGAAATGGAAAATTTCTCGCAATTTTTATTTACAAGAAATTTCCGAAATATACAAACAAATATCAAAAGAAAGTAAAAACCTTCTTAGCTATACTCCTGTCTCCCTCTCCTTCTCTATTCTTAATGTTTCGCAAACAATTTATTTCTTTCTAACACTTCCACCAATAGCAACAACAACGAAAATTTATTGCAATAGTTTGAAAAGCAACAACAACAACAACAACAATCACTGCAACGAAAAACAATTTGTGCGTCAAAATTTTGGTGGCATTGTTCACGAACACAAAAACTTCATGTAAAAGGGTATGAACTTATAGAGAACAGAAAGGAAAAACAGGCGAAGAGAGAGAGAGAGAGAGAGAGAGAGAGACGCACAAACTTTATCATAAAGTATAAAATCGCAAATAAAATCATTTGTCTAGCAATTTTACAATTTTTCTTCGTTTACTTTTTTTACGTGAGTTTTTCTTTATGGCTCTTACTTGTTTATCGGCATTTTAGGCAATTTTTTGTTTTACTTTTCCTTCTTTTTTATTCTATTATTTTTTCAAGTTTTTTGACTGTACTTTCTTATATATTGACATACACACACATACTCTCATTCGTAGGCTTTACTTATAAAAGAAAAATTCATTCATGTTGTCGTAGAATTTGTGTGCCCCTAAAAGTATGCACTGCTATGTGTAGCTTACCAAAATTGAAAGGACTTTGGTAATTAATCTGTTTTCGGCTGTTCTGTATTTTCTTCATAGTTTTACTACAATTGTTTGGTGGCTGAAATTGAAAAAGACACACAGAAGATAAGACAGGAAATAGGAAAAGTTGTTTCTCTTGTATTTTATGCTTAAATAATGGTGGCTATTCAAGAAGAAAAGGATTGAGAGCCAAAATTATAGCAAAAATTTAAGTTTTTGGTTGTTAACAACAATAACTTTTAAATGAGTAGAAGAAAATGTTCGTGCAGAATATAAAGGAATTAAGTCATTAGGAAATATTTTTTTTTAATTCTTGACAGAAACTTATGCTTCTAAATTAAGTGTTATCAGCTAGGAGATACTAGAATAAATAGGTATTATCAGTTTGTCTAACACTATAAGTTACTAAATAGAATGGTAGGATCAAGACGAGAGGCTTACAAGACGTACATATATACAGTGGTGGCCACGAATTTAAGACACGACATATGACTGAATTATTTGTGATAATTTTTACATTTTATCGAAAAAATTATGGGTCCATGATATTTTTTTTTAAGATTTTTGTAATGTTATGAAGAAAAATTAATAATATTTTCTTACCTATATTCGGTTAAGAATTTTTATTTACATATTATATACATAAACACAAATTTTATCCTGGTCACGAATTTAAGACATAGGCATAATATAACACTATTCTCTAAATTCAGCTCAGCTTCATAAAAAAAATCCTAGTATTTAGTGGGAAATCCTTTATTTTTGATCACAGCAGCACATCTCCTGGGTAAACTTTCGACTTATGCCACATAACGTTGCTTTGGAATTACATACCAACCATGTTCCTCAACATCATTTTACAAGTTCTCAATTGGAGTGAGGTCCGGGGATTGAGCTGGCCACTTAAGAACAATTATATCGTTTTCCTCTAAGCAACTCTTCACTAGACGTGAAATGTGCTTAGGGTCATTATCATGCATAAATTTCTATATTAGAGGCATGTTGTCTTCAGTTAATGATATCATTGTGTCTGTTATAATATTTTTGTAAACATGCTGGTCCATTTTAGAAGTTATATTGTAAATGGGACCTTCACCATGCCAGGAAAATGCTACCCTCACCATCACATTTCCACACCATGTTGTTTTTAGGGTGTACTTTGGATGATGCTCCAGGTTTGGAGGGTGCCATACGTACTGCTTTCCATCAGAACCGAAGCGGCAAAACTTTGACACGTCGCTCCAAAGTATATTTTTCCAAAATATCATGGGTTTCTTGAGATTTCTCAATTATCACAAATAAGTCTGTCAAATGTCGTGGCTTAAATTCGTGGCCACCACTGTACGTACATACATACATACGTAATTGGTCATTACAACCCTTTCAGTCAAGATTGAAACCAAGCTTTTTACACCACTTATGTTGTGTGTGTTAATTTTATATATGAGTGGCGGGACGACAGATTCCTGATTACATTCACAGAGCTTTTGTCACAAATCTGCTGAGAGGAAGAATATTTTCTCATATTTCGTTTTGGCGTTTAAACCATGGCCTAATGTCTAATAAGACAGCACACTACATAATAGACTACGGCGACTACAAATTTGATTCCTATTTCTTAAAATTACGCCAGCCTAACTTTATTTCACTTTGTCCATTAAAGAAGAATACTTTTTAAGTATTACAATAGCAACTGTTTCCAATATTTAATGAATGAGTTCTTTTAGACTTCCTGCCATTCAGTATTACACCAATCATAGCAGTGGCAGTAGTTTTAGTTTTCAATTGAAATAAAGTTTACGTGTCAAATTGTAAAGAAATTGTTTAGTTTGTTGTCTGTCTGTCTATCTGTTTGTTAGAATGTTGTTCTCTTGTTGGTGTTGTTGAACATTTATACAGAAATGTTGAGAAAAGAACAAAATAGACAAAATTAAGATACAACAATAGAAAAACAATTATAAAATAGAGAAAATGTTCACTTACAAGTTGAAAACTGAAAGGAAAATTAAAAAAAAGAAGAAAAGTTTTTCAAATTAAATCGAATTGATTACTTTTACCGTGTTTATTAAGTACTAAGAGAGAAAGGGGGATCAAAAGAATGGAATTGTTACCAGTCCATCAATCAATGGCAGGTATTAACAGTAATTGATTAATTTCTATGGAAGATAAATTGAAAAATAATTACGGAGAGCTATTAAGACAAAAAGCAAGAGAGGATGAGGAAAGTGAAAATAAATTAAGCTTCACACAAAATATATACATATATTTTCTAACAATCCCTGGCTAATGGTTTGATCTGTTTCATACTTAAGTTTCTCTTCATCTCTCTTTTATAGCTCAGAGGATAACATTGGTAGCTTATTGTGTAGTGGTGAAGATGATGGCGATGACGATGACGATGACGATGACGATGACGATGAAGATGACGATAACAGCGGTATCTTGTCTCTACAATGGACTATTCATTTAGTATAATAACCATAAGTCCCTAATGACAATTCAACAGCTTAACTTGTCTCATTATCTTCAGCATTGTGTTGGAAAAGTTTCTGTTCTATTAAGAACATAATCATGAAAGAATTTTTGCTTTTTATTGTTAATGAGAAAATAAAATTAATGAATGGATGACAAAATGCTTGGTTAGCAATACTAACAATGAAAAACTAAACGACTAAATGTCTGAATGGGTGAATGAATATATTAATAATTAACGACATGCATTTATTTGATCTCAATACTAACCCAACAAACTTGGTCTGTTTAGTTTGTAAAGGGTGAGCCATTTAAAATTTTAATTTAAAACAAAAATGATTTGAACTTTTGACAAAATTTTTTTGTTTGTGTTGTGATGTACAATTCTTCCGGTTGGAAACGATCATATGGCTGCCGCGGCTTGTCTCACAGTACCTCATTCGGTAGGACCAATTTTAGTGCTCTTTTTTTAGTGTATGGGGTCCTATCTCGGCAATGGCACCACGAATGTTGGCCCCCAAATGATCAATTGTCTTTGGTTTAACGACACAACACTTTTCAGAACCATAGAAAATAATCCAACTGTGTCAAATCGCAGCTTTTTGGCGGCCAATTGACACCACTACGGTTATTTAAGCGGCCATCAAACGTTTGACGCAATAAATGGATTGTGGCATGAGATGTGTGGCAAGCTGCACCATTCTGTTGAAAGCAAACATCGTTTATACCATTACCACGAAGAGCGAGTATAAAAAATCTGTTATCAAGGTGCGATAGGTGCTCCACAATCCGCACCAAACAGTCACTCGTAATGAGTGCATTTTCTTCAGTAAGGCCACGTGTGGGTTTTCTGAACCTAAAATACTACAAGTTGGTGTTATTAACGTTCATACCAAGATGAAAATGAGCTTCGTTGGAATAGATGATTTTTTGTTCGCAAAATCAACATCATCGTGTTATTCAAATATATTCCAACGTTGCTCAAGCGTAAATCATTACGTTCAATGGAGATAATATACTGAATTTTGTAACAAATTAGAATGTCATCCGTATTGCCAGATTCGAAATAACCGATGTCTCAAATATAAACCAATAGATGGTCCACCCTATACTTACACAACCAACTTGTTCCGTTTAGTTTGTACTTTATAGCAGCTGACATCTCTAATTGCGTGATTTGTGCGGTAACTAGAAATTAAAAAATTTTATTTTTATTTACATTTATAATGTATTTTTACATCAAGAATATAATTTCAATGAAAAATTTTGTTTGAATGCTACTTTAACTTTTAATAACATTTTATCATAATATTTCTGCAAAACAATTAAATATTGCTCATACGCAACATATGTACATATGTAAACAAACTACCATCTTCATGTTCACATATGTAGCGTATGAGTGATATTTAATTGCTTTAGAGAATGTTCTGCAAAACAATTAAATATCACTCATACGCACCATATGTAAACATGAAAAAATTTTAAATTTTAAGATTTTAAATAAAGAAACTAATACGTTTAAAATAAAAAATCAATGTCTTTCGCTCTTTAAATTTACAGTCGTCTGTCATCAATCATTTGTAGTTTTTATTCTGCAAAAAGCAACAAAGAGAAGACCAAAAGCAACAACAACTTAGATTTATGCTGAATATGTAGATCACAATGAAACAGAAGAATGGCGTGAAAGAAACGATATATCAACTACTAAATCACAAACAACATAGACAACACAATAACATATCATATAATAGCAACAACAACTACAAATAGGAACAAAAATGAACAAACTTTTCCATAGAAGTGGAAAGAGTCTGAGTATTCAAATTTATACAGACACTCACATACTGATACATAAGGAAACTAATGAAATGTATCTGATATAACATAGACAATGTTAAAAACAAAACAGAACAACAACAAAAAGGGCATTAGCAGCAGAAAAGCACAAAACAATGTCAGCAGAAGTTAAACAGTAAAACATAGGCGAACAATACAGAGATAGAAAGAGCGAGAGGAGGACAGAGAGAGCATGCAAGAGATAGGGAAAAACAACAATTGATAGGAATATGTGTGCATAAATTGTTTTATAAATAACAAAGAGTAACTTTCATCAACACATATTTGCTATTGTTCTCACACTTGTACTCTCAGTGTACGTACTCTTGCACCCGCATAGTTTTACTCTCATATTGTTATGTTGGTAGTCATGCATATACGTATACTAGGACATAGTAAAACATGTCTCGTGCCTGGCAACCATACATTATATAGACTTGTTATGTTGCAAAAATAATGATTCATATCCTGTTTTTGTTCTTCTATTGAAAGGAATAGCTAAAACAACAACAAAAACAACAGCAGAAGCTGGAATTTCTTTTAAAACAACAGACAACAAGTATTATTTCAGTATATGTATATGTGCATATGTGTTGACTTATATATTCATGAAAGAGTTTATGTTACAGTGCAGATATAAGAAGAGAGACATTGAACATAATATTGGTAATTTTCCTGTTGAAAATGTAAAAACTTTTTATTAATTATCTGTTACAAGTGAAAAGCTAATTAATTAGTTGTGATGGTTTTTTGGATTTCAGAAAATTTCCTTAAAAACAAGAGCTTGCAAACGTTAAACTTCCATCAACATATTTTCCGTGACTGCCTGTTGGTTACGAAGCTCCAAGAGTAAGATGTTACAAAAGCAACGAAATTGCGAGTAGAGATTGCTTTTTAGAGCCTCAATTCATATCATAACAATTGTTTTTGTATACCTAGTTGTAGGAATATGAACTGATAATAGACTAACAACCTGATTAATGATGCAAAAGCGTTTTCAGACTATTTGATTAGGAATTCAATTCAATCAGTTATTCCCGAAAGTGTAGAGAAGCGTACGCATTAAATAACAACAAAGCAATACTATACATAAATTCATATGTACATAATTGGACATTACCACCCAGGATTCAGTCAGGATTCCAGCCTCTCACACCATCCAAGTTGTATGTGTGAATTTATTATATGAGTGGCGTGACCCATAGCTTCAAGTCCGAACTACAGATTTTTGAGAAACTTTTCATGGCAATTTTATTTGATCTCATTGTTTTTATCAGAAATCGGTTTTGTAAGCGATGCCTGACCTGGTGCCTGAACCGTGGCCTCACGTCTAATAAGCCAACACACTACGTACTACAGACTACGGCAACTTCTATTCCATTCCATATAAAATTCTGATAAGTAACACAGGATATTAGTAACAGAAATTTATTGTATCAGACTATTTTTTGATTTTTTATTATCATTGGATTGTTAACATCTCCAATAAGAAATATTGTTAAGAAACCACACGTCGGTAAACAGACTAGTACTCATACGAACAATGTATACAAACTTTTCGATTGTGTTACCCTTAGTTGTCACTGCTATTATTTATGTTGATAGTGTATGTGTTTCCAACAACTTTCGATTGTAAATTAATGTTATTGAATGATATTGTTTTACAATCATTTTTAATGAAGCATTCTTATCATCTTTTACATAATAAACCAGAAGAAAAGAAGTAGAGAGGGAATAAAGCAGTGCTATAGAGGGTATAGTGATTGATAAATTAAAACAACAAATCGTAACAATTGCATATAATAACAACAAAAATAATAGCACAATAAAAAGCATGTTTTTGAGTATGTAAACGACAGCTAGGAAAAAAAAGCACTAACACTACAGCAACTATTTACAGCAGCTATTAAGAAAATAAATAGTTACGTGGCTACACAGAGAGAGAGAGAGAGAGAGAAAGTATGAGAGTATGTGTAAGAGAAACATTAACCCCATTATAGAACAGAGACAACAGGAAAAAAGTAAACAAATAAAAAAGCAAACAACAAGCAAATGTTTAGCACGTTGATAATATGGGTTTACACACCATTAGTTGACAAATTGCCATCATAAACTTGTAAAACATGAACGTTTAAATCTCATTGAAAAAGAACTTCTTCTTCCATCACTTGTTGTTGTTTCAATACAATGGCAATTTGTATGCGTGTCTATGTGTGTACATGCTTAATAAAGTCTGTCGTTTGTCTGTACTGGACATATTTTTTCTGTTATATGATGACGATGTTTAATATTACCAGTGATGCTCAGGATAATGTGTTTATAGTTGTCAGCTATGGAATAAATAAAACCAGCAACAGAAATAACACGAAAATTCTTATAACAACAACAATTGAGTATCAGTCATAGACATGAAAACAGCAACAGGAAAGAAATTTAAAAAGAATAAACACAACATAAAAAAGAAAAATGTTTTGAAGGAAAGAGACTTGAAAAACCAGCTGGTATTGTGTTTTATATTAAAGAAAATGAAATACTTTTGATATTGTTGTATTAAAATATGGCAATCTTCTTATGCAGTTCTCTTTCTCTCTCTTCTTTCTCTTTTTATCTTATTTCGATGAAAGTGATTTTTCAATAAATATGGCACAAAATAAAAACAATACAGGCAAAAATAAAGCGAAAGAACGTGTCTGAAATGTGATTTGATTTTCAATTCAAATGTCTATTACTGCGCGTGAGTTATATGTACGGGCAAGGAATGGAGAGTAAAAGTACATATATGTACACACATGGACAGCTTTCAAGATATCATGGCTGTAATTATTACACTCTACGCAGTACGTATGAATTCATATGTTCTTTCAATAAGAATCTTTTCTCAATAAGACCCAATTCTTTTGGAGATCATTTCATTCAGAATTAATATGCGAACTTACTAAAATTTATAAAATCCAAACAACTTTAGTAGAAGAAGTCGCGAAGAAATATTTTTTTTATATTTCGTTTTTTTCGAGATGTCTGGTCTCGGATTTGAACCTAGGTCTTACCTCTAATAAGCCATCACACAACCTACTGGATTACGACGACTATTTTCTCTTAAAAAAAAAGCTGAAAAAATACTTACACAATGAGGATGTCCCTGTTGAAAATAACTTCAAATACCTGGGAGTCCACTTAGACCGGCGTCTGACGTGGTCCCGCCACATCGAGGCCAAATTAGCGGCCATAAGCTGAAATCCGCTCAAATGCATTGGATTATTGGTCCTAATTCACCTACCGCATTCAGCTTTCAAAGAAGACAGTCCAAGATTTTACGACAAATTGCCTGCGCTCCATGGTATATTCGTAACGACAATATCCACAGAGATCTCAACATTCCTACAATTCAGGAAGAAATTAAAAAATTCGCCATAAAATACGTCGGTAAACTAACGATTCACCCCAACGCATTGGCAAGGGACCTGCTTCAATTCGACGGCCATCAGAGGCTAAAATGGAGTAACACATTGAGCCTCGCTCGACGGCTGGCAATTATCACGCTGGTGTTAACTATTAATCTTCAAAAATAGTTGTAAGATTTGAAAACTATTGTAAATTTCATTAGAGAAAGATTGAATAATAAAAAAAAAATAAAAATAAAGGAATCGAAAGTTATAAAGAACTTGCAGCAGATATAAAGCTAACTAATACTATTCCAGCTACCCAACTGCAGTTGAACAGCATTACTGTTCAGTTTGTTACAATGGTCGTATAGGTTTTCTTTGTTCAAATGCCTCTCATAAAAAGGATCACATATCAGTGCCCGATTTATTACAAATATGTACATGCAGATCTTGTCTCTTTTGGCGCATACATTGAACTTTTTATATAATGAACTGGAAGCGCATATATGCGGGGTATCATATAGCATGCAAATAACCATAAAATAACTTTTTTGGTCTTTTCACTGATAATAAAAAAATCACTATAAAAAAGTCTTACACTTTAATAAAATTTTCCTGATGCCATGCCAAAGTCAAAAATAATATTAAATCTGTATGAACGAGTTTATGATTCAATAAAAGTTTTAAATTTTTTATGAGTATAAGAAAACAACGAATTGTCTGCTTAAAAAAAATGTAATTCTTTTCTTGTCATTTAACTTTGTTAAAGGTTATAAAAGAATGGTTGGAGGTAGAAAACCCGATTGCTGAATATAAAAATTTCCAGAATATAAAACGACAAACAAGTGTATTGCAGGGTAATTTGATAAGGAAGTGGGATTCAGGAAGGTGCCGTAGAGTAGTAGGTAGTGTGTTAGCTTATTAAACGTTTCAAAACCCCTGGTGAAAACATTTCGATTAAAACGAAATATGATTAAATATTTCTTTGTGACCTCCTATCAGCGTGAGGCCTCAGTTCGACAGATATATGAAAAAATATTTCTTCGGTAAATTCCTCTCAACACATTTCTGTTAAAAACTCTGCGAGTATATAACGATCATATGATCATATTTTAAGCCCACACTAGAAGAAGATTGTTTTAAAACTTCGACTTCAACGGAATCTTTAACGTACTAAAAGTCAATGGTGGCCTAGAAGTAAAACTCTCACAGCCAATTAGACATCTTTTAGATCCTAAATGCAACATATAAAACATCTATACTAAGGCACATATCCCAGACATCAATAATTGTGTATACTTGCAAAACTTTTATTTGACATGTCATGAGAAATTTGGTCTTTAGTGGTGAGAAAAATTTTTAAAAATGGCCACAAACCTATTTCTTTTTCTGTTGCATGGTGTTTCTGATTGAAATTTACTTAACAGAGATTTTATAGTGTGTGTGTGTGTAACCCAATTCAGATACCATAATTCTTGCTATTTAATTTCTGTTCTGTACCACATACTGTGAGACCTGCGGTAGATGTTTTTATTTGTTGTGGCAAACAACAGTGGGTATATATTTAGACTTATAACAGGGATATACATTAAATATGTAAAAAGAAACTCTCAATTCTTGTTAAATGTGTAAATATTTTAAAAAATTTCAATTTTTCTTATACATACATATTTGAGTAACATTTTATGTATTATTATGATGCTATCATTTTTATCACAACTATATATATTTCTGTTCTTGACACAGATGTAGTGTGCTCTGTGTTTTATTTTTATGTTTCCTTTTTTCTTTTATTTTATTTTTCTTCTAAATACTAAATAATATTGTTTAAATTAAAAAGAATGATAAAATCTTTAAATGTTCTGGCATTTAATATCATAAAATAGACAAATTGAAAATCATTTCTAGTGTATGACACAGTTGTTAGGGCAACAGAAATAACATCTGAAACAACAACAGACAACAATAATACAAAATTATGTAAAATTTGAAAGTTTTATTTAAGAAAGGAAAAGAAAAATAAAGCTTTAAATAAAAATATTTTAAAAAGATATGTAGGCTGTAAAAATTGTATTCGTTATGAATACGGGTAGTTTATGAGTTATCCACTACGTAGTTTCTAAACCGCTGGCCCGACAAGGCTGTCAGCTGTTAAATATCTTTCATATGAAGTGTTATTTATATCGTGAAAGGATTGCCATTTACGAACACGGAGCATTACGGAGGCCATATGGTAACGAAGATATCATAGACCTCCCTCCACACTAAGATTATAAAGAATTTTGGAGACGGTAATAAAGCCGGTTTAAACCTCAGGTCAGACATCTCCAACAGGATGAAATATGAATAAATATTTCTTCTGCAACTTTCTCTGAACAGATTCCTGGCAAAAACTTTGAGAGTAAATAAAATTGTCATAAAAAGCTTCTCATAAAAAATTTATCGTTCGGAGTTGACTTTAAACTGTAGGTTCCGTCACTCACGTATAAAATTAACACACAACATAAGTGGTGTGAGATTTTGACTAAAGGATTGTAATGACTAGCTATGTATATATGTATTGCAGATATGGTCAATCCGGTGCATTTTCGCAATGTATGCAAAGCCGAACATATTGCCTCTGCCAGACAAAGTGTAATAGATAAACCATATCATGGTCAGGTATAATGGCTAGGTATCATAGCGTTTCTTCAGCGATAATACTATTTTCCTTCTCGGAGGTTATGTCAACAAACAAAATTGTATCATTTGGTACTCTGATAACCCCAAACATAGTTGTGGAAAAGCCATCGCATCCTATAAAAGCAATTGTTTAGTTCGCCTGTAATCTCAAGTGACTATATTTTGTCGAACTGTAAAAACAAACTAAACAATACTCCTTAAAAGCATTGAAATAAAAGGCAAAACAACTAGAGACGATAAAAGTAGGAAAATTATGTAAAAAGATTGCAAAATAAACAATAATTCGACAGAAACTTCTAGAAATAAATGCCAGTGAGTTGTAGTGGATATTTTGTTTTAGCCATTGTTACTCCATATAATATTAACACAAGCAGTCTTCGTTTTCAAACTTTAATTTTGTTTTATGCCATATTTATGCTTTACATAACTAGCAGCCTTCGTAACTTTAGGTGAAGAATTAAGTACAAATATTCCCTGTAGTGTTTTTATGAAAAATATTGTGAAAATAAAAATCTTAAATTTATTACAAATTTTTCTGTAAAACATTGTTGACAAAAATCCTACATACAGTTTATTATTTCCAAATCATTTAAACACGATACAAAGCTATCTGTCTAGATATCTAGAAATCTTTTAATGAAATAAGATTTATAAAGAAAAATTTAGCCAAGCTTAGCAACAAATTTTATATGGTACTTAGAGCTTTCTTAACGGCCTTTTAGTTACAGATGAAAATGAACAAAATGTTGTAACATTTGAATATGTCTCTATTATTTATGTATGTATGTATGGGTTTAATAAAAAAAAAGCCATACTTTAATATCTACAAATACGAGAAGTTTAAAAATAGAAAAATTTTAACAAATAAATTATGATACTAAGAGATTAAAACAAATGACAAGAGAATCTAAATTTATGTCATCTTTTTGAAATAAATCTTTTTATTTATTTTTTATCTTTTTCTTTTTGCCTAAAAACATGTCATTTAGTTAGAATACATGCAATAAAAAAATTAAACTTCTAACATCTATTTTATCTCTAAAAGGATAAGCACTCACAACTAAAGTGATTTTTTTAGGTTTTTAATTTCAATTATTTTTATCGCATTTCCATCCTTTAAGATTTTTTCTCTTTTTAATATTGTTACGAAAATGAAAAAAATCTAGATACTAATGTTTTGCTTTTACATCGCTTAACAATAAAATTATAAACAAAAGCTACAAAAACGAAACAATGCAGTAAACAAACCTGTTTACAAATTATCGTACTACACAATATAACAACAAATACCAGCATAAAAATAAACAAAAATACACCAACAACATTACAAGAATTACATTCATAGAGATTTCGAGAAGACAAAGTCATGAACATTCGCCTTCAAGAACGATAATCAGACTATTTACTTTGCCATATAAAAGGCAAGGCAAAGCAGGCGACTGAGTTAGTGAAGCTCAGTCAGTCTTGTGTGAAGATGTGTTCTGTTTGAAGAGAGTAATCGTGGTTTGATGATCTCCGTTACAAAGATCTGTCGATAAAATTCCTAGTAATTGTTATTGTTTATGCAAGGGATATAAATAGAGGAATAGCAAACAAAGCAATTGTTGTTGTTTACATAAAGTTGTGAACAGTGTTACACAGAATTGTGCGAATAATAAAAAATTTTAATTAATACTAAACACAGATTTATTTATAATCTACGAGCACATATTTTAAACTTTTTATAAAGTAAAGACGTAACAATATCAATAAAGGAAAAGCCGTCTTTTTTATTAATACTGGTTTAATGGATTTTTAATTAAAAAAAATACAACAAAAATTACAAGCAATACATGTGTTATAAAATAATCAAAGCTCATGATGGTAAAAGAATATTAATATTTGAAAAGGTAATCCCATTGCGTATGGAAACACATGCTTTTACGAAAAAATCTCACAAAAATTGTCGAATTATCTTTGCTTTTAAAAATAAATATAAATAATTGTAAAATAAACTTAAAATACTAACGGAAAAGATTATAAAATTAAAGTAAATTTAACATTCAAAATTCTCATAATCAATAAGCCATTATTAAAACATTTTCTGTTTTCTTCCCTGGATTTTGATCATGACCTTTATAAAAACTTAATAATTTTTACAAAAAATATTTTTCTTCCTCATTTTATTGTATAAAACTTCCCTGGTCTCCAAAATAATTTTATTCTTCATGCATTAATGTTGAAATCAAAATAATACAACAAATAAAAAAAAGAGAAAAACCTAAAACAACAAAATTACATGACTGCCTGCCATAAATTGAGGTCAAATGCATAAATAATATTTTGTATACATAACAAACAAAAACACTAATAATAACAATGCCATGTTATTATGTAAATAAATACAATAACAACAGCAACAACAACTAAAAATTCCCACAGATACACACTTAATGACCTTCGCATACAAACTAAAAACAAAAAAAAAAGAAACAACCACAAAATAAAACAAAAAAGTGAAATACTACATGGGGCACAAGACCCAATCAAAACTATAACGAACGCAGAGCCACAGAATATGATTACTTGAATAAAATGAAAATTTATTAGTTGCCAGGTTATGAAAATGTAAATAAAATAAAAACAAAGAACAAGAGGTGTCTAGAGGACTGATACCAGCTAATGTGTGGACTTTGCAACAGTTTATTAAACATTGTTTCGGATCTGGATCTTTAGGTAATTTTAGGTGCATCATACAAGTTCTAAATGTTAGGAAAGACAATTAACCTAAGCGTGTTGATACCAGTCCAACTTGCTATTTGTGAATACACAACCGACACGATATACTTTACTTCTACGAAGAATCCAATCTTAAAGCCTTTCAGATACCATCACGAAACTCTGTTATACACGTCCAAATGCGTCATTGTCTGTTATTTGGCAACCGGAGATATACGATTTTGGGACACCGAACAGATATGATTTGAATAAATCCATACCCAGTCAAGAATTATGGACAGGCGGTAAAATAGAATAAAAGATGTTTTGAAAGGACTCAAGTAAGATAAGACAGATGACCAGTTTAACACTTTAATGCACAAAACCGCTTTTTAGCGGCCTTAGTGTTTTCGCATTTTCCCTTATATGTATCGATCCATATGTAAAAGAGTGATTTCTTTTGAATCCTTATACTCCACGGATTTTCTTTATTTTTAATTTTTATGAAACATTTTGTTTTATTCATCAACAATATTTCAGTAAATTTGAATTAGCATTTGAAGACTAACTTATTCTAACATAACCAAATACGTAACGACTATTCCATGCTGTTTCAAAATCACTTTCTAACAACACTTAGCTTTACTTCGTATAGCTATTAAATTTGTGACCTACATCCACAGTATGGATCTTACAAATATCTGAAAATGTTTACTTGATAAAGCTCTCAATACTTTACCTTCAATACCTCAATACTTTACCTTGAAAGACATCTAATCTTTATCAAAGGAATCTCAATCTACGATTTTTCGTAAGGTTTCACTCAAGAATAATTAAACTTGCCACTGATTCCCTTCATACTCAGAATAATAACACCTTTTACGAGTGCCTTGGTAGTTGTTAATGTACTAGACTATTAGCATGAGGGTCGTGGGTACGGTTTACACCAGAGACTCTGGTCTGTTACACTACACCGAGCATACGGTGTAAGTTACTCAGCTTGTAAATAATTAAATTGAATTTGAAATTGTATTACAATTCATTAATAAATAAAATTAAATAAAAAAATTTATATCCTGTTGGTTGCCTATTTGATTTCCTTATTGCCATTAGCTTACAACGCATAGTTCAACAAAATTACATGAATATAAACTAGGTAAAGAAAATGGGTTAAATAACAACAATATAAAATAAATTTAAAATAATTCATTGAAATAATATTGAAAATGATTCGCATAAATAAAACCAATTGTTGCACACTCTATTCTCTACACTAGATAGGTAAATATAATAGAAGCAAATAGTGTTGATAGGCAATCCATGAAAGACTAATCCATTGCAGCGTATATTTTAGTCTAAGCCTTAGTACACGTTTAAATAATTCTTGAATAACAAAGCTGAAATATATATTTATAAAAACAATCTTACTTACTTAATTGACCATTAACAACCCGATTAACTTATTTCTGCCTGTCTTAACACAACCTTCCAGGCGCCTCTGCCAGTTGGTCACACCAATCGATGGCAGGGCTTCCTCGATTTGGACCTTCCAACGCAAACAAGGTCATCCTTTTCGCCGATTTCCGCAAATCTCCACATCAAATACCCGTCTCTCTGGGGCATCCTCATCCATTTGAACGACATGGCCGAGCCAGCGCAGGCGGTGGATGTTAATATACTGCACAACGCCCATGTCGTTAAGGAACTCATACAGCTCACTGATCTGATCGGTTTCGAAAATTATCGCCAACACACTGGACCGTAGATCTTACGCAGGACTTTTCTATCAAATACTCTCACGGCTGCTAAATCAGTGCTTAATAGTATTGATACTACCTCTGCGCCATAAAGAATCACAGGGAGGATGAGCGTCATGTAGAATGTTATTTATAAAAACTTATCCTTTGAAATGATATGAAAACTGATTTTATCAGAAAGATTTTTTAGGCTTCTTCCAAGGCCTCATGTCTAAAAAGCCAACACACTACCTACTACACTACAGTGACTTGTCATACTTAATCAAACTTATATTTATTTAGTTCTTTAGTTGTATTCATTTGATTGTTTCCCTTTTTAAGCCTTAAATCCAAACCAAATATTTATTAAAGCAAAATTTAACAAAAACAAACAAAATTTCGAGGTCATTACAGCCAAAACAAACAAAAAACGGAAACAAAACATTTAAAATTTATAAAAAAAAAACAAAATAAACGAAAGGATTGAACAGAAAAATCCAATAAATATGAGAAATTAGAAATTGTCACGAAATGAAAAAAAAAAACCAAAAAATAAGAGATTAAAAGCAAGACAATAAAAAAAATGAACAAAATATTTATAAAGACTTTGAATTTTTGCCAAGACAAGATAAACAGTCTATAAAAAAGGCTCCTTAGCACACAAGAAAATATCATGTAACGATGTTTTTATTTCAAAACATGCTTACTACAACCGATTATTTCTGTAGATATAAAGACAGCAACATTAACAAACAGAAAAAACAAGCAAAAAAAATGCCAACAGACATATTGACGTCAAAAGAGTTCAACACTTTCTTCGACAAGTACAAATACTAAAAACAGGAAAAACATGTAAAAACTTACAACAAAAAATATCTTGAACATTTCAGAACAATTTCAGATCATGGGGAAAAAGTTTAAGTTTTTTGGCAGTAAACAGCACGTAACTCGTAGACTATGAAACCATTTGCAATTACAGTGTTTTTCTTATTCTGGCTTTTTTCATTTCATTTGATTCTTATTTTTAAAATTTTTTTGTTTTTCTAACTCTCTAACACGATTGCTAACATGCATACATATACACTTGTTTCAATATATTGACAAATCGTGTTGCACCTTAACCCATATACAGACATATTATACATTCAAGAAACATTCATGTGTACAAGGATGTTTACCAACACTACCATACACTGTCATGCGGCAAAAGAGTAGAAGAACAAAATTCTCTCAATGTACACGGCGAAAAATTGCATACATATGGTGCGATTGTGTAGATCTGGATTATTGCTGTACATATGGGCCGCTCCATGATTTTTGAAAAAAAAAAGTTAAAATAACGGAAAACTCGCAGCATGACTTCTAAGCATGACATCTAAATGCCTGTGATAATTCTTACGTGCTGCTTCTTAAATGCCTCCCAGACATGTAGGACTCAACCACAGAGGAAATTGCTTACGGTTGAAAATGGCAGTTAAGTTCTTGGATTGTAAGCCTTTGAAACATATCAAGGTGATCACCTTTTCGTGAAGGTATAACCATTTTATAAATTTATTCTTTAATTAGCATTAATCATTAGCCAATTATGAGAATCTTTTGCAAATTTTCAAACTTAAAATTTTATGGAAAATCCCATATTGATTTCTATACTCATTTCAAAATATCTTCTCAATTCGAGATGTTAAAACAAATTTAAAACTGTATGTGAGGTATTCTACAAATTGTTTCCTTGTTTTCTTCTACCTTCTTTAAATTACTACTTCTACATACTTGCACTTACACATATACATCCATTTTAGTAGCCTTCAGACATCGATTTTTATATCTCTTCATACCTCTTATTGGTGTGAAGATTTTTTCCAAGTATTTTTGTGCAAAGGAAAGGAAAAATAGAATAGGAAATCCTTATTCAGATGAAACGCGTGGCACTTCAATTTAAAGCACAAGTCCACCCCCTTAAGTATTTGTTAATTAACTAAAATGTCATTGAATCACACAAACGTGCCTAAGTTCTTAAATGCTTCTGGTATCCTTCCATTTACTTACAGAAACATGAAATTCTTTTCTTATAAAGGTGGACAATTTAAAAACTGTAGAAAATAATATCGAATTTAATACAATTTTTTTTAAGATCATAAAGCAGGTTTTGAATAAGTATTGAGTTGTAAAGTCAATGAAATTAATTAACAAGGATTACGTGGTATTCGCATGAGGAGCTAAAGATGTACGTAATAAAGTATGACTAAAGAAATCTTTGTGGATAAAGTAATTCACATAATTAGACCAGTGACTCTCGGACATCATATCGACGACTCCATTCTATAACGTTCTAAGTGTACTTGGAACGTTTTTAATGTTCTTGCATTTTTAAATTATACGTTCTCTAACTTAAATACAGTAAAAATTTGGTTAAGATGCGCCGATCCGTTCCGAAGTTGTAGGGAAAAATCTACTTAGAATACACATATAGTCGTATGTCGCGTGAAAACTTTGAGAACTCATAACTCAAAACACACTTTTTCGACTTAGAATGTTATAGAACGGAGGCGTCGATATGAGAAACAGTTTCTGGCACAGTGTCCCCTTTAAAACTCAGTTGCTATTTCGATTGTCAGCTTTTGTAAATCTGTAATTAGGAGTAAAACCGATAACCCGGGGAACTATTCCCCTTTAGTTGCATGTTCCCGTATTCTAAGTGAATCGAAAAGATAAATCCCTTCAACCTCTTTATTATAGATAATGTCATAGTGTTTGTTAATGATCTTTTTTTTGTGCTTCTATTGCAATCTCTTAATAGATTTATAAAGCTATTAATTGTTGCTGCATTGGCTGCTATTGTTCACCAAAAGAAAGGCAATACTTGATGGAAAGCCTTGTCTTAGTGCGAATATGGTATGTTGAAGTTGTTATAGGTTATTGGGTACTGTGTCGGCTTATTAGACGTCAGGCTACGGTTCAAACCTCAAGTCACACATTTCCAACATAACGAAATATGAACAACATAATTCTTCTGTGACTCCTTCTTAGCAGATTTCTGATAAAAACTCTGAAAGGAAATAAAATTGCGTGCAGACTTTGCGCTGACCAACTTCCTCCTTTTCCCTGATTTTGGTGGAACTTGGTTAGTACAGGGACTGCGTTCACCCGTGGCATCACAACGGGCCGCTATGCGTGCTCAAGTGAGCTTTGTGATATCAGAGCTACCACTCCGACCTAACCTAACCCAAATAAAATTGCCATGCAAGTTGCTAAAAGGTCTGTCTTTCGTAGTCGACTTTAAACTGTAGGTCCCGCTACTCATGTGTAAAATTAACACACATCAAAAAGTGGTGTGAGAAACTAGATCGTAATCCACACGGATGGGTTGTAATGATCAATTATACTTGTTATGTAATGCTGTTACTTGTTGGAGCATTGGATGCTATTAATTACCAATCGAGAGATTACAAAGCCTTGTTTCCTTTAGTTACTTATAAGATGCCTTATGAGTTCAGTTGGCTTAACATGAATAGCTGTTAGGACTACTTCCTGCAAAATCCAACACACACTGCCAGCCAGGAATAGACAATCTTTATCCATAAATTATTTTAACGTTTAAAGTTTGTAAGGATTCTTTGAAAGTCTCCAATCGAAACCTGTGTTTGACAGCGACTGAAGTACAGGTTGTCCTGTATAGCTAAGAAATTTCCCACCAAACACAATCTAATGGCAATTAATCAAGTGTAGAGACCAAGTATCGTGGAATCAGCAATTTTACAATGCTCAGAACGGCCACTTAGTTCGTCCAACGCTAACACAATCTCGCCTACAGCTGTAGGATGAATCCAAAGTTATGTTCAGATAGTAATAGCCTATTAAGCTTTTTAACGTATTTTGGTTTCAAATCTACTACAAATTGAAAACCTTTTTCATCCATAAAATACTTGCATACATACTTGCATTGAGGAGGTCAATGGAGAGTGAACAATTGCTGGAACTCTTTTTGAAAGAAAATTGTTTCGGATTTTTTACTATTAGTAGAGTTTCGTCCGTTGAAAGCACTTGGGAGCACTTATTTTCCAAACTATTTTTTTAAATATTTTCCTAAAGCCAATTGGAACAAAACAAAAATCAGCAACAGAAAATACTCTACCAGATATCTCCTAGGTGCGGTTTGATGTAAAGCGTGAAGATAAAGGCAATAAAATAGATTTCTTTGAAATACAAACATGAGTGACGTGAGAGAGGGTTGCAATGACTAATGGATTATAATGATCAAAGAATTAAGTCTGCCGCTTAAATAAAAATAAAATTAAGTTAAAAAACTCCATTTTCAATTGAAAGTATGTCTGTGAGTTTCTTATCATCAAATTTATTACTAAAGTAAAGAAATTTTGCCACCTTAAAAGAACCAAGACTTAAAGCTGGTGCCGGTACTGGTACTGCCACGAATTTTGCTACTATGGAAAAGCATGTTTCTTTACAAAAGAAAAATTATATTTCTAGTATGAAAATGTGTGTATACACACCCACAAAAATAATACAGAGTATTTTTTACATGACTACCTTGTAAATGTAGAGTCTCACAAATATTTATAAAGTATACAACAGTTTAAGGTAAATTTTTCTCTTTATTTTCCTGGTACTTTATTTAATTTTGTTGTATTTTTCCCTATGTTTTTGACTTTTTAACATTAAATGCCGTCAAAGGAAACATTCTGAAACGTTTTCATGTATTTAGCCAGCAACGCAATAAGGAATAGAAGAGGCAGCATATTTAAGAAAGGCACCCAAATGTAGAAGATATTCACGAAGAAAAACAACAAAGGAAAGTAGCAAAAAATATGTTCACAAAGCTTAGCGTTTTTTGCCATTTTTTACTGCTTTTTTCAATTCTTTATGTTTGTTTCCTTGTATTGCTTTTCTTATTTTAAAAACATTCTGTTAAGCCTAAAATTTGTTTCTTTTCCCTTTGACTTTTACATTAATACGGGATTTATCTCTTCTTTAGCTTTGGCTTAAATTTAATCTTCTTTGTGTTTCATTTTCTTTTTTCCCTTTGATACAAAATTTAACCGTAAAAGAAGGTAGAAAGGTAATTAAGGAATGTTAAAAGATAAGCGGAAAACTACTTTAGAAAACAGATGAAAGAGGGCATAAAAAGAGAATTATAAATAGGCCTCGTTTTTATATTCACACCTTTCTTTTGATCATAATAAAATTAAAATTATGAAAATAAAGATTACAGGTTATCAAAGGCTTAATAAAGTGTCGTTTCGCAAAAAAAGAAACGAAAGTAAAAGTGGTCATAAGAGAGTCTTGTGCAAAAAAACGGAGAAATTTGTCGGAAAGAAATTTTGTTAATGGTTGTAATTGCTGTTGTTCTGTAGTTTTCACACATATCCCTTGCCCTTTTGCAAATTGACTTTACAAATGTTGTCTTTCCAATGCAAAGAGGAAATATGCAAAAATATATGTGTTCTTCTACAACACTGCGCTAGAAAACGTAACAATATATGTACAAATGAATTCGTCAAAATTCCGTGGTACAGTATTTGTAGTGCATGATTAAAATACTAAGCAGTTTTACATGATAATTACTATAAAGCAAAAATGATTCCAGACTTCATACAGATAATGAAAGGAAATAGTCAGAGTCAATCATTTAAAAGGTTAACTGCAGTACCGACGATCAGTGGGCCAACTATTCATACAAGTCGATGCTCTTAGGGCTGATATTCTTGGTGTAGCTACTGTTTTGAAGATGTGGATCCTCATTATTATACATACATACACACATATTGGTTATTATAACCCTTTAGTCAGCATTACGATGTAGCTTCTCACACCACTTATGTTGGAAATACATTCCACTGAGCTATAGAACCGTTAGAGCAATAAGGCACTTATTAAACTGGGACCTTAACTGAGCTTCCTAAAGATAAGTCTCCTAGATATAAAATTTTCCTTATGAATTTCATAGTGATTTTTCTTTATGTCCAACTATATTGAAGTCGCTGTAGTCTAGTAGGTAGTGTGTTGACTTATTAGATGTAAGGCCACGGCTCAAACCCCAGGTAAGACATTAAAATGAAAATATAAAAAATATTTCTTCTGCGACTTCGTGTCAGCAGATTTCTAGCAAAAACTTTGAGAGTAAATAAAATTGACATGAAAGCGTTTTTAAAAAAATCTGTCGTCAGAGTCGACTTTAAACTGTAGGTCCCGCCACTTACATATCAAATTAACACATAGAGCATAAGTGATGTGAAAAGCTGAGTCGTAATCCTAACTACGGGGTTGTAATGATCAATTATGTATGTATGTATGTATATTGAACAGGTAAACAAGTGGAGTTGTTTCTATATTGGAGACTTAGTCAAGCAAAAATAACAAGAGTCGCTCCCCCATTCGATGTATTTTCAAGATACAGCCTCAAGAGAATTTTTGCAATTTTTTTTTCGTATACCAAACGATAGCAACAGAAATCTGACAGAAACTAAATGACGCATATTATTTAAAGATGGATTTGACAGTAGCAGTATTGTATTTTAAGTTAAGCCTGTTAAATGGAACCTATTTACCCAAACTCATGGAATACTCGCTTTTTTTTAAGGAATAATTGACTCCTTATTACATACACACATCACTCCTTATATTTCTCAACTGTGATTTTAATTACTTCCTCCTTTATATTATTTTACAGTTGGCTGTTTTTTCTTTTGATCAAACACATTACGAAACAAATTCATATTCCTACAATTCGAATTTTTATTTACATGCAAGATTAATTTTTA
Source organism: Sarcophaga rosellei (assembly GCA_930367235.1). Classification (NCBI taxonomy): domain Eukaryota; kingdom Metazoa; phylum Arthropoda; class Insecta; order Diptera; family Sarcophagidae; genus Sarcophaga; species Sarcophaga rosellei. Next base: position 36,322,877 of record OV884019.1, read on the forward strand.
AGACCAATTCTGGTACCACTGTTTCAAGCAAATGAGTATGATATTCGTTAACATACAGTTAAAGAAAAAAGTCTACATACACCGGTGGATGTTGACTTTTTCCCTCTACTTTTTATTTTTTCCCCAATAATTTCTATGTAATACTTTTTTTACATTCGTTTTGTTCTGCAAACATAAATGATTGTAAATGCCTTAAGCAACTCTAACACATCTGTTTCCAGTTGAATAAAAATCAGCGCGAAAAAGTCTACATACACCGGTGTATATAGAAATTTTTTCTTTGACTGTACGTATATTTAGGAGATTTAATACTTATGTGAGGGTGTTTATGAAAGCGTACGTGTATATGCAATCATAAACAAACATTCTTCCATTCACCCATTTACCTCACGCTCTCTCCAATACTACATTATTAGGAAAATAAACACAGTTTTTGTCTATGTCGGCAAAACACAGACATGCAGACGTTCATATATTCACATGTCCACACTCTTAAATTAAATGAAATGGCAAAATTAACTGTTTAAATTGAATACGAAAAGAACAAGAAGAACAATAAAGATAACAAAGGAAAAAAAGAGAGAATTTTGCCTAATAATTTAAATATTAGCCGACAACACGCCTCAATGACTACAACAAACAGCAACAACGAAACCGTAAACAATAACAATTAGTGGCATAATGTTATTTTGCGGTGTGGTTTTTTATTTTTGGTTTTCCATTTAATGAGATTTGAAGGGATCGGTTATAAAAACTTTACAACTTTTTCTTTTCCTTATCTTTTTTTTCTTTTTGTTTCAGTTGTCCTTATGTTAAGAGCCAAAGGAATTTTATTGAATATTTTACTACAATTTTGCACATTTCCTTTGGTGTTACTCACACATATATATACGGTTTATATTGGGTTTGGAACCCTGGGAGTATTCCTTTGGTTGCGACAATGCCATTGGTTATCCTTTTTTTCAAAATATTTATTTTCTGTGTTTGTTGTCTAACCACAATACTTTATTTATGGCAAATATATTGGCTTATAAAAAGGAAATTATATTTCTTCTCGTATGTTTTCTTCCTATTTTTCACTTTTTTCTTTCGTTTCAATATACCATACATGGTTTTTGTGACAAAAACATGAAAATGTAATTGAATATCGACACTCCAGCCCGTGCTGAATAGATTGCCAAATGCTTTCGAATGCAAGAAGAATGTCCATGTGAATTTCATAAATTATTTTTAGTGCTTCACATTTCTTTCATTGCCATTTTCTTTATATTTTCTTGTAGTTCTTGCTTTTTTAGATTCGTAACACATACAGATGCAGTAAATTTTAGTTGGAAGCGCAAATGCGTATTTTCTGTTTCGTACTCTTGTTTTTCAATGGTTTTAAAGAAAATTATTAATTTTGTTCGTATTAAAGGTCAACACTATCTGGGCGTATGAGTTATGCATTTGATATTAAAGAAAATGCGAATACGTGGTGTATGCCAATGCCAATATGCAAGTAGGACTTTGGTAATATTAAATTATGGAACGAACTGAAACTTATGCCACATTCACACTCGATCTAAAACCAATGTTTATGAACTTTACAATAAAACATAATGCCTCTATAACCATTTAGAAGTTCAAATCATGTAAGCTTTCATCATTCACGGAAACCAGGTATCTGTCTAAGAAATTAACCTCGATTATATAAACAAGACAAGACATCCACAGATGATGTGAATAACAGTCGCATCCTCCTCCACATTATTGAAGCTACGACAAAAGTTATGGTATAGATGTGCTAATTTTCTTGTATGAATAAATCATACCAGGCTAACTAAGCCCTTCAGGAAATATCTGTCTAGTAACCCAGTGATTTAGTGATCTAGTGTCTAAAATATTTCTGATATGGAAGACCTAGTCTTTTAGAATCAACACCGATGATACAGTGACTAGTAACCTCCTAAAATACCATGCTCAAGCCGAATCTGTGTAAACTGGTTAACGAAAAAAGCCTACTTTGTTCATACAATCTACGTAGAGCTCAATTCAACACCGTTTTAAGTTAGGAGAACGTGGCAGCTGTTACATGATCAAGCTACGTATTGTAAAATAAGTTCTGTCACAGCTAGACTATCAGCAAGATTACCTTTATGTCCCCATTTTATTTATTTACAGTTTGACGACTTCTAGAACTATACTGTTGATTTGTTATTGTTATTGTTTCTGGATTTCCTATGTAGTTTTGTTATTGTATTATTTTCTATCGGAATTCCTTTTTTATTTTGTTTGTTAATTGTTAATTCCGGCTTCTTTAATTTCATTCTTTAAAGCAATTTTTAGAAGACCATCTCCTCATATTCTCAGACCTTCAAAAGAGATGAGTAACAATGCAAATTGAAACACAATTAAACTTTACATGTTGAATGAAACAATGAGTTATCGGTGCTAAAATTAAGCCCGCAGTTATAATTTGTTAACAATAATCACTCATACATAACTACACATACATATGTAAACACGCATTCACACTTAGTATGTGAACACACATGGCACACTATTATCAATTGTGTTGCAAAATGATTCTTTTGTTATGCTACGGCAACATATTGAGGGTGTGACAAAATATTTTCTTTTTTCTCCGTTTATTGTTGTCTTCCTTTATTGTCGTGAGAAAACAACAATTATTCTATTGTTAACAATAAATAGTTGGTTGTCCTGGTCGTATATGACAAGATAAATAACTAAAAATAAATAAACACAATTCCACACCATGTTTTCTACAGGCCTATTGTTGTCATATAAAGTAAACAAAATAGACTCAAATCATTCCATTAAAAGTCAGAAATATTTTCAACAGGTTTGCAATTGACAGCAAATGAGTGAAGGAAACTGTCTGGAATTATTGTGCGAACATGAACGCATGTAAGAGTAGCAGCAGCAATAATATGTCGATTGAAATGAATATTTAAGAGAATGAAAGAAATTCTGTAAATATTTGTACAAATAAATAAAGAAACACAGAAATTGTTCCTGCTTAAAAAATTACTCAACAAATTGCGTGTAATAAAGGAAATTGTTGCTAGAGTATAGGAATCCATTATGATGAATCGATAAGAAAAAATGCTTATTGTACTGCTTATTGTAATACTTTAAGAATGATAATTACAACTCATATTAGTAATATATTTAAATAAATGGAATACTTAGAACACGAAAATATAAAAATTATTTCGTGCATCGGTAAGTCTCCTTTCTGCATACACTCTGCAGTTACCCGAAGTATCACTGTACCCTTGTACACATATGATATGGATATGGATCATATCGTTCGTCTAGCTCGTTTAGATATCTGTGCTGTACTCCATTTTTTAGTTCAGCATATTACAATTCAAAGCTTTGTTAGCAGCCTTGCTATCTGAAAGTGTAGTACTGTTTCGCTATAAAATGTTTCCATCCTCATAGCTTGGGCTATTCCGACCGATTGCGAAAAAAATCCACTTTCAATAGTTCCGTTCAATTTAGAGTCACCGTTGTAAATTTGCCCGGAATCCTTCTCGAGATGGGTAAAATATGTCGTTGTCCGGAATAAATGTCCTGAATCTCCTCGGTGTCATGTAGTCACTGCTCCCGAAAGTCCCTACTTCTTTCAGGATATTCGCGTGACCAATATCTGGATCATGTCACTGTCCAATCGCCAGAGACGTCGAAAAGAGACCTAAAATTATCTCCAGTGCCGACGTAGGTGTAGTGCGCAGGGTACCACTGATGATCACACAGGCAAATCTCTGCAGCCACCGTATTAATCAATAATATTACTGTTCTTAAGGTTTACGTTACCACTTGCGGTAACAAGTGTGAAAACACACTTGATGATTAATTGAAGTCCTAATAAAAAGTCGCCGTTGTCTAGTAGGTAGTGTGTTGGCTTATTAGACGGGCGTAAGGCCACGGTTCAAACCTCAGGTCAGACATCAAAACGAAATATAAAAAAATATTTCTTCGGTGACTTTCTCTCAGCAGATTTCTGGCAAAGACTCTGAGAGTAAATAAAATTGCCATGATAAGTTTCTCAAAAAACTGTCGTTCGGAATCGACTTTAAACTGTAAGTCCCGCACTCATGTATAAAATTAATACACACAACATGAGTGGTGTGAAAAGCTAGGCCGTAATCCTGAATGAAGGGTTGTAAAAGCCAATTATGTATGTACTTATGTAAAAAACGATTTCCTTTATTGTATTATTATTTAATTTAATTGCAATCAAGTGAGCATAGAGCGCATCTTTTTTGTGTAGAGAAATACGAATATTTGAAAGCTTTTCACAAACAATACTGTGAAGTGTTCTATAATGAAATAAATAGATCTATTCTCTACAATAGCATATTTTTAAATCAGTCTCAGATTTGTCGAAAAAAAACATTATTTTTGAATTCCGTTTCTAAACTAACTATTATTGAATGCTTGTTGTGACATCAAAACAAAATATTGTTGTTGTTATTGTTAAAAAAAAATAGTTATTGGCATAAATCATGATACTTATATTAACATTTTTTGTTTTTGTTGTCATTGTTGGCTTTTATTATACTTTTTATAATGTTTTCTTATCGCCTATAACATCATCGTTTCCAGCGCCATTGACTTCCGTCTCCTTTTTGTACGACTTGCCACATACTCTTTTTATTGCCTCTTTTTTCTGTTGCTATGCCTTTTTTTCGCTATTTTCGTCTCATGCAAAATTGTTTACACATCGTTTCCTTTTCCGCATAATTAGCTACACTGGGTTACACATATTATTCGCTTGTTCCCATACTCTACTTTTCAATAATGGTTGTTTTTTTTTTGCATATACTAATGTAATTGGAAATTTAACTTTTGTTTAAAATTATTTTCCTAAAGATGTTATATTTAACATTATGTATTCATTAATTCTTTATTCTTTAGTTTTTAAACATTTTAAATTAATAAAAAAAAAGGAAATATGTATATTTATAATTAAAACTTTAAGATATCCTTTTAACAATTTTCTAATTTCCATTTCACCCTTAAATATCTAAGTCAAAAACACAATTTGTCTGAAATCATAATCATCACTACATTTCAGAATGAAAGGTTTGCAAATGGCCAGACATCAGACCACAATTCAGAACACAACTGTAGAGAAATTATTTTACAACAGTTTATCAAATAACTCGGGCAAAAGCGTATTCATTCATTATATTACGCAAATGCAGGAAGACATTCATTTAAATGCATATCCCTCATATGCCTCCATAACATATCTTTCATATTTATTTAAATACGTTTAAATACGTTCAAGTTTATTTATAAATTTTATTTGCATGTTTACCGTTACATAATGCTTTATGTACAAATGCCGGTGTCTATGTGTTATACGAAAATGTTAAATAATGTGTAACTAAATATGCAGAAATATATGCAATTTTAAGCAACAATGCGAAATATTTATATATGTATGTATATATGCTCTTTACGACGTCAACAATTATGCTCATACATACATTCATACATACATACATACATACATGTGGGATTGGGACAGTTACGGACAAGACGGACGAACAAGGGTTAATAGAGAGAAAGAGACAGACGGATGAACACCCGTTTATCCACGAGAGAGAATGAGTTTTAGTGTATTTGCATTGTGAATTCTTTTTATGTTTGATATTGAATAGTTTTTTTTTGTGTGTTGACCGTGACGAACATAACGCGGCTGTTTGTTTTTGATTCTTTTACCCTTTAAAGTTTAAACCTTTTAAGTATATTTTTTATTCTACCGCCTAAGCCATTTCTTTTTAAATACAATGAATTCAATTTAAAACTCAATCGTGTTTTATTTAATAATAATAAAGAAGAAAGGAATCGTCAAATTCCCACAAAATTGGGGGCTCAACCGGGATGGTCCTGGCGGAGAAGTGAATGTGTGAAAATACGAAATTGAAAAGTGATGAAATGATGGGAAAAACTGTGAAAAAAAAAACCAATAATTGGAAAAAGAAAAGACATATTCAAACTGTTTTTCTGTTGAAATTATGTATGTATGTATTGTGGTGCACAAAAAAAAAAAAAAAACAAACAAAAAAAAATTCCGTTAAATTTGGAATTATGTGCTGTATGTACACAGAACACAAAACAACAACAAAATGAACAAGTGCCGTTGGTGAAAAAAAATGTGTGTTGCATGAGAAAACAAAACTTCTCGAAGCCAACATTGTGAAAAAAAATTGTGAACTGTACCACTCAACTTATTTACAAAAACAATACAGTGTGCATATGAAGAGAGAAAACCACGAGAGACATAGAGTACAATAAAATAACAAAAAGCAATGTATTTACAACAACCAGACGAAAAAGCAGACGAAAACAACCCTTATTTTGAAAGATGATCGGAGCAAAGAAGCTGTTTTCTACATTTTGAGTTCTTTGAAGGTTTGCATTCCTTAGACGTATAGACGATATTTCCTTGTGATGATAGATGATTTTAGATGTTTGAGTGCTTGAGATGAATGCATTCATTTGTGATGTGTAGATGTTAGTATTGTATACTGAATTTGAATTTGATGTTTTGTGACGTAGTGAGGAAATAAAAGCCTCTCATATTTGATTTGTGAATTGCATACATGGTGTAATGATAATTGATGTTATTTGATGAAAATAATTTAAGTATTTTGATTAATTGAATTGGATGTGAATTTTTATTGGATGTTTAAGTTCGTTAGGGATAATTGATATAATTTGGACTATTTTATTAATTTTGATTAATTTGAATACAGAGTTTGATGTTGATTGCTGAATACTGATTTTATGAGAATAATTTGTAATTCGTGGAGAGTTTGATGATAAAATTTTAATGTTTGAATTATTCAAAGAGAATTGATAATATTTATAAGGATAACTGATAAGATTTATAATACTTTAATTAATTTTAACGTAAGTTGATGGAACAATTTTATACTTGAACAATATTTTGGATAACACTGTATTAATACTGAATATTTTATTTGTAATTTATTTAATTTTTATAATAATATTTGATTTGGATTTATATGCCGCTGACAGATAGAATGAACCGAGACGAAATTTACGGGTTGAATTTAGAGGGCTTGAGGGCCAAATTGGACGAATTAGGACTTTCTAGGACGGGTAGTAAGAGTATTTTGCAAGAAAGACTTTTTGATCATTTTAATGTCGAGGTTGTAGGTGATAATTCCGACCATGGTGAAGCTTCTTCTGTAGTTGCCGGCAATGTTGCGACATTACCCCATAGTAGTTTTACTTTAAGGGACGTTCAGGATTCGGTTTCAGCTTTTTCAGGCGATGGTTTGCCGGAAATTGAACAATGGTTAGAAGAGTTCGAAGACTGTTCATGCGCTGTGAAATGGAACGACCTTCAAAAGTACATATACGCAAAACAATTGTTGACGGGTGCCGCGAAGACTTTTGCTAGAAGCGAATCTGGTATTAAGGATTGGTGTTCCCTGAAGCAAGCTTTGAAGAGAGAATTTGGAAGAAAGCTGTCATCGTTGGAAGTTCACAGGACATTGAGAGATCGGAAGAAGAAGCCTGGTGAAACATTACGCGAATACCTTTATAGTCTGCGAGAGATTGGAAATCCTATTAAATTAGACGAACAAAGCCTGATTGAATATTTCATTGATGGAATAAGCGACTATAGGTCGAACAAAGCTATTTTATACCAGTCGAGGAACTTAGACGAACTTAAGGAGAATATCGGAATATATGAGAAGATACGAGTGTCAGAATCAAGTTCAAAGGGAGCGCGACCAAAAAGTTTTGTTAAGAAGATACCTGAAACCAAGGATGATAGACGCTGTTATAAGTGCGGTGACAAGGGACACCTATCGAACGCGTGCACAAATCCGCAGGTGAAATGTTTCAAGTGTCATGGCTTTGGACATAAGTCTTTTGAGTGTGGACTAGAGGTCAAGAAGGAGAAGAACGGGGATAAGAAAGGAAGTGGAGGCGGAGGAAATGGCAAGAACACCAATAATATTCATACATTGTCTGATGATGTTATCATCCCATCAAGGAGAATATTCAAGGACATCTCGATTTTGGGTAAGACGATCTCTGCTTTCGTTGACACTGGTAGTGACATTTGTGCTATTTCTTACAATACCCTATTGCTTTTGGGCGATTTTGATCTCGGACCCGATAGGAAAACTTTGGTTGGAATAGGTGGAAAAAGGATTACTACGATGGGTAATTTTACGGTTAAGATACGTGTAGACGGAGTTGAAATGGATGTGACATTCCACGTTTGTAGGGAAGGTGATCTGTTGTATTCTGTTGTTTTGGGTAACGATATTTTTGCTAATGTTGATTTGGTCATTGACTCGGATGGAGCGAAATTCCGATACAAGGACAATTCTACGGGAATTAGGGAAACGAATGATTTCGAGAATGCTAGTCCGATAGCTGAGTTACAGGGCGATTATGCAGACATCATTCATTCCGCATCGTTGGATTTTACGCGTGATGATCTCTTAGACGTGCAACACCTCGAGGGGAATGTTCGGACGGAATTGCAGAATATGATTGAGATGTATAGACCGACCAAACCTGAAGTTTACCCTGTGAAGATGAAAATAATATTGAGTGACGAGGTTCCTGTTACGCTAAGACCGAGAAGAATGCCCTACACCGATCAATTAATAGTGGACCAACAGGTAAACGAGTGGCTTAAAGAGGGTATAGTCAAACCAAGTTGCTCGGAATACGCTGCACCTGTCGTATTAGCTGCGAAAAAAGACGGAACCAAACGACTCTGCTGCGACTACCGTAAGTTAAACGAGAAGATAATACGCGATAACTTTCCAATGGCTGTAATAGACGATGTTATTCAAAGACTACAGAGTGCAAAAGTATTCACTACGCTCGATCTTAGAAACGGATTTTTCCATGTGCCGATGGAAGAAGATTCGCGGAAATATACTGCGTTTGTGACGCACAACGGCGTTTATGAATTTTTGTTCGTCCCTTTTGGCATATCGAATTCTCCAGCTGTGTTTTGTAGATATATTTCTTCAGTTTTTAGGGAACTTATTGATGATGGCACGATGGTGATTTATATGGATGATCTGGTAATACCTTCGAACAGTGAGGAAGAAGGAATCGAGAAGTTAAGGAGAGTATTGAAAGTCGCGGAAACAAACGGACTGGATATAAAATGGAAGAAGTGTCAGTTCTTAAGGAAAAGGATCAATTTCTTAGGTTATATTATAGAGGATTCGACAATAAAACCTTCCGACGAGAAGACAAGGGCCGTGACAAATTTTCCCCTACCGAAAAATCAGAAAGCTATTCAGAGATTCCTGGGACTTACATCGTATTTTAGACATTTTATTCCCAACTACGCAATAATAGCAAAGCCGTTGTCGGAGCTTTTACGAAAAGATGTGAAGTTCGGGATGAAGGAAAATCAAATAATAGCATTCGAGCAGTTACGAAATTCGTTGGTGACCGCTCCTGTCCTTAGGTTGTTTGACCCGAAAGCCGTTACGGAAATACACACTGACGCAAGTATGCATGGGTATGGAGGTGTTCTACTGCAAAAGGATAAAGATGACCAACAACTCCATCCAGTTGAATATATGAGCCGTAAGACGACTGCGGCTGAACAGAAGTATCACTCCTACGAGTTGGAGGTTTTGGCCGTAATAGAGGCATTGAAAAAGTGGAGGATATACGTGTTAGGATTGAAAATTAAGGTGGTAACGGATTGTAATGCATTCGCGTTAACGATGAGAAAGCAAGATGTTCCCCCAAGAGTTTCACGATGGGCTCTATTTTTACAGGAGTTTGACTATCAGATTGAACATAGGACCGGTTCCAAAATGAAGCACGTGGATGCTTTGAGCCGTGTGTCATGCCTTATGATGGAGGATTCTTTGAGGCATCGTATAAAGGAAGCACAACTCAAAGACGATTGGATAAGGGCAGTACGAACAATTTTAGTGCATAGTGCGTACGAGGATTATTATTTGAAGTCTGATATACTGTACAAGGTCCCTGACAAAGAGTTAATCGTGGTACCAAAACTTATGGAGCAGGAGATAATACAAATTGCGCATCGTCAAGGCCATTTTGCATCACGTAAAACGCAGGATTTAGTGGAGAAATCATTCTACATACCTAATTTGAACGTGAAGGTGGATAAAGTAGTAAAAAGTTGTATCGAATGCATTGTTTCAGAGGCAAAAAAGGGCCATAAGGAAGGATTTCTGAATCCAATAGACAAGGCTGATAGACCTTTGATAACGTACCATTTGGATCACGTGGGTCCAATGGAAGCCACGCAGAAACAATATAATCACATTTTAGTTATAGTGGATGCTTTTTCGAAGTTTGTTTGGCTGTATCCAACCAAAAGCACTGGAACTAATGAGGTTGTGGATCGTTTAAGCAAGCAGTCAGCAGTGTTTGGTAATCCAGCAAGGGTGATAACGGACAGAGGCACAGCATTTACCTCGAACCAGTTTAGGGAGTACTGTGAATCGCAAAATATACAACATCTAATGATCGCTACAGGAGTGCCACGAGGTAATGGCCAAGTCGAACGGATGCACCGTGTGATAATACCGATGCTGACGAAGCTCTGTGTGGACAAGCCTGGTAACTGGTACAAACATGTTGATCACGTGCAACGGATAATAAATAGTACACCGCCAAGAAGTACTGGAATTGCTTCGTTCAAATTATTAACTGGTTTGGATATGAGGATTGGTGAATTACCCGATTTAAGAAACTTATTGGATGAGCTGTCCATACGAGAATATGATGAAGAACGTGATCAGTTAAGAGAGCAAGCTAGGACGAATATATCGCGCATCCAACAGGAGAATAAGAAGACTTTTGACAGAAAAAGGGTTCCTGAAACAGCGTATGAGGTCAACGAACTAGTCGCCATTAAGCGGACACAATTTGGTTCGGGAATGAAGTTGAGACCGAAGTTTCTTGGTCCTTATAGGGTGGTGAAGAGGCTTGATCACGGTCGGTATGAGGTTGAGAAGGTGGGAGACTCAGAGGGAAGTAGGAAGTGTACGACTGTGTCGGAGTACATGAAAAGATGGGGACAACATTCGGGACGAATGTGAAGTCAGGAGTGGCCGGATGTGGGATTGGGACAGTTACGGACAAGACGGACGAACAAGGGTTAATAGAGAGAAAGAGACAGACGGATGAACACCCGTTTATCCACGAGAGAGAATGAGTTTTAGTGTATTTGCATTGTGAATTCTTTTTATGTTTGATATTGAATAGTTTTTTTTTTGTGTGTTGACCGTGACGAACATAACGCGGCTGTTTGTTTTTGATTCTTTTACCCTTTAAAGTTTAAACCTTTTAAGTATATTTTTTATTCTACCGCCTAAGCCATTTCTTTTTAAATACAATGAATTCAATTTAAAACTCAATCGTGTTTTATTTAATAATAATAAAGAAGAAAGGAATCGTCAAATTCCCACATACATACATACAGGCATATTTCGTAATTACAATGCTTGAGTCAGGAATACGAGCTAGCTTCTCATACCATTTATGTTGTGTGTGTTAATTTTGTACAAGAGTGGCGGGACCTACAGTCTAAAACCGACTCTGAACGTCAGATTTTCTTGAGAAATTTTTCATGGCAATTTTATTTATGCACAGAGTTTTTGTCAGACATCTACTGAGAGGCAGTCGCTAAAGATATATTTTCTTTACATTTCGTTTTCTTAGAGATGTCTGACCTGGGGATTTAAACGTTGCCACACGTCTAATAAGCTAACTCACTACCCACTAGATTACGACGGCTACTAAATTGACAATCTTACTTTTTGGTTTGCATTTGAGTCATACCTTCATGGAGTCATACTTTAAATCGATCCCTCACCCCGATTGTCAGACATTTTATGCTCTAACCTTACATGTAGTCAACATTGACAGCAAGTATCTTTGTAATTTGTTGTATTTAAACTTAAACTTTAATTACATGTCATTCTTCTTGGAAGCAGCAACTTCAATTACCATAACAACAACAAGAACTAAGTATAAGCAGTTTAAGCACAATGTGAAAAGTTAAACAATCATTGTGAACAACGACATTGTGAACGTATTCCATTGAAATGCAGGCAAATTTTTCTATTTGATTTGCTGCTTGGTGTTGCAGGTTAAAAGAAATTTAAGACATTTTAAGTAGAAGGACATCAACTACTTAAAGGATTATTAAGTTTAAAGCAATTTCAAGAAATAGTGTGTCGTTTGGTCTTGAACTTTTTCAGGAATAAAATCTGCATGTCTTTAATTATAGACTCCTCTCGTGTTTGAAAGGACATTTTTTGTTTTGATTACCGAAAAATCTTCAAGCAGATTCCACTGAATATGTTACCCTTCTCCCCTGTTAATAGTAAGAGATGATAATACAAAGCCTTTAAAATGCTTTCAAACTGTATCAACTGCAAATCGATGTCCATATTTAAGCCATTAAACAAATCGTCTGTATCATCCATGTCCTTATATTTAATTGTTTTTTTAACTTTTTTAGCAAACAGCTAAAGTGCTTTCTAGTCTCCACATTTTTTTATTATTTTTTTTTAAGATAAAAGTAGTCATAAAACTAATTCAAGAGCACTTGTCAACTACTTTCTGGGTACTTGAACCGGACAACAGTACTACCATTACCAGCGCCATCACCGCTGCTGAAACACTTCATCATCTCGAGTACATAATCTAAAAACAATTGATGATGAAGATGTACACGAGCAACAAAAAAGAAATTGAAAAGATGTTCAAGTAAAATATGTAAAAAGCTGTAAAAGCAAAAACTATGTAAAGCAAAGAAAGTGTAGCAAAGAATAGAATGAAAATAGGGTCACCTACAGAAGACAATTCGATTAGGCATTACGGTCAAAGGCCAAAAGAAGTGAAATTAGTCTAGACAGGGTTAAACGAAAACTCTTTGAATGGAAAATTAATATTTTTTTTTCGATAATCAGGTCACACCAAATGGCTTTTAATATTCAGATTCAGATGTTGTTAAGTTAAAGGCCTTAATCATTTAATTACATAAAATTTTTCACTATAACCCTACATTCAGGATTACGACCTAGGTTCTCATACCACTTATGTCGTGTTTATTAATTTTATACATGAGTGGCGGGGGATCTACAGTTTAAAGTCGACTCCGAACGACAGATTTTTCGAGAAACTCTTCATGACAATTTTTATTATTATTAATTTAGTTATTAAATGAGCAGCATCAGAGCAATGTCTGTTTCTTAGGTATCATGTACATGGTATATTTCAAAATAACATCGAAGTCTAAAGACAGATTTGAAAAGTCTTTTCTCGGCACTTAATTAACCCTCCAGGCCCTCTGTTTATCGAATCAAAACGCCAAAACTTAGAAGTGAACTACTCACTAGGCTACGACAACCACAAGTTCTCTAAATATGATCGTGAATACTTTTTACAGTATACTGCAGTATAGCATGCCACCCAATCAACTTTACCTATTTTCCAATCATTGTTGGAGTACCAGGCATAAAATTAAATAAAATACCACTTAAAAGTAAAGTTTTAGTGCCTTAAGTTCATAGTTTCTCTTTTATTTTTCCCCTCCATTGAATTATTCTGTTCTGTTTTTCAATTCAAGTGCCGCAATTGGAAGAAAAAAAGAAAACTTTTCGATTAACTTGAACTAGAAACAACTACAGCAACGAAAACAATAATGGCTCTTACCAACTACTAACAAGTGGTTGTTATAGTTGCAGTTGGATTTGTTGTTATCGTTGTTAATTATAACAGCAAATAAAATGATTTAATTTAATCGTACAAGTTGAGCATTAAGTACCAGCAATAATGCGAATAGGAACTACTTCCTATCATGCCACTTGCTTGTTGCCAAATGCTTGCTACGTCTCAATAATATTTTACTTTAATAATTCGCTTAAGAAAAAGAAAATAAAATTAAATGAAATATAAAAGAAGTGGAAATATATGTGCTTGAACTAATTCCTTCATTTATTTTAACTGTCTTTGCTTCTTTCCTTTTTGAGCACGAATATATGACATCGTTTTTAAACATTTTTTTCATTCCTTTCTTAATATTTTATGTTCCGTATTTTGAACATTTCGTTCAATTTCATACACATACAGAGAAATACAACAACAAAATTGTTTATATATATACAAACTATTTCTTATTGTTTTTGTCATTTTGGGTAATGCATGACTGCAATTTGTTATGTTGCAAGTACAGTTTTAAAAGAAAAGAAAGACAGGCACAACAACGTCAACAAATAGTTGAATGGAATATACTCCACTTAAGACGAGAGCACGAACAAATTTGGTCATTTCGTTGCTTTTTAAGTTTGTTGACAATTTTATTATTATGTCATGGACAAAAGAGCTGCAGTATTTTGCGTTTAGTCGAATTTGATTAAATATGTTACGAGCAAATAGTCGCCGTAGGGTAATTGGTTGTGTGTTGGCTTATTAGATGAGAGCCCGTTGTTCAAACTTCAGTTCAGATCAGACATGTCGGATAAAACGAAAAATTAAAAAAATTGTTGTGCCGAATTCCTCTCAACTATGTTTTGGCAAAAACTATGAGAATAAATAATACTTCCATGAAAAGTTTCTCAAAGGTTGTGATAAACAATTAAGTATGTTTACTAAGTAATGTTACGAGCTAGAAGCTTCTTCAAACATTTCTCGAAATATATTCCAATATCTGTAGTTTAAAGCTTAGAACCGTGTCCAATTTTTTTCATGCGCACTCCTTATGTTTATATACATATGTATACACATATAAATTGAGTTGAACAGGAAAATTACATTTCAGATGTTTGTGCCAGTAACTTCAACTGAAACTGCTTTGCCATCAAGAGTTGCTTGAGTAGAGGCAGTTATACAACCTTTATTATACAATATATCCCCTTTTCCATTTCGTACGAATTTTACAACATATTCCTTTGGCAGAACGGCTAGTAATGTGGCTCTGTATAGAAGTATGTTTGTATGTTAGTAAGACTACGTGTTTGTATGTATTTTAAAAAGAGGGAAACAAATAATATGAAATGCCTTTTTTTGACAGTATTGCATGCTTTGTTGAATTTCTTATTTCATTATTTGTCATTATTGACAGATGTTATAAACAATATTATAAGGGCAACAACAAGGAATAGAAGTATGTACAGTGTCGGTCCGAATTAATTGAACAAATTGGATTTTAAATGTCAATCTTTACAGTAAAAAAGGGATATTTTCTGGTTATTTTTTCCTGTAATAGAGAGCTTAAATGTGAAAGAAAGATCTGGAATTTTTTCATTCCAAAATTCGGATAGTATCTGTAGACAAATAGTCGACGCTGCAATAACATTATCGCTTGTTACCGCAACATGCAGATTAAATTCCATTGAAACACAATAATGATTCTTACAGGTCTTTCTTACTTAATCAATCATTTCTACACTTAAGTCAGGATTACAACCTACCTTCCATTAGCAACATTTTTTTTTTCTTCTAATTTAAGTTAAGCAATATTTTTCAAAATAATTAAATATTAAGTATACGCAACATATGTAAACAAATATTCGACCACACATACATACAAACATTATTGGCCATTACAACCCTTCAGTCAGGATTACAACCTAGCTTCTCACACCAATTATGTAATGTGCGTGTGTCAAATTTATCCATAAGTGGTGGGACCTATAGTTTAAAGTCAACTCCGAACGACAAAGTATAGAGAAGGTTTTCATGGCAACTTTTATTTAGTATCAGAGTTTTTGATTGGGTAGCGCCAAAGAAAGAAAGAAAGAAAGAAAGTGGAAAGTAATCAAGAAAAGCAAGAATTTGTTGTTTTATTTTTTCATGATTTGTGAGTATTTTATGATTTGAAATCAAATGAAGAAATTTAAATTTAAAAGTTTTAAACAATAAAATTAAAAATGTTTTTTGTCTTGAATGCAATATGATACACTGATTAAATTTAACCTCATTTTGTAGATTTAAATTAACATTAAACAAAGCAGAGAGGCTTACAGCAGTTGTCTTAAAAATAATTGCATTCCACTTGAATGCAATTAGAAAACATTTTTAAATGCCATATCGTTGCAGAACTTATCGCTCTTTAAATTGTTTTTTCATTCGTCTGTTATGTCCAACCATTAATTTATTTTAATGCATACCATTCCCTTTATAACAACTTTAACTTTAACTTTTTCTTTTTATATTTTATTGTTGTTATTGCAAGTTATTTGTCGTCCAAAAGTTTTAAACGTCAAAGAGTAAATGTTTTTCGATGTCTGTTGGCGGCACTTGTGACAACGATGATGATTTTGATGTTGATGTTGATACTGATTCTGATACTGATGACGAAGACTAGGACATGATTCTGTAATAAATTTTTGTTGTTATTCTTGCTGCAGTTTTTATTGCTTCGGTTGTTTATCCAACTGATGATGATGGCGACAATTATTGTTGTTTTAATGGATTTTCCAGTTATTGCTGCTGTTGTTGTTGTTGTTTACTATCATTTACATAATTTGTAATTTGTTTTTGTTCATTTTTAATAGTCTGCGGATGTTGTTTATTGTTTATTTTTTTTTTTATTATTTTCTCTGTAAACATACCCAGACTCTGCCACAGTCTAAAGGACAACCGACAACCCCAACAGAAAGAAGCATAAAAAAATTTCTCTTTTTTGTTTCCTTTTTTCTATTATTTTTTATTTAAGGGAAACCAAAGTTATAAAAAATGTATTAAAAGGAATTTATCTATGTTGGCCATTAATTTAAATTTATGTTCAACAAAACAACAATAACACCAGCAGCAAAAAAGCAACAGCAACAATGTCAACAATATTACAGAGTGAGGCTACAATGACGATGTCATCAGAAGTAGCAGTATTTATAGTCATTATATTGATTATGGGAATAAGTCATGTGTGTCTGTGCTTTTACCACAAAACTAAATGGGATCACACAGCAAAAGGATAAATCTTCTAAATTGGGGGGTATAAGATTTATAAGGATGTTTTTCTTTTCCTTATCCTTATTTGAAATTAAAGTACGGCATGGTGATATTAAATTTAAAATTCTGAGAATTGTACAGTACTTGGTCAATATATAAGATAACTACATCTTAACAGAACTTATATACTCTTAATTTGTTTTTCAAATCATAAAAAGCCACCCGATCAATAAGGGAACTTCGGGCATAAGGCATAGTGGAATAGGTTAAGGAGTCTTATTAGAAATGCAAAGAAGAAGGGTTTTTCAGGATAATAGATAAGATTCATAAGATAACTGCATCTACACTGCACATGTTGCAGCATATACGGGAATCTAACGGTGCAAAGACTAGGAACAGCAGTGAAGTTTAAGTGTTTGGAAAATCATTAAATTCTCAAAGTGCTTGGAGAAATACGTTGAGGCAGAGGAGTTTTTCGTTAGAAGAGAAAAGATTAATGAGATTTTTTACTTCTATACTATGTAGCTAGGGTTGCCAGATTCTGATTCGCAAAAAACTGGACATTGGATTTTAAAAAGCTGGACAAAACAAAAAAAAAAAGCTGGACATACCAAAATACTGAGAAAATGTTAATTTTGGTTTCGTGTAAATAATTTTTATTAAAATATCCATTGTATGTATGTATTATTACAGACATCAGCTATTCCAGTGTTGAGACATGTTGTCAGTGATGATAGAAGAAGGAAATCATAACTTAGTTGTATAACAAATATACAATCAGTGTTGGCTAACATGATTTGACAAAGATAACATCAAAATTATTGCCCATGTTATTGCAGTGTACTAAAAAATTTCTATTTAACTGGACAAATTAAATTTTAGCTTGAAACTGGACAAGCATCAAAAAAGCTGGACAATCCAGCCCAGTCCAGCCAGGCTGGCAACCCTATATGTAGCACATATGTATACACCAGGTCCATTGTTCAATAAATAGCGAGAGTAAAGTTATTTAGGAAGTAAGTAGTCCCAGTAAGTGGTATGCTAATTAGACACGAACTCGAGTGTAGTCGTAAAAAGATTCTCAATATTACTCATTTGGAATTCATGTCATACTGAAAAATTCACTGCTTATAGATAAAATGAAAGCGCATAATATAGATAGTGTAAGAGCCGAGACCGCAATCCTGTCTAAAATGTTTCCATGGCTTGGTTTTCTTGTTCAGATGGACATCTGCTCGCGCTGAAAATACGGACCATAGTGACCATGACAAATAGTCAGGACTCTTATGTCACAATTGGTATTCAAATAAATGTTTCAACCAGATATATATACAGTATTTTACGATAATCAGCGATGTATTTAAAGTCTAATTTGTTGTCAGAAAATCAGAATATCTTTATTCGATATACAGGTTTTTAGTCTCAAATTAAAGATTTTTGCACACTAATTCAAATTTTTTTAAACCAAATTAAATTTTCTTCAAAACAAATTAAATTTTATTAGAATGAAATTAAATTATTTTCAACACAAATTAAACTTTTTGTGTGTCATATTAAATATATTTAATTTTAAATTAATTTTTTTTAATTTCTAATTAACTTATTTTAACTTCAAATTCATTTTTTAGTTAACGCAAAATAGTTAAAAATATATAAAACTTTTTATACCGTAAATTAAGATTATAAATAGTAATATAGTTATAAATTTAATATAAAATATTCATTGTAAGTGTTCTCCAGATGCAGCTAATTATAATGACATGGTCATATCAACATAGTAATTATTACAATCAGACGGTGTTACCGATCCGACGGAGATTGTAATTACAGTTACCAAGTACATATTAATATGAGGATCAGCTAGGAAATTGCGTGCACACAGTTTAGTTTTTGAGAATACTTTTTCTATTGGGTTTAGCATGGGGGAGTATGGAGGAAGAAAAACTAATGTATGCCCAAACTCGGCAATTTTATCTTTCACTATTATGTTGATGAACTCATTACCAACAACATCAAAATGTAGATTCTATGTGCAAAAAATACTGAATCTATGCGTTGGTAACAATGTTTGTAGGGTTAACGGTTGAACCTTTCTTAAACATACTGATGAATGTAAAAAATTATATAAGTCACCTCTTAATTTTGTACAAAGATTAAGATATTCCCTCATTTAAAATAATAAAAAATTAATTTGAAATGATATAAATTGAAATTGAAAAAAATAAATTTAAATATAAATGAAAAAAATTTAATTTCAAATGAAAAACAATGAATTTGTAATAGAAATTAATTAATTTGTGTTAAAAATAATTTAATTTGTTTCGAATAAAATTTAATTTAATTTGAAAAACATTTAATATTAGTCGAAAAATCGTGAATTTGAGATTAAAAACCAATACATCTCCGCGATGCATATCTACTCTTTAGAGATCATGAGTAAAGCCATTATAATGCTTAATTGGCTTAAAGATTGATATAGAAAGCGCATTTCGTATTCAATCAGGAGGTGAGAGATTTTTGTGAAATCCTTTAGTGCACATGTTAGCCGCTTGATGGTTACTACACTCAACTGGCTCAATAAATTATGTTGAAATCTTAACAACATACATATGCTGTATACAATATAGGCATACTTTATCACAGAACATCTTCTCTGTTTTTGTTCGGCACCCAGAGTTTATTGATAAAACGTGTCTGCCTTAGGATGATTTGCAGGGACATCACGCCCTCATAAAACTGTCGTGGTGGTTGAGAAATATCAACCAGGACTTATAGCTGAATGACGGAATGACGGAATCTGCGATACAGCAGTATCTTATCCTAACATAATCTTAAGGGTTCAAGTGATCATAAAGCATGGTGTAGTTAAAAATTATAAATAGAGGCAGGAAAATCTTATGTGTTTCTAATATTAGTATTTTGCATACCTGAATCGTCACGCTGTTATTAAAATATTAAAATATTCCAACATTAAATTTAGAACTCGAACAAAACCATGCACAGTTACACGCTACTAATTTATAATTTTTCTTAGGAGGTCCACCTCTTTCCTAATGAATGCTAACATATCACAAGCATTAACATCCCTAATTGACTTTCCCTACAGATGTTGTCTGATGTTAATCAGAATCGCTCTGCTATATTTTGGAATTTCCGAACAACGCTGAAATCATGAGGCCTAATCCCTATTTAAGCATCATAGTATTTAATTTCCATTGATAAATTACTTTTTCCCCAATCCAATACCTTAAAATCTGTGAGCCAAAATAAAAAACTTGATAAATCATTTTTTTTTTAATTTTTTTAACTTTTTTGTTAAACAACACAACTTAAAAGTAATTCAAACTGGATTATCTCAGGTGTTTTTCCGTTTTCTATTTTTTTGTTTTTACTTCCGCTTAGATTGTTATTTATTTTATGCAGATTCAAACTTTTTCATTCAGTCTATTCTACGCTATTCTTCTCTCTTCTTCCGAGTCTACTGTTTTAGCAGTTTTTCAAAATTATTTCTGCCTCATAAAACTCAAGTTTTTGTTTTTGTCGGTTTCGTTTTTTTTTTATAGACAAACTCAAAAATGATAATTATTTCTAAAGGCAAAAGGAAGAGAAGAGAAAAGGATTTGATTTAAGTTTTATTTCCTTAAAATCTACTTATACTTCTTCTAGAAAAATGATAAAAAAAATCTCAGGAATCGAAAAAAAGAAGCTCAGTAGCAGTTAAATTTAATTAAAATTCTGTAAACATATGTTTTCTATTTTTAAAGAATAATTAATAAAATTAATTCCTTTTCTTTGTTTTTTTTTTGTTTTGTTTTGGTATAAATTTCAGTAAAATTTTGCGGTTCCGCAAGTCATCAATTTAACACTTTGACTTTTTGGAATATTTTTCACCACATTTGGTTTGGTTAGTAACTAATTGACTGCGTGTGTGTGCAAGAGATTGGATAGGTGAGTGAATGAGTGCGTGAATAAATTAAGTGGATGGCAAGGTAGATAAAATATACAGTTAGTTTGCTATATATATTGACGTTTGATGCGGTCTACCGCATTATAATTAATGCCATCTGCTGTTGTCATTTTATACGATGTCTTCTTACATACGGAATACATTTCCATTTAATTATTTAATACAGTGACAAGATAGTATTGCTGGTCGAGTAAAGAGCATATAACGGTAAAGAGTGAAGAATATAATTAAGCATATGAAAAATCTTTCAATACATTAATCTCTCTTCTTGAAAATTTAATCTAGGAGCATGGATTAATTAATGTATCCTTTATGAAGTCGCCATATTCTAGTAGGTAGTGTGGTTCAAACCCCAGGTCAAAAAAGAAAGAAAAATATATGAAATAATATTTCTTCGATAACTTCCTCCCAAGAGATTTCTGGTAAACACTCTGAGAATAAAATAAAATAGTCACAAAAAGTTTCTCAAAAATCTGTCGTTCGGCATCGATATTAAGCTGTAGATCCCGCCACTTATGTATAAAATTAACACACACAACATCAGTAGTGTGAGAAGCTTGGTCGTAATCTTGACTGAAAGCTTGTAGTGACCAATTATGTATGTATGTATATATTAGTCAGGATTACAACCAAGTTTCACACACACTTATGTTGTATGCATTAGTTTTACGAATGAGTGGCGGTTTAAAGTATATTTATTTTAGAATCTTTTCATCGAAATTTTATTTTACTCTCAAAGATTTTGATAGAAAACTGCTGAGAGAAAGTAGCCGCAAGCAGCTGCGGTTTGAACCACAGGATCTCTATCTACTAGAATGTAACGACTTCACATCACCTATTATATCCTTGTAAATATGTATTAAACTTTAACTTCATTCATACATATTTTAAAAATTATTTTCTATTTAATTTGAATCATTATTATTTTATCTCTGTCTCTGCACATAAACAGATTTTCAAAAATTTAATTTGAATTTTAAAATAATAAAAAAAAAGGACAACTCGTATATAAAACAGGGAATAACCATTTTATTAAATGTGATTATAATCGCAATTTTCTCCCATTTTAAAGAATGTAAATTTATCACTGATTCAATAAAATTCCAATTCAATACTGAATAAATTTAGACAGAACGACAAGAAAAAAAAATGTATGACAGAGAAATGGAAAAATGCTGGTAATATCGGAATGATTAAACGAAATGTAAGGAAGAAAACAATGTTTTGCTATACTCAGAGGGATTTAAATAAAGGATACTAAGCAAAATATATTTACATTTTTAAAATACTTTTTGTTGTTAAAAATTTTATCCCTTCGAGTTACTCAATTTGTATGCTAGTCCTAGTTTTATGTTCTCCTCTACCACACTTGACTTTCTGTTACAACACAATTTTCTACAGACCCTTGGAAAAACTTAAATTTGTATTTTGTTTAAGTATTAGTCGTTTAAAATAAATTTCAATCTAAACAGTATTCGAGTAATTGCCTAAAAATCTGTACTTATTCCGTTCACTTGTAGTGTACAATTTTATATTGTACGTTTAAAACATAAAATAATATTGTGGTTTGCTTTTCATGGCTTCAATATATTGTTGAACTAGCACAATATGGCATTTATAGATACTTTCTATATTTACACCATTTCCAATTCGATTAGAAAAAATTTTGAAATGTGAGAAATTTATACTCAGTATTGTAAATTTATTTCTCTAATACTAGGAACTGTTTTGCTTCATCATGTGGACTTATTCTTTTTTTACGGGTCAAGACTCCTGTTAGGCCCACTACTGTTGTTATGGATTCCTGAACGTGTATCCATATGAATATCGCTGTAGGTGTGCCAGCAATGCATTTGGAAGATATAAAACACCTCGAATATGTAAAAGATCGCATTAGAATGCTAAAATACGTATGAAGTCAATTAACTTAGAGCTGACTGGAGGATCCATTTAGAAAACTAAAATTTTTAATTTGTAAAAAGATTCGAACCGATGTTAGTCCATAATATGTCTTGGGGTACCGTTTGACCATCATACAAATTTTAAGAGACATGTAAATTATGCTGACAGAATGGCAACGAATATTTAAGGTGTACGGTATAATTTACATGTAAGGTAAAGAATGTTGGAAAATACAATCAAAAGCAGCACATCTTTGGAAGTAAATTGTGTTATTGCCGTCCATATAACTTAAGTCCTAAGACAAAATATACGCACAGTAGAGAGATTTGTAAACTGTCCATACCGTCGGCGGACTTTCAAATTCAGTTAAGATATCGATATTGATAGATATTGATGCATACATATGTACAATGTACATTGTACATGCATAGTTTGTAATTATCACCCTTCACACTACTTACCAGGCTTCGGCTATACTGATAGAAGTTGTAATTCGATGCACTATTATCTAATCCAGTTGCTAAAAAAAAGTTCATTAAAAATGTTGTTGATAGCGGGCAAAATGTTGCGAAATTTTGTAGAGATTGTGGAAAAATGTATTACAAGTAAAATCCTGTTGGTAAAAAATATAAGAGAAGTTATGCTATTAACCATAAAGGACGACGATGTGATGAAGAAGTTTATTGAGAACTAATGAAAGGGCAGTCAGGATGTTGACCACCTCAATATGATACCGTGAGGCAGGATTCTATTTAATAATCAAAATCCTCAGCAGTGACACATTTCTAACAATAATTAGAAAACCTGTTCATTGATTTTCAAGATTGAAAAGCGAGAGCTGGTCAAGCGAGCCTTGACTGCAACTTTCCATTGGGAAAATTTTCACTGGAAATTGCATAGTTGTAGACTACCTTCAATACATTACAAGCATTACATTGATTTTTCTAATGAAAATAAGCATATGTTGCGTATGAGCAATATTTTCCGAAATAATTAAATATTAAGTATACACCACATATGTAAAGAAACGTTCGAACACACATACATCCACACATATATATATATATACATACATTGTGTACCTTGAATTAAATTCTGTGTTTATATTTCGACTTACGTATGACCTTCCATCCGAACCAAAGCGGTTAAACTTAGATTCGTTCGTGGAAAGTACATTATTCCAGTAAGAAAGTGGTTTTTCTAAATGGGAGTTGACAAAAATTAACTCGGTTTATTCGATTTTTTTTGGACACATGTGGTTTACGCCTGGCAATGTGCCCAAACAAGTTATTTTCTCGTAATCTGTTTTTATTGTACTTGTGGATATGTTTAGTCCCAACTGTTGTTGAATTTTTTCCCGTATTCTTGGTGCAGTTAAAAAAAGGGTCACTTTTGCTCATTTTAACTATTAATTTATCTGTCCTTTGAGACGTTATTCTGGATCTTTTTCGTGTGATGCTTTCAAAAGGTTGAGTTTAAATCATACAGCAATCGCGTTATACGCTTTTTTTCTCGAACAATCCAGTTTCTGTGATATTTTGGTAAATGTCAGGCCGTCCTTGCGGTATTGAAGGACAAATCTTCGAAAGCTTGGATTAGCGTGTTGGCCACGCCCCATTGTATGAGAATAGTAATACTTTATATTTTAAATAATAAATTAGATAATAATTTTCAACTTTATACCTCGTTTTTTTAATCAAAGTGTTTATTTTAATCAAAATATAATTTTTTTTAAATATCTTAAGACGTGTGCTATTTAAAATATCTGCGAATATAGCGAGAAAGAAACAATAACTTTCAGTTTCTAAAAATACACTTCTTTTTTTGACTAAGCTTACATTACAAATTAACAACAACATGTTATTAAACAAATAACTGTAAAAATAATTTAAATAATTGAAGAAATAAAAGAGAAAAAGTGTGCCTGAAAAATTTTACACTAACCGTGCTATTTAAAATGTCGCCACTGTATATATACATAATTGCTCATTGAAATCTTTTAGTCAAGATTACAACCTAGCTTCTCACATCACTTCTGTTGCGGGTGTTAATTTTATACATGAGTGGCGGGATTTACAGGGTAAAGTCGATTCCGAACTACAGATGTTTGTGAAACTTTTCACGGCAATTTTATTTACTCTCAGAGATTTTGCCAGAAATCTACGGGGGGCAGTCGCCTAAGAAATATTTTTTCATATTTCGGTTTTGTTGGCAATGTCTGACCTAAAGAGCCTTAATAAAGTGAGGAATTTTGTTGTGAATGTTGTGTTGTGCTTGTTATATTAAAAATCTAAAATGGCTTGATTCAGGTTTAGACAAGTCTTCTGCGTTTTTGAGAATACCAGTTGACAAATCCTGCAATTTTCTTCCTGATCTCCGTTCACGTTTAACAATTGTTCCTTATCAAGCTTTTTTCATCAATAGAGGCTGATGTCTTAGGTTTCTAATTAGCCTTAAAATAAACAAACAAAAAAAATGTTGTTTAATGTAAAACACTGGAAACGGTGGTAAATGGAAATATTCCTCTACAAATACATACACATTAAAATAGATTGTATTTGTGTTTGTAGTAGTACATAAACGAGACAAGTTTACACCAAATGTGACCACTTTATTACTGGCAATAATAAATGTTAAAACATTTGAATTTGAATTACCCTGGTAAGTGAAACAGAGATGGAATATCGAATCTCTATGGTCCTTTAGAGCAAACATACTTACTTCTTTTTTTTTATAAATTTCCATTAAAATAAAAAAAATATGTTACTGTGTGTACGTGTATGAATCCGTATATGTAAGTGCGATTGTATATTTTTGATATTATTTGACTGCCAAAGATTATTTTTATTTTCAAACTTTTTTTCTGAAAAAAAAAAATAATTTCACCATAGGGAATGAGATTTTGCATACGGAATTCTATGCATGCTCGGGTCGAATGAAATGTATGGCTGAGTATGTGAGGACATGTGTCAATATGTTATTATTGTAGGTGTTTTACAATTTTATTGAAATGCAACTGTCGGCGACATTTTTAACACTATGTGTGGCATGTTGAAAATGTAAAAATAGAAGAGAGTGGGTGATTTAAAAAGGCTGCAGTAAAGTAATCTAACTGCCTCTATATAGCTGTAAATATATGGTAAAATTAATTTCCGTTTACTTATGGCATCACCCTCGCGTTCATATTTAGTCATGAAAAAAAAGAACAATGAATAAGAAATTGAATAAAGAAAGAAAAAGAAAAACATGTGGCTGTAAAATAACTCTTAGTGAAATTCCATTAAATGACAATCAGAAAAGCAATGGTAAAGGCAATGGCAATGACAATGTATTTGATTAAAGTGCCAAGATAAACAATTCGAAAAACTAGGAAAAAATTATTTCTTTTGTTCAAAATGAACTTTGTTTAGTTTAGTTTTAATTGCAACTATTGTTAAATAAACACAAAACTAAATGAAAAGTTTTTAATTTAATTTTATTTCGAGTATCGTTTGAATAAATTTTATTGCCTATTTAGGTTTAATTATTTCATTTCATTTGAATATTTTCATTGTAAACGAGTAACGGGCATTATTGTTAATGAAACTGTTTTTATTTTTATTTTAAATTGTTTATTTATTTTTCTACGAAATGTATTTAAAAGAGTGAAATTTTTATTTGAAAATAATTTTATACACGAGTAGGGCATTTACAGAGACAAAAAGGCGAATAAATGGTACGATTAGAGGAAACATGCGGCATTTTTAAACAAGTCTCTGAGAATGAATTTGCTACATATCCGTTCAAGACATTTTTTTTTTTATTAAAACATTTCATAGGTTATTATTTCTATTACATAACATACATACATACATAATATTGGCCTTTACAGTCCTTCAGACAGGATTACAACCTAGCTTCTCACACCACTTATGTTGTGTATGTTAATTTGAAAACATGAGTGGCGGAACCTACAGTCTTAAATTCGACTCCGAACGCCAGATTTTTGAAAAACCTTTTCATCGAAATTTTATTTACTCTCAGAGTTGTTGCCAGAAATTATTTCATTTTGTTCGAGATGTCTGTCCTAGGGCTGGAATCGTAGCCTTAAGTCTACTAAGCCAACACACTACTTACTAGATTACGGCGTCACATAGGTTTTTACTTTTTATAAAAGTCGAAGATAGTACAGAAGTCGGACGTATGGAGTTGTTTCAGTTTCAGAATACAAGGCAATGTACTGACAAAGAACGCTTTGTAGATCGCTTAGTATTTATTTGAAATTGTATATACGCTTGCATAAGTCGCCGTAGTCTAGTAGGTAATGTGTTGTACATATTATTAGACGTCAGGCCACGGTTCAAAAACCAGGTATAGACATATCCAATAAAACGAAATCTGAAAAATATTTATTCGCGACTGTCTCTCAATAGATTTCTGTCAAAAAGTCTGAGAGTAAATAAAATTGTCATGAAAAGTTTCTCAAAAAATCTGTCGTTCAGAGTCGGTTTTCAACTCTATGTCCCTTCACTCATGTATAAAACTAATAAACGCAACAGAAGTGATGAGAGAAGTTATGTTGTAATATTGACTAAGTGGTTGTAATAACCAATTATGTACATATGTATGTATGCATGTGTGTTCGAACATTTGTTTACATATTAGGCGTATACTTAATATTTAATTATTTTGAAAAATATTGCTCATACGCAACATATGCTTATTTTAATTATGGTAATGCTGACTGAAGGGTGGTAATGAATAAATGTATGTATGTTTGTAATATATGCATATATGCTTGCATTGGACCATGACTAGCAAATATATATGTACAAAGAAGAATAGCACATTGTAGTTCAACTGCATGTTTAATTTAATTTTAATATACATACATACATATATTACGAGCATTGTTTCACAATAGAATGATTACTTCATGCTTCCACATCTGTTGACTAAAATTGAACAGTGATAGTACCGCTAAACTACCGCTGACCTAATCTCCTATCTCGATATATTTTTCCATAAGTTTGTCTTTATCTTAAATTCCATACTTTTATTTTTAATTATATTGATTGCATTCCTTTCAAACTCTGTTAATATAATAAAATTATAAACAATGTTCCCTAAAATGCTTTATTAAGGCCAAAATGTATTTGCATTATAATTGTTAATATGTATTTAATTGAAATAAAATCAAATATAATGAAAGAAAATAAATAATTTGTTGAAAGTATTTAAATTTTCTACCAATAAAATATTTCATAACACCTCACACAATAGTTGCAAACAATTAAAATTCAACGCAATCAAAATTTAAATTGAAATTCAAACATTTAAAACCAAATAATCTCATTACATAACAGTTTCTGGTCATTGTGCAATTTGTTGTACAATTCCTAACGTATTCCCCATGGTACTGTATATACTCGTACATTGTGGCTTATAGTGTATTGTGTAATGTCGTTGCATGCCACATTATCAAATGCAATAGTAAGTTGTTGTTAATATTATTATTATTATAACACACACAGACATAGACATGAACACACACACATATAATAATTGTATTATCCATTTGCAAATGCATCATTAAACAGTAACAGCAACAATAACGTCATTATCAGCATTATCATCAACATGAGACAACATGAGTTTGCATGGGTGGGTATGTGTTGAAATTTATTAAAATATTTACACAACCAACAACCATGAAAGGGGAGGAGAGGGATGTAGATGTACACATTCATCAATAGTTACATTTTGGTGGCAACTATGTTGCATGTAATTTGTGCATGCATTCCAGCTGCTATTGTTGCTATTGCTGCTATTCACTCACTTATTTGATTATGTTGCAATTGCATTAATTGTAGTGTTACAATTGCATTATTATTGTAGCATTGTATGCTTTTATTATTGTTGCTGGTGTAGTTGTAATTGTAATTTGAAATAGTGTTTGTTCAAGGTACATATACCATGTGTACACGTAAGCATATGAGTTTTATTTGCATTTACTTTGTGAAAACGAAATTTCAATTGCAACAAATATTTGAGGTGACCAAATAATTGTTGCAATGCAAACATTGTTTGAAGATAATTTAAATAGTTTAAAAGAAGTATTGTGTTCTTTTTAAACGTAGTATGTTTAAAACTTATTTTGTTACCTTGGTTAAGCTGCTTTAGTATGACAAAAACGATCATCACGACATGAAGCCAGTTATCGTTTCTTGGAAACAACACTCACAATAAAAATACTTAGCGATGTATTATTTCGTGTGGTGGGAAGGAACTTTGTTGATCGAACCTATTCTTTTCAAGAGAATGGGCTACCTCATCTAGCTGTGACGTTTATGTTGATGTTATGAGCAGGTCAGGAGACGTTCCAGATAGAAAACCATAACGAAAACAATTTCGTCATTCCCGGATTCGTCATCTGGATTTGTTTAACTACCACAGAACGTCAAACATATGAAGCCTGTCATTATCATGATCCAATACAATACTATTTGTTGTTGAAATTTTGAAATTGCAAGCAGAATTTATTGTTTTGCGAAGCGATAGCATGTGATAATGGTAAATTCTCTTTCAAACCTAAACGCTAAATTACACACTCATAATGGATTTATATTCTATTAATCTACGCTTTAAAGTCATTTGTTAAGCTTCATCTTCCTTTGATCATAATTATTTTGACTCATGTTTCTGTGATTTTACAGCGTTTTCCCAACAGTACATGTTGAATTAAATTTCTTTAAATAATTTCATGTTTTATTCAATATCTCGTTTGTTTGTTTGTTTAAACATTCACGAAATTAACGTGTTTAGTTGCTGATGTATTAAAATGTTCAACTCGTTAGTAACTGTAAGTGAATGCAGCAATTTTGATGTTTTAAGAGAGCCTAGATCCCAGGTCATGGAAGAATTCACGGCACTGTATGCAGATGAGCTTCCGATTCGGGAAACTTCCTCGCCGCAGATAGCATCAGAACCTTTCTGTTGTGTAGAACAGCCGTTTTCTTGGGTGTTGTCGGCGAAAAGGAAGATGGAGAAAGGCGGAGACGATCTCAAACCAAATGAATTTGAGGAAATCTATACTTTTGTTTGCTAATTGCAATGATAAGTCGTAGGGTGTAAGGCCTTGGTACAAACCCCAGGTCAGACATCTCTAACAAAACAAAATATGAAGAAAATATTTCTTCGGCGTCTTCCTCTCAGCAGTCTTCTGGCAAAAACTCTGAGAGAAAATAAAACTGTCATGAATAGTTCTACAAAAATCTATTGTTCGGAATCGACTTTAAACTGAAAATCCCGCAACTTATGTTTAAAATTAACACACACAGCATAATTGGTATGCGAAGCTAGGTTGGAATCCTGGCTAAATGTTTGTAGTTACCAATTATGTATGTATGTATGTATGTATTAGTTAGGTTATCTAGAAATAGCCCGAGTATAGCTGTCAGCCTTCGGAAGGCACACTGTTCAAACATTTTTGTTCAGAGCAGTGACCCATACTCGGAGCTTGTGCGGCGGTAATGTATCTCAGAAAGAAACATTTAGACCTATAACAAGACAGTTATCTTTATAAGCACCAAACTACATCCTAATGTCAAGGTCCATGCATTACGATCCAGCAAAAATTTCATCAAAATCATAGCTTAATGTGAGTTTTATTTAACTTTACTTTTGATACCGAAAAGTGAATAAACCCTCGTATAATATTCCCATAAATAATTTAATTTCTTTTTATTCTAGTATTATCATTAAATTTAAACATTTGTTCAACGGTTTCGGTCAATATTTACAAGGCTCTTCAAATAGAACCGAAAACTTTTTCCCACCACTGTATACTTTTGCCTATAGCACGAATTCCTGTATTTTATACGCCATGATGAATATCAAAAATACATCAGAATTTCATCATTAAACAAAACATTTTTACATCAGAATATATACGTCGTTTATTAAAATTCATGCGGGTATGCAAATACATACATATGTATACCAAAACTTTGTAACATGATAATTAACGACATGATAATTATCATTAACGTAAGTGTAATTATCAACATTTTTAGTGTAACGAATCAGAAGTAAATTAATATGAGTTTTTGTTTTGTTTCATTTTCGACTACGCTTTAATTAAACTGAAGGATTTTAATTGTGTATGTTTTAACAATTCCATTTGAATAAGTAAATACAGTACTACAACAATTACAACAATAGCAACAATAACAACATTTATTTGTAATAAAATAGAAATAAATGATTTCGTTAATGCTTGCTTGGTACATTACATTAAGACCTCTATTAACGCAATTATTAATGAAATGTTCACACTATTAAGACAGCATTTAACACACGCACAGTTATTATGGTATTTGGTGTAGAAATGTTTTATTTTCGTGTTCATTAAAAGTTAAAGAATACTTTCAATTAACTTTTCGCAATTAATAGACAATGATTGAAATAAGTGTGAATGAAATACTTAATCAGTGAATGAATGTAAAGTATGCCATTAAAAAACATTTTTTTTTTACATTACTAAGCTTCGTTGTAAGACATTTTGTTTGAAAATATGAGTGAGAAACTTAGGCTTTGTAATGCTGTACACATAATTTCAAATAAACTTGATAGCATTAGATTTTAAAAGCATATTTAGGGAGTCCCAAAAATTGTATTCGATTTTATTTAAAAATAAAACAGATATATTTCATTGAGTTTAAATTTTGACTACAAATTTATTGTAAAAGACTGTCGTTCATTACCTAATAACTTCGATTCAAATTTTTCGGTTATAACCTGCCATTTCCGATTTTTAATGATTCCTAAAAGCCTTAGCGGTATTCATTCTGATTAGAAGCAGTTTCTGGGACATCTCACTATTAATCTTGCTTAAGTGAGCAGTCAGGCTGGCAATAAGAGTCTCTAATAAACCATCTAGGATAGTAATTAAACTGCCATTTATGAATATTGATTGCTGATCTTTATTCCATCTGCTAATCCTACGTCTAAAGAAGCCATGACCCGTTTGATCCCCAATAATAGTTTTAAGCCCCCACATACACATGCTTTAGTTAGCTCTAACCATAAGACTCTTGCAATCATACAGTTTGTTCTACATCCTTATGCATGATTGGCGAGTGAATCGTATTTTTCTTCCTTAATTCCAAAAAAGAAACCTATTGGTCTCACCTATTGGTCTCGCCGAAAAGCAGAACCTGATATTGCAGCAATAACTAGTTACTCGGAGTAATCTAATCTGATAATATGAAATAAAGTAACTTAGCAGCCTTTTACACTCCCGATGTAACCCAAAAATATATCCTCCCAAATCCTTTAGTGTTGCTTAACCATCTACATGAATTGTAATCCTTGGGTACATGTTGCCTGACTTGTTTGGTGGTCTTAACGGATCAAAGAACTTCCACTTGAAAAACACTAAATTCCCCTGGAAACCTACATGAATTCCTGACATTTGTCTCAAAAATGAAGATTCCTCTAGTATCCGTTTCAATTTTACTCCTGTCAGTAAAATAAGCCCAGACATTAAGAATTTTCTAAAGACATATTAAACGAGAAATAAATGAGAAAGAGTAGTTTTTTCTAGTTCATATTACAACATGAACAAATTATTTTGTGTTTGGAGGCTTATTTATTGATTACCCATTAAATAGGCTCCTCATCATAAAAATTCAATTAAATATTCTTATTTTCGATACTGTTTTTATTCGAATATTTGCAAAAAATACTATTATATGCAGACTTTCATTCGCCACTGTACATAAAACGAAATGTTTTTATTATATTCCAGTGTACTTCATTTGTTACAACAAAAACAATGGCAATGGCAATAATCATAAATTCAGTATTTTGCTCTAATGAAAATGTTTCAAGAAAAAACTAAAAACTCTTCCCACTTTATGGCAGAATATTTTCATTTTCATTTAAACCTCAGACAAGCTTATAATAATGCATTGCAGGATAATGTATCCTTAAACAAGTGTAATTACTACATCATCTACCATATGATTGTTATTGCAGCAGTAATTACAAACAACCTCATCATCATCATCTTCATCATTATTATGAACATTATCGTTACAATGATGAATCAGAATCAGAAGTAAATTAAAATTTTATTTTCACAACATTTTCCAACATTTTCGAATACATTTTAATTAAATTGCGATGGTTTTAATTGCGATGTTGAAAACAATTGAATTTGAATGAGTAAATAAGACACTACAGCACTTACTACAACATCAGCAACATGAAATACTAACGAAATAGAAGGAAATAATTTTGTTAACACAGTAGTTTATATGATTTAACGAACATTGGATACAGAGAACATCATATTTTTCTACTATGTACTTCATATGTCGAACAAAAACTTTATTTTGTTGATGACTTCAATTTTTTTTTGGCGATGCCTTGCATTTTTTGGTTGATGACATGCATTTTCTTGTAGGAATGATTTGCATTGTTTTAAGCGATAACTTGCACTTCTTTATTCGATGACTTGCATTTTATTATCGATGACTTGTATCTTTTGGTCGATAACTTGCATTTTTTAGTGGATGACTTGCAATTATTCAAAAAAGAACAATTCTGCAGTATAAAGACGGGGCAAGAATAAATCATGGTACAGTGGGAGAGGTGTTCAGTTGCAGAGTTAAATATTTATTACCCATGGAGAAATTTGAAACACAATGTTAGGTTAGAGGACGTGTACTTGTCAATTAAGACAAGTACAGTACCCTGAGGTCGAATTGACCCACTGTACAATATAATTGGTTGAAACACAATGGACATATTTAATTTTAGTTGGACAGAAAAACAGATAATCAGGCCCTTCAAGCTTATAGAAGTCTTGAAGGTTGACTCGTGATTAGTATAAGACTATCTGGGCATAATAAATCAAAAATTCAGGAAGCTGGAAAGCTTCCACGTAACTATTAGAACTGAAACCTTCTTGTGGAGTAAGAAGAGGTATCTGATTGGATATACTAAATGGTAGATTCTTCTCAATCCAAGCCGTTATGAAAAATGTTTCCTTTTACTAGCTTATTATAGTGCAAATGGATTTAAGTCATGCATTAAATAAGCTCTAGAGGCCTGAGAGTAGCTACAAGTCTAGTTTCATTGTAAATGATCAACATATCCTTCCCTTCGCTTGTTTTCCATTCAACTGAAGGCACTTACGGCAAAGTTATGTTAAGGTTAAGGAAATAAAGTCACATTGCCGAAATGGGACTCAAGTTTTTAGCTAAAATACTTATTGGAAAGAATTGCCAAATGTATATTATATGAAGATAATTACTTTAAGGACGATCGAAAAATAAAAGGACGTCTTTAATTTTCAATAAATCTGAAATTAGATTTTTTTTTTGGGTATTTAACCCAAGACTCTCTTATGATAGAGAACTTGATAAATAATTTTTTTCCTATTGAAAGTGTCTTGCTTTAGAATTTTATTTTATTTTTTTGTTTTTAAAGAAAAATATTTAAATCCATTGAAAAAAAAAATATTTCCAAGAATTTTTCTTCATCATCTTGTCATCCAAGCATCTCTAATGAACACTGTTTTAGAGCTACGCGTTGTTCACTAACCGTAAACGCAAATAAATTTACAAGATTTACAAGCAAAAGAAATACAAAAAAAGAGAATATGCTTTCAGTATGGTAATGAAGTGGAAACACAATATTCTTTATAAAATTCCAAGTATTAAAGGAAATTTTATGAGGGTCGGTTGTCGTACTGGTACTAGCACTGGCACTGGCACTAACAATTCAATTAGAAGATGAATAAGGAATTTTGAAGAAAAGAAAATTCATGCCAGACATTGACAACATTATTTAGCAACCACAGAGAAAGGAAAAATAAACTCAAAGAAATTAAGAAATGCGCATACCACAGCAGAATAGTTGTGGGAAAAATGTGTTTTATGCATAAGAAAGCGAAAAAATAAAGAACTTAACAAAAGAAATGTTGGTAAAGGATATAAATTTAAGAGATTATTCAATTGAAATCATGTTTTAGCTTAAAAATTTTGAAGGCGTGCTAGAAGTGATGCCATAAAGATGCTCTTTAAAATTTCCATAACATACCTCTGACGTAGCAAGCTATTCAACGTTTTACCTTCTTTTGCACATTTCTTATCATCACCTTCAAAAATATTTGCTGCCTTCCCACAATACCTTCAACTCAAAGTAATTGCCGAAAGATCAACCGGATGTTAAATTACAAAATAATCCCAAAGTGTCGGTGAATATAAGGCAGAATAATATTTTCTCTTAAAATAAAGAGAATTTCTCGCCTGCTTTAATTAACTGCCAGAAGGTATGACATTTTAAAGTCGAACAACAACGGCAGAGTATTAACGGTAGCAAATATTTAAACATTTTCAGCTGTAGCGTAGAGACACGCAGAGAAACAGGTGTAGGAAATAATTAAAGAATTTTTAATTTCACGGAATTTAATTTTTTGTTGTCTTTAATCACGTCTGACACATTAAAGCATACGGATAATTAAATGCTAACTTTAACTACAAACGGATTAAAGAAATTTTAAATTTTAAAAATTTAAAAATAATCCCCATGAAACTAATCCCTAATAAAGGGACTATTTTGCGGTATAGCAGATGAGCCAAGAACGGATCTTGTATGAATAAATTGTTCCAAGCCCAACTAGCGGCTCTATTCCAATTCCAAGCTCAATTACACTTGAGATACCAATGACAAAACATAGCAATACCACCTTACAGTGATGTTGTCATTCAAGCGCTCTGCTCTTATAACGTTAAATCGAAGATAGTATTAAACTTTCTGGAGAAGCTGAATAGGCTAGGTAGAGAAAATAAGGTCAACCTCTTCTGGGTCTCAGGGCATGTGAAAATTCTCCGCAATGTGAGAAGGGAAGCTTCCACTCCGTTGATAGGACCAGAATTCTCCAAGGGAGTGGGAGTGGATATTTAAAAAGGTATGCTCAATGAAAGGGAAGAGACATATGAACATAATTGGTCATTACAACCCTTCAGTCAGGATTACAACTTAGCTTTTCAAACCACTTATGCTGTATGTGTTTATTTTATACATGAATGGCGAGACCTACAGTTTAAAGTCGATTCTGAACGACAGATTTCTGAGAAACCTTTCATCATTTCAGTCGCTGAAGAAATATTTTTTCATATTTCGTTTTGTTGGAGATGTCTGACCTGGGGTTTGAACCAAGGCTTGACGTCTAATAATAATTCTGCGTACTAGACTACGGTGTTAATAAAGGTGATTTTTAAAAGCTATAGGAAAATTTAAAAATAAAACATATAAAATTCAGAAAAATGCATGAAATCTTTATTTGAATCGATAGTACGGTCCATATAATTTAATGTTTGAAGATTATTTCATGCAAATGTTGCCCGCGACTGCGCCTCAAATGGTCCATCCGCTTAGTCCAATTTTGGCGTACTCTTTCCAACAATTCGGCCGATATCTCGCGAATAAATGCTTCAATGTTGTCTTCCAATGCGTCAATTGAAGCGGGCTTGTCTGTATAGACATGAGCTTTAACATAGCCCCACAAAAAATAGTCTAAAGGCGTTAAATCGCACGATCAAGGCGGTCAATTGACCGCTCCTGAACGTGAAATAAAATGTTCGCCGAACTCGCCTCTCAATAAGACCATTGTTACACGTGCTGTGTGGCATGTGGCACCGTCTTGTTGAAACCACATGTCATGCAAGTCAAGCTCTTGCATTTTGGGCAAAAAAAAAAGTTGGATATCATAAACTGCACCAAACTGTGACTTTTTCTAGATGCATTGGTAGCTTTTGCAATGCTTCTGGCTGATCTTCACTCCCACATCGACAATTCCGCTTATTTACGCATCCATTGAGCCAAAAATTAGCTTCGTCGCTGAACACAATCTTTCGATAAAGAAGTGGATCTTCGGCCAACTTTCCAAGAGACCATTCACCAAAAATTCTGCGTTGCGGTAGGTCGTTCGGCTTCAATTCTTGCACTAGGTGTATTTTGAAAGGCTTCACACCTAAATCCTTCCGCAAAATTTTCCACGTTGTTGAGTAACAGAGACCCAATTGCTGCGAACGGCGACGAATCGATAATTGATGGTCATCATTAACACTGGCCGATACAACTGCGATATTTTCTTCAGTTCGCACTCTATGTAAGCGTGTTGGTGGTTTAATGTCAAACAATGTAAATTTGGTGCGATTTACACACAATAGCCCGAATAGCCGCTTCAGTGGGTCGATTGAACTGACCATAAAATGGAAGAAGCGCGCGATGAACTTTCTTAACAGAGCACGCATATTGATAATAAAATTCAATGATTTGCAAGCGCTGTTCGTTTGTAAGACGATTCATGGTTAAATTATAGACCAAACTGAAGATGTTTGACAGTGAAACAAAACACGAAACGTACGTGAGCTGTTTAAACCAGTGTTGCCAAAAAGATAATAGCTAAAAAATCACCCTTTACAATGCAGTTTATTTGACATAAAACTAAGAATACAACATCTGGTGTATTTTACTATGATCTTTAGTCCACTAATACTTAGAAATAAAAGACTTGAATCAGTCTGCTATGCAGACGATGAAGTAATACTTCTGAGGGTAGATAATCCAAACCAAATGTCGCCAGGATGCTTCATATAAGCCGAGTTAAAACAGACATCTATTTGTTTAAAAAGAAAATGAAGGTCGAGCGTTAGATCAAGCCATCTTTCCTTCAAAAATATGTAGATCAAAATATCCAACCAAATCAATGTTCAATTGTTTTTTTGGATTGAAAACTGAGATGAAAACGACACTTGGAGGATGAGACTGTAAAAACAGCCATATATAAGGGGTTATAAATTATAAACAGGGACCCAATTCAATATAACATATGTTTTAGAATACTCTTTAGACAAAAGCATATTTTTCGTTCAACTTGGCATCCCCGATGATACGCCTCCAGCACTAAAACTGTGCCATTCCTTTTTCATATGAATATTAAATTATGTTTAACAATTAAATTTTAATTCTTTTCAAATTATTTTAAAACAAATACAAAAACCACACACAATTCCACTTAAATTATCAATCATTAGTCAG
The DNA here is from genome assembly GCA_930367235.1 of Sarcophaga rosellei. Classification (NCBI taxonomy): domain Eukaryota; kingdom Metazoa; phylum Arthropoda; class Insecta; order Diptera; family Sarcophagidae; genus Sarcophaga; species Sarcophaga rosellei. Next base: position 36,360,825 of record OV884019.1, read on the forward strand.
GAAAATATAACAAATCATTATGGCTGAACGCATACACATCAAGATTAAGTTGTAAAACTTTGATGTCCTGCCATGTACAAGAAAACTTTGTAAACTGTTACAACTAAACTGTTATCCATCCATCCAACCATCCATCCAACCATCTATCTAATGGACTAGACAGACATTCACTGAATATGATTTATGCTTGATATTGTTTTTATTCTATTATTTCGTATGTCGTACATCAATCAAAATACTGTTCAAGTATGTGTGTGTGTGTATATGAAAATTGTTTTACAACTTTTCGCAAAGCACATTCCATCGTATTCCAACAAAAAACAATAAAAATGTGAAATCTACTCAAATATTTATAGAAAAAATATACACAGAAATACCAGCAGATTCAAGTATATTGTAGCAGCAGCCAAAAAATGAAATGAAAATCAAAATGAAAGCGAAAATAAAACAATAAAATCTCATCATTGTGTGTAAAATATAGAGTAACGATTTATTTATTGTATTACATGCTGCTCAATATATACTGGTACTCTGATGACTCTGCCTGCTACTCAACACAATCGGAAGTGTAAAACAGCAAAAATATATGAAAACTCAAAAAAAAATACTCGGCTTATAACAAATAGCAACACACACACATACACAATTTCATTTATTTCCTTTACTATCATAACTCCAAGGAGAATATAGAAGAGGCAAATTTCTTTTTTTGTAATAAATCAGACAAATCTACAGTTACAGATAAGCAATAGGCACACTTGTGAACATAAAAAATGCAGCGTCAAAAACAATACTCTCTCTCATACAAATAAATTAATAAGCAACAGTGTATGAAAGTGTATAAAAAAAAAAAAAACAACAATAGCAACAATAACTAAAATAACAAAAACCATCAACAAACATTTCCGCTTAACAACTTCCGTTACAATTTCAACAATTGTTTCCGTTTCAACAGGGGATTATTTATAGACTCTCTTCCATACAGTTTATTCACCAACACTAATACACATGTACACACACACACACACAGAACCTACTCTGAAATAAACAACAGTAACACAAATGAAATATAAATATTTATATACAGCATTACAATATGAATATAAATTTACAGCTATGGTATGTTAATTCGTAAAAGTACTTTAATAATATGGGTTTGGTATGTAGTTTTTACCGAACAGAATGTAAAGGACGTGATGTCGCCAATTACAGTATATCCCTGATAGTCAGGCCTAACATTCAGGGGAAGGATGCAAAGTTCTTTTTTGACTCTTAAAAGGAATTCAAACAGAATTATTCCTGGTGTAATAATAGGAACAGATTGACTCTGTCAAGTTTTATTTTGGTATTTTTGGTATTGTTTGGTTCTTAAGAGAACCACGAAGTATGTACGTAGAACTGTTTATGGAATTCTCAGACTGCCACTATCAACCATAACTCTGTCGAGTGAACCTACTACAATCGTTTCGTCTTTAGCTTTTGCTGTGGAATTTGCCACAAGGATTTACCCAACTTTCGTGAGCACATCCTTGTGGTTGGATGATTTTGTTGCTTTGCTGTATTGGAGCTATTCACATCTCACCCTGAAATCGTATTGATTTCACGTTGAAATATTGGCCCCTGTAGGAAGCTTATCTTGGGTCCCATGGTTTGGATCTTTTCATCTGAATAGACTAGACTGTTTTGGAGTTTAAAAATGACCAATTTTTCAAAGTATTGGTACGTGATGATGTTGGCAATGAAGATCCAACATAACCAATTACAGACGACATTATCAATATACCGGCTGAAGGACAACAAAGCTGCCGCAGTTAATCTATTCATGATCGGAGGTGTTGAGTTGATAAAGTTCACTGTATAAATTATTACAACCATTCGGTTAAGAGAACTTTTATCCGATGAATATCAACTCAGTAACAATTTTAAAGGTATTGCTCTTCCTCGTACACAAGGTTTTATGATCGCTTTATAACTGTTCTTAACTGATACAACGACTTTAGTAAAGTATTGATTTTTATTTGTATTTTTATTTCTAATTAATTAATATCTGCTGTAGATTATCCAACTATACAATAAATATTGTGTACATATGTAAATCCGTAGCATTAAAATTTCAAACACAGAAAAGTTGTCAGTCTTGATTGCCAAAACAATAAATTATTTGAATACTCTCGTAATTTATTTATTGTATTTCGAAATTCATGCCTTCTATACACTGCAACTGTGATGTGCGCTCATATTTTCAACATAATTTTTAATATTTTGAAAATAACTTTCATTTTACACACGCTACATCTCGTAGTAATGGCCTATAAACTTTATAATTTAAGAACTTTTCCTTCGAGAACATGTCATAAGTGAGAAGTGTTCAAGTCAAGGTGTGGACAAACGTATAGAAAATAATGAATTTTGTTGCCTCTGTCCACATTGTTACACTTACTACGCTTTTCATTAAACAGTAATCCAATTTGTCGGACATGATTCAGGTCTAGAGTCGTTTCACGTACGACAGTGATCGCTTAACACTTAGTCAGCTGAGATTCTTCTATGATTATGAGTCATACCAATGTCCTATGTTCCCAATCTTTAAATTTAAATATTAAAACAAAGTGTGTGTCAGATCGTTTGAATAATCTGTTGACGCCATTATATGAGGAATAGCTTTTCTGAGTGGGGCGGATCTGTAATGTCCAATATTCGATGACTCTGGCATATACATATGTAGGTCAGGCTAAATTTAACTGATGGCATGTTTAACCAGACGAAAAAGTCTAACGTGGTCAAATCGTAGAATATCGATGACCAATTTACATTACCTCCACATGAGGTGACCATGCCCTCAATAGCACAAGATGTCCTGTTGTCCCAGATGTCGTTGATATCCAAGTCATCCAATTCATGCCAAAAGAATTTAGTAATCAACGACTTGTAGTGGTCGCTGTTGTTAGTTGCGACATGGCAAATGTCGTTCTTTAAAAAAATATGACCCGATAACACCGGCAACCGAAAATCCACACCAAACAGTAACTTTTTCGTAATGCATTGGATACTCTTCAATCCCATGTGGATTGGCATTGTCCCAAATTCGACAATTTTATTTGTTCACGTACCCATTCATTCAGAAATAGGTCTCATCGCTGTAGATATTTTGTGATATTTTGATATAAATTGGGCTCAGTTGCTAACTGCTTCAGAGCCCGTTTAGTGGACACGCGTCTTTGTCTACAGTATAGTCATTTACCTTCAGTTCCTGGGTCAGTTGAATTTCATATGAGGCCCGCCCAAGTCACGCTGCCAAATTCAAGGGGTCTGCGAAAAATCGCGTTCTTGTCAGCGACTGCCTCAGATGCTCATGCACACTCGCACTTACAGTGGCGATGTATTCGGCAGATTTTGCTTTTACTAGACGTACGGCTTTTAGGCGATTGTTTACTGCATCAGAAGACTCGAATTTATCCACCACATAGGAAGATTATGGTGATCAAGCAATTAACAAAGTGAGAGGTACGTTGCCCTAACACAACATCCACTTTGATAAAAGCAATTTCATTATTTGCACATGTTGTTGAATTATATATCCGTCCATGGTGATTTAACAAAACAAACTGAATTAATGACAATTAATTTGACAGATGTAGCTTTAACAGGATGGCCATTATCCACTTTCAATGTTCGGAAACTCCCGGTTGGGGTCTATTTATTAAATGATAAAATAAAAAGAGAAAAATTTGATATGACCCTAATGTTATGGTCATACCGAAAGGCATAAAATGGACAACAACAATATCCATTATATCAATCGCACGTTTATTTCCAAAATAGTTGTTTGCATCCTTCCTTAGGTTGAGCATTGTATTACAATTAGTCGTTTGTTGGCAACATCTGACCATAATCTGTTTATCTCTGAGGCATTTTCAGTCATGTGGGCCAAACGTTTTTTTTTTGTGCTGTACACATGCACGCAATTTAAACTTTTCTTGTTTTAGTCAGTACTTTAAAAGTGTTCATTGTTTGAGGAGGAAAAGAATCAAATTCCTATTATAAAACACAATGCAACAGCACCTAATTGAGTTCTAAGAGACGATACAGCTGCACAGTTATCGGCACATGTCAGATAAACTCAAGCCCCTTAAATTAGAAGCTGATTTGAAGCTGGTTTAAAGGTAAATATTGATTCATAATGATTTCAATCATTTAAAGTCTTGCCTTCTATGTGCGTCGTAGCACAGCAGGAATGTTTCGATTGATTTTTTGTATGCTTGGTCACTGTGTGACAGGCATTACGTTTTCTTTTTTTATTTTTCCTTAACAATTTCCATTACTTGTTTTGCCTGTCGAAATGCACAAAACCAAAATAGACCACGTTTCTTGGTAATGATGCCATATATAATGTACACAATGACTTGGCCTGGCCTAGAGTTTTATAGCAGTTGGTAGTTTTGAACATTACCAATTCAACTAGAAGGCTACAACATTCGATATACAATGCAAATGTACGAGAGTTGTACCAGCAACACTCAGATAACAATGAAAACTTAGTATAAGTTTTAGTTTTAGGAAATTTGTTACTCCCTTCTAAGGTTGAAGTTTCACAGCGAACCACTTCCTTTCGGTTTCCCATTTTTCACCAAAAATACTTTCTTCAACTACTGCTTCCATCTATAGGTGACTTACGCTAATTTTGTTAGCCGCCCTCGTACACTTTCATATATATTTAGTGCTTTAGTATATCCATACAATGACGTATTTAATGAATTCAAGAATGTGCGTAAAGTAAACTTTTTGCAAGAATTGAATTTAAACAATTTAAAATCAATTTATTGTACAAAACATTTGCATAGTTCAGATTGTATGCTTAAATACAATATACAAGCACTACATCTACTGGCTTATAAATAAAACAAATTTCCAGTCTCATATATGCTATTGCAAACAATTTATTTATTTACAATTTCATTTTTTTTTTTCTTTTTTTTTATTAATCAACCACATGCGGTTTAATCTTTTTTCGTATAAAGAAACTTACAATCTGAACTTGTGTTGTAATTAATTTATAAATTAAAACCGTTTATCAGTAGTGGTGATAGATAAAAAAAACAATTCAAAAAAATTTTTAATTTACATATTAAAAAATAAACATGTAAGAAAACTATAATAAGTCATGCACGATTATAGGAGGCATATGACTTTAAACATAATATATAATGTATAAAGTTGTTTATACAGAATAGCATTCGGTATAAACTTGTTTACATCGAATAGCATTCGATATAAACTTGTTTACATCGAATAGCATTCGATATAAACTTGTTTACATAGAATAGCATTCGATATAAACTTGTTTACATAGAATAGCATTCGATATAAACTTGTTTACATAGAATAGCATTCGATATAACCTGGTTTACATAGAATAGCATTCGATATAAACTTGTTTATATAGAATAGCATTCGATATAAACTTGTTTATATAAAATAGCATTCGATATAACCTTGTTATATCGCATTCGATATAAACTTGTTTATATAGAATAGCATTCGATATAAACTTGTTTATATAGAATAGCATTCGATATAAACTTGTTTATATAGAATAGCATTCGATATAACCTTGTTATATCGCATTCGATATAAACTTGTTTATATAGAATAGCATTCGATATAACCTTGTTATATCGCATTTGATATAAACTTGTTTATATAGAATAGCATTCGATATAAACTTGTTTATATAGAATAGCAGTCGATATAAACTTGTTTATATAGAATAGCAGTCGATATAAACTTGTTTATATAGAATAGCAGTCGATATAAACTTGTTTATATAGAATAGCAGTCGATATAAACTTGTTTATATAGAATAGCAGTCGATATAAACTTGTTTATATAGAATAGCAGTCGATATAAACTTGTTTATATAGAATAGCAGTCGATATAAACTTGTTTATATAGAATAGCAGTCGATATAAACTTGTTTATATAGAATAGCAGTCGATATAAACTTGTTTATAGCATAGACTAGCATTCGACAAAAACTTGTTTATAGCATAGACTAGCATTCGGCATAAACTTGTTTATAGCATAGAATAGCATTCAATATAAACTTGTTTATACAAAATAGCATTCCATATAAACTTGTTTACACAGAATAGCATTCGATATAAACTTATTTATGTAGCATAGCATTCGATATAATACCGTTTATATCAGCACAACAGCTATAGCTTTTTCGTTCCGATTCCCAAAAATAAAAAAAAAAATTTTAAGCTTATCACAAACTTAACAAACTATTGTTTTTGTATTCCCATTGAATGAAATTTGATAATCATGCTTATACAATTTTATCAGTAGTGTACGTAGACAATTGTATTTAAAATTAAAATACAGAAGCTTTTGTTTAGATTAAGTTTAATTATGCTAATTTAAAAAAATATTAAAATAATTTTCTAAACTGTTATAAAGATTAAAGATAATAGTTAAGATAAGAATCTTTTTTATTTAAACAAAAAACGTCTGTAACAGTTAAAAACGCAAATTATAATTGAAATTATTTTACCAGCCCAATGTATTAAAAAGCAATATCTGAAGTGTTGCGAAGTTATAATACGTTAAGCATAAAAAAAACTTTTAGCATGTCTATATGGACACTGAAAAATTAGTCCTTTCAAGTACAGATTCTAGTGGCTGCCTCAGCTACAACGGGATGTTAGTCATTCTTGATATGAGCTGGCCCATAATTTGGCTTAAACAGTCTAATAACATAATTCCCTATCCAAAAAATAAAATTATATAAAACATTACATTGAGTTCTATCCTATATAAATGGATTTAAATTGAATGCTATCCTATATAAACGGATTTGTATTGAATACTATTGTATATAAGTTTGTTTATATATATCGAATGTTATCCTATATAAACAGGTTTATATCGAATGCTAATCTATATAAACGAGTTTAAATCAAATGCTATTCTATATATACGAATGCTGTTCTATATATCTAATGCTATTCTATATAAATGGTTTTATATCTAATACTATTCTTATAAATGGGTTTATATCTAATGCTATTCTATATAAACAGGTTTATATCGAATGCTATTCTACATAAACGACTTTGCATTGAACGCTATTCTATATAAATGGGTTTACATTGAATGCCATTCTATAGAAACCGGTTTTCATTGAATGCTATTCTGAGTAAACGGGTTTATATCAAATACTATCTATATAAACGAATTCTATTCTATATATCGAAAGCAATTCTATATAAACAGCTTTATATCGAAAGGTAATCTATATGAACGAGTTTAGTTCAAATGCTATTTTATATATACGAATGTTATTCTATATATCTAATGCTATTCTATATAAATGGGTTTATATCTATTGCTATTCTATATAAACGGGTTTATATCGAGTGCTATTCTATATAAACGGGTTTATATCTAATGCTATTCTATATAAACGGGTTTATACCGAATGTTATTCTATATAAACGGGTTTATATCGAATGCTATTCATATAAAATGGTTTATATGGAATGCTACTCTATGTAAACGGGTTTACATTGAAAGGTATTCTACATAAACAGGTTTATAACGAATGCTGTTCTATTCAAACGGTTTTACATTGAATACTTTTCTATATAACGGGGTTTACATTGAATGCTATTCTATGTAAACTGTGATATATCGAATGCTATTCTGTATAAACGAATTCTATTCTATATATCGAATGCTATTCTATATAAATGGGTCTATATCTAATGCTATTCTATATAAACGGGTTTACATTGAATGCCATTCTTTAGAAACCGGTTTTGATTGAATGTTATTCTATGTAAACGGGTTTATCGTTATTCGAACGTCCCCGGCCGCACACTAACCCATCCTCACCCGACCGCGGAGGGCTCGTCCCCATTACGTAGGGACACGTACACACTACAGTCTGGACTGTAGCGGGTATGGGAAAAGTAATGGCAACAAGAACATAAATCAGCTACAGAACTTAATCACAAGCTGAATAAACAATTAATAAACATGAACTACCTATAACTAAAATTAAAATACATTTTTATATAATAATTTACAAATTAATGCTAGCATATAAGCTACGTTTTAAATTACAAACGCTACAATTAAAATCAATCAAATCGTAATATACGTTAAAATCATTGCATGATCTACGAAAAGGAAAATTACATCCGTAGTTAGTTCTATAGAAATCTAAGGAAAGAGGACGATAGTGCCGTGAAAATCTTGCAGGAATACTGAAATTCAGGTTACGAAGCAAAAACTCAGAATCGATATCACCTCTAACCAGATTAAAAACAAAACAAACACCTAAAACAGTTCTTCTACGTTCCAAAGTTGGAAGTTTTATCAAAACTAATCTATCCTCATATGGCGGAATCCTCTATTTATACGGGGTTTATTCTATTTAAACGGGTTTATATCGAATGCTATTCTATATAAACGACTTTACATTGAACGCTATTCCATATAAACAGGTTGACATTGATGCCATTCTGTATAAACCGGTTTTCATTGAATGCTATTCTATGTAAATATCAAAAACTATTCTACATAAGCGAATTCTATTCGATATATCGAATGCTATTCTGTATAAACGGGTTTATATCGAATTATATTCTATATAAGCGGGATTACATGGAATGCTATTCTATAGAAGCGCGATTATATCGAATGATATTCTATATAAAAGAGTTTATATCGAATGCTATTCTGTATAAACGAGTTTATATCGAATGCTATTCTGTATAAACGAGTTTATATCGAATGCTATTCTGTATAAACGGGTTTATATCGAATGATATTCTATATAAACGGTTTTATATATCGAATGTTATTCTGTATAAACGGGATTTTGTCGTATATTATTCTATATAAACGGGTTTATATCGAATACTATTTTATATAAACGGGTTTATATCGAATGTTATCCTATATAAACGGGTTTATATCACTTACTATTCTATATAAAATAATTCTGTTCTATATATTGAATGCTGTTCGAAAGGTAATCTATATAAACGAGTTTAATTCAAATGATATTCTATATATACGATGTTATTCTATATATCTAATGCTATTCTATATAAATGGGTCTATATCTATTGCTATTCTATATAAACGGGTTTATATCGAACGCTTTTCTATATAAACGGGTTTATATAGAATGCTATTCTATATAAATGGGCTTATATCACATACTATTCTGTATAAATGAGTTCTATTCTATATATTGAATGCTATTCCATATAAACGGGTTTATATCGAATGCCATTCTATATAAACGGGTTTATATCGAATGCTATTCTATATATCGAATGCTATTCTGTATAAACGGGTTTATATCAAATGCTATTTTATATAAACGGGGTTTACATCGAATGCTATACTATGTAAACGGGGTTAATATCGAATTCTATTATATATAAAGGAGTTTATATCGAATGTTGTTCTATATAAAAGAGTTTATATCGAATGCTATTCCATATAAAGGAGTTTCTATCGAATACAATTCTGTATAAAGGAGTTTATATCGAGTGGTATTCTATATAATGGAGTTTATATCAAATACTATTCTATATAAAGGAGTTTATATTGAATGCTATTCTATATATCGAATACTGCTTTATACATTGAATGATATTCTATATATTGAATGCTATTCTAGATATTTTATATTCCGTTAATAATGACAGTTAAACCACACTGAACATTACCAATTAAAGACACGCTTTATATATCATTTGGTGAAGAGCGTCACTATATTTTCGTAAATCATAAGGCACAAAACTTGTGATTATGAAATATACACAGCGTTCTGTGGAATACCTTAATCAAAACAATTATTTAAATTTTTTTTTTTTTTTTATAGAATTCCTTGTTATAAATTTTTAACATTATTTTTGTTTTAAAGATTTGAACTGTGGTGGCATTATTTTATCGAACATCACTGTAACTCTAGCAAAACTAGACTAAAACTTATTTGATAATTTAATACATAATTTAGATATTAAATACTCCCTCTCACATACTGAAAACTTCTCTGTTTAACTTATTTTTCAAGTTCACTTACTATATATTTAGCATTCATTTCCTTATAAAACTTGATTTGGTTTAAAGAGTCTAAAAATAAGCACTGCAAACAGGCAGCGAAGCAAATTTGAAAATATATTTCTATGAACAAAACAAATCTTACAGTCACTAAGTTTATAATACCACAAGTATTTAACGATATTCTTTGAATTAATACACTTAGAGATCTATAAAAGAAACTCCCGTTTTTTACAAACGGTTTGAAATTAGTAAAACATCCTAAATTAACGGTTTAATTTTAAGTTTTTTTATTTTTTCTGTTAACATCGATAGAATATTTTATTAATTATTTGTTTATTTTCTTTTACTGTTTATTAGTTTTTATGTATGTGTTTAACATTTATTTATTGTTTTTTTTTTTTATTAAATACTTTTATTGTTACAAGTTGTAGCATAAAACAAATCTCTGTTGCTCTATTAGAAGATATTTTAGTTTTTGAATAGTTTTTATTTTTCTTTCTTATTTTTTTGTTGTTGTTGTTGTTGTTGTTGTTGTTTGTATTTAAATCGTTTGTTTATTTTTATGAAGATTTTCTTAAAGCAAATTCTATGAGTAAAACAATCTCAAATAATTAGAAAAGAAAAAATCTTTATAAAACAAATAACAAAACAGGGCGGAGAGAGATGAGAAATAAAATATAAGAAGTATAGTTGTAAAGATAAATAATAAAAGTAAAGATAAATTAAACGTTCTACGAGATAACACAATTTAAACCCAATATGAAAATGACAACCAAAGTTGCTAGGGAGCGATTTAAAATCAGAACTCAGCTCAAAGGCTCATATTTGCATATAACTGCGAAAGTATCACCGCCCAAACGTTGAGCCAACCATTTGTTTTTAACAACGGCCAGTTTTAAGGTTTCACAGTCGAAGCGAGCATATAGATTCGTGTGCAAAGCACGTCCCATACCCTCAATCACCAGTAAATCAGTCTCATTTTGTTTTAAAGCTTCACACAGATCCTGGGGCAACGTGCGCATATCAAGACAAGGTCCCCGTTGACCGTTGCCATATACCATTAGTTTGCCATTAGAGCGAGCCTCTTTGATTACATCACACTGACAGTTGCAAGAGTCTAAAATGGTGTTTAATTCACTTTTAGTGACATCATTTAATGAAGGTTCAGTATTAGCACATAATAACACCTTTGTGCCGCGTTTTAATAGTTCACGGGCAAAAGGTAATATGCCGAGTATTACATCAACTCCACTGTTATCTACAAAAATGGCAGCACATTTGTGAATATCTTTGCCTTGCAAACGTTCTAGCCATTTGTCCAAATCATCCATAAGCCAAGGCCTTTTTTGTATACGTTGCAAGGCTGCACTTAAGCCAAATGTTTTGTCTTTTTGTATAATATTTGCAACTGCCTCGGCACCCCAATCGAACATATTACCCGCCAATACGCCTCTTACCAATTCCGTCCATTTTTGTGTTGAATCCTGTATGGCATCAATTTCTTTTATGCGAACTGCAAACGAAAGCAATGCAACTTCATTTTCGGCGTTCTTTTGCTGCAGCCAGGGATCATCAAAGCCATACAATCGCAACTGCTTATCATTTAATTCGAGCAATTCACGTATGCCCAAAATAAGATTATTGGCGGCATTTTCTTTGGTTTTACTACGAAACTCCTCTAATTTGTTAATATAAGTCTGTTTGAATTGTACGGCTCTTTCAGTGGCGGTAGCATCTTTTTCACGCTGTGACTCGGCTGCTTGGCGGGCAAATTTTTCAATCATATCGTGAACACAGGGAAACCAATAATCTGCTGCCTCCGCATCTTTGTTTAAGTCCAATGTATCCGGCTGGTAGGTGGAAGTATCCTTTAAAAAGGCATTACAGCGCCATTCACACATTCTGTAAAGAAATTCATTTATTAATTAAAGAAACGAAGATAATTGATTTTGATGTGGAAAAACTTCTTTTCATTTTTATTTTAAAAAGTATATGAGTAAAGAATGCCAATCACAATCGATCCCATAACATTCGGGAAAAATTACTTGTCGTTATGACAGTACACGTCCTCGAAGCTACACCAAACTAGGAAAGTAGGTTATGTGAGAGAAGAGTTAGATTTGAATTAATTTATGCTGTAAGAATTAATTTTCTTTGTAATGCACTGTGCATTACACTGATCTACCGAACATGAACGAATGTGATATACGAGAAGTTAATTGTTATAGAACAGCGAAACACAAGCCACATTGCGATAGTATTCCAATGCATCAATAGCGATATTGGTAGCTACATATACTCTTTAAAATTTTCTTGCATCCGGTATTTAAAGGCTTCCCCTTTTGGGCGACATTGTCATGACTCCACTTAATTTGAATTACTTAAAGAAATTCGATTTGTGTGGTTAATGTAATAGACATTCCACAATAGATATTCTTTAACCTCCAATGGCAATAATGAAGATTTCAAATAATGCTTTGCTACCTTGGTAATGTAAAGGGTTGCGGCGCCGTTCTATAAAGCTCAAAGACTCAAGATATTGAAAGGCGAAATATTTATAATCATTTCAACAGGCTTGTATAGAAAAAGTTTCACAAAAATCTGTCGTTCGGAGTCGACTTTAAACTGCAGGTCCCACCACTCACGTATAAAATTAACGCGCACAACATGAGTGGTGTGAGAAACATGGCCGTAATCCTGACTGAAGGGTTGTAATGGCCAATTATGTATGTATGTATGTGTATCTAAATATTCAGGTTCAGGAATTTGTAAAAATGAAGTTAAAACTGGACTGTAAACTCTTACTACATAATTCAGTTTCGAAACTAATATGATTTTATGCTATACCCTTATGGAAAAATGCCTCAAATTCACACATGGAGAAAATTCAAAGAAACCAACAAAATATCTTACGGTTGATTAGGTAAGGTAAGGTTAGGTAAAGTGGCGGACCTCCTTAAATGAAGAGATCCACCTCAATATTGGTATAAAACTGACGATTATTAAAGGATGATTACTATAGCAACTTTATACATCAGATCAACACCTATCAACAGTCTGGAGTAGTATTAGAAAATATTCAAAAAGATTTTTCAACAGGTCCGTAGTATATGGAAATCCCATGGTTCGCGGCCACATTCATCTGAGAAAATGCGATACTATTTTAATATTTAATTCTAATTTAATTTTAAGATTTGCACAATTATTGTATTACAATAATAAAAAATATTCAATAAATTATGAGAAAAAATATTTGGGCACAGATAATCCTTCATTTATACACTAAAATTGCTTGAAAACATATCCCATAGTTAGCCAGCTCAACTGGCACATGCTTGTAGAATTGATAGAAAATTTTATGCTAAACATGGGCTTTTAGGTTACAAAAAACCGTTAACGTTACCAAGCAACCTTCCAGGAAATCCATCCTTAGAAAAAACAAAAAGGAAATGTAGTGAGGTTATCTATCGAACGCCATCTTTTCTATTTTGTAATGCAGTTATAATTTAGCATATAAAGGAAAAATCTATAATATTAACCAGCCATCCATCACATTAGCTAATTAAATTAATATTTGCATACTTTTTTTTATTTATCTTACCTGTCTGTCTCTTATAACGCGTTATGAACTTCTTGGCAAATATTTGCGAAACTTTTTGGTTTAACTTCTTCTAACAACAATCGAATTTATTATTGCCTATGAGAAGAGAGTGTTTGTTGGGGCGGGCGTGTGTTGTCTCGTAGTTGAGTGAACGGTTTCGTCGGCTTACTGGAAAGCAAATATAAACTCTTAAAAGAAAAGCTGAGATGATGTCCAAAAATTGACAACAGGCCGATATGCCAGCAATTGTTCGCAATTAATTTCTTTTTGTTGAAAACACAATTTTTCCGCAAGTTTCTTTTTTAATTATTCTGCTGTTTTAATCTGCTGTTCATTTATTTATATTTATAACGTTGTTAAAACTTCTTTTGTTTCAATTTGTTGTTTTTATTTTTCTAACTGTTGTTCTTGCTGTTTTTACAACGACCGAGTTTTTTTTATTGTTGTTTTTGTTTTGCGATAAAAAAATTTATATTAAAAATATATAAAAAAAACCAACAATAATAATAATAATAATGCCAAACAAATGTAGTGAAAAAATGACAACAAAAAAACCGCAATTGACAATTTGACCGAAAGAGTGAGAAAATTTTTTCTTATGGCAACAACAACAATAAAAAAGCTGTGTTATCGATAATGAGTGCAGCGCACACAACCGCAACTTTGACAGTCAGCTGATATTGTTTTGTTATGATAAACAAAACACAACAATAAAAAACAGTGTTGCCAAGACTTAAAGTCGCGAATAAGGGAATTTGCATTAGAATGTGTTTGTAAGGAATTTATATAACAATGTTAATTGTTAATTTAAAGGAATCATCATAGTAGTCAACTTTTCTCACAAATTTGATAGTTTACCAATTTCCACTCACTTCCATTTATTTCTGGAGCACCTTTTTTGTTTGCAAACGAACACTTTAAGTTGGATTCACCCATGTTGTTTTGACAAAATATTTTCTTAATATGCAGTTTGACATTTCTCTTCTTGAGAGAGAAAATATTGTCTACGATTTGTTTAATTTTATATTTTGTCCGGATAAACTTGAACAGAGCTGCCAGGTAATATGTTTTCAATCCAAAGTTGTATTGATTTGCCTATATGAATCATGTAAAATGTGTAGTCTGGCAGCCTTAATTTTCCACACAAATTTTTCGAATTGAGTTAATCGTTCGGCAGAAAACTTTCAGTAAAAAATAAGTTTATCCGGACAACATGGGTTAATTCAGCTTTATTGCAATCGTCTGTTTTTGACGTTTGCAACAGTTCTATTTGCAATATGAAAACCAAAAATAAACAAAAAAAAATGACTACCCTGTTTCTGTAATACGAACGTCTGTTTATATAGAAAAACACTCAATGCTTGTCTAACAGAAACAGTTGTCTACCCTGTTTTTGTAAGGCGACAGTTTGTTTGCATTGTAAAACACTCATTTTTGTTTGTGACGCTTGTCTTAAGAAAACTGGGTATACATCTTGTTCACTCCATAAAACGAAGTTTTTTAACGGCACGACATATAGAAACAGGCCATTCACTTATGCACGTCGTGTAACAAAAGACCAATCAATTTGTTTCTTTGGAGTTAATACAATAAAGCAAATAAATGGCTCAAAACAATAAAAAAAGGTAAGTTTACATACATATTTTAAAATATTTTGACATACAAATTAATTTATAAAGCGCCAAAATATAATTCCAGTTTAAAAAAAACCACATACGTACAGTTTCAAAAACTGGTGGATTTAATGGAAGAACATCCACAACTGGCAACCTGTACCCCGTCATTTGTAAACAGCAAGGCAACTTTGGAACAGACATGGGATACTATTGCTGAAAGCCTTAATGCTTTAGGCCCACCATCTAGGAGTGGATACGAGTGGAAAAGGGTATACACTGAATTTATGTACAAACTGTTTCTGTAAGACCAAGATCTCACTCATATTTGTTTGTGTTTTCCATACAAGCAGACATACATATGTTTTAGAGAAACAGGACCGTAATGGAATCTGTGCAAATGGGTTGATTATCTGATTCTTATATTACAGGTGTGGCAGGATCAAAAGTTCCGGCTAAAGAAAAAGTTAACCGATAACAGCAAATGTCTCCAAGGAAGGGAAGATGTTAGTTTAACTGAACTTGAGTTACAAATTGATAAAATTTGTCACCTTTCTTCCGCTGCACCTGAATTTCAATTATCAGAACCATTTACAACAGATATTGCGGACATTAAAATTGAACACTCACCGCCACAAACAACCAAACCAATACAAGAAACAAGAGCAGTTAGAAGACCATTTTACCAACAAAGAAAAAGAAAACGTATTGACGGCCACACATATAAACAAAAACTTTTATATCAACAAATGGAAATACAAAACAAAACACTGAATATAATGAATAAACAGCTAGAAGCGTCCATTAAAAGTACTGAGGTGGCTAAAATTCAAGCTGAAGCATCAAAAATTCAAGCCGAGGCAGCAAAAGAGCAAGTAATGGCTTTAAAAGAAATAGCAAATGCTTCAAACGTTATGGCACAGTGTTTGGTAGATATAACCAAACATCTAAAAGGTGAAGATTACTACGAGAAAAAATTATTTTAATTTTTTTTTAACATTAACAATTAATTATTATTATTATTTATTAATATTAAACATATATTTGGCGAAGAAAATTTTGCTGTAAGCCAAAGTGACAACAAATATTATTATTGTGCAGTTTTTTTAAATGTTAAATTCGTTTAATATTAGAAAGCTGAATAATAACACAAAACTTCAAGATATTTATAATTCAGTATCAGTACTTACATTACGACCAAAGTATAACATTCTGAATTTATTATATACTGGATAAATGCTAATAAAATTAAATATATTTTCAGATTCAGTATTGTTTTAAAATATTTAGCGATCAGATTCAATAGTCCACCTCTAGACATTTAAATTAAACTTTTAGCAGTTGTTAGTTTAGGTGTAAAATAGAAGACAATATGCAAGTGACTCATAATTTCTATGGTTGGGTTTGGAAAACTGCAATTCAGCACATAAATTTCACCATTCCTTTGCCCAGATTTCTAATATATGTTACTTGATATTTCATCCCTTATAAATTTAGCCTCTGCAGTTTCTTCGGAATCTATTTCATCATCATCGTCATCATCATTGACATCATAATTCATACCATACTCGTTACAATTAAGAAGTTCCGAGTTTTCATCTGGCGTCCAGTTGCTTTTATAAAAAATACAAATGTTGTGTAAAATACAGCATGCAGTAATTATTTGTTTGACCTTTTCGGGCGTATAGAGCAATTCCCTTGGACCTAGTATGCATCTAAAACGATTTTTTAATACAACTTTGCATCTTTCAATTATATTTAGAATTTTGCAGTGCTTTTCATTATATTCCAGTTCTTGTTCATTCGATGGATTTCTGTATGGTGTCATTAGGTACGGCTGCAGTTTATAACCAGAATTGCCTGTTAAAAATAGAAGAAAAAATTAAATCCTATTATTTACATATATACTTATAAAAACATACCAAGAAGCCAAGTGTTCATTTTTCCATTTAAATAATTTGTTTTAAAGTAGTTGTGTGCTTCACTATGTTCCCAAATAAATGAATCTTTATATGTTCCTGGCTGGCTGGCATCCACAAATGTAATAACCATGTCTTGATCACAAATCTAAAAAGCAAAAAAAATTAACATTTAAAATTTAAGCTACACACCTAATTCTATTACTCACCAGCATTACATTAATACTATAGTAACCCTTACGTTTGGAATATAAATGATTCGTCTCACTACCGGGAGTTTTTATGCGCACGTGTGTTCCATCTATACAACCTACAATGCCTGGTATGCCACCAGTTCTATAGAATGACTCTTTAGCTTTATTTTCGTCGTCTAGGCTTTTGTCTAGAACTATCCATTTTGGACCTAGATGAGTCTCAAATATGATTAAAAACTCTGCTAATATTTTGCTTACCATAGGTTTGCTTATAGAAGATACATATTCGTTTTTAAAAGAGTCTTGGTAGTCACCAGTAGCTAGAAACATTAAAACTGTTGCCAACTTTGTGATGGCTGGAATGTGCGTCCTGCGGTATGCTATCTTCAGCTTTGGGCTTATTTCGTCCAGTAATATTTTGAATATTTCTTTCGTTACTCGAAATTTAGAAATGAAACTGAAAATATTACACGAAATTAGAATAAATAGGAAACGATTTTTCTTTTTCTTTCCAACTAACAGTTCGTCTGATATGTCCAATGCATTTGAGCTATCTCGAATTTTTCGACGATATATACGGTCGTCACCAGCATCACATTCACTGGAATCTTTTGATTTGTCCAATGCATTTGTGTGATCTGTACGAGCGTCGCCGCCATCACTTGCATCGGAATCTCTTGATATGTGCAATACAGGCGAGCGATCTCGAATATTTCGCCGATATAAACGTGTGTCGCCATCATCACTTTCACTGGAATCACTCGAAAAAAAAAGAGCCACCGATGGAAACATTTGTTATAAATGATTTTGTATTTCCGTGCATCAATTAATTTTGTTTGTAAACACAAATTGCTTGCATTTATTTCCTTTTGTTGTTTTTTTTTTTTGCTTGTAAACATAAAACAGCTGTGAGGGTTTCAGCTCCTAAGGAAAGTAAACAAAATGGGGTACTTTTTTTAAGTAGTGGCAATAGTGTAATTTTGAAAAGAGAACACTCAAAAGCGTAACTTAAACGAAGGTTTTGAGGAAAAACTGATTCACTACCGCTAAGTACGTAGGGAAATAAGTTTCACATGCACAGGTTGGTCAAAAAATATATGGGACGTCAATTGAAACATCCGGGATACTATCGCAGACAATCTAGGCTAACAGATATCACAATGTTCTTTATAAGTCGCAGTTATCGAGCCCCAGCTATCGCACCATAACTACTAAAGAAGAACTCTTCTAGGATATTGATAGGCTTGCCTCTTTTCTTCCGTATGTTATATAACTTTTCTTTGTTTCTGCTTTTTCGTTTTTTTCTTTCATGGAGGTAAGTATAATGAAGCTCTTCTGGTATCCGAGTGGAGTTGTTTATATTCCAAATCTTAACTAGCTCTGCCTAGAACAATGCTCTCTGTAAACATGTGTAGTGGTCAGCAATTTTGATATTTAAGCACTACAATTCCTGAAAACATGACTCTAATTGACTTTCCAATGACATTCGGGTCACAAGGCTTTCTGTATAGGATGTAAATACAAAAAGGGTTTAAGCTCGTAACTTTTAAAACCGTGGAAAATTATTGCGCCTCCTTCGGGTTTGTAACACAGCACTCCAATTACTATATGAAACCATGCATTATAATGATTTCATTTGATATATAAGAAAAACTTAACTTAGGCAACCCTGTTATGACAAACTACAAAATCAGTTCTGCGTTATTACACCATCGGTGGCGGCACCTAGCGTTAACTAGCAGTTTTAACAGACTCAAAGCATTTAAATGTCAAAATCAACAGCAACCAACTTCGCACCGTAAACCGTTTCTTTCCGGTTGAATTTTTGACAGATCAACATCTAAAAAATGGTACGAATAAAAAAATCGTAAATTCTTATAGAAATCCATAAATGAAATCAATTTAATGTGTGATAAAAAGAAAACTAAACCATAAAAATAATATTTATAGTGGAAATTTCTTTAAAGTGAATAAAAATTAAATGAAAAAAATACAAATTTTTATGTGCTTTTGTTTACATAGAAAATAATGAAATTTTGTTTATATTTTCTGGTTCAAATTGTAGGCCAAACGCACCAAGAAGGTTGGAATCGTAGGTAAATATGGTACCCGTTATGGTGCCTCCCTCCGTAAAATGGTGAAGAAAATGGAAATCACCCAGCACAGCAAATATACCTGCTCGTTCTGCGGCAAGGTAAGTTTATTATTTTATCGTATAAATGAGTTGTAATGATTCTAATAGAAATTCTATTAACTTTTTAGGATTCCATGAAACGTGCCTGTGTTGGCATCTGGTCCTGCAAGCGTTGCAAGCGCGTTGTTGCCGGTGGTGCCTGGGTATACTCTACCACTGCTGCCGCCTCCGTACGCTCTGCCGTTCGTCGTCTCCGTGAAACCAAGGAACAATAAGCTGACTGTCCCCCCCCCATACAGTACAGTTTGTTTTCTTAGTTGTTACCAGACTCCGCTTAGTTTAGTTTTTTATCTAATTTTTGTGCTGTTTTTTTTCCAAGATCTGTGTTGTTTGGCCTCCTTTTAATTTACAGTCTATATGGCCTGTAAATATAGTGGTCCAATAAAAGAAAAAAAGTGAAGTCAAATTAAAAAAGAAAATAAAATGATGAGAACCACCATTTTTTTTACCATAAAAAACGGATGAAAACAAAAGCATACAAGTGTGTTGATTTTTATTAATATACTAAGTGGACATAGATAATAGTAGTGAATTGTAGTATAAGAAGAGAATAGTGTGTTATTAACTGTATGGAAACAGATGAAAGTGCTAATTGGATGTGTAAATGTTAAAGGGCAGAGGGTGCAGTAGTTTTATTGTCTTGTCTTGAAAAGATTTTCTAATTCACCAGTGGGTACTGCGTTTAAATAGTGTTATTGGGAATGTTCTTTACTTTTAGAGGTTATAAAATGCAACATCAAGCAGCCCAATGGCTTTCATTTACACCTCTGTTCGAAAAGTATTTACCACGCCAGCAATTTATCGTTATAATTTGTTAAGAAATCTCAAAGTTATTAAAGAAAGCGATCGTATCGTATCGTAAACGGTTTGGCTTATACCATCCAATTTTGTCCATGAGTGATAGGTATTGGAGTTCGAGCGAAGTTATTTGAAAAGTTTTTTGCAGACAAAATATTTCAGAGTTTTCAGAAGATTGTTGAGAGCAGATCACTGGACTCCGATTTGAACTCTCGCGCTCTCTCCTAGTAAACAAACTCACACTAGGTACTACTAGCAGCATGTAGTGTGAACGGTTTCGGAAAAGGAATCTTCCCTTAGAAAGTTTTTATCAAAAATAAATTATTTCAATGAGAAAAAAATAATGGCTCGATAATAGATGGCAATTGAACTTCAGTGGGATTGTTAATGGGGAAAATGCTAACACAGATGGCATCTAAGAATCGATATTTAAAAAATAAATTATAAAAAAGTGTCCATATTTTACACCTAGTCTTTGTTCTTAAGGCGCAATTCCCCGTCAAAAGCCTATCAAGATCCTAATAGAGTCTTTCCTCATATTCAGGACACAATCCGGAGTAATCTGTAGATTCTGCTATTTCCTGAAGAGGCTGTTCTTCGTCTGATCACCTAATCGATCAGTCCGAAGAAGTGTCTCAAGAGGTCCGTTGAAAATTAAAAAATTCTCAAGGATCTTTATGTGTCACTTGATAAAACAAAAATTCGCATTCATAATTTTTTTAATATCGTGAAACCTCTACTCATATTGAAAGTTCGAAGTATGTACTTATCATATTCATACTTAACACGTATGATGTTGACTTCGACTCTCCTTAACACAGTATACATATACACGAATCACAAAGTAAGTATGATTCGCGTACGAATACTAAAATATTTACTAGAAGGTTGTGTGTTTGTTCTACTTGCTGGTCTTTCTTTTTTGCTTGTGTCCTTTTTTTTGTAAATCCCTAACAACTAAGACTATATTTTGTTGAATGATTCGAGTCACTCGAATCAATTACAAGCATTTTTCTAAAATTATGAATCCAAATGAGTAGGCTTAAGAATAAAAGATATTTTGATTGAGCAATCACACACGAGAAGAATTATGCTGGCACAAAATGGCAGCTTGTAGGCAAGAGAGGTGAGGAGAGTGGTTTTTTGCTGGCATAATTTTTCAACCAGCTTCTACCCCGCACAAACCAATACATAAACAACACAAAACCAATACACATACATTTATAAAACAGAAGGTTCAGAAAAATAAGTAAACAAAAACTAAACACACAAAGCAGAGTATATGTATACAATTTTATGCCAGATGAAATAGTCTCGTGTGTGACTGAAAGAACAAAAATTGTGAGGCTTAAAAAATAGTCTCGTGTGTGAAACCACATTGGTATGAGTTTGATGTCAACGTTGTATGCATACTTATTGCAACCTGTATTGATAAATCAGCGTTGTAGTATGACTGAATCAGAGCAGTAAAATTTCAATATTGTCGACTAACTTGTATTTAAAATTTCATGAGTGATTATGAATCGCGAAAAAACGATTCATTGCTGATCTCTTATCCGCGCCACCTTCACCGAACGTTTTTCATGATATACATACGCGAGAATCGCTAGAACCCCTGAGTCATGGACAGAGATCGTTTTAAATGAAAAAAAACTTTTGTATTTTTTTAATTTATTAAGATCGTTTCTTTTTTATTTTATTTATAATTTCAAACGTTTAGTTGTTTTTTATTTTTATTTATCTTAAACATAATAAAAATTTTTAATAGAAAACATTTACAAAAATTTTTTTTTTATGTACCGTTTTTTTTAATTTTTTTTTTTTCATTGAGTTTTTCAAAATTCTTTTTTTTTTATAGGACTGATGATGTATATTTCTTCACTTTATTTTACTTATTTTTTTTTTCTTAAAGATTTTTTATGATGATGATAACATTACAACTGATTTTTAAAGTTTAATTAGAGCGTTCGCTTATTATTTTTTTTTTTTAATTTTTTATTAAATTATTAATAGTTAGTAAATTTGTTTTATTGCACCTTCACCTAAATTATTCTATTAGTTTGTTTTTTAAGGATTTTACAATTCATATTGAGGTGTTTTACTATTTATAATTTTTTTTTTTATATTTTGTTTTGCTGTTGCTGTTTTTAGTCATTTCTAATAACTATTTATTTATGTCTATATGGAATTATTAAATATAAGAAAATTGATTTAGCTAAAAAATAAAGTTTGTATGTATGTATATGATGTATTTTTTTCTCTTTTTTGTTATTTTTATTATATTGTATGTATACAAAGGAGTGAAATTTCCTGTTATATGTTGTTATTTTATAGTTTAACTTTATTAAAATTAATTAATTGGACTTTGTTTTGTTTTAAATGTTTATGATAATTGAGCAAGATGATTGATTGATGAGTTCTTTTTTTACAGGTTGTCTTTAGTTTTAAATAGAATAAACTTTGTTTTTAGTTATTTATTAATATTTATAAACTTTATTTTAACTATACAAATATTTAAAAAAAAATCATAATTCATGTTATAAATATACAGGAAGGTGTACGTACATACATGCACATTGTATTTACTCTATGAAAATTTTATTTTTTCCATTACCAGGATTCTGAATTCAAAATATGCAGCATATTTGAAATTGGATTTAGAATTTACAAGATTTTCGAAGTTCGAATTTTTAAAAGAAATTCCAACTTGAAAGACTTTCAATCAGGATAATTAAATATTCTTCTTAAATTTTCTTTAAAGGAAATTTAATTTTTTTTATGATTTTTTCCTTTTCAAAATGCATCTTTATTAACTCAATAATTCATAAATTCATTCAATAATTATAAATTTTTAATTGAAATTTTATGCGACATTTGAAAAACTACCTTTTTTTAGTTTTAATTTAAACTTTAATCTTAAAAATATTTTTTTGCATTTAGATTTGCATATTTGAAATTATTTCGTCTGTTAAATTAATGCTAATTTTAAATATTTACAATCGGATTTTATTTCGTTTTTATATTTTAATATTAAAGTTTTGAAATATGAAATTTTATAATGATATGCCATTTATTTATTATGATATTAACAATGAACAGATAGATATTTCGACTCAATGCAAATACTTCTTTTGTTATTTTATTGAAAATAAATAAAATTGAAAGGAAAAAAATTAATTAAAACTCAAAAAATACGGAACGAAAAAATAAAATCCACGAATGAATGAATGAGTAAACTTTTGAATGTTAGTTGAGGTGAATTTTGGCACAAATAGCTTTTTCCGTTTTAGGAAAGAAGCACATACGATTGAATTTGGTCCATTATTTTGAGTAGGTGTTGAACAGATTGCTTTCAGGATCTTATTTAAATGTTAAAAATGGCAAAATGGATTAGCGTATGCCAATTTCGTCAATAATTGGTTGTATTCGACTTAAAATTTTGGTATAAATAAGTAAAGGGGTCGGAGTTGAAAGTGTTCTCAGTCATTTTATCATTCAAATGATTCAACTATGTATCAATAAGCAGAAATATTCGAAAGTTCCTTCATCAGATATAACGAAAACAACAAAAACGATCAAAAATGGTTGTGTCCATCAGTGCTAGACCACCACAGCAACAATCGCTTACGCCTTAAAATTGTTGCAATGGATGTCTTTATCATGATTGGTTATTTATGATATATTTCAAATTCAAAATCATCTTTCAACTCTCTTGCTTTCGTATGAATCATGCTGCTTGCAAACTTTTCTATTATGCTGCTTGAGTAGTTGTTAATTATGTAAGTAATGTTCGACAGTTTCTTTTTGGACGGCCACTTCACCTTGACAGTTATAGGCGTCAACGTCTTAAAAATATAAAAAAAGTTTTAATAAAAACAAAAAGTTTGTTAAAGAAAAAAACAAACAAAATAATTTTTTTCTTTTTTTTTTTTCAATAAAATAATTTTTTTTTTATGTATCAAATTATTTCTATAAAATAAAAAAAAAAAAAATAAAACGTTTTGCATATTGACTTGTTTTCTCAAAAAATGTATTGTGTTTCTTTTATTTAAATACATTTCAATAATTTCATTTGAATCGTTCTTTTCTTATACATGATGATATCTTTTTTTTTGTTTTTAATTACACTTTTCTGGTATGCAATTAAAATCTAAATGTATGTATGTATATAGTACTAATTTTATTAATATATAGTATATTACACAAATTTTTATGTTATTTTTGAACAAAAAAAAAAATACTTTCTTAAACAAACATTAAGTTTAAAATTAAAATAAAAAAAAAATTAAAAAAAAAAAAATAAATCAATGAGGGAAGACATTTTATATTTTTCTTTTATATATTTATAGTAAATTTATGTATCTATATGTATGTATGTATATGTATATGAAAAAAAGAAAACAGAATGCTTAAATAGAATGTCAAAGAAATTGTAGTTTTGTTTTCTTGTAAAACGGTTAAACTGTTAAAAAATAATAATAATTGTGATAGTTTGAGTAGCTTGTTTTTTAATTAAATTAAAAACTAATTTAAATTAAACAAAAAATAAAAATATTCTTTTTAAGTTACAATCATAATTTCATTTAAACTATGGAAAACCTATTCTCTTCTTTATATATATAATTAAATAACTATTTAATAAATTTTCTTTTTTATTAACAGTTATCTTATTTAAAGAGGATTTAATAAAAAAATTTAATGAATTAAATTTTAAATAAACTATTTAATTTTAAAGAAATTTTCATGATTATTTTGAATTATCGTTTTAATTCATTTAAATAAAGAAAAACTATTTAAATTAAAATAAAACTATAAAAGACGGCAATATATGTATTTTGTATATTTAAATAGAAACAAAAAAAAGAAAAAAATTAAAAGAAAATAAACTAACTAAAGTTTTATTATAAAAAATTCAACAACAATTACAACTAATGAGCCTGCCATTTAAATTTCGATTCCATTAGCCATTGTTGACCCGCACTGTAGTCACAAGGACGTAACAGTGGTGTTGTGGGATCTTCGCGTGTTGGTCTTTGCAAGCAATTACCAGTATTGCTATGTCGTATGGTTTTATCCTGTAGAATCGGGATAACAAGAAATTATTAATTTGAATAATTTTACATTATTAAGCAAAAACCAACTTACATCAGCATCATATACCCATTCCTGATTGCCGCCCATATTATGGCAACGCACCATATTAACTGGTCCCAAGGCTGCAGAGGCATCTAAGCACAAATCATCGGACATGATTTGTTGTCGCTTAGTATAGGCAAATACTTGATTACCACCCAGGCCATGGCAATAGCTCATGCCAATCTTTTCACCATATTTACGACCCATTGTATCCAAGCAGGTAACGGTTTCCGCATTACGAATCTTTCAACATAAACAAAGAAATTTATTTTAACAATTACAAAAAAAAAAGAAAAAATACAATACAATAGGAATTCTTTATTTTATTTTTTTTTAACTCACCTCGCCCAAATAATAGTAATCCAATGGCATTAAACTTTCGGGATAAATATTTTCTAAATACCAACGGAATGATTTGCATTTGAGACGTTCGCGTAAGGCTTTACGTTCGCTAACATCACCAGCGGAAGCTTTGCGTGCACCTATAATTTTTATTTTATTTTGTTTGTAATAAAATTAAAATATTTTATTAATTCGGGTTTCCAAAGACAATAATTAAGAAAATAAACATTTCTGGTAATTGTGAGTTTTTTTTAATGGGTGTGTGTGGTTGTATGTTAGTGTTGCAAAAATAAATTTAAATTTTGTGTGCATTTATTTTTTTTTATTTATAGGTATAGACAAACTTCTAATTTTACCTGACACATTCACAATTATTTTATATTTTTTTTTTGAAGATTCTCTCTCTTTAAAGTTAAAATGAATCTTATTTAAAAATGTTGAATTACTTGTAGTGTTTAAAGTCTTTTTTATAAATATTATGTTAAATAAGTGCTACGTCCATTTTAATTCGATTCTGTTGCGGCGTTAATGACAACAAAGCTGCGGATGGGTTGGCAAGCTTTGAAGGCTACAAGAGAGGAGAAGTCGGTAGGACCGCCAATTGACTTTTTTTTGGATTATTAACATACATACATACATTTTTAGTACAATGGGTCAATTCAACCTCCGGGTACTGTACTTGTCTTAATTGACAAGTACACGTCCTCTAACCTACATACATAATTGGCCATTACAACCCTTCAGTCAGGATTACGGCCTAGCTTCTCACACTCATGTTGTGTGCCTTAATATTATACTTGAGTGGCGGGACAGATTTTTGAGAAACTTTTTCATAGCAGGTTTATTTACTCTCAGAGTTTTTGCGAGAAATCTGCTGAGAGGAAGACGCCGAAGAAATATTTTTTGTTCATATTTCGTTTTGATGTCGGGCCTGGGGCTCGAACGCGGGCTTTATGTCTAATAAGCGAATACACTATCTATTAGACTACGGCGACTACATGGATTATTAAGGAAAAATTTGATTTATTCGTGAACTGTGCATGGAGATGTTGAACGCACATAGAGACGAAACTTATCTTAAGCATGAGAAGGCGGGAGATGAGAGCTAACGTAGGCTTACTTAGCCTTTCTTTCTTTCATTTCCTCCTTTTATTTAATTAGTTTTGTTAGATCCTTCTTCTAAGTCGCCGTGGTCTAGTAGGTAGTGTGTCGACTTATTAGACTAAAGCCCCGAGTTCAAATCCCAGGTCAGACATCAAAATGAAAATATTTTTTCGGCGACTTCCTCTCATCAGATTTCTGACAAAAAGTCTGAGAGTAAAAATTGCCATGAAAAGCTTCTCAAAAATCTGTCGTTCGGAGTCGACTTTAAACTGTAGGTCCCGATACTCATGTATAAAATTAACGCACACAACACGAGTGGTGTGAGTAGCTAGGACGTTGTACAATGGGTCAATCCGACCTCCGGGTACTGTACTTGTTACAGTTGACAAGTACACGTCCTCTAACCTAACCTAACCTAGGTCCTACTTCTACTTCTCTTTCTTTCCCTTTTCTCCCCGTTTTTTTCTTATTTCTATATGAAGGTCTTTGAATAAAGGCGTGGAACTGAGAACACAGTGATGCGCCGCCCTTTCGATCTGAGAAATTTTAGTCAGAAGTTCTACATTTAAGGCGGGATAGGTATGAACCGGTGTTGTAACAAATCCTTACCGGACCGATAATGTATGTTAAGCTAACCTATGACCTTAAAACACATTTAAGTCGATAATGAATACACTCTTAAAATAATAAAACTTTTAAATTGTTTTATGGGCATTATTTACGACTGTAAACTTTCACGTACTCGTATACGCACATAATTGCCCCCCAGTGTACATAAACCAGAGAGCAATTATCCTGAAAATTAAAGTAAGTTTTCATTAAATCATTCTTAAATAAGATTCATTTTTTTGTTGGTTTATTTTTATTTTCTTTTTTTTTTAATAATTTTTATACGTGTATTACTCTATTGAATATTTTGTGTGTTTGAATTGAAATTAAATTCGTTTTCTTTTTAACAAAATAAGCGTTTGCTTTTGTGCTCATGGGGTGGTGGGGCGGGTGGTTTCGTTTTTGTTTTGAAGGGGGGGGTGGTAGTGATGTTATAACAACAAGGAGTTTGTAATTATAACCAACCAAACAGGACAAAACAACACAGATGTGTGTAAAAACAAATACTTGGCTTAAATACAACAAAAAGAAAACAAAAAAAAAAACGAAGACAAAAACAAAATACAACATTTAGAATAAAAATATTAAGACAACATGCAAATAAATTAAAGCAGCTAAAGAAAGTTTTTTTTTTGAGTTGGCTGAAAAGCTTAAATAATAAACTGGCCAACAAGGAGGAGCGCACAACCAATACCACAAAGAACATAAATATGTATGTATTTATACAACAAAACAAAAACATTAAACGATAAATTATAAAGCATTTTTACAACAAAAACAAAGAATATAAAACAAAATAATAGGCAGTTAATCATAAAAAAAGAAAAAAAAAATTAACATAAGAAAAGGAAGGAAGGAAATGATATGACGGCTATTGTTTTAAAGCTTCTTAACAAGTATGTATGTATAGCATGGTAATAAATGAATATGAATAACATTATAATATATGTATATGTATGTAGATGTATGTATGTACATAGTATGTTAATATAAAAAAAAATAAAAAATAAAAAAATTAATAATTAATACATATTATTGTTTTAGTAATTAATTGTTAACCTGGATAAAAACTGTAGTAAAACTCTTTCCAATCGTCCAGCCAAACCTCAACCAGACGAGCATTATTATGATTAACAATTTCCGTTGTACCGCCGGGAAATGTATATGGTGTCGATTTGCGAAATACATGGCCAACACGTGAACATGGAGCAATTTCTAATACACCGCCACACATCCATACCTAATGATTACGTTACGTTATGTTATGTTATATAATGTTACGTTTACGTTTTCATTATTTTTGTTTATTTGTTTGTTTGTTTTAGCATTTAAAACCCAAAGAAATAATTTTTTTTTTATTTTTAAGAATTTAAATGTTAGTTACGGGTAGTACGTTGGCAAAAAAAAATTTTTCAATTTTTTTTTAATTGTTTTTAAGGAATATTTATGAGTATGAAAGTATAAAAAAAATCAATGACAAAAAGAAGAAAATAAAAGAAAAAAAAATCGTATTTAAATTAGCGCAGTTAGAGAGAGGGTTCGTCAAAAAAGCTATTTTAAAATATTAAAATTAAGACAAGCTTAGCATAGAATTTTATTACTTTTTAAAGCTGATTAAAGTTTACGAATTGCCATATTTTTTGAATTATTTAAGAAACGTATTGTTAACAATTTTATATTGTCACAATATAATATATAGTTTTTCAAATATTAATTAACTACCCTGGTATGGCCGCATTTGTTTCTTGCAGGTATACAGATAGGAAGGATTTGTTCTGATCGAAGGAGTTTGGCCACTGAAAAAATGGATCAAGAATTTGCATGTAATATTTTTGATAAAAAAAAAAATTGATTTGAAGACATATAAAGCAATCACCCAAAAGCCTTTAGCTTTGGCCAACAGGATAGGACAATGCTTCATGACCGATATTGAGCACAGGTTTTTGTTTATAATATCATTTTAATTTTCCCCTTTGTGCTCTATTAACTTTGTCCAAGGTTTCCCTAATTCTTTTGTCCCTACAAAAAAAAAATAATTTTTGAGGTTATCAGAATAGATTTGCTTTGTCATTGTAGTCAAACCTCTTCTCGGCTAACTCTTTCTTCACGCTTGGCTATCAGAAGAAGTTTACTGACAATAAGCATACATTATGTGGCAAATACGAGCAGAATCTTATTGTGGAAGAGGAAAAGATGTCTAGAAGAGTTTACTCGGTGAAAGGGCAGATATAAAAGCCCAAGCCAAGATTTCTGTCAAACCAAGTGGGTTTAAGAAAATCTAAGCTTCTGCTGAATTTGAGACATGCATTAGATCACGACCAGCCTGAGTTTAAATGACAGGCCATTTTACCACAAACTGTATGTTCAAATTGCAACTTTTTCAAAATTGGTTTCGCCTCGAGTCCGATATGTAATGGGGAAAATGAAACTTCAGGCGCTAGGCAGATAGTTGGCCTTGCTGACATCAAGCAGCATTCTGAAGTTTCTTAAGGCAATAGGATCGCATTACTATGGCACTTTAAACGATAATAATATTATTGGGTGGCTAGTTATAATGGCCAAAATGTAATGTAATGTTGGAGTTAAGTAATAAGACGACAAATTGTACTTGCTAATGGATCCTATTTAGATCGGAACAAGTATGTAGTTTAAATGCAAGGATCTCTTCAAGAAATGAAAATTTTAATTGTGAAGGGTTCTTCAAATATTAGTTCAGGAGTATTTACGCAACTAATTGTAGCAATTGATTGTGTTTTTGGGAGTAACTATATAAGACGACCTGGAGATGTAAATAAATATGAGTCATAGTGCTCCGTTAAAAAGATGTTTCGATAATGTATCTGAAGGAAATCTTAAGTGAGGAAGACTAAAATCCGAGATTGAAAATGATCTCTGTAAACTTGATAGAAGAAGCTGGTGAAGAAGCGAACTGGTGAAAAATTCTATCTAGTTTAGCCTCAAGACTAACAAGTTATGGAAGTCTGATGTTGAAAGTTATCTCTTTAAACATGTTATCAGGAACTGGTGAAGAATCTTATTCAAATCTAATTTAAGCTCAAAACTAACATGTTGCGATATAAGCACTTAAGTAAGTAAAGCCGACTGATGTTTGTTATACATCATATATCGACGCCTCCATTCTATAACGTTCTAAGTACACTTAACTTTTAATGTTTTTGCATTTTTAAATTATACGTTCCTAACTTAAATACAGTAAAAATTTGGTTAAGATGCGCCGATCCGTTCCGAAGTTGTAGGGAAAAATCTACTTAGAATACACATATAGTCATATGTTGCGTGAAAACTTTGAGAGCTCATAACTCAAAACACACTTTTTCGACTTAGATTGTTATAGAACGGAGGCGTCGATATGTACCTGAAGGCCCATAGAATGTGGAAATACCTTACATTTTGTGATAATTGAAGTGTTTCTTAAATGATTTTTTTTTAAATATGGCAATCAATTTTAAAAATTAAATAAAAGCGTTATAAAGAATATGTGGTATTTGAAATAATTAAATATTCTATTAAAAAAAAAATAATTAAAATCTTGTAAAAACAAAAGCATAATCAACGAAATTAAAAACTAAATTAGTAACTATTAAAACTATCATTATCATATAACGTTAATAAAAGCTTATAAAACAAATAAAGTTAGTTTCATTTAAAATAAGAAAATAAAAAAAACAAATAAAATACAAATTAAAAAACAAATGATTATTGGAAAAAATTAATATGAAATAAAGAAAGAAAAAAAAAAATAATAATAAATAAATCATAACGTCTATAAAATATACCAATTATTACGATTAATTATTATTGAAATTATTTATTAATTATTAGCAATGTGTTGTTAATGGTTTTTTTTTTAATTATTATTGTTGTAGCTGTTGTTGTTGCTGATGCTGCTGCTGGTTTAAGCATAAATTAATTATCGCTATTAAATTCTGTTAATTCTGCTTTTTTTTCGTTCTTAATTGTTTTTGTATGTGATTTCATTTTTAATTTTTTTATTTTTAAACACACAACATACACATACAGTAGTAGTAGTAAAGTGGTAAGTAAGTACGATAATAACAAAACGAGTAGTAAAGGGTGGTTTTGCAAGTACTTTTTTTTGTTGTTTTTTTTTGTTGGTGATAACAAAATACTGACTGACACTAACAATACATATTATAGAGTATACATATATGAGCACAAAATTCAACCACATTTATTTTGATTTCTCGATTAATAACAATAAAAAATACACACACTTTACGTATGGAAAACTAATTTCATTACAACAATTTTTAGTGCAAATTATTAATTTGAATTGTTTTTTGTTCAAATTGATTTGATTTGATTTGAATTACACAAATTTGTATAGGAAAAAAACACGAAAATGTTGCATGTGAAACAAATAGTAAAAAAAAACAAAAATAAAATTAATGTAAAAAATAAAATGTTATAAATGCTTACAAAATTTAAATAAATTAGAATTCATTTTTGTGAAAAATTAAAAACATAAAACAAATCAAGCTTAAGTTAAAGTAGATTTCAATGAACTGTTGGTAAATGAGTAGTAACTTGAATGGAAATTCGCTGAAACAAATTACAACTCTATTTTTACGGCGCACCTCTAAAAATTTAAATGTAACACATAACTTTTTTTAGCATCTTTGGTTGCTGTCTATATTATATAGTCTGTCATCCTACAAAAATTCTTACAGCTTTCTTATTCTATAAATTTTATTATTCGGTATCCACTATGATCTGGTATAAATTGGAATGCCGTTGGAATGATATTGGAATGCCGTTTAACTTCTTGAACTTGGAGTTTTCACCCCTGCAGGGGCGCAGAAAACTTCACGCTTCCTCCATTACCGCAGACCCAGTTCAAAGAAGGGGTACCTATGTATGTGCCACAAACTGGTTCTTGCCCTCCAACACATAATCTTGTTGCTGCGTATGCAAAAATATCCTATAATTCTGTACATTATTATCCTATTCGTTTCTAATAGTCTTGTAAGGGTTTCCCATCTTCGAATATCATTAAATCAAATTCACATAGAGAGCTCACCATTCGGACTACACTACACTGTGGACTATGCTACACTCAGTGTGGACTACACTACTCTCATCAGTAAGCTTCTTACTTTACAGGGAAGCTGAATTTCGCTGACAGAAAGTCCGTACGTGCAATATTGCAAGACACTGCTGGTCTTATATGAGTCTCATCGACCACAGTCCTTTTGGTAGGTATGCCAAAAAACTTGACATTCCGACAAATGACTGCTGCAGGAGCTGTGGGTATGTGGAGGAGAAAGAGACTGTCTTTATGT
Source organism: Sarcophaga rosellei (assembly GCA_930367235.1). Lineage (NCBI taxonomy): Eukaryota > Metazoa > Arthropoda > Insecta > Diptera > Sarcophagidae > Sarcophaga > Sarcophaga rosellei. The sequence goes on from OV884019.1 coordinate 36,393,748, forward strand.
GTCAGTGTTAACCTGTGGCATCACAACAGACCGCTATGTGTGCTCAAGTGCGTTTTTGCTATCAAAGCTACCACTCCGACCTAACCTAACCTATGTGTAAGTGCTGTGCTCTTGTCATGAAAAGTCTTACTTAGATTCTGATTCCTACAATATCATGATCTATTTTAAACTCTGTTTGGTTTCCTTTAGTTAGTGTTTAAACCCCGGGTTGAATATTATTGTGATCACAATGGGCCTAAATACTGCCGTAGGGTGGTCCACTACCTTACATAACCAAAACTAAAATGTATATTAACAGATGTGTTTCATTAAACTATCCCTAAGTAAAGATAAGTCCTTCGATAACTTTACCTAAAATAAGAGACTTTATCTCTCAACAATACGATAAATTGTCTAGAACTGTGCTATTGTTCTCTTCAGCTTTTCAAATTAAAAAACAACAATTCTCTGCAATCTAATCAAACTCAACATTTAAGTAAAACTTTGTTTCTTGTCACTCTCTTACCAACAGTTTTCAAAATCCAAAACATAAAAAAAAAAATGTTTTTTGTTTGCATTTGCATTCCATGTGATGAATACATAACGTGGTGTTAGTGAATAATTTAAATTAAATTTTTGTTGTTGTTGTTATTGTTCTTGTTGTTCTTTTAGCAATACTTAAGAAAAATAACTTTTGAATTTCGACAAAAAAAAATTGTTTTTCAAGCTCTCAAACTCAAAAGTAACAATTATAGGTTCATTGTTATTATTTTGTTGTTGTTGTGTTATTTACTATTTTTTTGCAATTGTTGTTGTTGTAATAAATAGTATTAGAAGAAAAATGTTGATAAAATTTCGAACCTGTGCTCATGGCATAATAAAAATCTCGCCATTCATCCAGCCAAACTTCAGCGACACGTGCCGCATTGTGCAACACAATTTTGGCTACACCACCGGGGAAAGTGTAGGGTGATTTATCACGGAATACATGACCCACATGGGAACATGGTATAATTTCTAATATGCCGCCACATTGCCAAATCTATATAAAATTTATTGAGTTTTTGTTTTTAACACTTAATATTAAAATTTTTTTTCTTGCTTTTGTTTTTTTTTTTAATTTTGTTTAACATAAAATATTTTAAAAAAAAACAAACAATATAATTATAAATTTAAATCTAAATAAATTAGTATGTAAATATTATAAGAAATAAATACGAAATTATAATAAATTTTAAGAAATAACATTTTGAGCTAAGAAATTATTTAAAAAAAAATTATATGTAGAAATACTTAATAATATTTTATTATAATAACTATTATATACTTTTTGTTTTAAAGACACAAATTAACATAATAAAACTCACCCTAAAGGACATTTCTAAATTCTCACCACCCCAGATATCCATGCCTTCATCGTAGGAACCGATTTCATAAAAATAATCCTTATCTATTGAAAATAGACCACCAGCCATGGTGGGTGTACGCAATGGAGCTGTGCGATCATTATTACGTCTCTCCATTTCACGTTGAGGAACACGATACCTGAAATTTTGAAATAAGTTGGCGCCTTAAAAGGTAATTTTGAAAAATTCTTGTTTGGAAATTTACCATCTAAAGTTTAATTTCCAATTGAAACCACCCCAGGTGGAATCTGATGCCGTTATATATTCAAATGTTTCATCCGATATAACATCGATTATGGGACAAACAACAGTACGACGATTCTGTACAATACGCGCCAATAATGGTTCGAGCCAACCCTCCGTACACTCACAGTGGGCATCAAGGAATGTTATAACTTCACCCTGAAAGAAAAATCATTAAGATCACAATAATTGAAAACCTGAAGTGTGAAGGTACATATGTGTTCAAGTGCAAAAGCAATGATCCTTCGAAGTCAAATTCGAAAAACTTTCGAAATAATGCAAAATCTTGCGTTTTAAAAGAACTTAAATTGTGTAATAAATTTGTTGTTGTATTCCAAATAATTGCAATCTAACAAATTCCCCCTTTGTAAACTATTTTTGGATTCCAGGTCAGAGCAGTATAGGGCGGTAAATCATAGGATTTTCATAGTGTGCTAATTCCAATGATACACTTTGATTCCAGATTCTCCAAATTCTCGCTCACAAGTCCTAATTAACTGGTCTTGACATTCAGTAGCAGGGGTTTGCAAGTAATTCCCTTGGAAACAAGCCAGAATTTAACGATCGATACGACATATAATTATAACAGATTCAGTAGGCTATCGAGAAAGGGTGAGCTAAAAAGAGAAGTTTGCACCGACCCGGAAAAGAACTTTTACAAATATAATGGGCAATATTCTCTTCCTCCTCAACCGAACTACGTCTTGTACTAAAGATGATAAACAAAGTCTTTCCGATTGCCTACCCTTTATGTAATAGTTTCTGAGAAAAGTCGGACGGAAATGTCTCTACGATCTAAGGGGTTGATTGGTACGCTTCCTTATACAATACTCCTCAGGTAAGCTTGGCAATAGATAATGATTGTTTTCTCAGTCCAGGTATTGTATGCGACTTACAATTATCAAGCACAGCTTACGAATAACAACTGTGTGGGTTAGAATTTGTGAGGAGTGTGTCTGTTCTATGAAAGTTCATCTGTCACGTAAATTTCGCGATATCCCTGTGAACTGGAGCACTTACTAGATTGATACAAAACTGCCATGAGAGTTGATCAAGGAAATTACGGCATATGCCATATGATGAGAGAACTCGAAAGAGAATTGATTGTCAGAGAGGATAGAAATCCTATTAGTTGGAGAATCTTAACTCAGGATCAAGTCCCCAGCGCGATTAATAGCCATTACTTCCGACTGAAGAACACTACAATAGGCAGGGAAAATTCGACAGCATTCTCTTGTCTCGAGTTCCATCCTTGCTGCCATCCACAGTGTGAAATCTCCTATCAATACTGAAATCACTCTGAGCACCCTCAAATAGGATAGAAGATGACGGAGAGGGAATTTGTGCCAGCCTGACAGAGCCGATATAGCTTATTATACGTATAAGCGTACATGGTATCCCATGCACTTGTCTATAAATCAAAAATTGTTTCTAGGTTTTGTGTATGGAAACTGCTTTAAACAAAAACGCTGTAAAAGTCTAGACCCTCCTGCTATAATAATAAAGACTAAACAAGTGTTTTTGCTAAGGTGCTAAGGAATCATGTTACAAAACACAAATCAAATTAATAAGAACAGATGTATAGTACACATACCGTCACATGTTCAGCACCCAATAGACGAGCACGTATTAGACCGGAACGTTTTTGTGTACGTAAAACGAATGTATGAACAGGCAGAGTGGCAACATAGTCTTCTAATTTTTTACCCAGATAATCTGTAAATAAATTAAGCATTCGAATATGAAATCCAATTAAAATCATCAAATCAAATTACACTGTTTGACACACTCACCTCTTTCACTAGCATCATCGACTAAAATAATTTCTTTTAAGAGAGCGCGTGGCGAACGATTTATTACACTCCAGACGGTACGTAATAACGTTGTCCAGGCTTCATTATGGAATACTATAACTATTGAGGTGGTTGGCAGTTTTGAAGCATAATGTTTCTTTTTACAGCTGTTATCGAAGAGAAGAAAAAAGAATAAAAATAAATTTTTATTTCAATTTATATCATATCGTACGATAAATCAACTTACTTTTCATGTCGCACATCGGTGAGCGAACGATTAAGTGAGATCATATCACTGGCTACCAAATTGAATTGATTCTCTTTAAATTTCTCTTTCGTTAACTCTTTCATTTCGGGTGGTATTTTGACGGGTTTACCCATTTCACCCGGTTTACCTTTGTGTTCTTTAACCGTGGGCGCTGTATACCATTTCCGTAATATTGTGCTACGATATGTTGCTGATATGCCACCCGACACAAAACCGTGTCCAATTTCACCTACAAATGCGTTACCGCCACCACCACCGCCGCCGCCTCCATCATTATCCAGATTCTTTTCTGTGTTGATTTCATTGTCATCGACCATATTTTGATCGACTAGTTTGTGAGCATCTGGTAGCTGCAAGGAAAACAAAGTTATGGTGGTAACATTAGTTAGGAAATGTGAAAGAATTTTTCAAATAAGCAAGTTCAAGTTCGAAGACTTTAAAACATAATGATTTCAATTTGAAAACGTCTAACTTAATTGGGTTTCTAAAGTACACACTCGGTACACAAAGAACATGATTCAAATGTCCATCACGAATTGTCAAAATTTCTGTGGTTCTGGTCTATTAATCTGGACTGCTGTGGTTTGTGACTCCAGCGATTTAAGTAAGCCCCCAAAAGAAAAAGCCTAAAGCTATCAAATCGCATGATCTCGGTGGTCAGTTCACTTCACCACCTCGTGAGATGACCATGCCCTCAAATCGCCCGTTCAGAATATATAATGTGACTTGAGCTGTACTGCTCGTAGCACCATACTGTTGCAACCACATGTTGTTGGTATTCAGATTATTGAAATAAAGCTAGAAGAGGCTGGTATTAGTGTTTGCGGTTGACAGTAATGGCCTGGCCAGCATCGTACTCTAAGGAAATATGCCCTGATGGCGAAGACAGCCCAAAATCCACACCAAAAACTGACTCTTTCGGGATCTCATGTGAATTGATATCGTCCCAAATTCCACAATTTCAATTGTTCACGTACCCATTCATCCGTAAATAGGTCTCGTCACTGAAGATGATTTTTCGACGAAAATTAGGGGCAGTTGCCAACTGTTATACAGTCGCCGTGGTCTAGTAGGTAGTGTGTTGGCTTATTTAGACGAAAGACCCGAATTCGAATCCCAGGTCAGACATCAAAACGAAAATATGAAAATATTTCTTCGGCGACTTCCTCTCAGCAGATTTCTGACAAAAACTCTGAGCGTAACAATTGCCATGTAAAGCTTCTCAAAAAATCTGTCGTTCGGAGTCGACTTTAAACTGTAGGTCCCGCCACTCATGTATAAAATTAACGCACACAACATGAGTGGTGTTGAGGAGCTAGGCCGTCGTTGTCTATGTTCGATTATCTTCAGTTTCTGGGTCAGTTGAATTTTGTACGGGTACAGGCCCAAAGCACGACACAAAACTCGTCAGCGAAAGCGTTTTGCTGGCGTACGGGTATTGAGCAATTGTTTACTGAAAAAGTGGTTACGAATTTATTCGAATAGTCCACTCAGAAGATTTCTGGCAAAAACTCTGAGAGTAAATAAACTTGCCATGAAAAAGTTGTTCAAAATCTGTCGTTCGGAGTCGACTTTAAACTGTAGGTCCCGCCACTCAAGTATAGAATTAAGGCACACAACATGAGTGGTGTGTGAAGCTAGGCCGTAATCCTGACGGAAAGATTGTAATGGCCAATTATGTACATATATATGTATGTAGTCCTCTCGGTAGGACGTTTAAGGCGATCGTAGAACGGGCAAAAAGAGCTGTACTTTCCGGGACAGAACACCCACTTTGACCCATTTGTACTTGTTAGTACCCGTCCATGGTGGTTTGACAAAATAGACTGTATAAATAACAACAAATTTGACAGCTAGAACTGTAACAAGATGGACGTTATCAACTGACTATGTTCAAAAGACCCAATGGTTTTCTCGTCATACATTATTTTATAGGAAGTTTTCAGATTCCAATCATAGATAATGGAAACATTTTTGAATTGATTTGTTTTTTTTACGGCAAGCTACATGCAAAAAAAGAAATTAGAATTTTGTGTCATTGTGATTAAGTTGTTCAACTTTTGCCTATGACTGTTAGCAATTCAATTGTCAGCACACACAATGGCAAAACAATGTTGCAAACAATACATACATTTTTTTCCCCTTTACAAGAATTATTCATTCATTCATTCATTCTCGTATTTCTAATATGATGATTTAATTACATTCACAAAAAAAAAAAAAACATTTTTTGATTTGAATCTACACACGTCTTTCTGCCGCTTCTGTTGTTGTTGTTGTTGAATGCCGAATTCAATCAAATCATAACACTCAGTCATAGTCATAGTCATACTCATTCATATTCGTAAGCAGCAGAAAATTAAAACATTTTTCTGCATTGTTTGCTTAACTGCGATTGATGTTGATTTAATTTTATTCCATCCATTCCATTCCATTCATTTCTATTCTTTTTTTTTCTTTTAATTTGTTTCTTAATTTTTTTTTTGATGATTCTTCTGGTTGTTGTTGAATTTTCTGTGAATTTTTAATAATTTTTTTTTTGGTTTGTCCCTCTCTGTCTCTGCCTCTCACTCCGTGTTCATAAGCCAAAACATATTGAAACCACAAGATATTCTTATTGTTTAACATTCGGTTTCTCTTGTTAATACTTCTTTTTTTTCTACTCGCTTTTCTTTTTATTTCTAATTTTTGAAATTCTTGGTTTCTCGTTATTCATGGTATATTATGCTGGTTTGGCTTTTGGCCAAAATTCTCTGTATTAGCAAATACACACACCCACACAAGAAGTTTTAACTCGAATGGATTTCTTTCGAAAAATACGAAATTATGAATACGAAAAATTCCTACAACAACAACAAATGACAATATGAGACAAACTTCATATGAAATGAAATGATATTTCATTTCGAAATACATCATCTTCCGAGTTGTACATACATACATACATATGTATGTATGTAGGTGTGTGAGAGTAACATTTTAAATCCACAATACCTTCTGGTACATTTTTTCTGTGCTACCATAAGCAATGGAGTCGTATTGGTTTTGTGCAAATGATTCTTGAAGTCGCCGTGGTCTAGTAGGTAGTGTGTTGGCTTATTAGACGAAAGGCCCGAGTTCGAATCCCAGGTCAGACATCAAAACGAAGATATGAAAAGTATTTCTTCGGCGACTTCCTCTCAGCAGATTTCTGGCAAAAACTCTGAGAGTAAAAATTGCCATGAAAAGCTTCTCAAAAAATCTGTCGTTCGGAGTCGACTTTAAACTGTAGGTCCCGCCACTCATGTATAAAATTAACGCACACAACATGAGTGGTGTTGAGAAGCTAGGCCGTAATCCTGACGAAGGGTTGTCATGGCCAATTATGTATGTATGTATGATTCTTGCCCAGCAGCGCGTTAAACATCACTTTCTGATCAATCAAATGAAGCATGTTCAGTCAAAATGTGATCAAATTAGGCCCAAATAAGTTGTTTCCCATTGAGTGTAGGTCTTAAAAAATGCATGATTTTTTGGCAAATTTTTTAGCAAATTTTGCGCACAATAAAGACCCTTTTCTGCCTCTATGGTAATATATGGATTTCACGTCAAAAGAGGCTGCCAATTATTTAAGGCTCATAAGGTATCAAAGCTAATTCCCGTTATCCAGATATGCTCTTACATTGCAGTCAATGCATTCTGTATCGATCGAAACAAATGTTAGTCGGACATGACAAGTTCTGGACCATAAGTAGGGGTGTACATATGCCTAGTTTCTCTGGCAAAAATCGATGAATTAGTCTACACATTGGTTACTCAGCCGCCCTACCTATGGTCGAGATTTAGCACCAAATAATTATTTATTCCTACCAGCGGCGAAGTACATTTTTGTTTCAAAAAACACACACAACGAACTCGGTGTGAAGAGCAATCAGATGCAGTGCAAGCGTTGCCAATATGTAAACTGAAAGCAACACATGCTCTTGTGGTTTGTGGAACGCCGGCATCATTTAATCGCACTTCCTCAAGAATAACGAAAATCGCAGTCGATAGAACAAGGCACCGTGCAATGATTACCTAATGTTTCTTGCTCAACATACATATATACGCACGTACATAATTAGTTATTACAACCCTTCAGTCAGGATTAAGACCACTTATGCCGTGTGTGTTAATTTTATACATGAATGGTGGGACCTACAGTTTAAAGTCGATTCCGAATGACAGATTTTTGAGAAACTTTTTCATGGCAGGTTTTGTTTTACTCTCAGAGTTTTTGCCAGAAATCTGCTGAGAGAAAGTCGCCGAAGAAATATTTGTCCATATTTGGAGATGTCTGAGCAGGGTTTTGAACCGCTAGCTTAGGTCTAAAAAACCAACACACTACCTACTAGACTATGGCAACTTTCTGGTTAAATATATGGTAGAAGAATAAAACTTGGTCTCAAAAAGACGGTGCTACTTAGCATACGACATGCGATACCATGAACTAATATAGAGGCAAGTTTGATAAGCAATTAATTGCGATTTGTGGGCATACTCGTATGTAAAGTATTTAGTGTACATCGACAAATCAGCCACAATTCTAGCTCTAGACGAGCTATTGGTAAATCCTATTAGTAAATACCAGCCCAAATGCTGGAAAAACTGCTTAAAAAGTGAAAAATCTGTAGCCTATTATTATACAATGTAATATACTACACTGGAGAAATTCCTTCTCTGTGCCATTTCCCTTGTAACTCACTGTATTTTACTAAATACAATACAAAAATGTCTTGTGTGTTTATGTATGTGAATTTGTTTACATTTTCCACAGTGTGCTGCATATTAAATGTGGAATTGTGCCATCGTTTTCTATGTTTTTTTTTCTAACACATATGCACATACATAACCATACTTCAAGTTCAACTTTGTTTATTTTGTGAGATTTATGGTAAAATATTAATTATTTTTGCTTTAGCGCTTTGCTCAACATCTTTCTCACTTGTTGTGTAGATGTGTGTGTGAATTCTATTTCTCTCATTCTCTCTCTTTCCTATCTCCTGCTTTAGCTAATGAATATGCTTAGAGTAGAACAATAATGCTCAGCTCATATTTAGTCTATTATAAAGGGTGTTTTTTATAGAGGTATAGAACTTTAAGTTGACATTACTTTTCAAGATGGCGACCGATTTAACAGCTGTCAAGTGATTTATTCTCAGTTTGGTTTGGCAATTCATCATGAATAGACTCACGCCTGAACAACGCTTGCAAATAGTGCAATTTTATTTCGATTTATTGAAAGACATGTTTGGTGACCGCCTAATTTCACGTTTTGGACCTGTGAATTGGCCTCCAAGATCTAGTGATTTAACACCGCTAGACTACTTTCTGTGGAGCTAGGTGAAGTCATTGGTCTATGCGGTAAAGCCACAAACGCTTGACAATTTGGAAGATTATTGCCGATATACGGCCACAAATGTTGGAAAAAGTCATCGAAAATTGGACGTCCAGATTGCACTACATTCGCGCCAGCCGTGGCGGTCATATGCCAGAAATCATATTTAAAATGTAATGCCACAAGATTATCTTTCGGATAAATAAAATTCATGTCAATCGAATAATCCATCGTTGTTTTATTGCAATTTAAAGTTCTATACCTCTATAAAAAACACCCTATATGATGTTCATGCAAATTCTTATTCAACATGCATACATACATACATGCATACATATTGCTAAGGGAACATTGAATGATGATGGTGATGATGGTGATGATGTTGTTGATATTGTTTTTGTTCTTTTTTCCTAGTTGCTAGCAAAAATGGAACATGTGTGTACAAAAAGTACAATAAACACTTGGCAAAGAACCACAACAAAACAAAATACACAACATGGGTGTTAATTAAAAATAACAAAAACAAAAACAAAAAAGTAAGTAAAAACATATCCATCCATATCCATTATATTATCCACTGAAATAGTTTTAGTTTTTCATACATATATTATTCAGTGTATTAATTATGGTTGTTGTTGTTTTTAATATACATTTTTTAAATAATTTAATGGAGATAAACTCTTAAATGAAGGTTGTGCAAATAATTTATGAACCAGCATGTTGCATAATTGAAAATAGTTTTTGGCGTATGGTTTAAGGTTTCCTTTAACACAATGATTAATTAAAATTGTGCCCTGTAAAGGGTTATACATTTAGTGGTTTCAAAACCATGGGCCGGACAAGGTCAGATGTTAAATATCTTCAACCTGTCCTTGCACATTTTAGAATATGAATTATTTAACAACCAAAAAAGGTGTAAAAATTTACAACAAAAATGGTGATTGAATGCACGGTTAACATACATATGTACATACACACATAATTGGCCATTACAACCCTTCAGCCAGGATTATGGCCTAGCTTCTCACAACACTCATGTTGTGTGCGTTAATTTTATACGTGAGTGGCGGGACCTACAATTTAACGTCAACTCCGGACGACAGATTTTTGAGAAACTTTTTCATGGCAGGTTTATTTACTCTTAGAGTTTTTGCCAGAGATACGACAAGGTTAACAGTTAGTGAAATTTCCCTGAATTATATTCGGTATTAATGGTCAAGGATGAACATTGAAATGCAGCCTGTCCGAGCTGTCCAAGTAAATCAAAAGATTTTAAGGGCAAATTCCGACACCCAGCATACCAGAATTACCCGCTTTCAAAATAGCCATGACCATTGCTTGGAAAATATTGCAGCGGTCAGCATCTTATTAGACAATTTAATATCAAAACCCTTAATAAATATGCCACAGCCCAGTCTGTCATTTATGTCTTCTTAAAAAGCTATCGGCATAAACCGGTACCGAAACCCATTGGAAATCTTCGGGTCTTTAGACCACAAATCCGTAGTTGGAATAAAAAAAAATGTTTTCTGAATGCACTTATAAACGCATGTATTAAATTTAATTGTAAGCTTAACGTACAAGCACGTAAAAAGGAAATACAACTTACCTCCACATCATATTCACCATTGCGTTTGCAGCGCCAACCATCTTTGCCAATGCAATCGGAGTAGTGGGCGATCAAAACAAAATCAACAATCACCCACACCAGAGAGGTGAGTAAAATAATACGGCAGGTATTTGAACGCATACGACCACGTAATTTACGTGTTAAGCTTATCGATGACATTTCTTTTGTTTTCTTATTGTGTGTTGCACAGGCTGCTGTGTACTTATGCTTCTCTCTTCTTTTTTCTCAATCTCGCTTCTTTCTTTTCGTTTTTTTCTTTTTAAATTTCTTTTTATTTATTTATCAAATAAATAATGATGGCTACAATACAATTTGTTGTCAATATTTTTAATTGTTGTTCGTCGTTGACGTGTTGTTTTGCTTCGTTTACCATGCAATTAACGTTGGTTTAACAGTACGCTCGCTTACAGTGAAGAAGAGAGAAAATCAGTGAGTATATGTAGTTCCAATTACAATTGCAATGTGTGTGTGTGTGTGTATAAGGAGATAAGTAGGAAAAGTAATGCCTGTTTGGTTGGTCAATTTGTTTAATTAACATTAATAAACAAAAACAATATTTTCTCTTGTTCTTGCGCTCCTGTTCTGCCTTAATTTATTTGTATAACGGTTTTCACTGAAGATTTTATTTTAACAGCTGTTTGTACTCGTATAACTGCAAGTATGTTGTTGTTGTTGTTGTTGTAAATGTTAAATGCTGTTGTCGTTTATAATTATTTAAAGTAATAGTCGTAGTAGTAGTACAGGGTATAGTATAAATCCGTAGCAAAAAAAAAGGATTTTTAGAATAAAGAAATGCTTGGTTGCAAATAAACGGAATAAATTGTGTTTAGAAACAAAAAAAAATTGATTGTTTTCACAAAATTTGAATGCAAGAATTTCCGATTTTTTATTTTTTTTTAAATAAAACTTTTTTTGTTGTTATTATTATTATTTTAATATTCTATAACAACTTTAGCGTAATATTGATGTTGTTGTTATTGTTGTTGTTGTTGTTTATAAAATGCAATTGTTTATATTTTGTTTTTCTTGTTGCAATTATAGTTGTTGTTTTTATCATTATCATTCAAAGATTGCTATTGTTTATTAGTTCTTATTGTTGTTTTTATATCAATAGTTGTTGTTGTTGCTAATGTGGTAACTTTTATCTTTGTATTTATTGCTGTTGTTGTCATAATTGTTGTAATCAAAGTTAGCAAAAAGCAGCAGTAGCAGCAGCAGCAGCAATTGTTATTTTTTATCTGTAAGCAAAAATAAAAACAAAGAAAAAGAAATAAAATTAGAATGCAGTGGTGCATTAAATTATAAAATTTTATTAAAGATTTATTACAATAGATACTTAAACTATTAAGGCTCATAAATATTTATAAATTAAAAAAAAATAAAATCTGTTTTAATAATAATGTAAACTGAATCTAGATATCATAAGCTTAAGGCAAAAAAAAGAAGTATAAGTTCGTCACACATTTTTCCTCTTAACTTCCTCGGAAAGTGACAGTGTGGTGTTACTTACTTACTTGCAAAAACAAGCGCTGCCTGTTTTGCCCATTTGATATTCAACTGATGTTTATTGCAGCCCAGCCAGCCACATTGCATACGTACAGTCATAATTGGTCATTACAAACTTTCGGTCAGGGTTACGACCTAGCTTCTCATACCACATACATATGTATGTTGAGTGTGTTAATTTTATACATGAGTGCCGAGACTCCGATCTACAGATTTTTGATAAACTTTTCATGGTAATTTTTGCCAGTAATCTGCTGAGAGGAAATATTTTTTCATTTTTCGTTTTGCTGGAGATTTGAACCGTGGCCTTACATCTAATAAGCCAACACACTACCTACTAGACTACGGCGGCTTAGTTAACTGGTCATTCCAAAACTTTAGTTAGGATTACAGTCTACCTTCTTACACCACTCATGTTCGAGGGTGTTAATTTTAGCGGCGGGATCCTACAGTTTAATGTCGACTCCGAACGACAGATTTTTGAGAAACTTTCTATGACAATTTTCTTTACTCTGAGAGTTCTCTTTTATTTTTTACTTAATATTTTTTTAAGCCGGGATTAGAATAACAGCCTCTTATCTTTCTCCAAAGAAAGTTGCATACTGTCCTCCCCATCAGGATGTACAGTCCTATCCGAAATTGCAATGGTGATAAATTTAAATGTTTCTGTGTCCCTATTATTTCTTCCAACTCTGTATATATGTACATATGTATGTGTGTGCCTATTGAATTGTGTTTGCAGGCTAATTACAAATAGTCTTTCTTGCTTGACCATAATTAAATAACCACCTTAGGAAATTCGATTTCACAATTTTATCTTGAAATACAATTTGGGAAATATTTTTGCATAAAATTGTTATTTTCATAAAAATTTTTCTTTCAAAAAAACTTTTATTTTATCTATTACTGCCTCTGCTCAAATATTGCATATAATTTTACACTTGGTTAAATATTTTAATAATAATAGAAGATAACAATACGAGAGAGAAATTCATAAATTATGAAAATATTATTCAATTATGATTACCATACTGAACACATTACTGACCATACACAATAAACTCTATCGCTCTCTCACACATAAAAACACATGTACACATGCTAAACGTAATTATTCTCACAAATATTAATATTTGTGTTATGTTTAGCAAGAATAACAACAACTACAACCATAATAAATACATCTCAACCCGACCAACCATATGATTAATGAAAATTTACCAACACTCTTTTGAACTAATGACACACATATGTATCACTACAACTAGTAACAAAACATTTACAAATATATTAATAGTCGCAGTCGAAGAGAGATAGAAATGGGGACAGTGAGAGAGAGGCAATGAGAGATTATGTGTCATACAAGATAAACAAACATTTAATTTTTGTTTGTTTGTTGTTATGATTAACAGTTTATGTAATAATTTGTTATTTATGATATTTATTACTGTTGTTAGCTATATAGCTACAGTTATTGTCGTTGTTATTGTTGTTGTAAATAGCCAGAAGACAAATTACTTCAATATTATTTATAATCATAATTAATAGATAACAAGCGAAATAATGTTAAATGGCATATGCTATCAAAATCGTATCAAAGTAAATGGTTAAAAATGCATCATTTAAAAGAATGTATTCTTCATATTAGCATAAAATCAACATAACGTCGCTGTATTTATATAAAATACCACCTTCTTGCCTATATTGGAAAACAGATTTTGTTTCCTCTACCAACGGCTCTTGAAACGACACGATACACACATTTTTGAAGTAAAAATCAGGGATTGATTGAAATTCGATAACGTTTTACCTAAAGACTGTATTTTAGTACGCAATTACCCCTAATTGGTCGCTTACTGAGCCGCTTACTTTAAGAACCACTGTTAATTCGATTCTTAAAACTCTATTCCCTATATTATCAGACTAAGTAAGAGGACAGCAATTGAAACGATTTGTAATTCCATGCGTAATTAAGAAGTGATCGTTGAACACGTGAACGGTTTAACAAAACATACATACATACATAATTGGCCATTACAACCCTTCAGTCAGGATTACGGCCTAGTTTCTCAACACCACTCATGTTGTGTGCGTCAATTTTATACATGAGTGGCGGGACCTACAGTTTAAAGTCGACTCCGAACGACAGATTTTTTTTTGAGAAGCTTTTCAAAAGCTTTTTTAACAAAACCCAGAAAAGAAATATAGGAAAGAACAAGACTGTACCCTGGGGAGATATAATGGGCTGAGAACATTTAGTTGATCATTGGTGAGCAGTGTTGGTACCTCTTCAGGAAAATAATAATCCAGTTTAAGTTCGGGAGTCGAAAAAAAAATTTCTTTATATTGTAGTATAGGAATTTTTCTTTATGATCTGTTGTAATTTGGCAAAGCCAACAATTCTACAGTGAGCGCCAAAAAGTGAGTAAACATCACTGAAATAATTCATTTTCTTAGGATAGCCAGAAAAGTAAATGAGAATAGTCGAATAAATATCCAAAAATAAAAACGTTTATTTATTACTTATAAAATGTTAAAACAAAAACAACAATTCATGATAAAGGAACTTTTTTATGCTTAAAAACATAATAGAAAATTTAAAATTATAGTGGGTGTTGACACACTTATGGCGCTCACTGTAAATCTGAACTAGCCAAATTGCATTGTGATAATGCCAAGACTCACATGCCTTAAATAACCTGACAAAAATTTTCGACATTTGCCGGGGTATCGCACGTGACTAATTGTTCTTTGGTAGGCTTCAAATGCTTGAGCTTTGAAGATTCAAATCAAACGATATTTTTCCATCTTTGTTTTCAACATTTGGTATGCTTCATTGTGGTTACCTGACCAGTAAAGCTCCAAAAAGTTTGGTTTGAAAAGTCAACTCCAAATAGTTGAGAAACTGCACAATGATTACATTCTTTTAATTCTCTTTCCTTAGTTTTGCTATTTAAACTATAATTTAAGCTTTCTTGGCTAAAATTATTAACATTTTTCAATTTCAATTTGTTTTCATAATAATTTTCTAATACCCACACCCTAAACTATACTCCACTGCTCTGTCCTCTTCCCTCCCCCTCTTCTTTTCCCACTCTTGTGCCACCATCTCTTAATATATAAACGGTTGATAATTTTGTAATATTTGCACATGAATAAATTTCAAGGTCCGACAATTTTACTTTGAATACAAACGCCGCTTTTGTTTTGTAATGCAATGGAAAATGCTGTGACAAGAAAGATCGACCCAATGACCGTCACAGGAATAACTGTAAAGAAAGGTGGTCAAAAAATATTGTTTAAACACCTACACAGAGACAAAAGCATTGATAAGGAATCGAAAAAGGAAAAGAAAAAGAAAAATTATGTGGAGCAATAATGCTGGCATAAAATAAGCATTAGAACAGCAACAACAACAGGAACAACAAATGCAATAGAATGACATAGAAACAGTTGTTGCTATAGAGAATAAAATAAAAGACAAAAAAAAAACAAATACAACAAATACTAGAACATGAGAATAAAACAAAAATCATAATAGAAAAGGAAATTCATTTGTTCATATTGTTCCAGTTGAATATTAAAAGAAAATTTGACGTTTTTCTTTGTAATTGTTGTTGTTGTTGTACTCTACATCCTGTTTGTTAGAAAAGAGAAGACAGAGGAGTCGGTGTTTATGTCTAGGGCGTCATATTGAATTTGTTAGTTAACCTTGTTTAGGCTTTTCTGGTGAAAGAGATTAAAACTATAGGCCTGCTAAAGTAGACCTAATCCATGAAACTGGTACATATTACAACAAAACAGGTAGGATTCAAGCTTTAAGTTGATTTTAAAATGAGAAAAACATATCGGTAAGAATGCTGTGGCTGAATACTAGAGCCAGGACTTGATTTTGGGTGACGTGTGTTCAAACACACAAACGTCAGTTTCTGCCCCGCCATACGTTGTCACCATAATGTCTAGATAAACTCAAAGATAGATGGATAGTCCAAGATCAGTGATCCTCAAGAAATCCCCATTAAGCCGGTTTTGACGACAAACAGGGATATTTTCTGTAATTGGAAGAATTGTAAGCGATTTTTTTTAAGAATTCTTCCGCTTTCGTGTGTGTTTTAATAATTAGTGAAGTTTCAGATAATCGAGTTGCTGATAGATAATGCAGAACTTCTAGCTTATGGCTCCAGGAATGAAGTAAGGCCGTAATCCTGAATGCCTGCTGTCTTTACGAAATTGTTTTGTGACTCGAAACTCCCATACAACAGAGTAGATATCACATATCGTTCATACAGACTGCAACAGTTTCTGCCTCCCTCCCATACTTTGTCTCCATAATATCTAGATAACAGGAGCTGTTTACGTTTACTTGGCCTTGTAGCATTATGTTACCCCTGTGCTAATGTTGTTAGAGAGGAAAGGAACAATCTTGATTCGCGGAATTATCCATTACAACAGTTGTGACAGATGTTATTCTCGTTTTACTCCAATGCTGCAATAAAGTTGGTTGGTTGATTGATGTTTCCGTTGTAAAAATCTGAGAGTTCTGTATCTTTGTACATACGCCCAATAACTAGACTTGGACAATCGAATAGTAGAGCTTTTCATCAAATAGAGAAATTCTTAACAAATTTCGACAGGGGAATATTTGTCAAATAGGTTTTCCATTGGGACAATACTACCAAATATACCATTACAATTGATTACGTCTCCCAGCCTATTAGGCATCCATTATGTTTGAGGAATTCAAATTATATCTGTAGGAAACTTGCCGGTATTTGTTTGAAAAAGGAAAAGTTGATGTTGAAACATGGCTTTCAGACTGCATTGATAATTGCGGTTAACTGGTGGTTATCTATTGTATAAGAGAGATCATTATAGTTTAACATTATCAGCTAAAGTAGATTACAAAAGATATTTTGGATCAAAGTTACTGCAATAATAATAAACCAACTGCATAGCTCTTAGGATGTGAATTATTTTTTGGTATACGTTTTTCGATATAGCAGGGCCCCTCTAACGATGTATAGTATGTACAAGATACCGAGTTAAATAGAAATTAATTGCGTGATAAACAGGCAGTTTTCCGTAAGCATAGCTCATCACATAGTCCACTTTGATCACTTTTCTCTACTTTTACTTATTTATTCTATTATTCTCTTTGTATATTTTACTCATTTACAATTGTTTACCCAATGACCGAGAGACCAGCATACAAAAAAATTGCCATCTATTGTTGTTATTGTTACTTTTCTTACAATGTAATGAGAGTAAAGAATAAAAAAATAAATAGAATTCCAAACGCAAGAAAAAAAAAACTGAATTTAAATTAGCTAAAATGCAAATACATATGTAAGTAAACAATTGTATTGTACTGTATTAGAATGGATGACAAGAAAATTATTAAACCGGAAAAATGGCCATCAACACCTAATTAATGCACGCTCTTTCGCTCTCTCTTTCAATCTGCCTGTGACTATGTATGTTAAACAAGTGATGCGTGTTGCCATTGCAATTGCTTACCCGGTTAGATTAATGGGCACCTCCTAAAGAGCTGTTTGCAAATAAAGATTTCGTTACACTTTTCATATTCTGCTCTTTAGATGAACACCACTGTACTGTCACAGGTTTTATTAAATCGAGAAATTAGTTTCCCTCGAATGATTTCATCAAAAAAAAAATTTTAGAAATTCGATCATTTATAACGGATTATATACATATGTATGCATACATAAATATATACATATATATATTGGCATATGTATGAATGTAGGTATATGTTACATACGACCATATGTATACGACCATATGTATGTAAATTTTGAATTTCCATAATCGCATGATTAGCGTGTGTAATATTTTTTTCCATTTTTTCTGTGTAATTTTGATTGCAGTTAAAATGCTTACCAGCGTCTACAACAACAACAAAGAAAAAAAAACCAAAACAAAAATGTGTTGAAAACTGTGTAAAATTGCTGGTGGATTAATGCTATGGAGATTTGGTTTTATGTTGTAAAGCCTGCCATTTAACATCTCTGGGGTATTTGCTTTGGCGATTTAAAATTTTCGATATTTAAACGCCACATGGCACTCAACCAAACATACACACACAGGCACACATAATACTGGCCAGAGAACAATGGTGGATGTTAGAGAGAAAATCTTCAACTTCAACTACATAGAAACAAACAACACAAATGCTTGTTGACAACCATGTCAGATTCAGGATTTTGCTAAAAATGATAACACAATGCCCATTGAGTTCAAAAAAAAAACAAGCTTCGAAACGAATTAGAAAGATGCGCTACAGCGACTGACCTTAAGAATAGCTTTGTTAGATATTATTTGTAGCTGCTTTGGTAGGATTTTCTTCCAATTGAAATTGAAAAATATGTATGTTCACTTGCTTTCATTTTAATTGTCCTGCAGAGCAGCAGTTATCGTCTGTCAAAATCGATTGCTGCCGGTTTAGCAGTTGTAAGTGGAACAAGACAAGAACATCAGATGTCAATAAAGAATTACAAAAGGCTTTCGAAATAAATTGTTGAAAATTTTACAAACAAATGCAGGAATAAATGATGGGGCAGGCTATGTACGCTTTTAAAACATTTGTCAATTCAACGTACATACATATTTTATGGCTTAAGATATTTCCTAACAATTGTATGTTATTGTCAATGGATGGACATAAATGGCTACCCCAGTGGGCAGAAATACAAATCATTGTTTACGGGGGATGAAAAGTGGATCTCGTGTAATGAACGAAGAAAAGTGAAGCTTTTCAGATGGTGGTAAAACAAAAATTATCACCATGGAAGTTAAAAACATTAGTCTGTTGAGTTTGGTAGGAAATTGTTCATTATGAGATTCTGCAAGCAGATTAAATAACTGATTCTGACAATTCAATTAAAATGGTCAGACTGATGACTGTGATCCGTTATGAAAACACCAGATCAGGTATTTCTTTGATGATCCATCAGAAACTGGAGAGCTTCGTTAAGAAGTTTTGATCCACCAGATTGGCCAACAGACTAGCCACCAGACTACCTCCACCAAATGCAAGTCATCGTGTAAAAAATACATGTCATTGAACAAAAAAATGCAAATCATCGTAAAAAAAATGCAAGTCATCGTCCAAAGCAAAAGGAAGTCATCATCCAAAAAAATGCATGTCATCGATACAACCTATACAAGTCACCGACCAAGAACTGGAAATCATCGATCAAAAAAGTGCAAGTCATCGGCCAAAAAAATGCAAGCCATCAACCAAAGAAATCAAGTCATCAGCCAAAAACTGCAAGTCATTGACAAAAATAAATGGAAAGTCATCGACAAAAATACTACAATACGACAATTTTCCGTCATCATCCAAACAAATGCATGTCATCGATACAACCTATACAAGTCACCGACCAAGAACTGGAAATCATCGATCAAAAAGTGCAAGTCATCGTCCAAAAAAATGCAAGTCATCAACCAAAGAAATTAGGTCATCAGCTAAAAACTGCAAGTCATTGACAAAAAGAAATGGAAAGTCATCGACAAAAAGACACAATACGACAATTTTGCCGCTTTATATAGAAAATTTTTGTTGCTTATTCGAAAAAACAATTAGTTTCGCCGCCTATATCTCTGGTTCTAAGTAACGCCCGATCATAAGGACACCTGTTTTAAAATCATTGATATCATGGATATATAATGGGATACCTGCAGCAAGTCCCATTTTTATACAATATCGATCATCCTCCACAGACATAGCTAAACAAATAATGGCAAGATCCTAGCATTTAAATGAACAACTTTTAATGAAAGCACAGCTAAAAAGGTATTTTATTTCACTTTCGTTTTGAAACTGAAAAATGAATAACATTTTATTACTTAACATCAGTCCCTCTTAGTAAAATGCTATTCATTTCTACTCGCAATATATCTCTTGAGGTTTACTGGGTATTTAAGATCCACATGTGTATGTGTTTGCATGCATTAGAAAAGTCCAGTTGTTTCTGAGATTAAAATATTTGTTAAAATTTGTTTTGTGATGATGTTTGTTCTTTTAATCTTTCTCTTTCTCTCTCTCAATTTCTCAATTTAGAACACATAACATGTACACAGAGGAACAAGTTAAACTTTTAAAATTCTTGATAAATATTAACAAACACACACACTCATGTGTACACTACATACCAACATATGAACATAAAAACACACCAACATAAATACATGTTTGTATGCATACGTAAACAAAGATGTCTACCGAAACTTCTCAATATTTAACAACAACTCTTTCTAGTGCTCACATCCGTATACTCACACATACTCTCGCATGCTTATTGCTAGCATAAATCCTTAAAACAAATTAAGAAAAAAGAGCACAACAATACCGAAAAAATGACTTGTTTTCCAACAAATGTTGGGAAAGACTAACACAGAAGCAGAAGCAGAACTTTTCTTTACTCATAAATTTTTATTTTTCTATTTTTGTGGGTTATTTACTAAACAAACAAATACACGCACACATAAAAAGAACAAAAAGGAAAAGACTGAATTGCATGGAGGAGAGTGCATTTATGAGAACTACATAGTGCTGTAGGAAGTGTGCATGGGTGTGTGTGTGTGTATCTGCCGTTGGGCTTGTTGACCATAGAAGAGAGAAAAAAAAATAAGTTTTTCCAAAACAAGCTGTTTTTGCTGTTGCATGCTGCTGTTGTTCATGTTTTGCTGGCTGTCTCATGTTTATTTAGATGGGGTTTGTGACTATGATGATGAAGTCTTTACAGTTGTGGTACTTCACCAAGAGAAAAATGTTGGTAAAAAAGGGAATACTTTGTAACTTTTGAAGAACATGAAAAATCTGTTGTTCTAGCATCAGTGATCAAAATGCAAAATACACCATAATGAGCCGTAAGATGAGACTCAATTGCTGAAAATGCCAGTGGAATCGACAAATTCGGATTGTACGCCCATACTTCCTGTTAAGTAGAAGCGATATTTTCGACAGTGTGTGCATACATTGCAATGATCCATAACGCTTCCACTCTCATGTCTTCCTTTACAATCGTACCAAGAGCTTGCACAGTAGGTCATTTATAATGACCATAATCACCCTATAATGCTGTGGTAACATTTGAATCATCAAATTTGTGGTGAGTTTAGCCATTTTTATTCGGCCTTCAGTACTTAATCTATTCAAAGTTGTAAAATGGTAAACCTTTCGCTAAATAAATGACACCTTAGGTGCTCTGTGAGACCGAAGAGCTTGTAACCACTGAACAAACATATAACCTGATGGACCTAATGCAACGTTATTTTGTGTGAAAAAAACGTCAAGATCGCATAGTTGAATCTTAGAGGTTGGTAGGTAGAGATGGCAGAAAAGTGGGATAGAAGACACACATATGCCATGAGGATTGTAACATAGTTTTCTATTTCCACTAGACTTGGAACCCTGCGGAGCTTCTGATGAAGCGACTCATACTATGTTCAAACATGCACTTTTATTGAGCCAATATTCGGTTAGTTGAGTGCAATATTTTAAGTGTTCAGATATAATATAAGCAATATTCATTTGACAAATGAAAATGAAACAAATCAGCTGGTTGTTTCAACAAAAATTTTTTTTTTGTCGTTGTTGAGTTGTAAAATATCAACAGAAAGTGTTCGGAAAATTGTTATATGCTCACTGAACGTACTTATTACAGCGCAGTATTTTAAGTTTTTCTCAATATTATAACAATTTGCGAATATATTGCGCAATAATTAATTGACATTATGTCTGAATTATTGAGCTCATTAATGCCGTGTAAAGTGTACATAGCATCAGCCTGGTAATGTCTATGGCTGAAAGTTCGTTTGCCAAATGGCCAAAGCCAATGTCCTTCGCAGGAGTGTTCTTATCCTTTAACTTAAAACTGCAATGATTAACCAACAAATTTGTTGGAGTGTAAAACTCTTTAAATTTTTTTATTTCAATATTTTTTTTTTTCACCGACTATTTGAGATGTCCAACTTCAAACGTTTTTTAAAAATTTGTTTTTTGGAAAAAAGAGAAAAAACGCATCAACATAAGAAAAAAAATGCATGTCCATGGTGATAGTAGCTGCAGCCATCGTTAGGATTAAAAGCCAATAAAAAAAATTACTTTTGTGGCGAACAAATAAAACCTGCAGAAAAACTTGGTCAGAAATAACGGAAAAAAACTGTTTAAAATTCAATGTTGCCGAACATGTTGTCAGTCTGTCGCACTACTAATATTGTTGTTGCTGTTGCAGTTATTGGCATTGAGTATTCTTCGTTGCTGTTGTAGTTGTTTAAATGGAATTTGTTTATGGTTTACAAAAAAAAAAAAAATAAATGCCATTTAACGGTTGGGTTTTTTGTTGTTGTTTCTTTGTTTGTTTATTTTGCTATTGTATCACCATGTAAACACTTGAGATGTTTTATAAAGAGAGTGACAGAAATAACAACAAAATGGAGCGTGAGTGTATGCATTGTAACAGTATTATAAAGTAAATAGAAAAGTGTGCACTACTCGTACTCTCTCACACACACACACATTACATGATTTGAATATGCGGAGAGAGAGCCAATTTTATATTTTAATACCGGCAAATGGTCTCTTACTTTTTGCACTCGTGTGTTATTGATGCTAATTTTGGTTTTTTAGGTTTCCAGATATACGGGAGTTAGAGAAATAGAGAAGGAGAACATATAGTGGAGTGTGCATACAGTCTTGGGTACAATTTGTCAATAGGTTTTGTGTGCAGTTGGGGAACTAGAACAGTGGTAATGGAAAGCAATCTTTAAGGAAATTTGCACGTACCGAAAAGTGCTTTCAAAGCAATGCGCAATCCCTTTAACTCAAGAAATAGCATGAAAAGCACGAAACAACTTACCAAATTTTTGCATTTTAGTGTGTCCCTGTTATATCTTCCAACACTGTATACAAACAAGTATTTTCATTTGATAGTGTTACATTATAAACCACAAAAATGACCGAATAAAAGAAAAAACAAAGCATGGAGCAAACCGAAAACTAGCCAGCCATCCCGTCAAACAACCAAACGTACATTTAGTTGGACAGCAAAACCAAAAAAAAAAAGGCATTCCTTTGCACGTTGTCCACCAGTTAGACCAGAATTTACTTTTGCTGTTGTTGCTATTGCTGTTATTACAGTTGACTGTATTGTTGTTGTTGTTAAGCTGTTAAAGCTGTTATCGCAACTCTAACATTCATGACAATATTGTATTGAATAATTGGTTTTACAGGGGGCTTTATTATTTGAATATTTTCAAAAACTAAAGAAGAAAGTGGCATGGTGGGGGGAAGAATTAAAGAAAAAATAGTGCAATGTCTCTTAGACAAAACCAGTTGCTAAAATATAAGTTCAAAATTTAATGGTCACTATCAGTGTTGCAGTTTTTGCAACAAAGTTGATTATTTATGGATCGATTATTGATGGCAATATATGGATATCAAGGATAGTTCAGTTGCTAGGTGCTTAAAAATATGAGTTACAGATGTACAATATTCTCAAAAGAAAAAGTTCTTAGTTGCCAGATGGCAATACAATTAAAGTTTGGTTCCGATCCTTAGTAAAGGATTTATTTTTCGGTTTAAAAACTTTTTTATTTTTGTCGCCATATTTTGTAAGAAAGTAAAAATGCATTGGCGGCTTCTAAAATAATTTCTGAAGTTTACGGAGCCAGTGTTTTAACTTGAAAAATGCTCTGGTCGATCAATAACTGAAAAAGGCGACAGACTTAATATTCTGTAGCTACGTTGACCGTCAAATAGCATAATGAGATAAGGATTTGAGTCTTAACATAAATCCATTCCATTAGATCATCTTCACCAATAGATGATATCTCAGATATGTTATGTTATCTCCTACGGCTGTAGTTTTTAAGGCTTGTCTTTCCGCAATGGGAGTGTTCAAATGTTCTTCTCCTCTCTCCTTCTTCACATTATCACTGCTATGGCAGTGGCCTGTCATTAAGTTGAAGTCCAATGAGTCTGGCATGATTCCTAATCGATCAGGTCCGGGAAAAACAGACGCTAATATAGGTTTGACCCCACCAGACAATTGATTGTGGGAATATGTAAAGTGTCTTCTGTATAGGGACAAGTCAACCACCATGCCAGTACTTTACAACTGCCATTAGTGAGATACTGTTCGAAATACAAGAAAAATTCTGTTAAAATTTTTATTCATTGATTGATCACCTACGGCACCACCTACGGCAAACCTGCAGATATATTTACATGAAGTAATATTTCAGCAGCAGGGGGAAGGCAATCATGTATCGCCCCCTAAATAAATATATCGTCCGTATCTTTAAATTCTAAATTTCTTTTTATTTTTTGTTTAACTTGATTACTTTGAATTTATTGTGAAAATTTGATTACGAAATGTATTTATAACTGTGGCAATACTGGCCGTGATACCACCACTACTATTGTACCATACATGCACTCACTGCACAACTATACATACAAACTCTGCAGCTCACTCACACATCAATAGAGTTTTGCCAGTTAAATGTTGGTTGAGAGTCAGTTGCGAGTCTCAGAGTAAAACCATAAATATGAGAAAGGGTATCGGAATACCAATTTGAAATTTATTTCATTATAAATTGTAATAAAATATCCTATTGTTGTTAAAATTAATATTTATTATTGTTGTAGTTATATGTAGTTGTTGTACATTTGCATTTGATTGTTCAATTCAACAGATTTCCTGCATTTCTTTTTATGGCCAAATAGAGATCTAAAGTAAGTGCTATGAAATAACATTTTAAAATACATTTAATAACACTAAGCTACAAAAAAAGAAAGAAAAGTGTATTTTATTAGAACATTTAGAGTACAGATATATCGAATATTATTTTTCGATTTTATATCAGCGAACCCATGCTTATTCCTTTTGTTGAGTTCTGTAGTGCAGTGTAATTTTTTTTTATCAGTTGTAAAATATTTGCATTCCTTTTATCATCGTAGGATATTCAAATTAAATTCTTTTATCTTTTATTCTACTTTTTTCTATTGTTAACAGAGAAATACTCGTATACATATTGTTCTTCCAGCTCAAATGGAAATATTTCTTTGGAATTGTAAAGAAACTTGCTAATGAAGTATGTTAAAGAAAATTCCAAGAAATAAAATTTACAGATTTAAGAGTAATTTCTTAAGAAAAGTTATCAAATACGGAACAACAAATACAAGTAAAAAAAAAGGACAAAAAAATATTGGGTGTTCGAAAAAGTTTGGTTTTACTAATCCATGATAGATGGCCCTAAACTAGAGTATCTCTTGTTTGAAAGATTACGTTTTAAGCTTCATTAGTGAATCGCCATTTCTTACTGTATTTAATTGGTTATTATAATCTTTTAGTCAGGATTACAACCTAGCTTCTCACACCACCCATGTTGTTTGTTAATTTTATTCATGAATGGTGGTATTTACAGTTTAAAGTCGACTATGAACGACAGATTTGAGAAACTTTTCGCGGTTATTTTGGGGTTCTTCGACAGAGAGAAAGAGAGAGAGAGAGGGAGAAAGTCGCAGAAAGCAATATTTTTTCATATTCGTTCTGTTCAAGATGTCTAAGATAGAGTTTGTACGACGGAGTATATAAAATTACCGCTACATGCATTAAAAATGACTGTTTTGTGCGCTAGCGGCATCATCGGTTCTTATTTCTTTCATACTGAGCCAGAAGCTGCCGTTACAGTGAGTGATGAGAACTATTGGACTATGCTGACGAAATTTTTATTAATCAGCTAAATATCAACAATATTAATACATCGCGTTTAACACTTGATTTATTGTAAAATTTGTTTAGCGCTAGATTTCTGTCTAGAAGATAGGTTTGCTTTTATAGGGCTATGTTAGGTCATTGGTTTATGCCGACAAACGAGCAATTATTGAAGTATTAGAAGGCGATAGGTAGATAGGTAGATGACCGTCCTCCCAAGAAATCGAATGGACACACTTAGGCCCCATGGGGCTCATTGTTATACCACAGTTCATGTTAATTATCCCCTAGTCCTGGAACCACTTAGAATGTCCATGTTCGACAAATCACCTAAATCATCAATGTAGTATGCAGCAAGATGTCTCTTTCTCCTTTGACCTATTGTCGGGCATGTTCGCAGTAGATGAAAAACAGTCTCTTCTTCCTCGTTAACCCAGGCAGCTTCTACAGAAAGAATTTGCAAGGTGTTCCAGATCAATGCGCTTCGCGTGGACACCCATAATGCAATGCCCCGTCACTACTCTAATGACCGTACTGAGCACGCTTCTTTGGAGTTTAAACAGCCTTGCAGTGCGACCTCCATCCAGCTGCGGCCAAATTATGCGCGCCATTCTGCCCATATCCGAGTTCATGATATCGTTGTCAATCATGAGCTTGCAGGTTTTCAAAGGGACTCCAATATTCAAGAATTTGTCGGAGAGTTCGTTGGTCGCTCTGCAGTTGCCAGGGATATCATTGTGTCCCAGAACCCAAATGATGTATACATTATACCTCTCTGCCACCCAGTTTTCGGCAGCCGTAGAACTTCCTGGAGTTAATGACATTAGAGCTCAGAGCCCTGATAGCCGCCTGGCTATCGGAGAGTATGATGATGTTACCGTTGTGGACATATCATAGTACGATCGTTACGTGTATAGGTTAGTATATTTTATTCATGTTCTACACGTCGTACGTAGCCTCATCTAACAAAAGCGTTTGAGAGAATGAAAACAGTTACCTAATGGTGTAGGGGTAACTAAAGTCTGTGTATACATAATTTTCTAAAATGTTTAAATTATTCATTATGCGCATAATAATTTATAATTATTGACTAAGATTCGTGCTTCATATTTATAATATTTATTTTATCGCATTTATAAACAATGTAAATTCATTTTAAATATGATTAAAATCATCATCATAATGACGATGATGATGATGATGATAATAATTTCCCAGACACATTTATCATTCGTTTTCCTGAGGTTTTTTCCTCTCATCTGCTGTTTATTCTATTTTTCTATGTGTGTGTATGTGTGTGTGTTGAAGAATCATGATAAAAAATAATTTTTGCACAAAAAGGCAATAAAAGTCCATAAATAAACACGATTTTTTCTTAGTTAAACACGTCTTCTACACTCTCTCTACATAACATGACAATAATAATTTTCATTAAAATGTATTTTTTTTTGTTAATATTTTTATTTTATTTTTTTTTTAATTTTTGTACTTATTTTTAACGGAAATTGTTTGTGAAATGAGTATTTCGTGTTTGGGTGTCGTCTTTGCACAAAAAAAAAAACACCAAACGTTGATAAAAAATGTTTGATAAAGAAATAAACAAAAAAAAAAAGAGAGAAAAAACCGGCAAAATTTCCCAAAAAAATTTCAATTCCATTTAAATTCAAAACGCAACAGCAGCACTAAACGACATGACGATGTTGATGGTGTGGCATTTATAGCCGAATATAGAAAGATAACAAGGGGTTTGGAAAAGAAAATGGTAGCATTACGAGGCCGGTATCAAAATTTGTCGATATAAAAAAGTTTTAAAAATTTTTTTTTAAAAGCAATATTGGGCTGCATTCTCTTCCTTTAACCGTAGATTGAGCCTTGAAAAAACTTCATAATTCTAGCTTATGTATCACTTTTGATACATTTCATAGAATTTTGCAATTTATTGATAGATTTTTTACATAATTTAAATATGTTTATTTATTTTAATTCATTTTAATAAAACTATTTTACATTATTACATATTGTTATCACTTTTATGAAATTTACGCCAACATTTTTGACATGCTGTACATTGCAGCAAAAAAATGCAAGTCTTACTTACTTACTTAATTGGCCATTAACATACCGATTAACGGATTTCGGCCTGCCTTAACACATCCTTCCAGGCGCCTTTGCTTCTTGCGCCCCTACGCCAATCGATGACAGTGCTTCCTCGATCTGGCCCTTCCAACGCAAACAAGCTCTTCCTCTTCGCAAATACCGGTCTCGCCAGAGCATCCTCCTCCATTCCAACGACATTGCCAAATCGCCTAATGTTAATACTCCCCAACCGACAAAAAAAATTAAGTCATCGACCAAAAAATGCAAGTCATCGACCAAGAAATGCAGATCATTGACCAAGAAATGCAAGTCATCGTCCAAGAAAAACGCAAGTCAACGACGAAAAAATGCAAATCATCGACCAAGAAAAATGCAAGTCATCGACCAAGAAAAATGCAAGTCATCGGGCAAGAAAAATGCAAGTCATCGACCAAAAAATGCAAGTCATCGTCCAAGAAAAATGCAAGTCATCGACCTAAAACATACAAATCATCAACAAGAAAAAAAGTGCAAGTCATCGACCAAGAAAAATGCAAGTCATCGACCAAGAAATGCAAGTCATCGTCCAAGAAAAATGCAACTCATCGACCTAAAACATACAATTCATCAACAAGAAAAAAGTGCAAGTCATCTACCAAAAAAAAAACTTGCGAAAAATACGACATTTTGTTGTATATATACATATAAATGCATATGAACTCAATGAGAATTATTAAAATTTTTTACTAAAATTTAATTTTTATCCGTATTTACATGGATTTTTTCATATATCCGGTTCCACGTAACGCACGACCATAAAGGAACCCGCTTTGGAATCCTGGAGACTATGACTATCCAGTTCACTGGGTCCGTTTCACCACTAGGTCCATTTTTTATCCGATTTAGCCTTTGTTGCTTTTTTAAAGACATCAATTAACTTCGTCGCTTATATCTCCGGTCCCAAATAAATCTCGTTCGTGAGGAAACCTGTTTTGGAAGCCTTAAGACTATGGCTATCCAGTCCACTAGGGCCATTTGCCCCACTAGGTCCATTTTTTATCCGATTAAATATATATTTTTATTTATTTCAATTCATTTTAATAAAACTATCTTCAATTATTGTATTTTATTATCACATTTATGAAATTTACGGCAACATTGGGAAAACACTGCAGTGGCCAGGCAGCCGATAAGAAGATCTAATATTAGAAATATATTACAGACCACTCTGTCACCACGCATTCTTGATCCTTAATATCGTTTGAATAGAGACCATTCAAATGAAAGTAATGAGATATCAAAACCAACTAATTTCACAACCACCCTCGTATAATTAAAACCTTTTTAAAGGTTACTATTTTATTTTAAATAAATGATACAAAAATAAAGTAGAAAATCAAAATAGAATAGAGAAAAATTGGCTTGAAATTACAAAATAATATCAATCATTTGTTAAATGCCAAACAATACCGAGAATAGCAAAAATAGAAACGCATTTAAATAATGACTGTCAGCAATAATAATAATAACAATAATAATATTGAACAAAAACCCACGACAACAACAGATATTGAAATGTTTGTTTCAAAAAAATTTACTCTTTGGTGACATCCATGAGAGGGTACGTAAGGACAAGCAGGGGGAGGGGGTGATTTATGCATAAAATTATAGATAACTAGAGTACATGTAAAACAAATTGTTAAAAAAAGAAAAGTACAACAAATGTTTACACAAGTCATTAGTCAAATGAGCAGATGATGTTTTATTCTGTTTCGTCTGTATTTTAATTGCAAAAAATAAGTTAATAATCAAGGCAATAAGTTGTTATGGTCATAAACGAATTGTAGGCACTGTACGCGAGTTAGTAGCATAAAGATTAGCACAAAAGGTTTCGTAATAAACAAATCTTGGAAGAAAAAAATCCGGCTTTAAATTGTAGGTCCCGCCGCTCATGAGAAAAATAAACACACACAACATGTGTGGTGTGAGAAGCTAGATTACAATCCTGACTAAAGTGTTATAACAACGAATTAAGAAATGACCATAATGCAGTAGAATTTAATCATAGTGCCGAAATTTTATTTCCCGAAAGTAGGGTATATTTCGTTTACAACATATCATTGACTATTTGTATTATTCATACAAAAACTATTTAAATTTTTATTATTTAATGTTAATAATTTGCGAATTATTTTAAATTATTGTCAATGTTATCAAAAAAAAAAAACAAAATTGACGCATGTCGAGACTGTATGATTGGAATAATCAAACGCCATTTAGACATTTTTGGTACAATAAAACTGAAAATGAAATAATAATTCGATATGGACATGTGAAATAATTAATTTTGATTGAAAAATACTTTTAAAAACGACAAAAACTAATGTCCACGACCATGGACAAAACAAAAAGTACGTAAAAATAAAATCGTTTTGATTTACGAGTACAAGTTTATTTGAAATTATTTTGGTCTTATGTGTTGATGTTTTGAGTCTTACTTAAACTTGACAGACTTAAAAGGCATTAATGAATGTCAAACTAACAATTAAAATACTACCAATCCAGCTGTTATATTTCATTAAAATATTCCAAATGAAAACAAGACAATTCGTTTTGTCTTGATTGCCTAGTTTAAACGGTGGGGTAAAATCTTTCTTATCAGAATTCGAGGTTTTAACGTCTTTTATGGAATTTACAAAGGTCTTTTTTTATTACTTTTTTGGTTAAATATTCGCGCTGGAGCCTCTGTTGCATTTAAGTCCGTTGCACATGATAGAAGACCAAAGCTTTGGAGTAATATCATGGCTATGACTATGACTAGGTTGATGGGAGACAACACATAAAATGATTTGCAGGACCTAAGTAAACGGCTGACAGCTCCCTCCTTAACTGTCCCCTAGACAGAACCAGTAGACTCTAGGGCTTTAGAAAATAAGACTTATAAAAATGAATGAAGTAATTTGGACGCTGCTTACTACTACCTTAAAAGAGGAATTATGGTGTACAGATGAGCAGACGTCGGCACAAAGAGAACATGATAAAAATGTGACTGTATTTGTGAGAGGCATGTGTTAACCCAGAGGAAAATTATTAGTAATATTTTCAAGTCTACTTATTAACCCAATAATATGTATATGTGAGCGAAAATATAGAAAAATTGTATTGCGCTAAAACCCTAAAGACACCGTATTTAAGTTGGCAAGTATTTTTCCAGAAATCGAAATCTTTTCTCATTGATTTTAGGTGAATCCTACTGTAATATTTCTTTGGGTTTAAAATTGAAGTCTGAAAAAAAGCGACATGAACCTTCTTCTTTAGAAGCTGACAAGCAACTGAATGTATTTTTACGCTCCTTTTAACGAAAATTGTTGATGTTCGTATCCTATGTATGTAAAAAGGCGAAGTTGTTCTTCCCCTGATGGACATTGGTGCCGACGTCTCTAGATGAGTAATAATAGATGTCGGAAGAGCAGAGGGAAAGCTCGCTGGTACCTTCCAATCGAAAGTCTATGCCATCGAAAAAATGTGCTCTCAACTCAACTTCAATAGGAGGTATAATAGACATAGCAATACTGTCTGACATTGAGACCGCCATTCGAGCAAGCCAATGTGAAATTAGTGAAATTAAATTTACGACTTCAATTTCTCTGAGTGTTATATTCTCTTATATTTTTCCAAGTGTTCTGCTATAGGAATTTATTTTAAAACACACTGTTGCTTGTACTCTTTTATTGCTAATCGCAATAATATAAACATTAAGAACAACAACAAAACCAAAACCAAAACAAATACAAAAAGAACGAAAACAACAGCAACGACAGCAACAATAATGAGAGCGTAATTACGTTAAGTACTTGCATACAGTCTCTCTATTAATTTGTCAAACTAACGAAGGAATAAACAAATGCGAACAAATAAACGAACTACCCAACTAATTTCAACGTTAATCTGATAGAAAAATACTTAAAAACACACACAAACACAAACACACACACACAAACATTTAAATCTGCTTCTATACAGAATGAGTATGATAATGACACACATGCACTTATGCACGTGTATTTGCAGTCGTAGTCGCAGTCGTACTCGTATAATCTATCTCTTGTCGCGTTTGTTTTCTTCTTATTGAATGTATTTAATTTACCGTTTAATTTTGTTCGCTAAACAAATCACTTTCCTGTGCCTGTGTGTGTCTGTGTGTGTAAACAGATCTCTGTAGATTTGCGGGTGTAGTTAGTGTCGTTGCTGTTGTTGTTTTTGATATTCAATAGAAAACATCAATATTAAGTTTAATTAACTTGAGTTGTTTAAAAAATTTGTTTCCTTCCGGTATCTATCGATAGAAAGCCATATTTAGAGAGAGAGGAAGCAAAACAAGAGAGAGAGAGAGAGAGAGAGAGTGATTGTATTGCGTTAGTAGTGTGTGTGTGTGTGTGATATACCAAATGGTAATTAGTCGAAGAGTAAATATTTATCACGCTTGATTTATTTTTTGTTTCTTGTTTTGATTTGTCAATAAAATTTATTCGTTTTTCGATTTATGGTGGGAATTGTATAGATTTTTATTATTGAATTATATTCTGTGTGTGTATGTGTGCACATTGTTGTCTCATCAAATGCTATGTCGGAGCCATTGACTGACATATAATTTGTCGTTTGTATGGTGAATTTTATTTGAAAAGCATACGATATTTTATTTGAAAATTTTTATGGACAACAGACATAAATGCTGCTCATTTAAATCTATTGACAAAAAAAAAAAAAAAGATCTGAAATAATTTGCGTTTTATTTCGTTGATAACACTTTAATTTACTCGCAACAATACGTATTAAAAAGGAATTAAAAAAAATTTATTATTTTTGATAACAAATTAGAAATATTTGAAATTATTGCGAGTGAAATATGGTGGGAATTCATATGAAATAAATGTAAAATAAAATAAATAAATAAATATAATTTTTATAATAACAAACACTCTGGGAATGGACCCCTATAATGCACTGTTTTGCATTCGAACTAAGAAAAAAGCGTTTTAGAAAGGGGAAGAGCAGCGGTAGCGCAGAGATTAAAGAAATTGAACAAATCAGTTTTGAAGCTGGAAGAAGATGAAATAATTTTAATCTCTCCACTTCTATAAGTTCCGGATCATTCCGCGATATTCTTCGAAGATAGAAAGTAGACATACAGTTTGAGCCATAAGTGAGTCAACACTCACTATAATTTTAAATTTTCTATTATGTTCTTAAGTATAAAAAAAAGTTCCTTTATCATGAATTGTTGTTTTTGTTTTAACATTTTATAAGTAATAAATAAACGTTTTTATTTTTGGATATTTATTCGACTATTATCATTTACTTTTCTCAATATCCTAATGAATTATTTCAATGATGTTTACTCACTTTTGGCGCTCACTGTACTTGCTAGATTTGGTTCAAACTTTATTCATAGTATGGTTATTAGACCTAATACTGTTACCACTATGGAATAATCAAGGAATGACTACAGCATAAGGAGTATTGACGTTTGGAGAATAAATCGTTAGTGTTACGTATGTAAATCGGATTCTTTGCCTTCTATCAACGGTGTAAGAACTATTAAGATGCTGAGGCTTAATTAGCACAATATGAGACTGGTACTTATGTCGCTGGTGGGGACCTAACACTGCAATCTGCTACCTTTAAGGAATAATCGAGGGATGAGTGCAGAATAAGCAGTAGAAACGCTATGAGAATATTTCGGAGAGTTTCATAATTGGGAATCTTTGGCCTTCTTTCAACGGCAAAATAACTATTTACATACTGAGGCTCAATTAGCACAATACGAGACTGGTAACTGGTTCGCTAGTGGAAATCTGGAATAGATCTCAATTGGATTTCTGTAGGATATATTAAGATGAGAGAGATTTGGAGACTCTAGAGCATATATTCTGTAAATTCTTGGCTCTTTCTAATAGAAGATTAATTACACTCTCCACCATACATATATAATTGGTCATTACAACCTTTCAGTCAGGATAAAGACCTAGGTCCTCACACCACTTAGATTGTGTGTATTAACTTTATACATGAGTGGAGGGACTTACAGTTTAAAGTCGACTCCGACGATAGATTTAAATGAGAAGCTTCTCATGGCAATTTTTTTAACTCTCGAGTGATCGCCAGTAATATGCCGAGAGGAAGTCGCCGAAGAAATATTTTCTTCATATCTCGTTTTGTTGGAGATGTCTGACGTGGGGTTTGAACCGTGGCTTCATGTCTAATAATCCAACACACTACCTACTAGACTGCGGCAACTTCAATCGGAAGCTTATATTCAGGCTCTCTAGGAGTTTATAAGAAACTGAGCCTTCGTTTTTGTTTTCCGTTTCTCTTCTATCAATTTCTCTCTATCCCCTTTCTTTCTTCTTTCTCCTTTCTAAGACGAACACAATAGTGCCCCCATAAATATCGGGTGGTTAGCACTTGCCACTATGACTATCTATCTACCGTAGATTTTTAAAATTAAAAGTCTTGAATAAGCCATCAAATAACCTATACAAGCTAACCGTGAAGGAAAATAAAGAACATAGTCTCGGAGAGAATGAAATCTTGCATTAAAAGTATTTTAAAAGTAAATAAAGTAAATTTTATTTAATATTTACCATTCAATGTTTCAATTTAATTGAGCCATATTTAGTCACGCTGCAATTTTTTATTCATATTGAAAAAATTTTAAGATTTCTTTCAATTTTTATTTTTTTTAAATTTTGATATAAACTGCCATTATTTCCATTTATTTTTCAACACTTTAATTCATACATTTTTTCTAACACTGAATACAACTCTTTTTAACCGCAATTATAATTTGTTTTTTTTTCTTTCTTTGGAAGAATAAAAATTAAGAATTTTGTTTTTTTGTTGCTAGATTTTTAAAAAACTTTTTGAATTTCTTTACAAACAACCGCAAAATGCTTTCTGAAACCGACAGGAAGAACGAAAGAGAGAAAGAGAAACTATTGCACAAACGTCAACATGTTACAGAAGTTTAAAAACTACTGCTGCCAAACCAGACGACGACTGTGAACAAATAAAAATTAATATTCTTTTCTAATCAACAAATAAAAAAAAACAACAACAACAACAAATGAACATTAAACAATAAAAGAAAAAGTAACAACTATTCGTATGTACGTACGTACACTCACTCCCTCATTTACGCTCACTTATGGCATCATTACATATTCGTTTCAATAACAACAACAACAACAACAAACCAACCAACCATCTACCGACAATTTGTGGGTGACGTGTTAAAGTTTATTTGGTTTCGTTTGCTTTGATTTTTTTCTAATTGCTTTCAAAGTTTGTTTTTTGCGTTCTGTTTTATTTTTTTTTTCATTTTCATTTTTAGAATGCTTTCGTATTGTCGCATTCGGAACTACTATGTAGCGGGGTGGTTACTTTCACTGATAACGAATTTTATTAACGTACAAAACAATTAGAGTAACAGTAACTGATTGAATGAGTGACTGATACACACTCACCCGCTCATTCACTGACTCATTGACACATCGTTGCCACTACCAACTAAACAATTCAAGGCTGTGCTAACACAGCATTAGAATTTCAACAGCCAGCCATCCAGTCAGCCATTCAGCCAGCCTGCACAATTGCCTTTAGCGGTTAACAACAATTTGTTTTATTTTTTGTCTACGTTGGCTATTATTTTCTAATAAAAGTGAGCAAAACAGAGAGAGAGAACGATTCAAAAAGAATCTAATTTTCTCTCGTATTACGAAAACATTTTGACAATTTTTTTCTAAAATTGCTGACAAGCATACAAACAATGTTTTCTTGTTTCTGTCAAAACCTACATACATTTTATCTGTTATTTTTATATTTCGTTGTGATATTAAAATTATTATCTCGTGTTTCTTGTTGGCACTTAAATTTTAATTAAAAAAATTGAATTCTGGCACAGCTACAGTGTTAAAGAGACGACCTACAGGCAATAGATTTAAAATATTGTTAAATTTTTGAGTAAACATACAAGAGTTTCCTTTTGAGATGCATTAACACCGCAAAGATTGCTAGAAAGAACTCCTTCCATCAAATTTATTGCGTGTGGTAGTGAGACAGTTTGCTCATTGAACCTGGAAAAAGCTTGTCCTTCTTTTGACGTTCCATGTTTATGTTGATGCATGGGTTTTGCAAATAAGATTGCTCCAGGTGTTTCCGAAGGCATTTTAAGCGCTGAACACAAATCTGGGTTCAAAAACTTTCCATCACGTCAGGTTTTAGAGAGAAAAAGGGTGTTGAAACCCATAAAAATAGCGTTTTTGGCCATTTTTGAAAAATGGTAGTGCTAAACACTGACGTGCTAGAACCATGGTGGCCCGCCACTTAAGTATAAACTTAAGGCACAAAACATTAGTGGTGAAAGAATGGCCAATTATGTATGTATGTATGTGATTACAGATCTTCATTCAAATTTAAAAAATTCAAAATGGCGGATCCAATATGGCGGTAACAATTTTCAATGAAATCTGATTAATTTTTATAAACCTCGACCGCCATATTGGATTCACCATTTTGAATTTTTTAAATCTGAATGAAGATCCCAAAAAACCCTGAGTAACAATTTTCAAGTAAATCTGATTAATTTTTAAGGACCTCCGTGTGTTTCTTTTTCTCTTACACCCCTTGACATAAACCCTTCACGTAGTTTTTGTAAATATATAACACAGGGAATTGAAAACTTAAAACGGCTCTTCAAAACAAGCCTGTTGTTTAAGGACAGGTATGGAGTTTCCAGACACTAAGGCATGAATTGCTCGTGGCATTATGTTGGACCTACATACGTATGTGAGTATGTATTTATATTGTAAGTGACAGCAAAATCTTCTGCAGAAAGAGCACTCACATATGGATACGGGGCTAAAAAACGTATTCCCTCTGTACATTGTGCGATTCGTTAGCTAATCGATCACGAACGAATCTTCTCTAAGAGACTCCATGTACTCCATACACAGTAGTACGTTAAAATAGTTGATTTTCGAGACC
The DNA here is from genome assembly GCA_930367235.1 of Sarcophaga rosellei. NCBI lineage: Eukaryota > Metazoa > Arthropoda > Insecta > Diptera > Sarcophagidae > Sarcophaga > Sarcophaga rosellei. The sequence continues at coordinate 36,430,798 of OV884019.1, forward strand.
ATTGTAGCGATCGAACTATGAAACAAGCACCATTTTGTAATAATATTTCAATAAACCAATTGAGTTTGATTTCACACGTTGTACAATTGAAAAATTAGAAGATCTACGAGAGACCAGTTTACCGTAGTCTAGTAGGCAGTGTGTTGGCTTATTAGACGTGAGGCAACGGTTCAAACCACAGGTCAGAAGACATCTCCAACAAAACAAAATATGCAAAAATATTCCTTCGACGACTTCCTCTCGGCAGATTTCTGGAAAAAACTCTGAGAGTAAAAAAAAATTGTCATGAAAAGTTGCTCAAAAATCTGTCGTTCGTAGTCGACTTTAAACTGTAGGTCTTGCCACTCATGGATAAAATTAACACACACAACACGGGTGGTGTAAAAAGCTAGGTTGTAATCATGACTGAAGGGTTGTAATGACCAATTACGTATGTATGTATGTGGGGAAGAGACGTGAAGGACAAATTTTCGTCAAATGATATTGGCTACCTGTGTACTGTGTTGTGCGTTGCCTTTAGAAAGGAGGATTAAAACTTTCGAACTGAAGAATATTTAATCTCACACAGGGTTTTGTGGCTATTAGGCTATTGACTTCTTTAAACCGGTTCCATGTTCTGTTATTTACGGGTTTCTTTTTGCACAGGCGAGGCGTGAGGTCGCGGGTACGTCTAGTAATCTTTCTTAACCTTATAGACATATTAAGTGCGTTTTGTTTCTATTAAATATAAAGATTGATGTTCACAAGGGAGAGAAATAACGTTTGGAAATGAAGTAAAGGCATCCGATGGATTAAAGTATTTCTTGCTCCTTCCTAAAAAATCTGATTACATACTTGAAATAAGAATAACTTAAGCCTTCAAAAGAAAACTGCTTTTAGGGTTTATAATCTCTCCACAGAATTTGTTTCCGTTTCACAATATTTTTGCATACTTTTGAATAAGAAAATGAAAAATTCCGACGGAATAAAATATTCACTATTAAATTAGCATTAAGGGGGAAGTGTATAGTTGGAGTGTACATACCTGTCAGTTTCTTTGTAGTTTAATTTCTGCATTTTTCATTTTCTTTTTTAATCATTTATTTCTGAAAAAGGAAGAAAAAGAAGGAAAATTATTAAATGTATTTAACAATTGTTAAAATGTATAATTTAGAAAAACACTCAGTCTCTGTAAATTAAGCAAAATCAGTTGTGCAACAGAACTAAAAATATTCCAATAAGTCTGCTAAGAGATCAAGAACATAAATTTCCCCTCTATAACGTGCATATATTCTATAATTCATCCTCTTCTATAATACCTAATTCTACTCCCTATGCCTGAACACCCGCTGGGTGAAATTTATTATTTATTCACATGCATGCTCCCAATATTATGTATTAAACTCCGACACAGTCGAAGTTGTTGCAGAAAAATTAAAGGGTGACAACGACAGATGATAGACGACTGACTGCACATTTAAATTCAATTACAATTGAAATGATGAACTGAGAATTACAGTGACAATGAAAAACAGCAGCAAAACGAAATGCAATGCGAAATGAAAGACAGACAGAAAGACAGAAAGAAACACTCCATCTCTATGCAATCGTATACATACTACAGCTCGTAACAGGCAATGACACTTTAGTTAAGGCAATTATTTACATTTAAAAATAAAATGGACCAGTGAAACGTTTTTAGCATATCTGGCTGGTGTCGCATGGCTATGAAAATGAAAACAAACTCTTGAGCTGCAAAAATGGAAAAAAAGAATGAAAAATAATTTTCAAAACTTCTGTTCTTTTGATACCCTACAAGTACGCATAGGTAGTGTATGGATGTACAAGGCTTAAGTGCTGAATTATATATTATCTTACAGGAACCTTCGTACCCTTTACAGTAAAGAAAACCTTTATAATGTTAACCATGAAAGCGGTACCTCGGAGTGAGGCTTGGCCATTGCACTTTCGGTTGAGTTGACCTCCGCGATTATTCCTAATGCGAATAACTCGTGCGTGTAATTTAAGGTAGCCGGGAATGGCGTTCGCGCCGTACCGTTAAAAATTTTGCTTGGCCTGGTTAAGAAGTACTAGGGCTTCAGTGTAGTCGCGTTCTCCTTTTTTGGTGTGTCTGGTCTGTGTAATTCCTCCGCTTCCCATTCTCCCCCTTTCCTACATCCTCTCCTTTTATCCTATTCCCTCTATTATCCTTCCCTCTTTAAGGACGTTGTACAATGGGTCAATTCGGCCTCCAGGTACTGTACTTGTCTTAATTGACAAGTACATTTCCTCTAACCTAACCTAACCAAGGGTAGGCGTTCGCGCCGTCCCGTCAAAAAAAAGGGGGGCGGGCATGCAACTACAAGGTAACGTCACTGACAGGCTTTAACTTGGCAAAGTCCAGGGCTATCCTTGTAAGTACATGTCAAGCAGCTCACAGCCTCCGTATCTTAGATCAGGCGCCCTCCGGGTACTGGTATCTGGCATCCGCCGGGTACTTGCTAATGTGAGAAGGCAAGATCGACGATTTGGTACGACACTGGCTATGATTTTTTGTGAATATAATATGGATTTGATGATTTTGGGCTGGTTGTAGTGGGGTTCTGACGCCCTGGGGGAAAACATCTTTCCTCTGACGGTTTTCAGAAATTCCACTTCGCCTCCGTCCCGTTAAAACCTTGGCAGGCCTCGAAGTACGTTCTTAGTTCCGTTCCATTAGGTTGGCGTATAGGGGCAGTTAAGTTTACACTTCTGTTCAGCTCCCCGATCTGGCTCTGAACACCTGTACTCATGAGGTCAGGTGTCAACCCTCGCATGGCCTCCCTGCATGCATAGATAACCATGGGATCATTTTAGTGGGTAACTATACTACGGGCTAAGATAGCGGCTTCGAGTGGGGACCCAATTGTATTATGGAGAATTTTAATTTAAACTTTAACAATGTGGAACATTTCGAAGGAAATGATCCTTTTAGAAAGAGCGGACGCGTGGCGCGAACACCACCGACCGCGAATGCGATGGCTGTGGCTACGGGACAAAGTGTGTCTTTGGGCGCGTCAGCAACAGCGAAGGAAGTTATAGTGGAGACGTTGATAGACACCACGCCTGAATGCGGAACTGCGATTGCTGAAGAGCCGCGACGAAACAGTTCTCCTCGCTTGGAACTTATTCAAAAGATGAGAACATTGGAGGAGGAAAGCCTCGCTCAGTGCCGAGAAATCATGCGGAGGATTAAAGTCGCCATGATCCGGCAAGGAAGGGTCAGCAATGACATAAAAAATGGAGTCTCGGAAATTGAGGAACAGTTCGACGTGATGGAGAGGTATAGAAAAAGCTGGAAAGCGGCAGAGGAAGAGCGAAAAGCAGAATCTGCAGCAGCAACGACCGAAGTCAGGGAAACAGAACACAGGGCTGACACTGAAAAGAGGACTAGAGGAAAGAGGATGGCCACAAGTCCTGCTGAGAGCACTCCGGTTACAGGAAAAAAGATAAGAGAAAAAGAGCCAAATGAGTGGCAGCTGGTTCAGAGAAAACGCAGTAAGAAGCCTGAGATAGTAGAGAACCCGGTCGCTAGAGCCGACAAGGAGAAGGAAGCGAAGCGACTGCGCCCCGACAGATCGAAACCGGAAGCACTGCTCATTAAACCAGCCGAAGGAAAAAGTTACGCAGACGTGCTCAGAAATCTGCGAACTAAGATGCAGCCGAATGATGCGGCTAAAGTGAAAGGTATACGCAAGACACGCACAGGCGCACTCTTACTGGAGTTTAACAGAGGAGAAAGGATTCAAACTAAGTTTGTAGAGGAAGTGAAGACAACTGTGCAACAAGCGGCTTCGGTTACTGAACTGAAGCCCATGAAAACACTGGAGATTCGTGATCTGGACTCAGTAACGGAAAAAGAGGAAGTGGAGAACGCAGTAAGGAAAATACTCGATAACTCTGGTGAGGAAGTGCGCATAAGGATGACGACCCCTAACAGTAGGGAGCAAGTACGGGCTTTTGTAACTTTGGCTGCTGAGAGTGCGGTCGGTTTGCTGAAAATAGGAAGAATAAAAATTGGCTGGATACAGGCTAAGATTCGGCCCTGGGTCAATGAGAAGCGTTGCTTCCGATGTCTGACTTTAGGTCACAGAAGGGCAAGCTGCATGGGACCAGATAGAACGACCTTATGTTTAAAGTGTGGCGAGGCGGGTCACAGAATTAGAGAATGCGCAAACCCAACCAGGTGTTGTCTATGTGTGGATGCGGGGCATAAATCTTTGGACCATCTTCCTGGTTCTAGGCGATGTCCGGAGTCTAGTCCAGCGCAGGCATGAGAATACTTCAGGCAAATATGCACAGGAGCAGAACGGCAGACGCACTCCTGGAGCAGATTGTAAGAGAAAAAGCCATCGACGCAGTTATCATCAGCGAACAATACGGGCGAACACCCCGTACTACCTGGTTTGAGGACGAAACAGGAACAACGGCAATATGGCTGCCGAGAAAAAGTAAATTTGTAGCGACAGGAAACGGTTCGGGCCCTGGTTTCACCTATCTGAAATCAAGCCAATTCACCTTGATGAGCTGCTATTTAACACCGAACGATTCGATCCAGGAATTCCAGGCGAAGCTCGATCATATAGAGGACAAATCACGAGAAATTGGAGGACAGCTGATAATTGCGGGAGATTTCAACTCTAGAGCAGCTGAGTGGGGTATGTCAACAACGAATTCCAGAGGCAGACGAGTATTGGACATGGCTGCCAGACTGGGTCTCTTGGTGGCAAATAGAGGTTCATCCACCACGTTTCGGAGGCCAGGTTGTATTGGTACGACTCCCGATGTGACTTTTGTTTCGGAGGGTCTTTCGACCGCGCTTACAGACTGGAAAGTACTTGAGGAATTCACTGGTAGCGACCATCAGTACATTATGTTTCGTATGGTGGATAGGAGTGGACAGAACATGAGAACTAGAAGGGGAGGAACCCGAAAGTGGAATGTGTCGAGAATTAACACGCAAACACTCATAGAAACGCTGGACGAAAATATTGGTCGGACCCTATCACACAGGAATAACTTGAGCTTGGTGGACTACACGATGGGGCACATAACGCGCAGCTGCAATGCCTCAATGCCGAAACTGTCGACAAGAGGAAGGAGAACACCAGTTTATTGGTGGACAGATGAAATAGCGGAACTAAGACGGAAATGCTTGCGGAAAAGACGAATACTTACTCGAGCAAAACGAAATGGTGCTGCTTTAGGTGAAAGTGCAGACTTTAGGATGGCAAGGAAGGAGCTGAAGGATGCCATTCGCCGGAGCAAGAAACTGAAATGGGAGGAGCTACGAGGTGACCTGAATAATAACCCATGGGGATTGGGATACAAATTGGTGATGAAGAAACTGGGGACAAATTGTCCCCTTCCCGAACTGGACTGTCAGACTATGACCAACATCGTGGACACGCTTTTTCCAGACCACGGGCAAAGAGCAGATGAAGACATGATGGCCTCAACGGAGACTCCACCCCCTTTCACCATTGAGGAGCTTCAGAAAGCAGCAAGTAGCTTGAAGAGCAATAAGGCTCCAGGACCTGATGGAGTACCTCCGGAGGTGCTGAAGCTCATAGCCAAGGAACGTCCCAGGGTGCTTCTGGATATGTACAACGCATGCCTGACTCGAGGCGTCTTCCCAAGTAGATGGAAGAGACAAAAGCTAATGTTGATTAGCAAAGGGAAGGGTGATCCTACGCAAGCGTCTGCATACCGGCCTTTGTGCATGCTGGATTGTGCTGGAAAATTACTGGAGAAATTACTGAAATTTCGTCTGGATACAGCGGTAGAAAATGCAGGAGGTCTCTCAGAGAGACAGTACGGTTTCAGAGCGGGTAGATCGACGATAGGAGCCATTAACGAAGTATTGACTAGTGTGAAGGCTGCCCAAAGCGGAAGCCGTTTCTCGAGGCGGATAGTTTTGTTGGCGACCTTAGACGTCCGGAATGCGTTCAACAGCCTCCGGTGGGTGGACGTACTTGAGGCACTGAGAACAAAGTTCGCTGTTCCCGGTTACCTGCAGGAGATTATGCGGAGCTACTTACGAGATCGTGAGCTTATTTACGATACGAGCCAAGGACGAAGGAGAAAACAGGTTACGTCTGGTGCAGCTCAAGGATCAATTCTTGGCCCTGACCTATGGAACATAACATATGATGATATCTTTCGCATTGAGATGCCAGATGGCGCACATCTAGTTGGATATGCCGATGACGTTGCGGCCATAATTGTGGCTCGGAATGTCGAAGAGGCTAAAAGGAAGGTCAACCAGGTCATAATAAGAACGAAGTCATGGCTCGAGGACAGAGGACTCAAACTCGCAACGGAGAAAACGGAGTTGATACTTCTTACGAGGAAGTGTATACCGCTCGAAATCGAAATCACGACATGCGACACCATTCTGACGACGCGGAAAGTGGTCAACTACCTTGGCATTCGACTGGACCCAAGACTGACGTTCTGGGCTCAGATACAACACGCTGCAACCAAGGCAGCTAAGGTTACCTCCTTACTTAGCGGACTTATGGCCAATATTGGTGGTCCTATACAGAGCAGGCGAAGATTGATGATGGCAATAACGGACTCTATTCTGCTTTACGGCAGTGAGGTCTGGGCGGAGGCATTGAAGGTCGATTGTAGAAGGAAAATCTTATCATCGGTACAACGAACAGCTGCACTTAGAGTGGCATCGGCGTATAGGACTGTTTCAAAGTCAGCAATATTGGTAATCAGTGGTGTAATACCTATAAGTCTACAGGCAAGTGAGCGGAAGAGAGTGTGGGAGGCTAAGAACGTGCACGGAGAGACAGTGAATATCAACGACGCCAGAAAGCGAACCATACAACAATGGCAAGCGCAATGGAGCACTGAGTCGAGTGGGAGATGGACGGCAAAACTTCTGCCAGATATTACCCGCTGGATGGAGAGAAAATTTGGTGAGGTTAACTATTACCTGACACAACTGTTATCTGGACACGGTTATTTTTGTAAGTACCTATTTAAAATGGGGAAGACGACACGACCAAATTGCATCTATGATGATGCGCCGATAGATGATGCGGAACACACTTTCTTCCATTGCGAGAGATGGAGACTACAAAGAAGGAGTCTTGAGGCCAAAGTCGGCGTCTTTACTGTCGAGAACTTCTGCGATGTAATCCTGAGCAGTGAGGAGAATTGGAACAGTATAGTAAGATACGCTGAAGTCTTACTAAAATCAAAAAAGATGGACTTAGAAGTAGAATGAACGTTTGAACACCTTGTCAGAATACGTTACGCAATCCGGACGCGGATATAGATGAGAAAGGGCCAAATGGCCAAACGGACTCCACTTCGACGTAATACCACAGTAGTTCCGGAGTGGGCAAAAGGAGTCCAAAAGAGGAGGGGGAGATTTAGTGGGTGAGGGCCCCACACACGGGGGATAGTGACGACTACCCCTATGGTGCGGTTAGGTACATTTACTCCTCCTCAGCGTAAAAAAAAAAAAAAAAAAAAAAAAAAAAAAAAAAAAAAAAAAAAAAAAAAAAAAAAAACCAAGGGTAGTTTTTCTTCTCCAAAAAAACATCTTCGATAGGCAGTTATTAAAATGTAATGAAAGGAAAACTCTATTGTAGGGTATCATAGGGAAGAGCTAAATCGCAATGACTTCCTTAATGTTTTAGCGTCTTTTAGTTCTGTTTTGCGAAAAAATTTTTTCGTTCTTTTTTTTTAGTGTGCAAGAGATGTATTTACTAAAAAAGGAGGAGAAAAAATTGAGTGTTGCAATAATAAAATATGCAACAACAAAACAAATAGAAAAGAAAAAAAGTACTAAAAATAAATTTTTACAGTGAAATCTCAATAAAAAAAAAGGAAAAATTAATTGGGATCTAAGTCACCAAACACTGGACAGTCATAGAGAACAAGTTCCTCCTGGTAGTATCCCGAGGCTTAAATATTCTGCATGCAAAACCTTGAAGTCAATCATATGTTTGTGTATGAACTTGCTACCCTTCCGTTGACATTGACCAGTGTCATTTTGTATGTCACCATTAATTTTTCTTCATTCGGTGACATTCCAGTGTTAAAGTCTGAGGTGTACTGAAAAGAAATCCTCTAATTATGCATGATTTTACAAGCTTTATTTGGCATATAAAGAAGGATAACTTACTGGTCATATAGACGTCATTTGGTTTGACGTCTAGGTGCCATTGTAAAGGTATGCGATTGTACTTTCATTCTTAGGAACTTTAAGCCTTATGAACTACAACTGTGACCACCGATTTCTCAAAGAAATTTTTCACTAACAAAGTTATTCGCTAGAAACAAGAGGTATTTAGTCCATCAAAATCCCGCACACGAGTACATACACGAAAAGGGGTACACCAATGTATAGTTTTAAGTCGTCGTAGTCTAGTAGGTAGCGCGTGAGGTCACGGTTCAAACATCTCGAACAAAAAATATTTCTTCTTCATCTCAGCAGATTTCTGGCAAAAACTCTGAGAATTAATAAAATTGCCATGAAAAGTTTCTCAAAATTCTGACTGAAGAGTTGTAATAACGAATTAAGTATGTATGTATGGTATGTGGGCTTTCAGGACAAGACTGGTAGATTCTATTCCTAAATATATTACGCTTGGATTCAGTCAATCGTGGTATACTTTTTTTCTTTTATAAAACTTTGTAGAAATTGGGTTTCTATCCCAAAATTGTTACTGAGTCAACTTCGAGCCGCCTGGTGCTGCTGTAACTGACCGCTTGAAGGTATGTACTTTCTTTAGACTTTTAAGTTGTTTATACCATGATAAAAAAAATTTGGGCTTAGAGGATTACCACACATAGCAAAACCTTTGTGACTGTTTTCGCATGACTTTATAGCAAATGAAACACTGTTAACCATCAGCCATCTTTAGATTTCTATTCAACAGCGATTAATAGATGAAAATAAGATGAATGAGGAGTATTTGCAATAACCCAAGTAAAACTCATTACCATACCAGCCTGCGTTTAGTAGTTTATATTGGGGTTTTTATCGAAAAGGCTTGAAAACCATTGGAACAGGTTTACCAAAATGTGATTGACTCGCTGATACACTGTCAGGACAAACAATGGCGGTTCTAGGGATAAATATTTCGGCAGATATAAATTGAAGGGCAGATATAAAGCCCCAGGCCAGACATCAAAACGAAATATGAAAAAAAAATATTGCTTCCGCGACTTCCTCTCAGCAGATTTCTGGCAAAAACTCTGAGAATAAATTAACCTGCCATGAAAAAGTTTCTTAAAATGTGTCGTTCGGAGTCGACGTTAAACTGTAAGTCCCGCCACTCAAGTATAAAATTAAGGCACACAGCATGAGTGGTGTGAGAAGCTAGGCCGTAATCCTGACCGAAGGGTTGTAATGGCCAATTATGTAAATTAAAGGGTAGTGACTACTCATCTAAATCCTTGTATGTATATAAAAGGCTGTTCGATATCAGCGACTGAGGACCCGTTCCCTTGCCTACAGTTCCAAACCTTGAAATCACCAATTTAAAGACTTTCTCTGGGTTATGAGTAACAATTAATTGTAACACAAGAACCGAAAATTTAAAGTCTTTATTTATATACACCCCCAACCTTACAGACCCTACTGTTTTATTTTTTTGGAAGCAAATAAATGGCTGATAGACGAAACCTGTCTGCAGAGGGGAAATGCTACAATTGTGCCGACATGCAGACAAGTAAATAACAACGAACGAACACCGAACACCAACACCAACACCAACACTAGCACCGAACAAAGTGTAAAAATATTCACAGGCAAAAAATTAAAAAACGAAAAAAGAAAAACAAACTTAAACAGGATGAGGGAATGACAAATAAAGGATTTCATTTGTTTTCTTTTTTCATTTTTCTTTTTTTGCACCAAAAAAAAAATTAAATTTTTGTTTTCTTTTTATTTCTTGTTCTTGTTTATTTAATTTCCCTGCTTGTTTTTTGTAAATTTTTGTTTTTGTAGATGATTTGTTGTTGTTGTTGTAATTTAAGCAGAGAATTAAAATTCATGTAGAAATGCTGTGTTGAAAATGAAATTAAATTTACATGCTAGTAAATTATATGCTTCAATAAATTACATGTCTCGTGCTCATCTCTTTTTTTTTGTCGCTCTGAGTGTGTTTTAATTAAAACAACAACAAGGTAAAAAAAAAGAATATTTTTACACCAAAATGAAGATGATGTCTCATTTGTAAAGTAAGGTAAAGCGAAGTAAAGTATTAACAGAACAGAGTTTTACGGCATGAAATTTGATTTCTTTTGCAAAAGAGGTATTTAATATGCCTGTATTTTAAAAGAAGTTCAATTTTTACCATTTTATATACATTTTTGACATGATGTTTACAGTAAGTTTTAACATTTTAAAAATGTATTTAATAAAATTTAAGTTTTTTATACATTGTTGACATGATGACAACTTTGATGTCAAGCTTTATTCTACTAAGAAGTTACATTAATTCACAACAATTTATATAAATGTCTGTCTCTTACAGAGTGTATATTACATATTTACAAATTTCTTGTTGACAAATTGATGAACTTTCCAATTTACACAGATAATGTTTACAATGTCAAGAATTTTTAAATAAAATACAGAAGATAAATTACAAAAAAAAAACACCTGTATGTAAATAAGTATTTTTCGAATTATGCTTGTAATATACACGATGTAAACAACGTATTATTTGTACCCGAAAAGTATGTATAATTTCCATATAGAATGTAACTAGGCAAATAGGCTCAAGTGGCTGTGCCTAAAAACACCAAAGAAACTAATTTTGAAACCATCCGAGACTAATTGCAAAGCCACAAAGTCTGTCCACAATTGTTCAATGAATTCAGCAGCGTGTTAGAAATTCTGGGGCTTATTTTCCTTTCCAAATAAAGCCACACATGAACCCAGTTGTTGAAGAATCGTTTGCACCTCATCTTATATGGACCACCATAATTCCCAGTATACAACGTCTCCAACAACGATGCTGAATGCGTTCCTTTCACTGTATCTGCAGCGCTACCAACCACAACTTTGCAGTTCGTTATATCGTGGTTGGTAAAAATCGTATTCTACTGCTCGTTGAGAGAGAGAGAGAGAAATCTGTGGCAATTCAACACATCACCATGCTAGCAGAAAGTGTTATCAATTATGTAAACGTCTAGGAGAAAGAGATATAAAAGCACTTTCAGTCCCGACTTGTGGCCACTTTTCGATTATTACGAATTGATTGTGGTCACCTACTATACAAGCAATTGAAAAGAAATTTGATGAAATCAGAAGCAAATGTAGTTACAATGTTCGCACGGTCAAAAATATCGCTTCTGTTAGAGAACTTGTTGATTCAGTGACGTGCTCAGCAATTAGGCCCATGTTATAGCTCAAATAAGATCTTAACTTACGCAAGAACTAAAGCCGTTTGACCATTTGCTTCCGACAGACTTTCAATATAGGATTTGAGAAAAGAAAAATTTGTTTTCAGTGATTATTCGTTGAATGACTACGGTGGCTAAGCTATGTGGCGCATATAGTATACTCTGGAGAAAATATGTAGCTTAAGAAAACTGAAGAGGGAGAAAGCAAAAACGCCAATGGAAAGATACAATTGAAAATGATCAGAAGAAGAAATCAATACGACTTGAACGCTTGGAATTCGATTCTTATTTAAACTACATTCGAACATGTTGTGATCTAGCCATTTAAGTAAACATGAAAGAACATAAACCGTATGACTGAGTTTTAACTATTGTAGCTCTATATATACAGTTTGAGCCATAAGTGAGTCAACACCCACTATAATTTTAAATTTTCTATTATGTTCTTAAGTATAAAAAAAGTTCCTTTATCATGAATTATTGTTTTAGTTTTAACATTTTATAAGTAATAAATAAACGTTTTTATATTTGGAAATTTATTCGACTATTCTCATTTACTTTTCTCACTATCCTAAAGAAATGAATTATTTCAGTGGTGTTTACTCACTTTTGGTGCCCACATGAAGGTTTTAGCGATGATCGATTGCTTTCCTCCATAAGTTCGTTCTCTAATTTATTTTTTTAATGTAATGTAAAATGTTAGAAAATATTAGATGTGGATGTTTTTCTTTTTTCGTGCCTTTTAGTGCCACCGCACTATAATTTCTTAATTCAAAATAATTCATGGTTTATTATTATTTACTGGCCTTTACAACATGGTTTAAATAACTGTCGACTACTGTAGCTTTAAGGCATTTAAATTTACAACTAAACTGTTGAAAATATTTTGAAATATGTATTCAAGTTTTAAGGAAAACTGGTTATTATTTTTTTGTGTTTGTTTGTATTTGATTTGTATTTGATTAAACTAAACTAAACTAAACGGTAAAATTAACTTTCTAAAAATAAAATAAATAGTTTTAAATTATATTTTGAAATAAAACAAGATGCGAGGATTTACACGCACAACAAAAACAAGAAGAAATAATTCGAATTTCTATTTGAAATTCTAATAAAATACACACTCGTAGCCATTAAAGTAAAATTCAAATAATAATACAAAGAAACGTTTACACAGTTTGCAGCATGATGAATTTGTATCTCCTCTTGAATCTATATGAACTTGACAATAAAAATGTTTGCAACAACAACAACAAACAAACGAAAAAAATGTGTTAATTACACTTAAGCAACTTTGTTGCCAATAGTTACACTTCATAAACCCGTATTTGATGGGTTTGTTGTCTCACATTTTATGGTTTTCTGTTAAATTAATTAAAATTTTTTTATAAAAGCAAATAAATGTGAAAACGAAACATCACTTCTTAATAAGGTCAACAATTATTTAAACGAAGATAAATTGAAACCCAATGGAATTTTGTTTGACATCCATAAAATTGTTTTTTAAAAAATAAAAAATTAAATTGTTTTGACAACAATCGTTGACATCAATTTCAATTTTATAAACATCGACAGGGTTAAAGACCAAAATAATTTTGATTTTTAATAAGAAATCAAAATAATATAGAATTAGAAAAAAAAAACGTCTATGCACAATGGGCTTTGGGAAATTAAAGGAATGTTAAAATTTGCTGTAGGTTACTCAGAGGTGCAAAAATATCTCTAAACTAAGTGGCATGCGAAATCAAAAGTGTAACAGTCGCTTATCGCAGTAGATGGAAGACGCAAAAGGGGTGGCACAACCTTTCAAACAAACTAGTAGCGTGATGATATACTAGGACTTCGGAACACGTGATAACGTCATCTGATTAAAGAGGCATCTGTCAAATTAGTTGTTATTGATTTAGTCTGTTTTGACAAATCATCATGGACAACCATAAATAACGAATTGTGTTCTCTGAATAGTCTCGGTAGCATCAATTGTCAACTGACCTTAATCTTCAATCGAATACTTAGCTTTAGCGCTGAGGCCCATTGCGAGATGAATGAACGAAACCAATCCAAGAGTGGTTCGTTCAATCATTATGAAGCATTGCTCTATTTCGAGAACGCGTAGGACTCAATGAATAACGATCTTCTTCCACCTACCCTACGCATTTTCACAGAGCTTATTATTTCTTGGCATCGATAGTTGGCAACTCTATCATTCTAAAATGTGCTGCGGTAGACAAATCTCCTACTTAGTTGGAAAAACTCACCTAATCAAGATGAACCAAGTAAAAAAGAAGGGAAAACGGCAAGAAATATGCAGAAGAATGTGTGTGAGAAAAAACTTTCTTCTGGACCTCGAATATGGTATTCCTGGAACTTGAATATGATACACCTGGAACTTGAATATAGTACAGCTGGACCTTAGGTATGGTAATCCTTGACCTCAAATATAGTACTCCTGGACATTGAATACGGTGAATAAACGTTGAATATGGCACTCCTAGACCTTGAATATTGTACTCCTCGAACTTGAATATAGCACACCTTGAATATAGTACTCCTGGACTTTGAATATGGTACTTCTGAACCTTGGATATGCTAATTCTGGACCTCGAATATGGTATTCCTAGACGTTGAATATGGTACTCCTGGACCTTGAATATGATACTTCTGAACCTTGGATATGCTAATTCTGCATATTTCTAGACGTTGAATATGGTACTCCTGGACCTTGAATATGAAACTCCTGGACCTTGAATATGGTACTAGGCTAGACCTTAGATATGGAACTCCTGGACCTTGTATATGCGCCTCAATTAGCTCCTAAATAAATGATACTTTTCATACGTATACTGTTAAATAGTTAAGAGTGTTCTGTTAATGTAAAACTTTGCATTCTTAACGTGAAAATGACCTCAGTTCAAATGTTTGGTTTGTGTCTTGGCTCTCATGCATTTGAAGAATTCTTCATATTTCTTCACACTGATAAATCATAAAATAATAGTCACAGTTCCGATTTCAATATCTTTATGTTGCAGCGTGGTTTCAAAATATTTTCACACACTATTTTCCCTGCCGTTTTCTGTAGATAAATTGTGGTTTTTTCCTTTCTTTTCCTTTCAAATTCTTTTTTTTATTTTTTCGTTAATAAAAATGAATAAAAATTGAAATTCTTGAATGCATTTCTGTTCATAAAAGACTCACATGATGACGACGACAATTGCGATGGCTATGGTGATGACGATGACGATGATGTGATAATGTGATGGTGATGGGTAAAAAAAGAAAGAAAATTATTGACTTCAGTGAGCAATAAATTCTGGAGGTGTTAAGAAAAATGAGTGTGAGAAATTTTATTTTAAAACTACTAAAAAAAACGTTATTTGGTGATAAACCATAAAATTAAATTGAATTTAATACGAAAAAAACAGACTATTTTTATTTATTTAAATATGTATTTAAAAATGTTTTATTTGTAATTTATTTTTAATAAAGAAAGAAGAAACGGCAATAATATATAAATAATTTGCTAATAATGAAATGAACTGCATTTTTATAAGGCGGTTGACGTTTGTTCTGGTTTTTTTGTTTGTTTTGTTTTGTTTCCAAAATTTCGAATTTCAAGTTTTGCGGGGTCATTGACTGTTTGACTGACTGGCCATTATTTTTTTGTTTTTGTTTTTGTTTCGTTTTATTAATGAAAAACAACAAATTGACCATTAAATATCAGCCGAAATAAATACTGGTTTTTGTACGTTTTCATATATGTTGTTATTTTTTATTTATTTTATTTGCATTTTTTGATTCATTGAGTTTTTGATTGTATTCCCCAAATATTTTATAAAGAGAACTTAAAATTATGCGGGTATTCTGTAATATTGTGGATATTTAAATATGTATAATAAATGGCAAGAAACCTTATAAAGATTATTAACGTATGAAGGAATTTTTTATGTTTTTGAATGGAATTGTTAATATTTAATAAATTTGAATATATTCAATAATTTTTATTAACGAGGGAAGTATGAGAAATTTCTGCTATAGCAATGAAACTAACAGTTTTTATTATTCAATATAAACTCTCAATATATCAAAACAATTCAATAGCTCTATACCTTTAATAATAACCGATTCCGGAATGTCTTCATAATATTCATTCACAATCATTTCGTTATTTAATTGAAAATGCTTCTCATATAGAATTTCCTTTCGGTTGGAATGGCTGAGATGGATGTTTAAGCAATTTGTTCTGTAATTCATACATACATACATAATTAGCCATTACAACCCTTCAGTCAGGATTACGGCCTAGCTATTTACACCACTCATGTTGTGTGCCTTAATTTTATAATTGAGTGCTGGGACCTACAGTTTAACGTCGACTCCGAACGACAGATTTTGAGAAACTTTTTCATGGCAGGTTTATTTTATTCTCAGAGTTTTTGCCAGAAATCTGCTGAGAGGTAGTCGCCGAAGAAATATTTTTTTTCATATTTTGTTTTGATGTCTGGCCTGGGGCTCGAACCCGGGCTTTACGTAAAATAAGCGAACACACTACCTACTAGACTACGGCGACTACTTCTGTAATTCGTTCAATTTTAATATTTTTATCAGGTCTTTTTCACGAATTCGTTTATCCAATTGATCCCAAAGGGTTGCAATAATTTCTAAAAAAAATTCGATAAACAAGCCCAAAAGCACTACGAGCTAACATAACAGTCTCTAAGACAGTTTATGGCAATTGTCTTAAGTAGAGGCGTAACGGTACGGCATTTATGGCTACCAGAACATACTGGTATTCCAGGAAACTGCAAAGTGGTTAAAATAGCCTGTTATGGCATAAACATCTAACTTTGAAGATCTGCAAGCATTGCCCAAATCTGCATAGAGGGCGCACAAATAGTTTGCTCAAACTCCAAAAGAATAGGCTCAGCATATGGTTTGTTAAAATCATTTCTAGACACTGTATTACTGGTTGCATTGGTCTTACATACAGTGAGCGCCAAAAGTGAGTAAACACCATTGAAATAATTCATATTCTTAGGATAGCGAGAAAAGTAAACGAATAAATTTCTAAAAATAAAAACGTTTATTTATAACTTATAAAATATTAAAACAAAAACAACAATTCATGACAAAAGGAACTTTTGTATACTTAAGAACATAATAGAAAATTTAAAATTATAGTGGGTGTTGGCTTACTTATGGCGCTCACTGTACATGGCAATTAACTTCTATAGGAACAGCAGAGTAGACAACGACTTCTACAGGAGATATAGAGACGGGGATGATTACTAAACCGTTCTTCACTTACTGGGAATATGCCCAACATTATGTCGAAGCAGAAGAAAACACGATCTAAATGATTTTTCGATAAGGCACATAAGAGGCTAAATGGCTTTATTAGAAGCTCATCAGAAGCTCTACATAGTTTAGTGGATGGTGGTATCACAATGAGGCCTCCTTTTATATCCCATCTTCTTGGGTTGACAGCCACCTCTACGTCGAAAAATTTTTAATTTTCTCTAAAACTAATCGGATATTTTAGCCGAAGAAAAATGTTTTTTCCAACGGAGTATATTTCCTTATTTAAAGAAGAAAATCCTACATTTCGCTTGCTTTATCCTTTAGTGCGTATTTTGGTCTAATGATAGAATTAAACATTTACCGTTAACAGTTTACGATATCGTAACGTATTAAACCATATTTTTTTTGGTTAATTTTTGCTGTATATTGACAATAGGCGCCTCTTTAGTTCAAATGATATCATTTCCATGCCATTTATGGTGTTTAATATTCATTTTAAAAGCTGCATCAACAAATACTCCGTATACAATCATGTATAAAGCCTCCGTTAACAGATTTATTTTTTCGAGTGTAGACATAATTTAAACTATTCATATGGCATTAAATAACAAGTAAATGTAAAGCACTTAAAATCCTAAAACGATAGTGTCTTAAATCTGATACTTCACCTGTAACTGCAGCTGCTGTTGCTGTCGTGGGCGATGGTGGCAATGATGATGACATTTTGATTAAGTATCCCAAGTGGCATAACATTTTTTTTATGTTCGTACCCTACACTATAACAGTTCTTTTTTGCATTCATAGGCAGCTAAGCAGTATCGGATTAACTCATAGGCCGTAAGGCATACTATCGGTTACTTTGTTTTCAGATAACATTTTGATAACTTCTGCAAATACTTTTTATTCCTTTTCGTTTTCCAGTTTCTATGATAACAGAGTTGCCAGCTGTCTTTTTCGATTAAAATGCAATGAATTGTTGGACTGGGTATTAGTCTTGAGGAATTTTGGTTATTAAATGATATCCCTAGTATAGAAATGGTGTTGCTTGACCTTATTATGATATCCGTTGTCGATGTTATTCTCTCTGGGCATTAAGGGAGCTTCTCCGATAAATTGGAAGGAAGAAGATTTTTTTTTGCCCTCATCAGCATATGAACCTGTAGTGAGTGATTGGGCTTGTTGTGCAGGACTTTGATCAATACATCTTATCATCTCCCACATAGAAGTCAACCCATTTGTTTATATTTTGCTAGTAACGGCAAGGGAATGACCGCATTAATTACTCATTACAACCCTTAAGCAGGGATTACAACCTAGGGCTCGCGTCTAATGATCCCACACACTTCCTAATAGACTACGGAGTAGTGCTCTATTTGAACTGACAAATGCCAAAAATGTTACAGTTCTCTTGAACCCTACTTAAAGTATAAAGTGTTTCGAATGATTTCACTCTGTTGCATTCTTGGTGGGGAATCCCATTTATCGATTACATAAGAAATTTTCTATGTAGTTTCATAATACTTATGATCAATGTATGTATGTATGTATGTCTAGAGCAATTACAGACCATTTTTTATGCGATCTGGATTTCTCGAGTGCCTAATATATCAAGCAATTCATTAAAAATCCAAAACTTGGTTAAAATCACTCAATTTTTCCTTTTGACTCCGATAACCTTATTGCGAATTTGTTGGCTAGGGTGACATATAGTCGAGTTAAGCCATGTTAATTTATTTTTTTCTTCAACATGCAACACGAATAAAATCGCAACTGGTCTGTCTGCATGTCTTTCTCTGTCTGTTTGCCATCAGCAGCATCATCGTTTTGATTCATGTTTGGTTTGTTTTTTCTTTTTTTTGCATTTTTCTTTTCAGTTGTTGCCAATCATCTTCATCATCATCATCATCATCAAGTTTTTATTTCAAAAGAAATATTTTATGTAACTGTAAATTGTAAATTGTAGATACTTTTTTATTCGTTCGTTTTTCGTTTTTATTATGATTATTATTGTAGAGAGGCAAGTCAAGTTTTTCTTCTCTTTTTTTTTTTTATTGTTGCCCACTTTATTTTAGTCATCCTGTGTTGTTGTTACCGCCATAACCAGCCTCCATTTCTATGTTGCTGTTTCTGTTGCTCTGCACACAAGTAATCATCGATGAGATATACTTGTTGGAGTCATAAAACCAAACTGAACCGAACCAAGCCATAATACTCCTCTGATACTTAGACACAAATGAATTTTGAAACTTAAGGCAACAGAGTAATAAAACGAATTGAGTGACGGAATGTAGCTGATATAGAGAGACTCGAAGACATGCAGAGATAAAAAGACAGACAGGCCAGGCCGGCAATCAAACAGACAAACAGACAGACAGACAGACACATAGATTTAGTGTTTATTAAGTTTGTGGTGATAATGTTGATGGGTATGATGTGTTTTTTTTCTCTTTTCTAGTTTTTGGTTAAAGCCTTCAAATTGTCTTCTTCTTCTTCTTTTTCTTGTTATGTCTTATAGCACTCCACTCAATGCCAAGTTTATGGTAATAATTGCCGTCTTAGTTTGTCTGCAGCTTATATGTAATGTGTGTGGCTTTAAAAGTTTTTTTTTCTAGTGGTTTGGTATGGCAAAAAAACAAAAACTAAAACAAAAAAACAAAAACTAAAACAAAAAAACTAACTTCAATTCCAATTCTGTAACTGTTTTTTATTACTGCCGCGACGTGTGTGTGTAATTAGTTTCGAAATTATTTAATTTCAAACTATAAAACAGAGAGAGAGACTCTTAAATACTTAGAAATTACCACA
Source organism: Sarcophaga rosellei (assembly GCA_930367235.1). Taxonomy (NCBI): domain Eukaryota; kingdom Metazoa; phylum Arthropoda; class Insecta; order Diptera; family Sarcophagidae; genus Sarcophaga; species Sarcophaga rosellei. The sequence goes on from OV884019.1 coordinate 36,450,301, forward strand.
AATAAAGAGAGAAAAACAAATTGATAGGAGAGTCGATTACGAAATAAAATTTTATCTTAAGAGTTGCAATAGCTTAAGGACAGGAAAAGCAATTTCTTTTTTAAATAAACAGTTTCAACCGAAAATTGGATTTCAAACAGGATATCAAATTCTGAAGCATGTTTTTAATTGTTCACAATTTTAATTAAAAAAAAAATGATTTTAAAGCCCAGGAAATGAACCAATTTTTGTGGTTTCCATGGCTTCACACAATTCCAATTCAGTGCTAATCATTCTTGAAAGGTATCACTGTAGTAGGGCAATTGGTGATGGATGAGGACTACGTCCTTGTGTGGTTCATGTGGTTACCCAGACCTAATGTTAAAGGATATAAATATGTCATTGAAGAAATCACCCAAATATACGATATCGGAGAATGGAATCTCTACTCCATTCCTAAAAAATTATGCTTCACACATTCCTGAGTGGCACAGTTTCTCTGGTAGTTCGGAAATTCTTTTGAAAATTAACAAATTCGGAAAAAAACTTTAATTGTTTTAACAACGTCTAGGGAGGATGATCGGCATTGTGGAAAAATAAGACTTGCTGTAGGTATCCAACTATATATCCATAGCATCAAGAATTCCAAAACAGGTTTCCCTACGGGCTGGCGTTACTTAGCACCGAAGATATAGGGGACGAAGCTAATTGGTTTCTTCAAATGAGCAAAAAAAAGGAGCTAATTCGGATAAAAAATGGACTTGTGGGAGATATAGATCAAGTCTCGGACCTATGGGGCTGGATAGCAATGGAATCAAGGATTTCAAAATAGGTTTCCTGACGGTCGGGCGTTAATTGAGACCAGAGATATAGGCGAGGAAGCTAACTTTTTGTCAAATTAGCGAAATAGAAAGTGCTCTATATAAATCGATCAAAATCGGATAAAAATGGACTTGTGAGGGAAGTGGACCTAGTGGGCTGGATAGACATGGTATTAATAATTCCAAAACAGTTTTCCTTAGGGTCGAGCTTTACTTGAGACCGAAGATATAGGCGAAGAAAATCGGTCAAAATAGGATAAAAAATTAAACTTAAAAATTTTATTAACTCTCATTGAGTATTAACTCAATTTATCTAAATTAACTGAATTTATATATACTTATATAGGCCCAACAAAATGACGAATTTTTTGCAAGTTGCATTTCTTTGGTGGTGATGATTTGCATGTTTTGACTCGATGACTTGCATTTTTCTTTTGGTTGATGACTTGAATTTTTCTGGTGGATGACTTGAATTTTCTTTGGTTGACTTGCATTTTCTTTGGTTGATGACTTGCATTTTTTTGGTAGATGACTTGCACTTTTTGAGTCCATGACTTGCATTTTTTTGGTTGATGACTTGCATTTTTCTGGTAGATGACTTGAATTTTTTTTTTGGTTGATGACATGCATTTTTTTTTTGGTGATGACTTGCATTTTTTTGGTAGATGACGTGCATTTTATTTGGTCGATGATTTGCATTTTTTTTGCATGATGACTTGCATTTTTTTGATCAATGACTTGCAATGTTTTGGTAAATGGCATAAATTTTTTTAATCGATAAGTTGCGATTTTTGGTAGTTGACTTGCATTTGTTTTGGTCGATGACTTGTATTTTTTGGATGATGACTTACATTTTTTGTGTCGAAGACTCGTATTTTTTAAAGGATGACTTATATATTTGTGGAATATGACTTGCTTATTTGGGGACGATGGCTTGCACTTTTTGGTCGATGACTTGAAGTTTTTGGACGATGTCTTGCATTTTTTCAGACGATGACGATGACTTACAGATTTGGTTGAAGACTTACATTATTGTGATAATCATCGATGTCAAAGCCTGTATTAGTGTCGACGCCTATATCTCCGGTTCCAAGTAAAGCCCGATCGAATTCTTGATACCATGGCTATATGCCTGCGTGTAAATCCCATTTTTCCACAATAGCGGTCATCCTCTCCAGAAATTCTTAACTGAGTGAATTTTTCAATCGACCTCCTCTAATTCGTAACCTCGGAAAATGCTAAATCAGTGCTTTTAAACCCATTAAATGGATAGCCCAATATAACTTTCTTAAGAGTTCCAACTGAATAGTAAGTTGGCGGTGAATTTTAATTAATTTTTAACGATTCTTTTCAAAATTTGTAGCCAATGTAGTGAAATAAAAAGCATAAAAAGCATATCTATCGGTCAATTTGTATGAATGATTCCGCCGGCTTATAAAGCCTTTCTTGGAACTTAATTTTCTTCTCGGGTGTATCACACCAATTACTTATTTAATAGTCTGAAGGTCTTTATATAATTAAACATATAGACGTGAAGAGTGTAATAAAAATATACAATAAAATGTACATGCCGAATTAAGTGAAGAAGAAAAGCACCAAAAACAACAACAACAGCATCATCTGCAATTGTGTAAATACGAAAAAAATAATAACAATAAAAATAATAAGACAAATACGGGCACAAGTACAAGTAACTGTGGTAAAATAAAAAAGGAAAACGAAGAGGAGTAGAGTAGAGAGAGAGAGAGAAAAACGAAACACACGATTTAGTCTCAAATAATCAGGAAATAATATTTTAATACAATAACTTAACAAAAGCAGCCTTCCATGGTGTAATGGAAGAGCCATGGGAGCATCAATACCATCGGCAACATCGTTATACAGTAGAGGGATGGCAGCCGGTATAAATAAAAAAGAAAATGATGAAGAAACACAAGATATTTATGTACACGAATGCCCAAAAAAAAGCAAACGATACAGACAATAATAAAAGAAACAAAACAACAAAAAAAATTATAAATATTTAATACAATAAAGGCAGAGCAGTGAAAGAATGAAATCTTAACAACATAAATTTCGTTGACCAGCATTTAAATTGAGTACACCATCGACATTTATAAGACCTCTTTGCATTACTAGTATACTGGCTAGAGTTTTTAGGGGATACTCTGGCTTGCACGTACCCCTGAACCATGTAAGCGCGGTAGATAGTAATAAATGAAAGAAGTCAAAGAAAATTCTAAAAGCAACAGACTTTCTATATAAAGCACGCTTGGTATGCCTTCATTGTGAAGGCACAACAAATACAGTGACCGCCATAAGTGAGTCAACACTGACTATAACTTTAAATTTTCTATTATGTTCTTAAGTATAAAAAAAAGTTCCTTTATCATGAATTGTTGTTTTTGTTATAACATTTTATAAGTAATCAATAAACGTTTATATTTTTGAAAATTTATTCGACTATTCTCATTCACTTTTCTCACTATCCTAAGAAAATGAATTATTTCAGTGGTGTTTACTCACTTTTGGCGCTCACTGTAGCTTAGGTGTATGCCAATAAGCAAGCGATCGGTCTCTAGAAGTAAGAAATCAACCCCCCAATAATTTGAAAAATTGGCCCTATTCATGAAATAATGACTTCCTTCCTTTAACGCACTGACTCATATAAAAAAAATGCAAAATGTTGTCTGAAAAATGCAAACTTTTCGTGATAAACGGAAAACAAATTTTTAAAAAATTTAAAAGAAAAACGTATCCCCGGCAGAGACCAATGCAAAAAGGAAAAGAATTACCTCAAAACAGATATTAACCAGTGAACAGCAATGCAAGGAGCGGGCTATTGCGGAGTGGTATAGAAAAAAAGCATTGTAAGAATCTCCAATTTAACACTGGCCCAAGCCTGATTCTACTGCACAACAAAAGAAGCAAGTAAAACAAAGAGAAACAAGACAAACCAGCCAAACTGACAAAAAGTTTAAAAAATTTTTGATGGATGGAAGACGAAATGCCAGTGATGCGGCCGGCGATGGCTTCTTATGGGTTGGGTTCGTTTAAATGCATAATTTTCGGTGTTTTTGATTTTATTTTTTCTCTTCTTCTTTTCATTTTTTTTGTTGGGTTTGTTTAAAGCAGATTTTGTGGCTGATTAAGAGTTTTTTTTTGTTTTCTTTTATTTCTCATATCACATGAGTGAGTGGATAAGAATTTTATGGAAAGGAATTCAAACAGAAGGAACCACATGGGGGCCATGAAATCGTTACTTTTTTCATTCAATTAACTATGCGAGCAAGCACAAACAAAAAAACACAAAACTTCTAGGTTTTAAGCATATGGTTTAAGAAGAAGAAAAAATAATCGAAAAAAGAAAATATTTTTTCGTGGTTTCTTTTGTTTTCTACTCTCGAATCAAAAAAAAAAAAAAAAAGAAATAGGAAGAAACAAAAAAGATGAAACGAACATTGAAACTTTATTTCCAAATAAAGTTTGCAGGTTAACAATTTCCCAGTTTAGCCAGTTATTGAGCCATCAACTGCAGTTTTTTCATCTTCTTTTTTCTGTTGTTTCGTTTGCCTCTTCAGCTTCTTCTTTTTGTTGCTGTTGTTGTTGTCGTTTCGTGCATGCATGATGTTCCTTTGAGTGGTAAATGGCATAAATTTCCCATGACTTTCTGTTCGTCTGTCTTAAAGAGCCACCTTAAAAACTTAAAGTTACTTAAAGTTTAATTTAAAGATTAAAGTTTATTGAGCCTAAAGCAGTGCAATTTATTTCGAGATATGAGAAATTTACCAATTGAGTCGATAAAATATTCCAAAGTTCAACGACTGACTTTAAAGCAACAGAAGAAAAAGAATTAAAAAAAAAGAAAAACTATTTGAGTTTTATTTAGCCAAGACAAGAACCGGCTCTCTAGAAATGTCAACGAAATAATATGAACTTGTTAATGATGAGTACACAAGAGTTATTCATACGCAGAAAGCACTGCCACTAGCGTTGAACATAATTTTATGCCGCTTTTTGCTTTTCTTTTATTGCAGCTAATGCTATTCTTGTTGACTAGGTGACTAGACAGTGGCATGGCTAGGAGACTAGCCAGTGGCATGGCTACTCGAGAATCACTCATTACACTGGCATCGCACTCGCGGAGTTTCAAGACGTCTAACCTGAAAAGAGGGCAATTGGAGAAATAAATTACTCCGTACAGTTCTTCGCGGATGGTTCGAGACTGAATGGAGCTGTAGGTCGAGGGTTTAGACAGGTATAGATTACTTAATAAGGCTACCGTACCAGGCGGAAGTGTCGGTAATGAGAGTTGAGGTGGGTGGGCGACTGGCTTGGTTTTGAATTCTCACATATTGATCTCTACGATTGATTTGTCAGTTGCGAGTTTTTCAAGGCAGCTCAGCGGCACAACGCTTGCTTTATACAGAGGTGAGTATTCCGACAAAGTACAGAACACGTGAATTTGTGAGATAAGGCGCATATTTCGAATTTTTGCTAGCTAAGGATGGGCAACACAAACATAAGACCCATGGAAAGTCTGCTGAAACGCAAAGGTGTATGCTCGGCGTCATTACTGGACATTGCATTCTGGGTACTGATGTGAGACCTATTGATCTTGGTCATATGGCACAAGACTTCTGCAGAAGTTGCAAAGACGAAAAATACTTCTGTTCATCTATTGTGCATGTGCCCAAAGTTATATCAAAAGAAAATGTAACATCTGGAGGGCTTCTACCAAGCAGCTAACCACAATGATCTGTTGGGAACGGAAATGAAGGAACTAAACAGCTTCATCAAAAGGGTGCCATGGTTACAGGACTAGGGAAAAGAAATACATTTGATATCACAATTAGCGCACTTCGCTTAAGTGTGTCTATTCGCTCAAGTTAATTGCGATTAGTGTTCATACAGAGAATTGGATTTCACTTAGCAATTAATTAGTTGATCATTACAACCATTTAGTCAGGACTACAACCTAGCTTCCCATAACACTGCATAACACTCATGTTGTGTGAGGGCTGGGCGCTACTGTTTTATGTCGAATCCGAACAACAGATTTGAGAAACTTTTCATGGCAATTTTATTTACTCTGAGAGAATTTTTACGAGAAAACTGCTAAGAGAAAGTCGCCGAAAGTCACATAGCTATTGAGGAACTTAGTTTAGTTATTTTTGAAATGTTCTTGGAGGTCTAAATTTGGTTAAGTTCTTGACTGATTCTACTGTTGCGGACGTGTTAACGTTAGTCTACCATTTTTGTGCACCCAATTTTATAATTTTTTTTCATAATTTTGAAGGGGAAAAACGTAAGCCTCTAAACAAAAACAATACATGATAATAAACTCCCCTACACTACATCAATTTTCATAAACTAAACAAAATACTAATAATCCTATATTCAGTCTATTCAAAGCTTAAATTATTATTCCTGTTTAAATAAAGGCATGTCCCCTAGTTTACCTCCACCCTTCACCATATTTACCTGCCAAAATTGAAACATACTTAAAATGCAAAATTTGTAGAAAAAACGTTTGTCTTTCTTACCCAAAACTTTATTTATTAGCCAATAAAAACTAGTGTTAACAAAAAATAAAAAAGAAAAAAAAATAATTTAATAGACAAGCTTTTCTAACGCAAGCACGTGCACATTCAAATTCAACAGTTAAAGGGCGAAAGACAAAAATGGCGGGGGGTGGGAAAGACTATAGCCAAAGGAAGATTCCAGCATGAATTGTTAATTTTTTATTTTTGGATATTTTTCGAACAATTTGTTGTAAAATTTTATTCTCCATAATAAAAAAAAATAACGAGTTAACAACGAACAGACGTTAGTAAAACATTAAACATTTTGAAAAATTTGCAAAAAGGGAGAGCAACAGTAAAAAAAAACGGTGAGCGAGAGAGAGGGGGGGGGGGTGTGTTTAAAAAGAAGGGAGAAAAATTTAAAATAATACATGACATGCATATTAAGCATGTAATTAAATGTACGGCTATGAAGAGTGTCAGCTGAAGTTCCATAATTCCATGCGGTGTGCGATGTATGTAAGTATGTGTTGTGCGTTATTAAGAGTGACTTTGTTACCCGGACTTTCTTTTCAAGTGATTTATGTGTGGCAATACTGAGAGAAATTTTGTAATACAAAACAATAAAATATTTCAAGTGATTTATTCTTTGTTTTTTTTTCGGAGCATTTAGGCGACTTCAAGTTGACTTTAATATGATTTGCATTGATTATTCAATGGATATTATTTCGCAATGAACGCTAAAACATGCTTAGATTAGGTTAAGATGTAAAAGTGGCCAGAAAAATATCCATTGTGGATACCTTCAAGAGCGTCGGAAGTTAAAAATTGGAAAGAATAAAAGAAATGAAAGAAAAATTGCTTTTAAACTGAAACTGGAAAACAGTTGATAAAGAACATCAAAGCAGGATCTGTCAATAACTTGAATCTGAAGGCTTGGAGGGCAGAGGCACATAAAACAATTGAAACCTCTCAACCTCTCGTTCATCTAAAGAAATGAGGAATTCCAGTGTCTCTATACCTAGTTAGAAATAATGTCAAGGCCATAAGAGGATTCCTAATTAGTGCGATTAAGTCTGGGACATAGTATTCTGAGGATTTTATGACCTCTGCTATTTTATCATAAACCATATAGTTTCCGTTTGATCTAGACATCGATTAAGAAGAAGTACTCTCTTGAAAGTCTTACAGACTCGTCCGCTAAATGTACTAAATCAAAACACTTCCCTGCCAGTTCATATCCAAAATATAGTCCTGGACGTCACATTTTCAAGTTTAAAACCATGAAGCACTTTAACGATCTTTCTGCAACTAGCCTACAGCTGACAGGATACCAGGTCAAAGCTTTTAGTTCAAAATTTCTTAAATCAGGTGGAAAGACATCGAACTCGTTAAGAAGCTTATATAGTAAGATAGATTTGTTTCACGTTAAGATCTATGGCCTACGAGTAATCTCCTACGACCTTGTCATTGCATCCTCTCAGGTAACATTGCAGTCTATGGAAATGCTATTATCCGTGAAGCGTGAAAACAATATCCCGTACAACAAATTTTCCAACAAGTATCTACACCACTTCTAAGTGAAGACCTTTGCTACCATTTATAGCACTGCTAGTAATATTATAGGCGTTGAAGGGATGAACACTTCCAGTATACGCCTTTCAGTTCTTTTGTTTCAGACTGTTAATCACTCATTACTTTTTATTGTCCATGCGCCTGCCGTTTTATTTTCGTCTTGGTATTCAGACGCAATCCACATATTCAACTAGACTTTCCAGTTCTCTGCGATATTCAGGCTAATGGACTCACTTAAATAAAGTGTGCTCGGTATCGCATTTGCAAGGGTGTGTATCGCCGCCTGTTGCAAACTAGGAGATTCGTCTACCATGTATCCTACTACGAACATGTCCTGTAACATTTCAGGTAAATTCTAAATACCTGGAGCCAAGATCGATTTGAGCTCTGCCCCGATATTCCTCAAATCATTCTCTAAACCTTGAAGCTAAAAGTATCAAACTGAATGGAACAACATTTTTTTCTCTTAAAAGTACTTTGTTTAAAAAGTACTAAAATGCTACAAAAAAGTACTTTTTTAAACAAAAGTACCAACTAGCGAATGCTCTACAATATTTAAATTTAATCGTGTGATGCATTTTAAAATTTTAAATTAAAATCCCCATCTACGTTTTTTTTTTTGCTTCGTTTATTACCCCTCCTTTCTGCTCCAATTAAAAATTTATTCACCAAAAAACATTTTCTTTCACTGCTGCCATGTTAGCTTAGCTGTTGAACATTATGACGGTATTCGGCTGTGAAAAGAAATGCAATGACACACAGAGAGAGACTAAAAAGAACTTAATTACCGTTATAAGCTGACCGTGCCTTTAAACACCTGTATTATGAAACGACCAGCTCACACCGTAACCTTTCTTTTCACCTACAATCCACTCACTCTTCAATATAAAACAGTTAAAAGTACCATTCAATAGTAGTAAGTACCAGCAAAAAAAAATATAAGCTCTGTGGCACATGTTCCAGCAAAAAGGCAATTTGAGTGTCCAATATTTTTCTGGCTTCGTTTTTCCATTTTTTTTCTAGATTTTCTGTCAAAGATGGTTTAATGTGTGTCTGAATGTGTGGGTGTAGAGTTTTAAAATTTGTTTCACCGCAATAAAGAAAAAAGCCATTCTTGCCAACCTGACAAGCTTTGATAGCCAAAGCAGCAGGAGCAACAGTAAAATCGTATAAAAGGTTTATGAATGTAGTGGCATGGATATACATACTTCTCATGCACAACCATCATCAATTTGTCACAACAGCAGTTACACACACATATAAACACACTGCTGGTGTTGCTACTGCTAATGCTGCTGCTTTACGTCTGTTCTCAATCAGTGTGACAAGGATCTTTGATGAATGCGTTGGTTCTCTGTGTGTATGTGTGTGTGCGGGTTGCGGAGTGCAAGTGAATGACCAGAATAATTTAAGAGTAAAAATTATGGAAAATGTTTGCTTATCTAGCCATTTGGGTTGTTCTTTTTTTTCAAAAAATCAACACCATTTGACACAAATTGAAAGCTTTGCTTTATTACAGGACAAAAAGTACACTGCGGTTATGAATAAAATAATAAAAAAAAATAAAAAAAAATTTATGTTTGTTCGTTGTTTATATTATAATTAAAGTACTTTTTAATTTGAAAACTTAACACAGTACTTTTTTGGTACTTTTTTTGGTACCTAATAGACAAAAACTATCGCCTATAAGGATAGGATAGTAGGTAATTATAATTAAAGTACTTTTTAATTTCAAAACTTAACACAGTACTTTTGTGGTACTTTTTTGGTACCTAATAGATAAAAACTATCGCCTATAATATACATATGTTTTGCAAGGATAGGATAGTAGGTATTTTTTCCGGATGCTACAAACGGAGATATTATCTGAAAAGTTTATGTCTCCTACATGAGATGGAGATGTCTAAAGGCGGAGGAAACCACAGAGCTCATTTTGTGCAATTGCATTAAGCTGAATATGACCAGAAAACACGTATCATATGGATTCAGGAAAAATCACAACTAATTCTATTAGTGATTTACTCGATTTCATTCAGAGCGCAAAGAAATTGCTTTTTAAACAAGAGCAGTTAAATAACTCGGTTCATTTCTAATTTCCCGTCTCTTACATCAGTTGACTGCTGTCAAAATTTAAATACCTTGCGCCATTTAGTTTGTGTCAATTTCGTAAAGGCTAAAGCCAAACGTGATAAACACAAGTACTGTGAGAGGCATGCACCATCACCAATGAATATCACTGTATACGAACATTCTGGACGCTCAGTTGGGGTTTTTATACTCAAAAAAATTGAAAAAAAGTGCCTTACGGTGTTGATCAATCGGATTTTAAAAATTCAAGAAATTCTGAAAGATATGAGAGACATTTCACATGGATTTATAATTTTTATTTCAAAAGATCAGGTTATCCGCAACAAAATGGGTACCGCATCCGTAACGCAATTGTGTTACAACTTCGCAGTAGAGTTTGGCTTTTTTGAACCGCAATATCGACAAGTTTTTAAATCGTTATATAAACGTGGACGAAATATAGATTTGAAACAATATCCAAGAGGCCAAACAGCAGCTAAATATGTAGATTTCTCGTGGCAAATCAAAGCCAAAAAAGACTGAAAAAGAACAGTCAGAATATCAACCTATGACAGAGTATGGCACGCAAACACGTCTATCGAAACTAATTGCTTTTAGTGCTGGTTGCCATTTTTCTTAATTTATATGCAGATTTCTCAGCCATCGGTTGCTATAGAGGTGAGTTCAGCTTAAACTCAGGAGTAGTACAAGGCTCTGTTCAATCTCCGGCTCTATTTCACATTTACATTAAAGATATTCTTTCTATAACTTCTCACCGAAGACCTACGCCATTTGCAACATTTTGTAATTTCGTATCCATTTCGTAATAAAAAAAGTAACTTTTCGTACTATTTTCTTTGCTTTGTTCAGTTTTTAAAACGATAATATATTGATTGGCTAGTCTAGTCAAAAATTATTTTTTCTTGTCCATTCTAAATGGGTTCTAATGAAAGTACCTATTGTGATTAGTATTTCTTAAAAACTTTTTCTTACTAGAACTCGTGAGATTAAAAAATAAAATAATTCTTTTTTTTCATCCTGTTTATGTTACCAATTTCAAAAATATTTGAGTTGGCCTCTTCACAAAATGGTACTTTTGTGAATGTACTTTTTATTATTAGTATTTCTTAAAAATAGTACTTTTTCTTATACCTTATGAGCGACTTTTTTGTAATGTAAAAGTACCTTTTCTCTCTATTTATTTGCCTATTTTAAAACATTAATTATTTATTTAATAAAAATGAGTACTTTTTTGTTTGTGTTTTTGTTTCTCTAAGCAATTATTCAAGTGGAATGATTTTTCAAAATTTAAAAAAAAATTTTTAATAAATTAAAAAATATTACATATTGTCTTTTGTTGTTGTTGTTCAAAAACTTACACGAAGAATAAAGTCATTATAGTTGCACATGTTTAAAGGGTGTTACACGTACCTGCAAAGAACAAGAAGAGAACCATTAATTATGAATTTATTTTTATTTTAATTTAAAAATGTTTTTGTGGAAATGAAAGAAGAGCAGACGAGAGAAAAGAAACACAGAAATATCAAAAAAAAAATAAATTAAAATTTAACGAAAAACCTATTTACACAAGTAATTAAAGCTGCATACTTGTATGATGTTAAAAAGTACCAGAATGTTTTAAGTGTTTGCGATCCTTATTATTGATGAATGGGAGTAATTCTACACCTTTCGGTTGATTGATAAATTAATTTTTAAATGTCAAAAAGGTACCTTTAAGCTCAAAATGTAATCTCAATTTTGCCCTTTAAGTCGCCGTAGTTTATTGTAGGTAGTGTGTTGGCTTAGAGGCCAAGGAACAAATCCCAGGTCAGACATCTCCAACTAAACACAATATGAAAAAATATTTCTTAGGCGACTGCCCGTCAGCAGATTTCTGGCAAAATCCCTGATTGTAAATAAAAAATTCTCATCACTCATGTATAATTGTTTACCATACCAAACAATTGTTTACCACACTGGTTCGCCCAATTCTTGAATACGGATCTGTAATATGGGACCCTCAGAGTGTACAGCGTACTCTGACAAAATCGAATTAGTTCAAAAACAGTTCTTATTATTTTGTCTTCGTGGTTTAGGGAATGGTTGGGATCCTAATGAAAGGTTACCACCTTATGAAAATCGCCTAGCACTTATTAAATTACCATCTTTAAAAAGCCGTCGTAAAATGCTAAATGCTGTCTTCCTCCTGAAGCTGATTAATGGTGTTATCAATTCTCAATTTCTTCTAGATAAACTTTACATAAATATACCTGTTCGTCCAACAAGATACTATAATTTCATAAATATAAAATATTACACAACTAACTATGCGAACTTCGATCCATTTCGTAGAATCTGCAATGATTTTAACAATCTTTACCTTCATATAGACTTTAATAAAAATTTGGAATCCATTAAAAAATATATAATTTTACAATTAAACTTACTTAATAAATAAATTCAATGTTATTTTCTCTTTCAAATTATTTTTTTTGTGTTGAAATCGTAATAATATTAATAATAATAATTTTGTATATAAATTTTGTAATATAAATTGTAATTAGTCTGTAAGGATTTTCCATAGACTTGAAATAAATAAATAAATAAAAAAAATAAAAATTAACACACACAAAATAAAGGGTATGAAAAGCTAGGTTGTAATCCTGACTTCAGGATTGTACGTATGATTCGTTTGATAACGGAGCTGGAATACGATAGGATCTGCTAATCACACTGGAATAATGCAGAAAAAACAAATGAAAGAAATTACAAGGGGAGGTTGGAAAACCAGTGACAGCCCTGTGTTCCTTAAAAAACGAAAAGTAATAAAAAAAATGTCTTTCAATTACAAAATTGCAATAATCGATGTTCCAAAACTGTGCACATTTTACAAATTTTGCAATTTTCTTTCAGACTTTCTTGCAATAGATTCACATATCAAATTACATATCAAATGCCAACCATCCATCGCTTTACCTTGTTTGATGTACGTTTCTTGAACCCAAAAAAAGCGCTTCCAAAAAAAAGGTACAACACATGACATTTCTATGCTCATAATTCCTTTGAATGGTACTTAAAGCGTTAATTGCTTAAAGGCAACTGAATTTAGATGAACAATCTTGTGCTCAACTTCCCACACAGAAAGTAACAAAAAAAAAAAAAAACAAAAAAAAAAAAAATGGAAATTAAAAAAGGAATCAGAGTGTTGAGTTCAAATCAGAATTTCAAAGTTAAAACGAATGCATTCTGGTGTAAATCATGGCATATTATCTGCACTCCTTCTATCTCGCTTTATGTCTGTCTGTCTGTGTGTCTGTCTGTCTATCTTGATTCCCTTAATATTTTTAATTTTATGATTATGATTTCGGATATGAATGTGGTGTGTATGTGTTTTTAATTCTTTATGAATATTTAAGTGCATTTAGGGGAATTTCTCCAAACAGATACCAAAAAAAAGGAGAAGAGAAAAGAAAGGAAGAAAAAACACATTAAATTCTATACAAAAGGGAATTGTAATAAAATAAAATAATACTGCTGGTTGGAGAGAATACATAAAAAAAAGGAAAACCAACAAAAACAAACTCTTTTATTATGTGGGTGACACACACTTACTTTGGCTTCAATTCATTTGCATTTGCATTCGCATTCACATTCATATTCGCATTCGCTTATAATGGAGAAATTGCTTTGAAATTTTGCGAACAGGACTCGGGTAAATTATTTAATTTTGTATTCATTTGTATTCCCTCGAGTGTTATTGTCAGTGTTAGTGTTTCTGAACAGGAAAATATGCTGATTAAAACTAATTTTAGTTTTCCTTTCTTTTTTTTTACAAAATTAATGTAAATTTTAGAGAGAGAGCGAACGGCAAAGAGATACACTGTGTCCAGTAAAAAGGAAACTATTTAGGAAATTCGCCTACAAAATTTGATGTTAGGAAAAGAGTATAAGAAGAGTAAGAGAAATGTGGATATTTTCGAACTGATAAGCTTGTTATTAAAATGACTTTCGAAGCTGCATGCAGCAGCATGAACACAACAAATATGAGGTGCTTATGGGGCAATATCACCTAGACGTCACTCTTGGAAAAGAGTAGGACACGAACGAAAACCCAATAAGTTTTTGCAAGGAAAACTGATAGGAATTGCCGAAGTAGACATATAATCGAATCGAATAGATACGGAAATGTATATATGATTTGTGGTAGGCCCGTGCTCCTAGAACATAATTGACGAACAGTGATGACGAACAAACTCCTGAAGACACACGATATCTCTAGAATAATGACAGTACAACATTATATGAGTCAACTCAAAATCAGCAGCAGTTCTTCATACTACATAGAGACATAGTTAGGTAGGTTTGGCTGCCTCCAAACCGGATAGATAAATAGGGCCCTGTGTAAACCGTTAAGCAACCAAAAAAAAATCCATTCCATCTAAAGATCATGAGAAAGTCGATAAGTTTACAGGAAGACCCCGCTTAACGCTGTTTCAGTATTACGCGGTAGTACAAAAGCTGTGCACTATCTATATAGCGACGGTGTATACTACGTATCTTTTTGAACGCTCTTTTTTAGTCTGTCCACAATAAAGATTCCAACTGTATTTTCAGAAGTCGCAATTGCAGTACGAACTCATCTTTCTTGCGTCACAGTTGATTTATTAGTTGCCTCGTTTAACACTGTTTCGTTTAGCGCTGGAACTTATTGGAACGTATTCCCAGCGTTAAGCGGGGTCTTACTGTACTATTGTCTGCCCAGAACAGTTTACTGATGGTGTGCTTCTTTCCTCGTCTTCGAAATTTCTTCAAGTCATTATTGTCTCGATGATTGGGTAGCATTAGTCTCGCATGAATGCCTACAATATATTATCCAGTAATGACTTGGTTTGTCTTTATGCCGCATCAATGAAAAATTAAATTTTTTTTTTAGAATTAAATTTACAAGATCGATATTCCCAATATCTCAACGCGTTTATTCGAGTTATAAGACATCATTATACTATCTTCAAAATAAACTCCGTAGACGATCTACAAGCTGTCCTCAAAGACTGAATGATTGTCCAACAAACTACTACACTTAACAATTTTCCTCTATCCGGAAATACCATCGAGGACAACTTGTTTAAGTTGTAGATTCTTACCATGTAATCTAGTAAAACCGGATCCGTAATGCTTTGCATGCCCAAATCGAAATCCCTTAACATCGGGCATGTCCGAATTCGCCGATCCTAACATGACCCTCTTTAAATACCCTCAACTATTCTCTTTGGTTGCCAATCCCATTACTACACCCTCTATGGGAAGTAACCACGAAATAATTTCGAGGATTTGAGGAGCTTTGCCAGGTGTATGTGATATACTTAGAGAGACACATGTTCCGTCGATTCGCCGTCCTAGTATCTTTACACACTAACCCAACATATGTGGGAACCGAGAGTCCACGGAGTCATATCATTACTTCACTAGCCACTGGCGATCTGTTCTAATGTATGTGGAACAACATCTAGGTTTCTAGCTCCCATCGACAACATTATATCAATCTGGTGTTGCTGGTTGGCTGTATACAATTCTGAAATTTAAATCTTCTGGACAATATCACCAACTGCGTATTATTTCTTACAACGACTACTTCTTAGCAATCTTCCAAAGATATGGCATGAATAATTTGATCAGATAAGTTGCAAAATAACTCACACATCATTAGTGGTGTTAGAACCCAGGACGTGATCCTGTCCAAAAGGCTTGTAGTGACCAATAATGGATGCGTGTACATGTCTTTAAAATTTAACAATTCCACTCAAATTGTTAAAAGTTTAGAAGACATTACATAGGATATACTCCCACCTAGAAGAAATCAGGCTTGACAAGATGAGCAGAACTTTTGAAAACAAAGAAATTTAATTCACAATTCAATCTCTAAACCTTCTCTTTAAAACTTGAAAAATATTTTTAAATCGCTATTTCAACAGAACACATTTATATCACAATTTAATCAATTTATTCACTTGGCATTATAGTTTTACCTTTAGGATATTGTCTTTCAATTTAATGCATGTGTGACTTTGTGGAAATAAAACAATAAAAACCAAAACAGAAATTAAATTTAAATTTCTCATGCTATGCTGTGGTGCGGTGCAATGCTATAGTATAATAATAAATGTTTTTAATGTTTTAACAAACTTTTTAAACAATTTACCACTACATTTTATTCCTCCAAAAAAATGGCTACACTTTATCGGAATCGAATTTTTCACTGAACTGGCAAATTGTGTTGTGGTACTCACTCACCTTGTACATTCACGTACATCCAAAGACATATGTACATATGTACACTCAATATACTTGTACGTACGTATATACAAAACAGAAATTGTTTAAATATGTATGAGGAAAAAAACTATAAAAACAACAACAACAATAATAATAATAATTGTTAATTATTTTAAGTGCATTTTCAGATTTTATTTCACATCCCCAGGGTTGGTTTTAGTTCGTGTTTTTTTTTTTAATTTCAATTTTATCAACTGCTGCTGATAACTACTATGCTACAGTTGTGTGTTGCCAACCAAACTTTAAAAAAAAATTAAAAAAGTTTTTCATAATTTTTCTAAAAGGTTTTTGTTCTTCTACCGCCTCATTCTTTTTTTCTATGTTTTGTTTATTTAATATTGATATTTGAATTGTGAAAGAAAAGCCTTGAAAACTATCAAATCAATTTATTTAATAACATATCGTGTACTTGTATTGTATTACATACCACATCATATCATAACATAGTTTTCTTCTTTTTTTTTAATTGCAATTCCGGGTATCTAAGACTACAACATATTTTATTACTTCGAATTTATATCTTTAAATCAATTATTGTTTATCATTTGAAACATAAAATTGATTGAATGTTTAACATGAATAGAAAACAAACAAACAAAAAAAAATTAAATAAAATATTAAAAAAATACTTTCCAAAATATTGAAAAAAAAAACAAACAAGTAACTTGAAAGCATGCCTAAGGAGAGTATTATATGTAGTTTGATTGCCAATGACTATAAGACTTTATTGGAAAAGATTTCATATTCGCAAGTAATATGAGGGTCCTGGTATACAAGTGGGTAGTGTGCTGCTATTTTATTAATGAAAGGGTGGATACACTCTATCGGAAATCCTTTTAGTCAGATTTACAACCTAGCTACTCACACCAATGAAGTTGTGTCTTAATTTTATTCATAAGTGGCGAAACCTACTATCCAATGTCGATTTCTAATGATATATTCGCAAAACATTTCATGGCAATTTTATTTTACCGTGCTGAGCGAATGTCGCCGAAAGAAATATTTTTTTCATATTTCGGGATGTCCTCCTGGTAGACTACGGCTACTTCAGGAACACAAATTAGCCTACCTAATACACATCAAGTAGTCGCCGTAGTTTAGTAGGTAGTGTGTTCGCTTATTAGACGTAAAGCCCGGGTTCGAGCCCCAGGCCAGACATCAAAACGAAATATGAAAAAAAATATTTCTTCGGCGGATATCTGGCAAAAACTCTGAGAGTAAATACCTCCTGCCATGAAGAAGTTTCTCAAAAATCTGTCGTTTAGAGTCGAAGTTAAACTGTAGGTCCCGCCACTCAAGTATAAAAAATTAAGGCACACAACATGAGTGGTTTGAGAAGTTAGGCCGTAATCCTGACTGAAGGGTTGTAATGGCCAATTATGTATGTATGTATGGAAGATACCTTTTTCTTCCACGACATAGTGCCAGGCATGTACCGCGTAGGTGAAGAACAGTCTTCTCTTATTCCTCATCTCTGCAGCTTCTGCAGAAATCATTATCAGGATGTCTAAGATCGATTCATTCATACTGAATGATTCTAAGCTTTCCACATTGTCATTTCCAATGAAATGGAAATTAGCCTGTGGAATATGGTACCATACGATCAATGAAGGAAATCTTCAAACGGACAGGTTAAGAATGACAGCTTGTAGACATGTTTGGTTTCAAATCTTAATTGGATACGAGGTGTATAGTTTCAACATATGGTGTATCTAAATCATATAGCCAAACTAACGGACAATGGAAAACGCTGCTAAATGGTAAATGAATAGTAAAGTTAAGAGAAGATTTTATGACAAAAAAAATGTTTTTTTTTTCAACATTACTTTCGAAAATTTAAGTCTGATATTCGCGTACGACCCATACCAAATCAAATCATAATACGCCGTTAATAACTGCATGGTAATTCTGTCAAAACTTTGGTACAAAATGTTACCCAATCATGTGCAAATTAATGCCGTGCTCAAGAGACGGTCATTTATGTCTTCTCAGCAACTTTGCTTATCAGACAGCTTCTGATTGACTACTGTTCCATCTCCATGCACAAACCTAGATCGGCTAAAGAAATTAATTTATTTGTGTGCAGAATTCCAAAAGTGTTATGGTTTTTAACTGATAAAAATAAAGTCGATAAACCATAAACCAAAGAGAAAATTCTAACCTAGATAGGGTCCAAATAAGAAAACATTATTACTTCTACTGATCATGGCACTATTGTAGGAATTTTAGAGGCCTATACTCGTAATGCCACTGTCAAACAAAACAATGTTCACACTATTTTACCTCTTTAGGGATTTGTTATTAGAACTCTTCTTGAGTTTCTTTCTAGTTAAAGAGGTGATTGGTCTGCTATAGCAGGTTCTAGAATCATAGGGTTGTCGTTACCTTGACGTATGTACATCCTCTTTAAAAACGCATTTGTATAATGGTGCCAATTGAGTCTTAAACTTTTCCAAGAGATGGCGCTACCAGAATTATCTACGCTATTCATTGCTGGTGTCATCCTCTGTGAGGAATCTGAGAGACATCTGAATGAATTTTTATGAAGAAAATAAATATGTACTATAGTTTGCCTTCTGCTGTAACGGTATATTACTGACTATTAAAATTATAAACTTTTGACTTTTAGAATTATTAAACAAAAAAAATTTTTATTGTACTTCTTCCTTTCTATTGTTGTATATATATAATTTTATTACAGACACAAAAAGGACTTCTCCGAGGATGTATTATATTGTCGTCCTGCGTTCGTTTGTAATAAAACTAAAAACAATAATTTCAAATTATTTTAATTAAGCACAAAAGCGGTTGTTATAATTAGTTTCCGGCATAAAGAAGTAATAAAAACTGAAATAAAAAATTCTACAGCAACAGGATAACAAAACTACAAAAGTTGAGAACTTTTTCAATTTTTTTTATTTGTTTTTATTTAAAGTTTGTAATAATAATTTATTATCTCTGTTGCTGTTAAATAAACGCCTGTTGCAATTGTCATCATTTATGGCCTACAGCAGCACAGCTAAACTTGTAACACTTGCAACCAAAGCATTAGTAGTAGGAGCGGGCAAAAGCAAATAGCAATTGCCAACAGTAATAATAAGTAATAATTGTTGTAATAATCATAATAATAACAATGTTTTGCTAAACATTATTTTGTTGTAAGTATTTAAGTTGCTCATGACAAATTGAATAGAAAAATAAAAAATAGAAAAAAACGAGAAAAAAAATATCCGGGGATTAAATGTAATTTTTCTTTCTAAATATGGTTACACAGCAGTAGAGCCAAGCCAGAACATTACTTTTAAGACCCTCCACAGCAGTCAGAGTGCACTGACAGACGACAGCACGAAGCAGTAAAAACGTTATATATACTTACTGACTGTTGAAACACATTTTTAAGACTGTGACTCTGCACTTTATCGCCAAGCCACCCACATCACCTCACTATAGCTACCGGTGAAATTGTTACACTAACACTCTTAGATACACACACCCACCCGCAACAGCGAGGAGAAGGAATTTATTTTTAAGGACATTAAATAGTAATTCTTACTTGCTTGGTTCATTCGTGGGTGGTTTGGCAGACAGATTCGTGGGCTGGTTGCTTACAGCTTTACTGGTTCCTATACTGATCTGTCCGCATTCGTGCATCCATTTTGGTTAAGAAGACTAAACGAAGTGGGCACCTACGTACGTTTAGATGGGTAGAGAAATAGAATTAAAAAAAATGCAACGCCATTTCAGAGATGTGTGTGCTCTTATCTCTGAGTAAATACAGCTGCGTGCAGTTATTTAGTAATTTTGAAAATTAATTTTAATAAAATTAATTAAATTTTAAGCTCCGTTATAATATCCAAAACTGATTAGTAGGTTCAATCAGTAGATTGTTTTATAAATTGGACAAATATTAGACTTAATTTCGTTAGGTAAAGGTCAAAAGTTCACATCAATATTAAAATAAAAAGATGGTAAACAAGAAATAAAAAAAATGTAAATAAATTTAATGCAACTCTCTTTCTTATTAAACAGAACATATTGAAAGTCTTTCACAGTTCATATATCATTATTCATTTACTCCATGGATTTGCCATAAAGCATTTCCATCTTATAACTCGGTTGTATTCTCTTCACACTTTACCCTCCATAGGCTTAAAGGAGCCTATTGACATGACATATTTCAGGATGCTTCTCAGAGTGAACAATGATACTTCCGTGCCTAGTACTTGATATGCAACCAGCTGTTTCATCTTGGAATGCATTAATGCCCCACAGGTTCCATGAATGTGTTTCGATCATGTTGGGGTTGAGACACCAATCATACTAAATAAGCTTACACTGAGTCTACAGTGCCCTTTAACAAATTGGTTATTAACCTCAGGTTATTTCTTGATAGTATGATGCATGAGTTACATCTCCTCTCCCACTTAGTTTGCGAAAACTCTTTCCTTCTCTTTATCTTCCTTTTTATTGAGCATGCAATTCTAAACATCCGATTCCACTCCACAGAAGAGTTCTGACCCTATCAACGGAAGTGTTCTTCTCCCAATAAATGGTACTATGGTTGCCTTACCTGGGTTTATTCTCAGCTCTACTATCATGCGGCAAAGGCTTAAAATTTCAAGACCCCTTTGAATAATGCCGCAGAGAGTCTGTTCTAATTTTGCCTTTAGCCACCATGACTATATCATCCGCACCCGCTTCGCATTTAATGCACGCCCCAGATAGTTTTTCAATAGTATATCCACAACCAGGCTGCATATTAGTGGGAAAAGGACACTATCCTGTTTTCATTCCCTGGTTGTACTGATCCCCTTTGTTTCGTTTCCTGGTATTGTTTCCGCAGTTCGAGTGTATAGGACCTCTCCTATGCATCTGAATATCTTAGGTTCTACAGCCCTTCCGTCCGTCTAGGGACTCCGAAATGGTTCCCATGGTTGGTGGGATGCAGTGGTACCCTATCTTTTACAGTTTTCCACAACTTTATTAAGCGTTTTCAACATAAAAGATGTGACACTAATTAGTCTGAAGGATTTTGGGTATGTAGTGTCCTTTTTTCCACTTTAAAAGTCTTTCTGAATGGATTATTGGAACAAGGATTGAAGCCTTTTAATTTTTAAACTTCAAAATCGTGATTAAAATTTCTCCTCCTGCAATCGAATCGGGTTGTCACGCCGATTCTTTCTAATGAACTCACCAAAGTTGTTGGAAGAACACATGCATTCCTCTAAACACAGTAGGATACATACAATTTTTTTCTCTTTCTCTCTCTGTATTGAGGAAGAAGATTTTTTGTGTAGAAATTTGAAAAAAAAATGAAAAGATAGCAAAGGATGTTGTCATAATTCAACATTACAATACGGGCTGTACTTAACGTTAAAGTAGTTTTAGAGCATAGAAAATTGTTTACAGGAATAAGGAAGTCAAAAAGTGGTTAAAAAAAAATCAGGAAAAAAAGGACAAAAAAATATATATTCAGACACACACACACGAAAATAGCATTAAGAGTACAGCAGCGAAGCTACAAAATTGCAACAGTACAGCATACAGCATAAATTGGAAGCAAAAAAAAAGGAGGCAACAAAACTGTGTCAGAACAGAACTAAACTGAACTGAAAGACAGGCAGGCAGGCAAGAAGAGAAGAGAACATGAAATTGTAACACTATTTGGACAAGAGAAAGAGAGAGAAAATAATGAAAATAAAGTATGTTAAAAAAGATTTTTTAAAATAAGACACACACACACACAGAGAGGAAAAAGGATATTAAAACATACAGGAAAAGAAGGAGAAAAAACTGGTAAATATAGAGTAGCAAGACATGCCCCAACAACAAATAGTACAAATACTAATACTAATAGGCCTTTTAATGTGTTGAGGGAAAAAGTTTTGCCATAAAGTATGGAGGCGTTAAAAGTCGTAAAATGCATTTTATTGCAAAACTATTAAGGAAAACTGCACACACACAGAGAGAGCAAGACAGAGAGATTAAAAGAGATTATTTTTTAAAGGAAAACAAGAGAAATAACTTATTAAAGAATTTTCCAAGAAAAAACACAAAACAAAAAATAAGTTAAAGGATTATTCAACGTTATGGCCGAGCTTGATAAAGGATTTATTCAACGAAAATTTTAAAGGAAAATTATTATGGGTTTTTAATGGAAAAAAACGGAAAGAAGATTTCAAAGGTTTGAGGAAGTTATAAAATAGCGCAGACCCTAGTAAGATATGCTTCAAAGAAGGTTAAAGGCATCACAGAACCCACAACCCAAAACTGTAAATGTGCTACTATGTGCAATTATTGAAACTGAAAGACCTTTGGAAAGATACAATAGCTTCTACCAAATTTTCAATGAATTTCCATATTCTGAGCCACAATAAATTCCATCACGTATAAAATCGAGTAATCGCCGAATTGTATACTGGCTTTATAACCAAAAAACACCCTTAAATCCTTCCCCAACAACAGCATATTGGCAGTTACACAATAGCTAAGCCAGGGTTTTAGACACAGAAATGTTACGAAAATGGGGCAACACGAGAGTAATTCGCCAGAGTCCATTATATAAAACCAGCATAAACACGCTCTGCCAAATACATTGAAAATTATCAAATCATTCAATACATTGCATACACTTTTCTTAGGCAATAGGTCCTCAGAAAAATGTGCCTTGCGGACACGGTACTGTTTGTTGGTGATCACGCTGTTACACCAAGATTTTACAAAAGGTGATGGTTTATTATAAATAAAATCGCCGTAGTATAGTGGATATATGTTGACTTACTAGATGAGAGTACGCGCGTTCAAACCCCAGGCTCGGACATCTCAAACAAAGCGAAATAATGACACAAATTTCTTTTTCGACCACTACCTATCATAGTGTTCTGGCGAAAACATACATACATACATACATAATTGGCCATTACAACCCTTCGTCAGGATTACGACCTAGCTTCTCAACACCACTCATGTTGTGTGCGTTAATTTTATACATGACTGGCGGGACCTACAGTTTAAAGTCGACTCCGAACGACAGATTTTTTTGAGAAGCTTTTCATGGCAATTTTTACTCTCAGAGTTTTTGCCAGAAATCTGCTGAGAGGAAGTCGCCGAAGAAATACTTTTTGTATTTTGTTTTTGATGTCTGGCCTGAGATTCGAACTCGGGCCTTTCGTCTAATAAGCCAACACACTACCTACTAGACCACGGCGACTTTTCTGGCGAAAACTCTGAGAGTAAATAAAATTGTCACGAAAATCGTCTCAAATCTGTAGTTCAGAGTCGACGTTAAGCAGTAGGTCGCACACAACATGGGTGGTGTCAGAAGCTAAGTCGTAATCCTAACTAAAGAGTTGTAATGTCGAACTAAGTAAGTAAGAAAGATGGTTTAATATACATCTGGGTTACTGGTCTCACTCCATTTGACAATTTGCGTTACGTTAACAACCTTTCAGATAAATTGAAGACGACTGGCACAGTATATAAAACACTGATTCAAACCAATGCTGAAATACCACATACGGTCTGGAAGACTTTATTACGGTATGAAAGACTTTATTACGGCTTGGAAGACTTTATTATTTATTACAAGTCGTCGTAGTCTAGTAGGTAAGGGCTTATTAAACGAGAGCCCATATTGCAAACTATAGCTCAGACATCTCGAACAAAACGAAATCTCAAAGAAAAAATTTCGGTGATTTCGTCTCTGCAGTCTGCATCGAGTAGTTTTTGCCAGAAAAGTTTCTTTGTCATGAAAAGTTTTTCATAAATCTAACGTTCGAAGTCGACGTTAAACTGTAGATCTCGCCACAATATGAAAGGTGTGAGAAGCTAGGTTGTAACCGTGACTAAAGAGTAATGACCAATTAAGCTAAGTAAGTTAGTCTATAAACATGGTTTAAACAATTTTATCTCCTTTTTACTTTAGCTACGCTAACTAAACGAAATATAGATACCAATGCTTGGAACCATGCTAACAATTTGATTAAATTCGATCTTTAAAAAAAACCTACAAAAACGATAAATTTAAACTCTTTTTTGCATGTTTAAATGTTTTAATTAAACATTTTGCAATCAAAACTGTCGCATTCGCTTGATTTAAGTGCTGTTGCATTTGTTTCATAATTCATAGCTTATCTATGCAGTTCACATTATTAAAAATAAGCCTCTGATAAATTCGCCACTAAATTATGGCACAACAAAAAAAAAAAACTTTTAATTTAGAAGCGAAATACTTTTAATCGAAACAATTTGTAAAGTTGACAGCCGAAATATAATAAAACAAAATTATTTATTTATTTTTCTTTTTCTTTTTTTCGCAGTTAAACAAACAAATAAAATCTGGCAATAAATACTTGTTGGACTAAAAAGAAAACAAAAAAAAAATATGAAACATTTGCACACGTTTTTGTCGTTGTCATCTAAAACAATAAATTACAATATTGAAACAGAAAAGTTTTTGTTACTCTTCATTTTCATTTCATTTCGTTGTTGTTTGGTTGGCATTTATTTGTAAATTTTCTTTTATCGGGAGACAGTTTTACAAAAAAAAAAGAAACAAAAAAAAAACCCTACAACTGTCAATAGCGAAATTATTTATTTATTTTGCCATTCATTTGTTGGTTTTAACGTGGATGGTTCTGTTATTGTTATTGTTCGTATTCGTGTTCTTGTTCTTGTTTTTCCATTTTACCGTTGTATGTACGTTTTTAACCGGGTTTTAATTTAAAATATTCAAAATACTTCAACGCGCCATACCCATCTAACTAACCATCCTTGTTGCCACCGCCCATCATAAAACTGAATATACGAGGAACATACACACACATACATACATAGAAGCAAATATGTACAAATTGAAATTCAACACAACTGAGACAATAATAAAAATAGAAAAAAAAACATCAACAATAGCAAATACAACAAAAAAAAACAAAAAACAATATTAGAGAACAATAAACGAACCGCAATATAAACAAAATAGCAACAACAACAACAAAGAAAAAGAGTAAAAGAAAGTTATAGGCAGTCATAGTTGACTATCTGTTGTACTCTACAACACAACGATGTACCTTTTGAAGGAGGTACAAGACAATAATGGACCGAATAAATTTTTTACAGTTGTCCACTCATAACTCCGAATAAGTCGGGGGTGTTGGCTAAAATACACAGACTCTCATTCATGATCGACATAATAGGGTGGCGCTATAAGTCTTTGAATCTGGCAGCTATTGAAACTATGGTTGCCATAATTAGTATAGAATTGTACACAAAAGTTATGGAGCACCCTCATAAAATGAATCAAGTGACTCCCACAGACATCCCCAGAGTAGAACTAGTAAAATCAAGAGTTTTGATAATCAATTCGTACGGAAGTGCAATGAAAGGACGAACGAACTTGCCAGGAGAGCAGCTTTCACGTCGCTGAGGCCATAACCTATCGGTGGAATCTGAAGAGGAGATTGGAAGAGTACACTTCGTAAAGTCTCAGTAGTCTAGTAGGTAGTGTATTGGCTTATTACACGAGATCCCGTGGTTCAAACCTCAACACAGGCATGTTTAAATATTTCTTTCGGCGACCTCCCCTTATCAGTCTCAGCGTCCTACAATCAATATGAATACAATAAAATTGTCATGAAAAATTTCTCATCAATCTGTCGTTTGAAATCGACTTTAAACTATAGGCGCCGCCACTCATGGGTATAATTAACACACACAACATGGGTGGTGTGAGAAGCTAAGATGTAATGCTGACTAAATGAATGAGAAGAAACAGTCAAAAGACTTTTATCGAACCAGAAGAAGGCGAAGGTGCTATTATAGTGAAAAGATAGTTAAGTTTTGGCTCAGAATAACCAGAAATAACTTGAAATAACGGGTTCAGTACACCTCAAATTACAGGAAGATCAGAGAAAATAAGATAGACAACGAACTCAACAAGAAGTCAGATAGCACCACCAAAGGCGTTGTTTCTAGCCACCGTCAACCATCTTCCCCGAGCTGGCACAGTCTAGCGATTAAGGTACTTGACCATAAACCTAGCCATTCTAGGAAATATTTTCACAATAGATGGCAACCATATCATTCCAAGACCTGATGTAGTAGCACAACCATCTGCATAACTGAAAAAACTTAATTAATGAAACTGAAAGAAGATAATAAAGCAGCTTTGTGACAGCCCTATGCTTCTGTAAGAGATAATCCCACTTTAAACCTAAATGGACCGACTTTATATAAGAATTCAAACTAAAGAAGCGCTACGCTGTCCCTAATCATATATCATGTCATCCAGTCTTGCGCAAAAGTATACATCCACCTAAACGTAAAAGCTTATTCAACTTCTACCATTACTGGTGGTAGGGTAAAAAAAAGGTGTTAGTCAGTGTAAACAAATATAGCAATATATATAAACATCTGTATGTATGTTCTTACATATACATATACGAGTATGTAAGCATAAGAATGCCTATGTATGTATAAGCAATTGTTGATGCAGCGCCATCAAATAAAACTGACTTTAAAATTAATGGCGAAAAGACAATTTGCGAGAAAACAAATCATAAATCGGAATAAGAAATATCGTAAATAATTTAGACTGTATTCAGCAACTGTTGCTGGTTGTGGCTGTTGTTGCTATATAATAATATTTAGACAACAACAACAATAATAATTCAAAACCTGTTTAAAACAAAATGCCGAAAAATATATTTGAAATGATGATGAAATGATGCAAAAAACGTGATCAAAAGAAACAAAAGAAAACGTCTTTAGAAGCCTCAATCATTACAAGGCGAATATTAAGAGAAGAGAAGCAACAACAACAACTTCCATTTGTAACACAAATGATGTTTAAATGTTTTTGCAAAATGTTATTGACATTTAATTTGGTACTAAATAAATTGTTTAAAAATTTAGAGATCCATTGGGTGTTTAAAATATCTGAACTTAGATTTCATTCTGCAACTATCAAGTAAAACAAGAGTTGATAGTGCCCACGTCTATCGTTTATAAGGTACAAAACTTTAAAGGAGCCTATAGTTTTAGAAATAACTTGTTATACATCTACTGACTAAGGCTGAATTCTGACAACAGAGTATTTATGATTCCACACGAGTTTTGTAAGTTTATTGCAAAAGATTCAGAACAATCACTGGAACATTGAATTTTATTTAATTTTTATTGCACTTGAACGTATGGTTTTTAACCCATTCGCTGCCAAGCCTAAATTATATGAAGTCATTTCCATTGCCATTTATATTTTCAGTGTTATTGTTTACCAAAACCTTGTTATTTCTTGGTAAGAGCACATACATATATTATCATACATAATCATTAACAAGCAGAAAACCAAAGACGAGTATACTCCTCATTGGGAATAGGAAGGCAGAAGGACTCGATATCCTTTTTCGTATTTGCGTACGTTTTAGTAGAAAAACAAATAATAAATCACGTAGATGGATGAAATAAAGAAAATGGAATAAAACGAGACACATTGCGAAAATTGGCAACACTTAGAAATTTATTGTTAAATATATATTATATTATATTATTGCATGTTATAATATATTTAAAATAGGACGAGTATACTCGTCTTTGACAGAGTATCCCGCACTGCCAAGACGAGTATACTCGTCCTGGGCAGCGAATGGGTTAATTATTAACATTTGCATATATGTATGTATGTATGTGAGTAAACCATGAGACACAAATTCAACACCTTCCAAAGGCTCCTATAGGAATAATTTTTCAAAAGTAATTCAAATACTTCAACAAAATCTATATGAAAGATTGAACAAAAAAAAAATTCTCAACAGAATTTCATTCAAAAATTATTTTTCCCAGCTTCTCTTTGGTACTGAAAATACATTTAAAACATGAGACTGCTTTTTGGAGTACGTTCTTGTGCCATTTCTTCAAGAGATTGTCAACATCATCGTCATCGTCATCATCATCGTCATCACCATCATCATCATCATGGTCTTGTTAATTTCGTATTTCCAGTGGCTGTTCTAAATTCATTTGCTTGGAAATTACAACGTGTTTCGTTTTTCTTTTTTTTCGTTTACTTTGGACTGTTTTTCGGGTTTTTTCTCTTTTCTAGACAAGGCTGACTGGATGGCTGGTTGGATGGCTGGTTGGCTGGCTGGCTGGTGTACATATATTTAATTTCGATGTTTGTTTTTAATTTTTATTTTTAATTTTTATTTCTTGTTTTTTCTCTCTGTGTTTTTCTTTTCATAACTTTAGTAATAAAAATTTTATTTATTTATTTATTTACAGATTCTTCTTTAT
Organism: Sarcophaga rosellei; assembly: GCA_930367235.1. NCBI lineage: Eukaryota > Metazoa > Arthropoda > Insecta > Diptera > Sarcophagidae > Sarcophaga > Sarcophaga rosellei. Next base: position 36,478,889 of record OV884019.1, read on the forward strand.
AACTCTCGGCTCTTTCAACAAACGTTTTGCTGCGAGTATGTGTATTTAAACAGAAACTTAAACAACAAATACAAATACAACGCGCAACAGCAATAGCAACAGCAACAGCAACATCAACGACAACAAATAACACGAGGCATGAATAATTTTCAAGTTTTCCACATATTTGAACCCCAAAAGAGTAGAGAAAGAGACACAGCGAGCAAGAGGGAAAGCGTGTTTAAATGTATGAATGAAACCACACATACATACTACATGAGCTAACACACACATATATCTACACACACATAACATAAAATGAAATTAACACATCCTCATATACCAGAGAACATGTGCAAATACCAGTGCAGAAATACATATATGCTGTTTCAGGCAGGGGTTCTTAAATAGCAAATAAGGATTCGACAGGATTTTTTTTTTTTTGCTGTGAGTCTATGATAAGAAAACATAATTCAAGAAAACCTTTTGCACAGAATATATTGATTCGATGGCTTTTGCGGTTCTTATATTGAGAAGCTTACTCTCTTCCCCAAACTACCGTTCCACTCTCATCAGCTTTCCCTTCCCGGGAGAGCTCATATGTCTGCTCTAATCCTTAAATCAATCAAGACTATACACTAAATCGTGACGTACATATATCTCAAAAAGTCCTTTACTAATCTCGAGTTAACCTCATTAGAGCAGAGTACTCACATGGCTGTCTGGCTGTCAGATATTATAGCTATGTCTTGTCATCTGTACTTCCTGTCCAAGTTGAATAAGTACAAATTCCAAAGGAGTTAACTTTCGCTTGAAATATATCTTTAAGTTTTTCCGAGGGTTCCCAAAATGTTATTCTCGGACCCGACACCCCCGCTGCCATCTCACAACCTGCCTTTAACCCATTCGTGAAAAACAATGTATCAATCGTTAAAACGTATGAGATTTGTAAGCTGTTCCATTCACTTCCATTACACAATCTCGTTGCAAAGAATTTCCCGAAATCACTACATGGAGTCTAGTGGTTCTATCCAGTGCTCAAGCAAGGAGGTAGCTTTTATCTATCAGATTCGATCTATCAGGTCAAGATACCTCCTGACAAACTTTGTATTAGACCTGTTACACATTATTCCAACCATAGCACAAATAATTTGCCTATCGTATAAAAAAGGCTTAAACGGACATGTAGTGCAACCGTGAAGCACTTTCTCATTACCCCAGTCACGCCCCAGCATATGCGAGTTTCCGAAGTTAATCCAAAATCAACTGAGCTATTTTCAAGTTTCTCTTGCCTGCCTCAGAGGCCTGATTATCCTGATATACATCAATTGCACCATTCTTGGGTTGCATTCCAAAGATTTTCATGCAAGCATACAGTTGATCGAGTACAAGAATCTTCTCGAATTATCCTTCATTCCATTTGCGCCACATTATTAGAATTGCCTAACGCTTTTTTCTGTTTCTCTATAAACAGTAAATTAAACTAAACTTTTAACTCAAATTTATTTGCTTTAAAAATTGTGTTCTTAAAGCTTCATCACTTCAATTACCAGTTAAAACATGTTGAGGTGTTGTCGCTCTTTAGCAAATTAGCCGCACGCATACTCAACTTTGCTTTCGGGTTTCTATCTTGACCAACCAGGAACTATAGCTACCAATACTGCAAGATATGAACTTCCTTGTAATACCCGCTGAGCAGTTGCCACGGCTAGTAACACGACTAAACGTTGTTAAAAGTGGCCCTCCCGGAATTGAGTTTAATCATGACTTTAAATTCAGTTTCGTTGTCTAGAATTAGAAATCTACGATGCATTTGATATCACAACCAAATCACTTGAAATAATCTTTTAAAAGATTTGGGAATCTCTGAGTTTATAAATATATTTATAATCTATATGAAACACATTGTAACACCAATGCTTTCAAGCGTTCCTGCAACAAAATAAAACAACAAGAAAAAAACACACATAAAAATTAAATAAAAACTTAAACAAGAAACATTTTAAAGCGCGAATAAATCCTCTCCATGCTAAACACCACTTTAAAAGAAATTGATTTTCGAAAGGAAAAAATTACTTGAAAAATGGAAATTCTTTTAGATTTTAAATGATTATTAAAAATTGTTTAATAATAAATACTTATGTATGTTAATGGATAATTCGAAATTAAATATGGTCAAGAAGGGCTACAGAGAGAAGTCAAGATGCAATTTTTACTTGCGGATTAAAATAGAGATGAATTCCGTATCAAAAGTCTGTGAGAGTTGTTGAAGCAGGCTACCTTGAAGGAATAGATCCCACTTAGGCTACGTTTATGCTACTACAATCCATATTCAACTCGGGATCAAACCAAACCGAGTCCGAAATAAATCTTGCTATTGCAACAGTCTTTATATATAAGAGCTCGGTAAGAGATTAAAAACCTCCATTGTTTTATAATAGGCGCACAGCACTTACACATGAGGTGAAAGACAGTCTCTTCCTACTCCTCAGGCCCACATCTGCTGAAATCATTTGCCCGAATGCCTATCAATAGCACAGTGTCCCGTACGCATCGCAGTTGTCGAACTTGGCTGCGAAAGTTTATTCTCTTTTTTACCGTGAATGTTATGTTAACAGAGACGACTACCAAGTTAACATAATTGAAAAATTTGGAAAAGTGAAGAAACAATTCTCATCGCTACTGTGGGATGGATAGCCATGTGATTTAAGGACAGAGTGGGTCCTGTCCAGCAGAGTTTATTAATATTGAACATACGCTATTGCTGCCAACGAGATTGAGCTTCCGTTTGAAGCTGAATGGATAATATCCAAATTAACTGAGGCAATCGAAACACCAATGGTAAAAGTAAAGCAAGAAATTTTCAGCCGTTTTCAGAAATAACTAGCGGAACCTAAAATTCAACGTCGACTTTGAACGACAAATATGAAAATCTCGTTCAAGGCACTTTGAACAGATTCAAGGCTTACAAATAAAATTTAATTTAAATGTCAGATTTTTGTTTTTTTTTTTGGTTTTTTTTCAAGTGTATGTTTCTTAACAATTTGCAAACAGAATACAAAATATAAACATCTGCTGTCGACATTAATAATTACGACAGAGAGGAGACCATATGAAATAAAATTTCATTAAAACCTTTTAATTGCATTAATCACCAATTATTCATACGGAATAATAATAAATTGAAACATGCTCTCTGGGCCTGTAATCAAATTTGCAATATTTTTTAGGGTTTATACGACAGAAGAGTTAAAAAAAAAAGTTGCGGATTTAAAAATTATTCAACCGTTTCATGTAATATGAGAAGAGCAATTAAAACTTTTTTTTCTGTAGAAAAAAAATTATTTCGAAAATAATTTCGATAAAGAGAAAAAAACCCAGAAGTGTTAATAAATTAAAGTGTGTCATTAAAAACGAAAAAAATTAATTTTTAATGACAATTTTTTTATTTTTTAAGGGCAATTTTTTTTTATTAAAAATATAACACGTGTAAAATTAAAACAAAGCGTTCAAAACTGAATACAAATTTCTGGCAAATACTTAGAAGGTGAGAAAAAGCAGTAACACCATGATACTCTTGAAGATTTTACTGAGTTTGGCGCTGACAGAAAGTCACCGCCCATGTGAAAGATATTTCTCACAAGCGGTTAACTTTATTCAATAGCAGAGGAATTTTGAATTATCACTACGATAGATATCAATAGCGCCTATCCTTAAGCTTCAGAAGGGTATTTGAAATAAAAGATCTATTGATACGATTATGGAATATAAAGTTCGGTCGTCCGCCGCAGCATCTCTGCGTGGTGCGCATCCATATGTCCAATTTTCGAACTGAATTTGACTGATGGTTTTGATTATGTTGGCTTCGACTACCGCTGTGATTTGTAGAATATTCGCATACACACGTGACTTGAGAAAACCCTACAAGAAAAAGTCTAACGGGGTCAAATCACACGATCTTGGTGATATTTCACATCACCTCTACGTGAGATGACCTTGCACTCAATTAGCTCGTGCAGAATATTCAGTGTGGTAGGTGCCGTAGTCCAGTAGGTAGTGTGTTCGCTTATTAGACGTAAAGCCCGGGTTCGAGCCCCAGGCCAGACATCAAAACGGAATATGAAAAAATGTATTTCTCCGGCGACTTCCTCTCAGCAGATTTCTGTCAAAAACTCTGAGAGTAAATAAACCTGCCATGAAAAAGTTTCTCAAAAATATGTCCTTCAGAGTCGACGTTAAACTGTAGGGCCCGCCACTCAAGTATAAAATTAAGGCATGAGTGGTGTGAGAAGCTAGGCCGTAATCCCGACTGAAGGGTTGTAATGGCCAATTATGCATGTATGTATGTAGAATATTCAGTGTGACATGAACTGTGTGGCACGTATGGAAGTGCTACTGATCCCACATGTTGTTTTGTGTCTAGAGCATCCAATTCAAGCCAAAAATAGTAGTCACCATTACCACTGGCAATCCACATCATATATTGACTTTTTCGGTATGAATTCGTTGCTCTTGGATCTCATGCGGATTTGAATCGTCATATAGAAATGCAGCTCATCGCTGGTGATGATTTTTCGATGAAAATTGGGGTCAGTACCCAACTGCACTAGAGTGTACTCAGTGGACACATGTCGTTGTCTATGGTCGTTTACCTTTAATTCCACGATCAGTTGAATTTTGTACGGATAGAGACGACCAATTCACGGCTTAAAATTAATCAAGTTGTGGTCTGAGAGAAGTCGAGTACTTGCGAACGACTCAAACTTCTGTGTCTCGGCTTCTACACTAGTTTAACAGATGTAGCTTCAACAAGATGGTCGTTATCAACTGTGAAAGTTCGGGATGACCTTGCCTTTTGATACTTAAAAAATATACCCATACAACCGAGAAGATTAACATCTTCAGGTTGCATAATATTTGGAGCCCCGCTATAGATAAAAACTAAACGGCGTAATCGGTACTAAATCAGTGATTCAAAGACGAAACTTTTAGACTTTTTTAGGGTACTTTAGTCTTGACGTACCCTTTAGCATAAAAGTACTTTTCAGGTACTTTTTTGTCAACAAAAAAAGTACTTTATGTTCAATAAACAATTACTGATTAAACCTTGTCTAATTTTTATTAGGAAATAAACAATTTCTTTGATTTCTTTGTGATTTATAATGCTTTTTTAAACGCACTATTACTGTATTGACTTGGTACCACATAAGTGATGGCATTACCATGGGAATTGTGGTAACACTTATTGGAACTTTCTCTCTCTCTCTCTGTGTGTGTATCTTTTCATGATTTTTATTTATTTTTTTCTTTAATTCCATTAAAACGCTTGAACACTTGATATATTTTTGATGACCCATAATCCTCCATAAACAAAAAATAGAAAGAAAAAACGAACAAGAAAAGAAGAAAGACAAGGCGTATAACAATGCAAGATGAATTGGCAGAAATGAGTAAAAGAAAAGAAGAGAAAATGAAATTCTAATGACTTCTTCTGCTTCTACTTCTTCAATTGGTACAAGTACTACTATTCGTGCAAGTACAACAACTACTGGCAATCTATTGTTTGTTAATACTGGCTGGCTGACTGGCGTGGTAGTACTGAAGCTGGTCATGATGATAAGTTTTTTTGTTTTTATTCTAGAAAATTAAGCATGGAAAGAATGAAAATCTTTTCACAATGACACTGACTGACTGTAGTTGCTTTTGGGTGAACGAAAACGTTTTTTTTTTGAAGTCACCATCTTTTCTTTCATTCTTTCGACGAAACCCCCCCTAGTCATGTGAAGATGATGTTGCAATTTGTGTTTTAAAGGAAAATATCAACGGGTTACTGTACCACATTGTAAGCCTAGACAATTTGTCTATTTTCTGTGTCATCTTCTTAAAGGTTTTTTCATACTTTTCTTTTTTTTCTTCTTTTTTTTTGGTCTTGCTGTCATATCTGCCAGGTACAGAACGTCGTAGTACATTTCTATATTCTGCTGATGTACCTCTTGTCATCCTATTGAAACCGGGCTTGCTTTTGTGGCACTTGAAATATTTTGTTTTTCTTCAAATTTATCACTTGAATTTACATCTCCTGTGTGGAATATTTATCAGGAAAATTTTGTGATATTTTCTTTACGGCATAATTGAAAAACGAAAACCTGATGCTCTGGTTTACCAAGTGCTTGTTGTAATAATATATCACTAACATGATGTTGCTGTTGTTGTTGTTGTTGTACATCATTAATCTATTTCAACATGAATTTTGTTGTTTTTCAAAATAGCTTTTAAAATTAAAAAGATTTGATGTCAAGACAATATCCAGACTGACAAATAAAAAGATGAACTCACAGCCATACATACAGATATCGAGACCATGGGAAGAAATTGTTGTTATTGCTGTTGTTATTAATATTTTGTTCAAAAAAAAAATTGCTTACAAAACTTAAATGTTCTTGTCTTGGTTGATAAAACCATATTAATCACTCATAGGCGCTGACAGCTTAGAATATTAACAGTGGAATAAAAGTAAGAAAAAATCAATTGAATTTTAAAAATAAATTTTTTAAATAAAATCAGGACTCATGAGTTTCTTTTCATTAAAAAAAGGAATTAGTAGCATAAAATTTGCAAAATTTTAAAATTAATTAAATAGAAAAGGAAAGAAATAAAAGAAGGTACTTTTTTTAGTACCTACTTTGGTACTCTTTATAGTGCCTTCTTTGGTACTCTTTTTAGTACCTTCTTTGTTACTCTTTTTAGAAGAAGGTACGATTTTTAAGGATAAAAACCAAAATAAGAAAATTGTCAAGTTTGAAAATACCAAAAAAGGGGAAAATAAATAATGTACGTGGTACTTAAAAAAAAGGGAAAAATAAAAAACGTTGGTACATACTTTTTTTCCTGTAAAATAAATACAAAGAAAATTATTTTATATTAAAAATTATAATAATTTTGATATATGAAAAGTAAATGCAAATAGAACTGTCTTCGCCGCCCTTTCGCCTTCTCCACATTCCTATCAGCCCTTTGATTCTATCTCCTATTTGATGGAAGAACATTACGTTGTAATCCATAGTTATAGCAAGTTCCAATGATTACAAAATGTTCTTAAACCGTTCAAAACCTTTTGAAAACAAATATTTTATATCTACTAACGCCAACGAATACAAAATCGTTTAACATTTCTCAATTTGTTGACAACGCAGGTTATTATAACCCTAAATAAAGCTGTGATGAAAAGAAGAAGTGATCATTAAACACGCCAACCACTATGCTCAAGTTATAGCTGTGAATACAGCTAAATAATCGCTGGTTAGATTTCTGAGGCAAGTGCACCATCTCACTCATAGTTTCTGGCGTTTTCTAATCAGGATGAATGTGTAAATTCCAAAAAATTGAGTGTAGTTAAGCTGTCCGAAATTTGAAATATGTAAATTTTCCATCGTGCACTCAGCCTAGTCTAGTGAATAGTGTGTTGGCTTATTGGCCAAGAGATCTTGAGTTCAAACCTCAGCTATGACATATTCAGTATTTTGATAAGTGCTGTGTAAGTGAACATATTTATTTATGAAAAAGCTTTTCAAATCTGTCGTTCGCAATTGACGTGAAACGCTCATGAATATACAGTGAGCGCCATAGGTAAGTCAACACCCACTATAATTTTAAATTTTCTATTATGTTCTTAAGGGAAAAAAAGTTCTTTTATCATGAATTGTTGTTTTTGTTTTAACATTTTATAAGTAATCAATAAACGTTTATATATTTGGAAATTTATTCGACTATTTTCATTTACTTTTCTCACTATCCTAAAGAAAATAAATTATTTCAGTGTTGTTTAGTCATTTTTGGCGCTCACTATAATTAACACAAACAAGTAGGATGGTATGAGAACCCAGACTAAAGGATTCAGAAATAACTATACAAATTTAAATTTCTGTTTAAGTCATCAAATTTAACTTGAAGAACATGTTGCTAGAATTCTTGATTATTCTCTGCCGATTTGTCGATCGATTTAGATTCATCATCAATCGCATTTCTATCATTTGAGATTATAGGGAATCGGTAGGCAGGGCAGTGAAGACTGTTTTAAATTAAAATAAAAAATTCACTCTGCTTGAATTGAGAAGTGGCCTTATAACCTATTCAACAATATTCTTAACGTTTTTGTCTAACCAACCTATTTATAGCTTACAGTAGTAACTACTGTTATGCTAATTAAACAACAACAACAAAAAAATACTAGCAAAATAATCCATTCTATAAATGTTTAAAGAATTTCCAAAGACTTTTGAATAATTCAACAAATTTACCGTTAAAATTAAAATGGGTATCCCAATGTAAAGTTCTCATTAACATACAATCGACGATGTTAGTGGCGTACCTTTTAGCATAATCATAGCGTATGAAATACTTTATTCATACCTACTTTAATAACCCACTGTTTAAATACTACAATATGATGTATGATTTTATACAACATAAAAGAGAGAGGGAGAGAGAGACCAACACAAACCGACACACAGACAGACAATATTTTCTTTCATTTACCGCAACATTTTCTTGATATTTTCAAGTATTTTTTTTTCTTTTTTTTTTCTTTCCTGACTGTTTTTACTACATCAGTGTTCATTGTCATTGTTGATTATTATCTTTTAATATTATTTAATAATTTCTTTTCTTCTTTTTCTTTCCTTTCATTGCGCTGTTACTAGTTGCAACTTATGCCCCCGTTTTCAACACAATGTTGTTGCCTGCAACTTGAAAGAAATGTTACAATTTTCTTACATTGTCATTATGCTTCTTGTTGTCTTTTGTTATTGTTGTTACTGCTTTGCGAGAAAAGCGAAGAAATTATTAAATGCCATCACATCATGCAACATGCTGCAGTGCTATACATAGCGGTTATTTTCAAACGCACACATATATGTATTTTTTTTGTGTGTATGTGTGTTTCATCGTTAAAAGCTTTTTAACACATAATTTAAGATTTAATCACAATCAACTTGAAACCCGTAATTCGATGAATGGACGATGGAATGAATGAAAATTATGAAAAGAAATCTGAAATTCATGTCTTAAAGTATTTCTTATCAACAGAACTGTGTTTAAATGAATTGAGAGCGTTCAAGAAAGTTTTCGGAAAATTCCAAAATATCTACACAATCTAATTAAAATACTGTGGCCCATAGCATCTTTAGCGCGGTTATATACAAATTGTCACCCTCACACTTAACATCAGATTGTCGCATCATCAATACCATACAACCACTTGTCTTCAATTTTACTCATGAATTTTGTAATTCATCGCCATTCACATAACTCTCACGATTCGCGCAATTATTAGTTCACAAATAGAAATATTTATACGCCACACCACCGGCATAGGAATGATAATTATTCCACTCTATTCTCAACAACAACAAGGCTGAAAACCTTATTAATCAAGCCAAAAAATGTATCACCACAGCTGTGGCAGCCTGCACTGGGTACTGGACTGTAGATAAACAAGTAAAGTGTATTGGCATAATCAACAATAATTCTTTATGCAGGAACTGTGGAAAGAAAAGTGGGAAATCTAATAATGTTGTGCCCAACTATTGCTAGGAAGAGACTAAGATTTCTAGGCTAACCATACCTCTACTCCAACTGCTTCTAAGAAACAGAAGAGGGATGAAACGAGAGATAAGCGCAGCCGCATGTTGTGAAGATCCTATCAGAAAAGTCTAAGCATACTTAGAGCCACACAGAGAAGTCGCGTTTTATACAAAATTACAAAGCAACTGAACAGCATAAGATTCGTTTCCATCAGCAGCGCAGTCGTGTGTTGGGAATAGTCCACAAAAATGCTATGTTATACTATGTTCAGACATGCACTTTTATTGAGCCAATATTCGTTTATTTGAGAACAATATTTTAAGTGTTCAGATATAATATAAGCAATATTCATTTGACAACAGCTGATTGTTTTAACAACATTTTTCTTTGTCGTTGTTGACATTTGATTTGTCAAATATCAACAGAAAGTGTTCGGAAAACTGTAATATGCTCACTGAACGTACCTATGACAGTGCTGTATTTTAAATTTTACTCAATATTATAACAATTTGCGCATTTATTGCGCAATAATTAATTGAAATGTTATATGAAATATTGAGTTTAATAATGGCGTTTGTTGCGATTTACGCAATAAAAGTGCATGTGTGAACATAGTATTAAGCTATCTTAATGTTAAACGTGGAACCAGATGGCATTAACATCTGGCATCCCAAAACACAAATACACAGAAAATACTTACTGGAAGCGCCACTTTACCTTCAATTGAAACTGCGATCTGAACAACAAAAGTCTCGGAATGGGAAATATCACCGCAAGTGGATGATTTTAGTCTCAAATTGAAAGACGGGCTAATAATAAAAAAGATTTCAAACTCGTTAGGCGTCGCTTTGCTTAGTTAGGTCAACGAGCTGATTGCTAATGTAATAAACAGGCTAGTTTTTTGGTCAGCTAAGTGTGGCAACATTACTCATATCAACAGCGGGCGCTTGAGCACGGAACAAACGGCCTTCGTTACTTACTTAATTGGTCATTACAGTTAGGATTAGTCAGGATTACAACCTAGATTTTTACATCACTCACGTTGTTTAATGTCGACTACGAACGATAGATTTTTAAGAAACTTTTCATGATCATTTTTATTTTACTCGCAGAGTTTTTTACCAGAAAACTGATGACGAAAGTTCCCGAAAGATATCTTTTTTTTCAGATTTCGTTTTGCTTGAAACGTCTGAATTGGGATTTGAAGCATGGGCTCGCGTTTAATAAACCAACACACTCCTCCAATACAACGGCGACTTCAACACATTGAGTGAATCATCACTATATATAGTATGACACTGAAGAGGAACGGTGTCAGAAAACAACCTGCCCTCTTGAAATTGTGACTGATTGTGACTAATTGCCGAATATTCGGTGGAATGAAGCTCAACCCTTTACTTGGTTTTTTTCTTGGCATTCTGTGTGGCCCTGCTTGGCAAAATAGTTCAGGAAAATTTAATTCATCTTACCGAGAAACTATGCAATCAATGGTGAATAATGTTCCATTCCATATGAGGGCAACCAATAAAATATGCAAGACAACCTATAACTTGTAGTTCTGGTCTTTATCTTAATCTTTATTTTATTTTTCTACACAAAATTATTTTAAATTTCCGTTTAAATCACAAGATTTCCATGGTAAAGTTGTCTATGAAATCAAAATTCAGTTTAAAGTTCTCTCCGGCAATTTCACAAAACAGATTTCAATTAAAATTTTTAACAATTTTACCTGAAGATGAACACTTTTTTTTTCTTTTTGGTTTTTAAATAATTTTTTTTTTTTGTTCTAAATGAAAAATATTTTCACAAACAATTTAAACTTTGACAGTCTATGTTGCTCTAGCTAATGGTGCTGTTGTTGTTGTTGAATTGTTAGTTTGCCTTGTAAATCTTCTAAATTCCTTTAAAGTTGCATTTTGTTTAAGCTTAACTTTTCGATTATAAAACAATTCCTGTAATTTCCGGATTTTAAATTGTTCATTCTTCTCCCTTTGCTGCTCTTTTCTGCCTTACTGCAGCAGCTGCTATTTGGTATGACTGAGGCTACCTAAAAGCCAGGATTGTCGACTAACATGCTGTAAAACAACAAGTACTTTTCATCGACAACATTTTGTGTGTGTGTGTGTGTGTGTAGATAGAGATTGTCTCCACTGGCTAGGTGGCTGTCCTGCTGGCTGGCTGGTTGGTAGGTTGGTTGGCTGGTGCTGAAGCAACTCCATAAATATCTCATGGTTAAATTCTCAGTCAGGCAGTTAGTAAATTGTGTATCTGTATATGTGTGTGTTTATAGCATATGTTTGAATGGGATGTGTGTTTGTGGTAACCACAGGCAAATTAAAAACAAAAAAAATTGAAACTAAACTTGTATTTATACATACATACATACATATGTACATACATGTGTGTGTATATGTTTTGAGATTTAAAAGCTTGTTGCACGTTGTTTTATGAGGCTAAAAAGTATTTTCTTTGATGTTTAAAAATTTCTTCCATTCCTTGTTTATGGGTATCTATATTTGATTGTGTGTGCGTTATATCTGTATGTTTAAACGACAAACAAACAAACTGGCTGGCTTAGGATTATTTTTAGTTGTGGTTAAAACTTGCAGTTTTACATCATTTTGCATTTGTATTAATGAAGGGAGGAGAGATACTCAAGGCTCAACACAGCACAGTCACACAGTCAGTCAGTCACAGTGTATCTGTGTGGTTAGCACATTGTGCTTCTAAAAAAGCATTGATAATCAACCAATACACTCAAAGAAAAACAGGTGGAAATTGGAATACGGGGCAGCTATAGAATATGTTTTTTGGAACGAACATCGTATAGAGGACGACGTCTTTATTCATAATTCAAGCCTTTGCTTAATATAATATGGACAAACAAAACAATTTGAATATAGCCGAGGTAAGGTTAGGCTAGGTTAGGTTAGAGGTCGAATTGACCAATTGTACAACGTCCTAGCTTCTCACACCACTCGTGTTGTGTGCGTTAATTTTATACATGAGTAGCGGGACCTACAGTTTAAAGTCGACTCCGAACGACTGATTTTTAAAAAGCTTTTCATGGCAATTTTTACTCTCCGAGTTTTTGCCAGAAATCTGCTGAGAGGAAGTCGCCGAAGAAATATTTTCATATTTTCGTTTTGATGTCAGACCTGGGATTTGAACTCGGGCCTTTCGTCTAATAAGCCGACACACTACCTACTAGACCACGGCGACTTCTAAGCCGAGGTAAAGTTGGATAAAATATTTATTTTCAATTTACGAAGGTCGGGACATTGCAGTACTAAAGATCTGAGAGGTAGGTCGCCAACCGAACCCACGACTGATATAAGGACAAGTTGAATATATTACGGGACTATCTGACAAACTAAATCAACTAAGCTGTAGAAATATGATGCTGGGTTCTAGGTTGTGTGGGAATTCACGGCAAAGTGCAGGCAGATGAGCTTACCCGGAGGGTAGTTTTCACTTCACTCATAGAGACACGTCGCTGATGGTAGTCGCTGTAGCCTAGTAGGTAGTATGTTGGCTTATTAGACGTGAGACCTCTGTTCAAACCCCAGGTCAGATATCTCCAACAAAACGAAGTATGAAAAAATATTACTCAGGCGACTTCATCTAAGCAGATTTCTGGTAAAAACTCTGACCGTTAAAATAAAATTGCCATGAAAAGTTTCTCAAAAATCTATCGTTCGGGATCGACTTTAAACTGTAGATCCCGCTACTCATGTATAAAATTAACACATTCAACATAAGTGGTATGAGAAGTTAGGCCGATGTGAGAAGCTAGGCCTAACTGAAGAGTTATGATGACCAATTACGTATGTATGTGATAGAGGCAGAAGTTTTCTGCAAAGAAGAAAAGAGCGAGAATCTAAACTTTTGTTGGGAAATTATAATCGAAAGAGACTTAACTCATGTATAAATCTATCCAAAGTAGCCTTGGGATTTTTGATTGATCGACTTAAGACGTTGACTGCCGACTACAAGATAACTTGTAGATTGCGTTCTCTTCTAGGGTGCCAACTACGAGTTATCTCGTGCTCACTAAACCTGTCATTTTTGTGTAGCTACGAATAAAATCGTATTATATCAGTGATAGTATCGATAAATGGCTTCTGGGAAAAGAGCAAAAAGTCAATGTTGGCTTGCGTGGCCAGTTTACTGAAAATTGCCGCGACAGTCAACATGTTAAGGAATACTTGCTCGGTCTAGAGATAAAGACAAATCTTTTCAGAGGCTATACAACGTTAGTTTATTCCATGCCAAAGGTTTCTCTTTTATGTTTCCTTAAATCGATATAAACTGTTGCTTTAAAATGCCACAAATGAAGCTTAAACATCTCCAATAAAAGCCGAAATCATTTGTACTTTGTTTTCATTTCGAGTGTCAAAGTTTAGTTTGCAGGAAATTTATGTTTTACTGCTGCAGTGGCAGTTCACATGTTAATGCTGCAATGGCAGTTGCAATTGCAGTTTTTGTTGCCGTTTCTATTTCCATTAATTTTTATCCTCTGGATTTAAAAATCTGTCTGGTGTCGTTGTATGTCTATCCATGGCGTGCATTTATTTTTAGCTAAAATGTCAATTTTTTTTCGTGTCCCTCTTCTGATTCTGCTTTTCTCTTATTCTGTACTTTTTTTTTATTTCCATTTTTAATGTTGCTTTGTTGAAGAGCAAAGAAAAAAAACCAAAAACACGTTCTAGTTTAACAAACAGCATTATGAGGAAGAAGGGAATAAATGGTTTTGGGTTATTATATGGGGGAAGTGAAGTGTGTAACTGGGTATATGGCTGGCTGGCTGGCTGGCTGGCTGGCTGGCTGTGTGTCTGTCTCTCTAGCTAAAGTTGTCTGTAACATAAATAAAAAAAATAAAATTCCAAAAAGAAAAAAGAATTTTCTGTCGATGTTACTTTTCTTTGCTAATGTTGCTGGTTCTAGTTGTTGCTGTTGTTGGTTGCTGTTGTTGTTGTTGTTGTTGTTAGTGTCGTTATTTGCTAGCAAAACCGGAAAATGGTCTACACACGTACTTTTTATTGCTCTGAAATACAATATTGAGGTTATTTTCGCACGTACTGTAGGCGGAAAAGTGCTCAAGAGTTATTTGAACATGAAGTTTTGCTCAAGACAAACAGACAAACAAACCAAACAACACAGAAAAAAAATTTTTCAGGTTATTTAAAATTCAATTATGACATGCTATTACATGTTATATACACATGTACATATGTACATAAATATATATGTAATATATGGTGGTCAATGTTTCTTTTATTGCATAAATAAATAAATAAATGTGTATGTATGTAGCAACACCAACAGCAATTAGAATGTAAAACAATATTTGTTGGCCAAGAGGACAGACAGGGAGAGAGTACTGAATGCAAAAAAAACCCACACAAAAATTTGAAATCTTGTTCTAGAAGTTACCACACAAAGGAAATATAAATCAAATCTAATCCGATTTCTTTTGAACCTGTTGCAAATCACATATGTACATACGTACATACATATATGCACATATGTACACTCTGTTACAAACAGATTTTCAATAGCATTTTTTCAATTAAATTGTTTAAGAGAATGTGGAACAAGTTATTTACAAGCAAAACAAAACAAATAAAATAAAACAAAGTGAACTGAAATGAAATGCAATGAAAAGAATTATAAAATTCCAAAATGCTTGTTTGCAACAGTGTGTGCATACTTATGTACATAAGTGTATATGAGTGCATTTACCAGTACATATTTAAATGAATAGTTGTTACCAACTGTTGCCCTCGTTTTAACCCTCTTATTAAACACAATAGCGATGACTAAGCGCCAATCCGTTTGTCTGCCCTACTGCTGCATCGTCAGTCATATTGTAGAATAAAAATAAAGAGAATTTCTTAAACAATCATAATAAAAAGTATGAAAAAAAGATTTTGAAAAGATTTGATGCAACAGCTTCAATACTTCTGAGGGAAATATCTTACTCACTTACTTAATAGATCATTACAACCATTTAGTCAGGATTAGAACCTAGCTTCTCACACCACCCATGCTAAGTGTATTAACTTTATCCACAAGTTCTAGGATATACAGGATAACTTTGAGATTTTAGTGTGTCCCTATTATTCCTAACACCACACTATGTCAGGAATAATTTTACAATGAAATAATCAAGAAAACAACAGTTTGCATGCCCATCAGAGTTTTTTTTTTCTAAATACATCATCGACCACCCATTGAGACTCGCTGGCAAAACGACAAACATTCTCAGTGTGTTTATTATTATTTTTAAATAAGGAGGGGGATATTAAAACGTCTCAGCAAGCCAATATGCATGCATTTACACACAACAACAACAACAAGAATACCGGGGGTATGATACAATGAAAAAGCGAGAGTTGAAAACAAAAACAAAAACAACAACATTATAAAATAAAATACAACAAAACAATGGGAAGAACCTTTTTATAAATGCACACAGACACAACACACATGCATACATATATACGCATATTCTATAGACAAGGAAAAACAAACACACGTTCTGGGTACAACAAATCAACAACAACAGCAAACTGAAAAAGGCCAAAAGATTTGTATGGAAATAAAATTGAAAACATATACAACAAAAATAAAAATGTAAACATAATAAAAGAGGTTAAAGAGAGAGGCAAGAAGGTAAGGAAAGTCTATTTTGCGTAAAATTGTTTAAGTGTGTGTGTTTGAATTTAAATAGAAAGAGTAAACCCAACAAACCAAACGTGTTGAGAATAATATTATATTAAGCTTACCAACATAAGCATTAAGCTTGAAAAAGTCTTAAGAAAATATTGTAAAAGGTTATAGTAACAATTGTAGAAAAATCGAAACGGAACCCTCGTGACAATATTATATGTGTAATATTACTAAAAGCTTATTCTTGCAATTGTAGAATAAGCTTACAAATGTAATATTATATTAAGTGTTGTATATAAAAGCTTACTCGTCTCAATATTTTTATAACCTTTTCAACATATATGACAAGCTTGACAATAATAAAAAAAATTTATTTTCTTCAATTTAATATTATTTATATATTTGATTGTTTTTTTAGTTTCATAATTGTTTTTTGCGAAATGTAAATATGTAGGCACGAGTGTCCTTTATAAACTGATCCTCTGTTATTCCAATAGCCAATGCTGCACCTATAAATTGTAGAGATTTAATAATTATAATATTGTATTTAAAATTTTGTTATTTTTTAATTTTTACTTACTTCGTATTGCCTTTGTTGTGCTAAGATTTCGTACACTTTTCTTTGATTCAGTGCTTTCCAGCATAACTGTTCTCCTAATACGTTAGTTATTATTTTTCTCTAGCAATTTATTGTAAATTTTGAGAATTTTTTTCAATCGTCAGATTTCTTTTTATCCATACTTTAGAAACAGTTGTGTTTAACAATAGTTTCTCAAGCATAGTTGAAAACTGCTTGTGAATTCACATTTTAAAAACATTATTGTAATATTAATAAAAAAAAGCTTGAAAATAACTATTATCATAAGCTTATTCTCAAGTTGTATTGCGGTGTGATTGCTAAATGGTATGTTGGGAATAGTATGTTAAGTGATGGCAAGTTTAGAAATTTGAAAAAGCGTAAAAAAATTACATTCAAGTTTAAGTTTATTTAGCAATAGCGATTTATTTCTCTTTGTAGTCGCCGTAGTCTAGTAGGTAGTGTGTTCGCTTATTAGACGTAAAGCCCGGGTTCGAGCCCCAGGCCAGATATCAAAACGAAATATGAAAAAAAATATATTTCTTCGGCGAATTTCTGGCACAAACTCTGAGAGTAAATAAACCTGCCATGAAAAAGTTTCTCAAAATCTGTCGTTCGGAGTCGACGTTAAACCGTAGGCCCCGCCGTTCAAGTATAAAATTAAGGCACACAACATGAGTGGTGTGGGAAGCTAGGCCGTAATCCTGACTGAAGGGTTCTAATGGCTAATTATGTACGTATGTATGTACGATTTATTTCTTTGGACAGGACTTTATTTTACCTTTTCATTGGCCAGGTGCAATGCGGCATACGGACCCTGATTCGTGAAACTAATAACACGCTTCAGCATTTAAAGCCTACCTGCAATCATCACATTTCGAATGTTAAATAACGACTTGTCTGCATAACCTCATAAGAACCAGTTGATCCAAGAATTAAGGTAAGAAGACAAAGAGCAATGCCGAGAAATTCTTTATGTCATTGAGAAACAACCCAGCAACAACAATTTTATTCGAGATAGGAGAGCTTGACATTGGACTTCCCGGAACTTTACTGAAAAGGCAAAAATAATCCAGTCAACAAGCATTTGTCAATTGACTTCTGTAAAAATGTTTATATATGTAGTTCACCATTGAAAACAGTATACCTCGTTATTTGAGGAGAAAGTGGAAAACATGCGAATTGGCGGGGATAAAAAATTATGAGGACACTGCACAATAAGTGGATTAACTAATTACGTGTTGCTTGGAAATGCACATAAGATGCCCAACGTTCTAGACTCCCAGTTGAGGTATCTACAAGCGAAACATTTGAAAACATTCATGACTTTATGTTGGCCGATTGGAGATTGAAAGTGCAAGCGATTGTAAAAGTCACTGAATTGTATCTCATATGCCACAATGGTATGAATTTTGTATGATGACTTGAAAATGAGAACGCTTACCGCAAAATGGGTGACGCCTTTGTTCAAAATCTACCACACAATTACGTAATAATTTCGTAGGAATGATTGACGTTGTTTAACCACTGAAACAAACAATAAAACCGCGAAATTAACAACACTCAAATGAATGAAAAAATAAATGAATGCGTACGTGAGTAATTTTAACATGGAAATGCATTTCATAAGGATTGCCATTGTGTTTCAAAAATGGAATATTTCCCTAAAGGGAAAGCAAATACAAGGCAGTAACAAAAGAATGCGGTTAATTTATAACAAGATAACATCTTTAAACTTTTAATCAGGTGTAGTTGCATAAATTAAAATACTTTTTTTTATTTTTCTTTTAATAAAACAGTAGTAAAAATACGAATAAACTTTCAAAAGAAACTTAAAAACGGAATTTTAAAATACATATATTCATACAATATAATCAAATCCAATGTAACATTTTTCAAATAATTTTTTTCAATAATCCAAGATTTTTTTGTTGTTGATTAATTTAACAAAATTATAACGTTTTATTAATTTAATGGGGCTATTGACATTTAAATGCAAATTTAAAACATTCCTTCAGATTACTGCTCTACTATACGAAAGCGATAACAGAAAATATTTTACAATTAAGGGGGAAAAAACGAATGGCCGACTAGTATACATGGGTATTAGTGTAGTATAGGTAACAAATATTGTATTTTGTACAATAAAATAAAAAAATTATTAAAGCAAACAGATAAATATGTCAATCGCCTAAAAACAAAAGCAAATGGCTTAATCTTTATATTCTACAAATAAATATAAAAAACATGTATTTTTAATAAAAACTTCGTGCGAATATTGTACAATATGTGTACACATTAAAATAATCTTCATAAAGAACTTGACTTCATATCGTTATCGGCAAAAATAAAAAAACAATCCATTAAGCAAAGACATACATATTTCCTAGAATTGATATTTTGCTAAATATACTACGCTCGGCTTGAACGTAATCAGACATATTATAGTATATCAGGTAGTAGAATAAAATAGCTCAAATCAAAATTAAACCCCAATATTCACATTTTTATTATAGGTTTAGCAAACCAATAAACCATTATTTTTATATAGATGGCTTCCTTAATCTATTACTCGCTTTGTATAGCTGTAGATGATGAAGTATGGTAAGTTTCATAAGTATTTCGCCATTCGCATAAATAATAACTCTTCTAAAGACCCAGAGCCCTGGACATTGAAGTTACAGTTACTCTGAAAAAGCCGTTTTGAAAGCTAAACAATTCTTGTTTGATGGCGTGATTTTTTGTGAAAATGTCGTAATTTACTAGGACTGCCCGCCTGCGATTAAGTCCCTTACAAAAGAGTCTTCAAGATCTATTATCGTTTACTAATGTCGAGGATTTCCCAGGGAAATTTCGAATCATTTAAAAGAAATTCTTATATGTGGAAATAGCGTTGCTGATGAACTGGGCTGGTACGGTACGGAGTTCACCAGCTGCGAAATTTTACCGGGCATAGGTATTACGATTGCCTCAGTTAGGCTCGGTACAGTATTTGCTACAGTATACCAATCGCCAGCTTTAGTGAAGAAACTTAATCTAATGCTTCTTTAGATAACTAAAGAGATACAAGTCTTTTAATTATGTGGAATTCTTTTTATTACACCTTATTATTTCGAAAATTTTTCTCTAAGATTTTATTTTATTATTTCAAATTAATTTTGAAATATATTATAAGAAGAACAATTAATTCTTTACAAGCACGATTACAATACGATTTTAGCGTTAATATGACTTTGACCCCTTGAAGGTCTTTTTTGTAAAAAAAAAAATTCTAGTGATCTGAAACACTCTTCTCCTCTTAAAAAAAAACCACAAACAACGATAGGAATATTGATAAGCACGTTGATGATTAAAAAGGCATTTCCCAAGTAAACATTTAAAAGCCACACTAAACCTCTACTCGCACACATACTCATGCCCAAACAGGGAGATAAATATGCAGCACAAGAGGAGAACACAACAGTACGGCGACCTCATACTGCTTTAAAGAGACGATAAACAATTAAAAAAATAAAACAAAAACACTGAATGACTAAATGATACAACTTTAAAAATGAAACATGATTTAATAAGAGAGAGAAAAAAAAACAGCAAGAACAACAAC
This sequence comes from Sarcophaga rosellei, assembly GCA_930367235.1. Taxonomy (NCBI): domain Eukaryota; kingdom Metazoa; phylum Arthropoda; class Insecta; order Diptera; family Sarcophagidae; genus Sarcophaga; species Sarcophaga rosellei. The sequence goes on from OV884019.1 coordinate 36,499,306, forward strand.
AATTTATTACAAAAACTATGTATTAAGCAACCTTGAACGCAAGTTGACAACAAACTCTGCGACCTTACGAAAACCACATACACACAGATTTGGTTTGGGTACAAGTATGGCACTTGTCGCAAATACAAGAATGATAATAAACTGCATTTAACGAACGAAGTATTCTACAATAACAAAATTATTCAACAAACAACTAACATGAATACAAATTTTATAAATATAAGTTACATAGAAACAGCTGATTACCCCAATAAAATATTACGCCTTAGAAAAGAAATAGAAACACAATTGAGCGGATAGAGACCTAAGCAACAAAATGCTAATGAGTAACATTTAAAATAATTTCTAAAACCGGTTTAAGATTGAACGGTGAGACGTTTATTGATAATTACATTTTATTTAACAGAAAACAAACAAACAACAACAACAACTGAAAGAAGGTATTCTGGTGATTGCGATTATTATTGTTGCAAAATGTAGAAATAATGACACGTATGCGGGATACGATATGATTATCAAAATTAACCAGTGTTGTTTGAAGTTGTTTGCAAATGATCATCATGAAAGGTTACTAAGGGTTCGTTTTACAAAAATAGCAGGTTTAACTTTTAAATTATCCCAACTGATACCATGGGCTATTTTTATATTTCTTGAAGATTACCTTCATGAAATAGGTCCATAGTTTGACCGCAGTGTACTATTGAGTAAAACTGCCATAAGTTAAGGAATAAGATAGCAGTTATTACGAGCTGAGTAACCTAGGTCTTATGCTCAGTGCAGTGTAACAGACCAGTCTTTGGAGGGAATCACACCCACAACCCTTAGGCCTATAGTCTAACACACTACCCACTAGACTACCAGGGCACCCTTTCGCATATGTAATCTATCCAATTTCTTCATAAACATGACAATTCCTAGCACAGTAACTCGATTATGATGAGCAAAATCACACTGTAATATACCCACCAATTTGTAATCAATTTTATTTAATGTTTAACGATTCATATTCTTAAATTGCGACACTCTTAATAAATCCCTTTAATAAGATTTACATTAATAGAATGAAATCTAGCGTAAATAAGTACTTATAGTAAAATAGGCAGTAAAAACATTACAAGAAAAAGTAATAATTGTAACTAAAAATGGCAACACTGTTGCAAATTTACAAAAACAAAATAAAACTTACCTTTAACTGGAGAAGAGTTTTAAAATGAGAGGAATTATTTTTTTAGCCTTTTCTTTTAAAGCCTTACTAAGGAAGAAAGAGCCAGAGATAGAGTAACAGAGAGAGAGAGTGAAGCAAAACAAAGAAGGTCGCCAAAGGAAACAAGAAATGTTTATTTACATGGTTTTTTAATATAGTGACAGACAATAACAATAAAATTTAATAAGAATTTGTTGTCGCTTCTGGCAAATAAACAACACCAAATCCCAAAAGTAACATACAAGAATAACAGAATTCCAATTAAAGACAAAAATGGCAGCAAGATTTACAATTCGTAAATGACAAAAGGAAGAGAATGTAGGAGTGAGAGAGTAAGGTATAGGGGAAGGAAATTTTTTTGCTAATATTTGTATTTTTGTCTGCTTTTACTATTACTTCAAACACCCTCTCTTGTTTAACAAATGCAACACGCTCTCCTTCTCTATCACTCTCGCTCTCTGTCTTTCGTTCTTTCTCTTGGAGACGTAGTGTTTGTTTGTTATTACAGGCAATGTAAAGTTTTTAAGGCCTTAAAAGAAAAACAACAAAAAAACTAATTGATGTACAGCACACGTATCAGGTATAAATAACGGTTTAATTAAAAGCCATCCATAGCTTATTTATTGAAAATAAATTTTTTATATTTTTGCTTTTGTTGTAAATTCTTTTAAAATTTCACTCACTATTAAACAAAAACAACAAACACACTGTGGTATTTTTTTTTAATTCTTTATCAATTGCTTTCTTTTTCTGTTGCTTGATGCCTCTTTACTTTACTTTATTGTAACACTAAATTTTACTCTTATTTGCAAACGATTTTCTCTTTTTTCGTATTTTCTTTAAAATTTCTTTTTTATTTTTTATACAATAAATTTGTTGTTGTTTTGTTGCTTTTTAATTCTTTTTTTTATATGGTGGTGAATTAATTTTTTTGTTGTGTTTCCTTCTCACAGAGCCTTTTTTTATTTCTTGCTGTTGGTGTTGTTGTTGTCGTAGTTGTTGTTCTTATTGTATTTGCTGTTGCCCGTATTATTTATTATTTTTTTTATATTAATTGGCAACAATCAACAGCAACAGTAATGGCAGCAGCAGCGGGCAAAAGTGCGAAAGTAAATGAAAACGTTGAATGGAAAACACGGTGAGAAAGGTGGAATCAAGGCAAAAACAATTTAATTTCACTTATTTTTTTATTTTTACAAAGCCCGAGTAAAAAAATGAAATCTTTTATTAAAAAATACTTTTTTTATCATTCAATCACTTGTTTTTTTGTTATTCTTTACACACGTTTTTCTTTTATTGATAAAAATATATTGTATTGTATCGCTTGAAGAAGAAAAAAAAATCATGTAAATTTTTTATCTCTACCGCCGCCGCATTTGCAACGAAAAACCAGCAACAACGAACCGTAAATGAAGTATCGTACACACATATGAAGTGATAGAAGGAAAAATTTGTCTTTTCTTTCATGCATTTTGACAACTCAACAAACAGTTGATGGATTAGTATGCACAGTTGCAGAAAAATAGTACTAGATACACACTGTAAAAACAAACACTGCCTTATTGTAAGCTAAGCCAACTTGGCAGCACTTAAGAATGCAAATACACAATACCAGCAATGTTGCCAGGAAATTAAAACTTTTTTTACCAACACCCGAAAAAGAAATCACCAAAGAGGGAAAATAATAATATTTGTTTGTTTTGTATAATTCATTCTCTTTTATGTATATTATGCTTCTTCCCTACCACACAAACTCTGTCTTTGAATAAAGTTTAAAAGAGTAAGAATAATTATTCAAAATTTTATTTAAAAAGAATTTATAATTTTATTTCTTTAATCATTTCATAAGATTTTTTAATTTAAAATTATTTAGAAACGTTATAAATAGAATTTACTGTGATAATGGCAACACTACATTCGTTGAGAGTATTTCTTTTCTGGTTGTGACTCCACTAACACAGATTAATGAGCATTAGTACATACACAAACCATACAGTTGGTAATACTGTGTAAAAGAGTAGCACCGACGTTTCGGTAGTAGCGCCGTGAATTTTTTTGAAACAGCGCTGTAGTGGTGAATTTTATGTTTATTCACCACGCATAAGAAACTTACCACACTTGAAACCCACCTCACCGGTGAAAAACAAAACACCCGGATCTCACTATACAAAAAAAAAAAAAAATTTAAGCCAGGTCAACTAGTAAGTAGGGTGTTCCTCTCGTCCGTCAGCATTGACCAATCAATTCCTCCATTGTAAAAGTGGTAAGTGTAACCAATATACACAAAGGTTGGTATTTTAGGATATAAAAAATTACATTCATTGAAATTACTTAAGGCCTTTATGTGTACATACTTTTGCTTAAAAGTTACTACATCTGTCCTGCAGCCCCGTGCTCAATACCTGTCAGAAAGTCTGATTATGTTAAATCTATTACAGACAGATAGCAGAGCTATTAATGAAACACTTTTCTTTTATTGTATTTGTTTTTATATTTTAATTCTACATTTTTACTACTTTTCTTTACCATATATGGAACATTAATTTTTTTTATTATTTTAAAATGTTATAATTTTAATTTTTCTTGTTTTCTTTTATATATTTCATGTATAATTTTTATAAATTTTAACTATAGTTGTTTTTATTTTTTGCTTTCTCTCTTTTATTTAATTTAAAACATTACCTTTTTAAATATTTAAAATAAATTAAAACTTTTTTATTGTTGCTTTCATTATAGGCTGCGAGTATCCTTTTTTTATTTTGTAGAACAATTTTTAAACGCCAGTTTAAATCATGATTTTTTTAATTCTGTTATTTGTTTTAGAAAAAACTTAACATTTTAATAATTATATACGTTTTTTTAAAATTTGTATAAAAAAGTATTTCAGTTAATAAAAAAAAGCCAATTTGTTTACGAGATTATTCGAATATTTTCTCAATATCATTTTTTTTCCTTCCAATTTTACTAAAAATTTTCTTTAAAATTTAATTTTATTTTAAAGATTCTCATTTCTTATTTACGCTACATATACAGTGGACGTATTAAAAGCTACGATTTTAAAATAGACATTAACGACTATTAATAGATATTAAAAAAAAAAACCAATCAAATGAAACAAAACTATCAAACGAAACAACTACGAAATAAAAAATACTTTATTGGCAGTTTAAAAACACTCCAGAATTTTAACAACAATATTTTATTGTTTAATGACAACATCAGTAAGATCGACCAACTACATACAACCGTTGCCTGAAAGCTTATTCAAGAGTGACTCATAAAATAGTTTCTAGAACTTTTTAAACTACCAATTAAAAAAATAATCTTATTGCTCAATACAATAATAAAAATGTATAATTTTGCTATGTTATCTTTTTGTTTATTAAATAAGTTTTTAAAAAATATAAATATAAGAGGGAAAAATAAATTTTAAATAAAACAATTCTATTAAATAAATTTTATTAATAAAAATAAAAATTGAAATAAAATTGTTTCAACGAATAGCTGGCGATAATTTTTTCTTCGTTGTTTTTTAGTTGAGACAGAAATAGTAATAAAATATACACAAGAGAACTTAAAATACAACCAATAATTGCAGATATAATAATAATAATATTTAATAATAATTAAAAAATAATTAAAATTTTTAATAATTAATTAAAGTTATTAATTATTTAAAATGATGAATAAATATTTAATAATTTCAGTTAATTAATAAAAAATGTTTTAAACAGTTTGTATTCAATCATTTCAATTAATTAATAATTTACATGTCATATTAGTCGTAATAATTTCAATTAATTAAAGGAAATAATGAGTTAATTAGTTATTTTAAAATGATTAATAATTTTAATTAGAATAATTAATCATTTTAATTAAAATGATTTCAATTAAATTATTTAATCATTTCATTTAAATGATTAATCAAAAAATAAATAATTAACATATAAATTCAATTAAATTATTTTATCAATTAATTAATAATTAAGTTGCCATGATTAATCAATGAAATATTAATTAAGCATTTAAATTAAATGATTATATAATTAATAAATCATTTTAATTCAAATGATTAATCAATATTTAATTGATTATTTCAATTTCCGTTATTAATTATGTAGGTATGTACTTTAAAATGATTAATTAATAATCAATTGAAATTATTAATCATGTAATTAAAAAGATTAATCAATAAATAATTAACAAAGGGTCTTAATTAATTTAATTAATCGATACATAATGAAATTGCCATTTTATTTATAATGATTAATCAATAAATAATTAATTCGTTATTTCATCCAATCAATCATTTTAACTAATTAAATAATTAAAATTGCAAATTTATTATTTAATTTAAAATAAACGACTAATTAAAAAAAATATTATTAATTAATTGAAATGATTAATTTATTTAAATTATTAAATTCACCAGATTAATCATTTGAATTAATTAACCACTTATTTGTTTGAAATAAATAATTAATTAATCACTTTAATTAATTAATTAAACGTTTATAACTAAATAAATACTTAACAATTATGTTATAACTTATTTCTGTTTTTTTTTTTTGCTTTTTGTTTTGTTTTTGTTTAATTAATAATATCAAGTAATAATAATTATATTTCACTTATTCATTGTTTTTGTTTTTATTATTAACTTTTAAGTTTATATAGTTAAAATTATTTAGCTGCTCTTGCCTTATTAATGGTTTGTTTCTCTGCTTCACTAAATTCCAAAATACTTTCGATAGCCTGTAAATGACCCTGGGAATTTTCCTTGTCGGTTAGGAAATAATAGACAGCACTTTTTAGGAATTGTAAAGTCACCTCTGGATCCACATGAGTGCGATTCTTTTGCGCTTCCAATAAACGGCGATAAATGGTCTACAGAGACGTTAATAACAAAAAGGGGGAATATAATTTGGCAAAAACAAAAAAGATATAAAAAAGGGGAAAATATGAAAAAGGATTTCAAAATTAGAAGTTTTTATGTTATTTATTTATTTTCTTAAAATAAAATTTAAATGAAAATAAAAAAATGTAAACGAAAATATAATGAAAAAATGATTTAAAAATACACCAAAAAAATTAATTTTTTATAAATAAAATTTATTTTTATTTACATTTAATGTTTATGGGAAAATAATAATAATAAAATGTGCTCTTTTTTATATTATATTAATTAGTATAAATTATTAAAATAAAAAAACAAAAACAAATATTAAATATATGTATGTATGTACGTTTTATATAAAAATGATTTTAAAAATGTTTTTTATTTATAACATGATGGGAAATAAAACACAAAGAAATGAAATAATATTTAATGGTAATGATAATTAAATATTAATACATGTATTTAGGTATGTATGTTTGAATGGATGTACATATGTAAAATGGTACCTTCTAAATAAATTATTATTAATTTTATTGATTTATTAATTTCTAATTAATAAAAATTATTTATGAAATACGAGTATGTTTGAATGTAAGGTATGTATGTATGGTAAGAATGTATGTATGTTTAAACGTTTATATATAAATTTTATAATAGAGTAGAGTAAATATGTCAACATTTATTACTATTTATTAAAAATCGTATATAGTACTTTTAGTTAATAGTTATTAATTTTAATTAATAATTTCAATTTTAATTTTTATGAATTAAACATGCTTATTTATTTACTTGTTGTTCTTACGTAATGTTTTTAATATATTTTCGTTGTAACAAAGGAAAATTAAACCACTAATAAATGTTTACAAATGTTGTTGTTGTTGTATAGTTTATAATCCGAGCTTGAATTCATTTACAGTATGTAGTATGGTTTAGTTGTTGTAAAAGAAATAATTTTGTTTTCTTTTGACAGTATATTTGTTTATACTGTATGTATTACCATTATTGAAAACCTATTTTTTTTTATAAAATACAGCTTTCTACATACCTTTATTGTACAATTATTGGCCTTTTTTTTAGTATATTATCGGATATCAAAACCCATATAATAATTATGTTGTTGTTGTTAAAAATTAAAAAAATTAAATTTTTAATAAAAATAATACACACGTTTCCCTTAAAAGTTACATATCAATGCAAGGTCAAAACAAGGATAACTTATCATTTTCAATATTGATAGCGACACATGTGCTTCATTGTCAAATATTAATAAAATATATACTTATGTATGCATCAATTGTTTTTTTTTTTGTCCCAGAGTTTTTTTAGAGTGAACGAGTTGTAAGACACCTGTATTCCTGTAAAAAGCTATTCAAATCTGTCGTTCGGATTCGACTTAAAACGGTAGGTCCCTCCACCCGTAAATAAAATTGACATATACAAACATGGGTGGTGTGAGAAGCTGAATTGTAAACCTGTTTAATGGTTTGTAGTGACCAATTAAGTAAGTGTTCAAGGAAAAGAGAAAAGGAGGGAGTAGTGTTCGTCACCACTTTTCTTGTGCACCTTGCCATAAATCTCATTTGTCATGATATGGTTATGTTAACGAGCAAAATTGAAACATATGAGGCTCGGAAAAAAACGTTTTGGAGGGACCGTATTTTTCACACGCGACCCTGGACGAATTGCTACGATCCGATTATGAACTGGACGGTATGTGGTTTCAACAAGACTTCGCCAGTAGCCACACAACGCGACCTAAATCGTCTGTTTTGCATAAGAAACTTCCTCAAGAAGTAATTTCATGTTTTTGCCAACAACCAACAAACAGGTTATAGAATAGTCTCCCAAAATCATCTACTGTTGCAATCAGACCAGAGGCGGTAATTTAAATGACACTGTATTTCGTATATATTGGCAATATAGAATAGCTTTAAGAGTGTCTTCTTTAAATTTATTTTTTAAATCGAAAAGTGAATAACCCTTTACAATTTCTTGAAGGCGTTTTAAACTACTTCAGCTACAAAATTGATTTTTCTTTTGTTTATAAACACTTTAGGGAATTTTATTGGTACTTAATGGTACATGTTCTTAAACATATTGAGGCCTATGAGTCTTTAAAACTAATAGCTGTGCTAGTAAACATTACTTTAATACACTAAATGGATTATATTCAGAGCAGTATAGATAGTTAGTTTTCTATAACTTGATGCTTTTATCGATACTACTGTGCCTAAATTTATATAAAAAATCGGGCTGTAGTAGTACGAACTTCTTTTAACACAACTTGGGCGCATAATATCATTTTTAATACCTATTTACTTATGTACACTGTTCCCTGTATTTATTTCTTTCCCAACTTAGGAGTAAAAATCTTTGTTCTTTAGTCCTTATCTTTTGCTCTTGAACCAAAGGAGCCTTCAAGTTTTTGCAATAAACTCGGTTTTTAGTACAACTTCTTAATGATAACAATAATGACAAGATGACAACACCACAACACCAATATTTTTGTTTGTTTATTTTGTCTATTAATGAAACCCATCAAATGAAATCGAACACACTTGCCATGGAATGAAATGATTTGCCTCTGATATTTTTCTTTTTACCATAATACCCGATGAATTAAAAAAAAAAAACATAAAATGGACAAAAAGTTAATGAGCGAAATAGAAAATGTACAAAAACAAATGAAATGAAACTTTACTGTGTTAAAAAATAAAACTGGTTACAGCACAACACCGCATTTGAATTAAAAACTAAAAAAATTTTGAAAAATTTCAAAAACCAATTGGAAATCAAAAAAAAATTTGAAATTTTATTAAAATTAACCGAAAAAAACTGATTTACAAAAAAATTAAAAAAAAAAATCATCTAAATTGAGTGTGTGTTTTGAGTGGAACTTTTACAAACCTTACGCGCGCCGAGAACCCACAAAGAAATTGCCTCTTTTGCAGTGAGGAGAGCATGATTATTGCCGCATTCATTTCTACATTCTGCTGCCTATAAAATATTCGGTTACACAGTTTTTTTTTGTATAATTTTTTTACGGTTTTTATAAAAAAAAAAATGGAAAATTAAACAAAAAAAAATAAATTTTAAAAAATTAAGTTCGACAAAAATTAAAAAAAATTAGTTTATAATTTTCATATTTTTTTTTTTAATAGCCTTTGACAAGGCGGCATATTTTGTTGTTTTTAAAAATTATTAAATAATTGCGTAGATTAATAAAATGCAGCAAATTAAAATTTTTTAAATTTTAACACGCAAAAAAAAAATATTTGAAATTAGAATTGAGAGTTTAATAAACAACAACTACTGACTGTTTCTTATTATCAAAAAATACATGCAAATTTTTTGTATAAGAAACAGTGTTTATTTTATAATATATTATTATAGTACTGTTAAGTAAATTTAAAACTTTTTAATTTTTTAATTTTGTTATGTTTTGTTAATCAAATAAACTTCTTTTTTGAATCTAATAAAACCATGCCCTCCTAATAAGTTGTGGTTAATATTTCAACAAAAACTACTTTAAAATATTTTTGAAATTAAAAAAAAAATAAATTTAATTACGTGAAATAAAAACAAAACAAAAAAAAAAAAAAAATAAAAAAAAATTTGTGTCGAAAATTATAAGACAATAAATTATTCCTATCGAAGCGTAGTAAAACTGAAAAGATTATTGGCCTTTAGCCACTCGCATTTTTGTTATAGTTTTCTAAGTCCCTATTGGAGTATTCAATATCGTATAACATTTAAAACAAAATGGCTCGACCTGATGTGTAATCGTTGCAGTTGAATCACTATACATCGAGTAGATTTACGCATTATTTACTGATAGTAAAGTAACCATTATATCCGTACAGATTATACATATCTGCGCCATAATTAGGATTATTCAAGAATGTTTGAGTGCCTCTGGTAAAGATAATGAGACATTCAACGGTTACCATCAATAGTATGGAGACATTAAAGGCTGATACAACAAAAACTAGATAATGGCGTTGGCATTATCTTATTGAGAGTCAAACTAATAATATCACACTAACTTATTTACCAGAAAAAGATGGGGAAATTAACCCATATATTCACGAGCCAAATCTTGCCCACTATGGATATATAAAGAGCTTTTCTTAAAACTATCGGGAGTTATAGGTATAATTCGTATTACATTAGTCCAGGGCTTAACGTGAGTATCGCCATGATGCTCTAAGCACGAATGGAATTACAATATTATCCGTATTAATAATAAAATCTGTAGTTTTGCTTACAAGGCTATAAACAAAGGAAAAGGAAATACAAAAAAGCGAAAGTCTATGTCCGTCATAGCTGCTCAATATTGTCTTTGGCGTGTGTTCAATGTGGTCATTGACAACATTTCTGCGAAAGTTACACTAAAGGCAAGATGTATAATCGGACCATTAAATTGCGGTTTTAAATCTAGATGACATATGTTTGCTATCACACAACTTCAATTATATGCAGTCGAAACTGAGGGAATTTTAAGCTGAAGCAGCTTTTAAAGACGGAGCTATCGCACACATTCAATTATATGCAGTCGAAACTGAGGTAATTGCAAGCTGAAGCAGCTTTCAGATGATGAGATTTTAAGCCGGAAATACCGAAAATTTCACTTTTTAACAGCAAAAGATCGGAAATGTCCAGAAATTTTGTTATTTAGCTAACAGGGCGTTCGTTAATAGGATCATCACTGGTTACAAAGCTTCACAGGTTCTCTTCTGTGAAATTCCGTGGAAAAGGCTTTACATGTCTCAAGCTAATATTTCTTTAATGCCCTGCCTAAACAAGCTTATAAATTTCAGTTGATTTGTTGTCTAGGGTTCTATTTCTTTAAAAAATTTGTTTTTTTTTTATGTTTTTTAATTAATGAAAATAATATTCAAATAATTTTTTAATTGTGGAAAAAAACTTTGTTAATTTAATGATTATTATGAAAATTAATATAAAATGTTAAATTAATTCTAAAATATAGTATAAAAAAAAAGATGTTAATTAATGTTAAAAACAATTTAAAAAATATATATTTTTTGTTCATTTCTTTTTTTTTTTTTTGTTTTTCTTTTCTTTTTTCAACTTAAACTAAATGAGAATTATTTGCTAAAACAAACATACAGCGAAATGAAGACATTTAAATTAAAAATAACGAGTTACAAAGTATGGGTTTTAAAGAAATGAAAAGGAAAAACAAAAAACATTCTTAAATTTTGCTTTTCAAAAAATTAATTTTTCTCGGTATAAAAATAAATTTTTTTTAAATAAAAAAGCAAATAAAAAATGTTTTTAGGTATTCATAATGAAAATTCCGATAAAAAAAAATATTGAATTTTAAAAAGTTTTTAAATATTTAAAAGAGTGCTGAACCGCTTAAATAATTAAAAAAAAAAAGAACAAAATTCACACACAAATTTGCGTTTCGTTAAATATTGGATTTCGTTCGAAAAAAGTGAGTGAAAGTCTACGCGTAAAATGGTGAAAATTTTTTATGAGCCAGTGATACTATAAACAGAAAGACACAGATACGAACGAATACGAGTATAACGAACAAATTAAACTTAAAAAAAGAGCATAACGAACGAAATTATTATTGCAAAAATATACTATGTAATGTTGTTGTTGTAAATGATGAATTTCTGAATTTTTAAGACAAAAAAAAATTTCTTCGCTTTTGCTTTTCCACTCAAGGCACAATGCAAACAAAATTGAATACGCAAAATAAGATCGTAAATGTTATAAAAAAGATTTGAAAAAATCTTACACGTATGTTTTCCAATTCATCCTGTGTGGATTGCAATTGATGCAGCAACTCATTGATAGATACTTTGTTTTGTGGTGCTCGGTGTGCCAATTCTAAAGCCTGTAAGAAAGAAAAGAATTTTTAAATATAGTGGCACATTATTTTTATTAAATATTACAAGTCTATGTTTTATATTTTGTCTTTGAAAAAATCTGTTGTAATTCTTACATTCGAATTAATTCGACTAAATACTAAGAAGATGGCTAAGAATTGCTTTAAAGACGGGGATCAACACGATGACAGGAATGAATTCATAAATATATTTCTTTCAATACCTAAATTACTATTATCATCTTAAAATTTTAATCTTTAAATCTCACTTACCTGATCAGCGCGAGCAATACGTTCGGCTTCTTGACCCTTCTGGTACATATGCAAGTACATTTGCTTTTGCTTCTCTTCGTGTTCGGCTAGCCGGCGTTGCAATTCTTCCAATTGCTTCTCCAACTCACGAATTCGCTCTTTGGCGTGCTCGTAGTCGGGCACAATGTCCGCATAGCGTGTATTGCATTCAGCCAACTTTTGCAACAAGGCCTCAATACGATCACAATTCGTACGTTTCATCTCACTGGTGGCGGCATCCTGATTGCGTATCAAATCCTCGATACGTTGTTCATACAATCGAATCAATTCTTGACGTTGCAGTTCGTATTGTTCGACTGTAGCAGCCGATGCAGGATTATTTGGCGACAACGAGGCCTCATCACTGCCGCAGGCCTGATCGTGAGTGTGAAGTGAGGGCGTGTACGAAGAGTCCTTGGAATGAACTGAAGAAGAGGTCATGTCTTCGAAGTGGCCCGAATCGGCAAATGAACTCTGCATGTCCGAGGACAAGTGATGATGCAACATGTTGTGTTGCTGCTGGTGAAGAGAGCTTTGTGGCAAATGTTGCTGATGTAGCATAGCTGAAGGGGTATGAACATGATGATGATGATGATGACGTGGACTAGATGTTTTCTGGGCATCATCGACCATATCGACAATGGGCGAAACATCTTGTGAAGTCTTAAGTTCAGCTTCGCGTACCGTAACTGCATCACTAGAAGCCGAACGCTCTTCTGGCGAACTTAAAGAGGCCTTGAAGAGACGCAATTCGACAACTTCACGTGTTAAACGTAAAATTTCCGAATCTTTTTGCTCCAAATCATGGCGTGCAGCACACAAAAGTTCTTTAAGGCGGCGCAATTGTCTTTGTGCCCTCTGGGTGGGTGTCAAATAGTCGGCACCCACCTGACCAGCATAGCTGGAACAGTGGACCACATATTTCATTTTGCGACCACTAAATGTGGTGCCATTTCTAAAAGGGATAACAGAATAAGAAGAATAGGATTAAATTCTGAAACTCTATGAGAAAGTCGATTTAAAAATTCACCTGGCCACATAAGGATGTTCACAAGACATCGTCGAACGTCCTGACGTTGTGGTACCGTATGAGAAAAGCGAATCTAAATCATCATCCAAATAGGTTGTCGGTGAATCGGGTGTCACTGGTGGTGTCTTGGGTGTTAGTTTGGCACCTGGTGACAATGATTTGTTTAGCGTTGAGTGCGTTGAATGCTTATGATGCTGATTTTGTTGTTTTTGTTGTCCTACAGTTGGTGTGGTTTGTGTGTGATTAGTAGTAGTATTGTGAGGAGTTTTAGGCGATTTGGATCCTATGTTTATTGCTGTTGCTGCTACTGCAGTTGGATTATTGTTGGTGTTCAATGTTAATGGTCGTGTTTGCTGTGAACTTGTTGTCGTTGTTGTTGCTGTTGCTGATCCTGTCGTTTCGTTTTGTGTAGTTACACCGTTATGATTTAAAGACTATTTTGCAATTTAAAAAAGAAACGAAAAAGAAAAAGTTCAAAATCATTTAATGAAAGGAAAGCAAATTTTATTCGTTTTAAATTTTTTGAATTTTTTTTTAATTTTTATTTTTTGTTCGTTCGTTTGCAACGTTTGAAATGCTTTTGACTGATGAACGCATATAAACAGTCTCGTAAATCTTTTCAGCAGCCAATTTACTCGCTTTTAAATTACAGTTCAATGTTTTCTTTTAAATTGTGTGTAAGTGTGTGTGTTTGTGTTTTGTTTACATGTGTATGTATGTAAAACCACAAACAAATGCTGCTGCGCTCTTATATTTGTATAAACAAATTATTTCATTTAAAAAGTTTTACTTACAGTGGTTTGTAAAGAAAATTAAGTGGGAAGAATTTTCCTAAGATGATAACAGGCGGGCCAGGGTACCGCCTATGTTTTTAAGAAATAACTTCTTTTGAAGCTGTCATAGTCTAATAGCTAGTGTGTTTGCTTGCTAGACAGTTTTGACATTTCGAGAAAAGAAAATATTTCATTTTGTTAACCTTCTCTCAGCATTCTTCTAGCAAAAGCTCTGAGAAAAGATAATTGCCATAAAAAGCTGCTCAAACGTGGCATTCTAAGTCGACGTTAATCTGTAGATTGCGTTACTCATGGATGAAATTAATACAGACTACATGGGTGATATGAGAAGCTAATCCCCTGATTCTAGGGTAATGTAAAATAGCATCAAAATGCTTATTAAATGGTGGAATATTCTCCGAAAATTTGTTAATTATTCAGGCGGATAATACGGGTTCAAATACTAAGGGATATACATAGTTGGAAATTGCATTGCTCAGGACCCGCTATGCAGCTCACGACCTTCAACATGTTACAGGTCATTGACATTACGATTGCCTTAGTTAAAAACTTGGTATTCTCCACGAGCTTTATATAGAGGCTCAAGTTCGTTGCCTGCAGGAAGTTACGTGAAATATTATGACTCTCTGCTAGACTGATGTGCATAGGAAGACAAATGACTGTCTTCCTCCCTAATCCACATGGCTTTTCATCGCACTTTTGTGGTCCTCACAAATCACTGCCTTTTTCGAAGGTATAAAAGATAGATTTGGCTTTTCCTCCGATGACTCCTGCTTGGCTTTTGATCATTCGCTATCATTTTTGAAAAATATCTCTCTCTCTCTCTCTCTGATAATGACTGCCGCAATAGCACGATTTATTTTGGAGTTGAATTGGTTTGCTGTAATAAATTTTTGATCCCCGGATGAATCTTAATTGTGGTATCACAATAGTATCGTACCAAACCAAAATTTGCAATATAACCTAACCTAACCTCACAAAACAAATACAGAATCTCTGTCTGTTGGAAACTAGTTTGTCTGCGCAAGGATAGCGAGAGTTGCTAAATGAAAATTGAAATTCATCATAATGCAACCACTGTGTGTTGTTTTTAAATAAAATAACTGGCATTAAAATTAAATTATTAATATTTTTTGAAGAACATAAACAATACCTACGTATTTACATACATACATATGTCTGTATGTGTTTTCAAATATGATGAATTCATTTTTCTTTCTTTTTTTTTTTTTTTTAAATATTTCTCTTTGTTTTTACCAACGTATTTAATTATATTTGTTTGTGGTATTTTTCTTTTTCGTCGTTTTTGCTATTGCTTAAGACACAAAAATGTTTTAATCTTAAAGCCAAATGATGGCTAAACGTATCATAAGTATGTGAGATATGCATGTGAGTATTTTGGTAAATAAATTAGTGAATGTATCTACAATACAACTACAAATATGTAAGTATAATAGATTTAGTTGCGGTTTAGTTATAACAACTAAGCAATAAAGTACTCATACAAATACATTATACCCCATACTATGAGCGTTAAATTTCGTATTTTTATTTCGTCTTTGTAATAACGTAATAACTTCCCAATCACTTAATGCATGAGAGTTAAGCAAAAGGGAAAAACAGAAAACTCAACAAAACTTTACAAACAAACAAAATTAACAAAAAAAAGAAAAAAAAGAATGAAAAAAATTGTATAAAACTTCGAAGTTATTCGCATGTTGGCTATTGTAGAGTGAAATGAAGAGAAAAAATCAAAGAAAAACTGAAAATAAATTATGCCGATAATTGAAAATCATTCAAGCATACACCACAGTCGAAATAAATCGTTCGAAAAGCGTAAAGAAGTAAATGAAATGAAAAAATAAAAAATACATAAAGATTAACTTTTACAAGTACTTGGAGATCAAGAATTACCAAAGAAATTGCCATAATTTTCTTAAAGATTCCAAATCCGTCATAGAAATGTGCCCCATTCTCGGCAAGTGCTTCATTTTTTTGTTTACGATGACATCTACTGCTATGGTGCATTATGGAATGGACTAATGTTTATATGGTAAGAGAGTAGTAAATTTTCTAAAGCAAAGGATTTATTTTCCTCAAGTGCGTACTGCTGCAGTAGCGGTTAAATAGTGAAATACAAGTCTCATTCGCCTCTCCTGTATATCATCGAGAAGCCTTAAAATAGAATTCATGACATCGGCCCTTACATAAGAGATTAAATAGATTTGAAACGGTGCAGACAGGGTGATCACAGAAAATCGGTTGTTAGAGAAAATGTGGCAGATAATCTCAATTAATCGATTGTGCTCTATGAAGTCGCCGTAGTCAGTATTGTGTGTTATTTTATTAGACCCGAAGCCGTGGTTCAAACATCTGCTCAGTCGTCTCGAACAAAACTAAATATGAAGAAATATTACTCTAGGTAATTTCGTCCTTTAGGCGTAAAGCCCGGGTTCGAGCCCCAGGCCAGACATCAAAACGAAATATGAAAAAAAAAATATTTCTTCGGCGACTTCATCTCAGCAGATTTCTGGCAAAAACTCTGAGAGTAAATAAGCCTGCCATGAAAAAGTTTCTCAAAAATCTGTCGTTCGGAGTCGACGTTAAACTGTAGGTCCCGCTACTCAAGTATAAAATTAAGGCACACAACATCAGCGGCTTGAGAAGCTAGGCCGTAATCCTGACTGAAGAGTTGTAATGGCCAATTATGCATATGTGTATGTATGTAATTTCGTCCCAGTAGTCTTTTGACAAAAACTCTAAGCGTAAATAAAAAGTTTCTCAGATTTGTAGTTTGGAATCAAGGTTAAGCTGCAGATGCAACCACTCATGGATGAAATAAGCACACACACAACATATGTAGGTGGTGTGAGAAGTTAAGTTGTTTTATTTATTTATTTATTTATTTATTCAAGTCAATGGACAAATTCCTTACTGACTAATAACAAAAATTGGTACGAATAAAATTAAATACAATTACAAACAGTTTCTACAAAAATAACGTAACTATTACAATAAAAATTAGGAAAAGTTAAGAATTAAGAAAAACAATAATATTCCGTTTTATAACGCAAGAATTTAAAGAAAAATCAACAAAGTCTGACAAATAATTAAATTGACGGCAAATTCTAGTTAATGGATCAGCAACAGCATAATTAGTTCTGCAGAATTGAATATAAATAAGATTATAACAGCGGAAGTTACGACGAGGAACATTGAATTTAACAGATCTTAACAGAAATTCACAGCAAATATTACCATTGATCAGGTTAATCATAAAAGATATATTTAACATCGTTCGACGACTCTTAAGGGTAGGCAGTTTTATTAAAGCCAGTCTGCTAGTATATGAAGGCATGTCCGAATAATTCCATCCAAGGCCACGCAAGCAGAAGAGTAGAAATTGTTTCTGAACAGATTCAATGTGTTCGCTGTAAACATTATAGTGAGGATCCCAAACGATAGAACCATACTCCAAAATAGGTCTGACAAGTGATATGTATAGCTGTTTAGTAATATATGGATCAGTAAATTCCTTTGCCCAACGTTTTATGAAGCCAAGAGTGCTTCTTGCCTTATTTACAGTCAAAGTGATATGATCATTAAAGTTTAATTTTGTGTCTAATAGGATCCCAAGATCAATAAAAGAGTCCACTATTTCCAGTTGATGACCTCCAAGCAAGTAATTAACCGCGACAAAATTACTTCTTGAGAACCGCATACATTTGCATTTTTTAATATTCAGCTCCATCATGTTGTACTCGCACCACAAATAGAAATTATTGAGATCACTTTGAAGATAAATATGCTCAATGAAATTATTAAAGGAGAGAAAAAGTTTTACATCGTCAGCATACATTAAGATATTGGCAAAATTAATTATGTTGGGAAGATCGTTTATAAACAGCGAAAAAAGAAGTGGACCAAGATGGCTGCCTTGAGGAACACCAGATAGCACATAAATATATTTAGATAAGCTATTGTTCACACATACAGTCTGCTTTCTACCAGTCAAATACGACTCTAGCCATCTTAAGCTCCTATGGTTTACACCCATTAAATCCAATTTAGTTAACAGTAGTTTGTGATTCACTTTATCGAACGCTTTGCTAAAATCCGTAAAAATTACATCAGTTTGCTTCTGTTGAGAAAAGGCCACATTTACCATGGATGTTAACTGAAGCACATTAGTCGTTGTTGAGCAGCCCTTGCGGAAACCATGTTGATGAGGTGATAGTAACGATGAAGTATGATGGATCAAAAAATCGGCAACCAGTTTCTCGAACATTTTTGGAATAGCACTCAGTTTTGCAATGCCCCTATAATTTGTAACATCAGACTTATTGCCAGATTTAAAAAGCGGTATAATATACGAGTCCTTCCAAAACATAGGAAAATATCCATAATTAATCGAGGTATTAAACAATATGACTAATGGTGTGATGAATGATTCTGCACATCGATTTAAAATACAACTTGGAACCCCATCAGGACCAGGACGAAAAGACATCTTTAACCTTTTCAGGTTTACTAAAATATCGCAGTCACTAAAAGTTGGAATAGATATTACTGGAGCCGATGTCAGCGGGAAAGGGTTGTAAAGTTGATTAAAGGGTTGTAATGACCAATCAAGGTAAGTAAGGATGTTCTATGCTATTTGGTGTATCTTAAGGGTCATTATGGCGTATTTTGCATTTGAATTTACACCACCATCAATGTTAAATTTGACTTATGAAACGTTTAAAATCCATTGTCCAGTCACATTGCCGTAGATATGCTGTTTGGGTGATAGGTTAAGGGTCGTAGAACTCCGAAATGATTATGGAAAAGTCATTGCATATCGAAAGGGTAACTTTTTGATGGGCATAATGGTCTGAAACTGTCATTGGACCGAATTTTTTTTTTTCATAAATTACCCTTGCAAGAACTGCCGCCGTCTATTCAAAGGGTTATGACCGCTTGATAATAGACTTTGTTTTTTTGTCAACACGAACTACACAACACGACCGATTTGGGCTTCTTTGCTTGAGAAAAATCCAAAGAGAATCATTTTTTGGCGACGGTAATTAGCCATCAAGATCGTGCGATTTGAAATCGTTTGGTTTTCTTTTGTTGGCACCATTAAAAACCGTATCTACTTAAATAATTCCCTAATGTTGGAGTATGTATTTGAAAACCAACATTCAACTAACATGTGCAAAAAAGTGACTGAAGACTACCTCAAAAAGGATCGACAGCAGAGAATCAATCAGGAGGCGGTCTTTTAAATAATAATTTCCTAATCGACAGCAGAGAATCAATCAGGAGGCGGTCTTTTAAATAATAATTTCCTAATCACAGCTTTAAGGGTGTTTTATTTAACTTTTCTTTTGACATTTCAATCTTTATTTATCCAATATTCTTGTTACTCCTCCGTTGTTTTCTTATTATCTGTTTTGGTTTTTCTCTTTCCAATTTCGTGTTTTTTTATGTCTTTCGAAGAATATCATAAAAATCTGATATCTTTATAGGTTTTCTCATGCTTAAAATGTGTTCAAGTAAACCTTTCTTAGTTTTCTTTTTGACCCGTTTTAGGTTTAATTAATTTTAAAGAAAAAAGTCTTCCTATTTTTTCTCATTCTTTTAAAAAATATTTCTTTCTGTCTGTGTTAACCACAAATATTTACTCAATTACTGCGCGACTATTGTTCGACTACAGTGATTATCCAGTAATTATGAGAATTTGGTCAAGTGAAAAAAGCAAAAACAAATACAAAAAAAATAACAACAAAAAATCACAACAAACTAAGAAAAATTATAAACAAATGCTTAGTGAAGCGCTAATTTGATGGCTAAAACCGCATAAAAATACAGCCATTAAGTTGTCAACAAAGAAAACCAGAAGAAAGTTAATTATGTACGTTGGCTAATAATTTGTTTACAGCACACAGACGAGAACAACAAAAACAATTTATGCATACTGCTTTTTTATTAACAGTTGTTGTAGTAATTTAGCAAGAAATTTCTAAAATATTTGAGAAAACTCCTTAAAATTTAAAGAAACGGAAAAAACTTACGAAAAAAAAAATAATTTTTTATTTCCCTAACGAAGACTTCTCCACTATCAATGTGGAAATAAAATTTGAATATTATCCCATCAGAAAATAACTCAAGATTTATCGAGTCAACCTCCTAGTCAACTGCGGTAAAGTTATCAGAAAATTAAGAAGTAGGCGAACATCTAATATCAGTTAGAATTCTACGGGCTAACATCAAAATCTCAGTTAAAATTCAAAGCCTCGTGCCTTATCAGAGTAAAAGATAAATGGCGTCATTTAATGTTACTGAAAAGTCGCCGTAGTCTAGTAGTAGTGTGTTCGCTTATTAGACGTAAAGCCTGGGTTCGAGCCCCAGGCCAGACATCATAACGAAATATGAAAAAAAAATATTTCTTCGGCGACTTCCTCTCAGCAGATTTCTGGCAAAAACTCTGAGAGTAAATACCTCCTGCCATGAGAAAGTTTCTCAAAAATCTGTCGTTCGGAGTCGACGTTAAACTGTAGGTCTCGCCACTCAAGTATAAAATTAAGGCACACAACAGGCCGTAATCTTGAGTGAAGGGTTGTAATTGCCAATTATGTATGTACAGTGGTGGCCACGAATTTAAGACACGACATATGATGGACTTATTTGTGATAATTGAGAAATCTCAAGAAACCCATGATATTTTGGAAAAATATACTTTGGAGTTTTGCCGCTTTGGCTCTGATGGAAAGCAGTACGTCTGGCGCCCTCCAAACCTGGAGCATCATCCAAAGTACACCCTAAAAACGGTCAGACATGGTGGTGGAAATGTGATGGTATGGGCAGCATTTTCCTGGCATGGTGTATAATACAATATAAATTCTAAAATGGACCACCATGTTTACAAAAATATTGTAACAGACACAATGATACCATTCGCTGAAGACAACATGCCTCTAATATAGAAATTTATGCATGATAATGACCCTAAGCACATTTCACGTCTAGTGAAGAGTTGCTTAGAGGAAAACGATATCAATGTTCTTAAATGGCCAGCTCAATCCCCGGACCTCAATCCAATTGAGAACCTGTGAAATGATGTTGAGGAATATGTACGAACAGTTAAACCAAAGAATTCAAGCGATTTGTGGGAAGAAATCCGAAGGGCTTGGTATGCAATTCCAAAGCAACGTTATGTGGCATTAGTCGAAAGTTTACCCGGGAGATGTGCTGCTGTGATGAAAAATAAAGGATTTCCCACTAAATACTAGGATTTTTTTTTTATTAAGCTGAGCTTAATTTAGAGAATAGTGTTATATTATGCCTATGTCTTAAATTCGTGACCAGGTAAAATTTGTGTTTATGTAAATAATATGTAAATAAAAATTCTTAACCGAATATAGGTAAGAAAATATTATTAATTTTTCTTCATAACATTACTAAAATCCTAAAAAAATATCATGGACCCATAATTTTTTCGATAAAATGTAAAAATTATCTCAAACAACTCAGTCATATGTCGTGTCTT
Organism: Sarcophaga rosellei; assembly: GCA_930367235.1. Classification (NCBI taxonomy): domain Eukaryota; kingdom Metazoa; phylum Arthropoda; class Insecta; order Diptera; family Sarcophagidae; genus Sarcophaga; species Sarcophaga rosellei. The sequence goes on from OV884019.1 coordinate 36,520,916, forward strand.
AAATTCGTGGCCACCACTGTATGTATGAAAATTTGCGACTTTGTAACAACTGCAGAGGAATTACTCTGCTTAACACCATATACAAGATAATGAGACAATTATAATAAAGAGAAGATTTCAAAGTAAACTAGAGAACAATCTACGAGATAACCTGAGTGGTTTCTAGCCAAATAGAGGCTACATGGATTCCATCAATACTCCATCGTATTAAGTTTTTTGTATTATTGTTTTTTGTACAGAATGAACCCTAAAGTATGTGTCGAGTCTGTGCCCAATAAAGTAAACTCCCTTCCTCCTCAACCGATTTACTTTACAGAAGATATTTTCAAGTAAGCAAAGACTCTGCATAGCTACCCATGATAGCTGTTACCCCTGGGAGTAGATACAGTGGCAGATTTGTCCCAACAATCCAGTTTGAATAGAAGCAGGGGGTTTGAGGCAAACAAAACTTTTGTTGAGAAGTTACAATAGGGAACAGATCTGAATCATGATGCATCAGACTATGCAGGAATATTTGTATTTGTATTTATTTATTAAATTTGAATTTCTGATACAACAAGACATAATATCTTATAATTTATTTATTTATTTATTTATTTATTAATTACAATACAATTACAAATTATATTCTAATTATATACGAGCGGAGTAACTTGACCATATGCTCGGTGTAGTGTAACAGACCAGAGCCTCTGGTGGGAATCGAACCCACGACCAGCGTTGCCATTTGCCAGGTTTTCCCTTTTTTTCCAAGTTTTTTAGGATGCGAAAAAGTTTTCATTAAATTTGTTTTCTAACAAAACAAGTTTTTTCGACAAAATTAATTTAAAATTTTTTTCAATAAATTTAATGATAATAACACGCAATAATTACATTTTTAAAGGAAATGTTAAGTATTTTATTAGTCCTGGGCAAAAGTCGCAAAAAACACCAATAGAGGGTACCGGTCTCCCGTGTTTCCTTTAAACATTTTGGAACTTTTGCAGAAAACAAGTTTTTTTCGGTAAAAAAAAGTTTTTTTCCCAGGAATAAGAAGTTTTTTTCAAAAAAAATCTGGCAACGCTGCCCACGACCCTCACGCTAACAGTCTAGCACACTACCCACTAGACTACCAGGGCGCCCATCTTATAATTTAAAGTATCAGAATCTGACAAGTTATATCAATACTTATAAAATTCAAAACTTATAAAAAAGAAATAAAAATAAATAAAATAAACAAATAAAAAACAATAATATAAAATAAAATTTAAATAAAAATAAAGATGGTTAAGAATAAATAACAATATTTACAACTGACATTTATAGCAGATTACGTTTGATAATATTGATATAGTACATGCTTAAATTTATTTGCGTTGCCAATAACTTGCACGTCTGGAGGAAGTTGGTTCCAGAGTCGGATGCTTAATATGAAAAATTGTCTCTCGGACGCTGCATCCCGATGAGGAATCTGCACAATACCCTTTCCCCTTAAGGATCTCATGAACCTTAAGCGTTTGCGAAGATATTTTGGGTGCTCCGATATAATAATTTTATGAAGAAAAACCAAGTTCTTTAACTTTATATAGTTACTAAAGGAGATATTAAATATGCGGTTGGAGAAGTGAGAGACATGATCAAATCTCCTTAGGCAGAATATGTAACGTACAATGTTGTTGAAAGTACTGTTGAGTTTCGCAGTGTCTTTTGAATTACAGCCGGAAAAGACTTCAGATGAATACAGCAAAGTTGGTATTAAATAAGTTTTAGCCAGAAGTAGTCTTATTTTTGGTGGAGTGTAATACTGCGAAGCCCATAAGCACCTTAGCATACTATAAACACTTCCACATGTTTGGTTTATGTGATCCGACCAGGTTAGCGTATTGTTGAAAACCACGCCAAGATTTCTGGCAGAATTAACAATGTCAATCTTGCTACCACCCAAGAAAACATTAATACTGGATTCAATTTTTGCGGATTTTTTGCAAATTACAATACATTTTGACTTTTTAGGGTTAATCCTTAAACCATTTGCAGTCGCCCAAAGAGAAATGTTATTAAGGTCAATGTTAAGATCTCTAACTCCAATGTTGATGGAAGCTATAGAGCTATCAAGGTAGAGTTGAATGTCATCAGCATACATTTGAATTCTAGAATGTTTAAGCTGCTCTGGTATATCGTTAGAGTAAATGGAATACAGTAATGGTCCCAATATGGAGCCCTGCGGAACACCTCTTGTCACGCGAAGAGGGTTAGAAAGTAGTCCTTTATTGGAGACGTATTGCCATCTGTCTGTTAGGTATGTGGACATCAATTTAACGGCTGTAGAAGAGAAGTTAAACATTCTAGCAAGTTTGAAGCACAGTATTGAGTGGTGAACAGTATCAAAGGCCTTTGAATGGTCAAGCAAAACTAAGAATGTTATCCTCCCATTGTCTAAACTATTTCTTATGTCTTCGATTACATCGGTCAGAGCGGTTAAACAGCTATGTTGAGATCGAAAACCTGATTGACGGTCAGTTAATAAATTGTACTGATCTATAAATGCAACCATTTGTTTATAAATAATTCGCTCGAAAACTTTGGAAAGGTATGGTAAAATTGATATTGGGCGATATTCATTGCCATTTTTTGGAACTGGTATGATTTTGGCATATTTCCATTCCGTTGGGAAAGTACTGGTTGTAATAATTGTATTATACAAATACCTAATAGGGTGTATTATCCATGGCAGTAGTTTCGTTATGAACCTTGGATTAATATCATCCAAACCGACTGCATTTGATTTAACTTTGTAGAAGCCTTCTGCTACATCATTAAGATCAAGGCACTTAAAACTAAATTTTGCAACGGATGGTTCATTTGGTGGCATTTGAGAATAAAAACAAGGGCTCACAGTTGGCAAAGGAATATTGACGAATGATTCGTTAAGCACATTGACATCGACATCACTTTCGTGATTAGTTGAGGGAGCCTGCTCTCAGTCACACAACACAATTTCTCGGCATATTACTGTGACTCGAAGTCCATTTGGAACTGCCACAAAATTATCGCAAGTTTCGATTGAGGGAGTCGTTGCTTATAACAACCAGTTTAGACCTGAAACCAGATTGTGTCCGAAAGAGATCTGACAGCCAAATGGCTCTCAAAGAGGTGGGAAATACTAGTAGTTGGAGATTCGTTACACAGGATCAGTTTTTCAGCGTGATTTATGGTCATTCTCCTAGACTAAGGCACTCTATTGTAGAAAGAGAAGCGGACAGATATCTCTATCAGATAACTGCGATTCTAATAAACAAATACTGTCGTTTGTATGAATGATATACCGTTTTCCTATACAAGACTTGTGTGGCGTTTATTTTGTTTCAAATATTTTCGAAACTTTTATGTAGAAAAATTATAGGTTTTTCTCATTAATTATTTATAGTTTCCTTCTTAATTTTCTTTTCTTTTATTTTATTTTATTTTAATTTTCTCGTAAAGTCATTAATTTTCAGTCATAATTAACGACTGAAACAATGTCTATCATTAAAAATATAATATTTTAGCCTCGTACACAATACCTTCACCTTCTTTTTCTATTTTTTCCGTTTTTTTTTTTTAATAAAAACGTAAATTTGCCTGTGTTAAGTTTTTGTTTTTATTTTATTGTGCGTCTTTACGTTTCCATTAAAGTTCATTCAATTAAGCCCCGGTTTGGGGCCTTAAAAGCCAAGCAGCGCATGGACTTTAATTGTACAGGTGGTATATTGTTTTATGGTCTTGTGCACATTTGTTGTTACAATTACAACAAAAAACAAACAAAAGTGTAAATGTAGCAGTAGTAGTAGTAATAGATACAATAATACAAGTATTAGTAACATGCAATACAGCCACATGTATATACGCATTTTAAGCCTACGCTTTAGACGTAGGGGATTATAAAGTCATTCAAAGTCAAATGTGTGGAGATTTGTAACGTTTTATATCGAATATTTCCAATGAGATCGTTAAGAGTATACATTTAGTGTCAAATCTAAAATAATTAAAATCTTGTTTAGATTAAAACTATGTACGAGTATGTACCATAATAAGGCAGAACTAGCTGTATTACATTAGGGGATCCTGAACCCCCTTCTCATAACTGCTTCTAACGTGAAAAAGATTTGACCACTCTTCTTGCTTTTGTTTGTTATTGTCCTTGATGAAATACTGATCGAATTAACAGTCCATAAAATAATAAATTGAAGGATTTGCCCGCACATTGAAGTTTAAAATTATAAGAGACGAGTCATATGTAGTACGCCTACCGATATCCAAGCTAAGATAAACCAGTTGATCAGTTTGACCAAAGAGTAGGCTTGGCTGTGAACTCTGGAATACGATTGAACAGATGCAGAGGCTTCTTCATATAGATCGAAGCCTAACAATCAAGTATTCAAACAGTTTTTGCTATATTGGTGGTATAGTTCCATCAATCAGAGGGGAGAAGATATCAACAACAGATAAATATTACATTCTGAATATCTGAATATCCTTGCATGGTGAAAGGCCCAATGACCAAAGTTCCTCACCATTAACTTACTGCTATACAACAACTCTTTCACAAAGAGGGCTTGGTGTCGAGGCTAGGGCAGACGAGTAAATCAACAAGCAAACTTATAGAATTTAGTGAGAAGAGCAGACAGAGAGACAGTTCAAAAATTGTCAATGTATTCTTAAAGGTAGACTGTTTGGTATGTTTTGCCATTAAGCGTCATCTTTTAACCATGTTTCCTTAAGAATGAACCCCTTGAGAAGCAAGGATCATGTTTTGGTCTTACTAGAAGGATAAAGTTTCGAGTGTACAGGGAGGGATACAGCCATAATTATACATAATACTAATATTGCGGCCGAAATTCCGGAAAAAAAATGTTTCAAAACTAGAGCCAACAGATGGGGGCCAGCTACGGCTTTAAAAACTTAGAATAGATTTGGAATCCATTAATTGCCAAGGGAGATGAGAAAAAGTAGATATTTTTTTTAAATATGTATTCTTGAAATACTTTTTCATAAATATAAAGTTGGCAACCCTATTATCCCAATACCTGCTACAGTATAGAGCTCCCTCCTTCCTTTGCAGAATAAACTGTTGTAATGACTCTGAAATAATACGAAGACGATGATGGCCAGACTTAAATATGTATGTATATAGGGTATCCCAATATTTACTAATACTTGCAATATCTACTAAGAGTATAAACTTTTGTTAACATTGCTATTTGAAAGTGAATATATAGGAAGACAAAGTATATACATATGTATGTGTTGTAACGCTTTTTATTCTCGTAACTGGAAGTGCAATTTTTATTATTTTTTTTTCGTCTTTTTGTTCATGTGCTCTTAACCAAAATAAATATTTGGTAAAAAGATACCAACAAGAACAACAATGAGAGCAAGACTACAAATAAGAATATGCATAAAATGAACTCAAAAAATGGAAAAAAAACTGAACTGAAAAAGTAAAAATAGTATATCAAGGTTAAAAGACAACATTCTCTAAACCATAATGAAAAAAATTGTTGAATTTAAACAAAATTTATCAAAAAGAAAAACGAAAATTTAAATTTAAACATGTAATAAAAAACCATTAACGGTTTTAAATTTAAATATTAATTACTTGAAGAAGAAAAAAATACACAAAAAGCAAAAACATGTTTCAAGTTCATTTAAAATTCCACAGAATGAGTAAATGAGTGAGTGACTGACTGATGTTTGGAATTACTTTCTTATACACAATGACAGCAAAAAATCAATGAAATCCATTTGTTTAGTGACACTAATTAAAATACTTTCATACAAATAATTTATTTCCATTTTTTTTATTTCTTTTTGTTTTGTCTTCATTTTGTTTAATTTGTATAATTTTAACATTTTTATTTTAGTTTTTATGTTCAGTTTGCTATAACAACGTTTGATTTGATTTCGTTTTGGCCAAAAGCCAAAACAGTAAAAATTTGCCAGAGTTTCATTCATTGTTTGTAGAAAGATAAACTTATATTTTCTATATCAAAGAAAATCTTTTTTTTATATTAAAAACAAAACAACGAGAAACCAAAAATAATACAAAAAATAAAATAATAAATTAAAGTGAAATAAACTAATGGCTTATAGCACGGAATTTGCCTTTAAGCTGAATAAATACAGTAGAAAGAGTATTTGGATGGCACAGCCCCTGTAAAAATTTTCCAACATTTTTTAATTTAAGGAAATAATATCAAACATTATAAAAATTTTAGACACTATAAAACAAAAGATTACGCTATGATATACGTCTACAACTGGGCACACAATCTTTCAACCAAAACTCAAAAACCTTTGCCTCTTCATGCCGAAAGCCAGTCGCTGACACAGACACAGAAGGTGAATTCTACAGCACCCGCTGAAGTCATTCGAGGGAATTCCAAATTCCAAATGTCTTCGAATAGAGCAGTAGTCACAATGAATGCAATAATCAATCATCTTCTTATCCATATGAGTTCAGAATGCTCAGTCTAACTGATACAATTGGAACTTCTGTATCTGTCTTGTCCAGTTCATCATGAATGCGAATACTGATGATATCCTTATGTCCTGGAAACCATATATTCACCTCAGAAATTTCCAGAATTAAAGGAGCATGAGTGCCAACTGGAAAATACCGCAGTGGTCAGACGACCAAAAGTATAGAAAATTATAAAGAATCATATACTCGATCCGAAAGTGTCTATAGCTTCCCACTATTGAAACAAATTCATAATCCCGGTTAGGCTGGAATACTGCTGGAATATAAAAATAAATGCTGACTGCAACTGAATTGAATGAATTTTCTTTGTTGGAGTCTTAGGTTTCAAAGTCGAATGAATAAAGCGTAAAAAACAGTTTAGGTCGTGGATAAAAAAGCAAAGTCTTGTTAACATGTCTCATTAACATTCTAATAATCAGGAGTCAAAAGCTCAAGAACAAACACCATATCGGATATACACTTGCCATTTCCTTCCTTCTCAATTCCAAACTAATGGTACCATTTAATGCTCCGGTACATACATATATGTATACATAATGATATCATGACTGTGGCTATGGACTTTCAGTCGTTTTCTGCAAAAACATTTCATTCAATGAAACTTAACGTAATTGCCATCATTTTCTAATTACTTAATATCTAAAACAATATCACAATAACAGACCAAAAAGCCAGATGCTTTACTTTCGGGGAACTTCGTTACAATGCTTACTTTTATTAGGCGATATAAATAACACAAAAATATAGTAGTATTTATTGAAAATTTCAGGAATAATTTAAATAAGAGACGTAAAATATATTAAAATCATATTTTTGTTTTCAAAATATAGGTTAGTCTGCCACACCTGATTGACAAACCCTCGATATTATATTTTATCAGAATTAGTTCATGTATAAGGCGCATTTCATTTATTTATTTTTAAATTTTTTAACAATTAAACTTTCTTTTCGATCATTTTGTCTACGTGTGGAATAATCACTAGATTTTCGATCACTTTATTTCCCTCAAAAATACAGTTAGAAGTGTGCCTATATTACAATATCCCGAAATTCTAGGTATTATTGATAAACCACGCTGTTTTGAGGAACAAACAGAACTACAATTACGTCGAAATGTTGTAGGAAATTTCAACAAAAGAAAAATGGTCATGAAAAATGAACATAAAGTAATCGAATGGATCACAAAAAATATAGTATGATTTTGAAAAATAAACTCGAACTTAAAAAACCTGTTTCCATGGAACGTAAAATAAATAATTCTTATAAAACAGTTAAATAATTTTCTCTCTTACAGTACAATGTTTTTTTATTATGCAAAAAGAGTAAAATTTATCACTGGCTTAAGTCATTTAATATTAAGCAACTATCACAACCGGAAACCCTACTAACACATGCTAAATAGAATAAAAGTTTATGCAAGTGTTAGTGGAACACTCTCTTACATACCCATACACACATACCACGCACAGGCAAAATGATGTTCATACGTACTTAACCCCAAAGAAAAACAAGCAAAAACAAAAACAGACAGAAAAAGTTATTAAAAATTGCATAGAAAAAAAGAAAAAATTTAGAACTTATGAATATACAAACAAAAACAGAAATAAAAACTTGGTCAATAACAAATAATTGTACCATAAAATATTATTATATTTCTCAATAGATTCTCGTTTTTCGCACACATTTTGTTTTAAGAAAAAAAAAGGTTAATAACCTTGCAAGGCAACAAATAAGTTTATAATAAATTAGTTAAATGTTATTAAATAAATTACCATTAACTCTACACCAAAAAAAAAGAGAAATTATTTTCATTTATTTTCTTTTAAACATGGCTGCAGCACAGGATATACATATAACAAGTAATGGAGAGAAGAGAGTATGAAAAAACTGAATTTATTTAAAACCGTTTTCTTTATAGTTTTAAAGCAATTGCTTAACAATATTCCGTGTTTTCGGGTTCGTTTCGTTTCGATTTTAATTTTATTTGTTATTATTTTTAGTATTTTTTTTTTTTATTAATTTCTGTTCTTCTTGAATATTATTTTTATTTATTACAGTCCAAATAATTGTAATTTTGCCTTCGTTTTTAACACTTTAACTTGTAAAAATCAACTGATTGGTACTAAGCATGCACCTCTTCAAACACTATATATTTTTTTATGTTCACTTGAAACAACAACAATGTTTGAGAGTCTCTTTGGTTGTTAGTTGTTATTGGTTTGTTTGCTCCCCATATAAAGGTTTTGGCATTTTCAAATGTCTGTGTGTTGTTATGGTAAAATAAAGTAAAAAATCTCTGTCAATATTATTTATCTACTATGTGGTAGAATGAGAAAAGAGAGCGCGAGACAAAGAGTATGAGAGGCCCCCCACTCATAGATTGCCAACACAATGTTTGTGTGATTAATTGTTGTTTATTTTTTTTTTCGGAAAAAATGCAACGTTATGAAAAAAGAAACACAGTTTATTGAATTTGTTATTGTTACCGTTGCTATTGCTATTGCTGCTGCTGTTGTTGTAGTTGTGGTATTTTGTTTTTTGCTTTTTGCTGTTTCTCCTTTTCGATTTCAACGTAACTGGGGGTTGCTTGATATGTGTTTGTACATTATTATGCATTGTGGTATTAAAAAGAAAAACATGAGAGTGTATGCTAATGCATGTGGAACTAACAATGTAAACATTTCATCTACCTTTTGGGGTGGTTGTTTCCATAGAGATGCCGTATTTTTATTAAAATTTTAAGCTTTTTCAAAAAGCAAATGGCAAATGATGAAAATTTTCAATTCAAAAGAAAATTAGTAGTTTATATGCAAATAAAATTCAATTTTAAATAAAAAAAAGTAAAAAATGAATTCAACAGAAAACCAAGAAAACAACCAATAACCTTAACAAGAGATATAGTCTTAAATGTTGGTATTTAAATGTGAGTTCAACGCACATGCCTTTTTTAATTGGTTAACAGGGTAAAGTCCGAAATTTTTCGCATTGGGGCTTACAAAATGCCTAGATTTTGGCAACTAGACATGTCACAGGTTCCGCACAACCAAAATGGAGAACGAGCCCAGCTGGCATCACAATACAATATGTGACCTCGGCTTTTTAAATGGAATTTAAATTACCAAGCAGGACTTGGGCCGCTATTAACCGGTCTATGAAATCATTAGGTTTTAATATAGACTCTATATGAAATTCCAATTGTAAGGGTATTCCAATAAGTTCGAGACTTTTTGCATTTCCAGCATCTTTACTGAAAGGAGAACAATGCTCTTGTCAATCCTCAGTCAGTCAATTGATTCCTGGCAAAATTTCAAAAAGCTACGTTATTTAGTTTGCGTTTATAAACTCTTGGTAGCAGCATATACGTCCTCCAAAAAAGTTCGTGTGGCCGTTATGCATTATTTTTTGCGAAAGCAATCATTTAAACGAGGACTAAGTTTGATAAAAACTATGGAAGCTCTGCTCCAACAATTTCAATGGTAATGAACTGTTTTGAATTTTTGGATGACCAGTTAAGGTCTCTACAGGCCTTATTTGATATTACGGTGATCGTAAGTAAGAGATTGTGAAAATCATAGGTATCTCCCAAAGCTTAATGGTTTGAGAAAACTTTTAGGTAAAACTGGGTTTGTCAGACAATAGAAACAATGTGTATAGATTTCAAAGTGGACTGAATTCTCAAAAAAAAAAAAAAAAACTGTGTTACAAAGTTATTGACATCCTCTCTTTCGTTAAACTCCTTTTTGTCTTCAATTAAACTTCCTTTTGCTGCTTTAAAACTAGGATAAAATAATGTAAGGTATTAAGGAAACGCCTCTATTTGGAATTCTTATAACTTTTTTTAGGAATTCTCAGATTTATCATCAAAACCTGCATTTCTCATCAATCCGTTTAGAGGACGGATTTCTATTTAAAAACGAAACATTGAGATTTGACTGTTTAAGGTTTTAATTTATTTATTCTCTCTCAACCTCCCTTCTTTCTTTCTCTTACTCTGCTTTTATAATTTTTAAATGTCATTTGAGTTGTAAAAGTAATTCCATTTTGTTTCAAAATGATAAAAGAGAATGTTAGTACATTTGGAATGAAACGGTTTTCCATTTTATTACTCCTTACTTTCTCCAACTGTACAAGGACGGATTTGTTTTGCATAAAGTTTGTCGCTCCTTTACGTAACTTCCCTTAATTTATGAACGAAAAAAAGGAGTTATTTAACAAGGGAAGCTATTAAAAAGTAGAACAAGAACATAATTTTGTTTTGATTGTAAAGGAATTTTCGATAGTTTTGAAAGAAAATGGAGTAAATGCATACAACGACTGAGATTTTAAAAAAATTATGTTTTTATTTTTTTAATAACAAGCATTACTTCCGTCAAGAGTTTCTAAAAATCCAAAATTTGAAGTGTATTCAAGAAATAAATATGAAAACTTTGGTTATGGATATTTAGGTAGACAATCGCATCGATCAAAATGCTCTCATGCAATAAGATCGGAATTATTATTGAGCACTGTACGATTTGACATGGCTGCGAATCATGTTCTAGACTGGGGGATGCATCCTAAAATTTGGGCAATACGATTATGAGAGGCATTATAGGGATATAAATTGAAGGCTGTACAATATATCAATTGGCAGCAGTATTATGGCAACAATAGTACGCATATGAGGCCATTGACGAATATGACTGAATAAGGAATCGGTACAACTCGTTCTTTTCATGGCTAAGTCTAAGCCAGTGTAGACTTGAGTACTTTAATAAAAGTCTTTTGCATGCTCTGGAATACCTCAAAAATAGATCTTAGTCAAATCAGGTCAATTTCATCAGTGGTACTAGTTGGTTCAAACGACGATTATGTAGTTTACACTTTACAGCTTTACAGAACGATTTTTCGTTGAATTTTCCCAGGCCTGAATTTTTGGATCTTTCATGGAATTATTATTTATGGGACACAAAGCCTCTAAATGTACTTCAAAAGTTTGCTTCAAAGTTTACGACTTTAATAGTGATTTTGAACTGAAACCGCAAGATATTTAATTTTAAAGTTGCTTGCTTTTTGGCTTTAAAGCATAAGTGACTTGATTTCTGGCCCACAACTCGGAACATTGATTTGCAGCAGTAAATCGGTCTTGAATATACAAAAAAATATATTTTTTAAATTTAATTCTGTTTGCTTTATGACATCGATTTGGCTGCGACACGTGGTCATTTTGAACCAGTAAATAGGCCCTAATAGGTCAAAAGAAATATTTTTTAAACCAAAATGTTTGTAATACAATTTTTAAAACGTTTTTCTAGAATTCTAAGAATTAATAAAAACTTTTACGTCAGCTAGTTTTGAATTACTAAATAGGCCCACAACAAAAAAAAATTATTGAAAATATTTTAAATTTTCATTATTTTTAAAATTGAAATTGGATAATAACGTCATCCAATTATTCCGGATCACTGATATCATCTACAATACGAGTATATTGTAATACTTTCTGACAACCAATTACGAATACTTTGCAGGGATATCTTTTGTTTTGTTTTTGTTTTTCGGTATTTACGTTCTATCTTTAAAAATGTTGTTTTCTTTCTTAAATTATGTACAGCAGAGGGTACTCTTTTTTCTCACCACCACCTCCTTCTACGTATAAGAAACCCAAAAACTTATTCCAAAACAGTACAACAACATGATGAACGTCAACGTCAGCATAAACGTCAGTGCAAATTATGGAAAATTAACAAGACAATTATTGTACGACACGTAAGAAAACACAGGTTTTAAGGGCCATCACTTATGGATTATCATAACGTAACCATACCATAACGATAATAATGTTGAGTGTTTGTTGTTTACCCGTATCAACAGCAACAATAATAATAGCCATATGCTGCGCTGCGTTCTACTTTAAACAACGGCGGTTAGTATAACACAAACGAACATTTGCGAAATGTTTTTCCTGCTTTTTGCAAGGAAAACAAAAAAAAAACGCTGAGAATAATTTATTGTTTTCCGTTTTGTTTTTTTTTTTGCTGTTGTTTTGTTTTAAGGAAAATCAATAGCTTTAAAAGTTTATATAACTTTAATGCGGTCACCGTAGGAATATATGGATTAAATATGAAAAATTAAAAAGGAAAACTTACCATTTTGTTGAATTCTTTTACGAAAGCCGCATTGAATGATTTTGATTCATGACCTGTATTTGTTGTAGCTGCTGCTGTAGAGGTCTTAAGACCATCTCCTTGATCTTTGGCTTTGACCGTATCATGTTGTGTTGGGCTTTTTGACATAACCTTTGCCGAGGAGCATAATTTATCCTTTGGAAAATCCGTTTTGTTATTATCTGTTATAGAAGAATTACTTGTGTTGCCGTTGTTGTTGTTGTTGTTGTTATGATTTAAAATGTTATTTGCTCTACGCAATGAGAGTGACCGTTTCAATGTTCCTGTTGTTTGTGTTGTAGCCGCAGTAGTATAACCGTCTACCGCATCAGATTCCGTTTGTGAGTTATTCAGTGCCAGCTTTCGTCTTGTACTGATTAGGCCACCGGCTGTAGTTGTTGTTTCGTGGGTGCTGTTTTTCCTATTCGCTGTTGTGCATTTTTTCACCATCTCTCCCTCTGCGTTTACCAACGTCTCGTCTACCTTGCCACTGTTGCCATTAGCTGTCGTTGCATTCATTGTTGGTATTTCATTTATTGTCGGTTCCATAATGAGTGGTAAATTTGATTTCGTACCACGCATGCGCAGTGAAGAGGAACGCTTGAAATTATACGATTTCGGATTTGACCAGAGTGTTGCCAAAGGATGTGGTATTTTTGTTCTCGGTCGTCTTAAAACGTATGTTCTCGTTGATGTATTACTAGTCGGGCTAAAGATTTGTTCAATCGCGTTGTTTTTAAACGATTTGTATTTGTTTGTTAAACCGTTGTTGTTGTTGTGGATGTAGTTCTCACTTTGTAGGCTTTTTAGCACAGTTCGATGATCTGTCGCAAAATATGGTGTCGATGCCGTAACCAACGTTGTTGATGACATCATTTTGAATGCCTGCTATTTGGTAACTGCAAAGTAAAGAAAATGGAAAATTAGTCCAAAAAAATAAAAAAGGAGGATTAAATTTATAAACGATTTGGATTGGTAAAGATATTTAATACACTCGATTTTATGGCTGACTAAAAATAGGCTTTTTGTCAGGCGAAATTAAATGAGTTCTACTGACAAATACAGGCATGGTATGCACCGATTCCCTTTAAATATGCTGGTACAAATAAGGGACAGCATGATCCACTTATTTAAGAAAAATATTCTACAGTAGGTTCTGGGAAAAGAGCAAAATATCAATGTTGACTTGCGTGGCCAGGTTTCTGAAAATTGCTGTGGCCGTCAACATGTTAATGAAACTAAAAAAGTGTCGCCGTAGTCATGTAGGTATTGTGTGTTGGCTTATTAGGCATGAGGCCTAGGTTCAAACCCCAGGTTAGACATCTCTAACAAAACGAAATATAAAGAACTATTTCTGCGGTGAGTACCTCTCAGCAGATTTCTGGTAAAAACTCTGGAAGTAAATAAAATTGTCATGAAAAATTTCTCAAAAAATCTGTCATTCGGAATCGAGTTTAAACTTTACTTCCCGCCACTCATGTATAAAATTAACACACACAACATGAGTGGTGTTGAGAAGCTAGGACGTAATCCTGACTGAAGGTTTTTTGTAATGACTAATATACATATGTATGTATGTAAAAAAGAAAGCAAAACTTATAGAAACGTAGTAAATGGGCTTTGTTACAGTCATATATCCTAAAACGAGAAAGGAATATAAAAAAGTAACAGTGATTTCCTGTTAACACGGGCAATTTTAGTGCGGACTTAATACAATACTACTCATTTGCTTATAAGAAGTCAACGCTTTTTTTGAACAATCAATACTCTGGTAAAGGCCTCTTTTCTTGCAGTACTTTGTGTTGGGACAAGAAGAATGGCTTATTAGACGAAAGGCCCGAGTTCGAATCCCAGGTCAGACATCAAAACGAAAATATGAAAATATTTCTTCGGCGACTTCCTCTCAGCAGATTTCTGGCAAAAACTCTGAGAGAAAAAAAATTGAAATGAAAAGCTTCTCAAAAATCTGTCGTTCGGAGTCGACTTTAAACTGTAGGTCCCGCTACTCATGTATAAAATTAACGCACACAACACGAGTGTTGTGAGAAGCTAGGACGTTGTACAATGGGTCAATTCGACCTCCGCGTACTGTACTTGTCACAGTACTTGTACTTGTCTAACCTAACCTAACCTATGGAACAGAGTAAAGAGAAAATAGTGTTTACGGACGTTAGATTTAATGTTGCATGGACACCGTTCCATATACATGCGTATAGTACGGCCGAAGGAAGAATTCACTCTCTCTATAAAAAGTTAAATTCAATACAATCTGCGCTGCAATTAGTGTGTTTCCAGAACACCACTTCCACTTTTTAGCGGCAGCATACTGTATATGTATTTATATCAGTATGTGCATTTAATTGACGGTCAATTGTATAAATTTATCAAAATCATACTCTCACAGCTATGAACGCAGTTAATAATCATTTAAATACGCTTGTCAAAATGCATGAGGCCAGAGATGGTATTATAATGGATTATAATTAAAGGAAAAGAGCTGATAAAACTTAAAGTGATTTCAAAACATTTCCCTTTTTATTTATTTTTTTTTCTTTTTTCTTCTTTATTGAAATTTAAAAGAAAATCTTCCTTAACGTGTATTTCTCACATCGCAGACTGCAAGCAATTTAAAAAATTCACTCTTAATGTTCTTTTCAACGCCAGAGGAAATGAAAAAATTTTACTTTCTTTTCTTCAAATGCAGCCACAGAGCCAGCGCTAAACTAATAGTTGGTTGGCTGACTGGTATTGTTTGAAACTGAAGCATAAAGTTATTAAAAATAATTAAAATTATTAACAAGAAATTATTTACAATTCACTGCACAACAATTTAATTGTTTATTAACAATACAATAACAACAACAATAAAAACAACAAACAAAAAACAAATTAAGTGTGTAACAATTTAAAAATCCGCAAATAATTTAATAAAAAAACAACAAACGCTTGTATTCGAATGGAATTGGATGGGCTTTTCTCTTTTAAATCGGTTTTAAGCTCATAAATCTTTAGCGAAATATTGACTGAAAGAAATAAAAATATGCTGGTTGTTGGTGTTCGTGTTAGAAACATAATGGGCTTTCATTTTTATTTGGCTCCGATACTCTCTTGGTATAACAAACAGTACGACGAGTAATAAATAAATGGAAAAAATTAAAAAAAATAATAAACATGATTGAATTGTTTTATTTAAAAGTGAAATTATTTTAATTTTCAAACAATTTCCCGCATTTAGCGCTCATTTAATAATTATTTTCAAACGAAGTTAAAAGTAGAATGTTATCATTGGTAAATATTGTTTAGATGGTACCCTACACACACCATACTAATAAAATTGTCTCCCTCAGGTAGGTCACACTTCCTTATTGAAAAATATGACAGTTTCTCAAAATTCTGTGGAAATACATAACGATGGCTCGAAGTTAAATGAGAAGATGTGGGGTTGTTTATATGTATATTGAGGACTTGAATACCAGGAACTTCCCTAAGAATAAACTGATATACTCCTAAACCAGACTGTTTTAAAGTGCGTTTCGAACCTCATATTGTTTGATTATTCTAATGTCTCCAGTGTTTAGGTTCCTGGCCATAGAATCATGGCCGAAACGAGCACCACACTGGAAAATCTTATGTGATGCCCAGCATAAGGAAAAAATATTACTCTTTGGCTAAAGTTTCGTGCGTAGAATAGACGATCTGGTCGATAGCTGGGTTTTGTTACCGAAAATCGAAAACTTTTATACAGTACTTGACTGTCCAATTCGCCAGCTGGTGCGTAATACAAAAAAAAAATCGTTCATTAGCCTTATTTCATTAACGTGAATAACCTACGCTTAGTTTAGTTTGGGATCATTATTGCCATCACATTTGTTTATTACTTTGTTTATTTTTCCGTTTTTTTTTTATTTCCCATTTGTTGAAAATTCTGGTTTTAATTATCATTAAATTGTTTGTTGTTGTTGTTTCTTTTACCAAAAATTAGCCAATAATTTTAAACCATAAATAAAAGTGTAAACCGGACGTTATTCGTAAAGTTTATTTTTTTTTTTAATTTAAATGAACCTTAAAAGCCATATAAACTCTTGAAAACAGTTTTAACAACAATTGTGTAATGCCAGCTAAATATGACGTATAAATTCAGGTACTTTTTCCCATTACATGTCGAACTTTACGAACAACAGAGTGTTTTTCAAACGTCACTTTAATTTGTAACATTTTTATGCCAAATTAATTATAATTTTATTATTATTGTTGTTGTTGGTTCATTAGTACGGTAAATAAAATTCAACAAAAGTAAAGTTGGAGGGAGAACTTTAAATGGTTACTAAGTAACCGGTTTAAACGAAATAATAAAACACTAATGAAAACGTTTATATTTGTAGCTAAGGTAACTAATGCAACAATTTCAATTTTTCAAATTAACAATAATAGCAGCGGATGCATGATTATTAGCTAAATAGAGAGCCCTCCCAAATATGTGATTATGATTAAGACTTTTAATGGCGATTGTTTCTTGAATTGTTTTGCTAATGATTATGTCAAGAAGTCAGTGATGCAAGCTGAGTCATTCTGTTCGCGTTTGACAATCATTCATAGCAGACTTCGGTTTGATCCGTGGTGTCGAGGTTAAAGTATTTAGTTGGAAGTCCGACCAGCATGCTTTTTTCGATGTTCCAATATGCTTTTTAATGCCTCTTCAAAAATCTATCCAGGAATCTCCCTGATCTCTGACCCTCCAAAGATGTAATAGTTCCTCAAACTAAATCTAATAAAACAGTCCAAAACATTTTCAGATAAGGGTTTTATTTCTAGTTGGCAACTCTATCATCCTAAAACTTACTATATTACACAATTCTTGTTTAGCTGGGAAATTTTGATTAAGGAAATAACTATAAATCCAGCTTTATGGCGTTTAACAGACTTCTACGTGTTCTAGTTCGCTTCTTTTTCGTGTTCAGTTTAGTCAAGCTGACTAGCATTAATGTATAATGTAGAGGTTTCTGCAGTGTGCCCTTTTCAATTGACATTTTGACTTGTACTTTCTGTATAATTCAGCGTTAGATTCTGCGGTTTAGAAATACCTTGTGCCGCTGTAGTCTAGTAGGTAATGTGATAGCTTATTAGACGCGAAGCCACGGTTCAAATCTTCGGTCAGACATCAAAATGAAATATGAAAAAATATTTCTTAGGCGACTTCCTCTCAGCAGATTTCTGACAAAAATTCTGAGAAATAAAATGGCCATGAAAAGTTTCTCAAAAATCTGTCGTTCGGAGTCGACTTTAAACTGTAGGTCCCGCCACTCAAGTATAAAATTAACACACACAACATGAGTGGTGTTGAGAAGCTAGGCCGTAATCCTGACTGAAGGGAATGGCCAATTATGTATGTATACTACTTTCCATCCACAGTTAATATGCTTAATATGAGAATTTTTGCGCGAAGACCGATGAGATTAGGAATCCCTAAAGTTTTATACGAAAAGTACAATTGTAATGCATAGATTATTTTTGTATGTATAACACATATTCAGTTTGTAATACCCATATTTGTTGATGTGGCATATTTAGTATTGAATTCGTATGGAAAAACTCGTTGTAAGTAATATAATAATTTTATTTTAATATGCATAACAGTGTAAAAATCCATTTAAAAACCGTGGAAATATTTTGTAATTGGGATATTAAATTCTTTTAAATATTTTAAACTGTTATACACGCGTTATAGAATATTATTTCATTCTATTGAATTACATTTGAAATAAAATTTCAGACTTCAATTCATGTTGTTATTATTATTATTAAGAAAAACCACTTAATCGCATATATTTTTAAAAGATAATGTCAGATTATTACATATATCAACTAAGTTCTCATATTTTAATTGAAATATCAAATTAAGCCTATAATAGCACATAAAATACTCATATTGGAGGCTCACTTGATTCATTTTGTGGCTGTCTTTGGTTTGTCTTGGCATCATATATCACAATCACGTCAAAATATTTAAATAAACAATTAAACTTTTAAGTTCCCCTTTCTTTATATTTGCATTTATTAACAATAAATTTAAAAAACGTTTAAAAAAAATATGACAAAAACGAATGACACGTTATAGTTTAGCTCACGTTATAAACTGTCCGTCATTGCTGTGGTTTGTCTATACGAACGAGTATTCTTCTCAGCACTTCTCTTCTTTCCAATATCATTTCGTTTTTAATTTTTTTGTTTTCAATTCGTTTTTATTTTGTTCAGAAAAGGTGTTAATTTATATATATAAAAATTAACAACAAAACACAATACCCATATGTTTGTCTTATCAGTAACAGTAAAAATAACAAAAGCAATAAAAAATAAAATAAAAAAATATTTCGCTCATATTCATTTGGTACTTGAAAATGATAAGAAACCTTTTTAGTACTAAAAAAACGGTAACAAAAAGAGACAATTTGTAGCAATTTTCTAATGAAAAAAATTCACAATAACATTACAATTGATCCAACTCGACTATAGGATAGCCTACATACTATATCACTTATCAACGTGAGTAAAATCAAACCTGTGAAAGTAAGGCCACTGCTCTCTGATTATTTGCATAATAATGTGCCCAATAACATTTGAAAGCAACAAAAACAGCCACTTTACATCTCTAAACGAATAGTGAGAAAGATTTGAGGACTTAGGCCTGCCATTTCGTACTGGCTCTATCGAACCGTGGTGGAGCCTACTTTGGTTTTCGATATCCACTTTTTGGACGGTGTGTATATCAACATCACTGCCGGCTGATAGACAGGCATTCAGCTCTTCTGATACCCAAAGCACTGTGTTCCACATGAAATATAGCAGTAAGTCTCAAGGTAGTTAAATACTGGATAATATAACTCTAGAGTTGTTGAAATACTGGAAAGCCCTATAGACATTTTCAGGTCGACATTTTGGTTTCTTATAACTTTAGGCTGTGGAAAATATATTAATCGTTCTGACATTAGAGTCTTCCATTGTCTGTATAACCACTACAGTGTTTTCTAGGTAGAGATCATGATGCTACAGCAAAGATAGGTTAGGTGACGTCAATACATATAAAAACACTTAAGGTTCCACTTATAATAACATATTAGATCCAATGTGCTATCACTATCCATTTAATTTAAAAGATGACAATACAAATAATTAGAAACTGTCCCCTAATGACATGCGCTAACTCACCGACTCACTTATATACCGGGTTATATCATTTATCCTACACTCAGACAGTCACGTCAGCTTTATCTCAGTATTCTTGTATGGGTTCGCGCTGGACAGTGATACATTAAAGGACAGATGGCCACTTTCCGCCGAAAATAACTCGAAAGGACACCAAGCCAATAGACTTGTCGTTCTATTAGGCAAAGTCCCGTGAATACAAAGGCCAATAAATGCGAGATAAATCAGCTGTTTCGTCCTACTTGGGTTAAGATTCGGCCAGCATTCGAACCAGTCCTCTCTTCTCCAATGTAACGGTGGCCAAGGAGACATCTACGATTACTTACGTCATTTGTCATTACAACTCTTTTTAGCCAGAATTACGATCTAGCTTCTAACTACTTCGAAAGACAGATTTTTGAGAAACTTTTCATGGCAATTTTATTTACTATCAGCGCTTTTACCGAAAGACTACTGAAACGCAGCGGCAAAAGAAATATTTTTTCATATTTCGAAATGTATGAGCACTGTAGACGTTCTGCTCTGCATAAATGCAGTTTCCAGGGACGCAAATAATGGAACACAAACAATTCTGAGAAATAGCCGACATTAATGGACAAGCGTGGTCGTCGATATGACATTCTAAAGGGACTTTATGGAAGACTGAGTGTGCCGCTAAGCAGTCATTTAACCGTCATGAGAATACGAGTGACTTAGTCATGGAAAACACTACAATAATTGGGTAACAATCTTATTATACTCTACCGTTAACTGTATGTACTGTGTTTATCTATTTAGATTGCCTGTTAGAGGTTTAATAATAACAGTTATAACTATTCAAACGCATCATCAATCACATACTTTAAGCAACATTTTTTACTACATTTTTCTGCTGTTATTGCTGATAATTTTATGCAAATATTTCTTACATTTTTTTTCTACAATTCCCTTAAAAAATTTATGAGGCGTTACGTGATTTACAAAACTTGTGTATTAATTTACAAAAAAAAAAATAAAAATTAATTCTGTTTATAACAATATAATTATTACAATAGAGTTATTAAATAAGAAAAAGAGAAATAATTAGCAAAAGAAATAGTAACAGCAACTAATTATTGCAAAAGTTACAATTTTTTTTTTTTGGTGCAATAACGCTGACTGTTGGTTGAATAATTAACAATTGTAAGACCGTATTGTTTGGCAAAAATAAAAAACTTCCCATTCAGTATTATTGCAATTTACCTTTCTTTTTCTGTAATTTATTTTTGTAAAAAAAAACATTTTTTTTAATTTTAATTTTTTTCTTTTGTGAAGATGAATGCATTATATATGTATGTACTGCGGCTTAAACATTTGACTTTTTTCGTTATAAAAGTCATCGATGTAACATCTTGATTTAAAACAAAAAGACAGACAGACAAGCAGACAGACAGACATTCATTCATACATCCAACGCCTACATAATGAGATTTTTCACCTTTCCTTTGTTTTACACTTTTTTTATAACTTTCGAAGTGAATTTTAGTTCTTTTTTTTAATTTTTTTTATTTGCATATTTTGCAAGTATAGTGAGTGGGTCATATGCAAAAAAAATTGTATCTGAGAAATTATTGCCGTTAAAGAAATTATAACAGACTGTATTGTCAGACTCCACCTACAGGCCTGTCTGTCTATCTGTCTGTCTGTCGTTTAATAGTGAAATTTTCATATTCCATGGAAATAAGCTGTCATTAAAGCCACAAAAAAAAACTATTTTTTTTTTGTTTTCTCAAGCTTATGATGGAAAATATGCAAAAATCATCATTATCTTCACATCATTAATGTTTTTATCGGCTAGCTTTAGACTATATTATCTGATTATTATAGCCATACAATCATTAGCAGCGAGTTTCTAATAATTAAAATAATTTATTTGATTTTTTTATTTTTACTTTTAACAAATTTAAAAAAAAAATGTATGAATATTAAATGAGGCTTGAAGAAAATTGTATTTGGAAAACAATCATTTAAAATTTTCAAACTTTCAACCCTAAATGTGTAGATGAATGACTATCCATATTATATCGCATTACTTCTTTCAATTTTTTTTCTTTATTTTTAAACAAAAGTTAAACGACGCTGCACAATTCTTGACCCAATTTTATGTTACATTTCCGCCGCTGTAAACACCTTTTCAATAAAAGATTACTTTATATGCACAAAAACAAAAGAAAAATATAAAACAATAGCAATTGTTTAAAAGCCGTCATGTACAATCTCTTTTCGTTAAGCTATGGGAACACATCAACCAAAAAAAAAAAACAAAAAAAAAAATTGGCGCAATACAGGAAAAATAATGAATTTTTCAAATAAAATTGGGAATCAAATTGAAAACGTCTAAATAACCCCCTTTAAGTATCTGAAACTTTGACATTTACTTTCTATTAAAGTGGTCAGTCAGTCAGGCATTCATTGCTTTTATTTTTCAATTAAAAAGTCAACAAATTTCTAATCTTTGGGTTATATAAGGTTCAAGGTATTCCATATTCATATGCAGCAAAACACAAAGAAATATTTGCTTTCTTAGTCAACATTCAAACTCCTTTTAATAATTAATAAAATTCGTATTCAGACAGATAAGAGAGTTAATCAATGCCCTACTGTCGCGCTAACTTGGCGTTTAGACTTATCTGAGACTGAACTTTAATCACTACTTAGCAATAAATTATGTTCACAGGCTTATTCCCGAATATTGATGACCTTGAAGGTGAAAAAAGAAGGAATTAAATCAACGATTGTAGACTCCGTTATACTATACATAGCATCAATATGAGCATATCGATAAATTCACTGTATGTGACACGTTTATAGAAACTCTGCATTAAAACTGTCCTGCATATACAGTAAAGTGTCCGAAGGAAGATGCCGATAGATATTCACGCGAAAGAGCTTAGCTACCTTTATAATATGAATGGTTCAATAACGTCGAAAAAACCCGAAGACTACTCACAGATTATTAGAAAGTGCCAATAAAGGTGGGCGATATATCACAATTGTAGATGGACATATTTGTGTAGAAATATGGAAATATGTGTTGGAGCTCCCGACACTACCTACATTGACGTAAGCTACCAGATAGTCCTATGTGTCCAAACTTGAAGAAACGAAGCTTTCCAGTACCAAATATTCACCGAAGAATGCATGTATTAAAGAAGTTTTTTTAGTTCCAGTCTAACTGTCAAAACTTAATTACCAAGATCTGTCAGTTGAGTGACAAGTGGAATGTCATCCAATTGTTGCTTAGACGAATTTTGGCACACTCGTCAGAATCGAGGGGAATACAGAGTTCTGCAACAACTGAAGCAGCCGACATTGACAGTTAGTTAGACAAATATTTTAGGAAAACGCAAAGCATATAGAGAGAACTTAACTGTAAAGAAAATAATGTTTAAGCATACTGCTCTAGAAGTCCTCCCGATGTAATACTTAATTAGTGGATCTGGAAGGATCTCTCCGACGTACTTCAGTGGGATTTTAGTGAATGGAAGTCAGCAAGTAATAATTTTTTGCAATTAAACGCCGATAATGGTGTGTATTCGTGTAAAAATTCAAAAAAAAAATTCATTGAGACAGAAGTTGACAACTCGTGCTTTGGTATTGGGAGCTATATATACATAGATCTAACAATAAACCCTAGTTTTCTGTTCTGAACCGACAAGTGAAATTTGATGGCCACTGCATTCTTCCAAACCAAATCTAAGTTTTGGGCTAATAAAGGCGATGTTTTTTTTCGTAACGGTGCACAGTGGTTGCGCCCATATGACAAAAATAAAATTTTTTTTTTCTATATTGGGTTTGTTGCGAACTAACTAGTCGCTAATGTCATCAAATTTCTCTCTTCTGAATTTGTTTTGATAATATCTAACGGTAATTTTTAAATGCAAACGATTAAAGTGCGATTTTATTTAGAAGAAGAAAGTTGACTAAGCGACTGTGAAAACAAAGTGAATATCAAATTGTTAAAATACATTTAATTAAAGTGCCCAATTTAGATAATTAAAATGGAAATTAATGTGAACGGTATTGACATTATTTTTAAGAAATAATAACTTAATAAATTGTGTTATAGTTTTCGTAAAGTACTGATTTTTAAAAAGTGTTTTTATTAACACCGTTTGAAATTCTTTGCAAAAAATAATTAGAGTTTTAGTTAGTTTCCCAATGAAAGCCAATGACAGAATTGGTTTGTAAATATTGATACACATCTATAGTTAAAAATTGTGTTTAATTCAAGTGCAGTTTTTTGCAGGGTTTTTCTATATATTTAATATACTGGCTTAACCTCTGTGTTTATTGTGTTTTTAAAATTTGTTGTGTATCTCGTTTGTTTTAATAATACTGAAATTTTTGTTGTTATTTAGTTTTTTTTTTATTCTACATAATAGAAACATCCCGTCAATACATATTTTCACGAATGAAAATTTTCGAGCTTTGGTGCTCTAAGAAGGGTTCAAATTCGGCGAAATCACAGCAAGTTTACGACGAAGTAATCAAATTAATTAATTTTGAATGCGAAGAAGGTGCGTTTTGTGATTTCTTGAAATGTGTACAATATTTATCTAAAAGAATTGTTGACATTTGGAAAAATAATCACCGCTTAAAATCAGACGTTTTAAAAAATCATTCAGACTGGTTAGCTAAAAAAAAGTTGTTTTTTTTTACTGAAAAACGTTTCTGTGTCACCTAAAGAATAAGTATTAAAAGCGAATAAACGTGGTCGCCCTTCATCTGATTTCTCAAGTTCTTCAAAAAGAACAAAACAACGAAGAGTAGCAAAGTTGGCAGAAACTGATGCGACTGCAGCGGATGCCTTACGTAGTCTATGTTCAGAACCAAAGCAAGCTGGTTCGGAATCAAATACCGCTGAAGTTCTTGCATTATATTTTGATATTTTTTTGAAAACAATAAAGTACTAAATTTAATTTGCAGAAAAACACGTATTTGAAAGATTTCTGGAAAACCGAAAATTTATTCTGAATATTTTATCTGGAAAAAATTTAAAAAATGGGCGGTAGGGGCAAGTGACCGCGCTCATTTTTTTAGAATTTTGTGGTTATTATATCCGAAATGTACTGTGAAAATTTCAGGACTATATCTCTAATATAATTATTTTTGTCGCTCCTTCCCATACAAGTGCAGCCACTGTGCCGTGGTTGGATCGAATGTTAAAAAATGTCAAAATCGGAAACTCTTCTAGTGAACTCTGAATGATACTGTTTAAATTTAATGAAAACGAGTTCCATGATTGACAGACTATGATTCTAGAAATCCAATGTAAGTATAAAGCAAAAGGTACGCAAATTTTAGAGAAACTTGTTTTAAATGTTTCGCCCAACGTCATCTCACGCTACATATACGAGTATATGCACAGAATATAAATTATGAACCTATGTTAAGTGAAGAAATATGTTTCCACAAATGTATGGCTTTTTTTGCTTCTTTTAATATTCACTTTCATTTCGATGCAAAAATATCACAGTATTTTGTAGTTTCATTAA
Source organism: Sarcophaga rosellei (assembly GCA_930367235.1). Classification (NCBI taxonomy): domain Eukaryota; kingdom Metazoa; phylum Arthropoda; class Insecta; order Diptera; family Sarcophagidae; genus Sarcophaga; species Sarcophaga rosellei. The sequence continues at coordinate 36,546,280 of OV884019.1, forward strand.
AAATTCATTTCACATAATTTGGGATTATTTATTTAAACACAGTTTACATTTATAAAACAAGATGAAGAAGAAAAGTTCATATGATTTGTTTATCAAAGATTCCGACAAAATGTATAGTTATCAAAATTTTAGAGTTACGGAGAAGGGTTGATAGTTACATAGTGATTTGTAAAATGATTTATTTTTTTGAGAGCTCTGACTTCAGTAAGTGAAAGTCGTACTATTTTGAATTTCAATTAGGGTCTAAACCAACAACTTGGGAGCCTAGAGTAAGCAGAAGATATCTGCCTCCTATCACAAAGAGGCCTCGAAAGACAAAATGGAAAAATTTGGATAGAGAATACTGAATCGGTGGAAGTCGCATTTTGACCTTGTATTTGGTACACCACCTTGTTCATTATTAAAGTATTCTTCTGTAATATCCAAAAGTGATTCTTGTGCCAAATCTGTGCAAACAGAGCAAAGGTTAAGTAGGTTTGAGGACGTGTATAGCCATAAAGGCAAATACCAGAACTCAATGTGTTCAGTTCAAAAAGGCGAAAAGAAGTGAAGTAAAATACAAACACAGAAAAGAGATTAGTTAAGCAAAAATGAATGCATAATCTTCAGCCAGCTCGGTAAACCTCAGGAAATACGAAATAGAGGCTCCCAACTGACTATAGCCCTTACGGAAATTGCTTTCACAGAAGTTTTATATTTAATACCTAAACGAGTAATAACAAATACAAAAAGCCTATTGATACATAAAATGAATGTAAAATCACTACATTTTAATTATTTTTTAACGCCAACTTCTCAATTTCTTTTAAAGCATGGATAACATACAACATATTTAATTTGATTAGGCGATACGGTACATAATCGTACTCTCAAATCCAATTTCGAAATATTTCATAAACAATCTTTGTGGTATGCCTCACGCAACAACTGCAGCAGCATAAGGTTACCAACCGCCTCAGCTAACCATGCATGTTAAACAGTCCGCTGCTTAACAAACGTTTTACTATATTTAAATTTGGTTTTATTTTACACATAACATTTTTTTATTTTATTTCACAATCAAACGCTAAACGTTAGACTGGATACAAGCAGATCAACAAAATAAAACCGTTTTTGAAAAGAATTAAAATTTTTAAAATTTTGCACTGGTTTCTTACCTTGAATTTCGTTGAAAATTTTTAAATTTAATTTTATTTGACTTAAAATGTTGTTATTGTTGTTATTATTTTCAAAAACAAACTAAAATCCATTAAAAATGGCCTTTGAAAACGAAATAAAAATTATTATTTTTTTAAAAAACCAAAAAACGTCTCCGAATGATAATTTTTCTATTCCTTTTTATACGAAAACACAAACACTAATTAATTTTAAATAAAAAAAAAATGCAAAAATTTAATCAATAAAATTTACTGACAGTTAATTTTGAGTCTCTTGTTTGAAATAAAATAAAAACCCTCTTGCCAGAGAATTCAAAGAGTCAATTGATTTATGCTTTTTCAAACTGTTATAAAGTGTTGTACAGTGATTGATATACACTGAAAATGTCTAACATTTATTATACGCTATAAGGAAAAATAAAATAAAATTTAAAATAGGTTTTTTTGTAATTTTTTTTTTTTTGTATTCAATTCAACACACTTCAGCAAGTAACAAAATGCAACTGAATGTTCGCCGCAATCATTTTTACAATTCAAGCGTTTTATTCGTTAAAAAAAACCAAACAAATGAAACCAACAACAAAAACAACAAATCAGACATATAAAATTGTTAGTAAATACACAAAACCGGCAAAACATTCAAAACAACAACAACAATAACAATATCTAAAACAAGAAGAAGAAACAAAAAAACAGAAAAACGCAACAAGCCAAGCCAAGAAGTAGAAACTTTTTGAAGAAAAAAAAACATAAAACGAACGAACAACTTTAGAAAGAAACTGTCTGTTGAAAATAATGTTATAACACACAGCCAAGGGGGGTGGTGCAGGGATAAGAGGGTTACATTATAAAACAATCATTAACATTTAACAACAATCATTAGCTAAAAAAAAAGATTCGAAATTCTCTTTTTTTTTAACTCAGCTTAGAAATTGTCGCAACAACAACAAATCTATGGAACAACTATTAAAACCAACAAGAATAACAACAAAAATTGTAACAAAAATCATCATTAAAATGTGACTTTTGGTAATTATAACTTAAATACACTTACAGGGTGGTTCATACAGAGGTTTACTTTTTGTGAAAATTACTATGAATCATAAGAAGGCCTCTGAATTGAATAAGCTATGATCTTGAGACAGTGGCTCATACTCTGTAGCATTTTTTCAGCGTATTGAAACACCCAAAAAGATGAGTTTAATTACTCTGACAATTCCTACCGAATATGAACACGTTCTGCAATTTCTAATATTTTGAAAAGTCTCCCCCGTAAAGTCCTTCCGCAGGGCGCATGATACTTTTGACCGGTTCCAGTTTTTCAAATCATTGTGAATTATACACCCAAATTCTTTAATCTGTGACGTCCTGTTCTCATAAAAAAAATCTGCAGATACTTCTCCTTTTTGAATTAATGTTATGAATTGTTTGGTTAGTGTATTAATTGTCCACTCTATTCTCCAAACAAAATAGTTCCGCGGAAAACGATTTGTCGCCAACAACAAAACCGTCTCACAAACAAATCTATTTTTCTCGTCACGATAAATTTAGAAATCTGTGCCGTGTAAAAGTCGTGTCGGTTGCATTTCACTTTAATATTAAGGCATCACCCAGCAACCCTCGCCCATACTGTAAGAGAAACTGAAAATAATTAAAACAAAAACACATACGATTGGTGAACTCTGTCCTTAAATGAAATTTGACTTGGTTGGCTAAATGATGTTAAAAACACGTTAAAAATCCAAAACTTAGAAAACCAAAAACCAGAAGCAGAAGTGAGAGAGAATCACAAGAGTGAATAAAGCAAAATAAAATAAAAAACAACAACAACAACAGCACTTTGTGAAATAAAGTGGTAAATGACCTATAAAACAATTACGAGTATTTCTATCAAAAAAAAAAAACAAAAAAAACAACAACAACTATACAAATAGAATGAAATATTATATAAAAAGTATTTAATTTTTATTATGATACTTTTACATTTTACTGTAAATTTAAATACTGTTTTAAATATTATTTTTAATATTTAATATTTTAATAAGTACGCCATATAACGTCGCTTAAATGACCGTCTCGATACTGTTACGCACGTTTCGGCCAGTATCTCGGCGATTAATTGACCAATAAATAGTCACTAAAAAGTCTAACAGCATCAAAATACCTACTTAATTGGTCATTGCAACCCTTTAGTCAGGATTTCACCCAATCTTCTTGCACCACGTATGCTGTGTGTTAATTTTATTCATGAGTTATAGGACCTGCTGCTTAGCATATTTCGCTTAGTTCAAGATATCTGGGCCAGGACACTACCTAATAGACTACGACGCCTTCATGAATCCATAAAAAAGATACAAAAAATCTTCAGGTTGTATGACTTATTTGGGAACTACCATAGCTTCTTAAATTATATGAAACAATATTACATCTAGGGCTTAGTAACCGGCCTTTTGATGAGACATTGTACAATCTTCGAAGAGCAGAATGACTCTTCGAAACATAAACTAGGTACCTAAGCATTGATGCATCTCATAAGGAAACACATGCGGATGCGTATCAAGTTTTAAACAAGGAGTTATTCAAAGTAGCATCGAACAACATCTAGAAGTTTTTAAGGGCAATAGGATTGTATAGTGTCAGATCAATATAATATATTGTTTGAACGCAGTTCTCTACCACCCCTTCACTACTATAATAATAGATCAAAGATTAATAGTTCATATGTACATATATGCACCCAACATTCCTTAACATTGCTAATAAGCACAATGAATTAAAATTCAATTTTTTTTTGTTTTGCTATTCGTTTCCAATAAATCACACATATTTTCCCTTCACTTAACTTTTAATTATTGTTGTTGCTTTTGTTTTATTGTGCAGTTATTGTGTAGTTTTCGAAATTATAGACAACGCTGATAAGACAAAAAAAAACGAAACAAAACAAAAAAGAACCGCAAAAATAAATACATATACTTTTCAAAAATGTTAATATTACAACAAAAACTACAACAACAAATCAAATAATAATAAGTCTGTCTTTTTCTGAACTCCTCCCACTTCAGGTTGAAAATTATCAGCATGAAAATCGTCTGCCTTTTGAAAAGGAAAATGTTGTGCCAGGCAGTGATTTACAAAAGTTTTCTGTTAAAATTGGCGATAGTTTACTATTGTATTTTACTTTTCTTTATCAATTTACCTTTGGGATATACAACGCAGCAGACTTTTTCTGTCTTGACTTTATGTCGCACCACATCCCAACTCTGCTACTACTCTATTCTCCTCTGCTTAACTCTACACTTCGAATTCTAAATTCAGAACACAAGAAATAAAAATTTGGGAATCGCTGCTAACAATAAACCATTATAGTTGTACCCAATAAGTTTGTGGTAAAATATTTGAATTACTTAAGCATGAACTTTGTTTGCTTCAGTCTAAATTGAGGTTTCGATATCAAAACTTAACTCAAAAAATAAACCGAAAGGGAAAAATTTTTTAAAACCGTTAAAAAAATTCAATGCGAATGACTTTTTTCAAATGCTTTACGCATACATGCGGTTAATAGAAGACATTTTTAATAAATGTGAAAATAAGTTTGCTGTTTAACATTGTTTTTCCAAGCTTTGAAGGTTAAATTCCTTAAAATTTGTAAAGCTGAGTGCAATTTTAGATCCCCTCAATAAATCATCGTTAATGGTGGCTTGAATATTGGATTTTAAAGCTTCAAGCGAGTCTAGTTTATCGATATAAAGCAAGAAATGAACGTAGCCACATGAAAAATAATCCAGTGGAATAAAATCGTAGGAACAATGGGGTTAGTGGACAAGACCACTGATAGAGCGCTGTATATCAAGTAAAGCCGTCTCGTTGGATCCAAATTTCATTGATGTTTAGCGATTAAACAAAAACAGGGACAATAAAAACCAGCCCCACAGTGACGTTTAAAGACCTGTTAGAGTTACATCCATTGCACACGATAGTAGGTAAGATCGGTCCTTTGGATATTATAGGACAATGGGAGATCCAATGCAAAATTCAAAAGGGAACTTCGATAACAAAAGAATCGAATGGTGGACAGATCTATCCTTAACTATTTGATAGGCGTAACCAGTAGACTCTTAAGATATTCTGGAACTCTGAGAACTGCATGCTTTACTTTTAACAGAGGTATCATTTCGTGATGTACAGATATATCAAAAACAGAGCTTGGAAAAAACGAAGAGATGTTTTTGAAGGTAACCTTAAATTACCTGATATTAGTAACCGGTCTTCTGACCAGCACTGTTACCTCAAAGTACACTTGTTCAAAATGGCGATCGTCTTTAACTCTAAAGTAGTTTCTGTAATGATGAGAATGATTCATCAGAACACATTACTACATCTCAGAAGAAGACACCATGTTGCATATCAGGTGCTCGAAAGTAAATTTCCCTTATTGACAAAGAACAGCGCCCTGAAGTTTGTAAAGGTTTGAAGGAGACATTTTAGGGTTACTATGTATAGATTGAGGCGAGTACATTATATCGTATGGTAACAATACTTTACCACCTCTTCACAACAACAATAATAGTAATAACACCATTGTGTTCCCTACCAGAACATAACTAGTCAAATAACTAGTTATTTGACCGTAAAGTGTGACGTATAAACTAGTCACAACTTCCCATCAAGTTATTAAGGGCAATGTGAAAAACTTTACGTAAACATTCGTGTACATGTGATTTTGCTTCTCTTTCTAACATATGAATTTTTTCGACTGTAAAACATATATCTAACCCGCTCACTCTTTCTTTGTTTTTAAGTTACAAATGACTAGTTTACTAGTCACAGTTTACTAGTCAAACTTGTTGACTGTTTACCAGTCATTTAACTAGTTAACTGTGACTAGTCATTTAACTAGTCAACAGTGACTAGTCAAACTTAATGAATAAATTGAAAACGAAAAATTATTATAAAAAAATATTATTTATTTTATAATTAGTAATAATAACAATAATAATAATACTAATAATAATACCCATTGCTGAAATGCTGTGATGATATATAACACAAGAAAGTAGAACAGCAGCCTGAAATTTAAAAAAAGTTAATAATTCAATTGCAACTATTTAAATAAATGGTAATTTTTATTTGTCTTTTTTAAATTCTTTTAACTTACCTGACTTAAAGTCATTATAATGGTAAACACTACTGCTCCAAATACCGAAATGGCATAGAAAATAAGCAATTGGCCAATAGCAGAATAAAATAAAAGAACAAAATAATTTAAAACATTAAATTTTAAGACAAAATGTTGTAAAAATCAAAAACCTACCTCAAATTGTAAAGAATCCATAAATCCTCCTTGTACACTTAAAGATTCCCCCGTAAATATGGTGGCCTTCAAACTATCAGCAGAGCCCATCATGAAGAAAGTCATACCAGTTGAATCATTAGACCGCCAAACTACCATAGGAAGAGTATAGCTTCATGGAAATTTGAACGCTTTGGTAATTTCTGTTAATGTGTACAAACAATTTAAGGCATATTAAAGTTGATGCAGTAAAATAATAATAATACTTACGTCTTTGGTTTCCACTTTTTTTTAATACAAAGAACACAAAATTTGCGTCGTAAGACGCTATAAATTTCTGTTTTCAAAGCCTACTACTATTGAATTTTTGAAATTAATAAATTTACATGTCATTTGACAGTCAACAGCTGTGATGTATTAACAAATACAACTCTGAAGCATAAAAAGTACATGTGTAGTAGTAAGTAAGTTGCATATGTGTTAGTTTCGGTTATTTATTTCTTGTAGGGTTGTGGACTTACTTCACCACCCCTAGACGAAGACTTTATCACACACATACATACCTATGACACTCCTGACTGCTTGGTATGTATAAAGATTCTTTTTCACTTTCTTCAAGTTGTCTTCCTTCTATTAAGAACCACAGCAAGATTCATAACTAATTTGGGCAGCTCTAATTCAACTCCAATCACTGGATGTAATAGACTGTTTTTTCCTTTTTTTTTAATAAAAACGCGCCTAAAACAATTTACTTTTTTTAATTACAGTACGTTTAACATACGTTACAAACAACATGGAATAAGAAACTTAAATTTCATACTAAAAATACAACCCTGTGCAGTGACAGTTTGATATTTTGTATGGGTTTACACAGCGACATGTCATTGTGTTGATTACTTGCACATTTGCAAACTGTCAAAAAACAAAGCGAAACGAAAAGAGGAAAATTCTGCTGTGCTGTGTTTAAATAAGAATAATCATACTTAATTTTGTGAATATTTCATAAAAGTATTAAAAAACAATTCAAATTATTTCAATAACTATTATCGAAAAGGTAAATATCTTCAATAAATTATAAAATGAAACGATATTCTCTAAATTCTTTGCGAATTTCCAGCTATGGATCGCTTATTACGTTTGGGCGGCGCTATGCCACAGGCTCCACCACCAACTGATGCTCCCGTAGTGGATACTGCCGAACAGGTATACATCTCCTCTTTGGCTTTGTTGAAAATGTTAAAACACGGTCGTGCTGGTGTACCCATGGAAGTTATGGGTTTAATGTTGGGCGAATTTGTCGATGATTACACAGTGCTGGTAATTGATGTTTTCGCCATGCCTCAGACTGGTACCGGTGTTTCGGTAGAGGCTGTTGATCCCGTTTTCCAAGCAAAAATGTTGGATATGCTTAAACAGACTGGCAGACCAGAAATGGTTGTAGGTTGGTACCATTCACATCCTGGCTTTGGTTGCTGGTTATCCGGCGTCGATATTAACACTCAACAATCGTTTGAGGCTTTATCCGAAAGGGCTGTAGCTGTGGTGGTAGATCCCATACAGTCCGTTAAGGGTAAAGTAGTCATTGATGCCTTCCGTTTAATCAATCCCAATATGTTGGTCTTGGGCCAGGAGCCCAGACAGACCACCTCTAACTTGGGCCATTTGCAAAAACCCTCCGTACAGGCTTTAATACATGGTTTAAATCGTCATTATTATTCGATAAGCATTAATTATCGTAAAAATGAATTGGAACAGAAAATGCTATTGAATCTGCACAAAAAGTCTTGGAAGGATGGTCTCACTTTGGATGATTACAATGAACATTGTTCAATTAACGAGGATACCGTGCAAGAAATGTTGGAATTGGCCAAGAATTATAATAAGGTGAGTAAATATCTTTTTTTAAATGGATTTTAGAAAAAGTTTCTAATAACCTTGGTTTTATTTGAATTTTCAGGCATTGGAAGATGAAGAAAAAATGACCCCCGAACAATTAGCCATTAAGAATGTGGGCAAACAAGATCCTAAACGTCATTTGGAAGAGAAGGTTGATAAAGTCATGCAGAATAATATCGTACAATGTTTAGGTGCTATGTTGGATACTATAGTTTTCAAATAAATTTTTTAGCATTTATTTTTGAGACCTACAAGGTTTTCGTGGATTTTTTTTTCACAAATTTTACTTATTTAAATACAATTTTGTAATAACAACAACAAAGAAAACATGAAACAAATACAAAAGAAGAAAAGCTTACAATATTTAAATGGAATAAAACGAAATATCTTAAAAATTTCCTTATTGCCGCATAGGTTACAATCTAAGGACATATAGATGACACTTGAGCTGAAATAGATTCTGTTTTACAATTTTACAAATATTGCCAATTACTATAACATTTTCGCCTGTAATTGAATCTCTGCTCTTATTGCGAACATTTCTGTGTTTTAATTGATTGTTATTGTTAACGTTTTTTAAACAAACCGTTCCCATAGGCATATTTTATACACAGAGATAGGGAATAATGGCTTATTAAGATTAAAGAAGTAGAAATTAATCAACAAAATTAAAAACGCCAAATTCAATGAAAAACGGCTGTCTTGTCAACACAGGTATTAAACATGAAAAAAAGAAAATGACAATCATCGCTGTCAAATTTTTTAAGAAATACAGAGTAAGAAAGAGAGGGAGATAAAAAGAAAACTTGAAAAAGATTCGGTGTAATTGATTAATAAATTTCTTTTTAACATTTTTTGGTGAAGTTTTTAAACACAAAATAACCAAAAAATGGGGTTTCTTAATGGACGCAGCATATCGCTGGCATTTTTCATATGCATTGCATTGGTTTTAATTGGCAACATCAATGTAGAGGCCGAAAAAGAAATACCGACAACAAAATTTGGACAAAATGTAGGGGGACCCACCATGACTTTTCTTTATTGGTAAATTAATAAAAGCAGGAAAAAAGAATACAAATGATAAGAATTTCTTTAATATGATCTTAAAACATATACTTGCAGTTATTCCTGTGGCTATCGTAAGGCTTTCGAAGATTATGCCAACATACTATCAGAGAAATATCCACAGATTACAGTGACAGGCGGCAATTATGATCCACCCGGCATGAATATGTACTTTTCCAAGTTGATTTTTGCTACTAAAATTCTACTGATTGTTGTGATAGTTTCGTCTTTTGATATATTCGGAGCCATTGGACAGGCCACTCCCAGTTGGTGGCGTCATTTGTTGGACAATAAATTGTATGCCTGCATGATGATATTCTTTGTGGGCAATATGCTAGAGGGTCAGGTGAGTGTTGTGTCTGTTTTTTCTTTCTTTTTAATGATCGCCCTTATCTGTATGTATTTAAGTATATACTTGATAATGATATTAACCCACTAGGGGACGAATAATAACAATTAAGTTAAGAATTAATTTTTTGGGGCATGATTTGAACAAAAACAAGTAGAAAATAAATGTGTAGCAGCGGGATAATACTAAGTAGTAGAATATTATCGTAATGCAGCTGTCAGGCTATTATTTTGCAGTGTAAAGAATTTTGTGTAAACCAAGTTTTTTAGTTTAAAGAAAATAGAAAAAAGTGATTTTGTTTGTTAATATGCATTAATGTTTGACGAAAAAATATTGTTGAAACCAAAGCTTGTCTTGTTCGACATTATTTAGACTTTGCGCCTGGACAATCAACCGTTTAATGAAGGCTTGAAGAGACTGACACAAAATAATTTTGGATGACAGTAAACTGAAGTAGATCGAGAAAGCTAAGGTTTGGAATGAGTCGGTCATATAGTGAGTGGATATTGGAGTATAAAAAAGCTATGTCCCTATGGAACACAGCTCGAGGTTGCGCGAATTTACAATCTAAAACAACCACAAATTGATGGACAAGCAAGAATACTGGCCACTATACTTTCGAAGAAAGAGAGCTGCATTAACCGGACACCAGTATCGAAAAAATCAGCGCTAGTGTGGATTGCACATGTTGAACAGATGTGAAAAGTATCTTCTGGTATCCGGCTAAATGTATTTCAAATACCTTCCTAACCTTAAATAAATGCTTGAGTCTTTGAAAGGAAAATTATTACGTACAGCCAGAGTTACAACAAGTGTTCAATAGATTTGATTATGATTGGTAATGCCCCAAAGTTCAAGAAAATTATATGGAAGTGCTTAAGTCAAATATTTTATCGAACACACTATTTAACAATTACAACCACCACGATAATTGTATCTTGAAATTTTTTAATTTCGTTTTCAGTTGGTTTCTTCTGGCGCCTTTGAAATTTCATTGAATGATGTTCCTGTTTGGTCAAAACTACAAACTGGACGTATACCAGCACCTCAAGAACTATTCCAAATCATCGACAATCAACTACAATTCGGTGATAAAATCCAAGAAAATCCTGAATTCGTTAAATAATAATTAACAAGCTGTAGCGCAACACCTTTTAAAACAATTCAAATGACTTTTCCACTTTAATTACTTACATTTTACTCTTTTTTCGTTTAATTTTAATTCCGTATTGTATTCTATTTAAGGTTTTTTTTTCTCCCTAGTCTCCTTAATTGGGTATTTTATATAATAACGTATGTAAAGTTATTTACTTTCATTATTTCCCATTAGATTGTCTTTATAATAGAAACTCTCAAACACATGTTGTTCCTTGTATTTGTAAACGAAATAAATAAATCCCGTCTTTTGTAAAATAGTTAAAAAAAAACAAATATTAAAATAATAAATTAAGTATAAAGGTTGTGTTTGATTTTAATAATTAATACGTTATGGTTTATCGACAACAGTGTGCTACAGTTTAACAATAAAACAATACTATCTACCGCTCTAATTTTTATTTGTGGTTTTAAATTCGTTCTTCTTAGTGTGTAATTAAAATGGAAATTAATTGCTTATGTTAACAGGGCATTTAGATTTTTATTTTAGTTCTACGAATTATTCTTCAGTAAATTTCTTTCAATTAAAAAGATTGAAATGCAATCAAATCGCACAATCTTTGTGACCAATTGACGTAACAACAGCATGAAATTACTCTTCTTGGAAATTTTTCACGCAGTAAAACCAAAACGGTTGAAATCACGCACTATCCAGTTCATAATCTCCAATTGGGAATTGACAGCAACGGTTCTTCCAAAATATTTTGTATAAAAGTACGATCCAGTGACTCCTCTAGATCATAGTGTGCACGTAGCTGTCTTTTTTTCCGGACGCAATGGCTTTTCCCACAATCACTTCTGGGGTTCAACGTACTGAGAATCGTGTGTCATCGCTAAAGAAAATTTTGTTGGAAACATGTACATTTAATCAACATATCTGTAGCATTGGGAATGGTCAGCTCAAATTTTTACGTATGGATGGACGTGGATATGGATGCAGGTGCAAGCTTAAATAGAAAGTACGGTATGCGTCGTAATAATAAGATTGGAATCTACAAAATCGGATTATCCGCCACTTATTCACTAAGAGAAGCGATATTTTCAATATCAATATATTGCTGATGCGCAGGCCTGCCAAATATCTGTAACGCTTCCAGTTCCTTCAAATTTCTTTATATATTTGACAATTCCTTACACAGTAGGTCGATTATAATGACCATATCAACCCGTTATGCTTGAAAAGTGGCCATGTTTGGTTCAATTAATCTGGACATTATGAACAAGGCATTCAAGGTATGTATGTATATGATGCAGAGACGGATGAAAGGAGGACACAATTCTTCACCTACTGCATATATGCCAAGCTTTTTGTGGCAGAGGAAAGAAATACTCAGTCTTTTAGCATGCAGTTGTATTCATTCACCTTTCAGTGAAATGTAGTGTGAAACTCAGCGATTTTATCGTATATTCGAGATGGTTCCAAGATTAAGGCAAAATGATTAACAATGAAGTTATGCGGGCCTATCTGTTTTTGGGACATCCTATTATATCCACCTAGCTATAGCTGTTGACAGTATGTGACTGCCACAAAGCACCTTCACTTGACACTGTTTACTGCTGTTATTTTTATGCGTGAACGAACTTTTTGGAGTTGACATCTTCGAAATCATTAGGTGAAAAACTGGAGCTTTTATAGCCACATGTAACGAAACTATGCTAATATATGTTTTTGAAAAGTACTTAGTATGGCCAAGGGTAGTGAAGGAAAAAAACAAGGGTCAAGTATAAATTTTTTATAAACATTAAGAATAAAAAATAAACGAATTCATAAAAAACAATTAAGTTTACATGCATTTTATTTTATTGGTTTGAACAAAAATTTCATTTCATAGTACATCGTCATTTAATTTTAAATAGTTATTGTATATCGATTTCTTTTTTATTTTTTAATATTTTTTTATTATTAATTACAAGCTTATACGACTAAAATGACTAGATACCACTCATCTTTTATTATAAATTTTGAATTTAAAATTTTAATTTCCAACATTTACAAATAATTTAAAAACTAAAGAAGTTTGTTTTTATATATGTATGTTTTCTGCCCTCGACATAAAAATAATTTTAATTTTTTAACAGCATTTTAAAACAAACATTTGTTGGGAAAACAAACTTTTGTTTTATAAAGCTTTTAAGCAGCCATAATATGGTTTTTGTTTTAACTTTTATAACTGGCAGCTGGATTTTGTTTTTTTTATTTTATTTTAATTTTACAAGTATAAAAATAATTATTCATTTATTAAATGAAATAGAATTTTAATGTTAATAAAATATATGAAATAAAAAAAATAGTGTTAAAAACAATTTTTCTATATACATACTTGTAATTTCAATTAAAAATAAGCAAAATTAAAACAATAAAATTTTTAAATTTAAAAAATTTCTAACAAAATATAACAAAAAATAAGAAATTAGAATATACGTATCACAATATTGCACCAAACTGGCCTGTCTTTTTTTTGCTAACAATTACGCATTAAAAGTTAATTATTAATTAAAAAATAATTAAAAAAATATTATTTAACTAGAGTTGTTTGCCTTAGTTTTTGTTGTAAAATGACTAGAATTTAAATACAAATAAAAAGAAAAATATTTAACCTATTCATAGTATATAAAATAAATATATAGTGTGGAAAAAAATAATAGGGAGATGTTAAATTAAATACTCTTTAGGGGCGAAAACTTAAAACATCAGAACTTTTGGATAAACTTTAAACACGGTGTTCAAAACCGTAGTTTGGTTTGAATACCACGGGTACGAAATATGTCTACCGGACCCATACAGTGGCTTCCTAACAAGTACTGCCACTGATCATTGCGTATGTGACTCTATGATGATGTTTTGTCCATCTGGGTCGTGCGTCACGCATAAACAACCTCATTTTTGAACAAGAAGCTAGATTCGTTGGCAATGCCAGGCATCTTATTTTATTCCTTTTCGTTCTTTAAGCAACTTGCACAATAATAGTCTTTAAACAGGGGTTACCAGCGAGATACAATACATTCGTTATATGTGTGTAACTAGGCTATTGGAGGGAGCTTTTTGGAATTCCAGACATTGTATATCTGATGAAAAATACACCTAGCACTGATAATTTGTCGATGGGATGCGATTGTACGCGCAAACCGATGTTTGTAACTGCTGAAAGGGGATCGTAAATTTTGCATGTGTTCCTGCCTGTACATATGCTAGAAGAATAATGTCATTGTAATCGAGTTCTTCAAGGCGTTGATTTTTTTTTTATTAATTTATTTTTATTAAATATTGTGTCCAGTAAATTGGCGAATGGTATGGGCGGTAGCATGCAGTCTTGTTTAACTCTGGTTAGAGCATTAAAGGCATGGACTGCCGCTATGAATATTTTTTCTTTGCAGACTTTCGAATATTTTTCTTGAGTAATTTGGAATTATTTATCCTGTTTAAAAGTTCTTGGAGCCATTTCTTGGGAGTTGTATGAAGCAACGATTACAAAAAGCATTTGAAATTAAAGAAAATTCAATAAAATATTGTAATAATTTAGGAATATTAAGCTTATGATCTAAGAAAACATTAAAAATTTGTGGATGTATGTACCTATTATTTTTTCCAACACTGTACATATACATACATACGTACACAATGGGGTTAATAAAAATAAATTATTTTTTAAAAAAGAAACCGTTACTTGTTGTACAGAAGGCTTTATGTTAAAAAAAATCGAAGTCTATTACAGTAAACTGAGTCACAAATTGAAAATTTTAGTAATATGAAGCAGTTTAAATTTTAGTAAAGAACAAAGCATAGGACTTTTCATTTAATCTGCTATTTTTTTTAAATATAATTTTGTTTTTGTATATTGTTTAGCACAAGATAAATTAAAATCAAGCAGTATGAAAATAGTTTTTATTTTTTCTTGTTTTTTTTCTGTACTTTATTGCAGCTAAAATGGCACTGCAAGCTTCACGGTTTTTTTTTTTTTATTATTTCAAACGTTATGAAATATTAATTTAATTTAGTAAGTTTGTATGTTTGTTAAACAAAAAAAAAAAAAAAAATAATAATTCAGAATTATAGATTCTTAATTTATATTTATAAAAAGAAACAATAAATTTTTTTTAACAATTCTTCGAACTATTATTTACTCACATGCATTTAGTATATGTAACTGCGTTTGTATGTATTAATATTTGGACTAGAATTTCTTTTATGCTATTATTATTACCTATTTTTAGTGTTTTGTTAGCTTTTAACATCTCCTTTTTAAAATTCATAGAGCATATCATAGTTATCCACTTGTCTCAGGGGCGCATTATCATTGAAGGCTTCACTTAAGTAATTCGTTATTATCGAAGGTAATTTTAGTTTTAACAGATCTTGACGTGACTTAATATGCTTCATAACTTCGGCACGGCAACGATCTTGCAAATGTCCAATATCACTGCGCGTATTATTTAAAGTCATTTCTGTTTTAGCAGCAGTTGAGCAAACAATCGGATATAGGGGTTCTTTTACCTGTAAAAGATTAAATATAACAAATATTAGTTAGCAATTGTTTGTATACTTCGGGGTTAAGTTATCAAATTTGAATCTTATATCCAAGAGTTCATTTTAGTAATCTGATAGAAGTTATAATAAGACACTGAACCGTGGCTGGAATACCTCACAATGATTTCTATAAAAACTGTAGCGACAAGGAAGAGGAGAAGACCACGACACATAGGTCATTTGATTTCTATAAAAACTTTGGTTAAAAGCAAGAAGGATAGACCAGGATATATCTTCACGAACATTGTCCAGAGCGAAGGGCACTTGGATACTCGGAATTTGTTGCCAGAAGATGTCTAACTAAGGTTGATTTGGATATAAAACTGTCAGAATGGTAGTGGAGAAATGCCCGCCAGGAGTTATAGATAAATAGCGGATTAAGTACTATTGGTATTACAAAGCATTGGTACTACAAAATTCGCGTATACATACATACATATTAATTCTGGCATACACATATACATCAGCCAAGAGTTTTTATTAGCCAACTGTTATTGTTTGAACTTACCTTATCCAGTCCTTGAAATGCTACTCCTAAGCATTTACCATCCTTATAATACGTCAACGTACCCTCTATACCATTGAATAGAATGCCAACAACAGTGGCTTGATTCTCTTTAAATCGATCAGTGTACAGTAGAGCCACACCTTTATGCCATAAAACGCCCTTATGCGATAAGCCCCAGCCGTATTCATTCTCGCCCAGAATGTTACAAAATAAATTGGCATGCAAACGTGCCTTGCGAGTGCCAATGCCAAACATTATACTGGTGCCAAAGATTCTTTGCGATACATGTAGCTCCCAATAGAATATACCATTATTGAGTGGTCGTTTACCGCGTACACCAGCGGTACCTTTGCTCCAGTTGGGATGGAAATGAACGGTACGATCACAGTTGCCACTTAGTACCACCTCTTTAGAGCGATGGTGCCGACTCCAAGTCCAATTATCATCACAACCATGTTCTAGGGGTATAATTAATTTTTTATTGTTATTCAGACGTTTTGTTGTTGTTGCTGTTAGTGTTGTATTATTCGTTCGATTCGAACGCTTTCTCTGACGAGGTGAAGTATTTGGCGAGGTTGTTCTACTGCTGCTGCTGCTGCTGCTACTACTGCTACTGCTGCCACTGCCACTGCTGCTGCTATCACTTGATGTCATTTTTGTTGTCCTGTGTAGTTTTTTTTTATGCAATATTTGTTTTTTTTCAATTCAATATTTTCTCGTTAATGGCTTAAATGTTCTCATTTATCGTTTCTGTTTTTTTATGTTTCTTTCTTACTATGTATTGTTTTTCATGCGGAATTTTCTTTTCAATTTTTGTAGCAATTTCCTAAGTGTCCTCGTTATCTAAAAGATTGTGTTTTTCTTTGTAAAATATTCATAAGCATTGTTTCGCTTCTATTGATTTCCAAGTGCAGCAATTGTTTTCTCAAGTGGTTTTTTGGATTGGTTTTGTTTTTAAGGATCTGAAAAGAAATACAAACAAAATTTGTTAGCAAAGATAGCAGATCTGAGGATATATTTGAAGGAGTTATTAAAAGTTGATTTTGAGATATAGATTGGAATGAGGTATATACCTACATACATACACAATTGGCCATTACAACCCTTCAGTCAGGATTACGGCCTAGCTTCTCACACCACTCATGTTGTGTGCCTAATTGTATACTTGAGTGGCGGGACCTACAGTTTAACGTCGACTCCGAACGACAGATTTTTGAGATACTTTTTCATGGCAGGTTTATTTACTCTCAGAGTTTTTGCCAGAAATCTTCTGAGAGGAAGTCGTCGAAGAAATATTTTTTTTCATATTTCGTTTTTTGATGTCTGGGCTTTACGTCTGATAAGCGAACACACTACCTACTAGACTACGGCGACTATGTATATATGTACCTAGGGAAAGAAAAATCAGAAGCAAGTATTACAAAGACCTTCAAAGACTGGTGACCTTCATTCCCAAGTCAGGAAATAATTATGCACCACATGATCATCACTACAGCACACTTATTGCTGCAAGAAAGCTACAGGCCTAATACAACCCCATTCTATGGAAGATGATTTTAAATAAACTCTACTTTGCGAGAGAAGATATAATGAACCCATTTGTATAGGGGTCCGGGAATCCTTCTTTTTAACCTCACATCTTTGTAATCTTTGGGTATATACAACTGACGGCTGGAAAACCACAGAAGCTGTAGTGACGAAGAATGAGAGAATACCACAGAACGTCTTCGTTGCCATGGTCCGGCATTTGGGAAGCTGAGACTAAAGGTTCTTGGGCACATAAGATTTACTGACAGAGCATGTCTAACCAAAAAGATTTGGCTAAAATTCCGATCTTCATTTAGCTATTGGAATCGTTGAAAAATGCTAAACAGGAGTTGCAGTTGAATGACGGAATATAAGACGACATGGAAAGCGTTATGGAAGTAAGTCATAAACTAAATTTTACTTTAACTGAACATTCTAAAAAAAAAGGACTACAAGTTTAGAATGATAATTATCAAAAGTGCAGGCAGGAGACAGACATTTATACAGACATACTAAAAGTTTTCTTTTTAGAATTTTAGTTTATTTATCCATGATGACTTACCTAGCTACAAGCGGGAGCAATCCTACAAATAGGTTGTTGATAGTGCCGTATATTCACATGACATGAAACTATTGTATGACATAGTCTTTGGTATGATGGGTGAGGGTGTATTGCGTGTAGATTCGCAACAGGTTT
Organism: Sarcophaga rosellei; assembly: GCA_930367235.1. Lineage (NCBI taxonomy): Eukaryota > Metazoa > Arthropoda > Insecta > Diptera > Sarcophagidae > Sarcophaga > Sarcophaga rosellei. The sequence goes on from OV884019.1 coordinate 36,564,449, forward strand.
CAAAACTATAGGTTGTCTCAACCACAGATGCAGCAGGCGAGGGTAAATCTATATCGATGTATTCATGAGAATGATTATTTTCTTCACTTCCTAAGGTAGCGGCGGTACAGGCATCTGAAGCATCTGAAATGGTTTGATAACCGGAATCATTGACAACAAATGATGAATTTATGCTATTGGTACGTAAGGTGGGTATTGAAGACGACGGCTGGGAGGTGGTTAAATTGCTATAACTACTGTTCTCATGTAAAATGTTTGAAGTTTTCGCTGTTTTAAGTTGTTGTTGCTGCTGTTGTATATTCTGTTTAAGTTCACGCTTGATTTTACGCAATTGACGATATTCCTTGGAACGATTAGTGTCCCTGTTGATCACACCGGATAGCGGACACCAAAATTTCTGTTGTCTTTGTTGCTTTTGTATATGCAGCTCTTGCAAGTGAAAATGATGACGACAATAACCCTGCGGGGTATTGGCACAAAAACGGCAACCCTCACTTTCGCCTAAAGCGTTTGTTGTTACCGAAGATGAGCTGGCGTAACGTCGTTTCTTGGTTTTTTTCGCTTGACGATATTCGTCCAATTGGAATTTGGAGCCTTTAGCCTCAGCAGCTTCCTTTAGAAGGCGTACATTTTTCGGATTTATCCATCGGTCGTGTATGTGCAGAACTAAACGTTGACAGAAGAGACAGATTGATTTGAAAAATAATAACAGAACGATAATCATTCAGCTGTAATTCACAGAATTTTTTGTTCCGTTTTTCGTTTTTCTTTGGCTCTATAATAGAGAGATATTTTGATTTTTTCTTCCCTTTTTTTCTTTTGTCCCACTTTCAGCTCCCTTTCTTTGAAATAGGGAAGGGGTTGTTGTGGTTCACGTATTTGATGTTTTTTTTTGTTTCTTTTTTTTTTTTTAACACGAATATGTAAGTAAGTAAATAAGTACGTAAGTGTCGTTATATAGTGGTATATAACTGTTTAACTTTTCTTTTCTGTGTTCCGCTTTTGATTTTTCAATATTTATGCTGCTTCTTTACTCTCTTCCGTTTTTTTTTTTGTGAGTGTGAAAATATTTGCAACTCTTCTCAAATTCTAATTGGATTTTCAATTTCACCGTTTAATTAATTAAATATTGTGTCATGTTTAAAATTTTATGTAAATTTTGTATATAAAATAATTTAAATAAAATATAAACACTTTTAACCCAAAAAAAAAAATTATTGTAAAATACGATATAAATCCGTCTTGTGTATTACCAAACCAAAGTAAACCAAACGTCGTCTGGTTGTAATTTACGTCTGGTTTTCTCTATTCCAATTTGACTTCTGTTGAGACGAAGGGCAAACACCTCGTTTGCCACTTGATATGCATACATTCCATTCATTTGTTTTGCACAACCCATATCCGTATCTACCCTTATTATCGTCTACTATAACTACAACAACAGCAACACTAAAAACAAATCAAAAATGTTATGTTATCGCTGTTATCGTTTTCAATTTCCACCCCCATATGTTTAGTTTCCTTTGGCTATGCTTTTATTGTTAAGTTCCTCGCACTCTCTTTCTCTCTCTCTCTCTTTGTTATTCTTTTCGGTTTTATTTTAATATTTATTCTTTCATTAACAAAACTCATTATTATAACCGGCTTTTACTTTATGTTTCTCCTCGTTTCCATTTCTATTCACCAATTAAGATTTGAGTTTGTTTGCATGGGATACCATCCCTTTCAAATTTGAGCTAGGTATACATACGACTCTCAATATATTGTTCGTTTAAACGATTAATTTTAAAATGTTTATAAATATGTTTCTATAAGAATTACCATCAATTCTAGAACAGAATACGACCGACCATAACTTCAGCAGTGCTGTCAGTAAACGGCATTCACTTCTTTCCGTTACAACTGTTTCTCACTTTATTGTTTACGAACACTATTGCAGTCTTTTTTTATTTCTCATGCTCTTAGTCATGAACATTGTAAGGTTTTGTTTACAAAATTCTTTTAAATTTATATGAAAGTCTGGTAACATCATTTAGACACTGTAAGGAACTCATTTACACGATAAGTGTTTCTTCTGTACGTAAAGTCAGAGAGAAAGTATTGCAGAATTCAATCCGTATTGTTAAAATGTGTGAATTTTTTTGCGTTTACACGATTCGCAAAATTGCAAAACAAAGGAAATGAAACTTCGCTGTTGTCTGTAAGGTAGTGAGTTGGTTTATTCGTTATTCGATTTCGTGGTTCAAATCCCAGCTCAGACGTTTTAAACAAAACGAAATACGAAAAACATATTTTTATGCGACTTTCTTAAAAGTTCACAAATAACATGATAAGTTTCCTAAAAATCTGTCAATCGTATCTTCTCCTGGATAAAAATTAACTCAGACAATATGGGTAGTGTGAGAAGCTAGATCGTAATCCTGACTAAAGGCTTAGCAATAAATGGGAATGTGATAAGAATTACTTTATAAATTTAAATTTATTTCATTTTATTTAAAAGTTTTTAAATTATATTTTTTTCTGTTGTACTTAAACAATGTAGGTATGTATGTATGTATATGTTGTTTGATTTTAATTAAATTAAACAATAGATTGTTCGTTTTCTTTCTATTTATTTGTTTGTTTTTTTTTATTGTATTTTATTTACAACAATTTTTAGGGAAAGTATAAAAACCAAAGGAAACGATTAAAATAAAAAATAAAAATTAAGGAGTACATAATTATTATCAATTTTTATTCTCTTCAATATCCTTAATTATTAAAGTTTGGTTGTTTGATTTTATTTGCTTTTAGTTTCTTTTGTTAATTTCATTTAAGATTTAAGTTTTCTTTTTATTTTTATTTTTTTTTTTATCATAATATTAGTTTTGTGTTTACATATTTATGTATGTATGTGTGTAGTTTAATATTAAAAAAAAGAATAAACAAAACAAAAAATAAAACAAAAATTATTTAATTAGTATTTATAAAAGATGGCACACTCAAAGAATAATGGCAGATTTGTTTCGTTACAACTTAAAATTACAATTACAAGGAAAATTATTACATTTTGATTATTAAAGATTTGTTTTTGTTATCTGATGAATTTACAGCTACTTAGATTACATAGATTTAGATTTAAAATGTTTAGCAAAGTATAAAAGAAGACACATTTTATTGTATTTGAAATTTTATCTAAAATCTAGGGAGCGGTAGTATCTGCTCTGGGATACCGATAGCGATTGACACGACCATAACCATGTGTGCCGGGCATGGGTCTTCTGTTGTAATTGTATGTACGGCGCGGCGCGGTTAGTGGCGGTGGGGCAGCAGCAGTAGGAGCGGGTAGAACGCGTTCATGGCCACGTCTAAATTCACGAGCTGTTGAATCTAAAGCTTGCAAACGTCTAACGAGAGAATCATTACGACGGCGACAAACAGTACATCTGTAATTAGAATAAGAATAGAATGTTAGAATAAGTGATTCTTTGCTTATCTGAAATACACCGAGTTCATCAAGATCAACTTTTTTTGGTTAGGTGGTTTTAATTTTGTCTGTGAAAAATTTCAAAAAATTATCAAACAAAAAAACGTGGACTCTATAGCACGAAATGTGTTTTTGTGCAGCTCTTTGCATATTTCGGAAGAAGTAAGGGTCTATGATGGTGTCAGCGTATCGCTTACTTTTTTTGCTTATAGACAAAGTGGAAAATTTAATTTCACCAGTAAACCCAATTCTTTGATTAAATTTCTCATCTTCGATCAGTCTGATATGAGTCCAAAAATATAATGCACGTGCTGTATTTTAAAGGCATAAAAGCCAGCAACTTTACACAAAATTTCGCCATCGTTGGAGCACAAAGACTCCAGACAAGATTTTCTATTTCCTTATCTTGAGAAGTTATTCACGTGCAAGCCTATCTTGCCATGAAGTCTGCAGACAATACTGATTTCGACAGTCGTAATTTTTTTTGTTTACTAAGAAATCTTTAAAGAAACTAAATGTTGAAAGAGTTTGTACCAACCTGCTGATTTTGCTTGTTTGATCCTTCTTTAAGGTTTGCTGTCTTGGCATTGACCACATTTCGTGTTCCTCAATTACAGCCAACCAGAATGAGAATACAGGATCGTAATAGTTGCAGCGGCCTTGACCGTGGCATTCAATAACCGGTTGGGCACGGAATTCTTCCAGACATGAACCAGGTGAAACAAGATTTTGACCAAAACCTCCGGTGTTATCGGTAGTCGTCTGTCATTGAATTGAAATCGGAATTAGAGTTAGAACAGTGTTTTCTATATTCATTTAATCTTTACTTACCATGTAATAACTGTAACCAGTCCACATTTCTTCCCAATGTTCAGGACATTCGGGAATGCTCATACTTTGACTGTGCAAAGCTATGACTCGAGTGGTAGTTTCACAGACCACACATCTGAAAGAGAAATAATCGATTTTTGTTGTTGTTTGTTTTTGATGAGTTTCTTTATAATTTACCTTGAAATATACTTTTGTATGTCATGTGGTAGTATGGGAGTCATAGCGACATTCATAGGTTCAGCTGTACCAAGCCATAAGCTGTCATCGTTAGTTTGGGCATAGTTGCAGACATTGTTAATGTCACATGTCATATAAGGCATCATGCTGAAGCGCATAATGCAAGAACCGGCTCTACCCAAATCTTGACCAACAGTTCGACTGTTGCCAGTATTGCCGGCAATGGAGTAACCTTCCCAGAGTTTGTTTGTATTGGCGGGGCACTCAGGTACGTAAACGCTTTGCGAATGGCGAGCAAATATAAATCCGCGACTCTTGGGGGGTGGTGGTGGTGGTGCAGGGTCACCAGTAATACCTTTCGGACCTTTAGTACCTGGATGGCCTGCTAAACCTGGTAAACCATCCATACCGCGTTCACCTTTAGGACCATCAGCACCGGCTAAACCCTCAAAACCTTGATCACCGTGGTAACCCTTTAAGCCTTTAGTACCTTGGAAGCCAATTTCACCTTTAATTCCAATATCACCCGGAGCACCTTTGAAACCGTCCAAACCATGTTCACCGCGTTCGCCTTTACGCGCCATATGATAGGGGAATGTTACACCAGGCTCACCAGTAGGACCTTTAAGGCCATCTAAACCATCGCCTCCATGCCAGCCAGCTTCACCGGTAGGACCACGAGAGCCTTTCATACCGGCTGGACCAGTGCGACCTGGACTACCGGGCATACCTAATTCGCCTTTACGACCATCATTACCAGGAGCACCTTGTGGACCGGTATCACCTTTATCACCTTGCAATCCATGTATAACCAGGCCAGGTTCACCATATGCACCTCTTGGACCCATTTCACCCATCATACCTTTTAGACCTGCCATACCATGCAACCCATTGCGTCCCATTGGGCCTGGGTAGCCAACATCGCCTGTGATACCTTTGGTGCCCATGACACTCATACCTATTGCACCTACTTCTCCATTCAAACCGTATTCACCCATATCGCCAGGAGCGCCTTTAGGACCTACAGGTCCGCGACGACCAGAAAGACCATCGTAACCTGCATCACCTTCTTCGCCAGCTTCAGCAAAGTTAGGAGTTATGCCAGGAGCTCCAGGGAAGCCTTTATCTCCACGCTCACCTTTAGCGCCCGCATAACCATCAACACCTGGTATACCAGCTAAACCTAAGTCACCTCGTTCACCTTTACGGCCAGGGAAACCAGGTGCACCAATCAAACCTTGCTTACCCATTGGACCAGTTTCACCTCTAAAACCAACTTCACCTTTTTGACCTCTTTCGGCATAACCTGTCAGAAGTTGACCGGGTCGACCAGGCAAACCTCTGTCACCTTGCTCACCCTGAACGCCAAATGCTCCTGGAAGACCAATGTCACCACGATCACCACGTGGTCCATTATAACCTGCAAAGCCCATTTCACCTCTTTCACCAGTTATACCAGTTGCGCCAATCAAGCCGATTTCACCAACAGCACCTCTTATACCGGGAGCACCTGGTCTGCCTGGGTAACCAGCAACACCTTCATCACCTCGGTCACCAATTTCTCCCGTAAGCCCCATAAGACCATTATCACCAGGCTGACCTTTGAGACCATCTAACCCATCTAAACCTGGTATGCCGGGAGGACCGGTTTCACCTTTTCTACCTGGTGCGCCATCTTTACCAAAAGCCTGATCACCAGCAGCACCTTGAACGCCTTTTACACCGGGCATACCATCAAAACCTCGTGCACCTCTGTAGCCCATTATACCAGATTCACCCTTAATACCACTGCGCGAAGAAAAACCCTTAGGACCTACTGGACCCATAAAACCTTTCTCGCCCATTATTCCTTTACGTCCAAGAATTCCATCATGACCAGGTCGTCCATAAATGCCAATTTCTCCGCTTTTACCTGCCAAAGAGAATCAATTTAGAACACTACAACACAAGAACAGATTCCCATTAACAATTTATGGACTTACCTTTGGGACCGATAGGCCCTAGGGTTCCTCTTGGACCCATATCACCATGACGACCATTTTCACCTTCTTCACCGCGATCACCTTGCTCACCAGTAATACCGAGAACACCTTGCATTCCAATGAGGCCAGGAGCTCCAGTAAAACCTTTATCACCAACGCCACCACGACGACCATCGTAACCGATACTACCCTTAACACCTTGCGGTCCATCGGGACCCGGTGGACCAGTTTCACCCTTTTGACCCTTGTGACCATGCGGTGCTACACGACCGTCACGACCTGGCTCACCAACCAAACCAGGCCTTCCTACTATGGAATCACCGACCATACCTTTGTTACCGGGTAAACCTTGCATACCCCGTGCTCCGTCATCGCCGTTCACACCTTTGACACCCTTAACACCCTTTTTACCAGATGGACCAGGGAAGCCTGGGAATCCAACATCACCAGGAAGACCAAGGGGACCAGGTATGCCATCAGGTCCTCTATCACCAGCCAATAATTTTGGACCAGGACTACCACGCACACCTTTAGAACCTGCACGACCGTCAATGCCAGGTGCGCCATTTCTACCAGGAATACCGGGAGACCCATGCAAGCCAATGTCACCAATAACACCAGGCCAACCTTTGAAACCTAGAGGACCGGCTATACTTTGTCCAGGGAAACCAATATCACCCCTAATACCAGGTAAGCCATCACTGCCATCTTCGCCTTGGGGACCTGGTGGACCAACCTCACCTGGAAAACCTTTGTCACCACGTTCTCCTTTGTTATCGTAAATTCTTCCAGGTGAGGGTTCACCCTTTTCACCTTTGGGGCCAACATCACCATGATCACCCATTGCACCTCTAAAAATATTTCGTAAATTAAGGTTCTCGTAGTAATAATTGTTCTCGTAAATACTTACTTCATGCCATCGTAACCAGGCGCACCAATAAGATATATTTTGGGGGTAGAAGCATCGCGACCAGGTCTGCCATCTTTACCGTTTCTTCCAGGAGCACCATCTCTGCCGGGATAACCAGCATCACCATAATCGCCACGTACACCAGTCTCACCCTTGGCACCCCTCATACCAGGGCGACCTTCGGCACCGCGTTCACCTTTTTGACCTGCCGAACCGCGTTCGCCGAAGTCACCTCTATCTCCTACTTCTGGCTTATCTTGATTACCTACAGTCACAACTTGTCCAGCTCTACCGGGTAAACCATGTTGACCGGTTTCACCGGGAATACCATCCATTCCGGGTACTCCTTTGAAACCCGTACGGCCAGGACGTCCAGGCAAACCCTTAAAACCGCGTTCGCCAGTAATACCTTGAGGACCTCTATCACCGTAAGCTCCGGGGAATCCAGCATCGCCGTGAATACCAGGGATGCCTTTAGGACCAGCAGGACAAAAACCGCAGTCGTCACCTCGAATACCTTTGTCACCGGAAGGACCACGTATTCCAGGAAAACCATCAACACCAGGTTGACCATTGGGACCGGGCATACCATCGGCACCAGAAGGACCAACTTTATCTACACCCAGTCCAGGAACACCTTTTTCACCAGGCAAGCCCAATTCACCGCGATCGCCACGATAACCAGGAAGACCAGGTACACCAGGCTGACCAGCAAATCCCTTTGGTCCAAGTACATTTTTACCAATTTCTCCACGTTCTCCAGCACGGCCAGTAGGACCGGGAACACCAGGAGGCCCCATAGGGCCAGGAGGACCCATGAAACCAAAGTCACCTTCATCTCCTTTGATACTGGCACCACGACGACCAGGCAAACCATCTAAGCCGGGATCACCTGGAGGGCCTGTATGACCACGCTGACCACGACGACCAGGCAGTCCAGGTGTACCAGCCAAACCAGGCGGACCGACTTCACCAATATCGCCTTGAGGACCAATAGGTCCGGGGAACGATATATCTAGGTTCGGATCGTAAATACCTGGAGGACCGGCAGGACCTTGTACACCAGGTATGCCATCGTAGCCATCATCACCAACTTCGCCAGCAGGACCATCTTCACCATCTAAACCGTTATAACCAGGGGCACCTTTAACACCTTTAGCACCGGGTTTGCCAGATTCGCCGGGTTTACCAGGCTTGCCCCGCTCACCAGGCTCGCCTGTATCTCCCCGTACACCAGGTAAACCAGGTCGACCTAATTCACCCTTTTCACCTTGAGCACCTGCTATGCCCCTGTCTCCAGTGAAACCGTGGTCACCCTTGTAACCCTTTGAATACATAGACGGGTTAAATTCGCTTTGTTCACCATCGCCGGGTTCACCTTTGTCGCCTTGTTCGCCTTGTGCTTGCAATTTTATATCGATATATTCGGCCATTTCACCCTTGTAACCCTTAGGACCTCCTTCACCTTTAGGGCCCTCTGCACCGGGAAAACCAGTATCACCTTTGTAGCCCTTCATGCCGGGATAACCTTGTGGACCATCATAACCATCGGGACCACGATCACCGCGATTGCCCTTAGTGCCTTTAGAGTTAATGCCTCCTTCACCAGCATCACCCGTGGCACCAGGAGGACCAGGCTTACCGATCTCACCGCGACCACCATGACGACCAGGCAATCCAGGAACACCCTGTTGACCATTTTTACCGTCACAACCATCTATACCACGAGGACCTTGGGGACCGTCATCACCAAGACGACCCTAAAATAAAAAGATTTCCTTAAGAATTGTTTTATCAAATGGCATAATAACGCAAATACTTACACGAGGGCCAGGCGCTCCAGGTACACCGGGAAAGCCAGAATCACCCTAAAGTTATAACACTGGGATTAAAAACAATCTTTCCTCATTAAATTTGAAAAAATGACAAGTACTTACGCGATGACCTTTTTCACCTGGACCGCCATATTCACCGGAATCACCCCATTCGCCAGGACGACCTGGTGGACCCATTGGACCCAAATCACCGGCAGGACCTTCATAACCTTGAAAACCTGGCAAACCAATATCACCTGGTCTACCCTTTAAACCTTTGCAATCACACACTACGCCGTTACACTTTTCATCGGGTTGCTGAAATTTACCAGAAAAAAAACAATCGAAAATTAAAGTGTGCACTCGTGTGTGTGTGTGTCTATGGGCTTCAATTAAAAAAAAATTTAAGAAAACTTGAATGAGAGAATATGATAGAGTTATTGATAAATTATTGTTGACAAGCGTTTTAATTAAAATCAATAAAATGGCCAGTTGGGTATGAAGTTTGTCTTGTCGTCGTTGGATTGAGTGACAAAGATTTTTTAAAAATTCTTTTTTCGTTCTTTTTGTTCTTAATAAAAAACAGCAGAACAAATTATTTTTATGCCACAATGATTTTGTGTATAAACAAATTGTTTATTTAATTGTTAAGTTTTTTTTTTTTTTTTTTGCTTTTAAATTCCAAAATGACCAAAAAAAAAACAACTTTTAGAGTAGAAATGAAAATGAATGATGCTAAGAAAGCATGGCATACATGTGTACGTACAAACATATATTATATATGTATGAATGTACATATTCAGCAATAATTATTATGACGTCATGGCTTAATGTTTATAAATTAACACTTACAGTGTTATACACAGTTTCACAAAATTCTATTCTAAGATGTGCAGATCATATGTATGTACATATGTAATGTGATGTCGGACTTTGAGTTTCTAAAATGGACTATATAAACATGAAATAAAAATATCAAAATATCAAATAATCAAAAGATTAAATAAAGTTTACAAGTCTATTTAAAAAATAAAGGGGCTTGTCTATGCCATATAGAACACATCCGATCGGAGTCGTTAATCTTTCATTCGCACTGTGTACTACATACGAGTATATGGAACTCTCTTAATGCAAAACTATTTTGTGTCACTTATAACGCAAAGAGATTCAAATCCAACGTCCATGAACACTACTCACTCTTTATTCCCTCCCATAATCTGCATGAGTAGTGGCCTTCCCCTGAGTGTTGGTCGAAGAACTGAAAAAAAGGAAATATTGGCAAAAACAAAACCAAAAACATACTAATTTCCCCCCATCGACACCTTATTCGCTATAGGCAAGAATAGTAGTTGCCAATAAATACTATAGATGCCAAAATAAAGCAACCGGTATAGTGTGACCATTTTTTGTCAGTATTTCTGCTCATTTGTCGAGTTTCGTGTTAAGCTAGATTGAAATTCTGACCAAAGGGACGTAATGACAAATTACCAACTAGCTTCTCACACTACCCACGTGTTATGGGTGTTAATTTCGTCCAGAAGTGGCGAAAGCTAATGTTAAAAAATTGACTTCGAACGAGATATATTTCGTTTTGTTCGAAATGTCTGAGTTGGAGTTTTAAAAACGACCAGCACCCTTACTACTAGACGACGGTGACTCTCAACAGTTAGCGTCTCTTAGTGCTCATTATGGCGTACGTTGAACATTTTTTTTTTTGCACTTTTGTCCATATACATACATACATAACCCTTTGGTCAGGATTCCGGCCTAGCTTCTCACACCACCCATGTTGTGTGCCTTAATTTTTTATACTTGAGTAGCGGGACCTACAGTTTAACGTCGACTCCGAACGACAGATTTTGAGAAACTTTTTCATGGCAGGTTTATTTACTCTCAGAGTTTTTGCCAGAAATCTGCTTGAGAGGAAGTCGCCGAAGAAATATTTTTCTTTTTGTCCATATAAAGTCCATTAAAGTGTGATGATGATTCACAGCGCCGTCTAGAAGCAAAATTTTCCAATTTGTTGCCCGGAAAACCATGAAATGAAAGTTATTCCATAAGGAAAAATTCAATAATTCATTTTTTTTTTTTTTTTGGTATTTATTATCAATGTCTGTAGGTAGCATTAGATCCTGGAAGAACCATTCATTTTTTTGACGCATTGGACCTTTTTTTCCAAAAAATTATCCTGGAAGATCCACTATCGTCACCTTAAAGCACTATGGCCGTATGACAATTGAAGATTATGAACTGTTTAGTACGAGTATCTGCCATTAGCCGTACAACATGTTCGATGACAAGTTTCCAAGAAGAGTAATTTTTCATTTTGGCAACGTCAATTTGCGCCATATGATTTTGCGCCTTTAGATTGCGTTTCATGCGTACATATAATCCAATAAGGTTGGTGCATTTGATAACCAACATTTGTTAAATAAGCGATTATGCGGTCAGAAATTGTCTAAAAAGGATCGATTGAGATTGTGTCTCATACATAATGGCAAGGTTCGAGCATAAAAGAGGAAACGTACGGTTCTATTAAAAAAGATTTTAAAATTAAAAAAAATTTTTGTAACCGAAAGAAAATCAACGTTTATTAGCAGATAATGATCAAAGATGGTGAAAAGATGTTGAGAGGGAAAATGCTTTACAAGGGCCTATATTGCCCTGAAGAATAGAGATTTTCAACGATATCGAATATAAACTGGACTGCTTAGTTGTTTGAGAATGGTTTTTTTATTTTTTATTTCATCTTTATTATACATATCGTATGCGTAAAGGATAAATTGTATTGCATTTCAAGTATGTATGTACCTATATGTAATTTGTTTTATTTTTATTTTTGTTTTTGGTTTTGTTTAAAAAATATTTATGATCTCTATTTCGTTTGGCGCCATATACTATATTATTATTTATTTACGTATACACTTTATCTGTGCTTAAATAAATTTTTAAATTCTGCTATTATTTACCCAAAAAAGTTTTTTAAATTCAAAAATCTTTTTTTTTATTATTATGATGCTGCTGTTCTATGTTCAACTCGCTGAATAATTTTATAACTTTACAGATGAACATTAAATGAATACAAATGTACATACAGTATGTAAATAATATTGTATTTATGAACACTTAGAAAAAGAAAACAAAAAAAAAAACCAACAAAAAAAAAGAACAGTAAACTAACAATTTAACACAATTTTTTATAATACAAGTATTTAAATGCAAACAATTCTTCAACCATCACCAACACCATTATCATCATCATCATCATCATCATCTCATGTACTCAATCGCACTCGTCGAATATCTGGTTGCAAACGGAAATAGTGCAATTAAAGCAGAATTTTTTTTAGTTGATATAGAATTTTATTATTTCTGTTTTTGTTCTTCTTCTTCTTCTTATTAGTTTTACTTATTTTTTCCCCCAACAACCAACAACAGCAAAAAATAATACAATACATACATACGAATGCAATATGCATTGTATTGTGGATATTATTACAGGGGATTTAAAAAATTGTTTTTTTTTTTTTGGTTTGATAGGGAGTATTAAGAAAAAAAAATTTCATATTTTGTGGCGTATTTTTTTAATTTGTAAATACATTTAAAATAACCAACATTTTTTCAGTATAAAACAATTACATGAACATATTTATTTAATCTCATATTTTAATTAAGTCCTCAGTTATATTCCATAAATTTAAACTGATAATTAATTATATATTATAATTATATTTACATAAATATACATACATATGTACATACATAATTGGCCATTACAATCCCTCAGTCAGGATTACGGCCTAGCTTCTCACACCACTCATGTTGTGTGCGTTAATTTTATACGTTAACCATTTAGATGATTTAAAACCGCCAGCGTGACAAACTTTTCTTCTGTTAAATATCCTTCATCTAAAGTGACATTTATTTAATGAAAGGTTTCCCATTTACGATCGTTTTCGAGCATTACATACATATGTATGTAATTGATCAGTACAACCCTTCAGTCAGGATTACGACCTAGTTTCTTATACCACGTATGTATGTTGTGTGTTTTAGTTTTATACATACAATTTAAAGTCGACCCCGAACTATAGAGTTTTTTGAGAAACTTATTCATGGCAGAAATCTGCTGAGAGAAAGTTCGCTGAAGAAATGTTTTTTGATTCCAAGGCTGATTTTACGAATAAAATGTTCTTTAGCGGCGGACTTCAATCCTCACTCAGTAGTTACGTCAACAAACAAAATTATCGCATATGGGACTCGTATCACTTAAAAGTGATTGTGAAAAAGCTTATGCTTTCAGAAAAAGCAAATATTATGGTCTGAAATTATCATTGGGCCTTATTTTTTCGAAAATGACTTTGCAAGAATCAATACCATTAATTAAGATAAGAGGCCAATAGCTACATGATAGCCAACTCTTTTAGGCGGTAATTCAAATTTGTGAACTGGATGGTGTTGGGTTTTAAAAAGATGTAATACAAGCCTACAACAAATTTAGCTTTATTACATGAGAAGTTTCTTGAAAAAGTTATTCCAAATTTTGCCTACCAAGATCATGCGATTTAACGTTGATGGATTTTTCTTCTCGTGCTACATCAAAGTTCGTTTCTCGTTTGCACCACGAAAGGATCGATTGCTGCAACCAATCTAGAAGCGAATGACATTGTATTTCTTTGTTGTTATGTTACCCTTTTTATGGAGCACGGGCCATCATGGTTCATGGATGGATTATATGTGTCACTCAATTTTGTTTTAAATTCATTGAAAATTTTTTCGACTTTGCAGGAGTTTGCGTATGACTGCATTGTAGTGGTAAATGTGAACTGTGAAAAGATGGACTTAAGGTTTGATAACTTCTTTATGTTACGGTTCTTTTCCTAGACAAGCTATCGCAACTATTGAATATTATTGGATAAAGTATATCAATCTAAATGGAGAGATTGTGTTGTAAAATAAAGAAACATTTTTCCTTACATGTCATTTACAATACAATATTTCAAAAGATGATTTAATTTTTTCAAAAGTTCAATTCTAATTTATTTTTAACCAAAAAAAAGTATTTAGAACATATAAACATTTATTGTTGTTGCTTAAACGTAATGAAATAATTTAAACAATCATTTCAAAATGCATTTTCTTTTTAGTGTTTAACACTTAAAACAAAATGCAAACAAAAAATCTTAAATAAAGTAGAACTGAATGCATTCATCATGATATTTTCGCACTCAACATCTGGATAATGTTTATTTGTTATTTCATACATACATACGTACATACATACAATACCACCTAAATGCGTACATAGTATTTAGTATTTCGAAATGCCACAATAAACATGAAGAGCTATTTCATAAAATAATATTTATGCGGGTAATTAATTTATTATTTCTGTGCTTTTAATTTTTTGAAATTTTTAATTTCATTCACATAAATTCAGTTGTTTGTTGTTAAAATTTTATTAGAACTTGGGCCGGCCGGTTCTATTAAGTTTCAGTAATAATGCCAATACATACACTAAACTCAATATGCCAATAAACAGCGTTCAGTTTATGATGGAAAATAGCGGATGCATGGGCTACGATGGTCCTCTTATCGAATGATATGACTGAGGAAGCTGAAAATGAAGATTTGGGAATTGGAACTGGCAGATTCGCGACATTATCCCAAATGATATGAAACAAATTCTATAAGAACTTTTCAGCATAAAGGTAAGTTTAGATAATCTATTCATTTTAGGATTGGTCAGACTAAACGTTTTACCTTATAAACGTTACACACATAGACTGTCAATAATTTCAAATTATTATTACACTATAGCACGAGCGCCTTGCTAACTACAAGCCACGATCTCTCGATCATACATTCGTCATCATTATGGTCTATTGCTTTTGGTAGAAATTCAAGTTTCTTTCATGAATATATTTTTTGCATGGTGCACATCGGCAATACAGAACCAATATTTAGATTTCATGTTCAGTTCTTCTGACTTTTCTCGTAAATTCATCTTCATTTACCTCGCCTAAAATCACGATTTGTCTAGTAGGTAGTATGTTGGCTTATTAGACGTAATGAGACATCTCCAACTAAACAAAATATAAAAAAAAATATTTCTTTGGCGAACTTCATTTCCTCTCAGCAGATTTGTGGCAGAAACCCTGAGAGTAAATAAAAAATTGCCATGAAAAGTTTCTCAAAAAAATCTGTCCTTCGGAGTTAACCTTAAAATGCAGGTCCCTCCAGTTATGTATAAAATTATCACACAACAAGTAGTAATCCTGACAAAAGTGTCGTAATAACCAATTGTATTTATATGTACATATGTAAGTTTAAAGTCGCTGTGTCTAGTCAGCCCAGACATCTCCAATTAAACGAAATATGAAAAATATTTCTTTGGCGCCTGCCTCTCAGTAGATTTCTGGCAAAAACTCTGAGAGTAAATAAACCTGCCATGGAAAAGTTTCTCAAAAGTCTGTAGTTCGGAATAGACTTTTAACTCTATATCCCGCCGCTTATGTGTAAAATTAATACACACACAGTGGTGTAAGAAGGCGAGCTAGAAGCAGAGGCGGCAAAAGAATGAGTTAAGGCAGGCCGAAATTCGATAAACGAGTAGTTAAGTAAGGCCAAATAAGGACTTCGTTTTTCTTTTCAGGATTTCCTCTTAAATTGAAATTAACAGGCAAGGAACCAAAATAAGTTTGGAAAAATCTGGAATCTGCTCTGCTGGCCGCGGTTTGGTGATTTTTTTTTTGCTCGGCTCTGATCCACCGGCAGTACTTGGCCTATCCACCCTATATCGAACTGTATTTCATAGGCATTTTGAATTCCTCAGTATGCACTGGTTGTAATGCAACTTTTTCTTGTGAGAAGCTAGGTTGTAATCCTGACTAAAGGATTGTAATGACCATATGTATGTATGTATGTAAGTTTCTTTCAAAAATAAACTGTTGCAGATACAGAAAGTTTCGCAGATACAGAACCAACATTCAATACTGTTGTAGTTCTTCTCACTTGTCTCGCAAACTCATCTTCAATTACCTCTCCTAAACCTTTGATTTGAAACCATAATATCCACTACTATTTTTTGAATTGCAATAGCATAGTCGTGGTTTAGAAACCTCTCGAAAAGTTTAACACAGAGTATGAATTTTTATTATATTTAAACATTTATTAGAAAAAAAACAATTATCCCTATTATTTCATCCAACACTGTTGTAGTTTTGTAAGTAACTTGAGCTTCCATATTGTATTGATCGAAAAAGGTTTGCATTTTAAAATTTTATTTTTGTTTTTACATTTTTTTTTTTAATGAATGAATGAAACATTTTATTGATAAACTATTAAATGAAGGGTTAATGATTGTAATAGCCTTTAATAATAAAACAAAATACTAATTATTAGTTGTTATGTGCATACATACACTCATACATATATAAAAAATAATGATTTAATCATTAAAGAAATTTTGTAATTTTTTTTTAATTTAATTTAAAATATGGTGATTTCCCCAAATAGAAAGATGACATATTCAAATTATTATTATTAAAAACATAAGAAAATTAAAAAAAAAGAAATAGAAGTATAAAAGAAAAATTAAAATATTTTCAATAAATATTTATTTAAATACTAGCAACACATGTTGA
This sequence comes from Sarcophaga rosellei, assembly GCA_930367235.1. NCBI lineage: Eukaryota > Metazoa > Arthropoda > Insecta > Diptera > Sarcophagidae > Sarcophaga > Sarcophaga rosellei. Next base: position 36,581,275 of record OV884019.1, read on the forward strand.
TAACATGTGCCAACGCGGCATACTCGTACATCTACTACGACATAATAAAAGATCTGAGAAGAAATAACGGGTTATACATTTAGTGCTTTCAAAATTGCCGATCTATTAAGATTGGCAACTGTTAAATGTCTTTCATTTCAAGTGTCAATTATTATTAAGAAGAAGAAGGGTTTGCCGTTTACGAATAAGTATAAATCGTTCAATAATAAAGGAACGCATAAAAATAATAGAAACTCACTACAAAACTATGATTCAAAGGCGGCCACTTTACTAGAATCATAATTATCTTACTGTATAAGTAATTGGCACAATTATAAAGAAATTTGAGGGGACTAGAAGAACTACAGATGTCGTCAAACCTGTGCCTCATTGCAATCTATGCACTGAACTGAAAATAAAGCTTTTGTTAGAGAAAGTCTGGCGGATAATCGGAAATTGTCGAGTTCACGGAGTTTTCAGCCATTGGGTCTCTCAGATAGTTTATTATAACATAATTTTTTTTATTTGAATTTTGCACTTCCCTCCCTGAATTCGCCGTAGTCTAGTAGGTAGTGTGTTGGCTTATTAGACATGCGGGGTCGTTTTAAACCCCAGGTCAGACATCTACAACTAAACGAAATATGAAAAATATTTCTTCGGAGGCTTTCTCTCAGATTTCCGGCAGAAACTCTGAGAGTAAATAAAATGATTACGCCACTCATGTATACAATTAACACACACACAACATAAGTGGTGTTAGAAGCTAGGTTGTAATCTTGACTAAAGGATTGTAATGACCAATTAAGTAACTAAGGAAAGATTTAGTAATGGACGGTAAATGGTTTCTACAATACAATCGCCACTCCACACGATCGATTTTGTCCTTATTGCATGTAAAGCTTCCAAAGTCATGTAATTTAACACAGCTAGACTTTTCTTTGTGAGGTATCAAGTTAGAGAATGTGTCTACAACAATAATTCCCTAATGTTATAGCATTTGAAAACCACAATTCGTCAAGTGGCTGGTGCGATACTGGTCGATATTTAATTTTAAATGATTGACTGCAGCAATCAATCCAGTTGTGGTCATTTATTGACATTGTACTCCGTTAGAATTTTCTTTGTTTAAAAAGTATTTGACAACCACAATTCGTCAAGTAGCTGGCGAGATACCGATCGAAAATCAATTCAAAACAACTGACTACTGCAATCAATTGAGATCGTCTTTCAAACGAACAACGCTTGCAAATCAATGAATTTTATTATCAAAATGCGTGCTCTGTTAAGAAAGTTCATCGCGCGCTTCTTCCATTTTATGGTCAGTTCAATCGACCCACTGAAGCGGCTATTCGGGCTATTGTGACTAAATTTCGCACCAAATTTATATTGTTGGACATTAAACCACCAACACGCCTACGCAGAGTGCGAACTGAAGAAAATATCGCAGCTGTATCGGACAGTGTTAATGATGACCATCAATTATCGATTCGTCGCCGTTCGCAGCAATTGGGCCTCTGTTACTCAACAACGTGGAAAATTTTGCGGAAGGATTTAGGTGTGAAGCCTTTCAAAATACAGCTGGTGCAAGAATTGAAGCCGAACGTCTTACCACAACGCAGAATTTGTGGTGAATGGGCTCTTGGAAAGTTGGCCGAAGATCCACTTCTTTATCGAAAAATTGTGTTCAGCGACGAAGCTCATTTTTGGCTCAATGGATACGTAAATAAGCATTAATTGAGCATCATTTAGTTCCTGGGTGCCATGGTAGTCTAGTGGGTAGTGTGCTATACTATTAGCGTGAAGGTTGTGGGTTCCAGTAGTAGTAGTCGCCGTAGTCTAGTAGGTAGTGTGTTCGCTTATTTGGCGTAAAGCCCGGGTTCGAGCCCCGGGCCAGACATCATAACGCAATATCAAAAACAAATATTTCTTCGGCGACTTCCTCTCTCGACGTTAAACCGTAGGTCCCGCCACTCAAGTATAAAATTAGGGCACGCAACATGAGTGGCGTGAGAAGCTAGGCCGTAATCCTGACTGAACGGTTGTAATGGCCAATTATGTATGTATGTATGTATGTCATTTAGTTGACAAGATCCAAGCGTTATAATGACAGAAAGAGCTTTCATTACTATCCATTGCTTTATGTGTTATTTAAATTTATATTGTAGACCGTTAAATGAATAACCCTTTATATGTTAAACAAAATAAATGATTTTCTAAACGAATTTTTAAATGCTCAAAAATATAACGAAATATGCAAAATTGGCAGTTTCTCTGGCAGTGTCTCCTACATTGTGGTCACATAAAATTATGAATTTACAAATACAATACGTATATGTATGTATAATTTATTTTTTATTTTTGTAATTAAATCTGCATTTTGAATATCTTTTTTTATTTTTGTTCCGTTTAAATTTCCTTTTAAGGTATTTTGTTTTAAAATTTTTGTAAATTATTCTTTTTGCTTCTAAAATACGTTTTAATGGTTTAATAAACTTCAACTACAATGTCTAGCACGTGTTTGTATTTAAATTGTTATTAAAAACACCGAAAACAAAATTTAAAAAAATTATTAAAATATGCAAAATTATTACGAAAAATAAATACAAATGCAAAATAAACAATAACAATAACAATAAAAAAAAGTAACGAATAATAGTAAATAGTATAATAGTTAGTAGTAGGAAAATAGTGACAACAAATCAAGCATTTTATGATCACTTTTCATGCTGATGTCTGTCTGACCAAATCTAATGCATTTTTTTTAATCTTGTATTTGTACTTGAAATTATTGTCAATATCAACAACGTTATGCTTTAGTATTCCTTATTTTATAATATGTACATACATATGTATGTATGGATGTAGTTAAGTATGTATGTATGGATGTGCATCACAGCAACAACAAATGCAACATTATTATACACTCATACATCCATCCACTATAAACCTAAATTAGAAAATTACAATTGTTTCACAACGTTGTTCTATCAAAACTAGAGAAAATAGGCAACCACACCCTATAGCCGATCGAACTGTTGTTCCATTGATCCTGGTTTTTACCAGCACCATTCCATAATGCAATCGACTGGAAGTATTTATTTGCAAGTTATCAAATATCTTTACAGAAAAAATGTTGTAATGTTCGCATCGACACACGTTTATTCCCTCTATTTCGGAACTTGAAATGTATGGCAACAGAGGCCATGCTTACATCACTAAAATTTTCGTTGTGTCTGATGTGAACACTGCCTTTCTATACTTAGTCGTGCTAATATTTATTATCGGATAGCCCTGCTCTTGCCAGTAATGCTCAACACGCCTATACAAGGGGCGGTTACACTGAGGCTGTACTGGGCTTATTGGGAAGAACATTGAGACATTTCTTTAAAAAAAATGACTTATTGGCAGCTATCATTATCTTGGAGCACACTTTCATCAATATCCATTCGGAAACTGTTTTAAGGGCTCTTGGCAAACGCAAACAACGATGTCAGCAATTTTTGACCAGCAGGGTCATTACTGATTCCATTGATGAGGTGTATGTGGTAAGAGAAGTGAATAGAGAAATACTACAGCATGTATTTCGCCCAACTATGCAGTGAAATATCGTTGCAAATGGCTTGTAAAAAAATTTAACGATGTGATTTTAAGGACTATTCGGAAGATTTAACCATAATCGGGCTTTGATCCACACACTTTTCCATTTCGATACAATCAGGTCATAAAGTTTATAACATTCATTGTATTTTAAATTGTAAATTGCGATGAAGTTCTTAAGCAATGTCATCTCGACATTCTTTTACGTCCATCAGTACTGGAAATTTCTTAGGGAAATAGTGTAGATCATCGAAAGGTAACTCCCATATGGGTCCCAGGACGTGATAATGAACTTGTTGGCACTGGTTAGGTTAGGTCGGAGTGGTAGCTCTGATATCGCAAAGCTCACTTGTGCACGCATAGCGGCCCGTTGTGATGCCACGGGTGAACGCAGCCCCTGTACTGACCAAGTTCCACCAAAATCAGGGAAGAGGAAGAAGTTGGTTAGCGCAAGGGCTGCACTGTTGGCACTGGTACTCACTAAAATTCGAAATCTCTGACTTGTTACAAGGCTACTGAGTAATCTCATATCGTTTTACAAAGAGGCTTAATTTTGTAGGCAACACGAGTGTTCATGCAATATTGCAAGGCTTTGCTGGATTGACATGGATAAGTAAGAGATAACTGATTGTCTTCTTTTCTTAAATCGTGTGGTTATCCACCCCAGTATTACGGTTCTCACAGGCCACTGCCGTATTGGAAGGGATATACGATAAACTTGGCAATCCCTCAAATGACTTCTGCAAAGGATTTGAGTCTGAGGATAAGAAAGAGACTATCTTTCAAGGTTCTTAACTTCACATTTTCTGTCATTCTTTACAGAACTCTCAAAATAAGGATTGCTGCGATATCATGATTCCTTTAAAGGAAGCAAGATTACTACTTCGAGATGTTAAACCATCCGGACTCCAAAATAAATCTTCAATTCTAATGATATTGACTTAACTAACTTTGAAAGGTAGCTGAACTACTCTAATTTTGTATGTTATGTTTAGGTGACCATGACATTTGACATAAACAGTAGGTCCTTACGACTGAAGCCACTCGTCAAAACACTGATCGGACCTTATCAGTGCGGCTTCAGACCTAGCAAGTCCACCATCGACCAGATCTTCACACTACGCCAAATCCTGGAAAAGACCCACGAAGAACAAGTCGACACACCCCATCTTTTTGTTGATTATAAGGCAGCCTTTGATAGCCCCATAAGGGAAAGTGTTTTTGCCGCAATGTTAGTTTTCTTTATAATCGCTTTGCTTAGGAACTCCTTGAAAATCGAAAAATTAAAACAGAAATAACAAATTAAAGGCGCCTCTAAATTGTAGTGTATATAGGGTGCGTTCGTTATATGCCATGAACTAAAAAATCTACAACAGCTGATTTATTTTTTTTTTTTTTTGTTTAAATTTATTATTGTCGTAGTTGTTGTTGTTGTTGTGCATAAAAGTGCATTTTGCAAATGTATGTATGTACGTACATACATATATATGAAATGTTAATACTTAACAATGAAAAGCTTTATTTTTAATCTAGATATGTAATGAAAGTGGGCGTGTGTGACATCATGCCTATGATAGTAGATAATATTTCACTATCGTTGTTGACATACAGTCGAGAGAAGCATATTTAAAACGTTCTATAGTATGTATCCCGTACATATGTATGACCACTGCTGCTGTATGATCCAGTATCAGATTAACATACTATCTGGGATATACATATTATATACGATTTTGTTTTACATTTTTTTTCTTTCTTTTTGTTTTTATATCATGATCACAACATAGTGTAGTTGAATGTATGTATGTATACAAAATGATGATCTTTTTTTAATTTTTAGAATAATTTTTTTTCTTTTTTTTTTTTTTTTTTTTCTTTTTAATGAAGGCAAAATATTTTGACCTTAAACTATTAAAGACAATGATATCAAATGTCATCAAACAAAAATATTTAATATTATTGTGATATATTATGTGTGTGTATGTATGTATGTATACAATATAGATTTCTTTTAAGATGCATAACAAAAGTATAATGCAACTTCCATAAATAGTAAATGCGAGAGCACTAGCTAGCTGGCTAGGGACGTTGATAACATATGGTAAAAAAATATGTACATATGTATGTAAGCGAGTATAAGTGAAATGCACATGGAAATGCATTTATAATTGTAACACTGACATACATTTTATTGTGTGCTGCTTTTTTCGTATATGCCTCAACATAACAAAGTGTAGAGTATATTCTTTCGCACTTTTCTCTTTCTATTTTAGGGGTCTTTAAAAAAAAAAAAACAAAAAAACAATAACGATACATTGTTTTCTTAATTGTTGCTTGTTTTGAGCATGAGCTAAAATACATAAATCTTATTAAAATGTCACATTTTGCATGTATGTATGCTTGACTTAAGAATATGTATTTTATTTGTCTGTTGGTTAATTACAGAGCAATTTCTTTCCACAATTTCAGGATCATTGGCAAGCTTGTATAGCCTTTACGATACAATACGAACGCTTTTATGCTACTACATAAATAATTAATGTAAAATCAAAATAATCTTTCCAAAACACTATCTTACTTATTTACTTAATTGGACATTACAAGTCTTTAGCCACGATTACAACCTAGTTTCTCACACCACCCATGTACCTGCAGTTTGAAATCGACTCCGAAAGACAGATTTTGGAGACACGGTATAAATGACTAATAAAAATTAGAAAAATGGATGGAGATAGAACAGAACCTTACGGTACGACTGAAGTTAACCTGAGCTTATCTGATTTATAACAACCCATATAGTGGGATTTCTCAGTACATAACATAATTGGCCATTACAACCCTTTAGTCAAGATTACGGCCTAGCCGTAATGAGCACCGCTCATGTTGTGTGTCTTAATTTTATACTTGAGTGGCGGAACTTACAGTTTGACGTCAGTAAGCTGCAATAAACCAAGAAAAGTACCTATCGACACTGTAAAACACTCTGTGAAATGCTTTGAAAATATCTCACGCCACAACCTAGTGAAATTATGGAACGGGGTCTCGGAGTAATGACAACAGGTCACCAATATACTGAACCTTACGGAGACCGCACTGTTGTACTTTCAATAACTTTGGAAAATGCAAAATATATTGCTTTTGGTAGGTAGCTTTTATTGTCACATTTTACAGGCACTAAAGTTACATTAGCAAAACCAACATTAAGCACTGAAACGATAAGATAATAGGCAAGTGAGCGTCTAAAAATATTGATTCAAAAGTATTACTGGATTGGTAGACTTTTTAGTGTTAAGGCTTCATAAGAAATTTTTTTCTAAGCAACGACAGATGACAACTCTATCATCCTAAGACTTTTAACAGTATCTGGTTACGTTCTTTGCAAAAAAAAAAACTTTGTTGGACATAAAATATGAAAGTTCTTTTAATATTACTGTTACCAATCACAAAATGGTAGTCGCCTTAATCTAGTAGCAGTGTGTTGGGTTTTTAGAAAAAAAAAATTCTTTGCCGAACTTCCTCTCAGCAGATTTCTGGCAAAAGCTATGATTGCAAATAAAATGACCATGAAAAGTTTCTCGATGATCTGTCATTCGGAATCGACTTTGTACTGTAGGTCCCTCTACTCATGTATAAAATAAATACATACAGTATAGGTGGTGTGAGAAAATTGGTCGTAATCCTCGCTGAAATGCTGTAATGACCATTTATTTATGTATGTATGCATGTATAATGAGCATCAAAAGAAACTTTACAGTATGGATAAAATTCTAACAATCACCAAACTTAACTTTTATCACTTAAGGAGAGTGCCTGAAATAATTTTGTCAATATTTCGAAATATTTTGTAATTTTTTTTTTTTTTTTGAAACAGTTTTAAAATAAGAATAACGATAATTTAGTATTCATGTATATTTTTTCTTAATGTACAGTTTCTTTTGACGCTCACTGTATATAAAATGGTTAAAGATTGTTCTCACCAAGACGTGATTTAATAGCAATTACATATTCCTAGAAACAGATTATTAAAGACTTTTAATGTAAAAATACTATGCCTTGTAATTGTATTCCATATTTTAGAGAAGTTAAAGCGTTTTAAACTGTATAAAACAAGCATTTGATAAACAGAAAAAAATATTCCCTGACCCATTTTGTTAATATTTTTAAATGTTTATTAAATTTCTTATTTTTTTTTTTTTTTTTGCAAATTTCATCGATTTTTATGGTGGGAACGCTTAACAAAAATAAGCTGAGCTAAACATAAACAAATTTAATGTAATTTTACACGCATGTTATAATTTCAATAACATTTCATTTTAGTACTGGTATGTATAAAAATACAATAAAAAAAAAAATTAAATATTTTTATTAATCGTAGTAGCAGTACACCACAGTACCTGGCAAGCATTATTACCAAATTTCCTTGAACTTGACACTTGAAAAAAAATGTTCAATTTTACTTTTTTTTTATAATATTTTTAAGGAAAAAATTCCATGGCAATGCAAAATTGTGACTGCCCCAATCGGAAAAATTGTTGTCTGATATACAGAAAAAACCACAAGCATTTTATATATTTTTTTTTGTTTCTGTTTTTATTATTAAACCATTGAGTATACTTTATACTGCACCATGTCGTGCAGTGTATGCAATTTTTATATTTTTTTTTTTTGTTAATTTTGCAAAATAAAATCCATTTGACAAAAAAATATGTATTTTTGTAAGGAATACTTTTATGTCTGCAAAAATCAGAGATGGCCAGACGTGGTAAAAAATCAATTGAAATAAAAAAAAACGTATATATTCTTATGATATTTTAATTTATAGAATACTTATGTATGTATGTATGTATGTTGTTGCCAACGAAAGTTTGTCAACGTATTGCTATATGAATATATTCTATATCAGGTTGCAAAAAAATAAAAATAAAAATATATTCTTTAAATAATTTTTCTTTGATAACAATACACGAAAGTCTGTCTTTTATTGTGCATAAGTCTACTACATATTTTCGTTTGTCTACGTCAAAATTTCTTATACATTTCTTTTGGAAACAGAGCATAAAATCATTGCAATTATAAATTTCTAATTCAAACTTAAAGTTGAATTGGCACAGTCTAGAGTTTGGCTGTGAAAGGAGGAAAAAAACGGGAGTAACCTTACCTATGCACACACTTTGATATATTTCTTCATCATAGTTATACAAAAAAACAACAAAAGAACACAATATGTACTTGCAAATGTAAATTAAAAATTTGCAGCACTGGTCGTGAAGCAGTATTGATCCATACTGTGCCCTGTTACCATGCACCTACATCTTGAGAGTAGGCTACTAATGCAACGCTAAGTCCCAATTTCATTAAATCAAAATTCTTTCAGCTAATCGGGTGTACTCTACCGCCTGTCACTGCATAAAAATAACATTTTCTGTGAACATATATAGTATTTGGGTGGATTGGGTTTGTTGATTAAATCCTGTTGTTTCTCAGACAATAGCGCTCTCTGACCTTACTATGATTTTTGTCACTGTGCAGTTGGGAAACTTTCTGAATACAATATTTGGAGATGATGAAGCCTTTTGTTCAAAGACCAAAATGTAAATTTGTTCACTTTCTGAACCTGGTTTATGTCTTAAAACCTACCGATTCATTATAACCGCAAAATGGTTTAAACGTAATTGGGATTGCAAGTTGATTTCTGTTATTTTATGATTTGGATTTGAATATCTTTGGAACAGAATAAGCTTGTCCCTTATGCTATTTTACACTTCAAATCAATTGACACAATGTTTTAATGCAATGGCCTGCGCTTAGTTTCTTTATAACGTTGAAACGATTAACACATTGGCATTATGCCAATGGATTCAAGCCTAGATTTTAAAATCTCAATCATCCACCTATTTTTAAAAGCCTTGTATGGCCTTCTTAATTTTGTTTTTCTTTTTCTTTTTTCTATTCTTCTTGATGCTTCATTTATAATCTTCTATTCGAAGTGAGTAGTAGTCTATCAAAGGAAATTCTTGAAAAATTGAGGTTATCAGTTAGAATTCATACAATACAACACAACACAACACGCATATAAATTAATCAGAAGTCACTCAGTCAGTCGCTTCTAAACTAAATAATTAAGAAAAGAAAAAAACAACGGTTTATTTTTAATTAGACATCTTCTTGGCAAATGATGTAATTGTTTAAGAACAAAAAAAAAAATTAAACAATTTCTATTAAAATATTTTTGTCTGTCTGTCTGTCTGTCTGAAAATGTTCTTGAAAAATTACGAACAACGAATTATGATTTATTGTTAATAAAATTTATAATTTATAATTTAAATATAAACTTTAATAGCCTAAAGTTTAACAATAAATAATGATGCTGTATTATCAGTTTCTAAGCGTTTGAAATACATACATACATATAAAATCCCGGATGTTTTAAAAACCTTTCAGCTTCTTTAATTTCAATTTCATATTTCAAGAAGACAGTACGTACAGCAACAAACACATTTGTGATAATCTCAAACTTTCAATAAATTTTGCATGAAATTTAGATTGGTTTTCTTTTTCTTAATTTGAATATTTTAATTATAATTTTTTATTATTTTTTTCGATTTTGTTTTTTTTTAATTTTTTTATTTGAAGACAAGCGCCATTTCTTTTCACAAGGCGGCAATTTTTCATTTTCATTTCTGTTTTGATACTTGAACTTGCATGTCTAACATGTATGTTTTCATATATGTATGTATGCATGTATCAATGTATGTATGTATAAAGAAGAAGAAGAATAAATCTGTTTGTTTCAATTTTGATGATTTTAGGGTGACAAAGAGGTTATCTGTTCATATTTTTATGAAATTTTTTTATTATTATTATTCTCAGTTTTATTTTTATTCCATAGACGACATATGTATGCCGCCTGTATAATGTCATGGTTTTATATGGTGTGTCGTATGTCGGTATGTGCGTATGTCTATATGTAATATTTTGCATAGTGATTTAGCTTTAGCATTGGACAGGAAATAAATGATAGCTTTTTTTATTTGCTTCCTCTTATGATAGAATCTAAAAACAAAACAAACAAAAATTTAACCTTTAAACTGTATGCGAATTGTATTCGTTTTTCATTTCAGTAGCCTAGACTCTTCAATCATAGACTGATATATTCAATTGGAACAATAGAGCAAGTAATACGTTCTCAGAGTTAGAATATTAGATTCCAACGTCAAATCTCTCTCTGCTATATAGAAACGAAGTATGGAAAATAGCACCACGTGTTACAAAACAATTGCATGTTTTCTATCTAGAAACATTTGTAAATAGTTCTACACATCCTCTGGCCTACTAAGAAGACAAACCAATCAATAGACAATTGAAATTGAAAGAAAAAAAAAATATTAGAAGGCAAAAGATAATATCGCCAGGAAAGCAACCGGCGACCTGGAAAACATGTCATCTTGTTAAAGAAATGCAGAATGTAGGATTGGAAAAAAGCCTTTAGGCACTTGGTATAAATCTGACCAAATTTCCTATCTTCCAGTCCCAAACTCAAAGCAGTGTTAAGAATCTCTACTGAAAATACTTAAGACTTGATTCAAGGCTTGAAATTGATATGTTATCGGAGTAAGGTGTACTGATGCCAATTACACTTAAAGGTGTAATTTTGATTTTTTGAATTTTTGTTTGAATTTCGATCTCTCAACGGACCGGTTGCCTTTTTGGCTGAATCTTGAAGACCATTTCAAGAGCAAAAGAATAACTAAGGTCTTGTTTACTGCTAAGCATATAACATGGCCGTACAAACCGTTATCCATACTGGAAGACTGAGACTCCAGATTCACAGTGCAGATGTTGCCTAGGGGATCTCTTATGGCGAAAGGATCGAGTTGGCGATGCTGGGGAACGGTATTATTATTGAATATTCCAATCCTTACGGCCTTGGGGAGCACTTTTAAAACTGGTATTGATCAATGCGTGCAGAATCATGCAGGCTTTGAGGGCAATAATATGTTTTTTGTAGCTGAGACCAATGTGGAATCAGAGAATGGCTTCTACACACAATGCATTGGAATTCAAAAAGTAAGTTATTGGATGAAGGAAAGACAAGATATTATGTTCAAATTTATACCGTGTCCAATTATTAATTTGTAGTCACCGTAGTCTAGCAGGTAGTGCCTTATTAGACATGAGTTTGAGATTCAAACCCCAGTTCAGACATCTTCAAGAAAAAGACGAAATATGAAAAAATATTTTTTCGACGACTTCTCTTTCGGCAGATTTCTGACAAAAACTCTGAGAGTAAATAAAAAATTGTCATGAAAAGTTTCTCAAAAATCTGTCTTTCGGAGACCACTTTAAACTGTAGCTGCCGCCACTTATGTATTAAATTAACACACATAACATAAGTCGCAATCCTGACTGAAGGGTTGTACATAATGGCCAATTATATATGTATGTATGTATATGTTATGTATGCAAAGAAGCACACGTTCAATCAAAAAGTGACAAATTTACTGAGTCTCTCTCATATTTTTTTTTTAAATTTTCTTACCAGTAATCTTAGCAAACATAAATCTTTAATTCATCTTTTACGTACCTGCAAGAAAAAAAAGAATATTTTAATTTATTAATTAATATATGGAAATGGTGTGAGGTGTATATTAATAATAATTTATTAATTTCATAAACTATACAGCGCACACACCCTTTTGTAAGGAGAGTGCATGAAAAAACTTGGTCTCACTGTTTTATTTATAAAAACGAAACATAATATTAAAATGATTTCAATCTTTATTTAAATGTTTTTAAATGCTTAGTTTTGAGATTTGAACTGTGATCAGAAACTTTTTATTCAATCGTATAATATCACGTATCAATTACAAAATTTTTAAATTAAAAAAAAAAAAAAGAAATAAGTATTGTAAGAAAAGAAAGGAGAGCTCATAATTTTGTTTTCCGATTCTATAGAATTTTCCTTTAAATCGTGTTTGTTTATTTATTTTTCCTCTTCTGCATTTTGTTTTCATGGACTGTTTTATTTTTCCAAATGCCACCCACATTTTTTTTTTGTATTTAAATAGTGTTTATAAACGATTATAAAATTCAATTCTTTGTGCTTTCTATTCTCTGTAAATTTCATTCATACTGCGTATAGTACTCAATCGTATATTTATTTTCGATCGCCATCGGCATATGATCATCATCTTAAATATCAGCATCATGATCAGTATGCGCTACTCTTTTAATTTCATTTTCCATCGGAGCATACAGAGAATAGAATAATTTCCGCATTGAATGTGTTTTTCTTTTGCCATTGGAAAAAATAATCAATTTGTACGAGTAATTGCTTGTAAAGAGAAGCCTTTTATTATCAATTCTTTGCTGGAATTTTGCATGTGGAGGAGTTCTTTAAATACATACTCAATTGGTCATACAGTCATAGAGGAAAAACGATATCAAGTAAGTAGTAAGCAAATATACTATTGACTTGAGTTGTTAAAAAAAAACAAGTATTGCTCTACATACAATCAATTCGCTTTTGAAGCATTAGATGAGTTTCAAAGAAAATTCAAAGATTTTGTTTTGTTTGTCTTGTAAAAAAAAAAAATTCTCTACTATATGTTCAAATGCATAAATTGCCAAGTCAAGTTGAATGTCATATAATTAGATGATATCGATCAAGTTGTCGCCACGCCAATGAGTTCTTTTGTCAAGTGGAGAAGGTCAACCGCTTCAACCCCTCAGGTGAATTTATTGTCAAGGCTAATTAAATGTATTTTAAAATGTTTTAAAGTACATGCTTACATAGGATTATTGGCAATTACAATCCTTTAATCAGGATTACGGCCTGCTTATTTTATCTAGTACATGTGGCGGGTCGTACAGTTTAACGTGGAATCTGAAGAACAAATTTTAGGCTTTCACTTGCATAACTTGGATTATCAGAAAAAATCATGTGTCCCATTTATGAAAGGACTTTTTAGGGAGGAATTTTCTGTGCTAGGCTTAAACCTTGGTTGGAAAAGCCTTATGGTCCTAGTATTTGGTAATTGAGTAATTATTCATTTAATTTTGAAGCTTGTGAAAATCCATTTTATTATTGTCCTCAAACAGGGATGAAAATTTCTGTGATATAAAAACAAAAAACGGTATAAAGGCATCGTAGTCGCCGTAGTCTAGTAGGTAGTGTGTTGGCTTATTAGACGTAAAGCCCGGGTTCGTATCCCAGACATCAAACGAAATATGAAAAAATATTTCTTCGGTGACTTCCTCTCAGCAGATTTCTGGCAAAAACTCTGAGAGTAAATAAACCTGCCATGAAAAAGTTTCTCAAAATCTGTCGTTCGGAGTCGAAGTTAAACTGTAGGTCTCGTATAATATTATATAATAGTATAATATTAAGGCACACAACATGAGTGGTGCTAGAAGCTAGGCCGTAATCCTGACTGAAGGGTTGTAATGGCCAATTATGTATGTATGTATGTACATAAAAAATAATAAAAAATGCGGGATATCCTTTGACAACGTATTTAATTAATTTAAATTAGATTAAATACATGGTTCGACTACTCGTATTATTTCTGCCATTGTAACCACGGTTTCTGGCTTTTAGATATAGAAATTTCCAAGTTAAACCTTAAAAATCGATATTTGAAAAGAAAAGAAATATATATATATAGGGAATTTCAAACTTCGAATGCTTAGGTTTGTTGTCAAGCTCTTCACAATACTACACTAATCCATGGAATGTTTAAATTAATTCAAATTGAATTACAAAAAGAAAAAAAAAAACAAATGAAACTAATATTTATTTGATCTATTCTGAGTATCATTTTTCATTCACTATTTTGTTAGTCACTGTATGTATCTATGATAGGAAATTAAACGGTGGATGGAATTTCAGAAATTAAAAATTTAATACAAATGAACATATTTTTTGTATGTTTACTATTGAATAATTAATTGTAAGTGGGTTGTAATACTAAATATTAAAATCATAAATTTCATAACACAAAATGAAATATATTTTCTTTCATATTGTAAAACAAAAACGAGATAAAATTTTAAATGATTTTAATTTTTCCTGCGTGTTTCATGATGATGTTCACCACATTCAATTTACATAAAAACAAAAAATTAAGAAAAATGCTTAGATATGCATCACATACATATATAGTAACAGAATGCATTTGATTTTATTTAAAAAATGTTTTCATTTTTTATTACAATTGAGCAGCAAAACATCAGAGCAACTACAACATACAACATCTGTTTGCAAAAAGAATTTAAAAAAAAAAAAAAAAAAAAATAGAAATAGAAATAAACAGTCAGAAAAATGATGTCATGCTACAAGATCGGTTTTCGCATCATTTTCGTTTTATTTTAATTTCTTTTATTACTGTTTTTTTTGCCATAATTTTTGGAAAAATTATCACTTGAGGCTTGTGGTTGTGGTTCCTGCTGGCAATAGAGGTAGTAGGGGCATAGGAACTATTCTGAAAAAAAATCATGTTTCATTTGGCATTTGTTTCTTGTTTTTTTTTTTGTTGATATTTTGATGGAGCAGGAGGGGAATAAGAACACATGTGATCCAATTTTAAAATTCATATTCGGTTATGTTTGTGTTTCTTTTTTCTTGCTTTCATGTTTCATTTTCGCACAAAAAAAAATAGAAGAATAAGATTCTGAAATTCTTAGAAGAAGTGCATTTTGATTTCTACTCATGTACAACAACATCATGGCAATTAATCATGATTGATGTTTGAGTTGATGGTGTTAATAGGGGAAAATATTTTTTTCTTCGTTTTTTTTTCTTTTTCTAGTATAAATACGGTGCAATATAGCAATAACATTTTCAAATTCGAATTTAGTAGTCGGGGTAATTATTCATAAAAAACTTTTTTTTTTTACTAATATAAGGTGTAGTAAAAAGAAGCATCTGATTGATCTACTATAACAGGTTCTGGGATAATAGAGTTTCCATTGAAATAACATCTACTGTGAATATTACTCAAGAGGTAACACAATTCCTAACCTCTGGGGAAGTCCGAAAGATTCCTGAATGGATTATTTAAAGGGTGATTAAAGTCTCTTAATTTGAAATGAAAAAAAATCACAAAGAATTTTTTTTGTCTTCGTTTACCATTGACCGACAATTTATGATATTCGATACTTTCGGCAATACATACGTTACGTAATGCGCAGATCTGACCACATCTGTAACATTTTCAGACTCTTCAAATTTTATTATAATCTTGTCAGTCCTTTGCACTGTATATCAATGATGACTACCATAATTATCATGTAATGCTCGAAAGACGTTTAATCCCTCTGCTATTACGTAAGTTTTCGTGTTCCTCGGTTATTAAACGATTCATATTTGTAAATGACAAAACACTTCAGGTGACAGATGTTTAAAAACAGTGATGCCGTAAGTTTTGAAACCACTGACCTATTTATTAACTCCTATACGACTTGAAAGTTTTTAGTTGCTCCATTAAACACTGGAATACCACAACCATTCGCATTGTTTTGTTAGACATTGTACAAAATGCATATTTTTATTTCTTGTTTTTCTAATTTCTAATCAGTTAATCAGTCAGTCAGTTTCTTTAATTATTTTAATAAAGACAACAATACTCGTATACAATAAATTGTAAAAACGATGACAGATTATTATCCGCCATATAGTATGAGTGTTTTAATGTAAAGTGAGCATTTCTACTGCATGCTCGCACTCACTCACTCACATGCAATTAAATGCATCAGAGTGTGTGTATGTGTTAATATGCTATTGATAGTGTTGACAATTATCTCTTAAATGTGATTGGTTATTAATATAGTGTTAGTTTTACATGCTTAGCAGTATAGGTGCAACAATTTAATTTGTTTTTGTTTGTATTTAAACTGATAATCGAATTTTAAGCGTACCCTGCAACATTGTTGCAATAAATGA
The DNA here is from genome assembly GCA_930367235.1 of Sarcophaga rosellei. Classification (NCBI taxonomy): domain Eukaryota; kingdom Metazoa; phylum Arthropoda; class Insecta; order Diptera; family Sarcophagidae; genus Sarcophaga; species Sarcophaga rosellei. The sequence goes on from OV884019.1 coordinate 36,597,794, forward strand.
AAATGCAATGAATTATGTTTCAATTTAACACTTAAACATTTAATAATATTGTATTAATGTAATCATATTCATTATTTATTTTAATAATAAACACCGATTTATTTATAAACGATGACCTAATCAAAGTTTTATATTTATTTACTAATTTTGTGTTGTTTTCAAAAGCAATCTGTAAGCAACATGTGTTGTCATGATTTTTCTTCAGTGTTTTATATTTTTCTCGTTATTAAAACTCCCCGAAAATTTGTTTAAAAACGAAACATAAAGAAAAAATAACTTGAAAGGCAGACCCAGACACAGTCACACAATTTAACCTCAAATGTAAACAAAACAAAAAAAAAAAAAAAAATAAAAGACGGGAAGACCAAATCACAATTAAACAGAATGCCAATGAAAACAATAACAAAAGGCATAACGATATGCATATACACGGTCTTTCAAGTTTAAGTTTCTTTTTTAGCAGTATTTTTCTTTATGTAGAATCACACGACAACCGATAATGAAAAGTAATTAAAATCAACTACCAGAGAGGACAAAAAAATGTCGGAAACTTGAAGATTTTTTTTGACGTTAAAATCATTTATCTGGTGCTGACATAAGGTTTCAAGAGGTTACAAGTGACGAAGGATTCAGAATCAACTTTAAAAAAATCAAAGATGTCAATACGGTTACACGTGATAAATACTGAACGCCTCCACATGCTAGATAAAGAAGTCAAAGAAGTTTTTTCATTTTGCAACTTGACTAACCGGAAGGGTTAAGAAGTAACTTTGTAACAAAATTTGAGTTAAACCTATGCAGAATCCATCTTAGAAACCATTACCAGAAGTGTAATGACGAGAAACAGAGGAGACTATAGAACGTTTTGACATTGTCCGGCACTTGACAATTTGACACAAAGAATTGTTCGACAACCAGAATTTCTTTACGTAACGTTGTTTGAAAAAAACCCAAACTCTCATAAAGCTATAAGGAGAAATAGCAACCAAACATAACAAATGGCGGAATAGTTATCGGTACAATCGATATAACAATGGAGCTCTATAGTGCCACGTAAACTCTACTTATTAAGGTGGCTAGCAGCCTAGATTAAATAGTGAACACGATTATTTTTCATTCAAAATATGTATTTAATATGCAATTGAAAAAATATATTGAACTTATAGGATCCTGTACATATATGTTTTTAATTCAAAAGAAACGCTAAAAATATACGACTGCAACCACTGATCGGTTTTTATTAAATCTATAAACATGTGCTGCATTGTAAGGAAAAGTCATATACATAGTCGGTTAAAGATAAATTAATCGCCAATGGACTGGCAAGAGATGCTTTGGACAGAGTTGTAAATATATGCAATCATTGTCGAGTAAGTACTGTGGTGGCTTACTAGACGTAGGGCCACTGTACAAACCCCAGGTAAGACATCTCCAACAAAACAATATATGAAAAATATTTCTTCGACGAATGCCTCTCAGCAATAAAAAAATAAAAAGTTAAAATTTTCTTACACACAACATAAGTGGTGTGAGAAGCTAGGTCGTAATTCTGAGTGAATGGTTGTAATGACCAATTATGTACATATGTAATATGTATCAAGTCATCATATATTATTTTAAATGTTTACAACTCATGCAACCACCAAAGATCATCTGTTTACTCGTATCACTCATCCATCGAATTCTAATGCACCACTAATTGAGGAAGAACAACATGCCGCCTTAATGTTACTACAGCACCACAATAGCAAAAAAAAAAAAAAGTGTAAAAACAATACATTTGAAAAAGAAAATATTTAAATGAATGAATGAATGAGGGAAGAAATGAATGAATGAATATGAATATGAAAGAACTCAATGATAAGGAATAATTATAACAGCAACAACAAGAACAACAACAACAACAGCAACAATAGACAACAATTGTAACAAGAATAACAACACTTGAGAAGGCAATTTGTAAGATTAAGATAAAGTACAAGACATTTTTTCATTGAACATATGCAGATGCTGATGCAGCACACTCGCACAACAATATAATTTAGTATTGAATGTAGCCAATGCATTTCAATTACATCAACACTTGTTGCTTTTAAATAGAGAACGAAAGATAATTAGAGAGAGAGAGCGCCCGCAAGATGTGCACTACTAACACATACAAAACGGCAGTAGTTGTGTGCGTAACGAAAGAGTCAATCACCGGATCTTCGATTTTTCATTGTAATTGTATGTGTTTACAACCACAAATAACTTTTAAAGAGTTAAAGTAAATAAGAGAAGAGCTTAGTTTGGGCAATTATTTAAGAGAATATCTCTTAAATATTTTTTGGTTTGCTTGTTTAACCAAAGTTTAGTAATAATCTCTTATCGTTTTGATTTCAAACATCGATCCCACAGTATAATTTAAAAGATTTTTGAAATTAAAAGAGCTGCAGCAGTCTGATATTAATTGATAACATTGTTTAAGCTCAAGATTATTAGCGAATACTATGTGTCCTTATGTCGAAGAACATGAACATTTAGCCACAGGCTCTAGCATTTTAATTGCATGAAGAACAAAAACAATTCTAAACGTTTTAGATAAAATTTAATTCCTTCATGTCCAGAAAATTGAATTTAATTTTGTAATTTCCGATCGAAAGGCATCAGTAGTGTAACTTCTTTTCTAATCTGTAAAGCTCTGTTTGTGTGTTTTAAAATCTCGCTTTTAACCTGTGATAGCATAGAATTTTTAAGGTTCTAAGAATCGGCTTTTTTCGCTTCTATGCTCCATAACTGAAATCCATTAAACTATGTTGGCTTCAAAATTGCACCTTAATTTGAGCGCAGAATCATGGTCAGTACAGTAAGACCCCGCTTAACGCGGGGGATACGTTCCAATAAGTTCCAGCGCTAAACGAAACAACGTTAAACGAGGCAACTAATAAATCAACTGTGACGCAGGAAAGATGCGTTCGTACTGTGACTGCGACTTCGGAAAATACAGTTGGAATCTTTATTCTGGACAGACTAACAAAAGAGCATTGAAAAAGATACATAGTATACACCGTCGCTATATAGTGCACCGCTTTTGTACTACCGCGTAACACTGTAACAGCGTTAAGCGGAGCAGCGTTAAGTGGCGTCTTACTGTATATTTCAGATGTTTTTTGGTTCATTTGAGTAAGCTTAGGTTATCATATGTCCAAGTTTATGCTCATTTACAACACTTAATTGGTCAATACAACACTTTAGTCAAGGTTACAACCTAGATTCTCATACCATTCATGTTGTGTGCGATAATTTTATTCATGAGTGGTCCTGAGACAGTTATGTTATGTCGTATGGTTGATTCGGAAAACTTTTCATTTGCCAGAAGTCTTCTGAGAGCAAGTCGCCGAAAGAAATATTTTTTCACATATTGGTTTTGTTCGAGATGTCTGCTTCAATAGTAGTTTTTTTTTTAATTTTTAAAGATAATCAATAAAATTTATGTCATACTTATCTCAAATATTGATATTGCATGATGAGATATTTAAATTCAATTTAAAGGAGATTATCTTAAGAAATAAAGAAGTTTTATACCAAATTTAATGCGTTTTTTTTTGCGATCGCTTTTGGTAATAACGTACTAACAAACATAATGGAGAAAAGAAATATAGCAAAGAAATGTTATAAACTTTGAAAATAGTTTATTGATTAAACAAATTAAACTGTACTATGCTTTTAAGTGCAACTGTATAAAAAAGCAGGTAATTTAATCCCTTATTGGTAATGAGTACTTTTTTTAAACAGAAGTGTAAGTTGTGTTTGATATTGTGGTCTTTAAAGACCAGTTAATAATGTAAAAACAAACAAAAATGAGAAGAGAAAAAAACCTTTAAAGAAATGCTATGAGAATTACGTATTTATACTGTAAATGGCAAAAAAAAAAAAGAAAAAGAGAAAAACGAAAGAAAAAAAGTATTAAAACCGCAAAAAAGAAAAGTACTGGGGCAATGACAATTAAACCGATAGAAGAAGAGCAAAACAAATCACGTTTATAACGGCAATATTGGCTCATAAAAAATGAAATAAAAAGTACGTTTACATAAAATTTACCTTGAAATCAGGTAAACTTCATTATTAAGAATAATATCTGTTTATAAATTTTTTTTATATTAATATTAACATGCTTTACATTGGATAAAGATATCAACAAATTATGTTCAGTGTAGTTTGCTATTGTGTTTAAAAAAATTTGAACAACATTTTTAGTAAAGCATCGATATCAGGCCATAGAGAAATTCTGGAAAAATGGAAAACGAGTGATTTGGCCAGATATCGAACTTTCAGTGAGTCCTCTACATTGGGAACCATATTGATAAGCTATAAGCTCAGGACTGATAATACAATAACAGTTTTCGTTGATGGCTTTGGATACAGTCCAAAGGTTCGAATTTAACATAGTTCTTGGAATTATTACTGGACGTTACAGTCTCAGTATTCATTCGAGAAGCATTGACCCTGGCCATGTAGTCAATAACTTCTGTAAGAGCTGTAGAGGTGAGGAAGAGGAGGAGGAGGAGGTCTTTTGAGAAGGAAGCACCTAAGCAACTCATATACAAATAATCTCACTGAGCTTTATCCCAAGCTCCCGATGGTTCTAAAAAGCTGGCCCGCCGAGGCGTGTTCCCTTCATGTTGATGATGTTCCCTCTGAGAGATCAAAAAGATGGGGGTTTCCTGTATAGAATATAGATTCCAGCCTCTTAAGTATTAAAATTAGAAAGCTATGATGATCATTTTCATCTTTCTTCTTCGTTTCGGATTCGAAAACATATTCCTGGGGATTGTAGTTGCTTGGGAAAAGCTATGTATAAAATCAAATAGTGGTATTACCAGGCAAATTGAATTTGAAAAAAAAGTTCTAACCTATCGTCTAATCCTATTAAAAGCATTTATTTTTACACCATCTTCCGGGTGTCTAAATGCCACACCATGTTTTTTATTTTAAAATCAAATTTTAAAATATCTCACTACTTCAACTAGAATCTAATGAAAACATCTTGGCGTCAAATTATTTTTTATAGTGGAATTTTATTTCATTTCTAAAATTGATAGTGAAAAAGTCATTTTAATTCAGTGATTTTTTGTTTGTTTTTTAATTAAATCGCCACGATTTGCCATAATTAATCCATCAAAATAATAAATTGACGATAGCCTTTTGACAATGTTTTCATAGAAAAAAACAAAAAAAAAAAAAAAAATAAACTATTAAAAAAAATCAAACCAACAAGTGTCTCATAATCAGCATATTTATGTCACAGTTAAATATATTTAAAAGTACTAATCATTTCAAATTGTATATAAATACACTGAAAGAAATTACATACTATTTCTTTGAACAATTCAGCTAGAAGTTCTATAATTTATACAAATTATAGAACTATTGTCTTAGAAAAACTTTTGTTTTAGTGCCTCCATATATTGAAATTTATATTCACACTCACTGAATACTATGTAATCGAAATAAATATGTATAAGAAATTCTTTCAGTGTATTTATTTTCTTCTCTAAATCTATATTGATAAGGCTGAAACGTGTCTTCTTTATGCTTGAATTTGTTCCAATTCCAATTTCAAAATGCCTAATTGCAAAAATGTCTTGCAAGTGTATTTGAAGCTTTCAGGAAAATGCTGTCAACTCTCTATCAATTTTAGCACTTGTGTGTAGATTGTTATTCGGTGGGAGTGTGCCTGCTCTAGCAAATTCATCATTATTTTTCGGAACTTCTCAGTGACCAGGAAGACTAATATAATCGATCAAGGATGTGTTGAGATATGACAACCTCTGGCTGGCTATCCGATACGATAAGATGTTTATTTGTTTTTATTTGGCAACCCTAGCTCAGCATCAATTATTCATCGACATTTATTTTATACGTTTTAATAATCTTTAAAGACTTTAAAACAAATTGTTTCTAAACTATTAGCGTGAGGGTCGTGTGTTCGATTCCCAACGGAGACTGTGGTCTATTACACTATACCGAGCATAAGGCCTATGTTACTCAGCTCGTAATAACTATTCTAATTAATAATAAATAAAATAATTTCATTCAACAATGTCAGAATTTCAGACAAAGACATTTAATGGTTCTTTTTTTATTAATTCAACTAAAAAAACGTGATATTTTATCTTTCACTAATACATTGCAATGCTATTTGAGATAATTTAAAATTATATACATTTTCTTTTTCCTAACTTTTGCAATAAAAAGAAAGGAATTGACATTTTCTTTGTTTTGAGTATAAATTTTTTTTTAAATAAATTATTTCATAATTGTTTTAAATATCAACGGAAACATGTGCCAATTTAAACTATAATATTGAAGGCTAATCATATGCACGCATACATACATATACAGAAAGGCTAGTTCTATTAATAAAGCAAAAAAAAAACATAGCCTACTTTTAAGCGATATGTCATTATAGTATTATTATGTTATTTTGTATTTTGTCGATTAATTATTATTAATTATATAGAAAGGCTTAATTTGAAAATTGAAATTATCAAAAATTTATATAATTTAAAGTTTTAAGGTTTTAAAATTAATTATTTTTATTTTTATTTTTTAGACAACCGGAAATCATATAATGTGAATTAAAAAAAATATTGTCAAATTTTATTTAAAAAAAAATAATTTTTATAAAGAATGTTAGTATGGAAATAAATTAACACAAAGGTTATCTATTTAAAACATATTGACCTTTTTAATGGCAGCATCAAAAAAATTTTAAGGTTTTGATAAGAAATGTTTATAAAAAAAAAGAATTTTGCCAATTAAACATTATTAAATAAGAAGTCATGGAAAAAAATTTAATAAAATAAAATTGTAATTAAGCAAAAAAAAAAAAAAGAAGTAATTTATTATTAATTATTTTTTTTATTTATCTCAAAAGCGAAGAGTTACTGCATTAATTTAATTTTTCATTATTCTAAATATTCCGGAAATATAATGTATGCAATACATTTAAAAAATGCATTCATTTTTGTACTGCCTTATAAACTGCATTTGTACTTATAATAATGCCACGGTGGTATGTATGTATATGTAATCGTCTTTCTATCAGTTTCTCTGTTTTTCTTCCTTTACTGTTTTTTATTTAATTTTTTTTTTTTTCTTTTTTTTTATATTTCCAGTTAAACTTATACTGATTAAAATGAGTCTTAAAATGACCCAATTTTTTTTTATTTATTTTTGTTTTCAAATTTATGTTTATGTTTATGTTTTTATTTTATTTTATCAATTATTTTCTTAATATGTGTTTAATAAAAAGAAGAAAATTATATCTTTAAATAATAAAGAAGAAAAACAAAATAAATAAAGAAAACAAGTGATAGTAATTATTGTGGAACATTCGAAATTTTTCAGCTCTTAAATAAGAGTATCGTTTTAGAAATGCTTAAGAGCAAATGAAATTATCTTAAGAGTATCATTACTATTTTGAGAGAAATATTCTTTTAAATACTCTTAGCTAACGCTCTTATTATTTTTAAGAGATTTTCTCTATAATTTTATATTTTAAAATTAAAATATTATTTAATATTAAAATTAGCAAAAATTATGTTCTAAGTCTAGTTTTTTTTGACTTATTAGACGCGAGATCGTGGTTTAAACCCTGGCTCAGGCTTTTTGAACAAAACAAAATATGAAGAAATTTAATCTTTCGACGACTTCCACTCAGCAGTCTTCTGGCAAAAACACTGAGACTAAAAGATAGTGAAAGTTATTTGAAGTGATGAGTAAACGGAAAACCAAAATACAGTTATTACTAGCTCAAAACCCACCTATTAGATCTTGCAAAGTGATTGGAGAACAAATTTTATTAATCTGATCATTAATATCCTTATCTGATCAGCGACACTTCTACTATGACATCATCAAGACCGTGTGGACATATATTAACGAAACATAAAGCATTTCTAGTTATCGCTATTCGCAAAACGCAGGCGATCTATGCAACCTAACCTAACCGAACCTACGCAAACTATGAACTTTTCCTCATAGCACAAGATTCCATGATCTGTTTATAATCCTATTAAAACAATAGCATACGTTTCAATATCAATGTTTGAGCTTTCCCAAAGATAGACAGACCGCAGTCTTAGAATTTCATTCTTATTTATTACCCTACTTTAAACCAACTACTCATACGTCAGATCGAATTTAATAACCGTAGTAGTATAATTTCAGCACATACCGAAAGGCTTGGATAGCCTCTCTTAGTCGTAGTTGCTAATTCCATTAATCCAGATTTCGAATACAGGTTAATGTGAAAAAGTTTTCATTATATTTTTTCGAAGTTCTAAAAAATTGAGTTGCTACAATTGTCCTCCAACTAAACCATCCCCAAAGTTTTCTGATCCCTGACCCCTCAGTGAGAATAACATCGACATCGCAGAAGAGAGAACTGATTATAATGAGCAACACCCAACATAACAATATTTTTTCACAAAGCACAACAAACCCTATCGTTCGAGAACCAGGTTCAGACAGCAAATTAAACATCTGCTTGGTGGACAAAATTTAAAAATATTTGAAAGAAATAATAAGGAAATGGTATTTAAAGAAACGAAAGGCGTAAAAAGAGTAGAAAATGTTATAAATATTGAAAAAAAAACTGGTGATCTTTTTATACAATATGATAACTGACCTGATAATTAAAAACAAAGATTCTTTGTCTTAAATCAGTTAACTTTACACAAAATAAGGAATTAAAATTCTTTTTTTTTTTTTTTTGTCAAGAATATATTTTTATAAATTGATATATTTTTAAAAATATAGAAATGAAGTCAAATAAAAATTATGAAGTATTTATAAAAGCAGGACTGGGATGGATTAAATTCATGGTATATTAAATATGACACAAAGAGCTTAAATATTCATGCTGTAAGATATGATACGGCTTTGAAACGTATTTTTAAATAACATTTTTCAACTACAACCAAGCGGGTTGGTATGTACTTATATACATTTCTCATTTAATTTTTTTTATTATTACATCGTTCCAAAAATCATAACCTAAAGAAATGAAATAAAGGTGATATGAAATAGGTTTTCTTATCAGAATTGCTGGACAAATATTTGAGAGATTCACTCATATGCGAAATTTATAACGAATTTTAAAACAATATAAATTTTTTTCCTAAAAATCTAATGAAAAAACTAAGGAGCTTTGTGTCCCTTTAAGTTTAAAATTCATTCGTAGTGTTGTTTTTAATGGTTTTATAATATAACACATCCAAAAAATATTTAAAACAAATTTATGTTATCAATTCGGTACTGTCCTAACCAAAAATTTAATAACATTTTTATAAATTTTATAATTAATATATTAATAAATTATTTCTTATTATAATTTATTACCACGCAGTTATTTTTGTAAAATTTAAAAAAAAAAAAATTTGTAATGAAAAACAAACAAAAATCAAATGTTCCTTAACTTCAATCCTTACAATAAAAATCAAAAACTTACCTTAGCATCGGCAGTGTTTCCAAATATAACAATTACAGCTACAATTGTTGTCATCAGCAAGCCATGCCTCTTAGGGCCATTCGCACCCAAGAGACCCCAAAGGTCTCTGGGTAATGACAGCATCTTATCCACAAAATTGACGCGTATCCGCCACGAACAATAATTAATTTTGAAAGCACACTTAACACACTATACAGTATTTACAATAGCCAAATGCACTATTTATTTCTAATAACTATCGTAGATTTTGTTTTCAATTTATAATTTTTTTTTTTGTAAGTCTTTTTTTATTTACTTTCTTCTTTTACAGAATCATGAGAAATCTGTTGGTAGGGGGAAGCACTACCGGCTGTTAAACACTAAAAGAAAAAAGTTCAAAAGAAATTTATTTAAAAAGACAGAAATTAACTGTTAAATGAAAAGTTTTTAATTTTTTAGGGAAAACTTTTAAATTTTTTCAATAAAAAAAAAAATGAAAACAAAAAGAAAAAAAAAAGTAGAAATAAAAACTAACACAACTCGACGTTAAGCACTCGTAACATACACTGATTATTGACTGATTTTATTTTATTGATGTGGAATATAAGACTAGTAGTGGTACGTAATACGATCGTCGTATACTCTCCCTACATGGAGATCGACAAACGTTCGAAGCGATACTAAACGTGAGGCCAACAAAAGATTTTCATGCTGCTCATATTTGCTTAGCAAAACATTCGTACACTCATACTCTCTCATCGTCGCCATAGGAACGATGAATAAAACGAGTGCACTACTACATTGAGATGCCTGCACCAACACCACTACTACTGCTAACTACTACTATAGTCCTCTAACAACTGATAATAATTTTATAATTTTTGCGTATGTAAGGGAATGTGTGTGTGTGTGTGTGAGAGTGTGTGTATATGCCTTCCGTTCGAAATTTTCTTTTAAAACATGATTGAACATGGATGAAGTAAATAAAAGAATGAATGCTTGCATAAATGGCAGCCTGAATGGGATGTGAGCATCTAGATTTGAATTGAAGCTAGAAAACAAAAACAAATATGACCGCAAAGCTCGATAAATATTTTATTTTGTAATCGATAAATCCATAAGATGTTTGTTTGTTGTTAAAGGCGAGTGAAAAAAAAATAATTCTTTAATAAAAACAAGAAAAAAAATGTATTTGAAGTTTGCCTTGAAGTAAGGAAATGATGCTATATACAGAGGCGATTTCAGAAATCGCCACTTCTCACCCAGAAACAATACAAATTAATACTGTATGTGTATTATTAGACTTTATCAATCTGAAACTTTGTTCTAGCAAATAATAAATAGAAAAGCTTTAAAACAATTATTTATGCTTTCAAATATATTTTCATTAATAATTTTATTTGAATTTTTTTTTCTTTTATTTTTCGAAATACATTATTAGGTTTTGAGATTAGTTGAAGGTTTTCTTAATAATTATTCATTTGTATGTAGATTAATATACAATATATTGTATAAATATAACATTTTCTAATACTGATAAGGCGGATATTGCTGCGTATTTCCGTTTAATTAATTTATTTAAATAAAAAAAATAATAATAATTCATTGAAAAATAAGTCCACTTAACTCTCTGTGTATGTATATGTATATTGTAATAATTAAAATGTTTGTATTATTTTTCATGTTCTTGTTTTTTTTTTTTTTTAATTGTCATTTAGGTCAATTTAAGTTTCGAAATTATTTTCGGTATTTTTAAATTGTGTCTTGTACTAAATAATGGGTGTTTATATAAGGAAAACTATTTTATAATATATTTATATCATGGATTATTCATACACATATATGAAACGTTGGTTTGGAGCAGCCGATCCTTTTGAGATAGTTTTCAACACTTCTTGGCAAATTTCGATTTGTTTTCAAATGCTCAAATGTTAGCGGATTATTCGCGTAGGCACGATCTTTTATGTAGCCCCACAAAAAAAAAAAAACTCACATATGCAATACCATCAGAAAAGATGGTGGTTTCTAAACGAACATTACATAACATACAAACATAACTGGCCATTACAACCCTTCAGTCAGGATTACGGCCTAGCTTTTCACACCACTCATGTTGTGTGCCTTAATTTTATACTTGAGTGGCGGGACCTACAGTTTAAAGTCGACGCCGAACGACTGATTTTTGAGAAACTTTTTCATGACAGGCTTATTTACTCTCAGAGTTTTTGCCAGAAATCTGCTGAGAGGAAGTCGTCGAAGAAATATTTTTTTTCATATTTCGTTTTGACGTCTGTTCTGGGATACGAACCCGGGTTTTTACATCTAATAAGCGAACACACTCATTTCATTCTTTGCACAGGATATGATGTGTACACATGTAGCCCAATATTAAATTAAGGATGACACTAGCATCAAACCTATACTTTTATATTGTTGTACCATCTGGAACTTTACTTAAAACTCTCAAAAAAGATAGCAAGCATCATATATAAAAAATGTGCGAAGAAAATTCTTCACATCTTCTGGCTAGTTTGTATTACCAATTACTGTTGATTACGAACCGCCAACGAATTATATACGTACTTAACCCACAGACATAAATGGATATGAATGCACTACATGTTGAGGAGGCTATCTAGAGACTTCGTTAGAGTAGCATTCGATTAGAAGCTACAGGATCATAGAGACTTCGAGTTTAAAGGTCACAAAATGTATGAATTCGGATGGAAAAAATTCAATGTTCATCTCTTAATATAACCTAGAACCGAATAAAAATCTTGACATATGGCCAGGTAAAGTAAAGGGAGTTAGTTGGCGCCATTAATTCACCATGAACATTCAAATAAAGCTTTTTTGAAATTGTATTTAAATTAATTTGAACCCAATTGTAAAATATGCCGTAATAAGTTGTATAAATATGTACAATTGCTGAGAACTCTATCGAATAGCGATTATTAGCTATATTTTTATAAACAGAAGAGTGCACTTAGAGTAAAAGGTTGTGTGTTGGCTTATTAGACTAGAGCCTGTGGTTTGAAACCTTAGCTCAGACATCTCGAATAAAACGAATTATGAAGAAATTCTCAGCGACTTTTTCTCGACAGTCTTCTGCCAAACAGCTCTGAGAGTAAGTAAAATTTGCCTTGGAATTTTTCTCAAAAATCTATCGTATGGATGAGACATTAAATGAACACACACAGCATAGGTGGCGTGAGAAGCCTGGTCGTAATCCTTACTAAAAAGGGGTGTAATAACTAATTAAGTAAAAACTAACAATTCTTGAAAAAAAAAATTGAATTTTCTTTGTTTATTGTGTGCTATTCAAAATGAGTGAAAAAAAATGAAAAATCGTATTCTGATTACACGAATATTTAAGTCTATCGAGTGATACATTCCCTTGTCACGAGTGCAGTGATAGCGATAGACAGATTTTAAATTGAAGGGGGATTAAAACCGAGTCCACTTAAAGCTTAACATCAATTTTATTAAAAATTCTAAAAACAATATTGTAATAGAACTGTAAATTTTTCAAAAGTAATGAGATCATTGCGAATTATTACTATGTATTAATCACCCGTTTTAAACCAATTATAATTAATAAATAATCTTATCACGTTTAAATTAATTTTTTTTTCTTTTTTTTTAGAAATATAAATAATATTGTATTTATTCCTTTTGTTTAATAATGCTGAGAGGTTTATTTTTGTACATTAACATTTTTTAAAGACAATGAATTTTCATTTACATTTTTAAAGAATTGATAAACGAAAAAGAACCGGAACTTATTTGAAGGTTAGGGTTAAGTATACTCAAGTATACGCCAATTGTTATAATATAGTCAAGTTCCTTTGTTGACTTACTATAATAACAATTATTACTAAAAACAAGCGCATGGAAGTATAGAAGCTATAGTCGTGACCAATTCTTAAGTATAATTGATGTGAATATCCCTCTTATCCAAATATGATGAATATCCTTTGCTTGATCCTGTTTTCGATACTAATTTTATAATGAAAATACCGGGTAAAGCCTATTATAATAGTTTACATCTTCAACAGAACGTCATCCAAGTCGCTGATGGTTACAGATCACTCTATAAAGTTGGCCGAATCCGTTGCACTACCCGATAACTGTAATACTATTAAGACCGGAATAATGGCTATAAAGACTGCCATAGTGTGAATTCATTACCAGGGTATATTGAACGAAGACATATATATTTACTGACAATAAACCGTTCATTAGATACTTAGAAAGTGTGTACATTACATCTAAGACTGATTAAGAATGTTGGGTATCACAGCAACTTCTGCAGAAGCTGTAACTACAAGTAAGAACTTTTTTCTGTCATTATGCGGCAGTTGGGAATCTGAGGCTCAACTTAAAACAAATGGGATGATTGATGATGGGTTCTTATAGGACTCAAGTCAGCTATGCTTTTCGACGCGTAACCTAACCTAACGTCAACAGAGAAGTAATAAAAGAAAACTTATAGAAATCACGATCAAAAATCTGAAGCTCAACGTGTCCAATACCAACACAAAAAACAAACGAAATGATTGATTGCGGGTTCTTATAGGACTCAAGTCAGCTATGCTTTTTGAGACAACTGGCTATTTAGCATAACCTAACCTAACGTCAACACAGCAACAGTAAAAAAACCAAATAGAAATCAAGATTCAAAGGTTTTCGTACCATGTGCCAATGATTGATATCCAGACTGCAAATAACGCTACCTGCAGTCGCTTCTGATCAAGAAAGAATTTAAAGAAATCTTAACGTATTTTGTACAACATATTGCAGATCTTCTTTTAAAAACATTAAATCAATTCTTATTTAATTTTTTATACATATTTATTTCTACTTGTCTTTAATTCCTAGTTTTTTTTTTTTTAAAATTCCAATTTCTATTCTTTGTAGCTGAGCAGTTTAAAACAATATTATCTGATTAGTTAGTACATACATAGTATATATAAAAAAAATAGCAATGATGACATACATAATTTTAGATGTGAGATGTATTCACTCATTGCACTTTCATCATCATTTTATTCGCGTAGATTTTTAATTTCATTTATTTATTTAAAAAAAAATATTTTTTTTTATTTAAATTTGAATTAATATTACTTATACGCTCCATAGTACATATCAGGTGAAAAATCATTTCAGACAATAATTGTAAACCCAAGTTATTTTGCATTTTTAGAAATTGTATTGTATATTGTATTAATAAAGAAAAAACAAATATGCCACAATTAAATATTATTTTTTTGTTTCTATTTTTTGTTTTTTATTCTTAATAATACATTGTAATTTTGCCTTGAGTTGTAGCACGTAATACGACTAAGTGTTGGCTAATTGTGTTTAAGCAGGACAGGGAAAATTGTGGCACCTGAAAAGTATGTAGGCTTTATAAACGGATTTATGGCTTGTATTAACTATATTCATGAGTTCCCAAGTAGATTTGAGAAGCTATTGTCGGAACATTTGCCAGAGGCCTACTGAGAGCTGGCCTCGAAAAGATATATATTCCTTCTTTCTTTACTTTCAAGATATTACACATACATACATACGTACATAATTGGTCATTACAACCCTTTAGCTAGGATTACAACCTAGCTTCTCACAAGAAAAAGTTGCATTACAACCAGTGCATACTGAGGAATTCAAAATGCCTATGAAAAACAGTTCGATATAGGGTGGATAGGCCAAGTACTGCCGGTGGATCAGAGCCGAGCAAAAAAAAAATCACCAAACCGCGGCCAGCAGAGCAGATTCCAGAATTTTCAAAACTTATTTTGGTTCTTTGCCTGTTAATTTCAATTTAAGAGGAAATGCTGAAAAGAAAAACGAAATCGTTAATTGGCCTTACTTAACTACTCGTTTATCGGATTTCGGCCTGCCTTAACTCATTCTTTAGCCGCCTCTGCTTCTCGCTCGCCTTCGTCAGTTGGTCAGACCAATTCCTCAATTTGGTTCTTACAACGCAGACAAGGTCGTCCTCTACAGCGACTTTCATTAATCCCCGCATTAAAAACCCGTCTCACAGGAACATCCTCTTCCATGTGGTTGATGTTAATGCGCTGCATTAAGAAGCTCATATAGTTCGTTGTTCATCATAGAGAAGCACAGGGAGAAGTTTTTGTTACACAATTGCCTATTGAGACTATAGTTACACCAAAAGTGATCATACGATTAATCTCCAGATTGGCATCATTTTTCTTGGTAAAAACGGAGCCAAGATAACAAATTCAATGACAACTTCAAAAGTATAGTTATCGGCATATATAGTTACCGAATGTCCCTACTTGTCAACAACATATACCCATCCTGATGGATTCCCGTCCAATAGCGCTAAAGATAACTTGGTCATTGTCTTTAGCGTACACAACCAAATGAACGCTTTTGTGGAAAATAGTTCCATTGCGATGTAGTCCCACGTTCCGCAGAACCCTGTCCATAACGAGGTTGAAGAGGCCGTATGATAAGGTATCGCCTCGTCTGATAACTCGCTCGGTATCAAAATATCGAAGACTACCTTATAGTGGGCAAAAGGAAGGTGTGTCGCTTACACAATATGCATTTAAAAGCCTTTAACTTTTCATGCTTAAAGGCTGTAATATGAAAATTTTTCACATTAAACTAAGTTTGGACAATTGGGAAGAAAATTTTATTGTATTTGAAATAAAAAATTTTAAAGTTTCAATACATTCGTACACATACATATGCAACTATACACACATACATATATTGTATATACATACATATATAGTGTATGAATGTATATTTTGTGTATTTGTGATAAGGTCTGGTTGGTTTATTATTTTTTATGAAATTCACAAGTCCGAATCTTGTTACGATCTCAATTTTAAAGCTTATACAAAAAGAAAAAAGATAATTACAACAACAATACTAAATAATAAGTAAAATTAAAAAATAAAATCCAACACTTCTTTATAAAAAAAAATTTAAAAAAAAACACAAAATTATGAATATATGTATACACGAGCAGAGATGATATTTCAATTCGTAATTTAAGAAAAAAAATAAGTCACAAAAGTTATCATAATTTAACAAAAAATTTATAAAACTTCAAGAAATATTGTATTATTCACATGTATGTATGTTTGTAGTATGTATGCGTATGTGTGTGTGTTTTTTATGGAAAACTATGCTACTATACTCATAGTATTTGTTCATTCGTTCTTATACGAATACTGTGTACATATACAGTATTCATGAGAGAATTGGAGCAACTAAATACACACAGTGGTGGGCACGTATGTATGTGTAACTATACATGTAACCATTATATGCAGTTTATTTTAGCATAAAGGAATTCAATGTATGTGTAAGTAAAACTGTTTGTTCGTTCATTCGTTCGTTTATTTGAGTAATTCAGTGTATGATAATTTCAGCAAATTGTTGATCGTATATTTCTACAGTTGCTGGAGATGCTTTACTGTTGGCTGGAATTTATACTATAATTAGTCGTGTTGTGCCTTCGCAAGTAAGTAGTAGGTCCACTTCTGGTCGTTTAAAAAACGTATATATTATTTAAAAAAGAAAAACAAGTAAAAAGAAATAAGAAGTACTCTTTTTTTTTTTTTGCTTATGGTGTACGAAATAAATTCTAAGCAAATCAGTTCGCTCTGGTCGATCCATACAGTTAGATCGACTCGCTTTTATATTGTAGGCAAAGAAAAAAAAAGAAAAAACAAGAAGCCCTACTTTCTTCCCTCTTTTTTCCCATTGACAAAAAGTCGAGGGTAGATGGGGTGTTCGTTTGTTCACTTAAATTTAAATTTTTTTTTTAGTTTTTCATTTTAAATAAATAATGGTTGCATTAAAATAATTAATAAATAAATAATTTACGAAAACGAAAAGAAATAAAATAAAAATAAGAAATAAAAAAACTAATTAATTTCCAGATAATACTGAAAAGAAGTAAATTTTTTATTTTTTTATTTCTAATTTAAAAGTGTGTGTTTATGTGCTGATTTAAGAAAGAAAAAAAAAAAGAGTTCAAAACTTGTTTAAATTTTTAATAAAATTTTAAATTTTCCTTTTAATTAGGAGGTTATCTGAAAACACAAGAAAAAAAATAATTTCAAATCCGTGCGGGATCTCTAAGGAAACGAATAATTACGCATACAAAATAGGGCTAACATGGAGCCCCTTTGGAAGCGGTAAGTTTTAAACTTCAATATAAAGCAAAAATAAAAATAATAATAATTAAAAATACGGCTATATAACATTTAGAAAAAATATGAAAATATTTGAATATTTAAAAAAAAAATTCTAATAAAAATAGAAATTAAATTGCAACATTAAAAATAAAGTTAAACTTTTAAAATTTGACGATATAAATTAATATTAACCATTGTTCCCTTAAGACAAGTGATATCACACGATTGATGACTTCTATGAAAAAAGCTCAATCCCTCAAATAGCCATTAAAAAAAATCAATTCAATTAAATCCTCTTCAAAACAAGAATTTTTAGTCGATTTGGTGATTATTTCTTTTTTATTTTTTAATGTAAAATAATGAAAGTGTAGCATACATTTGTTAATGCAAAAACTGTAAACATATTCTTTTATGTTCTAAAAACTATTTTTAAAAATATTTGGCAAATACTTGTGATATAAACTCCACATTAAGATTAAAATGAATTATTTTTGTTTTGAAGTACTTAATAGTTCTGCAAGTTGGTCTAAAATTAGGAGTGCCTACTGAAAAATTTGCAAAGTGCAAAATTTTTGAAATTATTGTAATATTATAGTGAAAATTTTTGAAAATGTCATTGATATTCTGTAGATTCTGTAGATTTTTCATCGTATTTACTTTACACCGAAGACAAAACCTTTTTTAAATAAATAATTTAATAAAAAATAATTAAAACTTCATATCAATCATATCATGGTTGACTTAATTTCTATGGCAAAATTTTGATTACTATATATGTACGTGGCTTGGAAAACAGTTCAAGATTAAATTTTTACATTTAAAAATATCTGTGCCTCTTTAATATAAATTTCACGATTACAAATACAAATATATCCAAAAAGAAGCATTATTCCGAAGTTATTAGTTCGAACTGGACACATCATGTAAGAAAGTATGTTGAAAAAAAATATATTCTGGTAGACTAGCTCATATTGTTAATGTGGCATAATTGTAACTTTTAGCCGATTTTATACTTGTTATAAATAAAGGCATTGATTTGTGGGCTGTGTGAATAGTCAAACTATCATATCACCAACATATTAGAGTGATATTTACTTTTTAAAGATTATTTCATATGGTTACGCTATAGATAGGTCCATTTTAGAATACTTCTTACGTTATTTCGTTTGGCAATGACAGCTGTCACATTGGCTTCGAGGTTGGTTTATTCCTGTAAAGTAGAGACTTTATGTATTTCCACAGAAAATTTTCGAGTGGAGTCAAAAACCAAGGCTTTAGAGGCTAATGGACTGTTTTAAAACGTGAGATTAATTGCTCAGCAATTAAACAAGCAGAATTCTTGCATTTTACAAAATTGACACCTAGACAAATAGAATTTCAGTAATCGATAACAGTAACGTAGAGATTTTCAACTTTGAAGAACTGCAATGCTTTGGTAGCTCTTGAAATCTGCATTTGGCAATTGTGTTTTTTGAACATAATTTTCGTAAATTTCATTGTTGAACATAATTTTTCGAAAGAAAAACTTTTCTTATGCACCACAGCACCAACAGCTTTTTTCGCTTGTTAGTCATTGAGAGTTCAAAAATTATATATCCGGTGAGAATATATTTTGTTTATTTAATTTATATCATATTCTGATTAAAAAGGATTTCTGATTAGCACAACTTTTGTTTCAAGACAGAAACATAAAGTGAAAATAATAATAATCACCTTTGAACCGATTTCCGTTTGTTTTATATTAAACGAAATATAATATTTTTCTTTCAAATAATCCATACATATGTATGTACTCTCTTAAATTAATACTTTACATTGATTCTCTTAATATTTCCAAACTCTTGAATTTTAACTTTGAGTTCGATCTCTGTCGTTTTCTTGCTGATACTCTCTTAAATGTTGAAAACTCTTTATTTATATTCTCTTAGGCCGCAAGAGATAACAGTACAGCACTTATTCTTTAATTGTAAACAATTTTTAATGACAAAAACAAAAAAACAAAAAATAAGTTTTTAATATTTTTATTCTCTTTATTTTAGGCTACTATTTGCCGCTGCATTAGCTGGAGCATTAGTGGGAATTAATGCTGTAAGTATTTGAATTTTCTGAAACTCCAAACACTAATACTAAACTAAACTAAACAATTGAGATAGCCAATGTATGCCACAAGTCCCCTACTGTAAGCACTTGAAACTAGCTTAGAATTCTAATGAACTTATGCAAAATAT
Source organism: Sarcophaga rosellei (assembly GCA_930367235.1). Lineage (NCBI taxonomy): Eukaryota > Metazoa > Arthropoda > Insecta > Diptera > Sarcophagidae > Sarcophaga > Sarcophaga rosellei. Next base: position 36,617,686 of record OV884019.1, read on the forward strand.
CTTTAAGAATTGTAAATTCTACAGCTCTCTCGGGGTGACTATTCTGTCAGAATAGCTTATCTTAATAAATATCATGTGTATTATTAAGAGTTTGCAGACTTAAAATATACTTACTACTAGACAGAAATATAGTTGCAATGAAATTTTGTATTATAATCTGGTATTTATTTTTCTAAATATGATTTCCGACAGACGTCCACCGCAGCTACGAGTTACATGATCCATTCGATATGTAAAAATTTTTGTTAATTTTTTTTCAAGAAAAAACCTGGCCTGGCTTCAATATTTGCTGCTAAACCAATGGCTAATTATAGCCCTATAAAAAGTAATCCAAAGTAATCGTGTGTGCGAGTAAACATAATCACCTCGGGAAGAAAATCGTCATGCAATTAATTTTGCAATGAAACATGTAATTATGCATATATAATTGATCATTGGGCAATCACACACGAGAACAATTATGCTGGCACTAGCAAGAGGCAAGAGAGGTGAGGGGAGTGGTTTTTTGCTGGCATAATTTCTCAACCCGCTTCTACCCCGCACAAACCAATACATAAACAACACAAAAGCAACACACATACATTTATAAAACAGCAGGTTCCGAAAAAATTTTTTGTATAGAGCATATTTAGTCTTTCGTTCTGCGTTGAGTAGTGAACTAATACACACAAAGCAGAGTACATGTATACAATTTTATGCCAGATGAAATAGTCTCGTATGTGACTGAAAGAACAAAAATTGTGCGGCTTCAAAAATAGTCTCGTGTGTGATAGCACATTACATTACAACCCTTCAGTCTGGATTACGGCCTATGTGGTGTGTGTTAATTTTTATACTTTTCATGGCAATTTTATTTAATCTCTGATTTTTTGCCAAAAATCTGCGAAGAATTCGCCGAAAAAATATTTTTTAATATTTCGTTTTGTTCGAAATGTCTGACCTGGCGTTTTAACTGTGGCCTTGCGTCTAATAAGCCAACACACTACCTCCAAGATTACGGCGACTCTGGGACTACACCCTTAGACTATACTTCACAGGATCAATTCTAGAGTCAGTCTGTATTTACTTTCATTACAAAATGAAAAAATGAAGCATAATTCTTTGATAAAAATGCTCACCTTCCGCCCGTTTTAAATAAGCGCAATCAGTAAGAATACAACGCAAACGCTTCAATTCCTGTACGGGCTACATATATTTATAGGCATGTAAGCCAAGATTTTTACATAAGTAAAATTTACCATGTATTTGAAGAACAACGGTCAACTACTTAAGCGCAACGACGAATTGAGAGCACTGCAAGACTTCGCTCTACAGCAGCAATATTTTCTTCAATATGCATAATTTTTCGGCCTGTTGATGGTTTTGAAAAGAGTAAATTAGTGCGATAAGGATCAACAACTGCATGTAGAATGGACAAAATGCTCAATGAACTTCGCGATCATCATCTAGTCTATAATTTATTTACCCAGTTTTATCTCCTCTGAAGCATGTCGTTTTCTGCATTAAGTCCAGTCCTGTTTCCGAGTTTCCGAAACTACACAAATGTGATTGTTTCAGTATACTGAGCTTTCAGAGAATCCAAACAGAACATTTAGTGCTCTTAGCTTTCACGTGCGTGTGTAGGTTTAACCTTAAACACGTCACATCGTTTTGCCATTGCGAATGCTTTTAGCCGTACTTCATCAACTTCGTACATTCAGTATTAAACTACGTAATTTTCTCTCCATGTACATAAATATGGTCAATTCAGGTCATATTCGCCATAGTGCCGCCAATTACAATAGGTTGTTTTGATATGGTTATATTTTTACCGGAAAGAGGTTTTCACTAGTAACAGGATTAATAAATTGTTAAGTCGCTCAAACTCATATTTTCTTGCATAAAACTCTTTGTGTGAACTCGTATAATGAAATCGGCCTTTGCATAATTAATCTTAGCTGTGCCTAGCAGAGTTGTCCTGAGACAAAACTGAATTTAATTCGATCTCGATAACGTTGCGTAACACAATATTTTTTTTTTTTTTCAAAGCAATTTTGGAAAACTGCCGATACTGGCGCTATTTACAACTCAGCCAAACATTACAGGCCTGAAGTTGAAGCCCCAAGACAACCAATTGATGATAGTTATGCAGTAATCGATAGTGCTACCACTACTCGTACTGGCCAAATTCCAGCAAATTGTACTGGCGGTACAGTCGGATGTATACCGAAATGTTTTGCAGAAAAAGGTAATCGTGGTCTTCAAGGTCACATTGGAGCTCCCGGACCCAAAGGTATGCCTGGCTATCAGGGTCCTGAAGGTCCACCAGGCGACAAAGGTCAAAAAGGTGATCCCGGGCCAGAAGGTCCGCGAGGTCTTAAAGGTGAACGTGGTACGTCTGGTATTCCTGGTATGTCCGGGGTTCCTGGTATTCAAGGTATTGCTGGTAATCCTGGTGCTCCTGGTATTCCCGGCAAAGATGGTTGTGATGGTGAGAAAGGTTTACCCGGTGTTACTGGCCTCAGCGGTATGACTGGTCCTCGTGGTTATCCTGGTCAGCCTGGTGCTAAGGGTGAAAAAGGTGAACCGGCAAAGGAAAATGGTGATTACGCAAAAGGTGAAAAGGGTGAACCAGGTTTTGCTGGTCGCTCTGGTAATCCTGGTCTGGAGGGACCTACTGGTCCTAAGGGTGATCGCGGTGATACTGGTCCTTACGGTAATCCTGGTGAACGTGGTGAACGCGGTTTAAAGGGTGAAAAGGGCGCTCCGTGCTTTGCTATTCCAGAACCAGGCAAGAAGGGAGAAAAGGGTGAAAAAGGTGCTCCCGGCAGACTAACTGGATTGACTGGCACAACAACTTTCAGCGGCGAGAAAGGTGAACGTGGTGAGAAAGGTGATATTGGTCCCCCAGGTGAAAAAGGTGCAGTCGGTTTTCCGGGTGAACCTGGTCGTGATGGTATGAAAGGTGAAAAAGGTCTTCCTGGTCCTTCAGGTGATAGAGTAAGTCTTAATAAAAGTGTTTTCAAGTAGAAATAATAATATTTATGGCAATTTACCATACTTATTAAGGGTCGCCAAGGTAGTTATGGTCCTCCCGGCCCACCAGGACAAAAAGGTGATCGTGGTGAAACTGGTTTGAATGGCTTAGCTGGTAAACCTGGTCAAAAAGGTGAACCTGGACGTCCTGGCTCTCCTGGTGAACGTGGTCTTGTCGGTCCTCCTGGTCCACCAGGTGGTGGACGTGGATCTCCTGGAGCTCCAGGTCCCAAGGGTCCTCGTGGTTATACTGGCCCTCCAGGTCCTAAAGGTCTTGATGGTTTCGAAGGTCCACCTGGTCCTCAAGGTTTGCCTGGTGCTAAAGGTGGTCCCGGTGTTCCCGGTCGTAACGGTGTTGAAGGTCCTCCCGGTGAAAAAGGTGAAAAAGGTAACAGAGGTCGTGATGGCTCCATGGGTCCTCAAGGTCCAATGGGCCACACTGGCCCACCAGGTCCCGAAGGTCAAAAGGGTGAACCCGGTCTCCCAGGCTATGGTGAAAAAGGTATTAAGGGTGACGATGGAATTCATGGGTAAATAATTCGTTTTAAGTGTGTGGCCAATTTCTGTAATTTCATTTAAAATTTATAGAACTGATGGTGCAAAGGGTCAAAAAGGTGAACGAGGTTTCCCTGGCAATGTTGGCGCCCCTGGTGATTCGAAATTTGGTCGCCCTGGTATTCCCGGTCGCATTGGCGCTCCAGGTCAGAAAGGTGATGCTGGTCGTCCTGGTACTCCTGGTCAAAAGGGTGACATGGGTCCTAAAGGTGATGCTGGTGGTAAATGTTCAAGCTGTCCTTATGGACCAAAAGGCGACAAAGGTAACCGAGGTGCTAACGGTGCTCCTGGTCTGCCTGGTCTTCGTGGTCCACCCGGTGAAAGAGGCTACCCTGGAGAACGTGGTGCTGACGGTATTGCTGGTCCACCTGGTCCTCCAGGCGACAAAGGAAAAGATGGTCTGCCTGGAGCACCCGGTCCCTATGGTGCACCTGGCAAAGATGCTATGGTTGACATGAACTTGATTAAGGCAGAGAAAGGTGCAAAAGGTGAACGTGGTTACCCCGGACCCGAAGGCATTAAAGGCGAACGTGGTGAAAGTGGTATCCCTGGTTATCCTGGCGAGAAAGGCGAAATGGGCAACAAAGGTGATAAAGGCTTCATGGGACCTCCTGGCTCAGATGGTGCACCCGGTGCTCCAGGTAGAGATGGTCTTGATGGTATTCCCGGCCAAAGCATTAAGGGTGATACTGGCCGTGCTGGTTTTGATGGTGCTAAAGGTGACATGGGTTTGCCTGGAGATCAAGGTCCAAAGGGTGATTCTGGCTCCTGTGATGTTGCTAGTCTACAAGTTCCTGCTAAAGGCAATAAGGGCGAACGTGGCTTACATGGCAATCCCGGACCACAAGGTGTTCAAGGCCCTAAAGGAAATGCTGGTAGACCAGGCGAAAAAGGTGATCGTGGTCCACAAGGTCCAGTTGGTCCAACTGGAGCTCGAGGCTTAACCGGACCTCGCGGTGAAAAGGGTAATCAAGGTCCAATTGGTGCCCCTGGTAATCCTGGAAAAGATGGATTGATTGGACCTCCCGGCAGAACTGGTGCAACAGGCCCTAAGGGTGAAACGGGTGTCGCCGGTATAGGTCCACGTGGCCCTCCAGGTAATCCAGGCATTCAAGGTGAAAGGGGTGAACGTGGTCCTACAGGTCCAAACGGTCCTCCCGGCAGCAACGGTCCACCTGGCTATCCTGGTGACAAAGGCGAAACGGGCTATCCAGGTGATAATGGCTTACCAGGTATCGCCGGCGAGAAAGGTGATGAAGGTCCAATCGGTCCACCCGGCCCTCAGGGTCCTCCCGGTAAACCTGGTGTTGATGGCGTTCAAGGCCGCGATGGCGCTAAAGGTGAACCTGGCAATCCTGGTTTGGTTGGTTTGCCTGGTTTAAAGGGTGAACGTGGTGCTCCTGGCAATGATGGTCCTAAAGGCATCCCCGGTGTTACTGGTCAACCTGGTAAACGTGGTCCACCCGGTCCTGCGGGTATTCCCGGTAAGTTGGTTTAAACGAGTTTATTATAATTCCTTCTCTTTAACAATTAACATTTCTGCGACAGGTGCAAAGGGTGATCGCGGTGAACGTGGTTTTACTGGTAGAGATGGACAAAACGGTCCTAGAGGTCCAGCCGGCCCTCCTGGTTTAATGGGTCAAAAAGGTGATATGGGTCCAGTTGGTCCCCCCGGAGCAGATGGTCTTCCTGGTATGGACGGCGAAAAAGGTGACCGCGGTTTTACCGGTGAAGTCGGTCCACGAGGTGAACCTGGTGATGCTGCTGAAAAAGGACAAAAGGGTGAACCTGGCGCTCCTGGTTTGCGAGGTGAAGATGGAATTCCCGGTAGTCCCGGACCTCAAGGTGAAAAAGGTGTCGCGGGTATTGCTTTACATGGACGTCCTGGTGCACCTGGTGGAAAAGGCGATCGTGGTCGTGATGGAAGGAATGGACGCGATGGCACCCCTGGCGAAAAAGGTGATGCAGGTTTCCCAGGCCCTATGGGTCCAATGGGTTCTAAAGGTGAAATGGGTCCTCCTGGTATTCCTGGAGCCCCTGGCATGGATGGTAAACCTGGTGAAGTTGGTGCCCCTGGCCCAGTTGGTCACATGGGTCTTAAAGGCGACAAAGGCGAACGCGGTTACCCTGGTATAAATGGTGCGAAGGGTGATAAGGGTGATACAGGTTCGCCAGGCTTTGAAGGCGCTCCTGGCCCTAAGGGTGAACGTGGTCCAATGGGTCCTGCTGGTTTAGATGCTAAGCCATATACAATCAAGGGCGATAAGGGTGAAATGGGAGAAGCTGGCTTAATTGGTTTGCCCGGTCCCATGGGTCTTAAAGGTAACCAAGGTGCTCCCGGATTCGCTGGTCCTAAAGGCGAGTGGGGTTTAACTGGTCCTCCTGGTGCCCCTGGTTTGAATGGCGTTCCTGGAATGAAGGGTGATATGGGTCCAAGAGGTGAGCCTGGAATTGCAGGTTTAACTATTAAAGGTGAAAAAGGTTTGCCTGGTCGCACAGGCAAAAATGGACGTGAAGGTAAAACATATAAAACATTCCCCTTGTAGTGATCTAATGGAATTTTTTTATAGGTGCCCCTGGTCCAGCTGGTCTTAAAGGTGACAAAGGATTGCCAGGTCTTTCTGGTACACCCGGTCCTATGGGTCCTCCTGGTTTGCCTGGTCCTCAAGGACCTAAAGGTGATCGTGGTGCGACAGGTGCTCCAGGTAGAGATGGTCACGATGGTATGCCTGGTGTACAAGGCATAAAGGGCGATATGGGTTTCACCGGTCCTAAAGGTGAAAGAGGTCCTCCTGGCTTCCAAGGTCAAAAGGGTGAAAAGGGTGAGCTCGGCTTTACAGGTGCTCCTGGTGTACCCGGCCGCCCAGGTCAAAAGGGTGACATTGGTATGAGCGGGCTTGACGGCTTACCCGGTCCCGTAGGCGCACCTGGAGAAAAAGGTTTCCCCGGTCCAGCGGGTATTAACGGTCGTGATGGCAAGCCCGGTCTTAAGGGTGACAAAGGTGAGCCTGGTAAGGTACCGCCTCCAGGCCCTAAAGGTGAACCTGGCTACCCTGGTCAAGTGGGTCAAAAGGGTGAACGCGGACCTCCTGGTCAACGCGGTTTGACTGGTTTGCAAGGAGAACGTGGTGAGAAGGGTGACCAAGGTGTCATTGGTTTAACTGGTCCCACTGGTCGTCCTGGTCCAAAAGGTGATAAAGGTTTCCCTGGCCCAATCGGTCGCGATGGTGCGCCTGGTGCTCCTGGTTCAAAAGGTGACGCCGGTTTGGCTTGCACAGCCTCTCAAGACTATTTTACCGGTATTTTGCTGGTTAAACACAGTCAATCTGAAGAAATTCCTCGCTGTGAACCTGGGCACACTGAATTATGGTCTGGTTACTCTCTACTCTATGTTGATGGCAATGATTATGCACACAATCAAGACTTAGGTTCTCCTGGTTCTTGTGTACGTCGTTTCTCTACACTGCCAGTCCTCTCCTGTGGTCCCAACAACATTTGTAATTATGCTTCCAGAAATGATAAATCATTCTGGTTGACAACATCAGCACCATTACCAATGCAGCCGGTGCCTGCCAGTGATGTTAGCAACTATATTTCCCGTTGTACAGTCTGTGAGGCCCCATCTAATGTAATTGCCATACACAGTCAATCGTTAGACATTCCAAATTGTCCAAACGGCTGGGAAGGTCTCTGGATTGGTTACAGTTTTGTTATGGTAAGTAATATATAAAATTTGTACACACACAGACACGTATTTATACATACATATATTTTTATAATTATTTGAATGTTATTTGTGTTCGAAATGCTTTTAATACATTTTTATTTTTTGTTTTTTTTTTTTTGTTTAACAGCATACTGCCGTAGGTAATGGAGGTGGTGGTCAAGATTTATCCTCACCCGGTTCCTGCTTATTAGATTTCCGCACTACACCTTTCATTGAGTGTAATGGTGGTAAAGGACAGTGTCATTTCTTTGAAACCATGTCCAGTTTCTGGATGACTACAGTAGAAGAATACCAACAATTCCAAAGACCTGCTATGGAAACCCTTAAAGCAGGCAATCTACTACAAAAGGTTTCGAGATGTCAAGTCTGTATTAAGAACTCCTCATAGAGTTAATGCAACAACAACAATAACATCTTGCAGACATAAGTCTAAGATAACATCTCTAGTTTTTCCCACCACCTGCATTTGTCTCTGCCTACTACTACTATTACACTCTGTCTAAAACTAGCCTACATTTCTATTAATTTACACCCCCACCCCCTAACTACTACTCCACCAGCCAGTGTTATATGTAACCCAAATGTAATATTTTTTATAATTTCCTTAAACAGTCGCAAGTTCAATTAATTAATACACCACGTGTTTCCTCAAATTTATAGAAATTTTATATTTTTTAGGAAAAATAATGAAAAAAAGTAAAACAAACAAAAGAAAAGAAAATCAACACAGGAGAGATAATTAAATAGATGAAAATATTTAATGTTTTATAATAATAATCTAATTATTAAAAATAATCATAATTAATAAGTAAACGAATACCAAAAATAATTGAAAATTTCTTCTATTATTAAGCTTTTCACAACAAAAAGCCAAAATATGTGAAATAAATTTAAACAAAAACTAACAAAAAGAGAAACAACAACAACAATATTTTGTTATCTGCCATAAATTCTTTTTTAATGCGTTTTTTTTAATAAATGTAATGTTTAGTGTTTAAACTTAAGTAACAAACAAATCAAAAAAAAATATACAATAAATAAAAATTAAAAACGAATTTCTTTGAGTATATACTATATACGTAACGAATACTTTCGTTATGTTTTTAATTAAAGAGTAAAGTTCAGTTGTAAAATACGGATTCACATACATCAAGTCTACTTCAAACTCCGAACCGCTGCTTTTGAGTTACGGATTACATAACCTAAGAATAATCATCAGAAGATTCTTCGTTAGGTTAGGTTAAGGTAGGAAGGGTAACGTACCAATGTATTAGCACTGGCATATCTTCACTCTGATGCACAGCCCAGTACTAGGTTGTTCACAGGGAGGCGATAGAAAGGCATTGAGAGAAATGACAAGTAAATCTATTAAAGATAAGAAAGAGATAACTCCGTAGGTAAATACTAAACTGTAGACATTTCTCAAGCCAGTTATTACCTTATACAACCCTCAAATAAATACTCAAGCTCAAATTCTTTCAGATCTATTCATTTCTCCAAAAAATTAATTGTGTAGACTTTTCTGACTACGTTATTGCACGATTGATAAGTGAATGAAACCTTTCGTTAATAATTCTGACGAAGTCTTTCTTCGTTACAACACTGCAATGCAAACTGACAGTTATTACGAAGTCTGTCAGTTGAACTGCCAAAACAATGAATTGACATTATTTGTAAGAAATAAAATTTTTGTGTTCTTAAATAAGTAAAAAAAAATTATGAAGTTTTATTTTTTTTTTTATAATCGATCCACTATATGTAAATTCTCTGTTGGGATACCCTGTATATATAAAAATATTTTGATCACTAAATACAAATTATCATTTGAAGCAGCCTGTGTATACAATTGTTTATTTCCCATGTGTTCCTGAACAGCTGCTGCAACAACACCTAATGCAGGTAGAGTGTTTATGTCTGACGATCGACACTACCCATGTATGTATATTTTGTGCTCCCCATCCCTAGTGATATAAACAGGATTGTTTAAATGATGACGGTGATCAACATAGAGAACAGTACCTTATGGCCGCAGTACTATGATACCTCTGCACATAATAATCATTAGCGTAGTGTTTGACATCAAAATTAAATAATTACAACTAGGAAAATTGTATTTTATTTACAAAAAATTTTGTAACTTTATTTTAATATTTTTTTTTTGATTGTTTGGATTGATTGGTTTCCTCTCTATAAATTATTTATTTTAATTATAAACTAAACATAAATTAATACAAAATAATAAAAAAAAAGTCAACTCTATGTTAAATTTAAAACAACATTTGGAGGTAATATGAAGCAAAGTTAGTTTTAAAATAAAACTTGATTGAGAACAAAACAGAACATAATTTATGTTGAAATAAATATGATAAGATGAACACAGTAATTTACACATCTACAACTCATCGGCTAAATGGTGAATATTTTGCAGATGATCACCATAGTCTGTGGCCTCACTGCCGACAAACGTTTCATAGTTGTTTAGTATTTCCAGATAAGATAAACGATCATCATGATCTTCATCTGTGGATACAAATAAATGATCGACTTCATCGGTAGCCACAACATCATTGCTGGGCACAACCCAACTTAAGACCTCATTGCCAGCCAATACGCCATCACTGTTCAAATCGTAATCCTTATCGAAACGTTCCTTTTCGGTAATCAACCACTCTTTGTCATGATGATCGGCTGTTTCGCCAACAAATTCCTTAAAATCAATTTTTCCATCCTTGTTAACATCTTTGTCACGCATTGTTTGCTCCAAAACTACAGGTAACATTTGTGGATGTTCTTCGGGATTTTGGAATAAAACAAACTCGTCCGAATTTAACATGCCATCTTTGTTCAAATCCGCTGCCTCGAACATTTCCTTATCATCTCTTATCATTTTCTGCTCTTCATCATAGCTATCGAAATCGATTACTTCTTTTTTGTAATTTTCATCCTCCATAGCGTAAACATCTAAGAGATATTCCTTCCAAGTTACTTGATCGTTATTGTCCTGATCCATTTCTTCGAAGCGATCAGCTGCCTCTTCCTCCGCTAGTTTCCTATGAAAATTTGAGAAAATGCAATTCTTGATTTTTGTTTGAAGTTCAAACGTGATTTGTGCGTAATTGAAATTAAAAAGCATGCTCTTTTAATCATTTTTAAAGTTTTGGAACAATAATACATCACAGAACAACACTTTCTTTAAAATTCTTAATTCACAAGATTTATAACTGAGCACCATCGTTTCAGTGATCCGTGATTAACTATATGTACATAATCTGGAACTAATAACGAAAGAAACTTTTTCTACTTTAGTCGTTAAATCGTATTTACATTAGTAGACCTACTACGTAGTCAACCAGAAAACAATGAAGTCTCTGAGAGGACATTGTATTTAGATTGCATCTCGCCTAGGATTGTAAAGGGCTGCTAAGTAATCATATGTCGGATCATCGAATTAGATTATGCTAGGCACCTGATCATAGCAATAATCAGGATTAACTTTCGAAGTAACGGTGGCATAGAGGTCGATGAAACCCTCAATATGCTTCTTCTTTGGAATTATTGAGATGTCGATTCACTCGCCAATCGTGCGTGGGGATGTATATCGGACTGTAGGGTTACAATAGCCTTACAGCCAAAGATCAATCCTACAGGTACGACTCTAATCCTAAGAATACCGCAACCACCGTATGCTTGGTCAAAGTTATAAGGTTCAATTAATACAAGTCAAAAGCAGTACCGTCGATAATTTTTACTGCAAAAAAAAACACATTTTGGAAGCAGTTGCGTTGCCTTCTGGCAACCGAAATTCTTCTGCTTTGGGTTCAAAGGGTCAAAAGGAACGTCGTCGATAACTGCATAATTAATTTAATTGAAAACATTTTTAGCGTTGCAACGGGGCAACGCAAAATATCAACTTGCCACACAAGTGTATTTGAAAAATATTTCTTTAAATTTTCTGGCAAAAGCTCTTAAAATAAACTAATTGTCATACAAAAAGGCTCTCAAATCGGTCGTTCGGAATCGAAGTTAAACTGTAGGACACGCCACTCATGGATTAAATTAACACACACAGCATGGGAAATGCGAGAAGAGAGAGTTCGGGACCGTGATGAAAGGTTTGTAATGGCCAATGATGCACTTATGTATGTATTGGAATTTTTGAGTCTAATGATGTCATTGGTTCATTTTCAGAAAAGGATAACTACAATTTGTTCACTAAAATCAACAGATATAACGCTTATGAACATTTGCGTGTTGATCTATTACTAAAATAGAAATTATTTAAATAAGCCAGCAATAATAGAAGACAACATGCGGAAAAACTCTTCAGAAGATTTAGATTTATCCTTCATATACAATATAAGTCGCCGTAGTCTAGTAGGTAGTGTGTTGGCTTATAAAACGCAAGGCCACGGTTCAAATCCCAGGTCCGACATTAAAACGAAATATAAAAAAAAAATAAAAATATTTCTTCGGCGACTTACTCTCAGCAGGTTTCTGGCAAAAACTCTGAGAGTAAATAAAATTGCCATGAAATCTACCGTTCGGAGTCGACTTTAAACTGTAGGTCCCGCCACTCATGTATAAAATTAACACACACAACATGAGTGGTGTGAAAAGCTAGGCTGTAATCCTAACTGAAGGGTTGTAATGGCCAATTATGTATGTAAGTATACAATAGATGCTCTAGTTTTAAATATGAATTTAATTTGCGTTAAGAAAGAAACTCGAATGAAAAAATTAGCTCGAATAATAAGTGATGCTTATTTCACCATAAGCCAAATTGGGTGAAAATACCTATAAAATTTAACTGTCATTGAGCACATAATAAAGTGATAAGCAAAATCGTTCATTTGCAACAATAAAAACTGAACAGATTTATATTGTATTGCATATGATTGTGATGTTATAGAAAATTTGAATTCTTTATAGACAATCTTAATAAGAAACGGCATTATTATTAAACGCGTATTATAATAGCATACGTGTGCAAGAATAGAAAAACTATGTATTTGTGTTGAAGCATAAATTAAAAAGCTGCTTGTTTTAGAATAATAAATAGTAAATAAGAAAAGATATATAAGAAAGCATTAATAAAACACAAATACAACAACTCACTTAAAAGACCTTAATATCCAGGCTTTCAGCTCATGCCGATCTATATACTGATCATTATTCAAATCCATCATGCGTATTAATATAGACAAACGTTTCTTAGACTCCTCCGGTGATAAAGTGTCAAATTCTTGAGCATCCTTGACATTACCTGAAGCAGAAAGGTGAATCAAATAAATAATTTCAATTTACATTTGCTGCACAACAAACATACCAATAATTACTTCATGATCGAATTGCACATTATGTTCACCATTTTCATGATGATGAGCATCTCTGGGCTGGTAAATACCATCCTTGACACGTTCTTTACTGGCGTCTTTTTCATGTTTATGAGGTGTTATGCCAGCATAGGCTGGCATTGTCGTCGCCAATAAAACAAAGGCTGCACCACATAGCAATATTAAGAATTTTGCCATTCTGTTTTCTTTGTATATATATGTATTTATGTATATTTGTATGTGTATGTATATAAAAAAAAGTGTTTTATATTCAGTTTTTTTTATTTTTTTTTCTCTTTGCTAGAAATTAGTTATTTTCTACCAGCACGCGTACTAAAATACTGGGTATTAGCAAACAATATGCGGCAATGTGTTTTCGGCGAAAAAGTTTCTGAGTCAATATTCGTTTTAAACGTAATTTATTTCTTTAAATGTGCTTTTTCCACAATACACCTCATTTCATGATGTGTCGGCAATCAATTTTATGTGTACGAACATAATTTATACGTACAATTGTGTCGATTTTAATGAAAATTTTTGTTTGTTTCTTTCCTTATTTGTGTCAATTGTGTTTATTCTTTGGTTTTCTTTTTCACTCTTAAAGAACAATATTATGCTTCATTCCAACAGCAGCTCTTTTGAGAAACTGAAAATAAAATTAAATAAAATTATTATAATACTGAATTCATATTATACTTTTAAAGAGTGTACATGGATGCTGAGAGTATATCTTCTACAACACGTCTACACGTCGTGTAGAATAGTTGGATCTCTATTGAATCTGTTTTATTGATAATTTTGTCCCAAAGAAATGAACTCTATTGACCTCTAGCAACAAAATATAAACAAAATTTTACTTACCTGGCTGTTTATATTTATTTATTTTATAGTTAAAGGTATTAGTAAAAATTATAAATAAAAAAGTTGAACAAAACATTTTGTAAACATGAATATATTAGCAGAATTAAATATACATACATATATAGTATAAAAAAAATTCCTGCCGATCAGGTTTTAATGGCTGAATTAACATATGTTTGAATAAACATCAATTATAAAGTGATTGGTATCCAGAGAATATATGTAGTCAAGAAAAAAAATTTAATAAGGAATTATTGAGCTAATAATATACATTTCTAAGATCTCTTTAAACATCAGTTTATACAAAACTCATATTTCACAAAAAGAAATATCGATTCGTATGTACTTAGTAAGGGCATAAATACATACTGTTAAAACTTTGAAAAATATTGGTAATGTGTTGTGAAATATAATCTGTAAAGGATCATACTGTAGCGGGAGTTTTAAATTTTTCCAGTTTTCCCCATGAAGTATTCAAATAATGCGAACCGTATCACTGTTAATGCACTACTATTGAGAGAAAGGGAAATTTAAAATTTTCAGAATTAGTCGCATGAAATCATAAAACTGTCTAAGGAGAGTGTGGCTGTCAAAGGCAACAGTCACGCGGGCCGAAAAAACCAGTCAGAATACCGCAAGTCATAAACAAAAAATTATGGACCGAGAGATGAATGTTTCTGGAGTCTTATCAAAGAAGACTTCCGAATTAGTGCTTCCAAATGATGTACCGACATTTGTTGACTACAGCATTGAGAAAAAAAAAAATAGAATGGAAACACTCACTCTAATAGCTTGCATAGAAAACGATGCACTTGAACTGATTCTTTAGTTCAAAAAATGTCAACAAACTGCTTTAGTTATAGGTTCTTGGGTTAACTATTCCGATTTAGTCATTCACTTGAATTTCTATGAACAAGGGGTCCAAACATTGGTGAAATATTCCCAAGAAACCGTTTTGGAAACTTCTGTATAACTATGTAACCGCTCTATGTTTCAATACCAACCGAGGATTGTCTAGCACAATTGTGCGCCAGCTTATAAAGCTAAGATCCACTATTAAGCAGCATTCATGTCCTCTGAAGAATGGGCTACAAATCAAGAACAGTTTAAGAGGACATTGTTTGCAACAAGAGATTCTCATTGATTAATAATAATTGACAGCCTTGATTCAAGCTGCGAACAATTTTCCAAATGACGATAGGCGTGCAACTATTGATGATTGATAAGACGAATGTGAAGGCCAAAGACAAACAAGTCGAATAGATATTTGCTTTTTGCTTACAACACACAAACATATAAAGAAATCTGTTGACAAACAGCTACTGTATTAACTTCAACTTCACTTCCAACAAATTCAAGAAAAAAATGGTCGCGGTCGTAACGCCTTGTAAACAGCGGTCAACCCGGGTAAGATTTATGTTTGGTAGAATTTGCTAATAATTTTATGCTATTCCACGAATAAACTCTCAATTCGGTTCTCCATATTGACAATTGTACCATATGGTGATAGCAATCGCGCACACAAGCGGTTAGCTTTTGGCCAACAAGTGAGGAATTATGTTTCATCCGGACAATATTAAGAAAAAAACACATCGTTAATGCCCCGGCTGGAGCTTTGTTGATAGATTTCCACTTATTTACTTTATGGTCTCTCCAACAAATTATCTTGTAAAAATCGATTGTCCCAATTTGTGGTCATTCATCCATTTTTATTCAAAAATCATAAATTTCTTTCTAGTTTATTGTAGTCGAATACTGCACGATAAATATACAAACGTACCTTCTTTCAATTCATAACGATAATCGCGTTAAATTTAAACTTTTTCAAAACATTATCCTCCAATTAATTTTTTCTAAACAAATCTACGAACTTACTAAATTGAGAATCAGCGTCCTTTTTATATTTATTTTCTTGCGCTCAATAATCCACATATAATAATACAGTTTGAAAATTACTGCTTAAATTATTTTTTGTTTTCTACAACACACTTCTGACATTCAAAGTTATTCAATGTTGCCAGGAAATAGAAACCTTTGTATCCTCACTTCTGAAAAAGAAATCACCAAAGAGGGGGAATAATAGTTACCAAGGTTCATAGTTTTTATTAATTTTTCCCGATGATAAATAAATTTCGATCGCGCTATATATACCTTTCGAACATAGCACAAAAAATTATATGTTATTTTGACAAAGAAATTCAAATCTCTTATATTTATCTTAGTTTGCAGCAGTAATTAATAATTATAATTATAATATCCATACTCTGTCTTTGAATAAATTTAAAAGAGTAAACAAATTATACAAACATGTAATAAAACAAATTAAATGTTATTTTTATAATGCATTACACAATGTTTAATTTTAAGAATTTTTAAGAATTTTCAATGGAATTATTGAAACAGTGGCAACTCTACGGTCGTTGTTTTATTTAGTCCTTAATACAAACATTTTTCAGTGTAAAATGGTTAATGGCTCCGCTAATGAGGATGAAAAATACGTATTCTAGGCATACACCGGTTAATTCCCCTCTGACAGTACAGTGATCTATGATAATACAGTACCTATTTCGAATAATTGCACTTTGGTGAATTTCAATTCATTCGCAACACCAGACAATTGACTATACTTTGCAAAAACTCACCACATACTATGTAAATTCACCATATTTCCCAAAAATTCAATACAGGTCCGTCCCCGCGTCCCTCTCGTCCTCTGTCCTTCAATATCCGGCAACACGCACATACTCACCACCCACACCCAACCAACACCTCTACGTCCATACAAAGAAGCAGTACAACATACCGCAACACTACCCCACACACCAGACTGACTCCCCACGCACGCACGCAATAATCTGAATGGGCATAGGGCTTAATTTTCATTATATAAATCGAATTCGAAAAAAGAATGAGCGAATTTTGAAGTTAACGGATTTTTTCAACCACTAGTATTGCCAGAAAGGAAAACAAAAAAATTTTCAACAAAATTAAACGCCTCTCTTTAGGCGTTTTATGTAAAATCTGACGGCTCCGATTGGACGTCAATTTTATTTTGGTCGCCTTAATTCAATGACTGCAATTCTATCGCGAAAAAGAAAAGAATAACAAACTTTTTGCTCTTGGCTTATTTCTTTTGTTTTGAGCAGTTTTAAGAATAAATTATCATAAAATTAAAATATAAATTCAAAAAAGTGCAATGCTCATTAATAAATTGTAATCCAATATTAATCAATAATTGTACTATAAGAAGTAAGTATAAAAGTGAGCAATAAATTCGATGATAATTATATCGCACATAATAAATACGTTGTAAAGAAAACTAGTAGTAGTGATAAAAAATCTCTGTAATCATTTAGAAATAATTTTATTTCTTTATAAATCACATTTTTAGTATTTAGGGCGTTGTCCGTCTGTTTAAACAGTTCAGCTCCAGTGAACAATTAGAACCCAACGAACATTTTCTAACTGTCATGCCATTAAATACGATTATAAAGAATTATTCATAAGGCTCAGACATGATTTCTTTTTTAATGCACTGTATTTAGGTGTGGGTGGAAGCGCGGTGTTTATTTTGGTTTTACTAGTGCCACTTAACAACACCACCTGTGTGAAAATTGGTCATTTATTAGTTTGTTTATGTTTTTCTTTTATTTGTGTCATCTTTTGCTTCAAGGCCTTGGTAAACAAATAAAAAATTCTACGTGATAGGTGACCAATAAATAAAGTCTGTTATTTGCTGTACACTACTAATAAGCAGGTCGCAACTTTAACTACATTAATCATACAGAATCATTTTAAATTAAAAATGCGTATGCACTCCATTTAAGAAGGAGTAAATGATGTTTAGTGCCTGAACACTTCCAAATTATTGAAATTATACCTTAATAAAATAAATCTGTTTGTAAGTTCATGGAGCACTTCGTCCATTTTACTGTCTACATAATCGACTTGGTGAGAAAAGAATTCATCCAGTTATTAATCATTTTCGCAACAATTTTAGCCTTCTAGACAAGAATTGATGTTATCAACTTGTTGACCTTTGTCCTTCAACTACTCGGAAGCCTTACGTATCTTCACTAGCGTCGCATTTTTGATTAAATTGTATTTGTGTTTAAATGACTGCGTTAATGAGTACAATTGTCATAATTGTAGGGAAAAAAATCTCTTAAGCCGTTAACGAAGCATCATTGCATTTATTAAAATTGCCTAATTGGTGCAGATTTTGCGTTGAAGTCATTATCAGTCCATGTTTTTTTCGAAATGAGCAAGGAGCTGCCGTTAGGGTAAATAGCAAACGCTTTTTAATCAGCTAAACTTCAACGATAGTTGGTTAAGAAAAAAAAAACAAGTCAAATAAAAACGCTTAAAAATCGAGTCCTTTTCCCTGTCCTCTTCGTTCGAGTGATTTGTCGTATCTGGATAACTTCTTAAAGGGGACTATGTTTAGTCATTTACTTATGTCAACAAAGCAGTAACTCTTGAAGAATTTTAAGTCAATATTCAAGCCATCATTGACGCCATACCGTCAGATTTATAACAAAAAAAAAACTAAAAACTTGGACTTGGTATGCCAGCATATCGTATATCATCTTATTACCATCTTAGGTACTCAAGCTCTTAAACAAACGATATCGTTTATCTAATGTAACATATAAACCATATCTGGAACATCAATTGTCGAAAATATCGATCAAATAATGAAAATCATAGAGTCCTTGTCATATTTATGTGTAATGTTTCGACAGTCCAGAAGCCAAAAATTGTGGATAACGTCTCTAATTTTGTGCAAAAAAGGATTGCTCTTTACAATACATGCTTTCGATTTTACAACTTGAGAATAATTCTGTCACTTCTTCATTTGAAAATTAACAAAAAAATTTGCAAAATGTATTCCTTTTTTGTAAGATTGTAAAAGCATTAGTTAACCTTTTGTTTTATTACACGGAAATACAATTGTTTATTTTAGATGCAATTAAAAAAATAAAAGCCTCAATGGAAATGTAAACAAATGTATCCTATGGTCGGTGTTAATCAACGTTGACTTAAGTAATTCTATTTAGAATTGCTTCCTTTTTCTTGCAATTACTTTTATTATTAAACTCATTTAATTTATATTTGTTAGTTGGTGTTTTTGTTGTGCGTTGTCGTTGCTGACGACAACGAATATTCATGTAGTTTATTGATTGTTAAATTCACATGAAATGACCATCAGCGGCGCACTGTAATGTAAGACGATGCCTTTTTAGTAATGGAACGCATGCAAAGCAAACATTTGATTTATGTTTTAAAGTAAATATTTTTAAAACTGACGCAATTTTATAAAAGTTATTAAAGTTTTTAAATTTGCCAAACCTCATTTGATTTGTGTAAATATCTTATCTTTATGGTTTAAGAATTTTTTAGTAGAACTTTTAGAATTTGTATATAAATTTTGAGTTGTGGGAAACTATATACGATAATTTTTGACGAAAAGTTTTGCGACCTACTGTCAGTTTTATAAAAAAGAAGACGTTTATTAGAAAATAGAAGAACTATTGCTAATTTCCCCAAACTTGATCGGCATATTATTATTGAAAAACACTCTTCGTTAAAACCTTTGTTTCAATATCAGTTCTATAAATTTAAACAAAATTTTCTTTTAACTTTCATTTGTAACTAATTCAAATACGTTAGAGTGCAATCAATTTAAATAAATACATTTCATATAAACATACATACATACATATTTGTAATGGATTATGTGAATTAAGGCAATTTTGTTTATACAAATTTAATTGACAATAGCAATGGCCGCTAAACAAAACACTTTCATTTTTATTAAACTCCAAAGCATTGGTATACAAAATAGGTATTAAACCGCCAAACCAAAAGCAGGATAGCAAAGAATTTATTCATCGAATTTTTTAAAAATCTACATTATATGTATGTCGTGTTCGAAAAAATTCAGCTGCAAGATTCTAGGCTTTATTAAACTAAATATGTGAATTATGAGCGGTAACAGATTTTGTTTTTATTTTTTGAGGTATTGGCTTTACCCCGTCAGAACTTCTTGGTTTTTTTTCGAAATACTTATCCATTTTCGTATTATAAGCTTCTATGGAATTTAAATCTACACGTTTGAGAGAAATCTGCACAGATTCATACCAATGGTAATCTGAAGATGGTAAATTCCGGGCTATATAGTGTCTAAGTCGATCTGAATCAATTCATAATGAACAATTCCCTTTTAATTACCAGCGTTACCTTTCTTGGTATCAATTCTGGCCTTGCTTTTTTGTCCATTATATTTTTCAATTCAGAAATGGTTCGATTTAGTTTCGTTTTAGCCTTATACTACAATAGGAATTAGAAATTCATTCCATAAAATTTTTTACTATTAACTCATATGGTTCCAGACATCAAGATTATTTCTAAAATTTAAACAATTTCAGTCTTAATAAATCACGTTTTATTTTGTAATACAATATGTATACGAAATTTGTGAAAGTGTGATAAAATTGCCTACTTTACTTATATAACATATGACAGTTTAGGTCTTTTAGGCCAATTATTATTTAGCTTATTGTGTTGCTATTCGTTTCTCTATTACAAACAAAAATAAAAATTATAAAAATCATATCACAATAATATTCTCATTTGTATTTAATAATAAATAAATAAAATGCCAATGGAATCATAAAAAGACACAAGAACATAATTTAACTAACAGTACACCCTCTACATACATTTTAAATCGTATATTTTTTGTAACACCTACTCAAAACCTAGCTTATTGGGTATTATTTATAAAAAAAAATTCAGGTCAAAAAACATTTTTTATGACTAAAATCATTCGCATTCAAGAAAAATGTATGTATATAAAAAGAAAATAATTGTAATTTTAATATATTTAGGAATACCAATCAACCAACATCATTAAACAGGATTAAATTCTTTGTAAGACCTGAAGCTATTCAACCAACCACAGCTAACTATTTAAATGCAAATATGAAAAAATAATTAGCGCGTACCTAACTACTAAAGAAACGTATACAAACAAAACAACTACATATGTATACATATATGCGAAACGGCTCTATAACGATAACAATAATAATAATAAACTTTTAAAAGTAAGCCAAATAATATATTTAACAAGCTCTCATATTTCAGTCTTTTACTTAAAGCCATTGGGCGACTAAGCTAAGCACAACAATAAATATGTATACACATGAAAATGAAAATTAAATTAAACGCAAGAAAAATAATTTACCATTAAATGTTTGCAATAGATATTGTATTAAGGAATATAAACGTAAAATTAACTTTAAATACATGTGTATGTTGTACGACAATCGGCAAACAAATTCAATTCATTTAAATTATAAAAGTAAATGTGTTGTTTGTTATTAGACATTAAAATTCAATTAAGTTATTATTAAATCAACAAGTCCAAAAATCTAGTAACGATACATTGAGTTTCATCAGCACCAACAAGCCAAATCAGCTCTACAAATGCCATACATTATAATACGTGGTAATTTAGCTTCATATAGTCATAAGTATCCATGGCGTGTTTTAGTATCAGGACTAAAAGGTAAACTAAACTAGTTGAACGTAAAATTTCATTTACAAAATATTCATTATTTGGTTTCTTTTTAGCTTTTTTGATATTTTCATTATTATTATTATTATTTTGTTTAAAGCACGACCTTAATTTTAAATTTCTTTTACTAATATATATATTATTGTATTAATATTTTTGAGCGGATTCACAACAAACAATTTTATAATATTCCCACATCATATTTAAAGCCGTCAGTAATATGTGGTTTTAACACAATTGTAAAATGTTATTGTATTAACATTGATTGATAATTTTACTCTAGGATTCTGTGACATATCTTCCTCATGAAAAATGCAATTTTTAGAAAAAAAAAATTTTTTTTCCTTAAAAAGTTTTGTCACGTTAGAACCTACATACATATATCAGGATAGAAGCTACTACTTTGTCCAGGAAGGCCATATAGGTTAACCCCTTTAATGGATTCTCCAAATGTTAACTGGAGTAACTTGAAGTTGACTCCATTAGACCAATTTTTACAAAATTTTCAACTTCCTCTTAAATTAATTTCAATTTTCGTAAATATTTCACGCATATTAATTAAAAAAATTTTTATTTTCCATTTACTGAGTCTGAATATCTCAATATTTGCATATTTTTTTGTTTTTTTTTTTTAATAAACTATTATCTAAAGTGTTTTTCTGTTTTCTGAGATAAACAAGATGAGAGATAAACAGCAATTTTTTAATTCGTCATCATTATTAAGTCTACTAAATATAAAAGTTTAACGACACACTTGTTGTTTTTGCTGGATTTTTATTGAGAATACATGTCTCAATAATATTACATTTATGAAGTTGCCATATATAAGTAAAATTGATGTGATTTTTAATCTACAAAATAAAAACCGTTTTTCTTTTTAAGCAATAACATCTAATTGATTATAATTACAAAAAAAATATATATATAAATACTTAACTTTTGAAATTTTGCAACTCATTTTGACACCCGTTTGTTTTCTTAGCGCTATATTTGTGCTATACGGTATACTACCGTTTATATAGAACTAATATTTATTCTATCATACAATTATAATTATGTCTAAATCACCTTTGGCTACACAAATTTTGTCCGAAAGGCCTGCGTCTGAGGTTAACAAGTGCAGGACACTTCCTTTCTCTTCATTTCAGTGTCTGCAGAAATCATTGTGAAATATTTACAGCCTTCGGGCGTATGCACCCTGAGGTCAACTGGTCCTTTACAACTGCTATGAGCCTCCTAAGATGGACTCTGGTCAGGTTTAACATACATTTTGTTCTATCGATATCCATATCGAGCCAGATCTGCCTAGTCTCTCTACAATTAGGATCATAATTCTATCTTTCCTTAGCAAATGAGTGAAGTTTGTGCGAAACCATTTATTTGTATATTTTCAGAGGAATGCTAATCTCTCTAATAATTGGTGGTGGTATAAATATTACAGATTAAATCAACCAAAGTTTCTGTGTATTCTGGTTATATTGAATAATTCCACTTTCATTCAGAAATATTTTTAATAGGAAACACTTAAGTATGTATTTAATTAATGCCTCGAATATGGATGGCAACTGAAATGCAGTTGCATTACCAGTTACTAAAATCGGTGCTATACAAGCTAATTAATATCCAAAATTTTCATTGTAAACAAAAAAAATTTCGACAATATTCAAATTTATAGTTTCTAGCTGGCAAAGCAATTTAAGTTCGGTTGCTATTCATAATAGACCCATTACAATTGGGCAATTCACACAACTTTGTATTGTGTATGTTGTATTGAATACATTTGTTTATTTGTGAACGCTCAATGCTATACTTTATCGCGTATTTCGTGGCATTCAAGTAATTTGATAGCCCAAAACCAACATAACATATGAAAACATATACACATTTTTTCATTCACACAATTTGATAGCACGAAACCAATACAACTTTTAAAAACATATGGAAAAAATGTGTATATGTGTATCAGATTTTTATATGAAAATTATCAACAACAATCATACACTGTTGTAAGTTCTTCTAACAATACAATGAATACAACGATACAACGGCTTGTGTGAATTGACCAAATATTTTCCCTTGGAATAGGTGTTATAAATTATTAATTAGAAAAAAATATCGTGCATGTTGCGCACCTAAAATTACAATTTGTGTTAATAGTTATTATGTTCTGTTACAGTTAAAGAGAACTGTAAAAAAACTCGGGGTAATAAAGTCATTCTAGCAATTGGTCATGATTGCAATTTTAGGGAAAAAATATTCACAATATAAGCAAGGGTATATATTCTGTTTCTGACTTTTAGGCTTTCATTTTTTCCCCATAATGAAACTATGCAGAATGTTATATTTCATAAAGTAAGTAAACATTGCTGTTTAACTTCTCCAAAAGCCAAAAAAAAACTGCAAAACAATCGAAAAATTATAAATAATTTTATTTTCTTCTTCTAAAATGTCGTGTTTTTATTGAAAACGCAAAAGAAAACGAAACCTATTTCAACTGTTTGATCTGGCAGCTACTACGAGTATACTTTCTGGTGCTATATACTTATTCTCTTTAAATATTACTCAGTCGTCTGCAACTCACTTTAATTTATTCCATACATTCATACAATCATCACGATAATACAACAAAACAATTTTCTCATATTGTAGAGGGTATGACACAATATTATGATTTTTTTCCCTCACAACTTTTTGTGTTTTGGCACTTTATCTAGTAACGTTGCTTAGTAAAGACCAAGCTATATAAGAAATAAAATATATTGTCTATTTTTTATAGAGATACTTCTTCGTTTTTAACAAGTTTATAACAATTTGCAAAAAGTTATATAAATAAAGCTTAAAAGATTTTTTTTTCTGTTAAATTTTCTATCCAAATATCAAAAAAGGTATTGATTTAAGTTATTTCAATGCTATTATTTATATTCACATTTTGATTTCATTTTTTACCTTGTGATTCTTATATTTGATTTGTAGTTGAAATTTTTTAACGTTGACTTTACTTTTGTATGAACATTGTCAATCTAATTAAGCTTTATTAACGACTTTCAGCTTCTGATATTGAACAATTAAATAAGTTTTCCTGTGGTGGTTACAGTGATGAAACAACAATAGTATATTTGGTACATCCTTGTCATATACTTTCTGCTTTGGAGGTAAGTGAAACGAATTTTAATTATCGTTTTCCTTAAATTCATTAACATTATTTTAACATATTGTAAATCTGCGTTATTGTGAGGAAAATTTGCCATTAAAAAATTCAAAATAAGCATCCAGCTTGTGACGTTCGCCTTCAACTATTGCACCACCTTACCCTGCAAGACTTAAATCTCAAATTTTTAGATTTTTCTTTAAAACTTTTCTTTACAAGAGGAACGAATTTGTATTGATGTGTGGTATACATATGTATTGTACCACAAAGATTGATACAAATTCTTTCATTACCTTCTTCTTCCAGTCTCAATTGAATAAAAAAAGTATGAGTCATACACCTACTAGCTTTCCAGCACATCTCGAGTGCAATTGAACTCCATTCAGTAAATGTTTCACTTGCTACCTGACGTTTGCCGACAGGAAAATTAGTTTTAAAGAACTTGAAAGGTCCTGTAGTTAAGCGTTTATTATGTATTCAAAATGTATTCCATAATTAGTTATTAACTATTTATTCTAATGAAACAAAATTCAATGCAAAAAGCTTCAATATTTTCATCAATTACAACATTCTCACACGTATTTGCAGATTTTAGGTTTTCGTGTTGTTGCATCCTCCTCCACAGCAGTGAAACAGGATTATAATGAGTATATGTGGACAATGCGCAAAGAGTTTACCGAACCGGAACCACTAGAAACTGAATCAGCTGTTGTAAGAGAAAATCTTTCAAATATCGGAAGAGAAGCTGCTAGTTTAGGCAACTACCATAAAGTACACTCACCTGAATAAATCAAATTGGAAAGTAAATACTTTAAATTTTTTAAGTAAATTTTTTCTACTCTACCCCTCAACTCAACTACTACCCCCCTATCCTCAAACTCCAAAGCCAAGTTTGTGTTAAGCAAACCCTATCGTTCAAAATTACGACATATTCTAAGAGTAAATAAAAAAAAAACCTGAAAACTAAATTAACATTCATTACCAATATAATAAGACAACTTAAAACTCTTTTTGTGAAACGAAATTAAAGAATAAAAAGTAAAACATCTTCAAGTAACTACTGTCTTCAAATGGAAATGGAACCAGACCAAACTACTAACGATTCTAATAATACTACGAATACTACCCCCTTAAACGCAAATCCCGTTGTTAATCCTCCATCTGTACCACCAACTCCTTCAACAAATTCGGTAACTAATCAGTGTGTTCCAACGACTGCTGCAGCTAATGTTGTAACAATTCCCGTACCCATTGTACATAATGAGGGCACTTACGCTTATGTAACCGTAAAAGGTTCTCTACATGATCGTTCTTGTTCTGTTTTTGGTCTAAATGATACAGAAATTCAAGCATTGTGGAAACGTTTTCAGAACAGTGTAAAACCGGTCGTTAATGGTGTCATGGTATCCACCCCACCCATGGTAATGCTAAACACTTTGGCCGAATTGAGTTATAAAGTTGTCTGCAGTTGTGGCGAAGCTGAAATTTGCTGGACTTTGCAGCGTGAAATCTAAAATCAACATTTAAAATATCAAATCAAATTACTAAAGAGAAAAAAAAAGAAAAAGAAAAAAATAAAAAAAAACGACAAGACATTGAAAAGTTTAATATTAAAAATAAGTGTTTGTAGAAATTACATTTTATTAGAAATTTTGAGGGTGTTTAATAATCGAAATTAAAAGAAAATTGTCTCTATTTATTTAAAAAACAAAAAAAAAATTAAAAATGGATCGTCACAAGGCTGATTGTTGCAAATGTCACAAGTATGTACAGCCAGCCCAGCAGACATTAAGTGATATGGATTTTGATCGTGGCATTTGGAATGCAGGTTTGTACAATATGACTGAATAAATTAAAAGAAACATTTATGGATATCTTTACTCAATTTACTGTTTATTATTTAAGTTATCTACAACGAAGTTGATCGCGTTAAAAACTTGATTGCCCAAGGCAAAACTATGGATCGTGATAATTGTGATTATACAGCATTACATTACGCTGCGCGTAGTGGCAATATAGAAATTTGTAAATTACTCTTAAGTGATGGCAAAGCCGATGTTAATGCTGTTACCAAAGGTGGTGCTACTGCTTTACATCGAGCAGCTATGATGGGTGAGTTTTAATTTATGAAAATTAATTACTTTTTTTAATCATAGTTGGGTCAAATCTCTTCAGTTCTGTTCGATAACCTTGTGGTCTCTCACAATGGTTTTTGTTTTAAATTCTGCAAACAGATCTTAATCACTTGATGCAGGAGTTTTAGGCGAGACATTGTGGGTTTTCTCTATTAACGAAAGATCATTCAGATGACCCATTTGTTAACAGTAGTACAGATGCGCTTTAAAAGCTGGATCATAAGGAAATTTTAATGTTAGAAGACTACCTACCCTATCACCAGGGACTCTTTGATTCAGGCAAGCAATCATTATTTACCGTCAGGGAATACTAGAACGACATCTTTGGTCCTGACCATTAGAAAACAAATTTCAGGTTAGACGTTAGGACGGAGGCTTTGCTTAAAATTGGACAGTAAAAGCTTGAATACACTTAAGACGTACTTAGAGATTAATATGCTTACGATAAACTGGGAATATCTGTTGAGCTTAAGCAATACAGATTACTATGGCTTGGTATTGCAGCAAAGCCATAAAATTTCTCCAAATGACTCTATCATTACATTTGCGTTGGATTAAAATGTTGCAGTTTATAGAAAAAATAATAATCTTTTTAGAGCTGGGAGGGAACAGACCGATTTATGTTGCGGGTTGCAGTCAATTGTCAACTTGGAAATATAGGAATAGAGAGGACTCTATTGAAAAGTAAGCTAAGCTAGAAAATGTGTCAGACAAGCAATTTGTAGAATAATTTTGTGCACCCAAAACCGTATCGTAGAGGATTAAATTTTATATTTGAGGAATAAAAGAGATGAATTTGTCGTTTTTTTAATAGAAAATTACAGATTTATTGAAGGAATAGTGAATTTCTTTTTTAACATAAATAAAATTCAAATTATAATACGACTTTTACATTTCTTTACTGTCTTTTAAAGGTCATTTGAATGTCGTTAAACTTTTGATTGACTCAAAAGCTAATGTCGAACTGCAAGATGAAGATGGTCAAACGGCATTACATCGTTCAGCAGCAGGTGGTCATTTAGACGTTAGCAAACTGTTGCTTGAAAAACAACCAAATCTTAAAGAGGTTACCGATGTCAAGGATAAAATTCCATTTGAGTATTTAGCAAAAAATGCAAATGATGATTTTAAAATATTGCTTAAACCTTAGAAATATTGAAAAAAAAAATAATAAAAATAAAATCAAACATAAATTAATAGATAATACTATACTGTAGTTGTATGTACCCCCTCTTTTTAACTACAATACATAAATTAAGTGCATTTGAAGAATAAATTTAATAATAAATATGTATGTATTTTCTTTTTTACAAACTATAAAATTATTTTTACGAAAATATGAATGATTAACCAACATTATGTCCATACATTCACACATATACATACCATAACATACAGAATACAGTCAATAGATTATTAAGACACAAACTATTTTTTTGTTTTTTGTTTTCTTTAAAACAATTTATCAATTATCGTTTATTTTCTGTTTTGTTAGTTTTTTAACTGTTGAAACATTTAATAATTTTGTTGATTTTCTTTAAAAGATTCTATTATTTTTTTCTTTCTATATAAATATTCTATTGTAGGTATTCTCTAAAAAGGAAATATGATTTGTTTAAAGTGTACTTTATTTTAAAACAACTATTGTAGTATATTTGTTACCTCTAAAAGAATCTAAGAATATGTATGTTTTAGTATAAATATGTTTAACTTCTTTATAATTTTGTTTTTTGTCTATCAATAAACAAAATAAATTTAAAAACAAAAGAATACTTAAAAACAAATCATTATTGCTATATAGTATATTCTTTATATAAAATATTAAATAAACCGTAATAATATCGTTTGAATATACACATAAATAAGTGTTTAACAGATTAAAAATCATGCATAATAAATAAATTAAACAATATTTAAAAATATTTAAGTATTATAAAAAAAAAATATCATATGGTTTTCTTTTTTCTTTTTCCTTTTTTTTTAAAGATTGCAAAAAAATAAATATATATATAAATATATATACTTAATAACTACTTTTAACTGTCTTTTTTTTTTTTTTTTTTGCTTTCAGTAATTGAAGTATGGAATTCTGGTATCCCAATACATAATTGTGTTTTGAGTGTTTGTATGTTTTGCATTTGTAAAATTAGTTTCCGTTTAATGCATAGAACGGCATCACAGATTCACAATCATAAAAGTCGATTAAAAATTCTTGTAATCTTTTCGGTATTTCCAATTGTTCAATCATTTGTTGCAGTGTAGATTTATCATTCGTTGCTCGATACTTTTGTTTAAATTCTACGGTGGAATTGCAAAATGTTTCTATTAAATGCTTACGTATTTTAATACGCGTCAATGACATCAACTCCATCGGCTGCTGATTGGTTAATTGTTGTACAAAGTTTTCAAACTGTTTTCTCTCTTCCGACCATTGGATTAAAATTTTCGATGTTTTTCGGTTGGGAAATTTAAAACCATTCAAAACTGCAAATAGAATTTCAAATTTTAGTATAATCCTCAAAACTTTATGTATTTGTCTATCTATACTCACTTAATAATTTTGTAAATTCCTTATAACCTGGTGATCGTAGAGTCCTTAAGTGATTCACAACATGATCGTAACATATTTGTTGTAAATCAACGCCTTCTTTTATTAAAAACTCAGCAATATCCAATTTATTTAACATAATTGCTCGCGAGAGCGGCGTATTACAAAATTGCGTATAACAGTTGAGACTGGATGTTGTCATAATATTATTGGTTTTCTTAAACCAAACGGAACAGTTGTTGTAAGTAAATAATAATCTTAAAATAGGTTTAATTTCCGCTAAATTATCAGAATATTGCACGGCTAATAAGAGATCATTTTCCATTTCTAATTGTAACGAAGAACAGTCTAAACTCAACATGTACTCTAACATTTGAACTTTTTTATAAATTATTGCGAATTGTATGGGTGTCAGGCCATCGTGATTTCGTACTTTAAGACTTATTTTATGATCATCGTAACACAATAGAAGTTTCAGCATGTCAAGCATATTGCAGACTACGCACTGGTGCAATAAATAATGTGATGTGATATGTCTAGCACCACGTTCCAATAAACGGGAGGCCAAAATAGTGTTATTTTTTTCAACAGCATAAAACAAGGCCGTCTTACCATCTTTATCTTGTAGATTAACTTTAGCACCTCTGGATATTAATTCGATTGCTGCATCGATTTGATCGTATGCTATGGCATACATCAAAGGAGTCTTATCATTTTCATCGGTTTCATTAATATTGATTTGATTCGTTTGTAACAATATTTTACTGACCGCTGCGTTACGATTCTTGAGTGCTGCCGTAAAAGGTGTTTCGCCTGTATTAAAGGTTTTCACATTCGGATTGGCACCATATTTGAGCAAAAGTAATGTAACATCATAATCATTGGCCGCAATGTGCAATGGCGTATAACCGAAACCAGTTGCAACATCCACCTTAGCACCGTGCTCCAACAGTATGCGAGCACATACAACGTCTCCTCTGAATGCTGTATAATGCAAAGGGGTCATATCCATATGATCCACTGTATGTGGATCCTGTTGAACAGATTTACTGCAGTTGTTCTGTTCATAACAATAGTTTTCAAATATACCACCAGTACGTTCAAAAGTTTTTGCATAATAATAGTAAAGATCTTCATCTGCCGACGTAGCTGAATTATTCATTGCATCATCAGTGTCGACTGTAAACTCGTCCTCCCATTCTAAACGATCCATACCATCGGGTGTAGTATCAACTTCGGTTTCGCTGTTAGTAGAGTGAGCTTAAAATAAATTTAAATACATATACAGATTAGATTTTAATGCTATGTACATAAAGGTATGCATGTTATGCATTAAATGTACAGAATAGAAGATGTATTAAAAAGAAATCCATTATTCTTTACGATCCCATGCAGGCTACATATGCAACTCTTTGTTCGTGTTGGCAATGTTGGCACCTGTTGAGGCTTTTATTTCAAACCGAATTATTTTATATCTCCTACCAAACAGTAAATAAAACCGGCACCAAGTTTAAAAAACCAAATATTAAAAAGAAATATTATGTTTGATGTAAACAAAATGGTATAAAACTTGAATTTTTACTATTTTAAACAATGTATTGATTTTTTGTTCGTAAGTAGATGACCCAGTTTAGGCAAATGACTTTTAGAAATGCGTAGCATACCTTGACAAAATATTTCCAAATCTGGCTCTTCACAGGATTGTATGAGAAGTTGTAGTATTTCTGGATCGCCTATTAGGGCAGCAGAGCCGACAGCAGTACGGCCACATGAATACGAAATGGATGTGGCTTTGGCACCTTGCATAAGACAGGACAATGTATCTTCATAGTTGCCATTGTGTACGGCAGCAAAGAGACGTTCATTGACATCAGAACAACCGTAAATTGAGTGCATTGTTCTTTACAATTTCTAAATGATTATGATTACTATTGTAAATGAAACATTTGTTTAAAGTAAAATTTCAATTTATTGTATTTGATTTGGTCTTCTGTTAATTATACTGCTTAACAATATACCATTATTTATTAATATATAGTCATTTTCGAGAATAATAAAAAGCTTTAAAAATATATTTTATTTGGCAAACTTAAAAAAGAACAAACTGAATGCGTTAAGAATTTGACAAGAGTTTCTTTATGTCTATTTTCTAACGTCAATGCGCGCACTCGTTAAACAAGCAAGGGGTTGTGCATCCCGAAAGGGTGTTTTGAATTCGGTAAACAAACACAATAGACCGGATGTCATTTAACAATCACAAAAAAACATATACAACCGTGCATATTGTTTATATATTTTGAAAACTATTCTGTTTCATAAGAACACATCTAAACTTGGCATTACTAGCATTTTACAATTTGACAGCACTTTTTTCGATAATTCTAATATGTGTCATCACAATTTAGTTTTCTTTCTTTTCTCTTTATATACGGACAAAATGGCAAATCGTGGAAACCGTGCTCGTCAAACTGAAGAAGTTGATAACACCATTAATTACGTACAATGTGACGGTTTGGTAAGTTTAAAGTGAAGTTCTAGTGCAGAGGAATTCGATTTTGCAAAGTTTTCCAAAATCTATGCAAAAACAATGTGTAAAAAAGGATTTGAATTTTTGGTTCAGTCATTGGGGCTGCGTCTTGTAGACATGGAAAAAAAATTCACACGTTCACATTTGACAATTCTGCAAAATGAAGAGATGCCAGATTATAGTGAAAGATGCCGTAATATTTGTTTGGGAAATACATAATTTATTCCACTATCGCTAAATAGGCTAGGAATTCATACTGGAAACTGAAAAAATCTCTTTAGTTGATTACTGCACCAAGAAATTATCCTATTGTAATCTTTTTATGAGATGAAATTGCGTGTTACTATGCCGCTAAACTATGTAAGGAGCTCAAGTTCTGGATTAAAAAAAAGCCATTATGCCAGATCAACCAGTCCTCTGTTTTGGCTAAAGACACCTCAAGGCCCTACTCGGGAGAACAATATCCACGTATGAACCTATCAACCATAATAAGTTGTTACTCCAACACCTTTGTTGGTTTCAGACTAAAATCAAGGTGAAAAGAAAATGACGCTCTCATATTTAGAACGCTATCTAAATCATAATTAATTTTTGAACTGTCACCGCGTCTCGTGTTGTGCTGTTTAGACTGTAGATATTGGCTAGAGTCCAAAGTGGAGGGTATAAGGATAACTCTGCGAATGTTCCGAAAAGGATATGTGGTTGTTGTGGTAGTTAGCATGAAAGCATGCCCATAAAAATTGGTTGAAGATAATCGATTGAGCGACTCCACAGGCAGAACCTTGATACCTACTTTGATTGTTCATCGCTAGTCATCTTCACACAATCAGTCGCAATCTTAAGCGTATTGCTGTGGGCACTCTGCGAATATTTCACTCAGGCGAAGGTGTATACAGGGTCAGCGGATTTTGTTACTGACCTTCAACTTGTCCTGTATGTTGATAAAATTAGCCATGTTGAGATCGCTAACGCCTTTAATAATTATCCTCTCCCGGGATTAAGCTGTAGTGTTTTTAGAAATACGGCATTCTATCGAAGATAACCTCAAAAATCTTGGGATACTGGGCAGTTGGGGTTGTCCTACATTCGATAGCTAAGTCCAGATCAGACGTTTGGGGTCTGATTATTGACTAATTCTATTGATGAGAGTTATGTACCACTCGATACCGCCTAAGGTTTCAATGTCAGTCGAAAATTTCTTTGATTCAATGGGATGTGCCATTTATTTCGCTATCTGAATCACTAAACTCTTGTGAAATACTGGCGGTAACTTCTTGCCTTCCTGCTCTATAAAGTCTTCTGGTTTCTCGACAGTGTCACTAAAAATTGTAATAATCCTTTAAGGGTGCATGATTTTATTAAAATATTTTCTATGTCCTAAGATATCATCGCTATATTATCACATACATATAACGTATCTTAAAGTCATTTATGTAATTTTAATAAACATTCTTTGCATTTTGTTCATCATTTCAGGCTGTTATGAAAATGGTAAAGCATTGCCATGAAGAATCCAGTAATATGGATTTGGCTCAAGGTGCTTTATTAGGTTTGGTAGTCAACAAATGTTTGGAAATCACCAATTGTTTTCCATTTCCAAAAAGTGATGACGAAACTATGGACGAGGAAATGTATCAATTAACCATGATGCGCCGTTTACGTCGCGTGAATGTCGATCATTTCCATGTGGGCTGGTATCAGAGTTCCAATGTTGGAAACTTTTTGTCAATGGCTTTACTTGAGTCACAATATCACTACCAGACAAGCATTGAAGAATCCGTTGTTGTTATATACGATACACAAAAATCTGGCCGAGGTTTCCTGTGCTTGAAGGCGTATCGTTTGACTCCTCAAGCTATACAAATGTACAAGGATGGTGATTTCACACCCGAAGCTTTGCGTAACATAAAAGTTGGTTATGAAAGTTTATTCGTTGAAATTCCAATTGTTATTAAAAATTCGCCATTGACTAACATAATGATGTCGGAATTGTGCGAAATGATGCCAGAAGAGCAAGGACATAATTTCCTTGACTTGGGTACTGCTTCCGTATTAGAAAATCATATGCGTTGTTTGATCGAACGTGTCGACGAACTTTATCAGGAGTCTACGCGCTACAATAAATATCAACAAATTGTATGCAGACAGGAAACGGTAAAACAAGCTTTCTATTTCTGTAAACAAAACTTACTAATATTTGTTTATTTTTAGGAGAAACATCGCGCCTTAGCCAAACAAGCTGCTGAAAATGCTTTGCGTATTTCCAAAGGTGAATCACCCATACCGGAAGAAGAAGTTCTTAAGCAATTCCGACCACTTCCAGTTCCACCCAGGCTTAATGCCACTATATCTTCGGGACAAATCAACACATACTCTCAGCATATTTCACAATTTTGTTCTCAATCGTTGGCTAAACTCTTCATTACACAAACTTTGCAAAATGCTAAAGAGGCCAAGGAAACAAAATAATTTTAACATAATTTGTAAATTCTGTCAAATTTAAAATAGTGAACAACAATTACATGCCATTATTGTGTGTGTATGTTTTCTTAAACAAGCAAAAAAGATAAGTTTACTGAGGGTTAAAACTATTGTTAAACCACAAACCACTACAATTTAAATAAACAAAATTCAGAATATAGATTAAGATCGTTTTTGTAAATTCAACACTGTGCTACATATTACGTTCAAAAATGCAAACAATAGCTGCACCGTTCAAGAATGCAATACAAATGCATACTAGCCGCAAATAAACAAAAAAAAATTCTATAAAAATAACTGATTAGGCTAAAAACACACACACCGTAACTGTTTTAAAAAAAGTTTCATATGTTCAAAGAAATATATTTCATTCGCGATATGTCATAAGCGATCCTTTAAGATCAAGCTAATATAGACTGGTACTGAAAAATTTAACCAAACTTGTTTATCAAGTATGCCTTTTAAAAATTCTGCCGCCATTTGTTGGAACTAGTTACCATGGTCCAAAAATTGTACTCGTGTTGTAAAAATAACTTGGCAGATAGGGAACGTGTTAATGCATGTAACAAAAATTATAAGTTAAAAGGTTATAGCTTCAAGTTCTGCCTTTTTATTTTGAATACACTTATATCAATCGGATAGGGCGAGTGCCATATTTTCCTGAAATGCGAATATCAATACTAAGACAATAATACAATAACTGATACACACATAAAAGTTAATGGAACTTTCTCAAAGAATTTTTGACGCTAACAGTAGTTAGTTTACAAATCAAATAAATCTGCAATGTTTCGCACTGTTTACTAACACACTCACAATTGCAAAACGTAAATAAACTTGTTCACCAATTGTGTTTTCCTTCAATTGAATGTTTTAATAATATTCGTACAAAAGAAGACGACTGATGTGTATGTGTGCATGCATGCAAACAATTTTCCCGCCACGATTTTTTTTTTATTTTTTTAACATTTTCTAGACGATTCTAACTCAAAAAAAAAAAGAATGTATGTATTTATTTATAGAAAATGATTAAGAGTAGTTAGTTACCATGTACTGAAACCGAAACACGTACCCAAGAAATTTTATTTACTTTCTCAGCTTTCCTTGTAATAAAGAAAATTTATCGGCTAAGCCTATTCGGAATTTCACAACCGTTCTTTGAAAATTAAAATTTTTAGCCACATCCCTAGCATTCCTCAAGGTTATCTTTTTTAATTTCTTTTACACTACAACACAGTGTAATATAATGTAATATATAATATAATATAATATGTAGTTAGTATATTTTATATAATTGCGGTTATATTTTTATAAAAGCCCGCCTTTTCTATTTTACCTTATCTTTTGAATTCCTCAGATATCGGTAGCACCACGTCTGACACCTGCAGAGATTGATGTGTAAATGACTTGTTTCCTTTCATTGTTTCCATATTGTACAAATTAACCTTGTCAGTTTATCCGTTATTTCATCTATTTACTGTCCAATTTATCCTACACCCTTCTCTATCTGCAAGCTGCATTAGAGTCGTTTTAAAAACAAAGAAAGCGAAAAGAAAAAATGTCGTAGTTAATGTGTGTGAAGTGGGTTAGATCGTAAAAAATTTTACGGCTTCGTAATTATCTAATAACACCGAGATTTATATTATTATCCGAAATATATCAATACAACAACAACTAGCACAACGAAAATTGACAAAAAGCTTTTGGTTGTATAAATATAATATATAAAATAAGGCGAATTCATAGAAGATGATGTTCAGGGCGAATGTATAAATATCGTTGCAATAACCACATACTACAATCAGGGTTGTCGTGTTCGTTTTATTTCTAACCAAATTCAGATACTTTTTGTTAATTTGAGTTTTTTTAGAATATTTTTGCCTTCGTGACAACACTGATGCAGTTGAGTACCAAAATTTTTTCTTCCTGGCAACACTGGTGGTTGGAAAAATTCCTTGTTGTTCGTTCAAAAAAATTAACGTTCTTTAACTAATTCGCACATTATTTTTCCGTTTCCAGTTTATATAAGTAAAAATAAAAGCCCTGTTTGTTTTAACGGGGAGAGGGAAGGCGGCAATTAATAAAAAAAATAGCTTTTTTAATTTTTTTTGAAGTGTGGTGAATTTTGTTGTTGTGGTGAGTTTCCAGTGTGGTGAATTTTTACAAAGTGTGGCGAATTTATCGGATGTGGTGAATAAAATCGAAATTCACCAAAGTGCCGTAATTCGAAATGGTAATGTATTACCATAGCTCATTGTACTATATATTGCGAATTGGACGGGGTGTGTCTAGAATAAGTAATTTTCACCAATGTCATCGGAGACATTCACCTTTACGTCTGATTACCACTGCATTACGGTGTCGTTTGTGTCCAGATTAAGGATAATTAATCTCAATTAATAGTCACAAGCACTGAATAAAAGAAGTACACTCAACGAGCGTAGTGTTGACATTGTGCCAGTAAATTCTATTTATTACGCATTTAAAAATAATTTAATTAAATTTATGGCTCCACTAGCCGAGAATTGATACGGCCAATAATTTAAAATCACCATTTCTAGAGTTCGGTAATTTTGTGACAATTTTTCGAGTTTAGTTAGCACCCAATATGGCAACGTTAAATTTTTAATAAATTTGGTAGCACTTTATCAAAAATCATCTGTGACTGTCAAATTCCATGGTAGTAAGAGAAAAATTAAAGGTGATTTATTTTAATTTATTGGTCATACTGCGAGGAATTTCATTCAACTTTTATAAAATATAAGTTAAAACAATGACAGAATTATTAATTGATCCGAATATTAGAGTATGGGTTTTCCTGCCAATTGTTTTGATAGCATTTTTCATTGGTATCCTGAGGCATTACGTGTCTATATTGATATCTTCTCAAAAAAAGGCCGAAATAACACAGGTGCAAGACAGGTAAGAAGTCCAAAGACATGGTTTCATAAATGAAGTAAATTAAAATATGTGTAATTTTTATTGCAGTCAAGCAATGATACGTGCACGCCTATTGAGAGAAAATGGAAAGTATTTGACCGCCCATTCCTTTGCCATGCGTAAGAATTTCTTTAACAATGAGGAAACTGGCTATTTTAAGACTCAGAAAAGAGCACCAATAGCCCAAAATTCATCAGCAATGTTGACCGACATGCTAAAGGGTAACTTTATTAATGTGTTGCCTATGGTGGTAATAGGTGGCTGGATCAATTGGATGTTTTCGGGCTTTGTAACTACAAAAGTGCCCTTCCCATTAACACTAAGGTTTAAGCCTATGTTGCAAAGAGGTGTGGAATTGGCCTCATTGGATGCTGCTTGGGTATCATCGGCTTCTTGGTATTTCTTAAATGTTTTCGGTTTAAGATCCATTTATACTTTGGTCTTGGGTGAGAATAATCAAGCAGATCAAACTCAAGCCCAAGCGGATGCTATGACTGGAGCAGCAATGACTATGCCCCAAGATCCTAAGGTTGCATTTAAAGCCGAATGGGAAGCTTTGGAGATAACCGAATATCAGAATGCCTTAAAGAGTGTAGACAATGATTTGCTACAAATGGCAGCTGGCGATATACAGGCCGCCCAAGAAAATAGCGTTAGACAATAGATTGAATTGTAAATGTAGCAGCATTACTTTAACATATTCAAATTACCTACATTCTTTGTTAGCGATACGTGTTAGTTACTTTGCGTATTTGCATTTAAATAAAACAATTTTTCCATCATGTGAGGGAAACGTATAAAAAAACATGTATTTAAAACCATCAAAAAATCTTAAAAAAATTTTTAAATTGTTATTCCTTTGGCGGTATAACTTCGGTAGGAGCCACACTACTGGCCTCGGTGGTCTCTTTGAAACGTTGCGATTGTGGTGAAGGTGGTCGAGCAGCTGGTACTCCCCAATTAATGCCTCGTTTAGTTTTTGGCGGCGGTATTAGACGATATTCATTAGGCAATTCATGTTCCTGGTATAAGCGATCGGTGAAGTAGACACGCCTAATCCTTACATTAGCATGCACTTGCAAACGTACAGTTTCCAAATAATTCGTGCCATAAGCTCTACGCGTAAAATCAGCAAGATTGAAATGAATTTGATTCCAACCTTGTGACATGCCCATAGGCATAGAAGTGCAAAATGGTTTTACCGAAGTTTTGCTTTGAAAATTGGACACGCGAAAACGTCGAAAAAAGTGTTGATCATCTAAAATCTACAAAAGCTCTGAGTTGTTTAAAATGTGTGCAAAACAATGGTTTTTCCATTTACCAACCTGAACTTCAAATGTGAAATATTTGTGCATATTTTTAATCAGCAATACAAGAAATGGTAATTTTATAGCCAATTCTTGTTTAGGATCCCGTGGACATTTTATATACATGGTGGATACATTAGTGCCCATAATTTCCAAAACCATGGCTTTAATATCTTCATCCAGAACACGTTTGACATAACCATTTTGGGTCTGTGGAATATTTTACAATTTAAATGCAATACACAACAGAATATTTCGAACTTACATGTATGGACCAATTGTCTAAAGGCCGTCCGCCAGAACTAAACAATATGGAGAAACAACCTTTTTGATAAACCGTACGATACATGCTAATCGAATTAAGTTCTAGAATTCTTACGTTTTATATATAAAATATAAAAAATATATACATATTTTTTCGTGATAAGAAAGGAAAACAGAAACGAAAATGACAACCAAAGTATTAAAAAAGGTTGGCATTTTGAATTGTATATCATAACGTCTTTAGAGAGGTATTTTTTAGTTAAAATCACCTCTTTAACCAGCACAGTTATATATAAAGTTGCAATGCGTATGGAATTATAATTGTCTGATCAGTTTTACTTTTTCTTATTGAAATATTAGAAGGGATCTCGCGGAATATGAATATGTGCCAAATGTGGAATTTGGGAAGACACAAGGTGGTAAATTGGAGAGTAATATCTGAAACACTTATCATTAGGGCTGTGATAAAATGGACACTGTTTGTTTTTTATAATTTTTTTTTATGTAGTTTTTAATTTTTAACAAAACCTAGTATTTAAAATCTGTGTTTCATAATGTAGCACATTAAACTGTTGTTGGATATCCCCAGGGATCTAATTTTTTGTTTAACAATTCCAATGAAGACTCCGCCAATTTAGATAAAAGTTCGGCCAATTTATGTTTTGTATAGACACGATGGATTTGGCGATTCTCTGAGGCTACTTCATCGGCTAATTTGATACAACCCTGATAGTCTTCGGATAGGTGTAGAACTTTATGCAAAAGTAGCACTGTTTCCGGTATACATATTCTACGTATTTTATCCAATTGGACTTGGCGATTTTCCCATACAACTGCTGGTATATCGGTAGGATTCTTGGGTGTATCAGGATCAATAAGCCAGCCTTTTTCGGGAAATAGTAAAATATTGAAGAGAGCATCGCGACATACTGAAAAGAAAAAGTTGTACACACTTTTAAGAATAATGGAATAGATCAACAACTATGTACCTTTGCTTTGTTCTTCCAAGGACACATTCCATCGTTTTACTTCATTGCGATAGACTTGTTCCTTGTGTTCCGAAGCCATACGTTCGGTGAAGTTAGCTCCAGCTGTAACTAACTCTGGTTCCTTGGGCCGATTGTGATATAAACGTGACCACTCATTAAAAGCATCAATAGCTGTTAAATAAACTTTATAGCTTAAATACTCCTTAATGCTACAATCTTCGCGGCATGGAAAGTTATCTTTAGAGCCATAAATATGTACAATTTGCGTTAGAGAATCCTGGGGTATTATGTCATAAACGGCACGCACGCATTCCAATTTATTTTCGGCCAAGAAATAACGTATCATAGCATTAGCCTGCCACAGGAGATCACCTCTTTGTGAGGGCAAGAATGCAAGCCATTCCAAAGCCTTAATTTTATATTGATCAAATTCCGATATGTCGCCTTGTTGTAAAGGTTCTTCTTGTTCCGCCTCAGATTCGGTTGGAAGACGTTGGCTTATATTTTCCACCGCATGGCGCGTAATACTTTCGATGTCTAAGCCAGCATTCATAGCCTCCTCTAAAGCTTGTTGCCTTTGTGGTGTATCTGTTATTGTCTCGAGGAATTTGGAATATAAAACAATCTGCAGTTTTTGAGGCAAAGCAGCGGTATAGAAAGCAACTAGCTGGGCATCTTTCATTTGTATTAGACACTCTACATATGCTGCTATAATACGATCTGCAGCATCCTCCTTATCCACACGACCAATTTGACGCATAAACAAAACAATATGTGTAAGAAATCTTAGTAAATGAGAGTTTAAGCTTGAATCATTATCTGGTCCCATTTGCTCTTCTTCTATCCATCTATTCATTTG
The DNA here is from genome assembly GCA_930367235.1 of Sarcophaga rosellei. Lineage (NCBI taxonomy): Eukaryota > Metazoa > Arthropoda > Insecta > Diptera > Sarcophagidae > Sarcophaga > Sarcophaga rosellei. The sequence goes on from OV884019.1 coordinate 36,657,960, forward strand.
TGTTAACAGCTCAGTAACATTATCCAAAATCAGATATTTCTGTATTGTACCCACTTTACTTTGGGCATAATCTCTTACGGCAGCATCATTATGCACTAGAAGTTCATCAAATATTTGTTCCAAAGACATTTTCGAATTCCAATAGGCATCAGGTAAAGCCATATAAGGTTTCATGCAACATGCGCGTATTTCACTTTCTACACGAATGTCCACTTGTACTTTCAAATAAGCCCATAGTAAGTCTTCCCAAGAGTTATTGAGTAAAGTTTTAAGTGATTCCAAGTGGCCACAGAATGTGCCAGCTATAGCTCTAGTAAATTCATCGAATTTTTTCGAATCGGCCATCATCCAAGCACATTTTTTCCAAACATCCCTTCTGGGATTACCTTCTATGGGCATTTTCTCATGATTATTACTTTGTATAGCATCGTAATTGGGATCTTCATGTAAACGCCAGCCCTCTAAAATAGCAGCACGCCAAGTTTGGCCACAATACTTACACAAAGCCATGGCTTCGTCAATGCGACCTTGGCGTATTTCCTGAAATATACAGCGTGACAAACGCATATTATCTTCTTCATCCAGGGCATGTAATGGCTTCTTTTCCCTAATAGGTGCATCTGGATCTAAAGATTTTACTATTTCTGCACCAGTGCCGAATGCTACATGTTGCTGCTTTTTTAATTGAAACAAGGTATTTTCCCAGCCCACTACTATACGATCTGTTGTGTGGCCTACCTTTGCACCGGTTTGTTTGTTATTATAACATGCTTCCAGCCAATCTATAATTAACTGATATTCTCTTAATGTGGAATTACAATTGTAAAGTTGAGCTATGACCTCTTTCTCTGAGCCACCCAATGTGGGTGCATCATAGTCCATACCCTGATCAGCATTTTGTATTAAAATTCTGTCTTTATATAAAGCAAATAATAATTTCCATGTTTTACATTCCATTTCTAACCATTCCGTTCTTTTTTTCATTAACCTTTCGTGGGCTCTTGATGTTTCCTTCTGGCATTCTTCGACAACTCCAGCACATGTGTGTATAAGATCTTGTATGGTATCAAAAACCTCGGAATCATTGGTACGGGCTTGTAAGACCTCTAAGAATTGTGGAAACAACATGTCAGCCTTCTCCTTGAATGTGTCTACACTGGTCTGATCCATGATGGACCTGTCACACAAACTTTGATTATCAGCTCCCGCTGCCATATGGAACGATGAGCTAAGCACACTCGAATTTATTTGAGAGTTATCCAACATTCTTTGCAGTTCTGCAGGCATTAAGGTAATGGAATAATTATGAGAATCAAAGCCTTCAGCTGCAGTGGCACCGGCACCAACACGTTGTGGCGTATGTGGCTTGATTAATCCACGTTTATTCACAAAAGGACTGCCGGACATGATGACTAGCTATTCTAATTACTTAATTAATACGTTTTCATTCACTTTTAAGCAACTTTGTGTAAATTTTTCAGAATTTTTATTATTTTTCAAAAATATTTCTTGTTTTTATGTTGAGAAACGCGCAAATATAAACCGACAGCAAAAACACATGGTTGCATATGGAAGGTAATATAATTTCAGTTGCAAAACTATGTAGTTAACAATAGTGTTGGGAACAATTGCTGAAGACGACATGACATGTTAAGTTTTTGTCTAGAAGAGATTAAATAATATCGTATAAATAGATATAATCCTACGTTCTCATCACATTTTATTAGACAGATTATTTATTTTATTGTTGCTTTGTTATTTTATTAATTTACTTCACGTACGTAAAGATGTATTGTGTAAACTGGCCTTTACATACGTAAATTCGTTCGTGTAAGCAGGCCTTTACATATGTAAAGTCGTTCGTGTAAACTGACCTTTCTGTATGCAAAGTCATATTGTGTAAACTGTCAGTAAATTAATTAAATAAGCTTAAGAATGGCGCCAAAATTCGTAAAAGTTTAGTGAAGTTCGTCTGTTTGATTCTTAGCGAAGTTTCGATCAAAAAGTTACTCTGTGGTTTAGGTTGTTCAGGAGCCAGGTGTTAAATGAAAACTGTTTGGAATACTCCGTGGTTGCAATTATTTGAAAAAATTAGTTCAGTGTATTAGTCGCACGCGTCATTGAAAGCTTGTGCAAAAAATGTCCGTCCGGAAATTTCTTTCGATACGAAATAATCATCATTTTTGTGGTGGGTAGTGATTAGTGATAAGAAGTGTTCGTTTTTGAATTGAAGCCAGCCGGAGAACCCATAATTAATAGCCAGCAAGGGTTTCCCGTGCATTTAGCGTGGAATTATCTCTAATGGCCGGCCTTCTTCCCAAGCATTAAACAACTGGACATTCTTCGGTAAGTGAACAATTAATAATCATTATAAGCGTTAAGCTTTAAGAGATTGGTTGAAAGTATTTTATGCATTTGCCTGTGCCTGTGTACTTAGGAAATATAGCGGTTGTTACTCGAGAGGGAAGACCTAGTACAACTACGTATGGCCCAGGCGTACCGCGCGCCCAACATCAAGCCTTGGAATTACGTTATGTCCCGGTAGTATCCTTCACCAAATTGTTGAGAGCCTCTTTGATACTTAATAAACGACACAGTAGCCTGAAGGGCGCTGCAATGATTCGTTAGCCTCATTGGAAAAGCTGTATGTGGCGATTCCGAAAAGGTCCATACAGTGTCATATAATTTTCTTATTCTCCTATATTCGGAATGCACGTTCTGAACCGCCTAGAGGAGTAATAACATAGTATTATGTGACCTATATTGCTAAAGGTTCTCAATCCCGTCAGGATTCTTGAGTGTTTGATATTCAAGAAGTGTCATTGCATAGTCGTCCATAGACACTAGTATTAGCTGCTGAGCTATACCATTAGAAGTCCAAAGGGAAGAGGCTCCGACGCACATAGGTGTGATGCACCAAACACCAGAATGAATACAGCAGGCGCATATTTTTTATACGCTTTGTGACAACGGAGTCTCACCATACCAGACATTCGAAGCTCAAGATAGGTCTGACCACTGCTGTGTATATCCAAGGTCTGAGACTACATTTTCCCCCTATCACTTCATTACAAGTATAGGGAGCAGTGGAGACTTTTCTCTTCCTGTTTAAATGTTCTGCTTTCAGAACATTTTCCTGTTCATCTGAAATAGCCCTTGAGAGAACGTCCCATCCTGCAGGTCTTTGTAAGGATTCCCAAAGTAGACAACTCATTGGAGAGCCCAATGGTTGTGATACGCCTAGCTAGTTCATTAGCTATAGTATTACCTGGAATATCGTTATGTCCCGGTACTCATATCCGCTGTCTTGTATATACATATATCATGTCAGTTATATATAGTCTTAGAGTTTATTGCCTCGGAACCTATTACTTTGACAGCCTGTCATTACTTCTTGTCGTTCCTGTGTTACCGAGAATTAAACAAGGCGGATGCTACAGTGCTCCGGTTACTTTAATTCCATTCAATTTTGAGACTTCATTGAAAATCTTAACGGGGTCATTAACAAAGTGCACTGCATCACTTTTCATTTCTATTCAGAATGAATGTATTAACCTTCTCTGAGACGTCATATCGTCAAAATTTCTTGCAGTCTCTAATTAGCTCAGGATATTCGCGTGGACAATATTTTATCCAAGAGACGCCTCCTAATCTTATCCGCTAAGCTAGTGGTCTAGCGGAAAGAGGCATAAAATTATATCCAACGTAGGCACCACTGATAATGATGTAGTGTTCGTCCTTTCAGATTCAGGTTAGCTGTCCGTTGTTTGACTTTTTAATAAATGAGTACAATTGTTTGTTTTTTTCTGCAAAGCTTCTTCATTTTTATTTATTTTCAAATATTTTTTTTTGTTTGTTTGTTTGTTTGTGGTAAAATTAATAAATTTTTCTTATACAAAAACCGAATACATACGTATTTATTTATTTATTTCTGTATTTTATTTTAATTTCTTAATGTTTTATTTTAAGTATTACAAGTATGATGTATTATTAATTAATATTAATTTATCTGGGACTTAAATAATCTATGAAAGTGTCAATGTTTGTTAGCTTTTGTTTTGTAATAGAAGATTCTGTATTTAAACAAAAAAAAATTTTTTAAAACTTTGAAGAGACATGCTTATGAGAAAGGGTGAGAGGGAGGAGTGGTGTGATGGGGGCGGGGGCAGGTGTTTATTTTTAATTTTTTAAAACAAAATTTTAAAATTTTTACCATAAATGTAATATATTGTGTATGTATGGGGTAATATTACTAAATACATATATGAATATAAGGGTGTATGCATGTATGTATGTATATAGATTTGTATGTCAATGGGTATTAGTGAGCACCTAAAGTATATATATATTAATTTATAAATACATATGAATTAATTATTAACTATTCATTTAAATTATACTCGTAAGATAAAAACTATATGGAGATAATAAAGAAGAGGCCACTAGACCAATAGAGCAGCTGAGTAAAATAAACTTTGGCTTCAAAGCATTCAAATTCAAATTAACTTTTAAAAATTCATTAGAAAACTTAAATTATATTACAAGTATTTAAAAGCTCCTTTTTGGCCTAGAGAATCTATTGAAATAGTTATTATTGGTAAAAGGTCTATCAAGTTAGGGGGAGGGCTTATATTATGAAATTGCTATTCAGTTTTTGTAGCTTTTTAGGGGCTTCTTTTTTTCATTGAGCTCAGTTTTCTTTTTTTGTTTTTTTGTAACATTTAAATAAAATTTTTTTTTTATTTTCAATAGAAAGTTTAAACAGCATCATTGTGAAACTGATCTCTTTGAAGAGTAACAGTTTTTTTATATTTTTTTTTATTTAAAATTTTAAGTGCAGAGGTTTATAGTGGAAGAATTGTTAGATAATTTTAAAAATAGATTTAAATAAAAAGGCAAATCAGTTTAATTATGACAAGTTATGAGATTTTTTTTCAATGAAACGTTATTTATTGTTTCTACAATAAAAAAAAACTAAATTTTCTCTAAGATTTTGTCTTTAAGATTTCCATAAAGGCTGACTGGGGATTTGAAACTGCAAATTAAGAAAAAATTTATCATGTCACCTACATATGTCATGCATCTGCCACTATCGATAGCACCACCAACCTGTTCTTTGACCTATTCTTACAGAAACAGATGAATAATGACTCCTATAAAGTTTGTAGATCGATCTCTGGCTAAAACAGACTTTTCACATTTGGCTGACCTTTCTTAAAAGGAGCAACTTTCAAGTTGTTTTCCAACATATTTTGAGGAAGACATGTTTTAAGGCGAAGCTTATATCGACGCCTCCGTTCTATAACATTCTAAGTCGAAAAAGTGTGTTTTGAGTTATGAGCTCTCAAAGTAAGTACACTTCGTTTTTTCGTAATAATTCCACGGCAGGGTTGGAAAAGCCTGATAAAACGTAGAATTTCCGATCGATCACTAGTTGAAGATGTAGCAGAAAACCATTGCACCAGTCGACTTGCGACGCAATTTGACATCTTTACAGGTAATTTTTACATGCAATCTCGTAAGACCTTGTATTACGTACATACATATGTATATTCGTTCAAATTTGATGTTCAAAAACGATCTCGACGTGTCTTGAGAGCATCAGTTACCACCGATCTGAATATGATTTTCAAGCAGATTTCGTTTAAACAAAGAATAGTGATAAAAATTTATGATACGAATGTAGTTGTTGATAGGACACTGATAACAATTTTGAGTCTTTTAAAACTCAAATTAGATTCACACACAGAGAAACTGGGTGACAGATTTGAAGAGTTTCCCTAACAAAGGCTAAACTGTGCATCAGCTGCAATCCTATTTCTATATGTATATGTCATAATTAAACTGTTTTTGTGTATTCCTAAATGACTACAACAAAGGGGCTGGTGCTAGTTATTTTAACTTAATTATAATTTTCTTTTTTTTTTGTCATTTCATTTAAAGTAAATTCTCTGTAATTTACGTATTTTGTCGTATGTATTTACAAAATCTTATTACATTTTCTATAAAATATTATAAATAATCAGTAATTAATTAATAATGCCTATAAAGGATCCACATTTATAATACGAGTATTTATTGTATTCGTATTTTGTATGTATGTATGTATGTACATAAAACACATTCATCTGAATAAACAAATGAAGTCAGAACGTTTAATTTCATCACTGACACGTACGAAATTATTGTAAAATATTTTTTTTAAATTGAATCAGGGTTCATACTACAATTGATCATGTTCTACGCATAGAGAATGGAATGGAAAAGCCGTATAAGGAAACAAAATTTGTCCGACAGTGTATACTTAGATGTATTTCAGGCAGTTTGCTTTGCCATTTACCATACCCAGAACAAAAACAGGAAAGGGGGCATGCAGAGGTGAAGGCTTGGGATTCTTGGAAGAGAATTACTCAACAGTCTTGGAGAGTTAGCTTCTGTTACGGTTTTGACGTGGAGAGTTTAATTTTTTCCATTGTTTTCTTTCTATTTTTTACCCCTTTTTTTCTCTTGTAATTTTTTTTGCTAGCCTAGTTTGTTATATACCCATAATGAAATTTTTCTGCCCTATGGATAGAAATGTATTTTTATACCTGCCTTTGCAAACTGCATGGTTTGTGTCTATCTGATGATAGTTTTCAAACAACTCACGTGCATTAAGTTTTGTGTAGAAATTTATCAGATCTTATGCTCTGTTAATCGACTGAGAGTGAAAAATTGGGTGCAGGCGATTATAAGAAATTTACCAGAAAAACTTATAATTTCATTGTCAGACGATTACTTGCCAGAATATTTATGTGGCTAAGAGATCTGATAAGAAATTCACATGATTGTCAGGTTATTGTCACCTATGATGACAAATGTTTTCAAACTGGAATTTTTTGATGTTTGTGTTGCGAAATAGAAGGAAAATAGAACAGATTATGAGGCACGATACATGTTTAGCTAATATATTGACAGTATTTGCAATTGAAATTTCTATTTTCATATTGGTAGCTTCAATATGCCCAGATTCTTAGATGACTGACGATATTATTGGGTATGGCGAAATATTTCGATTTGTTCAGGTAATGAATAACAGTAGTGTGAGCCGGCAAGTTTATTCGTCTTGGGAACATACATACATATGTGTGTCAGCTTCCAGTAGGTTGACAACCCTTGACCGAAATGAATTCGGGTCGTTCCGGAACGTAGATCCGATTGTCGTGGGAACGTATTTTTACTGACTGTTAGTGTGATAAGGCTTTTTCTCAAGGAGTTGTCATCTAGTTTGCATGCTTGTAGAATTTTTTTGGCAAAATTTTCTAACAATATTGAAAATCAGATCTGAACAAAGCTTTAGATTTGGTTCCTGAGATCGGCACATTTTAGATGATTCAAGATGATCTACATATATTTCTGGGTATGATTATAATCCCAGGACGGCTTTTACACTTTAATTTAAAATTCTCGTGCTTGTTGTTCCCTGCTAATATGTATTACGGAGTAAACGGCTTAAGTTTAATTTCTTTTTGCCAACTTTCTGACTTCATTTATTTCTAATTTATTTTTTGTTGTTCTAATTATTTGTTTTCTAGACATTTTTTTCTATATTTTTATTATATTTTTTTCTTCCATATGTTGTTTATAAATGAGAATGACTTCGAATTGATACATATCTATTATTTTCCATTATTTAATTCATACGAACGAATTAAATGTTATTGCAACATGCGGCTTGTGTTTTAGTTGTGTATTAAAAACAAATTTTATTTTTTATTATTAAAAGTTTAACATAAAAAATATTTAATTTGAAAAATATTGGAAAAATGTGTTCAAAGAAAAATAATTTAATTTAATTCTTTACATAAACTTGAAACATATCGCATAAATATAATATCCAAAGCACTATTTTACCATGCACTTGTCTGGCTAAAAGAATATCTTTTGTATAGTATTTCGCCATATAAAAGAATATATTGAAATACCCATGTCTCGATTCCATAAAAATGCTTGTTACTCAACACATTTTGGCAGTGAACCTGAGCTTTCTTTAAAAAAAAATTTATTTTTATTTTCTAATTATTTTCTTTTTTTTTTTTTTGAGTGAAAATTAAAAATTTTAATTTAAAGAAATTTTCGATATTTTCGTATATTTCGAATTTTAAGGAGAATATTTTTTTTAATAAAATACCAGCAAAAATTTATTTTTTAATATTGGGGAAGGCTTATAGGTTTCCTTATTCAATATACCATAACAGATAGACTTTGTGACGATGATAATGAATAATCGGAACATTGTAGGGCATTAATGCATCCCTGGCGGAGACACCTTAGTGCAAATCAGAAACTAGGCAGGGAATTGTCATTGTAGACTCTGAAATTTGTGAAGGCAATAGGCTTTTAGGATACATTGTGGGAATACCCTATAAAGTTTGAGGGAAGTATAATAGGATCTTATATCCGCAGTACTAAAACACCTCATTACGACAAATAATAATAACAATAATGTCTCTATAGAGAGCACGACATACGATTCCGGATGACTACTCACTGCACATGCAGTAGTACATTTCATTGGTCATATAACAAAGAATTCTGAAATACTTTTTTTCCATTTCGAAGATCCGGGAGTGTGATCTCTGTCTTTCACCTCATGTGTCATTGCACGACGCTCGTACTTAATCTCTTTTTTCTCTGTTTTTCTCTTCAACCTAAAAATTATTTCAATGGCGAGATTTATTTTGGAATCGGAATGGTTTTCGATACGGACTGTTTGATCCCCAGGTTCGATATTGTTTTGTGGTATAACAATAGGCCGTAACTTGGCTAAGTGGAAAGTCAGGCAGCTGAGCTAGCCTAATCTTAGGTGGTATCATAAAAAGTTGCTGGATATTATTAAAGGAAATACCTCCGATTTCGAATTAAATTTGTTAAAAATTTCTTATCAACTTATCGTTTCTGTTTCTAAAATCATGTTTAATTTTTTTAATTTTAATTTTTAATTTTAAACAATTCAACAAGTTTTAATTAATTTTTATAAATAGAAATCAAAATTTTTAATTATAAATTACATATGTTTTGTTTTAATTAAATTCAAATCAATTTGCTTTATTAATTCAATTCTTTAAATAAAATTTTTAATTTTAAATAAATTTTTTCATTCGATTTGTTTCGTTTTTCTCAGAAAACTAAATTTCATTTCAATAGCTAAACTTAAATTATAAACAAAATAATTAATTTCTTTGTAATTTATTTTGATTTTCTTTTTTTTAATGAAAAGAACATAAATTGTGTGTATTTGTTTGTTTGTTTGTTTTTTTCTGTATTTTTTTTCTTGGTTAATTTACTTAAACAACTAAACTTAATTAAAATCATAATTACTTAATCTTTTTTTTTATTTAATTTTTATAAATAATTTAACAAACAAAAAAAGAACTAAACAATTTAATTTATATATATTTTTATAGTTTATTATTTTTGTTCTTTTGTTTTTTATTTTTTAAATTTAAATTTAAAATTAAATGAAGATTTTCGGTTGCTGTTTTCTTTTTTTATTAAAAGACGCATGTGTTGTAAAGAGGATTAGGAGGATTTAGAGAAAGAGAACGAGAGAGAGAGAGTATTAAGAAGATCGTGTTACAAAATGTTTACAGCGTCTTAGCACGATCCAGTAGATCGCTGATGAATTTCTGAAAAAAAAGAAAAAAGAAAGAAGTTATTTAGAAATTTTTAAATTAATTGTAGTTAAGGGCAATATACTTACGGATATGTCTGATTGCGGGCGTTTGCAGACTGATAATAATCTCTGTAATAAAAACAAAATTATAAAACATTAGTCAATATTCGATTTATGCAGGCTGAATAGTTCTTTATGTAAGGTGTAGTTAAAATATTCTATTATTTCTGTATCAAATTAAATATTTTTTTAAGGCATGATCGAAATTCAACTACAAACTTTTATCACGTTGCCATTCATAATGCTCTTTCCACATGGATACCTTCATTATCTTCACAAGCTTTAATAAAATTGTATTCCCAGAATTGAACTGTAATGTAAATGTATAAAAGTCTTCGAGTATGTAACTAGTATGGTCTAGGAAACTTTTTCCCCTACAACGCCTTCACTTGAATGCGCAAAGAAAGGCTAAACCGCATAGAACCATATGGTGTGGTGACAATATTAAACGACCCGACTGATACAATGAGGGATCGTTTAAGTATCACGCCGTTTTTAAATTAACACGTTGACAGACGACTACGAGATAACTCGTAGATTGCGTTCCCTTCTAGGGTGCCAACTGCGAGTTATCTCGTACTCACTAAACCTGCCATTTTTGTGTAGCTACGAATAAAATAGTATTGTGCCAGTATCGATAAATGGCCAGTATTCTGAAAATTGCCGCGGCAGTCAAAGTGTTAGGGAGTATGCCTGAACTGAAATAGGCAACATTAGAAGACGTTCGAGAGACTTGAAAGATTTCATATCCATCACTTTTAGAATGGCGAGTGATTGTTTAGATCTTCTCGCCATTTTAGGGAGCTTTAGCACTGTTATGTTGAGCTAGGTTCCTAGAAATGAGGGTCCTAAGGGTAATACGATTGAGGATTATCAGGTCAAAAGAGGACAAATTTTTCCCTTAATTAACTCAGAGCTATACTGTATACTTACTAATTGATAAGGTAATCTAGGCTTTCGCTATGTAGTTTCTGCCTCTTAATGGGAAGCTGGCCTTTGCTACTATATGAGATATAGGTTAGAGGACGTGCACCTGTCAATAAGACAAGCACAGTACCCGGAGTTCAAATTGACCCATTGTACAACGTCCTAGCTTCTCACACCACTCGTGTTGTGTGCGTTAATTTTATACATGAGTAGCGGGACCTACAGTTAAAGTCGACTCCGAACGACAGATTTTTGAGAAGCTTTCCACGGCAATTTTTACTAAGAGTTTTTGCCAGAAATCTGCTGAGAGGAAGTCGTCGAAGAAATATTTTCATTTTTTCGTTTTGATGTCTGACCTAGGATTTGAACTCGGGCCTTTCGTCGAATAAGCCAACACACTACTTACTAGACCATGAGATATAACTTGAACAAATTTGTTCTTTCTTAGACTAATCTCTGTCGTTTTTATGAATATGATGCTGACAGTTCAGATTACATTATTTGTCACTCGGCAGACAGAGCTTTAGAGGCTTCAACAACTTAGGGGACATTGTTGTGACACTGCTTAAGCTGTGGAAAACTAATCCATGAATAGTGCTTAGTGCTCCTCCTTAGTGCAATAAACATTGAATGCATCAAATGTGCTGTTGCTATAACAGTGTTATGTTATAGTACAACAGTGTTATGTTATAGTCCACATTAGGAAAGTTATCTTTCTGAAATTTTCTTTTTTAAAAATTTCTTCGTGACTGTACACCAAAGTTACATACACACAACCAACATCTGTCTGACAGTTACTACTTGAAAACGTGTATCTCATGGCATTTTTCTAACCTCTCTGAAAGAGAACGTTTAAAATGTGAACTCGGTTTAATGGAATATTTGCGGGCATTTGTTAATTTAACAGGCTGTACTTTGAATTTTCATACGAAGTGTATTGTTAGTCTTATCTTTTCATAAGGTATGAACGAGTACCATTATAAATCAAAGCATAAAGAAAGAAATTGTAACGAAATTATCACCATAAATTTTATTGTGCTTTTACTCACAATTAAATGAGATCTTCTTATATCGTCTGTATCCATATCTAAGATTTCATCAATATCCACATCGATGGCTTCACTCTAAGAAGAAACGAAAAACGAAAGAAACAAAATAAATTTTTCATTTTTATTAAAAAAAAAAAAAAAATTAACAACAATAATAAAAATAACAAAAACAAAAAAATGTAACGCTATAAGCACGCCAAATGAAGACGATGGAATTCAATTTTAAAGATGAATATGTTGGTGATGATTTACTTTTTTAAAGCCAAATACCACAATAATAAACAATCAATTTTTCGTTTCTTTTTTTTGTTTTTGTTTATTTAAACAGTAAACAATAAGGCGACTAAACAGAAAACCAAATAACAAAATAAATAAAAGAAAAAAACACTTTTAACTTACCGGCGGATCGAATAGTTTCTGCAATTCATCGTATAACCACATCTCGACAGCCAAACGCTTTCGTATGAGACTCATCTGATGTGAACCATATTTGGCGGTGAGGAACTTTTCGCGACGTTCTTTAACTTCGGACCCCTTCTCATTGAAATTCACCCTCAAGTTTGTTCGATTTGGTGAACGCTCACTATCGTTCATTTGTTCTACACCGCAGTGCATCTTTGGTATGTTTTTTTTGTTTTGTTTTTGCAGACTACGCTTACAATTACAATAATAACAGCAACGACAACAATAACAATGTCTGGCGTCCTTTTTATAAATTAATGTCAATCGGTCTGTCTGTCTGTCTAACTGTTCGATTTGCCAAAGTTTTAGGGGAGGCGAATTGTATTAATCGTAGGTGGGTCTGCTGCTGCTACTACTGTTGCTTGTTGCTTTCTAAATAGGCTCGTAATTGCTGCTTCAAATTGATCAAAATTATGTATGTCTTCCGTATTTGCTTCTATAAGATGTGGGCGTTTTTTGTTTATTTGTTTTAATCCCTCACAATATTTTTTTTAAACTGTAAATTAATCGTAAAAAAGAAGAAATAAAAAATTAATAGAATTAATCAAATTTATAGTTGTAGCTAAGCTATACGAGGGTTTCTTTTCCTAGGGTCTAATATGTTTTAATTGTTTGATTGATTGATGCAATAATAATTTTATGTTTTTTGTTTCATGTTCTTATTTTTTTTAATGAATGACAATTTAATTGTGATTTTTTGATTGAATAAATGGTTTAGGAATTGACCTCTCATTTAAGAATGAAGAAATTTCCGTTCTGTATACGAAAGTGGGTCAATAAATTCGTCGTTTAATGAAAGAATTCTATTAATCAACACAGTTCTTTATTGTATAATGTTCAAAATTTAAAAAAAACCATGTCAGATTGTACATTTTATGCGGGATTAAAGAAAGCTTCTTAAGTTTTTTGGTTTTGATTTAAATACTAACCAGAAACTTGGTTTACGCGGGTTTATAGTCAAGCATCTTAGCTACTATACAGGGTAAAATATTTTGTTTGTTCTAAGAACACTAACAGCGATTGATGTTATGAAGTATAGTATGCGGTTATCCCTTTAGTGATTTCAAAACGGCTGGTCTAGTAAGGCTGTCATCTGTAGTATAATTTATTAAACAAAGGCTGCTGATTGGGTGCTACAGCGGTAGTGTTTCAATTTTCAAATAAAAGTCTCTTCAACGATGGAGTTCATTTCTCATTTTTCTAAGGATTTTAAAATATCTTTGTAAAGGATATAAGCATACTTTCTGATAGACGGACATTGTCAGGCACAAGGTTTTAACGTAACGAACTCCTAAACGGTTTATAATTGCTGCCAATGAACCGGACGGTATGTGGTTTCAATAAAACGGTGCCACGAACCATATTTCCAGAACTATTTTTCACGTTGGAAGTCGCCGTAGTCTAGTAGGTAGTGTGTTCGCTTATTAGATGTAAAGCCCGGGTTCGAGCCCCCAGGCCAGACATCAAACCGAAATATGAAAAAAAATATTTCTTCGGCGACTTCCTCTCAGCAGATTTTTGGCAAAAACTCTGAGTGTAAATAAACCTGTCATGAAAAAGTTTTTCAAAATCAGTCGTTCGGAGTCGATGTTGAACTGTAGGTTCCGACACTCAAGTATAAAATTATGGCACACAACATGAGTGATGTGAGAAGCTAGGCCGTAATTATGACTGAATGGTAATGGTCAATTATGTATGCATTTTTCACGTTTTGGTTATGTAAATCGGCCACCAGATGCAGGCAAAGTTAAACCGTTAGGCTCTTATGTAGACCTACGTCAAGTAGCGTTCGTTACGTTATAGCCGAGACACCTACCAAAATGTTCGAAAAAGTGGTCAAAAACTACCTCAAAAATATCGATTGTTGCACCCAATCCAGAGGCGCTAGTTGTATTCCATATATAGGGTGTTTTTTATAGAGGTATAGAAATTTAAGTTGGCATTACTTTTCAAGATGGCGACCGATTTAATAGGTGTCAAGTGATTTATTCTCAGTTCGGTTTGGCAATTCATCATGAATAGACTCACGCCTGAACAACGCTTGCAAAAATGTAGTTCAATTTTACTTCGATTTATTGAAAGACACGTTTGGTGACCGCCTAATTTCACGTTTTGGACCTGTGAATTGGCCTCCAAGATCTTGTGATTTAACACCGCTAGACTACTTTCTGTGGGGCTATGTAAAGTCATTGGTTTATGCGGTAAAGCCACAAACGCTTGACCATTTGGAAGACAACATTCGCCGTGTTATTGCCGATATACGGCCACAAATGTTGGAAAAAGTCATCGAAAATTGGACGTCCAGATTGCACTACATCCGCGCCAGCCGTGGCGGTCACATGCCAGAAATCATATTTAAAATGTAATGCCACAAGATTATCTTTCGGATAAATAAAATTCATGTCAATCGAATAATCTATCGTTGTTTTATTGTAACTTAAAGTTCTATACCTCTATAAAATACACCCTATATAGTGGCAAGCAATTCGTAGAAATCATAGCTTTATAAGTGTTTTATTTAATTTTATTTATGAAACCAAAAAATGGATAACCCTTTACGTTTGAAAACATTAATAATCCATTACAATATCCCTCCATTTATATACTCCCCTTAAGGTTAATAATCCTAACCGGCTGTATATAATTTTATGATTCATGCCAATTTTATTTGTATCTCTGTATTCAAATGCTCATTTCTTTATGGCTCTTAAAAACAGCGTTAACAAAACTAACAACAACAACAACAAAAAAAATAACAAGAACCCATAGACCATAATCTGAATTCGGTTTTTGTTTGTTTTTTGAGCTGTTTATAGCCTGATTTTACTCTGGAAGGCATGTTACTAACAGTAATTGTTTATGGATGACTCATTTGCGCTTCGAGAGCAATGGAGAAGGTGGAGATACATATTTGTTAACAAATTCTGTGCGTTGGTTTTATAAGCCTTGTTAACAATGCTTAAAAGTACTATTTAACTGAATGAATAAATAAATGAATGAATGACTGACTGAATGTCTGAATGAATGAATGTAAGAAAGAGTATGTGTGTGATGTATATACATACATAAATAGATAGAGAGTATTACTCATTTTGTTTTAAGGAATTCAAAAGTTTTTTATGGGATGCCAGGCAAACCTATAACGTTAAGGAGTAGGGAAGAGTGAAAGAACTTTAATCGCTTGATAAAAATTCCAAAGGCATGAAATAATTTTTTATGAAAATAAAAAGAAAACAAAATAAAAAAGGAAATTTATAAGTGAAGAGATATTTATGATACACTTAAGAATTTTACTTCTTTATTTGTCTTTACTTTTTAAAGTTTTAAGCGTTTAAGAGTGATTATTTATTAGATATTTATTTATTTGAAATGTATTTGCTTAATATGTCAAATTTTTTTTTACTTTTATGCTTATCATCATTATTTTAAGGAATTTTAATAAAAAGCCCTTCAAATTCAAAAGTAAACATTGTATACCTGTCATATTTAATTTAAGCAGACAAATTATTGCATCAGTCCACTGTAAAATGAGCAGCCAAATTATAGCATACAGTAAGCACATTTTGAGTCTAAAAAATAATTTAAAAAGCAAATATTTCATAATTCATACAGGAGTCTAAAAGAATTCATTTTGAACGGCGACTTCAAGAACGTACCGTTTGAATATAGGCGAAACAGTTGTTATGAAATATCAAGCCCAAACTGTTGGTCTAAAGAACCCGTAATCGCATTTAAAACTGACATTAGTTTAGATGCTCGTAGGTTTTCAAACTTTTAACACGTTGACTGCCTCGGCAATTTTAAGAAAACTGGCCACGCAAGCCAACATTGACTTTTTGATATTTTCCTAGCACTAGCTACCAGTACTAGCACTAATGTAATACGATTGTATTCGTTGCTACACAAAAATGGCAGGTTTAGTGAGTACGAGATAACTTGTAGTTGGCACCCTAGAAGGGAACGCAATCTACGAGTTATCTTGTAGTCGGCAGTCAACGTGTTAAATATCTGTATGCCCTGCTTTTTGTATAATGCTTGACAGGTTTAAGGTGATATTAAAGTCGTAAGATGGCATTACAGAATTGACAGAATAATCTTTCTAATTATATGAGGGAGCAGCTTTCTTTAGGTTTAGGAGTTGAACAATAGTTTTCGGAGTTTTAGAAAACCTCAAATTTTAGTGCGGTATTGGTCATATAAAAACAGCAGATAGCCAATCGGTCACATCATTGCATAAATTTGTGCGTGAAGACGGTTCTTAAGCCGCCAGCAAACAATTTTTAGGTTTAGTTTCAAATTTAGCTAGTTTGATGTCAAATTTAGTTGGCCAACAAATTTCTACCACAAATCAGTACAGATCTGTAAATTCTTAAGCAAGTATAATAATTAATATACAATTTAAAGTGAGGTTAAGTGCAGATATTCTATCAGGATGCATTAATTCCTGGAATCATAGTTTTTATGATGAATTCATACTTTTAAAGGTCTTTACTTTTAAACGCCAACAATAGCTCTTTTTACACAATTACAATCAGTTGAGGCATTTAAACTGAAGAAGAATACAAATTTAAAAAACGTGAAAATAAAAATGAATTCCATGCTGCTGGTGTCGTATTTAATTCTGTTTAGTAAATCAATTTCATGATTTAAAATGAAATTATCATGGGAATTATTTTGTTTGTTTGATGTTGGTAATAAGACTCTCTGCCATTAAGTTTTGTTTTTAAACATGGTTAATGCTAGATACGGGTTATGTTATACGATTACAATTGTTATGTGATACAATTGCTTTGTAAACGTCTTTTTTTCTGTTTGTTTTTGCTTTGAAATTTGCAACCGACTGTCACAAGACTTGTAATGTAAAAACCACAAAAAAAGAAAAAAAACACACACACCAACTGACAACTGAATTAGACGATTATGTCTAGAGCTGGCATTAGTTTGACTATAAGCATTTAAATTTAATCATTTAATCTGTTGAATTTAATATTTTTTTATGTGTTTCTAAACAATTAAATTCTAATGGAGTTGTTTTTCTGTCCTCTTATTTATTATTTACAATAATATTGTATGTAACTTGATCAAGGGTGGGAGTATTTCTATTGTATTTATTTTAAATGATTATTTATAGTTTCTCCTTTTCAGTTACATTTTGTTAAGTAATTTTATATTATAATATAATTATCTTCATTGTTCTATTAAGTTCTATTAAAGTTTCTGTTATTTTTTTTTTAATTTAATTTCCTTTATAAATTTGTTTACCTTAATGTATGTAGCAGCCATGATGGCAAAGCATAAATTATTTTCCACTTAACTAAAGTATATATGTAAGATTTTTCGTTTTGAACAGTTTAATATGATAAGTTTAATGCAAGCATAACATAAATTTGCATATAAATTTGTTGAAAGAACAGCTACTAAAAGCCTGGGTAATTACTCTTAAAAGTGCTACAGAAATTGTGAAAAGAAGAGAGGGAAATTGTGGTGTTGTTGGTGGTATTTTAATACGTTGTAAGCATAATTATACAACGTCTTTGAAGATTTGCGTTGTCATTAAAATAATATTTAATTTGCAAAGATTACGGCTCAAACTAAACTTAATATTGTAAACAATTTTCTTATTAATATAACCACGTCTTATAGCTTGGATTTTCATGAATATTCTTTAAATTTTCTGCTGACTGCTCCTCTTTCTTTCTTATTAAAAGTAGGAAATTTTACGATTCTTTCCACAATCCATAACAAATAGTACCAGTATACTTAAGAGTAGATACTTAGAAGTTTCTTAATCAGTAAGGTATCACAGGCATAAGGCAGAATGTAAGTTTAAGCACCTTATGGCAAATGAAATTAAGAGAACATTCTCTGCGAATTGGTGGAAATGTAGGTTAAAGTGCTATTAGGGATTTGAACTGTATAGGGATTTGAATTGATAGAAAACAATTTTTCATATAGTTTTTCAACAATTAGGTGGTGTAGTGATTACAAACACGACTCGCAAAATATAAATTACACAGCCCTGCAACTTTGGACTTTTTTTGTGCAAATAAGATGGCTCCAGGTGTTTCCGAAGGCATTTTGCGCACTGAACACGAATCACGTAAGATTTTGCAGAAAAAGGGGGTTGAAACCCCTAAAAATAGCGTTTTTGGCCATTTTTGAAAAATTGTAGAGCTAAACACTGACATTCTAGAACCATCGCTATTGTCAGGAATTGACAATTAATATTTGCTCTTTAAAATGAGCCCAAAGCCAAATTGTTTGCATGCACCCTTAAAGTAGGGGGTGGGTTTATGTCAAGGAGTGCAAGAGAAAAAGAAACACATTACGGAGGTCCTTAAAAAAATTAATCAGATTTACTTGAAAATTGTTAGTCAGGGGTTTTTGTGGTCGCTGATTACAGATCTTCATTCAGATTTAAAAAATTCTAAATGGCAGATCCAATAAGTTGGTAACAATTTTCAAGTAAATCTGATTAATTTTTATAAACCTCGACCGCCGTATTGGATCCATCATTTTGAATTTTTTAAATCTGAATAAAGATCTGTAATCAGCAACCCCAAAAATCACATTCTTAGCTGGAAAAGCTTAAATAATGAACTGAAACAAAGCAGAGAAATTGAAAGAGGGTGGGAAATATGCTTTGCATCTAAGTTGATTGAGTACTATGGCGTCAATGATATAAGAACTATAAGAAGAAACTGAAAATGGGCCCACCCAACGTTCACTGGCTCTAGATAAATCAATTGAATGGGAAAGATTTTTTTCAGATATATTTTTCAATACAGCAATCACTTTTTTTCACAAAGCCCACTGACCACAAAACTGTACCAAACACAGCATCTTTCAAAGTGCGTTTTTAGATTTTTAAATGACTCAGTTGTTTACATCAAATTCGGCAATCTTGACGTATCCATTGAAGATAGCCTTTCAGTAGAATTACATTTCTTACGCAGCTGGAATTTTGATAATAAAATTCTTTTGGCCAATTCACATGACTTTGTATCGTGTATGTTGTATTGAATACACTTTTTGTTTGTGAACGCCCAATGCTACACTGTATTGTGTATTTCGTATTCCAAGCGTCAAAAAACGATACGAAGAAGAAGACAAGTATTTATAATTCGATTTTCAAGAAAAAAAAATGGAAAATATTACGGAAAAAAGTAAATTAATTAATTATCTGAGCGAACAATTATAATTTTGAAATATTAATTGTTGACTCACGTTACATAGAAAATATTTTGTATTTTTTATTCTACTTCTTGATTACTGGCATTTACATAAGCTGCGCGAAACCAATACAACTTCTAAAAACATATGAAAAAAATGTGTATAAGTGAATCGGATTTTTATATGAAAATTATCAACAACAAGCATACACTGTTGTATATTCGTCAAACAATACAATGTATACAACGATACAGGGGCTTTTGTGAATTGCCCATATATATTGCAAAAGTTTTTCGTTTATTCATGGTGAGCATTTTTGGTTTTTGAGACATGTTACGAATGATTTTTTTTTTGATACTGACAAAATTTACACTGACAAACTAAATTCATAACAAAAAAAATTGTCTGTTTAAATACGTTATATGATGGTGTAGGGTTTATAGAAATTATTATAAAATGCTGCACTTTGTTTTCTTTTTCTTTTTTTTAAGTACATACTTCTTTATCATCTGCTTACTTTTTATCTTTAAAAACCCATTTCAATTGCGGAACTTTATGCAACTTCTTCTTCTGACAGCTGCAAATGTGTTTAAAACACACATTTACCTTTTCTTTACCCTCTTGAGATATGAGAATGAATTTGTTTGATGACTTATTGTAGCCACAATTATTTTTGCATAAATTTGTAATTTGTATGTTTAATGTTGCAATCAACTGTGTACTGCAACGAACGACATTAACAATAATAATTATAACATTATTAAGTCAACTCAAAGAAGCATAATAACACACAAAAAAAACGCAACAAAAACAAAAGAGTATAAAAAGAAAATATAGCAACAATAACAACAATATTGCCACATTAATAACAATCAACTATGCAACAAACTAATAATCAAAATACATACATATATGTATGTATACAATCTAAATAACAACATGCAACATGTTGCATGTTAATTCAAACTCCCATATGCTCATTGGTAGTAAGGCATATGCATGCCTGCCTTCTAAAAAACTACAGATATTACAGGGTGTCGTGGTGGAAATGGGATAAAAAATTTAAATATTTGGATTCGAAATCTTTCGCAAGCAATTTATGCCCTAATTTATGAATTTTTATCGCTGACAACTTCATTTGGAAATTTTTTCTGGGCAGATGTAGTGTTTTTACTTTTCAAAGTTCCGTAAAAGAGAAAAAATAGATTCACTCGCTGAAACATAGTGAATGGGAATTATATCCTGTGCAGTTCCCAAAACATGGTTGGTTCCATTACTTTTTTCTTTTACTGATAAACCCATCTTCGGCCCATGAATCTTTCTGTTTTCAGTACAGTTTGTTCTCTGATCTTCTGGATTCACGTCTCGACCATTGTTACATACATAATTGGCCATTACAACCGTTACGTCAGGATTACGGCCTAGTTTCTCACACTACTCATTTTGTGTACCTTAATTTTATACTTGACCATTGCTACGATGGCTTAAAATGGCTTCCAATAGATTTTCATTTCGACATTTCTTGTAGGCAATGACAGTTGGCAATCTTAGCATTCTAGAACATGTTAATCTTGATTAGAAACAAACTTATAAGGAACTGAAGGCATACGAATTGAAACATAAGCGTATGGAAATGCGGTATGCGGTAAATATGAAAATTCCTATCAAACATCTTATTACGCACCCTGTATATTTAAGCCTTTGAAAAAGATCGTTTAATACTAACGTATGTATACCTCACATGACTTTCTTAAAATTTTCAGAAAATTCGTTATTGTTTAAAGTTTTCCTCAGTTGGGTTTTTTTTATTAATTTAAGCTGACGAAAGTCTTGTGAAATACTGGCATAAAAGAGTGCTCATACTGACAGTTTTTTTCTTGTTTTCTTTTGCCATGATAAAACAAAAAAAAAAAAAAACAAACAATTTGTATGTATTCATGTGTATTGCATGTGTATCTTTCGCTCTAACTAATTGAAGGTGTTTTTTTGTTTATATGTTAACCGAGTACAAATATTTCCGGGATACATTTATGTATTTTGAAATTGCCTTTTTGTTTTCTTACAAAAAGTGTTTACGTGAAATGGCCCATATACTATATTTCATAAATATTATAATTAATCATCATAATATTATGCCCGGTTGCGGTAAGTTTTTCATAATTTTTCTTGACATGAGAAAATCGCAGATATGAAAAGATGTGAAATTGTTGAGAACAAAAATTCATCAGGTTGTAAAGGAAAATTTGCAAAAAAAGAAAAAGGTTTTCATGAGTTAGATACTTGGGACCACCCTTTTTTAGTTCTCACTGGAATTAATTATTATTTGTTGGTAGGTGTAGTAATGTAATAAGAAACGTGTGCATAATTGTAAGGAAACTGTGGGTATAAAAATGATGGAATGAACAGATTTATGAACGTTTAACATTTAAAGTCAAAATTTAAATTTTTTTCAAAGAAGTCTTCAAACGACTTTAGGCGCTAATAATAATACTAGACTGGTAAAACTATGCCCACATTTGCAAAGATGTGAAGTAAAAATTTTATGAATCTACTAAGAATGGATCAAGCGAGTGCGTGTAGTGTATTAATAAGGATTGCGCCATTAAATAATCTATAGCAGCTACGGAGTCGCCGTAGTCTAGTAGGTAGTGTGTTGGCTTATTAGACGTAAAGCCCGGGTTCAAACCCCAGGTCAGACATCAAAACGAAATATGAAAACAAAATATTTCTTCGGCGACTTCTTCTAGGCAGATTTCTGGCAAGAACTCTGAGAGTAAATAAACCTGCCATAAAAAAGTTTCTCAAAAATCTGTCGTTTGGAGTCGATGTTAAACTGTAGGTCCCGCCACTCAAGTATAAAATTAAGACCAAACATGAGTGGGTTGAGAAGCTAGGCCGTAATCCCAATTATGTATGTATGTATATATGTATGTATAGCTGCCGCGGATTCGAATATAGTGTTTGATCGATAGATTCTGTATATATTTTCTTCCTATTTGTTCGATTTCCAACCTCTGCAGAAGTTATTTGTAGCTAAGAGAAGTCTTTTCGTGCTACCCAGTACGCAATCACAGAAATGTCCCTACGATGTAGTTTAAATAGTTTTTTGGTACGCCTTCATCGATTGCTGTGACCAACTGGCGAAGATGCGCAAGAAGCAGAGGCGTGTAGAAGGATGTGCTGAAACAGGCCGAAATCCAATGATCGGGTTGTTAATGGCCAATTAAGTAATTAAGTAAGGATTTGATACGCTTTCTACCCGATTAATGTCAATCGAATCTGTCTATGAAGCAAAATCATACCGAGTTCATGCAAATTGAGCTAATTATCCAACATTTCTCAAATTTTGTAACCTTTGTTTACACAGAAGATTTGTTTTCTTAGATAAATTTCTCAAATTGAGGTTTATGACTGCAGTTTGCACTTGTCATTATTTAACACAGATTACTGAATGATAATAATTTTGCTTACAATAAAACAAATGCGCACAGATGTCCTTAAGCGTATAAAACAATTGTAAGAAAAAAAATCAAATCAAGCTTAAGGAGAACGAACGGCATCACAAGACAAAACAAATATTTAAAATTCTAATCTAATCGAAAAACTGTATGTTTTCTATACATAAATACATACCTGCATGTAATATAAGTAAACTGAAATGAAACCGTATAAAAAGAAATTCAGCTTATCCTTGTAATACTTTAATACTGGAAGCAAAAAATTTCTACCAAAAACATGTGTTTGTCTGACATGACCTAAAAAATATCCCAAATGTTGACTTTGTTTTTAAAATGGAAAAGCTGAAGCTTACAAAGTTTTGTACAGCCTTGAATACCCCCCAAAAGAAAGGGGAAACCCCAAGGAAATTTTTAAACAAGGGAAAACAAAAATTAGAAAAGTTTTGAGGAAAACTTATTACAAAAAAAAAACTTAAGACTTAAACATATTTCCAAGTTTTGTTAAAGGCCAAATAAGGCTTCGTTAAAAGAGAAAAAAAACTTCTCCAAACTGTAATTAAACGAACGTTTTTATTTTGAAAAGGATATGAATAATTTTTATCGTGACAAATTTATGCTTATCAGTTTTGTTATACAATGCATGATATTTATTTTATTTACTCTCCCACACGTACACGTGTTCTCTTTCTCATCTTTTTTAAATAACGGGTTATTCAGTTATTGGTTTCAAAACGGATGGTCTGGCAAGTCAGTTGAATTTCTTTCATTTGAATAATCATTTATACATATATACATACATATGTACATAATTGGCCATTACAACCCTTCAGTCAGGATTACGGCCTAGCTTCTCACACCACTAATGTTGTGTGCCTTAATTTTATACGGGACCTACAGTTTAACGTCGACTCCGAACGACAGACTTTGAGAAACTTTTTAATGGGAGGTTTATTTACTCTCAGAGTTTTTACCAGAAATCTGCTGAGAGGAAGTCGCCGAAGAAATATTTTTTTTTTCATATTTTGTTTTGATGTCTGACCTGGGATACGAACCCTTGCTTTACATCTAATAAGCGAACACACTACCTACTAGGCTACGGCGACTTCATTTCGTCATCATCATTTATTTGGTGAAAATAGTGAAAACTTACTATAAAGATTGAGTTTTAAACGTGACTACATTTCGACCATTATAGGGTGATTATGGTTGTCATAATCGACGTACTGTACAAGGAATTTGAAGAGACTGGCGGCTTTAAAGTTATGGTCAGGCCTGTGTCTGTACGCACTGCCGAAAATATTGTTTCTAGTTAAAGTGTGGCAAATAATCCGTATTAGCGGATTCCACGGCATTTTGAGCAACAGGCCGATCATTGTAATGATCTTGCATTTGGACTTGCATCTCCAGTAATGTAAACTTCAGAATTGTCATGAAAAATATCTCAAATATAGTGTGGAAAAAAAAGAAGCAGTAGACGTTTCACTCACGAAAAAAATTTAAAGATCTACGGGTGTAATCGTTTAAATGGCGTCAATATCCATTAAGTTATGGCCGAGATACCATCCGAAATATACCATGAACTAGTAGAAAGAATCGGTTGATGCTACCAATACTGTTTTATCGAAAACTTGCGTTTTATTTACCTTTCCTTTTGAAACCCCAAAAAAGCAGAACCCTTTACAATAATCTGTTATTTTCTATTCGTTCACATCCTCTACTGTAAACACACATACGCTACATATATTGCAATCATGTGTATAAATATTTACATAAACATTTACGCACACTTTCATACTTAAGTCAACTTCCGCTCATATGCTAGGCTTGTGTTTGTATTTGTAATTTAATACAATATGAGTACTTGATTGTATGTGTCAAGTAGATATCCTATTCATCCTTCTCATACCATCACTTTCGAAGAGAGTTTCTGTTTTAAAATCTCCATCATTAATTTGTTCACCATACCGTAATATCCTTTTACTCGTGTACATTTGTTGGCTTCACTTTAAAAAACATACTCTCTCTTTGTCTCTTTTCCTACAATTTTGTTGATTTATTATTTTGATGCTAATAACAGTGTTGCCAGAGATGCTTATTTAGAGGGTTTTATTTTGTTTTCTTTAAGATTTGGGTTTCAAATGTATTCTGAACTGCCAGGAATACTTCCTGCAGGACTGTTGTTATATTTTGTTTATACAATGTTATCATTCGACGTTATTTCCTAATAAAGGACGGATTTTCACTTTGAAGAGTCAGAGGATTGCTTACATAAACTCTCGTGGTTCCTACACAATGCAGGAAAACCTGTTGGTCTCTCCGGTTGCACTATAGGTCATGCAGTTTGCGACGTTGATTTATCCTTTTGACACCTCATATTCTCCCGTTCCAATTCGTCAAGTTGAAGTAGGATTTATAGCGCTCTCCGTTCACGACAGTGATTTGGAGTGCAGTATTTTCGAAAAAGTAAGGTCATGTGATGTATATCCAGCCTAAATACTACACCTTACAGTAACTTTGCAAGGGAGTTATGGCTCGTTATGGCTTATAACACCAAAACGTATTCGCAGAGGCGAGAATGGACTTCATCGTTCATAAATATTTTGGAAAAAAATTGTCTTCCTCTTGGTCGAGTTTACATGCGCTTTGAGGTCAAGTTTTACAATTTAATGTAAGGATTGCAATTTGTAAGAGAACATCTTGAAGTTATATCTCAAAATTCTCCGTAAAGGCTGTCCTTTGATGTCGAATTGTGTGACAAGTGGACCTTAGAGAAATCTGCCGACACAGCCGAGATGTTTAAAGCCAAACGGCAGCCTCGGGTCCAAGATCTGCTCACAATTCGCACAATTTTTTAAACTTGGCTTCTTTTGGTACTTTTCATAAAAAAGGATTATGGCAACACTTTTATTGTTGCACATACAGTTTTATATCGTATAATTTCCTGTATATGGATTTGTTTGTCTATGTATTTCACTTTATTTGACCAGAGTGTTTGCACTTTTGATGCTATTTACTGTTGCTGTAGTTGTTGTTGCTGTGTTATTATCCTATATTGTCAATATGTCAAAGTATTAAAAAAAAAAACAACAACAAATTACAAATATTTGGGTCATGACGATGGCAAAGTTCTCATATGTATTTACCAGTCGTAAACAGGGTTTCAAGTTTTTATTTGATTTGACTTTTATTAGAGCACAAGTTGTTGTGTTTTCCTTGCTCGTACTGCGCTAGTGCTGCTACTTTCGTCATTATTTTTCCAATATGTACTCGTAAATGGCTTCCCTTTTGTGTGTGTGTATAAGTATGTGTGTTGTGTTGAATTAAAGTGCTATTCTCTCTAATTCGTATTTATTTGTATAAGTGTGTTGGTATTGTCTGTCTCCCTCGCTGAGAGTAATTGAATAATTAATTTGAAATTAATTAAAGTTGTTTATCTTTTTTTAGGGCTTGCATTGCTTCCTTGTTTGCTTCTCTAAAGTCATGAATTTTTAAAACAAAAGGAGTTTAGCGTAAAGGAAATGAGAATTTTTTTTAATTTTAATTATTTATTAAGGTATTTAAGACAAATAATAGATTACTTGCAGCAGTTCTCTTTCGCGTTAAGTTTGATTGTTTCTTAAGCACATTTATTGAAACGATATCTTAAGGATTATTTCAAAGCATTATGGAATAAAATATGAAAATTTATGCTGTCAATACCAGAATGTTATTGATTTTAATGGAAATTCATTTTATAGGTGGTAGAGTACTGTATATAGAACTGTTGTATATTTAATCAAAGTATTAATGGCGCATTATTTCAAATCTTGCGTTTAGAGTAAAGGTAGGGAGTGACAGATGGTGGAAAGCTTTGCTAAGCTAAGCTTCAAGGTAAACCCAGAACAAATCGGTAATTTACAAACTCTTGTAATAATTGAATATCAAGACAACTCCTTATTGAGCGTAAAATATTGTAGCAGGAAAGCAAATCCTTTAGAATACCATGTCTTGGTAGTTAAAGGTATATTAGTTAATACATCATCGGATATGATTCAAAAAATTAAGAATTTTGGAAAAAAAAATCGATTGAGAGCAATCAGTGCGAGGTTTTTTTTTATACTTTTTAAGTTCGGTAGAATCTTTTCCAGATTTTTCTCAAGCTTATGAAGAATTGGGTAGAATAGAAGAGAGTGACACTTCATAGGACAAATCCTGATCAAACGTTGTTGAAAATCAACTATGTTTTTAAGACATGATTGTCTTACAAGCTGAAGTTCAACCTAAGAGTTAAATGAACTTAGTAAAAGGTCAACTAAATGAGAGAAGTCTGCGGCGAGCCCCATACGAACATTGCCCAAATTAAGTACAGTGAAAGCTCCCATAGGCGGACACCGACCGTCGAGGCATTTTTGTCCGCCTAGGGGAGATGTCCGTCCAAGGGATATTTTGTTAAAATACTCCGGAAAAATTTAATAAATACATATTTACCTGTATATTACTTGTTGCCAATGATAACTGTGATAAAAAATAATCTTTAAAAATATTTTCTTTAACTTTTATTTTTCTCACATTCATATACTACATTGTACATACGTAGATATGTATTTATGTTCAGAGTAGCTAAACTTTTTTGCGATGTCTCGAACTGAAAGATTTTCATTTTCTGCAATATCAATTACAGACACTTTTTCTTTTAATGAAAGAAAATTTGGCGGAGCCATCTTAACACCTTTGAAACACACTGACTTTAAACTTTCACATCATATTTAATGACCATCCATCAGTTATCACATAAACCAAAATAAAGAGGGGAATCACAATTTGGATTTTGTGTATGAACATTACATTACATAAAATAATAAACCGGGGAATCACCGCACTACGCAATGTTACATAATCTGATTAAGTTGAAAAATAAACACTCAACAAAGAAAAATTTATGTAATCTCTACACATTGCGCATAGTATAAAAGGTGGATAAACCGAAATCACAATAAAATAGCTCAGCTTTGCCTTTTGTAATATTTATTTGTCCGCCTATGGGAGATGTTTTTGGAAAAACAGGTGTCCGCGTCCGTCCAAGGGAGCGGACGTCCTGGGGAGATGAATTTGCTCTAAAAATACGATCTGATTGACGGGACTTAGAAAATCGTCCGTCTAGCGGAGATGTCCGCCTATTAGAGATGTCCGCCAGTGGAGCTTTCACTGTACACAATACTCTCTTCCTCCTCAACCAATCTCTAAGCCCTAAAAATCTGCGAACTAGGTGCTCTAAGTATTATAGCACAGGCAGTCTAATAGAAAGTCGAAAAGAGAGGTAAGAAGCATATTTATATTCATGTCTGGATTGACATTCGCTTCAAGAGTGCTTGTTCTAGCAAATTACACGGAACATCGTAGTTTCTAGGAATTAATGCCACAAAATTGCCGCGAAAGTCAATCAAGAGAGTTTAAGCCCAGCAGTTTAGACCTGAAGGTTGCACCCAAAGGCAGTCTGATTTGTCGGTTGGAAACACACTACAGCAGTCAAGCAGACGGAGAGTAACGAAATGCTCACTTCCACAAAAAAGGCCTGTCACGGTCTTACTATTATTGCTTTGTTTTCTTCTTAGTTTGTTAATCAAGTTTTACCGGCCATAATTCTAATATGATATCTTGCATATATAGGGGGAAAATCCCTGAATAATTCCGTAAAAATATTCTTTTTTTCGATGTTAAATTTAAAGCCTATTTCATTTAAAAGCTCTTACAAGTTTCTCAACGGCCCACCTAAAAATATTTTCCATAATCAAATAAAAAGAATAAAAGAACAAAATTGTAGTTATTTTACACTTAAATATTTGGAAAGCATTCCGTATAAAGACAACAACAATAACATAAAAAAAAGACAGAAAAAGAAGATGAACTTTTTATACAATTTAAATGATGACAAAATAATTTATTTATAAAAATATTTTCTTTTGAGTCTCTTCACTTGCTCCTCTGTTTTTTTCTTTCTTGAAATGTCTTTTTGTCGTAGTCGTTCAAGACAACAACGTCATTATGATCAACTTTTCATCATAATTATTGAAAACAACAACAACAAAAAAGAAAAATTATTATGCCACCATAAACCCACCAGAAAAACGAAATTTTCGAAATTCTGTAAAAGACAGATGCAATAAAGATGCCAAATGCGAGTATTTGTTACGGTCGGAAAAAAGAACGCAGAAAATTTGAAGACACACACAACAAAAAAAAAAAAAATATGAAAAAAAAACTATTTTTATTAACAAAAATGGAATAGAAAAATTATTTTTTGCTTTTATGCATGAAACCTATGGAAATGAAAAATCTACAGAAGTGGGCAAAAGAGACATAAGGAGTTATTTTAACATGAGAACTTGTTCTAAATTAAAATAAAATTATTCTATTATTTTCGGTTGATCAACATGTTGCAGCAACATTTATATGATTTATGTATATATCCCTCGCAATAATCAAAGGAGTGTCATGAAAATTAAACTGTTTTCAAAAAATCAATATGTTTAACCAATATTTCTATCCCTTATCTTGGCTTAGTATTCCTGTTTAAGAATGTTTAAGTTTTTGCAACATGTTTCTAACAACATTTTTTGTTTATATACATTTGCAAAAGAGACATAAGAAGTTGTTTCTAAAATTGTTTTTTTTTTAATAAATATTAAATAACGTATTAAAAATGACACAAAGTCAAAAATTATTCAGTAGAGCAACATGTTGTAGAACATGTTGCAGCAACATTTGAAGGATTTATTTATTATTTTTCCTCGCGATTTTTAAGCAAGTTTTATGGAAATGAAACCGTTTTCGAATATGTAATTAACATATTTATATTCCTTATCTTGGTTTACTACCACTGTTTAAAAGCGTTTAAGATCCTTGCAACATGTATATAACAACACTTTTTGTTTATATACATTTGCATATGAAAATGTCTTAAAATATATATTTCTTTCTTTTGCATTTTCTTGCTTTCACTCCACTGTGCCGCTCAAATAAGCAAGAAAATTTAACAAAAATATTTCAAATGTTTAAGAAATTAGATTAGAACTCTATTTTTTCGTATTTATTTTGTCGGAGAAGGAGAGGGAAAAAGAAACAACAAAAAAAAAACATTTAAAGTGTGTTTTTCCTTAAGTGCCTTGGATATGAATAATCTTGGTTGACTTGGTTTTGACTTCTTGATGTTGTTTTTATTCGCATTTTTTTTGCCATATAAAATAACAATTTGTTTTGAATTGTCTGTCCTTGTTGTTGTTTTTGCACATAATGAACTTAGAATTTTGAAGATGAAAGAATTTCACCAACTTTATTAGGTAAGCAAGCAAGAGAAGGTAGCAGCAATATGTTGCTGGGAGAAATTTGCTATGTAGGGGTGTTACATTGAGTTTACCTTACTTACATATATACTCGTACATAAGTGGTCATTGCAACCCTTCAGTCTAGATTACGACTCAGCTTTTCACACCACTCACGTTGTGTGTGATAATTTTGTCTATGAGAGGCGGGACCTACAGTTGAGAAACTTTTCATGGCAATTTAGTTTTTGCTAGAAGACTGCTGAGAGGAAGTAGCCGAAGAAATATTTCTTCATATTTTGTTTTGTGCGAAATGTCTGAGCGAGAGTTTGAACCAGGTCCTCACATCTAGTAAGCCAACACAATACTGACTAGACTACGACGACTTCAAATCAGTTCTAATGGAATGATTCAAACTTTGGTAAATAATGCCTACACGTTAATAAACAAAATGGTGGACAAGATAATATACGAAAATAATTTCTTATTAATAAGAAAAAAATTTAAAGACCTCCCAAAATAGTTGGAAAAAAATCACAAGGAAAAATTAAATGATTTTCAAACTAAAAAAAAAAAAATTATTTTAATTTTCTTTTAACGCTTGCCTACGCCAATCGATAAATTTATTTCTATTCAACGGCAGTATGTACAACTATTTCACATCTTAAGCCAGTTAAATAAATGATCAAAGATTTGTTAAAAATGAAGCGTTTTAAATTTTGAATTCCACAAAATCAAATATGTTAATTCATGGCTTATTTATTTATTCATTTTAGTTTTTAATTTATGCTTTTAAAAAACATCTTTTCAGATTATTTTTAACGGTTACATTGTTTCGTTTTGATTTTATAGGCCTTTGAAACTAAAAAAAAACTCACACAAATTTCACATGAAATGTAAATCATTTGAAAAACCAGTGAAAAAAATAAAGTAGAAAATGGTAAAATGGAAGGAATTAATGAATGAATTACATATTTTTGTTTTATATAAAAAATATCTCGTTTTTTGCATTTAATTAAAATAGCAGAAACATAGATTGTATTTTTTTTTTTAATTAAACATTTTTTAAAGAGGCAGGTGCTGACTATATTAAAACTTTAGGGAGGTTTATTAAATTTATTATTTATAAATAAAGATTTATTTGAAAGATTTTAGAAAAAGATTACTAATTAAATCAAAGAAAATTAAAATAAATTGATATCATCGTGGACGTTTTGTTTTTAAATTAAAAAAAAAGTGTTATTGTGTCAAAATTAAAACCTAAGACACAAACCAAAAAAGTTTTAATAGAAATAGTTTGGACATTAGAAGTTGCCATAGTCTAGTAGGTAATCACCCCTATCGTGAATATTGTGGGAAGAAGTTATTCGGGAGTAAATTTTTTTTCCCATCCCAAAAAATCGGTATTGCAAATATATTGGGAGTGAAAGTTTTTATTGTGAATTAGTTATAAATGATCTATAAACAAAAATTGTTTATTGTGAATTACCTCTCAACAATTTTTCAAAGAAAAATACAAATCTTAAAAAATAAATAGCGTATATCTTCGATTTTGGTGCTGTAAGAGGAGAAACAATCCATGGAAAGGTTGTAGCGAAGATCTAGGTATACTTTTATAATAATTAGAACTATACATATATTTTAATACATCTAATACAAAGACGGCGGGTATGCCTCTGAGCCATGGATGATAGTACCTACAGAAATGCCGCAGAGGGATCAGCAGAAGCAAAATTTAACGAAGTACATTCGTACATGGAGTCGCCGTGGTCTAGTAGGTAGTGTGTTGGCTTATTAGACGAAAGGCCCGAGTTCGAATCCCAGGTCAGACATCACAGCGAAAATATGAAAATATTTCTTCGGCGACTTCCTCTCAGCAGATTTCTGTCAAAAACTCTGAGATTAAAAATTGCCATGAAAAGCTTCTCAAAAAATCTGTCGTTCGGAGTCGACTTTAAACTGTTGGTCCCGCCACTCATGTATAAAATTAACGCACACAACATGAGTGGTGTTGAGAAGCTAGGCCGTAATCCTGACTGAAGGGTTGTAATGGCCAATTATGTTATGTATGTTTGTACATTCTCGAGCGCGTAATATTGTGGAAAGGATCAACGGAGTTCTTAAAAACAGACGGCGTTGTTTGCTTGGAACACGAGAGTTACACTACTCCCCAAAGAAAAGTGCTCAAATTGTCAATATTATAAGTGCGGCTCAACACTTATAGACACAGTTTTATATGAAGCGCACGAGCTGGAAAATGTTGATGAAGTTATTCAAGGAACACGTCTGAAGCTAAATGCATTCGTACTAGTTCACTTTGATAGTTTAAAATAAAATGTTTATTTCTTCACTTTTGTATTTACTTTCGTAAATAAAAATTGTATACATATACTTACATATGTACATACATAAAAACAAAATAAAACCTTCTCTGGAATCCTTAAATCTAAAAAACAGTCTTCTCTGTAAATATCACACTCCAACCTATACTAGTATTACATTTGCGTTCCTTAAATAAAACAATGTACTTAGTTTTAAAAAATCAACACCAAACTTACTTACATGTTCCCTTCTTGTTCCCATTGGTAAGTGTTGCGAATTAATTTTACAAAATAATTCTTGGGAATAAACATTGGCGATACAATATTTTTTGTGTTTGTGAATTCACTCCCAAAAAATTTTTTTGGGAATGATTCACAATAGGAAATGATGAAATTTGGGAATGTTTTTATGGGAATAGTTATTTGCGATAGGGGTGAATGTGTTGCCTTATTATACGTGAGCCTCGGTTCAAACCGCTTTGGCTAAAAACTCTGAGAATAAATAGAGTAGACTTTGCGTACGTTATGTACTCTCGCTTGTTAATACTCACGATTTCTTCATCTCACGTTCGATATTTCGATATTTCGCGCGAAATTTCGCATTTCCGCGTTATAATGTGATTTACTACTTTCATTCGCTTCATTGATCTGTTAACATTAGAATTTACGCTCTTAATATCAAAATTGTTACTTGGACTTGGTCGTGGCATCATCTCAATCACACTGGCCATGCTTACAGGTCACTATATTATGGGTAAACACGCAGAGAGAATGCGACTCTCATTTAACGACTTCTACCGTGGGTGCAGATCCGCTGAGGAGGATGAGAGTGTTTTCCACTTTCTTTGTCAATGCCCTTCTCTTGCGAGGTGCTGATATAGATTATTTGGCTCTCCAACCCTTGTCAGCTTGACGGAGCTATCGTCCATTAATGTCAAGGATATAGCCTCGTTTATCAAACTTTCTGGCTGGTTTAGTCGTGCGTTAAATGTGCATACCTTGCGCTGTCCGACTTCTCCCTCCTATGTTCGGGGGAACTTGGCAGTACAGGGACTGCGACCTAACCAAAAGTGCCTGAGGTAAAATATTTGGTTTGTGTCTTGGGTTAGGTTTAAAAAAAAAATTATTTTAATTTTTAATTATTTAATCAAATTTGTTAAGTTTTAAGTTTGATACTTCCATAGTATTTGTAGAGCACAGTGTAGTTGTAAGAAATTGGTTTAAATTTATTTTAACATTGCCTATAAACTTGTTAATTTCTTTATTACAACAAATTAAAGCGTTTATTTGTAGATATTTTAAAAACAAATTGTTTTCTACCATAAAAAATTAGTGTGAACAAAAATAATTGGATTTTTTCACACTTAAAAAGTGAAACGCTTACGAAACAAATTTACTTTTGAGATTTACATACAATTCAAACCATATTTGTCTGGGGGTTTACGTAAATTGGAGAACAAAATTTAAATATTTTGTTTCAATTAAAATACAAGAAAAAGAAACAAATAAAATATAAAAATACAAGATGGAATAACCACTTGCCTTTTAGAGATAAATCAATGGCAATTTATTTCGAAATGATTAATATTTATTTTATTTGCTTTTTTTTTTTGTATACAAATTATTAGAAATGGCATTGAAATGTTCGGAAAAAAAGTGTTAAATGAACATTTCATGGTGTGCTGAAATTATAATTTAGAAAATAATATTTTAAACAAAGAAAACTAATGTTTAATAATTGAAAAAATAGTTTTAAAAATACTAGTTTTTTCTGTTTGGGTATTTAAAAGCAATCACCACCGCTAGTTCCTAGTTATTAGCATCGATATTATTTATTTCTGAAGGGATTAGGTAATACACTACATAAGGGGCAATATACTGTGTATTCAAAGAAACAATAACAACATAGGACCTAAAGGTTAATAACAATAAACAATTGTGAAATGTGTAGAATCATGCGGTACACAGTACCAAAGAAAATTACAAAATTGGTCATTACAACCCCTCAGTCAGGGTTACGACCTAGCTTCTCATACCACTTATGCTGTGTATGTTAATTTTATACAGGAGTTGCGGTATCTACAATTTAAAGTCAATTCCACATGACAGATTTTTGAGAAACTTTTCATGGCAAATTTTATTTAATCGCAGAGTTTTTGCTAGAAATCTGCTGAGAGAAAGTTGCCGAAGAAATATTTTTTCAAATTTAGTTTTGTTGGAGATGTCTGACCTTTTAATTGGACCGAGGCTTCACGTCAAATGAGTCAACGTACTATCTACTAGACTTAAAGAGAACACATACACATCATCTAATCCAATGAGAATTTGATAAGCCATGACACAAACCTAAAATTTTAACAGAAGCAATTTTGACATTAACAAACAAATTATGATATTAACAGAGCAACTGTTAACTGTTTAACAGAGGCAACAGTTTATAATATTCGAATTGTAGAAAATTTATTAAAATATCGATATTTTTGCTAAAAAAAAATTATGAAAAATACATATCTACAAGATTAGTGGGGCCTGGCCATCCATATTCGTATAAACAGTTTCTGTTATTCCGGAATTTTCTAATTGATTTCCACCTGAATATGTTTATTTAATATTTTTGCTATTTTTAAAAGCCTTTTATTATTATAATTTTTTGTTTTCTTTATTTAAAAGGTAAATTAAAAATCTTAATACATATTTTTTTCATTTTAAGTGCTTCAAAGTGTAAAAATACTAACCTTAGCGGGGCATATATATTATGTGTATTCACGTGAAGCGTGGAGTACGAGTATGTTGCCGCTTTTTTTTACACGAATTTCGAAACAAAATTATTTCCCATCGTTAAATTATCGTACATACATGCTCGTATGTATGTATGTATGTATATGATTTTTGTTTTATTTTAATAGAGTGTTTATTGCAGGATATTGTTAATTAAATATTGTATTTAAAAATATTTGTTTTTAACGTAAATGTAAACAATCTTTATTGTAAGGCAGTTTTAGTCAAGGTCTTCTAATATGTTTTTTTTAAATTTTTTGTAATAGCAAGGCTTTTAAAATTTCAATGATAGAACATTATAACAAGTTATTTTCGGATACAAAAGATTGTTTTAATCAAGCCTTCCATTTACTTTTTAAAGATAAGTTTATATTACTATCAAATGTCACTTGTTACTTGTCACTTGTGTTAGAAAAAGTCTGACAGATAATTCGATTTTTGTAGATTACATAACGTTCTTAGCAATTGGGATTCTCTTGCAGTTCATTATGATAAATTTTATATTTGGATTTACAACTCACATGATATGAAGTCTAACTCAAGTATCAATTAAACCCGGTTGACTAATCATAATGCCTCCTTATACATATATGCTAAGTTTGTGCTAGAGCAACAAATTTTACCTGGTTTAGGTTAGGTTAGAGAATGTGTACCTGTCACCTGAGACAAGTACAGTACCCGGAGGTCGATTTGGCCCATTGTACATAACGTCCTTAAGAAGAAAGCATACAAGAGGGGATAGTAAAAAGGAGAGGAAATAGGAAGGGAGAACGGGAAGCGAAGGACTTACATAGACCAAACAAAATAAAAAGGGGAGAACGCGAATACACTGATGAAGCCCTAGCACTTCTCAACCAGCTCAAGTTACTAATGAATCTGTGGAGAGCCCTGTTGTCGGCTCTCGACACAGACTTCAAACTGTCAAAGAAGCCCCTGCCAAGGGTCCTCAACCTCAACCTACCAAGGGCTGGCTAGTTACAGAGGAGGTGTTCAACAGTCTCTAACTCCTCCTCATCGCAACATACCCTGCAGTAGTCCGGCTGGGATCTGTTCCAGATCCCCGTCAGAGACTTAATCTCGCAGTGCTCTGTGATAAACCCTATAATCAACCTTAAACTGGCCTTGTCCAAGCCCAGCAGGCAACTTGTTCTCACACTGTCTATAGCAAGCCATAGACATCGAGAGACATAACAACCCCATTTATTTCCCCAGCGCCTCTGCTCTTCCCCCCTGACCCACCCATCGAAGAGTCCGTAGAGGCGGCAGATTGGTCCTGACCAACTATTAAATCGCCCTCAGAAAGTGAACCTAACCTAGCGAGAGCATTCGCCGTCTCATTGCCGAGTATTCCCGGAGCCCAGCATAGACGGATACGGTCTGCCTGGTTTTTCGACTAAAATTCTGACTTCATGCGAAGTTTCTAGAAAGAGTAATTTTTGTTTATGGCGACCATAATTAGCCTCAAAGGTTATGTGATTTGATTCCGTTAGTTTTATTTGTAGGGCTTCTTTAAAGTTGTTGTCTAAGAAGATAATCTCCTAACGTTGTAGCATTTAT
Organism: Sarcophaga rosellei; assembly: GCA_930367235.1. Lineage (NCBI taxonomy): Eukaryota > Metazoa > Arthropoda > Insecta > Diptera > Sarcophagidae > Sarcophaga > Sarcophaga rosellei. Next base: position 36,694,698 of record OV884019.1, read on the forward strand.
AAACCCACATTCTCTAAGTTGTCGATTAGATACCATCTGAAATGTGCGAACATGTGGTCGAGAACTACCTCAAAAATGGCCTTTTTATTTTCAAATGCCCTTAAATGCCTGTATGGGCAGTTATGCAAATTATAAAAGATTTTTTTATAAATTTCTATAACACATTTCATGTTGGCGGTTTTTAAATAAGCATAGTTAATCGAAATATAAAAAATTAATCTTTTTTAGTGGCTTTGTGACAACGCGAAAAATAATTAAAAAAATTTTGTTTATAACAGCCTATAGGCTATAGCATACATACATATGTATATATGGCTGTTTTATGATATATTTTATCTACATTTTTTTATTACGAATTTTAGTTTATTTTTATTTATTTTACCGGCTTTTTGTCACATGTTGACACAGTGTTTGTGTGAAGTTGGTTTTTTTTTAATTATTATTGCGTTTGTTTTGACGTCTGTCATAAACAATTTGCCATGTTTCTGTTAAAAAGTTTTTTTTTTATGTTTATTTAAATAAATTTTTTGTGATATTTTTTTTGTGTGTGATATTTTTTTTGTGTGTGATATTTTTACATATGAAGGTCTATTTCAATGTATGTATGTAAATATCGCATATATGACTATGTATACAAAAGTATGTACAATATTTAAAATATAATTTAGTAAAGCATTGCCGGCTTTTTGTACATCCTATTAAAGGTATTTTTAATAATAAAATTTTGTAAACCAACCATATCATTTGTTTTCTGAAATACCAACGACCCTGTATAACTTTCCAAAAAATATAAAAAAATAAGAATAATAATTATAATAATAAATATATTAAAATTTCAACGTCAATTAATCAAATGCGAGTATCATTATTTACAAGCTTAAGGCAATTTTTTCTTAAAACACTTTTAACTGTCATGCTATGAAATACTTGTATTGTTAAAAGTACTTTAACTTTTTTTAATATTAGGTATATGCAATAATTTTTATCGCTTTGCTAATAAGAACAGACTACGACCGTAATGTGCTTTTGTATATCAACTTATACATTTTGTTTTTTTGTTTGTTTATTTTTCCGGATTTTCTTATTCTCGCAATCAAGTGGAATTTCGTGATGAAATTATCGCATAGCATAAACAAATCTATTTTGATATTCTCTGTAAATCCTATTTTTGAAAAGGTGAAATCTTGGACAAAGTATGTAGAGCTCAATGGAAGGTGGAAATTGAAAAATAAAATGATTCTTTAACTTGAGTTTTGACTTGGTTTTGAAATGGAATCCAAAAAATTAATAGAAATGGAAAATGTTGCTAACTTCCGTTGAGTGTGTTTATTGAAATAAAAATAAAATTTTTTATGACAAATCGGGTTAAACTCCATAAATCGGGTTAAATTCGATAAAATCTAAAAAGGTGTGGTTTTCGGACGTAATTGGCTGGATAGCTATTGAATCGAGGATTCCAAAACAGTTTTCGTTACGGTCGGATAACCTTTCTCACCGGAGATATAGCTGACGAAGCTAATACTTTTATACGTGCAACAAAGTGCTCTAAATAAATCGATAAAGTTTGATAAAATTTAAAAAGGCGCGTTTTTCGGACCTAGCGAGCTGGATGACTATTTGATCAAGGATTATTTCGTTACGGTCGCGTAACCCTTAGGACTGGAGATCTAGCCTACTAAGTTAATTATTTTCTTATATAAATCGATCTAAATCGGATAAAAACTGGACTTGTGTGGCAAATGGAGCTGGTGCACTAAATAGACATGTTATTAAGAATTCCAACTCATGTTCCCTTACGGCCAGAGGTTACTTGAGCCCGGAGTTATAGATGACGAAACTAAATTTTTGTCAAATTAGCCAAAAAAAAAAAGAAGTGCTCTATATTAATCGGTCAAAATTGGATAAAAAATGGTAGTGAAAGTGGACCTAGTGGGTTGAATAGCCATGAAATCAAAGATTCCAAAACAGTTTTCCTTATTTCCAAGCTATACTTGGAACCGGAGATATATGCGACGAAGCTAACTTTTTTATATGAGCAAAAAAAAGTACTTTATGAATGAACTTAAAAAATTTAATAATTCTCATAGAGTTAATATGAATTTATATAAATAGGTCCAATAAAATGTCGTATTTTTCGCAAGTTGCATTTTTTTCGTTGATGACTGGCATATTTTTTGTTGATGACTTGCATTTTTTTGGGTTGATGACTTGTATTTTTTTGGGTTGATGACTTGCATTTTTTTGGTTGATGACTGGCATATTTTTTGTTGATGACTTGCATATTTTTGGACAATGACTGGCATTTTTTTCGATGACTTGCATTTTTTTGGGTTAATGACTTGCATTGCTTGCGTAGATGACTTGCATATTTTTGGACAATGACTTGAATTTTTGGGTCGATGACTTGCATATTTTGGTACAATGACTTGCATTTTTTTTGTCGATGACTTGCATTTTTTTTTGTCGATGACTTGCATTTTTTGGGTCGATGACTTTCATTTTTTGGGTTGATGACTTGCATATTTTTGGACAATGACTTGCATTTTTTTCGATGACTTGCATTGTTTGCATTGTTTGCGTAGGTGACTTTGGGTCGATGGCTTGCATATTTTTGGACAATGACTTCAATTTTTGGGTCGATGACTTGCATATTTTGGTACAATGACTTGCATTTTTTGTCGATGACTTGCATTTTTTGTCGATGACTTGAATTTTTTTGGGTTGATGACTTGCATTGTTTTGGTAGATGACTTCCATTTTTTTTTGGGCGATGACTTGCAGAGTTTGGGTCGATGACTTGCATATTTTTGGCCAATGACTTGCATTTTTTTTCGTTGGATTACTTGCAGTTCTTGGATCGATAACTTGTTTTTTGGTCGATGACTTGCATTCTTTTGGTTGATGACTTGCATTTTTTGGGTGATGACTTGCCTTTTTTGGTTAATGAAAAATGCATGAAAACGAAGTGTTTTGCTAAAACCTTTGGATTGTTGTATTGGAATTAGTGGACAGAAACTTTGCCCATTGAGTCCTATTTTCTTTCAAGACATGGTTCTGTCTAAGCTTCCTATGTTATTGTACTTGTTAATGTTATCCGCTCTGGTTTGTCAAGAGTATTTCTGACTGGATAAGTGAAGCGGGATAAAAATTTTAAAATTTGGATAACATGATGAATATTTTATTTTTGTTTTCTGCCAGTTTGGAACATGGGTAGCTGCTTTTTAAAATAAATATTGTTTTTCTATTAAAAAGAATACGATGTGAACTAATTCATATTCCCAATATTTAATTATATTTTTGGTTTTTTAATTACATAAATTTAAATTTTGTTTACATTGCGGATTTTCAACTTCATTTGATTCTTTTTAATTAAAATTTCAGTGTAAAAATTTTGAAAGCTTTTTTTTTGGAAGTCAATGAACTTTTTCGCCCTGGCTTTTAACTAAGGCAAGATATTTGACAGTCGTTTTTCTGTTGAATTTAATTTCTGTCAATATTAAATGAATAAGAACAAAATTTTCAATTTTAACGTACGTACATATTTTTTTTTAAAGAAATTTAAATTTTTTTAAAGCTTTTGTTAGGCTATATGGGATGCATGACGTATGAAAAAACAGTTGGAATGCTGGTAAATGGTTTTTAAATAATATTTTGCATTTTAACGTGTTATTTTTAGTCAATAATGCAGAAAGTTTTGTGTAAACAATTTTATTATTTATTTTGTTTATTAAAAATAATGTTTTTTATTTTTATATTTTTGAATTTATTATTTATTATATGTATTTAAGAAAACGTGTTTGCCATTTACAATGAATTCCATTATAAATTTGATATACATACATATGTATGTACGTATATTTATTCATTCAAATTCTATTTTATTATATTTCATATTGAAATTAGTGTTGTTCTTTGTTTTTATGGAATATATATATGATTTCTGATTGTTGTTATACCATGGGACCACACCTTAGCTCGGTTTTGCTCTTATTTATGTTTAAATTTTTCTTTTTTTCTTTTTTTGGTTTTAAACATTTTTTTTATTATTATTTAATTATGCATGGAATTGTGTAAATGTGTTAAAAGAATTTAAATATAATTATGTAGTTCAAAACTAATAACCAAAAAAATTTAATGACATACATTAAATAACTATGTGTGATCTATATGTGGTCAAGCTTGTTTGCATGTCATGTAAACTTTTAAGATAATTTAAATTTTATCATAGTAGTTGTTGTTATTATTTTTAGCCTATTTAATGAGTTGGAAAAATTTTAAAAATCTTAATTAAATTATGGATATTAGCTCTTGAACAAAAATATTAAAAATAGCATAAATTTTTATATTGGGTGTTCGAAAAAGTTCGGTTATCAAATGCTAGTAGATGCCCATAAGAAGTCATCTCTGCTAATATTAGTTGCATCAAAATAGTCTTAATATTACCCTTAATTCATTACAAAAGTCGTCCTAGTCTGGTAGGTACAAAGTTGACTTACTAAGCAAGAGATCGAAGGTCAAATCTCATCTCTGACATTTTGAAAAAAAAAGAAAAAATAAATTAAAAACCTCCAGCAAGAGCTCTGAGAGTAACTAATTACCATGGAACAGATTCTCGAAATCATCGTTCGAAGTGGACTTCAAACTGTAGAAGCCGTCACTCATTGATAAAATTAAGGCGTAAGGTGATAAGGTATAAGAATTTAGGGCGCACATTATATAGAAGAGTCAGGAAAACGTAGCAAATTGTTGAAAAATATTTTAGAAGTTAACGGAGAAGGTAGACTAACTGGAGAAACAGCTGCGAAATGGTTTGCTCGTTTTCGATCTTATAGTTTTAATGTTAATGGTGAACCTTGCCATGGTCAACCCATTGCTTATAAAACACGATGAAATCATCGAAAATAATTGAGAAAGTTTGGCTCAACATTTTGTAGTCGCCGTGGTCTAGTAGGTCGTGTGTTGGCTTATTAGACGAAAGGCCCAAGTGCAAATCCCAGGTCAGATATCAAAACGAAAATATGAAAATATTTCTTCGGCGACTTCCTCTCAGCAGATTTCTGGCAAAAACTCTAAGAGTAAAAATTGCCATGAAAAGCTTCTCAAAAATCTGTCGTTCGGAGTCGACTTTAAACTGTAGGTCCCGCTACTCATGTATAAAATTAACGTACACAACACGAGTGGTGTGAGAAGCTAGGACGTTGTACAATGGGTCAATTCGACCTCCGGGTACTGTACTTGTCAAAGTCGACAAGTGCACGTCCTCTAACCTAACCTTGGCTCATCATGATCGTTACTGGGAAACTAGGCATTCATCACCAAACATATCAACCATATGAAGACAAATTCAATTGACTGAATTTAATTTTCGATTCACTGATAAAACGAAACGAAATGAAATCATTTCTAAAGGTAATGATAATGGACGATGAAAAGTGAATGTGCGAAAAAGATCGTTGGTGTACCAAAGTGCTAAAGTCGCAACTGACATCGACGAAAAGTGAATTGGAATAGAATCTCTAACTCTAACGAAATGGCCAGAATTGCTCAACTGAAATGGTTTTGAGTTCCATAAAATCATCTTTGTGGACGCGGCAGAAACTGTGACAGCTCATTGTAGAGGATACAGTTAAGTTACCAACACAGCAGATTTACTTGCAAATGTTGGTACTACAGAAAATTCAAATGACTTCATACGTAAATTTGGCATCCCTGTGCAGAGAGACAAAGAAATGATGTCACATAAACTCTATTCCTTTACAAAGGAAAGATATGATAATGAGCGTATAGAGAACAGATAAATCTGGCCTGCTTAGATTTCAATAGAGTTCATCTTAGGAACCTTATAGAGGTTGTGACGGGCCGCTGACTCCTGGGTCCAAACGCTTGGAAGTGGGAAATATCTCACAATGACCCACGCATAAGCTGCAATGAAGGAGGAAGAAGTGTAAACCATGGAACAGCTTTCTTGTCATTGATCAGCAAATGGGATTCTGAGTTAAGGTTTGTTAGGAACCCAGAATTTTGTTATAGAACGTGTCAGAATGGTTGAAAAATGCCAAAGAAAAAAAAAAGAATGATGGAATAGGTACTATTGGTATTATAATGGAACTTTTAGGTACGAAGTAAGCTATGTTTTTAAGGCAGCTACAAATAGGGGTAAGGAACATTTGGCGCTGATGCCAATCTTTCTCAACTGACCTCCTTAATGGTACTCGCTGCTGACGTTATTATTTGTGGTAGTTTAAAAAACAAGAGCGTTTTGGATCAATTAGTCGGTGGGGGACTAAATTTTTAAGCCCGGACTTAAACCTGTCTTTCTCAGTTTACTAGTCAAGCAAGCAATTTATAAATGTTGACGTTATTATTTGCAGTACTTTAAAAAACAAGAGCATTTTGTATAGATTAGTAGGTGGGGGACCGAAGTTTTAAGCCCGGACTTAAACCTGTCTTTCTCAGTTTACTAGTCAAGCAAGCAATTTATAAGTTTTGAAAACCGCCTTAAAAATGTTACAAAAAAATGAAAGTGATTGATGTATTAATTTTAATTTGTTTAAATAGAAATTACCTGTGTCTTACGTAGAAATCTGTAGAATTTCCTCCAATTTGTTTCTATTTTAGTTCCGGAAAACCTAAAATAAATACCAAAAAAACAGAGTAAATATTATTAAATCTCATAGAATTTTATTATATTGTTAAACTATTGAAATAATTTTTGCTTTTAATTTCCTTCCCGTTATTGTATTTTCCAACGATATTCAATTAATCATGTTTCAAAAGTATCATGACGCGGAAAGTTTTGTTGATTTGACATGTAAAAGTGTCACAAACAAGAAAAACAAAAAAGCGGAAATAGCTATGCCATGTGTTGCTATCATAAAAACTTATATTCCGCGTAAAATAAATATTTTATTTATAAAAATAATTGTTGTTGTTGTTGTTCTATTTGTTAAATGCCTTTATTTCAGTTGATATTTTTACTATTTTTTTCATTTTTTTTCAGATTAACTTGTTGAAATTGAAGTTGTTGGTGATAATAAACAAGCAAATGATTAATTAGAATGCATTACGTACTCTGCAGCTTGCCAGGTAATTGATAGTTGTTGTTGCTAAATATTATATGTAGTTTCATTTGTTTATTTTTATTTGTACTCCAACGCTTGGGAGTTTTTTCCTTCAAAAACAGTTGTCAGAATAATAAAACAAATAAAGTTTTATTATAATAGAAATAGGGTTTTTTGCAATCTACTACATGCAAATTTCGTTATGAGAATTCTTTATAATTTCTTTTGGAAAATTTTAAAAAATACCAGTCAAAATACATAATGATAGTACGGTATTTAAATTTTCACTTTTGAACAAAAGTCAATTTCGATACTAAGTAGAAATTTCGGTTTCGAAAGTACAATTAAATACACCCATAAATCTACGATTCCCATGAAACTTTCATTTTTAATTGGCATTATACCCGACATACGATGCTATATAAATGAATGCTTCTCAATTAATTGCAGCAGTCGAATGTTTTGCGATAGTTTTGGGAAACTTTTTCGACCAATTCGGTCCATATCTGATCGATAATATCGATAACGATCACATGATCGTATTGGCGAAATAATTTTACTAAAACGAAAAATTTCTCTTTCTGGAAACTTCTCATGAAATAAAAATCTAAAGCGGGCATATTGTGTGGCACACGATATTTGTAAAACTACATGTCGTCCAGTTCATAATCTTCAAATTGTAAGCCAAATAAAGTTGCTTATCATACGATCGTTCGTCGATAGATGTAAGTCCTAAAGGCCTCTCAGGCCTAGAATAAGTATCAAACATCCCTATTTTATGATAGCAATGGCTTCTATCACCTTGGTCTAGTAGGTAGTGTGTTCGCTTATTAGACGTAAAGCCCGGGTTTGAGCCCCAGGCCGGATATCAAAACGCAATATGAAAAAAAAAATATTTATTCGGCGACTCGCTCTCAGCAGATTTCTGACAGAAACTCTTATTTACTCTTAGAGTTTCTGTCAGAAAAAGTTTCTCAAAATCTGTCCTTCGGAGTTGACGTTAAACTGTAGGTCCCGCCACTCAAGTATAAAAATTAAGGCACATAACATGAGTGGTTTGAGAAGCTAGGCCGTAATCCTGACTGAAGGGTTGTAATGGCCAATTATGTTATGTATGTATGTAATGGCTTTTACACAATTATTTCTGATTTTTCTGAGACCCATACGCGTTAATTGAAATCCTGTTGCTCTAGCAACCCCATCAACATATCTACTGCGTTATGAATGACCAGACCTCTTTATTTGTTGCGTGAGTTTGGCTTCATATGGATAGAGAATATAAAATACGTCATAATGAGTCTTAAGATAGCCTCAATTGCTCCAACATCGTGTAATCGACAAATTCATATCATCTGCCATACTTTCTGTAACGGAACTACATACATATGTATGAAACGCTGCTAGTCTTTTAAAACCTTCTGTTCTTAAACCAATGGTCGAGAACTCTGGCCTATCATGGACTCTGGAAACCAAAGCCTTAATCAACAGAAAAATGATGGACACTTGATTAGTTAGTCATATCCTCAAATGACAATCAAACGATATTAACACGTTGACTTCCGACTACGAGATAACTCGTAGATTTCGTTCACTTCTAGGGTGCCAACGACGAGTTATCTCGTACTCACTAAACCTGCCCTTTTTGTGTAGCTACAAATAAAATCGTATTATGTCAGTACTAGTATCGATAAATGGCTTCTGGGAAAATAACAAAAAAGTCAATGTTGGCGTGCGTGGCAATTTTTCTGAGAATTGCCGCGGCAGTCAACGTGTTTATTGTATTGCCACAGCCTGGAACCTTAAGTGAATCAATGAAAACATTGCATAGCATACACACAGAGTAGACTGATTAAACACAAAGAAGCTAACATTGTCAAGGACTGTGAGGAAATGTAGGCAATGTTACAGAATTTTATTGGGGCCCTATGGAAAGACTGATAGTCGAAATACATCATTCTGTTTGGTATCCTGTCTATTTATAACAGTTACTCAGCCGCGATAGGTTGTGCCTCACTCCGCTGATTTAAAAGCATTACTTATTCCTGTTTTCTTAACCTTTTATGCATACAACAAGGCTCTTACAGGGCATTTCCCTTATTTTATTATTTTTTTTTTTTTGCTTTGTTACAGTTTCATTAACTAAGTATCTCTCGGACAAGCAGGTGATTGGCCTACTATAGACGGTTCTAGGCTGTTTATAAATCTTACTCATTGACCTCTTATCTTTCACAATGGGGTGCACTGCCTGTCATTTCTATTATGCTTAGACCTTAGTCAAATCGCCAGAGTAATATTGGTAGAAAATTTTCTGATATTTGGTGATTCCTTGGTCGCTTTTGTGACTATAATCGTAATAGACAGCTTTGTCTTTTGGAATCCGTTGATGTTATGCGATATACTTTTGGTTCTCTAAAGCCCATTTTTCGTTTGGAATATATAGAATATTATTTATACATGACAATGCAAATGAGAACCCCTCTGACATAACCTACTGGCCTAGTTTTATCAAATGAATTCAGATTCAATACATTCATTAATTGTTCTCCTTACATTGTTCGTTTAATCAGCACAAAGGCCATAGAAACATTCATTAAAGATTCATATTTAAAAAATTTTTTAAATTCACCACACCATATCAATAGGACCACCCTAACCACCCCTTTAGTTCACAATTGTTGCTTCACACACATGAGATATTATTCTTTGTGTTTCAAATTAAACAAAAACAAAAAATTCAAAATTATTGTGTGTTTTAAATGAATTTTTAATTTTTTTTAACGTTTTAACGTTCGTTGGTTTCAGAGAAAATAAATCAATATCATCCACATCGACAGAATTTATATAAAACATTCAGTCAGTCAGTCAGTCAGTCATTCACTCTATTTTGTTGTCGAGGAGCATGCACGCTGTAGTTGTATTGATTGCAAAAGAAAAGAAAAAATAATACAAGTATTGTTTATTGTTGTTGGTGCTATTAATGTTTGTGTTAGTGTGTGTGTTAGTGTTTGATCATACAGCTATAAATGCAATGAAAGGGAAACAAATAAACGAGATTCAATTTTTATTGAACGGTTTTTATTTAAACAATTTAAACACAAACAAACAATTAAACAAACAAACAAATGGCAGAAGAAAATCAGAAAAAATAAGAGAAGAAAAAAAATTACACTTGTAATCTGTAGGAAAATAAACGTATTGAGATAAAAGTCTAAGTAAACTGCAAATCGTTAGTCTAATTCGCAAATGTGTTAAGTCCCTTTTTTCAAATTTTACAGGAGACACAAAAAACAGTGTAACATTTACAGTTTTTAAGATTTTTAAACTTTTTAAACGCAATTATTTTTACAAAATAGCTCTCTTTAAATGACTTAGATTAAAAATCAACTCAAAAAAATCAAATTAAATCAAAAAATTAGCACTTGTTTTTAATATTTTTCGCAATTTTGTGGACTTAGCGTTTTTGCCAACCACAAAATTACAACAACTTTAAACTACATAATAAAATTTTTTGTTGTTGTAAAATATGTATTTTGCATAATGTTACCGTTTTGCATTAAAATCTGAATTTTGGAAAAAAGTGGACTTAGCGTCTTTGCGAATTATACTAACGAAATATTATATTTTTTTATATTTCTATTTCAAAGAACAATACAGTGGGTTAAAATTTTTGAGGTACACTCATTTGTTGTTTCTCACAACACAAGAGTTTAAAGTTGCCAGACTAACAAGTCGACTACTAGCTGAGAGTAGCTTGGGAACTGGGGCAGTCAGGCATTCGTTACTCAGTTGATATCACAAGAGGAGATGATATTAGCGTACTTGTCAGGTTCAGCAGTGTTGAGAAAAATTCGGTCAATCAAGTATTTTTAATTCGTGACATTGAACTATTTTCAGTCGCAGGCTTAATTTAAAGTCAAATTTTCTTCACCTCGTAAATGCTGATTACGATATCAGGCTTATAAAAACTATATGTCGGCAACTTGCATTGATTTACTACACTGAGGGAACCAACCACATGTTTTCAAATGTTAATGAATTTTACTTTCACTGTACCCTGTACGAACACTAAAGCCCACTTTGATTAGATTATCAGTTAACATACTTTTTGAGCCAATTGTTTGTGGCAAGTTTTGTTTGCAAGAATGTTTACAAAAAGAGCCTACAGAATAAATAAAATTGAATTCGATTGTTTACACAAATTGAATTACAACTGGCAGCCTTATTGCAATCAACAGCAATAACATCACAAGGCAGGCAGCAAGCATCATCAGCATTTCCAGTGAACGTCATCACTAGGGAGATATTTTTAGATTACGAGGACGATATTGAAATATTCTAAAAGAAATTTTTTTTAAGTTTGATGAATGCAACGTATACTCTCTTTAAACTTATTATTCTATTCGTAGAAATATTGAAAATGTTTATGGACAGTGTTTAGTTTAAATGTTGCGTATTTGTATATTTATTTCAAAACATTTTTCAATTTACATATACATACATACATATGTATTTATGTCTTACCTCGTATATTTTTCTTATTTATTATTAAATATGGAAAATTCTTTTATTTATTTCTCAATATTAATTGATTTGTATAGCATTTTAAATAACGTATAGCATCGCTGCATAAATCTATCAATAAATTTCATATCAATTAATTAATTGATTGTTATTGATTAAAACTTTAATTAAAATGTAAATTATTCTGTGCTAGTAATTGAAAGTGCAATTTTTTTAAAAATAAATAAAAAGTGCAATAATAATTAATTAAGACTGATTTCAATCAAAGTTTTTAATTGGTAGATGTTGTTCATGCATTCCAATTAAACAATTTGTTGAATGAAACATTTTGTATATTTTAGGTTACATCGACAGCCCACTTAAAAAGTTAAGCTTACTTAAGTCGCCCTCGGTAATACCTATAGTACTGAATCCATCCTTGAATTATAGTTGCAAGCTGACATGTACAATCCATTTTCTATTCAAATCACCTTTGGTTATAATAAGATCCAAATCGAAATGTAATCTGGACTAGAAAAAAAAAGAACTCAACTTAAATTTCTGTTAAACAATTAGGTGTCCCTTCTGATCAGCAACTGTTGTATTGTCGAGCATAAATGTTAAACTTTTATGACCGAACGTCGAGTACAATACTCTCAACATACATATTCATATAGGGTTTCCTCATAATGTGTTTCCCAACCAGTAGATGGTGTGTTGGCTTATTAGACGTGAGGCCTCGGTTCAAACCCCAGGTCAGGCATCTCCTCCAAATAAACGAAATATGAAAAAATATTCTTTGGCGACTTCCTCTCAGCAGATTTCTGGCTCTGAGAGCAAATAAAATTGTCATGAAAAGTTTCTCAAAAATCTGTCGTTTGGTGTCGATTTAAACTGAAGGTCCTACTCATGTATACAAATTAACGCACACAACATAAGGGTTGTAATGACCAATAATGTAATGGTCTTGAAGAGATTCACTTTTAATTCACTTTAATTCAATTTCACTAAGCGCTTCCTATCTTGAAGTTTAAATAAAACAAATTTTATGTAAGATGTCATCGACACTTTCTATTCGTTTTGAAAGGCTTATTAATGTCATTATTGAATACAAGATCGTTCAAATGTCCGCCGTTACTTCTCTAAGTGGAGCGTATCCGAAATATGTAATTTTACATGGCCTCTGGGTGGCAACTTCACATCAACTCCACGTATGATAAGCATGTCTGCAAATCGCTCGTGCACCGTCCTGTTGCAGCCACATGTGCACCAGCCACATCCAATTCAATCAAAAGAAGTTGGCAATCATCGTCGTTGACAGTGATGGTCTGGCCAACGTCGTTCTCAAAGAAATATGGACCGATGACGCCGCCAGTCTAAAAGCCCCAACAAACAGTGGATTGGTTATCGTTCCCATATTTAAAAATTGAACCTTATCGCTGAAGATGCTTTTTTGATGAAAATTCCAGATCATGATCAATTGTTCCAAACCTCATTTTACAGTCGTGGTGATTTGGTAAAACAGTTTGAATAATGAATGACAACTAATTTGGCAGATGTAGCTTCAACAAAATGGCTGTTATCAACTGTCAAAATTCGAAAGTCTAAGTATTATAGGTAAAGATTTCCCCGTAATAGTTAAAGATTTTTCCGTATGCGTATGATTTCTACATTCGATGACCCAGTTTCTATTTAGGTACATACACAACATTTAAAGTAAGACAACTGAAAATTATTAACCAATCAAAATACATTGACGTGACGTCATTTCTCACTTATTTGCAAAAAAAATGCAGTTTTTATCGCGTAATATTGCTTTAACTTTACAGGGTTTGTAAATCGATGACGACCTATGATACTTATTTCGAATTCTTTGGTTATCAAACTGATTAGAATTGAATTTTTATATTTTTTGCCTATTCTGGTCAGCATGCATTAGTGATAGAAAAATTATACGAATTTAGTTGGCGTATAGGTTTCGGATAGCTTTGCTTCAATGGCTTTTAAGGTAATAACGTGCTACTGTAGCGTATGAATATTAAATTAAATATTAAATACTTAATGATTTTATATTTTTAATTAATTGCGTATGTAACTTAGTTGCGCCCCTTTTTTCTTAGTATTTTATTTAAAAGAAAAAATTCAATTAAAAATTAATTTCCACAGCCGTTTTTCATTTTTAATTTCTTTTGCAAAGAAAGAAAGAAAAAAAATTTCAATTATGCGCTACATTTTCAGCTGAGATCCTCTCTCTCTCTCTCGTCAATGGCTTGCATATTAAACATCGTTAATCATTGCATTGTGATTGAGTATATTCAAGGCAGTCGGTTGGTCGTTTGAATTATTATGTCTGAAGAGATAGCCAGACACACAGACAGACTGACTTCATAAAGCTAATAATGACGTTGGTTTGTGGAGTTTTTTTATTCTCTTCGTTTTTTATTATTAAAATTGAATATTACGAAAGAGCCAGCGGACAATGACTTTTTCATTATTTAATAACTGAAGTATTGATGAGAGACTATGAATGAATAATTTTGTTCTATGGATGCAGGCAGGAACAATAGGTTACTCACATACAATACACATGCAATATTTAAAAGTAAAATTGTCACTTAATTGCAGTTAATATTTAATAAAGGCGACCATTAAAGAAGAAAAAATAGAGCGCAAGAAGAAATTAACCCTGTGTGTTATATTTAATTGGAACAGGTCAACTAAAAGATTTCAAGAATGAAAGTGAATAATTTAATTCTTCAATCTTTGCTTATGTAATCTATTGATTTATTTTTTTTTTCTTCTCCTTTTTTTATTAATTTAAAAGACCTATTTATTTAAGAACCTACGCTATGAACAGTTTAATTTCTATTTTTTTTTAAGTAAAAGGGCACATAATTTAGGTGATGCTTAGAAAATTAGTAGCCTGCTGTAGGTATTATAAAGTATTGGCAGACTTTGTGTTTACAATACATATTTCAAAACACACCATAGGAGTTTCAAAAATTGTAACATTCTTAATGAAGATATAAGGACCAATGAGTCCAAAGAGTGCACCAAACAGTAACTTTCTATGGATGTAAAGCTTATAGATTATCCTCAATCCCAATGCCACAAATGCACCCATTCAATCAAAGACGGGCTTCATCGTAATGAAAATTCAGTATCAATATCGCGGTTCGTCAAATTAGAGGTACATGTGATAGTTGTTTGGCCTTAACTCCTACACAAGTTGAAGATCCTTTCGTAAAATATTCAATAAAGTGAAAGGATAGCCACAATCCCAGTTGATGAGAACAGTTTCTCCATTCATCGTAACGGCAGCTCCTTTTTCCTTTCGAAAGAAATAAGTACCGCTGATACTGTCTAGGTAGTGTGTTGGCTTATTAGACGTAAAGCCCGTTTTCGAGCCCCAGGCCAGACATTCAAAACGAAATATGAAAAAAAATATTTCTTCGGCGACTTCCTCTCAGCAGATTTCTGGCAAAAACTCTGCGAGTAAATAAACCTGCCATGAAAAAGTTTCTCAAAAATCTGTCGTTCGGAGTCGACGTTAAACTGTAGGTCCCGCCATTCATGTATAAAATTAACGCCCACAAGTGGTGTGAGAACCTAGGACTGAAGGGTTGTAATGGCCAATTATGTATGTATGTTGAGCTTTGTCTTCGCCAATTAACCAAAAATTTATTCATCGCTACAAACAATTCTTTGATAAAAATGTACATCTTCGGCCAGTTCCAGATAACTTCTACAATTCTTGTACGACCAAGATTTTATAGGCACTTACGTCAAGATCTCGCAAAATTTTCAGATAACTTGTATCTGACCGACCCGTATTTTTATAGGCACGTATGCCAAGACCCTCTCGGAATATTTTCCAAGTATTCAAAAGATAAAGACGAACAAGTTAAGAACGTCGACTAGTCGAAATATCGTCGTCTTTTTCAAAACTGAGGGCTGTTGCAGCAACATTCTCTCCAGTACGCATATTTCTTTGTCTTGTTTTTGTTTTCAAAACGAGAAGAGTTAAATTAATGCGAAAATATCGATTATTCCACTGATTACTTGCTCACTAAGCCTCTAGGATCGTTAGGGATTGTCGCCGCTGTCTTGACCTTCTTTCTGGGCGCTTCTCCAGTGTCTCTCTGGTGTGGGTCCCCGGCCACAGTGGAATTCCGGGAAACTGTAGGGCAGACGAGTTCGCCAGAGCTGGTGCGCTCCTTCCGGAATCCTCTTCTGTTGAATTGGGTATGCCACTTGCCTCGGTCAAGCTGACCATTGCGCGGAGGTTCTTTCGGGACGCCAACCTATCCTGGGTCAATGAGGAGTCCTGCTCCACCGCTAGACTCACCTGGCCCAGGATGCATAGAAGGCGTACCAACCGATTACTTGGTCTCGGTCGTGATGTCATCTCGACTACAGTGGCGGTGCTTACAGGCCATTGCGTCATGGGTAGACACGCGGAAAGAATGAGGCTCCCTTTCAACGACTTTTGCCGTGGATGCAGGTCCACTGAGGAAGAGGAGACTGTTGTTCACTTTCTCTGCCAGTGCCCGTCTCTTGCTAGGTGTAGATATAGGTTATTTGACATCCTCAGCTGTCAAATCTTAGTTATCGATTGTTACCTTTATTGGATCTTTATATTTTGAAGGTTATCTACAATATTAAACTTAATTTTATTGCTTCAAGCCCCGTTAGGAGTTAGTCAGGAATTAAGCTAGCAATACAGCTATTTCGTAATAATTTTCTTAATAATACATATTGGTACTGAAGTACTAAATTACAGCCTGGTTTAATTTTTTTATTTTTTTGTATTGAAGGCAACTGGCAGCACTTAAAACGGTTGTGTCAAGTGTAAATGTGATTAAATTTTCTTTTTATTTTTTTTTTTTGTTATTATTACTGGGGCTGAAGACACAATCGAGTAAAGTAAAGAAAGACAATGATGATGACGCTGTTGTTGCTGCTGATGCTGCTAGTAATAGACTTTTTGATTTAAGCTTTATAACGCCTTTTCTTTCTTTAGCTGTCTTCATTCTTACTTTTTAATTGGTTTTTATTTTCTAATAGAAAAAAAAAACAAAACAAAACAAAAAAAATCAATGATACGTCTTTGTGGTCTTGCTGGCCTATTTTAAGTGCCACCAATGTATGTACATATGTATGAAGAACTCTGGCTGTCTGACAGGCCAGCCACAGCAATAGACGTTTAGTCTATCTGTCTGTGTGGTATAATCATTTACTAACCGCCTGTTGCCTGCTGTTTGACGACTGGCGTTCATGTTAAATCGTGTAAGTTTACAACCAATAATCGATAAATAAACAGAGAGGGGGGCCTATTGGGGAGGAAGTGTATGTTGAAAAGAAAATTATACGTTTATGTTTTATTATTCATTGTATGCGTACTTGTAACAAGTAAAAGTTGTTATGGATGTTTTTCTCCTTCTTCTTCATCATATTTTTTGTTGTTGTTGTTGCTTTTGGGTTTTCTTTGTTTATGTCCATTTTTAGGACCCAGCTCTACTTAAAGAAATATGATATGACAGATGTTGGTTATTCAATATGGTCGTGTAGAGATTGTTTTGGGAGTAAAATGGCCTGGTGAGGTGTTTAAACCTGTTAAAAGTTAATAGAAACAAACAAAAAAAAAACGTATTGGCTAATTAAAAAATTTCTAACAAAAAACCAATTCTAACTTGTTTTAACTAAATGGCAATTAATATGTGTATGTTTGGCTCAAATATTAATTATAATATGTTCTGGTTTAAAGCAGTTAACGATTAAAAATTGTTTAAAATGGGAACTGAAGTTATCTCTATTAAGAAAATTTATGTTTTTAATTATTCTTCTTTAAATAAATACTTTTTTTAAAATAATTCAAATTCTTGTAGGGTAATATAAGATAATCTCGTACCAATGCATGCAACCTATAATTACAGGAATACACTTGAGTATGTGCTTTGCATAAATATCACATACAGTGTTGGAAGGAATAATAGGGAAAAAAATTCTTTTTTCTCAATCACATGTCATAAAATCGTTGGATGCTTAGCTTATATTAATGAATAGGATGGGCGAAGTCGCCGTGGTCTAGTAGGTAGTGTGTTGGCTTATTAGACGAAAGGCCCGAGTTCGAATCCCTGGTCAGACATCAAAACGAAAATATGAAAATATTTCTTCGGCGATTTCCTCTCAGCAGATTTCTGGCAAAAACTCTGAGAGTAAAAATTGCCATGAAAAGCTTCTCAAAAAATCTGTCGTTCGGAGTCGACTTTAAACTGTAGGTCCCGCCACTCATGTATAAAATTAACGCACACAACATGAGTGGTGTTGAGAAGCTAGGCCGTAATCCTGACTGAAGGGTTGTAATGGCCAATTATGTATGTATGTATGGGAGGGAGTGCCAGCTCTGCAAAACCAAATACAATTAAGCATACA
This sequence comes from Sarcophaga rosellei, assembly GCA_930367235.1. Taxonomy (NCBI): domain Eukaryota; kingdom Metazoa; phylum Arthropoda; class Insecta; order Diptera; family Sarcophagidae; genus Sarcophaga; species Sarcophaga rosellei. The sequence goes on from OV884019.1 coordinate 36,712,694, forward strand.
TAGCCGGCTATTGTGGTGCCACATGCTGCGATGCCCCAGAATTAACTAACCGATTAAACAGTGCTTTGCATATAAAGCCTGATTCCTTCAGAGTCCTCGTCCAAACCAGCATGAAAGTTTCATGAATTTGGAGCTCGATCCAATAACAATTATTAAGTGAAAATATATTTCTTCTGGTAAAAATTCTACGAGTAAATAAAATTGTCATGAAAAATTTCTTAAAATTTTCTTAAAGGGATTATAATGACCAATTAAGTAAGTAAAAAAGTTTCAATAAAGACAGATTCTTCCCATGCGAGTATTGGTTTTTAGTGAGGTCGTGCCTATTCTAGGAAGTTTATCAGCTAGACCCGAGATATCTATGTGGTTCGTAACCCTTATTAGTTTTTCACTTATTCTAGCGACACATGCCGTTCTTTGTTGCCCTGTAAGTTACAGTCGAAAGAGATCTGATTGTCAGAATCACTTCCGCATCGCGATTAATGGCAATTATTTCAGCCTGAAACATACTGTAGGAGTCAAATAAGCGGAAATATATGCTAAAACTAAGCCGTTGATGGGATACCAAAATAGACAATCATGACAGAAACCAGTCTCCCCTGCTTGGAATTCTATTGTTAAATCTTCTGTCAAGATTAAGTTCAAGCGAGGTATAATAAATTTCACTCAGAGTCCTGTCATCTTCAGATAGGATAGAAAAGTTCCCAGAGGGAACAATAGTCCAGAGAGACAGGTTATTGAGTTGCATGTTGTTTGGGAAGTTATTGATGGCAAGCCTCTGTAAAACTCTTGTATATACCATATTTGCTTAATGGATCTTGATGGAGTTATAATATTTTGTGATCTTTATAGCACTATGACTTCAGGACATCAATAATCGTATTAATGAAGCGCTTTCAGATTTTCAATAGCTCTTCAACATTTAATTTTATTAATAAAATCATTACATTAACTTGTATTTTGTGAGAAGCTAGTTCCGTAATCCTGACCAAAGGGAGGTAGTTGCCAAGAATGGAAATAAAAATTTAAGAAAATATTAAAATTTCGTAGTGTTTCTATTATTTCTACCACCACTGTATATGCATATAAGCCAATGTTCTAATATTATTAATGCTCAGCATTATTAATAATAACGACTACAACTACAAATAGTACGCTAATTCAAGCAAATGTAGGTAAAACATATGAAGAAGAATCAGAAAAAGCATAAACAAATGAAAACATTCTACAAGAATTCTATTTGCATTCCACTTTATTATGTTATTATGCTCTTTGTTTTTTAATTCTCGCTCTCAGTCTGCAGACAGACGTTTGCAATTGTAAACAAGGTTTAGTTATGAGCATGTGTAACCGTATACTCGTATATGAGAATAAATTTGCAAATTCTTGTTCCTGTTGTTGTTTGTGCTCAAACCGGGTAATTGTAATAAAAATTGTTGTTGGAAAACATAAAAACAAATAAAAACAAGCAACAACAATAACAACCAAAGGAATATTTTATGAATTAATAACTCTTATGGTATAGCAAAGCAAACGCATTTAAAGGTAAAGCAAGCGGTTTAAGAGCTCTACAAATAAATGCAACAACAAAAAAAAAAAAACAACAAAAAGCATAATAGAAACGCTCTTTTATAGTTTCTTTAAAGCTTTATAAAGTTTCTGTTTTTTTATTGTATTTATTTATTTATAAGAGGCTTAAGCAATAAAATATGTATTATTTTGCTTGTTTTTTTCTTCTTATTGTTATTATTATTCTTGTAATAATAATTTAAAATTGTATTATTCTCATTATTGTTGTATTTGAATTTGTTTTATATGTGTGCTCTCTGTTGTTGTTGTTGTTGTTGTGTGTTTAAATGCAGAAAATAATGTGGAAAACATTATTGTTTGTACTTACAAGCGAATAAAAATAAAAAAAAAAAAATAAAAAAAAATAAAAAAAAAATATTGCGTAATTTTGAATAATAATTTTATAAATGATTGTTGTTAAAAAGTATTCAGTTTCAGTCTAATAAAAATGTTTAGAAACATTTAATTTTTTTAGTATGTTTATTTATTTTTTATTTATTTATTGTTTATTAATTTATTTATTTTTAAATTACAATCAACTAAGCTTTTGAGAAAAGCAACATATTTTTAAAGCATAATTACCATCAAAGATATTCGAAATTTTTTTGAAAATTATTCTTAAAAATGCTTTTTGATTGGAATGTTTTAACAAATCTGATGATATTTGGAGTTCTTCTTAACAATCACTTTCCAGGGAGAGTTTCTTTTACAGGCTAAACTGATGCCCTAAAAGCAGTTGCTTTGGGTTATTCGTTCTTTTGGATTATTAAAATACCTGCATCTAGATGTCATTATTTCTGCTGAAAATGAAAAGAGAATTTAAACTTCCCCAATTGACAGCTGTTTTATTATATGATTTATTTTTTATTATATGATTTATTGAACTCCTGCTTAAGTCTTGACTGATTACTTCTCGCGGTAGAAGTACACAGTGATAGAGAAAACACTAGATAGGATGGGGTTCTCTTTCCTCTTCCTTGGAGCCTTTCGATCAGCACACTTCTTACTTAGTTTGATTCCTAGGGCAACAAAGCTGTTGCTCATATTCAGGACATCGCCATTGCGGCGTCGAGCATGTCTCTTTGTCTCTCTTAATCTAATGTGAGTTATGAATTTGGTGGACCGAAAACCCATCCACACATAAATATAGGCAAACCTTTTACCTGAAACTCAACTGACCTAAATCCGACAGAAATCGAATCATAATGGTTCTCGGTCATTGTCCCATGGTTATTCGCCTAACGGATAGGCACATGGATATACTTTGCCTATCTGCAATTAATTTTTGCGCAGGTTGGAGGTCAAGTGAGCTTTGACGTAACCACCGACGTGCCATGCTATGACTGTCTTTAAGGGGGAAATTAATAGATTTTTCCGCGTACAACATGTGGAGTTTTATCTTCTTTCTTTGACCTCTGTAAGATCGGGTTAGGATACTAAAACTTCCAAAGATACCCCCGTCAGTCTATTTTCAAACTCGAATCCGCCAATACACCGATATATGTATATATGTTCCTCTTATTCCTCTAGGGAGCATAGGGCCGCCGATCATTCTACAATTATTACTAACATGGAAAAAAGTTTTGAAAAGCCAGGACATAAACCAAAAATTTTAACAGAGATAATTTTGACGATACAGTAGTTTTGATTTAGCTGCCTTTTATTTACGTGCGCATTGCCTTTATCTGCACAATTCTTTTTTTTTCGTGCTTTGAGAGAATAATCTATAATTAAAATAAAAAATTTAATTTAGCTGCGTTTTTGGCTTATCTGCACAAAAATTCTTACAAAAGTTAGCTGTGCAGGTAAGTCAAAACTACTGTACTTTTTTCTTAATTGGAGTCACTACAATGCTTTAGTCAGGTTTAGGACTTAGCTTCTCAATAAAAAAAAATATTTATAAATTGTATTCTATTTAAATAAAATTATTGTTTAAATATTCAGTGCTTTTGCTAAGCAAAATTACTTTTATGCTACCGGCATAATTCATTGAAATTTTTCGAAAATTAAAAAATGAAAACTTTTTTTTTAATATTCCTTTGGATATTATCCCAAGGGAACTTCAAAGAAGACACATCTTAGACATGTCAATGTACCAGCTTCATTGTTGCTGGCTTTACTCTATACAGTGTTTATGGAAGCTTTTTTGTCTGGCATTTGTTTTGGCTAAAAAAAAACAAAAAACAAAGGAAGACAACGAAAAAGAGGGCGTTTTTAATACATTTTTAAAATGCTTGCACCTGTCGTACAAAAATAAATTAAAATTAATGGTTTCATTCTTATACAAAACCAACAACAAACGACAACATAAAATAAATACTACAAACTACAAAAAAAAAGAAGAAAAATGAAAACAAAAACTATGAATCACAAGGAAAAAGAAATTACGAAATATAGTACTGGTATCCACATAATTTCGGTTTTCTGTTCTGTTTCTACTTTTGCTTCCTTTAGTTGTACATTAAAAAAAATTTTTTTTTGGCTTTGTGCAACGTTTAAAGTGTGTATCTTTGAAATACAACAACAACAACAATAAAAGCGGGAATATATAAGTATATCGTATAAAAATAAAACGCGGTATGAGTAACACAGATCTAAAGAAACAAAAACACAAAACAACCACCACCAGCACTTACTCATACCCGTTCGTTCATTCGTTTTGGTCAAAATGCAAGAAAGAAAGAAAGAAAGCAAGCAAGAACGGACGGTGTGGGGATCCAGGCAACCGACCAGCCAGTCAGTGAAGCTTAACAACCGGCTCATTTTTTCTATCTCTCTTGTTGTTGTTGTGGTTTGCCTATGTTCGTTAACGAATTGTTTAGAAGTAAAACACAAAGTTTACGCTTGAAGCGTTAGTATTACATGCTCTGTGGTCATTTTTGGCTTTAGAAGTGTAATGGCAACGTTAGTAACAAACACGTAGATATAGGCAAAAGCAACAATAATAATGACAAAAAACAACAACATTAACAACAACAACAACAACAACAACCACTTTAATAGCGGCAATATTATTTTGTGTTGCTATTCGTACAGCCACCAAAAACATCATTGCCATTCAACATCATTATCAATTTTAAGTTGAAGTTGATGTTACTGTTGCAATTGCTATTGCTGTTGCTGTTGCTGCTGCTGCTGATGTTGATGTTGATGATGATGATTATTATCATTTTATCTTTGTCAGACATTCAAGTTAATGGCAATTTGGTAACCAGACCACAACAAAAAATAAAAAAAACTGAAAAAAATCCAGTAATATCAGCAATAACAACAACGGATATAATATTGGCTGAGAACGTTTTAATCATCTAAACAGAGTTCGAAAGGATTGCAAACATTTGGAAAATATCGATCATTTATAGCAGCTCGGACTGAATAATTCTCTTCCAAATCGAAAAAGCGTTCCCTAGTTTTCAGGTGTTTGACAATGAAAAAACATTGTTTTGCAGTATCCTCTTTGCATTCGAGGTTTTTCGATTGAATGGATATCCTGTTCCTTGTTACGACTACTATGAGGTTCTATACAAATTTTTTGAGTACATAAGTCAAATGAGTAAAATCTATGAGCAATTAAGTGTTTGTCCATTTGCAGAGGAAACCCAATCTCGCGTAATAATTCATTTGAATTATTTTTTGTATCTGCTATGTTGTTATCTTCAATGTTATCTTCAAGTATATTACAGTAACTGTTGAATGTCTCCCTATCTGCTCCAGAGACATCCAGTATTCTTGGACAATCGTAGATATTGTGGTGTACAAACTCTCTAGGAATCTAGTTAATAAATATGTGAAATATGTGTATAGCACTATTCAATTCAGTGTGTTTCAGGCGGAGGTGATGGCGATTTACCGAGCCGCGCAATGGATCCTCGTCAACGATGTTCCTTTCACTCGCGTCTCGATCTTCTCTGATAGTCAGGCCGCGATAGGATCTCTATCGGGTTCCGTGATTAACTCTAGGATCGTTAGGGAATGTCGCCGCTGTCTTGACCTTCTTTCTGGGCGCTTCTCCAGTGTCTCTCTGGTGTGGGTCCCCGGCCACAGTGGAATTCCGGGAAACTGTAGGGCAGACCAGCTCGCCAGAGCTGGTGCACTCCTTCCGGAATCCTCTTCTGTTGAATTGGGTATGCTACTTGCCTCGGTCAAGTTGACCATTGCGCGGAGGTTCTTTCGTGACGCCAACCTATCCTGGGTCAATGAGGAGTCCTGCTCCACCGCTAGACTCACCTGGCCCAAGATGGATAGAAGGCGTACCAACCGATTACTTGGTCTTGGTCGTGATGTCATCTCGACTACAGTGACCGTGCTTACAGGCCATTGCGTCATGGGTAGACACGCGGAAAGAATGAGTGTAGGTATAGGTTATTTGGCTCCCCATTCCTTGTTAGCTTAACGGAGCTATCATCTATTGACATCAAGGATATAGCTTCGTTCATCAAACTTTCTGGCTGGTTTTCCAGTGCGGGGTAGTCGTGCTTTTGTTGTGCAGACCGTGCGCTGACCAACTTCCTCCTTTTCCCTGATTTTGGTGGAACTTGGTTAGTACAGGGACTGCGTTCACCCGAGGCATCACAACGGGCCGCTATGCGTGCTCAAGTGAGCTTTGTGATATCAGAGCTACCACTCTGACCTGACTATTCAATATACTCTGATAGCAGATTCACATCTTAGCTGTCGGTACAGCTAACATTTCAAACCGAATAATCCTAATCGCCGTAGTCTAGTAGGTAGTGTGTTCGCTTATTAGACGTAAAGCCCGGATTCAAACCCCAGGTCAGACGAAATATGAAAAACGAAATATGAAAAAAATATTTCTGAGGCGACTTCCTCTCAACAGATTTCTGGCAAAAGTTTCTCAAAAATCTGCCGTCCGCAGTCGACGTTAAACTGTAGGTCCCGCCACTCACGTATAAAATTAACGCACACAAATGCGTGCGAAGCTAGGCCGTAATCCTGATTGATAGGTTGTAATGTCCAATTATGTATGTAATCGGGTAGTAGACAATAGCGGGTAGACAATTTAAGATTCAACTGTTCTAAAGCGATTTAATATTCGACTTTGTTGCGTGATCTGGTCTTTCAGTGAATAATTGGATGATTGGATTCTCTCTAGTGTAAACCACTGCCATAATATTGCTTATCAGGCATTTTTGTTTTAAAACCAGAATCGAAAGCGGATTCAGGTGTGTACTTAACATGGGAATAGGGTATTAAGATGAAGGATAAAATGTTGTCGCCGTAGTCTAGTAAGTAGTGTGTAGGCTTACTAGACGAGAACTTATGGTTTAAACCCCAGCTCAGACATCTCAAACAAAACAAAATATGTATTAACAAATATTTCTTTCTTTTGATGAGAGAAGGTCATCAGTATTCTGGCAAAAACTCTGATAGTAAAATAAAACAGCCATGACAAGTTTTTCAAATATCTGTCGTTCGAGGTCGGCATTAAACTGTAGGTCCCGCCACTCATGTATAAAAAGTAGAACGCACAACATAAGTGGTGTAAGAAGATAGATTGTAATCCTGACTAAAGGGTCGTAGTGATCCATTTTTAAATCGAACGTGAAGTTTGTATTATTTTATGGCTTGAAAACCTGGATGAAGACTGGAAGCTTGGCAAATAAATTATTATATAAACCTTTAATTGATACGAATACTGGCAGTATGATGGTTAAGATTGTCAAGGCTGTGTGATAAGGAGTCAGCATTTGAGATGGTAATATATTGGCTACATCCAAGGCTAACAAGCAGGTGAACTCCTCAAAGTATTATAGAACTTCAAACCGCAAAGTATCAGAAAGTAAGGCTGGCCAAGAATAACGTTGAATCGCATATTTAAAAGGGAAATTTAAACTTTTGTCAAAATCTGGAGGGAAGCAATGGCGATTGCAATTCTGGAGAATTGGGAACAGCTTTTGGAGATCTTTGCTCCAACCAAAAATTTAATTTAGTTGAAAGAATAATCAAGAGGCTTACTACACCATAAAATAACACAGTATGTCGAATGCGGCAGAGTGTGCTGTAGGTGGTGAAGGTGGTGATTACAGTAGGTAAGAATCTGGGCTATCCTGCATTTCTGAAAAGTTCAAATCTTCTTATATATAAAAATGAATGTGTGTTTGATTGTATGTTTGTACGTTTGAAGTTTATAGACGATTAAACGGCTGAACCGATTTTCTTGAAATTTTCACAGTATCTTCCTGTATGTCTGGAAGGAGTTATGGGCTACTTTTTATGTTGATATTCCAAATGAGCGAGGGGCCATGCCCACGTATGCTACATACTACATACTTAATATTTAATTGCATTTGAAATATATTACTCATACGCATAGTAGTTACCCCTACAAGTATGCTATCTGTGATTCTTGATGTATAAAACCAAAGAAAATAAAGTGTAAAGAACGACGCGGGGGGAAAGATAGAAGGGAAAGAAAAAAATTTTGTAACCAACATTTGTGAAAAAATTCACCAAATAAGAAAAAATATAACCAAAATTAAATTCGTAGACTTTTGTTTTATTTATTTTTTTTTTCAAGTTTAAATTATCTATATATATAAAAATGAATGTACTTTATGGAATCGTAAACTATGCATTTAATCTTTAGCAAAGTTGTTGCGCATGACAACAATGACATTGGTATAACCAATTTCCGACAGGTGGCGCCACTGAAAATTCTTCGAAATTAATTAAATCGTAAACTGTGCATTTGATCCTGTGTTGAAAAGAAAAGAGCATTACTAGCCTCAGAATCAGCATTGAGACTGCAAAATCTTCGAGTACATGCCGCACAGATCCGTTCGCATGAATCACTTGAACAATGAATCACTTGATCGAATGCGTACTACTCAGGCCCGTTCGTCTGAATCATCTGGACAACGGGAAACAAAATCAATAAAATGATTCAAACTTAATTGGATATTTGTCTAATGTCTTTCCTTCAAATTTATTTTAGTTTGTAGTGCAGCAAAGCGCACAGGGTACAGCTAGTTTTTTATAATTAAAAGTTTATGGGAATTTTTTAAAAAACATTCTTTTAAATGTGTGACTTCACAGCCAATAATTTTTGGTTCAAGGAGTATGTATGTATCTCTTTAAAAAAAGAAAGAATTTGGCGAGAATTTCTTTTCAAATTCACGCAGTCTATGCTACACAATATTTTTTTCTTCTAGTTTTTCCAATGGAAGTAAATAAAATTAAATTAAATTATTTACTATTATTTTTATTAAAAAAATAGAGAAAAATAAATAGTATGTGTATTAAAACCGTTAATTAGATCAATTAATTTATTTTATGGTCAACGATCCATCGATCGGTTCGTCTGTCTGTTTGAACATGTGTTTGCTTTCTGTTCAATTTTTTTTTATTCATTTATCTATTGAGATCAGGTGTTAATGGTGGCCAAAAGTGTTAATTTTTTATCGAGATTCTAAAAGATTTTCAAAGATGTGTAAAGCCTCTTTAAAATTCTTGAGCATAGACGAAGAGGTTTAATTAAAAAAAAAAACTTCAATGCCAGGGTGATTATTTAATTGATCAAGACAGGCAATATTGGCCATGAGAACTGGCTGTATGTACTATACTTTGCTTTAGTTTTTTTTTTTTTTTTTTTTTTTTTTTTTTGTATCCAGAAGAGATGTGTGATTTGAAATTTGTATTCATTTTTAAGTGTGTTTTTATTTGTCTTTACGTACGTATCTATGTATGTATGAGCATGATATATCTTGTTTACCAGTTAGAAGATAAAGTTTTTTTTAACTTGTTTTTAATAAACATTCTTTAGAAATAACCACTTCCTTTAGCCAAGTAATGTAGCGTGCAAAAGACAAGGAGATGAGGGGGCGTAAAAACAGAAAACTGTAAAGAACTGCCAGAAAAGTAGAAATTAAATTAAAAAGTTTTTAACAAATCATAAATCATTTTAGATACATTTAGTTACGCTTGCTGAGCAATATATATGGAGACATTCAGTCAGACAGTTTATAAATGATTCTGAATAATACACACACACACACATTCACAAGCGTGTAACCAATTGAAAGGAATTTAAAGAATTATTTGATTCTATGGAAGCTAAAATTTATTTCTCCGCGCTTTTAAAAATGTGTCTAAAGCAAGGTAAATGGACAGAAAGATAAATAACAGCTTAAACAATAGTAGGTTTTGCAAATACCACCAAAACCATAGGTTTATGTACATGAAACAGGAAAAGTTTGGTTGCTTGATTGCAAAGGCTTTAGCTCTTTGAGGACATTCGCGACCATAAAGTCTTGGGTTCCAAATAAACCTGTTAATAAATACCTATCTAGACTTATGGACGCGCGGTGCGATATTTGAGGTGTCTCAATCATACAAAACAATTAAACTAAATATCCTGTTTGAGTTGAATATCCCGATTTTGAAATTCGTTATAATGCTGTCCCCTATCATACTTTAGTTGATTTTTAAATCCCCGGGTATATTTCTGTTCAATCTCATTACTTTCGTTTTTCTTACAACAAGGTTTAATTTATTTAATTTGACCGCATAGTTTTGAGTGACAGCAGAACAATATCGTCCATGTAGTCTAAAGTTCCCTTTTTCTTTTGCATGAGCAGTGTTATTCCCTTCCAATAATCTTGATCCGTTAAGAGGTTCATGCGGTTTCACAATTAAAGTTTAAGAAAACGCATACAAGCCTATGATGTCGTCAACGAAACTTTTATTTCATTACATGACGTCTGATCACATACCCACGATGATCACTATTTTGCATTCTCAGAAAATTTCTTTTTCCTCTAACTCTCCTCGGTCAGCATGCAAGCGAAGCAGTTGGCTTAAGGTCATAAAATATCAGAGAAGATATGATGCAGCATACGCCAGAAGATGTGGATTTATCTCACCAAACTTAGATCCAAACGACACTTCAAATCAGTTGCACTTGGGTCCCAACAGTGGGCTTAGAATAGATTAACTCTTAGAGAATTGCAATTAAATAAATCTCCTCACCTTGGCAAATATATTGAAGAGTGCACGGAATTATTACTAGAAAATATGCTTGATGCATGATCTAGATCTAGATTCTACTCTCTCACACTGCCAGTCCATAATACGTACTAAACAGTCACTTTTCCGTGATGCAATGGCTTTTCCACAACCACTTCTGTATTTTTCAATGTGCTACAATTGTGCTGGTAGACATATCCACCGAGTAAGAAATGAACCTGATCTCGGAATAAAAAAATCAAATCAGCATATCTTTGGCATTGTAATTGGCTAGCCGGCTTTAATCGATGTGTTACTTCAGCATCATATGGATGGAAGCTCAAATTCAAATGCAAAATTCACAATAATGAGCCGTTAGGTAGATCCAAAAAGGACCGATATTTTTGACAGGTTCCAGTCTCTTTTTAAATTTTTTTTACAATTTTGCCAATTCATTGCACACGATTTCTAAGCGATCGGTATTTGTCAAAAGCAAACCTTTCTCTAAATAGCTGTTCAGATGAAAGATAACCTTGCCAGATCAGCGGTATTGAAACCATTTTATGGATAACTCGATACATAATAAATAACTAAATACATACATACATATACCATGTTAAATACTCTTTTAAGAGAGTAAAAAAAAATTTCTCTCAGTGTATTTTTTTTCCTATTTTTTAATTGATATACAGAGTTTTCTGTTATAAAACCATTACCGGTTTTAAAAATGTGGTTCTTATCACAGGCATTTTGAGACAATGTTAAAATAGAACACAAACAACAACAACAAGAACAAGAACAGCAACAGTGACAATGTCTCATTTAAAATAACATGTTAATTAGCAGTGGTATAAACGCGTAGTGAAAAGAAAATACCGGAGATATTTCTTCTCGCATGTTGGTAGAAAGACAAAAATTTTAATTTAAAAAAAAATGTATTTAAAAAATGTTTGTTTTTAATTAATTTGTAAAGAATCTTAAATACAATAAATAATTACTTTTCTTTAATAAAGCTGCCAACGAAGACGAATGTATGTAGAAGGGAGTTTTAATTTCTTTTTTTAAATATATTTGTAATGATTTTCTTTTCAAACTTTATATTTTTTAATATTTTTAGCTTTGGCTTCTTGTATTTTGTATATCAAAATGAATTATTTTAAAATTCTTTTTTTTTTGTAAAAAAAATTTTCTTTTCTTCTTTTATTTTTTGTAATATGAATTGATTTTCTTTTTATTAAATTTGGTTTTTTTTTTTTAAATTAAAATGATGATAATTTCCACTTAAATAGAAAATTTTCTAATAACACGCACACCGTTTTTTTTTAGCATATAAAATGAAATACAATTTATTTTTCCTCTTTTTTTCTTTCAAATGTATTTTCTTATTAAAAAAGATTTAATTTTTAATTAAAAAAAATTTTGTTTTACTAGCGCCGCGTTTGCTTATCTCGTATAAACGTTAATCAACACAGAGCACCATAAACAGACTGTTTGCTGCAGCTCTCGCTTGTCCAGCACTTGCCGTTAAATTCTCTACGTATCTGAAAACTCACTCTTTGTTTTACATTTGCTCTCAACATAAATGAATTATTAATGGTTAGGTGAGAGCGAGAATATTATGTTAAAGTTAATTGTTATGTTAACATAGCACTGTTAGTTTATTACACTGTTAAGTTATTCAATAACTTTAGAGATTAACATGTTGTTTAACGGTTCTGTATACATATACAGATTACGTTTTCTCTCTGTATTTTTTACTTGTTTTTGTGTTGCCATGAGCTTGAAAATTATTACAGACACAGGGTCGTTTCTTAAGTTAAAAGTGGAGTAGATGGGGAAGTATGCATATTAAATTGTATAACTGGATGATGGATAATAGAAAGTAATATTTTAGCAAGAAATTTTAAATCATTTTATTATTTTTTTAAAGTAAAACACAATTTTTTGTATCTTGCCTAACAAAACATTCATGGATTCTCCTATTTGCATATCCATTAAGATGTTAGCGATAATACAAAAAGTTAAGTTGTCATTGTCCCTTTGTGGGGAAAACGGGGTTTCGAACCTACAAATGCTTGGGTACGGTAGGAATGCCTTGGCAGGACCTCAACTTGATATGACGGATTCAACGATCCGCGAGCCTCATTATTACAGGTTCAGTGCGTAATACTCTCTGGAGATAATTATTTGCCTCTTAACGCCGGTTTCTGCGTCTAATACTAGTTTGCTTCTATGGGCTACTGGCACGATGGCACGAAGCAAACAATGGTTACTCAAAATTCCTGATGGTATTAGGAACTTTCAGGAGTATAAATTACATGACTTCTCGAAGAAGTTGAGAGGAATTGCAAAGTGATGGGATGAACTTCTTGAAAAGTCATGAAGCCTTGTTCAAAATTGGATGGAGCCGACATGTGTAGCTCATTCAGTAAGGCTACCAAATCATTACAGTGTTTTTCAGGCAGATGTGTCGGCCATACGTGCTGAAATTCTCCGTGCCATAACCTCTGTGACATCCAGAAGGATGTTAGGTCAGTAGGTTCCAACATAATAAGCTCAAGGACAGTCTATGTCTACCGTGAAGCTCTCAATGATATGGCAAAGACATAGCAAACGCCATTGAAAACCAATGAGCTTAGAATTGTCATTGAAGTAATAGATTCTGATTACGTCTTATGGGCGACTTCAGATACAGGCAAAATAGCACAACAAATCTGACGAAGTGTAAGATGAAGGGAAAATTTGATCAAACTCCAAAAGCACGCGCTTAATGAAGTTGTTCGAGTCATTACCGGTATATATGCCAGAAACGTTGTTTTAGATCATGAGGATAAAACATAGAAAACAGACCTTCACCTCTTTGGCTTCTAGTATTCAAAACTACTACCAAGTGAAATCCTTAGAGAAGCCAAATAATTAGAAAGCCAGCTCGTGTCAACAGAAAGGAGATAGTTAGTGAACTAAAGTCACTGCCTTTACTTAGGCATGCTTGTAGATAATTTACTATGGCCTCATGATTCGTATCGGATCGAAATAGGAAATAATAATAATAGAACTTCGGGAAAAGCCACTTTAATAATCTGTATTGGTTTGAATATAGAATATAACTGAGAGTAAACGCACCAAAAATCTGAACCTTTTTATAAGTTTTTTTGTCTTAACTTTTTATTCTCGTTAAAAAAAAAAAAAATTAAAATTTCCATATACGACGCAGAAGCAACAACAATTTGTTTCTTTAAAAGCCCAGTGGCAATATTTTTTTGTTTTCCAATTTTCCCATCATTTGTTTTTTTTTTAATTTTTTTTGTTTACATTTTATTAAATTTTTCTCTATTCACAAAACGAAACAAAAAAAAAATGATCAAACACAGCAACACTTTAAAAACACAGAACAACGAAGAAATAACAATTACATGTTTGCATGCATGCATGCAAGTGTGTAAGTGTTTAATAAAAATGAAATAATAAATAACCATGACAACAACAATTATTATATGGTCTACAAAAAAAGATATAAAGAATTTAATATAAAAATTTAAATGAAAATTGAATGTGAGTGTGAGTATGCATTTAAATCTCTCTTCACCGCCTAATGTTTTATTGAATACTTGCTTGCTTTGTCTGGCTCAAGAGCATGTCCATGACAGTGAAAACAAAATATTCTCTATACGTTGTTATTTAAGTAAACTGTGTGTGTACGCGTTAACATGAAATTTTGTATGCATAATAAATGCATGCCTGATGCACATCTTACTTTTAATCTTTTTATTTTCTCATACAACTAACACTCACTCATATATGTACTCATATTACAAAAACATTTAGTTAATGACAGACATAGTGTAACTAACAATGGACACAAGAGATGCAAAAAAAAACAACAACACACAACACTCACATAAAATTATGAATATAAAATCGTATAATGGCTTTAAAGAATGGAGAGAGTAATAAAAAACAGTTACTGGGAGTTGTCGAATTACGAGCGGGAGTGTATGTATGTGTCTAATAATAATTGAGTTGTTAGCAGTAAAACTGAAGAGACCCAAGAGCTAAACATTGTGTTACTTAAGCGTTTAAAATATTTACTATAAAATTTCTAGTGATACATACGGAAGCTGTATTGCTTAATTTAACGGTAACATTTAATGTATAATATTTGAGAGAGACTCGCTGTTGAAATACATAGTAACAGCATGAGAGAATATTAAATGTGCAATGGTTATTAACAGCGTTTGAAGATTTTGCATTATGTTATTTGTAGCTAAGATTACATATGTATGTTTGGGGGTATTTTAAGTACAGAACGGAGTAAAATTTTAGCAGTAAAATATTTTAAAATCTAAATACGAATTTAAAAGGCGGTGTTATGTATTGAACAAATTAAAGAAATTCCAAAAAGATCAAAGCATCTAACAATTCTTTCGGAATATACCCTTCATCAATAAAAATATATACAGTTAAAATATAGTAGTTTCTGCTAATATTTTTTTTGTTTTTTCTAATAATTTCTACATACATAATTGGCCATTACAACCCTTCATTCAGGATTACGGCCTAGCTTCTCACACCACTCATGTTGTGTGCGTTAAATGTATACATGAGTGGCGGGACCTACAGTTTAAAGTCGACTCCGAACGACAGATTTTTTGAGAAACTTTTAATGGCAATTTTACTCTCAGAGTTTTTGCCAGAAATCTGCTGAAAGGAAGTCGCCGAAGAAATATTTTCATATTTTCGTTTTGATGTTTGACCTGGGATTCGAACTCGGGCCTTTCGTCTAATAGGCCAACACACTACCTACTAGACCACGGCGACTAATAATTTCTAGGTTATATTTATTCGTTTTTGTCTTCAAACGTTCTGCCTTGGATAACGCTATAAAACCTTTTTCAATTTGATAACCATCACCGGGAAAGAAGTCTACATACACCGCTGTATGACTGCTTGTATATATTTTTTGAAAGGTAGTCTTAGTTCCCATTTCATTATTGGACTTACCAAATTTATAGTAGGCATTACATTTGTTTTAGACGAACGTGTTTGGAAATACTAAAGTTTTAGACAGGAGCTGATAATATATGCTAGATATGTAGGTTTAAAAAACGGTCAGTATGATGAGACTGTAGCTTCTTGCATTTGAAGTGCCGTTTATTTAACGAGAGGTATATAATTTATAATTGCTAGAATATTTGAAGAGACCGAAAGCGTTACAGACGTTATTAGGCTTGTGCATCATTGCTAAGTATAGATAATTCGAACTAGTCCATTTTACAGCCTATCCTACATTTCGTATTTGGAATTTTATTTGCATCTTTATCCGAGAGTCCTTCTTATTTCTTTCTGTTTTCCAACCCTGGCCTATGGCAATAATAAGAACTGTTGCAAACATAGCATGTATTTATACAGAAAAACTAAACTCTCTCATAATGTTAATAAAATTTAGAAAATATTTATGTTGTTCTATGTTTATTTACCTTCAGTATACATATGTTGTAATAATTCCTTCCTCTCTCTCTCTCTCTCTATGACTTTAAAACTGAACATTTTTATATGTTTACTTATGTTATATAAAATGTGCTTATTCACACATATTTATACAGCTATTGTTGTTTTATTATCATTATTTTTCTTATCGTTAGAATCATAAACGTACTCCCGAACACCTACATACACTTTCTGACTCCTTCTCCTTTCCACTATCGCTTTAGTTTTTATGTGGTGGTGGTGGTTGTGGGAGTCGTTGTTACAGAGG
Organism: Sarcophaga rosellei; assembly: GCA_930367235.1. NCBI lineage: Eukaryota > Metazoa > Arthropoda > Insecta > Diptera > Sarcophagidae > Sarcophaga > Sarcophaga rosellei. Next base: position 36,728,982 of record OV884019.1, read on the forward strand.
GGTTTGAGTGTTTATTTGTTGTCATTTTGTATTGGAGCATAAAAGAATGAATGAATTGGAGAAGTTTTTTGTTTTATTTTTGTTTGTTTTTGGGGCCTCAGTTACTCTATTGCTGCTGATGTTGAATAATTTTTTTTTTCATTGCTTTGAAGTTATTGTTTATTTCCATTTTATTATTATGTGTACATACAATATATGTATGTATATACATATGTATGTATATGTTTAGTGTTTGTTTTTATGAACTTGACTGTAGATGTGTATGTGTGCAGTGTCTCTCTGTGTGTGTATGTATATAGAAAATCGATATTTTTGTATATTCCATCCTCTATCTCCGTGTAATGTTTTGTGGGGATAAGCTCTCTTTATTTTTAAAATTCTTTTTGTGTTAGTATGTGTACGTGTTTGTGTATTTTTTCTGTATTTAATGTTGTTTTTAAATTCGATTGTGATTTTTATTCCTGTTGGGTTTTTTTTTTGACTTTTTAAGCAATTAAATGCTGGTGGTTTGTTAATTTTTGTTATTTCCTGTGTCTGTGAGTGTTTTTTTTTTTGTTTCTATAAACAAAAAAGCTGGTTTTGTTTAAATCTTTATTAATATTAAATCTTTAAATATGAAATCGAAATATTAAAAAAAATATTCGGGGAAAACATTTTAATGAAATTTTTCTTTATACTACGTGAATTTGCTGCCACATTTTCCCTCTTTTCGCCGGACTTAGACCCCCGTGACAATGTCTTGTTCCTTAACCTGAAAAATGGCAAATCTTGATGGAGGTGACTGAATGTTAAAAAATAAATATCTGTCATCGTTTTGAGGAAGTTCGACATTTTTACTGTTGCTTATTGTCTGCCCTTTGTTTGTTAATTTGGCTTAGAATTTCTCAGAAGGAAAATACTGGCGGCTTTAATCAGAAGTATACTGCATTCATTTTATTCTTTGTGAGCAAAAGAAGTACACACATTGTGGAAAACTCTCTCATACCCATGTGTTCAGTCAAGTGACTTCGACAATTACTTGCACTTTTAATCTCCCATCGGTCAACACCAATTTTTTCAATCATTTCTTGTAGAAACGTCTTGTTCAGCATCCATAACATGGGTATAATCCAAGCCGTAGTCTAGTAGATAGTGTGCTCGCTTATTAGGTGTAAAGCCCAGGCTCAAGCCCCAGGCCAGACATCAAAACGAAATATGAAAAAAATATTGCTTCGGCGACTTCCTCTTAGCAGATTTCTGAGAAACTCTGAGAGTAAATAAACCTGTTATGAAAAAGTTTCTCAAAAATCTGTCGTTTGGACTCGACGTTAAACTGTAGGTCCCGCCACTCATGTATAAAATTAAGACACATAACATGAGTGGTGTGAGAAGCTAGGCCATAATCCTGTCTGAAGGGTTGTAACGGACAATTATGTATGTATAATCCAAGCCTATGCCATCGAAAAATAATAATTTGTATTGCTTTTAGTGGTGAGGACCATTGCTCATTGAGTAATTTTCTTTGCCCAAAGGAACTACATTCTGATCTTCCTTCCTATGATGTTCATTGGTAATGTTATTCTCAATTAGTTTTAAAATATTTCCAAATTTTTTATTTTTTTTTATTTTGTTGCATCAGAAAATAATTTCCTTATATTCAAACGATTTCACTTTATTCCTAAATTAATTCCAACAAACGTTTTAATTAAAATGTTCAACACAAACTTTTACTTGAAATTCAAATTAAACTTTTACAAATGAAAGCATCAGGGAGAAAAAAACGCAATTAAAAATTCCCTTTAAACCCAATAGAATTCTTTGGTAAACTTTCAACAATTTGTACTCAATTTAGAAAACTTTGTTGGCCGTAATACAGACATACGAGTACAACGTACGTGCGAGTAAACCAATTCCCAAATGGCTAAACAGAAATCTCTTAAACTGTAAATTAAATAAAAATTAAAATGGAAAATAAGAAAACGAAAAACAAAATATTTCAATAAAGCAAACAAATTAACACTCATACGCCATGTAATTAAAACACGATAAATCAATGATTATCACTCATACGCTACGTACGATACACAGGATTTTGAACTCATTTTAGTTTTGAGGATTTTTTTTCTGTGCAACTCAAATGATATGAACGCTTAGATTTTTCCGCCTTAAGTTCAATAACCGATTAACAGATTAACTTTTAGGGGAATTATAGAAAAATTCATGGTAAAGGGTATTCCATAAAGTGCTTGTAAGTTTAACAAACATAGTGTTGTCCAATACAATTGGTAGTAGACAATGCTGATATATTCTGAGCATCCATTTTCGATTGCCAAATTTGAGATAAAAGGGCCACATAAGGCCTAAGGTCGTGGCACCACCTCTGAACCATTTGGAATGTCTGATGTGGCGACTTAGACTGCCAGTGTCTGTTACTGATAATTCGCTTAAATTGTACACGTAGTACACAGTTTCCTCCTTTTCCTCATCTCTGCAGCTGCTGCAGAAATCATTTGCCATGTAACCAAGAACGATGCCTATTGCATGCGTAGCCGTAACGACTCCAACAACCACACTAAGCGTGCTTCTTTGCAGTCTAAGCAGACTTTCTGTGCGGCCTCTGTCTAGTTTTAGCCAGATTTTTTCTGGTTTCTGCGCCCTTCTGCCCGTATACATAGCCGCCCATCGAATTAACGGAATTTATAACTGTATAGTTAAATTATGAGATCGCAGACCTTTAAAGGCATTCCTAAAAAGGCAATTTAACAGAGAGGTCGATGGTTATACCAAATCTGCCTAGTATATCCATTCTGCAGTTATTTGAAATAAATCCGAGCCAAGATTAACTTGTTGGTAGGCCCGCCACGCAGTGATAAAATTAACTCACACAACGAGGGCGGTGTGAGGAGCTAGGCTGCCATCCTAACTAGGGTTGTAATGATCAATTAAGTAAATAAGTAAGTGATTTTAGCTACTTAGCTAAGCAACCGATCTATAATTGGTTGTTGTATTGGGTGTAGGGGTGCGAAGTTAGTTAGTTAGTTAGTTTAGAGGATGTGTGCTTGTCAACTGTGACAAGTACAGTACCCGGAGGACGAATTGACCCATTGTACAACGTCCTAGCTTCTCACACCACTAATGTTGTGTGCGTTAATTTTATACATGAGTAGCGAGACCTACAGTTTAACGTCGACTCCGAACGACAGATTTTTTTTTTGAGAAACTTTTTCAAGGCAGGTTTATTTACTCTCAGAGTTTTTGCCAGAAATCTGCTGAGAGGAAGTCGCCGAAGAAATATTTTCATATTTTCGTTTTGATGTCTGACCTGTGATTTGAAGTCGGGCCTTTGATCTAATAAGCCAACACACTACCTACTAGACCACGGCGACTTCTAGTGGTGCGAAACTTAGCTCATTTTATTTCAGATGCTGAGAAGTCAGTGGGCAGATAGATAGATAGATTAGTTGGGTGTGCAAATCAAAAACCAACCGTAATAGAAAATAATTTATATTCTGCTGTATTCGAACTTAGGATGTCTAGTTGTTTGTGGTCAGACGTACCACTTTATCACACAATTAATTATAATTTCTTAATATTCCTCTAATTGGTTCACCCTTTTCTCAAAACGTTAGAGGGTTATTTATGTTAAATTTGATTACCTTCCATTTATAGGCCATTTTAAATAATTTATGCCGTCTGGGCCAATTAACAAACGAACCTTTTTTTTTTGATTTTTCTTTTTTCTGTAAGTTTTTTTCCTACGCTCATTCTGACTAAACTAACTAATCTACTAAAGGAAAATATAAAAAAATATATTAAAATAAAAGTACCGCTTATCACCCCGAAAATGTTAAAACACTCGCCCCCAGCAACACATTAAAATTGTTTTGAAAGTAAATTAACAAAAAATTTCAACTTTAAAATCATAATTTAAGTTTTAAAGTAAAATCATCGTTTTTGTTTTTGATTTTCTTTTAAATCTTTGTTTAAAAAATGATTTCAAATTTAAAATTTTATGGCATATTGTTGTTGTTGTTTCTGTAATTGGTGGTGGTGGTGATTGTGGTGGCTTTTCTTTTAGTCACGTCACAAGAAGCGCGAAGAAAAAAACCACTCTACACACGTGCACAATTGCGTTTTCAAGCATAAATTTATTCATACACCTGCACATGTATCTGCACACATACATATGTATGTATGTTTGTGTTAATTTATGTGTACATACATATATGTTTGTGTATGTTCATGTACCCACTAAGTTGGTGCCTGTCTTGAATTGTGTCTTCTATGGTGCACTTATACGTAGAAAACGAAATGGAAATTGTTTGTTTCCCAAACCTGAAGAAAATTCACAAAAAAGTTTACCGTCGGATATTATTCTCCTGCTGGTGTTTGTATCTCATTTAAGCAGAGTCTCAAATGAATGAATTCATTAAAAGAAGTAAGAATTTGTAAATACATTCGCTTTCCAGGCCTAACGGCAACAAAGATGCAATTTAGAGACTGCTCACCGAGTATCGTATAACCCTTTCAAATCTTTGCATTTAAGTTTCTTACGAGTGTATTTAGGAAACAACTGAATCATCAAAAAACTGATAGAACCGACTTTAGACTGAGGAAGTTTATCGTTAACCAGATATTCACACTGTGCCAAATCTTATGAAAACCAAATCGACACAAACCGCCTGAGGTCAATATTCCAGCACAGTTGGTTATACTATGTTCATATATGCACTCAATATTCGGTTTATTGAGTACAATATTTTAAGTGTTCAGACATAACAATATACGCAGTTCAGCATTGTTTTTATTTTGTTTTGTTATTTTGTTTTTTTTGTCGTTGTTGACATTTGAGTTGTCAAATATCAATATAAAGTGTTCGGATAGTTGTAATATGCGCACTAAACACACTTATGACAGTGCTGCGTTTTAAGTTTTACTCAATATTATAACAATTCGCTCTATTTATTGCGCAATAATTATTTGAAACTTTATATGAAATATTGAGCTCAATAATGGCGTTTATTGCGCTTTCCGCAATTGTGCAAAGTTTCAAACAATGCGATATCTTCTCATTATTTTTCGACTTGAAGACTATCCAGCAGATGACGTGGATTGGCACTATAGATAGCGGTAAATAGAGGTTAAATTACTACATAGAGATACCATGAGAAATAGAAAAGCAAACAATAACTACAACAAACCAACAATTTGTTTTAGAAATTGTTATGATAAATAAAACACAAGAATAACAACAACAAATCAACGGTAAGATTCTAGAAGTTGTCCGACAGAACATAAATAAAATACAAATAGAAAAATTCTACCCAATCATTATTTTTCAATGTCATCTATTGATTTCATTCCTTTACATTCTTTTTCTATGGTCTATAAACAATTTCTATCATTTCTCGTCGTCTCTCTAAACACATTAACATTTTATGCAATAAAAATAAAAATTTAAAGCATAAATACGGTGAACACGCTTGTTAAATGGCCAAAAGAGCGTGCCAAGACAGCATGACAGAAACCAAAACGAAGAAATTATTTCAACTACAAAATCAACAACAGAAAACAAACAACAAAAAAAAAGGAAAAAGGAAAAACGTCAGACAAATATTGTATTTCTGACGACTTATGATATTCAAACTAAACATTTGCAAATAATTTCTTTAAAATTAGTGTTTAAATTTAAATATAAAACAAATGAGGTTGGATGAAGGCTCCTATGTTTTAGAGTGTTTTGAAAAAGGATTTTTTTTTTGCTTGGCATGATTCATATATTTTTATATTTCTTCGTGAAATTAAACCACGGCCCTCTAGACTACATAGGCCCCTGAATCTTGCATCTTGATAGATCTATAAGTCTCTCATGAAGCCTATCTTATACTCATCGAAGAATAATGAGATAAAAGGGGTTGGAATGCCCTCAAAGGACCTTACATATGTTGCGTTTTGCTATTATATAAAAAAGTTGTTTCTTGTCAACTTTGTTTAACATTCAGACAAAGAATTAAAGGAGACTATTGCATTCCCTGAATACATTTGTTGAATCAGTTCTTCATGACACTTCAGGGGAATATCAACTTTGAAGTTTCAAATTAGCTTGACAGTTGAGTTTAGGTGTAGAGAAATGATTTACCATTACTATGCTTGTAAATTACTTCTACCCTATCTACTAAAGCAAAAGGAGGATACTTTATTATATATTCAGCGTATTGCAGTCTTAGGTAGAAGTGGTTGTCCCCTCCATGGAGTTATGTATGTTCATAACAAAACTATTAAAAATGAGCGAATGATTATCAGAACCCGTGGTTATGGCTTCCAAATAGTTTCTAACAAAAAACAAAAGGGAGATTGAGTTTGTAGAATGTGCTGCAGATTAATCTTAGACCCTCAAGAGTTTAGAGAGACTTGAACGTCAAACTTGAATTTCAGATGTGGTATCAAATGCAGATGTTATAGGAGTATCAGAAGGGGCTACCTAACCTAGTTTACATTCAAAACAGGATCTATAATCGAATTCATAAACTAATTATGTAGTAATACTGTTCGTTTGATTTGCTACTGGCATAGTACATACATATGTATATTCCGTTTAAAATTTCATTGCATAGGGATTTCCAACAATAACTTCTGCATAAGTAGTCCTTGTAAAGGCAAGATAACTAACTTTCTTAATTGGTCACTACAACCCTTTAGTCAGGATTATAACCTAGCTTCTCACCTACAGTTTAAAGCCAACTCAGAATGACACATTTTTGAAAAACTTTTAGAAAATTTTTACGAGTTGGTTATTTGATATGTGTGTGAAGTTAGCTACGAAATGAAGTCGCTGTGGTCTAGTAGGTAGTGTGTTGGCTTATTATTATGGCCCGAGTTCGAATCCCAGATCAGACATCAAAACGAAAATATGAAAATATTTCTTCGGCGACTTCCTCTCAGCAGATTTCTGGCAAAAACTCTGAGAGTAAAAATTGCCATGAAAAGCTTCTCAAAAATCTGTCGTTCGGAGTCGACTTTAAACTGTAGGTCCCGCTACTCATGTATAAAATTAACGCACAGGACGTGGTGTGAGAAGCTAGGACGTTGTACAATGGGTCAATTCGACCTCCGGTTGACAAGTACACGTCCTCTAACCTAACCTAGCTACGAAATTATATTTTCTTTTCTTTTTACAGTGAATGTTATGTTAGCAGACACTGTTAAATGTTATATTAACAGGCACTGTTAACTTAACATAATTGAAAAATTTTGAAAAGGGAGGAAATAAAATAGATTTAGGACGTTGTACAATGGGTCAATTCGACCACGGGGTACTGTACTTGTCACAGTTGACAAGTACACGTCCTCTAAACTAAGCTAACCTAAATAGATTAAAAATCACAAAAATAGGGATGAACTAGAGAAAAAATGAAAGGAAGGTGCAGCTAAACCTTTGAACTTTACAAAAAAAAAAAAAAAAAAAAAAAAAAATGTATTAAAAGAACCATTTGCTTATTGGAGATAATAATGTTGAAAAATCAAGTATTTTTACCAAATATGCCCTCTATATATCGTGAAAAATTCGATAAAATAGGTCTGACCGCACCTTTTTAAATTTTATAGAATTTTTCACGATATACTTATTTAGAGCATTTTGTTTGCTCGTATGAAAAAGTTAGCTACGTCGGCTATATCTCCGATCCCAGTCGTAATCCGACCATAACGAAAACTGTTTTGGAATCCTTGATCCAATAGCTATCCAGCCCAATAGGTCAGAAAACCGCACCTTTTTAAATTTTATCGAAATTTTTACGATTTATAGAGGGCATATTTGGTAAAAATAAAGTATTTTTTTCATTTTTTCTCTAATTTATCCCTATTTTTGTGATTTTTAATCTATTTTATTTCCTCCCTTTTCCAAATTTTTCAATTATGTTAAGTTAACAGTGTCTGTTAACATAACATTCAATGTAAAAAAAAAAGAATATGACAATGTAAAAAAAGAATATGACTTAACTTCACACACATTTATTTGATTTATGGACTTATGAAATAAAATATTGTGTGATTTCGTTTTTAGAGACACCCTAATTGCTCTAACGTTAAGCAAACAGGTAAACAGCGCGCTGTTTAAAAAATTCCATATTAATCTACCACTGAGTATCACTGTGATAATTTATTCCTTCAAAACCCCTATTAAAATTCAATTAAATATTGTGCCAACTCTGATTTATCACTCTATAGACAACAATAACAATCACCCACAAAAATACTCATTTACAATTCTTAAAAACTGTTTTATGAGTATTTTATAGAAAACAAAAACGATGAAATTAAATTTAAAAAAAAATGTTTTTTTTTGTAATAATTTTATTGTTTTCTTTATTTAATTTTGATGACTTTGTTTTGTCTATTGTCTATGGGCTCATTAACTACTAGGGTATTTGAACTCCAACTGTTACAGCAGCTCTCACAAAAAAACGCTCTACAAAACAGTACCTTTAATGGCCATGCATGAGATAAAATTTGACGTTTTCAGTTGGTGTGTTTTGAGTCATACGACTGGAACTGGATTTGATATTAGATTTTAAGTACCTAAGATAACGAGCAAAATTAGTTTTAAAAAACCAAAAAATAATAAAAATTACATTCAATTTTTATGCGTGGTTTTGTTTATTTAAAAATGTGAATGACTGGCAAAATGTAAAAAATAAAAAATTGTTTGGGTTTTAAACAAACTAAGAAGGTTACAGTAGGTCAAGCTCGTTCACATGATGTTAATCTACGCAATAAAGTAGTTTAGGGAATAATCTTGAACAATGCTGGTGGGAGATATTAGTTTGCGCTTATGTCGCTTATACCAAGTAAATCTCTTTTAGCAATGTCATCTGAAGTCATTATACTCGTATTCATTTACAATTCTAGTGCGCTACTAGTTTGTAACTCAACTTAGTTCACTATTAATAACGCTTTTTTTTTGCTCTAATAATCAATAAAATAATCATAAAAGTCATAAATTCTTGTGAAATAGATTCATCAATGATGAAATTCGGTTCAGGCAAATATATTTAAACGTATTAGAAAATTAAATTTTAGTTAGCTTTCATTGAATCTTTTGAATGACTGTTCAATCATATTTGGCTTTTAACTGGGAAATGTCAGTTGTATTGCTCGTTAAGGTCCTCCTGCTTTTCGGAGCACATACTTAAGTATATTATCATTTGGTGGCAAAATGCTAAAGACAACCAGACAAATTTAACTTCTTCTCGAAGACAATCTTGGCCGATGTTCTTGATGTTGAATTGTGCCTTCGAAGTCGCTGTAGTCTAGTAGATAGTGTGTTGGCTTGTTAGATGCGAACCCCTAGTTCAAACCCCAACTAAGACATCTAGAACCAAAAGTTCTGACACAAAAGCTCTTAAATAACAATGCGATGAAAATGTTCTCAAAAATCCGTACCCCGGAGTCGAATTTAAACTGTATGGCCCCACCATGCATATATGAAATTAATACACATAACGTTAGTGGTGTAGGAAACTAGGTTGTAATCCTGACTGAAGAAAGGAAGCGTTTAAAAAAGACCATTTGTAACTTCATTTCGTCTATAGTAGATTTTAAACTTTCTGAATTTTATTAGATATGAATTACTCTGCATTGAGATTATGAAGTAAACTATAGAGCTTGAAAGTTTCGTCTCAGTTTTCCTTGATATTCTACTTATGCCAGCCAAAGAGTCCTCAAATTACAAAAGTTGATTTGTTCGAACACAAAAAAAAAGAAAGAATTTAAAAATACTTAAAGAACTGAACTTTTATTGAAAAAGCACAATTTGGCAACCCCTAAATAAAATAACTGTAAATAAACATAAGGTGTGAGTTAACATCAGCATCGGTATCAGCTTTTATTTTTTTTTTTTCTTCTGTAAACAAATTCTTGGCTTTTGTTGTCTCAGATAAACAAACCGTAATAATAAGGCAACAAAGAGAGCAAAATAGAAAAAATGAGGTTATGTATTAACTTTTGACCTTTGCTCCTTCAAGAGTTCGGTCAAACAGCTTTGACTGTACATGATGCATACATTTTCAAACATATGTCCGTATACATATAAATACATACATACAATATTGACCATAATATTTTATTAATATTTGATGTGTGAGAAGATAAATTCGAATTTGAAAACCCAAGACGCAATCCATAAATGTTAGCAGCGCCACATTTAGCGTTAACAGTGCAAAATTTGCTGTTGACAGAGCACTGTTAATTGTTTAACAGTATCGATCTGAACAAGGTCACTTGTTTAGAAGCTAATTTTAGGGCATATACCAGGTCTTTGAGTACCATATCATACTCAAAGGAGTGTTCCAATGCGTCTTAATATAATCAGCAACATAGACACATAGAAAGTGATACGGTATTGTTGAAATTGGCTTTGCAAAAATATAGTTTTTGATTAAAAATTCTCTAGAAGATCAGCTGAAATTTGGGAACATATATATGAAATAGTAAACCATACAGATTATATGCAAATGATAGCCCAGACGGTGAGTCGCTCTAATGTACATATATTAGAAAATATTAAATTTAAATTCTAAATTCAACTTTTTTTCTTCTTTTTATTAAGAATTAATTTCAATTTCATTTCAATTTTTAATAACGCTGCTTTAAATAACAAAAAATGTGGGCTGCTATTTGTATTCAACATGATAATGACCCTTTTTTTATATCACAACAATCACTACAACTATCATAAGAATATTAAAAAAAGAAACAAAAAAACAAAAATAATAATAAAAACAACATTTAAAACGATGTCGTGCAAAAAACTCATTAAGTATGTGAATAGTGGTGATTGGTGATGAGTAACTAAACCGTATGCGATAAAATGAAAAGCGATAAAAAAGTAATAACTAAGCGCTAAGCTCACCTACAACAACAACAAAACCGACAAATTGAAAAAACAACCATAAAGTTTGCTTTTTTAAATAATATTTTAATATTAAATTCGAAATTTTTCAAACAAGTAGGATTCGAACTTGAGTTCTTCAAAGTTCTTTAAATTTTGTAATAATGCGATAAAATGCATTTTCTAAAAAACTCTTTTGTAGTGAATAGATTGACTATATACAACACAAAAGATCCTCGACATACTTAGATCACTTAGATGCTCTACAATTTTGATGCACGTACATATGCCGGAAATACTACTTAATGTGTGACATTTTTGAGATTTTTCCCCAATATATAGAAAATTTTAAACAAAACTTAGTAGTTTCCTCAATTCATTGTCCTCTTTTAAATCCCTAGGCTCTAGGGATTGAAATGTCAATAAAATATTCTGTAGTTCTCGACTAATTTTTCCAAAAGAGAGTATCCGCCCGCCGTAGTCTAGTAGGTAGTGTGTTCGCTTATTAGACGTAAAACTCGTGTTCGAGCCCCAGGCCAGACATCAAAACGAAATATGAAAAAAAAATATTTCTTCGGCGACTTCCTCTCAGCAGATTTCTGGAAAAAACTCTGAGAGCAAATAAACCTGCCATGAAAAAGTTTCTCAAAAATCTGTCGTTCGGAATCGACGTTAAACTGTGCCTCCACTCAAATATAAAATTAAGGCACACAACATGAGTGGTGTGTAATCCTGACTGAAGGGTTGTAATGGCCAATTATGTATGTATGTATGTATGAGTATCTGCCCGATATAATAATTGCCATGCACAACACGTTGATCAAGGGCAGATATTTTCACCTAAAAGATCTTCCTTATCTTACATTGTTCATGAATGACATAACACACACGAGCACCTCTTCACATTTTATCAGTACAACTCTTATAGAATTGTCATTCGGTACCAATCGCTTCCCATGCAAAGCGGCAGGCCCACTCAGAATAAAATGTAATAAATGTCCGATAAAAACAGATCTGATTTCCTCTGGTTCCAAGTGTGAAATCTGATCCTAGTCATAAAATTTGTTTTGCCATTTCATTTTTCTCCAGGCAAAGTCTGCATTCCATATCATCCTGAAGACATAAGCTGTTGAGATACTATCTCAGAGGAATTACCCTATTAAGGATAATATTAAGATTGCCTTCCGTGATGTCTGACCTTTCCTACTTTAGTTTGGCATTGCAGAATGCTCGGGACCATTCTCTCAATGTGTGACCCTAAGAAATTGTTGTTTCCGGACCAGAATATCCCTTCCAAGAAGAAGACTCATGTAGTTTTAAAATAAAATCATCTGGAGGCATGTGAGAAGTGTTGAAGTTGATTAATTTTAATTAAGAAGATATAACCTTAACCCTTCGGTGTGTGTTCAGCCGCTGAGACGATTAATCATTGGCTTCGAGGCCATTATTATTATTCGCGAGATTTGTCATAATTTACAAGATCATATAAAAAAATTATATGACTCGTGCTAAACGATGCTGACGTCTTCCGTCAATTTTCTAAAAGGAATACAACATTAAAGTTTGCATTTTCTTGCAACATTTTTATCAGATGAGTCGTCCAAGAGCTCACTTTCATGAAGTAAACTTATTCTTTTACTGCGAATAAACTTACAATATGCCAATGCCAGCGTTTAAAATGAGCGTTTCTTTGTCTTCTTATTGTTCCATTTACACCTTACAACTGTACAAAGAAAAAAAACTTGATCGGGTATCCAGAGCAAGTCACCATCACAACAAACATTATTCTTTTTTTCCACTCAGCCAGAGTTCGAAAAACATTTGTCTGACAGATGGTTTCTTTATCTACAGACTGTTGAGGTGTAAATATTTTACAAACTTTCTTACAATTGATCGATTTTATATAGCGATGAATCGACAGATAGACAAACAACCAAACAGTAACAACAAAAAGGCAGTCTGATGAGTGTCAGTGTAAATTAGTTTTACACAGAAATAAAATGTCTGGAAAGTTAAAAAAAAACTGCAATTTATAGTTTCAATAGAGGCAATATAAAATAAAAATACTTGAAAATAAATAAAATAATATGAGGTGTAGTAAAAAGAAATCCATCTTTTTTTAGAACAGAATCTGTTTTTTATTTTGTCAAAATACAAGCATACATACATACATAATTGGGCATTACAATGCTTTAGACAGGACCTAGCTTCTCATGTCATCCATGTTTTTTTTTGCTACAGCGGATCTACGGCTTAAAATCGACAGATTTTTGAGTAGCTTTTTACTGGAAATTTATTTTCTCTCTAAGTTTTTGTTATACTATGTTCACGCATGCAATCTTATTGCGTAAATCGCAATAAACGCCATTATTGAGGTCAATATTTCATATAAAATTTCAATTAATTATTGCGCAATAAATACTCAAATTGTTATAATATTGATTAAAACTTAAAATACAGCACTGTCATAAATACGTTCAGTGAGCATATTATAGCTTTCCGAACAATTTCTGTTGATATTTGACAACTCAAAAGTCAACAACGACAAACAAAAAAAACAAACAAAAAAATAAAACAAAAACAATGTTGTTGAAACAACCAGCTATTTTGTTTACCAGCTGTCAAATGAATATTGCTTATAAAGGGTGTTTTTTATAGAGGTATAGAACTTTAAGTTGCAATAAAACAACGATGGATTATTCGATTGACATGAATTTTATTTATCCGAAAGATTATCTTGTGACATTACATTTTAAATATGATTTCTGGCATATGACCGCCACGGCTGGCGCGGATGTAGTCCAATCTGGACGTCCAATTTTCGATGACTTTTTCCAACATTTATGACCGTATATCGGCAATAACACGGCGAATGTTGTCTTCCAAATGGTCAAGCGTTTGTGGCTTTACCGCATAGACCAATGACTTTACATAGCCCCACAGGAAGTAGTCTAGCGGTGTTAAATCACAAGATCTTGGAGGCCAATTCACAGGTCCAAAACGTGAAATTAGGCGGTCACCAAACGTGTCTTTCAATAAATCTATTGTGGCACGAGCTGTGTGACATGTTGTGCCGTCTTGTTGAAACCACGCCTCCTGGACATCATGGTTATTCAATTCAGGAATGAAAAAGTTAGTAATCAGTCACCATTGACTGTAACGTTCTGGCCACCATCGTTTTTGAAAAAGTACGGACCAATGATACTACCAGCCCATAAAGCGCACCAAACAGTCAATTTTTCTGGATGTAACGGTGTTTCCACATACACTTGAGGATTACCTTCACTCCAAATGCGGCAGTTTTGTTTGTTGACGTAGCCATTCAACCAGAAGTGCGCTTCTTCGCTAAACAAAATTCGCTTATGAAAATCGGGAACAACGGTAATCTCGTTTTGGGCCCATTCGACGAATCTACGCCTTACTTGATGATCGTTTGGCTTCAATTCTTGCACGTGTTGGATTTTGTAAGCACGCAAACCAAGATCCTTCCGAAAAATCTTCCATAAAGTGGATGGACACAGATCCAATTCCTGTGCTCGATGGCGGATGGACTCATTCGGGTCTTCCTCAATGCTACGCTCTACAGCAGCAATAGCTTCTTCTGTACGCAACGTACAGCGTCTCTGGGGATGCGAGTTATCAATAAGAGTAAACGTGGTGCGAAAACGTTCCATGGTTAATCGAATTAACTGCTCTGATGGACGATTTTGTCGACGATAAAATGGACGTGTGCGCGATACGTTTTCCGCACAGAACCATTATTTTCGAAATAAAATTGCACTATTTGCAAGCGTTGTTCAGGCGTGAGTCTATTCATGATGAATTGCCAAACCAAACTGAAAATAAATCACTTGACAGCTGTTAAATCGGTCGCCATCTTGAAAAGTAATGCCAACTTAAAGTTCTATACCTCTATAAAAAATACCCTTTATTATATCTGAACACTCAAAATATTGTACTCAAATAATCGAATATTGGCTCAATAAAAGTGCATGTCTGAACATAGTATTAGAAGAGGAATTTGCGGCTTATGATATCACACTTGAAATCGTGGTATAAGTACACGCCTCACTTGTAGAAATCATGAATTTTTTAAAGGATTGATTTGTGAATTGTGTAGATTAATTGTTTCAATTTCACTATCAGCAACAGATAACTTTTAACTACACCTTATATTTTATATATAAATACTTAAACCTTTCAAATGTAAAACCTTTGTGTACGTAAATACATACTCAGACATACAGAAACTGTTCTTTACCTCAAACGGAAGTGGAATATGTATACAATTTTAAAAAGTTTACAGAATCAAAATATTTTATTCATTAATATTTTAACATTTTAAATCGAATGAAAAAAGTTTCTTTATTTTTAATAAATTTTGTTTTATTCATTCATGAAAAATAAAATTCATAAAAATTCAAATTGAAGTGTATTAATGAATCCAGATCCAGTGTAGTTGGTTGGTTTGAACACAAAGAATGAAGTCATATTTTATATATCCGCTTACAGTTTAAATCTATTTTTATAATCCATAAAATTTAAAAAAAAAAAATATTTTTTTAAATAAAAGCTCTTTTATCTCGAAACAAGACTAGGAAATGTAAACCAGTAAACAAAAAAATAAAAACAAACAAAAAAAGTACTTAAACTAACAACAACTTCTTGGTAGCCAACCAACCAACCCATTGACTGACTGTAAATCTTAAGAAATAATGTTTATTTGAATAAAAGTCTGTGTAATCTTGTTAAAATGGAAATTGGTTAGAAAACGAACAAAAAAAAAACGTAAAATTTTATAAAATAGTCGTGTAGTCTTGTTAAGGTCAAGTTGAAATACACAAATTGGTTACCCAGTTGGTGTCTGAAATCCATAAAACAAATTCTCAATGTTTATCATCGTAATTATACAATTGCGAACAGAATGAAAGCGACCTGACTTTTAAAAGTATTCGAATTAACAAAGGTGTCATGTATAGACAAGGTGATAATAAATAAAATCGTAGATTAATTCTTATCAGAATTAAATCATGGAAAACCTGTAGAATAATATTTTTTTAATCCACATGGAAGAATTGCCGTATTTGTTGAATTATATAACAGATGATGGGTATATAAGAGCCTTTTTTTATGATGGCATTGTGTTTGGAGCTATGAAAATATGTCATGTGAAGAAGGAAAGACATAACAGTGTTTATGGACACTAGGCTTGTATATTTTTATACCATAAGTAACAGGAAAGATCTCTGCAGGAATTGACTTCCACATACGAATAGTCCGACTAAAAAATTTATTTTTTTCTGTAACGCAATGTGCGATCCACTGGCCAATCGACCACATACGGATGTGTTGGACGATAAAGACGTAGGAATATATGATTTTCGGGAAAAAGTTCCCTTATTTCGTTCGAACAAAATCCTTTTATAGTAGCCATAGAACAGTGAAACACAAACCGCAATGCAACGATACGCTAACAATGGAGTTGGATACACTACCGTCATTAACGAGCTACTACGGCCTCTCCTGTACACGGTCAAGAAACCGCAAAATAGACGTTGAGGCACCGACCCATACATGAGAGTTGTATTCCATTCTCGGTCGGTTATAAATGGTATAAATAGAGAGATCAGATGATAAGATCTTAAGAAGGAACTGAAAAATGTGTCGGTTCCAGCCAACATTACACTGAATTTTCATGCTCAGAATGTCAGGAGCTTCTGACTCCTTAATATTTACACCACCCATAGATTAAGGTGATGCAATATTATGCATAATAGACGATGGCCCTATAGAAGCCTTCTTGCATGAAAAATTTTTTTAAGCCTAAAATTGCAGTATTTCCTTAAATACATATGCCAATTTAATAGATTTTTTGATTTTTAACCCTAAAACTTGCGTTTAAATTTTTTCCAGCATAATTGCTCTGTCTAGTCGAAAATATTTTAAAATACGTACCTCCACCTACACATGAAATGATATTTTTCCTTTGGCTACTATTTACAATTTCTTTTAAGGTGGCCAGTTCGAAATTTATCTAAGGAAAAATGGTAATGATAGAAGAATATTTGACTACTACATATTATCCACTAAATTGGTCTTAAAATCATTACTATTTTCTAACGATTATGAACCGACAAGAAGGCCCTAATTTTTATTTGGATTACATTTTAACGCCAGACCTAACCATCAGGAAGATTTCGGATTAAAACCAACCTCATCTGACACCAAATATTTAGAAATACCTGCGGGTCACGTTCTCTTAAAAGCATTTATTTTTAATAACAATTACAATTATTAACGTCTTATATGAATTAAAGCGACGGCGTGAACGTGTTAAATAAGTTTCTCATGAAAAGTTTCTCAAAAATCTGTCATTCGGAGTCGACACAACATGGGTGAAGCGAGAAGCTGGGCTGTGATCCTGGCTAAAGGGTTGTAAAAACCAATTAACTCTACTCTAAATGAAATCACTGGACTCTATGTTTTTGGAAAAAGATTCTTGCAATGACACTGAGTAATAAAAGTAATACCATATCGCCCAACTCGTTAAAAGCCGTTTTGTTAGATCGATGTTCCTATGTAAGACCTCAGGTTCAAAACATGACATCCCTAGGTCATAGTATTAGAGTTGGAAGGCGATAAGAAGTTATCGACTGTTCCCTAATCTTCAAATGGACAGTGCTCGGTAAGTACAACCATATGTCTGCGTAAAGGCTTTCTACTGTGGCCTACAAGTGAACTAGAGCCATATGTATCCCAGTTTCATGCTTCTACTTTTATAAATTCGAACTCCAGATGAAAATTTTGTATTATTCGCGTTATTAGTCGAGCAGTTTAATTATTAAACTGTCTAACATCTCTAACATTTGAATAAATATTACCCAATACCTTATCCTATACATGTCCGAATTACCTATGGTCACCTTAATTTATTGAAATTATTCCATTTACACAAAATATGCACAGATTTTGTTTTTTTTTTTTCTTTTTTACCACAAACAATATGTGAATGTGTGTAAGCCGCACTTGTAATGTTTTTGTAACAGTATATCTTTTTTACGAGTGTGGGAGGGGGGTGTGGTCTGTGTTTAATTTCTGTTCTTATTTTATGAAATTTTTTTTATTTATTTTTTTGCTTTTTTATTCATGTTGTACATATGTACATATGTAAGTACGTACACATACTTACATTAAATTAACAAAAATGAGAAGGCCAAAACCAAACCCACACCATTTTTTTCGGCCCTGAAAACGGTTATTGACACTGCAAATCATTGAAACGGAAAATTCATGAATTGAAATACAGAAAAAAAAGCATTGGAAAAGAAAAATTCTTTGTGTCGATTTACAAATTGAATATTTTGCGAAAATAAAATTTTTTGATAAAACTGAAGAAGAAAAAATGACTCAAACAGGACTCAAAGATAAAAAAAATATGAAAATATCATGAAAAATGAAGTGCAATAACCTTTGCAAAAATGACTTTTATTAATTTTTATTCAAATTTCTAATGAAGATATTCAAGACACTTAGAGATGCCAGGTTTTTCAAATTTGAAATTTTCTTTTAAAATGCAAATAAAAAAAAACTCACATTTTGAATGGGAATTTATTATGAATGATACATCATATCTGGCATGATATAAAAATTATGTTATGGATTTGAAATTTGCCAGTCTAGCCATTTCCGAAAATAGATTGTTTGACTACATATGTACATGCATACATACATAAATGGCCATTACAACCCTTCAGTCAGGGTTACGGCCTAGTTTCTCACCTCACTCATGTTGTGTGCCTTAATTTTATACTTGAGTAGCGGGACCTACAGTTTAACGTCGACTCCGAACGACAGATTTTGAGAAACTTTTTCGTGACAGGTTTATTTACTCTCAGCGTTTTTGCCAGAAATCTGCTGAGATGAAGTCGCTTAAGAAATATTTTTGTTTGTTTATATTTCGTTTTAATGTCTCGCCTGGGGCTCAAACCCGGGCTTTCCGTCTAATAAGCGAACACACATCCTACTAGACTACGGCGACTACTATTGATTGTTTGACTACTGAATCTTATAGGGCTAGGAAAACCGAAAAGGAATTGTGAAAAAGTCATTTAATCTAAAAAAAAATTGATTGTTTTGTGCGCATTGAGTTCAGGAGCTGTAATTGGGACATGACACAGTAAGAATTGCTATCACCAACTCGGATCGATTAGCCCGTATGAAAATCGGCATTTTTTGGGCAGTAATTGAAGATTTTGAAGTAGACGGAATGCGGTTTTAAGAAGACTTGACGCACGGTTTTGATGCTATTTCAAGAGAAGTTTCCAGAAAGATAAATTTCACGTTTCAAAAATAGGCCGTGTGTGCCTACCCCAATAATCCTCTATCGTTAGATTAGCCCAAAATGTGCAAAATGCATTTAAAAATTATCTCATAAAAGATCGATTGCTGCCACGAATCCAGAAGTGTTCCATAGGCGCAACATATTAAAAGATTAGGAAGATTGCCAATCGAGCGAAAACCTAATCGCGCAAGTGTGTCAGTCTCGTTTCGTTCTCTAACGAGAACAAGAGGTGTCCAAAGACATACATACATACATACATAATTGGACATTATAACCTTTCAATCAGGATTACGGCCTAGCTTCTTAAACCACTCATGTTGTGTGCCTTAATTTTATACTTGAATGGCGGGACCTACAGTTTAACGTCGACTCCGAACGATAGATTTTTGAGAAACTTTTTCATGACAGGTTTATTTACTCTCAGAGTTTTTGCCAGAAATCTGCTGAGAGGAAGTCGCGGAAAAAATATGTTTTTTTTTCATATTTCGTTTTGATGTCTGGCCGTGGGCTCGAACCCGGGCTTTAAGTCTAATAAGCGAACACACTACCTACTAGACTACGGTGTCCAAAGACCCCTATGGAGTTTTACAATCATGCGCTACTCACAACTTACACCAGACCGTTTCTATCACACTCAGTGAAGCCCAACTGTCAACGAAAATCATATAAGGATCTGCATTAAAAGAATCAAGGTCAGCCACGACTCTAAACCCTTCAAATCTCCGTCTAAAAAACGTTGTAGTCAGCATCCAGTTTATAATGATCCAGATCGAAATCTGCTTAAAAGATCGCAGCAACATTGTCGTAGTAGGTAGTGCATTGGCTTATTAGACGAGAGCTCGTGGTTCAACTCCCGTCGCAAATGCCTCATATTTCTTTGGTGACTTCCTATCAGCAGTCTTCTGGCAAAAACTGAGAGCAAATAAAACTGCCATGAAAAGTTTTTCCAAAATCTGTGGAACGGAATGGACATTAAACACTTATGGATAAAATTAACACACACAACATGAATAGTGTTAGAAATGGGTGTGAGTTCAAGAATTCGCTGTCGAAGATCAATAAAAGAAAACGATCAAAGGACCTCACATTCCTTTTAAAAATAAATAAAATTAGTTTTTTCTTGCTAGAAATAAATGGTAAAAATTTACCTTTCTTTGGAAGTTCAGAAATATGCAAAAAAAAAAAATTTCAAAGAAAAATACTTTAAAACAACATTTGGAAACACTAAAAGAAAAAAGAAACAGACACAAAGAAAATTTCAATAAAAAAAAAAGTTGGTTGTTGCCAAGTTATTATGGCACGTGCTCCATTCGACTCAATTAAATTATTTTTATAGACAGCAATTCATCTTCATTTTTATTCATCATCATCATCATCATCGTCGTCGTCATCTTCTACTTCTGTGGAACACATAACCTTGTAAAGTACACCAAGATGTTGTTGAGGGAATTACAAAGAAAAACACGAGAGAGAGACAAACAATAAAAAGTAGAGGAGGACAAAATCTATCCTTAAATAAAGTGAAACGGATGGAGAAGAAAGTGTCGAATAAGTCGCCTACTAAATGGCATGAAAGAACATTAAAAAGACAAAACAGGACACCCAGAACATTTTATTGTGCAAGTAAAGTCATTCATTTACTCATTCATATTCAGTTAAACTGTAGGGATTTATTGTAATTTTAAAAATGTTTAAATGATAAAGAAAAAAAAAGTCATTTGCAATTTAAAAATTTTGACTAGAAACAAGGAAAAACTGAAAATGTTTAACCCTAACCATACCACTTGTCTCATACAAAACTATAAAAAAATTTAAAAAAATACAAAAAGTTTCACAAATTTTATGATAAAATTATAAGAAAAAAACCAACACGAATGAATCTCTTAAAAATTCTTAGTACATTTAGGGTTAAAAGTCTTTCCATACACTTTCACAGCTCTTGTAAAATGTTATTGTTACTGTGTAGTTTGTTCTGGCCAAAAAAAACACATTGTAATCACCCTTTAGCTGGAAATCCTCGTTCCTTTTACTGTCGATTTTTTTTTTTTTTACTTTCAAGTACAAGGACTGCTTCGGCGACTTCCTCTCAGCAGATTTCTGGCAAAAACTCTGAGAGTAAATAAACCTGCCATGAAAAAGTTTCTCAAAAATCTATCGTTCGGAGTCGACGTTAAACTGTAGGTCCCGCCACTCAAGTATAAAATTAAGGCATACAACATGAGTGGTGTAAGAAGCTAGGCCGTAATCCTGACTGAAGGGTTGTAATGGCCAATTATGTATTTATGTATGCATACATATATCTCTTTTAGTGCTTTCAATAAAAAACGATCACAGTGTGTCATTTTTGTAGAGCTTTAATAGAACAAAAGTAAAAATGCTCACAACAATTTCTTTTTTTTTCAATGAAATTGAATTGTTTTTTATTTTATTTTAAAAGTATTTTTTTTTTTAATTTAAAAGTACCAACAATAATTATTAAATTATTTACAGCACTTAATTATTTTCCTAAATTGCACTCCAGCTTAACCAAGCGTTAACAGTTAAAGTATAGTTTATGAATGCACGTTTATAAACTTTCAAGGTGCCATTTACACACAACTACCAACAACTACGAACAACCAACAATAGCAACAACGGCTCATCAAAATACTCGTATGTATAAAAAGTACCTTATTTCCCGCAATTTAGTACCATTTAGAAAAACCACCTCTCTCTCTTGAAATTTCTCTTGAACCCCCACTCTTCTTCATTTGCTGCTGTTGCTGTTGCTGATGCTGATGCTTTTTAAGCCTTATTTACATGCATGCATGTACGTACATGCAGATTCTAAATATTAAAACACTTTAAATTTACAAACAAACAATGGAAATGAAAGAAAAGAAACTAAACTACTCACTGTATACATACATATGTACATACATATAAGCAACAAAAACAACCTTCATTTAAAAATAAAAATAGAAAAAACATCATTTTTTTATACGCGTGATTTTAACCTTCTCCTTTCCTGACAATTTCTTTACACATACATACGTACGTACGTGTATTTGTAATTTGCATTAAAATTTACAATTCATGTCTCGTGCCTTTTTTACGAGAAGAGAGAAAAAACGAAAGGCTTTACCGTAAGCAGGCAGAACAGCAGCAAAGAGAAAAAAAATTAAAAAAGAAATCTCAGCCTCCTTAAATTCAACAAAAGCATGGCACGATTGCCAACTTGTATAACTACATGCATGTGTGTGTGTAAATAACTTTATAGGTTTCTAGAGAGAAGGGTTCAAATTAGGGGATGCTTTTTTTTAACACCAACCTGCTTCTCTTATCTCCCCAACTTTCTCCCTCCCTCTCTCTACGTTATTGTTTTTCATTTTATTCGCCTAGAATATTTGAACATGTTTATTGCATGTCTACAGTGAAATTGCTTTCTCCCTCTCTTACAACAAACACTTGCATGCAAAAAAAAACAAAATTAAACAACATTCTCGTGGTACAAATTTGTGTAAATGTGTGTGTGTGTGTGTGTGCACTAGCTACTCATTATAAATTTTATTCGACATTCTTTCATTCTATGTATATGTATTATGCTTGCTTATATTGTTGTTGTTTGTTGTAGTAATTGTTGGGTTGCCATACTGGCGTCCAATGTTTTGTAAATTGTAGACATTTGTGCTTGCTTGCATTGCTGTTTTAACATGCAAACAGTCGAGGCAAAAATTAAAACACTGAGCATTAAATTTTACGTTTTTTTAGCCTTCTCTCTTTCTTTAAAAATAATGCAATATTTTCTTTTTTAAAAATATTACCCTCAATAAGTGCAAAAATGTTGCACTTTTTGCCTCCTAAAATATTTACAACGTGAAAATCTGCCCTTTCGGTGAATATAACATTTAACAAAAATGAACGTCTTACTCAGGCACAGTAAGATTTTCTCCACATTAGCGCTGTGGAAACTCTCCTTCTGGTAAGCTTATCTACAGTATGACCTGGGCAAAGCATGGCACTTTTTGCTTTGCTTAACTAATTCAGCTTGTCCGGATCATCTCGATTTAACCTCATAAGAGCTACGTGTTCGGATGGCAGTCTGATTGTAAGATAGAATTGTTATCTCTCGTTCTCTGTACTCCCTGAAAAAACCCCGTGAGTTCCTCAGTGGTTTCGAAAACTCCGTTTTGGGGCCGAACACCCATGCTTCTGTTCCACTACACGTTTTTGACTCATCGGTAAACCACACGTTGCTGCTTTTCTCAAACGCATATCCAAATTGCTCCATTCATTTGTATTATTCAGCCTCGTTGCAAAGCATTTCCCATTATTATAGAATTTGCAGAGTCAGGCCAGAGTCTGATATTAAATACGGCAACTGTCAGTCACTCGATTTGTCAGGCCACGATGTCTTCTAATGAATATCGTGTTAGACCTGTGTCCTCTACTATTCTAACCATAGCCTCCACCCATTACTTTCGCCTTCACTATTATATGAACCGGTCACGACATCTAACGCCACGGTCGGGTTCTCATTGTCACGGATTAACTCATGTCACTCTCTGCATCTTATCCAACTTCACCAGAGAAGTTTTCAAATTCATTTCAGATTTAATTAACTTTTCTAAATGCAAACTTATTGAACACTCTGTACTTATACATGCTGATGAACCAACCTTAAGTGACATTTCCTTTATTTTAATTAAATGAACGTTTATTTTTAGCCCTCACTGTCTGCTACAGTGCTATAAAACAATATGCAATTTTAACACTGCTTAGGGGTTACGTTTACTGTTCATTCTCTTTCCTTTTATTATTCGATTGTTTTATTGTTGTTGCTGTTGTTTAATTTCAAAATCATTGTTTTATTTACCTTTTCTTTTCTCTTCTTTTTTTCAATCTTTTTATTTTACAGTACATACTGTTGACATGGTGGATTTCTCTAGGATAATAGATACACTTGCTCCCCTTCTCCGTCTTTTTTAAGTGAAAAAGAGAGATAAACGTGCTCAATGTGTATGAAGAGAAATGTCGCGCCATCTATTGTACCTGCGTGTTAAGCCATACCTGAAGAGAGTGATAGAGAGAGGAAGAGAGAGAAATTAAGAATAATAACAGTGAACTGTATAAAAATTGTAATTAATGAAAGGGAAGTGAGTATTTTAACACGGCACTCATATGTGTTACTGTGAGTGTGTAAGTGCTTAATTTAACAGACATGATTGCAATGTTTAAGGGCAAACACCGTTAGAAAGTGAGAATAATGATGTTGTTCTTCATGTTTCAATAGATGTAAGGAGTGCTGTAAGGGATTTAACTTTGAAAATTGAAGGGTTGCCAAGTAGAGCAAAATTGCGATCAATTCACATAAATAAAATGTTGTTTATGTTGTTATAAGCCAAATAATTATTTACACAGACCTTCGTTAGTTATGCTTAATCTGCATTTGGTATTCAACGTAGTTATCGACGGCATCATATCGAAAGTCACATCAACGTCTAGGAGCCATAAACTGGAGTTTAAAAAGCCGATTTGGTTTTTGTTTCTATTAGACAATCAATTTTAAATTTTTCAGTCCAGATTTAGAACAAAGTGCGTTCTCCAGACGTCGAAGTTGAGAAAATTTAGATGGATGTTGAGCATTTATTTATTTCTCCTTTCAGAAGGCTTCTATTGTATCCAAAAGATAAAGTGGATAGCTGCCTCAGTCCTTATCCTAAACGAGAAGAATTAATTAATTAATCCAGTTCCAAAATTTGACCATTGATGTATCATAATACTGTGCACTTGGGAAGGACAAAAATGGGCAGATTACGTTGCGTTGTAAAGTCTATGAATCTGAGGTCTTGAATCATGCAAGTAAGGATGTCAAGGCAATGCAGGCATTCTCGCTGAAACTCTTTTGACCAGCGATAATCACTATTCACTCTTTTTGGTTGACAACCGGTCAAATATCAATTAAAATGAAATTTCTGGGATATAAATCCGTATAGATTGGTCACACTCTGCGCAAACCTGATAGCAATATTGCAAGAGTAGTCTAGTAGTAATGTATTGGCTTATTAGGCGAGGGCCCATAGTTCAAATCCCAACTCAAAGGTCGCGAACAACAAAATATGAAAAAAAAATATTTCTTTCGGCGACTTCCTCTCAGCAGTTTTCTGGCAAAATATCTAATAAAAAATATAATTACCTCAATTGTTTCAAATCTGTCGTTCGGTGTCGATGTTAAACTATGCGTACCGCTACTCATGGTTAAAATTGAAAGAAGGTCGGTTCTAATCCTGACTATAGGGTTGTAATGACAGGACATCAAATTAATATTTAAGAAAATTTTAATGTGTTTCTATTATTTCTTTCACGACTGTATTTTCACTTTGATTATTAAAACATTTTCTTTTACAGGAACCACCTGTGTATCCTTACCACAATTAGTAGTGAATGGATACTGTTTTAAGCAACGCTGTTCTTTTCAAAAATGTCAACATTAATATGGAGGTAAGTTTACAGTTGATTTTCTCTCTAAACAGCTGTGTATGTTATTGTTTTGAATCTTTTCTCTCTCTCACTCACTCTATTTACTAGCTTATTTCTTATGCGTAAATTGTCATATTTTGACAGTTATTTTTCATTACAAATCATTCTCTTCAAACTACTCCATATTATTTGTAACGGTACATAAAGATAAAAAACAACATTCTGTTTATTGAAAATAGAAAAATAAATTGAAATATTGAACAAATAAAAGTAAAAATAATAAAAAATTAATTCACAAGACGTTTAATTAAGTGAAAAACAACAACTTTTATCAGTTATTTGTGAAATAATAACAAAACCATAGGCAAACTTACAACAGTTGTAATACCGTGGAAAAAAATCAATATTTTCACAGTTTCTCTTGCCTTAGCAGTAAAAGTAGCAGCGGTGGTGGTTGTGGTATCGGTGTTGTTGGTAGTGGTAGTAGTGATATTATTTTTAACAAACATTAATTACAAGAGCAAGGCTCTGAGAGAGATTATGGACTACCAGAAGAGAGACTCAAAAAGAGAGTGTATTCGTATAAATTTGAATATTAATCTGCAGTATTTGTTGTTATTTGTTGCGTGTGCTATATAGCAAGTGTTGGTAAATGTTTGTTATTATGTACTATAAATGCATATGCAAATTTCTCTCATACAAACATGTTTTGTTTATGCAGAATGTACGAGTATTCAACTTTAAATGAATTTTAAAAAATTGTAAAAAGTAACGAAAAAAATTTTATTAATTTGGTTAAACAAAGAAGCAGAAAAAAAGGAGAAACAATTTTAGTTATTTAACATTGCTTAAACATACTATTCAAAATAATTCATGCATTAAGTTTTTAAACTAAAATATTTGTAGTTAGTAACACTAAACAAAAATTATTATAAGTGGGCTGTCTTGAAAGTTAATGTAGAATATTAAGTTTTATAAAAAGAAAACATTTTTAATGTCGTTATCACTCAAGAAATAAATTATTATTGTCATATAGGGATGCCATACTACTATTGTATTGCAGTTGAATTCAAAAGCGTAGTCTTACGCTTGCAAGATACTCGCGAGTTTCGCCATGAGCCTTAGATCGTTCGTCGCACTACTACTGCAGTACCTTTGCAGGCTGAACTAATGGTTATAAAAATTGCCGCTATGTAAATTCGATATCAGAATGTACCGCATGGCGGAGTAAATAGAAGATTGCCGTGAAAAGTTTCTCAAAAAATCTTTCGTTCAGAGTCGACTTTAAACTGTAGGTCCCACTATTCATGTATAAAATTAACTCACACAACATAAGTGTTGTGAGAAGCTAGGTTGTAATCCTGATTGATGGGCTGTAATGACCAATTATGTATATATCTAACCCACCAGAATATGTACACCATATGTGAGATTGTCCAAGAATGTTGACATCGAAGGTAGCAACAATGCCGATACACTTGGACATGTTAGCACAATGGAAAATTCAAGTGAATTCCTACATGAGAGGCAAACAAATGGTCTTACAAAAACTTGGCACTAGACCTAGTCGATCAGAATTTGTATAAAACGTATTAAGATTCCATATTAGGAAACTCATAGCAGTTATAACGGGACTCTGACCTCTGACTGGAAATATGTCTTAACGATTTCCACAGAAACTGCAATGACGAAAAAGAGGAAGTGATAACAGAACATTTCTGTCATTGTCCGGTGCTTGGGAACCTACACAGAAAAAAATATATAACTGATTCAATTCAAAAAATCATTGAATCAAATACAAAATTGTCTAAAATCGGACCTACAACGAAAATTGTATATTCAGCGAACAAATTCGTAAAAAATTATTTGAAAAGAAAAAGCATTTTTTCTCAATTAAATAATTATGTTATTAGCCAAGAAGGTTAATCAAAATTCATTTCCAATTTCATATAAATTTTTTAACTAAAACAAAAATAACTTTTATTAAATTTTACAACAATTTTCAAACAAATTTTTTGTTTGAATCAATAAGCAATTTGTTTGAAATTTTTATTACAATTTCAAACAAATGTATTCACTAAAACAAACATAACATTTATTATGTTTTAGACTAATTATCAAACTATTTATTGTTTGAACCAATAAATAGTTTGTTTAAGAAGTGCCCCGGTTTTAAATAAATCCAAAAAAATAATATAAAAAAAATAAAATAATATTTTAAATTTTATAAAAATTGATAATTTATTAAAATTTTTTTATTTTTAAAATAAATAATAATAATGGAATAACTTTTAATAAATATTCAAAATTGGGTTTTTAATATATGTACATAATTTAAAAAAAAAGAAATTTTATATTACTAAAAACTCTTAAAATTTTATTTTAGATTTAAAATTTCATGTTTAATGGTTGATACTTTTGAATACTTCTTTGCAGTAGGTAAATCGTAAAAAAATGATTGTATAAAATTATAAAAAACTTCGGATTCATCCGGATACTGAAGATTAAATAAAAAAAATATTTTAAATAATGCATCAAGAGCATTTAAAAATGTCAAAATTGGATATTTAATGTTATCTACAAAAACAAAAATAGATGTAATAGAGCATATTTCACATATAATTAATAATCTTGGTTGTATATTTCGGCATTGTTGCTTCAACAATTTTACTTTAACTTCTAATTCCTCAGAAGAATTTGCTATTATTGCGAATCCTTCTTGGGAATCAGCAATTGAATATTTCTTTCGAATTTTTGAGCCAGTAGACTCCGTAGAAACTTTTAGTTGTGGTGGGAAGAGATTGTGTAAAAACCAGAATATCATAAATGTTTTAGACTCTGTAACAAAAGTATTTTATTAAAATAAATTTTACCATTTAAATTAGAGTTTTTACCTTCATTTCTGGACTCAATTGCAGCAAGCATTTTAGAAATATACGCGGAAGAAATTTTAGTTTTTAAAACGCCCAAAATTTGTTCGCAAAATTGAGGCCATCGGAAATTTTAGGGAGAAATCTATATCAATCTAAAAGAAAAAGTAGAATTACAACACATAAGCTATATATATATATATATTGGTATGTTAGAAATTTACCAAATGAAAACCTGATGGTTTTATGTAGTCAGGCCATAACTTAAAAATTTCTGCCGTTGTCTGAGATTCCGATATTTGTTTGAACCGAAATGGCGCACATTTGCGCCAATAAAGATCAAATTCCTCAGCTGATATTTGCTCACTTTGAAGGTATTGTAGATCCAAGCTGCAATTTTCTTCTGACTCTGAAATAACAACAATTATTAAATATAAGTAATAATAATATAATCATTATATTTACCTTCAAAAGTACTTATATCAGGTTTACTTTCACATTTTTTTAAAACATCTTTTGAAAGCCTTTTCAAATTAGCCAGTTTATTGTAAATTTTTCCTCTTTTTCCGCTTCTATAAAAATCCTGTGGATTGAAAATGAAAATATTAAAAATGTGAAAAAAATGCTTTTAGAATTTATGCTTACCAGTTCCTCTGAGGGAAATATTAAACATATTTCTTTTTCCATCTCAGAACAGTCAGATAAACTGCATACAACACCTTTTGCCTCAATGTATTTGACAATAGTATTTATAAGCAAGTTGCGTTGTTCTTCGTGAAGCGTTTCATTTTTTTGGTAGAAATCCAGTATTTCCCGTCCATTGTGGGTACACTTAAGTATTTCCATAATAGACATTTTTGTTGTAACCTGCTTATATTGGGAGTTGTAAGTTTCACTTTTATTTGTTGATTTCTTCCATTCATCCAAGTTATACTCAAATTTCACCATTTCACCAAAAATATTTTTTTATAACACTAACCGCACCAACTTCTTAACACAGAATAAAATTAAAAGCTTAACAACGTTTTTGGCAAGTTCTTTTCTTTTCTCAATACACACAATTTTTTTACCGTTAGATTTCTTTCTGCAATTCATTGCAAAAAAAGAAGTTAGTCACAATCTACGATGCACGCGACAAACCTTAAAAGAATACTTTTTACAAACATTAAAAGCATGCATTTATATATTCTTGAATAAGTCGCACTTCGCTTACAGCTATAATTGTAAACACACATAGGCGTCCGCAACAAATAAAAATACACAACCTTCTTTACTGAGAGAATCTCTGGCGTATATAAAAAAGCAATGAGAGCATTATGTGTATGTATTTCAAAACCCACCCTTATTACTTGCATACAAGTGTATGACAGCGTGCAACTGATCATTCGTTATACTTTTAATATTTGTGCTCTCTTCCTAAATCGTGAATACAGTGTGCAATGTACACATTCATTCATTGATTAATGTATATAATTTAACTTATTTTCTGAAATAAGTATTATTACCTTTTTAACTTTAATTATTTGAAACTTTCGACAAAAATACTAATTCTAACTTTAATATAATAATATTTTACCGCATGAAAGCATTAGATTTATTAAAATACATACATATGTATATACATTAGTTGTATGAATACATTTATCACACACTTTTCCTTGATTTCTTTTCTTATGTTTTTTTTACATGATTATGGTGCGGTGTTGTGTACTATAAAATATATTTAAAAAAAAACGCAAAAAGTAAAGCGCGTTCATTATTTCATAGGAAGAAGTATTAAATTGAATGAACTAAAAAGCGTTTATTATAATTTTTTAAGTTGTCATTAGTGTTTGGACAAACATGAAACCCAAACAAAAATAATATTTGAAACAATAAAAAATATTTGTTAAAAACAAAATTAATTTCAAACATGCGATTGTTTGACTCTTTTTTGGCGATAATTTTTTCTGTGTAAGAAGAATTCTGGGGCACCAAGAATTTAATGATAAAACATGTCAGTAGTAGTACTGCTGCCCAAGAGACAGTTTAGGAGAGAGCTGTCAGCCATTCGATTTTAAGGTCACGAAGTTACCTTTTAAATCTCGTATTAGACTTTTTCCCATTATCCTACGTACGTATCCGTACATACTTTTTGACTTGGAATCTAAAATTTCCCCTAAATTTTTTTCATGGGATTATGATATGTATGACCTTTCTTGAAATGCTCTCTATGTAAGACTTCTTTGTTCTCACATTTCAAGCTTTAACACGATGATAAATTGACGTAACTTCACAGAAGTTGAAGGGCGTCAAAGCATAAGATTTTCGTGGCCAATTGACGATACCAAAATAAAAAATTACTCTTTCTGGAAACTTGTCATGCAATAAAGCCAAAACAGTCTGAAAACCTTGCCAGACTAGCAGTTTTGGAACAACTATATAGATAACCAGATGGTTTCACTAATAATACTACCACGCAATACCCCCACCATCCACATTAAATGGTCCTTCGCTTCGTAATAAAGATTAAAATTGCAGATCTAAAGGATTAAAAGTTTTGAAACAAGGAAAATAATTAAAACATTAAAAGAAAAACGTAAATAATGAAACATACACAAATAACAACAACAAGCTTAACAATTGTGTTCCTAATTTTAATAAAAAATGTTGCACAAATTGGCAGTTATGCAGCCAGCAAACTTGCAACATTCGATGATAACGCCATAAGCAACAGCAATGAAACGCATCGTTTAACAAAACGCATGGACTTGGAATCATGTTTAGGTAAGAGACAACCATCCACAACACACAAGTAATTCAATTTAATTCGCTTATTTTGTGACTCTAACACACGCCATCGTTTTAAAAAAAAATAGGCCAATTTGATGTCCACAAAAACACGATTATACGTACGGGTGAATCGCAAGCGATTGGTGGCAAATACTTGCAAGGCATTGAACTGGAAACAATGGAAGAGTGTCAACGTCTATGCTGTGAAACGGATTCGTGTGATGTTTACATATTTGAAAGTAAAAAAGATGGCTACTGTTACCTGTTCGAATGTGGTACACCGGAAAATTTCCATTGTAAATTCACTCGTCACGCCAACTACACAAGTGCTGTTCTAACACCTATTCTAAGGCCGGTAAATGAGGTCACTACTCCCCATCCGCCTCACTTAACACAATCAGCTCTAGGTCATGGTCAAACGCATAGTTCTACAACAAATATATCCCAGCAGGAATGGGAATTATCCAATTTGAAAGTGAAACCGGATGTTAAAGACAAAACAAACGATATGAACTCAATAACTAGTAATGGAGGTGGTGCTGCCGTAACGAATAGCAAAAAGTCCCTTATGGGTTTAGCCTCTATGGAGAACTCCTTAACGCCTAAAGGTTAGTTTCTTTCTCTCTCTCTCTCTCTCTCGCTATATGTTCTATAATTTGAATATGATCTTCCTTCCAGTCAACGCATCAGTACAATGTGGCCGTTTTCAATTTGCTTGCCACTCGGGCGAATGCATTGCTGTCTATAATGCCTGTGATGGTATACCACAATGTGAGGATGGCAGCGATGAGGGCCCTGAATGTTCTGGAGCCAATAACAATTTAAATTCCAAAACTAATCAAGAGATTATAACAACCAATAAGGTCGTTGCCTTACCACCGTATTCGAATGGTTTAACTCAACAGACGCCTCAACAACAATTGCAGAGCATGCAACAGCAAACTCACAGCCAAGTACCAGCTACTGTTGGCTTGGTCAACAATCGTGAAGATCCAAATGTTTGGGAAACACGAAAAATTGTTGCTGGAACCGGCAATCAGGGTAAGTTATGTTTGTTGTAAGGTTTCGTTGTTACTTTCGGCCCACGACAGAGAGTTTAAACTCTCGAAGAAACACTGTCTCATGATATTCTGCCGTACAGAAATCCAGCTGGGATCTATTGCAGAACTCTGTTCCATAAAGAGCCCAGACACCAGTTTTATATTGGGCTTACTGAACTCCAACAGCGAGCCAGTTCTACCACTGTCAATAGATGGCCAAATACTGACTATCTTTTTAGTACCCCCATTTATACTTTCTGCGTTTCTGTTCCATCTTCCGAGTAGTCCATGGAAGGATTAGGTTCAGTCCATAACACCAACCGAGTGATAACTAAATTTGGTACCTTTGGTACTCGATCCAACTAAAGGTACCTTTGGTACTCAAGCCAACTTAAAGGCCAAAGGCACCAAATTTAGTTATCACTCGGATGGTAAGTTTGGTACTCGATCCAACTTAAAGGCCAAAGGGGTGTTATGGACTGATTCTAATACTCCAATTTTCTATCCCTAGAACACAGACTGACTCGTATTGTGTTCGGGATCATACACAATACAGACTGACTCGATCCAACTTAAAGGCTCATATGAAGCCTATTTGGCTTGTGGCTTGCACTCGACCGATCCTATCCACTCAGGGTAGACTTAACGAAAATCACGTACGGTTCTGCATCCAAAGAAGCGATGTAAGCCACTACCTCAAGAATCTTCAAAACAGGAAATATCACCACCTTGAAAATCCTGCGGCCATACTCCAGTTTATAATGAAACTCCAGCGCAAAATTCTCACAAAAGACCACACCATCATACATCCTTCCAGTGTCTAACCATAGTAGAAAAAGGTAATCCAGCCCGTATTGCGAGATCCCGTGCCTGAGATTCCTATCAGAAGTATCCTCGTCACTGTATCTATTCTCACAGGTCACACAAAACCCTGATAGCCTCTGATCCAAACTTTTGTTCTGATACATGTTACCTTCCGTTGGCATGCTTTGTTTTGGAGGAATCGTCAACAAGTACTTGATGTCTGATGCTTATTGACTCAAATCAAGTATGATGGATTACGGCATCACAAGCAAAGGAATACAATTTGTGGTAATCTGATGACATCAAGCAGCGTGTTTCTATTGATTAATAATCTTCAGCGGTCTTACTTTAGTTGTTGTGTAAACATAACAAGCAGTAGAAACACTACGTCATCTAAAAGAGAAACTACGTCATCAAAAGCATGTCGTGATCTTTAGTTTAATCATTCTGTGGCTCAATTTCTTTAAATGTTTAATTTCTTGATTCACTTAAGAAAAGTATTTTAATAGCAATTAATCACTGCTACACTAAGACACTTAAACACTAAACGAGTTTTTTAACCCAATCTATGCGATAAGGGCCGTAAAAAGTGATAAGAACTCATTAGACCCGTATGACTTTAATTGATTAAGTGAATATCACGTCTGAGTGCATGTATGCATGTATTTCTGAGTATGATTACAAGTGTGGATTTCAATCTTGACAATCGATCACTCCTTCCTTTGTTGGTTTCTTGATTATCAGCTTTAGTTTAAGTTGCTATACATGCATATGAAGCTGCATGAATTGCTGCATTATCTTGATCATTAAACTGTTTCAACTGTTTACACAGCAATGAGGAAAATTATCAATTGAATTTAGAAATGCTAGTTTTCTGTTTTTTTTTTTCATTTTCTTTACAAAAACCAAATCATGATAATGTTTGTCTAAGTACCAGCGGCGGTATCTGTGCAAAAGTAATAAAAGGAACTGAACTCAACCGAAATAACAACAACAATTTGCGACACGCAATGTAATTGTAACCCTGCTTGAGGCAATTGAAAGGAAGCATTAAATTCATTCATTCATTTACTCAGTTCAGTCATTCATTCATTCACTCACTTGCAGCAGCATTTAATGTGTAACTGAGTGTCTGCGCTGCCTGCCTATACGCGTGCGTTAATTTCTCGTACATGACTGGGGCTGGTGATTATGCGCATAAATTGCATTCAGTTTTTCAGCTTTTTGTTAAATTGCGAATCACTTTTTCATTCGTTCATTCATTCCTTCATACACTCTCTGCAATTCCTATTCATAGACAACCAGCCTGTAACTGGTATTTTTGTGTGTTGTAATCTGTTGTTGTGAGAATGGTGGGAAAAACGAATTAAATTGTTTTTTTTTCTTTCTTTTAAATGTTCAAAATATTATTTTGAAATGTTATTGTTGTTGTTGTTGTACTTTGCAAGTTACTGCAAAGTGCATGGGAAAAAAGTCTGCAAAAGTTACTGGGAAGGATGATAAGTAGGAGGCGTAGATTAAAGGCTTTTATAAAATTAAACCATATTTCCTGCAGCTTTCATTGCACTTTGTTGTACATAGATACCGTAATACTGTGACCATGCAATCCATTGTACTAACCTCAGTAATATAATAAAGTATCTTTATAATCCCATTCGTTGCCCTGAAGAAGTTTAGGATGCTGATCTATGTCAGCAAGGCCAACTCCCTGCCTAGTACCCAGCAGTTTTCTTCTGAAACACATTTACGTCGTCCAAGTGCGAAGTATGTGTTTTGATGTTTTATTCTGCTTATTACAGAATCTACATATTGGGAATGATACCAATTTTAAATAAATGCCCGTCCTAAGGGCCGGTTACAAAACTCGGACTGCTTCTACATAGACTGACGTGTAACCCAAATCTCCTCTTATTTAATTTCCCAACAAAAGCAGAGATTGCATCAAGCCTATTTAGTGTAAAAAGGATCCCCAGCATTTTTCTTTCTCCGAGTACACTTCCAAACATTCTTTCCACTCCACAGAAAGGTTTTGATCATATCCGTTGCGTGTAAGCTAGCAAACTCATCTGTCTGTTCATTAAAGTAAATTTCCACATGACCTGAAATCCAGCAGTTGATGCTCCTATTTCTGATAACTATTCCAGACAGTCCGATATTATTTTGGGGTTAGGTTAGGTTAGTGTGGTAGCCTTACACCAAAAGCTCACTTGTAGCAGCCCGTTGTGACGCCACAGGTGAACGCATTCCCTGTACTGACCAAGTTCCTCGGGCAGGAGAAGTTGATCAGCGCAAGGGCTGCACTATTTTGGTGTTAATATCTTAGTACTCGGATGGCGGTCTGATTGTACAGTATTGCTATGTCCCGTACTTGGAATTTTCTGTCCCTGTTGATTTGAGCACTTCTTTGATTGATTGATTTACGATTGGAATATATCCGTAAATTTCTGCATGGACGAGGTATGTTTCAATCCGGAACCAAACACCCCGTTCCTCTACCAGTATCTGGCTTAGATTTACCCGTTCGTCTATGAAGTCTCCAAATTTTATCATTCACTCTTATTGCCAGGCTTGTTGGCAAACATTCCCTTAAATGATATAGTTGAATTGGAGGGAGCCGTCAATCACTCGATTTATTAGATAACGATGTACCTGATAAATATGCTATTATCCTAAGCGTAGTCTGCATAGCTCTGGTCCTCACTACTATGGACAACGATCTTAAATCAGTATTTTCATCGCCACTGCAGAACAGGTTCTCATCAATCAGTCATCAATCATTGTCAATCACTCGATTTATTAGATAATGAATTGCCTGGTGCACCTCGTGTTAGACTTGTCTCCCATTATCCTAAGCATAGTCTGCATAGCTCTGATCTTCACTACTATGGACAATAAGCTTAAGTCAGTATTTTCAGCGCCACTGCAGAACAGGTTCTCATCAATCACTCGATTTATTAAATAATGAAGTCTCTGGTGAACCTCGTGTTAGATTTGTCTCCTATTATCCTAACAGAGTCTGATAACTATGGTCCTCACGGTTATGGACAACGAGCTTTAGTCAGTATTTTCAGCGCCACTGCAGAACAGGTTCTCATCAATCAGTCATCAATCACCGTCAATCACGCGATTTATTAGGTAATGAAGTCTTTGATGAGCCTCGTGTTACCACTGCAGAATAGCGTCGGTTAAAACATGCCATTGTTATCCGAATTCACCTGAGCTGTACTCTTCTTTTGTCACAGATTAGCTTGTATTCCCATAATGGAAACTATAAAATCTATGCTACATGCTGTAGTCTAGCAATTGACAACCACGAATGTTGGCATTTGCCAATGCCTGTCACCTCGATATTGAGATTAAGGACACTATACTATCCTCAGTATCAGACAAAGTATTATATTGGAATTTTAATTCGCGGCTGTGTTTATATTTCTTTCCAGTTTTATTGCTCAAAATTCGTTAGCTAAGCGGATGATTGATTTACTGCAACAGGTTCTAGTATGTTAGTGTTGCCATCTCTCTTTGCTTGGAAACAATAACATTTATGAACGAATATTGGTTTTTTTTTATTGGAATTGGCGATGAAGAATTTTGCTGATTGAACTCTATTCAAAAATCTTGATGGAAAGTTGTTCGCTTTATTCCTGATTTGAAACTGGAATGCTTCGATTTGTTGTCAAGCGCTTTGTTATGGTATCTGCTTTCCAGACACAACGAGACAGATATTCAGCAAACAACAGTTTGCTCAATAGGCTTAACAACTATTGTGTTTTTATTGCAAAATTCTATGTACGAACTTGTTTTAGGCATCCTTCTCATTTTAACTACATCGAAACGCCTTCTCAGCAATTAATTTCCAATAAGTCTATCGGCTCTTAATTACAAAATCCCAACCATTTGACTTCATTTTCCAAGAACATAAATATTTTACACACAAACTATGTATGTATGTACACATGTAGTTTGTATTCATGACAACATACTCTGTATGATAACAACGTTTTAATTTACGAGGAGCATTTCATTTATAATTTACAATTAAATTACAGATTAATTTCATTAGCGGCGGTGTTACAACACTGGTACTGATTATTTGTCGGTCGGTATAAATTGCCTTTTCCTCAGGTTCCTAATTTGTACACTCTGAAACAGAGTACATAACAACAAAAACATACATATGTAAACAAACAACAAAAGGAAAACTGGAATTCTTTGCAAAACAATGTTCATGTTCATGAGACATGAATACAATATACATACTACGATACGAGTATGTAGTGAGGTATACATACATATGTGAAGAGATAATAAGGCAGTCATAATATGGTTTTCTTTTCATTATTATGTTTCGCAACACCAACACAGGCATGTATGTGTTTTCGTACTCACACATACATACCTATATAAACACATTTAATAACAATAATTGCTTTGTATGTTAAATAATAATTTGTTGTTGTGTCACAATTTCGCCTGAGCTGTCACAATCAATTAAACATAAAGACTTTCGTCTCTCTCATCTTGTATCACTCTCTCTCTTTAACACTGTTTTTATATCCTCCGCGTAAAATTATTGTACTCATGTACACATATGTATGTATGTATGTGTTGTTTGTATTTTGTTTCAAGCATGTAATAATAATTGCAACGATGATTTCTGTTGTATAAAGGCTTTTCCTGACATAATTGTTGTTGTTGTTGATTTTTAATGAATACAAATGAGCGTATTTTCCTGAATATTCATATGTACTCAGGCATACTTGTTTATGAGCATAATAACGATTATTTTATACAAAATTTCAAGTAAGAAATAATACATTGAAGGATTGATTGTTTGAATTCATTGCTTTCGGTTCCCAGGGATCACAGGGATATGGGATATCATCAGGCTACATTCAAGGATACCACAATTTTCTGATCTATCACCAAATGTTTTGTATTTATGACTCCCAATCCTTGGCAGATAGTTTTAAGGACGTGTGTAGGTTAGGTTAGGTTAGAGGACGTGTACTTGTCAATTAAGACAAGTACAGTACCCGGAGGTCGAATTGACCCATTGTACAACGTCCTTAAAGAGGAAGGATACGAGAGGGAATAGGATATAAAGGAGAGGAGATAGGAAAGGGAGAATGGGAAGCGGAGGGGTCACAGACCCAACAAAGAAGGGAGAGCGCGACTATCCTGATGAAGCCCTAGCGCCCCTCAACCAGCCTAAGCCACTAATGAATCTGTGGAGAGCCTTGATGTCGGCTCTCGACGCAGAGTTCAAACTCTCAAGGAAGGCCCTGCCAAAGGTCCTCAGCCTCAACCTACCAAGGGCTGGGCAGTTACAGAGGAGATGTTCGATAGTCTCCAACTCCTCCTCATCGCAACATGCCCTGCAATAGTCCGGCTGGGATCTGTTCCAGATCCCCGTCAGCGACCTAATCTCGCAGTGCCCTGTGATAAACCCGACAACTAACCTTAAGCTGGCCTTATCCAAGCCCAGCAGCCTACCTGTTCTCTTACTGTCCACAGCAGGCCATAGACATCTAGAGACAAAACAACCCGATCCGTTCCCCCCACGTCTTTGCTCTTCCTCCCCGACCCATCTATTGATGAGACCGTAGAGGTGGCAGACCGGGGGGTCAGGACCAACTATTAAATCGCTCCCAGAGAGCGAACCTAACCTAGCGAGGGCATCCGCCGTCTCATTGCCCAGTATTCCGCTATGACCCGGAACCCAGCAGAGACGGATACGGTCTAGTCCAAAGGTCCTCAACGACTCCTTGCACTTGCGAACGAGCCGTGATTTGCACCAGACCGACTCAATGGCCCTAAGGGCAGCCTGACTGTCAACGAAGATCACGTAAGATTCCGAATCTGAAGCCGGGCCAAGGACGTGTGTAGCAATAGTGGAAAATGCGAAAAACACTCTGAGTTCATGGGAACCATGGGAGTATGAATGCACACCCCCCAGCTAACATAATCTTCTTATATATAAAAATGAATGTGTGTTTATTTGTTTGTGGGTTTGTTTGAAGTCTATAGACGCTAAACGGCTGAACCCATTTTCTTGAAATTTTCACAGTATCTTCCTGTATGTCTGGAAGAAGTTATAGGCTACTTTTGACGTTGAAATAGACAAATAAAATAAAGTAAATAATTCCATTATAAACTTCAGGACAACCTAATTATCGGCTCCTTACAGATTTTAAATTCTATCCTGCAAAAAGTTAAGCAGTCATAAAGTAGAGATATTTTCATCTCCAACTCCTCATCTCAACATGACTTCCCAAAGTTCGGCTGACATCGGTGCCAGAAACACGTCAGCGTTCTAACATCACAATGTAATATAAGGTGCCCAGTACTAGTCTCACTTTGAGGCTTATTGAATTCTAGGAGCGAGATAGTTCCAACAACTTCGATAGATTGCCAAAGACTGCTAACTACTTAATACATACATGCATACATATGTACGTAATTGGCCCTTACAACACTTCAGTCAGGATCACGGCCTAGCTTCTCACACCAATCATATTGTGTGCCTTAATTTTATACTTGAGTGGCGGGACATACAGTTTAACGTCGACTCCGAACAACAGATTTTGAGAAACTTTTTCATGGCAGGTTTCTTTACTTTCAGAGTTTTTGCCAGAAATCTGCTGAGAGGAAGTCGCCGAAGAAATACTTTTTTTTCATATTTCGTTTTGATGGCTGGCCTGGGGCTCGAACCCGGGCTTCACGTATAGTAAGCGAACCTACTAGACTACGGCGACTTTAATATGAAACTACGCACCACATAAGTCGAGAGGGTCAGATGGAAAATAATATTAAGAGTCATCTAAGAACAGATCCTCCTAACACCGGTAGTACTCATAGAGGGAGTCTGATGTACCTTATTCAAGATTAAACGCTTCCTATCCATTTTTAATAAGTGATCGAACAATCTTCGTGTAGATAGAAGAATGGACAAACGGAGCCCTAGCCTAACCCTTACCTATGGAGTTATGACGCTGGTCTAAAGTGTTCAAATCCGTCTTCATTCTTTCAAGAATTTTGCTTTATTGACCTTGCCTAAATTTGATGGGAAGTGTACTAATCAGCTCTCACGCGCCATTACGAAATGGGTACGAATGCGGAGAAACTAGGCTTACCTGCAGATATCTTCTATAGAGGCTGTAAATCGGTTTAGGAGGAAGGAGTATTGTCGACTTTATTTGCCAATGTCCGTCTTTAACTGGACAGGATTATCTGGCTGGTTTTCAAATTGATTCAAAGGAAGTTATGCTTTAAACATATCAAGACTAGTCAGTTCTGCGGCATCGTTTCTCGTGGTATCACAACGGGCCTCTTTGTATGCTCAGTAAGCTTTCATTTAGCATACCTACACCTTTTCCACATCCTATGTATATACCATCATACAGTCATCGCGTCACAATTCTGAATCAAAGCCCTCCTCTTCGTTTTCAAATTCTAAGCGCTTATTCTACTTCTTCCTAAGAAAAACACTGCAATTGAGGTTATGGTCGTAGTCAACATTATTCACCATCAAAATGATGTGACATGCAACAGCCGTCACTTTGAATTAAAAACTATGCCAACGTAAGCGTTAAGCCTAGACTAAAAAGAAGAACAAAAAAAAGAAGATCACAATAAAATAGTCATTAGTAATGCTGAAATAAGAACAAGAATACGAGATGAAAACACTTTTTTCGCTAAAGCCCTAGTAAATTAATGTCATTGAAGAAGATTCATGCAAATGATAGTGAAGTTTAGAACATGAAACGGAAATTTTTGAAAAACAAACAAACAAAACCTAGAGAAAGTTTTTTTGTTGTTTTTCTTTTTCTTTACTGTTGTACTGAATCCGTTACATTCTTTTCTGTTTTATTCCCTCAATAGGTATCCCAGAATCTCAGCAACAAATTAATCAAATTGTTGCCCAACAACAATTGCAACAGCAGCAACAACAACAGCAACAAAGTGACAGTTTCACTTCATACATTAACAATCGTAATCAGAATAACAACAACAACAACGTTTACAATGCTGATACTGGCTCCTCAACTTTGGAACAAAGTGGCCTGTATATGCCGCGTGTAAGTCAGGAAATAGCTGCCAATACTGGCTATACAACACAACAGCAGCAGCAACAACAACAACAACATATTTTATTGCCACCTCCTCCGCCGCCACCACCAGCTCCTTTAAATTCCAATTGGCAACAGCAGGCCATATTGAATCAACAAAAATTGCAACAGCAACAACAACAACAGCAGTTGGCAACACAATCGTTAAATGGCCAACAACAGCCAGCACTGCCTAAACTTCCCCAATCATATATGGGACAGAGTGAATCCTTACAACCGCCAACGTTGCAGCAACAACAACAGCTGCCTGATGCAACGAAAGCTTTACAACAACAGCAGCAGCAAGAACAAGATCAACAGCAATCTGTCCAAAAACTGGTGCCTTCTTTAAATCAACAGCAAACACAACAACAACAGCAGCAGCAGCCAAACGAGGTGCAATCGGTGAAGTCAGCTGTAAATGGCGAAGAAAAAGTTTCCGAAAATTCCGATGAATATGAGGATTCGGAAGAGAAATCTACAGAACCACCCAAAAAGGTAAGTGTTTTAAGGCATAGATGAATTAGTTCTTCATATTCCTGAGAAGGAACTGAACTGTTAGTTGGGAAGGAATTCTCACATCCCCTGAATTATTTATCCCTTCTAATAAAATTGAATTTCTGTACATCCAGCACAAACACAAGAAAACCAAATCAAAATCCAAGGATTTACAGAAGACACAAGAAAACCAGGACGATACAAAAGTCCACTCATCCGCGGTCAAGTCGATTAAATCGGCCGTTTCCCCCGTACACGAACAGTATGAAATAATCCATCAAAATATGGCTTTGGAATTCCGTGATCATGATGGCCAATCTGAAAGACCGGGCGGAGCTGTATTGTCCTTAACTTTGGGTCTGCTAATAACGGCAGCACTGGCCATATTAATCGGTTGCCGAATGCGTACGGTTGGCCGGCGCGCAAGACGTTTGGGCGGTAAGACGCCCTATTCACACGAAGCCGATTTTCTGGTAAACGGCATGTATTTGTAAGAATAAAACCTTTTTGGAAGTGTTTCTTTAATTGTTTTGTTTTTTATATTGGCTTTTGAATACATAAATTAAAACCCAATTAATGTTTAAAACAAAGAAAATAAAATAAAAAATGAATTTTAATATTTAATACACATACATACATACAAATAAAAAGGAAATCTCTTATTCTAAACTAATTTTAATAAAAGAAAACAAAAACAAAAAATCCAATGAAAAGTATGTTTTTTGATGTTCTTTTCTTCAATAAAAAATAACATGTAAAAGGAGAAAATTTATTAAAAAAAAAAAAATTAAATTTTGAGTAGAGAATCATAATAAAATGTTGCCCTCTCTCTCTCTATCTCTCTTTGTAAGTGTTGTCCTACGAAATGGAGTCGTTCTTAGAGTTTTCAACGCGTGACGATAATTTATTTCTTACAATAACAATAAAAAAAACTTAAACTAGTCAATAATTTTAAAAATCTATATTAAAATCTATATTTTTTGTAAATTTAAAACAAATTAAATTTAAAACAAAAACAACAACAATTATAATAAAATTGTAATGAAATATATAGTAAAATACGATGAATTATATTTAATAAATTTGTG
Source organism: Sarcophaga rosellei (assembly GCA_930367235.1). Classification (NCBI taxonomy): domain Eukaryota; kingdom Metazoa; phylum Arthropoda; class Insecta; order Diptera; family Sarcophagidae; genus Sarcophaga; species Sarcophaga rosellei. The sequence goes on from OV884019.1 coordinate 36,771,832, forward strand.
TTAAAAAAAGGAATAAGTGTTGGAAATTGTTATTTTAATTACAACTAGTATACGACAGCGAATCAATAAGTTAAGTTATGTTGCGCCCAGAAATATATTACGTATGTGTAAATGTGATCTATTGTAATGTCTTCAATCTATAAATTACAGTGAGCGCCAAAAGTGAGTAAACACCACTGAAATAATTCATTTTCTTAGGATAGCGAGAAAAGAAAAGAAATTTCCAAAAATAAAAACGTTTATTTATTATTTATAAAATATTGAAACAAAAACAAGAATTCATGATAAAGGAACTTTTTTTTATACTTAAGAAGATAAAAGAAAATTTAAAAATATAGTGGGTGTTGACTCACTTATGGCGCTCACTGTATATCCCAATAAAGTCTCCCCCAAAGCTCTTACCAATTCGTTGTCAGTAAGAATAACCTCCTGTCTGTGTAGTTGATAATCACCCTGGTCTTGCCTGCTTTGATCCAGTGATTCATATTATTCATCACAGAATCTATATTTTGGGCTTGAAGCGATCTCCATTCTGAATAAGTTCGTGTTAGTGTTCATATGTGATTCATACTTATTTTGTCATTCGTGTATATGTTGAGTTAAGGGGAGTAGAAATTAACAACATCATACGTGTTGTTAAGTATGAATATGATGAGTACTTCAAACTTTGAAGATGAGTAGAGTTTCCATAATATGATAAAAGTATGAATGCGTATAAGGAATTACGAGTCATGATTGGACTCTAGCCATTTTTTTTTCTTTTTTTGAATACTCATTGCAGATTTCTGATGTAAAACTCAAATGTAACTCCAAATCCAGTTAAATTTAAGTTTAAATTGTCTTTAGTCCATTTGCCTTCAAAAAAGTGTTCATCTTTCACCGAGGTATACCCTCATAACAGCGGTGTAATAGCTTCTCGCCTCGCAAGCTCTATCTGCTCATTGCAATGAATTCTCACATGATCTGGATTCCAGCAAATAATGACTCCATTTCCCTGTCCAAGTGTTTTCACTTGCAAGACAGTTTCACATACTATTCTCGAATCAATCTTATATGACCTGAGTGCCTGAGTCCGATGGCGGCTTGACGGTGATATAGCATTACTGTAACCTGTCCTTTGTACTTCCTATCCAATTTGAATTGAACACATCTTTGGATTGCACAGACTTTCACTTAGAAAATATCCATAAATTTTTCCTTGCTCCATTCGTACACCAGATAATGAGTGGTTTCTCTCTTAAAATAGGAGTTAGCCACCAAAATGTCCAATTTACTGTTATTAGTCTGTCTCCTTGTGAAGCATGGTGTTATCGATGTGGATAGTCATCACCTATGCTTCGTATGTTTCTGTCTTCTTTTTATTTCCTTTTTTTTTTTTTTTGGTTTAACCCACATTTCTTAAGGTAACTATAATGGATAATTTCTGGACTGCGGGTAGAGGTGGTTCACGTACATACCTTTCTAACCATAGAACGAGTGCGTTGCATAACAACTTTAATGAGAATGCTGTACTGTGGAACCCTATTGGTGGGTATACTTCTAGTCTTCCATAAACTATGACACGCAGGACTTAAAGTTCAAAATGAGTATGTAGATAATTTCAATCCAATGTATGTACATGAAAGGTTTGCGACTTACTTATCAAATAAATTAATCACTTTCTTACCTGCAATTGCAAATACATACATATTTTAAAAACAAAACAAAATCGTTTATATTTTTTATAACTTTTTATGTAGTTTTTTTTTGTATGTTTTTGTTTTTATTTCTCTTATTTAAATCTTTAAAAATTTGCTTTATCAATGTTGGGTTTCTTTTTATATTTATGAAATTTAATTTTTATTTTTTTAATTTATTTATATATTAATATATATTTTATATGTATATCAATATATATACATATATTTATCATGTAAGTAATTTATTTAATTATTATTAATTATTTATTATTAATAAATTATTATTTATTATTAATAAATCATGGTGGAAATTTAGGAATTTATAGGAAATTTTCTTAAAAAAAAAAAAATTAAACAATTTTCAGCAAATATTTAATGAAAAAAATTATTATAATAAAAAGATATCTTTATAAAAAAAAATAAAAATGATAAGAAATATAAATTGTCATTTTGAAAATAAGTCTTGAAAGAATTTTTCTTTTTTTTTGTAAGTTTTTTTTTTTGCAATTAAAAATAAAAACAAAACAAATTTACAATTAAAATACCTACTAAAAAAACGCTTCTACATAGAAATTACGAATGAAAACAGATTGCATGATGATTGTTATTGAGGAGAAGAAATTAAATAAAAATTAAATGTTTTTGTATTTGTGTTTGCTTTTGTTTTTGCGTTGATATTGATGTTTTCCTTTTAATTTCTTTTTTTTAAATCGCATTTGTTTGTTTGTTAGTTTTTTTTTTAATTACTTAAAAACTGTACATACATAAAGTACAACTAGTTAGTATAATAATGTTAGCCAGCCGTTAGCAATAATGAGAAGAATTAAAAGAGACTGGGGGAGAGGAGTGTGTGTGTAATGAAAAGCCTTCCTTCCTCTACAAAAAAAGAGTTCAAAGTATTGTATGATTTATAATTTTGTTTGTATTTGTGTAGTGGATTTGAAAATATTTATAAAAATAAACGCTATGGCTTTAGCATTAAAAAAAAATTAATGGAATTTAAATAAATTATACACAACAATAAATTAAAATTTATATTTTAAGTTTATTTTGTTTGCTTTTTTTCTATTCCTTACTTTGCAATTATTTTGCCCAGTGACACAGTTGCAAGCAATCATTTCAAATCGCTAGCTGATGTCAATATCTTAAATTTAAATTATTTGATTTTCTGTTTTTCCTTTTTTTGTTTTCTTGTTTTTGTTTACTATATAGACCGCTCTTTTATTTCTCAATAATGCCATTGTTTTATTTCTTGTGGTTTTTTTTAATATTAAGATTTAGGATAAGTTTTATTTTCTTATTTTTATTTTTGTTTTGTTTTGTTTTGCAAATTAATAAGATTTTCGGTTTTGTTGTTTTTCTCTTTTTTTTTTGTTCTTTCTTTAATTTTATTTTATTTGAATTATTATTATTAATATTATTAAATAATTATATAGTTTTGACGTAATTTATTTGCAATAATAATTCGTTTTGTTTTTTATTTTTAATTTCTCTTTCTTTTTTGTTTTTGTTTTTTTTTCTTTCATTCTATATATGTTATATAATAAATTGTTGTTGTAGCTCATTTCTATCCATAGATAAGTTTTATTATTTTTTTTTTGTTGTTATAATATTTGAGGTTCTCCTTACAACTACAACATTCGTTAAATGATGATAATGATTGAGTAAATCATGTTGCATATCTGAAATGTAGAAAGAAAAAAAGATAAACATTTCGACGGACGGACACTTAAAATTGATAAAATTACAATTAATTTTAATAAATATTTTTAAATAATTCGTTAAATTAACATATAGTACGACCACGCTTAACGCGGGGGATACGTTCCAATAAGATCCAGCGCTAAACGAGGCAACTAATAAATCAACTGTGACGCAGGAAAGATGCGTTCGTACTGTGATTGTGACTTCGGAAAATACAGTTGGAATCCTTAGTCTGGACAGACTGACAAAAGAGCGTTGAAAAAGATACATAGAATACACCGTCGCTATATAGTGCACCGCTTTTGTACTACCGCGTAATACTGACACAGCGTTAAGCGGGGTCTTACTGTATTTGTTAATTCTAATCGAAAAACCTAAATGTATTGTTAGCCTACCAAGTCGATGAGCAGTTTAGTTAAATACAAGTGATATGTTAAGGGTTAACCGTAGAATATGAAGCTAACTAACAAAAGGACTGGTAAATATAGCACTGGACGCCCTAGATTCCTTTAAGATTTTCATTGTATGCAAATGAGACTAATCCATTTAGGTTGTCTAAAGAATCTATACCCGTATAGTTCATTCAATCATAGTACATATAGTATCCAGCCTGGGATAAACCTAACGAAGTCAAGTGAGATTACTACAGATAGTGAGTAATTCGATACTTATTTACCATCAATTAAAAATACTTGTTACCATTACTATATATAAGCTATATTGACTATAATCTACAAAAATAAAGTGGATCATTCTAACGCAATTGTTTTACACTGCCCACAGGCCTAGGAAATAGAATAAACGATAATCCGGGCAGAAGGAAAAAATGGTATTTCTTACACACAGAAATCATAACCACAAGGAGAGATTAGGCATCCAAAAAGTCATCCTCGCGATCAAGCGTTTTAAAAAGCAAACACAGAAACTAAGTGCAAGGCACTATGGCTACTGCCGCAGCTGAGGGGATGCAAATGAAGAGGAGTGGGAGTATAAAACACCTCTAATGTGACTATCCTCCTCACACTGGTGGTTTCGCCTCGTAGCTTGTTGCTTAATAGCATGCGCAACGATTAGATGAAAGCCATGAAGTCTATGGCCACACATACATATGGGAATGAAAAATTTAATGGAAAGTAGTGATAGTATAAAATACCTCTAATGCCACTATTCTGTTCATGCTGGAAGATGCCCAGCAAAAATAGGGTATACTTCTATCTGATGTCCAGAAACTGGAGAGTACCCTAAGCCTTATACACCTTCGTTCAACGGAGAATAAACAGGGTCTGTATCACAATGAATCTGCACGTCTAATATAAAATTGGAAGGACTACATACCACTAACCAATAAGCGGAATTTAGACATTCGCTAAACCGGCCAGTCCATTTAGAGATATTCCATCTAGAAAGATTATTGGATCATCCATAAAAAAGAAGAAACAATTTTTAACCCATATCCGCTTATCACCCCATTTTTAAAACGGTAAGATATTGATCAGCTGTGTGGTATACCATATAGATTCCAATAAATACAAAAAAATCCATGTTTTTACGAGAAAAAAGAGTTGGGCACATATGGGTCAAACAGAAGATTTCCGTCTATGCGAATCTTAAGAACCCAACTACTGAATTTGTAAAAGAAAGATTATGACCGTAGGTCCACACATATAAATAAACTTTAGAAGATATTATAATGATGTAGCAATGGTACTACCACGATTTGTCAGGATGTACGGCATTAGCTACAGAGACCCCCAACGGGTACAAAAAAGTAACAGCTGCCCACGCAGAATTTAGCATAGCTGACGATATAATGACTATTTTAATTACGTCACAAGACCAAGAAATTCAAAACCAATTCATCTTTCTTTGAAACATTTCAAGCCGGCTATTTGTCTTACTCTACCTCCTGGCTCCTTGGCTTCAAAAATTGCATTATAGTATTTCATGCAGGTTTCACAACAACAACAAAAAAGCATTAAAACACTTGACTCACCTTTTTGTCCATAGTCTAGCGATTCTATCGTGCTCTTCACGATTTTGTAAATATTGAGTAGCAATACTACCAACCAAAGGATCGGCTAAAATTACGTAAAAATCAACATTTTCAGAAATTATGTTCTTTATTAATTAATTCTTATCTACACTTACCAGGATTACAGTCAGTCAGCAGGGAACAAATTGACAGCAATACCTTTGATATGGTCAATGCTGGTGACCAATTATCCTTGAGTATATCTAAACAAATAACACCTTGACTATTGATGTTACAGTGATAGATACGAGTACGGAACGTAACTTTAGGAGGTTTAAAGGGATATTCGGGCGAAAAATGAATATCCAAAAAGAAAACGCCACCTTCATACACTGAACCGGGTGGTCCCAAAATGGTTGAAACCCATTCATATAAATTATCACCCTTTGGACCGGCACTACAATTCGGTGGTGGATCTAAAGTAATTTCGGCAAGTTCTTTTTGTATGCGTTTAGCTGAAGTACCCAAAGCTTTTGAGATTTTTGGATTTGGTTTGGGATCTTTGCGTGTCTCCTCACTGGTTGTAGCAGCGGCTGAAGCCGACGATGAACCACCGCTGCCCATGCCCGAGGAAGAATTTGTCGATGAACCCGATGAGGCGGGATTATTGGTACCACCTACAGTGGTATTATTACCATTACGACCGCGACCAGCATTTGATGTTGAGTTTGTGGTGGCATTATTAGTAGCAGACATATTATTGGCAGTGACTGGTGGTAAGTTGGGTGCAAGACCAGTAGGTGTAGCCGATGACGCAGTCGAATTAGTTGTTGATGGACCACCACTAGTCGTAGAAGTTGAGGACATAGTGGCACTCAGATGAGCAAGTGTTTTGTGAAAAAATTATCAAGGAGCTGTAAAGAGAAAAGAAAAGCGTAGAAAAGCAATTATTAGTTAAAAATGGCAAAAATAGCTAAAAATATTTTCTATAAAAACACTGCAAATTTATGCTATTAAGTAACGCCTGTATTCTATAACCTTAGAAACAATGATCAATTACCAGACCAGCAGCCTTGCTTTAGCGATAGTAAAAACTTGAGCTTGGAATACACTGTACTTATCAAACATTCTAAAGGACAGTTAGTAAAACCGGAATAAAGGGTATACAAACTTCTAAATCTACAGTCCACACTCCTCTAGTAAGATCTTCTTCAATTAACCTCAATAAGAAAGATTTCTTCTCCCTTCAACACCTTTAACGGAAGAAGTCCTACAATAAATTCCAACGGAGACTGAGAAGTACTCTTGACGACACCTAGATAGTAACTTTTTCCGTCTCCAAAGCGTACCACAATATAACGCAGCCATACGATAGCACCAGAAGGACCACAATTGTAAAAATTAAATTTACCTTTCAGTTGTCCTTACTCAGGATATTTCATCATTCTGGGCTAGGTTTTTATGCCTTATAATATGCCACTCATTTAATACTTTTCGATTTCCAGATGCAAAAACCTTAATCTACTTTAAGGCGTTGAAGGCAAAATATGGAATGGGCATTTTCTTTCGCTTTCCCACAACACGAATTAGAAAGTATAACGAAAGTAATCTTAGAAACGCAATTGAAACAAAATCCTTGAAGTTGAAGGATGATATAAATTATTGTGAATTCTATAAACAGTGGCCTTGTTGAAAAGGATTTTCATTAATATTCAGTCACGTTTTCATTTCTTTAAACTTTTCTTTCTTGCAGTTACACATTTTTCACGTCTGTCTCCCTCAAAAGAAATCTTCTTCTCTGCAGCACACAAGCAGGGAGCCAAATTCTGTGGAATCATTAAAAAATTATGACATCCCAAAAACAATAAATACACACGCAACACATACACAATAGTAAAATAAAACTGACAAAACAAAAGATATAAAACCAAAAAACAATTTTAATGTATTTAACACGGTTGTGTTGTTTTACTTTAGCGGCCATTTTGGGTATTAAAATGCAGAGAAACAATATCACAAAAAAAAAAAACAAATACACAGCAAAAGAATAGCAGCAAAGGCAGGCAACAGCAGCAAACGCAAAAAACAACAACAACAATTCTATACACAATCAAATAACAAATACAGAATGAGCAGAAAGACCCACACAAAAGCAGAGAAAACCCTTTCAATGGACGACAAAGGCTGTGTATATAAAACGCATAACACTTGACTTTTAAAGCCAGACTTTTCAAATTAATTTCAATTTGTTGCAGATAGAAGTTATTTAAATTATTTCCTTTGAGTTATAATTTCTGCCGGCGTTAAAGGAAGTAAGGAAGGCAAATCATATAATATTGGACAATGTTTTACTCTCTTTTTAATTGACCACTCTGTAAAATATGCGCTGTCGTTTAATGCGCTGCCAGCGTTAACTGAGACTACAAACGCAATACTGTTTTTTTTATAATATTCTTAATGTTCTTTGTTGTTGTTCTTTTTTCCTTTGCAGACTTTTCTAGTAATACATTTTTGTATAACATTTTACTTTTTTTTTTCTATTCTATTTATTATTTTTTCACTTTTCATTTTTTCTTTATACAATTAGACACACTTTTTTCGTTGGTTTTATAGTTTTTCTTTTGAGACTCCTTTTTTATAGCTAGTCGGCTGCCGTTGTCTTACCGTTTTTTCCTTTTTTTCGGCTTCACTCAATAATTTTCTTGTAACTTTTTATTGTTGCCTTACGATAGCTGTTTCACAATTTATATCTTTTCGCTTTTTTAAAAAATTTATTTTATTTATAAAGTTTTTCTTAATTATTTAATATTTTGTGTGTCGTTTTCAATTAAAATACAATTTTCTTTCTTCCATCAAATTTTTTTTCAAACGCTTTGATTTTTTTTTCGCAAAACAGAAGTCATTTGTGAAATCCGTAATGCTGCCAGATTGTTTGGAATTATCTAAATGGGGAAATAATTAGTCGATGGGTAAGCTATATGTGTTTAAAGGAGAAAATAAAAAGGGAGGAAGTATTTTTTTATTTTTACATTAAAAAGACCCGTTATAAGTTTTAAGGGAAGCTTTTTATAATCGTAAAATTTAATTTAATAGAACAAAACAAAACTCTATATATTTTTGTCAGCGGAATCAATTTTGAACTTTGGCAGCCTTATTTGATTTCGTCAAAAGGGTTAATTTGGTGTACCTCACTGGATAATTGAAAACATGTGCCGTGCAATGTTATTTTTATTACCTTATCAAACATTGACTATTATTCTGAACCAATATGCGTTCAGCATCCTACTGTGAGAGGGTAAATCTTGTCCCTTTAGACGCTGTCTCTCACAGCCAGCAATCTCCAGTAGATAAGATATTAAAACCCGGTTCGGAAAATAATTTATACTTGCCTTAATGTCAAAATTGATGTTTAATAGAAAGCTATGCCATATTTCATTAGCCTTATGAACTGTGGTAGGTTATGGAAAAATAGGAATTTTTTGCAAATACTTTGGGTAATTTCGTTCACTTATCATGTCTGGCATCCTATTAACAATTTATAATCCTATTGTGAGTTCTAAACAATACGACAAAAAGAGACAACAGTACATCTAAATGTCAATTAGCCGGTAGATGCTGATTTCTCAAGCTTAGATAATAGTTGTATAAAATGGTAGCAGGAGTAAGTAATGTGGGAAATAGAAAATTTTGCTTTGGGGGAAGTTTTTCTGTAACAGTGGGTCAATGAACCGTTAAGTGGTTTTACCATAGTACAGAGGGGTTTTGGAAGAATATTAAAAACAATATTGTTTATCTCTATGCTTAGGAAAATCCGGAACAAATATGTTTTACAATTTTTATTTTGTCATAAAAAAACACTTTTTTGTTGTAAATTTCAATAAATTTTATAGTCACTTAAGGGAGAAATATTTTCCTGGAAAATATTTATTATTTAAATCTATTCAATTATTTATTTGGTTTCCATTTGGTTATCGTTTGCTGCTAAAGCTTTACGTGATTTATATACACGTACAGTGTTGTCAGCACCACCGGAAACAATATATTTGGGATTGGACCAATCAATATCCAGAACCTTGTCACCATGACCTAATAGATCGTATAGAGGAGCCTTGGGACTGGAAGTTTAAAGATAAAATGTTAAAAATTTGAAAATATTTTTCAAGTGAAAAGTCTAAAACTTACCTGCGACAATCCCACAATTTGTTTTGATTATCATACGAACCGGAAACAAATAAGTATTCTTCTGTAGTTGACCACATAACCGTTTGCACCCATTGCTGATGACCCAAATAGGTATTACGTACCACAGAGCCCTCTGTAAATGGAGAAATTATGAAGGAAAACGCACGAATTTATGTTAAACGAATACTTACGATTTGTTCGGGCATCATAAAGCCTTAGATTTTTATCTGCCGATGCTGTTACAATAAGTCTATTCAGATTAGAGTAGCTGGCATCGAATATAGATTTGTTGGCTGATATTTCCGCTTTGATACCCTCCATATTTAAATCCCATATTTTCAGGGTATGATCCCAACTGCCTGTTAGTAAAGTAGTATCATCGATCCACTGTACAGCTGAAATACATTCACGGTGACCTTGTAAAGTCATTTGTGGTGTCTGTAAGAATGGAAATCCATTATTTTTGTGAATAATACAAGCCGTAAGTGAAGCTATTAGGCATGTCATAATCGCCTGATAGGTTTTAATTTATTAAAATTTTGGGAGTGGTCTGATAGGATTGTGTACTCTCATGCTAAAGAGTACGGCTTTCACTACCTGACTTTTACTAGAATTGACCCAATAAGAAAGAGGAGAAAACTTTTATCCACTCTAGACTCTTGGGAACTTAAGTGAGGGGTCTTAGTAGCCAATTGAATTGCTGTATTGAGAAGTATATCACATTAATTCGAACTTCTTAAATTACTTCAAATCCTTCTTCTTTCCTTGCACACTTAAGTAACTTTTTTTATTTGTATATCAACTCACCCTCGTTGATCCAGCATCCACTTTAGCTCTCTTCGAAGTACCTTCGCCGGCTTCATTGATATCAGCAGACCAAATTTTGAGCATTGTATCCCAGGCACCAGTAGCAAATCTCTGTTTATTCGGACTTACATCAACACAATCAATACCACGTTCATGGCCCTTACAAACCGATACACATTCCACTGAGTTTGATTGTATCAGCCAATCCCACAACATGGCAGTTTGATCCTGCGAGCAAGTAACGAATTTACCACGTTCCTCATCCAATGATACCCAGGCAACAGCCTTAACCGGCATACTATGACCAGGTATTGTTAGAATATGTTTGCCTTTGTGGGTCCATATATTGACAGTGTTATCGTAACAGCCTGTTAAAACCCATTTACCACTAGTCTTCACAGCCGATACCCAATCGTCATGCAAAAGACAATCCTGCGGCTCCGGAGCTGGAAATCTCTCAACGTATTCAATCTCAATGGCATCTTCAAAGGAAATGGCTTTTTCCCTTAAATGATCACACAGGCGACCTCGTAAATACTCATCGAACACAATAAAGTCGAATTCAACATTTCTAGTGTGATTCTCAACAGCTGTCTGCTGTAGCAGCGTATTAATGAAGGTATTCAATTCAGTGGTGGTTACAGTGGCATCTATCGAATATGGTACATCGGGTACACCATATCTAAATAGATATTTGAAATATATTACTAGTAATATTTCTTTTATTTTTCTATTTGAAATTTCCAACTTACTGTTCCTGTTTTGTTTTGAAATGCACTTGTGCTTGACCCTCTCCGTTTTCTGTTTCCATATTTACTTTTCTATTCTAGAACTGGCTTTTATTTACACTTTCTACACTCGTTTATCACGGTTTATGCTTTAAAGCATAAGTAATTGTTTAGTTTTATAAAAGAATATAATTTAAATTATAAAAGTTTTATTTAAAAACAAAAGTATAAAATCACGCCGCTTTTCTTAAATGAATTACTCTGTGTTGTTTTTTTGTTCTGTAGTTTTACTCAAACACGTTTTGACAATTCCCACACACATGCTGACGAATTGTCAATAAATCTTTCACAGTGATGCCAGATCAAGTTGAAGATACTTATGAGACGGGGGATTTTATGCGATTAACCCTTAATTGGTTATATTTAATACAGAAATATTTAATTTTCGTTATGTATTCCAAGATATTGGTACTTTTTGAATTATTATTTGTGAATGCCTGTCAAATAGAGCTTCTTAATAAGATCGGATGACGTTAAAGTGCGAAAATTATTATTGCCGCTTAGAGGTATAGGAGTACTGCGATCATTCGATCTATTGTACTCTGCTTAATCTGTATAGGGCCCTGTTATGTCTTTGCTAATCCTGTTGCCCTAACATCAAGGTGTTGTTCGGTGTTAATATGGATCCTAGTATTTGATACGGAGCTTGGTGTTACATACACCGATTCCAAGTGTTCATTGAGTCCAAAATGCCCGGTCAAAAGGCAGCTTGCTGTACTCTTGGTCTACTTCTGGATAGTCTAATGTATAATGCAATTTTTTTCATTGTAATTACCATATAATTATCTCAAATACATTGGGATAATCACCAGCCCTTTTATCGAATATACCCTTCCAAACATATATCCCCATTTTATAAAATGATCAGCAGCTTTAAAGCTACCCTTTGACTTGCCATATAAACCTGGGATCCAATTAAGTGTGATACTATTTTTCTTGCCTAGCTGCTTCAGCTTTCCGAAACTGTCCATTGCTATTCTCGAGTGTGTTGGTTCTATCGTTTCTACTTCCTGTTTAAGTTTGGAAATAAGTTTGTCCCGAATGTAGCACATCTTTCATAGGCGTTCACTTTCACTTGGCGGATGCTAGCGGGTTTTGGAGTATTTTAATCTGGACTCAGTGTTCTGGTGGCATAAGCGTTACGAGATCTACAGCTACCTGAACAATTGCCTAGACAATTAAAATAGCGACCACTGAACTTTCGAAGTCAGTTCCTTAGGCGAAGGTATGTGGACTCCCGAATCACTTCAGAAAATTCCAAATAGTGTGCTCATGTAGTCGCCGTGGTCTAGTAGGTAGTGTGTTGGCTTATTAGACGAAAGGCCCGAGTTCGAATCCCAGGCCAGACATCAAAAACAAAATACAAAAAGTATTTCTTCGGCGACTTCCTCTCAGCAGATTTCTGGCAAAAACTCTGAGAGTAAAAATTGCCATGAAAAGCTTCTCAAAAAATCTGTCGTTCGGAGTCGACTTTAAACTGTAGGTCCCGCCACTCATGTATAAAATTAACGCACACAACATGAGTGGTGTTGAGAAGCTAGGCCGTAATCCTGTCGAAGGGTTGTAATGGCCAATTATGTATGTATGTGCTCATGTATAATAGCAGAATGTTCTTCGGGAATACACTGACATGCCAATCTTGTGATCTGGGCAAAGGGGTCTCCTGACGACTATTAGGTTAGGTTAGGTTCTTGAGTTAAGCCGACCGAATCTTAACCCAGGGACTTGATAATTATCGTCGATGTCATTTTTATGGCGCAGAGGCATGGACTCATATTAAGTACTGATGCAGCGACCTTGAGAGTATTTGAGAGAAAAGTCCTACTTAAGATCTTTGGTCCAGTGCGAGTTGGAGATAATTTCCGTATCCAATCCAACATTGAGCTGTATGAGCTCCTCAACGACATAGACGTTGTACAGCGTATTAATATAGAGCGGCTGCGCTGGCTCGGATATGTTGTTCGAATGGAGGAGGATGCTTCGGCGAGACTGGTATTTGATGCGGGAATCTGCGGAAGTTGGCGAAGAGGACGATCTTGTATCCCTTGGAAGGACCAAATCGAGGAAGCCCTGTCATCGATTGGTGTGATCAACTGGCATAGGCGCGCAAGAAGCAGAGGCGCCTGGAAGGATGTGTTGCGGCAGGCCGAAATCGGTTAAACGGGTTGTTATGGCTAATTATACAACACAAGGAGAGGCGCGACTACCCTAATGAAGCCCTAGCGCCTCTCAACCAGCCTAAGCCACTAATGAATCTGTGGAGAGCCTTGATGTCGGCTCTCGACACAGAGTTCAAACTGTCAAAGGAGGCCCTGCCAAGGGTCCTCAACCTCAATCTACCAAGGGCTGGGCAATTACAGAGGATGTGTTCGATAGTCTCCTCATCGCAACATGCCCTGCAATAGCCCGGCTCGGATCTGTTCCAGATCCCCGTCAGCGACCTAATCTCGCAGTGCTCCGTGATAAAACCGACAACCAACCTTAAGCTGGCCTTATCCAAGCCCAGCAGCCAACCTGTTCTCTTACTGTCCACAGCAGGCCATAGACATCTAGAAACAAAACAACCCAATGTCTCTGCTCTTCCTCCCCGACCCATCCATTGATGAGACCGTAGAGGTGGCAGACCGGGGGGTCAGGACCAACTATTAAATCGCCCCCAGAAAGCGAACCTAACCTAGCGAGGGCATCCGCCGTCTCATTGCCCAGTATTCCGCTATGACCCGGAACCAAAAGTCCTCAACGACTCCTTGCACACTTGCGAACGAGCCGTGATTTGCACCAGACCGACTCAATGGCTCTAAGGGCAGCCTGACTGTCAACGAAGATCACGTAAGATTCCAAATCCGAAGCTGGGCCACCTGCTATGGCCTCAATAGCCTTCAAGATTGCGAAAATCTCCGCCTGAAAAACTCTGCAGTCATCATTCAACCTGAAGTGAAGTTCAAGGCCGAGTTCCTTACAGAAAACCCCAGCACCTGTACATCCACCTAACTTAGACCCATCTGTGAAGATGGGTATACCTCTCTGCCCCTGGAGTACCCCACCATTCCATTGTGCCCTTTCCGGTATAAGTATCCTTAAACCAGGCAGGAACATAGCCTCAGGCACAATATAGTCGGTGGCTATTTCCGAAAGTCCATATCTCCCGTCAGGAGAGACGACATTCAGAACTCTGGAGTGACCTATCGAGCGCTGTTTCCAGCAGCCCAATTCCCGAATGGCACTGCGCGCTGCACACCGCTTGACATACAAATCAAGCGGAGTCGGGCAGAGCATAGTGTCAAGAGCAGCCTGAGGGCAACTCTTCCTCACTCCAGTGATACTCAAGGAGGCAATCCGCTGAAAAAACCTTCCGATAATTCTTTACCACATATTTCTCATCTAAGATTAGTGAATTGGAAAATTGAAGAAAATTTGTATACGAAACGGATTTTCTATGAATAAGTCATGAGGGAGTCCTTTTTATTCTGGTTGATGGTCCTCATCCATCAATCTCACAGAAGATAGCAGCAATTGGCCATCTATTTGCTTTCCGCTGAAACAAAACCACTCTTGCAATGTAAAGTAAAAAAATACTTTTTTACGGAATAAAACTCATACGTTTCCTACACTTTAAAATCTTAAACAACAGAGCGTTCAATGAATCTCATCATTACCATCACTTCATGAAATGAATTCCTCTTAATTTTAACTGCCACTACTCTACACCGACAAAAAACCGAAGTCGTCTAACAAGAAAATGAACTTCATTTGCCACCACCACTGATGCTGTTGGTTCAGTTTTGAATGATTGGTCCGGTTAACCTCCTTTAAATGAATTGTAGAGAAGAGCCTCCACTCTTTGCACACAAGCACAAACTCAACGAACGAACGAACATACGCACATAATGTTACGTAAGCTCACAAGTACATACAATGCACAGCGAGTGAATATACGAGTATAATGGGCTTAATAAACTGAAAGGCATTATTATACGATAAATTATTGAATAATATGTACTTTGTAATTATTACTCACTTACTTACTTACTAACGTTCGCCTGACTGTCCGTCCGTCTATCTGTCGCCATTCATTCAATCATCGTTGTCATTCAATTCGATTCAATTCAATTGAATTGCACATACAACAACACGTCGTCCACTTAGAAATTGTGAATTGGGAAGGTTAAGTAGCCTCTCAGAGAGCCAGCAAACTGGCCAACCAACCAGTCAAACTTCCCATTAAAGTGAGTATAAGTGAGTGGGTGAAGAGCTGTTTAGCTTGTGGTTGTGTTTAGCGGAGTTCATTTTTAGCAAAAGAAGGTTAAAATACCTGAATGATGCTGAAGACATGAATTTGATGTGAATTTGTATTATTTTGTGTCTTAAGAGGGTCTACACTACTCAATGGATAAGATGAATGAGTGTTTGAAACAGTTTCCTTTGTTGTTAATGTCAATTGCTATGAAAATTAGGTTATGTTAAGTAAGGTTAAGCTTAACTCAAGTGTAGAGCTATTGCGTATCATCTCCTTCTCACCGTCTAATTATTTTCGTTTGCTTTGTTTCAGTTTCATTCATCAAATTTCTTAAATAAGCAGTACTACTGTAGCAACTTCTAGAATGATAGAGTTGTATACAAATGATGATCCCAAGTGAAATTATAGCGTTGTTGTATTATATTAAACATAGACTATTTACATAAAATCGGGACCTTTGGGGTGGGACCCAATTGCATCAATTTTTCTGCGGGGACAATCTATGCCATTGATTTTGGTGGTCCAGGCATAAGAACTCAATGAGATGCTCGCTAGAATGCTAGATAGAATCACTCAAGTGTCTCAGTTTCGTCAAGTGTCTCAGTTTCGTCAAACGATTCAAAAGTCCACCTGATCTGCTTATTATTGACACAACTTATATCCAACAGAGACTAATTTACAACTCCCAAAATGGTGTCCGATACTTTGAAGTCTATTTTGACACTTTTCGACATTTCTTAGCGAGTTAAAGTATAGCACCATAGCAATATGATTTGAGTTTTATCGTTTTAATGCTAATTAAACGTAATTTTCTCTAGGAAAATAAAGGACTTTACTACCAAAAATCATATCTATTCCGTGAAGCACATTCATTACTGGTCGATTGGCCAGTGGATTGCATAATAAATTACAAGAATAATTCATTCTTTATCTGCTCTAGCTTACTTACTTTACTTACTTAATTGGCCATAACAACCCGTTTAACGGATTTCGGCGCCTCTGCTTTTTGCGCGCCTACGCCAGTTGGTCACACCAATCGATAACAGTGCTTCCGCGATTTAGTCCTCCCAACGGATACAAGGTCGGCCTCTTCGCCGACTTCCGCAGTTTCCCGCATCAAATACCCGTCTCGCCGGAGCATCCTCCTCTATTCGAACGACTTGGTCGAGCCAGCGCAGCCGCTGAATGTTAATACGCTGCACACCGTCTATGTCGTTGAGGAGCTCATACAGCTAACTGTTGGATCGGATACGGAAATCATCGCCAACTCGCACTGGACCAAAGTGTTTACGTTGAACTTTCTCTCGAACACTCTCAAGGCCGCTGCATCAGTGCTTAATAGGGTCCTTGCCTCTGCGCCATAAAGAAGCACGGGTAGGATGAGTGCCTTGTAGAGTGTTAGTTTTGTCATACGAGAGGGGTCTCTGCTACTTAATTGCCTATTGAGACCATAGTAGCACCTGTTGGAAAGAGTGATCCTGCGCTTGATCTCCAGACCGACATCATTTTTGATGGTAACGTCGAAGCCAAGATAAATAAATTCCTTGACTGTTTCAAAAGTATAGTTATCGGCCGTAATCTGAGAATCAATACGCCGCACGTCTCTACTTGTCGATAAAATATACTTTGTTTGCCCTCATTTACTGCCATCTTGGTAGACTCCCGTTCAATAGCACTAAAGGCAGCAGTAACATCTCGCTTGGTACGCCTTATGATGTCAATGTCGTCAGCGTACGCAAGCAGCTGGACACTTTTTGAAAAATAGTGCCATTGCGATGCACTCCCACCTTTCGCAGAACACTCTCCATGACGAAGTTGAAGAAGACGCATGGTAAGGGGACGCCTTGTCTGAAACCTCGCACGGTACCAAAAGGTTCGGAGAGGTTCATTCTTACCTTGACGGAGCTGCAGGAATTGCTCAACGCCATTCTGTATAGCCTTATCAGCTTCGCAGGTATATCGAGTTCAGACATTGCGGCAATAATACGATCCCTTATGAGGCTATCAAAGGCTGTCTTATAGTCGACAAAAAAATGGTGTGTGTCGACTTGTTGTTCGTGGGTCTTTTCCAGGATTTGGCGTAGTGTGAAGATCTGGTCGATGGTGGACTTGCCAGGTCTGAAGCCCCACTGATAAGGTCCAATCAGTGTTTTGACGAGTGGCTCCAGTCGTTCACACAATACGCCTGTAAGAACCTTATATGCGATAGGGAGAAGGCTTATACCCCTGTAGTTGGCGCTTATCGTTGAGCCTCCCTTTTTCAGGACAGGACAGAGGACACTGAGGTTCCAATCGTTGGGCATACTTTCCTCTAGCCATATTTTGTAAACAAGCTGGTACATGCGCCCTACCAACTCATTACATCCAGTCTTAAACAATTCAGCGAGGAGGTCATCAAGAGCCGCCGCTTTATTGTTTTTAAGACGCATTATCGCGTCTTTGACCTCTTCATGGCTAGGCGGCGGAATCTTCACGCCGTCATCATCGACCGGGTTCGGAACATCATCTCTAAAGGCGGAATTGGTGTCGTCATCGCCTTGTAACAGAGTAGAGAAGTGCGGATCTGTTTCTTCACATACCCATGCATTATTCATTTAACCAGAAATGGCTCTCATAGCTGAAAATGATTTTTATGAAAACTAGGGTCATTTGCCAACTGAGTCAATCAGCAAACACACATCTCTGTGTAGGGTCCATGTTTATCCGTCCGTGGAAATTTGAACTGACAACTTGCTTGACAAGTGTAGCTTCAGCAAGATAGTCGATATCAACTGTCAAAGTTTGAAAGTCTGTATTGGAAGACCCGATACAATAATAGACATCTGGCAGACATCTCGAATAGACAGTCTTTAATCTCTAGTTGTTACAACAAGATTTACTTTCGATTTCATTTTGCTGCACGTCTATCTGTATGGCTTGTTCAAAACAATTTGTATTCATTTCCTAATCTAAGGAATGTTGTTAAATTGATTTTAGAATCGTTACTTTCCAAATTCAAATATTCAATAATAAACGGCAAACAGTTGTGCTGCACTAATAAATCGTGTAACTGAAGAAGATTTTAATGCCTTTGAATGCCGAATCACTTTCCTTATGGTTAATAAACACTATCAAACGTCGCACACTCACTTAAAACGTGTTTTGAATTGAAGATGAGTCTTGTTTTGTATATAAAAAAAAAAATTAACTATTAAAGGCAACAACAACAACAACAACAGCAGATAATAAAAACTATAAATTGTTTATTGCAAAAACAAAAAAAAAAAATTAACGGATGAACCCGCCAGCCACTTCTCTTAAAAACTAAAATCACGATGAATTTAATTTTTTTTTCAGTTTTTTAATTTTTTTAAGGTTTTTCAAAAAGAGTTGGTTGTTGATTGGTTGCTTGAGTGGCTAGCTGGTTGGTGGAGTAGAGTTTTATCAAGCATTTGTTTTGAGCCAAAAAGTCTATAAACTGGGGTAAAACAACAGCAACTGTTGTTATTAACGTTTCGACTGTGCAATAGGTAAGATCGTGTGTTTAAAAGTTGAATTTGTTTTTCTATAAAACTTTCTGGATTACAAAGGATTAAAACGGAAGCGATTTAAGTGAAAACGTGTTTAAAATTAATATTTTTCTTCTTCATCTTCTTCTTGTTATTTAGTGCGAGAAAAAAAAAAAACAAAATCATTATGAAATCTGTTGCTGTGTGTTTTATGGTCTTGGCCTTAATTGTAGCCTTTGTCTCGGCTATGCCACAGCAAAGAGAGGGTGCTGCCTACACCAACGAAGCCATACGTCAAGCCCAGCAGACTTTCTTGATACCGAAAGATGCTCAAATCCAAAATGTCCAGGAGGGAATTGAGTTGGGTGCCTATGAACAAATACCCGGCAATCAACGCATAAATTTGTTTGAAATTTTAGGCGATCAAGTACCCTCCGAAGTGATTAACAATTTACAAGCTCAAGTCGATCAAATTGGCCGGAATTAGAAAGTGTCTTTTAGCATAATTCGCAAAACTAACTCATACTCTAAACTATATTTCATTGTTATTATTTATGAACAAAAATATTTTTGAACCTACGGTTCGAAATAAACAAACATTGTTAAAACTGTTAAAATAGTAATTATTTAGAAAAAAAGAACATTTTTTCCATTTAATTTTTGTTGATGTTTATTTTTTGTTGATTTTCTTTAGTTTTAAAATAAAAAAATATGTATTAAAAAAATTACATGGTTTTTATTTAATTTTCTAAGAATAAACCCTTTTTTATTAATTACTTTCAGGAAAATTAATTAAAATACATAATTATCTTGAATAATTTAACAGGCTTACCATCTTACCTTTAAAGGGTTAAATTTGTTAAAGGTTCGTCATTTCATTTACGGTTGGTTTGTTTTGGTTTATTTTCCTTTTGTCTCGTTTAAGTGATCATCACTCTCACTTTTCTTTACTTCAAATAATAACATAGTAATCATTTCTTTTGTTGTTTGTGTGTGCTTACTACAAACATGTTATAATTTCTTCCTATTTTTGTTGTTGTTTGTCTGCCTGCCTGCCTGCCTGTTTATCAACACACATGTTGAACGGGAATTTGTTAGTGTGATTTTGTCTCCTTTTTTTATGAATGACTTAATGCTTATTGTCATAATACGAATGCATACATACATATGTATTGTTTTTGTAATTTCGTTTGTCGTTACATATGAGAATGCCGACATTGTTTTTCTTTCTTCTCTTTTTTATTTCTCTTTTACATCAGTTGAAATTCGTGTTGCCCGTAATGAGTGTAGTGTGAGAACCTCTAGTGCATATTAATTAATTAAATCTAATGTGTTTTATGTTATTATAATTGTTTATTGATAAAGAAATCAAATATATTTGTTTTAACATACGTTTCTAACAAAATGCGGTAAAGTTTTATTAGTTTGTTTGTTATATAACCCGTGTGTGCTTCTTTAAAAGTTTTTATAATTCATCATATATGTATGTATGGATATGTATGAAAAAAAAAAAAAATGTAAGCAAAGTAAAGTGCGCCAAAAGAGAGCCACCAAGCCAGTTAATAAAAAGAGTTGAGGAGAGTGTGGTGAGTATTACATCCTCTTTATTATTGTTGCTCATGGCTATTTGTTTGTGTTTTTGTTTTTTTTTTGTTGTCTGAAGACAGTTTCATTATTTTTGATTTTTTTTTTGAAATTATGTAACAGTACTTGTGGCCTCTACATTAAAATATTACATACATAGTTTTTGTAATATTTATGTTTACTGTTGCATTTTGTTGTTGTTTTTTCTATATTTTCTTGCAAATGTTGCGAACCATGTTGTACTCGTTTTTTTTTATGTACAGTCATAGACATTGGTTTAGGCGCAGAGTTTGTACGTGTACACATGCTATAAGTCGGACACATCTCATCAATTGGATAATTGGCCACAGCACAAAGAATTAATGTTAGGTTATCTTCTGTGGCAAATCATATTCTTTAACCCTTTGACGCGGTCTTTAACCCTTTGACCCGGTGTCCTAAATGTTCAAATTAAACAAAATTTTTAAATTAATGGCAATACTTATCGAATATTTGTAGACATAACTGTGTTATGTATGAGGGTTTCACCCAAGATTCGATCACGTAAAGAAACCCGATTAGCTCTCAACATTTTACTTAATTTAATTGGTCATTACGATCTTTTAGTCCGGATTACACCACCTATGTTGTGGGATTTTATTTTATGCATTAGTGGCGGGACCAGAAATTGCTGAAAAACCTTTCATAGCCATTTTATTTACTCGTAGAGCTTTTGCCAGAAGACTGTTCAGAGGGAGTTGCCGAAAGAAATATTTTTTCATACTTAGTTTTGTACGAGATGTCTGAATTGGGGCCATGAGCTCCCCCGTCTAACACGTCAAAATTCTATCTAGCGCGTTACAGTATGATAAAGTAAACGATCCTTGGTAGCGTCAAATCAATTCAGCTCTTCCTAACAATTTTTTCTTTCGTAATTTTCTTCCATTGAAGCCTTTATTTCAGTGTCTTCAAACGATTGTCTATGACTGTATGTTTTCTCATGTACATAGATTAATTTTTCTTGCTCATTGTAATCATAATGATGGTTATGATGATCATGATAATGATCATCATCATTATCGTCTTTGTTAAGTGGTTGATGGTGATCTTATGTGTTGAATATTTTGTTTGTAAAATTTACACATTAAATCATAGTAAATAATGAAACATTTCAACCAAAAATTTTAATAAAAAATGCTGAAAATAAATAGACACCCATTATTTTTAATTTATTATCCAATTACCCCTTAAAAATAAATAAAAACTTAATTTTTTCCTCCTCAAAACATGTTGGTTACATTATGGCAGCCTCTTTGAATTGAGGCTGTTGATGATGATGTTCATGTGTCATGTCATTTTGCCTTCAATTGATATTTTTCTTCATCTTCTTTCTTCACCTGATTTTTGACGTTATTAACTGCAAACTCCACTACATTTTTAATTGTTCCGCTTTTTTTTATTGTTATTTTTTTTGTTTTGTTTGTTTTTCTTTAAACCTTTATTGTGTAATAATTACGACGAACTCTTGCTGCGAAAGGCTAGAGGCTGGCTGGAGGCTGTCTTATTAACACACAATTAATGATGATGATGGGTGATGCTGATGCCAGGCAGATCGGTAATT
Source organism: Sarcophaga rosellei (assembly GCA_930367235.1). Taxonomy (NCBI): domain Eukaryota; kingdom Metazoa; phylum Arthropoda; class Insecta; order Diptera; family Sarcophagidae; genus Sarcophaga; species Sarcophaga rosellei. The sequence goes on from OV884019.1 coordinate 36,793,873, forward strand.
TAGTTTATCTGGGCTTTTGTTTTACACACCATTTCTTTTCTTTTCATATCTTATCCAAAGTTTCAAAATTACAGTAGCTAATGGAAGACAATGTAGTACATACGAATGTTTTTTGTGTTGAGAGTTGTTTTAATTGTTTGAATTGTCTGTTGTCTTTAAAACAATTCATTTGATGCGCTTTATATTGATAATGGTTTAGGCAGTGATTCCCAAATCATTAATAATTTGGTGCAAATTTTTCGTCGAACGCTGTGTGCTTACGTAATACGTCATTGTGGGACATGTTAAGCGAATATAAAGTCGCCGTAGGCTAGTAGGGGGTGTGTTGGCTTATAAGACGCTAATCTATGATACGAGCCACAGTTTAGACACCTCAAAAACAATGAAATATGAAAAAATATATCTTTTGGCGACTCTCTTACAAAAACTCTGAGAGTAAATAAAATTGTTATGAAAAGTTTCTCAAAAATCTTCCATTCGGAGTCGACTTTAAATTATAGGTCCCGGATAATATCGTCTTCCTTACAATTTTTCTCTAACCTATCTCTATTTTCGTGATTCTTTAGGATTTTCTTTCTTCTCTTTTTCAAATTTTCAACTACAGTGAGCGCCAAAAGTGAGTAAACACCACTGAAATAATTCATTTTCTTAGGATAGCGAGAAAAGTAAATGAGAATGGACGAATAAATTTCCAAAAATAAAAACGTTTATTTATTACTTATAAAATGTTAAAACAAAAACAACAATTCATGACAAAGAAACTTTTTTTATACTTAAGAACATTATAGAAAATTTAAAATTATAGTGGGTGTTGACTCACTTATGGCGATCACTGTATGTTACCTTAACAGTCTCTGTTAAGATAACATTCACCGTAAAAAAGAATATAACTTTCGTAGCTTACGATGTGTGTGAAATCCGGATAACATGGATAAAATTAACACACACGACGTGGGTGGTGTGAGAAATTAGATCGTTCTTCGTACTAAAGGGCTGTATTGGCCAACTAATTAAGTATATATTCTAAACGATTTATTGACAGTATTTATAAAACATGTTTTTAAATTATAAACTGTCCCTATTATTTCCTCCATGCATTATTGCTTCCTATGAAGAAAACAGGATAGGATTGTAGTTTTTCTTTAAATTTATTTTCATATTTTGTTTTATTTATGTGGTGCTAATCAAAATATTAAACAAAAAAATTTTCGGAAATTTTGAGGTGTACCTATTATTTCTTGCAACTGTGCATCTTCCTTGTAAAATATTTTTTTAAATAAAAATGCGGTTGTTGTTGTTTGTTTTTTTTTAACTTTATTTAATATTTTATTCACTAAAATAATTTTAACTTACAAATTCATTGCATTATTATTAATTAATAATTTAATTAGATTTGATTAAATTCTTTAATTAAATTTAAAAAATAATGAATACGTACATAAACACTAACTGTAATTGGGCAAACATTTAATTAAATTGCTTTTCAATCAATGCTTTTGTTTTTTAATTTAAAAATTTCTTTGAAAGCAAAAAAAATAAAACATAATGATAAATGAATTGTTTAATTAATTAATTATTAATTTTTTCTTTAACTAAATTAATATTATTTTAAATTTTTCACATGATTTTGATTTAATGAATTATTATAAAGGCTTAATTTGAGGATTTAATGTAAAATGAAATTGAAGGCCCGTGGTGCCATTTCAATGATATTTTAAATAATTTGTTTAATGTTTAATGAATTATAATGCATTAATGAATTAATTAAAATAAAATCATTAAATAAAAACTAAAATAAATGACTTGCTTGGTTTTGTTTTCTATTTTTTTGTTTTTGTTTTTAAATAATTATGCATAATTAAATAATTATAAAATTAATTAATTATTTAACTTTTCATTTTTAATTTTTAAATAATAATTATAATTAATAAAAATAAATTTAAATTAATTATTAAAATAATCATAATTTATATTAAAAAAAGAAACTTTTATTAAATCCAGTCTAATGCTTAAAAAAAACATAAAATAAAATAAAATAAAAATATATTTTTTTTAAAATAATGACAAATTAAAATCGAAACTGAAAAATGACTTAAAAAGTTTAATTTAATTAAATTAATTAAATCGGGGCATTAAATTAATTAATGAAATTTGATTGAAAGATGAGAAATGACTCTTTAATTCTTAAAATAAAAACAAAAATTATTTTTTAAAAAGATTTTGAATTATTTTTTTTAATAAAATGAGAAATTTTTTAAAATAAAAAATAGAGAGAGAGAGATAGATGGGAAGAGACTATTAGGGAGCTTAAGCTTGGTCTACAGTTTATCCTATTTAAAATAAAGTTCTTAAACGGAATGATAATCATCTCAATAATGATGGAACTATAACCTGCCTTGGATTATAATTTTCGAATGAAAATACCGCAAAGATTTTATTATCCCAGAGAACGTTGTCCATAGCAATTATAACGGTTCATTCGCCCTTGGGAACACACGTCAGATATCTGAAATACCTCACAATGACTAACGATTCCTGCTGAAGTTTTAATGGCGAGAAGGAAGATGAGACCATAGAACATCTATTATATTATCGTTTAGCACTTGGGGACCTAGATGAATTCTATCAATCTGCTGTCTAGTCAAAGGTAATTTAGACAGTATCCTGCCATTCATAAAACTCACAGGAATGAATGAAAGAATAGGCACTTTCGGTATGGAGTATGAGCTTGACGCGCGTGTACAACTTGTTGTTTAAACTGGATAACTTGACATAAAATTTTCTTCAACGAGTTTAACCGGTAACAAGCGTTATATCTATTATGTATTTCATTTGCTTTGCTGCTTTCCGTGGTTTTATATCGGAGATAGCCGAATAATTCTCAGGATGTTGTACTGCATTTGTTGTTGGTTCGAACGTATAGTGTTCGGCCAGAAGCAAGACAAAGGGAAACAAAATTCCTATTACCAGGATGGTACTGTTGTGAGAGTGTGGTAGACGGAGTTTGTAGTATTCATTCTCGTTTGTTTTGTCTTGTTGAAGTTAATGCACAGGCCTATTCTGAAGGAACACTGTCTTTAATTTCTTATTTATATGTTCGAAAATGTGTGATACTTTCTCTATAAGACTTAGAAAAGACGCCTGAGCTTCAGTAACTTTTTCACTTTGAATTAGAAACGTTCCAGCATAAAATGGAGTTATGTTGGTAAGCGAACAACAAATCTGCTTCGAAAAAAGTTGAGGAAATTAGAATTTATCGGACTTTATTTGTAATTTCTGAAGAATAAAAGAGTTTGCCGCATATCAAATTTAATTTCTTTCAGTGTAACTAAAACGAAACACATACGCTACTCGTATGCATTCGTCGTTAGCTAGGCGACGACTAATTGAAAGTGGGTAGCAATACAAGTGAATCCTGTCAGCACAATTATCTATGTGTTGGAAATTGTTTAAGGACTAGCCTGCAGTTAGCTTTGTAATGTTTATGCCAAGTAAGCTGTTTCCTCTCCCTCTCTTGCTCTCTCTCTATCACTGTTAATCAAATAGTGTTGAAAATATCTCTTTACTTTTCTTTAAAATTCTCTTAAAAATAATTTTTAAATTTTATATTTTTTTATTGCATTTTAGAAGCCCAGCTTATTTTAACTCTCTTCTACTCTTTAACTTATTCTCTTTTTATTTTTCTGTTGTTGTTTTTTCTATTTGTTTTTTTCTCTAGGATTACGTTGTGCTTAAAATATTGCAACAATGATGACTTGTTTTAACTTAAACGACTACTACTCGATTAGTATTTCTCTTTTTAAACTTATACGCTACACTACTAAACTACATATACTACTATACTCTGGGTAAATGTAACAAATTTTTTTATTTTTAAATTTTTAAAAAGAGAAAAACAAAAATTCTATCTTATGTTTTCCTCTTTTTAGAGTTCTCTGTCTTTTGAATGTTTTTAATTTCATAACTCCCTGGTTAGGTTGATTTGTTTTGTTCGTTTGTTTTTTTTTATAAAATTTCTTGCGGTGTATTTACATTTGTTTTTGTTGTTGTTGTTTTTTTGTTTAAAATGGTTTTAAAATTTTTTTTAATGAAATAAAAATAATTGAAGAAAAAAAAATAAAATAAAATAAATGGGGAGGAAAAAATACTTTTTAACGGTTTTGCAGTGTTTTTGCAATGCTCTCTCTCTCTTCTGTCTCTTTGCTCTGCTCATTTTGAAATTAATGCAAGTCATCGTGCAGCTGTTTCTCTTGACTTGGCTGCACCTTTACCGATAACACATTATTTTTCGATGATTTCTCTGTATTGAGAGGGGAATCATTAGCATTCTCATCTACTTTCAAACTCTCAACATCAAGTTTTGGATCATCTTGGGGACCACTACCCGAGGCATCGTGTACTTCATCGATGTCCAAATCTGTTGTGTGTTTATTTGGTCTGGCCGTGGTGGGTTCCCTTTCCTTTGGTTGCTGTTGCTGTTGTTTGGCCGATTTGATTTCTCCCGAACCCGAGCCCATTTCAAATTCCATTTGCTGCTGTTGTTGGGTTTCTGAGGACTCCAAGGAGGTATCCATGATTTTCATGCCTTTAACTGCTGCACTACCATCATCCATCATTAGTTTGAAATCTGTACTGTTGGTTATTCTAGTTTCCTCTGAAGAATCTTCGCCGGAGTACATAAATTGTACCACTTCAGCTGGTTTTAATTTTTCATAACTTTCAGTAGATGACTGCAAATCACCACTGCCCTCTGTGGAGGAGGATGAGGAGGACTGGCCCAAAGGCAATTCATCTGCTATTAAAACACTACCACTGCCGCTACCACTACCACCACCGCTGCCATAACTTGTGTCCTCTAAATGTTTGGTGGCCTTAAAGGTTTCAAAACTTGATACAATTCCATGGTGACCGCCACCTATGCTGCGCGGTTCATCGCCTATATCATCAGAGTCGTTAATTTGAAAGTTATTGTCCCTTAAACTGAAATCATCTTCTGGCAAAGATGGATAGGCTGGATTGCTTTCCAACGGTATTGCCGAATCTTCATCATCCAAATGCTGCTGTTGTAAGGCCGACTCGGTTGTGGATTTGCTATCTGCTTCGGTAGTAGGCTGGGCATTTACATCCAATTTATTGTGTATCTCTACCGGACTTAAGGAACTAAGTGTCAAGTCCTCAAAGAAGGTACCTAGAATTCAAAAATCCCTTTTCTTTATTAAGAAATTCCATTTCATACGACATTACTTACCTTCTGTAGTCGATAGGCCTTTCAAAGCCAAATAATTTTCGGTTGTCGAACTCAGTCTGGGGCCATCTGTTGTCAATATGATGTGATAAATGTTATCACTGCCCGCTGTATCGGGATCCAATTCACCTGATGTTTGGGGCTGCAGACCTGCTGCATTATAGCTTGCTTGACCCTGGGCAGCAGTTTGACTATAAATCAATTCCGTATTGGGGTAGTCACCGCTACCATAACCGCTAAACACCGCCGCAGGTGGTACAACAGCCACACCCTCGGTGGTAATAAAATATTCTCTTTTAATATTTACCTTGCTGGGATCCTCTGGCAAACCTTGGGTACTGAAAACCGATAAAGCTGGCTCAGGGTCTTCTACCTCGGCACTGGTGGTTTCAATAGAACCTCCCATATTAACAATTGTTGTGGGATACGCTACTGATGCACTCAATTTTAGCGTATCACCACCATTAATGCCCCCTTTATGGCTGTTCAAAACATTTTTATTTGTGTGTGCATTGTCTGTACTAAACTTTTCTAAGCTTTCGTTTGTTGATGGGTTGTTGTCTGTGCTTAAACTGCTGGGATTTTGTTTTATAGCTTCTACGAATTGTAATGTTTGTGTACCGGTGCTTGCAAATGTTTTAGTCGTGGTATTTAACGTCTGAGGTGAATTGTTTGTAGACTCTGAGTTTGTTGCTGTGGATTGTGGTGATGCTGGTGGTGGTGGTATTGTACTCGTGGTGGTAGTGGTTGTTGTGGATGTTGTTGAAGGCTTTAGCATTTGATGTATCGGTATGGCTTTATTATCATCGGTTATACGAATCTCAATTGGTTTTGTGATCTCTTTTATGGTTATTTTGGGATTATTTTCGGCCTGATGTATTTCCGGTTTCGCTGTAGTGGACGTTGTGGTAAGCGTTTTATTAAGTGATGATTCTGATGTGGCAACTGTAATAAAATGGGAGAAGAAAAGTGTTGAAAACAATAAAATATTGCAAGAAATTACATCTAGAAACTTTAGTATCGGGCCTATATATGCTTTAGAACAGCAGGGGTTGACCCCACTTTGGTGCCTTATCCGCTACATTAACTTAGCAAATATTTCTGAAAACTCGCACAACGTGTCCATTGGCTGTAACAGAACCACTGAGTTCGTTGTCCTAGACAGTAGAACGTATTCCATTGTTTAGTATTTCCAACATTTAGCATTATTGGAAGTTTAAAATATCATGAAACAAATGCTGCATGGGATTAACATTCGTTGCTTTAGATAAGTTATGTTGGAACATGTTTGCCGAAGGAGTTCATGATTGACTTAGGAGTTCATATGTCGGTCGTCAAATAAGGATGAAGAGACTGGTCTCAGCGCTAACTGTGTTCATGTAAGATGTTGTAAGTTGTAGGCATTATTACAACCTTTCAGTCGGAATTACTACCTCATACCACTTATGTTGTGTATGTTAATTTTATATATGAGTATCGGGGCCTACAGTTTGAAGTCGATTTGGAACAACAGATTTTTGAGAAACTTATCATGTAGATCTTATTTACGCTCAGAGGTTTTGGCAAAAATCTTTGAGAGAAGATATCTGACCTGGGGGTTTGAACCTTGGCTAAGAGAGCTAAGGACCTGTGTTATGTTCTTAAGTTCTAAATATACGAAGAGAGTTATAATGAGTATTTCCTATACTTGGATTGACTGTATACCCCCCGCTTTCGAAAGTTAAACATTAAGAGGCTTCAATCTCTTTCCGAATAGTCTATCCCGGTAGCTTTCTGACCTTCGAGAGAGTTTGACACCAACAACGTAAACAGGTCAGGTTTTACAGAGAATGTTGTTGTTGTTGTTACAGTAGACCAAACTTCTGCGTAAGTGGAAGAACTTGACTAATAAAACGGAAACAAAGCAAAGAACTTATCCTTCCATCTAATCTCCTCCATTTCACTCGCGAGCTATGAAGAACGAAGCTGCTTATTAATGGTAGTGAGTATCCAACTCTATATAATCATTAGGACAGCCTTGCAATGTGGCAGTTCGCTATTTTATTGCAAGTTCAGCGAAGTTTGCTCGGAAAGCAATGACTGAATGAGTGAGATTGTGCGCTTAAGAATTGGATTGTGTTTACATCTTCGCTCCTCTATCGTTTCTAATAACAGACAATGTTTGTTATATTTTTATAGATTAATATAGAGTATTAACCTTCTAATATTGCCATGTCTATGAACGATGTCTAGTTAACGATACTATTCTGTACCTTCGTAAGGGCTTTAACTCAGGCTTCTATGCATACAAAACTATAAGTCTAGATATTTGGCAATCTCTGGCTGTCAGATTTTAAAGCATCTGATTCAAGTCGTCTGAGACTTAGATAGTCATGTAGGCATACGATAATGGAGGACTAGAGTAGTTCAAATTTAGGAATTTTCCCTTCACATATATTAAAATCTCTTTTACCGCTGCATGGAAATGTCTTTAGGATCTTTCTCATTTAGCTAGCTCATAACCCTCAATAGTTTTAAGCAGAAATTATTACTTTTGCTTGCAGAAATTTGCTTAAAATTTGCCAATAACTATACTATAGTGTATCATTTAATAAGACACATAAAAGTATGCTGTACAATGTTTAAATTTTATTTGCATCCTAAAAATATGCTGTTTGAATGGATATTTCAAAACATTATTTTTTATTTTACTTCTGAATTAATTCACCAAATGCATTTTGTTTTAAACAAATTTGTCAATTTAAATGTTTAAAAAAAATGGGTGAGGGGGGAAGTGAGAAAAAGTTCAAATACAATGCCAACTTACCTGGACAATTATCATATTCTGGACAACAAACACCTGGTATATATTTGGGTGTACAATCGTCACGATGGAAACAAGTAACCGAACTGCATAATATTTCTCCTCCTACCCATACAAATAGAAAGAAAAAACTAAAATATGAGAAATTGAAAGGAAATGTTGAAAAAAACAAGAAAATTTAAATAACCACAGGCCATATGTTGCGTCTACCACCAGATAGACTTGCAACATCATAACCATCACCATCACCATCACCACCATCACCACCACTATTGTATCACTTACTACTATCACTACAAAAACATTATTGTACACACTTTACCTTGACAGTAGCAAACAGTGCAGGGTGTCTCCGGATCCACTAACTTATCGCCATTTAAATAAGTTTTACCATCCTTTTGGCAATCTACGCCAGCATCACAATTTAAGGCAGCAAGAGAGAAGGAGAGAGAGGAAAAGTTAAAAAAAAGAAATTGAAACAAAGAGAATATGTTTGTTAAGAATATTTTAAAAATTATTTCTTTTTTTTTATTAAAAAACAACGAAGCAAAAAAGTATTTGCATTGCAAAATAGTCAAAAACTATATGCAGAACGAGTATGCATAACTGGCATGGCATGGACTTTAGAAAAATAGAAAATAATTCACCTGCTACCCACGATTACAACCATTACCACCTTACCACCGAATGCTATCCAACAACAACACATGCAGAGTATGCAGGAGGCAACAAGCAACACTTGAGTGCTTGTGTCTGTTGCCGCCTCTTTCAAACTCTTTCACTTTTTCGCTAACATGTTGCAACGTTCATCATTTCGGCCGGCATAGCAGCACTAGAAGTTGTTGTTGTTGTTGTAGATGTGCGTTTACACTCGGTTTTGAGGTAAATAGTGGCGTAAACGTGCCTACGTAGAGACTTAAGGTGACCAACTAAAGATTTTCAATGGGCCTTTTAAGAAAAGCAAGATCACACGAATCTGTTATCTAAACTGGTTTATAACATAAGGCCTCCAACAGAGATTTTTCATTTCCCTCCAAAATTCACTTATCTTCGGCAGGTTTACGATGACCGTCTGCCGTCTTCTTTGGCTTTTTATAGCGTCTATTCTATATCGTATTGTCCGGTTTCTTCATCGTTTTCTGAAAATTTATCGTGTATTGACTAGAAGAGTAACACGTTTTCTAGTAGTTGGCTTGTAACGGACGCTCCTTGAAGGTTAATGCCTCACTATGATGAATCAATATCTAATCCATGTATCAGATAGTCAGAGGAAACCGTTTCGAATCTAAAACTCTAAAGCATTCTAATTGTAGGGAGTTCAGTAAAAATTGACCGAAAATGAAAAGTCAAGATCTCGTCCTCAGATCCGCAGGTCGTTGCAATGCCAAATCTATCGGCATGCTTTCTAACAGGGTAGTGGACTTTAAACGCCACAATTTCCTTCCAACTTCCTTTAGAAGCTAAGCCTGCCTGTAAAACGACCGGAGAATACATATTTTAGGTGCTCCTGGAACTCATATAAGTTTTACCCTCAAATACTCCGAAATTTCGCTGAAAATTGCCCAGCCTACATGAACTAATATTGAATTGAAGTCGTAGTAGTCTAATAGGTAATGTGTTCGCCTATTAGACGTAAAGCCTAGGGTTCGAGCCCTAGGCCAGACACCAAAACGAAATATGAAAAAAATATTTCATCGGCGACTTCCTCTCAGCAGATTTCTGGCAAAAACTCTGAGAACGAAATAAACCTGCCATGAAAAAGTTTCTCAAAATCTGTCGTTCGGAGTCGACGTTAAACTGTAGGTCCTGCCACTCACGTTTAAATTAACGCACACAACATGAGTGGTGTGAGAAGTTGGGCCTGACTGAAGGGTTGTAATGGCCAATTATGTATGTATGTATGTGCATGAACCAATATGGATGCCGAAGAGACTGAAATGAGGGAATTGATCGTATCGTAAAGAGGTTTTTAGGAAAAATTCAATTGCTCAGGACAGCTTCACTAGGCCCCAGCGTTACTAGTCTTGCGATTATAATTTTTTTTTCGTTTTTCTTTCATTTTTTATTTGTTTTTATTTCAGTTGGTCACCTTCCATTTTCACTTTTTCAAAATTGTTATGAATTTTCGTTTTGCTTTTATTGTTATTGTTATGCAAATGCAACGGATAGATAGATAGATAGGCAGGACGGACATTAAAGAGAAAGAGAAAGTAAAACGGAACGTAACTTACCACATTTATAATCAGGGCAACAGTGTCCTGTTTTTTGTATGGCACGGCAACCCACTTGTTTTTCACAGAATACCGTTGTTTCTGGCACATATTCACCATCCAATAGACATTGGCCTATAAATAGTTGAAGTAGAAGAAGGAGAAGAAGAATAATAACAACAACAACAATATTAGCATCATTATGATCATTTTCAAATGAAATCACAATTACAGACATCATGATGGTCATCATCATTGACACCATTATTGGCAAAAGAAAATCGGAGGCAATGTTTAGTTGGTTTTTTAATTGAAGTGAAAAGAAAGAGAGAGAGAGAGGGAGAGAGAGTAAGAGAGGAAGAGATAATAAAATAGAAATAAAATAAAAATGATATTTTAAGAGTCTATAAGAAACGTATGTTTTATAAGATAACAGGGGTCCTGTTATCCTGTTCGTTTGTATTGTTTGTTTTCAATATTCATTAAAGCATACCTTGTGGCTGCTCCAAAGAGACTTCTGTGGAAGAACTTTGCTGCAGACTATCTTTGAGATTTTCCTTTTGAGACTGTGGCTGTTGCATTGCTAAGCCCACATCTCGTTTGTAACGTTGATGCCATAATTGTTGCTGTTGCAGTTGCTGTTGGTGCTGTGTTTCAGCATCGTAAAGTGTCCAATAACCAATGCCAACGCCTCCACTTACTAGGGCAGGAACTGTAAAGACAAAAAAGGAAAAAAAAATTCAGAAAAAAATGTCTCAACATTACTGTGTTACAATTAAAATTCCTTTTCATTGTTTTTTTTTGTTTTTGCAAATGAAACTGAACACAAGTTTTCTTATATTTAAACACCATTTATCAGGGCGTAGTTGTTTGTTGTTGGCTTTTATTTACTTTTGGGTCTGGCACTGCTGCTGCTGCTTGGTTGCTACACACCCAAAAATTGTGTCTTTTTCATTTCAATTATTTGTTGGAACAACTAGAAACTTTAAATGACTTTGTATGTTTGATTTTATTTACGAAAGTAAAGTTTTCTATTCTGTTTTTTTCCTTTTTTTTCTAAAATTTAATTTTTATTATTGTTATCCCCACTGTTTCTCAAACTCCTTCCATAACATTGTTAACCCTCAAACGTTCACATATTGAAGGAATCTATCATATTAAAGTCTAATAAGATCTGAATAATATGCAAGAGACTATCCACAAAAAACCTGAAGTTGATAATCGGTCTTTTGTTAGCACTCTGCAGACTCAGAGTAAAATTATTCGGAATGAGTATTGCCTCGAATCCAATACAAAGATTCTGTGATGGTGAAAAAGAATCATCGTGCTTTCCAATAGGACATTCACCCGTAAGAAGAACAATAATGTAATGAATGCCATGAGATTTAAGACATACATACATACATACGTAATTGGCTATTACAACCCTTCAGTCATTATTACAGCCTAGCTTCTCACACCACTCATGTTGTGTGTGTTAATTTTTAATACTTGAGTGGCGGGACCTACAGTTTAACGTCGACTCCGAACGACAAATTTTGGGAAACTTTTTCATGGCAGGTTTATCTATTCTCAGAGTTTTTGCCAGATATCTGCTGAGAGGCAGTCGCTGAAGAAATATTTTTCTTTCATATTTCGTTTTGATGTCTAACCTGGGGCTCGAACCCGGGTTTTACGTCTAATAAGCGAACACACTACTACTAGACTACGGCGTCTACGCGATTTAAGATAGAGAATCTATATCAGTCCTGCAGAGGGTATCCTCCTTCCTGTAAAACGATCGTAGAATACTAAGTTTAACTGCAACAGTCACCACCTATGTTGTCTCAAACTGATTCGAAATTTCCCCGAGAAATCCCCGGAATTCATGACCTAGAATTGATATCGAGGTGACTTTGGTGAAGCATTTGAACACAACTTTTCAGTCTGAGTGAATTGAGAGATTTTCGGGGAAATCCAATTACCCAACAAGCGTTGCGCCGCTTTCAATATAACCTAGACCTCCGTCTGGAAAAACACTGCAGCATATACTAACGTTTAACATCGGAACCCTTAATTCCGCAGCTTACTCTTTCCATCATTTCGAAGCCATCGATCATCAGAATAGAATTCCTTGTTGGAATTCCAAAATCAAATATTCTATCAAGAAAATGAAGGCGTCTATTGTTGTCTTTAGACTATCCACCAAGTATTTTATTTTACCCTGATCTTATCTCCTTCATTCCTTTGTACTATATTCTTTGACATGTTTAGGTCACCAAGAACTGGCGTCCACTTAATAGATTATGTTGTCTTTAGATTATCCATTAAGTATTTTATTTTATCTTGATCTTCTTTAGGCTATCCACCAAGTATTTTATTTTACCCTGGTCTTATCTCCTTCATTCCTTTGTACTATATTCTCTGACATGCTTTGGGTTAAAATGGTTGCCGTGTTAGCTAAGTCATAAACCTTTATTTTTCCCTTTTTTTTATTCTCTAATTAAAGTTTTTCCAGTTCTTTACCAAAACTCTTCCTCGGGGTGCAACATTTTGTTTAACATGACATTTTGACAAACTTTTATATCAACTACTCTCTCGCTCTCTCACTCTCTCTTTCTCCAAATTTTGTACGATATTTTCCCTTCTCCCTGTCCTAGTACATAGTTAACTTTTGGGTCAACAATAAATTTTTCTATGTTTTGAAGCACTGGTTACTTCCCTTCCCCTTTTGTGTGGAATAAAATTGTGCGTTGCATGTAAGTTACTTGGTTTTGTTGCAAATATTTTTGAAATGAAAACAACAACAAGAGTTGGATTTTTAAGGGACAGCAATTAAATTAAGAAAGTGGCAGTAGATCAAGATCAAGCTATTTATTTTCAAGCAATTAAGATTAATCAAGAAGCGTTTCACGGTCTTATGCAGAATGTCGTTGTGCAACACAACTAGCAACATGGATATCAGGAACCTTTATTAACACTGAAGTCCTATAATAAATCAAATCAAATGCAGAAAATAAAGGTGTAGCCGCCGTAGTCTAGTAGGTAGTGTGTTCGCTTATTAGAGGAAAAGCCCGGGATCGAGCCCCAGGCCAGACATCAAAACGAAATATGAAAAAAACTTCCTCGGAGACGACGTTAAACTGTAGGTCCCGCCACTCAAGTATAAAAATTAAGGCACACACAACATGAGTGGTGTGAGAAGCTAGGCCGTAGTCCTGACTGAAGGGTTGTAATGGCCACTTGTGTATGTACATATGTATGGGTAAAAAGCTATGCTTGACCAAAAACCATGAGCTTGGAGGAGAATCTGGCTTCGCGTTCGTGTGGTCGCTATTCGGTGTAACAGTGTCTAATTATCTGCTTCTATAGTTATAGGTAGACTAGTAGGTACTGTGTTTACTTATAGCCACGGTTCAAACCCCAGTTTGGACTATTCCAACAAAGCGGAATATGAAAAAAATATTTTACGGCGACTTCCTCTCGAAATTCTGGCAAAAACTCTGCGAGTAAAATTGCCATGAAAAAGTTTCTCAAAAATCTGCCGTTTGGAGTCGATTTTAAACCACACGCCATTCAAGTACAGAGTTAACGCTCACAGCCTGGGTGGTGTGAGCAACTAGGTCATAATCCTAACTGAAGTATTGTAATGACCAATTATGTATGTACATATGTATCGAGGAGTAAGAGTCTATGATTCTAACATGTACAAGTGCAGCCAGTGTTGAAACTGGTAGTAGGAAGTGCTGCCTCTTGCTGCAGCAAAGGCTCAATAGGACGCCTGTAAATTGCTGTCGCGAGTGTCATTCTTAGGACACGAAAATTTTATGTAAAACAGCTTACGAGATTACGAAATAGGCTTGTTGTTGCTGTTGTAACAGTTCTGCTGTTGTCTCCGGAAGAATCTTCGTCGGGTCGTTCCGGACCGAAGATGCGATTGTCGTGGTTACGAAATAGGCTTGTGTTCTATTATGGTGTAGGGTATATCTATGTCTATTGCAATACAATCATTATAACTGCTTACATCTCGGTTAACTCATCTCTATTATGAGGTCTTTACAAGCAACATTATGAGGTCAGTTTGGTTTTTTTTTATTCTTTCATCTGTTTAAAATGCCGATTTGTATGTGTCTTTGCAACATTGTTGCCTTCAACAACTTCATTTCCCTTATTATTTTGTTATTATTCAGTGAGGAGAACCTCATTTATTTGTTATAATTTTAGATTTTCATTGAAAAAAAGCAAACAAAGAAACGCAAAAAAAGTTTGTATATGATGATGGACATGTTAATTTAAATTCATTTCTTTCATTTCATTAAATTGTTATTCTATGTTCTTATTCTCTTTAACTATTTTGCATTTTATGCAATGATGGAAACATTTTAAATAATGAGATGAGTAGGAACACCATTTAACATGTTCAAGTAAACAGAATATTTTTTAGAGAATTTGTAGGACCCTACACTACTACGTACATCAGCCATTATGGTAATGGACCACCACCTTCCTTCCGTAGGCGTTTTCCTTGTAAAATCTATGCCAAAACTACACATTTTCGAAAACCATAATTCCACAGGCAGAAGGTATAAAGGTTTACTAATCACAATATAATTTTATTTTAAATAATAAACGCAAATCCACATAAAAGAAACGCTTTGAAACATTTTTTTTCTTAATTTCGCATTGCATAATATACCCAAATAACATTGGCAATGTTGCTGCTTGTAAAGTGTCACATCACAATGGCAATAAAACAATAATCAGTTTTGAAATAAGCAACAAATGTTTTAAGAATTAAAAACACACACAGATACAATAAAAAAAACAGAAAAACTTATTCAAATAAATTAAAAATAACAACTAGGAAGTGACTTTCAAATAAGCGTAGGATGTTGCACAGTGTAACGTAAGTGAGAAAAAAAAGACACAATAAAATTTATCAAAAGTGTCACTCAATTTTAACTGAGTATAGCGGAACATTAAATACAGTGAGCACCAAAAGTGAGTAAACATCACTGAAATAATTCGTTTTCTTAGGATAGCGAGAAAATTAAATGAGAATATAGTCGAATAAATTTCCAAAAATAATAACGTTTATTTATTACTTATAAAATGTTAAAACAAAAACAACAATTCATGATAAAGGAACTTTTTTTTATACTTAAGAACATAATAGAAAATTTAAAATTATAGTGTCGTGTCTTCAGACAAAATAAAATATCTCATCGTGTCATTGAGACATGACTGGTATCGGAGTGGATGTCGTGTAGTCCCCATATTGGGTTCGGTTAAATCAGCTTGACTGTCTATAAACATCGGTATATCCAGTAATTTTACGTTTCGATAGGATCAGTTGGTCAAAAGGATCATGCGATATGACGACGTTAGGCAATTCATCTAAGGCTATTGTATGGCAATTGTATTTCTCTTATGCAATTGTGTTCTAATTTATTCCCATTTCCGACATCGTGTTTCCCTGATTATAATCTTATGATTTGTGGTTGTCCATTCCTTAACATGCTTCTTACTTTCCTCCAACCACGTTTGAAAAAAGTTTGTAATGGTAACTGACTTGATACTCGCGTTTAATAATTTAATGTTTGTACCACCCCTTGAAATATATTTCGAACTATATAGCGTCTCGAGTGGTTCACATACATACATACATAATTGGCCATTACAACCCTTCATTAGAGTTACAGCCTAGCTTCTCACATCACTCTTGTTGTGTGCCTTAGTTTTATACTTGAGGGGCGGGACCTACAGTTTAACATCGGCTCCGAACAACAGATTTTTTGAGAAACTTTTTCATGGCAGGTTTATTTACTCTCAGAGTTTTTGCCAGAAATCTGCTGAGAAGGAAGTCGCCGAAGAAATATTTTTTTTTTCATATTTCGTTTTGATGTCTGACCTGGGGTTAGAACGCGGGCTTTACGTATAATAAGCGAACACACGAACAAATCTTTATTCGATTTAATTTATATTTTCGACGTCGGATTATAGGCTTATGCTCCAACCATGGTTTAAAAAAGTTTGTAACGCTTGCAAGTGTATTGAATAACTGATTTGATACTCGCGTTTAATAATTTAATTTTGGTGTCCCTTAAAATGTATTCCAATCTATATACCACCTCGAGTGGACTCGATTCTCAGCGGTGAGACTCATTTCTGGATAAATGGGTACATGAACTAACAAAATTTTCGAATTTGATACGAAGTCCAAAAAAGTCACTCCTGGATTGTGTCATCTGTTCATATTTCTTTGAAAACGACTTTGACCAGCCCATCACTGTCAACGGCAATCACTATAGGATGCTGATTACCAATTTTTTTTTGTTGCCTAAATTGGATGATATGTGGTTCCAACAGGAAGGCATTATGTGCGTGACACACATCACGTAAAGGTGATGTGAACTGGCCACCTAGTTTTGACCACGATAAACTTTTTCTTGTGGAGTTTTCTTAAGTCGAAGGTGATTGTGAAAAAGCCACAAACCAGAGCGATCCTCAAAGCCAACAGGGATAAATTCAGCCTTAACGTAGCTTTAGATGTGGAAATTTTGATAGATAAGCCGGCTTGTGATACAAACTTCTCAGCATCGTTTAAGATTCCAGTTAAAATGTCAACATACATACATACAAACATAATTGGTCATTACAACTAAAGAGTCAGGATTACGGCCTAGCTTTAAAAAAAAAAATCGTCAATATAATCGAAAAGATATCGAAGTTACCGGTTTATTCACCCGTTTAATCTTTTATTGTGTTTAGGCAACTGGGACAAAAGGCATCGAGGACACCTGGCACAAAACTTAACATTCGCCTAATTACTACCCAAATAATCGATGTCTAAGAGTGTCAAGTACTTGTAGTATTTTCTTTAGAATTGATTGATAAGAATTTGAAAGATTTAAGGCTATTAGTATTGCCTTATACAACTATTTAATCCTATAAATTGTCTTCATTGTAAATCAACTTGGATCAGCTAAAATTAATTTTTTGTTTTTATTTAATTTTATCTGAAGTCTAGACACTGTGCCAAACGGTGTAGAACATCAGCATCATTACCGTCTGTCTGTCTGTCTCATCATAATCGTCATAATAGTTCGTATTAAATTACATGAAAACACAACAATAAAAACTGTTTTTTTTCTCTCTCTCTCTATTGTTTCATAACAATAATAATTTTAATTTTAAATTATAAATAAAAAAACAAATGAATGAAAAAAAAAACTAAATTTATTTTATAATAAATACAAATGTATGTATGTTTGTATACAAACAATATTAAATATAATATTAAATACAATAATTTTAATTTGATAATATTGTTGCGTGTCTTTTTGCGAATAAAAGAAGAAATTCACTTAAGAGTGAGAAAAATAAATTACGAAACGAAGCGAAAAAAAACAGAAATAAATTTAGAAAAAAAATATTTCCTCAAGTTTGTTAAAGAAAACATTTAGAATTTTTTTTTCTATTTTTTGTTTTTGTTTAATAACAATAACAATAACAATAAAAGAATACAAAAAAGTAAAATACATTAAGAATTAAACAACAATGATGAGTGCGTTCTTGTTTTTTTTTTATTTTATCTTCTTAAGTAATGGGACATACAATTTTTTCTTCTTCTTCTTCTTTTTTTCATTTATTTCTGTTGTAGTTTAATTTATTATCTTTACTCACCATCATTATGTACGTTTCGTAATTTTTATTCTTTTATTTTTTTTTTTGTTTGTATTTTTTTTTCATCATTTTTTATTATCAAGGAGACCTTATGAAAGGAAAACAGCCTGTGACTTTAAAGAGATTCTCCTTTAGTTTAGTTTAGTGAAACCTTAAGACCTAAAGACTTTTCCTTAAAAGGTGGGGCATTCAGGTATTATGTTGCATAAGAATTCCAGTTTTTTATTGAATAATACAAGCTCTTGAGGAAGCATTTTGGGAATATAAAAATATCGAACAGCAATTAAAGGCATTTTCTTAGGCCTTTACCAAGTATGCTCCACAGGATACCATTTCAGTATCTTTCATACAAACATACTAAATTGGTCATTTCAACCTTCAGTCAGAATTACAACCCAGCTTCTTACATACATACATACATAATTGGTCATTACAACCCTTCAGTCAGGATTACGGCCTAGCTTCTCACACCACTCATGTTGTGTGCCTTAATTTTATACTTGAGTGGTGGACCTACAGTTTAATGTCGATTCCGAACGACAGATATTTTGGAGAATTATTTATTTATGGCAGGTTTATTTACTCGAAATTTGCTGAGAGGAAGTCGCCAAAGAAATATGTTTTTTCATGTTTCGTTTTGATGTCTAACCTGGGATACGAACCTGGGCTTTACGTCTAATAAACCAGTACACTACCTACTAGATTACGGCGACTTCACCGCTACCGAAATTGTGCGTATTAATTTGATACATAAGTGGCGGTATACCTATAGTCTAGAGTCGATTCCGTATGATAGATTTTTGCGAAACTTTTCATGGCTGCTTTGTTTACTCTCTGAGTTTTTACCAGCAGATGCTGAGAGAAAGTCGCCGAAGAAATATTTTTTCATATTTCGTTTTGTTTGAGATGCCACGCTGACTTCAGTGTCTTACATAAATGGAATATTTCCTACCGGCAAAAAAACTGCAATAATTTTACTAAAGCTTGAGGAGAAAATTTTTACCAATAAAGTTATTCGAAACCGATAGATGTGGAAACCCTTTTGTGCCATAACCAGTCTATAAAGTGGACGCATTGCAACCTTTTAAGAAAATTGTCAGAAATTCAAGCCAATTATTATAAGCATCTATAGCCTGGCATTGCTATAATGAAATACAATTGTTCTTGTACAGGGTCCTCCAACATGAACTTTCGAACATGGATTCTCGCCAGTTGATAACGGCTCAGTTATTGAAGCTACATCTGTCAAATTGGTTGTCATTTATTCAGTCTGTTTTCCAAAATCATTATAGGCGGATATGGCATTTAAAAAACGCATGCGAATAATAAAATTGTTTCATAACATGGGGTGTTCTGTTAGGACAACCTAATGCCTCAAGGTGCATATTCAGCAATAAAGCCCATTTCTGGATGAAAAGGGAAGTGAACAAATTTGTCCAAATTGGAAGGTTCTCCATTAGAACTAAGAAATTAGATTCTTATCTCTAAAAAGTAATTGAATGCTACGGATTTCATGGTGCCGGCGCAGTTGATCCATAATTCTTTGAGAACGTCATTGGTCAGGCTACCATCACTGCCAAGAACAATAAGTCGATGATTAGCAACTTTTTTTGGCTTGATTTGGATGGCATTAATGGCATGTAGTTTTAACAAGACGGCGCTTGTCACACATCACGTAAAGGTGATGTGAACTGGTCACCAAATTCGTGAGATTTAACCGCGTTAAACTTTTTCTTGTGCGGATTTCTTAAGCCGCATATGCATGTAAAGAAGTAACAAACCAAAGTGGTCTTCAAAGACAACATAACTCATGCTATCTGTCAAATTCAGCGTGATATATGCACAAGTTTTTATATAAGGTGGACCTTGCCTGCAAAGTTGTACTGTTTAAATGCATGACTATTACATGACAATATCTTAATCATGATAAATAGGCCTCTAATTGATAAAATAAATAAACAAATACAAAATAAATACACTTTCGTCCAGTTTGTCGTTGTGTATTTTATGATGGAGTGTGTTTTTCTTTTATAAGAAATACAAGGAATGTGAGAAATTATTTATTTTGTTTACATGTATTTGTTATGTCTCTTTCTCTCCCACTCTCTTTAATACTTTATTATTATTGTCTGCAGTACTTGTATTTGTTTAAACTAATTTTCTTAAGTGAGATTTTCTTGTTCTTTAATTGCTTTGCTGTTGTTTAAAGCATTATTGACCACAAATGAATTAATTCGTTGTGTTTCAAGTTAGCATATTTGTAAATAAAAAAGAAAAAATTTATTGTTGTTTTTAAGAAATTAAGATTAAAATGAATGCAAAAAAGAACAAGTATTCTTTAAAAATATATTCTTGAATAATTCTATTCCATTCTATTGAAAATTTATGTTTTTAGAAATTTCTGTAGACAACAGTGATGTTTTCAATTGTCAGACAGTGACATGAAAATGTAAAAACTTCAAAAATTTTATTTAAAATTCTTAATTTACAGACTGTATTAAAAAGTAAAATTTCATTTAACATCTTTGGCAATATGATACATCGGAAAATTAATGTTATGCCTTTGAGCCAGAAAACATGTGATGAAGTTTTTCTCTTTTAATGACAGCAAGTTAAACTGGTACAAGTAGTATTTTAAATAATGTCAAAAGTTAAGTAAGAAGTGTTTAATCTTATGTGTAAACAATTATTTAAATTTATTTAATTTTAATAAACTGTGTCTTTTATATTCAAGAAGCTCTATAGAAATTAAAAATTAAAAAAATGGTAAATGCATATACCGAAGAAAAAATGAAAAATTTCTAGAAATAGTGAATTCATCGAATTTATCGAAAAATTTCTGAAAACAGTGAACTTATCGAGAATTTTTATAAATACTGAAATCAACTAAAATGGTCTGTAAATAGCGAATTTATGGAAAAAATTCTAAAAATAGTAAACTAAACTAAAAAAAATTATCGAAAACTTTCCAAAAATAAAAATTTTGTAAACAAATTTCCATAAATAACAAGTTTATCGGAAGATTTCGATAAATAGCAAACTTATCGAAAAATTTCTGTAAACAGTGAATTTATCGAGAATTTTTATAAATATGTAGTACTGAATTCATAGAAAATGGTCTGTAAATAGCGAATTTATCAAACAAATTTCTATAAATAGTAAATTCATTGAAAACATGTATAAAAATTATCGAAAAGTTTTTAAAAATACAAAATTTATCAAAAAATTTCCTTTAATAGCAAATTTATCAAAAAACTTCCATAAATAACAAGTTTATTGGAAAATTTCGATAAATAGCAAATTTATCAAAAAATTTCGATGCATTGTAAGTTTATCGAAAAATTTCTTAAAATAAATAAATGACCAAATAGTTTGTGAACAGAAGTTGTGAAGTTTCTGTGAACAGAAAATTTATTGAAAAATTTCTAGAAATTTTAAATTTATCGATAAATTTTCAAAAATATAATGAATTTGTTAAAAATTTCTATTTGTAGTCAATTTATCGAAATTCTTTTATTTATCGATTTATAATTTATTGAAAATTTCCGTAAATAGAAAATTTATCGAAAAACTTTTGTAAATTTATCGAAAATAAAATTCCATAAATAGCAAATTTATCGAAAAAGTAAAATTTATCGTCATTTTTGTATTAAGATTTTTTCATAATTCAGCCCTACATTATATACATATGTATATGAGAAGCTAGGCCGTAATCCAAACTGAAGGGTTGTAATGGCCGATTATGTGTGTATGTATATTATATGTATACATAGTTTAGAATTAAATTTATAATTTATCGGAAATTTTCTTTAAATTTCTAATTTATGATGACTTCACATTTTATTCCACAACTTGTATCGAAAAAGAAAATTTAAATAACAAAACACTCCAACAAAACCTAAATAAAATTTCATCATCTTAAATATTCACTGGGATAACACACTTCCTTTGAACTGTTCCCCAAACACTCAAATTATCTTAAAATGTTGCAAATTCTTGAAAAAAAAAAATCAAATCGAACGTCGATATAATTTGCATTTGAAATATAAAAATCAAGAAAATTACTCTCCTTGATGCGAGCTGTTAAAACAATCAAATACGATACGTGAAACGAAACATAAAACGTTACTAATCGTTTATCAATCAATGGCTTGCTTTCCTTATAACATTACTCTCTACGGGTACACTCGATAATGTGTTAAAACAAATCGATAAACAATTGATTGAAATTGAAATTTTATTCAAATGGGAATTTGAATAACGTATGTATGTAGGCTTGAGTATAAGCAACGATATTTAATATTTACGACAGCAATAACAATAATAAAATGGAATACAACTGAACATCTAACAGCTGTAGATAATGCTTGTTTGAAAGCAATGCTAATAAATAGGCCTGTAATCATAAATGTTATGCTAATTTTTATTACATCAAGTGATTTAATAATCTAATATACAGGTTTTTAAATTAATATAAATATACATACAACCATACGATAAAAAAAGAAAACACAGTGTTTAAAGGGCAACGGGCAACGCACCGGGAGCTACGCCCATTTTGCGGTCGTCATAATCGTCCTACCTATAGAGCTATTCGCAATACGGTGGATGAGTTCG
Organism: Sarcophaga rosellei; assembly: GCA_930367235.1. NCBI lineage: Eukaryota > Metazoa > Arthropoda > Insecta > Diptera > Sarcophagidae > Sarcophaga > Sarcophaga rosellei. The sequence goes on from OV884019.1 coordinate 36,816,413, forward strand.
AGTCCACTAGTTCAGTAAACGGTTGGTTAACGTCCGTGCATAGATGAAACACTAGATTTCCGAAACATCTCTATCATTCGTTAGATTGGGAATTCGAGGCATCACAGACTACATCTTGAGGATTTTTGCATTGTATCTTGGACCTGCGCTTGTACAAATTTCAACCAACCCTAGAAGTGAATGGAAACAACCAATCAACAACTTGTGTTCGCTGAATAGGCAACGGAGCATCAAAAAATCATCTCCAATTTGTCGCGATACCAATCCACATGAGAGCCAAGAGTGTCCAATACATCCCGAGAAAGTCCCTGTTTGCTATGTATCGATTCAACTTCTTTGAGAACTACTTTGGGCAAGCCATAACACTCAAGGGCGAGGACTATAGAACTATTGACAACTCCTTTTTGCCATCAATTAGATGATTTGGACATCAACGACAGATGGTTTCAACAGGACAAGGCTACATGCCACACTTTTCATGTCAAATTAGATATTCTGCACAAGCAATTTGAGGGCATGGCTTTCTCACGTGTAGGCCACCGAAAGCGTACGATTTGACACCGTTAGTATTTTTCTTGTGGGGTTTTCTTCAGTGATAGGTGTATGCGAATAAGTCACAAACCATAGCGGTCTTCTAGGTTAACATTACCCATTCAGAAGGATTTATGAGTCAGAATCGTGGAAAATTTTTTCACATGATTTTCTCACTTTTATCTCCACACCCATTATACTCAAACAAGAATTATATGTATTTTATGTGGCGGTGCAAGTAAATCTGACTGAATTGAAGAACAGCAGCAACTTTCAATTGGCCATTTGTTACTTCCGTTTTGCCATAGTTTTCGCATTATTTTTCTTTTCTCTGTATCTTCTTTCTATTCAACTCGAATATTTGCTGATGGCATTTGTCTTTGTTGCCCTTCCCCTCTATTTATATTACAAATATTACTAAAGAGAAATTAATATTTTTCCGGGTAATCTTTACTAAATGTCCACAAGTTAAATAGCGAAACCAAAGAATATCATACAACCACTCACTCAAATGTCGTCAATATGTTTCATTCATAGTACATATGTCTGTTGTGTCTGCCTGTGTATTTGTCCATCCTCATCGGTAAATACTATAAATGTATTCAATAATTCATTCAATCAATTATTCATTCCGTCAGTCATTTATTCTTTTATTGAGCCATTGTTGTTAGGCTCGTCGTATTAACCGCAGTTTGGCAGATTATTAACAGCCAGTGAGTGAATAAATTGTAAAGGAAAATCAAATAAAAAATAACAGAAAAAATAAATTATTAACAATTTATTAAACAATAATGGATAGGGAAAACTTTAAAAGAAAATGGAATTTATTTGGCTTCTATTTGAAGGCCATAAATATCAAATATTTGAAAGAATACGAGAGCTTTAATAGGGAAATAGGCTTTAATAAGAAAAATTTGAGGAAAATAATTCATGCACTCAGAGTTATCGAAATGAACAAAAAAAAAACAAATGTCAAAATGTCAATGAATCAATTGTTCAAACCCTTGAAAGGTATCTTACCGATGTTACAAGAATTTAACTGTGAATTAAAATAAAAAAATAATGAGGAGGCACATGTCTCGATCAACAATGAATCTAATAGTAGGTAGGGCCACGTTTTGAGAATGTGTAGAAATCAATAAACAAAATTTCTCACCATTACATCCAATACAAGAACCTAAAAGATTATTACAGAGAATATTGTTTCTAAGAAATGATAAATGGCAACCCTATCTTTCAAGAACCTATTACAATACATCAATTAACCGAGTTATCCTGGGTCTTAAGCACAGTGAAGACAACTTTTTATGGAAAATTATGAAAAGCCTCGCGGCTCATTTCCCTCTCTGTAGAGAATTGAGAGATGTGTTGCTTTTGGGCCCAAGAAAATCCAAGTTTAATACATATATGAAGAGACACTGTGCTCCATGAAAGTTACTGTATGTTGTAGTGTCAGTGGTGGATGTGCATTGGACTTGAGAACGCCGTGTGGCAAACGTCTACTGTAAATGGACAGGGTGCACTTTCTTATTTCCTACCTAGACAAATTGGTACTGGAGAAGAAGTGCTTCCATCAAGAAGAGTGCCTACTGAAAGCCCCTACTTCTTAGAGTTTTCTGCATGCAGGAGATTTATCAGAAAGGTTTGTGACTTGACTAACGACTGCCTTCTCAATTGTTCACTGATCAGAGCGGGTAAATTGAGTGATTGTAGGAACTAATAAGAGTGAATGGAACTATTTAGAGGCTACATACTCCTTTAAGGGATAATTCCATGGTATACGGATGTTTCAAGGACAGATAGTGAGACTCTCAGTTGGTATAAGCTTTACTGTGTTAAATCTCATGTCAGTTGGGAATACAGGTAGATAAGCCTGCCTGTTTGAAGTCGATTTCCCCTACTTCTTAGAGTTTTCTGCATGCAGGAGATTTATCAGAAAAGTTTGTGACTTGACTGACTGACTGCCTTTTCAATTGTTCACTGAACAGAGCGGGTAAATTGAGTGATTGTAGGAACTAATAAGAGTAAATGGAACTATTTACAGGCTACATACTCTTTTAAGGGATCATTCCATGGTATACGGATGGTTCAAGGACAGATAGTGAGACTCTCTGTTTCTATAAGCTTTGCTGTGTTAAATCCCATGTCAGTTAGGAATACAGGGCAATGAACAGGTAAATAAACCTGCCAATAGTTTAAAATCGACTCCGAGCGAATAATTTTTCTTAGAAACAGCTGAGAGGAAGGGACCGAATTTTCTTTCATGATTTCTTTTGTTTGAGATGTCTCAGCGGGGATTTTAACCACAGGTTCTTGTCTCGACTTCTAGAAACCTATGTGACTTTAATGCATCTCAGAAGGAAATATTCGAATGCTTATCAAGTACTTCTTGAAGTTTGTCAGGGCAACCGGATTAAGGGAGACATTATAGGAAATCCAATATCGATTTAGGACAGGCAAGTACAGTATATCGTCTGGTTACGCCATTTTAGTACCTCTACAAGACGTTATTAATAATGTAAATTTACGTTTATTTCTATGAAATTTGGTTTGGAAACTGAATTTGTGCTTTTCGAACATATTCATTAATTTTCCCTTGAGTTACTGCATCTCTGCTGTAACAGTAGAATATATTAACAGTAGCATTATATTGACAATTTAAATGCCTTACCCTGTATATAAACCCACACATAAATGGTGGCTATTATTTCTTGCCGGAAATGCTTACTTCTAACGACATTAACCACAATGAAAACTATACCGCCGCCATATAAAACAAAGGAAATGGATGGCTGCTGTTATTGCTGCCGCCACTTTACAATTGAGTTTTAATTTTTTAATGATCTTGACAACGTAAAGCAACCTTTACGGGCATTCAAATATTCGCCCCCGTTAAATACGTATTTTATTTCCATTTTATAAATAATAAATAACCAAGAGCTCTTCTGTTTTTAATGGTGGGTGTGATTAAATTTAAGGAAAAGGGTTTTTTTCTTTTCTGGAAAAAGAAAACAAATTCTACAAAGATTTTATGGTCCTCTTGGTGGGACATTTTCGATACTTTAATGCAATTTTAATAGAATTGAAATAAATTTTCAAGCATCTCTGAATTGATTGTAAACGAGTGACAGTTTTTCCGTTTAAAAATAATTAAACAGTCGACTGATTCTGCCTGTTTTCTTCGTAATTCCCCAGAATCTTTTTTTTTGTTTTATTTTTAAACGAATTTGCATATCAAGAATACATTTTTTTTCTTCATTTAAATTGTTTCGTTATTTAATTGTGGTTATTTGCTACAAACAACCTCAGAGGAAAAAAAATTAAAAACAATGACATGTTAATAAATTTGTTAACTTACATTAAAACAAAAACAAAAAAAAAAACTGTTTTTTTGTTACAAATTATAGAGATGCGAAGATATTCGCAGCAGTCAAATTGAAATCATGTTTCATGAGTTTGTTTTAATGACAAGATAAAAAACTACAAAAAATGATAAAAAAAAAATAATCGAATCAGAGCTGCACAACTTTCAAAATACAAAGGGATCCATACACAAAGCAATGATTTCGTTGAAGTTTTTATTTCCATTATAATACTTAGGCCTTGTATGGGTATATGTAAAACAATGTCATTTAAGTGACTGCCTCTGGATGACTTGCAACAGTCAATCCTTCTGCGATGGTTTCGTTCCCTATTTTGTACACTTTGGGCGTTGTCTCGGCGATAACATGTGGGCTCCAACATGAGGCAATTATCTTCGGAGATAAGGTCTTAGACGTTGTCATACAAAAAAATTTAACACCATTAAATCATATAATCTTAGAGGCCCCTAGACTTGTTGTTTGGCTTATGATACTGTCTTGTTCAAACGTCATATTGTCCTGTCCTCTTCATAATATTCAATTTTTAGGTCGAAGTGGTAGCTCTGATATCAAAGAGCTCACTTGAGCACGCATAGCGTCCCGTTGTGACCAAGTTCCACTAAAATCAGGGCAGAGAAAGAAGTTGGTCAGCGCAAGGGCTGCACATAATATTCAATTACAAGCAAAGAAAGGTGGTTGTTTATCATGTGGCCATAAAGCTTTAATTTGATGCAACGCTTGTTCGTTTTCTGAAAATATTTGGCCCTCCTGACCATAATAGACATTACATGGTCCCTCTTTCCATATGCAATGACTTTTTAACAATCACTTTTATGTTTTACAAGTTCCACCGAGTTAGAAATGCATTTCATCACCGAAAAAAATTTTCTTCGAAAATCCGCATTGAAAACCAGCACTCGCACTCAATCAGTACTATATCTACAACATTGTGAAATTGTTCCTCGGTACTAATTCTAACGTGAGTTGGACTTTGAAATTGCCCTAGTCTAGTAGGTAAAGTGTTGGCTTATTAGTTGCAAGGGCATGCTTCAAACCCCAGCACAGATACTTTGAACAAAACGAAATGTGAGGAAATATTTCTTCGGTGACTTCCTCTCAACAGTCTTCTGGCAAAAATCGCAGAGAATAAATAAAGATTGTCTTGAAACGTTTCTCAGAAGTCGAAGTCGACTTTAAACTGTAATGGTAGCTACTCATAGATAAAATTAACACACACAATATGGGTGCTAGGAGAAGCTAGGTTGTAATCCTGGCTAAGGAGTTGTAATTATTATTTGAGATTGTGAATTTAAATATTCTTCTGTAGTTTCTAATGCCATGTCATCTGCCACATGTTCTTTCCATGACTTTTATTAGGGTAAAGTTCAATAGAAAAGAGGAGAGTACTAATGAGGGATTTTCAAAAATTAACTGCATTTGGTTGACTAGTTTTGAGTTTTGACATCTGCTGAGTACACTTTACTTAGAAGTCTGCAAAACGTTTCTGACGGCAAAAAGAATTGGCCAGGCACAGACGTACTGAATATCACTTGGTCACCGAGTACTTTTTTCATATTTTTAGTGCGATTTTAATGCGTTATATGTATACTACTATTGCATTTAAATTATTGACCTTGCAATGTATCGAGTGCAGTATATACTCGAAAACAATTTTGAGTACAATTGAAAGTAAATATTTTAATTACAAAAAAAAAACGAAAATAAAATAAAAAAATGAATCACATCCTCATCATTGTCAGCAGTCGGACTAAGTTCAATTTCTTTTTTAATTTATTTCTACGAATTGGAAGCTGTCGTTGTTTCATTCATTTTTAAATGCCACACCATCATCAATATCTATACAATACAAATTTACACGCTCATTTAAGATTGTTTTTTCACACGTTCTGTCACTTTATCACCACCACCCCGTGCATAAGTATTCTAATCAATTTCCTTTTTTTTTGTTGTTTTTTTTTTTGTTTTTAATTGATTGAAACTCGTTTGCCTTTAAAGTATTTGTTAACAAACAAACAAACAAACAAATCATGTGCCCTTTTTAATTCATCATTATCATCATCATCATCGTCGTTATCATTGACTCTTGTCAATCTCTCTGGAAGAGTGTAATAATAGATTGAGTGAATAACTTGAGTGATGTACTTACTCACTTGTAACCCCGTATGTGGTCGTGTCTGTCACCGTTATCTGATTGTTTGTGTGTGTGAGCAAGCATTTGATTTATTTGTGCGATATTCTCATCAATTTTAAACGTTTAAAAAGCAATAAATTTTGTTTAAAAAAACACACACACACACAGGAACAGACACACATGCCAACAATAGCAACAAAATTGTGTCAGTGGAATAAATAAAGGCTATGGGGAAATAGAAACACACACATGTGTACATGAAAGTACAGTAACAATTTAAATAAATATGCGGGTTTCTAAATGATCATTAGTTAAATTATTTATTAAATAATTGGGTCTCCGTCTGGGGATTTATTTAGAAAAAAAAATATGTGTAGCAGTTTAAATCAATTATGTATTAGGAAATCTTTAGAAAACTAAAAAATCTGTTTACTTAATGTCCGTTAAACGTGAAATATTAAAAAGTTAAAAAATTTAATATTAAATATTAAAATGTTATTCCAAATTTTTTCTATAGAAAATTGCTGTTATCGAAAACATTTTCTATATACAATTCTTGTTATCGAAAACATCTTCTATAAACAATTGTTATCGAACCCAATTTCTATTAACAATTGTAGTTATCGAACATATTTTCTTTAGAAAATTGTTGTTATCCAAAACATTTTCTATAGAAATGGCTGTAATCGAAAACATTTTCTATAGAAAATTGCTGTTATCGAAAATATTTTCTATAGCAAATTGTTGTTATCGAAAATATTTTCTTTAGAAAATTGTTGTTATCGAAAACATTTTCTAAAAAAATATATAGAAATATATAAAGAAATTATAGAAAGAAGAAATTATAGAAGCTATAGAAATTTGTTGTTTTCGAAAACTTTTTTTTTTAGAAAATTGTTGTTATCGAAAATATTTTCTTTAGAAAAATGTTATGGAAAACATTTTCTATAGAAAATTGTAGTTATCGAAAACATTTTCTTTAGAAAATTGTAGTTATCGAAACCATATTCTATAGAAAAACGTCGTCATCGAAAACATTTTCTATAGAAAATTGTTGTTATCGGAAACATTTTCTATAAAAAATTGCTGTTATCGAAAACATTTTCTATAGAAAATTGTTGTTATCGAAAATATTTTCTATAGAAAATTTATGTTATCGAAAATATTCTCTATAGAAAATTTATGTTATCGAAAATATTTTCTATAGAAAATTTATGTTATCGAAAATATTTTCTATAGAAAATGTATGTTATCGAAAACATATTCTATAGAAAATTTATGTTATCTAGAATATTTTCTATAGAAACTTGTTGTTATCGAAAACATTTTCTATAGAAAATTTATGCTATCGAAAATATTTTCTAAAATTGTTATCGAAAAATTTTCCCGTCGTCCAAAAATTTAGTGTGTTTAAATAGATAAATGTTTATATGCAAATGTTTATAAACATTTTAGTCCAATATTTAATGTTTATATTTTATAAAAAAAAACCTGTTATGTTATAGTAAACAAAAACTTTATTGTGGCAGAGATGGTGGTGGTGGTGGTGCAGTAAGGGGATGTGGTTAATGTTTCATTTGTAACATTACAATGTTGATGACTATGATGCTTATGATTTCTAACTGACTCTGGTGTTTTTTGTTTTGTTTTTTTTTCTCTTACAGTTACACACTTGACTGGCTATTTAACGGACCACATGGTTATTGCTGTCGTTGTTGTTGTTGTTGTTACTGTTTTTTCTTGTTATTTTCGATGTTAACAATAATGACGTTGGTGATAACCTCGTTCCTCTCTTTCTGTTGTAGTGTTTTATTTGCTTTAATAATGGTTTTGCAGTGAAATGTTAGAAAAACAACAATAAATGTGTCTGCTAGTTAAGAGGTATGTATGAAATTATAGTTTTTATTTGTGTGTTTTTGTATGTTTTAGTTTTATTTGTATTGTTTTAACTAAATTGTTATTGTTTTAATATGCAATATAGTACATATATATATTTTTTTTTGTTTGTTTTTATTGTTGTCATGCTTTGTTGATTCATGTGTGTGTGTTATTTAATCATGGACACATGCATTGAAAAGTCCTTGGCCTTTAAGTACCATATAACGGAATCGAATACAGCGTTTACAAATATTCAGGTTTTCTTTTTGCATAGGGTTTTCAATAAGTGAATAAGTAAATTAATTAATTAACTTGATTAGTTTTTTTTCAAAATCTGTGTTTAATTTGCTTTTCAAATAAAAATAGCCTGTATAACAGTGCTTAAGGCTTTGTTTTCTACTCACACTTTCCCTCAACTCGAAACCCTTTTTAAATATTTTAAGAGAAACGTGTATTGGAAGTGTGTATCGTTGTACTTTTAATTAAATAATTAATTAAAATCACTTTAATTAAATACTAAAATTACATTTAATTTGACTTTTAAATTGATTTTAAAGTTTTTTTTTCTTTTTTTTACACACACTTTTACTTTCAAACACAGTTTTTTTTTTATTTTTTTGGTTAAGTTTTTATGCTCTTTTTTTCTGTGAACATTTCTTTATTTGTCAAACATTAACAGCCCAAACGTGACATGGCATTAATGCGAAACTCACAGCAACAACAACGACTATAAGAAAGAAGTTGTTAAAACAAAAATTGAAAACGTAACGAAATGTGTTTTAAACAAATATTAAACACGAAAAAGTTCAACCATATCTTTTTTTGCTGCTTGTTTCTTTTTTAACAAATTAAATTAAAACTTTTAAAAAATTAAAAAAAAAGAAAAAGACAAAAAAAAAAAAATTAAAAAACCAATAAGAGAAAAGGTAATAAAATAAAGACACTTTAATTGAGATGGGGAGTAAAGAGAGAGAAAAAAAAAAAACGACTCTCACACTCTCATACACTCCCACAAAGAGTTCGTGTTACTAATTTACTCACTTGCATTGGTTTCTTTAAAGCACAAATACAAACATGTCACACGGTTTATTACTATGACAGTGTCCTTTACAAACACAAATTTTATTTTGAAGATTATTTGCGTGTATGTGCGTGTGTGATTTCGTGAAAACGAATGTGTTTAAACTTCTCCCTTAAAGTAAAAAAAAAAATTACGCACTTGTAGTAGTGTAATGTAGAGTTCTTTAAGCCAAGAGATCAATGTAACAAAGTCACAAAGTTAAAGTTCACTGTATGAACAAAGTAGAGTAGAAAAAAATCGTTGAGCACATTACAAAACATTACAACAACAATCTATGTACTTATAAAACACATGTTGTGCCTGTTAATTTTAAGGTTCAATATACTTACATATGCAGAGAGGAACCTCATAGTTTACAGTGGAAATAAACACACTTTTAATATGTTTTCTTTGAGGCTTAAACGTTCAAATATTAAATTAAAAAGGAAAATCCATTATTTATGAGAAAGTTGAATAAACCCTTTATAATGCCATGTTATAGAAAGAATTTTCATTTCATTATAATGTTAGCACCTTGGACCATGCCACTCTGTAGGAAATACAATTTCACTTAAATGAACAGTATTCGAGGCTTTTTCACGTTTTCTCGGCGATAAGTTGATGCATAAAGGATTTTAAATGCTCGAACATTACGGGATTATCCTCATAAACACGATCATTAACGTTGCGCCATACATTATCCTCATTGACGCGGTCATTAACGTTGCCCTGCCTACAAATATGTAATTCTAACAGCGTCAAGTTGCATAATCTTGGTGATCATTTGAGGACGTCAAAACATAAAATTACTCGTTTTGGAAGTCATATGTGGGCTTTGTTTAAAGCACATACAGTTTCGTTTCACTATATTCGATTCAACAATCCAAGCACGTAAGTTTTTATACATTCAGAATGCCTTGAATTGGCAGCAATAGTTCTCCAGGGTAATTATCGAAAGAAATATGGCCGTATGGTCGTCCAGATCATTTTAAATAATAAGACAATCACTTTTTCCTACTGAAACGGCTCTTCAAGATAGCAATACATTTAATGGTTACTTTACATGGGTATTCTTGCATGGCGAGACATTGAAGGTAACAAAAAAGTTGACTCAGTTCCAAAATCTGGTTCAACAATAAGACGAAAGAATCCGTACACGACATCGGCATTCCCTTATAGTGAGGCAAATATAGGATTTCACTAATTTGTAAATTATAGACAGGATAATGAACTCCATTGTTTTGAAAACCAGACAAATCTAGGAACTTTATTTCAGTTATAAGGCAACTCTTGGCCAGGGTACATACGCCCAGAGGATGGGAATATTTTAAAGGAACTGCTGTTTAAGCTGTAATGATGAGGAACAATAAGGTTTGCCACACTCACTTCGGAGTTTTCTAGCTCCATATGCAACAATTTTGCTTGTTGACATAATCACCGAATCAGAAAACTTTGTTTAAACGATAAGTTTTGAAAGCCTGCTGGTTTAGCACCCAATCAGTATGCCTACGACGTTGTAAATGGTTAGTCGGCTTACATACAGTGAGCGCCAAAATGGAGTAAACACCACTGAAATCATTTTCTTAGGATAGCGAGAAAAGTAAATGAGAATAGTCGAATAAATTTCCAAATATAAAAACGTTTATTTATTACTTATAAAATGTTAAAACAAAAACAAAAATTCATGATAAAGGAACTTTTTTTATACTTAAGAACATAATAGATAATTTAAAATTATAGTGGGTGTTGACTCACTTATGGCGCTCACTGTACATACATATATGTACATAATTGGCCTTTACAACCCTTCAGTCAGAATTACGGCCTAGCTTCTCACACCACTCATGTTGTGTGCCTTAATTTTATAAGTGAGTGGCGGGACCTACAGTTTAACGTCGACTCCGAACGACAGATTCTGAGAAACTTTTTCATGGCAGGTTTATTTACTCTCAGAGTTTTTGCCAGAACTTTGCTGAGGGGCAGTCGCCGAAGAAATATTTTTTTTTTCATATTTCGTTCTGATGTCTGACCTGGTGCACGAACCCGGGCTTTTACGTCTAGTCGGTTAGTCGGCTTAAATAGAGATATAAATTCAAGTGCAGAATACGCAATAATTTATCGTAAGATATGCGCAATTGGTGAGAACATCCAAAAATCGATAAATTCATATTATTCGCCACAAGCTTCTCTACAGTAGCAATATTTTCGGCAGTGAGTATATTGCGGTGATGCATGAGCCTCACCACTGCCTTAGCGAGTCCAGTCCCTTTTCCGGATTTAACTCTGGTAACTCTTTGCCTAGTAGGTGGTGGATTATGATGATTATAATCACACTGTAGTGATTACATTTGAATCACCACTTCCGTAGTCAAGTTTTAACTCTTTTTACGCATTCAAGGATTATTGAATGATCCATATTCATTGGTTGGGTTAGCACGTAGCTTGCCGATTATAGGCAAGTTCACTCCGTGGCCATATAGCCCATTGTGTTAGTTTGTCATTATCCGTTAGTGGTGGGTTTCAACCACACCGAGCTTTGAATGAAACCGGCCAGTTTCAGTCCATATTCGTAAATGGCAAAACTTTCACTTTGAAAACACAAAATTTAATAAATTTAATATTCGAATTATTTTATAGGAATACACGGTCATAAAACTATTCGTATTAAAAATTAATTTAAACAATATTGACTCCTACAGGAACAGGACAGGTATTAACTTTCTCTAGAAAAAAAAAAACAGGTAAAACAACTTTCTTTTTCAATTACAATAAATTATGCCACACCAACCACATCCCCTTATTTATTATTTTAATAACAACTTTAAATCTCCTCTGTTACTTCTTATGCACTCCTTTTTTCGTGTTTGTTATTTGTATAAAAATAACAGTTATACAACAAAAGCAACAACAATAATAACATAAATAAATGATTATTTAGTTCTCAAGGAGAGTGATGAAGAGAGTGAGAGAGAGCGAGGGAGCAGTTTAACAAGTTATAAAAAACAACTTTAATACTCATAGCTAAGCTCTCCTTTTGTAAAAATAACAACTACACCTACGTCTACACAACAACTACCGCACAACTACAGTTACATAAATAAACGATTATGTATTTAGCAATGCGAAGTTGAGAGCCGTTTAAGCAGAAATAAGAATAATACTGCCTTCGTATTTGTATAAACACAGAACAACTTTTAGAACACGTGTATTTTGTAGTGGTGAAGGAAATTAAAGGAGAGTGTATTTTAGGATAGAAATAGCCTATGCACAGTAGGAACAATAAGGTTTTCTTTAGTAAAAGTTGTTGTTGTTGTTGCTATGAAACATGTAATTATTTCGTACTGTGTGGTCACGTTGGTTATTAAAGCAGCTGTTTTATGCTTTTGTTACATTTAACTGTTGTTGTTGTTGTTTTTGATGTTTTTACGATTATGTTTTGTTTACATTAATATTTTCAGTTTGTTTGCCGTTTGTCTGTAATAGTAATAACAATAAAAAACAATAATAACAACATAAATCCATAAATTAATGAGTTTATAAAGCAAAAAAATAACAACATGTAGGAGAGAGAGATAGTTTTTAAATAAAAATATAAAAAACAAAAAAGAAAAAATTTTCAATTTCAATTTGCTCTTCTCTCTTAAGTGTCTGTCTATACGGTTGATTTTTTTCTCCATTTTACTAGTGTTTGTAATACACAGGCAACAACAAATAAATCCCAAACGTACTATAACAACATTATGTTTAACAGGTTGTTTAAACACTTTTTGTTTTTGTTTTTTTAATTTTTTTTTGTGACAATTAAATTGTTAAAAAAAAATTTTTTTTTTGTGACAAGTGGTCTGTGTTAACTTTGAAGTGTTGACTACTTTATTACACAATTTGGCCGCTAGCGAAGGCAGAAGAAAAAAAAACGAAACAGAAAACAAAACTGTCAACCACAAATCATCGTTGAAATTGTTAGTTTTTTTGTACTTGTATTGTTAAAATGTGTGTGAGTGTGTCTGTTTATTTTACTGGGCGTATGATTAATCCAATTAAAGTATTAGTTTTTATTCATTCGCTTACTCTCATTCATTCATACATTCCGTTCGTTCGTTCGTTCGTTCATTCATTTATAAAGTTATTGTTAATTATTTAGACAATAGATTATTTATTATTGGCAATAAAGCAATATGACTGGCTTCACTCACTCACTCACTCACTGACATTGGCAATGAAATATTAATAAAAAAACAAAATTGTGTAATAATTTTTAGTTATTTAATATAGAAATTTATAAATTTTTTTTGGGTTTTTTTGGTTAATAAATCTTGTTAAATATTTTCTGAGTTATTTACTGCTTAAGGTTAATATAATTTTTTTCTTATGAAAAAATGACATAATGACACATAAAATATGCCACTATGTGCTAAATTATACGAAAGTAATAATCTTTGAAGATTTAATATCAGTGATTTAAGGAAATTATATTGAGTGATATTCTATTTTTAACTTCGATAACAATTACGAAAAAAAAAATTTTATCGAATTTTTTTTAAAGAAAATTCCTGTTATCGAAAAACTTTATATAATTTTTTTTTATCAAACATTTTTTGTTATCGAAAGATTTATAAAGAAAACATTTTTGTTATCGAAAAGTTTTATAGAAATTTTATGTTATCGAATAATTTTATATAAAATTTTTGTTATCGTAAGATATATAATTGTTTTGTAATTGAAAATTATTAAAAAAAAATTTTTTCATTGAAAAATATGAAAAATTTTTCTTATCGAAAAATTTTATAAAACATTTTCGTTATTGAAAAATTTTACAGAACATTTTTGTTATCGAAAAATTTTGTAGAACATTTTTATCTTCGAAAAATATGAAAACAAATACATTTAAAAACATAAAACATAAATTTATAAAACATTTTCGTTATTGAAAAATTTTACAGAACATTTGTGTTGTACTGTACTTGTCACAGTTGACAAGTACACGTCCTCTAACCTAACCTTTTTATCGAAAAATTTTATAGAACATTTTTGTCATTGAAAAATTGTATCAAAAACTTTTGTTATCGAAATATTGTATCGAAAACTTTTGTTATCGAAAAATTTTATAGAATATTTTTGCTATCGACACAATTTTTAAAAAGAATATTGTTGTTTATATATTTTTTAAAAGAAAACTAGTGTTATCGAATTATGCCTCTAAATTGGAGGATCTGCCATAGAAAATTGTTGATATCAAAGAATTTCTTTGTAGAAAATTGTTTTCGAAGCAATTTATGTAGGAATCATTTTATATGAAATTATTTTCTATAAAAAATTGTTGTTCTGGAAGTATTGTCTATAGAAAATTGTTATCGATAAATTCTTGGGTAGAATATTCAATAAATATTCAATGGGGAGTTGTTAAATTAAATTTTCAGTAGAAAATTGGTATAGAAAAATTTTATTTTTAACATTCTTATTGAAATTATTCCAAAATTTTCATTAGAAAATTATTGGTATCGAAAAATATTAGAATATTTGCTACAAAAAATAATTATCGTAAATTTGCTGCAGAGAATTGTTGCTATCGAAGATTATTCAGAGTTTTGATTTCGTAAAATATTTATAAATTTTCTTATCAAAAAATTTTCTATAAAAAAATGTTATCGAATTGATATCAAAAAATTGTGTTTAAAAATTGGTATCGAAATTTTTTTTATAAAAAATCGTTATCGTAATTTTTTTTAACAATTGATATATAAAAATTAAGTTCAAAAATTGTTATCGAAAAATTTCTTTAAATAATTTTTTTTTTTTAAATTTCGTATAATTCGAAAAAAAAAAAATTAAAAGCTTACACATTTTTTTAAATTTTTATTTGTGAATTTATTAACGTTAATGCTTCAACTAGATTAAATCAATTTAACGCATTTCATTCGAATTACATAAAGACACAAAATTTTAGTGTTCCAATTCTGGAAGACAATAAAAAATTGGCATATACCCCACTCTCTCTTTGTCTCTTTCCTCTATCTGAAACAATATTGTATCACTTAATTTTCATTGGTGATAAACATCTCAGATCAGTATCATTATGAGCAGCCAAGAAAACTTTGATAATGAAAGTACAACTCACGATGATGACGACGATGATGACAATGGGCATGAGAACAACATTAGAGGTGGCAGTAGTCCACCGTATATATGATGATGTTGGTGATGGTTAATGATAAGCACTATTAAGTTGCTTAAGTGTTTCACACACATTCATATACTGAAAGTGTGGGTGTGGAACAATCTTTTTTGTTTTCTATTCTAACGACAGCTCATAAAAGCCAATTGCATTTGAAGTGTCGTGTTGTTCACGGTAAACGCTCTTTCCAAAGAAAACACACAACGTTTAAGTGTTTAAAAAAGCATTTGAGACTCAATTACTGCTAAATTGCATACAGAAACGTAAACTTTTTTCATTTTTTTTTATTTTAAGAATAAAAAATTTAAATTTTTGCCAATTTAAGTGTGATATTCGTGGCAACAAATAATTGCTCATGAAATAAATTCACGCTCAAGATAAAAAGGAAATTAAATAGACAATTTAAATTTATGTTCGCTTGTCCGCTATATAATTAAAATGACATGTGTTTTAATCAATGGAATTGCTTGTGGCAAAAAAGTACTTTTTGAAAAAGTACCTTTTCAAAAAGAACTTTTGAGTAAAGTACTTTTATTTAGTTCTTTTAAGCGTTATTAGTTGGTAATGATTTATTTAAGTGGATAATTAAGAAAAATTCCTATGGATATATGTACTTTGTAAGGGCTTTCATAGGGAAGAAAAGAAAGTACTTAAGAGAAAATGGTTAAACACGGACATGTGAACATTTGTTAACTGAAAAATTCTTAGAGAACTACTTTTTCTTAAATACTGAAAAAGTACTTTTTTTTAGTATAACTCTTTGTCAGACAAATATTTTTTCTCCACATTAAAATACATGTTTAGGGAAAGAAGACAACGTAAAAGTACTTTAATGAAGAGCTTCTAATGAAAAGAACACTTTTTTTGTTGTATTATTTATTGTATGTATTGTATACTGGTATACTTTTTGGCTTTTAACCCAATACGAAATTTTTGTGCTTTTAAAAAAGGTAAAGATGTGAATTTTTGCCGCTGTTTGGTACTTTTTTTCATCATTTCTATTGACGAAAAAGTAACTTTCCTATCAAGAAGAAGTAAATTTGTATCCCATTTATGAAAAAATTTACTTTTCATTAAATATACTTTTCATTAAAAGGTACTTATTTTCATAAAATTGTACTTTTCATAAAAAAAAACTTTTTTTTATAAGATAATTTTTGATGGTACCCATTTTCTGGGATAAAAAATATATTTTTTGTAAATTATTACACATATTTACACCACTCTTTAGTCAGAACAACAATCTCTTGCAGTACAAAGGGTAAAGAAGTGAATTTTAGCCGGTTTCTGGTACCTTTATTCTTTATCATTTCTATTGAGGAAAAAGCATTTTTTTATACATTTTTATCCCATTTATTAAAAAATATACTTTTTATTATAAATATAATTTTCATAAAAAGGTATTTTTTTATTTTTCATAAAATGGTACTTTAAAAAAAAAGTACTTTATTTTATAAAGAGTATTTTTTTTTATAAAAAGTACTTTTTAAAAGCACTTTTTTATAAAAAGTTTTTTTTATAAAAAGTACATTTTACAGTACTTTTTACACGTATTTTCTGGGATATAAAATATCGTTTCGTGAGCCTTTAGTGAGAACTACGACAAGAAAAATGGTTTCGAAAAAAGGATTCCGTATGTCATAAAGGAGAATTGTGAAGTAGGAATCTTATTTCCTGCGAAAGTAAACGCTGTTAAATTTTATTTCCTGTACACCTACTTCTTTTGCCTTCCACTGTATGAAAACTTTTGATGCCACATTGCTATCGTTATAATTGCAATTCTACTATTGTCATTGTCATCCTAGTGTTATACTTGTTGTTGTTGCTATATTTGTAGTTGCATTGTTAGTTAATACACTCAAAAGTTATCACACTGTCATTACACCGAAAAGACAAGGGAATGGCAATTATACGCTAAAATAACAGGACCGTACATGGATTTGCTGGAGCTTAGAAATCGTTGTAAAGCGCAAACAAAGCATAAATGAAGCTGAGAGATGACAAAGTTGACAACGATGACGTTGTAGTAAAAGTGTTTGTTGCATGTTAACCGAAAGTTAATAACTATTGGCTGTTTAAGAGATGCTTAACTCGATAGTTTCGATAGCTTGCTTGCTGGTTGCATGCCTGCTGCTTTAGATGGCAATAAAATAGCGTTTAAAGTTAATGAATATGAACTTTATTATCATGACACACTTACCACAAGTATAACGCAGTAACAAAGTAACGGATAACATCATTATTATCGTTATTATCGCTATCGTCATCGTCATTTTCATCTTCATAATAATTGCCATGTCGTTGGAAAGTGTTCTGGTTTTGTTTTATACGCTACTAAAGAAAGTTTCAACTGCTGCATGCATATCAGAGCGTTAAATTGCACTTTAAAAAAGTTGCAAGCAAAGTAAACAATAAAATTTTATGGAAATTTAAAGAGAGGTCTAAACATGGTCTATAACGAATAAAGTAAGCTGTATATAGAGTTCTAACAGAAAATCTTATTACTTTTGAATGCCTATTGCCAGATACTGCTTTTTAATGATGACATGATAGAAGGAAAAGTTAAGTTTTTTGAATAAACTTGTGGCATTAAATTTAAACTATAATTTCAACCTTTCGAAGTGTAAATTATAAGTTTACAAAAGAGCTTAAAGAGTACCTTTTCAAAAAAGGGAAATGTTTAAACACTTAATAAAGATTATCTCTACAAGTGTGCTGATTGTGGAATATTAAGAGCAATACAGAGTACATCAATCAGCTGCCATTAAAAATAATATAAAGTAAGGTAAGGATACGACCAGAAGGGTACAAAGTACAAAATCTGGCTAAAGGTGGATAAAGGGCTCATGAAAAGCCTGCATAATGTCCAAAGAAGCACTCTAAATGGGATCATGTCATTGCTATATATTATTATTGTCAGGATAACCGCATTTGTCTTGGACAGTTGACAAATTACTTTTGTAGGAACTGTAGAGATGAGGAAGAAAAGGAAACTTTTTTCTACATGTTGAACACTATGTTAAAGGAAGAAAAGACAAACTAGTGTCTATTAAACAAACTGTCAGTGATGGACACTGGCAGTCTAAGTCGCTTCATCAGAGTCCCGAATAGTTGTGGCATCGCAGAAGAAAATTTATACGTTTTTAAAATTGGTACTTTCTTAAATTTGGTACCTTTTTAAATTGGTACTTTTATAAATTGGTATTTTTTTCAATTGGTACTTTTTGACATTGATATTGTTATCTTTTTTAAATTGGTATCTTTATAAATACGTACTTTTTTAAATTGGTACTTTTTGACATTGATACGTTTTTAAAATTGGTACTTTCTTAAATTTGGTACCTTTTTAAATTGGTACTTTTCTAAATTGGTACTTTTTGACAATGATACTTTTTTAAATAGGTACTTCTTCAAATTGGTTGTTTATAAATTGGTACTTCTTCAAATTAGCACTTCTTTTAGGTGGTATTTTTTTAAATTCAATACGCCTTTAACTTTAATCCCTTAAAGTTTTTAAAATTTTTTAAATTTATTAAAATACTATTTCAAATTTGGTGCTATTTTAAATACGATGCTTTTTTGAATTTTAAAATATTCTTTTTTTTTTGGTACTTTTTACATTTGGTACTTCTTTAAATTAGCACTTCTTTAAATTCAGTACGCCTTTAACTTTAGTCCATTAAAGTTTTCAAAATTTTTTAAATTTATTAAAATACTATTTCAAATTTGGTGCTATTTTAAATACGATGCTTTTTTGAATTTTAAAATATTCTTTTTTTGGTACTTTTTACATTTGGAACTTTCTTAAATTTGATATTCTCTGCATTTGGTACTCTTCTAAATTTGGCAATTCTTCTCATTTCCTTCTTTTTTAAATTTGGTACTTTTTACATTTGGTACTTTTTGAATTTGGCACTTTTTCGGAGAGTTATTTCTCAATTTCGGTGAAATAAAGGGTGTTTTTTATAGAGGTATAGCACTTTAGGTTGGCATTACTTTTCGAGATGGCGACCGATTTAACAGCTGTCAAGTGATTTATTCTCAGTTTGGTTTGGCAATTCATCATGAATAGACTCACCCCTGAACAACGCTTGAAAATAGTGCAATTTTATTTCGAAAATAATGGTTCTGTGCGGAAAACGTATCGCGCACTTCATCCATTTTATCGTCGACAAAATCGTCCATCAGAGCGGTTAATTCGATTAACCATGGAACGTTTTCGCACCACGTTTACTCTTATTAATAACTCGCATCCCCAGAGACGCTGTACTGTGCGTACAGAAGAAGCTATTGCTGCTGTAGAGCGTAGCATTGCGTTCTTCCTCAATGCTTTACAGTCAATGGTGATCGGTATAGAGCCATGATTACTAACTTTTTCATTCCTGAATTGAATAACCATGATGTCCAGGAGATGTGGTTTCAACAAGACGGCGCAACATGTCACATAGCTCGTGCCACAATAGATTTATTGAAAGACACGTTTGGTGACCGCCTAATTTCACGTTTTGGACCTGTGAATTGGCCTCCAAGATCTTGTGATTTAACACCGCTAGACTACTTTCTGTGGGGCTATGTAAAGTCATTGGTCTATGCGGTAAAGCCACAAACGCTTGACCATTTGGAAGACAACATTCGCAGTGTTATTGCCGATATACGGCCACAAATGTTGGAAAAAGTCATCGAAAATTGGACGTCCAGATTGGACTACATCCGCGCCAGCCGTGGCCGTCATATGCCAGAAATCATATTTAAAATGTTATGCCACAAGATTATCTTTCGGATAAATAAAATTCATGTCAATCGAATAATCCATCGTTGTTTTATTGCAACTTAAAGTTAAAGTTAAACAGACTAGGTACTACGTTAGATTTTTAAACGCGGGTCCTTGGTTTAAATTCAGACATCTCGTAAAAAATGAAATATAAATAAAATTTCATTCGGTGAGAGGAACTCAGCAGTCTTGTGGCTTTGAATGAAAATAAAATTGCTGTCCTTCAGAGTCGACTTTAAAAAGTAGGAAAAAAAATTAACACAAACGACATAGGTGGTATGAAAAGCTAGGTTGTAGTCGAGACTATAGGGTTGTAATCATCAATTAAGTAAGGAGACCTTATCCCTAGGCTTAGGTTTAAAGCTGCATCTTCGTTAACGTCTATGTCGATAAAATCTTGATAGCTCATCTTGTGCAAGTTACGAGTATTTTTGTGATAGTTTCTAATACAGTGTTATCTAAACCATAATTATTGCTTTTAAGCCGGATATGTTTTATGAGGCCATTAGATGATTCTCAAATTTTATTTTATTACTCCTTTACTTTTATTGGTTGTGTAGTTTTGTGTGCATTTTAAAAATGTATTGTTAAAATGTATTTTTTCAAATATTTCAAATTATTGCAATAAAATTGTTATTTTAACCTTTCAATAGTAAAGGGAGGTAATAAATCGCTCTGTTTTTTATTATAATTTTTGATATTCGACTATAAAATTGTTTACTATTGTCAGTAACAGCCCTCAGCACTCAGTAACAGTGTGCCCATGCCAGTGATTGTGTATTATTTTGAAATATTATTCATAAATCATGGTTATTTAAAGTCCCATAAACATTTAATCATATTTATGAGGCGTTTAATATAAAATTAACTTTTAACAAATTAATAAAAATTTATTCGTTTTTTTCTGTTTGTTTGTTTTTGAAAATGTTTTCATTTGTATTGTTTACTCAAGAACTCTCAAGTTCATCAGAAGTAAAACGGTATTGTAAACGAGAGAAAAAAAAAATTTCTTATAGCGACGGTGGCTGGATCCCTTCTAAAACTGGTGCTGCTGTTGCTGCTGTTGCTGGTGTCCATTAGTACAAATAAAATCACACAATAAATGTTGAAATTGCTCCTCAACTGTTGGTTTACAGTTGTGAATGGTAGCCCATTACGATTATAATGAATTTGAGAAGGTGGGGTAAACAAAAAGCCATTTAAAGAGTCATCAAAATGATGTCATAAACGTTTTTGGCTTAAAAAGCATGAATTATGGCTCAAATAAAATACTATTAAAGCGTTGAAAATTTTTTTTATGAAGATGCAGCGTTAAAGGCCAGTGTTGCAGGTAGTCTGCTGGAAAATGAACGGAAAACATTTCAAGAGTTTTTGTAATTCTCACTGTTTAAGGCCAAAGGTATGAGTAATGTCCAGTAACATTGTTTAGTGTAAAGACAATAGTTATGATATTGCGAGTCAATACAAATCTTTCTGGGTAGTTCGGCTTGCAGTAGGCGGAAAACATAATCTCCAAATGCTGAGTAGTTGCAAATGTAAGCACTTATGTCTAATAAGTGAACCTCAACTCTGGCTTACTGATAAAATAATACACATGGCTTGGGTGATATGAGAAATCAGGCTGTAATACTTGCTAAAGAGTTGTAATGGCAGTATGTTTGTAATATTTTATAATATATATTAATATTTTTGCGCCAAGAAGTATCATAAAAAAGTACAAAATTTCCAGAAAGAGTACGAAATTAAAAAAAGTACCATTTAAACAAATATTTAGGGCCTTTCTAAAAAAAGTACTCAATATACATATAATCCGAAATATGGAACCGAATTTAAGAAGGAAACTATTTTTATAAAGCAGTAAATTTGTGATAGTATCAAATTTCAAAATGTTCTAAAAAATGCTAAAATGTACTCAAAAATACAAAAAAAGTACTAAATTTAAAAGCACCATAGGAAAAAGACATGTATTCAGTGCTTAACGTTTTGTAAGCGAATAAGTACCATATGAAAAGCCTTCATAAGAAAAAATACTACATAAAAAGTACCAAATTTAAAAAAGTACCAAATTTAAAAAAGTACCAAATTTTAAAAAGTACCAAATTTTAAAAAAGTACGACATAAAGTCAAGATTACAAAAAATAGTTATCCATTAAAAAATAGACAATAATTTAAAAATGTTAGAATATTTTTATTTCTTTAAAAGTAGGCCTTTTATTTTGTAACATTGTAAGAAAAAAGTACCAAATTTATAAAAGTAGAACGTTAAGAAAAGAATATTTAAAGAGATCTTCTACAAAACTTAATTGTTTCTGTGCTTAATTTAGTTTGAGCACAAGTACCAAGAAAAGGTATCATAGAAAAGGGTACCTTTTAAAGTTTACATTAAAAAATATTTTTTATTAAAAATTTCTGATAAAAGTAAAGAAAATTTTAATTTTTAAACACATTATCGTTTATCTGTTCGAGGGACCATAAAGTTTCAATCTTCTAAATTTTTTTTTCGCCTAAGACGTACCTTTTAAAGTACCAAGACGTAATTGTTTACAAAACAAAAGAAAAACCAACAGAAATTTCTTTGTAAACATTTAATTGATTTGTTAGTAATCCAGGATTAACGCATTTTCGTTTAAAAGGAAACCGAAATTAATTAACAATAGAATACCCTTTCCGTTTGCCAACACAATATGAACAAAAGAAACAAAAGTACCAAATCAAATTTAGAAAGGGATTTTTTTTATATTAAAAATTAAATAAAAGCAACAAAGAGTACAGAAGATTGAAATAAAAATATTTGCTTAATGCGTTCACCTTTTGAAAGGATTACTAACGGGTGGGTGGGGCAGTACCTTTTTAAAGAAATAAAATTATTTTGTTTTTGTTTTTGTTTTCTAAAAAGTAAAAATAAAAATTTATGGCAATATTTTGTTTGTTTTTTATTATTTTTTTTTATATTTTTCATTTCAAAAAAGAAAACTTGGAAAAAAAGGCCAAAAACGATTCATAAAATATTTATTTGAATGGCTTTACAGGCAGAAGAAGTTTAAAAAATTGTTAAAGTGTTCCTTTTATGTGCAATAAAAACGACTAAAAGGAGAAGGAAAGGGAGCACTTTAAGAGCGAGTACTTGTCTTGTACTTGAAAAGATTCTTAATTATTAATGATTTAAAAATATTGTGCTTGCACGATTTTGTTTTCTTTTATTGTTTGCCCTGTGCATATAAATTATTTTTTTAATTTTTTATTAAACAAAGTATGCAGTATTTGGTACTTTTTCAATAGGCACACAGTTTTTGTACACGCAAGTGTATGAATATTATACGTTTGCTTGTTTTTAAATTTTAAATACGATTAAAAGTACTTTTTTGAGTACATTTTTTGTGTGAAAAGTACCTCTTTGTTTTAAAAGAACGTTATGAAAGGTACTATTTAGGTCCTTTTATCACGGGGCACTGCGAGATTAGGTCGCTGACGGACTATTGAGGGCATGTTGCGATGAGGAGGAGTTGGAGACTATCGAACACCTCCTCTGTAACTGCCCAGCCCTTGGTAGGTTTAGATTGAGGATCCTTGGCAGGGCCTTCTTTGAGAGTTTGAATTCTGTGTCGAGAGCCAACATCAAGGCTCTCCACAAATTCATTAATGGCTTAGGCTGGTTGAGAAGTGTTAGGGCTTCATCAGTGTAGTTGCGCTCTCCCTTTTTGTTGTGTCTAGTCTGTGTAATTCCTCCGCTTCCCATTCTCCCTTTCCTACATCCTCTCCTTTTATCCTATTCCCTCTATTATCCTTCCCTCTTTAAACACCTTGTACAATGGGTTAATTCAACCTCCGGGTACTGTACTTGTCTTCATTGACAAGTATACGTCCTCTAACCTAAGCTAACCCTTTAGTCCGGACTACAACCTAGCTACTCACACCACCAATGTAGTGTGTGTTAACTGTATTCATGAGTGCTGGGAGCAAAATTTCATGGCAGGTTTATTTACTCTCAGAGTTTTTGCCAGAAATTTGCTGAGAGAAAGTCTCCGAAGAAATATTTTTTCATATTTAATTTTGCTCAAGATGTCTGACTTGGGATTTGAACCATGGGTTCAGCTCTAATAAGTCAACACTTTACCTAGTAGACTACAGTATGTACAAAATGGCTATCAGATGGTAAGAAGCAGACATGCAGTGCGGTAAAAATGTCCCTCGATTGATATTTGTGTTGCTAAGGGGAACATGGCGATGAAGCTTCTTGATGGCAATTTGACCTGGACGTTGGGGAAAAGGCTGCCTAAAGGTCGTAGCAAAATTTTGAATATTATGAACGGCAGTAAGTGTCGCTAAAATAAGCCAAAATGAGTCGTAAGATTCCCCTATTTGCTGACAATGTCGTGGTATCCAAGAATTTGGAATATCCGGCACACTTTCTCCACCAAAAAGGAATATGTTCTGTAGTGCGTACATTGCAAAGAGGCACATGCCTGGCCCCTCTCTTGAAATTTCTTTACAATCCCGACAATAGTTCGATAATGACGACCATAATTCTCCTATAATACTCAAAAAGCGGACACATTTGAATCTCACATTTCAGACCAACGATATTAAACAGTTGGTTGGCCTTGCCAAACTGGCCATTTTGAAACCACTACATAGATAACCCGATAATTCCCGCGTATATCTTTTGCAATTTCAACACCATTGTTGTTAACACTTGAAAACGCAATAAAAAGGAGACACATTTAATTGAAATCTTTAATTTTTCATCATCAACATCCTTTCCGTCTCATATTTTTGCTGACAAATTTCCGTAATAAATTTGTAGGCGGCGAAAAAAAAAGGCAAAAAAAATTTTAATTTTTCTTTTATTTTTCCTTGTTTATAAGACAATTAGTAAGAAAAGAGGAACAAAAAAAAAAGAAGATTTTTTAAACCCCGATTAGTCCTTAAGATAAACAGAAAACACTTGTAACAATTAAAAAATTTCTAAGAAAATAAAAATGAAAGGAGAAGCAAAGGCAAAAGAAACTTCTCCTGGAAAAAAGTCATAAATTTTTAACAAGATTTTCTCAAGAGATTTCTTTTTCTCTTTCCTATTTTCTTTACTAATCACAGCCTTAGTCGGTTGGCAAATTTACAAACCGGAAATTATTTAATTTCCCGTAACGTTTAATTGTTACCAAACGCTCCATTTTAAGGTCGTCCTCTAAAACCAGAAATTTACACTTTAAATTCGGGTAAATTTTAAGGAATTATGAGCGTTTAAAGGGATAGTCAACATGAAATGTTTTTACTTCTTTTTTTGGTGGCATAATAATCGTTTTTAATTTAAAACAAAAGCGGCATACGCCGTTACATTTGTTTCTCCTTTCTTTTTCCTTTTTTTTTATTCTTCTTACAACTCATTTAAATGAGGGAGACAAGAAAAAAACCATCAAAAATGAAGAGAAACAGCCGGCAGCAGTCAGTCAAGCCAAATGAATTAAGTAAATAGCCTGTGGCCAAAGTTAAAACAGTGTGGCAGCGAATTAAAGCCACATAAAAACACAAAGGGAAGGAAATACCCAAGATAAATATATTTTGGTTTTAAATCCATTTTTTATTTTTTAATTTATTCTTTAATTTGTTCTTCTGTTTCTCTGTTGCCTTCTTGCTTACATCTCTTTTATAAAGTGTATGGGGGTGTAAGCATAGGAATTATTAAGTCAACCATTAAAATAGACAAAAACTAATGAATACTGTAAGCAAATGAGACTTTAAAAACGGTTTAAAAGAAATCCATGCATGAAATATTAAGACAAATATGAGCTAAACTACACAAGAATATCGAAAACATTAAAAAGTTCAAAGGCCTGGGGGAAGCTATTCTCCCAAGTAAACATGGAAGCATGATTCGGAGAATATTGAACGGAAATAGAACCCTGGATAGGCATGCTGTTAGTGCATCTTAAATGGAACTAAACATTTCCCATACAATAAATAGGCCTTTAGCGTCAATTTTTCACTACTAAAGTATGGTGTAAAGGAAAGTGTATCTTTCGAGCTCCACACAAGGTTACCACAAGGATCCTTGCCATTAGTCACTCTTTCCCTAAACCTCCTGGCTTCTGTTTAAGCATAGTTAAAGAGACAGGCTCCAATAGCGGAAGTATGCTTGGCGATACATGAATGCCTGAAAATCTTTTCAGCTGAACTCGCTTGTGCCTGTGGTTTGGCATTGTCAATATGGAACATATTTTTCGTCGATTAATTCTGACCATTTTAATTGAATAATTTGTTTAAATCTGATTAATTGTGGTCAATAGAGATGAGTGTCAATAGCTAGATAAATTCCTTCCTATCCCATACGACATCCTGGATTTTCTTTTTCGGTATCATGGGTTTGCGTCCATGGTCTGGGTTTGTGTCCATGATCTGGGTTAGCGTCCATTATCTGTTTCTCACATGATTATCGTAAAAGATGCACTTTTTATTGCTCGTTAGCACTAGTTTCAGAAATAGTTCGATTTCGTTCCATTTTGAATAGTGGATTGCAAATGGAAGTGTGGCCGTCATATCTAGTTGTCTTCAAGTGATCGATAACTGTTTGGTGATGACAACCTAGTTCCCCAGCAACATTCACGATGCTTATGAGGTAGATTTTGTAAAACTTTTTCTAGGATTTCTGATGTAATCACTACCAAACCATTCCGCTGCTATTTATATTTATAAATATCGTATCACTTTAACTAGCCTATACATACATCCTCAATTGGCTATCATGCAATACCATGTCTAACGGGTTTACCTTCATTGGTTGACCACCCATATTGTTTTATAACCAGACTCACTAGGCCTGATTTGTACAGAAGGCTCTCCAATCGACTACTTAAATTGAATCTAATTAAGCACATCTCTGTAACAGGTAGTCATGCTTAGAGTTTTAGCTTGCTTGCAAATGATTTGCTGGAGAAAACAGAGAGTATCGTTCACTTTATTTGCCACTTTGGCTCGATGCAGACTGCTCTCACGTGGATAATTCTTTTATGACAATCCAACGGAGTTATCGTTATTAGAAATCGGATTTTATTTATTACTTTCAGATTTACTTTGAACTTGTCAATAAGTTCTGCCCATTACCTTATGTGATATTACTAGGAAGCTTTGTTGTTACAAACCTGCCTCCTATCATATCCTTTGGTTTCATAAAGCAAATACAAAATGGCTTGAAATTTTTTAATTTTATTTTCAACTTTTTTAAGAACTTCTGGGCATTTATTGCAGAAATATTTCGCAGTAACATTTAAATTAAATTTCTAATACCTTAAACAACTTCTGGTCTAATAAGCCTCAAGTTATTTCACTAAACAACAACTAGTTTCTTGGTTTAAAATCATTCTTAAGCCGTACAACACAACCTTGCCTAAAGTCCTTTGAAAAGGAGAAAATAAAACCAAAAATCATATGAACAAAACTTTATTATTATTTTTCTCAATTACTTTCTACACTTGCTCCTCCTTCAGCAACTAACTTTTAACATTTTTTTTGTCTGGTCAACCAAAAAAAAAAAAAAAGAAAAAAATCTCAAGACGCCCATAACCAGTGACAATAACCAGGACGACAACAGCTATTCACTCAATCAGTTTTCGAAAACAATTTTTTCTGCTTCTTTTTCTTTTCTTTGGTACAAGACCCCAACTAACATCCAAGAAGTTAAACAAAGAACAAGAAAAAAACGAAAAATGCTAAAAAAAATCTTACAAAATGACAATGAATGAAAGGAAAAGAAAGAAGGAAAACGCCTGTATCCTTCCCCTTAAAGATACACTGGGTAACAATGCGTAAAATTGTTGACCTCTTTTGAAGAACAGAACAGAAAAAAAAGTGGCCACATGCTTGAAGCACGTATTGTTTTTACTTTTTGTAATGTGGCGACCAAATACGGTGATAAAAGAAAACAGGACATCAGAGAGAAGGATTATTATTATTGTTGTTGATGTTGCCATTGTTGAAGGACATGCCTAAATGTTTTGAACTCATATTGTGTGTTTATAGGTGATGAGATTTTATAAGTAGACGGCTAACAGGAAAGTCATGTTGAAATTCATGTTACTTTAGTCGAAGACTTGTTAAATACGAGGGTTTCAGAGGCGCATATAGAATATAATAATTTGGTTTTAACCCAGTCTGCCGGTCTAATAAGGTTGCCATCAATCTTTCCATTCAACTTAGATAGGAGATACAGAAGTCTTTAGATATCAATGCTCTCTGACAGCCAGTTCGCCTTATCAGTACTCGGCTCTTATGAGGTTAAATCTAAGATACTGAATCGCCTGGGTAGAGAAAATAAGGGTACTATCCACTAGTTCCGAAGTCATGTGGGAATTCTCGGTAATGAGCAATCAAACGAGCTTGTGAATAGTGGCACTTCCACATCGCTGGTGGAACCAGAACCCTTCTGAGGTGTGTGTGGGCGGATGTTTGGAAAGAGTTGCTCAACGAAAGGGAAAAATAGGAAGAAACAAAGACCAAAGTGAGTTTTTGTGGCAATGGAAACTTTTGTAGGGAAACTTCAATAACAGGAGACCTAGTAATCAGCCTTTCCAGGAATAACCTTAGATTGGTGACCAAACTTTTGACAGGGCACTGTAAACTTAAAGTACACTTATTTAGAATGTTGATTGTCACGAAGATGAGACGGAAACATATTATTGGAACAAGGAACAAACACCTGAATGTATATCAAGTGCTAGGAATTTTTCAACATCCTGAAATTTGTCAATGCAATAGAGCAGGAGGCGACAGGATTTCAGTGTTTATTTTTAGAACCAAATGATCTTCAACGATGAAGCTCCTTTTTCACGCGGTTGTTATGTGAATAAGCAAAATTGTCGCATATGGAGCTCAGTAAATCTAGAAATGGTCATAGAATAGGCATTTCATTCGAAAAAAAAACGACAGTTTGGTGCTCTTTTTGGTCCGGATGTGCCATTAAGGCGTACAATTGATTTTTATGCCTGGCATTAGGTTTGAATAAGAAGATGTTAGAATTCACACAACACGATCGGATTTAGCTTTATTGTGTGAAAGCTTTCCAAAAAAAGTGACAATAGCAAATCAACAGTGAGGTCATCTAGAAGTTGTCATAACGAAATGTAGTTCATGTGCAGGGAAAAATAATATTGCCAGTCAGTTGTTGTAAAATTACAACAAAACTACATAGAAAGACTTTGAATGAATAACGATAACAATCAACAGTAAGTTTCTAGAAGTTGCCAGACCGAAAATAAATGAAGTATAAATAAAGCGAGGAAAGCCTTACCAGCCGTTTCTCGTTTAAGAAAGAGACGAATAAACTATGTTGTACTATAAACTAAGAAGTTAGATCTTTTCAGTGAAAGCATGTTAAAATGTGCTGTTGAAAGACAATCTTGTGGGTTCAATATTAAATTACTAGCTGTACCCTGCGCGCGTTACTGCGGCGCCAACTAAAATAAATTTGAAGGAAAGACATTATATAAATATCCAATTAATAATGAATCATTTTATTGAATTTGTTTCCCGTTGTCCAGATGATTCAGACGAACGGGCCTGAGTAGTACGCGTTCGATCAGTTTCTAATCTCACTTCTCGTTGTTCAAGTGATTCATGTGAACGGGTCTCAGCGGCATGTACACGAAGATTTTTAAGTCTCAATATTCGTTACTCGTCTGATTCTGAGGCTCGTAATGCTCTATTCTTCCGTGCTTGAGGTGTACGTCGAACAATGTCTTGTCATTCATTTTCAATAATTTTAAGTGGCGCCATCTACCGGAAATTAATCGCACCAACTTAGAAACGTCCGTCGACTCATGCGCAACAACTTTGCTAAAGATCATAACATGATTAAATGCACACTTTACGATTCTATTAATTACATGCAAACAAACCTTCATTTTTATATATACACTTTCCCTTCTATCTTTCCTCCCGCGTCGTGAAATATTTTTGAAAAATATTCCAAAATATACCAAAATTCACATTCTTTATACTTTATTTTCTTTGGTTTTATACATCAGGAATCATAGATAGCATACTTTAGGGGTAACTATGCGTATGAGTAATATATTTCAAATGCAATTAAATATTAAGTATGTAGTATACATGGGCATGGCCCCTCGCTCATTTGGAATATCAACATAAAAAGTAGCCTATAACTCCTTCCAGACATACAGGAAGATACTGTGAAAATTTCAAGAAAATCGGTTCAGCCGTTTAGTCGTCTATAAACTTCAAACATACAAACATACAATCAAACACACATTCATTTTTATATATAAGATTGTTTAAATAAATACAAGAATAAGTAAAAAAGTAAAAAATTTATATTCCTTTCGTATTATCACGTTTTATAAACTAAACTCTGTAAATAATTAGAAATAAATTTTGCTTTGGATGCCCCAAAATTTCTAATATTTCAAAATATCTTTACACTCCCTCTCTCTCTCTCTCTCACTCTGATAATATTGAAGTTTATAAGTTTCTAACTCTTAAACTTCTAAAGTTATGTTAATCCTGAAGTTATCGCAGTTATTGTGTGTGTTATCATAGTTATCGTACGCACATACATATTCTATTCATATGTTTTTTTTTTTTTTTTTTTGTTTAAGGAGAGTCAATTACAAAGAGTATTTCATATATGGTGTGGTATTTGAAACCAAAACTCTTCTTTTTTTAAATAAAAGTTTTCTTTTCTTTTCTATTTTTTTTTATTTTCGTTTTTATCTTCATTTCATTTGAGTTTATTTCATTGAATTTTCAAAGAGAATTTCCAAATGAAAACAAATGAAAATTTTTTGCAATTTAAACAAATGAAATGAACAAGTTTTTCTTTCAGGTTTTCCTACCCATGTGTGTAGAAAACAATACGAAAAATCCATAATGTTTCTGGGAACGAAGTGTGAGTATTTTGTAGCACTTAAAATGCATTCATGCAGCTGTCGTCTACCTGTTCCATCTGGTTACTCTTAAAATATGGTCAAGTTTTCTAGCCAAATTTTCGTGATTTTTTTTTAGTATTGTTTAGAAATGTTTCCATTGTTTTGAGGTTTTTAAGCAAAGCATTCTTTTATGTTTGTGGTCTAAACTACGAGGGTAGTGTCAAAATTAGTCGAACAGATATTTCAAAATTATAAATAACAGGCTGGCTCTTCAGTGAAGCCCAAATTTTTTATGTCACATCGAAATTTGATCCGCGATATAAACTTCTGGTGGTTAACTTTCCGGGGGAAAAGGTCAATGTCTATTGCTTAACAATTTATAACGAATTTTTATAGCATTTTCACCATTTTAAACTCACTACGCCAACTCCTGGTACAAACGTACACTTAGAGCCAAAAAAAAAACAGTCTGGTTACATGAAAAACGACACTGAAAGAGTAGTGAAAAGACCACTTTTTCTTTACCATGTGTAGGGTATTGCAGTCATGGTAAGGGCAGACCCTATTTAAACTGTCTTCTTTGTTACCACATTAACTGGCCATCCAGTCTGTTGGCTTATAATTTTACAATTGAACTGGCTTACTTCAGAACTGACTGCCCATAAAAAGCATTAAAACTTACATTTATTGCTCAAGTGTTGCCTATTTTTAGGCATTTTTGAAATTTCTCTCAATTTTCTGTGTGTTATTATTGTAAATTTCTCAGAAGTAGTTGTCTAGGTACACACATACATATACATTACACCCTCACATACACATACACACACTCATACACATACTATGAATGACTTAATCAAGTCATACTTTTAGGCTGGGGAAAAAAACAAAAAGAAAAAAGGGACACAAATTGTAGTATATCTTGAGGCTGTAGATGAAAATGTAAATACCTGTATCAGTTTAGGCGTGTTGGCCTAAAAAAGCAAACATTAATTCCGGGCAAACATTGTTTTGTTTTTGTAAACAAATGTGGAACATAAATTGGCTATTTATGGGGTTTCAATAAACGGCTTGTAATTGTTGTGTTTGTATTAGGCCTTTAGGCAAGAGCAGTGTTCTTCTATTGCCTTAGTTACAGGCTAAAAATCATGAGTTAGTGAAGAATTGTTTTTAGCAGGAATTATGCTAAGAATTGTCTATTGGTTGTGGTTGTAGAGTAAAGTGGTGGCAAGGCAAGGCAAGTCGTTTTTCTATTGTCTGCTTTTAGGCTGCAGTGGGATGTAAGTAATCCGACTATTTTCTGGTACACTTAAGGCCATATTTTCTTTATTATGATTATGTCTAGTAAATGTAACTTTTGTTTTAGTTTTAAAGTCATTTTTTTTGTTTGGTTTTGGTGTTGTTGTTGTAATATTAGGGTCAATATCATAATTTTGTAGAACCTTGTTTTTGTGTCTGTTTATGTTTTTTTTTTTTTAGTTATTGTGGAACGTGACCTTTGGTTGTTTCTTATGGTTGTTTCGCCTTTAATTTAAATCAGGATACGTTTTTGCGAAAAATCCTATTTTGTTTATGGCAGGTTTTGTTTAGTTTCGCTTGTTCACTTGCATTATTTGGAAGTTTAATATTGAATTTATGCATGGATTAGAAAGGATATGGAAACATAATTTCAGATTCTTTCTTTCTCTCTGTGGCAAATAAATTAAAACTTAATACCCAGTTTAGTTCAGCAATGAGATCAATTTATAGTTGCTTTTAAAAACTCATAATAATTTAAAAATAAATTTCGAAATTTCGAAATGCTGTCTTAATGAATATCCACAATCATCCCTTTGTTGTGTTTGCTGCACATACTTCCCCGGAGCATACAATTAAAAATCAAATCATTTTATGGAACTTTATTTTCAACAGTTTTTTGGGGGGTTTTTGGGGTTATCGGGGGATTTTTATTTCATTTTTTTTGAGTAGAGTTTGGCAATGCTTTTGGTCACTCAGAATCATACAGACACGTACATATGTATCTATATGCATGCCTATACTCAACATAATTAGAGTCTTGTTGATATTCATGCCACACACACATACGCTCAAAATGTTGTTTGAAACAAGCAACTGTTGCTGAAAATCGTCAAACAACAAAAGGATGCAATACATGACCCATTACCGACAGTGTTGTTTATGCTGCACAGTGGTTAAGTGGTACACCAACTGTATGTTAGCCAAGGTTGTTGTGTGCCAATTTGTAATAAATTAACTCAGAATAAGGTGCAAGACAGTTTAAGTCGAAAATCAAATCATGCACTACGCTCCGAAGGCTGGACATATGCCTGTTAAAATCGGTTGAAGATAATATAGGAACTCTAGGCGAACAGCCAAGCTAATATTATGTTTCTCCTAAAGCAACAGACAATCAATGAGACAATTAGGCTTAATTCCTCATAATAATAATTGATTCTTACTCCTCATTATCGATTGCATACATGGAGGCTATAATTATCGGAACAGATGCTTAGACAGATGTTATGCTAAGCGCTTACTACTGGAACAGTGAATCAGATCGCCCTTTAAATTCTCTGGAAATATACTCCAATGGCTAGAAAATAGATACTAAGAAGGATTCTAAATTGTAAATTGAAGGACTCTACTCGGACAGCCAAGTTGCTACTGAGATTCTCTTGGAGGGACAGTTTAACTCGATCAGGCTGAATTCGGTAATCAACTATCATCAGCAGTTTCTTAGCCATAAGGAGACTTTAAATTCTTATTCCAGGTACTCGTTGAGTATCTGAGCTCTTATGACTATCTGAATCAGTGCTTAGATATCGAGAATTCAAGTAGACTCTGCTGAAACGTTGACCCAGAGACTCCTTCACAGCAGAGGATTATACATTGAAAACCAGGCTGATGTTAAGTTGCCCCTATAATAATAGGCTACTCTTACTGGCTAGCTGGCTAGTATAGCTGGCTAGTATTTCGAGAATTCAAATAGACTCTGCTGAAACGATGACCGAGAGACTCCTCCACAGCAGAGGATTATACATGGAAAACCAGGCTGATTGCTCCTAGAATAATAGGCTACTCTTACTGGCTAGCGGGCTAGTATAGCTGGCGAGAATAGCTGGCTAGTATAGCTGACTAGCATAGCTGGCTAGTATAGCTGACTAGCATAGCTGGCTAGCATAGCTGGCTAGTATAGCTGGCTAGTATAGCTGGCTAGCATAGCTGGCTAGTGAAGCTGACTAGTATAGCTTTTTTCACATTTTCTTTAACACTTCACTCTCACCAAGCATTTTAACTTTGTGTCCGTTTGATTAATCAGGCCTTATCCAGCTAACCAGGTGGTTAGTCTAGTGCGATAAATTCTAGGATCGAAGGGTTACCATTTCTCTTTTCGTAGAAGCAGCTTATTCTGTGGAAATATATGTCTTACTAGTCTTTTCTCCGCTGCTCGTTATGGAAGTTAAACTCACTGGGGTTTAAGATGACCTCCTAGTTAAATTCTTTGTTGGGCAGATAATGTATTTATTTCTATACTGTATCGCCCACTGTGCCTGTGTCTGTCTTATAAGTGTTATGGTGTATTGAGTTTTAAATGTGATGTTAGTTGTTTTCCCTCATATACACTTCAAACGCCTTTTTGAAAAGTGTGGCTAATGCGGTATACATACCTCACCATATTATAACCGAAACGAACTGAACTGCTACGAAACGCGCCGAACCATCTCTCTTAAGTAATATTGCCACAGAGATGTGGCAGTTGTATGAAAAATGATGCATTTGTTATTGTTCCTGCTGTTGTTGTTGTTAATTTTTTTTCTGTTTTTAGCCGCTAAAAACGGAAAACCACGCTCAACAAACGAGCTGGTTTTGCCAGCAAAAAAACAGCAAAAAAGTTGGACAATATTTCAGTCAACGGAAAGGACTTTGACCATGCACGGTACGGACATGTGTATTAGAGGATACGCAACACATTTGCACCCAGCACACAGGTCTGGCAAATAATTTAATCCTTGGTTGTGAGATGAAATTTCAAATTGTTGTGCATTGAAAATGATGAACTGAAAGGAAGCAATTTTCATTTGAAAGAGAGGATAACAAGAATGGAGTGACAGGAATAGAGAGTGACAAAACTAATGAGAACTTTAAAGAATTTTATCATCACACTGCTATGTTATTTTCTTTTTACTTAATCCTCTATCCTGTCTGACGATCCACAGACTGTGAATGAAACGAGTAAATTAAGCAGGAGGATTGGTACTCTCATATGCTCTGCTACAGGGATTCTTAGAAAGGTTTCAAACTTGAGCATAATTTGAGAATTTTTGCGAAGGACTTCATCTGAGCTTATCTCTTCTATCTGGTAATGGTAATTATCAATTAGATACACTCACTCGTCAAGAATTTCTATCTTCGCTAAAAGTCAGGAGACAATCAGATCGCTTTTGCAGCAGCTTTGTGTCAGTATAGTAAGGTTTCCTGGTCACAGAGATTCCTGGCTGAGGAAGAATCTCGTGTTACTGCCAGAAGACAATCGTACTAGTCAATTGCTTAGATAGAATCGACTACTCTGTTACTATTACTATCTAGTTTTACGATTCATTGCATAAAGGCAAGGCATGCGAATGAATGAATGAGGCCTGCAAATGAGTTCTGCAGAAGCTGTAAATCGGGTGCCAACATTGTAGAATTTGCTAATGGCCACCTCTGGCTTTTCTCCGTTCCGTTGTATCACTAGGGAGCTTTTGAATTGACCTTTGACCCATATATCGTAAATTATAGCCGGAGAATTTTTCTCATAAAAGTTTCTTACTTTATGAATTAATTCCTTTAATTCCCATGTTTTACTAACAATTTTAAAAGCGGCATTTGGTCAGTGTTCTTTTTTCTTTGTACGCATAAGAGGAAATTTAGTATATTAGAGTTAATGGAAGTGTGGAGCTTTCTTGTTTTTGTCGAGGCCTTCCAATGAAAGATTTTTTGGAGGCACTAAGATTTTTAGGGTGGCACTATAGCATATTTGAAGACCGATAATTTAAGAACTTTTAAACGGACTAAACATCGGCATAAAAATATTAAAAAACAAAATCCTTGAGAAGAAATATTAAGGGCCCTGTAGTAGGTCCTTCGGCGCCCTTCTCATGCTCCTGCATTTATACACATATGAGTGCCGGCATTTGTAAAATATTCATAATTGTTCACACTTCATTGTTTGTTTTTTTTTTGTAATTTTTACTCTGTTTGTTCACAATGGTTGCGAATTGTTGGGATGCGGTTGGAGTAACTTCAATGTCAGTTTTAAGCGAAAAAAATAAAAAAAAATTTTTTAAATAAAAAATAATGCTGAAAATGTAATTCAAATTGTAAAATGTTGAAATTCAATGACCCAACAAACAAGGTGGCGGGACATCACCATTGTGATACTACAATCAATACTATACGGGGATCACATATTTTCTAGAGGAACCATCCCGCGTCCAAAAAAAACTTGCTACAGCAGCAATCTTTATATTAGAGAGCTCGGTTAAAGATATCAGAAAGTGAGAAACTTCCGTCTCTTTACGATAATAGCAAGGCACTGATATATGAGGTGAAAGACAGGCTCTTTCTTCTCCATATACCCACAGCGTCATTCGTCGAAATGTGAAGACTTTCTGAATGTATACCAAAAGGCCAGTGGCCCGTAAATATTGTTCATGTGATTTAAGGAGAAAAGTGAGCTGATCCTCTCCTTATTCATACATATTCAACATAGTATAGCAATATTTTAGGTACCCTTTTGCTGCGTACGAGATTAAGCTTCCCTATAAAACGATTGAATAATATCCAACTGGGGCAATCTGAATATTCATGTCCTGTAACATGCCGAAGATTGTAAGCTTCGTACCAGCCCTGTCGAGCTCATCAGCAATGCAATTTTCAACTAGAACCTGTGAATGATCTGAAATTTCCCTGCGAAATCATCGACATTCATAGACAAGGACCGACGTGGAAACTACGTTCGTAAGCCCGGCTATCCGAGTATATAAACGGATTTTCAGGGAAAAACCCGCCCCTCAACAAGCATTCCGCCTCTTTCAAAATTGCCATCACCTCTGCATTGAAAACATTGCGGTGATTAGGCGGCCTATTAAAAAGTTTAGCATTAGAACCCTTGATAAATATATAACAGGCCATCCTGGCGGTAATCTCCAGATCTTCATACTAGAGGTCCCGATTCACAATTCTAAAATCGAAAGTTCCATGTTTTTTTCAACAAACCAAGTTTTTTTTGGAGAAATTTGATCGAATTATTTGCGTTTTAAACGGCAAATTCGGATTATCCACTCTATTCTCTCACACAGCAGCGGTACTTATGGTTGGGTGTACATGGGAATGGTGTATAGGTCTTACCACATCTTTAGCAGTGATTTTTCGGTCGATTATGTCGTCCATAACCTTTCCATAATGTTCGCAATGTGGTCCGGTTTTAACAATTTTTATATAATCATCGATTGTTAAACGATCCATATTCGTAATTGAGAAACCTTTCACTAAATAAATGACATTTCAAGTGGGAGATATTTCACAGATGACAGTGTTGTCAGCACTATCTTATCATACTTTCCTTGCTTTAACTCCCCAGATTATTAGTCTGAGACTAGCCTGGTTTCTTAACACAACAATTGCAATTCAAACCGAGATTTGAAAAGTATGTTAATTTCTGTTTAAATGTTTGTTGGGTTATTGTTTAATCTAAACTAGACAAAATGAAAAATGATTTGTTTGTTGACGATCTCTTGTTTTTTTTTTGTATTTATGTTGACTTGTTGCTTAACAATTTGATAATTAAAGATTTTAAATGCATTTACGAATATGTTAAAACAATTTCCCAGCCAAAGGGAAATGAGAATGGTTTCTAGTGAAATTGAAAATATTAAAACGAAATCTGAAGGGTTAATGAGAATTCAAAATTTCTGGTGAGATATTCTCAAACGAATTCTACACAACAGCAACTACTCTAGGCATAAAGCTTTAAAACTAACATTTTAGCAGAGGGATTAGCAATAAAATTATAACAATTTCTGTTTAAAAATTTTGCTTCTTGTTTAGTGCTTTAAAGAAAAATATTTATTCAGGCAACGACTAATACTTGAATATGCCAATACATTAGAAACACGTATCATTGCATTGCACAGCATATGATTGCCTGCCATAGTCGTAGTCATAGTATCTATCGTAGTCTGTAAATCTAAAGGCGAAAAATTATGCTGAAACAGAAAAAATGTGCAGAAAACCTCAAGAAGACAAGATGGTGGAGGTAGGAGGGAGGTATCGTATAAACGTATGTATGTGTACATATAACAAGAATAACCGGAAAACGGAAACTGATTTGCATATTATGACACCTAAACGCGTATATAACAACCAAACAACCAACCATCCAACCAGCCATATTCATTTCATGCATACATATCATAAGCCAATTCAAAAGTATGGGGGTGCAAAAGGCAGCAGGCAACAAGCAGCCGACAGTAATCATAACGACGTTGTAACAATACTTTTATTGTCTGCTTAAAGTAAAGAAAACAAAACCAAAAAAAAAAAATTTAAATTGCTTATAAGTGGTATGAAATTCACGCACGCATTTCATATATTTTTCATAATTTTTTTTCATTTTTTTTTGCACCTTCTCTCTTACAACAATAAAAAATTACAAGTTTAACCATCTGATTTGTGCTGGTTGACTATGAATGCGAAGTAGAAAGAAAAAAAATACGCGTTCGTTTGCTCATTCATATATTATTCGAACGCAATAAAGTTGGTTTGATAGTGTGTGTTATGAACATCAAATGGCTGGCAGTCAGCCAAGTTAACACCGCCACACACATTCACTCACACTGATACACACACTCTCGCTTTTCTTTCTCGTTACCCTTTTGGGAAATTGTTCACTTTTGCTGTGTTTAATCAAAGGGAGCTGTACGATTACAGTGATTTACAGGAGTTTAAAATAGAGTTCAAATTTAAGAATTGTATTCTACTTCCAAACCATGGATCTGTTATAGACTTACAGAAAGTTTTTGGTTAGTTAAGGCTGTAGGAAACACCCGCACAGAGCGAAAACTGCCTAATAAAATCAAGAAGATTTTCTCTACGAAACGTTTTTGGAGTGAGGGGTATTACAGCAGAAAGAAACGAAGATTTTTTCGTAGAGATTTCTTATTATTTTTATATGATAAATCTTTTTAATTTTTTCAAAAAGTAAAACACATACATTTAAGAAGAAAACTTGTTGTTTACCATTTTTTTACTCAAATTCCGTCACTTTTGCCACAAAAAATACAATCCATAGAGAAAAACTTATTGATTCTATTGTGTTTTCTTCTAAATTGTATAAAACAAGAATTTCTTATTAATTTCATTGGGCTACCTAATCAATTTTTTCAAAAAGGTTTTTCTTATAGATTTCATTAGGCTACTTAATAATTTTTTTTAAGGAGTATGCCTTATTGATTTCATTAGGTTTCTATTTGATCATGTGTAAATTATCTTATTAATGTTTTAATAAGTGGCAAGTAAAGAAGTGGAAAAAATAATAAAAATATTTCTTCTTAAAAGAACAAAGGAACAAAGTAAACAAAGTTCAAATAAAAATATTGAATTGTTTTAATTTCAACAAAAAAAGTGTTATAAAAGATGGGAAGGAAAGTTATTTTCTCGTTGGACTAATGTTGAAAAAGAAAAATCGATGATTATCCTGTCACTGCGGACGAATCTTTTAAAGCTTTGCATAATGGTAAAACTCCTTAAATTAATATATGTACATCTTTATACGTCTATCTTTCTCTTTCAAAGATAAATATTTCGAGCAAAAGTGCTGGTTGCAGCACAATTGCAGTTCATGGGAACAGGTGCTTTCTTTCTGGAGGGAAACAAAGAAAAATAGAATTGATGAGATACAAAATGCCAAATCTTTGACGAATATTTTTCAGGAGTGGCCACGATATAATGATTTCTTAGGTTATGTAAAAAGCAAAATCAATAAGTATTATTTGAAAAAATAAAGGGATAGTCTTATAAAATTAAGAAGAAAGTTTTTTTGAAAAAAACAAAAAGAGGGCCTAATAAAATCAAGAAGAAAATCCTTTTGAAAAAAACAAAAAGAAAGCCTAATAAAATTAAGGAGAACCCCTTTTTAAAAAAATCAAGAAGACTATCTAGTAAAATCCCTAAGTTTTCTTCTTGATTTTTTCAAAAAGGTTTTCCTTATAAAAACAATAAGAATCTCTTCTTGAAAAAAAACTATAGAGAAATCTTATAAACTTTGTTCTAATTTACTATGTATTTATTAGGTTCAGTTTTCTCTGTGCGGGGCCAACACAAAGCATCTCCCACCATTTGTTTCTTACTTTTTTTATTTCCTTCAGTTTCATTCATAAAGTTCTTCCAGCTAAGCAGAGGATTGATCTACTTTAATAGGTTCTAGAGTAATAGGGTTGCCACCTATCGTTGTCACTTATTGTGAAAATCTATTGCTTTGATTTATTGGGTATAGTCGTGAGTAGTCTAGGTCATAGAGCCAAATTGTTTTCGAAAAGCTGGTGCATGATATTCGTGGCTATTCTTTTTTGGGATATTAGGGAAATTTTGGATACATTTTTAACGGGGTATGGAAGCCTGTTGATTTTTTTTTTAAATTTGTATTCCATCCATGAGTTCTAGAGTTTAAAGTCAAAGCAAGTTTATGATCTGCTTGAAAATAATTCCATGTTTACTTACGTCATTGATCATTACAACTCTTTAGCCAGGATTACAACCTGGCTTCTCATATCACCCATGCTGGCATTACCAGCAACAACCGTACAACCAATTTTACTGAGAAATTTTTCATGACAATTTTAGAGTTCTTGCCAGAAAACTGTTGAGAGAAAGTTGGGTTGTAGATGTCTGAGCCAGGCTTTGAACCACGGCCTTACGTACTAAACTACGGAGAAGAGTTTAAGGGTATTTTATAAAACCCAATCAGTGGTATACATCAAATGATTTTGGACTACAATTCCATTACAGTGCAATGTTTCCAACACGTTCCAATTTTCCACAATATCCACCATCGTCTCCAGACTTTGTTTACACACACAATGAATTTATAATGTCACTGTGTTTCTCAAACTCTGTTACTCTTAACATTGGCTCTGCAATAATAATTTTTCGGTTGTTGTCTTTGCTAAGTAAATTCAATTTTACTTCTAAGTAATGAAAATCTAGAATTTTTCTGGATAATCTTCCCATATTTTTATATGAATCAGATGAATTAGAGGACACATACACGGAGGCCTATAAAACGGAGCAAAATCCTCAAAACCCTCAATCAGAAAAATTATCAAGTTCTCGACTAAGAATTCTGTATGTTACCTATGCTCTGCATTCTTCTACCAATAAACCACTGTTTCTCAAAAATTTTTTTTTGCGCTTAAAGTTATGATTTGTACGTTTTGTACTCTTTTTTTTTCTGAATAAAATAAACTCATATTTTATGAGAAAAAAAAGTACTTTTTTCCCCTCCTTTTATAAAAAAAAATAACATGAAAATAAAGTTTAAAAGAAAACACGATGATTTTCAACCAAAATCAACAACATAAGATGATAAATCATCTTCAACGTCTTTATGACTACTTTAGCAAGTACTTTTGAACCAAGTGTAACTATGAATTTAGTACGTACTTTACATACTTTACATACACAAGAAGTAGAAAAAAAAAGAAGTATGTATTGTTATTGTAATTGTTGTTGTTGTTTCTGTTTTTGTCATTTTAGCTGATTATAGTTGTACGTACACACAGAGTACAGAGAGTATCATCATAATACGCAATGAGATAACAACACCGTTGTCGTTGCTGTGACTAACATGACACATCGTGTTACTTTTCACGTAGCAAATGTTGAAAGTTGAATTGTACCGGGTAAGAGCGTAAGTACGTATGATTCTATGGGTTTTTGTATGTGATATGTTGCAAAAAAAAAAGACGACCTCAACGCCCTCATAGTCAGCGTCATCATAAACATCATAAACATGGTTTGTTGAAAGTGAGAATAAAAGTTGCGTGTCGTAAGATGTTGTTGCTGTTGCAAGATTAAAACGTACATGTGTGCATGTACATGTGTGTTTGGGTTAAGGAATCAGGTTTTTGGTTTTTGGTGTACATGTTGTTGTAAATGAAAAATGATGCAAGTTCGCATATGTGTGGCAACAGTAACGAAATTTTTAAAGAATTTTTCCAATTTTTTTTTTTTTTTGGCTGCTGATGTAACAATCAAATAAGAAAACTTGCCAGAAGAAAAGAAAAAAATTTGTTGGAATTATTGTAGTTTAAGGGATAAAATATGGGTTGTTAAGTTGGTTAAATTGCAGAAAAATTTCAAAATATTTTATTATTACAGATGATGAATTGAGAAATAATATATATGGATTTTTGGAGAGTTTTCTATCTTGTATTGTTTTTGTTTCGTCCTTGGTCTGTACTGTTCTAGAAGGATAGAGTTGCCAACTATAATTTAATGGAAACAAAGCTTTGCACTGAATCTGTGCACTGAATCTGGTCCACATAATATTCGTTGACGATTCTGAATGGATTATTTGACGAGTTGTAAAGTCTCTTAAATTTTTAATATTCTAAAGAATCGTGATTAAAAATCCTTTGTGTACATCTGCGTTCGAATCTGAGGAGCGGTTGAGTTTTGTTGTTAAGCACTTAAAATTTTTCGGTA
Organism: Sarcophaga rosellei; assembly: GCA_930367235.1. NCBI lineage: Eukaryota > Metazoa > Arthropoda > Insecta > Diptera > Sarcophagidae > Sarcophaga > Sarcophaga rosellei. The sequence continues at coordinate 36,858,958 of OV884019.1, forward strand.
TTAAAAATGATTCGTGACATGTTGTAATGGCAGAAATGCTCAGTAAGATTTGCCATTTCGCTTGCATAATATGGAATTTTATTATCATAATTCGTGGCATCTTAGAAATGAGTTTATATCGCAAAATAATATTCAGCAACGGATCTCATTTTTTAACCCAAAAAGTATACCAGCGAATGGGAATAGTTTCAACAAGATGGTGACAAATGTCACACAGCATGCGCTATCGTGTGCTTTTTGAGTGGAAAATTTGATGAGCAATTAATCTCACGCTTTGCAGATCATGGAATCGGACTCCATTAGATTATTTTTTGGGGGGGTGCATAAAGTCTATTGTGATCAGCGAGGAGCCGACTACAAGTTCAGATGTGAAAGATAACATAATAGCTGTCATTAGTAACAATCGACCGAAGTGTTAAGGAAAGTATGCCAACATTAGAGCTCTTGGATGGACGCTGAAAAAACCTTTATAAGGTATTTTGGGTAAAGAGAGCGAGTATAGTGCTTTACAACTCTAAAGATGTCGTGAACATGATTTGGAGACAAGTTGTTATCGCGTACATTAATGGGACCAACATTGATTTACGGTGCCCCAAATCGATGGATTTATTTGTGCAATAATAAATGCAATATTGCTAGTCTCTGTTCAATATAAACAAGAAGAAACTGATTGTCTTTCTTCCCTCCTTCCAATCGGATGATCACTCATCGTCACAGTAGATTTCACTCCTTTATGATTCAAACAAATCTTCCTAAATTTTCTTCCTGATAGAAGCCTTCCAAGCACGGTTGTGAGGTGACTACTGGTCGTTGCCGGGATGTGATAGTGGTCACTAGGCGCAAGCGAAAATATGGGGTCTGAAAAGACGTACAAAGTCTTTTTTATACTGACCGCCCTTAACGTGTGGGAATGCTCCTTTATTAAAGTACTGACTAAGTATAGCTTAGTTTTGCTTCAGTTTGGCTGAGTATGGCTTAGTTTGGCTTCAGAGGCTTTGATAGATTCGTTAGAAATCCGAAATTGCTGGAACGTGATTAAATCTTAATAACTACAGACGTAGGTTTCTGTTTAGAATTATGTTTGTAAGAATAGACCTTTTAGATTCATAAGAAAGACTCCTGAAAGAGATCTGATGAGTTGCTTGCTTGTTTATGTCGCTCTGCAGTTATTATGGCGATATTATCATGAGTTTAATGACCTCCCATTATAGCATTCAGTAGATAGCGTCACTTTCCTTGCTCTGTCCAAATATAATAAGTAACGACTAAACGATGATTAACAAGAGTTCAAGAGTTATTTTTATACCCAAAGAACTTTCATTTTTTCTCTTAATAAAATCTTTTCTCTCTATCTATTAAAATCACTATGTTTTATCCTTGTAAGAAAATGAATAATTTACCAAAACAATTATTGCCTTTTTAAACTTGAAAGAAAACTCGTAAATGTTGTAAATTGCTTCGCTCAATTGCTTTTTACCAACAAATTAAATGATTAATTGCCTGCCCTGGTCTAAGGATGTCTCAACATGTGGCTTTTTTCTCCACCAACACTCTACTAAAACTTTGCATACTGCCAATAATTTAGTCTTCTACCCTTTGTGAATATTTAACACACTTTGTGTGTCTGGGCAAGTATGAAAATTTGTCCAAGAGCAAAAAAAGAAATCTGCTGAAAACATGCCACAAAAACAGGAATCGGTAAAAAAAAAGGAAAAGGAATGGCTAGACGACAATAGCATGCCGTTTAACTTTTAATGTAAAAGAAAAATTTTGCAATATCTCTCCACATCCATTTCCATCTCTTTTTTCTATTCCTTCATTTGTCTCTTATGTCATTTTTCTCCTCAGTCAATTATTGCATTTATTGTTGTTGTTGTTTGTTGTTTGTTGTTGGCAATGGACAATTCTTGTTTCATATTTGAAAACAAATGACAGATTTTAGACACGGTCCATAAGGCATTAAGAAGATTTTTAAAGGAATGAATTATTTATTTTATTTTAGTGGCACAGATTATTCATTTTATATGAATCCATACATTCAGTGCACTGTTGAATTACAAATTCGTATGTCATTTTAAAACGTTTCCTTTGCTTTAGAGTTACCCACCACTGCTTGCGAATATCTAAGCTTTGTTTGCTTTTAATGAAAAACGATAAAAAAAAGAATTAAGCTTTAACTACGTAATACAGCGGAATTTTTACGATCTATACTATCAAATGCATAGTTTTGGAAGAGAGAAAGTGTGGAACAAAACAATACCGACTATATTGCACCGTACACTATCAAAATATTTGTTCCTAAGGAACAGTAAATTTCGATAATTGAGTAGAGAAATATTGCTTAAAAAATCTTACTTGGAAAGTTTTAATCGAAAGACTTTATAAAGAAAATTAAAATTATCGGAAACTTCTTATAGAAACTTATCGAAAAAGCTATAAAAAATTAAACAAACAAGATAAATCAAAGAATTAAATGCAGAGAATTATTAAAGAAAATTTTTGTTATCGATAAATCCTTAATAGAAACTTATTGTTATTTTTATGATATCGAAAATTTTTTAATGGATAATATTTGTTATCGAAAAGTTTTCTGTAGAAAATTGTTGTTATCGAAATGTTTTCTATAGAAAATTATTGTTATCGAAAAGTTTTCTGTAGAAAATTATTGTTATCGAAAAGTTTTCTATGGAAAATTGTCATCGAAAATTGTCTATAGTTTTCCATAGAAAATTGCTGGAATTGAAAAGGTTTCTATAGAAAATTGTTGTAATCGAAAATTTATCTATAGGCATTTTTTTTTATCGAAAAGTTTATTATAGAAATATTTGTTAACGAAAAGTTTTCTATATGAAATATTTGTTATCGAAAAGTTTTCTATATGAAATATTTGTTATCGAAAAGTTTTCTATGGGAAATTTTTGTTATCGAAAAGTTGTCTATAGGAAATTTTTGTTATCGAAAAGTTTTCGTAATAGAAACTTATATAGAAAATTGCTGTTATCGAAAAATTTTCTGTAGAAATTTTTATTAAAATTTGAAAAAAGGGATTTATTTTCTGTAAACAAAATGGCCGCCGAATTTGCTGACATTGGAGCAGATCGTGATACCAGTTGTGTTATCCTGTAAAATGTTTTCCAGGGATGTGGGAGATCAAATGGGTTTACTAACATTAAAAGAATGCCAATATATTCCTTGTTTAGTTAGCATGGGTTCTAAAAAAACAATTGCTATGAGGGTAGTAGAGGGGTTTAGATAAAGCTACTGAAATTCTTACAATTTTTCATAACAAAATTGTTGTTTATTGAATAGAATTCTGTATGAATGACAGTCATCATCATGTGTGTCTATCAGCAGCAATATAAAAAACATTTCGAACAGCACTAGTCAACTAATTAGTATGGAGTTATTTTAAATTGAAACAGTAAAAATCAGAAGACATATTGGTTAAACGAGAGTAGTGCCATATTACTAATTAGTTATCCTTAGCTGTAAGTTCAGTAGCAAGCAACAGCATTTTTAGCAAATGTATTTGACATTGATGAGTTAGAAATTTATTTGTGTACGAGTGTTGCTGTCGTAAGGATGTTGCAAAAATTGAACGGGCGAGCATGAAGGAAGTTTAGAGAGACAGCCACATCAATAAGCTTGCTGTAGCAAGTAACAGCTGTTAAACTGCTGTTAACTGTTGCTAATTGATGTGATTTTAATTGAGGTTGCAATTTGCAATTTGTCTCAAACTACTTGACATTATTGACATATTTGACATGGGCATTATAGATACAAAAATACACACATTCACACTCGTCGCTGACACACAGCTATATACATAGTTGTACTCATATGGCGCTTGTTAACCGACTTTTATGTTGATGTTGTTGTTGTTGTTTTATGGCAATTTCAAGCTATTTTTGATTCATTTTTTCTTGTTTTTACTTGTGTGTCGTCTGTCAGTTTTCAATTTTCTTGTCTGTCTCGGGTTTTTCTCGCCGTTTTGTTTCCTCATTTAACCGTGACCCTTGTGGCCATTTTAATCAGCATCCTTTTTGGATTTTTTTTTTGTTTTGGAGGGAAAACATCCCTTTTAAAATGTTTTTTTGATTACTTAAAATGTTTGTTTAATATTCCATTGGAAATTGCAGAATTTGAAAAGGATTTGAAAGAAAGAAAAAAAAAAACAATTTCTTTAACAGGAATAGAAATCGTCTTTGTGGTTAGGGTTTCAAGGATTTGCATAATTTTATTTTATCGAAAAAGTCGAAATGTAATCCTTTTCAAAATTGCAAGAATGCATAGAAAGGTCGCCGATATTTTGTGCTCCTGTTTTCAATCAAAAAAAAAAAAAATCATCTTCACTTACCCGCTTGTACTTGCAGCATATTTTGTGTCATCGTTACTGCTATAATGGCCACACTGAGATACAGGAGATGTGCCATAATGAAACGCCTTCTCTTGAAGCTTCTTTTGATTTTTAAATTATTTTGTTGTTGTTGCTGTTGTTGGTACTGTTGCTGTTGCATTTTATAAACGTTTGATTCGTTTGCTGATGTAATTCGAAATGTTGCTGGACAACAACTCATATAAATTCGATGGAAAATTTTGTAAAATTTAATTTTCTTTTCTTTACAGGGAAATTAAACTGAAAATAGAAACAGAAATACACGAAAAAAATTAAAATAAAAATTAAAAAATTGTTGTTTGAAAAATGAAAGAATTTTTTTTAATATTTTTTTGTTTTTATTTGTTTTAAGCAAATCAGAGTTGTTATTAAAAAAAAACAGATATTCTCAATCATTAGGAGTGGTATTAGTTTTATCGAATAGTCACGGATAGAATATTTTAAAAATAATGAAAAATTATTGTTTAAAACATTCATGGAGTAGTATTCTGTTGGGCTACCCCAATACAATTACAATGTAAAGCTTCTTGATGAAACGAGAAGATTTGCTGCGAGAAAAGAAAATTGCAATTATCGAAAACTTCCTATAGAAACTTATCGAAAAAATTATCATAAATTTAACGAATAAGTAGAATCGAAGACAGAGAATTATTGTTAAGGAAACAAGTTTGAAAGAAAATTTCTGTTATCGAAATCTTTTTATTAAAAATTTGAGTTATCGAAATCTTTTTATACAAAATTTATGTTATCGAAAAGTACTCTATAAAATATTGTTGTTGTTGTTGTGTTAAAAGTTTTTTTCAGCCTTTCCACTTACTGTGTTTCAGGAATATTGCGGAAGTGATTTTGAGCAAGTGGTGGAATATCAGCAGCATTTCTATTTTCTCTGATTGCCAAGCGGCAATCGGATCTTTTTGGAAACCACCCATCAGTTCTCAATGGTTTGCCACCTCTAGCGACTTTCTTGATAGATTCCCGGTGCAGTTTTGTGTAATCTTATATGGGTTGTAGCCGCCGTAGTCTAGTAGGTAGTGAGTTCGCTTATTAGATGTAAAAGCCCGGGTTCGAGCTCCAGGCCAGATATCAAAACGAAATATGAAAAAAAAATATTTCCTCGGCGACTTCCTCTCAGCAGATTTCTGGCAAAAAGAGTAAATAAACCTGCCATGAAAAAGTTTCTCAAAATCTGTCGTTCGGAGTCGACGTTAAACTGTAGGCCCCACCACTAAAGTATAAAATTAAGGCACACAACATGAGTGGTGTGAGAAACTAGGCCGTAATCCTTATTCTTACATACATAATTGGCCATTACAACCCTTCAGTCAGGATTACGGCCTAGCTTCTCAACACCACTCATGTTGTATGCGTTAATTTTATACATGAGTGGCGGGACCTACAGTTTAACGTCGACTCCGAACGACAGATTTTTTTGAGAAGCTTTTCATGGAAATTTTTACTCTCAGAGTTTTTCCCAGAAATGTGCTGAGAGGGAGTCGTCGAAGAAATATTTTTTTTTTCATATTTCGTTCTGATGTCTGACCTGGGATTCGAACTCGGGCCTTTCGTCTAATAAGCCAACACACTACCTACTAGACCACGGCGACTTCATATGGGTTCTTGGTCACAAGAAATTTCTTGTTAATTGTTCGACTATCGGCTCATTTTCGGACGTAACCTTCAAGCCTCAATAGTTTGCCACCTGAAGCTACTTTCTTGATTGACTTTCGCTGCAGTTAATCTCATATGAATTCCTGATCATACTAAATTTCTTATTAATTGTACACTCCTGACGAATACCAATCCACTTATTAAATAAGTATACCTCTTATTATCACTTGACCGTTCATTAGACAAAGGTTACATAGGTGGCTGACAAATCCTGATCTGAAGAAGCGATAATTGACCAAGTCAACATGAAAAATACAAATACCAGGCTAGTGAGTATTGTAGAATAATTGATTAGAATCTCTCATACCTTAGCAGAGCAGCAGCAGATATAAGGTGTGTTCGTATACTTTTGAGATTTAAAAAATTGTTAAAGAAATGTTTTTAAAGCAACAAGAGATTTAAGGCAAGATATCTACAAAATAGATCAAACAGATTAAATACATCAAACTCTATCAAATAAATATTAAAAAATTTTTTCTTTTATTTCCAGGTAATATTTTCAAAAATTTAACATGAATTCGGTAAGTTTGAAAGTATTTGATACGACATTTTATACTCTTAAAAGCCTGGATTTCTGTTACTCATGCCATTCATTGGGTTGGAATTAACATAATAGGCTGTATGAGAATGATTTTCCATTCTGTTACTAATAAACTTAACTTCTCACATCATCCACCATAAAGTTGCAGCCGCAGTATAGTACGCAGTGTGTTGGCTTATTAGACATGAGGCCACGGTTCAAGCCCCAGCCTAAACATCTCGAATGAAATTAAGTATGAAAAATATTTCTCCGGTGATTTCCCCTCAGTAGATTTCTGGCAAAAAGCTCTGAGAGCAAATAAAATTGCCATGAAAAAGTTTCTCAAAAATCTGTCGTTAGGAGTGGCCTTTACACTATAGATACCGTTACTCATGTATAAAATTAACACACACAACATAAGTGGTGTAAGAAGCTAGGTTGTAATCCTAAGTTGTAATGACCAATTATGTACGTATGTATGTGTGTTGTACTATTTATTTGTTTTATTATTACACATTACCCATGTTGCATGCATACTAGTTTTATTAATCAGTGAGGGGATCTTACAGTTAAATTCGACATCAAAGATTTGGGAAATTTTTCATGGCAATTATTTACTCGTTCAGCTTTTGTAGGAAAAAATATTTTTTTTGAGATGTCAGAGCCGAGTATTATACTCACGGCCTCTTGTCTCATAAGTTAATGCAATACCTATTAGAGCCATTATTACAACTTGCCCTTAACTAAAGGGAGGATTTTAACGGGCAGATAAGTTGTTTTTCATTATTATGAGTATCCAATAATATAGAAGTGGCGTTAAGCTAAAGGGAGGATCATCCTGCCGGTAACTTTTAAAGTTAAGTTTGTGTTTGAACTTGTCATATTATATAATATTTTCAATATGGCAACTTCAAATTTAAACACAATAAGCATACGAAAAAAAAAACGAAGAAGAAACGTCGTTGCCACTGCGTTGAAAAACTTGTTCAATTGAGCAGTTTTAGCGGCATTGCTCCGGCACTGCCATATTTTTGAAAACAGTTAACTTTATTTTATCTGTAAGTTGTAATAAGAAAAATAAGTTAAAGGTAACTTTACAGTTCCCTTTAGTTAAAGGTACCCAAGTTTAACGGCAAGTTGTAATAATCATCCTTAGAATACAATCTATTCTAACATATGATTGCTTAATGCTAAGGCATGATTTATTATTATTATTTCGATTTTTTCTAAATCGACTGAAAAAGAAAAAGAGTTTTGCCGACTTTATATGCTAGTATTCATCACCCTTTTTCGATAGCCTAGCTAAGCTAAGCTTTTATTACTTAATTCTAGATGGATCACTAGGTTTAATCAACTTTCAGTCTGATTTCCACTTTGACCCTAAGGAAGCGATATTTTCATACAAAGTCCTGATGCTAATTATGGAGACTGGATTGTCAGAATTTGTACTTTTTATACGCAAGAGGTGAAGCCGACTGATCTCTATATAATGTTTGTTGTTGATTTTACCTTCTATTCTGGATCAGTTGGAGTGGTATTGAATAATACTATGATAAATAATTTTTTCGCGTTGCATCATATATGACGCTGGATTGCAATGGTTTGTAGTCAAGTGCTACAATAGTTTCAATTGCTACACCACCAATTTTTGCTTAGAGTATTTCCTAAGAAAACTATCCTGGTTTAATGAGGAATCTTGCAACACTGCCAGACTCATTTGGCCCACGATGGATAGAAGCCGCACCAACCAACAACTACAACTTGATCGCAATTTCGCACTCGATCAAAGTGACCATGCTTACTCGTCATTGCGTTATTGGGAAGACACGCGGAAATACTGCAGTTCCCATCTAACGACTTCTGCCGTGGGTATGGGTCTTCCATTGCTTGTCAGCTTAACTGAGTTATTTTTTTGTACATTTTTTTCGAGGTCAAGGTTCAAAAATCATTCTAAAAATAAATTCATTTTAAATCTTCAATTATAATGAAACTTGAATTCTTTTCTAAGTTTCACATTCTGTTTTTTCTTCCGTTTTTCTACATACCCTTGCACACCGTTATGGCTTTAAATATTAATTCATAATTTTCTTTCACTCTCTCTCTCCCCTGTCCCTTTTTTAATATTCAAAACTTATGCTTCATAATCGTTTTGTTAATTTACCTTAACTGCTAGAAAATTTGCCAAAGGCCAACGAAAAGTTGTAAATTCGTTAATAAAACATCTTGCTCGCTGCTTACTTAAAGCCATTACGAAGTAAACAACAACAAAAAAAAGAATTTATTTTCCTCCCCGTTTCTTTTAAATTCATTCAGAAGTTGAAACACTTTACTTACTGCACACTTTAAATTCTTCCTCCTTTTTGTTGCAACAATTTTTCTACACTTTCCTGGTATAAATTTGTGAACTGAGTGGAGCAGCTTCATTTACATTAAATTTAATGAATTTTAGGTTTTGGGTTATATTATTCTTGTTTTTTTTTCATTTTTTTGCTTTCTGTAATAACTTAATTTCATTTATTACTGGGCCAGGCTGTAACCAGCCAGCCAGCCAGCAGTGGTTGGCAAATAGCAGCAGGCAACCGGCAGCAACCAGTATCATTACCTTCATTACGTGGGGGTAGCAAAATAAAAAAATATACAAAAATCGTTATTTAAATAGTGAAACACTCTCACAAATGACGCTATGTGAGTCAAGTCCATTCATTAGTCCGTCTGCTTTCGCTGTTACAATAACAAAAATATTTCAAAAATTATTTGCCAACACCTACCAACATCATGAGTACTTTTCATTATCATTACACTCACTACTCAGTGGCATCAGTGGCATCATTTGAATGTTTTAAATGGCATTTTAAATTTGTTATAATTAAAGAGAACAGCGAACTGTTCTGGTCTATTTACACTGGCTAGCCAAAATTAAACACACACTCATACAAATATGCACACATACAAACACACACTTCTATTATTTTCTAAATTAAAATCAAAATATATGTAAAATTAGTTTTAAATGTTTGTCTTCTAATTACAATAAAATTTAAATTTGTTTACACTTGTAATGTTGGTGGTTGTTTTGTTTTGTAAATTTTTAATTTCTTTAAATTCCAGGAATTTTGTTAAATTTTGTTTCATTAAAAATTTAAATATTTTAAATTATAAGCTTCCGTCTGTCAAGTAGGTAGTGTGTTAGCTTATTAGATGCGAGCTCTTGGTTCAAACCCCAGCTCAGACATCTTGAACCTTCCTCTCAGCGGTCTTGTACCAAAAACTCTAAGAGCAAAATAAAATTGCCATAAAAATTTTCTCAAGTCTGTCGTTCAGTGTTGACATGAAACTGTAGGTCCTGCCACTTGCGGATGAAATTAACACACACAACATGGGTGTTGCGAGAAACTAGGTTGTGATTCGGACTAATGACAAATTCAGTAAGTAAGTAAGATTTCCAAGTGGATGATTTATACGTGTAGGTAATTATTTTTGATTGAATTGAAGGCTGTATAGTTAGTTCAGGGTCTTCTTTTCTATACGCAATTGTTTTTCCTTCGAATTTCTATTGAAGTAGAGGGCGCAGCTGAAGGCAGTGGTGGGTCAGTGCAGTTAGGTTAGCAGACATAGTGTCACTACACATAAAAATACATTAGGTGCTCTCTTAGACTCTTTTTAGTCAGGGATGTCAAAAATGGGGTTTCTCATGTTTGCGTGAGAGTTGAACCTCTACACAATAAGTGACAGATGGTCTCTTCCTCTGCATTACAATCAGCATTACAACTTTTGCAGAAGTTACTTGTGAAAGTACCTAGTCGAAGGGGATGCCTCCCTATTAAGTAAGGTTCCGTAAGCTCAGAGGTCACACAATAAGTATTAATTCTGGATAGAAAAAATACCTTTTTAACCCTTTCTGGGTTAAGATCTTGGCCCTCTCAGCCACCCAGGAACAGCTATCCACATAGTAGAACTTTCCCCTCAGTTATATACTAATCATTGTCAGGGAAAGTCGCATGCGCAATTCATATTACAGTGCTTTGCAGTATGCTAACAATTCTCGCCAATACGTCCGCAAAGCAGTTCCCGAGAAAACTAATGCAGATTTTTAAATAATCCGTCTTTTCCAGAGAAATAGGTGACCTCAATATGACGTTCGAAAGGAGCTTTATTACAGCTTGACTGTACGAGTATATCTGAGGCAACATTTAATCGACAAGTAAGGTTAGCCATGATTTCCAAATGGAAATACCGGATTTCGATTTGCCTCAGTTAACTGGGTATTCCCCGATCATTGTGCAAGTAGGATTAGTTTCGTTGGCAGCATGAGAATATGTGCAGTATTGATTCACTACTGATTTGATAGCATTGTTCTGCACCCTATTTATACTCCTTTATTTTGCGTGGCAACTTTACAATCTTTCTATGAAGTGGTATTAAACCGTGTACCGTTCGGTGTGTGTGTTTTGTTGTTGTCTGATGAAATATTTTCAAACGTTTTTCTATTTTTAATAATTTAAAAAAAAAAATTGTATGAGTTATTTCATCTTACTCTGTATGGTTATTTGCTTAGATATATGTACATATATACGATGCTTATTTTAATTATTCGGCGAGTAGCATCTGTTAATTGTAAATAAACGTGTGTAATATTTGTAATTCGATTACGATACAAATTTAACTTCATTAAATACTAATTAAACAACCAACAACCAACAGATGTTCTTTTTGAGGTTTGAGATTGTTTTACAACAAATATGATAAAAATTTAAAGATTTAAAATTTAAATTGCGTCACTAAAATGGCATTCTACAGAAAATTTTGTTTAAAGGAAATATGTCCAGAAGTCATTGTGAAAATCTATAAGGCTTTCTAGACGAAACTGGATCACCTTTATTTGATTATAGTGGACAATGACTTTTGATAATGATGACACTCATTTAATGCGATTCTATTTGCCATTCTATTCGTGTCATATAGTTGTCATATATTTGTCATCTTAAAAAAAAAATACATAGTCATCCCCACAGTCAGTCATATTGATGATTGTAAACTGTAGTAAAAATTTTCAGAAAACCCGGAATTTTATTTTTCTTTCCAATAAAATTCTGAATTTATTTGAAAATATTTTGTTGTACAAAATATTGTTTGTAGATGTTGTTTTTGCTATTTTGTTGCACATAAAATTAAATATTTTTTCTAAAGTTATTCATCGTTGACAATGGCACTTATTTCATACACTCGTAGTCGTACTAGTACCCATACTCGACTGCTGTTTCGATTGTTGGCTGGTTGGTTGGTTGGATTATAAAATTGAGAACAAATTTTACTGTCTAGATTGCCAATATCTGTCAGAAACGTAAATTGCTTTTCGGAGGTGACTATGAAAACTAAAATATGATCTGGTTGAACAACACAACACAAAAAAAAAAAAAACATACTCAAGCGAATGTTTATTTAGTTTATGACACTCCGATAATTAGAATTTCAAAAATACAAAAACAAAATAAAAATTTCTAAAAATAATTTTGTCGATAAAAATATTTTTATTAGCCACTGAATTATTGTTGGTAGAGGGTGGTGGTGGTGGTGGTGATGGCATTAAATGCATTTAATTGTTTAGAAAATTATTGCAGTTTTACAAGCTTGAAGGCATAAATTAACAGTGGGAAGCGTAGCAACATAATGTGCGTTTAAACTCATGTAGAAAAGCATTTAAATTTAAAAAAGAAAGTCCGTATCGTATTCATATTGGCTTCACATCCACTTTAAAATACATTCATGATTTAGTTTTTGAGTTTAAAATTTGCTTCAACATTTTCTAGTGTGAAGTCTAAGATAGATGGCTACGCTTAGATCGTCTAAACCAAATATATCGGGTGGGCCATTTATCGGTTTGAATTTGAACCACTGTCTATTTCGAAACTGGCCATACCTATGTCATTCTATTCTGTCACAAAATTCAGTATATTATCTCCAGTGAACGTAATGAATCGATTTATGCTTGAGCAAGGTTGGGATTTATTGGGCCTATGAGAAACTGTGTGATGATGTCGATTTTGACACAAAAAAAAAAATCATCCTTTTGGATGAAGTTCATTTTTATATTGGTGGGTACGTTATAAACAAAATTACTTATAATTTCTGGGGCTCAGAAAACCCACACGTGGTCTTACAGAACCCAATGCACCCATTCCAAGTGACTCTTTGATACGGCTTGTGTAGCGGAGACATCATTGGCTCATATTTCTTTGAAAACTAAGACGACGTAACCATTACGGTCAAATGAGATACCTATCGCACCATGATAACCCATTTTTTATACCCACTTTTCATGGTATTGATTTGAACCAACATCTCGTTCCACAATCGATTTATTGCGTCAAATTTTTTATAATTTAATTTTTATAGCCTTTTAATTAGCCAAAGCGGTGATGTCAATTGGCCGCTAAGAAGCTGCGATTTGACACCGTTGGATTATGATTCTGTTGGGCGCAGTTCAAAAAAAGTGTTATGCCGACAAACCAGAGATAATATTCGTGATGCCATTGCCCATACACATGAGAAAGTGCACGAAAATTGGTCCGATCGAATGAGATACTGTGAGCCCAGTCGCGGCAATCGTTTTATTGAAGACTGCAGTGTGGAAAAGAGTTATCAGGAAAATTTCTCTTTCAGTTTTAATAAATGTCTTGAATATGAAAATGTCTTGAATGAAGCAATGAAATAATAAGCAAATAGGGAATGGTGCTGTAAGATGCGAATGGAAGTTCTCTGACAAAATGAAACAGAAACCGGTAGGGCTCTCATCCGAGCGGCCTTTATTTTCGTATTGCCTAGAGAGAATCCCAAGAGGTCAATGGATTCACAACACTTTAGGAACGAACGTAAATCACTATTTTTAAGTGTTATTATAGCTTTATATAGACGAATATATATTATCTTTACCATTTTCTTACTCTGAATGAAGGATAAAAAACATTCGTCGAGAATAATTGCCCTTAGTCTCCATTATTAGGTATTAGGCTATGCATAGTTTTATGCTTTAGCTTAGAACCATTGCCAAGTTTCATGCTAGAAAAGATCTACGAACAGAAGAAGATAGGCGAGATATGGCACAACGGAGATAAGAAGAGTATGAAGAGATCTCTATACCTACTTGGTTCTCATGGAATGACCTACTTGGTTCCCATTGTGTTGTACGCTATGCTTAACTTAATTGATCATTACAAGCATTTAGTCGGGATTACAACCTAGATTCTCACAGCACTCTTATTGTGTGTGTTCAATTTATACATAAATGGCGGAACCTACAGATTTGAGAAAGTTTTCATGGCAATTTTATTTTACTCTCAGAAAGAGAGAAGACTGCTGGGATTACGTTTCCGAAAGAAATATCTTTTTTTGTTTGTCGTTTTGTGCAAAATGTCTGAACCAGGGATTGAATCTGGATTTAAGCAAGGATCCTTATCTATATAAGTACTAGAATACATGCATAGTTACCTGCCTATATTTTTACGTCTCAGTGTCGGTTGCACTATTTAGCCTTTTTGGCCCCTCAACCAACAACACATGTGAACTTATTAAACCATTCTTGAGAGTTTAAAATAAGGAAAAACCTTGAGAAAATTTACTTGAAAATAATAGACTTGTGCCGTTATTCATAAATCATCTCTTCATTGTTTCAAATTCTCACAATAAAAGTCATGAGTGTTGAGTTGTATGTGTTTGTAAATTTTTAATTGTCGGTTATAAATTGAAATTATTTTAACACGATTTCATTGTTGCTGTTGTAGTTGTTGTTGCATTTGTTGCTACTGTTATTTGTTTATTGTAATTATTGTTAAATATTTAATTGATTCAATCAAAAATTTAAGTAAGTAAAGATGAAAAATAATGAATTATACCTGCACGCCACACAATATATGGCAGGCCAGGCAAGGCAAGTCAGCTCATCATCACATAGTACGGGAGGGAAAAAATAATTTGTTTTAACATATTTTTTTCTACTCTTTTGTTTAAACAATTAATGATTTTAATATTAATTAGTTGGTATTGTTATTGCTGGTGTTATTGTTTTTTAATTTACAATACAAACAGTGCGGCAATAATTTTTACAATCATCGATAAATAAATATGTAGTCATTCAGCCGAGCTATCCTATCCAAGCAACCAACCAACCAACCAGCCAGCAGCCATTCATCATTCATATCAACATTCAGTAACTGGGGAGCGGTTATCAGAGACTGTTAGTGTTGTTGTTGACGAATATTGTTGTTGGTTGGGGTGTTGTGAAGCCGGTGGAGAGGGTCAGTTCAGTTATTAATTTTTAGTTAATAAATGACATGATCAATTAGTTTTTTCATTTGTTATTATTATTGTGTGTGTGTGTGTGTTTTATTATTACAAATAAATACAATTTCTTTGTGTGTTAATAGTGTTGCTGTTGTTTTTCTGTTGTTTTTTGTGACAGCATTTTTTGAAATCGTTTGTAATAAATCGCATTAATTTATCACAGCTTTAAGACAATCTTTTCCGCCTTTTAATATCTCATTTAAAATGTGGCAGCAACATTTTTTTTTGTATTCATTAAATAACATGATAATCAGAGTTGGCTTTTCGTTTTGTTTTTTTTTTTGCCTTTCTTTCTAACACCTGAGCATTGTTTTAAGCCACTCTACTAACTCTAATCGTGCGTTTCAAATCAGAAATATTTTTAAATATTAAATTAATGAAGAAAAATTATTAAAAAAAAAATTATGTTGGAGTTGCTCATGACTAAACTCATGCTCATTTTGTAAGTGTATATTGGTCTTTGGACCCTGAGTGTACGACTTCTTGGCTATAGCTTGTGGTGAAGGCTTAAGGCATTGATGTTTTGGAATGCTTTTTTATGTTGAAGAAGGGAAACCTTGGGGTAACTACAGCATAAGCCTTGTTTTTCAGTCGCCGTGGTAGTGTGGGCTTAGTAATGTATTGGCTTATTAGACGTAAGGCCACGGCTCAAACACCAGGTCAGACGTCAAAATATGAGAAAAATTCCTCCTTTAAATATAATTTTCCGATATAATAATTTTTTATAATAAAAATATTACAAAATAGTCTCTTAACATTATCGAATAATTTTCTCTTCATATTAAAATTTTTTTAATTATAAAGAATTTATCGATAACATAAATGCTAAGGAAAAATTTCGATAACATATTTTTTTAAAATAAAATTTGCCGATAACATAATTCCTAGTCGCCGTAGTCTAGTAGGTAGTGTGTTGGCATTTTAGACGTAATGCCACGGTTCAAACCGCAGGTCAGGCATCAAAACGAAAATATGAAAAAATATTTCTACGGCGACTTCCCCTTTGCCATGAAAAGTTTCTCAAAAATCTGTCGTTCGGAATCGACTTTAAACTGTAGGTCCCGCTACTCATGTATAAAATTAATATACACAACATAAGTGGTGCGCGAAGCTAGGTTCCTAATCCTGACTGATGGGTTGTAATGACCAATTATGCATGTATGTATGTATAGTTCTTCAGTTAGGTTAGGTTAAACTAGCAGCTGCCACAAAATGTATTACTTACTTGGGTTCTACTAGGGATTCTAATTGAAACTAATCCGATCCAATGTATTCTATAGTGTTCAATCCATTCTCAATCTATGCCAACCTTATGCAATCGTCTTTAGGCTCATTTGACTGTCATAGAAATTCAAGTAAAAACAGTTGGCATTTAATGAAGCTTCTGTCCGAGATTGTAGCTAAATATTCCAACATTATCTAGTTTTGACTCATAAGCGAACATGATAGGCGTACCTACTGGAATTAAAAGTTCCTCAGTATTGCAGGAAGCCCTATTGTAATGCCCAACCGTCTAGTGTAGCTCCAATCCTTAATCGCCAGTAAATACACATACACTATCCAATACCAACACCAACTCATAAGTGAAAATAGGCATATCTCTCTGAAATGGAAGTTCCCCCTTGCTCCTTTCCGGAGAAATTTTTTTGAAGATATTGAGGTCGCTGTAGTCGGCTTGAAATATAAAAAAATATTTCTTTCCTGAACTTTGCCATTGACATTGAAGTCGCTATAGTCTAGTAGGTACTGTGTTGACTTATTACACAAAAGTGATTGGTTCAAATCTCTGCTCGAATATATAAAAAATATTTCTTGCTGCAATTTTCTTCTGAGAAAAACTCTGGGAATAAAATAAGATTGTCAATGAAAAGGATACGGAAATAACGGAGGCCACGTTAAAGGTCCCTCTACTGATAGTGCCAATATTTCTCCCCTTACCAGAGTAACCTCTTGAACGCTAGGTCCCGTATACAGAATCCCTCAGAATTGTAAGTCAAGTGCGGTTAGTAAAAAAAAAAATTAAAGCGGTCTGACGGCAGCTTGTCCTAACCCAAGCAAAACATAAACAAACCGCATCTTGTTCAAGATTTTCTATTGATATTATTGATATTATTGATATTGCAATATAAATTCTGTCAATTGAAAACTTTTGCGTGCCCACTGTGTCTGGCGTTTTTAAATAAAAAAAAAATGATTGATGAAGGTTTCATACTATTATTAATGCTATTTAAAATGTATATCTTAAGGTATATTTAAATACAACATTTTTCAAGCATAATTTTAGGCATATAAAATGGTTTCCTTTCCTAAAAGGCTTAAATTATTACATTTTCCAATAAAAAATAAGGTTTCATTGCTTGTCTTGTTGTAATTTTTCCCACATCCGTTATGGGCTTTACGAAAATTTCTTATGACCTATTTGTCTTAATTTAACTTCAACTGGGTTTTCATCCTTTCGGTATGCAACAATTTGTTGATTTTAATATGATTTATTTTATTTTTCCCCAACTTCTTTGCTTTTATTGTTGCTTTTGAATAAATTTGAAGATTTCAATGTGACAAATGTCTGTCAAATTATAACAAAAATATAATTTCTCAACAAAATACATTCAAAGAAAGAGGATAAGAAAAACCAGAAACAGAAATATTTTGTTTTGAAATATAAATTCTGCTTAAAATTCATATTTTTTGTTTGTTTCTTCTTTGTGGTTTGACACCATAACCGAAGCTCAACTCGTACAACAATTGGATTTGAATACTTAAATGTCGAGATTTAACAGAACATTTTTGTTTTGAGTAATAAATTTCCATGTGACAGGTTTCTTTTGTTCCGTTTCTCCATACACATGCACCCAGCAGTCGTATTTAAAATCTCTTGAGTAAAAGATTATTTAGCAATTTGTCAAAAAATATGATTTAATATTAATACTCCCGTATAAGAGAATATTTTATGACAGAAGAGCCATTCTAGGAAACATTCCCAACAACGACAGTTGGAGGTGGTGGTGGATAACATCATCAGTTAAATGAAACAAAAATGTATTTGGCAATACGATAATAAAAGATTTTAAATGACAAACTAAAGGTAGCAAAAGAATATAAAAATATGTGAGAAGGTATTTACTTTTTTTCGACATCATTTTGTAAAGAATTTAAAACGTAAATTTTGCAACTTTATTTTAATTAAAATAAATTACAGAGATTTGTACGTATACATGTATGTGAATATTTCTCTTTTACCGTTCTGAGAATTTGAAAGGCATCTTTCAAATATAATTTCAAATTTCATTTTGTAAAGCAAAGAAATTTATTACGATTAAAATCTCTATACGCTTGAGCCCATTAAGGTTCAAAAAGTACCAGAATAATGTTCTCTTAAACAAATTTTATTTAGAAATTGTTTACTCGGTACCTTTCCAAATTTTCATTAATCCTATCTTTAATGTGATTGATAAAAATCTGGTCAATCATAGTATTAAAAAAATTGGTGAATATACGATTGATCATTGAAGATATACGATGGACAGAAATTTGATTAACCTTTTCGAAAATTATTTTTTAAAATTCTGATCAATCATAGTAGAAATATTACTGATAGAAATCTGATCAATCTTAGTAGAAGTAGGATTGATGAAAATGAGAAATGTGAACAATCCTAGTAAATATTGACGAAAATTTTAAAAATAATAAGAATTAATCCTAAAAAAATAAGATAGGTAAACGTTTGACCAATCATAGTAGAATTAAAATGATTAATGAAAATGTTATCATATCAATCGCAACAGATTCATATTAGAAATATAACTGATGAAAACCTGATCAGTTCCAATAGAAGTATGATTGAATGATATAATAAGAAATATGATTGATGGAAATCTGATCAATTATGATTGTTGAAAATCTGATAAATCTAAGTAGAAGTATGATTAATGAGAATGTGATGATTGATGTAAAATATAATTGATGAAAATCTGATCAATTCCGGTAGAAGTATGATTGAAAAATTGAGAATAGTCATAGTGAAAATATAACTGATAAAAATCTGATCAATTATGATTGCTTAAAACCTGATCAATCTTAGAACACATATGATTGAAGAAATATAGTTGGAGAAAATGTTATCAATTATAGTAAATATAAGATTGATGAAAATCTTTTAAACCATAGCGATAATTAAATATCTCATCAATCGTAACATAGCAATACAATGAATACAAATTTTATCAATCATATTTCTATTAAGCTGATCAAAAATAGGAAAAATATGATTGACGAAGTTCTCAAAAGTTTCCAATCAAAAAAATTTTTAATCCATTTTATAATATAAAATATAAAAAATATTTGACAAAAAAAAAAATTCTGAACAAAACCAGATTTCTACTATGATTGATGGAAATCTGTTAAACCCATGGCATTAGTTCACTTTATGACCCATTCTAAATAAGTAATCATTTGTCCTAGTCAGTGACAACAATGTTGAAATACATGTTGTCTTATGTATTTACTTACTTTCGACGCTTCTCCCTTCATGCAACGCATAGTTGGGCTACTTTTAACGTACGTTGAGTACTTCAGCATCTATCAGCATATTTGTTTTACACACTTCTTTAATTTTTTTGGTTCAATGTATCATACGTCAAAGTATTTATTGTGACATAAAAGTCATAAAGTCCAAATACATCCTCTAAGTGACTCGACTTGAAAGGAGAGGAGTATTAATGACACCTACTTATAAAGAAACGCGCTGAAAACTTTTCTAAAAAGAAAATTTTTTAACACTGAAATATTTGGTTCTACTCTTGTTAAATAAACCTAAACAACAGCTAAGCTCTGCAAAGGATGATTATATAATTGTGTTGCATGTAACTTAAGTGAGATCAAATTTAATCCCTATTTAAACCTCTTTGCTTTGCAACTCGTAATATTTACACAAATTATGATTAAATTCAATAATAATATGCGGCATTATATTGTACAGCATTACCCTTTTGTTTGTTTGTTTGTGTTCATTTTGTGTAATTTGTTGGTGTGTGTTCAATTGGAATTCCATTAATTGAAAAGCCATTGAATTTAATTTTCTTTTTAGTCTTTCCAATCACGTACATCGTTTACACTAGTGAAATAAAACTAAAGTCAACAAAAAAACAAATAAATGTCGCCTATATAGACATCGTCGACAGGGTCAATATATAATTGCCATTGCTAGCGATCAAGGAGATGTATGTATTGTTGGAGAGGTCAGTACATAAAAAAAATTTCTAAATAAAAATACAATTTTTTATTTTTGTAAATTACAAAATTATTGTTATTGTTTTTTATTTATTTTTGTAAATTTAATTATTTTTAACGCAATCAATTAAATATTTAATAAATAATTGAGTCATGTTTTCTATGGGATTATTACTTACATATGTACGCTACACTACTGCTACACCTGGTTTGTGTTAATGTTTATATACAAATATTTCCACATTTAGGCTTTCTTTTCATTTTATAATTTGAAAGGTAAAATTATGCCGTAATCTTCCCAGAATATTTTAATTTTTTGTAATTTTTTTATTATAAAAAATTATGTTATCGGAAAATTTTATTTAATAAAATTATGTTATAGGAAAATTTTATGCAGAAAATTAATGCTATCGAAATTTTTACTTAGAATTTATGTTATCGATAAATTCCTTATAATTAAAAAATATTGTAATTTGAAGGGAATAATTATTCCATAATATTACGAGAATATTTTGTAATTTTTTATTATAAAAAATTATGTTATCGGAAACTTTATTTGAAAAAATTGTGTTATCGGAAATTTTCCTTAGGATTTATGTTATCGATAAAATCTTTATAATTAAAAAATTGTAATTTGAAAGGAAAAATTATTCCATAATCTTCCCAGAATACTGTAAGTTTTTGAAATTTTTTTATTAAAAAAAATTTTGTTATCGGAAAATTTTATATAACCAAATTATGCTATCGAAATTTTTCTTTAAAATTTATATTATCGATAAATTCTTTATAATTAAAAAATTGTAATATGAAGGGTAAAATTATTCGACAATATTAAGACAATAGAATGTAATTTTTTTTAATACAAAAAAATTATGTTATCCGAATTTTTCCTTAGGATTTATTTTATCGATAAAATCTTTATAATTAAAAAATTGTTATTTGAAGGGAAAAATTATTCCACAATGTTACGGGAATATTTTGTAATTTTTTTAATATAAAAAAATTATGTTATCGGAAAATTTTGTTTAAAAAATTATCGAAATTTTGCCTTAGGATTTAAGTTATCGAAAAATTCTTTATAATTGAAAAATTCTTTTCTAAATTTTCTATACAAAAATATGGTTTTTTTAAAATATTTCATCGATTATTTAGCTTTTCGATTAATACTCCATAGAAAGCTAGTTTGCAATCCTGACTAAATTCAATTGACCAATTAAGTAAGTGAGTACATAAGTAGAGTATCACTTAGAAGTACATGATCGATTATATTTTTGTGTCAACAATTGTAAACAATAAATTATTTTGGGGGTGATTTTGTTTAAAAATATTTTTTTGGTGATGTTATTGTTATTGTATTTGTTTTTTTATTTGTGTTGTTGTTGTTGCTATTGTGAATAGCAAATTAAAACATCCATACGCAATTAGCAAATATTGTTAATACGTGCGTATTTATTTATGAAACTGAGTAAAAACAAGGCCTACACATGATAATAACATTTCTAATGAACCTGTCTATGCAAAAAGCTATTGAAATACACGAGTATGGCTATGCATACTTGTAATAATACAAATTCCAAATGATAACCCAATAGGCAATACAACAGATTAAGCGTGGCTAATATACGCAAAAATACTAATGTAATCGAAAATGTTTTGTAGAATATTTTTTGTATCTTTTGACAAAATTTCAAATTAAATGTTTCTGAGGTTATTTTATTTACTGTTACAATTATCCTTTGAGATTTAGCAGACTTACACTACATTTAGGGGTTTAAAGTATGCCAGAAAAATTGTAACATCAGCAAAAACTGTTTCCTTTCAGTACTTCAGTAACTTGTTTAATTGCTTTGGTAAAAGCATTCTTTAAACTTACTTATAAGGTTTTGTAATTCATTTTAAGGGGCCTTAGGTTTACTCTATCGTTTCTAGTCCAATCAATTTATCGATAAAATATTTACACATGTACTAAATACTCTCATATCGTAATTCTAATCAAGTGATATACGAGTATGTAAAGTATGCCAATATAAGTTGTAGGCTGTATGGTAGGCATTGTTCCATATTTCAATAAAAATATTTTATTTGAGTATTTTGTTTATAAACTCACACACACATACACTCTTACATACTTGTACTTATACTCATGCTACGAACTATCATATACAGACGTACTCATACTTCATATAAAAATACACATACAAAATTAACTTAATTGTTGGAAAAGTTATGGTCTGCGTCACTTGATTTTCTCTCTAAAAATAATTTTTTTTAAAGAATTTTTATCTCGTCAACAAATTTTCCATACAGAACATGTGTTATCGATGTGAATTGTAATTTTGTGAGTTATCGACATTTACATGTATAGTTTTTAATGCTTGGCTCTGGATGAAATTTTATAAAACAGTTTTATCGATTATTTTAAGGATTTTAGATTTTAATGGAAGTTTGTTATTTTCAAGAAAAGTTTTAAACACATTCGTTATCGATTATTTTTGATTAACCTGAAAATATTTTTTATAAATATTTTTGTTATCCATATATTGTTTAAAAATTCCTTTTAGACTTTCAAGTTATAAATTTGTTTGTCAAAGTGTTTTTTATAATTATCGATTAATTTTCATAAAATATTGATTTAATTACTAATGTTGAAAATTTTTTTATTGAGAAATTCTATTAACTTTCATTTTCTTTTAAATTTCCTTCAACTAAATAATTTGCGTTATCAAAAATTTTTTTGGAGAATTTTGTTATCGATATACTTTTTATAAAGATGTCTGTAATCGAAAGAAATTGTTATAAATTTTTTTATTTTTTTTTTGCCCATAAAAATGTTTTTTATAAACATATTTTGTTATCGATAAATTTTTTATGAAAATTTTTTGTTATCGAAATTTTTTTGAATATATTTTTATATAAACAATTTTTGTTTATAGATTCTTTTTAAAAATTCAATTATAGATCTGTTTTCGAAATTGTTTTCATAATTATCGATAAATTTTCAGAAAATATTGATTTAATTGCCAATTTTATATACATTAAATAAAAATAAATTTTTTTTATTCATAATGTTTGTTACTAAATACTATTTTAAAAACCCATTTTTATCGATAAATTAATGTTGAAATTTTTTTATCTATAAATTTTTAATGAAGATTTTCTGTTGAAATTTTGTATAAACATTTTTGTTATCGATAATTTTTTTTAAATTTTTTATATATTTTTTTGTCCTTAAAATATATTTTTTGTTATCGATAAATTTTTTATGAAACTTTTTGTTATCGAATTTGTACAAATCATTTCGCTTATTTTTGTTTCATTAAAGATTTTCAAAGTAGACACAATTCGTTATTGTCTTACAATTATTTTTCTCCGTGTGCGCTTGATAAGAAGCATATGCTAAATAAAAAAGAAAATAAAATGAAATATTCCTTCAACTTCATTTGAACAAATAAAAATCTCTGGAAACCATTTCAAGTGGCCTAAATGGAATCAAAATAATAAAAGAAAAAAATGAAATAATTTTTGTATAATTGGCTTGATTACTTATTTGCCCAATTCAATTAAGTAAGGGATGTGTGGGATAGGGGGAGAGCAGAGGAAAACAGTTATTATTTACAAATAGGATTCTTTTTTCCTTTTAAAAATATTACGAATAAATAAAAAACAAAAGAATAAGAGGAAGAAATAATTCAATCATATATTTCATATATTTAAATGAAAACCATGGCAACACGGTTTAAGGGCATAATGTATGGCAAAGTATTTAAGTGAAGTAAAGGAAAGTACATGAACATGTATGCACATGGATGTACAATGAATACTCGTATGAATAAATGGGCAAAAGTTTAATTGTTCGCGGTATAATCATCATAATCATCTTTTGAATTGAATTTTCATTTCAAAGGAATATAATAAAAAAAGACAAGTAGTAGGGAAGGGAAGGGGAATTTATATTAATTTGTGTGATATTGAAATTTAATGCGATTCTTATATGAAGAGATGAAAAAAATTATAATTTTTTAAAGAAAAACCTTAAAACCGACAATAGGAAAGGACTTGTCTTTAAGGATATGATTAAATAGTAGCAGGTAATAAAATTTGGCGCTCATTCGATTGCTCCATTATAAGACTATACATTAAGTCTCCAAACAGTGTCCCCAAATCAATAGATTGAAAATGGCATGGGAATAAAAGATCTCACACAAAGGGGGCAGCTTTAGAGGCTCCCACCTCAAAGACTGCACTTATTTCGAAGCCATCAATCCATCACAAAAAAAATCTTGGAAGTGTATTCCTTCTTATTTTCAAATATATTTCTCTGTTAAATTTGTTATCAACCTGTTCGTAATTGCTTTTGAACGAAACAACAAACCAGTTAAGAAATGACACTGACATTAAGTCTGTCTACTGGTCGTGACTAACACCCATAAGTACCGAAAAACAAGACTACAGACAAGTAAACAGACAAACATTTAGTTTTCTTGCAGCTCGGGATGACATTCAAATGCATTGCTAAAGTAAAAAATCTTTGAAAATACAAACACGCCAGTGCCTTAAATGAATGCGTTCTTTTCTAAAAAAAAGTAAATATAAGCGAAACGTAGTGGATTTTTAAGACTCAAAAAAATTTGAAAATTTCTTTTTCTCCTCTTCTTAACACTCATTCGTAATCCGCTTTAAACACCAACAACTCAGGCTATGAAACAAGTGTTATTCTTCTGCTTGCTCGAGTTTTTCCTCGCGTACTTGTTTTTATTCCTTAAGTGCCCACAATTTTTTTTGTTTCGCTTTTTTCTGCTGCTGCTAGCATTGGAGTCAACAATGCAGAAACTATTGTGTCTTCTTCTGTTGCTGCATTTCTACTCTAGTTAAACAAGGTAGTAGAAACAGAAGAGTCGCTTGTTTGCACTCTGACACTGTGAGTCCATTTAAGCCGTAGAATCTTTTGCCACAAGCAACAGCAAACGCATGCAAGATATTCTAAGTGTGTGAATCCATAGAGTTTGTTTTTCATTTATTCTCGTCTTTGGCGTGGGAAAATTTAATTCACTTTGGTTTGTATAGTTTTTTCCTTCAACTTTTGCTTTATTTGTTTTTATTGTTGTTGTTGTTGTTGCTGTCGTCGTTGTTGTTTATTTTTCGGTTAAAGGCCAGAAGTGCTAACAACAAATTGCCAAAGGAATTAGCGAGCGACATGCTAAATGATAAAAAAAATTAGAAAAAGAAACGGAATTAAATACGCTGGGAATGAGACTCGACTCGATGGAAAAACTATTTTAAAGGTGCGATTTGATTTTGAAAACTGATTAAAAGATTATACGTGGGTTGTGTGTGCACATAGCAAATTTCACTTAAATGGGCTTAGCCTGCTAAAGTTAATTTCAAACATTAAATTATTCTTTAAACATGGTGAGAATACTAGAAGTTTATTTTCATTCCAAAGGTTTACTTTACAATGATATCGCGATTAAATTATAAAGCCTTTGTAAGGCAGTATCGTTTCAATGGGGCAAATATTTTCCCAAGAGTAATTATTTGCACTGTTCAGACATGTGAAAGCAAATACGTTATTACCATACCTGCCCATATCCTTGGGACTGTTAGAGCACGGTACTCATAACGGTCTGCAGGATGGTTTGTAGCTGCACCAGGTCTCTCAATGAGATAGCAGAACGGTACTGGGATAAATTGTTATATCGGGTAACTGTAGAGCATCTGAACAGGCCAGGCGTTGCACAAGAATCGCACTCTTCGGTGAGTTTTCTGCAAAGAGAACCCCTTCTAACAGCTCTAAAGTTTGTAATCGACAATGCAGTTATGGATTCTGTGAATGCTAAGTGAACTCTTTCGAATGTGGGAAGAATAACCTAGCAAAATTGGCTAAAGCTCGGTGAAAGGCACACAAAAAGTCGTTACAAACTTCGAAGAAGTACGCTCTGTATAGTTGTTGGAGACATAACTGGATGTGGCATGAAGAGGCATTGATCATAGCCAATTACTTGCAGAAGTTATAGAGAAGAAGGGAGGGGGATAAATTGTGCTTCATCTTTAGGATACATGGCCCGGCACTATGTCGGAGTACCCAAAACTAGTGTGGAAGTCTAATTTGCATCATCAAAAGCTCCGAATAGTTTCAGAACTGGGGAAAACGGTCACCTATGATATCACTATGGGTCTATCCTCAACTCTTGAGCAGACATCCACTAGTACCTACCTATATCTAAATCCTCCCCAAACGCTAATAAATGAAATAAGTTTATCTCACCATGACAGCTTCAAAATTGCTATGACATCTTTAGTCTGCACGTCCCTCTTTCTTTCCAAAGTCTTTACCATTTTATTACTCACTGTAGCTGAGGATTTATTCTTCACATAAGAATTTAAGATGTGTGGCCTAAGATTGCTTTACTTCTTCCGTTAAAACGTGTATTAGAATTGTCCCACTTTGGTGGTATCTTCAGATTCTCTTCGATAGGTTGAAGGCGTTAGCCTATATATCGATTAGGACTTGACTAAAGCTGTGTTTAGGTACATATGTGCAGAAGATATTTAGTCAGGATTACGGTTTAGTTTGTCATGTAAGAAAGGATTGGTTGGATACTTAACATGGCCCAGAAGTAGGGCTGCTTCGCATAATGGTACCACAAATAAGCCTGGATACCATAATGGACTGGAACAAATCCGTAGTCTTGAGGGTATTGTTTAAGTGACTTAAAGAGATGTGTCATATAATCAAAGCTTGAATGTGTATTGAACTTAAATTAACATTAAAATCCTTGTAAACGGAAGACGTTCTATCTACTGGATTATGGATCTCTGGAATTCAGTATCTAAGGCTTTCAGAATTTAATTTTCTAAACTAAAATCCAAGGTACGTTGAAGTCTACAGCGAATCATTGTAGCACAAAGATATGCTCGAAACTCAACTCAATGTCAGGAGGCTCTGAACCATTTGGATTCAAAATTGTTTAGGCTCTCTCCCTCAATCTGTTTTTCTATATCGAAAACAATGCACTGTATGAGTAGGGGCCATGCAGGTATACCTCATAAATATTAACTAAGCTGGAGGGGGATCAGCCCCGATAGTATTAGCAACTAGAAAATATAAGCCTTTCGAACCTAGTTGTCAAAGGTGGCCTAATTTGCGATATAAAACATACTTGTGCCACTAAAGGTCTTGGGATTACAATCTAGCTTCTCACGCTATCCATGTTGTGTTTCTTGACTTTATTTATAGGTGGCGACACGTACAGTTTAAAGTTGATCCCGAATGACACATTTTGGAGAAACTTTTCATGGCAATTTTATTCACTCTCAGAGTTTTTAAAACAGAAATCTACTGAGAGGAAGTCGCCGCAGAAATATTTGTTCATATTCTGTTTTGATGTCTGACCTGGGGCTTGAACGTGGACTTACTAATAGTAAGCCAACATAATACCTACTAGACTACAGCTGCTTCTACATATTTACTTACTTTATTGGGAATTACAACCATTTAGTCAGGTTTACAACCATGTTTTACATCCATGGGCTGCGGGATCTACAGTTTATAGTCGACTACAAACGATACCTCTGCATGGCAAGTTTTAAAACATAAGGCTACTGAGAGGAACTCGCCGAAGGTGACTTCGTTATATTCAAGATGTCTGAGCTGGGGTTTGAACCCTAGGTTCGCGTCTAATATGACAACATACTACGTACTTGACCACGATGACTTCTTTGAAATTGAAATATCTTCAAAATCCAAAAAAAAACTTACTTGTTAGCAAGTCTTAAGCAAATGCAAGTCATTATTTATTGCACAAATATTGCCAATTCAAGTTTAAAATCATTCAAATTTATTACCATAATTAAGTTGGCCATTTTTAACAATCAAATTAAAATTTACACTCATGGGAGCAGAAGCCCTTCAAATTCTTTATTCACGTTCCGTAATGTAAAAAAAAAATTCCTTTTTTTTTCAATAATTTTATTCAAAATGCATTATTAAATTGTGCAACAGGAATGTTGCTGCAGATGATGCTGTTGCTGTTGCTATTGCACGACGACATTTCAAAGAATTCACACGCATCTTTAAAATGCGTGCAGCAGAATCATTAAAACAAAAACATGCAGCACAATATAAAATAAAAAAACCAAAAAAAACTTGAGAAATAAAAAATGTGACCATCTGCACATCTTCTTGCATCTTGTTGTTGCAACAACAAGTAATTAATGATGTTAAGAAAATAAAAAACAAAAAAAGCAACAACAGAGGCATTGGACTAACAATGTTATGATGGTTAAAACTCTACCTTCACTTTATTTCTCCCTTAGTTGTTGTTGTTAAAATCACTGTTGTAGTTGTTGTTGTTGTCCAAAAGAATTTTTAACATCATCTTGAATGTTCAGTTTGTTGACCCTTTTTTGTTTTCTACCAACCAAATATATGTACACTCAAGCGTATACTCTCAGAAATATTTTTAAATTCACATTCTTGAGCCTTAAGGGAATTACATACTGACTTTCCATGCAGTATCCATGCCTTACTTAGTCCGTCCCCTTATAATGGCCAAAATACCTGCAGAAAATAATGTGTTTGCATGAGATTCTCTCTCGTTTTTTTTTTTTTTTTTTTTTTTTGTAATTTTAAAGACAAACAGCAGAGCAATCCATTGGAGCTGAAGCAGAAGAAGAAGAAATTCCTTTTGGACATTGTAACAGAACTTGCTTAAAAGCAGTTAAGATTCTGCATTTGCACAATGGGTCAAAGGCATACAAAAAGCGAATTTTTTATTTTTGCGTTTTAAAAAAGAAATCATACTCTTGGTATGTATACAAGATCAAAACCCCATTCCTTTTATGGCCAATACTAAGGGCAGAGAGAAGACAAAGTGAGAAAAACTACCATCAATAAATTTGATTAAAAATCACAAAATTCACTTGAAAATTTCTGGAATGTATTAATGCCCTACAGGCTCTAAGAGTGTGTTCCGATGATGCATTCTCTTCATCTCAGAATCTACTTATTGAGCTAGAGACATCCCCAATCCAATCTCTGGCTATTCACGAACAGTTAAATGCATGACTCAGATACCCCCGTATTTATAGTTTCCAAACAAACGTTTCGATTTCGTCAAATCCTCTGAGTTTAGGAAGTGTCTTTGCTCCATGCGTGTAGTATACCTTTCCAAACAATCACTCTCACTCAACTGATGCGGAGCATATTCTAACATGCTGCCCCAGATTTAGATGGCCCGGAGAAACGAGGTTAGAACCAAACCGGCTAATGGAAGAGCTGTTGAATTGTAGGAATCTATGGAGTCAATATAGTCAGAGAATGGCTGAGGTTATGCTAGAACTCTGAAGACTGGAGGAACGGTGGCGAAATTTGACTTAATGTGATAAAGCTTTCAAGCTAACCAGCCCTCCGCGAATTAATACCTTACGGTAGTCCCAAGGGGGGGAGAGTGGTTGAAGTGTGTAGGGGGTGGGTTTAGTATGTAGGCACCAGTGATGGTGAATCCTGCACTCTTTTGTTGGAACAAAAGTGTCTTCCGAAGATTCTCACCTCCGGCTCAAGACGAAAAAAAACTCTTCTTGTCTCTTCAGTGTCGTGGAAACTCCCTTCTTGCTAATACTTGCGCTTGCTCAAGACGAAAAAAAAACTAAACTGAGGGCTTCTTCTCTCTTCAGTGTCGTGGAAACTCCCTTCTTTCTAATACTTGCGCTTGCTCATTATCGAGAATTCCTACATGGCCTTGGACTTAGTAGAGAGTAACCTTATTCTGTCTATATTGACGATTCAGCTTCTCCAACTAGTTCCTTACTATCGTCGATTTAAGAGCCGAGTGTTACAACGGCGGAGTGACTGTCAGATAGTATTGCTATATACAGCCTTTTGTACTCCCTATTTGAAGTTGAATTGAGCACATCTTTCGGTGTCATAGACTTACGCTTGGAAGATATTGGCGTGTTTCTCCATAAGCTCGGAATATTTAATTGTGGGTTCAAAAATTCTTGCTCTTATTCCAAGATCCGTACTTGACTCATAATAGTCTCTTTTTTAAAAGACGGTCCACTGGTTCTGTCCAGGGGACAGTGAAGGAGAAAGCTGTTAGCCTATCGATTCCTTAGGTTCCCAAATGAATTTCATGTTACATTTGTCTCCCATCAACCTAATCATAGACTTCAAGGTTCTGATCTTCGCTACCATGTACAGCGGACTTGAATCCAATAGAGTTTCCAGTGCCGCTGTAGGACAGTTGCTTATTGTCCCTGTCTCTGTATCTTCACAGAAGTCTCTGTATCTCATTCAACTTCATTTCAACTGTTCTACCTGCCCAGATAATAACAATCTGACCGTAGTTTTGCCGTTCAGTTCAAAATTTCTGGGTTATATCCCCATATTCTACCCAGCAAGCCTTTTTCATACTATTATGGCATATTTGACCTTTCCTAAGATGCTCTTCGTTGTAATATAACAGAAGAATTAGTGTTAATGGAGCCAGGGACTGACAAAATCCACATGAAATCATGTAATTTCCCCTAAGGAAAGAGGATAGTTTAGTGCCCGCTTAAGAACGGCAGAATCTTTCAAACGTGATACAACCTTTAATACTCTTAAGGGGTCCTAAACTTTGTGTTCTGCATTGTTTTGGCTTTGAAATTTGCCACAATGCCTTGGCATCGTGGTGCTAAATTTATGAGGGATTTTATAGGACATTTTGCTTCCAAACTGTCCACTGTGCTCAAAAATCAAATGCCAGCAACAACAGCACCAATTACAACATACATCAGCGCATAATCATTATTATTATCATCAACTGCAACTGCAAAATAGCAACGCTATCATTAACATAATCGTTATGGACGGACAAAACGAATATGTTCTCTCCCCCCCGCACAGAAACGTAGAATCTTATGCGCAGGGGACTGTCCATCTGAAAATTGTTCTGCTCCTTTAACTGGGATTTCTCTTGTTGCTGTTGCATTGTGTAGTGGTGGTGCATCAGCTATTTTTAGCATTAGATACTTATTATTGCAACACTGTAAGTGTGTGTTAGTGTGTGTGTGTGACTGTCTTTAAATAACTTGACTCTTATTGTATTTCGCTGCGCTTAATACCTTCCTATCATATAAGCTGCTGTGCTGTGTTGTGCTGTGCTGTGGTAGATGCTGGCTATTACTATTGCTGCTTACTGTTGTTTGTTGCAACACATTAAGTTGCAACATGTGAACGATCACATATCACATGCGTATGTGTGTGTGTGGAAGGAATTCTTTCTTTAATTCCAGTAGCATTTTTACGATGACCATTTATGTTGTCGTCTTGAGTCTTAAATAAAGAAATACGCTGCTGTTCTGAAATTCTTTTATCATTGCCAATCTCACCAATGCCATCATCATTCTCGTCATCTTCGTTGCTTGGTTGGACAAATGCTGTGTTGATGCCACTTTTTTAAAAAAGCTTTGTTGGAAATTCTTCTTTTTTTTCTTTTCCTAAGATTGTCGTTTTTCTTTTTCTACTGCTGTTGTGGCTGTCGTGCGTTATATTTAGAATTCCTTTCAGTTACCAAGTGCTACTCTGGTATTTGAAGTTATTTTAAGCTGGTTGGCTATTTTCATTCCTTTTTTTCTTCCTTTTTTTTTCTTCGTTGTACTCTTAAGAATGTTTTGTCTTCATTATCATGGAATTGCTTAAGAATACTTATATCGAGGAAGGAATCCAATGAATGCTTTGTAATAATTTTAACTTTTAGCCAGAAGTGAAGCAAAAAAAAAAAACAAAAAAAATGAAGGGAAATTATTGTTTCTTTGTTTGTTGGCCATTGAGACGCGTGTGGACTTGTAATTACAATCTATGTGTTGTGCTGGTGATTTGTTTTCTTATTTTTGTAATGGCCCAACCAACCATATTCGGTTGTAATTATACGCGCAGGAACATTTTATTTTATGACATTAAATGGCCCTAAATTGCTTCTATTGCCCCCAGCGATTTTAAGTTCAAATTGGCGTTTTAGAAAATGGATATTTTTAGTTGAAGAAATAATTTACAAATGCCAGGAATTTTTTCATAATATATGAAGACAAAGAATAAAAAAATAATAATGATGCTTTTAAAATACTTTTTGATTGTAAACATGCTATCCTAGCAATTTGATAATGCAGCTAATGAGCTAATTTTGCTAATGTTAGGCTCATCATATAAAAAGTTACTCCGCCTTTTTAAGTTATCGCAAAAGAGTCAACCAAACTAATCAGCAACAAGTTTTTCAGTCTCATCCTGCCAGAGATCTATTGGCATTTCTAACTTAATTGTTCATTACAACACTTTAGTCAGGATTACAACCTAGCTTATCATACCACTGACGTTGCGTATGTTAATTTTATCCATGAGTGTCATAACCTGCACCTTAAAATTTGTTCATATTTTACTTTGTTCCAGTTGACTGAGTTGGGTTTTGTACCACGGACTCTCGTTTAATAAATCAACACACTACTTACGAGACTACGATGACTTTACTCGCGTTGTTAAGGTTAAAATGAAAGTATTTCACATATAAGGCTCGGAGATCGCTCTAGTGAATATGAAACAGCCATTAAATGTAGAAAAAAAAAAATAACTGTTTAATAAGCGTTATGAACTGGAGGTGTCATTAGATGAGTTTTTTTTTTGATACAACTTCTGAAGAACTGTTATCGTGATTCAGAGCGTTATGTCTGTATAATACGGCGCTGAAATTGCGACGGCCCTCCTATAACGCGGTACTCTCTGAACGCGGTTTCAATATAACGCGGTTTCGACATAACACGGCGCTGAAATTGCGGCAGCCCTCCTATAACGTGGTACTCGTACAGATCGGTTTACGTTCAACAACATGCCATAAGTTCCTTCCGCACAGCACCTGAATGAATCAGTAACTAGATATTGTAAGAGGATTTAATATCAGTTTTATTTTCGACGCGAAAGCACAGACTAGATATACAAACAACATTTTTATATAAAAAGGCCAGCTTATCTCATAGCCGTCTACGACATTCTAAGAATTTTTCTGGAACTCATATCTGACAGTGAGGATGAATGTTGAAAAATTACATCATTTTACAAGTCCTTCTTATTTTTGTTGGAAAACAGTATTTTAGCTTAGTTTTTGTTTCATTTTTTTTTATTAATCCCTATATGAACTCTTTAAGTCAATAAAAATAATTTATAATTTATCTTGTTTTGGTCTCCACATAACGCGGTACGAACTAATTCCGAGTTTCTTATAGTGCGGTTTCCATACAACGCGGTAGACGGTTTCCATAGAACGCGCTACGAATTTGCCTAGTTTGTGCGGTTAAATCCGAGTTTCTTATAGTGCGGTTTCCATACAACGCGGTACGCACTCACCGCGTTATAGGAGGGTTGACTGTACATGGTTTCAACAAAATGCTGCCACGAGCCACATAATTGGACGGGTTTTGACAGGAAAATTTTTTCAGGGAGCTATTTCACGTTTTAACGGGCAAAGTTAATTGGCAACAGTTTATGGAATTTTATGCAGATCGACTTTTTTATGGGCTGCCTCAAGAACCTAATGTTGGAGTATTTAAGAAAACTACTCCAAAACGACCTACAATCAATCAATCAATCTGAAGCAATCATTTAAATGACGTTGTAGTTCGTACATGATGGAAAGACAGACCCAGTCAGTATAAGGAAATCATAGCTATTCATGTGCGTTTTGTTTAACTCTACTTTTGAAATCGAAAAATGGATAACCCTATATTAATGAAATTTTGTCCTTTCAATATTTATTATCAAATTCAGAAATTTTTTTTATCAATTTGTATGAATTTCTATTGACTTGATTGAATATTTTTTGAAATTAATCAAGTTAAAGTCGCATCTTTTTTTCATGCAAAAACTAGCCATTAAAAGTGTTATAATGACCTCCCCTCCCATATAAATAGCAAATAATTACTCTGTTCTGGAAATTATTTAAAAAATAATTCTTTTTTATTATTTCTGCTTAACTTAATGCCGCTCTGACATGCTTTTGTTGTTTTGTTGCAAAATTCATTTTTATTTCTGCTGCAATAATTCCGTCCCCCCCTCCATCATTACTCTCTGATCATAATAACCGTATTTAGCCAACATTAATAATAAACTCGGCTATTATTATGCGTATCAGTAGTTATGGCATCTGCTTTAGTGGCAGAGAACAAATGAAAAAAAGGAGAAGAATGAAGGAAGGAGCAGAATAAAGAAGAAATAAATCAAAAAATAATAAGAAACCATCATAAATCAATAAAGAACCATCAGCATAATGCATTATCTGCGGTAAATATCAAGAAATTGAATTTGAACGCAAAGCATTTAAATCATGAAAATGTCTTACAGAGTCACTCAAGGGAATATGCTGAACGTAGTGGACACCTTAAATTTTTTCCTGTTTATTTAAATCCTTAAGCCTTTGCTGCATTAAATTTTTTTTAAATATAATTGAATGCTCATTACATACATACATACATAATTGGCCATTACAAACCTTCTGTCAGGATTACGGCCTAGCTTCTCACACCACTCATGTTGTGTGCTTTAATTTTATACGTGAGTGGCGGGACCTATAGTTTAACGTCGATTCCGAACGACAGATTTTGAGAAACTTTTTCATGACAGGTTTATTTACTCTCAGAGTTTTTGCCAGAAATCTGCTGAGAGGAAGTCGCCGAAGAAATGTTTTTTTTTTCATATTTCGTTTTGATGCCTGGCCTGAGACTCGAACCCGGGTTTTACGTCTAATAAGCGAACACACTACCTACTAGACTACGGCGACTATATGCTCATTACTATTCAGTAAAGTCAGAGATGGAAACAAGCAATTAAAATTTTAAAAATCTAAGGGTAGTAAAAAATCACATGGAAGTTAGTGAATTAAAGGATTCGTTCCGCTTGCCAAGCTAAACTTTGTCTATTCTCTGAGGTCCGTTTGTAAGTTGGTGGTTGATTGAAAAGACTTTCTTCATTACAATTTCGTCTTCGGGAGTAGATAGTAGTATACAGTATGATTGTTGATGCTATGATTACAAGAAAGGCATTGACTTCGAGATTATTATAGGTCGACTATCCCTTTATGGGATAGTGGTAGTAGGATCGATTTTAATTCATGCAAGCATTATCATTGCTTTCCTTTAGTTCTATTATTAGAATTTTTTCAGGTAAGTAGGAGATTTTTGTCTACTCCAGCAGGTCCTATGATGATAGCTTGTCCATCTGGCTTTGCCTATAAACGACAACCTCTATGGATATGTATTGGCTCTACTGTTTAGAAACTTTTCTTGTTGATTGAATCTTACTTCTTATCAAAAGGTGGCACTGCCTGGCTTTCATATTTCATATTATCTTCTCTCTAGGTGCAGATGGTTTCATAGATGAATTATTTATAAGGCGCTTAAATCCTCTTTATTTTTTAAATTATGAAACTTTAGACTGCGAATTAAATGCAACCCTCATGTATTTATGTATACCTGGAAGTTTTTTTAAGTCTTCTCGACTGCGAAGAGGAGAGGTCAATAGTTCTTATTAATGGCAATTGGATATATACAGCTCTCTTGATTCAGAGAAAAACCAACAGAATGTACTCGAGACAAAAGTTTTGTTGGCAATAACGGCATATTTCTGTGTAGTACTTGTCATTCACTCAGAGAGCATGCTCACATATAGGTTTTTATATCCTTTTTCCTATAACTAGCTTATAATGATACGCTTTTATTTATATAAAATTACATTAAATTTACTTGCTGAAGTATTATTAAGATAGATCTCAAAATTGTAAAATATTATCTAGATATAAGATAAAAAATTGAAAGAATGGATTAATAAAATTTGAAACTTGAAACTTGAAAAACTCAGAGAGCATGCACTCACAGTTGGTTGTCCAGTGCATTGTATAATCTATTATGGTAGAATTAGTCGAGCGTTCACGGATCGTAACGGAATGTACGTTCGTTTTTAGCATGTGACAGGCAATAACAGAATTTCGGTAAGCATTTGTATAATCTTCATTTGCAATAAACGAGCGTACGTTTCGTGAGTATTTGGCTAATTTTACATTTACGGGTAGAACTCGTTTCATAGCTGAACTATCTGTATATGGAACACTACTACAATAGAAAGCTTTCCTGTCGCAATGAATCGTTTTTTCGCTACTCATAAGTACTCATGAAATTTTGAGTATGAGTGAGTTAACAGTATTCAACTACTCTGATTCATTCGTATTCACTACAACATTGATTCATAAGTACAGGTTGCAATGAGTATAACGTTCACATCAAACTCGTAATATTCGAAATATGTTTGATTCATACGCCTACTCATTCAGATTCATAAATTTAGAAAAATACTTATAATACTCATAAATGATACGAGAGATTCGTAAATTTTCCTAGTTACAAACTAATGTATTGTATATGTAGCAAATACCCGTACAGTTTTAGTCTAGTTAAAAAACATGGATGCGAGATAGAAGGAGAATATTAGGAGCAATTCTACATAAATCCCTTGGCTTGTAGCATTTTTAAAAATGGCGCTGTTAAGAGCATAAAGCTGTACTAATATTTGATTTAAAACTTACCGATTTAAATATTCCTTAACAGTATTAAGTTCAAAATTGTTTTTGGTTTACCTGTAAATAAAATAAGAAAACAATAATTTATTATTTATTTGATAGAGTAATCATTTAGATCTATTGAAAATTGTACATTTTTAGTATTAAATTGATCTATTCTGAAGGTATACTATTTGACAGTATACTGCAGAGAACGCAAATCCTTCAAATATTCGAACAATCTAAGTCTAAGTCACCGTTATCTGGCAGATAGTGTGTTAGCTTATTAGACGAAAGGCCCGAGTTCAAATCCCAGGTCAGACATCAAAACGGAAATATGAAAATATTTCTTCGGCGACTTCATCTCAGCAGATTTCTGAGTAAAAATTGCCATGAAAAGCTTCTCAAAAATCTGTCGTTCGGAGTCGACTTTAAACTGTAGGTCCCGCTACTCATGTATAAAATTAACGCACACAACACGAGTGGTGTGAGAAGCTAGGACGTTGTACAATGGGTCAGTTCGACCTCCGGGTCATAGTTGACAATTACACGTCCTCTAACCTAACCTAACGTAACAAACAAATATTTCTTTCTGAACTCTGGAAATCCAATAAAAAAATTTTCATGCAAAGTGTCTCAAAAATCTCTCATCTGACCCTCGAATTTAAGCTGGGACCTATAACTCATTAATAAAAATTAATACAATATGGGTGGTGCGAGAAGCTAGGTTGTAATCCTGACTAAAGAATCGTAATGGCCCATTATGTAAGGCTACATGTCATTTGTAGTCGCCGTAGTCTAGTAGGTAGTGTGTTTGCTTATTAGAAGTTAAAGCCAGGATTCGTATCCCAGATCAGACATCAAAACGAAAAATTGAAAAAAGAAAAAAATATTTCTTCGGCGACTTCCTCTCAGCAGATTTCTGGCAAAAACTCTGAGAGTAAATAAACCTGCCATGAAAAAAATCTGTCGTTCATAGTCGACATTAAACTGTAGGTCCCGCCACTCAAGTATAAAATTAGGCACACGACATGAGTGGTGTGAGGAGCTAGGTTGTAATCCAGGCTAAAGAGCCGTAATGGCCAATTATATAAGGCTACATGTCATATATTTACATAACTAGATCAATTTGGTTTGCTTAGTAGATCTGTTGGTCTAGATCTATTATTTCCTAAAAACTTTCTTATTAGTCCAGAAGTCATTTAATAATTATAGACTCTTTATTCATCTTTCAAATACATGAACACATCTCATATTTTTATAGCAATTGTTAAATTTTTTATTCGTTCGATGTATAATATCTTTAGGTACAAAAATTCGTAGATTTCATATTGTTTACGTTGGTTATTATAGATCAAACAGTTCTGCCTTAAATCTCTTGTTGCTTTAAAAACTCTGCCTCTTATTCGTTATACTGCAGACATTTCTTTAATAATTTTTTAAATCTCAAAACTAAACGAACACACTTAATATCTGTTGCTGCCCTGCTAAGGTATGAGAGATTCTAATCAATTATTCTATACTAGTACTCATAGCTAGTCTGGTATTTGTGTTTGTTCATGTTGACTTGGTCAATTATCACTCGGTTTCGATCTCTTAGCCAAGCATAAATTATAATTTCACTTTCTGTTTACATGCATGTACTTGTTGTATTTTAACTTTAACTTTAATTTTAACTTTTAACTTCAATTTCAATTTCAAAACTAAAAATAAAAGTAAAGTGTCTTGAGAAACACTTGCTCAGGTAGTAACAGCACCTGCATTCGATTTATTTTTAGCGCCCTGCCACACTATCTCATGTGCTAGAGTATGTAGAAAGAAGAGAAGTTGAAAAAATGGTAAAAATGGTAAAAAATATAGTGAGTGTATGTGAAAGAATTTCAAAAAATTAAATTCTGACTGTGACTTATCACTGGCCAAGAGACGTCAACAAAACGACGAAATATTTTGAAATTTTAATACGAATTATTCGTATGCAGAGGCAGATAAATTCAAAGCAACAGCAGCAGTAATAAATGGCTCAAAGTCACGATTTTTCTCTTTTTTTTTTTTCTTTGAGATTTGAACCAGAAAAGAAAAGAGGGAAAAATAGTTTTTAATGCAGAAAAAATGAAATGAATAAGAAGAAGAAGAAGAAAAAATTCAAAACTTATTAGCATGTCATATGGAAGTCAAACAATTTTATGAAAATTAAATCCAAAAAAATTTTTTATTTAAAGCCAGACTTTGGCTTAAAGTAGCGGGCGTGACATTAAGCGTGTGAGTGAAAGATTGCTAATGTAACGCAAAAAAAAAAGCGAACAAAATCGAAAAATAACAGAAAAAGAGATGGTCTGCTTAGCTATTATTAATACGGCTACTTAAAATTTTATGCAGGTTTTGGCCATTTTTGACATGCGCGCCTTAAATTTCATTCATTGAAATACAAAAAAATAAAAAAAAAAAACAAGAAAAATGTTTAAACATTGAAATTCTTTTTGTAACAAAAACTATTGCAAATTTCATTTATTTGTTGTGTTTGTTGTAAACGCTATGGTGTTTGTCAAACAATTTAGAAAAATAAAGCCTTTAAACCTGTTGAATATTTTATTTTTTTTCATTTCATTTTTATTGCGTTTTTATTAATAGCATAACGAAAATAGTATCATGTTATTGTTATTGTTTTTTTATTTTATTATTTTTGCATAAAATTTAATTTTTTTTTAAAGGTATTTTGATTGATTCGGTCGGTGCATGTAAATATTTGCCAGAGATTCCCATGTTCACTTTTAAAAGTTTTCGTTCAATTCAATTTCATTTTCATTAACGTTTAGTAGCGTTTCAGTAAAAACACATGCTGGCTGAAAATTTCCAAAGTCAATTAATCCACTATGAATGTAGGTGGAGTGTTATGTTTGGCTTAATATTAGAAAGTTTGGTGGATATACATATGTATTGTATGCACAGTGGAAAATTTTACAAAGTCCCCTTTATTTAGCTTTAAGTTCAATCGAAATTTTATTTGAATTTTAAATGTAAATTGGAGTCTGTAAAGAGCATTGCTCTTTCAACCCTTGGGTTATCCTTATTAAAACTGTTTAAGAACTTTCTGTATTTTGTAGTCCATAGCTGTCTGGAACCTACAGAACTTCTGATATTAACTAATAAGGCCATGCATGCTATATAATGTAAATGAAAGTGTGCTTCAGTTGTTAAAATAGAAATCGTGAAACTAAATTTAAATTTAAAAATACAATCAAACCAAAATGCATTGAGTCGCCATAGTCTAGTAGGTAGTGTGTTGGCTTATTAGACGTAAAGCCCGGGTTCGAGCCTCGGAGAGTAAATAAACCTGCCATGAAAAAGTTTCTCAAAATATGTCGTTCAGAGACGACGTTAAACTGTAGGTCCCGCTACTCAAGTATAAAAATTAAGGAACAGAACATGAGTGGTGTGAGAAGCTAGGCCGTAATCCTGACTGAAGGGTTGTAAACGATTTTAAATTTCTTCACAACTTATTTTTTTGTTGTGAAGTACAATTGTGCCGGTTAGAAATGAACTATAATTTCATACATATGGCTGCAGCGGCTGACCTCACAGTACCGGATTCGATTGGACCAATTGTCGTGCATTTTTTCGAATGTATGGTCGTATCTCGGCAATGTCATCACGAATTTTGGGCCTTTAAATGCTCAGTTGTCTCTGGTCTGGTCGGATAACACTTTTTTAACGGCGCCCCTCAGAAAATAGTCCAACGGTGTCAAATCGCAGCTTCTTGACGGCCACCAATTGACATCCCCATTTCGGCTAATTAAACGGCTATCAAACGTTTGATGCAATAAATCGATTTCGGCAAGAGCTGTGGGGCAAGTTGTACCGCCATGTTTAAAAGCAAACATCGTTCACACCAAAACCATGAAGAGCGATTACAAAAAAATCGGTTATCATGATACGATAGGTGCCTCCATTGACTGTAATGGTTGCGCCGTCCACATTTCAAAAGAAATATGAGGCAATGATGCCTTCGCTCTACAAGCCGCACCAAACAGTCACTCGTAATGGGTGCATTGGCTTCTGTAAGACCACGTGCGTGTTTTCTGAGCCCCAAATACGGCAAAAATTGCTCATTAACGTACCCACCAAGATGAAAATAAGCTTCATTCGAAATGAAGATTCTTTTTGGCAAAATCAATATCATCGTTGCTCAAGTATAAATCGTTTCATTACGTTGAGTGGAGATAATATGCTGAATTTTGCAACAGAATAGTAGAGCCGTAGTCTAGTAGGTAGTGTATTATTAGACGTTAAGCCTGGGTTTGAGCCCCAGGCCAGACATCAAAAACGAAATATGAAAAAAAATATTTCTTCGTCGACTTCCTCTCAGCAGATTTCTGGCAAAAACTCTGAGAGTAAATAAACCTGCCATGAAAAAAGTATCTCAAAAATCTGTTGTTCGGAGTCGACGTTAACTGTAGGTCTCGCCACTCACATATAAAATTAACGCACACAGCATGATTGTTGTGAGAAGCTAGGCCGTAATCCTAACTGAAGGATTGTAATGGCCAATTATGTATGTATGTATAGAAGAGCCAGATTGGAAATAACCGATGGTTCAAATTAAAGCAAATAGATGGCCCACCCTATATATATGTAAATTAAAATAATATGTATACTACTTCTATAACTAATTCTCTGTGAAATTCTTTTGGTCAATTAAACAATTTTTGACTGCTTTTTAATAGTTTATAATGCAAAATATTTGACCCTGTTTTGTTTTCCTGTTTATTTTTCTTTAGGAATTTTTTATTAATTTTTTTTTCATTTTCAATTTGATTTATTTTTATTTCAATTTCAATTTATTTTATGCTGGGTATTATTAATGTGTTTAAATTTTAAATTGTTTAAATCAATATTTAATCGAGCAAAACAATGAACTTAAAACCACAAAATTAACAATTTAATGCACAAACAATTTTACAATCAATATAATAGAAATATAGTAAAAAAAGAATATAAAAATAAAAATATAAAAAATTGTTTAAAAATACTATTTGAAAAAGCCATAAATATTTAATATTTTAAACATTTTTGTATTAAACACACAAATACCATCACAGTATATGCTTAGCAAGCATGCTGAAAGAAGTATTTGAGTGTGGGAAAATACAATAAAATTTAGGACCTTCCCGTGGTATATTGAAAATCTATTTTGAATTTAAATCTGAAATTTAACAAACATAAGTTATACACTTTGCATACACACCTACATACATACATACATACATACATATTGGCCATTACAACCTTTCAGTCAGAATTACGGCCTAGCTTCTCACACCACTCATGTCGTGTGCCTTAATTTTATACATGAGTGGCGGGACCTACAGTTTAACGTCGACTCCGAACGACAGATTTTTTGAGAAACTTTTTCATGGCAGGTTTATTTACTCTAAGAGTTTTTGCCAGAAATCTGCTGAGAGGAAGTCGCCGAAGAAATATTTTTTTTTTCATATTTCGTTTTGATGTCTGGCCTGGCGCTCGAACTCAGGCTTTACGTCTAATAAGCGAACACACTACCTCCTAGACTACGGCGACTACTCTTGTTGAAAATGTTCGGCAATGAGTTTAATGTGATGTGCACAAGTCAAACCATAACTGCAAGACTTGAAGTCTTTTGATGTTTCTATATAATCTTCTACAGTAGATAGATAGTGGCGACCATAATCGCCCCGTAATGCTTGTGGCCACCACTTTTCTACTAGAACCTGATAGTGAAAGTGATTTTGAAGATGGGTTATTTAAATATTTCGGGTGTATCTATTGAACTTAGTGATGCACCAAGTATTAGTAAAGTAACGGATTTGTTTCAGTTCCACTTTGAATTACGAAATAATAGCCGGTTACATGAGTTTTAGCGTAAAGTTGGCAGTACATAATGTGTTAATAAATACCACCAGCCTGCAAAAATACGTTACTGGAATTGAAATAGAAACCAATTATGGTCTCAGCCTAAGGAGTGCCCAGTGGGCGGAGACCAGACCTTTACAAAATGGTGCAGCACAGCGACCACATCTTTCAATACAATTCTTACGACTAAGCTAAACAGCACATGACCTACAGATGGTACTGTACAGTAGTGAAATAGCTTGTCAATAAACCCGAATAATTCAGATTCCA
Organism: Sarcophaga rosellei; assembly: GCA_930367235.1. Classification (NCBI taxonomy): domain Eukaryota; kingdom Metazoa; phylum Arthropoda; class Insecta; order Diptera; family Sarcophagidae; genus Sarcophaga; species Sarcophaga rosellei. The sequence continues at coordinate 36,901,838 of OV884019.1, forward strand.
ATTTGGTCGCCATAATCATCCCGTAATGCTTAAAATGTGGCCACCACTTTTGTAGTTACTTCTAAAAAATTTTTACGCTTTTTTCGGCTGTTAAACGAGTAAATAACCAAAGCTTTTACACAATAAATGGAAATTCAAATTAACGATATCAAATAACTGATGAACCTGCCGACATAATGCACAGTGAAGTTTTAAAATTCAAATCGTAGTCTAGTGTGTTGGCTTATTAGACGTGAGGCCACGGTTCGGCCACTCATTATAAATTTAACACACACGCAACATAATCCTGACTGAAGTGCTGTAATAACCAATTATGTATGTAAAGGGTCCGCCAAATAACTTTTTTTTTTTTGAAAAAAAAAAACTACTGAATATTTTCTCAAATTTCTTTTTTTATTTGAAAGTACAATCCTTCCGGTTAATAATGGAAAATAATTTCATTCAAATGGCTGCCTCGGCTGGCCATGCAGTAGCCTACACGAGTAGCCTACAGAAGATGCCGATTTTGGCAAAAAAAAATCATCTTTCAGATGAAGCTCATTTTGATTTTGGCGGGTATGTAAACATGCAAAATTGTGGCATTTGGAGCACAGAAAACCCGCGCGCATACATTGAAAAGTCGACGCAGCCAAAACGAGTCACTGTTTGGTGCGGATTTTGGTCCAGAGGCATAATTCGAAAATGAACAAGGAGTGGCCCTTACAGTCAGTGGCGATCGTTATCGGGCCATGTTGAACGAATTTTTGTTCACAAAAATTGAAGAGGAGGATATTGGCAACATTTGGTTTCAACAGGACGGCGCTACGTGCCACACAGCCGAACCGACACTCGATGTTTTGCGCCCTGTTTTTGAAGATCGCATTATCAGCCGCAGAGCTGATGTCGTTTAGCCACCTTGGAGCTGCGATTCGACACCGTTGGACTATTATTTGTGGGGTGCCGTCAAAGATAAGTGTTACGCCGACAAGCCAGAGACAATTGACGCTTTAAAGCACAATATTCGTGAAGCCATTGGTGAAATACAGCTGCACACAATCGATAATGTGCTTAAAAATTGGACCGATCGTGTAGGCTACTGCATGGCCAGCCGAGGCAGCCATTTGAATGAAATTATTTTCAATTATTAACCGGAAGGACTGTGCTTTCAAATAAAAAAAGAAATTTAAGCAAAATTATTTGGCGGACCCTTTATTATTGGAATAAAGAAATAAGTTAGGTAAGGTGGCTTATTCCTCTTGAAGGAAGAGGTCTTACTTATGGAATCAAAAACTTCGTAGAGAATGAGAGGTTCCAAATAAATCTTTCTATTGCAGGAATCTTTATATTTGAGAGTTCGCTCGTAGGATCTTAGAAGATGAGAGGTCAAGAGCAAGGCACTGACACATGAGGTAAAAAACAATCTCTTACTTCTTCTCTTGCTCACAGATTCTACAGAAGTCATTTGTAAAAATGCCAAGTATTTCGGCAAGCTTCTCAAAATAATACTCTGGTAAGATGTGAGTTCAAGACATAATAGCTGAGACTAGCTGAATCTAAGTAGGTTATAACTTTGAGAAATTTTTTTTCGATTTGTTTGTTAAGTTAACTGAATTATTTATGAAGTTGAATCAATTTGTAGGAGTTATTCGATTCTTTACAGAGTATTCGTGAGAGTATTTGCTTTTTTGTTGTTATTGTTTTATTTAAACCAAATTTTTTTTTTTTTTATAATAATACCATGACAACTTATTACGGATATCAAACAAATATAAGGGAACGATAGCCTTCTAAATCGTGTTTATTGAAATTGTTGTTATTTTGGAAGGATGAAATAAATTCAAGATTTTCTTTCTTATTCGGTATCCTTCCCAATTCATAAATATTTATGTTTTATATTAAAAGTAGGGCGTTATTTATTGTAAAAGCATACAATACATACAATAATTGAATCTTAATATGTATTATTATTATACCCTCAACCTCTATATAAGTAAATTGGGGTGTTGCTGTGGTATTTTCTTTTGTTGTTGTGGCTGTTATTCCCTTAAGTATGTTTTCAACATGGAAATTGTTTAACAAATAAATGAATTTAAGGCATATCATGCTTCTGATGAAAGTTTGTGTAAAAAAAATTAAGACGCTTATTGGCAGGATTCTAAGGTTTTTGGCCCATAATAGTCAGAAATGCAGGCGATTACGATCTACCTGTAAATTATTCAACTACTGGCTACGAATTCACTTAAATTTTAAAGCAATGTAAAGAAAATTCCGATCGATAGAACGAAATGGAAGAAGTTTGTTGAGATCTTACGCTCGCTCCTTATAGAATACCTTATAACCCTGATGACGTTTATTGAATCATCACTTCTGACCATGATTTATCATACGTTTCAAGCTTGTCGTCATAAAAACTTGCATAAATTATAACTTAAACTGGTTCTTTAGAATCCTCTTAATGTAACAATCATTTCCATGCAACAATTCCTCATTTTTTTAATTGCCAAGTAAATATTGTGTTGCATTACTTTGTTGCAAATGTTGTCGTCAGTTAATATTGACTTAAACCAGGCAGGCAGGCAGGCAGGCAACAAAAACCACACAAATGCAATATATAATTCATCTTTATTTGTCACTATTTTATGTCGTGTAAATAAATGACAAAAACAACAATAATAACAAAAAAATATAAAACTTTAACACTTTGTTGTCTTGTTTAAACAAAACAAAACAACAACAAAAAAAATTAAATTTACAATGATTTGTTTTTCTCTTTTGCTTGACATTATAAGTACCTGGTACTTTTTTTGGGTTGTGCATAGTTTTAAGTATCTTTGTTTTAAACAAAAAATAACAACAACAACAAAAAAAACAATAATTTTTTCGCATTTGTACAACTCAATCCCCTGTACGTGTATGCATGCGTACATTCAAGGTAATAATTTTTCTTTTTAATGAAGTTTTTCCACAAACTATTGTTAACGACTGCTTGAGGTAGGTACCCTACACCTTAACAGCTTAACACATAAACAAGAGTGACAAAATCCACCTCTGTTAACAATCCACCTCTGTTAGCAATACATCCACCGTCTATATTTCTAAGCAGCTGGTACAATAATCGTCAGTTAAACATATGTATATGGGGCAATAGGAAAGAGTATGAGCATTAGGCTGGCTGAAGGTAGTAGTGTTCCTTATAGGCATGTTATCGATAACATGACAAAAATATCCGTTTCTCTAATAGGTAGTCACACAGTTTAAAAGGCTCTTAAGAGCATTTGTCGTCATCTGTCACTATCTACACATACAGTACATACTACACATTGGTCATTACAACCCTTCAGTCAGGATTACGACCCAGCTTCTCACATCACAGATAGTGCATACGACCTGCAGGTCATGTAGTGTTTAGCTTAGTCGTAGGAATTGTATTTAAAGACGTGGTCGCTATGGAGCACCATTTGTTAAGTGTCGGTGCTCCGCCGACTAGGCACTCCTTAGGCTGAGACCACAGTTGGTTTATATTTCTATTCTGTTGACATATTTTTGTAGGCTGTTGGTATTTATTGAGTTCCTCATCCTGCCGATTCCTATTGTACCATCGACAACGTCGACAAACTCCCTGAATGACTACAACACCTGTTAGTCCACAAAATTCGTAAGCAGTTAGTACTTATTCATCGATTTTTACGAATTGGTGGCTTCAAGATTGTCATCGTTTGCCTGTGCTATTAGTAGTTGACTTATGCAGGCTATATAGTGTAACATTTATTCGGTCTTGACCTAGTGTAACCGTCTTAAGTATTTTCTTTAAAGTTTGTTCGTTTATCGTTTTGTTTGTTTGCTTGTTGTGTTGCATATTTTTTTTTTTCACTTCAAGTTTCATAATGAATGAATGAATGAATGAATGAGTGAGTCAGTGAATAAGTGAATGAGTGAGTAAATGTATGCATGTATGAGTACGTAACGGAAAAGCTATTTAATCTTCGCCGACAATAAAAATTTTACCATTCATTACAAAGAAAACATTTTCCTTTAACAAATGAATTCATTCCTTTACATATTGGCTTTGAAAATTATTATTATAACATACCGCAGTAATAATATTTAACAGTTTGTTTTTATTATTGTTGTATATTATTGTAATAATATTACATACTCTTTGTTTTTTTTTTTCAACAATAGTACAGTTTTTTTGTTCCGTTTTGTTTCAAATTTTACAAGGGTTGGACTGTTTTTCTTTTGTTTTTTCATATTTTTTGGTTCACAATTTTTATTTCACTTCTGGTATAGATTTCAAATGTTAAAAACCACCTCATAAACAAAAGATACAGTTTTCCTTTATGATGGTGAAATTTTATTTCGCTTACAAGGTGGCTTAAAAGTAATGTTATACCTTTAAATTATAACTAAGAAACATAGGGAGGTAAAGGATTATTAGGGCAGGTTATACAGAAGAACTTCTGTTACCCTTTTTCTTTTTAGACTGTTACCCTATTGACTTAAGCTTTTTTTCTTAAAACAAATGTGGAAGTGATGACTCCTAAACAAGTTCTGCTATGGAAGAAACCTAGAGTTCACAGAAAAATTTCTGCAGGTAAACTGTTGCTCATACGCATTTTTATACAGGTTTTGAGGCTGGGATACTATGCTCGTATGGCCACATCTTTATATTTTCAGACTGATTCCCTAAAGATCACTTTCAATCCACCTCTGTTAACAATATATCCACCGTCTATATTTCTAAGCGGCTGGCACAATAACTTTCAGTTATATAAGGAGGTCTTTGCAATAGGAAAGATAATAAGCTTTAAGCTAGGCTGAAGGTAGTAGTACTCCTTAGAGGCATGTTGTCGATAACATGGCAAAAATATTTGTTTCTCTATAGATAGTCACACAGTTTAACAGGCTCTTAAGGGAATCTGTCTCATCTGTCACGCAACACATACATAATTGGTCATTACAACCCCTCAGTCAGGATTACGACTCAGCTTCTAACACCTCTTATGTTGTGTGTGTTAATTTTATAAGCGAGTGACGGAACCAAAGTCGACTCCGAATGACAGATTTTTGAGAAACTTTTCATGGTAATTATCATTTTGTCTCAGAGTTTTTGCCAGTAATCTGCTGAGAGGAAGTTGCCGAAGAAATATTTGTTCATACTTCGTTTTGAACCATGGCCTCACGAGTAATAAGCTAACACACTACATACTAGACTACGGTGACTAGTTACTATAAATTCTAATTAGAAAAGAAAGATTCGGAGATTTCTAAATGAGATGGTGAGCTACATGCCCTCTTTGACACGAATCTAATCGTGGAATGGTTGAAATGTGCTTCCCATTTGGCTCTTTGAAACAAAGTTCTACGCTTAGAATGACACAAACAGTCCAAATGGCTTTATGAACTGATATGTATTTTGTCAAGTGTGAGTTCTACTGTACATGATAGTATCTTTCTTGACGAATATGTCCTTTAACATCTATTGACGCTGATAAGCTTTATGAGAAGAATTGAATTCTGTTGCTCAGCGATTGATTGCCTCTATCTTATATGAACTCTATGGGCGTTGCTGAGAACATAAACTTGGTGACGTGCCCTAAAGCTCATAACTTATATTATTAATAATTAACTTCAGTTAATACAATTTGAAATAGCGGTGCTCTAGTAGGCAATCTTTTGAATTATAACACGGACTTCACGTGGTTCCAACCCTAGCTAAGGCATTTCGAACAAAACGGAATGCAAAATATTTCTTTCCGCAACTTTCTCTCAGCAGTCTACTTGCAAAAATTTTGAGTGTAAATAAAATTCCATGAAAAGTTTCTGTAGTTCGCAGTCGATTTTAAACTGCAAGTCCTGCCACTCACACACCACATGGGTGGTGTGCGAATCTAGGTTGCCATCCCTACTTATCGACCAATTAAGTTATGCAAATTATACAGCCATGACGAGACTAAAGCACAGTCCCTAGACTGCTATCGAGATGCCCATGTATCTTCAAATAAATTTTCCGTATAAGCACAGCTGATATGTTTCGCATTTTTGTCTAAAAGCTGGTCATTACTTTTGAGCCACCTTGTCTGTGGCAGAAGCACATTCAGAGTCATTTGTATTTCTTTATTTTGTTTATTGTTGCATTTTGTTGTTATTATTATTGTTGCTTGGTTTTATTTAAAATTCAATCTACAATAAATATGACTTTATAACGTCTAAGTTTTGTGTATTTTTTTCCTTCGTTTTATTATTTTTTTTTTTTCATTTTTTTTTTGATTTTTAAAAGTCATGTTTATGATGCGAGTGTGTTTGTTTGAATATAAGTTTGGTTTTGTGTTCCATATTTGTAATCGATATTTACGAGTGAGCATAACACCACCTTCCTTGTAAAATGGAATCGTTAAAAACAACACACACACAACAATACAAAACAGTTAAAATGCAACATAATCATACGGTTTAAATGTATTTGTGATTGCATTTGGGACTGCAACAACAACAAAACAAAACAAATCATTGTTCATAAATTCATTTTAAAAACAAATATTACACATACTTGTACACGTACACATACACATACAATGAATAGTTACAACCTGTAAATATAGATAAAGATACCAATGATGCTGGTGCTGATATAAATTTATTTGAATTTTTTATTTTAAATATGTACGAATATTTTACTCATTGGATGAGAAGTTATGATCGTATTTAAATTGAGAACGTGCTGCTGATGAATCATAATTACACTGGGTTACATGAACAAATAGTAGGGGTTTGGATGTGAAATAAATTCATAGGTTCAAAGCGTTGCTATTTTGTTGTTCAAGCTGATATTGAACGAGTAAACATGTTATGACGTAAGACATCAGTTTTTGTATTCTATTAATCCGAAATTAATTCAATTCATTCGTTCTACTGTTATAAATCGGATTGGTTTCCTACTCATTTACTTTATTGGTCATTACAACCATTTAGTCTAGATTAGAACCTAGCTTCTTACACCACCTAGCATCTCACATCATCTTGTATGTGTTTAAAGTCACTTCGTATGAAAGATTTTAAAAAAAATTTTCCCTTGCATTCGAGGACAATCTAAATAGTATTATGAGCCAATGTGTCAAATGCTTCCTCCGAAGTCTGTATAACCGTTTAGTCAGGATTACAACCTAGCCTCTCACACCACTATTGTTGTGTGTGTTAATTTTATACACGAGTGGCGGGACCTACAGTTTAAAGTCGACTCCGAACGACAGATTTTGAGAAACTTTTCATGGCAATTCTATTTACTCTCAGAGTTTTTTCCAGAAATCTGCTAAGAGGAAGTCGCCGAAGAAGTACACACATACACACATAATTGGTCATTACAATTCTTCAGTAGAATTATAGACCTAGTTTCTCACACCACTTAATTTGTGTGTGTTAATTTTATACACGAGCGGCGGGACCTGTAGTTTAAAGTCCACTCCGAACGACAAATTTTGAGAAACTTTTTCATGGCAGGTTTATTTACCCTCAGAGTTTTTGCCAGAAATCTGCTGAGAGGAAGTCGCCGATGAAATATTTTTTTCATATTTCGTTTTGATGTCTGACCTGGGGTTTGAACCGTGGACTTACTTCTAGTAAGCCAATACACTACCTGCTAGACTACGGCGACTGCTATTTACTTACTTTATTATGCATTACAACCATTTAGTCAGGTTTACAACCATGCTTTACAATCATGAGCAGCGGAACCTACAGTTTAAAGTCGACTACCTTTTTTGGAGGTAGGAGGCTTTGCATGGCAATTTTATTTACACTCAGAGTTTTTGTCAGAAGACTGCTGACAGGAACTCATCCTTTTTTTGGAGGAAGATGTATGCGATGGGCAGTTTTCCAGAAACCTGCAAAGTGGTTAACTAAGCCAAATGTAGCAAAACTAGCGAAAATTCGGGCAAGTTCTTCACATTGGGTACTTAATTGAAGGCCTACGATCTTTCAGATAACAATGCAGTAATGCAAATTCGGTCAAGGGCGTGTGGACAGGTTCATTTACGGCCAAAATACCGCAACATTTCTGCTGCCAAAGGAACACGCTCAACAATATGGTTGGAAACATTACTGACATGGCCAGTCATGAAATACCATGCAAGGTGTTACGGCTATTGTGTATAAAATTATTAACCATTGACCAATCTCTTCGTTGTCATACTCATTTTATTTAAAGTTTGTTTATCAAATTTTAAAATTCCATTTAATTGTTTATATTTCCTTATTTCAACAATATTTCTTAAGAAAACAAAAACAAAACAAAAAAATTAATTTCAACAGAATTTTTATTTTGTTTTTAGATTTTATTGAGCCAAGCGTAGCCTTATTTTTTTTTTCTTTTTTCTTTTATTGACTGGCATGTGTCAACCAAACAAATTTTAATACAACAAATATTCTCCACTGTTCTAGAAAATCGAATTTTTGTTCTTCAATATTTTGTGCTTTAAATCATTCACAAGGCATTTCATATAGCATAGGGGGGAGCAAGTGATTTTTTTTTCATTTAAAATAATTTTTAAAAATTTTAAAATTTGTTTTTCCAAGAAAAAGAGAAAAAAAATGGTTGCCAACAAAAGGTCAAATAAGCTAAGCCAACCTATAGAGTAAGTAAACAGAATAATTTTTCTGTTTTTGCGAAACTTTTTGGCGTTAAAATTGCAAAATAAATACGTAGCGAACAGAAATAAAAAAATAAATTCAGCATGAAAAGACTAAAAAAACACCAACTGGTTAAATGCATTAAAAATAAACAAAAAAATATTTAAAAAAAATTATTAAAAAAATATTTTTATTCATATTTTGTTTAAATAATAAAATGGTGAACAGAAAAAACAACAACAACTCTGAACATGATTAACATTGAGATTAATGATGCTTTACTAGCCGATACAGATGATTTTAAAGATTAAAAAAAATCCAACAACAAAAAAATCTTCAATATTTAAATGCATGAACATTTATAATTGTTGTTATTGTTGTTTTATTATCATTATTTTTAATAAATCTTTCAATAAACGGAAAATACAGGCAACTTTTTTTTGCATCTTTCTTTGAAACGTTTTAAGGTAAAAAAACCCCAAAAAAATTTAATTTTTTGCGTGCATAAAACAATGATTAATTGTTTGTTTAAAAAGTACGTTTTTTAAATAATTAAATAATTAACAATCATTAGCTAGTTAATCTTGTTAAGTCAGTTAATTAAAATGCTAATAAAGGTTTAGCGCCGTTAAGGCCATTTTTCTTTACATTTTTATTTTATTAAGGAAATGGTAGTAAAGAAAGCTTGGGCTCTCCACTTTAGGCAAATGCTTATCAAATCCATTGAAACCTACTCCAAATAGACCTAAATAACCATTTGCGTTAAATCTAATCCGAAGTCAATTTAGGATGCGTATAACGTTCATAAAGAGACATCCTTGTGCAGGCTTACATACAGAAAGTGTGAAAAGCTGCCACCCCGAGGTAAGGTAATATCAGTTTATAATACTTCAACGCCAGACGCAAAAGATCTAATTTTTTGATGAATTTATCAGGAAGGCTAAGACACGCCTAAAATTCGGGACTTTTTATTGGACTTTAAGGAGGTTGCTCATTTAGGAAAACTAGAACGAGATGGCCTTAGTCTAGTAGACCTTAGGTAGTAGGTCTCGGCCGCATCGTAGAGGTGTGAATCAAGCGAATATACTCGGAAGTCAGTCAATCGAATATAAGTTAATCAATTAAAATGCTATAGACTTAGGTAGTATATTGGCTTATTAGACCGTAAGACCGCGATACAAACCCCAGGTCAGACATCAAAACCAAAATATGAAAAAAATATTTCTTCGGCGACTTCCTCTCAGCAGATTTCTAGCAAAAACTCTGAAAGTAAAATAAAAAATTACCATGAAAACTTCCACAAAAATCTGCCGTTCTGAGTCGACCTTAAAAATGTAGATCCCGCCACTCAAGTATAAAAAATTAAGGCACACAACATGAGTGGTGTGAGAAGCTAGGCCATAATGCTGACTGAATGGGTTGTAATGACCAATTATGTATGTATGTACACATGTAGTCACACAGATAATTATACGTACCCGCCCTAAAAATCATTTTTTTAGAAAGTAATGAACTTCTAATCTAAAATTTCTTTACATTAGCGTCTGTAACGACACATTTACTTAAATAAAGAAAAAAGATTCCCAAAATCTATTAATTTGTGACTGCAGTTTGCTTAAAACCAATATGGCACCACAGAAAATTAGACGTACGACGTATATTTCTAATACAATTTCTCCAAGGGTAGCCCGGTATATAAAAAGTATTGTGAATAAAAATCCTAGGACTACAGCCGTAGAAATACGAAATACCTCGGATAGTGATCACAATGTTATTGTGCATTCCGGAACAGTTCGAAGTGTTTTGAGAAAGAACGGTTTCCGCAGCCGAGTGCCGAGAAAAAAGCCACGATTGGAATTTGCCCAATAATATATGGAAAAGTCCTCTGATTTTTGGGCGAATGTAATATTTAGTGATGAGAACAAATATAATTTGTTCGGCTGTGACGGAAAACAAAAAATTTGGCGCAAAAATCAGTTGACTTGTCCATATATTATCATTTTTAAAATAATGATTTTTAGGGGGATACGTATAATTATCTGTGTGACTGTATGTAGAACGAGATCGTCGTAGGTATGGTGTTGGCTTATTAGATTGGTTTAAATCCTAGCTCAGACATCTCGAAGTAAACGAAGTAATAAAGACTTCGTCTCAATAGTCTTCTGGGAAAAACTCTGAGATTAAAATAAAATTGTCATAAAAAGTTTATCAGATCTTTGAACTTTAAACTGTAGATTACGCCACTCATGGATAAAACTAACACATACGCAGCATGGGTGGTGTGAGAAGCTGGGTTGTAATCCAGGCGAAAGGGTTGTAATGGCCAATTAAGTTAAGTAAGTTACACAGCCAGGACGAGACATTGTGCAATTGTTGTAAATTCTTGACAATAAACCCTATCACGCCAGTTTCAAATCGGGAAAGTGATATCAAAATTTCCGTAATGGTCTTAGATGAGCAATTAAATCTCTACAATTGGATGATGATTGAATTCGAAGCCCCAAGTAACTAAATTGACTGAATTTTTTCTCTTTTTTCATTAATTTATATATAACTGTAATGGTATTTGCGAAGCATATCGGGTTTTGGCTAGTCATAGAAATAAAGAAAACAGCTTCACCAAGCCAACCAATAACAAGACGTTGATTCATCAGTTTTTTTTTTTAAATGATGCTGAAAACTTTAATTTTGAAGCCTAATTTACATGTCAGATTACATGTTATAAATCTCGATAAAAGAAAAAAACGTTTTTTAAGTGTTTGTTGTTGGTATAGTTATAATGAATAACTTAAAATATTTGCTACTGTTTAATTTATTCAAATATTTTTTTAATTGCTACCTTAGCATGGCTTTTATTTTGTTACATGCAAACTTAAATGAGCTGAAATTAATTAAATTTTTAACTTCAAAGTTCATCAAAATTAATGACAAATTTTGCTTAAGGCCTTGTACCACACTGACAGACACAAATCTCGATGGCTTTATAAGAGCATTTTTTTTCGTTAATTTGTAACGTGTAAGCAGTAGAAACGGTAGCTAAACTGTTAAACGAATTAAATGTAAATCTTTTAAAAATCAATTTAATTTAATTGCTTCTTTTTCTTGTTTTGAACAATTTGAAATTTGAATTTCAGTTTCTATTACAAGTTGTACAAAGAAAAAAAAAAACGTTTCTTTCTATTCATCTTGCTTTGTTTGGCTACTTGGAATTTTTTCTAAAGATTTTTTATGTTTTTATGTTTTTTTTATTGTTAAAGTAATTTGTTTAAAAATAAATGGAAATTTGACGTGTGTTCAATTTGTTGTTATTATTATGTTCAGGTTGAAATTTATAACCACAGGATATTCAATGATTAAGCATTTTTAATTTCTTTGCAATTTATTTTAATTTTATTTATTAGAGAAATGGATGTACATTTCTTTGCTTTAGATTTCATCATTTCAAACCTCATTTAGCATGTAATCGATTATAATGTAATCGAAATTGATTTTTAGTTGTTGTATTAAATTTTTAATTTTTTCTTCTTTTTTCAGCATTTTATTTAAGCTCACCCGTATGCTTTTAACACTGGACTTGTCAGCATTTGCCGTTCTTTTTGGGTAAGTTTTTAAACTCATTTTTATTACATTTAAATCAAAATCATATTTATAAACATATTTGACATTGACCTTTTGCCATTTTTCATAGTTTTATTTACTACAACTTGGCCATGCGATTTTTAGTGGCTCTTTACTTTTAACATCAGAAAAATGTTTATAAACTGCGACATAAAAGAAAGACAAACGGTTCAAAATACGGGCTACAGTGTAGGGAAATTTTCCTACAAAGTTCAATAGGTTATTGGCAAGTCATTAGAATAGAAGAAGGTCAGAAGAGGTAGCCTTGTCAAGCTGCCGCTGCTGAGGTGTTAAAGCGGTTACACTGTGATTTCATTTCATTCAATCTCTTCATATAGCTTTAACTGTGCATCATGATTAACTTCAAAAATTGTTCGATTTATTTGCGTTTTAGCAGAGTTTTACTTTCGGTAATGCGAACTATCAAATTACTTTCAGCAAAAACGATTCCGCTATTTTCTGGCAGCTTGCATCCTGGCCAAAATGTCTTCATGTTTTTTTAAAGACTTTTCATGCCTAGCAGATGATAACAGTAGCTTTGAATTTTCCGGAATTGCTACGTAGGTAGAAGCGGCTATCAATCCGAGATTATATACATTCTTAAGCCAAATATTGTGTTTCCACAGTCGCTCATTTTTCCTAATTTGCAGCTATCTGAAGCTTCGAGCAAGCCATTTAGTCTTTCAATAGACACCTTGACAGATCAGCGAGAATATCCGCATAATTGAAACCCTGTTTCTCTCTTTAAGCAAGACCATTATGCATGAGTACTCTCAAAGCTTTCTCTTTCCTGGGTCAATGAGGAGTCCTGCTCCACCGCTAGACTCACCTGGCCCTTGATGGATAGAAGGCTTACCAACCAATTACTTGGTCTTGATCGTGACATCATCTCAACCATAGTGGCCATGCTTACAGGTCATTGTGTTATAGGAAGACACGCGGAAAGAATAAGGCTCCCTTTTAACGACTTCTGTCGTGTTTGCAGATCCGCTGAGGAAGAGGAGACTGTTATCCACTTTCTTTGTCAGTGCCCGTCTCTTGCTAGGTGTAGATATAGGTTATTTGGCTCCCCATTTCTTGTCAGCTTGACAGAGCTATCATCTATTGATATCAAGGATATAGTTTCGTTTATCAAACTTTCTGAATGGTTTTCCAGTGTAGCGTAGTCGTGCCTTTGATGTGCAGCCCTTGCGATGACCATCTTCTTCCTCTTCCCTGATTTTGGTGGAACTTGGTCAGCACAGGGACTGCGTTCACCCGTGGCGTCTCAATGGGCCGCTATGCCTGCTCAAGTGAGCTTTGTGATCTCAGAGCTACCACTGCGACCTAACCTAACTCCAACAACAATGCTGAGTGTTCGCCTCTAGGGTATGATCAAAGTTTCCGTAGGCCCTCTATCTAATTATAGCCATATCTGCTGTCCTATTTTGCCCGCATTCGAAACCAAGCTGCGTTGAGGAAATCTCTTATGCATTGTTAATCCTATTCTTAATCCTTAATCTTTCCAATATTGTATATTCAACCGCAAGTTCAATGGTTGCACAACATCTGGCCCACGTATCCTATTTGCAGGCTCTTGGAAAAAGACCTCAAGACCTCACGCTGTGAATGATGTGAATATTGTACATATCAGACTTGTAGTAGAGGAAACCGCTGCAGACAGCTTGCTATTTCAAAATATGTTACTGTTATACAGTATATATAGTATATAACATGCCATACATCCATAGATCAAGATAAATGTGACTACTGCTGGTTAAACCCAATAAGTTATCCTAGATCCACAAAGTTTTTCCTATTTTTATAATAAAGGGTCCGCCAAATAACTTTTTTTTTTTGAAAATGCTTTAAAAAAAACTACTGAATATTTTCTAAAATTTCTTTTTTTATTTGAAAGCACAATCCTTCCGGTTAATAATGGAAAATAATTTCATTCAAATGGCTGCCTCGGCTGGCCATGCTGTAGCCTACACGATCGGTCCAATTTTTAAGCACATCGATTGTGTGCAGCTGTATTTCACCAATGCGTCAATTGCCTCTGGCTTGTCGGCGTAACACTTATCTTTGACGACACCCCACAAATAATAGTGCAACGGTGTCAAATCGCAGCTCCGAGGTGGCCAAACGACATCAGCTCTGCGGATGTGATAATGCGATCTTAAAAAACAGGGCGCAAAACATCGAGTGTAGCTTCGGCTGTGTGGCACGTAGCGCCGTCCTGTTGAAACCAAATGTTGCCAATATCCTCCTATTGAATTTTTGTAAGCAAAAATTCGTTCAACATGGCCCGATAACGATCGCCATTGACTGTAACGGCCACTCCTGGCTCGTTTTCGAAGAAAAATGGCCCAATTATGCCTCTGGACCAAAATCCGCACCAAACAGTGACTCGTTTTGGGTGCGTCGGCTTTTCAATGTATGCGTACGGGTTTTCTGTGCCCCAAATGCGACAATTTTGCTTGTTTACATACCCGCCAAGATCAAAATGAGTTTCATCTGAAAAGATGATTTTTTTTGCCAAAATCGGCATCTTCTGTAAGTCGATCGCAGGCCCACTTAGCGAAGCGAAGCGAAGCGTATACACAACCATATTCTTTCAGCGGAAGTATAAAGCTAATTATCTGTGAAATCAGACATGAGCTAAGTGTTATCATTCACGAAATAAGCATTAGTTAAAAAAAAACCTTAGATGGCGGACCCGATACAAAGGCATTACATAGGCCCATTGTTCAAATTTTAATTCACTTGTTTGCAAATTAATTAAAGAACCATCTTTAACACAAATGTTACCCGAAATGTGCCTTTTCCAACATGTGTTCGTTTGAGTTTCAGTGTTGCCCATTTTAGGGGCAAAAATCTTTTGTTTTCATTCGGTGTTTGATACTTAAATGTCACCTTTTCAACATCATCTAATACCAAGAAAAAATCGGGAATACATTTTAGGTTACCCAATTCGTAATGCTTTTGTCAAATTATGACAATAGAGCCACTGTTTTCATCCCGTAAATTAGTATAATACAACACATGCAGCGAAGCATATCGAGTAGAGATAAAAATCAAAATAACATTTCATAATGATTCATAATGATTTCCTAACAACGGTTCATAGTTTGATTTTAGTTTGTTTGGTTGGTTCGCTCAAATAACCAAAAATAATAAAATTATTATAAAAAAAGAAATTATTAAAAAATAAAAACAAAACACATTAAAAATTTAAATTTAAACTTGTGATGTTTTGTTTAATTTGCGCATAAACAAATTTTTTTACAATTCTTTACCGATTTTAAAACCTAAAATTTAACGAAATTTCATCACGAAAGTATTATTCACACACGTTAAAACATTGCCAAAAAAATTATTTATACATGGGGAATATTTGCGTGAAATTGAACGCTTCATTTAGTATTGCCAGAACATCGCAAATGTGTCATGTTTATGAAGAAAAACAAAAGTGTACAGAAAATCATACTAAGCATCCCTCATAGAGAGAACCTTCTCTCTTCTTTATGGGCCAATAACTAGAGCAACAGTATTATCTATGCGGACTGAGTTCTAACGTTGGTTTCTCTACCATAGCACGGCCTATGGAGGCTCTCAACAAGATAGCAGAACGGAAAATGCTCACATTACATGCGTAGCAGGGTATAGCGGCATTACGGAAAACTACAAAGCAGATGAAGCTACTAGATATGGTAAAACCTTAAAACTTCATGCGAATTCCGTACACTGAAAGCGCCATTGAGAACCTGCAAGTTCAAGATACTGGTCGGCATCAACAATGACAATTCCCTGCCCAGCACCTGATATGTACCCCTACAGGTTCCAATAATTTCTTTCATTGATTCATTTTCGCCGCCACAGAGACTAGGAACCCAGCAGAGAGCGACTTTATTTTCCTTTCCAGATGATCTCATAATGATAAATCCGATAAAACATGTTTGACTTCCATTAAATTGTCATTGAAGCACTTAATCAAATTAATTAAAATTTTAATCAATTTAATTAAACTTCTACTAACTGTATTTTTGCCTACGCGCTTATTGTCTTTTTTGCCATGTAAGCGATTAAATTGCAACAATTTTTGTTTTCAGTTTTAATGAGACTTGACCTTCACTTTAAAAGGGGGGCTAATCTCCTTATTAATTCATTTCAAAGTATTTAGCGTTTCACACACACAAAAGATTTGCTTGCAAATATTTTAAATAAATGAAGACAGACGTGCTTTTAAGTATTGTTTATAAGTTTTTTTTGTTTATGGTAAAATTAAACTGAAACTTGATTTAATTTTTTTTCAATTCATTTTTGAATTTTTTTTTTTTTTTGTTTTTAAACAAACGCCACAATCAGGTCAGTATTGTAAAACCAAAGCTATTTCAGAAATTTTTAAATATTAAAACAAATAAAAAAAATTTAAAAAAAAAATGAAGAAGAAGAAAATATTATACAGTAATCAAGTTCGTCAAAGATGTACCTCTCTGTAGTCAGAAAACTGCTGCACACAAGCACTCAGTAGTAAGTCGAGGAATTGCCTTCAAGAGTATATGGAATCTGATTGATCATGCTTGCGAAAACAACAGGACAATATATTTAACTGCTACCTTAAATATAGAAAGTTAAGATCCGCCATTATTTGTAAAAGATTTGAGATAAAATTTCTGTTCACTATTACCTAAAGTTTAAGGGCGCTATGACGCGATTTGCGGATAGTTGATCGTACGTTACTAACGCACGATTACTAAGGAATGCGGCAATGACCGATGATGAATTTGTAAGTCAGATGTCCTGTAGGCAGAGTGATCTCTTGATTTGCGATGACAGTTAGGCGACCGATACAACAATCTTTGTAGTCGCCGTAGTCTAGTAGATAGTGTGTTCGCTTATTAGACGTAAAGTCCGGGTTCGAGCCCCAGGCCAGACATCAAAACGAAATATGAAAAAAATAAAACATTTCTTCGGCGACTTCCTCTCAGCAGATTTGTGGCAAAAACTCTGAGAGTAAATAAACCTGACATGAAAAAGTTTTTCAAAAATCTGTCGTTCGGAGTCGACTTTAAACTGTAGGCCCCCACTCAAGTACAAAATTAAGGCACACAACATGAGTGGTGTGAGAAGCCAGGCCGTAATCCTGACTGAAGGGTTGTAATGGCCAATTATGTATGTATGTATGTTAGGCGAATATTTTTGCTCTCTAATCCTACGTTACTACCGCACGATTACTAAGAGAATATAGCAATGTCGGATGACACCTTTGTGGCTTCCAAGTCAGCTGATTTTCTAGAAATATGAACGGATAGCCGAGTTCGCTTGAGCCGAATCTGATTTGTGTAAATGATGACCTCCACTATTATTTGAAAATATTAAATAGAAAGTGAAGGGTATCAACGACGTTAGTTCGCTCATAGGTCACAGCGGAAGAGATATTATTAGACTTGACTTACATCTCCAATGAATTGATCTACAATCACTGCCTTCTCTGTAATGTTATGAAAACGTAAGCGACTTTTGTCGGTAGCCTAGTTTTTAAAATTTTTGCCGTAGGATCTTCGATCATTGGTAATTATAGGACATCTTTTGCTTCATGTATTGGCTATCATGAGGACCCCCTTACAGTTGCTCAAAGTATTTTGTGTTTCCAGTTAGTTGGTAACAGGCCACGTAAACCAAACAATCAATTAACATATGATGCCACTACCCCGTCCCAAACACATTTTTAAGTCATCCCTGAAGACTGAATCATCATTAACCACAAGTATATCTGGAATGCAAACTAATCTGTGAGCGTTCGACGAGAATAATAACATCAATGTCTGGGTAGACTATAGTACCAGTTCGACAGCTAGGTTCTTAAGGTACTAGATAGGGAAGACACCAAAACTGGACAAGCGAACTGGACGTTGGAACATAGAGTCCTTGACGACGTTCTAACATAATACTTAAGCGATGGTTTTTGGAGGATTTCACCTTCGAACTTTTTTTGATTTTAGTAGATGGAAATACAGCGTTAACTAAGGCTTTCAACTGTTTTAAAACTCCTAAAATACCTCTAGCACACCATTGCAACTTTTGTAATTTTTGTAAGTTGTCGCTTTTGTCTTTTCGCCGTGCCTCTGTGAGTACAGCTTAGTGTAGAGGGCCATCCCCAAAATTTTAGTTTCATACTCAGATTTCAGTAGGGTTTTTAGACCATCTTTGCGAATTTAAGGTTTTTAAACAATTTTTAATAAGAAATGATCAATCAATCGTTCATGCTTGATAAGATCGCTGTGTGAGTACAGCTTATTGTAGAGGACATCTTGTGATCCTAGAGGGCTTAAATTTTTAGTTCCATACATTGATTTCATTACAGTTTTAGACCATCTTTGCGAGTGTAAGCATTTTAAACAATTCTTAATAAGAAATGATCAATCAATCATTCATGCTTGATAAGATCGATTGATTGCTGTTGTGCTTAATTATAAAGTGTAACTAACAAACCAGCTTAATCCCCTTACTTAAGATGCCACTTTGAAACCGTTTATTGAACATTACTTTGATAATCAATTTGTTGGCTATAATTAGTTTAAAACAAATTCGTTTTACGACTAAATAAATTCAAACAAATTCATCGTAATTTTTTACAAAATCAGGTTTCTCATTTAAAAATATAAAAGCATTTAAACAACAACAATTACAACAACAACAACAAATGAAATGAAATGAAGTCGCATCCACATGAACTGAATAGAGTATGGTGACTCACTGAGTGGCTCACCCAAAAAAAAAAAAAAAAAATTCAGAAATCAAACCAAACCAAGCCATACCAATCCAATCCAATCCAACCCAACCAAAGTACTCGTATTTTACATTTCATTCATTCACTTATTTTGCCTGGTTTAAGCAAAAACTTGACACATATTTTTTTGTATTTTAAACTTTTTTTATTATTGTTTTTATTTTCTGTATATTTATTGTTGTTGTTGATGTTGTTTCGTTAAATGGAAAAAAAAGTCGCGTTTTATTTTTCTTTTGAAAAAATATATGAGAAAAAAAAACGCTGGCGTTTAGCTCAATTCATTTCGTACGACAGACTAATTTCATTACATTTTACGTCAAATGCTGTGTTTTTTAAAAGCTGTTTGTGGATTTTCCACTTAAAAAAATAATGTTTTATTAGCAAAATATTTCGCAAAAAAAAAATGGCAAAAATCTTCCAACAAACTACGCGTTTTTAAGAGAAATGAATGATCCACAGGCCTGAATGAAGCATCGCACCAAAGCACAAAAGCGTCACAGGTTGTGTCTTTCAATATTCATTTAAAATGCCACAAATTTCTGATGAAAATTAAACACACAAAAAACCAGAAACCTGTTCAAATCAATAAAAATTATTTCGTAGAAATTTGATATGATAAGTCTCTCTCTCTCTACCGCGTATTCATCGAGCGACAAGAATGATGCATTTCTTAAAAATATTTCATATTTAAATGTAATCCCCACACAGACTGTTAAGATCTTAATGGCAAAAGAAACTTCCTGAAAGAAAATAAAAACAAAACCGGGTCACCAACAAAAAAAATCTGCATCACATTGTGCTTTACAAGGGCAGTGTTATAAAGGAATGTAATCATGACAAAACAATTTTTTTTTTCAAATCTAAAGTTTTCTGTCAATCTTTCTATGACTAACTTAGTTGAGTGTGTGGGGTATTGGCTTACTAGATAACGGCTTCAAGTTCAGACTTAAGCTTTGGCCATTTTCGTAAAATCTGCAATTTTGAGTCGACATCAAACGGTATGCTCTTCTGTTAAAAAGAACAAAAATGATAATAAGGGGTGATTTTTTAAGAGCTATAGGAAAATTAAAAAAAAAAAACACATACAATTCAGAAAAATGCATGAAATCTTTATTTGAATCGATAGTACGGTCCATATAATTTAATGTTTGAAGATTATTTCATGCAAATGTTGACCGCGACTGCGCCTCAAATGGTCCATCCCCTTAGTCCAATTTTGGCATACTCTTTCCAACATTTCGGCCGGTATCTCACGAATAAATGCTTCAACGTTGTCTTCCAATGCGTCAATTGAAGCGGGCTTGTCTGTATAGACATGAGCTTTAACATAGCTCCACAAAAAATAGTCTAAAGGCTTTAAATCGCACGATCTAGGCGGCCAATTGACCAGTCCCGAACGTGAAATAAAATGTTCACCGAACTCGCCCCTCAATAAGTCAATTTTTACGCGTCCTGTGTGGCATGTGGCACCGTCTTGTTGAAACCACATGTCATGCAAGTCAAGCTCTTGCATTTTGGGCAAAAAAAAGTTGGATATCATCTCAGGGTAGCGCTCACCATTCACAGTTACGTTACGATTCGCAGCATCTTTGAAGAAGTACGGTCCAATGATGCCGCCAGCCCATAAATCGTACCAAACTGTGACTTTTTCTGGATGCATTGGTAGCTATTGCAATGCTTCTGGCTGATCTTCACTCCAAAATCGACAATTCTGCTTATTTACGTATCCCGAATAGCCGAATCAGTGGGTCGGTTAAACTAACCATAAAATGGAAGAAGCGCGCGATGAACTTTCTTAACAGAGCACGCAATTGATAATAAAATTCAATGATTTGCAAGCGTTGTTCGTTTGTAAGACGATTCATGATTAAATTATAGACCATACTGAAGATGTTTGACAGTGAAACAAAACACGCAACGTGCGTGAGCTGTTTAAACCAGTGTTGCCAAAAAGATAATAGCTAAAAAAATCACCCTTTATAAGCCAATAACACCGACTAAATAACTGTAATTACATACGGTTAGCGGACATACCCGGAAATTATGCTGATTTTAGTACTCTATACATAGGGGTGTCCCCGTTGAAACATCTTATCAAAGTCCACTTGTTTCTCCGCATAATTGTGGATTATTCGAAAGTATCCATTATTTGAATACCTGGCCATAAGAGCATACCCGGAAATTAGGTTGCCGACGTGGTGGCCAAACGGTTTTCAGTACTCTGTGCATAAGGATAGCCTTGGCCATGATGGCGCCGTAGTTTAATAGGTAGTATATTGGCTTGGACTTGAGCACGTAATTCAAATCCCTGCTCGGTTATTTCGAACAGAAAGAGATACGAATAATTTTTTCTTTCGTGATTTCCTCTCACCAGTGTTCTGGTAAAAATTCTGAGTGTTAAAAAAAATTGCCCACAAACGTTTTTCAAATGTCTGTTGTTCGGATCGACATTGAACTGTAGGTCCCGTCTCTCATGAATAAATTTAACATACACCACATAGGTGGTGTAAGAAGTTGTAGGTTGTAGTCCTGACTAAAGGATGGTAGTAATTGTTGTGCTATAAGTATGTGAATAGCTCTTAGGATGTCGAAATCCAACTTCAATAGTAAAATATTGAGTGTTTCAAGTCAAATGAGTATACTCTCAATAAATAGGCCTTCGAACGAAAATATTTAGAATTTTAAATCATTTTATAAAAGAAGACTTTAAAGACTTCGTGAACTTATTAAATTTCACTTCAATTTCACTTCAATTTGACATATAGTGAGCGCGAAAAGTGAGTGAACCCCACTGAAATACATAATTCATTTTCTTAGTATAGCTAGAAAAGTAAATGAGAATAGTCGAATAAATTTCCAAAAATAAAAACGTTTATTTATTATTTATAAAATGTTAAAACAAAAACAACAATTCATGATAAAGGAACTTTTTTTTATACTTAAGAACATAATAGAAAAATTAAAATTATAGTGGCTGATGACTTACTTATGACGCTAACTGTACATATACCTTTAGAATTTTCGTGATTATGTTAACAGGTCTTCCATCAAGGAATTCTTAGAGAAGTGTTATGAAAAATTAAAACACTTTTTCTGTGCGTTTCTGAAATTTCATATTTAATGTTCAATTTAAGCCAAGTTTAAATGCAAATGCGTTTTGCATGCCTCTAAACAAGACTTAAGCCTGTATTTAACTAATTAGTTGTTTATTAATTTAATATAGTAATATGCTAAAAATAAACCAAAAGTATGAATGAAAAAAGCCTCATTTGTTATTCAAAACAAAAAAGAAGAAAAAAAACGGGTAAAAAAATCCGGCCAAACACTTGATCCAAACAAGTTAATATTGTTGGAGAAAAAAGAAACAAACGCGTTCTATTAATAGATTTTAAGTCCAAAGTATTTATTTAATTAAGCTGTTGTTTGTTTATATTTTTTTTTAGTTTAAAGAGTATTTTTCTAATAAATTCATTGAATGCCTTAAACTGTCATTTTTATGGCTTTTTTTTTTTTGGCTTTCAAGCTTAGACTTAAGAACGAAAGAGCATCATTTCTTAGAGCGGCTCATTAGAAAACCAATACAATGTGTGCTAAGTGTATAGTTTTTTTTATTATTATTAAAATGAATTCTTTAGAAATTTATTAAATTAAATTAAATTAAAAAGAAGAATTTTTTAAGATTCATTATAATACAGGTACTGACTGCTACAAAAAAAAGGAAACTAACTACGGGTTTTTGTAATAAAATGGTGTTGAACCTCATTCACGCAATAGGGAACACGTGTTTGATGGATAAGATTTTAGGTTACTAATGAGCTGCTAATTTAAAAAGTTGAATTGATTTGAAAATTAATAAAATATGGGAAAAAAGGGAATGAATCGTTTTAAAAACATGCTCAAAAATTTCTATGTTTGTTCAATAGGTTTAACGGGAGTAGATTCCGAAAATGGGCACTATGTCTGAATTTTTCAGTTTATTATTCTATAAGTCAATGAAAGAAAATTTCGATTAATACGTAAGGAAAACAACCTTGTAAATATCGTACTGTATCAATGCGAATTTGTCTACCAATAGGATAACTTTACTGTGACTGAGACACACAGCTTTACTACTGTTATTGAAATGTTATTCATATCCATACTGATGTCTCCTTCTTTGGGCATTATCATTTTGATAATATTTTCCACAGGGCAATTAGCAATGCCCTATTATTGAAGGAAGTGCGTGGTATAATCATCACATGGATTCTGAGTATGCTCCGAGGTGATTCGAATTGTGGTGGGTACAGGTCCACGAAAACCACGAAAGATTGTTTACAGCAAGTGTTTTCAGCACTTGCTTTGTAACGCATTTTTTATTATTTAACTCGTCTCTTACAATCCTTCAGTCAATATTACATCCTAGCTTCTCACATCACTTATGCTGTGTGTGTGTTAAATTATCTGTTTGTGGTGAGACCTACAGTTTAAAGTCGACTCTGAACGACAGATTTTTGAGCAATTTTTCATGGCAATTTTATTTACATTTAGAGTTTTTGCCCGAAATCTGCTGAGAGGAAGTCGCCGAAGAAATATTTTCTTTCATATTTCCTTTTGCTGGAGATGTCTTAACAGACTGTTTAGATCCTTATTGGCATCAAGTGGTTGATTGAATGGCTTTTAGAAATTCTCTCTGGTGCCTTCAGATAAATTGAAGATATCCGATGGCGTTTGATTGCCTAGCAAAACTTTCTAATACCAAAGTGAAAACAATTGACCAAGCTATTAAATAGAATATATTGACGGATACCAGCTGTAAAACAGTAGAAGAGAAACGGTTATAAATACGCCTGCAATACATATATTATTGGTCATTACATACATTCACACATAATTTGGTCATTTCAACCCTTTAGCCAGGATTCCAACCTAACTTCTCACATCACTTATGTTGTGTGTGTTAATTTTTATACATTAGCGACGGGAACTACAGATTTGTGAGAAGCTTTTGCAATTTTATTTATGTACTGAGCGGAAGTCGCCGAAGGAAATATTTTTTTCATATT
Source organism: Sarcophaga rosellei (assembly GCA_930367235.1). Classification (NCBI taxonomy): domain Eukaryota; kingdom Metazoa; phylum Arthropoda; class Insecta; order Diptera; family Sarcophagidae; genus Sarcophaga; species Sarcophaga rosellei. The sequence goes on from OV884019.1 coordinate 36,925,877, forward strand.
TTGTTTTGTTGAAGATCCCTGACCAGGGGTTTGAACCTTGGCCTCAGGTCTAATAAGCCAACACACTACCTACTAGACCGCAACGACTTCAATTGGTTGTTACCATTACATTATTGGCCGTTATCATCCTGTAATCATGGTATTCAGAGCGAGCAGTATCCTGAAATTCGTTAGGGCAAGACAATTAGGGAAAACGTTCACTATAAGGTGACAATACTCATTAAAAATTAACAGAACGTAGGTGCACACGTATAGCTTAGGCCTCAAGAGGATATAGACTGAGGGTGTACAATTGAAAGTCCTATCGCAATACATTAGTACTTTACACAACAGTACAAAATCCTTTTACTTTCGGGTGGTCAATCGCTTTGCAACTGGCATTATCGCTTCTGCATCACTCAAACTAATCATGTTACGTGTGTGATAATTTTAATGCATGAGTGCATAACAGCAATTCAATTCTATTACTTTTACTTTCAAAGTCTTACATAAAAATTGTCATTAATTTCTATAAATTTTGTTCAACCACCTTCTTTCTATTCCCTCGCTCTGTGCTTTCGTTTTAGTCCAAATTATGGTTTTAAATTTGAGTTTTCCAAAAAGAAAATAGAAAGACATTGCATAAGTAAACGAACAAATACTTCTCACTTCAATAAAATCCAAAAACCAAAACAAACATAAAAATGTAATTTTTTTTTGTTTGTTTGTTTTTTAAGATGAAAATAAATTTATGGAGTGATTAAGAGTTTCAATAAAACAATTTTCACTTGTTGCACGCGTTACTTTAATTACAAAAAAAATGAAAAATTCAACACGATAAACATCCAAATCAATGCATGCCACCACCACTCATAACATAACAAATCCACAATCGACCGAGAATGAGATGATGGTGGTGCAGCATTTTGTTGTAAGACAATAATCAAACACAAAGCTCAACAACAATTGAAAAAAGAAAAACAAAAACAAAAACAAAATATCATTTGAAAAACAAAAGATAACGAAACAAATAAAATTAAAAAAATGATAACAAATTTAAACAATTTAAAGCAAAGAAACATTCAATTAAAACAACTCTAATAATACAATTGCAGTATGGATGATGAATGCAAGTGTGGCACTACATCACAAATATCAGATATTTTTTGGCTATTAAAGTGCTGCACACTGTATTAATTTTAATGAAGCGAAATAAAAAAAAATAATTTAATTATGAACATTAATTATTATTTACATAATGATTGCATACACATATTAGCTTAATTTTTAACCTCTGAACAAAGAAAAAAACGAGAATTTCTTGTCTTCCTGCCGAGACATGGTTGCCAGCGAGAAGACTTTGAGTAGGATTGACTCGGTTTTTAAGTAATTTGCTATTCATCTCGCTAAGATTACAACCTATAGGCTTACTTGCTTACCCAATTGAGTATTACAAATCTTTAGTAAAGACTACCACCTAGCGTCTCGCACCACCCATGTTAAGTGTGTTAATTTCATCCGTAGGTTGAAGGGTCTCTGCAGTTTAAAATCAACTCCGAACGACAGATTTTTATGAAACTTTTCATGGCAATTTTATTTTCTCTCAGACTGCTGAAAGAAAGTCGCAAAAGAAAACAATTTTCTTCTTTCGTTCTGTTCGAGATATCTGAGCTAAAGTTTGAAGCATGGGCTCATGTCTAATAAGTCAATACACTACCTACCTGAAATCGTCATAGGCTAGTAGATAGTGTGTTGACTTATTAGACGTGAAACCACGGTTCAAACCCCAGGTCAGACAGTATTACGGCGATATTATGACCAAGGTTACCCTGGTACTGAAAACATAATTTTCGCTCATGTCCCCATGCCCAGGAACACAAATTATGGATACTTTCGAATAATCCACAATTATCCGGCGAAGGAGGTGAATTTAAGGGACAAGCTGGGATTATGATAAAATGTTTGAAAGGTTCTTTATGGTAGCCTATATCTCAGGCAATATTCTGCTACTCAGCGACCATATAAACGAAATGATGAGAGACATTATTTCCCTCCAGGAAGACATTACAGAGAAGAAGCTAGGCCTTAATCCTGACTAAGGGGTTGTAATGGCCAATTATGTATGTATGTAAGACATTACAGTAATACGGTATTCTGTTATGAGTTCCTGATGTTCAAGACCTTACGTTGCATTAATTTTTGTAGTCAGATAGTTATAGGCTGCCATATGAATATTATGTACCACCGGGAATGCCAATAAACCTTCTTAGGGCATCAGTTTTCCTAGTTCAGCCTGATTGCAGCCAGAGTTACTTGCAGTAACAGGCAAGACGTGTAGCGCCCAACTGGGACATAGTTCATAGGACAATATTAGTTTCATAGGTGGTGGATTGATCCCATACATTATCTAGAATTTTGAGATTTTCAATTTATTTACTCATGAAGAAAATTTGATCCCATACATCATCTAGAATTTTGAGATTTTAAATTTATTTACTCATGGAGAAAAATTATCAAAAAAAATCATGATTTTTACAAAAAAAAAATTATTTTCTTGAGGTTCCGCATAAGCTCAACAGAACTACTTCTCTATTGAAATCAAGAAAAAATATTCATTTTTCACAACAAAGTTAACAAAAAAAAAACATGTAAAGGCATTTAAATACAATTTAAACATACCCCTCGTATATCTAATTCGTGTTTATTAAACTCGACTGTCAGTCTTACTTAACACTTCACTTTTACGGTTTGTATCGTATTTTATTTGATGATATTTGACGTTGTTGTTGTCATTGTTGTTGTTTTAAGTCATTTTAATTAATGAAAAGTAAAATTATTACCTCCAGTAATTATTATGAATGAATGAAAAATTTTTTTTTTCGTTTTTTAATTTCATTTCCACACACTTTTATTATGATTTTTTTGAAATTTCTTCTGGTATTTTTTTTTTCTTTTTGTTTTTGTAGCCAAATTAACAACAAACAAACAGAAATAAAAATAAAAGTTGTCAGTAAATTTTTTTTGGATTTTTAACACACAAACAAACCAACCGACTGACAAACAAATCTACAATAAAAAAAAATTATACGTTTTTTTTCTCAATTTTTGTTTTAAATTTGGTTGCAAGTTTTGTTGTTTTTTTTTTGGAAGGCAGTTACTATGGCAAGCCATGAATATAAAAATATTGCTTTTATAAACAACAAGAACAACTACAACAACAACATAAAAAAAAAACAATTTATTTATAACAAACATACATATTTTTAACTAAGAAAACTCTTTACTATTGTAGCTTAAACCCCGAATTAAACCATTGCCCGCATCTCATATTCGGAAATTATATTTGGGTGCAGATTTATAACGATCTCTCTGTATCTCACCTCAAGATTAAAATCTTCAGCGATGGTCGTATGTGCGGATTATATGGTCAAGAGGCACAATTAAGGTCAAAGCGCCCGTATTCATTCTCATCAAAGAACCCCTATGACTTCTCACAGTATTGGGGTTATAACGGCCTGACTATCTGGCGGTTACTCCCAGCCTTCCATCTACTTGCAGCTATAAGTTGGAATTTATAAGAGATGGGTACCCTTTTCTTAACTGGTAAAACCGATCAGCTGGTGTTTCTATGCCGCGGAACTCATATGATCCGAATGTAGAATTGTTTCAAGATTTCACTAAAACCTTGAAATCGTTTTCAGTTTTCATCAAATTCATGGAAACGGCAGTTCATTTCTACCTCTATCGTAAGAATTTCTGCTTGTCAAGATTTAATCTAAGATTTATCGAAAACCTAGCAATCTCTTGCAATGTCAAATCCTCTTCTTCTGGTAGGGACAGAGTTCTTCCACGTCTCGGGCTGGTGAATCATTGCACTATGCAACCAATTACACAAGAAAACTGATTTTGAAAAATTCAGATCCCAAAGGGTGATTATCACTGCTATAGATTTTAACAATCGCAGGTATTTCCTCTCTTTTGTGAGGGATTTACTAAATCCAAGAACTTCATCAGGACGTAAAGCAATGATACTACTTTCTCTATATCTTAATCAACATTGCCAGATGAGATGGTATTTCCACAGAAAGAACTCTGTTTGAAACATCGGTCACTTTAATTTACCAATAAAAACCCTTAATTCAGGTAACTTAAGCACTTAAAGCATTCCTGTTTGGCAACTGATTAATTTAAGGGCACCTGTAGTTCACAGCGCACTGATTTGCAAGTATGTGGGTTATGGATTCGATTCCTACTTTAGACGATGGTCTGTCTGGTTTTTACACTGGGTTAAAAAAAATCAAATCTAATCCAATACCAATCTTCCCCTTCCCTCATCGAACACAATACACAGCATGAAGTTATTTCCCAAGTATTGGATTCAAAAAGAAGAGAAACATCGTCAAATACTTTATCGAAGTACCCTATCCACGACATTGTTTTTGTTTTATTGTGTGTTAACAATTCAATCTGTTTCCACACAGCCTTTTCAACTAGAAATTTACGGTCAATATCGGTCTAGTGACTAGAGCTCTAGACTTTAAATCTAAGCTCTCGAAGAGAAAATATTTCTCTCAGCGACTCCCTACCAACAGTCTTCCCGAAAAAGACCTAAAGGTTAACTAATTGCCACGAAAAATCTGTTCAAATCGGACGTTTAGTTTCGGGGCCGAACCGAATAAAATTATCACACACAACATGGCTGATGTGAGAAGTCAGACCATAATCCTCACTGAAAGGTTGTAGTGTATGTATGTACTCGGATGTAGATATGTATGTTAGCATGATGTTCCTGACATGAACAGTCATGTTTAATCTTTCTCATGCTAGAATTTAATTTCGTTTTAAAATAATTTGTGCTGACACCTCCGAAAGTAATTTATTTGAACGTACTGCAAATACACATAGAGGTACTACAAATCGTTTAATTTTGACACGACCCTCGTATACTCGCATATCAAAACAAATTCAATTTTTTTATGAATTATTGCATTTTTTTTCAATTTTTTTTTTAATTTCAAACGTTTTTTTCTTGAACAATTAGTTATTGTTGCACGTCATATGACGTTTAAACTCACTCAGGGTGAGTGATAACAAACGTGTGTTAATTTTTCCTTTATTTTGTTGGTATTTTTTCCCAATTGTATTGTATTTTGTATTGTATTGTATTATTATGATTAATTTATTAATATTCTTGGCAAATCGATAATGTATTGAATTTAGAAACAAACAAAAACAACAAAAATTATAAAAAAAATATTTGCAATTTAGAAAAAAAAAAAGAAAAAAGTAAAATGACTGGCTTAAAAGACAAGTTAAGACCGATCGGGCTAGACCAAAGTTCTTAATATGGGTTTGGTTTGGCTATGTTTAATGTTGTCGTCGTAGCCGTCTTTGTTGTCGTTGTCATACTTGATTCATTAATTCATTTCATATCCAAAGCATAGCCAAACTAAACGTACTTGTTCATGACTCTGTCGTAACAATACAGGGCTACCGGTCTAATATGAAATATGTGACTGACTGACGGTCTATTTGACTGATTGACTAATTATATTTTGAATGTTCCTTTTAATGTTTGAGGCCCGCTTGCTTGCGGTCATTGATTTGTTTTTATTGAATAGCAAAATTTATTTCATTTTTTTTTATTTTTAAAGTTAAAATATTATTGCCATGTTTTGTTTATTTTTTATTTGTATATTTTTTTCTTTATTTTTTTACCTCCTCTTATTGTATGTTTTATTAATTATAAATTTTTGTAAGAATTTTTATGTGTGATTTTCTTGATTATAAAAAAAAATTGTCAATAAACCCACTTCAGTTCAGTTCTCAGTTAAGTTCATTAACATTTTTCTTCATCAACTAAAAAAAAACATTCAATTCAATAACATTAAAAAATTTTTATTATTCATAAAAAGCAAGCAACAAAAAAGATTGTGGCCATAGATTAGCGGATTAGTTAAGAACATCAACATCAGCATCAGCAAAAACACGCGAGTCATTTTGAGGGGAAACCAAATCTATTAAGTTCCTCAACACATTCCGCGTAATTGTCCTTGCAAAAGTACAACCAAAAATTTATTAGGGAAGTACACAAAATTGAAGGGTATGACATTTGAATTCGTACAATTAATATTTCTATGATTTATACATACAATTTTATGTGGAAAAAAAACTAAAGAAACAAAAATTGAATTTTTTTAGCATTCTACAGAGGGCTAAGTTAGGGTATTCAACTCTATTGATTCATTTAAGCACACAGGCAATGTGTGTTGTATTTCACTGTTCTATCTCTACTACAGCGAAACAAAATGCGACTTGTTACGGAATATTATTTGTTCTTACCTAACGCTCGTCATTCCCGCAGAGCACAACTGTTTGTGTAGTAGATTGACCACAGGATCGCATACTGCATTGCATACAGAATTTGTTCTTTAGGCAAACTATTTGCATTTGGAACTCCTTTCCTAGAGACGTCTTTCCTGTCACTTTTTATAACTTATTTTCCTAGTTTCAAAACACTAATTTGCTTAAAGAGGAGCCATACCCTGAGTGTTGAACGTAAATTAAAAAACAAATAAACACAATTATTTACAATCGATCAAGGACAGAAATTAATTTAGCCCTTGTATTTGATAGCTCTGTAGTACATAGTGAGCTTGAATATAACAACAACAACGAAGACTTTCTTTTCGAATTCAATAAGATCCGCTTAATTATCCCTTCAAATATTTCTTCCAAAGCCCGCCTTAGTACAGAGGTTAACAAAAATTTGACGTCATAAGAAGTTTAGGCAACGCCACTTCTTAATATATTTTCACACAGCAAATTATTTCTAGGCTACAGGAAGCTAGGTAGCTGCTGATTGAATTATATAGTTCAACGATTATTAGATGTTTACACCTGCCTCATATAAGCTGTATGAAATTTTTAGTATCTGAACTTCATGCGTACGTGAATGATCTGTATAGTCTCTCAGTCTGAGTGCTCTGATAACTCCTATTCACGACAGTTACATACAAACCTACATACATAATTGGCCATTACAACCCTTCATTCAGGACTACGGCCTAGCTTCTCACACCACTCATGTCATGTGCTTAATTTTTATACTTGAGTGTAGGAACGTAAAGTTTAACGTCGACTCCGAAAGACAGATTTTGAGAAACTTTTTCATGGCGGGTTTATTTACTCTTAAAGTTTTTGTCAAAAATCTGCTGAGAGGAAGTCGCCGAAGAAATATTTTTTTTTTTCATATTTCGTTTTGATGTCTAGCCTGGGTCTCGAACCCGGGCTTTACGTCTAATAAGCCAACAAACTACCTACTAGACTACGGCGACTACATTCACGACAGTTACTTTCAGCTTATTCCGACATGATGCGGCTTGAATAAAGTCCTTGGCAGCAAATTTATCTTCATTAGAATCTAGCAGATGCCAATAAAATGTCTCTCCAAACTGGTCATCGCAGAAGCTGGCTCGTGCTGTCGCATAGAATTTTTTTGGATATGTAGATTCAATGAAAGGAAAAATAAAGAGAGTCAAAGACTTCTTACTCCAAGTGGGTTTGAGGCTTACCGTTGTTGACATACTTTCCGAGAATAACCGGAGTTTGGCAACCAGTCTTTTGGCAAGGCCCTATAGGCTTAGAGTATACTTATACAAAATAGAGGTTGTCTCGAACCCAACATGTAGGTTCTTTAACGATGAGAATGAGTCATAGGAACATATTCCTCGAACCTGTGGATCATTAATGTATCTCAGAAGGAAACGCTTGAGTGTATATCAACTGTTAGACTGGGAATTATCATTGTTGTCACCGAGAAATATGTCAGGCCAATAGGCGTTGAGGAAGTATAAAATTACAGGGGAGTACAGTAAACGATGTGGCCACATTACGAAGGCACCTCCCCAAAGCAGCTATAATAAGCTGTTGCTGATAAGTGGCAGTCGCCAAAATAAATATTCTTATCATATTTCTTTCGTTTTACAAGATCGAGCTGTGGTTTAAATTTCTGAGCATCAAATAAGCATCTAATACGCTACCACACTAAGCGTCCATGTCAGAAAAGAAGAGATAGGTTGCTCACAATAGAACAAAAACATCATAGCGACGATGTCTCACTCATTTGAATCGTAACTATGGTGTAGACATGGGTTCACTATTTTACACGCCGGCGAAAATATATGCCAGAACTTTATATGCCAGAACTTTCTTACTCGCATTTTTTTCAATTTCCGAGCATGTTTAAAATGCTTAGATTGAGAAAGATTAGCCAACAATGAAAAAGTAGAAACTAAGATTGATGGTTATATTACGAACAGGTTATCGAAGCAATCGAAAATCGTTTTGATGAGGGTTTTGATCTTGAAGGAGATCATGCTAAGAAAACTAAGAAAATTTTAGGCAATTTTGTTGAGCTTACTTCTTTAAACTCATATGACTTTAGTTTGACAAGGAAGTTTGAAGTGTTGACACTGCATTATTTCTCATCAAACCAAGTAAAATATAATGAGCCTCATAAAATATCAATGCCTCATAAAATATCAATTTTCATGTAATTATTAATTCATTTCTTTATAAAATTTAAATTTTTTTTATATTGAAAATTTTTTATTTCTTACCTTTTTTGTTGTTGTTGTATGATAAAATATTTAACTATCAATGGTATGAGACAGACAGACAGACAGACAAACAATTGATATCAAATCAATGCAAATTGTCAAGTCAAGTCGTATTAATTTGTGTGTTGTTGTTGCCGCTACAATAGCCACAAAAGCCGGCTGTAATACAACGCTTTCTTACAAAAACAACAGAAATGTAGCTTAAAGCCCCGTTTCTTTTAAGCCACAATAAAACAATAACAACCGTAATGAATAACTTAAAAAGGCGGTAGCAGCAGAGTGGCAATAAAATCAAATTGAATCTCAATTACACACGATTTGAAAAGTAATTTTTTTTTTCGAAAACTTTTTTGTGAGATTTTTTTTTTTTTTTTGAATTTTACTTTCAATTTTAAATTAAATTACGAAAAAAAATACTACCTTTTGTTACAATTTATTTTGTTGTTTTAATGATTTTAAATGAGATGATTTAATTATTTTTGTTGTATTTTTTTTTTTTTGGAAAACCTTTGTTTTTGTTTTTTATTTTTATTTTTTATTACAAGTGTACGAAGAGTGAAATTAAAAGCGTTTTAAACTTTATTTGGGGAATTGTTTTATAGTTTTTTTTTTTGTTATAGTTGTAGACGTTGTTGTTGTTGTTATTGTTATTATAAATTTACGTTTCACTTGGTAACCACATAAACAAATTCATAAAATTGAACGTTTTCAGGCAAAACTATTTAAACCGAAAATAAATTCTTTTTTACGCTTTTTTATTTAATAATTTTTTTTTTTTGCTTAATTAAAGCTATTTAAAACACTCTTCTTGTTGTTAATTTAGTTAAAAAAATTAATTTAATTTTTAAATTCTGTTTTATCACACGAAAAAAAATCCAAAACATTAAAAATTTGTTTGTTTTTTTATTTATTAAATATTTGTTTAATCAATTTAAAAGGCCTCAAAATTGTTTTTGTTGTTGTAAATTATTGAAAAAAATACAAAAATTTTTAAAATTCACTTCATGTCTTTTTTTGTAATTTTTTTTTTTTTTGTTGTTTTATTTTCTTTCTTTTGCTTAAGCTTTTTCAGGCTTTAATTTTATATTGAAAATTAATTGAAAAAAATTTTAAATTTTTTAAACAAAATTTCTCGTTAAAAAAAAACAGAAACGAACTTAAAAATTCCTTTTAAGAAAATATTCTGTAAATTGTGCCTCTCCAGTATGCCAAAAAAATAAAAAAATATATAATAAAAGTCGTCGTAGCCAGTTAAACTCACTTTTATTTCAATTTTTTTGTTTTCTTTTCTTTTTTTGTAGTTAAAAAACGTTGAGGCACAAAATACGTGGAGTACAACAAATTCTCGTCAAATTCACAAGTTTAACGCTTGAAATCTCGCCACAAACTAAAACTAAAATTTTTAAACTAAAAAAATAAAGACACTGTCTGGCCAGACTGACTGAAACAAGCAAGCAACAACAGCAGGCCCAACTAAAGAGCTAACTTGCCTTGCCTTGCCTGCCTGTTTATGCTATGCTCTGCTCTGCTCTGCTGTTTGTTTAGTCTGTCTTCTTATTGTTGTTGTTGTTGTTATTCTTTAGTTAATTTTGAGCGCGGCTATAAAGAGCTGAGCTGTGTTGTGCTGAAACGACAAAAAAATACAAAAAAAACACACAAAAAATAACAATACGAGTATTAAGCAACTTAAAACGTTAATGCAGCCAAAAGTCAAACCGTAACTAAATAATAAACATACAAACAACAACAACAAGAAAAATATCAACAACAACAACAACAACAACAACAACAACATATTTTATTTAAAGCTTAAGTTAGTCGTCGGTCTGTCCATCAGCGAACCAAACCCAACCATTTTTTCTTTTTTTTATAAAAACGTACTAAAAAAACTACAAAAACGACAACAAAAATACAAAAAAAGAAGTACTAAAAAATTATTTTTGTTGTTGTTGTGGTTCATACAACAACTACAAGGAATTAAAAAGGAAAAAGTTAAGCTAATAATGGTCAGTGTTAAGAATTAAAACCAATAATGCACAATGGCCTGTTTGCAGACAAATGCAATTTGAAAACAGATTTTTTCATAGTGCAGTATTTAAAGCGCTTGCCAAAAGCAACAAAGTAGTTCAATTTGAAGATAATTATAGTAAAATCTAGATAAGAATGGGTTATTTAATGTGGAGGAGCCTGCTTAAAGGAAGGCTGAAGGTTGAATTAATATACAACATTAGGGATCGAACATGCCCTAAGGAAAACCAACCCAAGTCCAAAATGTATCATGCTATTGTAGCAATCATTATCATTTGAAAGCTCGGTCAAGAAAGTCATCGTTTCATGAAAATAACAGGGCACAGGCATTTTTTTCCTTTCTAGATCCCCAGCTACTGTAAAAATCATTTGCCGAAATGTCAAAAAAATTGCTATCCTACAATGAAAGGCCATCCACTTTAAGAACAAAAGTGGGACGGTTGTCTTCTTATCCATATTACCAGCAGAGTCCAGCAACATTGCATATACCCTCTATTGTGAAAATGTAACCACCCTCGTACAATTCAAATGCTTAGAATTACATTTTATTGCATACTTTGAACATATCCATTTAGCTTTCGTTAAAATAATCATTTCTGTTCCTAGTATACATACTAACTTTATATATTAATTTTGTACATATACTAGTACACAGAACAATTTTTGGTATAAAACAATTTTTGTATTACTGTTAAATAAACACTTGAATTGAATACCCGGTTTTTCATTTAGATCGGAAGTTTTTTAGGATTTTGGTACTTCGTTGCGCAAAAAGGTTTGCTAACACCCTCCTGCAGCCAACGAAATTGCGACTCCCCGTAAATAGAGTGAATAATATCCAAATTAACTGAGACAATCGGAATACCTATGCCTTGTAACATGTCGAAAAGTGCGTGCTCCAGCTGGTATGGAGGTCTCAATCTCGCAAACGTTGTAGGCAACATAGGTGTTACGATTTGTTTGTTGAAAGCATGAGGACACGAGCAATGCTTACTTTACTGGACTGATATGGATAAGAAGAGGACATATCAGGACTGGACTGATATGGATATTGCAGTTCTTACTGATCACTTTCCTACTGGGAGGCATGCCGATAGAGTTGGCATTCCCGGCGCATTTCTATAACTCCTCCTTTCCTGCCATCCTTTACTGAACTCTCCAAATTGAGTATTAATGCAATAGCACTTGATTTTTTTGCAGTCGGTATGGTTTCCTATTGAAAATATTTCTTTACCGCCATGAATATTAATTGCAATCGTCTTAACCTCTGCTCCTAATGGGACCTTATCTTTCAAAGAGGGTCCGTCATCTAGATTAACCTAAGTTGAATAGGTGGGTAGACCAAGGTCGGACAAAGTGCGGCTGATACTTATTCTCTTGCCCTTGTCCTAAAGTCATCGGTAGGTCCTGATAAAACCGGTTAGTTTTCTAATATCTGCTCATGACACATCAGTGAGAATATCTGAATGGAATGGAAATCAAGGTTCTTCTACAACATAATACCCAGTTAAAATCCAGTTGAAACGTTTACGTACTTAACTTATTTCGATTTCTTTTGATTTTTCAAAACTGTTTTTGTCATCATCTACTATTGTTAACCGTCCCATTGTGCACTGTAGTAGTGGTTTGGCTAGATTTTAGCAGGCTTTCGGCAAATTCATGTTTAACTGATATGTTGCTCCGACTGATGGATGGATGAGTTTAGTCAGAGCTCAAGTGGTTTGATACAACTGCAGCACTGTTCGTTCTGGTTTAGTAAGCATACTCGTACATACTAACTTGTCTAGTATTGCGCGAGTAATTGTAATTGTGCTGCGAGCTGCAAGTTCATGTGCCAATGTTAGTGGTGATTTTGCATTTAGTTTCGTAGTTTTGTGCTAAAAAATGTAAAATTTTTTTCTTTTTCTTTTTTTTTATGTACCACCATTTGGAGTTGCATAACAATTTCTGTTTTGTGTTGTTCTTTTGCTTTAGAAGTTACAAAAAAAACGTGTCGTTATTCTCGAAGTCGAATACTTTATTGTGTTTTAGCCAAGATTTAATGGTTCGTTGAAGAAGAAGAAAAAAAACGGAAAAGATCATGCACAAGTTATTTGTTGATCTGGGGTTGTATATCGTTGAGGTTGTTTAATAATGTTCGAGTTGGTTAACAACATGTTGGGCATGATATAATATGTGGGAATTTTAAAGCCGAGTTTTAAACTACAATCGTTTTAAATGCACTTCTGTGTTAACATTTCAACAGATTTCATCATATTTGGATTGACAGACAACCTCCAAGGACTTTAGGTGTTTTATTGATGTGTATCAAATGTATTAAAAATGTTTCCAGGAGATAAAAAAATCCTACCAGATACTGTTAACATAGGGTACAATTGAAGCCCAATATCTCCAGTTCCAAAATTATTTGAGATATACCACTTATAGGGTTTTATTAGGGACACCTTAGACTACAATTTGTATATAGTGGAATATGTGCAGCAAGTCCCTGATATAGTATATTTGAGTAATTTCTTCTTTGACTATTTTTCGTATTTTCTGTTAACCACTTAACATTGCTCTGTTAACTCTAACATTAGCTCTGTTAAAAGTTATGGTTTTTGTCTTTGCTAGTTAAATTTGAATTTATCTTCACACACATGGGCTTCTACTATGCAGATAACTTTTCTCATCTGTCAAGGATAGTTTCATCCGAATCTCTGAATGTTTCCAGTGTTCGCGAAAATGGAAAACTATTCTGCTATACACCGAATAACCCCTTCGATGGTTGAGGTATTTTCACTGATGGACCCAATATAGAGACAGCCACCAAACTAGTCAAGAAACACATACTAAAGAGCTCAAAAGTTGCAATTTATTTTTATAATCAGGCAACGTTAAGGACTTTGTGAGAACATGTATTAAAGAGGGTATGAGGAAGGTCTGGATGTATAAAAGGCTGTTATGCAATCGTATGTCAAATTATCAGAATAGATTGCGACGTTATCATTGGGCCGTTATTGGTAACGAAGTTTGGGATGAATTGTCATGATCAGTTTCAGCTTTGATAACTAAAACGGAAGAGTAGGAGGTGAAATCACCAATAATGCTTCTCTAATGGAATTATTAAGAAAAAGTTTACTCATGAACCGTGCATGGGACTGTGGAATGTACTGTATAACGGGCGTGCGCGGACCTATAGGAACGAAACTAATGCTCTTGATTTCTGTAGACTATATAAAGGAGCAGAGGAAACAGTGGACCATATTTTATGTTAGTGTCCTTGTATGCAGTGACATCTTTTTTTTTCTACGGTTGCTAAAAAGACTGTTTTTGCCTTTCTTTCCTTCTTGATTTTCTGAATTTCTTCTCTTTTCTTCTTATCGACTTCCTTGAAGTCGCCGTGGTCTAGTAGGTAGTGTGTCGGCTTATTAGACGAAAGGCCCGAGTTAGAATTCCAGGTCAGACATCAAAACGAAAATATGAAAAAAAAATATTTCTTAGGCGACTACCTCTCAGCAGATTTCTGGCAAAAACTCTGAGAGTAAAAATTCCCGTGAAAAGCTTCTCAAAAATCTGTCATTCGGAGTCGACTTTAAACTGTAGATCCTGCCACTCACGTATAAAATTAACACACACAACACGAGTGGTGTGAGAAGCTAGGACGTTATACAATGGGCCAATTCGACCTCCAGGTACTATGCTTGTCACAGTTGACAAGTACACGTCCTCTAACCTAACCTAACTTTCCTTCTCTGTATTTTGTATATTTTTGCTCTTTTCTTCCTCTTCTCCTTTTCCTTTTCCTTTTTTTCATTCATCATTTTCGTCTATGAAGAGTCATTATGGACCAACGAGTTTCTGAGTGAACGCGTAGAACTCAATACAGAGATGCCCCACCTACCTAAGTTACGCTTGAAAAGTGGACACTTTTGAATCACCAATGACGATAAAATTTTATGCGTTCTTTCATTGTTAAGCGATTTATATTTGTAAATGGTACACCTTTTCACCGAATATTTACCACTTCAGGGGAAGAATATTTAACAGATGATAATATTAGCAGATTGGAGACTTTGAAACCACAAGAAATTATAATCCGATAACATTACATAAACCTCAGCAATTTAAACAAAACACTGTTTTCGTCACTTTACTATTAAAACCCACTGTACGAACGTATGCGATCATTTTAAATGTTTCCTTTCAAACATGTTGCCTGTTTTGTGGAAAAGCGATGTGTTGAAATTGATTTTTTTTTTTCGTTTTTGAAGACACATTGTTTGTTGCCTGGCAACATTGAAAAACAACAAATCTTTAAGCGGTTGTTGTTATTGTTTTACGGATTTTCATGTTTTTTTTCTATTAAAAAAAACAACAACAAACAGAAGAACATAAACTCCTCATTTTTTCTCTGTTTTGTTTCATTGTTAATCATAAAACATAAACAATAGCAACAACAACAACACCAACAACAGTAATAATAATAATAAACTGACATTATTAACAGCTATTAAGCATTTATAACGTTTTGTTAATAACGTTTACTGTGTTATGTTATCGTTTTTAATGTTGTTGTTGTTATTATTTTTCTTCTTTTTCTAGCATGTTTTTTTAACAAAAAAAATTTTTTTTTACTTGAAACCATACAATCCAGCCTTCCACACCAAGTGCATCTGTCTGTCTGTCTGTCGGTTTTATGTTGGCATCTCATCGTTTTATTCAATTTTTTTCCTTCTTTTTTTAATGATGCCAGGTAATAAACAACAAAAACACCAAATACCGGGCGTGATATAAAAACAATAGCAACAACTACAACAACAACAATACCAATCTTATTTACCATATTATCTTGAGAGTTTGTCTTCAATATTTATTTATTTATTTATTTATTGAACGATTGATTCAAATAATCCATGGGATTCTTTGTGTTGTTGTTATTTTATTTTTAATGGCTGCTCTGCTGTAATCGTCTCTGGTTTCATTGAAATTGTGTGAGCCTGAGTCATATCCCAAAGTATTACGACCATTTATGGAATGCGTAGCAAATGCTTAAGTTAAGCTAATCAGTTAGCTGCCAGGTACGCGAGTACATGTGTTTTATAACGAAAAGAAATAGAAAAAAAGCAAAAAACAATAAACAACGAGAAAACGATAAAAAAGGTCGTATTGGAGATGAAATTTTTAAAGTGGAATTTCAAATATTTTTTCTCAATTAGGAACACAAGATGAGTAATTAAGAATCATCACATATTTAAAGCATTGAAACAGAATTAAAGCGGCAAGCGATTGTGTACACAGTTCTTGTTGAGTTTTAAGTTTTTTTTTTTGTTATTGAAATGATTTAGTTTCTACCGTGCATTAAATTTTTTTTAATAATTTAATTAAATTATTTCTCTTTCTAACTAGGGGGCCTATTTATACATGCATTATGTACGATATTATTTACTTTTTAGATTCTTTGCGTTTATCTAGTGTCTTTAGTTCCTTTGACCTGAAGCTATGTTGAAGTGGCTTCCTATTGAGCTAAGGCAGCAAACAACTGGCAAGCAGATTGCACTCGTCGAACTGTGGGCCTAAGCAGCTCCATAGACAGTTGTATTACACTATTCCTCGATATATAATATATCTCCTGTACCAGTCTGCATAGCAGCTTAGACGTTGTTAAACCGAGTATAGACTATTGGAACGTGAATTCAGATCATTCCTAAAATTCTTTGAAAATAATCAACAATGGTTCGATGCTGTATAGAAGAAGGATTGCGAAATGCATGTCAAGCACTCGAAAATCAAACATTCGTATGGACTTCCGCATTACTGCAGTTTCTTTCGAGCAGAAGGCATGGCTATCGTCATGGTAATTAAATGGCTTTGCAGTAGTAAGTATTACCTGAGAATATACTGTTACACTCGGACAGCCATTACACTATCATGTCGCTTTTGAACATCTTATGTCCAAGCCTGTACATGAATAACAGCGTCTATTTCTTTGGTAAATTATTCAAAGATTTTCATTATTTGGATCCTGGGCTCACAAGGCCATGCCCATAAACTGTGTGATGGACATATTGGCCAAAACGTGTACCACATTGAACAATCTCTTTAGAGGTTCTTCTGTCTACCGTTAGAAATAGATTCTAGCCCATGGGTAATACTTCCTGTCTAAAATGTAGTATGTATCTGCTCAACCTCAAAGTTAAGTTGACCGAATCTTAAAACAGAGAAGATAGCAGCATTAGCATTTCGGATTTAAAGTGCATTTCCTCCTCAATTGATGTGCAACCTGTTCAGAAGTAATTTGCAGGTAAACAAAGTCTCTCTGCATACCTTTCTACTACGGAAAATCCAGTAAGAATATAGACATTGTCAGATATGTATGTCCCTACAATTCAATTTAAGTAAAAAGTTGACTAGTATGCCTCTTATCCAATTTAGGCCAAGCGAGTCTGACAATGTGGCAACATTCTCCCAACAGCTACACAATTATCCAGGATATCCCTGTAATCGAAGTCGACGTAGTTTAGTAGGTAGTATGTTGTATTATTAGAAATGAGGCCTCGGTTCAAATCCCAGGTCAGACAGCTCCAACAAAACGAAATTTAAAAAATATTTTTACGGCGACTTCCTCTCAGCTGATCTCTGAAAGTAAATAAAATTGCCATCGACTTTAAACTGTAGGCTCCGCCACTCATGTATGAAATTAACACACACAGCATAAGTGGTGTAAGAAGTTAGGTCGGAATCCTGACTGAAGGGTTGTAATGACCAATTATTTATGCATGTATCCCTGTGATCAAGACAACATTTTCAATTTAAAACGAAACTCAATTTAATTCAAAACTGCTGCGAGCGTCGATTAAAGGAATCACGGCATCTGAAAGGGAGCTGATTGCTATTTGGCTTCAGAGGGAATAGAAACAGTGTTAGCTGGAGATCTCCTTAACATTACTTACTTAATTGATCATTACAATCCTTTAGTCAACTTAGTTAACTTATCACACCATCCATAGTGTGTGTGTTAATTTCACCCAAGAGTGGCGGGACCGGACCCACAGTTTAAAGTCGACTCCGAACGACAAATTTTTTTTCGCTTTGCTTTAAAGCGACTTTGTCTACCACAATCATTGATTTTTTAAATTGTAGGCCTATTGCTTGTAAATGTTTTAAAAACGCTCCATACGTATACACATACATACATATGTACGTTAGTATGGCCTTTGCTTCACATTTTGGCCAAATTGTATTTAAATTCTTATTCTCAGATTTTGTAATTCTATTTTGACTTTTTTATTGTTGTTGTTTTTGTTTTCTCAATTGTTATGAATTTAAAAAGCCGCCTCATATTTTAACCATAAAAACAGAGACACTCACAGATTCCGATACAAATGCGTTCAAGCCAGTTAAACAGTATGACTCGTGCCAAACACACTTTGAAAAAATTACAAAAACTGCAACAACAACAACAACAACGACATGAATAATTTAGTAAATGCAACAACACAAATAACAATAAAAACAAAATAAAAAACTTAAAACACGATTTCGTTTTCAATGTTAAAAATTAAATTTTTTTTCTCTGATTTTTTTCCGATTTTTTTTTTTAACAAATTAATGTTGCAACTAAAAGAGAAACGTGCATGAATATGCTACAAATTCAAGCCAGCAACTAACACAGAGCAAGATTTTTCATTACAAACAGCATTAGTTGTAGTACCAGCCCTCGTTTACTATTTGCAATTACTTATTAACCATACGGGTATACTACGAATACTCGTATGCTGTAGTAGACTAACAAACTGACAGAGAGACAGACACACATACTCTCTTAAAAGTTTAAGACAAATATTAACAACAACTTTAACGTATAATCCCCTCTTATTGTTTATTTACAAACCAAAAATAAAGAGGCAGCAGAAGGAGAGGGGAAATACTTATAAAAGAATCATGTTTTTAGTTCAACACATTCGAAAAACTGCATTCCAAACTAAAGTCTTTGCAAAAAGGCTTTTCCATATATATTTTACTAGACTCTCTACATGCTCAGCTGACACTAGTTGATAGGCGGTGTGGTGCTGTGGTGTGGCCCTGTTGTGTGACTCACTGCAATCAGTCTACAATAGTTTTATGCAGTCGATCGTTGTTGTCGTATGACTACAATTTACTTAAGCATTAGAGCAGCCATTAAGTCTTACATTTATTTTGTGTCTCACCAAGACTCTTGGTTAGGTTGGTTGATTGGTTGGTCTTCGCTTTTACACATGAATTGTAATACAAATTTAATGCCAAACAATTTAAAAGATTTGTTTGCTTACCTACCAGTTGGTAAACTACAACAACAGAGGAGTTTAGAGCAACAAGGCTTTCGTAGGACGGTGTGAAAATCAAGAAAAATCATACAAACATAGTTTGAAAAACTGCAGCTTTGAGGGAAGGAAAGCAAGAAACACATGATTTAAGTTTTCAAGCACCACTTACTTAATTGGTCATTACAACCATTTAGTCAGGATTACAACCCATACTTATTTTCCCATTCCATAGGAAAATTGCGGCTCTATCATCTGTCTGCTTACATAACCTGGGAATCAGCGGAGAATATCTCCATAAATCTTGCCTAACTGACTCAGTCGTCGTAGTCCAGTAGATATTGTGTGAGTTATTAGACGCTAGACCTACAGCTTTGACATCTCAAACAGTACGAGATATGAAATAGAATTTCTTTCGCAACTTCCTCTCAGTAGTCTTCTGACAAAAACTCTGAGATTTAAATAAAAATTGTCAATGAAAAGTTTCTCAAAAATTTTTCTTTCACAGTCATCCCACCACTTATTGATAAAATGAACACTCACAACATAGCTAGGTTGTAGGCCTCACTGAAGGGTTGTAATCAGCAATAAAGTAAGTTAAGTAACTGTTTCAACTTGCGCAGACAGTCCCATACATACATAATTGGCCATTACAACCCTTCAGTCGAGATTACGGCCTAGCTTCTCAACACCACTCATGTTGTGTGTGTTCATTTTATATATGAGTAGCGGGACCTACAGTTTAAAGTCTACTCCGAACGACAGATTTTTTTTTTTAGGAACTTTTCATTGCAATGAAGTCGCCGTGGTCTAGTAGGTAGTGTGTTGGCTTATTAGACGAAAGGCCCGAGTTCAAATCACAGGTCAGACATCAAAAATAAAATATGAAAATATTTCTTCGGCGACTTCCTCTCAGCAGATTTCTGGCAAAAACTCTGAGAGTAAAAATTGCCATGAAAAGCTTCTCAAAAAAAAAAAATCTGTCGTTCGGAATCGACTTTAAACTGTAGGTCCCGCTACTCATGTATAAAAGATTAACGCACACAACACGAGTGGTGTGAGAAGCTAGGACGTTGTACAATGGGTAAATGCGACATCCGGGTACTGTACTTGTCACAGTTGACAAGTACACGTCCTCTAACCTAACCTAACCTTTCATGGCAATTTTATTTACTCTCAGAGTTTTTGCCAAAAATCTGCTGAGAGGAAGTCGCCGAAGAAATATTTTTTTCATATTTCGTTTTGATGTCTGACCGGGTCACATACTTTTCTCGAATTAACGGAGCCGGGTGCTCTTGTCAGGTAGTCAGATAGTAGCCTTCTGCTTGAAAGATACCTGTTAGTTTCTCTCTAGAACCGAATACCATGTAGATAAGCCAATTGGAAAGGCTGTTTACTCTACAAATTTTATTCATTTGTTTTTATTACTCAGTCTCGTTGCAATATATTGGTTCTGACCAGAGAACAGTAACAGAACAGAGGTCACGATGCCGCCAGGATGAATCTCGTGTTAG
This sequence comes from Sarcophaga rosellei, assembly GCA_930367235.1. Taxonomy (NCBI): domain Eukaryota; kingdom Metazoa; phylum Arthropoda; class Insecta; order Diptera; family Sarcophagidae; genus Sarcophaga; species Sarcophaga rosellei. The sequence continues at coordinate 36,946,301 of OV884019.1, forward strand.
ACTTGTGTCCTATTATTCCAGTCGTAATGTCCTCCCTACAGTATCCAACGAGCTTAAATGCAACAGAGTCTCCAGCTCCGCTATAGTACAGGTATAATACCCACACATGCCAGTCTTTATAACTTATCTGTCCCCATCTAAACTGCTACCCAATTTGCTGTGTCTGCGTACATAATGTCTCCATGGTGCACAATTGTCCTCTCCATCACAGTATACCTAGAGTGCCTAATTCCTGAATTTTTCATTAAATCTTCTGCAGATCATTATAACATGCTTAGCTTTTCTTGAAATGCTTTCCATAGTAAACATTTTTTTTTCGTTTTCTTTCGGCTTTAAATGTGGATTTCTAGGGTTTTTAGTAAAACACATTAATCTCAACTATATGTGCCACATATTATTCGTTTGTTGATTCCGAACGCTTTATTAAATATTTTTTTTGTGTTGCTATGTATGCATGTATCAGAGTTCTCATTAAAAAAAAAATATACACACTAAGCCATTTCCAACAGGGTTGATTATAACGTGTTCCTATTTTCTTTTTTTTACCAAAAATTTTTGTCAAAAAGCATCAGCAGCACATTTTTTTACTATTTTTTTTTTGTATTTGTGGTTGTAGACATATTGGTGGCTTATTAATGTTTAATCATAAGCTTTTTCGATAGTGTGTGTACAATTTTATAAACTTGTGATAAAAATCGTATGCAAAATATAAGGCAAGTTTCCACAGCTGATGTCGAGTAATTAGAACTGAGAGGACAATAGAGAATTTGTTTTAAACCTCCAATAAATTACTTTCCACGCTTTCATTATTTCATTCAAACGGCATATTTCAGTAAAATGCCAGTAATCTTCAGTAAAGTAAATGAATTTGACCGATGACATTGCCTATGCTGACTTTGAGGACCGGTGCAGTTTGTAGCTTATGCTCATACACCTACGACTTAAGCAGTCAGATTTTATGTTGAGGCGATCTGTGTGCTGTTTCTACAGGCTTTGAATTCTTTATTTATTCGGGAGCAAATTGATACAAATATAAATAAATTGATACAAAATACTTAAAAAAGAATCATGTTTTTAATTCAACACTTTCGAAAAACTGTATTCCAAACTAAAGTCTTTGCAAAGGCTTTCCGGTATTTGACATATTTCGTGCTACAAATTGCTGATCATAGAGTTTGCCCAGACATTTATATCAATTCTATGAGGCCACACCTAATATAGGTTGAAACTTCCACCAATTTTCACTTTTCTCAACATAATTTCCTTACAGCGGGAGCTATATTTAACATCCATATTTAATAGCTTCGATACCCTTTTCTAAATTTATAAAATTACCATCAACCGCAGACTCCACCTCTTCATTGCTGATAAATCTGTTACTACCATCCTTTGTGTATTGAATGTATGCCATGAGACCTATGAGACCTTTAGTTTGTCACACAGAACGTTAATATAACCGGGGCTGTGTTTAATTTAAGATCGTTGTAACTTATAGAGAGGACCAGAAGTTACCAGAATGGAAGATAATTTTAACGTAATCTGCCAAATTGAGTGAAGTTTTTATGTTGCAACGCTGTAGACTAAAATGACGCTTGAATAGGGATCACTTCAAGACCAAAGCATAGATTCCATAATAAAGAAGGTGCCAAATCGAGTGCTTGATAGTTGCTCCATAACGCTGTAGACTCTAAGAACACTTGTTCAGAATAGGGATCCCTTGAAGCCCAAAGTATAGATTCTGTGATGAAGAAGATGATTCTGCAAAACACATACTTTGAAACTAGGCCGCATTGAAGCCTCTCACAATGTAACACCTGAATATTTGTAAAGAACTAGTAGGAGAGTTATTCTTATTCACACCGAACAGCATGCGAGACAACAGCATTTGCTGAAGGCATTCTAGAGAAGTCGCCGTAGTCTAGTAAGTAGTGTGTTGGCATATAAGGCACAAGCCCGTTGTTCAAACCCCAGACCAGACTTCTCGAACAAAACGAAATCTGAAAACATTCTCTCCACAGCCTTCTGGCAAAAACTCTGGGTATAAGTAAACTCGACATGAGAAGTTTCACAAAAATCTGTCGTTCGCAGTCTAGTTTAAACTAGGTTCTGTCATTCATGTATAAAACTTAATGCTCCCAACATGGGTAGTGTGAAAAGCTAGGCTGACTAACCCTTTAGTAATAACCAATTAAGTAAGTCAGTAAATTATAGGAGACCTAATTAAGATGGGTCGCCGTAGTCTAGTAGGTAGTGTGTTCGCTTATTAGATGCAAAGCCCGGGTTCGAGCCTCAGGCCAGACATCAAAAACGAAATTAAAAAAAAATATTTCTTCGGCGATTTCCTCTCAGCAGATTTCTGGAAAAAACTCTGCGAGTAAATAAACCTGCCATGAAAAAGTTTCTCAAAATCTGTCGTTCGTAGTCGACGTTAAACTGTAGGTCCCGCCACTCAAGTATAAAAAAAATTAAGGCACAGAACATGAGTGTTGTCAGAAGCTAGGACGTAATCCTGACTGAAGGGTTGTAATGGCCAATTATGTATGTATGTAATTAAGATGGACTACAATTTGTTTGTATAATATGTCGTATGGCTACAGAAGTCTTGCACCATATACATGAGAATAAGATATGCTTGGCTGTTGTTTATTTGGCGCAGGATTTTCTACTTTTTGATAAACGCAGAAAGCTTGCCGTCGTACTATTTAGATGTTAGCGAAATAAATATGAACTGTAAATTGTAATGTAAAATAAAAGCATTTTATTGCTAATCTTTTAACCACTGCTGTTTCCAAAAAAAAAACCATGCATTTTACCTTACAAAGCATTACCAACCAGTGCACATGTAAGAGTTCATAAACATGGGTCTCAACTAAGTGAAGTCAGAAAGTAAGTGAGTGAGTGAAGGGGTATGTCAGTCGCTGTATATATAAAATTTTGCATATGTTTTGTTTTTGGTTTTATTTTTATTTCATATAAAAAAAAAAAATTATATTACAGTTACACGTTTTATTTTTGTTTTTGTTGCTGTATTGGTATTCAAATAAAAATATTTTTAACAGAAACTAAATAAATAAACCAATAACAACAACAACATTTTTATGTAACAGTCAGCATGTCGCCAATCATATTATTTCGATTTGTTACGGACGGATTTTGTTCAGCATATTTTTGTCGATATTTTTTTCGATATTTTTTTCGATATTTTTTTCGATTTTTTTTTCTTTCTTGAAATTCAGCATTTCCATAGCCACACAGCACAACACACATGTAAACAACAACATGTGTTTATGCAGATTTTGTAGTTTTTTTGGGGAATTTTTTTTTCTTTGCATACTTTTTACCCCCAAAATTTCTGTCAATATCATTACATTTAAGTCCATAGAACTTCTGGTTACTTTTTTTTTTGTTTTTTTTTTCATAGAAAACAACAACTCTTTTAACGATTTTTTTTTACCAGTTTTTTATTAAAGCCAGCAACGTGAATTTTACGGTCAGGGTGTCACATTACGATTAATGTTCAATTTTTTACTGTTTTGTTCGATTCGCAACGATTGTTTTTTTTTACATTTCCCTTGATTATAATTAACAGTCATTAACCTTTTGATAGAAGAATTTCGTTGAAAGCCAAATACTGGGCTCAATGAACAGCCAAAAAACCAAAAGGAACCTGTGCCGTAATATTGGATTACATTTCCCCTCATAAGCATAAAAAATTGCACTCAGCACAATGGGTCGTTTGGTTTAGTTATTTGCTTACATGGCAGCATTTCTGACTTTTTTTTTTGTTTGTTTCAACTTCAAAAGAAATTTTGCTGGTTATGCAATGAACGGGCGATGGGCGAAAAAAAAAATTGTTTTTTGTTGTGTACAGAGGTATCTTCTTAATAAGCAAAATGAGTTCGTTTGTCTTTCGAGATGCCTAAGGTTATGAAGTAAAAGAATGTGTTTTTTTTTAATTCTGAAGGAATATCATATTCTGTTTGTACTTTTGCTTCTCTTGCTTTATTTTTTTGTTCTTAAAAAAAAACTTTTGGAAAATTAGAAAACGTTCCTTTAAGGTTGCATAAATTTTATAAAGATTTCAATCAGGGTGCTCAGCGTATATTTAACAGAATCTACTACGTAGATTTGTAAAAATTTTAAGCCAGTGGCAACAGTACACAGAGCTCCTCAACATAAAATCTGACCGCTTAAGCTGTAGGTGCCACAAACTAGTGATGGACATTAAAATAAAACATCGATGTTTTATTCCATGCTATGCATCGCAAAGTTGCATCGACTTACCACAAAATGCATCGATGTTTTCCGTTCATTGATTGATGTTTGTAAAAACAGTTAAGAAAAGAACACAAAATATACCAGAATTCGTGAGTAGAGGTATTGGGATGCAGCGACCAGACGATTTATTGATTTATATAGTATATAGTAGGATAGCGGATAAGCTGTGGTAGCACAATGGGCCCAATGCGGCCTAAGTGAGTCCACCCAAGAAAATTTCTCTTGAATGGACAGCCACCTCTACCTACCTAGTATATAGTAGAGTACCCCTGTAATGTCTCTCACAATCTGGTAGTGCTGACAAACATTATCTTATTAGGCCTCCATACGGATAGTTTCCTGTCGGTTCCTACCTTCAGGCTTGACTTGAGAATGATGTCCATCTGCATTTATATTTTTTCTCCTATTACAGTCTTGACTTCCATGACTTCCATTCTAATCTTCCATGACTTCCATTCTAATCTGCAACCGAATATCTCGCTTCTGCCGCACTCTATTCCCTTGCCATATCAAAGAATGGTGCTTCTCTTAAAAGAATATGTAACAACCAAATTATTTCGTTCACTCTTACTACACAAACTAGTTGTGAAGTTGTGAAGTTTAGCTGACAGTTAAGGAGGGAACTGTCAGTCATCCGATTTGCTAATTCTCAAAATCTCATGATGAATTTGGCGTTAGTTTTGTCTAACCACAGTCTTAATAGCTCTGGGCTATGCAATGGGCTTTAATCTAACATAGCATGCAGCTCCCGTATGGAATAGGTTCTCATTGCTACGGTTCTACCAACACAAGCCCTTTTCGGTATCTATTCAACTTCATCTCAGTTGTTTTCAAGAAGGTATTATCGATAAAAATATCAATGTTAACCACTAAAAAAAATATTGAATTGTTTCGATGTATCGATAAGTTACATCGAATGTATTTAAAACACCGATGTATACATACATACATACATAATTGGCTATTACAACCCTTCATTCAGGATTACGGCCTAGCTTCTCACACCACTCATGGTGTGTGCCTTAATTTTTATACTTGAGTGGCGGGACCTACAGTTTAATGTCGACTCCGAAGGACAGATTTTTAGAAACTTTTTCATGGCAGGTTTATTTACTCTCAGAGTTTTTGCCAGAAATCCGCTGAGAGGAAGTCGCCGAAGAAATATTTTTTTTTCATATTTCGTTTTCATGTCTGGCCTGGGGCCCGAACCCGGGTTTTACGTCTAATAAGCGAACACACTACCACAAATACTACAAACTACAGCGGCCCTCAAAGTTAGCATAGTCATTGCCATCGTTGGCTTAATAGATGACAGGCTACGATTCAAACTCCAGGGCAGACATCTCCAACAAAATGTAATATGAAAAAATACTTCATCGGCGACTGTCTATCAGCAGATTTCTGACAAAAACTCTGAAAGTAAATAAAATTAGCATGAAAAAGTATCTCAAAAATCTGGAGCCATTCATATATAAAATTAACACAGACAACATAGGTGGTGTGACAAGCTACGTCATAATCCCGACTGAAGGCTTGCAGTGACCAATTGTGTATGTATGTATATGAAGATACGAATGATTATTTTAGAACTTAAATAAGAGTTCTCTTTTAAAAATTAATGGTCGAATGAAAGCTTTCTTAAATAGTTTCTATGGGAAAGCCGTATTAGCATTTTAAGATGCAAGCTTTTAAGTCTGTTTTGTGCTTGCTGTTGCTAATACTTTCTCGTTCAAACTTAATTAACTTGATTTGGAATACATTTCACAAATTTCCAAAGGCCAGAACTTTTTAAAAATTTTATGAATGAACAGAATGAATTTCAAATTCTTAACAAATTTTAAAAAGACTATAAAAAATCTATTCTCCCTATGTATGTATGCGCAGTGCGCGTCAAAAGTAAGTGTACACTAAGGATAAAATTCTAACAATCACCAATTTCAAGTTTAGCTACTTAAGGAGAGTGCCCGAACAAAATTTACGATACTTGAATTTTTTTTTATTTCAATTTTAAAAACTGAAACAGTTTTGAAATAAACATAACGGTACTTTATTAATGTATATTTTTTAAGTTCGTGATCTTTTGCTACTCAGTGTTTGTAGGTATGTTAACATGTCATAAAACATAATATGGAGCATATCTTTCATTTTTTATTTCATAATTTCTTCTTCTTTTAAGAATTAAAATGAATTCATAAAACGCGCAAAAAATGAATTTTTTTGCTTGAAATTCCTTCTATTTTGAATAAAAAAATTTATTTCCATTTTCTTGTCTTCTTCTTCTAATTTAGAGCAGTCAACGAAAATAGAATAAAAAACGAAAAAGAAAATGTTAAATTACAATAATTAAATAACAAAAAGAAATGTTTTATTAATAAAATTCCAAACAAATTAAATCAAAGCAATGCGTTCCACCTTCTTTATTCTTCTCCCTTCTCTGCATTTTTTTTACAGTCGAAATAAAAAAAAATATTTTTTTTTTGATTTTTTAATTCAAATAAAGTTTTGGTTGTATGTACGTACTCTTAGTCAAGTGTCGTCTCCCTTCCATGGTGGTGGCATTTGCATAAATTTTCGAAAAATACTTAATGAACAAACAAACAACATCAACAACAAAAAAAGAAAAAAAGAATGTTTTAAAAGAGCATAAATTAATACTTAAAAAGGTATTTGGATTAGATCGTCAAAAAAAAATGAGGGGAAAACAAAATCTGAAAAAATATTTTAAATCGAAAAAAAAAAAAAACACTGAAATGTTTTAAAATTTTTTTTTCTTTCTGAAATCACATTAAAATTAGTGTGAATTTTTGTGAGAAGATTTGCGCGTCAAATTAATAGAGTCAATATCTGTTCCGTCTGTCCGTTCATCTGTCTACATGTATGCGACGGTCTTTATGAATATTTAAATCCATTTGATGGTTTTATTCGATATTTAAACAACAACAACAACAGAAAGAAAAAAGAAAAAATCACTTCATTTAACACATTTTTTAACAAATTTAATCGGATTAGTGGCTAAAAGAACTTGATTTTTTGCATGAAATAAAAAATTAATAAAAAAGGGGGCCAATCAATATTCTTCATTTAAATTTTTTTAAGAAAAAAGTAACAGTTTTTTTTTTGGGATTTTGAATTATTAATATCGTTAAGGCAGACAGGTGGCTAGGCTAACACACTGTATTTTTTGGTTTAAAATTTATCTGAAATTATTTTTAATAGCATTTCTCAAAACTAGAATATGCAACGCAAAGTTAAAAATTCTTTTTTATATTCAATAATAAAATATGCAATGGGGGCCTATCACAAAGGCTTTGACTTCCACAATAAGGCGGATGAGGGAAAAAGAACTTACACCGGATTCCTAGTAGTAGTTTGTGATATTTATAATACCGTAAACGAGAGAACACAAGCTATGTAACATTTGGAGGGATGGAATGCTGCTGGATCAGTAAATTATTTCTTAACCAGGTAGAATTCGGACTGGGAAGGTGTTATTAATGAGGAGATGCCTTAGTATTGCAATCGTACGATGTATTGTGCGCTATTCAAAATGTATACGGCATCCAAGCCTGGATAGACAGTTGGTTGAAGGAGGCTGTTTACTCAAGAAGTTTGAATGAACACACTTAGATCTCATAAGGCCCAATTTTCCATTTATCCTCTAGTTCCACTCCATCACTCGGGCTAACAATTTCAATTCATGACAGTTCATCCAGATCCATCCACATAGTGGACGATAAAGCAACTTTTTTCCTTCGACATAATGCCAGGCATGTACCCAGTAACGATTAACGGATTTTGGCCTGCATTAACACATCCTTCCAGGCGCCTATGCTTCTTGCGCCCCTACGCCAATTGGTCATACCAATCGATGACAAAGCTTCCCCGATTTGGCCCTTCCAATGCAAACAAGCTCTTCCTCTTCGCAGACTCCCGCAGACGCCTGCATCAAATACCGGTCTCGCCAGAGCATCCTCCTCCATTCCAACGACATTGCCAAGTTACATATTGTTAATACTTCAAAACCGACCAAAAAAATGTATATCATCGACCAAAAAAAATGCAAGTCATCACCAAGATAAATACAAATCATCGACCAAGAAAAATGCAAGTCATCGTCCAAGAAAAATCCAAGTAATCGACCAAGAAACTCAAGTCATCGTCCAAGAAAAATGCAAGTCATAGACCAAGAAATGCAAGTCATTGACCAAAAAAATGCAAGTCATCGACCAAGAAATGCAAGTCATCGACCAAGAAATGCAAATCATCGACCAAGAAAAATGCAAGTCATCGACCAAAAAAAATGCAAGTCATCAACTCAAAAAGTGCAAGTTATCTACCCAAAAATGCAAGTCATCAACCAAAAAAAAATTCAAGTCATCGAATCAAAAAGTGCAAGTCATATACTAAAAAAAATGCAAGTCATCGACTCAAAAAGTACAAGTCATCTACCAAAAAATGGAAGTCATCTACCAGAAAAATGCAAGTCATCAACCATAAAAACGCAAGTCATCAACCAAAAAAAAATTCAAGTCATCTACCAAAAAATGCAAGTTATCAACCAAAAAAGTGCAAGTCATCTACAAAAAAATGCAAGTCATCTACCAGAAAAATGCAAGTCATACAAGTCATCTACAAAAGAAATGCAACTTGCGAAAAATAAATTTTCTTGGATATATATGTATATATAAGTGCATATTAACTCAATGAGAATTATTAAAATATTTAAATTCATTTCCATTTAGAGGGGCTTTTCAAGGGGTCTTTAGAGTGGCTGGTTTGAATGGAAATTAAAATTATTACAACTCTCCAGTCAGGGTTACAACCTATTTCCTGACATCATTTATGTTGTGTGTGTTAATTTTATACATGAGTGACGGCAGCTACAGTTTAAAGTCAATTCCAAACGACAGGTTTTCGATAAACTTTTCAGGGTAATTTTTGTTTACTCTCGAAATTTTTAGCAAGAAATCTACTTAGAGGAAGTAGCTGGAGAAATATTCTTTAATATTTCTGGGATTTGAACCGTGGCCTCATGTGTAATAAGCGAACACTCTACCTACTATAATACGGTGACTTTCTCTAAGCCAACCTCCACCTCTAAGACTATTGTCCTGACAAATTTCAGGATACTTCTCGATGTCAACAATCACTCAATGCCTGCCTAGCTCCGGTGTTTCCTTCTGGGGATGACTTGAGAGATTATCTGTCTAACTAGACCCATAAAAGCTAAGTTCTTGAATGGCGGCTTGACTGTCAGATGAAAGTAATTTTAGTTGATGAAAATTCAGCAGGTTTCCACCCTACTACACATGTTTAAATAAGACTTCTTACCTTATGCTCTTGTCGCTTTAAGAAAAGCCTGTAAATACTTGTATGGATTGGATTGAATTAAATTTTTTATTTTTAATTTTTTTGTTTTTCATTTTTATTTTCAATTGTTTTTGTATTTGTTTTTGTTTTCTTTTGTTAAAGTATTTATTAAGAATTAATATTATTTTGTATTCTTTGTTTTTGTTTTCTGCTTTTGATTGTTGCAATAATTTCCCTTTTTAAAGTGTTTCGTTTTAATTAATTTGATTTTTATCGTTTTTCATTTAATTATTCATTGAATTAATTTAGCGAATAACATTTAATTTGAAAAAAGAAGATCCGATTCAATTTGTTTTTAATTAAAATTTTAATTTTTTTCTTTTAATAATTTCATAAGAGTAGAGAGAGAGAGAGTAAAATTATTCGAAAAAAAACTAACAACAATAAGACTTTATTTATTCGATTATTCGATTAAAAATATTTTGAATTTTTTTCCTTTTTGTTTTTCGTAATTCTTGTATGAAGACGCTTTTTGTGCATTCGTTTTTTATTTATATTTTTTAATTTTTTAAATTAATTTTAATTTTTTTTATTTTTTTTTAATTTTTTAAATAATTTTTTTTTTATTTTTTTTTTTTATTTATTTTAGCAACAACAATAAGTTTAAAAAAATTATTCAATTTATTTATTTATTAAAAAAAAAATTTTTTGAAAATTTTTCGTTTGTGTCTTGAGTAGTTTTGATTTGAGACCATAGATTTACAGAGATTTGTTAACAATTTGTTTTTGTTTTTGTTTTTGTTTTTAATATTTAATTTTAATTTTGAATTAGATGAATTGCTTTTGAAGTTAAAATTTGTTTTTTTTTCAAAATTTCTTTTTTGTGTGTTTCCGCTTTACGGCTGTGATGCCATTCGTATACGCGCTGTAGCCCTGGATTTTGTATGTATTTCTGCTGTTCTCAATGTAATGCCAAAGATATCCTCGTGATAACGACTCTCGTCCTAGAATAATAGAAAAAAGAGGACACAATTAATGAAATATATTAAACAAATATTAGTAGAAAAGTCTTTACAACAGTTAGGGAACATTCAACACACGATATAACAATTACTTGCAACGATTAGGTCCTAGATTGCCTATACTCTATTCGCATGAAAGAGAATATTCGTCAGGCTTTCCAAATTTTTGCAAATTGAGAAGCTTTTTTCTTCCTTCAAATAAGCTCCTGACATCTTGACGATGTGCAAAGATCCTCTTCACTATACATACATACAGGCCTATATACATACATATAATTACAAATCTTTAGTCAGGATTACGACCTAGCTTCTCACACCACTTATTTTGCGTGTGTTAATTTTATACATGAGTAACGGGACCTACAGTTTAAAGTCGAATGCGCAATTTTATTTACTCTCCGAGTTTTTGCCATAACTCTTCTGAGAGGCAGTCGCCGAAGAAATGTTTTTAATACTTCGTTTTGTTTGAGATTTCTGGGCTGGCATTTAAACCGTGGCCTTACGTCTAATAACCCAACACACTGCCTACTAAGCTACGGCGACTACTGAAGTAAATCTAAACTTTAACAAGCTTTATACGCAATATGATGATAATCTTTTAAGAAATTAATCCACATTCTCACTTGTTTTCGCATTTATCTTATGGAATGAAATGTTTTCTTCTTCTTCTTTTATTATTTATTTGAACGCATTAAATATTTAAAAAACATTTGTGCTCAACAAACCAAAAGAAACTTCATTTTATTGCACTCAGATGTCAGCAGTTTACAACTGCGAATAAAACAAAATAAAATAAAAAAAAATCCATAAAGAACATAAAACTTAAACACACATACATCAGCAATTTAAAAAAAAAAAAAACACCCTAAAAGTTCCAAAAACTAAACTTACCCAACAAACATTGGCGTGAAATTTTTTTACAAAAAAAAATTTTTTAAGTTTTCATAAAAATGTTGGGTGGGTTGTATATTTACTATAAAACTTTATACAACCTTACTTGATATACAAAATACAAACAGAAATAAAAAATATTTTTTTTAACTGCAATCAACCACAAAACATATGTGGTGGTGGCTGGTAGCTGGTAGCTACTGGCTGTTAGCGTGTGGCAACAACATCCATCTTTTTCTAAGTGAAACAAAAAACTGAAAAATATAAATTCACTTGATATCCTTTCGTTCTTTCCTTTTTTCTTTTTTCTCTCTTCTTTTTCTAGTTTTAATTCACGCTGTAATAAATATACACCCACAAACATCTCCATTATCCTTGTCATCATTATCATACTTATTATAGACTCTGTTACTCTCTTACCCTCATACTCATACTCTTACAGTTATAGTTACTGTTACTTTCACTATAACACACACACACACGCGAACAAAGAATTTCAAAATAGAATTTCTTTACAATTTAACATCATTATTATGATTATGATTCATAATCATGATGATTATCATTATACTTACACGTAATGTTAGTAAAAATGTCTCAACTTCCGCTTCTGTTTTTTGTTCTTTTCCGGCAATGCATTTCCTATGAAATATAACACACAGCAGTACCGAGAGAGCACCCAGAATACAACGTGCACCATCATTGTCGTCATCATCATCATTACAACAACCAACATTCCATGGCATGGCAAACATGTCAGTGGCAGCAAAAGAGTAGCAACAGCAACAGCAAAATAAACAAAAAGAAGAAATGAAGGATAAGAAAACAGTGGAGGTGAGTTTAAAAAAATTATTATAACAGAGAAGAACCTTTTAATATTTACTCAGTTATACATACTTATGCCATACAAATAGACACAGACACACACACACACACACACACAAGTTCGTTAAATATTTTAATAAACAGTGTGACTAGGATTGTGGCATACAAACTTAATATTGAATAACTTAAGGCATGCACTACAGGCTATCTGCTAATATTTTGAAAGAAAATATTTAAAAAAATTGTGTTTTATAACTATAGGGTCTTTTTTAGGGCTTCCTTATTTAAACTTTAAATAAAAGAAAGTGTGTGTGAGAGGTCTTCAAAAATTTTTTTTTGTTCGTTTGAAAGGCCTATTGATGCCGTTATGTGTGGCATATCATATCATTCAAATGGCTTCTCTGGGCGGAGTGCATCTGAAATGCCTCCAATTTTCCATAACCCTGCGCATAAATCATACTGAATTTGACCGAGTTTTGTTGGCTTTGAGAATCATTGTGGTTTGTGGTTATATTATAATATGCCAGCGATTTAAGAACCCCGCATAAGAAAAAGTTTTAAGCGGTCACATCGCACGCTCTCGGTAGTCAGTTCTCATCATCACCACGTGAGATGGCCATGCTCTCAAATTGCAGTTGTAGAATATCCTGCTGTGTGACATCTAGCGTTGTCCTGTTGAAACTGCCTGCAGGTTATCTATTTCAAGCAAAAGAAAGTCAGTAATCATTGACCTATAGTGCTCGATGTTGATAGTGATGGGCAGACCAACGTAGTTCTCCAAAAAATGTGGATCTTCGACGACACCAGCTAAAACCCCCAAAGTGACTTTTTCGAGATGCATTTGACGCTCTTGTTGATAGTGATGGGCTGGCTAATCTGGTTCTCAAAAAATATGGACCTTTGACGTTGCCAGCTTAAAATCCACATCAAAGAGTGACATTTTCGAGATGCATATGCATTGGACGCTCTTGGATGTCATGCGGTTTGGTTGATAGTAGTAACCTGTCCAACGTCGTTCTCATAGAATCAAGGACCTTTGACCCCACCAGCTTAAACAACACATTAAAGAGTGACTTCTTCGAGATGCATTTGAACGCTCTTGAATCTCAAGTGGTTTGGATTCGTCCCGAAATCAACAATTTTGTTTGCTCACGTACCCAAGCCTTTAGCAATGGGTCGCATTAATGAAAATTATTTTTCGAAGAGAACATAAAACTATTTTGATAACAAAAAAATTTTTAGCTGCACACGTTTTATAAATCCATTCCGGGTGATTTGTGAGACTGAATAAATGACAACTAATTTGACAGATGCAGCTTCAACAAAATGGCCGCTATCAAGTGTTAAAGTCCCCGTTGAAGACCGTTTTATTGTTACAGAAATTATTCTGTAGTAATTATTGTGTGTCATACTGTAACCATTCACATCTTTGTGTGCACAGAAGTGTGCATTTTGTAAATTTCATAAAACTTTACTTAACATTAACATTTTTGTCTCTTCAATTCTATTCTCTTCTATTGTATTCGCTTCAATTCTATTCAATTGCATTGTAATGTATTGTAGTGGTGGTTGATTATGAACATTATGAACTAAATTGTCATCAAGGTTGTTCTATAAATTTCATTTATTTTTTTACTTTATCTTGGAAAAAATTATTACTACAACTGGAAGACAGACAAACAAACAAACTGAAGGAGTTTGGATGTGTAGGCAAAATTTAAAAAGTTAATCAAATTTGTATATTATAATATACCCGACAAATAAAGCTCAGAATATATACTATATAGAGGAAGCCAACGATGCTTCAACACTGCTTTATTACTTTTATTGTGATAAAGAGATACCTTAGTGCAGCAACCATATGATCTATTTTACTCCCCTCAAACTTTATTGCTTATCCCTATAATATCTCAACAAAGACAATTCCCCCGTCTTAGCACATGATATGCAATCAGATGGTACTTCCTAGTATGCATAACCGCCTCACAGGTTTTAATAATGCCTTCCGATAATTCCTTCTTATTGTCACAGGGCCTACATGTTGGGCTTAAAGCATTCTAAATAAGTGTACGCCGAGTGTACTCGAAGGGAATTCTGACTCTCAGGTTATTTCTTGATAGTCTAATACATGACTCAGATATCTTCTTATTGTAATTTCCCAACAGAAGCTTAGATTGCATTAACCCACTTGTTTTGAGAAGAGTCTTTGCCTTTCCGTCCTCTCTCTCTTTGGCCTTAAAGTACTTCATTCGATCGGACCAGTAATCAAGCACTCGAGTGTATGGGGTCGTATCTCGGCAATGGCATTACTAATGTTGGCCTTCTCAATTGTCTCTGGTTTACAGGCATAACACTTTGGTTTAACTGAGCCCCACAGAAAATATTCCAATAGTGTCAAACCGACTTGGTGGCCATTTTGGCTAATTAAACAGCCATCAAACGTTTGGTGCGATAAATTGATTGTGGCATGAAATGTATGGCAAATTGTACCCCCCTCCCCCTTTATGAAACCAAACATCGATCACATCAATACCACGTAGAGCGGGTACAAAAAAGTCAGCTATCATGGTACGATAGGTGTCTCCTATCCTCCTATTGCGGTCAGTGGACCGTAATGGTTTCGTCTTCATCATTTTCAAAGAAATATGGGGCAATGATGGCTTCGCTCCACAAGCCGCATCAAACTGTCACTCGTAATGGGTGCATGCATTGACCACGTGTGGCCACAAATACGGCACAAATACGGCATTTTTGCTTATTAACGTACACACTGATTTTTTTTTTTGTTTGCGAAATCGACATCATCGTGCAGTTTCTCGTTGGCCCATTAAATCCCAGATTTGCTCAAGCGTAAATCAATACATTACGTTCAATGGAGATACATACATACATACATTATTCGCCATTACAACCCTTCAGTCAGGATTACGGCCTAGCTTCTCACAGCACTCATGTTGTGTGCCTTAATTTTAGACTTGAGTGGCGGGACCTACAGTTTAACGTCGAGTCCGAACGACAGATTTTAGAGATACTTTTTTCATGGCAGATTTATTTACTCTCACAGTTTTTGCCAGAAATCTGCTGAGAAATCTGAGAGAAAGTCGCCGAAGAAATATTTTTTTTTTCATATTTCGTTTTTGATGTGTGGCCTAAGGCTCGAACCCGGGCTTTACGTCTAATAAGCGAACACACTACCTACTAGACTACGGCGACTTCAATGAAGATAATGTAGTGTATTTTGTGACAGAATAGAATGATTCGAAATAATCGATAGTCCAATTTTAAACCGATAGATGGCCCACCATTTACAAGAGTTAGAACAGTGGCACCGTTATAGCAGCTCCGAGTAAGATATGGATCGTTATGGAAGTCGTAACGCAAGAGCAAGGAAACAAATATCGTACATATTTTGAAAGCCAGGTTACTATTAAAGGCATATGGACTGTGGTATGTTTAATAAGGTAATACAGACTAGCTGTTTTTTCTTAATGGTTTTTAAGAAAATATTAAACTAAATAAATTATAGTTTAATTATATATAATTAGGACACTTAAAATATTGACCGCGAAGACCAAACTTGTTGCGAATTAAAAAGACCGATCGATTGTAAGGATAATTATCAACTAATTTTATTTTAAAAACATTTTCTTAATTCTAGTATGTATATACTTAATTCTAACAGTTAAGAGAAGTCGAAAAGAATTCAGCAACTCCGTTTATTATTATTATTTATCTTATTCTATATGTTCATTAACCTTAAACTACTTAATATTAGGGCGGTACTAATCTATGATTTTAACAAGTTATTATTATAGACTTCAATTATTATTATTATTAATTATTAGGCATATGTTATAATATATTATGAAATAATGATTGGTTGATATTATGGCGCAACATTCCGGCCCCATTGAAGGACTGAGCTTCTTCAATCAATTGGTGGAGCCAGTTTGTGGATTGGGCGCTTGTAGACGACGTTGTGCGTTGCGACCTCCGCCACTCTGACCTTGCCGTATTTGCCACTGGTTACGGCCACGACTCTCCCGGTCAGCCAATGTTGTGGCGGGCAATTTTCCCCGTGTACGATGACGACCTGATCCAGCTTCAGGTTGGGTGTTTCGCTGGTCCATTTGGCTTTGTCTTAAAGACGCAGGATGTTGTCCCGAGACCAAGCCTACCAAAACATCTGCTTGAGTCCGCAAAGTAGTCGCCCACGCCTCCATAATTTGGGTTCGTTGATTTTCCCGTCGTCTACGGATTCGAACGGCAGCGAACGCAGACCCTCTCCGGTCAGCAGATGAGCTGGAACTTATGCTTCTCCGTCGTTGGGGTCTGGAGACAGCGATGCAATGGGCCGACTGTTGAGCACCGCCTCTGTTTCTGCGAACATCGTCTCCATTCTTTCCTGCATCAGCGATGTGTTGCTCATTGCGCGCAGAAACAGGAATTTTGCCTGCTTGACAGCTGCTGCCTACAGCCGCCGCCGTATAATTCACAGAAGCGTGAAAAGCTGAAGTCTGTTCCGAATTATTAGGACTTGTACTATATCGGTGGAGTAATGAGTTATGTGCACCATTACATATCCGACACTTAGAAGATGGACACCTTGCAACTGTGTGTCCCCTTTTCAGACAGTTAATACATGCTGGCAAGGATTTTACGAAGTCAAATCGTTTGACTATAGGCTCAGCAGTAAAAGAAGGACAATTGTTGAGTATGTGCTGCGCCGATTCACAAAATAGGCAACTATTAGCTGATTGTTCCGATTTGGTACAATTTAGTGACGTTTTATTCGTTCTAATACTAAAATGTTCATTTTTAGGTTTGTTAACCCTCGGCCTTGAACTAGAAGACTCGTCAGCAGAAATATGCTGGTAACGTCTATTCAAGGCGGCTTCGCAATCTGACCACAATGGGAGCTTTTCGAAATCAAGCTGTTCTTCCCATTTCGATTTGGTGATTGGATCCACTTTCGACATCACTAAATGTATTAAAATGGCATTCGTTATTTTCTTGTCATCACCAATTGATAACAACGAATCATAAATGGCAGAAACAGTATCGATCATGCTTCGCAAAGCAGCAGCTGAAGGCTTGGTAATTTCGGGCAAATCAAAAAGTTTTGCAATGTTATCGGAAAATATCAAGCATTCGTTATCATAAACTTTCTTCAAGCTTGCTAATGCTTTGGGATAATTCTTTTCAGAAATCTGAAAGGCCTTCACGGTACCCAAGGCCGATTCGGACAAGCATGAGATTAAATGGTTAAATTTCTCGATATCTGTTAACGTTGGATCATTGTGGACCAAGTTCTCAAATAAGCTCATGAAGTTCTTGTAATCAGAATATTTTCCACTGAATTTAGGGAGCTTCATATTTGGGAGTCTTGAGTGCTGAGCTTGTACGTTAAAAGAAGTTTCAGGCACATTCAATTGCCGATTCTTGGCCAACAGACTCATAAACAAACTCTTCGTGATCACACAGAGATCCTCAAGCTCGGCTCTATCGTCATTGTTGGGATCCAAATTATCCACGTCTGACTGGAGCTTCATTGCTTGGTCAATATACGTTTTCAAAATATCTAATCGACATTCGAGCTCCATTGGATTAAAAGAAATAGTCTTATCCACAATGGATTGTCGAATCCTGTCGATGTTCTTGATGACCTTCGCTTTCTTCGCGAGTAATTGCTCCAAGTTTTCCGCTTCGGAAGGAGAATCTTGGCGTTTAGAGCTTCTAGTAGTCATTATGATTTCGTTTATTTATATTGAAATTCCTCAAAACAAGAATTAATATTGACCAAAATAAATTATTGGTCGAATTATATTCGAATCTATTAGTATTCACTTGTTTTGGACAATAGAATTTAATCGATATGATTCGGTCACGCAATGCCCGAAAGTTCCGATTCCAAAATTTAATTGAGACAAGAATAACTTACTTGACCTCAGAAAATAGAAAATATAACCACTTTACACACACAGCCTTCGGTATAAAAATATTCAATACTACCGAGTAAAATCGTTAAATAATCGATTTCTTAAAATAAAACAAAAAACAAATTTCAATGTGAACACACTGTGTTATTAGAAATAACAATAATCGAATACAATTCGATGTTCGATATTTGTGTGATCAATTTTTTATTGAAATTTCAATTTTGTTACTAGTGTGAACGGTCACACTGTACACAGCTGTAATATGTAACTTATATACAAGCAGTATAGGAACGCGTGGAACGGAACGCTGATCGAAATAAACAACGAAAATAAATAAAAGGAAAACAAACAAAAGCAACACAAATGGTATGCTGAATGTTTTCTCACTAACAAAGAGAACAAATTGTTAGTATAAATACGTATTAATCCAACGATATTAACACTTGCGATTTTATACACTTTTAAGGGTGGGTTTTTTATAATCCTGTACAGGATAATATTTAAGTGTGTATAAAATTGTAGATAAATGTATATAAAATTATAAATTTTGTTATTTCAATAATTTAAAATGTGAAATATATTTTATTGTGTTCTGCTCTTCAAGCGATTATAAATTTTTTGATTAACTTACAAAAAATCTCTTAAATTTGATTAAATTACAAATTTAAGGAAAAAACACAAATATATTTCACACTTTTTACCTCCTGAGAGTTTGATATACTCCCCTTAGTTCCTTCTGATCGGCACAGAATACAGATGCAACGGGCATGTGGACGGAATTCCTTTTCTGGAGTCGTCCAACGATGGATTATTTGTTGTTTGTGTAGTGTATTGATCTGTTCTTGTACAGTGTAGTGTATTTTGAAATTTATGTTGCACTATTTGCACTTTTTGTATTCGTAATTTCTTGTTACACTGTATTCTTGTATTTTAGATTTTATTTTTCTGTATGTTTGTTTATATGTTCTCACAACAGTAACCAATATGTATATTGTTAGTTTTGTTTTTATATTTTGTATTATTGGTTGTTATTCTTATTTTGTTTTTATTTTATTTTTTTTTTGTTCTTTCTTTTAATTTGCACAACACTATGTGTATGTATATATTATTTTTATTTTTGGATTTTGTTATTGTCACTTGTTTTTCTGTGTATTGTTCTCTTTTGTTTTTTATTAATTTTGTTATTTTGTATTTTATTTTAATTTGTGGTAATTTTTTGAATCTTAAGTAAGTTATAAGATTTTACCACTATTTTTTTTTTTTTTTTTTTTAAATTTTAAATAATTTATAAAATTTTTATCTCACGAATTTAAATTTTAAATATCTTATAAAAATTTTCGCGAGATTGGTCTTTTTATTTATCTTCGACACGTCACTATTTATGTCCCTGCTCGGGCGCCAAAATGTTTTTTCTTAATGGTTTTTAAGAAAATATTAAACTAAATAAATTATAGTTTAATTATATATAATTAGGACACTTAAAATATTGACCGCGAAGACCAAACTTGTTGCGAATTAAAAAGACCGATCGATTGTAAGGATAATTATCAACTAATTTTATTTTAAAAACATTTTCTTAATTCTAGTATGTATATACTTAATTCTAACAGTTAAGAGAAGTCGAAAAGAATTCAGCAACTCCGTTTATTATTATTATTTATCTTATTCTATATGTTCATTAACCTTAAACTACTTAATATTAGGGCGGTACTAATCTATGATTTTAACAAGTTATTATTATAGACTTCAATTATTATTATTATTAATTATTAGGCATATGTTATAATATATTATGAAATAATGATTGGTTGATATTATGGCGCAACACTAGCTTTCGACACATAAAACCTAGAGCAGCCGCTGAATAAAATTGCACACTTCTTAATTAAAATAATCATTCAAATAATCTTTAATAATAATTAATATTTTCATTTAAAGTTTATAAATTTGAATTGTATTTCCATTAATTTTTTGTTTGTTTGTGTTTATTTATTGTAATAATTTTATAACAACATTGGTTACAATTTATTTCCGATTAAAACACTCCTCAGTGTTTATTTTATTTTCCTATGCAAAGTATGCGGTTATCAAATGAAATTTTATTATACCACGTTGCTGTTTACGATTACGATTTATTGTGAAAACGTAAAACTTTATTATTCCTTTCCATTCATATTGTTATTGTCCAGTTATTGTCCCTTACCTCACCTTGAAATTCAACCAATAATCACTACTGCTGGCTGGTGGTAAAACTAATCATAAAATATTTGCCCCCATACCTTTCACCCCTCCTCTCCACTCTTTGCTTTTCTTTTATATTGAGTGGAGGCCAAATAAAAATAGTACTCGAGAGAAATGAAATTCACAGAATAAAATATCACCATACAATACAATTTCCTTAATAAACTCGTGAAACTGGAAATTACAGTACAAGTGTGAGTGAGTGTTGGAAGTACTCAATATCTCTGGTCGATGGGAAATACAAATACAATCAATAAATAAAAATTCTCTAGCATTTCTTTATTTTCAATTTTATTTCCAATGTTTCTCTTTCTCTCTCTCTGTTTTTTTGTTTCTAATGCAACACAGTGGCAAATAGATTACAATGACCAAAGAAAAGTTACCAACGAACGATAGATAGTACCGGACGTAGAAGGACTAAAGGATGAACGCAAAACAATAAGTTATTGCAACACAATAAGAAAGATGACAACATAATACAGCATCCATTTGGCAATACAACAATATACTCGTATTTATGGCATGTAAAACATAGCATTCGATACGATATGATCCATCCGACAATAATATTAAAACACCATAAAAACTCAATAAACTAAAGGATTTCCTAATAAATGCTTAGAAATAATAGGGACTCGTTTAAATAGAAAATTGAAAGGCACAGGTATAATGTGACCAACTGACATTTGAAAGAATTTTTTATTTCCTATGGGTGCGAGGATTGCAATTTTCAAAGGAAACTGTTATCTTCTATCTGTTGTTAATAATTATTTTATAACTAATAAATCCTTTATTTATTTAAATTTAACAACCCATTTTAATTGTTACATACATACATACATAATTGGCCATTACAACCCTTCAGTCAGGATTACGGCCTAGCTTCTCAACGCCACTCATGTTGTGTGCCTTAATTTTATACATGAGTGGCGGGACCTACAGTTTAACGTCGACTCCGAACGACAGATTTTTGAGAAACTTTTTCATTGCAGGTTTATTTACTCTCAGATTTTTTGCCCGAAAACTGCTGAGAGGAAGTCGTCGAAGAAATATTTTTTTTTCATATGTGGTCTTGATGTTTGGCCTGGGGCTCGAACCCGGGCTTTACGTCTAATAAGCGAACACACTACCTGCTAGACTACGGCGACTACTAGAATCTAGCGTCTCATATTCCCAAGTGCGCGGCAATGACAGAGAGAAGATATTTTGTAGTCGCCACTCCTTTCTTGTCATCTAATGTCAGTCTCACTTCATAACAGCTCATGAGGTTGCAGCTTTATATACAACGACCCTGGGTTTAAAGCATATTTTGTTCCGGCATTACTTTAATTGAAAACACCTCGCATACCAATTTTATTTCATCGCACTTTTTCTCTGAATCTGCTGACCAGAGCAATTGAGACCATTTTTGAAATGATGGTAGGCAAGTCTAGCTTGAAATATGTATATCAGCAGCAACGTGATCGAATAGCCTAGAACAGCCTCCTTAACAATCTCCTGGACAGAACCAATAAACTGTATGATTTTGGGAAATGTTTTGCAACAAGATTGAGTAATAGGAGTGTAATGAGAACTTGACATGCACCCAGGACGCATTAATGCTCCACAAGTTCCAAGAACAAGTTCCGATGATTAATTTTCAGTCTCGCGTTGGGCTAAGACAACCTTTATTCTGAATAATTGTACCCTCAAATTCTACAGTACATTGTAAAAAGGCGGGTAACCAATCTCAGGTTATTCCTGGGTAGTTTGATGCATGACGTAGATCTTCTAACCTATGTTTCCAAACAACCGCTTCAACTCAACAGACTTGGAAACTGCTCTCCTTCTCCACATGACCTGGGACCCAGCAGAAGGCAACCTTATTTCCCTACCTACCCGATTTAACTTCTCCAGACACTTCCATGGTATGTGGGTAGATAGAGGTAGCTGCCCATCCGAGAAAAAATTTGGATGGACTCACTTAGGCTGCATTGGGCCCTTTGTTCTACCACAGTTATCCGTTATCCCCTAGTTTCAAAACCACTCGGAGCTTCTGATAAAGCGATTCAGGCTGCCACTGTCAATCCTTGACAGTTCCTCCAGATCATCCATGTAGTAAGTACCCAAGTACTTCCTTCTCCTTTGGCAGAGAGCCGGGCATGTACCCAGCAGGTGAGGAACAGTTTCCTCTACTTCCTCATCTCTGCAGCTTCTGCAGAAGTCGTTAGCAAGGTGTCCAACCATAATGCAATGGCCCGTAATGACACTTACAACTACACTGAGCGCGCCTCTTTGGAGTTTAAGTAGACTCATTATGCCGCCCCTCATCCAGCCTTGGCCAGATTTTACGAGCCGTTCTACCCGTGTCCGAGGCCGCCCACCTGTCGTTGACGAAGTCGACAATTGCATTATCAATTATGAGCTTGCAGGTCCTCATAGGGATGCCCAGATTCGAGAATTCATCGGAGAATTCGATGGTCGTGCGCCGCCTGGCAGGTTCATCAGCCCCGCAGTTACCCGGAATACTGTGCCCCGGTACCCATACTATCTTAGATTTAGTCTTGAATGATAGTGAGATGGTATTGTGACAGTGATTAACAATCAGACTGTATTGACAGGACATCTTTTGTAGTTTCTATCCAAATTGAATTGAGGACATCTCTCGATGGTATAGACTTCCGCTCAGAAGATACCCAAAATTTTTCCCATGTTCTCGAAATATTTTATTCTGGTATCCTGTACTAAGACCCTCCGTAACTCCTCTATATTTCAAAAAATAGTGTCTCTTTTAAATGAGTATGTAGCTACCAGATTATTCCACTCATTTTTGTTACTAAGTCTTGTTGCAAAGCATTTGTTAGAATCATAGAGTCTACTGGTTCTGCATAGTGGATCGTTAAGGGGGGCTGTCACCTTATGGATTTCTAAGACCACGTAATCTCGTAATAAATTTCATGTTGGACTTGTCTCCCATCAACCTAACTCAAATACTTTAAAGTTTTGTTCTTCCCTACCATGTCTGGCCAACATACGTCCAACAAAGTTTCAACGCCGCCATACGACTGGTTCTCATTGCCTCTGTTTGTGACAACACACGCTAGTCTCTGCATCTTGCCCAGTTCTATTGGAACTGTTTCCAGATCTATTTTATCTGCCTAGACACTAGCCCAATCAATCACTATTGATGTGACCATTATCGTATGCCCCATCCATTAATTTCTGGGTTGCATCTCCAGGATATCCCTGCAAACCTTCTGCATACCATTATGGCGTGTCTGGCCTTTTCTATGATGCTCTATATATTAAGCAAAAGTATCTTAATAAACTGTCTATTACAGAAGTATTTAAAACTTCAAAATTTTGGGTCACATTTTCCTCACATTTAACTTAAAGTCCTCATCCTTATAAGTAAACATTCACTGTGACCAATAGTTTACCATACTTTACTTTGGTTTTATTTGCAAAAACAAACAAAAATGATGGACAGATTGAATAATAGACAGACAGACATTAATCCATACATACATACATACATACATACATTCATTCAATCATTTATTCATTCAATCATTTATACATTCCTTCAGACATTCTTCGATTTTTTCAAACATTTATGTGATTACGCTGTGTTAATAGTCTTGACAATGACGACGAGCATAATCTTGAGATATTAGACCACCACCCCTGTTGTATAGAAAGTCTTTTATTACATTATTACACACACACACACAAACATCTTAAGAGTATACATATGTCACAATCACAAAGGCCTGATAGACTGCGCATATGTATGTGATTGCCTAATAACCTGATGAAAATGATGTTGAATTTATAAAGCATTTCTACATATGTATGTTTGTTTGTGAATAAATACATACAGAGAAAAAGATAGAGGACAGAGAGAGAACATAACTTACCTTATCGTTTGATAGACATGCTCAGCCATTGTGACATCACCGCATACGTAAATATGGCCACGTTCCTCAACAATCAAGTTGTATAGTGAATCGAATTCTTGCTCAATCAAATCCTGTACATAAGTCTGTAAGTATTTTATTATTGTCGATGTTGTTCGTCACACACACACACATATGTACGTAGGAAAACCACAGAGAGACGGACATTAAAAATTAAAGGGCAGCACAGCAGCAGTCGAAGTAGAAGTAGAAGAAAACCATATGAGTTGATGACGATGATGATGACAGTATATGTTGTCATCGTATGAAGACACAAACCAATAACCAGTCAAGCATTCCATTTATTCATCATCAATGAGTTGATAATCATTAAAGTTGATCGGAACCAATGCAATCGGAAATACAGAAAAATACAGAAGGAAATAACACAAAAGAGAGTAAAAAAGAACAACAACAAAAAAAAACAAGATGAGAATTTATTTGTTTTTCTCTTGTAAAATAAGTTTCTATGGTTGATTATTGTCTTTAGAATAGTTCAAGTAGTTTGTGTTGTAACCTTACTTATGCACACATACATACATACCTACATATGTATGTATGTATATGCATACAGTTTGTTTACACTTTATCTATACAAGTGTATGGACTCTGTACAACAGAGTAACAGGACAAATGATGTTTTATTTGTCATACAAATAATGTATCACAGTGTTAGTGTACGAGTATATGTATGTTTGTTTGTTTTTATTATTAAATTTTGCTCATTTCTCTAGTTTGTCTTATTTAGCTGTTTACATCAGTTACATTTGTATGTGGGAGTGAGAAAGAGAAAGAGAGAGCGATTGGTAGTATGAGTATGAGTGTGAATATATGTTTTAAACAGCCACTTGGTTTATATTTTTTTTTCTGTTTTATTGCTGTCAAGTGATAAAATGTGTTAGCAAATCTTTCGATGACATTTGAATGGGGAGAGAGAGAGCGAGAGCGAGAGAGAGAGTTAAAGCTTTGCAATGTTATTGAAATATTAATACACGAGTATTTCAAATAAAATATCCCTTCAATATCTGTATATATCTGTATCTGTATCTGTTACTGTCTCTATTTATTTATGTTTTTATCTTTAATACACACAATATTTTCTCTTTCAATGTCCGTCCACACATGATTATTTATTTTAAATTGATTTTTACTACCGAGGATTTACAATCCAAGGGATTCTATTAAGCAATGTGAGCAGTTTTGCAGGCAACCACTTGCTTATAGAGTTAAAATTTTCCTTTTCATACCTTTGGTATATTCGGCTCCCTTGATAAGGCCAAAAACACGCGATCCAAAATTTTCTCATTCACCAGACGTTCCTTTTCGCCTGCATACAAGTCCACATTACGATTACGACAGCCAAAGAAAAGCCAAACCTTGGGTAATTGACAATCCGTATGCATTTCACGCATCATTTCGAATTCCTGCCAAAACGAACGGAACGGAGCAATACCCGTACCCGGTCCAATCAACACTATAGGCCTTGACGAGTCCTTTGGCAAATGGAAACTGGGAGCACTGCGCACAAATATAAACACGTCATCGAGAGCCTGAAGAGAAGCCAAATAATTCGAACACACGCCGAAACGTTCATCACCCACACCATCCTCACAGCGATAGCGTACAATGGCCACCGTTAAATGGATCTCATTGTTGACTTTGCGCGGTGAAGACGATATCGAATAGAATCTCGACTGAAGCGGCATTAAATTGGCTAAAACTAAAGAAGCCGGCGGCTTACACGAGGGAAACTCTTCCAATACCTCCAGCAAATGAGGCAAACGCCAATGACGCCAATCCTCATAGGCCGAGGAATCGTTAACCAGCAACTGTAAGCGTTCAGTGTCCGCATTGTCCTCACAAAAGCTGGCAAATAAGGTTAGCATTTGCCGCGAAGGTGGCGTTGTGATATCGAAAAATCTTGTTAAAAGAGTTCGTAAACTTTCTGCCGGTATTTTGTCATGGGATTCCCAGCATTTGAAAATACCATTCGATGTCTGTTTCTCCTTTAACAATTGCAATTGCACTACCTCATCGGGGTCCTCAAAGCCACACAAACGCTTCAAAACGCCATCCACAATATCAGGTCTATTGGCGGGGAATATGCCCACATGATCACCGGGTTCATAGTCAATGCCAGGGGCATTTATTTCCAGGAGTATTGTGGTCTTTTCATCACTGGCCTTGCTAGTGAGATTCAAAGGATGCGTTTTAATTTGACAACAGGTAACCTTTTTATTGTGATACTTCGATAGCAGCTGTTCCAAAGAACCCTTGCCTTTGGCAGGCACCAGTCTAACGGTGTTGACGGTCAACGAATCATTTTGCAAGGCCATAGAAGCATCCGAAAGGCTTTCATCGGGATCCAAACAAAATGTTTCACAGGCCACTTTAAACACTTCGGGAGCCCATTTGCGAAACGTTTGCTCTTGGCCACACATCTCATCACCATAGGCTACCTTTAGCAAACGCTCTCCGCCCAATTCGCCCAGAATGTTATCGATATACTGGCCAAAAGCACAAAAGTTCGGATAGGCCGAAGAGCCCAAGGCGAAAACAGCAAATCTGAAAGGAAATTTAAATTAAATCTGAGAAATTGTTCCAACGCATCTGTCATGGCTTTTACTCACCTTACATTCGACAATGGGCCGAAATTCTCTTCGGTAAATGTGTCTGAGGTTGAGCCTCTCAATGAGTCCCATCTATCGATTTTCTTCACCTTTTGCAGTGGCAATTTAATGAAATCTTGCCTTGAGCTGGCTTTCATAAATGACTTCGATGATGTTACCGGCATGCTGGCAGCAACAATATGAATCAGAAAGAGAACAAAACAGAGAGAAACAGGAAATGAAAATAAAACGATACCGGAAATAATAATAAAAAAATATTTTTTTAATTCTGTAAACACACACAGAGACATACAGGATATACCAATATTGTGAAAAAGATTTCTAGTAAAGTAAAGCGAAGCAAAGGAAACAGTTGCAGCAAATCAAGGACACGCCCGATGTAAACAGTAAAGTTTCTTCAGAAATCTTTAAAAGAATCACGATTTACGACAAATCAAATTCAGTTTTATTTTATAGCCATGACTGTATCTTAAAATATTTTTTTTCTCTGTTGCCTTCTTAGTTTATTTGTTTGTTGATGTAATAGAGAGCAGACAGACAAGCAGACAGACAGACAGACAGAGTTGACAGTATGTTTTATTTGCCACAAATACTGTGTGACACATATTGGACACATGCATTACAAAAGGATTATGAAAAGGATATGCAAGCATGTGTGTATGTGGGTGCTTGCGAGTATTTTTAATGCTTGTGAGTGACGTTGGATGAACGTTAAACTAGAGAAGCAGAGAAAAATGAATGAGCAGATGAAGGATTGTTGTTTCCTTGTGGTGGTTTTTTAAATATCTTTTCAAAATTCTGCTGCAAAAATTTATGGAAAAGGTTTCTTAAGGAAATAGGGCCTTTGTTGCAAACAAGTAACAGATCTAAACTGGGATATCAACCAAAGAAATATACACAGGCTGTGCGTTTTTGTAATCAAATCAGCTCTGTTCTACGACGCCACATTTAACGGTTTACCTTACCCATGGGTAATGTAACCTACTGTTTAATGTCGACTCCAAATGGCAGAAGACTGCAGACGACAGGAAGTTGCCAACAGATGTATTGGTTGAGTTTTGGATCACCAACTAGTGTCTGACAACTACGATCGTATTTGCTAGCAGTAAAGCCATTAGATATCTGCAGAGATTGTCCACCGGCTGTCTCTGTAGAAAATAGCGATACAGTCAATGATTTTGTTTACATGTGTTCCTAGACAGGGGTAACATTAAAGCTGATATATATGCAGATGCCTGCACAACAGAAAATTCGAAATCATGTGGGATTTTACTGCAGAGGAGCATCTTTACCTAAGGATACATTTTTTTATTTTTTTTTTTCTGAGCTGGGATTTGAGCCAGGGTCCAGAATCCAACACACTTGACTACGGCGTCATCTTATAATTCACGATTTTCTTAAATAAAGAATGCAATATACGTATCTGCACAAACTCCTGGGTCGTTTTTCTATACAATTTCTACCTTCTCTGGCCGTAAAGTTGGGTGGAGATGATGGGTAGACAAATAGTCTTGTGTTTCCTATGAAAGCGGCATTAAAACCACTTCAAATTTCCTTAAGACAATATAAGCAACGAAAATCAATCACAGTATGGCAGCACAGGAATTCTATAGAGTCTTAGCACTATTATGAGTCAAATGGAAGACGAAAGATGGTAACCCTATCATTCTAGAAACTTTTATTATATGCCAATCAAACAATTTAACTCAAAAGGAATCAAAGAAATACTAATGAAATGATGGAGATGCTTGTTGAAAGCTTTATAAGCCTCAAAGGAATGCAAAGGTTTATACAAATTGTACTAAGACAGGTTCTATGTAAACTTTTGGGAAACATTTTATGTTTTAAAGTGTACTCGTTTGATTTAGCTGTTACCATTAAATTGGTCTACTTTTTCTTCTTCTTTTTTTTTTTTTTTTTTTTGTTGATAAAGTGTGTCTAGGTCAAATTGCCATACACTAGAGCAGGAAAAGCATTTCTCTTCTTCCTTTCCTTTGTGTATGTCATGCAACAAAAATTTTTAAATAAAAGCACCTAAAAATAGGCAATTGTTTTCGTCCCTCCTTTTTTTTTTGCTTTCTCTCACATGAAAACACCTTTTAAGCACACTTGCATTGTGATTTGCTTGCAGACAAGAACTCTGGTGCGCATAGCTGTGTGTGTGTGTGTAGCGTATGATAATAATGATGTTGATGTTGCATCATTATCACAAAGTGTTGCACATTTTTGTTTTTCGGCATTGTATTGTTGCACAATCTATTGTTGTGTTGTGTATGAGTGTATCATGCATGTATCCTGGCTATTATGAATTTAACACTGAAATGGTGATAGAATATTAGCACACTAACACAGTATATGTATGTTGGTTCCACTCTGCTGTTCTGTTCTCTGTTTCTGTTCGTTTTTTTATGCTAAAGAGCCTTCAGTAGTAGTAGGTTAAATTGTGTTGTCGTGTACATTGTTGTTGTTGTT
Source organism: Sarcophaga rosellei (assembly GCA_930367235.1). Taxonomy (NCBI): domain Eukaryota; kingdom Metazoa; phylum Arthropoda; class Insecta; order Diptera; family Sarcophagidae; genus Sarcophaga; species Sarcophaga rosellei. Next base: position 36,975,847 of record OV884019.1, read on the forward strand.
GTTGTTGTTACTGTTTTATTGCCATTAAACGATGCCAAAGACAAAAGCAATTCTAGTCGAGCTACTGAGTAGCCGAGTATTTCTTCTAATAACGACGCTGTCACTCAACATACATATTTACAAGTGTTTCTGTGTATATGTCTGTTTACATTTAAAGGTTATGCGTATGTAATTGTGTATGATATAAACATACCCACACATATGTACATGTACACAAGGAATTCTCTGTATAGAGAGAACACTTTTAAAAATTTTAATTATTTTTACGCTTCAGCTAAATGAGTTTGATTGTTTTCTACTTCACTACAATTTTGTTGTTGTTTGGATGTTGCAATTACCGTTAGTAAGCGAAGAGAGTGAGAGAGAAATATAAGAGGAAAAAGTACGCAGGAGTCTAAGAGTGTTTATTTCTATTTATGTGAGAGTAATAGTAGTTGTGTGTGTGTGTGTGTGTTCAACTATTTTAACCACAATTATCTGCAATTCTACTTAAATTCCCATCTAAGCACGCACACACACGAATAATACTTATTCGTACACTGACACTTACAAATGTAATCATGCTCTTTATATGTATGTTTTGTGTTTGTTTGTTTGTCTGTTTGTTTTTAAAAAAAAGTATACACAGGCAGAAAAAAGTTTCTTTCCTAAGCTGCTTTTAATTACACTCTTCAGTGGTTTAAAGCAAAAGGTATAGACAGGCAAAGGATTTTATTTTCGAAACTATTTTTGCTTGAGATTCGGAGAACATCATGGAGAAGAATGACGACAAACTATTTAAAGCGGAAACATTAAAAAAAAAGCTTACAAACCACCACAATTATACACCCACTTCTGGCAAGAATGATGCTGCCACAAGCCACAAAAAATTAATGTTTAAAGTTTTTGGTTAAATAACGTACGTGTGTGTGTTTATATTTTGGTAAGTTAATGATTGTGGTTTAGGCGTAGGCGTTTGCCAGATGATAGAAACAATTTCCACTATTGCTCACACATAAAAAAGATAAAAAGGATACAGGAAAAAGGCAGTATGGGACCTTGTACTACCAAGGAGAACTTAGCTAATATCAGATCACAGTCAAAGCACAACATTTGCAAATCGTTAGCACAGAATAGCACGCAATCACTTAGGTTTCCAAAGTCTGTGCAACAAGGGTGCTCAATACACTGCCTCAAGAACTCGATATTAAAAATCACTGGGAGTAATGCACTGAAATAATAACATCTAGGCCAACAAAAGCAGCTCAATCTTCAGGAATGATGTAATAATGAATATGAAGTCAAATAGGAAGAATAAGAAAAAGGCTTCAATGTTATATAGCCAAACAAAACTTTCCAAGTGAAGATACGAACCACAAAATGGGATTAGCAAGTGTGTGAGCTGAATTGTCTTGATATGGCATTGTGCTCATTACTTGGGTACCTCATCACCATCACACAGCTCTGCATGTACGACATATAGAGAGGACATCGAAACAATGGAATACTTTCTAATGATATTACTCAACTCTTGAGGCATGAGGTGTGAAAATATTATGGACGGAGGGACTCTATAAAAATACGCTTAACTTATGTACTCCAGTATACTTGACTCATACAAGACAGAATTTCAAGAAGGGCCGTGTATGCCATAATGATTTGTAGAAGGCCAACTGGAAAAGCTTGAATATCAATTGATCACACCCCTTGTGACCATTGCTTCGGTAGGCAGAACGAATTTGAAAATAGATCAGATGGAGTTGGAGAACAAACAGAGACTGCAATATGGATAAATAAGAACCTGTGCTACAGCGAAGCAGCAAACAACAGGACTTTAAACCCAAGAAAGCTTTATGGTAGGTGAATATGGTACTAAGGACCGTAGCCGGATATTAAGAGACAAGGCGATTGGTGAAACCAACTGGCGAAGGCGCTCAAGAAGCAGAGACACCTGAAAGGATGTGTTGAAGCAGGCCAAAATCCGTTAATCAGGTTGTTTGCCAGCTCTTCCCTTAATTGTCTTTTGGACAGAACCAGAGTAAAATAAAATTTTACTAATTTACGAAATATACACTTCGTAACAGGATTGAGTAACAAGAATGAATGGAAATATTTACAGGACTACATGCTCTTTTAAGAGAAATAATTTTCTGTGATGGGTCCGGAACAGATAGTGTAACAGAAACGCGAAGTTCCGATCCGGATTAAGATTGATTTCAAATTGGTATGAGATAGACCGCGCAAGATGAATCAACTAGAAAGGGAAAAGAGAATCACCTTCGGCCAGATTAAATACTATGAGGAGGAGAGCCTCCAAGGGCCATCGAATGGAAAGAGGAGTTTGAAAAGATATATTTGACCAAAAGAATGATGAAAAAGGCGGAGACTCTTCTCTAGGCACTATGACCTTTTGTGGGTAATTGCATTGAAAAGAGATAGCAGTCATGTATCAGACTATCTAGAAGTAGCCTGAGAACATTAACCATGCTTTGATCCGCGGGCTATGCATATGTATTAATCATGATTCAACTAGCAGCCAGCACTCCTGTAAGCGTATAGTATTACGCGGCTTTTGATTGATAATTATTTTAAAATTTAACATCTGAAGTCCTAGAATTATTTCATCAAGAAACAATTATATTCCACATACATATATTCCTTAAATTTGTAACGACACGTTTCCGCTCGGGTGCTGGGGTAGGTCAGCGGCGTCCAGTGGTTACATAAAAAAAACACTTAGTTTAAGTTTACAGCTATTTATTTACAATACTGCAATAGCTTACACACTAAACTAAGTAAAACTAAATACAAACAAAAATAATTAAATTGGATATGAATTAAAATATCCTAGGCCGGCCTAACGACGGTTCGTCACGTCACAGTACCGAAGGCGTCAAGGGGGGGGTTGAGTCAGAACGACAGTCAAACGGCATGCGCCCAGGATGACTGCGGTCCTACTGGTCCTTGTTGTTGCCCCGGTTCGTCAAGTGACAGTGCCGAGGACGTCAAGGGGGTTTGGAGTCAGAAGAACAGTCAAACGGCATACGCTCTGGATGACTGTAGTTTCTACTCGTCCTTTCGGTTACCCCGGCACAGTCAGTCAAGTCAATCAAAGGAGGATGTCAGAGCAACAATCAAACGGCATACGCACAGGATGATTGCGGCTCCAAGATCTCCCTTTGTTCGTCTGGTCAGTCAAATTCTCCGGAGGAGGTTGTCAGAACATAATCAAACGGCATACGCACAGGATGATTCTGGTTCTGAGGCCTCCGGAGTCCGTCCAGTCACAGTTGCCAATGTTTTGCCGGTTGTAAATAAATCACAAGTGGGGACGACCACACCACTTGGGATTTATCATATTTCCAGCACAGCCGATGTCTAGATCAACCTGCCTTACCAGCAACTCACCACCAACTGCCCCGACTTCTGAATTCACGCTCGCTTTTATACACAAAAGTAACGAGTAACGGATCAAACATGATCGAACATCAAACATGTTGTGTCCTACTCTACAACTTACAAATGTGAGAGCATCAATTGAATTCAGCAGAGAGGTCTTGTAGGTCAAATGTGAGTTGTACGACAACCGTTATAAAGAATAACAATATTTCTAAAAATAGATTATAAGTGCTTAGCAAAATTACTTTAAATATTTTAGGCACAGTGGGGCCTGTTATAAAAAATAATTACAATAATGGTATTTACAATAATTCATACAGCCAACATATAAAAGAAAATAAACAATACATTAAATCCTAAATATTATCCAGTGATATGGTGTGGACAAAAACAAGGTCTCCGACTTTTGTCGTCACAAATTGTAGAAGAATTTAATATTGATTTCTGCAAATAAACTAATTACTCTATAAGCATAATTGTAACTTCATTAGATTTCAATGATACTGTGGCATTGATTTCATTCAATCGTAATAAATCGAAACAAGTTTACTTCTTCATAAAACAGACTCACGATAACGACGTTATATAACAAGTTTTCTTGAATTTCTTCTCTTTTTTTCTTTCACCAAAAAAAAAATAGAAATCATGGCGCTGCCTTAAAACAAATCTTTGTTTTACAATGTTTTATAACTTTTTAATGTGTTTCTGTTTTTCGAATTTGCAGGCCTATAATTAGATTAATGACTGGCGAAAATCTTTACAAGAAAAACCAACATTTGGTTTTCTTTCTTTTTCTTCTTGTTCTTGAGATTTTTCCGTTTTGAAATGGCACGTTTAATCATAAAACAAAAAAATCTAAAGCCTATTTGCAGGCGTTAAAGTATCAAAAGAAATGTTGCCTATTTAAAGGCGTTAACACGCACAAAATCGATAAAAACAAGACAAAAGAGAATAATATGAAGAAGAAGAAGAAGAAAAAAAGAAAGTTTTTCTTTCTTGTTAAATTTTCCTGTAATTTTTATTGGTTTTCAATTTTCTTCATCATTAAACATGCGGACCTTTTTAAATGGATGAACGATTTTACTTTGGGGGGTGATGACATATGCCAGATTCATTTTCTTTATTATGTGTGTGGCGTGATAAGGCCAAAATAAAAATTTAAGAAATCTGTTTATTAAGCTTTAGATATTGAGAAGCTTTATGTGGAAATACAGGACCAGCCAGAACGAATTTAAAAACATCTCAGATGAAGATGGATAAGACACAGGGGCGTTAACTTGTTCAGGATAGCAATCTCTTCAAGCCGGATATGAATAGTGTCTAACAACTAGGATTTCCAAACAGTTGACAGGTGATAACGCCCACTTAGAAGTTGCATCTATGAACTTAGTTGTCAATTATTCAGTCTTGCTTACTTAATTCCTCATTACAATCCTTTAGTAAGGTTAAGAACCTATCTTCTCACACCATCATTATTGTGTATAGTAATATTATACATGAGTGGGGGACTCGTCTGAGTTGGGATTTGACGGGCTCGCGTGTAATAAGTCAACAAACTACTGTAGTCGGAGTCGCTGTAGTCTAGTAGGTAGTGTGTTGGCTTATTAGACGTAAGGCCCGAGTTCGAAGCCCAGGTCAGACATCAAAACAAAATATGAAAAAAAATTATTTCTTAGGCAACTTCCTCTCAGCAGATTTCTCAAAAAATCTGTCGTTCGGAGTTGACTTTAAACTGTAGGTTCCGCCACTCACGTATAAAATTAACGCACACAACATACATAAGTGGTGTGAGAAGCTAGGCCGTAATCCTGACTGAAGGGTTGTAATGGCCAATTATGTATGTATGTATGTGTGTATGTATTACCTACTAGACGAATGGCGACTTCAAGCTGCATATTCCTGAGGAGAATTATTATTCTATACGTACCTTAGTAAGAAAACTTAATTTCCTTCCTACTTTACCTTCTATTTTAAAATTGGAAATTCTTTTTTCTGTTTCAATTAAAAGAAATTCAGTAATTGCCTATGATGTGCATGATTTTCTGTTCATAACGATTGTCATTCTTATTTGTAATGATCGTAATTGAATAAAACGTTTACTTTTCTTCACCTTTTTTCTTCTTCTCATTTTTCCTCACCTTTTAAAGGCTTACTCTTCCAAAACTTACCTGGACATTTTGGCTTTATAATCAATTGCCAATTGCAATTTGAAAAAGTTTTTTGGAAACCTTTTTTTGTAGACACAAAAACTATACCAACCAACGAATTGTTGCACGATAAAGTTATGCCAGCCTTAGCTGTGGCTACACTTGTTTTCTTTTCTTCCTGTTAAAATACTTTCATAAAAGGAAGTATTCAATTTACAAAGTGTATGTATGGATGGGTGAGTGTAATTTTAACATTTTGAAAACTTTCAATTGGCCAATATTCGTTGCGCACTCTTGCGGGCTACATGCATATCATGCAGACTACATACAATATTTAAAATTCCGTTCAACAAAAAACTAACAAAAGAAAAGCAATTGAAAGTTGTCCAAGAATATTTTAAAAAGTAATTGCAATGAGGCAAATATTTGCTTTTTGTCCATATTTCATTTTGTTCGAGTTGCTTAAGCTTGGATTTGAACCATGGGTTCGCATCTAAGTATCTAACACACTACATACAACACCATGACCCCTATGCTCCTGACAAAAATTTCAAGAATTGTCAAAACGGCCTCCAGTTGTTCAGAGTAGCTTTATTAAATTCATTTCCAATTTAAAAATTTTTCTTAAAATTTATTCACCACAAAAGATTTTATTGCCTTACTGCTGTCCCTCTTATTTCGTTTGTGATTGTGCCTATCAATTCAAGTATCTTCTACTACTACATACTTGTATAATTCTGTGTATTATTAATCAAATTCGAATTGAAAATCATTTCTTTACATAACAAATGATTGATTTCGAATACAAAACGTTCTGCCCTCTAACTGAGACTGGCATAATTAATATTGAAGACACAAACAGTCATACAAACCAATGACCTTTACTGGGCAAACACTAAATATTCTCGTATATGTATGTGTAGAGGTTACCAAGGGTAACTTAATGAGAGAGATTTATTAATAAATTCGTTGAATTTAAATGAAATTTATAAACAGATTGACTAAGAAGGCATTGTTAATTAAGTTTTCTTTAATTTTTTTTTAGTAAAAATTATTAAAGGATTAAAGGGTTTGCCTATAAGCCTTTGCAATTCCGGTTTCATTATTTTAAAAATACAAGTTTTTTAATATTCCTCCATTTAAACCAGCCAGCAGCTTTGCCGCCTAGAAACGATAATCTCAACTTAAGAAATCGTAAAATTAATGAATCAATTTCCTCAACACTTTCACCAATACAAAGTGGAATACATTTTGAACAGGATGTTGTTTCTGGTTAACGATAGTTGGTAACCCTATCATTTTAGAACTTATACCTGCTAAATTGCAACAAAAAACTGTCAATCAAATTGCTAAGAAATAATAGAATATGGAAGAGATGCCATAGTCTGGTAGGTACTGTGTTGGATTATTAGTCGTAAGGCCACGGTTCAAACCCCAGGTCTGACATCTTCAACAAAACGAAAATATGAAAAAATATTTATTCGGCAACTGCCTCTCAGCAGATTTCTGACAAAAACTCTGAGGGTTAATAAAAATTGCCATGAAAAGTTCCTCAAAAATCTGTCATTCGGAGTCAACATTAAACTGTAAGTCCCGCCGCTCAAGTATAAAATTAAGGCACACAACATGAGTGGTGTGAGAGGCTAGGCCGTAATCCTGACTGAAGGATTGTAATGATCAATTATAAATTTATGGAAGAGATGCTAGAAGATAGCCCCAAGTCTCTCAAAGGACAACGAAGAGGTTTTTAAGTGCGCCACCTTATAGCTCTTTGATGATGAGGTCTTTATAAACTCGGCCTGTCGCATCTACATCCGCACAAAGTCCAACTCACAATGGAATAAAAGTCGGCTGACTATTCACAAATCTATAGATATGCAAATTGAGTGCTAGAATACAGTGACTGGCACTCAGCAATCTTCTGGTAACTAATCTGAGAGTAATATAAAATTGACATGATAAAGATTCTCAAATCTGTCCTGCATAGTCTACGACAAACTATAGATCTTATCACTCATTTACTCATGGAGACTTATCCCGGATATTGAGCTGTGGATTGGACGGAAAACCGGAAAGGTGAACTACTACACTACACAGATGCTATCGGGGCATGGGTATTTTAGAAAGTACCTGCATAGAATGGACAAGAGCGCCTCCCCTTATTGCGTTTACGAAGAAGAGGAAGTAATTGATGATGCAGAGCACACTATATTCGAGTGTGCACGCTGGCAGAGATACCGCTCTGAGCTGACATCAATAGTTGGAATAATCACGGCCGCTAACATTGTCGGGGTTATGATTGCGAGTGGAGAAAATTGGACTTCAGTGGCGAATTACGTGGAGCGTATCCTAAGACTGAAGAAGAGAGATCTCGAGGCTGCGGAACATGCAGGCACGCCGGCATTGATGATACCTGCACACGTGTCAAACGGAATCCGACACCGGGACCTGGACGAAAGGAATAGTGGAGACACGTAAATGTCTCCTCAACTTTCGACACGCAATCCGGACGCGGATGTGAACACGCAGGGGCCAAATGGCCAAAAGGACTCCACTCCGAAGTAATACCACCGTAGTTCCGGAGTGGGCACAACGAGTCCACGAGACGAGGGGGGAATTTAGTGGGTGAGGGCCCCTCACACGGAGGATGTGACGACTTCCTCTATGGTGCGGTCAGGTACATTCACCCCTCCTCGGCGTAAAAAAAAAAAAAATCACTCATGGATAAAATTAACATGCACCTCATGGTTAGGTCGTGTGAGAAACAAGGTTGTAATCCTGACTAAAGGATTGTAACGACCAATTAAGGAAGTTAAATAACAATTTCCCTATTTAACTTCATTGCTGGGTGCCCTGGCAGTCCAATGGGTAGTTTGCTAGACTATTGGCGTAAGGGCCGTGGGTTCAATTCCCACTATAGACTCAGGTCTGTTACAGTACACCGAGCGTATAATCTTGTTTAAGCCACATTCGCCTTTTTAAATAATTTAAAAAAAAAAAATTTTCTCGGCCAAATGCTTTCGATTTTGTTTTGTTTTTGTACTCATGAAATGAGTTTCAGATTTCCACCGGATAGTTAATGGGCTTGCCTATTTGCTTGTTTGTTTTGGCTGGTTTTGTAAATATTTAAAGAGAAATAATTAATTCTATTGTCTGTGTGTGGCATGCAACAGCCTAATAACTGAAAATTTCTTTATTGTTTGCAGCATATTAATATTGTTGGTTTTATTATTATCATTATATATATTTGTTGTTGTTGCTTTTGCTATTAAATATTCTTGGAAAAGGAAAAGTTATGCCGTTAACAATATCCGTTAACAACGTTCAAATAAAAAAAATTCGTTTGTTTTCCTTTGAAGCCAAATTATTACAAATTTTTTTTTGTAATTATTATTGTTGTTGTTATTGTTGTTATATCAATATAATGTCAGGGAATTTCCGTATGACATGTTTGCCGGTAATAAAAATAATCATGTCATTTAGGCAGCAATAAATGGGGTTCTTTTAGGGGGTCATGGAACTCCCATTAAATTGTAGGGAAGGCATGTACATACACAAAGTCAAGCATATGTTTGATAAACGAAAGCCATTTTTAAGCACACAATATTTATTAAAGAGGCCTGTATATCCGCACAGCAGTTGTAATTGTATTTTGTAAATATTAAGGGAAAAACCCCTTAACATATGCTAAGGTTCATGGGTAAACATATGCTCTGCATTCTACAACAAGGCTATAAAAACAAGGCGACATAAAAAGAAAATAAAAACAAGAACACTTTAATTTATTTATTTCATTTTTTCTCAACAGTCTCAAAATATTGAAAGATTAATTCATAATTCAATTTCCATAGCAATTTAAAGAAAATGCCTTAAAATATGCAACATTTTCTTTTAAATTTGTATGCCCTAAAGTAGGGTAAGTTAGTAAGTTGGCAAAAGCTTATTTGAAGTATAAACTAAGTTTAAAACTACTTAAAATACAATCTTTTATTTATTCTTTTATTATTCAAACTCGTAGGCTTTAAAGACCAAAGTGTGTCAGTCATGTTATAAAGCTTTAAGGTATGTTAAAGTCAATCAGCCTTTACAAATGATTAAAGCATATAAAGAGGCGAGATGGCATATTGATTAAAATTACTCATGATAAATCTAATAAATGCAGGTTTAGCTATAGCAAAACACTTAGATTTGCCATCAAGGTTGTTTCGAATTTAAGAAAAAAATCTCTCAGACCCTGCAGAGAAAATAATATCAAACAAGTCTACCTTTTGGACAAAGAGTAAAATTCAATAAGCAAAGTTCTTCACTACTAGTATACCCCAATGAGTTGTTTCTAAACATCGAAATATGGCAACCCTATTCTTCTAGAATCTACTACAGTAAGGGAATCAGTTTCTGAGCTTAAAGGGCTTGATTAATGAAACTGAAACGAAGCATAGAAAAATAGAAACCGTAGAAGTACGTCTCAAGATCTAAAAATCTGTAAAAAATTTAATATAATTTCAAGTCTGCATATCGGATATTTTGTTCGCCTACAAACTGGCTAAGGAATTGGTTTTTATATCCCAGAAATATTCGCATGGTTGCAAATACTTAGGCAACTTCGAGATCTTGGTTTCGGTCTGCATTACATTTGTTCCTCGAATTTTTTCTAATTTTATTCACGTGCTTAAAGTAATATTAAAGCTAATAAGCTAGTATTTGTGAGGTTCGAGCTACAGTTCTGTCGAGACGAATCAAGATCAAATACCAGAGATGCGAATATAAGATTGCTTTCCCTATTTGTAAGTTACATCCACCAGATCAAGCTGACAATAACTTATGGCGATTCGCATATGTGGTGGTAATGTACTGCATAAAGGAACTGAAAACTGCCCAATTATTATTGATTCCGTGGACAATCCTAAAATGAAGAAGCTTAAGAAACAAGAAAATAAAGAAGCACCAAGACTTGATGGCAATTACAGTAAGGTTCTGAAGGTTGTGCTCGAATCAAGATCGAACGTGTTGACCAAACCAACGGACAAAAAAAGAAAAATTCTAAAGAGTGCCCTACAGGTCAATTTGTCTCCCAGATGTTAAAGAGCATTATTTACCTGACAGTTGAGAATCTGCGAGAATGTCGAGAACATTCTAAGCTTACAACCAATACAACGTCTGCAAAGAAAGGTCAATTATATTTAAACACGGCCATTATGTTGATTATACTCTGATGGAACCACTTACTTACTTAATTGGTCCCTACAACCCTTTAGTCAGGTTCACAACCTAGCTTCTCATATCACTAATGTTGTGTGTAGTAATTTTTAACGCCGATTCTGAACAACAGAGAACCAAGGAAGTGAAATCTAGCAAAGAACAACACCGAATCTATTCTCATACTCTGGTTTGGTGCCTTTTGGCACCGAACCTAACACTCTATTGCATTAAGGCAAGAATTTAAAAATCTCCCCTTGAGATATTTAATAAGGCTTTTAACATTTTGAAGATAAAATCCTTTTGACAAACACATCATCATTTAGTACAAGATTACACACTCAAGACTAACAACCTGATGTTTTTAAATAATGGCCATGAACGAGGAGTAACAGAATAAACCATTAAACCGTTATCATGTACCTGAGAAATTTAAATCAACGAAAACAGCAACATCAACAAGAATGACAACGACAACAACAACAGCAAAATAACAAGAAAACATCATTTAACACTTACCTAGCATCCTGACCAATTTCAGATGATTCCTGTACCCTCATTGAGTACAAATCCTGTGAGAATAACTACAAAAAAAAAATAAAAAGAAGAAATTTCAAAGACTTAAATTCAAGTATTAAACAGAACTAAAGACAAAAATAAAGTCTCAATAATAAATCATTTTAGCCATGTTTGCAAGAGAATGAATGAAGTCAAGTGTTTACCTCTCCGTTTTCTGGTGGGTCGCCATTGCCAAATGTTGAGGCCACAACTATTAATAGAGCCTCATGCTCAATTGATGAAATATCGTAATCAGACATGCAATAAATCTGTAATGAAATTAGAAAAGAGAGAAAGAGAAAAAGAGAGAGAGTGAGAGAAAGGAAATTTTAATTTCAAATTTAAAATTCATTTCTTTCTTTCAAGATTTTCCAACTGTCTGACTTAATACCACAAAATTAAATGTCTGGCTGAAAGCAAAAACAGAAACAGTAAATAGACAGGCAAAGAGACAGACACTTGCAGAATATTTAAAAAAAAACTTGTTGTGTTTGGAAAATATTCACAAAAACCATGAGAAGAAATTAAATACAAAAATAAAGTTGATAATTTTGAGACGACCTGAAATAAGTTTAAAGTCTCATATCATATCATAGGCAAAGAAGCTGTGAAGTCATTACAAAATTTTTGACATCTTGGCCCCTAAAATTAGGCGAAAGTTGTCCTCAACGTAAGCCATTTTACTTACTCTAGTTACTTAAATTACTATTATAACCCTTTAGTCAGGATAACAACCTATCTTCTCACACCACTTATGTTGTATGTGTTAATTTTATACATGAGTGGTGGAACCTACAGTTTACCTTCGACTCCGAAAGACAAATTTAAGAAATTTTTCATGTTAATTTTATTTTTTAACAGAATACTACTTAGAGTAAGTCACTGAAAGAAATATTTTTTTATATTTTGTTTTGCTAGACATCTCTAAGCTGAGGTTTGAATCATGGGCTTGCGTCTATTAACCCAACACACTACTTACTACACTACGGCGGCTTCAAGGGCTTTACAATTGGCACAAATAGGACCCAAGTTGGATATGCTGCTTTACTTATTAATTTTTCTATGACTCTCAAGTACCCTGTTCTCAATGACATAGAAATCAACTTCTCTGTTCTATTTACCATGTATTGGTAGGATGTATTAAGCCTAACCAGAAGTCAGCAATCATAATGAAAGGAAATATTCTTTAGCAATCCTTGAGCCCTTACTTTGGAGAGTTAAGTCTATGATACAATATTCAGGCAGAAACATAGGAGATGCGCAAATCTTTCAAGAAAATGCCAAATTTATTGAAAAACCTTGGAACACTTTCCTGTGGAAACAGCAATAATGCGATTGACCCTCGTCTTACTATATCCGTGCAGCAGTATACCCTCATGCTGTCAACGAAATTGAGCACAGCACTCGTAGTTTAACTAAGCGAATCGGAACATTTATCACCTGTAACGTATCACAGATTGTGAGTTCTGTGCTAGCTTGGGTCAGTTCATCACCAATGCAGTATAATGATATTCTTTTGTCCTTTGAATGTTTCAAAATATTCCGGAGAAACGCCCAGAATTCATGGACGAGGTCAGCTGATGTTTTTCGTAAGAGATTGATTGCAGTGTGTGTTCGAATAAATAAATCTTTCAGAGAAAATTCGATCATCCAACAAACTTTGTGCCGGTTTTAATATGGCCATGACCTTCGCCTGAAAAACACTCCATAGTCAGGCAGTTTACACGAATTTGTACTCTATCTACTGTATCCCATAGTTTGAAGTCATCAGTTTATAAACTCAAAGAATAGAAATCCTTAGTTTCAGTCTTCCAACCAAATTTTCTTTCGAGAAAATTTACAGGAGCTATGCAGCTCCAATATGTCCAATATGTCAATGGCTTCATAGTATTGAAGCATCTCCATAGTCTAGATTGGATCAGAATTTAACTGCTTTAAGCCTTACTACTACCAGGTGAGCCTTCTGCTAGAAGACTAATACTATGTTCAGACATGCACCTTTATTGCGTAAATCGCAATAAACGCCATTATTGAGCTCAATATTTCATATAAAGTTTGAATTAATTATTGCGCAATAAATACGCAAATTGTTATAATAGTGAGTAAAACTTAAAATGCAGCACTGTCATAAGTATGTTCAGTGCGCATATTACAATTATCCGAACATATTTGACAACTCAAATGTCAACAACGACAAACAACAAAACAACAAAACAAAATAAAAACAATGTTGTTCAAACAACCAGCTGTTTTATTTACCAGCTGTCAAATGAATATTGAATAAGCAGCTGAACTAGGTATATTATTATGCGTGAACACTTAAAATATTGTTCTCAAATATTCGAATATTGACGCAATAAAAGTGTATGTCTGAACATAGTATAAAGGGCAACCAATTGAGAATACAAATAATGTCTTAGTTGGGAATGGCAGTCAGCTGTCAGCCACCAGAGCCGGCTGCCTATATACTTTGTCTATCAATCTGCACTGAAACTGGTAATTAAATACCGTGTGCCAATGGGAGAACTGTAAAAGAAGATTGGCTCCATTACGGCCCGATACAGTCAATGTGTGATGACAGGTCTAAGTCCCCAAATCATGCCTAGGCTTTCTACAGATGCTAATTGTTATGGTCACCATACACTGTCCTTTATATAATCCCTTTCAAGTAGTTTTTGCTTATCTTCTTTCGGATTGAAACCTGGATTAAACACTAGACACTGGACACTATGCCACCTCATACACATAATTGGCCATTACAATCCTTCAGTCAGGATTACGGCCTATCTTCTCAAAACGAAAATGCCACCTCATAAGGCTTACAGAAAACCTCGTTTGACGATGTCATTTTCATACGATCTCAATTAGTTCAGAAACTAAAAAGAGTCCGTAATGGTGAAACCGATTAACTTGTGCCTTAATTCACTGTTTTGCAGTTTAAAAGAAACGGTCCTTTGGTAAGTATGAGACCATTTTGAATATAATTTTTAATTTAATTTATTAAAAACATTTATAAAAACACAGCTCATGTCAAAGGCATCACCTGCAGTTCAAAGTTCTCTGTTGTTTTAATATTTCAACAACAACAACAGAAAAATATTGTGACACTAAACAGGCTTTTTTATGTCTGCCATACAATAAATGGGGAAACATAAATCCCATAAAAAAACAATAAAATAACAAAGAAAAAATGAACAACAACAGGAAAAAAAAACAAAAACTCTTGATGCCTTTAAAATCTCTGTGGCACTACTGTGTGGCATTAACAAAAATGTCATTCTATGACACAAACTAGACATGATGGTTTAAATATATATGTACTTAACATTAAAAAAAAGAAAAACAACAACAACTAGACCAAACTCAGTAATGGCAACAGCACGAAAGCAACAGTATGAATCCAGTTGCTGTCACCATGTGGTAGAAATTTTTACTGGCTTTCCAGCCTAATGTCGCTGACTGCTGTGTTCCTATTTTTTTTCTTCTTCTTTTTCTTAATTTTTCTAAGCTATGGATTATTTATTTGCCATTTAAGTTCAGAGGTTGTTGGGCTGTTTAGTTGTTATGGGTCACTTCTGTTTTTTTTTTTTCATTTATGTATGCTGACACATTGTTTTTCTACCTGAACATAATAAAATAGAGTCTAAAAGGGATTTAAAGATAGTGATTTGGGCACAGCAAGAACAACAAAAAGTGTTCAACATTTCATGCAGTCAATCATAATGGTAATGATGACAACATGTTTAAATTGTTAACGTGAGGGATTTAAATTGCCTAGTCAGATGGAAAAATAAAATTTTGTTGTTTCTTTTGTTGTCATAACCGTAATTTTGCAATAGCAGGCAGCTTATGCGCTCACTCCCAATACTTTGTTAGGCTTTGCTGGACTTTTATGTATAAGAACAGGACTGATTGCCCTCGCAGGGCCAATTATCGCACTATTACGTTTCATATAGGCTACTGCCCTACTCCAAAGCATATTGACAGACTTAGCATTCCCTAGAATGACTTCTACAGGTTCTGGAGGATCTGAGAAGAAGCAAGAAATAATTTTTAAAAAAAATTGTTTAGGAATTCGTATGGTTTCCTGTAAGGAAAGTTTGCTCTCTAGGTTGTAAATGATTTAAGATAATAAAATGGTCCTAACCTCTGGCATAAATGGGACCTTGTCCTTCAAGGAAGGTCAATTAATCCTTCTGGATTATCCTGAATTTGATGTTCTTATCACTCTCTTTTGTCTCCCAATATATTGCTTCTGGGAAAAGTATTATAAACAGAATTCAACTTACCTGAGCATTGAAGGCATGTCCCAATAGTTCACACAATTGCTTGGCATACTGTTCCGATTTACCAGTTTCGGTGGCATATAAAACGGTAGCCTTGATACGCTTAGACAAAGCACGACCAAATAATTTCGATGTAAATTTCACAGCCCTGCAAAGAAAACAAACAAACAAGCAAAGAAAGAAGAATATTAAGAATAAATATATCATGAAGGCCTTCAGCAAAAATCACAATTTAAAGCCAATAAGAAGAGTCTTTAATTTGGTCTTCTTAAATATGCCACTCCACATCCACATCATTTCTGTCATAATGTTTTATTTGTTTACAATTTTCATGTTGTTGTTATTATTATTAAGCAACTTTAATTATTTTTCTCTCTCTCCGTTTTCTATCAATTTATGTTAGATTTGTAGGTTATATTTAGAAATTTAAAGACTTCAATATGAAGCAACAAAGGAAAAAAAAACTATGACTCCTGCTTGTGAAATGTGCCACTAGTTTTTTGTTTGTTAAACTTGTCTTCACTGTCTATTTCATCTGTCTTTGCCAGTGTATATGTATGTGTGTTAGTGATGATGATCATCATCATCATCATGATGGTGGAAACCAGTATGATGTTACTGTTAATGGTTGAGTTGTTGTTTGGTTAGCTTAATGCCCTCGAAATAAAATGAGTTTTTCTAGGCAGTCGCAAGAAAAAAAATAAACAAACAAAACAGACACACACACTTACACTCTTACACTTACAGCCTGGCTTACATTCTTTCCGAGAAAAATTTAATCGCTAAGACAACAAAAAAAAAAAAACAACAACATTGTCGTTAAACAAAGCAATTACAAGAACATCAAAATTCTGTCATTTACAAACATATGCAGCAACGCAAGATAAAAACAAAACACAGAGAGTATGAGAGAACTGGTAGGAAAAACAGTAGTGAGAGAACTGAAATGATGATGGTTTGTAAGCACAATTACACACACAAATATTTCACTACCCGGAGCACATGTACAATAAATAACGCTAAATATCACACATATTAAGCAAAAAAAAAAACACACTTATATATAATCATGCCCTTATTAGCAGTATTGCCATAAGTCCACAATTTAGTTTTTTTTTTGTTTCAATGAAAGTAATGAAATTCAATAAAAGGAAGAAATTTTTTTTTGCTTAAAACATTAAAATTCATAAGTTTAGATAGATAGTTTAGATAGACAGAACCCTCAAATAAAATGCATTATTATATGGAGTTTTCCATTTAGTGGCCTCAAAACCAACGATCTGCCATAAATGTATTTAATCTGAGGTATCATTTACTTAATGAAACGTTCGCTGTACGCGAATATGGATCGCAATCGAAAAAGCGTAAAAAATAGTTAAAACTCTACACAAAAGTGGTGATTCGTCTCGCCGGAGCATCCTCCTCCATTCGAACGACATGGCCGAGCCAGCGCAGCCTCTGGATATTAATACGCTGTACAACGTCTATGTCGTTCGGGAGCTCATACAGCTCACTGTTGGATCGGATACGGAAATCATCGCCAACTCGCACTGGACCGAAGATCTTACGTAGGACATTTCTCTCGAACACTCTCAAGCCCGCTGCATCAGCACTTAATTGGGTTCATGCCTCTGCGCCATAAAGAAGCACGAGTAGGATGAGTTTCTTGTAAAGTGTTAGTTTTGTCGCACGAGAGAGGTCTCTGTTACTCAATTGCCTATTGAGACCATAGTAGCACCTGTTGGCAAGACTGATCCTGCGCTTTATCTCCAGACTGACATCATTTTTGGTGGTAACGGCGTATTCAAGATAAATAAATTCGATGACTGTTTCAAAAGTATAGTTATCGGCCGTAATCTGAGAATCAATACGGCGCACGTTTCTACTTGTCGATAACATATACTTTGTTTTGCACTCATTTACTGCCATACCCATCTTGGTAGACTCCCGTTCAATAGCACTAAAGGCAGCAGTAACACCTCGCTTGGTACGCCCTATGATGTCAATGTCGTCAGCGTACGCAAGCAGCTGGACACTGTTTTGAAAAATAGTGCCATTGCGATGCACTCCCGCCTATCGTAGAACACTCTCCACGGCGAATTTGAAGAGGTTGCATGATAAGGGGTCGCCTTGTCTGAAACCTGGCACGGTATCAAAAGGTTCGGACAGGTCCATTCCTACCTTGACGGAGCTGCAGGAATTGCTCACCTTCATTCCGCATAGCCTTATCAGCTTCTCTGGTATACCGAGCTCAGACATTGTGGCAAAAACACGATCCCTTATGGGGCTATGAAAGGCTGCCTTATAGTCGACAAAAAGATAATGTGTGTCGACTTGTTGTTCGTGGGCCACAATCGACATACTATACGTGAAATTGACAAATTTGAAGAGGATAATAAGATTACAGATATCATCTGCCCTATACATCAAGACACTGCCTATGACACTCTAAAAGTATTCTACGGCGTTCTCAACAATTTGACATTTCGATAATGAAATATTCACATGGCAACACTGCTTATACATATAAATGTTTAAATCTTGTACGAAAAACAATATGCCGTTATTATTTTTGTTTTATGATGCTACTCTAGTTTATCACTTTTGTGTATGTACGAGAGTGGATGAGAGAGAATCCTTATTATTTTTCTCTCCCCCCCGCTCCTTGCCCCCGTCTCTCTTACTTACATTGTTTTCCTTAAATCTCAAAACACTCATTTATGATGTTATTGTTGTTGACTTTTATGTTTTCTTGTAAATAAAATTTGAATTATTGGGAACAAAGAGAGAGAGAGAGAGAAAAATTAATATGTTTGCGTACATTTAAGGAAGTAACACTGTAGCAGTGACTTTTGTATGATTACGTACCGGTACCAGGTACAAGTACGAGTAATAAACGTCTTTAAGGTTATGTACAAAATGCAGTTTAAAAAGTACCAAAAAAACGTTTCTTCTCACATTTAAAATTCTTAAAACAGAATTTCTGAGGACGGAAAAATATATCAAAAAAATAAAAATAAAAAACCAAACAATAATAAACGAACAAAGAAATTACGAGAAATAACAATAACAAATCAACAATCAGTTTCTAGAAGTTGCCAAACAAAAATGTACGAAGCCTAAATCGAGCCACCGACAACATTGCCAATGGGTAGCAATAAAAACTGGGACTTGTTTACACTATTAAGATTCAATATTGTAAAGAAGTTACAAAAGTTTTATACAAAAGTACCTGTTTTACACTCTCGATATTGTTTTTAGCCTACAAAATTAAATTAAAACATTAAAATTTGTCCACTTTTCCTAAACTAAACAATAATAAAAACAACCTATAAAATAAATTTAAACTTATCCCCAGTGAGTACTTTAAAGTTGAGCTTATACTACATCACATCATAAATTTCCCATAAAACATTGTGTTATAAAAAACAAAAAACCCCACAAAAACAAAAACAAAGGAAAATAATTTTAAAAGATGACTTCATGATATAAAACTCAAATGAAATAAATTCGAAAGCGTTCGTTCTCATAAAGCAAATTTATTTCACAGAAGTTCAGGAGCTGACTTCTTTTATTATTTCTCTAATAAGAACTACAGTGGTGAACATAAAGTGAATACACTTGAGAGATGTGTGGCTAACTATGGCGCAGTGTATGCTAAAGTATCATAAATTGACGTCTTATCGATAATGATGTTCCCTGGCCGATAATGATGTCAACAGTCATCTACATGTGCTTAAGAGTCTTCCTTCCCTACAACTACACTGCGGCTTCCAGTCGAGTGCTGAGGCCTTCTTACGGTACGACAAATTTCCAACTACTTGTGTCACTACTTGACTATTGGTTGTCCTCGTGTGGCTATACATAGTAATTTGTGCATTATCGGCCGGTTGGAATTTGTCTCTATTTTTTGAAAATGTCGCGGGCCCCACTAAGAGTACAGTTAGCTACGATTACTACAGGCTAATGATTAACTATTATTTGTTGTCGCAATAAGACAATTTGAAACTGAAGAATATGTAGGCACAAAAGTATTGAGCAACATCCGAACTATTAAAAAGAATATACAGTGCACTGCGGCGTATAAGTATTTTAAATAAATTAATATCGCGTATACGCACATGGACACAAATAGTACACCCAAACCTGTTTTTACACGGATTTTTTTTACGCGAATTTGAAATAACACGGTTTTTTTTGACATGTGATAACATAATTGAAAGAACTGTGAAATTTCAATCAGACCTTCAAACATGTATGACTAGATACAGACAGCTCTATAAAGAGCTTTCCAAAGTTGGATCACAACGCACTATAACAGAATTTGCTGTTAAAAGAAATAAACCAGCGCTAGAAGCAGCTTCTGAAGATGTAGAAGTAATAAGTATTTCTACTGACGAGACTGATATTGAGCCACCCCAGCAAAAGAGAGTGCGCTTGCTATCAGAAACTGACTACGAATAAAATAAAAAAAATTTTTATTGAAAATAATTCCGTTCCTACTTGTCTTAAGAGTTTGATAACTAATTTTATTTTTATAAATGGAAGAAAATTTTTAAGTTTTTTTTTATTTTTTTATAATCATAAATCATGAACTAAATCTGTGCGTTTTTATAAAGTTATTCAACTTTATAGGCATATGTAGGCTACTGCATCAATCCTATGTATATCTTTTCAGTTTGTTTATACACTTACATACGTACATAATATTTGTCTTTTTTTACGCGTTATTTTTTTTACACGGTATCCACTGGAACGTATCTACCGTGTAAAAAAAGGTTTGGGTGTATTTCTAAAATATTTCGACAATATTTGTCGAAAGTCAAGTTTATTTAGAGTAGAGCCCAAGAGTTTTAATTTCTTTCTCATGGAATTTATATTTAAATCGTTAAAATTTAGTTTTTTCTCTGCCAAATTATTATGAAATTTTAAAGAGAATTATAATGTTCACAGTTCCATACAAAAATAGGGGAAAAAAGGCACAAAAATGCTTCTGGTTATACAGGTAGTGCTTTCAGTTGACAGCCTTTCCTGCTCATTGCCACGGAAAACTTAACTACCAACATTGCTTTCACTAGCTCTCGCTCTCACTCTCTCTGTACCTCCTACTATGTACCACTTTTCATGTTGTACTTATTGTTAGTTTTTGTAGAATTCTTTCTATGAAAATTTCTTTTGTTTGTATGATTTCATTCATTCAGTCGCCATTCATGTTTTTTTACTCTCACGCCATCCTTTTTCTATGTACTTATTTTCAATGGTATGGGTAGAGGAACAAAAACAAATAAAGAACGTTAAACTAAGAGCTGCAAATAAACTAAGTTACCCACAATTACTCACACACACACACACACGCATACACTTATGTTATTTGCACTCTTATACGAAGAGTACGTGCACTTCAAATAGAAAATCACACACAAGCATTTTTGAATAAAATCAAATGCTGTATACTTATGCAGTAAAGAGAAAGAGAGAGACACACACACACACAGTGAGTAAAAAGTGAAAGGGTTTGTGAAAAAAAACAAAAAACTCTGAGAGACAACTACGTGTTGAATTTGTTGGTATTTTTTTTATTATTATTTTTCACACAACAGTGTATTAAAATGTTTGCCCAGTACCATTCGTACACATAATCATCATCATCATGCTCATGTTGGTGGTTAATGTCTGAGGGCCAATTTAGTCAAATGAAATTTTTATGCTGCTCGTTTATTTAAAACAAAACAAAAAACAAAAAAGAGAAACAAAAACAATAGCAATAACAATAAGAAAAAAAGTAATAAAAACATTAAATGGAATCACATGTTATTGTAACAGACTAGGGGCCTCTTAGAGTTGTGGAGTATTTAAAATTTTACCAGTAAATGAATACAATTTAAGAACCTCTCAACCACTCTCAGTGTCTCTCTGTTTAAAGGCGTATGCTGTATGTATGTAAATTATTTTCCTTATCTGCAAATGATTTTTGATCTCCTTTGCAGTTTATGTGTGTTAAAGTGTTAGTTTTTTTTATGAGAAACAAAACAAAGTAATGCTCTTATGTACATATTTAAATTTTATTAATAAAACGCTTTTTTTTTGTTGTTTTTTTAAGCACTTTAAGTTGCCTTTTAAAGGTTATGCTTCTATGCCTGATTGTATCATCTCGTCTGTTCTGTGCTATGCAATGTGGCACGTCGTTGTTAATTTATAATGCATGTTCCATTAACGTTTTTTTTTATTCTTTTTTCTACTCGTATGTGTAATTTTATGAAATTAAAATAAAAATTTTTTCTCCTTTCCTTGTTTTTTTTTGTGATATGAGCACTAAAAAATTTATTACATTTTTTAATATGTGAACTGACGTTTCCTATTATTTTATTAACGTTTTTTTTTTAAATACTTAACAAAGGATTTCATTTTTTGTGTATTTTTTGTAGCTGTTGGGTGTTTAAAATTTGTGTAAAAAGGCAACACATCGTCCTTATATGTATATGGTGTTTTCTTAGGAGCTTGAGAATTGAAAATGATAAGGTAAGTTACAAATATTGTTGGAATGAAATTTCTAAATTTATTCTCTAACTAGCTGTTCCCTACGCGCGTTGTTGCGCCACCAACTAAAATAAATTTGATGGAAAGACATTATACAAATATCAAATTAATATTGAATCATTTTATTGATTTTATTTCCCGTTGCCCAGATGATTCAGACGAACAGGCCTGAGTAGTACTCATTCGATCGGTTTCTAATCTCACTTCTCGTTGTTCAAGTGATTCATGCGAACGGGTCTCAGCGGCATGTACTCGAAGATTTTCAGGTCTCAATGCTCGTTGCTCGTCTGATTCTGAGGCTCGTAATGCTATTTTCTTTCGTACTTGAGGTGTAGGTCGACCAATGTCTTGTCATTCATTGTGAATAATTTTCAGTGGCGCCATCTACCGGAAATTAATCGCATCCACTTAGAAACCTCCGTCGACTCATGCGCAACAACTTTGTTAAAGATCATAACATGATTAAATGCACACTTTACGATTTAAATAATTTTTAGTCATTTTCAGTGGCGCCACCCGTCGGAAATTGATCATATCAACTTAGAAACCTTCGGCGGCTCATGCGCAACAACTTTCCTGAAGATCATGTCATGATCAAATGCATAGTTTAAGGTTCTATTAATTACATACAAACAAACATTCATTTTTATGTATATAGAAGATAACATAGAGCTGACGGGTGACGTATACGTAATATTTTGTTAGACAATAACACTCATACTTTTTTTGTTTATTTTATGTTCTTTTATTTTATTTTATTTACATATTTCAATGTAAAAAGTAGCCTATAACTCCTTCCAGACATACAGGAAGATACTGTGAAAATTTCAAAAAAATCGGTTTAGCCGTTTAGCCGCCTATAGAAATCAAACAAACCCACAAACAAATAAACACACATTCATTTTTATATATATGAAGAAGATAAAACTCCGGCATATATTCACCTTGGTTTATGAATTAAATGATACATTTGATACGTCCAATTTTTAGAAACGTTTTTCCATAACTCTGGCAAAGTGACAACAACGGCGGCGTGATTTTTGGCTGTAAATCATGTAAATCATGATGAATTTTTCATTGTCGAAGGACAAAGTTGCACAAATTGCGCAGCAATATTCTCTTCGATACACGGAGGACCGTAGCATATTCGAAATCTTAATGTCTCGATATCCATACACATAATATCCTACATCATGATATCCTACATAACGGTATAAAAATTTTTATTATATCAGCAGTATTAATAGTGCAGCACTGTTTTAAACACAAACAATAGATTTAGTTTTTTTTAAAAACAGACTAGACAATATTTTAGTTTGCTTTGGAGATCTTGTTAAATACAGCGAAAGTATATTCCTTATTATTTGGGGGGTTTTATTTATACAATTGGGGTGTGTATTTTTATAATTCCTAATATGCCGGCGATTTTGCATTTCGTTCAGAAAAAATACGTGAAAACTGAGATGTATTCGTTAATTGTGCAATTTTAATTGCATTATAACTTGTGTTAGAGTTTTAATTGTGAATTTAACCCCATTTAGCAAAATGTTTTATATTGTTATCATCTATGATATGTGGCCAGTTAAATGGTAAAAAATTTTCCTGCCGATTTCTGCCTGAAAGCTTTCATATCAAATCATTTAGTTACGATGTCTATCACCAAAAGAGAATTGGTTAATGTTCGGTTCTTTGAAAAGGTGCAAGAAAAAAATTTAATGCTGTTATATATTATATTTTTATGAAAATTGGTATAAAAAATTATGAAAATGATAGCTATACAAAAAAATTAAAGCAAGCAGGTAGAAATTTCATCACACAATTGTCGAAAAAATGGTCCATGGTACATCGAACAAAGAGTGTGTTCGAGTCTTCATTTAAAAGTCGGTTGGCTGAATATTTCGTTCTTCCTAGTAAGGAAAACTCGGATGAAAATACCATCGACGGACCGTCAACGTCAAAATACGGGCGACCTTTTAAACCGTTTTTAGAAATAGGAGAAAGATCTAAACAATCTAAAACAAAGCATCTTGTAAACTCTTGTTCCCCTGACATTTGCTGCTGCAAGTAGCCTTTATAAATCAGGCAAAAGGACTGCTTCAGACGTTATTAGAATTATAGATAATTCTCCAAAAAGGCCATTTAAAATAAAAACGTTCTTAAGCACGCCATCTAAAGAACCAATACCTTACAGCAGTGAAGAAGCTCTAGCGATGTATATTGACATCATTCAAATACTGCTCTGCCTATTGGAATGTTATCCGAAGAGGCGCTTGAATCCCGCAACAAGGATTTTAGATATGTTAGAGAACATCATGCTCGAAAAATGTCACAAGAGAATAACATCGAAGATCTTTTTAACAATCTTCTATTTTCATCGGATCCTTACATATCGTCTCTTTCTACAAAGCTGCCGAATAGAAATCCAGAACCATTGTGTCAGGAGTCAATTGGTTTACTTTTAGATACTTCTATTTTAAATGAAGGATGAAGCGGAAACCCATTCAGATGAATAAACATTTATGTAAATATATGTACATATATATTTAAAATACACAATTATGTTAATTATTTTTAATAAACAAAACCTTACTTATTTTTAATAAAACCTTTATAACACAATATTCCTATCCTTTTTATATTTTTACAACTTTTATTAATCATCATGCTCTCAGTGAAAATATTTAAATATACAAATTAACGCAGTCATTATGTCAACTTGTTTTGTATGAAAAGTGCCACGCCTCCTTAATCGAATCCGCCCATTTTTGGCGTGAGCTCGCACCGTACCAAATCACTTATTCGTAGAAATTTTTATCCCTCTAAGTGCTTTTAAACAAGAGTTATGACTTTTTTCGCGCTAAATTCGTCATTGGGACCACTGTGCGCTCGGTAGATCCCGCCACTCATGTATAAAATTAATACACTCAACATAAGCGGTGTGAGAAACTAGGTCGTAATCCTGACTAAAGGGTTGTAAGGACCAATTATGTGTGTATGATTCACAAGGAACAAGTTACCTGATCATCGCTGAAATACGTTTAGAGATATTCTATTAAATTGCATCATGTAATAATCAATATGGCTATTTTTCCTTTCAAACCAGCTTTGAACGTTTCTGCAGAGGCAAATCAATGTTCCCTTGCAACAGCTAGTTGAGTCCCAAAATAAAATGCAAATTTTGTTCTGAATATGTATATCTATAACAGGCCATAATATCGGTTCGGTGCTTACACAAATTGATCCATCATCTCAACTTTCCTTTTGTAAGGTAAACCCAATAAGAAATGCCAGAGGAATGATAGTCTCTGGCGGAAACTCATTTGAAATTTGTGTCGTATCAGCTTTTGCTGATAGGATCAGCTTTTGCGGATGATGTCTAGGAACCCATATGAGAGTAACCATCTTATGTCTCGTTATCTCCTTATAACCTGAATGTTATTTTCTTGGCGGTGTAATTCATTATTATGATTCGGTTTACCCGATATTTTCTTTATAAAACAAGACTCAAAAGTGGGTTTAGGTAACAATTGGCATGACAATGACTTCTATAGTTCTTCATTTTCATGTTCTAAGCGGCTTGTATCCCTAACATATCTTATGGTAACTAGGGATAGTAAAAAATGTCTTAGAACATGTAGTTCTAAGATCACTTGTTATCATTTCTAACTGTTACTGTTACATTACAGCTTTATTCCCACATATGATATACGAACAATACTCCTTACAAATCACTTACTAACACTGGCTCATGCATAACATACCTTTTTCTCTTTTGTTCTGTTTTTGTTGTATTCTGTAAATCATAATTATGATCAGTAATGAATAACACTCTTCATTAATGTCATGTTTTACAAAATAAAATTTCAAAAATTTTTCTCTTCTACTCCAACAGCACCGCCACCTTAGCACATACTCGTGAAATTAATCGTTTAATACTCATTGCTGGGGTGAGAAATTAGTTCTATTTGGAAGAATTGGTTACTCTTTAAGCCGATGGATTGAGCGTATAAAACAGAAATGATTTTATAGGCTCAATCGAACAAAATCCCAATTTAGAATGAAATGCAAAAAAGAAAATAAAACAAAAGAGAATTAGGATTTTGGACTATAATTAATTTTATTGAAAGAAATCGAAATATTACCTTATCGGACAAAGGATGAATCAAGAAGAAGGTTTTTTGAAAGGACAGAAAAACGGAAGCAATATAAGGACGTTTTAGAACCTGTTGACAGTTGCATTCAGCAAATATGGCGTAAGCTCTTCACAATTTTCAGCTTTTATTTATAAGAGAAATATGTGATACAGAATAGTTTAAAATGCACTGGTATTTAATGCCAAGGGTTAAGTTTGGCATTAACATTGCCGCCCGCCTTGCAGGGTCTGCAAACAAAAGGAGACAGCAAAGCGTCAACGAGTCTTTGTCCGTATATTGCTTCTAAAACGTAAGAAATAAAATATTAAAGAATTCATTCGATAGCTTAGGTTCTAATATTTATAATTCAAGTAATCAATTTTTTATAATTCAATTCAAAAGTACATATACAATACATAAGCATGTACATATTAATAATATAAATAAAATAGTTTGTACGTATTGTAATTGCTTGGGACTAAAAACTTAAAAGTGCAATTTGGGCATTTTAAGCTGAAAAGAAATTAGAAAAAAAATGAGAAGAGGAATTCCCGAAGTCTAACATTCTGTTGGTAGTAGTATTAATTTGACGATCGGTCGTGTAATTTTTCCCTTCTGAGTAAGAAGATCAGCAACGCGAACGCGATTATCAGAACCAATATACACTTTAACAACCCGACCTAGTTTCCAGGAATTTGGAGGAAGGTTTTCATCTTTTATCACTACCAAGTCACCTACTTTTGTATTTTCCGTGGGACGCTGCCACTTATTCCTCTTGGCAAGCTCCTTTAAGTATTCTGTCTTCCATCTTGAACAAAAGTTTTGATAAACAAATTTCAGTCGTTGCCATCGGTTTATCAAGGAAATAGGTGTATTGTCTACCTGAGGATCAACAGGTGCTAGAATAGGAGACCCGACAAGAAAATGTCCCGGTGTTAGGGCACTCAGGTCTTCAGGATTGGTGGACATCGATGAAATTGGTCTAGAATTTAAACAAGACTCTATCCTGGTCAAAAGGGTTAAAAATTCCTCGAATGTATACTTGTAGGCTCCTGCCATTTTTCGAAAGTGTAATTTAAAACTTTTTACTCCAGCCTCCCACAGACCACCCATGTGGGGGGCTCCAGCTGGGATGAAATGCCACGATATATTCTGATGGGCATAATTCGAAATAACTCGTTGCTGGGAGGTCAGAATAAATTCCTTTGCAAGAATCTTGGAAGCGCCTACAAAGGTTGTCCCGTTGTCGGAGTGTAGGTGAAGCGGACAACCTCGTCTTGAAACAAAGCGACTAAAAGCTGCAAGGAAGGATTGTGTAGATAAATCGCTAGTGGCCTCTAAATGGATTGCCTTTGTTGAAAAACAAACGAAGATGCATACATAACCTTTTGTGACTCGGCATGCTCTACCAGAATAACTCTTAATGTCGAAAGGCCCAGCGAAATCTAGGCCTGTATGTGTGAAAGGACGTGCAATTTCAGATCTCTCTGGTGGAAGTGCAGCCATGATCTGTTTCTGGCACCTTTTCTTATAAATCACACATACTTTACATTTGTTAATAGTTGTTTTGATTAAGTTCTTAGCTTTGGGAATCCAATATTCTGTTCTAAGAAGCCGCAATACTAGCTGATTTCCTCCGTGTAGACTTATATCATGGATAAATCGTACTAGCAGCCTAGAAAATTGGGTATTGTAGGGTAGAATAATTGGGTATTTTTCATTGTATGAGATTCCGGTAGACGATTCTAGTCTCCCACAAGAACGTAAGATTCCCTCTGGATCTAAGAACGGATTCAAATTAAGAATAGTGCTGGACTTGGATATTGCCTGCTTGTCAGACAAAGCCTTATACTCATTTGGATAATGTGCCTTTTGACAGATAGAAATGAGTTTGGAACGAACAGTTTTGATTTCAGTAGTAGAAAGAGAAACTGAATAATTTGCAACGTTGTCTCTGCGGATACGATGAGTTCCATGAATAAATCTGTAGACGTAGGACATGACTCGAATTGCTCGGTGGAAAGAGGAAAATCTCTCTAAAATATCTTCATAGTCGGAGAAATAGGAGAGGAGTACTCGCACTGGTTTCGCTTCGATTTCAGCCATGGGCATTTTGGACAAATCATACCTAGGCCACTCTGAGCTGCTACTTCTAAGCCATTGTGGCCCATACCACCAAAGTTCATTATCAACGAGGTCCTGTGGATGTCGATCTCTACTCGCTAAGTCAGCAGGGTTCGCTTCGGAGTTAACATGGTGCCATTGTGAATAACCAACCACCTGAGTAATTTTGGATACCCTGTTTGCAACAAACGTCAACCACGAGCAGGGGGGTTTTGCTAACCATGAAAGTACATTAGTCGAGTCGGTCCAGCAAAAAATAGAATAATTTTCAATATCGAGCTGAGAAATCAAGCTCTCTATCATTTCGGACAAAAGAACAGCACCACAGAGCTCTAATCTAGGAATTGAAATTGTTTTTACGGGAGCTACTTTTGTTTTGGATGAAATCAAATGGGTGTACACGGAACTATTATCTGCTATTCGAACATATAAAGCTGCTGCATAAGCTTTTTCAGAAGCATCGCAGAATCCATGAAATTGGATTTCTGCATTTGGAGTATAATCTATCCATCGTGGAATCCGAATGGTATTGATTACAGAATAATTGGCTTGAAAAAGTTTCCATTGATTTAAGGCGTCTGGAGAAATAACTTCATCCCAACCAGTACCATCTTTCCATATACTTTGCATTAGAATTTTCGCCTGGACGATGCATGGAGCCAACCAGCCAGCAGGATCGAACAGCTTCGCTATTTGTGACAGTACTTCACGTTTGGTGTAGCTAGTCGCTTCGGAAAATTGAACAGCTGCGAAGTAGAATTCATCCGAACGCGCGTTCCATCGAATGCCTAAAGTTTTTGCTGTGCTGTTATCTTCGAATTTCAGGAAATGTTCGTGGAGGAGATGGTCTGGTGGCAAGTCTGACAATATATCCTTGGAATTGGACGTCCATTTTCTTAATAAAAAACCAGCAGATTGAAGTGCCTGAATCAATTGCCGTTTTGTCTCTACCGCTTTCTCCTTAGTATGGGCTCCTGCCAATACGTCATCCACATACATAAATTTCCTAAGGACTGTACTGGCGAATGGATAAATGGGCTCGACATCATCTGCCAATTGAAGTAAAGTTCGAATAGCTAGATATGGTGCACAATTCACCCCAAAGGTGACAGTTTTCAATTCGTAGTCAAGAATTGGAGAACTTGGATTGTCTCGAAATAGAATCCGTTGATACGGAGTGTGTTTCCGGTCAACCAAAATTTGCCTATACATTTTCTGTATATCGGCGTTGAAAACAAATTTGAAAAATCTCCATTTTAGAATCAGGAGGGTAAGATCATTCTGAAGTGTCGGTCCTACGTGCAACAAAGAGTTTAAACTATGACCATTGGATGATGGAGCAGAGGCATTGAACACTACTCGGACCTTAGTAGACACACTGTCAGGTTTTATGACGGCATGGTGAGGTAAATAATATGACATTGAATTGTCATGGCACACAGATGAATTGACCTTTTCCATATGACCCAGGTCCGCATACTCCTGGACTACTCTATCATATTCAGTTTTTAATTCTGAATTTCGAATAAGCCTCGCTTCATTTCTGAAAAACTGCGCCATAGCAGTTGATCTGGAATGACCAACATTCAGTGACTCTGGAAATTCTTCCCTGAACGGAAGCGAAACAATATATCTGCCATCTGAATTTCTGCTAGTAGTACGAACAAATAATTCCTCACAAGCACGATCGGATTGAGACAAAAAGTTCTTCTGTGGAAGATTCTCCACCTCCCAAAAACGTGAAATTTCTTTGTCTAAAGAAATTTCACAGAAATACGAAATAACAGTAGAATTGAGGCGAGACGTACAGAAGATAGGACCAGTCAGAATCCATCCAAAGATGGTTTCCTGAGCAATTAGGGAATCACAAACATTGTGCTGTATCCCTGAACAAACGATCGAAGGAAAAATATCAGCACCGATCAATAAATCTATTTTTGAACTAACATAAAACTTCGGATCGGCGAGTTTAATATGAGGAAGATTGGAGAAAATCGAATTCGGAATTGTCTGGGTAGGAAGGTTATTAGTAAGATTAGGAACTACAAGCGCAGTCACTGGAATTTCGACAGCACTGTCAAGCTGAGTTCCAAGCACAATGGAACATTCACGCTGAACTTTAACTGAAACAGTATTGTTCAAACCTGAAATTAGTGCGTTGGAACGATGTGAAGATAATTTAAGACGATTGAACAAGCGCTCAGAAATAAAGGTTCCCTCAGAACCTGAATCGATCAAAGCTCGAACTTGGTACTTCACGCCCCTATGGCAAATATCCACCATCGCAGTGCCCAGGAGGACGTTTTTTGAATAAGAAGCAAAACACGACTGAACTCTATCGTAATTTGAACTATTAGCGGACTGTAAGTTATTATCGGAATATCGTGCAAAAGAAGGAGAGTTCGGATTCAGTGTGGAATTGGCCCCGGGTCTTGGACTATTTTGGGTTTGATTATTGGCGTCCTTATGCAGAAGCGTATTATGCCTTTTTTGGCATTTGAAACAGCTATTTTTGCTTGTGCAATTTCTAACGCTATGAGCCCTAGAGAAACAATTCAAGCACAGGCCTTCCTTTTTGATTTCGCCCAATCGCCGTTGATGGTCTAGTTTTAGAAACTTAGGACATTTACGAATAGCATGATTCTCCTTAGGACACAGGTGACAAAACGGACCAGAAACGTTACCCTGAAAGCTATTAACCGCCTTATTCGAAATAGAGCTAGAACAAGGTCCACTTTTGGGTTTTAATTTAGTGCTGCTGGAAGTATTTGACCCACGAATCTCTGAAACAGACTCCAAGGTTCTGTACCGGTTGGTCAGAAAATTATCCAAATCAGACCACTTCGGAATGGTGGTCTTATCCGTGAGCTGCTGTTCCCATAGTGTCAAAGTATTCTCTGGAAGTCTACCTGTACATATGAAAACAAAAATTGGGTCCCAACTTGTGACATCCATTGAATAAAGTCGTAGAATCGAAATACAAGAATTGATGTCCCGTTGGAGGCGTTTTAAGGCATCGCTGGACTCCGAAGAAATGCTTTGAAGACCAAATAAAATCTTCAATTGACCGTTCACCAAAACTCGGCGGTTTTCATATCTGGAGCATAGATTTTCCCATGCTATATTGAACCCTTCATTAGTCAAGGGGCATTTTTGAACAATCTCCCTCGCTTCACCGGTTGTTTTCTTGGTCAAGTAAAATAGCTTTTCGACATTACTTGCCCTGGAGTTCGAAATAACAGCTGTAAAAATGTCTCGAAATGTTGGCCAAGAGAAGTAATCCCCGTGGAATGGCTCTATGTCAACCGGTGGGAGATTAAGTCTGCTGGGTTCAGACTGGAAAGTGTTTGGCAGATCCAAATGCTTTGAAGAGCCAGGAGAAAGATTATCCTGATGGTGCTTCAACTTTTCCGAAGTAGAACATTGAAGAGCGTCAGACAATTCGCCTAATTTAGCTAAACAGCTGCAATATGAGGTATAGGTGCTTCTATATTTCACCTTAATGGACTCTAGCTCGACTGGATTTTCAGTTTCAGCAGCTTCCTTCTCTGCCTCTGTCAAAAACTCTTCGTAGGCTGCCTTAATTCTCGTCCAGCTCGACTTCAGTTCACCTCGATGAACCTCAATTGCATAAATCGACGTCACTGGAAATTGATTGCCGTTTAGATCAGCTTCGAATTCAACGACGCTATCGGCCAAGCGTATAAATTTATCCAGAGACATTTTGATACCGAATAAAATTTAAAAAACAATCGAAAAATCAACTTCCGAGGAAAGTCGTAAACCAAAATTTCAAAAACACAAGAAAAAACCTCAAGAATAGGAAAAATACGACCAAAGGATGTAGAAAAAAATTTAATTTTGGATTCGATATTGTTATATTATGAAAAAATATAGCAAAAGTATTAATAAAAAGCAAAAAACAATTGAAATAAAAAATATTTCAAAAAAGAATTAATTCATTTAAATCTCTTACGAATTTAATGATCGCATTCATTCAAATACCCGTAATACAGATCAGCTGTGAAATATGAAAAGCAAACAGCGTTCACTGACCCCGAATGCAATGAAAATTTAAGTTACTTTCCAATAAGAAAGTAAGAATTTTAGGTCTGTTCGTTTACAATTGAAAACCAAAAAAGAAAAAGAATTTCTATTGAAGGTCCAAAAGAAGAGAAAAAATGCAATTTACGAAAGGAGATCAAAAAATTATGAATGTATATAAAAAAAATATTTCTAGGAGGACTATATGAAAATGAAATATTATTAGTTTAATTTTAATTTTATTAACTGAATTTTATCTAAAATTAGTTTTACTGATCCCTTATAAAACTAATAAAGTAGTTTTAGAAATGTGATGGAAAAAATTAAGTTTTAATATTTAATTAATTAAATCACAAAACAAATTGCATATGTTATCTGATACAAATAAAATAAAATATAAATTTCGAAAAAAACCAACGAACGAACCTATTGAAGGGTTAAAATGTAAACAAACAATTACGGTTTATGCGATCGAATTATAATGTAATTAACATACGTACATACATATGGTATGCAAGAAAAAAGAACAAAGAGAATATTGCAAAAATGATAAAAAACAAAAACAAGTAATATCTTTGTTGATGGTAATAGGTACCAAGTAAAACAAAATTGGAATATATATGTATGTAATGTATGTAATTACAAAATAATAAAGTACGAAATTGAACAAGAAAAAAAGAGATTTAATTGGAAATTTAAAGAAAAATATTTAAAAAATTATTAATTATGAACAAATTTATTATTAAATATTAAAGAACGGACTTTATGTATATATGTATATACATATGTATGTAAACGAATGTTTAAATATATGTGTATATCTTCCGACGGTCGTTGCGAACACTTATATTGGCACTTTTTTTGTCTGCACTTTTAAGCTAATTTAACTCATAAAGCAATTACAAACGTACATACCTTTTTATTATTTTCGATGAAAAAAAATAAAATTATGACTTGATGAATTGATGATGATATTTGATGGCGATGATGATGAATATGATGGCGATGATGATGAATATTTGATAAATTCCAATAAAAAGAAATCTTAAAGAGTATAAACCAATCCGGTTCGAATGGACCAAATGCTGGGGTGAGAAATTAGTTCTATTTGGAAGAATTGGTTACTCTTTAAGCCGATGGATTGAGCGTATAAAACAGAAATGATTTTATAGGCTCAATCGAACAAAATCCCAATTTAGAATGAAATGCAAAAAAGAAAATAAAACAAAAGAGAATTAGGATTTTGGACTATAATTAATTTTATTGAAAGAAATCGAAATATTACCTTATCGGACAAAGGATGAATCAAGAAGAAGGTTTTTTGAAAGGACAGAAAAACGGAAGCAATATAAGGACGTTTTAGAACCTGTTGACAGTTGCATTCAGCAAATATGGCGTAAGCTCTTCACAATTTTCAGCTTTTATTTATAAGAGAAATATGTGATACAGAATAGTTTAAAATGCACTGGTATTTAATGCCAAGGGTTAAGTTTGGCATTAACACTCATCCTTCGTATTTATACGTATGTATAAAACACTTGTAAAATGATTATCAACTACGAGGATGTATATTAACGACAATGTAAAGTAATTGTTTGTAATTGTTATCATATGTATGTTTACGCATGTATAGTTTGTGTATTTTCTTTTTAAAATTTGTAAATGTATGCATGGAATGACAACAAGAATAAAAAGTAACAATAAACTGAATAAAAATTACTGTTAATAAATTAAATTTCCCTTCATTTACAATCTTATCCCGGTAATTGCATAAAAGTGTATGTATGGCTCCATACAGTTAGCGACAGAGGAAAGAGAGGAAGAGAGAGAGAGATTCATATTACCAAACGGGTTTATAAATTGTATTAAAATTGGGTCGAACAAACAAAAAAGAAGGAAAACAAAGTGTAACAGAAATGTGATTAAATTTTATTAAATGTAAGCCTGTTCATAATAATTATATTTAATTGCTCACTTCTTGTTATTCTCTCTCTCTCTCTCTTTTTTTGTTGTTGAAATAATCCAAATTATGAATCGTGTATTAACAGGCAGTAAATGTGGTTTTATTTTTTTATCTCTTCAGCTTTAATTATCATCGCACTCATGCACGCACATTAAGCATGCCAAACATATTACAGTTGAATAGAGAGACGATTACTACGCGCTTTAACAGTTTCATATTGAAAATGACGAATTTATTTAATAATTATGCACGCATATAAAGTGTTAAGCTATTATGCAGTTACAGTGTTGGACAAAATAATAGAGTGATTTAATTTTGCAATAAAATGTCAGAACTTTTTTAATTGGATTTGGATCCATTTGGTCATACATATACTAGGAAGTACATCTTGTAACATTGCTAGACATGTGCTCAATTGGTACCCTCGAGTTCCTAAAAATTCTGTCATGCCTCGAAATATGTATGTAGATTCGAATGAAAGAACGAATGTATACTGCTTGAGATAACATCAAACCAAGTAACATACATAACTGGTCCTTACAACCCTTTAGTAAGGATTACAACTAGGGTTGCCAGCCTGGCTGGACTTGGCTGGATTGTCCAGCTTTTTTGATGCT
The DNA here is from genome assembly GCA_930367235.1 of Sarcophaga rosellei. Taxonomy (NCBI): domain Eukaryota; kingdom Metazoa; phylum Arthropoda; class Insecta; order Diptera; family Sarcophagidae; genus Sarcophaga; species Sarcophaga rosellei. Next base: position 37,010,830 of record OV884019.1, read on the forward strand.
TTCAAGCTAAAATTTAATTTGTCCAGCTAAATAGAAATTTTTTTAGTACACTGCAATAACAAGGGCAATAATTTTGATGTTATCTTTGTCAAATCATGTTAGCCAACACTGATTGAATATTTGTTATACAACTAAGTTATGATTTCCTTCTATCATCACTGACAAAATGTCTCAACACTTGAACAGCTGATGTCTTTACATACATACAATGGATATTTTAATAAAAATTATTAACACAAAACCAAAATTAATATTTTCTCAGTATTTTTTATGTCCAGCTTTTTTTTGTATTGTCCAGCTTTTTAAAACCCAGTGTCCAGCATTTTATGAATCGGAATCTGGCAACCCTAACTACAACCCATCTTCTCATACCACTGCAGTGGCGGGACCTGCAGATTTTTCATGGCAATTTTATTTTTACTCTCAGAGTTTTTGCTAGAAATCTAAGGCAGTCGCCAAAGAAATATTTTTTCCTTTTGTTCGAGATGTCTAGTCTGTGGTTTAAACAGTGGCCTCATGTTTAATAAGCCAACACACTGCCTACTACCAAATAAAGGTCTGTAAGTGGTCGGTTAAACTCAAGAGTTAATTCTGTGGTGTTCATTGCGCAGCATTAAGCCTTTTAAAGTGAATCTTAAATGAAAGAAACTTACATTCTTAGCTGACCACTACAAGCGTTTGGTCAGGATTACAACCTAGCTTCGCACATCACCCACGTTGAGTGTCTTAATTTTAACCATAAGGTGTGGGTCTTACAAATTTGTTATAAACTTCACGGCAATTTTGCTCCACTGTCAGAGTTTTACTCATACTAAGATGGCTGAGATAAATGCGCCAAGGAAGTATTTCTTCATACTTCGTATGGTGTGAGATGTCTGAGCTAAGGGTTGAAGCTCAGACTAGCATCTATTTTGACTTTCATTACAATATCTAAATATGCAAGGGACTTAAAGGTTATTTAATTTAATGTCTGTCCTCAAGGAATACTAAAAAAAAATTCATAAAATATTTACTTCCCTAGAAATAAAGTTGAAAATACTTTTTCAATGACTTTAGAGTTCCAGATTACTATTGGAGATCATAAAATAAAAATAACATATTCCTGTTGTAATTTCCTTTATGTATGCTATTCCTTCCTCTTCAAATCCTACAGAAAGGTCTGTTTCCTTAGCAAATAGAATCATAAATACCACATAACAATTCCTTTCTTAAACTCTATCATTTGGAAAGAAATGTGAGAGCATGGAATCACATAAGAAAACTTTTTTGTATTTTTGGGGTGGGGGTGGTGTTATATTTTATGTAATTTGATTTTTTAACTCCGCATGTTCATTGCAAAAACTTTTGATTGCTTATGGTTAAATACAGTAAAAATTAGATTTTCATTTATTTCAGCAGAAATAAAAGAAAAAATACATTTCAAAACGTATTAGAGAATCCCAAAGCAGTAGCTGTAGCTGCAGCTGTAGCTGTATGTGTATGTTTGTTTGTCTGTATGTTAACAATTATTTTTACACATCATTTATTTGCAAAATTTAATTAAATTATGGTAGAATTAAACCCATAAGGCAGCCAAGCACGCAAGCATACAGGCATACAGGCATCAACAGATACTTTCAAGTTTATTCCTCCAAAAGATATTTTGAAGACAGCTTTTTAAATGTTATTTTAAGAACTCAGAATATTTTCATGGAAATGTGTAATAAATGAAGAGAAATAAGAATGTTTTATTTAAACTTTATTACCAACATGATTATAACTGTAATTTGTACACTAGGCTACATAAGAACAATTTTGAATCGTTTTTGCGTCAAATCTCTTACATTTGATGGAAATTTCCAACAGTCTTGCTAAAAACTAATTCCTTTTGTATGGGCCTTCCATGTGTAATTTAAAGAAAGCAGGCTTAAAACCGACTCCTGGGAACTTTAGATTGTTTGTCTGAAAGACCGTTTGATTTCTGCAGAGAAAGGACTACAGGCAACGCTATTACAACGTGGTAGTCCTACGAGCATAAAATTCTATGCGACTATTACACTGAATGTTAGAAGTTCTTTTAACAAAACTAGAACAATGTCCTGAAGTATTAGGCAAGTTCCTAGGATCTAAGGGACATTCTTCCATTGCTAAATCGATAACAAGAGCGCGTGTCGAGGATACAAGGCGACAAGCGGCATCACACGTACATCTAGGCTTAGATCAACGTTGTGGAATATAATGTAAGAGGGCGTACTGAGGCTTATACACCCTGATTATGCGTTCGTTGGCCATGCGTACAAGCATGGCTCACAATTGTAGTTAAACGTTGGGAGTTGTAGTTACAGGTCTTGTTATCTTGAAAGCAAAGTGCAATGAAGCTGCAGCAAGAATACAAAGATGGCTGGGTAATGCAGAAAGCTGTCTTCGCATTTTCTTCCAGTTGATCACACCCATAAGCTACCAGGCTTATTCGTCCTTTACGCCGATGTGTACTAATCCTCGTAGGAACATTATTTTCCATCTTAAAGATCGCGCTGAAATGTACATAAACTGTCGTTTAGGACTCCATATAGATCCCTGTTGGTGCGAATGCGGAAATCATCATCAACTCGCGCCAGACCGAAGAACTTCTGTTGCATTAAAATTCTCCCAAACCTACATTGGTGCGATACAACGTAAACGCCTCCGCTACATTCAGAAACACGAGAAGCATGAGCTACTTGGTCATGCATTGCAAGTGACTTATAAGTGCAGTTCAGCAATGAAAAGTTTAATTACCGAGATGTGTAAATCGAATGGAAAATCTAATGCCGGTCAACGACAAGTTTTACGCAGATTCGACTTAATTGACAGCGAATACAACTTCCTGCTACAGTTTCAACTACAACGACCTTGGCCACAGGTCTGGTGAAGGTTACAGAAACTCAACAAACGTGCGGAGATAATGGAACTGTTAAGAAAATGGCATTTGATCACAGTGCTTTGGACGGCCTTCCGACGTAATATTTATTCGCTGATTCTATGAGGATCTTATCATCGGATTTAAGGGCAATGTTTTGTTGAAAGGAACTTCCACACTAACTGAAGCTTTCAACGGCTTTGTGTTCTATACAAACAAAATCTCATTTCAAATTTAAATCATATGATTTCCTGAATTATATTTTACTTAAGCAATTCAACAGTCAGTTTTCCTTTCCTTTTTTTTTTAAATTTTAAAAGTTTTCTTTTGGATACGGTGTACTGAAGACACTAAATGACATCTAAACTGTGTACATGTGATAAATATTTGTGTGTCACAATATTGTTTTAATTTTAAATCGTATTTAATTTAAATTTCTATCTTGTGCGCTCTCTCTCTCTCACTCTCCCTAACCATGTCTCTTTTCCTCTGTTTTTGATTTACATATGTATGTACGTTAAAGACAGTTTGTTGTACAAATGAAATCATTTTTAAACGATTTGAATAAATAATTTTCTTCTTTTCATCAATGATTCGTTATAAATATGCTCTTAACGTTACACACACACATGCACGCATGCATACCACACTTATTCTCTCTCATCAACAGAAACACTCACTCACACACATATTTGTATACTCCTTACCAGACTAAAACAAAAACAAATTTTGGTACGATATTAAATTATAAATAAACACGAGTTGATGACAAAAGATTTTCGTTTGATTGTGTGTGTGTTGTGTTGAGTTGTTGTAGCTATGGGTGTGTGTGTATAATGATGGCTGATGTTATTGATATTACTTGTGAGTACAAGTAGTGTGTCTATGTGTACATATAACACAAGCAAATATTAATACAGCAACTGCTCATAGAGTGAAAGTGGAAACGAAAAACAAAATGAGTGATTTCACGACCACAGGCATTTAAGAGTCTTTAAGCATTTGACTCGTTTGGTTATCCGTTTAATGAAATAAATTTTAATGCATTAGAGGTAATGAAAGCATTCATTGCTACAAATGAAATCTGGGTTCAAATCAGTTAACAATTCAAAAATTTTTCGCGTTTGATAAATGAATTCTCAAGATTTTGTTGAACCAGTGGGTTGTTATTAGAAATGAAAAGAAAAAAGCAGACATTTGCAGTTTCCTATTGGATTGTACAGCTCCTAAGGGCCGAATATCGATTGAGTGTCAGCTCTGTCCTTAACGGTCTCCTGGACAGAACAAGTAGATGATTTTTAAAAATGCTTCACAACGAGAATTAGTGACACAAATAAATCGAGTAATCTGGACGCTGCATACTATCTTAAGAAAGAGATAATTTTGTGATATACAAATGGCTCAAGGACAGATCTTGATACAGGAGAAGGCGTTTTTGGTTACAGAATGAAATATTTCGAGTCAACGGGGAAACTCGAGGCTACCCTTCAAGCGGAAGTTTATGCAATCGAAGGATGTGTTCAATTCATCCGTGGATAGAAGGTGCAAAAGATAGGACAGCAATACTATCTGATAATCAGGCTGCCATTCGAACATTCGGCTCTTATGATGTAAAATCGCATATGGTATGGGTCTGTCTAAAGAAGCTGAATCAGCAAGGTAGGCATAATAAGGCTACCGCCTGCTAGAATCACATCATTTAGAAATTGTTTGAATGAGCAGGCACGCAGGCAAGCTTACCACGCCCCTAATAAATCATAAAACTTTAAGTGAAGTTAGAAGAGTATATTCCGTGAAAGGATAGATGGAGAAAGACTGTCACATACATACATACATAATTGGCCATTACAACCCTTCAGTCAGGATTACAGCCTAGCTTCTCACACCACTCATGTTGTGTGCCTTAATTTTATACTTGAGTGGCGGGACCTACAGTTTAACGTCGACTGCGAACAACAGATTTTGAGAGACTTTTTCATGGCAGGTTTATTTGCTCTCAGAGTTTTTGTCAGAAATCTGCTGAGAGGAAGTCGCCGAAGAAATATTTTTTTCATATTTCGTTTTGATGTCTGGCCTGGGGCTCGAACCCAGAAGAAAAAGAAAGACTGTTACTCAAGATAATAGACGATCCAGTACTAGGTGGGGTTTGTTTCTTCAAACTCCGAATAGTATCCTACGTTGGCACTACAATAGATCGTATGGTCGGAGTGTAATACCACCTTTATACGTTGGCAATAATAATAGCCCATTTGCCCACAATCAATCTGATTAAGATGTCTCTCCAGGGAAAATAGGCAAAATCATAAATTCCTTCTACGTAAACTCAACCATATTTTCATCCTTTAGTTGCTATTGATTCTTTAGCACAGAAAAAATCCCAAAAGTAATGGTAACTGACTCCTTATGAATTTGTTAAAGAATTTTAAATGCAAACATTTTAAATAAAAAAACAAATAAATTTACCAAGCAAAATGGAAAGAATATACGCCCCTAACCATTTAACTGGTTAAAGGGACTCCCATACGTCCTTCCCCCCCAAACTAAACATTTACCAGAAGACTATTATAAGGAAAAATTCTATTGTTGTTTCTTCCTGTGTCTGATGAATACCCCATGCTACCCAACATTTACGAAAGTATTGAGAAATACAGTTGAAAACCTTAAGTAAACCTCAAGTAAAGAAAACAGGAAAAAAAAATGGAAGGAAACTTATAGGACTACAAGCATTTACTTGATGCAATACAAAGGGATACACAACATTCTGTGGATAAATATTGTATTTGTAAGGCATTAACATTTGTGTACCCTTGTAATCCACTTATAGGATAATCCTTCTCCTTTCTAGTACAGCAGTAGTAGTACTATAGTGTGTATGGCATCAGCAGCAGCAGTAGCAGCATACCAAAGATGTAAAGCCACAGAAACTAAAACCGAAAGTAGATCGGAATCCTTTCGCAAACACAGTTTATTACACACATACACATATTGATACTTACATGAACTTGATTCTTAACTGCTGTGTGTGTGTGCGTGTGTATGTATGCTTAAGACAATATGAAGCTGCCTTATTTACATATGCCGTTACATTTAGTAGCTAAACATCGATTGGTTGGTTGTCGGCTGCCATGGTAGCAAAAGGATTGAAAACTATCTATCGTCATCGGCTGTTATTAAATGTGACCAATATTTGGGGGTAAAACAGCTGAGATGGCATTAATAACAACAGCAATAGCAATATCAGAAGCAGCAGCAACTATTTAAGATAAATCGTTCGGTGGTTGCTTATGCCGCAATTGGCTTAAAGACTTTAACAAACGGGCTTAACTAACTAACGAAAAATTCTAGGGAAAACAAAGATCTCTTTTGGGGCAGCATTTGGTTGAAAATAGAAAATTTGAGCAGCACAAAAGCGAATTTAATTAAAGAGATTGGAAAGGGAGAAACGTATTACAAAAATAACAATAAAAACCGCGTACATAATCCCATATGTTGTTACAATATAAGGCTTATAGGCTATATGACTCCAGTATAACGATATCAACAACAACAATTCCCTGCCTAGCACTTGATATGGTCCTAGATATTTCCTCTTGGGATGCATTAATGCCCCACTGATTTCACAAATGTGTTTCAGTGATTCATGTGGATTCAAGGCAACTACCATTCTAAATATATGTTCCCTGAGTCTGTAGTGCTCCGTCAAAAGGCCGCTTACGAACTTAAGTTTATTTCTGGATGGATTACTGCGTGACTCAAATCTCCCCGTATTGTAGTTTCCCAACAAACATTTTGGATTGCCTACAAGCCGCTTGGAGCTTTTGCCTTTCTTTATGTAGCCTTTCATTAGTCTTACTCTTCTTAACATCCTCTCCCACTCCACAGAAGGGTTTTGGTCCCGTCAGGCTCATAAATGCTTCCCTCCTCTCCTTGTAAGCTCATCTATTTGCTCAGAGCCGAGAATTCTCTTATGCGTCGGTACCTTGTGGATGGTAACCTTATTTTGCCTAGGTAGCCACTTTAGCTTCCTTAAATAGTCCCTTACTATCTTCGATTTAACCATTCGCTCGAGTGGCGTCTTGACAGTCAGATATTATTGCTGTACCTTGTCTTTTCTACAGCCTATTCAAGTTGAATTAAGCACATCTTTCATAGGCAAAGACTACCACTTGGAAGAAACCCCCAAGTTTACCCATGTGCTGGAAATATTTCATTCTGTGACCGAAAACTCCGGCTTCTGTTCCACAATCATTTCTTGATCACAAAATAGTTTCTCTTTCAAGAGAGTATGTAGCTTCCAGATAACTCCATTAATTTTTGTTACTATGTCTCGCTGCAAAGTATTTCTTGAAATTGGGTGCCCTGGTAGTCTAGTGGGTAGTGTGCTAGACTATTAGTGTGAGGGTCGTGGGTTCGATTCCCACCAGAGACTCTGGTCTGTGACACTACACCGAGCATATGGTCAAGTTACTCCGCTCGCATAAAAATTAGAATATAATTTGTAATTGTATTGTAATTAATAAATAAATAAATAAATTTCTTGAAATCATGAAGTCTACTGGTTCTGTTCAGGAGGGGACTGTGCGCCAATCGATTCATAAGATCACAACATCTCCTAATGAATTTCATGTTAGACTTGTCCCCCATGAACCTCTAACTACAGTCTCCAAAGCTTTGGTTTTCACAACATGTGCAGCGAATTTAAAGAACTAAAAAGGGCTTCTAGTGCAACTGTAGAACAGGTTCTCATTGCCTCTGTAATACCAACCCACACTAGTCACTTGATCACATACTTTTGAGTTGTTTTCAGATTTTTTCCATCTTCTCTGACAATTACCCTAAAGATCACTATTAATCTGACCATCATGGTATACAACCAGTGCATAATACTTGGATTGTATCCCTAGGCTTTCTTTGCAAGCCTCTTGTATACCATTATGGCATATCTGGCTTTTGCTGAAGTGCTTTCTTCATAAGCCCTGCACGTCAAATTACCACCCCGTGTTATTCGTAGGTATTTGCCCTCCATTTTCTGTGTTATTATCTCACTCAGGAATCGAATTTTCCTCGTAGTCCGTCCTGGGCTTATCAATCATGCAGCTATGACTTACAATCTCAAGCTCTCCCTGTATGATGTTACAGAGAGTCTCTTCAAATTTGGCTCTACCCATCAAGACTACAACATCTGCATATTTTTGGCAGCTCAGTCACAACAATAGATAAACCGACTAAACGTATGATTAATATGGAATTTAATAAATATCACTCATACGCCCGTGTGGGCAACTTTATTAAACATTGCAAGTAATTCCCTTTGAATGCAAATAATAGTGGGTTGGTCTCATCGATTACTTCTGTTGTAATGATGCATCAGAAGATTATTTAATGAGAATCAAATGCATTTATAAGATACATCTCTGACCATTGACCTGTGCCTGCCGTATTTCATAGACAGAAGTTTAAATTTCTATAACAAGCATCACAGTCAAATAATTCTTTAAGAAACCATATGTTTGTCCATTCTGTAGTTCTGTTTATATTTAAGGCTATTGTGTGTGTGATATTCTATTTTTAGTTTTTTTTCTTTCTTTGCAATATTGAAATTCAATTCAATTTCATCCAAACTTACCTGGCAATTTGTTTAAAATTAAATTTTCTTCGTGGTTTCTTGCTTTTACCCTCACCACGACCCTTCTTCCAGACATGGGTACGCCAGGCTGAATCCTGATATTCAAATGAGGGTTTCAAATAATACAAGGCCATCTCTTGATGGAACACTGGTGTAATTGAACCCGATAGGGGTGGCACAATCCATATCCAATCAGCAGGGCAGCCATTTCTATAAAAACAATACGAAAGCAATACAAAAACAAAATCAAATCAAATTGAAACAAATTTAAATTGCTTATGTAAACAATTGTTTAGTAAATCAAATAAAATCGGAATGAAAATGAAAATGAAACTTAAAATGACAAGGAGGATGGAGAGGGAGAATGAAATTGAATACGATTTATTTTTCACTTCCCCCCCGCTCCCCGTAAATTATACAAATTGTTGTATTGTATTGTGTTGTGTCTGCACAACAATATCATCAGTATTCCTATATATTCTCATTGACTGTCTGTCCGTCTGTTAGGGAGGGAGAGTACAGTTTCTCTCTTTTTTTGCTGTTTTTGTAAATTTTATTCCCTCCATTCTATCAAGACATTTGCTGTTTACTGCCATCTGTTAATCTGTCAGATAAAAACGTTATCTGATCTCGGTTTAACAGGCATTAAGTGATGACAAGCATTTAAGATTTCGAGACATCTGACTATGACACTGTCATGTGCATAAATTTACAACTTTTTCAGCTTCTTTTTTTGTTGTTGCTTTTGTTTTTAGATGAGAGATGTAATAAATTTAAATGAAACAATTTAATATGTATGTACACACATGCAAATAAACAGAATATCAAGAGAAATCTCGGAAATTTGCTTGCAAAGTTTAAATAATTTAATATTCAAATGAATGGAGGGCTTGGGGCACCTTGATAAATAATTTCACTTTCAAAGTTTTTTTTTTTTTTCTTGTAACGCTACATCAGTGCTGACGAACAAAGTTCATGAGCTTAGCTACGAATTTCATAACGAAAAATGTCGTAAACTCAGGCCTGATAAAACAAAAAGGCTGAACAGATCAATTCAATTCAAGAACGGTGTGATAGCATCATAACTTTGCTGGTGAGATTTAATAGTTGCCAGTGCAATTAACAAAATTGTTGCTTCAAAACAAAATTGCCCCCGTTATTGAACTACTTCCCCGGTTGGGTTTTCTACCTAATCGTGCCTGTGCTGACCTCGAATAAGTACTTCCATATTGTTATTGATGCACCAACCCGTATAAAATCGTTAATAAAAGTGCCCAATCCATGGTAAGCTTTAATAGAAATCCAAGCAAACATTTCATCCAGGCCAAAGGAGTTAAACAACGATCAACAATCTCCTGTCTCTTCATAGCAAGAGTCCACATCTATAACTCCTTCAAAAGTCTGTCGTCATACCTTCCAATACGGTGGTAATCTGTAAGAACCTCAATAGTATAGTCGATGGCAATGAAAAGAAAAAAGTTTGTTCTCTCTTTATTCATATCCTTTCAATAAAGCCTGACAATATTGCACGTGCCATTATGCTGTAACACGTTGGATTTTGTGAGAACTGTACCAGGCTGGAAAAACTGCCAGCGAATATAAATTGCCATGAACATTTCTCTACAATTCTGCCGTTTGGAGTCAACATTAAACTGTGGGTCTCGCCATTCATAGATACAATTAATACACACAACATGGGTGGCGGAGTTCTGACTAAAAGGTTGTAATGACCAATTAAGTAAGTAGGTTCGGTTAGGTACAATGGCGAACCCCCTTATGCTATGTTCGCACGAGCCTTCGAATTACTTCGCTCTCTGTTTGAATTACTTATTTGAATTATCATGTTCACACGGTAGTTTTGTAATTCTTTTTTACAGTTCTTCTTCTTTTTATTACTAAATTATTATTAATATTTTTCATACAGCTTCTTCAAAAGCTGCAAATACTTTTCAAAAGGTTTTCTACACACATAGTGGCTTCCTCCGGTAATTTCGCGAATAACTTTCTTATAAATAATACTTTTTTAAAATATTATTTTTGGATTCCATTATAGTTTATTGTTTACAATATTTTTTGTTTATATTTTTTGTGCTTTGACAGCTGGTGATGACAAAAATACGATAAAATTTAGAGATTACATTGATTTTTAAGTAATCCACAGGGTAATAGAAATTGGATTACACACAATTTGGGTAAATCGCTCACAAAATTTTGTATGGCGAATGACGTAATTTAGCACATAATTGGGTGTTGAATTGCAAATGAGAGAGCGAATTACGAAAAATTGCTGCCGTGCGAACATGGCATTAGAGTAAGCAGTTCCAATTAGGTCAGCATTGAAGTTTGCTGTGACACCACAATCTCTTAAACCCGGATGGCGTACATTTCCTAAAGGAAACCGTCCCGAGTCCAAAATAAATCTTGCTATCGCAGCAATCTTTATATTAGAAAGCTTGGTCAAGGATGTCAAAAAATGAGTGGTTAAAAACCTTCGTCGCTTTATGGTAAAGCAGGGCACTGACATGTGGGTGAAAGACGGTTTCTTCCTTTTCCTCAGACCAACAGCTTCTGCAGAAATCATTCGTGGTAATGCAAAGTATTTTGGCATGCCCGTAAGAACCTTCACTGTGCGATAGATGGCCATGAAATTTAAGACAGAAATTTATTTGGCTCAAAAATCTCTATGAATTCCCAGTATTGCAACCTGTCCATAGTCCAGGTGGTACTTTGCAGCTACAAGCTCAGTCCACAGCTTCAATGGGAAGAGGAGGAGACGTTACGCCTTCACATTTTGTACTTGTGACTGGGGCGAATTTCACGTTATCTCGTGCTGTTTTGTTTCTAGTTTTGGCCTTGTGAGTTATTCTCACAGACCATTTATAAATTTTTATTTCCACCGTGTGTATATCTTGCAAGCACAAGGTTTGCCTTGTCCGGCATTCCTAATAACCATACATTATCACGGTTCTTTTGTTTATTTTATTCCTTCATTGCAATTGAAATTTTTCGATTTGTTTTCAAATATCTTCAATGACTTTTCTAACAATAATAATTTTCGTATATGTTTTCCATTTTTGCTTCGCTTTTCAGTTCGTATGATTTCTCAAAAAAATTTAATTTAATTTTTGATTCTCAAAACATTGATTTGAAATTATTTGACATGCAATTTGAAGCCCCCAATTGAACTAGTTTTTGGTCATTAGTTTTGAACATTTTTAAGCCAGTAATTGAGTTGAGTTGGCGTATTCAATAGAAATTCTATTTTATCTGTTGAATAATAAACATTTGCCGCAAACTAATAATTTTAATATCAAATTACAACGAAAGAACAAGGGAAACATTTATTAAAACGGATATTAAGCAACGTGGTTCTCTGTGCCAGCATTGCTAACAAAACAATACAATACACATGAATACAAATCCAGATAAAAATGAAAATACACACGCATTACACGCTCATTTATAAGAGAGCAATCAAATACTCATTCACTTTAATGGGTGGCATATAAATTGTAAACGAAAACCACCCACGCTTTTTCACTCTAACACTCCCTTTCGCTCTTTCGCTCATTCACTCTCGTTTACATAAAAGCATGTGTTCGCTTTCGAAACCACACATACAAACGCAAATAGTCACAAATAAACAGAAATTTAAGATGAGTTTTAAAACAATAACGACTTAACGTTTAAAAACGGAAATGCTGCCACAAGGAGAGAGATCAACTGCTAACAGTTTTTAAATGAAGTGAAATACTGTTGTTAGCCAGGGGTTTCCACTTTCTGATTCCGAGTAGGGACGACTGGAAGCCTGTTACGGTTGTCCCCCCGGAAGTCCTGGATATATATACTGAATGCTCTAAACTCAATAATTGGGACGGAAGCGGTGTCTACTCTGGAAAACTGGACCTGAACATTTCTCTCAGTCTGCCGCACTACAGCGTGTTTCAGGCGGAAGTGACAGCAATTTACCGGGCCGCTCAATGGACCCTCGTCAACGATGTTCGTTTCACTCGCGTCTCGTTCTTTTCTGATAGTCAGGCCGCGATAAGATCTCTATCGGGTTTCGTGAATAACTCTAGGATCGTTAGGAAATGTCGCCGCTGTCTCGACCTTCTTTCTGGGCATTTCCCCAGTGTCTCCCTGGTGTGGGGCCACGGGCACAGTAACGTTCGGGGAACCTGTAGGGCTGGTGTGCTCCTTCCGGAATCCTCTTCAATTGAATTGGGTATTCTACTTGTCTCGGTCAAGTTGGACATTGCGCGGAAATTCTTTCGGGACGCCAACCTATCCTGGGTCAATGAGGAGTTCTGCTCCACCAATAGACCCACCTGGCCCCTGATGGATAGAAGGCGTACCAACCAAAAACTTGGTCTTGGTCGTGACGTCATCTCAACCACGGTGGCCATGCTTACAGGTCATTGCGTTATGGGTACACACACGCGGAAAAAGTGAGGCTCCCATTTAACGACTTCTGCCGTGGATGCAGATCCGCTGAGGAAGAGGAGACTGTTATCTACTTTCTTTGTCAGTGCCCGCCTCTTGCTAGGTGTAGATATAGGTTATATGGCTCCCCATTTCTTATCAGCTTGACGAAGCTATCATCTATTGATATCAAGGATATAGTTTCGTTCATCAAACTTTCTGGCTGGTTTTCCAGTGTAGGGTAGTCGTGCTTTTGATTTTGGTCGAACTTGGTCAGTACAGGGACTGCGTTCACCCGTGGCGTCACAACGGGCCGCTATGCGTGCTCAAGTGAGCTTTGTGATATCAGAGCCGCCACTCTGACTTAGCCTAACCTAACTGTTGTTAGCCAAACTTCTATACGAAAATATCACAAACTACATTATAATTCTACAAAATATTTCTCCAATGTTAAAGGTTATCATCTCGGTGGCAGTTATTTCCCTACTCTCTAGTCTCTATAGGCTTTAATTGAAGCTATATGAAGCTAAAGTCTGTTGCGATGTAAAGGTCAACAGCAAATTTCTTAATGAGTCATCACAACCAATACTATTGTTGTGTGGTGGGACCTACAGATTTTTGAGAAGCGTTCATAAAAACTATACCTCATTTTGAGCAGTCTGCAGTCCCTTTAAGAGCAAAGATTTTCGTACAGTAAATACGCGTTCGAGAATGCTTCATAATCAATACAACCAGAGCATAATGGAGCGACTCTTGTGAAACAATTGCGGTCGACAAATGAACTGTTCGCCATTTTTACTCGTAGAATAGTAAATATGTTTTGTTAAGACGTACTGAAGAATATTTCTTCAAAAGAGGCAATCCCCGACAAGACAGTAGTTTCCATGCGTGAAGTCTTTAAGAACTATCGAGTGCCGTCAGCATACCTTAAATCAGAGACCAGAAAAGGTCTGCTGTTGGAGCTTTACTCAGATTACTAACACATAACAGGAAAAATATCAAAAAGAAAAGAGGTAAACAGGACAGAGAAAAAGAAAAAATGAAAAAATAAGGCTAGGTTCGCATCAGAGTCAACTAAAAAGAGTGAGATAAAGTAGAAAGACGGGACAACATACATACATACATAATTGACCATTAAAACCCTTCAGTCAGGATTACGGCCTAGCTTCTCAACACCACTCATGTTGTGTGCGTTAATTTTATACATGAGTGGCGGGACCTACAGTTTAAAGTCGATTCTGAACGACATTTTTTGAGAAGCTTTTTCATGGCAATTTTTACTCTCAGAGTTTTTGCCAGAAATCTGCTGAGAGGAAGTCGCCGAAGAAATATTTTTTCATATTTCATTTTGATGTCTGACCTGGAATTCGAACTCGGGCCTTTCGTCTAATAAGCCAACACACTACCTACTAGACCACGCCGACTCAGGACAACTGACATCAGAAAGGAAATTCTGAACATAAGGGATCCATCCTAACCAAGGTCAACACTCGAACACGGTGGAGAAAAGATATTGTTTCTTGCCCTCAAAGCACAATACACCAGTAAAAACCCTGAAATCCCTACACACAGTCATTTCCCATTCCATTCTGAAATAATCAAGCCTGAGGTCTAATGACCTGGAGATTTCAAAATTTCCCCTACAGTACCAAGAAACGTCTGCTTCCCTTACAAGCAATTTGCCACCGCTTGGCACAAAGTAATACATACAAGCTGTCAACGTTCGTAAATTATTGATTTAAACAAAGGCGTGTTATTTATAACACACTTGTGGCGACGGAAATTTTAACGAGTAACTGGGCGTGGATTTGTTATATTCGGAGAAGTCCCAATGGCGTTATTGCCAAAATTATACTGCAATGGCCCTGATCCCGAGGTCAGCAAAATCCAATAAGACCTCTTATATCATATGGAATCAAATCAAAAAACTATTTAATAAAAGGAAGAATATGAGAAGCATTCGTTAACGTCCTGTGGTCAATACGAACTTGAGTTATGATATCCTCTTTGTATCTTTTCTTTTATTGTCAGAAAAGTCTGTCAGTTAAGTCATTATTCATGTTAACCAACACAAATCTATACTACTCTGGTGATTTTTAACATATGTATGTACATTTACTCATACATATATATACAGACATGTGTACACACACAATTACACAAAAACACACAAAGAAACAAATTGAAAATTATCAATTTGTTTTTGCACGTTTTACAACCTGTTACAAGATAAACGAACTGATAAATAGACTCACATGTGCAAATAGACAGGCACTTATGGTGCAAATATTTCACTCTCGTTCTCTCACTCTCTCTCTCTATAGGAAAAAAACAAAACAAATATACAACAACTACAAGAACAATTTATCCTATGCTTTTCCCAGGACATTCAGATTAAAATATTTTCGTGTTACAAATCAGCCGCAAACGTTTGCAAACAAAAATACCGTCGAGTGATAAAGAAACCAATATACCCGCACACATCACCACCACCACTACCACCACCACCGTCTATAGACACGGTTTAGTCAAATAAAGCATGTTGGCTCATAAATTACCCCAAAATGCCGTAAATGAAACCTCTGGTATTCAACAGTAAATAGCTGCAAACGAAAAAAAGCCAGTGCACAATGGGACCAATGGCCCAAGTTATGGAATCTAAAGTTTGGAATTCATTGGACTGACTTTGTTTAAATTTCTAGGATCTAATAAACAGACGGATTGATAATTTTTTGACTAATTTTGGACAAATCTTTATATTATTATGGTACTTTCGCCTTCCTGCCCTCAAGATGTTGCCTTTGTTGGACGCTCGCGAATACAGTGGAGCCCCGCTATTCGTCCGCCTCTCTATTCGTACAACTCGTTATTCGTACAGTTTTTTCAATTAAAATTTAACTCGCCATTCGTACATTATTTCGCTATTCGTACGGCGTGCAACCATGTTCCACAGAGTGCAACTTTGTACCGGCAACTCCTCCCTGTGGTGGCCACTTTAGAAAATCCGGGAGATCCCCGCACTTCTCATACTGCGTTTACTTTAACTTTTTGCTATTTTTTTTAAGAATAGTGTTGCTATGGATAAAAAAAAATAAAGAGTGATTCGCCATTCGTACAAATCGCTATTCGAACAGCCTGCTGGAACGAATTGTGTACGAATAGCGGGGGTTCACTGTACTGGTACCAGGCAACATGCAATCGAACTTTTTTGTGATGCGTTTTGAAAGCCATATTCCGCGTTTAACGGTCATTGCTATCAATGCTTTGTTTAAACAAATCAATTGTGCTCGATAAGGATCCCCTATGAAGGTCTAGCTTCACTTCAATAGGTTATAATAGATGAGACCCTTCTGATCTCACCAAAATGCAGAATGCATTACAATACTTTAGTCTGGATAACAACCTAGCCGTGTTTTGGGTGCTAATTTTATCCATAAGTGGAGGGACCTACTTCAAACGACAGATTTAAAGAGCTTTTCAATTTGATTTATTCTTCGAGGTTTTTGCCCGAACTCTGCTAGTTTTGTTGGAGATGTCTAACTGGGGTTTGAGACTTATGGTGTTTTCTTTTCTACCAAAAAATGTGCACTTTATTTTAAAAAATGCAATTTTGTGTTTGTTTCTTAAAAATGTTTCGCCCTCTAAAAGGGTGGTATGTTTTATTCTAAATAATTCGCACTTGAAAATGGTGGAGGGCATTGCATTTTACGCCCTGTATAAATCGAGAGTGCTGATAATGCCCTGTAAAGCAAATGACTTTTGTTTATTTATAGGGCTACCAGATGAAATTTAAAAAAAGTCGCCTAGTATCGTTATCCAATTTTGAAGTTAATTTTTTCATTGTTTTGTGGGGTAACCTTAAGAGAACATTACATTATTAAAGCTACATGGTCAGTAATATAAAAAATTGCATTCAGTGTTAAAACTGTGTTAAAAAAATTTTATTTGGTTATAAAAAAAAGTTCTAAAAAAATGATATCGAAAAATTGGCGATCTGGCAACACCTTTTTTATGTTTACATATTTTATTGAAAACAAATCAAAAAATTAAACATATTTTTAAGGGCACGGGGCATACCCTTTTTTCATATTTGTGTTATGTTCATCTCAAATAAAAATTACATTATAACAGGGTTGGTCAGCAATTTTTTTAATGCACCTTGTAAGAGGGTGACATTTTCTTTGTAGAAAAGAAAACACCATTAGATTTCTTGAGATTTAGATTGACGCAATTGATCTTATCTTCTACGAAATTAATGGTCCGATTCGAAAATTAAGCACAATTTCGAACATACAGGTTCTAGTTCAGTAAGTGGACTGTAGTTCAAAAGTTTGTCAACCAATTCCCATAAGTTTTCGGATACCACCAATCCTTATACTTTCTTATACATTTATTCATTGAAAACTATATCATAGTCTTTCTATGCCCTAGTTTCGTAGCCACCAACGGAGAAATCATGTACCAAATTTTAAAGCCTCTGGCCCATAGTGCTTAAGCACACATTAACTCTTTATTACAAGGTCATAAAATATTTACAAATGCTACGAGGCCAACTGATAAATGCTTAGTTAGGGTTCATAAAAACAGATTTCCTTTCTCGATACTTATACATATTGTCAATATCTGTGTGAATGCATGTGAGAGGCCATAATAATCATAGAAATACTTTCGCACTCACACTCTCACACAGATAAGATGTACATAATAAAAAATAGAATGTAAAGACTCACCGTAATTTTGATTCATTTTCGAAATGTTTCATAAAACTTTCACTGGCGGTATGATGATCCACAATCGTAACATTACGGCTCTGATACGAATGTAGCACAGCAATATTGACCTCCACCACAGCCTTATCCTTCCACAATGAGGTGGGCGTGCGTGTATCCAAATTCATTTTTAAAGCTACCGTCTACAACAAGGAAGTAAAAAACGAAAATTTTTTATTAAATCATTTGTGAAACAGAAGAGATTTTTTAACAACAACAAAAAACAAAATTCATCTGTTTGTTGTTATTTGGCACTTACCTCCAGAATATTACGACGATTTGTATCGCATAAATTGCGACAACCAATTTCGGTGGACATATACCAGCCACTGAATGTGGTGGCCGTAAATTGTAGGCCACCCACATCGAACAGCATGCTGGAGACAGCAGGCAGAGCATACCAACGTAAGTTCAAGTCAGCAAACCATTCATATCTGTAAGAGTGGTAGAGTAGTATCATGTATGAAATAAAATTAATCCGGTTAAAATGCAAATATACGAGGGTGGTTTTAACATTAAACGAACTTATGTATCGATAGCAAGAGAAGTTTGAAATTTACTGGAAAGCTGGTATTGAGCTAAACGAAAGTAGTCTGGTATGAATTTTTACCAAATTTGTTGCGTTCATTTTGTCACCACCCTCGTATGTGGATGAAAATGGAAATGGGCATTTAAATCATTTTTCCTTATACTTTAACGAACTTTTGCATACTTTCGCATATCAGTAACGAAAATATAATTAAAGTTCTTTGGCACAGATTACTCAACTGAATTATTCATTTTCTTGTTTTTTTTTTTCTTTCTTATTGACTCCGTGATGTAAATGTAGTCACTTGGGTAAATGCTATGACGGATTGTCAGATTATGACGAGATTATTATTGTCATATGCCGAGTTTAAAATTGAAATTAAATGGAGAAACGGAGTTTTCAAGCACAAATTAAGTATAGGCAGTGTTAACCCATTACAAGCCGTTACAAGTCTTATTAACGATAAAATGGTGATTTCTTTAACAAAAAAAAAGGAAGAGAATACAAATAGATTACACTGGGCATTTAAAATGTTCCTATCAG
This sequence comes from Sarcophaga rosellei, assembly GCA_930367235.1. NCBI lineage: Eukaryota > Metazoa > Arthropoda > Insecta > Diptera > Sarcophagidae > Sarcophaga > Sarcophaga rosellei. Next base: position 37,029,597 of record OV884019.1, read on the forward strand.
TTAATTTTAGAATTAGAAAAACAAATACACTAAGACCCCGCTTAACGCGGGAGATACATTTCAATAAGTTCCAGCGTTAAACGAAACAGCTTTAAACGAGGCAACTAATAAATCAACTGTGATACAGGAAAGATGCGTTCGTACTGTGATTGCGACTTCGGAGAATACAGTTGGAATCTTTATTCTGGACAGACTAACAAAAGAGCGTTGAAAAAGATACATAGTATACACCATCGCTATATAGTGCACCGCGTAATACTGAAACAGCGTTAAGCGGGGTCTTACTGTATTTTATGAAATATAACGCCCAATTGCTATTAACACTGTTGAACGGTATAAAAGATTATCCATATTTCGATTTCAATACTAAAATTAAATAAATCATACACATAAAGCATTGATTTCGTTTAAACTCTTGCTTTATGAAAGCCAACACTCTATTTATACTTTATTTGTTTTCGGTCTGGCAACTTCTGGAATCTAACTGTTGATTTGTTATTGTTATTCATTTCTGTTCTGTCATTTGGTCTATAACTTAACCATTAATCGTCTTACAAACGAACAACGCTTGCAAATCATTGAATTTTATTATCAAAATGCGTGCTCTGTTAAGAAAGTTCATCGCGCGCTTCTTCCATTTTATAGTCAGTTTAATCGACCCACTGAAGCGGCTATTCGGAAGACGTAAATAAGCAGAATTGTCGATTTTGGAGTGAAGATCAGCCAGAAGCATTGCAAAAGCTACCAATTCATCCAGAAAAAGTCACAGTTTGGTGCGGTGTATGGGCTGGTGGCATCATTGGACCGTACTTCTTCAAAGATGCTGCGAATCGTAACGTAACTGTGAATGGTGAGCGCTACCCTGAGATGATATCCAACTTTTTTTTGCCCAAAATGCAAGACCTTGACTTGCATGACATGTGGTTTCAACAAGACGGTGCCACATGCCACACAGCACGCGTAACAATGGACTGATTGAGAGGCGAGTTCGGTGAACATTTTATTTCACGTTCGGGACCGGTCAATTGGCCGCCTAGATCGTGCGGTTTAACGCCTTTAGACTATTTTTTGTGGGGCTATGTTAAAGCTCATGTCTATACAGACAAGCCCGCTTCAATTGACGCATTGGAAGACAACATTGAAGCATTTATTCGTGAGATACCGGCCGAAATGTTGGAAAGAGTATACCAAAATTGGACTAAGCGGATGGACCATTTGAGGCGCAGCCGCGGTCAACATTTGCATGAAATAATCTTCAAACATTAAATTATATGGATCGTACTATCGATTCAAATAAAGATTTCATGCATTTTTCTGAATTTTATGTGTTTTTTTTCTTTAAAATTTTCCTATAGCTCTTAAAAATCACCCTTTATGTTGTTTGATTATTGTAATTTGTCCTCTATTTATCTATTCCCGTTACTTGTTTGTTGTATTGTTTTTTGGTTATTTAGTTCTTCTTCTACAATAAATTGTTTATTAAGATTTCAATAAATGGACAGGGAATACTCTCTTGTCTAATATTTTTTGGCATCGTTTACCTACGGTTTTACTCTTGCAAGTCAGTTCCAGAGTATTCTATATACAGACCAAATGTAATCTACAAATAATATTCTGGTCCAACGACAATTTCCTGTGGCTAAGGACTGGCTTAACCTGTGCTAAAACTCTGTGGCAATATTACGAGATCTGGATTAGAGAAGAAAGCTGCTGAGACAAACTGGAGATTTATAAGTACATGGGCTACGAATAGACATAATTTATAGAGGCAATTGGTTGATAATCTTTAATCTCCTTTAGATTACAATTGAAACCAACAATAATCCACAAGCACGGTGTCATACGACTATGACATCTATTACTGCCTTATAATAGCTGCCTACTGATGAAGTCTTGTTCCATATTTACCACTAATCTAGTCCCACTGCTAGCGGGGAAACATGTAAAGCATCAAAGACAAAGAAAATTTTATGGACCCTAAACCCCTTCTAAAAGTTCTCAAGCTTCTTCTTCTTCTTTCTCGTCTCCAGTAATTAGTTTTCCCCCTTTGGATTTCTAAGATCCAATCGATGACTTTGACAATGTTAGAAAGCGAGCGTACTCACTTATATTGGTACGGAGAATGGCTGCATTGCGTATCACTTCGGCGTATCGTACAGTATCCGCGCCAGCCGTACTTGTGATTGCAGGTACAATTCCCGTGGATGTGCAGGCCGCAGAGCGGATGGAGATTTATAGGGCGAAATTGACCGAAAGTTATACAACAGTTTCCTTCAAGCAAAACATCATCTCAAAATGGCAACGCCAATGGGATGAAGAGGACAGAGAAAGGTGGCGGCGAGACTTATCCCGGATATGGGCTATGGATTGGACGAAAAATCAGAGAGGTGAACTACTGCACTACACAGATGTTATCGGGGCATGGGTATTTTAGAAAGTACCTGCATAGAATGGGCAAGAGCGCCTCCCCTTATTACCTTTACGAAGAGGAGGAAGTAATTGATGATGTAGAGCACACTAGTTTCGAATGGGCACGCTGGCAGAGCTATCGCTCTGAACTGACATCAATAGTTGGAACGATCACAGCCGCTAACATTGTCGGGGTTATGATTGCGAGTGGAGAGAATTGGACTTTAGTGGCGAATTATGTGGAGCGTATCCTAAGACTGAAGAAGAGAGATCTCGAGGCTGCAGAACATGTAGGCACGCCGGCATAGATGATACTTGCACACGTGTCAAACAGAATCCGACACAGGGACCTGGACGAAAGGAATAGTGGAGACACTTAGATGTCTACTCAACTTTCGACATGCAATCTGGACGCGGATATAAACATGGAGAGGCCAAAGGGCCAAAAGGACTCCACTCCGAGGTAATACCACCGTAGTTCCGGAGTGGGCACAGCAAGTCCACGAGACGAGGGGGGAATTTAGTGGGTGAGAGCCCCACACACGCAGAATGTGACGACTTCCTCTATGGTGCGGTTAGGTACATTTGCCCCTCCTTGGCGTAATAAAAAAATCTGTGACTTTAAATTGATTGGCGAAAGCTTGGCATAACGAGCTAGACCATAAACCTTGTAAAGTAACATGGGTTTTAGCATCATTAAGGGAACGATTAGCATTACTCCGATAATCTGAAAAAGAAGTTCGGATGCAGCATAGCGATTACGCATTTAAGTTTACTCAGGAATTGAGTATTATTTAAGACCAAAGAACATCTTCGCTATCATTATCGGGTACTGAGATAAAGGATTCATGGATGATTTGCTTTGAGTCCACATTTTCATAAGACTCTCGCTTCTTAAATGACATCCTACAAGATGTCCCCAATTACGGCTAAGCAGATGCCTGAAATACGGCGATGGCAAAGCAGATGGAGCGACGAAATAAGTGGAAGATGGACTGCTAGACTTATTCCATCTATAGAAGCATGGATACAGAGAAATTTTGGGGAAACTAACTACTTCCTGACACAGTTTCTTTCGGGTCACGGTTATTTCCGGCCCCTGGTTGCATTTATTGCGAGGAAATAAATTACGACGCTGAACATACATTCGTCCATTCCATCAAATGGCAAAACGAGAAGAATATGCTGATGGTGCAGATTGGTGAATTCACACCCGACAACATTGTGGACGCAATGCTGGAGCGCTGTGAGGAAATACGTTGAGCGTGTACTCCGCAGGAAGAAGGTCGACCTTGACACAGTGCGACAAAATGATACACGAGAAGGCGAGTCAATAGCTTGAGGCTGGCTTCAAATATGGCATACCCAGACGTGGGAGAGTAGATAACGGTCCTTTACAGGACGTCGTTCTGAGCCCTTCCCGAAGTAATGCAGATAGCCGTCCCGGGAAGGGAGTATCCCCAGAAGAGGAGGAGGGATTGTTTTAGTGGAAACATCACTCGACGCAGCTTACAGTGGTAAGTGCGAAAGCATTTTGAACCCTACCTCACACGCCAAAAAAAATAAAAAAAAAATTTTGAAGGCAGGCCTGTAATCGACTAGTTTCTAACGGTACACAACGGAATGAAGGAGATGCTAGCTCCCGTGAAAAACTTAAACGCTGTAAACAATTTCATTGATTCATTGTGAACAACAGTAAAAATACTAAAAAAAAAAGCCGCAAATTTAATGAAATTTATTTCACTGGCATTTTTATGATTTTAAATTTTTATTTTCTGAATTAAGTTTCCAATTATAAATACAAAGTATTTGCCTACAGTACTACGACATGTCTTATTTCTTCTTCTTTATACCACGCACACATACGTATGTATGTGTTAAGAATATTGATCCGATTAAGTTATAAAAATCATAAGCAAAGTTAAATAAAAAAAAAATAAATGAAAAACAAGATAAAATATGAAAATGATACAAAAAAAAACAAAAAATGTGAAAAATAAAAATATGAAACTGCAAAAATATTTAAATTGAAAATTAAATTTTTAATAGCCATACAGACAGCCATACTCTACAGACTGACACAGTTTTTGACTTTGAAAATATTTGTGTGTGATGAACAGTTGCCTCTCACCCTTGGCCTTATTTTTCGGGGGCAGATTGAATAGTTTTGAAAACTATTTTAATAGAGTTTTACAGTTTTTTTCTATAATTTTTTTTGTTTTTATGTTCAAATATTGCAATAATAAAAAAGGAGAGAGAGCGAGGGTGAGAGAGTGACAGGGAGAGAGAGAATAAGTATCAATTCTAACACTATCAGAATTCATTTAAAATGCCATCAGATAACAAGAAAAAAAAATATTTGTACATAAAATAAATGAAAAATGTACACAATATTTGTTTGTATAGAATCTACAGTGGGTGACATAAGTAACAAATACCATGAAACCAAAAATAGATAATTTAACGAAATCTTTTCATTATCCAGAGGCATTTAGTTTCATAAAATTTAACTCAACGTGGTGATGCTGCCGCTGAAGGTACACAGTGGAGCAAACCGAAAGATACACTTTGGAGGACAAGTGACAATATATGCTTAGATATGTATAGAGAACGTGATGAAGTGCTATGACCATACAATAAATTGTACTCTCCTTAAACTTTATATAGGGTATACCCAATAATGTCTCCTTCAAACCTATTGTCCCAACAAGTTTCAAGATATTGCTCGGTGTCTAGAAAGATAAATATGCATTCAGCTGTTTCTTCCGATGATGCATTAATGCTTCACAGGTTCCAAGGAAGTGTTCCAATGAATTATTCTTGTCCTCACTGGGTCTACATGTCAGGCTCGCAACAAACCCAATATTGAATAAGGGTACCCTGAGTCTACAGTGTCCTATCAAAAGACTAGTTAGTCTGATGCTCAGATCTCCTCTTATTTGAGTTTCCCAAAAAGTTTTTATTGCCTTAAATCCAGAAGAATTTTTACCTCTCTTTATCTTTCCTTTCGTTGATCACATCTTTTCACACCACAGAAGGATTCTGGTCCCATCAGCGACGTGGAAGCTTTCCTCCCCTCAATCTCGTCTGCTTGCTTATTGCCGAGAGTTCTCTCATGAGCTGGACTCAGCAGAGAGTGTACCGTTATTCTCTACCTAGCCGTTTCATCATCCTCAGTCAGTTCCATACTATCATCGATTTAACCGCAAGAGCTGAGTGCACAAATAGCAGCCTAACTTTCAGTTAACATTGCTATGTCCTGTGTTTTTCACCTCCCATCCAAATAAACTCGAGCACATCTTTTGATGGCAAAGATTTCTGCTATCTTTCTTGCTCTTTTCGATGGGATAGTTATGTGTGTTGAAGTGGACATTGCTGTTTTCAACATGACTGTTTAAAACAGCATTCGAATACAGAACTCATCTGTATTCGATACACACACAGTATTTGTAGAAATCGAAAGAGGAAAACACACACAAAGGCATCTCCTTTTAAATTGTAAAAAGAGAAAAAGAGAGAGAGAAACTTTTCAACTACACCACCAACACTAACACTTTAAAAGTGACTGACACAGATTCTTGTAAAACAGTTTCCTATGCTACAGCATCTGCCATAAGAACTTGATTGATGGTTTAAAACCACTACTGTTACTACCACCTGTACAACTATTCACCGACAGGCAAAGGGACACATCTGCAGGTCTTAAAGCAAAAAAATCGTGTAAAATTTTAAAATAAAAAATTTATTGAAGAAAATACTTACTTGGGATGACTCAATGGAACTTCTAGAATTAATTCCGGTGGATAATCGAAATAGTCTGGATCATGACCATTGGCTGATACCACCAATGGTAAAATATCCCATTCTGTGCCTTTACCTTTCCAGCCCAATTTCGTGCAGACCTAAAAAACATAATCCCAAGGTAATTAAATCTTTTGCATGAAATGAACTTAAAATTAATAAAACAAACAAAAAAAGAAAAACGAAGATAAACATCTGAACTTACCTCCGTAAATTCGACATTCATGGGATCACCAATAATTTTACCATCCGGCTGTCGATAGCCAGCATATGAAATGAGTTGAGCATTCCAAATACGATAATCATGACGGCCATCGGTACGCTGTGGGAATATTGTTATTGCTGACCTAGACATTGAGGCAGTCCATTGTTCATACAATTTCATCATTCAACAAACCATACGTCCATGTAGTTAGCAGCCAAGCATTTTATTATTTTGTAAGCCAGTCCAGTATACAGGGCGTGTGTGTGTCAATATGTTTGTCCATCAGGTTATTTGTTCAAGCCATTTCAGGTTTTTGTTTGAAGGGACATGAGATTGATAAAAAAATAAAAAGAAGAAGAGAAACAGAGAGAAAAAGTGAAATTAAATGAAACATATTGTACAGTAGGCCCAACAAATATAATTTAAAGCAAATATTGTATATACAACCATATACACTACGTGTACTAGTAGCAAAAGTGATTCACAATTATCGATATCATTAAACTTATCGATAAAATTAGGTATTTTAGAGCTTATGCCAGAAGACTGCAGGGAGGAAGTTACGGAAGGAAGACTGAGCAGCAAAAGTCATTCACAATTATCGATAACATTAAATTTATCGATAAAAATAGATATTTTATTTTAAATGAAATCAATCTCACTAGTGGACTAGTAGCAAAAGTGATTCACAATTATCGATAACAATAAACTTATCGATAAAAATATATACATATTTTAGAGCTTATGCCAGCAGACTGCTTGGAGGTAGACGCCGAAGGAAGACTGAGTAGCAAAAGCCATTCACAATTATCGATAACATTAAACTTATCGATAAAAATAGATATATTAGAGCTTATTCCAGAAGACTGCAAGGAAGACGTCGCCAAAAGAAGTTCTGTTCGAGATGTCTCAGATGCTATTTAAACTACGGAGACTTTTGATGACGCTATTAGCGTATTTATGAGTCACTCCGCCTTACTTGTACACCTCAACCTTGTAGGCATGGTGGAAAATGATGATACGGTGAAGCTCTTCTTGAGTGAACAACAGCTTTCGCAAGTTGTGCGAATGCGCTTCTGAAACTACAGAGGATCAAAATAGGCTGGACACGCTGCAGAGTAACTATCAGAGACGAACCGACACGCTGTTACCGATGCTTTAAAATAGGGCACAGACAGTGGGAATGTGATGGACCGGACAGGTCAAACCTGTGCATGAAATGTGGCGAAAAGGGACATAAGAGAAAGGAGTGCCGAAATGCACCGAAATGTTGCATATGCTCTGAGAAGCCGGGAAAACGTCTGGATCACCTCCCGGGATCGCGGGGCTGTGAGATGAGCTTACGAAAGGCAGCATGAGGATTTTGCAGCTGAATATGAACCGAGGGAAGGTGGCTTTTTCTTTGCTATCGCAAATAGTCAGGGAGCAGGACGTTGACGTAGCAATTATAAGCGAACAGTATGCATCAAAAAATAACGGATTCTGGCTGGGCGATGAAACATCCACAGCAGCCATATGGATACCGGATAACCAGGGTCCCCGACCGAGAAGATCTGGTAGGGGAGATTGTTTCACCTGGGTACAGTTTGATGAGATTACTCTAATGAGTTGTTATTTGTCTCCCAATGACGACGTAGGAACCTTTGAGGAAAAACTGGCCAAAATCGAGGACGCAGTGGCGCGGATCGGCGGCAACCTCATAGTGGCAGGCGACTTTAACTCCAGAGCTGTAGAGTGGGGAATGCAGAATACCAACCCAAGAGGCAGGCGAATTGTGGATATGGCAGCTCGAACCGGACTGGTCTTCGCGAATGAGGGGAGCGTAGCTACCTTCAGACGACCAGGCTGCGAGGGGACCATCCCTGATATAACTATGGTCTCAGAGAGCATGTATCACAGAGTGAGGGACTGGAAGGTCTTGGAAATATATACGGGCAGTGATCACCAGTACATATCGTACACTTTTACTTCAAGAAATAGAGTAGAGGAGGACAATTACATCACGAATAGTCGAAGATGGGATGCACGGAAATTGAATACGAATCGGCTAATTTTAGAAGTCGACAGATTGTGTAGCAGAGTTGAATTCTCGGGCGATGCGAGGACGAGAGTAGAACAAACCATGGAGGTAATAAGACGCGGATGTAAAAAGGCAATGCCCTTATTCAGACCCCCGAATATCAGGAAGAAGGCAGTGTATTGGTGGGACGACAACATCGCAGCACTCAGGCGGGAGTGCCTACGACTACGGCGGAGGTACACTAGAGCTAGACCCGACGGACCAGCTGAAGAGGAAATGCGGGCATACAAAGAGGCAAAAAAGTCACTGAAGAAGGCCATAACGCTCAAGAAAAATCAGGCATTCCACGAACTACGAGATGACGTGAACGTAAACCCTTACGGACTTGGATACAAAATTGTAATGGACAAACTTAACAGGAGGAAACCAATGGAAATTATGGACGAGCGAATAATGAGAAATATAGTGGATACACTATTCCCTACTCATGAACCAGTGACCGAAGGACGACAGAATATGCTCAATACGGAATTTTTACCATTCACCGTAGAGGAGCTAAAAGTAGCCGCAGCAGGACTAAAACCCGGTAAGGCGCCAGGGCCCGACGGCATCCCGCCTGAGGTAATGCGGGAAATTGCCAATCAAAGACCGGAACTCCTACTAGGAATGTACAACGCGTGCCTAAAAGAGTGTATTTTCCCCGAAATATGGAAGAAACAACGGCTAGTCTTAATAAGCAAGGGAAAGGGCGACCCAGAGGACCCATCCGCCTACAGGCCACTGTGCATGCTGGATACTTCAGGGAAGCTGCTCGAGAGGCTTTTGAAGCCAAGGCTTACAGCTGCTATAGAGAATAGTGGCGGACTGTCGGATAGACAATATGGTTTTCGACCTGGTCGGTCTACAATTGGCGCCCTGAGAGAGGTGACTGAAGCGGCCATGGTCACACAGCGAGGAAATAACTTTTCGAGGCCTGTGCTACTGCTTGCGACTTTGGACGTTAAAAACGCGTTCAATAGTCTTAGATGGAGCGAAGTATTAAATACTCTGGAGTACAAATTCTCGGTGCCACACTACATCTTGGCCATGATAAGCAGTTATCTGAGTAACAGACAGCTGGTGTATAACACAAGCTCGGGACCAAAGGTGAAGCTCATAACATCAGGTGCGGCACAAGGATCTATCCTAGGCCCCGACCTATGGAACGTTAACTACGATGGAATCCTGAGAGAGGATATGCCAGAGGGAACCTTTTTGGTTGGATACGCGGATGATATTGCAGCTGTTATTACGGCCAGGAATACGGAAGAGGCACAGCGAAAACTTAGACGTGTCATATTAAGAACAAAAACGTGGTTGGATTCCCACGGCCTAGACCTGGCCATGCATAAAACGGAATTACTACTGATCACTGGTCGTCGTATCCCTTTGCACGTGGACATGAGTATTGGAAACGAGGTAATCAGGACCAAGAGCTCGGTAAAATACCTGGGAATAAGGCTGGATCCCAGGCTGACATTTTCGTACCAGATTCAGTACTCTGCTAACAAAGCCCAGAAGATCGTTGGACAGCTCAGCAGATTAATGGCGAATATTGGAGGACCGCTACCGACGAGAAGGAGACTCCTGATGGAGATCGGAAACAGTATTATGCTCTATGGGAGCGAGATTTGGGCCGAAACGCTAGATGTCAAAAAGCGGGCAAGGTCACTTGTATCGGTACAGAGAACGGCTGCATTGCGTATCACGTCGGCATATCGCACAGTGTCCGCCCCAGCCGTACTTGTGATAGCAGGTACAATCCCTGTGGATCTGCTGGCGGCAGAGCGGATGGAGATATATAGAGCGAAATCGGCTGGAGATCATATAACCGGCCACTTTAGGGAAAACACCGTCTCAAGATGGCAACGACGATGGAACGAGGAAGATAGAGGAAGGTGGACGGCGAGACTTATCCCGGACATAAGGCCATGGATTGGTCGGAAATTTGGAGAGGTAAACTATTACGTTACGCAGATGCTATCGGGTCACGGATATTTTAGGAAATATCTGCACAGGATAGGCAAGACCGCTTCCCCTCACTGTCTTTACGAAGAAGGGGAAGTTATTGATGATGCAGAGCACACGGTTTTCGAATGTGCACGCTGGCAGAGCTATCGCTCTGTACTGACGTCGGAAATCGGAATGATTACGGCCGCTAACATTGTCGGTGTTATGACTTCGAGCAGAGAAAATTGGGCCTCAGTGGCGAATTACGTGGAGCGCATTCTAAGGCTGAAGAAGAGAGACCTTGAGGCTGCAGAACAGGCAGGCACGCCGGCATAATTTATACGGACATATGTGTCAAAGGAAACCGACACGGGATCCTGATCTAAAGGAATAGTGGAGACACGTGAATGTCTCCTCAATTTACGACACGCAATCCGGACGCGGATATGAATACGCAGGGGCCAAATGGCCAAAAGGACTCCACTCCGAAGTAATACCACCGTAGTTCCGGAGTGGGCACAAGTCCACGAGACGAGGGGGGGAGTTTAGTGGGTGAGGGCCCCACACACGGAGGATGTGACGACTTCCTCTATGGTGCGGTTAGGAACATTCACCCCTCCTCGGCGTGAAAAAAAAAAAAAAAAAAAAAAAAAAAAAAAAAAAAAAACAGCTTTCGTAAGATCTTAACTCGCCTCAGAGGAGTAAACACAGACTTCCTATAGAAAGTACGGTGATATTCCTTAATGGTGAGCACACAACAATACTACATGATAGCTTAGGTGTATGCCCATTGGCATGAGACCCTTGGTTAGTCTCCTTTCCTTCAACTGACCTATCTACCTACTAATTTTAATGATAGTTTATCTCTATTAGTCTCTAATGAATGTACAATAAATAAAAATGATTATAAGTCGGCTTAGCCTAGGGGGTAGTGTGTTGGCTTATTAATCGTGAGGCCACGTGAGGTCAAAGCCCAGGTCAGACATCAAAACGAAATACGATAGAAATATTTCTTCCGCGACTTCCTCTCAGCAGATTTTTGTCAAAAATTCTGAGAGTAAATAAAAATTGTGAAAAGTTTCTCATATCAATCGGAGTCAAATTTAAACTGTAGGTCCCGCCACTCTTGTACAAAATTAAAACACACAACGTGAGTGGTATGAGAAGCCAGATCGTAAGCCTGACTGAAGGATTGTAATGGCCAATTACGTACGTACGTATGAATTTCTTTTAAAAATAATATAGGTTAGGTTGGGTCGGAATGGTAGCTCTGATATCAAAAAGCTTACTGGAGCACGAAAATATAAGTTTTTCGTATTTTTTTTCTGTTTGATTTACTAATCTAATGGTGTTTTCTTTTCTACAAAGTAAATGTCACCCTCTTACAAGGTGCATTAAAAAATTGCTGACCAACCCTGTTATAATGTAATTTTTTATTTGAGATGAACATAACACAAATATGAAAAAAGGGTATGCCCCGTGCCCTTAAAAATATGTTTAATTTTTTGGTTTGTTTTCAATAAAATATGTAAACATAAAAAAGGTGTTGCCAGATCGCTAATTTTTCGATATCATTTTTTTAGAGTTTTTTTTTATAACCAAATAAAATTTTTTTAACACAGTTCTAACACTGAATGCAATTTTTTATATTACTGACCATGTAGCTTTAATAATGTAATGTTCTCTTAAGGTTACCCCAAAAAACAATGAAAAAATTAACTTCAAAATTGGATAACGATACTAGGCGACTTTTTTTAAATTTCATCTGGTAGCCCTATAAATAAACAAAAGTCATTTGCTTTACAGGGCATTATCAGCACTCTCGATTTATACAGGGCGTAAAATGCAATGCCCTCCACCATTTTCAAGTGCAAATTATTTACAATAAAACATACCACCCTTTTAGAGGGAGAAACATTTTTAAGAAACAAACACAAAATTGCATTTTTTAAAATAAAGTGCACATTTTTTGGTAGAAAAGAAAACACCATAAGTTAGTGTGCGCAAACTTTTCATGCCTACTGTATGGTAATATAAATTCTTGGTAATGGCAAATAGAGGGAAGAGGTTGAAAGGCAACATGAGATTTTGTTGCCATAAAAAAAAAATGTTTTTCAAATATTTTAATAGTGAACAGTGATATTTTTTTTTCTTTTATTGTGTACATGATGTTATCGAATTTCAACAAATTTTAATTTCTAATATTTATTCATTTTTTTACTTGTTTCGTTAAATGCTTGTTTTTATCATGACCAGCTAGCTATTCGTTTTGATTTACTAAGGCTTGGCATTTAAAATAAAACTGTCTTAAAATTAAAATGAATTTTTCCTGTATTTATAAATTTAAATTTTAATGGTTTTCATCTAAATTGAATTAAAAAACGTTCAAAGTTATTTCCAAGATTAATTTTAAAAAAAATTGGAATATATTTTAAAAAATCATGATTTATTTTTTAATTCAATTTCCCATTCAGTTTTTTTATAAAATTTTAAATTCTAAATCATAAACATCTGCTGCTGCTGCTGCTGCTGCTCTGTCTATATGACATTCTACAAGCACATGCTGTTTGCATTGAATGCATTTGCTTGTCTCTTTCAAAAAAAGCGAACACCACGGCGTATGCTTTATGTGTGACAGTTTGTTTGCTTGGAATTAATTATTGCTCATACGCAGCAGGTGTTCTTAATGCATTGCCAAGTATTTCTTAATTTTTTTTGTTCTTCAAACACCATTTAATCAATCAAATCATTTGCTTTAAAAATTAGCTTTTCATTAAACAATTTCAGTTTATTTAAGAAACACAAAGAAATTGTTGTGGTTAAACGTAACAAAATAAGATTTTATTGTGTTACTACACAGCACGTTATCCGCTATAATTGTGGTTTATTTATACGATTCATTTTCCGCTGTTAGTGTAGAATTTCATTTAAATTTTTCTTATAAAATTTATTCTTGTTCTTGTGCATATTATATACGGCACTGCATTATCATATGACTTCATGGGAATTTTATTAATAAAAAAAATGTTTCTTGTGTTTGCCTACCCTCTGCTCCACACTGTATAACATGAATTTTTTTATAGGAGAATGGAAATCACAACAGTAGTGGTAAATGTCAGTAGGTTGGGTTAAAAAGATCTCCCACTTAGGCCAGCATTTAGGCCCATTGTGATACCACAATCAATATTTAACCCAAGAGGCAAATCTCAAGGGAATAGAAACCCCACCAGAGTCTAAAAAATATCTTGCTATGGCAGCAATCTTAAAATTTGAGAGCTCGGTCAAGAATGTCAGAAACTTAGACGTCAAAAACCTTCGTATTTTCATTATAAGAGCAGGAGACACAGAAGATGAAGAACAGTTTCTTCCTTTTGGTCAGAGCCACAGCTTCTGCAGAAGTCATTAAAGAGTATGCCAAAATTTTCGGCATCCCTACTACCACAAGGCCAGTGGGCTTGCAATTGTGCAATGGATGGCCATGTGATTTAAGGACAGAAGTGAGACGGCCACCTTGTTATTCATATGCTTCGAGCAGAGTCTAGCTATGTTACATGTACCCTCCTGCTGCCAACGAGATTGAGCCTCCCAGTAAAACAGGCGGATAACATCTAAATTAACTGAAGCAATTGAAACACCTATGCCCTGTTACATGTAAAAGATGTCGAGCACTACATAGGTCCTGGCTAGTTCATCAGCAATGCAATTTCCAATATCGTGGAACTCATATTAGAGTAACCTTTGAATGTTCCGAAATTTCCCTAAGAAATCTTTGGCATTCCTGGAAAAGGACGGACATTGAAACTATGTTCGCTAGGGACTTAATCGCAGTCTGGCTGTCGGATTAAATCAAGAGATTTTCAAAGAAAAAACCTTCACCTTCTTCACAAGAACTGTAACACTTTCAAAACTTTCAAAAAAAAAAAAAAAACCATAAGCTCTGCTACAGTAATCAGGCAGCTTAAATTCTTTAATAAATATACCACAGCCAAGACTGCCATGCATTTCCAAGAGACAGTAAATCTCTTGATATTTTTGAACTAAACAGATACAAAATTGCTAAAATCCTGAAGAAAACGAAATAAGAATATGTCTAGGGCGTTAGATCGCAAGGAATTTATACTCAATACACTACGGCGTTTAAATAACTGTGCGTTGCTCTTAGGTCTTAATAGTCTGGAATCAGATTTTCTAGCATCGACTAGACTATATGCCATTCAGTTGCACATCAATCGCCGGTCTAAGCACAAATTATAAGCACAGTTGGTTAACAAAGTTTCTCCTACTTTCTATTCTCTCACACCAACCCCTGACGAGGTTTTTAAAAAACTTTTCAATTAAAATAGAAACGAACAGAACAGAACAGAAATACAATATTTTTGCCATTTAAATGGTTTTTATGTGCCCTTTTTTTTAATAAATTATGAATCCAAAATATTAAAGTTTTTACAATTTAAGGGATTACTAGACCTTTTCCACTCATGATTTCATTATTCAACCGTTTAAGTTGCAAATACTCACACGAGTTTTGTATACAAAAGTTTCCCAACAAAAGCTCACACACGAATGGAAAACTAAAAACCAACAAAACCTGCAAAAAAAAAAACTTTAATTTCAACAGTGAATGCGATGATAATGATGATTGGCCCCAAAGAAACAGAAAAGCAGTCACCACGTATACGGGTCATTTTACAATAGGAAAAAACGAAGAGAGGATTTAAAGAATTTTTGTTTTTGCCTGAACGGATGTATAGACAAGGTTATCTCGTCCTCGTCCAAATATTGCCTTTTTCTCCAAGAAGTAACATATCGGGTCCGCCATCTAACGTTTTGTTTTCAACTAGTGCTTATTTCGTGAATGGTAACACTTAGCTCATGTCTGATTTGACAGATAATTAGTTTTATCCTTCCGCTGAACGAATATGGTTGTGTATACGCTTGAACAACGCTGGGAAATCGACTTACGATCGACTTACAGAAGATGCCGATTTTGGCATAAAAATCAGCTTTTCAGATGAAGTTCATTTTGATCTTGGCGGGTATGTAATAGTGTTTTCACACCAAAAGTTAAAACCTGATTTTAGCATTAAAACCACAATCAGCTGATTTTGCGTTCACACTGCAAATTTTCTTAAATCAGGTTTTAACTTTCATACATTCATGACGGAACAGAAATGTTTTTGTTTAAGAAAAAACAAAAAATATGAAAAATTAAGAAATAATATTAATATTATTAATATAATTGTTAAAATATTGTTATTTATTATTGTTGTAGCATTCATTATTTGAAATTTTACATTTTTATACAACTGGCTTCTATATTTTTACATTTGTTTTGTTTTTATTTTGTTTTTATTTAATTTTTATCAGCTGTTTTTACCATTTCAGAGCTGGTAGCTCTGATTTAGTACATAAAACAAGGTTGCATTTCATAAAATCAACTTAAAACCAATTCAAAAAAGGTTTTAAGTTGATTTTAACACAATAATTTTGTATGGTAAAAGCAGGTTTTATTTTTGATTTTAACGTTAAAACCAACTTTTGCGTTAAAACCACTCGGTGTGAAAACACTATAAACAAGCAAAATTGTCGCATTTGGGACACAGAAAAACCGCACGCATGCATTGAAAAGCCGACGCACCCAAAACGAGTCACTGTTTGGTGCGGATTTTGGTCCAGAGGCATAATTGGGCCATTTTTCTTCGAAAATGAGAAAGGAGTGGCCGTTATCGGGCCATGTTGAACGAATTTTTGTTCACAAAGATTGAAGAGGAGGATATTGGCAACATTTGGTTTCAACAGGACGGCGCTACGTGCCACACAGCCGAAGCTACACTCGATGTTTTACGCCCTGTTTTTGAAGATCGCATTATCAGCCGGAGAGCTGCTGTCGTTTGACCACCTCGGATCAGCGATTTGACACCGTTGGACTATTATTTGTAGGGTGCCGTCAAAGATAAGTGTTACGCCGACAAGCCAGATACAATTGACGCTTTAAAGGACAATATTCGTGAAGCCATTGGTGAAATACAGCTGCACACAATCGATAATGTGCTTAAAAATTGGACCGATCGTGTAGGCTACTGCATGGCCAGCCGAGGCAGCCATTTGAATGAAATTATTTTCCATTATTAACCGGAAGGATTGTACATTCAAATAAAAAAAGAAATTTTAGAAAATATTCAGTAGTTTTTTTTTACAGCATATTCAAAAAAAAAAAGTCATTTGGCGGACCCTTTATTTTTAAACGCCTTCAATACTTGAGTCCCTGGCCATAGGCACATAGGCAGAAACTACGAGTATATCACGAATATATTCGTCAGAACGAGTAACAAGCAATCTTCTTTGTGATTTCGCCGCCCACATTATTGCTGGCAATTAGAAAATTATCAGGGAGAGAGTATGTACTCGATCGTGAAGTTAAGCGGACTGAATCTTAATCTAAAAAGCACAAAATAACTAATTTTGCTCTCTTTTGCTTTGTTTGATTTTGCTAAAGTTACAGAGACTTTACTACATGGTTTCAGTCTACAGCCAAGTAACATCTTGGGAAGTATTCCCGTCGTCTACATCGCTTCATTCCCACATGATTCCTGCAGAAGTTGAGAGTCTAAAGAGAAGGAAGATGCTTTCTTTCTCCAGCTGTTGCATCTGATTATACTGGGAACCACATTTTTCTCATCCTTAATGGAACTGTTGAAAAGGAAATTGAAAAAAAAAATTATACGACACATAAAGGACGATCAGGAAATGGTCACCGATACCAACACCACAAACAATAAGTTTTTCCAAAAGTGCATCATGCCTAGAGTCACTGCCATGTCTAGAGTCACTGCCTTGCTCTCATCAAATTGTTGAGTGCACAACGTAGAGTAATGGCAACAGGTCACCAGTAGAACAGGCCATACGACAATTCTAGAACACCATCTCGCCCTGAAGACTTGTTTATTATGTTGGGATCTAGCATATCAGTTACTCTCAGCCCTTTTCCCAAAAGATTGCTTACAGGAGGAGCCTGTGCAAGAAATTATTTTATTTCCGAGACATCAGAAACTGTCTGCAATCGATACTTAAAGAATAAATGAAAGAGGGTAATAGATCTATATGGGCTCCCAAAGCAGCACTAGCAGCTTCTATTCCTAGAAAGGTTTTATCCGAGTAGCTATTCATGAAACACATTTTTCCTTCTTTAAGAAAATTTCGTAGAAATATTTGCCTAAAACTGAACTATGACAGCCACGTTCTTAAATGAAAGCCTTCTAATTTGAACGTAAAATGACCTGTATATTGTATATAAAATAGCCTAGACAACAAGCTGAGACGTTAACGATGTAGTCAGGAAGAAGAAAGAGAAACTTTGTTTATGCAGACGAAGTAAATGTGCGTTTAGCCATCATATAACACACAGCAGGAGTTTTGGCTTATAAAGTAATAAACTTTTGACCATTTATGGCTCTTCTTACTCTTACTTTTATGCTTCCTCTTGATGACTTATTGAATATCTGAGAAAGAAAATATTGAAAAAAAATTGAGAAAAACTGTGAAGGGAAAATGGGAAAAAATCACAGTGTCTTAAGGGACTTTATGAATTGAAGTAGCCTTTATTAACTTTCTAGTGTCAAAAGGTAAGAAAGAAATCGAAAAAAAAACTAATAAATTTCCTTCAGGTTTAAGTTTTCCAAAGAAAATGGAAAACAATAAACCAAAGAAAGTTTTGAAAAAACAATTTGAGAAAAACAAGTTTAATATTGAAACGCTTTAGAACACCTTGCAACACAGCAACTAAATTTACATTTGAATGAAATTCATTTGAGCTTCACTTCTACACTTTTAACTTGGCTAAGATTATTCAAATCGTGTTGTTGTTGTAGTTATTTTTTTATGCTGAATTTAATTAAAGTTGTTGGAAATTTTCCTTGTAACACTTACCTTAAATTGCCTTTATTGGTGGCATATTTAATGTGATTACAAATGGCTTCGAACATGCCACTGGTTGTGGTCACATAGCGGCAATCAAAAACCTGCAATAAAACGCAAACGGAGAAGATGAAAAAGAAGGAAGAAGAAAAAACAAAATTATAAAAAATTGTTAACATTTATTTCAAAGACAATATTGTTGTTGCTGTTACTACTTTTGGTTTTTTTTTTTAATTTTATTAGACCAGCTGTGAAGATCTGTATATCATGGCAGTGTTGTCTTGTTTGCTTTATTCATGTGAATAAATTTTATATTCTTTCGTTGAAAGAAAGCAAGAAAAAAAATAATTTATGCAGGACAGAGCGTACAGTGCACCCACTCTAGATGTTATCCATTACACGTCATGCTTAGTAATCCGAAGGTAAAAGAGCACAAATTTCATAAATTATACACAGTGAAACGAATATGAAATTTGGAAAAATTGATAAATTACTAAATAAGCAACAAAGAAAACCTTCTTTAGTCCATTTTCAAATACGTTGTGATCATCATTTGAACTCTGAACGTAATTTGGTTAGAGAGTTTTCGTTGTCTATTTGGGGCTCTCTTCCAGATTCTACGTCGTGTCATGTCTTCAGAATTCGCTAAATATCGAAATTGTTGTTACTGACGATATCGTGGTTCAAACATTACTTTGCATCTAAAATCCTGTAGTAAAAAGCAAGAACAGAGCGCAAAAGTAGAGAGGCAGAGTGCTTTTAAGCCTACTATCGGTAGGCCACAACGAGCAACGGTATGAGGTTGATATCCTTTGGAGGTGCGCAGAATGAAGTAGTTAGCCGCACCAGGTTTCCTCATCTTAAAATCTACAAAGAGGCATGGCTTTCCCCCTATGAAACGACCAAAAATCATAATACTGCTGCGTTCTTTTCGAAGAGAACATATAGACTTTAATTGTTACCTTGCCGCAGTCAAGGTGTAATTACAACTGAGTGTAGAGTGAATATGAAAAAAAAATATATTTCGGCGACTTCCTCCCATCAGATTTCTGGCAAAAGCTCTGAGAGTAAATAAACCTGCCATGAAAAAGTTTCTCAAAATCTGTCGTTCGGAGTCGACGTTAAACTGAGGGTCCCGCCACTCAAGTATAAAATTAAGTTACTCAACATGAGCGATGTGAGAAGCTAGGCCGTAATCCTGACTGAAGGGTTGTAATTATGTATGTAGAGCAAAATGCAGGAACTGAAACGCAAAGAAAATTCAATGCCGCACAGCTGCGCTTCTGATGCCCATTATATTATCACACAATGGCAACATATCGTCCGATTTTTGATTCAAGAAATTAATTGTACAATCGCCGCATATTGCCCCACTCCTTGGAAACTGCTGTTAAACCCCTGTTTGCATTTAAAACATCTCTCTCAGGAATCTCGTGGTACGATGAGAATGGTAGTAATTACACGAGATGCGCGGGAGAAAACGAGAGAGAAGAAGCACCGGAGAATCCTTTGTGCACGAAAACATTACCAGAGAGTCACTCACCAGACGATGGATATAGACGTGAAGAGAAACGGTGTGCCAAACCCAGAAAGCCCATTTTGCATTGCACATATAGTTTTCGTAGAGCACGTACGTTTGATATCCGAGAGGCAACGCTCAATGTATTGCATGGAAAATATGTTCTTCAGAGGCTCCATCTGAGTAAGAAGCACTCCTCCTGCAGGAGTATTTCTATAAACAGATTGAAATTTAAAATCTCTCTTGCCTCTCTTCCCCAAACTATTTTTCTACTTTCAACACAATGTTCTGTCTGAGTTGAGGCCATATCCTGACTGTTGGTTCACACAAAAAAAAACCTGAACATGACGTGCACCATCTCAGACACACTATTTTATAATTTCTTTGAAATACCCCAAAAATTCATTTATTTTTATGCTTAAGAGCCTTTTTTTTTTGTATAAATTGTGCATATTTTGAGTACTTTTTCTACACTGTGCGCTCGTTAGTTATTCATTTTTTTAATGAAATTTTATTCATTTTCATTTACTTACTCATTCACTTACAAATTCATACACTTCTTTTTTTATTCAAATTCCTTCTTAAAAAGAAAAACAAAAGCTTTCGTTCTACTACGGCTCTTCTCTTTTCACAATCTCCCTCTATACGTGTTTTACAACTTCCTGTTCCTTAAGACTTATTTCATCGTTTATTTTTTGCTTATTTTCCAAATGTTTGTTGTTGTTATTTTCGTTGCTTTTTTTTTCAATGATTTCTTAAAAGTGATTTGCACGTGTATGTTTAAAATGGTATGAATTACAGTTTTGTTTTGTCATGTCACTGCATGTCTATGCATACACAATACATGTTTGTTTATTTGTTTGTTTTTATTCTCAGCATGCATACGTATAAACATTTGCATAAACATTTACACTTGAGTGCATTACTAATACTCAACAACAACTATAAACACGACTGGCTGTTGAACAAACCCTGTTTTTATATACACACACACTCACCACTCTCACTCTCTATCTCTCTCCCAATGTCTCACTCTCATATACAAAACATTTTCGTAGCGCTTTAATGAACACTTTTATACAATATTAAGTAAAATTGAAATATGCAAAGGACTCTACATAAGTATAAGAGAGCTAGAGAACAAGGCAGCAAGGCACAAAGAGTACGAGAGTTCTTTTATACATAAATACAAATGCATTGTGAGAAAGAAAAAAACACAAACACCAACAACTACTACTACTTTTACTTTTACTTATGCAGTCAAGTGCGAATTGGTAAAGCAATAACAGATGTTAGAACAGATGTTTTAACATATTGTTTCCATTAGTGTTGCTGCTGTACATCGATTGTATGTAAATCGAAATGTCTTTATCACCTTGTAGTCGTCCTGTTCCGTTTTTTCTTTTTTTGCTATTTAACTTGACTTATTTGTATTTGTTTACTTTCGTTTTCTTCATTTTCACCTTCTTTTGAAATTAAAAGTAGGATTTGTTTACATCATGGAAATGAAGTTTAAAAATGTTTTCATTACAATTTTTTTCTGTTTTTTCTTTTAATTTTTTCTTCAAAATAGTCTTTAAAAAAAGCCAATTTAATTATGCATGATTTATACAATATAACGTTAAGTAACGGTAATGAAGTGTAAAAAAAAAGAAGAGGCATTAAAAAATCCATATTGAATATGTTTTTGCCCAGTAAGTAATTATTGTGTTCGACGCTTCTTGCACGTTCAATGATTACTTAACAAAGCCTCGAGCTTGTGGTAGAGAAGGGCATAACAAACAGGGCTGAGTACACTCTTTGATGTACTCGAAAAATTACTTTATTCTGCCTTCGTGAATTATAGACAACAACAAAATATTGTTACGCAAATGGAACGACCTAATATCGTTTCGCAAGAAAACATCGTTTAACATAATCAATAAGCAAAAGCTACAAAAACAAGGACCCTGAGTATGAGTATGTGCACACAATACACACGACACAGATACACACTACCAAATGCATCGAACACGTTCCAAGGAAACCAACAACAACAAACTTGAGAGAGGATCAACAACTTGAACAAAATACACAAACAACAATGTAGTAGCGATAGAACTCTCAAGAAGGCGAAGACAAGAACATTCTACTTCCAGCACCTTCTTCAGACTGAAATTTAAGCATATAAAAAGGCCAGACAAAGCAGGCAGGAGTCAGTAATAACTCAGTCAGCCTTGTGTGGGGACACGTTGCGTTCGAAGTAAACAATCGTGGTTTGAAGATCTCTACTATAGATCTGTACATTAGTATAAGTGTGTTTGCTTACAAAAAGGTTGTAAGCAGCGAAATAGAATAGTAAACAAGCAATTTGTTGTTGTACAGTGAAGTTGTATACGGTGGCACACAAAAGTAGTGTGAATAATAAAGAGTTTAATTGAAACGAAACACATATTTCTTTTTATTTTGGTTTGCAATCAACGAACTCATAATCTAAACGTTTTTAAAAAAATAAAAACGTAACAATATTAAGAGTTTGTCAAAGTAAACCTTGTAGTCGCCGTAGTCTAGCAGGTAGTTAGGTGGCTTATTGGACGTAAGACTACGGTTAAAACCCCAGGCCAGACATTTTGATTTCTGCAGATTTCTGGCAAAAACTCTGAGAGTTAAAAAAATTTGCACCGAAAAAGTTTCTCAAAAATCTGTCACTCGGAACTCGACTTTAAACTGTACGTCCCGCTACTGATGTATAAAACTAACACACACAACATAAGTCGTGTGACAAGGTAGGCTGTTATCCTGACTGAACAGTTGTAATGACCAATTATGTATGCATGTATGTATACCTGGAGCGGACAAAAGCGGTCTTGGTTCCTTACAATGTCTGGCCCGTACTATTATGAGCTAAGTACAATGTAACTTAAATAGCTGCCTCTTCTAAAATTAGATTTCAACCACTGTTTTCACATCTTGAGTGATATCACGTTTTCAAGTGCTATAACATTAGGGAATTATTCGCGTAGATGCCGCCTTTGACGTAGCTCCACAAAAAAGTCTAACAAGATCAAATTACAAGATATTGATGAACAATTAATGGCACCCAAAACCTGGAATTCTTTTTTTTTTGTAAACCAAAATCGCTCATGATATGTGTCTTATGATACCGTCTACTGAGAAACTAGGCCGTAATCCGAAGGTTGTAATGGCCAATTATGTATGTATGTATGTATGATACCATCTATTCTCAACCACATACCGTCCAGTTCATTATCCTTAGTTGAAGACCAAACAGGCTTTCTTTAAATGAATATTAACGCTTCATTCAAGATCATTTTTAAAGATATATGTACATTTTACGAATGCGTCCACCTTTCATTGCGCACCAAACGGTCACCTATTCCTGTTACAATGGCTTTTCCACAATCACTTCTGGATTTTCCGAACCCCATTTAAACAATATATAGTGTGTTAGCTTATTAGGCACAAACGCTTAGTTCAAAACCCAGGTCAGATATTTCTGTCGCGACTTCCACACAGCAATTACTTGGTCTTGGTCGTAAAGTCATCTCAACCACCGTGGCCTTGCTTACAGGTCATTGCGTTATGGGTAGACACGCGGATAGAATGAGGCTCCCATTTAACGACTTCTGCCGTGGAAGAGGAGACTGTTATCCACTTTCTTTGTCAATGCCCGTCTCTTGCTAGGTGTAGATGTAGGTTATTTGGCTCCCCATTTCTTGTTAACTTGACGGAGTTATCATCTATTGACATCAAGGATATAGCTTCGTTCATCAAACTTTCTGGCTGGTTTTCCAGTATAGGGTAGCCGTGCTTTTGATGTGCAGCCCTTGCGCTGACCAACTTCTTCCTCTTCCCTGATTTTGGTGGAATTTGGTCAGTACACGGACTGCATTCACCCGTGGCATCACAACGGGCCGCTATGCGTGCTCAAGTGAGCTTTGTGATATCAGAGCTACCACTCCGACCTAACCTAACCTAATCTAACCTCCTTCTGACAAAAACTCTGTGAGAAAATTAAATTGCCATGAAAAGTCTCTCCAAATCTCAGCAACCTTCTAGCATAAAAACTCTGTGAGCAAATAATATTACCATGAGGAGTTAAAATTAACACATACAACATGGGTGGTGTAAGAAGCTGGGTTCTTATCCTGACTACGGATTTGTAATGGCCAATTAAGTAAGTCGCCGTGGTCTAGTAGGTAGTGTGTTGGCTTATTAGACGAAAGGCCCGAATTGGAATCCCAGGTCAGACATCAAAACGAAATATGAAAAAAAAATATTTCTTCGGCGACTTCCTCTCAGCAGATTTCTGGCAAAAACTCTGAGAGTAAAAATTGCCATGAAAAGCTTCTCAAAAAATCTGTCGTTCGGAGTTGACTATAAACTGTAGGTCCCGCCACTCATGTATAAAATTAACGCATACAACATGAGTGGTGTTGAGAAGGTAGGCCGTAATTCTGACTGAAGGGTTGTAATGGCCAATTACGTATGTATGTATGTATGTAATTAAGTAAGTACATGTTGATGCTGCTCTCTAATGGATAATCCATTATGGAGTATCAGCGAGCTTCCACTTGAAAACTTTGGAAGGGAAGCGAAGCTTATTTTTTAATTTAAAAATCTTTTTGGTCTTCAGGGATCCAAATGCTTTCCATCGCTTGCCTCTCTCTATGTGAAATGCAGTTTGAAATACAGTTTGTCTCTTTTGATAACTATTGACTGCTTTTCACTACACCTTTAATAAACTGTTTAAACCACTGTATTATAATAAGTGTTTAAACAGTTAAAATTGTTGTCATTTGGAGATTATCTTTCAAACTTTTACAGATCCCTGGCTTTTTTCAATACAATTTTAAATTGATTTGCCATCAGAATGATTTCTTAAGATTCCATACCACTTAACGCTCTTACCTGAGTGCCTTACTAGAAGTGTTTATTTATAAAAATGTTTTGTTGCTTCAAAATACTTCTGCTGGTCTATTTATTTATTAAATAAGTTTCCAATTTACTTTTCTTTTTTTTTTTGGCAACAAAACAAAACGAAAAACACTTGAAATCTTTAAGGAAACCCCAATAATTGTAGGGAAAAAAACAACAATAAGAACAACAACACTCTTCAACGCTCTAACTTTCTAAGCTGAACGGCAACAATAACAAAAAACACACTGCAAAACAATAATAATTTTACAAGATTAAATTGTTGAGTAAATACAAACAGCAATAACAACCAACAACCAGCAGCAACAACAAATATTTAACAAAAGTTCAAGTTGTTATTGAGGAAAATACTTGAAAAACCAAAACTGTGGAAAACAAGCAAAATTAGAAATGAAAATTACAATGAAAATGAAAATGAATTCTATTTAAAGGAGATTAAAAAGGAAAATGAAAATGAAAAGCTAAGAGAAACAGAGAGAAAAAAGCAAAAAAATTTTAATGAAATTATACTTGAAAAGAAATTCAAATACCAGACAATTTCTAAAATCTTGTTGTAATTTTTCATTTTATTATTACCAGACCAAAAAAGCAAAAAAAACAAGAACAATACAAGGCAACACAGCATATCTGGTTGCACATTTAAATGCTCTTCTTACGTTGGTAGTTGGCAAGACAGGTATACACACACACACATGTATTCACAAATGAAAATTCTCTTTACGCACTTATACACTCACATTCATTTGTTTATTCATCTTATGAATTAAAATTTTCATAAAACAGAAAACAAACAACAATAACCATAAAGAACAAATAAAAGAGAGAAATTCTCTTGCTTTCTCTCTCTTTGTATTATTTGTTTTGGTTAAAAATTCAAATGAACTCTTTATTTAACCACAGTTGTAGTAGTAGCAGTAGTAGTAGAGTAAAGTTTGACTTTTAAAAACAAATAAATACTTCAAGGGTATTTAAAATTAACATACGAGGGTCAGTAAAAAAATTTCAATATTTTTAAAAACATAAAAGGGGCATTGAGCCTATCGTATCCAGATGGCGGGCATAAGTTCTACACATATGATACAGGGACTAAAGTGATGAAGGTCTGCGCGACCAGTGTCTGCTAACAATGTTGTAACTCGATTGTACATAGATGAACAATTGATGAAATTGTCTGAGACGGACACTAACTTTCAAGGTGGTAGGGATGACATAGTTCTGATGGCAAGAATCAATTTCCGAGAAACGCATTGAGACCTCAGCCAAAGAGATTTTAAGACAGTAAAGTGGTGCTCGGCTTCGAACAACAGATTTCACGGCAATTTTTTCATTTTACTCTCAGAGTTATTTCCATAAATCTGCTAAGAGGAAGTCGCCGCAGAAATATTTTTTTGCATTTCTTTTTTTTGGAGATATCTGAACTGGGATTTGAACCCTGACCTCACGTCACTGCCTATTAGACTAAGGCTATCAAAAGGCAATTTCAGTTTAACTAATTTGTGTGAAGTCCTCGTATATATTTTTTTAAATAATAAAATCAAGTGCTCTCTCTCTCTCTCTCTCTCTCTCTCCTCATATTCGTTTTATTTATTACCTCTTTTATTTGAGTATTTTTATATTTTTTCTTATCGTTTATTATCCACAAATAATATTTAAAATGTCTGACCGGAAGTCTGTGGTCAATATAATAATTTAATTAAATTGAATTAAATGATTGACTTATGGTTCCTCTTTTATTTTTATTTTCTATAATAAAATAATTTATTTTCTATTGGAGATTAAATGCAACCTTTTGGTATTATTGTGGAATTGTTTAAAAACATGTAAACAATTGAAGTATTATTTAAATAAAATAGCAATGAGATCAATTAAATTAATTAAAAATCATATTTTTCAAAACGAAAGATTTTTTCTAAAGATTTTTTTCATCATATTTATTCAAAAACTCTAGGGTAATGGATCTAAAAATAACCCTATGGATGATCAATAATGACTTTAGAATACTCCCAAAAAAGGCTTTTCACCATAATTAATGAGTGTTTAAATAGCTGAAAGCAATTACCAACCCCGTTCAAATTCTTTCAAATGATTACATTTTACTTTGCGCCCATTATATGGTAGAATACCAGAAAAATACTCGTATTTCGGTATTCAACGAGTTGAGAAAAACATGCAGGATTCTCTTAAACAAATATTAAACTTTTCGGCGTTCAATACCACTGTGCTTCTAAATGCTCACTTTTTAATACAACAATACGGTTACATACTCGCGTCTCAATGTTTGATAATTCTGGCACAATTCTGTTTACCGTATGATATGTGTATTTTGTTGCTGTCTGTTTGTCTTGTTTACTTATTTATGTACAGTTTAGCCTGATCCAAAGAATACGTTTAAGAACACCAAGGCATCTTTAATAGAGAGCATCAATTTGAAAACTAAAAGTCGGCACAATTCTGAGGGTAACAATAATCAGAACCGTGATTGTGGACGTCTGGTGAATTTGTTCTCTTTTTCTTTTGGATTAAATGGGAGAGTGTCATAATAAAGTTACCTAAGAAAGATCTGAAGGTCTGCTAACTGAGATTAACAAGAAATTAGCATCATCGTGCGCTAGCAGGAGTATTAAATGGACTTCCTCGCAGAAGTCAACTGACAAATAACATCTGAGAGTAAATAAAATTGCTATGGCAAGCTTATTAAAAATTTGACATTCGGATAGAAGTAAAGCCCGGGTTCAATTTTTTCAAAAAGGTTTTTCTTATAGATTTCATTAGGCTACTTAATAATTTTTTTTAGTATATTTAAGTAAAGTGGAAAAAAGTAATGAAAATATTCCTTCTTAAAAAAACAAAGTAACAATGTAAACAAAGTTAAAATAAAAAAATTGAATTGTTTTAATTTCAACAAAAAAAAAGTGTTATAAAAAACAAATAACATTTTGAAACGGAAAGACGGCAAGAAGAATCCAACAGGAAAGTTATTTTCTCGTTGGACTAATGTTGAAAAAGAAAAATCCGATGATTATCCTGTCACTGCGGACGAATCTTATAAAGATTTACATAATGGTATGAGTATTTAAAACTCCTTAAATTAATATACATATGTACATCTTTATACGTCTATCTTTCTCTTTAAAAGATAAATATTTCGAGAAAAGTGCTGGTTGCAGCACAATTGCAGTCCATGGGAACAGGTGCTTTCTTTTTCTTCACTATTTTTCAAGAGTGGCCACGATATAATGATTTCTTAGGTTATTAACTTGTAAGTATTGACATTTTTAATCTAATTTAATTTAACTTTTAATATCTATTTTATTGCGAATAGGTCGAAATAGATTTTGATTTTTTATACCCGGATAAAACTAATAATTTAATAATAATAAGTTGGAAACTTTTTAAAAAAAGTTGCTAAAATTTTTGAGCTTGAAATTAAAGACCGAGCATCAAGGGAATATTACGTAAAATAATTATGTGATGAAAATGTTACAAAAGGTACTACTATATATTCTTTGAAATTTTGACATAAGCGATATTTTGATTTTACATTTACTTATGTATATTTCTATTCAGATTCCAAGTACTGTGTATGTACAATACTGCTTCATGCTTTGTTACAGCCACAACGACTTAATAAGGAATATAAACTCTTAATGATATTGAACCAAGAATCATAGAAATTGTTAAAAGGTATGCAGAAAAAAGAGAAAGACTATAGCCAAGAGTAATGGTTGTTGAACTGATTTTTCAAAATTTCTGATTTTTTTGTGTTTTGTGATGGCCTAAAGTGGAAGTGCGCTTCCTACATGAAATGTATAGACATAATTATTAAGTTATCCTATGTTTTTAAGACTAAATACTCCCCAAAAGCAACAAATATTAAATCAGTTTCTAAGTATACATATATATCAATAAAAAAAATCTATAATAATATCAAGCAAAATCAAGAAGTATTATTTAAAAAAATAAAGGGATAGTCTTATAAAATTAAGAAGAACACCTTTTTGAAAAAAACAAAAATAAAGCCTAATAAAATTAAGGAGAAAACCTTTTTAAAAAAATCAAGAAGACTATCTAATAAAATCCCAAAGTTTTCTTCTTGATTTTTTCAAAAAGGTTTTCCTTATAAATATAATAAGAATCTCTTCTTGAAAAAAAAACCATAGAGAAATCTTATAAACTTTGTTCTAATTTACTATGTATTTATTAGGTTCAGTTTTCTCTGTGTATGAAAAAAAAATATTTCTTTGGCGACTTCCTCTCAGCCGATTTCTGGCAAAAGCTCTTAGAGTAAATAAAATTGCCATGAAAAGTTTCTCAAAAAATCTATCGTCCATAGTCGACTTTAAACTGTATGTTTCGCCGCTCATGTATAAAAATTAACACATACAGCATAAGTGGTGTTAGAAGCTAGGTTGTAATCCTGACTAAAGGATTGTAGTGACCAATTAATTTAATTAATTAATTAACTCGAAAGCCGAGTCTAATTTAACCTGAAGTTATCCGAAAAGGCTGAGTCGCCGTAGTTAGTAGGTAGTGTGTTCGATTATTAGACGTAAAGCCCGGGTTCGAACCCCAGGTCAGGCATCAAAACGAAATATAAAAAAAAAATATTTCTTCGGCGACTTCCTCTCAGCAGATTTCTGGCAAAAACTCTGTCGTTCGGAGTCGACGTTAAACTGTACGTCCCGCCACTCACGTATAAAATTAACGCACGCAACATGGATGGTGTGAGAAGCTAGGCCGTATCTCACTGAGGGGTTGTAATTAGAGGTGTCAAACTATCGATAGTGGCACCATCGATAGTTTTTGATAGTTCATAAAAATATATCGATATATCGAATCTAAACTATCCGTTCTTATAAAAAATATCGATATATCGGCGATACTATCGTAACACTATCGGAGTCTCTCAAATAATACATTTATATACATATTTGAATTTAATAGGTTAAAATACTAAATAGCGCATTTTGTATAAACAAAAATAAACAAAACCGAACTTTATTTCTTAGTTCAAAAATCAAAAAATTAAATATGAAGTATTTAAGATGAAGGGTCAGTCAACCAATTGTTCTTGCTTGTAAAAAGAAGCATATCTACATTTTCTTTTAATTCTGT
Organism: Sarcophaga rosellei; assembly: GCA_930367235.1. Lineage (NCBI taxonomy): Eukaryota > Metazoa > Arthropoda > Insecta > Diptera > Sarcophagidae > Sarcophaga > Sarcophaga rosellei. Next base: position 37,059,507 of record OV884019.1, read on the forward strand.
GCGCCTATCCGAAACTATTTGACCAGCTTTACTAAACATTCTTTTCGACTCAGTCGAGGTAGCTGGGATACACAAATACAAATACACAAAAGCAAGTATTTGCATCTCTTTCATATCACTTGAACGTGTCTGGAAATAAAATACAGTGTACTCTCTCTTAAGCGGACACCTATGGGACTGACAATTTTGTCCGCTTATGAGGAGTGTCCGTTTATGAGAGAACATCCAAAAGAGCAATCAACAAACTATAAGTACATATACAAAACAAAAACGAACATACACTGCGGTTCATCAGGATAGAACCAACACATTTTAAAGTAAAAAAGCTGTATAAATTGCAAATGCAGATAGAATAAAAAGAATTCGAATTCTTCGAAATTCTTCGAATTTTTCGCTTGTCCTGTGGTGTTAGAGCTGTGTAAGTACCTCCTTTGTAATTTTTATTACATGTTTCATGATGCCTTATGTAATTCATTACCACATTATGACTTGGTCCGATTTTTCTAACGGTTTCGCGATAAAAATAATTTTCAGAATGGTAAACATCAATTTTTACCATTTCAGACGAATTTAAAGAACTTTTTCTTCCCATATTGATTTAGCTAACCGTAGTCACAAACTGTAATTATAATTTTATTTGGTTTTTATAAAGCTTTATTACAACCACATGCTGATTTAAGTTAAAAATACAAGTGGTTCTATTCTGTTGAACCAAAAAATAAATGAAAAATTTTATACTTGACTACAAAGAAAGTGAAAAAGTACCGTTAACATCCATTTTTATACTATTTTTTGTGTTTTAATTATCGTTTACAGTATCAACTATTTTTCTGCAAAACTAAATTTTTTTTATTCTATCTGCATTTGCAATTTATACAGCTTTTTACTTTAAAATGTGTTGGTTCTATCCTTATGAACCGCAGTGTATAATGACAAGACAAAATAAACAGAAATTTCATTTGGCCTTGCTTCTTATAAGTCTGCCCGATAAAGGAATGTTTTTATTTCGAGTCTTAACAAACCATTCGTAGCACAATTTATCTATGTTAAGACCCATGGGCTTCAACATACTTCTTTTTCTCTCCGAATTGATATCAGTGTCCCACAATCCTAAAATTTGTTCTTTGTTTTTGATGATGCAAGCAGCTTGTCATTTAATGATTTTACATTTCTCTGCTAACTCGCGTACACTAAGTTTCTCATTTTTAAATGCACTTTTTGGGGATTCCCCTTTTTAAAGGTGCGTTTTATTGAACTCAGCGAATAAAAAAATGTGTACAAGTGTTACAACGATGTAAGTTTTAAGCAAACAAAAAAAAAATTGTGTTACCATCTGCAAGTCGTCCGTTTATGGGGAACTAAAATGTCAATATGTCGTGGAAAAAAGTGTCCGCGTCCTGTTATGAGAGGGTTGTCCGCATAAGAGAGAAATACTTTAAAAATCCCTTACAATTTCTTTGGGACTGAAAAAAGTGTCCGTTTATTGAAGGTGTCCGCTTAAGAGGGGTGTCCGTTAGGAGAGAGTACACTGTAATTGTTTTAGTGATAAATAAATACATCTAAGTAGCACATGTTAGTCAGTTAATGTCTTTACTTCACTCTCCATTTTATAATAATACTGTGGGATTCACCAGTTTATAAATGCAAACAAAAAGTTAGTGGTGGAACATTTGAGGGGTGTGGAAACAAAGGCAGCAATCTCCACTTTGTTGAAACTAACTCAACCTCCAAATTTCAGTTCGCATTTTCCTAAAAACTTCAGTGAGGATATGGATCAAACTTGGTCGGCATATTTATCTTTTTCTTCTATACTAATTAACAAAAAAATTCATTATAAAATACAATTGTCTTTAAAAATTCAAGTTTTTATTATTAATTTCGAAAACTACAAAAGTGGAGATTGCTGCCTTTGTTTCGACACCCCTCAATTTACTATCGATAGTGAAAAAAAACTATCGGTAATAGTTAAATGTTTATATTTTGTAAAAAAAAAACATCGATAGTGACGAAAAATATAAACTATCGATACTATCGATAGTGCCATCGATATTTTGACACCCCTAGTTGTAATGGCAAATTATGTATGCATGTATGTACGTATTGTAAGTTCCGCCATTTATTAATTAAATTAACATACTCAACATGGGTGGTCTGAGAAACTGGGTTTTAATCCTGACTAAAAGCTTTTAGTTAGTAATTAAGCATGTTACATAAGTAATTTATTTTATTTCGGAGATAAAATGACTACTAAGGCTTCCATGTCCATATTAAATTCCATACACCCTGTTGATGCTCTTAACTTTACATTTCATTTCATTTGATTATATTTGACTTAAATTTGATGGTTTTTTCCTGTTACCATTTTGGCCATAATAAAACGTGTTCAAATATTGTGTGACTGACAGTTAATGATGATTTTAAACGAAAATACTTTAATTATGAGGACTTTTCACTTGTTCGTTACACAAAAAAAGAAAGAAAATCCAATGAAAAATATTAAAAATTAACACGAACTGGAACTGAAACATTTAATTTTTAAAAAATATCCACCGACCAGAGGGAAAGAATACTGCAAGCTTTTCATTTAAATCTTGGGTTTCAGATTGTTTTACTATTTTTTATAATCCTAGAGTTGTGCTTTCATTCTTGCACTCATACATTCATTCATTCATTTATTCATCTGTACATAAAGATTTATACAATATGACTAAAGTTTTAATGAAATTTTTGCGTGATTTGTTTAAATAAATAAACAAAAATTACTTTCGAATCCCACAAGTTTGGCAGAATGAAATTTTTTTTCATTTTTTTTTTAATATTTCTGTTGGGTTTTATTTTTGTGTTATGCAGTAGATGTAGTTGTTGTTGCTGTTATAGTTGTCATATTTGAAGTTAAAAAATATTCCCACAAAAATACAAAAAATATTTCGAGTACATCATGTACTCTCAGCCTCAACCTCCGCCCCTTATTCCCTATTTCATTACATTTTAACACAATTTGTGTGCAGTTGTCACAACAAATCTGTTCTGATAACAATTCGGTTTTATGACAGTTATTGTAGTACGTTTTTGTTTCAAAAGCAAAAATATTAAATGACTTTTCATCAATTCACATTTAAATTCGTTATAAAAACTGCATATAAAACGCGGCAAATGCAAATTAAAATGCTTTGGAACAGATTCAGCGTCATAAAAGGCAAAAGCACGAGAGGTGTTGTAACTGTAATCGTTTAACAGAAAAATTCCTTTTTTGCTTTCGTTTTTATTTGTAAAAATCTGTCTATCAATTAAGCATTGTAAACTGAGTGTTAAAAATTAAAGACAGCAACCGACCCGACACTGAAAGTCAAAAAATGCCTTCGAATCACGAAAACATGTTGATTTTTTTTTTGTAAAATTATATTTTTAAATTTAAATTAATTTTCTATCTTTTTATCTTGGCATTCAGCTTTAAAAATGTCTGATAGTCAGGCCTCAAACGCAGGATCACTCTTGCCATCAGGCGCTACTATGGTCTCAATAGGCAATTGAGTAGCAGAGACCTCTCTCGTGCGACAAAACTAACACTCTACAATACACTCATCCTACCTGTGCTTCTTTATGGCTCAGAGGCATGGACCCTATTAAGTACTGATGCAGCAGCCTTAAGAGTGTTCGAGAGAAAAGTCCTACGTAAGATCTTCGGTCCAGTGCGTGTTGGCGATGATTTCCGTATCCGATTCAACACTGAGCTGTATGAGCTCCTCAACGACATAGACGTTGTACAGCGTACTAATATCCAGCGGCTGCGCTGGCTCGGCCATATCGTTCGAATGGAGGAGAATGTTCCGGCGAGACGGGTATTTGATGTGGGAACCTGCTGAAGTCGGCGAAGAGGATGATCTTGTAACCGTTGTTATGACCAATTAAGTAAGAAAGATAGTCAGGCCTCTATCCAAACATTCGCCTCATATGAGCTTGCCTTGAAAATATTAGACTCTCTGTTAGATCACAAGCTATGTGGAAATTCGCTGCATTGAGTAAACAAAGCACTTCAATGCCAATAACTCTGACACTTTTTTAATTGTCTGCTTTTTATTTGAAGGGGTAACAATGGTTATCAGTTGACTTCTATCAATTTTAAACAAATGGCGGCATTTGATTTGTCTTTTAAAGCCATATGACCGCCGAACTTGATGTGAAAATGGAAAAAATCCCCATTCAAACCAATATAAAGCTTGGCCATCTCACATGGCCTAGTGAATTTGATTTCAACTGATCGCTTGAAAATGAGACAGCAAACGACCACAAATGTAATCGTGTAGCCTAATCTGAAGAAAGTTTGGCGTTGTCCGCCTGAGTGCGTTATGTATCGTCTCATGATGAAATGTAGATCTATCAAAACACGCCAAGCAGGAATTAAAACAGGGTTCGATGCCAGGCTAGGCACGAATGGTTCATGTAACCTCAACTTGGAGATTAAATCTTCTAGTGGGAAACATCTCAGAGATTAATTTTATCGGGAATTCAATGTTTTCTCGACCGAGGCCAAGTGGAATCATAAACATAGCCTTTCGAACAGTTTAAGTAACTCTCAAGTGGAGGTTTTGACCGTTAACGAAGACTGCACACCACCTAGAGGTAATTTTTGTCTATCGATCGGTTATTAGCACCTCTCGGTTGGGAAGAGAGAGTTCAGTGTCTTTTCGGGAGCAACGTTTGTGTAGATCCCAGATCACCGGGGTTCCTATGAAAGTGAGTACAAAGACAAATTGAAGCATGAAGGATCTCGTGAAGGTCCTCATGTGAATGCTGTTCGACTGTTTATTACTTGTGAAAGAGCAAATAAAAGGATGCTCTAGGATGTAGAGACTTTTTGATACGAATATGATATTTCCCGGGTTCGAGCCCCAGGCCAGACATCTATCCTCTCAGCAGATTCCTAGCAAAAACTCTCAGACTAAATAAACCTGCCATGAAAAAGTTTCTCAAATTCTGTCTTTCAGAGTCGACGACAAACTGTAGGTTCCGCCACTCAAGTATAAAATTAAGGCATACAACATGAGTGGTGCGGGAAGCTAGGCCGTAATCCTGACTGAAGGGTTGTAAGGGCCAATTATGTATGTATGTATGTATGATATCAGACGAACAAGACCGTTCATCTGTCACAACAAAGGCGACGTATTATCACGTATTCACTGATATCATAGTCAAGGAATTGTTTGGCAATGTCAAACTGTTTAGCACTGGTTTAATCTACTCACGCAATATCCCAGATTTCAATGTGCAATTACAAAAAAAACAATTCAACAGAATGATTTCCAAGAGTAAATCACAAATTCAAGACACATAAACTTACAAACTTTTACTTATAATTGCCTACTACTTACCTGTAGTTTCGACCATTGTATGCGACCAATACAACGCGATGAATTACGCCAAGCCAATTTAGCGCCATAAATCAATTCCGTTTCGGTCAGCTGATAATGGCCAGTCGTTTCGATACTTTGACGCACTTGTTTCCAGCGGGTCTCATGGGCAGCACAAGATAATCTAGACAACACAGTGGAAAAGGAAATAAATATTGTGTATAAAATGAAGTTTTTTTATTCATTTTTATTGAATGTTAAACAATGTAGGAGAGATTATTTTTTAATGAAAATTATCTCAAATGATTTATGATGACCTGAGAGGATGGCAGTTTCTGTATATTATTTTTCTATAAATACTGATATTTCTTTTTTTTTTTAATACTAACCTTTTAATTGAGGTAAAATATTGATCCAAAAAATCCTTGGCATGATCCAAAACCACATCCGCTTTGCGTGCCTCTACGGGTGCTGTGCCAAAATTCATGACACTGCTCATGCAAGTTGATTTCGAACATGATAAAATCTAAAAAAAAAGACAACAAAATGCCCATGAAATTATTCGTAAAGTCTTTAAAAAACAATAAAAACAACAAAAATATTGAAATAATAATACAACTTTAATAGAAAAACAAAAAATTCCTTTAAGTTTTGAAATTTCGAGGAAAATATTCATAAACAAACTTTCTGCTGTTTTAGGATTCCACATGTTCCCTTACACTTCTACTCTTTTACGCTCTTTACTTTACTTCTCCTCTTTATGGCGGCAATTTAAACATAGCCGCCATGCAACTGCATAACCATGGCTGCTTTTAAAGTACTTTTTGGGAATTTAAAACAATTGAAATAGTTTCACTAGTTCAGTGTTCAGGCTTAGTAAGTTTTTAAGTATTTTTGGAGAGGAATATGTTTGAAGGACTTAAAGGAAAATTGAGAACCATTAAAACAAAATAGAAACACGCTAACTGAGACAATACTTTCAAAGCCGAATTCAAAAACAACTCTTTCTAACTCAAATACCTTTTAATTATTTGATACTTAACATAAGTCCTTAGTATTTTATTTGCTTGGCTTAGAAATTGCTTTCATTTAAATGATTTTACCAAACTAAAGACTCTCTTCCTCTTAGATTTTTCCTTTACCTTCGCTGTGATTCCCAACCCTACTTCCTAATTAAAGAGAACTGCAAATCATAAAAACTAATTCCTCTATATAAAACAGCACTCTTAAACCATACCACTCTTTAAATATCACGATTTAAACATTAGAGGATGAGAGAGGCAGACAGTTAGAGAGTGAGCACAACAGAAATGTTAGTAAAATTAAAAGTAATCCACCTGATGAGCTTTAAGAACTAATACTACATTAAACGGGAAAAGAGAAAAGTAAACAAAAAAATATTCACTCACTCACTCACACAAAAACAAAACAACAAAAACATGTATTTATATTCTTTGTATTACAATATTATGGCAGCCACAATTTCTTTCTTTATTATTTTTAATATGAATTTAATTTGTGCATGTTATGTACATATGTATGCATATGTGTTTAAGTGCAACTATTTACTTTACTCATAAACGAGAATTTAAAATAAGTATAAAAATATTCTTACATATTATTACTCTCATCAAACCTCAAACCTCTTCATTTGTTTTTATTTCATTTTTTTTTTTGTTTTGTTTTTCTACAGTGATATTGTATTGTGTTCTCCTCTCCTACTTTCCCTTGTTGCTTTCAAATAACTGTTGTTATTATGGAGGAATATTGTAATTAAATCGTCTGTTAGCTGACATAATACTACCCACACTCCTTAAAAAGTGTTGCCACTGTTTCTTTTTTACTAATTTTTTAAGGAAATGCAATTGTAGTGAACTTTTACTAGAGAAAGCGAAAAGAATTCTTTATTATATTTTAATAGGTAAGAATCCACAGTGTCTGCTGGTAAAGCCTTTAGTTTAAATACACATATAATTCATATCCCAGTAGGGGAAATGGGCCTAGTGGTTTGGATAGCACTGGTATCAAGGATTCCAAACTAAAAAATTTCAAGTCACCGACCAAAAACTGCAAGTCGTCGACCACAAAAATGCGAGTCATCATCCATAAAAGTCATCTACCAAAAAGATGCAATTCATCGACTAAAATCTGCAAGTCATCGACCAAACAAATGCAAGTTATCGACTGAAAACTGCAAGTCATCATCCAAAAAAATCATCTACCAAAAAGATGCAAATCATCGACCAAAACATGCAAGTCATGGGCCCAAAAAAATGCAAGTCTTCAACCAAAAATATGCAAGTCATCCATCAAAAAATTTCATATCGCCGACCAAAAACTGCGTGTCATTGACCAAAAAAATTCAAGTCATCATCCATAAAAGTAATCTACCAAAACGATACAAGTCATCGACTAAAAACTGCAAGTCACCGACAAAAAAATGCATGTCATGGACCCAAAAGAAAATGCAAGTCATCAACCAAAAACATGCAAGACATCTACCAAAAAGATGCAAGTCATCGACCAAAAAATGCAAGTCATCGACCAAAAAACGCAAGTCATGGTCTCAAAAAAATGAACGAAAAAATGCAAGTCATGGACCCAAAAAAAATTCAAGTCATCAACCAAAAACATGCAAGTCATCAAAAAAAAAACATTCAAGTCATTGACCCAAAAATGCAAGTCATGGTCTCCAAAAAAATGCAAGTCATCTACCAAAAAGCTGCAAGTCATCGACAAAAAAAATGCAAGTCATGGACCCAAAAACGTGCAAGTCATCCACAAAAACTTGCAAGTCATTGGCCAAAAAATTCAAGTCATCTACCAATGCAATGCGATTTGCGAAAAATGAGACATTTTGCTGGATATATATGTATAAATACATATGAACTTAATGAGAATTATTACAAATTTTAAGTTCATGACCCCAAAATTTAATATTTTGACCAAAGAATTTGCTTCGTCGCCGATATCTCCGGTCCCAAGTAAAACTCGACCATAAGGAAAACTGTTCTGGAATGCTTGGTACTATGCCTATCCAGCCCACTAGGTCCACTTTCCCCACAAGTCAATTTTTTATCCGATTTCGATCTAATTTGACAAACAATTAGCTTCGTCGCCTATATCTCCGGTCACAAGTAACGTTCGACAGTAAGGAAACCTGTTTTGGAATCCTTGACATCTTGGCTGTCCAGCACCCTATCACCCATTCCCATACTGGGTCCATTTTTTATCCGAATTTGCCCCATTTATACAGAGCACTTTGTTTTACTCATTTGAAGAAAATAATTAGCTTCGATGCCTATATCTCCGGTCCCATAAGACTCAAGACCGTAAGGAAACCTGTTTTGGAATCCCTGATAACATGGCTATCTCGCACACTAGGTCCATTCCCCCACTGGATCCAATTTGTATACGATTTTGCCCGTTTTATTTAGAGAACTTTTCTTGGTAATTTGAAAAAAGCTCGCCTTATGTAAAACCCGTCGAATGCTCAATCATAAATCCGACAAAACTGATCGTGAAGAAGTCACTTAAATGACATTGTATATAAACATTATCGTGAAATAGTGTTTTATTTAACTTTACTTGTGAAACAGAAAAAAAGATAACTATTTATATACTTCAGCGTGCGTTTAAATTATTGTCCAAAGGACAAAGAACGGCTTTTGCTAAAAAAAAAACAGTGGCAACACTGTATTTTTCATACGATATAACAATAAACCAAGGATAAGTGGCAGTAGCAGAACAAACAGAACAGACTGCATCGCTATGATTTACTGACAACCATTGAAAAACACACACAATTACAGCAACAACTTGTTTAAATAAAATTAACGGAGATTTCTTTAAATGGTTTTTCTCTACCTCTCACTCTTTCTCTCCCTGGCTCACTGTTTCATTTTATATTGTAGTTATTAAACAACAGGAAACACACTCCAAGGAGAACAAGTAGAGAAATGAGAGTATGAGTGATTGTTTTAAAGAGTAAAATTTTATATTTTCTTCTCATTGTATTTAATGAAAATTAAGTGTAAATAAGGAAATAATTTAAAAAATCTTGAAATTTAATTCCAATTTTATGTGTTTGTTAAATTTTTTCAGACTCCTTTTGCTACAATTTCTTGGGCAATCATACAACAAACTAAAGCTAATTAAGAGAGCAGAATGGAGAGAGCGGGAACCTGTGTGTTGTTAAGAGAAAATAATTACTATTCCATTTACAAAATGCTACTGTGGCAAGTTTAAATTGCATTCGTTACTATTATTTTGTGGCAAGTAAGTGTTTCATTTCAGTTTGTTGCGTTTTTTTCTTCGTTATTTTATGTTTTTTATTTTCTTTTCTTAATGAATGACTGAAGCAGCAAGGGGTAATTAAGTTAAACGTTCGTTAAATGTGAGAAAATTTTCTATAAAAATTTTTATTTTCTTCTTTACACCTTTTCTCTCTTTTTGTTTCTCTTCTCTTTATTTCTCTGTTGTATTGCAACCAGGAAGTGGAACTTAAAGTAGAAGAGCCACTAAAAGTGAATTGTTTAATAAATTGTTAATAACTGTACTGTCAAGTACGTTGTTCAGTGTGTTGAAGTTTTAGAAAAAAGTTTAGCGTACGGTTGTACAAGGTCTTACAAGTCCAAGTATATTTTTAGAAGGTAATTAAAGATCCTTTATTTTTCAATTGATATGTTGTAAGGGACCTATAAGACGCCGTGGCCTAGGAGGTAGTGAGTTGAATTCAATAATATTTCGGTATTAAAATATTCAATTATTGAAATCTACAGTGAGCTTCAAAAGTGAGTAAACACCACTGAAATAATTCATTTCCTTAGAATAGCGAGAAAAGTAAATGAGAATAGTCGAATAAATTTCCAAAAATAACAACGTTTATGTATTATTTATAAAATGCTAAAACAAAAACAACAATATTCTTCTTCTTCTTCTTATATATAAAAATGAATGTGTGTTTATTTGTTTGTGGGTTTGTTTGAAGGCTATAGACGGCTAAACGGCTGAACCGATTTTTTTGAAATTTTCACAGTATCTTCCTGTATGTCTGGAAGGAGTCATGGGCTACTTTTTACGTTGAAATAGCCAAATAAAATAAAATAAATACAAAAAAGTATGAGTGTTATTGCCTAACAAAATATTACGTATACGTCACCCGTCAGCTCTATGTAATCTACATATATATATAAAAATTAATGTTTGTTTGGGTGGCATGACATAATGTCCATTGACATAATGTCCATGTCACCCTAAAAAGTGACATTATGTCCATGGAAATTATGTCACTTCGCGTGGTGTCATAATGTCCATGTATAATGTTTCGTAAAGTCCATGGACATTATGTCAACGGACATTATGTCATGCCACCTTTGTTTGTATGTATGTAATTAATAGAATCGTAAACTATGCATTTGATCATGTTATGATCTTTAGGATAGTTGTTGCTCATGAGCCCGGGAAGGTTTCTAAATTGGTATGACGAATATCCGACAGGTGGCGCCACTGCAAATTAATAAAAATGAATTAAATCGTAAACTGTTCATTTGATCACGTTATGATCTTTAGCAAAGTTGTTGCGCATGAGCCGACGAAGGTTTCTAAGTTGGTATGACCAATATCCGACAGGTGGCGTCACTGAAAATTACTAAAAATGAATTAAATCCTAAACTGTTCATTTAATCACGTTATGATCTTTAGCAAAACTGTTGCGCATGAGCCGACGAAGGTTTATAAGTTGGTATGACCAATTTAAGACAGGTGACGCCACTGAAAATTACTCAAACTGAATTAAATCGTAAACTATGCATTTGATGATGATATGTTCTTTAGCAAAGTTCTAAGTGCTTGCGATTAATTTCCGGTAGATGGCGTCACTGAAAATTATTCAAAATGAATGACAAGAAAATAGCATTACGAGCCTCAGAATCAGACGAGCAATGAGCATTGAGACCTGAAAATCTTCGAGTACATGCCGCTGAGACCCGTTCGCATGAATCACTTGAACAACGAGAAGTGAGATTAGAAACAGATCGAATGCGTACTACTTAGGCCCGTTCGTCTGAATCATCTGGACAACGGGTAACAAAATCAATAAAATGATTCAATATTAATTGGATATTTGTGTAATGTCTTTATTTCAAATTTATTTTAGTTTGTGGCGCAACAACGCGCGCTGGGTACAGCTAGTTAACGATAAAGGAACTTTTTTTATACTTAAGAACATAATAGAAAATTTAAAATTATAGTGGGTGTTGACACACTTATGGCGCTCACTGTGTAAGACTGACTCCAGTAATAAAAAAATATGCAAAGAAAATTCTTTTATTTCAATTTGTGTTACTACATATTTCTGCTCAGTTTATTTGTCTAATTTTTAAAAGTTTATTTTAAGACTTAAAAACCCCCGCAAAATTGTTTACTTCTCTATTCTGACTTTTTATTATTATTATTTTTTTAATAAAAACGTAAAAATCAAAATTTTACCTCTGTCGTCATAAATTTTATATTTCACTTGGGTTTCCTTGCTCATTTTTTTTCTACGTCTGTCTTTTATTTATTTTGTAGAAATATAAGCAACAAAATTGTTATAAAAGTGAATGAAATTTTCCTTTACTTTTGCCAGGCCTTAATGAAAAGCTTCATCTTTTGTAAATATTTTGTTTTTCAACGTGATATTTAATATTTAAATAACTGCACAGTAGCATAGTATTTCTTCCAATTTCACGTTTAAAGATATGGCAACCCTACAGAGTTTCCTTATCCAAATAAAGTTGTTTATCTCTTATCCCCGTAATTGGTGATAATTGGTAATGCAATGAAATTATTTTTGAAAATTTCTTCGAAAACCAAGGTGACTTTAATGGAAATTTATTTACACACAAAGCTTTAAATAGTACTAAGATTTTGATAAAATTTTCAATCTGGCAACTTCTTGACCATTACTGTTGATTTGTTATTGTTAATCTTGCCATTCATAGCTTTCACAATCTCTCTATGTAGTTTGATTGATTCTCGTAAGTTCTTTGAATGGCTGGCTTCAGTTTCGTTTCAGCATCACAATCAATTGTTTGACCAGAATGTTGAAGCCCATAATAAAGAATTACCCTCCAATCCATATAAAACCATTTCGACTTCAGAATAAAAATTGCAACTCCGGTAATCTTAATTTTGCAAATAACATCGAAAGATGACAGAGAATATGATGCCAAAAACCTCTATCTTTTCATAGCAAAAGTTGGGCACTAATTTACGACTCACGACAACCCTCACTGAACTTTTGCAAGGGTACAATTCCTCTCCAAATTATTCATTCAGGAAGTTCCCTGACTACAACTTTCAGAAAAAATAGCATCAACAACGAACGTCATAGGAGTCATAGACTTGAAGAGTCAAGAGTACAACTCAGTAATCAAAGTTACTCACCACTATAGTCAATACAACAACCCAAAACCTTTTCAAAAATTCTAATTAACGACAAATGGCAAACCTATTATTCTAGAACCTGCTGCAGTACACCAATACGTCGAACGTCATAGGAGTCATAGACTTAAAGAGTCAAGAGTAGAACTCAGTAATCAAAGTTACTCACCACTATAGTCAATACAACAACCCAAAACCTTTTTACAAATTCTATTTAACGACAAATGGCAAACCTATTATTCTAGAACCTGCTACAGTACACCAATAACCTGCTATGCTGGTGAAACTTTGCTAATTAACACTGATATGAACCAAAGGAATAAAATGGAAAAGAATAAAATGCTCCTTGATAGCTTCATATGCCTGGCATACTTTAATAACGCAACGGCTTAGGAAGTACAGTGAGCGCCAAAAGTGAGTAAACACCACTGAAATAATTCATTTTCTTAGGATAGCGAGAAAAGTAAATGAGAATAGTCGAATAAATTCCCAAAAATAAAAAAGTTTAGTTATTACTTATAAAATGTTAAAACAAAAACAACAATTCATGATGAAGGAGCTTTTTTTATACTTAAGAACATAATAGAAAATTTAAAATTATAGTGGGTGATGACTCACTTATGGCGCTCACTGTACATCACAACGTTCTGAATCTGTTCACGTAAGATGGTTTAAGATTAAACCAAATTTCTCTTAAACTCAACTTTAGCAGTTTAGCAATTTTGCAAAGCTTGTAAGCAGTGCCGTAAAATCATTTGGAACCACCTTAATTATGTGTTTTCTTTTCAAGAAAAAGGCAAAATAATATTTTGTCATGCTTTTCTTCGCTATCTTCTTCCCTAGCTTTCTGTCTTTTTATTTTCTTTTTTTTGGCCTTTTTATTCCTTTCATAAGACATTCACCGTTACATTTAAAGCCGCCATAAACGTTAGGGAATTAATTAACAAGTGCACATTGCGGAAAAATTTTATGAAAAACGACCTCCTTTTTTGTCTATTTCATTTTCTTTTTAAAATGAATAAAAAAAAATGTGGCTTTAGAACAGGCTTTAAAAGGTAAAACTTTTCATTTCATTTGCATTGTTTCTTAACAATAATTAGGTTTGGAAAAAGGTGGTGGGGGGAGGGTAATAAAATTATTTAACAATTAAGGGAATAAATGGTATTATTCATTAGACAAATACAATTTAATTAAAAAGGTCTTGTTTGGGTTTTTTAATGGCTATAACAAAATATGGAGTGCTTAAAAAGGGGTTATAAAATGTAGATTTAAACCATTTTTATTGTCTTTTAAATATAATGATGATGACCCTTATTTCGATAGTAATAATTCCCTAGAACTCTGCATGGGATTGTAGAACAATTCCCATCAGTATTTTTTACTTTGCTACAATTTTAATCAACTGTGGTGTAACTTTTTCCCATTAAAACAAAGGTAAGTTGATAAACTGCATTTAATTAACTGCGCGGCAACACTGGTACATAATCCCAATGTTATTATTTATTATGTGTTGGTAATACATACTCACTCTCTCCCACTTGCTTTCTCTTACTCTCTGTCTTTCAATCAAACTCCTGTTCTTGATATGAGAAAATTGTTCTTATTGGTGTTGCTGTTGTTGTTGTTCCTTTCACAAATTTTAGTGTTCTCATTAGTTGTTTACGAGTCTGTAAGCCTATATACATAATTGTAGGAATTGCAGCTTAATTTTAGAAGTCCCTTTTGCGTACTTTACTCATAAGTAACGGTAACCTCAGTGTTGTCTTGTGCATTCAATATAACTTTCGAGTTATTTTCCTAAAATTATGTAAAAAAGAGACAAGATTCTTTTTTTGAATATTGCCCTCAGTCAGGGCAAAAATGTTGCACTTTTATTAGGCAAATAAATTGCCCGCTGAAAATATTTTACTGAAAAACAATTGCCAGGTTGTGTTATGATTTTTGGTTTTATTTTTAAACTATACCTTGGACGGTACCAGTTAACTGTATGATGTTGTAAACTGCTTTGCAACAAGTGTAAGTAATAAGAATGAAAAGAAAGCTACATACATGCTCTTTTAAGCTAGGGACTATTCTGTGGCATACAAGTGGATAGAGAACAGAACTGGAACAAAAGTGAGGCTTTTTCGTGAGGAAACTTATCCAATCAAACTCATCCAATTCAAAAAATTACCATTGCATTCATTGATTTGCTGATTGATTCCTACTCTTGCTCAAGAGAAGGCCTAGCAAGGGTCAGTAGGGTTCTGTATTTTCTTTTAAGGCAGTTAAATTGAAGCATTTTTTTATAATTTTTTCTTCTTTTAAAGTCTTTAATTTTCCTCAAAATTTCCTTTTCTTTTCCTTCAAAGTCTTGTTAAAAAAAACGAAAATTTAATTTTACTTCCCTCCCAAACGAAACAATTACCAATGTTTTCCAAACGATTTAGTAGTATGTTTATGGGCTTTCGGGGCCACTTTTTCCATACATTTTTGGGAGCATGCCTACGCTACAGTCGGTCATTTTGGTTGTTCGATGGATATGTAACGCGGTATGTGAGTGGTGTATGGGTGTGTGATATGTAGGGTGATGAGTGTGTTGTGTGTGTGTGTGTGTGTGTAGGGTGAAGTAATGAGTAGGTTTATGTAATGTTAGTGTTGGTTGTTTAGTGAATAGTGTGTTTAATATGTAGGGTGATGTAAGGTGATTGGTGATGTAAGGTGATTGTGATGCGTTTATGCCGGTTGTTTTAATATTTGTATAAACCTATATTAAAGTTTAGTTTTTAATTCTAATGCTATGCAACTTGCTCATCATTACATTTCAATACTTGAGCAAGCTGCGTGGGAAGTTGAAACATAACTCCCCGAAACATGCTGCACCTGCTGCATTTCATAAATCTAAAGCTTAACAACTTGTCCATCATCCAGCTTCTACATTTGTGCAAGTGGCGTGGGCAGTTGAAACATAACACCCCTAACCACAATTTCGTTTATCATTGCTCTAATGCAATGTTTAAACAAAGAACTAGAATATCAATTCTGATTAACCCTAACAAGTGCTATGGGAAGTTGCCGGCATGTCGGCTGTGTTAACTTATATTTAGATTTTTCGTGTGGTTCTTTGGTTAAATGAAAAGTTTAGTTCTTTGATGAGGAATTATAAAACGCAGTTTTGTTGTAATTATAGTTTAGTTTGTTAAGAAGTAAGCGCATTGTTTTGATTAAGGAATGTTTTGTGCTATATTTAGATTTTTCCTATGTGATTAACGTTGAAATAAAAAAATGTTTTTGTTTAATTTTTCTGTTAATATTTTATTGTGGGGGGTGGGGGGTAAATTAAAAAATATTATTCTATGACTAAATACATTGCATTTCTTATAAATGTAATTAAGTTTTATTAAAAGTACAGTTTTTACATTTCAATAAATAATAGAAATTTATTATTTTTGTTGCTTCTTCTTCTACTTGTTTCTTTTTGTTGTGATAATAATGGCAATGACAGGTGTCTGGGCCGCATGTTGCATCTTCATTAGACCAGACGCAATCTTCGAAATGTTCTCCATGTTTAGTTTGTTTTGTTTTTAGATTGTTGATATATTCGACAAATGATTGTATATCCATCAGTTTTTTACAAGTGCTATGGGAAGTTTAATTCTAATGCTATGCAACTTGCTCATCATTACATTTCAATACTTGAGCAAGCTGCGTGGGAAGTTGAAACATAACTCCCCGAAACATGCTGCACCTGCTGCATTTCATAAATCTAAAGCTTAACAACTTGCCCATCATCCAGCTTCTACATTTGTGCAAGTGGCGTGGGCAGTTGAAACATAACACCCGTAACCACAATTTCGTTTATCATTGCTCAACAGAATTGTTTATGTAAAATATTAAACTCAACCGATAACAACAACAAACTTCTCCAGCTAATTCTTAATGTTTAAAATAAAAAAGAGTTTTGTTGTTTTGAAATATGGTTTTTTAGTTTTATGGTTTTCCTATGGTTTTTGTGATATTAAAAAAAAATAGTTTTTCATTAGGGATTTGAAGCAATAAAATTGTATAAATAGAGAGGGTTGATGTAATAATTTTCATTACAATTGTTATAATTAAAAAAAAAATGTCGCTAAACTTCGATAACTTAGATGATGAGGAAACTCAATGGTTTCCTTTATCGCAGACATTGCCATCAACTAGGTCGGTGTCACCTCCAGAACCTTCAACATCCACACCACTCCAGCGATCCAGCTCAACTTTAACACCCACACCACCCCAACGATCCAGCTCAACTTTAACACCCGCACCACCCCAGCGATCCGCTAACTTAGATGATGAGGAGACTCAATGGTTTCCTTTATCGCAGACATTGCCATCAACTAGGTCGGTGTCACCTCCAGAACCTTCAACATCCACACCACTCCAGCGATCCAGCTCAACTTTAACACCCACACCACCCCCCAGCCATCATGCTCAACGTCGACGGTATTGGAGAATACGTACGCCAGCATAATGAATGAGCGTCTATATAGCATCGTCCATATTCAAGAAGAATGGACTCTATATAAGACGAAACTGAAGGTATTAGAAGAAGAAAGGAAGAAAATTGAGGAAAAAATGCTTCATTTTTTCAAAAAGTATCAGGAAAATGTAGGTACTCCCAGCCCCCCGTCTTCTGATGGTCCCACGTTGAAAGTTATTTACGATGGGAATTTCTCGTGTGAAATATGTTTCAACGTGGTGGATGTAAAGCATATGACATTCCTCAGTTGTTCTCATCAGTTATGCGTGGCTTGTATAAGACGGTTAAAGAAGTTGAAATGTCCTCATTGCCGACAGAACATTAAAAATGTTAGCATTATAAAGAAGGCGGGTGAACGATACTTTATCTACAATAAAGCGATATGTAATACCACACGTCCTGAACCTCAACGTCCTGATCCAATAGAAATTGACGATGATGATGATGATGATAGTGATGAATAATAAAAAATAATATTATAATAATTTTTTATATAAACAAAAGTAAAAAATAAAATAAAAAATAAAAAAAGTAAAAAGAACATGTTTTTATTTCTATTAAAAAAATTTTATTAGATATTTCTTTTTTCAGCATTTTACAGATTTAAATTTAAAAATACGGCTATAAAGGTTAAAAAACTTAAGTGCTAACAAATATTCTGAATAGAATGTTTGACATCGACAAATGTTAAAAGATTGTGAATAAATATTTTCACAGTTAGATCTATGAGTGATATTATTAACTGATATAAATGCTTGATTTACATCATTATAAAATCTTAATTCACTTATAAGTTTTATAAATAAATCTATATGTTCTTTATCAATCTGGTTACTATGTTTTTGTTAATAGTTCTTCCAATTCAGCTGATAACATCATTTTTGAGTTAGAATTATTAATATACTTTATGTATATGTATGCTATATAAAGAGTAAGAATCAACTAAAAATAAAATTAACAACTATAAAGGTTTTATTGATTAACAATGGCTTCTCTCTTTATATGAAAATTAACAAAATTTCTAAGTAAAATAACATTCTTTTCAGCACATATATGATTAAAATTAATATGATTTCCACAAATCTTTATATGTGGATTATTTTTATATAAAGTTGATATGTTCGGACAATCCCAATAATCTAAATCAATTACAAATATTTGTGTTTGTATTGGATCTTCTGCAAGTAGTTCTCTTAACCATCTGACTTTTTCATATCCTTTAACATAAACAACAGGATATCCTTCCTCTTGCCTTTTTTTTATATTTATTATTAGGTAATCTATTAAGTCTTTTATTGTAGACTCTCCAGTATTCCAATTTAATCCATGCAAATGATTATATAACCATTTATTTGTAGCTCTATCCTTTTTACTTAATTCTGAATATTTTGTTGTTGATTTAATGTGAAAAGTTTTTCTTGCAAAATCACTGATTGAAACACAAACTTCTTTAGGATAATATTTATTATTAATAAAAAATCCTTGTAAATCGATAACTATAAAATTATTATGTTGTTCCATTATCAACTCTTATGAAAAACTAACATAAGATTATATAAAACATATTCTATATATATATATATATATTTTTTCTCTTCCATACTTGGAAATTACATGTCAAAAACTAAATTATAATGTACTCCATCCATAACTTTTTTTAAATAATAGTTTCCAGTGGATAGATCGTCCATAACTTCCTGTGGTAGGTTGGTATATCTTTCTGGCAAGAACATTATATTAGTTTCCAACTCAATCATCGTCTTCGGACCGAATACTGTTGACTTTTTTACACACTTCAGAATTTTAAATTTCTGGTTTACAGGGAGTTGTTTTAGAGGTAAAATCTCCTTTGAATATTTGTTGATATTATTTAAATAATTTGATGTGTTATTCATATTTTTTAGATTTTGTTTGAACGAGTAGAAGAAAATTTAGTTATTTAGTTTACAACTTTTGAAATATCAATGATGAATTCCTCATTTTACATCGTCTATTTAAGTGGAAAAATTGGAACTTCAATTTCATAATCACCAATATGAAATATATTATTTTCAACATCAACATTCGGTATAGAGTGATACGTATCGAAACTAATTAATCCGCAGAGATAAGGTTCCTTAAGTTGAATTGGCGGAAAGTAGTTTGCAACAAGTTGAGAAGTGTTTCCGTTTAATGTTAACGTTATTGTCATCTTAGCGTATAGTTGTTGAATAATACAATTTTAAATTAATTAAACATCTTTTATAGTAGATCATTAGCATTAATCCAAGAATTGTGTTCTGATGAAAATCCTAACCATTTTACATATAACATATTACCCTTTTTCTTTAAAACCTTTTCAACTAAATATGTTTGTGGGTATTTAGTTCTCATTAATTCATATTCATAGAAACCACCCTTTATATCATGGCCTTGATAGTCTTCTAAAAGGTATGTTTTTGGATTAGTATTTCTTAAATGTTTAATTTTAAAAATTTCAGTTGTCCAATTTGGTGTATAACCCTTTTCAAATACATGTTTATATTTGCTGATACGAACATTATCGCCAACTTTGAATTTAGGTTTTCTAAAAATCTTTAAATTGTTAAAGACAGTATCGAGTAAATGTTTTTCGTTTGTAGAATTCACTTCGTTTGGTGTCATTTTTATTGTTCTGTGAAGTGTGTTGTTGTATCCATCAACAAGATCTTGATATATGTTAATCCATTTGTATGTACCTTGATAACTAAACTCTTTCCACATCATTCCCTTTAATGTTCTATTAAATCGTTCAACTATTGACGCTTTCAAAACACTGTATGTTGAATAATGATTAATTTGATGAGATTGCATTAATTGTGTAAAATGTCTATTAAAAAATTCTTTTCCATCGTCTGTTTGTAAATTTTTCGGTTTTCGTTTGCTTTTATTAAAAATATTTTTCATTGCTTCTGTTACACTTAAAGCAGTTTTATTTTTTACTGCTTCAGCCCAAGCTTTTTTAGAAAATGTGTCTATAACAGTTAATAGATATCGATAACCTCTATTATACGATTCATATGCAATCATTTCAACTAAATCCGCTTGCCATAAATCATCAATTCCTTTAACTATAACTCGTCTTCTCACAAAATTTTTCCGTGCTTGTTTATGTAGTTCATTTACTACATCTCTTTTATTCACATTCATATTTTTTTCTATTCAAATGTAAATTTTACAGCCCTTTTATTTTCACTAAACGGTGTACTAGTTATGTTTATGTTTTTTTTTATATTCAGAATATGGTATATCAGACGTTGACATGTAACTACTATCATCTTTAACATTATTGTAATTGGAAGAAGGAATGTTTTGATTATAATTCTTTATTTTATTAGATGAACTGCTAATACTGTCAAAACTAATAGCATCATCATTTTGATTTGATTCGCTTATATCATCATCATCATCATCGTAATCATCATTTATTAATGAATAGTTATTTAATTTTTTCTTATTGTTACTTTCAAGTTTTTCAATTATATGATTTAAAGGTTTTGTTATAGGTTGAAATGTATCTTCTAATGTATTTACCCTATCTATATTATTTAATTTAATATTTTTTAATTTTTCTTTTAATATTGTTCTGGTTTTTACAATATCCTTTAATAAGTTATTATTATTCATATTTATTTTTTATTGATAATGAATTGCTTATGATCTGCTTATGATCTGCTTATGATCTGCTTATGATCAGGTTAAGATCTGATAACAATCTGCTTACGATCTGATCACTATCTGCTTATGATATGCTCACGATCTGGTATCTGTTTACAATCTGATTACGGTCTGTTAACGATCTGCTTTATATTTAAAAAATCTATCTTATATCTGTATAAAATTATCAAATCCCTTACGATATCTTCCTTTATTCAATTCATCATCATCTTTACTAACAACAAGAAATCCATATTTATCTTTCCAACATCTATTACATATATCTATAAATGGATTAAATGACATATCACCAATAACATGATCATTATAGATATGACGTAAATTCATTTCATCTTGCTTAAATACAACAATCATATTTGCATTGTCACGTATCAAGTGTTTAGGAATTTTCGTATATGTTTGACACAAGTAAAAACAATCAATATTTTTATGTCTACCCATGCAAAAGTAATCTCTTATCGAATTTTGCTTTCCACAAATCACATCATCGAAAATCATTATTGAATGCGGATTTGCTTTTGCTGGACTTAAAACTTGGTCATTTTCCGAAAACGTATAGAGACTGATCCCCTTAATAGGATTGATTAATTTCCTTAAATAACAGTATTTTGGTTGATATAGAGATTTTGAATATATGTATATGTTTTTAAAGCAAAGACCATTAGGACTCTCTATGAGACTAATCATGACATTAGTCTTACCACAATTTGATGGTCCCACAATTAATGCTCTTATTGAATTTGGTAATAGAGTGCTATGTCGAGTTTTAGACCGTTTTTCCTCTGCATTATCAGCATTTCGAATAACAATTCTTTTAGCTTGTTTAATTAAACGCATGTTGATTACTAATAAAGTCTTATTATTCAATGTATCTTATATATATACGTATATATATATATATATATAGATAAACATTTTTTACTTACATCTTAATCGTATACCATTTGCGGATGAAGTATGATCATAAATTACTATAAAAACAAAAATAGTTATCAGTCTACAACTGGAAGTGGTTTGGTAAACACATTAATTAACAAATTACCTTTTGAATTACATTTACCTGGATATCAATTTTGCGGACCTGGTACAAAACTTAAAGAACGTCTAGCAAGAGGAGATAAGGGTATAAATTTATTAGACGCTGCCTGTAAAGAACACGATATTGCATATTCGCAAACACATGACATAAATAAAAGACATCAAGCAGATCAAATATTAGCTGAAAAAGCCTGGCAAAGAGTAAAAGCTAAAGACAGTGATATTAAAGAACGTGCAAACGCATGGTTTGTAACGAATGCTATGAAAACAAAAGTAAAATTCGGATTAGGTATGAAGAATCAGCGACATAGGAAAAGAAAGAATTCAAAAAGAAGGAGAAAAGGAAAGAAGACCAAATGTAATAAAAAATTGTTTTTAAACACCGTTAAGAATACATTTAACCTTTTGAAAAAGGAAAATCCCGCTAATATAAATGATGCTGTTAAAATTGCAAAGAAAGCTGTTCATATTAACTTCAAAGGTAAAAGGAGATCTAATATAAGTATACCAAGAGTTATTCCATTACCAAAAATTGGCGGCTTTCTACCATTAATACCCGTCTTGACAGCATTATCAGCATTAGGCGGTTTAGCTTCAGGTGGATCAGCTATAGTAAAAACAATAAACAGTATAAAAAATGGTAAAGAACAATTGGCAGAAGCTAACCGACACAACAGATATATGGAATCAATTGCAATGGGAAAAGGATTATATCTTAAACCATATAAAACTGGATATGGATTGTATTATAGCCCAGCTTCAAAAAACTTTTAGAAAATCTACCCAATCGCCCCCTAACAGATTTAGATATAAGAAAATATGGTAAACATCTAAAATACTTTAGAGGTGTTTTCATGCGTGATTCTCTACCTAAACGACCATTCAAACAAGAATGTGGTGTTGTCAATTTGGATAATGCAAAAGGTGCTGGAACGCATTGGGTAGCATACTATAAAAATCATAATTATAAAGAATACTTTGATAGCTTTGGAGACTTGCAACCGGCACTTGAGATTGTCAACTACTTAAAATTTCCCATTGAATATAATTATGAACGAAAACAAAAATTTAATACATTTAATTGCGGACACTTGTGTTTAAAATTTTTATTCAATAAATATAAATTGAATTGAAATAATAAAAAAAAAATAAATTGTTTTATTTTATTTGAAACCTGAAAAACAAGAAATTTCCCCCACTCAATAAATAAAAGACTTTTTTTACTTTTTTATTAAAAAAATGTTTATTAAAAAACAAAAAACCTGAAAAAAGAAATCCCTCAACAAATAAAAACAACTTTTTCTTAAAGATTGAATCATTTATCTCCTCGAGTTTGATGGTGGTCCAGTAAGACTCTTCTCCATCGGCGAGGAAGACATCAATATAGTCTTCCCTCCACTTCATCGTACAGTTCTTCTTCAGAACGTAATGTATTAGAAGTGTTTCAAACAAAGGTTTGAAACATTTTTCCGTCTTCCTCTCTGCGAGGAACGCTACCGCTATTGAAAGTTCTTCAGCGAACTTATCATCCTGCCAAAGCTGAAACTGTGATCTCAGTTTAAGCTGGCACACACAATTCATGTTTTCACAAAACATTTTACTTTTTTAATAATTCCAATATGTTAACTTACTCCCTTTTTATACAAATTTTCAATAATTCGAACATCTGATAAGAAACAATGTGTTTAGAGTTTTCTAGCATTATATATAAAAATTCTTACTTTTCAGTTGTTTTAATTTAACCACATTATTCGATAAAAGTAGTTGTTCCATTTTTTTTTTTTTTTATATTAACCAGTGCATTTAATTGTGGTTTTTATGTTTAAAGAAATGTGATACCTTGAATTTTTTTTATAAAATTGAAAAATAAAATAAAAAAACTGATTTATTTTCAAATATACACATATATTTATATACTTTATTATTTCATATTACATTCTTATAAACTACTTAATCTATATATTTACATTTAAAAAAAATATCATCATCATCGTCTTGCATAAATTCTCTATATAAATTTAAATTTGATGATGATGTTGATGTTGACATTATTTTATAATGTCCCCATGCATATGTATTGATATCATTTTCTTTAATAAATCTCTTATCGTCTAAGTAACTTAATGTTAGTTTACTAATATTTTGTGTATAAATTTGATGTATCTTAGATCTAAATATATACATTGTGTCATAATACAATTTTTTCTCTAATAAACATTTTCTAAAGTCATTTATACTTAATTTTTTAGTTACACATTGCTTAACACCTTTAATCTTTTTAATTTCCTTATCATCTCTATCGATTTTTACTGAATACATTTTAGCTCTTAAACCAATGTATTCTTTAATATTTTTTCCATTACACTCATCCTTCATCATTCCTAATACTTTTTTATTAATTTGAGGAAAATTATATGGATTGTCTTTTGAATATGCAGACGTATCAAAATGTGTACTGATATCATTTTTTATATTACTATACAGAATTAATATTGTAAATAAAGGAATCAGTATCCATATAATTGAGTTGAAGGTTTTCACAATATTTAGGTTTTATGTAATCATAATGAAAACTATACATTTTCCATTTGGATATTTCTAAAACTGAAAAACCAATATAAATTGGTTTATTGTATTCAGTTTTAATTCTATTCAATTGAATGGCATGCATATTTTCATGAATTTTGAGTGCACTATGGAAATTAGGTTTAGCAATTAGAGCTCTAGCACCTAATTTTTTACCTCTACTCTCCCATTCACATACTATTTTAATGTCTTTTCTCTTATCAACATTTTCCATAGTCTTGCCATAAACAGCATTATTTAACAATTTAAAGAAATTTTGTTCAAATGAATTTTTAGCTAGTGTTCTATAATGATTATTCAAATCAATATATTTCTTTAACCAATCAGACTGACTAAACTCAAGAATTCTATGGATTTTTTTCAAAATCAATCCATGTTTTAAACATTGTTGTAGATTTCTATAATGTATAATATAGTTTTTCTTATTATTTAGATCTGTTATTAATTTTCTCTGTTTCATGCTTTCAATTTTCTTATTCTCAGCACAAAATGGTAAATCATTATGATAGTCGTGCAATGTCGATGGATATTCTAAATCTACTTCTAATATATAACCCAATGGAGAATCTTCTTCTATATTATTAACATTAAAATTTTCAAAATTTTCAACCCATTTAAAATTTTTATACGGAAGGTATTTTGACATTGCATAACCATATAAATTATTTACATCTAAATATATTATATAATTTGATTCCTTGTTAGGATCATAATCACTAATATATTTATTATTAGCTATTGAATATCTATTAGAACATTGAACAATACCTCCCCTGATACCTCGAAGAACGAAATTATACATATCAATATCAGTCAGCAACTCTAATTCTATTTCAGTTGTTTTCAACATTGCATCCCACGAGAGACCAGGAGTAGTATAATATTGAGAAGGATCTAAATTATAAATGTTTTTACATACTTTTCGAAAATTTTCAAATATGTCACAGAGCAATAGAACGTCTACTTTTAAATATAAAAGTAAATAATCCTTTAATGTTATACATTTAAATGTCTTCCATACTTTTTGTGCATGTTCATAATCCTCTACACTACACGACTCGTTAGTTAATTTATTAAAGAAAACTGAAATGGGAGGTAATTGAGTTTCATTGAGACGATTTTCAGAATCTAAGTAATCGTACGGAAAGACACCTTTACGTTTCATTAAATTGAATTCTTCAACATTTGAATAGTTTGATTTTACTATTGTTAAATCGTCATCGGATAAATAAGATGCTAATTTCTCTAAACTAGATGGCATAAACCTAAATGAATCGAGAAACCGTAACTCAATTGTATTCTTATCATTTACAAGAATTCTTTTTGATATGGATACATAAAGTTCCTTATTTAAAGGTATAATATTTATATCGCCTTCAATAGATGAAAGCTCTCTAACAAATAAGTGACAATCATATGCTGAAAGATTATGAAAAAATATAGGAATGAAATTCGCAATTTGATATTCTAAATTACACTTGTTATGAGCAACACCTCTATATTCACCGGTTAGATGACAATGATCAGCTACTTTATCTTTAATTGATAAAATTTTTTTACAAATATGACATATCTTGCTTTCATAATGTTGCATCTGTTGACGTGGCGTTAAAGAATTCATTGGTTTAATAACACTTAGATGGTTAGTGTAAATATCTAAAATATCGCTAACTAAGCTCTTAAAAAAATGTTGTGGTGCATTATTACCATTGTAAATTTTAAAAATATTTAAATCTGAATTATAGGAACATTTAATATAATAACTATAAGCAAATGGAACATGTTTTTGTACTGATTTAACATTTATGGAATTTTGTATATTAATTGATTCTAGAATACATTCAAAATCAGCATATACAACAAAAGGTACATCCAATTGCTTTTTAAAATTTTTATAACTAAGCTTGCTGTTTTCTCTACTAGGCATTTTAGTTACCATCTTATTGCATTCTTTCTTATGATTTTCCAGCGATGACTCATTATGGAAATGCATTAAACATGTATTACATATATAAATACATTCGTGGTGATTTGTTAGTTGACTTTTAATTAATCTGTAAATGTGAGAGAGAAAAAATTTAATTAGTGAAAGTTTTCAACTATCACCTATTTATAAAGTTATTTACCTTGATATATTTTTAATCCATACATAATGGAATTTATCACCATCTTCCAACAGCAGCAAATTAATGTGTTTAGATTTTTCGTGCTGGGAAAAATAATATGGACCGACTATATGATTCTCATTATCTAATGCAAACACATTAACGCTAATTCCAATATTATTTTTTTCAAAGATTTTAATTTCATTAACTGAAAGCGGAAAGCTCAAGTTCTTAAAATTCAATTCAATGTCATTTTCCAGTTTTATGATTTCATCTTCTATATTATCAACATTATAGGACATCATTCTATATGAATGGTCTTCAATTGGATGTAATGCAGATATTATTGCTCACTTGAAACAATACTCATCATTATTCTGAACATTGATACAGGCAAACTTTCTCTGTATTTCCCGTGGTAGGGGGATGTATTGAGAACCTTTTATACATTTATATTGATTAATGTTTATCTCAAGGCGTGATATTTCAATTAATGACCAACCGCTGTCACGTTCCTCATTCAATCATCTTTTTCAAAATTACAGCACATTGTTCATTGTAAAGATTGAGAATGTCTTCGTCTGTTGAAAGCATTCTAAGAATAATCATTTTAGTCTGATGAGACTTAACATCAATTATGCATGCATCATCTTCTTCTTCCTTTACCAACAGATATTCACAAAAAAGTTCCATGTTAAATTTTACGCTTTCATATTTTTTAATCACATCACTTAATAATTTAATTATTTTATCTCTGATCGTAGAAAAAAATTGTTCAGGAATTATATCATCTTTATTTGTGTTTTCAACTAAATATGTAATAATACGATTGTTGAATGATGACTTTATACATTTAATATCATCACAATCGTTGTCATAATTATCTGATCTCTCAGCACAGTTTATTTTATGTTCATTTGTCCTTTTATGATAATGCCAGTTTGTTTTCGGAATATATTTCTTACATTCTTCACAATAAACACTAATTTCACCGTTTTTATTATCTTCTGTGTGAGAATGTGAGTGTTGATGCCATTCCGCATGATTTGAAAAATATTTATTACATATTTTACATTTAAATGATGAGGATGGCCCATCATGATAGAGTCTAATATGTCTTCTCAGATTTCTATTCAGAGTGAACACTTTTGTACAAAATTCACAAATAAAACCACCGGCCATTTCTTATTTTTTTCTTTATGTGCTTAAGAGCTTATATGATGATAAAGAAATATAGATTTCTGAAACTGTACTATTTCTGTTAACTAACAACACCCCGTATTTATATCAAAATTTTTTTGCGTATTAAGAATTATTTAGAGAAGTTTTGTGTAATCATAATCTAAACACATTTTATCTAACCACAAACATTTAATTTTAAAAACAGAAATTGTAAGTTACATTCCTCTTTTTAAAAACAAAAACCCCACTCTTTTTTATTTTAAACATTAAGAATTAGCTGGAGAAGTTTGTTGTTGTTATCGGTTGAGTTTAATATTTTACATAAACAATTCTGTTATCGTTATAACCACAACTTGTTAACACTCTTATATGCAGCTGTTCAACTTATTAATCATAATCTAACCGCATTTTATCTAACCACAAACATTTAATTACAAAACAGAATTTGTTTATTACATTCCCCTTTGTTTCTAAAAAAATCCCCTCACCACTCAATTTTTCCACTTAAATAGACGATGTAAAATGAGGAATTCATCATTGATATTTCAAAAGTTGTAAACTAAATAACTAAATTTTCTTCTACTCGTTCAAACAAAATCTAAAAAATATGAATAACACATCAAATTATTTAAATAATATCAACAAATATTCAAAGGAGATTTTACCTCTAAAACAACTCCCTGTAAACCAGAAATTTAAAATTCTGAAATGTTTAAAAAAGTCAACAGTATTCGGTCCGAAGACGATGATTGAGTTGGAAACTAATATAATGTTCTTACCAGAAAGATATACCAACCTACCACAGGAAGTTATGGACGATCTATCCACTGGAAACTATTATTTAAAAAAAGTTATGGATGGAGTACATTATAATTTAGTTTTTGACATGTAATTTCCAAGTATGGAAGAGAAAAATATATATATATGTAGAATATGTTTTATATAATCTTATGTTAGTTTTTCATAAGAGTTGATAATGGAACAACATAATAATTTTATAGTTATCGATTTACAAGGATTTTTTATTAATAATAAATATTATCCTAAAGAAGTTTGTGTTTCAATCAGTGATTTTGCAAGAAAAACTTTTCACATTAAATCAACAACAAAATATTCAGAATTAAGTAAAAAGGATAGAGCTACAAATAAATGGTTATATAATCATTTGCATGGATTAAATTGGAATACTGGAGAGTCTACAATAAAATACTTAATAGATTACCTAATAATAAATATAAAAAAAAGGCAAGAGGAAGGATATCCTGTTGTTTATGTTAAAGGATATGAAAAAGTCAGATGGTTAAGAGAACTACTTGCAGAAGATCCAATACAAACACAAATATTTGTAATTGATTTAGATTATTGGGATTGTCCGAACATATCAACTTTATATAAAAATAATCCACATATAAAGATTTGTGGAAATCATATTAATTTTAATCATATATGTGCTGAAAAGAATGTTATTTTACTTAGAAATTTTGTTAATTTTCATATAAAGAGAGAAGCCATTGTTAATCAATAAAACCTTTATAGTTGTTAATTTTATTTTTAGTTGATTCTTACTCTTTATATAGCATACATATACATAAAGTATATTAATAATTCTAACTCAAAAATGATGTTATCAGCTGAATTGGAAGAACTATTAACAAAAACATAGTAACCAGATTGATAAAGAACATATAGATTTATTTATAAAACTTATAAGTGAATTAAGATTTTATAATGATGTAAATCAAGCATTTATATCAGTTAATAATATCACTCATAGATCTAACTGTGAAAATATTTATTCACAATCTTTTAACATTTGTCGATGTCAAACATTCTATTCAGAATATTTGTTAGCACTTAAGTTTTTTAACCTTTATAGCCGTATTTTTAAATTTAAATCTGTAAAATGCTGAAAAAAGAAATATCTAATAAAATTTTTTTAATAGAAATAAAAACATGTTCTTTTTACTTTTTTTATTTTTTATTTTATTTTTTACTTTTGTTTATATAAAAAATTATTATAATATTATTTTTTATTATTCATCACTATCATCATCATCATCATCGTCAATTTCTATTGGATCAGGACGTTGAGGTTCAGGACGTGTGGTATTACATATCGCTTTATTGTAGATAAAGTATCGTTCACCCGCCTTCTTTATAATGCTAACATTTTTAATGTTCTGTCGGCAATGAGGACATTTCAACTTCTTTAACCGTCTTATACAAGCCACGCATAACTGATGAGAACAACTGAGGAATGTCATATGCTTTACATCCACCACGTTGAAACATATTTCACACGAGAAATTCCCATCGTAAATAACTTTCAACGTGGGACCATCAGAAGACGGGGGGCTGGGAGTACTGTCTGGTCTAATGAAGATGCAACATGCGGTCATTGCCATTATTATCACAACAAAAAGAAACAAGTAGAAGAAGAAGCAACAAAAATAATAAATTTCTATTATTTATTGTAATGTAAAAACTGTACTTTTAATAAAACTTAATTACATTTATAAGAAATGCAATGTATTTAGTCATAGAATAATATTTTTTAATTTCCCCCCCACAATAAAATATTAACAGAAAAATTAAACAAAAACATTTTTTTATTTCAACGTTAATCACATAGGAAAAATCTAAATATAGCACAAAACATTCTTTAATCAAAACAATGCACTTACTTCTTAACAAACTAAACTATAATTACAACAAAACTGCGTTTTATAATTCCTCATCAAAGAACTAAACTTTTCATTTAACCAAAGAACCACACGAAAAATCTAAATATAAGTTAACACAGCCGACATGCCGGCAACTTCCCATAGCACTTGTTAGGGTTAATCAGAATTGATATTCTGGTTCTTTGTTTAAACATTGCATTAGAGCAATGATAAACGAAATTGTGGTTAGGGGTGTTATGTTTCAACTGCCCACGCCACTTGCACAAATGTAGAAGCTGGATGATGGGCAAGTTGTTAAGCTTTAGATTTATGAAATGCAGCAGGTGCAGCATGTTTCGGGGAGTTATGTTTCAACTTCCCACGCAGCTTGCTCAAGTATTGAAATGTAATGATGAGCAAGTTGCATAGCATTAGAATTAAAAACTAAACTTTAATATAGGTTTATACAAATATTAAAAGAACCGGCATAAACGCATCACAATCACCTTACATCACCAATCACCTTACATCACCCTACATATTAAACACACTATTCACTAAACAACCAACACTAACATTACATAAACCTACTCATTACTTCACCCTACACACACACACACACACACAACACACTCATCACCCTACATATCACACACCCATACAACACTCACATACCGCGTTACATATCCATCGAACAACCAAAATGACCGACTGTAGCGTAGGCATGCTCCCAAAAATGTATGGAAAAAGTGGCCCCGAAAGCCCATAAACATACTACTCGATTTCATTTACAAATTTTCAAATAAAAGGAAAAGAAAAAACAAAAGCAAAAAAAAAAACTTTTTAAAAGAAAATCAAGAAAAACAAAGAAAAAGAAAAAAGAATCACATAAACGTTACTCACCTCTCTGCCCTTGAAATGTAAAGTATCGTAGACTTCAGGACGACCTTCAATGTTTTTTAAACGCACCGGCTTACGCATTAATATACTGCGTCCCTCCTCGTCCATATGTATAAAGCTGCCGGCTCTCGAACGAAAATCTGTTGACATTTTACGTTGCTGTTGCTTGGGAGTGGGTGACAGTTCACGATTGCCACGTGAACCTGTTGATTTTTTACCATCGCCACTGCCATCAATTTCAACCACAATGCCACTTTGGCCACCACGATTACGTTCACGGGCGGGTGAGCTACGTTGAGCAGCGGCATACTCTGATGAGCCTATAGAGCCTCTAGCTGATATACTTTGTCTCTTATGGCTGTGAAGAGCTGATGATTTTTTATCTGCTGCAGTGCAATGATTTGATTTGCTGCTACTGCTGATGCTAATGTCTTCATCTCTATCGTCATGGCTATTATGATTGAGAACAGCATTTGTGCCGGGTGGTTGAGGGGATTGTGGTGTGGGTGGCTGTTTATTGATGACGACTTTAATGTCTTTATTATTGCTATTGCTGTTATCGTCCAGTTGCAGATCATCATTGTTGCTGGTTGCTTTGGCTAATAAACAAGGAGGATTTGTGTTGTGTTGCTGTGGCGTTGAGGTGGCAGTTGTTGCTACTACTGCTGCTGGTTGCTGTTGCTGTTGTTGTTGCTGTTGCTTTTGTTTCTGCTGTGTTAATGGACTACGTTTTATGGCCACCATGCGCAAATTTTCCAATATTGTGGAAAAGTGCGACATTTTTGTTAATTTCTGTTACAATCGCTGCTAAATAAAGTCTTTCAATTCTGTTTAATAGTTTCGCAATTGATTGTTTTAATCATTTATTGATTTATTTCTTAATAAGATTTAATGATTTTTTTTTAATAAATTTAATGCTTCTGCAATAAAAAGTTAACATATCATCTATCAATTTTTAATTAAATTCATTAACGTTTGATTTTTATTACACGCTTTACTGGCTTAATTTCAATTTTGAACACACTGCGTATGATTAATATTAATTCCCTACCCAATGAATTCAATTAATATCACTCATACGCTAACTACACGATTTTTAAAAAAATAATGGGAATCTATGGTATGTGAAGCTTATATTTTTTTAAGTCAAATATCTTAACGTAATTCTGGACTGGAAAAGGAACATCAAGGAAGAAATAAAGAAGGAACGCAACTTAATAGTCAGAAGTTAAGTGCTCTTGTTTAGAACCTCTTATTGGTTCTATAAAGACATGTAGAAGTAGCCGTAGTCTAGTAGGTAGGGTGTCGGCTTATTAGACGTAAATCTATGAAAATTTTCTAAAAAATCTGTCATTCGAAAAGGACTTTAAACTGCAGGTCGCACCACCTGTGCATAAAAATTAACACACACAATATAAGTAGTATGGGAAGCTAGGTTCAATTCCTGACTGAAGGGTTCAATGACCAATTATGTATGTATGCATATAAGGAGATGTAGAGCTGCCTGGTTATTACCTACAGCTGTGTTGTTTGGTGGAATGCCTCGTAATAACACTCAGATAATGGCCTGTACGAAAGCAGTGCGTTGTGTTGCAACTAGATTATGACAGGGAGCAATGGTAGTTTATGGATATTAAACTTGGAACTTTTAATTTAATAAGTCACAGCAAAAACCTCTGCAAGATGAGTCTTCTATATAGGTATAGCGCAACTAAAGAACTCTCTCTCTCTCTCGCTCTCTCTGTAATCTATTGGCTAATTTGCCACGAATAGTTATCGTCTACGTAACAGACATGTACTGCTACTTAAAAAACATACAATTTTCGGAAATAACTACCTTTATAGCCCTCGAACGCATTCCAATAAAACAACGAAAAACAAGCCACATTTTCCCTCTCTTGCACAGGGTGGGGAAGCTTCAGAATAGATGAGGTTCCGGTCCAAAAATTAAAAATTCTGGCAAAAACTCGGAAAGAAAACG
The DNA here is from genome assembly GCA_930367235.1 of Sarcophaga rosellei. Classification (NCBI taxonomy): domain Eukaryota; kingdom Metazoa; phylum Arthropoda; class Insecta; order Diptera; family Sarcophagidae; genus Sarcophaga; species Sarcophaga rosellei. The sequence goes on from OV884019.1 coordinate 37,092,932, forward strand.
AAGTTACCATGAAAAGTCTTTTGAAACCCTATCGTCCGAAGTCGATTTTTAAGTGTAGGGCTCGTAGGTGATAAATATAATTAACACACGCAACATGGGTGGTGTGAGAGGCTAGGTTCTAATCCTTACTAAACAGTCATTAAGTAAGTAAATAAGAACTCTTTGCCTCTGAAAACTATGTCATCCTTCAACATAATATTGCAGGGCAGATTACTTCGGATGCGAATGACATGTGAAATATCCTTGAAATATTGGACTAGAGGAGCCAAACTTTACCGCCTTCTTTGTTACCTGTATGGTAGACGTATTTTAGTGGCGTTTTGTCGTGCAAACCTCTAATGATTTTGACGTACTGTTCGAAACGGCACAACCACTTTAACCTTTACCCCACACCACCATTCTACACCTTATGTAAACCACACTCTAATTGTTTATTTTAAAAATATTTGGCAACATTGGCAAGAAATTTAACCACTTCATCAAAATAAATGAAATAAAATTTTAGAAAATTTTCCTTTTTTTTAATAATTTTAAATAAAAAAAATTAATTTTTTTAATATTCTCTAATTAGACCATAATTGGTTAAATTATAGATACGTTACGTGTCTTTATATGTTGGTATGCGTGTGTATAAATACGAGTTGAAATAATTACATTAAAAATGTTGACACTCTCTAAATTAAACAAGGAACAGCGACAGAGGGAGAGAGAGCGAGGGAGAGCGAGGGAGAGCGAGGGAGAGCGAGCAACAGAGCAAGAGCTGTTGTCATGAACCTGTAATCATTGAATTGAGAGTTCAAATAACAGACTTAATTACCATGTTTTACTCGTACATGAGGGAGCGATGATGATACAGCCCAGAGTCAAACAAGTAAAGTTAACTTCGTTAATTCGGGCGCCTTTTAAGAAATGTCATGTTCAGTGCAGTCCACAATTTAAGCAAATTTTCTTGCAAACATTTATTCCTGTGTTACAGTTCAAATGCATTTAAGCACTTAAGTTTACAAGTTAAGTTTAATCGCATGTTTTAAGTTTGTCCAGTTTAATAAATTTATTGCCAGAGCATGTAACGTTTGGCAAGCATTGCAACGGCAATGAAAGAAATTATTTCGAATTAGGATTAAAAATGTAAACAAAATTAAAAAGAATTTTTTTCTTAAATAAGAAACATTTAAAGCAGCATACAATGGCAGTTAGAAAATTTAATATTTTTCTCGGATCCATTAAAAATACTATAATGATTTTAATGAATTTGTAAACTCTAGATTAGGTTAGATAAGATGGTGCACGCCCTTAAAGAAAAGGCTCACACATACACATGCAAGCGTTTAGGACAATTGTGATACCATAATCAATATTCAACATCGGGAATCAGACCTTCTCCAAAGTAGGTAGGTAGGCCGCCCCCAACTGAATTCAATGGACGCACTTAGGCCCCACGGGGCCCATTGTGATACCACAGTTCGTGCTCACCATCCCCTAGTCATGGAACTACCCTGCCAACGTCAATGTTCGACAATTCACTCAGATCATCGATGTAGTAGACACCAAGATGTCTCCTTCTTCTTTGACATAGTGCCGGGCATGTTCCCAGTAGATGAAGAACTATCTCTTCCTCCTCCTCGTCTCTGCAGCTTCTACAGAAATCGTTCGCGAGGTGTCCCAGACCAATGCGCCTCGCGTGGACACCCATAATGCAATGACTTGCAGAGCGGCTTCTATCCAGGCGCGGCCAGATCATGGGTGGCACCCTGCCTTTATCCGAAGCTGCCCGCCTGCGGTTGACAGAGTCCGTGATCTCGTCATTAATCATGAGCCTAGAGGTCTTCAAAGGGACCCCAATGGTCGTGCCACGTCTGGCCAATTCATCCGCTCCGCAGTTTCCCGGGATATCACTGTGTCCCGGTTCTTCAAAGTAAACGAGTTAAAAAATAAATCTGCAACAAGCCTTATATTAGAGAGGTTGATCAAGAAACACTAAGAAATAGCCACAGTCCAATCACCCGTTATACAATTAAAGTACTTTTCTAAATTAATTTTATTTATAGACTTCTCTCCCAATGCAAATTGTTCAAAATCCTTAAAAAGGTGTCCCCTTCTTATTAAATATATTTAACTTCGTTGCCAGTTTAAACAGCGAAATAAGAAAATTGCTGCCACAAAAATACCCAACCAAACCAACTGTAAACAACAGAAAAAAAAGAACACTCTCCCGCTCTTTCATATGTTTCTCTCACTCTGTTTTGTTTAATTTCTTTAGAGAATCAGTGTTGCCGTTTCAATTATTTTTCACCAAATTAGGTTAGGTTTGTTCTTTAAGGCGTTTTTAATTGTGGGTAATGTCATGAATACGATTCTGGGTACTCATACAAGATACATTGATCTTGATCGTCAGGCTAATAAGTTTTGCAGAATGTGCAGAAACGATTAATAGAAGGAATCGGTTATTTTCCTATTGTATACGTTCAGTATTCTGTCGTAGGAGAGGAAAGTCTTAGGGATTTTATAACGCAGTGGAATTTAGGGAGAGGGAAGAGGCGGGCATTAGGAAACCCAATGGATTTATAATGATCGAAAATAGCGCTACATCCATGCTCATTCCACCCATTGCCCATATTCGATCATTAACGTCATTTTATAAATCCTCTCTAAGAAAGCGTAGAAAATGGTTTCAGAGTAAATTCAAACAGGAGGTAATTGAACTCAGTTTCTCCTTTGCGTTCCAAAAGCTGGAAGATATTCTCAATTCCAAACTCTTAAGGAGGCAAAATATTCTCGAAAGGATCCGGAAAGCTTACGTGGCTCTCTTTACCTATAGACAAGCCATTTGTAAAAGATAGGAAGTCAAAAACTTCGTAATATTTGGATTATTCAGGGCAATAGTGTATATATGCGAATATAGCTACAGTTTATGGGTGGCTGCTGAGCTTGGATAAGGCCAGCTTAAAGTTGGTTGTCGGTTTTATCACGTAGCACTGCGGGATTAGGTCGCTGACGGGGATCTGGAACAGACCCCAGCCATACTACTGCAGGGCATGTTGCGATGAGAAGGAGTTGGAGACTATCGAACACCTCCTCTGTAACTGCCCAGCCCTTGGTAGGTTGAGGTTGAGGACCTTTGGCAGGGCCTTCTTTGAGAGTTTGAATTCTGTGTCGAGAGCCGACATCAAGGCTCTCCACAGATTCATTAGTGGATTAGGCTGGTTGAGAGGTTCTAGGGCTTCATCAGTGTAGTAGCGCTGTCCCTTTTTGTTGTGTCTGGTCTGTGTAACTCCTCCGTTTTCCATTCTCCCCCTTTCCTACATCCTCTCCTTTTATACTATTCCCTCTTATATCCTTCCCTCTTTAAGGACGTTGTACAATGGGTCAATTCGACCTCCGGGTACTGTACTTGTCTTAATTGACAAGTACACGTCCTCTAACCTAACCTAGCCTACAGTTTGCCATCCTTATTATATGTGCCGTATGCGGCATGCTTAATTGACTTCCTACTGAGCTTCTTATGGAGCAGCAATCAGTTTGAACTCAGTGATCTTAGCACCTGATACGGATTGAGTATATAAAAGCAGATGCTTTTATCATATACTAATACAGTCAAACAGCCAAGCTGCCTTAAAGTCTATTTTATACGTTTTATTGACATTCAATTTTGTCCAAAAATGTAGACTTTGTTCAATGAAATGGTGGGTTATTCCAAAATCTCTATTGTATTGCGGACATGCCCAGAATGGATACCGGATTGGAGGATCCCCTTCTTGGATAGAGCTGTTCAACCACTATCTCCTTCAGGAAGGAGAAAAAAACTACTTTTTCATTCCAAGGGGCTGCATGTTTTCTGCAGCAGTTGCAACTAAAATGAGGAGGAAGGGACCTCCTAATGGAGCTACCTACCGTTAGGACAAAGTCTGGCATATATAGAGAGAATGTGATAGCACAATAGAACGTCACATAATATGTTTTTTTAAGGGAAAATTGATTCAAAAATATTTTAAAGTTTTGGCAACACTGTATAGAACTGAAACCAAAAAGAACTTCTTCCCATTTAGGTTAGGTTAGGTTAGAGGACGTGTACTTATCAACTGTGACAAGTACAGTACCCGGAGGTCGAATTGACCCATTGTACAAAAAAATTTCACTCAAAAAAAAAAAGAAAATTTTTTTATAGAACAGCACATTAAAATAGGTAAATTGCTCTGTCTCTCTCTCTCTATCCTATATAAAATAGAATTCATAACAAATGACTACGTGTAGATGTCATTCTCCTTTTAACCAACGGTACAAAACAAACACTGCGTGTTGTTGTAATTCCTTAAGTTTAGCCATATTTTTTGTGTTAACATTGTGGCTGTTGTTGTTGTTGTTAAGTTTAGACATATTTTTTGTGTTAACATTGTGGCTGTTGTTGTTGTCGTTGCTGCTATCATTGCTGTTGTTATTTGTCTTGTTGTAAATGGAATTTGTGTTCGTTTTTTTTCGTTCTTTATTACTCTTGCCATTGTTTACGTTCGAGGTTTTTTCTCCTGTGTTTGTATTTGTTTGGCGGGAGATCATTTTATTGTTGAGCATTAAAAAGTTGTGCTTCTTCTTTAAATTTATAAAAGGATTTCAATATTTGTTTTATTGTTGTTGTTATTTACTGTTTCCTTTGCTTTCTTTTTTCTGTTTTTTTTTTTCTTTTTTTTTAAGAGAAAGCCTGTGACGTGTTTGGCCTCAAGTGGTTTAAAATACTTAAACAGGCAAAATGTAAAGCATTAAAACAGTGGCAGTAGCGGCTTACAACTCAATAATAATTCTTTTCAATTGCATTTAAATTGGCAAATTGCAAAAACATTTAAATTGTTTATACAAATACTGGCATGTTTCTCTTTTTTTTTTTTGTAAATAATTTAATCAATTTGAAAACATTTAAAGAGCTTTTATTGACAAGTTATTTAAATCTTGTTTTCATTCTTCTCAAGGTCTGTTGAGTAAACAACAACGGAGTGGTGAATTTTTAGGTGAGAGTGTCATGTGCCATGACAACGTAATTTATGTTACTTTAAAGAAATTGTATAAAATGTTTACGCGTTTATTGTAATAGGAGCGTTCGAAAACTCTTGAACTTTGCAACTCTTTGAAAGTATCAAGAATAACAAATTAAAGTTATGTTTGCAAGAATTGAAAATTTAATTGTGATGAGTATGTAGCACAAGAAAAAAATTACTAGAAAATGCGGTACTAAAATACTAAAGAACGGTCTTAGTTTAGATTAGTTTAAGTGCCGTTACTCGTCTACCTATTACGCATATTATGCTATCACTTACTTAAATGGTCATTATGTATGTTAATTTTATCCATGATTGTCTTGATCTACAGTTTAAAGTTGGATATAGCCTTAGTTATTAAAAATTGTCTGTAGAAAATTCAAAGTTATCGAAAACTATCTACAGAATATAGCAGAATTATAAAAAATTTAGTTATCGAAAGTTATCGATAATTTTTTTATAGAAATTCCAAAGTTATCGAAAATTTTCCTTAGAAAACTCAAAATTATCGAAAATTATCTATAGAATATTGTTTTATTTATAGAACATTTGACAGAATTTTAAGAAACTTTTCATGAGAAGACTGCTGAGAGAAAGTTATCGAAGAAATATTGTTTTCATATTTCACTATGTTCGAGATACTTGAGATGGGATTTACTCCTTAGGCTTGCATCTAAAAAGCCAACACACAATCAACTAAACTACATCAACTTTCATAGAAGTAAACAAAAATTGCACTACTCGAATTCACAGTGGATACCTCTTCTAAAAGATAAATTTTTTAAAAGATGGTCTTGAACATTTTATCCTTCAAAATTTAACTTAAATTCTGCAAATTGTTACACTTTATTTTGTGCTCTACTGTAAGCATTTGCAAAGCCTCCATATTTATATTATCAACTAAAATCCAAGCAAAATCTAAATTTCATTAGAAAAAAAGAAGATTTTTTGTTCTTCAAATACTAGAAATACTTGTACAAACAAAATAAACTTTGTTTTACAAGATTTTTTAGCATCGCATTACAATAACTTTTGAAATCGGAGACTTTTTTCAACATTTTTTTGGAATAGAAAACTTTTTTTTTTGTTCTTGGCAATAACAAATTAATTTAGCCTCTCTCTCGCTCTCGTTTGCCTAAAATTATTTACAAAAAACTTTCAAAGTGTTACAATCATTCACTCATTCTTGTTACAACTCATCATCCATCACACACTCGTTTTCTTTCGCCCGCTCTTCCACTCTTTTTTTAAAAGAAACTCATCTTGCTTAGACAAATACGCATACACACACACATAGTTATGCAACATATTGTTTTATAAACTGAAATTATGATTTTTTGTTGTTGTTTTTGACTTTTTTGTTGGTACAACACACAGAAAAGTTTGTTTTTAAATTCGTTTTAAGCGCGCCAGGGGAAGAGAAAAGAACTTTTCTTTACAATTTTTTTTTTTTTTTTTGACAAATTCTAGAAGATGTTCACAAAATGAACATGTCAATATGGTTGTCATAACAGCTGGTGGAAAAAAACCGTGTTTAAAGCAAAATTAATTCAACTTTGAACCCCCTTCCTTTTGTCCTTAAAGGCTGCAACATTTGAAAGCAATAAACAATGCAGTGGCATTTTAATTCGTTTGTAGGCCTGTATATAGCGGCTGATTTTTTGTTTTCTTTAGTTCGAATACATTCGAATCGATAGATCCATTTCACCACAACTGGGTGGGACCCGTATCTCCTACCTAAAGACTACCCCGGGACAGACAAGTCCTACCCAGGAGAGCAGCTGGCATGATGGAAGCAGAACACTTTATTGGAGTGTGTGGGCAGATGTTTGGAAAAGTATGCTCAACGAAAGGAAAGACAAAGAGAGGCAAAGACTCTTTTCAAACCAAGTGGATTGAGGCACTCAAAGCTTTCGTTTGGAAATTACAATAAGAGGAGATAACTCTGATCTATTCACTGGTCGCGGCAGACTCAGGGTACACTTATTTAGAATAAGGTAATTATTCTATTTAGAATAAATAAGAGTGTAAAATGTTGATTCTCTTACGATGGAAATGAATCATCGGAACATATTCTTCGAACCTTTGAGCATTGGTGTCATTGTTGACGCCAAGTAGCATTCTGAAGTTTGGAGGAGGCATTATAGGGATACCCAATAAAGTATAAGGGGAATACAATACAATGCACCTCGGTCTGGACATCTATTGGGAAAAGGTTGTTGGTAAACACATATACATACCTCAATTGTGTGTCAATAAAACGCGGATGCTCTCTCGGTCACCAAACTGCAATACTAATGCCCTACAAATGTCCAGTAAGGCCGACAGAGATCCATTCGTAATATTTCTCTACATAGCAGGAAGAACACTGTCCAACTCACCACGTACGCCGATCACTAACCGCTACTTAGCGTTAGTACTTAAAGGAATTAAATATTGTCGCAGGCGGTATAAAAATATGACTTTAATAAGTACGGCAGGCACTGAATAAATTTCTTTATTGTTACTCTGGCGTATGATTAATATTGTGTGACATACAATATTGAAAAGAATAATACTCATACGCCTAAGAGACTTGATTTTCTTTTAAAGATACTATGTACCTTTTTCTGCTCATTTCTCACCCTTTTTTATAAACATATTTAAAAATGTAACATTTAATTTCAAAATAAATTCCATAATAAAAACAATATTTTATATTTCCAAAACAAACTACCATTTAGCATATTTTTGCATATTTTTAACCCTGAAGTTATCAAAAAAAATATGAAAACAAATTTAATCAATTTATATTCTTTTGTTTTAAATGAAAACATAAAAACAACTAATAAAACTACAAGTACTACCGTAAACAACAATAAAAAACAAGAAATATAAAGTTCTCTTAAAGATAACAAGAAAACTAAAAATACCCTTCTTTGAACATTTGAAATCTATACACAAATAAATTTTCAAAATAAAAAAAAAGAAGAAAAAATCGCCCACCAACGCAAATAAAAGCGCATTTTCGACAACACTTAACTTTAAAAACCAACTACACATAAAAGTAACGGTAAAGAGCCTGGCAGCTGTGGCCTGCATTAGTACTGAAAATAAAACAACAAAAAAAGAAAACAAAAATAAATTCAAACACTAACAACTTAGAACTACAAAAGAAAACAAAAATAAAAACCAAATACTACTGCAAGCCAACTGTAAAATTACAAACAAAACAAATGCTGTTTTGTAAACAGAAAGATGGTATTTTATTGAGTATAGCATGATAGGAAGTAAGCAAAGTATGTAAAAGAGCAACCAGTTGTTGGATGTTGGTGATTAGCACTACCATGAGGAAACTCAACCGCGCTGTTACAACTCATGTGCTATTCGGTTTATTTTTTATTTTTCTTTTTTTTCCAAAACAACAATACATAGCAAGTAAAGTTAAAAGCATACAACAGCACATATTCTCACAACTACAATAATACTAACAACACATACTGGCACTGTTTATATTTCCTTCAAATACCAACCCAACTCAATTGTATGCATTTAAAGTAAACACGTAGCAAAACAAAAGCACAAAGAAAGCAATATATGGCGTATAGTTAAGTGTTGCCGTTGCAAAACATTGTTTTTTTTCTTTTTTATTTTTTAACCTTTTTAGTGTTACAATTTCATTTAATAAAAACGAAAAAATAATAACAATTTTAATATGCATACAAAATTTTAATGGTACTTGTAATATTGTTGAGAGTTTTTCTTACAGCCTTAAACTGATTTCCTTAAATTTGTTTCTTTTTTGTTTTCTAAAAATAAAAATAAATGCAGACGGCTTTTTGTGTAGGCATGTGCTTGTGTTCAACAGCATGCAGTTATTTGAATAATGCACAGTGGTAATGAATGAGAAAATAAAGATTTTTAAAGAAAGAAAAAATAAACTTTCAATCTTAAAAAATGTATTGAAATTGGAATATTTCAACAGCCATTAAACTGTCTGAATGTCTTAATGCCTAATAATTAACAGAAATTCTTTAATCTAAGCCACTGTGATAAATTTAAATCTATATTTACGCATTAAAATTAAGGAAATGCTCCTTAAACAAGTATAATAAAACGTTCTGCTTAACCATAATAGGCTGATACACAAACATTATAACAAACGAAATAATAAAAGAGTAATAGAATGTAGATTAAAACGTGGAGAGTAAAGAAATTTTGCTAGTGATCTGAATGCTCACTTTACAAACAGTATTCTGTTTTATGACGTCGAATCATACTGTCCTTAAAACTATAGTGGTAACTTAAATATTCAATTCTTGCGTAATATCTTCCAACTTGTGCGATTGTGGTATGCAACAATTAAGGATTTAAACGAAATTCAAACATTCTGCAGAACTGCCAGAAGATAACTGGCATAAACCCGCTGATAATTCAAAAATTCGTTGTAATCACCCCACGGGATTCACAAATGTTATACAGAGTCTTTAGAAAAATAGAAAATGTCCACATAATAAGATAGATTAGATTCAATTGGCCAATTCACACGACTTTGTATGGTGTGTGTTGTATGGAATACATTGTATTGTGTATTTCGTATTCCAAACGTCAAAAAACCATAAGAAGAAGAAGACCAGTATTCATAATTTGATTTTCAAGCAACAAAATGAAAAATAGTACAGCAGAAAGTAAATTATTTAATTATCTATGCGAACAATTATCATTTTGAAATGTTAATTGTTGACTCAAGTTACATAGAAAATATTTTGTATTTTTATTCTTCTTCTTGATTACTAGAATTTACATAAACTGATAGCACGAAACCAATACAACTTCCAAAAACGTATGAAAAACATGTGTACAAGTGTATCAGATTTTTATATCAAAATTAGCAACAACAAGCATACACTGTTGTATATTTGTCCAACAATACAATGAATGCAACGATACAAGGGCTTGTGTGAATTGGCTAAATGTCTTATGCCTTTATCATTATTTTGAAGAACATAGGACTATCAGAAAGCAATCTTATTATTCTCATTATTGCTTTATTTTGTGTAAGTTTCATTGATCCAGCTTTTGTTGCTAAACAGATGATTCAGCTGTTGCAGCAGGTTCTAGATAGCTGGGGTTACCATCTGTTTGCAAATGCTAACTTTACACCGGTTTTTCTAATCGAATGTCAAATCTAGACTTCTGTTGTGAATCTTAAAGTTGTACTGCCACTTGTATATTTATTAATTAATATTTGCGATGAATATTAAAGCAGAAGACAATGACTTGCACAAACCGGGGGAAAAAATCTGGACTGACATGTTCCAATATAAAACAGATGTCGGATAAAATCCGGAAATCGGAAAGCCTGCTCTTTGAGGATTGCTTACATATTAGCCAAACATTTTTAGGGGGTTAATAACGGAGCTTTATAACATTATGAAAATTTTCCTTTTTGGTGGTGTAAGACATACGATTTTATGCTAGCTAAAAATCATCTTTTAGAACTACCTGTTGATTTGTTATTGTTATTCATTTCTTTTCTACCTTTTGTAGTCTTTCACTTTTTTTTCCCCCATTTCATAATTGAGTTTTAAATATTGAATACATTGTATAAAATTTTGAATCATCCGAATTCGCTTGTTTTACTAAAAGAGCACATACATATGTTAATATGCCATATTATTAAAAATGTAGAGTCAAGCAATTGTTTCGGCAACAATTTCAGACCCCAGTTGTCCTTGGGATAGTATAATCAGTTTCTACCGCGATATTCACGGAGAAATATCCAACTTTATTGATTAAACTTAGCAACGTATTTGATTCCAATTCATTGGTTTGAGTACCTAAAGCTTTTCGTCATTTAAGTCAATCGAATAATGCAAACTGCTGAAATTTCTTTATATTAAAGCAACCAAAATTTTAATAAATTAAAAAGTATTAAAAAGGAAATGCAAATAAAAAAGCACACTTATATTTACAATCCTGTTAAGCATTACTCCCTACTGAATTATTACATCGCTGGCAGCTCTAACCAATAAAAAAAAATGGGGAAAAACATACTAAAACTCTGAACGGGCACATTAAATACAACACTTAACTTGTGTACAACAATATACCACGATGCAAACAAGATGAAAGTGCCAGCATTTATACTTTGCATGCAAAAAGAGAAGAAAAGAAAGGAAAAAGAAAAAACAAAATTGAAACCCTTTTCATATGTAAATCCTAATACAACAACAAATATGAGCATAAGCCACCAGTAAAAGGTGAGACAGAAAAAGGAAGACACTATAACAAGAGCGGCGAGCGGTGAGAGGCGGGTGTGTGAGATTGGATAAGCAAATGAGAAATGTAAACATCGTATTTGTATTTATTCATGCGATTTACCGTAATAAAAAGAAATATAGAGTAACGATTTTTATGTTTTTTTATTTTATTTTTTTTTATTTAACAATATTTGTTTACCTTTCTTCTCGTTTTCTCTTTAACTTAGTTGTTTTAGTTTGTTTGATACGATTTCCTTTTTTTGTTAATTCATTTCATTTCAAGCATACGTACAACGTGTTTGTTTATGATTTTATTGTGTTTTGCTTTGTTGTTTTGTTGGTGTTTGTTTTGAGAGTCAATGGTTTTGGTGTGTTTTAAAAAGTGAGCAAAGCTAACAGTTTAAATAATAACAAAAATATATGTCAGCCTTTACTAACCCATACATACATACATATTACATATGTCGATAGCAACACATACAACAATAAATGTTCTTTTGGGACATATGAATCTCTTTATGGGAATAGAATTTTTCTTAAAAAAAAGAGATTTTATATTTTAAATTAAGCCATTTGGATAGAACATAAATAGAGGTGTAAAATGATTTCTAACGGATTTCTTTTTGTATTATATTTGCGTAATACAGGGTTTTATTTCTTTTGACAGATTTTTTCGGTCGAGTAGGAAGTGCAAAATATACTAAAACGAGTACAATTTCTTTTGAGAATCATATAAAAATAATTTAATTGACTGATTTAACTGTTCTCTACAATTTTACAAAATTATGGATTATAAACCCGTTATTTTAACTCTTTTTGAAGCTATTTGACCCTGTATTCCTATCTATTGTTTCTTTTATAATTTAAGTAGTTGTACCCTAGGCGCGTTGTTGCGCCACCAACTAAAATACATTTGGAGGAAAGACATTATACAAATATCCAATTAATAGTGAATCATTTTATTAATTTTGTTTCCCATTGTCCAGATGATTCAGACGAACGGGCCTGAGTAGTTCGCGTTCGATCAGTTTCTAATCTCACTTCTCGTTGTTCAAGTGATTCATGCGAACGGGTCTCAGCGGCATGTACTCGAAGATTTTCAAGTTTCAATGCTCGTTGCTCGTCTGATTCTGAGGCTCGCAATGCTCTTTTGTGGCGTCATCTACTGGAAATAATCGCACCAACTTATAAACCTCCGTCGACTCATGCACAACATCTTTGCTAAAGAACATATCATGATCAAATGCACGTTTACGATTTAATTTATTTTGAGTAATTTTCAGTGGAGCCACCTGTCTTAAATTGATCATACCAACTTATAAACTTTCGTCGGCTCATGCGCAACAACTTTGCTCAAGATCACATCACGATCAAATGAACAGTTTAAGTTTTAATTCATTTTTAGTAATTTTCAGTGTCGCCACCTGTCTTAAATTGGTCATACCAACTTATAAACCTTCGGCGGCTCATGCGCAGCAATTTTGCTAAAAATCATATCACTATCAAATGAACAGTTTAGGATTTAATTCATTTTCAGTGGCGCCACCTATCGAACATTGGTCATACCAACTTAGAAACCTTCCCGGGCTCATGAGCAACAACTTTCCTGAAGATCATAACATGATCAAATGCATAGTTTACGATTATATTAATTACATACAAACAAACATTCATTTTTATATATCGACGCATCCATTCTATTACGTTCTAAGTGTACTTAGAACGTTTTTAATGTTCTTGCATTTTTAAATTGTACGTTCTCTAACTTAAATACTGTCAAAATTTGGTTAAGATGCGCCGATCCATTCCGAAGTTATAGGCAAAAATCTACTTAGAAAACACATATAGTCATATGGCGCGTGAAAACTTTGAGAGCTCATAACTCAAAACACACTTTTTCGACTTAGAATGTTATAAAACGGAGGCGTCGATATGTAAATATAGATTTAACGTCACAACAGAATGTGAGAATAAAGACAGTAGAAAATGCTATCAAAACAATGCGGTTCATAACTAAACCATGAGATGTAACTACAAATGCTGACATTTCATATTTCGTTTTATCCCGTTAGGGATTACAAAGTCGCCGGTCTGGCAAGGCTGTCGGTTGTTCAATGCCATTCATTTGAAGTGTTATCTATATCTAGATATTTAAAACGAATTACAAATGTATCAATTCAAATGCGGCTAGTTTTGGAGCCTTAATCGATTATTGTAGACATAATCAAATCTACTGCGCAAGGTATTGTCAACACAAGAGAAATTTAGATACACTGGAAGCGTTATGTTGAGAAGCTAGGCCGTAATTATGACTGAAGGGTTGTAATGGCCAATTATGTATGTATGTGGAAGCGTTATAAGTGAAGTCGCCGTGGTCTAGTAGGTAGTGTGTTGACTTATTAGACGAAAGGCCCGAGTTCGAATCCCAGGTCAGACATCAAAACGAAAATATGAAAATATTTCTTCGGCGACTTCCTCTCAGCAGATTTTTGGCAAAAACTCTGAGAGTAAAAATTGCCATGAAAAGCTTCTCAAAAAATCTGTCGTTCGGAGTCGACGTTAAACTGTAGGTCCCGCCACTCATGTATAAAATTAACGCACACAACATGAGTGGTGTTGAGAAGCTAGGCCGTAATCCTGACTGAAGGGTTGTAATGGCCAATTATGTATGTATGTATGGAAGAGTTACAATTTCTATGCAACATCGCAAAGTACGCACTGTTTGAATATTCCACTTCAGTTAGTGAAAGAGTTGTTGCATATTTTGCCTTTGGATTTGCACCTTCATCCATATAATATTTAACTAACGTAACAATTAAAGCCGTTTCACCATAGAGATGCTATTTGGTATCATAAGTAGCAACACACCTTCAATGCCGCTTTTATGAACAAACTCGGTGCTTACATCAACAAGAAAATTGTTGCATGTGGGCATGTCGGTGAATTTAAAAGTGATTGTTTAAAAGTCACTGCATTCGAAAAAAGTGATGATTTGAGGTGCTTTATACTGTGAACATGTCATTAGGTCGTATTTTTGGCAAGAGAACCTGAAAGAAACGTTGCCTTTAATTCCGAGATTATGAACTAGATGGAATGTGGTCTTAACAAGCCAGACAGAAAGATAATTTCATGCCTTTGTGATATCAACTGGCAATCTAGATTTGCAAAGTAAATTCGCCTTGAATGCAGGCATTTACAAATAACACCACTGTGCGTATGATTGTATGGAATATTTCAATTAAAATCAATCATACGCTACCGTGTGCAATTTCAATAAATACATATGAACGGCAAGCAATTTGCTTAAAAGCAAAGTAAGCAAAACAAAAATAGAACGAAGGAAAGTAATAATGATTAAACGCTAATGGGAAAATACACTCAGAGCAATAGAAAAATAACGACAATAAAATCACTGGCAATAAAAGGCAACGTTTCACACTCTCTTTTAAAATCATTGATTCTTAGTTGATGTTGTTCTTTTTATAAAGTTAAAGTGTGTGTTGCATAGTGACTGCCCCTGTATAGTCGATTTTAATTAAAATTCAATTAATTTCAATTCAAATTCATTTGATTGCTTTTTTTAACAGCATTTTTAAAATACTTAATTTTTTTTAATAACTTTTTAACAGCTTTAACAATTTCTAATTGTATTAATTTTTTTCACCCATTGTCTTAATTTGGCAATCTTAATTGGCCATTTTACTAATTCTTTATTGCAGTAGAGGGTCGTCGAAAAAAATACTTTCATCTTTTTTATAAACTTTTGAATAATTTATCAAAGCCATTTTGAGAGAAATAAATGGCGTTGAAATATTTTAAAATGTTAATAATTAAATTAGTCTTAAAAGCATTATGTTGTATACTTTACTTGTTTTCTTCATTTAAATTTACAAATCCCTTGGTAATGAAAACAAAAGAAAAGTTCTTAAACGATGATGCTGAGGTGCTTGTCAAAATATTTTCATAAATTTTAACGCTTTAAGTACAATAAACTGTAAATAAATAATTAATAAAGCGTCTGGCTACCCTTGAGTCTGGCTGGCTGGCTGCAGGCAACACTGGTTAGAAATAAACTCATCAACAATACCAATAACAAAACCAGCCTGATTTAAAAGACACAGCGATACATTGTATGTATATGTAAGTGTGCGTGTGTGTGTCGAAATTTATTTGCCTGTCGCAAACAACAAAAAAAAACAAGTTGCATAAATTGAGTGTGTACTGTTTATGGCATATGACAGTTGAAAACTGTAAATGATTTTTTTTTTCTTTGTGACTTACTCTCTCTTTCAGTCTCTCTACCAATTTAACTCGTCATCTCAGGGATTTCTTTTTTAATATGATTTGTTTTCATTTAATTTTGTATTTGTTGTGTTGTGTTGTGTGTTGATTACAGAAAATATTAAAATGTTTGCTCTCTCTTAGCTTTCATTAGGTTGTGAATTTCTTTCATTATTTCTTTTCTATTTTCTTTATTCAGGTAAAACATATTCTAGGTTGCCAGAGGATTATGGTAAATCGTTAGTTGAACGTTGAAAATTGAAGCCATATGTCCTATAAGTTCTACAAAAACATCATATACTTTGCATAGAAATACATAGGTTGAGTCTCGCCCGCATCGTAGAGGTGTGAATCAAACGAATATACTCCTAAGTCAGTCAGTCGAATATAAGTTAATCAATTACATTGCTATAGACTTAGCTTTAGTCTAGTAGGCAGTATGTTGGCTTATTAGACGGGAAGACACGATTCAAATCCCCGGTCAGACATCAAAACAAAATATGAAAAAATATTTTTTCGGCGACTTCCGCTCAGCAGATTTCTGGCAAAAACTATAAGAGTGAATAAAATTGCCACGAAAAGTTTCTCAAAAATCTGTCGTTTGGAGTCGACTTTAAAACTGTGTTGTGTGTATAAAATTAATACACACAACATGAGTGGTGCAGAGAAGCTAGGCCGTAATCCTGACTGAAGGGTTGTAATGGCCAATTATGTACGTATGTATGTAAACTTAGCTTTACAGAAAATAAGTATTCTTAAGTATATTCCACTTGTATGGATAAGAACAGAACTAATTCATTTTTATCCTTTAATCGCATGGCTATCCATCGCACAATTGAGATTCTCAAGGACCACATTCCTTTTGGAAGCATTCCGTTGAATGACCTCAGCAGGACTAGTAGATCTGAGCAGGAGGAAGAAATTATGTTTTTATTTAATGTGTCAGTACCTTGTTCTTGCCTTGAATGAATTCTTCAATATAAAGATTACTGCAACAGTGCTCGCTAAACACTTTGTCTTTATCTTTAAAACAGTGGCTTCAAACAAAAATTACTAAAAAAAAAAATTCAAAAAATGTCCATGTAAATATCAAAACTTCGTTCAAATACCAATAAATCAGCACATTTGGCAACCATAACCATGTGGTTTGTTTATCCTTTAGTTCTGTTTAATTTTCTCTCTCCCCCTATCTCTCCCTCTCTATGTTTCTCTTTTATATATAAGAGTTTAATTGATCAAATCTGTTAACAATTATTATGGTTTCTGTAAACATTTGTTTCAATGTTTACTTTCTTCTCACTCCCGCTCTATGTTTCTCTCTAATTTCCTTATGGAGATGAGTTTAATTTGATCAAAGTACGGTTGTTATAATGAAATTGGCAAATAAATTTAACATATTGGGTAAGGGGAAAAATAATTCAAGTTCTCAGCGCAACTATATTAAGCTTTTTAGCGACTTATCCTGGTAATCGAATATCCTTAAAAGGATGATAAAGTCCTCAATGTTTGTAATGTTGGGATCTCGGACTTAGAGTAACACATTGCATCTACAGAGTATCGATCAAACTTACATATCTTTATCTACTAGTGCTTGTTATAATGGCAATACTATTAATGGACCAGACTTGCCTTATATCTATCTTCTCGGCTTGATGGCCTCTTCTATGCTATATTATCCGGATTTCTTTTTTTTTTTTTTTTTGTGAGTTTTAAACTGTCGTTTGATGTATTGTTATCATCATGAGAAGAATAATTTTTCTTTTCTTCAGTATTTAATCTCGAAATCCATTTAATTTTCAACCTGCTTGCAAAAAGAAAGCAAAAATTGCTTTCGGAATATTAAAAGGAGGGACGATAAAGTATTTTCTATTTCAGTTTTGTTACATTTTTTCATTCGTTCCCTTTTTGTCCTCCTTCACAATTTCACTGTGTTATCTTATTGAATACACAAACAGAGAGCAGACTGTGAAATATATGCCCTTGACTGATTCCATAATATTTTTTCTCCTTTTTTTGTGTCTCTATTTTCATTTCGAATTTCTAATTTTTTCCGCATATAAATTGAAAAATTGTTTAACTTATTAAGAAAGAAAAAATAAAACCAACCGAAATACGTTGCGGTAAAATTTATAATTAAATTGATTTGTAAATAAAATATTTATTTTAGCTTAACTTAACTTTACTTAAATGAATTTAAAGAGTTTTTCTACAAGTTTAATTGGAATTTAATTGTTCTTATAATTACGCAACCAAATTCGATACGGGATTGAGTGTATCGCATTAATTATTGGTTTTGAATACATTTTATACGATTCGATTACACACATATTCAATTCGAAGTGGTGTTTCAAAGTTGTAGTTGTTATTACTGTAGGCTCATTAGTGTTGTAAATTAAATAAACCACCCCGGGGGCCTATTACACTTCACACATCCCCTAAGACACACAGAGGCTCTTAACGCATAACGTTAAGCAACACTACATTGAACTTTTGAATTAACCCCAGGGTTAAAGACACACACACACGCTGTGTTTGTCGTTGCGGTGCGGTAGCAGCAGTGTGGTGAGCAGCATTAGGTAAGAAAATGTGTGGTATATTTAAAAGGGGTGTAGTAACTCCTAATAGGTAATTAGAAATCATTTTATTTAATTTTAGCATTCCCTTTTAGTCCTTAAACGTAAGGAGGAGTTATCAATCAAAATATAAAAAAAATACAAATTTATAAAATTATGATAACACAGTGCTATGTAGTGTAATAAAATCATGTCCCTTTAAAGTATGTTGTAATAAAATGTTGTTGAAACAACTTCCAGAACTTTCTAGGATATCTACATAAGGTATTCATTTTTCTTGATTTTTTAGGCTTGATAAGTACTAAGAAATCAAAGTTCTGAAGATAGAACTAAATTTTGTCTAATATTCAAGCTGATATCAGGGCCCAGATGCCGTGTGATAGCAACTCGAATATAGTTCTACAGTGTAAGGAGATAATAATCCTCATGCACTATTTATTCGAGACGTACATATAAAAGATTACCGCCTCTGAGAAATTTAACTTTCTCCAAGAGTAACAATTACTTACAGTTAAAATCAAATCTAAACACCAGATTTGGGAAGTTTTTGAATGGCATTTACTATAGAATATCCTCAGTGTTTTCGCCAGGAGGATGTTGAGAGGAGATTCCGTAAATAAAATACTTTTTTAAGCTGTC
Source organism: Sarcophaga rosellei (assembly GCA_930367235.1). Taxonomy (NCBI): domain Eukaryota; kingdom Metazoa; phylum Arthropoda; class Insecta; order Diptera; family Sarcophagidae; genus Sarcophaga; species Sarcophaga rosellei. Next base: position 37,111,691 of record OV884019.1, read on the forward strand.
AAATCTATGGTTTAAATTCCCAAGTTCTCATCTAGTAAGCCAATACACTATCTACTAGACTACAGCGGCTACCGCAGAGATATTGTTTGAAATTGTAGGAGTTGATGAATTTGCTAATAGAACACCGACTGGTGTTCGCTCTGTAACATTCTGCTGCGACAATCTATTGTTATTCTATGCTCATAGGAAAATCTTAAGTTTTGTCTGTGAGAGGGCACAGAACATAAGGAGTTTCATATTCCTTTTTGTACTCTGTATCATAAAAAAAAACACTGAAACTTTTAAAGATCTCCCGCCACTGTATTTACGATCTCATAGCAGTGCACACAAGCCAGGTATACATACATAATTGGCCATAACAACCCTTCAATCAGGATTACGGCCTAGCTTCTCACACCACTCATGTTGTGTGCCTTAATTTTATACTTGAGTGGCGGGACCTACAGTTTAACGTCGACTCCAAACGACAGATTTTTGACAAACTTTTTAATGCAGATTTATTTACTCTCAGAGTTTTTGCCAGAAATCTGCTGAGAGGAAGTCGTTGAAGATTTATATTTTTTTTTTTCGTATTTCGTTTTGATGTCTGGCCTGAGGCTCGAAGCCGGGCTTTACGTCTAATAAGCGAACCTACTGGACTACGGTGACTCCAAGCACAAGCCAGGTATGCTGTCGGTAAAATTGGGGTTCCCCTTAATTTTCCAAACAGAAAACGGAAATACACTTCTTGGAGGTTGGCTATCATTCATTTCCTCTGAGTATTCAATTGTAGCTGATAACCGATTAAGATTATTTGGGGTAAACTTAAACTTTACAGTAGAAATTGCAAAAACATTGCTGTGAGGAAGCCTATCACTCATTTTCTCTGAATATTCAGGTGTAGCTTCTGTAGACGATTAAGATTCTTTGGGTATATTTCTTCAATGGCCTAGTCTTCAAGCCTGGATCTTTTCGAACTTCTAACAGATCACAGTTTCCATATTACTTTTACAGTTTTTTTTCCTTTCCTTTTGATTGTTCATTAGCTGTGGTCTTGCTATTGTTTCTAAAAGGGCACTCTTATGGTATTTGAATTAATCTAGCCAACTAACCTAACCTCATACTCAAACATCGTCCTGGAAGTCTGCTCACAGTGTAGACGTTTTTATCTTAAGTTGCTGAAATCTTCTGTAATAAAAATATTATCCAGACGAGGTGGACTAAATAAATTGGCCTCATAGCGTGAACTTTTTGCTATGGAAAGTTTAAAATTTAAAGTTTAAAAGAAAATCTTTCACGAAATAATCATCTACTGCACAATAAATAACTAAGCTGCGTATTTAAATAATAATAAGTATTTAATCAATTATGTATGTACATATACGTATCAATTATGTTATTCCCATACTGTATAGGCTTCAAGAACATCAATCTGCTTTATGTTCTACTCTGCTACAATTTTATATTTTCTTCTTAACGGTCATAATTTGTGTACCATATGAATATTATTATTATTACTATTTTTATTATTATTATTTAATTTGTTTTTTATTTTACCACCAAATAATGGCCAGAACCAACTATTTAACTGCCAACAGCTGCTGTCCATATGTTACATACCAAGTTAATCAATTAATTTCAACATTCGAATTTTATTTCGAAAATTCACTAGACTTCATTAAATTCATTATAGTAGACGGCTGTAGGGTATGAGAAAGTAAGTATCCTAAATTCGAAGACAATAGAAGGCAAAATTTTTTATCATTTTTCCATTTTCTCACAAAGAAAGTAAATTGAAGAGCGAACCTCTTGAGAAAGACTAGAACTCTTACCATTGCTCCCAAAATACAACAGCGAACAACGTTACACAGAAGTCGATTACACAGATGGCAACTCTATCCTTCTAGTTCCAGCTGCAATTAACAAATTAACTGTTTGACTTAACGGACACATGGTCATGCTTAGAAAATTCTTCTCTTTCCATCCTTCGTTACATTTACATACATGTTACAAATATCAGCATAAAGCTAATATACCATTCTCTCTTTATAGGGTATTAAAATAACAGTAAACATAATTGCATTAATAAGATATTAAATATTAATAAACTATTGCCTTTAAATAAACAATTTAATTGGTTTTCATGTTTTTCTTTTTCTTCTTTTAGAGAGCATTTATTACGCACACATAACAACACATAAAAACGATTAACAAAGTTGATGAGTGGAAATTGCTAAACAATATTGTTTAGCTTTTTCAATATACGCCCTTTTTCTAGCTAATGTCGTCAATTTTGCAACAACAAAAAAAATACTTTTGATGAGGGTCTATGTCTTCATATCTGTCGGACAAAAAGTAAGTATGTATTGAAATCGGAATTTACTTCACTTTACTAGATATTTTATTTTATCTTTTAGTAGCTTCTGACACCACTCATGTTGTGTGTACATATTAATTTTATCCATGAGAGGCGACCCGAACGGCAAATTTGAGAAGCCCTTTCATGGCAATTATTTACACCCACAGTTTCTTGCCAGAAGAATGCTGAGGGATTACCGAAAGAAATTTTTTTATATTTCCGTCCTTTTTTTCAAAATGTCAGTGCTAAGCTTGAAATCATGAGCTCTCGTCTAGTAAGCCGATACACTAAATACTAGGTTATGGCGACTTCGCCTCTCGTGTACAACTATCCAGAATTCTAGAACTGGAAGATATTATTACAGCTTGTGAGGTACCCGTCGAAATAATGGAAAAATTATATCAAAATTAGAATTCGTGAATAAGATCACTTTAGACGTAGCTAGCTATAGGCAATGGCAGGTATGAATTTAGAAGTCAAATCAATATTGTGTTCTGTTGGTCAAGTTTTCAGTTTCCTTTTTTGTCTTCAAAAAATTAAAATTTATTAAAAAATATCACATTTTGAATGTTTTTAAAAAGGTCTTGTGTTTTCTCACATTTCCTTAGATTTTGTAAATTTCCTTAATTTTCTTTTGTAATTTAAATTCATACTTTGAAGTAACATCGTATAAAATATATAAATTTTTGCTTTTGCTGTTGTATGCTCGTACATGCCTTCATTTAAAATTTATTTATTTTTTAATCGTTTTTTTATTGTGCGAGTATATTTTGGATATTACAGAAGCACATATTTAGCACATGAATATAATTTTGCAATAGAAAGCACAAAATTAAAAAATTATCGAGTTTTGAAGTGTAGGCCTTGTATAAACCGTTTGTGAGTGAAGAGAAAGCAAGTTCCAGTATCTATGTGATTTTTTAGATAACAACGTAAACGTCAGTTAGAATCAATTTCAAGTTTCATTAGAAATATATTTCCTGCGTTAAAAATACAACTCGTTGTGGTCAACCAATCCTTAAAAAACTCTATAAAACCACAGTAGTCGCCGTAGTCTAGTGGGTAGTGTGTTCGCGACTTCCTCTCAGCAGATTTCTGGCAAAAACTCTGAGAGTAAATAAACCTGCCATGAAAAAGTTTTTCAAAATCTGCCGTTCGGAGTTGACGTTAAACTGTAGGTCCCGCCACTCACGTATAAAATTAACGCACACGACATGAGTGGTGTGAGAAGCTAGGCCGTAATCCTGACTGAGGGGTTGTAATGGCCAATTATGTATGTATGTATAAAACCACAGAAATATTGGCACGTAAGTATTCATCACTAAATTATTATCAAGCAATGCAAGAAAACTGGATACACAAAGAAGCTTGATGTGAAGGTGGCCAGAAGAATTAAGAGTGCTACGCTGAAGCGAATTATTATGGGCGATAATAACTGGAAGGCGCTGTAGTCTAGTACATTAGATGCAAGCCCGTGTCTCAAACCCCAACTCAGACATCTCGAACAAAAACGAAAAAAGAAAAAATATTTCTTTCAGCGCAGTCTTCTGGCAAAAACATACATACATACATACATAATTAGCCATTACAACCCTTCAGTCATGATGACGGCCTAGCTTCTCACACCACTCATGTTGTGTGCCTTAATTTTATACTTGAGGTCCCGCCACAGTTTAATGTCGACTCCGAACAACAGATTTTTGAGAAACTTTTTCATGACAGGTTTTGCCAGAAATCTGCTGAGAGGAAGTCGCAGAAGAAATATTTCTTTTCATATTTCGTTTTGATGTCTGGCCTGGGGTTCGAACCCGGGCTTTACGTCTAATAAGCGAACACAATACCTACTAGACTACGGCGACTACGGCAAAAACTCTGAAAGTAAATAAAATTGCCATACGTTTCTCAACAATCTGTCGTTCAGAGTCGGCTATAAACTGCAATTCCGCCACTCATGGAAAAAATGAACTTACTACAGGTTAAGTAATTAAGTAAGATAGACAAGTGGATCACGCCCGACAATAATGTGCGGAAATTGCAACCAAGAAAGCTAATGCTGTCTAATTAGATTGTAACGACTAGGCAGAAATTCAGAAAGCTTCGCTAGAAAATTTTGATGCATCCACCTGAGACCTTACTCCTTCAGATTATCATTTGTTTCGAACTCGGCATAATTCACTTAATGGTGCAAATTGTAATTCCGCAGAGGTCGACAAATACTCAAATTTTGATAACGATTCCGATCAGGTTCAACAAAGATCATGTCAAATACAGTGAGCGCCATAAGTAAGTCAACACCCACTATAACTTCAAATTTTCTATTATGATGTTAAGTATAAAAAAAGTTCCTTTATCATGAATTGTTGTTTTTGTTTTCACATTTTATAAGTAATAAATAAACGTTTTTTTCTCGCTATCCTAAGAAAATGAATTATTTCAGTGGTGTTTACTCACTTTTGGCGCTCACTGTATAAAAGAGAAAGGTGCTTCATTTTAAAGAAATTTAAAATAAATTTTCACTTCAATTATTTAGAATTTTAATACAAATTTAAACACATATTCTTTAATATTCAAAGCTTAATAATAACGTGGTTATCAGCACATTTAATAAAACGTACATATAATTTGTTAATTTTAATTTATTTTTATTACCTATATATTCGTATATATTACTTATTATCATTTATTAATTTTAATATATATTTTTATTACTTAATTTATTTAAAATTTAAATACCAGTTTGTATTTTAGTACATTGCCACAATTTGTTTCAGATTGAATACAATATTTTTATTATTTTTTGTTTTCTTTTTCATTTCATTGAACTTTATTTTGTTCACAAACACACACATATTATATTTTAATTATTTATTTTTAAAGTAAAATATTTTTTTGAAAATTAATTCCATAATTTGCATATTTAATAAAACAACACAATTCATTTTCAATTATTTTTATTTACCGCAATTCAATTAAAAAACAATTTTAAACAAAATTATAAACTCATTTGTATTATTTAACCTCACTTTTAAAAATTTTATTTCACCAAAAATTTATTATTTCTTAAATTTCCTATTCATATTCATTCATATTTATTCATATTAATTTTTAGCAACATTTCATTAATACATACATATTAATATTACTAATATTATTTAATTAATACATTTAAATAACCGTTAAATATAATTATTTATTTAAAATTTTATTTTATTTTATTTTAATTTTATTTTATTTCTTTAGTTTAAACACTACCGCGTCCTTAGCTTCGAAGGTCTTTCACGTGCAACTGTCGCGCCGCAACTGTTATGTTGCCACAAATGCAGCATCCTTAAATAGCCAAAAACATATAAAGAAAAGCACACACAGAAGAATATTTTACAAATTGCTACTGTTCGTGTTCGTGTTGTTGCTGTCTAAAGACAACAATAGACTATTGGCACAAAATTCTCTAAATGTATATGTGTAAGTAAACGTTAACAGTTTACATGTGTATGTTTGTCTGAAATAAGGATGAATGAATTCATACAGGTGCGTGCGTAAACAGAGGCAGAGGCTGCTAATGGCAAACTACCACCACACAGCGTATGTGGAATATGAATTGTTTTTATGACAACACACTTCTAAACTATTTATAGTAGCGAATGAAACATTATGGTTTCTATTTCTTTTATACGTTTCAAGCTTAATGGTTTGTAAATTTACTTTTGAATGGTTGTAGCCCTTGCTAAATGGGTTTTGTTCATTGATACAATGCCTAAACTGGTGTTTGATGGCATACAGTACAAATGATGTTGATTTTTAGACGGTTGGAGGCATTGCTAAATGGGTTTTGTTCATTAATACAATGCCTAAACTAGTGTTTGATGCCATACAGTATAAATGATGGCATACAGTACAAGTGATGTAGACTCATTGTGGTTCGTAAATTTAAAAGCACCATTTTATTTACTTTAACCCATTCGCTGCCAAGGACGAGTATACTCGTGTTTGACATGGTATCCCGCACTGGCAAGACGAGTATACTCGTCCTACTTTAAATATATTATAACATGCTGAGACACTGTAATCGACAACAATGAATTTCTAAGTGTTGCCAATTTTCGCAGTGTCTCGTTTTATTCCATTTTATTTATTTTATCCATCTGTGTGATTTATTATTTGTTCTACTACATCGTAGGCAAATACAAAAAGGAAATCGAGTCCTTCTGCTTTCCTATTGCTAACGACGAGTATACTCGTCTTTGGTTTTCTGCTTGTAAATGATTATGTATGATAATATATATGCTCTTACCAAGAAATAACAGGGTTTTGGTACACAATAACAATCGAAATATAAATGGCAATGGGAATGACTTCATATAATTTAGGCATGGTAGCGAATGGATTAAAACACTAATGCACTTCTTGCTGTACTCCTCCCTTCCTTTTTTAATTAAATTGTCCAAGGCTCCCGTCTCTTCTTTTCAATGAAAAAAAAATTGAATTTATAGTTTTGCTGTTTTATTTCAATTCTTTATTGAAACGACTTTCTTTTTATTGTTTTTAGCTTTTGCCAGCCACCAGGAAGAAAATGCAGTTGGGCGCATACAAAACTAGTGTGATTAAGCAACAATGCGCCCAGACAACGCATCTTCATCATATTTGATTGATTATTAGTAGTAGTAGAGTAATTCTTTAAAATATTTTTCCATTTTGGTTTTTTTTTTTTTTTAAATTCACTTATTGTATATGTATATACATTTAAAAATAATTAACAATATTATTATCATTAATTAGAAATAACTTAAAAACTAGATATATGTATTATATATAAATAATTAAATTGATTAAATATAATAAATGAACCATTCAGCCAATGTTTACATTTTAAATTCAGATAAATTTTATAAGATAAACACACAAATACAATAATTATGATGGAAGATGTTAGGGGGATGGATAGTGGGGTTGATTTTTTTGAGAGAAGAAATTCTATATTTTCTTTAGAAAATATTTTTTTTTAATAAACTAATGCTCTTATATTATAAGGTTTTAATTATATTTTAAGAATAATTTGTTTTTTTTATATGTAAATATAGATAAATTTAATGTAAAAATATGAATAACGTAAAGAAAATTATTTAAACATGCTTACGAATGTTGACAGACAGCTGGATTAAACACGTTTGTGATGGCAGTTGGATGTAAATTATAAATGTTTCCAAGACCAGCAGTAATTTGTTGCAAACGTTAAGGTGGTGGCATGATTTAGATTGTTGGCCTGTTTCTTAACTGTTCCACTTGTAACTGTTGCCGGCAGTCTGTATAGAGCAGTCTGTATTGAGTGCAGCCGTTTGCAGCAGCATCAGCATTAGCATCTTCATTGTAACTTAAAAAGTTTTCTTCATTTGATAGATACTCAGAGAAAAAACAAACATTATTAGTTTACTTTGTTTTTGATTTTTGTTTTTTGTGTGTTTTGGTTTTTTTTTTGTTTTTCTTTTATAGTAGTAATAGTAATAGTAAGTTGTTTTTCTTTTTTTTTAACGAATGTTAACAATTATTTTTTTTTTTTGTAATTTGTAAAAAAAATTTTGTTTTTTATAAAAGAATTTGAATAAAAAAAATTTTAAACATTACATTATATATTTTATGTAAAACAATTTGCTTTTTTTTGACAAAAATTAAACAAAAAGACATAACAATAAATTAAGAAAGGAAATAAAAATAAAAAAGTATTAAGAAAACTAAAAAAAATGTTATTAAAACCAAAAAAAAAAAAAAGACAATTTGTTAGTGAATATAATGACACACCATATTCTTACAAAAAGAAAAAAGAGAAACATTTAAGACATATTTTTATATTTTCTGAGGGGAAAGGAGAAAAAATTAAGATTAGTTGGTTTTTTGTTAAGATTTTAATTATAGGTTTGGTTGGGTCTGGTGTTTTCCTATATCATCTTGTTATTGTAGGGCGATTAAGAGTAAAAGAGAAACACGATTTTAAATCAATATTTTATAAGGCTTTAAGGTTTTCTTATAGGTCCTTTGTTATATTATCAATTTATCCCTTTAAGTCCTTTATATTTTACTTAATTACTGAATTATTATTTAGTGTTCTTGATTATTTATTTATTATTAATTATTTGTATTTATTTTTTATTTATTTTTTTATTTATTAAATAATTTTATTTTTTATTTTTATATATTTTTTATTTCATTTTCATTTTTTAATTATTTTATTATTTAATTATTTTATTATTTAATTATTTAATTATTTTATTATTTAATTATTGTATTATTTAATTACTTTATTATTTAATTATTTTATTAGAGAACCATATTTATTCACTATTTATTTTTTGCTATTTTTCGGGTATAATTTTTCTTGTAAAAATTTACTTTTATAAACGTTAAATTCGTAGAAATAATTTACAATTCCAAAAATTTTGTTGAAAGCACATCATTAATTTGAACTCCCCATGAAAAGTATTAAATCAGGTTACGTAGTTGCGTTTTCTTTTAATTCATAATTCGTGCGAATGTTTTATGTATTTTAACGCTCCAACTTTTATTTCTCCTTAAAGATCCTTCTAGGATTTGATATTTGAGTCTCAGCTATGAATTTTGCATTCTAAAGCCATTAAAACGGTCACATTCTCTGATTATATCCATAGTTAACCATAGTTATGAAATTTTTCGGTGTTATTGAAATTTTATTCCATATGGTGGCCTTTCCAACGGAAATTGAATTCTCAATTTGGTCGGTCAGAAACTTTCATAAGGCGATTCCCTTCAATCATATATTTCAATCTTTTTTTTTCATTCATGGTAACGTGTTTCATGTTTCCATTGAAGACGACATAATACTAGCTTCACGTCAAGTCATATTTCCATTACTTAACTCAGCAACTTTAATTCCAATTTCGCTGCAAGCTTTTATTTCATTTGGAAGCACATTTCTTTCGCATATTTATTACAAGTCAATGTGACTTTAGTAGATGACCAACATTCCAGGGAACGCCTTACAATGTTTCCTTTGAAGTTTATAAATTACTGGCTTCACGTCAAACCTTAATTCTATTACTTAACGCAGGAACTTAATTGCAATTTCGCTGCAAGCCTTTAGTCCATTCACAAGCATATTTCTTTCGCATATTTATTACAAGTCAATGTGACTTTAGTTGATCAGTTGCTATAAAACACGATAATGCGACGATGACCAACGTTCCAGTGGACGTCTTACAATGTATCCTTTGAAGTTGATAGATTACTGGCTTCACGTCAAGCCTTAATTCCATTACTTAACGCAGCAACTATAATTGCAATTTCGCTGCAAGCCTTTATTTCACTCACAAGCATATATATATATATTACTTTAGTTGACCAGTAGCTACAAAACACGATAACTGAATATCGAACAGCACAGCCTTGTGAAATATCTAACCAGTGCCCTATAACTTTAGTTATGGGACTAATTCGCTGGAAGAGTGGATATCACCAAGTTATGATAGCGTTAATAGCGCTAATAGGTAAGGTAATTTGGTGACTTATTACTCCAATGACTGCATGCTCCCCAGAGCACTAAACGGACAGAATTTTCCTTTAGTCACAATACAATCGGACTGCATAAGTTTCGCTTTAATTACAGAAACAAAAAAAAAACAGTCGACGAATATTTGGTTGTCTCCAAAGGATTACTAAAATATTTGTTTAGTTGATTACAATACTATAACAAGTAGTAAATCTTTATAGTCCTTAACTAAAGGCTTTCTTTCGAGAATCCAAAGTTGTGAGAGAATTTTTTTGGCTAAGATTTTTGTCAACAGTTGTGTGTTCAGCAGCATATATGTTGGTTGATATTCTTTTCAGAGTAAACGAAATAAAAGGAGAAAAAGGCGATTTATGGGATATACATTCATGTAAAATGTGTAGGTAGGTCGCGATATCGATTGGTGTAATTTAATTTGAAATCAAATAAAATATAACGATGCGGTATAGATTCCAAATAATGTCCATAACAAATTTTGTGGAAAAACTCACTTAAATTTGATTGAAATTGAAAGTCATTAGTTTTAAATGAAAAACACTTATTTCTAGTGAATCTGGGGGGACTGAAAGGGGGCAACATTTTAAATTATAAAGTCCAAAATCAAAGAAAATTTTAACACTTTTTACATTATGTTAAAGGGGATAAATTGATATTTTTTGTTTTCTTTCTTCGGGGGAAACATCTTCTTCGGGATTTTACTGTTTCCTATTTCTTATTTTTTTTTTTTTCAATTGTTCACTTTTGTATATTGTTTTGTTTGATTGTTGGTTGTCATTGGTTGTTGTATTATTTTTTTAATCGGTTTCACGAATAGAGAACGCTTTTAAAATCTATGTTTAACGTTGGTTGATTTAAAAAAGTATTTGTTGCTTTCCGTGTTACAATATCAATGTGGGGCAGGACACTTTACTAGAAAAAACACTATTATAACACGTAACAACTTTTTACTCTTTTAAATGTTGTAATTCATTATATCCTTTAACGCTGCATTGGCGTTGCTTTTGAATTGAAAGGATTTAATTGCTTCATATTGCTATGGTAGAAGCAACTTTACAATCGATTTGCATTGATTCAGCGCCTACGAATGGTAAATTAAAACCTGCCAACCATTCCTTACACTTATCGCTTGATTCAAAAGCCAAAAGTTCTGTTATATAATCGATATTAATATTCGGACGATAACTGATCAAAATAAAAAAGATGAAAAAAAAGAAAACTTGTTATTGATATGAAAGGCACAAAAGGAAACAATAAACATTTGCAAGGGTACAACAAAAACTTACCATTTTATAATGGTTCTTAAGGCAGCTTTGCGTTCTCTTTCGATAAACCAATCAATTAAATGACCAGCCATCAAAGGTGCTGTTTTGTACAAACGAAACAGTTTGCAGTAATTGCCCATAGCCCAGGCAGAACGGAATTCAAGAGCATAGGCAATGGCAGGATTTTCTCGTTGAGCTTGTGTTATAGAACGTAAAACGGTTGTTGTGTCTGTTAAATAAAAAAATAATAATTGAATTTTCTCTCGTTTATTGAAAAAGTTCTTAAAGAGGAATACATACCCAAGGTATTTTTAGTGAATATATAATAGAGTATGCGATAAGCTGTAAATTCCAAAGTATTCGCACTGGTGCCCACTTCACTGTACAACATCTTCAATTGAGTCTGGCATTGATTGAACTCTTCATGGTCGCCCTTCTCCATGGCAATACGGGCATGAATTTCATAGACTTCTACTGTAAACTTATCACGTATACCTTGAACCTAGAATAGCAAATAAAATATTTATAAAATAAGGCACCATTTTCGATTGTACAAAAGGTTTTTAAACAGACTTACCGTTAAATCTTGTCTTATAGATTTTAATTGATCACAAGCATAGAAATAATCCTGATTACTACGCCATTTTTGTTTGACATTTTCCAATGAATGGACCAACACTTCTACGGGTCTTACTTCACTGGGTGCCGGTGCTTTTGTTAAACGCAAAAATGATTTCTCCAAATCACGACATGTACCAACGATGTGTAAATCGAAAAGATCAATATTTTCACCGTTTTCCGTATCGTCGACATACAAACGCATATTACAGAGCTTTTTCGTATTTTTATTACAATTATTTCCACTATTCTTATTTGTCTGATTAAAGGGAGAGCTGGCCACGGCGACGACAGCTTTTTTATTGCCAGCTTGTGAAAAACGTGCAGCTCTTTGCTGGAGACGTGCAGAATCATCATCTACAGCGCCACCAATCGAAGAGGCATAGAATGGGGCTTTTGATTTACTATTACTGCTACTATTGCCACCACTACTGTTCATAGTGATAGAATCGTGCTTCTTATTTTTCTTATTTTGTAATTTCTGTTGTTTCTTACTCAAATAAGATGTGTTATTAGAGGAGGAGGAAGAGGAAAGTGGTATAAAATCAGAGGAGGACGAAGACGAAGATGAGGTACGGCGCATTTTACGGGGACGCGTTGGTGAAGACGACGAAGAACGTGAACGAGAACACGAACGCGAGCGAGAACTACGCTTATTACGATATTTGGACGAAGACGAGGGTGAACTGAAAATAAATAGGAGAAATTTTTATTTTTAAAGAGAGATTCGATAAGTCATTGGTTTGATGGAAAATTATGATAATTAAGTCATGTTCTAACATTTCTTTTTGAAAACCAAATTGAAAATAGAATTAAAATTTGGTAGCTGTCTGAGAGAACATGTAATGTTCAGTGATTCACGATAGATACCCGTTTTAGTTTGTTTTTCTTTAATTCTTTTTAGTATAGAAATATTAAATTTAAAATTTGTACAGCAATGACAATGAAATTACTCAATTTGGTATTATAATTTAAAAATGAAATCATGTACTTACCGCGAACGACTACGAGAATTTTTAGCTTTATTACCGCTACCAAATGAATTACGCTGACCGAGACGAGCATTTAAATTACGCGATAAGCCACCAGCTGAGGGTTTATTTTTCAAATGGTCCATCGGAATACTCGGCTGAAGACCTTTACTTTGATTGTGCTGAAACGGATTGCGTTGATTTTGTGGTGTCGTAGGCGTAACATTATTGTGCAGCTTAATATTTATGTTATTGCGCTCGCTAAAAACACTTGGTATAGGCTCATTGTCCCAATCGCGAGTCCATAATTCGTTACGATTAGCGGCTGCTATAATTTTGCCCTTCAAACAAATATCAATCTGATCCTTATCCAGATCCGTAGTGCATTTGGCATAACACCGAGCCACATAATTATTAAGGGACTCAGGCCAAGCATCATTAGGATTATGAAATGCATTCGGTTTTTTAAATGATGGTGTAGCTGCAGGGGAACTGTTTACATTTGTTGGCATTGCTAAAGGTTGTACCATAGAGTCGGAAGACATATCCGTATTAGTTAAAGGTTTGCCTATTGGTGGTGGAGGTTTGCTTAAATCAATATTAGCTATTATAGGAGGTGGTGGTGGTGGCGGTATGGATGTATTGATGAAACTAGATTCATTACTAGAGATGCTATTATTCTGCAATATTTGATTCTGTGATTCTTCAAAGTGTGCATCAAATAAAGCCTGTTGTTGTTGTTGTATTTGATTTTGTTTATTCTTGTTACGTTTGCGTTTCTTTTTACCATTATTGTTGCTAACATTGTTATTATTTTGATTGTTATTGAAGCCGCAGTTATTAAAACTGGCATTCATGCCTTGTTGCTGCTGCTGTTGTTGTTGTTGCTGTTGTTGTTGCAGAGGATTTGGGGCATTAGACAAACGTTTTTGTTGATTCAAATTAAACTTTATGCCGCCAAAATTCTTTTGTTGTTGAATACTATTAACACTAGGTGGTGGTGGCGGCGGTCCCGCAGGCAATGGTGGCATATGTTTATCGTTCGAGGCTATAACAGCGTTACTAAATCCAGGCGGTGCATTGCTATTTGAAATAGTAGAAGTAACGCCAGATTGCTGATTTTTATTCATGCCACAACGCATGTAGTATTGATAAAAGGGTGAATATTGCTGTTGATAGGGTCCACCATTCTGGTACCAGGCATTATAGCTGGCCCATTGATTGGCAGCCTGTTGTTGTTGATTGCCATTATTGGCATTTCCATTTGATTGTTGTTGCATTTCCTGAAGTTGCGGTATCAAGGGGGCCGCCAAAGCTTCGGTCATTACAAAGGCCAATATATGAACTTAAACAAAGGACGACGAAAAACCCACCAAAATATCGATTTTTTTTCTTTTTTGATCTGCTTTTACTTTTTCTAAGCTCGTTTCTATCACAAGTCTTTTAAAGGAGTCACCCCTTTTTCTAATAAAAATAACTTACCTTTTTGTTTATTATATTTTGTATAAATAAAAACCTACAAGAAATTATTCAATAATTAAAATTTTTGATATTATATTACAGAACCTTAACAATATCTATCATAGAGACTTTTCGATAACATCCGCCATTTTGTTTTTCACTTATACCTTTTTCTTTATGCAGAAGCCAACTGCTTTCTTTCTTTGTTTTGTTTTTAAGAGTTTTTCTTTATTTTTGTTAATAATTTGAAACACTTTTATTTCTTCTAAAGTTTTTTATTCATTTATATAATTTTTTTTTTCAATAAATTATTGAATATTTCTTGATTTTTCCAACAATAGAAAACCTTTTCTTGTGTATAGCATGCTTATACGTTTTATCTATTAGATGACAAATTTACGTATGACGAAATCGCATAAAAACCCATGAACAGTAATTTTCCTCAACAGAGTTGCTTTACTTTGTATTGAAGTTATATTGTGGTATTGAAAGGTATTAAATGTCGAACTGAAGACTCAGCTATAATTTTCTTACAGCTTAATCAACTCTTTATATGTATACAAATATAATTAAAGAAAAAACAATTGAACAAAAAAAGAACAAAATAAATTTATTTAAGAAATAATCTTAAAAGAAAGTTTTAATGGCTGGTATTTATGCATAATACACATATATGTATTTGTTATATATATATAAGGTATTGGCAACCCTATTTAATACCAAACGGTATATGTACATACATATATATATATTAGTTTATAATGTATTGGCAACCCTAACTTACTGTTTAAAACCAAACGGCTGCAAATGGCGCATTATTGTGTTTTGAAGGAACGGGAATAAAGTATATTAATAAAATAAAACCGCGTTTTCTTAAAGGAATATGGGTAAATTTACCAAGAAACCACCAACAAGAGCAGATTTACCACATTTGATGGAAAGTGTACCACAAGAACACAAAGATCATGTTAAGGACCTTTGCATGAAAATGATGCAGCATCAAGCCTATGGACGGCCGTAAGTAATTTTATTTTATTATATATGGTAGAAAGTAATAAATGGAACGAATGCATTGTATAGTTATGAATGGTCAACGCGTGATTTTGAAATGGGTGCTCCATTGGGCAGAGGCAAATTTGGACGCGTGTATTTGGCCCGTGAACGTAGCACCCATTATATGGTCGCCATGAAAGTCCTTTTCAAGGCCGAATTACAAAAAGGCAATGTTCAACGTCAAGTGCTTAGAGAAATTGAGATACAAACAAGACTTAAACATCCAAACATATTACGTTTGCTAACATGGTTCCATGATAATGAACGTATTTATTTAGCATTAGAATTGGCTTCCCAAGGCGAACTTTTCAAAATTTTACGCCGTTCACCTAATTCTCGCTTTGATGAGCCCCGGGCCGCAAAATATACTTACCAGGTAGCAGATGCTTTGCACTACTGCCACTTAAATAATGTTATACATCGTGATCTAAAGCCGGAAAACATTTTACTGACTGCATCGGATGACATAAAATTGGCTGATTTTGGCTGGTCCGCTCATACATTATCAAACAAGTAAGTTGCTATTATGTTCATTATATCACAAGTTATAATAAAAGCAATATTTGATTAATTTATATTAAAAAATATTTTCAAATTTTTTATGTTGTTACTCACACCTTAACATTACAGACGTAAGACTTTATGTGGCACTTTAGACTATCTGCCTCCCGAAATGGTTGATGGCCGGACCTATGATGATTCTGTTGATCAATGGTGTTTGGGTATTCTTTGTTACGAATTTTTAACTGGAGGACCACCATTTGAATCCAACGATACTGAGATGACTTATGAAAAGATACGACGTTTAGAGGTGCATTATCCCTCACATTTATCGACAGGTGCCAAAGATGTTGTTTCCAAGCTGCTGCGTAAGGCGGGCAGTTCTCGTATTACTTTAATTGATGTTATGCAGCATCCTTGGGTTAAGTTCAACATGGAGCAACGTAATTCTCAACTTATGCAGAATGCTTCGAAGTCCTGAGAAGCATTTTTTTTTTTGCCAAATATTTAAATTCTTAGTAGGAGGTAAAACGATACGTAAACTGTTTATTTCCCTGTTTTTAATGAGAAAATTGCTTTGGAAATTATCGTTTAATTATTATTCCCACTATGTTATTTAAATATATGTATGTATATGTTTATAATTTGATTATGTTAAGTGTGGTAGTGTAACTTATATCAACTTGTTGAGAAAATTTGTTGTTATAATTAATTAGAAAATAAAGCTTATAGCCAAAATAAAATTTCGTGTTCTCTCGCTTATTTCATTAACTTTTGTTTATGTCGTTGGTACAAATTAAAGTTTTATGCGATTGTCGCAGCATAGACCAAATTGATAGAAACTTTTTTACTGAAGAATCTAAACACCATCGCCTCTTAATAAAGCTTATAGCCAAAATAAAATTTCGTGTTCTATCGCTTATTTCATTAATTTTTGTTTGTGTCGTTGGTACAAATTAAAGTTTTATGCGATTGTCGCAGCATAGACCAAATTGATAGAAACTTTTTTACTGAAGAATCTAAACACCATCGCCTTTTAAGAAATAATGCGGGCATTGATTTATATTCATATTTTATTTATTTCATAATAATTATACAAAAGTGCAAATATCTTTATATTTCTATACTTTAAATTAAAATTTGTAATAATTAATATTAAAAAAAAATCTTTTAGTTTATAAATATTAAAAATTTGGCAAGCCCAGCTTCTGTCGTTTTATAAACTAATCAACTACAAACGTTTCAATCAGTTTATTTAAAAGAATAAATATTTTCTCAGATAAAAATAATTTACAAAAAAATCAATAACACCATGTATTGAATATTAAAGTTTTATAGACAGATTAAGAAAAAAAAAATAATAATATTTTTTATATGAACACCAGATATTTACTATACATTAGAGAAGTTACTTAATTTCTGTATTTAATGATAACAAACTAAAAAAAAATTGGCAATTATTTGTAAACATTATTTTTACAAAAAATAATCAATTTGGTATATAATCGTTGGTATATGGAGGTCATGTTATTTTTATATGTATATATATGTATGTATAATTGATCTTTATAAAATATTGCTTAGTTGTTTGACTTTCTAATTTTATAAATGTTGTACTCTTTTTTTTCTTCTTCTTTGATTACTTAAGTTTTTCTCGTAACCATTCCTCTGTCAATTCATCCAATTCACGGATTTCATAGACCCTAGTAAGATCAACTTCCCGCTGAAGAGCACTTTTAGTGCACGCGTACATCATTTGCAATTCAATTTGACTATCGCGTGGTGTATAAAAGATAAAACACATGGGATATGATATGCGTGAGTCGTCATGTACCATTTTATAAGTGTAAATGACGTAACGCGGCTGATGACCTGGCAGTTGATCTTGTAGTTCTTCTACTGAAATATCGTCTATCATGTCATCGAGTACCACCAATTGTTTTTCACGATCAACTTTTACTAGAAAGGAAAACGAACATATGTTGCATTAATAATCTGATTTACTCTTTGTATATATCATCTCCGAAACCATACAATTGCTGGCATAGGAAATAATTTTTAAAAATAGTCAGAGTACGCTCTTATTGTTTTGGTATTCAATTTCATTTTCGTTTAATAGTTTCTACTTCTTCGATTTAGTGAATCCTGTTAAAATCTTTGATCCTGCATCAAGTGATGTCTTGAACCTCTGTTCCTTTTTTCTAACCAGTTCCTATAATTTGAGCTGGCGGTTTAGATAAGTAGGATGAAGGGGGAAGATTTACCAATAGGTGTAATGCCTATCGGCACACATCTAGACCATTCTATAGGAAGTTTGTATTATGTACAAACTTTCTGTCCTTAGCTTCATTCAGTCTACTCCTCTGAGAGTTATGTCTGGGATAGTATCTTCCCTAAATTATTATCTCAAGCTTACACAAGCCAGGTGTTCCATCGTTTAGATGTCTTCACCACATGCCTTGCATCATTGTCTACAACGCCAAATATGATCTATATAGGTGTACCTGCGGGTGCACTGATCGCGCATACCACCGCTTGAAAAATAGTATTGTGGCCAATCTCCATGTTTAGAGCCATCCTTGCAGCAGCAGGTATCTGAGCATGACCATCTGTACCATGAACGAATTGGTTGCGATTGGTAAGTAAGGCATCACATTTTGTATCAAGCGAGTATTCGTGTGCCAATTACACCCCGCCAGAACTTTATCGACTTATCGTTTCGCTAGAAATTGACAACACTATGAATATGACTAAAAAACTTCTTTGAACCGTTAAAGGCACTCCTAAATAATATTTTTTTATATTTCAATTGAAATATGAGACTTAATGAATTATATAAAATACAGATAATCCACTTAAATTATTTAATTTTTTATGCATATGTACATATATACTTACATATTAAAGCTGAGTTGGTTGTAGTTTTGCGAAAACGAAATTTTTTCAATTGATCTCTCACATCGTCACTGATATCACAAATTTTGCTATCACCCTGTATAGTGCAAAAAAAGAACAACAACGATAACATTAAAAAAGAACAAGCAAAACAAACAACAACAAAAAATAATACGAATGAAAAGAAACCGGAAAATATACAGAAGCAAAAGCAATAACGTATTAAAAAAAAACAACACAAAACGAACTACATTTGACAATATCGGCTTTTATCAAATAAATAAAAAAATCGCTAAGAATTTAAAAGACAAAAGAAAACAAGAGATTTTTTATTGTTGTTGTTTGCAGATACAAACAATAAACACACCTTATCAATTAAAAAAACATAAAAAATTAGTCATTTAACATGAAAATACCAGAATAAGGGGAAAAATAAAATAATTTTTATAAAAAATACAAAATTTTTTATTTAAACTTACCATTGTAAGAAAACTATTTTAATTAAATTGAAATAAGAATCTATAACAAATCTTTTTTATTAATATTTAAGAAAACACCTAAAAATGTGTAAAACACCAAAGAAAACACTCCCGCACCAACAAATACAAATTCAAACTAAATGCAAAAGTCAAAGTTTGTCCCGTAATACTGAACGTCGTTGCTTTAAAATTCATAATTTGTGCCTTTTCAAAACAATGCCGTTACCGAGTTTCAAACTATATTTTGCAACCATGTTAGCTTTATCAAAGTTTTTTCTTATATTTTGGCGGCCGTTGTTAAAAAATATAGTTTTTCTTTCAATGCTTTAAATACTATATAAAATTTTGATTAACAAAATTCTTTAATAAGTATATAGTTTAAATCAAATTTCCAATTGGAAAATGTCCTTGAGTCAATCACTTATTAGTCAACAACATGAGTATATTAATTTTGCTCCCAGCTGGCAAGCGGGTATTGCTGGTAATCAAGGCTTTCCAAAATTCTTAAAAAAATACGACATTGAAGCTGTGAACGTTAAAAAAACATGGTAAATATGAAAAGCCCCTTTTTTATATGGTACATTTGATAAGAAATTTGTTCTTGATTATAGCGAAAAATTGCAATTAACTTTGCAAGATTCTGTATACTTCATAAATGAATCGCAAGGTCATGACGATTCTGAGAACCAATGTGCCGTTAGAATATCAAATATGCCATTTCGAGCCATTACAAATATGTGGTTTGGCACTTTGAAAATTTATCAGCAACAAGTTAATAATCTTTTTCGTAAGTACCACTACTTTTATTTAGGATTCTCTAGTTTAATTACTTGTTTTGGGTACCGGGGACAGCATCCACTTTTCCTTTTCTAACTTTTAATTAAGAAACAATTTCTAATTATGTTAACATCATAAACAAATATACATACAGCACATAGACTAATCCATGAGGCAAATGCCAGGTCAAAAACATCGACATTAATTCGCTTCAAGCATCAGAAACTTAAGAAGTTTTTATACGAACACCCTACAATCCGAACTTAGCAGTTTTGCTTTTCGTCATAACAAAACATTAGACTGCCCAGGTCAATGAGGACTATGAGAAATCTAACGATAGTACATATACCTCTTAAACCTAACCTTAATCATACAAAACAAAGACAACATTACTTCATTAGACTAAGAGGTTCTATAATCTCATTTCTCCCGGCATGTTGTATTCTCTCAATCTAATTACTCGACTAATGAAATCGAAAAAGGGTTTAACTGATCTTCTGGATCTTCTCAGTTAGTAGCGTCCTCAATACATCACAATGTCCCGGAACCCAACATATTTTGTAAAATACCCTAACATATTCATTTTGTAAAAAATTTTAGGCTTGTCTAAGGATTTACTTATACGAAGTTCGAAAAACGAGTTTATTCACTTGGAGACCAAAAAAAGAAAATCCACGTAACATATGCAATTAAATTTATATTGTAAACAAATTGTTTTTAATATTTTATGTTATTTGCAGCTTAAATTGTAATAAATTAGCTAAAAAACCACGACAAACTCTTTCAAATTACAATCAACTTTTAAATGAAATGGAAAAACTGACCCAGGAAACTCAGCAAAAATCTGTAGACGAGGTACTTTTTAAATTTTGTATTTTTTCGTAGTTTTAATAACTTTAATTTTATATGACGTTTAAAGTTTACCAAAGTAGTTTCAACTAGCCGCTCAGTAACCCAATTACAAATTCGCGAGATAACTATACGTGAAATTAGTGCTACCACATTTACTATGAACAGTATTGCAGAGGAAGACAGTGGTTTTGGTGAAGCAACTCATGAGGAAATAGACCAGTTTTTAAATTTCATGGAAGGTAGAACTTCAAGCAATGTTATTCTGTTTGTTTTTTATGTTGATTTATTTCTCTTTTTTTAGACGATACTTCAAATCAAAATATAATTAATATGAATAAAAAGCCGCAGAAACGTAAGGTAAGTGGAATTAATGCACTTCACTAGTTATACAGATTTTGAATTATTCTTACAATTGTTAGTCCACATTTGAAAGGGACGCGTTAATTAAACAGTGTCATTATAGTCATGGTAATATGAGTTAATAAATTTGTGTTTTAGATATGTATTAATTAAACTTTTTATTTAAAGATTTCCTAGAAGAGCCCATATTAGATGAAAACGTGACATCTAATAAATTTTCTGTATCGACTTTTGAAAGGTAAATGCTATATGATGTCATTCATTAATATATTGTAGGTCTTCTAAAACAACTTTTTCCTTGTAGATGTAAGTCTTCAAATGAAGATGCATTTGCTAAATTAAAAAGTGAAAATAATATTAAAACTGTGATTAATGAAAATATAAACCATGAAGGTAATAATGACTCAGCCGTTAATAAAATAAAGCAGGAATATATTGATGACTGCAGTTTTGAAAAGCAAAACTTTAAACAGAAGAAAACCACAAAGTCGAAGCTAATTATAGATGTGTGTACCAAAATCGATGTCAATGAAATGTTACATGAAATGTGTAAAACTAAGCCTTTAAAGAAAAGTCCTACAAGAAGACTACTTAAACAGTATAAGATTAAGAGAAATGCTACAGCTTTAGAACTGTTAACTACGTTTAATAGAAGGTAATATTTTTATTATATATTGTCTAGTAAAGAGAAATCCATTATTTTCTAAAGATAAAGCATTGCCTTAATGCGAATACATTATATTAGAAACATTATTTTTTATATTAAAGAACACTTGGTAGTGTTAATATTTGGTCCAAATGGGATCCTTCTAACAGCGCTAAATGATGCTTATATTAAATATAATATTGGATCGATTTTTACTACACTGTATATTGCCCTCTTTTTACAATAATCTTTACCTTTAACAGATTTTTAAAGAGGTCGCAAATTCTTAAGCTAAAATTTTGTTATTCTCGTCAGCAATTTGAAAAAGACTATGTAAACCTATTACGAGATATTTTTCAGTCGAATTACAATCACAATTTAGCCTCAGTTATATATCCAAAATATTTGTGTTCCCCAAAAAAACGACAACAAAATAAAACTCCACATTTAAAAAATCAAATCATCAAAGAACCCCAAGCTCAACAACTTGAAATTTTGTTAAATAGTTCCGATGATTATTTAAATCCAGTTGTTATGCCGTTTAATAATAAAGAATTTGAAAATCAGTTGCCAAACGGAAAAGGTTGTGACAATTATAAGGTACGTTTCGCTTTAATCTTTTTTAACGACTCAAAATCTTGTTATTTTTTTGTTTTCTGATGCAGGCAAATATAAATAATCAAAAAGATTGGCAACCTTTTGGTGTTATGACGAAATTATTGAATTTATGGCGTTGCAATCAAACAACAGAAATTGATTCTGATGTTTTATTTAAATTAGCTGCAAACCGTCTTGAGTTGGCTTTGGGCTTTTATTCACTTTTATGTAAGTACTTTTGTTCCTTTTTTTTGTTAGAAAAAAAAAACTGCTTCAAAAAACCATAAAGATAAATCAAATTTTTAGTGTTATCGAAAAACCATTTTGTAGTTTTAACTACATTTCCGAATACAATTACAATTCGAACTATTGTAATGGGGACAGCCACAAAATCTGTATTTGATACAAAAAAATAATCTTAGTTGCTTATAATTTTTGTTGTAAAAGTCTTTAGTTGTGTCATTAAGTAAGCTGTGTAACCTGATTGTTTTTGGGATACAAAAAAACAATTGAAATTTAATTACACTATATTTTTTTTTAAATTTACTTATGATCCGATTCACAGTAACGAAAAGTTAAAATATGCCGTTGCTATATTAAGTCGAAAGCTTTACTTACATACAACAAGTGTCAGTTTTAAAAGTCCGTTATATGTTTCCATTAAAGCCAACATATATACAGTAGCGAGCATAAAAAATGCAACGCTAAGCCGATTGATCTCTATGTGCGCCTCTTTCAAAAAAAAAGTACGGAAATTAAAAACTTTTTTTTTATTTTTTTGCTCCACAAACTTAGTTAACAAATGCAGGTTACAATATCAACATTTTTCTATCCACTTATTTTTATTTTAACATTTAAGGAAAAAAGTGCCAAATTTCAGCGAGCAAAAAAAATGCAACGCTATGTTATTCATAACTTTATTTAAATTAAATGTAAATTCTTACAAAATGTTGGTTAAAAATATACTTAAAACTAATAATTGGTTGCGTAGCCTTTATTTTCTATTACCGCTTGCAGTCTGGAGGGCATAGAATCCACTAGGGGCACGATGGTGTGGAGGGGTATTTTTTCTCATTCTGACTTAAAAATTTTCTCTAATTCCGTCAAATTTGAAGGATTTTTCTTATTAGCTTCCCGATCAAAATACCATCGATTTTCACCAACGGATCAACTTAGTTATGAGAAAACGAAATTACCAATATATTCCATAAAATAAATGGGGTAAGTTACCTTTGTTTTTCACCGAAATTCTTTATTTTAAGGAATTTATTGGTAGGTTCGTTTTCTCGTAACGGAGTTAGTCCGCTGGTGAAAATCGATGGTATTTTGAATGCCACTAATTACTGGGAGATCCTAGAAGGAAATATGCTCCCACATCTTCTGGAAAAAATGCCCCCAAACAGCATATTCCAACAAGACAATGACCTGAAGCACCCTAGTCGCTTGGTTCGTAACTACCTAAGCGACCATGATGTGCAAATTTTGGATTAGCCGTCACCATCTCCCCTTAGAAAACCTATGGGAGACTTTAGATCGGGAAGCTAATAAGAAAAATCCTTTAAATTTGGCGGAATTAGAAAACATTTTTAAGTCAGAATGGGAAAAAATACCCCTAACACCATCGTGCCCCTAGTGGATTCTATGCCCTCCAGACTGCAAGCGGTAATAGAAAATAAAGGCTACGCAACCAATTATTAGTTTTAAGTATATTTTTAACCAACATTTTGTAAGAATTTTCATTTAATTTAAATAAAGTTATGAATAACATAGCGTTGCATTTTTTTTGCTCGCTGAAATTTTGCACTTTTTACCTTAAATGTTAAAATAAAAATAAGTGGATAGAAAAATTTTGATATTGTAACCTGCATTTGTTAACTAAGTTTGTGGAGCATAAAAATAAAAAAAAAGTTTTTAATTTCCGTACTTTTTTTTTGAAAGAGGCGCACATAAAGATCAATCGGCTTAGCGTTGCAATTTTATGCTCGCTACTGTATATGTATGTATATATATTTAATGTCATTTTTAATGTATAAATTAAAAGTTATTCTTATGATTACTTTGTTAAAAAGCGTTTTTTAATATTTAAAAGGCTATTGTAAATACAAATAATTTGTTTTCTTTGTTGTTAATATTATAAACTGTTATAAATTGACTTGTTTTGTATAAAAAAGATACGTTTAAAAGTATTACTTAAATAATATTTATCTTTGTACAGTAATATTAAATATTATTATGAATTTACGTAATGAAAAGAGTGTAATCCATATGTACATATATTTAAAATATGTTTTTGTTATCTTTGTTAAAATAAAACCCAGTTTAAAAATATTTTGCTTTCTATCCATTTGCTTTTTTACTTGTTCGAACATTACATAAAAATTAAACTTCGGAGCAAAGAGGACATTTTAGAGCAATAAAAAATAGCTTACCTTTATAAAAATTCTGCGATGCTGATATCAAGAAAGAATTTACTACAGCTACTATATTCCTTGATCAATAATTTTTTAAATCTAAATAAGTTTACATCTGCCACTACTCCACTGATTGATTCTCTCGGCAGTTTTGATAAACTTGCTAGAGCAGACACATTATGACCGAAAGTAATTAAAATCGGTATTCCTCTTATCTCCGTGAGCCTGAAGAAAAATCTCTACTTCATTGCCAGGCTCTCCAAGCCTTAATTGAATAGGAAGCGTGCCAATCAACCATATAAGTTGTCCAATAGAATTTTCTAGCATACGATTAATACTTGATTAACAAAACTTCACATTTCACTATTATTTTCGTTTTTTTTTATTATTCATTTCAACATATACTGTTAATTATTTGTCTAACAATTTTATAATTTACACTTCTCTTGTAAATAATATTTGGAAAAAATACGTCATTTTTGTTTTATTTGATTTGACTAAAAATTATGTATACCACAACAAAAATAAAAGAAATGCGTATGTATATACCATAGAAACTTAAATACCAATTTTCTGTGCTAAGCCTGCATAAACGTGTAAGGTGACAAAACCAATTATAGCAGAGACTAATGCCTTAACGGCAATAGTTGACCAGGGCCCAAAAGTTAAAACACTTAAGAGACCTTCTAGCCACACCCCCTTGAATATAGTGATTACCAGCAACAAAGTAACTACAGGCTTTAAAGCCTTGTTCAAATCGTGACGGGTGAATAGCCAAATCAAAGTAGCGGTGGTAATGTGTTGAACCTTAATAATAGAGTGGAGAAAATATAAGTAAACTTGTCTAAACAATTTCAATATTTCTTAAATACCAGTAACACATTAGACTCCAAACACTTTTGTATATAAATCCAACTGAACTCTGTGCCACGGGCTCCAACCCATAGCATAATACCTCTTGAGAGAACAACTTCAGCAGCAGCCCAACCAAGGCCAGCTGTTATTAATTTACTGTGACCCTTTCCCGGTATACGAGAGAGTATTAAAGCAAAACCTAAGAAATCAGCAACATCGACACTACAGCGCAAGAATTCCTAAAAGAAAAATGTAAATAATACAACACGCATTGATAAGTTTTAATCATAAACGCAAGATAAAATTGAAAATTGTTATAACAAAAGTCTAATCACCCCCCCGAAGATGGTGGTGGAAAAGTTTACCGCTTATTTATAATACTTACTGCTAGAAAGTTGAAATCACCCGTTGTGCTACTTAGTGAATCCGAATCGAAAAACGTGGCCAATACTAACATTTTACACAGTTGGGTAAATACATAGATACCACCGGCTTGTACACACTTCCAAAATGCTCCATATTCAGATCTAAGCATGCAAAATAATTCCTTTAATATTCTATTGGCAAATCATGTTTTCATATCGTATTTACTTACAATCCCGAGTATTTATAGGTCATGTAATATGGCACATAAACCAGTGCTAAACAGTTACCAAAATGGTATAGAGTCATAATTTTATTATTGTTGTTAAAGGATTTATTAATTAAATTAAGTAGTTGTTCATTAATTGGCACGTCGTTAAAGTTTTGATAGAAAAAAACTAATTTTTTTTCAACAAAATTTATGCAGGCCGCTAAAAAGTGTGTTGAAGTATGAGAGTGAAAGAGAATGAGAACGAAATGTCATGTGAAAACAGTGGTATAATTAAAGCGTTTTCTGATCAGAGATTTAGTGATTTTTAAGTGATTGGCCAAGTTAGTTTCTCATTTTCATTTGTAAATACAACGCTGACGAATAAGTACTTTACGTTATTTGTCACATATCACTACTGACAGCTGTTATACCACGTATCATTTCATTGGTGTATTGGCTTTTATATCTCCTATAAGGAATTTTCGCAATAACTTGTTAAATAAATGCAATAAATTATAAATTTTATAATCAAATTAACTAATTTGTAAATGTGTGCACAGTAAACTTTAAAAATACAGTGCAGTTGAAACAGAAAATCCAAAAATTCTTGCTAAAACAGAAAAAAAAAGAAATAAAACAAGCAATACTGTAGCAGTAGTGGTGTTAGTGTAAAAGGCAATAAAAATAAAAGAGGAACAGGGTGATCCCAAAAAAGATTTCAACTAGAAACCATTTTTTTTTGCGTGACGAATATTTTGATTATCTTTTGTTGTTAACAAAGCAACGTCCAACCATTAAGGTAGTAGTTTGGCGTCTGTTTTGCTTCGCTTTAAAAGGCCAAATTTATATGAGGCCAGAAAATACTGCATCTTTGGGAAGTTGTAGATTATGAGATGCAAACGCGACGACGTCTTCATCAACACGATACAACGGGAACACAGGAAGAGGGTTATCCTCTAATAACTCAGCAACAGTATTCACACAACAACTATCCGCAAAATCCTCTCTTAGTACCAACAAACGGTGGCGTTGGTGATCATTCAGCATCAACAACAACACCTTTATCGAATGTTGCTGGCCAACAGCAACAAAATCAACAACAATCTTCCATATACATAGGAAACCATCATTACAATCAAGTGCCTATAAACGACGAAGACGACGATAAGTATAATAAGGTAGGACGCCAGTGGAATTTACGTTCTTTATCTACACGCCTTCAAGCAACTTCTGGTCAAGCTTTGCGTACATTTATTCAACAACCCTTGAGTGCTGCAGCTGCTGTTGTCACAGGCAACTATCAAGACGCTACAACAGTTTCTGCAGGCTTTAACGATAACAATAATTTATCGAATAAAACTGTTCATCCCATTCAAGAATTTGACGACGACTTAGAGGAACCGTTTGATAAGAACAGCATTGTAGTCATGGCTGCAAGAGACCGCACTGGTGAATTTACTAATGCGATTAGATCGCTACAATCCCGTAATATATCGCGAGCAGTTAATATACGTGATCCACGTAAGGCCAAACAAGTGCAAAGCTATTCCGACTTTATGATGGTAGCAAAAATGGTTGGCAAAAATATAGCCAGCACGTATGCTAAATTGGAGAAATTGACTTTGTGTAAGTATTTACAATGAATCATTATGAATAAATTCTAGCCTTGTTTGTCTGGAGAAAGTTAATTGGTAGCAGTTACCGTCTATTGGGTTTCTGGTACTTTTAATTTCTACCTCAGGCAATTATTATTTTACTAGCAAAATATCTTCAGACCTAAGTTTGTTGAATATGTTAATGACATCATATAAATCTCTTTTATCTAGTGGCAAAAAAGAAAAGTCTTTTCGATGATCGACCCCAAGAAATCCAAGAATTAACATACATCATTAAAGGAGATTTAAACGCTTTAAATCAACAAATTGCACGACTCCAGGAGATATCGAAGGATCAGCGACGTACAAATAATGGCAAGCATTTGGTATCACATTCCTCCAATATGGTCTTAGCCCTACAATCGAAACTGGCCAGTATGAGCACTGATTTCAAACAAATATTGGAAGTGCGTACGGAAAATTTGAAACATCAGAAATCGAGACATGATCAATTCGCTCAAGGTCAACTCTCAATAAATTCAATTCCATCGTCCACAGCTAAACAAGGTTCTCTGCTCCTAAGCGAAGAGAATCAGGCCGTTAGTATTGATATGTCAGCGGCCAGTGATACACAACCATTGCTTGGGACACCCGCTAGAATACAAACCCAACAACAGATTGCCCTATACGACGAATCCGATAATTACGTACAGCAACGAGCTGAAACTATGCAAAATATTGAATCAACTATCGTTGAATTGGGTGGTATATTTCAACAATTGGCTCATATGGTTAAAGAGCAAGAAGAAATTGTTGAACGTATTGATACAAACATACAAGATGCTGAACTAAATATTGAAGCGGCACATGGTGAAATTTTGAAATATTTCCAATCAGTATCGAAAAATCGTTGGCTTATGATTAAGATTTTTGGTGTTTTAATATTTTTCTTTATATTCTTCATTATTTTTATGACATAGTAAATTTTCTATCACATGGCTCTAACAAAAAACAAAACAAAAAAAACGATATTCACTTCATTTTATCTATTATGGAGAGAATATGGGTCCTTTTCTCTTGTTGCCTATTATATTTTTTCTAAAAACAAAAAATAATAATGTTTTATATACATACACATGTAAATGAAAAAAGGAATCTTTAGTGTATAAAACATATTGAGTAGAGAACATAACAAAAGTTTTAATAATATTAATACGATAATATAATATATATAAATTATGTTAAAATCGATGATATTGTAAATCAGAATATATACGATATAAATAAAATTTAAAAAAATCAACTTTGTTAATAAAATTGTTTAAATACGACAAATTCATTCTTATTCAAATGCCATACAGCTAATATATCAAAATAGACAACCAGGTTAAAGGGATAATTAGTAGTTTTTAATGAGAAAATAATGGTGATAGAAATTGTAATCACTTCCAAGATGTGCTTCAGAAATCTGTCCATCGAAATGAACAAAAGCAACAAACTGTTTGTTTCCTACTCTCAGGATCATTCCGGGTAATCATGTAGCTGATGATGCGTAGAGCGGGCACACTCCTACAAATGCCAATCCATTTATTATCCCGTTAAGCTGTCCTTTAGGCAAATGTATTTATTCGTTTACCTGCAAATTACTTCTGCCGAGGTTGTAGGTCAGTTGTAGAGAAAAAGGCTGTTCTCCATATTATTTACCTGCGTTCGTCTCTGATACGTTTGGCGCATCCTTTCTTTCTTTTTAAAGGCTTCTATCATATTTATATTCTTAAAGTCAATATTCCTTAGCCCAGCCGCTTTCCCTGAGGAACTCCAACAAATAGATTTTCGTAACGTAATGTTATTCAAATATTAATATTAGTAAAAACGTACTCATTCAATCCATTAACCCTTAAAGTACGTTAAATTTAATTTTTGAAATTAAAATTTTGTTTTTGTGACCCCTACAAATATATTGACATATTTTCTATGTATTTACAGTAAGAGTTGTATTTATTACACTTAAAATGGTAACGCAAATAATCTGGCAGCACCAACATTTTTAAACAGCTGTCTTTTATTATCATTTTTCGGGAGTGATTTGTTTTCATTTGATATTTTTGTTCATTTATGCTGAATAGAATTGATAATTAGCAAATAAATATTGTTAAACAATTTGCAACAAAAACAAAATGACTGAAGATATTGAAAAATACTTTAAAAATCTACTAAAGAAGTAAGTCAATGAAATAATAGATCTTTAAAAAACCTTAAATTTAAATGCGACTTTTCTTCCTAGAATTAATGGCTTGTACATCATACAAATAACGGATCGAGATGGTGCACCTGTTATGAGAGTTAGTCAAGACAAGAATATTGACTTTACTCTGACACCCTCATTTATTTCAACCTTTACCACAGCTTCGGATCAAGCCAGCAAATTGGGTTTAAATAGGAATAAAACAATTATTTCAATGTATTCTAATTATCAGGTGAGTTGGAATAGGGATTTATATATATATGTGTGCGTATTTGATATTAAGTCTGCAATATTGGTGTTTGGGACTGATTAATCCGTGAGCTGTTAAAGATAAAGAGAATTATAAAATCATCTACATTGTATTACGAGTGCAAAAATTGTTTCTGTTTAATATTGGTGAATCACGTTTTGTTCAGAAGGAATTTCTGTATTTAAAAAAGCCTGCATGATTTTACGGACTTATGTTCAATAAGTATAAAAATTACATTAAGCAAGTACTGTTATATGTTTTTGGCATAATGCATTCGTTCAAACTAAATCCAATCAGATTTAGTACGTTACTCGACAAAGAGTGGGAACAAAGAGTTCCGTTTAAGTATTGTAGGTATTATTTTTTTTTAAGGAACAGATGTTATATTTATTATAAAAGATATTACTTTTTATATAAAAAGTCCATAAGAAAAGTGATGTAGCGATGTAAATTCATTCATGTCATTTGCATTTACACTCTCGAATGACCTAAAAAATGTTTTAATTAACTTCTCATTTCATATGCTTTGTTAACACATTTTCATCCCAAATTATTTTTATTTTCGATTTCAGGTCGTACAAATGAATAAATTACCGTTAATCTTGACTTTTGTTGGATCTGAGAATTGCAATACCGGCCATATTTTAGCTCTCGAACAGCAATTAGATACATATTTAGAAGATATGAAACTAGCTGTGAGTGAATCCTAAATGCAACAGAATAAATGCTCTACCATGCTTATAGCGCTGTTTTGGTTTTGAAAAAACATAAAATAAATAAAATCTTTTTCTCTCAATAAATAAGTATGTACGTAGGTAATAAAACATTTTCCAAAATTTTTGTAAATTATATATAAATACTATGTAAAATTATGTATAAGATGTTGAGTAATAAGAAAAAAATATAGAAATAAAATACTTTTTACTTAAAGAAGAAATACTTTAAAATTGTTTGACTTTTAAGATCACTTTTTTTATTAAAACATTACACAAGTAAATCTCAAAAAAGAGGAATGATTACATACTGTAAATGACTTAAAAACAAATGAAAGATATAGATACAAATTGTATGTGTGTGTGTATATATTCAAAAACAAAATACAGAATGCTTTTACAGAAATGTTTGCTTCCGGAATTTATCTGGTAAACTATTAGATTCCTACAGAAATGGTAAATTCTTGCGTGTTATCAACTGCATTTTGTTTCATTTGCGTGCGTTTACAATTCATCCTTTAAACGTTGTTCGGCAGCGACGAAAGCCTCCTCATCACAGGCAGCCGGTGTTTCAAAATCAAAATAGTATTCACAACGATTTGGTTCACTGACACCAGTTACTTTCGATTCCAGAGCACACTTTAATACTACCACAACCGAACGCTGTGGTCCGTTCCAGCATGAAGCGCCGTGAGCATATTTTTGTTTATCGTACTTATTTTCACCCTCATGCAACCACTGATCCCAACGGCCAAGGGTTATTTCCGAACCACCACTACGTGGCTGTTGTGAAGCCCTTTCAAATGGACAGAGTGTGTAAACGTATTCGCGTTCTTCATATTTGAAACATTCTCCCTCTAGGGTGGCATATTCATCATTTGGACCGTAGTCTTTAGCGTTTTGGTCATCAATTTCTTTGATTTCACTATCGATTTCGCGAATTGCACGTTCAACTTCTGATAACGCGTTTCGTGCCTCATTAGCCATGTTTATGAAACGCTGCGTTTCGGGATCATATTCTACTTCTGCAGGTACATCCGCTTCTACAGAGCCAGTACCAACGTCATCATCCTCAAAGATCTCCTCCTCCTCCTCTTCATCTTCATCGCCTTCAAATTGTTCTTGAGCATGATCTAAAATGTAATTCGAAGAGCTTTTGAACATTTGTTTAACTCTTTATTTTATTTCTTTTTTTGTAATGTATTCTGAACATCTATATCAAATAAAACCTTTCTTTTCGTAATTCCAAGTGAAATGAATTAAAGAATTCATTACCATTTGCTTTACAATACTTACCTCCTTCTGATCTTTGATCGCCTCTCTCCTCTTCATTAAGCAATTCAGCAACTTCATCATTATGTTCCTCATCCTTTGGGGGTATAAATAAGCCTTGTGTAATCATATGCATAGGTTTGATGCGTGGCCAAGATAAAGCAACAAATGCATCCAAATCTACACGTTCACGTTCATCTAAGAAATATTTGGCTTCTTCTATCGTAATAACTCCATTGCGATCACGATCCAATTGCAAGTCTAACTGAAGCTCCGATATTTCCACAAAACCATCTTTGTTGCTGTCATAACGCATAAAAGTGGCGGTGGCTTCTGTAATTAAAGTATCATCCGTTGAAGGTGGTGCATTTGCTGCAGCTAGATCTTCGCTTTCCTTTCGCTGGGCTTTAAAGTAATCTATAGCTTCCTTTTCAGCTGCTTCAGCTTGTTTTTTTAGTTGCTCTTTTTCAGATTTTAAAGAATCCTGTTCCTGACGTTGTGCCGCTAATTCAGCACGACGTTTCTCTCTTTCCGCTTTCAGCTGTTTACCACGAGCAACCATTTCCGAACGTTTAGCTGCACCCTTCTTATACATTTCAGCCTGTGACTTGCGTTGCTCCTGTTCAACCCTACCTAATTCCATGCAGGTATTGGCGCACATACCCTCAGCCATATACTCATCACTGCCATCACAGCAATCGCAAATACCGTCGTTTACACGCGAACTAGGAACATCTTGAGGACGATGTCCTCGATTTGCACAATGGAATGTACCCTGCGAACAGGCTGATGTGCCAGGCTCATCGCTGCCATCGGCACAATCGCAGTAGTCATCATTTATTTGCACAAATTTCACTGTTTTACTATTGTCCAAACAGACCCACGTATCATCCGAACGTGGTTTGTATAAAGTGGCTTTCGACAATGACACACCACGGGGACGTGGTACATCAGCCAGTGAAAGTGTCGACAAACTTATGAATGTGATTACGAACAATAAAATGCTCGTAAATTTTGCTACATTTTTACTAGGCAACATTTTTACGCAGTTTGTTTACTTGAGAGGTGGGCTTTAACGAAAACTAAACACGCTCTGACGTGGTTTTAACTATTTATTTTGGCTCAAGTGTTTTTGTTATACTAGTTTTTTATGTGAAACAATTACAAAGAGATAAAGAAAATTTTAGCTAATGACAATGAAAAAAACCGGCGTTTCTAGCAAAAATTAACGGAATGCGTATGTTTAGTAAAAATCACTTTTAGGTGTCTTATGTTCAGTGCTAGTATTGCGAGTATGGCGAGATGCCAGATGGAATAAAA
Source organism: Sarcophaga rosellei (assembly GCA_930367235.1). NCBI lineage: Eukaryota > Metazoa > Arthropoda > Insecta > Diptera > Sarcophagidae > Sarcophaga > Sarcophaga rosellei. Next base: position 37,145,267 of record OV884019.1, read on the forward strand.
TATCGTCTGGAGTAAAAAAGTAAATACGTTTTTAGGGACAATGAAAGCTTAAATCAAAATTATTTTTTTTTTAGCCTAGGATGCTGTCAATAGACTTAACATTAGAACCATACACATATTAGAATGTACTTAAGGTAGATGTCTTATCTGTCCTGGGATAAATCCTTTACTGTCCCAATTGCAATAAGAAAGTCTGTCATCTCTTTGGTTAAATAACAACTCTGTTGTTCTTATAAGAATTACTCAACTGTCATGACGACGGGTGACACCTCGAACCAAAAAAAAAAGGAAAAAAATTGTAACAAAAGTTAAATTTTGCTTTATATTTGTAAGTTATTTTTTTTTTCATATAAAAAATATACAAAAATAACCACTTTAATTTCAGAATAAAGTTAAGAAAACATAGTAATATACTCGTCTCTTGAGATTTTATAAAATACATATACAATGGCTTTCAATTTTACGGCATTTACCTATATAATAGCCCTGATAGGAGATGCGTTTTTAATATTCTTTGCAATATTTCATGTTATTGCTTTCGATGAATTAAAAACAGATTACAAAAATCCCATTGATCAATGTAACAGTTTAAATCCGGTAAGTGTTGCTTTTATAAAAAAAAAATGTGAAGATTATTGTAATACTTTATTGTACCCCCTGCTCATTTTATATTTATAGTTGGTATTACCGGAGTATTTGTTGCATATATTTTTAAATTTGCTGTTTTTGGCATGTGGGGAATGGTTTTCCTTGTGCATCAATATACCATTAATTGCTTATCACATATGGCGGTAAGTTTTTGTTTATAATTATGATTCTTACGCGAAATGTTGCTTATTGTCTATCCAATTACAGTTACAAAAATCGTCCAGTTATGTCTGGTCCTGGTCTATATGATCCAACAACTGTGTTATCTTCAGATAACTTAACCAAAAATATGCGTGAAGGTTGGATTAAATTGGCCATTTATTTGATTTCATTCTTCTATTACATTTACGGGTAAGAAATATGTTTAATTTTATTGTGTGTTTATACAAACGTACATATACATACAAACCGAGCCCTAAAATTTATTTGTCTATCTAATTATAGCATGGTCTATTCTCTAATCTCAACGTAGATGATGTGTTATTATAAGGTTTTTTTCTAATGCTCCCGTCGTCCAACAATTTACAAATAATTTGCAAAAGTTCTTTATCGTCTAATTGTTATCTATTAGCAAAAACAACAACAGAGAAAAATAAAAACAAGCACACCTGTTTTTTCATGTTTTTTTAATTTATTCATATTAAAAATAAAGTAAAATTTAGTAAATATATCGTAACAATAAAAAAGGAAAAACGAAAAGAATAAAGAATAATTTTTTTCTTTGTAGAATAAATCTTCGAAAAGCAAAGTGTTTTAATATGGCCATTAAACTCATAGTATGTAATCATTTCAGGGTCTAGTGTAGCTTTTAATTAACACCCATTATCTTTTATCTTTACAGATAATTTCTATAACAAGCAAAATTAAGAGAGAATTTTCTCGTGTTTTGATAAAGTCGGCAAATGAAACAAATAAAGGTATGGGCCGCAATATGTTATGGTATTCGATTAGTTGTTTTTGTAACGGTTATTTTATGTGAAAGCTATCGCAGTTATGTTGTAATTTAAAATCAAATAAAATTAGAACTAATCTGACTGCCGCTTCAGTCTAGGGGGTAGCATGCTATACTGTGAGTGCCTTAGTCGTGATATCGATATAAAAGGTATAGTAAAAGGAAATCCATTTTGTTTTTGCATACGATACATATCTATTTAAGTCAAATATTTGCAACTTGTTTCCATTTTATATTAATTGTTGCAATCACGACACAATTCGACCACAATTGTTTTTGCTTAGTGTTGTTGTCGGTGACCAACTTTCATCACCCGAGACCATAGGCAATAGAAATGATTTTGATGCGTTACTTCGTCACCTTTAAATCCTATGTGATCCATATTCAGTATTTAAATTTTACTTGCGTGTACACTAGTGCTTGTCACTGCAACGTTCACTATTTTTGATTTTTCGACCAGGGTTGGTGTATTTTTGATCTCTAAATTACCTCTACGGAACTAACGAACCCTAAAAACCTCCCAATTCATGTCTGTTACAGTATCATAAGCATAACTATTGGCTTTTCTCATATATCATATGCTTCAGTCATAACTTACAATTCGAGATACAGATTACTAAAGCCGTCTTTTGGAAAAATAACGAGTTTCGTATCTTTTTAAACAATAATCGCTATACAAATTGAAATAAAAAAATTTCCAACTGTTTGAATTTTATAATGCCCGAGTATGTACATATATATTAGCTTTACAAAAAAATCCCAAATTAATCACATGTTGAGATATTTTTAAAATTTATTTAAAACTAATTACAGCTATATACACCCAATATATGTATTTATATGTATTTTTGTAAAAAAAAAGTTGTAAAAAATGTAATACTTAAAGAAAATGAAAAGTAAATGAAATAGACAGTAAAGTCTTACTTAAAATTCAATAGGACTTGAAGATGAAGGTAATCTAACACCAAGTTCTTGTAGCATGGAGATCAATTGGCGATTTTGTTTCATTATAGCTAGAATTTCTTGTTGTTGCTGTTGCATAAACTAAAATTAAAATATGTTAAAATTAATTTCATGATGTAAAATGCTTCGAATATTGTAACTTACAATTAAACGACTTTTCTGTTCTATTTTTGATAATTGGTTACTATTACTAATTAATTTGGCATCCATATCTTTCTGTAAGTCCATTTTCTGGCGATATAAATCATCTCTTATGAGATTTAGATTGCGTTCACATTCCCTGACATCCTTCTCTAGGATTTCAGTTTTTAGATAGACTGTTTGAGCCAATTTATACCAGTCGGCTAAACATTCAGCCATTTGGGCCACAGATGGTTTTACATCATCCAAAAGTAACGATTTAATACGTTTCCCATTGCGATCGACCTTTTAGATCAATATACACATTAAGTTGAATTTCAAATGCTTTAATATATAGTATTGTATTAATATTATTACCTTGATTTTCTCTAAAGCATGAAACTGTTCGTCATTATATGTTAAAGTGCGTGTAGCACGATCTCTTAATAAATGTTGCCAAGAATCTCTTAAACGTTCAACCATATATTTGGCTTGAGCACTAGCTCTAGTGCGACAGGGACACTTTTTACCATGCATAGAAGAAGACCACTGTTCACTAAGAAAATTATAATCAAATGCAAACATATTAGGCTCTATTACTACATTTTGTAGAGGCGAACATACTTTAATTGATCTTCCACAACAAAATTTGTATGCAATTGCATTATAACATCGGCAGCACCACCAAAATCTGTTTTAAGATTTTCCAATTTCGATAGTAAAGGTTTAAGTTCTTGGTCTCCTTTTGTCTATTTATGAAAACAATTTCTCAATAAGTGTACTTATGTATATCGTTTTTTATTATCAACTTACCACTTTAGCTATGTTTTGTACAGCATCTGCATAATCAATTTCAGTCGCTAAAAGCTTAACGAGATGTTTAGTTTTCCTATAAAACAAAAGCAAATATATTACTTTAGATTTTAATATAAAAACATGGGTTCTTACTTAACAAGCAGAATAATTGTTGTAGTTAATGTTTCAATAAATTGCTCCACAGCTTTCTTAATCAATATGTCTATATTGGTAAAGGTGTCAACACGTCGTTTGCATTCATGACCAACACTGCAAGCAGCCTTTTTGCCGGCAAAGAAAATTTCATAAAAATATTGAAATTTTCTAAAATTTTAATTATTCTTACCTTAGCCAAACTAGCATCATTTTCCACAGAAACATTGCTGGGAAAAACTGGAAACTTGGGCAACTCTAGCTGTTGTGGTAGTTGCACATTGTTATCATCATTACTGTACAGAAATATAGGATTTTCGGTAGTAGTTTTTGGAAATGCACTTGCTAAAAACCATATTACAATTAAATTTTTATTAGTATCTATTTTCAAATTGGTTGCTCCTCCTCAAGCACTTACCAACTGTATAAAAATTGATTTTCTTTTCTAAATGCTCATTATTGAACAGCAAAATTTGTTTCTCCAAAGGCACTTTAGTTTGCATTAATATACGTTCACGAAAATCCTCAATTTGTTCTTCAGGTTCAAGGAAAATTTCCACAGAACTTGTGCGATTTGTATAAAAAACATGTATAACACGTTTGCGTAGTATTATTGTAACTTCCTGAAAGAATCTATCAAATGACCAGGTCTTCTCGCGATTTTCTTCTAAAAGACCGGCTAGTAGTGGTGTAACTAAAGTCTTAAGGCCTTCAGAGAGATGACAATGCGGTGGTAGAGTGGTTGACCATTCGATGGGACCATTCTCTGACAACTGGGTGCCGGAAATAACTCCAGACGCTTTTTTAGTTGTAATTTGATGCATAGTTTCACGATTCTTACGACCACCAAACGGCCTAAACGGAAGATTGCCCGTAGCTACATGATACAATGTAACACCAATGGACCATAGATCCACATTTGCTGTAAATGAACGATTTATGGATTTGCGTAAAACAGCTCTTTCATACAAATCAGGATGTAAATATTCCTCTGTGCCATAAAGAGAAGCAAAAGGTTGATTATCCTCTAGTTCTCGAGCAGCCCCAAAATCGGTTAGTTTGTATATAGTCTGACCATCTTCTGATATAAATTTCATTATATTGCCGGGTTTTAAATCACGATGCACCAACTTATTATCGCGCAAATGTTTCATACCGGCACACAAGTGCTCTAGAACTAATAAAAATTCATGCTCTGGCAAACCATAAGAATTTTCCGGATCATCCAGAATATTAAATAAGCTGCCACCGGTACATAATTCCATAACAATCACTTTGCCACGTCCCTCTTGGTCCTCTTCAATTGCTAACAGTTTCACAATATTTTCATGATTGACCTTTTTTAAGGCTTCAAACTCACGCATTTGAACGTCTGGTGGCCGCATGTGACTGTAAGGGTTAAATGTTTTTACGGCTACCGATTCTCCGGTAATTTTGTTAACACCCTGTATTTTTGTTTACAAAACAAACGAACAAAGACAAAATAGAAGATTAATTGATTTCGTCCACATGAGAAAAATTAAAAGGGACTTTACCTGAAAAACTGAACCCGTGGCACCCTTGCCTAAAACACTAGTAGTACACCAAACATAGTTTAGTGATCCTCTTAGGAAAGACATGGTTGCCTGCGTCTATATTTATTGTGATTAATAATTTGCAAAATATGTATTTCTATTGAGCAATTTTTTTCGTACTTTCACTTTACGAAAATGTTTTTCGTGTTACTCTCTAAACCCAATTATTGCTATTTATTTTAAAGCATTTTTTATTTTTGATAACAATCACTTTATTATAGTTCCATTTATTTTAAAATTCACAATTTTGGGAAATACAATAACTCAAAAAAACTTTATTTTTCTCGTTTATCAATGAAAGAATAATGACGCTTGTAAAATAAGACAGAAAAATAATGTCAAATACCAATGCATTCGTCAGCTGCTTGGCTGTATAGCGTTGCCAGATAGATGACTTAACCCATAAACATGTATGTTTATGTTCGCATGGGGCCATTTTTGCATTTTTTCAGGAGTATATTATATTTCCGGGATTGGGAAGGCTGAAGCACTAGCTATATTGGGATCTCATTCGATTTTTGCTTCTAATTATCCAATCTTCTACCCCTTTGAATTTATATAAGAGATATGATTTATTATGTGCCTAGGAGCCTTTAGCCATCTATCAACAGTGGTATAACTATCCCTCTGTTCGAGCAAAACAAGTTCTACGTGAAAGTATTAGTTGGATTTCTTACGAGGCATTGTATACCAAGATGATAATGGAAATTTTTAATAGACTACCGCAGAGTATGTGAAGATGAGGTATTAAGAGTCCGGTTCTAGGTAAAAGAGGGAGAGGATTCTGTGTGTGCTTAAGCCTTTGTCGGATATCGATATTTAAGTTCTCCTGAGGTTTTTAGTAAGTTTACTTACTTGCACTTCATTTATGTAAATTCTTTTAGCCCCTCCCGTTCCCCTTATCTAGGGCGAACCCTTTCCACCACGTTCCAACGGGTTACTAAAATGTAAAATGATATCAGACATTATCCTTAAAACATCCATTAATACAGTTTCGCCAATACTTAAGTGTGTTTATTTGTTTATTAGTTACTACATAAAATATACTTTAAACATTAAATACATAATAAATAAGAATTAGTATTTTAAATTTGGGCTTTTGAAGTCTTTTCAAAATATTCCACCATGAGAGGATACACTTCATCATACTGTTCGCTCTTTCTTCTTCGTACACTATCTCGGTAACGCTGCAGGGCACCCGATATCAATTCTAATTTTTCGCGTTCATTGGTATGACCTTCTAGCCATTCGATCAGACGTTCATTGGACCAATTTACCGTAGCATGTGGTGATTGTAATTCTGCACCAGCATGGCCAAATAATAAAAGCAATATAATATAGGATGGAACCAAAGAATCTGAACCTACTGTTTGCTTAATTAATTCCGTTGGCCTTTCCACAATAAGAAAAGACATGGCACGTAGCAACCGAGCCGAGTTGCCTAACTCATATACATTGACACACAATGGCTTAAGAGTGCTTTCCATGTGCAAACAATCATTTTTCAATCTAAGCCTTCCTGCTTCGCTTAGTGGTCTTAAGATACTAAGATTATGTATAAAGAATTCTATGCAACGTTTAGCTACCTCTTGACCACATTTCATAGTGATTTCCTTGTCATCATAGGGTAAGATATGGTTGGTCCAGGAGCGATTAATAAATTCTTGTAACTCTTTCATATACATCGAGGGGCCTGCTGTAGAAATTTTCTCGGAATTTAAACCTGGTTCGCGATGAATACTCAGGATAATGATATTTATAGTCGATACAATTGAATCCATGATTTGTTGCAATATAGTGGAGGACAATAGGTCTGCTTGTTCCAATGACTTGGCTATGTCTTCCTTAGCATTGGATTGGGATTTAGCAAATTGTTCCCCCAAATCTTGTAGCATGCGTCTAGTGGAATCTTTAAAGTAAAATAAGATATTTGCCAATAAAGTGTTTTGGATTTGCTGGGTATTGGGCAAATCGACGACCTGCACTGAATCTGGACCCAATTTTATTTGTGATTCGATTTTAGTATAAAAATCCTTACTGCACGATATAAACACGGCCGCTAAAGCATTACTCAGACGTGTGTCTACCAAGGCAGCACTTAATTCAGCAGAAGCTACTCTTATAAAATTATCCACAGTTTCATTATTGGGCAAATCTACTCCAGCCATACAAGCCTTCATGTTGGCAGCACATTTAGTAACATAGCCTACTTCCAACGGTATAAATAAATGTTCATCAAATAAAAACTCACGATTTACTTTGCGCTCCAAACCCCGCACTGAACTAAGTAGTTTTGAGAGACCCTCCTGCAAAGTTTGCGTTATATGAGCTGGACATTCTTTAAAGGATTTCCTCAAGAGTTCTTGGACAGCTTGCCAAAATTGGTGACTTATAGATTGTTCCACATTTGAAGTGGAAATGCCAAACTGCTGTACTTCTTCCAAAGCTTTCTTAAGTAATTGTATTTGCGTGCAACACTCGTAAAGTTCATCGTATAGCAGCCAATGTAGGGATTTCCAAAATTTAGCGCGAAAATTTTGTGTAGTTGTTAGTTGAGGTGTTTTACCCGGGCCCCTTAGTGCAGCTGCTGGTTTGGGGGATGATGTTATGGTCTTGGTAGCATCTGCTTTATTTAATATGGAAATGTCGTTGCCGGCAAAGCACTCTTTTAAAGATTGTTCCAAATCAGAAATAAATGTTTTTACCAGATTGTCTAATGATTTATCCAAAGTATTGAAGTTTATGAAAATCTAAAATAGGAAACAAGTAATGTTATTTTCCTATAAAGAAACCTAATAAGTGTAATTTTATACTTTTAAGGCATTGCAAATTTGCTGCTCATTTCTTTCCTGCAAACCAGTAACCAACTGCATTTGAGTTAAATTTCGTATTTTTTGCCTGGAATTTATTACATAATTTCTGGCCGTTTGCACAAATTCGATTTTCTTTAATACCGGATCTTCGATTAATTCATTCAATTCATAATGCAATTCAGCCTGCCGCAAAACATCTTTGGTATTTCTCAGTTTGGTGGTCAAAGTTAGGAGCGTCTTGGAGGATCTTAATAAATGAGAGAGCTCATGTAGACGAGCTAAGACCTTTGATTGGTTTTCAATCAATTGATATTGTTGATCCACTTGCTCTTTAAGACGATAACCTGAATTCCGTATACGTTGTACATCATCGGCCAAAGAGTTAAGAGCAACATCAAAACGTCCAGCATGCGTAGCCTGCTGCAATAAAGCACCGTGCTTATCGCGCACTTGTTGCTGTAATTCCTCATTGATGTTATTCAGACGTTTGCTGAGCTCCTGGATTTGATCACCAATGGTGAGATTCATGGCAGCCAAAGAAGCAGTAATATCCTCATCGTCATCGAGAGCCGATTTATTAACTTTGTTTACTACATTCGTTTCCGTCACCCTAAATATTCAATAAACGAGAATAACGAATTAAAATTACGTTGGATTATAAAAATATTAAATTTACATTTTTTTGCTTGAATATAATTTAATTGCAACGTCAAGACAAGTTTGTTTACAATCTGTAAATAGTGTTGCCAGATTTATTTTATTTATTTATTTATTATGTTATGATGAAATCCATATTATATTTAAATATAAATTATATTAGTTGATTAATTTTAAAAAAGAACAACTAAGAATCTAAACTATTCTATTATAAAATATTAATTATTCCTTCATTTAATTAAGCCATTCACTTTATATTGATAACACATAGAATTTTGTTTGCGGGTATACACTCAATATTTTTTTTCTCAGTGTACATCAGCTGAAAATATTTTGCCCCCGGCATTTACTGTAAACTAATAACACAATCCATGTAAACAGACAATATTGTTTTAAACAATCTTCTATTAAATTTAATTTTAAATAAAATCAGTAACATGGCATTTAAAAAATTCAAGTGTCTGCGTGAAATAGACTGTAAACAAGGAGCTGTGAGAGCGGTACGCTATAATGGTAAGTTGAGATGACTGCCTCCTAGGCTTGAATCCTATCCATTGGATAATCCGGTGGTTTCCCCAAGTCTACTATATTATGATAAACAGCAATGATGGTAATATATTTAATGTAATATTATTTACATTATAGTTGATGGCTCTTATTGTTTGACATGCGGATCAGATAAGAAAATCAAATTATGGAATCACAAAACAGGACTACTTTTAAAGACATACGGTGGTCATGCGGATGAAGTAACAGATATAGCCGGTAGTTGTGAAAGCAGTAATATTGTTTCGGCCAGTTTGGACAAAAGTATTATTTATTGGGATGTTAGTACAGGACAACCAATTAGACGTTTACGTGGACATGCCGGCGGTGTCAAATGTGTTTGTTTCAATGAAGACTCATCCATAGCCATTTCTGGAGGTCGTGACAATGCCGTTTTTTGTTGGGATATTCGCACCAGACGTTTGGAACCTGTGCAAATGATGAGAGAGGCTAAAGATTGTATCACTTCAGTTCTAAGCAATGAAAATAAAATTATCACCTCTTCATTAGACGGTTGTGTGAGATACTACGACATACGTATAGGTGAACTCACGTGTGATAAAGTGGGTGTACCCATTACCTATTTAACCATGACGCAAGACGAACAGTGTTTGGTGGCTGCTTGCCAAGACAGTGTTGTACGTTTGTTGGATTACGATTCTGGTGGGTTATTGTCAGAGTATCGGGGTCACAAAGCGGATGATTTTCACGTTGAATGCGGCATAATGTCTAACGATGCTCATATTGTTTCTGGTAGTAGTGAAGGCGATGCTATTATATGGGATTTGCTAGAAGGAAAAATATTGCAAAATATTGAAATTAGTAAGTAATTTATTTTTGACTATAAATACATATGTGTTCATTTATTAATTTTCTGTTTGTTTCTACAGGCACAACAGGTGGTGTTGTACATTCACTTGCTACACATCCGAAATTAAATGAGATTATATTTGCCCGCAGAAGAGATGTTTATGTTTATTCTACAGAAATCGAAGAAGATATGATGGATACTACGTAAAATAAAATATGCAAACATTTAAAAAGAAACTGGTTTTAATTTTTACTGATAGAAAGTTTTTAATTCAGATTAAAAACTAATTAATTAAACAGTGTAACATGTATATTATAAATATATAGTAATCATTTTTATTTTGCAATCGTTGTAAAATGAGCTGAACTCGTGTATATGATCAGGATTTGATGGCCAGGGCATTTACTATAAACTGGAAATAAGATTACCACGATAAAGTTTCTCAAAAAGCTGTCGTTCGGAGTCGACTTTAAACAGTAGGTCCCGCCACTCGTGTATGAAATTAACACATACAAAATAAGTGGTGTGAGAAGTTAGGTTGTAATCCTGATTGAAGGCTTATAATGAATGAATGATTTATGTACGGATCTTTTACAAGAGTACTATTTGATGCAAAAAAGTACTTTTTCAGTTATAATTCGTCCATTTAAAAATTTCAGTTTTGTAACACTTCCTTCCTTCCTAATAGGTAGTTAGTAGCCTCATTGGACAGACGCGAGAAGGCCACGATTCAAACCCGTCTCTCGCAGATTCGGGCTGAAAAACTCTCAGAATAAATAAAATTACTGGTGGTGAGTTGCGAAGGGAGGGGGAGGGGTTCCTTGAGTGTTGCTTGCTGTTGCTGCACCCGCGCTCTTCGTTGTTGTTGGAGTTTTGGGACCACGGATGGAGAAAAAATAATAACTTTTTATTTTTTTGAAAGTGTGGTGAATTTATTCGGTGTGGTGAATAAAATCGAAACTCACCATATTATCATTATTCGAGATGGTACTTTATTATAATAAACCAATGTACAATATATTGTGGATTTGGCGGTTTGTGTCTAGAATAATTAATTTTCACCTCTGTTAACAGAGGTTCTCACCGACATGTCTGGTTACCATTATGCACTGCATTACCAAATGTATGGTTTGTGTTTGAATTAAGGATAATTAATCTCGGTTAGTGAAACACTGAATAAAAAAAAAAAACTCAACGAACGAGTAAAATCCAAACAAATTTATATTAGAAAACTTGCATGCATACAAATAAATAATATTAGTATTAATACTCCGGTTACGTTCCGTCAACGTTCCGAGACTTTTACGTTTCGAATCAACTGTTTTTGTTTTGTATATGAAAAACATGTATAAATAAATAAGTATCGTTAGTTTTTGTAGTCCATTCCGTACGTGTATTAAGTATAAATAATTTTTTTTTTATAAAAGTACCATTTGATGCAAAAATGTACTCTTTCAGTTATAGTTCAGTACTATTTCAGCAATTTTTCAACACTGATACAAGACCAAAAAATTTTTGGTAACCCCTGTTCTAAACATACACCGGGTAATTCACCTCTGATAGTACAATGATCAATGGTAATACAGTATATAGTTGGAATAATGAGACTGGTGAATATCAATTTCATTTAACCACATCGGACAAATTCACCACACAATCCTGTTCTCACCCGACGACGCACAGCACATATGAATCAGAAAGACCCATCACATACACACAAAACTAAACGCAAGCCTTAAATTCTTTACAAACTACATGGGGCTTCATTTTCATTTATACAAACCGGACACGAATTCATTCATAACGAACAAACGAATTTTTTCAACAACCAGTGTTGCCAGGAGAGAGAAAAATTTGTAATCCAAAGCGGAAACACTGGAGAGCTGTTAAAAAAAGTTGAAATAAAATGAAACTGCAACAGTTTCATATCCATTTGTTTCTTTGGTACTCTTTAGCATGAGGAGAATGTGGAACATAACAAAAGCAAAAGAGTATTGCAATTTGCAAAGAGTAATTTCATTTTCATTACGTTCTTGAGTTTCGTCTGACGCGGTTGTGGATGCGGATAAAGCAAGTGTTCATATTCATAAATAACAAAAGGAAGAACATAAAATAAAAATAAGGTGGAAAAAATATTTAAAACAAAAGAATACAAAGGAAAAATCAGTAAACATTTTATTGAGTTCAAAAACGATTAAGAAAAATAAACAAAAGCGCCGCTAAATTAGAGCAATACAAAATAAGAAAAAAACAGCTGAAAAAATATCTATTATATGAAAATTAAAAAGAAAAAACGATATCTGTATACACATACATACATACTACATACGGCGAATAACCAGCTGTTAAATAAACGAAATTTAAGAAAGAAACAACAGTTCAGTTGGAAAGCACAAACAAAACATAGAGCGAAAAATGAACTAGTGAGAGTGTATAAGTGAGCGTCATTTTTAAAATAATATGTAGCGGCGTATATGAAGAGAAAACGGGAATAAACGTCATTTTGGATTTTGTTTGACGTTCTGTTTTCAGTTTGAAAAAAAAGAGAAGAAAAAATTAATTTTGAAAAACGTTTGAATGTGAGTGAAAAACCAAAACAAAAATACAACTAAATATTAAAAAAAGTTAAAAAAATAAATGTTCTTTAATAAAAAAATTATAATATAAATTAATAGAAAAAAGAACAGCGTTTTTACACAAATGCTATCCAACTAAGGAAATCTAAAACAGAATATTAAAAAAAAAACACGTGGTTAAATAATATCTTTTGTTTCAAATAAAAGTAATACACAAATAAAGCCGTTTGAAAACTTTTTACTATAAATAGAAAAAAAAGTATTACAATTTTTTTTATTAAATAACGTAATAAAATGTCTACAAACGTTCCTATCAAAACGGAGGAAGTCATTTTGGATAATGGTGAATATCAAAGCACTGAAGAGTTGGAAGAAGAGTTACAGTAAGTTTTCTACATCTAAAATATTTATTGATTTTTTTATTATAGAAATTATTTGTAGTAAGTAATGTATAGTTTCATATGTTTTTTATTTATAGTTTTTTTGTTATTGTTTATTTCGCTATTTTGTTTTAAACCCAAAGCCATATGTTTTTCCAATGTGATTGCCTGTCTGCGATTTGTCATACGTTTTCTTATCAAACGAATCTCAATACGATTCCATCATTTATTAAAACATATGGGCTCGTTAATGAACGAGGTTGGCAATACATACAATCGAAAAAAGTGTGGCGCAATGCTATTGATGACAGACAGTCGAAACCATATGAGCACAACTACCACTTTAGTTATTTTCTCAACAAATCTTACAGCTCTTAAAGCGTATTTTTTGTGAAGAGAATGGAGCTCTATCAATTTCAATGTATATTTTTAATAATTTCACTAAATCAATTTGAATATCTTTGTATTTCTGCTGCTTTAATATTAAAATTAATAGTGGAAAACTAAACAGAGGTGATTTTAAGTACGTGCCATTCTGGGCCATATATTTCCCACCTATTGGCAAAATAAGAAGATGTATAAGAGGCATAAGAGCTTTCTTACCCATCTCCCATGATATACGACAACCTCTATCTTATTTGTCACTGCTAGTGGCACATTTCCTGTATCAGACTACAAATTATTAACAGTATTGGTCTGAATTAAATGTTTGATTGTAAATGATAATTTTGATCATGATCAGCCTGTGTCATTGACCAAGCCATCAGGTATTTCAAAAATTGTTTTTTTTTTTTTCTTTTGGCCTTGAATAAATATCGGTTGGACGTACAATCCATAAGGTTTCTTTCTTTACTTATACTCTTGCAGAATTCATATGTCAAATGTGCGTTATGTGCTAGACTTTTAGCGTGAGGGTCATGGATTCGACTGCTAGAAGAGACTTGCCTGTTGAATTACCCTAAGCATTAGGTCTATGTTTCTTAACTCGTTTTGAATGCCCAACGTCAGATTTTTTGACTAACAAGATATTTTGTGTTTTTTATTTGATTACGAATGATGAACTGCATCATCACCCTGACACAATTTATCAGTGTAACCTCTAGAAAAAAATTGTATATATATGAGTGTTATAAAAAGGGGGTCCCCACTTCGAATTAAGTCTAGAAAATCTAATATCCCACTAAATTTGAATTTAACGTTAAAATTCCTTGACAAACAAACTTGGAAGTGATAAAAAAAATTAGAACACACTCGGATACTAAGGTAATTTTTTTATTCAAAAATCATGGAGTAGGTGGAGTACCAAAAATTGTGATTACGTCTGAAAACTTGAATAAAATTTGTAGGTCTTGAGCTTATTTTAAAAAAATTGTGTGCTTTTTTCTATTGTACAGTGTTAGTTTGTGTAAAACTGCATTTGGTAACACTGCTTGCTTGCATTGTGAAAAAGCAAATTCCATATTTTGTTTTTGTCGTTTTTGTTTCAATTCCTGAATATTCCTATTACATATTATTGGAAAAACACCCTTAACACAGTATTTAATGACACAATGAACAATTTACACAACTTTTTATTTATAAAGAAAATTTTTATGGTTTTAATTCTTTTGTGAGAATATAGGAAAAGAATTATTAAAAACATGCTGTATGATTAGTTTCTATTTTCTTAGTATTTGTTTTGTGTGTGTGTGTGTGACTAAAAATCAGCTGCTTTTTCTTATCACTAGTTTTATTATTATTTTTTTTTTTCATTGTAACCGTATGATTTTTTTCCTATTGTGTATTTGTGTTGTTGCTATTATTGCTGTTTTGTGAGTTTTTCTTCTTTGTTTTTTTTAATATGTGTGTTGTTTTTATTATATTTCGTACTATTGAAACAGCTGTACCGGCAAAAAACGAATCGAAACAAAAAAGAAAAGATCCGTCTATTATTCAGGCTGACTTCGTGTTGTATAAATAATGAAAATACCGCACTGCATTATACTATAATCTATACAGCTTTGGACAAAATATTAAGCGCACAAAGAGAAAAATAAAATTTAATTTTTTATTCAAACTTAACAGGGAGGCTTAACATGGCAGAAAACTTTGACTCCTGACCTTTACAAAAATGTCTTTCATAGAAGCAGTATAACCCTTATTTATAATATTTTCAGTTAAGTATCATATTAATTGTTAGAAGTCAGTTCTTTAGATTAGCAAGTTTAATTTTACCTGTGCTTTCGACATTTTAAAGCTCTTCACCATATTTATTATTCCCTTAAAAAAGGCTACAATCGAAATATTCAACTTTGCAATTTATTTCTTTTTAAATTTTAAGTAATTTATTTACATATTTGAATATTTATATAAATTTGAAAACAATATTATCGATTGTAAAAGAAGAAGGCTTATATTTCTAAAATTTTATATTATTTCTCAATGTTGTTATTTATTCACCAGTAAAATAAAAACCATATGTTTTTAGATTCTTTGTCATAGTTGTTGTACTTAAATTTTGTTGTTTTTTACTTCGTGCTATTGGCTGCTAATGTACATATGTATTTGTTTAATTTAAATTCAGTTTATTTAATTCTTTTTTCTTTATTTTTTCATGTTTGTCCGCTTAACGGTCGGTACGTTTGTGAATATTTATTTATATGCATGCATATACATACATACATATGTACGTACATACTGTACATATTTTTGTTTTTACTTTTTTGACTATTAAAAAGAGACCGGTTGACGCAAGTGACCTTTGCGTAGCAAAATTAAGCTATTTTATAAAATACGAAATAAATGTACTACTCATGTTTAATTTTTCTTTATTTCTTCTTTCTTTTCGAATAATATTGAAATAGAAATTTTGCTCTTTTGTGCTTCTATCTATTTTGGTTTACAGTTTCATTCTTATCAGAAGCAACGAAAATATGTGCTTTACTACATACCACCACCTGCCTACCTACATACGTGTCATACGCTACCTATAGTAGAAAGTGAATTCTTAGAAGCATACAAAAACAGCTGATAGATTAGATATTTATTTGGTATTTCAAAAACACATGTAAATACTAAAATTTCATATGATTCTCTCTTGTGGTATTTTACATATTATGTCATTTATTTTGTATGAAATTTCTTACGTATTATAGAAATTGCTACTGCTGTTGACCTATTTATTAAGTGATGACCTTTAAATGGTCATGCATATTACAGTACATGTTTTAAACAAAATCGTTTTCATCTTTTTAGACAATTAAGAGAATTAATATGTTTTTATTTAAATATTTCACCATTCGCTGAAAAATTCTTTTCTATTTTATTAAGTATAAATAAACAACTTTAATTCACAAATTTTTTGATCTATTAAGAAATCAACGGAACCTTGTAGAACCCAAGAAAGTTATGCCCATTAAGGCGGCTGCCAGTTGAACATCATAGACATAGCTACTGAACTTCTGTTGTGTGTTGCTAGCCGCCTAAAAAGATTTTTCTTTCAAGTGGAATAAAAACCAATCTTTTAAAAGAGTCATATGTTATACCATTTTTGTCAATTGAACATGTATGAAGTCCAGTTGTCCTTCATAATCGAGCAATTCTTTTTTAAAATATCGTTTTTTAAGTTTTTTTGCTGGTGATCCGTAACCTCTTCGACTGCCTGTGAAGCATACATTCATATATGTGTATGTATATAATTGGTTATTACAATCCCTCAGCCAGGATTATGGACCTAGTTTCTCACACCACTTATGCTGTGTGTGTTAATTTTTATACATGGGACCCACATTTTAAAGTCGAACGACAGATTTTTGGGAAACTTCATCGCAGTTTCATTTACTCTCAGATATGTCCAATAAGCCAACACACTACCAACTAGACTACGGCAACTACGCCTGTGAAGCATTTTTAATCTTAATGACTCCCCTTCATGTAAGCTTACATTGACATTTCATCGCGATTATGTGTCCAATTATATTGATTTCAAGGCTTTAAAAGAATTTAACTTATTTAAAAGAACTCTATCTTATGTTAGTTCTACAGAATATAGTCTAAAGTAGTCAAATTAGAAAAATTATCATTCTCAGGAATTCCGTTTGCAGTAGATAAATTCACTCATTCATTCATTCATTTACTAATTCACGTTTTTTGAAGTTTATTAACAAAAAAAGCACTTCGACCGCACTTTTTGTGTTTACATCACTGTTTTTATGAATCTTTTTCGTTTTTCTCTTTGCAAATATCGTCAACAAAACAATTCAACCCAAATAAACTCTTTGAAATCAATAAACAAAAATTTTTGCCAGCTCTACAATTTACACATATGCCCACTCACACACTCATGCATATACACTTACTCGTACTCATTATCTACACACACACATATGTATTTGCTTATGGCAAATAAAAACAACAGCTGCTGGCTGGCTGACTTTTTGCAAATTCAATTAATTTTTTTGCGGTTTTTTTTGTGCTTAATTCAATTCAATTCCACTTGTTCCATACGAACGTCTCATGTGCTTGCCTATATATTGGATGTGCTAATTGCGTTTTAAAAAATCCAAAGAAAACAAAACTGTGAAAAGACGAATTCGCTAAGAAATGAGAGAAGAGAGATAAGAGAATAAAAACAAAAAGAAAAAAATAACACGCCAACCATAAAATAAATGTGGTTGCGAACTTTGAAATATCAAACGGTTGGAAACGTTATATGGCATTGCTGCCGCTGTTGTTGTTGTTTAGACTATTAGCATTTCCGTTTCCCCTTATGAGTGTGTTGAATAAGAAAAAAAACACGATGCTTTGCTTTGCCTTGCCAATGCTTTTAGCTGTAAAAATCATTATAGTTTTCTTTGCTGGTGTCTGGTGGATATGCCGACATCATATGTTGTGTGTGTGGTGTATTTGTTGTATGCCACATTTGGTGTTTTCGTTTAATTTATACAAAAGAGTAATAACAAACAAATCTCCCAAAGCAAAAGAGTAAAATGAAAAGAGACAGATGGAGAGACATACAAAGCAAAGAGAAACAGCAAGTATGGAAATAAAGCTAAAGTGTAGAATTTGCAAAATTTCCTTCATTGGATTGTGGGGCGAATTGCATGTGTAAATGCAAAGAGCGAGCAAGTATACGTGGTTGGGTCGTCGCCACCGTGTACGTACGTCGTCATTATCATTGTGCTAGTAGTGGTGGTAGCAGCGCACATAGTTGTGTTTTTTAGAGAATGACAACGACAGTGTAATGCACTTAAAGTGGAGCTTATTGTCTGGCATACAGACTGACGGCGAAGACGATTGTCGACTAGTTAAGATTTTTTGTACTGTTTTTTTTTAGCCGGTTGACTGGCTGTTTGCCTGGTGGCTGTACATTTAGATTTTTATTCATACAATATATTTTTTTTTGCTTACCGCCTGTTTCTTGCTTGCTGTTGTTGTGTTGTTGGTCTACAAGTATATAAATTCATTGAATGAAAATCCAAGCAGTACATTTTACCTTGTGATGAATATGAATTAAAAAAAAAAATGCTGCGGGACTTATTGCGTTTTAAATGTAGTAATTGAAGAATTTTTGCATTGCGTTTTCCTATGAATTCCAAACATTTCTTTGGGGCACAGGCGTCAAAATTAATTATAACTATTTGATATCAGAGCACCACTCTTCAATTGAATTTAATCTGAAAACATTTTCACTAATAATTGTTAAATATCTTTCATCTGGTAACGTTTCTTTTTTTGGTTTGTACATAGTTGAAGATTATGAACCCGAATGAAAAGGGTTTTACCTAGAGGTTACCAAGAGAAGTTTCCAAAAAGAATAATTTAATGTTTCCACAGCACCAATTGACCACCAAGATCTTACGATATGACTTTGTGATAATTTTTTGTGGCGCTATAATCAAGGGCCATGTCTACGCGAGTAATTCTCGAATGCGGAGCATTTGCTAATAAACATTTGTCAAGTAATCGTCGTTATACTACTCGAAATGTGAGAAAAATTCCGCTAAAGGATCGATAAAAGTTACCTAAAAGGTTTCTTTGTTGCACTTAAACAAGAGGAGGTAATTTTTAAATCACATCGTACTTCGTACATAAAGGCAACTGGGCAAGGCATTGCTTTTAAAACAAAAAATTAAAAATCCTTTATTAAAATTTTATATTTGCAGTTTTATCACAACCAATTTTGCACAACTTCTTATTAAAAATTGTTTGCTTTAGAATTCTCTCTCTCTCTTTAAATCTCTTCGTTATGCTCTTTGTTTTGTTATCCGATTTTCAAATATTGATTTAACATTTTTTTCTGTAATAACTTGTTTATTGTGATTTTTGTTTGTTGTTTTCCTGGTCTTTCTTATTTTTTGATTTCAAATTTGAGGTAGGTTTACTATGAACCAAACATATTTATTACCATATGATTTGTTTGTTCTGTTTTATTTTTACGACACAAACAACAGATGTTTTTATTACTCAACTTGAAAGAAAAATTCATTTCATATAGCAACCAATAAATTTATGATATTTTCCTAATGATCACATACTCTTGGCGCACTCGTATGATGTTTTTTTTTTTGTAATTGCAGCATTTATACCTTTGCCTGCATTTAATTATAATTACGCAAATGATTACATAATTTGTAAAGCAAAACAACAAAGAAAAAGTTTGTTTTAGTTGTTATTTTCATTCTATTTTAGTACATAGTTAAATGATGGCGCCAATATTATAGATGATTGCGTCGTCTTTGAACGCGAACCGTTTTTAGTTTTTTGTGAAAAAAAACTGTTTGTATGGGAAACCTTATTTCTGTTGTTCTCTCTTCTCTCACAATAGCAGCAGCACATGATAAAAATAATTGCAAAAACAAAAAAGTCTTTATACTACCTTTATTAAACAAAACAGAAAACATGTTTTTCTTCTCCCCATTACATTGTTCCAGGCTTTTGTTCTATCGTTGTGTGTCTCTCTCTCTCATTCTCTCTGTGTATGTGTGTGTGTGAGTTGTCTGTGCTTTACAGACGCGTTTATAGCCCCAGTCACTCATTCACCATCATCTTCACCACCACCAATACCGTCGCTGTCGTAATTGTTTTACAGTTATCTCATGCAAAAAAGAACAAAAACAATATTAAACGCCAACAGTATTACCCTCTCTCAATGATAAACAATAGAGTGTATTAAGTTCATACATACTACGTATTGTATTGTAGTTTAAGTGAGTAAATTGTAAATAGAGAAAGAGGGTAAACATTATAAACAGGTTGCATGAATATTGTTGTTGTATTACTTCAATTTTATTTTGGCGGCCTATCTAATCACACCCGTATTGACCAAGACATTCGTAAATGAACTCACCTCGCAATACAAACGAATAAAAAAGGGAGTTTCGAGACTTTAAAAGTCCTTAAATTTACTTGTAAGAACTACGTCCTCCGACTACACTCTCAGGGGGACGCGACGCAGTTCACGGAGTGCACTAACTAAACAGGTGTTCAATGTCAGTTGCCTTGTAAGCCCCCTAATGGCAAAAAATCGTACAATCTTAGTGGCGAATTAACGTCGTTAAAACGTAAAATTGTTGTTTAAGGAAACTTCTCCTGCAATAAAACCGAAATCGATCGTGTTATGTTATGAATCATATACTGTCTACTTCGTAATCTTGTATTACATGACTTCAGATCATACATTATTTCACACTTCGTTTAGTTGGAGATTTTTGACCTGGAGTTTGAACCCAGACCTCACGTCTAATAAGGCAACACACTACCTACTAGATTACTGCGACTTCTTGGTGCTCATCTCGTAATGTTCTAAAAGTGACCACGTTTGAATCAACACTAGATTTACGTAATTATCGATTATTAAACGATCATGAAATAAATTATAATTCGGATGTAAGATGTTTAATAGATGACAGCTTTGCTTGATCAAGGACGTCGATCAAATTTTCTTGAATTTAAATAAAGATTAAAATAATTCTACCATTAAGTTTGGTAGACTGCATTGCCCGAATTTTTTCATGTTTTCTCCTTGAATATGAAACTCAACATGATTTCTATTTATAGATTTGAATTCGTCTTATACGTTGTTGTAATATATTGTCATTTATCATTTTTACAATTCAAATTTTCACATCCCTCCCAATCAATCTCTCTTATAAACAAAAAATATTTTTTAAATTTATTTTTAAACACACACACACACGGACGGAGAACATTAATTTGTACAATATTAAGTCTTTTGAAGCTGTCAATCTTGTGACAGTAGATCAGCAACAACAACATAAACATAATGTGCATAAGGCCATCATCATTATTTTATACAGCTATGTACATACGTATGTGTAATATATATGTATGTACACCACACACCTTACAAACGTTTTGATGTTGATATTGTAGCAATATACATGCATAGATATACCAACAAGTATAATAATTGTATCGTATCGCATATATATGTATTTGTAATACCACCGACTAGTAGGTGAAGGCTACAAGAGACAATACTCTTGTAATTCTTTTACATTTTTTATAAATTTATTTCAATTTTTTTTTGTTTGTTTTGTTTTTTTTTGTTCATCTACAATATTTATAAATTTTTAAACCATGTGATATGTGATGTTGCCCAAAAGCGTAAACAAAGTGTAAAATAAATATGTAGTGCAATCAGCAGTGTACGAAGAGTATTGAGTGTTGCAGCAGCTTGTACGTTATTGGCTTTTATCCTTTTTTTTTTCTTTTTGGTTTTGCTGTATCGTTGTTTTTTATTTTCTAGAATTTTAGGTCATAGTTGACGTCATCAATGTGACTTTTACCCGGGGTTTGTTGACCTATTTAGTTTACCTATACACATACATACAAATAAAAGTCACTATTATCCGGTAAATTACATAAGGTTTAATTTTTTAAACGTATTTTTCGGTATTTCAACTAAAACTCTTCAGGATAGCCTTTAAATTGATTGAAAATTATCAAAAGTTATTTGTGACGCACACGTTAATTTGCAAAAATGCATGAAGTTTTTATTTCGGGCAATAAATTAATGCCTGGAATATTGAACAAAGTGTGAGGGAGTTGCAGTTTTGTTAAATAGATTGAGATACCACTTTGCATTGCTTTATAATGCTTCGAAGCTAACTGACAAGCATTAGTCGCTTGAAGTCAAACTGAAAACTAGCTTGAGTTTAATGATCGATCATGAACTATCTCTCGAAGCAATGTGAGTCGAAAGAATAAAGTTCCAATTGGTAATGGGAATGCTTTAAAAAGTGCGATTGATTGCTCACCAATATTCGTCGTTGAATTAATTACCGTAATTACCGCAAGGTACCTTGCTTGTTTTCTTGACAACAAAGTTGTGATTTTAATTGAGATGCTGCAGGCCCACAAATCGAATCCAATAGTGCATCATTCTAGGGCCATTGACAGCTCTCGAATTGCCTCTGACTGTTCTTTGCGATATATTTGGCAATTTTGTTTCATGACGCTCCGATTGGTCCATTCTCCGTTGGGAGATTCCACGTTGGGAGATGATTTTTCAACAGAATCACAACACGAATTTTAATAATAAAATTCAATGATTTGCAAACATTATTCGTTTGCCGTACTAAGGGTTTTTGGGATTCTAACATATCAAGAATCTTTTTTTAGTTTGAAAAATATTTCATTGAAAGAACAAAAACAAAATTACCACTTACGACACTTTTTTCTTGTGTACTTGAAGAAGATGCCAATATTTGTTACCATATCCTAGCCGATAAGTCTATGACAGCAGCAGTCACCAGATGACAGAAACTACAAACTACACTGTCGTGTCCAAGACTCCAATAGATTATAAACTTTGGGCACATCTCGTGATCTGTGTTACTCATTTCCCGTGGTCCTTAAACTAACGTTCTTTTACTGTATTTTAACAGTAAACTATTATACAAATTTACAATTAATTAAATTTTCATTAATAATAAATAAAAATTCTTCAATTTAATTTTAAAATTGATGATCAATTTTCAGTTTTTCAATGTTAATTTGTCATATTGTAATTTCTTATTCGACCGAGATTCGTAAGAGTGTATTTATTTAACTGTGTGTGCGCAAACAAAAAATAAAGCCTTAATGTTGTATTTCTTGTTGTAATATTGTAAATAACAATAAAAAGTTGCAAAACTACATTCCTTTAAACTGCCAACAATAAACAACCATTGCTAGAGATTCGTGTGAACTATTCGACTCAACGACCGGCTGACAGAGATGGAAAACCACATTTTTTCTTTGTAGTTGTTTTCTTTTTGGCTTTTATCTTAATTTTTATGGTGATTTTTCTTTCTTTATTATTTTTCTTTTTGTTTTTCTACTACAAATGAGGATCGTCAAATTTAAAGAAGATATGGGGAAAAAAGAATTCTTTTGAGAGAGAGAGTTGCCATTTTCTTACTCTCTTTGGGATATTGAGTGAAAATTTTTGTCTTAAATTTCACTTCTCTTCACTTCTTTTGTAAATGCGATAAACTGAACGATCGAACGGGTGACCTTTTTGTGTTTTGATTTCAAGACTCTCTTATAGATTTTAACCGAATTGTAGCTGAATTCCTAGTCTTTTTCGCGAATGAAATTCGTTTACCATTTACATATATGTAATAGAGACGACATCAGTGTATTTCAGTATGAAATAGGATTCGTAATATGTGGCAATGCCTAAAATGCTCAGAAGAGTTTTCCATTTCCATACGTCTAGCCTAATAAACGAATAAAAATTCGTGCTGTGTGAAAAATGTATTTCTATTGGAAAATTGCATTCAACGAGCACGCAGACTCATGGGGGTGGGTGGGTATTTAATCTCACTTTTTTGAAGCAGACCATTGATCGTAAAGACTACAAGATTTAAACCCAATAGACTATTTTTTGTGGAGGTTCGCCAAATGTCTTGCGTAAAGTATCATGTCAGGCATAATTCTAGCACTGAAAGATACTACTTTATATTGTACTCTTTGTTTGAGATAGTTATGTTTTATACATTACTTTCTAAAACGTCTGTTAATATTTTGCCAACAGATCTAGAAATTAGCCTAAGAGCGTGCCACAGTCACATTGGTAGTCATGTTGTCGTGTTGCTGCGAAAATAAACGTTTTTACATGCAGCCGTGTCGGTAGCCTGTAGTCTTGAATGTGTCTTATGCATTTTATTTGCTCTTTAAATATACGATGAAAGCCAGCCAAATAAATCGATTAATGCGTTCTATTGAGCGCTACAGTAAAATTAATATGCATTAGTGAACGGCAATATGTATGCACTTTAAAACTCAATTATATTGCGCCTTTTCATGACTTATCTTATACATACAATTCTATCAATTTCCATGTTTGGGCGGTAAAAATTTGTGCTTTCTTCGATCTTTTATCCTTCTTGTGTCTGTGTTATTGGATTACGAATTGTATTCATGGCGAATTGATTTTTTTTAATTGTAATTTCGCCTTAAATCGATGTTTGTTTTTCATGCCCACACAGAAATTCCAATGCAATGCAAAAATTGTTGTAAAAAGCAATAACAGCAGCCACCAGAGTCATCGTCATCATCATCATCATCATCGTTCTCAACATAAATATGAACTCGAATTCTTTAGCATTATAAACAATAGAGAGAAGGCAAAAACATAAGAATAACCAGCTACATACATCTTTACGAACAGCAGTGTTGTGAACAGTATGCGGTGAAAATACATTGATGGAACGAACAGCCCGCTGCTTTGGTTTGTTGGTACTGACTGCCACCAGTGAAATTAACAAACAGCAGTGAGTTTTAACGTAAAGCAGCTGACATACTATAATAACAATAATACGTACAGATTTGTAAGTTGTTTTTGTACATGTGTATGGCTGTGTCTATGGATGTACATATATATAGTACATATGAGTGAATACAACAAATTATGTATAGGGCAGTGTGTTTGTATGTGTTTGCAACATATGAAAAGGTGAATGAAACTGCATTCCATTCCAATGAAAATTCCATTGCATTCTAGCACAGATTTTTTTGTGTTGTTTTTGAGTACGGTTTGTCTTTGCGTTTTTATTTATTATTATTTTCTTTCCTTTTTTTAATATGCTTCCACATACTTCAATGTATGTTTACATACTCCGAGTACTATATGTGGATTTCGTTGATGGTTAATTTCTTTATTTTTCATAATTTTTAATATTCTCTTTGAAATGTTTATAATTATTATACAGAAATTGTACTCGTTTACTGTCCTACAAATTAAAAATTATAATAAATTGTGGTACTCAGGTTATTTTGACTTATGCCTTGAACTGTATAGGTATGTAAGAAGCTAATAAAATTCTCAAAACATTAAACTCTTATAATGTGAGTGTACATTTTTTAAGTATAAAAAAATTGTTCGTGACAATTGATAATATAAAAAATGCTTAGTAAATTTTATCATTTCCACAAGAATTGACTAAGAATCCAATAAATAATGTAAATTATTGAAATTTATTGTTAAGAAGAAAGAAGTGTGTTCGGTTAAATCGTGGCCCAATCTGGACTATGGGCATACTGCTATTCTGGGAAGACATAGAAACGTTAGGATCGTTTATATGGTTCCTTATAACTTTCTGAATAGATCGTTCTTTTATAGAATTACAACTAGAGTCTACAGGTTCCGGAGATTTTCAGTGAAACACTTGAGGATTATACCGATGGTTCTAAGTTGAGTGATAGAGCGCGAGCTGTAGAATAATTATGAAAGGTTCTGAGATTAAACTTTCTTGTAGGCTGCCGAAATACTGCAGCGCTTTCCAGGTTGAGGTCGTGGCTATTTTGAAATCGGCACAGCGCTTGTTGAGTGGCGAGAAAATCTCTTGATTGATTGACATTAAGTCCCATGTCCATGAACGTTGAGGATTTTTAAGGGAAATTTTGGTTCATTCAAAAGTAACTCGTGTATGAATCGGGACATAAGAATATAGTTGGAAGTCCTATTGAGCCGGTGCGAAGCTTGCAATCCAATTGGAAATTATGCACTCATTTTATGGGGAAGAAATTCGCTGGCAGAAAGAGGCTCCGTACAGTACGGTACGGACACTTCTGGATAAGAAGGAAATCACTAGTTTCTGTACTTAAATCGCTCAGCCATACACCGCACAATAATGATATGGTGAAATAGACTGTCTTTCACCTCATGTCTCAGTGCCCTGCCTTGCCATAAAAAAACGAAGGATTCTGACCTCTAATTTTCTGACATCCTTGAGCGACCTCTCTAATATAAAAATTGCTGCAAGAGTAAGATTTATTTTAAACTCGGTTTGGTTTTTTCTAGGAAATGTTTGATCACCGGGGTTAAGTATTGATTGTGATATCAGAATGGGCCTAAATGTAGGACTTCTTCCTCTAAGGAGATCCGATACCTTTAAGAACCTAACCTAAGAAGTGTGTTTCTATTTTTAAAAAAGTATCTTAGCAAACGACACTAATTTTTAATTAAATGCGAACAACAACAGAGCATACTGTGAGTTCTGATCAGACGCTATAAATGTTGGCACTGGAAGTTAAATGAATAAGTTTGAGGCAGGGAAATAGAACCACCAAACAATAAATGTAGTAAAGTTTAGCTTCTGGATTCTCGAAATTGAGTTAATGACTTGAGTAATCTTGAAACCTTTAAACACAGTTTTTCTTTTTTGTATACCTAGTCACTAACATTGCATTTACACGACACGACTAAATCACGGTAGTCAAAGAACAGCGTTTAAAACCTTAAGATTCAATTGAAATTATACGCGTTTTAAAACAAGGAAAAACAAATTAAAATTAATTTTTTTTACATTCTTTTTTCCAGATTACAATTAGATGATTCTGGAGGAGAATCTTATATATTACCGGGAGATAGTTCATCGTACGATCAGCATACAAATCAATCATCCATTAAATCATCGCGTCAACGTCATAACAGCAATACAATGTCATCACAAGGTGGTGGTACAAAATTAGCATGCGGTACGTTACCGCCGCCACCGCCAATCAATAAAACGACTTTGGAAAATGAAAAACGTATGAGACGTGAAATTGCCAACAGCAACGAAAGAAGGCGTATGCAAAGTATAAATGCTGGTTTTCAAAATTTACGTTTATTACTACCACGCCATGAAGGTGAAAAATTGAGTAAGGTAAGTGTCTCGTCCATCATAAGTAGATAAATAGTTTTGTCTTGTGATTTTAAAATATAACCGGTTAGGTTAGAGGACGTGTACTTGTCAATTAAGACAAGTACAGTACCTGGAGGTCGAATTGACCTATTTTAGTAAAAAAAAAACAGTTTTTCAACCGCCTTTTCATCGAACGACGTTTACTTCTTGTGAAGTGATATTATTTTTCTGGTCGGCGTTGCTGAGTACAGCAGGAATCAGTTTTTGAAACTTGTGAAGAGTCTTCGAAATTTTTAAGTTTATTTGAAAAAATGGTTTTTGTACTTGTAGGCCAATTATTTGGGGGTTTTCAGCTTTATCTGCTGGGCAGATCGATTATAAAAGCTATAATCAGCCAGTAATGCACGAGAAGAGATCACGTTTGAAGCACCACTTCTGAAGTCAGTTTAACTATTTTTCTGCGTTCAAAACCATGAACCATGAATGGCACCTCAGATAAAAGATATAGGGTAGCTAAAAGCATTTTCCGACCGACAATAGTGAAACCTCTGAATAGATAATCTTTTACTTTATTAGAATAGGCCACACTTCTTTGGAAATTGTAATACATTTAAGTCTCTGTTAAGTGTCGGGTTCATCATAACCCCAGACTAGCAGTTATGTACACTATTCACTAGACTACCGGGGCACCCACGTAAATATGAGCATTATACACTTACATTATAAACTTACAGGTGATTCATACGAAGATTATAAGCTTCCTTAGTTAACAGTTAAATCCATTAATCTTGCCTCCGAGTACAAGACAGGACGTCGTTTACTAATTTTATGATGCAGTTAGCAGGTCGCCTTGTATTATTATACATATATATTTTCATTTCCCATCGTTTGCAGTCTGACAGATTTCATTCTGGTCAGCAAAACACAACACTATCATGCTGGAAAATCTCTTTAACGGTGTTATTCTTCACCAACCTGTAGATCTCACATTGTAAATACCTTTTTGTTTTTAATAAAAATATGAATTAATTTAAAAGTATTTTTGTTTTAGTTTTTTTGCCCTTTTATTGTTATTGTTTTAAATACATAGGTTTCGGTTCACCGTTGACATTAGGTTGTTACAAATCATACTCTAACTGCTTAAATAGAGAAAACAAGTTCAAATTCTATACAAAAGCAACACATTTTATTTATTTCGTTTACAGTTTGCAGCGTAAAAAAAATCAGGTCGGTTTTTTAATAAGTGCCACGCTCAATTCAAAAAGAAAGAGAAGGTAAATAATTTTTTTTAACAAGGATATACTACGGCTGCCACTATTACAATCACTACACTTTTACACGCTCTTCTTAATTTACAACCATTTTACAATGCCGCACCCATGTGTTTGTTTTTGTTAATGATATTTTATGCCATGGAAAGAAGGTCTGTGATATAGAATAGAGAGAGAGAGAGAGTGAGACCAAATATAAGTGTAACAGTTACAGCATCAAAATGCATTTTTTAAACGCCATATATATTTAAAAAAAATTCCTTTAATAATCCCTTTTCTGACCGACCCATACCACCTACTCGACCCAAATATACTATATAACTAACATGTACTTATAAACATACCTACATGGATGGTTCCTTTTTTCTTGCGTATTTCTCGCAACTGCCATATACAATATTGTAGTACATAATCGTATAGTTGCACCGAAGTTTTTGATGAAACCGAAAAAAGGTCAAAGACACTTGATTTGTTTTCTATTTAAAAGGAAATCTGTTTTTTATAGTTGGCAACATAAAACAGCTTTAGTTGGTTATCATTTTGTTGATTTTTTGTATAACAAGTTGTTTACTAGTGTTGTAGGTAGGTTTACAGAAATTTTAGTAACTTACCAACCTGTAAAAAGAAGCGACTTTTTCGATAGAATTTCGCTAATAACTCCTAGTATTCGTCGTTGTTCCGCATTATATGCTTATATAAGAGAAGCCATTTTGATCTCCCTTCTCCCACTCCTTCGAGTTCTTCTCCACATACATACGAGTATAAACTACAATTACTAAAAACGGCGCCTGTTATTTTTGTGAATTGTTATATTTGTATCTCTATATGTACATACATACATATATGGTGGGGGATGGGATGATGTAAAAACAGTAGCTACTACAGCAATGGCATGTTATGGAAAATCTGCTGGTTTTACGCAGAGCAGAACAGCAATGGTTGGTGTGGTTGAATATTTAATTTTTTTACTCACTTTATCGATCCATTTTCCAGTTTTCCCATACAATGAGGGCAACGACGACAAAGTGAGTTTGAAAATATATGTATAACAACCGTAGAATAAAAACTACCCTCTTTTGTGGAAGCGCAGATTTTTCGTTGGTGTTTTTTTTTCTTTTTCTTTTACTTTTCAATATCACTAGCCAAAGTCTTACCCACCCTACCACCCACTTTCTTTAATATGATTTAAACAGTGGGCTCTTATGTAAAAGTTTGTTTGGTTAACAAAATTATTCTGAATGATCCCTGTCCTAATTCTAGTCAAATATACATCGTTCTATTGGATAAGTTGTTGATTTTTTCATGATACGTTTATTGAGCCTCTTTTATAGGAATTATTGCCTCTAACGGCAAGAAATTGAGTTCATCGATTTGCGTAATGCGATGTTTACATACATATATAGGGCCATCTCGCCAGAAGATGAATTTCTACACTCCCTGCAATCATTGTACCTCCTTTACAACATAATTTTGGGCTTTGGGCTTTGGGCTTTCTTTCTAGTGTCAGGATTCATTTAATTCTAGAACTGTTCAATGCGGGCCATTGTAGTTTGAAGATACTACAATTCCCCTATTCTGACATCACCCATCCAGCCCTTGTGTCGGCAATATATTAAAAACGGTCCATAGTAGTAGTTGAGGACTCTAAAATCTACCCTTTGTAACTCTCCAATTGGTCAATTTGCAGAATAAGAAATCCCGCGGATGCATAAAAACACTCTGTAACAATATTAGGTCAATAAAAACTATTTTCTGCTGCCTGACTGCATAACTTGATGCTTAACTAAGTTAAGCACACACAAAACTGTTTATTCCTGTTCCACTGTATTTTATAGACCAAGTTTTTTAAAAAAACAAAAACTAAATAATGGAAATTTTTCATTTTACTTTATTTCTCCCCTTCATAACAAACCCAGAGTACAGACCTACTACTTACATATACATGCATATTACATGAAACGCCTCTCACTTGCTCTCTCTTTAACTGTTTGTTTTCTTTCTTATCCTTTTTAAATGAATTCTGTTTTACTCTTTTGTTTATATCTATCGAGCTTTTTCACATTGCTTTACATCGGATCCATCATAGTATTATATACTCGATGTGTATTTACTATGATGATTGTTTTGAACATTATTTGTTTTGTTTTTCTTTCTACTCCTGGTAGATGGTAGTAGTTTTCTCTTTTTGCTTTAATGCCCTTTTTTTTTGTTTTATTTTTATATCTTTTTTCGTACTATTTGTGCTCATTTTCATTCGCAGCTTTGTATGTAGATGGATACACGGTATAACGGTAAAAATTTCTGTCAGTAGATAAGTGTGTGTGTGTTGTGCCTAGTACGGAGAAAGAGAGAGAGATAGAGCTTGTCCCGGTTATTAAGGTTCGCACAATAACCCCAAATTTCTTTCTCTGTATGTG
Organism: Sarcophaga rosellei; assembly: GCA_930367235.1. NCBI lineage: Eukaryota > Metazoa > Arthropoda > Insecta > Diptera > Sarcophagidae > Sarcophaga > Sarcophaga rosellei. The sequence goes on from OV884019.1 coordinate 37,176,060, forward strand.
TAGATACATACACACTTAAATACATATATTATACGCCCGTTTAATTCGTAAATATTCGCCGGTCATGCGCTCTAAATTGTAGTACAGCAGTCACACATGTAACAAAAGGTCTTTATACATTTAATTGGCGAGTATCGTGTTATATATACATATGTACATACATATATAGTTAAATTATTTCTAATAATTATTATTGTATTAAATTTAGAATGTTTTTATAAATAACAAATCTATTGCATAATTTTAGGTTTGCTTTTCTTTGCCTTTAGGATACCAAAGGCATATTATGTATATGTGAATGTGTAATACCTAAATGAAACTGATATTTTAAATTCCTTTTTTTTAATTTCCTTCACCTCTTTGTATATAAACAAGTAAATAAAAATATGGGCCTGTTCGTAAATGCATCATTGCGCCGCATATTATGAGCATCGTGTTCATAAATGCAAACCTTGGCAGCACTGCAGCTGCAACATGTTCGTAAATGCAACATTAAATCATATTATGCGCAAATAAACCCAAAACACTAATCACAAAAATGGCTGATGCATTAAATGTGTGGGAGAGAGAGAATGAGAGTTTTAACAATAAGTTTATTTTTTTCTTTCCTAAATGTCTTCTTTTTTGCACAAAGTACACTTTTTTGTACATTTAACAACATTTTGTCATTTGTTTTATCGTCCAGTTCAAAAATCAAATTTATTAATAATTTTTCCATTTCTGCAGTGTTTGTTCGTTCGTAAATGCAAACAAATAAATCAGCAAAAAGAAGCATCAGCAACATGTGATTAGCAGTGTGAGCGCAAAATAATCATATTATGCAGCGCAGTGATTCATTTACGAACAGGCCCAATTTTTCATTCTACAGTATATTTTCAAATGCAAATTAAACGAACAACAAAGTGTTTGTGATGGGCTTATTATCTTGCAAAGCTTGTGAATGTCGCCAAATGACATAGTTTGTAAGATCTTTTAATATTTAGACCTTAAAAGGACTATGAGATAAGATTTCAAAACTAAAGCTTAAACTCTTGAGCTACAGCAACCTCCTACATCAGACTTCTATGTAGATGGAGGTGCACATTCGAATACAAAATACGCCATAATCAGCCGTAAGTCAGAACCATTTGCTGAGAAAACTATCGGTTATCCGCCACGCTTCCTTTTACTCACTTAAAAGGCTTGTAAACCCTTTAGTCAGGATTACAACCTACCTTCTCACGCCTAACCTGTCGTGTGTGTTAATTTTATCCATGAGTACCAAGACCTTTTGTTTGATGTCGACTCCGAGCGACAGATTTGAGAAACCTTTCAAGGCAGTTTTATTTTACTCTTAGAGTTTTTGTCAGAAGTCGCAGAGCCAAGGCTTAATCCACAGCTCTCATCTATTAAGCCTACAACGATTACCGGAACGATTCTCCAGGACAGGCCAGAGACACAAACCTAACCACATTTGTAATTTTCCAATCTTAAAATTTATTTACAATTATTGCAATTCTTTGTCAAGGAATATCAGATGCTGTGAATTTTGTATGTCCTATATTTGTTTATTTGTGACATTTTTTTTTTTATCAAATTGCTTGTGTGTGATTTTATCCTTCATATGTTTTAATAATTAATATTCAATATTTAATGTTTAATAAATTTAAAAAAAGTGTGTATAATTTGTGTTATTGTTATTGATAAACAAATGTTTGCAAAAAAAGACAACAATTTTTCATTGTTGCTAACATGTATTGCTAATTTCACTCAACGCGAAAAAAATAACCGCGAATATTGAGAGAGGAAGAGAGAGGGAGAAAGATGAAGAGAAAGAAAAAGTAATCACTAAAAATCGAATTACAAAATACATGCATGCATACGTGCATCCACAATACGTTAATACTAACAAGATATTGAAAATATGTCGTCAGTGTGTACGTGTGTAAATAATTGCAATGTAATGTATGGCTGATTGAGAGTGAGTGTATCGTGAGAGACGGACAAGGAGATGTGGAGAGAAATGCTTTGTGGTGTAAAACATATGTTTTTTGGGGTGTAGGTGGTATTTACACACACGCACACGGTTGTTTTTATTTGTTGCCCTTTTAGTGGCATTAGTTTATCATTGCCAATAGTACGCATGTGTTTGTGTGCGTTTGTGTATGTGAAACAAAAAGTTTTTGTCGTGGTTTTGTTTATTTTCTATTCATTTTTGTTTTCTTCAGATTAATGTTTACATTTGCACATATGTAAACAAAATTAAATTGCCATAGAAAAATTATGTGCAAATTTTCTCTTTTAACACATTGTTGTAGCTTTTCTATGAGTGCAAGTAGTACAGTGGTGGGTAAAATATAGATTTTAGAGTATAAACTGCAAACTAAAGTAAACGCTGTTGCTTTTGGCATCACTGCTGCCCGTATTAAATACATGCACAGATACTAAAAAAATGTCTACTTACAAAACTAATAAGAAAAATTAATGTGTTAAGGAAAAAGAAAATAAACTTTCTAAAACGTACTTCAATATAAAAAAGTAGTAGTATTTGCTTATAAATAATTTTTATTTTATTTTATATTTAATGCAACTTGCACATGTACATATGTGTATGCATATATGTATATAATTCCATTGTCTTTTTCTGTATGTCATGTTGTCATCCATCAACCAGTTGTGTCTATCAATCAATCACCCAACCATCTTTATTTAGTTTTCTTTTTTTAACTTTAAATTGTATACACTCTGCTCGTAAAAAATTATAATTTATACTTTTTTAAAGTCGGTGAATATCGATGATCGAAAACGTTATAAATTATTGGTAGATGGCTCTGAAATATAATAACTCTGGGAATATATATAACAACTGGCAAAAATATACGTAGCTTGCTTGGGAGGTGACATTTTAAGCTTTACTTCCATAGAAATCACGTTATTTTATTAAAAGTTAATTATGTTTACATATAAGAGTAGAAAAGGTAAGAATATGTTGTCGGTTGTTTGACAAAATTTACGAAGTTTAAGGGGAGGATGCCGTAACTTGGGGAAACAGCTTGTTTTCGATCAAGTAATTTTGATGTGAAGGATTACTTTGGAAGTCGCCGTGGGCTAGTAGGTAGTGTGTTGGCTTATTAGACGTGAGGCCTCGGTTCACACCCCAGCTCAGGCATCTCCAACTAAACGAAATATAACAAAATATTTCTTATGCGGCTTCCTTTCAGCAGATTTCTGGCAAAAACTCTGAGAGTAAATAAAATTACCATGAAAAGTTTCTCAAAAATCTGTCGTTCGGAGTCGACTTTAAACACCACTCATACATATATAACAATTAACGCACACAAGCGGTGTGAGAAACTAGGTCATAATCCTGACATAATCCTAAAGGCTTGTAATGACCAATGACTTTGACCGACTAATAACTAAGGTCATGGCCCATGATTACCTAGTGTACTAGGTATTTATTACCAAAGAGTTAACAATTATCTGAGGATGTTAGGTTGGGTTTGCTGGAGGTGGTTCCTTAAAGAAAAAGGTGCCTGAAGGCAGTGATACCACTGTTAATATCCAACCTGGGAATCAGATATTGCAGCAATCTTTATATAGGAGAGGTCAGTCAAAGATGTTAGAAAATGAAAAATAAAGAATCTCCATCTTTTCACGGCATGAACAGGCTAGTGACTTCCCTTTCTTTAGACCCACATCTCCTTCTGAAGTCATTCGATAGAATGCAAAGCCTATAGCATGTTTTCTTAACAAAAACTGACCCGTAAGAATCGCCATTGTGCTATGAATTTAAGGACAAAAGTGAGACAGTCTTCTTCTTATCCATGGGGGCCCCACATGAAGTAACAGTGATAAATTTAGTGAAACGGAAATTCGTTTGCGTTTCGCTTTTAAAACAGTACAAAATCGAACAATATCTGACTACGGTGTGAGTAAAAGATTATAAAGGGCAAAAGATGTAAAAAGGCAAAAAGGATTTTATGTTGACCTCTCAGATTCATTATTTCTTTTAACATTATTTGCCTTAACAAATTAAAAATATTTTATTTCATTTATTTTCAACAATTAAAAAAGAAAAAATCGCTTGCAATTAACAAACCCTACAATTTTATTACAATTTAGCGTTTTTTTTTATTTAATTTTGTTTTCTCTCCAAAATCTGGCAAAGCTTAATGCTCACTTATATTGTTGTTATAATTTGATCCATTCATAAAATATGAAAACTATTAATCGTCAGTTTTACGATGTTGTGCTTCACTTATTCTTCTCTCTTTGGTACTCTCTTGTGTTTGTTTTTGTAATTTCTTTATGGTTTAAAAATAAACCCCAACACACAACAATAATTAAAACTGTCGCGACAACATTCCATAAATTTTTTAGTAGTTTAGTTTTTTTTTTCTAGAGCTTTAGGCAAATAGAAAATTACAAAAATACATAGTTGTTTCTATTTTTATAATTTCTTCAATTATATTTTTTTTTAAATAATAATCACACTTAATAATAATGATGCGACCGGTATTTAGTTTGGTGTTCTCAATATTTATTCATTCTTCGTTTCGTAGTAGAAAGCTTGTTTACATTTTCAATGAATCGGGTTTTTACCCGATAACTAACAATACCGATATGAAAAATAATTCCGTATTTAGAAAAAGTGTAAAGTCGTCGGTCTCTTTTAGTGGTATTTACGTTTTAACATTATTAACTTGTTATATGTAATTGTATACACACATACACACATCCATGTCTGTAGTTAATTTTACAGTTACAACAAAACTGTTTATTCTGTTTACATTGTTGCTGCCAGCTTGACTGCAAGTGCGAAATGAATATTGAAAACAAAACAGAAGTAGAAATTATTATATTAAGGTGGTACCTTAAATGAACTAAAACTAGGAAAATTAAATGAAGGTTGCAAAGATAAAGATAATGAAAATTTTTTCATAATAAAAGTTGCTATTCATGTACGAAGTAAAATGTCATATAGATGCCCATCTTTGTATTTATTGCAGTAGTCGATTGTTTAAAGGATCAGTTTTCAATTTCTTTTTCAAAAATTTCGTTCGGTATCCTGGTGAAAGTTTGGCGAATGTTGGTTAATAAATACTTCTTCAACGTCAGTCGAGTATTCGCGTAGACACGGTTTTTGAGTTTACCTGAAGCAAAGGTTTAACGGTCAAGGTCAAATAACGTCGCGGTAACGTCTTCTTGAAACCAAGTGTCATTTAGGTCATAATCCTGTAGGCCAAAACAATTTAAAGCATAGTACTCTGAATTCACTGTAACTGTTCTTCCAGTCGCTGTAGTCTAATAAGTAGTGTATTGTCTTATTAGACGAGAGCCTAATAAATAATAAAAGGAAATATGAAAAAATATTTCTTTCGGTGACTTGCTTTCAGCAGTCTTCTGGCAAAAACACAAACCTGTTTGTCAGAGTCGACATTAAACTGTAGGTCCTGCTATTCATGATCATAAAATTAATACACACTACATGGGTGATGTGAGGATAGTGTTTATAGTATGTTATGCTTCAGAAGTACAAAATGTTCTTATTTGACAGGCATTTTATCATTCTACCTGTCATCCAATGGCAATTTTTCCATTTTTACACTCTTTTTTTCCTATATACATACATACATATGTATACTCCATTTCAACTCTAAACAGTAAAAACAATATTTTAAGTGTACATCACTAATATTTAGCATAGGACTCGGCTAATAAATAGGAAATATTGCTTATTTTATTACGAATCATTTTTATACAATATTTGCTTTTTAAAATTACAATTAAAAATTATTACAAACAGTTATTAAGATAATATCTGTTTCATAGTTTCTAATTTATCAGCTGTGCAACAAAGTATTTGAATAATTCAACAATTTGATTGAAAAATACCACAAACAAAATAAAGAAATAATGAAATAAAATAAATAAATTAAAACAAACAAAAACCAGCTGTTAAAAGAAAATAATAAATTGCTGTTTGTCGATGAGAGTGATGACAGACAGAAAGGCAGAGATATAGAAAGCAAGCATCATCTCAAAATAGAGCACAACAATACAGCTGTTTTCAATTATTCTCTTTTCATTCATATTTACATTACAGGGGTGATGTAATGTAGTGTAGTGCAGTGTAGTGTTACTTTTTATATCTTTCGTTTTAAAGATACTTATGCATGTATGTGTTTTATACCACACATTACAGATCGTACATCACACACGCACACCCATGCATACTCTCTCAAGAGTAAACAAAATAATTTTAATGATACAAAACGCAAAAGAATGATAACGAAAACAAAAATTACAACGAATTAAATTAATAACAGAAAAAGCAGCTGTTTATATTTTCAACAAAAAAAAAACATTTGTTGTTGTTTGTTATATTGGGTTTCCTAAATAAATACATGCACACACATGTACCACCTACACATTGCATTCAAACAATATAACTCATGTGTATGTATGTACGAGTATGTACGGTGGTGGCATGCAATGATAAAAACACATGTTATGTTTTGTTGCTATGTATGTATGTACGTATGTATGTACGTCTTGTGCCAATTTTTATTCTAACAAGATAAACTATATTAAAATGGCGCCATTAAAAAGAAAAATAAATAAATATGCATAAAATACATACACTTATACTTACTACATATGTACATACATACGTATGCATATAGAATGATCTTTATAACCATGATAAGAATGAGTAATAGAATCAGAATGTCCATACATTTTGCTTGTATGTATGTACCTTGTCCTCCTCCTGCTTTTAATGCATAATGTTGTTTCAAATTTCATTCTAGTGTACACAAATCATGTGCGGGGGTGCTCTGTGTGATATGAGAACTGAGAAAATGAGTAATAATAACCGTATGCCTCAACAAACTATATTGCCAAATTGTTTTCATGCAAAAAGCAGTCGGATTTAAATGGGAGAAAGGAAAAAAAATATTTTTTAAATCAATTTGACGTTTGATTTTGAGTAGCAACCTAACTTCATTCACGGTGTCAATTCGGCAGTCACAAATTTGTATTATCCAAGTATTATGTTGTCAATTGCTATCTGTATTGTCAATTTATTCCACTTTTTGTTAACTGACAGCTCAACTGAATTTCAATGTCATTCATAATAGCGCAATTAATTTACTTTATGCAAAATGGTCTTATCTGTTGATTGCTGGAACCTACAGTGTAAAGTCGACTCTGAACGCTAGATTATGTTCATGGTAATATCATTTACTCCCAAAGTTTTTCGCAGAAGAGTGCGGAGGGGAAAGTAGCCGAAGATATATTTTTCATATTTCGCTTGTTTTTGTTTGAGATGCCTGAGCTGTGATTTGAACCTACTAGACTACGACGTCTTAATTTCCTCAATAAATTGCCAAAACTACAATTTCTACAATCTGGCTACTCTTCTTGAGCATTTTTTAACACAAATGAAAGTGATCTCATAATGCCGCTATTGTTGTTATTATTCATACACGCACCCCGAGTTTGCGCATGTGTTTGTAAACAATGAATATTTTTAGACCCACCGGCATTAAAGATTTTAAATGTATTTTAATACAAAAAAGAAAAAATGCTAATAAATAAATGTAATTAAATAAAATACATTTAAAGCACATATACTGTATACTCTCCGCCGGCCGTAAACACAAGGCTAAAGCAAAAACGTTATTGATAAATATTTATAGTTCGTGTGAAAAACAAATCAGCCGGGTTATAAACAGAAATAAAAACTTAAAAAAATTATTCATAACTTCTGAAAATAGTATGAAGAGAAACAGCTGAGACGAATACAGTTATTGTGATTATTAGTGGTGAATCAGCTGAATTATTTACATTTTTTTCATTGTCTAAAGGCTATGCATATACAGCGTTGAACAAAAAAGTTGTGATTAAATTGTCTTTTTAAACATTTACATAAGTGCTGAACTTAATCTACTGAACTGTCAGTGTCAAATAGTTCCTAACACTCTGAGATTTTCCAAAAATGTATATGGCTGTGTCAGCTGAGAGTACCTAATGGTGTAGAGGAGAGGATCGGTCATAGTATTTCTCCATATCTGCTCGATGAAATTGCTTTGTGCAAGCCTCTTCGGAATTTAAATGTACACTATTAAGAGAGATCATGATGACCTTGAGTAACTTTTCTGGCCCTTTTAATTCCATTGCTTGTTTTAATTTCGTTAATTATTGTCGTTTGCGATAAATCCCTTTCCAATCCAATCCGACACACATCGTTATCTTTCTGATAGAAGATCGATATTGATGAAATATATAATCGATATTGCTGAAAAATTGGACCTGCTGCAGGTATCCCGCTATATGCAAATTGTAGCATAAGGCGTACCTAATAAAACCCAACTGGTGGTATATCCCAAATAATGTTTGAACTTGAGAAATTAAAAAAATGTACTAAAAATACGACATTTTGTTGGATCTATAATATATAAATGCATATTTACTCAATGAGACTTATTAAAAATTTTGAGTTCATTTCAAAATGTAGTTTTTTATTATATTTTGACCTATTTTTTGCTCATATAAATAGTAAATATCTCCGGTTCCAAGCAAAGCTCGACTCTAAAAAAAACTGTTTTGGAATCCTTGGTACCATATCTACCCAGCCCACTAGGTCCACTTCCCCTACAAGCATATTTTTTTTATCCCATTTATATAGAGCAAATTTGTCTTTTTTTTTTAATAATTTGACAAAATGTAATCTTCGTCTTCTTTATCTCCAGCCCGAGTCAACAGCCGGACATGAGGAAACTCTTTTTAGAATTCTTGATACCATGGCTATCCAGCCCACTAAGTCGATCTTACCTACAAGTAAATTTTTTGTCCGACTAAGGTCCTTTTGTTGCTTATTTGAAGAAAACAATTATCTTTGTCGCCTTTATCTTTGGTACCAAGTAAGGCCCGACGTAAAGAAACCTGTTTTAGAATCCTTGATATCATGGCTATCCAAGATTATGTATATACCAGCTGAACTATCCTTTTTTTTTGTGATGAAGAGGGTTTAAAAATTATAAAACACTTCCCCTGTAAGAATCCACCTCTTACTAGAGCGAGGTTGAAACGTGGCCGATTCGTTCTCTTTTTATTTTCTTGGGTTGTGTCGTGGATAAAATTAACACGCTCAACATATGTAGGTGTGTGAGAAGCTAAGTCGTAAAGCATATGACAGATAGTATTATGTTCAGTTGCCTATTAACAATAACAAACATCAGCTGATTTCTATTAGAAAATTTTTCACTATTACGTTACTGTGTTGTGTTCAGTGAAATGAAACCAAACTTGGGGTTTTGTAATTAAGAAGCATTTTATTTACATTTTTTATATGCTATAAAAATAAAATTAAAATATAAATTTCGTTGTCTCTTTATAATTTTTTCTTTTCGAACTCATCAAAAGCAGAAGCAATCATTCATATTGCCTTTCCTAAACCTGTGTTTTTACTTTTATTTTTGGTTTATTATTGTTTTTTTTTAAAGCTATTGGTTGTTATACTATGTCAATGATTTTATACACGAACAAAATTTGTACATATGTATTGTAACAAGAGAAAAACAAGAGAAAATAGTAGAAATAAACTACTATGCCGAGTTCTTCTTCCTCCGTTTATCCATATTCATACAACAAACAACACGTGTTTGAAATGAGCACTATTAATGCGTTTGAATAACGATGGTAGAGGTCATTCACACTTCAAAATTTCATTTTCTTCTACATATTTTTTTAGTATGCCACAAAAAAGTTTAAATATTTTGTTTTGTAATGAATGAATTTAGTTTTTTTTTAATTCTGTTTTTAACCTCATTTCTCATGACCCCCATTGTGTTTCGTAAATGGCTTCAGAGTTTGTTTAATAAGTTGTGAATTCAATCATAGAAACATAGTGGAAATACTAAAAACTGTAAAGATTACAAACATACTTTCAATTTTAAACAGACTAATAATGGATTGATTCATGGGAACAAAATTTGTTCCATTAACTCTTTTTAAGTCAATTAAATGGCTTCCCCAATGAAAGCGTAACGTTTCAGAGAATAATAAAAATAAAGTTATGTTTTCGCCTCCAGTTGATTTTTTAGGATAGGTGTCAATCACTTTTCGCATATTTCAGGCCTTCGCGAAACTTCTCAAGCAATGAAGTCAAAATCATTAGTGTTGTGTGGCTCGTGGCATTGTCCTCTTGAAATCGCATTCTAGTTCATAATCTTAAATTCATAATCCTTTTCATGACAATTAGTTTATTTCGACAGCTTTTCCCAAAAGCCTGTTAAGAAAGGGCAATTTGACGTAACCCATAGAAAGAAGCCTCATCGTTCAAGAAAATTTTGTTCGAGAAAAATTAGTGCTTAATGTCTATTGCTTTAGCAGCAGTTAGCCGAGTTTTGTTGTTATATTAGTTGGACTTTATATAGATGGAGGTGTAAATAAAATGTAAAATACATCGTAATTCATACGCCATTCATCTAACTGAAGCGATATTTTCTGCGGAGCGTACATTGAGATGATGGACAGGTTTGATGATACCTGAAACGTTTCTCGTCCTATGACGACTATAAAGACTTACGTTTTGGTCGAAAAGTGATCACGTTTGAGTCACCAATTTTATAGTCAGTTGCGGACTTATTTTAAGAGTTCTTTGATTATTAAACGATCTTTAACACTGACGATGAAAGACATTTGTAGTTTTGAAACCACTAAATGGATAACCCTTTACTTTTGGATGATAAACATTAGTTTACTGAAGATATTTAGTTTGTGTCTAAACTATTTAAGGTTTCTTTCATGTGACATTTACTTATTGCCACACACTTTTTTGTGACTGACATCACGTTCACCTCTATTTTAAGCAAACAAAAACGATCGGCGCAAGACTGATTATCATTCACTTGCATTTTCAAGTACAAACAGACGAACAAAATTATTTACACATGCTTAACGCACAAAAATTATTTAACTTTGTATGTCTCTTCAATAAATTTAAAAATTTAAAAAAAAACTATGTAATAATAAGCTTGTTTTGTTTAATCTATTTGGTACATACATATAAAGTATAATAATTTTTTGTATTGATTGTGGTCCAGTATGTCGCAATCTAGTTGAAGAATTCCCTGTGCTTTATCATTAGTTGTGTCTTTTCCTCTGCATCCATACTTATGCAAATGTACGTATGCATATGCATGTAAATAAATTCCAAACACAAATATTTGCAGTTGCGCGACTTTTTCTTAATTTTTTTTCTTATTTTTTTCAATAAACAGAAACAGACACACAAACACAGAGGCAGATACAAATATTTACTATATGATTAATATTTGTATATTCTCTGCATTTATAAATGGTGGTATTTGTTGTCTGTTTATGGTATTTTGGGACAGAAAAATGCGACGACGAGTAAATACATACATATATTCACAAGGCGCGCAATACGTTCAAAATATAGTGGCCTAAGCAACAAAACAATTGACATACAGTCTTATTTTAAGAAGCAGAAGAAGAAGAAAAAATAATACAATTTTATTCCAATGCAAGTATATGTAGTGTATATACGTGTTTATAAGCGTGTATTTGTATGGGTGTGTAAACACATCAGCTGCTTTGGCGTAGTTTTGTTGTCTTTTCTTTCTCATTTTACTTATTTTAGTCATTCAACCGCGCACCGCACACACATTGGAATTTTTATTATTTTTTTTTCTTTATTTTCGCTTCTTTGTTTTGTATACATTCAGTTATTGGAAGATTGGAAGTCTCTCTGTCTACTAACCAACCATATGATGATGTTGGATGGATGATTGGTGTATTTGCAAGGTGTGCTGGAAATGCTATAAATGTTATGAATAGAGCGAGTGGTTAGCAAGAGAGATGGTGTGAGATTTTATTGAATTGGCTCTAGTATTCTATGCTGTGCTGTGCTATGCTTGTTGTTACTTAATATTTCCGTTTTATTAATGGATAGACATCGCTCTCATGCTCTCTTGCTGCTGTGTGTGTATTTCTCTTTTACAGATTCTCTTAACATTTGAAATGAACAAGAAAACATGTGTTTTTTCTATCGTTTCTTGCGACACACAACACAATGTGTTCCAATTTCGAATGTTTCTCTCATGTAGGTTTTTTTTTGTGGTCCTCTGTGTTTCTCTCTCAGATGGTCTGTCGGCCTGCTGGTGCAGTATAGCAATATTTGTTTTGTTATGAATATCATGGGAAAGGGAACGTATAAAATTTTGCTCAACAAAACTACGGCGAATATTGAAAATTTATATTTATTGTGTTTTGTGTGCTAAACACAAAGAACAACAATAACAGCAACAGCAACTACGTCTACTACTACGAACTTAGGAGAGGACGACAACGTCGCGCGCTTATTTTTTTAAATACATACATACACAACATACATGCATACAATAAAAAAAGTACAGTCACCACAAAAACGAAAATTGAATGAATTGTTTACAAAACAAAAACAGAAACGATAAAATACAAACAAAATAAAACAACTGAAAAATAAAAATAAACACAAGAACGACAACAGCAACAAAAGCCGCTAAAAACATATGAGTGAAGAATTTGTTGTTGTAGTTGCTAGTATTTCATTTGCTTTTTTCTTTCTTTTCTTTTTAGTATTTGTTTACATTTTTTCATACTTGTACTTTTAAAGCTTTGAAGTTTTTCTTCTTATATTTTTTTTGTTTTGTTTACAGCGTATAGAGTAGTATGTGCAATCATTATCGCGCCCACCCCCTGTGTTGTTGAAGTGAACGTCTTTGCTTTGATTTTTTTTTTTTTGGATTTTGCGGTTTTATAGTTTGTCTGCTGATGGGGATTTTTTTTCATTTTGTTTTTGTTTTGTTTTTGTTTTGTTTTTGTTTTAATTTGTGCTTAATTTAAATTGCCGGCATTTAAGTTGTTGCTATTGTTATGTGAAAATATTTTTCATGTTTTTGCACAATTTTTGTTTTAATAATTTTGCATAAAAGTGTTTGATTGGCAAGAGCGGCATTTCTTCATTTATTTCTTAATTTATTTTCTTGTGTTATTTCTCTCGGCACAACCTTTATTAAGTGGACATCTCTAATGTACTGTAATAGTACGTGAGTTGCCTTTACGTACAATATAACAGAATTTTTAATATTTTGATGCCTTCCGCGGAAAACATAGGTACTTTCTTTTAAACGTTATACTTTCTTTTAAATAAGTGGTCTATAGACGTAGTTGCTTCATGATGCCGGGTATGTGGTGAGGCTGTTTGAATTTAGGCTGATGATATCTAATGTTCGTATAAATATTTTAAGATTGTCGCGAGGAAGTCGCCGGAACAAACATTTTTCTTATTTTATTTTGTTTGAAATGTCTGAGCTAAGGTCTGAATTACGGTCGGGGTCTCGTCTAATAAGCAAACACACGTAAATACTAGACTACATCATTTTTTTTTCTTATTGGATTTTTTGACGGTGTTACCCTTGAGGCTGTTTGAATTTAGGCTGATGATATCTAATGTTCGTATAAATATTTTAAGATTGTCGCGAGGAAGTCGCCGGAACAAACATTTTTCTTATTTTATTTTGTTTGAAATGTCTGAGCTAAGGTCTGAATTACGGTCGGGGTCTCGTCTAATAAGCAAACACACGTAAATACTAGACTACATCATTTTTTTTCTTATTGGATTTTTTGACGGTGTTACCCTTAGCTTTCCATTGTTGTTGTACATTTATTAAGTATGATCATTTGTAGGCATTGTGGTACTGATCTACCTTACATTGTATACATGTTCTAGAAAAAATTGAAGCCTCTGCCGAACTACGAGATATCTCATAGATTTTATGTCGTGGTAGCTAATGTATTAAAATAATAAAAAAATCATACAAAATTCAAAATCATAGTAAAATGTGTATACAACTTAAAATACCACCTGATATACATACATACATATGTACACTGTGTTTATGTGACTTGATAAATTTGTTGTTGATATTTCCAACAATGCCAAATGTCAGTGACCGTCATTGGAATGCAATTATGCATAGCTCCGCTCCATACAAACAATTTATATACATACACATACATGGTGTTGTACAGTGTACTACATACATAAGCAAATTGTTACTATTGCATAAACTCAACAGCAAAGATGATGCTATCAAACTTATTTCCCACCCAGAAATGGACAAACAAGACGAATAGATCTACAGACACTTCACAATCATCATATAAACATATGATGGTATGACATGGTAAATAGCACACAATTCTAAAAGAAGAGTAGTGTTGATAATAGGAACTATCTCGTCTGGGTTTTATTTTTCGAATGCAAATAACATTGTTGGAGTATAGTTTTGCGATTTATAGGCGATATCTGAGAAATGTTCCTCGCATTTGAGTATACATATGTACATACAAATCAATATCGATTCTTTCGATAAAGCTTTCGATTACATTTGATAAGGTTTAATGACATAACCTCCATAGTACTTCACCATCATTTTATAATATTTAATTATTGTTTTTATATCTTTATAGGCTGCCATCTTACAGCAAACGTCTCAGTATATTTGTGAATTGGAAAATCAAAAAACTCAATTATTGGCACAAAATAGTCAATTGAAACGACAATTGGGACAACATGAAGCAGGCAGTGGTAGTGGCGGTGGCGGAGGTGGTGGTGGTAGCAGTAGTAATAATGCTGACGGCAGTAACACGGAGAATATATCTGCTGTGGCCATCAAGAAACGTAAATTGACAGATAATGTGGCCAATGTACAGACCGTTAGCGATTCTTCTGACGAGGGTCTCGGCTCTATGTCACCGGAACCAATGACCCTATTGAATGCCGCCGGTGGTGGTGCGGCAACAGTTAATGCCAAGGCTCAATTACTCCTACAACAGAACACAAAAGAACTGGTCGAATTAAAAGAGCAACTTTACAAGGAGAGACGTTTACGTACCATGTTGGAAGAAGAATTACAAATGATTAAACGCCAATTGTATTCAGTAGCTACTGCACCGCAACCCTCTGCCGTTGAAGCCGATGAAACAGATGGTAGCGGCTCTACAACCACCACTTACATTCCCCGTGAAGTGATTGAACACACTGGCAATTTGCTGCGTGATGACTGCGAAGAGTTTTCCTATGTAGAGATCGATGAGATAACCGGCCAACAACAAGTCGTCGTCTGCTCTACCATTGAGGAATTGGATAGTGAAGCGGCCGCAGCAGCTGCCGAAATTATTACCGAAGATAATGTCCACGAAGAGGTCGTTTTGTCATCGTCTTCAACGGAATCTGAACAAGAAGTAGCTGTTAATGCTATAGCAAAAGCCTATGCCGAGGGCAATTCCCCCACACCCGCCATGTTACAGCCCATCTTGCAGGCAGCTATCAAAGCCACACCCAAAGTTGAGGTGGAACGTATAACCGATGCCACTTTGAAAAAAGTTAAAACCGAAAAAATTGAACAGACCAGTGGTTTGACACGTTCGAGACAAAATCTCGAAACGATAGTTGAGGCCATACGCCATCTAGAGGGTGATCATTTGTTTACTGACAGTAATGGCGAACAACACAAAGTTTTATCGGTAAGAGCTGGTCAAGAAGCCCCTCTTGCTTTAACAACCAAACATGTGGTGGCCCAACGTAAAACATTGGCAGAGTTAAGACCTTTTCTACAAATAAAGGGTGGCGGTAAACCGATTGCCATCGTAGGTGGCGGTAGCGGAGCTTTGACTTTAGCAAAAGCCAACCATGCGCACATACAAAAGGATAATACAAAGCTAACATCGGCGGCATCTGTAACGAATGGAGGAGTAACATGCTCCCAAAATATTACACCCACCGCCATTTATAAAGTTCAAACAAATGCCGCTGGCGGCAGTACAACAATAACACGAGCAACCAATTTAGGTAGTACAGTGGGTGTAAGTGTTGGTGCCACAGCAACTATTGGTGCGGCACAAGGTAACAGTGGTAATGTTACCATAACCAGCACTACGGTTAAACAATGTCGTCCGGGTGTTATTGTTGCCAAACAACTGTCTTGATTTCGCGGCCTCCAAATAAAACAACAGCAACAAAAACAAATTCAACAACAACACCAAACACAACAATTACATACAACCAAACAATTGCAAATTGACGCAAACGTAAACGTTGCTACAACCTTGAAATATCGCCACGATGATCATCAATACGACGACGAAAATGACCACGATGTTAGTGTTGACGAAGACGACGATATTGAAGAGGCAAACGCATTAAAGGAATTTGAAAAGAATTTACAGGAATTAGAAGAAAATGAACAAGAAAGTGAAGATGAGGTTGAAAATAAGGAGCAAGCAGTTATAAACGCCGATGATGATGAAGACACCGTAACCGAAGATGAAGCTGGTGATGAACTAAATGATATATTTGAAGAAATCATTACCAATACCAGCACAACTGATTTCAAACCACAGAACAACAGGCAGGTGGCGGCTTCATCGTTAAAATTTTCTTTTGCAAATTCTGAGAAAATTATTAAATCGAATGTTCAAATTAACAAAACCAATAATATTATAAATAGTAATTTAAAAAGTACTAATAATTCTAATTGTCTTAATATACCATTTAAAGAAAAACATCCGAATAAAAATGAAGAATATAAAGAGGAAGACGAATCTGAAGCAGAAACAGAAAAAATCCAAAATAATCATACTATTGCTATTGCGGCAAAAACAAAAAATAATTGTAATAATAATTTACAACAACTTATAAATATAAAACAAATTCAGAAAACAGAAAAACATAATAACAACAACTACATTGATAATGATAATGATGATGATGATGAAGAAGAAGAAACTACTATAATAAAACGTAATTTAAATTCAAATGAAACATTTTTAAAAAATAATTATAGTAACGGTAAAAATAATAATAACAAAAATCATATTAATTATATTATTAATAATAAGAAGTTGTTTAATTATAATTATTTAAATGATAGCTATAAGACTAGTATTAATACAAATGATGTACATTTTTTAAATATTACTACAAACAATAATAATAGTAAGATTACTTGTAGTAAAAAACAACAAGAACAGCAACAGAAAAAAGAAGAAAAGCAAACATTTATTTCAAATATTACTACAAAAATTAATAATAATAATAATAATTATAAAAATAAAAATACTATTGCTACTACTACAACAAATACAACAACTACTATTGCTAAAAATAATTTAACAAATATAATTATAACAAAAGCAACTACTACTCCTTTAATTAATCATAATCATAATTATATGCATAATAATAACAATAACAATAAAAATATTAAAAAATATACTACTAATAATAATATTAACAATTTCAATAATAACAATAATGTTAAAAAAGTTCATCATATTAAACAAAATCTTAAATTTATTCATAAAAACAATGTTAATAATACCAATACCAATATACAAAATACAAAAATGAAAAATTTAAATAATCATCTTGCTTCTCTTATTATTCCTAATATGAAAGAAACCACAACAACAAAAACAAAACAATTTACAAACAATACTTTATCATTGCACTCATCATCATCGCCATCAACATCAACACTAATATCACCGACGACAGCATTATCACCATCGTTGTCACTACAAATTAATAATCGACAAAAGGATCATTTGAGGTCAACAAAAAAGTTACGTAGGCAACGTTAAAACAAATAAAGTTCAAATACGCATTCATTTTGCATTCCGTATTGGATGAAATTATAAAATTAATTAGAGAAAATATAAAACAATTTGTCTGATAAAAAAATAAATAAACTAACAAATTATTTATTATTCTGTTCTATATAAATTGATACTGATTTTCACTTTCGGTTGAAATCGATTTCCTCTTTATTTGTCGTATTTAATAATGTTTAATTTATTGATGATGTATTTCAACCTGCTGTGTGCAGCAACCTTTATTAGTCCATTTTTTATATTTTTTCCATTTGGCAGGGGGATGCACATAATTATCATTTCAAAAGAAATATATTTTATAAACTTAAGCCTATTAAATATATTTTGCAACTTTTGTATAGTTGTTCGAACCAATAAATTTTTAAATTACTTTCTCCAGTGTAGAGCGTTTTAAAAGACCATGTATTCAATCCTATACACTCAGATAGGATTAAACAAACAATGATCAGATAAGATCAAATTGTGACAGCAACTTATAGCAGGATAACTTTGTGAAAAAATTGGATCTTAGTTTTATGATGGTTTTGCGCTGTGCACCGCACTATTTATACTATTCCAAATAACTGAACTCTTTTGAATTATATCTCAGGTAGGTAGCAAACAGAACGTCTTCTAGTTTCTTTTTAACATAAAAGCGACTTCACTCTTTAATGCGAACAATCGATGATGCCTTTAACACTACATAACTGCACAGTCCAATACAATGTTAAGTAACATTGATAAAAATTCTGTATTTCTATCAAATTCTTATTAGAAGACTTAAGTCAAATAGGATATTCAATCAGTGTTTGTAAGATGAAGAAATAAAAATCTTATAAAGCAATATGTTCAACAAGAAGAGCTGCGATAAAGTATTGCTGGCAATCTTAAATGATTTGGAAATACGTTTGTTGAACGGTCTTAATTAATATTTAATTACTTAATATTTATTTTTATTAGAACAGAACTTTGTTTCATTTCATATGACTTTAAAGTTAATTTTCAGGAAAGTTATGATAGTTTTTATTTTCTTATATAACTAAGATTGCTTCCAGAATTCAATTCAAATTCATATGCAATACATACGGCAATATATTTGAAGGAAATCGATTTCAAGTAAGAAATTTCTAAAAGCGGCTTTATTGATTGAGTACATTTGTATTATCGATTACATAAGCATTAGTTCTTTAATCTATTGCAAAATTATCGATACCTTGTCCTTAATAACACGGAACACAAATTTCTTCTTTATCTTATTAAATTTATTATTTTTTTTTTATCAATATTTGTTTCCATTTCTATAAGTATTACAAGAAAATTAAAAATTCCAATTGACTTTAAATATAAACTTGTGTTAATGGTGAATGTTTAAAAACTACTATTTGAACTTTATTTATTAAGCCAAATAACAAAAACCTTAAAAATTATCTTTGTCCTGAACGTTCTGACTTCAAATCCCACAAAAATTCCAATCACATACAGTTGACGATAAATGGTTCATGAAAAGTAATCATTATTATAAATTTTAAATGCCGAAAATATGGTTTTAGAATTTAGTAAATATTGTAGTTAATAAAATTGAAAACCAAAAGATTTAAAACGACTAAAATACACAATATGGCATATACCCCGTATTCATATCACCACTTTAGTATATGACTACGTTTTCAAAAAAAAATAGAAAAAATACATTTGTATGAACAATCGATTTTTTTTAAATGGTTTTAGCAAATGTTTGACAAAAATAAAAATGTAATTCCTATTATTTTTTTAACATTTGAAATTTTAATTTTTCCATATCAAATAATATTTGAAGCGGCTTACTCTTACAGCAGCTACTCTGTTTGTCCGCTTTTTGCCAAGTATTTGCTTTAAATAAGTTGAAATAAATTTATAAATTACTTTTTTTAATGCCTACAACATATTATAGAGTACGTATTATTGCTTAAAAATAAAAGCTCTTATTTATATATTTTTTTTTTTATATTTTTACAAAGAAAATAAATAAAACATCAATGAAAACTGTTAATCGGCACCTTTAACTTTCTAAAAATAAAATGGCGACTCTTAAAAAATTATCAAGCAATATGAAAACCTCTTAACTAAAACTAAATCTTCTAAAATAAAAAGAATAATTTTTTTATATATTGATTCATACTTATATATATAAAAAATAACCCATCTTTTTAGCAATATACCAACCAATAACAACAAAAAGTACAAACTCAAAGAAAATAGAAAAAATACATTTAAAACAATTAAAACAAAAAGTAATAAAGCAAACAAAAAAATATGTTTAAAAAAAATTAAATTGTTAATTTAAAAAAACTGAAAAAAGAAAACTTTATAAAAATTCATTTATATACATACATACATATTAAATACATATAATTTTTATTAAAAAAATATATAAAAAAAAAACATTTTTTTTTTAGTTTAAATAAATTATTATTGTTTAGTTGTTAAGCACTCAAAACCATCGCATTTTATTATTATGATTTTTTTTTTAATTTTTATTGTTTTAAAATAATATAAAATCTATTGATTGATTTGATTGATTTTCTTTTTATAAAATATTACAAAAAAAAGAAAAGAAATTGTTAAAAACTTGAATAATTTTTATACTTATATTTATAATTATTAAAATAATAACAAAATTGGGATTTGTTATAAAAATATTTAAAATACAATTTTTGAAATTCTTAAATACAACATTACAATTCAATTTTTAAAATAATTAAAAATTCTTTTCAAAGTGACATCAGTTTTATAGAGAGAAATACAGAGGTCGGCGTTCCTAAATATCGAAAATGTTTTTACTTTATTTAAAGAAATATTTATTATTATACGATGCATAGCATTGTTTCTCCCAAAAATGTACATACTTTGGAAATGTCTTTGAAAAAAGCAAACCTAAGAACTTTTTCTGAAAACAAAAGAAATAATACGTTTAATGAAGTGGTGACGAAGCCCAATGAAGTGTAGGGTGGTTATCTCTATTTCGTTAGGAACAACATAAAATTCAAATGAATTTTTTTTTTAGGAAACACTAAAATCTTTACTTTCGTTGGATTGCTGTATCCAAATCGTTTAGATAAGTTTTTTCAAGACATGTATATTCAAAGTTTTCGAACAAGAGAACAATTTTTTCACAATGTTACTGTTTTTGTAATTTATAGTATACCATTAGAATCACAGGTTTCAAAACTATAAAACTGTGGCATTTTGATAAGTGTTATGTCATGAACTTATAAGTAATATGACTGTCAGACATTTGTGCCAAAAACTATACTGTCATTAACTGTTTGGCAACCTTTTTGATCGTCGACCTCTGTCAACGTCGTGAAACACCGTTTAATAATTAATGTCTGATTAAAGCAGAAAATTAACCACCTTTTGGTGGTGTTTTTTAAATCGAGTTCTACGTATTTTACCAATTTTAAACAGTTGGAGACATATTCAGGTATGTGATGGATATCGATTCGTTTTTAAACCACTATTACTGACTAAACTATTCGGAATTTGTTTATATTTTATACAAAAATACAGTCTGATACGCTACTTACCATGAAAAATTTCTCGAATTTTATACTTTTTCAACCATCTTTTGTGCTTTTGTCGACCATTTCATTTTTCCCAGTGATAGACCCTATATAGACATATTAGCCTTGCTTTATGTTCAACTAGTCGTTCCAAATAAATGCTTTGCTTGAATGGTGGGAAAATAAATAATTCAAGTCCTATCAAATAAAATCATTTGCATTTTAATTATTCATGCAAATAAAAGAATTTTATTACGCTACCCGTAAGTCTGGTATAATATTGAGAAACAAAAAAATTTATTTTAAAACATTTGAAATGAATAATTTTCGTAAAGTGGGGAAAGTCAGATTTGTCTCCTGATTATCAAAATAGGTCTTAATGGAAGATTTTAGCCGTTAGTACTTTGTTTTTCTTTTAAGTTGAATATTCATATTGAGTTCGATTGAAATTAAGAAAAAATCCCATTATAACGTCAAATGTTCATTACTTCATCCTGTTGAAATTAAAATGTTAACTTTGAAAACTATTTTAATGTTTTATTTTGATAAATATTAAACAATTCGAAGATTCAGATTCTGTTTCTGCTTTCTAGTTCAAAAACTTGAACTTCTACAAATATTTTTTAATGCATGCACATCAAAATTTTTTCTTTCTTATTAGCCCTTAATGGGTTTTAAAAACGACTGCTAAACTCATCTAATATTTCCCTTAAAATATAAATAAAAAAAAATCATTCGAATTTTTACATCAAAAAAGTTTTTTTTTGGATCGCTTTAGTAACTATTTATGTTCTTGAAAAGGACTTTATGAATGTATAAATTTGTTTCATTAAATTTCATTTTTAGAAAAATTCTTTCATTAAAACATAAAAAAAAATTGTAAAAAAAATAATTTCTATGAAATTCATTTTCGTTTTTTTTTTCCTAAAAGAAAAACAATAATTTATTAAAAATATAAAATAAAAAAAAAATGTAAAAATATTAGCGAATTATTTCATTGTCAAGAAATTGATCTAGACCCTAAAATGCCGTTAAAATTTATTTATAAAAATATATTAAAAATAAAAACTACCAAAAAAAAACAAAAAAAAAGAAATTAAACTTTCATAATAAGCATTATTTAATAAATATATTTAACGCAAAACATAAAAGAAAATTGCATTTTTGCTATTAAATTTATATACATACATACCTATAAGCAACAACAACGTAAAATAATTAATTAAATATTAAAAAACAAAAACATTTAATGTCTTTAAATACATATACATAAATAAAATATATTATTAATTAAATAAACATAATAAATATAAAATTTAGCCTATTTATAATATAATTATTATAGTATACAAAAAAAAATAAAAAAAAAAAAACAAAAAGTAATCATACATACAAAACCAACAAAAATATTTATACAACAAAAAAGAAAAAATAATACATATAAATTATACATACACAATTTAAAATTAATTATTAATTAATATATTATCAATAAAACATAATTTTATGTTCTAAACCCTCTAACTGAAATGTTGTTTTTTTTTTATCAATTTTGTAAGTACTTTAGTGAATAATAGTGTGTTGGCTTACTAGACCAGGAATTCAAGAGTTCGAACTACAGCTGGGATATTTTGAAAACAGATTTATGGCATAATATTGTTATTAGTATAGCCACTTGCAAAAAATTCGAGATCCTAAATAAATGGCATTCCCAAAAATGATGTCTAGAGGTTATTTAGTTCTACAAGTTGGTTAAGGTTAACCACGTTTGCTTCTAATCTTTCTTTTAATTCAAAGGCGTTCGTAAGTTTTTTTTATCATGGAGACTGAACATATTTGCAACGGAAACGAAACTTTAGAGGCCTTCTATCTATGATGCTTCAAGGATATCCTCTATGGGGCTTCAGACCCTACTTTTCATTTGTTTAGGGTTCTTTGGCAATGTTGTTCACAGCAAAAAACTGTAGCTCTTTAAGCTACTCCTACTAAAGTAATTCAGTTAAAACTATTCATAGATTGTCTAACTTCTTAGTACACGTACACCTTGAAATAATATTGCTTTTAGGGTATTTATTGCATATCTTACGCTAACCATCACGAAATCTTTTTAGAAATATAAGCCCTTAAAATATTTTATATTTGTTTATTTAATATATTTATTTGTTTAGAAAATTAAAATTTATCTTTAAATATATTTAATTTTTAAATTTTTTGTTTAAATTACCCGCAAATCTAACGGAATGAGAAAACGCTGACTTGTTCATATTTAGCATATTAAGTTGGCTTTACTGTTTTACAATTGGCAGCCGAGTGCTATCATTTTTCTTTGAATGTTTTAGTTTGATAAGAAGCAGCACATATTTACGTCGGAGAAATTTTTTACTTGCATTTGTCATAGAAAGTAAATTGTGCACGAAATTTTGCAAAATAGTTATTGGTAAATTAGAATTATTTTTATTTAATAACAAAGTAAATGTAAATAAGTAAAGAATTTTATGCGACAATATAAAATAACGGATGTAAGCTGAAAATGTTAAAATACTTTAAAAGACAGAAAAGTAAGTTGACTTTTTTTATTATTGTCTCACAAAATCTTACAACAACAATGCGGTAATAATAACACTCTCAGCAGAGCAGCAATATTGCCGTCGGCAGAACAAATGTTAGTGGTCAGCATATTTGAAAATCCAAAAAAAGAAAATAAAACAAATTGGTGCCAATTTAACAAACAAGAATTGTTTGGAATTTTATAACTAGCACTGCTGTTGTTGTTGTTGTAATAGTTAATAGCTGGTGTAAAAACAAAGAAATGTTTAATTTGTTATTTTTAGGTCGCAGCGGCTCTTCAAATATTAATGAAAACGAACAACGCTATTGCAACACTATTAACGATGTGAATTCTATTGTTGTTGATGAAATTGATAGCGGTGCTACTGATGACGACAGGTCATCCTCAGTAGCTATCAAACGCCATTCATTGCGCTCAACATCCAGCTTTTGTGATGAAGTTTTTCTCGAAGAATTAGCCAATCTGGGCTTAACAACAATTGTTGGCGCGGGTGCCGAAGAAGATGCTGTTAGTTACGGAGCATTAAGTTTAGGTGCAGCCAGTAATAGTGGTAGCTGTAACAGTAATCATGTAGGTGCTAATGCAGCTGCCTCTGCCATGGCTGCAAATTTAATTATTGAATTTGATGAAGGTAAATTAAATTATAGTCACGTTCACTTTGTATATTGTGGGGGAACTTTAAATGTATTCAATTGTTATTATCATTTTTTCTCAGATTTATTATTATGTAGGTATTTATTATGCCAAGATTTACTTCATAAAAATAAGCTTAATTAGCAATTTGTTTTTTTACTTGAAATGAATACATTTTTCCTTTAATACTTCATATTTACTTTTAAAGGCTTATGAAATATGTAATGCAAAGGAAATTCAATTATTTTTCTTTAATGAATGCCTGTTTCTCGACGCAATTTTTAGTTTGCTGAATGATTTCTAAATTAAATATTTCATTGTGGCTATAAAATTTGTGGAACCGTATTCATAGAGCTATACGCATTCTAAAATATTTTTCAGGAACATTTACTTAGTAATGTTCTTATTATTAAATGGTTATTAAGGCCATATCGCTAAAAATAATTTTTTGTTTTGCAGTCTTGATATAATAGACCGGAAGCTTCAATAGCTTTGTAATACATGTTGTATAAGTGCGATTGGTTGGCATTTCTTATTTATTATCAATATTCTTATTTATTGTTTGAAAGTTAAAACCAGCCACTAGTAGAAGAGATTTACGAAACAATATAGCTAAAACACGCCAAAACAGCTACAAATATGAAAAACATTTGTGATTTTGAGAGCATTATTGTTTTTATACATGTTGAAAACGAAAACCTGCAAATTGTTAACAAATGTATTTCTAATTCAATTTTATCTCGTCTTTTTAGGTCTTTTCCAATACCATTCCCGACTGTCCATGTCCGTGGCATCCATAGTTCATGAACCAAATTGCCTCAGTTATTTTGTTCAATATTTAGAAAAGCGTAACGCTTTATCTTTAATTAAATTCTATTTGGATACTGAAAATTTCAAAAATGCTGCTTTGGCACAATTGCGAAAGGAACAAAAACGCAAATTAATTGCACAACAAATACCCGAAGAGCATGATAGCGCACAAGAAATACCATCGTTAAGCTCCACAAACAACGATACTGATGATATTATAATACATCAGCAGCAACATCAACTAATGCAAAACGAATGCAACGAATCGAATGGCGACAATACAAGTCACATTAATGGTAGTGTTTGCGATAGCGTCGACGATAATTCTGATGTTGATAGTAGTTATGTACCTGAATTAAAAACTTTATGCGATTTAACTATGCGCAAACCACTTACTGACGACGAAAAATCTCAAATCTATGCAGAAACAAATAAACAATTAACAAAATGTAATGACAAGAATAATTTTAAAGCGTCTTCAGAACTATCATTATGCAGTTTAACCAGTAGTTACACTGAAATTTCTGATAGTATTCCAATCTCGATGGCCAGTGTTCAGGATGCCTTAACAATTTATCAGAAATATTTAAGTGGCAATTCAAAACAACATATTGAATTACCCGTAGATATACTCTCGAAGATTTCATTGATATTGTGCAAAAAAGAACATACTGAAAATAACTGTTCCATAACATCGGATTGTTTTACAGAGGCTCAGCAATATATCCTAAACAAATTGGAAAAAGATTATCTAAACGATTTCTTACAAAGTACCTATTACGCTAAATATTGTGTAGAACTAATACAAGGCCATAATTTAAATATCAATGATATTTTACACAGTGAAGTGACAATATTTTATTTAATGGAGTATTTGGAACAACATCAAGAACGTGATTGTCTAGATTTTTGGTCATCAGCCATCAATTATCGCAAAAGTTATCTGTCGCAAGAGCCACAAATTCGCAACGAAAAAGAGGCTCAATCCGATGCAATGATTATTTATGAAAAATTCTTCTCTCTACAGAACGAAGTAAAACTCTGGTCTTCAAATAAATTACGATCTCACGTTGAATCTTTTATTTGTACCGAAGGTTTGGTTTTCTACTGCTTCGATTTACCACTGAAAGTAGCGGCCAAATATTTAGAGTGTAAATATTTGAAATTGTTTTTGAAATCATCATTATTTGCCAATTATGTAAATGAGCTTAAATCTCGTATACAAGATGATAGCGAACACAAAGAAAGCCTTAACAAATCACAACCATTTCACAAACCATTACGCAGATGTGTTAGCGCTAAAGCAGCGAACAGACATCGTAAAACTTTATCAGATTGCACGTTGGACAAAAAATTACCGATATCACAGCAGAATACACTATTAGCCTCAATGGATAATCATTCAACGCATTTGAAACAATTTCAACTAAACATTGACTCTTCACAGCTAACGAATCCCGATTTGCTGTGGCATCGTTCGAATAGTAATAATTTGAAATTTGGTCGTGTCAACTCGCTAGGTCGTTACGAGCGAGATTTTATACCGCCCTCAGATGCTTTGCATCATAGTTCATCAAAATCCCAACACAATTGGTCTTTATCACTGAATGGTAATAAAATAAAAAATGCAATGCGTAAACTGGTCCACCTGCCAGACGATAATGTTCAAGAAGAAATTGCCTGGCAGGTTGCTGAAATGATTGTTAAGGATGTTACTAGTGTTACGATGCGTGGTGGAGTTAAAGAAGAATCTAAGTATAAAGGAGTACATGGACAAAAATCTTAGTAAGTTTTTTTTTTTTGTTTTATTTTACTTCTAATTATTATTGGTTGTATGAATTTTTATAATTGTATAGGAAAGTACACGTAATTAGTATACATGGAAAGCAATAATTGATATACATATATACTAAATTAAACTAAGCTACAGTGATAAGATAACGATAAAACAAAAAGGTCATAGTCTTGTTTTAGTTTAAAACTAAAATACAAATCCTAGATTTATTCTCCAAATTAAAAAGTATATATTTTTCTAAGAATCTCATTTTTTCTCTTGATTTATAACAATTTTGATAAATTCAATATATCTCTCTATTTTAAACCCAATATCTATATACTATATTATATATAAATATATACATACATACATATATTCTTGAAATCTTATACTCGCTTTATGAACAATATTCTTATTTACGAAATATTCATAAACTAGCTATTAACACTATTACACAAGATTTTAGTATTTGTTGTGAATTTATTTTGGGCTTTAACATTTTGCAGATGTACTATAGCAACAATGTAAAAGTTTAAATTCTTTAAAACCAAAGAAAATTATTCGTATTCTAGTTGTTTATTTCATTTTCTAAGGAATCAATAACATTAAAATGCAGCATTTTAGTCAGCTATTTAAGCATAAAGCTTTTTTCTGTTACAAGTTTATAAGGGCTAAAGCAAAACTAAAATACTTCAGAGAACAACCAGATTGATTTGTAAAAAACATAAGTTAGGTTAGCTTAGGTTAGAGATCGAGTACTTGTCGTTGAAACAAGTACAACACGCAGAGGTCAAAATGAGCCGTTGTAATTTCGTCCTTCAAGAGAGAGAGAGAGAGAGAAAGATAGCGAGGATAGTGAGGGAAAAATTGGAAAAGCGAGGAAAACAGGAAACATAACGCGACTACAACCTTCAATATCTTAGCACTTCTCAACCAGTTCAACCTATTTTGTAAAAAACATAAATAAAAAAGAATTTAATAGTTTGCAATATGTGTATACATAAGTCACCACCACTAAATGTTAGCGATTCAAAGAAGAACAACCATTCAGGGCCTTCATTTAGAACATCTGCACTAAATTTTTTTTTTCTAAAATTCATAAATTCCATTTTATAACGAATTTATTTATAATTTTACTATACTTATACACAATTTACTCCTATAAAATATATTTTATTATTTAATTTAATTATTAAATATACATTCGTATGTATTATCCCAATAAAATATGCATATAACTGTCCAATGTGGAAAAAAGAAACATGTTAGCAGTAAAAATGAAAAGGAAAACTTTGCTTTTCCCTACATTGCTGCAGTGAAACTGAGTATTTAGACCGTTTGCATATTATTTTTGTCTCTCTAAGAATGTATTCTGTGTTTTTATTATTTATCTATGAATATTCCTTTTATACACTACTGAGCCAGTCATTTAAAATCACCCTTTTCATCTCATATAATCCATACATACATACATATTTTTTACTATATGGCATATAATATATTCAATACTTTTTCAAGCTCTCTTATAGCGTTTAAACTTCTTTATATTTTTACTTGTACCTTTTATAATTTATTAAAAATAAATTTAATTTAAGAAATACAAACATACAATGAATTTATGCACAATTTATGTTTTTTTTTAATGATATAAACAAAATGTTTACGTTTATATTTTATATAATTTACATTCCATACATATTTTAAATATTGTATGTTACACATTTACGTTTATTATAAAATTAAAAAACTTTATTTTTGTTATAACTATAATTGTTATTTGCTTAAAATATGTATTTTCTAACTATTAACGTAAAGAAAGATGAAATAAAACAATATGATAATAATTATAAAATATAATTTTCGATTTCAAATATTTCTCTCAAAGGCATCAACAACAAGGCGGTCTTTTTAGAAGACAGCCCGTGGAAACATGCAATCAATTTATGTTCTCAATAAAACTTTAAAACAATATGCATCAACGATAATATCAATCTCAGAAATCCTTTTAATTTGCTTCCAATTCAAGCTTTATAACTTCTTAACCGTAGATCGAGCTTTGTGTCAAAAATGATACATTTCATTTTTTGAGACAATATAACTTTAATTTAGAAAAAGTTGATGCCTGATATTTTTTGAATTCGTTGGTATTGTTATCGCCGCAGCTGTTTCTTGAAATGTTGTAGAGTCTTTCTTACTGCTCTTCTCATATTTATCTCCCGTGACAAATAAACATTAAAAAAAGTGTTTCGTCCCATGTTTTATTTCATAGATATTACAGATGATAATATTTCGGTCAAATATATATATACGTATGAGATAACAGAATTATTCGCTTTGATAACGCGCTACTCGAAAGTGATCATAAATTTACACCTATTACGCCTTTTCGAAAACTGAGCTGAAAGTCTTTCAGCTTTTAATATTCCCAATAATTTTGTCGCTGGAGATTGGTAACTAATTGAATTTTATGATCGTTATAAATTTCGCGGTCCACCGAAACAGAGTTGGAAGTTTTAGATTTGAGTACATGCTATGTGCGTAGGAACTATTTATAGCTGTATTTGGGGAAACCTGTATACGGGACACCAGAGAGAAAAAGAGAGAACATTGTTATTGACATAATCGATGTTCTATTGCAACGGGAAACTTTTTTATCTCACCTGACGTTGACAACAATGCTGGCCCATCTAAACAATTGGAAACTTATAAATCGCCACAAAGTAAGGGTGCTAGATGTCAAATTGTTACCATTTAGAAAAAAATAAAACCAAGCTGACATGGTGTGTTTATTTGAGACCGGAGATATAGGCGACGAAGTTAATTGATGTCCCTAAAAAAGCAACAAAGGCAAAATTTAATAAGAAATGAGCCTAGTGTGAGAATTGGATCAAGTGAGCTGGATAGGCATAGTCTCAATGATTACAAAACAGGTTACTTTATGGTCGTGTGTTATTTGGGACTGGAGATATAGGCGTCGAATCTAATTAATGCCTTCAAAAGAGCAATAAAGGAAAAATCGGATAAAAATGGACCTAGTGGGGCAAATGGACTTAGTGGGCTGGATAGCCATAGTCTTAAGACTTCCAAAACAGGTTTCCTTACGAATGAGCTTTACTTGGGACCTGAGATATAGCCGTCGAAGCTAATTAATGTCTTCAAATAAACAACAAAGGCAAAATCGGATAAAAAATGGACCTGGTGGTGAAACGGACCCAGTAGGCTGGATAGCCATAGTCTCCAGGATTCCAAAACAGGTTTCTTTATGGTCGTGCGTTACTTAGAACCGGATATATGATAAAGTGCTCCATGTAAATACGGATAAAAATGACATTTTAGTTAAATGGACTTAAAAATTTTAATAATTCTCATTAAGTTCATATGCATTTATATGTATATATACAACAAAATGTCGTATTTTTCGCAAGTTGTATTTTTCTTTGTCGATGACTTGCATTTTTCTTGGACGATGACTTGCATTTCTTGGTCGATGACTTGCATTTTTTTTTGGTCGATGACTTGCACTTTTTGGACAATCACTTGCATTTTTCTTGGTCTATAATTTGCAATTCTTGGTCAATGACTTGCATTTCTTGGTCGATGACTTGCATTTTTTTGGTCGATGATATGCATTTTTCTTGGTCGATGACTTGCATTTTTCTTGGACGATGACTTGCATTTCTTGGTCAATGACTTGCATTTCTTGGTCGATTGCATAATCTAGAACTGAATAATTACTAGTTTTTGGGTAGGAGATATGTGAGGATCTTGAAATGAATGGGTACTGAATCTGGAGGGAATCTGTGAGAAGCTTGGTAGACTTTTAATGAGGCATTATGCCTTGGTGTAAAGGATCAGTTGGATGTATTCTGATGCTGAGTAGAAAATATGCGAGGATTTTGAAATGAAGGAATCTGGGTGGAGAAACTGATAATCTTAATAGATTTTTTAACGGGGCTTTATGTTTGATATAAAGATCAGCTTGTGAGGCAAGGCACCACTTCTTTCGGCAGGCTTTGGTATAATATGGCAGAGTTCTTGGTAATATGAAGGAGGCCCGAAATTATCGATCACGATTTGCGTTTCTGGCTTACAAAACTGAAGACCCAATGTTTTCACGTTTCTTCAGCGTCCTTGGGGAGTTAACCTCTGTTAGAATTTCTAATGTTGAGAGTTTCAACTCTGGCATTTGTTGACTGGTAAGATGACTCTCTGTCTCACTGTTCTATTTCTTTGATGGTGGACTTTTGACACCTGCCTTCTCAACTTCATTTAACCTGACACGCAATATTGTAAACGTATTTTCTGTAGCCGTAGCTACATTTCTGTGCTTTCCATTAATTGTCTGAAGTTGTTCGTCTTGTACGCGCACATACTTACAATTTGAACAATAAAATCGAATCTAGTAGTACAACTGATTGTTTGTAAATTACGTATGTTTGTATTTTATTGCTATTGTTTTGAATAAATACTATGTATAATACAATATATATAAAAAAGTTTAACAATTTTAATAATAATAATCTCCTTAAAGTTTTGTCAGTTAACTTTTGTGATCCACATTTACTTATAATTTTTCTGTTGTTGTTGGAAGACATTCTTCCTGACTAATTTTGCACAGTATCCGCAAACCATTTTAACATTTTAAGCATAGTTTTCGCTGAATACCAACAAAATGGATACTCATCGTAACAACGTTCAGTTCGACCGCGATAACTTAAACCACGACTAAATGCGCGACCTATTTTGGCAGGTGCAACGTTAATATTTTCTTCAAGAAAATCACACAATAATAAAGCTTCATGGGAATTATGTTCTGCCCCTGAAAACAATTGACAAACTAACGATTGCAGACACTCAAAAGGATCTCGTGATAGTATTCGTTTCCAATCGATAGTTGCTGTTGTGCTATTTGATCTTCGCACCTCATGGCCGCCATTAAGTCTTTTACGTCTTGGAGCTGGACGGTTGTTGCTGATATCACGTTTACCTCTTGTTATAAAACTATCCAGACTGGAACTGGCACCGGTTAAAAATCTGGTAACAGCTTGTGGTACAGGTCGTCTAATTTTATTCCAATCTTGCGCCAACAAATGCAACATATACATGGCTCCTAGGCCCATTGCCATTAGAATCATCAGTCTAATAAAATGTGCACCCATTTTTTAATTGTTGGTTGTAATAAAAACGAAATGCAAAGTACTTTTAAAAATTATTTTCGCATATTGCGCAGGGTATGTTGTCTTTTTAAAATAACATTTGAAACTTACCTAAAAGCCATTGATTTGAAATTTATATTCAAAAACTTTGTGAAGTGTTAAGTAATCCGTATAACTGAACTGGATCTTTAAGCGTTAGAAACACAAATGATGCTTAGCTTTTCACTAAACACAACATCAACATCTTTAAAATTGTGGCAAGTTTAAAGAAATCCTCATATTTATGGTGTATAAACAGAGTCTTGAAAGAATTATTTATCTTGCGACTGGTTTTTAAAGATTACAAATTGAAATAAGAGTTTTTCTTCAAGAGCTTTCGTCGACACAATATTTTTTCCTCGCTGAAAGGCTTATCAATTGGATGAGATTAGTTTCGGTAAACATTCTCCCTAAGTGAATATAATCTCTCGCTTGTACACAATAAGTGTGAAATGGCTCTGTACTGGGTTCAGAGACTAGTCCCTAGTCGAAAGCTAACTTCGATCCCGCCGGTTTATCGTTATTGGGGCTACTAGCGCCAGGTGCACAATTTTCTGCTGACACTGTAAGTTGCTCTGTAGCGAGTAGTAAAGAGTCAGGAAAACACTGACGGGCCCGTAAATTCTTTCGTGTATAGCTACGCTTTTCCCATGTTTCCTACTAAGATATTTTACCGTTCCAAATATGACTGAGGATCGTTTTTAGCTATCTTGTGCAAGAATACCAAGGATGTCGTCGCGCCATGCTATACCTTTTTTTCAGCTGACACCTTACAGACCTGTGGCGGGGCATTGTGACTTATCAATGTAAACCGGCGTACAATTCAAAGCCAAATTAAAATGCAGCAATACCTCGACCAAAGAGATGTTCGGTATTGATCTGATTGAATTGGATGGCGTATAGCTATTCGGCGAAGGCCTAATTACACCATAGGGTAGCATAAAATTTATTTATAAAACCACTAAAATTGAATTTCTTTTGGTATCGCCGCCATTTAAAGTTTAGGCTAAAAAATATTTTAACTCTAATAACGTCATCATCTTTTCATCATGACTTAAATCTGCTAATTATAGGCAATATTTTATCATAAGCAGGAATAATAGGAGATTCAGACGGTTATTAGTTGTGTGCTTAATGGAAGAAATTTCATTCTAGCGAAGACTAAATAGGCTGACTATGATGTTTCCTGAGTGTAATTATCATTTTGTGGTATAAATAACTTGTTAAATGATTAAAACCAATAAAATATATTAAACAATTTAAGAGCAATAAAAAACTGTATGTTTTAATTTACCAGCAACAATGATATCATTTATCGTGACTACATTCCTTTAAGACTCTGCCTCAAGCATAAGAGTCCTCCAACACTAATGCGTAATATTTTCAATTTAATTTTTTAAGTCATTTTGTCTTTTTATTTTTTCGTATGTGAAGAAAACCGGAACCGTTACGTTTACACTCGTAGATTCGTGACTGAAAATGTACCACAGTTTTCATCGTAACCACATTACAACTCACTTGCACTTTTCCGGTATTTTGACCAACAAATTTCAGGAATAGTTTTGTATTTCTATTTCTGTTTTACGTTTTTGGCAAAACAAGTATATGTTCGCTTTAATAGGTGACATAATCGTTTGGGAGATTTTCACAAAACTGGTCGGTGCAGTTTATAATGGTATTTCTTTTTATTATTTTTTTTATTAATTTTTGTAATTTTGTTTTTCCATTTTTCAATGTTGAGGTCTTACAAATTATATTTGATTAGACGATATTGTTATTTATCTCTTCTCTCTCTCTTAATCAGAAATTGTGATGGCATTTTACTTTCTGCTTTATAACACACTTCTCCACTTGTTACTTTGTTAGATATGTAATCGGTTATATTGGTTTGGTTTTTCCAATCATTTGACACACTCCATAATGGATAGGTGCATGGACACTATGATTTTAAACAAAATGAAAAAAAAAATGCATTAAAAGTTAACCTTGTTGTTTTCTTTAATAATACAATTGAACTTCAATTATTCGGAACTCATGAGAGCGTCAATAAAAAAATATACATATAAGTTTTCGTTGTGTTATGTAACACAAGTATTATATACATACATACATAATTGGCCATTACAACTCTTCAGTCAGGATTGCGGCCTAGCTTCTCACACCACTCATGTTGTGTGGCTTAATTTTATACTTGAGTGGCGGGACCTACAGTTTAACGTCGATTCCGAACGACAGATTTTGAGAAACCTTTTCATGGCAGATTTATTTACTCTCAGAGTTATTCCCAGAAATCTGCTGAGAGGAAGTCGCCGAATACATATTTTTTTTATTTTTCATATTTCGTTTTGATGTCTGGCCTGGGGCTCGAACCCGGGCTTTACGTCTAATATGCGAACACACTACCTAATAGACTATGTTGACTACAATTTTAAGGAGGCAATTTTTTATTTACTCTCAGAATTTTTGTTGGAAATCTGCTGAGAGGTAGTCGCCGAAGAAATGTTTACTCATATGAACCATGGCTATGAACCGTCGTGGCCTCACGTCTAATAAGCAACAGTTTTATTTACATGATTTTAAACAATTATTATACAATATTTAGTTTCGTGGCAATCGAAAAAGTGCAACACGGCAGTGGATCTCAACTATTTACTTTAATCGACTTAATCGACAATTTCAATAATTGACCTTTCAGAGAGTAATGCACATTCTGCTCAATGTTTCAAACAGTACTACGTTCACTCCAATTTCATATACAGAAAGCAACTGGAAGTATGTACATTAGAGCGACTCAAGTTGTATGGAAGCGAAATTCGTGCAAGATGTACCCCCCTCAAAATGAACATTGGTATATTTTATGATGACATTTAAAATATTTCGACTCCAGCTTTGACCTCTCGTGAGCTGGACCATTTTCAAAAAGGGTCTATTTTTCCATGTAATATCAATTTGAGAATTTGTTTCCTAACCAACATATACAGTATGGGTGTCATAAGAAAGGTTTTTTCAAGGCGCGTCCAACTGTATATACAATTTGTCCAAGGACAATCATCCATGTCCTTTTTTAAGGATATTCTGTAAAAAAGAACGGTTTTTGAATTTTTTCTTCGGGGTTGTTTGTAATAAAATAACCAAATTAACTCTAATATGATGGCGGGTTTAGTTTCTATAAGATGTATGGATTAAAATAGGACTAAAGAAAGAAAAA
Organism: Sarcophaga rosellei; assembly: GCA_930367235.1. Classification (NCBI taxonomy): domain Eukaryota; kingdom Metazoa; phylum Arthropoda; class Insecta; order Diptera; family Sarcophagidae; genus Sarcophaga; species Sarcophaga rosellei. The sequence goes on from OV884019.1 coordinate 37,211,503, forward strand.
AAGAAATGATCCACGGCGTTTTTCAGCATATTTTTTTCCCAAATTAAAAAAAGTTATAAAATTTTTTGTTTATATTTACAAAACTATACTCAAAAAACGCAAACTAGGGCGAATTTCCAAAAAAGCTGAGACCCGTATTTAATTAAATCGACTAAAGATTAAAATATGTTAATTTGGTTATTTTATTACAAACAACCCCGAAGAAAAAATTCACAAACCGGTCTTTTTAACAGAATATCCTTAAAAAAGGACATAGATGATCGTCCTCGGACAAACTATACACACACACATTGAAAAACCTTTCTTATGACAACCATATTGTATATGTTGGTAAAGAAACAGATTCTCAAATTGACAAAACATGGAAAAATATACCCTTTTTCAAAATGGTCCAGCTCACGAGAGGTCAAAGCTGGAGCCGAAATATTTTAAATGTCATCTTAAAAAAGTCCAATGTTCATTTTTAGAAGGGTACATCGAGCACTTTTTTTGGTGAGTCGCTCTAATGTACATATATTTGTTTTAAAATCATAAATTTTGTTATGATTATGACAGAAATGAGGATTATTAAGTAAATAATAATTTTTAAAATTTATAATTGAAATTTTAACGGGTATAATCGATTGCAGTAGTTAATTTTAATATGCATTACATAATATAAACAATAATAAACTTTTGTTTTTATCAATATGTTTGTGATAACAAGGTATAACTGCTTAAGTACACTTAAGTGGAAATGATAATAAGAAAACTGAGGTGCTAGCAGTCCAGTTTATTATTATTTCCTTTATATAATATAAAGATAGTGTTTATTTTTTTTTCAAGCAAAATGTGATTAGCTAGGTCATCATTTGCATATCAGCGAAAAAGTCGTAAGCGATGAAATAGAAACTACTCATTTTTCTGGTTTATTTTCGCATCTGTATAAAAAATTCATTTTATTTTTTGTAGCTTACGTCTTACGTAATTTCGTATATATATATAAGTATATATACATAAATAATATTTTCTTCTCATAGAAAGAGCCATGCTTTGCAAGAGTTTTTCCCGTAAAAATCAGACTTATACAGTATTACTGTGTTGTCACAGATCTAAATAAGAGCAGTGTTTCCCAAATCATATAGCTCATATAGGATAATTAAGGTATACCGAAAAGACGTATTTCTGTTTCTTCCTACAGATGATATACATACATAATTGTTGTCAGTATAAATTATAATTACTAGTGTGTCTGTAGGTAAGCAGCTCATAAAAAAACTTGCTACAAATTCTGAAAGCACATCAAATTCCTTTCTGGCTGTCACTTCCTTTTGCTTACAGATTTCATTAGTGCATCACTAGCCTCTCTAAAAGTAGCTTAATTTTAAGCAGCGGTTACATACATCAAATTTTTTGACCTCTAACCTTATATACTTGTTGCTTTAAAGAATTTTTTCTGCAATTTTTATCTTGTGGCAATGGAAGCCGTGCTCAAATGTCAGTCAAATACTGCGATATTTATAATTCAATCGATTTTTTTTAATAATACGTCTTCTAGAGCACGGTATATAATTGAATCTGAATTATAGTACAGTAATCCCTCGATTTACGTCGCAGTTGGTTCCAAAAAAGGCGACGTAAATCGGAACGACGTAAATCGAATTTCATATTGCTCATACTACAAAGTAGTATGTTTTTTAACAAGGAACTTAAAAAAGTTGCAGTAATTCCTCGATTTACGTCGTAGTTGGTTCCAAAAAAGGCGACGTAAATCGTGAAGTTAGAGGGAACAAAAAATTTTACGACGAAAATCGAAACAACGCTAAACGAGGCGACGTAAATCGAAGGATTACTGTATCTTAATGTTCAGATTCCACATTAAATTCAAAAATTATTTAAATGCTTGAATTTCTAATGCATAAGAACATATTACGTCTTTAATAAGTTCCAACAATTTGGAGTTTGTGGAATTAATTCAATTGGGGCCTTTGTTGTGTTGTCAGATAACATTTTGTTGTTAGCTTTCCACTTCCTATTCTTCAGATTTTTATTGAGCTTTTTGTGTCTTTCAATCTGGTGGAGCTCTGGACAATTTAAAGCACAAAACAATTTCTACAGCAGTATACCATCAAAGGCTTAAATTATGATGAGTTTTCCTTTTCAGTTCGATAGCTATTGCTTCTCTTAGATTCCGTGCAGATAATATCCTGATAGGTTTTAAAGATTTCCTCTTATCTAAGTGATTAGACAATCAAAAAATTCCAAATATTATCAAATTTTAAAGTCATTTGAGAATTTCTGGATTAAAAAAAAAAAGATAAATTCAATAAAAAAAAATTGTTGACATCGAAAGTGAAACATAAGCTGCACTATAGCAGCATTTAAGCATCACATAAAATATTGGCAAACTTACTGGTTTACTTGATCAAGTATAAATTGTGATGCAACCAAAGAAAACTCTTCAGTCGATTGATAAACCTAACAGCAGATCTAATATTGTGCGGAGAAAATATTTTTAAACAAACAAAATAAGAAAAAAGAAAAGAAATCAAAAGTGGCAGCAAAACAAAAAACAAAAGACTGTTTAACCGACAAGCACCAGTATGGTCAATTAAGGAAAAAGCCAGTGGTTTTTCAAAAGTGGTGCAACACGAGTGGAAAAGTAATCAAAAATATATAAACACAAAAACCGTTATGTAATAATGTTATGTATTATGAAATCAACACTATCACATGCCGGAAGTTATTACTACTGAAGCCATATTACCTATCGCCTATGTGTATCATCGTATTCAATTCGAAATAGAGATTTGAAATTGCATCAACGAAATGTTTTATAGTGTAATATTTTTTACCGTCTTAATACTAATATTCCTGTTGTGGGATATACGTAAACCAAATAAATTTCCACCGGGACCAAAATGGTATCCCATTGTGGGCTGTGCCCTACAAATTTCCCAGCTGCGAGCGAAATGTGGTATGTTTTGCAAGGTAATCGATGAACTGGCCCGTCACTATGTTAATCCTTATGGACTGTATGGTCTTAAAATAGGCAAGGATAAATTGGTTATTGCCTACTACTCGGATACCATACAGGAGATGATGACCAATGAAGATTTGGACGGCAAGCCGGATGGCATATTTTATCGTATGCGCACTTTCAACTCTAAAAAGGGCATACTTGTGACAGATGAGGAGCTGTGGATAGAGCAGCGTCGATTTATTTTAAGACATTTAAAAGATTTTGGCTTTGCACGCAGCGGCATGGTAAATGGCATACAGCAAGAAGCCGCACATCTTTTGGAGGATTTAAACGATTTGATACGTGAGGAGGGTGGCAAAAAGGCAAAAGTATCGATGGTGAATCTATTTACGGTGTATGTCCTGAATACCTTGTGGTCTATGATGTCTAGCAAGCGTTATGATCGTAAAAGTAAGGAAATCAATGATTTGCTGCAAATGTTTTTCGAACTATTTCAACATGTCGATATGGTGGGAGCCATGTTTAGCCATTTTCCTTTTATGCGTTATGTGGCTCCAAACTATTCGGGTTACAATGCCTTTGTCGAAACTCATGAGCGTATTTATGCATTTCTACGCAAAGAGGTGAATAATCATAGAGAAACTTTTAAAAGCTATGATATACCGCGAGATCTAATGGATAGCTATTTAAGGGAATTGGAAAATCCTGAACGTAGACCCTCGTTTACTGAAGAACAATTGTTGGCTGTGTGTTTAGATATGTTTCTAGCTGGTTCGGAAACAACTAACAAAAGTTTGGGATTTGCTTTTCTGCATATGGTACGCAATCCGGATATACAAAAGCGCGCCTATGAAGAAATCAAAGAGGTTGTAGGTTTAGAACGTTTACCAGAATGGAAAGATCGCATAAAATTACCATATTGTGAAGCTATAGTTCTGGAAGCAGTGCGCATGTTTATGGGTAACACTTTTGGCATACCACATCGCGCCTTACGCAATACACGTTTAAGTGGCTATGAAATACCCAAGGACACCATGGTTATAGCATGTTTTCGTGGTATGCTTATGAATCCAGTGGACTTTCCAAAACCTCATGAATTCAATCCGGATCGTTATCTAATTAATGGTTGCCTTAAGGTTCCTGAAGGCTATAATCCTTTTGGTTTTGGTCGACACCGTTGCATGGGCGATATATTGGGACGCCAAAACTTGTTTATGTTCATTACAACTGTTTTGCAGAATTTCCGTGTAGAAGCATTACCTGGTCCCCTGCCTGATGAGGAGCCGTTAGATGGTGCCACCGCTTCCGTAAAACCATACGAGGCATTTTTAGTACCCAGATGTGGCTTTATTGATTAAATGCGTACTTTTAAAGAAATATATTTTAAAATAAAATAAAAATAACACAACAGTGATTGGAAGAAATATTTTTAAATTGTGGCCTTTTTAAATTGTTAATTAAAGAAGGTATTCATGAGTTTGAAGCTTGGATTCTTCTGAATTCAAAACTATTAACATAGAACCGCAAGGATTGTGTGTTTGTGGTCTAAAATTTGAATTTCTTGAAATTATTCGTCTTGGGAAGTCTCAGACGTTCTTAGTTTGTAGTCTGTAGTTCTAGTTTCTACTTACTGCAGCGGTTATATCCTGTTGTCTATCGAGTCATAGTCAGTTATCTAGAGAATGTGGCACAGTTTTACAGTTTCTCTCATTAGTCTTGCCCATGAACGGCAAGGTCTGCAATTTACCATCGACTTTTAATAATAGATTTGGGAAGGTTTTTTATGCGAAAGAATTATGTTAGATTGTGTTAGGAAGAATAACGCTTCATTGAACAATATAAGGAAGAATTGTCGCAAAACCGATTTTTATTCATTCATCAGTTAGAGTTGGGAAAGGGTCTCTAATTTTGCTTCTGTGCATAGCACTCATTTCTGGCACACCCATACTTTAATATACTGCGAGCAAAGGAATACAGACAAATTGTACTAATTACAACGTTGTCTAGTGTGTTCAGTCTGTAGCCGCAGTCAGGCCGTAGTCGAAGTCAGGCCGTTCTTTGTCATCATTTGAGAGAATCCTATTAAACATCTTGCTGGCTGCAGGTATAAGCGTATCGAACCGTCAGCTGTTGGAATCTTTATTGTTATCCTTATTTAGATTTTTTATTAAGAAATTTTGATTCAAGACTTGGAGGACGACATCTCAGTTTCATAGCTCTATAAATAGTGGCATTAGAATGCCTTAGAATGTGTTAGACTGTCTAGTTAGGGTGAGACAAATGAGAGAAGTCTGTGTCGAGCCAGAGACACACATTAGCGAATAAAATAGACAATACTTTCTACCTCTTCAACTGATCTACAACCTCTACAGAAATCATTTAAAGTCTCTTTGCTATCCTACCAGAGATCAGCAATGAATATTCAAAAATATTTGTAGATTCGAATCATACTCATAATTTTTGATACTCATACTACTCATATTCATAGTTTGAAGTACTCATCGTACTCATACTTAACAATACGCGTGATGTTGATTTCGACTCTCCTTTACTCAACATTTACAAGAATCACAAAATAAGTATGATTCGCGTACGAATCACTAGAATTATTTATGAGTATTATACGTATTTTACTAAATTTATGAATCTGAATGAGTAGGCGTATGAATCAAACATATTTCGAATGTTATGAGTTTGATGTCAACGTTGTACTCACACTCATTGCAACCTGTACTTATAAACCAATCTTGTAGTGAGTACGAATAAATCAGAGTAGTTGAATTTCAATTCTGTTGACACACTCATACTCAAAATTTCATGAGTACTTATGAGTAGCGAGTAGCGATTCATTGCCGATCTCTAATTCCTACCCTTTACGTCATGATCCGCGAGAATAGATACGGTGACAAAGATACCTCCGCTCTAAATAGAAAAATAGTGAAACAAAATTTCTAATTTTACCAAAAAAAAAAACTGTTTTTTATATGATTTTTATTGAAATGGTTGAAGTTTTCTTTCTTTTGTTTAACAGAACACTTAAAGCATTAGTTTTAATTTTTTTTTATAATTAAAGATTTAATAAGTACAATTTTATGGTTAATATTAGTTTAATTAACATATGTATGTATGTTGGTAGTTGGTAGGTATGTAGGTTTTTCTATGTAGTGATTAATTAATTAATTCAGAGATAAATTTAAAAACTATTGGTATTTTCGAAAAAGTTAGTGAAGTATTATGAACGAGTTATCTGCAAATTTCTTACGTTATATGCTTACTACAGTTAAAATATCTCGCTGATATGTTATATTGAGATTAAAAGATAATCGTATAAAATCAATGTCATATAATGGCATAATGTTAATGTAGCATCCTTAATATAAGAGAAATTTCGGAAAAAGTTCGAGTTTTTGGAGACGGTCCGAAGTGTCACCAGTACTATTTATAAACGTATGTACCTGACGTACTCAAGGGTCCATGACTAAGAGAAGGAGCTCACATATGCATGCATATGCATACATAAGGTCGCTGAAAATGCTTCCGTTGCAGAACTGAAAATCATAGGGATATTATAAAAATCAGAACTCAGCATCCATATTTCATCACAATTTATAATATGCGCTGCCTTTTGTAATGGTTTTGATTACGGTAAGGCTTTTACAGGCCAATGTTTTTTTTACAAGAAAAAGTTCCCAGCTTTAGTTTTCGACTAAGCATTTACTATCTGGTCTTTGTCCTCACGGGACATTGTCTGATAAGAAGGCATGCCAGTCGACAAAGCCAATTCTCTCATCGATTGTGTCGATGTTGGCACTAATGTCACTTATTTTGTACGTTCCCAGTACTTTATAGTATTAACATCAGTTCAAGACACCTCTGACGAAACTGTCAGAAGTTAGAATGAAGGACATTGCCAGATATACATATCAGAGAGCCTGCATAGTTTATTTTAGAAGCAGATTTCTTAATTAGAAGCACCTATCTTAATTAAATAGCGTAATGAACACTGAGATTTTTGTTATTATTGTCATGAAGTGGTGCCTTAGTACTGCTCGCAACGTATCCTCAAAGCCTTGGCATCTTCATTGCCTTGCTATCTTCAGGAAATTGATCGGTGTCTACAAAAACAATGCCCTGTCCAGCACCCGACTTTCTGGGGTTATGATTTTCACCGAGAGGCTAACATATCAAAAATTGTGAGACGATGAATGTCTTAAAATTTAAATTTCCTATAGATATTCAATTTATACGAAGATAAAAAAAAATATTATTTTTACTTAAACTTTTTAAAGTTTTTTTTCATGTGCTAAAGCTCAAAAAAGATATTAAATTTAAGGCATATTTAACGGGTAACACTTTGAATTAGATGCGTGTATATAACATTAGTACAATAAATATAAAATCGTTAAAGTAGACAAACTGAAAAAGAAAAGGCTGTTGTTAAAATTAAAAGAATTTTTATATAAGATTTAATGTTCTTAAGAATATTTTATAAACTACGGCCGTTGTACAGATTACTTGTAGCCATTTCTGTTTTTTGTTTTTTTTTTTTGTTTTAGAATATTTATGTATATGATTATATATGTTTATTGGATAACATCTACTTTTAACAATATTTTCTTTTTATATTATTAATTAAATAGTTTTTTTTTGTTTTCCATAATATTTTTTTTTTTTTTTGTTTTGTAGAAATTTTCATTATTAGTCTCACTCTCAAATGCATACATTAGGTAAAACATTTTAATATCTAAATGGTTAGATTTGTTAAGATGATTTTTATTTATATTATTCTTCATATATAGGAAAAAAATGCATTAAAAATTTATCATTTCGTTTAATTCAACAATTAAAGCACATTTATTTCAATAATAGATGCGATGCATTTATTTCATCTACGCAATTCGTACAACAAACATTCTATTTTATTATAATATATAAGTATAAGAAAATGTAGTCCTTTGATTATTATATATATGTATGTATATTTGTTTATTATTTTTAATTATATTTTTTTCATTTTTGATATATATTTTGTTTTTAATTTGCTTCATTTAGTTTTGGTCCGTTTTATATCTAAAATGATGGCATTTATCTTATATGTATGTTTAACTGTTTCTTTATGATGATTATTTTGTGTCAACAATTTTATATTCTATCATATGGGAGTAGCATTGAGTATATGAATGTTTCTTCTTTTGAGAGTATCATCTTGTTTTTATGTTCTATGAAGAAAGTTAAATAATTATGTGACAATTACTATAACAAGTGCCTTAAATTAATATTGTTTGTATAAATGATATTGGAAGTTTTCAATATCTGAACTCAATGTTATTACAATTCTTTAAAATACATTCGAAAAATAATTATAAGAATAAGAAATAAAATCTTAACGCTTCTTCTATACACTTTCTTATTACTCCACAAACAATATCTATCAATATATTTCGCATCTCTTTTCATTAAGTTTTTAAAATCATTTCTATTTTTTTGTTTGTTTTAAAAAATGGTTTCATATGTTATATTTTTACTTTCGTTCCTAGCCTATATAACTTGCGACGAAAGAAATTTATAAAATAAATTTCAACTTCTTCTAAATGTCCTTAGAAACCAAAGCTTAGAAAAGTAGATTCCCAAATAAGCTCTTTTTGAGCAATAAATTATTTTCTGCAAGTATTTCTTCTTAATTTCTACTTAAAAAAAATTAAAAGAAATGTTATAGAAGTAAATTTTTACCGAAATGCTACTTGTGGAAAAATTCGAAAAATTTCGAAAATGAACTGACAACAAAAAATTGCCAGAACAACACTTATCTTCTTACACAATTTAAAAGAATACTGTGTAAGAGCATGGAGCATCTTTAATATTAAAATAAACTGAACAAAATCTCATAAATCCAAAATAGAAATGTCAGGAACAAAATTCATATTTCGGTTTACTGCCTTGCTTTTTTGTGGCGTTTCCGAAAAAATAACTTTAAACAGAGTTATTTATTCTTTACTATTTCAGTTTGCTGTCTTCCTTTTTTGTCACTATCGAAAAAAACTTTAAACAGTTATATTTACTTTACTGACGTTAAGGGGCTTTCAAACAATATTGGGCAAAGTAACTACAAGACTATCAAAGTCATTCGATAGGGCTTAAATCTTTTTCGGTAACGAAATTGTAGTTCATTTGCTGTTGATAATAAACCCCCAAGTTTTATTGTAATGTTTTTAAAATAAATTCCTTGTGCCAGCTTTACACATACATATAAACATCCTGCACCCTGAATAAAATAAAATTAAAAATGTTTCTATTAAAATGTCAGTACTCACTTTATTTCTTAAAAAAAAAAAAATGAGAAGCGATTAATTGGAAATTATAATTATTTTCGCTGTTCGACTGCAGATCGTACAGAAATAATTAATAATGAATAAATAAATGTAAATTATATATAAATTATGAACTTAATTTGTATATTTATGAAATTATAATTTCAGTATCTATTGCAACATCGAATATAAATAAAAGTAAAATAAAGTTTCAAACATTTTATATAAATTAATTTCGACTTAACACGGCACTATATGAATACAATTTAATTTTAATTTCCTTTAAGGAAAAAGCGTAAAAAGTTCAATTCAAACATGCAATTGTTCAATGATAAAATGATTTGTTCGTTTGTTATTGTGTTTTATTTTTTTTTTAATAAAAATAATAATGAAACTTATAAATAAATAATATGAGATGTGGATGATAAAATGGAAAACCTATGTTAATGCAATACAATATGTATTTTTCTTTTTTGTTTTTTTTTTTCTTCTAGTATTAATATTTTTCGTTTTTGATTTTTCGTGTTAAAAAAATTCCCTAAATTTTTTTCACTAATTATTGAATCAATATACATAATAAGTAAATTGATTTCTTCATTTAACATTTGTTTTACTTTTTCTCAATAATTTTTTTATATTGTTTAAATAATTTTACATAATTACAATTTTGTTGTTGTTTCCTTTTCTTTACGACTAAAAAAAATTATAAAAGATTATTATTAATCCGACGTTGAGAATAAATTAAAGTAAAAATTTTTAGTCAATAATTAAAATTATTTGTGTTTGTTTAGTAATATGCTTAAGAGGGAAATTTGAATTTGAATTAACACTTCAATGCCTTGAGTATGTAAATGTGGGTAATTGTGACGCGCAACAGCAGGCAACAACATATAAAATACCAAAAAAGAAATTTAATTTTGCCGTTTGCCTTGGCACTTGACTCATGGTCTGCTCATTACGAAATTGCTTTTCAATGCGAAAAGCTTGTGGCACCGTTATTAAAGGTAATAGAAACCATAATGAATATTTCAAAGCGTAAACCACAAAAACACTGTACGGTGTAAATAACAATAGAGCGTATAAGACGTGTGATGCAGTTCTACCGATTAAAATGGCCAGTGTTACAATGCCAGCTTTACGATCGTTATCAGCATCTCGTGTATTATTACTATGTAAAATAGCTTCAGTATTTAAAGCCAAAGGTATTGCATAATATATGGATGTCCAATCAACATGACCCGTCTGTGACATGAAGGCAAAAAGCACTGATATTGGACCGAATAATATCAATATAACTAAATCGCCTAACGCAATATATTTGAAACCAATGCCACCGGTATATAAGAAACTTGAAGACAGTCCACCAAAGTATATTAAAGCCAAATGTTCCATTTTGGCTGGACTTATTATTGCCAAACATATAAAGCCAACACAACCGGCCATATAAAGTATTGCACCTAGAGACACAACCTGAAAATGATTACAAAAGAAACAGATTTAGTGTATATTTGTAAAGAGTGTAGTAAAAACTATTATAGATTACAATTTTTGTGAAATTCAATTACAAAAAAATCTGTATAGTATATATACAATATACTAAAAGCTATAAATACGAAAACTACTTCCTTTAATGTAATTTTCATTTTATAATTGTGAATTTATTGTTTCAATAAAGAAAAACAATTACACACCAATTTTAGTCCTATAGAGTTGTATAATTTTAGCTGATTTAAGTATTATATTTTGCTGTCGATGAAATTATCTGATTATATAGATTTATGTGTATCTCATTTTATGTACTATAAGAATTAACCCAACTTTGAAATAAAATTGGTTTTTATCGATTTATTTATAAACAAACAATGCCAAAAACTGTAATTAAATTTCGTAATTTTTAAATACAAATATAATATGTACATACATATGTATGTATATGCGTAAATAGACGACTCACCTCATCTTTTGTTAAAATGTGATCAACTAAGGTACGATCATCAGCCTTTTGTTTATCAATTCCTTTAATAAAATCGAAATACGTATTGACCACATTACCGGCACAATGAACTGTTACGGCTGTAAAAGCCGTTAGAAAAAATGTTATAAAAGAAAACTCGGCGGACCATTGTGAACGGAACGCTAATGCTGAACCCAATAAAGTGGGCACTAAACTGGCTGACAATGACCACGGTCTTAGAGCCAATAGATACGTTTTTAATTTCATAAACGTGCCGGTGGTAGAAGTAGAGGCTGTTACATTTGCTGTTGTTGTTTTTGTTGGTAAAGAAGTGGTGGTGCAGTTGGCGGTGGTGTTGTTTAGATTTTTCATCATACTGCTAGTGGATAATTTACCATTAGCTGGTACCAATGGTTCCTTTACTGCCGAACCATTGCTTATGGGATTATTTGTTACCTCACTGCTAGTGCGTTTCCTTAAAAAAGAATCCATGGAGGAATCCTTTTCTGCTGCTGCACTGGCTACAGACATTTTCTAAAATAATGCAATTTTTTCTTAAATGTTGATGTCATTGATGGATGATGTTCTTAGTGTTTTAGAAGCGGCCAAACTTACCTGTACTGTACTTCAATTATTACTAATACCTCCAATGAAAATATTTGTTTAGTTTTGCTTTGGCAATTTGTTTATAACAAATGGCCTTGAATTTTTAAATATTAAACGGATCAGATCGTCGTTGATGTTTCTATTTGGAAAGCGTATGGAAATGAGCGCGGAACGCGTTTTGTTTAGTTGTGTGTGTTGATTCTGTACAATAAAATTTTGTTTATTTTACTTGAGTTTTTTTTCCTTTTATTTTATTTCACCTTTAACTGCTTGCCTTTATCAAAAAATAATTATAATTTTATATTGTTTCTGTTCTGTTTCCAGCAAACGGTTCGGTTCCTCTTGTCGTTGCCTCCTTGTGTTTTTATATACAAATTTCTCCCGGTCTGTTTTGCTTTTGTATGATATGAATATTATTAGTTTAAAATTCCATCCAACATTGTTTAATATTTTTGTAGTGCTCCAGCTGTGTCGAAATGGGTCTTGTAGTTGTTGTATTGTTTCAATTATTTTCGTCTATTGAAGTGTGTAGAAAATTTGATCCACTTTTTCTTTGCTGCTTAAAAAAGAGTCCGCTGCTGCCGATGCTGCCTGTTCTATTTGTCTTGCCTGACCGTTTATTTGACTTAGTCTCGTTTTATAATAATTTATCTGATTTTCTTTTGTGTTTTACAATTGCAAAATTCATTTCATTTCTTTTTTGTTTTGTGTTGCTATTTAATTGATATTTATTTGGATTAAATTTTACTTTAATTAATATTTTCCCAAATAATTTTCTTAAGTAAAAAAATTTTCACTTTATTTCGGTTTTGCTCTCTGCTGTCACGTCAGCTAAATAAATTCTCACGTTCTCTGTAACTGTCAAAACGAAGCAATAGCATCCTCTAGTGTTGAGTAGTTATACAAAAATATTAGTGATGACAATTGTTGTAAGCAGTTGGCTTCGTAAAATATCTAGCATGATATTGTAAATAATAATAGTCGCATGATATAAGTACAAGAATAACGAATAACTTTTTATTAAAAAAATCATACAATTTGGTATATTTATAATCAAAGAAGCGCGCACTTAGCTAACAATTACAATTTTACTCAGTTTAAACAATATTGATAACTTTATTTACATATATGTTATACATAATACTTCCAGCGATAAGGCTTTCGCCGGGAATTGAGAAAAACTAACACGAAAAGTCGATTTTCTAATATGCAATTAATGATTTAAGCAATATATTACAATACATTGAATTGCAACATAATAAGAAAGAAAGTTTTCATACAAATAAACGTTCGACTGATTGATTAATTTTCCATATCATTTAAAAATCGTTATTTCTCTACTGAATTCACTTTGTTTGCAACACTTTTTTATTATTACGAATACTAGAAATAAGTAACAACAAAAAGTTTTGTTTACATTTTTCTATAAACCGCTAGTCCTAGCATAGTTGAAAAACAGAAAAAAGCTGCAAATAATAATGAGTGAATTAATTAATGTATTTAAAAAATTAAAAGAATATTTTGTGGAAAACTTATTGTGGGAAGAAGTCGAAGAACTTCTAGAAAATGTACAGCAAAATAAGGTAACAAAACACAATGCGAATAATGGTAATGATGGTGCCCCACTGAAGGAGGCCATGTTAAAATTTATAAGCATTCCTTTAGTGCAGCGTGCTGCATTGGATGAACAAATTATTTCCGTACTAATGGAACTTTGTGCCACATTGCGTCGTCTTCGAAATGAAACAGAGAGTAGCTATGATAATACCTTCGACTGTTGGGATCAAGTTGTGAAAGTAGCTCCACGAGATGGCTATTTAGCGTTTATTTACACATTGTCAGCTTTAATTCAGATAGACATTAATTCTGAGATATACATCAAGCTTTCTGTATTAGCAGTTAACACCTATTTTTTATCACTTACCATACCTGGTGCTAAAGGTTTCCATATATTTGAAGAGGAAATCATCAAGCATTGCCTTCAAGTATTCAGTCTAATAGAACGTATACAAAATCCGATTGTTTTGGAGAAAATGTCTCGCAATGTTGCCATTCAAATATGGATTCAGTTTACAACGTTATGTGATGATTTAAAATTAGTTTTACGTTACGTACACTTTAACGAGCACCAGGAGGCAAGAAATGTTCTTTTAAAAAAATTAATTGATCTGCAGTACTTGAATCATGAACGCGGTTATTCAAATACATGTAAGTACAGTTAAATTACGTTTTTATCATATCTTCTTCATAAATTTTATAATAGAATTAGTAAAATAATCGTATTTATATGTACTATAACTTTTTAAGTTTACATTTATATACTTTTTGTAGTCGCGCTCTCCCTTTTAGTTGTGTCTGGTCTGTGTAATCCCTCCGCTTCCCATTCTCCCTTTCCTACATCCTCTCCTTTTATACTATTCCCTCTATTATCCTTCCCTCTTTAAGGACGTTGTACAATGGGTCAATTCTACCTCCGGGTACTGTACTTGTCTTGATTGACCAGTACACGTCCTCTAGCCTAACCTGAATATGAATGAATTCCTGAAATAAGTGAAATGAATTTGAATTGCAGTTTTTTTTTATAAAATTTTTTATTTATATTATTAACAAAAGTATTTAGCTTACAAAAAATTATATGCAACAAGAATTCAATATATTCAAGTTGCGTCGATCAAACAATTTAACCCATTGCCCTTTTCATGAATATGTTCTTAATTTGTGGTAAATTTTGAGTTAATTGCAGGCCCAAACTACGTAGCAATACAACTGGTGTTAAGGTAGTGGAATAAAGTGTGTGTAAACCATGTACTCCCACTAATATGGGTACATTTTTCTTTAGACATTTCTGTTCGTATTTCATTAGGTACTGCTTGTCGCCTAGTTTTGCACCAGCATAAGCACCCTCAGCCAATGACTCAATCAAATAACACACATCACTGAAACCGAGATTGACACCTTGACCAGCCAATGGATGTATGCGGTGAGCAGCATCACCAATAAGAGCAGCTCCTGAGCAAATGTACGATGAAGCATGCAAGAAACCCAAAGGAAAAGTAGCTCTAGATTTTTCGGAAACTCCACATACACGTGGAGGATATTGTCTGAGTGAGGTTGGATTATGACCCATAATGGTATTCAAGGCATTTAAAGCTGTAATAGTTATATCACTTTTGGGAAATTCCTTGCACAATGCTTCGTTTAAAGCGTTTATAAAATGTTCAGAGGGCATGTTAAGTAGTTCTTTGGCATGCGGTATTGTTGTACTCCATACCAAGGAGCTAAGTTTATCTGTTAAAGGCAACAAAGCTATTGGACCAGTGGGTATAAAACGTTGCCATGCCACTGAGTTATCGCCAGCTTCGCTTAATTCTAAAGTTGCAACCAAACCCATACGTTCATAGTTGAGTGAAAATACATCTACATTCATTTGTTTACGCACTAACGAATTGGCACCATCAGCTCCGATTATTAACTCGCATGTAAATTTTTCGCCACTTTGTAAGGTTACTTCCGAAACACCTTTACCTGTATCTCTGGGTAATTTTACATCCGAAATGCGAGACAAGTTACGTACTAAAACATTAGGTGCTGAATCTCTTAATCGACCGTACACAGCGTCCAACATTAAATCATTTTCCACAATGTAGGCAACATCTTGGGCAAAATGGTCGTGTTGAAACTGTATTAGAGCATCACTATTCGATTCCCATACTTGCATTTGTTTGACAGACTTTACTCTAGCCTTGACCATATGTTCCCAAGCACCAATAGATTCAAACAATGCCTTTGTATTTCTATTAATTGCCGATACACGATTGCCATAGGGCTGTGTCGCATCAAACCCTTTAAAAGCGGGTGCTCCCTCCAAAAGCAAAACCTTTTTATCTGCCAATGTTTTATTCTTGGCCAAAGCTGCAGCCAGTGTTGTGCCTACTAAACCTCCTCCTCCTATAATTATATCATAGTGCTCCGTTGAGCCTGTAGTTGCTGCTGCCACAGGCGAACTGCTTAAGGTTCTGATTGCAAGAAGTTTTAGTAAAGGTTTGAATTGGTCACCCCTACCGTAAGTTTTAAGTAGCAATTGCATCTTGTTTGTTTTCAACACTTGATATTTTATAGGGATTCGTTTAATTAATATTTTTAAGTAAATGTCGGACTATTTTATGATATTTCGTTCTCGTTGTGAAATGAAATGCAGGTTTTTTTGTGCAATAATTGTTATTTGTAGTCAGCTGTTGTTAGTTTTTATATGGCATTGCCAGATAAGAAATTTTTCAAGACCGTTAATCTTAAATAAAGGAAATTCAACAATTGCAATTTATTTTTTAAATAAAATTTTGTCAAGATAATTTCTGAAGGTGTAGTTAAAAGAATCCATTACATTTGTATGAAAGTGAATATTTTATGCAGGGTTAGTATAACAAAGGAATTCAGAACAAATATACAGGACAATCGATTTACCCAAAAAAAATTTTTTTTCTAACAAAGTTCGTCGCCATATCAAATCTGTCGAGGAAAAATAACGCATAATTTATCTTTAAACCTGCAATATTTCTTCCTTTAGATGCTGCCAACTTACATTTAAAATGTTTCGAAATTTACGAAGAAATGATAAATGCCCACAATGGTGATCCTGAACAGACGCTTATAAAACTTATGAATATGACCGTATTTCTGCACACTTATACGTCAAAGCCAAAATCAAATAATCAAACAAATATTAATTCCGATTGTGAACACATATCCGATTGGTTTGTTAAATCTATTTCCAAGTATCCACGTTTGCTGGTGAAAGTTTTAAAATTCTATATAGAATGTATCGTTACCAATCCGCCGCGGGCATGGAAAACTGAACAAACCCAGAAGGCTCTCGAATATGCTGCCAAATATGATGCAGCACTATTTACAAAATGTAATGAATCTAGTGTGGAATTTCTATGCGATGCTGTGTTTGCTGATGAAGTTATGATAAGATCTCGTGCCATAGATTTAATGTCGAAAATTTTACAATTAGAATCTCAAGTGGATTGGCAAATGTTTCGACATGAAGTATCAGAGATACCACGTGAAATACATCTTATTAAAGAATTAATCGAAAGCTTAAAAGATCAAAATAATAATATAAAACTAAAATCTGTGCAAGCCTTACATATGGCTCTTACCAAAGGTTCACCAAACACGCGAAAAATTTTAACGGAATGTTTAAAATATACACAATTCTGTGATACCAATGTTCAGTTGCCGGATGAGCCAAGAATAAGAAAAAATGAAATACGTTTTGAGAAGCCTGACACTTTGAAACCGGAATATTCATTTCAGGGTCATGGTATTATTGAATTGTCATTCCTAAATCTACCCTCGTATATATATGCACAAATATTTCAAAGTCCTTTGTCGTACATAAGGAGGGCTGGCATAATGTTTATAGAACAGTTGGTAAAATTGAATCCTTTAATAATTTTCAATACAAATTTTGTAGAGGTAAGACAATTTAACTTGGGGTTTAAGATAATATCATGTTAATCGTTTTTGTCTTTATCAAGGAAACCTCACGTTTGGTAGACGAACCAACAGCTTTGGTGCGCAAGCAAACATTACTTTCTATTGATTCTATATTAGAATCTTATCCGAATTGTTATCCAGTTATATGGATATGGTGTAAAGTAATAGCACCTATGTTGCATGACAGTGATCCGAAAAATATTGAAGTCGCTATGGAGGTATTTTTTCTCAAATAGTATGTGTTGTTCTCATATTATTTTACATTATTTTTATAGTGTTTTCGCTCCAGGGTATTAATGAATATGAAAAGTATCGAACAAACAAATAAAGCTGAACACTTTATGCCTTGGGTTATAATACGAACACTACTATCTACACAGTCACGATTTTATTTGCAAAATTGTTTTCACTTGGCATTACAACAGCGTATGATAAGGTTGGTTGGTAAACAACATGTTTAATTTTGTATGGAATAGTATTCTGTACTTTGGAATTCCATTACTCCACTGTTGTTTTTCCATGAGGAGTTTCGTGGATGTTTTTAATAAACTTTCCGTATTTTTTTCCAATTGCTTTTTTCTAACATTTCTTCTAGCTCGCAAACTGTTAGTATAATAGAGTCCCACCTATTGACTTCCAATTCCACAGAAGGTTGGATTGTATTAAACTTTATATGTGATAAGGTGAAGAGTAAAGAGCCTGATGCTTTGATTCATAATTTTATTTCATTAGAATCGGTAAGTTTCAGTCTTAAAATCATTCATAAAGTATTATTTCTTTAACTAAAACTTTTGTGTATACGTACATACATACATACTTCTAGTGGAATAAGGAACAAAATATGCTTATAGCTCTGGAAGTTTTAGCAAATTGCATTAAAGATTTTTCACACACAGCCCTTAATCATGCCTTTACCCATTTACTTACACAAGTTAAAGAGGGCAAAATGTTACCTATTATTATAGGTAAAGCATTTGATTTTTTATTGCTCATCGATAATCGTTCAGAGACTACGGGAAAAAACAAAAACAGCAATAATGGTACAGTTTCCTGCGATAAACCATGGCTTAGAGAGTTGCATCAACATTTGGAATATGAAATTTTAACGGGAATTACAAATTTTCCTGATAATCGTAATACATTTATGTCTCACTTATATGGCTATTCAGAGGTAAATTTACAAACTCGTATAAGGCCTCATCAGACAATTATATCCTTCATACATAAATATATGAATGAATGTAGTAAAATAAGAGAAACGGAAATGCATTTAGAAAATGAAAGATTATTCAATTCGATGATATTAATAGCGGGCCGTTTATCATTGCGTGATGGCTGTGTAGCCGCAACTACATGCACTCTTTATGCTAATATTTTGCATTCATATGATAGGCCACCAATTGTTAATACTATAATTGTAGCTTTAACTGATTTATGTAAAAAACATACGCAAATAGTTGAAAGCATTGTGTCAAGAGTACTGCGTAAACTTAAGTCACCATATGAAGTTAATCGTATGGAAACTTTTAAATGCTTTGAGAAATTAGTATTACAAGACCAACTCAAACTAAGAGGTTCTTTGCTACTGGCCTTATTGGCTAGCCTTTTGGATGACAGTGAAGAGGTATCAAATAGAGCAGCAGATTTTTTTGTAGAATTTTTGGCCAAGAAAAATCCAGCACTATTCCAAAAATGCCTTATAGAATGTCCTTTTGTCTTTAACGAATATCAGGTAAGATTTTTAAAATATTTTTCGAGATCTGATAATTATAACCCGGTTTGATTGCTTAGAATTTTGATGGCTTAGATAGTTTTTCTGAAGCTTTTATTAAATCACCTTTAAAAGGCGAGTCTCATCGTAAGGACCGTCAACAACTATATAATCATTTAATGACCAATATGGATGATATAAATATGATCTTATATTTTGGTCAATTAAAACTTATTGCCGGTAAGTTGATATTTAGAAATGAATATAAGAAAAATGTGTGTAAAGTGTAATTTACAATACGTATGTAAATTTCGTTTAGAAAAATCCAAAAATGATCCTTTAATAAAGACACCAGATGGCTTAGCTCTTGTTAAGGATATCTTATATATTTTGAAAAAGGTATGTCAGCTAACAAAGGAACAAAAACTAAATCCCGAAAATAATGAAAGTGAAAATAAGCCAGATGATGCTTTAGCTGAATTAAATGAACTAACAGAAACTGCGAATGAGGATGCCAATAAAAGTGCAGCCACAAATAAGCCCACACCTGGCGTTGGTCGTGGAAAACGCAAACGTGAAGTAACAATGCCAGAAGCGGTAAATTGCATTTATATCTATAAAGTATATAACAAACCCTGTAATAATTTTAATTTCACTGCAGCTAACACTTTTAGAGAAATCCTTAATATTCATACCAACAATTCATAAAAATATACACAGTAATGATGCCGGCTTAGAAAAATCTTTTGATGATTTGTGTAAAGCCTTAGCGAAACGTTTTACAAATCTAATAGATTATGCACAACCTGCTGAATTTTGGAATAAATATCGCACATCGAAAGTGGCAAATACTAGTGGCAAAAGTAAAAATGCCAAAAAGAGAAAAATTCGTAATAAAAAGAAACGAAAATCAAGAAAAGAAACAGACGATGAGGATGATAGTAATGACGATGTAGAGTCAGCAAATGAAGATGACGACGATGAGTATGTGGAACACGAAGATAAAAGCAATCAAAAGAAATATAGCGATGAGTCGGATCTTGATGATAGTGATGAGGACAATGCGCCTTTAGTTAAAAGGACGAAAATAAAAAGCGGCATAAGTTGTGGCGAGCTACCTATGGATTATATTTTCAAACCAAACATTTAAAAGTCAAGAATCCATTCAATGTTTGCATTATTCTAAAGTAAGTTTTAAATATTGAACATAATTAATTTTCATTTATAAACATTGAATTCTTAAGTTCTGTTTAAGAACATAATTTTTGTTTAAGCAAACAGTTTATTTTCGGGATTATATTGTTATTTTACAATAAAAATAATTATACACACCCATTATAAAAACTTCAAGGATTTTCACATAGAACCTTATCAGAAGTTATATAGTTAAAGCATTTCATAAAATCCCCTCTACTTACTTATATGTCCGCATAAAAATGAAAAGTTCTTTAAGGCTTTTAATAAAGAATTCATTATTTTTTATTACTACACTTATAAATGTTCATACATATTTATTAACTCACATATCATTACCCAATCCTTCTACGCTTTGTGTCAATTGTTCCATAGCCTGTTTGGCTATCAGACCCAAAACGCCTTCTTGCGACTGGGGATCTTCATATTGTAAAATATCTACGCAATCCTTTAAAATGGCTATAGCTTCTGATAGTTTTTCCTTTAATTTTGGTCCTGTCAAAACTTCTGCTATAAAACCACTCTTTGCCAATAATACAACAGGCACATGAAGTTCATAAAGGATCATTGCACGTGCACGACTTAAGCCAGGTTCGAAAACATTTAGTACACGTAAAACTTGACGGCACAGTTCTTCTTTACGCTCTAATAAAACATCAGGTAACTCAACCATTTCGTATTCTCTAACACGGCCATACATTTCAATTAAATTTTGTTTCAAGGATATCATTAAGAAGTGCAAAGGATGTAAAACAACGCGATATTTTTTCAGTAATTTTTCAGTTTCCTGTAAACGTTCAGGCGACATCTCCATAGCTTGTATTTCGGCCACTTCGGCTTGCATAACAGCCAGAGCTCTACGTATGGCATCACTAGAGGTTTTAAATTCACATAAGGTACATTTCCATTCTGTTTTGGGATCTAGAAGAGTATTATCATGAGTATTATTTTTATTATTTGCGAATCAATTGAATATAGTAGTGATTTATTTACCTAAAGGATCGGACCACAAAAGCCAGCCGTCTTCACATTTACTGCATTTAAACGTACTGAAATTGGTGCCTAATTCAGTGGGATCCTTACAACGTTTACAATCGCAATCAAAGTATTTGCCAGTTTTCAAATGTTCCTGCCTTTGGGCAGTACCATTTAAAGTGTAACTGTATGAATGCTGTAATTGTTGACCAGGCTCCAAATCAACCATAGCACGTAAACGAATTCTATAGGAAAGAACATTTAAAAAAATTGTTAATAAAATTGTTTTTTTTTTTCTTGGGTTTTCTAAAACAAACCTATAATTCTCACTAGGATAAATACTGCGCATTGTATTTGGCACACAATTGTGAGATAATATACCAGTTATAGGATATAGTGCCCTTAAAGGATAACCTTGCAGGGATTTAGCCTCAAAAGCATTAACTTCTAGAATTCCAACCACCTGCATAATAAGATCTTCTGAAAAACGTTGACCCAATTTGCAAGGTCCTCTTAGATATTGGGCTATATTAACAAGATCAGCATGCCAAACGTCAGCATTTTCGCGGCGTTCTTTATCATGATATTCCATAGCTGCTACTTCTTTTTCCCATCGTTCGGGATTGGCTTCTTTGGCTAAAAGTACTCTAAAATTTGAAATAAATATGAAAATAGTGTTTTATATGTACAATTTAATAGGGGTTTTTTCTTTTTTCTTTTTTTTTTTTTTTGAATTAACAATGAAATGTTTTCAACAACAAAGTGTTTAAAATTTAAAAAAGATTTGAAATAAAATGCTTTTTGGTATGTGGATATGCACACAAATGTAAATTTTATTTAAAGATAGAAAATATAATTTACTTTGTAAATGCATATACAAAAATATTTAGATGATCATTGTTTTGTTATCGTTTCATTAAATGTTTAAATACAAAGAAAGAAAAAATACAATTGTGCCTTAATGTTGCATTGTTCGTTAAAGAGGCCAAGCATTATATCAAAAAATTTAACCCTAATCTATGGCTGAATAAGAGAGAAAGGTACAAAATGGGATACCAGCAGTAGATTTACTGTTTAGGTATTTGCTGTTGTAGCTTGGATCATACTTTTTTTATAGTTCTTGAGAAGGCTTATCTAAATAAATCCTAATCATACAGCGTAGCAAATTTTATTTTCATGAATTGTTACGCTTCAAATCGATTTTTTATTTGCTGCACATTTCAATATTTGCTTTTAAAAATATATTTTCTAAAAATGGGTGCCCTGGAAGTGTAGTTGATAGTATGCTAGTGTAATCCTGTAATCCTGGTCGATTCGTATCAGAAACTCTGCAATTAGTAGTTGTATTGTAGTAAATATTCTTCTAGAAGTGTAGCTAACAAAACATAACTAAAGTAGTTGGGTGCCTCAATAGTCTGTTGGGTAGTGTGATAGACTATTAGCGTGTGAATCGTGGATTTAATTTTAACCAAAGACTCGGATTTGTTACATTACACCGAGCGTAAGGTCTAAGCTACTTAACTCGTAATAGTTCTAATATAATTAGTAATTGTATTCTAATAAATAAATAAATTAAAGTCCTTCAAAATTCAATTGATATGTACATCGATATGTTCCTATGCTTCTCACAAATTCTTTATTATTCTAATATCCCCTTGATATCTTCTATTTCCTATATTGTTACTATTTCAAAAATTACATTGGGGCGTTGATTTTATCGTTCATTTGTAGCTGTTGATTTTTAGCAGTCTTT
This sequence comes from Sarcophaga rosellei, assembly GCA_930367235.1. NCBI lineage: Eukaryota > Metazoa > Arthropoda > Insecta > Diptera > Sarcophagidae > Sarcophaga > Sarcophaga rosellei. Next base: position 37,234,468 of record OV884019.1, read on the forward strand.
TTTGGCTGGATTTATTTTAAAAGTGTTCTCTGTTATTTTTGTGTATTTTTTAGATTTATTTCATTTTACTTGCTTATTAAAAATAATTTCTTGTTACACTATGCCATACCCATACTATTAGATAAAAATCGATTGCGACAACAGCACAAGAGGCGAACTCATAATAAAATTTTTGCTACAGTATACATATATTATTGTAATAGTTTACAATTTTTCTGTGGTAATAATATTCTTTAAACAAGTCTAATAGACCGTTTAAGAATATAATATTATTATTAATTAATATTATTTTTTTTTTTTCTTAATTTACATTTTGATTTTAAAATGTGTTAAGATTTTTATCCCTCATACATACATAAGTAATTGGTCATTACAATTCTTCAGACAGGATTAAGACCTAGCTTCTTAATAATCAGGTATTCAGTTAGATAGGCAATAAATTATTTTTTCTTTAGGCACCTGTCGTATATCTGTGTCTATTCTTTTCAATATTCAATACTGATTCTAATATTGAAATTTTGTTAGAGTTTTTCAAATTATATTTCTCATTTATAAATAATTATTCTCTTTTATTAAGTAATTAAAACGTGCAGTTTAAAAAATCTGTATAGTTGTTGTATTGTTTAGTAATTTCTAAATCAAAAAAATTGTTTATACCTTAAAGGTGTTATACAATCTAATTGTGGACAACCATTTACTTCGTTAAATATATTATAGAATTTTATTTTAGCTTTTGAAAATATTAAACATTCATTATTTGAATGATATTTGCCATTTTCACTGTTTTGACATTCCACACACAATGGCCAACTACATTCTGGACAACGATCAGCACCACTTTCACTGTCACCGTCACCACAATTAACAAAACAGAAACATTCAAGACACACAACTGGACCACAACACTTTGGCCCCACCGCAAATGGTAATTCCTCAGTTAGTACATCTCCAGAATCTATTACTTTCGGTCCATTAATTAAATAACGACCTAATACTGGACTACTACGTATTTCAGTCTTATTTATTCCTACTTGCGCTGTAGTCTGTGACATTTTTGAAACTGAAAAATTTTTATGATTTAAAAATTTTGCATTAACGAACTAGATGAGAATTTTGCAAAAGAAATACTGGGAAATTGTGTGTCCGCTGTACGTATTGTTAGTGTCAATCAAAAAATATTTACTTTTCATCTTTCAGCCAGCAGTTCTTCATAGAGATAAATGAATCGTAGAAATTCATTGGCACGTTTGTGTGTTTTAGCATCGGTATTAAATAGCGTGGCATTTGTTTTTGTATTTCTTAAATATTGGGTTGTTTAGTCTTTAAGTTAAACACAATATAGTATTTAAGTAAATCATGTAATCATTAATTAAAACGACATGAATTTATTGCTATTTTCTCTTAAAAAAATAATGTTATCCTAGGTCATAAAATTTTGTTTTCTTTTTATAATTTTTAATTATTTTCTGTTCACCAAAATACCCACTAAAAGATAGAAAAAAATATTTGACGTCTTGCAGAGTAAAATGTTTTCTTATCGTATTACAAGATTTATTGATCAGAATGAATAATGAACATACAAAAGGTGTGGGGGGTAAAAAATATGGGCGGAAATTACAAATTTTTTTTTTGCAATTTTCACACTCATTGATAGAAAACGCTTTGTTTATGTAGAGAATAGTAAACGCTAGAAATCGAATAACGGTAGGATGATAACGTCGAAATGGTGAAGTTAATCGATCAACAAAACTTCTTGGGAATTCCAAAAAAATGTTTGTTTTAACCTATCATGCCTATCGACTTTGCCTATTGCGCTGCATTCCCACCAACCTTAATCTACTAAATTTGCCTTTCTTTCCATTATGCTTCATAATGGTAGACTCAAGTGTGATCAATTATTACGAAATGTTTGTTTATCTTGTTTGAAACGATTCGCATAAACTTGGTAATCGCACAGTCGAAAACGTTTTTATGTGTTTAAACGGAATCAGCTATTTTGCGTACTTTAACTCTTCGATCATCCAAAACCATATCATGTTAAGTAATGTATAGCCTAATCACTTAATTATTTTTTACATTTTATGTGAATCTGTTTCCTAAAAACTTGTGGATCTGTAGATCCTAGTCGGGAATAGAAAACTGATGTCATGAGCACAATCTAAATCCTCAAAGTGACGAGTTCACTTTAGTTAAACTATTAGTCCTGGCACTTATGAATTAAATTGACACACACTACATAGGTAGAGGAGTTAGCCACAATCCTGTCTAAAAAGGGTCGATGAAAGGCAAATAACTTCTTACAAAACTCATCATATAAAACCGTTTTACTCAGGTTTTATGAAGCTACCCCATCATTTTTTTAAGGCTCTACATTTTTTTATATTATTGTACAGCATGTCGATGAATGAAGTCGCCGCAGTCTAGTAGGTAGTGTGCTGGCTTATTAGAAGTGAGGCAACGATTTAAATCCAGGTCCGACAAAACGAAATATAAGAATATATTTCTTTGGCGACTGCCTCTTAGCAGATTTCTAACAAAAACTCTGAGAGTATATAAATCTGCCATGAAAAAGTTTCTCAAAAATCTGTCGTTCGGAATCGACTTTAAACTGTAGGTCCCGTCACTCATGTATAAAAATAAAACATACAGCATAAGTGGTGTGGAAAGAAAGGATTACTACGTAATCCTGACTGAAGGGTTGTAAAGACATACATAATTGTACGCATGGATGCATGTAGATGAATAGTAAAAGTAGGGAAGAGGAAGGGTATTAACGGTAAATTACGTTTTTTTTTGTATTTTTTTGAAAACTATTTGTTAAATGCTAGCGTGATACAATAATAAAAAAAATTGATAAACAAATAAGCAGTTTCAATACTATTTAAAAGTATTTTTAAATCAGAATGTAATAATATGTGAGGTTTTTAATATTTGGGGTTTACACTTAACCCCAAAGAATTTAGAAAGTAACAAAGAAATCTTATGAAAATATATGCGGCAAATCGAAGGCGCTTACAGTTCCTTTAGATGTCGTTCAATTAAAAATAAACAAAAAAAATTTCGTTATTAATCATTCAATTTAAATTATTCTACTCAAATACATATGTTTGTTAAGGCATGTAGTTGTAGGAGGCGAGCATGTTCCTATACATGTTAACATATAGATGATGCCTAATACACCTGAATTGCATATTCAGGTATACATATATGTAATTTTGAATGTGCATATATTCCTTAAGAATCTTATTCTAAAATATTTCTTTTTTTTTTAATAATTTTAGAGATTGAAAATTATAAAAAAAAAATCCAATTTGTATATGCAGGTACTAACCTCAAAGGTGTTATGCAATCCAATTGTGTACAGATTCCATCTTCACCCACATTACCAGCAAATCTAACATTTGACTCGGAGAATACTTTACATTCACCCTCATGATCTGCGGAATCTACGCAAGCACTGCATAGTGGCCAATCGCATTTGGCACAACGATCCAAAGAATCACCATCTTCATCGAATTGTAAATCGCGATAACAGCCCAAGCATACAATGCCACTATTCTGTTTTGGACCCCAAGCAAATGGTAATTCATCCACCACCACTTCACCCTTCTGAACCTTTTCAGTCGTTACTAAACTGCGACCGTATCGTGGATCAATCTCAATACGTGATTTCAACATTTTACTACAGCTATTTTGTTTTGCACTCATTGATGTCACATTAATAATTGCAGGACTATTTCGATTATGTTTTAAAGATATTTCCTGTAGTTCAATAATTTTTGTAGTTTTTCTATTCTATTTTTTTCCAAATTTGACTTGACAATTTTCTTGAATATTTAACTTTAACTTTTTTGTTTCTATTCTTTTGTATTACAACAAAAACGACACAATTGATTTCTGTTACTTTTTGAAATGCTGTCGATCAAACAACTCGTAGCGTTTGATTTAGTAGAATGAAAATTAATTGAATTGCTAACCGATTCTTATGTTGTTTGTTTGTCTTTATTTTTATATTGTGTTGTATTTACTATATCATTCTCTATTATATTGTCTTTTATACAATCTATTTTTAAAGAGTATATACCGACCGACATTGTTTTTCTTCTATCATCATCATGTTTTTCCCAAACAATGTTCTGCAGTCGGTGTATCTGTGTATACATATGTTTTTCTAGTACATTTGAGTCAAATGTAGAAAGATTTTTAAGAGGAAAAATCTCGTTATTTATTAATCGTGTTAAAAAGTAAAATGAAAACACTTTCAGCCTATGCATAGAAAAAATTCGAACTGTTTCCACTTCAAGAATTTTCTTTGGCTGGCCAAGTTATTCTTATTTCCATATGGAAGATTTTTATGAGTATATGCTTAAATATGTATGTATATCAGAACGTACTATTTGATTTAATTGTATACAATATGTGAATGTTGTTCTTTGTTTTGATGATTTCTAATTGATCAACCCTACTATAATAATTTATTTGCAACATTTTATAATATTTTGGTTCATTTAATATTAAAAATTATTACCAAACTAAAATGCCTATATATTATTTACTTAAACTTTTTATGCAATTTTTTTTAGTTTCTTGATAAGGGGCCTATTGACTGTGTTATTACCATAAGAAAATACTTGGTAGCCTGTTACGCTAGGCTTAAGCAATTAAATAGAATTTTTTAATTGACCAATTTGAACATATCGAATAAGAAATAAAATATCGAAAAGTAAATTGGTCTGCGATAATATGTAGCGGGTGATTGGTTTTTGAAAATTGAATAAAAATACACAAAATTTCCAAAAGTGAATGAAATATTTAGTTGTGTCCATAAATAAATGTCTGCTATTGTTTTTTTTTAATGTTTCGTATAAATGTTACCCGCAGTTACGTCAAGGACGTGTGGACTGCTGCACGGTGTTGTTTAAATCACAAAATGCAATCATCCAGCCCATTGACAGGTCTTAAACTGCCTCAAACTACTCTACACAAAAATTGTAGACTTATGCAGGACCACCAGAGTGAGATTGGCAACTGAGTTTCATACGTTGCATTGCGAGGTGAGGTTGCTGACAAAAATCTGAGATGGATTTCAGCCAGACTATTGCAGTGTATGTTGGACAGGGGTTTCTTCTATGGGTTGAACCGATATTCGGACTCTGCTAAGGTTTATTATGAGATAGCGTTGAATTAGGTGCTTTCATTCAACATTGGGTAACTGCTTTGTTCTAGTCCTACCTTTTTTTCTTCTTCATCTGAAAGACAATCACAATGGATCCAACGACCCCAAATTGAAATTGTTCATGACATCATCAAACCTAACCCATAATTATTTTTATAGCGTATTGTAAAAATGCAATTGAATCAAGTAAGGCGGAGTCAGACCAATAAGATTTCGTATTGAAACATTTTAATCAAAATTTGACAATAAGAAAGAAAAAATATTCTACTTTAAATGATTTTTCTTGTTATTCATTATTTTATTAATTTTATTGTTTAAAGGCCTATTCAAAGAATATTACTGTTATTTTTTTTTGTCATTAAAACCCATTTGTGATGTACAAATTTTTGACTCTGGCAAACAATAAAATTATTATCCATCATCTGGCAACACTTTAAATGTCATTTCTAGCGAGTAAATGAAAACGAGCAAATATCGTCTAATTTTATTTTTCATTTTGCAAAATTGTTACATTACTTTTGTGGTGTTGTTCGTGGTCGTACTTGTTCCTCGCTTTGCAAATTACATACATTTGAATAAAAGTAAGTAAAAAAAATCTGAAGGAAAAAAAATTAATTAAAAATCCAACATGTCTAATTAGAAAGAGTGTATATAATCTATTTTGGAAAAAACAGTTGAACAATAATTATTTGTGGTTTCCAATAATGGTTTAAATGCTGTGGCAATAAACTACCAAAGAAAAAAAAGTGATTTCATAACCTATAAAATGAAAAACGTCTAAAAAGCAGACGAAAAAAATGTGATGTTGGTGTGTATACGAATGTGTGCGTGTTTGCCCCCTCATGCAGTGAGAAAGGAAAAAAAAGAAAGTAGAAAAATGAAAAGCTAAAAAGGTTTTCCCTTGAATGAAAGAAAAAAATGGTGAAAAGTAATTCAGTTCGAACATGCAAGAAAAAATTAGTCAAAATTGACATGGCCAAAATACGAATAAGAGAAATGCCATATAAGGGTTAATATTTAAAATTTAATTAATTTTAATAGAATGTTGGATATCTATCCTTTACATTTGGATACAAATGTAAATGATGAATTTATCTACATATACGTACATATATGTATATATTGTGGCTGCCGGAACAATTGTCAAACGCATGTTAGCCGGTCAATCACTTTATACCAAAAGTGCTCTGCAATGCTCTCATTCTCTGCCTACAAAACTGGTTTACTGCGCTGTCGACGTTGGCCTCTTCAATAAAAAAAAATGGAAAGAAAGACAAGAAGAGCAATAAAAAAGTCTCTTCATTGAGTGCGCCAATTACGTAACAGCCGTTTTTCACTTTTCATTCGAATGGAAAATAAAACATGATAATTTTCTTATATTTTCTGTAATTATAAGAATTTTGAAATAGTTTCTCGGAAATTATATGGAACCAGTTGAAAGTTCTCTAGATTAAAGAACTTTCTGGAACGTTGTGAGCTCCAATAGTTATTTTTTTGCTCTATTTACGATCATGTGAATCTCGTATCTTTGATAAAATTCACACCTTTAACTTTTTTTGGATTGTCTTGTCGTTTTGCTTTATTCATTTCTATTATCCACCTTCAAAATGTTTGTTTTCTTTTGTTTATTTTTATAATCATTATTTCTATACCGATTGCTAGGTATATTATATGTGGTTATTATAGCTCAGTTTATCTCTAGTATATCATATGCAGTAGTATGTCTCATCAGCTTGTTAACAAGCTAAGCCAGCCGTACGTAGTACTTCTGTCCACCAATTCATCAATTGAATATTTTTGTTGGTTCTCTTTAAATTTTTTTTATGATAACTTTCTATGTGTGAACGGCAGTTATTAATATTAATTTATATTTTTTGTATTGGAATGACAAGTGTTATGTAAAGATTTCTTCTGGAATATTTTTCTTTTTCAAATTTCTTATTGTTTGAGAAAACCACAGATTTTTCTTTTTCTGTTAAGGTATTAAGTTTATTCTTGAAATATTATTTTTAAAGAATTATTTTTAGTTTTTAATATAGGTACGATAAATAAAATGATTCATAGGTTTTGGTCACAAACATATTTCAATCATATTCAGCATTCAGCAGAATAACATTTATGAGTGTAAAATTCTCAAATAAAAGAAAATTTCGAAACTGAAGTGGTTGTTATATAAGGCATTTTGAGTAGAAAATTTATCTAAAATATATTTTCGTGTTGTTGGTTCTTTTACGATAAGGCCATATTTTGTTTTTATTTTCTGATTTTTATCTTTTGGAATTCTTTCCCCACTAGGTATTCGTTACTTTCTTCTTAGTGGTGCAAAGTGTTGTTAGTATGAGTAACAGAACCTTCTTTTAACAATTGATTATACAACGCATTGAAGTGAGAGCCAACTGCAAGATGTACTCAGATATTTATTCGTTCTAAATAAAAATTAGCCGTTTAAGATCAAACTATAGTAAAACGCAAGTGATTGTCAACGCAACTTGAGCTGTTCCAACCACAACAGTAAAATTGGAATAAAGAGGGAGGGATAGGTTTTTTAAAATCAATTCATAGTAGGGAGAGCTTCGCTGTGGACTACTTCAGTAAATAGAAGTTAGACAGACTGTATTTCTATTTATTATTATATATTTATTGAACTCTATTGTACTCCCGTTAAACTTTATATAGTAACCCTGAAATGTATTTTCCAAGCCCTGGGAAACTTCAGGATACTTAAGGATAATTCCGTGCCCAGCAGCCAAGTATCTCTTTCTTTTCAAATTTTAATTTCTAAATTGTTTGATTTATCCCACCATGGGCTTTAGGAATAATTTCGTAGCACCCATGGTGCGAAGACAGATTTGAAAAGCTTTTTCATTGTAATTAATTACTCTTAGCTCAGCATATTTCTTTTTTAAGATATCAGAGCTGAGGTTACAACTCTAGTAAATTGCTTAAAGTATTAAAAAGGCTGTGTATTGTATGTCTTTGTATAGAACCTCTGTAAATGTCAGTAACACAGGTTATGTTTGAGGATGTGCGCTGTCATGATGGCGGTCACTGCACCAATTGTGATTTTTCTTGAGAAAAGAAAATTATTGGGTTAGAGAACGAATTGAAGACATTGTCTGCATAGATAGATAGTCTGCGTAAAAATGCACTTTCCTGTTTAATTTCATAAATGGATGATCATTTTTATTTGCAATTATTATTATATGTAGCATATCGAGAGTTCATTGTTCTGAAAAATCTCCCGACTTTACAGCCAATTTATGTTCGAGTAAGACTCTGAATGTTCCAGAGCCAAGGTATAATTATCGTGGCAACGACAATATTATCAATTTGCTTTTATTTTGAAATTATTATTAGAAAATGTCTACAAAAACCAATAGTGTGTAATGCATTTTTCCATGAAAAAATCATAATTAGAGCTGCACCTAAAACGCACGAACCTTTTAAAAACAAAAATTGCTATTTTTGATTGCCCCCTAATAAAATGTGACGTCACATTGTATTCATGTTTGAAAAAATCGATAAACAGCAAGAAATTTTTAAACACTGCTGTTAAAAGCAGAAAGGTTGCAATTGTTTGTTGTAAAAACCACTATATTTGCTCATGGTTAGTGATACATTGCAATATCAGCTGTTGGTTGGCAAGTATAGAATGCAGGGTAAAAATTGATACTACTCACCCCTTGGAACGAAAACGATATAAGGAATTACAAACAAAAGAAATGTCACAACGTAAAAGATAATACTGAAAACAGTTTATTTCTGGCACAGTTGTCTTGTAGGTGTTTTAGTAAGGTGGTATAACAGCAGCAGCAGAAAAAAATTGTTTCAATTTTTCTGAAAGTAATTAAAAAAACAAGTGAAAGTAATTTACCAATAAGAAAGTACGTTAAACAAAGAAACAAAAAAAATTGGATTGATTATAAAATAAGAGTTGATCTATTGTTAAAGTGTGCAATAAAAAAATCATAAACACCACATTTGCGTGACCTTTAAACCCCAAAAACAAATCAACCTTCACACATTTCTTTTGTGTTGTTAAAACGAAGCTAATATTTTTGTGTTTTAGCTCAATTGAATGTTGTTTTATTGGACGACGAGTACCTATGTCATGTTGAATGTTTTGTTTGATTTACAAGTTGTGTAATATTTACTCTCTACGTTACATATACATACGTTAATTGAAATTATGACCACTTTAGTGGAAAATCAAAATAAAAAACAACATCAAACACCTTTGCGTATTTTAGCCACATTTTATTTTCAACCCACTGCTTGGTTTTCGAACAAAGATAATCATTTTAGAACATTCAATTCGAATTTATTAATTTATAAAGACGAAGATTACAATAATGAGGCAAGTGTTGTTGTTGTATGTATAATTACTACTTTTCAAAAAAAAAAAAGGATTTCTAATTTGTTGTAATATTTAGAATTTTTTTTCTTCTCTTTATAAATTTCTTTTCCTATAATATCTGTTGTTTATCTGTATAATTGGTTTGCTTGATTACATCATCTACATCATCATAATTTTCATTAGCTTTCTTGCAACGAATAATATAGAAAAAAGAAACTGAAATTTTGATGTTCCTTAAAATATTTAATATTCTGCAGACCCTGAGCAAATGAGAAAATTTCTTTTGGTCGCTTTCTTTTTTTTTTTTGCTTAATAGTATAAGTATAGATAGGTGTTCTACATTATTTTTTCCATATACATGTATACTTTCTGTCATAGTTTGTTATTCTTTCCTTATTCTTTTGCTTCTTTTACAACAGCACATTTCATTGCAATAAATATTTTTCAATTGTTGTTAAGCACTTAAAGAAAATATTTTATGCATTGTTGTGGTCTTTGTTTAAAAATTAACCCAAAAAGGATTGTTAGAAAAATAAAAATAAAATATATGTATTCATTTGAAGACTGATTTTGTCACAAAAACATATTAATTTGAGTGTAAGTTGTGATAAGTTTTTTAAAACGCTTAAAATAGTCTGACCCGTAAAATTCTGGGATTATAGCACATAAACTTTCTTCAGACTACAGCAGAGATGAAAACTCAAAGGCCAAGAAACATGACTATTCCTTTCTATGCATCAGAGCAGACACATATCACATCTTCTCCAAATTATTACAAATTCTACAGAAAAAAAAAACTGTCTCTATTCCACATACTAGTCCTTACCCTCACGGCGCAATGCACCCTGAAAGAAATTATCAAGCTTTTAATACATTCCCCCCTTTGTTTTTGCATGAAGACGACATTATTCAGTTTGCATTCGAACAATTGCTACAATTCCTTCTTTCATAGAAAACCTTACATATTGTGAGGTACATATAAGTAGTTGAGTTAGGGCATGCCTTCACTCAAAGACCCAGACGGTGCATATCTGAAAACGTGAAAATGTTCCGTAAATGTGTCCTTACCCAGTCAATTCCGTTCACAAAGGCTAACAAAACCTCAAGCCTATGACCTTGGCATCTACCAATTCCTTAACAATTTGTAACTGTCGACAAAGGACATTTCATAATAAACTATTTTCGTAGGTTTCTTCACGTAATCAACTACATTAATGTATGTATCTACAATAGCGCTCAACTCTTTAATACTCATACGCTTAAGACTAGTTTCGTATCAGTAGGATTAAGCTTTGGCCATAAAACTTCTGCGACCTTACTGTCAGAACTGCGTCTCCGTGTATTATTTGTGATTGATTTCACCATGACTCTCAGCAACCTCTTACAGGAGGTGGCCTGGTACTCTAGTAGATAGATTTACTTCGTTCATAATAATTAAAATATTGTCTGTAGTTGCATTACAATTGTAACAGAGTGTTTTTCAGTGAATGTGTTTCCAAGTTTAAAAAGTACTTCTTGGTTAAACTTGCACACTTTAATGTTAAATTTTTAGCACGTGTTTCAACATGGTTGGTTGCAGAAACTAGAAATGTTTATATAACGGATTTTGAAACTGTATTTTCATTGCATTGTACATACATATGTACCTACAATACCAAATGAATGCTTTCATTTAATCCTGTCGTCTAACTAAGTAGTATGTACTTGGAAATATAAACCAGAACAATATGTCTTATTACCGACTTAAATTTTTACCTGAAATAAAAAAATAAAATTTTACACAAAAAATGAGTGCAAAAAACTATATTTAACAACAAATGTGTGTGTATTTTGCCAAAATAGAAAATAAAAAAAACATTGTAGCAGACAATACACACATACATTCACACCGCAGCAGACAATCACATTTTTGCGTTCATTGACCTATCTTTAGAAAGAAGACGCAAACCTAAGAAAAAAAAACAGAAATTTATAAATTGACTAACTGATTCGAACGACTCTGGTTAGTTGCATTAAAAATAAAAAAAACCGCCTAGTCATCGACTTACACTGCGTTAATTTTTTTTTTATTTTTATTATTCTACCGCATGTTGCAAAACGTTTATTGAATTAATTTGTTTTTAATTATTGAGTAATACTATACGTATGTACGTGTATCAACCCATCAACAACATAATCGTGTCATGATTATTATAGTCACATAACACGTGCTTTAATTTATTGTTTTATTGTATAAGTTTGCCTACGTATTGAAATGTAACTATGTATTCTCACCTGAATTGTTAGTTAAATTGTGAAATTAGAAAAAATTGCTGAGCATTTTTCTGATTTGATAAGAACCGTAAAACATTTTTTCGTTTAATTGGAATAAAAATTGCAGATTTTGATGATTCAGATGCCTAATTGTAGACGAAATTACCCGTTTTTCTAACAGATTAAGAAACAACTCCGTCTACGGTTCCACAGCCGATTAACTAAGCGATATGATTAGTAATATTAAGTGTTCTTCTGCATGACCTTAAAAAATATTTAAATTTAGAAATTTATTCAATGCAACAAATAACCATTTTTATCAGATATTGTTGGAATATTGAACAAATAGTTTAGAAACGAAAATCACACGTATTCATTTCACTCTTTACACCTAAATTGTAATGACTTTCTGTTCAAATCTAAATACAGTGCAAAACTCTAAATTAAGATTAAAAAACTTTTCCCTGTTTATTTATTATTTTACTGGCATAAAAAAAATTTTATTTTATGTCCCTAATATTAAAAGCAGAAATAAACCGTTTTCCTAACAAAAAATTTTTTTCATTTTAGATGGCTCCTCCATCATTCTCAGATTTGGGTAAACAAGCTCGTGATATCTTTGGCAAAGGTTATCATTTTGGTTTGTGGAAATTGGACTGCAAAACTAAGACCTCCTCCGGCATTGAATTCAGCACAGGTGGTCAGTCCAACCAGGAAACTGGCAAAGTTTTCGGTTCATTGGAAACTAAATACAAAGTATCCGATTACGGTTTGACATTGACCGAAAAATGGAACACAGATAACACTCTCTTCACTGAGGTTGCCGTACAAGACAAATTGTTGGAAGGTTTGAAATTGTCTTTTGAAGGCTCTTTTGCTCCACAATCCGGCAATAAATCTGGCAAATTCAAGGTTGGCTATGGCCATGATAATGTTAAAATCGATTCCGATGTTAATATTGACTTGAACGGTCCCTTGATCAATGCCTCAGCTGTTTTGGGCTATGAAGGTTGGTTGGCTGGTTACCAAACCGCTTTCGATACCAAAAACGCTAAGTTGACCACCAACAACTTTGCTTTGGGCTACTCCACAAAGGACTTTGTCTTGCATACAGCTGTGTAAGTATATAGTTTAAAAATCTTTTCTAATAATCAAATAAAATCTAATGATGGAATGCTTTATTATCTTTTTGTTCTAACAGCAATGATGGCCAAGAATTCAGTGGTTCCATCTTCCAGAAATGCTCCGATAAATTGGATGTTGGTGTACAATTGTCCTGGACCTCTGGCACCAATAACACCAAATTCGGCTTGGGTGGCAAATTCCAATTGGATAGTGATGCTGCTTTACGCGCTAAGGTCAACAACAACTGCCAAGTTGGTTTGGGTTATCAACAAAAATTGCGTGATGGTATTACACTTACTCTTTCCACTTTGATCGATGGCAAGAACTTCAATGCTGGTGGTCACAAGATTGGTGTCGCTTTGGAATTGGAAGCCTAAACTATCACCAATTCTTAAGTTTTTTTTTTAATAAATAAATAAATACTAACACTACCAAAATAAAAGAAACAAGAAAAACTACAACAACAACAACAAACAAATCAACTCCGTTCTTTTGTTCACAAAAAAACTCTTTTTAAACAGCAACATCAACAAGAACGACAACCAAACAAAACAAGTAATTATTCTCAAATTAAGTGTGTAAGGAAACCAACCAAGATCATCTCAGCAATAAATATTATACAACAGCAACAACAAACAAAATACACTTGTAAAAGAAAAATTAATAATTATGTTAAAAATTATTTAAAAACAAATAATAAGAGAAAGAAGAAAAAGAAAACACAAAAACATCCAACAAATTTGAAATGTTAAGTTTTTATTTTACGCCACATTTACGAACCACCCCTATAATGTTAATCTTAAAATAGTTTAGTTTTAAAACGAATCGAAATCCTTTTTAACAAATAATCAACCTTCTCACTCCTTCCGAACTATCTATATTATACAACACAATTAAAATTGCAATAATAATGACTGTTATTATATTATGTTCATTCAAATACTTTCTCAAATCTAAGCGCAGTTGTTTTTAAGGCATTATTTTCAAAATGAAACAAGCTTAACAAAATATATATATTTATGACGTCTTGTGCATTTAAAGTTATTTAAAACATCAAATAATTTATGGTTTTCTTCAATAGTTTTAAATTCCTCTAAATTTAGACTTGAAACAAAGTTGAGAAACAATTACTGTGGCAGGTGTCGTATAATTAATTTAATTTTTCGCCCTGACATATGCTGTAAAATATTTTCAGTTCGTATTGTATTTAATTAGCATGTCCCAAGGTATGCTTTAAAAAAATTTTGCATTAATTTTTTTTTTTACAAAAAGCACCCCTGCTACACAATTATGTACGCCTGGTATTTTGTGTGGTTTTTAACTTTCGAGTTTCTCTAGAAAAGAAATCCAAACGTAGAAAAAAATTCGATTATGCAGTCAATACGTACAAACAAACGTTTGTTTATCATTGTCATATGAAAGAAACTATTTTTATTAAAGTTTTTAACGGCTAAAGAAATTCCTTAAAACTACTTTTCTTTTTATAAAAAAAAATCAAAACAAAATAACACAATTATTGTTGTTGTCCATTCTTTTCGGCCAATTGTTTATTACGCTTTTCCATATTTTCCTTAATCCAAGGATGTTGCATTACATCAATCAATGTAATGCGAGCACTGGCTGATTTACGTAATAATTTCGATATGACGTCTTTCGCACCAACTGTTAAATGCGTTGGATATTTGATTTCAACGCGTCGTATTTTTTCATAGGTTTTATCCGTATCATTGGACTCGAATGGTGCAGAACCAACTAAAAATTCATAACACAGTATACCCAAACACCACTGATCAACGGAGTCATCATAAGTGCGGCCGTCTACCATTTCGGGTGGTATGTAGTCCAAAGTGCCACAAAATGTTTTACGCCTAAAATGAATAAAAACAGAAATCTAGATTAGAACGTACTGTTGTTTCTAGAATTAGTGTAACTAAGAAATGGAAACTAGAAATATTTGCCAACAACATTATTATTCACCATAAACAGATTTAGTTCGGAGGTTCCCAATGGGACCCTTGAGGTTTCCATTCTTTGGTAAAATATTAGTGACAGTGTGGACTGTGGTATATTTATTAAGGGTCCTGGTATTATACTTTTTTGAATGCCTGACCACTGCAGTATTGTCCAAGCAGGGGCCATGGCAATTACGAAAGAAGCGCAGTGCTTATTACCAGATTTTCCCTGAAAATATCCTGCTTTACAGGGACAGCCTGTTTGCCATTAACATAGTTTCAACATCCATCCTTGTCCATGAATGCCGAGGATTTCTCATTGAAATTTCGAATTATTCAAAGGTAATTCTTATATTGGTTTCAGGACATAGGGATAACGTTGGAAATTGAATTGCTGGTGAACTGGGCACTACGTCACGTATGTTGAGTGGCGGATTTAATATCCCTAATAGGCTTACTTGACGGTTGAAGTGTATGCCGATAGTCATGACAGAAGACTAACGTCTTCTCTCCTTCCGAAAGGCTGCAGTACATGCAGAGATGCATACACCCCATAAATCATTATCAGTTTCTGTTTACGGCAAATACTATTGTGTGAAATCTTCCCGTCCCTTCTTTATACTAAATAAATCTTATATATTAAGAACTTAGTTTGTAACTTACTTATTTGATATGGTATGAGCTGACCAACCAAAATCAGCCAACTTCACATCATCCGAGGCAGTCAGTAGAATATTTTCCGGTTTTAAATCTCTGTGTATCACCTTATTCAAATGGCAATAGTGTAAAGCATCGGCAACCTGATAGGTATACTTAGCAGCTCTGGGCTCATCGAAGCGCTGATTTGGTGAATTCCTCAACAAAGTATAAATCTCACCTTGAGATGCCAGCTCCAGTGCCATATAAATCCGTTCGGTATCATGGAACCACGTCAATAAACGTAAAATATTTGGATGCTTAAGTCTTGATTGAATTTCAATTTCTCTTAAGACTTGACGTTGAACGTTGCCCTTGCGCAATTCTTCTTTGAACAGGACTTTCATAGCCACCATATAATGCGTAGAACGTTCGCGTGCTAAATAAACACGTCCAAATTTGCCACGTCCTAAAGGAGCACCCATTTCAAAATCAGCCGTAGACCAGTCATAACTTTAATTAGACAAATAATAAACAAAACGTTAATATTTAATTCCAATAGTCAAAGATAACTTAGGTCTTACGGTTGCCCATAAGCATGATGCTGCATCATTTTTTTGCATAAATTTTTCACGTAGTCTTTATGTTCTTCAGGTACATTTTTTATTAATTCCGGTAAATCCGTTCGTTTAGGTGGTTTAACTCTGTTATTAAACATTTTATTTCAAGTTCTCTTATTTAAATTCAATTTTAATTTTCTGTCAGAAAGAAATGTTTTAATGCCCGCTTGCGTCTTTTTGAAATTAAATTTCGTAGTTGCCAGATCCTACGCTATAGTATTTCTATAAGCAACTCTGCATATCAGAGTTGCTGCTTCTTATTTTTAACTTGGATATGAAAAACGGCACGCTTGGGTATTATAAACGGTATTGATTGCCATGGGGGATGTATTAGCTATCACGGTTCTATTTTCTTTTCTTTCTCTTCTAATTTCCCTTTCTTTTTGTTCTTTCTTATCTCCTCCTGACAGAAACTAATTATATTTACTCTTTTTCTGAATTGTCACTTTTTATACAGTAGTATGCCACCCTACCCACCTAAAAATAAATGGACTAGTCATAGGAAACGTTTAAATTGATTAATGAGTTCAAAATTTCCGAAAAACAGGGATCAATGAAAAGAGTTTGTTAACGGGGGTTATGAATAAGCAAATATCATATGAATTCTAATGCATTTTATTTGTTCTTTAAATTAATTGCAAATTTGTTAATTATGGCAGCACTGTTTTCTTATCTATTTATTTCTCTTATCTAAATTCTATTGTTGTTTTTGTACAAGTTTGATAATGTTCCATTCTATAACGTTCCTCTGCATCATCAGTTACTTTGCTATGGCAGCGAATCAATCATCAAAACGTATTTTACAAGAATTGGGCAGAATTGACGGAAAATTTTTTATGTGCAAATATTTTTACTCAAAGAAATACAATAAAACATAAAATTTATTAACAAAAATAGTGCAAATATAAAGAAAAACATATTTTCCATAATATACATATAAATTTTAACAAAAATATTCCGAACAAACAATAAAAATATAGAAATTCCGATAACATTCGGTGAAGAGAAATATTTTTATAAGAAAAAAAAAGTGCAAGACGACATAGTCGTCCAGAGAAGCAGCGGAAAAAAAGAAAAAGTAAAGAAAAAATATAAAAAAAAAGTGTCGAGCAAAGATTAGAATGTAAAGAAGAGTGACTGTCGAAATGGAAATAAAATTTTAAAAATTCAAAGAAAATTTTTTTGTTTTTTGTTAATAACAGTCGGCTGATTATTATTATTTGTTGTTCTTGTTGTTTCCAGTCGCTGGCAGAGAGCGACAGTGCTGCAAATGCAACGTAATCAATACTAAAAAAAATATATTTGTTTGCAAAAACAATATGTAAGTTTTTGTTTTGCTTCTTATTTTGTTGTTGTTGTTTAGCATTTTAATGTAATTACATATAATATTTGTTTGTTTTTCCGTATCTTTTTTATTTTGGCTTGGAGGACGTACTTTGAGTCTCTGTGTTTTTATTTTCTGCTGCTTTCGCTTATTTTAACGTGCATTAAATATTATTATTGTTGTTGTCCTCTGCGATTCTTTTACGTATTACCAGAGTCTTAAAATGATTAATTCGATTATTAAACCAATGATCCGAATATTTTAAATACATTTTTACAGTGTTTTGTTATGCGATTAAATTCGAATGTTTTCAATGTCTAAAGACAAGGATTTATTAATTTTTTGTATCTTTCTGTTACTCGAACTACTATTGGCCATAACAGATATTTCTTAGATATGCAGGCCAAGTTGATCCGATAAATATCGGGTAAGACCAGAACAATCAAAAGATTCATCAAGTTGATGCATTTTGGTACCTGGTAAGCATATTAGATAAAATCTGGAGTTTCAAGGCACATAGCTTCCGTCGTCGAAACACATAGGGAGTTGGATTTGTTATACATTGCAAAAGGATATACGAATAGAGCATAACAAACCATCGATTGTAATGGCACGCCGCCTGTCAGCATAGCCCATGTTGAACTTGAGGCTTAAACTGCAGACATCTAAAGCTGATATTTGTCATCATGTTTGTTGTTTCTATTATTGAAATCATTTTATAGAAAAGTAACGGCAAAACAGGTTAAGAGTAACTCTGTGAGGTAGTCGGAGTATGGTTCTATATTAAAGTACCTTAGGTGAATTACCAGTAAAGTTGTGTGCTCTAAATAGAAAGCAAAATAGTTTTGTTATTGTGTTCTCCAGACTGCTGGTATCTGTTATGAAGATAACAGGGAAATATCCGAAGAATATCTTAATTGACTGTGGCGTTGTAATACTGCTGATTGAGGTTTAAAATATTTGTAAATTATTTAAGAACCAGGTTGTAGAAGCTCATAAAGAGCAATCCCCTTCTAGTCCCACCAATTCTTTGTCACCTATCTTCGTTCATTAGCTTTTTATAAATGATTTTCTATAATGTTTGTGGTTACAATTGAGATTCCTTTAAAGTTCTGTTGTAGTTAAATTTTGGAACTCAGGAGTATTAATTGAAAATATATTTTCTTTATCCACAAACAGTGTAAAATCAAAATTATAATAATATTTGATTTATTGTGTACCGTGAAATTGCAGGTTTTTTTTTATATTCTATACCACTTTGAGGTCATTATCAGTGACAAATCAAAGTTTCAATTCTCTTATAATTCTTTGTGTCATTGTCTGCTATCAGCTAGAAATGAAAAGCCATCCTTCCATTAGTCAACACGTTAGTCAGTTCGTCAGTCCATCATGTACTCATTGTCAGCTGTTTATTTTCCAATTTTTATACAATATTTGTCGCCTCTTGTAGTTGTTACTTTATCGATGTTAACTTACTTACTTGGTTGGTGTTTTGATTTCTTTTGCTTTCATTTAACATTATTTTTGTTGTTGTTATTTTTATTTTCAATTTGCTATTGCAACGATACAAAATAATAATAATAATAAAAATAAAAAAAAAACCAAATTGTTTATCCGAGGGGTTTTTTGTTGTTGTTTATTTTTCTTTTTCTACAATTTTTTGTTGTTCAGTCGTATGACCAACTAACCAATGATATCGTATAACCGTGATGAGTAATACTTTATTAAATATTTATTAAAATAAAAAGAAGAAAACACAAAGACAGAAAGGAAATTAAATTTAGGCCGGACGATATTTATAAAAAAATTATATTATAAAAATATTTTTACAGAGCTATCTTGCCAAAAAAAAAAAGGTTTTAAATCTTAAAAAAAAACATAAAGTAAACAAAAATAGTGTTTGTTGTGTCATAAAAGTCCTTCAAAAACCTCTAGCCTATGAAATAACTGCTTTGCATGCAAAGGCCAAAATTGCTTACTTAATTTCTTAATGTCACTCAAAACCGTTTTATTTATAGCCCGAGTTAACAGTGGACGTAATTCAAAATTTGCAACGAAATACTTTTTCATTTCATCATATGTAAATTGTAATACATACTTAATGCGTGTTGAAAAACTTCTTATATACTGGCCATACATTTAAAAACCGCAAGATAAAAGCCTAATAGGCAGTAAAAGACCTAGTAAGCGGAAATATGTGCACCTAGCGAAAGATAAAGTTATTATTTGTATGAGACTGTTGATAAATTTAAATCTCATAATCTCATTTATTCATTTATTACCGTTAAGTTGTGCTCAGCGGAGGTCGTTACGTTAAAGTGTTTAACAAAATAGTCAATGGTCTGGATTGTTATGCATGAATAAAGTTTAAACTTTAGCATTTCTTGTCACATTGGGAACTACGAAATCTACTTTAGAGGTTAGTTAGAGATAGTGTTGCTTTTGTCACAAATATATATTGAAACTCAAGCTGTTGCACAATCGGTCTGGGTTTAAAAACAAACTACATAATTGAGTGTGACATTCTAGAGATTCTAAAAAATTTTTTAAAACGTTCGATGTACGCTGGTGTTTCAGAAATTGCTGTATTGTGAGCTCTGGCATTAGGGGGGATATTGCTGTGTCTGTCTTTTCGAATACCTGTTACAATTTGCGGATTTTTAAATCAACTATGCTTCTGTTCTATTATTATTCAGTACCGGTGCATAAAACTGTTTGAGAAATGGCCATCAGCTCATCCACTCACAGTTCGAACACAACAAAAGTCATTACCCGGCTTCAGTCGTAATTTAAAATGGTGTCAAGAGGTCGAAACATACATAGGTTAAAATTTACGAAGAAACATTTCTATAAGCTGTTGTAAAACCATTTAATCGTTGTATTTTTCATAACCAACATAGGCTTTCCGTTAAGATTCTGCGCCATCTCATAAAACTAAAACGACTCAAATCTAGTTCCGAAACAATTTTCTAGCATTCAACTTTTCCGAATAATGCTTCTCCGACTGCCATGACTTGAACTAGCTATACTTGAAGCTGGTTTAGAGGACATCATCGGTCATAAATAATTTCTCAATATTTATTCTCTTAAAACAAATCTGTGCTATCACACAATCAACGCAATTTATAACTGCTAAATTTACCTGCTATGAGGGCTAACCATCAAATCTGGTGATGAATTGATGAAGCCATTGATCGAAGTTAAATGTTTTTCTCTAGCCATGCCAGTTTAATTCTTCACTATTTCGTTCCCTCCACCTAAGTAAATTAAAACAAAGATTTGTTGTAAAGTAATGAAACACATGCCAAATGCAATTTGTTTACCGGTGTCTGCAGCATTTTTTCCTGATTCATATCGAGCTAGAAAAACTAAATTCTTCTAACTTGTTCTAAAGTGTACATATGTATATTTAGATTATATTGCGATTAAAAACATTTGCGTTAGAATCTTATCTTATTCACTTTATTATTATTGTTGATTTTCTTTTATTTTGTATTGTATTAAATTTTTTTCGCTAGTAATCTTATCTTATTGTTTATAAACTATATTAAAACAAAAAAAAAAACGCTATACAAATTATGCTGTATAATACTACAGTACCAGATAATTTCAATTTTAAGAAACTTACAATATTGAAATATAGTATTTACAACTACAATAATATTTGATTTATTTTTTTTTTTCGCCCAAAAATTTAGACTAGTCCCTTGGGCTTATTTGAGGTTTTTATACATTTAAAATATCGATGGCCACCGGTAATGAAATAGCAGCGCCATACGAAGGACTTGTAGCTGCATCAGTTACTTCTTCCGGTGATTATAACAATTCGGGCCCTTCAACATCTTTAAGCAATGGCGGCTCTTCACATACCGGCAATCAAGGTTATCATCAATTAAGTGTTACAAGTAAGTGGATTTCTTTGGATTATTTCAAAATTCAATAATTGCCAACAAATGATATACATTTTTGTCTCATTGTAGTTGAACAGGGTTCTGTGCGTAATAGTGGATTTTTAAAACCAAATCCTTATGTTGAACTACTAATCGATAATAAAAGTAAACGAAAAACTGATGTTGTGAAAAATACATATTTTGCCAAATGGAATGAAGAATTTACAGTGCTGGTAAGTGTGTGTTGATTTCGTTATTGAAAATCGAATTATCTCTTAAGCATTTCCGCTTTTATTAAATTGCTTAATCATCTCAGAAATGAATTGAACGTAAACTCCATTATAATATACAATAACACGATTTACTCTATCTTATCGAAAGCTAATCAAAGACTGAAGGAAAAGAGATCGATATCAATAAATTTATAAACTTATTAGATCAGTTGGTCTTTACTATAAGAATTCAAGCAACTTAACTTAATGAAACAAAGTTCAAAATCTAATAAAGACTAACTCATAGAAAACTAATAATTTCATTTCATTAAATAATTTTTTATTTAATTATTTATTTAATAAATTCAATTGATATAAATAAATTATTATCAATAAAAAGAAAAACTACAATGGGCAGGAAGAAGAGAATAATCACGAATAGAAAGAAACATATTATCAGTGCGGGTAATTATAAGCCCCATTTGACTTCTGTAACCAGAAAGTATGTCATTAGACCCCCTCTAAGATCATTAGAGAATCAATATATCCATATAACTGGTAACTTCATGGACAGTGTATCGTCCAGCAAAAATGATAACATCGGCCTAAACGACGTTGTCAGTCCAACAAATCAATTTACTAAGTATGAGACGAAGATATAAGTAAATGCCGTTGGTAGTGGCTACCGTTTAGTAATTAGAGTCATTAATATTCAGTATCTTTTATATATAGATATAACGACCAGGGTTCCTTCCATTAGAACGGGTGTAACCATCCCATATACTTATTAGTATCTTGCACAACGTATCGGCTTAAATAACACAGAATGCTCTTCTCAGCCTAAGGCCATACCCATTCATTTATTTCCCTAAGGTAAAAACGGTTTTGTTCAACATTTTTCTTAATACAGTTGGGATTAGACGCCTTTCAAGGAAATAATGTAGGAGGTATAGACTAGATACCTTGGAAGGACATAATGTAGTGACCCGGCAATCGGAAAGGATATCTAGACTAGACATTTTTCCGTCATCTCACGACTACATTGATATGTCAAATAAACTAAATAGTATTGTCCAAGACGCAGCCAGAACAATATTGAAAAATAAATGCGGGAAAAACGAAAAAAGGAGAATACATAGCGATAGACCCTACACTTCTAAAAACGGTGATCATATCGTAAAAGACGCTGTCAATTTCTGAACTTAACTGATTCCTCGAAGGATATACGAAATCGAACGAAGTGTGCTAAGCAAACCTTTGGACAATTAAAAAACGTTTGGAAATCGACCTCATACATACATACATAATTGGCCATTACAACCCTTCAGTCAGGATTACGGCCTATCTCCTCAACAACTCTTATGTTGTGTGCGTTAATTTTATACATGAGTGGCGGGACCTACAGTTTAAAGTCGACTCCGAACGACAGATTTTTTGAGAAGCTTTTCATGGCGATTTTTACTCTCAGAGTTTTTGCCAGAAATCTGCTGAGATGAGAGGAAGTCGCCGAAGAAATATTTTTTCATATTTCATTTTGATGTCTGACCTGGGCTTCGAACTCGGGCCTTTCGTCTAATAAGCCAACACACTACCTACGAGACCACGGCGACTTCACATCGACCTCATTATCAAAGAATATTCAAATCAGGATATTTATACTGCTGTGTAATCAGTACCACGCGACCTGGAGAATACAGTAAAATTAAGACAATTGCTATTGGCACAGATAATGTGGAAATGAACATGCATTACGAAATTCCCGTAAGAAGCTTGATCGGAAATACATTCGAAACCGTAAGATATTTGCCGTAAAGAAAACAGTTTCATAGTAGGAGGAGACTGGTCGATAAATAAGTGGTCAAGACGTGAAAAAGCTGAAACATTATTATTTATTTCAATATCTTAAAACAGGCATTTAAATTTCATGGCAACTGTAAAGGTTTGCAGTCATACCTAAAATACTTGAAAATAAAATCAAATAAATTCTCAAATCAAATCCTTACATTGACATTGAAAGGCAGTTAATATTCCAAGCTATTCATCGTATTGAAGGTTAAAATTCACATTCAATTAGAAATGAATTTTCATTATGAGTTATTTAGGAACGATTGGTAACTGTAACTAACGCTGCGCATAAAATTTGTATCGAAAACCTAATATTAGTTCTTAACAAGCAGTGCTTTTAGTAAATTCTATAAAACCATTGATTTTTCAGATAAATATACACCCTTAGTATGTTCAAAATTTGTTTTTTTAAGTTAATTGAGTGAGTGCTGGGCTTTTTATTTACTTTTAATACAAATTTTCCGTTGACTGTCAAATCACTTATCAAACAGTAACTTTCTGTTTATTTTTCACACATACAACAATAACAACAACAACAATAAAATAAATATTAAAAATGGGTATCAAAAACATCAATATGCAGACACAAGACATATTGACGAAATTTTCTGTTTGTTTTATTAATACACTGCCTCTACAGTCTTTTGGGGACAGTTAAAAGTAGACTAAAGAGTTTTGTATTTAAATTTTTAATTCAAATTCAATGATGTTATAGAATATAATGCAAATAAAACTAATTGATGTGTGATCGTGTGTGGAATTGCCATTCATCATGCCTCTGTTATTATTAACGCTATGATTTCCATGCTTTCATAACATGTACAATTGAAATTCGAAAAAGTTGGAAAAATAATTGAAATGATTGAAACTTTCTTCTTTTTTCTTCTAGATTACGCCGAATTCTGTGTTACACTTTAAGATATTAGATCATTCTAGTTTTCGTAAAGATGCTTTGCTTGGTGAACAGACCATTAGTTTGGCTGAAATTCTACAACACTACAATGGTCGGTGTGAGTTTTTGGAAGTTTTTATGGATTTATTCGTCAATTCAAAGTCGGATAATAGCAAAGTGAGAAGCGGTTCATTAATGGTCGTATTGAACGGTTTAAAATTGGACATGTCCAATGTAATGCTACAAAATGGCAATGGTTCGCTAATGCCAACTGCAGCAGGTAGTGCTGATATTGGAGCAGCAGGATCATCGGCAGCTGCAGCGGCAGCGCCTGGTAGATGGTTCATGTGTAATGGTGCTGTTAGCGTGCGAGAACGTATGCGTTCAACGGGCAGTGTAAGTGAGAGTAGTGTAGTGGGCCCTTGTCGATCTCCTGTAGCATTACAAAATGGCAATTTAGAACGTAGTAGTAGCTCTGGCGCAATGATACCACCACAAACTGGTGCAATACGCAGAGCACCAAACCCTCCTCCATCTGGTGGTACTTGGGATCCTCAAACTACTGCTGCCATGGCCGCTCAACAGCAGCAGCAGCAGCAACATCAACAACAAATGCAAATGGTCCATAGTCAACGTGCAAATGGCCAAACTGCAAACATACGGCCTATGCCCCAGTTATATGCCAATGGAGCTGTTCCAGGCGGCCAGCCAGTTCCTCCAGTACAGCAACCTATGTTGGAGGGAGCTGTTGGCGGTATGCTACCACCTTCAGGTGCACCTGCTGATCAACAAGCTCTAATGGGTAATGCTTTGCCGGTATCAAATATAACCGATCAACAGTTACAAGCAGCTCAGGCAGACGATGAACCTCTACCAGCTGGTTGGGAAATTCGTTTTGATCAATATGGTCGTCGTTATTACGTAGATCACAATACAAGATCAACATACTGGGAAAAACCCACACCTTTACCACCTGGCTGGGAAATACGAAAAGATCCACGGGGCAGAGTGTATTACGTAGATCACAATACACGTACCACCACCTGGCAAAGACCGAACAGTGAACGTTTGATGCATTTCCAGCACTGGCAGGGTCAACGGGCTCATGTAGTAGCACAAGGTAATCAAAGATTCCTTTATGGCCAACAGCAACAGCAACCGACTGCTGTTACGGCTGCTGCCACACAGGATGACGAGGACACATTGGGCCCTCTGCCTGATGGCTGGGAGAAGAAGGTGCAGTCAGACAATCGCGTTTACTTTGTAAATCATAAAAATCGTACAACACAATGGGAAGATCCACGAACTCAGGGACAAGAAGTTAGTTTAATAAATGAAGGACCTCTACCACCAGGCTGGGAAATACGTTATACGGCGACTGGTGAAAGATTCTTTGTCGATCACAATGCCAGACGTACAACATTTGAGGATCCTCGACCGGGTGCTCCGAAAGGCGTCAAAGGTGTTTATGGTGTACCGCGTGCATACGAAAGAAGTTTCCGCTGGAAATTATCACAGTTTCGTTATCTTTGCCAGAGCAATGCTTTGCCCTCACACATCAAAATAACGGTTACACGTCAGACTCTCTTTGAAGATTCCTATCATCAAATTATGCGTTTGCCAGCCTACGAGCTGCGGCGTCGCCTCTACATCATATTCCGCGGCGAAGAAGGTCTCGACTATGGCGGTGTTTCGCGAGAATGGTTTTTCCTTCTCTCACATGAGGTTCTCAATCCAATGTATTGCCTTTTCGAGTATGCCAATAAAAATAATTACAGTCTACAAATCAATCCCGCCTCTTATGTGAATCCGGATCACTTGCAATATTTCAAATTCATTGGACGTTTCATTGCTATGGCACTATATCATGGCCGTTTCATTTATTCCGGCTTCACCATGCCTTTTTACAAGCGTATGCTCAATAAAAAATTGACGATCAAAGATATTGAAACTATAGATCCTGAATTTTATAATTCCTTAATATGGGTGCGTGACAATAATATCGACGAATGCGGTTTGGAACTGTGGTTCAGCGTTGACTTTGAAGTGCTGGGACAAATTATACACCACGAACTAAAAGAGAATGGCGAAAAAGAAAAGGTCAGCGAAGAAAATAAGGAAGAGTACATAACATTAATGACAGAATGGAGAATGACACGGTGAGTAAATAAAATATTTGTTTACAACACTATAAAATAATTTCCATTTTGTTGCATGGTGTAGTTAAAAATGCTTTTGGTAGATTTCAATAATAATTAATTAATTTTGCACTTTAGCGGTATTGAACAACAAACAAAAACTTTTTTGGAAGGTTTTAATGAAGTCGTGCCACTCGAATGGTTAAAATATTTCGATGAACGTGAATTAGAGTTGATACTCTGTGGCATGCAAGATGTAGATGTCGATGATTGGCAACGCAACACCATTTACAGACACTATAATCGTAATTCCAAACAAGTGGTTTGGTTCTGGCAGGTAAATAAGTGAATGAATGGAAAAATTTAATTTAAATTTTGAATTTCACCTTTGTTTGTTTTCGTTTACAGTTTGTAAGAGATACGGACAATGAAAAACGTGCTCGACTTTTGCAGTTTGTTACTGGCACTTGCCGAGTGCCGGTGGGTGGTTTTGCTGAACTAATGGGCTCAAATGGTCCGCAACGCTTTTGCATTGAAAAGGTGGGCAAGGAAACCTGGCTGCCACGCTCACATACCTGCTTTAATCGTTTGGATTTGCCACCCTACAAGAGTTACGATCAGCTGGTTGAGAAACTAACATTTGCCATCGAAGAGACTGAAGGCTTTTGCCAGGAATAGTTTGAGAATATTTGGTATTTTAATATTTAAATAAATAAAAAGATTATCTATCTATTGTGCACTTGAAAAGTTGTCGTAGGTGTATTAAGCAGTAGGAAAGGGTATTTAAATTAGGAAGACAGACTTAATTAACACTATTGAAAATTCTCAATCATTTGTTTTGAAAATAAATTTTCAATAATTTTTTGAGTGCACAAACATTTACTTATCATGATCAACTGAACTGTTGTTATAATTATTATTTAATTATACATATTATTTGTAATTTTAATTTTCGATTAAAAAAAACTTTATGTTTATACGTTTATTTATCTATGTCCTGTAAATGATTATGTTGTATGTATTTAAAAATCGATAAAGCAAGCCAAGCAAATAATAATAATAATAATGATAATAAAATATTAAGTAAAATATTTTATGGTTTATTATTATAAATAATATTATTATTATTGTAATGAATTAGTTTAATTTAATTTTGAAATTAAAAGCGTATCATTTATAATTATAAACAAAGAAAACTCATTAGACACTTTTGTTATTCATACGTACGTATACATATATGTACTTTGTCTACTGCTGTAGATCTATAATACTATATATCGGGTTTATTTGTATTATTTTAATTATTTTTTCTTTATTGTTCTCTATAAATATCTAATATAATATGTGTATGTATTATAATTCTATTGTAAATATTTAATTTTTCTTTCTTTTAATTATAATTTCTGTTTTTCAATTTCTTGATTGCTTCAAACCCGGTCAATCAAGAATGTGTCCATTAAAGAGAAACTATAACTTAAAAAAAACACATTTAAATTTATTAAAGAAATACAAAAAAATACTTAATAATAAATGATACAAAATATATACATAGAAATAAAGACAAACAAAAATAAAAAAACAAATATCGTGAATGGAAATTGAATACACCGTCATTTAAAAAAGAAAACAAAAACCAACAAAACATATATATATATATATATATATATTATTAAAAATACAAGAAAGAAATGAGTTTAGTTTATATTGTTGTTAATTAATTAAAACGTATTATAAAGATACCAAGTATTTAGTGAAAAAAAAGGAAACAAAACACGAAAATTACTATGTTTTAAATATTTTATCAAAAAAGAAAAAGAAAAAAAAAAATAAGAAATACAAAAAAAAAAAATAGAAATCAATCACAAGGGGTACATAAAACCAATTATAAATAAATTATTAATAAATTAGAATATCTTAAATAATGTTTTAATTTCCCAAAGAAATAGTTTCCATTATTTTGAAGTCATTATTTTATAGTAATCGACGTAACTTTTGTCTTCTTATTTAATACTTTTCTTATACTCGTTTTCCTCAAAGCCAAATAGCTTAAACTTCTTCAAACATGGTTATACATGCTTGTATTCCTACATTGATATGTAATAATCAACATATTTTCCAGGTCTTAACGACTTTGAGGTTCAATTATCAAAACCTACTCGACAGGTACTCTTGTGGCACCTTTATCAATCATTTATTACCAGGAAAGCTTAAGTAAATCACTTTTCAAACTAATGTATTTCCGTCTAAGCACTCCAGTGATCAAATAAAGTAATATATGTATACGCGCATGTTCTACATTCTACTTTAAAGTGAAAGTAATTTATAATCACTTGACTTTGAGCCTTTGATGTTCTAAATTTATTTTTTTTTACTTTCTTATGGAAAGTGTCCATAACTTTTATCGCAACGAGACAAAATTAAAAAAAACTCTACTTCGTCCAAGACATACCGTATATGAGGTCCTCCGTTTTTTGAAGCGAATGATTCAACCTAGAAATCAAATACCAGTAGAGAAGCTTATATGACTTATTAATCCGCAGGTTGTGTTTTCCAGACATTCATGAAGACAAGCACATGTTTATTTGTATTGCCAGAGCTCACAATATAGTCATTTCTGGTAGAGCGTTTTATCAAATCTGTGAGAATCTAGAGCGTCCAACTTAATTCCTTTAGTTTGATTACAGCTGCAAACCAATTAACTAGTAGCGTCAGTGTCAACATCAATCTTATCTTATTGAATATTATAACTAGTGATTCAAGTTCAACACAGCCCGATACTGAATTTAATTAGATTCAAACTTATTTCCAATCACTATAAAGTTTTCAATGCAATCTAGCTATCCATAGAAATAGTCACTTTATTTGCCTTTAGGCATATACTTGCAATTTAAGAAAACCCAACGAAGAAAAAGTTTCGGACACATCACCTTCACATGAGATAACCGTGAGCTCTCAAATTGCTCACTCAGAATATCTAATGTAGCATGAGCTGTGTGATATGTATGCAGGCTGCCCTGTTAAAACCATATGTCGTCGGTGTCCAGTTGGTATCCAAATCAGACCAAGATGATTTGGTAATCATCGAGCTATAGTGACCGCATTTTCAGGATGCATTGAAAGCTCTTTGATCTCATGTGGTATCATCCCAAATTCGACAATTTTCTTTTTCCATGTACCCATTCATCTACAAATAAACCTCATCGCTGAAGATGAATTATCAATGAAAATTAGGGTTAGTTGCCCACTGCTCCAGAGTCCGCTCAGCGAACACACGTCATGGTATATGCTCGTTCACGGTGATTTTGACCTGAACTGACAACTAATTTCTGAGCTGCAGCTTCCACAAGATGGCCTTTATCAACTATCAAAGATCGGAATTCCCTGTTGGCAGACCCTATTCAAATTAGATGCTGAGATTTTTATTAGGATTTCCATGTTAATCTACATGCTGACGAATTGTGAAGAATATTGACCAGATTGCCTATCTGGGAAATGAATTACTTGTTTCGTTTAAAACGTAAAATGATTAGGTAAACGTACATCTGCTACCGCACTACATATTTGTTCCTTTTACAGCTACCAAATATCTTCTGCCATCAGACAATTCGAAAGAGGGCGGAAAGGAATTTACTGTAGACTCGATAGCCTATCTCGGACATGGAGCACTAAGTGTTCTGGTACAACACAAAATCGGCGATAGCCATAGTCCCCATAACAGTTATAACGGGACACTAGCATCTGATTGCACACAATAATATACTGGGAATACTTCACAACGAACTCTGCAGGAGCTGTAATGCCTAGGAAATAGAGCAGTGCATGGGACTTCTTCTTTCTCTTATGAAAGTCGAAGTCAACTGTAGCAAACACAGCCAATTAAACTTTATTTTCTTCTGGATATTGTTTTAAACTTAAGCTCATTGTTCCGTTAAGAAGAAAATCGTATAGCCAGTTGCAAAATACAATAAGAATTAAATTTACTTAATATTTCCCTCCATGTACGAGTATGCATTTGTAAATTATGTTTTCTTTAAACGAAGACATCACTTGGCAAGTTTTCTAAATTATTGATCCACACAGCAGGCGCTTAGAGCATTTAAGCAACACTTGTGAAATCACATCCTACTCGCACCCTCTACTCTATAATCTGAAGCGGAAGTTAAAAATATCATGCATTGACGATTTCTTGCTGGATAATGTGCCACACTAAACCAGTACGAAACCAACAGATATGCATCATAGGGCACTATTTAACACATGACACAGATGCACACGTATGTAAATGCCATGAAATTAAAGAAAGGAAGAACCTTTTTTTCCGTTTTTTTATTGTTGTTGTTTTTGCTGTGATCGACACACAAACCAACGTGAATTTACAGGCGATGACAATACGCATTTTCCTATGGTGGTGGTGATGGTGGTGCTGTTGATGGTGGAATCTAAAAGATTGCCATGCTGAAGTGTATTGAGAACATAAATCATGTTTTCTAATGCCCGAAATGTATGCAACATACATTCACAATCACTTAAACATGCACGAAAATAGCAGCAGCAGCAATACACCGAAAGCATGCATGCATGTATTCATTCATTAATTCCCTCCTTGCGAAACAAAACTTGAAAACAGCCAAATGTCCTTTTGTTTTTGCTCTCTTTTTTTGTCGGTGGAAAAATGGCATAAAGAATTGGAAAACTTGTTTGTATGCACGAACAACAAAAACAACAACAACAACCGATAACCGGCAACAAAACAATTGTTACAACAATATTAACAACTTGCCTAATAAACATTTCTGTTGTTAATGGGAATATCGGCGACGACGCGAAAATTTACGCTGCCCAACTCAAGCAAAATACCCTAAAATAGGCGCAAGGATCTTTGCCATTGGGCGTCTCTGTGTGTGTGTGTGTACTATTCATTTTGCAACACCTGCACACCCTGAATATAAATCACTTTAAGGGGTGGATAAAACATTAATAAAGGGCAGCTCATAGGGACGATTAGTTTTCAATAAGGGGCCTATTTATTTATTTAATCTTTCAT
Organism: Sarcophaga rosellei; assembly: GCA_930367235.1. Taxonomy (NCBI): domain Eukaryota; kingdom Metazoa; phylum Arthropoda; class Insecta; order Diptera; family Sarcophagidae; genus Sarcophaga; species Sarcophaga rosellei. The sequence continues at coordinate 37,265,932 of OV884019.1, forward strand.
TTCGATGTTTTACTGAATCACTTAGTTTAGTACATTTTAGCCGGGTTTTATGGGATAAGTCCTAAGTCAACTTAGTATGTACCATGTAGTTTGATGCGATCAAATATTCATCCGATCATACAATACAACATCCAACATTTAGCGTCTGTGAACATGCATTATCTACCTTATATGGTGGATTTAATAAGCATGGGCCCATAAGCATAGAGTGTAACGAAGCCTTTACACCAACTATTTCCAAGAACTCTGTAAAGCTCAGTCTTTCATCAATCATTACACCCCCGTGCTAGTTTCATTTAATTTTTTCCACACCATTTAGCCAGAAAATTCAACAAAAAATTAAAATTTTTCTTTAAAGCCCTTTCACTGCGGGGCCTTTTGAATTACACCCGCCAAAACTATCCATCATAAAGCAGAGATAGTATAGGCTACTGGGCAATTTAATGTCGTAATGAAAATTGCTTCAAGAGTGTTTAATCGACAGTTGTGATTATATCGCGATGTATCACATGAGTACGTGGCAGCTATGCGTGTTTATTTCTTCAGGTGAAATGAATTCTCTTTAATGGATGCAACCGCGGAGTATAAAATAATTACACCATTCGTAGTTGACTAATAAATTGTAGTATCAATTTTGAATATCGAGTTATTCGTTGAGTGGTTTCAAAACCAATGCTACTATCTGTTAAATATCTTCATGTAATGATTAAAAAACAAACACTTTCATTTATTTTATTGTTTGAATGGTTCCATGGTTCCATTAGTGGCATGGAGGTTCTTATGCAGACCAACTCACGCAACAATTAAATCCGGCTGACGATTGATAACGCTATTGTAATAGATACATACATACATAATTACATTTCAGTCAGGATTACGGCCTAGATTCTCATACCGCTCATGTTGTGTGCCTTAATTTTATACTTAAGTGGCGGGTCCTACAGTTTAACGTCGACTCCGAACGACAGATTTTGAGAAAGTTTTTCATGGCAGGTTTATTTACTCTCAGAGTTTTTGCTAGAAATCTGCTGGCCTGGGGCTCGAACCCGGGCTTTTCGTCTAATAAGCGAACACAGTACCTACTAGACTACGGCGACCACATACAGCCTGTGTAAAATTTTCTAACAAAACTATGCTCAGCGTTCTCTCTTTCGGAAGTTAAGTCAATAAGTAATGACTTGGAGAATCACTAAATGATTGTGGAAAAACCATTGCATTCGGCAACGTCCCAGCATTATGACGAAATCATAGTTTTTAAGTGTGTGTTTTGTTTTGATATCGAAAAGTGGATAACCCTTTATAATGAGATATCTCATACGTGGATCTTAGAATATCAAAGAAAATTGTTTAATATTCTGATCAAAATTTTGCTTTACAAATGGAATGGATTCGTGAATAACTTCGGAATTAAAGTCGTTAGACAACTAATGGTTTATGGAATTCATAATTTAATAGCAGCCAACCACTGATTGATATAATGATTGTGTTTGTGTGTGTGTGTGTGAGTGTGCCTTTTTAAAAGGTAGGTAATGTAGATAACAAGTAAAATTTTTTCTTTTTTTTATTGTATTATTTCTACTTAAATAAGTCTCTAATTTCTATATTCATTTGCTCCGTACATAGTTTATTTCAGTTTCTTTTGCGTTCTTTTTTTCATTTCTTTCATTTATTCTGTTATTGTATGTCCAATCTATTGAAATTGAAGTCATTCTGTTTAGTGCTGTCAACGTAAAATTTATTTTCTTGTAATGTTTGTTAACAACTTCCGGTTTCCGTTACAAATTGAAAAGGAAATTTCAATCACAAAATTATACCGAACAACAACAATATCAGCAACAACATTAACAACAACAATAACAAGAACAAAAATAACAAGCCAACAACATGAATATCAGTAGCAGCTTATACTCGTATTGTAGTTACTCTGTGTTTCTGCAGAAAGTTAAAGTTGTAACAATAATGACAACAATAAAGTAATAAAGCAACTAAAGCAGCACCAAACTTATTCACTGCAATAAAGCAACAACAAAACACAAAAAAAAGTTTGTAGGCTGGATAAGACAAGTTTGATCAAAACCGATTGTAGGCTGCTCTAAACATATGTATGCTTTAAAGCAGTTGAAATGTTTGATCATGCTAAAGGGTGTGTTCACTCTTGAAATGCGGGTTACATTCTTTCCAGGAGACCAAGAAGTGGTCAATGATGATTGATCTTATCTTTGGAGTTCACCGGAACATGGAATCCAGAGAGGAAACAGAGGCGTTCAGAGAATAAAAGTAGCTAGAGGACTATTGCCATCTATCGAGTGTGTTACAATTCACGCACTGCTGTGTTTCAATAAGCCCGATGCGAGACTAGTTGCTGGGTTCTTTATGGAACATTGTTATGTCAAGTCGATGACGAGACCACATGACTCCCGAGTGTTTTTATATTTACCACAACGAGAAATATACGTCTTCAAAACCCATTTACCTGTCAGTATGGACCACACTGTATGTCAAAAACTGATGAAGATATTGAACACCTGTTTTTCAATGGTATAATGAAATTACCGGCATAAAAAATGTTTTGAACTGGTCCATACGTTCATACATACATTATTGGCCATTATAGTCCTTTAGGCAGGATTATTGCTCCTGTTATTTTTTGTCCTTGAGTGACGAGCTTTACAATTTAACAGCAACTTCTAAGGACAGATTTGGAATGCTTTTTTATGGCAATTACTTGCTCCCTGGTTAGGTCGGATTGGTAGCTCTGATATCACAAAGCTTACTTGAGCACGCATAGCGGCCCGTTGTGATGCCACGGGTGAACGCAGTCTCTGTACTGAACAACTTCCACTAAAATCAGGGAAGAGGAAGAAGTTGGTCAGCACAAGGATGTGCAGCACGTCAAACTAAACTAGAAAACCAGCCAGAAAGTATGATGAACGAAGCTAAATCCTTGATATCAATAGATGATAGCTCCGTCAAGCTGACAAGAAATGGGGAGCCAAATAAGCTATATCGACACCTAGCAAGAGACTGGCACTGACAGAGAAAGTGGATAACAGTCTCCTCTTCCTCAGCGGATCTGCATCCACGGCAGAAGTCGTTAAATGGGAGCCTCATTCTTTCCGCGTGTCTACCCATAACGCAATGACCTGTAAGCATGGCCACTGTGGTTGAGATGACGTCACAACCAAGACCAAGTAATTGGTTGGTACGCCTTCTATCCATCAAGGACCAGGAGCAGGAGTCCTCATTGACCCAGGATAGAATTTCAGCGTAATGTCGAACTTGACCGAGGCAAGTAGCACACCCAATTGAATTGCAGAGGATTCCGTAAGGACCGCACAAGCTCTGGCGAGCTCGTCAGTCCTACAGTTTCCCGCAATGTTACTGTGCCCGGGGACCCATACCAGGGAGACACTGGTGAACAGCCCAGAAAGACGGTCGAGACATCGGCGACATTCGCTAACGATCCTAGAGTTATTCACGAAACCCGATAGAGATCTTATCGCGGCCTGACTATCAGAAAAGACTGAGACGCGAGTGAAAGGAGCACTGTTGACGAGGATCCATTGAGCGGCCCGGTAAATTGTCGTCACCTCCGCCTGAAACACGCTGCAGTAGTCCAGCAGACGGAGAACTTACTCCCTGAGTTTTCTGCCAAAAGACTGCACTGAAAGGATCATCAAAAGAAGTAATTTCTCCGTATTTTTTCAGGATATCAATCGATGTTTTGGTAATGAGTTGTGTCACGAAAATGCTTACTTTTAACAAGTAAAAGTGTTTCTTAAATACTAACCACTACAAACGTGAATAATTGGTAAACATCAAAGGCATATAGCAATAACATCTAACCCATAATACGTCTAGAATTCTTAGCTTGAGGATGTACTCCTGAATTGCAGGTAGAAAAACAATTTGTACGAGTATAACTGCTCACTAGAATGCTCTGAGTCCTCTCATAACAGTTTGACTCGAAATATAGCTGGTCAAGGGAAATAGCGTCATCTTCCAGGTTCATATTCCATGTAGGAACTCACTACAATGGGCAAGGAGGGAGCTTCCGTGTTGCAAAGAGGGCCAGAATTTTTGGTTGAAAACGGCAAGAGATGATCACAGACTTCAATAAATTCAAACGAATCTACTGACTTACTACTATTCAAACATATTTAATATCCTTAGCTTATAAGCCACTTGGTATCCTTTAAGTGGCATACATTTCTGCTGCCAGTAGGGTATAAAAACTATTTGCACTTCCATGTTGTTGTTGTTGACATGTTTTTTTTTTCTTTTCTGTTCAATTTCGTTTTCGTCCATTTTGTTGTTAAGTTTTCTATGACGAAAGTTTTTGCCACACACGGCAGCATGTATTTCAAGCAATAAATGTTTAAATGAAAAAGAATAAGAACAGAAAAGAGAAAATAGAGAAAAAAAGCAACGAAAACAAAATCAAGATGAAAATCTACTAAAAGTTGTTTAACGGAAATGCAATGACATGCATGATTTGGCCATTTCATGTTTCACCTTTTCTTAAGTTCTTCCTTTTTTTGCTCCTTTCTTTCGAGTCTTTTTTTCGTTTTCATTTTGCATTTCTTATTCACGCAGACACAAACACATACATACACACATACACGGTGTAATTGTATCGGAAGAGTAAATGAATAAATCGGCCAAGCATTTAATGGGGGCTGTGTTTTAAGGGAGTCTTTTGGCCATGAGTGTTCAACGGGCTTGAAAAGTGCTTTGGGACTATTATCGCTGTTAGTCATTGCAAATAATACGTCTTTTGCATTAAAGAAAAGTTCAAATTACATGACGTTAAGCGTTGAAGGACTAAAGAAATGCAAAAAAAAACCTCTTCTTCTGACATGAAATTAACAGACTAGAGTTGAAATAAAAATGGTGCTGATGTAAGGAGGCTTTCGGTGGACATTTTTTACAGTTCAAAACTTGGTAAATACTTTGTTAATTAGAAAAATAAAAAAAAAATAATATTTAAATGGTTAATGAAGACTCGGTAGAAACAACGATAATTCCCAGATGCCCAGCATCTCATATGATATGTACCCTAGTGTTTCCCTCTGGCATACATTAATGCATCGCACTGTCCATGTATGCCTCATGATATTAATTTTCATTATCAGAGAATCGACATCTTGGCTGCGAGACCCAATATGTCAGATTCTTATTCCGAAAAAATTTTCCTTGAGTCTACAGTGTCTTGTTTAAAGACCGATTACTAACCTCCGGTTACTCTTGCATAGTCTGATTCCTGACTCAAGTTTCGTCCTATTTTAATTACATACATACACACATAATTGGCATTTACAACCCTTCAGTCAGGATTACGGCTTAGCTTCTCAACACCACTCATGTTGTGAGTGGCGGGACCTACAGATTAAAGTCGACTCCGAACAACAGATTTTTTGAGAAGCTTTTCATGGCAATTTATACCCTCAGAGTTTTTGCCAGAAATCTGCTGAGAGGAAGTCGCCGAAGAAATATTTTAATTACATAAGAAAAGTTTAAATTGCCTCAGACTCATTTGGTTTGACAAGACTCTTTACCTATCTCTATCTTTCTTTTCGCTGAGTATAACATATCGTCGAAACATATCTAGCCACTACATGGAAAATTTATGGACCCATCGGCATAACATAACATAATTGGTCATTACAACCCTTCAGTTAGGATTACGATCAAGCTTCTCACACTACTTGTGGAGTGTGTGTGTTAATTTTATACATGAGTGGCGGATCCTACAGTTTAAAGTCGACTCTGAATGAGATGAGAAACCCTTCATGGCAATTTTATTTACTCTCAGAGATTTTGCCAGAAATCTGCTGAGGGGAAGTCTCCGAAGAAATATTTTTTCATATTCCGTGTTGATGTTTTACATGGGGTATGAACCATGGCCTCACGTCTAAGAAACCAATACACTGTCTACTAGAATACGGTGGCTTTTCAAGCATATCTGCCGAAAATTTTCACATAACCTAAGGCCCAGCAGACAGTCCCATACTAATTTGTAGTTAATCACAGTGGAGCCGAGTGCTCGGATAGAGTCCTGACTGTCCATGTCGAATTGAACACATCTTTCGATAGAGCAGACCAGGAAGATACCTATGGGTTTCACCATGTGTTGAGAATATTTCAGTCGGAGACAAAAAATTATCAAAAAATTTTATATCGATCCGTTGTATCTATTTCAGGGCATATTTCCCTCCAATAAAGTAATTTACCATAAGCTGAAATGGCTGATAATCACAAGAACCGGAAACATTATGTGCGGCAATGTTGTCGACGGCTTGTAAGAGGTTGCTTTGAGAGCAGCTTTTAACTCCAATTGCGCGTCATTTCCCAGTCATCAGTCAACAACGCATAATAGATGCCTTTGAGCCAATTTTCTTAACAATTTCCTTTCCTTTCAGCAAATTTTAAAATTTAATTTACATTTCCTTTGGTCTTGTATTGTTTTTGTGCTCGGAAAGTAAATGAAAAGTAAAAAACATTCCTCGCGGGGATTTGCTTACTCTACTACACCTTTAATAAGTTAAAATATCCTGTGTAGTCATATTAATAATAAATAATAAACCATTTTGTAACCCGAAAAAGAAATTCAAAGAAAACTCCCATGATCCTTTGCATTCATAATAACCAACCAAACAAATTTTGCCACGTTTATGAATTAATATTTCATAGACAATTAAAACATAATTAAACTCTGTGTATATGAGGCAACAAACAAACAAACGAACAAACAAACACACAAAAAACAACAACGATAACAATAGCAATAGAAAGAGAGAAAGGGAAAGAGTGTGAATGGAGGAAAATAAAAATGAAATGAAACGAATGTAATAAATTTCATATTAAAACCACAATTAAAATACATGAACGGGTTTTGTGTACTGAACTCAGGCCATCAGAAAAACCACTAAAATAAACACATGCATACACACATAAATAATACTAATATATAAATACACTTACGTCCATTCCTTTGCATACATACTACATACACTAACACATTTAAGCAAAAACATAAAAAAGAAGCATATTTGTAGGGATATTTACAGGAAATGTGAACATTCCATACAATATTGTACAGAGAGAGTGAGAGAGAGAGAGGGAGAGAGTGAGAAAGATACGTTTTGTATGTTCAAACACTCATAAGAAAATGTCAGTTACAAGTGTTAGTTACGGGGATAGAAAGTGGCTTTAGTAATTCTTAGCTGGCGTAATATACCATAAGAGCGTTTAGATCATTGTGTGTAAAGAAAACAGAGTTTTCTGCAAATAATTATTTCCTGCACGTAATTCGCTAGTGGATTCGAACTGAGTTTGACTCTGACACATAAACACATAAACGTCAGCTCCTTATTGCCATTTAAATTCGAAGAATATCTTGTTATTATCAAAAATCACCAAAAACGTATCGTTTCATAAAACTCGCGGTATGGCTTAGAAATGCCAACCAAGACTTGATGATGATTTAATATACTACTGGACACAACCTAGCTTATATTAGTTTGCAATTTTGACACAGAAACAGACATTTTTTGTCTACAATCCGCCATAAATTTGCGCCTACAGATACAAAGGTTGAGTGGTGTAGAAAGTGCGACTGAGAGTGAGATTGGGCGAGAAAGGCTGAATGTGAGACTGAGGGAGGGAGATTGATAGAGACTATATGGAGCTGTACGGTTGTACGCCCGGTATAAAGACATGCATAAAAATGTATATAAAATCGTACTGTAGGGGTATAACTCTTCTTCCCGTTGCGTATTAGGTTCTGCCTTGTATGGTCTGTATATAACAGAGGCAGATCACTAAAAATGTAGTCATCTCAGTCTAGTAGTTAGTGAGTTGGCTTATTAAACGTGAGGCCACGGTTCAAACAAAATGAAGTATGCAAAAAATACTTCTAGGGCGGTTTCCTCTCAGCAGATTTCTGAGTGTAAATAAAATTGCCATGAAAAGTTTCTCAAAAATCTGACGTTCGGAATCGACATTAAACTGTAGGTCCCTCTACTTATGTATAAAATAAACAAACATAACATAAGTGATGCAAGAAACTAGGTTGTAATCCTGACAAAAGGATTGTAATGCCCAATTATTTATGTATGTATGTAGATCACTGAAAATCCAGAAGATCTCCTGCCACTCTATTTATAAACCCATTCTACTTAAGCTATTGGACAATCGGTATCGACGTGGTAATAGAGGGTTTAGTAGCCAAAGTATTAAGGTTTTTGGTCAAGCTTGGTTCAATGGCTAAGTCTACAGAGAAAGGCTAGACCCCATTGATATTTTCCATTTTTCCTTTCGTTATAAAATCGTTATATTGTTCAGTACTTTTGAAACTAAGTATCTTCCCCTTTTGCTGTGAGTGAACAAATTTACATACTGCCTTACATACTCGTACATATTGAAACAATCAAAAATAAAATGATGATGGTGAAAAGAAACACGCGAGTAATTTGTAAAATTTTAATGGTGAGCGTATAAACTCAACGAAAATATTTAAAAGAGCAGCCAAAAACAACAACAACAGCAATTACAATAACAATAACGTACATGATATATAAAATATAAGAGAGAAAACCCCAATTACTACTTATGTAATGTATGAAGTATGTACATATGTATGTATGTATGTGGATGGGAAAATAACCGAAATTGTCCACGTTCCATTAAGACCCCAGAGGGCCTGTAAAGTATTTAAAACCACATTAATAGTTGCAATAAGGCCAAACAGAGTACAGAGAAAATTACGCGTATTATAACCAATACCAACATAGGAGTGAAGGGTATATGTATATTGTGAGTTCCATCAAATATACAAAATCATTTTGTGAACACCACTCTTTTGTTGTCCGCTCATGTTAATTTATAGGGTGTACCATTAATTTGAAGATATTTCAATGAAAAAACTCGAATGTTTGTGATTAAAATAGTTTTATTAAGTTTTTGCAGCAAGCGGATGATCGGCCCTAAATAAATATTTATTGGATTTAGTGATGACGTATATGTCCGTGAAGAAGATTCCTCTTTAAGGTGTCAGACGAACCCGTGAATGAATTGAAGAAATATAATTGAAAACCTGTTGTGATTGGCACATCATTAGAACTTTATATAGATGGATGTTTGAATTTGAATTATAAATAAGCCATAAGACAGGCTCAATTGCGTTCTTTAAAAGAAGCGAGATTTTCTTTAAGTTGCCGTAGAAGTTGCGAGCCCAGCTCAGACATCTCGAGTATTTGCCAGAAAACTGCTGTGAGGTAGTTGCCGAAAAATTTTTTTTAAGGTATTTCGTGCGAGACGTCTGAGCCAACATACTGCCTACTAGACTACGACTAATAACTGACCTTCTCATCCAATAATCTAATAAGAGTACGAAAAATACCTTATTTCGTTGAATACTTACAGAAATGACGTGAAACAAAGGTTTTTTAAATCTGCACGTCTTCTTTACATACGTATAACATAATATCCCCCTGCCTTTAATCTAATCCGACCATCAGTTTAATAAGTTAAGCAAAATTTATTGCCATTTATTTTGCACTTGATCACGCTGTCAATGTGTTTTGTATAAGTGTACACATCCATACATACACGTATATTCGTATCTGTATTTTAAAACGGAAGTTTTAAAACTTGCCACTTCCGTTTTCCGCCAACCCAAAACGCAAAAGTAACAAAATCGTTGCGTCTCTCTACGCTACAACGAACGACCACCCTTAGATGAAAAACAATAACAACAACAACAACGATGGCAACAATGTATTGTAAAGGTTGAATTTCAACGGTTGTTGAATTGTTCATTTTAATAATAAAATGCAGACATTTAAACAATAACAACAACAATAAAGGCAAAATAGAAAAGGAAAAGAGAGAGAGAGAGAGAGAGTGTAATAAAATGCCACCAACTACAACCACATGTTGTTGTTACACATGAGGTTAACCGTATAAAAGCAACAAAAACATAAAACAACAACAACAATAATGGAAAAAAACTATAAAAACTATGACAAAAATTGGGTTAAACACATAAACCAAAAGTGTACAACGTTTTTATTGTTCGTTTGTTTGTTTGGTGTTGTTTTGTTGTTTTTTCTTTTTCTATATTTTGTTCTCCATTCATGTATAAACAAGTATGTATGTACATACACCCATACCGAGAAATTGCCAATGGTTGTTTGTGTTTGTGTGCGTACAAGTTGAAATTAGAAACAAAAAAGACGAAAAAAAATGTAAAAACAATAGCATAACGAACCGGTAAAATGTTTATAATTAACAAACAATAATATAAACAAACATATACAAACGCATGCACTCATATGTATGCATGTATGCATGTATATATAAGCGAATCGGGTTTTAAACAATGCCATCACCTGCATTAAAAACAACGGATTTTGGTTGATTTTAAAACACACCCACACATACAGGCACACTAATGATAACAATAGGATAATACGCTCTTCCTTTACTGATCTCCCTCACTCTCTCCCTCTCTCACTTTTTTGTTTTGCTTATACGAAAACAATTTGACAGCAGGCAACCAACTGAAACAATATTGCTAATGCAGCGTTTAATGCTAGTGTGTGTTATAAAGTGGCATTTTTACTTAACTTTTCATTAATACGCTTTAGTCAGTATTACAACCTAGTTTCTCACACCACCAAGGTTTTGTGTGTTAATTTTAATTACAAGACTCTGAGTAATATTTGTGGGAGTCTACTCTCAAGATTTTAAATTGAAAATAAGTCAGACTGTGAAATGTTCTTTGAGGAGTTTAATCGTAGTATCTTCCTCTGACTCTCTCACCACTGTAATGTATTTCAGATGGAGGTAATGATATCAAATTACACTGCGAAACAGATCTTGAATATGGTACTACCAACTTATAGCCTTTCCATACTCTCTGGCAGCTAGAAGGCAATTTGAGCTCCTTCAGGTGCAGTTGTCTGATCTAAATTAGTAAGAATATGTCTTAACTCCCTTGATCAACTCCTGCGGCAGCTTTGTGACAGTCTAATATGGTTTAATATGGAAGATTCTGTGTAGTTGACGGACTTGCTAGTGCAGTTACATTTTCACCAAGTTCCAGTAAGGTTCTGGTACTGCTCATTGCCGTGAATTCCCATAAGACTTGGGAGGGTGATGCTATTTTTCCTGTTTAGCTGACTCAGCTTGTCCAGACACTTTCGTACTACATAATGAGGCAAGTGCTCGGATGGCGGTCTGACAGTCAGACGGCATTGCTAGGGCCTGTCTTTTCTAATTCCTATCCAAGTTGAACTAAACATCTTTTGATGGCGTAAACTTCTACATATTTTGAAGATATTCGCAAGTTTCTACATGGGTTCTGAACATTTCCCAACAGGACTGAATATTCCTGCTGTTGCTACCGTTGTTCGATGCATCTTAGTTTCGGAGAATTCTCTGCCTCTTAAAGAGTATGAAGCCTCCTAATTAATCAATTTCTTTGCGAAGTATTTCCCCCTTATAGAGGGAGCTGTCAGCCAATCATACTAACTAAGATTTGGTTGTGTAGAGGTCTGAGTAGAAGGAAAAGCACTTAAAAGGCCTCACCATTTTCTCCAGATCATTGCCTCATCTCATGCTCCAGAATCCAGGCAGACATTTTCTAATGTTGGCGCTTTTCTTAAACATCAATGTTCACATCATTTGTTTTTAGACCTGCTATTTATGAGTGTTTATTGTTATTGTTATGTTTAAAACTGAAAGTGAAAGCGAAAAGGGGACCATGTGCCCATGTGTGTGTGTGAGTGTTAAAAATACCAATACTCTGGGTGCTTGTGCATATACGAGTGTGTTGGTGTTGCTGTTTTTTCATTATTATTTTTCTCTGTAAGAACAATGCCTGAAGTGAAACCGGTGTTTTCTAAACGCGCTCAGGAGTGAAAAACTAAAAGCAAAACAAACAAAGTTTCCGTCATCAGCCTCGTCAACAGCTACAGCTACACCAGCCAGCCATTGCCAACAATTATTAATAATGGAAAGAATAATAAATTTCTTTGTTTTTAAATTAACACCGTAGCTGTGGCTCTCCCACATGGCACCGTTGTAAGGTACCAACAGGGAAAATGTGCATCCCTCGTTTACTTTAAATATTAAAATTAAAAGCGAGTGTTTGTTTGTTTAGGAACGACATTTTTTAAACGTTTAAACGCTGTTAAAAAGCACTGAAGCTTTTCTTTAGCTAACATGATTTTATTAGTCATAGAAAATGTATGCTTTAAACTGAATACAATATAAACAGGGTCTTTAAAGTTAGGGGAGGGGTTCCTATTAAATATTTCTTTTGAATTTTGTTTTAGTTGGAGTGAAAGTATGTGAAATCTCTTACCAAACTGGTGTATTTACGACAATCTTGTAATATTGTGATAATAAATACATATAAAGATCCTCTTCCAGCCATTTTATGTTTAAGCTCATTACCCTTGACTTGGCTTAGATATGTTAGGTTGCGTTAGGAAGGTAGATTATAGAAACTGCCTTACTCTGAGAGCAGAGGCGGTTCATTGTTGGTGCCTTCAGAAAAGGGAGACAAGAAACATAATAAGCGGTGGGCAACTATATGAGTTGTGTGGTATTGAAACGGACTGCACTACATTCTACGCCACAGGACGCATATAGGACAGTAGGTCTAAAGCACTTCTAATGAATTTAGTGGGGGTATTCGGTCTCAAAATGAAATATTCGGAACCTATAGAGAAGCTTGCGGTTAACTGCCAAGCGGAAGCTTGTGCCGTTGAAAACTGTGCTCAAACCAAAGAGGATAGGAAGTACAAAGGATGACACACAGCAAGGTTAGCATTCGAAAACTCGATTTGTATGGTATTGACTCTAGAATTGCTTAGGCAAGTTGAATAACTTGTGTACAGAAAACAAGGAAAACCCCTCTGTAGCATCCCAGGTCATATGGGAGTTCACTGTGATGGGCGCGAGGATAGGAGCTTCCACGTCGCAGATAGGACCAGAATCTTCCTATGAAGTGAGAAGTTTAGAAGCGAATGGGAAGTTGAAGAGAGGAGATGGGTTCTGATAGATATTTACAATACAAAGATATTTGTGTTATGCATCAGACTATTTAGAATTAGCTGGAGGATAGTAATCGGATTTTTGATCTAGTAGTGTTGACTCAAAGAATATTTGTTTAGAATATGGATCGCAACAAGTCGAATATGTGAACAGGAAAGATCGAACTGGTGTGGCGTTCAGAAGGAAGTTCTTCGCTTCCTTTCAAATACTATGTAGGGAGTCATCCTTGCTGATAACGAACAGCATAATGCAGTTTGTCAGTGCAGTAGGATTGCGAGGAAATTATAAGGACACCTTACATAGAGTGAAGTAAAATGGATAATTGCACGTCTAATGGACAATAATAAGTATAAATTAGTCGGTGGCTTTCTGCACACTTTCTTCTGACGCATAAAATAAAAAATACCTTTTGTGTACACTTTATTTTGACGCCCACTGTAAATATTTTATAAATTTGTTTGAACAACAAAAACATTCATTTTATTGAAGAAAATTTTTAAAATTATTTCTTCCTTTAAAAAGAGAGAAATTCTTTTGACATTTCGTGTTGATTCTGGCTTAAAATGTTTTCCTACCTTCCTCTCCCTCTCTCTGTCTGTCTGTCTCTCTTTTTGACCAGAATTCACTTGAACACAAAAAGAACCACAGCATTGTTCGTATGTTCGTTCGTTTGTTTGTAACCAACAATACCGATATCTATAAACAACAGAATTAATACCAACAAAAAGACAAAAACAAAACAAAAAAACAACAACAACAATATTGTATGATGTTGTTGCTTTATACCAGGGACAGAGAGAGAGATAGAGTAAGGAACAGAGAGAAAAATAGAAACAAAAGCCCAGGAAAATAGAAAAAACAAAAAAAAAAACAAAATGCCAATGACAACAATAACAATAACACTGACATTATCATCATTATCATTTGGTTACAAGGTTTTCTTGCAACTGTTGTTGTTTCCCTTTAATAATAATGATCTATAATAATACTGTTATTGCTGTTATTGTTGTTGTTGTTGTGGTATTGCTGTTGTCTTTATTATTATTGCCATTATCGTGCTGTGCTTTAAAAGACTCCCGTCGTGCATTATTTCTACTCTACTATTGATGCTGTTACAAGGTTTTTGTGGTTATTGGATGTTTTTTTTTTTTGCAACATATTTACAGCAGCACCTTTCCGACCAACATTTTATTTACATGCTTGTCTTCTGACATTGCATGCGTGGCACAAGCGTAATGAGAAGTGATTATTAGAGGACATTAAATGAGATCGTATCATGTCTTTTTTTCTGTGGTTAAGGTTTGGTGGCGTATTTTTCGGGAGAACGTTTTAATAATCCTGTCCGTTAAAACTGTCTTTTCGGTCAATACATTTAAAGGCAGGTGCAATATTGGGTGTATAACTTAAAATTGTGGGAAAATTGGCAAATTTTGGGCGTTTGTTGGTATGACATAAATTTATTCAAGGTATTCTTAGTCAATAGATGAGTGGTGTTGGCAAATAATAGTATGTGATCAGTCCACTTGTATACGATAGAATACTGAACTGTTTATTCCCGATTATAGACGCTATTATTTATAAGATTATAATATCCAGTTTAACTGAGAATGTCAGAATACCAATGCCCAGCAACAATTTAGATATCGTGAGCTGCGCACCAGCCCGGACCAGTTCATCAGCAATGCATTTTTTAAGAATGTATCTGTGTCCCTAAACTCATAAAACTGTTAACTTTAAATAATTCGAAATTCGCCTGAGAAATCGTCGGCATTCATGTACGAGGACAAACGGTTAGGAACTTAACCGTAGCCCAGCTGCCCAAGATTTTCAGGTGAAAGACCCGCCATCCACTAAGCATTGCGCTGCTTTCAAAATAGCCACGACTTCTGTATGAAAAACACTGCAGTAGTCAAGCAGTGTAGTCTAGTAGGTAGTGTGTTCGCTTATTAGACGTAAAGCCCAGGTTCGAGCCCCAGGCTAGACATCAAAACGATATATGAAAAAAATATATTCCTTCGGCGACTTCCTCTCAGCAGATTTCTGGCAAAAACTCTGAGAGTAAATATAAACCTGCCATTAAAAAGTTTCTCAAAAAATCTGTCGTTCGGAGTCGAAGTTAAACTTTAGGTCCATGCCTCTCAAGTATAAAATTAAGGCACACAACATGAGTGGTGTGAGAAGCTAGGCCGTAATCCTTACTGAAGGGTTGTAATGGCCAATTATGTAAGTCAAGCAGTCTATAAGAAAGTTTAGAATCACAATCTTTAATAAATAGTATATCACAGCCTAAACTGTTTTACTTCTTTAAGTTGTCGGAGTAAACCTAAAGGGTCCACTTCGAAAATCCGAATCTTGAGACCTGAAGTTCCTAGTTGGAATTCTAAAGTCAAATATTCTGTCCAAAAAGTTAAAAGAAACCATATAATCGATTCGATGTATCTATGTTTTCCCAGAATAGTAGTAAATTCGGGCCAGCCTTACTGCCATCAGTTCAGCTCTCGGCTTCAATAGAAGGTCAGAGCGAAGCTGATTAACTAAAGGAAATACTTCCTTAGTTGGAGTGGAACAAAGTAAAATGTTAAAAATATTAAGTTCTTGTTATTCATTAATGCTCTTTATTTCTAGCCGTCATTTACCTGGTATTATGGTCTTTTATGCCTTTTGAAAAATTTTAAATAAATTTACAAACATTTATTATGTTTCTTCTCTTCGTTATTTTTTTAAATGACTTTTTAAATGAAACAATTTCCTCATACAGTTTATTTATTTTTTAATCGTAATCGCAATGATGTTTTGTTGTTGTTTTTTGTTTTAATTTTGTCTGTCGGTTTGAGCGTGAATGGCGACGAAAGTGTTTTTACCACATCCGTTTTGGCAACATCCTGTTTATGACTCGTATGCCCGCCACGCAATTTTTGTTTTTTTTTCTGCACATGGCCGTTGGTTTTATTTCCTCAATGTGTTTCTTGTCGTCGCCATTTCATTCGTTTTCCTTGTCTTTCTCACTTTGTAATGCCATATTACATGGGTCTTAATGTTGTTTGCCTATATTGTTATTTAATAAATATGTATACCCTACACCATAATGAATAGGGAATGGGTATGTTTGGTTTCATTTCATATATGAATTAGCAAGAGCAGCTTAATGTAAAATGTGCTATTTGTTGCCGATAGTTCATACATTATGATCTACGGTTTGAAGTCGCCGTAGTTTAGTAGGTGGTGTGCTGGCTTATTGGAGGCGTGACCGTGGTTTAAACCCCGTCTCAGGCATCCCGATTTTCTTTCAGTCTTCTTCTGGAGAAAAACTCTGGGACTAAATTAAAACACCGTGAAAAGTTTCTCAAAAATCTGTCATTCGAAGTCGACTTTAAACTGTAGGCCATGCCGCTAATGAAATTAACAAGAATTCCAATCTAGCTGTCAGAGAGGATAGTAAAGCTAGAGACATTTAGCTATCAGAGAGTAAAATTATGTTAATATAGTTAGGGCCCCTACGTCATCAGAGTCTAGTAGGTAGTGCGTTGACTTCTTAGATGAGAGTATCTTAGTAGTCTTCAGGCAAAAACTCTGAGAGTAAAATAAAATTGTCATGAAAAGTTTCTCGAAAATCTTTAGGTTCTGCCACTCATGGGTGAAATTGATTTACACAACATGGGTGGTGTGAGGCGCTAGGTTGTAGTCTTGACTAATTAAATATTATTAAATATTAAAATAAATTAGGGCTCACTTACTTAGTATTAATTACTTAGCGAGATGTATGGTCATTATCTCGGCTTGAAGCACACTTTAGTTTTCAGATTAAGTTCTACGGAGAAAACTTCACACGCTTCTTTAAACTCAAGTTTAGAAACGTGCGCGCAAATTTCCACAGAATCTTTAGAGGAAACCATGTCGAAGGAACGGTCTTCCCTACTCGATATTCGAATGTGAAATCTTCTATTGAAACTAGAATTAGACGAGCTCTAATGTATGCGATTCCAAATTATTTTTTATATAACAATTGAAAGCCTTCCATTATTTGAATGATATTTTCGACAATTGGCTTTTAAACACTTACGGCATTTGTGTAAGAGTGTTTACTGATGTAATTTCTCTATATTAATGTATTTATTTTCCATATGAGCCATTTTTGTTTTCCGTTCGTCTTTCTTTTTTTGTTTTGCTGCTGCCTGCCCATCGAACCGGAAGTGCATTGAAGTTAATTTTATTTGCCAATCAAGAGCATCTCATATACAATAACGTAACGTATCGTAACGTAGTATAATGTAGAGCATATAACTTATATTGAACATTGAGAGAGGCATTAAGTATTGAATTATACTCCAATATTTTTTAATTTAAAATAATAAAAATAAAAATAAAAATCAATTTGTTTTTCATTTTCATTTTCGTATTCGCGCGCGTGTGTGTGTATGTGTGTGTGTGTGTTTGTTAACGAAACAATTGAATTATGCTCAGCATTTCACCACCATAAGTGCAAGTGCATGGACAGCAAAAGTGTATAAAACGTGACAATTCATGTGAGTTTGTGTCACGGAAATTGTTTCGATTAAAATTTATGCACAGGAACTTTTTTTCTGTTTTTTTTTTCAATTCATTTTCCACATGTTTATTTATATGCCTTTTTGGGGGCATTGCTGGTGTCGTTGTTGTTGTTGTTGTTCTTTGTTTTTATTTTACATTTACTCGAATGGCTTTTTAACTGTGTTTAAAGGATAAACACAGTATAAAGTCCTGTTGCCATACCAAATTTTTTCACTCCAATGCTGTGATGTTTTCAAATGTTCAAGAATTATGTTTTTTTTTAAAATAATTTTTCTTCGCTTTTGTTTGTTGTTTGTATGCCAAACCGGATATTAAAGTGGTAAAATCAATTTGTTTGTTTATTTATATGATGAATAATAAACCGTATTATGGCGTTGTTGTACATATATTAATAATTGCTTGTATATTCATTTGCTTACTTTTATGTATGTACTTGTAATTGTATTTGCGTTTGTATTTGCACTTGTATGGCTTTGCGTAGTAAATTTTTTTATTATTATTGCTTAGACTTGTGTTATCATTAAAAATATAGAATTTTTATCACTTCATATGTGTCGTCGTAAATGTTCAAAGTAATGGCTGCTGCGTAATGCCTAAAATAAAGAGAGAACAAGTTGTTAGCAGAAGGATTTTTATATTAATTTTATTATATGTACGTTTGTTTAACCCTCAACATGTCTCAAGTTATCAATAGAGCACCATCAAAACATATGGAAGACATTTTTTTAGCAGCACAATCCCATTGAGTTTGAACACCTTAGTACGTTTTAACAGATTTGTATCACAGCCTCTTTGACCACAATTTAATTGGAAATTTAAAAAATCTAATCTTATGTTAACATTTCGTGAGCATAAGATAAGTACAGGTTTCAATGAGTATGAGCACAACGTTGACATTAAAATCATAACGTTCGAGATATGTTTGATTCATACGCCTACTCATTCAGATTTATAAATTTAGAAAAATACTTATAATACTCATAAATGATTCGAGTGATTCGAACGATAATCATACTTATTTTGTATGCTTGTAAATATTGAGTAAAGGAGAGCCGAAATCAACAACATCATCCGTATTGTTAAGTATGGGTACGATGGGTATTTCAAACTTTGAATATGAGTAGTATGAGTACGGTATTAAAATTAGTATGAATGCGTGTAAGTATCAGAAATTATGAGTATGATTCGAATCTACTCATCTTTTTGAATACTCATTGCTGGTATCTGCTTTCTACCAACATTTATTAAGAAGTCTGTGCCTCCATAGGGCTTATTTGTTTGGCTCTTTAAATACAAAGCACTGATATTGATTGTCAAGAGTTAATTTTAAATCCACCTGTCAGGTCGCTAAATGCGCTTCAGTAGGATTTCGATCGTTATATAAAAAATAATTTGGAATCACTTACATTGGGCATTATAGCTCGTCTAAATCTAGCCTTAATAGAACATTTCACATTAAAATTCCAAACAGAGAAGGCCGCTATTCCGATATTATCTGCTCTGAAGATTCTGTGGAAATTTGCACGAACATTTCTAAACTTAAGTTTAAGGTAGGCTGTGCAATTTTCTCCGAAGAACTTAATTCGACAACTAAGGTGTGCTTCAAACCACAATAATGACTACAAATTTCGCTACGGATTATTATTTGTTAGTGAGCCCTTACATATTTAATTAGTCAGGACTACAACCTAGCTTCTCACAACACCCATGTTGTGTAAGTTAATTTTATACATGAGTGGCGGGAGCTACAGTTTATGGGCGATTCCGAATGATAAATTTATGAGAAGCTTTTCATTGCAAGTTTATTTACTTTCAGAGATTTTGCCAGAAGACTACTGTGAATAAGTCGTCGAAGAAATATTTTTTCATATTTCGTATTGCTGGAGATGTCTGAGCTAAGGGTTACGCTAACATACTTCCTACTAGACTATCCGGACTTCAATATCTTATTCAATATTAGCTTCTGCAAATCCTACTGTAAAGTCAAGGTAGCAGCAGGGGTATGCAGCTCTCGATCACGAAGTCTGTAGCACTGGAACATAGGGGATATATGTAGCCCAGTACATGCATATATACCAAGGGTACAGAACTTGCTTACACTGTATTTGAAAGAACAGTCATTGTCGTTTAAATCTGTGATTGACAAGGTCGTGCATAAACCAATCTCTTCCATTTCACTTGTGTTGAATCCTTTGTTTATATGTGCATATTTTTATTATTTTTTTAAATTACGAATTACATATATTGCCTTTTATATATACATACATATGCACATACATACATATATAATTGGTTATTACAAACCTTCAGTCAGGATTACGTCCTAGCTTCGCACACCACTTATGCTGTGTGTGTTAATTTTATACATGAGTGGTGATACCTACAGTTTAACAAGTTGATTGATAGATTTTTAAGAAACTTTTCATAGCAATTTTAGTTACTTGTATGTAGCCTTGTGGTGCTATGAAAAATTAACACAGTATAAGGTTTAAACCATTTCCACCATTTACCGCATGTAAATTGTAATTGAATATTGTTTAACGCCTTGAAGTAAAATTTTGTGAGTTTTTCCTGGTAAAGACTGACCTGCATATACATATGTACATAGTACATATGTGCCAGAAGGGGAACAAAAAAAAAATTATAAAAGTGTGGCAATGTTTTAATAGGTCATAACCAGATCGTAAAATCGTATTAAATTTATCATATGGCCTCATGAGATACATACATACATACATACATAGCTTATGGTGTAATGCTAACGCTCTAAGCTGTATACATTCAATTTTACAACACCTACGCTTCAGTTACGATAAGTTTCATGTGTTAATAAACTTGGATTGTGTCGATTTATTTTTATATGTACATATTTACACTAGAAACTATTGCACACTACACAGCGTATGATTGATATTTTTTTATTTGAGAAATTTTGAATTCATATTAATCATACGCCATCAGTCACTATGCTGAATACATAAAGTTTTTATTTGATTTTTGCCAAGTGAGTGATAGATAACTTGTTTTAATATTCATAAATAAATTCATTCATTTATTTAAATAAATATGTACTTCTTTTCAATTTGCAATTACATTTCCATTATATGATGATATCATTCATATTATTATTGTTATTAAATAAATGGAAATAAAAAAACATAATAAGAAATAAAATAAAATAAAAATTAAATAATTTGTGATATTTCTCTGTTATAGGCAATTTATTATTATTTCTGTATGTGATTTTAAAAATAGAATAATAAGAAAACTTATATGGAAAGTAAATAAAATTTTAATAAAAAGACACAGAAAAAAACAAAATATTCTTTCAAACAAAAAAACCCTTAACTTGTTAAGGCAAATCAAAATTACTACAAGAGACTCTTTTTCCCAACATTTTATTATTTTTTTTATTGCAATTTTTATAAAAGAATTCTTAAGTAACATGTTGAATAACAAATTGAATTCATGTAGAAACTAAGAGAGAGAAAAAAATTTTTTTTTCAAAACTAAAATGATGAGTATGTGTAACCACACACATTTGAAGTTGATGACAAACTATGAACTTTATTTTACATTTTCAATTCAAAGTAGAAGAAAAAATAAAATAATTTCCAATTTATAACACATCTTAATGAGAATTTGTACTATATATACCGAGAGGATTGCAATGAGTTCTTGTTTCCTTCATGTTCGACTTTGATGTGACAGAAAACAGTCGATTGATTGGTTTCGAAGAGAGGTTTCACTGGATTATTCTTGCTACCTCTTGCCTACTAACTTTACCATATTAAACCCTTATGATATTGCAAAATAATCAAAATAGACCAGATTTTGACGCAGATCCCAAATTTTACCATTGCCGTCCTGCATAGTTACAATGAATCGCGGGTTATCCCCAGAGCATTAATTATTCTCTGCGGGAGGAAGTTTTCTTTTCTTAGGCAATGGATTTGCCTGTGGCTAAGTTAAGCAACTTTATTGAGTGCTAGATCACGGTATAAAGCGATCTGTATCTATGATCAGTTTGGCTAGGGTTCGCTTACATTGCCAGATTAATGGGGCTATAATCTGATGGAGTTTTTCTACAGTTTGTCGGGCTCAACCAAGGCAATGAAACTTTTGTTTTCACCCTTCGGCCAAGATGCAGTAGACCAGGCTAATTTTTAAATTCTGGCTTGATTGAATCAAATTTATTCGGTCAGTTGCTAAAAGGTGGTAGGGAGGCATAAGCTTTTCGTTGTCCCTATGGAACAGATGACAAATAGACTGAAGCTATACATCATGTTATCTGCTTCACCACGAATCCTGATGATATCCAGCAATTTTTTAATATGTTAGACGAAATAGCAACTAGCTGAAGAAGGTGAATTTTCTAATGAAAGTGCTCATAATATTAAATAGAGAACAACTTCCTCTCCTTAAGGCCCAGTAAAATACATCAGCGTATACTAAGACTGAAGCAGATGTCTTTCCCAAAGAAGTTGCTTCTATACACGTCTCTACGACTGAACGTGTGAAGGTGGACTCTTCAACTGATGACTCTTCATATAAATGAAAGTACTCTAGGATAGTAGATCTGCTTTCAAAACTGTTAGTAGATACAAATTTACGTTTAAGGCATTACTGGAGTACCGCAACACGAATATAAATTTGGAATATTAGAATACTGGTTCTCGTAGCCTAGTAGTTAGTATGTTAAACATGAGGCCCCGGTTCAAACCCCGGTTCTTTGACGACTGTCTCTCATCAGTAAATAAAGTTGCCATGAAAAGTTTCTTAAAAATTTGTCGTTCGGAGTCGACTTTAAACTGTAGGTCCCGCCACTCATGTATAAAATTAACACACACAACATAAGTGGTGTGAGAAGCTAGGTCGTAAAATTGACTGAAGTGTTGTAATGACCAGTTATGTATGTGTGTACTCTTGGACAATAAATCTGACCTCAGAGCTGTTAGTAGGTACACATTTACGTTTAAGGCATTACTAGAGTGCACCACACGAATATCAACTTGGCAAAGGATAATCGAACGTCTTTGACATGGTTGTCAAGACATGAGAGGTGTGCATGAAATGTGAGGTTGGCTATGGCTTAGAAGACCTTCACTGGCTTTCCACTGCATCTTTTGGCTTTAATAGGAATTTATTCAAAGAGGAGATAAGAATGGCATCATTGATCTCTATATTCTATTTTGGTTGAAACAAATTAAGAATATTTTTAGATTCTATCGAGAGAAATTGTGAGGATTTTATGAAACACTTGCAGCTCACCCGGCTCTTTGATTCACTATGTTTTTGATTAAGAAGGCATTGTGAAATAAATCAATTGTGATCGCAGATCATAATGTCATCTTAAGGTTGGCCCCATCTGCATTACATTACATTACTTTAAGGTGTAAATAATGTCAAAATTTTGTAATTTAAGAAAACAATATAAAATGTAAATAAAATTTTCTTTTTAAATTAAAAGCACAAAAAAAAAAAGTTTTTAAGTCTGCTTTACTTTGTACGCATAATTCTAATCCACTGCTGTGTTGTTTGGTAATGAATATGTCTGATCATTTGACATTTTTTTATTCACACAACCTTTTTTTTATTAAAAGAAAAAAAGAAAATAAAAGAAAACAAAATGGAAAAATCTTAAAATTTGATGAATCCTTGTCAAAAGGACACAAAATACTTTTTTAATACTTACATTTCTAAGAGAGAGAGAGAGCGAGATAGAAAGGGACAACATCTTTTCAAATAATATTTTATAATATTTTTAACATATTTCTTGACATCCTATTTTGACATCTTTTTCAGTTTTTTCCTTCTTTTTGTAAAAAAAAGTTTGTTTTGCTGTGCTTTTACTTGTACAACTGAGGCGAATAATTGTTTTTTAATTCTTATAGAAATAATTTTTTTTTTGTAGAACTGCATACTCAGCTGTCCTTTAGCTTTTGTTTTCTCTGCACCTCTCTTTCTATATTTCTGTCTCTTCATGTCTTCTTTTCTGTGGTTTTCTTGATTGACCGCTTGCATGTGTGCCGATATTGAATAAGCATGACAGTAAAATTGTATGTATGTTTCATATGGATTTTATGGAAATTATTCTACAACAATAACAGCAACAACAACATCTTTAGATATTCTATATTTTTTTTATTGAATATTTTTTTTGTTATAAATTTTTAGTTTTAGGTTTTGTTGATACCAAGTAACAGCTTTATTTGTTAACAAACTTGTAAAGAAATTCAATCAAATTCGAATTTTCAAAGTATGTTTTTATTTCATATACGAGGTCAGTCATAAAATTGAAAAACCGAACTACTACTACTACTACTTACTTTGGCAGCTACTGTCATTCATTTGTTGTGATCGAGAACCTGATTCAGTGTGAGTGCCTTGATAGGTTGAACGTTTCCTTGAAATTAATATCGAACGATTTTTTGGCTAGATGGCTAGGTTGAGAAGGAAACAACTACCAGTCGCAATTCCACACACGTTCGAATGCGTGCATTAATATATTAGGAACCCCATTAATATACTAGGAACTGTTAGAATGTATTTAAGTGAGTCTGGCAGGCTTGAACTGAAAGGATGAGGATAAGTTAACCCCATTGATGCAGTTTTATAATGCTGTGTTGTCGAGTAATATTTTCCCTTTAATTTTTGGGACAGCCTACGTAATTTGTTTTGTCCATTTTTGAAAATATAAAATAGATTTAAAGTGAACAACATTGACAAAACACAGAGGACTGGGATGGAAAAAAATCAATCATAAGTTTCTTTTTCAATGAATATCGAGACAAAATTTAAATTTTTTACATTGGAACTCTTCAACCAGGGATGAGATGCTGCTGTAAAATTATTAAAGATATTCTTGAACAGAAATAAAATAATTAAAGTATAAACATTTGTTCTTAAACATATTGTACTTGAAATATAAATTATAGGACTGGTTGGTTGGTAGTTCATGCCTGCTATTTGCTGTCATCATGTTTGCCAGTCAACCTGCCTGTTTGTCTGACTGCCATACTTCTTAATGTCCAGTGTACAATAAATTATTGCAGACTAATCTTGTAAACATAATTTCAATACAAAAATAAATAAATAAAAAAATACCAGGCCTTTGGCCAACAACAAACAACATTTATAGGAGTTTTAATCGTATCCTAATATTGTATGCATACGTGCGAGCAGTTATACTGACAATGAAACAAGAAAAAATACATTATTTGTGCTCATCTCTTAGCATATACATACTATATGCATGAGCATAGGAGCATATACTGGCATTTATTTATGCATTAAAAGCATATTATTGTTTGGCTTTGCTGTGCTCTAACATTTTTCTATTTTTTTTTTGCTCGATTTTATTGTATATCTGTGAAGTATTTTTCTCTGCCATTATTTACATTGTCGGCATGTCTGTGTGTGTGTGTGTCTGTCTGAGAAGTAAAATTTATAGGATTACTATATAGGCTATATTACAATTATTGTGATATACAATTTAACCTTCACCATAATCAGTAGGGTGGTAGCTGTTATTGACATAGTAATCGAATAGTAATTAAGAACAGTTATACACTCCCTAAGTGTCCAAGTAACTTCGTATCAAATGCTGAGTTCTTTTCAATACCCTCAATTAAGTACTAAGTGAGGAGACCGTCCAGAGTGATATGCTTAAAAGTTACAGCTCAATTGTCTCGATAGGATAATCGTTTGTCTAAACCATCGTAGCTCTTGTAGCTGCAATGCACTATATTATCTCTCTATTATGCTCAGTCTATGTAACATTCGACTGGCTTTCCACTTTTCAAGTACAGACCCCTGTAGCACAAGAACTAAATAGTAAAGGAATTACAAGAATATTGCAAAGCAAATTACAATAACAAAACTACATAGAAAGATAGAACTACACTTAAGACAGAAATATAAAGAACTAGCTGTACCCTGAGCGTGTTGCTGCGTAACCAACTAAAATAAATTTGCAGGAAAGACATTACACAAATATGAAATTAATTTTGAATCATTTTATTGATTTTGTTTCTCGTTGTCCAGATGATTCAGACGAACAGGCCTGAGTAGTACGCATTCGATCAGTTTCTAATCTCACTTCTCGTTGTTCAAGTGATTCATGCCAATGGGTCTCAGCGGCATGTACTCTAAGATTTTCCAGTCTCAATGCTCGTTGCCCGTCTTTGATTCTGAGGTTCGTAATGCTCTTTTCTTCCGGTCCACCAATTGCTTGCCGCTTCGGAGAGATGATTGCACGGAAACGACGTGAAAAATGCCTTTAAATTTATTAGAATCTCACAATGTACCCAATCTAATTTAACCCAATAGCATTTTAAAAAATTTTCCAAAATTAAAATGTTTCAAATTTGTGATTGAGATTTTACGGGAATGAGTTATACTAAATGTTATTAAAATTATAAATAATGAATCCTAGAATGTCTGGTATTTGGCCGATCAACACATGATCAAATGCATAGTTTACGATTCAATTCATTTTAAATAATTCCCAGTGGCACCATCTATCGGAAATTAAACGCACCAACGTAGAAACCTCCGTCGACTTATGCGCAACAATTTTGCTAAAGACATATAATGATTAAATGCACAGTTTACGATTTACTTCATTTTTAGTAATGTTTAGTGGCGCCATCTGTCGGAAATAGGTGATACCAACTTAGAAACCTTCCCCGGCTAATGTGCAACAACTTTGCTGAAGATCATAACATGATCAAATGCATAGTTTACGATTCTCTAGCCTACATATAAACAAACATTCTATTTTATATACATACATACATATACAGATTACATAGAGCTGACGGGTGACGTATACGTAATATTTTGTTAGACAATAATACTCATACTTTTTTTAAATTTAATTTATTTTATTTTATTTTATTTTTTTTTATTTGCCTATTTCAACGTAACTCCTTCCAGACATACAGGAAGACACTGTGAAAATTTCAAGAATATCGGTTCAGCCGTTTATCCGTCTATAGACTTCAAACAAACCCACAAACAAAGAAACACACATTCATTTTTATATATAAAAAGAAGAAGAAGATAACAAGGACAAATTAACAGTAAGCTCTAGAAGTTGCCAGATCGAAAATAAAAGAAGTATAAATAGAGAGACAGGTAATGTTGCTAATAAATTGCTACAATAAGTATGAGTATTGCATTAAATATGTACTTTGGAGTTTGATATTTATAGTTCGAAACATCATATTGTACAAATTATCCCAAATTTGTAGTGTTTTTTTGGTTTGATTTGCTAATTTTGCCACAGCCCTCGTTCTGATAAATTTTAGATTCTTGCAAATGAATTGCAATTTGCAACCAGAAACAAATTTACAAGAAAATGTTACAGTGCAGAATGGTATGGAATACAACACAAAAAAAAAAAATCATTGGAATTAATATCAGTTCGTTCAGTGTAATGTGACAATTGTGTAAAATTTAAATTAAATTTTTAATTTATAGCTAAAACATTAGAAAAACACGATGTGTTACTCTATTCCAAATAGTGCAACAATATCAAGCAGTTCCAGTGTATTTTAATTGTTATTATTTTCTAGCGTTGAACATTTTATTCGACACTTTTACATACTTATGAAGGTTATGGAATTCAGTGCGTTTTCTGCTAATCAAGAGAAACCAACATTTCAAATTATAGGCAACGAGTTGAAATTTCGTGTTAAGTTTGTAATTAAGTTTTTAAAAATCAACAGGATATCCTGTGTGTAAATAAATCGAAATGGTGTTTAAGCTTGTTTAATGGTGATGACCATTTATGCCAACGATGACATGTGAAAACCATGAAAATGAAACCAATTTATAACATCCACAGGCAGTGCTACTAGGCTATATGGCGAAAGACGTTAGAAACATTGTGATGCCAAGAATTAATATCAAGTCAGGGATCAAACAGTTTCTACAGGAAATTATTCCGACTCCAAACGAAATCTTGTTGTTTCAGTATCCTTTTAATTGGAGAGTTTAATCAAAGATGACAGAAAATGAGAGGGCAAGACCCTCTACCTCTACGTGGCAAAATGCAAACATTCTGACGACTTAGAGTGAAACAGGTCTCTAATTCCTGAATTAACGGGAATACCAAGTTTATTGCCTTCTAATAAGGCAGTAACCTCTGAGAACTGTAATAGTGCAATAGAAAGGACATAATCTGTCATCATATTATCCAGATTAGGCCAGTTGGTGTGGTAGCTACATACCAGAAGCTCACTTGAGCACGCATAGCGGCCCATTGTGACGCCACAGGTGAACGCAGTTCCTGTACTTACCAAGTTCCCCCGAATCTGAGAGGGAGAGGTCGGTCAGCGCAATATCTGTAGAGAATAGGCCAGTAGAGCTTAGCAATTTCGTCCTCATTAGTTACTCAGCTGAACATAAAGCCTAGTTTCGCAATCTAGTTTTAACAGAGACTAGTATGTGTTAGTATTACAGGGGCAATGAGAAATGTTCTACAGCTGCGCTGGAATCATTTAACTCCATTGCACATGATCGTGAAATTAAAGTAGCCATAGTCTAGTTAGTAGGGTGTTTTATTATTAGGCGATAGCCCAGGGTTCAACTCCTGGCTAGATAGATATCTCGAACAAAGCGAAACATTAGAAACTCTACGAGGAAGAGTTTCTCAAAAATCTATCGTTCGCTTTAAACTGACTTTAAACTGTACGTCCCGCTATTCATTGGTGAAATTAGCACACATACAACATGAGTGGTGTGGGAAACTAGGTTGTAATCCTGACTAAAGGGATGTATAGTGACCAATTAGGTAAGTAAGCAGCACAAAGGGTAGCGAAAAAATTTAAAAATAAAATCCCCTACCCGAAATGAATGCCGCATACGCATCTGCTTATTATTATTATTATTTGTTGTTGTAACTTTAATTTAAATTTCTCATTTTTATTTTCAATTCTTGCCCGGAGATTATGCGGTTTTGTAGCTTTAAATGGTTTTGTAGTGTTAAAATATGCGAATTAGTGAAAATGCTCGATTAACAGAGATAATGGAGTTTGGAGTTTAAAAACACTGATGAGTTTAGAAAGGCTTGGCGAGCACAACGAATTAACATTCATTTGTGGTGGATGTGGCTTTATTTGCAATTGAATTGAACGGAAATAGAAAAACTGCTTTTGATACAATTTTAATGGCAAAATAGGTTACTAAAGGAGGAGTGGTGGTTTGGGGGAAATACATATATTTTGAATCTAACGATTGTTTTTATACCAAAAAGGAAAAACAAACAGAAAAAATATACATTTTATGGAATTTTAAACAATGTTTTTAGTTATTTAAGCATTACGAGCATAATTCCTCAAAATAAATTGCCTTTAACTCGATAATTTCTTTTATGTAAAATCTATTTGCTTTGATTTTAGCAAATTTTTAGTGAAATTCTTAACATACTCGTACTGTAGGTAATGTATGCATGTATGTATGCATGTGTATATATTTGTAAAATCATATAGATTTTGATTTTGAAATTCCAAAAATTAATGCCTTGTCATTTAAAGCAATTTGAATATGTAATTACATCATGAATGAATTTGTTATTGCTGGTCTGGCATTTAATCTACTATTTTGCATGTTTAATAAGCAATAAGCATATTCATACATATGTATGTATGCATACAAATAATGCATACAAATGGAAAATGTCCAGCCTCTAATAATGTTGTCTGTGGCAATAAATTGTTGTTGTTACTGTGTACTGTTGTTGCTGTTGTTGTTGTTATTAAGTTATTATCTTTGGGGGAGAAATTTTACAAATAATTATAATCATATGTCTGAATAAACATTTATTAACAGAAAATATTATTATTTTTGAAATTGTTTTTGGCTTTAATCATCATTGCAATCGTATTGAATTTTTCTACATACCTTACATACCTTACATACATACATTGTTGTTGTTGTTTGTGTTGTTAAATCATTGGAAATTTTACATTTTACAAGGACATATTTATGGTATGTTCTTCTTTTCATTTTTTTTTTCTAATACATTCAGGGTAATCACAGTGCTTCGTTGTTAATCATAATGTTAATTTGTAGTGGTAGACTCAAGCACACATGTTAAACCATAATGGATTGCTAGCTTAGCAGTCTCCTGGCATAGGACTTAGAGACACAAAATCTCTTTACTTAGACGGATAAAGTCTCTTTACTTAGACAAGCGAAGTCTTTTTACATAGAGAGACAAAGTTTTTTTACTTACAGAGACAAAGTCTCTTTACTTAGAGAGACAAAGTCTCTTTACATACATACATCCATAATTGGTCATTACAACCCTTCAGTCAGGATTACGACCTAGCTTCTCAAACCACTTATATTCTGTTAATTAATTTATAATTTTAATTTATAATTTTATACATAAGCCTACAGCTAAAAGTCGACTCTGAACGACAGTTCATTGAGAAAATTTTTCATGTCAATTTTATTTACTCTCAAAGTTTTTGCCAGAAAACTGCTGAGATTAAGTTGTCGAAGAAATATTTTTTGTTGTAAAGGGTCCGCCAAATAACTTTTTTTTTTTTTTGAAAATGCTTTAAAGAAAAAACTACTGAATATTTTCTAAAATTTCTTTTTTTATTTGAAAGTACAATCCTTCCGGTTAATAATGGAAAATAATTTCATTCAAATGGCTGCCTCGGCTGGCCATGCAGTAGCCTACACGATCGGTCCAATTTTTAAGCACATTATCGATTGTGTGCGGCTGTATTTCACCAATGGCTTCACGAATATTGTCCTTTAAAGCGTCAATTGTCTCTGGCTAGTCGGCGTAACACTTATCTTTGACGGCAACCCACAAATAGTAGTCCAACGGTGCCAAATCGCAGCTCCGAGGTGGCCAAACGACATCAGCTCTGCGGCTGATAATGCGATCTTCAAAAACAGTGCGCAAAATATCGAGTGTAGCTTTGGCAGTGTGGCACGTAGCGCTGTCCTGTTGAAACCAGATGTTGCCAATATTCTCCTCTTGCATTTTTTTGAACAAAAACTCGTTCAGCATGGCCCGATAACGATCGCCATTGACTGCAACGGCCACTCCTTGCTCATTTTCGAAGAAAAATGGTCCAATTATGCCTCTGGACCAGAATCCGCACCAAACAGTGACTCGTTTTGGGTGCGTCGGCTTTTCAATGTATGCGTGCGGGTTTTCTGTGCCCCAAATACGAAAATTTTGCTTGTTTACATACCCGCCAAGATCAAAATGAGCTTCATCTGAAAAGATGATTTTTTTTTTGCCAAAATCGTCATCTTCTGTAAGTCGATCGCAGGACCACTTAGCGAAGCGAAAACGCATTGGATGGTCAATTGGCTTCAACTCCTGAACCAATTGGTCTTTGTATGGCGTTATACCAAGGTCTTTATGCAAAATTCGTCTCAATGATGTCTCCGAAATGTTCAATTGTTGAGAACGGTGATGAATTGATGTCGATGGTGCTTCTCTTCTTCCAAAATCCGTACGCAATTTTCGCACACATTCTGCAACATTACCATGATTTTCAAAGTAATGTCGCAATATTTTCCAGCGTTGTTCAAGCGTATACACGACCATATTCATTCAGCGGAAGGATAAAACTAATTATCTGTCAAATCAGACATGAGCTAAGTGTTGCCATTCACGAAATAAGCCCTAGTTGAAAAAGCTACTGAGAGGCAGTAGCTGAAGAAATATGTTTTCATATTTCATTTCGTTGGAGATGAAATGTTTGAACCTTGACCTCACATCTAATAAGCCAACACATTGCCTACTAGCCTAAGGCGACTTCTACAAAGTATCTTTACTTACAGTTTTTCGTAGTGATAAAACAGTGAAATACAAGTCAAATGCAAATATTCTCTCATGAGATAATATAGTTGGATTCGCTACCTCTTTTTGCACTGCGGTTTGACCTGATAGTAGAAGACCTTCGTAAACTTCGTAGTCTTTCAGCAGCTTGTAATGGTTGTTTATCTTTTCTGTGATAGAAAAACAAAATATCACGGTAATGTAGGGAATTTTCATTCGTTTTTCAATGCCGATACCTTTACACAGAATCACTCATATCATCACAGTAAAGCTTGATGCTTGCTTTCAAACAAGCTACAGTGTTATCTGATGCAGTAAGTTTTACCAGAGATATTACCCCTTAGATCCAACTGCCGATATTGTGTATACGATCTTTGTTAAGCATCTAATATTTCAATTTTTGTTTAATGATATGCCCTAAGGCAACCCATCAATCCTACTTAATATCGAAATTGAATTGAACGTGATTTATTTTCTTTTTAGCAAAATTAGCGTGCCCTAAGCAATCTGTGCGTGCCCATATTTCAATTGGCTAACCGAACATAAATTTTAAACCAAACAAATGTAATAAACCATATTCAAATTTAAATTTATAATTAATTCCATTTGATTCCATTTGATTCTACATATTCTATTTCGGTTTTATTTCTTGTTTTTCACTAAAATATGAGTCTCAGGCATGGGCATGTGTTTAACGACTGCAAACTAAATTTTGTAAATTTTGTTCGATAGAGTAAGAGACAGAGAGTGTGTTTTATTATTGTTGCTTGAAAGTTGTTAATTATATAACAATTATTGTTATTATTATTGTTATTATTATTATTTATTTGTTATGTAATGTTTAGCTATTTCGACTCAATACAGTAGTTTTGCATTTCTGTTCTTCATGTACTTTTATAATGTGATAATAAGTTATTGCAAATATTAAATAAATATCACCACCAAATTGCTATTTTATTACACCTACATACTTATATACATAGATTGTGGAAGAAGAATAAACATATTAGGGTGGTTCATTAACGCTTGAGACATACTGGCTTTATTGTTTATACACTAAACATAGCATTTTATATGTTGTACTGTTGGCTAACGTCACTTTCAATTTACCAACATAAATCCCACATTGCTTACGTATCATCGTCGAACAGTACATAGAATAGGTCTCACCACTCAATTTATTCTTTATAGATTTTAAAAAGGCTTTAGTTATTCTTGATATATACATACCTGGAAAAATAATCGATATATCGATGTGTTCTATCTCCCTTATCACATCCATCTAGCTTATATTGGATACGAAGCGTACCAATCAAGGCTTTAATTTGTATCGAAGGGACGTCTTTGCCACTGTATCTATTCGTAAGGGTTATATCGGGGTGGTTAAGGAAGCGGACAGATTACTCCTGCTTCTAAAGATTTCTATCACTTGTAGTCTTTGCTGGCTTGGTACAGACTTCCCTCATCTGGCTCACCTTTTCTCGACAGTCTTACAGAATTATTTTGTCTGTATACCATATCGTTCATTAAATTATATAAACTTTTATACTGATTTCCAGCTTGATGCGAAGAAACACATCCTTGCAAATCCTTGATTTCTGATAGCCAAAATGTCGCATTGACTTCGCCGTATCTAGTAGGTAGTGTGTTGGCTTATTAGATGAGAGGCTGTGGTTCAAACCCCAGCTCAGACATGAAGAAAACGAAATATGAAAAAAAATTTCTTCCGCGACTTCCTCTCTGGTGCCTTCTGGCAAAAACTCTGAGAGTAAATAAAATTGCCAAGAAAGCTTCTTGCTCTATGGTGCCTTTTGGCAAAAACCCTGAGAGTAAAATAAAATTGCCAAGAAAGCTTCTCAAAAATCTGTTATTCGCAGTCGTTTTTAAATTGTTGGTCCCACCATTCACAACATGGATGATGTGAGATGCTGGGTCGGAAACCTGACTAAAGGTTGAGTAAGCAAGTAAGTAAGACATTGCTTTATATGGTATCACAATGTCCTATATCCTATCCTAATACGAGTAATCTATTTGCGTTTAGGAGTTTATTTAACCGTAGATCGAGCTTTGTATCAAAAATGATACATTTCAGAAATTTGATAAATGTGATAATAAAATGTAATAATTGAAGATAGTTTTATTAAAATGAATTAAAATAAATAAAAATATTTATTTAATCGGATAAAAAATAAACCTAGTGGGCTAGATAGCCATAGTCTTAAGGCTTCCAAAACAGGTTTCCTTACGAACGAGCTTTATTTGGGATCGCAGATATAGGCGACGAAGTTAATTGATGTCTTTAAAAAAGCAACAAAGGCAAAATTTAATAAGAAATAAGCCTAGTGTGGGAATTGGATTAAGTGAGCTGGATAGGCATAGTCTCCAGGATTCCAAAACAGGTTTCTTTATGGTCGTGTGTTACTTGGGACTGGATATATAGCCGTCGAAGTTAATTAATGCGTTCAAATGAGCAATAAAGGGAAAATCGGATAAAAAATGGACCTAGTGGGGCAAATGGACCTAGTGGGC
Source organism: Sarcophaga rosellei (assembly GCA_930367235.1). NCBI lineage: Eukaryota > Metazoa > Arthropoda > Insecta > Diptera > Sarcophagidae > Sarcophaga > Sarcophaga rosellei. Next base: position 37,299,899 of record OV884019.1, read on the forward strand.
TGGATAGGCATAGACTCAATGATTACAAAACAGGTTACTTTATGGTCGTGTGTTATTTGGGACTGGAGATATAGGCGTCTAATCTAATTAACGCCTTCAAATGAGCAATAAAGGAAAAATCGGATAAAAATGGACCTAGTGGTGCAAATGGACTTAGTGGGCTGGATAGCCATATTCTCCAGAATTCCAAAACAGGTTTCTTTATGGTTGTGCGTTACGTGGAACCGGATATATGGTAAAGTGTTCTATGTAAATATGGATACAAATTAAATTTTAGTTAAATGGACTTAAGAATTTTAATAATTCTCATTGAGTTCATATACATTTATATGTATATATACAACAAAATGTCGTATTTTTCGCAAGTTGTATTTTTTTGGTAGATGACTTGCACTTTTTTCTTGTCGATGACTTGCATTTTTCTTGGGCGCTGACTTGCATTTCTTAGTCGATGACTTGCATTTTTCTTGGTCGATGACTTGCATTTTTTCTTGGTAGATGACTTGCAGTTCTTGGTCAATGACTTGCATTTCTTGGACGATGACTTGCGTTTTTCTTGGTCGATGATTTGCATTTCTTGGTCGATGACTTGCATTTTTCTTGGACGATGACTTGCATTTCTTGGTCAATGACTTGCATTTCTTGGTCAATGACTTGCATTTCTTGGTCGGTGACTTGCATTTCTTGATTGATGACTTGCATTTTTTTTTGTCGATGACTTGCATTTCTTGGTCGATGACTTGCATTTTTTGTCGATGACTTGCATTTTTCTTCGTCGATGATTTGCATTTCTTGGTCGATGACTTGCATTTCTTGGTCAATGACGTGCATTTTTCTTGGATGATGACTTGCATTTATTGGTTAATGACTTGCATTTTTTTGGTCGATGACATAAATTTTTTGGTCGGTTTTGGAGTTTAACATTAGGCGACTTGGCAATGTCGTTAGAATGGAGGAGGATACCCTGGCGAGACCGGTATTTGATGTAGACGTCTGCAGGAGTCTGCGAAGAGGAAGAGCTTGTAAACTAAAATTATGAAGTTTTTTTAAGGCTCAATCTACGGTTAAATATTTTTAAAGGGCAGACGTTGTGCTTGCTGCAACCAGAGTTTCATCTGTGTAGCATACTATGATTGATTCTATGAATCCGTCTGCCTGTGCGTTACCATCCGCCGGTTTTTCCAACATGTATGTTGAATAGGGATACTGTTTCCTTAGTTATTTCAAAATTAACGTCTTTACATGCAGTCTGATTCTCGTAGAGATTTTATAGCTTAAGCTCCATCTCATATTGGAAAAGCCTATTTGATAATATTTTTTGTAAAGCATTGCTGTTCGAATGATATTCTAGTACAGTTAACTTAATCCATTTGCCACTTTGTACAACCCTATTAATTTCTATTGCGTATGTACATGTACATATTTCGATTTAAATTTTAATAAATTTTATTTACTTTTACGTGTTACAACAACCAAACAACCTGCATTATAAAATCATACAACAACAACAAAAATAAATAATTTAAATTTATTTGGTTTCCATGTACATTTGACATGTTTTCTACCACAATCTTGTTTTATGGTTTCGTACTTGACATTCTCGCTTCAAATTTTACTTGTAATCACAGGTCAAATAAAAAAAAAACAACAAAACAATATATACCTGAACACATACGCACTAAAAGTGCAATTTTGAGGTCTTATTTGGTATTTATTTTCAGTAGTAGGAAAAGTGGCTGTGGATACCATAGCATTTAAGTTCAAGGAGCAATACAATTAAGCGCACAAGTAGAATGTGTGCATTTTAGTTTGAAAAAATTCCATGTGAATTTAATGGGCGACAAAAAGTCGAAAATAAAAAAATTAAAAAAATTTCGTTCATTTCATCATGTAATGTAATCATTGGCCTTCCAATGGTTGACTGTTAAAGGCAGTTATAGAGCAACACGACAGCATGTTTGAGCTGGATTTGGAAATTTCTTGTTGTGGTCAATAAAACTTTTAATTACAGTTTGAAATAATGGATTACTATTTACTGCACCAGTGTTCTGCATTGTAATAAAGGCAATATTAGGCGTACAGTTGAAATCCTCTATCGAAAGTACGTTGTGACTCGATGTTAGGAATGAAACGGATCAGTGATTTTGCAAACTCCTACAGATCAAAGCATTTTTTAATTTTCTGGTTTAGGCAGACTACAAGCTTTGGCCGCAAGAACGTGACCTTACACTGCGTCCTCATCCAAGAGTGCCCAGAATTTGGCGGGAAAATTTAAGTTCTATCGAAGGTAACTCTTATGAGTTCTAGGTTAAAGGGGTTCGTTGGAAATTACATTGTTGATGACATTTCCAGGGCTGGTGCAGAGATTACAACATTCAACACAATACAGAGCACAAATTTTCCGATTACACGTAACATTCGTACATAATTGGTCATTGCAACCCTTCAGTCAGGATTACGACGTAGCTTCTCACACCACTTAAGTTGTGTGTGTTAATCTTATACACGAGTGGCAGAATCTACCGTTTAAAGTCGGCTCCGAATGACAGATTTTTGAGAAACTTTTCATGGCAATTTTTATTTACTCTTAGAGTTTTTGCCAGAAATCTGGCAAGAAGAAATATTTTTTGTATATTTCGTTTCGTTGCAAGTGTCTGATCTGGGGTTTGAACCGAGGCCTCACGTCCAATAAGTCAAGACATTACCTACTAGATTACGGCGACTGAATAGTTAGAAGTTCCGATTACTTCAGTTAAACTGAATATTGTCCATTCGTTGTATAGAAAAACTCAATTTTGTTGACAACTTAAGCGCACGTGCAGTATGGCTAGACTCTGACGGATAGATGCTGATAAGAAGAGGACTGCTTGTTTTCTTTCCATAAATCGTTTGGCCATTCAACATACTATTGCGGTTATCCAGGCCTCTGCCCAATTAGAAGGCAAGACGATAGACATGGCAATCTTTCGTATGATTTCTGCCGGAACTATGGATCTGAGAGGGATGATAATTTACTTCACTTCATATGTCAGAGCGTGGCTCTTGCTAAGAAGGAGTTCTTGATCTTTTATTTTCTGTGATCTTTGAGTGACGAAATTTATGTTGAAAACATTCCTACAGGAAATATTTTATCAATGGGTTGGATATTGATTTGAGCCATTAAATGGGTTTAAGCGCTGGTTTAAGAGGGAATGAATTCTTTATGGAAAATACTAAAGCTTTTCATACTTCTGCACATACAGCACGTACGAGTAATGATCAGTAACCTATAGTGTGCATTGATAGCCGCATACAGCACGTACAAGTAATGATCAGTAACCTATAGTGTGCATTGAAAGCCGCATACAGCACGTACAAGTAATGATCAGTAACCTATAGTGTGCATTGATAGCCGCTGTAAATGATGATTACCACACATGATCTTCTACGAACATAATCGTATAAATTATGAATGTGGAGTTATCGTCAAAATTTAAACGAGGGCAGTTGGATACTATTCATATCATTTCAGATATTTGTAACAGTCAACCTGAAGCATGTGTACTTTAGTTGCAGGGTTATTGTAACAGAAGTGAGATGGTGAGATATCTCAGTTTGATTTTTCCTAATCGGAATGGATGTCGCAGATGTCTTATTCAAAGCGGTACAAGCTATCGGACTGTCTTCAATAACTCGAATACTGCTGGCGTATTCTTCGTAATTCGACTTGAAGTTCGTCATAGTTTTTAGGCCTTTGGTGTAGTATTCGATCTAATTGGTTATGGGGGAAACTTTTGGCGAAGGATGACGTAGTTTTAAAGGCAGTCAGAAATTCTTAAATATTTAACGTCAAAAATGGCTTTCAATTCGATGACAGACTGTACAACGTACAAAGTTTCCTATAAAATAGGAATTTCCTATATGAGAATATCTGCCTTCTCCATATCTCTCCCAGTGTATTTTAACTTTAACTCGGTCACAGACTCTAAATTATTATCCATGCCAAAAATTTAAATTATAACGTGAACATGATAGACTCCGCATAATAGTATTCTAACCATGATTTAGTTTTTGTTTCTAATTTTCTGCTTCTAATTAGTGATTGTCAGTGACAAATTATTTTTTTTCAAAAACTTTCAATTTCTCTCTCTCCCACTCTCTGTGAGTGTGTTTCAATTTAATACTTCCCAAAACTATTGCGAAATTCAAATTCATTGGCTTGAAAATTATAAAGTTTTCGCGGAAAAACTAACCACTTGTAAAATTTTTCAATTTATTTTCATGATGCCTGCGTTGTTGTGTTGATTTTTCCATATTGTGTGCATTTTTCAAAAATAAAAACAAAAACAACAACAACAACAACAAAAAGAAATTGTCGCAGTAAAGGGAAAACTTTTTGTCAAACAATTTACAGTCTCATTAAGTACAGGCACTGACTGAACTCTGGTTTTTAGCGTACGAAACGTATACACAGTCATAGCTGCTTAGTTATGTTGTTGTTGTCTCTGGCACATAAAAGTTGCTATCGTTGCTGTAACGGTTGTTGCTAATAAGTATCGTTGCTGTGAGTAAAAATGTGATGTGATGTTGTTAATGCTCGTGCATTGATACTTTCAAGATAAAGTGCATTTGCAACTGCAACAACAGTAAAATACACAGGCAAACAGCCAGACTCATAGACAGATAGATAGACAGAGGAATAAACAAGTAACATTTGCTGCCATTGCTGTTGCAGTTGCTCTTAATATTTGTTTATTATTGTTTAGCTTTCATATGCTGGTACCGTCATCAACATTGCATGCACCCCTCATATTATCATTATCAGTTTGTTGATAATTATCATCAGTATAGTATCGTCATCATCATATTTACTCTCACTCATACATTTGTACAACTAAGGGCAATTAGTTCCGAACTAACTACGCGTTAAAACTTGGTTTACGTGACTGATTTAAAAAAAAAAATTTTTATAATAAATTTTGTAAATGCTTGACAGGTGACAGTTACTTCTTAGGTATAAATAATCAACAAAATGCCTTATTTTATGGACTATTTGGGCCATTTAGTCAAAAGTTGCCATCTTTTTTATATGTTCTGCTTTTTTTAGTTAGGTTAGGTTAAGTAATGTGGCGAACTGTCCTTGAAGGAAGAGGCCCATTGTGATATCATAATCAATATGCAACCCTGGGATCAAACGTTTACCAGAGGACACCAAGGCTAGTCCAAAATAAATCTTGCTTTTGTATCAATCTTTGTATTTGACAACTCGATTATGGAGAGGTCAAAAACCTCCGGCTTTCTATGACACGAATTCTCTACGTCCTCGCTAAAGACCCAAGCAACCTGTCTCTCAAGTAACTAACATAATAAACCCAAAAAAAATATCATCACCGATAGACATTTATTCATAAATGATCATTACAATCCTTCAATCAGGATTACGACCTAGCTCCTCACGCGACTAATGTTGTGTGTGTTAATGAGTGGCGAGACCTACAGTTTAAAGTCAACTCCGCACGACAGAGTTTTTGAGAACCATTTTCATGGCAATTTTATTTTATTCTCAGAGTTTTTGCCAGAATTCTCCTGAGAGGAAGTCCCTGAAAAGATATTTTCTCATATTTTGATTTGTTGGAGATGTCTGACCTAGGTTTTGAACTAATAAGTCAACACCCTACCTACTGGACTACGGCGGCGAACGATAGTAGAAGATATAAAAGGAGTACTTGTTAAACCTTAATTCTTAGAGGTTTTGTTCGTAAATTTGGCGCGTTTATAAGAGAAGAGAGGACATTATTCTGGCTTAAAAGTTATGGTAACTTATTACTAGTGTTTCCAAGAAATCATATCAATTATCTCTAGAGTCTCTTTCTCAAATCTCTCTCTATTATAGTACATTCTGATATGACAGGGTTACCATCTTAGCAACAATAACCATTGTGAATGTGTATTTTGTTGTTGTATTGTGTGTTATAATGAAAAACTTTTCTTATTGAATCTTAAAGATCGGTTTTTGCCTAACCTTGGCATGATATTGGCTGTTAAGAATATCTAGACCATCTAGAAGATGGGGTTAGAAAGTGTCCTCTGCACAGATTATTTAAAGGATGAATACAAGCCCTTAATTTTTTTGAAATTCAAAACAAACCTAACATACTTTAACCACTACAATTCCACTTCGTTTAACAATGTAATCCATCTACAAAGGCTTTGGAAAAATTTTCCAATTGCTAAAACACATGTAAACTGCTAAAGAACAGAAATTTGCAGCGATTTAGTTAATAAGGACTGGATTGCTGATGAAGATTATTTTGCTACTTCCTCCAAGCATGGCGTATGAGTATTTCTTTCTTAAAATTACTCATACGCCTACTCACAACAATAGAAAATTTAACGCCATTATTTACCTTGAAACACTTTAAAGCAACAGGATTTTTACAAAGAAAAAGACAAGCAAGAAAAAAAAAAACGATTGAGATAAAGATGAAGAAGATGAAAAAGAGAGTAAAAGAAGAAGAGTAGCAGTTACAATTTGACAACAATTTTCCATTAGTTTGGTGTAAAAGTTTTTCTAATTCCATTGGATAATGATGTTTGTGATGATGCTGATGTTGTTTGTTGACGTTGTTATGCCAAGTATAAGTACAAGTACATTGCAGCAGTAGGAACAGCAGCAGCTGTAATATCAGATCTTTATTCTGTTGCTATTGCTTTGGTATTGCTGTTGATATCTCTGTTGCTGTTGTTATTTGTCTTAAGGCATCTCACTATAATGTAATGTCTTGCTTCTGATTCTACTTTTGTTTTCTACTTTCTTTCTTTTTTTTTTTTTTAGTTCATATTCTTTTAGTCATTTCCTTGCCTTTTTTTCGTTTTGTGCCAAATGGCAGAAGTTTTCTATGTAATGATTACCATTTTTCGCATTTACTTGGGATTTTTTCCGTTTTTTTTCGTTTTGTTTGTTAAAGTTGGTCCGTAAAATGTGTTCATTTGTTACGGGCTAAATTCCTGTTTGTAATTGCTGGTCTTAAACAACATCTCCATGAACTGTTGTTGCATCATTTGTACTAACATTTCATCGTATTTTATCTTCGTCATCATCTCCAGCATTGCTGCTATTGTGCATAGATTTTTCCCGAGTCATTCTTTTTAATTTTCAATTCTTTTACATTTCTTTTGTGTTGATGTTCGAATTTCTTGGAAAATCTAGAATACATGGATTGAATTTTTTTTTTTTTGAATTATTACTTCACTACCAAGGGAATTCTATTTCAGGAACAGGATATGTATGCCGTATCTATTTTGGAAATGGTTTGGGTATTTGCTAACATATGTATGGCATTTGGTTTCAATAATTCGGATTTTGTGAATGTTTCAAGCATATCGATTGCTTCACGAACCTATTTTTGAATACGTTCCATCAATTTTATCGTCGGAAAAATGATTTGAATACAACAAATGTGATAGTTTTTGCATGGCAACAGACAAAGTTCAAAATACTTCTTTTGGCGTCATTCTCTTAGCAGTTTTCCGACAAAAACTCTGAGAGTAAAATAAATAAAGTTGCTCGGAAATATTTTTGAAATCTGTCGTTGTAGGTCGCCGTGTCTAGTAGGTAGTGTGTTGGCTTATTAGACGAAAGGCCCGAGTTCGAATCCTAGGTCAGACATCAAAACGAAAATATGAAAATATTTCTTCGGCGACTTCCTCTCAGCAGATTTCTGGCAAAAGCTCTGAGAGTAAAAATTGCCATGAAAAGCTTCTCAAAAAATTAGTCGTTCGGAGTCGACTTTAAACTGTAGGTCCCGCCACTCAAGTATAAAATTAAGGCACACAACATGAGTGGTGTGAGAAGCTAGGCCGTAATCCTGACTGAAGGGTTGTAATGGCCAATTATGTATTATGTATATATCGTTGTAGGTCCCACCAGTCTTGGAAAAAATTAACACACTTAGCTTGGGTGGTGTAAGAAGCTAGGTTGTAATCCTGACTAAATGGTTGTAACGACCAATTAGAAAACCTCCTTCAGACGTTTACTGCAACGATTTTTGTTTGGGTGTACAAGCTAGTTTCCAAGACCTTGGAAGTTTTGAAATAGTTTTAGAAAATCTTTTAGCAGATCTGTCTGTGACTTGAAGCTCAGCGAAAATAGTATACAAATTTCATCTCTCAAATGTTGATGCAAAATGAATTTAAAATTTTCTCAATGGCTTGCAGAGATTCTTTGAATCCCGTTCGAATTGTATTTCGTGATTCCCTGTGCTGTGTGTTGATTGAAGGCGGAAAAAACCTGTGCCCAAAAGGTATTAAATTTTCAGATCTTCCAACATTATCAATTTAAGCACTTGACTCTTAGTTAGGCCAGCTAATAAATATCAAATAGTGGCTAGGGGTCACTAAACAAATTTTCATTGTACTTTATTACTGCTAGAGGCTTAAATGGAATCCATTTACTGACCTTAACTAAAGACCTCATGTTTTTTGTTGTTCTTCATTAAAAGAATATGTATGTGGGTCACCACCATGAAATACATTTCAATGCATAAATGCGGCTGTTTTTTGTATAAATTTGGTGACATTTGCATTCTTTTGTTTAGTTACTGTTGTTGTGGTTGTATTTCTCTCGTTTAAATATATATAGAAGGGAAAAACATAGCCCTTTGGCATTTAAATTTGCATTAAAATGTAGAAAAGCTTGACGTGATGTATGTTGGGAGTATAATTCCATACCAGATGGATGACATCAAAGTAATGTTGCGACAGATATTAAAATGCTCTAAATTTAGAATTTTTCAACTGCCTGTTCAAACTTTGAAACACATTTCAGTTTCCGTGTCATTCAGTTTCATTGCTGTATTCGCTGTGACTTCTTTCGCCACCTAAGCATAGTTCTCAATATCTGAGATACAGTCTAAGAGCACCTGTTATTCGGATCTCCACTTGTTGTGGTGCTTTCTTTTTCCCACGAAGTTAATCCACAAACACCAGCCGCCTAGAATATAATTGGTTTGAGTACAAAGTTAGCTACAGCTAGCCAATATATCATGTACATACTACAATCCAAAAGTCCATCATTTACACTTATTTTCCTTTTATAATGAATTTTTTACTTAAAATATATTTTTTTTGCCTTTTAGTACTTTAGCGTACGCTATGTTTATAAAAAATATTTTATTTTTGTGTTTCCTTTTTTTTTTTAATAAAAAATTTTTGCAAATGTGAATTCTGTGGAAATTTAAATACAGCAACGTTGCCTTCACCACTATCGCCATGAGAGGTCATTTAGATTTTAAGGACAATGTGGTCGGGTGGATTTACTATAATACTATCATATTAAAATGTATGCGGCAATTATTTTACAAAAGCAAAGAACCAAAACGAAACAAAAAAAAAAAAACAGAGGAAAAAATAGTTACAGTGCTTAACAAAATTCGTGGAACAAAGTGGTAATGTTCTTAGAAAAATTTCTAATGAAGTTTTAAATAAATTCTTTATAACTCGATCTTAAATCGATGAAGCAAGAATTAACCCAAATAGAAGAAAAAGTCGCCATAGTCTAATATGTAGAGTATCGCCTTTTTAGACGGGAGCCCGTGGTTCAAACCCCAGCTCAGAGATGTCGTTAAAAACGAAATACATATAAAGAAATATTTCTTTCGGTGACTTCCACTCAGCAGTCTTCTAACAAAAACACATGATAGGGAAGTTAATGTAGCCGTAGTCTAGTTAATAGTGTATTTTATTATAAGACGACAGCCTGTAGTTCAACCCCTGGCTAAGACATCTCGAACAAAGCGAAAAATGAAAATAATATTTCTTCGGCTAAAACTCTGTAAAATAAAATAAAATTGAAAAGTTTCCTAAAAATCTTTCGTTCAGAGACGACTTTAAACTGTAGGTCCCACCACTCATTGGTGAAATTAGTACACATAACTTGGGTGGTGTGAGAAGCTAGGTTCTAGTCCTGACTAAAGAGTTGTAATAACCAATTAACTAAGTAAGTAAGTATTGGTAACAAGAGAAGCATACCAACTTAAAATTTCGCCAATATTTGCTATTTAGAGCCCTCTTCCAACAGGTCGATATTCTCAAGAAAGCAATGCTACTATCTTGGAATTTAGCAGAGGTATAGTCTTAATATGAAGTCGCCGTAGTCTAGTAGGTAGTGTGTTGGCTTATTAGACGTAAGACCCGGGTTCGTATCCCAGGTCAGACATCAAAGCGATATATGAAAAAAAAAAAATATTTCTTCGGCGAGTTCCTCTCAGCAGATGTCTGGCACAAACTCTGAGAAGTAAATAAACCTGCCATGAAAAAGTTTCTCAAAAATCTGTCGTTCGGAGTCGACGTTAAACTGTAGGTCCTGCCACTCACGTATAAAATTAACGCACACAACATGAGTGGTGTGAGAAGCTAGTCCGTAACCCTGACTGAAGGATTGTAATGGCCAATTATGTATGTATGTATGTATGTATAGTCTTAACGTTAGAATACGAGTGTATCTTAAATTTAAAAGTTATTTTAATTTATTTTATTTTATTTTTATTTTACAGCCTTACTTATGCGATTGATTAGTATCACAATTACTCTCTACGACTGTATAATTTTTTTACTGACAGTAAATGCTTGTGTGTGTGTAAGCATGTTTAGAAATTTTAATAGTTTTAAATGCTCAGCAGAGTATTTAGTATTATCAACAAGTTTTTTTGTTGTTGTTGTTACTTTTGTTTCTATGAAAGAGCGGGTTTTTTAAAAAAAATTATAAAATATGTATGAAAAATTAAAATTGAAATAAAAACACAAAAAGAATACTGCCACCATCACATTATAATGCAGTGCGCACCATGGTCAGCAATGACTTTTTGTTGAATAATCATGTAAAAATTAAGAATTGAAATATTCCAACTCGAAAAGCATTTTAGCTGAGAGAGCTAAAAAAATCATTTAACTCTGCGGCGGTTTTATTTTTTTTGCAAATTTTTTGTTTTGTAAAGGTGGCCAGTTTAATTTAAAGCTTTTTTAACTTAAAAAAAATTTTTTAATTTTTTTGTGTTTAGTTCCCCATGCAATGTTCACAACAGTAGTGTGTTAATAACTCCGTGATAACTTTATGGAAAATGGTGTTGAAAAATGTTGAAATTTTTTTTAAATAAAAATAAACTCTTTTCAAAAATCCAGACAGTTAGACAGATGTATAGACAGGCTACTAAAACAAAAAAAAAAAAAAACAGAAAAAACCGAATGAAAACTCGTACATTTAATTAAAAATAAAAGAATTTTTTAAATAAAAACGGATTAAAAACTAATCCGTTTTACTATTCAAGTCAGTGGATTTAAAAATGTTCACGCAACAATTTGTTGTAAAAAATAAAAATCAAATAATGGCTGCCAAGGGAGGGATATGGTTGATGGTTGAAATAAAAGGGATTATTTTTATTATACATACACATATTTACAGTTACATGTCAATTAAATTTATAATATTAGCACGATAAAATCCATTAAACTGAAAATTTTTTTTCTGCTATGTAAACCTATTTGCCTTCCGGGAACTTGAATAATGGAACGAATTTTGTGTGATATCGGGACAATACCGATTTTTTTTAATCGTTCTCTGAGATGAATTTAGAGGGTTTTCAAGTACATCCAACTGAGAGATTCGTAAATGAAAATAAACATGAGTTGAGCTTCTTTTCCACAGGCCACTGACAGACACAACTAAAACTACAATTGATTGGAAACAAGAGGACAGTCATCAAGCTCCAATTATTGAAAATGTAGGCATCTAAGATAAATAGGTCATGAGATATGTATATCGAAGCCACTGGCAGAGTATAAAAAAACACGGAGCTCAATTTTTTGGTCCTATGCTACTCAGAGCGCCTCTACTCAGAGAAATTTATATCGATAAGGGCAGCGTCTGGAGCAGCCTTGGTGCTCATGATAATTGTCACCACAAACAAATCACCACAAGTTTACAACATTTTTGTTTGGTAATTGAGAGTTTAACTAAGGGAGATGGTGTTGTAGCTTGAGCGGTTATATCAATAACCCACACTCACTGTACTATCCTATAATCAAAGTATTGGAAACCACTTTTTATTTTCCATTTACTTCGTTAACAACTACCCTTTTGCACTTTCAATCGCGCATTTTCGCTGGAAGTAACACAATAATTGCGAATATTGATTGTCTAACAAAACCGTAAATCCACGTTAATCTCCTGGACAATTTCAATTTTCATCTACGAACGAACAATCAAATCAATGTAGTGGCTAACTATGGGAAAAATTGTCTAACAAAGTCCATTATAATCCATTACGGATATTTTTAAACAGTGTTTATAAAACATGGACAACAGCATAGCCAACATAATCATCCACGCACACACATACACATACACATACTCATACTGTGACCAGCTTATGTGTAGAGTTATTAGGTTATGGAAATCCATCCATACAAGTTCAAATCCATACACAAACGCAAACACAACCTCTCGCATGCAACTCATTGAAATGCAAATGTCGTTACTTACACATACAAACGTTATCTATGCAACGTTTACAGTTCACCAACAGAACCATTGGAACCAATTACTTAGAGAATATGCTGGTCTCTGGTTCTCTATAACTGGGCGCCTTTTCACTATTAATCCTTCTCCTTGGCGCTTATAAAACGACCATATTTGTTATGTTTTGATTTTTGTTGGTGTTTTTCTCAAACTACATACATATAAACGAACTAGAAACACAAGCACAACTGAAATAATAGCGACAACATTTCATGAGTAAATTTCATGGTATTGGATTAATCCGTTTTCATTGTGAACAATTTTTTTTTTGTTCTTTCGGCTTGTGGGTAACTGCAGAAGGAGGAAAACATTACCAACAAATTAAAACAACAGCATCAAAAACAACAATAGCAACAACAGCAGCAACATCAAATAACAAAATTGTAAATTCATTCATAGTTGAAGCTGGTCTGTCTGTATTTCTGAATTGTTTGTGGGGAAAATTGTTTGTAAATTTAACGAAAAAAAGAAAAATTCTCTTCTACTCATAGCCTTACCCTCGTTCCATACCGATGTTTATGCGAAAGCTTGTACAACAACTATGGCAACAACAGCAACAACATTAAAGCACTGTGTACTGGGTTATTTTATGTGAATATTTTAGTTATTCACCAGTCAGTCATTTATCGTCCTGCTGGCCTTATAATGGCCTAAAAGGGAGTTCCTTGTTTTTATTCTGAGGACAAATTGTTAATAGGGTTTGACCCATTAGACGAATTTATGTTAAATTCAAAAGCACCTCAAGATTTCGCTTTGACTTGAACACTTATTTCTTAGCTTCCGATAGGCATTGCCGTAGGCTAGTAAGAAACGCGTTGGATTATTAGATGAGAGCCCGTAGTTCAACCCCCAGCTCAGACATCTTGAACAAAACGAAACATGAAAAAATATTTCATTGTCTTCCTCTCAGAAGTCTTTTGGTATTAAAACTAACACACACGATATGGGTGGTGTGAGAAAATAGGCCGTAATCCTATCTAAAGGGTTGTAAAGTCGACTCCGAACGACAGATTTTGGAGAAACTTTTCATGGCAATTTTATTTTACTCTCTCAGTTTTTGCCAGAAGGAGGAATTATTTTTTCATCTTTCGTTGGTTCGTGATGTCTGAGCTGGAAATTTAACTTCGGACTCATCTCTAATAAACCAACACACTTTTTGCGTGACTATGGCGATCAGGAGGCTTCCTAATATTTTAAGAATGCAGAGTAAAATATTTAGAATTCTCGCTTGAGGCTTAAAAGGAAGACCAAACAATGTTGACTACCTGATAGTTAGACGGCCGCCATGCGGGCACTTAGCTCCTATAATGTTTACTTGGGATTAACACAAGGGCTGCTTGACAAGCTGGATCGCAACTTCCCTCAGCAAAAGGAAAGCCTCTACTCAAAACAGGGGCGTTTCAACAACCGAAGCTATTATTAGGTAAGTACACTGAGAAGAGGTTTGAGACTACTGAGGAGTAATCTGGGGATAGTAACCGGTCTTCTGATAGAATGTTTCAGACTCAAGGATCATATTGTTCAGAGTAGACCTAACATGTATTTACTGCGGTGAGGAAAAGAATTCTCCAGAATTCATATATGAAAGCAGTGTGGCGTTAATGCATCTCAAACCAGGAAAAACAAAAATGCTTATCAAATAGTAGGCAAAGTGACACCGAACAACATCCGAAAATATCTCAGAGAAACAGAATTAATGAGACATTGTAGGTATACTCCATATAAATCGGAGGCAGCCCATCTAGTCATAGTATTTTAGAACTGCCACACAGCAATTTAATACAATAAAAACATAATTCGGTTGTCGTAAGATCCGACTCTTTTTAGATTAACGACTAACCGGGTAAGGTTCCATTGAAATCAGCCTCGATAAGAAATAGCCTTGAGTTTTAAAGTTCCCTGTAATTTCACTTATCGCAATTCTAATTTTTCTGTACTTCTTATCGCAATTCCCCAGTTAATCGCTGTGGAGATGCTAGCATCTGTATGGTTAGAATTGTGTGTGGGCACAAGTGCTATGCCTAGAATTTAGAATTTTGATTGCCTGCATTCATGTACTTTGCATAACAGAATTTAAACAAGAAATCCTTCGAATTCTCTTTAAAAATTAATTTTTTTTTTATTCCGAAAGTGGATTATAAATGGACCCCTAATACTATTTCGATGCTATTTTCTCAAACCTTTATTGTCTATTAATTTCCCTTTTAGTTGCTCTCCCACTCCTTTTTTCCTTTCCTTTTTTTCTTATTTAGCTTTGTTTGTTTTAATTCTCGTACATGGTATGGTTTAAAATGTGTGTGTTTGTGTATGTGTATGTGCTTGTGTGTTTTTTTATAAAGGATTGTGTATGCGTTGATGAAATTGTGCTGCAAGGGCAAAGGCAGTTGTAGGAGTTTATCTGTATGTAGTGTTGAAAACTTTACTTAATTCCTGCTGTTCATGTTGTTCATGTTGTTGTTGCTGTTGTTGTTGTTGTTGTTATTGTTATTTACGTTGAAAAGTGCGTTTAAGCCAATAGCACACAATTACTCATGTAATATGCAAATTGAATGTTTATCCCAGAGTGGTAAGTGCTAGTATTGCATTTATAGGGTCTTTCAAGTTCCAATGTCTGATTCTTTTGATATTCACTTTTACTCCGTAGTGAGATTTTTCTTTTCTTTGCTTGAGGACTTTATGTGTTTAGAATCCAACCTTTAGTTCTGCTTGTGGTTCGGATTATCCATTCACTGGTTTCAAATCCATCTGTCTGGCAAGGTGGCCAGTAATTAAAATATCGCTTCTGTGAAAGAAATTGTAGATCATTCGAATTTGTTGCTTTCACGGCGATCTCAGCAATTGAGTCTATCTTATAAAGCATAATTCACGCAAAAATTAAACACGCCTACTATGCATAATACCCTAGATTTGCTGATTGGATGCCAGAGCAATAGGATTTCAATGCAGATTTCTCCAGCACAATTTTCTTCAGCAATGGAATGCATGTCTCATTAGGTGGTTACATCAACAAGCAATATTGCTACACATGGGGCTAAGAAACCCAAAAAATCCATGCGAATCCCATCCGGGGTTACATTGTGGTCGGGAGTATAATTGGCCCGTATTTTTGAAAGAATGACGCTCTATAGCTTAGTCAGACTATTACTTACTTACTGACTTAATTGGCCATTGCAACGCTTTGTCCAGAATTACAATCTAGCTTCTGGCACCAGCCATGTTATGTGTGATAATTTTATACACGAGTGGAGGGACCTACAGTTTACTGTCGCCTCTGAACAGTAAATTTAAGAAACTTTTCATGATGATTTTATTTACTCTTAAACTTTCTGCCAGAGAAAAGAGCTGCTGAGAGGAAAACGCTTAAAGGAATGTTTTTTTTTAACATTTTGTGATATCTGAGCCAGAGTTTGAACTACGAGGTCTCGTCTAATAAGACAACACACTACCTACTAGACTACGGCGAGACTAGTGTCCTTTGAAATGTGAAGCGCTAAGTCATATGACTATTTTTATCGATCATTTTATTGGGCTTCCTTGATTAATATCGATAACTGATAACTGGAAGTGAAAATTCTTTCACAAAGAAATCAAAGACATCCTACCACCAGCTTCAATATCAGGGGCTATCAAAGAACAATTGTGAGTTTGATACGGTGCAGCTCAATTGCCTTATAAGCGAAGAGTTTCAGTTGTTATGGAGGCCTGCTCTATCACATTCTATCTCATTAGCACTTTTTCGTTATAGTAGAGTGTTGGAATGAATTAAATATTCTCAGTTCTTGGATGACGATTAATTTGTTACCAGCTCAACTGACTTTCTATGCAAATAAGTAGTCGACAAGACAAACTCTTACGAGATATGAATCATTGACGTCACCTACTCCGACTAAAAGATGTTCTTTCGACTACTACTTGGCAAAGCGCATATTAGAAGTGAAAGTCTATTGGATCCTGCAACTCTGAAGACTTATGTGTGTTGCATATGATATCTGGCACTCTAGTTTATGCATAGGTAGAGGGGACGTAGGTAGAATTGTGTCTATTGCAGATAATTCACGATGTAGCAGCTTCCATCATTTTTTAGTTGTCCTAGGGACTGCAAAATGTATTATTTCTGCAAAAAAGTCACCAGACAAGCGAAAAGCTTTTAAAAATTAAATTAAAAATTCAAACTTGCACGAATCTGTACTGCGTACAATACATGTGTGAAATCTAAACTGAATTCATTCAAATATTCTTATTTTATGTAAGCGTATGTGTACGTTATATGATGAGGGTTTAGATTGGTATTGGTGTGCGTGAAAAACTGTGTGTGAGTGTGGTCGTATGTTTCAGTCTCTCAATAATTTTTGTGTAAAAAAACTCACGTATTTCGGTTTTTTTTTGATAACCCACATCATGCCCATTTAAAATTGCTTAACGCAAATACTCTTCCATATGAAACACCTAAACACATTGGTGAGCGACAACAACAGAGGGAGAGAGAGAGTGAATACGACAATATCATACGGTTTGTTATGCCAACACATGTATATATTTAGTAAGAGTCTATATTTTTGCAAAAAAGCTTACGCAGAGCTTATGTTTTCATTACTATGGTATGATTTAGTTCAAGGTTATGTTTGTTGTAACTCTTTCATTTGCTTTGCGGCAGCACTTGCTCTTAACATTTTTTTGTGTGTCCTTTTTTGTTTGTCTTTTCCCTTTATGTTCTTGCATTTATTCTGTCTCTATGTGGTTGAGTTTTAGATTTCCTTCCTCTCTCTCACACTCTCTCTCTCTCTCGTACACCTTTTCTCTCTTTGGAAATGTTTGTTGATTTTTTTTCAATTTTCTGAGTTACAGCCATAGTCACAGCCACAACAATAACAGCAACAATAACATGACCAATGTTTGATCAACAACATTCATGCTTAATTTAACACACTTGCAATCAAACTGTATATTAATGTGAATCCATTCCATATTAATGCTTTCTTTTTGATTGTGTGTGTATATATATGTGTGTGTGTATTAGTGTAACAGAAACTTTGTAGGCAGTATTTTAAGTGGAAACATTTAAAAGTTTTTTTCTTTTTTTTGTTCGGTTATTTTTGTAGCACCACAATGTAAATGGTTCTACTGGCTAAATGTGTAAATAACTGACCCACTATACCACATACCTATCTCTATATAAGTATGTAAGTGTGCGTGTATAAGTGAGTGTTAAGGCCTGAGGGAATATGTAGAGAGTGTAGTTAGTAGTGGTTAGTGTTGTAATAGAAGTGATTTGTTTTTAATGTGAATCCATTTGATATGCTTCCAGTTTGAGTTGTTGGAAAATATGATTTTTCATGTGATGGAAAATGTTTTAATCTTCCTTTATAAATAAAACGCTGTTCTTTAACTACAAGGCAACAACTGTTGGTTTTATGAATAATACTTCTCATAACTGTTATTGAATTACCAGGAATATTAACTGCTTGAAATGCTTTCACTTAAAAAGTGTTGTTTTTGTTTGTTGGTTGCATAATGTTTGAGAATACCATAGTGACAGCTAATGGCATTGGTTTCATAGAATATGTAATTAAATGGTTTTAAATTTAGTTCAAAGAAATCTCTTTGCTGTGGTATTTTGTGTTAAAATTTAAATTTTTTTGTTCATATTGGCAGGAAATGCTAACTAAACCGCATAGAAGATTTACTGGAGTATTTCAACAGAAAATGGTTGTGAAAATATATTTGTAGCTTAAAAGGTAAGCGCGTTATGCTTTATATTTTGTAATGTTTTATAGACCTTGTACAACATTTGTCTCCTTGTATGCAGGCAAATTACAGGTGTAGATTATTGCGACCATACGATCCATAAAATCGGTTATAAGACGTGCTCCTGTGTTGACAATCTTGTTGTGCGTTGTAAGTAAGGATACTTTCCTGTTGAGTAATTGATAAGCACCCAAGTGATTCCTTCTGAGATTCATGACACAGATTCCAATAAATGTATTCTGTTGATTCATTCTCCTCATTACAGAAAGCGCGATTGAAGTGATTCCTATTCCGAACAAGTATTCTTAGGGTATAAAGGCCGTTTACAATCGCTTGGCTACTTCCTATAGTCTGATGCATGACTCAAATTTCTTCCTATTGACATTAGCCAGACAAAATTTAGATTGTCTTAAGCCCTTTTAGCTTGGAAAATTTCTTTCAAATTTCTTTTCCCATACCATAGAAAGGATCTGTAGAAGAATTCCTAATTGACTTGGAATCCAGAAATCCTCGACACTTTGGTGCTAGTCGCTGACAGTGATGACGTGGTAGCTAATTCGACAGATGTGCTCCAACAAGATTGCTGTTATCAGCTATCAAAGTTCGGATGATATTGCTGGAAGGCCCTATACATATATACATAATTGGTTATTATAACTATTCAGTCGGGATTATGACCAAGATTTTCACACCAACTCATGTTGCGTGTGTTACTTTTATACATCAGTGGCGGGATCTACATTTTCATAAATTCGACTCCGAACGACAGATTTCTTGAGAAACTTTTTTTTAACAATTTAACAATGTTTTATTTACTATTTGCTGACAGGAACTCAGCGAAGAGACATTTTTTCTTATTTCGTTTTGTTAGAGATGTCTGACCTGGGGTTTGAACCGTGAACACACTACCTACTAGACTGCGGCGACTACAAGATCCTATATATCACTATAATGTTCCAACGTTTTTTTTGTTCAGGATTCTCTCATCAGTACTGCCTTCAGACCTAATGGATATTGTAACCGGATAAACTGGAGTATCTACAATCGTTTCTCGATTGCTTGATCCCCATATGCTACAATTTCGATTGTTGCCGTAACCACCAAGTATGAAATGCTCTTGATATCAAACATTGCCAGAACTTTTATATTTTAAAGGCTTCTATTGCTAATTTATACCCAAACATGACTGAACACCCTTTAGCTATTTCGATAAAGGCTTAATGACCCTTTAAACTATTTGGGAAGATAATTTTAAATTGTCAAATTGCTTTTTAATTGCAAAATTATTGAAATTTTGTAAATTTATTTCCATTTATTTGCATTTCAAAAGGAAATTGTTTAAATAATTAGAACAGCATTTAAATAAAGCAAACAGAAATGTAATGAAATGTAATTATTTTCTCTCTCACTCTCTCTCTCTTTCTCTTTCTCTTTAAATCATTAAAATTATTGAAGAAAATTTATTTGTTGTTTTTATTTCCTTATGTTTGTTTTTGTTAATAAATTTCAATTTATTTTATTATCATTGGCAATGGAAGAAAAACACAATTTGTGTGACTTTTTAATTCGATTAAAAAGGAAATTAAAACAAAAAATATAAAATAAATGGAATAATTCTACTGTATACTTATAATCTTTGTTATTACACTGGCAAAAGCATACGCACACATATACATATTGCATGTAATTTTACACACATATATATGCAAATTTAAATGTAAATTATTTATTTGTTTCAAAAATATGTTTTTCGTTACGTTTTATTTTCTTTTAAATTTTTAATCTTTTCCAACACATATACACACTAAGTAAATATCGGGCAGGACATGTAGTGGTGTCAAAAATTCTGATATGGCAAGGCTGTCAGTTGCTAAATGTCTTTCATTTCAAATATGATTTATTTAGTGAACGGTGTATCCTTCATTTAACTGACAAAAAAAAAAAACTGGTGACTCAAGCGTCTCCCTTTTTTATGAGTTACGAAGCCATTATGGTCATTATAATCGACCCACTGCATAAGTAATTGTGGAGATGATAAAGAAATTTGTGGAGACTGGCACAAGCGTTATAGATACGGTTAGGTTTAAGCATCATGTACGCATTGACGAAAATATCGTTTCTATTAGAGAAAGTCTGGTGAACAGAGTGTTCTGTAATTCGAAATGTGGTCAATTCAAAGTGGTCAAAAACTATCTCAAAAGGCTACATGTGTGTATGTCATTGGTCATTACAGCCCTTTAGTCAGGATTATGACCTATCTTCTCGCACCACTTACATATGTATATTATGTGTGTTAATTTTATACATGAGTGGCGGTGCCTACAGCTTAAAGTCGACTCCGAATGACAGATTTTTGAGAAACTTTTCATGGCAATTTTATTAACTCTCACAGTTTTTGCCAGAAGACTGCCGAGAGAGAGGCGTCGAAGCAATATTTTTTTTTTTTGTATTTCGTTTTGATCGAGATGTCTGACCTGGGGTTTAAGCCGTAGCCTCTCGTCTAGTAATCCAAAACACTATCTATTAGACTACGGCGACTTCAAAAGGATACTGAGGCATTTATTTTGTATTGTATTTTATTTGACCTAACTTTTGACACCTTGTTATGGCGAACCCTTTAGAAATATTTGTATAAAATTATTCAAAATATGCCTGTATTTACTCTAAACAACTCGAAATAATTCTTACTCAAAAAGAACATGTCCTTTTTTGAATTTCAATGCATTTTAAACATTTTTTAAATTCCCAACAAACTCAGTAGTTTCTCTCTTTAACAAAATTCAACACAATACAACAATAGAATGGAAAATAAACTAAAGAAACAATAAATTTTTCTTCTTTCTTTTCTTTACGGAAAATTTAAAGAATTTTTTTCTGACTTTAAGAAGTTCCCTTAAAGAAAGAGAAGTCAGAGAAAACGGTAAAGACAGAAAGAGAGAAAGAAATAATTCTTATTTAAATTTTATGCAAAAAACAAAAAGAAAAAGTCAAGAAGAGAATATACATAAGAATTCTTAAATATGACACACTCGCACTAACACGCATGCATGCCTTGGATTATATTCACACACATTCAAATACTTTCCTTTCATACGTGTACGTACGCACTGACATTCATCAAAAGTTAAGGAAGTTTTGAATGATTTGTGTATGTATGAGTCGATGTTACGGAGAAGCAGATGTCAACTAATTAGAAACTTCTAAAGTAAGGCATTTATTACTCGTATTAAAAAATCTTTGGAAAATTTGTAATCTCAAAACATTTCTCTGCATTTTATCTAATTACTCATTACTAATTACTTGATCAAAACTGTTTTGATTGTATTTGCATGCGTTTATTGTGGTCTCTGATCCCTTAAGTCATCAGGAACAACAACGACATTCAAGAAACATGCAAGAAACAAAAGTAATAAAATCTCTTCTTCTTCACCTTCTTCTGCTTTTTCATTTTCGACTTTGTGTCTTTATCTTTATGTTCTGCTTCGTCATTTTCTTCGTTTTACAATCTTCTTGTCTCTTAAACATTAAACTACTAAAGAGAAGAAGCAAAATAAATTATATTTTCATGTTAGTTCTGTTGTAACACAAACAGGCATACAAAATCACATCCGTATGCATGCATATGCGTATGTGTGGGTAGAAGAGAGCGTACGCTATCTCTCTATGTGTGTGTATGTGTGTTGTATTTTATGTGTAAATAAAATGTTGAAAATTTTGCATATTTTATAACGGGGGTGGCACGTCGAGCTTAATTAGCATTTCTTCGTTATTTTCATCAAAAACGTTCATCAGCTTTACAATGAATCTGAGAATATACTTGAATGCTTTATAGTTATTGTAGTTCTTGTTTAAATACTACATACGCATATGTATGTGTATGTGTATGTGCATACATAAGCATACGGAAGAACTAAGAATTAAACAAGAAAACTGAACAAGAAGAAAAACAAAATTCAAGAAACTGTTGCCCTGTTGCCTTGATAGTATTTCTGGTGTTGGTTTCTTGCTTTAACTATCATACGGACGTTATTCTTTATTTTTCTCTGTGTTGTTGTTGTTGTTGTTTTTATTAAGCATTAAGATCTTATCATTGTTGTAATATACAAAGCATACGAGCATAGTAGCATAGCATAGCCCATAGTCTATCCACTCTAATGTTTGTGTGTTTAGTTAGCAGCTGTTAACATGGTGTGGTGAGGTTAGGAAGCAGATTAAATATTTGTAATACGAGGTAAAGTATATAAAAAGTCGTAAATAAAACAGACCTCAATACAATAGTCCTACAGGATTTGAAGCAAAAAAAAAAAAAAAGAAAAAACAGAAGAAGAGAAGAGAAATTTGTTCTATTCACGATAACAAGTTAACTGGGCCAACGAAGTCAAGGTCAGTTAGTAAACCAAGTGTTAGGTTATAAATTTAAATCACGTACTTTAAGCCTTTTGCTGTAAGAATGGATATAAAACTAAAAATTAATCTTTAGAAAAGGAATTTTTTCTCTTTTACTTTACTTTACTTTACCCCACTGAAATCAGGTTATTTAAAAGGAAGTAAAATGAAGAATATCCTTCAATGTAATAACATTTGTTCTCTATATCCTAAGATTTGTTTTGATGAGACCTTTTGGAAGCATATTGCGTGAGGCCATGGTTCAAACCTCAGGTCGGACATCTCTAACAAAACGAAATAAAAAAAAAGTATTGCTTCGGCGACTTGCTCTCAGCAGCTTTCTGGGAAAAACTCTGTGAGTGAAATAAAATTGCTATGAAAAGTTTCTCCAAAAAATCTGTTGTTCGGAGCTGACGCCACTCATGTATAAAATTAATACACACAACATAATTAGTGTAAAAAACTGGGTTGCAATCCTGACTGAAGGGTTGTAATCGACATAATTGTTGCATAATGACCCCGGATAGTCCATAAGTGGTTGCGGACAGGGCATTGCAGTCGGAAGAACGAACATTCATTACGTGAGTAAATTTCTTAAAATTCTTCTTATTTTTAAGAAATCTGTTACCATATTTCTTATTCAATTGCCTTGGGAGCCCTCGTTAATAAAAATTATGCATAAATTCTATAAATATTACAATTACCACACACACTACCCAAAAACCTAATTCATCTCAATTTGAATTAAAATTTGTGTTTGAATCTCCATTTGAATGCCGAAATTAAAATGAAATTTTTAAAAGAAATGAAATGGCTTTTAAGCACAACAAACATGTGTTAAAAGCTTGCTGATACATTGTAACCCTTTTTCTGGATTTGTATACCTAATATAGAACACTCCTACACTCTCCTGATACACTCTATCTCTCTCTCTCTCACTTTCTCTGTAGGAATTTATTTGTATTTATTTCTCAAAATGTTTACTTTAGTTACTCTTGCAGAAGATTAATAGGAAAAATAACAACAAATAATTTGTAATTTTAAGTGATTTATTTCAAAAATATACAAATACACACAGAAATATATAAATACATATGTTGTGTATGTGTCATATGAGAGGCATATGAATGAAGAGAAATTTCTTAGAATGGTAGGGATAGGTGGAGAGATGTTACAATACCATGCAATGAAACAAATAAATAAAATTTTATTTAAACAATAGATAAATAAGAAGAGAGAAAATATACACTCATACATACATACACATTATATGTAAATAAACAAAGGAAGAGAGAGAGAGAGAAAGGGAGAGTACAAGTATTAAGAACAATTCCAGAAAACATATGCCAGGAATCACCTTATACATATGCTTTGAGTAACAAATTATATTTTAAATTGCAATAAAAACAAACACCCTACATTGGGCTCTTTGATTAGAAAAAGAGAGATACACTCGGCTCTTATGAGCTTAAATCGAAGATAATATAGGGCTCTCTGTAGAAGCTGAATAAAGAAGGAGATTTATATTGAATCTCTCACCCCAACTCGAAGAATTTACAGAATGAACACAATATTCGTTTGTTCTCCTACAAGACCTTTAACTTGGCACCAAAACTGCTAGCAAGATTAGTGGGTATTTAGCCCATAAATGATGGCATTATGTTAGAATGATATTGACAGCGATTTGCGGCAGAAACAGACAGAAACGGTTGGTTAAACAGTTGGTTTGGTGAAGCTGACAAGCTGAACGTCCAACCAGTTGCATGAAAATGAAGTGTAATAACAACCAACAGTGTCGTAGAAATAGATGTAAATATCAGTCTTAGTAAAACTACAACGACATTTGAATAATTATTTCAAAGATTCAGACAGGCCACGTACTCTGCTGTACGAACTTCAGACCTAGCCAGTTTCGAACAAAATCTTGGAAAAACCTTAGATATTTATATTCCAGCCTAACGCTATAAGCAAGGCGAATCTCTGGAACTTAACCAAGGATTAAGTCATACTGAAGCAATCTAAAAATAAAAATAGAGGGAGAGAAAGAGAGAGGTCAGCCATCATGTCGCCATTCGATCATACGGTTAATATGAGGTTAAATTGAAGACAGTATTTGACTATCTGAAGTAGCGGAATCAACTAGGTGTGGATAAGAAGGTTACCCTCTGTTGAGTCCCTGATCTTGTTGGAATTCTTGGCTTGCTAGGGGTTCAGCTTTCACGCTACTGATGGAGTGTGAACGGATGTTTGGAAAGGCATGTTCAGCGAAAAGGTATGCCCCATTATCATACGAAGTGGGTTTAATCAATTGAAACTTTTGCCATGTATCAGCCATACGAGTATATCAGACAATCCAAGTATAAACTGAAGTTGGTCTTTTGGTAGGGCACTGTAGAGGCTCGAGGTACACTAATTCAGAATGTGGGTTGTTTTTTGGAACACAACATGTAGTTAAGAATAAAATATTCGAACACATTCTTGGAAGCTGTGGCGCAGGAAACCCATGTGTTCTAGAAGTTGCCAAAGCGATAATAAATGAAGTATTTAGTGGCTATTTTTTTAACACATTGACGGACGACTACGAGAAGGGAACGCAATCTACGAGTTATCTCGTACTCACTAAACCTGCCATTTTTGTGTAGCTACGAATAAAATCGTATTATATCCGTGCTAGTATCGATAAATGGCTTCTGGGAAAAGAACAAAAAGTCAATGTTGGCTTGCGTGGCCAGTTTTCTGAAAATTGCCGCGGCAGTCAGCATGTTAAAGTTTGGCCTGAAAAACTAAAGGGACTAAAATATGAAAAGTAAAGTATACAAATTGGATGCCGGACGCAGTTCCTAATTAATCTCCTCTGGATTTAATGTTAAGTCCGTATGGAATGCCTCACCAAAGCATGCTGCTACAATTTAATCTATTGTTAGCCATAGTCTTTGTAAGCATGATGTGAGCATATTTTTTAATGAATATTTCTGGATTACTGGGCATCTTTTTTAGCCTGAATGTGCCCTTATAAGCAGCTTTTAAAAACCTGGATAAATCACTAGAATATATTACAAGAATTGTACCTGATTGAAATCTTTGAGATCATAGTGATGTTGCTTAGAAATATTTTTTATTGATTTTTTGCATCCCATTTTTTTTAGCAAAAGAAAGAAAATTTCTTTTACCAGAGTAGAGCATTTACGTAGTCACATAAAACCACCATTGTTTTCATAATTTTAATTCCTGTTGATTTGTTGGCGTAGTAGACATGTTTTCATTTAATTTTGAAAATCCTGCATATTTGATACAGGCATCTAAAGGATAGTTGTGTTGTGTCTTTGTGTGTTTTCAAATTTAAAATAAATTGGTTTTCAATAGAACAGTGGAATCACATTCTCTGTCAAACTAAAACCAAAACAAAACTTAATTGAATTCCATTAAAATTCTGATTTATTTCAGTACAATACAAAGCATAGCCCACTGTAATCATTTCATAGGCTTTTGCTGTATTTATTCTGTGTTCATCTTTGAACTTTTCAAGTGATGTTTTACATTTTTTTTTTTTTGGTTGGGGCTTTTATCTTCGGAAACCCTTTTCGATTTGTTTTAAATTTTAATTCCTGCTACTGCTACCAGCCATGTAATAAAAGATAAGATTTTATAAGAAGTTTAGCTCCACTTAATTAACATAATTATTATCAATAAATTATTATTTCGATTGTTATTGTTATTATTATTTGTTATTATTGTTATTATTATTTGAACAAAATTCGAATCTGTGTTTTGATTGAATTAAAACAACAAGAATTTGTTAAAACATTTGGAATTTATTAGAATTTTATACGTTATTAAGATGTCAGGCGGCAGTCAATTCTAAGAAGAATAAGACGAAAATCATTAAGAAAATTATGATTGAAACATATTTTAATAAATAAATGGTTTCTTATTTTATTCGTAATTTAATTCAAATAACGTGAAGGTAGTAGGCGGTTTTTAAGAGACTAAGACTGACCATTGTAGGATTTTGCAAACATAGGTCATGACTATTTTGAAAACGGCGCAATGTTTGTTGCTAAGTGGATTTTTCTCTGATAATCTCTCTTGATTTACTCGGGCAGCTATGCTGCTATTAAGGCCCTAACGATCATAGTTTTAACTTGTGTCGTTCTCCATGATTGCCGACGATTTCTTAGGAAAATTTCAGATCATTCCAAGGTTCCTCGGCATAGAGATGTCATTGGAAATTGCTAGCCAGGGCCGGCATGGAGCTCGCAATCTTCGACATGTTACAGGGTATAGGCATTCCGATTGCTTGGATTTTATTCACTTTTCTTGCAGGTAAACTTAAACTCGTTGGCAGCAGAACGTGCCTGGTACGGATAAGAAAAGGACGACAGACTCCTGTCCTTGAATCATATGGTCATCCATCGCACAATAACGGTTCTCACGGGCCACTGTCTCTTTGGTAGGTATACCGAAAGTATTGGCATTTTGGCAAATGTCTTCTGCAGCAGTTGCTAGTCTGAGGTGGCGGAAGAGGTTGTTTTCACCTCATGAATCAGTGCTCTGTTAAGTTTGCTGCAATAGTATAATTTATTTTGGACTCGACTTGATCCACGGATTGAATATTATTTGTGGTATCACCAGCCGAACTTCTTTCTTGGAGTGGGTGTTCCAATTTCTTCAGTTAATTTGGATATTTGGTGCCCTAATATTGTAGGAAAGCTTAATCTCGTGGACCATAAGAGATTACTTGCAATATTGTTAGACTTTGTTGGACACATATGGATAAGGAGAGGATGACTGACTTCTGTCCTTTAATCGCATGGCCATACGTTGCACAATAACGATTTTCATTAGCCATTGTCATTTTGAGAGGTATGCCGAAAATCTTGGCATTTTGGCAAATGTATTCTGAAGGCGCTATGGATTTGAGAAGAAGGAAGGGCTGATACCTTGCCATGACAAACAAAAATTTGTATGCATGATATTTATATGATGAGTACTGTTTAGTGAGGATAGAAATGAACAATTTTGTGAAATTGGTTGAAAAATATTCTTTTTAAGAACAGAGGGAATAGAATAGGTACGGCCTGGAGACAAAGTGAAGTGAATTTATCGGGTCTAAGTTGAAGGGAAAGAGTTTTTCCCCTTTAAAGAGGTGGCGGATCAGTTAATGCCGAAGGTTTTTTCCATTAGTTAGAGATCTCGCAACGGCCCATTGGTGTTCGTTTACCTGAAGAAGATTGATGAAAGCGTTCCGGAGATATGAAGGTTTTAGAAAATTGTTCGCTACACTCACGCTTTGTTATTGCTGTTGTCATTAATATTTACTTACAGCACCAAAGTGTACTTGAATATTTGCTTTAGAAACAGAATTTAAAAATACTTATGGATTCAGTTCTACTGAAAACAATAAGTAACGGTTTTTATCAGTTATACACATTCTCTCAATTATAGCGATGGTAACACATGCACGCCCCTATAAGTAGACTACGGCTACTTCTATATGAAATGTCAATTGAAACGATTTCATAAAGCAAACGAACGTAGGCGTATGATTAATATTTTAATAGGAATTTGAAAGAAAACAAAAACACACTCATACGCACCGTTGCATTGTGAGTTAAAGAGAAATGTGTTTAGAAAACAATTTATTTTATTCAAATGCATGACATAGACTTGATTATTAATTTAATTTTAATGGGTTTTTTCATTGGATTTTATGTTTGATAATAAAATATTGTGTCTTTAATTTATTTTTAGAACAATTATTCGCTTTTTTTATTCACTTACACATGGAGCCTTGAGCGTGCAAAATAATACGCTGAAGGTGAGAATTTTTTATTCGTTTTTAAATATCATTTATTAACAGTGTGATGCCTCGTCTGTATTATCTTTTTGTGAGTTTTAAACATTTATTGCATATAATTAAGCCAATTTTGAATATTTATTTAAAGAAATAACTTAAAAACAAATACAATAATAATAAGAAGAAGAAGAATAATAAAAGATGGGACAAGTGTATCATTAATTTTGTAAATCTTAAAAGTAATAAATTTCCAGCATGAAGATTTTAAACAAAAATTCAAATTCAAACTCAAAGCACGATTTCAAAGCGGGGTGCTGTGTTCTTTATTTTATTTTCGTTTGCTTTTGATTTGATTTTCTGCCACACAGAAGGAAAAACGAACGCAACGAATATATCAATCAAAATAAATAAACAAACCAAAATCCAACAATATGTCAACCAGGATTTTAATAATGTGCTGAAGCTAAAGCAAAGGCTGATGGATACTGGGTCTTGCAGAGCTGAGTACTGATTTCAGTTGAAATGAACAATTTTAGTGGTTTTCTTTATTTTTTTACATTCCTATAAGCGTGGCATGAGCGTGATAACAAAACAATGCCAGCCAGCAATTAATAATTCCATTCCATTCCATTTCATATACATTGCCATTAGAGTGTTTCCATTTTTTTCTTTTCATTTCTATTTGTGTTGCCAACCATACCACCACGTCTGTCATTTGTATTCGTTCCAGACATTTCGCCCAATTTCAATTATAATTTGGTTTTTTAAGCTAGAGGGGTGGGTGGGTGTTCTTCTGCGTGTTGAATTTTTTCATTTTCATTTTCTTTCATTCATTCATTCGTTTGTGTTTAAAGAAACGTCTTTAAGAGCGTTATATAAGAGCCAGCGGTACTTAGAATCTATTTAAAGGCACAAGAGAAAAGAAAAGTAAATTTATTAAGAAAACCAGCCACTTAATTGTGGAGCAAAAAAAAAGAGCAGGAGAGAAATAAAAATAAATTATAAAATTAAATGGCTACTGTGCCGGTATTGTTATGGCAACAGTAAAAAGGTAACAGTTGAGTAAAGGAAAGGCAAAAGAAAGAACAAAATAAAAGCATTTCAAAAAAAGTAAAACATTAAAATAAAATGCAAACATTTATTCTTTATATACAATATAATCATATTAAAATATAATAAGATTCTCTTAAACACTCCTCCGTACTCTATACACTCTACAGACAAAAACACTGACTACACTTAGAGAAAATGGAAATGAAAATGTAGTGTAAGTGGAATAAAAACTGAAAAACAAATTCGCATTTTGTTTCTGTGTTCTCCAGGCTCTCATATTCTTTAATTTTGATTAATTTAATTTTGTTCGGAAAATCAGCTGTTGCTCTAGCTTCCAACAAGCACACCCAAGACATTGTGAGTGAACTGTCGGTGTTATTTGTAGCATGGCTTGAATTTTAAATTGATGGAGCTGCAAATTCAAACGCAAAATACATCATAGCGAGATTTAGAACATTCACAATTGCTGAGAATGTAGTAAAATCGATAAATTCGAATAGATCTGACGTTTTCGGCAGTGCATATATGTATGTAGCTTGGTTCAGCCAAAAGCAATAATATTGAAATCCGTACAAGCAAAAGCCGGTAGGTATTGAATGCACTGATGAGAAATCAGCACTTGCTCCTCCTCAGATCCATAGCGCCTTCGGAAGATATTTGCCAAGATGCCAAGATTTTCGGCATGACTCACAAAAGGACAGTGGCCCGCGAGAATCGTTATTGTGCGGTGGATGACCATATGATTTAAGGACAGGAGTTTGTCGTCCTCTTTTTATCCGTACCAGGCCAATAGTGTCTAGCACGTACTCTTCTACTGATAATGAGATTGAGCTTCTCTGTAAAAGGAGTGGATGATATCCAAGTAGTCGGAGTTAGAGCGAGTCCCTGGCCAGCTAATCAACAAAGAAATCTCTCAAGCTTTGAATGATTCGAAATTTTCCGAAGAAATCATCGGCATTCATGATTAAGGACAGAAGCTGAAACTATGATCGTTAAGCAATCAGAATACCGGAGGTTGCAAGCTTAGAACCGGCCGTGTCCAACTCATCAGCAATTCTATTTCCAACGACATCTCCTATGTCCCTGAATCCATACAATAGTTATCACTGAACGATACGAAATTACAATTTCATTATCTTCAGCAATTGCAAGCAAGTAAAACTCAATTTTTGTTCATTTTTCTTACAGTGTATTGCAAAAGTATACTTTGAAGAGAGTATTCATACATAAGGACAGCAAACAATAGCTTTTAAACTGTATTCTTTTCCAGTATCAGTGTATTTACTTTTCAACCTGGTGGTGGAGGCGGATGAGGTTTATAAGTGTATGTACACTGGACAATGAAGTTTGAGTTTCAGTTTGTGTTACAGTTTGTGTAAGTGAAACATTACTTAACTTACCGTGCCTTACCTTTGTGGAATGATAAACAAGAATAATTACAAAAAAGAAACGAGAAAAAAAAGAAGGAAACGAAAGAATGAAAAAATAAAAATGCAAATAAAATGTAAAGAATGAAACCATCATGAAATAAAGTCACTAACACAACCAACCACCATCACCACCAGACAAACAATACATTAAAATAATGAAATCCTTCCTTCACTTGGTGTCCTTATTTTATCTGTTTTTTTTTTGCTCTCTTCTGGTCTCTTAATTAAGTTCTTAATTTTTGAAATCGCCAGTGTTTAGCAGTGATAGCCTTGATGGTGCCTTGGTCAAGGCGACACAAGGGTTTGAATGGGTTCTTTAAGGAAGTGACCAGGATTAAAGTATAAACAATCCTGGCCACTTCCTTTACATAACATAATTGGCCATTACAACCCTCAGGATTACGGCCTAGCTTCTCAACACCACTCATGTTGTGTGCGTTAATTTTATACATGAGTGGCGGGACCTACAGTTTTAACGTCGACTCCGAACGACAGATTTATTGAGAAGCTTTTCATGGCAATTTTTACTCCCAGAGTTTTTGCCAGAAATCTGCTGAGAGGAAGTCGCCGAAGAAATATTTTCATATTTTCGTTTTGATGTCTGACCTGGGATTCGAACTCGGGCCTTTCGTCTAATAAGCCAACACGCTACCTACTAGACCACGGCCACTTCCTTTATCTGTGTTTAATTTCTATTTAATGACAGCTTGGTTGTATTTAGAAAGGAGATAAGAACAGAGAGTCTTATTGGTTTATTAGACGAGAGCATGTGGGTCAAACCAAACACCCAAAAAAAATTGCTATGAAAAGTTTCTTAGAAATCTGTTGTTCGAAGTCGTCATTAAACAGTAGGTCCTGAAACATACCATAAGCGGTGTAAGAAGCTGGGTTGGGATCTTTGTTATGATCTTAATCTGGCATTCCATGGTACAATCTAAAATTCAACTGTTCTGAAACGATTCCACATTTTACTTTTTCTCGTGATTTGATTTGACGTAGTCTAGGATGTAAACTATTAACACAATACGATCTCTCCGGTATTTTCGTATTAAAACCAGAATAGAAAGCGGGCGCGTTCACAGTCACTTGTTTCGACAACGTTCTAAGGATAGTAAAAATTCCTTAAATTAGGTTGTTCTGAGTGTACCTGTTATCATAATGAACACCATTCCCATATAGCTCTCACACGGGGTTTGATGGTTAGTAGTCTTCAAAGTCAACCTCTAAACCGCAGCACTACAGAATAGAGTTGGTTTGATTACAACGCTACTGTACGACTACAGTAGGTTTGATACCACAGTTTAGTTCTGCCAATAGCGCAACCATAAAAATGAGCTGGTTTGATTACAGAGTCGTACAGTTTGATTACAAAGTCTTACAGTAGTCCTACTAACCGTAAAATAAAGTTGGTTTGATTACAAAAGCGGACAGTTTGATTACAAGGTAGTCCAGTAGTTCTACTAACCATTATACTAAGCATTATAGAATGGAGTGGGTTTCATTACAAAGTCGTACAGAAAGCCTGATGCTTCAGTTTAGTCCTACCAAACAGCAGCACCTTAGAACGGAGTTGGTTTCATTACAAATTCATATAATAGGGCTGATACTTCAGTACATTTCTTTTGTTTTCCTATTACAATCAAGAGCAGTGTTACCGTCTTAATGCCTCCGGATTGTGTATACCAATGCCAGTTTAGTTTGCTTTAAATTATGATTCAACGACATTTTATGTAATTGTGAAGAGGGATGGCTACTCTAGTCGCCGTAGTCTAGTGGTTAGTGTGTTGGTTTATTAGATAAGAGGCCTCGGTTCAAGTTCCAGGTCATCTCCAACAAAATGGAATATGAAAACAATATTTCTTCAGCGTCTACTTCTCAGCAGATTTCTGACAAAAACTCTGAGAGTAAATAAAATTGCCATGCAAGAGTTTCTCAAAAAATCTGTCGTTCGAAGTCGACTATAAACTGTAGGTCCCTCCAATCATGTATAAATCGAATTCTATTCTATAGAAACGGGTTTATATCGAATGCTATTCTATATATACGGGTTTATATCTAATGCTATTCTATATAAATGACATTACATTAAATGCTATTTTATATAAACGGGTTTACATTGAATGCTATCCTATATAAACGACTTTACAATGAATGCTAACCTATATAAACGGGTTTAAATCGAATAACACAAACAACATAAGTGGTGTGGGAAGCTAGATCGCCATCCTGACTGAAAGGTTGTAATGGACAATTATGTATGTTTGTATGTATGTACAGGGAGTGCTACTCCAGTGATTAGCTTAAAATGTTGCCTATCTAA
Organism: Sarcophaga rosellei; assembly: GCA_930367235.1. NCBI lineage: Eukaryota > Metazoa > Arthropoda > Insecta > Diptera > Sarcophagidae > Sarcophaga > Sarcophaga rosellei. The sequence continues at coordinate 37,333,183 of OV884019.1, forward strand.
GTGTACAAACCCTTACTACATTTTCAGTTATCTGCTAAGGAATGACAAACTTTAAACAATCCTAATGCAGATCTATTTATAACTACATTTCAAATGAATTACACTGACATGCTATTTAAATGCCTTGACAGTGTAATTTTTGGCATGCCTACGTTATTTTGAAAATAAATCGCGACTTCATGTGATGTAAAATATTTTCCAAGAAAAATCTTAAAACCAAAAAAAAAAATTTCTTCAACAATTTCCTTGAAAGCTGATTTGAATTATTTAACTGCGCCTTAGGCTTGTCTCTATAGTGGCATTTTGTAGAGAAATTAACTGTTTATTTTAAAGGATTCATTTCTCAATTTAGTTGCCTATCATTTTACTCTATAACAACAGATTTACGTAGAGAGCAAAAGGAAAACATCTTAGCATAAGTGGTGGTAGTAGTAGCAGTAGTAGTAGTTGTTGCTGTTTTTTGTCTTAGAAAAGAGAAAATGCCATTGAAATCACTGAAAATTATCATCTCATATGCAATTTGATCTAAAACTGTGTGGAAGTAAACAAAGCACAGTGGGACACAAATAAAAAATAATCGATTAAAAAATTCAAAACAAATCAAACAAAACTTTACTGACAACAAAAAATACTTCTCCATTTTCTACTGTGCTTAGCTACAGTACACATGACATTCGTGATGAAGCCGATAAAGAAGACATTGTTGATGGCAATATTATTTTTTCTCATGTACTTACCGAACTGAAGGCCGACAGTGATGGTGTAAAAAAAGGCACTGCAATTGCAGTTGCCTTTTGAGAGCGTAGCAGCATCATTAAAATCATTTTTCTAGTTTTAACATCACATTTGTACCACTCGATGTCATATAATGTTACAGCAATGCTGGCACTCTGTGTGGAGACAAAAGAGAGAGAGAGAGAATGAAAAAAGAAATGAGAACAATAATAATAAAATAATATCATTAAAAGCTGAGTAAAAAAACAAACAGTACAAACACTATGTATATTTATTATGCAGCCACATATTGAAAGAGAGAGCAAGAGTGAGAGAGAGTGAGAGACTAAAAGAAAAATATGATACAAAATGTAAACATTAAACAAACAAAATACCATTGCATCGGTAATAAGAATACCAACAAGATATGTTGCCTGTGCTTATGAGTAAATGTCCATGTTTTAGCTCCTTGTTTTTCTTTCTCTGCCACACACACACACACATAAGTATGATTGAGAGTATTTCACTTTTAAGTACATTTTTCTTAAACGTACTATGTACATATGTATGTGTGCTTATTCAGTTAATGTAAGGCACAACAAAAAAAATGGATTGCAATACAATGCTTTTACGTCTCTCTTTACTTTTTTACTTTTAGTACTTATTGCTGTTGTTATTGTTGTTGTTGTTCGTGTTGAGTTGTTTTGTAGAGTAATTAAAATATTTTCATGGAAGCCAAGTGCATGTGAGAGTACGAGAAGAAAAAGAAAAGAGAGAATGTAACGTTTTTACCTTAAGTATACAAGAGTAAAAATGTAATTGTTTTAATTCCGTTAGGTGTGCTTTTTCTGTTGATATAGTTGTTGTTTTTTTTTTGCTGTTTTTGTTAGTGTGTTTAGCAAACACATGTTGAAATGTTTTAAAGCAATAACAGGGTAATGCTTTAAAGGGAATATTTTTTTTAATTTATAAAAAAAAAATTGTACGGAGGTATTTATTATTTTTTCTGTTTCTTTTAACATTTTAATAAATTATTTTGATTGCTTAACCCCCCTTTTGGCATACCCTTTTAAGTTCTATGATGGCACATTTGTCGTATTATTATTAAATATTCCATCTTCTTCATCTTCATTTTCATATTTTTCTTACTATTGCTGCTGCACTTGTGTCTTTTTCGTTGTCATTTTGTTTTACAATGCGAATGTCGTTGTTTTGAGAGGTTTTCTTAGTCTTTCGCTTTTAAAAATCAAGGTCTTTTAAAGGACTTGTAGCTGTTATTGTCATTTCGTTTCTTACCGCAGATGTCTTATGAAATTTTAGTAAAAAATTTAAATTTAAATGTTATTAAATTTACATGAGAGATGAATATTTATGTATGTGTGAATATGTTTATTTTTATTTTAATGATGGACGGATGACCTTCTTATTCATTCAGTTCCCTCTGGAACTTGTATGTCAGAATGTTGTCATGCTTCGTATAGAAATAAAATACCACAACAGATGCTAAAATTGTTGCAAATGGCGGTTTTACTGTGACACTTGTGAAGTAAACAGATTCAAAATACACGTCATTAAGACATGAATTGCTATACTCTGTGAGATCAGGCATTGTTGTGGATTAGGCACTAATACAAACCCCTTGATCACTTTGTAGTCTTCCCGGCGAAAGTCGTGGCTATCCTCATGACGATTGAATATTTTCTCAGTAGCAAAATACTCCTTAATAATGTACTGATGTACTCGGTTAGCTAGGCTGCCATAAACTCTCTTTCGGACGTCCTATCAACGTCCTGGATAGTCCATAAATGTAGCCCATTTTGGCAGCAAATGGCGTATTATCCAAAGATCACTGGGCTGGGCATATGGACATACATACTATATTAAGGTTGACTTATCTGTAACCGATAACAGACTAAACAATCCATTATATGATTCACGGATAGGGGTCTCATTGGCTAGACTCGTGTGTTTAATGCCGAATATTGTTGATACTCGGAGGGAAATAAGTTGGTTTCTGTCAACAAAAGAGGAGTCCGTAGAGTTTTATGCAGCACCAATTTTGGTATGAACAAACCCCAATGAATGAATCAAATACAAGAGTGTCCGAAAAGGGAATTGTTGTGGTATTTGTTAAAAAGCCGAGAGACATCCTTGCAAATAAGCATAACCAGCTTTAGACTAGGCAAGATACACCACCATCGCGGGAACTGAAATCAGAGCAGCGCTCACATTGTGTTAGAGCGTATGCTCTTCCATTCTGTGTCAGAATGTGGATTACAAGACCAGATGGTGAACTGAATTATAACTTCACACAGATCTTCTATGGACACGGTTCCTTCCAATAATACCTGCATCAGTTTAAGCCTGCACGAACTCAGAACTATCAACAGCGTGAAGTTGCTTTCGAGAGCAACAGTCTTACTTGGCTACAGACTAAGAGTTAAAAGTCAAATTGCCGTGATCTGACAATTGATTGATAAGTGAAATGCTGATCTGATGTAATGTTTGATTGTTGTGGCACCGGTGAAATGTTAGTGCGTGGAAGCCAGTAACATTTTCAAATGCCTTAAATCTCGTTAAAAAGGGAGATCTTGGTCGCGAATAGGCTACAAAGGTATAGAATCCACTCCACGATACTTTATAGAGATGAATCTCCACGTTCTAGTCATCCTCAAGCTCGATTTCTCTCATTGCTGAGATTTACAACTCACTGCTCAGCACTCGCGGAAAGACAGAGTTCTCAGAAGCCAAATTGAAGAAACATTTCCTTGAGTCAAACAATTCTTCGCTGTAATAAAGGATTCAACGAAATCATAACTTTACTTGTGTGTTTTCTCTCATTTTACTTTAGAAATTGAAAAATGGATTTAAGCATCTGATGTTTATCTCTTTGTTTTGTTGCCATTGAATAGTTACTCGTACTAAAAATAGAATTTATTTGCTTTGTTTATTTGTTACCTTCAATTATCCTTTAACATTTCTTTGTTATCCTTAAAGATAAGACGATGTTTACCTTAACATTACATTCATTTATTCATTTACGCTCCATTTAAAAATCATAAATCATTACCAACCACAGATCATTGATAAATAATAACCCTCTCTCCCTGTACACAGACACCCACACACACACACACACATAAAAGACTTTGATATCAATGCTTAGCACAGAGCGGTACAGAACAAAACAGCACAGCAGCTGCAAATATAACACGATGACACATTTTTTATTACTTTGTGCTCAACGTTTTACTTGACTTGACCTTTAAAAATTGAAACAAAAAAGGAAACTCTTTGAGACACACACACACACACAGAATAGAAAACAAAAGATTCACAGACTAATGATGATACTAAAGGGCACACACATGCACATACATTTCTAAACGTAAACATTTACTCTCTTACTGTATTCTTATGATAGAAATTGTTGCTGTAGTTGTACTTACACTTTCGCTAATATAACTGCCTCCAATGCAATACAAGAATAGTTGCGTCAAAGCAGCGATGCTGTAGAAAATATAAATTAACAGACCCAACGATGCGGAATTCTAGTTTTGCACAGTTACAACCAGTGATTGAGAGAGAGAGAAAGAAAGAGAAAGAGTAAGTGAGTACAAGAGTAATAAGTAAAGAGAAAAACAAGAAAAAAAAGGGAGAAAATATAAGTAAAGTTTATTATTGTTAATGTTATTTTGTTGCAATTTGTTGTTGTTTTATTGCTATTGCTGCTGCCATTACTACCGTTGTTGTTGCCATTGTTATTATTGTTGTTGTTTAGACAATGTTATAATTTTCTGTTTTCTTTATGGCCATTGTTGCTGTTGATATTTTTATTGTTTTTGATTGTTTTATTTGTTGTTGTAAAAGCATAATATTGTTAGCAACAGTGGTATTACCGCACGTACTCGTATACGTTGATATTTATTAATGCCGCTTGTAAAACACCATTTTCATTAAAAATTAAAAATTTTATTTTATTTGTAATGAAGATATTGACAGGAGTAACACAAAATGGAAGTCTTAATTCATTGATTACATACTTACTTACTTAATTGATCATTAAAACGCTTTAGTTAGGATTACGTCCTAGTTTTTCACACTACCTATCTAGTATTTTTCAGTTTTAAGCACTAGTGGCGGGCCCTACAGTTTAAAGTCGACAGATTGTTTCAGGGACTTCTGTTGGCAATTTTATTTGCCCTCAGAGTGTTTACCGGATGACCGCTGTGACAAAGTTACTGAAGACGTACGATTTGAAATTTCGTTTCGTTCGAGATGTGTAAGCTGGTGTTTGAACAACGGGCTGTTAACTGATAAGTCAACACACCACCTACTAGACTGCTGCAATTTTCTGAGTATTTACTAATATTCCGGAGAAGTGAAAGGACGCTACAATGAGAATGAGGCTATAGCGGGGTAACGCGGAAGGTACCGAATTATCTGCACAGAAAACAGAAGTAGTGTGTTTTCGTGGTCATGTCATCAATTCAAAGGGATCCCTCCTGGCGCGAGTAAAAACAGAGCTTCTATTCTAAACAGAGCACAGCCCTGAGAGTAGATGTAATGCTTGTTACGTGGTGTCCTGAAATATCTTTATTTACTCGGACAGCCAGGCTGCGATGTTTGGATCATTCTAAGTTAACTCTTATATTTTCTCCGGTACATAGTGAACTGCTGCTGAGCTGGCCAGAGTCGCTATGGAGCTGGTCATCTTTGATATGTTGCAGGGTAACGATATTCCAATTGTCTTAGTTAAATTAAATATTTTTCACTCGTCTTGTAGAGCAGCTCAATCTTGTTGGCATTAAGAAAGTATATGTAATATTGCAGACTCTGCTAGACATGTATGAGTAAGAAGAGGACTGGTTTACTTCTGTCTTCAAATCGCATGGCCATTGATCGCACAATAGCGATTCCTACGAGCCACTGTTGTTTTGGTAGGCACGTCGAACAACGACTTCCGCATGAGCTATGGGTCTTATATGTCCTTCACCCCTGGTCACTTTTTGACATCTTTGGCCGGGCTGTCGAGTATAATCATTGCTGCAATACAAAGACTTATTTAGAACTTGCGTTGGTTTCCTCCAAGGGATGTTTGATCTCTGAATTGAATATTGAATGTGGCATAATAATGGGCCGAATGCTTGCCTAAGTGACCACTTCCTTTAATGATAAGCCGCCATCTTACCTAATCTAAAATTGTACGGATGAGAATCATTAAATACAGCGCGTACAGAACCCCGTTTGAGATCAAGATTCAAAGAAAAGTGGAGATGGGTCCGACATGTTCTGTGCAGACCACTCGGCGATTCAATCCGAAATGTAATGCTGCTAGAAAAAGAGGCTCAAAATCTTTTAAAGAGCTTCAACTGCTACCTTACTATCGATTAAACTTAAGATTTTTTAAATAAAAAAACTTCCTTCCTAAGTGAACACGGCTTAAAATAAATTTAAAATGCTGATATTGTTTTTTCTTTTACCTGGGAAACAGTGTACATATTTACGACTACAACCATAAAAAACTTTATAAATTATATGATTTTAATTCTTTATGGGTGTGTTTGTTTTACGAAGTTTATGTTTTATTTTTGTTTCTCTCTGTGTGTGTGTGTATCATGCCTGTAACGGTATTTCCTTTATAAAAAATTAGGTTAAAGCTAAGGCGAAAACAGCAAGAAAAAAAAGGACAAACCAAGCAACCAACCAACCATCTAACGAAGCGACCAACAAGTTTTAACAGCGAAAGTGAAAAATTATAAAAAACAACAACAAGAAACAAAGAAACGGAAAAAAGCAGAAATAAAATGTAATCAAATGCCACTAAAAAATATTCCCAACAGCTCTCTCCCTCTCTCTCTCTCTCTATCTCTGTGAATGTAGCATTTTTTCCGCTCTTAATTTTGTTGTTACTTTTGCTGCTGCTTCTTATTTAAGTTTTAAATTACGCTGTCAATAAAAGGGGACAACGAAGGTGATTTTAATTTAAAAACAACATTGAAAAGGTAAAGTGAATGTAAAAAAAACAAAACATAGATAGGAAGACAGACAGAGAGCGAGAGAGGGAGATATGGAGGAAGCAGTAATAAAAAGAAAAAGCAGGAGAAGAGTGCAATGGTGAGAGTACAGCGTTAGTAACGGGTGTCTTTTTTGCTATTGTTTTTCTAGGGGTTGTTTTTTGTTTTTGAATTCGCTGGAGTCTAGTAGGTAGTGCGCTGGCTTATTAGACAAGAGCCCGTGGTTCGAACCCCAGCTCAGACATTTCGAAGAAAACGAAATTTAAAAAATAATTTTCGGCAACTTTCTATCAGCAGCCTTCTGTCAAAAACTCTGAGTGTAAATAAAATTGCTACGAAAAGTTTCTCAAAATCTGTCCTTCTTAAGCTTTTAGCTTTTGCCACTTATGAATAAAATTAGTACACAACACTTAGGTAGTGAAAGAAACCAGGTTCTAATCCTGACTACTTAAGTAAGTACAGTAAGGAAGTAGAGAGAGAGAGGAACAAATTAGTAGAGATTCCTGATGAGCAGGATAACATTAAAGCTGCCATTGGCGAGATTACAGACAGCCCTTCTAGTGAAAAAAATTTACTTGAATTTATTTTTAAAAATTAAATGGAAGGCTTTTAGTAAATTTTCATTCATTTAAAATAATTTTATGTGTTTTTTTTTTAATTCAAAAGCCACACAGATAAAAAAGAACACCCTTTACAATAAGACTAAGACAACAACGGTGACAACAACAATATAGCAGCAGTTACTATGTCAAGGTATTCGAGTTAAGAATTCGAGGGGAGTAGAGTGGACAGTGGGAGTTGTAAGTGAATTATTGTTTTTAATCTTGTTTAATTGTTATCTTTTAATTCCGACGGCAAATTCCTAAAACAAACAAACAAATAAAATACAAATAAATGATAACCCAACTGTCATAGAAAATTAAAGAATACCATGAAAAAGAAAAAAATGTTGAGTTTTTTGAATTTAAATTTCATTTGAAGCAGGTAATGAAGTGAATTATTAACGAAAGTAAAATTGGATAAGGAATTCAAGTGTATAAAAAAAAACTTAAAATGTAAATTAATTGAAATCACTTTGAACTGTTGTGCGATATCCCGAGTACAATGCATACATACATATATGCATACATAATTGGTTATTACAATCCTTTTGTCAGGACTACAACCTAGCTTCTCACACCACTTATGTTGTGTGTGTTAATTTTATACATGAGTAGCAGCAGCTACAGTTTAAAGTCGACGCCGAAAAACAGATTTTTGATACACTCTCAATGGCAATTTTTTATTTGCTCTCAGATTTTTACCAGAAATCTGCTGAGAAAGATAGTAGCCAAAGAAATATTTCTTCATATTTCGTTTTATTGGACATGTTTCAACTGGGGTTTGAACCGTGTCCTCACTTTTAATAAACCAACACACCACCTACTAGACTAGGGTGACTACGCAGTTCGTTTCAACGCCCAGGGAATCTAACCTTTTACAATTGCTGTCTGTCAGTTTATATTTTCTACAAATGCTGTCTTCACTTTTAATTAATTTGGTTCTCATGTTTGTCATTAGAAAATCATTTCAAAGCATACGTATGAGCAGTGGCTAATGTAGGGTTATTCACGTTTGTTCATAGAGATGAACTATGATTGTTGTTGTTATTTCTATTGGCAGCAATTTTGATATGAAACTCTGCAATAAATAGTATGCTTTATGTGAGAAAATAGGGTCGCATTTCACCAAATTGGTTGAACCACACATAACCATACATAGGGTCGCCGCAGTCTAGTAGGTAGTGTGTTAACTTATTAGACGTGTGCCCACCATACCCCAGGGACAGACAAGAAAAAGGAAATACGACCTCCTCTCAGCAGATTTCTAGTAAATAAAAATTGCCATGAAAAGTTTCTCAAGAATCTGGGGTTCGGAATCGACTTTAAACTGTAGGTCTCGCGACTCATGTATGAAGCTAGGTCGTAATCATCAATGAAGGGTTGTAATGATCAATTATGTTATGTTATGTGTGTAGAAGTGATTCATTATCGAGATTCTAGACTTGTGTTATCGGTACGTGATATTCTACACAAAGCTTTCAGGAGTATCTGAACAATTATTGATTAATTGGCCTTTAGTCGAGAATGTATTTCATTTTAATGTTGGTTTATCAATTCCTTTTCCAATATATCTTTCCTTTAATTGCATAACAAAAGAAACGGTAAAATTAATTCCCTTTTCGTATAATGACTTGTAATTTAGGAAAAGTGCACGATGCAAAAAGGTAATGCGAATTCGATTAAATTTAACAATTTTTTTAATTTTACATCCGCATGTCAGTGGATTTGATTTCTCACTAAAAAAAAATTTACGAACAAATTGCCAATTTCGAATTGCGATAAAAGCATTTCAAAAAGAAAGTTTCCTACTTTCTTTTTCTCTCTCTTGCTCTCTCTCTCTCTCTCTCTCTCTCTCTCTCTCTCTCTCTCTTTTAATGTTTAATAGCACTTAAAGCGCACACAATATAAGCGAAACTAACGCTAACGATGAACATAAAAACGGATTAATAATGTTCAGAATAAAAGTGGTGGCGAAAGAAGGGGAAAAGGGGGGGGGGGGGGGGGGCAAAAAAGGATCATAAAAAGTAAGAGTAAAAGTAATTTAAAAGTTAAGTTTGTTGCTTTCAATACCTCTTCATTTTTTTCATTTACTTGCGCATTTTTTTTCGCCTTTCTCTGCTGCAAGCATTCATTGATTCATGCATTCGTTCATTTATTCAGTCATTTTTGCTGAAACCAACAAACTTGTTAGTAAAGGAATTAAAAACAACAATAACAACAACAACAGCAACAAAAATATTATAAAAATTGATTTGAAAATCAACTTTTAAAATAAAAGCGCAGAACGCAGAATAGAAAAACGTTTACAAAACCCGCGATATTTAATGAAAGTAAAACTGCACGCTGGAGAGGAAAGTCCAAAATATTGTGGCAGCATTTTAAATACAAATTAATGCATGCATACGGCGTAGTAAAAAGCAATCCATTATTTATTATTACATTGTTATCAATTAAAAGCTTCGTTTTAGAACATAATTTATTAACACTTCGGCGAAAATTTCATGGATCAAACAACTTTAGGTACAGCGCAATTCACATACCTTTCTTATGCTGTACACCATTTGACAGTACGGTCTTCCATTTTCATTTTCAATCACACCTTCTTCGTTGGTTCATTTTGTTTGTTTACTCACCAACATTAAATCCAAAATACTTGAGCATAAGACAATAGCTGCCGATAGAAAATGCATCAGAATGATAAGAGTGAAGTTGGCCGTAAAATCTGAACATAAATCGATGATTGCATTGTGACGCTTTACCACGGCTGTCAGTTGTAAGCGAATACGTTGATTTTGTGCCGAATTTGAAGTTTCACCTTAAAACATGGAAGAAATGGAACACAAAACAGAAGAAATAAAATTATAAAAAGTGTTAGTCGCGTATGTCAAAATTAAAAAGGATACTGAATGTAAAGAATTTGATTTGATTTGTTTTATTTTCCTAAGGCTTCTTCATTTATTTGTCTTGTAATTTGAATTGAATTTTCTAAAGCAGCTTTTGAGCAATTCTTACTATAATCTGCACATCATAGCTATTCACTGGGAAAAGTATTCCCAGCAAATGGAAATTATGTTGTGGAAGTTATAAGTCATAAGTTTTCCAAACCGTTAAAAAAGAAAAAAATTAAACAAAACTGTGCAATAATTTTTCCTGTTATTATAATCGATATGACATTGCAAACGAAGAACTTCTGAAGAGGAAAACTTGTTATTTCAGTTGTTCGTTCATCTCTTTTGTCTTTATGCGGAAGTCAATTGGCAATACGTTGCACAGTGTTCACTGTTTGTTCAACGTAATTGAGTTTCTGTGTGACAATAAACAAAGAGAAATAAAAATTCGATGCTTAAAACTCTTAACAAAAGTCGCATAAAAAAACTGCGCTATTCAACTGTAATGAAAGAAATCACTTGAGTATCACTGTCATTCTATTTCCGCTTTCGTTTACGCTTTTTTTTTTCTTCCATTCCCTCTGGTATCTTTCTTATTAACTATGCTTGCTGTGATAGATTTTCTTAATTTTAGAAAAAAGCAAAAAAAAAACATTTCCTTTCAATTCTTTTTTTTTTTTTGCTTACTCACTCACTTTCTTTTAATTCCGAAAATATACTACGTATGTCGTATTGAATCATGCGAAATATTCCGCACATATACATGCAGGCACAAACGAAGAAACCATCAACGAAACTGAAGGTAAAAACAGTCATTGCACCGGATAAGGTGAGAATAAAGTATGTCACCGGATAATAGGGATAATTGATAAACATTTCCGGTATGCTATTCAAACGATAATCATCATTTTCGTATTTGTATGCATGCGAGGTTAGAAAAGAGAGAGTTAGAGACAGAGAATGGAAATCATAAATTATTAATTGAATTCAATAAATTTATATAAATTTAATGTGTGTGTGTGTATGTAGATATGCGTTTGAGTGTACAATTAAATCAAAGGTAAGGTAATGGTTACATTAAAAAATATTTAAAAAGTTGAATTTAAAAATCAAAAATGAATACAAGAAATTCCTTCAAAGCAGTTGGGTATCACTTTAAAGGTATTCAACTTATATACAGCATAGCTGAGTACCAGAACCGTATATGAGTAACATTTGAGGCTGTACACTGATTTATTCTTGGCTCAGATGTGTGAGAATAAAATTTAAGCTCACGACTAAGCTTGGTATTATTTCAAAGTGATAAGATTGCATAGAATAGCCAAAAGTGACATGAGATTACCAGTTATTATAGCCTTTCCGAATGCATAAAATGCAACCGCTAGCTTATACTGGGACAAGGGCATTAGTGAGAGAAATCGCAGAAAACTAAAACCGAAACTTCTTTGTAAATGATACCTAAGGCATATGAACCAACATACATACATATACATGATTACGATCTAGCTTCTCACACTACTTATGTTGTGTGTGTTAATTTTATACATGACTAGCTGTACCAAGTGCGTGTTGCTGCGCCACCAACTAAAATAAATTTGCAGGAAAGACATTACACAAATATCAAATTAATTTTGAATCATTTTATTGATTTTGTTTCCCGTTGTCCAGATGATTCAGACGAACAGGTCTGAGTAGTACGCATTCGATCAGTTTCTAACCTCACTTCTCGTTGTTCAAGTGATTCAAGCCAACGGGTGTCAGCGGCATGTACTCTAAGATTTTCCAGTCTCAATGCTCGTTGCCTGTCTGATTCTGAGGTTCGTAATGCTCTTTTCTTCCGTGCTTGAGGTGTAGGTCGACCAATTGCTTGCCGCTTTGGAGGGATGAACGACGTGAAAAATGCGTTTAAATTTATTAGCATCTCCCAATGTACCCAATTTAATTTAACTCATTAGCATTTTTAAAAATTTTCCAAAATTAAAATGTTTCATTAAAATGTTTATGATTGAGTTATACTAAATGTTATTAAAATCATATATAATGAATCCTAAAATGTCTGGCATTTGTCCGATTAACACACGATCAAATGCATAGTTTACGATTCAATTCATTTTGAATAAATCTCAGTGGCGCCATCGATTGGAAATTAAATGCACCAACTTAGAAACCTCCGTCGATTTATGCGCAACAACTTTGCTAAAGATCATATCATGATTAAATGCACAGTTTACGATTTAATTCAATTTTAGTAATTTTCAGTGGCGCCACCTGTCGGAAATAGGTCATACCAACTTAGTAGCCTTCCTCGGCTCATGCGCAACAACTTTGCTGAAGATCATAACCTGATCAAATGCATAGTTTACGATTCTATAACAAACATTCATTTTTATATACATAATAATATAGATTACATAGAGCTGACGGGTGACGTATACGTAATATTTTGTTAGACAATAACACTCATACTTTTTTTATTTATTTTATTTTATTTGCCTATTTCAACGTAAAAAGTAGCCTATAACTCCTTCCAGACATACAGGACGATACTGTGAACATTTTAAGAATATCGGTTCAGCCGTTTAGCCGTCTATAGACTTCACACAAACCCACAAACAAATAAACACACATTCATTTTTATATATAAGAAGATTGGCGGCAGCTACAGTTTAAAGTCGACTCTATACGACAGAGTTTTTGAGAACCATTTTCATGGCAATTTTATTTTATTCTCAGAGTTTTCACCAGAATTATGCTGAGGGCAAGTTGCCAAAGAAATATTTTTTTATATTTCATTTCGTTGGCGATGTATGGCCTAGGGTTTGAACTGAGCCCTCACGTCTAACAATCTAACATACTACCTACTAGACTACAGCGACTACCATATGAACTAACATACAGCATAATTGCTGTATGAGATGATTTTGTTTAAAACCACGGATGTTACTTGCAATTAGTATCCAGACTTGTCATAAAGTCTTCAGACTTAAGGCTTACACAGTAGAAAATACATACAAGGGTACTTAATAGAATGAGGTGCTAATGGTTGAGCAAATATTTAAGAGCTTTGCTGCTGAGCTAATGCAGTAAAAATCAGCAGCATTACAAAATGCAAATATGCTGACAATAAAAAAGATTGGCGCCGAAATGCTGGACTTGGTTACTTGTGTTTTTTGTCTTAAATAAAGACTTTGGCTGCTGAGATATCAAAACCAATCATTACGTAACAGCTGAACTATACAATGTTCCTAATTTTGATAGGCCGGAGAGTGGAGCCTTCTTAACACCAAAGCAGCAGGAAAATAATCCCCTAAAAGCTGTGGAATAATTAATTTAACATGGTACAGTATAATATGGAATCGAATTTTACTGACATCATTTTGTTTAATTGTTTTTGCTGTCGTTGTAACCGATTAAGAGTATAAAAATTGAATATTGAAAAATTTTAATTACTTATTCTCATGATGTTTAATAGATTTTGTAAAATAAACCCTTCCATTGGCAAGAGTCAATTGAGTGGAAAAAAAATTCCTTAAAGGGGTTAAAACTATAAAGTATGTAAACTTCAATTGAAGGAATATCTCAAAAATATTTAATTGCACTGTGGTATAAAAGGAAAAAATTAAATTAAAAACTTAAATTAATTAAACGAATATTTGCTATAAGATAACAACGGAGTTTGTTTTTTGAAGCACAGTGTACATAACCATAACCTCACAAATTTAATTATTTTCATCATCGAGTTTTTTCCATTGATTATGTATCATTTATTGAATTAAAACAAAAACAAAAAAAACAAAAAAAAACACAATTTAACTTATCACTAATGGTAGCACACACACACAAATACTTACACAATATTGAATGGCAATTCGTTTATGATTTCTTGACCTTGTATATGACGTATCACGTTCATCACCAATGGCCTCAGGTTAAACGACGTATTTGTAAAACTACCACTCATAACCAGTATGAAACTAAAGATGCTGGCAACTGAGGCCAACTGCTCTACAATTCTCATCTTATCAGGGCAATGTTGCTCTACAAAGAGTGGCAATGGCAAGGGTAATAGCAACAGCAAAGGAAAAAGCAAAGGCAATTAGGAAGTCACACAAATGCAATAATTGCAGCAGCATAAAAGATACGAAGAAGAAGAAGAAGAAGCACATTATTAACATTATGATTACATACTTATGTAACATTATATACCCGCTCTATGTATAATATTTTATAAGAGAGACGACGACAACAACAAGAATTTTAAATTATAAACTGTAATTAAAATCTAATTAGCCAACATTATTACCATTATAACCACCCCAAATAGATGATACACTCGGTGAACGAGCAAATGGAGCATCTAAAAATACACACTCACCTGCCATTAACATTGTGCGTATACGTTGCAGTATCGTGTACCAGCGTTGATTAAAGCCAAAAAATACCAACATCTTAAGCAATGATATGGCCTTGGTAACGCCCGGACAAAAAGCCTCGAGTGCTCCAACTAAATCATTCAAATACATGAAACCGTATAAATTCTCACCGACCGCACCCAGTGCCACCACAAACACATTGAAGGCGAAGAGTATGAATTTTTGGCAGGAACGTTTACGTTGCGGCCAAATGCCGCATATCAGGCCAGATACACGTGGTATGAGCATAAAACTTTTCGTTATTGGTACAGATGGCTTAAGAAAATCAAACATGTTGGTAATGTTTTATCTCTCTCTCTCTCCACGCCGTACACTTGACCCTCTCTCACTTACTCACACTATTCGTTATTTATATTGAAGCTATTTGTGGTGGTTAGTTATGCTTGTCGATATTGTATAACAAAAGTTGCTGCTGCTGTTGATGTTGATGTTGCTGTTGCTATTGTTTCCAAATTAAGATTTAAGCTACTAATGCTGCTGACTGCCTGTCTTCCTGCTTGGTTGCCGTTGGTGTTGTTACTTGTGTTGCTGCTGTTATTAGAAAATTTAAATACCACATGCCAAAGACAACGATACACATGCGATACAGTAGTTTTGAAACATTTTTTGATTACTTTTTCTTTTGAACATTTATCGATATGCATAAATTTTCTTTAGACAATTTTTATATTATATTAAATCTCTATTAAATATTTTTCAATACCACTTTTTTGTGTAAAAGATTTTTCGATAACAGGAACTCTGCCAAAAATGTTTCATAACACTTGGTTTCTATAAAAGAAATTTCGATAACATTAAATTCTATTGAAATTTTTCCCATAACACTTACTTTTTATGTAAAAAACACTTCTGTAAATTACTTTCCTATGGAAAAAGTTGTGGATAACAATAATTTTTAATAGAACATTTTTCGATAACATTAATTTTCTATTGAACAGTTATCAATAAAAGTTATAAGTTATTATCGATATCAAGAATCGAATATAAGAAAATTAATTTCTTTAAGAAAATTTTTCGATAACAATAATTTTTAAAGAAAACAAATTTCGATAACATTAATTTTCTTTTGCATTGCTTTAGAAAAAATTTATTTGCAATTGAGAGCTATTAGAAGAGCAGCGAAAAAAAAGTAAACTATTAAATATTGTGACTAAAATGAATCGATTTTATAGATTAAAAAAATATCGATTAAGACAGTATTTTTTAAAATAATATCGAATTTATATATAATTTAATAAATATATTAATATATGAATAGATTTAAGTTACATTCTTCTTAAAATTAATCTATATTTGAAATTTATGAAAGTTATCGAACGATTTTAATAATTTCAAGAATGTTATCGAAAATTATTAGTTGTAGAAATATAAGACAATTCAAATTAAGTGTGGCAGTGATAATGAAAATTTAACAGTTTTGATAATTTCTTTTTATAGAAAGTATAATCGATATTTAAAGTTTAGGTAAATTTATAGATTAGAGTAATCGGTTTCATAAAATTAAGTAGAATTATCGATGTAAATAATTTCTGTAAACAAATTAAAACTTTAAGAAAATTTATTATAAATATAAAATCAATTTTGATAACCACTAATCGAAAGTATACATATGTGACAACTTGGCTCATATTTATCTTAAAAAAAACTGCACAATATTTTGTATTAGAGAATTTTTTTTATCAACAATTTTAAAAATTAAATGTTTTTTGAGCACATTTAATGCCTTTCGCAAACACTGTATCAGTTTGCCCTTTTGCTGGTATTTTATATTTCCGCTGCCATTTCGCATGCAAATCTAGAAAATGCCTTTTGGCCAATAATGATTGTATTTTTACTTTGGCTCTATTGTTGTGTATTCTGTTGTGTTGTATTTATAACAACAAACTGTTTAAAACTGTTGGGTTTTCTTTTTTTTTCTATTTCTATTTCTTGGTGCTACTGCTGCTGTTGTTGATGATTTTAATCCCGTTCGCCGCACTGACTGTCGACCAACTGTTTTGTTTTGAATGCCCGTTTTTTGTTTATTTTGGTGTGTTAAAACAATAGAGTAAAGCAAAAAGAAAAAAAAAAACAGAAAAAATAGTTTCATTAGTCAGCTTTACTTTCAGTGTGTGTGGTTTTTTATACTGCGGCATTTTTGGAAGTTTTGTGCTTGTTGTTGTATGTATATATGATTGTGTTTGTTGTTGTTGTTGGGAGCCATTATTATTATTATAGTTGTACATTTACTCGTAAAATATAAATATTAGCATAAGTATCCATTGTTTACTAGCAGAACTTGCAAATGTATGTGTAAAGAATACCTAATATGTACGCCATAAAAATATTAAGAGAGAGAAGGCACAAGAGGAGAGAGTAAAAGTAATAAAAATAAAAATACAGAGTAACACCAAGATATGAGAGCAAGATTTAGCATTGTTATTGTTTACTTATCCTGTATATCCTTGTAATACTTAAAGAATACTGATTTGCTTTTATTAACACTTCTGCTCTAAGCACCCTGTATTATTATGCAAATACCGACAACCTTAGGCTGTGTTAGTAAACAAGAGTATTAGACGAGTAGAGTTTATAATTCGTGTTTGTGTTGTTGTTCTTTTTTTGCTTCGACACCCATCTCCCATCGACACAGTCAGTGCCTTACAATTGCGGTTCACCATACAACAATTTCTTTTGAATCAATTTCTTTTTAATTTTTTTTTCTCTTATATTTTGTGTTGTTGTTTGGTTTCTTCTACTTCTCAATTTCCTTATTGTTATTATTACAGCTGTTGTTGTTATTGTTGCTATTGTTATTGTAGGCAGGGTATTTCATAATATTTTAATTATTATTTAACAAGAATCACTCCTTCAAAATATAAATAAATAAAAACAATAACAACAACAATAAGAACAACAACAACAAGAAAAAAGTTGTTGATTTTAGAAAACTTTTTAATTGTTTTTTTTTTATTTAAATTGGTATCTTATACTCACATGCACACACACATCCTTATTTCTTGTTTAAATAAAATTGTGTCAGAGCCAGTCTGTAGAGGGAATTGGTAAGATTGGTAAGCGTTTTAATATTAAAACATGCATGAATTATTATGGGCGAGTAATTGTTATTTAAATTTTCTTGTTGATTACAGTGTAAATAGAACGCCAGGGGATTTACAGTTAGCAATTATACTTCTCGGTTTCTTAATGGTTAAAATCTACTCCTTCACATCAAACTAAGCGAAATTGCTTGTAGTTGAAGGTTGTTAGTTAAACATTCGATTTAAATTCAGTTTGGAAATTTGTTGGAAACGTGTCGAATATAATTGGCCTAAAGAGCGGCTGCTAAGGACAAACCCCCTTATTTTACGAGGGTACATCACGTATGTAGTGGTAATGGCATTTTTATTGATGCTCATACTCCTTGATAGTGTGTCGATTGTAAGATATTTGGACGATATAGCGTTGGTGGTTATAAAAAAGCGATTTGATATTCTGGAGTCAAAGTGCAAATATGATGCAAATAGGACAATACCAAGATGACTGGATAATATTGGCATTGAATTAGCTGCACAGAAATTGGAAGCTGTACCAAGTGTAAGTGCTCACATTGATAACAGCAAATGAAACTGTACAATGGCAGACACATGATACTTCCCCAAGAGGCAATACACCCCCTTAACGTAGTGATTGCTCGGTAGGAACTCAGATAGCAAGACTATTTGAGAGGTACGTCTGTCAAAATAGCATAACATAATGTAATTAGAACCTCCCTTTAATGTCGATATCGGCGATGTATTGCTGCGACAGCACTGTATGTATGTATTGCTGCGACAGCACTTCTAAAGAAAGCCAGGCTATGGGATTATGTTTTTACTTCATGTTACTCCAAGAAAGTGGATAGGAAATTAGGGATTGAAATTCTAATTAATGGATCCACATCTATAGGGGAGTATATCCGTAGCAAGTGTACAGAGACTAAAATGTTTCATTTTATAAAGAATAAAACACCAGCAAGTCTGCAATCAATGGATTCTACAGTCCCAAATCGATAGCAATATTAAGAGTAATCGTTGGATTGGCACATAGTCGATCTGGATGCAGCACAGTGTTCATCTGGCACATCGATTTTAAACTGCAGAGTTGGGGTGCAGGTTGCTTTAGAATGCCGTCTCAACAACTGGTGGCAATATCGCTAGACTCTGTACAGTCTAGACTAAGGAGAAGAACTCAACATCTTATTATTAATCCTGCCCTGAAGGTCGTCACAGTATTGAGTTATTTCATCACGTCGTGCACAAGTCGATAAGTTCACGGAGTACAGAATTTTCATGAATAAGGTTCATTTTAACGAAACTTATTGTATTTGGTACTGATAGTCACTGTTCTTTAGTTCTTAGGAATGGCACTCCCTACGTTGTAATAGATGCAGTCGATTCGGATAACTTCAGGTTCAATTAGGCTAGGTTTTCGAGGTGACGAATTTATTTAATTAATTGGTCACTACAATCGTTTAGTCAGGATTACAATCTAGCTTCTATCACCACATACGATGTGGGTGTTAATTCTATACATGAGTGGCGGGACCTACAATTTAGTGTCGACTTCTAAAGACAGATTTGCTTCAGATTATATAACATATTGGTCAGGATTATGACCTAGCTTCTAGCACCACTTATGTTGTGGGTGTTAATTTTATACATGAGCGGCGAGACATACAGTTTAACGTCGACTCCTAATGACAGATTTTTGAGAAACTTTTCATGACAATTTTTTATTTACTCTTAGAGTTTTTGCCAGAAATCTGCTGAGAGGAAATCCGCCGAAAGAATATTTTTTCATATTTTCCTTGTGATAACTGACCTGGGGCTTGAACAGTGGCCTTATAAGCCAACAGTCTACTTACTAGACTACCATGACTTCTATGTTTTTTATTTTTCTTAATGATCCACTTCCCTCTTACTCATTTGCAGATGACAATAATATTTCTCATTCATACTTCTTTGTGCGATCATAAACTAAATTTTACGCAACGTCTTCGTATTTTCTGAAACCCATAAAGAGTCTCAAAATCAGGCAACCATCCCCGCCATAGAAAAATTAGGCACTGTGCTGTTTCTCCAGTCATGAATAGGGGTTAAAATGAATTGTAACGACTGGATAGAATGAAATTTCCTTCCAAGGTTTTAATGGGAATATCAAAACCCTTCCTTTGTTTATGCCGTGGTACAAAGGATAATACAAATGGCAAACTCTAGTCTGACTTATAGGCACTTTTTAAATGGGATCGTAATTTAGGGTACACTAGATGCCATGTGGTTCAAATCTATTTAATTTTCAAATCCCATGGAATCAAAAAAGGATTTAATTTAAATACCGTAAAGACCGTTATGCTGCTGTCATGTTAAATTTTAAATTTATTTACCGTGAAAATAAATATAAAAAAATTACAAATCCTTTTAAGATTTCTAAACCACCTGTGCCTGCTGCTCCTGCTGCTGCTCTTTAAACTTTTTTTTAAGTTTTATTTCTCTCTCTCTCTCTCTGTATAATTATTATTTTCAGTATTTCAGTTTTTAATATCAATTTTAAAATAATTTTCGTCTTGAAATATTAATTTGTTACGCCTTAAGGACGTGCTCTATCAAAAATGTCAAATACTTTTTAATTATTATTTAGAAAAACAGTCTACCCTCCCACCACTACCTCCCACCACTCCCACTCTCTCCTGCACTAGTATAACATTTTAAGAATGTTTATTAAAATAGTTGTAAACACTGCTACTAACGCTGTGTTTTTGAAAAACTTAAAACTTGAAACTTATAATTATTGTTTCAGATAGAAAAAGTTTGTATGACTGAAATATTTAATCAACTTGACATGCTTCTTCTCTCTCTCTTCTTCTTTTTCCTTTTTTTCCATATTTAAAGTGGGTAATTTATACTTCAGAGTTTAGCTTTAATGAATGTACAATTTTATTTTGCGTAGCTAACAACATACAACTAACAAATAAGTTAAGTACAGTGGCTTAAAGAGAACAATAGTGTGCCCTACAGTATTACAAATGTCATAATATGGTTTGTTTGGAATTAATAGAGGAGCTGCCATTGTCTAGTATGTAGAATGCGACATATTTAACAAAACGAAGTATAAAAAAAATATTTCTTCCGCTACTTCCTCTTAGCAGTCTGCTGGCAAAAACTCTGAAAATATAATTAAAATTGTCATGAAAAGTTTGTTAAAAAATATTTGTCATTCGGAGTCGACTTTAAACTATAGGTACCGCCACTCATTTATAAAATTAACACATACTCAACATGGGTGATATGAGAAGCTAGGTTTTAATCCTGACTAAAGAGAGTGGCTTGGGCTAGAAGAGTCTTTCATTAGCACCTTTTTAATTAAATGGAGTGTGGTAGCACAATGAAGTCGCCGTAGTCAAGTAGGTAGTGTGTTCGCTTATTAAACGTAAAGCCCGGGTTCGGGCCCCAGGTCAGACATCAAAACGAAATATGAAAAAAAAAATATTTCTTCAGCGACTACCTCTCAGCAGATTTCTAGCAAAAACTCTGAAAACCTGTCATGAAAAAGTTTCTCAAAAATCTGTTGTTCGGAGTCGATTTGAACTGTAGGTCCTTCCACTCAAGAATAAAAATTAAGACACACAACATGAGTGGTGTGAAAAACTGGGTCGTAATCTTAACTGAAGGGTTGTAATGGCCAATTGTGTATGTATGCATGTGGTAGCACAATGAAGTCGCCGTAGTCTAGAAGGTAATCTGTTGGCTTATTAGACGTGAGGCCACGGTTCAAACCCCAGGCCAGATATCTCCAACAGGATATAATACGGAATTTTTTTTTGTTCGGCGACTTATTCTCAGCAGATTTCGGAGAGTAAATAAAATTGCCATGAAAAGTTTCTGAAAAATCTGTCATTCATCGATAAAATTGACACACACAACATGGATGGTGTGAGAAGCTAGGTTGTAATCCTTACCGAAGGGTTGTGATGGTCAATTATGTGCATTTGTGTGTATGTATGACAAGTTTCTCAAAAAGCTGTCGTTCGGAGTCGACTTTAAACTATAGGTCCCGCGACTCATGCATACAGATTCACACGCACTCAACATGGACGGTGTGCGAAGCTGGGTTGTAATCCTGACTGAATGGGTGTAAAGATCAATTATGTTATGTAGGTATGTGGCAGCACAATAGAACAAACAGATCTGGAAACCTCTCGCCATTGTGTTTGTTGACTGTATCTAACGTAACGTAGAATATGTGGTACGCAACTCTCCCGTTTTTTTTTAATTAATAAATGAAACTGCATTTAATTTTTTTGTTTTACATTTTGTTTGGTTTGTTTCACTTTTTATTTAATAATTTTAAATTCTTTTTGTGTTGTTGTTTTTGTTGTTTTTTGTTTTTATTTCATAATTGTTTTCATTTTTAATTGTGTTTTTATTTATGATGACATCTTGTTTTTTGGTTGTATTCTAATGAATTTTTTTACATGTGTTTATTTTTGTTATTATTTTTGTTCTTTCTATTATTTTTTATTTTTTTTTTTTAATAATTTATTTATAAATCTAAAATTTATCTTATTTTAGAAGTTTTGAATTTTTATTTATTTCTTTTTTTATGATGAGTACTATTAAAACAAATTAAATAAATTACAAAATGAATGTTTTATTTTTGTTGTTGGTATTTTCACTTTTACTAAAATAAAAACAATTTCAAAGTCAAAAAGTTTTCATAATTTATTTTGCAATAAATTTAAAGGACAAAAAGCATACGCTTTTTGTTTTGTTTGTTTTGTTATCCACTATTATCCAGGATGCCATGAGGCCATGACAATTGAGTGTTTATTTTGATTTTAAAAATTTATTATTTTCTAAATACATATGTATGTACATATGTATTCAAAACTTACAAAAACTAAAAAACAATGAATATTTTATGCATTCAAAATAAATATTTTTTTTTTGCTTATTTTGAATGCTTATTTTGCTTTTTACATATTTTCTAAAGAGGTGAGGATGAGGAGTATTTGGGGGGCGGAGGATGTCGATATTTAATTGTTAATAGTTTACAGGCATTATTTTACACAATTAAGCTTAATTTTGTTTTTATTTGTTTTATTTTTATTTTTATAAATATTATTTCTTATTTTAAATATAATTGCCTAAATGCTTAAAATGCTTAATAATTTATATGTTAAGCCTTAAATTCTATGCCATTAGATCGTATAAATTTTTTTGCAATAAATTTTCTTTTTTTTCCTCAGCCGGAAATGAAATCTTTTGTGACTGTGGTTTTATAATTACAATCTTAAATACAAAATTTTATTTTTTAATATTTTATTATTTGTTTTCGTATTAAATTTTGTGATAATTTATGAGCTTAAATGTTTAAATAAAAACAAAAAAAAAACAAAAAAATAATAATAAATCATCCAAGAGGGCGTGCCAAAATAAGGCATACGCGACGTTCATTATGTTACCTCGGAGTTGATTAAACTCTGTTTTTGTAACACAAACAATTACAAGCGAATGCCAGTTTGTGTGGAAATCGTGTCTTACAAAAAAACAGGTCCTTTGTCTTCTATAAAAAGTATTTCGCGAGGGTCCTGAATAGGTACAGAATGGTGCTGTGTTCGGATTCGAGGCCTTGTAATGTGTAGAGTAAGGAAACTAAAGACGACCTGACAACGGAGGTCACAGCCATTAGTAACAAAGCAGTTCATTACATCTGCCCTCAAACAATTTTTCATGCAGATAATCAATGTTATACAGCAATTGTGCATTGGATGCATAGAGCAATGGTCAAACCAACAGTGATGGCAATTATCTGGGCAGATAGAAAGTATTTGAAAAAATCTCAATTGGAGTTCAACAACCTAGCTAGAGACTAGCATGTGTTGGCTTGACAGAGACAATCAGATGATGGGTCCAGAAAGGATCTTTTAACACAAGCAGGATTTTAAGTTCTGAAATGAAATATTTCGATCACAGAGAGAAAACTTAAGGGTATCTTTCAGACGACAGTTTATGTCATCGAATGATGTGCTTAATTCAACTTGCGTAGGAAGTTGAGACAGGATATACTCTCTGACTGTCAGGCTTCTATTAGAGCCGTCTGCTGTTATGAGCTTAAGTCGAAGAGAGAATGGGACTGTATGGGGAAGTTGAATCAAATGAAAATAATACAGTAGGACCCCGCTTAACGCGGGGGATACGTTCCAATATGTTCCAGCGCTAAACGAAAGACCATTAAACGATCAACTAATAAATCAACTGTGACGCAGGAAAGATGCGTTCGTACTGTGACTGCGACTTCGATAAATACAGTTGGAATCTTTATTCTGAACAGACTAACAAAAGAGCGTTGAAAAGGATACATAGCATATACCGTCGCTATATATTGTACCGCTTTTGTACTACACCGTATTACTGAAACAGCGTTAAGCGTGGTCTTACTGTATCCTCTGCTGGGTCCCAGGTCATGACGGAAGTTACGACGAACTTTCGAAGAGGGGAGCTTACACGCTGTTGATTGTAGAACCAGAACGCTTCTGTGTACTGAGAACGGTTGTATGGATAGGCATACGAAACGAAAGGCAATATAAAGATAGGCAAAGACTCATCTCAAACCAAATGGGTTTTAGACAATTGGAACTTTTGTTGGGAAACTACAATAAAAGGAGATCTGAGTCATGCATCAGTGTATCCAGGAATAAGTTAAAAGTTTGAAAGCGCTCTGTAGATTCAGGTTCAGTGTACACTTATGCCGAATGGAGATTTTCTCGAGCTCAATATGTAGATCCTGAGGCGAAGAGAATGAATCATCAGAAAACATTCTTGAAAGCTGTGTAGTATTAAGAGATTCCCAGAAGAAACATCTCGGTGCATATAAAGTGCTAGCCAGAGAGTTGTCATTCTGACCAATTCTTAGTACAAACAGAGAATAGAAACTATTGCTTAACGCTGAGAAAACTATGTCGGCCTAACTTAAGATGATATTGAGCAAATGAAAGGAAATTTTTCCTAACTTTTTCCCTTTTCCTTGTTAGATCGGCTAATTATGTTGTCCCCCTATTCAAATGAACTTCTTTATTTCGTTTTTTTTTTCATTCTCTTATCTATGTACATTACAATTTCCAATTTCTCTATTACAACTAAACCAAGTAAAGAGAAAAAGAAAAAAATCATTTTTTCCTTAAATTTTTTATTCTTTATAGACCGAGAAGAAGCCTTGTTGGTTAGAAAGTTACTTATAAAAAAGAGAATCTCAAAGGAAATGACATAATTTCTCTAAAGCTGAAAAGGAAATTCGCTGTTCAAACTTATCAAAGGACAATGTAAACAAAAGAAAAAAAAGCAGAACAAAAGAAATTGAAGGCAAAATTACAACTCCGCATAGAAATACATTCAAAAGAAAATGAAAAAAAAGGTAGAAAAAATAAATATTTTAAAGAAAAATAAGGGGAGAATATTTTAAAACAGCACACTTTTTTCGTACTCTTACGGTGACCTTGATTTTGCTACAAAAGAATAGCGTGGCTAGGGAAATTGTTATCTCTTGCAAACCGTCTTCAGGAGAGATTTCGAAACACGTGCGATAAATATTTAAACCAGACCCCAATTTTTATAATGAAATAGATACGCGTTTATATTGTTTCGCGTGCAATATTAATTCAACGGTTTAAACCATGTCAACGTAAGGTACTGAATATAACGGAAATTTGACACTGAGTAACAGTATAACAGCAAAATAAATTTCACTTCTCCGGGTGAAGCGCATTCCTAACATTCTGTTTTCTATGACTTTGACACATAAATGAGGCTGAATTTGACCGATGGCATGGGATATGGTGGTCTGGAGAACCGTTGTGGCTGGTGGATTATTGTAGTTTATTCCTATACAGCTGCGGATTAATAAAACCTCACTAGAAAAAGCCTAGCCGAGTGTTTAAATCCATTCAATCTCTGTAGCCAGTTCATATCACCTCCACGTGGGAAGACCATGACCTCAAATCGCTTGTGAAGTAATTATGTCTAATGAGGCATGCGCTGTCCGGAGGGTTAAGCTGTTCTGCTAAAATCATATGTCGTTGATGTGCAGATCATCCAGTTCAGGACGAAAGAAGCTGGTAATGATCGGCCAATAGTGCTAGCCGTTATCCGTGATGGGCTAGCTAATGTCGATTTCAAGGAAATATGGATCGTTGAAGCTGCCAGCCCAAAATCCATACTAAAGAGTGATTTTTTCGGGACGCATGAGATGCTCTTGAACCTCATGTGGTCTGCTATCGTCCCAAATTCCGCAAAATTTGTTCAAATTGTCCATTAAGAAATGTCTATTGTCGGCCATGTTGTTTACGATTTGTGTTTGCCACCGTAGCTAAAGTAGGAGGCCTTTTTATTTTCTCAGCACATGTGGTATTATAAGCGAGTAATGTTTCCAAATGAAGCAAACACTAGAGGGAACTTCTAGAACCCTTTAACACCCAACTCACGATTAAAATGCTGAGATTATGGCGACGATAAGTGTGAAACGATACAACGGCTTACTACAACAACAACAACTCAGTTACCTGTTATTCGAATCCAATAAAAGAGGTCCAAAGAAGAACAAAGAGGGCACAAAATGAGAACACTATGTGGTCTTTCAAGGGCCACAAACAATGCACAAATTTTGAAATGGAGATAAAAAGCAATTCTCAAGGACATTAAGCCGGTTAGCGGAAGTTCAAATGTAATGGACACAGGCAAGCGAAATATACGAACAGGCTTTGGAATACAGGAGAGCAGAGGAAGGTGGAAACGGCTTATAAACAACTTTTGCTCAAACGTAGTCATTGTCAAGTCGCCCACAGAGTATTTGGCGGCTAACAACTCTAAAAGAGTTAATAACGCATGAAAAGTAGTCATCGTCAAGTCGTCCAAAGAATATTTGGAGGCTAACAACTCCAAAAGAGTAAAGGACCAAGACCTGCAATGAATGATTTTGTTCTCCCAAGTGTAGTACTGAAGAAAAAATTAAAAAAGTTGAGGTAGTGAACTGCTTTAATAAGAAATATGAACAAGGGAATGTTCCTCCTGAGTAAACAATATGCTTATAAGCGGCACAAGCTCTTGTTTGAAATGTAAATACGAAGAACACTTTAATGTAGGGTATCTTATATTAGATGCAGCGTTTTTTGCACTCCTCTCTTAATATTGCAGTTGCTTTAACTCTCAACAGAAATTCAATTTGAATAAGAAGATGAATGGAAACATTTGTTGACTCATAGAACTTTATTATTATTATAGTCTCTTTGTTGTTGTTGTAACTATAATATAAAATGCAAATATCTATACACACAGAAATACAACAACTATATATATGTGTAAATGTACTTCAAAACTGTGAAGCGCATAATATCAGTCTCATATGCAAATGTAAATACTTTCCTATGCATAGTAGCGCTTAAAATGTATTCAGTTGAAAAAGGACACACACACACACACATAATCTGTGTCACTTACAAATGCTTGTTTACACAGTGTTGCCCCAGCTAGCAATTTACATTTTCATAATTTTTTTCTTATAAATTTGGGGAAAAAACTTGTCCCCTGATTTTATCAACTCAAGGGAATTGGCTACACTTCAAGCTTAGCAAGTGATTTCAGTGGTTCACTAAATTTAGCCAATTTTAAGCTTTATTATGTTGGCAACACTTTCGGCACACTAACAGCAATAACAACTTTAAGTCTCTCTTTCACTTTTTATAGCGAGAGAGAGAGAGAGAGAGTGGTGTTTGAATTGCTGTTCTTGATTTGAACGTTTAATAACAAAGTTGATGTTGTTGTTAAGGTTTTTGCTGTTGTTGATTATCTTTTTTTTTCTTCTTACAATTGTTGTTGATACATTTTATTTCTGCTGTTGATATTATATTCTGCAATGGCAAGCACATACCACAACAACGGGAATAATAGATTTCCTCTCTCTTTCAGCTTCTTTTGATAGTCGGATATGTATGAGTATGAGTACATAATGTGTACATTTGTAATGCCAGTTGTAATTCCTCTTTCGCTCTCTTCCTCTCTATTTCTGCGAATGTGTGTGTGTTTTCAAAGCTTTGTATATGTACATGCGTAACGTCAGTTACAGGAATTGAAAGTGATTGGAAAAAATAAAGGAGAATAATAAGAAGTATAATGGTAATAAGAAAAACTTACGCCTTCATAATACAGTGACTGACATTCGAATAGGGGTCAAAGGAGAAAGTGAGTACCAAGATCATAATTTTTTACTTTCCTTAGTATCTATTATGTCATCCTACATCGTAGCCAATACAAGGAAAATTTTACAAATTTAGGATTCAATGAGAACCACTGCATTTTTTTATGTGCCACCACAACTAACTAAACAACAGTGCAACTCAAAACTGTTAAACAAATAAACAGAAATTTGGAACAGAAATTAAAACGTGACTAGTTAGTTAGGAGGGAAACAAGAAAAGAGTTCAAGTAAATCAATACTGGGCACTAGATGTTGTTAATGCCCATATGCACACAAGTTTGGCAGGCAATACCATTGTGAACTATGAGGCGGCAGTCGTTTGGAGAGGCAGAACAAATATGAAAACAGCATCTGATAAGAGTTGGATGAGACTGAGACTGGCATGCGTTGGTATAATAGGGTTTATGAGAACTTATCTTAAGGCGTCGCTGGAAGATATGTTGGATTTAAATCCGTTGGATCAGAGCTATGAAGGCTCTCTCTTAGGATAATGGGATACTGACCTGTCACAGGATTCATAATAGGGAACATGACATAACAAATCGAGCTTCTTCCTCATCTGTTCCCTCAGCACAACCAGAAAACTCTATGAATTTGGAAAATGCTAAACAACAACGTCCAGTAATAAGAGTGACTGGAGCAATATGGAGGCAATATAGTCTTTTAAGTGTTGAACCATTCTTTAGTATAAGGAAGGATCGAAGAGAGGTAGTGGAACAGGACTGAGAACATTTGGTGCTAGCGTGAAATATTCGCAACACAATTGAAAACTCGCGGGTATATTCCAAAAACAAAAGTTTAATGAA
The DNA here is from genome assembly GCA_930367235.1 of Sarcophaga rosellei. Taxonomy (NCBI): domain Eukaryota; kingdom Metazoa; phylum Arthropoda; class Insecta; order Diptera; family Sarcophagidae; genus Sarcophaga; species Sarcophaga rosellei. Next base: position 37,361,909 of record OV884019.1, read on the forward strand.
GGATGTGCTCAATTCAAATTGGACATGAGGCATAAAGATCGGAACAGCAACATTATCTTACAGTCAAGCTGCCATCAGAGCACTTAGCTGCAATGAAGTTGACACAAGATAAGTGGAGGACTGCCAGTCAAGCTGAATCAGCAAAATCAGCTAAATCAACCTTTGCTGAATCCTAATTCTTGCGGAACCAAATGGTAGCCTTGATTACTAAAGCACACTTGAGCCGCAAAGTGGTCAGTTGTGAATTAATGCGGGCACAAGAACTTTTTATAGAGCGAAAAGATATGTTTGGAATGGCAAAGGAAAGCAGAGGCTCTTTTCAAGCCAAAAAATATATGTATTTGGAACCTGAACGGCGACAATGAATCTCTGGGTGATACCGAACAGCATATTAAAGTATGTCAGAGGAACGGAATGGGGGGAGACATTATAGAGATAGGACACTACAGCAGATCGAAAGATTGTAGTATTCTAGCTTCTCTACATAGCGACAAAACAGAACATCCACTTTCAAGACTGTTTGTTATTAGGCAGATGTTATCCAAGTGGTTCAGATCTGCAAGATATCCGTTTAACTGATTTCTCTAAGTATTGATGTTAATTTTGTCAATGATTTTATCACACATCAAAGTGCTTAGGCCCACAAATTAACAAGTGAAGTAAGCATAATTCACTTTGATTATGCCAGCCTTTTACAGAGAATGCTTTGGAGCCATGTTATCCCTCTAAGGGGATTCTGGGTAGATTCAGTGCAAATCGTGTCTTAAGTTTATCAGTAAAGGTTAAAGCAATGGGTCCATTTCCATTTCTTTCCTTTGCAAATGTGTAAAATCTGTGTGAGGACCTACATATGTATGTTCTCAAGAGGAGGATGTCAATCTGCTGTTTTAAAAGTCTTTATAAAAATATGGGAGCAAACAAAATAATAAAACAGAAAAAAGGCTCAAAAGAACTGGAGTTACTTCAACTATAAATTCATAATTCCATCAAAGAGCCTAATGCCGGCTTAAAATTAAAATTCTTGGATTATTATTTGGTTACTAAACTTACATTTAATTAAATATTCATAACTGTATTTACACAATACCTTATCTTCCCCTTGATTTCACGTTATCTTTTGCCAACCATTGTAATCGTTTGTATTCAAAATATTTCAAAGCTTTGTAGGGATTCTGTTTTGTGGTTTAAATATGTGATTATCTGCTCATGTTGCTTCTTATTTTCTGCCGCATAACATTTCTAACATTTACAGCAGCACCATGAAATTCTCTAGGGGTAAGGGCAATTTTTTTTTGCAATGATAAGACGACATGTTTCAATGTTGATTGCTGGCATATTGAAGGCCTCGAAGACTTTCATAAGCAGGCTCTACACTAATACGACAAAGGTCTTGTGCAACATAACATAATGCTGTCAAAGTTGTATCTGTGGCAGTATCGTTATCGCTATCGGTATCAGTAACGGTATCAGTAACAGTAATAGTGTTGTAGCTGATGATATCATATGCAGGGTGAGAAACCAAATATCCTCGTATCACAACAATAATACACAAACAGCAACCATTTTGCATAAAATATTTTCCGTTATTATTGTTGTTGTTGTTAGCATAACTATTACGCAGGATATTATTGTGTATCCGAATCCGATAACATGGCCGTTTACTATAATAATTCCACCAAAGTTCATGTTGTCTTGATTGCAGCAGCATTACTACTATTAGTTGTGCCTGTTGCTGTTGTTGTTGTATTAAATCTATGCCATGCAGCATAGAGATTACATCACAGTTTAGGTGGTAACTTAGCATAGCCATAATATAAGATTTTATTATTTCTATTGTAAATCGCATTGTTGGTATTGTCTTTGCCAGCAATGCTGTTGTTATTGCCGTTGACAACCACCACTCATTACCACTCATTCGAATAGCAGGAGCACGAACACGAACAGGAGTAGCCATATTTAATAGGGAAGCCATAGCTGATGCAATGGTTAACACTAGTGTGGCACTTAACAATGGCATCATATTTTCTTGACGTTTATTGTTGTTGCTGCTCGCACCACTCTTTTGCATGGCAGCTGGATTTTCATCTGCAAATAGAATTGAAAGAAAAATAAGAAAAATAAGTACAGAAATAAAAGAAAAGAATGTGAATGTGCATTGGGAAATATTTCATAATCTTCCTATTTTCACTGATGACTTGGGGAAGGCTACGAGTACTAAGAGGTATTTGTTCGAGTGTATCTTGGATCTCTCGCAGTTTTTCCAGCGATTTTACATTAATAGTGCCCAGAAGTGTATTCGAAAATCACATGTCAAACTTTAATTATGAATATTTACTTGTACCGTATTGCACCACAGAATGCTGTCACAATGTCAACGCGATAAGATTGAATTGTGTTCGCTTTTGTTCACTAGCCTCGCCCGATTTGGCGACTTCAGGTCGCACTGATGAGGCCCCTAGGCTATTGGATCAAACAGGAGAACGACATCACTGGCAAGTGCGCTACTCGTGACTTCCATTAGATACATTGATTGATAGACAAATAGTCCTTGAGGAAGATGTCAATCGAGGAGAATTGAAATCACCTTAAATTTATAATTCACTTCGTGTAAGTACTTAATCGTTATTGTAGGGTATTAAACAAGGCGTTGTCGCTTAAAGTAACGTTTATGCTTTGTTTTCAATTGTTTTTATTACACGTTTGGCTTTAATCATCTTGCTCAAGGCAAATTCAATAAGGTAACCGTAACTCTACAACAAGTACAACAATGCAAAAACAACACGCATTTTGTTTTTGTTAAACCTCCATTCGGATGTCAAAATAGGAAGAAAAAAAATGGAAAAGAAAAAAAAATTAACAACAACACACAAACGCACAACAAACACACACAAATTTTGACAGCCCAAGACCAGTCAGCTGTTTCCTCACGGTCACTTGTTATGAATTCGCTTTGATCTTGCTGTTGTTTTTAGCATTTAATTACTTCAATTATTAAAAAAAAATACACATACACACACGCATATAAACTAATTAATGAAACACTCAAATGCATGCACATGAATCTGCTGCCACAAATCCTTTCAACATTCAAAGTCATCATCTGTGTTTGATTATCAGCAGCGATGCTACTAAGCAAACATACCAACAAAACTCTCACCGGCATTATCAGGAGCAGAACACGATGACAAGCCACAATAACAACAACAACAACCACAGCAACAGGATTTATTCCAATAAAATAAACACATCACGCACGCACACAGTCAGTTACTGTTCTAATTTTTTTTTTTTTTTTGGTCTGAGATTTATTTGACAGAAATAAAAATTTGAAATAAATTGAAATTTTTCAAACAAAAAAAGACAAAGAACGGCTGATCGTTCTAAAGAGGACTTCTGCCTAAGTATTGTTTTTTAAATTAAAAAAAAAATTCAGAAAATTTCAACGAGGGACAGATTATTTCTGAGATTTTAAGGAATATAAGGGAAGGGAAAGTATAGTGACACAACTCAACCAAGAAACACTTCAGACTTCAGCACTTGAGAAAGCAAAGGACAACCATAAAAGATCTCAAGTGGCAATGCATTCTAAGCATCATGAATACTAAAGGCAGGCAAATGCACTGAAACAGCTTTTGTAGATTCAGATGTCGTTCAACGTTAAGGTGACAACCATGTGCGTCTTTCTCGTTATAAAGGTTGCACTTGCACTCGATAACACTCTTCACGAGGTCATAAATAGATCACTAAATGGAATGGGTATAGACGCTTTGACATCTGAATGGTTAACAGAGGTCTCTTATACATGATTAAAAGCTGCTCACGAGAAGAGGTTCATTAACCACTAATATAGAACATGGTTCTCAATGAACTCTTAATGAAACTATCCGAGGCAGAAATTGACTGCTGACGTCACACAGACGACATAGTTCTGATGACTGGAAGGAAATTTGAAGAAGCAAATTTAAACTCGATGATACAAGTCAGTAGAATTGAAGAGAAACCATAATAGTGAAAGCATAATAGTGTTACATTTATGGGAAGAAATAAACTTCCTATAGGGAAGAATGTTGGAGCCCTAGGTGTGGTAATATTTCAGAAAATGTAGTCCTTGTATCTGGGAATAGTATTAAATATTAAACGAAGAAGGAAATCTTATAAAGGGAACATGGCAAGGGAGTCCAAGCATACCAAAATGATACGTTGAAGATTTGTAGAAATTCCAGTAGGAATCAACCGAGAAATTATGGTCACCTTATATGTGATTTATTTGATCAGATGGCGTTGCATAAGATATAGAGACTCGTATACGTCGGTATAATCCATACAATAAGTACCTACCTGCCCTACAGCGGCGTTGGAGTCACTATTAAATTTAAACAGGGCAGTGAGGACTAAAGCTATGTAGACCAACTTTAAAGTGAACTCCTCCTTAACTTATAAACACATAGACGACAGACGACAGATAACAGAACACGCGTTTATATGAAAACGATTATATTGAAGGCAGAACAGAAAAAGCCAAGACAACAACCTAAGCAGCTCCTGCCCAAAGCTATGGAGGCTAACTTTAAAGTGAACTCTCCCTTAATTTTTCTTTTAATCAGCAGAATATCTTTTTTGTCTTCTCTGCCATTGCATCTGGATACCTAAGACGAAGGGTTCTTTGACATTGATAGAACGTGTCTAGTCAAAGGTAGACAAGCCTGCAGGAGTTATAATTGAAGTTATCGATGGTACAACGAAAGTTCATAGGTCCCAAGCAAGCAAAGCTTTTTGAGGTAGATACCAATTTAACCTAATTTAATTGATTGAAGTCGTCATAGTCTAGTATGTAGGGTGTTGACCTATTAAACACGATCCCGTAGTTCAAAACTAAGGTCAGAATTCGCGAACAAAGTGGTAACTTCTTTTCAGCAGTCTTCTGGCAAAAATGATAAGAATACATAAAATTTCCATGAAACGTTTCTTAAACCTGTCGTTCCAAGTCGATATTGAACTGTAGGTTGCGCCACTCATGAATAAAATTAACATACACCACATGGGTAACGTGATAAACTGGGTTGTAAACCTGACTAAAGAGTTAGAATTACCAATTAAGTATGTTAGTAAATATCAGTATTACAATGATACTTTATTGGTTCCCAGTAAGCATTGCTTTTTGAAATGGCTGCCAATTTAACCTAACCTAACCTAGACAATCATCTTGTTAGCTAGAAAATGGAAAGACTTAAATATCGAATGATTTTAATATTTTTATTCTAGTGATTCATTACAGCATCACCGTGGTCCGCGTTTCATTGTTTTAACGGTACTCCAATAAAATTAAAAGACTTCTTCTTCTCCTTAAAATTGTAAATTTTTACACAGTATTTCGCTATTTGGTAGTCTCGCCAGTGTATTCCACAATGCTCTACAGAGAGAATTGGTAGTTTAGCACCATAAGTATGTCGAATGCTGCGTCAACAGAAGATTTCCATTGCGAACAGAATACAATGCTCAGACGGCGACAACCGATTTTCCTAAATCCAACACAAAAGACTATGTGAGGCTTATTAAATAAACTTTTACAATCCATAGTACATTTATTATTCGGAAATTATTGACATTAAATTACTTTCCCTTTAAATAAAATCAAAAAATAAATGAAGTGACCATAAAAGAGAGAAAAAAATGAAAAAAAAACAAACGAAAGTTATAAATTTCGTCTCGGCTTAATAAATTTCATTAGGAAACGTTTTCTAATAAATTTTATGGATTTCTTTACTGCTTGACATTTACGAGCATTGGAAATTCCCAAATGGTTGTCCAAATAATCAACCCGAAAATTAATATTCATGCCACCATCTTCCTCCTACTCTTCCCCCCCTCCGGTAGGTTCGTTTAAATATCAACAACATATTGTTGCTGATGTTGAATTTTTGTAAGACTGTTGCTGGCTAGTCTCTCTAGGAGACATATACTTACAATTTTCTTGAATAAAATTACAAGCAGCAGCAACAACAACAGTAACATTTTACTGGACAATATTGAAATTTGTTGTCATTGTGTAATTGAATTTTATTTTCTCGTCATCATAAATTGAAAATGATGATGAACGATAGGGGGAGGGGGCTATGTATTGGTGAACCAAACAAAACAAAGAACCGAAAAAAGTACCGGAGAAATTAAACAAAGTAGACCAACAACAACAACAATTCAACAACAACTGTTCAACAGAATATTTTAGTTAGAAACAATAGGGCAAAAATAAAAACAGGTACAGGGTATTTCAAGTTCAATATTTTCTTTAAAATTGTGAATTAAATACCGGGAAACCCAATACGCTCTGCTAGGTCAATTACAGAATCAATCTCTCTTAAGGAAAAACGATATCAAATCAGAAAATAATTTGATGAACAGCATGTGCCTTCAATAGGCTCCTGCTCCCACTGAGGGGTTGGAAAGAGTATCTCCACAAATAATCTCGACGGCCCCAAAATTGTACAAACAGGGAAATCGCTCGCTGACCGCCTTGAGAGTGATGGCAGCATAATTCAAGCAATTGAATATTTCTTATCACGTCAAAGTTAAGTGCAGAGTTCAAAGGAATTCAGAACGTCTGAACATTCTCAGAAGGCCGACTACTTAAGCTCAGCTCAAAGGAAAAATGGGCGTACGAATCTGACAAACAGTCATATAATCATTCTGAAAACGAAAGTTAATGGTGAAGTAACCTGTAGCAGTAGAAAATGTATAAATTTACGTGTACAAGATTTGATTTTAAAGATAAAAGATGTCCCAAAAAACAAACACACACACGCACACAGATGCACACGCATCCAACTATAAAACTGAAAAGGAAAAATTAAACACAGCATCAAAAGAAGAGAAATGTTGCCAAATACTCATAAATAAAAAGAGAGAGAGAGAGGCAAAAAAAGAAAGTAAATATACGACGAGTAAACTAAAACAGATTTTCCGTAGTATAATACCTTGTGTATATACTTATACAGGACCTTAAACAATAACAACAACAAAAAAGGACAACAAAAAGATAGAAGCAGAAGAAGAAGAAGATGAGAAAAAGTATGTACAACAAATAATCATAATAAACTACTGAAAATTTCAAACAACATAAAAAGCCATAAAATATAATGAAGTTTAGATGTGATGCACGTTTCTTTATGGCCTCAAATCTGCCAGAGAGTAGACAAACAAACAGACACACAAACAGACAGAGCAGCAGACCAACATCGATAACGTGACAGTAACAAATCTGACTGACAGAGATAACGACAAAATAGTTGAGGGTAAGATTTTTTGGTGTTCTCGTCTTTAAATAAGGGGAATTTTATAAGCAGCATGAATGAATTCGCATTCACTAGTGAGTCTTAAAACCTAGCTTAGGCTTCGAGCTGTTTACGACATTAGTGAACTTTGTTGTCCTCAATTATAGGTATATCAAGCTTGTGAGGCCCATTGTGATATTACAATTAATCCCTCCCCCTAAGCTTGGTATCATCCAGAACTCATGATAGAGCCCCATAGTTCCACAGAGGCTATTTACAGATCATTGAGTTAGACAACACGACAAATCCAAGTGCGTTGTAAATATAGAATCGTTTTATGCTCTTCTTCGTCTCAGAAACTTCTGCAACACAGAGCTCAATTCGAACTGGACAAAATAGAGAGACTAGCACTGTGCTGCAGTGGCGATGGAGGCTCGGTGAGGTTTAAGTCCGTTGTACACCGTAGAAGAAGACCAAAGCTTTAAAGACTTTAATAAGGCTTATGGGAGGCAAGTCTAATATGAAATTCATTAGGTGAGTTAGGGACCTACAGAATTGATTGACTGGCAGCTATATGAAACAGCAGACTTTATACTTTTAGGAAGTTCTGCGCAACGAGACTTAATATCATAAATCAATGGAGTAACCTGGCTAATCTCTTTAAAGATGAACTGTTTTGCGCTTTACAAATGGGTCAAGAACGGATTTTAAACCAGGAACAAGAGTTTTTGTTCCCAGAGCCCATGGTGTAATCTTCCTAGAGGTCTGTGCCATCAAAAGATGTTTTCAATTCAGCTTGGGTAGGAGGTACAAAAGACTGGACATAGCAACGGTATCTGACAATCAGTCAGTATGGGACTGCCTGAAGAACCTGAATCCGTTAGGTAGGCAGAATAAGGTTAGCCGCTGTAGTGTCTCGGATTATGTTTTATTAGCTAGCAGACAACCTTGCTTGCATGCCGCTAATGACGTGAAAACCCCTCTGGATGGAAGCGGATGTTTGGAAAGGAAAGCTCAAGGAAAAGGGAAAATAGAGAGAGGCAAAGACTGTTCTCAAACCAAGAGGGTTTGATTCAATTAAAACTTTTGTTAGGAAATTACAACTACTGGAGATCTGAATCATGCATCAGACTCTCCAAGAATAACCTGAGGTTGACAGGGAACTCCAGAGTCTGGGTACACTTATTTACTTATTATTGCTTGGAGCCTAATATGCAGATTCTGTGTTGCTAGGAAGGTATGATCAGAACATATTCTTGGCCTGGAGGGCACACCCTATAAAGTTTAAGGCGAGTAACCCTATAAAAATGGTATGGTCGCGTTTCGAAATGCAATCAATTAGCTATTTGAGCTTCAGAAAATTTTCCTCATTCATTTGTGAAGCGATCTTAATGTCCTTGAAAACGATTGTGCTTGCTTGCAATAATAGGCTCCTACATTAAGTTTCAACTGTCGCTTCAAGACAGACACTATGCCTCTATTCAATTTTCCTTCATTCTATATTTTCTTATATTAAAAAATATTCTCTTTTGCTATGAAATTTCCCTCAGGAAAAAAAAAATAAAATTTTAAAACGATATTGTCTTCTAAGACATGTTTGGAACGTGTTGTTTAACAAACAAAACAAAAAGGAGAAAAAAAAAGAAGAAGCAACATCATATAAAAAAGGGAAAAGAATACCTGGCACATGCAAATTCTGATATGATACTCACCATTAATCACATGAACCATAACACTGGCACTGCTGGCTGTTGTGGGTTGACAGGTGTAGTTACCGGTATCCGATGTTTGGGCATTGGATATACGCAGTCTAAAAATAGACAACAAAAGAGAAAAACAATCTAAATAACAACAAAAACACTAACAAATTGCAATAATTTAAGAAATACAAAACAATGTTTGCCAAAGTCTGTCTGTCTGTCTGTTTTTATGTGCCTTTTTTTTTTGGTTCTAATCTAACCTTGGAGAAGAATGCCCCAGATTTTCATAAACCGGTGGCTAAATAAACAGGCGGCAAGCAACAGCAGTACAGTACTGTGTAGTACGCACTTACCTTGATTTCATTGTATCGCCCAGTTGTGATTCCATGGCAATGCGTTGAGCAAAATCTTGTGTTATTTCGTTTGTTAAGATTTGTGGTTGTTGTTCCGCATCTGTAGCTGTTGTACTACTACCACTACCACCACCAACATTTGCTCCTGTTCCGCCACCATAAATGCCAGCATTATGTTGATGATGTGTATGTGTATGTAGATGTTGATTTTGTTCCAACACATTAACTTTGTTTTGCGTAACTGTGTCATCGATGCCAGCACCTGCCGACTCGTCATGGTTATTGTCGTTAATGTCGAATGGTGTAATCATGTATTCGCCGCGATACCAATAGATGGGACCGATATCCTTAACGGATGGCTGGTGTACAATGCAGGTGAGTATGATGGCACTGCCAACTTTAAAATGCAAATCAGCTGGCCCCGTTATAACAGCCTTGGCATCCGGTGAGATTTCTAAAATGGAAAATAAAAATTAAAATAAATGAAATTGAATTGAATTGAATTAAATGAACTGAAATGGGTTTCAATATTATTAAGGATAGGATTGTTACATATTGAAGGCATCATAAGTTATTGTTTTGTTATTATGAATAACGCGTACACAACTACACCTTTGTCATTTAATAATTATTTACTCATTACGAGATACGAGAGTAAGCCATTATGGTTGGCGTGTTGTTGATATTGGGACCTTGCACTTGGAAATGTATTGAGCTGCATATTATGATTTTTACAATCATACGATCTATTAAGGAGTACTACTCCTTTACAGAGTATTCCTGTCATATCTCCTCTAAAACTATTGTGCTGACAAATTTCAGGATACTGCAGTATTATATGCACTTAGGTGTTTCCTCCTGGGATACATTAATGCCCCTCAAATTTCAAGAATGTGTTTTGATTATTCCTTCCCATCGTCACAGATTCTATATCTTGGGCTTGAGACAAAACCCGAGGCAAGCCCACAATAGTACGATTAACGAGAACAAAGCTTCCTAAATGGAAGATAATATCACAGAAAATGTAGGTCAAATACGTAGAAATAATACTGAATAGCAAATTAACATGTAGGACTAATGCAAAGACCATCTCAGGAAAGTCTAGACACTCCGCCATGGTATGGAGAAGGCTTATAGAGAAATTCTGCAGACGTACATAACATGGGGATCATGCACTGACTGTATCCCATAATGGTCAAACCTATGGGGCAATTATCTAGGAAAATAGAAGGAATCTAAAAACAGCCCAAATGGAATTGGACAACATACAGAGATTGGCATCTGTTGGCCCACCACGAGCAATGTGAACTTATTCTACAGCGAGACTGAAGCCTCTGTTGGATATGGTAGTTCAGATTAAGGCTTTGAAGTCTATGCTTAGGTGGACGGCAGACGATATGAATTCGTTAGTAGATTACGGGACCTAAAGAATCGATTGGGTGGCAGGCCTATCATGAACGGAATCTGTCTCTTGATGGTTTGCAAAGTAATAAATGTGTATGGAAAGATGTGAAAGCTGCATACTGTTTTCAAAGAGGGACTATTTTGTGGTCTACATATGGTTCCAGAACGGATCTTGAAAAAGAAGCAGGAGTTTGTGCCCCAGAATAAAATATTCCCAGTCAATGGGAAAACTGGCGGCTATCTGCCGAGTGAAAGTCCAAGTCAACGAAAGATGTGGTCAATCCAACTTCGATAGGAGTTAAAAACGACAGAACACAGCAAAACTATGTGATAGTCAGGATGTCATTCGAGCAGCACTTTTTTTTTCGCCGATTAGGGGTAAATGTACCAAACCGCACCATAGAGGAAGTCGTCACATTATCCATGTGTAGGGCCCTCACCTGCTAAATCCCCCCACGTCTCGTGGACTCGTTGTACCCACTCCGGAACTACGGTGGTATTGCTTCGGAATGGAGTTCTTTTGGCCCTTTGGCCCCTGCGTGCTCATATCCGCGTCCGGATTGCGTGTCGAAAGTTGAGGAGACATCTAAGTGTCTCCACTATTCCTTTCATCCCGGTACTTGTTTCGAATTTCGTTTGACACGTGTGCCAGTATCATCTATGCCGGCGTGCCTACATTTTCTGCAGCCTCAAGATCTCTCTTCTTCAGTTTTAGAATGCGCTCCACGTAATTCGCCACTGAGCCCCAATTTTCTCTACTCGCAATCATAATCCCGACATGGTTAGCGGCCGTGATCGTTCTATTGACGTCAGTACAGAGCGATAGCTCTGCCAGCGTGCACATTCGAAAACAGTGTGCTCTGCATCATCAATTACTTCCCCTTCCTCGTAAAGGCAGTAACGGGAGGCGGTCTTGTCCATTCTGTATTTTCGAGCAGCACTAGGCACTTATGAGATTACATTGATAATGTTATGGGAAGGTACATAGATAACATAATTGGTCATTACAAACCTTCAGTTAGGATTACGACCTTGATTCTCACACCACTTATGTTGTTTGCATTAATTTTGTACGTGAATAGCGGGACCTACAGTTTAAAGTCGACAGTCCGAACGGCAAATTTTTGAGAAAGCTGTATTGACTATTTGATTGCTGGGAAGCTTTAATGCCGTTCAGATGGAAATGGGTTCAATGTGTTTCAAAGAGAAAAAATTGTCATTGTAGATATCGGGAAACTTGTCTGGGCAAAAGGGTTGAAGGAGATATAATGGGAATACCCTATTAAGTTAGTGGGGAGTACAATAGATAGCATGGTTGCCCCACTAAGACACCTCTTAACGACAAAAATTTCCTTCGAAAATAAATCCTGAAGAACTGTTATCGTCATTCAATTCAATGCTAGTTTCCCAGCAATATTCACACTGATTATGTGCCATGTTTTCTCAATTCTTTCGGTCATGTTTCACTGACTTTTTTGTGTTTTGGTTGACTGTGCATACATATTTCTTGTCTAATGAAATTGACTCCTTATAAATGAAATTGAAAATGTGAATTTTTAATCATCGGAATATTTAAATACTCATCCATATTTATGTGGGGGAGTATTTTATACAGAATTTATTAACAATTTGTAACAATTTTAATGCAATTTTGTTATAATTTTTGATAAAATTTCAGTTTAAAATGAAGCATTAACAGCAAGGAACAAATCATAGCAACAGCCACAGTCACAGCATCATTTACAATCTGAATGAATCTGATTTAAATGAATAATTTATAGCATTTGTTGTTGTTTTTGTTATACTTGTCGTATGTATGTATACAAGGATATGCAATATAAAATCAGGACAAGTTTCTCTTTCATTATTATTTTATTTGTGGGGAATATTGTAGTACTTTACGAGAAATTCTCTGAAATTCTGTGAAAATCCCTGAAATTTTCAGAAATTTTCTCATTTTATATTTCATTGCTGGCATTAGTTTTCATCTGCTTTTTGTTTTTAGCTTTTCATTTACTTGACTTAATGTTCTGGTAAAACCAAAAAGAATGAATGAAAGAAAGAAAAATAAAAAATGGGAAAATAATTTTATTTTATGAAAATACTCTAGGTTTTCATATTCCCAAAATGCTTGACTGGGGTTTTACTGAGAACGAAATAAAGCAGACGGTTTTCATTATTGTTGTTCTCCTATCATTTATTCAGAATGCAATTGTATATTGGCATGACAAAACTAGCAATTAAATGCAATACCAACTACATGTTTACAGAGCAACCGAAAACGCAATGGCAAATATACCCTTTGTTTTGACCACATTTATATTGCCAGGTTTTTATGGGTACCACAAGACTCAAACAGATGAAAAGGGGAGGAAAATAGTGAATGAAAATGAATAAATAATTTTGTTGTTTATTGTTCTGATGATATTTACCTTTTTGGTCACCAAAAAAGGAAAAAAAAGGCAAACAAAAGGACAAAAGTTGTCTTGGCAAAATTATTACAGTGTCTCTACAATTATTATAACACATACGACAACATACGGTGTAAGGGTTAGAGTTGGTTGGTTGGCTTGGAGGTCATTGAACCCATTGTTCTTGTCGTAGAGAATAAGGAGAAATATTCTCAAGAAGAAGTTGAAGTCGTCGTAGGCTAGTAGGTAGTGTGTTCAAAACGAAATATGAAAAATAAAATTTCTTATGCGACTTCCTCTCAGCAGATTTCTGGCAAAAACTTTGAGAGAAAATAAACCTGCCATGAAAAAGTTTTTCAAAATCTGTCGTTCGGAGTCGACGTTAAGCTGTACGTTCCCCGTCACTCATGTATACAATTAAGACACACAACATGAGTGGTGTGAGAAGCTAGGCCGTAATCCTGACTGAAGGGTTGTAATTGCCAATTATGTATGTATGTATTCTCAACAGATTTCTGTCAAAAACTCAGTCGTTCAGAGTCGACTTAAAACTGTATGTCCCTTTAGCACATAACATAAGTGGTGTGAGAAACTAGGTCGTAATCCTGACTGAAGTTTTGTGCTGGCCAACCACGTATGTGTGTAAGATAAAATTCAATTTCAATTATAAACTTTTCAATTTCATTACAAACTTTAAGAATATCGATTCCTACCCACGGTATTCGTACTCCTCCTACCAAGGTCTGGACAGTTACAGAGCAGAAGCTTAATTAACTCCCCGTACAATGTAATAGTTCGGTTGTAATCTATTACACATGCTTTTTAACGACTCACATCACAATGACCCATAAGGAACTTAATCAACAGTCTCACGCTAAACTTTTTAAGATCCACAAGTCAATTGCCACTCCCATTCTAACCCATTTCCCGATAAAAGAAACTTCATTCTATCTACGCTAGAATTCAATCTAGGAAGTACAGTTGCGCCTAAGAGTCTAGAGATAATTTAAACAGCAGTGAGGAAAAAACAAACTAAACAAAGCAAACAAACAACAACAAAATACCCACATCGTACGGTTCACAGAATTACACAAACAAAAACGGAGTAATTCAAGAAAAGGAAACAAAACAATTTCATAGAGAGATTGTTAAGTACCCAGACATACCATTAAAGAGGTATAAATAGAGCCAGGAACGATGTCGCCGGTCAGTCGACAGTTGTGAGTGAATGACGAGACGTGAGTTTTTGGTTAATAATTGGGAGTTGTTTTAAAAAGTGCAGGTTAAATAAATTTAAGCGATCAAAAGAAAAATTCTTATATTTTAATTACAATTATCGAATCCACGATAACATATATTCATACATGATTGGCCATTACAACCCTTCAGTCAGGATTACGGCCTAGCTTCTCACACCACTTATGTTGTTTGCGTTAATTTTATATCTCAGTGGCGGGACCTTCAGTTTAACGTCGACTCCGAACGACAGATTTTGGAGAAACGTTTTTCATGGCAGGTTTATTTACTCTCAGAGTTATTGCCAGAAATCTGCTAAGGGGAAGTCGCCGAAGAATTCACGATAAACGTTTTGCAAATTTAAAAAGAAAACGTAACAGTACGGAGGTCTGAAAGTTCCTCACCATAATATATAACACATAAACATATTGCAACCCTATTATTCTGGGAACTGCTGCAGTAGACGAACACTGTTAAACTATTTTTAAAATGCTTGTTGAGGAAACTTTAACAATGAGAAATTTTTATAGCAGCCCAACAATTTTTTTTGACAATATAATCTACTAGCTGTACCCTGCGCGCTTTGCTGCACTACAAACTAAAATAAATTTGAAGGAAAGACATTACACAAATATCCAATTAAGTTTGAATCATTTTATTGATTTTGTTTCCCGTTGTCCAGATGATTCAGACGAACGGGCCTGAGTAGTACGCATTCGATCAAGTGATTCATTGTTCAAGTGATTCATGCGAACGGATCTGTGCGGCATGTACTCGAAGATTTTTCAGTCTCAATGCTGATTCTGAGGCTAGTAATGCTCTTTTCTTTTCTTTTCTTTTCTTTTCAACACAGGATCAAATGCACAGTTTACGATTTAATTAATTTCGAAGAATTTTCAGTGGCGCCACCTGTCGGAAATTGGTTATACCAACTTAGAAACCTTCGTCGGCTCATACGCAACAACTTTGCTAAAGATTAAATGCATAGTTTACGATTCCATAAAGTACATTCATTTTTATATATATAGATAATTTAAACTTGAAAAAAAAAATAAATAAAACAAAAGTCTACGAATTTAATTTTGGTTATATTTTTTCTTATTTGGTGAATTTTTTCACAAATGTTGGTTACAAAATTTTTTTCTTTCCCTTCTATCTTTCCCCCCGCGTCGTTCTTTACACTTTATTTTCTTTGGTTTTATACATCACGAATCACAGATAGCATACTTGTAGGGGTAACTACTATGCGTATGAGTAATATATTTCAAATGCAATTAAATATTAAGTATGTAGTATGTAGCATACGTGGGCATGGCCCCTCGCTCATTTGGAATATCAACATAAAAAGTAGCCTATAACTCCTTCCAGACATACAGGAAGATACTGTGAAAATTTCAAGAAAATCGGTTCAGCCGTTTAATCGTCTATAAACTTCAAACATATAAACATACAAACATACAATCAAACACACATTCATTTTTATATATAAGATAATTTCTTCTTCTTCTTCTATAACCAGGTGTAGGGTAACACAAGTCATATGTTCTGATTCATCAGCAGCGCCAAGTGTCGAAGGTTATTGAACAAATTAAAACATTATGAATGATGAATAAAGAAACGAGGAGGAAAAATACCCTTTAAAACTATATGAAGTGTGAAATTAATGTAACAACATAAAAAATATCCAAATTAAGTGCCATGGGGAGGAGCAAATAAGTGTCAATTAAAACATGTGACACTTAAAATATGAAATTCAAGGTCTTCAAAAATGTAGAAAATATTTTAATTTCTTCATGTTTTTATTTATTTAATTAATCTTATTAAAGAATATGAAATGAAAATAAGAAGAAAAAAATAGGGGAGGAAAAACACGCTTTTACTCTGGCACTCTGACTGCAATCAAGAGCATTTTTAATGAAGCAATACATTGCAGCAATAAATAATTTCAAACGTAAAATTAAATTTCATTTGCTTTTATGCGTAAAAGATTTATTTTTTTAAACCAAAAAAATTTTCAATAAATAAACAGAAAACGATAAAGAAACAGAAGACGAAATAAATATTTTTATTTCCTCATATTGAAATTTTTTTTTATGAAATTTTTTTCATAATCAAGTGCAATTGAAAGTGCAAATAAATCTGCGAGTGTCTTGATGGTGGTGAAAATAAAAATTTATTGCATTTTGGAAATATTTAAGCTACGAGGTCAATCCTTATATTTGTAAATTTGATGTATAAATGACAGCAATGGTTGGCAAATCTATTACATTGGCAACGTCATAAAATAATTGCTGAAGTTTCTAGCAGGCACAGAAAAAAATAAACCGTGAGAGAGTAAATCGATAAATAGTATTCACCGTTAGATACCCTATGTGTACGCATATATTTTCATAAAGGGAGGGCGGCTTACGCTTAGGAATTCTTAGAGGTCAACACTACCAAAAGGATAATCTCTGTTCAACGTAAGCTAAGCTGTCTACTGGTCTATTATTATCTGCTTGCTTAGTTGGAGCAGCCAATAGACACCAAGTTTCATTTCAAGTGAAATCTTCCGTTGGCCTAGTGGGCTAGTCTGTTCCAAATCCTTCAGGGTCTGTACTTATAGTCTGTATTTGTCTTTTGTAGAGCGGCAGTTTTAAAAGCCAAGCAATAGTCAAAAAATATAAATTCGCCTTGTGTGCCCAACACAGAAGAGATCCTAGAGGTTCTGTAGTACAATAGTTCCAGTTACGACTGAAAAATAGTCAAGTTTTCTGAAGCAATGCAAGTGACCAGGAAGATTCATAAAACCACTGTCTTTGCTTTGGAAATCCAAGCGGTAGATATTCAGACCTATTTCTCGTTCTATCTCCTAGACATTCTAAAAACTGTAGTTAACATAGGTCCTATGACTTAAAATTCCTTCTGGCATTTCCGAATCATACTGATGGTCTATAAAGGTACGAATTACTTCGAAATCGCTGTTAGCTAGAGAGGGTTCTGTTAAAAAATTCTGGATGACAAAAAATCGTCAAGTTTCCAAATGCTGTACCATGATAAAGAATATGTTCTGTGGTCTTCTCTCCTTCTTCGACATTATAGCCTCTGCAGAAGTCATCCTCTAGACAGATGTACTGGCATTACTGCTCAGCGGTTTCTAAGATGGTTTCTGATTCCGTTTAATGAACATTTTGCTGTGAATGTACATATATAGGAGCCCAGACTTTTTCTGGTCTTTACACTAGTGGGTTTGTTTTGTCATATTTCCTTGATTACAGTCTGCGTGAAATCATTTGTTTGCCGCAAATTAGAGGAATGCCTTTCTCAAATTGTCTCGAATTGTTTATTAAGCTGGCCTACTTATGCAAGTAAGTCAGTTGTATTGTGATTATTGTGCAGTGCACGCTCTTACCAGAAGCTCATATAAAAAACATTTGACTACCTGTCTTTATCCTTCAGAGTCACTAAATATCCTTTGACAACCTCAGAGGTGTTGTAAACGCTCTTTAGAGATCTAATGGGCGTTTTATTGTCAGTAAATGTGTGTATACTTGAGGATGATATCCTCTATTACTGTGTGCTTTATTGCCCTGATTTTAGCCTGAATTATACTCTAGTAATTGAGACATTCTATGTTCTAGCCATTCTGAAAGGATTCTAAAGTCGACTTTTTGCGCTTGATAAAAGATATTTTTTTTTCAAATTTCTTGCATTTGTTAGATCGCTTAATTTTATAACTATCCTCGTATAAGTATACTCATAAAAAACTTATAATTAAAAACAATTAATTTAAACAAAAGTTTTCATTTTATTCTTTGTAATACAAGAGAAGAGAAAGACAACAAAAATTGCTTCGTTTTCCAATTAAGGGGGTCCCCTAATGGTCATATTTTTAAAATCTTGACCATTAAGAATAAATTCGTAATTGTAAGCAATTTTATAAATACGTAAAGCGGATAATCCAGAGCAGAGATGTGATATGATTAGCTGCAGGGATGCTGTGGAAGACTACATAAATGGTTTAGATAAGAGAGAGACCTGTGAAGGTTTTAATCATAGGATTACGCTCTGCCTCCATAACTATTGCAGTGTGTTTTAGGCTAAGGGAATGGTTAGACATTTTGTTTGCAAACTAATTTGGAGTAAAAGATTTTCAACCTTTAACAACCTTTTAAACTCAAGCAGCAGTCTGATTCTTTGGGGATGTAGCCATCAGGTTATACACTGGTTTGTACATGTCATGAATTCCTTAAGGTCGTTTTGTGTTACATGCCACGAGAATATTGCGAACAATTTCGCAGCTGATGAACTTGCTAGAGAAAGGACACTCTCAAACACTAAACCACTCTTGATTATACGTTTACCTCTTATTTCGCTTATACTATCTGTTAGGCAGAGGTATGCAATGGTTTCTGGCAAATCCCGGGCTGAGAACGGATGTTGCCAGACTCATTAGGCCCAAACTAAATAAGAAGCGTTCCAATTAACATTAAAAACGGATCGTAGAGATAGCTCTGTCAAGGTACGATAAACGTAACACCAAAATATTTCCATATTCGCCGTTGTCTAGTAGGTGGTGTGTTGGCTGATTAGACGAGAGGCTATGGGTCAAACTCTAGGTTCGGCATCTCCAACAATACGAAATATGAAGAAATATTTCTTCAACAACTTCTTCTCAGCAGATTTCTGACAAAAAACTCTAAGAGTAAATAAAATTGCCATGAAGAGTTTCTGAAATATCTGTCATTTTCCGTCGACTTTAAACTGTAGGTCCTGCCACTCATGTATAAAATTAACGCACACAAAACGAGTGGTGTGAGAAGCTGGATCTTAATCTTGCCTGAAGGCGTGTACAGTGACCAATTATGTATTGCGATATTTTTCAAGCCTCAAAATTTCATCTACCAGACTGTCATAACCCCTTAAAATGTTTGCTGTTTTGACAAACGATTTTAATTAAAACTTTATTTTGTTGTATTGAATTCGTTTTTATCCAACTTAAAAACAATCTCTTGTTAAAAATATTTGTATTTATTTTTTCTTTAATAATTCTCCTGGCCCAACAATTAAATTTTTGTCAATTTTAAAATGACTAGTTATTGAAAGGGGTTATGTGGTACAACAAACTGTTTCAGTTTTTAAATGCTGGTATACTCAGTCAGCTCTTGGCCAAATTTGTTAATAATTTTTTTTTACCTTCTGCGTACATACGAGTACATACACTTTAAAATTTAATTTTACATTCGAGTTTTAATTAATTTGATTTTCATTGAATAGCTTGACAGTTGAGTGCTCTTCATCTCTTTACCAGACAACCGCATTTACAATGACTACCCCACGTGTTATTTCCTCCTTTCCGATTCTGTTTTTTTTTCTTCTCATTTTTTTTTTTGAAGTGGTTAAAGAATTTTTCAATAAAAATTATCTTTTAACTTTATTCTTGTTGTTGTTGTTGTTGTTCGTTTGTTCTTCTTTTTAATTCAAGTGAATTAATCAAAAAATAAAAACAACCACACACACAGACACTAACAGAAATTATAAAAGAATTTCAACAACACTTAAACAGTGTAATTAAATTATACGAGAGAGAGAGAGAGAGTGCTACGAGAGTAGCTGGTATGGGTTGGCTGGACGAAATGGAATGAAATACATGTTTGCAATTTCTTTTCATTACACATTCTTAATTATTTTCTTAAATTAACTCGTTTCACTGTGTGGGTGATTTTATCCCATTGCACACAGACGAAAGGATGTTATGTGCCCAATACACTCTCGCATTACCTATCAAGTGCCTGGAAAATGTGTATAAGAGTCACAATCGTCTTCTTAACATGAAGTTAAGTGGGCCAATTCCAACTTTTAGACCATGGAAACCGTTATATAACATGCTAGCTGCTTAATAGTAGATCGAGCTGTATGGATTCTGCATTGTGTCTCTATTGTTCAACAGGACATCTGTCGGCCAAAGATTGTCAACTTGACATCAGTTGTTCCAGAAGAAGAAACCTAAGTCAGAGCTGACAAAGCCTAAAGCAGATACATCAGATACGGTATTCGATCCAGAGAAATGCGTTGTCGTCGCCGGTAAAACAGATTAGGACATAAAACGAAGGTCAAACCAGAAGCGGTTAGGCTCAAAAATTGTAGTGAGTAGTCAAGGAGTGCACGAAAGAAACACATGCAATACAAGCACAACAAAAATATTTTCATTACGACCAGTAAGATCTGATTAAATACTGCATTCGACGCATGAGAACCCCTTCGTCATCACAGGACGCACTAAGGGACTAGCAGTGGTGTTATGCGGTTGCCTAAGTCAACTTGCTAGTGGCAGTTATCAATAGGTGTGATAAAGACGTCTCTATGTTTAGTGAAAAGTGACTATTTACCGCAAGCCCTACTGCAGCTTCTATCCTTGGGTTATTGTACTCAGGCAGGATTATGCTTTGTGAGATAAAATATCGGCGGATATTTATAAATCAATATCAAGAGACTAATAGAAAGCACAGTGAAATTAAAAGTCGTGTTAGAATATTTTCTACAGAACTTCAGCTCAGATTTGGATTCCTGCATGAAATTGAAAGACTGTAAAGATAACATATAAACTTCCAAGTGAAAATTAGATAGGTTTGGTAAGGCAAAGGATGAAGTTGAAATCCTTTGTTTCATTCCCATTGTTATCCTCCCTATTCGCACTCTGAAAAATTAGTCGCTACTGTTATTTATCTCAGATAGATCAGGGAGATCCTTGACATGCAATCTAATGACACAACAAGTATGTTTAAAGGGTCTTAATATAAACGTTGGATGTTCTCTTTGTGTCTAAAAATGCTGTGAAGTCATCTGCACTTTCCAGCATTCACAGAGACTACCACGGAAGGCTGTTGCGATGTTTACTGGTCGTTGTCTAATGGCAGGGTATTATTTGGAATGATCTATAAGGATTTCTACTGGGCTTAGCAGTATGGAAGCTTTGCTTGACCTTGCTTTTAATATTTTTTCGAATTCGAAAAATCATGCGACAAAATTGTTTCTTTTTCGCTGTTTTATGATTGTACTGTTCCAATAAGAACTCTTTCACAGATTGGATTCAACGGGAACTTATATGGGGATTATCTGGGCATCCCTATGAAGATTGATTCCGTCGATTCCGTCAACGACAGGTGGGCGGCCTCGGACACGGGTAGAATGGCTCGCAAAATCTAGCCAAGGCTGGATGAAGAGCCCAAAATGAGTCTACTTAAACTCCAAAGAGGCGCGCTCAGTGTAGCTGTCGGCGTCATTACGGGGCATTGCATTATGGGTACGCATGCGAGGCGAATTGGTCTTGGACACCTTGCTAACGTTTTCTGCAGAAGCTGCACAGATGGGGAAGAAGAGGAGACTACACCACACCTGCTGGGTACATGAACGGCTCTGTGCCAAAGGAGCAGGAAGTACTTGGGTACTTACTACATGGATGATCTGGTGGAACTGTCAAGGCAGCCTAATTCGCTTCATCAGGCGCTCCGAGTGGTTTTGAGACTAGGGGATAGCGGATAATTGTGGTAGCACTATGTGAGTCCTTCCAAAAATTTTTTTTGGATGGGCAGCCTACCTATATGAGGATTATTAGTCACTTATCCCCAATTCACGATGAAGATGGCCTTGATTCAGAAACCCTTCCGCTACGGCCGTCATCGACACTGGTAGCACATGCTGCTACCAGATGGGGAAGGGGGAGGTCCTTAGGCGATTGTAAAACATTAACAGGCATATTACAGAAAATGAAAATGAAGTTTTCTTTTTTAATTCCATTTTATTGCTAAAAATTATCATTAAATAACGTTCAATTTAAAAATAACTGCACGAATGGCTTGAATGTTGTTACTGTGCTGTTGCATGCCACATAAATTACGCGATACACGCAATGCGTTCGCAATAATAAACAGAATGCCAACAGAGGCTATGCGAAATCCAATAAAAAGCTTACGCGTATATTTACAAGTTGTATGTCGGTGTCTTCGTGTGCCTATCTGCCTGCCAGACTGACGTTTTGAATAATTTCGTTAAAAAAAAAAAATTGAAGAAATGTAAGCGTGGTATATATGGCTATATCCTTGACTATCTTTCGTCTCTGGGTTTAACCCATTGTTGACTGACTGACTGACCGCTAATGATGTCGTGTGCGTGTGTGTGCGCGTAAGTGTATATGTGTGCGTGCAAGCATGTAAATATTAATTATCTTGCCTGTAATTAAGCAATTGACTATAAAAAGATTTTTGTGGCATTTACGTTAAGAATTTAATCTGAAGGATTTCTCAAATTTCAAAGAGAGACAGTAAATGAAAAGGAAAAAAAAAAACAAAATATAAAAAGGAAAAAGGAGTGTATGTATAAGGCCTGAAGTTATGGTTTGTGGAATGAAATGTCGGTGCTTTCATGCAAGATTTGTATTTATGTTGGAGGCTATAAAATTGACTGTTGAAATCAGCTTATCTTTTCTCTATTGGCTTGAAACTTAAATTTAAAATAGAAACTCACTCACTCTTTAGATAAAAAATTCCATAGAAATTGTAATCGAAAACTTTACCCTCTACTTTAGAAATGTAAGATTTTTACTATCTTTCCAAAAAAAAATTCGTTCTGCTACTTTCACATGCTAATCCTATAATGGAACATCATTATGTCGCATCCACTGTTTATTGTGTTCACTTGTGTTCATTTCAATATCAAAAACGTGTAACGACATTTTATTTGAATGAAAATTTACTTGGTTGATGCCAAAATTGCTTTCTTTTATTTTCTTCCATTTGATTTCCTTTATCTTTTAAGTCTCTCTCTCTCTATCTCTCTCTTTCTCTCTCTCTCCATTTCTCTCTCTCACAATTGTTTGCATTCGCGTATTTCTATACAAAACGTAGAAAGAAAATAGAAAATTTTGAATGACATGGCACTTGGGCTGTCATTAAATGCGCTGCTATTAGACTCACTCACAACTGGAAGATGAGAAAAGAATTTCAATGCATTTGTAAATGCATCTACCACCGTATGCTGGCATTTGTATTCAATGATATCTGTGTGTGTGTGTGTGTGGAGCATACATATGTAAGTGATATTATCATAGTCATCGTCATCAGTATTATCACCACCAGCAGCATATGATTTTTACTTTAAACATGTGTTCGAATGTCTTATCGAATCAATTCTAACCAAAAACAAAACACAACAAAAACAAAATGGTATCACATGTTCAAGGTTGTTGTGTTAGTAATTGGCACTCTTCAACGTAACTTTTGCGTTAACAATTGTTTCCTTCAGGCAATGGGAAATTGTATACGAAGGATGGCTACAAAATATAAGTCAACACTTTTCTTACGATGAATAGTCAGGGAATGGCCCTACTATTATGCCCCTATTATGACCCTCTCTTAAATGGAACTCATGTGAAGGCCACAGTTGGGAAAACGCTTACTTGCAACACACAGCTTCTGGAGTTTATTTCGAGGAGGCATAGGACTCTTTGGTAGGACAAGGTATGTGAATACCAGAATGATCTGCGGTTGTAAGATATCATTGGCATGAATGCCAAAGACCTAAGCAAAGAAAAACTAGAGATGTTTTGGGGTAAACAGCATCGAAACTTTTACGTTTGAATGAAATGTATTACAGAAGGAATCATGTATAAGGTTCAGCAAGCTGCCTCTTGGAATACCACTGCAGGAACGGGATGTCTCGTGGTGCTTTGACACTTTTCTCTGCCTGACTTCAGTAACGAAATATCGCTTAAACGGTCTTGAATGGTGGAGAACTGATGTTTCTCTGTCAGTTGAGGGCTTTTATATCAGATAGAGTCCTGTAGAATAATGAGAAACTCCCAAAGCAAACTGATGAAGCCATCTTCACGAATGTTACGAATCTAGATGGTGCGCTGGTGTAAGCTTATTTTGTAAAAATTTCAAACTGAAGCTCTATTATAGATTGGACAACAACTGCATCACCTTTGATACTATTTTTAACGAACCGAGCTGGCCTGGTTTCTTTAAATACAAATTTTTATTCAGTTTTCTCGCCACGACTGCTTCAAGACAGTAAAGAATTCCATACTAGATCGGCAAAGTTTCTGTTGAGTTCCGTGATAATTTTTTACTTGGTTTTCTAGCCACGACTGGTTCAAGACAGTTAAGAACTTCATACTGGATTGTTTAAGCCTCTATTGGATTCCATGACAAGGGTTATACTCTTACTAGTTTGGCATTCCACTAATTCTTCAACATGCAACCCCTATGAAACCCCTGAGCTAAGTTATCTATTTCGCGGACATTGTCAGACACGAAAGGGCTGGGCTGTGGTTCTCCTTTCATTTGCAGCTTTAATAGAAATCATGAGGAGCTACTTAGTTTGCTATCAGTTGTGATCAATTTCTATGGAATGAATACAGTTTTCGGGCAAGTCCCAGCGAAATGGTTGGGAATGTACAATGTCCTGGAGAAATAGACGAAATGCACAAGTTTGGAAGTAGATTTGATGTTTGCAAGGAATATTCTGCTGGTCAGCAGCTATTTAATCGCAATGAAGATCTCCATGACTTCCAACTGGCAGACTATGTAGTGATTAGGGACTCTGTACGAGTGTCTTCAATATGCATACATACATACATAATTGGCCATTACACAACCCTTCAGTTAGGATTACGGCCTAGCTTCTCAATATACATATTTTAAGCCATTTTGATATCCAATTGAAAGCCATTGGCGGTTATTTTTTAAGAGAACTTGACCTTAAGAGACCATTCCAGGAGGCTCTGCTCAAGGTCCATCTTTTTATCTTGTAACTCTCTTCTTATTTTTCATGTATTAAGAGCAATCTATCCCAAATAAACTCCTTGAGGGTCAATCCAAGAACGACAAAAATAAAAAAAGGCAGTGTGGCCTTTTGTGGAAGTGCACAGCAACAGAAGATACCACCATGAGTTGCATGAGACATCTCTTTCACTGTTTACCACATTACTTAAACCGCAAAGAGTCGTGGAGAATTCAAATTTATTCCATCACGTTGCGGTACTTATGGAGGTTCCTTGGATTATTACGGATTATGTTTCGGAGATATATTACAAAAACTACTGGCCAAAGATCTATATGACGGTGATGTTTAAATGCTAGAAAACTGGAGAGGTAGAGTTTAACTGTCTTCTCTTCTTCTGTGCAATTCTTCTTCAAACTGTACAATTCGTCAGGCATGATTTTTAACTAGCCAGTGCCTAAAGACCGCAGTCATTAGTCTGGATAAGTTTACTCCACTATGACCTATGAGTGTTAACAATAAATCTCGAGAAATGCCGATAATGGTTCCCAATAGCCTGGGGATCTCACAGACCTCATCCGGCAAAAAGCGTTGAGAGCACTTCATTCAATCCTACACACCTTTATCAACCGAGAGATGGGAAGGTGTGATTGGCTGTCAAGAAGCTTAAAATAATCGCATAAATGGTGCCACTAAACAAATATACTTTCTCAGCATTCAACTTTTAATATTTTCCCAATGCGACGGGAGCGGAAACGTCAGACGAGCGATAGCTATTACCATGACATTCTCTACCATAATTCCATTCCATTCATTTAAATTATAAAGAACTCAATTTAATTATATCAAATTAAACGTGATAATAATAATAAAAGAAGGCAATAAAGTTAAAGACGATTGTGATAATTAAAAGGACTATTTTAATAGCTCATTAAGAAGAGCGAAAAAGATCATTAAAATATCAAACAACCCTCTTACAAAGGAATGCTTTTTAACGAAATTCTAACCCTTTTTAAGTTTTTCTTCTAAGAATACACTCCTCCACTTCTTAGTTGTTATTGCTCGCATGTGTGTCTGTGAAAGCGTGCGTGTGCTGGTATTGAATGTTAAGAAAAATAAGGTTTTAATCTCTCCTGTATTTTTTTTAGTGTCTTCGCAACTCTCGCTCTCTCTCGCTTTGTAGAAAATTTCACACACTGACTGCACTTATGCACATGCATAAGAAACAGAGAGAAAGAGTGGAGGATGAGTGTTAGTGTTGGAACTATTATTTCGTTGTTTGTTTTGAATGTCAAGTACTATCAGCATCTATTTGTCTAACTGCACATGTAAATGTTATATAAAACATACAGAGTGTTTATTTGTACGTGTAGAGCAGTGACAAAGTAAAAGAGATCCATTACTGTGTACATAAATATCATATCGTAAGTACTTGTTTCTTTCTTTCTCTCTCGCATTTACTCGCATTTATTTGTTTATTTGTTCAATTAAGGTAGAAGAGAATGTGAAGCGGAGTATATGTTATAAGCGTGGATATACACATAAACGCGTGTGTGTATGAGTGTGTGTGTGAGTAAATATTCAAATGTTTATAAAGTGCTTTAAAAACATTCACAAGACAATTGCAATGCAGTCTAAGAAAGAAAACAAAGGAGAAGAGGCAGGCAGCTATTAAAAACACTACAGTTTCCATGAATATTCAAGCAGTTCGCCTCCATCCCAATTAATATGCAATGCAATTGCAATTGAGACGACAGTGCTTTTGTTTTTTCAAAATGATGCCGCGTTTTGTTTTTTTTTTTAATTTAATTAAATGCACAGAATTTTTCTTTTTAATTAAAATTATTTATTAGTTGGTTGTTGCATTTGTTAAAAAGTTAACGTTTTTTTTCATCAAAGTTCTGAGTTCTAAACTACTTTTTATCTAATCGTAGGGGTTTCATTTCAAACGATTTTTATATTTTCTCTTTTCTTTTTGATTTCAATTTCAATTCAATTTGATATCTTGTGTGATGGAAAAGTTTGTTGTGACATCCTTTTAACATTTTTCACCTGGTGTTCTTGACAATATTTTGTCAATTCATTTTGTTACTCCCGCTACCACTTGTAGACGGTAAACTAACTTCGCTTTTTAACATACATACATACAGACTTACCTACACAAAGTAGTTCCCAACAGTGGTGGAAAAAGTTTTAGCAAATATGATTAGAATCGACAATACTTGAAGGTATCCTTTACATAGTAGTCAGCATTCATTTAAGCAAATAAATTCGTTACGTTTTGACCATTTCCAGTTCTAAGAAGAGATTTGGTCTCAAGAGCGGCGTGGAAGTTCCACTCTCCTCAAGCTCGTCGAGAATTCCTATATACACCTGGTATACAACAGAGTGTAACCTTATATTGAATATATAGCGGACTCAGCTTTTCTAAACAGTTCCATACTATTTTCGATTTAATCTCATAGCAGATGAGTGCTCGAATTTCGATCTGGCTGGCTGAGAGTAATGCTATATACTGTTTAATGTATCTCCTATCCAAGATACAAGATTCAATGGCTTAGACTACCGCTATGAAGATATCCCCATGGATTCGGAATATTACACTCTGGGAACAAAAACTCTTGTGTGTTTTAAGATTCGTTGTTGACCCATTTGTATACCACACAAGTGTATGCGGCTTCTAGATACTTCATTAGGTTTTGTTTCTAAGTCTTGTTGGAAAACATTTTCCCAAAACCAGAGAGTTTGTTTGTCCTGTCCAGGGTACAGCTAAGGAGAGAGCTGCCAGCCAATCGATCCCTTAGGTCATGAAATCCCCTCATGAATTTCATATTGGACTTGTCTCCCACCCACCATGTACAGCGGACTTAAATCTAATACAGCTTCAAGCTTCGCTGTAGGATAGGTTCTATTGTCGCTGTTGTGTGTTGTGATAAGATCCTTACTGGTAAATATATAGAGGTAACCATGTGGTCAATCATTTGAAACCACTGTGTGGTAATAATAAGACATAGCAATTGGGAATCTTTGTCTTGTTTGCCTTATCTCCTAGACCCTATTCTCTTTAGTAGGAAAAATTTGATTAATTCGTTGTAGGTAATGAGGCTCTCTGAAGCAGCATTTCAGAGGATTCAAACTGGGGATCAAATACTCTGTAGACAAAACCAAACCCGCGGTCAAAGTAAATTCAGCAATCATTAGATGTCCGAATTATCAACTCTGTCTCATCTTAGAAAACTTACAAGACTGTTTGAATTTTTTTAAAATACATTTTTGCTCTCCACTGTTGAATTCATATGAATAATTTGTGTGGGAGTGTATTTATATTTACTTTGTGAGTGTGTGTGGATGCGTATTATATTAGTATATGTATGCACAGCGTACGTGCTGATGCACATGGGTGTCAAATGTGTTGCCATTAATAGAACACGATATTTGCAATTGACTCAGGAACCGAATACTAAAACAAGTAGATTGAGAATATATGCATGTGTACGTATGTGTCTGTGTGTGCGCGTGGCAAAGAAATCAAGTTTTTAATTTATGTTAATGACACTCAAAGTTTGCAAGTAAAACGAAAAAAACAACAACAAACAAACGAGCGAACTTACAGGCAGACAAATAGAAGCCGACAGAAATGAAGAGAGAGCAACATATGTTGCTGCATAAATATTGCTGCTGCAGGTACTTGTACAACAACAAATGAAAACAAAATTTCTTTATTTTTCCGCTTTTTATATCCCCCGTTTTTTGGATATGGAAACACTTAACAAATGTATTCAAGATTCCACTTGACTTATATTCATTCATTCAGTCATTCATTCGGTCTTTCAGTCATTCATTCATTCAGTTATGCATGCCAAGTCTGTTAGATTCCCATACACGTATGCACTTATGTGTGTGCAAAGGTATGTATGTGGGTGTTGTTGTCGTTTGTTAGTGTTTATTACAGTAATTTCAGTTGCTTCTTCAACAAAAAATTTTTTTTTCATTTGAAACTTTATTGCTTAGAAATATTGTAATAAAAGAGACAGAGAGAGAGATACCTAAAGAAAGTGCGGGAGAGAGAGAGATAGAGTGAGAGTAAAAAAAAATTATATTTTATTACCATTACTCCCCCATATACATGAGACGTATGAGCAACTTATAATTGCATTTTGATATTCATAAATCACTCATACGTCATGTTGAACTTTCTTTAAAATGTGCAAGAAAACTTAGAAGAGAATCACACAGCACACCACTTAATAGAAGACAAACAAGTGCAAAAATAGCAGGGGGAAAACCCCCTTACAACAATTGTACGGAAAAAATTAAAAACAATTTTATGCTGAAGAATATAAAGAAAATGTTTTTAATCAATTTTAATTTATGAATGTGCAAATGAAGCCATAAAAAGAGAAAGAAAAGAGGAAAAACAATGCGTTTCATACGCATATGTTGGCCTAAGGCGTTGTCCACATAAAATCCGGTGGCCTAAAAAGTGAGTTAAATGGCAAGCAAATAAATCAAGAGGTGAAAAGGCAGGTTTTCGGTCTAATCGTAGTTGTGTAGACCAATTGAAGACCATAAGCGAACAGTTTAATGAATGGTGTACTGCAGTTTAAAAGCTGTTCTAGACTTCCAGAAAGAGCGTACAACTATCAAAGTGCTGTTAAACGTAAATAAGTCACTCCTAGAATTATTGGAATTTTTAAGAGCATTTACCACACACTAGCTCTATTATATAAGGGGATCCTTAGTACACCAAATCACACTTAAGCGCAGTCTCTGTACTGACCGACTTCCACAAAACTCATCGAAGAAGTTGGTCAGCCCAAGGGCTGCACGATGCCTCTGCAAAATCAACACTCCTTTAAGGAAGGTAAGGTGAAGGTAAAGCGGAATGTGAAAATGATCCATTCGGGATGACCAAAATCCAACCAACAACACATGTTGAATTATTAAGTAGGTTTTCTTTAAATGGTTGTGTGGAGTTACCGAATTTTTCGTGAACCCTGTTTGATTTGCAACAATGTTTGTATGGCACAAATTTTTACTTGTAAATCAGGCAGAATATGATTAATTATTATGCAAAGTGACTTATTAATATTAAATATTGGTATGGAGCAAAATTGAATTCAAGCTGCTCATACCTGGCATCTTGAAAAAAATTATCTTTCGACGACCCTCTTTCGATCTTTCCTTCAGAATAGACATGACTGTATGTCCCATTATTAATGAATAAAAAAATCACACACACAACACAAGTGATTTGAGAAGCTAGGTTATAATCCTGACTGAAGGCTCGGCATGACCAGTTAAGTATGGAAGATAGCATATGAATGGAGACAATGTAAAAGCCGAAAGTCTATGCCTATGTTGCACAACCTTATGTTCCCCGTAGATAATCAGGAAATTTATTCGATTCAAAGCTTTGAAAATATTGGATTCAGAAATTACTTTTTCCCCTACACCATGCCAGTTAATTGTTATTTTAATTAATATTCCATAATAAAAAAACAAAACGGGGAGAAAAGAGAGCAAAAAGAAAATGCTCTTGTAAATGTATTTGCATGTGTGGTGCGTATTAATTTGAAGTGACAGCTCAAAATCTTAAGCAGAGTAATTGTGTTAATTTCGTAATTCACTTGTGTTGCTATTGTTTGTCTCTTGAAGTTGTTGTTTTTGTCATTGATGATGTCAGGAAAAGTTATGGCAGCTAATTTTCTCAGTTTTTTCCCCTCCTCTTTTTTTCTTTGTTGTTTTTTTTTGTGCCAACGCAATGCAATGAAGGAAAATGGTGTCAATTATAGAAGTTAGAGAAGACAATTTTAAATTAAAATTAATTTTCAGAAAAGTTTTCAATTAAAAAAATATTTTTTTCCAAAAACAAAAGAAAAAGAACAGAAATAAAGAAATAGACTAAAGAAATGAAAAGGATAGTTAAGAAAATAAATTTAAACAATAAAAATTTTTTTATTTGATGCGAGTATCTGTTGTTTCGATCTCTGCAGCACACTCTTTAATTTTCGTAGAGGATTAAAAATTTTCGCTATAAACACTCTCAGTAGTTTTCCACTGATTAAACAATATATTAACCCTTATAATGGAAAATTGTTATTGAACAAAACGTCATACATTTTAAAAGGAATTAAAATTTTGTAAGTCAATGAATTTATAGACTAGTAAGTAAGCATTTTAACTTTATAATCTTTAACTTTCTTTTTCATTTTCGTTGATTTTTATATTTTTTGCATCTGAGCTTCATTACGTTTAACTTTCTTTCATGTTTTTTTTGTTTTTTTATTTTAATTTTTTGTTGTTCTTTTCCTCATGCAAATATTTTTTTTACAGCAAAAACAAAACTTAAAACAATTTTTATTAAAACATTTGCCTTTAAAATGTTGTTGTGACATTCCCTTGTCATATTCACTTATCAAAACTTTTCATCATGAAAATTAAAAAAAAAAGATCAAGAATATTCTGCCATACAACTCTTTTACGTACAGAGTGAGAGACAGAGAGAGAGAGAGTGTAAATTTTCAGAAATATTTTCAACAAAATATTCATCGTTAAACCCAGTTATACAAGGTGGCTTAAAACTACTGCCATTTTTTAAGAGAGTGAAAAATTTAATTGAAAGTCCAAAAAGTCGAGAGGCATGCACTTCAAATCAAATCAGCAAAGAAATGTCCTTATATGTCCTTTATTCAGATTATGACTCCTATTCAGGAAGTACTTGAAGATAATAAAATATGTTCTTTGTTCTAGGATAAAGGGAAGTTTTTTTTTTAAACCAACATTCAGGGAATGATGTTGGAATACTACAAAGCAAGTTATAGCTGGAGAGAGGCAGCAGTATACGATCAATTGCTATTGAATTACATTTTTTAAGTTTGGTAAATAGGCAACAGAAATGTTAAAATGGGCCTTATCTTTGGTATAAAAGAAATCTTAACTTTCAAGGAGACTTCGCTGCCTTAGCTAAATAGACAGAAAAGATTCTGGCTGGCGGCCTATCGTACATGCGCATAATGTAGCTAAACAACCAACTATTTTTCCAATGTCGTGTACTGTTCACTGGCTACTCGACCGCATTCCGTCTTCATACCCAACTAATACGCGTATTACGTAATGAAATTTGTGATTTGAATCAAATTTTCATTACTCATCTGGGCACAGCCGATAGTGTAGTGTAGTGGCCGTAGGTAGTGTGTTGGCTTATTAGACATGACGCCTCTTCTAAAACCCAGGTCAGACGAACCAACAAAACGAAGTATGAAAAAATATTTCTTCGGCAACTTCCTCTCAGCAGATTTCTGTCACAAACTCTGTGAGTAAAATAAAGTTTTCATGAAAAAGTTTTTCAGAAAATCTGTCTCTCATGTAAAGGGTGATTTTTTAAGAGCTATAGGAAAATTAAAAAAAAACACATACAATTCAGAAAAATTCATGAAATCTTTATTTGAATCGATAGTACGGTCCATATAATTTAATGTTTGAAGATTATTTCATGCAAATGTTGACCGCGACTGCGCCTCAAATGGTCCATCCGCTTAGTCCAATTTTGGCATACTCTTTCCAACATTTCGGCCGGTATCTCACGAATAAATGCTTCAATGTTGTCTTCCAATGCATCAATTGAAGCGGCCTTGTCTGTATAGACATGAGCTTTAACATAGCCCCACAAAAAATAGTGTAAAGGCGTTAAATCGCACGATCTAGGCGGCCAATTGACCGGTCCTGAACGTGAAATAAAATGTTCACCGAACTCGCCTCTCAATAAGTCCATTGTTACGCGTGCTGTGTGGCATTTGGCACCGTCTTGTTGAAACCACATGTCATGCAAGTCAAGCTCTTGCATTTTGTGACTTTTTCTGGATGCATTGGTAGCTTTTACTATACTTCTGGTCGAGCTTCTCAATCCAAAATCGACAATTCTGCTTATATACGTATCCATTGAATTAGCTTCGTCGCTGAACACAATTTTTTGATAAAGAAGTGGATCTTCGGCCAACTTTCCAAGCACGCATTTTGATAATAAAATTTAATGATTTGCAAGCGTTGTTCGTTTGTAAGACGATTCATGGTTAAATTATAGACCAAACTGAAGATGTTTGACAGTGAAACAAAACGCGAAACGTGCGTGAGCTGTTTAAACCAGTGTTGCCAAAAAGGAAGCTAAAAAATCACCCGTTATAAAATTAACATACACAACATAAGTGATGTGAGAAGCTAGGTTGTAGTCTAGACTGAAGATCTTATCATTGGTATAAAAGAGAACTTAACTATCAAGGAAAGTCCGCTGATTTAGCTAAATGGACTAAAGAGTTTCAGGCTGGTGGCCTATTGTACATGAGGATAATGTAGCTAAGCAATGTTGCAAATAGTGTCGATATATCACGATATCAAACACAGTTAATGGAGTGTTGCACTGAATCAATCAAATTAGATAATTGGTTGAGAAACTTCATTACTATTAAGCTTCTCCGCCCGCCCAAATCACTCAATAGCTTGGCCAATAGTGAAGGAATTGTTCACTATTGTCTAAGCTTTCTTTACATCAGCTGTCTTTCATTTTTCCCTTGCTAGCCAACAAAACAGTCTCCATCTGCCTGCAGCATACAACGCATATTTGCTACCACTCTTGATAGTTAAAAGCATATCCTCAGTATTAAAATGTATTTGCGCCACTCAGTATAAAGACAATAAGTTACTGATAACGATGGCAATTACCGTCAGAGCATTCAAATTATCACACAATTTTCGCAAAAATTATTTGAAGCAAAAAATTGGGGGAAACACGATGATGATCACCAACACAGTTATTAAGTTTTGCAATATTTAAAGTCTTTTTCGTATAACCGTTCGCATGCAGGATATTTAAAATGAAGATAAAAATTTTAAAATGACATTTGGTCGCGGCGCGCACACACACACGTTGTGACACAATAGCTGTCACAATAGCTGGCATGCGATACTCACCAGCTCCTATAGAAATGAGCCTATTTAGGGCTTAAAAAAATACGTTTTTCTTGAAAAAATGTGTTCTTTTGAAGAAGGAATCACAATGCCATCTGACTGTATTGGAAAGTAAGTGTGACAGCAACAACAATAACAATAACAATTATTATGTCACATATTTAAATGGGAAATCAAAAACAGTGTAAATAAGTACTCACCGATAACATTAAGTTGAAATGCCATCGACATTTTTGGCTCGGTATTCACTTGACATTCATAAATGCCACTGTCACGTGCTTGTGGAGATTTTACATGCAACGTCCATTCACGGGAATCCTTTGATTCTGTCACCTGCAGTATATTAAAGACAAAATGAGAGAGAGAGAGAGAGTGAGATACATTTTTTTGTTATTTTTTTTAATACAAAAATTCCGAATTAAAGAAATAAAGAAAAAGAAAATCATAAAAATTTATGAAAATAAATACATAAAGTATACACATACAAACACATATACACAAATTCAGTGCTCACGATGAAACATGAACAGTCGTCTCTCGTAGGCAAGTAGAAGAAAGTCACTTCATTTGCCATGACGTTGAATTTTAAAAACAGATAAGGACACGAAGAATAAAATGAAATGAAATGAAAAAATAAAGACGGAATTTAAATGTTAAAGATGATGTTAAACAGAAGCGCTTTTAATTTGCATGTGAAAAGATTTAAATACTGGTAAGGATGTCTCAAGACAAACGCACACAGTGGAGCAAACAAATGTTAACACAGGGCAGACGTATTAAGAAAATCTTTCTGCGAATGCTATTGGTGATAAGAAATAGATTTACAATGTAGTGAAATATACGAGACCATCTGCATAGACTTGTCCAACCGTAAGCGAAGAAGAAGGTTTGAATCCTTACTTACTTACTGAATCTATATGAGGAATATCGTTCATAACTTGATTATATTTCTATTACAGATGGCAGAGTCAAAAGTTATTCTGAAAACTAAAATTCAGAAAGAAAAATCACTTCCTGAACATGCACAATATCGTTTACACTTCTACAGTAGTTTTCACATGGAACGTCCACCATTGAACCAACATACCTAACCACTGACTTCCTTAAATGTTAGACAATATGTAATACGATCTCCCAGTATAGACCATCGCGCATACGCTGAAGCGACAGTTTTGTTCACACAGCCATTCGTAACGTTTCTCTATGCACAAGATCTTGAGCAAAATAGACAATCAGACAACAGTAATAAGACATGTGTTGTGCCTTAAAGGCACTCACTGAATATTATGTTAGCTTGAGATGGCTATCAATCTATAGGAATCCCTTTACGAGATTCTGGAACAGGAAAAGAGTGGTACAGCAATGTGACAGTAGAGGGTCTGGCAAGAGAAAGGTGCGACAAAGAATACGAAGCTAACACATCCTGGTTGGTTGGTTTCCTTAAACTGATAAACTGAGCATATGGAGAGTGGACTTCTTCAAAGCAACATAGGAAAGTTCGAAGAATCCACAGGCTACTCTGTCCCCAGGTTTGTTCATCCTACAAGAGGATGGATTCTGAAACTAGGGAGTCTATTAGGGTCTTGATAAGTCACCTGCTAGGACACTGCGCCCTGATGGCAGAGACTAGTATGTCGGACAGAGGCTTATTTCGTGTCTATGCACGATTCATGTCTGGAATTTTTTTTTACGATCTTGAAGTTTCTGCTAGGATTTCTAACATTTAGAGGTTCATCTATGACATTTGCTAGCTTTGAGTTGATTCTGTTTCCTTTTCTCTCTCTCCTGGTGTATATGTTAATTTAATGCATGAATGGCGAGACCTACCGTTTAAAGTCGACTCCGAACGAGAGATTTTTGAGAAACTTTTCATAGCAATTTTAATTACTCTCTGATTTTTTGCTAGAAATCTGCTGAAAGAAAGCGTTTTGTTGGAGATGTCTGACCGGGGGGTTTGAACTGAGGCATTACGTCTAATAAGATAATACACTACCTCCTAGACTATGGCGACTTCAGCTTTACTTTCATCTTCACTACTAAATCACCTACACTCAGTTTGTTTTTTTCCCCTTTACTGGACGTGTTCTGTCTGTTGCAATTTTTCTTGCCTCTCGGTTTGTGTGGCTCACGTTTTTGAAGGTAACTACAATGCATCCTTTCTCCGAGACCATTTGGTTGACTAAAGCCTGCGTAGAATAAATCTGGTAAAGCATAACACGTAAACTGTTCTCTTAAGTCGGAAACAGAAGAGAGAGACGGTGAAGGTTTGAGTCTGAAGGGAATAATATTAAATCCTCAGAGTCGATC
The DNA here is from genome assembly GCA_930367235.1 of Sarcophaga rosellei. Taxonomy (NCBI): domain Eukaryota; kingdom Metazoa; phylum Arthropoda; class Insecta; order Diptera; family Sarcophagidae; genus Sarcophaga; species Sarcophaga rosellei. The sequence goes on from OV884019.1 coordinate 37,398,313, forward strand.
AAATAACGTTACGCAATGACTATCAGTCATCTTGACTTTTAAAGTGCATGGACCATGCTCACAGGCCTGGAAAAGACCCACGAACAACAAGTCGACACACACCATCTTTTTGTCGATTATAAGGCAGCCTTTAATAGCCCCATAAGGGATCGTGTTTTGCCGCAATGTCTGAGCTCGGTATACCTGCGAAGCTAATAAGGCTATGCAGAATGACGTTGAGCAATTCCTGCAGCTCCGTCAAGGTAGGAATGGACCTCTCCAGAACCTTTTGATACCGTGCGAGGTTTCAGACAAGGCGACCCCTTATCATGCGACCTCTTCAACTTCGTCATGGAGAGTGTTCTGCGAAAGGCGGGAGTGCATCGCAATGGCACTATTTTTCAAAAGAGTGTCCATCTGCTTGCGTACGCTGACGACATTGACATCATAGGGCGTACCAAGCGAGGTGTTACTGCTGCCTTTAGTGCTATTGAACGGGAGTCTACCAAGATGGGTATGGCAGTAAATGAGGGCAAAACAAAGTATATGTTATCGACAAGTAGAGACGTACGGCGTATTGATTCTCAGATTACGGCCGTTAACCATACTTTTGAAACAGTCAAGGAATTTATTTATCTTGGCTCCGCCGTTACCACCATAAATGATGTCAGTCTGGAGATCAAGCGCAGGATCACTCTTGCCAACAGGAGCTACTATGGTCTTAATAGGCAATTGAGTAGCAGAGACCTCTCTCGTGCGACAAAACTAACACTCTACAAGACACTCATCCTACCCGTGCTTCTTTATGGCGCAGAGGCATGGACACTATTAAGTACTGATGCAGCGGCCTTGAGAGTGTTCGAGAGAAAAGGCCTACGTAAGATCTTCGGTCCAGTGCGTGTTGGCGATGATTTCCGTATCCGATTCAACAGTGACTGTATGAGCTCCTCAACGACATTGACGTTGTACAGCGTATTAACATCCAGCGGCTGCGCTGGCTCGGCCATGTCGTTCCAATGGATGAGGATGCTCCGGCGAGACGAGTATTTGATGCGAGAATCTGCGGAAGTCGGCGAAGAGGACTACCTTATACCCGTTGGCAGGACCAAATCGAGGAAGCCCTGTCATCGATTGGTGTGACCAACTGGAGTAGGCGCGCAAGAAGCAGAGGCGCCTGGAAGAATGTGTTGCGGCAGGCCGAAATCCGTTAAACGGATTAAGTAAGTAAGTAACCGTGCTCACAAGAAGGCAATCATAGCTTAGAGTTCGTCAACATGTTGAAAACTTCATAGATTTGGAATTCCTACGGCGAAAAATACTCACACAGCTCAAAGAAGCAGATCTTAGCAAGTATTGCAACAAACATGGTCAATCAGTTCCATGTCGGTAGGTAGATGGGCTTGAATACCTAGTGATTGATGGTATTATACTTGAACTTTATTTCTTAGAAGACTGCCAAAGGATCACAAATACTAATCGTTGGGTAATTCGCTTCAATATTGATTTGATGGTTACTATTTTCGAGGAAACAATATTGTCAAAGAAAATGTTTGTAGTTTGATTTCATCAGGTTTCAGGGTTGTTGTCACCTTGAATTTCTTTACTTTTATGTAAAAATTTAAGGTGTAACACTTAAAATATGTATGTATATCACTGTGTTAAAATCTTATCACTCACATTAACGTTATACTGCTTGTCTTGCTATGTCTGCTTGTAAAATTGTTATTCTTTTACATTCTCAACTATTTAATTGACCGGATAATATTTCATTTTTTTTTCTTTCTTCCTTTTTTTGCATTTTAAATAAATAAGCCTCCACGATATTAAAACGTGTTCTTCATATGCAAAGAAAAATTCTCTTTATTCGGTTGGTGGCATACAATAAAAACAAAATTCAATTCTGTTTTTTTTGTGGTGGTTGTTGTAGTTGTTGTTGTTGGCACTTATTTGCCATTTGGTTTAACTTTATAACGTTACACCACCAGTTATTGTCGCTGTTGTGAATATAAATTGGGAGGCAAAACAGAAAGAAAAAAAAAAAACGAAAGAAAAATTAAAAAAAAAAACGGAGGAAAGAAATGAAAGAAAATGATGAAATTGCATCCATCAAATGCCAATATAAACAGAATGAAAATGAGTAAAAATCCACCTATACTGTTAGCGAAAGTTTATTATGCACATGTGTAATGTGAAGTGATGTGATGTGATGTGTTGTGATATAAAAATCCATTCATCCATCCATCCATCCATCATGGACAATTAATAAAATTGAATAATTTGTGTTGCGAAAAAATGTTCAAGAATTATTGAAATAGGGGCAGATAAAGAGAGAAGGGGTTTGAAAATAAATTACATCATGACATGTCACACACTGGCTGGCTGGCTGGCACAAACGCCTACCAGCTCAGCAATATTAATCGTTAACGTATCATCATCCTTATCATCCTCATCATTATTATCATCATCGACATCGACATCGACATCAACAGTAACATCATTGCCGTCTCGTTATTACATTTGCCTCATCAATGTATGTAAAATTTTAAAGAGAATTTAATATATTCAAACGTGTAGGGTTATATGTATGTATAGCTAGATAAACATGTGTGTGTATCTATTTGTTCAAATGTCACCCACATCTGTGTGTGCGTGAAATATGTTTGTTTTCCACGTTGATGATTTTAATTGTTTAAGTATGAGAGCATACATGTACGTATACATTTGAAAGAAAAGAAAACAGCACAATAAGAGACATAGTAGCAGAGAGAGGGAGCGAGGGTGAGAGAGAAAGTAAATGTTTCTGCTCTTAAAAAATAATCAAAAAAACAAAATCCCCATTCATGTAATAAAAGTTTTCTTTCCTTCTGACGGTGTGTAGTCAAATAACGGTAAAGAGCCGCCATAAAATATACTTTAAAGAAAAAAATTATCATTTATACACACACTTATCCTCTCATTCACTCACTTACTCACTCACTTACCTGAAATCGTTTGTCAGATGTGTAAGTGGCTGTACCGACAGTCAATATATGCAGATCACGTTTACGTATCCAGGAAACCTGTAAGAAAACAAAAAAAAATTTAAAAAATAAAAATATTTCGAAAATTCTTGGTTATTTCTTTCTTTTCTCTTTTTTTTGATTTTATAGACTATTTTGTTGTTGTTGTATGTTTTTTATGTGCTTTTCTTCGTTTGAATATTTTATTAATAATTGATTAAGAATAATGGTGAAGCGTTTAACAGCAAATAGTTTTTTGAAACACAAACAGAAAATGTACGTATGTATGTATGTATGTTAAGAAGGAGGATGAGTGTAATAAAAACAAAAGACTGTGTTTTATTAAATGCAAAACCGTTTTAAGAAAATTGATTTTAAATTGAAATAAAAGTCACGATTGAAGCTCAAATCAAACTGAATAGCTGAAATGGTATTATCTGAAGAGGAAAAAAGTTTTCAACATAATTTTTAAGTTATTAAAATTAATTACTGGTGTCGCTATTCACAGTTCTCGATTTATTTCAAGTTTTCTTAGAGAGCACAGTATACGAGGTATTTTAGAATCCTCTACAAAGACTTAATATTTACATCTGAACATATTTACATGTATATTCAGATGTATCAAGTCCAAGTATGTCTTAGTTGAATCTCAATACTGTTGACTCACTCATACTCAAAATTTCATGAGTACTTATGAGTAGCGAAAAAACGATTCATTGCTGATCTCTGGTACGTACCCAGTGAGTAGGTACCTATGAATGGAGCAAGAAGGATTAGCTATATAAGCAAATACAGATACTTCTTCAGCCGCCAGAGGAAGTAGATAGTTATTAGCTGGACTTTCTAATACGACAGATCACTGCAGAATGTGTGAACTCTATTGTAGACGTCTGTGGAAGGGCAGAAAGAAATTCTAGTAAATCACAGAACCATTGCGTCTCAGGAGTGCCGTTTTTTTCCGATGAAGATTTGGACGTGTGGAAATTACTAAATAATCCTGATGTCTAGTATGAATGTGTACCCGTAGTCTAGTAGTTAGTGTGTTCGCTTATTATGAAAGCATAAAAAAAAGTATTTTTCCAGGGACTTCCTCTCAGCAGATTTCTGGTGAAACTCTGAGTAAATAAAATTGCCAGGAAAAAGGTTCTCAAAAATCTGTCGTTCGGAGATGACTGTAGGTCCCGGCACTAACGTATACATACACAACAAAAGTGGTACGAGAAGCTACTTCGTAATCCTGACTAAAGAGTTGTGATGATCAACAAAACAACAGCTCTTCCTCTTACATAGAAAGATTTTGTTTTTTTTTGAATGAAATTGGATTTACACTACCAAAGTTTTCTATCATCAATTCAATTAAAGTAAAAATTTTTTATTCGTAATTATCTTTCAATTAAGACCAGTTTTTCGTTTTGTTTCATTTTCTTCTCCTTCAATCATTTATTCTGTGTTGCGTTAGGCAAGTATTCAACAAATTTCTCTTCTGCTTCTTTTTATTTAAAATAAATCCATCCACGATATTTATTTATCTGCCAAGAATTTGTGGCTTTCGCTTCTTCCAATTCCATGTTTTGCCATGTGACCTTAACAAACTTTATTCATTATAAATTTTAAAAAAATTTCTGAAGTAAAATTCAAACGAAAAGCAATCAAGTTTAAACCGCTGTTTGCCAGAAAAACTTTATATTTTTGGTTAAATTCTAGCGGTTGTTGTGATGTTGAATTGAGCCATAATGACTTTGGCGGTAGTCAAGCAAAAGAAAAAAAAAAAAAAAAATAGACGGGCCAAGTATTAAAACCTCTGTGTGGTAAAGTTAGTGAAAAAAAATGTGCCAGCTAGACTTAGTGGTTGCAATGAAATCTTTATTAGCCAGCCGACAGACACACATTTACGATTACAACTTCCTTTACTACCACAACAATAAATATTGAAGGTCGCTTATCAATATTCTCTTAAGGTTTTCCAAGAATCTAACAAAAAAAAAGAAGAGAAAGAAAAAAGCAGACAGAATTTATGAACCAAAAAAAAAAAAAACTAGCAAAGTTGGCCTATAAAGTTGTACTCTTGTTTGTGTTGTTGTTTTCGTATTTATGAAATGTAAGTTAAGATTGTAAGTTTTACCACAACATTTCTACGAGTAAGAAAGAAAGTTTTATGCGGCAGAACAAATTGAATTACTTTCTCATTCAAAATGTTTTTAAAGGTGATGCTGCTATAAAAATAAGAATTTTACCTGTGCAAGTGAAAAGGTATTGGAAATTAGGCAATGACCTTGACCCGAAATTCTACAGTAAAAAGGGAAAATAATATTTGCTAAAAAAGTTTAACATTTAAAAGGCATAAAAAGGCAATCAGATGTTTAAAGTTTGCTGCACATAAAGTCAAGTGGATGCACATTACCACTGTCCTTCGCCATCAGGATTATTTAGATTCCACACGTTCAAAGGTTTTTTCGGAAAAGAATAGCACTACTGAGTCGCATAGTTTTATAATTTCCTAGAATTTCTTTCTACCCTTCCACAGACGCCTACAATAAGGTCCATAAATTATGCACAGAATATTTTTCCTAAGTCGTCGTAGTCTAGTAGGTAGTGTGTTCGTTTATTAGACGTAAAAGCCCGGGTTCGATCCCCCCAGGCCAGACATCAAAACGAAATATGAAAAAAATATTTCTTCGGCGACTTCCTCTCAGCAGATTTCTGGCAAAAACTCTGAGAGCAAATAAACCTGCCATGAAAAAGTTTCTTAAAAATCTGTCGTTCGGAGTCGACGTTAAACTGTAGGTCCCGCCACTCACGTATAAAATTAAGGCACACAACATGATTGGTGTGAGAAGCAAGGCCGTAATCCTGACTGAAGGGTTGTAATGGACAATTACATATGTATGTATATTTTTCCTCTGGCGACAGAAGACGTACGTGCTTCATGCACAGGTACCTATTGACTTACAAGGAAATAGAAGAGTAAATTGAACCATTTCTGTTTAGTTTCTACTGCCTGAAATCGGCATCACAGAACCGCAGTGGTATTTCCTTTGGGGTCTATTGAAATTGCTAGCCTTGAAGTTTACTTTGGAAGGGAAAATTCTAGAAGGAAAGCAATTGAATTCTGCAGGATCTCCACACATACATGGACTAAAATGTGACAACACATGCAGGAGTTTGACCATAGCGAAAGTAGAAGGGACGCAGAACATTGTGGTGACATCGCGCACCGATCAGTATAAAATCCCCAAAAACACAAAATGTGGAGTACTGGACTTTAGTGGCTGCCGATACTTCATCCGATCTAACCAATCAAATCATAAATTCATCAAGTGCCCTGTAATAAAATCTACAAGGATTTTGAAAACCTGCAGGTGAAAGGCTTAGACAACTAATGCTCCAGTTTTCTCGTAGTCCACGCTTTGATCACGGTCTACATTCTAATCAGAAGATAGTTTTCATGGGACTAAAATACGTCCTCTTAGTGCCCAAAATTTTCAAACGTTCCGTTATCTGCATAGGAAGTACTCTGTGCAAGGACCTTAATACGAGTTCCTTAGAGCCAGCAGTGGCAAGATGTTTGATGAAATAGGCACGACTGGAAAAAAGAGGCTGATACTAGTATGGGAATCTATGTAATGGATAGTGAAATAAAGCTGCACTATAGTCTGTGGGATAAGTTCAGTATTTTCTAGGCAAAGATGTTTGCAAACGTTAGGACAGCGGCGCAGTGTTTTAAATGTACCACTGACTGGTCATCTTGTCCACTCGAATCTTGTAGAAGCACGTCCTCATGATATTTGTAGATAAGATTTTCCAAAGGTATTAGCGAAAAAAGGCTCGGTGAGGCATGTTAATTTGATGGACTAGTATGTTAGACCTTTAACAGGATATTAATTTGGTCTGATCGATCTCAGTATCAAGCTGTCTTAGTAAGTCTTTTGTTTAGACATTGTGAATCAATTTATGGAAGAAAAATGTTTTAATTTTCAGCAGATGAGGCGGTAAGGTAGGACAAACGAACTCTTTCCTTAGAAACGAAATGCTTTTCCAACAACTTTCTTCTTGCTAACAATTCTAGGTCAAAACTCTAACCAATACGAGTACATTTTTAAGGAAAAACTATTTAAAGAAAATGTCTTCATAAAATGGTATCCTTTTGGAATTGATTTCATTTATTATTTAAATTAAAAACAACAACAGAGTCCTTTCGTTATTCCTCCTCTTCCTTTTCTTTTTTGGATACTTTTCTTTAAGCTCATTTGCAAATTTAAAAAAGCAAACGGCAGCAAACGGCAGTATAAGAAAAACTACTTAAATTATGATGAAAAGAAAGAGAAAAACAGAGACGAGATGATACCAACCAAGAGATACCACGACTCGTAAGATGGTTTGCGGTTTAACTTACCGATTTATCATCCAGCCTATCGACACGACATTTAATCACCGCCTCCGTATGGCCGGTACGTGCCGTTATATTACGTGGCATGCCAAAATCGAAGATTGGCATTGAATTTGCCACGGCATGGTGGTGGGTGAACTCAATGCCAGCAGCACCATCTAATCCCATTGATGTTGCATCGTACGAACTCAAAACATTGTCATGTAGATGAAAATCATCGAGACTTAGAGAACTGCTACCAACACCAGGTGCACCACCCGCTGCAGCCATAAGCATTTCCTCTTCCACGGTCATAAGATTCTGATGACTGGTGTCAACAACGGCCACCGCTAAGTCGCCATCAATGATTGAAAGACTCTGAAAGGTGTGATTATACGTCGTTTCGAGAGCCATTCCATGACTGAAGGATGTCGTCGTCGTTGTAGCCATAGTTGTTAAGTGGTGTTGCTGTTGTTGTTGTTGCTGCATCTGTTCTTCTTGGTAATGATGCTGTTGGTAGTGTTGCTGGTATGTTGGCAAATATTGTGGTTGAATTTGTGGTTGAAAAATATTATTGCTGTTGTCCGTTTCCATCTCCATCTCCGCCTCCATTGCCCTCTCGTCCACTGTCTCTCTACGTTTGTCTTGTTCTACTGGTTGACGCGGTTGTTCATCTTGGCTAAAGTAAGATTGCGCCTTTGCTGGTGATATTTGTTCTGGCGAGTGTTGTCGTTGATTAAATGGGCTCTCAGCCTCTCCACTTGGCATTATTGCTTGTTTTACTACCCTTGGAGTTGATGCAGAGACTGAGACTGAGACGGAGGCTGGTGCTGCTAGAATTTCTCTTCGTGATATTTTAACTGATGCGGCGGAAGTTTCAAGTACTTGAGGCAGCAACAAAAATAACATGAAAATGAAAGAAAATACAGGAAAACGTTAATTTGTTGAATGAACTTGAGAGAGAGAGAGAGAGAGAGAGAGAGAGAGAGAGAGAAAACGGTAAAAAAAAAAGAAAAACTACAAGTGGAAAATTACACAAAAGCTTGGCTACTAAAGAGCAGAAAAAAATAAAAGAAAAAACAGAAAATTAAAATGGAAATGGGAATGAAAAAATAAATACAACGAGAACAGGGGAACTATGTTTAATTTAGGACGATTGAGCTTTTTTCCTCTTCTTCCTTTTCAACTATTTAAAGAGAGCATAATTCATTTGTTTATATATGTATGTACAGTATTGTTCGAAACCTAAGCAACTTTTTCCCACAAAGTAATAATAGATTCATATCTTACCTTTAAATAAATTTATAGAAAATATTTAATTTATTTACTATTATACAATGTGTTTATAACGTAAAATTAACAACAAAAATTGTATTCCATTTCTTTTAAAGTTATAATAAAATAAAAGTAACTTTTAATACTTCGTATGATATCCTTTGTTTCTTACGACCTCAGCGAATCTTTTGGGCATAGATCGTATGATATCCTTTGTTTCTAGATTTGATAGAATACATGTTGGTATAGCTTCCCACTCTGATTTTAGACAGTTCATCAACTCCTGGTTATTTTTAACGCGTCGAATTCTAACTCTCCGTTTTAAAATGCCGAAGAGGTCCTCTATACGGTTCAAGTCTGCCGATTGAGGTGGTCAATCCAAGACTTGAACCCCATTAGCTGATAACTAATGAGTGTTTTGGATCATTGTCATGTTGAAACGCCCATCGAAGTGGCATTTCCCACTCAACATAGTAAAGCATGTGCGTGGCTAAAATGTCTCCGTAAACAAAACGGTCCATTTTTGTTTGACTTTCTACAAAGGGACCAACACCACTGGCCGAAAAACAAGTCCAAACCATCACATTGCCACCCCCATGCTTTATTGTGGCTTTTGAGTACCGAGGATGTAGCCGCTTTCTTTTTGCTTAGGTTTCTAACAGCGACTTTTAGAGTTAATTTTGTTTTTGTTTTATAATTTCTTCCAAAGAGATAGAATTTATTTTTTGTTGTTATTATTAGTATGTAGACTATATGTATAATAATAAATAAAAGGGGCATTTTTCATTAGTCTATTTAAAGAGGACATATACGACCGTGACTACTTAGTGGGAAGAAGTTGCTTAGGTTTCGAACAATACTGTATGTGTGCGTGTGCATAATTATAGAAGAGTGTGTGCGGCAAGTAGTGCTGTTATGCACTTCGTAACACTGTTATAAGGGGTGTTTTTGCTTTTTTTACAGTTGGTTTCTCTTACAGGATATTATTTTTGTTTTTTTTGTTGTGGCTTCAAAAATTAATGCCTTTCGTTCAGGTAAAGGGCCAGAGATATGAATAACCACGATGATAAATAATTTAATTTTATATCATTTTCCTGCATCATCGTTTTCGCTTTGTTTTTTTTTTGTTTATTTTATAATGAAATAATTTAAAATTACAAGAGAGAATTATTTGTATATTCAGCTGTGATTGAGACAATCATGAATTTATGATCAAAAGTTGAATGACTTTTTCGGCATGGTAAGCAAAAATAACTCAGCTGATGATGCAAATGGAAAAAGGTCAGCAAATTGTGTAAAAAAATCTGATAAAATAAATACAGACTGTTTAAATGAAGTCCTATGTAGTAGGTGGGTATGATAAAAAAACAAAAAAATAAAAAAAGCCTTTTAGGCACAAAATGTTTCTTATTTATACCAATTGTTACATTTTTACCTTTCAAAAACGTTTGAAATATGAGCTCATAGATTGCAAACAAAATAAAAATAAATTTGTGTTTAGTTTTAATTAAATTTTTTATTGTTCGCACAATTCTGCGTGCCACTATTCACAACTTGATGTAAACAAAAACAATTGCTTTGTTTGTTTTCCATTTTTGCACACTTTTGCATAAACAATAACAATTACTAGTCAATTGTTCGACAGATTTTTGTAACGGAGATCTTCAAACCACGATTATTCTTTTCAAACACACCGCATAATTTATTCTGAATACTTTTAAGTTAGGTGAAGTTAAGGCGAGAAAGAAGCCTATAATGGATACTTTCAAAAGCCAAAATGTGTCGCGATGCCTACTTGGCAGTGTGCTCCACTTCAAGTCCCGAGGCTGTTTGTTCAATTCACACTAGAGGCCCTGGTGTTCTGAGTTTTGATTGTTTGTCTGATAATATAATGCGATTACTCATAATAGAAAAAAGAAAGTGAGAATTATTACTAAAAAAAGTTATACTAGAATAAAAAGGTGGCGAATATACACTGGTCATCAAAAAACAAAATTGTCGCATACTATCCTCGCTTTTCTTCCTTCTATAAGCTTTCTTTCTTGTATTCCAAAACAATAAACTGCATTAAGACGGGCCATCTTCTGAGTGTTAAAACAAACAAAAAAAAAAAAGGAGAGAAGGGAAGGTTACATCGAAATTGAGCGGATTAATGGATAAATGCAAGAGAGAAAGAATAGAGATGTATCTCGCCAATCAGGTGAATTCTTCAGTTCTGAAGTCTTAGTAGTCTGAACGTACTAAGCCCATTAAAGAATCTTTGTACCGAGTCTACACTTAAGAATACCTAGGAATGCATACGTTCCAAAAACTAATTTTTTTTCTTGGAGAACTATGCTCAACCAAAAATGCCATTAGCATCCTAGGAGCCTTCTTATTTAAGGAAAAGGTTCAGTTGATGCTACAAAACTTCCTAACCAACTGTTGTTGTTTAATTGGTCATTACAACTCTTGAGTCAGGATTACTACCAAGGTTCTCACACCACCCTTGTTGTGTGTCATTTTAATCCATGTGTGGTGGGACCTACAGTTTATAGTCAACAGCGAACGACAGATTTTTGGCAAAATTTTCATGTCAATTTTATTTACTTTCAGAATTTTGCCATGAGAGAAAGTCGGCGGAAGAAATATTTTTCTAATTTACTTCTGTTTGCGATGTCTGGCCCAATGGTTAAGCCATGAGCTCGCGTCTGATAAGCCACCAAACTATCTACTAGAAATCAACGACTTATGGGTACACAGAATCGTATGGGCCGAACCATCATATCAAGAATCTGCAGTGAATATTCAGAACTAATACCACAGTTTGGACTTGTTACTTCTCCCTGAAATTAAATATTTGGTCTTCTAGACGTTTACTGTATTAACCTCTTCAGGGACGATTTTTTTATATTGACAACAAATTATTAAATTATGTTTTCTTTTTAAATTAATGAATTTTATTTTAATAGGAATTCAGAAAGCAAAAAAAAAAAAAAAATGGAAAACAATGAAAATTCAAAAAAGAAATAACGTCCACATTTGTAGCCACTGAGCGTGAATAGTAATTTATGTGTAAAATGATTTCATACATTCCGGGCAAATCAGGCATATATATTCTTCACATTTCTCATAAATGTAGTGAGTTCGTCTTACACAATTTTTGTCGTGACATCTGGGGGGATTTCTCAGTTCCTTGTATTTAGGATAATGACCGTTCAGACTAATGCCAGGATCAACTTTAGTCCAGCTTTTAGATTTTTTAGGCGGTGGTGGTGGTGGTAAAACTTATTATATTAAATATACATATCTGATATTATTTTTTCATATTTTAACGATTTCTTGATATAATCGAATAAAACAGATTGCCGAAGAATTATTTATCTTTTTTTATGTATCTAATTATGCCTCGGAAATAATATCATTAGTGCAGAGAAACGTTAAAATTTTTACTTCTCTTGTTGGAAGATTCGGTAGTCAAAAGATTGTTATTAAATTTTTGTTCTTTTTATTATTATTATAATTATAAAAAAATTAAACGCCCGCATATGTAGCCAAGGGCGTGTAGAGGTTAAGTTGGGACAGTGAACATTTCCAGCTTCGACTCCGGTGTAATTAATACACAAAAGAAAGATAAATTGCGCTAAACAAGTACGATATTTCACAGATGTTAGTATCAACAACGAATATCATAGGAGAGTCCAGCAACACCATGTCTTGAGTAAGACTAGGAATCAATCACCAAAATGTTCTCCACAGTATCCAAAAGAACAACCGAATGCAATGAAAGATAGCAACCTGGGAGCTCCCTACAGTAGATCAATTCCCTTTTTAACTGTTAAAACTTCATGGCAGGGAAATAAGGAGAACAGCCTCATGTACCTTAAATTAACGAAGAAAATTGTTTAAAACAATTAAATTCTGCGTTTAGTGAATAGACTTGGTGACCAAATTTGATGCCAGCATTTAGCTGGTATGCTACTCTACTTCAGGCTGAGACCGAACACAGTCGAGTTGATTTAATTCTTAATTGAAATGCGTAGGTTAAAAAACTGAGCAAACTTGCATACAAATTGAATTGAAGGCGGTTGTTCAATGTCACATTCACTTTAAGTCAGTCAGTTTAGTTGCTCAAACTTAAACTGACATGACTTTGTAAAATTTTTCTTTTTCTGGCACTTTCTGGTTCTCAACAAACAGTCACATTAAAAGCCATGCCAACGTTGTTATTTTACCTCGACTTTTACCTTCTATTTCTGCTTCTTTTTTCGTTTTCTGCTACAGTTTAGTTTTCCTCTCCTTTTTCATCAGTTTAGTCTCCTCCCTTAGTAGTTCAGTTTATTCATTTGAATAAACAATGTAGAGCTGCAGCAGCAGCTGACAAGGTGAACAACGACAACAATGCAGATGAAGATGATGTTGCACTACCACCAAGTGTTGCAATATTTAATAGAAAAACGGCAACAAAAAAAAAAAAAGAAAGACTTTCAGCTGGCAATAGTAGCCGTAGCCAAACACATACCAATAGTTGTTCAGTTTTAAGTAGCTTTTGTTTTTACGGGCAAATGAAATGAAATATTTAATGGGGTTTGCCTTTAACCCTTAAAAGGCTTTAAAGGGCTTGGAATAGTTTTAGGGACAAGAGTTGCTTTTGATATGATTGCATAACTGGAAGGAAATTTTCCGGCTTGTAAAGGTTAAATGGAGATGAGAAAAAGAGTTTCTCGTTTTTCTTTTAAATTGAATTGAAACGATGAAGTGAAAATATTTATTAAAGCCGTTGCTTGTTTTTACCTCCTGTAAAGTGCTTCATAACAAATAACGATACTAAATGGAAAATATTTTATTTGCAAAGTTAAAATCAATTTAGGAAATACGGAAGAAAAAATACTTTCAAGAAATTTTTTTTATTTCAAGGAAAAATGGACAATTGTTTCATTGAAGAGAGTTTTTTTTCAAAGGATTCGAAATGCTAGCTTTAAGGCAAAAGACTTGAGATAAAGAATTTGAATTTTGGCGATCATGTTTTGTGATCTAAAGGTGGCCAAAGCAAGTGGCGAGAGTCCGAGAGCAAGTGGTTGAAATCCTAGCTAGATGAACAAATATTTCTTTCGCCTCTCAGCAGTTTTCTGGCTAAAACTCGGAGAGCAAGATAAAATTGCCATGGTAAGTAACGTAAATTTCTCGTTCGGAGTCGATATCAAACTATAGATTCTGCTACTCATAAATAAAATTAACATACACAACATGGATGATGGATGAGTAGCTACTTTGTAATCCTCACTGGCTGGGGTCACGGCTAGCATCAAAAAAAAAAAAAAAGGAATTGGTCTAATGCAGCAGGTCCTAAGGTTGTTATCTTTCAGTTCATTTTGGTTGGGTGCTGTTGAGAGAACTTTACTTATTGAACCTTAGTCATGCTCAAGACATGGCGTTGCTTAACCTTCCTATGATATGCGTTGTGGAAGTTATCCTTTCTAAAATATTTTCCTTTTTAAAGCATTTTGTTTTTGTTTACTAAAGAGCCTTTATTAATCCAGCGGAATCAAAGCTGGGAATGTTCACTGTTCCAACTTAATAGAGGGAACGTCTAGAGCTCATTCTTCTAAACAGCAATGTTTAAAGAGGAGCAATACAACCAAGACTGCAGATATCCGAACCCAATATCAGAGCATATAGAGTGACCATGAAATTCTTAAAAGAATGCATATAGCAGATCTATGATTAGCCAAGAATTCCGCATGCCTTTGTAGGAGACAGCAAGACAATAAATGTCTATGCTCATATGGGTTAAGGAATCACTGGGACATTGTAGGTAGCAACATTGGTAAGGTATATTTGATTTGATTTGGATAAAATTCAAATCTTCATAAAACTATCAGTATGTTGGGGAGGATGCCAGCCAGCTGTTATTAGTGACGCATGTTTAAACCGTTGGACCATATTTCGAAGAAATTTCGATAGCTATCATAATAATTATGTTACCGGTTATAACTACAATTTGGTGTTCCAGTAGATTTTATATTTATTGGAGTTTCTTTGTAAATATTTTTTTAATCTTTCAATTCGTAATTGAATTAGCTGTACCCTGCGCGTGTTGCTGCGCCACCAACTAAAATAAATTTGCAGGAAAGACATTACATAAATATCAAATTAATTTTGAAGCATTTTATCGATTTTGTTTCCCATTGCCCTGAGTAGTACGCATTCGATAAATTTCAACGGGTCTCAGCGGCATGTACTCAAAGATTTTCCAGTCGCAATGCTCCTTGCACGTCTGATTCTGAGGTTCGTAATGCTCTTTTCTTCCGTACTTGAGATGTAGTCCGACCAATTGTTTGTCGCTTTGGAGGCATGATTGCTCGGGAACGACGTGAAAAATGCGTTTAAATTGTTTTAGACTCTGACAATGTACCCAATCTAATTTAACCCATAAGCATTTTTAAAAATTTTCCAAAATTAAAATGTTTCAAATTTGTGATTGAGATTTTACGGGTATGAGTTATACTGAATGTTATTAAAATCATTCATGATGGATCCTAAAATGTCTGGTATTTGTCCGAACAACACATGATCAAATGCATAGTTTAAAATTCAAATAATTTTGAATAATTCTCAGTGGCGCCATCTATAGGAAATTAAACACACCAACTTAGCAATCTCCGTCGAGTTATGCGCAACAACTTTGCTAAAGATCATATCATGATTAAATGCACAGTTTATGATTTAATTCAATTTTAATAATTTTCAGTGGCGCCATCTGTCGGAAATAGGTCATACCAACTTAGAAACCTTCCCCGGCCTGTGTGCAACAACTTTGCTGAAGATCATAACATGATCAAATGCATAGTTTACGATTCAATTAATTTTGAACAATTCTCAGTGGCGCCATCTATAGGAAATTAAACACACCAACAGAGAAACCTCCGTCGATTTATGCGCAACAACTTTGCTAAAGATCATAACATTATTAAATGCACAGTTTACGATTTAATTATTTTGAGTAATTTCCAGTGGTGCCACCTGTCTTAAATTGATCATACCAACTTATAAAACTTCGTAACATGATTAAATGCATAGTTTACGATTCTATAAGTTACATACAAACAAACATTCATTTTTATATATTTATATAGAAGATTACGTAGAGCTGACGGGTGACGTATACATAATATTTTGTTAGACAATAACACTCATACTTTTTTTTATTTATTTTATTTTATTTTATTTTATTTACCAATTTCAACGTAAAAAGTAGCCTATAACTCCTTCCAGACATACAGGAAGATACTGTCAAAATTTCAAGAAAATCGGTTCAGCCGTTTAGCCGTCTATAGATTTCAAACAAACTCACAAACAAATACACACACATTCATTTTTATATATAAGAAAGAAGAAGATTATTTATAAGCAGACACCAACCAAGCAATAACAATGTGGCAATCAATTAAGCAGCTCTTAAGGTTTCTAATTATTTGTAGGTTCCTTTATTATCATGCTTTGATTTATTGAGAAATACAACAACAACAATAACAACAATACACCATATTGCACAACAATGATGAATTAATTAAACATTGTTTCCTCTTTTTTTTCTTTCCTCTTTTCTTCTTCTCTAAAAAAAAAAGTGAAAAAGTTTTATTGTGTGCCACCCACACACACATACACTCACACAAATTGAAGTAAACGTTTTTGAACTTTAATTTCCTTATTTGAATGTCGTTTCTCTTAATTTTTTTCTGTTACTAAACAGATATAGTTATAAGCAGGGGCAAAGGGCAGGAGAGAGAGTGAGAGAAAGAGTGAGAGTGAGTTATAAAAAAAATTCCCTCAATTTCCTTAAAATAGTCGATAAATTTTATTTATTGCTTCTATGCCATGCTCTACTCTGCTCTACTATGCCATGGTATATGTATGTAGGTGACATGAACTACTGCTCCCTCTCCTTTTCTCATGTTATGTGCCTAAGTATGTATGTTTGCAATTGTATGAGAGCGTAATTTCTATTGTAATTTTTCTTTTCCTTGCAATTTGATTTTCTACTACTACTTTATGCTATTGTTATTGCTGTTGTTGTTATTGTCTCTTTCTCTTTACATCATTTCATTGGCATAATGATTATTCCCCATTATCCTTTCTCTAATGTGCATAGTCATGTTACTGTGCATCTATAGTATACAGAGACGTCAGTGTATGTAACTGTATTGGAAAGGAAGTGTATTTGTGGGTGTGTAAGTGTAAGCGAGAGTATGTGTTTGCAATTGATTTGTGAAATTCATTTTCTCTCTACAAATGCAGACAGAAAGAGAGAACAATAATGACATATTTTTACTTTATTTCCTGTTCAAAAGCATTGTAATTTTTTCATTTTGAAGGAGAGCAGAGGGATAAGCTTAGGATGAGTCCTGAGTTAATAGCAGCATACATATTCCATAACTGTTATGGAAAGCAGGAAAGTGGGAGTAAAGAGTGAAAGTTATAGAAATCAATTGTTTTTTTTTATTGATTTCTCCTTTCAAATGTTTAAGGAGCAAGTGATGTTGAGACAAATAACAGTAATTGTGTGTCTGCACATAACTTCAATAAAGTTCCGTTTGTTTATTGGAAATATCTATCGGTCGGGAACTAGAAATATAGGCAACGAAAGTAAGTGTTCTCAGCAAATGAGCAAAAAAAAATATGATTCAAATAAATGGGGCTAAATGGGTTAAAAAATAGGCTTGCAGTGGGCTGGATCAAGTTATCAAGATTTCCATTTCAATGCTATCAAGATTTCCATTACTTGCACTGTTTTGATCCATTACTTGCAATTTTTTTTGGAAAATAACTTGCATTTTTTGGTCGATGACTACCATTTTTTTTTTTGGTAGATGACTTGCATCTTTTTGGACGATGACTCTCATTTTTTATGTCGACAAGTTGCATTTTACCGTCGATGACTTGCATTTTTTAGGTCGATGACTTGCATTTTTGGTTCCATGACTTTTAGTTTTAGTACTATGATTTGCATATTTGTGGACGATGATTGGCATTTTTTGGGACGCTGAGCTGCTTTTTTTGTTGCTGACTTGCATTTTTTTTGGCCGATGAGTTGCATTTTTCCGTCGATGACTTGCATTTTTTAAGTCGATGACTTGCATTTTTAGTTCGATGACTTTTACTTTTAGTACTATGATTTGCATATTTGTGGACGCTGATTGGCATTTTTTTGGGACGATGAGTTGCTTTTTTTTTGGTTGATGATTTGGATTTTTGGAAGGATTGAAAATAATTAATGGGCTAGTTCTCAGCCACCAGAATCACTTAAAAAAGTAGGGGAAAGAATTGGTATTTTTTAAGAAGCAAATATGCATGGAGATGAATGCATGGAAATCATGGTTTTATGTGTGTCTTATTTGACTTTAATTGTGCCACCGAAAAATGGACCACCACGGACATGAGAATATAAATTTTATATTCAAGTCTTTAATAATTGACATTTGGTTCCGACTCCCTGTTACAAAAATACAAAAAATAAAAACAAAATGAACAAAATCTCTACGAAATATTCTCAACTTTCAATATAAAACTCAAAACGTAAGTCTTTGATTCTCTCTCTTATTGCACTTCACTTTTTATTCTTAAATTGCAATCTTGTTGTACAATGTTATTATTGTTGTTGTTGTTGTCTTTGTAGCATATTTGTTGTATTGTTTTTACACAATTTCATTTCATTTTGTAAAGCAGATGTGAAGATGGGCATGAAAATGAAAGAAAAAACAGAAACAGAAACAATTTGTTTCTAAATTTGTTATAAAAATTGCATTTCTCTTGCAACTTGATTGTCATGGTAATAGAAATAATATCCTAGTTTGCTGTTGTTGTTATTGTTATTATTGTTTCATATTTTTTTGTCTTGTTGTACATGCAATGTCTTCTCTGGGGGAAAAAAAGAGATCAAGAACATGCAGACATGCTGACTGTCTCACTTATAACTCTCCTTCCCACATTAAACGTATTTGTGACGCATTTGTAACGCATTGGCAAAAAAAAACAATAACAAGGCAAACGAAATCGAAAAAGAAACATTTTAAGAATATGCTTGTTCTTTTGTTTATTAATAGTGTTGTTGTTGTTATTGCTCATAAATAATGTTTAAGTGAAAGCAGGTTTGCCGGAGAGCATACATGTACGTTGCAACTTAGACAGGGTTCTTCAAATGTGAGCATCCTTTAGTGGAAAGTGCACAATTTATGATTGGATATGTTCTGAACTCAAATCTCCCATCCAGAAAGAAGGGAAACTGCGCCCTAGATGGGAGCGATTATTTGTGGGAAATGTTTCTTTTTCCATTCGAAAAAAGTGCATTCATTCCGATGCTAATCTGGTGATCATGTGGTATAGACTTCGTCGCATGAATGATTGGTTTATGTGGGTCACAAGTGGCGAAAACCCTTGCGAGTAAATGCTTGGAGATAAGGAAATAGTGTACCAAATTAGTGGAAGGCAAGATAGTCCGAAATGCTGCTTGAGTGTAATAGAAATGAACAAACGAAGCAGAAGAAGTCATGTGTGAAGGCTGGCCCCTCAGTCGAATCGATGTCAAAGCAATTCAGCGAGAGGTCTCAATAATGATAGACTTTACACGTATCATTCCCAACGAAGGAAAGTTGATGCTTTATGTCGATAGAAATCTCAAGATATAAGGCGTGAAGTCCGGTTAACTAATTAGATTAGCTAAAAAGGTTAACATTCATGGCATCAAGTTGCTATGCTGCATTTGGTGGTAACAGACGGCAATACACGTAGAAAAGACAGGACATAGCAATGCTATCAGACAGTCATGTAGCCATTCTGGTGTTATGAGCACTCTGCTGTTAAATCCAACAGATTATGGGACTGTCAGAAGAAACTGAATCAGCTAAGTGGGACCCTGCTGCGTCCCACGTCATGTCGGAACACTCGACAATTAGCAAACAGACACATTTGTGAGGAGGAAGAAGAAACCATCTTAATAGTGGCAGTGTATGTTTGGAAAGCTATGCTCAACAAAAGGAAAGCAAAAAGGAGGCAATGGCTCTTCTCAAATCAAGTGGAATTGAGGCAATCCAAACTTTTGTTGGGAATCTGCAATAAGAGGAGATCGGAGGCATGCAACAGATTATCCAAAATTAACTCCAGTTTAGAGTTTCGAGGGGGCACTGTAGACTCAGTGCACACTTACTTAGGAGACATTTTCAACTTTCGTTAAAAAAATTACAATAAAAGGAAATCTAAATCATGCATCAGACTCTCCACGAATAACACGAGTTTGGTAAGCGATCTTTTGACAGGGCACTGTAGACTCAGTGTATACTTAATCATAATGTTGGATGTTGCAACCCCAAGATATAGATTCTGTGACGTTGAGAATGAATAATCCCGCTTTGTAACCTATACAGTCAATACTTTTCATTCAACATGTGTGTTTACTTTACTTTTAAAAAAGCAACTAAAACTTGCAATACCCTTTAAGTAAAGAGTAGTACTTTAGAACTTTACAACTTAATGCATATATAACTGTGTGTGTGTGTTTGTCTCTGTTGTTGTGCCAGTTGTATACGACTTATTGCATATTTATGGAGAATTTTTCTGTCTTCTTCTTCCCTTTTTTTTAGAAAATTTGTTCCATATGTTTTTGTTGTTGTTATGTTATTACTATCATTGATGTTATTGTGTTAGTGATATTGTTACAAAAGCTTTCAAGTTTACTAAACTATACACACATATGTATATACATTTTATCTCTCAATGTCTACCTTTCTCTCTCTCTCACGCTCTCACAATGAAATAAAAATATCTAGTTTTACCATACCATTTAAAAATGTATGAGGCTCTTTTTTCTCTCTCTTTCTAACTCTCTCTGTCTCATTTCCTGTATTCAATACATGTTCACTTTATTTTATTTGCTTTAAATTGATGACTATTTTGTATGTTTGATGTTGTTTTTTTTCTAGTTTTATTTCATTGTTGTTGTTGTCGTTTTTTTCATGTAGTTGTGAGTATTTGCATATATGCATGTACATACATATAAGTAGAGTAGAGAAACAATTTGTAAGAGATTGTTGAGCATTTTGGTTGTATTTATTTTATCGAAATTGTCAATACTTGCGACACTGAGAGAAAGAGTTTGAATACGAGTGGATAGTCTAGAAGGTAGAAGACGCCTTAGTCTAGTACGTAGTGTATTGACTTTTTAGATGAGAGTCTGTGGTTCAGACATTTCGAACACCACGAAAGATGAAAACAAAATTCCCTTCTGCGATTTTTTGTCTTCTGGCAAAACCTCCGAGAGTAAAATAAAGATTGCAATGAAAAGTTTTTCAAAAATCTGTAGTTCAATTCCGTCACTCAGGGATATAAGTAACATACACAACATGTTTGACGTGAGGAGCTAGGTTGTAATACTGATAAGAGCGTTGTAATTACCAGTTAAGTAATTAAGTTGTGTGAGGTCAGATTTTATGGCCATACCAGTCTATGTGAATACGCCTCTATGTGGGAGTATTCCATATGAGGGACACCCGGCTATCTTGAGCAATCATGAATTTCATGTACATACATATTCTCCATGGATCTAAACTCTGATAATGAATTGGGCAGCTGCAGGCTTTATAGCCTGAATAATACCACAGTAAACTAAAACTCAACTGTTCCGTGAATATTTCACATCCGACTTTATCGCGTGATCTGTAGTTGTCAGTGAATATTTCGATAACATTCTCTGGAGGATGTAAACTGTTATGTAAGGATCCGACGGGCATTTTCATTTTATTTTATTGTGTAAAGTATTAAGGAAATTTGTTCATTGAGTCTTCCTTTTTTCTCAAAAGGAACCGCTGCCTGAAACTCTTCAGGTGGTGAGCGATCATCACTGGGCATGATTTCTGGATTTCGTACTTCATAATCTCATTTCTGAACAATACAAAATTGCCGGAAACACGTAATCGCAATGAATTGCTAACACTGGAACAACGAATATGCAAATAAAAGATCCCTGTTGATCTCATTTTAAAGCTTTTTCGATTTTTTCTACGTGTATTTTATGTTATGTGGGCAACAAATTTGATTTTTTCTTTCTTTATTTTTATTTGTTGTTTATAAATTTCTAAAACGTATTTATTTGAGTATGTTAACGCTGATGATTGTGAAAATAATCCCGAAGAAATGAAAACTGCCAAGAAACGTGCTTTAAAGGTTGCTTGTGTTTGGAAAGTTTAAAAAGACACTGTTGTAGGTAAACGGAAGAGAGGATATTTTAAAACGTTTATTTGAACTTGTATTTGTTGCAACAACTTAAATAAAACCACACTTTAAGTTTGGAAAGTATTCAAATATAGCATTTGATTTTCGTTAAATTTTTCTTTGTGGATCAAAATAAAAATAAAAGAAAAACTTAATGAAATGCGAAAAATGTTGAACAGAAATCAGAGGAGAGTTTACAATCTGTTAGAGGATTGCAGAGCGATACACCATAGGGATGGACATTATAACTTCTCACAGCGAACTGAATTTTTACAGATCTTGTCTGGACGTGAGTGTCCGACCGTACCAACTTAAGCAGGCAGACGTTTCTATGTGTCCAACAGCAGACCATTTAACATTCGTGTGCGATTGATTCCTTAAAGAAAACCATTCATTAGAGGGGGGTTTTCGGCTTTAGAGCAACAATTGAAAGTCTAACTACCAGAATATAAAAAGCGAGTGACAATTGGCAGGGGTTTTGCACAGACTCATCATAATCCAGAGAGAATTTACAGCCAAGCAACTACTGGAGGTACAACTACATTGACAGCTGGTCAGGCAGCCTTCACAAGAAGAATCAAAATGTACAGAAACAACTGAACTGTTATGAACATAATGTGTGATCATAGCACTCTGAATGAAGCTCTCTAGCAAAACGGGGGAAGTTTTTAAGAGCTTCACACCTCGTGACAAAAAGGAACACACGTTGACAATCATTTTGGAAGTAAACAATAAGTCTGTATAGCGTACAAAAGTTCCAATAATGCGCAGGAGCCCGTAGGTATTCTGTAGAGAATCTTCATCCCACATGGTACTCCGCTGGAGCCCATAGGCCTAGATAGATTCTAGAAAGAATCTGCATTTCACATGGCTTGCCACTGTTATTGTTGTCTAATGTAAGATGGTACCGTCTCGGTGTACAGAGCATCGATCCTGTCTTCATGAGCTTTATAAGTCCACTCTAGCACCATGCTAGTGACACTACAACGCTTTCTTCTGGGCCATCCTACTGCACTGCGTTTAATCTGCTTCTGTATGAGTTTTCCGCTGGTTAAGTTCCACACATTTGTGGTGCTAAAGCTGTTGAGCTAGTATATCCTGCGTATGATATATTACTCAAGACCAACATTATTTACTAACTTTTTAAATTGAGGATTCCAACCCTTTAGTTAGGATTACAACCTAGCTTTTCACACCCCCCAAGTTGTGTGTGTTAATTTTATTTATGAGTGGCAAGACCTACAGTTCAATGTCAACTCCAACCGGCAGATTTAAAAAGTTTTTCATGACAATTTTATTTTATTTATTTATTTCAGAAGCGTATCAGCGTATTAAGAAACATTTGTTTCTCTGCTCTTATTTTGATCCTTACTGTATTGTTTACTGATAAAAAATAGAAGAAAACCAAATGCATTGCGACACTTATGGCATCTTACCAACCAACCAAACAACAATAGGACACACAATATATTTTCATTTGTTTTGGATTTGTAAGTCATGTTAACAATTGTTTGCTAAAATTAAGCCAATGGATGTTATTTTGATTACTCTTTGTGCACATACACACACGTATATATTCTCGATAAAAGAAAGAGACAAAGTCTTTACAATTGTGTCACAGTGTCAGTGGGTGTGACAATTTAACATTTTATTTCAAAGGCATCCAAAAAGTTTAAATTCAATTGGATTTTCTATGTATAACAGTAGCAGTAGGGCAGTAGCAGAAGCGACCTTTACAATCTTGTTAGGAAATGTGGGTTAAATGAAGGCCTAAAAGCTTAAAGCATAAATAAGGATTGATGGCGTAAATGTGTGTTCATGTTTTAAAGAAAATTTAAATCTTTTCAATGGAATGTATACGGGGATTTAAGAAATTTCATACTTTTTTTGTTCACAGGATTAAAATGAATTTTTATTTTTTCTAAAATTTTACTAATGCCAGAGGATTTTTTGCAAGAATTTGTTTTTGTTTCATTTAAAGTTGAATGACTTTTTATTTAGTTTTTAAAGTATACGTTAGTTTAAGTGGCGAAATTTTTTGCAAAGCTAAGGTCCTATTCGGGTAAGAGTTAGGCTTACTATTGTACCACAAATCAATCTTTGAATCTATCGGAAACTACAGTCAGTCGAACATGAAATCTATTTAGGACTTCATTAAAATGTTTCGTAAAACGAGAGGTCAGGAATCGCTTCCTCTACATATAAAGAGGGCTGAGAACAGATACATGAAGTGAATGATATTTTCCTATTCCCCCACAATTCCGGTAAAACTAATTTAAGAGAATGTCAAGTCTTTCGATATGCCAAATAGTAAGACTGATTTTTATTTAAATCAGTCCATCAAATCATAGTAATAGTGATCCTACCCACACTTTGCAAAGATCGAAGCTGAACCTTCCCATAAAATGACCAGAAAATAAACCGTTTAACTGAGGCAGGCATTGTGTAACTTGTCGGCCAGTTTATTAGCACTACTATGTGGTCTGCAGTGATACTAGTATTTGCATTGATCATTGCTCAGAAGGGTAGGACTACACTACGGCCATACAGAGGAGTTCGTAACCCTCTTTCCTTTGGAGGATTTGGGAGGAAGGATTAGGGAGCGTACTTTGCTCTGAAACTAAACAAAGAAAGCTTAATTGCAGTTTTAGAAGCACTGTGTCTGCAATTAGTATTTGTGCTGGAAGGGGTATGGTCATTAACTGTACAGTATTCTAAGATATATTGATGGGAGCTCTTAATCAACCACTTTGTAGCGTAGAGACAAGAGTTAGACAACTACGCGCATATACGCTGTCAATATAATTGTTTCGGCTCGTCTGGTTCCTATTGCTTAAAATCTGTGTCAAAAACGAACAAGTTTACAAGTTACAACTTTCGGGAAAAGAAAATTATTCATTAGCAAATCTATTTTGCATAGACAACACTCTTTTTTTGGCCACTTGTGGATGATGATATCCCTTAAACTCAATAATTACTGACAGCATATGCTCCTAGTACGTTATTTCCTGTTATTCCTTGTTCAAATAGTATCGATTTCATTACGAATTTATTTCTTTATTAAGTATACTCATCATACATATAAAAAATAGTATTTATATCATTCCATTCCATCATTTAAGCGCTTTTTCATTGTCATAATCTACATTTCAACAATGCCAAGAGAACACCGCACCAATTGCCCACTTTAAAAGCGGGTGCGTATGTATCATAAGTAATGATTTGTATTCCACTCATAATTGCTGATAATTGTTGACACGCAACGCGTTATTATATGAGGTTTCGGTATATGCATGTAAAATATGATTTTGTTTTTCATTTCAATTACAATAACAAAAAGAAAAACAAAATTCACATGAAATGATTCCGTCTAACATGACGTATAAGTGTTGAACAATAAATCACAAACAACCGTCATACGCACCAATGTACCGTACATAGCACACATGCTTTTTCTCCTGCTTTTGCTGCTCTCTCTCTCTATCTACCATTCCCAACAGGGAATATTAAATAAGGCACTGCAGTATACACGCACACACACATAAACAAAAATAATTATTATTTAAATTGAGTGAAAGTATGGCTGAGTGTAGATTTATTTAAATGAATGCCAGAGTGTTTATGAAACCCCATCAAAAGCGTAATATGACAGACATTTAGAAATTGTTGGAAAGGAAAACTCATTTCAACTCATTGGGTTTCTAAACCAATAAAAGCGATTGTGGTTTAAAAAACAAAATGATTATAAACCTTGAGAGTCCCTTTTCATGCAGTAAAAATTGTAATTGCATGGCAATTGGGAAAATAGATTGTGGAAGGACTAAGGAAGGTCACACATTTAACTATGCTTATAATGTAAGCGGTAGAAATGGCTTTTACCGGGAGAGTGTTTCCACTTATATATGGACGCCTCCATTCTATAACGTTCTAAGTACACTTAGAACGTTTTTAATGTTCTTGCATTTCTACGTTCTCTAACTTAAATACTGTCAAAATTTGGTTAAGATGCGCCGATCCGTTCCGAAGTTATAGGGAAAAATCTACTTAGAATACACATAGCCGTACGTCACGTGAAAACTTTGAGAGCTCATAACTCAAAACACACTTTTTCGATTTAGAATGTTATAGAACGGAGGCGTCGATATGTAATACAATACAATGAAAGGGACATGAGGTCAAGTTCAAGATCAATTGTATATTCCCTTGTCCAACATGGACTTAGAACTTCTGGGAAGTATTCCATTGTCTTGTTTACCCAGCACACAGACTCCAGTGTTCCATAATAAGAGATTAAATGCTTCACTGCTTATTCCCTAAAGTAACAACTGCAGATGCTAGTGTCGCATGCATACATCCTGTACTGATGCCTATTGCAGGCGTGTGTAAGTCATCTGCTAGTGGCTGCGAAATTATTCTAAGGTCTCTCAGGATTGAATGGCTTTTCGAGAGTTGTCTAGTTAGTAGTCTTTCAGGTTTCGAAAAGCATTCAAACGTTTCCAGTATGGCATAAAGTTGCATCAGATTGGTTATGATACCCAACGTTATAGATCTATATCTATATATATGCCTTGAAGTATTAGGGATTCATTTAATACCAATTTTGTCAGTCATGGCCTACCGATTTTAAGTGCAAGGACCACATTTTTATCTTTTCTTGCATCCTGTATGAATACGAAAATACGTGTCATTTGCTTGATCGACTGAGGCATGTGCTATAAACTATGTTTTCGAATCCACCTTAACCTGCCTTAAGTTTTTCACCCAACGATTTCGGCTTAAATTGGCTTAAGTTTTAACTCCAATGGCAGTTGATTCAGGATAGTCTCCTTAATGTCTGCAATGTCAAGTGGTTCTTGCTGACGTATCACGCAATGATACGTAGATTTTGGAATAATTCCGATCCATCATGTGTGCAATATCTCAATTAATTCAAATCGAAGCTTTGGAGTTGTCTCTCGCAGTCGGCAAACACTGGCTGATGCGTGTTCAGAACTGTACTAATAATTGCGTTTCTCAAAGCTATCTAGTAACATATTTTTAAGTCATAGGCATTCAAGATTGGGTTATAAAATCCGGAATGTTCTAGGAAAAGCGTTGCCCTCCAGCCTGTGATTATTTGGCGTACTAACTACAAAGGCATGCTCAATAGAAAATTTCCTAGAGATCATAACATTGTTCTGATTCACAGGTAGGACTTTGCTTTGCTCGTGTAAGTATTTCGCGACGATCATCTTCATGTACCCATTAGCAGTCCTCAGCTCATTATGTTGTATTTCCGAAAAATATTCCAATTGCACAGCATCCTCGAATAGAGATTTCATTTAAAATTCCACTCAAGTATTTCTGGCACATCATTTTCAAGGACAATCTATTTCAATAGCAACAGAATACTGAGGCGCTTGAAACGAAATCTAAATTGAGTCTTTCCATATGGCCATAATAATACAGCCATTGTTAAGTAATTTCCATGTCTCAGACTAAAGAAAACAAATTGCCTAGAGGGTTAGATTGAGTTTTCCTTCCATCCTTAAACATCCTTTTAAACAAAAGCCAGCGTACGTATGCCGAAGTAGACTTCATATACCATTGGTGTTGGGTAGTATTTATTGGGTCTTGTATTTAATTTTATGCAAATTGTAGACAAATTATGCAAAGTATGATAAACAAAAAACAAGAAAAAAAAAAAAATAAAACAAATACGTTTTATTTTCATCTCTTCATTGCACATAACTTTCAATGTCTATTTACATATCATCTACTGGCCTATATTTTTGGACGCTTTCAGTATTTTTGAATAAGGAAATGCTACAAATTCTGTTTAATGTAGCCATTGTTGTAGATTTTAAATAAATAGTTTTTGGTTGTGTTAGAGTAGGGGTGGGGGGATTATCCTTAACCTAGTTTTAATTTTTGACTTTTATTCTCCCCCATTTGCATAATTTTACTTCATCCGTTGAAAAATAGTTGAAAATTTACATGTCAAATGGCATAATGACAAGGCGATTAAAATAGAATGATTTTAAATTACTTTTTAATGATGTTCTTCCTCTATTATAAGAGGATCAAAATGAAAGAAAAATAGCTTTAGGAATTTAAATTTCACTACCACTGTTAAGTAGACGTTAGTGATTCTTCATTCATTTTAATTTCCATCCAATTTGGAATTTTCTGCTTTTACTCTCTCAAGTTATTCTATATTCAAGAATTTATTTATTATATAATGATCTCATCAAATATGTCGAGATGGTACGGCCACTAAGTTCTGAAGGTTGCTGAAGAATTGAATTGCTGAATAGAAGCAAGTGGTCATACTAAGAAATGAGTCGTATTGAAGAGGACATCTTCAAGCCTGTATTTACGATATCGAATTTTCTAGCAAGAGATGCTAGAGAAAATAAACAACATACATACATACATAATTGATCATTACAATCTTTCAGTCCGGATTACGACCTAGCTTCTCACACTATTTATGCAGTGTGTGTTAATTTTTTATATCGAGTTTATTGTCGACTCCGAACGACATATTTTTGAGAGACTTTTCACGGCAATTTTTTATTTACTCACAGAGTTTTTGCCAGAAATCTGCTGGCACAGAAAAATATTTTTTTATATTTCGTTTTGATGTCTGACCTGAGGTTATAAACCTGCCTGATAAGCCAACACACTACCTACTGGACTACGACAACTACAGGCCTTCGCTAAGTCAGATTAAATTCACTAGACTATCGTCTACTACCACGAACAGTTCAGAGAGAGAAAATTTGAGATAAAAATCTGAAATCTGCATTTGTATTGGAGTAAATAACGTGTCTGCATGAGATAAATGTTGTTGTGTAACAGCAAAAATACACATTGTTTTGGTAAGGTTTTTCGCAAGACAATGCAACACGAAAAAACACAATAAAATTGACATAAAATGAGTCGACAATAATTGTTTTAGATTCACCACAATAGCCACCAGAATACAATTTCATTTTGGAAAACCCCATTTAAACTTATTGCGTATCCTTCCCCTATAGTTATATATATAGTTTGGTGTTCAAACTAAATAAATTGCTTTTGAAATTTCAGTTTAGAATGATTCAACTTTATTGGTATTCACTGTATATATTTTCTACCGATTTACAATCAACTAAACTATGAATGAGAAAAAAAAACACTCAAAATCTGCTTTTAGGCAACTGAATAAACATTTAAATTAAACACACACACAGACAGAGAATTCTTGCCTCTCATTGAATTGATGCAGCGTAATGGAGAAATAAAATAAACTGACAGAAATGAAAACTGTATGTCAATTGAAGAGATAAAAAATGAAATGGAAAAAAATAATAAAAAAAATTCTATTTTTTTAATGGAAGAAAAAGCGTTGCTTTTAAATATTCAAAGAGATACATTTGACTACACTGCTAAACACACATGCATATATACATACATAGATGAGTATTGATAACAGTATAAACGAATACTATACACACACAAGCATTGTGTGAGATTGGTGTGTGCAAGCAAATAGGAACAATCAAAACTGTATTTGGTATACAAATTTGAGTGTATGTATGTGTGTGTGTGAGTGCATTGCATATATCAATTGTTATTTCACACAAAACACAATAGAGATGACATGATGTTTTTCATTTTCACAAACACATACAAAGAAAATGAGAACAAAAGAATGAGAGGAAATAAAAAGAAAACACACACACACACAGCCAGATATAGAAAAAATAATAACACGACTAAAACAAACAATTGCAAAGCGGAACAAACATGATATAAACATAACGATAAACAAGAGCAGGAGAGAGAGAAATATAGAGAGAGAAGGAGAGATCAGAGGATAGCTATGAGTGTTATTTAATGTGAGTATAAATTATTGTTCTTGGTGCTTATGATTGTTTTGATTATAAATTTCTTTTATTTTTTTTTCAAGTTTAAATTTAAGAGCACATCAGCGGGTGTATGAGTGTGTGAGTGTATTTTATTATGCTGTTGATGACACAACTTTGTTAAAATGACGTATGAAACTGTACAATAACTGACTGATTGGCTGTGTGGCGGTGTGGCTGTGACTATCGTTAAAAACTAAACAAGCCAAGCGAATACCAACCGCAACAAAACAATGAAAACAACAACAACACCACTGCTAACCATAAATATTTTGTTTACATTTACACAAATACCAACAACGTAATGTATTGTACGTGTAGCAATGTGTATATATATATGTATGTAAATTAGTAGTGTTTTACGGCAATATTTTGTTGATTTTATTTGTTTATTTATTTGCCTGCTTGTTGGCTCACCCTCCCTCTCTCTCTCTCTCTTTGTTTTTAAGTGTTTCCGATTGTAAATTTTTGTATTCTTCATGTTCTTTTTTTAATGTAGGTTTTATTATTGAATGTGTCTGTGTGTGTGTGTAAGTGTATGTTTGTGTCTGTATGTTACATTCAACTAAAATTTCATTTGCGTTACTTGTGTAATAGCGTAAATTAAATTTTATTTGTGCTGTTTTTTATAGCATCCATCTCTCTCTCTCTCTGTCTCTCTATCTCTTTTATTCTTCTCTATCTCTTTTATTCTTTTGATTTCTATTAAAAAAATAAAATCAAGCTTTTCTCTTCACATTTTTTTTCTCATGTTTGTTTTCGTTGTAGCATTTATTGTTTATTTAAAAAACCCGTTTGTTATTGTTGTTGCTCCCTTTTTTTTTATTATTATTCTTTAGCTTCTCTTTGGCTGTGTGATAATATTTTTTCATATTTTTTTTTATTCATTTTTTTTAATATGAAATAATAATTGCGTAAATATCTGGAGTGTAGCGTTTATGTTTGTTTAATGGCAGTATACATTTCAAAAGAAAATAGGGAAGGTATGCCAACAGATAAACCTAATATATAATATTAGCTAAATGCTGCTCAAGCATTTAAGCTTGACTGCAACCTGATAATGGTTTTTGAGTTAAAAAATTTTTAAAAGACTTCAATTTCTCCCCAAATATTCTACATGGCATAGACACCGTAGTTTTGGTGTATATATATGTATATAAAAAAATCTTAACAGCGGCACATTTTTTTAAAAGGGAGACAATTTCTTTACCCTTACTTCCTATACAAGTTCACACACAGAGGGTATTGTTCATGCAAGGATGTACTATTGTTGACTAATCACTTGGTTAATTAAAAAAACTTGGCAACTGTAATGAATGCAGAAATGGGAAAGATGGTTAATGACTGGCTTTTGTTCTTCACCTTAAATACGGAATAGATGATGAATCTTTTAGATATGGCAGCTGTGGCATGTACCCTGACATACGTCAGTGATTTGAAACTTCTTTTGCAGTTGTCTTTGAGTAGAGCGGAGGAAAACGCTCTGTTGTAATATCTCTGTTGTCACCGTAGTCCAGTAAGTGATTAGAACGTTGGCTTATTAAACGACAGGCTATGTTTCAAACCCCAGTTCAACCATCTCGAAGTATGAAAAAATATTTCTTTCAGTTTCTTCCTCCTCTATACAGTTTTCTAGCAAAATATAACAATGTTACTGGAAGATACAACACAGCATAAGAAGTCAATGTGCCAAAGCACATGCAATGACGAGGTTGAACTCGGTAAATCCTATTGTAGTAGGAAATCAGTAACAGAAGATTTTCAGAATATTCTCGGACAGTCAGACTAACATAAAGTCCCTTACAAGCGCCATATTACCTTACTCTTCCAGGAATCACGCCTATTTCTTAGTCATAATAAGTACAAAATGACTGTTATCATAGAGATACTATTGGCTACAATAATACTCAAAATTAGGAATAATTTTCACTCGGCAACAAAAGTTTGCAAGGTGGAAAAGAGGATATGCTTGAGCTCTTGTTCAAGACGGCCGAATTATAGTCCAACGTGGACCATTAGACGCTAAGTAGTTGGCGTCTATCTTTAAGGAGTAAGACGTCCAGTCATAAGTATTCTACAGAAGTAGCTAGAGGTGATATGGAAGCTGCTGTCTTTTAATTAACATGCTATTACAGGACATTCACTCCAAGACATCCTACATTATTGTGGACACCATTCTTAACATACCTAGCGTTACTGCAGGTAATAAAATCGAAGTATACCTAGCTGAACACGTTATGAAGGAATACAAGCAAACAAATAGGTGTACGCCAGGCAAGTCTCCTCTCACCAATTCTCTTAATTAGTGCTCTTAACAGTGATGATCCGTATATCTCAAGAGAATAGGGGAATAGCATAAGGACTTCAAGGCAAATCTGGTGAATTTTACCACAATAATGGTATCTATCCTCCCACTTACAGCTATAGAAAGCATGTTAAGTGAAGTCAAAATGTATACTGAGTCAATCTGACCAATAGATAGTGTGGAAATATTATGCTATTTGGGCAAAATAAACAAATACTGTGGCCCCAACAGTTCTCTTAGCTCATGAGATACAAAGCTTCGATTATTAAATTACTGTTATGAAGTCGGTGAAGCCGCCGTAGTCTAGTAGGTAGTGTGTTGGCTTATTAGACGAAAAACCAGGGTTCGAGCCCCAGGCCAGACATCAAAACAAAATACAAAAAGTATTTCTTCGGCGACTTCCTCTCAGCAGATTTCTGGCAAAAACTCTGAGAGTAAATAGAATTGCCATGAAAAAGTTTCTCAAAAAATCTGTCGTTCGGAGTCGACTTTAAACTGTAGGTCTCCCTACTCAAGTATAAAATTAACACACACAATATAAGTGGTGTGAGAAACTAGGTCGTAATCCTGTCTGTAGGGTTGTAATGACCAATTATGTATGTATGTGTGTATGAAGTCGGTGGTATTGTTTGGCTGCGAGGCATGTAACATAGACAACAAAGAACTGGAGACTACAAGTGTCTACCAGTCGAAGCCTTAAGAAGATATCGTGCGTTCTCTGGCCGATTACAATTGCCAACGATTCGATGGACAGCCACTAGTCAACAACAAGTCTTGGAATTATGGCATCTTAAGAAGGCTGTTGTAGTGGACACTTAATTAGACGATAAGTTTTATTTTGTTATAAGTGCGGCTCGATACGCACTAATAGAGCTTTATTATTTGATTCACTTAAGGGAAAATATCCCTTCTTTTATACTAATTATTGGCTGATTCAGCATTTCCAAATCAGTCCCTTAATTCTAATACATTTCAATATTTACTTAATGCTATTATATAGGTTTGTACTTATGTTCTACAATATTACATTTGTTTGTGTGTATAATTATTACGGCACAAGTGGGAGCAATATGACGCGCGCCTATTGTTGCTATACAACAGTCATAATTCCCACGGTAAAGTGTGAAGAGAGTCACACACGATCACAAGAACCGTAATACAACAGCAACATACATTGTCCACACAATACGAAAACCAATGCGCCAGCGAACCGTCAATGAAATATCAAATGATCGTCGCATGTGCGCCTTACTATTGCGCTGTAGCGACGGTCAGCAACATTGTGTCAAGTGGCCGCCGCTCATATGCAATTGGATATTCTTTTGCTCGTGTACATTGTGAAAATAAAACATGAAATGTTGCGTTAGTACTGACGACTGTATAATCATGCTACACTGTGCTCTTAAGAAGCCACACACACTATTGTCGTCTGGAACCTGTAGGATAGTAGCAGAAGAAACAGGCCCACGAATATATGAACACGACTGGAATTCAAATAGTATTTTATTTTTGGTCTCATCATAAAATTCGTAATTCATTTGGTACGTAATCCATAGGTTTTCATATACTTTATACAATACTCATACATATGTACAGAACTGTATGTAAACCTAGTTTTTTTTTGTGTGGCTAACCTTCCCGCCTTTGTTTGTATTCCATAAAATATAAAAAAAGAAACAAAAAGAAATCCAAAAAAATATGATTTTGTACAGCAATTGTTAAAACATCAAAAGTCATTGGTATTAATACCTCATTAAAATAATAAACATGACAAGTTATTTCTTCTTTTTACTCCGTGGCTTGTTTATTTTTTTAAATGCTATTTTAAGGACCTTCGAAAAAAATATTAAAAAAAAAGAAATAAAAACAAAATCAAAAAGGAAAGAATTTTCTTTAAATGGTTTTTCAAAAAGTTTAACGTGACGATAATATGAGCATTTTCCGTCTGTCGAGAAAGTTCTTAATTAAAGAGCTTAAATTTATTCTTATGAAAATATTTTCGTATGTTTGTTTGTATGGAAATTTAAAATTTTATGGTGGATGCTAAAGAAATTTGAGATATAAGATTTCTGGTATATTTTTGAACGACTTACATACATAACTGGTCAATTACAATCCTTCATACATACATACATAATTGGCGATTACAACCCTTCAGTCAGGATTACGGCCTAGCTTCTCACACCACTCATGTTGTGTGCCTTGATTTGATACTTGAGTATCGGGACCTACAGTTTAACGTCGACTCCGAACGACAGACTTTTGAGAAACTTTTCATGACAGATTTATTTACTCTCAGAGTTTTTGCCAGAAATCTGCTGAGAGGAAGTCGCCGAAGAAATATATATTTTTTTCATATTTCGTTTTGATGTCTGGCTTGGAGCTCGAACCCAAGCTTTAAGTCTAATAAGCGAACACACTACCTACTAGACTACGGCGACTACCTATTCTTCAGTCAGGATTAAGACGTAACTTCTTACACCACATATGTTGTGTGTGTTAATTTTTATACATGAATGCCAGGACCTACAATTTAAAGTCAACTGCGAACGACAGATATTTGAGAAGCTTTTCATAGGAATTTTTGCCATAAATCTGTTGAGAGGAAGTCGCTGAAGAAATACTTTTATTTTGAACCGTAGCCTCACGTCTAATAGGCCAGCACACTACCTACTAGACTACGGCGACTTCTGATATTTCTCATTGAAGACATTAGATTTACCTCAGAGCCTTCAGCAGGTCCTCTACGGCTTAAGAGTTCACGATTTTCTAAAACGCACTTTGTATTTTCAACGGACAATCGCCGTCTACCTTAATTAAAACAGGCTAGGAAATCAAAAAAAAAATTCTTGTACTTGAAAAGTTTCCTGCGCTAAGGATTAAGTTAAAGAAGGCTTGGTAATGATATCTTGTTTTCAAATTTCTTTCTCTTCATTCTTATTTTATAACATTCTACTGTATTTAATCCAACCGAATCTCCACTCTTATGTGGCTGTATCATTTAAAGTTTCATTAACATTTTTAAGCTTTAACGCTTTAATTGTAGCGTGTTGCCAAATCTCTTTTTAAATCTTCTTCCTGTTGTTTGCTGTTTGCTTAATTACAACAAAATTAAGTTGAACAGAAAAATTAAGTGGAAAATTTAAATACAATTTGACATCATTTCGTATAATTTAATTAAAAATTCAAAAGATTTTTTTCTTTTGAATTTCATTCAATTATTTCCGCAGATGTACGAACCAAAAAAAAAATAATCACAAACTTTCCATGCATTCATAATGAGAGCCCATCATCATCCAATGCTCGGCTCAGTCGATTTTCGTAGAATTTTGCCACAGACAAACAAACAAACAAAACACAACACAACACAACACAATACAATAGAACAGCAGGATATGAAATTATATTTTCGCTAATGATCCGTTAATACTTTAAACTTATATTAACAATTCTCAGAGAGCAATTCTCTAGGAGGCATATTATTAACCAAATGAGATACAAAAATAAACAAACAAACAAACAAACAAAAAGAATAAGAAGAAGAATGTGATTATTGTGTTAATTTTGTTAAATACTGTAGACGAAATAAAATTGAATTTAAAGTGAAAATATTTAAAAGAAAAACTTTTTGGTTTCATTAGATGATGAATATGTTTTGCGTTAACATTGACAAGCTTAGCTTTCTTAGTTGGGGAATGCTAGATTAGAGTCTGGTTTATAAAGCAACAGGATTTAGAAGATGGATTCCAATTTTCCAGATACTACTCAGATGGCTATATTTTGGTCATTCATGAAAAGTACTCACACATTACCGCCTTTCTCGACGAACAAAATCATTGCGAATTCCATTTGACCTTTGTTGGCCTAATCTAAAGATTCAATAAAAACAGATTTTCTTGATGACTATTTTTAAAGACCTCTTGGATTCTGTGGCATCTCGAACCAAATCGAATTTGTCTCTTCTGTGCTAAGCTGCATAGTTGTACAACCGGGAATGAGTTTGAAAATACTCTTGCTGGATTGGGTTTATGAGGGCAAATTGGTGGTGGTTGGTTTTAAGCCTCCAAACTGCTGCCTTTATGGTCTTATCAGAAAATGATTTAAGAAGTAGTAGCAAAGCATACGGGGACGTTGGGAATGTTATGTATCCAGCAGTCTTTTATCTTCTTTAGGCGATGTTAAAACAGTGTTACTGCTAAGCTTGGATATATTCAGCGTTACTAGCTTTTTTTTACGGAGCACTGTATGATTAGATTGTTGACTATGATCTGGTATAAAGCGCAGCTGCTCTATTGCAGGTATGTTGCCCGGAAGAGGAGTTGGACGCAATGAACATCTTCTCTGTTTCGCTCTTGGTAGGATGAGGTTGTAAGCCTTGGGTGCGATAAGTTTACTCGGTGGCATACATATATGCTCCATTATGTTACTCAGTGTAAGGTAAGTCTCCTTGTCATGTTAGTGGTGGGTTTGAAACACCGAGCTCCGGATGAAACCGGCCCTTAGTGGCAAGTTCGCCCAGATCTTCAAACGTTCTGTAACCCAAAAACCGATGACGTCTATCGTGAAGTGAATAGCACACGCATAAAAGGTGTTGTGCCGATTGCATTTCCTATATATCGTAACAGTCTAAAGTAATTCTGGTGGGGCAGTGTGCCGTTAGAATTCCTATAAGAATGCTGGACACAGCAGTTTTGAAATTTGACAACCACAGGTATGTTGAACCACCAACAGTTTGTTGAATTCCATGCTGCACATTTATTCTCTCTATCGTCTCCTCCTCAGACATCTCTGATCCCTTCCGTCCTAGTTCATCTGTGTGTTTGCTTCCCTCTATGGCACAGGGGCCCGGAACTCAGTAGAGGCGAGTTTAGTGTCGTCGTAAACGATGTAGAGAGTCCTGAAGCCACTTGATTTGATGAGATTCAGGATGGAATTGATGTACGCTCATCTTCTCTCTTTGTACTTGTGCCATTTATTCACCATTTTACTATGTGGCGATTTTACATGTCACTTTCAAGATATTTCCTTCTAGTGATACCTCTAAAATGGATTTGTGTTGTATATAGGTTTTCTAACGCTTAAAATGGTGTCCCATGACCCTACTAAACGCTCATGATGGAGACTGGCAGTCGCGTAAACACAGTGACGAAGCTGGAATGGGAGGTAAATCCAGTGAGTTTTCAAAATCGGCTCTTCCTTTGCCGCAATTTTTCTCTGGATTAAAATAATAAGACGAGTAAGATCAATGCAAACCGTATTAGACTTGACTACCAGTTGAACCAGATTAAAATTTAATGCTGATGTTATACCCTATCGCTCCAGGTAGTTTTTATTTTCGCTTCACTTCATTGGAATTATTTTCAATTCTTTTGAAAACCATTTCAGCACGTAATTCTGTTGATACGTAAATATTAATTAACTTTTAAAACTTCTGTCCGTCACTGTGTTACCGATATTCCCAGAAATCTAAATATAATGCTCTACGTGTGTGGGTGGCCATAAGTCAAATGATTATTCTAAAACTGCAGGTATTTGCTGTTGTTGACTGTTATGAAGCAGATTATGACACTTGATGAGTTTTTTCTATTTTTAAACATTTTTTTATTACGTCAATAACACCATGGGGTGCTTTTTAATTTTAACCTTTTTAATTTTATTTTTTTTTGTGCTGTGTTTTCTCTATTGACAACACTGGTTAATATTCATGCATCATGATTTTTTTCTAACCGAATTAACATTTATTTTAGCGTTTAGAAAAACTCAAAAGGACCTTAAGGACCTTTAGGGAATGCTGATGATATTAATGTTGTTGTTGTTGTATTTTATACGTTTTTTTTCTTTTTTAGAAAAAAAACGAATTGTTAGACAACAAACTTAATTTAATTATCACAGATTGTTCAAGTATAACGAGGTCAACAACAGTGTTAAATTCAATTGTTGTTGTTTCATAAATTATCACGTCGTTGCAGGAATTCATGTGAAACTTGTGACAAAAAAAAAAAACATGAAAAATGGAGACAAAAAATGGAAAAAAACTCACCAACAATCAAATGTAATGGAATCAGAAGAAAAAAAAACAAAAAAAAAAATGGAAAAGAAAGGAAAAAGGAAACATTGATTTGAAAAAAGTGAAGAGAAGCTCACTCAGCTAAAATGGTAATTGTTTGGGTTTTAGAACAAACAAATTGCAGAATTTTTGAACGACGTACATTAGAAAAAATTTAAATTGTTTGGATTTTGAAAATTTAATTTTTAAAATTTCAACATAACGGAAATCCAAAAATATTTTAAAGCTCAAAATTATTTTTTATTTTATATCGGACCCACAATCTTCTTTATGGAGGCTTCTATTGGCAACGTAAGCCTATTGCGATTATCGTTACGGTTGCTCGACGCACTACATCTACAAAGGCTTCTCTTGTTTTGTTTAATTGGCTCTCATTTAAATTACTGGCCAGACATTATGAGACACTTGTTGCAATGTAACTTTACGCTTGCACATTACCTCCTCTTTCTATCTGAAGATCCCTAAACTCCAAGTAATATTGATAATAGCACGTTTGACCTTGGTCATGATAAGAGATTTTTCAATAGAATTCTAGGTATTCTATAAATATGCTAACAAGATTAACTCTGGCGACTTTGTGAAAGTCTACACGATTAGTACTTTGTATGTAAGATAGCCTGTGGAATTTTACTCGAAAGTCTTGGGTATATAGGTATGTAGGTAGAGGTGGACACACAGAAAGACGCACTTAGGCCATATTAACCCATATGTGCTCATCGACCCATTTTTAAAACGGTAAGATATTGATCAGCTGTGTGGTATACCATATAGATTCCAATAAATACAAAATTTGCATGTTTTTACGAGAAAAAAAAAGTTGGGCACATACGAGTTAAGGCCATGTGATAGCATAGTTAGCCAAATTGGCTTTAGTTCAGGAACCATTCGTAGCTTTTGATAAAACGACTTAGTCTTCTAATGTCCACAACCAATCAAATCGATCAATCAAATCGTCTATATAGGAGACACTAAGATAATTTTTTCTTCTGCGACATAGGGCCGGACATGTGTATAATAGGGGAAGAACAGTTTCCTCCTCTTGCTCGTCTCTACAGCTTTGCAGAAGTCATATGTGAATTCATTTTGCTTTAGGAACCCATAATACAATGTCCAGTAATGTCTCCAGCAGCCATATTAAATGAATTCTTTTGGAATGTGAATAGACTTTTCGTCTGGGCTTAGTCTTAGCATCTATCTACAGTTCTCTGACTACAAACGTATATTTTAAGTCGATGTATTAGCTATAAATTGTGCCTCGAAACAGCAAAGTAAGTAGCCTTAAACTCCTAGAATTTCTTGACTTCTTGACTGGCAGACAAATCGTCTTAGGGTTAAATCTTCTAGACAATAATAAACCGCATCTAGTATTCAAGTGAAGAAGTTTTACAAATCTTCCGAACTTTTAGGTCTAAATATTTTTATTGGTTGAAATTACCAACTCCCTAGAAAGACCTTGAAAGGAGAAAAGCCTTTATGTCAGGCTAATATGGGTTGCTGCGAGGTAATTTATTCGAGGTAATTGTGTTGCTAAAGACCATGAACATGTAGGCACTCTTCTACTGAATATGCATTGACATCTGAATGTTGATCTACATCTTACGTTTGTTAGACTGTCTATTATGCAAGGGTAACCGCTGACAAATCCCGGGCTGAGGAAGAAGTTTTAATTCATTGCAACATTCCTCGTGTCTCAATAATGAAAGAAGCATATCAACTAACAACTTAAAGCAGCTCACAGTGACATCTCTGTCACTTTATTCTCCCCCTTCATTACCTAGATGATATGCATGCAAAGAGACTTCGTTTACCAGAAAATTACTTCTGCAGAGATTATGAATCAGTTGAAGAGCAAGAGAGTATTGTTGACATTATTTGCCAAATTCTGTCAACTAACTCAAACCACCCTTCTTTTGCTTGCCCTTTCTCGATAATAGTGGTGATCCACTATAATAGCGGTGAACATGTGGCTACTTCTAGTGTATAAGGGTGAGAATAAGGTCGGCACAATCAAGCTATTGTGCCAGGAATTGGAAAGATTGCGAAGAAACTTAAAGAAAATTAAAGTGTTACAGATGTAGTCAGATCTGTGTATCAATACAATGCACGTTGATCCCAAAATAACGCTTCTGTTAAAGAAAGTGCGGTGCAGCGTCTGATGCTGTCAATCCACATTGTTTTGCTGATTATGAACTATTTTGATGTAATTTGGATTTGAATATGCACTTCAATTCAAATGAAATCCATTCTGTATGATGTTGTAGATATGTGGACTGTGTGCTTGAGAGATTTGCTGCAAAATTTACTTTAGTGATGATGATCCCTTTCATGTTCGATGGTTACCTCAAGAAGCAAAATTGTCGGATATGGTCCACAGAGAATCCACAAGTAATTGTGCAAAATCTTTTGCATGCGGAAAAATTAACTGTTTGGTGAGCAGTGTGGGCCGAAAGTGTTATTGAATTCAATTTTTTTGGAAAGTAAAACTAAAAGCAATGTTATCGACAATTCAGTATACTACCGGTATGTGATTTCAACAAGACTGTATTACAATACAATCGATTTTGTCTTTATTGCATGAGCACTGTCTGAGTAATCCATCTAAACACTCGAAAAAGTGGTCGTAAACTACCCCAAAAGGGTACTACAACCAATTCCCATAATCACTGATTAAAAATGACACTGTACATAATGAATTAAAAAGTTTCATCGAAATTTACATCTGAATCCAGGTGAGGATATTTTAGAAATTATTTCTAACGAGAGGTTACTGGTTTAAACACAGTGAATTTTCCCACAATTTTATCCCAACATTTGAGTTTCAATATTTCTAAAGCCATGAAAATGTATTAATTTGAAAGGCTTGCCAGCAATTTATCACTGCCTCTGTATTTTTTGTTTCGGTTCCTTAAAGGGACCATTAAAAAAGGGACCATTAAAAACCCATCATTTTGAGGGAGAGAAAAAAAACTTAGGAATTGAAAAACAACGGAAACAAATGAAAAAAAAAAAAAAAATTTAAAAACAATCAAAAGTTGAAAGTTAAATTTTAAACGATTCTTCCTCCTTTTCTTCTTGAAATTTTTCTCTCATCTCCCTCTATGGAGCAAAATGAAAAACTACGGAAACTAAAAACAAAACAAAACGAAATAAATGCACTTGAATTGCCGTAATGTATGAACCTCCAACCAAAAACAAAAAAGAAGAAGAGAAAAAAATTGCTTGCAAAGATTTTTCTGCCAACAAAATTGTTTGCTAATGCATCCGCTGCATAGGAGCTGGCTGCCTCTGTTTGTGGCAATGCAAAAGAAAAACAGCAACAACTATGAATACAATGTTGATGATGATGCTGATGCTGATGATACCAATGGTGCTGAGGCTGATGTGATTTTCCATTTATTTCGATTTAGTAGATGTAAATGCATTGAGTCTATTTGCAACACATGGATTTCCAATTGATAAAGTATTTCCAATTTGCACTCTTTAGTTTTAAGTTACGTTTGCTTTTTTTCTTTCAATTGTTGTTATCAAATGCTTTTGGAACATTTCGTAAAATATTTGATGAAAATTTCTAAAAAAGTTGTTTTTTATTTTTTAAATCTGTTTGACTAGCAATAAACGTAATGGAATTAAAAGAATTTCGTGCAGAAGAATCCAATGCAGTGATTGATGCAGGATGTTGCAAATTGTGATGCAGGAAAAGTACAATTAAGATAAGTGACCAGCCGTGTTTTAATATACAAATTTAGAATTGCATTTAAACGACTATTTATTGTTAAAACAACAACAGCAATGGATAATCATGCGTACCGAGTTCTCTGTTATTTTAGATTCGATTTTCAATCATTTAAATGAGCAGCAACCGTGTCAGGACATTAAATTTCTAATATAATCTACTCCAACATAATGAAATGGATTCGCGAAATGTAGGTATTGACAGTGAAGTGATTGTGTAGAGTGTAGAGAGTGTGGAAAGAGCGAGTTGTGAAAATAACCTTAAGATGGTTAAGATCATAGAGAGAAGCTAGGACGTAATCCTGACTAAAGGGTTATAATGGCCAATTATGTATGTATGTATGTTAAGATCATCGAAGAGACATGAATCCAGATGCCTAAGTCTATGCTACTGTAAAGCAAAACTGAAGAAAGTGTTGTACCCATCATCATCTTGGTAACTTATTTTACTTCCTTGGTCGTTACAACCCTTTAGACCTAGTTTCTCGCACCACCCATGTTGTAGGTGTTAATTTTTAAGCATGAGTGGCGAGACCGAACAGATTTTTTAGAAACTTTTACAGAAAATTTTATTTGCTCCCAGAGTTTTTGTCAGGTGGATTGCAAAGAGAATCGTAGAAGAATTTATGTATAAATTGTTTTTGTTCCAAATATCTGTGTTGTGGTATGAACCGCAGGCGCACATCTAATAAGTCAACACACTACCTATCAGACTACGGCGAATTCACCCTGATAATCCCCACAATAAACATAACATAGCTACTATTATATCGCTTTCGAAGCCTTTTTTTAAAGCCGAATAGATGATCTCCCATAGGTAAAGAGGGTTTTTGTTTTTACCATTGATCAAAAAGATCAGAGAATTCTAAATATTCAGCAAGTGATGACATCCATCTGAGCTCCATCTTCTTCAATGCCCAATCATCAAGTCAAGTTCGCAGAGAAAGATGTGTTCCCCGCTGCACATACCAAGGGATGATATTGCTTTTTGTGACGTACTGTTCATTGCCTATAATGTCTGGACATGATGTCACCCAATCTGGACCAGTGAGTGAATGCATTTGCGAGGCTTTGATCTAATACGATGCAATAGTCCACGTTGGTACCTATAACCAAAGTTTTGGAAATTAATTCGCTTTTGAGATATGAGACATGAACAGCACTTGGGTGTAGTAAAGGAAAACAAACGTCCTTGCTGCGTAACATAAGACGAATAGGTGGTGTATCATCTTGTCACGAAATGCACGATATTTGGCATTGCGGCCTCAATTTATCTGTAGTAGATCCTCTTGTCGATTACCTATTTAGTACGTTAAGGAACCGACTCAGCTACCAATGGAATGAAAATGTAAGAAGCGTTTATTCAGACAACAGTGTATTCCAGAGCTGTGCACTTGTTGATCAAGTGATCCATCGATTCTTCGTTCTCATAGCAAGCACAAGTCCCTGAAGGTAATGTTTACTGCAGTCATAGTGGCTAGTATTTTTCCACGAACGTTTTCTTGTTCTCTTTCGTAACAAATCCCACTCTTTGGAGCAAAGAAGGCCTATGATGTCATTTGATTTTGAAATTCAAATGGGAATCGTAATAAAAGCAGCAGTAATTGTATGTGTTTAATTGAAAATCTTTCTTCCACGTCAATTAAATAATTTTGTATTATAATTTATGAAATTGTTATCGCATGTTGCATATGCAAATGCAATAGCAACCATCTCATGGATTATTAATAAATTTCATTAAAAATTTTCATGCATTTTATTTATTTGTTATTTTGTCACGATTTGATTTCATTTGATTTGATTTATCGAAAACATGAAGAACATGAGAATATGCACAGATAAATTGGCGAAGCGAACATTTTTCAATGACAAATTGTTTTTAGATTAGACGTGTCCACTTGACATTTATTGTTATTAATGTTCCAATCACTCATACTCTTACTCTCTCGCTCTCTCTCTCTCCCACTGTACTTCTAATAGAACGAGTTGCAACAATCGAAACTGTGGAAGTAATTTAATACAGCAGGATACTAAAATTCCAAAAAACAAAACAAAGAAATTCATTCAAATATTGAAATTTTAAATGAAAAGCACGTTAAAATTTGCAAACAATAACCCAGTAACACAGAGCAGAGCATAAATCCTCTCACATACTGCATGAAATATAAGAATTTTTGCGAAAATTATTATTTTAAATTAAAATCTACAACAACAATAACAATAAAAAAAACGAAACTTCTAAATTGATAAAAATTTATAATAAAAGTGAATGAGTTGCAAAAACAACAACGAAAATTACCAAAATGAAATTTTAAACTGAAAACTGCTGGCTTAAGTCATTCATTTGAACAACACCCTTTGCAACACTGCTTTCGTTTATTCCATACAAGGAGGGTGGAGGTCATTTGTTCGTTCGTTTCTATCATTATTTAGCAATTGCCATAGACGGCCATTAGACGGACAGTATGCCATAGTTTTTACTATAACGGAGTTCAATAAATGTCACGTTATGGCTTATTGCCAGTGCTGGCACACTAAAAATAACAAAAAATCATGAGAAAAATAGTGAAACTCATAATAAATATTTATAAAACATAATAAACCCGAGGAAATTGGAAAAAAAATATAGAAATAAACTTTGCAGGACAGTAAAAAATAATAACGACAACAACTACAACAA
This sequence comes from Sarcophaga rosellei, assembly GCA_930367235.1. Lineage (NCBI taxonomy): Eukaryota > Metazoa > Arthropoda > Insecta > Diptera > Sarcophagidae > Sarcophaga > Sarcophaga rosellei. The sequence continues at coordinate 37,442,850 of OV884019.1, forward strand.
TTGAAACAATATTTTAGTTATATAGCAGCAACAGTGTCGCTCAAAACTACATACACATACATACATAATTATCCAGTCAGGATTACGGCCTAGTTTCTCAACACCACTAAAGTTTTTGTTGGGGGGCCACAGTTTAAAGTCGACTCCGATTTTTGAGGAACTTCTCATGGCAATTTTATTCACTCTTAGTGTTTTTGCCAGAAATCTGCTGAGGGGAAGTCGCCGAAGAAATATTTACATATTTTCGTTTTGATGTCTGACCTGGGATTTGAACTCGGGCCTTTCGTCTAATAAGCCAACACACTACCTACTAGACCACGGCGACTTCATCAAACTATTGCAGTGGAGCACAATTCTTGTTCTGTTGTGGATCAATTTGGTTATTACAGTTGATGACAGTAGAGGTTCAGAACCAATCAGATGAACAGTTGTACAATCGCCTACTCTTCCAATTACAACAGAACAAAAACTTTTGTGCGTTCCAATGAATCCAAACGTACAATGAAAAGATCATACGTGGACAATACTTTTGTGCAATACTGTTAGATGACAAAAGCCAAGGAAGGAGTATGGTTGCACAGAAAATAAATCCTTTAGAAAGGAAATTGTTGTTTCATTCCAATATATTGCTTGTCAACATTAGAAAATATGCTCAACGGGAACGCATTTCTGTTTTTCCTGTACCAGGATAGTTTGTATTGACGGGTTTTTCTTTCCATTTTTTATTTTATTTTTTTTTTTTTTTTTTGCATTAAACAATCAAGGGAATAAATATATTGAGAGTTTGCCAGTCATTGTCATCATTAATACTATCTCTGTCATATTTCCTCAATCATATTTCGTCAAAAAAAAGAAAGAGAGAAAAAGAAAAAAATAAAACGAAACTCATGTTTTGTTTGGGTTCTTTCACATCTGGAGTTAATTTTTTCTTTCTTTTTTATTTTGTAAGCAGGAGAAATGAAGAACAACATTTGGTTTATATTTTTATTCTTTTCTTCTTTGCAGTTCAGTTCATTTACCTTAAAAACGTGTCACTTTTCAAAGACAGAGGACTATAGTTTAAGGCCATTAATGACAACCTGTCATATAGGCTGTCTAAGTATATACTAGACGAAGGAATTTCATGCAGCCTGTCAACGTTACGAATATGACAATATTTCAGAGTAAAGTTAAGTTCCAGGATATGGTGTGGTATTATGAAACTGGACATTATATGGCAAAATAATATCATAACATAGCGTCACTAAGGGTAAGGAGTTCCATAGTAATCTGGTCCTTTTAATGTGTTTTGGGATGCCCTGGTAGTCTAGTAGGTAGTGTGCTAGACCATTAGTGTGAGGGTCGTGGGTTCGATTCCCACCAGAGACTCTGGTCTGTGACACTACAACGAGCATATGGTCAAGTTACTCCGCTCGTATAAAAATTAGAATATAATTTGTAATTGTATTGTAATTAATAAATAAATAAATAAATAAATAAATAAATAATGTGTTTTGAGAGTCATGCTGTACACGATTTCAACGTAATCAAATGAAAATGAGGTCACTTGGGCAATTAAACTGAATGTTGTCGACATTATTCGGAATACACATCCAAGATAGGGACATCGGGTGAATGTTGAATAGAAGTAAACAACATCAGTTTGCTGGCAAGGCGAAGGATCAAGCTTACTAACGGAAACTTTTTCGATCGTCATAAGCAATTCATACACAAGATTCTCTATAGGAAGATCACTCTGTGTTAAAAGAGGCAGAAGGCTACTTACATATATGATTGATCATTAGTTAGAATTACAACCTAGATTCTCTATAGGAAGGGGAAGATCACTCTGTGTTAAAAGAGACAGAAGGATACTAACATACATGATTGATCATTACCCTTTAGCTAGGATTACAACCTATCTTTTCACACCATACATATTGTGTGCGTTAATTTTATCCATTAGCCACGAGACCTACAGCTAAACTTCAACTCCCAATGTTAGATTTGAGAAACCTTTTTATTTTACTTACAGAAGATTGCTGAGCTAAAGTAGACGAGAGATGCCGGAACCGAAGGTTGAATCATGGGCGAAAGTCTAAAAAGCCTATAACTCTACCCACTAGATTAGAAGTATGTAGTGGAAATGCTTCTTCGAAAAGGTAATTCAATCTGAAGTGAGAGGAAAGACAGAAGATGAAAATTAACTGGATGTTTTAGGTTGACAATGGCTGCCCTAAACCTGTGAGAAACTGGCAAAAAATAATTTCGAACACTATTTTCATTCAACCGAAACATTCCTTGGTTGCTATGCCAATTGCCCTTTAAGTACCTAAGCAATGTATGATCATCATGGCTTCAACAATTGTCAGGGCTTACAGAAATTTAACGAATGTCTCAAATGTATTATTGCGAGCGATAGCAAATATTGGAGGATCTAAACACAACATGACATTGTTACAGTGGAGTGTAACCAAGTTAGTATTACTCTATATTTCTCTATGTGTTCAAGTGAAGCATATAGAGAGTATCGTAAAAAATAAACCCAAAGGGAACATGTTAACAATTTTTCAAAGGAGCCGCCATATGTTTGCAAGCGGTTAATATTTTACAAATTTAATTTGAAAAAAAATGTACTTAATTTGGACAGGAAATTTAAACTTACATGCTGTAACTCCAATATTCTAAAATATTAAAGAATTGCATGTCTTACCTGAAAAGAAAAGAAGAAAAAAGTAAATTAAAATTAAAAATATTAATATAAATTTTAATATATTATTATTATTAAATTTTTAAAGTTCTTAAACAATTAAAAACTATTTTAAATTATTAAGGCACTATACAGGGTTATGAAAAAAAAAAAAAATATGAATGCGAGCAAACAATCCTCTGGTAATACAATAGTAAAGCCCTCGCTCATGAAAATATTATTTTTCTTTATTCCTGTAACTTGTAAATACAATATTTGTATACGCGTATATACTTACGGTGTTCGCCATCATCATATTTCGATGAAAACAATATTGTTGCCAACTATCTAGAAAAAAAATTGAACTGAATTTCTTTGTAAAACCAGTCAATAATATTGAGAAACTATCAAAAAAAAAATTAAATAATCAACGTGTACAGTTAAAAAAGAAATCCTTTTAACGAGGATGATTTTGACAATTGAAAGCTGGTGAGTGTTGAGTAATATTAGAAAATCTATTACGTAAGCATCTGTTAAAATAGGAAAGTAACTCTTCAAACCATTCAATGCGTACCCCGTTGATATTGATATTTTAGGTTGTACACTATCAAAGTTAACTGGAATCTTTGGAAATATTGTTACGGAATCGACAAACCTAACAGCGTCTGAGCACCATTTGTTACTGTATGTAGCAAATGTTCCTATCGAAAACAGTTCAGCGACCTTCATCTGAAGGCTAGAAATAGTCCTTTGTGCTTCCTATTTTGAGAGTGAGTTAAAATAAATACAATCTAGAACTTAAATAGATGGGAAAAGAGGGAAGAATTATTCAATTTTTATTCAAAAGAAAAGAAATGTAAAAGGAGGAGAGTTACGAAAATCCGATTTGCCAACTAAAACCAGAGAAGAAACCCCGGTCTAGAATTCAGAACAACAAGGCAGCAGCACAGAATACGCTCAACAGACTCTGACTCCCCGACTTTACTACAGACCTTGTAGAAACAATGGACTTCCCTGTCACTGTTCCTTACCCAAAGCATAGTGAAAACTCATCAGTTGATAATAGATTCCTTCTACAGTTCGAGAACACGTCGTCTCCGTTGTCGTTGTAACTAGAACGGTAAAACCCAATTTCCCATGATCTGCATTGCATCATTGACAAGCTCGAAGAAGTATATCAGGGAAGGTGTAATCGTTCAAACTATCATACTTACGCTCTTTCTTTGCCAAATAATTTGCAGCTGAATAATCCCACTCATCACAATGCCTGGAATCCTGCACAGTACCACTCTATCTGGAAACCTGACTGCAGACTGTAGCCAATCTAAAGGCAACAGAGTGCACAGACAATGTCTACATGTGATTATCAGGAAGCTAGTACAACAGTTCGACACTATCCACAAAATAGATCGTAGCTCCACTAAGCCAGTCTTAATTCTCAAGTTATTTAGCATAATTACAATTTAATTGGTCATTACAAACCTTTAGTCTGGATTATCACCCAGCTTCTTACACCACACATGTTGTATGGCGGAATCTTCAGTTTAATGCCGTTTTCGCACAACAGATTTTGAAAAACTTTTCATGAATATTTTTTCTTTCACTCTGAGAGTAGTTGCCAGAGACAGTGGCTGCAAGAAATATTTTTTTATTTCGCTTTTTTTTAAATGTATGAGCTAGGTATTGATCTGGACTAGAGGGCAAGCCAAATGCGTGTTCTTACCAGTTAAGAATTGAAAGTTACTCTCGAGTGCGATTTGCTCACTCTTTGACTACCAGTTCGAGAATATGGAGATTATACATAGCAGTAAGAAATTCCTTACATGATCAATTACTGCAGCGTAATTAATGAGTACTTGATTGAAAGTAAAGCTCTCAAATTCGAAGAGCTATTGCTTTAATATATTTTCTACCCTCGTATTACACAAAGCTATTCTCCTCACAGAATATTTGTGCAGGAGATATGAAAGTAAATGAGTACAAAAGAAATAAAATCTTAAATGTACGGTAAAGATATTCACAAATATTGTGTATTTCGTTTGGAAAAGTGCATCCTCCATATTTGTTATGAAATAGAAAATCCATCTTATTTGTCAACATATTTTCTTTTCGGTTACCATGACTTTCTAAGAAATTATTACAAAAAATAAATACAAATTCATAGTTCTTACGTTTGAATATTATTTGCGCCTGAAAGCAAATTTACAATACAACCCAGAGAGAGAGAGAGAGAGAGTTTCATTGAAATTCCAAGTCTTTTGAAAATTGATTACAAACGAATGACAAATATATATGGCAAGTTATTTCACTAAAGTTAGTTGGAAAATAAGCATATTTTTATGAAATTCAATTCTCAAAAACTACTGAAACATGATTTTAAAAATATTTTCGTTCTGTTTTCATCTGCACTTCAGACAATAAAAATGTCTTCGAGTATAAATTTTAAATTTTAATAAAAAAATGAATAAATAAAACCATTTTCACAGGTATTTTCCTTATTGCATGCAGCTTTTAAAACAAAGAGATTTCATTTCAAACATGTGGTCTCATTGTGGTCTTTAATTGTGTTGCAGGATTTGTGAAACATTTTTTAAGGCATACATTGCAACACAAATACCAGATAAAAATTACTGCATACTTTTGGGATGTAAAAAATATAAACAGTACTCAAACTTGATTCTTTTTCTTGTTTGAAAAAGAGAAAGTAAACTTTTTAATACATAAGTTAAATAGAAATTAAAATGAAAGTTTAAAGCTTTACAGAGGAAGACAAAAAAGTGAAAGTATTTTACAGTGGAAAGAGAGAAAAGAGAGACGAAGTGTGAGTGAGATTTTAAAAACTTTTTTAATTGGGAAAAAGAGAATGTTTTCTCTCAGACTAAACTTAGGTAGATTTCTTATAATCTGCTTAATGTTTCCAGGATCGGACAAGAAATAGAAGGACGCAATATGTAAAAATTCCAATCCTCACCATTACATAATGTTAACCTACGGATACGCAATGATCAGAGGACACAGCTGTCCCAACAAATGATTCCAATAAGCTATGGCATGCCCTAAACTATCATTATTTGAGCAAAGATAGGTAGTGGGACAGTTGAGAATGGTATGAGACTATCTGAGAAAACTAAATCAGAACTGGCGGTCTTGACATCTACTGGAGATGACTAATTAAGAATGGTCGAAGATTAGACACTCTGAGGGGATTTTCTGAAGCTGTTTTGACGCACCTTGTGAAACTTATATTATCAACTACAAGAGCTAAATCAGTTGGGCAGCTGAAATAGTGTCACTTTCAGTTGGGCTGCAAGACATGAGTCAATAAACAGCAATGAACAGGTATATGAGTTTGTGAGGAGAGGATCTTCCAGTTTGGAAAGGTGTCAGAGTATACAGAAGTATAGTTAAGTAGAAATTTGTCTTCTGGGTAGGCTATATAGACTCAAGGAACAATTGTTCTCAATAACAAACGCTTTTAGTCCAATATGTAGATGTAGTTTTAAGGACGAAGAGTGCTCTCCTCTAACATTAAAGAACGATAATTGATTATGTTATACCAAGAATATTCAACCTGGCACGGACAATGTCCTTCCACTGCAAATAAATGGTCAAGGGTATGTGCATAGATACGTATTTGAAGAATTGGTCGATCTGATGTCAATAAAAGCCAGAATGCTTTATGGAGTAATTGGAACTTCAAAATTGTCTGAAAGTAATTGGAACAATTAGTGTGCAGATTATTTATATGAAACCAAATTGAAAAGCTGGAGGTTCTTTGCTCTTCTTAATCATCTTACTTAATCTAATAATCTGCACCCATTAAGTGCCACTTCCACATCACATTTCCATTTAGATTTTCCTGTCGTTGGTATGGGCTGCATTTAGGCATTCATGTCACACTGTTTTTAACAAACGCATCAGAGACATGACCCCACTTATTTGTCTTAAGAATTACTGAAGGTAAGACAAGCTAAAACTTTAATGCTTTCTACATAGTAAACGAGGGAGGAAGGAGAATAGAATCTAAGAATCTAAAAATGGAAACTAGAATGTGTTTTCCTAGTTCTTGTTTACTTTTACCATCATAGCTACACGGGCAAAGTTAAACAGAGAAAATCTCAAGATACTGTTGGGGAATTGGAAACTTTTACTTATTTTTTTGGAAAATAAACTATTAAAGTGGCACATAATCATCATCATGGTAAATTACATAAGGACAAGCAAAGCATTCCTATACCATAATGACACTTGTTGCTGAGTTTAAAGAAGAGAAGCAAAAAATAAATCAGCATTGAAAAGTTTTGATTAAACAAGCGAAAGTTTTCTGCAGTAATTCTTTGGACATTAACTGAATGGAATGCATTCATTACAAACGAGCCCGAATATAATGGAAAATATTTAATTTTCTTTCAATAAACTGTTCCTAAAAATTTTTTTAAATACTCTTGCATCTTTTAAGATGAAGAAGATGAGTACTTGCAAGAGTAGTTTTTTTTTTTCAAGCCGCTTCTAATTAACTTGTCATCTTGGCTTAGCTTAAGCAATTCGTAGTTTTATTTGCTGGAAATGAACAAAAAATTCTGTTGCAGTTGTAGTTGTAAAAGAAAATTTAACGATTTAAGCTGAGAAAAAGTCATGAAAATTTGAACGTCAAATAAATTTCTTCGTCCTACAAATGTCTGTTCTTTTGCAGCCCATAAAATAACACACACACACATACACCCAGAGACAAAATGATATAAAGTTTCGTAAGATGCAACTAAATTGCAAGTGTCTGACAAGCCAGAGAAGAGAATAGAAGAGATGAGAAAAAGAGAAAGAATGAGAGTGATAGAAGGAGACAGAGATAGCCATTATATAGTCATAAAGCATGTCGAAGCAACAATTTAAAAATCCACTTGCAAATGAAAATGCGTTGAGTATGGGATACAGAAAAATAAAAAACGAGCGAGAGAATGAGTGCAACAGTAAAACTTTCTAACAGTGCGGAGCAATACTAATACATTAACTGTTTTATTTTTTTAAAGTTTAATAATACATAGGCTCAAATGGTGTGCAATTTAGGATTTAAGGAATGTAGTTTCTGAAGAAGTCGACTTTAAAACTGTAGGTCCCTCCACTCATGTATAAAATTAACGCACACAACATGAGTGGTGTTGAGAAGCTAGGCCGTAACCCTGACTGAAGGGTTGTAATGGCCAATTATGTATGCAGTTTCTGAAGAATACTTTTGTTTCTTGAAAAATATGGAAAGCTTGACGAAGAACTTCAAATTTCATGGAGTCTGTTCATTCAAGAAATTTTGAAAAACAGACCCAAAATTCAAGTTTTATGGATTAAATGGTCAAGAGAGGCAATTTAAACAGGTTGTACTCAGTGGTTTTTTCAGAAAGGGAGCGGTGACGTAGTATTCTATTCACGGACGGCAGCACTTGCACTGACTGGCACAGGGACTACCTAATAAGTAGGCAGCCTGATAAGTGTAGTGAGCTGATCTGGAGATGGAGTACATCGGGAGGTGGGATTGTTATTTAAGTATATAATTTTATATATAATATATATATATATATATAATAAGCTGCCTTAATGAATCTGCCGGAAGACTATGGTAGCTCGATATTAATTACATTCTGCAGGAAGACCAGCTCAATACTTCAGGGTAGGCATGGAGTGGTACTGTTCTGGAGTGGAATTGTAATGGGTTCCGAGGCATTGTAAATCATTACTATGATGAGCTGGCAAGAGAAGGAATACATAACACAACCTTTGGGATATTCCTTGAGGTTGAGAGAGAATTTGTGAGAATGAGAATGGAATTTCTGCTAAAATTTGCGAGATTATGCGTTCAAATATTGCCTGGTCTTTTAATGTGCATTACGTTTTGAAGATAAGAACCAGTATGTGGGACATATGCGTTACTTCCTGCTACAGGATTTACAGTAAAATGCAGGACCCGCGTTTTGTTGAGCATATCCTGCATCTCTGTGTGAAGAAAACTAGAGTCACGATACTTGGATAAGTTTTCTTCAATGGTCTTAGTGAGTTAGGTTCTGCCTGGATTGGTGCTATAGAGAGCTCCATCATTGTTGTTGGCATCCAAGTGAGATGATTTCTTTTGGCTTTCTATCTTCTTTTCTTTCATTATTTTCTTTAATTTTTTTCTCGCTATTAAGTTTAGATAATTCCTCTCTTATTCTTTAACTTTCCCCTTTTTCCCTTTACTTTAATTTTTTTAGTTGTATTCAGCGCTCTTGAAGTTAACCACACATACATACATACATAATTGGTCATTAGAATCCTTCTGTTAGGAAATTTTTCGCATCACTTATGTTGTGTTTGATAATTTGATACATGAGTGGCGGGACGTCGACTCCGAACGACAAATTTTTCAGAAACTTTTCATGGCAATTTTTTATTTACTCACAGAGTTTTTGCCAGCAATCTGCTGAGAGGAAGTCACCGAGGAAATATTTTTCCTATTTCGTTTCGTTGTAGATGTCTGAGCAGGGGGGTTTGAACCGTGGCTTTACGTCTAATAAGCCAACACACTACCTACTAGACTACAACGACCCATTACTTTAGTTTTTTTGGTTGTGTTCAGCGTATATTATGTTCAGCCTAATCCACGGTCTTGAAGTTAACCACAACGAGCACTAAAAGCCTCTGAGTGGAGGTGATGCGCCTACATTTCGAATGTTACTTAACCTTCGGAAGACTTGCTTATAAATTTGCCCTTGTATACTTACTACCAAGTACTCCTTTTGCTTGTCACTGTAATTTTTATTTTAATCCAACGTTACTCAACTTCACATTCATTCAAATCTTTTCATTTCTTTTTTTTTTTTTTTCAATGCAGGAGAATGTGGTGAGAGAAGGATGTGATAAGAAATGAAAAAAAAAGCAAAAGAAAAATTGAAGTGACTATGGTTTATCCAAAAAATTACGAGAGAGTTACAGCAATATTAACACTAATACGATAACCCAAGTACTACTACTACGAATACTGCCATTACAACTACTAAGGCAACAATGTAATAATAAAAGAACACAACTACTATCGCAATAACTATCGCAGCTACATACTCACATACTTTCTCTAAACCCTAAAACACACACACTCCTCTCTCTCTCTCTCCCTCCCTCTCTTGCAGAGTGTGACATACATTTGAAGTCGGTTGTAAGCGGGATTTTTTTTATTATTTTAAATGTAATAAAATTTGTTCTTAAGTACGAGGGTGTGGCAATTTGGCAAATTGTAGTCTATTTAATGACTAACAAGCAAACGCTTGTACATTTGCACTCTCTCCCTCTCTCTCTCTCTCTCTCTGACACTTTCTCTCTTATTTTCTCATACCTCAAGCAAATGCTAAACCTTATGCTTGTATAAGAAAATGCCAGAACTTTGCCTCTCCATATCTCCTCACTCACTAATACTTTTATTCAAACTGTGTAACGGTGTAAAGCATGTGTCTTAAGTGTGATTGAATGACTTTAAAAGAAAAAAAATTTAAAATCGTTTCCTAAATATATGCGAATAGATTTTGCTTGTTAAAGAAAGGAGAGGATACTCAAGTTAGTTAAGACAATACGTGTGTGTGTAAGAGCAAGAAGAAGAAGTGCAGGGCAGGGTGAAGGAGGTATTAAGAATATTTTATATGTTGAAATAAATCAAGTGGCAATAAATTAAAATCGGTCAAGATCGCCTCAACTACTACTACTACTATACTGTTGTTGTATGTTTATTTATGGTCTGAGGTCATAAGGGCCAAATCGATTTTGCTCTTGAAATTTATTGTATTCGTACTGTATGTGGCACTGTGGGTTGCATTTGATGAATGGCGTGCAACATTTACTCAATTGATGACAATTTTTAGTTTATGGGCGCTTCTTTTTGTTTTCTATGCAATTCTGTTGCTATTATATCAACCGCAATTCAAGCAAAGAAAATAGATTAGAATGAGAATTTAAAGAGAGAAATTTAAGTTAAATTAATATACGAAATTCTTGTTAAAAAGTATGTAAAAGACAGCGACTTTCTATCAGCAGTCATCTCTAAAATTTCCATGAAAGGTTTTTCCATAAACTGTGGGTTCCATTGCTCATGGATAAAAATTAACACACACAAGTTGGGTGGTGTGAGAAGCTAGGTTTTAATCCCAAGTAAAGGGTTGTAATGACCACTTAAGTAAGTAAGCAAAGTAAGCTCTTTTAATCTTGGCATTCTCGATATTTTTGTTCAAACGGCCGGGCTTTAAGCAGGGGAGATCATTTCGCTAGTAGAGAGAGTCACCGAATTTTAATGGTTTCATTTAATATCCTCCTATTATATGGAGATCATCGTAATGGTTCTAATTTTTATAAAACTGTCCAGTTGTTTGCGAATAACGACGTCATTGACATTATGAGTAGCAAGCGAAATATTTTCGCAATCTTTAGTGCTAAAGGGCTGGCTCTTCCAGACCAATCGACAGTAAATTAGGGATAAACAAAGCATATATTGTCGACAAGGATTGGCGTATAGCGTTTCATATTTTAGGTTAGGATCAACAACTATATCTTCGATGTTGCAAAGGAATGTATTTACCGCAGCCCTGCCACGAAGTGCAAAAATAATGTGAATATGAAAGCTATTATGCTCTCAGGGGTGCATTTATTCAGAATTTTATTTCATTTTCTACATGTAGATTCTGTGACGATGGAAATGAATCAGCGGAACAAATACTCCTAACCTGTGAGACTTCAATGCATCAAAAAAAACAGGGAACCTGTGGAACATTAATGCATCAAAAACTTGCGATGCATATTAGGCACTAGGTAGGGAATGACTACGACCAGCATCTCGAAATTAGTCATGGCAATAGGCTTGGAGGAGACAGTATAGACATGCACTGTAAAGTTTGTGGTGATTGAAATAAATTGTTTGATCGCATCAAACTTTCCTTGCCTAACTAATTTAATTCATTTTACCTTCTTGAGTGGACATTTGCATTTGCATGTTAAATTATTCATTAAAAGCCACTCTATCTCCGACTGTTTTATCCCTTTTTTTATATTGTAAAGCTTCTATATTGTATTACTACACTGCTTAAGTGGATATTTTATCATTTATTGACAATAATTTATGATGCAATTTCACCTTTTGAACTTTATTTTGAATAATAAGTTCAATTTTTTATTCTTTTGTTTCCTTTTTTGAAGAATCAAATAAATTTCCTAGTTAAACATGTTCTTAAAAAATAAAAAAATAAATAAAAACAACAAAAACAAACTTAATTTATTATTTTAACACTCGTTTGCAAAACATGACTCAGGAAAAGAAAAAGAAACCAAAGCCTACGTTTAATCAACAAGACAGGGGTGCGTATGATTAATGAAGACTTTTAATGGAAAGAAAACAACACTCATGCGCTAAAGTGATTACTTTTGAATTTAGAAAAAAATGAAAACAAGAAGGGTAAAAGTATACCGAAGTGTGTGTGTATGTGTGTGTGTAGGTGAATGAAATGACTATTATTTACAAAAAAAAAAAAACACAGACTTGGCTCTTGATACTGTGCAGCATACTACTGTGCTAAAGTATTGGGAATTCGGATTTGTATTTTCTATCTCTTCTCAGATAGATCACTGAGGTCAAATACTTTCTTAAAAAGATATTTCCCTTTTTACTACAACTAAAACCTTGCCTTGAAGTCGACGTGGTCTAGTAGGTAGTGTGTTGGCTTATTAGACGAAAGGCCCGAGTTCGAATCCCAGGTCAGACATCAAAACGAAAATATGGAAATATTTCTTCGGCGACTTCCTCTCAGCAGATTTCTGGCAAAAACTCTGAGAGTAAAAATTGCCATGAAAAGCTTCTCAAAAAATCTGTCGTTCGGAGTCGACTTTAAACTGTAGGTCCCGCCACTCATGTATAAAATTAACGCACACAACATGAGTGGTATTCAGAAGCTAGGCCGTAATCCTGACTGAAGGGTTGTAATGGCCAATTATGTAAGTATGCATGTAAAACCTTGCCTTTTTTACTCCATTTATACTTTATTCGTTTTTGTTCTGGCAACTTCTAGAAACTTACTGTTGATTTGTTATTGTTATTCTTTAACATTTTAATCGTTCGTTATCTTTCTATTTAGACAGGCTTGGTTTCAACTTGATGGCATGGTATAGTTAGTAAAAAAATATAATTTTAAGTAGAAGTGCGAAAAAAAACTCTTCAATTTTTAAAACCCAATACCAGAGTGTTAAGTGAAATCATTGCTTTGTTAACCATTGTGATCACAATTCCGATTTTCACCTGCAATTGTCTAAAAGTGTGAATGCAACTTGAATACTACCTTTAAATGCACAACTCTTTGTTGTCACAAGATCTTTAACTTTTATTTCTCTACCAGTTTTTTTTTTCTTTTTTTTTGTTTGATTTGTGGGTGTTTTTCAATTCCTACGTGCACATTCGTATAATTACTCGCCTGCACTTGAGAGTATTCGTATCAATGGAAGTTCTTACGTTACTGCATACAATACCCCAAACATGTGCACACACACTGTGTGACATGTGTCACAGTTACAATTTCCTTTAATACAAGTTTCAATTTCCCAAACAGTAGTAGCATCAGTAACAGCTGAAGATGGTTTAAAAACAAAAAAGAAAATTTGAAAATTTTAGTGAAAATATCAAGAATTCTATTTGGATACGCCCAGAAAATCCTCTTACGCAAAACGTAACAGAAACAACAACAGAAACACTTGGGTAGTATCTCTTTGGCTAGTATCATATAAAATAAAAAAATTGCAGTTTCAGTTTCTATTTCTATGCCTCCCCCCGCACTAGTTTCTCTATTTTTTCATTTGGAAATGTTTGTTTGTCTCTGTTTTCCATTTGAGTTTTATATACCCCAGTATTAAATGCACAAAAAAAATATGCATTTGGAGCCTTCGGTTTCCGCATGAAAGCAATTATAAGGAGTATGTAGTTGCTTGTGAGAAATCCTAAAAAATCATTTAAATTTTCAAATAATTTCTAAAATATTTATAAAAATACAGTGACATTCAGAGAAAGAAAAGCTTTCAGTCAAGTTTCATATTGAAACTTTTTAATCGAAGGATAAAAGAAAAAATTTTTAAAAAGCGTTTAAATATCATTTTCTTTCATGTTAAAATCTAAAAGTTATTGAGACTCGTTCTAGAATCGGTAGTATTTCAGAGACACAATATTTTCATGGTAAACTCTGTGTTAAACGATTTCGTTTAAATGAATTTTATTTTCAGTTTAAAAAAACGTTTCGTGATTTTTTTCGATTTAATTTCTCCCTGATAATTGATTATTTTTTTCAATTGTTTACTATGAAATGGAAAATTTTTTTCCTATAAAATCCTTTGCAAAACAAAAAAATTTTTCACGAAATTATTTGAAATTTCATTAAAGGTTTCAAAAGCATTCCAAATATTGTAAAATGAAAATATAAAACAATCACAAAAACAACAACAACAAAAACACCTAAATGAAAAACAACATTAATATGCGAGAGTCAATCTACAAAAGTAGGCAACATTAACGTATGGATGACAGCAGTTAGATGCGGTTTTAGTACCAAAGCACCATGTTGTTTTAAATTTAAGCAATCTGAGGAGGTTTGTAAGATATTACTAAAGCAGACAACCGAGGCAAAGCAAAAATTATCATCTTTAGTGTATTATTTAACAGGCTCTAGGCTCCATGTGTAAGTAAATAAAAGAAGCGAATACTTTTTCTAAAAATAAATTAATGACAATAAAAAATCCTTTGAAAATAAATTAATCAGCAAGTCTATGTCATGCGTTTATATAAAATACATACATAAATTGTTTTCTAAACACATTTCTCTTTAACAAACATTGCAACGGTGCGTATGAGTGTTTTTTGTTCTCTTTCAAATTCCCATTAAAATATTAATCATACGCCTACGTTTGTTTGCTTTATGAAGTGATTTCGATTACAATTTCATATAGAAGTAGCCGTAGTCTACTTATAGGGGCGTACAATAGTATCGGGTTATCTATTTCGTGGTTTCAAATGTAAACGTAAATAAAACACATATAAAATACTATTTTCATGATATTTCTTTTTTATTGTAAAGTTTGAACGTTGACATTATGTGTGAAATACTACATCATTTAAATGACCTCCACGCGAAGTGTTGCAAGCATTGATTCTTTTGAGGTAATTTTCGACCACTTTTTGACACATATTGGGCGGTATCTCAGCCAGTAAGGTCCACTCACACCTTCGGACCAAAGAGCGCACCAAACAGTGACTTTTTCGGGATGTAATGGCCTCTCTTCAATTACTTGAGGATTCTCAGAACCACAAATACGACAATTTTGTTTATTAACATACCCACCGAGTGTAAAGTGTGCTTCATCGCTGAAGAAAATTCTGTTCGAAAAATTGCCGTCCACCGCCTGTTGTTCAAGCACCCATTCCACGTCTCTACGACGTTGTGAATGGTCAGCTGGCTTCAGTTGTTGCGTGAGCTGGACTTTATAAGGATGTAGGTGTAGATCTAAATGCAAAATATGCTATAATGTGCCGTAAGACAGTCCTAATTCCTGAGAACGACGAGGAATCGACACATTCGGGTCTTCGCCAACACTTTCACTTACAATAACGATATTTTCAGCGGAACGAGCGAAACGATGATGCACAGGCCTTTCAATATTTGTAACCGTCCACTTGCGTAGTTGGACGGTTACTTAAACCATAATCTCCTTTTAAAGCACGATACGTGGCTGTGGCAGAATCACCATTTTTGTATTAGGTTTTGATAATTTTTCTTCGTTGTGTGATAGTTAAGCGATCCATTTTCGTCAATGTCAGACTTTCAACTGAAAAGAAAAAAATTGGTTTCACAACTTAGTTTGACAGATGTCGAATTCCAGTCCCATACCAGTTTTGAAACCACGCAATGGATAGCCCTTTATAAGTATGTCTTCTAATCGATATAAATGAGAGAATGTGTGTACCTGATATGATATGATTTGTCTTTGCAAACGTACTATACTTTTAAAAACTAAAATCGTAGTTTATTGCTTTGAGTAGAATTGTAAGCACGAGTGTTTTTTAAATATTGTTGGTGAAGTCGAAGTTGGTGAAGTAACTCAAGTAAACTTTGGTGTTGTTGTAAGTAAATAGCGTGATTAAGAGTTTTCTTTACTACTTTGGCTAATTTTTAAACTGCCCTCGTACTATAAAAAAATCAAAATGAAATCAAAAATTAATAAAACACAGAATAACACAGAGTGTTGAAAAGTGTAAAAAGTTGTGAGTTTATTATTTAGCAGGAGTTGTTCTCTTTGTTTTCGATTCGCTTTTTGTTTCTTGTATTGAAAACATCAGATTTTTGGTTTATTTGTTCACATGACCATCGTTTTTTATGGGAGTTTTAATCGCTTTTTATATAAAATGTAAAATATATTGTGTTTTTAAAACAATAACAAAAAAATTCTGTTCAAATATGTAATGAAATATATATGCCGGTATTTTTTTTTTATTTGCTTTTCCATTGCATTTTTAGCTTTTAATGTGAAATGTTTTGCTAATTATTGTTGGCACTGGGAGATGTTATCGCAAAAACTCTTTATAGAGAGTGATTTTTGAGAGATATTTTAGGTGAAGAAAATTGGAAAATCGTGTGGGTTTTATATACCATCATCGTAGTTTTTGAAGAATTCTTGGATAAATTTTGATTCTATGAAAATAAAATGACATTAAAACCCATTAGTTTGTATAAATTCTTTTTCAGAATCGATTTCATTTCACACAGCTTAACAATATCTGACATAATAAACATAAAAATTAAGAAATTGACTTCTGCCCGAGTGCAGATACAGAATACATTTCGAGTACGTTGGCATAATTTAGACCGAATTAGTGGTTCTAAACACACGAGCAGATTAAGTTCGGTATTAAGCTAAATTAAATAGAAACATGCACACGTTTGTGCAGAAGAAAGCGTCCACTCGATCTCTACAGCTTGTGAAATAATGTAGGATGTTAAGTAAAATATGACACTTGATATGCAGCCAAGAGTCTGTTTCAAATTCCAAGAGTATGTTCCGCTGCCTCATTCTTATCGTCACAGAATCTACATGCGGCCATCGAGATCACCCCCATTCTGCACAAGAGTACACAGAGTTAGCAGTGCCCTATTTAAGGAGCGGTTGCCAGCCTTAGGTTATTCCGGAATATTGTGATGCATGACTAATGTCTTCTCTCATTGAAGTTTTCGGAAAAAAGATTTCGATTGCCTCAAATCTTTATATATATGTATATCCTGATTTTAGCTGCAAACAATGTGTTGTTCTGTGAAAAAACAACATGCGGCTTTCTCATGCTACAGCATAATTCTTTCTGTACGCGTCTCTTTCTATCGTAGGGTCTATAGATTGAAAGTATAATTTGTTTGGCTTCGTGCGAACTTCAAGCAGATAAGATTGGTCCTGTGATATGGGTTGCTCTCGTCCTTAGCTGCAGAAAAAGGCAAACAGTGGGATTTATCCCAAAGGGCTTAATATTAGGATATCTCTGAACCAGCTTGACAGCCGTCGTGTGCTTGAGTTGATGGCCACAAATCAATATAAGGAACTGATTCTGAGCAAGAGAATCTCCAAATTTTCTTATTCCTTTGCTCTCGAACAGCCACAGTGCAAATAGGTGTAACCTTCAGATTTAAAGTGAATGACGTTTGCCGCAACTGTATAAATCTACTCTCCTGGCAGTTTGGTGCTACTCTAATGTCACAGTTGCCTTTCTATCGAATAGCAATTAATACATGAATACAGGTCATTACAACCGTTTTGTCAGGCTTGCGATCGAGTTTCTGACAACACTAATGTTGGGTGTGTTATTTATTTTTATGAGTGGCGGGACCTACAGTTTATAGACGACAGCTTTTATTGAATTTATTATTCATGGAAATTTTTATTTACGCTCAGAGTTTTTGCCAGGAGACTGCTGAGAGGAAGTCAATGAAAGAATATATTTTTCTTGTGTTGAGGTTGGAGTTGAGTCACTACGGCGACTTTAAGTGTAGAGAGTTTGGTCAACTCTAAGTGGCTCACTCTGAATAGATAACCTAGCGGAACTATCGTTATCGAATCATTAAACTTTAAGTATCGTATTCAGATTGATTCTAAGGATGGTGATGCTTTAAGTGCGAAGACGTGATGCTGATTGTCAAGGATATCTAATCGCGACTTAATTCTGATGCATCACAACGAGCTGATATGAGTGCTTAAGAGAGTGTGGATTTAAGAAACCTGAGATTCCTTTCTATCATGACCTATCAAGAAAATTACTTTATTTGTTATTGTTATCGTTGTGTAAACATTTTATGTAAATCAAACTTCTAACACCCTAAAGGAAAACAACTATGCTTGTATGATTGAAAATTCATTGAAGTGTAAAAGTGTTCATTATTTGATGATGTTACATTACATGGCATCATAATATGAATACAAAACAAACTAAATGTTATGAGTCTTAATTGATGTACGCATTTAAATATGCATACTTACATACAGGTACATGTACATGCATGATGTATGTATGTATGTATGAGTGTATTCATATTTATATTCCATTTGCGTTAATTTTTTTGTTGTTTTGTGATTATTTTCCTGGTTTTATAAAAATATATTCATTTATTCATATTTATTTATGCATTCATTATACTGGACATTCATAAATACATATATACATAAATAGAATATATTGCATGTATGTATGTATGTATTTGTAAACAATATAATAACGATTTGATATTCTATTTATTTACAATTTTACTTTTTGTTTTTTTGGTGTTTTTTTTTTATTCGTGATGAGAGTATTTTTTCTTCCCATTCATTTAATGACGTTGAGCCCATGGCTAAAAACAAAAAAACATTGTCATGACAAACAATGTTTTTTTTTATTAATAATCAAACATACATACATATGTATGTAAAGAGATAGAGAACCGTAAGTAAACATTAGGGACGTTTTAATTTAAGTGGATAAATGGCAAAATGCCAAATAAATTTTTTTTCTTCTGCTTCTTTTAGAAAAGCTGTATAAAAAAATTGCCTGCAAATAATGCATCGCGTTTTGCATTACATTGTAGCGCACATTGTAAATACAATTTATTTTTACAAAAGCCCTCCATTTTTTTTTTTGCTTCGTTTCTGAGAGCATGAAATAAAATAATTTTTTTCTTTTCTTAAATAAATAATAAATATTTGTAAAGAAAAAAAAAAATAAAAATACAAAATATTTGCGTTTTAATGTTTAAACATGAGAATCAACAAAAAAAGGAAACCCAGATTGGTCTCCATAAAAAACCATAAAAAAGTTAACATTTGTGTCACTAAAAGCCTGTATTTTTTTCCTATGCATTCAGGATCCCTTAATAGGCGACTTAAATAAGGAAATAAAATTCAAATTAAAATATCCATCATATCCAGTGTTCAGTGCAGGCAGCGAAGGCTAGGGCTATAAAATAATTTAAATACTTAATTATGGGTGCCACAAATGCTTTGTGGAATAAAACTCATTTGAATAACAAAAGAGAATTTCTTTGAAATGATCTTTTTTTTTCCTCCAAATAATTTTATTGAAATGAATATGACGTGTTGTTTACATTATATTTTCCAATTAAATGCCTATTTAATAATGCTTATCAAGGATGGAAGCGTTAAGACAAAAAAAAAAATTTTAAAAAAAGTATAAATTTGTTGAGAACTTATGAAGGCAAAGGAAATTCAATTATTCTCTTATTTGAATAATGCGTTGTTAGCATTAAGAACTGAACTTAGGTTCTGAAAATGAATTTATAATGATTTACGTAAAAACCATGAGACAGCATCAACTATTATTATTCGATTAGCCCGGTAGGATGTTTATTATTGTGGTGAAGAGGTGTCCTAGTACTGCGACCGTACAACCTGTTACACTCTTCTCAAACTTTATAGAATATCCTTATACTGTTTCCTTCAAGCCTATTGGCCTGCTACCAACTGTCAACAAATATTTTGACTCCATTTGGGATGCATTAATGTCTTACAGGTTCCAAGGATGTGTATCCTGTACATTCTAAATGTAGAAACATATGCAAGAAACGAAACAATAAGAGTCTAAACAGCTATGAGCTGCTAAGAATGTAGTGTCCTTTCACCACTATCTATGAAGCCTAACTGTGGATGAACTCCTAAGAAAAATATCCTGGGCTCGCATCGAATAGGAAAGATATTCAGATGATATAGTCTTGTGGCTAAAAACAATTTTAAAGGGACTCTCTTACCACTCAAACAGGTCTTGACGGTGGACCTGAATATAACCCGGGGCAAAACCAGAATGGTATCATTTACAAGAAGAATATTTGACTTGTGGGTGAGAAGATGTCACAAGGTCAAATAGCAAGGAAGAACACTGGTTGGTTAATTGAAATTTAGACATCATATACATAACATATCAAGGAGGACCAGACTCCATAATGGTATGCAGAAGGCTTGCTGAGAAATCCTTGAGATGCAACCGTAAGTGTGACCTATGGGGCACTGGCGAATAGACAAAATCTGAAAACAGCTCAAATGGATTGGGACCTAATACGCAGACCAGCATATGTTGCCATAACAGGGGCAATGAGAACCTGTTCTACAGCTCCGCTAAATTCAAATCGAAAATGAAATTCATCGATTGGATGACACTGCACGTCTTAAATGTATCATCACAGACAGAGTACGCTTTATGACTTTGGGAAGTGCTGTTCAACGAGGCTTAGCAATAAAAATATATGAAGTAATCTGTAAGCTGAATACTTTCTTAAAAGAAGGACTATTTTGTGGTATAAAGATGGGTCATGATACGATCTTGGCTCAGGAGCAGGAGTTTTTATCCCAGTCCGGGGGGAACTCGCGGATATCTTCCAAGCAGAAGTCTATGCCAAAGAAAGATGTGTCTAATTTAACTTGGATAGGAAGGACAAAAGACAGGACATAGATAGAACTATCAGAGAATCAGACCACTACTCGAGCACTCGACTTTTTTGTGAGGTTAAATAGCAGATAGTATGGGATTGTCTTAAGGAGTTGAATGGTTTCGGTAGGGAAAATGAGGTTTCCTCTGCTGTCTACCAAGTTATGTGAAAACTCTCGGCAATGGGTAGGAGGCTGAGCTCACAAGGCGCAGACTTTCCACGCTGTTGATGGAACAGCATCCTGAAATTTTTTTTAGAGCAATAGGCTTGGTGACTACACCAGAGGAATACCGCAGGAGTAGAGTGAATGATAGCCGACTTATTTGTTTATAATTTTTCTAAATTTTTTTCACCGTATTTATAAATAAATTATCTGTCCAAATATGCAGATTAATTATCTCTGCACTCATATAAATTACAGACTTTGGAGTGTGAAAAACAAAATTAAAACATTTTTATTATATATGTATGTATTGTTTAACAATATTTCAAATGATATATTTATTATTATTCGTTAAACAATTATTATTCATAAATAAATAGAAAAACAATTCCATTTTATTTATTTGTTTGTTTGTTTGTAAAAAAAGATGATTAAATGATTAATTAATTATTTATGAACATATTTCCACATGACAAGCTAGCGTGGCAAACAAATACATTCGGATGAGGCTTAATTACCAGGCATAGATATTAAATTTCTAAGAAAAATATTAAAACATAATTATTTTGTAATTTAAATTATTTATAATTAATGAATAGTTATCATATTGCAATGAAACGAATGAATGAATGAATGGAATGAAATCATCATCAATGTGGCTCTAAGGCCTCAAGCCAATATGTTTTACGGCCAACAATAAGCTCAAGCTAACGATAACAAATTATTAAGAAAATAATTGAAAACAAAAAAAGAGGAAGACAAAAATACGAACAAAAATTAAAATCTACATTTCATTTTCATTGCATTTCTCCAAGGAAATAAACAAAATTCTTAATGCTGCCTTAACTTCTTCTTCTTCTGCTTTTACTTCTGCACTCAATGACTCTGCTTCTAGAACCCCTGCGCTGCCACTGCCTCTATAATTCATCATCAAGTGCTTGCAGTTTCACGCATATTGTTCCAGCAAATTTTCTCTTTCATTTTCCTTACGGTGGTTTTACATTCATTATGGCTGCTTTAATTGCAACAATTCTCTCGATTACTCTCGCACTCTGAACAATGGCAAGTATTTGTTTGTTTTATTTGATGTTTTTTACTTTTTCTTCTTCTTTGATTTTTTTTTTGTGGTTTATGCAACTTATGCTGCACAACAGTATTGTTCAACGCTGACGTTATTAGCGCCGAATAATGGCAGATGAATAGCTGAAATATATTGTTGTATGCAGTGTTGCAAATAAAAGTTATAACAACGCATTCGGCTTTAAATTAAACTTTTTAGGATTTGTTTTTGTTTTTTTTTTTTTTTGTTTCCTTTATTTATAAGGATTTTAATTCAATGCTGATGGATTTACACTCGAGGAAAAGAAACTTTAAAACTGAAAGGATTTAATTGGAGGATTACAGAAATCAAATCAAATCAGGCAGCGCAACAGCTGTGATCAGTAGCAGAAATTGCTCAATAAAAAGTCCCAATAGCTTCTGGTTTAATCGTTTCAGTCTAATTATAGTCGCCCTAGTGTAGTAGGTAATGTATTAGCTAATTAGACGAGAGCCCATTGTTCTATACCTCGCTCAGATACAATGAAACACGAAAAAAATATTTCTTTCGGCGACTTCCTCTCACTAAACTTCTGGCAAAAATCTCTGAGTAAATGAAATTCCCATAAAGAGTTTTTCAAATTTATCGTTGTAGTCTTGACTAAAGTCTTGTAACGGCCAATTAAGTAAGTAAGCAAGTCTAGGGTGTAGTATCTTAGCTGACTATACGAGTAATCCAGAGTTCGAATTACAGCTCTGAAGTCTTGATAAAAGGTAGACGAATACCTTTCTCCTTTTACTGCCGTATAAAATCCACTCAAAAAGGCGTTTGGGTTCTTACAAAGCCAAATTAAATTAAAATCGCCATGAAAAGTTTCTTAAGGCTGTCGTTCGGAATCTACGTTAAACTGTAGGTTTCGCCACTCATGGATAAAATTAACACTCGCAGCATGGTTGGTGTGAAAAGCTAGGTGTTAATCCTGACTAAAGCTTTGTACAATTAGGAAAATAAAAACATTTCATAGTCCTCCAGCTTAACATAGTATGAAAACAGAAGTTGCTCATAAATTATTTCTCTGGGTGTACTGTACACTCGTCTATTAGGAATTTGAAAGATTTAAATCCATTGAATTAATTTGTCTGACATTTTTCTTGCTAAAACGGAAACTAGAATTAAAAGCTTAAAATAAAAAATAAAAAACAAAAAACATAAGAACATTAAGTACAAATGAAACTAAACAAGCGTCTTAGTCTTAGACAAGAGAGAGAGAGACGTTTTTTGATTGTTAAGTTGCAGTCATGCAGTCATGTTTGTATTTAAACAGTCACTGTGACATTTGAAATGTGTTCACTTTTTTCTACTATGTATGGCACATGCAAAGAAAGAGAGAGAAAGAGAGAGGGAGAGAGTAAGAATGAATGAATGAATTGAAATAAAGCATAACTTAAGGTGCATTAGTTATATCCGTTTCCGTTTTGTGTGCGCTTAGTAACTCCATGTAAATGTTTTTGTAACACTTGTGCTGCTGTATGCCAATCTCTTACATTATTACAAAGTGTGTGTGTGTGTATGTTTGTGTTTAAATGCATGCTTGCATAAGCTTAGTAGTGAATGACTGTGTGTATGCATGGAATGTGTGTGCTTGAGTGTATGAGACTTTAATTAGAATTTAATTAAAACAGAGAAGTTTAAGTGGTTGCTTAACCAAATCAAACAAAATAATTTCAAATCATTAGACCTGATTACAGAGTACTAAGCCACATAAACTAAATAGAAACACAAGGTAAATTCTTTAATCGTTAAAAGTGAATAACAGTGATTTAGAGTCTTAAAAGTTAAATTCACATACTTAATAATATTTGTAAACACCACATACAGCTTTATTTAAATCTCTTTGGCTAATAGGACAATCGCATAAAGAAGAAATTCATAGAATTTTTGAAGAGTTTTGATTGATTTACAGTGTAGACATCTGAAGATATTATTGATTTGGATTTATTTTGCATTGCTTAAGGATTTTAACGAAGAACGCTTTTCAGTAGTTTCAGTATCCCCATAACGTCTTCTCCAAGTCTATTGCCCTGAAAAACCACAGGATGCTGCTCTGTGTCAACAATACCAATTCCCTACTCTGCACCTGGTATTTCATTTTGGAATGTATTAATGCCTCACAGGTTCCGAGAAGGTGTACTGATGATTCTTTGTCACAGAATCTGTATGTTGACATCGAGACAATTCCCATTTTGAATAAGTGTACTTAGAGTCTACAGTGCTCTGTCATAAGACCGGTTATCACACTCAGGAAATTTCTTGATAGCCTGATGTAGGATTTAGATCTCTTTTTGTTGTAATTTTCCGACAATAGTTTTGATTCCTAAACACACTTGGTTTCTTCCCTTTCGTTGAACATACCTTCCAAAACATCCACTCCACACCATAAAAGGAATCGTGCTTCATCGCCTCCTCTCGACCACATTTCCCTGATCATTGCCATGAATTACCTTTTGACATAGGGCTTAGCAGAGGGTAACTTTATTCTATCTACTTAGCTAATGCAGCTTCTTCAGATAGTTCCTAATATGATCGATTCAATCTTATAAGAGCTGTATGGTCGAACGGCGGTATGAGTGTCAGATATATTTTCTCCTACCAAAGTTGAATGACAAAGACTGCCGCATGGGGGAGATTTCATTTCATTCTGTGACCTCAAACTTATGTTTGTATTCTGTTCTTAATCTTGATCTGTTCTTGACCCAACTGTATAGTGACTCCATTAAGAGAATATGTAGCTCTCAGATTACTCACATCATTTTTGTTTCTAAGTCTGGTTGGAAAGCATTTCTCAAAATCATAGGGTATACTCGCTCTTTTCAAGATCTTGTTAAGGTGGAAGCTGTCAGCCAATCGATTTCTTAGGTCCCAAGAGTTATCTCTCATCAACCTAACCATAGTTTATAAAGTTTTGGTTTTCACTACTGTGCAAAATCTAAGGGATCTTTAAGTATTGCTGTAGGATAGATTTTACTGCTCCTGTAATACAAACATACGCTAATCTCTGTATCTTATGCCACTCCACGTGAGCTGTTCTTAGACTTGTTCTGTCTGTGCAGACAATTGTCGCATTTATCTGTCCATTATGGTGTACGTCCAGTGCATAATTCTTCTTCTCATATCGTTATGGCATTCTGAGATGCTTTCTCTATGAGCTTTCCATGTTAATTTAATGTAATGTACTAAGTGATATTCCGAGATATTTTACCTACATTGCCTGTAATATTGTCTCACCCAGTAGTCAAATATTTTTCATTTAAGAAGTATTCTACTTCTGGGTCTTTTTCCTTAGGCCCTCTGTCCTATACCAACGACAATCTGAAGAGCTATTTGAATGATGCCACAGAGAGTGTGTTATTTTCCTCTGGCCATCATCTCGATATCCGTGACAATCGAGTAAGCGTCTTACTTCTGTAGGCAAAAAGTACTTTTCCAATTTCCAAAATAACAAGTGGTCTAATAGGTAGTGTGTTCGCTTATTAGACGTAAAGCCCGTGTTCGAGCCCCAGGCCAGACATCAAAACGAAATATGAAAAACAAAAAATACTTCTTCGGCGACTTCCTCGCAGCAGATTTCTGGCAAAAACTCTGAGAGTAAATGAACCTGCCATGAAAAAGTTTCTCAAAATCTGTCGTTTGGAGTCGACGTTAAACTATAGGTCCCGCCACTCACGTATACAATTAAGGCACACAACATGAGTGGTGTGAGAAGCTACGCCGTAAGCCCGTCTGAAAGGTTGTAATGGCCAATTACGTACGTACGTACAACAGACTCTTCAGTGTGGTATTTCAAATAATGTAGTTTAGTTTCAAGTAGACTTTGCTGAATTGCGAATTCGCCCAAACGCCAGATTTTATGAAAGATGCTTCCCTAAGGCCAAACTCTTAAATGAGGACGTATAATGTTAACTATTAAAGCATTCACTACAACAAACTTTAAATTGTATTCAATTAACAGCGGCAGTTCACACCAGTACATTGACATAAACTTCCTTAGGTCCTTAATAAAGATCCTAAGCATTCGAGTTACAGTTTTTATCTGGTATCAAGTGTAGACCTGGTCTATCAAGCCTGTCCTAGCTGTTAAAATTATACTTCTCAATAGAAAGTTTTGTAAATAATTTGTCTAAGATTATTGGCTAATAGGGACAACAGCTTCTATGAAAGACAAATGGTGGCATCATCTGCATTCTTTAATCTTTAAAATATAATTTTTATTCCACTAAACAGAGTATATTTTTCATTTTAAATGTAAATGAATAACTTCGTTTTATTAACCGCATAGATTTGATTTGATTTGTACGAATAAATAAACCACTTTGATGTGATTAAACCAATGATTTGCCAATCATACATTTCAAGTGTTTCAACTCATTATGCAGCACTCTCCATGCTGATGATAACACAGCATGAATACATTTTGAAAATGAGAATAAAAAAAAAATAAATTTATTTTGTTGTACTAAGACAGAAACATTTGAAACAATAACATCAGCCATCAATCAATTTGAGGCCAATAACACAATCGTTTATAAGCAAGTGGCCAAAAAATTATAATCAAAGAGAACTGCAAAAAAAATAAAGGAGTCTACAAACAGTCAGTCAGCCAGTCAATCATTATAATGCAGAGTACATCAAGAGCAATACAGCAAAACAACAATGTGTTGTAGTTTGGAAAATTCTTAACGAAATTCTATGTTTTTTGTTATCACACACACACTATGCCAAATAAAAAGAAAACGAGAAGAAGAAAATAAAAATGATTTGTAAAGGCGAAAAACCTTTATTATTGTAGTTGTTTGAGGTACAAAACAAAAATCATCAAAAAATGAAAAAAAAAAAATGACCAAGAAACAAACAAACAGACCCGGGTGGTATTTATTTCTGATAAATTCTACACAATAAATCACCTTATCTTAGAAGTACAAAAAAAAAAAAGAAGAAAAACAAGAAAACATTGGAAAAAGAATGAAAAGAAGAACACAAAACAAAGTGAAAATAAATAAAGAAATACAATAAAATTTAAAATTAAACAACTTCTCTCAGAAATCAAATCAAATAATATGAAATGAAGTGGAATACAAAGTCAAGTCAAGAAGTATATTAAAAGAGGCAAAAGAGCCAAAAGAAAAGAAGCCAAATAGTACATCAAATAAATAAATTTCGGAAATGTTAAAAGTCTCTTGCAAAACTAAATAATTCCAACAACAATAACAAAAAACATAAGAAAAAATAGATAAGAAAAGAAGCGAATCATTTGGTAAACGTTTCTATGATACCCTATACATCAATTTTATATTCAGATGTTCTATAACAAGACACAACAACCAGGCAACAGTTTCCTTTCATTTTAACTTTTGTGTGTATACCTCTAGACTAGGAAAGAATCCTACTATTCTTTCGAAGATCACTTGAGCACATAAATCGTATCGAGACAATGGCCTATCTGGCCTTGGGAATAAAGCAAGACTCGCGAAGCGTCATGGTAAAGACCTAATCCGGAGGTTCAATGAATTTAGAAGCCGTTGGATTATAAGATGCTCGTGGCTTAAAACCCAATGCAGACATCTCAAACGAAATCACTTATTTATAAGGGCAGTTGACTTCATACTAATGCGTTTACACCCGAGGAGAAGAGCAGACTATAAATTGAACCTAATTTTCGTGCTCTGAAACTGAAAGAATTTAAATGGAGACTCTGCACCATAGGCCTACAGAAATGAAATTGCTGAGTACTAAGTCCTAATAGCTTCTGGTATAATCGTTGCAGTCTAGTTATAGTCGCTGTAATGTAGTAGATAGTGTGCTCAGGTTCAATTCTCAGACATCTCGGACACAACAAAATACGACTACTCCTCAACTGCATTCTGGCAAAAACCCTGAGAATAAATTCAAATTGAAATGAAACATTTCTCAAGTCAATCGTTCAGAATCGAATTTAAACTGTATGTCTCGCCATTCATGGATCAAAAAAATCAACATATACAACATGGGTGGTGTGAGAAGCTAGGTGGTAATCTTGACTAATGTATTTAAAGGGCCATTAACTAGGTAAGAAGGCAAAGCTGAACTGAGCGTTAATACAAAAAAAGCCACAGGAAAAGTTCTAATAAGACGCAGCATAAATTATTTCCGTTCAACGGTAGCTTTCAGGTTATCGCTTCAATTGCTTGTGACTGTTTTTCACACATTAAATTTTATTTCTTGACATATCCTGTCATGTCCTCATTGCCGAAGATAATTTCATGATTTTTTTATGTAGCAATCCAAATGAGTATTTCGGTTATTTTGACATGTCATGAATCTTTTGTGAGAATAGAAAACTTTCCGGGCAAGTAAAAAAAATTTTCAAAACAATAAAATAAAAAAAAAGCCAAACCAATGGCAAAACAAATTAAAAAAGAAAAGTCAGCAGAACAGTAAACAATAATAACAAACAAAACAAAATTTAGTTTTTGCTGTGGAAGTTTTTCGAAATAATGAATTATTTGCAACACAAGAAAATCTTATTGGGTGTGATAAATTTCATGTTTTTTTTTTTATCGATAACGTCCGGCCAGTACATTAGCAATAGCATCCGTTGATTAAAGCTAAAAACGTAAAATAGCATCGATTAATTACACTTCAGGAACGTCTGTTTACCTGTTTGTTTGTAGCTGATAGCACCCAGCTACAGATTGTTTTCCTTGAAATGGAATGTTTATTTTCTCGTTATTTTTTTTAAATTTTTTCTTTCGTCAGCCACAGAGTTTTTTTTCAATTTTTTTTATCTTCCAACCATTTTGCCAGCGCTTATACAAGATTTGAATAATAAAATATTTAAACAAAATATCACACACACAGGAAAAAAAGATTCCTTTTTATGTAAAACGTGCGACAGGAATACCGAGAAAAAAGAAAAACGAATAAAAGATAAACAACAGACAGCAAATAGAGAAGAAAACCACATTAAAGCCAATACAAAAAAAAAATTCTAAAATAAATATTTTTCGAATTTCTCTTTTTCATTCCTCTTTTTGGCACCAAAAACAAATTTGAATACTTTACAGAAATGAAAAAAAAAAGAAAAACATTTTCAAATTGAAAGAAAATCTGAACGTAAATTATGGTTACCAAATGCCAAAAGATTTTAGAATATATTATGGGAATAAGAAACATAATTTCCTAACGTTTAAGATGACTAAAATTCCGGAAAAGTCGGCGTAGTCTAGTAGGTAGTGTGTTGGTTTATTAGACGACAGCCCTAGTTCAAAATCCAGCTCAGACATTAAGAGCAAAACGACTTTCTCTCAGCTATTTTCTGACGAAAATTCTAAGAGTAATTCAAATTGCAATGAACATTTTCTCATTGAACTGTACGTCATACCAGTCATGGGAAAAATTAACACAAACAACATTGGTTGTGTGAGAAGCTGGGTTGTAATCCTGACTACAGGGTTGTACTTACCACTTAAGTAAGTAAGTATACATTTACTGTACAGGACATACACTATCCTGTTTGCAACACAGGATATTGTGTGACAAACAATTCTTTTCATTTTACGACAGATAATCAGGTATTTCAAAGTTTTACGAAATAATGACAAAATATGTTCCAAGGCGGCATAGTGCTTATTTAAAATCCCCGTATATCTGGAGACACAAGTTAAGTCTCCATTTCCTTTCCCCATTACCCATCCAGGAACCTCTTTTCAGTCTTATCCATCAGAGAGGATAACATCAATACTGCACTTTATAAAATAACCCGATACATTTACGTACCAAAGGCAGATGGCAACCCTATTATCCTAGAACATACTATTTCTAACAAATTACTTAGCTTAAGTGGAATACTTGATTAATGATACTGAAAGTAGAAGACGAAAAAAAATGACTAAAATTACCGAATAAGATGATTGATATGGTTTATGACACGCCTAAAGGTATGATGTTTTCGTATTGTTTCGTGAACATATTCGTAACAAATGATATGAACCGTTTACTTTGATTTTCTAAATAAGATGATGGAGATGCTTTGTGTATAGGCCTGTGCTGATTTAAAACAGATATTAATAATCATTTAATTTGTTGTTTGGATTGGATTTCGAATGAGAACAGCTGTGGGAACAACATCCAGAAACCAAAATAGTACATCCTGAATCCATGGGGAAACTCGAGGTATTTTCTACGTGAAAGTCAGTGGCATCGATGTATGGTGCTTAACCAACTTGTATAGAAAGTATGAAGTACAGGACATAGCAACATTATACAATATTGGGGCCGCCATCTGAGTTCTAGGCTCCAGTTGAGTTAGATCGATGGTAGTATGAAATTTTGGGAAAACTGAATCGTCAAGATTGGCGGTAATAAGCAGACGGATAAGAGTGTGGGTAGATGTTTGGAAAGGTATACTCAATTGAAGGGAAGATAAATACAGGCAAAGATACTTCTCAATATCGTTCAGTGTCGACTGTAGGTCCCTTCACTATGTATAAAATTAACACCCACAACATAACTGATGTGAGAAGCTACGTCGTAACCCTGGCTGACGGACTGTAATGAATAATTATGTATGTATGTATGTAAAGACTCTTCTCAGACGAAATAGATTTGAGTCAGTCAAAACTTTTGTTTAGAACTGATAATAGGAAGCGAAGAAACTCATGGAAACATACCAGTTGCTTAGCAGGAAATTGTTCTTGTTCACACCGAGCAGTATCCAGAAGTTTGTCTGGACAATAGGATATGAGGAGACATTATAGGGATACACTATAAAATTTGAGGGGAGAATAAGACACCTTTTCACAGAAATAATAACAATTGTTGTCACCTTCACTAGAGTGCGGAAGCAAATATATCAAGTCCCAATAAAAAATCCTGTGCCTTTACTTCTGTAAGCCAGGCACACATTGAGGCATACATCGCATCTCCAACATCACTATGCATTTATGTACTACTCCTTGTCTCCAAAAACCTATAAAGATCCTCGCACATTCCCTCTTCAGTTTCAGGATCCATACCTTGGAAATCTCTTATCAAATGCCATATTTCTCCATTGATTACAAAGTCGTGGTTCAAAGCTCTGCCTTAACACATCTGTTGGTCAGTCAGCTCGTTGATACGATTGATTGAAAAGTTATTTGCTTGCCTAACCTTGTTCGTAAGTAAAATCTTTATAGAGTCCTTTGGTTGAATTAATTTATTTAAGATTCCTTTTATTGCCTGTGTTTATATTTTCTCTGCAAAAAGCAAAGAAAAAAAGAGAAATAATTTCTTTGCTTGGCTTCACAATCTTTCTCCTCAATCTTTATCTTGTGTTCATCTATAGGTCTTCTGCGCTATCATTCCTTTTTTATCGTTTCTTTAAGTGCTTAGTCAGTTAAATTTATTTAAAACCGAATTATGGCCATAAAAACCAAACAATTTTGTTGATATCCATACTTTAGCCTTTTATGTGGTTTCCTTTGAATTATATTGCCCTTCTTACTCCGGTATACTACCCCTCTGTCCTTGAGAGTATTGTCAACAAAATAATTTTGATTTTCTTTCTTTATTTCTTTCTTGTTGCATACTACTCTCTGCTGCTATTCTAAAGCTACTCTTTATTGGCCAAAGCTACAGATTCTAGTTATTTGTGGTTACTTGGGATAGGTTGGGGGTGGGGTGGAGTTGGTATGGCTTTGGCTGGCTATAATGCATGAAACAAGATTGATGACATTTTGTATTAAGATTTAATATAAACAAGCTGCAGCAGCAGCCCGACAAAATAAATAAAAATGGAGGAGTGGAGAGCAACAGTAGGGAATATGGCTTTAAATATAATGATGAATAGATAGATGATTTAAGGGAGTATATTATAGAGACCATAAGACATAAAGCCTATGAAACCATACCAACCATAAGTCAAGCTAAAAATATTTCTTTCCTCAGAGAGACAGTCGTTTAGATAACCCGTCAGACAGATGGGTGTGGATGGGTACAGTGAAGACCTGGACAGACAGTGGATATGTGTATTGTGTGCAGCCATGGTAGTGTATAGAGATGATGACAAAATATTGAAACTAAACTTTATCAAACTCAACTTAAATAAAGTGACTGGCAAAGTTAAAAAATATTGAAAAAAAGGAGTAAGAAGAGCATCTTCTTTTTTGCTTGCTTTCAGCACAAGAAAAAAACTATAATTTCAACACGACAAAAAGGAAGGAAAAAGTATAGAGAAAAACTAAAGAAAAATAAACGATAAATGCAAGGAAAACTTCTAAAAATTTCTGCATATTTTTATTTCTCTTAGCTCTTAGTTTTTCTGTTCCCGGCTGTAGTATATCAAGCTAAACTAAGTTTATATTTAAAAATAAATCTTTTGCTAATCTATTTAAGCCATCAGACATTTTTATGGATTTTAGAGCAGCATCAGTTTTATTTCTCCATTCGTTTCGTTTCGTTTTTATTTATTTTTTTTTTTTTTTTTGATATGACTCTGCTGCTGGCGTGTCTCGAAAATACTGTCTGTCCGTTGGTCTTCCTATGTGCCATGATTTATCATGTTTGTCTGTTGTTATGCAGCTAAAAATTTTTACATGATGTTTGTGCAACATTTTTACTATTATTGTTGCACGTTATGTTTTTATTTCGTTTTTGTTATTATTTTCATCCTTTTTTCTCTCTTTTTTTTTTGAAATTCCCCTTTTAAATGCTGGGTTGACGTTTCCTCTGTGTATTACATGTTGAGTTTATTTTTCTTTAGTTTTCCGTCTCTTATTGCCCTTTCTTTCTTTTATGAAACCCGTTTCGAAACTACATGCAATTTATAAGAGTCCAAAACATGGCATATGGGGAAGGATAAAACGACAGAATGTTTTTTGTAAAAACCACAGAAAATCTATTTCAACTAAACCTGGCTGGCAATTTTATATAAAAAAACTAAATCGTTGCTCTATGATGTCATATAGGTAGTAAGTAGAGGAAAACAAAAACAATAAAAAAAGAAGAAAAAAAAAGAAATTACTACAGGAACTGAGAAATATATGAATGAATACAAACGGTGGAGTTAAAATTTGTGTCTCGGTAGCATTTTATAAATCCTTAGCCCGCTATGAGGTATAACGCACGGAGACCCTTAACCATACATCTATAACCTTCGCACAAATGTGTTTACAAAGAAAGGTCCACAAAATTGTTGAATTGACTAGTTCCACTCATAACTCATGTTAGGAAATACATTCGAATTCGCACATTCCTTCTCTTAATAGAGAATATACAGAAAGTGTTTGGCTTTTTTATTGAGAGACATAATAAAAAACCATCAATTAAAAGAAAATGGAAAGCTTCAATGTATGAGAAGGTCTGACAGTACGCCTCTTGTCTTGGGCGTTTCAATCCATACTATTTTGCTAATACTGCTTTCTAAGTGCGTACCCAATCTGTAAAA
Source organism: Sarcophaga rosellei (assembly GCA_930367235.1). Lineage (NCBI taxonomy): Eukaryota > Metazoa > Arthropoda > Insecta > Diptera > Sarcophagidae > Sarcophaga > Sarcophaga rosellei. Next base: position 37,476,162 of record OV884019.1, read on the forward strand.
ACCAACCATAATAACAATTATTACTGCTACTACTTCGAATGCTACGGATAATAATACTACAGCCACAGAAAATATCATGACTAGTACTACTGCTATTTCCAATAGCATTAGAACCATTGATTTTTATGCTAAAGCCACTGGCACTGGTAGTTCTAATAACACTCAAAATAATATTACCATTACTACTACTGCTACCGCTAACTCCAATAGCATTAAAATACTGTTGCCTCTGCTACAACGTTTACCAATATGCAAAAAGTACTAAAAATTCTTACCTAAAATATTGTAACTACTACTGCTACTTCTAATAGAACTAACAACTCTATATTGCTATTGCAAAACTACTAGAGATATAACTGCTACTACATCAATACTACTACTACTGCTATTTTTAATAGCATTAGAACCATTGCTATTTATGAGCAACTGTCACTGCTGGTTGTAATAGCAGTGAAAATACTATTACCATTACTACTACCACTACTAATAATGTTGCTGGTTTTAATAGCATTAAAATACTGTTATCTCTGATACAACGATTACCACTATTACTCCAAAAAGTACTAAAAATTCTTACTTAATATAGTGCTACTACTACTGCTAATAATAAGTCACTACTAGCACCGTTGTAGCAACTACTACTGTTAGTTCAAAATACTACTGCTACTTAAAAAGTAACAGTGAATGATCTGGAATCTTTAACAAATAATTACTTGGCGTCTAACAATGCTAGTTTATCCTTTAAAGGACACTTACTGAAAGCTAACAAGTGTAAATAGAATTCTTTTTTTTCTTCTTCAAAATGCATTTAATCAGGGTGTTGATTAAATTCATTAGCCCACTGTATGTGGTGTTTAGCCCTAGAATACACAGAGAGAAGTAAACGGAAAAATTAAAATGAATATATTCACAAAATTGTCAAAAAATTTTCCTCTCTCTCTCTCTCTCTCTTTGTCAATGTTTATGCTACAATTATTTTTGTTGTTGTTGCTGCTGTCATAGCATGGCATGCATGCATGTATCACTCATATGTAGTATGTGGCATGAATAAATAAAATAAAAATGTATTCAATTCAATTGAATTTCTTAAAAGTGCAACAATTTTTTTTGTTTTTATTTTTTTCATTGTCATTGTGATTGTTGTTGTTGTCATTGTTGTTGTACAATTCATATTATTATTTATACATACGTGCATGTAATGGTATAAGAGATACGATACTAGTGTTTAAATGTTTTCTTCCTGTCGCTCTCTTTCCCTTCTCTCTCTCTGTGTGTGTGTGTGTGTGTGTGTGTGTGTGCAGAAAATATTCGCATAAATCAAGTTAAAGTGGAAACGAATGCTGAAACAAACACCAACAACAAAATCAATTGCCAACATAAAGGGGTGTTAAGCCTCAATATTGAAATTATTGCCATGCAATCCAATCCAATCCAATGCCATGCCATCATGCCATACCATACCATTGCAATGCAATACAATGCCATGTAATGCCATGCCATGCTGTGCCATGTATGTATGTTGAGATGCTCAAAAAACAATAACAAATAACAGAAAATACTTGACAAATGCCAAGTACTCCATGTTATTAAACATGAGTTCAAATAAAAGAGGTTTTTGTAACTGAAAATAGGGTCTGAAATTAATTCCAAAATACGAAAGAACGGAAGGGAGGAAGGGGGCGCATCATCGGTTTGTTGCCACAATAAGTTGTTACAATTGAATGTTATTGTTTTACATACGGATTTGGACTAAATAAAGTCTATTAAAAGTTTGTTATTCAGCTTCATCGAGAGGGGATACTTTGATATTTAAATGCAGTGCTAAAGCAGAGTATATTATTACAAAAACAATTGCACATACATGCACAAGGGGAAATGAATTAGAAGATAGGAAATTTTCTATATCACTAGGTTATTGGGTATTAAAGGATTAGAATGAATATGAGATATGTATTCCAGAAGACACATATTTTTTTTAAATACTTCAAATAATGTTTTACAGATTTTATGTTGGATTAGATTTAGCGAGGAGCCTTCATTATTAGGTTCACATGTTGTGTATTTAGCAATAGTGCACTTACCTACATATGTGCCGTCAATTAAATTGAGCTTCCTTGCTTGCAACGAATAAAGAATATCTACACCAACTAATACAATCGGAATACCCATACCCTATAAAATATCGATGAATCGGCCCTGGCTAATATATCACAATATCACTATGCCTTGAAACCCTTTTAAGAATGATCCGAATTTTTACAGAAAAATCTCCGGTATACATGGCCGAGGACAAACGTCGAAATGATGTTCTTGAGAGACTTGATCGTAGTCAAATCAATTATCATCAATTAGTTCACTTACACGGTTGACCAGGCACCATTGTTCTCCTATGATTCCCTAAAGGATATAAAGATTCATAGCCACCATAAAGATGGACACACCTTTCAGTAATTTGCTAATTTTTTTCCCAGTGGAGTATATAGATGGTGACCTGTGCGTCTGTATGTATGCAACCGAACGGCTTTTAGTTTATTAAATTGAAATCTGAATATGTCCTGGTATTTACTCTACATGCAGTTTGTTGCTCCCGTAACAGTTCAAAGCCATAAAAACTGCAACAATATCCTCCAAGATACCCGTACAGATAACCTCAATAGGGGACAAAGAGACGATTGAATGTGAAGCCTACTGTTTCTATAAATATTAGGCGAAATTGCCTCAAATACAGCATCACAGTAAAGGTAGTATAGGCAAACAATTACTCTTACTTAACTTAATTGGTTATTGCAAATCGTTAGTCAGTATCAAAACCTAGCTTCGTCTAGGCTATGAACGACAGAGACATTTGAGAAGCCAGAAGACTACTTAAAGGAAATCGCTGAATTGATAATGAACACGGGCTTCCGTGTAAAAGCCTATATGCAACCTACAAGAACGGAGTCTTTTTGAGCCTCTAGGGCCCAGTAAAAGACCACGTATTATGCTCAGACTATTTACGGATTTTAAAGTTAACTTAGTAAACTTGACGTGACTGTAAGAAGGACACCCACTGTACTATTCAGATAATGTCACTAACCTAGCTGCGCTTATACTCTGAACGACAGAGACAGTTGAGAAGCTTTTCATGGCAATTTTATTTACTCTCAGAGCTTTTGCCAGAAGACTGCTTAAAGGAAATCGCTTAACTGATGTTTGAACACAGGCTTCCATCTAAAAAGCCTATACACTATCTACAAGAACAGAGTGTTTTAGAGCCTCTAAGGCCCGGTAAAAGACCGTGTATTATTCTCAGACTATTTGTAAAGTTAGCTAAGTAAGCCTAACATGACTGTAGGAAGGACACACGAAGAGTCTGTTTATGCTCCAAAGCAGTCTGCTTATACTCGATGGCATTACTGGAAAAAGTATTTGGAGTACTCATTCCATAGTCATTAGGCCACATGACTAATGACTTTTGAATAGGCTGTGGAGACGCGAGAATATGAAATTGTGCCTCACCAGCATTATATTGTAGAAGAAAGAAGCATATGGGCTTCTACTATTCACATCATGTCACTAACCTCTGCAATATACATATGGAAAGTTTAAATATTTACATCAGAAGCAGCGAATAATTCCAGTGTTAAGAGAAATGAAGGAGTGTTGTATTACAATGGGGCACATGTGCGCTATGTGTGTCTCTAGTCTCTTGAAATTCACAACAATTTCTACTTGCCTATCTTTGAGGTTGAAAAAGAAAAAGACACTTAAGTGTTGTGAATTTGTGGATTATAGGGCGATATTTTCCTGGATTTAAGTTTTTCGCATAAATTTGTAACCATGGACATGGAATAGCTCCATTATATTGCACCACAGATTAAGAAATATATAAAGCACTGGACTTTATTGCTCGAATCGTATCTAAGGAAGGTTGTTATCCAGACAAATTGTGGCGGATTTTTTGTGATGCTCCTGTAATAATTTTTATTGATTACCTTTACGTAAGATATCAGAGGCTTAACAAAAGTAAACGCTGCAATACGAGAATTAATTGGAGCGTTTAAAGGTGCTTAAAGACTGTGTTTAATACACAAGAATGTGGTGGTTTCACTAAAAAAAATCTGCAGGTTCTTGTATCTATGTGATGGCCAGGAATAATTGATTGAAATTAGAATTGCTTCTTCAGGCTTCTTGTACTTTCCAGTTTTAGGTCTTTCTTGCGTTTTTGGAATGTCCTTCAAAATAAAACTGCATTTAATCTATTCTATTATTTAGCTTTAATGGCCCCTAAAAAGCTTATAATCCAAATGAAGAATTTCCTCATTTCATAACACATCACACTGAGAAATCCAAATAAGTAATCCCCCCTAAAAAATGTATTCGAAATATCACCCAAAAACAAAAAAAAAAAAAAATGATTTGCTCTTCTAAATCCTCATCTCATTTCTTGTGTGGTTTTTTTATTTCAAATTCTATTGTCTGTTCACTGTATGTCCAGAGATTTGTTTAAGGATTATTGCATTCGGTTTGTTGTCGTGCTTTATTGTTTTCCCCAAAGAATATTAAAAAGTTTCTGGGAGAACCAAAAATAGAGTTTTTGTTCTCTCTCTCTCTCTGTTGTTTATGTTTCTGTGTGATGTTTTTGTTGTTGTAAAAGAATAAAATATTTCAACTTCAATGGTATTTTAATAAGTTTATTTCATTTTAAATCTTTTCGGTTGTGTTCTTTCAGTTTTTTTTATTTCATTTCATCCTTTAGAATGACAGTGACACTGTGTTGCCATTGTCGCTGTATGTTTATTTTATGCTGAACCAACTGTGACAACAAAGGTTCAGTTTTTATAAACTATTATGGCAGGATAGAGAAAAGGCTAGGCTGGTGATGGAGGGAGAAAAGTATAAAAAAATATACTCAACAGCAGGGCGCCTCAAACACAAAAATATGAAAGAATTAAAATGTATAACAATCACATGGATTTGTTTTGACCGTGTCAACTGCAATGCAAAAGTATGAAGTAAGGGCTCGTTTGAAACCAACTGTTGGTATAGCCTCCATGGGTTTAGTAAGGATAATGGTATGAGCGTGATATGTAAGTTATCAGCACCAGGTTTCCTTGAAAGTTTGAAACATATTCTTGGAACCATTGCTCTGAATAAGACAACCCCTTTATATTCCATTAAAAAGTGTCAATACAACCCAATTTATATTGCAACTTGCTGGCCTATTTAAGTCGTTAATATCGCGGGATAAGGATACATGTTGATACTGATAGACGGGAAGTGTAATTTTTATTTTCAAATTTTCAAATTTTTATTGCGCTTTCTATTATTGCTGCCATATCGCTTCCACTGAATATGAATTTACTGGCATATTCTATGAACAATATTTTCCACCACAATTAAGTGAAAATGCAAAAAAAAAAAATTATACCAGAACAGTACATTAAATACATGATAGGATAGGATAGGATAGGATGGGATAGGCTAGGATATCATATGTGAAATGCAATAAAAATTAATTGTTTTGAAAATAATTTTTGCAATTAAAAATTAATTGAGGCTGTGTGCTGCTTTTCATTTTATAAAATAAATATTAAATTTTGTTGTAATTATCGATAAAAGTCATTACAAACCGCACAATAATCATACAAAAGTTCAGTTTCATTAGAAAATTAAGCAAGCTGGACTATACACGAGATGCTACAGTGTAGAAAAGTTATGGTCATGTTTTCATACGTAGTATGTTTACTTATATAAGTACTTCGGGTATCTAAGGTATCTAAGAAATAGTTTTAAATCAGTGAATCAGTGACTCAAGAAATTACTGAATATTGTCATGATGAAAACTTATCTTTCGTCGAAAAAAACTTCCTTAAATAAGATATTGTTACGAAAATGAAAATTCAAGATACTGGTGTTTTGCTATTGCATTGCTTAATATTAAAATTATAAACAAAAACTACAAAAACAAAGCAATGCAGTAAATACACCTGTTTACAAATTATCATAACAACAAACACCAGCATAAAAAAATGGTAAACAAGTAAACAAAAATACACCAACAACACTACGATAATAAATGAAAAAACGATGTTTACATTTATAGAGATTTCCAGAAGGCGAATGTTCATGACTTCGCTAAACAGGCGAATACAGTTAGTGCAGTACAATCAGTCTTGTGTGAAGTCGCGTTGTGTTTGAAGAGAGTAATCGTGGATTGCGGATCCCCGTTACCTAAAATCTGTCGAATAACCGTCTAGTAATTGTTATCGTTTATGCAAAGGGTATAAACAGAGCAATAACAATGAAAAGCAATTGTTGTTGTTTACATCAAGTTGTGAATAATAAAAAATTTTAATTAAAACTAAGCACAAATGTATTTTATTTAAAACGTAACATTTGACATCGTTAAACTTTTTCTTGTGGGATTTTACAAGGTCAAAATCTATAATATTCCAAGATCAAGAAATTCAAAAGCTATCTGCTATTGTTCTTATGAAAATGCCAGTCAGATTCGACTTGCCACAAAAGTTTTGTATAAATTTTTCCATTAGACTATTCAGCTTTATTTCAAGCCTCTTGAGTCTATGTAAAGTTAGAATAAATTGTATTGAGTTCTTGGCAGTGAAGTCGCCGTGGTCTAGTAGGTAGTGTGTTGGCTTATTAGACGAAAGGCACGAGTTCGAATCCTAGGTCAGACATCAAAACGAAAATATGAAAATATTTCTTCGGCGGCTTCCTCTCAGCAAATTTCTGGCAAAAACTCTGAGAGTAAAAATTGGCATGAAAAGCTTCTCAAAAAATCTGTCGTTCGGAGTCGACTTTCAACTATAGGTCCCGCCACTCATGTATAAAATTAACGCACACAACACGAGTGCTGTTGAGAAGCTAGGCCGTAATCCAGACTGAAGGGTTGTAATGGCCAATTATGTATGTATGTATGTATGAGTTTTTGGAAGCGAATTTAATGATGGTTGCCAAACAGATTGATGAATGTATTTGGGCAAGCATCCCAGGTTCAAATACAGCATACTTGTACCTTAGACAAAATTGAAAAATTAATCCGAAATAAAACAAGTCAATTGAAGATTAAGAAGCTCTCTCGTAACAGATTTGTGCTCCTTAAAGAAAGTTAAAGGAATAACAATAATGAACAGTTATATTGAGCCAGAAGTCAACAAAAGTCGCTGTAGTTGTTAGTGTGTTGGCTTATTAGACGTGCGGTCATGACATCTACAAACGAAATATGAAAAAATATTTTCTCGATAACTTCCTCTCAGCAAATTTTAGGCAAAAACTCTGAGAGCAAATAAAATCGTCACGAAAAGTTTCTCAAACACCTGTCGTTCGAAGTCGACTTTAAACTGTAGGTCCCACTACTCAACATAAGTTGTGCGAGAAGTCAGGTCGTAATCCTGACTGAAGGGTGGCAATGACCAATTATGCAAGTATGTATTTATATTGAGCCACAAACCCCAGCAGTAATATAAAAAAGTAGAGTACCAGAAATTCTAAAACAAAAAAACCTAAACTTTTGTTCCATTCATTATAATTAAGTGATGAACAGCATAAATTGTGGTATTTCTCTCTCTGGTTTTTCCATTTTTTTCCACAAATTTTTGGTAATAAATTGAATAAAAATGAATGTTTAATTAACGTTTATTTATAAGCGGCAATACAATGCTAAAGTAAAAGTATGAATTAATATAAAGTGATGTCAATAAAACAAAAAAAAGTACTTGCTTTTAAAATGGGTCAAAAGCGAAATACTATTCATAGATACATACATACATAGGAAAAACCACACAATTAACCGAAAATGCCATTAATTTCAAACCAATACGATAGTAAATAGCAATGGCTTATAATCGTTCTCCGCCTATCCTACATGAGAAACAATGCAGATGACTATGATTAGAGAAAACGCATACGGGTTATTAAAAGTAATTTTAAAAACGGCATTCAACAATAAAATATTTTTCACAACGCAAATCATTCTCAACTAATTTTAATTAAACTTTTATGCCTGCTTTTTAAATTAAAAGGATTTACATTTTTTTTTTAAATTTTAAGACTACTCCGCTCAATAATACTACGCGCGTATCATTATGTTCGTATTGATTACGTTGGAATGCTTAATGCTTTTATCAACATTTTCATAATTATGCTCTCTATTGGGCTTATCATATATTTTGAGAGTCTGTAAGTATAATGATTGGTTTGTAAGTATTTTAAATAATTTATAATCACCACTACTAATATAAATACAACATCCTGTCAATGATTCCACTTCCTGTCGTACTCTGTTAATCTACTTGCATGCCAATTAAATTTTTTACAATTTGTTATGCATGCAGGCGATTTACAACAGAAAATTTAATCATATTTTATAATGAAACGTGAAATTAATTGAAAATTTTATGATTATTTTAATTGATTGCAGTAACACTTGTCCAAAACTATGGCGTGTTTATCTGTTATAGGGATTTAGGCTGTGAAATTGTATTTTTTTTCTATTGAACGATGGCATTTATTTAATGGCGAATAATTAGCCTCCTGAAAAACATTTCTGAAATAAAGAGTAGATCTCCTCGGATTTTTTTTCTGATGGTCTTATCTGATGTGATGTTATCATAGAAAAAAAGGGTTCCGATTACCTGGCCTTGTGCATTGTCGCTAGGCTCTATTAGAGTGATCGAGATAAAGAGAGTATTGTGTTAGGAAGCACGGCCACCTACCGTCCTACTACAGTTCGCATAGGCCATTGTACTAGTGGCACGCATGCCGAAGAATATTGCATGCCCTCCTACAAGGATTCCTGCAGAACTGTTGGATCTGAGGAGCAGGAGTGGACCATCTTTTATGTGTCATGTGTCAATGCCCGCCTCTTGTTATAAAGATGATAAGGTCCTTGACGATACTGTTATCTCTTCGATATAAGGATAGGGACACTTATTTCGGAGTCTCAATGGCTTTCTATCGCGACTATTTGAACTTCAGGTTGTATATTGATTTGTGGTAACACAATGTAACAACACAATAACACCTAACCTAACCGAACTTAACTTAGCTAAGAGGTGTAAAAGAAGCTCCTAAAGATGAATCAATACTATGTCTCCGCTGACATATGCTGTAGTTTACGGCCTAACTGTACGAAGAATGTTAGCTGTTCCCTCACCATCCAGATTACTAAGAACCAAAGCTAGGTCTTCTAACGATAACAAAAAATCACTTTCTAATATCAACTGAAACATACATACATACATACATAAATAATTGGTCATTACAACCCTTCAGTCAGGATTATACTAGTTTGTCACATTACTTATGTTGTTTGTGTGTTAATTTCATACATGAGTGGCGGGATTTACAGTTTAAAGTCAATTCGGAGCGACAGATATTTTTTAAAGCCTTTTCATTTATTCTCGGAGTTTTTGCCAGAAATCTGCTGAGAGGAAGTCGCCAAAGAAATATTTTTTCATATTTCGATTTGTTCGAGATGTTAGGGCTGGGATTGGAACCGAGGCCTCACGTCTAATAAGCCAACACACTACCTACTAGACTGCGGCGACTACAACTGACACAGTGCATGGCAAATGAGTATGCTATCTCCGCAGAGAACTCCTTCTGAATGCGAATCATGATCAGAATGAATTGATAAAATCCTTTCACATCAATTGTTACTTGAGTAACCAATTGATTAAGAAGGATGCTACGCAACATTACTCCCCTATCTCTCAACCGTGAAATGCAGGTTAATGGTAAAGAAAGTAAGCAACGATGCGATGATCATGCACATTACTACAGGTTTTGTTAAAGATACGCGCGTTGCTATTCGCCATATGTTAACTAACAAACGTAGATGGTGGCATCTGTAAGAATCGAGTATCTATTCAGAATTTCTGCCATTTGCATTCTACCTAAGCTGCCTTGTCTTATTAACTATGTAAACAACCATGAAAACTATATAGTACCGACATTGGATTTTGCTTAAATGATCGCTTAATTTCATATTAAAAAAAAAGAAATACCCTATAATTCATACCCTATTAAAACAGTACACAATACACCGAACAAGAGGACATTAAACGCATTTAACCGTGGTGCAAAATGTATTTTTCATTTGAATTCATTTTGTTTCGCTGTTTTTGGTTTTTAATGATGTGCATTATTTTATCCATTAATTAACCATAAAAACAACAAACAACAAGAACAACAAAAAATAAAACAAATAAAAATGCAAACAAAATACTACAAAAAAATGCAATAAAAATAAAATTAAATTAAAGAAAGAAGAAGAAAATATTGTATCGTCATTAATTTTTATAAAATTGAACGCATGAACATGCACAAAACATTTCAAATACGATTGTGAACAGAAAAACATTTTTTTTGGTGTTTTTTTTGTTAATATTTTATAGTCAGTTATTTATTGGGTTATATATAAAGTATTTGTGTATTTTTTCAATAGGAGATAATGTTGCTTTTTTATATAAGGAAATACATAATCGATTCCATCAAAAGGTAATGGCTGGGATGAGTAGCATTTTATCTTAAATTCTTTGTTATTTCTCTGTGTATGCCCTTTGCATAAGCAATAACAATCACTAAACAATTATTCGACAGATCTTTCTAACGGAGATCTTCAAACCACGATTGCACTTTTCAGACACACTGCATCTTCACACAATACTGACTGAACTTCATTAACGCACTCGCCTGCTTTGCCTTGCCTTTTATATGGCAGAGTAAACAGTCTAATGAATGTTCTTGAAGGTGAATGTTCATGACTTCGCCTTCTTGAAATCTCTATAAATGTAAACATAGTTGTAAATGTAAACATAGTTGTTTACATTTATTATCGTTGTTGTTTGTTTATTCTTGTAGTGTTGTTGGTGTATTTTTGTTTACTTGTTTACCATTTTTTTATGCTGGTGTTTGTTGTTATATTATACTGCATAATAATTTGTAAACAGGTTTCTTTACTGCATTGTTTTGTTTTTGTTGCTATTGTTTATAATTTTAATCTTAAGTGATGTAAAAGCAAAACATCAGTATCTATATTCTTCATTTTTCGTATCAAATGGAAGAAACACTGAAGTAACTATGCTCCAAAGTCGTTCAATGCACGAATGATATGAAGAATCTATATGTATGACAAACAAAACCATACAGAGACTCTAAATACCAAACAGGCTAGTTGAGGAAAGAATTTGAATATTAGTACGTCATGTGCTACAATTGCCCATTACTACTGAATTCCAATGACGTGCTGAGAATTTAACGTGAAGCTTAAGATACTCGGAAGTAAGACGGCAAGACAGAAGTGATGTACGCATCCTTATGAACAATAGCGCTGCAGTAGGAGAATTTGACAGCAACATAGGGGACCTGAAAACGGTTTATGTTGTAAGAAGATTCTCAACAAATAGAAAGAACATACATACATACATAATTGGCCATTACAACCCTTTAGTCAGGATTACGCCCTAGCTTCTCACACCACTCATGTTGTGTGCCTTAATTTTATAATTACGTCGACTCCGAACGTCAGATTTTGAGAAACTTCTTGAGGGCAATTTTATTTACTCTCTGAATTTTTGTCAGAAATCTGCTGAGCGGAAGTCGCCGAAGAAATGTAATTTTTTTTTCATATTTCGTTTGGATGTCTGGCGTGGAGCTCGAACCCGGGCTTTACGCCTAATAAGCGAACTCACTACCTACTAGACTACTAGTTTTTGAAAAAAGCCTAATAATTAAAAAAAGTGACAATAGGACAGGAGACCGAGGTTGTTGATAGCCGCAGTATAAGCAAGCCATTTAATAGCCTTACCGAAGTCCAAAAGGGCTGCAATATATGTAATAACATTTGTGCATGATATAAATAACGTCCAGTAAATGAGATATAAACTGGAAAGTCAGCAAGGTAAAGCATGTAGTGTGTTGGCTTATTAGACATGAGGCCTCGGTTCAAACTCCAGGCCAGACATCTCTAACAAATCAAAATATAAAAAAAATATTTCCTCGGCGACTTCATCACAGCAGATTTCTGGCAAAAACTCTGCGAGTAAATTAAATTGCAATGAAAAGTTTTTCAAAACATCTTTTGTTCGGAACCGACTTTAATCTGTAGGTCCCACCACTTGTGTATAAAATTAACACACACAACATAAGTGGTGCGAGAAGCTAGGTCGTAATCCTGGCTAAAGAGGTGCGTTATTACCAATTATATAAGTATGTATTTACGGGATGACAGGATAACGATTTGCAATGAAGAAAATTTTTGAATAAAATGTTCAAAATGGGAACTTTTTATATGACCCAATAACGGTTTGCTACCCCATTAATTGAGTTATTTGTTTATGGCGAGTTTCGTAGTTTAATTTGTATTTCATTTAATTAAAATCAATCACATGCAATATTTTTTAACATTTTTTTTAACATTTTTTTTCTTTCGTTTTTCTATTCAACAAAAAGAAATTCTTTTTCAATAAATATTTGTTTAACAAAACTCAGCATGAATTTAATTTTTTTTAATTTAATAAAAAATATTGTACATATTTTAAATTTGTTGTATAAAAATGTTTTCAGTTTTTTTTTTCTTTAACATTTTTAATAAAAATTTTATTCTTTCTACCGGTGGCCCCCATGAATGCATATGTGGTCATTAATTGTTTGGTTTTTTTTGTAATTTTTTTTACTGTTATTGTGATGTTATTTATTAAAAAATAAATGAAAAAAAAGGAAATGAAAATATTTTATTAAATTAAAATTAATTAATTGTCTACTGGTAATTGTTTAAACCAAATTATGATTGATAATAATTTATAAAGAATCCTGCTGTGGTTAATTACTCAGGTGTGATGAATATGCAAAAAAAAATCAATTTTTTCTCTCTCTCTCTTTTTTTTAATTTCATAAAGGGCGACAAAAAATGCATTTTTATTAAAGGCTCATTTAAATAAAATAATTTCAATAATTTAACACAAATTGGTGGCAAATTGTAATTGAAATGTTAACGAGCATGCCGTAAAAATGCAGAAGAATTCAAGTTAAAAAGCTTAAAAATGTTAAGTATAACTAGGAACACATACATATGTGTTATTGTGGTTAACAAAAAGAGATTGCAAAGCCTAGGACTGTATGATACAACTTTAATAGGTATCCTTAAAACATCTCCCTCAAGCCTATTGACCTGACAAGCTCAAAATGATGTTCGTTGTCAACAATGCCAAGTGTTGTTAAATATTTCCTTTTGCGATTCAATATTGGCCTAAAGTTTTGAAAATGTGATCCTATATTTCCATAGGATATGCATGTTGCGCTTGAAATATGCCTCATTATGCTGTAGAGCACTCTGAGTTTACATTGTTACGTTAACCAACCTTAGGTTATTCCTGTATAGTAGACTGATGTATGATTTGGATTTCCCCTCAATGCAGTTCCAAATAAAAGTTTCAATTGCCTAAAACCCCTTTAGTTTGAGAAGAGAATTTGCCTTTCTTTATCTTCTCTTTCCACGAACATAGCTTGCCAAACATAGGGTCCCACACCAACAGAACTGTTCTGGTCCAATCAGCATCGTGGAAGATCCCTTCTCTTAAGCTCGTCTGATTGTTTATTGGCGAGTTTATTTCGATGACGTGGTATCCAGCAGAGTAACCTTATTTTTCCCACCTAATCGCTTCAGTTTCTCTACACAGCCCTATAATATTTTCAATATAACCTCATATGAGAAGAGTGCTCGAATGGCGGCGTGACTGTCAGATACATATGTCCTGACTTTTGTATTTCCTATCCAAGTTGAATTGGGCACGTCCTTCGTTGACATAGACTTCCGCTTGCAAGATACCCGCGGGTAGCTCCAGTCAGCTCCAAATATTTTTTCTGGCACCAAAAACTTCTACTCCAGTACCAAGATCCCTTCTTGACACATTTCTATACCAATAGAATAGTCCCTATTTTAGTAGAGTACTAGCTGTACCCTGCGCGCTTTGCTGCACTACAAACTAAAATAAATTTGAAGGAAAGACATTAGACAAATATCCAATTAAGTTTGAATCATTTTATTGATTTTGTTTCCCATTGTCCAGATGATTCAGACGAACGGGCCTGAGTAGTACGCATTCGATCAAGTGATTCATTGTTCAAGTGATTCATGCGAACGGATCTGTGCGGCATGTACTCGAAGATTTTTCAGTCTCAATGCTGATTCTGAGGCTAGTAATGCTCTTTTCTTTTCTTTTCAACACAGGATCAAATGCACAGTTTACGATTTAATTAATTTCGAAGAATTTTCAGTGGCGCCACCTGTCGGAAATTGGTTATACCAACTTAGAAACCTTCGTCGGCTCATGCGCAACAACTTTGCTAAAGATTAAATGCATAGTTTACGATTCCATAAAGTACATTCATTTTTATATATATAGATAATTTAAACTTAAAAAAAAAATAAATAAAACAAAAGTCTACGAATTTAATTTTGGTTATATTTTTTCTTATTTGGTGAATTTTTTCACAAATGTTGGTTACAAAATTTTTTTCTTTCCCTTCTATCTTTCCCCCCGCGTCGTTCTTTACACTTTATTTTCTTTGGTTTTATACATCAAGAATCACAGATAGCATACTTGTAGGGGTAACTACTATGCGTATGAGTAATATATTTCAAATGCAATTAAATATTAAGTATGTAGTATGTAGCATACGTGGGCATGGCCCCTCGCTCATTTGGAATATCAACATAGAAAGTAGCCTATAACTCCTTCCAGACATACAGGAAGATACTGTGAAAATTTCAAGAAAATCGGTTCAGCCGTTTAATCGTCTATAAACTTCAAACATACAAACATACAATCAAACACACATTTTTTATATATAAAGAAGATACAGCTTTCAGATTATTTCACTTATTTTTACTTTTAAGCCACTTGCAAGGCATTTCCACAATCATAGAGCCTTCTACTTCTGTTCTAGGGACAGTTAAGGAGGAGCTGTCATTGTCCATTGATTCCTTAGGTCCCGAAATACATACATACATAATTGGTCATTACAACCATTCAGTCAGGATTACGACTTTGCTTTTCACGCCTCTTATGTTGTGTGTCTTAATGTTATACATGAGTGGCGGGATCTTAATTTAATGTCGACTTCGGAGGACAGATTTTTTAGAAACTTTTCAGGTGCCGAAATACCCTAAAGAACCATAACAACCATGGACATTAAAATTTTGCAGCGGACTTAAATCCAACAGAGCCTCCATTGCCGCTGTAGGACAGGTTCTCATTGGCACTCTAATGCCAACAAATGCTAGTGTGAATAAGGAGATTGGTTAGAGTTCCAAAAATGTTCACAAATAGCACTCGACAAAGCCTCAGACAACCAGTTCGCAATTACAGTTTTACATTACAAACCACTGTGACTGCAATTTGTCGACATTTGTTTTGCTTCCCTGTTCTACATACCCCTACTGAAGCCACAATGTATTCTGTGTTCTGCCACAGAAACCATAAAATTATGCCACAAACGTAATGAATTTTTGTATTTTTTTTTTTGCTCCGGCTGTTTTTATTTTTTGTTTTTTAATAACAAAAAAAAAAAAAAAAAAAAAAAACGCCAACCTTAATAGCGTAATTTATAGAATAAAAGATGAAATAATGACCATAATTTATTGTATTTTATTTATTTGTATAAGCATGTGTTGTTGTTGTTGTTTTTTCTTAATTTAATTTGCTTTGTTGTTGTTGTTGTTTTCCTTTTTGTTTCTTATTAAAAATAATAATAAAAGTCCACTCTACTTTATAATCTCATGCAAGAGAAAATCTCTCATCTTTCTCTGATTTATGCGTCGGGTTTTATTTTATTTTATTACATTTCAAACGAAGCTTCTTACTTGGCGTTGACATATGATGACTGGAAGAGTGTTAAAATATGCAACCGACAATGGGAAATGGGGCAAAATGTGATCACGCCGGGTGCTTGGATGACACCTCTGGTTCTTTTTTTTCTACTCAACTTACTGTAGATTTTTTTGCTTTAAAGAAACAAGAAACGTGCATGTTATTTTAAATTGTCTAGTGGCAAGGGGTTCCGTATTATTATTTCAATATTATTTTCATTCCTTTTTTCACATTTTTTTTTTAATATTTTAAGGTGACCTCAATATGTCTGGTACACTTAAAAAAAAAAAACGTCGGAGAAAGTTTAAATGTTTAATAAATTATCACTGCATGCAAAATGTTTTATTGTGATAATTTGTTTAATGCAGTGGAAATATGATTTAAAACTGCATGGATTGTGTTGAAATTATTATTTTTAATAAAATGAAATGGTTTTCTTGTGTTTAATTGACCGTCTTAGTGATTATAAGAGGACTCTCAGCTACAAGTTAAATATCATAAGATTTTGGTATGTATACTCAACATATTTAAGTTTTGTTCATGTTTAGGGTAGTTGAGTAGAACAAAGTATATCTCTGGTGCTAAATAAACATCTTTGGTAAATCAAGTATACCTAATTCTGTTTTTACACGGTAGATTGGTTCCAGAAAAAACCGTGTAAAAAAAAACCGTGTAAAAAAAGACACTGATCGTATGCAAATATAGGTAATTGGTTCCTAACCTCTAAAACCTATTAAAATTAGTGAAAAACAAGGATTTTTTAAGAAGAAGTATTCATGTTTATCTTATTAAATTACATATATAAAGTTGATTTCTACAAGCATAGTTATTATAGATAAAAAAATGCCTTTTAAGCTTAAAAATAATATAAATTAAATGTTCAGGCAAGTTAAGGAACTAAAAATAATTTAGTTAAACAACATAGCTGTTAACGAAAAGGATAAGGTAAAAAATAAGTGATAATCATAAATACAGGAACGTATACAATCACTATCATCGCTGGAATAATTTTGAACTGGCCTTTCTCTGGCTCGTTCAGCATCTGCATTTTAACAACGAAGTCTGTTATGAGACGTTGCTTTGACCAGTAAATTTGCTTGTACGCGCAAAAAAGGTATTCCCTTAAATTTGTGATATGAACATACTTTGCAAAAATTAAATTTGACAAAAAAAATTTAAGCACAAACAATTTTAAACCGTGCTAAATGGAATAAAATCGTTTAAAAAAATTTTCAAACCGTGTTATATCAAAACCGTGTAAAAAAAGACCGTGTAAAAACAGAATTAGGTGTACAGCAATGATGTGTTTTGTGCATAGACGAATGGATCATGGACGAAACGAGCTAAAAGGGCTTGCTTTGCTGCCCTTAACAATTAATGAGAAATTCAATTAAAACAAGCAGAACTGATCATCAGAAAAGGTGTTGTGTTCCATCGTGACAAAACTTCCATACACATTATTGATGAACCGACAAAACCTGAGACAGTTTGGCGTCCGGCGTATAGAAGGGACTGATTTCATGTCCTCAAACCATTATGTCTGTTAACTAAAACCTTGGTACGCAGACAAAACTAAACAAAAAGAAGCAGACAATAACAAAATATAGACGTCATACGGTAAACAGAAATTACACAAACAAATATGTGGAAGTTTACAAGAAGAGAACAATGCTAAGATAAAAAATCCAACAACAACAATTTCATAGAAATATGATAAAATGACCAGGCGTAAAATAAAGAAGTGTAAATAGAGCGGAGAACAATGCTGCCAGCGAATGGGTCAGTGTTGTATTAATCTGCGCTTTAAGGACAATTGAGCACTGCTAATTTGTTATTATGGATCATGAATAAAATTAATAGGGCAGTGTTATCAATTGATGTGTGTTATTAAAAAAACACAAAGGAATAACTAAATGGTTTCTTTCAGTAAGTGAACAAATAATTATCAAAATTAAATAATTTCTTTTATTTTACCTGCAATCGCCGAATTCGCAATAAAGAATTTTCAAAATTTCAAAAAAATGAACGTCGTTATTATATAGCCTATCCAAGTATAATCCGAATCCTAAGATCGTCAAGTCTATGTTATACTAATTATATCACCAAGAAATGTTCACCGAAACCTAGCATAGTTCCATCCTATACCTTTCAAGATCCTTGTAAGGGACTCCCTACAGTCAGAGACTAACTTCGAGCTATTATGATGCCTAGTCAGAGTCTTTAAGTATTTACCGCCTAACTATACACATGGATAGCTATTGTATTGCCAAGCAGAATCCAATCGGTCGCAAACATTTAGCACTCATAGGACGATTTAAAGTGAACAACGTATGTGTTTGTTTTTTTGTTAAGCAAATAAAATCACTGTGCAGTATTCCCATATTCTAGCTTCGTTTGGTTTGTTTGCTTATATCCGTCCCCAGTGGAATTTTAAATTAAATTTATATTTAATTCAATGAAATTAATCCAGGCTGATATGGCGCAACAAATACTAGATGATAACTAAAGCAGAGGACACAGTAATATACAGTCCAGTTTAAAATGAATGAATACATCATACGTTCTCAGCACTAACACACTGACAATACAGCCGTATTACATCAACGTGGTGACTTTAGTTCTAACGAACCCATTCATAATTGTGTTTATAAATTAATTCTCTGCATAGAAACAATTACGTAGGCATACACGTACACAGACACACACATGTGTAGATAGAGGTTGTGTTGAAAATATGTAGATGCCCTCTTGCATGACTGGTTTATTAATTAATTAGACCCCAATGACTGGGCAAATAATATTCCGAAAATTTCAGCCTACATACACTCTCTTCACTTGTTCTCTCTATCTCTCTCTCTCTCTTTGGCACTTGCTTTCTGTCTCTAGTCTTAAGACATTTTCTTGTATTTGGTTACAAATAGCACTTGAAATTATATAGTCAGTCGACATACACATACATACATACACATATACATACTACATACACTTATGCTAACAGTTGAATTGATAACGAAGCTTGTTTGGCGACAACTGTAACCAGAAACGAAATGATTGCAAAGGGAATAACAGACAAAGAAAATTAAAGAGATTGAGTGAGAGAGAGAGAGAGAGTGAAAGTGAGTGCGAGTTAAGTGTGTGCTGGTTGTTTATGAGCATTTGTTGATTGTGGGTGAGAGATATGATTTTAATTCTAACCACTATTACAATGGCATACACGTACACTAATACAAATACAAATACAACAACTACCACAAATACTTTAATAAATAAATGAGTTTTGGTTGAAGGTATTTATGATTTCGTTAATATCCCCTGCTTTTGCAGTGATGTCGGTATGTGTGTGTGTGTCTTGTTGGCATTGATGAGTAAATCAATGTGGGTCCTGTGTGCCCATGCTCACTTGTTCTTCTTCACTAATATGACTTTAAACTTTATCTCAGGCTTAGTCTACTTAAGACTATTCAAACAACTTGATAAACCCATAGTCATCATCCAGAACAGTGTTGTTATTGTTGTTGCTGTTATTGATGTTGCAAAGTTCAAATTACACTTGAACTTTATACACAGGCCTCCACACACTGCCTGCTTGCACAGTAATTGGATGTGTGTTTGTGTATAGGATTACAAGCACTGGGAATTGATGGAAATCAATGTAAGATTGTGTGGGTGACTACTTGAAGACAGTAATTGTCTCTGAAATGTTTTTAGGACAGCATGTTGCTTTGATCACTTAATTCCTAATTTTCATATGTACAGTCTGTTGTAGGAAGTAAAGCTTCTTTGAAAAATGTTTTTTTTTTTTATTTTTCATGATTAATTAAAGGAAACAATTTTTCTAATAAAAAAAAACCCTTGCAGCTGTTCAAATAACATTCATCTGAAGGAGGAGACTAATTTCTTTAGATCGTTTAAATATTTAATTTCAATACCGTTCTCTCATATAAAAGGATTTGTTAAAGTATCAAATAAGTCTGATTTACTTAAATAAAGAAAAAAATCGGTCCTTTCTTTTTCGCCATAAAACCTTCAACACTAATTTCATTAAAAAGAAATTGAAAATGGAGAGTGAGAAAGAGAGAAGGAAAAATGAGCAGCCAATTGTAATTGTAATGGAAACCATTTAATAATTCGACCTCTTTTTTTCGTTATTTTTCTTTCTTTAAGGTCATTACTGGGTGAGTAAGCCTGTATTAAAGCAAAACAAAAATAATTACATTCACTCACTCAACCATTGACACATTCACCGATACATTTACTGTTCTATACAATCAGACACAGTCAGTCAGTCAGTCAGCCAGTCAGTTAGTCATTCAATCACTGAGTTTTTCATGCATTTATGGCTATTTGTCGCCTGACTCTTACCAGTTTTGTTATGCGTGTTCATTTAAATTTGCTGTTTTCTTTGAAAGAGGGAGCCTTCCTCTCAGAGACTTGATTATTAAAATTAATTACGGAATTACTGTTTGTCATTACATTTACTAGGAGTATTACAATCATCACTATCACTATCATTGTTATACTTGTTCTTATTCTTGTTCTTATTCTCTGTCTCTTTCTTATTCTCAGTTTTATTATTATTTTTATGATTATTGTTGTTATTATGAGTATCATAATTTGTTTGTGGCCGCCATTGCCATTGTCCCTGCTACTGCCACTTGCCATCACCATTGCTACTACCGCTACTATTATGAGTAGCATGGGTTATGGGGTTAATTTCTGTTTGTGTGTATGAAGCAATATGAACAGTAGCCACTGTGATGACAATACATAGCCTCAGCAGTCAGTAGTTTTTCTTGTAATTGCGTGCAAATTGTTAGATGACCTCGAACAAAAAGATGTGATCTGATTAAGCGAAAACAGCATACAATTTTCATTTTCGTTTTCATTTTCCATCACAATAAACAGACAATCGTTATTGTGTTGGTTATTGTTGGTCGCTCTCACTTGCTGTCATTCTTACTGCCATTTGCCATTTGCCATTTTCTTTTCAGTTGTTGTGACCCACAATATTCTTTGCGTTGGGTTTTTTTTCTTTCTGCTTTGGGCTGTGGTAACACAGTAATTACAACGTTTTCTTTATTGGCTATTTAGATGGCAATAATAAACGTTTGTAACATAAAACCATTTTGTTTCCGTTTTTCAAATCGTTTTTGAATGCTTACGGAAATTAGTTTCATGCCCTTTTATTGGTTTGCAGTTGTTTAAAATGTAAACTTTCGTAAAATATTTGTAAAAAATGAAAATAAACTTCATTACATAATTACACTGTCGGTAACACAGTTTGGAAATATTAAAAAACAGTCCTTATGGCAAATAGAATGGATAATAAAAAGTGGTAACAATAACAAATCAACAGTGAAGTTCTAAAAGTTGCCAGACTGAATATAAGTGAAGTCTAAATAAAGCGATGAATAACGTTGCCAGCCAGTTGTAATAAAAAACGCAATGATATACAGTGTACATACACTGGGAGGTGCTATTTTTGTAAAAAACTGATTGTGTAATAAATTTGATAGAACGGTATTAACAATTAAAAAAAATCAAGAATGTAGTACTAGAAGTTCTAGTCAGTAATAGTAAGAGCGCTAAGGATATACACTTTTATATTATGCTGTTGTACTCAATATGAAATCTTCTATCCAAAGATGGTTTCCAAGAGAAACTTGTAGAAAGAAACGGAATTACAAATAGAAAGTGTACGTGCATTGATCTTGGTGTGAAACAATCCCTGGATGATATATGCAATGAAGGTAGAAGATATACTACAGCTGCATGAGGTTAATAGATTTCACTATTATTGGGTCCGCCATCTAACGTTTTTTTTCAACTAGTGCTTATTTCGTGAATGGCTAAGTGTTAGCTCATGTCTGATTTGACAGATAATTAGTTTTATCCTTTCGCTGAACGAATATGGTTGTGTATACGCTTGAACAACGCTAGGAAATCGACTTACGATCGACTTACAGAAGATGCCGATTTTGGCAAAAAAAAAATCATCTTTTCAGATGAAGCTCATTTTGATCTTGGCGGGTATGTAAACAAGCAAAATTGTCGCATTTGGGGCACGGAAAGCCGCACGCATACTTTGAAAAGCCGACGCACCCAAAACGAGGCACTGTTTGTTGCGGATTTTGGTCCAGAGGCATAATTGGGCCATTTTTCTTGGAAAATGAGCAAGGAGTGGCCGTTACAGTTAATGGCGATCGTTATCGGGCCATGTTGAACGAATTTTTGTTCACAAAAATTCAAGAGGAGGATATTGGCAACATTTGGTTTCAACAGGACGGCGCTACGTGCCGCACAGCCGAAGCTACACTCGATGTTTTGCGCCCTGTTTTTGAAGATCGCATTATCAGCCGCAGAGCTGCTGTCGTTTGGCCACCTTGGGAGCTGCGATTTGACACCGTTGGACTATTATTTGTGGGGTGCCGTCAAAGATAAGCCAGAGACAATTGACGCTTTAAAGGACAATATTCGTGAAGCCATTGGTGAAATACAGCTGCACACAATCGATAATAATGTGCTTAAAAATTGGACCGATCGTGTAGGCCAGCCGAGGCAGCCATTTGAATGAAATTATTTTCCATTATTAACCGGAAGGATTGTACTTTCAAATAAAAAAAAAGAAATTTGATAAAATATTCAGTAGTTTTTTTTTAAAGCATTTTCCAAAAAAAAAGTTATTTGGCGGACCCTGTAGTAAGTCTGGATTAATTTGATCAAAAATAAAATTTCACAGCGTAAAGTATAATAATAAATAATGCAGTTGGCATTTTCACTGCATAAAACTAACGTTATCTGTGAAAATATATTTAATTATTTGTGAATCTGTCATGTCATGGTGAGCAACCATTTAGACCTACTATTTCCCAAGAAGTGGCGATACGTGATATTTTAAGGGGTATGTTGTTGATCTTATCCACTCTGTTGGTTTCGAAAGAGTTTAAGAACTCTAACGTTGGGCAATAATTATCGTAGATGCGGTCTTTAATGCACCCCCAATGGCCTGTGATTCATGTAGTATGGTGGCCAATTAATTTCGCTAAAACTGTTGGCATACTAGACGTGAGGTCGCGGTTCAAACTCCAGATCAGATATCTCCAGCAAAACGAAATACAACAAAAAATATTTCTTCGGCGACTTCCTGTCAGAGTTTTTGCCAGAAAACTGAGAGAGTAAATAAAATTGCCATGAAAAAGTTTCTCAATAAACTGTCGTTCAGAGTCGATTTTAAACCAGTCGAGTCGAGAAGCTAGGTCGTAATCCTGATTGAAGGGGTGTAATGATCAATTATGTATGTATGTAGAAACTTTTTATTCAATGCAGACAAAATCGGTCGTATTTTGAGACCCTTGGCAACGACTTGTTAAAACCACATATATACTGTTGCGTCTAAAATCTTTAATTGCAAGTCAAAAAATGTTGGTTTCAGGGTCCTTTTCGAACTAATACAGATCGAACTAAACAATCACTTTTTATTCAGCTGCAATGAATTTTCCCCATCCATTTTTATGTTCTACGAGCAATACGAAAAATTACATAGCTGACGAAATTAGCGAGAAAAAGATGAGTTCCATCGCTAAAGATAATTTTGTTCGTTAAATCAATATCGAAAGCCTGTTGCTTTAGAGCTCAAACGGTATCGAAAGTGTGACGAGTTAAAATGCGACTATTCAACTTGATTCGTCTGCGTTCCATGGAATGGGTTTCACTGAACTATCTTTTAGTGGGAATGCTAGGAAATATGGGGGCGAAGAATTTACTCTTGTGGAGAGATAAGTTCCGATATTCATTATTTAATTCGTCAAAAAAAAGTTTCTGAATGGAGCTGACAGCTTCATTCAGTGACAATTCGATGGAGACATTTATGCCAGAAATAGTCGCTAACATTGCCGCATGGTAAGCATGCTATCGTATTGGCTGAGCAGAGAGGCAAAACGGAAGACGTTTATGGACGTCCGATTGGTATCTATCGTGAGTTCAACATACAAATAATGTGGCCGAGAAATGAATTTTGTCTGTAGTGAATAATGGCCAATCGACTACAAATTGATGTACAAACCGAGCAAGATGTAGCACTCATCTTTGGGATAGAATAGTGCATAATTAATGAGCATCTTTGCTCATTTTCTATACGCCTATGAGAAGTTTCAAAACAGAATACAAATTGCCGTAAGAATTGAACTGTATGTGAATGGCCAAACACTTTGTAAAGAACCTTAAAATAGATTCAATTGCTAAGAAAGCATTGTCCGATTCACTTTTTCTAACAAAAGCGATATTTTTGTAATGCTTTCCGTGTTTTCAAGTTACCGAGTTATTAATCAAATGCTGAAGTGGTTATTAATACTTAATGTCCTATCATACAACCCTTTTGTTTCCTTTCGCAATGTGTTTACTTTACTTATAGAAAAAATATGTGGTTGTGTACCCACATTTTATGCTTAATGAGGCTGAAATCTTATCTGTCAACGACTGCCCAACAATCCCTGAAAATGTTTCTCAAACCTCATTTAACAGAAAAGGATATTTTATCCAAAGGCGGTAAAGAAGGTCTTTCTCCAATTCATTTACTTTAATTTCCAACAACAATTTTTTCTTTTTCTTTCTTTCTTTGTGGGACCTGGTTAGACTTGAGCACAGAGCGAAAATGGCTGACATTTAAAGTGTCATCAATAACTGGTGATGGTGATGATAATAAAATGTAAACTAAGCCCAGCGCAATGGGCAAGAATAATACGTATAAAAATGAGTACAAGAACAAGAACAAGAAAAATGACATCAATTATCATTTTGGCTAAAATCCAATCCAAATGACATACAAATTCATCTCTTTTTTCTTTCCCCAGTTTTTTCTTTGTTGTTGTGTTTGTTATTATTATTATATTCGATATAAAAAAAAGGCAAAAATACTTGCAAATTGTCTTGAAACAAACAAACAAAATCCTGCTGATGATGATGATGATGACCAGCAGCAGTAGCCTTGTAATGATTCCAACAAACTTCATTATCATTATGCTGCACTTCATTATCACTTGGACAAAATGAAAAGCCATCAAAAGTGTGACATTTAAGTCACTATAATAATGGATAACAATAACAACAACAAAAATAATTATTTAAAAAAAAAAATAGAAAAATTCATCAAAAATTGAAGGAGAAAAAAAGAAAAACTTTTTAAAACAAAAACCCCATTTATTAAAGCCAAATGGAAATCTAAATGAAAGGAAAACAAAAGAAAGTAAAATAAATAAAATTGAAAAGCAGAAGAAGAGAAAGAGCATGAAAGAAAATCTCATTTTTCTAAATGAAAAGTCTTACTGACAGCCATAAGACAAGAGTTTGGCAGCAATAACAACAGAAAACCATGAAAGAAAGAAGGAAAAAAAAAAACGAAATAGAATCCTAATGGCCGATAATTAGAAAGAAAATCCTATACAAATATATACCGTTATATGGCAATAATAACAACAACAACTATGTACATTAAATAAACCATTAAACGGTTACAGTTACTGTGTTACCAACTCAAGGCTGAAATTCTAATGAAAGTGCAAATAAAGCGCAAAAAAACAATTCAAATCCATTTAGAGCATCATCAGCAAAATCATCACCAAACATAAGTGGAAGGAAAGTGTTGCTAAACATAGATAAGAAGCATGTTGTTGCTACTGTATCTACGAACTAATAAAACCTTGATAATCAGCATCATTTTAATGACAAATTGTAAGACAACGAAAGATAATGGCCAGATAAGCTTAAAAACTAAAAACGTGATGACACAAATGCAACAACACTGATGTGCAGTAAATGCAATACTAGCCTTAGTAAATGCGCCAGATTTGTTGTTACTTTCAAGGTCATCAATCAAATATGTCAACAGATCCATAAGAGGATAACTGTCAAATGTTTGGATTTCTCCTGCAGAGACAGCCGTATTCTTGCGAATACACGTTCTCTACTAAAACTGTGACGCTTAGTGATGCTCGTTAATAACATTAAACTCTATGTGGGTTCAGATGTCAGGGACTACCTCAGTTTCTCACCTTGTCTTTGTTCTTTTCATTTTTTCAAAATTCGAAAACCATAGTGAAAATATGGTTGTCACCAGGATACGCACACCCAAGGATATACATATATACAAGTCCTGGGGTCCTGGATGGTTAATTTGAAAGGGGTGAACTGAGGCCTTTAGTTTTTTAAAATTTCAAAATTCATGATGAAAAATTTTCTGTACTTTTGCTCGCATTGTAGCAACTGTGCCACGTCACATGTTTTACTACAAAGAAAATCAGAAACAGGCAGGAAGATAAGTACGATCTAGGGTTGAGAACGTGTATAGTCATAGTTACATACATACATAATTGGCCACTACAACCTTTCAACCATGATTACGGATTAGCTTCTCACATTTATACTTGAGTGGCGGGACCTACAGTTTAAAGTCGATTCCGAACGAAAGATTTTTGAGAAACTTTTCATGGAAATTTTATTTACTCTCAGAGTTTTTGCCAGAAATCTGCTGAGAGTAAGTCGCCGAAGAAATATTAATTTTTTTTTTCTTATTTCGTATTGTTGTCTGACCTGGGATTTGAACCGTGGCCTTACGTCTAATAAGCCAACACACTACCTACTAGACTACGGCGACTATATAGTAAGTCGTAGTTACGAATAAAAAATATGCCAAGAGAGTTGGGAACCTACTGTGTTCGTCCTGGGAAGGGCAAGGAACTGAAGTAAAGGAAACGGGATTGCAATAGAGTGAAATAAAAGTGCAGGAAACAAAACGGAGGAATTTACTAGTTGGGGATAAATACCCATCCCCCAATCAATCAAAGCCGATTATAAATCTGCATATCGCACCAACACAGTGAGTTTAAACTCTCGAAGAAAACCTCTTCCTGGGTATACAACTTTTCGTCTTCAATGCGTCTTCATTTTCAATTTGCTTGCAGAAATCCAGCTGGGATCACATCGTGTTCCACATCAATGTAGTTTGCTACCTCGTAAGAGACCCAGTTGGATTAGGCTTTTTGAGTCCCACCATTGAGTCAGTTCTACCACCGTTAATAAATGATGTAAGGCTCATAGCTGGGGACTGCGATTTATTCAACTAGCAAATCTCCTCTATCCCCTGGTCCATTGGCGAAAAATTGCATGATTAGGTCCAAAAACTATGACGCCACTCAAGCGAGTACCCCATGTAGCAGTTGTGAAGAGAGTACTGTAAGCAAATTCCGAACTCAGAAGTCGTTTCCAATATTCCAGTCTACCTGAGCGAATGTGTACTTACAAAGAGCATGATCGGCACGATTATGGTTAGTGGTTAGGGGCTTGGGGCTGGCTGGATGTCTAGGTTCCGCACGAATGATTAATAAAATGCAGTTGAAACACAATGAATTCAAACCACTTTCCAAAGGAATCATTCCGGATGATGTAAATTGTAAATTGAGCTCAGTGGACTGAATGCCCTAACATTGCTTTCGCGGCATGATTTGACAAAGAAAATAAGGCTGGCAAAGGTGTCATTGTCTCCTGTAATGACAATGTGAATTCAAACACATTGAAACATTGCAGTTAGTAGCAACACAAAAAGAAACGAAATACGTCAATTTCAATGCAAGAAGAATGGAGAGGAAAGATCTGAGAGTGATAATATAGGGACTCTTAGGATTCTCTATACAATTTGGAGTGTAGGATCACACGAAGGGTGTTAGAATTTCCTCTTGGCTGAGCAAGCTAGGATTTTGTAAAATTATTTCTTCAACCTGTTGGAATCTGATAATAGCAAAAAAAGATGTTCCAGAGCTGATCACAAAAGAAGGAAATAAATTTCCACTAAACCACCAAATCGGCCTTAAGGCTTCAATTTCTCAACTGCAAAGGTCACAGGTCGACTATTTCTAGAGGATTGCCGGCTACATTATTTAAAACTGAGGGCAATGAGTTGGTAAGTTACATACAACAACTTATTATCACAATTTTTCTTTTTTTATCTTTTGGAAAGAACCACGCTCAGATATCCTAGCCATGAAGTCGCCGTGGTCTAGTAGGTAGTGTGTGGGCTTATTAGACGAAAGGCCCGAGTTCAAATCATAGGTTAGACATCAAAACGAAAATATGAAAATATTTCTTTGACGACTTCCTCTTAGCAGATTTCTGGCAAAAACTCTGAGAGTAAAAATTGCCATGAAAAGCTTCTCAAAAAATCTGTCGTTCGGAGTCGACTTTAAACTGTAGGTCCCGCTACTCATGTATAAAATAATCGCACACAACACGAGTGGTGTGAGAAGCTAGGACGTTGTACAATGGGTCAATTCGACCCCCAGATACTGTACTTGCCACAGTTGACAAGTACACGTCCTCTAACCTAACCTAACCTAAGAACCACGCTCTGAAAAAGCTCTTGGAACCCTTTTGTAGACATCTTTGATTGAACTGAAATATAAGAACATTGCCCAGTGGATAAGTGGTTCCAGATGGCTAGTGTGTTAGAGCTTTCCTATTTGATTAAAATTTTGTAATAAAAAGAGTCTTGTGAATTCTACTAACTGGATTAAGTAAGTAAAAAAAGATTCTGATTAAAGCATTTATAAAAGCACTATCAAGAAAAGAACGTCACGTTGTAAATGTTCACATAATGTTTTCTTTATTTTTTACGATTGTAGGCCTATTTATTTCTATGTAAACATAGATTTATTTTTATTTCTCTCTTAAGGTTATTGGTTAGCGTTACTTAACCTTGCCTCGTACAACATTAATCCTCTGCTGCATAATAATTTACTTTAATGTGACACAAATGTGCGACACAAATTCACAAAAACAATCTTCAGTTTTTGCTTTGTTTTCTTTATTTTTTTGGTTGTCGTCGCATACAAATGTCTTCATTATCCTCATTAAGGATCACAGTCAGCAGAGCATTAATCAAATTAATTACAATGCGAAGCTGATAATTAGAAATTAAGAAATAATCGTTTTCCAAATAATTCCATGCAAAATAATTACGAACGCAAAAACGGTGGGTGGGCATGTCTGCAAAATTTTCGATTACAATTCTACTCTTACACGCTTCCTTTCCCTCGCTCAATAATTCTCTCCCTCCCCCTCTCTCTTTTTCTGTAACTCTTGTTCCTAAGAACCATTAACTTAATAGGATAATGAAGTCTTTAGTAAAAATACAGTGGGCTGTAAAATTGAAAACAAGGGCAGACAATTTACAATTCACTTCGAAACAGATTTCTTTACTTTACTAAACTATTATTATTACTATGAAGTCGCCGTGGTCTAGGAGGTAGTGTGTAGGCTTATTAGACGAAAGGCCCGAGTTCGAATCCCCGGTCAGACATATCCAACAAAACAAAAAAAAAATATTTCTTCGGCGACTTCCTCTCAGCAGATTTCTGGCAAAAACTCTGGGAGTAAAAATTGCCATGAAAAAGCTTCTCAAAAAATCTGTCGTTCGGAGTCGACTTAAACTGTAGGTCCCACTACTCGTGTATAAAATTAACGCACACAACATTAGTGGTGTTGAGAAGCTAGGCCGTAATCCTGACTGAAGGGTTGTAATGGCCAATTATGTATGTATGTATTATTGGTAATTAAATAGTAATCCTTTACAGTTTTATCGTCTTATGGATTAAAATTAAATGCAACTGTAGAATAATAATAGGTTTGCAGACATAAACGTTTATAAATACTTAAGCAATTCCAAAGATTTTATTAAACATGACGGAGGGAAGTATAACAACAAGTCAATTACATGTTTTCAGGCTTATGAGACGTTTGTTCGGTATTAAATGTACTTCATACCTTAGTAGATAATTATGAATAATTAATACGTAGACTAGATTGCTGTGTGTGTGGAATAGTTTGAAAAATTCTTGCATGAATAATTACAGATTTTCAATTATGTTAGCCATTTGCCGCTAACTTCATGGCTAATCCTAAGGCATCAACTTACTGTTGTTATTTGTATTTTTTTTTTATTGAAAGTGGTGCATTACTGAAATTGGTCATTTATCACATTTATCACACATCTTCACCCACGAGGTTGTTTCTAAACAACGATAGTTGGCTAGAGCTTGATACTGTCAAGTTGTCTGCTCCAATGTACTACAAAAACTGAACAATCTATTAATCGGTTTCAGTGGTTTAGTAATTTATCAAGGCTACAACAGATTATATTTAGGAAAATAGAGAACATTTTTTAGATTTATAGGTTTTGCTCTCAAATTACTTTCGTTCATGCTTGATTGAATATGTAGTGGATAACAATGAAATTACAAAAAGTATCTATGGGATGCGAAATGCTCTGATCGTAGAAATCCTTCCTGCCTCTTAAGTATAAACAGATTCCATTCTCTACCAGCAGCAGTCAATGCACGAGTAATTGCCATGTTTGGTAGTAGGTAAGTTGACATACTTGACTGAAGTAGGTAGTGTGTTGGTTTAATAGATGTAAGACAATGGTTAAAATCACGGATAAGACATCTCCAACGGAGACGACTTACTTACTTAATTGGCCATAACAACCCGTTAAACGGATTTCGACCTGCCACAACACATCCTTCCAAGAGCCTCTGCTTCTTGCGCGCCTACGCCAGTTGGTCACACCAATCGATGACAGGACATCCTCGATTTGGTCCTTCCAACGGATACAAGGTCGTCCCCTTCACCGACTTCCGCAGATTCCCGCATCAAATACCCGCATCGCCGGAGCATCCTCCTCCGTTCGAACGACATGGCCGAGCCAGCGAAGCCGCTGGATATTAATACGCTGTACAATGTCTATGTCGTTGAGGTGCTTATACAGCTTGGATCGGATACGGAAATCATCGCAACTCGCACTGGACCGAGGACCATCCCTCCGGAGACGACTATAAACTGTATGTTCCGAAACTTATGTATAAAATTAACACACACAACATAAGTGGTGTGAGAAGCTAGATCGTAAACTCAACTACGAATTCATTAGAATTTTCTGCTGTACCAGGCTTTCAATGTCGCCTTCAATTGTGGTGTGATCTAGATTTATTAGAGAGTACTTGTGTGATGTTCTCTTGGAGGTATGATATTCTGATATTTTTTTGTCATAAGGTTAGGTTAGGTTAGAGGACGTGTACTTGTCAAATGTGACAAGTACAGTACCCGATGCTTCTCACACCACTCGTGTTGTGTGCGTTAATTTTATACATGAGTAGCGGGACCTACAGTTTAAAGTCGATTCCGAACGACAGATTTTTGAGAAGCTTTTCATGGCAATTTTTACTCTGAGTTTTTGCCAGAAATCTGCTGAGAGGAAGTCGCCGAAGAAATATTTTCATATTTTCGTTTTGATGTCTGACCTGGGATTTGAACTCGCGCCTTTCGTCTAATAAGCCAACACACTACCTACTAGACCACGGCGACTTCAAAATTTTAATGAAACTTTTAAATCGCAATTATTTTTTCAATCTGTTGAATGTTTTTTAAATTCCGTAGAAATAACTCTGTAGGCGCCCATTACTGGTTAAAAAACATGCCTTGAATCTGCTTAAAATTGATTGCTTCTTGGTTCAGTAACATAAGCTTGTTAAAGTAAATGGGCTTTGCATTCGAAGCAGTATTCTGCGGTTCATAGGGTATTAACCGAAATCGTGTGCAACTTTTTTTTTGTTTTAATTTTGTTGTTCCTTTTCCAAAAATGTTTCCAAAGTATCCTTGAAGTAAATTACTGGCATATCAATATCAATAAAAATTACTTGAAACTGTAAACGAAACAGAGAAGGAAAAGTATTTTTAATATCCAAAGCGTATCATAAGATGTAATCCTCTTAGAAGAGACTGAAAGACAAGCACACACAAACTGCAAAGTATAACTAATTTTGGCAATCAGTACTTATGAGCGACGAAAGGAAAGTTGAAATATTTTCGTAGACTTATTTTAAATGTCAACACTAATTAATAACTTCCGTTTGCCATTAGAATGAAATTAGAAAGAAATGTTACTCATGAAATTGCTCTCTCTCTCTCTCTCTCTTTCTCTCTCAACAACAGCAAATTAAGATTAATAATGATGAGGGAAAGCTTATTAAATGGAAAGTAAGAAAATTATAAGAATATTAAAAAAGAAAATGAAAAATCATAATGAATGAATGAATGAGTGAATGCATGGCATCATATTTCTTAACAAATAAAAATTTTCTCTTCCAGCTACATGATGAAATCATTAGGGAATATGACAGCAAAAGAATATTTTTGGCCAATTTGCCTTGTAAGAAAAAAAGAAGTAACGAACTCACTCACCAGCAGCAGCCCAATTTAATGTCCATTTCAGGACATCATTATTATCCATTAAAAGAGCATGCAACTTGTCGTACTAGGTCTGAAACCAACCAAAAACCAACTACTTTTACTGTAATACCTCCCCCCCCCCCATTTCTTTACTACTTTAACCATGATTAAGACTGATCATTATGCATAAATTAGTTGGCCTGGCTAGAACTGAATAAAAAAATTCTCCAGCAGCCAGTTGTTTAAGTGGTTTTATTCACTCAGAAATCAAATAAATGTTATTCAGCTTTACGAGCTGTCTGTCTTCTTCTTCCCTTTTTGTCCGTCTGTGTGGTTTTTAGTAGTCTATGTAGTGGGTGTTTGTCGGATTATTACCTCATCATTATTACTGCTGCTGCCACACTAAAGTTGAAATTAAAGTTGAAGTAGTAAGTCGTGGTAATGACTTTTGTTTCAAATACTACGGAATAGAGAAGAGAGAGCAGTGCAGAGTGCAGAGTAGGTAAAGACCAAAAGATACGTTGTCTTGTCGTCATTAAATTTAATTAATGAATGCCAGAAATAGAGATGTTAAGCACCACATTAACGAGTGCTTTGTGTAAAGTGTGTGATCTGTAATAGGGGAGTTTAACATATTTAAACCGCTTTATGCAAACGTGCAACGTGCCAGCAACACTCACCATGACCATAATATACGAGTGCATCTCATAGTACTGCATAAATGCTGTAACGGTTAAAGTATATAAAAAAGGAGTATTCGGTTAACCGATTTAAAATGCTAAAGGGATACGAATAGTAGGCGATTTTATTGATTCGTTTTTTATACGTGCAAAGGACTGTTTTATTATGTTTTCATTGTTTGTCTTGCAATATTTACTCAACAGCTGCATCTTCAGTACACATTGGCATTTGACTAAGCATAGATTATATAGATATAGTGGCTAATACCTCCGATAATCTGTAAATAGCAAAAAATATTATATTCCTAACTCCGTCTCCTTTGTGAAATTTCATTGCAAACTGATGGATGTTCCTCCACTCTCTGTAAGGCGTGTTTGCTATAAATTATATTTGTTTTGAACTTTTTAAATATTTTTGCAGTGAGTGCAGCAAAGAGAAAAAACCGAATTTAGCTTTGAAAATATATTTGGCAGGGTTCCTCACACCCTATTTAATGTAATGCCTGGATCTCCCTACCCGTATGGGATAACCGAACCCAATTTCGATACTGAGTTTATGACAAAAACTCGCCGTGGTCTAGTAGGTAGTGTGTTGGCTTATTAGACGAAAGGCCCGAGTTCGAATCCCAGGCCAGACATCAAAACGAAATATGAAAATATTTCTTCGGCGACTTCCTCTCAGCAGATTTCTGGCAAAAACTCTGAGAGTAAAAATTGCCATGAAAAGCTTCTCAAAAAATCTGTCGTTCGGAGTCGACTTTAAACTGTAGGTCCCGCCACTCATGTATAAAATTAACGCACACAACACGAGTGTGAGAAGCAAGGCCTTAATCCTGACTGAAGGGTTGTAATGGCCAATTATGTATGTATGTATGTATTAAAATTTTAACTCATTTTCTTCTCTCTCTTACACAATAAAGCACGGCTTGCATTATGCAATATTCCGTTAGCCGCAATGTTCATGTGAAAAGACCTCATCAACAACTTCAAACCTAATGTCCCTAACTATTACTGCCAGTTTTGGCATCTGTTCTCCAATGGCAACACTGTATTTGTCAATAGGGATCTGGTAATAAATATGGCAACTCTGTACGATCAACTTCAATACCAAGAATGGAATTTATTGAAATGCGTTCTAGCCTGGCAAGTATGAAAAATTGTCGAACATTCAGAATTTGTCAGGTGAGATCTCTACATCCAATGCTTACTTACTTAATTGGCCATTAACAAACCGATTATCCGACTTCGGCCTACTTTAGCATATCTTTCCAGGCGCCTCTGTTTCTTGCTCTTCTTCGCCAGTTGGTTACACCAATGGATCACAGGGATTCCTCAATTTGATCCCTCCAACGTTCACAAGGCCATCTTTTTCACCGACTCCCGAAAATCTTCGCATCAAATACACGTCTCGTCAGAACATCTTCTTCCATTCGAACGAAATAGCGAAGCCAGTGCAGTCGCTGGATGTTAACGCGCTGCACAACGTCTACATCGTTGAGCAGGTCCTACAGCTCATTGTTGGATCGAATGCGGAAATCATCGCCAACTTGCAATGTACCGAAGATCTTACGTAGGACATTTGTCTCGAATACTGTCAAGGCTGCTGCGTCGGCGCTTGATAGTGTCCATGCTTCTGCGCCATAAAGATGCATGGGGAAGATGAGCAACTTGTAGAGCCGCAAGAGGGATGCAATGCAAACAAAAAAAATTTACGAGGGATTATGGAAAACACAATCATTCACATTTCTTGGATATGAGAAACCATATCGCATGTTTGTTACCCTGTTTCATCACCAACGTATGGAAACTTGACAGCTTCGTGTGACAACTTCGTGTGATAACTTGACAGCAATGTTTAAAGTCATTCAACCGCAATGTAGTTGCGCTTTTACAGATCATGGATGCACCACAAGCCCACTAAAGACAAAACAGTAGTCAAAAGAGTACCTTTCACAGGAGTAATCAGCGGCGAAGAAGGCCAGTAAAGCTAGGCAGCGCCCGCTCATGAGTAAAGAAAATAATTTAAATTCTTCACCACTGTCACTC
The DNA here is from genome assembly GCA_930367235.1 of Sarcophaga rosellei. Classification (NCBI taxonomy): domain Eukaryota; kingdom Metazoa; phylum Arthropoda; class Insecta; order Diptera; family Sarcophagidae; genus Sarcophaga; species Sarcophaga rosellei. The sequence goes on from OV884019.1 coordinate 37,511,035, forward strand.
TTACTTTACTATTATCATAAAGTACGCTACTTTTAGTTAACGACTGATGGCAACCCTATCATTCTAGAACCTGCTACATTAGACCAATCAACTGCTTAATTGGAAAAACTTGATGAATGAAACTGACAAACAAAGCAAAGTAGATGATATGGCCTTTGTAACTGTCGTATGTTCCTTAAAGGAATGAAAAACAATAACTTATCTCCACTTTCCACCCTTGGATTGTTTTCCTTTTTTTTCATTTAACTGCTGCTGTGGCAGTTACAGCTGCTGTTGCTATTACTGTGTGTTGCATTTTACTTTGTTGTTATGATTTATGGCATATGCAGCCATATATGCGGTATTTGGTCATAAACCAATACCAATGCAAATAAAATAAAAGGAGATAAAAGAGGAAAACAAAGATAAACAAAACTTTTAAAAGTTTGTGTTTAAAACGTCTGACTAAGTAATGCAGCAACTTTAACCAACGAAACCAAGTAAAAGAATTGCAGATGGAAATGGAATTAATGCAGCATATAAGAAAACAAATCAACATCATATTGTATTATACGGAAAATGAATGAGTGAGTGTGTATATGTGTTTATTTAAACACCACAAAGTAATTACAGTTAATACACACACATTCTCGTACACTTATTCAAAGAAATTTCTCTTTCAACTATGATTAGCAAAATTTATCAGTATTTGTATACCCAAACTCCTATAGAGGAATTAAATCACACGGACACTTATACAGATACGCACATACACACACACATACATGAATCCAAATGGTATTTTTATCAAATCAAACTTATAAACATAACACAGATACACACAGAAACCATCAGGCAATTGCAGTAACTTGTGTATTAAAGTTTTTGGCTTTTGTTGGTTAATTGCCTACAGTTAATAGAGACCAGTTAACAGGTAATAGATTTTTCTCAAGCTTTACTATCAAAAGAAGTGTGTGTGTGTGTTTGTTCGATTGCCTGCTGATAATATTTAGCTTGTTTGACCATCTCGTACATTGTAGTGCTAAGTGATGAGGTTATTTCCCCTGTTTTCTGTTGGAAAATATTGATTAATTGTTTGGAAATAATAAAATCATCTCTCTGTTGAAATATTTCCTTGAATATGTTTTTTGTCTTGGATTTCTTTACATTTTATTTAAGGTTTTACATGTAAAATTTTATTGAAATGATTTCATTTGGCCCTTGGGTTTATTAATGTAAAGATTTAAAAGGAAATTGTTAAGAAAACTTGATTCAATGAGATTTGATAAAGTTTCGAAGAATTAAATTCAAATACTGTTCGTATTACAATAATAAAAGGTATTTAATTTACAATTAATTTGTAAGAACTTGGTGTAGGAGTAAGAACTGTTGTTATTATATGTAGATTACACTGTGTAACACCGAACAACTTGTAGTACATTTTTCTTTGAGATCCAGTGACTATAACATTATTTTGCATGTAAAATTGAAATTTTTAATGTACAAATTAAAACTACAAGGATTTCTAAAAGGTAGCCTATGTTTTAATATGTGGTTTGTGTCTTTGATAACTTATACAACATTTTTGTGGACTGGTTGTGGCGTAGTGGTTACAGTGCTTCATTACAAATGTAAGTATTTCACTTTGAAATAGTCGAGAAGACGAATAATTTTTCATTTTAATTTGTCGAATTTTAAAAATTAAAGAATTTTCATTCATTAACCGAGTTATCACGCTACCCACTTAATGAGCAAGGCCATTCACCAATATATTCAATACAACAACCCAATGCATTTTAATAGATTCAGTCGACGACTAATAGCAACTTTATTACCATGGATACAGTTGCAGTAGGCAGCTTAGCACGTCGACTGCCGACTTCGAGATAACCCGTAGATTGCGTTCCCTTGTAGGATGCCAACTACTAGTTATCTCGTACTCACTAAACATGCCATTTTTGTGTAGCTACGAATAAAATCGTATTATATCAGTGCTAGTATCGATAAATGGCTTTTGGGGAAAGAACAAAAAGGCAATGTTGGTGTGCGTGGCCAGTTTTCTAAAAATTGCTGCGACAGTCAACGTGTTAACTGGAGAAACTGCATTTTGCAAATTTAAATAATTAGATTCTAATGAACTACTGATGGCAATCGCATGAAAACAACTCGGAGTTGGATAATATAGGGAAACTGGCATATATTGGCAGAATAAGGGCAATGAGATCCTGTTTTACAGCGGCGATGGAGGAACTTTTAAATTGATTGACTCTGCTCTCGAACTCAGCAAACTTTAAGGTTTGGAATTTCTACATAACGAGACTAAGAAGTCGCCGTAGTCTAGTATGTAGGTAGTGTGTTGGCTTATTAAACGTAAAGCCCAGTTTCGTATCCCAGGTCAGACATCAAAACGAAATATGAAGAAAAATTTTCTTCGGCAGATTTTTGGCAAAAACTCTGAGAATAAATAAACCTGCCATTAAAAAGTTTCTCAAAAAAATCTGTCTTTCACAGTCGACGTTAAACTGTATATCCCGTCACTCACGTATAAAATTAACGCACACAACCTGAGTGGTGTGAGAAGCTAGGCCGTAATCCTGACTGAAAGGTTGTAATGGCCAATTATGTATGTATGTATGTATGTATGAGACTGAGTTGTTAGAGCTACATACCCTCTTAAGAGAGGGACCGAAAGATATGGGAACTAAACTAAAACTAAAGGAAAATTGCAGGTATATTTCAAGCGAATGCCTACGTCAACCAACGATCTGCCGAATTCAACTTTGACAAGGAGAATAGAAGGAGGAATCTATCAATGCTATTTTACAGATAAACTGCCGTCCGAGTACTCGGCTCGTGTGAGTTTAACTCTAGATTGGCATGGGACGTCCTGACACCTTAGCGTGGGATTTCACGGCAATGAGCAGGCGTATTCCCTTAGCAAAGACCTTTCAATGGATCTCAATGGGAAGAAATGTTTCAAGGTTAATTTCAATGAAAGGAAAGTTTTTCAGTTTCAAATGGATTGTAGACAATCTAAAATTATGTTGGAAAGTATTCAAGAAAATTATCACAATTTTATAATGAAAGCTTGTACATATTTGTAGCACAGTGTTTTCAATTAAAGAGAAAATAATTTGAAACTTACAGTGTATGGTTGTATGAATGGTATTGAAATATTTAAATTGATAACATACCTGTAAAGAGATTAAATAAAACAAAAATCAATTAATTGAGCTTGTAAAACATAAAAATTTATAATTTTTTTTTTTTGGAAATTCTTAAATTTATTCGAATATTTGAATATCCTTAAGAACTAAATTCGTTAATGTAACATATTTTATTAAATTCAATTAAAAGTGTTGAATTGCTTTAATAATCGTTGTCTTATTTCAGATTTGTTTGGCTAAAGTTGGTACTTTTTAAAATCTATTAGGGGTTTAATGATTGTCATGGAATAGAGCGGTTGTTGGCTTCACTAGATCGCTATTTTGCACAAAGTCTTTGAAACGCTATAGTCTAAACGCAGGATAATAATTTTTAAAATTTAAGCTTTAAAAATACCAGAAGTCTAGTTAAATAAAAAATCACAGTCAAAGAAAAAAGTCTACATACACCACTGTAATTTTTATTTTTATTTTTTTTCAAATTCGATTCTTCAAACATTCTTAATTGTAAACCCCTTTGGCAAAGCAATAACATCTTTATCAATCAGGAAAAAACCAGCGAGCAAAAGTCAACATACTCTGGTGTATATATACTTATGTACAGTGGTGTATGTAAACTTTTTGCTTTGACTGTATGTCTATATGGAGTACAAAAGTTAAACAAAAGAAAAATGAAGCCGAATAGAAGGTAAATAACTAATTAGAAATATTAAAAAGGATTCCATTTGCACAAAAAAAAATATGAAAGAAAAAACTGCTTGGAATTGCTTAATTCACCATAAAAGAGCTGTCGTTTCCTAAAAGTTACGTTTTTAATGCTTTTATTCTCGCATTATTTTTAAGAAAACAACAAAAAAGGGCCGCGTATTTGTTTAGTCCATTTACTGTGTGTGTACTTTACCAATAAAAAAATCTTTTCAAATTGACTTCCGTGGAGAATATTCCCTTTTTTCCTGAATTGCTTTATAAGTCGACAAAGCAATTGCCAGTGAAAGAGAGTGCCTGAAAGAATATTTTTTTGAATTTATAAAAAAGTGAAGAAAATATTGTTTTTGTAGCCAACAAATTGGGGACAATGAAAAGGGAAAAAGTACTCCCTTTTTATTTGTTTTTAATGTTCATATTTATTATTATTTGTTTATGCCTCTTTCTTTTGGAAAGGATGAGATGGTAGTGTTGTTAAGTGAATATAGTAAGCGTTTGGAGACGCAACAGTAGAGCCAAAGAAATCTGTTGAGTTGTTTTGTGATCGATAAAGTTGATCAACTTTTATAGACACAATCAAAATGCAGCTCTAAGTTGCAGTAGTTAGAGGAGGTAAGACCTACAGAAGAGAAATATTTGTTTAAACTGGTAGCAAAAGAACATAAAATTTACGCCCTTATTAGTAGATGCTAGCGATGGTGTCGTCTCCGTAGTCTACTAGGTAGTGGGTTGGCTTATTAGATGTGAGTCCACGGTTCAAGCACCAGGGTCAGACATCTCCAACAAAACGAAATACGAAAAAATATTTCTTTGGCCACTCCCTCTCACCAGATTTCTGGAAAAAAATGGCATGAAAAGTATCGCAAAACATCTGTCATTCGAAGTCGACTTTATTAAACTGTAGATCCCACCAATCATGTATAAAATTAGCACACACAACACACATGAGTGGTGTGCGGAGCTGGGTCGTAATCCTGATTAAGGGGATTGTAGTGATCAAATATGTATGTACGTACGCTATCGATGGCGTCCAAATCTGCAAATAATTTGTAATAAATTTCCGATGAGTCCTCTTAGTATTGCTGTGGAAGACTGCAATGTTTCTCCTGGCGTAAATTAAAATGTTACTTAGAGGCCGAAATCTGTTATCCTTTAACAACGAAGGTTATAAAGCTCAACAGTATGGAAAGTAATCAAGGTTATAAGCTGTAGAAGGCATAACAAAGGCTACTCTCAACAATAAATTTAGGCTGTTGGCGCTAACAAAAAACTCAGAGGAAGTTATACTTTGGTTTTGAAACCATATTTTTGAGAGTTTATAAAAACTCTAAATCTCTAGCTTAGAAGAGTGCAAGTAAACAAAGTTGTAACGACCGGACAGCTTTGTTATTCGCAAATGAACATTTTCTGTTTCTAGGCTTGTTAATGACTTCTTTGACGGCATGACTTAAAGGTAAGTATATGAAATCTAATGACGCCAACTTTACTGTTGTGGACATCGATCAGCTGTACTAAAGATTACTCTTAAGCGGCGTCAGATGCCCTCTTCCATCGGCTGGCTCAACACACAAAGAAGCTGAGATTGAATAGAAACGGTTATAGAATACACCTCTCTTTACCCCAATGTAGGCGTTCAGTAAGCATGGTGTGCCAGTTTATATGGAACTCTCTTGATGTGATGTTTGTTTGAAGATGAAGCATGTCATATGCCTTAACTACATCAAGGGAGATCGGACTGCGATTGTTAAAAACATTGAAAAGAGTGAGAGTAAAGCTGTGTAAAAACTGAAAGCAGGTATTGACTGCAAGTAGAGATTATTATGAATACTACCTGTAGCTTAGGGCTGCAGTTTTCCATCGATTGGAAGAATGAGGAATTATTTCTTAATTAAAAAAAATGCAATTAACCTCATGCGTAAGCAGATGTCTAGCCCCAAGCATTGACTACCACTGACAGACTGCAAAAAAACCAAAGTTCTGCCTTAAAAATTTTAAATAAAATTGTTTTGAAAAACACCACTCATCTCCCTCTCTAATGTATTGTGCAATTAAACTTTTTTTTTTTTTGGGGATTTGTTTTCACCAAATTTTCCCATTTTCGTTTTGGTGAAATGCAACCATATACGGCCATTAATTTCAATGGCATGCCCACAAATAGTTTTTGTTTGCAAATCTGCATTGCTAATGAGCGGGTGATATGCAGATGTATTTTGCATTTTGCATTCTACATTACGCATTCTCGGTATTTCAATCTCAATTTCAATTGCAATTGCGATTCTCTAATAAATAATGTGGGGTTCATATGTATACAAAACATGAGTGCAGCAGAGCACCTGCCATAAAGCTTTACTAACCGACCATAATTATCGATTTAATTACCAGCTTTTAATTTACCAGATATAAACCACATTTGGGATTTGGAATTTTACAATGGTTTTTAATTCCAACAACAACGACAACAACAACACAGCAACAGAAAAAAAACCTAGCAGAACATGGAATTACAACTCAAATCCAGTGGATTATGTTTGTAAAACATTATCAAAAGTGGCATTTAAATGCTTTTGAAATGGTTTTTTAATCGAAATTCTTTTTAAATTGTAATTTAAAGGGGAAGGGAAAGACACATTCGCCTAACCATATTTAAAATGAATTGAATTGTTATTGAAAAAAAAAGAAATGTTTTTAATTCTCATGACAGAGAGAACACAACAACAGAAAGAAAAAACAAATTTTTTAACGACTTTTTGTTGTGCAAATATTTTTTGTTTTCGTTTTTAGAATAATATGCCTGTGAGGCTTAATAAAATACTCTGGCTCTGGCTCTGGCTTTCACTGTGGTTCTGGTTCTGGTTATTTTGCATGCCATTGTGTTTTAGTTTTAAAACAATTGTTAAACAAATATTGATACGGGTTTTCAAAATAAAACAACACAATAAACTAAAAACAAAAGAAAAAAAAAAGAAAGAGAGAGAGAAGAATATTCTTAAAACAATATTGATATTCTTTTGTTAAAAAAATGCAAAAAAAAAGAAATATTCTATCCTGCATACATACGATACCGATAAACTAAAAATATCCTGAATTCGATTCGAATTTCATATGGTGTTCAGCTCTCATATCACAGAAAAAAAAACGTAATAAAAACCGAAACAGAAACACAAGCTCACAATATTTTATAAAATTTCCTTTAAAAACAAAATGAATATTTTTTTATAAAAAAAACTCATACTCCTTCTCGTTAAAAAAAAATAAATCCTTTTCGTCCTTTAAAAACACAAAATTTAATTGACTTTTCATATCAGAAACATACATCATTCCTCTTCTGTATTTTTGATACTTAAAACCCAACAGTATTTAGAGAGCAAAAAAAAGGGACTCTTTTTTCCATACAAAGGACACAAAGAAAAGAAGGTATGTAAGGATAATAAGCAGGTAATTTCTGAAAACAAACAGAAAAGAAATATGACCATCACTGTGTAGGTGTAGTAAATTTGAATCGTTTGGCCGGTCAGAAGGCCTGTTACTATCCCTAGCAATGATTTCTAAGTCATGCTTCAAATTATTTCCGCATGTAATTACGCAGCAAAGGTTCAGATTGTGTCAACGCCATATGATTTTAGCAGTCTGTTAGTCTCCCTGCATCTTTCTTTTTCACCCTCTATGCCACTTCAAACATCCCTTTCTTTACCATCAAAAAGTTCTGGTACTATTAACGCCTTGGTGGATCCCCTCTTCGCAAATCAAACTGCCTGCTCATTGCCGCGAATATCCACGTAATCTGTGCTCCAGCGGATTGGAACCCTATTTTCCGGTCCGGCTACTTCAGCTAGCACAAACAGTCCCATTTTATTTTCATATGAATCAGGTACTTCGATGGTGTCCTTCCTCACTGTGAGCTAGTATAGCTATGTTTCGTCCTTTTTTATTCGGATATTAAATAAAATTGCCATGAAAAGTTTCTCAAGAATCTGTCGTTCGGAATTGACTTTAAACTGTAGGTCCCGCCATTCATGTATAAAATTAACGCACATAACATAAGTGGTGTGAGGAGCTAGGTCGTAATCACGACAAAAGCGTTGTAATGGCCAATTATGTCATATAAGTATGTTGCCTCCTAAGTAGAGGATTTACTCGTTCTGTCCAGGAGAGATTTAAGTCAGGAGCTGTCAACCAAATGATGCCACCGAATGAATCCCTTATTAGACTTGTCTCCCTTTATTCTGATCCCAGTTCCCATAGCTATGGTCCTAAATACCATGTAAAATCCTATTTATATCCAATCTAGGTTCCAGCCGCGCTGTAAGACAGGCTCTCATTTCCATTATTATTACGAGATATTTTAGCTCCATGTTCCGTGACTCTATCACTCGCCTAAAAGTCGAAAATTCTACAATTTGGGAAATTTCCTCCCCCACATTCTTTTTAATGATATCACAGAGAGTATATAACATTGTTGCCATCTATCCGGATTTCATAGGATCTACGCACACATTCTGTTCAAGGCGTTATCTGAGGTCTCGTGGGAAGATTTATCAAATGTGTCCATTATATCGATAAGGGTTTAAGTAGTCATATCCTTGGCGTCTTAGGACTCCTGAATGGCTTCCACTTAATCTATAATCTATCTGGCCTCCATAAAATTGGAGTCTTTGGGGCATTAATACATTCCAGAAGTAAGCAGTTGTGTTCATATTAGGTGGAAGTCAGGGAATTGTAATTGTCGATACCGAGCAGCATTTTGAAATTTGTGAGCGCAATAGGCTTGGAGAAGACGAAGTATAGGAATACCCTATTGACCCTGGAGGGAGTGCAATAAATCGTATTGTCGCAGTACTAAGGTGGCTTATCACAACAATAATAACAATAACAATCGTTGAAGCTGTATGCCTTTAAAAAATCTGTTTACCGTATGATGTGTGTATTTTGTTGTTGTCCATTTGTCTTGTTTGCACATTTTCATTTAATTTGTTTTAGTTCGCGAAATAATATTTTAAAGGTGAAGATAACAGTTGCAAGCCCTTATATTTTATTAAAATATTATATCCCTTATCCCTTTCTTGATAAACGTAAATAATTTTTGTTAAATATTAAAAATTTAACATTTGATTAGGCAACCCTTATACAACAACAATTTATCTAAACATACTATTTAAAGCTAAAACCACAAATTAACCGACAAATTTATTTGCGAAAAAGAAAATCAACTGTTTTAACATTAAATATTACCGAAAAAGGCTTTGCTAAATTGCCTCAACTTGTTAAAACAAGTTGTGTTTGGTTAATGTTTTGTGGACCTCATAAACTATACCATGTACTGCAATGGGCCAAGAGAATACTAAACTCGTTTATAATTTAAAAACGTAATTCATTAAATATTAAAAAGAAGGGAAGGCTGAGAAGCACTGAATACAGCAATGAATAGGATCCGAATGGAAAAACGTATACAAAAGAAACCAAAGGAGGATGTATTTAAAATTAGCAGGACATTTGAACAAAAAATTAATGACTTTGAAATCATTTTTAGCAAATGAACTTTATCTCCTTGCCTGTAAGACTGTAAGACTAAGACACTCTAGCCTTCTGTTTGCTGTTTGTTGACTACCATTGTGTACAAAATTTCAACAATTTCTTTAGGCTCAAGTGGTCCAAAAACAAGATGAAAAGGAACAAATAATGGTTACGTACATATACTCATACATAAGGCATTACAAATACTTCTACTAACACTAGCAAAAGCACAGATTATATTGTAATAGGAAGCAAGAGTTACAAAACAGCAACAACCACTACAGTAAGAGAGACTTCCTTTGACCAAAAAAAGAAGACAAGCCAGAAAGAGAAAAAAAAGGCAATGAAAGATAATTTTAGAAGTGGAAACTTAAGCAAAAAACAGAAGGCTTTTCTGCTCTTGATGTTACAAAAGACCAAATTACCAAATAAACCTCACATACATACACAGATACACACCTAAACACGTACACACAAGCCTACCTTTAGCCTAGACAGTAAGAATAATAAATTGATTCACCCCGAAAAAGGAGAAGTTCTCTTAATAAGACAAACCATAACACCCAGTATAGTACATGCTATTGTAAAATGTGGCATAAATGAGTAGCAAAATGAACAAAAAACCCCAGTATGATTCGAGTACAGTTAACTGTCCTTGTTAAACCATACAACCAACCAACCCACCCACCCATCCACATACAAAAGACTTGAGCACAACTTTCGGAGACAGGCAAACACCGCCCTGTACTAGTAAACAAACTTAAAGTCTACGGTAGAGTTATAGGAAAAGCTAAACCAGCAAAGCCAACAAACAAATAAATACCGAGAGAAAACCCATACTTTTCGTATGTTGTGTAGGAGGTGTTAGGCAAAGTTGGCATTTTATTTGCCACTTGCCACAAACTAACGTGGATGATTTGTTGCATCTCCTCGGTAAATATTCTATTTGCCAGCTGCTGTGGGTAGAGGAAAACATTCAGAGAGGAACATTGGCATCTTTTTTCAACATGATTAAGGCCTTAAAGCCGTTGTTTAAAATGGTATTTAAATGAATTGGCGAAATACGTTTTTGTCACAAAATGAAAATCTAAGCGAGATCTGGAAATATAATTTCCAACTTCTCCAATAGAAGCATCAACAAGTTTAGTGCACAGAGGGTTTTCAAGTGCTATACTGCAAAGAAGACGGATCGTATGAAGCTAAAAGCGTCAAAAGAATACACATAGGAAATCTTCTTAAGCTGGAAAATTATTATAATCGAGAAGAGGTGTGTTAGTACTCCAACCATACGATTTATTGTACTCCCCTTTAATTCTATAGGATATCTTTATAATGTCCCTTCGAATCCTATCGCCCTGACAAATTTCAGAATGCTGCTCGATGTCAACAACGGTAATTCCCTGCATAACACTTGGTATGCACTCAACTGTTTCTTTCTGGGATGTGATAATGCTCCAAAGGTTCCAAGAGGGTGTTCAGATGATTATTTTTCGTCGTCACAGAAACTATATGTTGAACTCCAGACAACCCCCATTCTGAATAATTGTATTCTAAGTGCTCTGCCAAATGCCTGGTTTTTAACTTCAGGTTATATCTGGATAGTATTATGCATGGCTCAGACCTCTTCTCATTGGTGTTTCCCAATGAAAGTTTCTATTGCCTTACACCGATTTGGTTTGGGCATAGCCATTGCTTCTCTTTATTTTCTCTTTCATTCAGTATACTTTCCAAACATCTGTTACCAATCTACAGAAGTGTTCTGGTCTAATCAGTGTAGAAGCTGCCCTCTTCGCAAGCTCGTCTGCTGGCTCATTACTCAGAATTCAAACATAACCTCGGTACTAGCAGAGATCAGCCTTATTTTCGATTCAGTCTCTTACGACAGTGCCATGCTATCTTAGGTTAAGTCTCATGAGAACCAAGTGCCAAGTGCGACGTAATTGCCAGATAGTACTGCTATTTACTCTCTTTTATACCTTCTTTCCAAGGTACTTTGAGAAAATATTTTAAACTCAAAGTCTTCACTAATAAAAGTGATATTTTCGCCTAAGAGCATTTTGCGATGATGAGCAGACTTGATTACATTTATAATGTTTCCAGTTTCATAAAGTCTTTTCCCCCTAAAAACAACATTCCTGTTGAATAATATATTTTTTTACAGGAAAAATAAGTTTAAAACTGTTGAGCCACTGATTTACAACTGCTGTTGAGTACATATTCTAATCGCATTACTTTTGATCACACATATCAAACCCTTGCCAGCTTTTCATTTAAAATCCTTACGATTTACTACGAAACCCTTAAAAAATAACCACACTTATCGACAATTCAAATTTTATTTTCCAAATAAAAACGGAAAACCAATCTATAACTGTGGCTTTAATCTTCCTGCCACAAAATCTTACGCAAACCTCCTGTGCATGCTTAAAGTCCAATCGTTGTGAAGAAACCTGCCAGTAAAAGAAATTATCTTTGATACTGCTTCTTATTTGCTAAGAACTATTGCCCAAATGCTTCTGCCTTATCTTGGTTACAAAACTTTCAAATTGTGTTTGAAAAAGAGCAGCGGGAAAAGGGGGAGGAGCAGGTTAAAGTTTAAAAAAAATATTCAACACAACAAGGTTTAAGGAATTTCTTAACGTGAGCAGAAGAGAAGGGTTAGAGACCGAAAGTGCTGCAGTTTCTGATAATATTCAATATATCACTGGCAGAACTTAAAGAACATACCGTGGTTTTATATGGTTTGTTCAAGAAAAAATATTTTTTAAAGGGGAAACAAATTTTCGTCATCATCATCATCATCATCGTCAGTATCATACTCTCCTATAAATTCTGTCTTCTACTTTCAAACATAAAAAGTACATATGAGCGTATACGTAATATTCTTAAATTGCATTACATATCGCTCATACGTTCAAACGCAATGCAATTACAATTGGCTCGCATACATACATATCTGTGGCATTAAATAATAATAGCTTAAGTCGAAATTTCGCGTTTTGAGATATTAAGGCTTTAAATTTAAGTTTGTAAAATATGAATGCGTATAGTTTTATTAATAATGACATTTTTATACATGAAATTTAGCTGAGTGATAGATCTTGAAGAAGAATATGTAATAAAATGAAAAACACTTATGTCGACTTAAGCTATTATTATTCAATGCTACAGATATGTATGTATGGCTACTGAACGCTTAAATATTCGCTGAAGTGAATATGTTTATGAGTGACTGAGAATTGTATTGGGTTTGTATATTTCTAAAACGTAAGCATAAGTTTGCGTTCAAATTTATTATTCTTGGCTTTTGGTCGTGCAGAATGTTAAATCATATTTTCTAAAACTAAATTATCGTAGTCTGCTAGTAGGCAGTTTGTTTGGTTATTAGAGGCGAGTCGACGGTTCCAGCGCTAGGTCAAATATCTCATACAAAACGAGGTATGAAATAAACAATAACAATAATAACAACAAAAATCGTTGTCTCCATATATCTTAATCAAATTGACTTACAAAAATCTGTTTACCGTACGATGTGTGTATTTTGTTGTTGTCTGTTTGTCTTGTCTGAGCCCGAGGTTTAAGCCCTAGCTCAGATATCTCAAACAACACAACATATAAAATAAATATGTCTTCGGCGACTTCCTCTCAGTAGTCTTCTAGCAAAAGATCTGAGGGTAAAAATAAAATTGCCATGAAAAGATTCTCAGAAAATTTATCATTCGGAATCGACATTAAACTGTTGTGTCCGTCACTCATGTATAAAATTAACACTCACAACATAAGTGGTGTGAGTTTTACACCTTTCATAGCAGCATGTAGACCCTGATCGTTATGCATTTGACGTCGTATGTGAAAATACTCCTTGAAGCATAATGGAGCAGCAAGTAACTGGAGTTATTGGATTAGATACGTAAAATAATATTCCTTCTCTTAAAGCAACTGCTGCTGTCAGTAGCGCTACTGGCAGCTTTCATAATCGAGTTCTTCATTAAAAATTTCTCTATCTCTCTCTCTCTCTCTCTCTCTGTGTTATCTTTCTTATGTGCTGTTTGGATCTAAAAGAAATTAAAAATTAGTTTTTATGGCTTCTTAAACTTCCGCCATGAAATCTTTGTTTTTTTTTTTTTGCTGTACCTTTAAATACAAAGATGAGAATCTGACTCATAAAAATTGAACACGTTTTTCTGCTTTCTAGAATATGATTCTAAAGAAGAGAGAAAAAAACTCCATAAATTTGATAAGGATACTTAATTAAACAAGGAATTGTAATGCGGCCAAGAAATATTCGTCTTTTTTGTTCCATTAAACAAATACTAACAACAATAAAAACAATAATTTTAAATAATAAAACGTAATAAACATTAATTCTGTTGCTTTTGTTGTTATTTTAAATCCACACCACTTAGCTTTGGCCAAAATTCCGGGTTCGGAAATAAAAAGGAAGAGGCCATTACAAAGCCGTATAAACATTTTGCAACGCATGCATTTAATACAGATTTATTAGCCGAGGTTTTTTTTTTAATATTTTTTCTCTTATATGTATAAGAGTCTCTCTGCCCCCATACTCATGTACTTGTGTCGGCATTCAGGCTGCTTAATAAGGCTGTTTACACAGACAGACAGACGGACAGACAAACAGACATTAAAAGCAGGACAAAAAACACGGTAGTATTTTCAACTTAATTCGTTATAAGAAACAGAAAAAGATTTTTTGTTTTTAGTTGATGTTGTTGCTGTTGTTGTTGTTGTTTTAGCCATTTGCAGAAATTAAAAGGGAATATAAAAACTAAAGGAAATAAAATCTGGTAACAAAAATGGCTGCCGTTTGGTTATAACAGGCAAACGGAAAAGAAAAATTCAGTGCGACAAAGAGAGACAGAGAGAGAGAGAGCAAAAGACAAGCAGAATTGATGACCCCATTAAGATGCCAAATTATTCTTAAAGGTCTACGTTTTTTTGCTTTTGCACAGCAACTCCAAATGTAATAAAAACAAAAAGAACTCGTGTCCCAGACTACTAAAAATGTCAACTTCGAGAGTTGAGTTATGTGCATGAAATGTCAAAGGTCAAGTAAATGTTACAATAAAATTAAGATGATAAACAAAAAAGAGAAAACAAAAAAATAGCAGCAACAACAACAATTGCACTTGTATGGCTTTTAAGACAATACAAGGAAGAAGAGTTTGAATAAAATTACCATACGACACAACACGAAGGAAAATCAAGGCTTTATTATACCCTATCGCTTACAGTTCAAATATTTCAAATAGCATACAACATGAGTCGCTCATAGTTCGAGTATACAACAAATTAGGGTTTTAACAGGAACCTGAGTAGCAGGCAAGGAAGATTTGCCTATGCCAGCAGAAGGTTTGTGAAAATAGAATATCTTGATGTATGATGGAACCGATTGAATGCCTTCGCAAAGGCATCAATGGGTTAAAGATTGCATTAATTTGGGTATGAATAACACTACTTACTCTTAATGTTATTAACGAAATCGTTGCCTCCATCAAAGTTGCCTCAAAGAACTGCTTTCGTTTCAGATATCATGGAAAAACTGTGAATCCATTTCGTGTTTTATACGATGCAGAAAACTAAGAAGTTTTCATTATAGCGAGATGCAAGTTATTCTCTTCGTTTACACCAGCTAAATCACTTGGAAGAATTCTCGTAAAATGTTTTGGACAAAGTGAATAACAAACGAACGGAAGTGGAAAGTAAAAAAAATTGTAAAATATTTAACACAGACGGCCAATAAATGACTGCCTGCCAATTACCTTTTAAAAGAGTATTTCATGTCAATGCCATATCTTAGATTGTCCGTCTGTGGATCCAAACCTTGACAGCTTTTTGGCAGCTGTAATGTTGAACTGGAATTCTTTCTGGTTATCCAGTATCACAGTATATCGTATGGAGATATCCGAATAGTTACAACTAGATCAGCAGGGAATGCAGAACACCACATCTTAGATTGCCAAGTCTATGAATTCTTCTACACGAGACAACAGCAAAACGGAATCGAATCGAATAAGATTGGCATACCCCCACTAAGGAGCAAATAAATGGTCTTCTAAGAACACCATTCATTGTCAAAGATAGGCTGGGATAATGAACCACCTTGTACAGACTCCAGCCAGATTAAAGCCGATAGGGATATAAACAGAAGATAATTTGTGTTAAACGCTGTGCAAATTACTTCTAAAAACTGTCGGGTGTAAAATCGTAAGATTAATTGCTCACCAAATTCATCGCTCAATAGGTCTTCAATATCCCTTGTCTTTAGCAAACGACACGATCTTGTTGAAGTCACATGTTAATCAAGTTCAATTTCATTTTTTGACATCGACAGTAACTTGCTCAATTGACAGTAATGATGCAACTTTCATTGTTCTTTTCGAAAAATGTCCCAATGATGAAACCCGCCCAGCCCATAAGCAAAATTCAATTGGGAAAAAATTTCTCCTACGGTCACGGATTTTGATAAAAAAAATTCCATGAATTGCAAGTATTGTTCGATTATAAATATATTCACGGTGATATTTTTAACGGAAGTCTTGTAGACAGTGTGTTGGCTTATTAGATGCGAGCCACAAGACCCACCAGCAGATTTCTAGCGAAAACTCAGAGAGTAAATAAAATTGCAATAAAAAGTTTCTCAAAAAATCTGTGATTCAGAGGTGACTTTAAACTGTATGTCACAGCATTTCTGGTTCAAATTAAAACACATAACATGGGTGGTGTCAGAAGCTAGGTTGTAATCCTGCCTTAAGAGGTTGTAATGAAAAAATAAGGAGATTAAGTGTATTAAAATTTATTGAATATATTAAAATTTATTAAATATACGAATAGTTTTTTAATACTGACAAAATAATCAAAAATGTCTCATTACTAAAGATTTTATTAAAACAATTGAAATTTTTATTACGATAATTAGCACGTCCATTTGCTGTATGACAACTGCATTTGACCATTCATTTATAGCAATTGCCTTAGCAATTTTGTTTTCTTAACAGAGCCTAATCTTCTATAAAATTCAATTTCTTAAACAATCACTTCAGTTTCCACATTAAAAACTAAAAATTGTGGCCTTATTTGGCTTCCCACACAATGCCAGCAAATTGACCCCGTTTTGTTTGGTACAAAACAATATTTTTTCAAAAATTATTTTCCTCATAATTCATAATTCTCTCTCTCTTTCGCTCTTTCGCTCTCTCGCTCTCTCTGTCTCTATTATTTGAAAAAAATTTTTGTTGCTTTTGTTGTTGCAACACAAATCAATTTAATTAGAATCTGTTCAGCCATTATTTTCAGGAATAGAATGAAGAATGAACGAATGAACGAATGAATGAATGAACGATTGAGTGACTGGTTGGTTGTACGAATGAATGAAAAGTAATGAATAGACATTTGTAAACATTTATTATTCAAATTGCACTATTAAACACAAGAGAAACTCAAATAAAAATAAAAAAATCTGAAAAAAATAAAAAAAAAATATTTGAACAAAAGCCGGAAAATTTTATAGAGGAAATGGACACAAAAATACAGAAAAAAAAAAAAAAGAAAACGATCTAAACATTTGCATTAACAATTCAAATTCCTCGAATAAAAAAAATAGAAAAAAACAGAATAAAAAATCTCTACAAATATACACAGATTTATAACGAACGTACAGAAAAAAATAATTCAAATGGAAAATGTTTAACAAAAATAAAATAAGAAAAGAAACATAAAAAATAACAAAAAAATAATTCCCAAAAAAATAAAATAAAATAAAAACGAACAATTGTTTACCTTGCTTGTATTCCATACAGCAACTAAAATTGACAACGAAAAGCAAAAAACCAGGGAGATTCAATAGTTGTCGCTACGTTACGTTACGTTCAATAGTAGTAGTTTCAACTGCTGCAGGTCAGTTATTTCGTATCAGCAAAATACAAACACTTCCAAAGCCCAGTTTGGCACAGATGAAGTGAAACTAAGGCCATCCGACAATAGCTTGGCACTGCCCCCAGCTAAAGTGTTAGTTCAAACTACGGGATTTCAATTCCTGTTTTTTTTAATAAAATTTTACGTGTTTTTTCGTATCCCATAGGGCTCCCATAGTTTTCCAGTTTTTTTTTAATGTTTTTTTAATAAAATTTTACGCGTTTTTTCAAACTATGGTCTCCCATAGCTTTCCTGTTTTTTTAAGTTTTTTTTTTTAATACAATTTTACATGTCTTTTCCTCTACCTGTTAGTAGCTGAATTTTGTACGCTTTTGTTATAGCTTTGCATTTACTTGTCGCAAACAGTGCTATCCATATGGGCAACAGTGGATATAAACTGGCTTGTCTTAGTGAAATAGTTCCCGGAATTTGAATGAAAAACTAAAAAAAAAAAACTGCTGCATTCCTTTCTATTGAAAACGACAAAAACATAACGAAAATACAAGAAAAATGTTTGCTACGTGAGCGTTCTTAAAAGCCGTAACAAAAAAGTCGTAAAAATCGATTTTAACACAATAAAAAAAGCATTTTTTTTTTTAACTTTCAATGACCGTTTCATTTTTAAATTTTGATGCGAAACCATTAAAGCCATAAACATAAAAATTTTTTTCTTAAAATAATCTCTATTATCAAAATAAGCAACCAAAGCATTGAAATGCATACAGCGCCTGTGATATATACAACCATCAGGAGCACAGAGAAGCTGAACATTTGCGCTCTGATGCATAACATTTAATTTGGTCGGAGCTGAGGTATAACTTAGCTGTTGCAAGTTCAATTAACCGTTTCAGTATATATAAGGAATAGAAATGATGTGTTGGAGTTGGTATCATTACAAACGAATGCATGACAGGGTCACATAAGGTAGGTAGGTAAATAATCTTTAATCTTGGTTCAAAATCAAAATAGCAGGCTACCAACTAATGCCTGGGACCTAAAGAGGAACAAGCAATATCTAGAAATGCTTGGTAAAGCAATATCAACGACGAATACCTAGAAATGTCTGTTAAAGCCACTTCTTAGAAATAAGACTGGATAAGTAAAATTTTTTTGATTGGCAACGACGGATGACAACATATCACACAGTGAAATGCCAATCAGTCTGAAAGGCTCTAGAAATAAACTCCGATACCAAAAAAAGGCATTGATACGGAAGAACTTGAGTTTATCAAAAGGAGACTGCAATCGCTGACTTGGTATTACGACCTTACGATATATTGTACTGCCCCACAAAACTTTATAGGGTATCCCTATTATAACTCTTCGCAATGTCAGCAATGACAATTACCTGCCTAGTACTTCATATGCATCCAAATGTATCTTCCTGGAATGCATAAATGCCCCACAACATCCAACAATGTGTCCTATAACTCATTTTCATTGTCAGACAATCCACATGTTGGGCTTGAGACAACCTCCGTTCTGAATAAATATACCCTGAGCCTACAGTGCCCTGTTAAAAGACCGCTTATCACACTCAGTTTACTTCTTGATAGTCGGATGCATGACTCAGATATTTTCTTATTGTACATAGTTTTACAACAAAAGTTTTTATTGTCTGTATTGGTTTGAGGAAAGTCTTTACCTCATTTGATCATGTTATGCGTTCGTTATCCAAACATTTGCACCCAAGAAAGGTAGCTAGTCAAAGACCCTGGAGATAAACACAGAGGGCCAATGACAGCTTTTTATACGGAAGATTATCATTGGGAAATTATCATGGGGAAATTTAAATCTAAAAAACGAACTGCAGGATCTGATAGAGTTTGTGGCCAAAACGAATGTCTTAATAAAGATTCACTTAACATGGGTGGTTCGCAGTTATTCTATACCGGTTACCGGTTGCAGGATCATTAAAGAGCCTTTTAGAATAAAGAGGCGACCATACGGGCTGCAGTAATGATGATAGAATCTCATAAGTTCTGACAGCCAGTTGGCTGTCAGGTCAGTTCTTCATATCACATGAGCGCGGGAACATTTCGGGAAACTGCTGATTGTATGAATTGGCCAAATATGATACAACCATCATAATTTTCAAGTGATTTCGTCGCATTGTGAACTATGATTGAGAATCTGGAAGACCAGAATGTCGCAGTTTAGACTCCAAAGAAGCACATTTAGCATAACGTTTGTAGTCGTTATTTTACATTGCTTTCTAGGTCATGGGAAACGCATTGTTTTAGGTCATATAATGACCATTGGCTTCTATAGGAGCTATAAAGACAAGAAAGAAAGGGAAACTATTCTTCTCTTTTTGTGTAAATGCGAAAAGATGCAGATCCTTGTGATCTGTCAAAGGCTAACAACAAGAGTATGAATGGCTTTGTTAGCAAACCCGTGTGCTTCAGGGGAAACTGAAAGAAAATAACATCGAAATCGAAATAGGTTTCACATGGCTCATGTATGTTTGCCTTCGTACATACTCATAAGCAAATTTTATTTCTTTTTGAAAAAATTAAGAAAATTTTGAAATAATATTTACAAGCAAGTAAGGATGCGCATGTAGCCATCCGAGGTGCATTTCAGAACTGATTCTAGAATGTGAAATAAACATCAAAGAAATTTTATTTTAAGGAAGAAAAAATGTTTACTCAAGAAAAAACGAAAATTCGTAGAATTTCTGAACTAAACCTCATATATTTAAACTGATCCACAAGTACATGCTTTAGCATTATAAAACTCCAGTAAAATGAACATTCAATTGCTTCTAAATATCCAATTTAAATTCAAAAAAAAAAAACTGGAATTCCTTTTGCATTCAATGTCCTTTTTTAAGGAGTTTTTATTGTACAAATAAAACGAAAAATTCCTTGTAAAACTGCAAATAATTCTGAATTAATATACTGTGTCCTGGGGGGAAATAAAACTTTTAAAATATGCAAACGACGACTTGGCTTTTCTTTTGCCATTTTTCCTCATTTCCAAAAGTGCATTAAAATTCGTTTTCTTTTTTGCGTGTGTTTTGTTTTGTTTGCAACTCTGTCTTGGCAATGTTAATTACCTTCTTGCCATTTTTTTTTTGTTACAACACAGAGTAGAGTCTTAATGGGTTTGTTTAACATTAAAAATTCTAAAAAAACTTCTCATGTTTATATACACAAATAAAATCATTATAACGACAACAATAACAAAATAGTTTCATGAACTTTTACGAGACAAGAAAATGATAACAAGTTTTGTTAAAAACTTATTATCCATTCAGTCAGACAGTCAAGCAGTCAACCAGGGTAGTAGTACCAAACGAACGCTATGATATCAGCCTTAAACCGACAAATAATTTAACTGACAGTCTCAGGAAATAAACAGACATTTATTCTAGAGAAGAGCGCTGCTATAATAGTTGTGGAGAGGAGGGAGGCAAGCTAAAATGTTGAGCAACTAAATAAACAATACTTTTGTACTGTACTGCGTTACGTTTTTAAATGTCATGGCAAAATATGACAAAATGCTTTGCATTTCAGTTCCGTTTCGGATAAAACCCTACTCTAGTGCTCTTTGTTTCGCATTCTGTAAGTTATTAATAGCCTTGAAAAAATATACGGTGTACAATGACTTGAAGAGATCCTACAAAATAATGTACGTCAGCCTTTACTGGGTTTAGTAAACGTTAGGCGGCATAATAATCGCAGTTGTCAGTCCATTTGCATATTTTTCGTGACCTAATAGGGACGATTTATTTCTTTATTAGTGATGGTCGACGTCTAGTAGGTAGTGTGTTAGAATAGTAGGCGGCAGTCTAGACAAAAATGTGGAAAGAACATTCCATTTAACAAGCTCCTTTCATTATTCTTCTGATAAATGCCATGGAAAACCTTTTCTAGTTCCTCCTTCAAAGTTCATGTTGAATCCTGGGTTTTACCCAGTCACGCATAAAATTAACACAAACAACATGGGTGGTGCGGCAAATCTAGGCCATAATCCTAATTTAAACGTTGTAATAGCCAATCAGGTTTTAAAATATGTGTGGGAGATAGTAAAGTACAGCCCTCCTGCAGCCTATTTATTGCTCAGACAACAATCTGTGTTAACAGTCCAATCTCCTTGCTTTAACGAAACTGAAGATGCCAGATCACGACACCTTCTGCCATGTATTAAAGCTAATCGGCTACCAAGTGTGATGCTTCGGTTTCCTTCACACAAAATACGCACATGTTTTTCGAGTCTGAGATGAACTATTAGGTGGAACATTTTTACACATTTTTAGAAAACTCATAGGTAGTCTGACACATATGCCTCGCAAAAACTTTGACTACCTAAAACACGGTTTAAGAACGATTTCGCCTTAAAGGAAAGCCAATCAAAGTTTTCTTCATATTCGAGAGAAAGACCCCATTAGTGGAATGAAATCTTGCCTTCTGGCAAGATCACCACACAGTTAGCTTCCGAGAGTTTCTATATTACCAGGACTCAGCAGAATGCAAGGACAGAACCAAAAGAGTCTATGATTTTAGGAAATGCTTTCCAACGAGACTTAGTACGAAAATCAATGGAGTAATCTGAAAGCTGTATACTCTCTTGAAGTCGCCGAGGTCTAGTAGGTAGTGTGTTGGCTTATTAGACGAAATATCAAAACGAAAATATGAAAGTATTTCTTCGGCGACTTCCTCTCAGCAGATTTCTGGCAAAAACTCTGACAGTAAAAATTGCCATGAAAAGCTTCTCAAAAAATCTGTCGTTCGGAGTCGACTTTAAACTGTAGGTCCCACCACTCATGTATAAAATTAACGCACACAACATGAGTGGTGTTGAGAAGCTAGGCCGTAATCCTGACTGAAGGGTTGTAATGGCCAATTATGTATTATGTATGTATGTATACTCTCTTAAAAGATGGTTTATTTTGTGGTAATGCAGATGGGTTAAGAATGGATCTTGGTATAGCAGCAGGAGTTTTCGGTCCCATAATGAACGTACCCATGGAAAAGCGCGCAGGTGCCTTCCAAGCATAAACTTACACTATCGAAAGATGTGCTCAATTTAACTTGGATAAAAGGTAACAAACACAAACCATAACAATACAATCTGATAGACAGACTGCCAATCGAGTACTAGGCTCTTATGAGGTTAAATTGAAGATAATATGGGACTATCTGGGGAAGCTGAATCAGTTAAATAGGAGAAATAAGACTACCTTCTGGTGGGTCCCTTGTCCCTGTGCTGGGTCCCATGTCATCTGTTAATCCTCAGAAATGAGTAAGAAGATGAGCCTCTGATGAGAATAGCATCCATGCCGCTAATGAGTCCAGAATCCTTCTGTGGAATGGTAGAAGTTGTTTGGAATGATAAGATAAAGGCAAGCAAATGGCTCCGCTCAAACCAGAAGAATGTAAAATTATCAAAACTTTTGTTGGGCAAGTACAATAAGAGGAGATCTGACGTATGCAACAGAATGTCTAGTGTACTAAGGATACACTTACTCAGAGTGGGGTTGTCTGGACCCTAACACGTAGTTTCTATGACAATGGAAATGAATAATTCGAACAGATTCTTTTAACAATGTGGGACATTCATAAATCCCAGGAAACAACATATGCATGCATAGAATCATATCAAATGCTAGACAGGGGATTGACGTTGTTAACTTCCAGCAGCATCGTAAAGTTTATCAGGGCAGTGGGCTTGCAGGAGACATTATAGCGATACCGTTCAAAGTTGAAGTCGAGCACAATGGTTACTGTATTAACGCACCTCTCCAGGATTACGATAATTAGCCTCGCTTATGGAGGATAGAGGATCATGCCATTGGATCACCGATTGCATAGAAATTTTTATGCATAACGCGGCTTAATTGCTTTTAAGTCCTTAAGTAGCAGCGTGAAGTAGGGTACAACAATTAAAATTTTTTGTTTCTTTTGTTGTTTCATCATTAACCCTTAACCAGCAGGGGGGGGTTAATATTTGCATTATGCTTGTATTGAAACAAGTTTCATAAATTCATTTGCATTCGTTTTGTTTCAGCTGAAGGCTACAACTAAAGACCAAAAGCAAGAAATATTGTTTCAGAGGAAACAAACGAAAATAAAGCACACTGTTAATGACGTTTTTTATTTATTTTTTTGATTCGCTAGGGTTCAAGCGGCTTTGAACCTGTGTACAATAACTTCGCAGAGAGAGAAAGGGACAGAGGGAGAGCCTCAACAATTTAAAGTAACCAGTGAGTCAGTTGTCCAGGACTGAACTAATTACGTCAATTTTATTAATTAAACAAATGAGACAGAACACAATGAAATGCAAACGAAAACGTGATTGCCTGGCTGGATGGCCTGTTATCCAGGGGGTCTTGTTGGAGTGTAAATTTTATGAAAATCACAATGAATAAATAATAGTGAGGAACGAGAACAGTAAGAGAAATAATACAAAACAGCTCCTCAGAATATAAATGAAGATTCTTAAACAACTGAAACCCAATTAAATTTCGCATATTCTCTGCGGCAATAACGGATGATGCAAAATCAACTCGTAATTCAAATTAAATTTGAATTAATAAAGAAGGGAAGACAAATACAAATACAAGCTCAAACTGAAACTAAAGAAAGAAGAATTTAAGAATTGCGATATTTATTTGAGAGAATCTAAAATCTGTAATTGCAAGGATGTTAATTCAATTTGTTGCTCCAAAATGCCATTTCAACTTTGGCAAGAAATTTCCAAAAGTATTGAAAATAAATATTTTTCTTTAAAATAAAACGCAAAAACAACAACAACGAACAACAGAGGAAAATTGTGAATTGAAATGATTTCTGTAAAGTTTGCTGCTTCATGCTGCTGTGGCTGGCTCAACTCAAAAAAGTTTATTTATTTTAATTAGAACCGAACCGAGAGAAACAACTGAACAAAAAAAGATTTCATGCCGCTGCAATAACAGTTACAATTGTAACCATTAGATACAGTTACTGGAAAGACACACACGTACACCCACACATACTGCACATACATATAGTCGCACTCATGCTGAGAATTATTACAGTGAAGGGCCTAAAAACATGCGGGAAGATTTAAAAAAAATTTATCAGACTTTATGCCTGACTTTATGAGGAGAGTAGTATTGCGAAAACATTGGATATTTTAAAATCTGCTTGCTGGCTGAATATCAGCCGGTCATACACCGAAATGGCTACCAAATATATCATAACTGAACAGATTCCTTCTGTTGTTAGTCCTTTTAGCTTTTAAGGAACTATAGACTGTCGCAAAGCATTATTTCTTACATACAAACATACATACATACATAATTGGCTATTACAAGCCTTCAGTCAGGATTACGGCCCACTCTCATCACCACTCATGTTGTGTGTGTTAATTTTGTACGTGACTGACGAGACCTATAGTTTAAAATCGACTCCGAACGAGAGATTTTGAGAAACTTTTTCATGGCAGGTTTATTTATTTCTCAGAGTTTGTGCCAGAAATCAGCTAAGAGGACGTCGCCGAAGAAATATTTTTTTTTTCATATTTCGTTTTGATGTCTGGCCTGGGGCTCGAACCCGGGCTTTACGTCTAATAAGTGAACAGACTACCTACTAGACTACGGCACTTCCAGTTCAGGTTTCGCGGTAAACCATATGCTTGACAGGCTGCATCAAATGCTAGGATGATAGACTTTCCACATGTCGTTGCTTAGAAACAATGCGCTCTTGGCAAATATTTTCAACAGAAGCCTCTTAACTGCGGAAATTCTCTAGTGTTCTACAATACCTCCCGTGATATCCTGCTACTAACAAACGCCTCTTATTGCATTCCATGGCAAACATTTCGCCTTTTTGGGTGACCAGGTGTCCACTGAACTTGAGCAACTGGAGCTAGGTTTGATGCAAATTTGCCCAAATTCGTTGTGTAAACTAAAACAGAGCTTGGCAAAGAAGACAGGAACTTATCGCATAGCAATTACAAAAGGTTTGACACTGACGATGGTTTTAGTCGCTAGAAATCTAAACATCCATCAGAGATCATAAAGATGCAGCTGATCTACTGGACCTATTAAAAAGGAATGCAACTCAATTATTATGCACTGAACATAGACCATGATGGTTAGGTCAACTATGCGCTATAAGGCAACGATTAGAGAGCCTAGCAAGGACGAGCATGTAAAAGGTTCGGAAGAAGTCGGCTTACGTACGTACAACAGAGGCAATGAGAAAGGCGTTGGAAGCCCAATGAAATTAAACCCCTAAGGGTTACTAGAGCTAAGGAGACTATGGCTGAAATAATGAGAGCCAAAAGATTCATAGAGGATATCGTCATCTGACGTATTTATCTAGAGGCTGGCGGCTCCCTTTTTAACTGTCACAGGAAGGTATATGTAAACTCTAAAATTTTAAAGAATAATTCGCAGCGAAACTGAGAAATAAGAGTGAACGCAACAATATGGCTCGATGACAGACATATGTACACATTTTTCGAGATCGATCGTGTTGTAAAATATTTGTAATCCATGGGGAAACACTAGAGTATCTCCAAGTGGAACTCTGCTCCATTAAAAGATTTACTCAATTCAGAACTTAAACAGGAAGTAACAAAGAAAAGTTAGGCTTTTGTCCAAGAATTTAGTTTTTATGAGATTCACTCGTAGAAAAAGGTGTTGTATGACAAAGCTTTGTCATCTACAGAAACTTTCATGCTGACGAAAAGTCTAGACTCTTAAGGTGGAATGGGAAGAGTTGTTCGGAAAGGAATACTTAGTAAAAGTGAAGTTGGATGATGCGAAAATTTCTTTACCAGCCAAATGAGTTGGAAACAATTTAAACTTTTATTGGATACTTACAATAAGAAGCGATTTTTATCATGCATAAGACTTTCCAGAAGTTGCCAGAGGATAGCAAACGGTCTTCTAAACCGTCACTGTAGACACAAAAAAGATTTGATCAGTATAGGATTTGCTTCGAGGCTAATAAGCAGATTCTGTGATAAGGAGAAGCGATCATCAGAACACATACTTGGAAGCTAGGCGACGATAACACTACTCAAAAGGAAACACTGTACTGAATATCATTTGCTAAGCAGGGACTTACTCTTCTTGATAGCGAACAATATTTTCAAGTTAATTAGAGGATATTATAGTAATACCCTGTATAGATTGGCTAATATAGGCGCAATCCTCTAGGACTTCTGCAAGACAAATGAATTCTTCCCAAATCAGTGCCGTTTTCTATACGACAGGCCAGGAATTTTTGGGCGGTACAAACAGCCTGCTCTAGAGGTTTGAAAAAGCTTTAAATCTCTCTTACAATCCCCATAATTTTACCTGCTACTGTATTTTAATTTTATTTATAATTTTCGTTCTGTTTTTTTTTTTTTAGTTCTTTTGGTTTCCAAAACTAATGCCACATAAAAGAAACTAAACGAGTCAAATAGTTTAACCATAGATATCCACAACTTAACCACAAAGAAATTTAATTTTTAAGATTTAATTTTCAAATTGAAAACTTTTTCGTCTCTTGCTCTTGCTCTTCATCTTCATCTTGTTTTCTTTTCCTTCTTTGTATCACGGCCTTATGTTATAAGGAAGGCAATATTATGCAATCTAGTGCACACACTGGCATTGGCAATGCCTTGGTGTTTTTGTACCAGAATTATCTTGTATTTCTAACTGATTTAGAGAATATATTGCTTAATACATCTTACTGTAGATGCTTGCCTCGTTAAACATACCACACCACACCACACCACACCTTGAAGCGTATTAGTTGTGAAAATCAGCAGGTGGATGCAATGCAAATGACTTGATAAATGATAAGAGTCTGGCTGTGAATATGTGCGTAGGTAGGTAGTGGCTCTTATAACTTATATTCAAAATATTTTAAGAAAGGAAACATTTTTTCAGTTGAAATCCCTTTGAACAAACAAATCAAAGAAAGAAGAATTATACTTTAAAGTAAAGATATCAGTACTCAAGTGAAGTCTTTAAATTAATTTGGAATACTTCTGTTGAGTAACTTTTAATGTAGTTGCTGCAAAGTCCATAAATTCAGGGTACTCCATTATGTGCTGAGCGTCGTCAGTTTGGATATAAAAAAGGTTGTAAATCCTATTTGATATGCCGTTGCCGTTTTCTAGTAGATAGTGAGTTTGCTTATTAGACGTGAGGAAGTGGTTTGAGACCTAGCTCAGACATCCAAAATGAGATATGATTTCCTCTCAGCAGTTTTCTGAGAGTAAAAATAAAATTGCCATGAAAATTGTCTCAAAAATCTGTTACTCTGAGACGACTTTAAACTATAAATTCCGCCACTCATGGACAAACCAGACACAACATGGTTGGTGTGAGAATTTGGGTTGTAGTCCGCACTAAAGAGTTGTACTAATGAATTAAGTAAGTAAGCAAGGGAATTATACTCCGCTTACCATGATTTGATCATAAAAATTTGTAACTTTCTTACGACTTTTAATAAAATTTGAAACAAGACATAAAGTGCTTCAATTTACTAACCTTTATCTCTCTTTCACTCATTTTTCATTAATTTTATATGTACGTATGTCTGTAGTTGAATTTACTATGAGGAATACAGTGGCACGTATTTCGAAAGTGACACCTTAATTTAAATCATTGCAGGAGAAGAAGAAATAAAGTAAATGCGACAGTATTTTTTGGAATTTATGTGGCCATTAAAACGAAACGCTAGCATTAGCAGGAAACGCAAAAAGAGGAAGTGATGCGAGCCATGTTCATGATATGTTCTTATTATTTATCAATACACAAATACAAATACAAATACCAATACAAATACAAATACAAGATACAAGATAATGTAATCAATACAAAGAAAATACAAATTTAATTTGATAAATGTAAAGTTGTGTACATATGTATGTTCTCTCTCTCTCTCTCTCTCTTCTTTATTGATCATTAGTTGGCAAAGTACACGCACACTACACTTTAATAGATAAACAACATAGAGTAACTTATATACTTACAATAATAAATTCCTTTGAAAGTTTTAATAGTATTTGTTGTTGTTTGTTTTTGTATGTTGTATGTAATTGTAAAATACTTATACACGCACACATGCTCATAAATAGATGAGCATTCACGCACGTACATACATATTTAGTTTAATGCCAATAGTAAATAAACTTGAATCACAATTATTTGTAAGCAGCATGCAATTGTAATGTGAAATAAATACACACATACAGAGAGAAAGAGAGAGAGAGAGAGTAAAAGAGAACAAGTGTGGATTCACTTTTATTTTAAAGCATATTTATAGGATCACTCTTGTTTAAATTAACCCCCTTTTTTCAACATGCTCATGCATGGCATATTTCAGTAACTTTAAAAAAAATATCAAGAAATTAAGAAAAAATTCCCACAGAATATATTGAAAATTATATTGCAAACCTCTACATATGTATATGCACACGTTAATACAATTGAAAAAAAAATATGTAAGGAAAGTGAGTGCAAAAAATAAAATGTAAACTTTAATTCATTCATTCTTTTATACATTTATTGTAAGTGAGAAAGAGAATATGTTGGTGGCCTAGTTATAGACAGTTTTTTTGTATTTATTATATATACATATATATATATATATATATATGTACATATATATGTAAGTGTTGTACTTGAAATTAATAATCAATGAGCATATAATATATGCGATAATATATATGTATGTATGTATTTATTTATACAATATGAATACATACTCAATAAATTCTATAGGGATTATAGATGATAAGTACATACTTATACTCATCTGAATAAATACAAACACACACACGCACACATATCGGGGTTACTTACACATTGCAATTGTTATTATTCAAAGGCATTCAACAACAATATTAAAAACATATCATATTGTAAACATTGAATACAATGACAGCATATAGGGTGACATATTAAGAGATTTTTTATTTAAATTAAAGGTTTTAAATTATAAAATTTGTTTAAATCTTTATAAGCGAACACTTAAATGGATAAAGCTTATGAAAGGATTTAAAAAAAGTTTAATTTAAATACTATACAAAAAATGGAGAGTTTTTTATTTTAATCTCCAAGGTATACTTATGTTTTCCAATATAATCATGTGCGATACACTATCATTGAAGTGTATGCAGTAGACGCAACCCTGCTGCAGGCTGCACTCGTTCTATAGAATTTTCAAATTCAATATTTTACCAAGAAGCTGGATTAGTCTAAGAACAATTTACCAATTTTTGGCATTAAAGCATGACTCCTTTAGGATTAAGTTGTAAACCATGCTGAATGGTTAATAAATCGATCATTCTGATATCTATATACTATCGAGAAAAGGTAAGTCAAATCTAAACCTAAATGAAAATATTCAAACAAGACAAGCAGACAACAACATAATACACATATCATACGGTAAACATTAATTACACAAGCAAACATATTTGTACGTTGGAATTTCAAAAATAATTGGATTCTTTATTAACGATTTCATAGAAAGATCGTGAAGTTTACAGGCATAAAATAAAAGACTATAAGTAAGCCTGTCAGACAGTTATGAGATGTGTTTAATAATCCGGACTTGTATTAAGTGAGGATTAAGTTAAGCATCATAACTATGACTGGTAATTAATAAAGGTCTGCAACGAATAACTTTTTCTCTTCATATGTGCAACTCGATGTCGGATAAATAGAGTACTTACTCTCTCTCTAATAGCGCAAGCAGTGAAGAGAAGAGAATGTGTGCAAGACAAATACGAGTAAGAATTTATCCGAAGCTACTTATGTTCCGTAAAAAGAGTAGAGGTGGCTGCCCATCCAAGCAAAATGTTTGGAAAGTCTCACTTAGGCCGCATTGGGCCCATTGTGCTCCGTAAAAAGAGTACTCATTGAAAAATATATCCGCAAATACAAGTACTCCTAAAATTATGTTCACTTCATGTGGTACTTCAAATACTCGCAGCATAAAACACCACATAACTGATGTTTTTTTTTTACATATAAATGCTTTCGTGTATGAACAAACTTATAAACGACTTGTTAGACATTTATTTATTAATCATTGAAATAAAAAAAATAGAAATCAAAAATAGTCATATTTTTTTGGAAAATATTTTTTTTTTAGTTTTTGATTTAAAAAGTCTTTATTTTCAATGAACTAAAAACAATTAAAATAACAAAAAAATCACTTAAAATTACTAAAACGTAAAAATTGTTTCTTAGCTAAACTTCTTTGTGGTATTTGCAGTACTCATTGGTATTTGTAGTACTACGTGAAGTTTGGTGGTACTCATTGTACTCGACATGTTTTGTGCCGGTATTTTCGAGTAAGAAAGAAAGTTGAACATGTATTTGTATGAAGCGAACAACAAGAAGTTATTCGATAAGTTTGTTGTTCTCAAAAAATGTACTTTTCTTCTTCGGATACTTCGGATAACTGTTCAATGATTGCTAGATCTTATGTACTTTTTGAAGTCAATTACATTTGTGCAGACCTTTAGTAATTAAGGCATGGGAGAATCAATCGCGGGCAAATCTGAGGAACAATTTCTTGAAAACTGACACACTTGGGAACTTTCTTTTGAACCAAGGACTTATGTTAGGGGTAAAGCGTAATATCCCCCATCTCTTCAAACTGTTCTCTAATAGTGCGCGCCATTTTTGCATCTTCTTTTTTATATAGGCTCTTTCATTAAGCGCTTCCTATCTTTATACTTAATCAATTTAAAGTGACATATTGGTGCCATTAGGTTTGGTAGAAAGCAACGTTCAAATGTCCGAGGTTTCTGGATGGGGCGCATCCGAAATGCTAAATATTTAATGGTATATAAATTAGGCTGAATTTGATCGACCGATAGCATGGGTCATCTGTGGTTTAGGGCTTATTTGCACACCTACGACGTAAAAAAGACCCACAAGAAAAGGTTTAACGGGTTCAAATCGCACGATCTCGATAGCCCTTATATTACATCTCCTCCACGTGACATGACCATGCCCTCGAATCGCTTGTGCAAAATCTGTATGAAACGACTTTAATGCTTCTCTAAAATCTTGTCAATCCCTTGCATAATAAGTTAAGTTATAACCACCATAATGCAGCGAATCCTAAATGGTAGAAAAGTACTTTCTACTACTATTTAGTTTCATAGTACTTTTACGCTTTGATGGATATTTTCTAGATAATGGGGCTTTAAAACCACTAAGTGTTGATCAAGGTTCATTACACGATTAGATTCATCATGTAAAAAAAAAAGATTTCTTTCAAATGGTTCACCCTATTGCCTATTGTTATGGAAGATACGCTAAAAAACCTTGAACAAAATCAATGAAATCAATATGAACTCATCTCAACATTAATCATCATCATCATCAAGTTTAAATATTTTGTAGGAATTTCACATGATTTTATTGAAAATGAACACAAGTTGCTATATACGCTAAATTATAGAAATTATGCTCATCATCGTGTAATAAAATATTTTTAAAGTCATTCACTGATTATTACCAACCACGTCTTGGTCACGCCATCATGTCACGAAAAACAAAAAAAAAAAACAAAAAAAATGTCTGTTCTTATTAGCGTTATGTGTAGAAACAAAAGGAAAATTCAAAAGTTTTCCGGTTCATTTGCCATTAAAATGATGACTGATTAGATAACATTTTCACGCTATTGGCAATTTAGGATAATTGGAAATTATTGACGGGTAACAGAAAAATTCATTTTAAATAATTCAAGCCATTAGCCAATGAACACAGAGAGAGAGAGAGAGAGAGAGAGAGGGAGAGAGAGCGACAGATGTTTGATATTAATTTAAATTAATTAAATGAGAGAAATTTAATTATTCACTATTAATTAAACAAAACAAGATTTTGGTTTCTTAAAACATCGAATCTCTTTATGCAGTACGTAGTTGTCTTAGCCAACATAGAAGGCTTCTTTCAGTGCCAAAGTTTTTCTAAGTTTAGACCGCACAGTTCTTAAATTAATTGGAAACAAAAAATATGTTTTTAACATAAGAAATGTTGGACATCCTTTTTTTATTTCTTAATAGCAGCCAGTAATTTTCAAATGAATTGCTCTTTCTTTCTTTATTTCTTCCTTTCATAAAGCATAAAAATAATAAAAGAAAACCATGAACAGATAACATTGTGCTCTTTTGTGTGAACTCTTTTGAGGATTTAATCAATTAAAAAGCTATGCAAGTAAAACCTCAAAACTCTCGTTTTAAGTCAGTTATTGCTCGAAAAGTAATAGACTTTTCGTTTTAATTTCTAATTTTGAATGCAAAAAAAAAAGACCACTTTTTAAGATTGCCCCAGCAAAAGAATAAAACAGTTTACGAGGGCGGAACTAAAAATGATGACTTGTCTTTGAGAGCATGAAAATGATTACTGTGCTGAATATTCTTACGTTTGTAAAACATTTTTTATGATGGATTCGATGATTTCACTGTGTTCAATGTGGATTAATAACAGACTTATTTCTCACCACTGACTTAGTATCCATAATGCTTGACAGCACCGTTGTCTGTCTGTCTTATTCCATGTCTAGCAACTTCACGATCCTTCTATGAAATTGCTGATGTTGGATTTTTGATTCTTGTGTTGTTCCCTTCCTGTAAATTCCTACATTTTTGTTTCTAGATTTGTGTGTACCGTACATTATGTGTATTTTGTTGTTGTTTATTTGTTTTATTTATTTATTTTCCTTTAGATTAGTTTGAATAATCGGCGCAATATATACTTAAGGCGTCACTTTTTAAGCTTGATAAACTTTATTAAAGGTTGAGAAACGGCTCCAAAAATAAGGAACACTAACATTAGCAGGTATTCTTACTTCAATTATACGCACGGTTTGCACAACATTACAAATGTTATTCTGATCGTAACAGGCAGAAGTTATTGGAATCTTCGAATTGAACAACGTACTGAAGAAAGTCCACAGAATTCGCCCAACTGTGGATACAATTTTACAGCACAAACAGTCTGGTTTTCGTCTATTAACTTCAAGTCTAACGGTAACTTAATTAGAGTTTATGCAATGAAAATAAGAAGAATTAACATATTTGACGATTGCCACCTCTATGGTCTCATCAACGGGTGGGTCAGGGAGGAAGAGCAGCGGCGTTGGGGGAACGGATCGGGCTGTTTTGTTTCTAGATGTCTATGACCTGCTGTGGACAGTAAGAGAATAGGTTGGCTGCTGGGCTTGGATAAGGACAGCTTAAGGTTGGTTGTAGGTTTTAACACGGGCACTGCGAGATTAGATCGATGACGGGGATTTCGAATAGATCCCAGCCGGACCATTATAGGTGGAGGTGGAGGTTGAGTTGGAGACTATCGAACACCTCTTCTGTAAGTGCCCAGTCCTTGGTAGGTTGAGGTTGAGGACCTTTGGCAGGGCTTTCTTTGAGCCGATATCAAGGCTCTCCACAGATTCATTAGTGGCTTGGGCTAGTTGAGAGGTGCTTGAGCTTCATCAGTGTAGTCGTAGCCTTTTTGTTGTGTCTGTAATTCCTCCGCTTCCCATTCTCCCCCTTTCCTACATTCTCTCCTTTTATCCTATTCCCTCTATTATCCTTCCCTCTTTAAGGACGTAGTACAATGGGTTAATTCGACCTCCGTGTACTGTACTTGTCTTAATTGACAAATACACGTCCTCTAACCTAACCTAACATATTTGACGAACCAAACGCAAGGTTTTTAGCAGATTAATTCATCAGCTCATGCCTACACTATTCATTGTTTGACGGTAAGAAACTGGCTCGTAATTAAATGTTTAAGACTTATAGTTGATGGCTATTTGAAGGAGAGCCGCGTCCATTTCTTCTTCAAACTATTGAATATCGCTAGGAAAATTGTATTTAAGTTTACATTGAGAAAATATTTCCATACATTTATTTTATTCCCTATGTAGCCAATTTTGGTACTGCCCTCGTTTATATATGTGAAAATGCGGTTTTTTTCAATTTTAATAAGTGCTAAAGCCACAATAAGAACAACAAAAAAACAAAACAAAAAATGTGCTTTATTTTATCCCTTTTGTTGTTGTAAATATTTGCAATTGATCTGTTGTTCTGTATGTTTTTTTTAGTTGTAGGTTTTAGTTTTAGTTGTTGATTTAAAAATCTATTCGAATATTAAAGAAAAGCACACATGCAACACTATATATGGGGAATAAAGAAATATTAAAGAGAGTGCGCGGAGAGGAATTTTATTTTTCTGTTTAAAAAATGCACACTTCGATAATAACTGGCTGGGAGATCAACCAAGTGCTACATATGTATGTATAGTTTAGAAAATTCAGGAAAATTTATGAATTTCGCATTGCTTAGAGTATTCGATATTCAAGGCCTATCCTTTGGTGAATAATTCTAACGAATTACAGTCAGATACTGAGGCTATTAAAATGAAATAATTTTACAGGATAAGGCTTGATTGAAATACATATATTGTTCCAATGACTGACAAATCTTTGTCGTGGATCTTCTTAAATTTAGAAAAGAAGAAAAAATTTTTTTTAAATGAATTACAAAATAAATAAATCGAGTAATAAAATAAACATTGTATTGCAGTTGGTTTTTTTCATATTTTTATTGCAAAATCTTTAGAAAACAAATACAATCGATGCACATACCATATAAAGGGTGAATTTTTAGCTATTATCTTTTTGGCAACACTGGTTTAAACAGCTCACGCACGTTTCGTGTTTTGTTTCACTGTCAAACATCTTCAGTTTGGTCTATAATTTAACCATGAATCGTCTTACAAACGAACAACGCTTGCAAATCATTGAATTTTATTATCAAAATGCGTGCTCTGTTAAGAGAGTTCATCGCGCGCTTCTTCCATTTTATGGTCAGTTTAATCGACCCACTGAAGCGGCTATTCGGGATACGTAAATAAGCAGAATTGTCGATTTTAGAGTGAAGATTAGTCAGAAGCATTGCAGAAAAAGTCACAGTTTGGTGCGGTTTATGGGCTGGTGGCATCATTGGACCGTACTTCTTAAAAGATGCTGCGAATCGTAACGTAACTGTGAATGGTGAGCGCTACCGTGAGATGATATTCAAAATTTTTTTGTCGAAAATACAAGAGCTTGACTTGCATGACATGTGGTTTCAACAAGACGGTTTCACATGCCACACAGCACGCATAACAACAGACTTATTGAGAGACGAGTTCGGTGAACATTTTATTTCACGTTCGGGACCGGTCAATTGGCCGCCTAGATCGTGTGATTTAACCCCTTTAGACTATTTTTTGTGGGGCTATGTTAAAGCTCATGGCTTTTCAGACAAGCCCGCTTCAATTGATGCATTGGAAGACAACATTGAAGCATTTATTCGTGAGATACCGGCCGAAATGTTGGAAAGAGTATGCCAAAATTGGACTAAGCCGATGGACCATTTGAGGCACAGTCGCGGTCAACATTTGCATGAAATAATCTTCAAACATTAAATTATATGGACCGTACTATCGATTCAAATAATGATTTCTTGCATTTTTCTGAATTTTATGTTTTTTTAAAAAAAAAGAAAAATTTCCTATAGCTCTTAAAAAAACACCCCTTACATATGTAGACACTCATATGTACACTGGCTAGCAAAACCGAGTGCTAGTTTCGAATATGTTGACTGAAATTGTCATAAAATTTTAATCAAAACAACATTCAGTTGGGCATGTTTCTCTGGATTAAATGTCATGTATGAGTTTGAATGAGCTCAGATAGTTCGACAAATTTTTAAATATTGTTTGGATAAGTCGGTGCTTGCTATAACATACGCTTTGATTAACTTTAAACTGTAGGTCCAGCCACTCATCTGCAAAATTAACACACACACAGCATAAGTGGTATGAGAAGCTGAAGCTAGGTCGTAATCCTGACTGAAACTGGTTATAACACAATTAGGTGTGTATGTTGTGAGCCGACGACTCCGGAATTGCTTCCAATATAAGTACAAGAAGTGTTTCTAAAGCTTGGAGATTCCACAATCCCCTCTACTCCAACATAAGGAACACAATTGACCTGATCAATCAATCCAAAAAATTACCCAATCTTGCTCACCAGCTCATTTGCATTCACAACAGAGTGTACACATTAAAGATTATTTGTTTTGAAATTATTTTTAAACTTCCTGGTATTATTTATCTAATATATAAAATTTTCGTGTCACGGTGTTAGTGGTTAAACTCCTCCGAAATGATTCGATTTTCATGAAATTGTGTGTGCATATCGGGTAGGTCTGAGAATCGAACAACATCTATTTTTCATATCCCTAAATGTTAAGAGGGCGTGGCAAATCGAATATTTAGGTACATATTGATCGTAGACGAATAAGATTTGGTGGGTAAGTTAGCAGAGTCGATATCGACAATCCAACCAAAAATAGGCGCGACAACGCTCCCCCTTCAAATGATACCTATAACTCTTAAACTACTGAACCGATTTTAACCATTCTCTTTTTATTCGAAAGCTTATCAGGTTTAGATGGTTTAAAAAAATAGCAAAAAAATAAGCGTGGCAAACCTTTAGAATTGAAAATTTAGGGACATAGTAATCTTAGACGAATTCAATATGATGGGTAAGTTCGTAGAGTCAACAAACTCACCAAAAATGGGTGTGGCAACCCTTTATAACTACATATGTACATATATAACATGTATATCTGTTAGTTTTTGTTTTGGAGCGAGTACAACAACTACAACTTCGTCAGCGCTATTACATTATATATAAAATATATAATGTGACCTGTTTTGGGCAATAAAAAAATTAATTTTGGGCGGGACGAAGTTCGCCGGGTCAGCTAGTTGTTTTATTAGACTTTAAATAAAAATATTCTGATCATACATTTCCCATTCCCTTTTGCTCTCGAGTGTGTTTATTTATTTTTCTATTAAATTGTGTTTTAGTGCACCTACACTAAACTGTGTGCTTTTGTGCTTTCCTTTCATCTTGAGACATAGACAAGGGAGAGAGAGAGAGATAGAGAGGGAAAAATCTTTGTAATACATACATACAGAGATTCGATTCATATACAAATAAAGACAACAGCAGCAATAAAAATACAAACTCGTACATAAGCACACACACACACATATGAAGTCTTATAAAAACAAAAGAAGTTAAATAAGTATGACAATATGATAAAGGAATTGAGAGAGAGAGAGAGGAGAGAACAATTTTTTTTTGTTTCATTGTTTACAAATATCCTCTATAGATCTATGGAAGACAATAGAATTCAAAAAAATAAGAACAGAAAGCAGAATGTCTCTGTATGCGTGTATGTTTATTTAACTTGAAATGATTTTTTTTTTATTTTTTTTTCTGTGTTAGATTTTAAAAGGGCTCCATTGATATAAAACAAAAAAAAAAACAAAACCAAACAAATATAAGATAAAATAAATAAGTTATTGAATAAATACAAAAACAACAAGAAAAAGAATAACAACAACAACAAAAAGGAAAAGCAAAAGCAAATATTCTTTACAAATTCACTGCTGCATATGGAGAGTGTACATATAAGCGCTTTAGTATGGTTTTATATATTATTTGTAGGATTTCGCAACGATTTGAGGGATTTGAAAATTTATTTGTTTGTGATCATCATAAAATTGACTTTAAAAGCTGATTTATTCGATTGATACCACACAGCCGCACACACAATCTATTTCTAAATCACTAAACACATTATGTTCTGTTCAAGAACACGTTTTGCTCCTCTTTTCTTTGTTAACACAGGGAAAATCAATAAATCAGCTGTTGAGGCATGACTAGAGAAGACAGACAATGTCACACGAATCTGGTTTAAGGTTAAAAGGATTTTTGCCAATTTGTATTTGTATTCTTTTGAAAAGACATGAGACTATAAACCACAAAAACAAATAAAAATTTACAATTCAATGTCAGTGTGTCTATTGTTTATGAGAGAAAATTTTATGAGCTTTGCCTCTTATGGCAAAAAGGGCTAACTTACAACGTGAGGTGCTATGATGCGGGATCAATAAATGCATGAAAGAATATAAAAATACATGCCAGTAAATCTAAAGGATTTGTTTATAAAATTGTAATTGTAATATGTATAAAACTAATGAATATAAATATACTTCTCACATATTCATGATATGAAAGTAAAAGATTCTGTTGAAATTACATGAAATATTGACTGACAATTGCCAAGGGTGTGGAAACTTCAAAATGTTATGAATTCATGAATTCAGAATGAGTACTAATGAATACTTCGATGTCGGCGACATCAGTAGTGGCTCTTCCTAAAGTCAGTTAGGTTATGTTAGGTTAGAAGGATGGCCCGTCACAGTTTCACTGCTTTGTGACCCTTCAAAATGAAAAGAGAGAAGAGAAAGGCGATGAAGGGGGCAACAAAAGAAAGAAAAAAGAAGGATAGAAAAAGGGGAAAGGAAAGAAACAAGCGAACGAAAAGCAACAACTAACCCTCATGTCACCCTTAGATAGATTTTTTCCCTCTAAAGGTATCCTTCTCGCCAGTCAATCTGTAATCTTTCAGATCCTTAACAAATCGTTTACGTAACCATCTCTGACTACGTACCCACAAATAAGGACAGTAGCATAGAAAATTATCCACTTTTTCCTCTACTTCTTTAATACTGATCCTGTGTCTAAAGGGGCCTATTAGTATTCCTAGAATAGCCCTCTCATCTGCTCACTACACATACTTAGGATTAGTTTCGTTTTTATAATATTCAGCTTTACCTATAAGGCCCTTGCATCGGTACAATATGTTCTAAATGCCAATGCATGGTTTACGAGTGAATCAAATTTTTCCGCAATAATCCCAAAAAAACGCCTAATGGGGGGACTTCTCCTTTGTTGTAGCCCTTAAAGCTAAGCCTGGTCTGTACCAGCAATGCCGCAGTGACCAGGTACCCAATGTAATCTTATTTTATAATACGACATAAGGTGGCCTAGTAGTCATTTACACTCCTAGACCAGACCTCGAAACCTTTAGTGCTGCCAGCTTAGCCACATAAATTGCAACTCCTGATCTCTTCAGTATATATTGCGTGACTAGTTCGGTGGCCTTAAGGACTCTCAGAACCTTCGCTGGAAAACTCCTTTCAATTAATATCATGATTTCGGTCTAGCTTTTCACATCACCCATATTATGTGTGTTTAACCTGCATGCTAAACGATAGACTTGTGAAGCTTTTTAATGGCCTACGGTGCAACAACAACAACTTTTGGCAAAATATTGATAAAAAAGGACTTGTCAAAAGGAATGATAATCAAACCAAATGACAATAAGCAAAAAACACAAACAGACAACAACAAAATACACACATCATACGGTATATACTAATTCTTATAATGCAACAGAGATAAATTGTAAGAAATTTTAACAGAAAATAAGGTCAGATTGGTATTGTTGTAGTAGTTTTGAATGTTATTTTTGGTAAAAAAAAATTTTAAAGTTTTCTTATTTACATTCAAAATGCATACACAACATATGGTTGTGTACATATTTTTATTTCTCTTACAAACACTGAAAAAGAAAACGTTTAGAAAATAATTTAAAAATTTGTTTCATTTTCCATAACAAATACCGTATGTATGTAGGCAATAAAATTTTCCTGCTCATTAACTTAATTTCCCAAAAATTTTTTCGCAATTATTCTACACACATCCATATTCAACACAACAAACTGCAACTGTGGTTTATTTCCTTCAAATGCTCT
Source organism: Sarcophaga rosellei (assembly GCA_930367235.1). Lineage (NCBI taxonomy): Eukaryota > Metazoa > Arthropoda > Insecta > Diptera > Sarcophagidae > Sarcophaga > Sarcophaga rosellei. The sequence continues at coordinate 37,551,013 of OV884019.1, forward strand.
CTACTCTCTCTCTCTCTCTCTCGATATTCCTTGTATGGTATTGTGTTGTATTGTTTCGGGTATTAATTTCACTCTAAAACAAGAGTAGATTTCAGAGCACATTCAAATGAAATGAAAAATACTCACACATGCTAAATAGGTGTATGTGTGTGTTAAAGGTATCATAGAAATTACGAGTAAATTCCCACAAATAGAGTGTATATGTGTGCATGTAATATTGTATTATAACAACTTGTTAATTTAAGTATCACTCACTTTCGTTTGTTACCTTTTTCCATTTTATGTGTATGTGTGTGTGTGTGCCGAATGCTCTATTTAAATGCTTATGGCTGCTTACGTTTATTGTTTACATTTTAAAACCAAACATTTGTACTTTTCCACACGCACACATACACTTACTAAATTTGCTTTCAATTTCAATTTTTAGCTGTTCACACAATGAAATCCCTTGTGATTGTCGTTTATACGTTTGTAGTTATTTCCATTGCCATATCAAATAAATTAATTTGAATGGTTTCTCTCTCTCTCTCTCTCTCTCACGCACTTTCTCTATCGCTTTCTCTCTCCCTCTGTAATCATCTGCATTGTTCTTTTATTTTTCGAACAATTAATGAAGAATAATGAGAAGGTACGAGGATAGAGTAGGGTTTTTATAATTTTTGTTTTACAAAACATTTGTGTGAATGTGTGTGTGTGAATTTGGTTTTGATTTCTCTTGTTTAACTGAAAAGTTTTTTTTTGCAAAGCATTTTACGCAAAAAGTTGTAATAAATTTTGGTTTAAATCATCAGCATTAGGAAGGAAATTTTCTTCAAAATTAAACGAATTTTTCATTGTTCAGGACTTTTTTTGTATTGACACTGGAAAACTTCGTCTTAAGAGAGAAGAAAGAGGCGGTAATCCTCATGGACACTAAAATTTCAATCTGTTTTCATAGAGTTAAGACTGCTTATGGATCGACAGCAGTTTTTATGGGTCTTGAACTCTATTGTGGAATAAACTGGGCAAAACTGCGTTTGAGGGTGGAAGAGTAGTTAGATGATATCATTGCCAAGCCAAATGATTGATGTTATAATGTAATGCATATTTACTTACGTAAATTACCACCCTTAAGCAAGGATTACAATCTAGCATCACACCCATGTTGTTTATGTTAATTTTATCCATGAGTGTTGGGACCTACAGTTTAATGTTAACTCCGAATTACAGATCGAAAAAACTTTTCATTGCAATTGGTTACGTACGGGTTGTGAAAACGAATATTTGTGTTAAGCGGAAAAAATCAAATCAAATGATAATAAGCAAACAAGACAAATAGACAACAACAAAATACACACATCATACGGTACATACTAATTCTTATAATATAATACAGATAAATTGTAAGCAAGTTTTAATAGAAAATTAAGTCAGATCCGTATATATTTTGCATTTGGCTGCCGATAATTGCTTTGGTAAAAAAAATTTATTTTACTCTCCCAGTTTTTGCCAGAAACTGTTTTTTTATTTTCGATTTGTTTGAGATGTCTGACTTGGACTCTTTTTAAGCCAAATTGGTTTGAGACAGTTTAAAGTATGGCTGGTTAAATACAATAGAAAGAGATTTTTGTTTTGCAGCAGACTATTCACCAGAAACCTTCTAACCACATGCTGAAGATTCAAAGAATACTTTTTCAGAACAGTGATCACTTTTAGTTTTATTTGTAGATTCTCTGATAAGAATAAGGGATTAGGAGAATACATATTTGGAAACTTTGAAGCTTTAGAGCATATCTGAAGGAAACATCTGGGTGTTCACCAATGTAGTGGAAACTTAATTAAAAGAAGTTTTATTTTGTGATAAGTGCGGCTCGATACGCACTAGTTGAGTTTTATTATATGATTGATTTCTTAAGGGAAAATATCCCTTCTTTTATACTAATTATTGGCTGATTCAGCATTTCCAAATCAGTCCCTTAATTTTAATACATTTCAATATTTACTTAATGCTATTATATTGGTTTGTACTTATGTTCTACAATATTACATTTGTTTGTGTGTATAATTATTACTTAATGCTATTATATCGGTTTGTACTTATGTTCTATTAGTTTGTGTGTATTTATTACGGCACAAGTGGGAGCAATATGACACGCGCCTATTGTTGCTATACAACAGTCATAATTCCCACGGTAAAGTGTGAAGAGAGTCACACACGATCACAAGAACCGTAATACAACAACAACATACATTGTCCACACAATACGAAAACCAAATGCGCCAGCGAACCGTCAATGAAATATCAAATGATCGTCGCATGTGCGCCTTACTATTGCGCTGTAGCGACGGTCAGCAACATTGTGTCAAGTGCCCGCTGCTCATATGCAATTGGATATTCTTTTGCTCGTGTACATTGTGTGAAAATAAAACATGAAATGTTGTGTTAGTACTGACGACTGTATAATCATGCTACACCAAGAATGGGCACCGAATAACAAATACAAATTGAGGGCTGTTTAATTGATCTTATGGTCACAGTACTCGAACAGTGGGAACGATGTTATTTAACCATATCTATGAACGTTTGTTTTCATTCTCTACAGCACCAAGTAAAAATGTAAGATTTGGGGTAAGAAGTGATTTTATTTCCACTATAGGATATCAATAAAATTGTGCGACATGAGTAGGCCATGTTATGACAATCCCCCAATGAGTCAAAATAGTTAGATAGCCTATTGCCTCAGTAAACAGTTTCTACTCCTGTTGTACGATTTCGGGACTATTAAAATTACATTTCTAAGCACAGATCCATACACTAGTGTCGTATTAAAGGTAGCCTTTCTTCTTCGTTTTGAAATCAAATCAGCACTTAAAGCCTAACGATACGCCAGTGGTGATTTTAACCGTCGCAGCGAAATTTCTCCTATTTTACCTAGAGAAAGTCCATTTAAATAAATTTAAAAATCTTTAAATTATTGCTATGTTCTGTTTCCGTTTATAGTTTAAATGTTTGCTCCCTGTTGCTCAAACTATTTCCACATTTTTGTATTCGAAAAAAGGAGGAAAAGAAAACAGAAAAAAGAACACACATTTTATCTTAAAACGTCAGCATTATTATAATAAATTTTCCCAAAGAATTATAATTGATCACCGTATAGAAGAACTGATTTTGCAAGCTCATTTCCATATTTCAATTGAATATTAAACGAACGAACGAACGCACGAATGAAATGACACAGTCAGTCCTATATGAGCAGAATCATTGATAAACGAAAAACAGTAAAACCATTCTACGGAATCTATATTTCAGGCATTTTAGCAAATGTGGTGTGTGTGACACATTTTACTTTCCCCATTTGGCATTGAATTGTGTGGAGAGACTAGTAATGGTACAGTGTCACCTCTAATAAATCATTTCGATTGAATGAAATGAAATGAAATGAAATGAATTTCACTTTTTATGACCAGGAGAAAAACTTATCGATTGTAAAAGAATCCATCACTATTGTAAACTCATCGTTATTGGTATCGTACATCGCTCATCGTTCAACCATTTTCATTGATTGCAATCGTAAAAACGTAACAATCGTAATGAATTTAACACACTCATATTGTTAGTATTCGTATGGATTTTGATTTAAATTTTTCTGGTCTTAAAACACACGGTAAACATTTTTCACATTCGTAAACTATTTCGAAGAATATGGTGAGCAAGGCAAGGCAATCAATAATATTTGAGAGATTTAATTATTGAAAATGAAAGCGCTTTAATTATGGAAAATCTATGGCATATTTTTATGTCTTATGTGTTGTTAAAATCAGCAACGGGCTCATTTCGAATAATCCGAAGCAGTGAAATGGGATTAAATCTAGTGATACACAATATGTAGTTAAAGACCAAATAAAAATTGCCATTTTGCTCAACCCATCTGAGATGACATTACAATCGTTATAGGAAACGTTCGCTTTATGGCAGAAAATTTTCGAAAATATAAAAAGAGAGAACGATGACCATAAGACGAAAATATTTGCCATTGCTTTACTTATTTTGATGCAAAAATTTAAGTAATGATTGACTAATTGCAGCTAATATTAGACATACTACTTACAATACATTTTCACACAGAGGTTGTTGGTGCTGCTGAACTACAGCTGGTAACCCTATATTTCTAGAACCTGCTGTTACAAGTAAAAATTCGATTAACTTGAACTGAAACAAATTCTAAGAGCAAAAGCCGAATAAGAAAAAGATGGTGACGGAAAAAAACCATGAAGAAAAGTCAAAAATTTATAAATACCGGCGTTCCTAAGCTATAAAATTTTACCAGAAGAACTCTAGGCCGATGTCTCAATGTGGTGTCCTCCAAAGAAAGCGTTTTCCTTCGGTCGAAACAAATGTAACTAAATGAGGAAAAGTTCTGAACTATTAACGGTGACTTCCTCTCACCAGTCCTCTGGCATAAAATATGAATTCCACCGCTCATTGAGAAAATTATCACACACAAGACGGGTAGTGTGAAAAACTGGGTTGTAATCCTGACTAAAGTGTTGTAGTAAGCAATTAAGTTAACTTAGTAATAGTTGTAGTCGCCGTAGTCTAGTAGGTAGTGTGTTGGCTTATTAGACATGAGGCAACGGTTTGAACTCCAGATCAGACATATCCAACAAAACAAAATATGATAAAATATTTCTTCGGCGACTTTCTCTCAGCAGATTACTAGCAAAAACTATGAAAGTAAATAAAAATTGTCATTAAAAGTTTCTCAAAACTCTATTGTTCAGAGAAGATTTTAAACTCTAAGTCCCGACGCTTATCGATAAAACAAACACACACAACATGGGTGATGTGAGAGTCTGGGTTGTAATCCTGACTAAAGGATTGTAATTTCTAAGTTAAGAATGTAATGGGAGCGAATGGATCAATTTGGAGGCTGCATATTCCTGCAAAGAGTTTCCATTCTGTGATATACAGATGGAAGAGACAGAAGCGGGAATATTCGACCAGTAACCGAGCAGCCGAATGTTACGAAGTCAATTCTAAAATAGTGTACGACTCATGGTATAAGCAAACTGATTACAAATGTTTTTGAGATAAACTCGTGTTGAAAAATTGCAATGACAAGACTTGAGCCATGCATCATCCTTACTAACATCGAGCAACAGGGCAACAGGATTGGAAAAGACATTGTAGGAATAGCCGAAATAGGTTGCAGACAAACGGTTGTACGGTCGTCGTAGTATGATGTCAAGTCTAAAACAATAATTACAATATGTTGTGGAATATATGGGGGACACAATCATTTTGTGACAGTTTGTAAATTAGTCTCCACTATAGTAGTAACTAAGCCCATCTGTAGTGATAATCTGTATGAAAGGACTCTACACGAGTTAAAGTGCTTATGTATGTGAGCTGAACAGAAATGCTTTCATTAACTTACTGGCTAATTAATACGCCCTAATAAAACGCCACAAAACAAAAGCAAGAACAAGAAGACAGAAAAAAAAGGAAAGTAAATCATTAATAAATAATATTTATCGGTTATAGTGGACAATAGTAATAAACAATGATAACTACAACAATAACAACAACACCATAAAATATTATATGAAAGACCCTTTTTTCCAATACTTTTTTTCATGCATGCTTTTCATGCTTTCATTAGCATATAAACGAAGTTATTAAAATTTATTTACAACACTGACACATTTTTTCGCAGATAATGAAGAGTAAATGGCCAGTAAAAGAAAATAAAGATACAAAAACAAAACATCCCAAAAAGAAAAAAAAAGGAAAATTGAACTTCATGGCTGCTGATGCCATTACTAGGAACAGTGTGAGTAATCAATGTAAGGAAGCAGAGAGGCCTGAATTAAATGAAACGAAATGAAATAAAATGTTTATTTTTGTGACACACTATAAATATATAAATAAATAAATATCTCTGCGTAAATAAAGTGATAAAAAGAAACAACAACAAAAACAGAGAGAAGAGAAAAAAGAAGAAAACGACGAGAAAACGAGAAAAAACATTTAAGCACAGTAACAGAGTTACAACAGTAGCCGCAGTGGCCAAGAGATAAACAAACAAATAAATAAACGCTTACAAAAGATACGCAAATAAAACAGTTACACGCAGTTATACAATGACACGCTGTTACATCACACCACGCATCCAAAGAAGTAATGCCAAACACATACATATATAAGAATGTGTTATTTGGATGTGTTCTTGTTGTATACACAGATTGGTAATAACGAGGCAGACACATCATTTGAGCCAAAAGTCACAAACAGTTTTATTGACTTGTATTTCGAAGGCGAGTCTATTTATTAACGGCTATAATGGTTAGGGGTAGAAATAAATTCTTGGAGGTTGAAATGAAGAATCTCGAAGTGGCCCTAAGGCGAAGAATTTTAAATTGTATGCTACAAAAGCCATACTATAGGTTTTATATGGGTTTTCTAGAACAGTCAGGCAAGGCAATTAGGCTACAAAAATAATATTTCTAATATAATGTATACTTGTACATATATATATATGTATGTAGCTCTCTTTAGTGCTACTCTCTGGCATCTTTAACTTTCGTTATATTTGTACTTCATTAGTTTGTAGTCTGACAAGTTCTAAAACCATTCTGTTGATTTGTTATTGCATTCCGCTAATTTTTATAAGAGAGATGTAATTCTTATAGGATGACAGAAAATAAGGAATCAAGAACCTGCGGCTCTTTATTACATAAGGTAGGCAGTGACTGACACATGCGGTGAAAGACAGTCTCTTTCCGATCATTGGATTCACAACTCCTACAGAAGTTATATGATGGAATACTAAGTTTATCGGCATGATATCCACAAGCACAGTGGTGCGTGTGAGAGATTTGCTATGCGATTGAAGGATGGAAACAAATCATTTCTCTTCTTCTCCATTCAAGTCCAGCAGGGTTTAGCATGTCCGTTCCTACTGCTAACGAGTTTAAGCCCCTTCATGTAAAACGAGCGGCTAACACTTAATTTAAATGTAGCAATTGGAATACATATGCCCTCTAACATGTTCAGCCCTGACTAGTTCATCTGCGCTTTCCGACGATATTCCCATGTTCCGGAACTTGGCAAAATTTCATTGAAAAATCCTCTTCATTTTTGGGCGAGGATAGACGCCGAAAAGACGTTCGTTAGGGACCTAATCGTAGTCTGGATGTCCAAGTAATAAAAAAAGTTTTCCGGGATTTTCCCGCAACCCATCGCCTGAAGAACACAGCCATGATTAGCCAGCTAGCATCCCATCCTGTCTAGTATTTTAAAGCCATCAGCATAAATTGCAAGGATTGCTTTGGGAATCTTTAGTTGAATACATATGTACATGTATACCAATATTATTGGTCATTACAACCCTTAAGTCACACCACCCATATTGTGTATGTAAATTTTATCCACAAGATAAGGTTTAGGTCGACGCCGAAACTTTTGACTAAATTTTCATGCCAATTTTATTTACTCTGAGAGTACTTGCCAGAAATCTGATAAAAAGAAGACACCGAAGAATGCGATTTAAATCGAAGCATCATGTCTAATAAGCCAACACACCACCTACTGAACTACGTAATCGTATTCCAACATTGCTTGTATTCCACTCGAATGATAACCAATTGCATTACCTTCAGATGTTTTGAAATTATTAATTCAGTAGCTTTCACAGATTATACAAGATTTTCTTTAGATTCACAATAATATTAAGAATTCAATTCAAACTTTGTTGGCTGCCGAGACCTTTAAACACCTATTCCTAGGTTATTGATAAGACACTAGACTACGAATATACATTCTACACTGTAAAGAGAAATTGACACTAAGGAAAATGGCTTTTTCCCCCACCCAATTATTAAAGTTCTTAAAGAAATCATAAAATGTTTCCTTATTATTACAGTATTTATAAATACAAAACGATTTTAGCAAACACTTATACACTCTCATTCTATGATAATTCCATTACCTCTCTCTATCTTCCTCTCGCTCTGCCTCTCTATCAAACAGTTCAATTAACCACTCTCTCTATTCAATAGCAAAACTTAAGTTCCCCCCTATCCCCCAAAAACATTAAACCAACACACTCTCACAATAACAAATCAGTTGAAACTAAATTTATTTAATATTGAAAAGAGACAACAACAAAAAAAATCCAATATAAATAGAAACGATTAACAGCACTCACACCATTGTCAGTGTGTATCCGCAGTACAAGTAGTATTGATGAGGAGAGAAATTTAGAGCGAGAGTGAGGCAGAGCATAAACAAGTGTTAACCAATAATTGGTTTTATTTTGTTTTGTTTCTGCTGTTGTTGGCGTTTTTTTTTATATAAAGAAGACTCTCATTTAATTGCTCCTGCTATAAGCGTGTGTTTATGTATGTATTTGTGTAGCATTGTTACACTTTTTTGTTTTTCAATATGCCTTTAAGGCCTTTGTGTAAATAGAAATGAGATTTCTTTTCTCTCGTCTTTCTTATTCTCTTTCCATTCAAATTCAATATGTATGATGCGGTAAGTGAGTGAGTGGTTGTGTTGTGTTGTGTTATGTTGTGTGAGTGTCAGTGTAAAAGCTTTCATTATTATCACAATAACTGAGTGTCTTTAAGCATTTTTAATACAAATAAAGTAGTTATGCATACACATGTCATACACGTGTGGGGAGATTTCTATACAGATATGGTTGGTTAATTAGTAATACAACAAGATTGTCTAGCTAGAGGTCTGAAGATCGAGGAATTTTTCAAGAAGAGTAATTTAGTACCTGTGACGTCACAACGGCCTGCTATGCATGCTCAAGTGTGCTTTTGTAATCAAAGCTACCTACTACTTCGGCCTAACCTAACCTAACTTAATTTATTTTCGTACGAACAATAGTCAATTACCGTACAACATCAACTTAGTGCTTCTATGAGGCACAGTGTTATGCACTCAATGATGTTGACTGTTAGAAATACGGAAAGAGACGATAGAATTGTTTATAAGGTACGGAACGCATTATATGGAATATAAATCCGAATACAGAGCTATATTCTGATTGTAAACATTTTAGAAAAGTAGTCGGAAGGAACAATGGATGCCCAGACTTATCTCAAAAAATATCCAAGGGATGGAGAGGAAGTCAGTTGAATGGTAAAGCATTCAATTTCTGAGCGCTTCTGGAGGTATCGAATGTATCCTTTTAAAGAGAGACGTGATAACTTCATTAATGGTCCGGTGTGCAGTTATAGTTAGGAATACCTATCACTTATATGAGAAGCTAGGCCGCAATCCTGACTGAAGGGTTATCGTGGCCAATTATGTATGTATGTATATGAAAGTTAGGGGTGAGAACTGCACTGTCTTAATGTTTTGCAATGATTCGTTAAGAATCTGAGGTATGCACCTATGGAATGGATCTGTAGATTTGTTTAGTATTATTCACGAAGTAAAACAAATGTGGTCTCAAAGGTAATTTCCTGGTGAGAAGAAAACAAATCATGATTATGACCGATTATTAAAAATTATTTGTGAAACTAATTCCACTGTGCTATTTCTTTCATCTCAACTGTTTGTATATTCTTATTAAAGTAAAAAAAATGCCGGCTTATATTTGCTCTTTTTCTTTTACTCACAATTTATAACGGCAATAAAAACAACAGCAACAGCAATGAATGTATTAAGAATAGTTTATGAATATGACTACGAGTATGAGGAGTACTGGTATGTCAGAGAGAGAGAGGGGAAAATAATCAAAAAATTTATGCGAATTTTTATAAGGAGTTACTAAAACAATAACAGAAAATTATGCTTTTAACACAAACGCACACATGACACTTATGTATGCTCACATACATAAATAAATGGAACAAGAAAGAAGGGTGTAGACAAGTAAAGTCCAACCATTCGTATGTTGTCCTACACTAAAGTACACCCTTCAACTTTTGTAATAATTAGCTTAAGTTCTTGAATTTGCTGTAGCCATCAGTGATTTTTTGTTGGCCAGAATCGAATTTTGGCTAAGGATTTATGGTTAGTTTTCACTTCTACTTCATAAGTTTTCTGATTTCTAAGCCAAAATAAAATCTAATTTAAAAGCCTTAGAAAAATGGATGCAAATCAGAAACCCTTTGTTTTTAAGGCATTATCTGCAGGATAGTTTTTGGGCAGTCGGCCCAATCCAATATCTATCCACTGACTCTTTTTGTTTGTCTACATTTAGAATATGTATAGCGTGACCTCACGTCTAATAAGCCAATACTCTCCGTACTAGACTACGGCAACTTCAATGCCTGATTATTATCTTCATATCTGCTAATGTAGGGTGTCAAAAACAGAAAAATATTTCCATTGCTCTTGATATTCTTGTTTTAATGATCATAAGTTAAGCAAATACTTCATAAATGTTTCCACCCAATCGTTATAATTTTCTAAGAATTTTTTCTTTTCCTTCTCACATTTTTTCTTTCTCTTTCTCTGAGTTTATCATGCAAATAGACTAAGCCTAGTTGGAGGCCTCTCTCTCTCTCTCTCTGTGTCTCCCTTTGTTCGCATTATTATAGTATTTATGTTATTGATATTTGTTTATTCTGTCTCTTAATGCATAACGGTTTCTGTGAGAGCACAAAGAGAGAGGAAGTAAGACAGAGAATAATACATTTGTTTCCATTTAAATCTGAGAGTGTGTGTGTGTGTGCGTATTTGTATTGTATGTAGTTGTTTGTTTATATATTTAGAAGAATGTTTGTTTTGTGGCGATTGTGTTTCACTGACTTAATGTCATGAGTACTTTACTGGTTAAAACGTTAAGTGCAGACAGCAGGAGTATTTGCCTTACTATCCATGTCCTTTAAAGTCTCATACTTTTTAAATTTGTACGTAAGTATCTGGTGTTTTTTCTTTTTTTTCAGGTAAAAATATTTTTTATTTGCTTTTTAATAAGCAGAAGAAATGTAAACGAAAAGCAATTACAATAAATTATAAATAAATCAAATGTGCTTAATATAGATTCGAAAGCATTCTAATATTTCTATAGAAATTAAAATTAATTATACGATGAGAAATTGATATTCATTATAATATTTAATTATATATTAATCATTATGTATGTAATCCAGAGACGTATGCTATAAAGAAAATGCATCTACCAATGAACCCTAAAAGGATCACAAAATTACTCATACCAAGTCGTTGAAGACTTTCTCTAATAATTTTTCTTAGTAGAAAGAGTAGAGAGAGATAATTGTTTTTAATTGATGTGACTGGATCCTTGTGTATTCTTGTGTCAATTGCATCTCAAGACCTTTCTGTTAAGTTTTTTCCAAGAGTATGGGCTGTTCATTGCCACTTTCATATTTTAATTGTAAGATCGATTATTTGGAGCGGTTTGTGAAGATCTGAGGAAGATTCAAGCTTCGCATCCATATACATAACAAGGTCAATCTTACATTGCAGTTGTACATCGCTAGTTTATGTTAGGCAAGGTTAGATAAGGCCAAAGGCTAGGCTCTTTGTGGCACTAGAAATCAATATCCAACCGGGGAATCAAATATTCCCTATAGAGTATCAATTCAAATTCAAAATAAATCTTGCTATTGCAGTAGTCCTCGACTGAACAGTTTCTTCTATGAGTTCGCGGAATTTGGTCAGTACGGAGGGGCCGCTATGCCTGCTCAAGTGAGCTTTTTGGTTGGTATCAAAGCTACTACACTAACCTAACCGAACCTAACCTAATCCTCGATTGGGGATGAGAAATCTAAAATCTACTCTCCATGACCAGAACCCAACACTTAAGTACGAGGTTCATACTATCTCGATTCAAGAGCTCCTGTTAAAATCATTCAACCGAATGATAAGTCTTCAATACGGCATTTACTCTCATGCTGCTGACTGACAAAACTATGCCTGCCAATATCAAATGATCGAAGAATACGCAGCTTAAATGTGGCAAATCAGAGCACTTTAGGGCATTTGGCTTTACGGCATATCTAGTTTAGAGCCGTTTTCAGTTGTCTGATTTGTCAGTAGCATGTAGGCTCTTTAAGATTTTTGAACCTTCTTCTCTAACCTCTGAATAAACTATCAAAACAACATCGGAGACATTTAACACTCGTGTCTAACTGAACTCATAAATTCTATGGAGATACAAAATCCCTGTTGGTACTGTCGAAAGCCAAAGCAATATTCAATTAAATTCCATTAAATTTGTCTGACGAAGGCGTTTTATTTATGTGTACCTAATTCTATATTGTATACCTTCTTCTTCTCTTAGTTTCCATGATTTGAAGTTTCTTAACTTTGGAAAGTTATTCACCTCGGAGACTCGATGAGAGTAATGGCAATGCAATATTAACAGCACAAACATTATGATTTTACCGCCATACATTAATCCCATAAGACGTACCTTTTTATATGACATATTACGTATGTGCCTTTATCTAAGTGATTACAATAAATAGTTGCTGATATTCTTTAAAGCTTAAGCTGTGATGGATTGGTTTTTAATAAGCTTGTGATTACCATTTTGGGGTACAGCATGATATGACTTTTTAAAAGACAAAATAAATTTTCAAGTGGAGTGGACAGAAGAATACTAATAAAAAATTGTTATTTTCGTTTCCGCTTGTACATCCTACTTCCCTATTTCTTGTGTTTATTTAACATTTTTTAGTATTCCCTTTCTTTTCTTTAAATTTCAATTGTTCTTTTCTGTAATTTAAATTTGCTACTGTGCCTCCCTTATTTCTATTTATTTTACTTTCATTCTCTTGGTAATGCTTCATTATTTTAAATTCATCTCATTATTACACTGTTTTTCTTCTCCTTTCTTTCTATTATTTACTCTGTATTCCTTCTCTGTTTCTACGAAATACTCTCGTCTTGTCTAACTTTAAAGCAATTGAAAGAAATTTTTATGCAAAATTCAATTCGTTTCTATTATTTTCGTATGAAAATTGTTCCACTCATTGGGTTTTCCTTCTCTTTTTCCCGTATTTTTTTTTATTTTATTTATGAAGGCAATCAAAGTGAAGCAAAGAAAGTGGAACATTTAAGAGATGAAAAAAAGAATATAAAAAAATAAAAATAAAAAATTAAATTGAAATAAAAACAAAAAAGAAAAGAAAAATATTAAAAAATAATCATAAATTTCGTAACAGGGACAGATAGAAAATAATTCAAATGTTTCCCTTTTTTTATCTCTCGATTTAATAAGTAACGAAGGCAAATAACTTTTCCTTTTATCACAGGAAAATATTTCCCAGATTACAACGTAAATTGACTGACTTCAGGGAAACGTCAATATGAACCAGTTTTTTTGCTTTTTTTGTTTATTAAAATGTAATGAAAATAATAAAGGTGAAATATTACAATTTCCTGGAAGGACTTATAAGTTCACAATAAATATTTAACAAACTTACGCTTCATTTGCAAAATCAATCATTAGCCATTAGAAGGATCATACATACCTGGAAATACAATAAAAATAAAAACTAATGAGTTAGGTTTTTAAAAATTGTTTAAAAATATTTTTTTTAATAAATTAAAACGAAAAACATGCAATCACACGTACATTATAGAACTTTGCAAAGCCTTTGGAGAAGATTACAAAATAGGTTTTAACACCTCCTCTATTGTGAGCTTTATTAACCACCAGTTAGATAACTTGCCACGCAGCAGACACATTAGTCACTATATAAATGAAGAACCTACATCCTGGCTTTCACATCGCTTAACATTAAAATTATAAACAAAAACTACAAAAACAAAACAATGCAGTAAACAAACCAGTTTACAAATTATCGTACTGCTTGATATAACAACAAACACCAGCATAAAAACAAATAGTAAACAAGTAAACAAAAATCCACAAACAACACTACAAGAAAAAATGTAAACAAAATACACAAACAACAATAATGAATGTACACAACGATGTTTGCATTTAGAGATTTCGAGAAGGCACAGTCATGAATATTCGCCTTCAAGAACATTCATGAGACTGTTTACCCTGCCTTATAAAAGGCAAGGTAAAGCAGGGACTAAATTAGTGAAGTTCAGTCAGTTTTGTATGAAAACTCGATGCGTTTGAAGAGAGTAACCGTGGTTTGAAGACTTTCGTTACAAAGATCAGATAACTGCCTAGTAATTGTATTTCTGTATAAATAGAGGAATAAAAAAGAAATCAATTGTTATTGTTTACATAAAGTTGTGAACAGTTGACACATAGAATTGTGCGAATAATAAAGAATTTTAATTAAATAAAAATTTATTTTTATTTTATTTGCAATCTACGAGCTCATATTTCAAACGTTTTTAAAACGTAAAAACGTAGAATATATTACTGGTCAGAGGGGCAGTGTGGGAAAATGTGTGACAAGCAAACTCCTATCGAATATCAAGTCATATACTAGGAAAAAATGTATTCGCTATTGATTAGTCCTATGCTGAGGAAAATTCTTGCTTCACAGATTGACTCATTTGTCATAAGGACATGCCTTTCATGCACACATACTACATACATAATTGGTCATTACAACATACATAACATAATTGACCATTACAACCCTTCAGTCAGGAAGGGTAAATTTTATACTTGAGTGGCAGGACCTACAGTTTAACGTCGACTCCGAACGACAGATTTTTGAGAAGTTTTTCATGGCAATTTTATTTACTCTCAGAGTTTTTGCCAGAAATCTGCTGAGATTTCGGCGAGATCCTCGGCGACTTCTTCTCAACCAATATTACTCCATTAAATATTAAAGAGAAAAATACAATGGATTTCATTATTCATACTCGTTTTTCTTTTTTTTTTCGTGGGTTTATAAATTATTTAAAGGCAAATAAAGAAAATCTCCACCTTTCCCTTACCACAACACTACAAAGAAAACGAAACATAAACAAATAAGCGTTAAAAGTCTTAAGAATAGCAAAAATGAAAGAAGAAAACAATTTTGTTTTAAGAAAATATGGCACCAATGAGATTCATTAAAAACTTTTTCACATAAAAAATATGACTTTTTTTCCATCATATTCAACGTTAAATTTTGTATTAAAACAAAAGCAAAAAAAAAAGTAAAATAAAGCTAAGAGTAAAGGAGAGAGAAAGAGAGAAGTAGAAAGAGAGAGAAAGACAATCTTAAAAGAGAAATAAAGCAAACCAGAAAACAATGAAGCACTATTTAATACAGACGAGTGTTTATAAAGTGGCCTATAAAAACATAGAAGTCTTGAAAAAAAAACTACAGCATACTTGTGGGCTGTTTGAAGTGTTAAAATTCTTTGCATACTTTTAAGCTTAAATAGCAGCAAAGCAACGACAATAAGAAAAAAATAATCATAAAAACATAACAAAAAAAAAACGAAACTGTTTTAAACAGTAAATAAATATAAAAAAATAAAATCAAATCGCATAAATTTTCATAAATTAAAACAAATTTTTTCCAAGCCATTAACCTTGACGCGTCTAAAAAGTCTAGAAGCTAGAAGAAATGCTAGATTTTTAATTTCTTTGGCATAATTTTTCAATTTAAATGAAACATTTTTGTTTATTTAGTGTTAAGCTAAGCTAAAAATTAAAATATTCAGATTTGTTGGCAGACCAAAGTTGAATCGACAAAAGTCAAATTAAGCTTTAATTGAATCAAATTCCGAGGAGTAATGCTAAATATGTTGCGGTTGTCAAGAACAACAAATGATTATAAATATCAAGCTCTATGGCGTATGAGTAACAGTTAGTATTGAAACGTTAATTGTTCTTACTCATACTCTGTAGGCGGTTGTATTAAATATTTCAGACATTTCTCCTATCAACGGGTATGACTGACGAACTTGATTTAATATAAGCAAAGTCAGAGCTTTTCTTTAATGAATAATGCTTTCGTTAAAACAACAACGTAAACACAATGACATGCTGCTTTAATATTTTTAATGTGACCAACACTCACATTGTGTTGGCATAAGGAAAATAGCTTATAGGATAGGAGAGGTAGTTGTGTTTGTGGTTGTTAGATTTGAATCTGAGTAGAGTGCGACCAAAGAACTCATTCTCTTTGTAATGTATTGTGCGATTCGCTGGCTAATCGCATTGGAAATCAACAGAAATAAAGTTGAAACCACACACATCTTTGCTGAGGCCACAGAAAATGGAAGAGCTTGAGTTAAAAGTTCTAAAGAGTCTACCATATAACCCAGACTTATGTCTTTACAATGTCTTTTCTTAGCATAAAAGAATCGATGGCTCACTTAAAAGCCAGTAGTCGTGAAATGTTAAATTTATTCATCCTAACAAAGAACCTTCTCTACATAAAATATGGCTTGGCCCACTTTATGCAATACACTACGCCATTATAACGAAAACATAATTTCGTTTCTCTTTCTCTAGATTTTTATCGCATTCAAGCTAAAGTTTAAAGTCAAGTAGCGGCACTTAAACTTCTTTCTTTAATACTTTCAGCTTTAAAGTGAACAAAAAAGAATAGCAGAATCCCCATAGAAAATCTAGAAAATACTCTAAGAATTCCTCTTAAAAGCCAACCAGTAATTCAATTAACAAATATTTGCATAGAAATTCAATAAAAAAAAAATTAAAATAAAAATAAAAACAAAATCTAGAGTATAACTTCTTATGCTAATGAGTGAAGAAAGAACATTTTAATGCCAAAAAAAAATTAAAAAAAAAAAATAGAAAAAAATTTCATTGAAATTGTTTCACATTAAATGGTGGGATTGTAGAGTGTGTAGTACCATATGAGCAGAAAAACGAAAAATTAATTAATTTTAGCGAAAATGTTTTTTTTTTTTCCTGCTTTCCTTTTTTTTATTTTAATTATTTGTTGGTTTCCATGTAAAAACTGTACTTACTGCGCGAAACATTTGCATTTTTAATAAAGAAAATTGTTATTTCGGCGCGATGCGTATACGCAATATTTAATTCATATGTATGTACATGAACACCACCATCATCATGTTACTCATACGCTAGGGTGTACTTTAATGTGTGAAGAAGTACAAGTTAATTATTTTTTTGGCTTAGTTTGTTTACTTTTTTTAAGCGAATGAATGCTTTAATTAATAGAATTAGTTAATCAGTTTATTTATTAAATATTTAAGATTTAGTAAGTTTCTCCTTAGAAAACATAGAAAAATAACATTCGAGCGAAGATTTGCTCATGAATAACAGACAGCAGTGTTTTATTAGATTTCGGGCTTGACAACGAATCATTTCTATGCTACCATATAATAACGTTTTTTGTATTTTAAAAAACGAACCTTTCCTGTGAATACAATGCTGACAAGTTTGATATAAAAGTGGTTTCTTTAGTTCATATTTTCCCGGTGTTACATAAACCCACAGTATATAATTTTCGCTCTTTTAAATACAACTTACTGGTATGACCAGATAAGATTTTTTACTCCTCCATGTTTGAGCAACTTCGGTGGCTTCCTCTCTGCAGATTTCTGGCAAAAACTCATGGAGTAATTAAAATTGCCATGAAAAAGTTGCTCTAGAAATCTGTCGTTCGGAATCGACGTCAAACTGTAGGTCCCGCAACTCATATATAAAATTAACACATACACAGCATAAGTGGTGTGCGAGGCTAGGCCAAGCAACACAGCCTAAAACTACATTCATAAACCATCCTATTGCCTTTACAATCTATTTGTCAGTTTTCGGCCTGTGCCATTTAGTTACCCCAATCGAATGTAGGTCCTTCCAATGTTCACAAGATTACGTCAAATATCCTCCCGACGGGACATCCCATTTTCATGAACATACACTGAACAATACCTTTAAGAAGCCTAGACGGCTCATTGTGACTTGAATGTGGCAATTAAGGCAAATTCACACTGACCTGAACAACTTGATTTGAGCATTTCTCTCAAATATTCCCTAGAAGCCTAGATCAGTGCTTCCGTGGTTTCACCTCCTGTAAAAGTAAGTGAAAATGAGCACCATGAAGGAGGAGCATTAGTTTTGTCATACTAGGGATAACACGACCTGTGGTTAAGAATAGTTCTACACGTGATTACCAGATTCACATAATTTACGCAAGTAACGGTGGTGACTGTCACTTGGGATCCACCGAGCCACTCTTTTTGACAACGTAATGGGGAAATATTTTATACGTACTTTTTTACTTGATTGGCCATTACAACCCTTTACTCTTTAGTCAGAATGACAATTTATCTTCCCACTTTATTTTAATTTTCTGCTGGTTTTAGCTTCCCTTTAAGCATTCGATAGTACGTTGAAGTTTACCTGGATGCTCTTATCGGGCTTGGTTTGATGCATCTTCTTTAACAGTCTTCACACGAGACCACTAAAGTACTTTTCATGCATAATGATTACCATGTTTGAGCGATATATAGCAAACTGTGGTATAATTCTCCGTGTGATTCTATTGCTATTCTGCAACCATGATTTTCACTGGTGCCCGTAGACAAACTTACTTTAAAAATGTTGGTCTCATGGCAATTAATGATCCGAAATGAAACCTAACAATTATTGGCCCTGTTGAAGAATCCATCCATCAATCCTCCGCTACAATTTAAGGTAGACTCCGAAGGACAGATTTTTAGGAAACTTTCCATGGCAATTTCATTTACTTTCAGATTTTTTGCCAGTGGACTGCAAACAGAATGTGGTCGAAAGAAAAGAAGCTTGTTCCTGAAGTCCAAGCTTAGGTTTTGAACCAAAGGTTTCCGGCTAATATGAAAATTCAATTTAAATTCTGTTTGTATTTAATACACGAAAGGTTTGAAGAGAAAAATGTATTAAAAAAATTTCAAATCAATAAATTCATTAAGAGCCACTCTTTGTTTTTTAACTACTCTTGCACTTTTGCAATTAAAATCGGAAACTGATTTTAAATACAAAATAAATAGAAAAGTGTTTGAAATGAAAATAAAAATGCTACACAAGCTAAAAAAGAAAAAGAAAAACAAAAGCAAAATTTAACCCAAATTCTTTCCAATAAAAAAAAATCAAAGCCCTTAACTAACCTCCTTCTTCACTCATTTTATTTTGGGTGGCTTAAGATCCTTTAATTCTGATGCTATTTCGCAAAAAACTTAAACTTAAAGAAAAATAGTGGAAAAACAACAACAATAATAAAAACAGAGCCAATATTAAGGAATATTTCCAAAGAAAACGTGAAGCATAACGAAGAAATTGTAACGATTTCACTACAGTTGCTGTAGCATAAGCATAAGAGTCATGCCGCGAATAAAGAGTACAAGGAATGGCATTAAAATGTTTAATTTTTTGCTCTTCCTTTTCTCCTTGCTCTTCACTTACAGCAACGGAACGGAAGGAAGCTACGGAAAAATGTAAATTAATTTATTTAAACGTTTTACTGCCAACACAAAAATAACTTAAAAGATGCAAGCATGCAAGCAAAAGAAAAGCGTTAACAATGTTGGCTTTTGTTGTCTTAAGCTGATGCATTTTGGGATTCTTTATGTAGAAGACGGGGATGGCAAGACTTGCAAATGAAAAGCAAAGTCAAGTCAAGTTTGTAAAAAGAAAATTTTAGTTGGAAAACTGAATATTCAAACAATGAATATTTGAAGAAGTTTTTTTTTGTCATGGATTTTTTCATTACATTTTGCATAATTGCCAGGCATAACGTTTAATTATTAAACAATTTTCTCTGACGTTATTGGCTTAAATGGTTTTTAAGGGGAGGATGTTGTGAAGGAGGGAAGAATAAAAAACAGCCAATAGTTGTAAATGGAAAATTATACCATCTGCAGTGTTGTTAAATCTAATCGGAACCCTAAACTGTATTTAAAATAAAATGCTATTCGTAGAATGTTTGAAAAACGGTTAATACCCGCCATAAATTTTAATTAAATTTTAGTCCCTCCATTGACAAAATGAAATTTCAATTACAAATTCGTTTTGTTTGAGTACATTCTGACAGCACTTAGCTGGTACTTTTCACTCCTCAGCTTCATTGAATTGTACTGAGAAGTATTTAACTGGGCCAATAATTATTATGCCATATTTCGGACCATAAATAGATTTAAGACTAAAATATTTAAAGCGAGGATGTCTAAGGGCACCAGTGCAAATCATGGCTGTAGAAGACCAACAGAATCACACTGGGAATTATACCCCAGTTTGTAATTTATCGCTCACACATGGTAATCATTATTCATGAAAAGTACTTTAGAGGTCTTCCCACTATTAAAATATTTGCATTAAACAAAGCCCGACCACAGCAACCAAGGTAAACTTAAATGTATGCCAGTCATACGGACTGCAGCTTTCCATCGCTCCATTCGGTATTCTACGACAATCCCTTTCCTTCCATGGACATAGTGCTCGAATTGATTTCATAATCGACGTCGAGGTAGGGTATTCACATTCGTACAGATAAGCCTACAGATAGCACCTCCAAAAATCACAGACCATGTTTACATGCCACGAGATGAACATGAAAAGTTTGTGACAATGAGAATGAATCATTGGAACACCTTCTTAAAGCCTGTGGGCCATTTATGCATACCAAAAGGAAACACTTGGATGCGTGCCAAATGCTGAGCAGGGAGTTAAAATTAAGGACACCGAGTAGAATACTGAGGATTATCAGGAGAATCGGTTTGGATGAGACATTATAGAGATGCTCTTGAAAGTTGGAGAGGAGTAAAATAGATCGTGTGATCGCAATACGACACTTATTCTGTTTTCTGCTGTGCTTAATTGAGCACCATCTGCTTTAGGCATCATCATGTGTTTCATCATTCATGACTAAAGTAGGACACGATGTATCTTCCTTTGGGTAAACTACATACATACATGCATAATTGGTCATACAGCCATTCAGTCAGGATTACGACCTAACTTCTTACACCACTTATGTATATTGTGTCTTAATTTTATCCATAAGTGGCGGAGCCTACAATTTAAAGTCTACTCCGAATGACAGATTTTTTGAGAAACTATTCATGGTAATTTTACTTTATTTGCTCTCAAAATTCTTGCCAAAAATTTGCTGAGAGAGAGTTGCCGACGAAATATTTTTTTCATATTTCGATTTGTGGAAGATGTCTGAACTGGGGTTTGAATCGTGGCCTCACGTATAATATGCCAACACATTGCCAAGTAGACTACGGCGAGTTCAAAGTTCTATGTTTGCTGCCTTTACCTCCCACGTATTTGCTTTTTAGCAACCAGTAAAGCCACCTCTTTAAAGTATTTAATGTACCTGCTTTAATGCCTAATTACGTTCATGCATGTGAAGTGCAAATAGCTTTTGGAAAAAATCATTTAAAATAATTTAAAAATAACGAAAACGAAGAATATTTGCACGTTTTGGGGCACGTGCTAATGATTTATAATATTTTAATTACCCAGAAATGAAAGCAAAAAATAAAAAATAAAATTAAAACAATTATGTATCGCGCTTGGAAATCTATGGAAACACATGTTATTCACACATACACACCCAAATTCAAATTGAATTTAATTTTAATTTCTGTTTAATTAAATTAAAAGCTAAATTACATGCACAAACAATATTTTTCGTGTCTTTATCGTCTATTTCAACACACAATATCATTCAATTAATTAAAAAAATTTTGATATTAACGTGGAGTGGAGAGAGATACGAAGATAGATAAACAAACTGACACAGCTGCTATTAATGATTTTAAACAAAATTTTGAATTCTTTTGTTTTTCTATGTTTTCCCAATTTCTTTCAAACAAATTTTTTCCTCATTTTTAACTTCCGAAAAATATTAAATTTAAACCAAAAACAACTTGAAACTAAAACTAGAGAACAATGTGTTGAAGTAAGTGATTCAAGGAATGAATTTTAGATGGATTCTCTCTGCTTCTATCAAGAAAATGGTGGCAAGAAAAAAGAGAAGAAAAACTAAAAAATTTAAAGGAAAACAGGTTTGTTTGTTTGTTTCATGAAATTGAATCGGGTATCTGCAGGAAAGTTAAAAGAAAAACAACTAAACTTTTTTTAAAAGAAACCTACAACAGCATATGTTTTAACCGAACCCAATACCATGGGCCTTAGGTTAGGTTAGAGGACTTGTACTTGTCACCTGTGACAAGTACAGTACCCGGAGGTCGAATTGACCCATTGTACAACGTCATAGCTTCTCACACCACTCGTGTTGTGTGCGTTAATTTTACGCATGAGTAGCGGGACCTACAGTTTAAAGTCGACTCCGAACGACAGATTTTTGAGAAGCTTTTCATGGCAATTTTTACTCTCAGAGTTTTTTTTGCCAGAAATCTGCTGAGAGGAAGTCGCCGAAGAAATATTTTTTTTTTTTTCATATTTCGTTTTGATGTCTGACCTGGGATTTGAACTCGGGCCTTTCGTCTAATTAGCCAACACACTACCTACTAGACCACGGCGAGTTCTACTATGGGCCTTATTGGAACAAAATTATCGTCTCAATTCATTCACTTCTTTACAATAATTTCTAAGTTTTCTTGTTTGCAACTTATTTTACACCTTCAACCCTTTAATACAACAGAAATGTAGTTCATATGCCAATTACAGACCTTACTCTTCCCTAGTATCGTCTGTTTGTCATACTGTTGAATAGGTAATTGTTTAAGATATTACAGAGCGACTGAATTTATAGTCGTACTAGCGTACCATACGTTTGTGGTAAACTCAACTCAGTTACCACTACTTTCTCTATCTCTCTCTCCCTCTTGCAATGTAAATGCCCAATCTGGTAGCAGATAGCAGGTCGTTTGGCAGGGCACTTTACACTCAGGGTAGCCGTATTCAGAATGGAGGTTCTCTCGAACCCAACATGTCGATAATCCAGAAAAAAACAGATGCTAGGCAGAGATAAGTCTTCACGATAACAATAAGGAATCGGCCTAGCATAGTTGGATAGATTTATAAGTAAAAAGAAAAGCTTGGGGAAATAAAAGCCGTAGTCTAGAAGGTAGTGTGCCGGCTTATTAGACATCTCCAACAAAACGAAATACGGACAAAATATTACATCGGCGGCTTACACTCAGCAGATTTCTGACAAAAACTCTGAGAGAAAGTAAAGAAATTGGTATGAAAAGTTTCTCAAAACAATCTGACGTTCGAAGTCGACTTTATTAAACTGTAGGTCCAACCATGCCTTTATAAATAAGTGGTGTGAGAAGCTAGGTCGTAATCCTGACTGAAGGCTTGTAATGACCAGTTATGTATGGAGATGTCACAATTAGTCAGGAAGTACAAATACATGCAGCAACTCAATCTATGGGCGAAATATATGAGATAATGAGGAAGCTGACAAGACAAGTTGTTACACTACTTTAAAAAAACCACAGAGAATGCTCAACGTTGAACCTCCATGGCAATAAAACACACTAAACACTCTCAACTAAAGTTTTTTCTCCGAGTCTCATATCCAACAAGTTTACTGGACAGCATTAGTATCGAGTAAGAAATAGGCTTCACCGCTAAAGAAAATGTATTCTAAAAACTATCACTAAAAACTTGTTGTTTTAGCACTCGATCAGCATATCTATAGCGTTGGAAGTTAACAACCGGCTTTAATCGTTGCGTGAGTTTAACTTCATAAGGATGGAAGTGGAAATCCCTATGCATAACAAACCATAATGAGCTTCATATTCACCCAATTTCCGAAAACTTTGCAGATAAATTTGCAAATTGCTTGCCAGGATGTTTAATTCGATGTATTAGAATTATAAAAAAAAAATTTTCTTTTTTAAATAACAGTTTTGAACGTCACTGTAATAGAAGTTCAACAAACCAACAACAACAATAAAACAACAAAAAATTGCATGCAAAAGTAAAAACTTTACAAGGAAAAACATAAAATTCTAGGTATACTTTTCAAATATAAAAACAACATGAAAAATGTTGCATACTTTAAGGTTTGTTTTCATAATTTCCTGCTATTCTCTTACAGCTTTCATGTGTACAAATATTGTACGTCATCATTGCGTTTTAATAGAACATATATGCTTGTAATTATAAATTATAAATTATTTTCTTCTAGTTTTTATGGTTTCTCAGGAGTAACACTAAAAGGTTTTCAGCTGTGCCTAGTTGTAGGCTTTCTTTTTAAATTTTTTTTTCTATTTTTAAACTTAATTTAGAAAAATTTCTTAATAAAAATATTTAAAAGCAAAAAAGAAACAAAACCAATAAAAAAAAGAATTTTCTTGAAATTTATATTTCAAGTTTGGCCAAGAGAAAATGGAAACAAAAGTAGAAGGCAAAAAGCAATTTAGTAGTTCTAATACAATTTATGTCCAACAAATTAGTCCCCCTTAAAAGAAAATAAGAAAAACAGGCAAAAACTTTCAACATTTCTTTCTTCGTTCCACGCAAACAGCTACTCTACTGCCTACTTAAGCTAGGCAGACGTTAGGCAGCAGTGTGGCATTACTTCCAGTACCAGTAAATAGTTCATCCATAATGCCTATAATAACTAATTAGTTGAAAATTTTTCTTTCTTTCTTCATTCTTTCTTGCTTTTTGCCATATACTTTAAGTCCATAATTTTGTTTTTTTAATACAGGGGCAGCCAAAAATTCTATGATTTTTCTTTGTGCTTTTCTGTTGTTAAATGCCGTGAAAAAAATGCACAAAAAAATGTTCAAAACTTTGTCATCCCCCATGTAAATTATGTCAAAAGTTGTGATGGCGTTGAAAAATACTCTTCATATTTTTGCTTTTTTTCTGTTCCTTTTATTTTCTCTTGTTCTTGAAGAGGATACATACAATAAAAAGGAATTAAAATGAACCGTACAGTGTGTGTATTGGTGTGTTGGTGGGGGTGGAGACGTAAAGTTATTTAAAACTATTTGGAACAAAAGCTTAAAGAGTCTTAAAAATATTGCACTGTTAAGAGGATGAAAGAAAAAGAAAATAAAATTTAAGATTAAAAGAAAAAAATATTTAAAAGGGAAATATTTAAAAGGGAAATATTTTCTGGTAACAAAAAAATGATTTTTATTTTAATAGCTAGTAGTAGTAGTAGTTAGTAGTAGTAGTAGCTAGTAGTAGTAGTAGCTAGTAGTATTAGTACCTAGTAGTAGTAGCTAGTAGTAGTAGTAGTATTGTTAGTAGTAGCATAATTATTTGATTTTTTAGACTTTGTGACATGGTAATATTAGCATATCATCTTTTTACTGCATGTCTCCAACAGGACGCCAGATTTGTGTAACTGGCAGCGCAGAGATATAGAACTTTAGGCGTAGATTTCCGGGAGGGAAAAATTTTTTTTAAGTCTAAATGTTATATATTGTGCCCTAGCTTATGTACAAAATATGACAGGAGGAGATTATGCCTCAAAATGAGAACATCTATTCTGAAAATGTAAGATCTCATGATATATACCATCTACAACAGAGTGAGGCTGCTTCCTATCACAATATAAGATTTCTATGATCGTAGGCTGAAGGCACCAGTTAAAACACCGACTGGACCATAAAAAGGCATGAAAACCAAGTCGACACCATATTTTTGTCCACTATAAAGCTGCCTGAAGTCGCCGTAGTCTAGTAGGTAGTGTCTTCGCTTATTAGACGTAAAGCCCGGGTTCGAGCCTCAGGCCAAACATCAAAACGAAATACGCCGAAAAAAAATATTTCTTCGGCGACTTCCTTTCAGCAGATTTCTAGCAAAAACTCTGAGAGTAAATAAACCTGCCATGAAAAAAGTTTCTGAAAATCTGTCGTTCGGAGTCGACGTTCAACTGTAGGTCCCGCCACTCAAGTATAAAATTAAGGCGCACAACATGAGTGGTGTGAGAGGCTAGGCCGTAATCCTGACTGAAGGATTGTAATGGCCAATTATGTATGTAAGTATGTATAAGAGTGTAGGGCTAATTCCTATCGGAATATAAGATTCCTATGAGCGTATTGTGTTAAAACACTGATTGGACCATAATAAGTGCAACTACCATAAAGGCCCATAAAAACCAAGTTGGCACCATATTTTTGTCCACTATAAACCTGCCCTGCGGTATTGCACGGTGGAGTAATCTAGAAGCTGCCCACTCAGCGGAACTGCAATATGGTATAGATATGGGTCAAGAACCAATCTTGAAACAGGAGCATGAATTTAATATTCCAAGATTATTTAGAAATTTGCGCGTGACTTCCAAGCGAAAGTCTATGCTATTGAAAGATGTGTTTCATCCAATTTGAATAGGAGGTGCAAAGCTTAAGACATAGCAATACTGTCTGACAGTCTGGACTACCTAGAGAGCACCTACCCTCTGCTAGGCCCTAGGCTAAGTTTGCATTCCGCTGATATGACCAGAGTTCTTCTACGAATTGGGAGCGGATGTATAAAAAGTTATGCTCACGAAAGGAAAGATAAAGAATTGGGTTTAAGGCAAACGAAACTAGGAAACGACAATAGGTGGAGGAGTCTGAATCATGCATTCAACTATCCAGAAATAATTTGAGGTTGTTGACCGATCTTTTGACTGGGCACTATAGGCTCAGGGTATACTTGTGCAGAACGTGAGATGTCTGGAGACCGACAAGTAGATCCAGTGATGATAAGAAAGGATCATATCAACCCATTGATTGAACCTGGCTTTTCTAAAGAACACTCCTCAGCTAGGCAGGGATTTGTTATTGTTGACACCGAGCAACATTCAAAAGTTGCTTAAGGCATTAGACATAGAAAAGGCATTATGTGCATTGAACCAGACTATAATAAAACCAGGAGTTCTTTGCAAAACTATTTTTGTCTGGCATTTATCATTTTAAGTTCTCAGACTCTTAAAAAAGAAACATGAAGATTTAATAAATATTACTTTGAAGTAAGAACATATAAGTTATCTGATGAGAAAACAATTTGAAGTTTACTTGGTATTCGTAATTATTTCAAGCCAACAAGCCAACAAATATTTGAAAGAACAATTTAAAAAAAGGCTGTAATAATAAAACGAAAGTAATTCAAACAATATTTTCCAGGAAATATTAAAAAAGAAAAGAACACAATACAACAACAATAACAGCAGGAGCATGAAAACTAAAATGTGAAAACAATTTTTGGGAATTCTTGGTAAGACTATGAATATTTACCAGGACTATGAGTATGACTATGAGTATGAGTTTATGAATATGTAGATGCAAATGAATATGCATTTAAATTTGAATATGACTTTGACTAACTGAATATGCTTAAGTAGAAAAAAAAGAGAAATTTATTTGAAAATTATTTTCTTATTATTCTAGGAAAGCATTCTTTAGTTTTCTTTTTTCTTTTCAGTTTTCTGTTTCCAGTAGACAGATTTAATTTCTTCAAAGCCATATACAAAATACGCACACATGCTGCTGCAACATATTCATTTCCATAATGTATAACGGAATTCGGTTTCCAACTCATACTTCTGCCCTCTCTCTCCATGCTTACAGTTAGACAATTGCACCGTTACTACAGGGAAAAATTAGCAATTTTTTGGGTTAAAAATTGAAGCATTATGCTCTGGCATTATTTCTTTGGTTTTTGTTCTTTCCATTATCCCCCAACACATACCCTCATGCCTGTGTGTGTGTGCGATTGCCATTGCATAAGAGAATTTTCATTTTCAGCTAAAACTCAAGCATCCTAATGTATTCGTTTCTATTATTTTTGAATTTTTTTCACCGCTTTTTACAAGCTAAAGAACAATTTCCGCTTAACGAAATGCTGCTAAAAGAAAAAAAGAAAAATAGAAGCAAGAAATGAAAAAATGAAAATAAAAAAATACTTCAAACATGTCCCACCAACAATTGCAGGAGTATGTGTATAAACAAGTGTATGCACGTGTGGATATGCTTGTATAGCGAGTGTTTGTATAGGTGTGAAGCTGATTAACGTGTCTGTGTGTGTTTTTCTTTTGTAAAAAAGCAAAATAAAACGGTAAAGAATTTATGAGTAATTTTAACGGTACGATACTATTTTTATTCTATGTGAGTGCAAGCATGTGCACGTGTATATGTTCATATGGGAGAATTTAGATGTGTGTGTGTGGGTGTGTGTTTCTTTATAGTGTAAATATTAGTGCACATTATGCATGAATTTTGTTTGTTGTTGTTGTTGTTGTTATTGTTGTTGTTGCTTCTTTCAGGGTAAATGAGTGCAAGTGACGCCTGCGGTTTTTTGTGTAATTTCTTCCTTCTTTTTTTCATATTTTTAGATTTTTTCTATGTGTGTGACTAGCAGAGTATGTGTGTATAATAGTTTACATTCTTGGTGTATGTGTTCTCTTTTTGGCATAAATTCAAATCTACATACATATAAATAAGCATTTCTTTTGGAGTACAGTGCTGTATAAAATTATGATACAACATTTTTTTGCAATTTTAATTACAACGATAATGTTTTATGTGACGGTGCATATGTTAATGCATTTTCACATTTTAAAAGACAAATACTTCCGGTGCATTTGAAGATTAAATTCGAAATAATTGATTATCATTATTTTTCGTAATGAGCTGCCTTAATACTGCTATCATAAGATCTAATGTACTCCACTTAAACTTCATTGAGGTAAGCTAAGGTATCCTTCAAACCTATTGCCCTTAAAAGTTTCGGGATGCTACTCGTAATCAACAATGCCAATTAGCTTCCTAGCACTTGATATGATTTGTTCTTATCATCACAGAATCTACAACAAGACAATCTCCATTCTGAATAAATATAGCCTGAGTCTACAGTGCCTTGCCGAGAGATTGCTTACCAATCTCAGTTTATTGCTAGATAATCTGTTGCGTGGCTTATACTATGTTCACGTATGCACCTTTATTGCGTAAATCGCAATTAACGCCAATATTGATCTCAATACTTCATATAAAATTTCAATTAATTATTGCTCAATTAAATGCTAATTGTTATAATATTGATTAAAACTTTAAATACAGCACTGTCATAAGTCTGTTTAGTGAGCACATTATAAGTAATCGAACACTTCCTGTTGATATTTGACAACTCAACCAACGACAAAAAAAATGACAACTTGCAAACAAACACAAACAAAAAAACACAAACACACGCGACCAAAATAAAAACAATGTTGTTGCTTATCAGCTGTTAAATGAATATTGCGTATATTTATTATACCTGAATGGTTAAAATATTGTTATCAATTAACCGAATATTGTTCTCAATTAAACTGCATACGTGAACATAGTATTAGATATACTCTTATTGTAATTTTGATTGCCACAAACCCACTTGATATGGCAAAAGTCTTTGCCTCTCTTTATCATCCATTTCATTGAACATACCTTTCCAAACATCCACTCCCACTCGATAGAAAGGTCCAGACCCCAATAGCGGCGTGGAAGAGGAGCTTTGTAATTGCTTGTCTGCTTATTCACTGCTGAGGGCGACCTGATTTTCCCTACCTGACCGATTAGGCCTCCTTAAATTTTCCCATATCTTTTTCGATTTAACCTCATAAGAGGCGAGTGCTCGAATGGCGGCCAGACTGCCAAATAGTACTTCTATGTCCGCTCTTATGTTCTTCCTATCCAAGTTGAATTAAGCACATCTTTCGATGGCATAGGAAGATTTGCCCACAGCCACGAAATATTTCATTTTGGGACCAAAAACTCCTGTTACTGTTCCTAAATCCATTCTTGACCCATCTGTACCCGACAAAATTGTCCCGCTTTAAAAAGAGAGTATGTGGTTCCCAAGTTACTCCATTAATTTTTGTTACTAAGGCTCGTTGCGAAGCACTTCTAAAAATCATAAAAATATTCCACCGAGTTTTACGCCGTACCTCGAATTTCAAAAAATAAACTCCTGCTCCTGTTACTCAGGAGATCCCTCAGGTAGAAAAAATATTAACGGGTGGGTAGGTCAGCGTTTTACAACAGACTTCAATATGTGACGATACTTATAGCTACTATGCAAAGGTGGAAAAGTCAGTGGAACAAGTAAAGAAAAGGAACGTGGACGGCTAAATCAGTCCCCCACATAGAAATGTAACACAGCATAACAAGGGATTCACTGTAGTCTAGTAGGTACTGTATTGGCTTATTCGACGAGAGGCCACGGTTTAAACTCCAGGCTAGGCATCTCCAATAAAAACGAAAAAATATTTTTCGGCGAATGGCTCTCAGCATATTTCTGCCAAAAACTCTGAGAGTATAAAAAAAAATGCTATGAAAAGTTTCTCAAAAATCTGTCGATCGAAGTCGACTTAAAACTGTAGGTCCCCCGTCAATAATATATAAAATTAACACACAAAACACACTACATATGTAGTGTGAGAAGCTAGATTGTAATCCTGACTAAAGGGTTATAGTGACCAATTATGTATGTATGTACATATGTATGTATGAGATATTGGCTTAGAACTCGAAACTTTAGTGGCAATTTTAATAACAATTGAAAATAATTTTGAAACATAATTTAAAAATCTTCTTTGTAAAGCGACTTCCTTCTTCCTTTAAATGTTTGCTGAAATTTAATATTCATTGTTGAAGCTTTAAAAAAAGCAAGTGTTTCAAATTACAATGTAAATTAGTCGTTTTTTTTTTGCCAAACTGAATGCTAAAAACCTCATCATATCACACGCGCAGAAGAAGAAAAGTGAAACATAAAACAAAAAAGGAGAATTTTCCAATTCAAAGAAATTGATCTCCAATGCATGAAATGCCCCCCATGTGTATTTTGTGGTGGCGTTGTTGTTGGCACTGGTAAGGCACTACACAACATGTTTTATGCTTGGTTTAGTAAAATGGTAAAATATACGCCATACTTTATGCAGCGTTTTACTTTGGCTGCAATTTTACTTTCACGTTTTTCTTTTTTGTTGCTTTTATTTGCTCAAAAATGTTGTTGCTATTTTCGTAGCAATCTATGCTATAGAAATTGTTTTTGTTGTTGTTGCTGTTATTATTGTTATTGCAATGAGTATTCACTTCAACCTGTTTTTTTTTTAATTTTTTAAAAAGTATGAAAATTTATGTGTTTTTTCCACACTTCTGCCTAGGCCTGCCACAGCCTACTCATCTTGCAAATGCATTGCATGTCTATGCCTGCTGATGTACAATAGTATAGGTGAGTTGCAGGCATGCTCAAGTGTAAGCGTACGAGTGCAAAGAGAGAGCCCTTAGTTACTACATTAACAAATTCACACAGAACAAAGCAGCAAAACAAACGAAAAAAAAAGGAACGAAACGAAACGAAATGAAACAGTGCAGTCCAGAGTCGTTAGTTTGTTTGTACACCATATGCACTTAACACTACTCGAAAAATATGTTGTTTTTGTTGTTGTTCTTATTGTTATTGTATTTACTTACACCACCATAGCAGTAGGCAAAAGGCAAGCAAACAATACATGTGTTTGATAGAAAATACATATGAATTTATGTATGTAGATGTATGTTAGCGTGTGTATGTGTGTATTTAAACAAATAATGATCATTTGTTTGCCTAGAGGTTAAAAACATAACACAACAAAACTCTACAAAAACAATAGCCAAAAAAGACGCCAAAAACCTATAAATAAGGACTTCTCTCAGAGTGGAGAGAGAAGGAGCGAGGTAGAGTGCGATGTCAGTCAGTCAGTCAGTGTATGATAAAGATGATGTTGACATTTTATTTTGTTGTCGTTGTCGTTGTCGCTGTTATTTTTATGAGAGCTGTGCTGAGTTGAGTTGTTTATTTTTGTGTGTGCATGCCATCGTTTTTATTTATTTTAAACGTGGCAAGCGTTACCGCCTCAGGGATTTTGCATTGTGTGAGGTTCCAGTTCATGTACACATACATACATACATACTACATGCCACAAATGTTACAATTATTTATACATACACAATCACATACATCACATTCGCCGGCAGACAGTCAAGCAGTCACTCACACACTCACTCATTCATTCATTCATTCGTTTATTCAGCCAGCCAGATACCTATCACAGGCTGGCTACACGTGCAATTGACCCAAAAAATACAATTTTGTTCAAGTCTTTTTTTTTTTTTGTTCACTTACTTTAACGTCATTCTGTGTTGTATTTTTGTTATTAATTTTTAATTTAAAATCCTTACTTTTTGAGCAGAATTTTTCGACAAAAAAAAATCTTTGAAAACTCTTCAAAAAAAACTGCCTAAAAAGTTTCTTTTTGTTAATTTAAAATTTTTTTTCATTGGAAATGTGTTTGCAGGTGAAAAGTTTACTTATTTACTGGCAATCACGTTTTTATGCATCTTGAGGATATCATTCCTTGCGACGCTATAGCCATCATGCTGATGGCATGACCGATCCACATCTATGTTTTAGGTCACAGGTCATATTACGTTTGAATATTCATACTTCAGATTGGGACCCATGTGTTTCCAGACATGTCAGAATTTCTACCACACTGTGAATTCAAACACTTGCCTAGCAATGTCACCTTCTCTAAATTTGCTTTCAATGGATTTCGAATTTAATAGATTGCGGTCCGCGGTCAAAAACTGTTGGTCTTTTGTTGTCCGATTCGGCCAGAAGGTATACAAAATTTTCTTCAAAGTTTTTTTGTGAAATGTTTGAATAGAGTTCCAGATGACAGCATAGATTTACGTTGCAGTGAAGGTCCCTTAAATTAGCATATTTGCAAGTCAAATACTGTGCAGTGAATGAACAGCATTTCCTGTGCATAAGATGAACCATCTTTACTGATGGTACTCCGTATATATCATCATTGCCGTTCGTAAGTGCATGAAATTCAAGTGTCGAGGTGTTGCTAGCCCCAAATACGCTTTAATTTGGTAGGCCTAGGTTGTGACCTACAGTTGACTCCATAATTAATGTAAGCCTTGAGAGAAAAAATCGATTTGTATATAATTTTCGTAGTCGCCGTAGTCTTTGTAGTAGGCAGTGTGTAGGCTTATTAGATGTGCGGCCTCGGCTCAAACCCCAGGTCAAACGTCAATATGAAAATATGAAAAAATATTTCTTCGTCGACTTTCTCTCAGTAGATTTCTGGCAAAAAGTCTGAGAGTAAATAAAAAATTGCCACGAAAAAGTTTCTCAAAAAAATCTGTCATTCAAAGCCGACTTTAAACTGTAGATCCCGCCACTCATGTACAAAAATAACACACACACAACATCAATGGTGTGAGAATATAGGACGTAATCCTGACTAAAGGATTTTAATGACCAATTATGTATGTATGTATGTGTATATAATTTTCTAATTTTTATAGACCGCATTATACAGTTGCACACTTTAGGTGACGTTATGTTTCATAAGACCATTTTTCAATAAATTCCATACATTTTTTATTTTGTCCTGGAACATTTATGCCTCAGCCGCCATTTAAATTCAAATGTATCCCCCCAGCCAAATTGTTTTTAAAAATTCTGGAGGCCTTTCAATTCAAAATACTCACAAGTATTCTACAACATTGATTAGTTTTCAAAATACAAGAGCAAGCAACCGCTGTCTATTGTATTCAGAGTTTCAAAAATGATAAAAAAAAAGTTTCCCCTTCAAATGGCTTCTGTTGTATTTTTTAGACTTCCTGTGTCCAACTATAACTTTCAATTTAAACCGCTTTTCTCTACTTTTTGTTTAATTCGATCATCCAGAACAGAAAATTTAGTTTGCAATGTTCAAAAACCATTTAAACGGCATCAAAAAACTTTTTTTCTTCCCCCCCCCAAAAAAAAATGGGGAATATTTTCCACAGAAAAATGGTTTCCATCACAAAAAAAAAAAAATAAAGAAAATTTTAAATATTTTATCCTCTACTGGTCGGTCATTGAGCAAGTTTTAGTCTCTCGTGTAAATAAACTAGGAAATATTAGATTTTAAATAGACAGATGGATGTCCGGCGTTTTTTATTTTCAGGCTCTATGACGGAAGCTAAAAATCATAATTTTTTCAACAAATTTCTCTCGGCCAAAAGTTTAGAGTTCAAAGACCTTTCGTTGTCATACAATATGTGGGGGGTACATAGGTCCCCTGGCAATGATGCAATAAATCTACATTAAAAAGCGCCTCTTTATTAAGATGAAAAGCAGGGTAAAGAGTGCTAAAACACTTCTCTTCAGTTTAAATATGAGAGCAACAACAAAAAAAATTGTTTTACTAATGAATTCTGGCCACCACATCATGCCACCAACACTATACGTATGTATGCACCAGTACTGCTATTGCTATTGCACCGCCACTTACAGCATACATGCAGAAGTCATCAGGATTTGCCGTCTCCTTTTTATTTTTATTTTTTTTTTTTAACTGAATTAATGAAACATTTCTTTTTTCGTTTGGTTGTTGTCGTTGCATTTTCTGCTTTATGAACACATAACTCGGGAAACAATAGTTTGTTACTCAAAAAGGCATGTTTTTCCCCTGTTCTGTTCAGTTGTTGTTCAACTTAAATTAGCAGAGAAATTTAAAAAATGTTGTATGACTTTAGTGAGAGGCATGATGAGCCAAACACGCCATGGAAATTTTCGGTGTTAAAGAGATTTCAAACTATTTGAACTTTTTTGTGTTCAACAACCGTAAACAGCGTTAATAATTTTTATTATTTGGAGTTAGTTTCGGGTTTTTTAAAGAAAACTTAAAAATATTCGAAGAGTTTATGAAATTTACGAAGTGAAAATATTCCCAAAAGAAATTTTGCTTCTCAAATTTTTTTTTGGTGAATTGTTACCCATTTTTTGGTTTTAACAGTAAATTTATGATATGATTGTACATATATCAATGATTTCATACGATACGTATCAAATAAAAGCACTGTCTCTGCATTGTTTGCAGACGTCTATCTTTAAACGTAGTTTTCGATCACTATTTCTCACAGTGTATTTCTGCTCATTGTATCTCGACGATAAACTTACTATTGCTGACTTCTAAATGCTATAAGTTTAGGGTATCATGCCCGCGGTCATGGTCTTTGAGATATCCCCACAAAAAGAGTGTCTGAAGACATCAAATCGCATAATTTTTGGGTGCGGATTACATATTTAAACAATTGCTAATTACAATCCTGCAGTCAGGATCACGTCCTAGTTTCTCACACCACTTATGTTGTGTGTGTGTTAATTTTATTCATAAGTGGCGGGACCTACAGTTTAAAGTCGACTACAAACGACAGATTTTTTGAGAAGCTTTTTCATGGCAATTTTTACTCTCAGAGTTTTTGCCAGAAATCTGCTGAGAGGAAGTCGCCGAAGAAATATTTTTTCATATTTCATTTTGATGTCTGACCTGGGATTCGAACTCGGGCCTTTCGTCTAATAAGCCAACACACTACCTACTAGACCACGGCGACTTCTTGCTAGCGTATTAACGTTGCCAAAACATGAATTTTTTTGTTTTTACAACCTAAGCGTTGGTGGATGGCCCCACCAACTCATGCAGTGCAATGTACGGGAACTAAGAAAACAGATTATAGGAAAAAGAAAAGAGGGATTAGTGTTTGTGGTCATTAGATTTGAATCTCATATAACTTAGGAGGTTGGGTTCAATAACCGTAGAATAGATCCAGCGCATGATCCTTGGGCGAAGACTCCATCTGGTTCCAACCGCCCTGCTGCAGCAGTAGGCAGCGCAGGCCGCCCTACGCGCCCTAGCAGCCAGATTTGCCCTCCAGTTCAGTTTGGGACCGAGGATCAGGCCCAGATGTTTAACATCAGGACTCAACGTTAGTCCGCTTCCACTTATGCTAGGAAGGGTGAAGGTCGGCATCTTATATCTCCTAGTGAAAAGAATCGTATAGGTCTTGGCGGGGTTAATAGACAATACAAAGTTCCTACACCAGTCCAGTACAATCGAAAGCGACAAATTCAACTTCTCCGACAGCGTCTGCGGGCATATTCCCGACGCGGCAATGGC
The DNA here is from genome assembly GCA_930367235.1 of Sarcophaga rosellei. Classification (NCBI taxonomy): domain Eukaryota; kingdom Metazoa; phylum Arthropoda; class Insecta; order Diptera; family Sarcophagidae; genus Sarcophaga; species Sarcophaga rosellei. The sequence goes on from OV884019.1 coordinate 37,586,791, forward strand.
AATGTCGTCAGCGTAAGCTATGGCGTCATTATCAGAGGATTCCAGCCCCCTCAAGAGTGAGTTGACTGCAAGATTCCAGAGAAGTGGAGATAGAACACCCCGCTGCGGTGTACTTCTACAGACCATTCTCTGACAATGTGTGGCCCCCACTGCGGAGGTTACTATTCTCGACTTAAAGATAAGCCCGATGAACCTGATCATATTCTGCCACAGGTTGAGAGAACTAAGAGCCCTAACTATTGCGTCCGGGTTTACGTTATTAAATGCACCCTCAATGTCCAGAAATACTTATGTTCCTTAATAACTTATGCCTTCTCCAAGCCCCATGTGTGACAATTTTGCTTGTTGACGTAACCACCGAGAGATTAGGGAGAATACTCATTTATTTCCTTCAGTAGCCATTACAACCCTTTAGTCTGGATTAAGTTTATCCATAAGTGGTGGGACTTTCAACGTAAATTCAACTCCAGAGGACAAATTTTTGAGCAGCTTTTCGTAGCAATTCCTTTCAGAGAACACTGTTGAAAGGAAGTCACCGAAAAAATATTTTCTGTTCAAGATGTCAGAGCTGAGACATATAACACACATTACCCAGTTGACCACGGTGACTTCGCGGAAAAAAATTGTTTTTTCGAAAAGTAAGCGTTAACAGCCTGTTACCCTATCATTCACTCAGTACATCTTCGGCTTTGAATCTAAACGGGACTAACGCCATAATGAAGTCGTAAGATATTTCAAACTGCTGAGAATGATGTGCCAATCGCAAATTTTGTGTCACACTAACTTTTACTTACGATATATTTTACAGTGCTTTCATTTCAACGAGCCACAAGTCTGATCATATCTGTTGCGTTATCCAATGTGAATAGAAGCAGCCAAAGCAAGTCCAACTCATCCCTTTTCTCCCGATGTAATGACTTTTCTATAAACGCGATTGGATTTTCCAAACCCAATATATGCGCCGTGTAACTTTCAATGAAAATGGCTTTACCAATCCATACAAGTATTTCATTCAACAATTTTTGAGTTAATATTTTAAGGGAAAAAGGTACTAAAATATTAAAGTACTTACAGTTTTTGCCAATTAAGGTACTTTTTTTAATAGCAAATAAAAGCTTTATACGGCTTAATAATACATTTGCTTGTATACAACATTTCGTAACCCTTTTTTTCGGTAGAAGTACTAAAGATTCCACTCAGCTAAGGATATGAGTCCATGATTTTTTAGTAGCCCTGTCATAAAATAAAGTCTTTAAATTTTATTTTGTTTTTGTAATTATTTCTTGGCAAAGCTCATAAAGTACTAAAGAAAACTGTAAAATATTAAGCTAACGAAGGCATACTCGTATATTAATATTTCCTTCCATTTTCCTGCTTGCATGGTTCGATTGTTTTTAATGTTTCTTTAGATGTGTGGCCATTTGTTAATCCCCCTCTTTTCTGCTGTTATACATTTGGAAATTGTTTTGGTTATGTACGTGTGTGTGTTACTGTGGCTTTCCATTTAGGGATTCATATTTTCCGAATGACACTGTTTTCCGTTAAAGGAAGAAAAAAGGAAAAACTGCAGGCCGTTAAAAAATTTATGAACATAAAAAACAATGTTACTGTGTAGTATTATTTGCGTTTTCATCAGGCAACTTATAAAACGGAATTAAAAGCGAATGTTGTAACAACGAACAACAAAAACAGAAAAATAAAAAAAATTTTAACTCAGAGCATATGTGCGAGGGATTATTAATCAATAGACCAGAATTAAAGTTTTTATTTTTTTCCTTATAATTGCCGTTATTGCTGTTACTCTTGTTGTTTACAGTTACTATAGTTGTTATGATTTCAAAATTCCATACAAAAGTATCGCCGAACAGCAGTAACAACCCCAATAACAGGCGACAACATTTTTATAAACAAAATCATCCACAAAAGGATTGTCAACAGACAGGGATTTCGCCTATTAGCCAGGGTCAAAAACCCATGACTGTTAGTCTGTGTATGTCAGTGTATGTTGTTCAACATTTAAATGTTGTCCAGTTTTATTTTTTTCTGTTATTTTTTTAAATTCCCGACAAAGAAACTTTTGCAAGTACGTATGGCTCTCATGGCAGGATAATTGTTTTTATACAACAAAAAAAAGTAACCATTGCGACAGCAATTTTTGGTTAAGGTCTTTAAATCTTAGCAAAAAAAAATTAAATTTAAGTAATAGACTCTAAGGGCTTAAGGTATGTCATTCCTGCTTAAGAAACAAATACACCCACACATTAACACCACACCACCACACGGTCTTTTAAGAGCGAGTTTTATTTTCAAATGCTAAATTTAGCTTGAATAGCTATTCTGCACAGAAATTGGCAATGTTGCTTAATATAGGGTATTCCAATAGGAGCTACCTAACTTTGATAGTTGATAACGGCTATCTTTTTGTAGCTGCATCAGTTGAATTATTAAAAATTAAAAAATTCGCCGTAATCTAGTTTGTGTTGGCTTTAGAGACGCTATCCCGTGGTTCCAACCCTAGCTCCGACATATCTGTCGTTCGGAGTCGACATTAATTATTAGCTCCTGACACTTATGGATAAAATTAACACACACAACTGCAGTGGTGTAAGATGATAGGTTCTTATCCTGACTAAAGGGTTGTAATAGCCAATTAAGTATGTAAGCATCTGTCAAATAACTTGTCATTCGTTCAGTTTGTTTTGCTAAAGAATCTTGGAAGACCAGAGATAACGACATACTTATGCTCGCTAAATGGGCTCTAGAGCAGTTGGGAACTGACTCTAATTAACAACTAAAAATCATTTCTAACAACGATGAGGCCCATTTATGGATGAATGGGTTTGTGTACAAACAAAATATTCGAATTTGGAACAATACCAATCCCCATGGAGGATGGTCTTGCAAGACGAGTATTTAATGCGGAAATTTGCGGAAATCATCGAAGAGGACGACCTTGTTGCGTTGGGAAGACCAAATCGAGAAAGTCGTGTCATCGATTGGTATAACCAACTGGCGAAAGCGCGCAAGATGCAGAGGCCCCTGGAAAGATGTGTTAACGCAGTCTGAAATCCGTTAATCGGGTTTCTAAAGGCCAATTAAGTAAGTAAGTAAGTACCAATCTACATGAGATACATTTGATGTTGGGTGTGGATTTTAAACTAGCGGCGTTATTGGTCCATATTTTGTTGAGAAAGACTAGACTGGACACTATAGCACTGGAAGATTGTAGGTCGATTATTACCAACTTGAAGGTACAGTTTGAAGGTACAGTCATTTTACGTCAAGGTGATGTGAATTCGCTATCGAGATCGTGCAAGTTAACCAAATTCCAATTTGTTTTTGGGCGTTTCCTAAGCCAAAGGTGTGTGTGAATAAGTCACGAACCATAGCGGATCCAGGCTATTGTTCGGATTCGCATTGATTTATACTTCAGAGACATTGAATACTGGACATTTCTGATGCAATCCACCCAAACAGAACGTTATATAATATTATGGCAGGGCAATCCTGTCATTCTAGGACACTAGGCAGCTGGAAAATCTTGTTGAATCAAAAGGAAACAAAGCAAAACGTAATAAATCTAAAACTTTATTAAATAGAAACGCGTAACGGTGGAAGCCCTATGTTTCTGAATCGAGAATACGTTTGTGAATTTTCAAATTACAAACTTTAAAAAAAAAAACAACTTGTGTTTGAAATACCCTGTTGTTGCTTTTAAACAATAACTTGTGTATGTTGTTCTCTTCTACTTTTCTTGCATGGTTTTTGCAATTGTTGTTAATGTCTATGCAAACTCAACAAATAAAGATAAATTACAGTCCGCTAAGCCTTTTTGTTTTCAATATGGATCAGCAACAAACTTTCTATCTTTTGGTCAAGATACGGAACGAAAGTAAGGGGCTAAGCTGGAGCATATAAACATGATAAATACGCTCGGCGTCGACTTTAGACTATAGGTTCCGCCACTCATGTATAAAACTAACGTAATCCTGATTGTAATGACCAATTATGTATGTATGTATGTATGTATGTATGTATGTATATATGTATGTATAGTTGTGGAAGTAGTTCGTCAAAAACAATTTCCAACAAATCTCAATTGGCAGCCACATGTTAACAGCCAACCAGTATTGGAAATCCAACGCCTCAAGCGGTTCTTAAGGAAGAACCTGAGGTTACTAACCGGTCTTTCGACAGGGCAACAATCTCAGAAAACAATTCAGAATAGAAGATATCTCGAACCCAACATAAAGATTCTGTGACAAGGGAAATGAATCATCAAAACACATTCTTAGAACTTGTGGGGCACTAATGCTTCCCAAATGGGAACACCTAAGTACATATCAGGTATTAAACATCGGCCAGCATCCTGAAATTTATCAGGACAATGGGCTTGAAGGAGACATTATTGGAATAACCTATATAGTTTGGGAGGAATACAATAGATTGCAGCGTTACAGGACTAAAGCACCTCTTCACGGTGATAATAATAATCAGAATTTCCCATCGTGATATCACGGACTCAGCATTAAGCATTTCAAGCCCAAGGCGTTCAGCAGAGACATTCGCAATCTGGATGTTTAGTTTGACATACTGGTTCAGGGTACATGCTGACGACCAACAGCGTTATTCAGTACGAGATATAGATCCGTAAAGGTAATATAAATACAGGTCCTTTTATCCAACTTTAAAAAAATTCACATCAAAAGGAATGTGTTGCATTTTAAAAAAGTACTTTTTTTGTTTTTGGTACCCAATTTTAATTTCCATGTAAACCAAAGGGAAAAAGCCTAAAAGAGGAATTTTTTTTGGAGTTTTTACACTGACTCCAGAGTATATTTGTAACTGATTTATTATGCTCTTTATGGATTTCCATTTTTGCTACACTTTACTCGCAGTCACACACAAAAAGAAAAACTATTTTCGGTATGAGCTGCAGGGAACAAGCTAAAAAAAGGGTAAAAGAGCTGGAAGGGTGAGAAAAGGACGAATTAAACAGGCTGATATACACATATTGGTTGCATAAATTCTGTATGAGAATTTATAACGGGGGATATTCAAATACAAAAAAAAAATGTTTAAATGAATATGACTGTCTGTGTGTGTGACTTGGTGAGGCTGGCTTTTTTGCTAGAGAATCATAGAAGAGAGGGAGGTAGAGGCAACCCATTTATTTGTATTTATTTTGCAAGCGAAAATCCTTTCTAGCGCCATTCTTTTTTTTATAAACCGTTACATTTATATCTCGCTCTCAATAAATATAAATATTTTTGAGCTTTTTCCATGCTCTTCGGGTAACAGTGAAATAGTTTTTCTCGTTTTATTTTATCGTCTGTCTGTCTGTCTGTCTGTCTGTCTGGCTGTCTTTTATTGATGCCAAAATAATCATGTTTTATTAGTCTCTGGGTGTTTCTTATGGTGTGGCTACAATAAAAAGAAAAAACCAGGGGATTTCCTCACAAATAACCCAACCAAACACACACATACAAAAACTAACTCTATGGAGGGATGAGTTCTTTAATTTTTTTTTCTCTTTTTTTTCTTCTTTTTTTTCTGTGTAACCATATGGGGTCCCTATGGCTCCTCTAGAGCTCAACATTTATTCATTTATAGAGAGAAATTGTTGTATTGTGTGGTCGCATTTCCTTATGATTCATTTCGTTCATAAATTATTCATTAAAACTTGTTACATCCCCTATACGATACGATATTTTTCTGATTTTTTTCTTGTTTTTTTTCTTATTTATTGTATGAGGCAGCATAAATTTAAAGCACTGTAGTTGGCTCAGATAGTTTTACTTTTTTTCTATTGTTAGGGTATATCGTGCGTAATAAGTTTGCATAACTTTTGTATTTCTTTCTCTACGTATTTATTTTTTTTCTATTTTTATCTTCGGTTTCTATTTCTTATTTTAGTTTCTATTTTTTTGTGCAAATTAAGCAAAAAACAATTGGAATATGTAGTTTTCTTTATTGTAAAACTAGCAGCTGTCTTGTAGGACCTAAGTTATGACTGTATTTACTGAACAGTGTTTTGATTGATGACCCATACGTGGGTCGCTTAATATGTGTTTTAAATATAACACAAATTAAATATTTAACCCGTATGTGCCCAACTTTTTTTTTCTCGTAAAAACATGGATATTTTGTATTTATTGGAATCTATATGGTGTGGTATACACAGCTGATCAATATCTTACCGTTTTAAAAATGGGGCGATAAGCACATATGGGTTAAAATACTACGTGTTGTAAATTTCCAGTTTGAATTTATTCGCGCCCTACATTTATTCCATGTATAGGGGGGGCCATCGATCGAATTAAATTTAAACCTTCGGTTATTATGAATCTGTACTAAACGTACTGAATCGATTAACATTTGAGCAAAATTGGGGCTTTTTGGGTCAGCAAAAAAACTGCACGGTGATGTCACTTTTGCCAAAAAAAATTATCTTTTCGAGTGAAGCTCATTTTCATATTGGTCGGTACGTTTTTGAGGTTCAAAAAACCCACATGAGGTCTTACAGAAGCCAATGCACTAATTACGAGGCTTGTGGAGCGAAGGTATCATTCACTTATATTTAATCGAAAATGAGGACGGTGCAACCATTACACCTATCTCAACTGAATTTTTTTTGGTCCCTCTCATCACGGTATTGATGTGAACGATGTTTGGTTTCAACAGGATGAAGCAACTTGTAACACATCTCATGCCACAATCGATTTATTGCGTCAAACGTTTGATGGCCGTTTAATTAGCCGAAATGGTGATGTCAATTGGGCGCTAAGAAACGGCGCTTTGATACCGTGGGACTATTTTGTGTGGAGCACTCTTAAAGAAATGTGTTATGTCGACAAACCAAACAGATGGTAGGCAGCTAAATAACTGGGTCCCACACAGTTACATTCTGGGAGTAAGCCAGTAAACCATGAATGTTCATAGGTCATTGCAACTATTTCCGCTAGTATTACCACTTAGCTCCTCACACTACTCATGTTGTATGTGTTAATTTTATATACATATGCATGAGTAGAGTTTAATGTCGACAGATTTTTGGGAAACGTTCATTTCATTTTATTTTCTTTCCGTATTTTTGGTAGAAACTGTTGCATATTTCGTTTTGTTCGCGATATCTGAGCTGGGGTTGGAACCCTGGGCTCTAACAAGCCATTACACTACATTTAAATTTCAGCTTTATACACACAAATGTACATACTTATGTAATTGGTCGTTACAATCCTTCCGTCTGGATTACGACTTAGTTTTCCACACCACTTAAGTTGTGTGTGTTAATTTTACACATGAGTGGTGGGTCCTACAGATTAATGTCGTTGGTGAATGAAAGAGTTTTGAGTCGTTTTACATACTCTTCGAGTTTTTGCCGGAAACTGTTGAAAGTTAGTTACCAAAAGAAATATTTCGCTTTGTTTGATATGACTCCGGGTGACAGATTTTTGAGAAACTTTTCATAGCAACTTTATTTACTCCCCGAGTTTTTGGTAGAAACTTTTGCATATTTCGTTTTTTCCGAACGTCCCCAGCCACACACTAACCTACCCTCACCCGACCGCGGAGGGCTCGTCCCCATTACGTAGGGACACGTACACACTACAGTCCGGACTGTAGCGGGTAAGGGAAAAGTAATGGCAACAAGAACATAAATCAGCTACAGAACTTAATCACAAGCCGAATAAACTAACAATTAAGAGGAACTACCTATGACTAGAACGAAAATACATTTATATATAATAATTTACAAATTAATGCCAGCATATAAGCTACGTTTTATATTACAAACACTACAATTAAAATCAATAAAATCATAATATAAGTTAAAATCTTTACATAATCTACGAAAAGGAAAATTACATCCATAGTTCGTTCTATAGAAATCTTAAGAAAGAGGGCGATAGTGCCGTGAAAATCTTGCAGGAATACTGAAATTCAGGTTACAAAGCAAAAACTCAGAATTGATATCACCTTTAACCATTTATTTTGTTCGAGACAACACAATACTACTTTATAAACTTCAGCTTTATACTTTCAACAACCGGACTTGCTGAATAGCTAAGCAATCGTCTACAGGCTGCAGGCTTTAATTAATAGGAGAGTTAAGTAAATTATTCTCACGGAAGATCAGGAAAAGAAACGGATATGAATGGACTTTTTATAACGAAGAAATCAATTTACTTATATCTTTCTGTTTTCCTCTCTTTCTTTCCTATCTCAGCTTTTTTAAATACTACATAGTTTCCAGTTTCCCATTTGAATTTAAAACAGATGGTCAAGTAAATTTCCATTTTTTTCCTTATTATTTTTTCTATTTTTTTCCCCACGTATCATATTTTCCTAAACGTTTTAAATTTCTGCAATTTGTAATAAAAAATCCTACGGACAATATATTTTTAATGAATTTATTACATTACAGCAATACTTTTATGTTTTCAACATTATCTTTTTAATTCATTTCTTTTGTTTGCCTTTTTCTACGTATAAGAAAAACATAAATTTGTTATGAACACAACAATTCAAATCCATTTAGACAAGTTCAAATCACAGTCATGAAAATCATTACAAGTGTATCTCCTTTTTTTAAAATTTTATTCCTGTTATTCTGTTTTAATTTGAATATTTAAAGAAAAAAAAAACGAAAAAACAACGATAACAGGAAAAGGAAACAAATTCCAGTTCCTTTTTGTCATTGAAAATAAATCCAAAAGAAAGAAATGAATTTCATTTCATATACCAGGTATAAATAAAATATTAAATAAATTTTCCTCTGCTGGTGTGCTATGATGTTACAACAACAGGTGCTGTTTCTTAAATACCCACCCCCCCCCCTATTTTGTTCCCTAGTTTCGCTTTACATTTCTAAGAATTTCGTTGTAATGAAAATAAAATAAAAAAAAATTATTCAGTTTTTCTTCCTTCACTATTAAATTTCATTCTTTTCATATTAAAAAGTTTTCAAAAAAAAGGAAAAAACAAAATTAAAGAAGTTCCTGATGGCAAGTTAAACAGAACTTTGATGGCCCCACGCTCAATTGTTCATGGCAGTACAAAAGGATTCAAAAAAAAATAGGACAACTAAACATCACGATCGGCCATAACGAATCCCAATAAGTCCATATAGTTTTTTTTATAATAAATTAGCCACATATTGGCTCCGTAAAAACCAGGTTTTTTTACCAACTGACAAACGACTCTTAGACTCATAAAATAAGTTTTCATAACTGCACTGCTTATCACTGTGAATGTCAAACGTAATCCCATGAGTTTAAAACTTTCGTAAATATTCCTCAAGGCCAATATCCCTTATAACCTGTCAATTGTCCCTTGGGTAGAGTGCCTACGCCAAAGGTTAAAGCATATTATTAATATGATATTATTTAGTAGCAGTGGCAGCGACAGTGCTATTTAAAAACAGAAACTTAAATTTTCTTCTCCTTTTTCTTCCTACAGTACAAAACAAGAATAAAAAACTTACAACTTCTGTATCATTTTACTCACAACCTTTGATATATTTATTTATAACTGGCATTTACTACCATCTAGCTAAGGACTTTATTAAACATTTCTTACTCTATACGCCCATTTAACAGCCTTCCGTCTCTATTTACTAATGACAACGAATTTTTTTATACTGTTGTTGTCAGATGCTACACTATGGGTTATGTACCCTACTCTATAACACGTGTGGTGTTACATATACGCGAATTTAGTTCAGCTAAGCTTGGGATTATTTTATATGTTGAATAAACTAGGTTTACCTAGGCTTTTGTATTTTAAACTCAAGATTCAGTTGCAGAATAATTTCAGCTTTAAAATTATTTCAATTCTCTTACGAAATGTGCCCAAAAAATGTGTCCAACCCCTGGCTTATATAGAAATCATAATCCTTCAGGCAAGACTACGACTTTGCTTCTGATACCACTTATATTGTGTGTATTGAATTTATACACGAGTGGCGGGACCTACAGTTTAAAGTCACCTCCGAACGACAGCTTTTTGAGGATCAATTTTATTTACTTTCAGAGTTTTTGCCAGAAATCTGCTGAGAGGAAGTCGCCGAAGAAATATTTTCTCATATTTTGTTTTGTTGGAGATGTCTGACCGGGGGTTTGAACCAAGGCCTCAAGTCTAATAAACCAACGCACTACCCATTAGACTACAGCGGATTCATAAGAACTATTTTATAATTAAACTGGATACTGGGACTAATTCTTAATAACCTCGATTTAATCTGCGCCATAAGCCCGTATATACAACAATTGGAATTGAATAGATTTGGCAGCTCATAGAAGCTAATTGAACTTTGGCAATCTGCTGATTTGATATGAATACGTAAAACTCATAAACCAGGTTTGCAATTGAAGCCATTTGTATGTAACTTCAAGGATAAAACAGGATTGAACTACGTATACGATCTAAGTCAACACGATTTCTTTCCTTTCCGTTACTTTAAACAAATTTCATTGCTTTCAGCAAAGTAACTCCATCCTTTCAGTCTGTTCCATTAAGCAAGTTCTCCCAGCTAAGCAGGTATGAAAGTCTTCTTCAGAAGATCGCGGCGCTTATAAATTTGCAAGCTATCGTTGCTTAGAAACAAAGCCGCACCTTAGACAGAGAAGAGACTGATACTGTCATGCACTGTCGAGAAATAAGGCAAGGAAATGTACAGAACATCAGACAGATTTGTAGGCTTATCAGAAATATCAAATAGTTTGAGCGAATTAAGTTAATAGTGTACAGTTAAAATTTTTAGTCGCCTCAAAGATCACAATTTCCACTGATCCCAGAGTCCCATTGTAATATCGATGGTACCTATTCAATCATACAACAAACGAGCAGTCCAAAAGAGTAGCTTGAATTAAGAGAATGTTGAGAAAAAGTAAAGACTGTGAGATAAAGTTGATTGATTATCATCAAGGAAATAAAACAAGTCACCGTAGCCTAGTGGGTAGAGTTTTGGCTTCATGCGCCTGCTCAGACATTTCGAATAGAACGAAATACGAACAAATATTTCTTTCGGCGACTCCGTCGCAGCAGTTTTCTGGCAAACACTCTGAAAGTAAATTTAAATTGCCATGAAATCTGTCATTCGCAGTCAAGCAGTATGTGCCACCACTCATTCATACAATTAACACACATAAAATATGAGAAGCTAGGTTGTAATGATCAATAAAGAAGATTCCAATGATCAAAAGGCTTAACGAATAGAGATACGAACATGGAGCCACTAGACTAACCACCTCTCGCCTGGACTTATTCTAACTAAACCAACCAAACTGCCGAAGAAAAAAGAAAACTATTTGGTAGAGCATCATATAATAGGCCTTGATCGAGTGCTAGTTTTTGATTTCTTATATCTGTGGCAGTGACTGCAAGCTTTCCATGTGCAACTACAATGTAAGACAAAAAGCAAAAAAGAGGGAGAAAGGAATCTTAGAAAGAAGTTACAAGGAAAAGTTCATTGAATATTACCCGAGTTTTTGAGCGTATAAACAAATCAAATTTGCAAGTTTTTCTCTTTTCTTTCTCTCCCTCTTAGTTTTTTTTTTTGCCATTTGCCCATTGCCGCTTGCCGTTTGTAAAACTAAATGAGTTTCTTGAACTTTTACTTGTTTTTCTTTAAAAAAAAAAAATTTTTTCAAATTTTTTCATTCTCTCTTGTTTTTCTTTATCATACTGAGTAACAACGGGCTATGCTGTGCTGTGCTGTTTTCTTGTACTTTAAATCGACTGTGGAGCAGTAAGAGAACGTGAAAGGCAGAACAAAAAATTGCGTACAAATGACTGCAAGAAAATTATTTTCTTTTTCCCTTTGGTTGGTTTTTTTTCAGTTGTTTTTTGATTGTATAATCATAGAAAAACTTATTGTCTTAATTGCAATTTTTCTTGAAAATCATTTTGCTTTTCTCGTTTTTCGTTTTTTTTCTTGCATTCGAAGAGGCAATTTATGTAATAAAACTTATCCACTGAAGCAAATTGTTTTTTAAGTACATTTTCTTCTCTTTTTCTTTCTCTTTCTCTTTTTGCCACTTTTTTGAATTCATTCGTTATATTATTATCATCTTGCAGACTAAAATATTGTTTTAAAAAACGCCACAGGGTGCTGAGGTTCTTATTTATTTGCTAGACAACCTTGAAACAGATCTCTTTGAGCAGAAAAAAAATAAAAATTTACATAAAATAACTGACAAATGAATGCCATTAGTAAACATATAAAAAGGATTTCTTGTTTTTTTTTTAACAGCAGGACAAAAATACTTATGAAAATTGGCTTAAAATTTTTCATTGAAATCGTTAGTCTTTAAAAATTTCCTTAGGGAGTAGCAACCAAGCTTCCTGTGAATAGCTGATAACAACCTACTTAATTTTTGTCAAGTTTCAGTCTGTTGTATAATTTACAAGTTTACCGTAGCATGTGGGTTTGCCACAAAGGTGAATTTGTAGAATTATAGCCAAAGTAAAGAAAAGTGTAAGTTTATCAATTCTCGTGATTTAAACTCATGATTCACTTGCAGAATAATTTCGGTTTCTAAAATTTATTCCAATTCCCTTCGAAAATGTGTCTCTAATGTGATACTTTTCAGCAAAAAAAAAATTGGTACTCTTTACCGCCAAATCTGTTTTAATCAGACCGAAACTGGATTCCGAGATTAGTTTTGTATAGCCAGTCTAGCTTGAGAACAGTTTAATCTCCTCCACAAACCAGTCTATATAACAATTGGAGTTGACTGCATCTGACAGCCCTTAGAGACAAACCAAAACCATTAAACTTAGGCAGTCTGCTGATCTGATATGAATAAGTAAATGCCAGAAACCAGGATTGCAATTAGGCTACTTGGGCGTAACTTAAGAGATAACATTATATTATTTAAGCAAAGTTCATTTCTTCGAGCAAAGCATCTTAATTTTCTCATTCTGTTTGATTAATTAAGTTCTTCCAGCTAAGCAAGTAAGTAGCTTTCAGCACAAGAACCTGCGATAATGAGGCTGCATGCTGCCTTTGCTTAGAAACGATGCCCTCTGTGAGGTTACTTTGACGCAGAAGAAACTGATATTATTCCTCATTTCTTCTATTATTGTCATGCACTGTCACGAGATAAGGCAACAATCCGAACAGGACATGAGAGAGATTTGTGGTTTCATCAGAAATTTTAAGTAGTTTGAGCGTATTAAGTTGTTGCCGCACTGTTAATTGGCAGTCTCCTCAAAGATCGTAATTTGCTCTGATCCCAGTGTCCCATTAGTACCGTTCCCGCGGTAGTATCTTTCTACAACAAGGGAACAATCCAAGAGAGTAGGCTAAATTAGGAGAATGTCGAAAGAGAGTGAAGATCATGGGATAAAGTTTATTGATTATAATCAAATAAATAAAACAAATCGCCATAGTCTAGTTGGTAGTGTGGAACCTTATTTAAAGAGAGCTCGTGGTTCAAGTCCCAGCTCAGACATTTCGAACAAAGCAAAATACAAACAAATATTTGTTTTGGGATATGCTGGATCATGTCGCGGTAGTCTAGTGGATAGTGTGTCCGTCGATCAAACCTCATCTCAGACATCTCGAATAAAACGAAATGTGTACATAAATATTACTTCGGTGACGTTCTATCAGCAGCTTTCTGGCAAAAACTCTGTGAGGGAAATAAGATTGCCATGAAAAGTTTGTCAAAAACCTGTTGTTCGAAGTCGAATTTATACAGAATCTATGTTAGCAATCACATAGCAGTAGTAGTGGGTCACTCGGAACACGCTCGGAGACTCGGAATATTTTTCAACGACTTCTACATGAAGTGTCATTACAAGAAAGATAAGTAGATTACAGATGATCTTCTCTATAATTAGCAAACCAGAATTTATCGACAGATCGTATCTAACCAATGGAGATTTTGATTAAATCCACACTTTCACAAAACCCTCAAAATGATTAAGAAATGCCTGCAAAACGTTAAGTTGAAAATCGAAATAGGGACCTTACAAGACTCCAGTAAGCTGCGCCTTTTGAGGCGACAAACAAAGTCTCTTAATAATGAGTTCATCCATGTAAATTTGTTGATTGAAGAGTACCAAATTGCTAAGCTTTAAAGTATTTAAAGGGAAATATAAATTCACCTTTCATTTCTTAAACAAACCTTGACCTTTTGCCTTTGTTTATCGTTACCAACACGAGAAAGTGCGGATATATTCATTATTTTTATGAAATTCAGTTTCAATCCCCTATCGATTTCCATCGAGCACAATGCAATGCAATGCAGTTTATGCTTCTGCTGGTGACGATGACGACCAACTGTTTGCAATATTTTTTATTCGCTGCCTCAAACGAAAACAGCACGTTTTTTGTTTTATTTTCTTATTGAAATTAAAAATATTTTTAAGCCCACAAAAAATAGAGCCTGAAACAGACAAACTTTTGTTCAATTTTTTTTTCTCCTTTTTACTGTTGTTGATTATGTACTGTTACTGTTATTGCTGATGTTGTTTTTTATTACTGTGTGTATACTTTTTTTCTCTAAAAACTCTAAAAGCACAAACAAAACCCAAACAAAAAAAAAAACTGTTTTTAATTAACTTTTGCTGTAAAAGTGTGTGTTAAACATAGTCATTGTTTTTGTTGTTTGTATCTGTTGCTGTTTTGTTTTTCTTTGTTTTTTTTTTTTTTTTTAACGATAATTTCGTATTTCCAGAATTTTTTTTTAATTTCCCTTTTGATTTCAATTTTAATTTAAGACACTGACATTTATATTGAAAGGAGGAGTCTTTCCTATATAGTTCATCTTAAAATGTTAATAAAATCAAGACTCTGTGCTGGATCTCGGGTCAAAAGGAAAATCCGAAAGAAAGTAGCTTTCTTCTCCATCCCCGGGCATAGCAACATTCCGGGAAACTTTAGGGCCGATGAGCTTGCCAGAGCTGGTGCGCTCCTTCCGGAATCCTCTTCGAATGAATTGGTGTGCCACTTGCCTCGGACTTGTGGGACATTGCGCGAAAATTCTTTCGAGACGCCAATCTATGCTGGGTCAATGAGGAGTCCTGCTCCACCGCCAGACTCACCTGGCCCTCGATGGATAGAAGGCGTACCAACCAATTACTTGGTCTTGGTCGTGACGCCACAGTGGCCGTGCTTACAGGTCCTTGCTTTATGGGTAGACACGCGGAAAGAATGGTGCTCCCATTTAACGACTTCTGTCGTGAATGCAGATCCGCTGAGGAGGAGGAGACTGTTATCCACTTTCTTTGTCAATGCCCGTCTCTTGCTAGGTGTAGATATAGGTTATTTGGTTCCCCCTATTGATATCAAGGATATAGCTTCGTTTATCAAACTTTCTGGCCGGTTTTCCAGTGTAGGGTAGTCGTGCCTTTGATGTGCAGCCCTTGCGTTGACCAACTTCTTCCTCTTCCCTAATTTTGGTGGAACTTGGTCAGTACAGGGACTGCGTTCACCCGTATCATCACAACGGGCCGCTATGCGTGCTCAAGTGAGCCTAATATGTCGATAAACATATTGGAAAATAATATGGAAAGAGGCGAAGCATCTGCTCAAACCAGGATGTGAGACAATCTGAATGTTAGTCAAGTAACTACAATGAGTGGCGATTTGAATTACACATCAGACTATACAGTAAATGAGCGAAGAATAAAACCCGACTTTTTTAAAAAGGCACTGTAGACTATAGAGAACATATTCAGGATTCTGTAATAGGGAATCATCAGAATGGATACTTAGCACCAATGCAAGGTTAATGCATCTCAGAAGGAAACCTCTGGGAGAGAACTATGTACTACGTAGGGAGTTACTTGATTGGACCCAGTACTAAAGCATCTCTATCAGCAATAATTGCAGCAATTGCTGTTTTCTACCGGGATATAATCCAACAATGGCTAACGAATGATTGCATCATCGACTTTATTCGAATAATTGACAATTGTACAACAGATTTCACTCCTCAATTGTGTAGACAGCAGACATCGAGTAGATATCGTTTGGGATTGATCTGATCATAATGCTCGTGACTTAATTGCGGTTCCAGTGCTCTCCACTCCTTCTGTCATACTATTTTTCGTTCCTTTTAGAAACAATAGGGCTGTTATAAAGCATATCCTCCTTCTATTGGTCTATTGTAGCAGATCCTTGAGCGTAATAAGACCCCAATTACGCATATTAAATGTCATTGTAAAATCGTTACTGGTATACTGCTATAGAACAATGAATCAGGCAACTATTAAGCAGACACAAATGTTCAGAACCCACGTTTCCCACAGTGCAAATATCGAGAGTGCTGGTGTGCAGAACCTTGCTCATTGAGGTTCTACGAGGCTGCTAATTCTTGAAATTTCAATTATGATAGCTCTGATGAAAATATTTAAAATAGAGAAACCCCTACACTACGCTCCATATCCCAGCCACATATACTCGTATAAATGAGAAAATCTATAATTTTTGTATTTAAATTCAAAGTTAGTTTTTCCAATTACTTGCCATTGACAGGCATCCCTGTGTATGTAAACCCTTTCGTAAATTAAGTTTGCATAATATTTTACCGAATTTACAAATATTTATTCATTTTGATCTTCTTTCTTTTTTCTTTCACTTTTTATTTTCATTCTTATTTTTACTTTTCATTTTCCTCTGCAGTGTGAAATGAGTAAAAAAGAGAAGAAAGAGAAATACAAGTTAATTTTTCATGACAAAAAAATTTAATCTTGTGAAAAGCCCCGTAAATTATTTTTTTTTTCCTTTTCACACAGTGTGAAAATAGAGGAGCAAGCTGCCAGTAAAAGTATCCGACTTCAATGTTCGTAAAGAAACAGAGGCAAAAAACAGTGAAAAGAAAAACAGAATATCCTTTCACTTCTTTTCATGAAAAAAAAAAAACAAAGAAAAAAATACGAAAACCCTCGTTAAGGATACAACAACTCCAACTCACTTGGTCTTTCATATTTTCGCACTTAAACAACAAAAAAACGTGTGAATAACCAACAATTTTATCCTTTGGGGGACGATTCGTGTCTAAGTATGGGTGTTGTTATAAGAGTTACTTTGGCTGTTGCTGTCTCTTTCTTTTTTTCTTTAGTTGTTTTTGGGGGGGAAGGAAAAGTGTTTAAAGTTGATAAACTGTCGTTTTAAACAATACAGACAACGAGGGTTGTGTAATAGTGTTAAACACATTTTTTAATAATAATCAAGGTAAAATTAATAGACGATGTGGTCAACTTCTGTTAGCAATATAATGAATTCAATGCAATCCTTAATGAATAGAGAGAATTGCATGAAGTATGCAAAATGAGCATTTGAATGAGTAACAAATTTTAGAAAGTCAACCCCTGAGCGGTCGAATGTTTCAAATCAAAATTTTCAACTTAAATATCACGTTAATGAAAACTATGACACTGCAAGTGCTGAAAGCCTTGTAAAGAATACTGAAAATGAAGGACCCAGATAAACAAAGAAATTGTCAACATAAGCAACAAGCTGGAATGAAATGAAGCAGAATTTAAAAATGGTTTGTGTCTTCAATAATTTACACGACATTATATATTCACTTAGTCATTAGACTAAATAAGGTAGAGCAGACATTTTTAAACAGATAAAGTAGCACTTAAGCAGAATATTAGGTTAGGTTCCCGAACATACTCGAATGAAATGAAGCAAGATGTAAAAATGGTTTGTGTCTTTAATAATTTACAGGGCCATATATATTCACTTAGTCATTAGACTAAATAAGATGGAACAGATATTTTTTGAACAGATAAAATAGCACTTAAGGAGAATATTAGATTAGGTTCTCAAAGAATGGCAGCCGAAACAATTCGTCAAATCACTCTCGAATTTTAAATCTGAGATATCAGAGAGATCATCGAAAGAAACATATACCACTTTCGCTAAACATCTTCCAGAGAGCTCAGAACAGTGATACATGTAGGTGCTGTCCTCTTGTAATACCCTGATTCTAAACATTGGAAATATTTCGATATGCGGCAATATCCAGTGATCAGGCTTATTATAGAATCTGAGCATTTACTGTTAAGCTGGAGCCTAAATTAGTTGTTCCTCAGTCAACCTCAGAGACCATCTATAGTACACAGCTAAAATTATAGTTTACGGAGTGACAAGTTTCCCGTGCTTCGGAAAACATATCGACATATTAACTCGTTTAGGCATCATATTCAGAAAGAAAGAACTGTAAACAGTTATTGTTCTCAGAAAAGAAGATTTTAAGGCTTCAACGGTGCAACAACTACCCGTATATGTATGTACTACGCAAGTAAAAATAATAGCCCGTATAGAGCATGTTTAATTTCAAGAATAGTGGATATTTCTTTGGTATGATCAGTACAAGCTTCTTTGAAATATGGAAAAAATCTAAAGGCTAGCTAACCAAGTTTAAATTGTCCAAAGAATACCTAAGAGTGGAAATTTTTTAAATTTCCTTTAAACTCATCAGACAACCCTCGTTTTATATTGAATATTTCAATACACATTATGTTTTCTTTTGTTTTGTTTTATTGCTTTGATAAAGTGTATTTGTGTATTTGAAATTAATATTTAAACCACCTCGCTCTCCCACCCTTCCTCCTTAACAGTACTTGTAAATATGCAGAGAGAAAATGTGTTAAAAATATATTTTTAAAAAGGTAATAATTTTTAAAAAACAACAATAACAACAACACCAACAATCAATGAACAACGAGTGTGTGTTATGGAAACTCTATAGCCCAACGAGAGAGAGAGAGAGAGAGCGAGCAACAGCTTCAGGGCAATTCAAAGCAAGGCCAATTGAAATACGAACAAACCAAAAAAAGAAACAAAAAATTGTACGTGAATCCTTTAAAAAGGGTTTAATGTATGAAATTTATATATTGTGGGTGATAAATTTTCCTAAAAATGTTTTTCTAAAAACGAAAACAAACAAAAAGAGAGAGAAACATAACCTGGTTTCTAAAAATATGCTGAGCGAGTAAAGAATGTTCAAAATGTTCAAAATAAACCGCAAATTTACAAAAATAAACTACAACGACAACGATAACGATAACTACAACTACATTATGTTTTAACAGTTTCATATTCATACGTTATGTTCTCCCATTCTCCCACTTTTTAATATTGTTTTTATTATTGTTTTTGAGTGTATTTTACTTTGGGGTTTATGTTTTCCATGAAACACACAAATAATTTGTATTTTAAGTGAATTTATGTTGTAGTAAATAAATTTAAACATTTTTCAATAAAGTTTGTTAAAAAAAACAACAACAACAAACAAAACATTAAAATTCAATGTGAATGATGAAAATACATATTAGGGGAAGTATACCCATGTAGGGGTGGTAGAAAGTTATGTTAATAGCATACAATCAATTATTTTAGAAGAAATCTAAAAAATAACAACAGATATCCTCTGCGGAACAATATAAAGGGAAATTCAATTTGATTTTGATATCAGGGAATGGCCTCAAACAGTGCAATGGCTTTTATTTTTTTTTCACACATGATATCGGGTGCGCCATCTAACGTTTTTTTTCAACTAATGCTTATTTCGTGAATGGTAACACTTAGCTCACGTCTGATTTGACAGATAATTAGTTTTATCCTTCCGCTGAACGAATATGGTTGTGAACGAATATGAACGCTAAGTGGGCCTGCGATCGACTTACAGAAGATGCCGATTTTCGCAAAAAAATCATCTTTTCAGATGAAGCTCATTTTGATGTTGGCGCGTATGTAAACAAGCAAAATTGTCGCATTTGGGGCACAGAAAGCAAGTACGCATACATTGAAAAGCCTACGCACCCAAAACGAGTCACTGTTTGGTGCGGATTTTGGTCCAGAGGCATAATTGGCCACCTCGGAGCTGCGATTTGACACCGTTGTACTATTATTAGTGGGGTGCCGTCAGATACAATTGACGCTTTAAAGGACAATATTCGTGAAGCCATTGGTGAAATACAGCTGCACACAATCGATAATGTGCTTAAAAATTGTATCGATCGTGTAGGCTACTGCATGGCCAGCCGAGGCAGCCATTTGAATGAAATTATTTTTATTAACCGGAAGGATTGTACTTTCAAATAAAAAAAAGAAATTTGAGAAAATATTCAGTAGTTTAAAGCATTTTCAAAAAAAAAAGTTATTTGGCGGACCCTTTATAACAATCACTGAAGCCTGGTACTCTGTCTGCAAACTTCTAGACTGAACATGAGATGCGCTAAAGTGTTATTTCAGATACCAGAGTATTCCAAGTCAATAAGTTTATTGGAGCATAGACGCTTAAAAATACTCAAAACTTTGCCACTTTTCGAGCATTACGGAATCGTCGCATTATGACAAGCAATTGGCAAGATTAGAAAGTAGTAGGTAAACCACGCAGGTAAACAAAATCTGATAACAAATAGAATTGCCATGAAAAATTTCTCATAAAATGAAAACGAATTAATCTATTGGTCTAGTTAGGCCATTATCCTCACTAAAGCCTTTGTAAACTTTCATTGACAAAAACTTTTGATTTTATGAAATTTTTATCACTCACCCCCAGATGCCATAAATGATTCCAATGGAAATTATTAAAAATTTGGAATGGTCTCGCCCCCCGCCATTCATTTGGTCTATTTAATGCCATCATTTCATAATTACGACCACAAAGACTTGCTCATGCAAATTCATCGGCCTAATATATCTTCTCGCTGTATCTGTCTCGGTGCGTTGGTGGCATAACCAGAGAATCTCTGTAATAATTGAAACGTAAATGAAATTCTCATTTAATGACTCTATTTTCCCACAACAACATGTGTACGCGACCAGAATTACCAACACAAATACACACACTAAAGCAATAACCATTAGCAGCGTTAATAAATCATTTCATACGAATAGAGAAACAAATTGAAAAACCAAAAACGAGAACTAAAACGAAAACGAAAACAACAAGTTTTTCTCAAAACAAACAGGTACGAATTGGCATAAACACACGGGCATATAATGGCATAAACATGGGTACACTTGAGCGTGCACACGTTATTTAAATAATAACGACAACAATTGTGACAACGCAACAACGAAACAAGAGAAAGAGCAGAAAAACAAATATAACTGTTACTTACACAAAACTAACCAAAACGAAATAAAATGAAATTGAAATGAAACTTCAACCATATGGGAATATTTTTGTTTTCCACTCTCACTTCCTGTCTCTCTCTCTCTCTTTTCCTTTAGTCTCATACCCAAATTCATATTTCATTTTTGGCCGCAATCATATTTTTCATGTTCGTAGTGCAAATATTAAAGGGAAATGTACATGAGACACACATACACAAGCACAAGAGCACACAAGCACACATATATAGAGAGTATCACATTGAAAATTTATATGCACACTTGATCAAAATTCTCCTTTACGTTTTCTCCATCTCGCTCACTCTCTATCGGTCTCTTATAAACCCGTTAAGCATGTGTGCATATGTTTAAATTGTTATAGTGGGTGTAGTAGAACACAACAAGAGCTTGACTTTAATAGTAAGTAAGTACCTGTATGTACTACAACTATAGAGTGTGTTGCCGTATATGTGTGTGCGGGAAAGCATAAGTGTCTTCATATAGAGTAGTTTGTAGAGAAAAAATGAAATGAAATGAAAATAAAACTTTTTTTCTGGAGACCAAGACTCCCTCTCCTTTTTTTTAACAAAAATTACAACTTGAAAGAAGAGAAAAAATTCAATATGTTTTGTTTAAAATTTACCAAAAGCGTTAAAAAAGAGGTCGTGCTTGAAGCACAGTGGTAACAGAAGAAATAAAAGAGACATTTTGTTAAAGAGAACACAAAACTACTATAACATTTATACCAGGGCCCGGCAACGCTTGCTATTGGTCAGTTGTTGCAGAGCGAAAAATAAGAAAAGAGAAAAATGTATACTCTTACATTCACTACAATGCAGGCATGGAAAATTTAAATTTTTAAATGGTGGTATTTTAATTAAAAATATTAGTTTATTAAATTAAAATTTGTAAAATTCGTTTAGACTTCTTTGATTATATTGATTTAAGAAAGCAATTTAGATTAAAATTTGTTTTTTTTTTGGAAATATACATATTTAATAGAAAACTTTCTGGGATATTCATACTGTACATACCTGCATTAGCAGATCTTCATGTACAAAAGCAAGAAGCATGCGACAACACAACCTCTTTCAATGAATTCTCAAACGAAACTGAGTGTGTTTTTGATCGTGAGAGTACGTTGTTGTAATGGCTGATATGCACGCGTGCATAGGAATTGCCGGGCTCTGATTTATACCATTACATAACTATTGTTTTCTATTTCGTATTTCAGTGTACAAAAAAAAAAAAGATACGTGATACATGAAATCGCTGTAGTCTAGTGTGTGTTGGCCTATTAGACGAGAATCTAACCCATGGTTCAATATGAAAATACATTTTTCCCGCGATTTCCACTCTAAAAAAAAATCTGAGCATAAATAAAATTGCCATAAAAAAATCGACATTTAACTGTAGGTCCCACCACTAACAGAAGCAAAATTAACAAGCACAAAATGGGTGGTATGAGAAGCTAGGTTGTAATCCTGACTAAGGTATTAAAAAGATCGGTTAGGGAAAATATGTATGTGCCAAGAATGCTCAACCAGGATTGCTATTTCACCATGAATAGACTAACAAATGATCAATCAACCTTTGCTAAACATTATCAAAATTAATTGACGTGGTTGACAAGTAGTACCAGTAAGACTGTATCATATTCTACACGGAAGGCATTATTATAGGTTTATTGAGTGGCAGGTTTGATTAGCAATTTATATCGCTCCATTGGGCGCCAAGATCATACAATTTGACTACACAAGACTACTGTTTGTGAAGATAAGAAAAATCTCTTGTGGTCAGTGACAAGCCAACAACAATTTTTGCCTTCGAAGGCAACATTACGCTGCCAGTGGTAAGATACTAACCGTAATGATGGAAAAAGTATGCCAAAATTTAAATTCATGTATGGATTGCTAATTCCATTCACATTTTAAAATTTTCTGCTTTTCTTTTTTGTTCATTTTCAAAACCTAATCGTTCGATCAGATGTCAAAAACTCTGAGAATAAATAGAATAGCAATGAAATATTTCGCCATGTATTAAATTAACACACTCTACTTGAATGGTGTGAGAAACTAGGTTGTAATCCTGCCTAAAGTGTTGTAAAGACCAATTAAAAAAGTAAGTATGCAAGCAAAAAAGGCAGACTATTCTTCAATTTTCTGTTTGCTTTCGGTTTTCAAAATTAAAATTTTCTGTCTGACATTTTTTCAAATTCCCTTACGATGTATTTCCCCTTCTTTTTTTGTTTTTTCTTGGGTTCATATCGAATAAAATTCAATTAATTTTCATTGAATTCCATTCTCTTTGACAATTTTCCATTCTTTCATAATTTAAATACTGACCTACGCTATTGGTTTATTTCTATCGCGCAAGTTTAATTTATTGCTATGCACACCACTGTATCATGTGCAGTATTTGTGGTTTAACAAGCGTTTATTTGTTTTTATTTTCACATTTATTTGTTGTTGTTTGGTTGGTTGGTTGGTTCGCTGGTTGCACCAAAGAAAAATACAACAAAAATGCGAAAAACAGAACAAGTGTAATAAAAAAAATCTACTCACACACACACACTCACACCCACATACGCAACCGTATCAAAATATGTACTTATTTTCCTGTTTTTTTAGTGTGTAAGTATGCATGCGTGTAAGAGAAGGAGAGAACGAAAAAAAAGGATTTTTTTATTTTTGGGTTGAAGAATAAAAACTTACCGTTATTGTGGCATATGCTAAGCACCAGTAGAGTCATAAATATTATGCCGTACAATTCATTGAGTAAACGAGTTGGAGCAATGAGCCGTGCTAAACGACTGCTGGAGCTAGTGTTGCGGCTGCTACTGCTGCTGCTGTTGTTGTGGCCATACCATGTACAGGAGGAGGAGGAGGAGGAGAACGAGGATGATGGCAATAATGGTGCTGCTGCTGCTGGTGATGATGATGATGATAATAATGCTGACGATGATGATGATGACGGAGTTGATATTTTGGTTTTATTTTTCGTAAATGTTGGAAATGATGTTTGAATTTTTGCTGTTGTTTGCTGTTTCTGGTATAACGGTAATGTAGTTGTACTACTACTACTACTTGTTTTATTTACATGTTGCTGTTGTTGTTTTGTTACTATTTTAACACATTTCCCTAAAGCATTTAAATATTTAAGCTGATGCTGATGTTGATGTTGCTGCTGTTGCCGCAAGTTTTCTTTTGTTGCATGTAATTGAACATTTTTTGTTTCTGTTGTTGTTGTTCGTGTTGTTGTTGCTGCATTTTTTGAAATATTTTCTCTAACATTGTTTTGCACAGTAAACAGCCTTGATGTAGCTGCTGTTGGTGTTGCTGCTGCCATTGTACAACATTCCCTTAAGCATTTTATTGTTTCTTTTGGTGCTGCTGGTATTGTGTGTGCTAATTTACTTGTTATTATTGTTGTTTGTGTTGTCTGTGTTGCTAGTGTTATTTTGGGCAATAACAATGTCACTAGATTTTTCACAATTAAATTCATTTTACAACTGCAACAATTATTTTTAGCACTGCCAACACTGCCACCACTACTATTACAACAGCTTTTGTTGTTACAATTTGTGTTATTTTTACAACTACAACTCGTACTACTAATACTCTTAATATTTGCTATTCTACACTCACACATACCAACCTTATTTTTACTGTTATTGTGGCATTGTTTGATTGTTTTCTTTTTAGTTTTTAAACTACAAGAGAGTGTTTTTCTTTTTGTATTATTTACATTTTGTTTACATTTAATACTACTTGTAGTTGTAGTTGTTGCAGTTGTAGTTGTTGCAGTTGTTGTTACAATATTTACACAGTTCGTATTGTTACTTTTCACAGTTTCATTGTCAATCTTTTTCTCTTTCGTTTTATTATTGTTATTAACATCAACATCGTCGTCGTCGTCGTCGTCATTATTATTGTAATGCCTGTTGTTGTTTATTACTACTATAGCATGGTGACGTCGCCGATATTTTCTCTTTCTTCTCGATGTTTTTCGTATTTTTCTACGTAATGCTAAGCCATATAAACAACACTGTTTTGTTGTTGGTTTTCGTTTCGCAACAAAACACGATGTGTGGTTATAAAAACAAAAACAACCGCAACGTTTGTTGTATTGGTTTAATGCAGGACATTTTTTAAATGTTATCAAATGCGATCTTCTTGTTGTTGTTGTTGTTGTTGGCAATGCAGTTATGCTATTATTACTCTTGAAATATTCAAATAACATGGCTGTTTACTTAAAGCAAATACAAACAAAGCGCGAGAGAGCGGAAGAGAACAACTCAGTGAACAAATGTGTGAAAGAAAACGTAACGTATACAGCAGATCATCATTATTAACAATCTTGAAGGTATGCTTCAAAATTTAGTTTTTTTTAATTAAAACCCTTCTTGTTGCACGCGTATTTCCGTTTTAAAATCCCTTTTGTTTGCCATAATTTTTACACTTTTTTTTTTTTGTTTATTTTAACACGATTTTAAAAAAATATTATGAATTTAATTTTTTTTCAGTCATTAAAACTAAATGCCGTTTAATTTATGCCATTTATTACAATAAATTTTTATTTCATTGCTTTACTCTCTCTCTGTCTATCACCACCATCGTCGCCAACATCATCACCATGTTAATACCTTGTGCGCTTCAAACAATGTTTATATACATATGTTTTACGCTTTGAGCACTGCAAGAAAAAAATTTAAAAAAAATTATTATTGTTGTATAAAATATTTACATTTTCATAAACAAAAATAGCAATGAAAACAAAAACTATTAAAAATTTATTATTTAAATTTATTCATTATTTGTTATTAAGAGGCATACAATAATTTTTAGGGGCTTAAATTAAACGTAAACATGTTATTAGCAAAAGAAAATATAACAGTCAAGTGGGTTAAGTGATGCTCTACATATGAAGTATTTTGAATATTTTTTTTTCTTTTTCGATTTCTAACTTACAGGACTAAAACTAATTATTTTTTATAATTCTGAACTGAACTAATAAATTAATAAAATTGATCGGTATTAAGCGCATCATAAGAGGAAATATGGTCCTTCGATCTGCGCAGTTTATCTACAAATAATCGATAATTTTTTCAAATCTTAGATTAGAAAAGAAAATTAGCTTAAGATAGCAGCTGTCATTCAGCTTGGCTGTAATCAAAGCTTATTAGAGGACACATAGCATAGGACACCTTGTATGTAGTACCAAATAAAACAATGGTTCAGAACTAAAAACAACGAACACAAAAAAGGAACAGTCGTGGTTTGAAGATATCCGTTGTAAAGATCTGCGCTGTTGTTGTTGCAACATCAAGTTGTGAACAGTGGCACATAAAATAGTGCAAAAAATAAAGAATTAATCTAAAACTAAGCACAAATTTATTTTGCAAATTTATTTACAATCAACGAACCTATATTTTCAATGTTTTTAAAATATAAAAACATAAGATTAATATAAACTAATGACAGAGGGTTGCTGAACGTTCCCTTATAGGACTGCTATTGTGGTATGTGCATCCATTCTTGAATTCTTCGAAAATATTATGGTGGTTCTGTAAGCAACATATGTGGAAGATGTGCTAATGTACTCGTATGCAAACGAGACTTGCAATCTGATAAAATTTGGGTTGCAGTGAATTCAACTGCCTGAAGATTGGAGTGTTTGAAATCAATATGTAAATCCTTCCAAATTTCTCGGCGAAATGATTGACGAGCGTAGTCGCCGTAGTGTAGTAGGTAGTGTGTTGGCTTATTAGACGTAAAGCCCGGGTTCGAATCCCAGGCCAGACATCAAAACGAAATATGAAAAAAAATATTTCTGCAGCACCTTCCTCTCAGTAGATTTCTAGCAAAAACTCTGAGAGTAAAGAAAACTGCAATGAAAAGTTTCTCTAAATCTGTCGTTCGGAATCGACTTTAAACAGTAGGTCCCGCCACTCACGTATAAAATTAACACAACATGAGTGATGTTGAGAAGCTAGGCCGTAATCCTTAATCCTGACTGAAGGGTTGTAATGGCCAATTATGTCTGTATGTACATATGTAATGATTAACGAGCGCCTTAGTAACACAACATTTTCACAGAAGGTGTTGTTTCCTGTCAAAGGCTGTTGAATGGGAAAAACTTTATTAATGAGAAAAAAGAACGCTATTGATGAGAATACAATTTTCAGGTATTTTGCTAAGTAAATTGAACCAGCAAACTACATACCATTTTGGTTAAAGAAACGATCTATTTTGCTTAGGGAAAGGCATTTCACCACGACGATATCGACACTAAAATACAAACAATACTGCAGAACGTGTTGTTTTCAAATGCTAGATATTTAGGGAATCGCAAGTAACCGTATCCCGATGGTAGGCAATGCAATGCTTTTGTCCGAGAAGAGTTATGACATGGTGAAGGCATATAATAAAGCAGACTATGATGTACAATAAATAAAAGAAGAAAGCCATAAGGCCATTAGGGCGAACTAACCAGATAAGAAAGAGTAATTGATGTAAAAGCAGCCAGATGGTTAACAGTCAACCCATAAGATAGTATCTCCAAATAATGAGCTTATAAAGTTATGATGTGATGTCGCCGTAATCGAATAGGTAGTGTGGGCTTATTAGACGTGAGGCCGTGGTTCAAACCCCCAGCTCAGACGTCCCCAACAAAACAACATGTGAAAAATATTTCTTCGACCCCTTCCTCTCAGTACATTTCTGGAACGACCTCTGGGAGTCAATAAAATTACAATGAAAACTTTCCCAAAAATCTGTCGTTCGGAATAAATTTTAGGTCCCGCCACTCATGTATAAAACTAACACAGGTCGTAATCCTGACTGAACTTTTGTAATGACCAATTACCAAGAAATCTGTTATGAGTACTCTCATAAATAATGACAGGAATTAAATCAGGCTCCTTACAGACATGGTTAGAGGACATTATATTACTACGGGTCTGCCTAAACTTATGGATCATAACTATATCACAATTACAAGCAATAAAAATTTGAAGATTCTAAAAGTAATAACTCTGAGTTTTCTATCAACTGTTTCTATAACTGCAGGTTTTCCAAACCTAAGTAAAAATCTAATATGCTCTCCCATTGACCGTAGAAAGGCATTACAATAATGAAAATATTATTGCTGAGAAGAGTAATAAAAACAAACAGAATAAAAATATTTTTTTAATAAAACACACTTACAGACTTAGTGTAGAAATTTAATTTCATTTTTTTTTTTTCATTCTGTCTATTTTAATTTGTTTGTTTATTTTATCAGGAGAAGCGATTCAAATTTATTTGCCGGAGCTAAATTATATTATTTTTATAGAATTTTTTTTTTTTCCATTTTTCTCTATTTTTTATGAATTTTCATATTAAATTGTTAAATATTTTATTTCTATATTTATTTTTGTTTTTTTAAGTTCAACTTTTATAAATTAATTATGTATGTAAGTATCTGTATATGTTTATTTAATTTTTGTTTTACTCTCATCATTTTATTTAAATGAATGGATGGGAAAAAATTGGTTTCATAATCAGTTTTTTTTAGAAAAAAGTGAGTAATTAAAAATAAATAACCATTACACAATATTTATAACAATAAATAATATTAATTGTTAAAAAAAATCTATAAAAATAGCTCAAGGCAAAAGGATTTTAATATCGCAATTAAAAAAATAATAACATCACGTCATTAATAACGATTCCAGTTTTATAATTTCAAATGAAGCATGAATGCTTTTAGTGCCTAGAAAAAGACTTAGCACGCCATTTCATCAATTCAAATACACTTGGTGGTGTGAGAAGCTAAATAGATTTGAGTTGCCGTAGTCTAGTATGTAGTTCAAACCCCAGGTCAGACATCTTGAACAACACAAAATATACAACAACATGTCTTCGGTGACTGCCTATCTGCCTGTTTATGGCAAAAACTCTGAGATAAAATAAAATTGCTATGAAAAGTTCTCAAAAAAATTCTGTCTTTCGTAATCTACATTAAACTGTAGGTCCTGCGCCACTCATGTATGAAAATCACACACACAACATATGTAAGTGGTGTGAGAAGAAAGGTTGTAATCCTGACTAAATGGTGCGAGTAGAGAAAATTAGGCCTCAGTGGCGAATTACGTGGAGCGCATTCTAAGACTGAAGAAGAGAGATCTTGAGGCTGCAGAACATGTAGGCACGCCGGCATAGATGATACCGGCGCACGTGTCAAACAATATTCGAGACAGGAACCTGGACGAAGGGAATAGTGGAGACACTTAGATGTCGCCTCGATTTTCGACACGCAATCCGGACGCGGATATGAGCACGCATGGGCCAAAGGGCCAAAAGGACTCCTCTCCGGAGTAATACCACCGTAGCTCCGGAGTGGGCACAACAAGCCCACGCGACGAGGGTGGGATGTAGTGAGTGAGGGCCCGACACACGGAGGATGTGACGACTTTCTCTATGGTGCGGTTAGGTACATTTACCTCTCCTCGGCGGAAAAAAAGTCCTGACTAAATGGTTGTAATAACCATTTATGTATGTATGTCGAATTACATGTGGTACAGATTGGATTGCAGATACCACATACTTTGCACATGGTTTGTGTCTTTGATAACATAAATTTTTTTTAATAGGAAATACATAGAACACCAATTTCCCACCCTTAACTATCACTTATAATAATCCAATCATGTTAAATACTTTCAGATTATAGTGGCCAACAAACTAAACTGAATTTCAGTACTCAATTCAGAATTCCAAGAACCTCAACATTACTATAATTTACATTCTACGGAATCCTAGTTTAATGTAGAAAGACAGACTTGAGAAAGTTTTTTTTTATGGCAATTAGTCACTTTCAAGAAGTCTATTGAAAATAAACTATGGATATTCTACTGCTAAAGTTTCCACAGGCCGAACATCATCATCTTTTGTTTATTTTTTTCTTTCTTAATTTTATATTTTGGAGCACTTCAATCATCTTCTAATATCTCTCTGTGTGATACATCATTTTCTTTCAATTCAGAACTAATAAACCGTTTGTATTATTTGTCTGTAATTTGTTTACCCTTCAGAGAAAACATGAGTATGTTTGGCAGCCAACATGTCCCTGACCATACGTTCTTTAAGAAAAATATCAATTTACAAACGTAAAACCATTCCCCATACTCTCAGATATTAGAGAGAATGTGTTTGTGTTTGTGAAACAATTAAAAATTTCATTTTCTTTTTTAACTTTCTTTATACCGCTTAGCAAAAACACGTTCATCTTTTATGTTATTTAAGTGCTGCTGCACGTTTAGTAGAAATAATACCAAGAGATACTAAAGATGATGACGAGAGACGAGAGAGAGAGAGATGCTTTAAAGGAAACTGAAATAAACTGCAACCATTATGGCAAAAAACATAACAAAATGCATGATAAGAAGAAAAAAAACATTAAGAATTATAAACAAAAACAACAAACATTACGAATAGAAGAAGGTGTTCTTATAATTATTTCACACGTTTTTTTAAGTGTTTCTCACCAAGAAACTACAAATTTTTTAATCAGCATTCTAAATTGGTCAGCGGGTTTGTGCAAAGATCATCATGTATAAAAAACATAGGTTGGTCCAAGTGACGTGTGACGTCATATTGGGAAATTGAAAGTGCACTCTTTCATCATTGGGAATTGTGCACTGAACTAACAAACACAGACAACTACATACCCCTATTAGTATTATTATTAGCATATTAATGTCTCGAAAAGGGGTTTTTTATGTAAAATGTTTACAGAAAGAGGAATTTTACTTTTTGGTGACGCGATTTAGTCACCAAGATCGTGTGATTTGAAGCCGTTAGATTATTCCTTGCGGGACTACGTCAAATACTGGGTTTACGCGTATAATTTTTAACTTCTGAGAATTTAACAAACAATATTCTTCAAGATATCGCCAAGCTAAAACCCAAAATGTAGGGAAGTAGTACAAAAAACATGACTCAAACAATCGACTGTTGCATTCAATTGAAATTCGATCTTTGAAATTCGTACACACAGCGACTATGATCGTTCTTTTTGGGAATCCTTTAATGTATTCTTTTCTTATCATTTTCATCCTTTCCATTGTTTACAGTCATTATAATTATGATGATTTTTTTGTTTTTTGTTTTTCTTTCTATATTCTTGATTCTATTTTTGTTTTGTTTTCCTTTTTAGTTTTGTCTACAATCTAAACAAGGTGCATTAACATCTGTCTTAATATGTCTTTTCTGTTGCTTTGCCTTTTTATCTCCTCAATTCACTGCTTGCTAAGAGAGAGAGAGAGAGAGTGAGGGAGAGTTTCTTTGAGAAACAGTCGGTACATTAGGTTGTGGAAATAGTTTGACCAAAATAACACAACTTTTTTAAACATTTGAACTGAACTTTATTGCATCAAATAGAAGTGAATGTTTGGATCGATAACATTTCATTAGCGTAGAACTTTTAGAGTCTCCGAGCGAAATATGCATTAAATTACGTTTTACAGATCTCTAAGGAATCAGAATCAATTGTTCGATCATATTGTTGAATCTTGAAATGAGGAAATCTCTTCCAATGACTCAACATCAAATGTTATATCAATTGCTCTTTGTATAGATGGAGAATCGCCGTAGTGTAGTACGTAGACTTATTAGACGTAAGGCCCACGGTTCAAACCCCAGGTTAGACATCTCCAACTAATTGAAATACGAAAAAATATTTCTTCGGTGACTTCTTCTCAGCAGATTTCTTGCATTTATGTTCAATTGCCGCTTTTGTTGGGAATTTCAATAATTTTTGTGAGTTCTTCGATTGTTAAATGATCCATAACATCTAAATAAATGATACGTCAGATGACTGAAATTTAACTAGACCGAGGGCTTGAAAGCATTAATACGTTATAATGGAATAGCAAAATAGAATTCTCCTAATGCTCCTAATTTTCACTTTTAACAAAGTGTGGCTTAACATGCCACTTTTTTAATAAGTCGCCGTAGTCAAGTAGGTAGTGTGTTCGCTTATTAGACGTAAAGCTCGGGTTCGAGCCCCAGGCCAGACATCAGAGCGAAATATAAAAAAAAAATATTTCTTCGGCGACTTCCTCTCAGCAGATTTTTGGCAAAAACTCTGAGGGTAAGTAAAATTGCCATGAAAAAGTTTCTTAAAAATCTGTCGGACATTAAACTGTAGGTCCCGCCACTCAAGTAAAAAAATTAAGGCATACAACATGAGTGATGTTAGAAGCTCGGCCGTAATTCTGACTGAAAGGTTGTAATGGCCAATTATGTATCGTTTCATACATTTCAGAGCTGTAACCGAACTTTTTCAACCTCCTAATACTCTCATTATTTACACCTTCGCGTTAAAGAAAGATAAACTAAATTTTGTTGCTTTTGCTTTGTTTACTTTTATTTCTATTGTTTATGCTGTTTTTCTTTTTTGCTACTAATGTTCTCCATGACTCCCAGACTCATACTCTCAACAGCATAATGAGACACAAAAAACAACATATCTTAGAAAAGAAATAAATTCATGATGTAAAGCAAGAAAAACAAATAAGAAAGACTCATAAAATGCATGTATTTGGTAAGCGAAAGCGAAGTGTTAAGTGTACTCTCACTCTCTCTTCCTCTCACATGAATATTTATAAAGAGTGAAACTTATTATGTACCGTTATGTATACAAAAAAAAAAACAACAATGAATTTAAAAAGTGTTATTGTATACAAGAGTGTGAGTGCAAGAGTGCAAAACAAATGTAAACAATACTCCGCGTTAAATTGAAATACACAAAGAGAATAAGAAATGTATGGTTTTTGTAAGATTTTCTCTTTAAAGGATTGTGCAGTCTTCTAAGGAGGTAACTTGTAATTGAAAAGGGGATTATTTAAAGGCCTCTTGTTGTCTGTGTGCTCATTATGTGCCAAGAAAAAAAAAGTGATCAACAAAGTTAAGATAATAAATGTCGACTTTAATTGCGTTTAAGTGTTACAAGGTTAAGTTTCAAGATTTAAAGGAATTAAGACTCCTGCATTTGTTTTTATTAAGGAAGTAGAACAAATAGAAAATGCTGCCAAAAACTAAGTTGGCTGTACAACAAGAACATGATCGGTGAGAAGTAATTTACTCAAGTCTATCATACATAAACACATACATACATACATACATATATAATTGGTCATTATAACCCTTCAGTCAAGATCACAACCTAGCTTCTCACACCACTTATGTTGTGTGGGTTAATTTTATACATGAGTGGCGGGATCTACAATTTAAAGTCGACTACGAACGACAGATTTTTTGATAAACTTTTCATGGCAATTTTATTTCGCTCACAGAGTTTTTGCCAGAAATCTGCTGAGACACACATGTCACATTTCATATTATTCGAGATGCCTGAGATGAGGTTTGATCGGCGGACAGACACACTATCCACTAGACTACCGCAACATATTCCAGCATATCCAATGCATATGCGAACTATATGCTGCTGTGTGTTTCGTATGCATTCGAAAAGGACGCTTTAACTGGCAAAATCCAATGATTTTTAAATTCTTTATGCAAATAAACTTCCCCTACTTTTAAAACATAGTCTGTCTGTCTCTGCATACAAGTTTACGTATGTATGTATGTGTGTGTGTTTAGTTGCCAAAAATAAGTACGGATCCATTTCTTCTATGCATTTTTGTTTTTCTTTTGCTTTCATACTCGTATTTCTAGTCACATAAAAATGCCATGCAAAATGCAATGTTTTGGAACAGATACGGGGCTATGATGTTTTTTTTCCTTTCTTTGTTTTTGTCGTTTTTGTTGTTGCTCTTGTTGCTGTTGTTTTTTCGAAAGCATTTTATTTGTAAAAATATTACGTTTTTGTGCATTTTTTGTTTCGTCTTTCGTAGAGAATTTCATTTTATTTGATTCACAGCTTTGTCCTCCTTTCCTTTTTTTTAAGAGTTAAGCGTTTAGTTGTTGTTGTTGTTCACGTTGTTGTTATTGCAATTATTATTTTGGCCAAGTTGTATAGAAATATTATGATTTTATTTTAAAAAGTTTTTATGCATTTTATGCACGTTTTACACGATTACAGTGGAATTAAGTTTTGATAGGGCAAAATAGAAAAACACAAGAGAAAAACAGACTGAAAAAAAGTGGGAGAGAGAGAGAAAGAGAGAAATATTTAAAATATAAACATTCTAAACTTATAACAATATTTTGTTGGTTGTTGATCTTGTTATTATTATTGTTGCTTGCTATCTACTCCTCCTGTGAACTTGTTTTTTTAATCTTGTTTTTCAGTTTTTTTTTTTCTTTTTTCTTTTTCATAAAATTTTATTCGGAATTTTCAATTTAATCGGCCAAGCAAGACGACCAAAAAAAGAGGAAATACTTGTAACAGGTTAACCATTTAGTGGTTTCGTAACCAACGATCAGGCAAGGCTATCAGTTGTTAAATACCTTTCATATAAAATGTCAAGTATTCAGTGAAAGGCATGACATTTATGAATATGGATCGTTTGACATACGAAACGCCGAAGTGTTGATTACAGAAGTGGACTCTTTCCAAACACTTTCGGAGCGATTAGGAATGTTATAATCGATAAAATTGTCAAGATCATTAAGAAATTTAAAGACGCTGTGGCCTGGTCTGTATATCATCGCAATCTTCGCTTCTGTTATAGGCAATGTATCAGATAGGATGTATTTTGGATTCTGTTCTCAGCTATTCGGCCCATCCTACGGCCAATTATGACATCTTTTGCAGTTTTATTTGCATAGCTATCTACGCAACAGTTGAAGCTAGCTGACAATTTTCAATTCCGCAGATATGCTGATTGGCAACATGTTTTCTCACTTGATGGTTGCATCAACAAAGAAATTTGTCGCACATGGAGCTTGGACAACCATGAAGTGATTGCGGAAAAGCCATTAAATTCGGAGAAGTGTCTGTCTATGCCTGTTGAGCACTTCATTAACTATCAAAATGACCATGTTTACTTATCTGAACACACTCATGAAAATCAGAGTCTACAGACGGTCATCTCAAGTAATGATGTGGGCAGCTGAGCATGCCGATGAGGGTTAACCAATTATTTTCATCGAGCCTGATGTCAAAGTGAATACGACTTATATTCGGAAAATGTTTTGAGAGCCGATTTAGAACCTTGAGAAAACAAGCTCATCAGTCGTAGAGGATCGACATTTCTCATGAAGCGCACGTGAATCAAAGAAGATTAAAAATCATGTTTTACACAATGGCTTTCGAGTATACCAGATGCAAATCCGATGGACTTTTCCAACTGAGCCATTTTAAAAAGCATGATGAACACTAAAACATATACCAGTATGGATACGCTGAAGAAAGTCGCTGTACGGGAATTTAGCAAAATACCCCCATTTGTAGGCTACAGTCAAAGCACTAGGTGGCCACAGCGAGCTACAGTATTATAGTCGTGAAAAGGTGCCTTAGTACTATGACCAGACAATCTATTGTACTCTCCTTAAACTTCATACGGCACTAGTTGTGCACGCCAAATACTTTTTTACAAGAATATATTCCGACGAATCATTCTCTTCGTCACAGGATCTACATGTTTGACTCGAGATAATCCGCTTTCTGAATAAGACCACTCCAGACCAGCTTCTGGTACCCTGTTGAAAGAATGGTTAACAACCAGAGACTATTTCTTATTGTTCAGATCTCTTCTAATTGCAATTCACCAAGAACATTTTCAATTGCCTTATACTCACTTGGTTTGAAAACAGTCTTTGTCTGTCCTCTCTCTCCTTAAATTTCATTGAGCAAGCCTTTCTAAACCTCCACTCAAACTTCACTAAAGACTTCAATTCTCATTCTCTCCTTGCAAGCTTATCTGCTTGCTTATTTCTGAGAATTCTCACATGACCTGCGACCAACCAGAGGTTCCAAAGTTCAAACAAAAAAAAAAAAATTAACACAAATACATTGAATTGTTTCAATCAGTAACTGTGCCATGGAGGAGAACCCTTTGCATTGAGAATATAAGAGTTAAAGAGGGAGAGAGAGGGAGAAAAGGATAAAAAACAAGATTTCTTACTCTCTCTCTCTGTGTATAAGAAAACAATAAGATAAGCATCTTTGGTTAGTTGTATACAATTTACAAATAATAACAACAACAATAACAATAACAACAACACCACCAGCCAACCGAACAAAGTAAAAACAAGGAGAAACCAAACATGTATTTGTGTAACCCGGAGAATTTATGGTTTTTAACACAAATTGGCTTTTTACACTAAAAGCCATTCATTTACCAAGTTTAACTATTATTTTGCACGCATTTCGGGTGCACAACCGAAAATAACATAGGAAATGCCTGGCATTCGTTTGTTTCGTTTCGTCCTTTTTTTCTTTCGTTTTTTTTTTGCAACTGTAAGCTTAACTTTTTAAAAAGTAAATGTATACACACATATACACACATTCATATACACAATGTAAGAATAATCTCAAGTAAAGTTAAACTTTAACAATCCCTGTCACACATACATAACCATTAACACGAACACACACACATACACACAAGTTATTTTTATTTACTCTGTTCTTGTGTTGTTTTTGTGTTGTTGTTTAAAATTATGCTTCTACAGGAATTTATAGGTGTATGGCAGTCATAGTCACAGTCACAAGGAAAATAACTGTGAATGCATGTGTATGTGTACATGTGTAAGTCTAACAGTATAGCATGAAATTGTAAAAACATGGCAATTTTTTAAATAAAGATTTCATAAGATTTTAATCTCCTTAAAGCGTAAAATAACAAATAAATCCTACAGGATGATGGATTATAAAAAATGTTTCACATACAATAACAATACTCTGGGGAAAGCACCTACTTAAGCAATAACATTTTATGGAATTAAGAAATTAGGGAAGGAGAAATTGCAGGAGTAGCATTTATGAACAGCAGGTAATATCTCAGCTGAGAGGCAGTTCGACGTAAGGCTAGTGTGGATATTCGATTTTTACTCACTTTTTCATTTTATGTGCCGTGATAAAGTGACTGTAACGCTGTAGTGGTTAAACGAAACCATACCAAGTTCAATCTACAGTTGTTTAGGTGAGGTAAGATGACAGATCTTCAATCGAGGATAAGGTTCCGCACTCAGGTCAGAATTTAAGCACATTGTGATACATGAAACTAACATTCAATACCGGAATCAAACAGACCTTATGCGAAACCATACCAATTCCATAATAAATCTCGTTCTACATACATAATTCGCCATTACAACCCTTCAGTTGGGATTACGACCTAGCTTCTCAACACCACTCATGTTGTGTGCCTTAATTTTTATACTTGAGTGGCGGGACCTACAGTTAAACGTCGACTCCGAACGTCAGATTTTTGATAAACTTTTTCACGGCAGGTTTATTTACTCTCAGAGTTTTTGTCTCGTTTCTCGTTTTAACGGTGATCTTTATTTAAAATAGTTAAAGAGATGAGAGCTACAAAAACTGTAGTTTATTCCGGATAACAGCCAGGCATTTAGGCAGTTGGCGAACGCTAATTTCTTCTACCTCTCGTGCAATGGAATGTCAAACAAAGGACTGGTGAGAATCGTAATAATGCAATGCATGGGTGTATGTGTCATGCAGAGCTGAGTAATACTGAATCTGGGTTCATGAAATTGATGAAATAAAATACCAATGAATCGGAGACAATTTCAATACCTATGCTCGTTAACAGTCTGAAAACTGTAAGCTCTGTAACCGGTTCTGTGTTCAATTTAACTTGGATAGCAGATACAGAAGGTAGGGCATAACAACAATATTTGATCGTCTAATAGCCTTTTGAGCAATCGGCTCTTATAATGTTAAACCGAAAATAGTATGGGACTGTCTGGAGAAGTTGAATCAGCAGAGTAAAGAAAATAAGTTTACCCTCTGCTGGATCCTACAACATGTGAGAATTCTCGCTAATCAGCAATCAGCCGAGCTGGCAATTGGTTTGCTTTCACTTTGCTAATGGGACACAAAACCCTTCTGTGGAATGGAAGCAAATTTTTGAAATGGTATGCAGAAACAAAGGGAAGATGAAGAGCTGCAAATACATGCATACATACATACATAATTGGTCATTACAACCCTTTAGTCAGGATTAAGACCCAGCTTCTCACACCACTTATGTTGAGTGTGCTAAATCTTCTTATATATAAAAATGAATGTGTGTTTATTTGTTTGTGGGTTTGTTTGGAGTCTATAGACGGCTAAACGGCTGAACCGATTTTCTTGAAATTTTCACAGTATCTTTCTGTATGTCTGGAAGATGTTATAGGATACTTTATGTTGAAATAGGCATATAAAATAAAATAAAATAAAATAAAATAAATAAAAAAAGTATGAGTGTTATTGTCTAACAAAATATTACGTATACGTCACCCGTCAGCTCTGTAGTGTAGTCTACTACTATCTTCTTCTTATATATACAAATTAATGTGTGTTTATTTGTTTGTGGGTTTGTTTGAAGTCTATAGACGGCTAAACGGCTGAACCGATTTTCTTGAAATTTTCACAGTATCTTTCTGTATGTCTGGAAGGAGTTATAGGCTACTTTTTATGTTGAAATAGGCATATAAAATAAAATAAAATAAAATAAAATAAATTAAAAAAGTATGAGTGTTATTGTCTAACAAAATATTACGTATACGTCACCCGCCAGCTCAGTAGTGCAATCTACTACTATCTTCTTCGGCTAAACGGCTGGACCTATTTTCTTGAAATTTTCACAGTACCTTCCCGTTCGCATGAATCACTTGAACAACGACAAGTGAGATTAGAAACTGATCGAATGCGTACTACTCAGGCCCGTTCGTCTGAATCATCTGGACAACGGGAAACAAAATCAATCAAATGATTCAATATTAATTGGATATTTGTGTAATGTCTTTCCGGAAAATTTATTTTAGTTAGTGCCGCAGCAACGCGCTCAGTGTACAGTTAGTTTTATATATAAGTGTCGACACCCACAGTTTAAAGTCGACTCCGAACGACAGATTTTTGACAAACTTTTCATGCCAATTTAATTTGTTCTTCAGAGTTTTTGATTGTTGATAAATCAAAAATACAATAAACGAAGATTGGAGGCACACATCAGACTCTCAAAAAACGTCCTGAGGTTAATAGCTGGCCTGTTAATCTATAGACTAAAGGTACACTTATTCCAAATAGGAGTGATCTCGATCCGAAGTGTTGATCCTCTAAACATGAGAATGAATCATCGGGACACATTCTTGAAATCTGTAAACATCTAAGTGTCCATTAAGGGCTAGGCAAAGAATTGTCATTGCTGACACCGAGAAGCATCCTGAAATTTCTCAAGGCAATAGGTTTGAAGGAGACATAATAGGAATACCCTATAAAGTTTGAGGGTACGATCGCAGTACAAAGACAGCTGTTCTCGATGATACAAATAATAACTGCATTGGCGTGTGCATTATCAACACACAATTGTCGTCTAAATTGGTTCGAATTTTATCTCAGAAGCCATCAGCATTTATAAATATGTTTTTCAAAAAGGGGTTCAGTACATACTATATACACAATTGGTCATTACAACCCTTCAGTCAGGATTTCGACCTAGCTTCTCACATCACTTATGCGGTGTGCGATAATTTTATACATGAGTGGCGGGACCTGCAGTTTAAAGTCGACTCCGAACGACGGATTTTTGAGAATCCCTTCATGGCAATTTTATTTACTCTCAGAGTTTTTGCCAGAAATCTGCTGTGAGGCAGTCGATGAAGAAATATTTTTTTTTTCATATTTCGTTTTGATTCCTGACCTGGGATACGAACCCGGGCTTTACGTCTAACAAGCAGTATATAGACCGTAATATTTTTAAAAGCAGTACCAAACAATCATTAAACAGGCGTTCAATACGAACATGATCTCTAACTGAAATACACTGCAGTAGCCAAGCATCCTATACGAAAGTCTCTTTGTTTCAATCTCCGAAGGCAATGTCTTCTGATTGTAGAAATAATCAGTTTCGTGTATTATTGGTTCTAGAGTAGATAGGATGAGACGTTAAAAACAATTCCGTTTTATGCAAATTAGCGTGCTTTCAGAATAATTGGACTCTTATGATGGCACGTGTGGTATATGTAATGATAGAGCGATTATAACCAGAAGCAATACCCACTCTCAAATTCCTAATATTAAATGCATCGACCAATCTATTTGTTGTAGTGTTAAGGTGATGTAAGCACCAGTTTGTTTTCGATGTTGTGTTACAAACACAATTTAGCGATCTACCACAGTATAACGTTGCGGGGCTCTAAAAACTTAAATGGAAACCATGGAATGGAAAGCAAATTAACAATTTGTTTTTCTTCTTAAAAGGAAAAAAACGCCAAAAGAAAACCATTTAAGAAAACCAATTAAATGCCGACACAAATGAGTTGTAAAAGAAAACAAACAAAAAAAAAAAAGCGAAACTAATTTAACCTGGTAAAGAAAAATAAGGTTAAACAGTTGCTGTTAAATTTATAGCACTTACAGTGAGCGCCAAAACTGAGTAAACACCACTGAAATTATTCATTTTCTTAGGATAGCGAGAAAAGTAATTGAGAATAGTCGAATAAATTTCCAAAAATAAAAACGTTTATTTATTACTTTTAAAATGTTAAAACAAAAACAACAATTCATGATGAAGGAACTTTTTTATACTTAAGAACATAATAGAAAATTTAAAATTATAGTGGGTGTTGACTCACTTATGGCGCTCACTGTAGCTTTATTAAATTTATTATTACTCTGTTTACATGCGAAAATTTTTTTTCTTTGTGGTGGTGCTATTATTGTGTTAACCACTGTAAATGTTTTAACTACAAAGACATCAAGTAAATGAAAGAGTAAAAGTGTAAAAACAATTACAAGCAAAGCTTACAATTTTCAATCGATCGTAGAACACTTTTGCGATAGATACCCTACACCACTATGGACTTTAGAAAATAAAAAATCTCTCTCTCGATTAAAACACATGAACAGATTAACTAATGGACTCTAAAAGCTACTTTCAGAGCTAATTTAAAAGATTGTCGTGGAAGAAATGTTTATTAAGATGTGTAACAAATGCCATCAAATTCCATCTATAAACCCATCAACCACGGTTGTACGGTTTATAAAAGCAACAACAACAACAAGAAAATGCCTGACATTTAATTGTATATCAACCCTCCGCCCCTCTACACCGTAATCAGTTGACTAAATGGCCATTTTAACGTAAATGCTACTCATTAATGACAGACATTTAATGCTGCTGTATGTAAGACAACAGGAGCAGAGGCAATGTTAACATCATTGAATTAAAAAAAAAACGAAAACGAAATGAAATGAAAACGAAAATGAAAATGAAAGTGAAGGTAATAGTAGATAAAGATAAAGACATAAAGAGCAGAAAGATAATGTTAATGAAAATCGTTTTGTGGTGGAATTTTTTGGTGAAAAGAAAACAAGAAAAATAATTTAATTTCTTTCGTAATTCCCTAGAACAAGGAACAGGAAATCTTAATTATTTAAAACAATTAGCGAATGTACATTAAGGCAAGCAACACCAATTAAATAGAGTAACGAACAGTGGTAGGTATTCATTGTTCACCAATATCGCAATTTATCTACATTGTGGCTTAATTGATAAGGCTTCAAAGATCTTTAGATTTTTATTTGATATACTGAGGGGCAGCTTTGTTGACACCACCGTGTGCCTGAGTAGTCTAGATTTGACTAGATTCTCGAAAAAGCATTCATTCTGAGACTTGTCGCTGATGCCCCAGTAGTTTTGCAAACGAGAACACACTTGAAAACTATGCCACCTTATGTAACCGAGACCGTCAGGACGATTATAGTTTTCGTGGAGTAAATGAACCTAATTCTGGGGCTAATCTGAAAAATTCAGTTGGTGAGTTGGTGATAAAAACTCCTCAGGCTCCAAATGTGTCTGAGAATCTTTAATCGTCTTAGCACCACAAGTCACCCGGATTACACAATCAATAGTTCAAATGTAGGAGGACATAAGGCGTGCAACATGTCATCCAGCACGTTTTGCAGACGATTTGTTGCAAACTCAGTTTGTCGGCAACTTTCATTCCAGAAGTTGTCATTTTCACCTTGTAGATTACTTTTCATGAATTATACCGACAAACGAGAGACCCTTAAAGCATTCGAAGTCAATATTCAAGCCACCATTGACGCTGACAGGATTAACCATGTCATTATTATACGCTTCACGAGCATGGAAAGCAAAACAAAAAAATAAGTCACGGCAAACATGTCATCAAGTGGGAGCTGCTTAAGAGTATATAGTGGAGTTCGCATAATATTTTTGGAAGCAACCATAATTGCAGTACGTTTCTTTTCCTTTAATATGGTAGAGGAAATAAGCCGAAAAACCCGAAAGTTTACATGAACAATTAAAAGCAGAAAATCTCTGTGAAAATTACAACGTAGATATCCTACCAGTAGTTCCTGGCAAGACATCAGGGTTTCAAGAGTAATTTCTATCGCTTTAGGCATGGGAAACTGTGTTTAACTTATTGAGATTTGGTGAGAAGGTTTGGTTGAACAGATCGTAATAGTAGGCAAAATAATGACGGTGAAGCTAATTTCGAATAAAAACTTGGAAGAGAAGAGGAAGTTTATTAAGGTATGAAACGAACCACACTGTTCATGTGCAAAAGTGTTGAAGACCATACAACCGGTAACTTCGAATATCCCTCACAAATACTCTTTTGAACGGCGGCACTTAAGGTGTTGTACCTGCACCGTCAAAATAGTGAAGCTTACTTAATTGGTCATTACATTACAGTCCTCTAGTCCGGATTATAATCCAGCTTCCCACATCACCCATGTTGTGTGTGCTCATTCTATCCATGAGTGACGGGACCTACAGTTCAATAACGATTCCAAATAGAACACAAAAGCGTTGATTCAAACGTGGGCACTTTACGAACATTGCGGTGTGATCGACATAATCAACCAACTGTGCAGAAGATAGGGAAGATTATGAAGCTATTTAAAGAAACTAGAATCAATCAGTCTTTTTCAGCAATTTAAAAATTGTACTTCCATAATTCAACAAAAAAGAAAGAAAAACATGAAAGCTTAGTAATTGCAACACATAAAATAGAAATTGAAGCACAAAACCAAGTACCGAAAAGCTCTGAGCCTGTGGTTCAATAACTTTTCCTTTACAGCATTGCTTATGGTTTTATTTATGGTCTGTAGTCATAACAAATTTTTCCAAACACTTTCCCTCTCTTACGCATTATCAACTGCTGCTGTGCTGTACTGATGTACCAATTAAATTATAAAGTAAAGTAATGAAATCGCTAATGGTCTGCCTACACATTGGACCTTAGAGGGCTGTTTGAGAAACACAATATTAAAGAAGCTTTTCGGAAAATTTTTTGAAAATTGTTGACCTCATTGTAGTAATCGTATACACATACATACATTGTAAGAGTGTAAGAGTGTAAGAGAGAGAGAAGGGAGAGAGTAAATTTATTTGACTTGAATTATCTTTTTGTCATGGCAATAAATCACAGGTTCTTTTGATACATTTTCCTACAACTTGTTTGGCGAAACTTTTTATTCGTTTTTTTATTTTCTCTTTTTATCTCTCTTGTTGACGTCTTTACAAAATACCGCACACATACACTCGCATACAAATAGAAACCTTGCAAGTACAT
Source organism: Sarcophaga rosellei (assembly GCA_930367235.1). Taxonomy (NCBI): domain Eukaryota; kingdom Metazoa; phylum Arthropoda; class Insecta; order Diptera; family Sarcophagidae; genus Sarcophaga; species Sarcophaga rosellei. The sequence goes on from OV884019.1 coordinate 37,630,609, forward strand.
TGTCCTTGTCGCAATTCACACACAATCAAAGGCCGAACGCTAGAAATACAATTGTGACCCGTTTCGTTTGCAGTTTTTTTTCTTTGGATGTTGTTTTTGTTGTTGATATTTATTCTATTATCATTGCCCCTAGAGTTCGTTTTTTGTTTGTTTCTCTCTCTTCATGTGTGTGTGCGTGTGTGTTTGTGTCCTTTTATTGTTGAAAAATACAAAAAAAGAAAAATAAGAAAGTTTGTGAAATCCAATATTTTTCTTTTTGCCATTCTCCTACTAATGCTTCTCCCCTTACACTTTATCACTCTTCATTTCTTCTTCACTATTTCACTTCCTGCTTTGAGCATATAACAGTACATTAGCAATGAGGTTTCACAAAAACGATTCTATAAAGGAGGGCAGTACAAAAATTACATGAGCTGACGCATAGATGAGCTTCTATTGATGTTCGCAGTCAGGGTTACCTACTCCAGAGGATCAGAGATCAAAGGGAGAATTTTGCTTCTCCCCGTACGTTCACAGCACATAATAGCCGGTAAACCACAACAGTCCACCGCTGACCCACTCCTCGAATGTTGCTCCAAAACTGCAAACCACGTTTAGATAGCAAATTCGTCTGAATGACTGAACTTTTCAGCACGATAGGCACGGATTTTCTCTATTCTCGCTGATACGGGTTCAAAACGTGTAATCTCATCCTAGTCAGAACAGAACAGTACAAGATAATACCTCAGGTAGTAGTGTACCGTTACCAGTTTTCGCTTTATGGATATTATAAAGTCCTTCTTCTTTTGCCCATACAAGGGTTCACCTACGACTTACTCCTACAGTAAATCACACAGTGAATACCTTAGCTAATGTCTAAACCAATAGAGACAACTGCGAATCCATTATTCACCCGTTCATTAGAAATTTCATTATTTCATTCATTTCAGTGTGGTAGCTTCATACCAAAAGCTCACTTGAGTACGCATAGCGCCACAGGTGAACGCAGTCCCTGTACTGGTCAAGTTCCTCCGAACTAAGGAGGGGGAAGTTCAAAGCACGACTACCCCACGTTGGAAAATAATCAAATGATAAACGAGGCTATATCCCTGACATCAACGGACGATAGCTCCGTCAAGCTGACAAAGGTTGGAGAGCCTAATAACCTATATCTGCACCTAGCAAGAGATAGGCATTGACGAAGAAAGTGGATAACAGTCTCATCCTCCTCAGCGGATCTGCACCCACGGCAGAAATCCTTAAATGGGAGCCGCTTTCTTTCCCCGTGTCTACCCATAACACAGTGACCACTGCGATCGAGATGATGTTACAACCAAGTCCAAGTAACAGGTTGGTGCACCTTCTATCCAATGAGAGAAACTTGAGCCTTGCGGTGGAGCAGGACTCTTCATTGATCCAGGATAGGTTGGCGTCTCGAAAGCAGACCCTGGACACAACACAACTCTCATTGCCGGTATCAAGTCTTTTTTTTTTTTTTTTTTTTGAGATGATCAAAGCAGTCTCCGATCTGTAAGCATTTCATCGAATACGTTTGCAGTGCTCTCAGAGCGGTTTGATTATCCGAAAATATTACGTCTAATCCTTCGATCGACTAGCTGCGATCCCATCGTATACATTATCACTGCTCTCAAAGCGATTTGACCACACGAAAATGCTACGTGCGCTGCTTTGATATCCCTCTCTGTCCCTGCACAGGTCCACAAGGATCGCTACAGTGCCTACTTAATACCGATTTCTCAGAATATCTAAATTCCAGTCCAAAATAAATTTAGCACTCAGGTGGCAAGTGAGTGTGAATACCGAAATATTTCGATGAACACCCATGCAACCAAAGTGCCAGAATTCAAGTCTTGGTGCGAAAAGCATTCTAAAAGCATTCCCATAGAACAGGGATCGTGCTCTGTTTGGACTGAACGGCAGCAGTCGGATAGGTGAGCTCTACTCTATTTATAACAATAAAGCCTATCTCTGGCGACCCAGTCCCAACAAAACAAGGGATGCACACGTAATGATCTGCCTAATACTCTAGTATACATCGAAAAACTCATCAAAGTATCCAATGACTCTTGCCCCCTTTCAAATAATGCACATGGGTGGGAGATCGGCTGTAGTGTCTTAGCTAGGTCAATACCCTCATGGGAATATTATCAAATCGTTCTCCAAGCAAAGGTGGCTTCCAAATCCATTTTTTTTAAATTTAATAGAAGAGATTATGATGATATTACAGCTACAGCTCAAGAGTCTACGATTGACGTCTATATTTTATGAAGATCAGAGAGTTACTTACTTCTATACAATGCCTGATTCTGTGAACACCCCTCGTATATAGTATTTTCTTCATTTTATGTTTTTCGGTGCTCTCTCTATTTATTAGCACAAGAGAGCATAAAATTTGAAATTGTTGGAATTGGTTTAGTAGCAACAAAAACGACAACAAAAATAGTCTTCTTAGTTGATTATAAATAAAATTTATGTTTCCTTATACGAGTCTCTCTCCTCCTCTCTCTTTCTTTCTCTCTCTCTCTCTCTGAAAATCTCTGCCAAAATAGGAAAAGAGGAGAAGAAAAGTGATTTCCTTCTTCACTGAGCAAATAAGCGAGCGTACTTATGATGATTGTGTTTTGTTCGTTGTTTTCGTTGTGTTCGTGTGTTGGTTGTTTTTCTGTGCCATTTGTAGCGAAATTATAATAAAATTACGGAAATCAGGAAGCAGGTGATATTTATAGTCTCCCCCAAATTCAACAGTAACAACAACAAACAGTATCAGGGACAAGCGGCATTAACAATAAGTGAAATTGAAATGGAAATTGTTGTTGTGTAAGATTTAAAGCAATGACAACAACAACAATAAAAAAAATTTGATTTTATTCTGTGATTTTTTTCTGTATTTTTTCTGTTAGAAAAAACCGTTATTCTTGAGACAAATTAAATATGAATTAATCGGCTTTCATTTTGAATTCAAAGTAAATCCTCTTAGACGGGTTTTATTACCGCCTTTAGCACTTGTGGTTGAAAATATCATCATTTTGTTGATATTAGTGAGTAAAGCTTTGGTATGATGAGCGAATGTTGTAATAAAAATAAGTTTTATGTCGTGCTTATAACGGAAAAAAATGTTCAAAAGATTCGTTTGTCAAGTACAAGTGCGACCAGCATTAATAAAAGAATGAAGTAAAATCGCCATAAAAGGTCTCTAAAAAGGTTTGTTGTTTACACAGACATTTCTGAGGCGTTAGTTGTTCACAACGAGAGATGCATCTGTCAGAAAATAGAATAGTAGAATGGGTACAGCTTTATTAAATCAAAGTGAAGTTGAGCACACACAACGTCCCGCTGTGGCACAACATGGACAGATGGGCCTGGCCTAGCTGGCAATTCCTGATTAAATGGTTTTCTTAGAGTCAAGAATAAAGGATTGTTGAAAAATGGGACTTGCTGTTGCTATCCAGCTATATATCCATGGTATCAAGGAATCCAAAAATGGTGTTCTCATGATCGGCCGTTACTTGGGACCAGAGATTTAGGCGAAGAAACTAATTGTTTTCTTCAAATGAACAAAATAAATTGCTCTGTATAAATGGTGCTAAATCGGATGAAAATGGACTTGTGGGGGAAATGGACCTAGTGGACTGGATAGCCATGGTATCAGGGATTCCAAAACAGGTTTTCTTGCGTTCGGGCGTTACTTGTGACCAGAGACAAGATGATACTTCCTGTTGTTGGACTCGGCTTTTTCCTTAAATCTCGTTATGGTAGACATCCAAAGCACGATTGAAGTTCTCACGAATGAATGCCCTACTGAACTTCGAGCTCCTCGAATAACTTCTGTAGGAGCTTTTCTTTCACCTAATGTGTCAGTCATTAAGAGGTGAAGTTTCTGCATTAGACTCATTTGATTTCATTTCTTTCATCTGCGATTAAACTCAGGAAAATGTCGTGTATAGGGAAATATGAAACCAAGACGCAAACCCTAGCTCAGACATCTCGACCTGAAGGAAGTATGAAAAAATATTTCGTCGGCGACTTCCTCTCAAAGGTCTTCTGACAAAAACTCTAAGAGTAAATAAATTTGCCATGAAAGTTTGTCACATCTGTCGTTCGATGTCGACTCATGGATTAAATTGATACATAGATCATGGATGGTATGAGAAGCTAGGTTTTAATCCTGACTAAAGGTTTGTAATGGCCAATTAAGTAAGTAAGTAAGTTGGTTTCCTAAGGAGAATTTTTGATATCCGAATTGAATATTAATTCGTGGTAACACAGTGGGCCTAATCTCTAGTCTAAGTTGAGCCCTAGTTCTTTAGGAGGGCATGCTATCTAATCTAGCCCACCATAATAGGGAGGTTTTAATTTTTAAGTTTTAAAATTCAGAGAATCTTGTACATTTTCTAGTCTTTTTGAAATGAAATCACTAGGTTACGTAATTACATAGTGCACCGCCCCGCCGCTATATAATAGCGGTTTCTCTCTCTAACGGCTTCCGAGATAAGTTGCTATTGGCATCCATCTAGTGTGACGTCATATAATCCACTATGGATCTATTATGAATAATTTCTTATTAGAGTTTAATAAGAAAAAAATAAACCTAAAAAAAGATTCAAAGGACTAGACATGGTTTAATCAACACTTAAGCGAACATGTCTTCAGTATCCCTTATGTACATTTCAAAGTAATATGTGTCCTTTACCTTTTCTCTGTATCCTAATGACCAATTGAATTGAAGACCATTCCTAAATAAAAATCGTTATTTTCTTTTTCATTTGAATGTCTTTTCTATAATTAAAGGAACTTCCAAGTGAAATCCGTATATTAAGACACACACACACTAAGGAGTACCGAAAATATGTACTTTTTTTGTATGTCTTTGCCTTTTTCTTGTCCTTTTTTTTGGGGGGTGAATGAAAAGAAATTTGTTGTAAAATATCCTCTCAAATTACTTTTGCTTTTTAATCTTGTTACCATAAGATGCTCTACGTAATGCACCTGCACCTGCTGCTGCTGCTGCTACTACTACTCCTCCATGTAAAACAGCCACTCACTATTGGTTTACGTTTCCCTTTACAGGATTATGAGATCTTCTGCACAATTTGTAAAGAAAAGTAGAAGAGAAACTCAAGGATCTGTTAAGAAAGCATAGAAAAATGATGGTGGTTTTTTGTTTGTTTGTTTGTTTGTTTGTAAACCATATTAAGAATTGAATGGAAATGTTGTTGTCTGTTTTGGAAAATAGGATTTACGAAACGAACCCTTTTTGCTTTAAAAATAAAATAAAATTTATTTCCATTTCGTTTTCGTTTCTTTTTTTGCTTTTTTATTTTATTTCTTAAAATATTTTATTTCGAAGTACAAAATACATATCAACAAAAGGCAGCTTAAAAAGAATGAAAATGAACTTAAAATCAAAATCCTTTTTAATTTCCTTTATACCCTACAGCCTACATTAGTAATGGGGCAGCAAAAATGTAAAGCATTTCTGTAACATTTCAGTCTACCATAGTCACAGTCTAGTAGTAGGATAGTGTGAAAAAATATTTAAACGACAAATAAGCTCGGAGAGTAATTGAAATTGCTATGAAAAGTTTCTCAAAATTCTGCCATTCGGAATCGGTCATAGGCTGTATGCAAACATCCTCTATATACATACATGATTGGCCATTACAAACCTTCAGTCAGGATTACGGCCTAGCTTCTCAACACCACTCATGTTGTGTGCGTTAATTTTATACATGAGTGGCGGGACCTACAGTTTAAAGTCGACTCCGAACGACAAATTTTTTGAGAAGCATTTCATGGCAATTTTTACTCTCAGAGTTTTTGCCAGAAATCTGCTGAGAGGAAGTCGCCGAAGAAATATTTTCATATTTTCGTTTTGATGTCTGACCTGGGATTCGAACTCGGGGCTTTCGTCTAATAAGCCAACACACTACCTACTAGATCACGGCGACTTCATCAAAAGATGTTAATCGGCTTAATTATATACAAGGTGACGTGACGTCACAGGATCGAAAATCAGAGAAGCTCTCACAATCTATTAGAGAATGATAGGAAAGGTGAGAGAGGCATCGCAGAACAGTAGATGGACATACATATGCTTGAATATCTCGTGTGAAAAGGTTAGCTGGATTATTTGCTCATACAGATGTTGTTCGACCATAACTGCAACGATTTTTGCTAGATAGACCTTTACGTCCAAGACGAACTAGAAAACTTTCAACACGTAGCTTTCAAGTACTATAGGTTCATCGAAGAATGTCACCAGAACAACTGTTAAATGTCTAACTACCGACATGCGTCAATAGATTGACGGCCAACTATTTACAAGACGAGTTTTGCCCAGACGAAGTCGCCGTAGTCAAGTAGGTAGTGTGTTGGCTTATTAGACGTGAAGCCTCTGTTCCAATCCCAGGTAAGATATCTCCAACAAAAGGAAATGTATGATATGAAACAGATTTTTGACAAAAATTCTGGGAGTGAAAAAAATGCCATGAAAAGTTTCCCAAAAAAATATGTCGTTTGGAGTCGCCTTTAAACTGTAAGTCCCGCCACTTATGTATTAAATTGAACCACACAACATAAATGGTGTGAGAAACTGACTGACTGAAGGGTTGTAATAACTTATTTTGTATGTATGTATTTGGATGTAAACATCGATAATAACGCTCACATTCTGTGTGTTCAGTGACGACTAAAGTCGCAACCATCTGACTGCTAGCCACAATCCAAAGATCAGCCATCATCGTAAGATCAGCAACATAGGCACGTGCTTCCATTCGTTTTGTATGTACACAGAGGATAAATGGAACACTCACAACAGGGGTGGTGTAAGAAACTAGGTTGTAATCCTGACTAAGTGCATAAAAAGCTAAAAGGGGAGATTATTTCTAGAAAAAGGGGAGATTATTTCTTAAAGCAACAAATGTTGGAATCACCCTCGTATCTTTTTTATTTAATTTATTAAAGAAATAAATTATTTTTTAGATAAAGTTATAAAAAGAGAATAACCCATGTATTTAAATAATCATTTAAACGCTTGACGGCATTTGTGGTCGCAACATTTTCGTTTTCATAAGAAATTGTTTGCCCATAAAATCCGAATCAGCAGTCTATCAGCGTAAGAATTGTTCTCGTTTTCTTTAACCCTCTTAAAGCTTCTTAACAATCCTTTTTTCCCTCTTGAGATAGGTAAGAAGCCTTATAACTTTATATGCGATAAGCCAAGAAAATCCTTAACATTTCGAAATTTATTTGCCATCCCCCAGCCATACTCCCTCAGCAAGCATGTATCCTTAAGGGTGCTGCGTATTAAGAAATTTAAATTTTAAATCCTTTAAGAAAATCCCACCATAAAAAACACATTTTTTCCCTTCCTTCACTACCATTGTACGTTCTCTCTCTGGATTTTCTTGTTTGTTTCAATTTTTATAGGCTTTCGGGAAAATATCCGTCAATTTTCATTCTTTCCTCATTGATTGATTATTTTTCTTGCTCATCTTCCATGGTTTTCCATTTAAAATGTTGTTGAAATGTTACGACAGCAAACGAACAGGAAAAAGAGAAGAATACAGGTGTTTTCCTCAATAATTGTCAGAGTTATGAGGACATCAATTGGAGAATTGTAATGAAAATATTTTGTTGCGTACCTTTTCTGGGTGCTTCTCTCTCTCGGATGCCTTATGCCGATTGTCGATAAATTTTTTTTTCCCTTTTTCATATGAAGACATCAAATGAAAATGAATTTTAAGGTGTAGAAAGAATATGAAAGTGGAAGTGATAAAAGGGAAATCGCCAGTAACCGACAGGTGTTTGAAGAGTTTCGTTTTTTTGTTCTCTTGCTTTGCGTTCTCGTTTGGAAATTTTATACATCTTTTTTTGGGACAATTCATGCAGTTACGTGCAGAGATTTCATAATTGTTGGGTTGGAATAGAAGAGTTTTCTTTAATGATTATAAAATATTTTAAAAATGTATTTTCTAAGCAAAAACTAGAACATTGAAAAAGAAGAGCCGGAGGAGTTTAGTTTCGAAAATGAGAGAATTTAAGGAGGCACTTCAGCTTCCTTCCAAACAAACGCCAATCGAAGTTTTTCAGGAGAAAACTTGAAAGTTTAGACTTGCCGCCAATCTATTGGGCAGTGGAGGGTGTCTATCAGTGCAAGACAGGCAAATATCTGCCTTGATCATTAATGTATTCCGTCCTCTGTATGACCGTCCTCTGAAAGAGGTCCCATGAAAGAGGTCGGTTAGCGTAAAAGGCTCAATGCAGTTAAATCTTGACCCAATCTAGACAATAGACATGCTGTAATACGGGAAGAGTACTCGTACAGTTCCGTACAGTTCCATAAATTTTTTTGATACAACATTGTTCGATTCCAAATAGAGACTTTGAATCGAATAATCTAGAGATTCAAGGAGTGATCTTTGAGGCATACATCGATGGCTGTAAATTCCTGAACAGAGTAGGCTGTTGAATACATATTCACGGTTCTAGCATTAGATTTTCTGGCTACTCCAGTACTTTTCAAGCGGAAGTTGTAGCGACATTCAAATTTTATTCCTCTCAAAACCACTAAACTAACTCGTACAGCAGAGCTGCGATCATTGAATGATTGAAGTCCGTCTTGGTCCGGACAATAAGAACATTTCGGTTCGTTCAAAATTAACTCTTAAATAGGTCCCAGAACATAGGGCTATATTGGGTTGTTGCACAGCAGATGGATTGTACAGCACTGGCATAAGGTTTACGACCTTTTTAGTTACAGCCTAGCTTCCCATATCACTCATGTTGTGTGTGTTAATTTTATCCATGAGTGCCTTGACTTACAGTTAAAGTCGAGTCTGAATCACTGATTTTTGAGAACATTTTCATGGCAATTTTATTTACTCTCAGAGTGTTTGCCAGACGTCTGTTGAGAGGAAGTCGCCTAAAAAATATTTTTTCGTATTTCGTTTTGTTCGTGATATCTGAGCTGGAGTTTGAACCACCGACTCTAGTTTAATAAGCCAACACACTATTTACTAGACTAGGGCGACTTTGAAATCTAACAACGATTATTAAACTTATCTCTCGTCAACCTAAACGTAAACTCTAAAGCTTTTGTCTTCTCCGTGAGCAGCGGGCTTGAATCTAACAGAGCCGTTTAAGGACAGATTCTCATTGAGCTGTTTTCAAATTTCTGCTGTCTGCACAGACATAGGTTATCATTGATCTGACCATTAATGAACACATGCAGTGCATAATTTATAAGTTGCATTCTGGGAAGCCTTTTGCATATCATTATGATATATTCGGCCTCTCCTGAGTTGCTCTCTATATGAGCCCTGCATGTCCTCCATTTTCTATAATTTTATCTTAACCAATAATCAAATACACTCCCCGAAATATTTATAAGACCAAACGTATTTCTCGAAAAACTTAAAATCTTTTAGACCAATTCGTACCATTTTTGGGTTAAATATAACTAACTATAATATGAATCTTTGTATGTAAAAAAAATATTTTTTGCTTTATTTATTAAGAGAATAACACAAAATGAATTTCATTTTCAAACGAAAAAATTATAAGACCAAAATTAAATAATATTCACCTAAAGCTAAAATAACAATGATAAAAACAACTACTGAGTAATTTTTGTATTTATTAGTAATTAGTGTGTCCACCGTGATTAATAATGACTTCCTGAAGTCGACGGGGCATAGAATTTATTAAATTTTCAATGCAATTTTGACCAATCCTACTCCATTCTCTTATGATGGCACTTTTTAAGCATTTTACACCCTTATACTGAGTGTTATTATTGAAAACTTGGTCCGATAGTATTGCCCATAAATTTTTTATCGGATTTCGATCTGGACTACATGCCGGCCAATTCAAAACTGGTATGTTTCTGGAGGACAGAAATGATTTTGTTGCTTTTGATTTATGGATTCCGGCGGTATCCTGCTGAAATATCCAATTGTTGAAAAACGAATCATCCCCAAAATTAATTAAAACGTCATCTAATAATTCAATATACTTCTCGCTATTCATTTTAGTTGATATAAAACAAATAGGAGTCCTTCCCGTAGTCGAAATCCTAGCCCAAACCATTACGGTGCCTTCACCGAAATTTCGCGACATTCGTTGAAGTTATTAAACGTTATCAGTTATTTTTTCTGATAAAAAAAGTTGATTTAGATGGTCCAGATGGTTCCCAAAAATATTGGATGGATTCACGTAAAAAAAAAAAATCAACGTCCAATGAGTGAATACACTACCTATTAGACTACGGCGACTACAAATGTGATTTTTTTTATAAGGCTCACTGTCATGATCCAATGATTTACAATCTCAAGACCTCTTTGAATGATATCGCAGAGAATCTCTTCACATACTCCTTTACCCATGAGAAATATGGAATGAAGCCTTGAAGATAGTTTTGGCAGTAGTCCATTCACAACCAGGCTCCACATAAGTGGTGAAAGGCCATATTTATCGATATTACAACGAAATGTGCTGTGGCCGTTTCTCGCAAATTTATAATTTTTTTTTTTGCTCATTGATGACATTAAATTTAAAAAATTTTGGCTTTTCGAACAATTTTTCGACCCTAAAGAATTTCTCAGTTTTTGAGGTAGAAAATAATAATTTTTAATATCTTCTATACCAACACCATCGTAAATGTTATCTAATCTCTTTTGATTAACTGTTAATTTAAGCTAGAACATCAAAAATTTCAAGGGATTTCAAATTTAATTATTTGATGCGGAAACAAAATTAAGTTTTACTTACGCTACTCAGTTTCAAATTTCATTATTAATTGGATGGCGTACATACCTGTAAAGAAAAAGAGAAAAAAATTAATTTTTTTTGGAAACAAAATTCTTTTTAAAATATTACAATTATTTTGATATTAAAAAAGCACACAAAAAAAACAAATTATCGAGAAATGATGATGAACTGGAAAAATGAGTTTTGCCCATACGAATCCCCCTCTACCCACTACAAAAGGTCTTTACGGAAACAAAGAAAAAAGTTAAAAGAAAAAACTGAAAGAAATTTCATTGCAATTAAAATAATTTCAAAACAAATTTCGGCTTAATTTTGTTATTCTTTTGAAGAAAAAAAAAAGAAGGAAGTAAATTTAAACTCATTCAAGTAAATGTCATGCCAAAAATGTTTTTAAAAATTTATTTCAAAAGAATTTTAATTGAATTTCCTTAGATTGGGTTTCAAATGATGCAGGAATTGTTTGTTATTGTTTATTCAGCCTAGAAATACTGGCTTGAAAAGGGTATGACCGTTTTGTAAGTTTAAAATAGTTTCGTATAGAATGGTGACAAAAGTTTTTGGTATTTACTGGTAAATGATTGTAAATTCCTTTGGATTTCAAATGCAAAGTTTAATAAAAACAAGTTTCTGTACTTCTTTTCAAAAAGAAACTTTTGTTTCATTATAGCGCAGATGACGGCAATATTTTTCATTCACAATCCTAAGAAAACAATTCAAACTGTTTTGAAGATTGAGGCAAAATAAATAAATATGAATGTCTTAATTGCTTCTGTCTATCACGTACGTAATTAATAATAAGTCATCTGTCACTAGGGGTGGCATAAATGTTCGAGTCAGAAAGACAAGTGATAGTAAAAGCAATCTCTAGCTGTTATTTGTTGAGGAACTAGTAGACCTGAAGGAAGAAGACGGCTAGGGGGATATCTTTAGATGGAATTTATTTATTTCCACTTCTCCCTTCTAATCCTTTCGCTTCTCTTTATCCTTTTCCCCTTTTCTTAAATGAAGAGTCATACCTCTCTGGGTAAAGCCGTTGAACTGTGAACGCAGTGATGCGCCATCCATACATACACACATACATACATACATACATAATTTGGAAATGTTGGAGCATAGCTGGATGAGGCAGGTTGGACACTTGCTGCACATAAAACGGAAGCCGTCTTGATAAGCGGCCGAAAGATAGCGGAGAAGATGGAAGTGACCGTTGGAGCTACTAGGATCGAATCGAAAAGGGCGATAAAATACCTGGTAGTGATTATCGACGACAGGTTGAACTTCAAGGAGCACGTGAAATACATCGGCGAAAAGGCAACTGTAACACAGTGAGCACTGGCGATTATGATGCCGCCAAATATTGGAGTACCTGGTCCATTCAAAAGGAGGATAATTTCGGTGGTTGTAACGTACGAACGATAATGCTATATGATTACCCAATATGGTCGGAGGCACTCTTCTTACGGGCGACAAGGAGGATACTGTCCTAGGTGTATCGTCTAAGCTCGACTAGACGGATAAGTGGCTTCAGGACAATGTCTGATGAAGCGGTATTGGTATTGGCAAAGACAATACCGATAGACATTTTATCGGATAAGATGAGGAGGATATACTTACGCCGTCTCGAGTATCCAGGACAAATAGCAACTATAAAAGCGAAGGAACGAAGGACTTCCATGCACAAATGGCAGTCACGATGGGAGAGCAGTTTAAAGGGAAGCAGGGGCATTGTCCCTGCTGTAACCCTTTGGATGAAAAATAAACATTGCGAACTGAACTACCACGTAACCTAGTCCCTAACTGGTCATGGGTGCTTCAGGAAGTACCTGCACAGATTTGGTAATGACACTTCCCCTATATGGCCAAACTGTGTAGATGAGGAGGAAGATGCGGCTGCCCCGGATTTAGATGGGCTGGAGAAACGAGTTAGGACCAAACCGGCTAATGGAAGAGCTGTTGAATTGTAGGATTCTATGGAGCCGATATAGTCAGAGAATGGCTGAAGTTATGCTAGAACTCCGAAGACTAGAGAAAAGGAGGCGAAATTTGACTTAACGTGATGAAGCTTTCGAGCTAACCAGCCCTCCGCGAAGTAATACCTTACGGCAGTCCCACGGGGGGAGAGTGATTGAAGTGTGTAGGGGGTGGGTTTAGTACGTAGGCACCAGTGATGGTGAATTGTGCACTATTTTGTTGGAACAAAAGTGTCTTTCGAAGATTCCCACCTACGGCTCAAGACAAAAAAAACCTACATACATAATTGGTCATTAGTCAGGATTACGACCTACCTTGTCACTCCCACTTATGTTGTGTGTTAATTTTATGCATGAATGGCAGGACTAGGGTAGCCAGATTTGGAATTCGGAAAAACAGTACACTGAGTACAAAAAACCAGTACAATTAATGAAAAAACAGTACGCTTTTTAGATAGATAGACATATGTATATAAAAAGTTACAATGTTATATTTTTTCTTTTCAAAGTACAAAATAGTTTTGTATATTACTTTTTAAAGTTATTTATCACTTTTTTATATGTTTTAAAATGCCATTCTTCCCATCTTTTGTATTTACTCCCGTATGCTTAGAAAAGTATCGGAGGACAATTGGAAAGCCTTTAATATTTCCTTTGTTTGACGCATCGGTTGAAATAGAAAAAGGGGGATCATTATTCAAGTCCTTTAGCATAGTGTCAATAGAATACTTCGCCAAAATATTAGAAGCGATCTTCGATAACTTTATATTACCACATGTAAAATTAGAAGCTACATTTGAGTCTGGAAACATTTGTTTAAAAAGCTTACTACTGCAGTCTGCGGATTGGTAGCTGTGGCTATGTATGATGGTATGATAGACGAAAGCTGCCTCTGCCATTAAACTTGACTCTCTTGCTCTTTCTGTTTCTTTATTCGAACTATTGTTAAAAAAACTACTTACAGGCTTTTGTTGATAGCTTCCTAAATTCCGTATACGTTTTGCTGTCTTCATATGGCCATATGTATTTGGCATTGGATTCCTCGTTAGCTCAGAACAAAATTTTTTGTTCTAAAATATTAAAATAGAGACATGTTTTGTATGGCTACATAAAAAGCATTTAAGAAAAAAACAGTACAAAAACAGTACAAATAATAAAAAACAGTACATTTGTGTACTGATTTGGGTGTTGTGAATAAAGCAGTACAATTGAAAAAAATCAGTACATGTACTGTTAAAAACAGTACGTCTGGCACCCCTAGGCAGGACCTACATTTTAATGTCGATTCCGAACGACAGATTTTTTTTGGGAAACTTTTCATGGAAATTTTTTATTTACTCTTTTGTTTTTGCCAAAAATCTGCAGAGAAGAAGTCGCCGAAGAAACATTTTTTCATATTTTCGTTTTGAGGTCTGACCTGGAGTTTGAACTGAGGCCTCACGCCTAATAAACCAACGCGCTACCTATTAAACTGTGGCGACTACAAAGCGGCATCCTTCCAACCTAAATTGATGTAAAAATTAACCACGACTACTACCTACGATGTAGTATATCCATGAGTCCAAATTTTGGTATCTTTTTTCCAGCTGTAAAGTTTTCTTTAATAATTTGCAAACTCTGCTTATTTGTTAGTCTATGCATAGCATTTTAGGTCTTGTCACATGTCACGAATTTTTTTTACTATAAAACATCAGTTTTATTTTATAAATTTGTTTTATTGTGTGAGATAAAAAAAAATAATTCGACAAATACCTCTGGCTTCTGGTTTTCATAATTAATTTATAAACGTATACTGGCGTTATGATGGTTAAAAATATAGGAATTAATTTTATTTGTTTATTTTAAATTATTAAACCATGCCATGCCATGTAATGCAATTCAATAAATTCCATAATAATGTCGGTGGTACATATAAAATTAAATTAATTTTCAAGAGAGAAGTAAAGAAGCACCCGAAATAAATTTATCCGCTTTGTAATCTATAAATAATCATGATGATTTGCTAAAACAATAGGCCAACACTACAAATGTACATACAATATAAATAATTATGATTTGCAAAATTATAATCGCAATCATAATCGTAATGTGGCCAATAAATCATTCGAACGACGAGGGTGTCTCGACAAGTCAATGAAATTGTTGTAAAAATTTCATGAAAATTCGAAGTCCTACAGTGGGCTTCATAAGGTGGACATATTTATGAATTATGAATTAATAATTTTGTCAGCCATACTACGCGCTCATGAATGAGGTGCATGAAATCAATTTATTTTAATTATTTTAAATGGTTGCTGCCGTAATACAAAAAAAACACAATTAAATGCATGACCGACTATCTATCTGACTGACTGACTGTGTGACTTATTGAATGCAGTATGTGTTGAATTGTATTGTGGATATTGATACTCGTATGGTGCCTGTGTAATGCTTGTGATTAGATTTTAACACACACTGATAAATAAATTATCAGCCTGTAATTAGATTTATTACTGAATTTATTTATTTTATTCTTGTGAAATTTTATTGTTTTAATTAATTTAATATCGCATTATTATTATTTGCACACAATGCAAAGGCAAAATAAATATTTCGGCAATAAATTCTGAAAACTATTTGGTTTTTATATACAATTTAGTGTGTGGCATTGTGTTGGTTTTTCAACATCAAACGGAAAGAGGAATTTTATTTTAATTTAATTATTTATACAGCGGGGTAGGGAAATAATATGTTAAACAAAATAAATTTCAATTTTACTGAAGGAAGAATACATCCTTTCTTTGGACAAATTATATGTTAATAATAGAACAGAACAGAACAGGAAATACATAACAAAACCATATCAAAGCCTTTATCGTTTACACTGGAGATCAATTAACAAGAAAACTTGTCTACAAATACAGATTCGTGATGTGGGGAATTTCGAAAATATTTTAGTAAGGTCTACCATTCCATCCTAAAATCATACGTACATACATACATAATTGGTCATTACAACCCTTCAGTCAGGAGAAAGTTTATTTTATCGAATCATTAGATGTTCCCTAAAATGTTTCGAAAACTAATGTCGTCCCAACCTAAACCTTGACTGAATGACCATTCTGGATATAGAGGAATGAACATAAGATATTTAGTCAGATGAGATGAGACTCCCAGAAGGTCAGCACTGAACAGAGCTGTGGGAATGGCATTTTTTCAGGGCATCTTGAAAAGTTTTTCAGGCGGAAGTATTGTCCCCACAGGCTGATGCAGTGAATATTGAAGAGGTCTCCGAATCTGATACTTTAGTATACCAACTCGGCTGTCAAGATACTGAGTTCTTACATAATGGCATCAAGAACAGTTTCGGACCATTGACGGTCTCCCACTGCGATGGTTAGTGGGTAAAGTGGGTAATGCACTTCTTAATCGACGGTGTACAGCTCTACAGGCATGGTTCGAAATTTAATGACGCCGTTTATGAAAGCATCTTTTCACAGTCGCTATGTATATCTCATTCAACACGACTGCAATACCGTTGCAGCATCAGCCATGTCGACTATAGACGCGAAGTCTGTAGAAATTTCCGATGATTTTCGTCTGTATAAGTGGCTCAACGCCATGAACGTTGTTTAACGCATAAACATTCAACAATTCGGACTGAGAATGTTCCAGTGAGAGAATGACTTTGTTTGCTTTGAAAGGACAAAATATAAGAAGTCTTGCCTTCGATTCTTGTCGTAAACTGGTGCTAAGAGCAGATCGAAATCGGAAAAACCGGATTGTAAAGGTCAAGGCAAAATCAACATTCAAATCAATGCCTGCCAATGAAACTATTTGATACATGTTAAGGAAGGACACCAAAATCAACCAAACAAATTCATGGTAAAACACTATTCAGCATATTATTCTATTGTAATGCATCGATGAATGGCTTATAGTCTCCATCGCATAAATGGATCCCAATTTTACTTTAAAGTGTTTCCAGCAAATAAATTGAATGTATACGGTGTTAAGTAAAGTAAGCAGTGCTTCAATCTTGTCATAAGCTTGACTGTTCATACCACAGACTGTTGTCTACTTTACATGAAAAACTTCCATGAATTATAACTGCCAGTATCTTGCACATGATCTTAACCGAAGCAATTCCTGTCCGCTTATTGCAATCTTTAAGTTTTGCTAATTTTCAGTAACTTTAAAATGCTACCGCTTTTACCAAGTAGGAGGAGAGACAGCCTTTTGTTTTCCTGGAGTAACATGCAGATATGGGAAACACACATTTGATTAGCACAAGTTTAAAAGAGTACTTGTTGAAGAAATAAACCAGCTTTTTAAAGAATACATCTCCCTTTATACGCTCACGCACACACACACACACACACACTGGGATACTCATTAAAAATTAAACAAAAAAAACTCATTGTCAAATACATGATATTCCACTTAATCATTAAAGCACCCATATTACAGGCAGAGAGAGTGAAGAAGGGGGATGGAGAGCAATAAACAGTTGAATTTGAAATTTATGCTTTAAAAGTATAAATCATCTCATCCGCACAACACCAAAACTCGTTGCTGTTGTTTATTAAACCAATACAACAAAAATAACAAGAACAGGAGAATAGAAAAAAAAACGCATACACGCAGACACTCTAATGCCAGTGTCTTTACAAGGACACTTTCAGAATTTTTTTTTCACTCACTCTTGCTTCTTTGGCAACCGACATGTTCACACCATGCCATACATACATACATTTGTTCATTTTATTTGCAACAACAACAACAGCAACGCCGACAAATATTGTCATCCATAAAAAGTAAATGTAAAGAGACGAAGAGAGAATGGCTGAGTGAGCGTACAAATGTAAAATGTACTCAAAAATTAACACAAACAACAACAACAACCATATACACAAGCCCAAAATAAAGGAGGCAGAGTGTAAACAATAGTTTACATCGTATACTGCTTAGTTACACCATTACCGACACCGACACCAACACCAATACCACCTCCGTCATCATCATAGTTATCACCGCAATGCTACAGTAACATTCATTTGAAATCTTGTATTCAAACATTCACCCACACACTCTCATGTACACATGTGCATGCACTTAGTCTTTCATTCATGCTTTTAAAGAGCCATCCAACTAACCAACCAGCTAACCAGCCAACCAACCAACCAACCATCTAACCATTCATCTTTTGATACATTCATCTATTCATTTAGTCATTCATTCATTCATTCATTCAGTCATACATTCATTCATCTCTGCTCATGACTACTTTAAGACACGAATGGGGAAAAAATGCCTCTCTTTATAGCTGGCTTTTAATATCTTAAAAAACAGAATTTCTATGCATGGAATGGCATGAATTAAAAACCAGAAAAAACAACAACAACTACAACAACATTAACAAGCTCTTATTAAAATTTACTTTCAAACGAAAACAAAAAATGTAACCATTGAGTACCAAAAAAAAGTACTTTTTGAAATCAAATTTGGTTGAACAACGTCTGAAGGTCACAATTAATTACTGGGTGACAAGAATTTAAATCTTAGATGTGGCGTTTTTAATGTGGTTGCAATTAATAAAATATGCCTCTGCTTCAAAGAGTTGCCGTCATTTTGTGACACTTAGGACTGAATAGACAAAAAAAGTACTAAATAAGTGAACAAAGTGTACTGAACAGTGTTAATTTAAATTCGAGGATATGATATTCACTGCAAGGATCGGCCTTGATGACCTTGGTTTGGTTTTTAATACATTTTATGACAATTTTAGGAAAAACATTTCTTAAACCAGTTGAAAATTCTTCCTTCTAGACCTCGACATTATTTCGATAGATGAAGAAAACTTTCATTGAAATACGTTTCAGTTCAGAACTAAAGATCAGAAAAGAGAATTTTTTATATAAAAATTAGGAAGGCTTTGGACTTTGGATCCATATGTTAACAGGTCATACAACAGACAACAATGGCCGACTTATAAGAGGCGATTTTTTAAGAGCTATAGGAAAATTTAAAAAAATACACATAAAATTCAGAAAAATTCATGAAATCTTTATTTGAATCGATAATACGGTCCATATAATTTAATGTTTGAAGATTATTTCATGCAAATGTTGACCGCGACTGCGCCTCAAATGGTCCATCCACTTAGTCCAATTTTGTCATACTCTTTCCAACATTTCGGTCGGTATCTCACGAATAAATGCTTCAATGTTGTCTTCCAATGCGTCAATTGAAGCGGGCTTGTCTGTATAGACATGAGCATTAACATAGCCCCACAAAAAATAGTCTAAAGGCGTTAAATCGCACGATCTAGGCGGCCAATTGACCGGACCCGAACTTGAAATAAAATGTTCACCGAACTCGCCTCTCAATAAGTCCATTGTTACGCGTGCTGTGTGGCATGTGACACCGTCTTGTTGAAACAACATGTCATGCGAGTCAAGGTCTTGCATTTTGGACAAAAAAAAAAGTTGGATATCATCTCACGGTAGCGCTCACCATTCACAGTTACGTTACGATTCGCAGCATCTTTGAAGGAGTACGATCCAATGATGCCACCAGCCCATAAACCGCACCAAACTGTGACTTTTTCTGGATGCATTGCTAGCTTTTGCAATGCTTCTGGCTGATCTTCACTCCAAAATCGACAATTCTGCTTATTTACGTATCCATTGAGCCAAAAATGAGTTTCGTCGCTGAACACAATTTTTCGATAAAGAAGTGGATCTTCGGAGCACGCATTTTGATAATAAAATTCAATGATTTGCAAGCGTTGTTCGTTTGTAAGACGATTCATGGTTAAATTATAGACCAAACTGAAGATGTTTGACAGTGAAACAAAACACGAAACGTACATGAGCTGTTTAAACCAGAGTTGCCAAAAAGATAATAGCTAAAAAATCACCCGTTATATGAATACATTTTGTTCTAATAATCAGCAGAGGACGGACCCTAACTATTGCATTCCATATTATTTTATTTGAAATGAGAAGACTTTGGCTAGTTTCAAGCTAATGTTTACTCTTGCAACTTCAATGTCTAGAAGATAACATCTGGGGACGGCAAAAATTGTGGCAGATAATCCGAATTTATCGATTCCACGGCGTACTCAGCAAATCGGGTCCTCCATACAGATTAACAATTTTCAAGGCCGTAAATATAGTGATATGCGTCGTAGTCTAGTAGGTAGTTTGTTGGCTTATTGGACATAAATCCACGGTTCAAAACCCAAGTCAGATATATCCTATAAAAACGAAAGAATCTATGTTCTCTGCGATTTCCTCTCAGCAGATTTTTCGCAAAAACTCTCGTGACTAAATAGAAATTGCCATGAAAAGTTTCTCGCCACTCATGTATAACATATGATCTGGAGATGTCAGTGGGCCGATCATCAACTCTGGAAGAATCAACAATTCAGAGCTCTGTAGCCATATAATAGTCGACATTGTTTTTGGATTGCAATTAAGGCCGCCACAGTCTAGTAGATTGTGTGTTGGCTTATTACTTTCAACCTCTGGCTCAGAGACATATCGGACAAAACGAGTACGAAGAAGAATATTTCGTCAGCGACTTCTCCTCAGGGAACTGCTGTCAAAAACTCTGGCAGTAAAATAAAGTTGTCATGAAAAGTCTGTCGTTCGGAGACGACTTTAAACTGTAGGTTCCGCCACGTGTGATATGAGAAGTTAGGTTGTAATCCAAACTAACGGATTATAATGACCAATTAAATACAAAAGCATGTAATTGAAGATTATGAGCTTGATGGTTCGTGCTTGCACAAATACGACACGAGCCATACAATACGCTCAGTTTTGGCTTTAATGCATGAGAAATTCCCAAAAAGAAGAATTTCTCGTTTTGGCTATTGGAATTAACCATCAAGGTGAAGCGATTTGAACCCCTAGCACCTATTTTGGTGGGCTAAGTCACAGACAGAGTCTACGAGAATAATCTTTTAATGTTGAATTATTTAGTTCATTACGATGTTGTCAAACTATCGCATAAAATGTTCGAAAAAGTCCTCAAAAACTATTTCTAAAGGATCGAATGCTACAACCAATCCAAGAGGGGATCATACAAATAACATTTTATTGCATTTCGTACATAGTTATCAGGCATACAAAGGGATCATAATTTTAAGTGTGCTTTATATAAATTTGCTTTTGAAACCTGCAATTGCTGGACTCCAGTCCCCTTTTTTGTTGCTATTCAAGGTATTCATTACTTTACACGCCTTTAGAATAATTGACTTTCCAAAGCTAAGCGTAATGGTGTTGATAAAATTACTTTAATGGAATAAAACGCAATAAAATGATAGATTTTCACGGTCTTAACACAGACTCTAAGCAAAGCTAAATGACAATTCATCAACAAATCATACTAAAACCTGCCACAGAAATTCAGTCACATGTTTGCTTGAAAAAAGAAAATCATGATTAATAAGTTTTCTTAAGAAACAAACAAACAAAAAACGAGCACATATAAAGAATAGGTTCCACGATAAAAGTCTAAAATTTATCCAAAAATCATGCTTGTAGTGTTAAAGCAATATTTTCATCGTGTGTAAAAAGTACCCAGAAGCATAAAATCATCACTTTGTTTCTTCTTTCGGTCTTAGATAACAACCGCAATAAGTTAAATTAATGTGTGTGCCTCTGTCAGTGTATAAGTGTGTATGTATAGGTGTTTAAAAGTCCTTATAAATTTCATTTCATATATAAAATGAGATGTGTTGCATATATTTAGGCTTTTACTACGCAAACATTCAAAACATATGCTTACGATGTAACGTAACGCAACACAACAACACAACACTACACCAACTACAAGGAAAATAAAAAACAAAAATAAAACAAAAATATGTACGAGCATGTATGAGAATGTGTTGCTAAAAACATTCCTGTACACATGGATTAATATGTCTGCTTAAATTTTTGTTTAGCGATATTAGTCTTTGTGTGTGTAAGTGTGTAGTGTACATGTATATGTGTATGTGGTTAATTGCAAAAAGTATGAAAATTTATACGAAAAATATATAAAAGGCCACTAAAAGGTCAACGTTTTTCATTTTGTATACTCACAAGCGTTTGCATGGCTGTGTGTGTGTGTGTGTGTGTGTGTATGTGTGAATAAGAGCTCTTAAAACACACACATACATACATACTTTTTTGTGTTTACTTTGGGACAATAACAATTTTATACTGAAACAAATACAAAAAGAGAATAAAACAGCACAGCTGCACACCAATATACCAACAAACTGCGGCATTATTATTGTAAAACAACAACAACAACAACAAAACTTACATAAAATATAATGAGAGAAATGAGTAATAAAAAGAGAAATGAAATATCTGATGTTTTTAAGTGCTAATTAAATAATTAAACCTGTGATAACGAATGTTCACATTTAAACAAATACATACACACATCCATACATACACGCTTTTACTCGACAGACACACATATTGTATATACACTCGTAAAAATAAAGAGTGTGCCATATTTCGATTTGAAACATAAAATTAAAGAAATCGTCTTTCACGCACCATATTGTCTGGCCTTATCTAAATCATATACCGTCCGGTTTGGTTATCCTACAGCCATATTGCTAAGAACTCACGGTAAAGGAAAGCGTATGAAAAACAATTTCGAAAACAAATACGGCTCAATGACATCTTTAGACCACAATGCTTAGCATGGCACTCAATAACTTTCTGGCCGAGTTCCCCGAGCTCCATTTGCAACATTTTTTATCAATGACGTATATACCGACTGATCGTCTACTAAACAACGTGTATCATCACTGAAGAAAATTTTGTTAGAAAATTCAGCATCGAAAGCTTGTTGTTCTAGCATCCAACCAAAGTTGTGAATGGTCGCTTACTAGATGGCCCATTGTGGCCATTGTTTGGGGCAAGCAAAATGATTTGTATGCGATACATATGTATGTACATATATTATATGTCTCTGGGTAAAGACGTGAAACTGTGAACGCAGTGATGCGTCATCTATACATACATACATACATAATTGATCAGGATTACGACCTAGGTTTTCACACCACTCATGATGTGTATGTTAATTTTATACATGAGAGGCAAAAACGACAGTTTAAAATGGACTTCAAACGACAGATTTTGAGAAACTTTTCATAGCAATTTTATTTCACTCACAGAGTTTTTGCTAGATATCTGCTGAGAGGGAGTCGTCGAAGAAATATGTTTTCATATTTTGTTCTGTTCGAAATGTCTGACCTGAGGTTTGAACCGTGGCCTCACGTCTAATAAGCTAACACACTAAGTACTAGACCACGGTAACAGCTGAGATAGAGTTGGACAACCGAGACAATTGGAAACTCTCCTATAATGGTCCTGAAATTTTTATCCACCTTAAATCCACCCTCTACTGGTAGTAAGGACCAGAGACTGTGGAGACTTTGGTAGAATAATGGCCAACCACCAGAGATTCAGCAGAGGGCAAATCCAGTAGCTGAAAAACCTATAATTTTCGAAAAATCCTTTGCAACGAGACTAAGAACTAAGAGTAAACGAAGAAACTTGGAAGCTAAATAATCTTTTAAGGGAAGAGACTTTTCTTTGCTACAGATTCAGGTCAAGGGCAGACCATGAGACTGTAGACAAGTTGAATAAGCTGGGCAGGGAAAATAAGTACACCCTGTCCCAGGTCAGATAATCGACCGAGAAGGAGAACGTCCATGACCCTGACTGGACTTTTTTTCTGAGGAGCAGAAAGAAATATTTGGAAAGACGTATTCGTCGAAAGGGATGATGGAGAGAGGCGGAGACTATTTTCTCAAGTTGTATATGTTTTAAACAATTGAAAGTTTTGCTGGCTAAATACAATGAAAAGGAATTTGAGTCCTGCCTTAGACTTTCCATGAGTAAGTTAAAGAAAGGTACCCAGCCACAGAACAAAGTCATCATGGTAGCCGAATATATAGGTTGAGGGCAGCACAATACATCCTGCGGACGCATTACTTTAGAACCTCTAAATGGAAAGCATACCACAACGAAACGAAAGATAAGCCCAATTGCTAAGAAAGCTGCGGAACATCAAACTCAGATTATCCATTACATTTTTACTAATACAAGCAACGATATTTTCAACAGAATTTAAATTGAAATTTATCTTAGGCCTGACCACATCTGTAAGGCTTCTAGCTACTTGAAATTTCTTTACAATCCAATTGCCAATGGCCTTCCCAGTAGCTTGATTATGACGAATATAATCACACAGTTTTGTTCGCCACAATTATAGACAATTTAGTTACAATTTCTATTCATTCTTCACTTGTTTAACTATTCTTTCATACTCGTAAATGGCAAACCCTTCACTAATGCCTGAGTGAGGATTTTGAAGCCACTAAATGGATTATCGTTTACGACAGACAGCCAACTTACATATATAGCCTATGTTATGTTGTATGCAAATGAGAGAGTGTAAGTGTTTGTTTTTGAAGTGTTGTTTATGGATTAGTGTTTATAGATGGCTGATGCTGCCTGCCACAGCTTCTGCCAATGCTGTTGATGATGATGGAGATGATGTTGATGGTAATTATGATTTTTTGTTTTTGTATTTATATTTGATGCCTAATGGTTGAGGTTCTAAAATTATCCACCATAGAATTAAACATAATAAAACACATCCGTAAACATGGTCGCTTTTGGCTCTCTCTCCTACACACACATACACTTACTATTTACAGGCATCACAAACGTATTAACATATTTGCTGTAATACTGTCATACACGTCTCTGCCATCAATGCGGATTATAAAAATTGTATTACGTGGAGAAGAAGTTTTTCTTTGCAGAGAGTGCTTGTAGTGGGCTGGGGATATTAAATGGTGAACAGTGGTGCGATTTAAATGTTTTCAATTGTCTTTTTTTATATGATTAGAACTACTCATGCGGGAAAGTAGAATATGGAAACTGCTTAGGCATTTCTGCTACATTTCTGCCGAAAAGCAGAGGATTTCTTGGGCCTCCAAGACCTTAGCCTTAAGATAAGCAGTCTATTCTGGAGTGAGCAAGTCACAGGTTACCTAGAGCTTTAATTATTTTTAAACACTCGATTTGAACACTAATTCTCTTAGATTCTTGCCCACTGTACAAAATTATACACTTCAACAACCTACCACCACCGCCTACACTACACGTTATCTGTGTTCTTCCCTAGTATTTGCCTTTTCCCAACCCCCCTTTGCATTTTAAATGATAAACGCGTGTCAAAATCAACACATGAGGGACTCATTAAAATATCTAAAAACATAACACATTTACATGAAATGCTATATGAGTTAAGGCAACATTCGGTACATACCAAAGGCGAACGAACACAAGCCCAGTCAAGTGAAAATTGAACGAGAAGCCACAACAACAAAATTTTGACAGAAAACGAAAAAAAATACAGAATTTTGTAGGAAAATATTTTTATACAAGCGATTATACATTATCTAAAATCTAGATTTGACAATAACAACAACAAAAAAACGTATTTTTTTCAAATTTTATTTGCATACATATAGGCGTAATAGCGGGAATTTTAAATCTAAACATAAGAACAACAGTTAAGTTTAGAAATATAGCAAGAAATAATAAAATATTCATGATTGCAAGTAAACTTTTCGTTGTAGCTGTACGAGTATGCCAGAACAGCAAATCATAACTTTTATGTGGCATTTGTTATTCACCAACACCTTCACGCCTCTGTGTAGGCTACACAAAACCATAGAGAGAAATTGAAATGCCACGCCACATAATAAATCTCAACAATTAAATTCAAACAACAACAAGAAAAATATTAATGCTTGGCTGGAAAATTGTTAAACAGGAAAATTATTCTGTTAGCCTTTCAACAAAAAACAATAAAAAATTACAACAACAAACAAATGTTAATATAATGAAATATTCAACATACGCTCAAGCAGAGAAAAGTTAAAATAAATCATACACGGCCTTTATTGACTGGCAAATCACTAATTTAAGCATTTACTGGGAGCATAGAGCACTGGTCGCTGACGACATGGCAGAATTCGACAAAAGTCTTTAAGCGTCAGGGAGATGTATATTTTATTTTTGTGTATTACTACTTCACCCTTTAGTCAGGACTACAATCTATCTTCGCACACCACCCATATTGTGCGTGTTAATTTTACCCACGAGTGGCTGAACCTACAGGCTAAATTCCACTCCAAATGACAGACTTTTGACAAACTTTTCATGGCAATTTTATTTTTACACTCAGGAAGTTTTTCACAGAGGACTGCTAAAAGAAAGTCGCCCAAGATAATATGGCCCAATACGACCGGCATATGCCTTTGTCTAGTGAACAGCCTAACGTAGTTAAGAGATTTACAATTATTCCTGTGTTGATTGTTATTTAATAGCAGTGACCACAAGCTCATATTATATTGAATTTAAATTACCGCTTGAGTCCCAGAAAATATTGAAATGCTAATAAGTTGGCAGTCACCTACTCAGGAATATCCAGGCATCATGATTCATATCCATAACCTCAACCTGAACTACTCTACAGTAGTCAGACAGACGCACAAAAGCCCTTAAGAGAAAGTAGGATAAACAGGTTGTTGGTTGGGTGGAGATTGACAGGATTGAAGTCGATTCAAAACGAAATTCGCCAAATGAAGTTGACAGTATGGAAGATGGTTGATGAGTTAAAGTCACTGATTGTCCCATTTGGATGTCAACAGACACGAGAGTTTCTAATCAGATAGACGGATAAACCAATATTGACGGACAAGCAAGTTGTTCTACGAGTCTGGGTAGAGATTGACAGGATTGAAGTCGAGTCATAACGAACTTTGCCAAATACAGTTGACAGTATGGAAGATGGTTGATGAGTTAAGGCACTGATTGTCCCAGTTTAGTGTCAACAGACATGAGAATTTCTAAACAGATTGACGGATAAGCAGGTTAGAGAAAGTTTGCCAAGATTGACGGACAAGTAAGTTGTTCCACGAGTCTGGATGGAGATTGACAGAATTGGAGTCGAGTCATAACGAACTCTCCCAAATAATGTTGACAGTATGGAAGTATGCATTAAGGCACTGATAGTCCCCGTTTAAGGACATCAGACACGAGACTTTCCAAAAAATTAAATCAGATAAAACGGATGCAGTATTATAGAAACTGTATGAAGCGTATCTCTGACTCTGTGATTAGGCGCACTTTCTAAGGCTAATTTCGGAAGGTCATTATAACATGGAAACAATTTTAAACCTCCCTGAACTAGACTTTTATTGCAGGTGTTCAACACTGGCACCGTGCGTGGAGGAGGAATCTTTTTTGTATACGGTATGGCTGGTATTGATGATTATTAAGCATGAAAATATCTCTGGGAGACACACTAGTGTAATGGTTGGCTTCTTGATTCGATCATAATGATCTCTAGGACGAGTTTTCGGCTGCTGGTCTCTCAGAAAGGAAGCACATCATTACTACATTCACATCATATGGGTAACCAGGAGAAAATCGTAGCAGAAAGCAGCACCTGGACTATTAACATTTGGATAGCCGTGCTGATGTGTTAAGCGACCCTCAGCTTGGGATGGATCCCCATCTAGTGGCTGTACAATAGGTTACATTTGGTCCAAGTTTATCTATCCTCTTCTATAATCGGTAAGGATGATTTGCATTAAGCTTGAATTGCTTTCAACTGCCTCTTTACGCATGTAGGGTACAAACAATGTCAAGGTTTTCTGGTTAAAAAACAATTTGCATTGCCGCCATCAAAATCTGTGATACACAGCGGATAAAAAACATGGTTTTTTCATACGTTATGGACTTTTTTTTGAAGTATACAATAAATGTTGTTGTTTATTTGGCTAAAGATCAACAAAATTAACGAACCCAACAACAACAATAAGGAAATCAACAATAAACCTTGAAATATTTTCAGAAATAAAAATCGAAAGTCTTTTGGGGTGAGCGCACGAGAGGATAAATTTTGGCGAAAAGTGACGTAAAAATGAACACAATAAAATGATTGTTTTTATTATTTTATTGCTGAAAACTTTTTTCTTTCTGAAATATACTTGAGCACATATGCCGAGTATATTTTATGGGAAACGTGACTGATAAATTACGTCAGTAACTTCCTGCAAATCATTTGAGGCATGAAAGATGAACACGGCACGGCACGGCAGAGGTTACATTGACGGTGTTTTCAAATAGTAAACGCCGTGTGTAATAAAATCAAATTAAAGAAAAATAAAAGAAAAACAATAAAATTGTTCTTTATGCTACCGGTTCATATTTGTAAAATATCATCATGGTTCAATAAAGATTTGTTTTACAAGACTGTGTTGTGCTGTTGTTCACACGGTGTAACAATCGTTTGCAGCAGTTACTTGCAAGTGTAACTTAAGGTAGAGCGACAGAAAAACGATTTTATGCTTTGAATTCGAAATGAAATTTTTTTTGAGGAAGCATTTTTGTTGTGCAAAATGTTTCTTGAAAAATATTTAAATTTAGGCTTTATTTTTCTTAGAGCACTCCTAGTTCCATAAATTTTTTTTCCTGGAGAAGGGTTTTGAATTTCTAACACAAGGCATCTCAGAAGAAAGTTTATTTTATCGAATCATCAGATGTTTACTAAAATTTTTCGAAAACTAAAGTCATCCCAACGCAAACCTTGACCATTCTGGATATAGGGAAATGGATATGACACATCAGATGAGTTGAGACTTCCAAGAGATCTTTACGAATGGCTCAGTACTGAGCAGAGCTGTCGGAAGGCTACCTAATCATTGAAAAGTTTTCAGTAGGAAGTATTGTCCACACAGGCTGATGCAGTAAATATTGTAGAGATCTCCGAATCAGATACTTTAGTATACCAACTTGGCCGTCAAGATACTGAGTTCTTACATAAAGACATCAAGAACAGTTTCGGACTGTTGGCGGCCTCTCAATGCAATGGTTAACGGGAAAACTGGGTAATGTACTTCTTAATCGATGGGGTACAGCTCTACAGGCATGGTTCGAAATTAAATTAGGCCGTATATGAAGGCATTTTTTCATAGCCGTTATGTATAGCTCATTCAGTACGACTGCAATACCATTGCAGCATCGGCCATATCGGCTATAGAGGCTGCGTTCATAATTATGAAGAAATGTCTTCGGAGAGAAACATTCCGTATTTTTTGATATCCCAGCGGTAGTAAAGGCTCTGGATTGTAACATAATGAACTCTAGGACAGTTTTCGGCTACATTCAAATCACTACAATATGATATTTGTACAGCTACATACATATGTACATACATAATTGGCCACTACAACCCTTCAGTCAGGATTACGGCCTAGCTTCTCACACCACTCATATTGTGTGCATTAATTGTATACTAGAGTGGCGGGACCTACAGTTTAACGTCGACTAAGAACGACAGATTTGTGAGAAACTTTTTCGTGGCAGGTTTATTTACTCTCAGAGTTTTTGCTAGAAATCTGTTGAGAGGAAGTCGCCGAAGAAATATTTTTTTTTCATATTTCTTTTTGATATATGGCCTGGGGCTCGAACCCGGGCTTTATGTCTAATAAGCGAACACACTACCTACTAGACTACAGCTATACATTTGGATTTTAAAAACTAAAGAGTGAACCATTTGGACAGTGGAGACACTAGACAAGGAAACGACTCTTCATCTATTTGATACATGTCCTGGACTTTTACTAAAAGGAGTTGAGCGTTGTTGTCAGATTTGTAATTAAACATTGTATTCTGGGTACTTACACTGGACGCATTGGTAATCTGAGCAATGACTTCCATAGATGATCCTAAGAAGAGGAGGAAACGATTCTGTACACATTGAGTATGGATTCAATCTATAATCATTCGGCCTGTTTATTGAAAGACGAA
The DNA here is from genome assembly GCA_930367235.1 of Sarcophaga rosellei. NCBI lineage: Eukaryota > Metazoa > Arthropoda > Insecta > Diptera > Sarcophagidae > Sarcophaga > Sarcophaga rosellei. Next base: position 37,660,247 of record OV884019.1, read on the forward strand.
GTACAATATCATTTATATCACGATTTCAGGATTGCTTACAGCAACCGATTCTTTTGAAATAGTTGTTGACCATGTTTTCAAACATTTCGGGCGGTCTCTCGAGAACAAGTTGAGAATGAAAGTCTGTTTCTACATCCTTTAACGTTAGGAAAATATCCACATATGTAGATACGGTCATTACCATAGCCTCACATAAAACACTAACGGCTTCCAATTACACATGATCTTGGTAGCCCATTGGTGTTGCCTAAATTTCTCTTTCTGGAAACGTTTTACGCAACAAAGTTAAAATCGGTAGTGTTGTGTGCTTGGCTCATGACCTCTGTTTGAATCCCAGTACTATCCAGGTCATAATCATTAATTGCAAGGCAGAAAAGGTAACATCATACATCCGAGGTATTTTAAGAATCCTAACAGTCAGCTTCTGAAAAAAATTTGGCTCAATTTCAGATCAATATTGCTCATCCATTGGCTACATGTCTACGACATAAATTTCACCATGAATAAATTACTGGAAATTCAATTTATAACTATTGTGCCACCCTTTATAAATCAATGGCCTTTTACATTTTATTTTTGTATTAATTTTTTTCTATTGCCATATTTATTATTAATTTATTGTATTTAGTAAACCTTAAAAATATTACCCCTAAAAATATGCCAGCAAATTGTGATGACTTGCAGCATTTTGAAATTGTTTTAAAAGTTATTAAAATTAAGGAAAATTTAATTTTAATAAAAATATTTTCAGTCTTTTCTCTGGCAAAATAAACAAAGGCGATCACAGCAAAAAAAAAAATAAATATATTGAAATCAATGTTACAATAACCCTTAAAATATACACACAAATTGTATACTTTTAAAAGCCTAAATCTATGCTGTTTTTTTTTTTTTGTTGAGCAAAACAAAAAATGAACAACAAAAACAAAATCAATCGCTTGTAAAACTTTTAACAAAATTCTACAGTGAGTAAATGATGTGTAAACATAATGATTCTACATAGTTTTTATGAAATGAACAAAAAAAAATGGAGTTGTTTTCAGACAGTGTTGCGAAAAATAGTAGAATAATTGAACTTTAATTTGAATTTCTTATGAAATTCGTGGCATTTTTTTCATTTTAAATTCAAATTATTGGAAATCACATGCGAAAATTAAAAATTAAATATTTTATTAGTATTTACCATCTGTAGACACACAGACTTTATAATCATAGTTTTCTAAATTATTTACGCCTATAAACATTTGAATATTTAAACAATATATCGATAACAACTGCCATTATTTACTTAAGTGCGGTAGTTTTTGTTTTTCGCAAATTTACTGTGAATAAAACAACGAATTTTACAACGTGTTAGATGCGCAATCGGCATGTTACAATAACCCAGTAAACAGTTTTACGAAATTGATACGTAAGGGAATGGTATGAATTGAATACGTCCTCTGGCCTTAATTTCTACATATACGCGTATAGCTGCTTTCCATGCTATTCTAAGTTTGTCTTAGATATTTAAGAAAGCGTTCTACCAGCGCGGCTAGGAACGACCCCCACTATTATCCAAGGCAGAGGTTTCCACTTAGGCAAATAATTTTCGGAAGTGTTGTCTGCTACTCCAGTAGACGTTTAGCAAGAAGCCAATTTACCTTTGCCTAAGTGCCCTTGTATAGTCCTTAGTTCACTGGCAGTATGGATGGTAGATTGGCTTTTAACGACGTTTAGATTCTTGTAGTTACATTGCTATGCACCTCTGCCCCTTATAACTATTAAATGACAAAGAGTTTGAATACCCATCATTACCAATTGCTTTTAACTGCGGTAATAAGGAGAGTACTATTCCACAATAACCATCCATGCAAATATTCCCTGGGTTAGTTTCTAATTAAAATCACTGGCATAAAATGAACAGAAAACAGTAAGAAACGGGTAAAAAGGAAGGGAACTGAAACTGCACCTCCCATCCCCCTCAATTCGTGTTTAATTGTACGCATAGCAATTGTAAATCGGAAAAAGTGTTATATTGTACCGTCCATTGTCGATTAATATTTAAAACAGTAACTTTTGTTCGGGCAATAAAATTATTATTAAATACTGGCGTAATTGTTATTATAATCGAAATACAATAAAAACAACAATAAAATAATGAACAATTACGAGCTATTTGTGTACGACATTAAAATGATTTTATTTTTTTCATACAAAAAATTCCGCGTAAATACTTAACTGTTGAAATCCTTTATTAAATAATTAAATTGTTTATTGTTTATTGTTCATAATTATTGTTATTTTTATGGTAATTATAGAAAACAACTGTTTGTAAGGATTTCGAAGAGGGGGGATAATTTTTATTTAAAGTTTCGAAAAATTAAATTTTAAGCAGTAACAGATGGTTTTAGTACCTCTGGTGTGAAAGGAAAGTTTTATGAATAATTTAAGGTTATTGGCCGTAAAGCTATTGAACAGCAGAATTTAGATGATGAGTCGTAGGTTCGTAATTTATTTTTTAGCATACAAATCGTACCAGTTATTGGAGAAAGATATTAGCTTAGGTTAGGTAAGGTGGCGAATCACATTCGGCCTTTTGTCATATCACAATCAATATTCAACCCGAGGTTCAAGTTTTCCCTAGATATATACTAGTACATCCCGATTTTATAAATCTTTTTATATTAATTTTTATATTAGGAAGCTCAGTTAAGGTCGTCAGAAAGTGAAAGATAAAAAAACCTAGGTTTTTTCTGACAAACCCAGGGCATGAGATATAAATCAATCTCTTCCTCCACCTTAGAGTCAAGAGAAGCCAACCAATTATTTTTACAACCAAAAGTGCCCTACATAAATCGGATAAAAAGTAGAATAATGGAGAAAACGGCCCTAGTGTGCTGGATAGCCGTGCCATTAAGGATTACAATACAGTTTTTGTTACGGTCGGGCATCATTTGGGATCGGAGATATAAGCAACGAAGCTAATATCTTTGTCATTGCCAAAAAAAATTGCAAGTTATCGACAACAAATTCCAGTCATCGGCAAAAAATTGAAAGCCATCGACCAAAAAATGCAAGTCATCGGCTAAAAATTGCAAGTTATCGACCAAAAAAATGCAAGTCATCGTCTAAAAAGATTGCAGTCGTCAACAAAAGTTGTAAGTCATCGACCAAGAAATTGCAAGTCATTGACCAAAAAAATGCTAGTCATCGACTAAAAATTGCAAGTCATCGCCAAGAAATGCCAGGCTTTAATAAAAAAAAGATGCAAGTCATCGATAAAAAAAGTCATTGACAAAAGAGCGTCGTCGAATTTTTTTTTTTTGCCAGTTGGATGAAAAAAAAAAGGTTGGCTATATCGTTCCCTATATCTCCGATCTCAAATTATGCTCAACCGTAACGAAAACTGTTTTCGAATCCTTGGTACCATGGCTATCTAGCCCACTAGGTCCGTTTTCTCCACAACTCTATTCTTATACGATTTGCTACGAATCATGAAGGGTATATTTGGTTAAATGGTCTCTGATGGGGAAACAGATACTGTGTTGTATAAAATTTACTTTCCCCCATATCATACAGTTTTTTATCCATTAAAAAAGGCACTTAAGGAATGTTATACAACAGTTTTAGGTATACTCAACTTTCTGATATATATTGTACAATAAAACCTCAAAATCTATCAACTTTGAACTTACTTGTTTGCAAACCCCAAACGAAAGAAAAAACATCTCACCCTTTTGGCTTCTCCTGTCGTAATATTTTGAACATTTGAAAATAAAGTTTTCAAAATGGCACATATTTTTTACAAATTAAATAGCAAATAAAATATAAAATGTTGGTTCCATTTTAAAAAGCAAACAAACAAACAAATATACTCGTATTCATACACGTACACATACTCGTGCTGGTAAATATTTGTTTAGGATCTCTTGGACCGCAAAACATAGATTATTGCTGGAGTTTATAAAACTTAAGATTTCAAACCACAAAAAAAAAACGAAAAAGAAATGATGAGAAACGCATTTGAGGCTAAATTTAAATGAAAGAGAGTCCTCTTTTAACTTTACTCTGTGTGTGTGAAGTGTATATGGACATGTGTTTTCAGTAACCAGAAGTCAATCATCAGAAGCCAATTATTTGTGGCAAAGACAAAATTAAATTAAAAATTATTGGCAGAAAAAAAAAAGTTTTTTCCTTGACTTCTTTGAAAGAAATTTATTTGGATTTTAAGAAAAAATAAAGCAGGTAGTAGTGTGTATGATAAATCAGTTGCACTCGATAAAACAGTTTATGTTCATGATAAAATATTAAAATTTTTAAATAATCTCTTCTCTGACTCTAGGGAAACTTCTTCCATGGGCCGCTTTCTGCACCAAAATCCTAAATCCACTTTTCAGTATTCTATCCCGAACTTAGTTTTGTGCTCATTTCTAACCATGTTGTACCACAGCATCAAAATCTTTTTTCAAGGCGCACACTCATGTACACTACCGCAGCGCTTCATCTGGTTGTTCTTTCCAGCATTCTATCCACAACTGTCTCCGCTCATTTCTTCCCAATAAATGTCGCTTACTTTCCCAATGAGGTATAAATATTTTCAGAAATAGCTGAGACTTGAGAGAAACTTTGTACTTTTTTAGTGGAAATAAGTTTTGCCGTTCATCAAAGGCTTGTTTCTGCATTCCTTCTTATTTCCCCAGCTTTGGGATACCGGATTTTATATATGCTGTATTGATGGAGAAATTCTCTCATCCTACCCGCCATGCTCTTACCCTACAGAAGCGTCTGAGCCTTCTGATGTTCAGAACCATGGAGATACATCAGAAAGTATGGTGACATAATTATTCGGTAGATAACAGTATCCCCGGGACTGAACCAGCAAACTCAATAATTTTACAAAATTATTCACAACGACAAACACACATATGTACATAATTGGCCATTGCAACCCTTCAGTCAGGATTACAGCCTAGCTTCTCACACTCCTCATGTTCTGTGCCTTTATTTTATACTTGAGTGGCGGGACCTACAGTTTAACATCGACTCCGAACGACAGATTTTGAGAAACTTTTTCATGGCAGGTTTATTTACTCTCAGAGTTTTTGCCAGAAATCTGCTGAGAGGAAGTCGCCGAAGAAATAATTTTTTCATATTTCGTTTTGATGTCTGGCCTGGAGCTCGAACCCTTCTAATAGAACAATAAGAAGGCGAAATAAGCGTTTAATATAAGTGGTATACGGCCACTTCAAAGATATGATAATGGGGTAGAGTTCGCTTTCAGTATGAAATATTTGAAAGCCATGCAAAAGTCGGGAATATCCTTTAAAGAGAAAAGAAGAGAAGCAGTAACGATATCTACCAGTCAGCTCCTATGAGGTTTGTATAGGCCGGACAGCTGAATCCACTAAGAAAGGAAAATAATTTCATCATCCCTGGTTATGTGGAAATTCACGACAATTTGTAGACTAATGAGCTTACGAGGAGGACAAGTACTGTTCTATTGTGTGGCAAGCAATGTTTGCAAACGTATACTCTCGGAAAGTAACGATGAAGAATGGTGACGATGGTATCGGACAATCCTGCAATACTTACTTACTTAATTGGTCATCGCAACACTTTAGTCAGGATTACGACCTAGCTTCTCATGCCACTTATGTTGTGCGTGTTAATTTTTTATCCATAAGTGGCTGTAGGCTCCAGTTTAAAGTCGACTCACAACGACAGATTCTTAAGAAACTTTTTCATGGCTTTCTCTCTGCTCTGAGAGAGAGTTTCTACCAGAAAGTCTGAAAGGAAATCGCAAAGGAAATATTTTTTTTTCATATTCCGTTTTGTTCGTTAGGCCTAGACTGGGGTTAGAATCAAACCAATGTCTAATAAGTCAACACACTATCTAGTAGACTACGAAGACTGAAGCGATAATAATTGCTTTTCTGACCGCACACTATAGATTCAAGCATTACTTATTAAAAATATGGATTTTTTGATGAGGATATTGAAATATTAGAATGATGATGATGCATAAATGCATTTCAGAAAAAATTACTTGGGTGCTTAACGCATGAGTTATTCTTACAAACACCAAACAACAATAACCTGAAGTCAGTTCAACGAAATTGGAGGAGACATTATAGGCCTAATCAACATAGATTCACAGTAGCACAATAGATCGTACACGGCAATAATAAGAAATTACCCAGAAATACTTGAAAGATTTCTTGTTTATTATTTCTCCTTCATCCTCTTCTTCTTATATATAAAAATGAATGTGTGTTTATTTGTTTGTGGGTTTGTTTGAAGTCTATAGACGGGTAAACGGCTGAATCGATTTTCTTGAAATTTTCACAGTATCTTTCTGTATGTCTGGAAGGAGTTATAGGCTACTTTTTACGTTGAAATAGGCAAATAAAATAAAATAAATATAAAAAAGTATGAGTGTTATTGTCTAACAAAATATTACGTATACGTCACCCGTCAGCTCTATGTAATCTATATATATGTGAAAACGAATTGTATCAATTTCGGTACTTTTCTACCGGTTTTTTCCCTCTGTGTATATATAAATGAATGTTTGTTTGTATGTAATTAATAGAATCGTAAACTATGCATTTGATCATGTTACGGTCTTTAGGAAAGTTGTTGCACATGGGCCGGGGAAGGTTTCTAAGTTGCTATGACCTATTTCCGACTGGGGGCGTCACTGAAAATTACTAAAAATGAATTAAATCCTAAACTGTGTATTTGATTATGATATGTTCTTTAGCAAAGTTGTTGCGCGTGAGTCAGCGGAGGTTTCTAAGTGTGTGCAATTAATTTCCGATAGATGGCGCCACTGAAAATTATTCAAAATGAATGACAAGACATTGGTAGACCTACACCTCAAGCACGGAAGAAAAAAGCATTACGAGCCTCAGAATCAGACAAGCAACAAGCTTTGAGACCTGAAAAATTTCGAGTACATGCCGCTGAGACTCTTTCGCATGAATCACTTGAACAACGAGAAGTGAGATTAGAAATCTCACTAGATTAGATCGAATGCGTACTACTCAGGCCCGTTTGTCTGAATCATCTGGGCAACGGGAAACAAAATCAATAAAATGATTCAATATTAATTGGATATTTATATAATGTCTTTCCTTCAAATTTATTTTAGTTGGTGGCGCAACACCGCGCGCGGGATACAGCTAATTTGTATATATTGTATTCTATACCCTGATGAGCAATCCAAAGATTATGTACAAAATTAATATATTTTTTATAATTCTCAAGGATATCGAGTTAGTAGTAAATGTCATTATGAAAATTGAAAAATTGTGTCTCTGTAGCAAGCAAAATGAATCACAAAAAAATGAACTAGCGTATGCTGGTCAAATAAAGTGCTTAAATCATGTCAGATTTTTATTGTTAACAAAAAAAAAAGACCAACAAAATATAAACAAAATTTTATTTTTATGTTAAATCACAATGATTTACACACATACAAATCCAAATAAAAAAAATTCAAAACTGAGAATGAGTATGAATTTATGTCCTCTTATGTACTTGGCTAAAATGTGGTCTGCGGTTGTTGGTTGTATCTCTCTATACAATTTTCATTTTTCATTTTTTTTTTAGGTCATCGTCATCATTGTTAATAAATTGTTAAGTTGGTTGCCTATATTTTATCAACTCAATTGGTTTATTAAAACTGTAACAATGTTGTTATAAATTATGGTCGGTTTTTTCCTCTTTTCTTTATTTTCTTTTTTTTTTGGCATTTTGTGGGTTTTGATTGTTGAATTTCTTTATTTTCTTTTTTCTGTTCATCCAACAGACATAATAATAATATTGTGGATTTAGAACTTATTACGGTTTATTGTTATTATTTTCATACAATAAAATTAAATTCTTTATTGCCTCTGCCATTGTATCGTCGTAAAAGGCAAGTAATCGCAGCCATCACACTTTAATTTGGTTTAATTTTCTGTTATCATTTGTAATCCTATGATATTACACAAAGTAATTAAATTTCCAAAAAACATACTTTAGCAATTAGACGTGCTTTAAGTCATAAACATAAAAATCATAGCCACCATTTGCTTATGACCATGAACAAAATGGCTGTAGTAAAAGGTATTTTAAATTTGCACGAAGTTAATTTGTTTTAGACTGCAATTATAAAGGGTAACTAATGAAATCGCAATAAAAATTAAAATCAAGGAATATAATTTTCAAAAAAGGCAGTCAATCGAAGCAGGATAAGAAAAAATGGAGAAAAATAAAATTCTAGAAGTTACCATACAGAAGATTGTAAAAAAATGACGTTACCAGCAAATGGCAGTAGAAGGCGCGGCCTATAAACACTTTGTAGGATTTGATCTTTGACTTTTTCGATATAGACACACAAAATTTTGCTTCCGACCTTAAATTTAACTTAACGAAACATTAGGTAGGTAAGTACGTAGGTTGAAGGAGAGAAAACCAGCCAAGGTACTTATACCTCATGCACCTAAGCCACCATGTAGACTTGTTGGGCGCTCGCCATTAGGAATATCTTGTACTAGATACAGACTTTCTTAACTTTTTACAGTCAGAGATCAGTAATGAGTCGTTTTTTTTTTGCTACTCATAAGTACTCATCAAATTTCGAGCATGAGTGAGGTAACAGTATTGAAATTCAACTACCTATTCTAATTTATTCCTACTCACTACAACATTTGTCTATAGGAAGAGGTTGCAATAAGTATGAGCACAACGTTGACATCAAACTCATAACATTCGAAATATGTTTGATTCATACACCTACTCTTTCGGATTCATAAATTTAGAAAAATACTTATACACACACATACGTAATTGGCCATTACAAATCTTCAGTCAGGATTACGGCCTAGCTTCTCAATACTACTCATGTTGTGTGCGTTAATTTTATACTTGAGTGGCGGGACCTACAGTTTAACGTCGACTCCGAACGACAGATTTTTTGAGAAGCTTTTCATGGCAATTTTTTACTCTCAGAGTCTTTGCCAGAAATCTGCTGAGAGGAAGTTGGCAAAGAAATATTTTTCATATTTTCGTTTTGATGTCTGACCTAGAATTCGAACTCGTCTAATAAGCCAACACACTACCTACTAGACCATGGCGACTTCAAAAATGCTTATAATACTCATAAATGATTCGAGTGATTCGAACCATTCATTAAAATTTACAGTCTTAGTTGTTGTTGCATTTACAAAAAAAAAAGAAGAATAAAAATGAGAAAGACAGCAAGCAAAGCAAACACACAGCCCTCAAGTGAGTACTGTAGTGTTCGTATACGAATCATACTTATTTTGTGATTCTTGTAAATGTTGAGTAAAGGAGAGTCGAAATCAGCAACATATGCGTATTATTAAGTATGAGTACGATGATTACTTCAAACTTTGAATATGAGTAGTATGAGTATGACATTAAAATAAGTATGAATGCGTATAAGTATCAGAAATTATGAGTATGATTCGAATCTACTCATCTTTTTGAACACTCATTGCTGATCTCTGCCTTCAGTCCACTCCTCTGAGAAGAGTTATGTCTGGTATAGTGTCATCCCCGTAATATTGGGATCTGGTTCTTACAAAAGCTGGGCAATGCCACAGAAAGTACTTCACCATTTCGATGTCTTCATCGCATGTCCAGCATTCATTATATTCCACCAAGTCAATACGATTCAGATGTAAAGGGTCCGCCAAATAACTTTTTTTTTTTTTTTGAAAATGCTTTAAAGAAAAAGCTACTGAATATTTTCTCAAATTTCTTTTTTATTTGAAAGTACAATCCTTCCGGTTAATAATGGAAAATAATTTCATTCAAATGGCTGCCTCGGCTGGCCATGCAGTAGCCTACACGATCGGTCCAATTTTTAAGCACATTATCGATTGTGTGCAGCTGTATTTCACCAATGGCTTCACGAAAATTTTCCTTTAAAGCGTCAATTGTCTCTGGGTTATCTTTGACGGCACCCCACAAATAATAGTCCAACGGTGTCAAATCGCAGCTCCGAGGTGGCCAAACGATATCAGCTCTGCGGCTGATAACGCGATCTTCAAAAACAGGGCGCAAAACATCGAGTGTAGCTTCGACTGTGTGGTACGTAGCGGCGTCCTGTTAAAACCAAATGTTGCCAATATCCTCCTCTTCAATTTTTGTGAACAAAAATTCGTTCAACATGGCCCGATAACGATCGCCATTGACTGTAACGGCCACTCCTTGCTCATTTTCGAAGAAAAATGGCCCAATAATGCCTCTGGACCAAAATCCGCACCAAACAGTGACTCGCTTTGGGTGCGTCGGCTTTTCAATGTATGCGTGCGGGTTTTCTGTGCCCCAAATGCGACAATTTTGCTTGTTTATGTACCCGCCAAGATCAAAATAAAGCTTCATCTGAAAAGATGATTTTATTTGCCAAAATCGGCGTCTTCTGTAAGTCGATCGCAGGCCCACTTAGCGAAGCGAAAACGCATTGGATGGTCAATATTCGTTCAGCGGAAGGATAAAACTAATTATCTGTCAAATCAGACATGAGCTAAGTGTTACCATTCACGAAATAAGCACTAGTTGAAAAAAAACGTTAGATGGCGGACCCTTTATGAGGCTCATTAGCGCGCTCATATCATTTTTTTAATTTCAAAATACTCGTAGCCTGCTCCTCATTAAATAAATGGTGCGATAGCCTGAGGCCATCTGATTCTTCTATATAAAGGCATCCAAGTAGCAACTAGTTTGCTGGGAGATATGTGGCATGTGCTTAGTCAAACGAAACCTTAACTGAAGAACAATCGATGAATTTTTTTTTTTTAATTTAAATCACTAATACATTGTTAACCAAGACAATTCAATTGAATATCAAATTAGATTTTGAGAACTCCCAATGGAATCCATAATTGACACAATACCTGCAACTCGGTGAACGCAGTCCACTATGAACTATAAATGGCAGAGAATAACGAAGAGATCATTACGGTAACACAGTCCATATGGAAACAGGAAACTAATACACGTTTACAAGGGGCGTGGCGCTGGTGATAGAGATGGCTATACCGAACTCCTATTATTTCAACACATTTCAGATTATTTTTTTTTAATGTTCTTTCGTGTGTTTGTTTTAAAATGTACAGTTATTATATATTTCTGTTTAAATTTAATTTTGTTTTTCTTTTTTAATTCAAAAATAATTTAAATAAAAATTTTCATTTTAAACTTCTTAAATTGCAAACATATTTCTATACTTTCTATACTTTACGTATGTATGTATATGTTAGCTGCTAATGGAATCATAAATTCAATCAGAAGGTATTTTTATATGTAAAAAAATTGTTTTTTTTTTTCTAAAAATATGAAAAACTTTAAAATGTTTAATAAATGAAATACAACAAAAACAACAACATTTATTTACATTTGTATACATTATTTATACAAATTGTACGTACATACGTACGTATGGATATGGATTGTATATAAATCTTATGTAAATAATATATTATCTGTATACACAAGCATGTACATATGTATGTATGTGTGTAGTTGTAGGTGTGTCTATAAATTTATAAAAAATTGATGTTCAATTTAATTTGGGAAATTTGTTCATATTTTTTTCCTCGTTTCTGGTATCATTTTTGTGAAATAAGTTTTCCTAATCAAAAATGCAAATATTGTAGAGAGATGACAGAGAGAGAGAGAGAGAGAGAGCGAGAGATTATCATATAAAATTTATTTATTAAAGAAATACATACTTGTATTAATAAAAAACAATAAAGAATATTGAATATGGAAATTGAAAATGAAAATGAAAATGAAAATGAACATCACAAATGAAAATTATTTGTTATGTATACGGAAAATATTTCTAAGTATTTAGAGGATAAAATATTTATTTTTAGTTTTTTGTTATGCAAAGTATATTATTATTTAAAATAAACAGAAAAAAGATTAAAATCAAAAATTTTTTAAATCATATTTTAGAATATCTTTCTTTTCAAAAAGATTAACATTCCCTCAACATATTGCAATGAATACAGACAAAAAAATCGAAAAGAATAAACAAGAAGAGAATAACAAAGAATTATGAAAATACGAAAAAACAAAGATCAAATTACAATAACAAATCAACAATTAATTTCTAGAAGTTTCCATGCTGAAAATAATTGTAGAATAAATAAAGCGAAGAAGTCACATGCTAGTAATAAAATTAGAATAGATCAAGCTAAATTTGCTGACGCCTAATGTGATGCTTATTTGGGTCTTATTAAAATACGTCTTGTAATGCTATTGCAGCTATTTTACCACAAGTCTTTAATTTATGGCTGATATTTCTCCAACATCGCCTCTTTTAGGCTTTTGAAATGGATTCCTAGAGTCCAGAGTAGAATTATGACACTGAGTGTCCTAAGATGAATAATGGTGTTGTTTGCATCCTGTTATTGTCCAATCTTAAACAGCCGATGCTTTCTACATCTGAGTCGCAAATATAGTGTCGGTTGTAACTTTTTATTCCTTAAAAAATGAATAATGATTCAATTTAATGCAAATTGTTTTCATAAAGGACAGGACTTTTGAAGTCTATATACAATTGAACCCATTATCTAAATCTTTTCTTTGTGAATGACTAAAGTCATGCTTCACAGGAGAAGAATGTCAATATATAATCTAAGGATCTCTTAATACAGAAACCTACATCAGTCCTTGCAGGATTTACTGAATCCAGCAAGGATTCACGATTTTTTTAAACAGCCTTGTGAACAATCTAGTAAACATACCCTCTAGGAACTTAATGCCCAGTCGAAGGACCAGAGATCCATTGTTACGCTTTAAATATAAATCGCATGAACGACCCTACACGAGAAAGATTACCGAAAAGCTTTATTTAAATTGAAATGTGCACTTTACGCAATCTTAATCAGATTTTTCAGTGATGTACTCTTAAGCGAGCTCAGATCATGAAAGAGAATGCAGCTATAAAGAAGATATTGTAGCCGTTCCCCCGTTTTCCGCATTATGGCAGCTGGTAAAATGACAATTTATAGCTCTTCGTTTGTTAAAGGATCCACATTCGTAATTGGTAAACGTTTCACTAAATAAATGACAATTCAAAAGACAGGTATTTGGCTACTGTCTTATTAGATTAGCCGTTTTGAAACTCTTAAGCATATAATCTAAGATGTTGCTGTAGCCTAGTAGATAGTGTTTGGGGCTTATAAGACATCACGAACAAAAAAGAAATATTAAAAAATCTTGGGTGCCCTGGTAGTCTAGTGGGTAGTGTGCTAGACTATTAGTGTGAGGGTCGTGGGTTCGATTCCCACCAGAGACTCTGGTCTGTGACACTACACCGAGCATATGGTCAAGTTACTCCGCTCGTATAAAATTAGAATATAATTTGTAATTGTATTGTAATTAATAAATAAATAAATAAAATAAAAAATCTTTCTTTCGGTGTCTTTTTCTCCGCAGTCTTTTGCCAAAATCTGTGCAAGTAAATAAATTTGTCAGGAAAACCTTCTCAAATCTATCATACGGAATCGACTTTAAACTATTAACCCAGCCAGTCATGGATAAACTAGATTTTAATCTGACTAATGGCGTGTAATGTAATGTAATTGCATTTGGTCACTCATACAATAATATAAAGTTTCAATACATACAAAAATTCAATGTACCGTATATCAAATAATAGGAATTGATAGTCTGTAGCTTACTTTTTTAGTTTATTTTGTCATTAAAATTTAAAAAAAAAAAAATAAAGAAAAATTCATTAAATAATTGCAATTTTTATCACGTTTCTCTGTGTATCCTTTGAAGTAGGCGTGTGTGTGCATGTGCATGACATTTTTATATTTATTGGCTCTATATTCTAATCAATATTTCCATTTAATTTTTTTCTATTTTTATATATTTTTTTTTATTTTTTTTTGTTATTAATTTCCTTATAAAAAATTCTATAAATTAAACTGTGAACACAACAATATTTAAAATGTTTGTGTTGTGTTGTGTTCTACGTGTGTGTGTGGCACATTTGCATGAATAAAAAAATAGATTTACACCTGAAAATATGCAACAAATATGCTACACTTGTTAACAATTTAAAATATGCATTGAAAATATGTCCATATTTATTTAACAAACAAACATACAAACAAATACACACCATAAATATTAAATTGTAGAATCAAAAAGTTAAAAACAAAAACAGAAATGTGGTAGTAGCAATACATACATATATGGAATAAATTGAAAGCGATAAAAATTGCTACGAATTCAGGTGGGACAACACTAGTATTTGGCTATAATAAATTAAAATAAATAAACAAAAAATGGCCAAAAATGGGTTCAAAGAGAGCGAAGTATTTACATATACATACATACATACATGTGAATATAAACTAAATTAGTACATGAGCCTTGAATTTATTTGATTTTTAATTGAAAAACAGAAAATAAATAAACCGCCTTGATAGCTACTGTATTCCCTTGCTGCGCCTTATCTGTACTAAACTCAATGACAGAAATCAAATTCAATAAAACATTTTTGTCAAGGATATTTTGAGTCTGGCGGAAATAATATTAGCCAGGACAAGAGTAAGAATCGAATATCGGAAGCCAAAGGATACTCACTGCAAGGATACTCACTACTAAGAAAGCTAAGGAATATAGACACGAACCCTTAATTCAAATCCAAGCTTAGACATCTCGAATGAACTGAAATTAAAAAAAAAAATATTTTTTTCTGTCGTTCGAAGTCGACCTTAAACTGTAGGTCGCTTCATTCAGGGCGCACAACATGGATGGCGTGAGAAGCTAAATCATAATCTTGACTTAAGGATTGTAATGACCAATTAAATAAGTTTTGTATTCGGTTAAGATCTGGCCAACACATCCTAGCATTCATACAAAGAATGCCAAGGGAGTTTTCCAGAGCGACCAGTATGTTTGCAATATAGTTTTAAGATATACATATACCTATGTAAAGGTATAATGGAATGGAAACCTTAGAAAAATCGTTGAGTTCCTAAAAAAAATAGTTGGCATTTATGGGCAAGTTCAGATGCATTATAGAAAATCATAACAGCACATTCATCGCAAGAATAACCATGAATACCGAATGGAAGACTTATACTGATTATGACGCCTATATGAGATCCTTGTATTCTAGTCCACGATGTATGTTACAAAGTCCAGCCTGCAAGTGTCCACCTATTCTGACCAGTACTCTGGAAACACAAGGTGTGGTTCAAGCATCCATTTTTCACTTTAATCCCTTAAAGCACTATTAAGACCAGAAAACTTATTGTTTTCTGATTAAATTATTTTAATTATTCAAGAAGCAAAATAACAAGAATATTTTCCCCATGCATGGCATTTTCCAAACATTTATGGACGAATCATGTTATCTTTTCATAAATTTTTCATTTTGAATTTAAGGGTCACATACGGTCTTCAAATCTTCTCATCTTCGGAAATACTTTTTACTGTGAATTGAAATCAATATTGAATGTGTATAATACACATGCATGCAACATCACCATCATCATCATCATCATCGTAATGATTATCGATAAATTAGATTTTCGTTTTCCTTATTTTCATATTAAATTGTTTTAAGAAGTTCTACATGAGTATTGTGTTATGGTGTCTTGTCATACGATTGAAATCCATTTGTGTAATGAAATGTAATGAAAATCAATTTTAACGCATAAAAACTGCATGAGGCGAAAGCAAAAGAAGCAAAAGGCGTCGCTAGAAACTCAGCTGTACACACAGCAATTGTTGGTATTTGTTAGAGGGGTTGGAAAGATTTCAAGCAATTTATTCCTGATATTTCGTTCTGAAGACAAAACATGTGCCAGTGAAAACAATTTTTCCTATCCTCAGGAGGGGAAAGTGTGGATCCCATCATTATGGCTTTCGAAAATAATTATTCGGAAGACTTAGTATTCTTAATATTACTTCAACGTACGCTGATTAGTGTAGAATATCAAATCCAATCCGATTTACCATATCATAGCACCACGTCTTCTGAAACGTCATCCTGAGCACACAAAAAAATCTAGATCTCACCATGTTTAAATTACAAGAAACGCTTGCATTTCTCTGCACCCAAGTAAGAATTAAAACGGAATGTTTCGCTTACTTGTTTAGAAGTAGAAGTTAATTTCTCTCATGAATACTTCAGCCAGGATTGTCAAGCCAAACCAGACTTATCATAGCATATTCAAACTTTTTAGATCATGTGACCTGCCATACATACATACATACATAATTGGCAAGAGTCGCAAATATAGTGTCGGTTACATACTTTTATTGTGCAACTTTAAACCGCCAATGCTTTCTAAATCTAAAATATAATCGCAAATAGAACTAACATATCGCCAAACTAGTGGTAATTGCTCCGTTATTTCTCGTTTCTATCCAACAACGCGCGATGTGAATATTTTGGTTCAATAATAAGAAAGCAACTGAAATCTTACTTTTGGCCACAAAAAGTTTTGATTCTTGCAAATTTTCCACAATGAATAAAGAAACTAGGAAACAATAATAAAAACAACACCAAAAACAAAAGAAAACGAAATGAAATGAAAAAGATTCAGTAATAAAAGCAGATAAAAGACAATAAAATTCGTGAGACAGCATTTGTTATTCATCGTAGATTTTGTGAAATGTTCAATAAAAAGAAAAAACCCACAATGAAAAACAAAAAAGAAAAACTAAGAAAACTATGACAGTGTACATACTCGTACATACTACACTGGGTACACAATTCTCTTTTCAAAGATAAAGTTTCATTGCATTTTAATAAGACAGCAAAAATTCACAATAACTTAAGCAAACTTCTCATTTTGCAAACTCATACTCGTACTGTGATACGTTTATGAAGTTTTAGTTTTATTACCATATATGCCTTAAGAAGTTCTCCTGTTGTGCTGCACTTTGGCTGCCTAATGTGGCCAGAAGCCCATTTAAATTTTTGGACGGATGTGAAATCAAAGTTTCATTTCCTCTTTTTTTTTCTTTTCTTCTACTTGAATTGGCAGAATTTCTTTTTCTTTTCCTTCGTATGCCAACATTATTTAGTGAACAAATAATGGCAGCAAATTGCTACGGTTGCTGCTCAAGAATTGATATGATCAGAAAAAAGAGTGTGGTCAATAAGAGCATCGACAGGACATGATGACACAATTTAAATTAAAGTTTTCGCATTGAGTAGAACTTTTTTTGAAAGTTTTTCTAAACATCACCATTATGAGCACACAAATAAATAATAAAGAAAATGTGTGTTGTGTATCATTTAAAGAAAAGAAGAAAAGTTTGAGAAACTAAACTGCACTATGGGTTGGAAATTCTTAAATTATTATTTTCCCTTTCTGGAGACAAGAATGCCTTGCTATTAGGCAATGTCCCATGAGCACAGAGACCACATGATAAACGTCAAGTTGGTAGAAAAAATTTGATGCTTCGCCGTCCTAGGGTTCTAGATCAATTTAGCGGTTAAACAGATCCTCTCTTCTAGTCAAATAACGTCAACCAAGGCGTGACATTTTTCCCCAATTTTCAGCTTAATCATGCCTAAATGGACCCCTAAACGTAGACCACATTTTACAGTGTGTTACAGGTTCTAATCAGTACTTCCACAATACAATCTCCACATAGAGGAACGAAAATATTACAGATCTTAGCATATTCCACTATTTTCCGGGTATATAGAGGACAGGACATTCATGGTCTAGGTTGGAGCTGAATATGATGTTTGGAAGAAACTTTATGACAGCCTTGATATTAGACTTTATTTTCAAGGAATATTTTGCTACTGAACTGTCATTTCACTATGGAAAGCATTGACGATCGTCAGGAAGACACTAAAGGACACGGGGGTTTGCATGAGTTTCTGATATCCAAGCGCATACGGCAGAGACCACGCAATAAATGTCAAGACTACGGGCATGCATAGCACTCAAATAAGCTGTGATATTAAAGCTACCACTACAAACTAACCTAACCCAAATATTTTTCCTCAACAGAATCATGGCTAAGAGGACCCCCCGAATAGATAAAAATTTCCAAAGTACTATACCTTCTAACCAGTACTTCTATAAGCTCTTAAGTAAAGGTACCAAAATATTGAAGATCTTAGTGTAGTCCACTATTTTCCATACTAATAGGTGACATACATGGCCAAGCTTGGAGGTTGATATGATGTTTGAAAGAAACGTTATGTCAGCCTGGCAGTTAGAGTTTATTTTCAAGGAGTATTTTACTACTGAGTAGCCAATTAATTGCCATAAAGATAGCCATGACTTCTGTCAGGAATACCCTTCCGGATCTATCAGGTACATTATTTTAAAGTCGCCATAGTCTAGTTGGTAGTGTGTTGGCTTATTAGACGAGAAGCCGTGGTCAAAACCCTTTCGGCGACATGCTCTCTGACAAAGCCCACGAAAGTAAATAAAAGTGCCACGAAAAGTTTCTATCGATCGGAATCGATCGTGGTCACGCCACACAACATGGTCGTGTAAGAAGCTAGGTTGTAATCTTGACTAAAGGGTTGTAACAACCAATTATGTAAGTAATCTACTAGATGAGCCATCAGCTTAATTCAAAAGCCGTTAAGAAATTATTTCATATTCTTTGAAGGCTTAAAATTTCATATCAAAATAATGGACTTCTTTTTATCTAACTCTAGACACACTACATACATACATATGAATGATAGATACTTTGTTATGAAGTGGAATTGAAACTTATGATGTCTTTAGTCATTTAGTTGCTAATTTATTAACATATTTTTCGTTTCGTAAGTAATTGTTCAACAAAATTGTTGACGACAGAATTTATTTTCATTTTTATAACATTTTATTGTCAAATAGCAACAACAATAACGTAGGCATATATGTAAGTATGTGTATGTGTTCTTATAAATTATTAATTTTATTTAAAAGGACATTTAAGTTAAGAGAGAGTCAGTCACTCAGTCAGTAAGAGCTGCAAGTAAACTCGTTTCTCTTTTTGTTGTGTTTGTTTCGACTTCGAAAGCAAAATTTATAACCAAATAAAGCAACAACAAACAATACATACGTTTATGTACATATGTATGTTTTAACAGAGTTATGCCCAGATTTATATATGTACTCGAGAGGGATTATTTATTAAGAAGTGAAAACACAAAAATATTCCATCCATATGCCATATAAAAAAATTGAATAAAATATTACTCAAGATATTATATAGAGGGAGCCATATATTCTAGTTATACATAGTAGAGTAGAGAAGAGCATATTTATGCATATGTTGTATGCTGTTGTAAATATAATAAATTTATTATGAAATCAAATGTAAAGAAAATTAAATCAAAAAAAAAAAAACAATCTGTCGTCGTCATACACCACATATCATAGCATTCATCCATCTATCCATCCATTCTTCTCTTTGAGAAAAAAAAACAACATAAAAATGAAATAAAATTACGCTAAGGCTTCTTTCCCCTGTGCCTAGGCATACATTCATTCATACAATATTTGATATTCAGATATTCACAAGAAATAATAGATGATTATGCTAAAAAGGAAAACGTAAATAAATCTCGAAAATAAAGCAGAAAAAAAACGGAAACATATTAACGACTCTCGCTGGTGCATAAATAACAAAATCTAATTTTTCTTGTTCTACTTGACATTATTTATAATTTTGAAAGGCTTTCTCACTCCCTCTCTCTCTCCTATTTCACTTTCTCTACCGTTCCTTTAGTAGTAATATTGAAAGTAAATTGATTTGTTTGCTGTTTGGCAACAATGTAAGACAGGCAAAGCTTAATATGGTTAAATGGTGCCAATACAAGCATGATTGTAGACACATATTTCATGACAATTTATTGAACATCTAATTGATGCCATATTTTATAAAATTTTGAAAATTTATTTTCAATAAATTTTTCGATTTTTTTTTTTTTTTTTCAAAGAAAATAAATCAAAAATATTATTGGGGAAGGAGTAGAACCCATTACAAATACATTTTCTCAGTATCTGTTATTGCTAGACAATGGCTATTGGCAATCCTGTAATTCTAGAACTTGCTAAAGTAGCCAAACTATGTGCTGAAGTGAAATAAACAGGAGGAATAGGTTAGTTTAGGTTAGGTTAGAGGACGTGTACTTGTCAACTGTGACAAGTACAGTACCCAGAGGTCGAATTTACCCATTATACAACGTCCTAGCTTCTCATGCCACTTGTGTTGTGTGCGTTAATTTTATACATGAGTAGCGGGACCTACAGTTTAACGTCGACTCCGAACGACAGATTTTTGAGAAACTATTCATGGCAATTTTTACTCACAGAGTTTTTGCCAGAAATCTGCTGAGAGGAAGTCGCCGAAGAAATATGTATTCTCATATTTTCGTTTTATGTCTGACTTGGGAGTTGAACTCGGGCCTTTCGTCTAATAAGCCGACACACTACCTACTAGACCACGGCGACTTCAACAGACCACGGCGACTTCAATCCAAAGAAAAAACTCCTTCAAAGCGTAACATTTGAGTGGTATGGAGGAATTTATGAAACATTTCTGTTGATCTTCTGTGTATTAACAAGGAATGTCTAGAATCTGCGTTCATATCTAGCGATCGACAGGAATCAACAGTGATAGTTGTGCCTAAAGCGGGAAAATTTCGCGAAAAAGCGCTAAATCCTCGGACTACCAACAACTGAACTAAAACAATTAATTTCTACCCCTATCAAATTATGCTGTTTCGAGAATGGCAGAGTCATAGAGCAGCCGCTGATCTGCTTACACAATTGCCCTGTACATTACATTCGTCTGCATGAGACATCGCGCTTGCTATTAGCAATATCCGACCATTTGCTTTTGTTGAAATCCTGCCTCTCTGGAAGAAAAGTTGATTCGTTTGTTAGCGCTCTTCCCAACATGACATACCCTTCGACCGTAATATCTAACCGCTTGCTATTGTTGAAACTCTTTCTGCGCGAATAGTTTATCAGTTTGCTGATGCTCTTCCCAATATGATATTCCATGGGCCATAAAGACTAAGGCAAAACACGGAACTCCTTAATTAGGATACTATCGTCAAAGGCAATTTACTTCTGCAGCTCATAGAAAATGGTATTAAAGTGTTAGGTTATGCTAATTATCTATCATTGCTACAGTAGACGAACGCTTACTGAGCAACTCAGTCTACTTACAGAAGATCAAGCTCATACTAATCACTGTGTATTAGAACATCTCGAGTATCGATATTCCAACAATGGGGGATATTGACCAAACTTCCTCCTATACGAACAAACAACTGCGGGTTATACTGGATTCAAAACTCTGATGGAAGCAAACAATATTATCGGATGCTGGTAATTTTTACATGTAAACAGGCCATTAATAAAAGATGAGGACTCAAACCCAATATCCTCACATGACATTGTATAATAAGAAGCGTAATTTCTGTAGAAAATATGATGCAGACAAGGAAAAAGAGATTATCCATCACTGCATAAAGCCTAACGGAAGTTTATGATAAGGGACATAAGCGAGCCTGGGTGACTTTAACTTGGTTCATCTCGACATGGCTTTACTGATATGGCTTTAAGGCGTCACCGAATGATGTTATCAGGCATCCCAGACAGAAAGACATCTAAACGTTGCGGCGTAATATTGTTTGAAGTTGCCGTATTAACTCTTCTTATTGTTTATGTTTCAGGCAACTGCTTCAATGTTCATTTCACACATTTAGATGTCATACGATGCTTCTTGACGGTCATACTACTTATGCCATAAAGTTGTCAATGAACGCCTTAAATAGCAGAAGACATAGAGGGCATCCTTACCAAATGCTTCCTTTCACATTTTAGAGACGGCTGGTATTATCATCTTGTCGTATGGAGCTTATAGCATTGATCCATAGATGAGCAAGAGAGAATGATGTTTTACTCAACAAAGCAGTAGTTAAAGTGATTGATTACTAACTCTAGCACCACAAATTTAAATACAGTAGAAGAGAACTACTTTTCACCATGGTTGCTTTAAGTTTAAAAACAAAACAAAAACCATGGAAGGTTGTTGTTCTTCTCAAAAAAATCTCCTTTTAGAAGCCTTGCAAACCCGAAAAGGATCAACGGAAGATCAATAACCGCCCGGTCTAAAAAGCAGAGCTCCTTACCATCATATCCAATACATCAAGCAAATATTATACCCATGGAAGACTTTGGGAGATGTAAACACAACCATAGCAGGACATGCTGCAGAAGAACCTAATAACTGATTATCTGAAGATAAACAAGGCAACGATAAAAAGCCGAAATTGTTAGAATTTGAAAACAAATAAGAGGATATTTAAGTCCCTGAAGAATTATTATTTTTTTTTTCTTTTTAATGCCAATATAGTGTTTGGGGTAGCATTTCTATTAAATGCAAAATCATTATTCATTCAAGCATGCATGAAACCGTAACCAAATCCATTTTGTTTTTTCTGTGCATAATATTTAAAACTTCATTGTTTGATTGTTTTAAATACAACAATAATTGAAAGAAATATGGTAGATTTAGTATATATTTTTTCTTTTCAAATCCAACGCTTATGTTTAAAAGAAAATAAATTTGAAAACAAGCAACTGTTATCCCCAACCCCCACCCCCACCCATGCCTTTTATGCCAAATTTTTGTTTCGTTTTTTTTTTTTATTTACAAATATTTTATTTATTGCACCCCCACAAAAATATGTATACGAAAATGTAGGCAATATTTTACTTTTTCATATGATTTGTGTGTGCGTGTGTGTAGTATGTATGTATATGATTTTATTTTTCCTTTTGCATTATTTGTTGATTTATAGTTGAGCCATAAAAATCCTTAAAGCTTAACGTATACTTTTTGGGCTTATAATAACAAACAAAATACATACGCTAAATGCCCACACACATATACACACTTATGCTATTGCACAAACACAAACAAAACAACAACGCTTATACTTAAAACACAAACATTGGCTACAAAGCCATGATTTGAGTAGAGGAGACATCAGCGTACATACAATCGCAGAGCGGCCTCATTCTTTATTGCTTTATTTGTTTTGTTCATTGTGTATGTGTGTGTGTATTTCGATTTGTACAAGTCTTGGGGGGTATAAATCTGATAACAACAACATTGACAACAACTAACACTTTCATTAGTAAGAGACGGTCAGGACTAACTATTTGATACTGTACATTATAATGTTGTTTTTATTGTTTTTCTTATTTCTAGCGCTACCTAATGGAAACAGTTAAGAAGAAGAGAAGATCTAGCAAATTTCCCTTAAGAGCCTTTTTAAAAATTCTAGAAGAGTATCTAAGAGACACATCACCTAAATAAGGACACATTCGTTTATCGTTCCTTCTTTTCTATGCCCGACAAGTTGTTGTAGTCCTTGAAAATCCAAAAGTTGTCCTTGCAGGTGGACCTTTAAGTTCTTAGGATAAAGTAAGGCTCCTAAAAGCCTAATGAATGCGTAAAATAACCAGAAATGAAGTAAGTTATGCGGCAATCTATATGCATGCAACCGAACACTTCAGAGAGAATGTAGAAAGAAATATTTCTGACGTCATAGGTCACATATGGCTGGCAAATGGAAATTTCCTTCTAACTGATTATGAAACGTGCTTCCAATAAATCCTGAACTTTAAAAAAAAGTCTCTTTAATGCTAATCCCCGCTAGATAAACCAATTCATCAAAAGAGAGAACCCAGGTCTGGCTATTACAAACACCAACCCGAACACAATATGCCCCATAAAGTGTAGGGTGTAGCAGCATGGCAGCATGAGTAGGCAGTTCAAGTTATTAAAAACGTTGTTATTGAAGTTTCATCGGAAGCCTTTAAACGAAGTGTTTAAGTGTTGGTGGTTTTATGAAAAACATAAAAAATGGTAGAGAAGGAGGAAAGCGTTTTAAAATTCTCGAAATCATAAAGGATTTGTGAAAGGGTTTCGCTTTCATTCTTAGAAGATTTTGAAAAACAAGCTGAAAGCGAAAGTGATTAATGAAAGCTTTTGAGGCAACAAGTTTTACTCTTTCTTGTTCTGTTTTAGACTTTCTGTCTCTGTACGATTTGTGAAAAAGATAATAAAAAGGCAAACAAAAATGATGAATTTGTGGTTGAAAGCGGAGATGGAGAGTAAGTATCTCCACATATTTCATTGGTATTTTTTTAATCAAACCTGTCATGTATATTTTGTGTTTGTTTTTGTTGGTTTAGCTGGTATTGTTTTTGTATTACACAAAAATTTTCTTTTCTCTATGCTTTCTACAATTGTTTGAGAATTTCTCTCTATTCCCGCTCTCCTGCTCTTTTTTTACTATAAAGATTTCAAATAAACGTTGTGCTCGGTTGGGTGTGTTGAGTTCTTTGATTAAAAGCTTGTAGTTGTGCGTGCTTAGTAAACGTGTGGCTAAGTGTATGAGTGTGGGGTCTTAGTTTTTTGTCCTAAGTTTCACAAAGATTTCTCGTGCGTTACGAAAATGGTGAGATTTAATCAAGTGTAACAAGAAATAAAAATAAATTTTTGAAATTTACTCAAGGAAATCTATTGATTTGAGTGTGCTTTTCCTAGTTTTCTACTTTTTTCCATTTGTTTTCAATGTTCTTTTTCTATTCTTTTTTTTCTGTTTCTTTGTTCTGTTCTGAAAGCTAATTAAATACTTTTTCTTATGTTTACTTAAGTATTAAAGTTTTAAGAAGACGCCTTAACTTACAACTTAAAATCTTTAAATCAAGAAAATTCCACAAACTTTAAAAAGTTACAGGAAATTTCAGTAAGTTGCAGTAAAATCCTGAAAGCATAAAAAAATTCTTGGAATTGTTGTTAAGCAAAGAATGACATAATTTTTCTCTTTTTTCTCGTTTTTATAATTACAAAATGCAACATTTTTGGATAATTGGCAAATTAAGCTGCCACAGAGCATATTCCCTCATTTCTTTTGATTTATTTCAGTCTAATTAATCTTCTGTAGCAGGTTCTAGAATGATAGGGTTGCCAGCTTTCTTGATAGCGAAGAAAACTTTGTTTTGTTTTATTGGTGATTATAAGGGGTGATTTTTTAAGAGCTATAGGAAAATTAAAAAAAAATACACATAAAATTCAGAAAAATGCATGAATTCTTTATTTGAATCGATGTTACGGTCCATATAATTTAATGTTTGAAGATTATTTCATGCAAATGTTGACCGCGACTGCGCCTCAAATGGTCCATCCGCTTAGTTCAATTTTGGCATACTCTTTCCAACATTTCGGCCGGTATCTCACGAATAAATGCTTCAATCTTGTCTTCCATTGCGCCATATCTGTATAGATATGAGCTTTAACATAGCCCCACAAAAAATAGTCTAATGACGTTAAATCGCACGATCTATGCGGCCAATTGACCGGTCCCGAACGTGAAATAAAATGTTCACCGAACTCGCCTCTCTATAAGTCCATTGTTACGCGTGCTGTGTGGCATGTGACACCGTCTTGTTGAAACCACATGTCATGCAAGTCAAGCTCTTGCATTTTGGGCAAAAAAAAGTTGGATATCATCTCACGGTAGCGCTCACCATTCACAGTTACGTTACGATTCGCAGCATCTTTGAAGAATTACGGTCCAACGATGCCACCTGCCCATAAACCGCACCAAACTGTGACTTTTTCTGAATGCATTGGTAGCTTTTGCAATGCTTCTGGCTGATCTTCACTCCAAAATCTACAATTCTGCTTATTTACGTATCCCGAATAGCCGCTTCAGTGGGTCGATTAAACTGACCATAAAATGAAAGAAGCGCGCGATGAACTTTCTTAGCAGAGCACGCATTTTGATAATAAAATTCAATGATTTGCAAGCGTTGTTCGTTTGTAAGACGATTCATGGTTAAATTATAGACCAAACTGAAGATGTTTGATAGTGAAACAAAACACGAAACTTACGTACAGGGGACTTACTGAAGAGACAATTTAAAGGGCTTCTGATTCTTCTTACATATCGCAATCAAATTTCTAAAACCATGATGAAAATGACAGATTTTTGCCTCCAATACTTTAATCGAATACTGTCTCCTTCCTTGAACAAATTCCAATGAGAGAGATAAAATCAAAGTCTAGACTACAAGCAACCTTACAACATGTGTCTCTTCCTACTGAACCTGTATTATAAGGACTCAACAGCTAATTCCAGTCAGCATATGTGGGCAAATATTGGTCACTTAAGAATCCTTACAGAATTCATAACCTTCAGGAATATAGATAACTTAACAGCACACTATGTCTTCTCAAGGAAGTTCCGAAAGTCTATTCCAAAAAGAGGATGGCAGATGGCTGGCAATGCACTCGGTTCTAACATGGGTAACGAAATATAATGGCATTCCAAGTATTTGAAGTGCGAATGAATTGGTCAGATGTGGTTAGGTTAAGTTAGGTTAGTGTGGTAGCTTCATACGAAAAGCTCACTTGAGCACGCATAGCGGCCCGTTGTGACTCCAGGTAAACGAAGTTCCTGTACTGACCAAGTTCCCCCGAACCTAGGAGGGAGAGGTCGGTCAGCGCAAGATCTGCAAATCCAAATCACGACTACCCCGGGCTGGAAAACCAGATAGAAAGTTTGATAAACGACGCTATATCCTTGACATCAATGGACGATAGCTCCATCAAGCTGACAAGGGTCGGAGAGTCAAATAACCTATATCTGCACCTCGCAAGAGATGGGCATTGACAAAGAAAGTGGACAATAGTCTCGTCCTCTTCAGCGGATCTGCACCCACGGCAGAAGTCGTTAAATGGGAGCCGCATTCTTTCCGCTTGTCTACCCATAACACAGTGCCCTGTAAGCATGGCCACTGTGATGGAGATGATGCCGCGACTAAGTCCAAGTAACTGGTTGGTACGCCTTCTATCTATCCGGGGCCAGGTGAGCAGGACTCCTCGTTGATCCAGGATAGGTTGGCGTCTCGGAAAAATTTCCGCGCGATGGCCAGGTTTGATCGAGGCAAGTGGCATTCCTAAGTCGATTGAACAGGATTCCGGGAGTAATGCGCCAGCTCTGGCCAGCTCATCGCTTCTGCAGTTTCCCGGTATGTCACAGTGTCCGGGGACCCAGACAAGTGTGACACTGAAGCGCACAGAAAGAAGGTTGAGGCAACGGCGACATTCCCTGATGATCCTGGAATTACTCGCAATGTTCGACAGAGACTTTATGGCAGCCTGGCTATCCGAAAAGATCGAGATGTGGGTGAAAGGAACACCGCATGCGGGGATCCATTGTGCGGCCGGGTAGATGGCCATTACTTCCGCCTGGAGCACGCTGCAATAGTCCGGCAGCCGGAGTGAAATGTTCAAATCCAATTTCCCAGAGTAGGCTCCGCTACCCACCCCGCCATCGAGTTTGGAGCCTTCGGCATATACATCCAGGAGTTCCAGGGGGACGGTCGTGTCAGGGGTCCAATCGCTTCTGCTCAAGAAGTTGAAACCCCTGTCAAAACAGTATTCTACAGGAAGATAATCGATTTCCACTTGGGTCACAGGGTCGATCTCCAGAATAGAGGAGTGACCAGAGGGAACGATGCGCCAACGAGACAGGGCATTGAGTCTTGTCGTAGTGAACAGCAGATGTAGTAAGTTCTCTACATTAACTTAACTGGTCATTTCATAACTTAAGTTCGGATTACTTTCTAGCTTCTCACATCACCGGTGTTGTGTGTATTAATTTTATACATGAATCCCAGGAACCACAGCTTAAATTCGACCTTGTATGACTGGTTTTTAAGAAACTTTTTACGGCAATTTTATTTGATTCTTAAGTGAGCATCCATCTTTAGCTATTTATACTGTAATCCTTAATTAACTGGAATTATGTTGAAGCAGCTATTAATCAATTAGAAATTAAATTTTT
Source organism: Sarcophaga rosellei (assembly GCA_930367235.1). NCBI lineage: Eukaryota > Metazoa > Arthropoda > Insecta > Diptera > Sarcophagidae > Sarcophaga > Sarcophaga rosellei. The sequence goes on from OV884019.1 coordinate 37,688,130, forward strand.
CCACATTTTTCCCCATTTTTCTTAGTTACTCTGTCATGATATGATACAAATGAAACACTTTCTAATTTCAAATGAAAAAAAACACGGAAAATTCTTTGAACATTTTCAAACAAAAAAATTAAATTAAATTCTCTTCATTTTGAGTGTTTTGAGTGAAATTTGTAATACCCACAATCGGACACACACACATACACTCACACACAATTTCACTTTTACTCTTATTGCAGTTTAAATAGGAAAAAAGAAAACTCAAAACATCATTTCATGAAAAATAAAGTAAAGAGAAAGAGAGAGTGAAAGAGAAAGCAAAAGCAAAAGAACGTAAGAAAATAAGAGAAATTCAATTGAAATAATTTGCTTGAAATCTCTGTGTGTATGTATGTATGTGAAATTAGATCTAAATTTCAAAGTTCGAGAGAGAGAGAGTGATAGCAAAAGAGAAAGTTTGAGAGTGAGTAAGTATACTAGTTAACTAAATTAAAATAGCTTCGTACTACATGCTCTCTTAGAAGAATTCTATATGATGGTGTATGATTATGTAAATAGAACAGTAATAATACTTCCTTTGTTTGTTGTTGTTGTTGTTGTTGTTATTTTTTAATAAGTATTAAGCTACTCAAGTGATTTACATACATTATACCGTTTTTGTATTTTAATTTGAGTTTACTTTTCTACTTCTTTCGATCTCTCTCTCTCTCTGTATTCTATATTTTACTCGCACATTTACATATGCTGTGTGATACCTAAAGAGCACAGCGTTCTTAACTGCTTAAAATTCATCGAAACAAAAAAACGCGTATTTTTGCAGGACGTTGAAAAATAAAATAATTTTTTGTACGAACATATTAACTTGCCCACAGTACAGCACAAGTGAGTACCACCGACGCCATTGAGCGTTTTTGAAAATCCTTTGAAATACGTTGATAATCGTTCATAGTATAGCGCAGAAGCCTTTAGTATTCTTGGGTGATGATCAGTTAAGAGGGGTGAACAGAAACCGACATAAAGCCTCCATAGAACAAGCGATATATGCTCCGCAATAACTGCATGAAGTGGGGGATTATGAAAGCATTAGCAAGAGGTTGAGTGGTTTCATGGGTAGTGGTTTTAGTGTTCGACCACATGGCCAAGCATCGCAACTTCAAATCATGGATTTTGGGAAAGTTGTTCTGCTCTCCAAGATATACACTCGGAAAGATTGCTAAGAGGATAACGTTTTCAACAATATAGTATGCTTAGGCAATGGTATTTCACGGTAAAGAGTTGAACTTAAAGAGCAAATTATTGAAACAGACATTCAGCGACAGATCGAGCTCTTCACACAAAAATTTAGCGGAAAAAATATGCAATCAAACTGCAGAAGGGGGAAGTATAGGGATGTCTCGTGGAAGCCCTGTGCTCCAGCTCTGCAGTGGAAGACAGACTTCGAAAGCTTTGGCTTTATAACATCGATCTGACGAAAGCGTAAACACTTTTGGAAGTCGCCGCAGAGTAGAAGGTAGTGTGTTGGCATGAGCCCTTGGTTCAAGCCCCAGGTCAGATATCTCCCACAAAGCAAAATACGAAAAAATACTTCTTCGGCGACAGATTTCTGACAAAACCTCGGAGAGTAAATAAAATTGCCATGAAAAAGTTTCTCAAAAATCTGTCGTTCGCAGTCGACATCAAACTGTAGGTCCCGCCAATCATGCATAAAATTAACACACACAACTTAAGTGGTGTGAGAGTCTAGGTCGTACTCCTGACTGAAGGATTGTAATGACCAATTATATATGTATGTATGGGTACAGATATGTATTTGGTCTTTGCTTCAAGAATTTTGTACCACACTTCTAGCGATGACTCCTACACTATATACATATGTACATACATTACGTGTAAGCAATGAACCATTTCCGAAAGATTTGCTTATTGAAAATATTTCCATTTAATAGTTTTTAAAAAGCGCTTAAATTTATAACAAAATCACTAAATTATCAACAATAATGGTTGGTTGGTTAGCTTTGCATATACATATGTATATATGTATGTATTGTTTATAAATATTCCAAAATAATAAAAATGATATTGATTTGCATTTAAATTTGAGCCTGGCTGTGTGCATGTGTGCAAGTGTGAGTGTGTGTGTAAATGTATCAGCATGTGTAATGTAAATTTCTGTTGTAAGCCCTAAAGTATGCAAATAATATTTATAAATGCTTACAGGCACAAACACGCATACATTCAAATTTAAATGATTTTACGCAACGAATACATATTACATATATTTTTGTATTGTTTTTGTTGTATTTTTATGTATTTAGAAATATATATATAATACAAGTAAAGCAGTCCGTCGTATACATTTTTATTTATATTATTTATTATTTATTTTATTATTATATTCCATGTCATTCAATTGGTCTTTATGCTTTAAGAGACGAAGAAGGAGTAGAGGGAAAGATTGAGATCCTCTCTCTCTCTCTGTATACTTGAAATAAATTTTCAAAAACCATTAAATTAGAAAATAAAAATTTACCAGCAAATTTTCATTTTTATTCTTAGTACGCTTGTTACGCTGAATTTTCAATTTTCATTTCAATGGCATATGAATACATCAGTTTTATGGGTCTTTGCAAGTAATGCAAGTTAATACCCACCACAATACTAATGTACGAGAGGCGTCTGAGTCTCACACATATACACATATGTATGTATGTGCGTCTACGTTTAAGTCAGGCAATTTATATGCATATCAGTTAATTTTTTTAAGAGAAATAAAATGAAAATGAGAAAGAAACAGAAACAGTAGCAGTAGCAGCTGTTATTAGGTTTTAAAAAGTAAGCCATTATTGAAATTGCTGTTGAAAGTGTAGTTGAAAATACTTTCGCGTTCTTAAATTTCTTTACTTATTAGAACGAAGTTAAAGAATGAATTTTAAATGAAAATTATAATCAAAACTAAAAAGCTTGTGATTTCTAAATGTAATCCTAGGCACTTGAATGAATGCCTTATAGCAGTGGAAAGCTATTGCGAATTGATATGTTTAACTCAGCTTATGAGGTGCTTAAGATTTAAGCCAATTTAGGAGATTTCAACCCTTCAGTCAGGATTACGACCTAGCTTCTCACACCACTTATGTTGTGTGTGTTAATTTTATAAATGAGTGGCGGTACCTACAGTTTAACGTCAATTCCGAACGACAAATTTTTTGAGAAACTTTTCATGGCAATTTTTGTTTACTTTCAGAATTTTTTCAGAATGCTGAGAAGAAGTCGCCGAAGAAACATTTTTTCTGGTTCTGGGGTTTGAACCGAGGCCTCACGTCGAGTAAGCTAACAAACTACCCACTACACTGCGGCCACTTAGACACTATTCAAGATAGTAGTAGATAGTCGCCGTAGTCTAGTAGGTAGTGTGTTCGCTTATTAGACGTAAAGCCCGGGTTCGAGCCCCAGGCCAGACATCAAAACGGAATATAAAAAAAAATATTTCTTCGGCGACTTTCCTCTCAGCAGATTTCTGGCAAAAACTCTGAAAGTAAATAAACCTGCCATGAAAAAGTTTCTCAAAATCTGTCGTTCGGAGTCGACGTTAAACTGTCGGTCCCGCCACTCAAGTATAAAACTAAAGCACACAACATGAGTGGTGTGAGAAGCTAGACCGTAAGTCTGACTAAAGGGTTGTAATGGCCAATTATGCATGTATGTATTGCCTCAAAACATTCGATTTCACTGTTAGCTCCTACAGAATAGCTTTAAAATTCATGGGCCTGCAAAACCTTTCGTTTGCATTTCATACAAAATTATCTACTTTAGTGGCGCTTTTAAATTAAATTTTGTTTAAATATCTTCACATCATAAAACAAATAAAAAAATTTCACTACACTTCCGTACATCAGTTAACGGATAAGAATTTAATTTTTGTCTCTTTTTTTTCTGAAATTTTATTCGCATTCTCATAAACAGCTGGCAAAGGATGGATTTCATTAAAAAAAAAAAATTCAAGAATTCCGTGCATCAGTATATGTTGGCAAGAAGTTTTTACCGAAAGTTTTTAATAAATATTCCCAAAATGAATGTTTCTTATTGATTTCCTTTTGCCAGGCCTTTTTTCCAGTGCCCCCTGTCTCTCTTCTCTACTCTCTTCCATTTTTGTTTTTGATTTTTTTCTTTTTGTTTTCTTTTAAATTCTGTTTTAAATTTAAATTTTATACACTCACCAACAACAACAACAGATTTCTCTTGAATTTTCTTAAGCAAAAAAACTTTTGTGCCAACTGCCTGTAGTGGAAAGAGGGGGCCGGGAGCAGTTTGAAAGTAAATTTCAAACTTTTGCTCTTAAACCAACGTTTTATAATCACATCGACAAGAGTAAAAAGCATCAACAACAACAAGAATCCAAGCAAAAAAAAATATGGGCAAAGAAAGTTTAAAAATATTCTTCCGTTTGTTAATACTCGCCACTCATATTTGTTAATGGTGGTGTGGTGTGTTGTGGTGTGATGTGGTGTGGCATAATCCCTATGCCTTATAAAAATATTTTCTATTGTTCAGAACATTTGAGAGCATTTGAGAAAGATTATTTTAGGGACTGTTTCTGTTTTCAGGTTTCGAACTGATAATGTTTTCCATGCCACCAAAGAACTCACTGGGGGAGAATTTTGTTGGAACCCAGAAAAATATGTTGTGGTAGGGCGACAAGAGGAAATAGTTTTTGTGAGTGTTTAATGTAGTTTTTTTTGTGTGTTTTCATTACAAATGATAGGAAAAATGTTTCAAAGAAAAACGTTTTACAGCTGGATAATGCTTCTAAGAAATGAGTTTTTTTTTTGGTAATAAACAGTAAGGTTACGGATCTCTATGTTAAAGACAAGTCACGTTTATTAATGTAACATTTTGGGTACAGTGTCTTCTTATTTCACTGGAGTACAACCCTCTGTGGGACATAATGAAGACATTGCTGCCATTAACAGAACCTCGGCTCTGTCCTATACGCGGGAGAGACCTAGCCGCTCCACATATGAGAACTGGAGTGCTTCCAGAAAGTCTTCCATTCACCGTGTTAAGAAGGGCACATAAAAATTATTCCTGTGAATATCGTTTATAAGTTCTTGGTTATACACGATATTCGGAGCTTCTCTATAGATCAAATAAGGCTGTAGAATTCCATCTATAACAAATCCGTACAGGGCGTGTCCAGCGAAACTTACTTACTCAATTCGCCATTATAACCCCTTATTTAAGATCACAACTTAGTTTCTCACAGTATCCATGTTGTGTGAGTTAATTTTATCCATGAACGGTGGGTCGTGCAGTTTAAATACGGCGTCCAAGGATAGATTTTTTGGGAAACTTTTCAAAGTATCTAGGCAAAGTATCCCGTAAGGGTGTTTAATTCAGACCAAATATAGGGTGTTTTTTATAGAGGTATAGAACTTTAAGTTGCAATAAAACAACGATGGATTTTTCGATTGACATGAATTTTATTTATCCGATGGCATATGACCCCCACGGCTGGCGCGGATGTGGTCCAATCTGGACGTCCAATTTTCGATGACTTTTTCCAACATTTGTGGCCGTATATCGGCAATAACACGGCGGGTTTTCTTCCAAATGGTCAAGCGTTTGTGGCTTTAACGCATAGACCAATGACTTTACATAGCCCCACAGAAAGTAGTCTAGCGGTGTTAAATCACAAGATCTTGGAGGCCAATTCACAGGTCCAAAACGTGAAATTAGGCGTTCACCAAACATGTCTTTCAATAAATCTATTGTGGCACGAGCTGTGTGACATGTTGCGCCGTCTTGTTGAAACCACATCTCCTGGACATCATGGTTATTCAATTCAGGAATGAAAAAGTTAGTAATCATGGCTCTATAACGCGGATGGACTCATTCGAGTTTTCCACAATGCTACGCTTTACAGCAGCAATAGCTCTGGGGATGCGAGTTGTCAATAAGAGTAAACGTGGTGCGAAAACGTTAATCGAATTAACTGCTCTGATGGACGATTTTGTCGACGATAAAATGGACGTAGTGCGCGATACGTTTTCCGCACAGAATCATTATTTTCGAAATAAAATTGCACTATTTGCAAGCATTGTTCAGGCGTGAGTCTATTCATGATGAATTGCCAAATCAAACTGAGAATAAATCACTTGACAGCTGTTAAATCGGTCGCCATCTTGAAAAGTAATGCCAACTTAAAGTTCTATACCTCTATAAAAAAAACACCCTTTATAAACATGATTTTCATCCCAAAAGGATCGCTCCAGAGTATCACAGCAATTTTACCTACTGTCTCATTAGTCCACCATAGTCGATATGACGTTTGTGCCTAGCTTCTTAACCTTGTCTTCAATGCAATGCAAGACATGGCTTACTTAAGCTTATGGGATTCAGTACTCTGGCTCTATGAGTCAGACTATTCGTTTCTTCATTTTCAAACATTCCTTGATGTCTACATGGTACCTTGATGGCAAGGTGACGGTACGCTTGATGACGGTAAACGTACCGTTACCTGAAGGAATTGTTAATTGCACGAGATCCATGATCTTGTACGCTGTTATTGTCCTAATAATTCGTTTAACTATCAGCGAAGATATTTAAATCAATAGAATTCGCCTAAGACAACCCAAATCGATTGAGCTCTGTATTCGATTAGTTAAACAATAACGAATTCTACACTGCAAAATGCAAAAAATTTTAAATTCTTATGAGCCATACTCATACTCATTTTCATACTATGTAAGCCTTTTAAATGGAAATATGATTACGATTCAGTTGTTTTGGCCACTAGTTTTTATGTTGCTTGCTTGCATTCTACCTTACCACGCCTAAAACTGGCACGCCAAAGAAAATCTTAAAACAAAAACAAAAACAACAAAAAAAACTTCAAATATTTATAGTTTTCAAATTGAATCGAATGAACAAGAAAATGTTGTAGAAAATTACCAAAAAAAAAACAAAAAAAGAAGATGAAGAAAAGAAAAGAACGAAAAGCAGTTGAAATTAATATCTGTGGTTTGAGGTTTTTTTCTCTAGTAAAAGAATGAAAAACGAATCGAGCATCAAACAACAAACAAAAAAAGGGAAAACTTTTTGTTGTTGCTGATAAAGTTTATATTTTTTTTCTTTTTCGTTTTTCATTTTTTATTTAGAAATTGTTTAAAAGTCCAACAACACGTTTCAGTTTTAATAAGTCATTAAAGTTGGACGCATACTTTGTTTTACGACTGAACAGAACTGAGGCTGAGCTGAACTAAACTGAATCGAGCTGAGTTGAGATGAAAGTTTCAGTATAAAATTTAATATTGCTTTTAAGCATAATATTCTGGTATTTCTCTCCCTCTCACTCTCTCTCTCTCTCTCTCTCTCTTTTGTTCCTATTTGAAACATTTCTTCCTTCTGTTATTATGCTCGTATTAACGTCATTATCAACAAATAGAAAATGTTTCGAAATAAAATGGTATTGAAGTGAAAAAATTTTAAATTTCATCAACTTTAATTAGGAATCAAGTTACTTTTGTGAACATTTCGTAGGAATAATATAGCACTGCAATTGCTGAAAATAATGTACCTTCAGTCAGGATTAGGACCTAATTTCACACACCACTTATGTTGTAGGTCTTAATCTCATGAATGATGATAGGCAGTATCTACAGTTTAAAATCGACTCCAAACGTTAAACTTTTGAGAACTTTCTAATGGCAACTGTTTATTTACTCTCAGATTTTTTGCCAGAAATCTGCTGAGAGAAAGTCCGCAAAGGAATTTTTTTTCAAATTTCATTTAGCAGGACACGTCTGACCTGCGTTTAGAACCGTGGCCTTACGTCTAATAGACTAACACATTAAGCACTAGACTACGGCGACTTAAATGGCTCATTTACCATGACTTAATTTTAACTTTAAGTAACTTTAAGTAGTCGCCGTAGTCTAGTAGGTAGTGTGTTCGCTTATTACGCGTAAAGCCCAGGTTCGAGCTCCAGGCCAGACATCAAAACGAAATATGAAAAAAAAAATATTTCTTCGGCGACTTTCCTCTCAGCAGATTTATGGCAAAAACTCTGAAAGTAAAAATTGGCATGAAAAGCTTCTCAAAAATCTGTCGTTCGGAGTCGACTTTAAATTGTACGTCCCGCTACTCATGTATAAAATTAACGCACACAACACGAGTGTTGTGAGAAGCTAGGACGTTATACAATGGGTCAATTCGATCGCCGGGTACTGTACTTGTCAGAGTTGACAAGTACACGTCCTCTAACCTAACCTAACCTATCTATCGTTCGGAGTCGATGCTAAACTGTAGGTCCCGCCACTCAAGTATAAAATTAAGGCACACAATATGAGTGGTGGAGGAAGCTAGGCCGTAATCCTGACTGTTGTATGTATGTAACTTTAACTTATTGCCCTGCCCTCGTAGATCCAATGAATGAACAAATTTTATTACAATAAAATACTTATCACCTTCTTTTCTAATTTGTCTTGTTGTTGTTGTTGTTGTTGTTGTTGAAATAAAACATTTCGAAACTCCTTACAAATCCAATTTCATTTACGTTTATTGTTATTATTGAAATGAAAATTTAAGCCAAGAGTGAACCTTGACCCACTTAATTGATAAATTCAAATGAAAAATGAAATTTGTAAACATCTTGCAATTATTTCAACGTTTTTCCTGTCATCTTTCATTTGATGCATAACGTTTTGATGTCCCATTGAAAATTTGTTTATTTTAATTATTTTTAATGAAAACAAATTTTCATTTTCATTTCAATTTTATTTTCATTTTCAATTTCAGTTTAAATGAAAAACTTATTTTGTTTTTTTTTGCCTGGTTTTTGTTTTTGTTTTGGAACTTTTATTAATACATTGTTTTCATTACAATTTGTATCCTCTTCACTGTTAGAACTGTGACAAACAAGCTTCAACAAAAACGAAAAAAAAACGAAAAAAAAATGGAAAAAGTTTGTTTAGAATTTGTTTCTCTTTTTTTCATCTTTCCCCTTAAGTAGGTAAAAAACAGTATATTCTCCTTAATTTATAAGGAAAACTGAGTTGAGATTTCTCTCTATCTCTCTCTTCCACTCTGCTACAATGTTTTAAACGTGAGGCAAGGCAAACACATGCCAATTTGTTTATGAATAATTGAAGGCATAATTAAATGGGAGATCCTAAGCTTAACAAAACACACATGCTCTCTCACACACACACACACACCCAGATGTATGTATTTAGTTTAAACTAATTGTAGTCATTAATAATAAACACCCCCGAGAAGCAGTAGCATTTCGTAAATGTAGGGGATGATGGCATGCATTCATGTTTGAAAGTGTTGTTAACAAATTTATTTGGATTTCTGATAAGATAGGATCTGAAAGTGCGGAAACTGTTCCAAAGTAGGGTATTAAATTAAAATTGAAATAAAAAAACCCGGGGTTAGAAAAATTTAATTCGCTGGATATTGAATAAATAGACATTGCTTTGACCATAATAACCTAGAGGGCGCTTCACAATACACCTTCTCAACACAGTTCGTTTGGGATAAAGCCACGTAAAACTTTTCTTTACGCAAATAATAAAACTTTACAAGTTGAAAAATATTGTGTTCGTATTACCCCGTAATATCATGGACCTTGAAGGCAAAACATCTGGGAATGTGGCCGGACACAGAAGAAGGTTCTCATAGACAGCATTTCTAAGATAGCCAAGCATGCCATACTAATGTGCAGAAGAGTCTTGCAGGATAATCTTGAAGGTGAAGTTCAAGAATTATGTACAGTCTGGAGATCAAGCGCAGGATCACTCTTGTCAACAAGTGCTATTATGGTCTCAATAGGCAATTAAGTAGCAGAGACCTATCTCGTACGAAAAAACTAATAGTCTACAAGACGCTCATCCTACCCATGCTTCTTTATGGCTGAGAGGCATGGACCCTATTAAGCACTGATGCAGCAGCTTTGAGAGTATTCGAGAGAAAAGTCCTACGTAAGATTTTTGATCGAGTGAGAGTTGGCGATGATTTCCGCATCCGATCCAACAGTGAGCTGTATGAGCTCCTCAACGACATAGACGTTCTACTGCGTATTAATATCCAGCGGCTGCGCTGACTCGTCCATGTCGTTCGAATGGTGGAGAATGCTCCGGCGAGACGGGTATTTGATTCGGGGATCTGCGGAAGTCGGCGAAGAGGACGACCTTGTATCCGTTGGAAGAACCAAATTGAGGAAGCCCTGTCATTGATTGGTGTGACCAACTGGCGTAGGCGCGCAAGAAGCAGAGGCGCCTGTAATTTGTTGCGGCAGGCCGAAATCCGTTAATCGGGCTGTTAATGGCCTATTCAGTAAGTAAGTAAGTAAGTAAGTAACGCATGCTATTAAGATCAGATTAATTGTGACCTATTCGGTCACTGTTTGGCCAGGCAAAATTAATTTGAAAACAGTTCAGATGGAGTTGGATAAGACAAAGTGACAGACCGCTACTAATGTTGATGTAATCAACGTGAATCTGTCCTACAGCGGCGTTGGAGACTCGATTGGAATTGAGTCCATTGCATGTCGTAGTGAAGATCAGAGCTACGGAGGCTATGGTAAGGGTTATGAGAGCCTTACACGAAATTCTGCAGGGGGTTTCACGACCTGACAAATGAGAAAACTGTTAGCTATCAGTCGATTTATCAGTTCATGAAACCCCGTGATGACTTCTCTCTGTTCCCTGTAAACATTATTACTGTTATTATTTTGAGCAGTCTGACAGAATGAAGTAATTTGGCGGATACATGCTTTTCTAAGAGAGGGAACATTTTATTTCTGTGCTTTAAGGATTGATCAAGAATAGGCAACGATACAGAAGCAGGAATTTCCGATACTAAAGTGATATATTCCGTAGTCTAAAAAGATTGAAATCCATTGATATGCTCAATTCATTTTGGATAGGAAGTATGGTGGGAGGGACATGACAATATCATCTGATAGTTAAGTCGCCATCCGAACATTAGACTCTTAAGACATTACCTCATGAGTAGTATGAGGCTGGGCTAGCGGAATCATCAGTGCAGGCGTAATAGGAAATAGTGTCCTAGGTCATGTAGGAATTCCCGGCATGCGAGTTTGCAAGGAGGCTATATTTTAGCTCAATGATTAGGGCAGAGACTTACGGAAGGATATACTTGACGAAAGGGAATGTGGGGGAAAACGAATCTTTTTCAGACAATCTACGGGAACACTTATTCAGAATAGAGATCCACCCAAGCACAATATGCAGATTACGTTATAAGAAAAATTAATCCCATATGAGCACTTGGTTGGAACCTGTGTGGTTCTAGATGCATATCTAGCAAAATTCGGAAGTTTTTCAGGCCACAGAATTGGGGGAGACGCTTTAGGGAGAGCATATCAGCACGACAATAATAATAACAATGTAACTCGCTCTCTAACTAGTGTCTGCAGGCATTGACAGGTATTTGTTGCGTTATACATAATATTGTGAACAGGTTTCCTTATCCTTAGTCCCAATCACCTAAATTTGCGGAATTCTACGGAACGATATCTAACCGTCTTACAGTACAGAATATTTCAAATATTCATCTGAAGACTAAGAATTGCGCATGAATAAATACAACATACGTTTCATTAAAGGGTAGCGCAACGGTAAAAAAAAATTTGGACGGCATAATAGTCGAATGTGTGGCACGATTATATTCGTGGTTTATGATAAGCCCCATAGTGCAAAATTCATACTACCAAGCTATGGGAGCTGCCTCCAGTGTTTTCAAGTAATTTTCTACACTTGCTTCATGCATAAAGCCCTAAACCGACCATAAATCCATACAACCGCTGTTTTACTATGATGAGTTCCTGTAATAATTATCAAGCTCAATCACAGTTTGATTAATAGTTCTCAACGACAGAATACATTCATTTAAAGATTCAAAACTGTGATTAAAGATACAAAACTGTTGAAGAAGAATTTTGCAACTTTGTGATTAAATAAATAGTTAACGATTAAGTAACACGTAATCGAATCAAAAGTTTTAAAATATTCATGAGCTTTCATTCATTCTCGTTTTTCGTTGAACACTCTACTGAGGACATGTTATGTTATCACATTCAAAATAATAGACCTTTCACCATCCAATACTTAAACTTACAAGCATACACACATTACAATCGCAGGTTTTCATAGGCCATACATACATAAGTTGTCATATACATAAATAACAAATAAGCATCACTTGACAGTTGACACTTGTAACGGCTTTAAAGTTACGCAGAAAAAAAAACAAGCAACAACAACAACAACAATAGCAAGAAAATATACAAACTTTATAAAAGGAAAAACTAAATGTCATCATTATGCCTTCAACGCCGTAAATACGAAAAACAACATAACGAAACGCATATACAATACAGTGGGCCAGAAGGTGGCTAAGTTATGAGTCATAAATAATTAATGTCTCAGTTAATAGCTATTTACATTAAAGAAAGAAATTGTGAAAGTATAAAATACAGGGAGTCTGCGTAGTTCTCTGTAGTAAAGCAAGCATTGAAATCTCGGGCACATGATCCACGATCCACAGGTCCACGATCGGGAATATCACTCATCTTAAACGAGTTCCGTTTAACTTTTGAAGAAAATAAGACTGAGATTTTAAGCCCAGACATAAGTTTATGGACTATTGGAACCCATTCTAGGAAACTTTTGCTTCTCTTGAATACCTAGTACAAGAGTTTGTAGAACGAAGAAACTTAAGAAATGGTTTTCTTTAAAATTATAGGCCTGAAGTGAAAAATAGCGTGTTGCAAAGGTTAAAAAGGAGGCTGCAGTCCTTCGTCACTTCTGATCGTCTACGGATAATGTCATCTATAAAGCACGTCATAGAAAGACCAGTCCGTACGTTTTCATGGGCAGCCAATGAGCAGATTTCTTAACCTGCATAGCAAATACAAAATCCCTTAGAGACCCTGTTGCTGTAAGCAACACTGTTATTCTAGAACCCTCTATAGTAAATCACATGAAGATAGAAAATAATCTAGTAAATGATTGAGATATTAAAAGACTGTAATACAGTCCGTAGTCTAGTAGGTAGTGTGTTCGCTTATTAGACGAAAATCCCAGGTTCGAGCCCCAGGCCAGACATCAAATCTTAGCAGATTTCTGGCAAAAAAAACTCTGAGAGTAAATAAACCTGCCATGAAAAAGTTTCTCAAAAAAATTTGTCGTTCGGAGTCAACGGTAAACTGTAAGTCCCGCCACTCAAGTATAAAATTACGCCACACAATTTGAGTGGTGTGAGAAGTTAGGCCGTAATCCTGACTGAAGGGTTGTAATGGCCAATTATGTATGTACGTATGTAATACAGACATTTACTAGAAAATGGGTAGAAGCTTTGGTTTAGCAGTGAGCAGTCTGTCTGTCTGTTGCTTTTTTGTAGGCACATGTGCATTGCACGCACATATGTCAGTTGAAAATACAAATCGATAACAAATCTTTCTTACTTTAGTCCTTCTAAAGCAGCAATTTCTTTCTCTACACCGCTGATCTTCGCTTCAAATACCTGACTGGCCAGATCATGCTCTACCACACAACACTGCAAAGCTGCTTTGTTTGTTCATAAAGTTTGATGACGCACTTATAAGATCGTATCATAATCCCAACCATTTGCTTTAGAAGTGATTCAATTTCGTTGTGTTTCAAAGGCATTTATTTCTCAATCAACTAGAGCCACTGTATTGTAGCGGAGAATAGGGAGAGTTTATCTTCCCGATAATAATGCGTTGCCAACAGTATAGCCAACTTTTTTTTCCGTTTATACGCTGAAAAGCGAACACGGCCACCTTAAGCAATAGAAACAGAAAAGAAAGGAAGAAGGAAGGCAAAAAGTTCAATGAAGAGAAAGAAAAATTGACGAAGGTTTCTGATAAGATCTCTTATTTATTTTTCCGCCTAAGTCTTCCCATTTACAAAGCTGGAAAAGCTATGCTTTGGAATTTCTCACTAACTCTCCCACACTCTCTTTCTTGAAATGAAATCAAACAAACCTAAACACTAACAAAACAAGATGAATTTATTACGTTGCCAACTCGGTTCCTTCTTGTAAGTGTAAGTGTAAGTGGGTGTGTGTGTGTATTTTTTGTCACACTCTTCTTAGGTTGGTTTTCTTTTAATTTTTTTTTATTTATTTAAAAACTAACACACCTACACATATACAGACACAAAATATAACAAATTTATTAGTGTTTGCCTCGTGTCATAAGTGATAATGTGTGTGTCTTTATTTTTTTCAAATGTTCGCCTGCCTATAGTGCATAGTGTACGTGTTTAAGTGTCAAAATAAATAAACGTTGTTGGGTGAAATGTGCCCACAACTACAGCGTCACGCATGGTTGGTTTGGGTATTTGCGGTTGAGCTTAAAATGCGAGTATTTGCAGATATGTACGGCTGTTGTTGCTATTGCTAATGCTTGTGCTGTAACATTACATTGATACAAGGAAGTAAAAATGGCACGGCCTGGCGTTACAATGAGCCGGAATACGCGATAGACAGTTTCAAGGAGACAATCATCCGATTTTTCTATTTTTTTTGTATTTTTTTGTAAGTCTTTCTCTTAAAGGGGTATTGTACACATGTGTGTGTGTATATATATAGTAGGCCTCTTTACCTATTTTATAGCCATGTAAACTTCCTGTGGGATTTTATGAAATTTTCATGGCCGTATTTTATAGTCTTTACTACTATACTGCCAACAACAGCTACAACAACAATACAGCATTTGTGCTGTGCTGCCCTGCCAACCAAACAACGTACCAAACAACCAACCAACCATCTTGTGTATATTTTCACTTCCTTTATTGCCGTAATTGTTAGTTGTTGTAGTCATTGTTGCTGCTGTAGTTTAGAATTATTCAGTCAACCGTGCGCTGCTGGTACTGTAAAATTCTATGGCATGAACGAAAAATAAAGTTTCCAAAATTCCTCTTTTTTCGTGTTTTTTTTTTGTTGTAATTTATTGTTACAAAAACAATTAAAACGAAATTGTTTCTCAGAAACAACGACTCTTTTTTTGTTGTCAATAATTTTTTAACAACAAAAATTTCGTTTTAATTGATTCACATAGTTAAAGTGCGTAAGTGCGTTACAAAGTGGCAAGAAGTGATTGTGTTGTCTTAAATTTCTACTCCAGATTGAGATTGAATGCCAATCTAAATTAAATTTAAAAGCATACTTTGGTTTTTTTTTTTTAATTAGGAAAGTTTGCAACAAGAAAAGAAAAGGAAAATGTATGTATGTTAATGACTGCTTTATAAGGAGATGGATGGTTGAAACGATATTAAGACATCACAGCCAGAGCTGTTCAGTGTATCCCAACTTTAGCTGGGCAGTAACAACCTGTAATATTAACTCAGACTTGAAAAAAGAGCACAATTGTCACAATTCCTGCTCAACACTACCCAGAAAATTATGTTTAGAAACCTGTGGAAAGATCAGGATCGTTTCAGACGCTATCGATCATATATCGATAGACTCGAGAGACCATACGATACCATTGTCAGAGACTCAATCTGTTATTCCAAATATTTGCTCCTGATCTATAGGCTCTAGAAGTTTTATTCGTTTCTTTGGCTTTAAAGGCATTGATTGGTCCTTATCAAATCTGTTAACACCAACATCACAATATGGCAACTTCTGGAGAACGCTAAAAAAAATTCAAGTCGCCTCCTATCATCGTTTTCTCCACTACATGATAGCGTTTAACAGCCCATTAAGCAATTGTGCACGTATCGCAATATCTGTAAAGCCCAAATGATATACAGCATGACGTTGAATAATTTTAGCTGCTGCGTCAAGCTAAGAAAGGATCTCCATGGCCAGACAAAGGCAATAAATGTTGGAATTTTAGTGAAGAATTTTTTGCTCATGTTCTCAAGTGCCTCACAATGACAGAAAAAAAGAGATTCCGTGGCCTCTACTTTTTCAGCGTCATTATAGCTTTTGTGGAAGTCGTTGTGAAATTTGCCTAGGCCTAAAGCCTAGTGCCATTTGCAAAGGTCAATGTTCCACTCTGATTTGCTTGAGGTTTCTCAACTAGATTACCAGCGAAAAAAATTTCTGTTCGGCGATCAAGCCAAAACATTCTTGGCAACGAATGCTATTATGACATCAATAGGTATTTGAGTATTGAATACGCCTACAAGTTGTTCATCCTTCACTTTTTTATTTACGTTCAAAACTCTTGGAATGGAGGCTATTCATGCAGTGCATTTAGTTCGGATATAGAAAGCAGGAGTAAAGAAGTACGGCTTATGGACACTTGATTTAAATCTGTTTATATTATGCGTACTCACTTAACATAACAATTCTTTGGTCAAGATTACAAACGAATTTCTCACACCTTCCAGGATATGTGCGTTAATTTGATTCCTGAATGGCGGAACCTCAGCAGAAGACTGTCGCCTGAAGAAATATTTTTTTTTGTCATATTTCAGCTAGTTTAAGATGCCTGAGCTGAGCTTTGAACCACGGGAGCTCATCTAAAAAACTAACACCAAAGCCAAATTCTAAATTTATAAACGACAGGAGAAACTCCAGCAGGAAGATAATTCCACATAAGGATAGTGCAACAAAAGAAAGAGTTCTCTCTGTAATGTATTATTGGGATGTACTGGCCAATTAGCAACGAATGTCTGTATTTTACACGAAGTTTAAAAACTTCGTAAAAATAAGAGATTTTCGGGAGCAATTTCGTACAAATTTCTCTCGAGCACATTTTGCTGAAACAGCGTTATAACAGCAAAACTCAAGTCACCTTGCTGCTGCTACTACTACTACTACTACCTCTTATCTTACTTACACAGTCAAAAAGCCTCAAAATAGAGCTGCCTTGTGGTGTTCGAGAGAAAAAGGTGATCTTCTTTGTTTTGATGATAATTTTCGTATCGAAACCAATAATGAGTTGTATGAACTGCTCAATGAATAGGCGTTGTTCATTGTATTACCATCCAGCTGTCATGGATTTCATGATCCGATCGAGATGCGTATTTAATGTGAGGCTTAACTATAGAATAAGTGTGAGAACACTTTTTAAAGCTTTCTTTCAAGAATTTTCAATTTAAATTTCTTTCTCTACCAACCCACTGTGCAGTGTACATATATAGTCGATGGATTTTTTTGTTTCATTTTATGCGGCATATATTGGTTGACCATACCCAATCAATTGTTGATGAATGTCTCTCCATAGATTGTTTCTTTATTTTGTTGGTTTTTATGTGTCATTTAGTTGAGGTTTTCCTTCTTTTTTCTCTTATTTTTTTTCGTAATTTTATTAAAGCCGTAGTGTTAAAACAAATTTATTTGCTTGTATGTGTGAGTGTAAAAAACACTTTTCAATTCAATTGCAAATAAAACTTTACACCCGACAAGCACTTTTCATTACAAAATGAGGACATTTTTAACCTCAATATTCTATACAAAATTTATTACCTACAAGCGTTACAACATTTTATAGCTCAAAGAAAGAAAAAAAAACTGCCAACAGATTACCTTTTTCTTTGTTTGTTTGTAAGATGTAATGGAAGGAAAATTCTTTTGGAATTTAATTTTTTTTTTTTTTTGTATTTCTCCCCCATTTTTTCTATCATGTGGCCTATTGACTTGACATTTTTTTGTCAGGTAAAAATGAAAGTTAATTAAAATACATCACAGGTTATTTTAAAACTCGAAAATGGCTAAAAAACGAAAGGTATTTTAGCCTACCACAAACGTAAGTTTGTAATGAAATGCTTAAAACAGGGATTTACATTACAAATGAAATGAAAAGCTAAAGCAAAACCAAATAGAAAACGAACGAAAAACAAAAACTGTCAGTTTCATGTTAAACGATTTAAGGGCGGGAGGAGATTTAATTTTTTTTTCTTCTTTTCTCTTGTCGGCCTCTTACAGAAAAACAAGTGCTAAATTGGACAGATAATTAAACGCTTGTCATCTTACTTATTAATTTTTTTATTATTGAATCTCTTTTCAATATTTTCTCATTAATAATATCATACTTTGCTTTAATATTCTTGTCTACGAGGGTTGCAACAAAATTAAAAAATTCTTACAAAGAAAAGTACCACTTCCTGCAACAGACTACGACTTCAACATCCCATACAAGAACCGAAAACATTATTACAGACAGTTTTATTTCTAGGCAAATACAGATGGCAACCCTATCACTCTAGAACCTGCTGCATAAAGTCAATTAATCAAGGGACAGGAATGGAAAGGCAACAAGAAAAATAAAAAAAGAAATGAACAATTGACAAATCCTGCTCTGAGACATCATTGTGCACGGAAACCACAATAAATTTGAAGATAATTTTGGTTTATTCCTAACATACTAAAATGAGTTCAGCTCAAAACGTTTTTCATCAGCGATATACAATGACTTTGATACCCTATTTATAGCAATCAGTCGCAAATTGTACATCTATTGGCAAACTTATTAGCATCTAAGCAGTATGTATGGGGATTCTTAGTCCAAACTCTGATTGATACGAGATTACACACTATAAATCCAAGCAAGAATGGGCACCTCTGACATGATCAGCTCCGGAGATTCTGTGAAAGTTCTGCCAGACGGTTATAAACTTGAGAATAAGGTAGACTGTGGAAGTTTCTCCGAAAGACATTATTTCCTGATTATCTCCACCTCCCTAACTATCGTAATAACTTATCTATCCTCTCTCTCTCTCTCAGTCAAATGGCAATCAGATGTTTTTTATAGATTTATTTCCAATATACTTTTAGTACGACCCTCGTACATACATTCCTCTGGTTTCCCATTTATTCATTCGTTCATTAATTCACGCATAATGTAATCAATTTACAAGCTTAACCAAGAATTCAATGATTAAGCAAAATCAACTTGTGAATTCCAAATTTATGGGAGTTGAGAGAGAATATTTGGTGGTCGCCTACTACAAACGTTTTTGGAGGTGGGTCATGAAATATTTAGTTGACAAACCTGAATAGTAATCGTAAAATACTTTCATTAATACATAATAAATGTTTATGAACGACTTAATTGATGATGGAAAATCATGGAAAAAATATGAAATTATTCATAGGCTCACGTAAGACGTCTGCTGTTGCCAGACAAGCGATTTCAATAAATTGGAAAATTTTTATATGAAAATAATTTAAAAATAGTTGAGCAAGAAAAGTGAGTTTCTATTGAAATTAATGGCACGTAACCTCTGTAGACTTTAAAGTTGACGAAAGATCTTATGTAGTTTACTACACCAAAACTCCAAAACATCTACTTATATGACTTTATTGCATCTAAAAAAACATTTCTAATTGTTAAATCTATACATCATGGCTCTAAAAATTTTCAATTTTATCCGTCAATGGCACTCGTTATTTCAGTTTTTTTTTTATGTTTTAATAATTATGAAATAAAAATTATAAAATTTTTAATATTATGAGTTTTTTATGTTTGAAAATATCAAGTCTTAAAAAAAGTAATAAAATAATTTGACTTACCTGTTATTTATTTATAGCATAATCCACAGTTGTTTGCAACTTTTAGAAAAGTATTAAAAAGCATCATTAAATTTTATAACTTTATAAATTTTTTTTATCAGCAATATTCAGCACATTAAAACAGCAAAATATTTTGAATGAAGCAAATCTCGTAAGAAAACGCACTTATTTTTTTTAAATAATAATTTCACATTTAATACAAATTTTTTATACATTTTTATATTCATTTTTTATTTATATTTCTTTTTTAATTTATTTTTTTTTTTAATTCTATAATTATATTATTGTTAGTTGCCACAAATTTGTATATTTATCATTTCTTTTTATAACTGCTTTATTATTTTTTTCTATTTTTGAAATATTTTAATATTACATACTTGTAATAATTTTTGTGCTTGTATTGTTTTATTTATCATTATTATTTTATTATAATTAATATTTTTTTTTATTTTTTTTTTCTTCTTGTTTTTTATTGTTTTTTACTAATGTTTTGTTGTTTTTTTTAAATGTTTGTTTATATTTAAAATATTAATAATTATTTGCAATAATGTTTATGTTTGTAATACATATAACTTTTCATTATTAGGTTTTTATTACTTTGTTATTATTTGAATTTTTTATTAATTTTTTTATTATTGTATTGTTATATATTATATTGAATATATATTTTTTTTAATGTTTAAATTATTCTGCAATTATTATTATTTTTTGATTTTTATTTATTTTATTATGTTTTTTAATGATACTTTATTTTAAAACATTTAGTTGTTATTTGTAATAAATTTTTTACATAAAATTCGTTTTTATTCTTTTAGTATTTTTTTTTATTTTTTTTTTTTTTTTTTTTGTAATAAAATTTATTTAAAATAATATTTTACATTTAAATATGTTTTATTTTAAAATGAGAAATATATGATAAATATACGTACTTACATATGCATATAGAATTTTTTTTAATTTGTTTTTATTTATTTTGATTATTTATTTCTACTATTGTTTTTTAATATTAAAATTTTTGGAATTATATGTTTTTTTTAATTTACTATATTTTTTTTAATTTACTAAGCTAGGCCAATTATGTATGTACATATGTATATTTAATTATTTTTAAGTTTTTATTTCTTTTTTATTTTAATTTTTAATCTTTTATTTTCTAATTTTTATTTTATTTATTTTATTATTTTTAATTACTGTTTTATTTCATTTTATTATTACTTCCATTTTTACCCTTCGCTTAAATTATATTTTTTATTATTTTATTTTGTATATTTTTTCCTATTTGTTTTTATGTATTTATTCACTTAAAAAAATATTTTATTTTATCTTTTTTGGTTTGATTTTATCTCAAGTAATTTATGATTCCGATTTATTTACTATTAAACTGTTACTTTAAGGTTTGTTTATCAATTAATATTTTTTCCGGTTTTAAATATTTTTCAATTTTAATTTTCAACCTTTTGTCATACCATTTTTTTCCATTTTGCTTTTTTTTGGAATTTTTATTGGCAATGTTTACATGAAATTTATTGCATTTTAAATTTTTTGTATGTTTTTTTTTATATTATTAGCATTTATTTTCATTAATTTCCTCAAATTCTATAAAACTTATTTACTTTTTAAACAAATTATTATTTTTTTGTTTTTGTTATAAAATTCTCTCTTTATTTTTCATTTTAATGATTACTGTGCTGCCATGTGGTATAGTAGCACTTTAAAAAGTATCCTGTTATTTGTAGCTGCATAATGTTATACTCTTCATTTATTCAACATAAACAAACTTTTACAACAAATAATTACTCAAACAAGTAGGCATTCTGGCAATTAAATGCACTCACAACAAGCACTTTTACGCACACCCATACACATACATATTAATATTCGTATGCACAAGAGATTATATACAACAACAATTGCACTCTTGATTTTTATAAACGTTGGCTCTTAATTCTTGCCCGAATTTCTTGTCGCCCGCAAACATACTTCTACACATACAGTATACCAAGAATTCCCGTAATAGTTGTTGTTGCTATTCGTTTTTTTTGCGTACTTTAATAACTTGTTGTTGCTTAAATTGCAATTAGGTTTTCCAGCGTTATAGTCGCAATTTATATTTTTTAAAATAACAGAAGAAAGGAGGTTATTTTTAAGCTCACTTTGTAAGAATTATTTTTATTTCGATTTTTTTTCTTTAAACGTTATTTTATTATCTGAATTATTTACACCACTTTTGTAGTTTCTTTATGTTTTATGTCCACTCTCACCTACATTTTTCGCTTGTATGCTGTGTTCAAAACCGTACCGTTATGTTGAAAGGTTCGCATTGAACTGATTTCATATGGCGGCTTGTTTCTAGTTAAGGTTTTTGTAGTTAGTCGTGCTTAATTTTTTTTTTCATTTTTTTTATTGTTGTTGTTTTCTTATTTAACATTAATCAGCTGCCTTCGTGTTTTGTTTTGTATTTTTAACATGTTGCTGTTATTGATTTTTCATGTTATATTCGGTTTTTTACTGTTATTTACATATTTTTGTTTTTTCACTGTTATTAGCATTACATTGTCATTGCTGTCTGTTATTCTGTTGACATAGTTGTGCAGCGGTATTATCTGTGTTGTTAGTAAATCATTGATAAACTGCAGCAATTCGGAATGTTTGTTATTGTTCTTAACATTCGCCTTAATGTTATACAACATTTTTTTAATATTTTCTGTTAATTTTTAAAATATGAAAGGGGTAGCATGTTATTCTTAACAGGAGAGCTGTAAAATGAAAATAAGAAGAGTTTTAGTAATTAACTCAGTGCGTATACGTAATTTGTAAGTAAAAGTAATATGATAATATTGCTTATACGTCGTGTATATTTAATTGAATAATGAAATATGAATAAATATGTAATATATTTGTGAATATGTACTATGTATGTATAAATGAATGAATTTTACTTCCTTACTGGCACTGTTATGAAACATTGTCATATTACAGGGCCGGACATTCTACAGGGTCTATTGTATTCATTTGGTCTATAGTTTGTTTAGTAAATCAAATGGAATTTTTTGCTCAGGACTACACGTGAATGGTAACACTTATCTCATGTCTGATTTGACAGATTATTAATTTTATCCTTCCGCTGAATGAATATGGTTGTGTATACGCTTGAACAACGCTAGGAAATCGACTTACAGAAGATGCCGATTTTGGCAAAAAAAAAATCTCCTTTTCAGATGAAGCTCATTTTGATCTTGGCGGATATGTAAACAAGCAAAATTGTCACATTTGGTGCTCAGAAAACCCGCACGCATACATTGAAAAGCCGACGCACCCAAAACGAGTCACTGTTTGGTGCGGATTTTGGTCCAGAGGCATAATTGGGCCATTTTTCTTCGAAAATGAGCAAGGAGTGGCCGTTAAAGTCAATGGCGAATATTATCGGGCCATGTTGAACTAATTTTTGTTCACAAAAATTGAGGAGGAGGATATTGGCAACATTTGGTTCCAATAGGACGGCGGTACGTGCCACACAGCCGAAGCTACACTCGATGTTTTGTGCCCTGTTTTTGAAGATCGCATTATCAGCCGCAGAGCTGATGTCGTTTGGCCACCTCGGAGCTGCGATTTGACACCGTTCGACTATTATTTGTGGGGTGCCGTCAAAGATAAGTGTTACGCCGACAAGCCAGAGACAATTGACGCCTTAAAGGACAATATTCGTGAAGCCATTGGTGAAATACAGCTGCACACAATCGATAATGTGCTTAAAAATTGGACCGATCGTGTAGGCTACTGCAAGGCCAGCCGAGGCAGCCATTTGAATGTAGTTATTTTCCATTATTAACCGGAAGGATTGTACTTTGAAATAAAAAAAAGAAATTTGAGAAAATATTCAGTAGTTTTTTTTTTAAGCATTTTAAAAATTTTATTTTAGTTTCTGTCACTGATAAGGTTTACTGTAGCAGGTTCTAGGATAATAGAGTTGTCATGCATCGTTTGTCCATGTTATTGTCTGTACGGCGTGAGGGGCTTCAGCACGGTGTTTGGAGGACTAATATTATTTTGAATTTTTTTTAGAACAACGTATTGAAAACTGTTGTAAATTAATATTTATAGAACCTGCAAGAACTGTGTAGCTTCTTCTGTGTGACGTTCAATCTGTTAGGAAACCTAAGCAGAGCAGAGTTCACATATTTAAGGATACCGAATGTATGACTTTGTTCTGTCGCTGCCCAAAATCATGAGTGTTAACAGTTTAACACTTATGAAAAACGTTTACATTTCAAAATAATTGCCGCCAAGTATTTCAAAAAGTTTTCCCCTTAAAATTAAAGCTTCAAAATAACTTTTGAAAAATAAGGCAGACAAAAAAACTTCTTCAAATATTCCCTTCTATCGGACCAATTAAAGCTTATTCACGTCAAATACATGTGATTTTCCTTCAGGACATTTTTTTGGTAAAGAAAACATTATTGCTAAAAATATTTCTGTTATAACTGGTATACATACTTTATAACAGTCAATTTTATGCTTCATTTCAAATTCGAACTGGAAGAAATGCTTTAAAAAACATAGAAAAGGGAAGTAATTCTTGCAGTTTATTTTGTCCATAAAAATTTCGAATTAAAGGCATTGTGTCTCTACTTTCGAATTAGATTTCGAACATCGAATTATTCCAATAACGTTTTTATTCAGTCAGGCAAGGACAAAATTCGACTTTTTCGAATTTTCGTAGACATAGTAGAAGATAGGTGTCTAGGATAAGAAGTAGAAATTTAATCTGGCACAGTACTTTATGCTAACAAATATATTATTATATATAATATATAATATATATTATTATATATAATATATATCAGATATTATTCGAAAATGTATTGGGACAGGAATAGATTTTCATTTTCGAAATTTGAGTCAATCCTTGCCAATAAGAAATGTGCAAATCTTTAAAGTATGCAAAGAAGGTGATAAGAACAACATAATTCGACCCTCGCACCTTTTTTACACTCAGAATTTTTGCAAACTACTGCTGAGAGAAAGTCGCTGAAGAAATATTTTTTCATATTTCGATTAGTTCTTGGTGTCTGAGTCTTGAGTTTTGAGAAGGACCTACTTTGGCCCTCCCTATAATAACTCCAAACACGTCAACAGTATTACATATTTAAAGCTCTCTTTTGTTATATGGGTTAAAAAAAAAAGGTTGTTGACTTCGCTAGTAAAACTGTTCATAAAATAAGGGTTTATTTGTAAATTTTCATTACACCCTTCCCAACAATTCCCCTCATATGTTAGCAACTCTTATGAGAACACTAGTTAAACATTATTTATTACCCCATATTCTCTTTTGATTTAACACAGTATATTTGTAACATTAAACTGCTGTTTACAGCTGTTAATAACACTCTATTAATAACACTCTATATGTTAATAACAGCACACATTCAAATCTGTTACGAAGTCTCAATTATTATATCGTCACAGTTACTTTTGTTTAACGACAAAAACAAAAATACACACAACAGACATCGTCGATTGTTGGTTGTATTTTATGTAGAAGAGCATATAACAACAAAAAAATAAATACAAGAAAAACTACATACTCAACCACATGTTCGAATAACACAATGAAACAGCAACACTAGCGAATAAGTTTTCAATTTTTTTTTGCTTCTTCTGAGAGTACTTTTAGTGTGTAAAATGCTGGTTTTTTTTGCTCGTTCAAGTCGTCTTCGTTATTTCACTTGCCGTGTTGTTGTTTTTGGCTACTGTGTGTAATTTTTTTTTAGTTCTGAGCACCCATATTTCGATTTGGTGTTATTGTTGCGTTTCTGTGTCTGTTATTTTTTTGCCAGTGCCCCAAAAAGTATACTCTATAAAGTGTCTGCAGCAAATAATACTTTAATAGTTCAAAAAAAGGACATGAGAAAAAAACATGAGCAAAAACAAGAGAGCAAACAAGAAGAGAGAAAAAAAATAAAATAAAATAAAAAATCTTGTGAATGCATTGAACTGTGTTGTTAAAGACTATTAAAGCCTATCATTGTTATTTTAAATGAAATAAAAAAAAAAAATAAAAAAAAAAGAAAGAAAAAAACCTTATTAGATGGATAAATGGCACATCATTATTTAAAATAATATGCAGAAATAAAATATTCTTAAGAGAGGCAATTTATTGAATGAAAGAAGAACGAACTTATTTTCAAATTCCATAAATATGCCTTTAATTATCATTTAAATTGCATATTCTTAGCGTTGCCTTGATATCACTGATGCAGCACAAATCGTTTTAATATCAGAATGTTTTTTTAAACCTACACATCAAATCCCATTGTTAAAGCAATCAACAGAAGATTTTAGTTGGCAGTATAGGAACTTAAGAAAACTTAAGCAAACAAGTGAATCAAATCTTAAGAGAAATTAAACTAAAAATTGGAGCACTATGTATGAAATTTGAGGAAAATTATTATCGCAACGTTATAAATAAGATGTGTCGAGGTCAGCACATGTTGTCTATTCGTTAGAGTCCAATCTCTTTATGTTGCGTCATTTCTCCTGGTTTGGAAAGAAGAAATTGTCACGTACAATATTTACATACATATAGGTTCCTTTTACTCCTCTAGGGAGCATAGCGCCGTAGGATTAGACCTGTAGAATTATTATTGCAGCAATAAAAAGGTACTTTAATACTGTCACGATCTTCCCTCCAACTTTATAGTGTATCCCTATAATATCTCATGCATGCCTATGGCCCTTACAAATTTCAGGATACTGATCGGTGTCAACTTGATATGTTTCTCCTGGCGTGCAATAATGTCCCAAAGGATTCTAAACAAAAGTACTCTGAGTCTTAAGCGCCCTATCAAAAGATCAGTCCTCAAACTCAGGCTATTCCTGGAAAATCTGATGCATGACTCGGAGCTTCTGTAACTGTACTTTCCCAACAAAAGTTTTGATTCCTTCAAACCCATTTGGTTTAATAAAGAACCTTTCGCTCTCTTTATCTTTCTCTTTTGTTGAGCACACGTTTTCCGACATACGCTCTCATTCCACAGAAGGAAGAGGTGGAGGATTTTCTCGGAAAGTCGTTTGTTTGCTCATTGCCAATGATTCCCACATAATCTGGGCCACAACAGAGGTTAAATTTATTTCCTCTATTAAAACTGGAGAATACAACAGATCAACTCTTCTTCTACAGAGATTGAGCTTCACAGTGCATATTAAAACAATGTTTACCTTTGGCTCTGTTTGAAGTTCATTTAGGTTCGGTTTGGAGTCTTCGCGACAGTATAATAGTACAATATACGAAAATATTGTGAAAATATTATTCTTATTCGAGAAGAGTTGTTACGAAAATCATTAGAGTACTTCATTATATAACTGTAAAGTAAAGGAGAAATTTGCAAAACCCCAACGATAATGCAGTCTCTGGGAAACATAAGACCAATTTGGTGTGTGCCGTTTCGAGCCGCACTGGCTTTCGTCTGTAATAATCCAACATACCCACTAACATCAAGGGGAAAAAGTCGAATGCCTAATTCCACATTAAAATTGAGATAAACTGCTCCTTAAGAGCAGCAGCCTTCAGCTTCATATGATGCCCGAAATTCACATTTTTGTTTTATTATCCCTGTGACCTAAATTTTGACCGCCATTTGTAAAAAGTATTAAAAAAAAGGAATTAAACATTTTTATTACTTTTATTTGATGGCACATCATAACAGGTTTTGTTTTTCCTATTGCACTATACCTCAGGCATTTATAGTTGAAACCAGGTCCCTGTGGACGCTTTTTTTTCGTAACGTGTTATAATACAGCACTGATGACTGACGTTATTTTATCGTTATGATTTTGAAAAAAGAAAAAATTTAAAAAAATTTGTGTCTCGTTTAGAGTTTCAATTTCGAAATGGTTTTTTATTCTTTTTTCTGTTGCATTTCGTTACGTACCCTCTCACCATCTCTCTCGTTACGTTTTTATTGCATTTTAATAGAGTGTATTTGCTACTGCTGCTGCTTGTTGCCGTAGATGTTTTAAATGCTAACGAATAAGAATGAAGATAATGATGATAACGATGATGATAATGGTGTGATGATGTTGATGAAAGTATGAATAAAATATAATAAAAATTTAATTTTTCCTACTAATGTTTAGTAGTCTAACAAAGTTACAGCTAAGAGCCATGTGTTAACACACCCCCTGTCTCTACACAGTCTGCCTTCCATCACTGATTTTATGCATTCGTGTGAGAAGGAGTAGGGATTTACGTTACAATGTTGATAATCATAAGGATTTGTTTGGGGAAACATTTTTACACTCCAATAAATCGATCAGATTTGCGTTCGTTCATGAACATGAATTTTTATGCTGCTTAAGCTACAGCTGCCAATGCTGACTGTTGTTGTTGCTGCTGCTGTTTTTGTATTTTTTTGTTTTTTTATAGCTACCATTTATTGCTGTTATTGTTGTTGTTATAATTGCTATGAAATAGAATAGATTTTTATTTTTTTCTATTTTTTTTTTTATTTTTCTTTCACAACCATACCTAAATGATTATAAAATTTATGCAAAATATGCATAAAAATAGCAACAAAAAAATTCGTTGAAATATTTTGAATGGAAAAAATTTTGTTTTTCTTTGCTCTTGTTTTTACTTTAAAACGGTTGAATGAGCGGCATTGAATCATAGTTTGGCTTGATGGATTTATTGATGTCGTTTGGTTAAAGACTGTCATATATTTTTATATTGTATAGGCAGTTAAGGTAATAATAATAGCAGCAAGTGGCTCTGTAGACTCTGAGTACGCTTGTTTAGAATGGGGAAAGAGAATGTATATACAGGAACACATTCTTGGAACTTGCGAACCATAGATATGCATACCAGAAGAAATCACCAGAGTACATATCAGATGCTGGGCAGGCACTGCTTATCCGGAAAATAGGCTCGTAGTGGCACATCTTCGCCACAATAATAATAACGATCTTATACTATGTGCAGACATGCACTTTTATTGCGTAAAACACAATTAATGCCATTATTGATCTCAATATTTCAGATAAAGTATCAATTAATTATTGCGTAATAAATACGCAAATTGTTATAATATTGAGTAAAACTTCAAATACAGCATCATAAATACGTTCAGTAAGCATATTACAATTTTCCGAACACTTTCGGTTGATATTTGACAACTCAAATGTCAACAACGACGAACAAAAAAACAAAACAAAAGAAAACAATATAAAAACAATGTTGCTGAAACAACCAACTGTTCTGTTTACCAGCTGCCAAATGAATATTGCTTATATTATGTTTGAACACTTAAAATATTGTACTTAAATAACCGAATATTGACTCAATAAAAGTGCATGTCTGAGCATAGTATTAGGTCACAAGTTTAGAATTCCTTTTCAAAGAGTACTTTGTACTACGAATCTGATAATAATCTTTATAGTTGTAGAAGCAAACACTTAAAAGATGTGCTAGTATAAATATAAGTGAAATCTTTCTTCTGCCAAAATTAAAGTTAAACTAACTCAACATATTCAACGTCACTATTGGTGTTTTCTTTTCTACCAAAAAATGTGCACTTTATTGTAAAAAATGCAATTTTGTGTTTGTTTCTTAAAAATGTTTCTCCCTCTAAAAGGGTGGTATGTTTTATTCTAAATAAATTGCACTTGAAAATGGTGGAGGGCATTGCATTTTACGCCCTGTATAAATCGAGAGTGCTGATAATGCCCTGTAAAGCAAATGACTTTTGTTTATTTATAGGGCTACCAGATGAAATTTAAAAAAAGTCTCCTAGTATCGTTATCCAATTCTGAAGTTAATTTTTTCATTGTTTTGTGGGGTCACCTTAAGGGAACATTACATTATTAAAGCTACAGGTCAGTAATATAACAAAATTGCCTTCAGTTTTAGAACTGTGTTAAAAAAATTTTATTTGGTTATAAAAAAAAAACCCTAAAAATATGAAATCGAAAAATTAGCGATCTGGCAACACCTTTTTCATGTTTACATATTTTATTGAAAACAAATCAAAAAATACAACATATTTTTAAGGGCACGGGGCATACCCTTTTTTCATATTTGTGTTATGTTCATCTCAAATAAAAATTACATTATAACAGGGTTGGTCAGCAATTTTTTAATGCACCTTGTAAGAGGGTGACATTTTCTTTGTAGGAAAGAAAACACCATAAGTAAAAAGTTGTTTAAATAATACTAAACAACTGAGACCTTATATAAGAACAAAAAGCACTACAAATAAAGTGTTAAAAGTACTGCTATTATTAATACCTTCACTGTGTATTTAAGACTTGTAGAGATTTTTTTTGACACTTATTTGCATTGTTGTTGGTCAATAAATTTAATGAGATTTGCTATCGTTTTAATCTTCTTTTTTTCTCTAATTTATGACGATTCAATTACGATTTTAGAAATATTTTCGATAAACATCGGATTTGATGGCTCAAAAATTATGATTTTGCTTACGGGTTATTAGGTACTTTGCAGAAAATGCCACAAGTGGGGCCGTTGGCTTGAATGAATCAATATTGTTTGACTGGTAAATTAAAAATAATAAAACTTAATTTCAAGAGGTATTTTTCAAAGGAAAAGAGTTTTAGGATTAACCTAAAGTAAATCCAATTTAAAGACCATACCAAGCAATGTAAAGAACCGCTGAAACCTCAAAGAACGGAACTCTTCAAAATATTTGGAAATTTTTAAATTATTTATAGGAGCGTACTATAAAGATGATGACCCATCTTCACCTCATATTTGTAAAATGATATGACTAATTAGCCACTATTTTAATCCCATAATTCCACATAGACTACCACTTACTTTTAGGACTTTAAAGACCTTTAGTCAAGGATATGGCCTATGTAGCATGTGCACACTCAACTGATTTACAAATAGAGTTTTAATCAAAAGACTACGATTGATAGGGAGCCACCAAAAGCCATATTTAACAACATAGTGAATCATTTGTATACAACCTAATAACCCATTCGTAAAGAGGATTTATTCAAACCAAATGCGAAAAAACCGCTTGTAAACATATATGCTAGTTTTTCAGTACCATAAAGATGTCAGTGTCACTACGTTCTAGCCATTCGAAGACGTTGGGCAGCTCAGTTTTAGAGATTCCAAGTGCGAAATGTATCAGTGATAGCAGCCAGTCTTTGAATCCAGCGTTAGTCTGATGGTCATAAATTTAGACGTCAACAGTAACCACACCAATGCACAGAAGGTGAGTACTTTCAGAGAACGATTCAGAAACACGGCGCCTCAATAAACTAATGTAAATTTCACATTTAAAATCGCAAGGTTTAGAGTACGTTCCACATTCATACATACATACATACATAAATAATTGACCATTACAACCCTTCAGACAGGACTACGGCCTAGCTTCTCACACCACTCATGTTGTGTTCCTTAATTGTATACGTGAGTGGCGTGACCTACAGTTTAACGTTGACTCCGAACGACAGATTTTTGAGAAACAAAATTGCGTTTACTCCCAAAATTTTTGCTAGAAATCTGCTGAAAGGAAAGTCGCCAAAGAAATATTTGTTTCATATTTCGTTTTGATGTCTGACCTGGGGTTTGAAACCGGGATTTACGTCTAAAAAGCGAACACACTACCTACTAGACTAAGGCGACTTAACATTGTATATAAAAAATTCTACACCCAATAATAGAATCCTACGAAGCTAACCTTCTTAACACATTTATTCTTAAATCAATTTTTAGTTACTTTGTAACTTATTTCCTGCAATAAAGCTTTCTCTTTAACTTCTGCTCTACTTTGGCTTTGTTTCGGTTTCATCACATAAGATTCCCAACTAAGCAGGAGATTGGTCTCCAATAACATGTTCTAAAATAATAGGATTGCCGTCTTTTGGCATGAATAAACAAAGCTTTCTAGGAAAAAATAATGTATCATCGTTGCACATGAAGTGGTGAGTAATCGTGCATATTAAAAGCTACATTTTCCCCCAAGAGACAGTGTTACCACATTTTTGGGGATCAAAAATCTTTCGTATGGATTATAAAAAAAAAATTCGCAACAACCCTGCTCTTCTTAAGATAACTTGACTTGTATTTCTAAGACATAAAATTACTTTAACAAACGTATTAATTTAATGCAAATACATTTATGCTGTAAATTCTGTTAAAACCATTTCGAACTTTTTACATCTTATTTAATCAACAGCAACACAAAAAAAAAGAGGAAAAACTTTTTAATTAAACAATAATTCAGTTAAACTTACATTACAACAACAACAAAATAATACTAGCCAAAGTTATAGGCAACGTAATAGCCAATGAAATAAATACTATGAGTACAAATACTCAAGCAATTTCCAAATGAAAGTTTTGAGCGTTAAAACCCATTTAAGCCTTATTACCTTAGAAAACAAGAGAATAGAACAGTAATACAAGTATGTACATACTACAACAACAAGAAGAAAAATAGTTCCCTCTCTCTCACTGTGTAGTTGTAATACCTAAAAAAGATGGCATTTTTTAAAACAGTAAACAGGATTTCCAGTAATTTATTAACAAATCCAATAATGTTTTCGGACTTTTTTTTCCTCTCTCTTTGTTTTCCTCTTTGTTAATACATTTACCTTTTTAGGAAGGCTATAGCCACTACCATAAGCCTCCTTCGGTAATCCTGTAGCTGTAAAGAAGTTTTACAGCAAATAACTAATTATTGTTGATTTTTATCCACACTTTGAATTTTTCATTTTGGCGTCTCTCTATTTCACTCTCTATTTTTTCTGTATTTCGTGGTCCTTCTTCTTGTTGTTTTTGCAGTTCAATTTAAAATTCAATTTTCGTTAAGCAGTAAAACAAAAAATTGACCATAGAAATGGCAACGAAAGAAAAAAGCCAAAAAACTAAGAGTCGTTAGAGCTGCACTATATAATGCTCTACATAGATACGAGTACATAATTGGCCATTACAACCCTTCAATCAGGACTACGACCTAGTTTCTCAAACCCCTTATGTTGTGTGTGTTAATTTGGCGAGATCTACAGTTTAAAGTCGACACCGACCGACAGATGTTTTGACAAACTTTTCCATGGTAATTTTATTTTACTCTCAGAGTTTTTGCCGGAAATCTGTTGAGGGGAAGTCGCCGATAATTTTTTTTTCCTAGAGATGTCTAACCTGGGGTTTGAACCGTGGCCTCACGTCTAATAAGCCACCACACAGTGCCTACTAGATTACGACGACTAAGCCCTACACTTCAGCATATTTCAGAA
This sequence comes from Sarcophaga rosellei, assembly GCA_930367235.1. Taxonomy (NCBI): domain Eukaryota; kingdom Metazoa; phylum Arthropoda; class Insecta; order Diptera; family Sarcophagidae; genus Sarcophaga; species Sarcophaga rosellei. Next base: position 37,720,908 of record OV884019.1, read on the forward strand.
GGCAGCCTGGTAAAGTCAAGCATTTTGGACTCTCATACCGGTATATAACAGACTCATTTATGAACCGATTATCCTGACGTTTGTAGTGTACAGTCATTAACAGTTCGGAACAGCCCCCTTCCCTGCCTCATTAAAATGGTGTAGAATACGTAAAACAAAATCACCATCAGTCAAAAACAAAAAACAGAAAAAATAACCCGTGAAAAAAGTTATTAAAATACCTTTTCGCTGTATTCATCTTAGAGAAAGAGTGTGATTGAGAGAAGTCTAAACAAAAATAACGTTTTTCTTTCATTTTTTTTTAATGTGAAAATGTCATGTATTTGGGGGTGGTAATATAGCGCGAAGGCTCATGGTGTTGCCCATGAAGAAACTTTATTAACGTCAACCATAACTAATGTCTTGCCAAAAAATGTTTTTTTTTTTTTTTGCAATAAACTTACAACTACAATGACAATAGTAACTAATAGAAAAAGGCCAAAAGAAAAGAAAAATGAAACAGTAACGGCAACACTTTGTATGAAAATTTAATGATTTCTGTTTACCTTCGAAAATCACCCAAAAAACAAACAACCATTCAGCCAACGAACCAACCAACCATCTGACCAGACAAATCGACAAACAAATAAACAAACAAGCAAACGAACAAATAACTTAAATCACACCATACACCATACAGTAAAGGATAGAGGCATAGGGACAGTGAAGAAAATATTTTTAAATTAAAATATCCATTAAGTTGCCGTAATCTCTGAGGTAGTGTGTTTGCCTATTAGACATAAGGCCACGGTCCAAACTCCAGGTCAGACATCTCCAACAAAAGGAAAAATTAAAAAAATATTTTGTAGGCAACTTCCTCTCATCCGATTTCTGGCAAAAACTCTGGGAGTAAATAAAAAAAATTGCCATGAAAAGTTTCTCAGAAAAATTCTGTCGTTCAGCGTCCACTTTAAGCTGTAGGACCCTGTTTCTATTCATAAGTGATGTAAAAATCTAGGTCGTAATCCTGACTGAAGGATTGTAATGTCCAATTATGTATAGTACATATGTCTGAATAATTTGGGTTTTAATGATCCCGTGTACTAATTTATGACAAACAAAATTATTTTCTCCAGCACGTGTACTGGAATCAAAACTACTCAGACACTCTCTGGTGTTTGTTTAGCTTCTACTATGAGCTTTGAGAGGAACAACGTCTATTCCAAAGAAAGACATCATGAGACTGATTAGAATGACTTTTGTGGGTGTGTGTGATTTTTGCTGATGCTGCACTAGAAATTTTCAGTCGAGCTAATGGTGATGTTCTGGATTAAGCCGGATGGCTTCATTAGAACATGAGACTGACAGAGGACTCAGTGAACATCTCTTACTGACTTACTTGGTTACTTGATCACTACTATCCTTAAGTCAGAATTAAAATCTAGCTTCTCACACCACCCACATAGACTGTGTTAATTTAATCCATAAGTGGTGGGAACGACTCCAAACAACAGATTTGAGAGGCTTTTCATGGCAATCGTGTTTGCTTTCAGCGTTTTTGTCAGAAGACTGCTGAGAGGAAGTCAACTAAAGAAATATTTTTTGCATGTTTCGTTCTGTATGCAGTGTCTAAGCTGGAATTTGAACTCCGGGATTAAGTCCAAATCCAAGCGAACACATTGCCTACTGGACTATGGCGACTTGCAATGAATGTGGGGAAACGATACTTTTTTATTTCAAACTGAACATGGCCGGAGGGAGCTTCTTAGACTATCTGTCATTTCGAAATGTCCACGAATTAAATCAAATAACGAAAAGGACATAAATGTACTCGTGGACAACATAGGATTTTTGACGTACTCGACTCGTACGTGTATCATTGCTCGACATTATGTCATTTGGGACTGAGATTATTGACTTGTAGAATGATCCTTTTATGTTACAATATCATTTCAGATTTTCAGGCTGAAGTATTCGTGACCACAAAACCAGCACAGCTGGTCTGGGAATAGATTCTGCAGAAAGACAGTTAGAAGGCACTCGCACTGTATTGTACTATGCTATGTTCATAGCTGGAGCGGATACTTCTTCGGGCTGTTCGAATAATTGATCAGATTGTGGACCACTTCGAAGTCGCCGTAGTCTAGTAAGTAGTGTGCTTATTAGACGTAAAGTCCGGGTTCGTATCTCAGGTCAGACATCAAAACGAAATATGAAAAAAAAAAATATTTCTTCATCGACTTCCTCTCAGCAGATTTCTGGCAAAAACTGTGAGAGTAAAATAAAAATAAAAAACTGCCATGAAAAAGTTTCTCAAAAATCTGTCGTTCGGAGTCAACCTTAAACTGTAGGTCCCCCCACTCACGTATAAAATTAACGCACACAACATGAGTGGTGTGACAAGCTAGGCCGTAATCCTGACTGAAGGGTTGTAATGGCCAATTATGTATGTATGTATGTGGACACTTCCTAATGCAATAGAGGAGGTTGAAGAATTTCTATGGTTCTGTCTGGGTTCTACCACTCTGGGTGGATAATCTATTGTGATCTTGATTCGTATCTTCAACAGCAATATAAGCATTCCGTTCCTCCATCATCATTTCAATAGCCATCAGTGTATACCAGCCATTGCTATTATAAGTATTAACTTAGAAACAAAACCTTCAAAACCCAACCAAATAATAGTCCGAGTCATAGTCCGGAATCAACGAAAATTAAAAATAAATCTTTCAAACACGTGAATACCTCACAGGCAAGCAAAATTAAAGAAAAAAATTTCGTTGTTGAAAGCAAAAAAATTTGCCAAAAACAAAAACTATTTTCACCCAAAACTTAAAAAAAAGGAAAAGAAACTAATCCAGGAAGCTTAACTACATATCGTATCGTATCTCTTACAATGTGGCATTGTTTTCACACTTTAATGCCGGAAATGATGAACAAGAAGAAGAAAAAAAACAGGAAAAATTGCCAGGAAACACGCGAAACAAAAGCTTAAAGGAGACAGCATTTCATCATAAATGCTGCAAAATTCAAAACCCCACCACTTATAATGACATTTATGGTGGCATTTACAAAAAACAAAAACATAAACATGGAAAACAAAAAATTTAACACGAAAAAAAAGAATAAAAGAGAGGAAAACATATTTTCCATAAAAGAAAATACAAAATTTTCATAACAAAAACAACAACAAAAAAGTGGAACAACAACCTCCTAAAACTGCAGTAATAAATATCAGTTACTGCCACAACTTGGATGGAACACAGTAGTTTTAATGCTTCGCCGCTCACTGCATGGGAAATGGAAAATGGAAAATGAAATGGAAAAGTTTTTTAACGGGCTATTGAAAAAGTTTCTTTCGCCACAGCACATGCTGACGAGGAAGGTCAAGGCAAACGGCTTGCAGGGTAAGTTGGAAGTTGATGTAAGGCCAACATTATTCATAATGGCATATGAGCAGCGTCTCCCTTTTGAAAAGAAATTATTGAAGAAATATTCTTTCTTAAGCATGCAAACAGAATTTTAAACGCAAACGGCGAGATGCAATGTCGTCAATCAATAACATGGACCCGGCAAGTAGCTGCCTGATGGGTAAACCGAATTGCAAAGTGGTTAAGGAAATCCACAACAGGGCATTGAGCATAAAACTCTACTGAGAGTACCGAGCTATAGGAACGTTTTCACAAGGTGAAATTCATTAGAAAAACTATCAGATGCTGCGCCAATTTTTGTCTTCAAGCCATCAGTAAAGATCGAGATAACGTCACCCAAAAGAAGAGATTCTAATCATACAGGTTCTACAGAAGTTCAGATCAGGTATCACATAATCCATTTGGCCCCAAAGATCGGCTCCTTCAATTCACGTAGGATATCATTGAGAACAAATACTCTGCCTCCTCGACTCCTTGAATTGCGGCTATGACTTTAGGTTTTGATGCCGTCCAGTATATTCTACATATCCCGAACAATTCGATGTCCATTCGGCCCAGAATTATTAATTCCCTAACAATTGCACCACTCAGAAGTCTTGGAACTTCCAGAATCTTCAGAGCAGTTACAACAACAACAAGTTCGTAGGCAAGTGTACGGCCTAGCATCCCTAGCTCTCTTACAAGAGAACAATTCGATGTCCATTCGGCCTAGAATTGTCAATTCGGTAACAGTTGCACTACTCAGAAGTCTTGCAACTTCCACAATCTACAGAACAGTTACAACAACAACAAATTTGTAGGCAGGTCTGCGGCCTAGCTTCCCTAGCTCTCTTACAAGAGAACAGTTCGATGTCCATTCGGCCTAGAATTTTCAATTCGGTAACAGTTGCATCACTCAGAAGTATTAGATTTTCCAGAATCTTTAGAACCGTTACAACAACAACAAGTTTTTAGGCAAGTTTACGGCCTAGCTTCCCTAGCTCTCTTACAAGATGCTAATATCGATAACAATCGATGAATGATACATGTAAACTACAGTACAGTTAAAAAAATAAAATATACTGACTAACTGACTGACTGTCTGACTAATTGACTGACTGTCTCTATGAATGAATGTATAAAGTAATGAACGAATGAATGAATGAATTAAAATCAGTAAAATGCCATCACAAATATTACAATGGCAATAACGACAAATGACTTACAATAGTAGCTGGATGATGTTGACGATGACAATGGCGATGACGATGGCGATGACAACGGTGTCTTTGAATAAATAGCTCGCGCTAAGGGACATAGTATTAATGGATGTCTGCTATTTGGTTACCCAAACATAACCGACAACATAAGATAAAGCATCACACCACACTTCCAATCGTCTTTTCGTCTTGATTTTTAATGTTCAGACAATGACAAACATACCCGAATACTCCTCCTCCAATCCTCCCCAATATTAATGACGAATGAATTTAGTGTGACGTATTCGGAGGGGTGGGAGTCTTCAATATTTTATTCCTTTCTGAAGAGTAAAGTTAAATGTAAAGGGAACGGAATAATAATTTACAGATAGACAACCAAACAGAAGGCAAACAACATTGATTTATAGTCACAGTAAAGACATTCCAATAAATTCAAATGAGAATGAGAATGTGTTACTTTATGGAAGAGAAGCTACAAGTAGAAATTAATTTTGAATGATTATTTTTTTCTTTTGCTTTTTACACTGTCCGTATTTCTTCGGCGACTTGCTCTCAACAGGCTTCTGGTAAAAATTCTGTGAATAAAACAAAAATTGCCATAAAAAGTTTTTCAAACTTCTATCGTTCGATATCGACTTTGAATTGTAATTTCCGCCACTCATGGCTAAACTTAACACACACAACATGTGTGTTGTGCGAAGCTAGGTTGTAATCCTGACTAAATGGTTGTTAGGATCAATTAAGTAAGTACTGCTATTCTTATCGCTTTTAAGAGATCGGCACAGCTCTCGTTCATGATTCTTTCTACCGATTTAGTGGGCATATTGACTTCACTGTTTAAGTGCTTCCTCCTCCCGATTTCGATGTTTTGATTTCCGGTTTGGCTTACGAAATATATAAAACAGCTCAAAGAACTTATGGCGATTCGAAACACGGCGTATCTCACAAAATATTTGAAAGTCGCGGTAGTCTAGTGTGTTCGTTTATTAGACGTAAATCCCGAGTTCGAGTCCCAGGCCAGACGTCAAAACAAAATATGAAAAAATATTTCTACGGCGACTTCCTCTCACCAGATTTCTGGCAATAAATCTGAGATTAAATAAACGTGCCATGAAAAGTTTCTCAAAAATCTGTCGTTCGGAGTCGACGTTAAACTGTAGGTCCCACCACTCAAGTATAAAATTAAGGCACACAACATGAGTTGTGTGAAAAGCTAGGCCGTAATCCTGACTGAAGGGTTGTAATGGCCAATTATGTATGTGATGTTACACCAGAGCCAAGCTATTCACTGTGACGCTTAGCAAGGACTTTGAAATGTTTATGTTTTATTTTGACTTTATTTTATTTGCAATTCGATTTAAAGCCTTCCCTACTACGATTGCCCTGCAGATTCTAGTAGATGGTATTTCTGGTGATGTTATTTGGTAGTTTGTGTAGAAAGAATATAGCCGATTTGGAACAACTTACGTCTTCTTTGACTAATGTTTGTTTAGGATTCATAAATTGCTATTTAGTACCTGCATTATTCGGATATCTCGCGTTAGAGTTGCATATTTAGCAGCCTTAGATTAAGATGCGTTTTTTGGTCGTATCGAAGTTACACTTGGCAAAAGAGTGGTCTCGCCTTCGTGACTCGTAATTCAGCCACTTCAGTGTAAAGGAATAAAAATACATTAATAAGCTCTAATTAATCGAACCCTAGTCCTTTTGAAGCCCCTTAGAATCAGCGAAGAGGATATTGTTTTTCCTTTTTTTATATGAGACAAGTGTGATATGACTGTAAGAGAAATGTCTCCATACCTTGTATGGTACCATATAAAGTTACAGTAAAACTGATAGAATGAGTTGTAAACTATTACATACATACGTACACATACATATACATACATACATACATGCAGATATTAGCTTTTCAAACTGTCATTTACTTTACATGTGCATGAGGATTTTTCGTTACATGATTTACGAGTTTCTCAACATAAATCAATTTCGTTTCATTTTTTTTTTCATAGTTTTTCATTTCATTTCTTCATTACTTTTGTTATTTTCTCTACTTTTTTGCTGTTTTTTTTTTGTTTATGGTGCCGAAATATTTCCCATTTTCGCTGTTGCAATAGTTATTTGTCCGCAGATTGTTGTCCCCTTTTCTTTCGTTTTTGGCTCATAAATAAACTTGTTTCAAACATTTTAAAAATTTTTTTCTCTTTATTTTCCTCTTTTTTCACCTTCGTCAGCTTCTTATCGATTAATAAATTATCGAAATGACAAATATTTATAAATTAGCATTGGGAGCGATCATTAGCATTTAAAAAATGATTCGTATTTCGATTCTTCTTCTGTTTTATTTCCATTATTTCCTCTAAAGATGTCCTTCAATAATCAAAATAAATATGGGAGTGTAAATAGGGAAGTGTAAACGAATTTGTAAATGATTCTTAAAATTGCTGTGTATCAAAGAGAGTTTGGATTACACGCTCAATCGTTAAAAAGTGAACCCCCTGTCTTGGTCGAGCAGCTCAATCATGGCTGTGAACCAATATAGGCTTCTGGATGCTGACCAATATGTCAAATGCATGACTTTGAGAAAAGCAATAAATAAGCGGTTTTAAACTATAATAAGAGGCTCATACTTTGGCTTAATAACTTTTAATTTTTGCATTAATTTCATGATTAATTTTCAATGTTCTACTCTTATCTTAATTAACCAAGTAACCATTGAAACTCTGAAACTCTTTAAGCATTTCAAAAATTGTTTTTTTTTTTCTTTTTATTGCCTTTGTGAAACAATACAACGAATCAAATTGTAATTAAATTAATTAAATTAAAATCAGACAATAAAATATTATGAAAAGGCATTGTCTGTCTATTTGCTTTTTATTAAGTGTCTTGAATGTCTTCAAGGAGTGCTTTTATTTATAATTAAAAAGACAAATTAATAACTTAAGTTTTAAACAAAAAAAAAAGCAGCAGCAATACCAGCAGCAGAAGCTCTAAGATGAGTATTTGCTCTGTGTTAAGCAGTGAATGAATACTTTTCTAAAAATTATTAGAAAATTAAAAGGTCTCCTTAACAAGCAATACTTTGTTTAAATAAAGATACAAACGTATTTATTTAAATTGTTAAATTTCATTTAAAAAAAAGTATTATATACGAGGGTGGTTTTAAAATTAGCTAAACGCATTATACAGTTTGTTTTCTTCTTTTTTAAAAAGTTATTTAAAGCAAATTATTTGAATAGTTTGGTCAGCGAATTACTTTTTTTTTTGTTAATAAACACGCAGCTGTCAAATCATTATTCCTTCAAGGTCATGTTCAGTGTTCTTTTTCAATATTTTTCTGTGCTTAATTTCAAGTATTACTCTAGTACATATTTCTAAAATAGTAAGCGATTGGCCATTTGCAGCGGGTTCTAGACTGATAGGGTTGCCATCTATCTGTGTCTAGAAATAATGCTTTGCAAACGTATACCAACTACAGTTGGTTTAGTAGAGAGCAATTATAACAATTAAATCCAATCTGCATTGGAATAACCGGGGTAACGTACAGCGCTGCGGAGGCAAGGTCCAAAGCTATGAAAACTACGGTATGATAATGGGAAACAAGTCTTACCTCCCTCTGGAGAAAATAAATAATTTTGATAATTTTAGGAAATGCATCAAAGTCGCTGCATACTATCTTAAGCAGCCACCATTATGTGCGTGTATCTACGGGTCAAAGCGGGAGTGTTCAGAGCAAAAAACACAGAACCAAAAAGGGAAAAGTTGTGGGTATCTACGCCAGTGAAAGATGTGCTCAATTTAACGTGGATGTAGAACACAAAGTAGTCGCCGTAGTCTAGTAGGTAATGTGTTCGCTAATTAGACGTAAAGCCCGGGTTCGAGCCCCAGGCCAGACATCAAAACGAAATATAAAAAAAAAATATTTCTACGGCGACTTCCTCTCAGCAGATTTCTGCCAAAAACTCTGAGAGTAAATAAACCTATCCTGAGAAAGTTTCTCAAAGTCTGTCGTTCGGCGTCGAAGTTAAACTGTAGGTCTAAACTGTAGTATAAACTGTAGTATAAAATTAACACACACAACATGAATGTTGTGAGAAGCTAGGCCGTAATCCTAACTGAAGGGTTGTAATGGCCAATTATGTATGTATGTATGTAGAACACACAGGACGAGACGTAGCAATAATATCTGACGGTCAAGCCGCTATCCGAGCACTCGGCACAATTTGACTAACTCAAGAATAGTATGGAACCGTCTAAGCAAACTGAATTTGTTAAGTAGGGAAAATAGGGTGTTCCTCTGCTAGAAGAAAGGGTATACTGAGCAAAATGAAGGATGAAGAGAGACGACAGGCCAAATAGTCATCATACAATTTAGAAGTAGAGAATAGGAACCAGTCTTCAGAATGAGCTCTGCAAACTCAAAGGACACTTGTTCAGAATAGTGATGGCTTCAAGCCTAACATGTAGACTTTGTGATGAGGAAAACGAATCACTTAAAAACGTTTTTGGAACCTGGCGGTATTGATTCATCTCAAAAGCGAATACCTTGAGCGTTATGTTATTGAACACCACAGTAAACAATAGTGGGAAAACTTGTTTCATTTCAGTTTCACACTATATTCTGCATTATATTACATGATTCTAATAGTTTTGGGAGGAAAACTTATGTGTTTGAGTGTATTCCCGATTGAGATAGTAGGTTTCACAGTACAGACTTCGAGGGAACGGGAGGTAAAGAGAAGTTTTTTTTTAAGATACATAAGAAAGTGTCGCAAAAATAAATCTCTAGAACGCATTAAATTTAACACCCAGTCACCAAGTCACAATGACAAATATTGGGCAAAAAAAATTATCTCTATTTTAAAGAGCCGTTTATGATAATGTCATCCATCCCTTTATACTGTCTGGTATATTCAGACAATTTATTACTCATATTAAGCGTCTGTCTATCTAGCACGTCTACGCTATTAAAACTTTCAAAATGACATGGAGCATGTGTTACAAATTGATTGACAAAATAATTATACCCCAGAGGAAACGGTGTAAATGATATGCATACAAACAAACAAACGAACAAATATACTCGCAAATGCTTGCAAATACGCGAAATTACACCACCACCACCAGCCAGCCAATAAGCACAATAATTTATGTTGTTAAGTTATTAGAGACAGAGTTTATTAACTTTATGGCATATGAAACAGGAAGGAGATGAAGAGGGGGGGAGTTGGCTGCCAGAAGAGTTGTAGAGGAGAAAATATTATTGAAATTTATTGTTTTTACTTGTTTCCCAATACAAAATACAACAAATACAATTTTTGTGTAGCATTTGTAATAAATATTGAAAAACTCGTGTTAAATGACACAATCATGGCCAAAACCTTGTTTGTGTATAGAGGCAGTACAAAAAAAATTATGTCTCATTTTTTGCTTATAATAGGTGTTGCTGTTGTTGTTGTTTTGCTTTATATTTCATATAAATTATGAACTCACCTGGAAGAATTTATTAATGGCCTATGATTTCGGTCTTTTTTTAATGACGCCATGGCAACAGGATTTTAATTTTTTTGTTTTGTTTTGTTTTCCTGCCTTTTGGCCAAATTCTCGTAATAATTGCTATTTGTAGAGCCTGTAAAAAAAATGGAAAATGAAAGATAAATTTGAGTATAATTTGTATTGATTTCAAACAGTAAAATTAAATTAAGGACAGATAAAACTATGATTTTGATAACACTTTTATTCCACCCCTCGCGTCTGACTTAGTCCCAGCACTCAATAATTTTTAAATTATTTTCAACGAATTTTTCGCACATTTCTGGTGGTATTTCGGTAATAATTTGAAGACTATTGGTTTCAAACTCCACGTTTGATGTAGCCTCACAAAAATGTCTAAAGGCAACAAATCTCACGAATTGAGTTGCAAATTGTCATCGACGTTGCGTTTAATTACGCATTTTGGCAACTTCTCATGCAATGTTCCGCAACTCGTGATTGTACTGTCTTGTTGAAACCATAATTACTGAAACCTCAGCTCTAAATCAAAACAATTAGGTAAACATAAGGCCATAGCGCTCTGAGTTGACGTTTGATTTTCGGCGAAAATATGGCCCAACAATGCCTTGAGGCCATAATGAGTACGAAATAGTTACTTATCCCGGATGAAAAGGCTTTTTCACAAACACTTCTGGTTTTAGCCAACCAAGCTTCCTCAGTGAGAAGTAATCTTCATTGAAGTAAATTAGCTTTGAAAGCCTGTTGTGTTAGCATCCAATTAGCACATCTAGGACTTTGTGAACTGTCAGCAGACTTTAATTAATGCATGAATTCATCTGGAGGTGTAAATCCAAATACCAAATACGCCATAAGAGACCTAAAAGCTGAGAAGTCGATGTAGTCTAGTAATTAGCGTGTTGGTTTACTAGACACGAGTCCATGGTTCAAACCCCAGCTTAGACATCTAACGAAATATGTGAAAAAAAGAGAAAAAACTACCTCTCAGTAGTCTTCTGTTAGGAAGTCGCCGTGTGTTGGATTATTAGACGAAAGGCACGAGTTGAAATCAAAGGTCAGACATCAAAACGAACATATGAAAATATTTCTTCGGCGACTTCCTCTCAGCAGATTTCTGGCAAAAACTCTGAGAGTAAAAATTGCCATGAAAAGCTTCTCAAAAATCTGTCGTTCAGAGTCGACTTTAAACTGTAGGTCCCGCCACTCATGTATAAAATTAAAGCACACAACACGAGTGGCGTGAGAAGCTAGGACGTTGTACAATGGGTCAATTCGACCTCCGGGTACTGTACTTGTCACAGTTGACAAGTACACGTCCTCTAACCTAACCTAACCTAGTCTTCTGTTAAAACACTGAGAATAAATAATTGCCATGAAAAGCCTCTCAAAAACCTCGTCGTTCTACTGTAGGTCCCACCACACATGAATAAAATTTAACGCACACAATATATGTAGGTGGTGTGAGAACCTAAGTCGTAATCCTAATTAACACGAGATCTGTTCTGGTTAGCCACAGAGAGGGAGAATGTGAGGACAATCGAACCTAAGTCGTGATCCTAATTAACACGAGATCTGTTCTGGGTAGCCACAGAGAGCGAGAATATGATGAGAATCGTGGGTAACGATATGTGATAGTACTCCAGAGTATCCATCCCACGTCATACAATGAGCAATTGGGCAGCAATAGATGATCTTTACAAAGAATTCTGTTGGAAAATATAAATGAGCTCCAAATGCATATAATCTATCCCTCATTCTGAATCCTGCGAGACTATTGACTATGAGTGGCGGCATTCATTCTAGCTCGTGAATACGTTAATTGTAGTTAATGTAGTCGCCGTAGTCTAGTATCTAGTGTGTTCGCTTATTAGACGTAAAGCCCGGGTTCGAGCCCCAGGTCAGACATCAAAACGAAATATGAAAAAAAAATATTTCTTCGGCGACTTCCTCTCAGCAGATTTCTGGCAAAAACTGTGAGAGTAAATAAACCTGCCATGAAAACGTTTCTCAAAAATCTGGCGTGCGGAGCCGACGTTAAACTGTAGGTTCCGCCACTGAAGTATAAAATTAACACACACAACATGAGTGGTGTGAGAAGCTAGGCTGTAATCCTGACTGAAGGGTTGTAATGGCCAATTATGTATTTATGTATGTATGTATGAATACATTAATTATCGCTTCTATGCCACTTAAAAAGGCATCCTGAATTTCGTGGACAAAAGTACTGCGATATTTGCATAAGGACATATATAATGCTGGGGCAATCAATTAGTTGCTGAATTATTAATTATAAGCTCAACAGTGTTTCAATGGAGTTCATTGACTACGCCACTTCTCCCCGGTTCATAAGCTCAGCAGGACTTGATTTTTTTATTGAAACCATTGTATAGATAAACGTAATGAATTAATAAAGTCGCCGTGAAGTGTTGCCGTGAAACGTTTCTCAAATACATCGCTCGCAGTCAACATTAAACCACAGGATCCACCATTAATGGAAAAATTAACCAATGCAACATGGATGGTGTGAGAAGCTAAGTTATAAACCTGACTAAAAGGATTGTAATTAACATTTAAGTAAGTAAGACGATTAGAGTCGAAACTAGCAATAAGCTGCCTGCGTTCAAAGGCTTTACAACTCGGAGAACAATTTTTTTTAATTCCAAATCGATTTGTATTTTGAGTGGCGATCCCTGTATTACTTATACGCGTACAGAAGGTATTATGTATTCAAATTATGATTTCATTTAATTTCATTTCCACATTTGTCCGATTGATTATGTTTTAAGCCAACAATGAAGCCAACCGTAAAATAATACTCAACGTCATTTGATAACTCAATTGTTGTTCATTTATCATCACATATAGCCATACCATACCAGAAAAATAAAAAGCAAGGATTCCAAATGAACATCGTTATTCTTTTATCAAATAAAATCAAATACTGAAAGAAAAAAAATTTTTATTTTAATTTTCAATCGTTGATAACATTGTAAAACTAAATTGTTTCACTAATACGCACAATACATGTGTTACTCATGCAGTTTACACGCTAGTTATATACAATATTACACGATAATAATACCCGATACTTGTGTACGTAATTAATTTGTTTGAAAATTGATATTCAATACAGAGAGAGAGCGAGAGCAGGCAGGAAAGAGAGTGAGAGAGAAACCATAAAAATTTTTGGATGATAAAATGAAAATTAATTTTGAAAATGTATGATGTTATGATGGCTGTAAGCATTAGATTTTCAAATTATTAATGTCTACCTATGTATCTACATAGGCCTACCTGCCACTCTTACAATAGAAAATTAGCTTTAAGGCTTTAATTAAAATATTCGAGAAGACAGACAACAATAGGCCGCAATACAAAACGTATAGCAAAGAACATGAAGCGAAAAAAAGCTTTGATAAATTAAAATTTAATTTTACAAGGAGGCTAATTTTCGTTAAGCATTTAAAAGATTCTTGTTTTCTTCTTTTTTTCCTGTAAAATTTTCCTTTTAAAGAAATGGAAAGATTATGTTGTTGTGATGGTTGACAAACATGTTGAATATTTTGAAAATGTGACTGACTGTTGCTTTCTAGTGGCTTTTTTCGCTTCGAATCACAAAGAGCGTTTGTTATTTATTTCTTTAAACAATTTTTTTCGGTTTTTTGTTAAACGTTAAGTGATTAAAAATATAAAAAAGCCTCAACATCATGAATAAAAATTCCCTCACGGAGTTATTGTCTTTCTTGTATGTATGTTCATGACGCATACACACACACTTTAAAAAGGCACACTAATAAGTGCTACAGAAACACATTCAGCATTTTATAAACTAACAGTGGGGCAAAAACGCACAATAGCTGACATAAAAGAATAGAATGCTAACATATTATCAAATGCTTTGAAGGGAAATACACGATGCTATTATTTGGTAAGCTGTACATACAATATACAGTCAAAGAAAAAAGTCTACATACAATACACCACCGTATATACTCATTTTTGACTGTAGCCCCCGTTATCACCACTAGCAATGAAGGAGATGTAAAGCACGAAAGGAATATCACAAGCCTACCAGAAAATCATGATTGAAGCGCAACATGAACTCGTCGTGATCTAGTAGGTAGTGTGTTGTCTTATTAGACGTAAGGACCGGTCAGACATCAAAACGAAATATGAAAAAAAAAATATTTCTTCGGTGACTTCTTCTCAACAGATTTCTGGCAAAAACTCTGAGAGTAAATAAAATTGCCATGAATAGTTTCTCAAAAATCTGTCGTTCGGAGTCGATGTTAAACTGTAGGTCCCGCCACTCACGTATAAAATTAACGCACACAACATGAGCGGTGTGAGAAGCTAGGCCGAAATCCCGACTGAAGGATTGTAATGGCCAATTATGAATGTATGTATGTAAAGCGCAACATTGTTTAAGTTTCGGATCTTAAATTACTGAAAACGTAGCATATTGCCAAGTGACAATAGACTGGACTGGAAACTTACACAACAGGCAGGCAAGCTGGCAAAATAATCGGAATGCTTAGCAAGCTCTAGTGATTAGCTGAGCACTAGAGCACGTTCCAGATTTGTTTACTATCTTATCTGTATTCTTCGAATGCTCGTCTTAGAGAGGATATAGGGACACATAATACCATATTTCCAGGGGAGTTTCCTAGCCCTTATTGCCGATACTTCTTACCCAATGACGCTGCAATAATCAGCTAATAAGCTGTACCTGCCGACTCCGGAAAGATACCTTCACTGACAGCCCCTTCCAGTTTTGAAGCATTTGTGAAGCTTTTTCCATTTCCCTCTATCCGGAAAGGAAGTTCGAACTTTCTCGAGAAGATACCATGAACGTTACAAATTATGTTCGAATTGTCGAGTAACCGATATTCGATTAGGCCATTGTCCCACTGTCAGTGTATTTGATTTGCAAGGCAGTTTTCTATCCAAAATAAGCTCCAGAGAGTATGCCTCATTCCTGAGTCCAAGATTCACTCTACACCAGCTCAACGGGCGAAAAAGTGATGGTTTTTACAATACTTTGTAGTAAAAAATATCGCGTCCGTTTTCTTGGAATTACAAACTAAGCCGCGACTAGATTGGATACGTTATGAAAATGAAGAAGACTGACCAGACGTTGGTCTCTGACGTTTATAATTGAAATAACTTGAGTCTGAAGTGATGTGTACATGTTCGCGAATAGCAAAATTATCTGAAGAAGTTAAGGTTTTAATGGAATCACCGCATACCAAATATAATAATCGTCCTGTGATCCGAAGGGACTTTCACAATTTATTTAAATACAAGCCCTGTTGTGTTGTTATTTTGGAAAAATTATGTTATCGATAACAAAACGTTTCTATAGAATATTTTCATATGTAATGTTATCGGAATAATAATGGCGATACAAAAATTTCTTTAAATTTTCCATGGAAAATAAAAAAATTCCTATCAAAAATTGAATCTATCGATTATTATCGATTATCGATTTCCGATAGCACATTAATATTATGTGTTTTATGTGTATTAAGAAAAAAAATTTACGAAAATCATTGCAAATCGTTATGATTCCCACTGTATCAGGCTAATGATCAAATAGGAATTAATTCCAGAGCAACACCTCAAACAAAGCGAAAAGAAAAGTCCTGAGTATCCTTGACTTTACACTTGTGTTAATGAATTTCAACGAGAAAACAATGGCTGTGTAATACAAAAACAAGGCAGAGAAAAGACAGGCGACAGTATCTCTTGCCGTTGTTGTCTTAAATTCTTTTAAAATCGAAAGAAAACAAGAAGAAAAAAAATCGACGACAAAGTAATTGAAATGAAAGCAAATACAAAGAGACAGAAAGAATGAAAATGAAAAAATAACACGAAAAAAACACAAAACAAGCAAACAAAAATGAACCACAAAATATTAAATTTTTTCACTTAAAAATCTCTGAACTCGAGCAGCGAGACTTAACAGAAATAGTACGCGTTGCGTTGAAATCCACGCCTTTACCTCCCACAAGGAAATCAAAGACATCGTGGCAAAGGCGAATAAGAAGAACATTTTGTTCTTCGTTTGGCATTTTTAAAGAAATACCAGGAAATTGTTTTGCTACACAATTTCAAGTTCAACAGAAACCATATCATTTTGAGTAAGAATTTCTGCGCCCCCTGCCCCCCGTCCAATTCAAGAAATTTTTTGAAGCACTAAGAATTTTAAGGCTTCTGTGAAGGAAGGAAGCTCGGAAAGAAGGAGAGAAATTTTTTAAATTTATACACTTAAAGAAAATAATTTAATGCTATAAATCAACATGAAGTACAAACGGAGAAAAGAATTCGTTTTTTTTTTTTGTTGTTTTTGTTTTTTTGAAACGACGAAATCAGTAACAGCCAACGAAATCTGTGTGATGGCAGGCAACAATAACCGCAACCGCAAAAGAGAAAATCAAGGCCATTTCCAAGCAATGAAAGGAATGTTTGTAAAAGGAATATAAAATACAACAACAGCAAATATAAAGCAGCAACTTAAAAAAAAATAAATAAAAAAGCAATAAAAGCAAGTATGAAAAGTGGCAAAGTAATGGTGAAATCAGTCAGAAGACAGTTATAAAAAACACAATGGGGCCATATTGATTAAAAGTAAAGTTCAATTGTTAGAAATAGAATTTTATAAGGTAAAATTCAACTCAAAGAGTTTGAGTGGATACACTTAGGCCATATATACCACATTTTTCCATTTCTTCCCTAGTTCCGGACGCACTCGAAGCTTCTGATCAGGCGACTCAAACTGTCAATATCAATGTATGACAGCTCATCCAGATCATGCATGTAGAAGGCATCAATGTTTCTCTTTCTCCTTCAACATAGTGCCGGACATGTGGGCAGAAGTCGAAGAACGGTCTCATCTTCCTTTTTACCTCTACAGCTTCTATAGAAATCATTTGCGAGATATCTAAAATCAATGCGGTTCTGCACCTCGCATGAACGGTAAAGAACGGTCTCATCTTCTTCCTTAAATTTATAGCTTCCACAGAAATCATTAGCGAGGTGTCCAGGATCAATGCGCCTGCGCCTCGGATGTGTGCTTCCAATAGCCCCGACAACTATACTGAGCATGCTTCTCAGAGTTATTGTGCACCCTCAATCCACCTTTGGATAGTTGTTTGGGTTGTCCTGCTCGCGTCCGACAACGCCTATCTACTGTTGACAGAATTTAAGACGGCATTGAAACTATAAGCTTGCGGGTTCCTAAAGGGATTACCAGCGGGAGAATTCATCAGAGAGTTCAATGGTTCTGCCATGCCTGGCCAATTCATTCGCTATGGACTTAACCAGAATGTCTCTGTGTCCTGGTACCCCAAGTGATATGGACATTATATCAATCTGCTACCTCGCGAGGCCTCGTTGTAACAACTGCGACAGTTATACACCATCTTGGTGTTCATCACATTGGAATCCAGTGCTCTGATAACTGCCTATCTGATGACAAACTATCGGAAAGTATGTTAATTTCCCACTTGCAGACATTGGTTTTCCCAATAAATTTTATAGGTTAGGTTAGTTTGGAGTGGTAGCTTTGATAGCAATGCTCACTTGAACATGCATAGCTGCCTGTTGTGATGCCACAGATAAGCTCAGTCCCTGTACTGTACGAATTCCATCGAACTCATCGAAGGAGTTGGTCAGCGTAGCCCCTACTAATAAGTTTTATATGAATTACGAAAATGTTTTTCTCCTCAACCCATTGTGCAAAATAGCAATAATAACTGCCAATACAATTCGAGCCATCAGAATATGTAACAGAAAAGAGAAAAAAAAATAACATTACATGGGAAAAAATCAAACAAAATAGAAACAAATCTTTCGTTTAAAACTTTTAAAGAATTTCTGATCAAATTTATTAAGAGAGGGGGAAGAGGTAGAGGAAGGGGGCAGCGTCTATACTAGCAGAAGAAAAACACATTTTGTATTGCCAATGGCTGGCTGGTTATATTAGAGATGCTGCTGCATGCAGCACGAAAGTGTATTTGAAGTCAGTCAGTATCAGAGTTTTGTTGGGGCACAACATTTTATGGTTTGTTAATTTAAGCGAAATAAATTATTATTTGCTTATAACTGTTGTTATTGTGTGGTTGTTATTGTGTGGTTGTTATTATTGCTGTTATTGTAGCGTTCAAGTCTGTCAGTTGTTTTGGTAATTTTGTTTTTTTTTTTTTCTTTCACTCGAAACGAAAGTCTTGTTTCTCATTTGTCGGTGGATAATTCATTTATTCTTGGATTATTTTCAGTTTTCATTTCATTTTCTTTTTGCCACATCTTATCGCTGCATTAGTGCCACAGCTTCTTCTTATTCTTCTTGTACTACTCATAATATTTTGCTTGTTATTGTTGTTTTGTATTGTTGCTAGGATTTGTTGTGCGGGTAAAAGAAAAATTGACTTTAATTGTTGCAAGCAAATTTCAATTTATTTCGGTTTTTTTATACATTTCAATTTGTATTCTTTCGTTTCGTTTCGTTTCGTTTTCTCATATTTTTCTTGCATTTTTTGGGCTTAAATAAATGAGCCATGAAAACTAATTTTTATTTTTGCGATTTTTTTTTTTTCGTTTTTCTTTTACTTTGATTTGCTTCTTAAGAACAAATCAGCTTTGGCAGGTCAGCAGGCAGGCAAGCAGTCAAGCTGTCTGGTACCTACATATGTATATGGCAACTGGCATATGAATTATGAAACAAATTAAATTTGTTTCGGAAATTTTAATACAAAAAGAAATAATCAGGTTTGTACTTTAAGATTAAATAAAAATGCCAACTCATTGGGTTGCAATCTGGCAGGGAGAGAGAGAGAGAGTGCGAGAGATTAAATAAAATTTTATTAATTTTTTGAAGAAACAATTGCAAACAAATTTCTGAGACAGCATTTACAAGGGAATTAATAAGAATTTAAAGAATATTTAACGAATATTTTCATTACGAGTATATCTATGTATATCTATATATGTATGTATGTACATATATAAAAATGAATGTTTGTTTGTATGTAATTAATAGAATCGTAAATTATGATATGATCTTTAGCAAAGTTGTTGCGCATGAGGCAACAGGTGGCGCCACTGAAAATTACTAAAAATGATTTAAATCGTAAACTGTGTATTTGATCATGATATGTCCTTTAGTAAAGTTGTTGCGCATAAGTCGACGGGGGTTTCTAAGTTAGCGCGATTAATTTCCGATAGATGGCGCCACTGAAAATTATTCAAAATGTATGACAAGATATTTGTCGACCTACACCTCAAGCACGGAATGAAAGAGCATTACGAGCCTCAGAATCAGACGAGCAACGAGCATTGAGAATTAAAAATCTTCGAGTACATGCCGCTGAGGCCCGTTCCCGTGAATCACTTCGCCTGAATCATCTGGACAACGAGAAACAAAATCAATAAAATGATTCAAAATTAATTGGATATTTGAGCGACTCAAGTTGTATGGAAGCAAAATTCGTGCTCGATGTACCCCCCTCAAAATGAACCTTGGACTTTTTTAAGATGACATCTAAAATATTTCGGCTCTAGCTTTGACCTCTCGTGAGCTGGACCATTTTGAAAAAGGGTCTATTTTTGTATGTTTTGTTAATTTGAGAATTTGTTTCCTAACCAACATATAGAGTATGGGTGTCATAAGAAAGGTTTTTTCAAGGCGCGTCCAGCGGTATATACAATTTGTCCGCTGACAATCATCCATGTCCTTTTTTTAAGGATATTCTGTAAAAAAAAACGGTTTTTGAATTTTTTCTTTTCTTCTTTTCTAACCAAATTAACTCTAATATGATGGCGGATTTACTTTCTAGATGATGTTTGGATGAACATAGGACTAAAGAAAGAAAAAAAGAAATGATCCACGACTTTTTGTGGGCATATTTTTTTCACAAATTAAAAAAGGGTATTAAATTTGTTTGTTTATATTTGCAAAACTATACTCAAAAAACGCAAACTAGGGCGAATTTCAAAAAAAGCTAAGACCCGTATTTAATTAAATCAACTAAAGATTAAAATATGTTAATTTGGTTATTTTATTACAAACAACCCCGAAGAAAAAATTCAAAACCCGTTCTTTTTAACAGAATATCATTAAAAAAAGGACATGGATGATCGTCCTTGGACAAATTGTATATACAGTTGGACGCGCATTGAAAAAACCTTTCTTATGACACCCATATTGTATATGTTGGTAAGGAAACAGATTCTCAAATTGACAAAACATGGAAAAATAGACGCTTTTTCGAAATGGTCCAGCTCACGAGAGGTCAAAGCTGGAGCCGAAATATTTTAAATGTCATCTTAAAAAAGTCCAAGGTTCATTTTTAGGAGGGTACATCGAGCACTTTTTTGGTGAGTCGCTCTAATATTTGTGTATTGTATTGTATTCGCAATCTTGAAGGTTATTGAGGCCAAAGCTGGTGGCCCAGCTTCGGATTCGGAATCTTACGTGATCTTCGTTAGGCTGCCCTTAGGGCCATTGAGTCGGCCTTGTGCAAATCACGGTTCGTTCGCAAGTGCAAGGAGTCGTTGAGGACTTTTGGACGGGACCGTATCCGTCTTTGCTGCGTTCCGGGCAATTAGACGGCGGATGCCCTCGCTAGGTTAGGTTCGCTTTCTGGGGGCGATTTAATGGTTGGTCCTGACCCCCCGGTCTGCCACCTCGACGGTCTCATCAATGGATGGGTCGAGGAGGAAGAGCAGAGACGTTGGGAGAACGGATCGGGTTGTTTTGTTTCTAGATGTCTATGGCCTGCTGTGTACAGTAAGAGAACAGGTTGGTTGCTGGGCTTGAATAAGCCCAGCTTAAGGTTGGTTGTCGGTTTTATCACGGGGCACTGCGAGATTAGGTCGCTGACGGGGATCTGGAACAGATCTCAGCCGAACTATTGCAGGGCATGTTGCGATGAGGAGGAGTTGGAGACTATCGAACACCTCCTCTGTAACTGCCCAGCCCTTGGTAGGTTGAGGTTGAGGACCCTTGGCAGGGCCTTCTTTGAGAGTTTGAACTCCGTGTTGAGAGCCGACATCAAGGCTCTCCACAGATTCATTAGTGGCTTAGGCTGGTTGTGAGGCCCTAGGGCTTCATCAGGGTAGTTGCGCTCTCTATTCTATGTTGTGTCTGTGTGACCCCTCCGCTTCCCATTCTCCCTTTCCTACATCTCCTTTTTTATCCTATTCCCTCTATTATCCTTCCTCTTTAGGACGTTGTACAATGGGTCAATTCGACCTCCGGGTACTGTACTTGTCTTAATTGACAAGTACACGTCCTCTAACCTAACCTAACCTAACCTATGTATTGTCTTTTATTTTCAAATTTATTTTAGTTGGTTTCGCAACAACGTGCGCAGGGTACAGCTAGCTTTATTATAAAAATGAGTTATTTTTCGTTGTAAATAATGTTTGTATAAATCCGGGGTCAAACATTTCTTAGAGAAAACCAAATACCTTCGTCTTTGCCTTACAGAAACAGTACAGACCTACAGCTTCTGCAGAAATCATATTCCGGAATGCCAAGTCTATAAAGCAAGCCTGCCAATACGACAGTAGTAGTCCATAAGAATCTTTATTTCGCTATCGATGGCCAAGCGTTTGAAGGAGTAAAGTGAGTCGATTCTCTTTTAATCCATGTGAGTTTAACAGAGTCTAGCAAGTCTTGTGCGTACACTCCGGTGGCCAACAAGATTGAGTGGCTCTGTAGAAGAAGTGAATAATATCCAAATTAACTGAGCCCTTTATCACAGGCTTGCTGTCTGAGTAAATCATGAGATTGTCAGGGAAAATTTCTTTATCTAACAAGCACTGAACTGCTTTCAAAATAGAAACGATTTCTGTTCACATCAGAATTCCCATCACAATGGGAAATAATCCCTTTGTGTTTATTAAAATCAATTGACATCACCCCGTTAAATAACTATACTAAGCCTTGAAAACAGTGCAGAGATCAGGTAGCCTACAAGAACCCTCAATATACATAACACAATCCACCCTGTCACGCATCTTTGAGTCATGGGTATAAACCTCAAGGATGCCATAAGGGACTTCTGATCTTTAGCCTGGAAACCAGCATGTGCCTGTTTTTTTAGAACAGCAACATGACCCGGTCGCACCAAAATTTAATTGCGTTGAGTTTTACTGCCACCAATTCAAGCCCCTGTTTTAGTGGGTGGTCAAAGGTCTGAAAGGCAGGAGGTTCGAATGGAAGATTTTTGAGAAGGTTTTTATGCAAACAATATTCTATTCTCAGAGTTTTTGCAATAACACCGTTGAGAGGATGCCGGCGAAAGAAATATTTTTCATGTTTCCTTTTGTTCGAGATGAGCCAGGGATTGAACCCATGGGCTCTTGTCTAATAGGCCAACTTACTGCCTACAAACTATGAATTATTATTTCATTGTAAATTATTTATTAAACAGTATTACTACATATCACAAGAATATACCAATACATACGATTAAAAAATTATATTTCAAACACTGTCCATCATCACTCGCATCCTATTCCCTCTCTCTATACTATCTTAATCCCAATAAGTATTGGCTTAAAAAGTTATGTACATGCATAAATGATAATTACAACTGATTAACATTTTTCAAAAGAATTTAGGGAGTACGAGAATATTTAAACTCATTAACTCCTTAAATTAACAACAACAAAACAATAAAAAGTTTTAAAGGATGAAAACAAAAAAAGGATGTGTGAGTGATATGCTAACAGGAGGGTTGAGGCTGGTATTGTGCATAAATTAACATGAAAAATATTTGTAGACACGAAGAGCGATAAGCATTTAAATTATTCCTCATTACAGTAATTAAAAGGAAGAGGTGGAATATGTGGTGTTCAGAGTAAACCGACTCCAATGATTTTAACGTCAAAAAGCATTTTGACTACGAGTTCAATCGCATGAAGAAAAACTTCAGTCTGACGCGTTTGAAATGCAGGAGTGGAAATACAAATTGGTTAGGAGCAGAAATTATTTGCTAGATTATTTTTTTATAAAATTTAAAATCAATTTTTCAAATTAATAAAAATAGTTTGCATGGAAAATTTGTTATCGAAAAGAATTTTATAAAAAAAAATTTATCGATTTTTTTTACAAAAAGTTATCGAATTTATGAAAAAAAAATTATCGATTTTTTTTTACAAAAAGTTATCGAATTTTTTAAAAAAAATTTGAATTTTAAAATTCGAAGTTTAGGAAACATTACGGCTAACAAAGCAAAAAACTCACGATATTGATTAGCTGATCCACTTCTGGAAAAAGAAAGATTCCAATTGCAAACTGCTAAAGTTGAAGTATCCACTATATAATGTGGTCAAATGTGGTTTAACTGGCTTCTGCCAGGAACTGAACGCTCAACGAAGAATGCTTCGGCTGATGAAACTTGAATTGCTTTAAGTTCACAGGAAATTCTAAGGATCCCATAAACGCGATGGGCTCTGATAATGCTTTTCAGAATCTTTTTTAATGTCTCAGGTTGATCGTGGAATGCAGTTTACAAGCAGAGTCATTACACGTTTTCAACTACTCGTTGCTGTAGTATGAAGCTATTTCTATCAGTAGTGTTGATGTTCAAAGTTTTGATCTTTACCTTACATTTCAATCAAATATGTTAGCCCTGCATAGCAAAATAATGGAGTGTACCAAATGCTTTTGGAAAGCAAACGAATATCAAGTAGAAGGACGATTGCTGCTCAGTTTTTATTCATGACTGTTTATCACCTTAATCCTCTTATTTACCGTAGTAAAGAAAGTGATACGTGTCCACGACATAATTAGCTGCAGTTGCGGTATTAATTTTGAGGATGGTTTGTTTCACGGCGAAACCGTCTTCTCGGCAACCTACACTGTGGGAGTGCTAAAGTAGTCCCAGGTAGGAAGGTCGTGTTTTCTAAATGGATTCAAACCTCACATACCAAATTCTATAACAACACCGTAATAATGTGTTCCACATCCCCTTCATCCGTGAAAAAACCAACGTAATCATTGCACTTTTACGGGCTAAAACACGTAAATTCGTGCATTTATGAGAATCAATTTTAACCCCCAACTAATAAAAAAATAAACAATTCGTAGAGACCACAACAACCACAAAAAAACTTTTTTATAAAGCAAAGAAAAAAAGAAAAGAAACAAAAAAAAAACATTTCCGGTAAATTTACCGGAAACTCTTTAAAAGAGAAAATTTTTAAGAAACGGTAAGTTTGTAAGATAATAATAAAGTTAAGTGTGGGTATGTATGTGTGTGTGTGTGTCTATGTAAATGTGAAAGTGTTCGCATATAATAATAAACAATATTAAATTTCATACACATACATACGAACGCACACAGTGGTCTCTTTTAAAATAAACCACCACCACTTATCTACGGTTGTCTATAATGATGTTGCTTCATTCTACTGCTGCTTTACTTTACTGCTTTAAAATTCTACTACTCGTGTAGCTACATATGCAAGCATATGTGTGTGAGTATTTTGATTCTGGTGAATTTTCATTCATCTGCATATCCCACTTAATATTGTATATGCATGTGTGTATGTATGCAGTTATGTGTGAGAGAGTGTATGTTTGAAGTTTAGTCATGCCAGCATGCTTGCTCTTTCAACGGTTTAAGTGTTTCTTAAATAAAGTTAAGTTAACAATATACGATATGAGAGAAAGTCATACACATACACACACATCAATATGCAATCTGTTATAGAGAATGGTTTGCATGCTTATATCCACCCACATGTATACATACATATGTACATACATGCACACACGTTAACAAAGCACACAACAATGTGAGAAAAAGACCTTAAGGGAATATAAAGGATACTCACGATATGATGACAAGTCTAGCATATAACGGCGTTAACAGAGCAACAACAACAACAACAACTAGAACTACAACTACAGCAGCCACAACGGTAAAAAAAAAGTACTTGAAGAGCATAAGAATGAGAATATAACAACAACAACAACTGTAAGTGGCATCAGTTGTGTTGATGCTTCTTTTTTTCTTTTTTTCTATCATGTGTCGGCCTCCCTCCCTCTCTCTCTCTCTTTTTTTTCTCTCTTTAAATACTTGCCAGATTGAAGTTTTTGTTTTAACTATAGACCTGTGTATGTAGTGGATCTTTGACTGCCTGCCTGTCTTTTGTCTGTCTATTCATGCATGTCTCTCTAGTTTTTTTTTTGCTTTACCTATGACTGCAATAGGTTGGGTAATATTGTTAAGCTGTTTATAGCACGAGTATTTGAGAGCGTGTGTTTATTTTTTTACTCTCTTCTCTTCTTCAATTCATTGTAAAAATATTTACCAAAAAAAAAAAAAAAAGTAAAAAAAAAACAACAAAAAAATACATAAAATCTTTAGAGAGACAGTCTTTTCATTACAGTTGTTGTTGTATATACATACATACGTATATGCTATGTATGTCTATGGGAAAAACACCAAAAAAAAAAACTATTTTAAGTGTTATTGCTTATGGAGCACAGGAATGTCATCATTTGATATTAAAAAACCGACAGTAAAAAGTATGCCACATACGATCATAGTATCATTGCATATAAAAAGGAATGTAAATATTGAGAAAAATAAAGCATACTTAGGAGGATATACAAGGTGTATTCATTTTGTTTGTATCTCAAAAAGTCTTTACCCATTGGCATATAAGGCATATAAGTGATACCAAAAATCAATTGGAGAATCATTATTAAGTACTTGGAATCAAACCTTTAGTTGAAAAGAAGATCGAGGAGATCTAACTCATGCAGCAGACTATCCAGGAATAATACGAGGTTAGTAACTGGTCTATTGACAGTGCGCTGTAGACTCAGAATCCATTGTAGATTCTGTGACAATGAAAAATAAATCATTGGAACAAAGTCTTGTACCCTGAAGGGCATTAATACATACCAAAAGGAGACAACTGAGGCATAACTGCTGCTGGGCAGGGAATTGTCATTATTGACTACGAGTAGCATCCTGAAATCTGTCAGTGCAATAATTAAATGTTTAAATTTTTTAAAATAATTAAATCAAGCTCTTTATTCGTATCTACCTACCTACCTCTGCCCTAATATATGTATAACATGGCCATATCTGTTTAATAAAATAATGTCTCCTGGTATTTCTCTTGCTAATTAACATGAAATATCCATCACTTTGTAAAATTAAACCTTTATTTCTAATAATTTTTGTACATGTTTCTTGGAATATATATGACAAATTATCAATCAAATTCCCCAATGATTACACTGTACTACAAAAAAATATTGATGGGAAGACACTAAAAACTATGAAATAACAACAAGACTTCATAGAAATTCGGCAAAAGACAAAAGTAGGATTCTAGAAGTTGCCACACCGAAAATAAATGAAAAATAAATACGCAAAAGGGTAACTTTGCCAGTCAGTTTCAGTCTAAAATCGAAAGTAATAAAATTACTATCAGTGATTTGTGTGATTTTAAACTAGCTATGCCCATTTCTGCCATATCCACGAGTACACCGATCGACTAAAACGTGCACAGTTCAGGCGGTATTTCGGCAAGCACTTGAATGTTAATTTCCGAATGCTGCAGCGTTAGTTAACATACAACCACAACAGAGTATAACGGCATCAAATGTCATGATCTTAATACTCAATTAAAGACGCCAAGACGAGAAATTACACTGTCTGGAAACTTCTCATTCAAGAAAGCAAAAATCTACAGTATTTTGGGAATTGTGGCACAGGCAAATGACGTGACCCTCGATGTTTCCCTTTCGGACACGTTACGTGATCATAGCAGTTGCTCTTATTAGAATCATTTACTGCCCAGTTCATAATCTTCAATTGAGAGCCAAAAAATTGGTTATTATGTGACTATTTTTTTGCTAAATGGTAAATGTGACCATTTACAGGGTTATGAACGGTTAGTCAGGATTTAATTGTTCTATGAGTTGAACTTTCTATGAATGGAGGTGCTAACACAAATACAAAATATGCCATAAATAGCGGTAATTTAAGCCTAATTGCTGAGAACGCTATCCTTTCACTAACAGAATCTATATTTTCGGCAGGACATACAGAGCAATGATGTACGAGTCTGACCAGACCTGGAGCGCTTCCATAGATACATACATAATTGGTCATTACAACCCTTCAGTCAGGATTACGGCCTAGCTTCTCACACCACTCACGTTGTGTGCCTTAATTTGTATACTTGAGTGGCAGGACCTACAGTTTAACGTCGACTCCGAACGACAGATTTTCGAGAAACTTTTTCATGGCAGGTTTATTTACTCTCAGAGTTTTTTTTTCATATTTCGTTTTGATGTCTGGCCTGGGGCTCGTACCCGGGCTTGACGTCTAATAAGCGAACACGCTACCTACTAGACTACTGCGACTACAATGCTTTCAAATTTGTTTATAATCTTGTCAATAGCTCGATTATGATGATCACAAACACCTCGTAGTGCTTGCAAAGTGGCTTCGTTTGAATCCCTACTTATGTAATCAGTTTTAACTATTTTTGCAAATTCTTCGGTTAAAAAAAATTAAAAATTTAATTATTATTAACATTTGATATATTTTACAACCATTTTTTTTTCTTTAATTTCTGTAGCACAGTGTAATTAATGTTCTCAAATTAATCATTTAAAAATAACCGTTGAAAAAAGTTGCCTTTTCAATTGAACATTTCAATCATCAATTATCACGACAAGTAAATGAAGAGAAATTGAGAACAAACAAAAACAAATGAAATAATAATAAAAAAGCAACAACAACAACAGCAATAACAATTACAATAACGGTGTTAAAAATAAATTGATAAATTCCCCAGAGTCAATCAACAACAATAAAATAGAGAAACACTCGTGAGAGAAATTACAAGGAGCTGCAATAACAATGATAATAATGCCACCAGCAATTGTTTTGCTAATAATAACAACAACAATAATAAATTATTTGTTATTGTTTGTGTTATTGTTGTTATTGTTCCATTTCTTGTTATTGCTATTAACACGCACGTATGGCCAAAGAAAATTATTATTAATTTAGAAATTGATGGCAGAAATTAAAACAAGATGACTGGCTGCAGTAGTGTAAAATAAAATGGAATTTAAAGAAAGAAAGAGAGAGAGAGAGAAGAGAAAGCAGTAAAATAATAACCACGTTGTTATTTAATGATACGAAATGAACAGTTAAATTAATAATGCAAGCTAAACATGTTATTTAACAATATGGTGGAGAGAACTATACTATCTATTTAGGGATGTACATATACATATACAAGAAAGGGGTATTAAATGCACATACTCACACACACTCGTATTCAAGTTCAATGTATGCAAATAAATCAAATTTGAAGTGAAAAACGGCTTAATTATTTGCTTTAAAAATATAGCAGCATTTTTTTTCTCTAAAAAAATAAATTAGAGGAGCAATTATGGCTTTTAATTGAAATTAAATAGCCTTGGAACGTATAAAAATTATTGAGTATATTGAGTACGACAAAGAAAAATGTTCATATGCATAACCAATCTTTAAATCACAAATTTATAAACGCATAAATAGCCACACACACATAAATATAAAATTAATGAAGATTATGTAAGTATATATTACAACATAATTTTTGTTGTAGCAAATATCATTGGCCTCTAAACAATAGCTTGTAGTTATTGTTTAATGACGGGTTATCATTAGCTCTACATGAGTCAGAACAATTGTATTGTGTACGGAATTTTTAAACAAAAAGAAATTTGGTAATCCAGGGGTAAATGATACAGTTCTGTTTAATGCGTTAAAATGGAAATAATTTAAGTAGTTTTCAAACTTCCTTATTTATGGAAAAATAAATTTTCATAAAAAAAGTTTTCGATAACAAAAATTTATTTTAAAAATATTGTGATTATACAAACTTTTCTATCGAAAATATCAACAACACGAAATTGTTTTAAGAAAATGTTAACAAATGTGTTGAAAAAAATTCGATAACAAAAAATTTCTTGAAAACAATTTCAATAACAAAACATTTTCAATTAAAAACTTTCACTAAAGTTAACAAAAACTGTAACTTTTTAGTAAAATAAAAATTTCGGTAACATAAAATTATTAATAAATGAAGAAATATGTATGTATGTATGTATATCGATATCAGAATACGACTTCAAAACAAATTTTCTGTTAAACATTAAAGAAAATATTACATTGCAAAGAAATTTGTTAAAAAAAATTTCGATAACAAAAAATTTGTTGAAAACAATTTCGATAACAAAACATTTTCAATCAAAAACTTTAACTGAAGTAAACAAAAACTGAACCTTTTTAGTAAAACAAAAATGTCGCTATCATAAAATTATTATTAAATGAAGTAGTATACATATCGATATCAGAATACGACTTCAAAACAAATTTTCTGTTACATATTACTAAAACAAGACTTTGTATAAAAAATCTTTTTAAGACATATTTTAATAAAATTTTTATTAAAAAAAACTTCGATAAAATAAAAATTTCTCTAAAACAATTTGATAAAACCAAATTTATTTTAAAAATATTACCCAAAATCATATTTCGATAACAGAAAATTTGTTTTAAAAATTTTGATAAGACAAAATTCTTTCTAAACCAATGCGAAAACACAAAATTTGTTTAAAAAATTCTGTTAAGAAAAAATGTTCATCACAAACCATTGGCAAAGTAAAACAATCGCAAAAAAAATATTACGATAACAGAACAGAAAATTTGAAATAAAAATTCTCGATAACAGAAGATATACTCCAACAGAATACGATAACACAAGTTTTTGTATAAGAAAATACCAGTAAGACCTGATTGTCTCAAAAGTAATATTTCGTATCAGAAAATGTCTGCCGATAGTATAAATTTTGTTTATTAAAAAAATTTCGATAACAGAACATTTGTAATAAAAGATAAGAAAATATCAGTAATACCTGATTATCTTAAAAAAATATTTCGTATTAGAAAATTTCTTCCGATAGCGAAAATAACTGAACATTTGGAATAATCATTTTCCGATAACAGAAAATATACTCCAACAGAATACGTTTTTATATAAGAAAATACCAGTAACCCTTGATTGCCTCAAAAGAAACATTTCGTATCAGAAAATTTCTTCCGATAACTTGAATTTTTTGTTAAAAAATATCGAATAAAAATTTTCGATAACAGAAAATATACTTCCAAAGAATACTATAACACAAGATTTTTAAAGATTATTTTTTTGTTCAATCACATGATTTCTCATAAACATTCGAGGTTATCTTTCCCCATACTATTGAGATCAAACCATATAAAACTGCAAAGTATGAAAAACTAACTTAAAAATGCCTTTATGTATTTTAAATCATTTATTACCATTTACAAGCATTACGAACGATAAAAATCTCCAGCCACTCCCTTCCATTCGTGTGTTTAAATATCGAAATATTTCATTAGTTATACTGCAGACATCAGATAATTAAAAATAATTGTCATTGTCAACGTGGCAAAGCCTATAATTTATTGTGAGAAGTCACAGTCAAATTATGAAATCATTTGAATGTCACTGGAAAAAGTATTGCCATACTAAAAATATAAACAATTTGCAGTCCATTTATTATGAGAAATTAAGCTGATAGCTTTGGTGATGCTAAAAATACCAAAAGTTCGTCTAATAAAAATGAAATAAAACAAAGGAATGAATTAACTGACTGAATGGCGATAAATCTTAACCAGTTTATAGAAGAGGTTAGAGATGGAGGTATTGGCGATAATAATTTAAGAAATATTTTGTCTTTCTGCTCTTTTCCATGTCGCAGTAGTGATATAAGATAGACATCAACAAGGATGTAAGAACATAGCTGAGCTGGCGATGAAACAAATGGCTAAATTCGATTGCACAATGGGAAATTTGGCAAAAAAAATAATGGAATTAGAACAAGCCAAAAAATAAACAACCCAGTACAATAATTGTGTTTGCTTTTGTATCACGGCTATGAGCCTAGTGAATCAAATTATACAAGATTTCCGTCTACGGTTGTCTATTCAAGGCTATGAACAGATTAAGTTTTTTTCGATAAAAATTTCATCCAACCGTCAGTAAAGTGTAGCAAAAAAAAATACATGCAAAATAAGAGAACTTCTGATCACTTGGCCGTGGAGAAAAAAAAAACAAATTTTTGTCTCCACTCTCCCACTGTGCTGAGCTCTTAAGGTAGATGGCAAAATCAAATCAAATCAAGCAAATTGATGACAAGGCGATAAGCCCACGAAATCATCCTTAAAATAACACACTCGAACACGCAAATGCCCGTACTAACTTAAAAATAAATCCGCTTAAATATTCTCAAAGCACTGTGTGTGTGTGTACGTGTATGCAAACTGAGGAGGCCATATATGTATAAAGCAACGACAGTTACAAAGAATTTTTTTATCATCATCATAATGGCCTAGCAGGTTGGAGGCGTTAATTTATGAAAGCATGTTCCTGTGTATGAATATGTGAGAGACACATAGAGAGAGAGAGAGAGAGAGGTTTTCTCTTTGAAGGCTTGAAAAGTTACTTTAACAAACCTAACCCACACTAATAACCATTTATATCAGCACTTATGCTCTAAGCATATACGCATGTGGCCCCTTTGGCTATGCTCTGCTTAAGTGAGTGTCCTATTTTATGGCTTTAAGGAGTAGTTTTAAGAGAGATTTAATTCAGCCTTTAGGCATTTGAAAAAAAATATTTTCATATTCCACGTCTCCCCCCAACCAATTTAATTCGATCTGTTCTTCTAATCGCCTTTTAAGAAGAAGAAAATTCTGTGCTTATGTATGTGTTTGTGTATGTGTATTCAGCTATTGAAATTAATCAATTCCTTTTATTGTTTTGCAGGTTTGTTTGTCAGCCTTAAAATTTATTGGCATTGGCTTGTTAATGTCAAACGCAACATAAAGGAAAACATCTTGAGGCTAAGCATTATCCACCCCTCTGTGATTATTTGCAATTTTCCACGTTATTTTGTGTGTGTGTTTTTTTTTGGTTTTTTTTTTTTTTGTTTCTGTTTGTATTCCTTAACAAAGGAACAAATAAGCAGTCATTAGTAGACTTATAAATGACAGAACATTTGTAAGAGCAAGAATGAATGGGGAAAACGGAAAGGGAAACGGCAATAGAATCAGAATTATTACTCTTTTTGGTCTTCTTTTTGTTTCGAAAATCAAAATCAGAATTTTAATTTGTATGTCTTTATATTGATTGGTTAATAGGTTTTCAGATAAATTTCAGTTAAGAAATGCTCTGAAAATTGTTCAATACACTCATGGAAATATGTTTGTTAAAGACGGTCAAACTTAGAAAATGATATCAGATTCCTAGTATAGTGGAGTCAGTAGGAGATGTTTTTGAATCTATGAAACGTTGTATGTTGTCTGATACTCTACAGCAATGATATAACGTCGCCAAAAACAGTTCTTTCCAGAAATTTTCGAGTAAATTTAAATGCTCTGCCAACAATGAACTGTATTCTCAGGTAGAGTATATCGCCCCATCATTCAAGCTGCAAAGTAGTAGAACAGAGGTGGAAACCAGTTTGTCAGAATATAGAAAATCAATTACAAATTTCAATATTTTTCAGGCAATAATTGATTACACTAAAATATATGCTGGGAAAAATCTTCGAAAGAGTCTAAGAGGTATCCTCATTGCTAAGCGGCCCTTAAAGTCCTTTACCGTACTACGGTTATCTCAAAAATAAGTGGGCGGATTACGCAAAAAAAACGAGGAGCATATCTACCAGGTCCAATGCGCCAAACTGCGCAATTAAACGAAACCTTCAGGAACGAATTACTTAAGAACTGGATGACGCATAAATTGTGCAGTCCCCTATCGATCCAAAGGTTTACTAAACTGTAACAGAAGAATCTCGAATAAGCTGCTTGAATAGAGTAGTATACGCCTTACTTACTCCATTTGCCATTACAACCCTATAGCCAAGACTACAACCAAGCTTCCCACACCACCCTTCTGTTCAACTAGAAGGCGAACAAATTGTGCCGTCCTGTATCGGTCCAAAGGGTTACTCAGCTGTAACAGAAGAATCTCGAATAAGCTGCTTTCGCTGAATAGAGTAGATTTATACGCCTTACTTCCTCCATTTGTCATTACAGCATTTTAGCCAGGTTTACAACCAAGCTTCTCATACCACCCTTCTGCTATTTCAACCAGGACTGGCGGCACCTGTAGTTTCACAGCAAACTCCCAACAACAGTTTGAAAAGATTTTCATGGCAATTTTATTTCCTTTCAGAGTTTTTACCAACAAATTGCTTAGAGGAAGTCGTCGAAAGAAAAAACTCGTAACCGGCAATCGCTCCGAAAAACGATTACACTCAGTAGGGGGCATCTCAGAAAATAAATCCAGACTAGATGGCAATACATTCACGAAAAAACTGCAGATATTCAGAATGATCAGCATCGGATATCAATGGAAGTTAACTTCTTGTACGATAACTTCACATGCAAAATAAAATTAAACGTAGAAAATTAAGATGGATCGACCATGACACCGATAATATCAGAAAAGATGGTACTAAAGTGTAGTCCTCAAGATACCGAGATTTGTAGACGAACAATACCTCAAGTACTTGAACAATGTGACTGTAGATGGGAAGAATGATTTGTGGAAGCCGTAGCATATGGCAAGAGGGCTAAACAAGAAAAATTCACGCCAAACGTCACGTCAACTCTGCGCAGATGATTTCTTATGATCGGGCAGTGAAAACAGGTCCACCAAAGTTAGCCCGTTAGCGACGAAATAAATTTCAATTACCTACTTCGAGTACATATAAGGACCCTTTGCCATCTCATTTTGTTATGAATGAGTTTCTCGATAAGAACAGATATCGCATTGTTAAATTGTATGAGCACGTATTCCAGTTATTTCATTTTCATTTTCTGGCTGGAAACTTTGAAAAAAACCTACCAATGTTTCTGCTTTCTGATGAATCCAAGTGCCTAGCAGTTTTAGCTTTAGCTGTAAGCATTAGCGCTCAAAATCTTTTAAGACTCGCAAATAACGGTCTGAAAGAAAATCAAGTCTTAAGAGAAACAATGTGACTATTTTTATACCCTCAACTGTTGCGGAGTAGCAGTACGTACATGACATCGTAAAACAGAAATTGTAATTCATTTAATCAACATTGAAAACATGCACCAGAGAAGAAGAAGATTGACTGACAATAAAAATTGTTACACTAGTTGCAGCCCTCCTCCTCCTCCTCCACCTCCGCCTCCTTCTGCTCAACAACAACATTAAAAGCAATAACGATGAATGAATTTTACTTCCAATATTCTTTAGGTCTGTCCACAATACGTACACCTACATATGTATATGTTCTTAATACTCTTGCCACACACTAATGTGGTCTGTAGTCAATGCCAAAAATAATAAACCAGTCAAGCCAAGCCAAACAAAGACTGAAGCAAGCGGCCAATATAAACCCCATAAAGCCACAACCAAACTAAAGAAATTCTCTGGCATAGAGAGTGTAACTGCCACCAACAGCCGCATCTCAAATCAAATCAAATCAAGCTCAACTAAATAACAACAACAGCAACAACAACAACAATGACAACTTCGACAACAGCACTAAAATCAACAATTACTCCCTCGAACTTTCATTGAAAAACTATCGAACGAAGAAATATGTCATCGGAATTTTTCTTATGTGTGTGAAGATAAATTCGAATTTGAAAACCCAAGACGCAATCCATAAATTTTAGCAGCGCCACATTTAGCGTTAACAGTGCCAAATTTGCTGTTAACAGAGCAAAATTTGCTCTTAACAGAGCACTGTTAACTGTTTAACAGTATCCATCTGAACAAGATCACTTGTTTAGAAGCTAATTTTAGGACATATACTAGGTCTTTGAGTACCATTTCATACTCAAAGGAGTGTTCCAATGCGTCTTAATATAATCAGCAACATAGACACATAGAAAGTGATACGGTATTGTTGAAATTGGCTTTGCAAAAATATAGTTCTTGATTGAAAATTCTCTTGAAGATCAGTGGCCATTTGGGAACATATAAGAAATAGTACACCATACAGACTATATGCAAATGGTAGTCCAGAGGGTCCTCTTTCCAACCGTGGTAGTGGGATAGCTGAAATAATTTTGTGAGTCGAGATTTTGAATTTAAAAAAAATCGATTTTTGGCCAAAAATATATGCGAATTCTCTAGAAGATCAGTGGCCATTTGGGAACATATAAGAAATAGTACACCATACAGACTATATGCAAATGGTAGTCCAGAGGGTCCTCTTTCCAACCGTGGTAGTGGGATAGCTGAAATAATTTTGTGAGTCGAGATTTTGAATTTTAAAAAAATCGATTTTTGGTCGAAAATATATGAGAATTCTCTAGAAGATCAGTGGCCATTTGGGAACATATAAGAAATAGTACACCATACAGACTATATGCAAATGGTAGTCCAGAGGGTCCTCTTTCCAACCGTGGTAGTGGGATAGCTGAAATAATTTTGTGAGTCGAGATTTTGAATTTTAAAAAAATTGATTTTTGGCCAAAAATATATGAGAATTCTCTAGAAGATCAGTGGCCATTTGGGAACATATAAGAAATAGTACACCATACAGACTATATGCAAATGGTAGTCCAGAGGGTCCTCTTTCCAACCGTGGTAGTGGGATAGCTGAAATAATTTTGTGAGTCGAGATTTTGAATTTTAAAAAAATTGATTTTTGGCCAAAAATATATGAGAATTCTCTAGAAGATCAGTGGCCATTTGGGAACATATAAGAAATAGTACACCATACAGACTATATGCAAATGGTAGTCCAGAGGGTCCTCTTTCCAACCGTGGTAGTGGGATAGCTGAAATAATTTTGTGAGTCGAGATTTTGAATTTTAAAAAAATTGATTTTTGGCCGAAAATATATGAGAATTCTCTAGAAGATCAGTGGCCATTTGGGAACATATAAGAAATAGTACACCATACAGACTATATGCAAATGGTAGTCCAGAGGGTCCTCTTTCCAACCGTGGTAGTGGGATAGCTGAAATAATTTTGTGAGTCGAGATTTTGAATTTTAAAAAAATCGATTTTTGGCCAAAAATGTGTGAAAAATCTCTAGAAGATCAGTGGCCATTTGGGAACATATAAGAAATTAAACACCATACAGACTATATGCAAATGGTAGTCCAGAGGGTCCTCTTTCCAACCGTGGTAGTGGGATAGCTGAAATAATTTTGTGAGTCGAGATTTTGAATTTTAAAAAAATCGATTTTTGGTCGAAAATATATGAGAATTCTCTAGAAGATCAGTGGCCATTTGGGAACATATAAGAAATAGTACACCATACAGACTATATGCAAATGGTAGTCCAGAGGGTCCTCTTTCCAACCGTGGTAGTGGGATAGCTGAAATAATTTTGTGAGTCGAGATTTTGAATTTTAAAAAATTGATTTTTGGCCAAAAATATATGCGAATTCTCTAGAAGATCAGTGGCCATTTGGGAACATATAAGAAATAGTACACCATACAGACTATATGCAAATGGTAGTCCAGAGGGTCCTCTTTCCAACCGTGGTAGTGGGATAGCTGAAATAATTTTGTGAGTCGAGATTTTGAATTTTAAAAAATTGATTTTTGGCCAAAAATATATGCGAATTCTCTAGAAGATCAGTGGCCATTTGGGAACATATAAGAAATAGTACACCATACAGACTATATGCAAATGGTAGTCCAGAGGGTCCTCTTTCCAACCGTGGTAGTGGGATAGCTGAAATAATTTCGTGAGTCGAGATTTTGAATTTTAAAAAAATTGATTTTTGGCCAAAAATATATGCGAATTCTCTAGAAGATCAGTGGCCATTTGGGAACATATAAGAAATAGTACACCATACAGACTATATGCAAATGGTAGTCCAGAGGGTCCTCTTTCCAACCGTGGTAGTGGGATAGCTGAAATAATTTTGTGAGTCGAGATTTTGAATTTTAAAAAAATCGATTTTTGGTCGAAAATATATGAGAATTCTCTAGAAGATCAGTGGCCATTTGGGAACATATAAGAAATAGTACACCATACAGACTATATGCAAATGGTAGTCCAGAGGGTCCTCTTTCCAACCGTGGTAGTGGGATAGCTGAAATAATTTTGTGAGTCGAGATTTTGAATTTTAAAAAAATTGATTTTTGGCCAAAAATATATGAGAATTCTCTAGAAGATCAGTGGCCATTTGGGAACATATAAGAAATAGTACACCATACAGACTATATGCAAATGGTAGTCCAGAGGGTCCTCTTTCCAACCGTGGTAGTGGGATAGCTGAAATAATTTTGTGAGTCGAGATTTTGAATTTTAAAAAAATTGATTTTTGGCCAAAAATATATGAGAATTCTCTAGAAGATCAGTGGCCATTTGGGAACATATAAGAAATAGTACACCATACAGACTATATGCAAATGGTAGTCCAGAGGGTCCTCTTTCCAACCGTGGTAGTGGGATAGCTGAAATAATTTTGTGAGTCGAGATTTTGAATTTTAAAAAAATCGATTTTTGGTCGAAAATATATGAGAATTCTCTAGAAGATCAGTGGCCATTTGGGAACATATAAGAAATAGTACACCATACAGACTATATGCAAATGGTAGTCCAGAGGGTCCTCTTTCCAACCGTGGTAGTGGGATAGCTGAAATAATTTTGTGAGTCGAGATTTTGAATTTTAAAAAAATCGATTTTTGGCCAAAAATGTGTGAAAAATCTCTAGAAGATCAGTGGCCATTTGGGAACATATAAGAAATAGTACACCATACAGACTATATGCAAATGGTAGTCCAGAGGGTCCTCTTTCCAACCGTGGTAGTGGGATAGCTGAAATAATTTTGTGAGTCGAGATTTTGAATTTTAAAAAAATCGATTTTTGGTCGAAAATATATGAGAATTCTCTAGAAGATCAGTGGCCATTTGGGAACATATAAGAAATAGTACACCATACAGACTATATGCAAATGGTAGTCCAGAGGGTCCTCTTTCCAACCGTGGTAGTGGGATAGCTGAAATAATTTTGTGAGTCGAGATTTTGAATTTTAAAAAAATCGATTTTTGGCCAAAAATGTGTGAAAAATCTCTAGAAGATCAGTGGCCATTTGGGAACATATAAGAAATAGTACACCATACAGACTATATGCAAATGGTAGTCCAGAGGGTCCTCTTTCCAACCGTGGTAGTGGGATAGCTGAAATAATTTTGTGAGTCGAGATTTTGAATTTTAAAAAAATCGATTTTTGGCCAAAAATGTGTGAAAAATCTCTAGAAGATCAGTGGCCATTTGGGAACATATAAGAAATAGTACACCATACAGACTATATGCAAATGGTAGTCCAGAGGGTCCTCTTTCCAACCGTGGTAGTGGGATAGCTGAAATAATTTTGTGAGTCGAGATTTTGAATTTTAAAAAAATCGATTTTTGGTCGAAAATATATGAGAATTCTCTAGAAGATCAGTGGCCATTTGGGAACATATAAGAAATAGTACACCATACAGACTATATGCAAATGGTAGTCCAGAGGGTCCTCTTTCCAACCGTGGTAGTGGGATAGCTGAAATAATTTTGTGAGTCGAGATTTTGAATTTTAAAAAAATTGATTTTTGGCCAAAAATATATGAGAATTCTCTAGAAGATCAGTGGCCATTTGGGAACATATAAGAAATAGTACACCATACAGACTATATGCAAATGGTAGTCCAGAGGGTCCTCTTTCCAACCGTGGTAGTGGGATAGCTGAAATAATTTTGTGAGTCGAGATTTTGAATTTTAAAAAAATTGATTTTTGGCCAAAAATATATGAGAATTCTCTAGAAGATCAGTGGCCATTTGGGAACATATAAGAAATAGTACACCATACAGACTATATGCAAATGGTAGTCCAGAGGGTCCTCTTTCCAACCGTGGTAGTGGGATAGCTGAAATAATTTTGTGAGTCGAGATTTTGAATTTTAAAAAAATCGATTTTTGGTCGAAAATATATGAGAATTCTCTAGAAGATCAGTGGCCATTTGGGAACATATAAGAAATAGTACACCATACAGACTATATGCAAATGGTAGTCCAGAGGGTCCTCTTTCCAACCGTGGTAGTGGGATAGCTGAAATAATTTTGTGAGTCGAGATTTTGAATTTTAAAAAAATCGATTTTTGGCCAAAAATGTGTGAAAAATCTCTAGAAGATCAGTGGCCATTTGGGAACATATAAGAAATAGTACACCATACAGACTATATGCAAATGGTAGTCCAGAGGGTCCTCTTTCCAACCGTGGTAGTGGGATAGCTGAAATAATTTTGTGAGTCGAGATTTTGAATTTTAAAAAAATCGATTTTTGGTCGAAAATATATGAGAATTCTCTAGAAGATCAGTGGCCATTTGGGAACATATAAGAAATAGTACACCATACAGACTATATGCAAATGGTAGTCCAGAGGGTCCTCTTTCCAACCGTGGTAGTGGGATAGCTGAAATAATTTTGTGAGTCGAGATTTTGAATTTTAAAAAAATCGATTTTTGGCCAAAAATGTGTGAAAAATCTCTAGAAGATCAGTGGCCATTTGGGAACATATAAGAAATAGTACACCATACAGACTATATGCAAATGGTAGTCCAGAGGGTCCTCTTTCCAACCGTGGTAGTGGGATAGCTGAAATAATTTTGTGAGTCGAGATTTTGAATTTTAAAAAAATCGATTTTTGGCCAAAAATGTGTGAAAAATCTCTAGAAGATCAGTGGCCATTTGGGAACATATAAGAAATAGTACACCATACAGACTATATGCAAATGGTAGTCCAGAGGGTCCTCTTTCCAACCGTGGTAGTGGGATAGCTGAAATAATTTTGTGAGTCGAGATTTTGAATTTTAAAAAAATCGATTTTTGGCCAAAAATATATGCGAATTCTCTAGAAGATCAGTGGCCATTTGGGAACATATAAGAAATAGTACACCATACAGACTATATGCAAATGGTAGTCCAGAGGGTCCTCTTTCCAACCGTGGTAGTGGGATAGCTGAAATAATTTTGTGAGTCGAGATTTTGAATTTTAAAAAAATCGATTTTTGGCCAAAAATGTGTGAAAAATCTCTAGAAGATCAGTGGCCATTTGGGAACATATAAGAAATAGTACACCATACAGACTATATGCAAATGGTAGTCCAGAGGGTCCTCTTTCCAACCGTGGTAGTGGGATAGCTGAAATAATTTTGTGAGTCGAGATTTTGAATTTTAAAAAAATCGATTTTTGGCCAAAAATATATGCGAATTCTCTAGAAGATCAGTGGCCATTTGGGAACATATAAGAAATAGTACACCATACAGACTATATGCAAATGGTAGTCCAGAGGGTCCTCTTTCCAACCGTGGTAGTGGGATAGCTGAAATAATTTTGTGAGTCGAGATTTTGAATTTTAAAAAAATCGATTTTTGGTCGAAAATATATGAGAATTCTCTAGAAGATCAGTGGCCATTTGGGAACATATAAGAAATAGTACACCATACAGACTATATGCAAATGGTAGTCCAGAGGGTCCTCTTTCCAACCGTGGTAGTGGGATAGCTGAAATAATTTTGTGAGTCGAGATTTTGAATTTTAAAAAAATCGATTTTTGGCCAAAAATGTGTGAAAAATCTCTAGAAGATCAGTGGCCATTTGGGAACATATAAGAAATAGTACACCATACAGACTATATGCAAATGGTAGTCCAGAGGGTCCTCTTTCCAACCGTGGTAGTGGGATAGCTGAAATAATTTTGTGAGTCGAGATTTTGAATTTTAAAAAAATCGATTTTTGGTCGAAAATATATGAGAATTCTCTAGAAGATCAGTGGCCATTTGGGAACATATAAGAAATAGTACACCATACAGACTATATGCAAATGGTAGTCCAGAGGGTCCTCTTTCCAACCGTGGTAGTGGGATAGCTGAAATAATTTTGTGAGTCGAGATTTTGAATTTTAAAAAAATCGATTTTTGGCCAAAAATGTGTGAAAAATCTCTAGAAGATCAGTGGCCATTTGGGAACATATAAGAAATAGTACACCATACAGACTATATGCAAATGGTAGTCCAGAGGGTCCTCTTTCCAACCGTGGTAGTGGGATAGCTGAAATAATTTTGTGAGTCGAGATTTTGAATTTTAAAAAAATCGATTTTTGGCCAAAAATATATGCGAATTCTCTAGAAGATCAGTGGCCATTTGGGAACATATAAGAAATAGTACACCATACAGACTATATGCAAATGGTAGTCCAGAGGGTC
This sequence comes from Sarcophaga rosellei, assembly GCA_930367235.1. Classification (NCBI taxonomy): domain Eukaryota; kingdom Metazoa; phylum Arthropoda; class Insecta; order Diptera; family Sarcophagidae; genus Sarcophaga; species Sarcophaga rosellei. The sequence continues at coordinate 37,762,351 of OV884019.1, forward strand.
CTCTTTCCAACCGTGGTAGTGGGATAGCTGAAATAATTTTGTGAGTCGAGATTTTGAATTTTAAAAAAATCGATTTTTGGCCAAAAATGTGTGAAAAATCTCTAGAAGATCAGTGGCCATTTGGGAACATATAAGAAATAGTACACCATACAGACTATATGCAAATGGTAGTCCAGAGGGTCCTCTTTCCAACCGTGGTAGTGGGATAGCTGAAATAATTTTGTGAGTCGAGATTTTGAATTTTAAAAAAATCGATTTTTGGCCAAAAATATATGCGAATTCTCTAGAAGATCAGTGGCCATTTGGGAACATATAAGAAATAGTACACCATACAGACTATATGCAAATGGTAGTCCAGAGGGTCCTCTTTCCAACCGTGGTAGTGGGATAGCTGAAATAATTTTGTGAGTCGAGATTTTGAATTTTAAAAAAATCGATTTTTGGTTGAAAATATATGAGAATTCTCTAGAAGATCAGTGGCCATTTGGGAACATATAAGAAATAGTACACCATACAGACTATATGCAAATGGTAGTCCAGAGGGTCCTCTTTCCAACCGTGGTAGTGGGATAGCTGAAATAATTTTGTGAGTCGAGATTTTGAATTTTAAAAAAATTGATTTTTGGCCAAAAATATATGAGAATTCTCTAGAAGATCAGTGGCCATTTGGGAACATATAAGAAATAGTACACCATACAGACTATATGCAAATGGTAGTCCAGAGGGTCCTCTTTCCAACCGTGGTAGTGGGATAGCTGAAATAATTTTGTGAGTCGAGATTTTGAATTTTAAAAAAATCGATTTTTGGTCGAAAATATATGAGAATTCTCTAGAAGATCAGTGGCCATTTGGGAACATATAAGAAATAGTACACCATACAGACTATATGCAAATGGTAGTCCAGAGGGTCCTCTTTCCAACCGTGGTAGTGGGATAGCTGAAATAATTTTGTGAGTCGAGATTTTGAATTTTAAAAAAATCGATTTTTGGTCGAAAATATATGAGAATTCTCTAGAAGATCAGTGGCCATTTGGGAACATATAAGAAATTGTACACCATACAGACTATATGCAAATGGTAGTCCAGAGGGTCCTCTTTCCAACCGTGGTAGTGGGATAGCTGAAATAATTTTGTGAGTCGAGATTTTGAATTTTAAAAAAATTGATTTTTGGCCGAAAATATATGAGAATTCTCTAGAAGATCAGTGGCCATTTGGGAACATATAAGAAATAGTACACCATACAGACTATATGCAAATGGTAGTCCAGAGGGTCCTCTTTCCAACCATGGTAGTGGGATAGCTGAAATAATTTTGTGAGTCGAGATTTTGAATTTTAAAAAAATTGATTTTTGGCCGAAAATATATGAGAATTCTCTAGAAGATCAGTGGCCATTTGGGAACATATAAGAAATAGTACACCATACAGACTATATGCAAATGGTAGTCCAGAGGGTCCTCTTTCCAACCGTGGTAGTGGGATAGCTGAAATAATTTTGTGAGTCGAGATTTTGAATTTTAAAAAAATCGATTTTTGGCCAAAAATATATGCGTATTCTCTAGAAGATCAGTGGCCATTTGGGAACATATAAGAAATAGTACACCATACAGACTATATGCAAATGGTAGTCCAGAGGGTCCTCTTTCCAACCATGGTAGTGGGATAGCTGAAATAATTTTGTGAGTCGAGATTTTGAATTTTAAAAAAATTGATTTTTGGCCGAAAATATATGAGAATTCTCTAGAAGATCAGTGGCCATTTGGGAACATATAAGAAATAGTACACCATACAGACTATATGCAAATGGTAGTCCAGAGGGTCCTCTTTCCAACCGTGGTAGTGGGATAGCTGAAATAATTTTGTGAGTCGAGATTTTGAATTTTAAAAAAATTGATTTTTGGCCAAAAATATATGAGAATTCTCTAGAAGATCAGTGGCCATTTGGGAACATATAAGAAATAGTACACCATACAGACTATATGCAAATGGTAGTCCAGAGGGTCCTCTTTCCAACCGTGGTAGTGGGATAGCTGAAATAATTTTGTGAGTCGAGATTTTGAATTTTAAAAAAATCGATTTTTGGCCAAAAATATATGCGTATTCTCTAGAAGATCAGTGGCCATTTGGGAACATATAAGAAATAGTACACCATACAGACTATATGCAAATGGTAGTCCAGAGGGTCCTCTTTCCAACCGTGGTAGTGGGATAGCTGAAATAATTTTGTGAGTCGAGATTTTGAATTTTAAAAAAATCGATTTTTGGCCAAAAATGTGTGAAAAATCTCTAGAAGATCAGTGGCCATTTGGGAACATATAAGAAATAGTACACCATACAGACTATATGCAAATGGTAGTCCAGAGGGTCCTCTTTCCAACCGTGGTAGTGGGATAGCTGAAATAATTTTGTGAGTCGAGATTTTGAATTTTAAAAAAATCGATTTTTGGCCGAAAATATATGAGAATTCTCTAGAAGATCAGTGGCCATTTGGGAACATATAAGAAATAGTACACCATACAGACTATATGCAAATGGTAGTCCAGAGGGTCCTCTTTCCAACCGTGGTAGTGGGATAGCTGAAATAATTTTGTGAGTCGAGATTTTGAATTTTAAAAAAATCGATTTTTGGCCAAAAATGTGTGAAAAATCTCTAGAAGATCAGTGGCCATTTGGGAACATATAAGAAATAGTACACCATACAGACTATATGCAAATGGTAGTCCAGAGGGTCCTCTTTCCAACCGTGGTAGTGGGATAGCTGAAATAATTTTGTGAGTCGAGATTTTGAATTTTAAAAAAATCGATTTTTGGCCAAAAATATATGCGAATTCTCTAGAAGATCAGTGGCCATTTGGGAACATATAAGAAATAGTACACCATACAGACTATATGCAAATGGTAGTCCAGAGGGTCCTCTTTCCAACCGTGGTAGTGGGATAGCTGAAATAATTTTGTGAGTCGAGATTTTGAATTTTAAAAAAATCGATTTTTGGTTGAAAATATATGAGAATTCTCTAGAAGATCAGTGGCCATTTGGGAACATATAAGAAATAGTACACCATACAGACTATATGCAAATGGTAGTCCAGAGGGTCCTCTTTCCAACCGTGGTAGTGGGATAGCTGAAATAATTTTGTGAGTCGAGATTTTGAATTTTAAAAAAATTGATTTTTGGCCAAAAATATATGAGAATTCTCTAGAAGATCAGTGGCCATTTGGGAACATATAAGAAATAGTACACCATACAGACTATATGCAAATCGTAGTCCAGAGGGTCCTCTTTCCAACCGTGGTAGTGGGATAGCTGAAATAATTTTGTGAGTCGAGATTTTGAATTTTAAAAAAATCGATTTTTGGTCGAAAATATATGAGAATTCTCTAGAAGATCAGTGGCCATTTGGGAACATATAAGAAATAGTACACCATACAGACTATATGCAAATGGTAGTCCAGAGGGTCCTCTTTCCAACCGTGGTAGTGGGATAGCTGAAATAATTTTGTGAGTCGAGATTTTGAATTTTAAAAAAATCGATTTTTGGTCGAAAATATATGAGAATTCTCTAGAAGATCAGTGGCCATTTGGGAACATATAAGAAATTGTACACCATACAGACTATATGCAAATGGTAGTCCAGAGGGTCCTCTTTCCAACCGTGGTAGTGGGATAGCTGAAATAATTTTGTGAGTCGAGATTTTGAATTTTAAAAAAATTGATTTTTGGCCGAAAATATATGAGAATTCTCTAGAAGATCAGTGGCCATTTGGGAACATATAAGAAATAGTACACCATACAGACTATATGCAAATGGTAGTCCAGAGGGTCCTCTTTCCAACCATGGTAGTGGGATAGCTGAAATAATTTTGTGAGTCGAGATTTTGAATTTTAAAAAAATTGATTTTTGGCCGAAAATATATGAGAATTCTCTAGAAGATCAGTGGCCATTTGGGAACATATAAGAAATAGTACACCATACAGACTATATGCAAATGGTAGTCCAGAGGGTCCTCTTTCCAACCGTGGTAGTGGGATAGCTGAAATAATTTTGTGAGTCGAGATTTTGAATTTTAAAAAAATCGATTTTTGGCCAAAAATATATGCGTATTCTCTAGAAGATCAGTGGCCATTTGGGAATATATAAGAAATAGTACACCATACAGACTATATGCAAATGGTAGTCCAGAGGGTCCTCTTTCCAACCATGGTAGTGGGATAGCTGAAATAATTTTGTGAGTCGAGATTTTGAATTTTAAAAAAATTGATTTTTGGCCGAAAATATATGAGAATTCTCTAGAAGATCAGTGGCCATTTGGGAACATATAAGAAATAGTACACCATACAGACTATATGCAAATGGTAGTCCAGAGGGTCCTCTTTCCAACCGTGGTAGTGGGATAGCTGAAATAATTTTGTGAGTCGAGATTTTGAATTTTAAAAAAATTGATTTTTGGCCAAAAATATATGAGAATTCTCTAGAAGATCAGTGGCCATTTGGGAACATATAAGAAATAGTACACCATACAGACTATATGCAAATGGTAGTCCAGAGGGTCCTCTTTCCAACCGTGGTAGTGGGATAGCTGAAATAATTTTGTGAGTCGAGATTTTGAATTTTAAAAAAATCGATTTTTGGCCAAAAATATATGCGTATTCTCTAGAAGATCAGTGGCCATTTGGGAACATATAAGAAATTGTACACCATACAGACTATATGCAAATGGTAGTCCAGAGGGTCCTCTTTCCAACCGTGGTAGTGGGATAGCTGAAATAATTTTGTGAGTCGAGATTTTGAATTTTAAAAAAATCGATTTTTGGCCAAAAATGTGTGAAAAATCTCTAGAAGATCAGTGGCCATTTGGGAACATATAAGAAATAGTACACCATACAGACTATATGCAAATGGTAGTCCAGAGGGTCCTCTTTCCAACCGTGGTAGTGGGATAGCTGAAATAATTTTGTGAGTCGAGATTTTGAATTTTAAAAAAATCGATTTTTGGTCGAAAATATATGAGAATTCTCTAGAAGATCAGTGGCCATTTGGGAACATATAAGAAATAGTACACCATACAGACTATATGCAAATGGTAGTCCAGAGGGTCCTCTTTCCAACCGTGGTAGTGGGATAGCTGAAATAATTTTGTGAGTCGAGATTTTGAATTTTAAAAAAATCGATTTTTGGCCAAAAATGTGTGAAAAATCTCTAGAAGATCAGTGGCCATTTGGGAACATATAAGAAATAGTACACCATACAGACTATATGCAAATGGTAGTCCAGAGGGTCCTCTTTCCAACCGTGGTAGTGGGATAGCTGAAATAATTTTGTGAGTCGAGATTTTGAATTTTAAAAAAATCGATTTTTGGCCAAAAATGTGTGAAAAATCTCTAGAAGATCAGTGGCCATTTGGGAACATATAAGAAATAGTACACCATACAGACTATATGCAAATGGTAGTCCAGAGGGTCCTCTTTCCAACCGTGGTAGTGGGATAGCTGAAATAATTTTGTGAGTCGAGATTTTGAATTTTAAAAAAATCGATTTTTGGTCGAAAATATATGAGAATTCTCTAGAAGATCAGTGGCCATTTGGGAACATATAAGAAATAGTACACCATACAGACTATATGCAAATGGTAGTCCAGAGGGTCCTCTTTCCAACCGTGGTAGTGGGATAGCTGAAATAATTTTGTGAGTCGAGATTTTGAATTTTAAAAAAATTGATTTTTGGCCAAAAATATATGACATTATATGCAAATAGAATCATTAAAGAAGTAACTTTTTAGGGGAAGTCCCTTATTTTGTTTTTATTTTGTATGTAATGTTATTAATATTGTTTAGTACCAGACCAAAAATCGATTTTTTTAAAATTCAAAATCTCGACTCACAAAATTATTTCAGCTATCCCACTACCACGGTTGGAAAGAGGACCCTCTGGACTACCATTTGCATATAGTCTGTATGGTGTACTATTTCTTATATGTTCCCAAATGGCCACTGATCTTCTAGAGAATTCTCATATATTTTTGGCCAAAAATCGATTTTTTTAAAATTCAAAATCTCGACTCACAAAATTATTTCAGCTATCCCACTACCACGGTTGGAAAGAGGACCCTCTGGACTACCATTTGCATATAGTCTGTATGGTGTACTATTTCTTATATGTTCCCAAATGGCCACTGATCTTCTAGAGAATTCTCATATATTTTTGGCCAAAAATCAATTTTTTTAAAATTCAAAATCTCGACTCACAAAATTATTTCAGCTATCCCACTACCACGGTTGGAAAGAGGACCCTCTGGACTACCATTTGCATATAGTCTGTATGGTGTACTATTTCTTATATGTTCCCAAATGGCCACTGATCTTCTAGAGATTTTTCACACATTTTTGGCCAAAAATCGATTTTTTTAAAATTCAAAATCTCGACTCACAAAATTATTTCAGCTATCCCACTACCACGGTTGGAAAGAGGACCCTCTGGACTACCATTTGCATATAGTCTGTATGGTGTACTATTTCTTATATGTTCCCAAATGGCCACTGATCTTCTAGAGAATTCTCATATATTTTTGGCCAAAAATCAATTTTTTTAAAATTCAAAATCTCGACTCACAAAATTATTTCAGCTATCCCACTACCACGGTTGGAAAGAGGACCCTCTGGACTACCATTTGCATATAGGCTGTATGGTGTACTATTTCTTATATGTTCCCAAATGGCCACTGATCTTCTAGAAAATTCTCATATATTTTTGGCCAAAAATCAATTTTTTTAAAATTCAAAATCTCGACTCACAAAATTATTTCAGCTATCCCACTACCACGGTTGGAAAGAGGACCCTCTGGACTACCATTTGCATATAGTCTGTATGGTGTACTATTTCTTATATGTTCCCAAATGGCCACTGATCTTCTAGAGAATTCGCATATATTTTTGGCCAAAAATCAATTTTTTAAAATTCAAAATCTCGACTCACAAAATTATTTCAGCTATCCCACTACCACGGTTGGAAAGAGGACCCTCTGGACTACCATTTGCATATAGTCTGTATGGTGTACTATTTCTTATATGTTCCCAAATGGCCACTGATCTTCTAGAGAATACGCATATATTTTTGGCCAAAAATCGATTTTTTTAAAATTCAAAATCTCGACTCACAAAATTATTTCAGCTATCCCACTACCACGGTTGGAAAGAGGACCCTCTGGACTACCATTTGCATATAGTCTGTATGGTGTACTATTTCTTATATGTTCCCAAATGGCCACTGATCTTCTAGAGAATTCTCATATATTTTCGACCAAAAATCGATTTTTTTAAAATTCAAAATCTCGACTCACAAAATTATTTCAGCTATCCCACTACCACGGTTGGAAAGAGGACCCTCTGGACTACCATTTGCATATAGTCTGTATGGTGTACTATTTCTTATATGTTCCCAAATGGCCACTGATCTTCTAGAGAATTCTCATATATTTTCGACCAAAAATCGATTTTTTTAAAATTCAAAATCTCGACTCACAAAATTATTTCAGCTATCCCACTACCACGGTTGGAAAGAGGACCCCCTGGACTACCATTTGCATATAGTCTGTATGGTGTACTATTTCTTATGTGTTCCCAAATGGCCACTGATCTTCTAGAGAATTCGCATATATTTTTGGCCAAAAATCAATTTTTTTTAAATTCAAAATCTCGACTCACAAAATTATTTCAGCTATCCCACTACCACGGTTGGAAAGAGGACCCTCTGGACTACCATTTGCATATAGTCTGTATGGTGTACTATTTCTTATATGTTCCCAAATGGCCACTGATCTTCTAGAGAATTCTCATATATTTTCGACCAAAAATCGATTTTTTTAAAATTCAAAATCTCGACTCACAAAATTATTTCAGCTATCCCACTACCACGGTTGGAAAGAGGACCCTCTGGACTACCATTTGCATATAGTCTGTATGGTGTACAATTTCTTATATGTTCCCAAATGGCCACTGATCTTCTAGAGAATTCGCATATATTTTTGGCCAAAAATCGATTTTTTTAAAATTCAAAATTTCGACTCACAAAATTATTTCAGCTATCCCACTACCACGGTTGGAAAGAGGACCCTCTGGACTACCATTTGCATATAGTCTGTATGGTGTACTATTTCTTATATGTTCCCAAATGGCCACTGATCTTCTAGAGAATTCGCATATATTTTTGGCCAAAAATCGATTTTTTTAAAATTCAAAATCTCGACTCACAAAATTATTTCAGCTATCCCACTACCACGGTTGGAAAGAGGACCCTCTGGACTACCATTTGCATATAGTCTGTATGGTGTACTATTTCTTATATGTTCCCAAATGGCCACTGATCTTCTAGAGAATTCTCATATATTTTTGGCCAAAAATCAATTTTTTTAAAATTCAAAATCTCGACTCACAAAATTATTTCAGCTATCCCACTACCACGGTTGGAAAGAGGACCCTCTGGACTACCATTTGCATATAGGCTGTATGGTGTACTATTTCTTATATGTTCCCAAATGGCCACTGATCTTCTAGAAAATTCTCATATATTTTTGGCCAAAAATCAATTTTTTTAAAATTCAAAATCTCGACTCACAAAATTATTTCAGCTATCCCACTACCACGGTTGGAAAGAGGACCCTCTGGACTACCATTTGCATATAGTCTGTATGGTGTACTATTTCTTATATGTTCCCAAATGGCCACTGATCTTCTAGAGAATTCGCATATATTTTTGGCCAAAAATCAATTTTTTAAAATTCAAAATCTCGACTCACAAAATTATTTCAGCTATCCCACTACCACGGTTGGAAAGAGGACCCTCTGGACTACCATTTGCATATAGTCTGTATGGTGTACTATTTCTTATATGTTCCCAAATGGCCACTGATCTTCTAGAGAATACGCATATATTTTTGGCCAAAAATCGATTTTTTTAAAATTCAAAATCTCGACTCACAAAATTATTTCAGCTATCCCACTACCACGGTTGGAAAGAGGACCCTCTGGACTACCATTTGCATATAGTCTGTATGGTGTACTATTTCTTATATGTTCCCAAATGGCCACTGATCTTCTAGAGAATTCTCATATATTTTCGACCAAAAATCGATTTTTTTAAAATTCAAAATCTCGACTCACAAAATTATTTCAGCTATCCCACTACCACGGTTGGAAAGAGGACCCTCTGGACTACCATTTGCATATAGTCTGTATGGTGTACTATTTCTTATATGTTCCCAAATGGCCACTGATCTTCTAGAGAATTCTCATATATTTTCGACCAAAAATCGATTTTTTTAAAATTCAAAATCTCGACTCACAAAATTATTTCAGCTATCCCACTACCACGGTTGGAAAGAGGACCCCCTGGACTACCATTTGCATATAGTCTGTATGGTGTACTATTTCTTATGTGTTCCCAAATGGCCACTGATCTTCTAGAGAATTCGCATATATTTTTGGCCAAAAATCAATTTTTTTTAAATTCAAAATCTCGACTCACAAAATTATTTCAGCTATCCCACTACCACGGTTGGAAAGAGGACCCTCTGGACTACCATTTGCATATAGTCTGTATGGTGTACTATTTCTTATATGTTCCCAAATGGCCACTGATCTTCTAGAGAATTCTCATATATTTTCGACCAAAAATCGATTTTTTTAAAATTCAAAATCTCGACTCACAAAATTATTTCAGCTATCCCACTACCACGGTTGGAAAGAGGACCCTCTGGACTACCATTTGCATATAGTCTGTATGGTGTACAATTTCTTATATGTTCCCAAATGGCCACTGATCTTCTAGAGAATTCGCATATATTTTTGGCCAAAAATCGATTTTTTTAAAATTCAAAATTTCGACTCACAAAATTATTTCAGCTATCCCACTACCACGGTTGGAAAGAGGACCCTCTGGACTACCATTTGCATATAGTCTGTATGGTGTACTATTTCTTATATGTTCCCAAATGGCCACTGATCTTCTAGAGAATTCGCATATATTTTTGGCCAAAAATCGATTTTTTTAAAATTCAAAATCTCGACTCACAAAATTATTTCAGCTATCCCACTACCACGGTTGGAAAGAGGACCCTCTGGACTACCATTTGCATATAGTCTGTATGGTGTACTATTTCTTATATGTTCCCAAATGGCCACTGATCTTCTAGAGAATTCTCATATATTTTCGACCAAAAATCGATTTTTTTAAAATTCAAAATCTCGACTCACAAAATTATTTCAGCTATCCCACTACCACGGTTGGAAAGAGGACCCCCTGGACTACCATTTGCATATAGTCTGTATGGTGTACTATTTCTTATGTGTTCCCAAATGGCCACTGATCTTCTAGAGAATTCGCATATATTTTTGGCCAAAAATCGATTTTTTTAAAATTCAAAATCTCGACTCACAAAATTATTTCAGCTATCCCACTACCACGGTTGGAAAGAGGACCCCCTGGACTACCATTTGCATATAGTCTGTATGGTGTACTATTTCTTATGTGTTCCCAAATGGCCACTGATCTTCTAGAGAATTCGCATATATTTTTGGCCAAAAATCAATTTTTTTTAAATTCAAAATCTCGACTCACAAAATTATTTCAGCTATCCCACTACCACGGTTGGAAAGAGGACCCTCTGGACTACCATTTGCATATAGTCTGTATGGTGTACTATTTCTTATATGTTCCCAAATGGCCACTGATCTTCTAGAGAATTCTCATATATTTTCGACCAAAAATCGATTTTTTTAAAATTCAAAATCTCGACTCACAAAATTATTTCAGCTATCCCACTACCACGGTTGGAAAGAGGACCCTCTGGACTACCATTTGCATATAGTCTGTATGGTGTACAATTTCTTATATGTTCCCAAATGGCCACTGATCTTCTAGAGAATTCGCATATATTTTTGGCCAAAAATCGATTTTTTTAAAATTCAAAATTTCGACTCACAAAATTATTTCAGCTATCCCACTACCACGGTTGGAAAGAGGACCCTCTGGACTACCATTTGCATATAGTCTGTATGGTGTACTATTTCTTATATGTTCCCAAATGGCCACTGATCTTCAAGAGAATTTTCAATCAAGAACTATATTTTTGCAAAGCCAATTTCAACAATACCGTATCACTTTCTATGTGTCTATGTTGCTGATTATATTAAGACGCATTGGAACACTCCTTTGAGTATGAAATGGTACTCAAAGACCTAGTATATGTCCTAAAATTAGCTTCTAAACAAGTGATCTTGTTCAGATGGATACTGTTAAACAGTTAACAGTGTTCTGTTAAGAGCAAATTTTGCTCTGTTAACAGCAAATTTGGCACTGTTAACGCTAAATGTGGCGCTGCTAAAATGTATGGATTGCGTCTTGGGTTTTCAAATTCGAATTTATCTTCACACACATATTTTTCTTTCATATTTTTTTTCTTCTCCTTGTTTTTGTGGTAGATTAAGTTCAGTTGTTCAGTAATTCGTATGTAGAGAGCAAAGCATGTTCATAATTCCTTTGCCATCAAAAACATCGTCGTCGTAGTCAGCATCAGCATAAAAACACCGTCCATAGCTTGCATATCAGGGATGTAAAACAGTTGCTGTAATCCAACACACAAGCAGTCACAAAAGCAGTGATAACAACAATAATAATAACAATAACAACCACCACAATAGCAACAACAATAATTTCATTACAACAGTTTCTTTGCCATTCTAATCATTCAGTCATTCATGCAATCGTTCAATCATTTCCTTTTCTCTTTTTATGTTTCTTTTCCACTTTGCTTTTGTTCGATTTCTAATACATATTTTTCTTGTTTCTGTTGTAGGTTTTGATAACGTCCTGATGACTCCTTTTATTTGTGTTCTGTGCTATGGACCATTAAACTCATTCCCAGTAATAACAACAAATTATTAAAATTGTTACTGGGTTATAACAAGAGAATAGGTATGAATGAATGAATGAATGAATGTATGAACTAGTAAGTGTACTCCCTCCTACCCCTCTATTTGCAATTTAAGAAACATTTAAGTATGTATAAAGGAATAATAATCACTACTAGGGACACCCTAGCAAAAAGGAAAATGAATCGCTACACACTAAATTATCCGAATGTTTGATACCGTATAACACAATTCGTGGCTGACCTTTGATAACTTGGTAGACAGAGTACTGACTACCATGGGAATTATGGCTGAGGGCCAATAAATGCTTTACAAACTGTGAAGAGTACAAATCCCAATAAGGTGGAGATTTACAGCAAATAAAGGAATCGGTTCCAAGCTATTCGTTAGTTGGGGTATAAGAAAAGTCTACCATCGTAATGCATCTGCACCCATTAATATTACTTTGGACCAAGCTATTCTGTTCGAACTAATCTCGTAATGCAGAACATTTCTTTTAATATAAACAATTCTACTGCTTCATCGTCTGACCTTTTTACAGTTCACTGTAAACTAACTGCCAGAGTTGTCTATTGGATATCTCATACGGGCAGAATAATTTCAATATTTTCCTCAAATAACAATTGAAAAATGTTTCAGTAAATGTAAGACCAGTTCTAGAGCACCCATCCAGACACTACAACAGAATTATTATGTTCAGAGTGAGTTTTTATTCAGAGATGGATTAGACGTAAGGCAGTTCTGTGTTTATTTTGTCCACATCTGAGACCTTGCCGACACTAAAATTAACATACGTACATACATACATACAAAATTGGTTATTACAACCCTTCAGTCAGGATTACGCCCTAGTTTCTTACAACACTTGTGTTATGTGTGTTAATTTTATATATCAGTGGTGAGATCCACAGTTTAATGTCGTTTCCGTACGACCGATTTTTTGAGAAACTTTTCATGGCAATTTTATTTATCTTCAGAGTTTTTGCCAGAAACCTACTGAGAGGAAGTCGCCTACGAAATATTTTTTCATATTCCGTTTTGTTGGAGATGTCTGACCTGGGGTTTGAACTGTGGCCTCACTACTAGTAAGCCAACACACTACCTGCTAGACTACGGCGACTTCATTTTCCAAATTAAACTTTTCAGAATGATGTAGCGCTTCCATCCTTACGCTTTGCAATTAATTAAAGCAGTAGCCTGGGCTTTAGGGTTATCTAGATGCATCAAATAACCAACTGAAACGTTGTTGTGAGTAATTTGCAACACATCTCTCGAGAGGTGCAAATTTAGGTTATTTGGCTCCCATTCCTTATAAGCTTAATGGAATGATAGCCGGGATATAGCTTCGTTTATAAAACTTTCAGGCAGGTTTCCAGCTTAGGGGAGTCGTACTTTTAGTGTGCAGCCATTGCGCTGACCAACTTCTTCGATGAGCGGAATTCTGACAGTACAGGGTCTCCGCTTACCTGTGGCATCACAGCAGGCCGCTATGCGACCGCAAGTGAGTTTTGGTATCAAAGCTACTACTCCAACCTAACCTAATACAAACTTCTTCCTTGTTTCGCCAGATAGTCTGCTATCTCATTACTCTTATAGCCTTCATCTCAAGGAACTCAATTGAAGGTAACAGAATAAAATTTCTCTAACATGTCACGAAGGTTTATGCTTTTGTATATCATTTTTGAGATTATCATTGTCGATTGCAGGGTTTTAAAATCAGTTCTTTGTATGAAAGGATATAAATCCTAGTACCTGGCAATTTCCCTACGGCGACATTGCCTCATACAGTGGCATGAACTTCTCAGAAGATCGTTTTTTACTTTAAATACGTTGGTAATTACATTTATGGATTGACATAAATAAAAATATTTTTCTAACCTCAAAACCTAACTATTCCAACCTGTACTCAGTGAGTGACTTCACTATGGGAAATGGGAAATCTGTTTACATTGTAAGCGACAGGCAAGACTTCTGCTGAAAGAGTATAGCCTGCTTAAAGAGCAAATTCTCCCTGTAATGGATTCTCTGTTCGACAGAACAAGAACCACCATAGTTCGACAAAAGAGGCAAGCTTTACAAAATTCGTAAATAAGGTTTTTTGGTAACAAGTCCCTTTATTTCTCAATGGCACATTCCATTATAGGCAGTATGCAGGCAATATTTTTTGTCTTTTTTTTTTTTTTTTTTGTTTTCAAATGACCCATTACTCATGGCAAATTTACTATGTCGCATTAATTTCAAGGACTTTAATCTCCATGTCTGCATATGCCGTTATATTTATAACAGCACTAGAAACTACGCCTTCAAACCATTCTAGACGTATACATATATGTATTTATATAGTACGTGAGTGTATGTGTATACATATGTGTGTGTTTTAAGGACTAGAAGCCATTTCTTCAATCAAATTCTTCAACTTTTTTCGAATTTCTGTTTTTTGTTTTTCTTCTATTTTTGCTCTGATAGCTTTTTTCTGTTCCCTTTTTTTTGTACTTTTTGTGTACTTTAACATCGATAAATAATGACTTGCTATCGACTCGAACTCACATGCTTACATACCCATACTTCTACACCAGAGCCCGGCAAATCCTATACACGCGTGCATGTCAGCCATTATTAAATTTACAACAATGTTCTCTCACGATCAAAAATACACTCAGTCTCATTTGAGCATCCATTGAAAGAGGTTGTGTTGTCGCATGTTTCTGCTAATGCAGGGATGTACAGTATGAATATCCCAGAAAGTTTTCTATTAAATATGTATATTTCCAAAAAAAAAACAAATTTTAATCTAAAATGCTTTCTTAAATCAATATAATCAAAGAAGTCTAAACGAATTTTACAAATTTTAATTTAATAAACTAATATTTTTAATTAAAATACCACCATTTAAAAATTTAAAGTTTCCGTGCCTGCATTGTAGTGAATTTAAGAGTATAAATTTTTCTCTTTTCTTATTTTTCGCTCTCGCACAACTGACCAATAGCAAGAGCTGCCGGGCTCTGTTCTACACTCACATCAGTACAATTCATATTATAATTGGCAATTTTCATGATTAACTTGACTTTATTGAAATGTATGTATTTCAGAGTATTTGTTTTTCTCTTTCTCTCTATGGTTCTCTCCTAATGTTTATATGTACATATGTATTGCCCCATGCCATGGGTAAATAATTACAGTATTTGTATGTATTCTTGTAGTGGTATGTGAGTATTTCTGATTGAATGATTTTTAGTACTCCAACTCCAAATTGTTGTGCTACAAAGTACTCTTTTTTTTCGTATTTGTATGGATTTTTCTGTATTCAAAATATCACAATGAACACATAAAGGCAATGGTGGTGAAGGGGCTCTTTTAGGTTCAGTTCATTTGTGTTACGACTTCTGGTCATATTCTATTGTAGAATAATAATAACAGTAATATTGTGAGTTTTTTTTTGTTCTCATTTTATTACTGAAGAGTTTAGGGATAAAGATTTTTGCAACAAAATTCTTTAATTTGCGTTGTTGGCTAAGGGCTGAGAAATTCAAACATGCAACCGACAGTGACATGTACATGCAAAAACCATAGCCTACAATCAAGAGTTAGTTTTTTTTTTTTGAGATTGAATCAATCAACTGTCAGCTAAACTAACATATATGTATGTACATTGTACATACATACAGTATGTGGCATAAATAAGTTTCCAAAGTCAATTATAGGAGTCGGGATATTGGGAACACGGTAATATTTGTATTACCTCACATATGATTATATTTTCTAAAAGTACTGTTACTGAGGACAATTTGAGAGAAATTTCACAAAGTTTGCTCTTCAGTTAAAATAACTGTAAATTTAATTTTAAATATCTTGTAATTTATGCATTGCAAAAATAAGTTTCCAGAAGAAAATACGTGATTATAAATCAATTAATGATAAAAATAATTTAAAAATTGTAAGTCAATTAACTTTTTTGTTTTGTCTAAAGATCAAATTGTGAAAGGTAAGTTTGTTAGTAGCTTCATAATTAAGAAAAAAATTATAATACAAAATAAGTTTTAACTTTGAATAGGACGATGTTAACTTTTTTTAAATAATGGGCAAATTTAAGCAATTTTCCACTGAAGAACGGAAAACTGTCATTAATCTGCATAAAGATGGTCATAATATGCGTTATATAGGAGAAAAGTTTGGAAAATCTCATACAGCAGTTCGCAAAGTTATCATTGCCTATGAAAAGGAAAACAGAGTTTGTGCCAAAAAAAGACCAGGACGTCCTAAAGAGTCGATAGAAGAATTCTGGAAATTTCTAAAGTCAATCCACTACTTTCTGTGCCAAAAATTCTGTCGCAGCTGCTAAGCGAAGGAAAAGATGCACCATCAACATACACTATACGAAGAAGACTTAGAGCAAGTGGTAAGCATGGACGTGTGGCTCTCAAAATTCCATACGTTAGCAAAATAAATATGAGGAAAAGAATGCAGTTTTACGAAGAGTACATACTAAAGCCTTGAGAATTTTGGTATAGCGTCTTATGGACAGACGAATCAATGATACGATTAAATTATTCTCATGGCATGGTCCATGTATGGTGCAAACCTGGTGATGCATTGCCTTACACCTTGCCGACTGTAAAATCGATTGAAAAGGGTTTAATGATATGGGGATGTCTTTCTTCGAGGGGCGTTGGTAAAATAATAATCTTAGAAGGAAATGTAAATGCATCATTGTATTTAAATATTTTAAAAGACACAGCCATTCCGGAAGGAAATCGCCTAATAGGCGAACATTTTGTATTCTAACAGGACAATGCTCCTATACATACCGCCAAAAACGTTGTCGAATTTTTAGCGGAGTAAAATGTTTCTGTTTTGAAGTGGCCTCCCCAAAGCCCCGACCTCTCCCCTACAGAAAACGCTTGGGCAATGTTGAAAATTCGTATTTCTGAGGTAGCTCTACAAAACCTTAGCCAATTGAAGGATTGTATTATTTCAAGCTGTGATCGAATCACTCCTGAAGAATGCTTAAAGTTAGTAGAGACATAATGCAAGACAGACTTTCCAAGATGTCCCTCCGCTCCTGTGGAGACTGCGGTTATTAAAGGAAATATAAACTTATTTTTGCAACATTTTATTTTGTGTCATTTTAGGTTTTTATTTTCATTACACAAATGAAAGTTGTTTTTGTTAAAATTTTTATTTATTTTATAGGTACTAGAGTTAGTATATAATTTAAGTGAAAAAAATATTTGAAAAAATAAATATAGAAAGACTACACTTATTTATGTTTTTATTTTTTCCTTGGAAACTTATTTATGCCACATACTGTATGTACATATACATATCTATAAAATCCCTATCAAATTAAGCCATAGCATCGTTTCAAGTGGACTTCGATATACAAATCGGAAAGGGCTTCACAACGAAACTTAGTAATACAAATCAATGGTCTTTAATCAGGATTACAATCTAGCTTCTCATATCATTTATATTGTGTGTATTGGTTTAAATACACTACAGTTTAAAATAGACACCGAGCGATAGATTTTTGAGAAGCTTTTCATGGCAATTTTATTAACTTTCAGAGTTTTTGCCAGAAATCTGCTGAGAGGAAGTCTCCTAAGGAATTTTTTTACATATTTCGTCTGACTTGGGGTTTGAACCATTTACTTATGTCTAATAATCCAACACACTACCTACTAGACTACGACGTCTTTAATTTTAGAGCATGCAGATAAGTCAGAAACGTAACTTGAAACAGGAACAGGAGTTTCGGGTTCCATAACAAAATATTACGAACCTATGGAAAGATCGTGGGTGTCTTTGAAGAGGAAATGTGCAATTCAACTTGGATAGGATGTACAAAGACAGGACATAGCATAACTATATCAAAGAGATCGCAATTCGAACACTTGGCTCTTATGAGGTTAAATCGAAGATAGTATCGAACTTTCAGTTAACGCTGCTAAGTATTAGCTTATGTGGGAATTCTTGGCGATAAGCTAGTAGGCGAGCTTGCAAGGAGAGGAGTTTCCACGCCTTTATTGGAGTCAGCACCCTTGTATGGTGTGGGAGCGAATATTTTAAACGAAAGGGAACATAAAAAAGACAAAGACTCTTCTCAAATGAAATGGGTTTTACATACATACATTACAACCCTTCAGTCAGGATTACGGCCTAGATTCTCACACCACTCATGTTGTGTGCCTTAAGTTTATTCTTGAGTGGTGGGACCTACAGTTTAACGTCGACGCCGAACGACAGATTTTTGAGAAACTTTTTCATGGCAGGTTGATTTACTCTCAGAGTTTTTGCCAGAAATCTGCTGAGAGGTAGCCGCCGAAGAAATATTTTTTTTTTATATTTTGTTTTGATGTCTGGTCTGGGGCTCTAAAACGGGCCTTAAACTGATTAGCGAACACACTACCAACTAGACAACGGCGACTACAAATGGGTTTTAGTCAATCGAAACTTTTGTTGGGAAATTACAATAAAAGGAGACCTGAGTAGTGCATTAGACTATTAATAAATAATGTGAAGTTAATTACCTTCTGACCACTGGCCACTGCAGACTCAGAGTGCGCTTATTTAGAATGGGTGTTGTCTCGAACCCAAGAAGGAGATTCTATAACAATGTGAATGAACCTGGTAATGCATCCTCAAAAGAAATACCCGGATGCATACTTCTTTTCAGCAGCAGTCTCCTGGTAAAATTGCAATGAAAAGTTTGTGAAAAATCTATTGTTAGGAGTTGTCATTAAATTGTAGGTCATGCCAAAATTAACACACACACACAACATGGATGTGTGCGAAGCTAAGGTTGTAATGACCAATTAAGTTAAGTAGATTAGTATGTTACTTGTTGTTCACGTATTAATTTATGGCCTCGCGCCTACAACGCATTTTTAACGACATCGTAGCAAAACTTGTATTTCTAATGTTTCATTTTAATACCGAATAACTTTTAATTAAAAAAAGGATTTTTCCATTCTCTAATTAAATAATAATAAATAATCAAAGAACAAAAGCTAAAAAAAAAAAAATTGGCATAATAACTAGGCGAGAACAGTTCAAATTGCATAATTAAGTGACTTAAAGGATGTAATTCCAAGTAGAGGTTATTAAACGATCGATAGTTGCAAATGGGAAACCTTACAGTATATAACTCTTCAGACAAAATACATTTAACAGCTGACCATAAATGGGTAAATCCCTATATCTATTGCCGAATTCTATCAAAATAAATTTGAAAAAATCAAAAAATTTTGATAACTTTTCTCTCCCACTCCATGAGTTTTGAATGCATATGTTTGCTCTTTAACACTCTTTAACTTCATTTGGTTTTCTGCCTCTTGAATTCCTTTTCGGCTGTTTTGTGTTCTCCTTGTTTTTGGCAAAAAGAAGATGATGGAAAAAAAATTCCGAGAAAAACTGTGTTAAAACCAGCAGCTAAGCTCTGAGGTGTTTTTATTGTTGATTATACACCGAGAAGTGCTTGAAAATAAAGTGGAGTTTAGAGACATATTTGCGCCCGTTATTCTCGTTCTCATTGTGCTCTCTTCTTTTCACTTTCTTAAAGTCATAACAGCTGTTTTAGCAATAACACACACATGAAATCATCAAATCATTTAACACATTTACCGTTATACTATATACCGTTCAGGTTTTCTCTTCGGTAAAAGTAAAACTGTATGTTTGTGTTGCTATCTTTCCATATTTTTTTTCTTTTGAATTTTAAAGGCGCAGGCAATGATGGCTTATCCCAACGCAAACATTTAACAAAAAAAAAAGAGAAAACACTTTTCTTTCGTTACCTTTTCAAATACATGCCATAAAACCGTGTTTACAACTACAAAAAACAATATGGAAACATTTTCAAAAACTGTTCATCATTATTCACTACACACTTTATTAAAAGAGCGTGAAGAAAAAAAACAAAAAAAGTTCTCTTTTGAAATTGAAAACGAAAATGAAAATGAAAATGAAAAAGTTGAAAAACAAATGCAAAAATATTCACAAGTTTGTTGGAAAAAACTTGTCATCAAAAGTTTGGCGAAAGAAAAGTTAAGAATTCATATGAAAATTTCTGTTTTGCATTTCGAATTGTAGGAGGTTAGGCAGGTAAATTACCATAAACATTTTTCTTAGAACACAAGCATTCCAATGTTCAACGCGAATTTGTTAACAGAAGAGCGCAGTCAAAAAAAAAAATTAATGTTCCGTCTCTTTTCGAAATAATGGATTCTTAATCATTTGGGAATGGAAATGAAATTCCATGTATTTAATTAATAATTCTTAAAAGCGGATTATTTAATAAGATTAATAATTATTAAGAAGGCTTCATTATGCTTGATTTTGAGTTTGAAAAGGAGGTTTGAGAAGCAAAGGAATACTTATTGAAAGAAGCTTTGGAATTGAATTACAAGCATTAAACGCATTAAATTAACACAGAAACGACGAAATACTGAGTATATCACGATATCGGGCTCTGTATTTACATACATACATACATATATGGTCATTACAACCCTTCAATCAGGATTACGACTTAGCTTTTCAAACCACTTATGCTGTTTGAGTTAATTTTACGCTTGAGTGGTGGGAAACACATTTTAAAGTCGACTTCGAATGACAGATTTTTGAGAAACTATTCATTTTATTTACTCTCAGAGTTTTTGCTAGTTATCTGTAGAGAAGCAGTCGCCAAAGAAATATATTTTGTCATATTTCGTATTGTTGGAGATGTCTGACCTGGGGTTTGAGCCGTGGCCTCACACCTAATAAGCTAATACAGTACCAACAAGACTTCGACTAGTGGCTTAAAAACCACGCGCCTAGCAAGGGTATGCAGCTTTTTACTCAGGATTACAACCTATCTTCTCACACCACTCATGTTGTGTGTGTTAACCTTATTCATAGATTTGAGAAATTATTCATGGCAATTTTATTTACTTTAAAAACTTTTGCCAGAAGCCTACTGGGAGGACGTCGCCAAACTTTTTTCATATTTCACTTTGTGCTTGGGTTTGAACCACGGACTCTAATAAACCAACACGGTAGGTAGACTTCAGAGGCTACAGTAATAGTCTGCTGAATGATTCAAATCTCTTCTCACTGCAATTACGTACATACATACATAGTTAGTCATTACAACCCTACAGTCAAGATTACGACCTACCTTCTCACATCAGTTATGTTGTGTGTGTTAACTTTGTTCATCAGTGGCGGAACCTTCAGTTTAAAGTCGATTCCAATGGACTGCTTTTTTGAGAAACTTTTTCATGACAATTTTATTTACCATCAAAGTGTTTACCAGAAATCTGCTGCTTCTCACTACAATTACCCAACAAAATTTTGGGTAGTCTCAAAGCCATTTGGCTTAGAAGTCTCTATGGTCTCACAAAAGCAACCTTTCAAAACATTTGTTTTCACTTTACAAAAAGTTTCTGGGACCATATTAACAACATGAAAACCATCATCATTGCACGCTAATTTGCTCGATCACTGCCTTAAATTTCCACATAACCCAGGATCCACACAATTGACAGGACCATACTTTTAACGAGTTAATCTCATATGAGTCTAGTGCTGTAATAGCTTTTATACTTGTTGTCCAAATAAAATTGAGCATGTCTTGAGATGGTGGAGAATTTTTCCTGAGAAAATACCCGCGGCTTTTTCCGTGGATTCCAAAAATTTAACACTCATGCTTATTAACCATTATCTGTTATCTACCCATTCGTATAGCACAGAATGGCCTTTCTCTTAAAAGAGTACGAAGCCGCCAAAATGCTATACATACATACATACATAATTGGCCATTACAATCCTTCAGTCAGGATTACAGCCTAGTTTCTCACACCTCTCATGTTGTGTGCCTTAATTTGATACTTGAGTGGCGGGACCTTCAGTTTAACGTCGACTCCGAACGACAGATTTTAAGAAACTTTTTCTTGGCAGGTTTATTTCCTCTCAGAGTTTTTGCCAGAAATCTGCTGAGAGGAAGTCGCAGAAGAAATATTTTTGTTTCATATTTCGTTTTGATGTCTGGCCTGGGGCTCGAACCCGGGCTTTACGTCTAATAAGCGAACACCCTACCTACTAGACTGCGGCGGCCAAAATGCCATATTCATTCAGTTTCGTTGCAAAAGCATTCTCTAAAATGATGGAATTTACTGCTAGAGCAGGTTATAATTAAAGATGATTGATTCAAGCGTCGTCCAATGAAGCACGCGTTGTCTCATAGATAGAGTTGTCTATATACTCGGTTCAACTATTCTATTTGCTTAAATCCAACAGGGCCTCTAGCGTAGAGGAACGATGGGATCCCATGCTAATGACTGTATCTTCTCCAAACTCCAACAACCTGCCCGCCTAAAATATGGCCTCATAAGTCACAACTAAACTGATCATCAGGGTATAGATTCAGTGCATAATTATTGAGTTGCACATACAAAATTTTGCGGCAAAGCTCTCTGTATGAGCTTTCAATGTTAGAGATAGTAAGCGACACAACTTCTAGGTCAAGCAGTAAAAACAAATTCTGGGAAGATTAACCATGTGTTTTACTACTGGCAAGAAGAAGAATAATTTACAAAAGAAAATATTTTTGATTTTCATGATTTAACAATAGGAGGCCTATGCTTAACAAGTTTTAAAAAATTTTAAAAAAAAATTTTTTATTGTTGCTGATGTGCAACAAATCATCACCACTAGAGTTGGTATACGAAGTATAAGAATCCATCGTATCTTGCAGTTGATTACGGAAGCCATTAAATATAAACGGAAATAAAGATGATGAGCACATCAAAGTCACTGCTCATCATCATATTTAAATACTTGAAATATACTTTCTTCTTTGCCATACAACATGTAGTCAACGAATTGAATAAATTGTCATAAAAAAATTACAATACAAAGTAAATCAAAATATAAAAAAAGAGAAGAGAGAAGAAAAAGGTGGTGGAGGAAAAACATCAGAAACAAAATAATACTATACGGTAATAAACCTTAATATCTTCCTATATAGTATATATACCTACACACACGCACACAGGTTATTAGAGGCACTATACTCTCCCACGCACATATGCAATACATACATACAATTTAAAACGGATTTCTTTCCTGCAAACGCCAGCCACACAGCAACATTTTTTTTTTATGAGCAAAAAGGTCTTAATCGTAACATAAAATGCCACATTATGTTTAACTAATGGAGTGATAAAAAGTTGTACAAATAATGACTCAAGAAAGAATCGAAAAATAAAAATAAAAAATTAAAGAATCAAATCAAGGGTAAGGGAAGGCGCTACAATCATCGAACTTTAGAGGCCTATAAAAATAACAATAATACCCACCATCACCACCACCAACCAAGTCATTTCAATTCAATTTCGCAAATAAAAAACGGGAGAAAAAAATATGATTTTCGATGTGAATGTTATTGGTTGAGTGGTTGGATGGGGTTGAGTTGGGTTGGTGTTTAGTAATCATAACAATTTTTTTTTCACTTTCTTGTGATGTCTGCTGTTATTATGGTAGACAGACAGACAATCGGAAAATTTCAGTGATTATTATTTACAAATTTTATACGTTTATTATTGTTAAAGGCAATGCTTTAGCTTTTATTTCTCTTTTATTTGTAATGGAAATTGTTTTGCATATGAAAGGATTTTTTCAGGAGTTTTTTTTTTCTCTTTTTTGTTTCGTATGTAGAAAATGTTTGCAATACAAAATTTATTTGTTTTTCTTTTTTTTTTTTGTTGTTGTTATAGAAAATATGCCGCTTCAGCATTTGTTTTAACTGCACTCCTAAACGAAATTAAACTGAAACTTTTTTTCCCATCCTTTTGAAACTTAAGTTTCTTGCATCCACACACAGGACTTTATAACGAAACTTCATTACTTATTTAGATTTTTGTTTGTCTTCTCTGTTATGATCTTCTCCATTGACTATGTGAAGTTTTTAATAAAACCACAAAGCAAAATCAACCAAAATAAAATGGCAAAAAAAAACTGATAACAAATTGGTACATGTGGACGCCAAGAGTCATATGGTATCCCATCCTTAGAAAGTGGAATAAATGTAAACAACCAAGCATAAATCTAGGAATCCACCGGATAAAAACTTTTTCCATTAAAAACCAAAAACACTAGCCCTCTGTGAGCCAAGATCTATCAATGCTACAATTCGTCATTACGCTAACTGTTATCAAGGACCACAGGGAGAGAGAGAGAAAGAAGGAGGAAAGACACCTTCTGAGATGTAAAAACAGGAAGCAGGAAAAGCGAGAGCAAGGGAAAATCGAGTTGTATAGGAGTAGTAAAGATGCAAAAAAAAATTTACAAACAGATCAAGTGTCTGATCGAAGGTTACAACCGCGATTGCAGATTGCAAAGGCTACTGAGTTTAAGAAAGCAAGCTACCACTACACTACTGAGAGATTATAACGACACCAATTCGCCGTAGTCTATTAGGTAGAGTGTTCGCTTATTAGACGTAAAACCCAGGTTCGAGCTCCAGGCCAGACATCAAAACGAAATATTACAACAAAAAAAAATTTCTTCGACGACTTCCTCTCAACAGATTTCTGGCAAAAACTCTGAGAGTAAATAAAGCTGCCATGAAAAAGTTTCTCAAAATCTATCGCCTGGAGTCGACATTAAGCTGTAGGTCCCACCACTCAAGTATAAAATTAAGGCACACAATATGAGTGCTGTGAGAAGCTAGGCCGTAATCCTGACTGAAGGGTTGTAATGGCCAATTATGTATGTATGTATGCATGTATTGTACCGACCTCAAGCAATAAGGACGGCGTAGAGTTTTCGTCATCTAGCCATATGATGGCATCAAATTTAAGATTTAGAAACTTAAAAATATCAAGACTGCTAACCCTTATAATCGACCCTCTAAATTGTTTAAGGCCGAAGACAAGGAGCTTGCAATGTGCAGAAGATGTAAGGCCATCGATTGGAAAGTAAGTGTCTTCTGTCCTATCTTGAAAATGAGTGTGTGAGAGAGAAGGCGTATATCAATGCAATAAGAGAGCGTATTTTTACCGCAAGCTTTGTATTCTGCGAAACTGATAAGGTGAATATCCATCCGCAAAAATGATGTCAGTGTAGACATATGAACTACTCTCGTTATTATAGTCCCAATAGGCAAATGATGCAGAAGCAAAGCCACTGTTACTGCAATCACGGTAGCCTGGCTCGTTCTTCAAAACCTCGCACAGCTATCTCGGTCACATCGAAATATGAAAAAATATTTCCCTCGGCAGCTTCCTCTCCTTAGTCTAATAGTAAAATCTCTGAGAGTAAATAAAATTGACATGAAAAGTGTCTCAAAATGTGTCGTAAGTCTCGCCACTCTTCGATGAAATTAACACACACAACATGGGTGCTGTGAGAAGCTAGATTGAAATCCTGACTAAAGGGTTGTAATAACCAAGTGAGTGTTATGCATCGATAAGGTAGTCTTGGAAGTAACTGAAGTACGTAATCAACGCAAGATATTCGATGCAGAACCAGTAGACAAATTAATGCGCATTCGAACCAACAGTGAACAATGCCTTAGACGAAGTCAAAAACTACTGATATTAAGAATATCCAATTTGTGATTCAAAAAAAATCCTTCCTAGACTTCCACGAAATTCAACACTTTATATTCCTTTTGACACTCACACCATCCTAATGTTTTGTGAAGTGTCACTGCACAACTGTCAGCAATCATTTGACAGTCATAAGCATTTACTCTAGAAATATCCTTAAAAAAAAACTTTGTTTTAGTCTCTTAAGGGTTAAGAGTGCATGCATGGGACAATCAAGTGTGAAAATGTTAATTTACATGAACGCATAAAGTTCCTGTTCTTTTCTTTCTCATACTGTTTGACCGTAAAACTTATAAAATAGAACGTGCAGGCAAAGGCCACATAGACTATCACCTCAACCAACGGGACGTTCACATATACTCGTATAACAGTTGGTCAACGTTAATCAAACAGATACCCGTGCAGATACACTCTACCTACTAACCCACAGTTAAAGGTTACAGGATAAGAATGCCTATTTAAGGCAAACTCTTGATAAATATGCTGCTAACAACAGCAAAGGAAAAAAGCAGAAGGACATGTTTACTCGTTAGTTATTATAACCGATAGTAGTACAGATGTCTGCAGAAAAATATAATCAAAAAAATTATGTTTTCGCAAGAATTGCTACAAACAAAATAGGCCTGTGAATACAATTTTTTGCAATCTTTTTATTTCCGCTTTAGAATTTTTTTTGAACATGTTGTTGGCTGTAGTTGTTAGCAATAACAACAATGTTGTCTTTAAACCAATTAGCTAAAGTTAGTTAACTTTTTTTTTGTGTGTATGTAGATATATATGTGTGTTACCAACACTTTAACATTCAGCAAATTGAAAGCAGACATTTGCTTCGTCACACAAACACAATAGCACTCGCTTTGTTAATATGAACAGCAGGTGTGAAATGATTAGAAAAGTCTGTCATCAATGGAGAGCAAACATGTTGTAGTCTGCAGTACTAGCTAACATTCGTACTTTTCGATGTATAGCGACAATGTTAGATAATATGACGTTAAGTTTGATTTGCTCTCTACAAGCAGCCACGTACGGTTCCAACTTTAAGAGGCTACTGCTTCGTAAGCAATACGCAAAAAGGGCGGGCAAATCTACAAAGACAGCTTTTGTAGATTTGGTGGGAGCCATTCAGAAATTCTTGGATAGTAAAAGACGTGAATATTTTTCTTGATTTGGCCTCATTAGGCCATAGATATGTATGTTATCGAATAAAAGGGGTATAGGCCCCATCTGGATGGATTATAGCGATACTGTACGTACGACCTGCGGAAACAAACGCAGGGGTCTACAAGAGTCTGCACAATGGGATCCTGCTCTAAGCGGCGCTGAATATTCTGACGAACTTATGTATGTTGCAAATGGTAGTGAGGACCAGGCTATTTAAACTAATGTTAGAATAATGGGGACCAATCAGGGGACATCGATAACTGATAAATCAAATTGTTAATAACTATCTCCCTCATTAATTTGCCCTGGGGTGTGAGGGACGGTGTGAGGGACGGTGTGAGGGACGGTGTGAGGGACGGTGTGAAGGACGGTGTGAGGGACGGTGTGAGGGATGGTGTGAGGGATGGTATGAGGGACGGTGTGAGGGACGGTGTGAGGGACGGTGTGAGGGACGGTGTGAGGGCCGGTGTGAGGGACGGTGTGAGGGACGGTGTGAAGGACGGTGTGAGGGATGGTGTGAGGGACAGTGTGAGGGACGGTGTGAGGGACAGTGTGAGGGACGGTGTGAGGGACGGTGTGAGGGACGGTGTGAGGGACAGTGTGAGGGACGGTGTGAGGGACAGTGTGAGGGACGGTTTGAGGGACGGTGTGAGGGATGGTGTGAGGGACGGTGTGAGGGACGGCGTGAGGGACGGTGTGAGGGACGGTGTGAGGGACGGTGTGAGGGACGGTGTGAGGGACGGTGTGAAGGACGGTGTGAAGGACGGTGTGAGGGACGGTGTGAAGAACGGTGTGAGGGACGGTGTGAGGGACGGTGTGAGGGACGGTGTGAGGGACGGTGTGAGGGACGGTGTGAGGGACGTTGTGAGGGACGGTGTGAGGGACGGTGTGAGGGACGGTGTGAGGGACGGTGTGAGGGACGGTGTGAGGGACGGTGTGAGGGACGGCGTGAGGGACGGTGTGAGGGACGGTGTGAGGGACGGTGTGAGGGACGGTGTGAGGGACAGTGTGAGGGACGGTGTGAGGGACAGTGTGAGGGACGGTGTGAGGGACGGTGTGAGGGACGGTGTGAGGGACGGTGTGAGGGACGGTGTGAGGGATGGTTTGAGGGAAGGTGTGAGGGATGGTGTGAGGGACGGTGTGAGGGACGGCGTGAGGGACGGTGTGAGGGACGGTGTGAGGGACGGTGTGAGGGACGGTGTGAGGGACGGTGTGAAGGACGGTGTGAAGGACGGTGTGAGGGACGGTGTGAAGGACGGTGTGAGGGACGGTGTGAGGGACGGTGTGAGGGACGGTGTGAGGGACGGTGTGAGGGACGGTGTGAGGGACGGTGTGAGGGACGGTGTGAGGGACGATGTGAGGAACGGTGTGAGGGACGGTGTTAGGGACGGTGTGAGGGACAGTGTGAGGGACGGTGTGAGGGACGGTGTGAGGGACGGTGTCAGGGATGCTGTGAGTGACGGTGTGAGGGACGGTGTGAGGGATGGTGTGAGGGATGGTGTGAGGGACGGTGTGAGGGACGGTGTGAAGGACGGTGTCAGGGATGGTGTGAGTGACGGTGTGAGGGACGGTGTGAGGGACAGTGTGAGGGACAGTGTGAGGGACGGTGTCAGGGATGGTGTGAGGGACGGTGTGAGGGACGGTGTGAGGGTCAGTGTGAGGTGACAGTGTGAGGGACAGTGCGAGGGACAGTGCGAGGGACGGTGTGAGGGACGGTGTGTATTTATATATCTATATGATATTTTATAACAAACAAAAGAAAAACACAATACATAAACATGTATATATAAAAGAAAAAAAATTCTGCACAGGAATTGAACCGACCTGTTTGAGATTATTGTTAGTAAAAACTAAATTTTTGAGAATATTTTTCAAAGATGCATTTAAAATTCAATTGCTTATTCTCAACCATGCCCGAGTTCAATTCCTAGTTGGGCTTTTTGTGTAATTTTTTTCCTTTTTTTAATTTCTTCAAATACATATATATTAATATATTGATATATATACTAATGAATTTTATATATTTGATATGTATTAAAAAAAGAAAAGAAAATTTAATGACGCCCGGACTGGGATTTGAACCGTGACCTTACGCCTATTAATCCAACACTCTACCTACTAGACTACAGCGACTTCATATAAATTTCCTACATACCGACTACAATAACCTGTTTAACAAAAACCTAATGTTCTTCTGCTCTCTCCCTTAGAAACAGTGCCGTTTCTCTGTTAAAACAGAGATCTGTTCTATTAAAATCTAAAATCTGTTCTGTTCAAAATCTACTATGAAAACACGCTCTGTTAAAGGTTCTGGCGATTGGATTAGTTAAAGGGGCGTACAATGCTTTAAAAACAATTTACTTTGTCCGCCCACTCAGTCTTGTTTTCCCACAAAAGGACTTACAGTGGATTTTAAAATCTGAAATCTGGGCAAATTTCAAAATCTACTATGAAATCGCGCGTTGTTAAGGGTTCTGGCGATTGATTTAGTTAAAGGGGCATACAATGCTTTAAAAACAACATTAATTGTCCGCCCATGTTGTTCTGTTTTCCCACACTATTGATTGTTCTATCGGATTACAATACCTTTCGGAAATGTATGATTTTTTGTTAATTGTAGTTCTTATTTCGCAATATTTTGTAACAGTGATTAACTATAGGACTTATTTTATGAACTTTTGCTTTTTTTTTTATTTTACCCGGGAATTTAATTAATTTTTCCAGTTTTTCTTTGCCAACCTTAAATTAATTGTTTAACAGAGTTCTGTGAGTAACATAACAGAGCTCTGTTAGCTAACATGGAGAGATAGATTTTAAAATCTATCTTCACACACATTCCTTACTAACATTGCACAACATCCTGAATGTTGGCAGGATATCATTAAAAGAGACCTATTAAAAGAGAAATCTTCGCTTGAAAAGCTTTGCAGATAGTCATAACTGTTCAAAACCTCTAAATAGTGATCACATGCTGTAAAAAACGATATCCTTTTTTGTTGTTGTTGCAAATATCACTTTAACAATACACCTACAAAATATAAATTCCTGAGAACAGACAAAAAAAATGTGTTGGCAATTTTCAGGTGTTTTTTTCATACCCATACACTCACTCACCTACTTCACACAATCAGTTGGCTTCACCTCATTGTAACCAACCATTCATTTTGACTCGTTGCCCCCGTCAAACATTTGTTACCAGAGGAAAAAATTCATTCAGACAAATATAGACATTTGACAGCTCAAAGAGAGAGAGAGAGAAAGAGAGAGAGAGAGAGCGAGAGAGGTAAAACGAGAGAAAGAATTAGATCCATAACACGGCTACTCTTTTACCAACACACACTCGCACACTTAATGATGTTACTGCGCTAACATGTCAAGTTGTAGCTGCTGCTTCAACTGCTGGAAGTGGTAGCATGACATATTCACACATATTTTTGGTTTTTTTGGTCTTTTTTCTTTGTGGTATTTTCAGTGCTGGCAAATTTATAAAAAAAAAGATGAAAATATACAGGAAAAGCGGAAAAACCTGTGTTGTTAACGCAATTTATACCATATTTCTCTAAGAGTTGAGAGTAGAATACACATTTTCTTCTTTTTTTCAGCTTTTAAAAGGTGTAACAACCGCAAATATAGACACTTATGCTCACTCACACATAGCCCTGAATGCACTTGCAGTTGTTATAAAAAAGAAAAAAAAAATATTGCTATGAAGGAGTGTTGCCAGAGAAAGTAATAAATTGAATTGTTCAGGATTCCAGGATCAGAGAAGGAGGTTAGAGGAATAAATTTATATCGAATGCAACGTAAGAGTGACAGTCATTGCATTGATAAGTTTACAGGTTTTGATTTCAAATTGATTTTCTGCTTTTAAGCTGGCAATACTGTTCGCTAAAGGATCTGTCACTCTTTTTTTCTTGATTTTATGGACCCTTCTAGAGTTTATGATGGCCTCGTTATTGCTGTTGTTGCTATTGTTGTTGAGAGTTATATTTCACAGACACCTGTACTTATGAACACTTTCAAGCGTTCATGTAGAATTGTTACATTCACAAACATATAAACGCACATATACACTCCTACACTCACTGACATATGTCATCTAAAATTCCAATTAAGTTACAATTTGTTCGTTAGCAAAACAAGCTCAATATGATTTTGTCAATGGATACGTACTGTGTGTGTACGTAGTTTACAAGAGTGTACATATATGCGTGAGTGTTTGTATGCGGGTGTGTAGTGTAGATGTGTGAAATTGTGTCATAAAACAATTCCATTCTCATGAAATAGATTTTTAAGCAATTAAATTATATGAAAATAAAATCGATTTTTCTATGTTTGATTATTCCTTTCAATTTCTTTTGTTATCGATGATAACAAAATTTCATGAAATATTATCATACACAGTGTCAGTGAGTTTTCCCCAGAGAAGAGATTTGTTGGCAATGCTTTATAGAAGAGAATTTTAGCATTGAGAGGTAATCTTTTAGCAGTTTAGCATTTACCGTTACAAATTGTTAATTAAATTGATGAGAATGGAAATGATGTTAGGGATGTTAGTGTATCGATAACAAAGATAATATAAAAGTGTAGAGAATGGTACATACACTCCTTGTTGCCAGTGCTGAATGAACTAAGTGAACTAAGGGTTCTGATATGGCATTATATTTTTAAAAATATTGTTTTGCTCTCTCAGAGATAAAGGAATTTTAATGTCGATTAATATTGTAAGTCAAGTTAGCTAGATAGGTAGAAGTGACTGTCCCTGGATGGAGTCTTGAGCGGACACACTTACGACGCACACAGGGCCCATTGTGAGACCACCTTTCCTCTATTCTAGGAACCATCCGGAGCTTCCAATAAAGCGACTCAGACTGCCAATATCCATACATGACAGTTCATCTATATCCTCCATGTAATAGGCACCCAGGTATCTCTTTCTCCTCCGACCAAGTGCCGGACATGTGCACAGTAAGTGAAGAATAGTCTTATTCTCCTCTCCATTTCCACAGCTTCTGCAGAAATCATTTGCAAGGTATCCAAGACCAATACGCCTCGCATGCGTTCCTATAATGCAATGCCCCGTAATAACCCCAATTACAGTGCTGAGCCTACTTCTTTGGAATTTTAGCAAAGTCGGCGTGCGCCTCCTATCCAGCCTTGGCCAGATCTTTTGAGTCGCTCTGCCCTCGTCCGAAGTTGCCCACATTCTGTTGACGAGATCTACGGTTGCATTGTCAATTATAAGTTCACAGGTACCCAAAGGGATCCCCAATGTAGAGAATTCATCAGAGAGTTCGATGGTCGTGCCCCTTCTGGCCAGTTCATCCGCTCTGCTGTTCCCAGGAATATCATTATGTCCTGGTATCCATGTGATACAGACATCATATCGATTCGCCACCTCATTGAGACATCTACGACAGTCGTACACCGTCTTGGAGTTTATTACACTAGAATCCAATGCCTGATGATTTCCGCCCGTGAACATTTTTGTCCATAATAATTTTCACCGCAGCCTGAATTGCCGACACTTCCGCCTGAAAGACGCTACAGTGATTCGGTAGCCTTATAGACTTGTAAGTTAAGTTAGATTGTTTAACAAAATTTTGCTGAAATTTTTTATTTTTTGCAACGGAATAAAACTGACTAGCGAAGTCTCGACTATATTCACCAGAAAGCAGGGCAAAGAATATAAACTAAGCACAAGCAGTTAGTACACTTTGTGCCACTCCAACTACAGCATTATTTACCGTATTCGATTGTTTTCCTTCCGCCTAGTGTAATAGATAGTGTGTTATGCGAATCCTCGATTCAAGTCCCAGGTCGCACATCTTCAACTAAAACGAAATATGAAAAAATATTTCTCCAGCGACTTAATCTCAGCAGCTTTCGGGAAACCACAACATATGTTGTGTGAGAAGCCATGTTTAAATCCTGACCAAAGGGTTGCAATGAATAATTATGTATGTGTGTATGTTCTGATATTACACTCTGTATGGGACTTCATATAGGCTGACTGACCTCTGCAGTGTTTCTCGGTTGAAAGTCAAGGCAATGGTTGTGCGTTAATTGATTTTTCCCTAAAAATCTCTGAATTAACTTGGACCGCTAGGCTGCAACAAGTCTCTCACTAAAGTTACCCCCACGTCCATCCTAATACATGAATGCCGAGGATTATTTAAGGAAATTTCGTATCATTCAAGGGTATCTCTTACAAAATTTCCAGTGCATGGGGATATCATTGGAAATTCCGCACAATCCCCGACATGTTGCAGGGGAATTGGGGATATTGCCTGAACTAAAACTTGAGACTCAACTTTATTAGCAATATAACATACTCTATTCTGGCTTCCATAAATTGCATGGCAATGTATAGCAAATATTGGTGTGTCTTAGGCAACAGACACACATTCCTTCGAATGGCTTCTGCAGCAGAGTATCTTTCACCTTATAAGTCAGTGCCCGATGCTTGTTATGTCTTTTCATTTTCTGTCATCTTTGATTGCACTCTACCAAATAAGAATAACATCAATAGCATGATTTATGATGGAAATCAAATCCACAACGTCGACACTTTCAGATCAAAACAGAATTTATAAATTTTTCTACGGTTCTTCTTAAAGCATTTCTGAAATTGATTTTCAATTTAAAGTTCGTTGCAAAAATAAAAATTGATTTCTACTGGTATTCGTGCAATTACAATGCTAACAATTTTTTTTGCTGCCTTTAGCTTGGTTGCTAGGAATTTTCATTGGATTTTTTTCTTCTTCATACGCACGCAATCCTTTAAAAAAAAAACGAGAGAAAAAGAAATCAAAAGAATCACAAAAAAAAGAAAGTTTAAAAGCAATAAATTTGCACAATATTCAACGAGTTTCCAAATGCAAGTGCATTAGAGAGTTTTACTCTTTTGCCAACTTGTTTAGGACGACGAGCATCATGTAGTATTCAAAGCACCATGATGAGGAGCATGAACACTTTGCAGGTTTTTGTGTAACACTTTACACATCCTTTTCCTTTTTCGTATTCTTTGCATGCTTTTTAGGATTTTTCCTTAAGAACGTATACGTGAAACAGCCGCAGCAGCACCAACAGCAATGAGAGCTGTCTAGTATTTATTGGCTGGTGAACTTTAATGTTTTGTTATTAGTTAAGGTAAGAATAAGGGAACGAGAGAGCGAGAGAGAAAAAAATAACGAAACTTTTTTGAAAAATGTTTATGCTGCACATAGGACCTTGAAACTTCTTTGGCAGTTTTTTTTAAGGAGGCTGATAATATTGCGGTCCATTATAATCGTTATTCTTATTAGAAATATTATGAAGCATTTCGGTTCTCTTTTTTTCTTTCATTTCGTTTCCTTTTATTCAATTTAACTTTTTTCCTTTTCTCCTGCTCCTTTCATGGCGAACAATAGAAAAACTTCTTTTCGTTTTTTTCCTCCTCCCAAACCCCCTTTAGTATGGTTGACAACTACAACTTATGAATCAATATGAGAAGAAGAAGAAGAAAAAATTCTATAAATTTATGAAGATTTTTTTTGCAAAAAAAGATAAAAGAGAAATGAAAAGAAAATGGCATTGAATGAATAGAAATAAAGAAGGCGTTTAAAGGTCTAAGTTTAATGCTGGAAGACAAGCATCAAAAAAAGTCAAATTTTTATACCCTACACCATGCCATATAAATACATAATACTTTCGGTATGATAGTTAGCTTGCCCACCTGAAAGATTTTTTGTGTCCTACTTTTCGACGACCTTGCGCTGACCAACTTCCTCCTTTTCTCTGATTTTGGTGGAACTTGGTTAGTACAGGGCCTGCGTTCACCCGTGGCATCACAACGGGCCGCTATGCGTGCTCAAGTGAGCTTTGTGATATCAGAGCTACCACTCCGACCTAACCTAACTAACTTTTCGACGCGCATATTACGTTCACACAATTATCAACGTTACTTCGCGATCGCTAATGTTAACACAATCGTCTACAAACACAATTGCCCTCGATTGTTGTCGAAATAGAAAGTGAGCGAGCGAAAGCCATATTGGAACAGACATGTTCGGACTCTCTGAATGACAACGAGTTTATCTCTGATTGTACTGACACGAAATTTCCCAAAGAAATATTTTTTTGGGCTGAGATTCGAACTCACAAGCTCTCATCTAGAAAACCCAACATACTGCTTACTAAACTACGGCAAAATGCACTTACATAGAATGTAATCTTTGGTTTCGCTCTCCTTAGAAAAGAAACTCTTCAACAGAGCCGTCTCATTAAGGGGACGTAACCTATTGGGATGATATCTTGTGATAGAAAAAGTATAACCCTCCTCTTCTTCTTAGGATAAAGACTAATCGTAAGGCCTTTTACGGTCTTTGGGCGCCTTCAAAGTCTGTGATCCTTAAAGAGTGTTTCTATTAATCTACTTTGATGTGACTTCTGTCCAGTTAATCCCATAAAACAACTATAAACGAAAAAAATCTGGTAAGGAATCTCCCCTTAATCTGTTAGCAATTCCATTGCAGGAATGTCGAACTGATCTGGGACCCAGTAAATCAAAGCTTTCTCCGTCTTAATCGAATTTCATCGAACACAAAACCAGTGCCCTGAGTAGGACTTGACTATGGGAAAATAAATTAAGTGCGTAACTCTGATATCGCACGCTGTAGGTTTATCGAAGCTCAGACTGCAATTTCTTTAATTTCAGCTTTAAAGTTAGAGATTCTTGTAGATGTAAAACAAGACTCTATACCCTAGCCTTTACCTCCGGTTACAACATATCTCATTTTATGCCACCAAATAAGGAAATTCTAGGATGACATGGTTACCATCGGTTGTTAGCAAGAAACAACAGTTTTTGTGGAAGTGTATTGGACTGTTGTAAGGGTTATAGTGGTAAAGAATATATGCCCGTTAAGGTTTACTCTTTCTCAAGTAATGATTTGGCTATTTTAGCAGTTTCTAGGGTGATAGGGTAGCCAGCTAACATTACCTACAAAAAAAAACATTCTCGGTGAAAATGGAAAATGCAACCTTGCCCATTAGACTCACTCCTTCTGTAGGTATGGTGCCAGCTAATCTGCCTGGCACTTTCTCTGGGCGCCGCTAGCTTACGCTAGCATTGTAGCTTACTTTGCAGTCGATTAAGCCGACATAAACTTATGTTCATCATTTCTATATTAAACGCATTGCAAGAATCGCACAAATACAACATGACAACAATAGAAATTTGCTTAGAAAAATATTTATGACACTGACAGTCATTGTTATTGTGTCAGGTATTTCAGGCTATTTTTCGGGGGCAATAAATTTTATTGGGTGCAAAACTTTTCCGAAATAATGAACAAAAAAACAAAATAATTGAATAGAGAATATATGTACATACATATTGTATGTACGTAGTGTATAGGTAGGTATGCTATATTAGCTAAACTTTTTCCAACAAAATATTTCCTTTAAGTATTGAATTGATGAAGTTAAAGTTTAAACCAATAACATTAAAAGGCATTTAAAGATTATCTCGCAGGGCCAGGCTAATATTAAAGAATGCCACAGAGACCTGAACGAAAGGAATAGTGGAGACACGTAAATCTCTCCTCAACTTTCGACACGCAATCCGGACGCGGATATGAACACGCAGGGGCCAAATGGCCAAAAGGACTCCACTCCGAAGTAATACTACAGTAGTTCCGGAGTGGGCACAACGAGTCCACGAGACGAGGGGGGAATTTAGTGGGTGAGGGCCCCACACACGGAGGATGACGACTTCCTCTGTGGTGCGGTTAGGTACATTCACCCCTCCTCGGCGTAAAAAAAAAAATTAAATCCAAAGTTTTCAAGAAAAACGGCCAGAAACTCTTTTGAGAATAGACTTGACACTCACACTTCTCGTACTCTCTCGTATTCCAGAGAGAAGCAGCCAGTCATGGCCGGATAAAGAACGCTGCCCATTGCACAATCTCCGCAACGTTACAAACGTAACTAATAGTGACTTATACGACGCTGCAAACTCTGTTTTGGGTTTTAAGTTCGTCAAATATGGTAGTAAAAGCCAGAGTATTAGAGACAATGGCTAGGATAATGAAGTTTCGTGATCTAATGAATCGTGTGGCTGCTAGTACTCTATGATTTTGAGAAATGCTTTGCAGCCTGGAAGCTATATACTCTCTTA
This sequence comes from Sarcophaga rosellei, assembly GCA_930367235.1. Classification (NCBI taxonomy): domain Eukaryota; kingdom Metazoa; phylum Arthropoda; class Insecta; order Diptera; family Sarcophagidae; genus Sarcophaga; species Sarcophaga rosellei. Next base: position 37,799,188 of record OV884019.1, read on the forward strand.
AAAAAGCGACTATTTTGTGGTATCCAAATGGCTCAAGAACGGATCTTGGGACAGGGGCAAGCATTTTTGGTCCCAGAATGAAAAACTACAAGCCCAGGGGCAAATCGCAGGTATCTTTGAAGCGAAAATCTATGCCGCTGAAAGATGTGGGCAATTCAACTTGGATAGGAGGTGCAAAAGACGGGACATAGCAGATCAATACCCTAACAGGTAGACTGTCATTTGAGCACTCAGCTCTTATGAGCTTAAATTGAAGATAGTATAGGGCTATCTGGCAAAGGACAATCAACCACGCCATAAAGAAATTCTAGGCAATGAGCAAGCAGACAAACTTGAAAGGAGGGGAACTTCTACACCAAAAGCTTTCTGTGGTGGGGGCATAGATGTTTGGAAAGAGTACTGCACAAAAGAGAAGATAAAGAGAGGCAATGGCTCTTCTCAAACCAAATGGGTTTGTGGCCAGACTATCAGACATAACCAGAGGTTGGTAACTGATCTTTTAACAGGGTATTGTGGACTCAGAGTACATTATTCAGAATGGAGGTTGGCTCGAATCGAACATGTAGATTCTGAGATGATGACAAAGAATCATCAAAACATGTTCATGAAACCTGTGAGACATTAACATATTCCAGAAAAAAACATTTGTTGAAGGAACATTTGGAAAATATAGCAGAAATGGATGGCAGGGTTTACTATCCTTTAAGTTGGAACCAGATGCTCAGTTAAAATGGGCTGTTTGTCCAGACCTATAATCACATAAGAAAGACTGATCCGATTCAAAAATCAATTCCATTAATACTTTACATACATACATAATTGGCCATTACAACCCTTCAGGTAGGATTACGGCCTAGCTTCTCATTAATCCCTTATCGATTACTTTATTGAACCACCATTCTTGTTTAGATAGAAAATAAATTGAATTTTATTAATACCTTGCATTCATCCCTAATCCTATTTCGTATATCTGCTGTAATCTATTTTTTTTTTTTTTTTTTTGTTGTAATAACAAATCAAAGTAATTTTCTCATCATTATCGTCAGCACAATTCTTAATTGTTCCTGCTATTGTTCCTTAAGTTTTTCTTCCTTATTTCAAGGCTATTTGTTTCTTTTCATTTATTTGCGATGATGTTGATGATGGAGCGAGAAGAAAAGAATACAAGAATTGTTGGAAATTATTTGCTAAATTAAGCAATTTCAATAACAACTACATATACTTATCCTTATATCTCCTATACTACATGCTGTGCTGTGTTTACACTAGCCAATCTTCGTTTTATTAGTGGTTGTTGTCCAAAGGAAATAGTTTTTTTTTCTTTTCATTTCGTTTTTGTATTTGAAACAAAAGGGTCCTGATGACGATTATGATGCTGCTGATGCTGATGTTGATGCTGATGGTTATGGCTGTGATAAGGAAGGAAATCTACTTGTTTTTACAGTTCTTAACACTTGTTTTCTTATAATTAAGATGTTAATCTCAATTACTAACCATAATCCGTATGAATAGTCATACACACACACACACACAAACACACACATACAAATTGGATTGTATTGATAATAATATTTTTTGTTAATAGAGTGTCAAGTGTGAATCCAATTATTTCCTGGGGATTAGGACAAAACAAAACTTCATTTTTGTTTTTCTAAATACAGGAAATTCTTAAGGTATTCATTGATAATTTTGTGTGGACATTGATTAGTTTTAGGGCAGTGTTTTCTTCTGATAAGTAGGAATACAAAACTGAATTTAATTCTAATAAAAATGATAAAATTTATTGTGAGGCAAGCCATAATTTTTTTTTGATATGAAATGGAAGGTTTGCGCTAACATTGCTCTGAGGCCGGTCACGCAATTAGTTGTCCGAATAAAACAATTTTAATTCATTTCTCAATATTATTTGCTTTTCCATTGAGCCAAAAATGGAATCTCTGACTTAGGGAAACTCATCTAGCCTCACTTACGGGTACCTGGTATGGTGGGACTAGCTCGACAGGACAACGAACCTCAACTTGATAAGGCAGATACAAAGATTCGTCTGCATTACTATTACTGAGGCACTGATTACTAGACCTACGTCGCCGATAGAGGAAATTATACATCTTTTCCCTCTAGAACAGTACTGTAAAGGCTTATCAGCTAATACTAGTAAGTGTCTTTGGGACTGGACTGGACAATGGCTCGGATATTCAATCCCTCAAGAATTCTAAAAGAATTGGGAATCTTCAAGAATTTAGATTACCCGATACCACAACATGACTTCAAATGCAAACACAGAACGTCCATTCTGGATAAAAAATTGGGAGCTGGTGTAGCGACTTCAAGAGCATCTTAAACATGATGGATGGTTGGAAGCCGCATGAAACTGGCGATGAATATATCTTTTCGATTTCGGCAGGTACAGCTCATTCGATGAAACTACCGGCGATTATTAAAGATGTCAATATCTCTGGGATACGTATTACCATGGTTTCTGAGCTCAACCTCATGGTCAAATAGGTCATCTATTCCACCCAAAAAGTGATTGCCAAGGAACATTTCAATACGAGAAGCCGAAATAGTTGGTTACTGAATTGGGGGTTAGGTTAGGTTAGGTTAGTGTGGTAGCTTCATACCAGAAGCTGACTTGAGCACGCATAGCGGCCCATTGTGACGCCACACGTGAACGCAGTTCCTGTAGTGACCAAGTTTTCCCGAATCCAAGAGGGAGAGGTCGGTCAGCGCAACATCTGCAACTGAATAGGTCGATGTTTTGAAGAAATGTTTAATTAACCCATGCGCTCACTTGCGCCCTTAGGCGTCGAGCAACCGTCAACATTTTGTGGACACCTAAACTGGCCGACTTCTACAATGTTTGTCAAAGATTGGAGCATGTGGCATGTGGAGCATATTGGCGTTGACAAACTGGCAAATATTTTTTTCCTTCAGTCACGCATGCAATATCTTGGTTGGGAAGAGAGTACAAGAATGATTTGAATAACCTCAGCCTCTTTGTCCGGATAAGGCTTATGTAAGTCTCCGTCCATTGAGCTTTCTATGGAAATAAGCGGATGGTCAAGTTTACCCCTGAAATATCTGACACATGCGACGTGATATATATTACGTTACTCGGAAGGGGTAAATTCCAGGAGTTCTTGCATCCTGTGAGACTAACACAGTCTATTGAGCTCTGGTGGATTAAAAATTATGCCCAACGAATTGCTCTACTGTTCAATGACCACTGTTGTAGCTGTGACAAAGACGTCAAAGGAGAGGATCACTACCTTTGCGGCAATGGAATCTTGGATGAGTGATTCTAACTCGACATTTTCAGAATATACCATATTGATGCAGGGAATCCTCTTATATATCACAATCTGATGAAGTAAATTTAAGCGATACACGATAAGTGATACAGGATTCCAAATGTGAGATAAACACTCAAAATGATATCTCATGACACTCCTCACCGATTATAGTAATTGCGGATGGACACGTAAACCAACGAACCGGCATAGTTAGTGAAGGAACAGAACAAGAACAGGAGTCCTAACATCTGAGACCGTTCAAACAGAATTAATATAAGACCGGTAAACTTTTTTCCATGACGACAAATAAGAATGTGTTAGTTAACCAAGGCGACCATTTGTCAAATCTGCTTTTCAGGTCAATTAATTTTGTAACTGCCTTCGTAAATGTTTACAACAAACATATGTTACTACAGTCAGCAGCATTACAGAGGCACATACTAATTAACAATTTTGTTTGTTTTTTTTTTGGTAACTGCAACACGCACTCGTCGACTTCATCTTCCATCATAAGTACATACGTTTATTACACACACTAAAAGCCATTCCGGCTAAAACCAAAAATAGAAAACTGTCTTTGTCTGACAAATTTTCCAATAGATCAGGCATTTAAATTGAAAATGTAAGGGAAAAACCCTTAAGGCTGTATGTATGTACAATGATGATGTAAACGGCTTAATAGGCAAGCAGACAATAATGTTTGGGCTCTCATAGGCGGCGGTAGGTGTAGAAATCGATTCCAAATAACCAAAAAGGCTTAAACGGGAAATTGTTAACCGTTGTTATAGTGTTGTTATTTAATGTGTAACATCTTATGGATCTTTTCTAGCAGTCTCTCTCTTTGAGTTTTCCATTTATTTTAGTAACCTGTCCCGTTTTACCAAAGTGCCACTTAACAAAGTGACGGTTTTTGTTTTATAATTTTATGTTCACTTCTTTCTTTTAATTTTCTTTAAAATTTTTTTTATTTTTCTGTTTCGTTTTTTATTTTTAAATGAACAAAACAACGACCAACAACAACAACATTGTAATGCTGCTTTAAGCCTTTTGTTAATGGGGCTTAAATTTTGTGTCATTATTGTTGATGTTGCTTGCTGTTGTTGCCTGTTGTCGCTGCTGCCACTGCAATCGCCTGTATTGTGCTATGTATTGCACAGCATCGACGACATGTCCTTGAGTGTTTTTTAATATCGATTGTATTGAAGGAACAAAGGATTTTTACACAATTTTCTGTGTAAGTGGGAGTAAAAAGTTTTTAAAAAAAGAATTGCTTCGGTATTTACTTTAGATGGATGGTATTTACTTGTAATGACATTTTTATACATTTTAATCTGATTCTGTAGGAAGTTGATAAAAAGAAAATTCCTTTTTTTTCGTAGAATATTGGAAAATAGAAGAGATTCGCTTGATATAAATAATTACAATATAAAAATAATTAATGACCTTTAGTAAAGCCCACTTATCTTTGGTTTCATTCAAAATTTTTATTCAACTCATAGTCATGATAGATTCTTAGACGTCACAAATGCATTCCGTAAGTCATTACTGCATATTGTATAGGAAGTAAGCGTCCTCAATCTATGCTTAATGCTTAGTGTGGCGGCTTTATACCCAAAAGATCACTTGAGCACGCATAGCCGCCCGTTGTGACGCCACAGGTGAACGCAGTCCTTGCACTGACCAAGTTCCCCCAAACATAGGAGGGAGAAGTCGGTCAGCGCAAGGTCTGTACATCTTAAAGCACGACAACCCCACGCTGGAAAACCAGCCAGAAAGTTTGATAAATGAGGCTATATCTTTGACATCAATGGACGATAGCTCCGTCAAGCTGACAAAGGTTGGAGAGCCAAATAACCTATATCTACACCTAGCATGAGACGGGCATTGACAAAGAAAGTGGATAACAGTCTCATCCTCCTCAGCGGATCTGCACCCACGGCCGAAGTCGTTAAATGGGAGCCGAATTCTTTCCGCGTGTCTACCCATAACACCAGGATAGGTTGGCGTCGCGGAAGAATATCCTCGTGATGGCCAGTTTGAACAAGGTAAATGGCATTCCTAAGCTGATTGAAAAGGATTCCGGAAGTAGTGCGCCAGCTCTGGCTAGCTCGTCGGCTAGTTTCGCGGTATGTCCGGGGACCCAGACAAGTGTGACACTGAAGCCAATAATTAACAATAGCTGCATCGTAATGGGCATGGGTCAGCAGTTGGAATATTTCCCACCACTTGGGTCCAAAGACCTAATCCCACCATGTTAACCGCACCACATACGTACGTAATTGGTCATTACAACCCTTCAGTCAGGACTACGACCTAGTTTCCCACACCACATGTGTTGTATGTGTTAATTTTATACATGAGTGGCGGGCCCTAGAGTTTAAAGTCGACTCGGAACGACAAATTTTTGAGAAACTTTTTTATGATAATTTTATTTACTCTCAGAGTTTTTGCCATAAAATCTGCTGAGAGGAAGTCGCCGACGAAATATTTGTTTTCATATTTCGTTTTGTTGAAGATGTCTAACCTGGGATTTGAACCGAGACCTCATGTCTAATAAACCAACACACTACCTACCAGACTACAACGACTTCAGAGAATACCCATTTCAATAACAATACAAAATTAAACGATTACACATAGGAAGCAGATGATAATTTAATTCTACTCCCGTCTATAACAATACAAAGGTCGTAAAGCGGAAAACATATTCCATTTGCATGAACATCGATAATGCAGTTATCACCCCAATTACTATGCACTGGTCTCATCTATGGATTTTGGTGGAATTAAGTTTCAAAAGTTTCGATGAAACTTTTATTCCCTTACAGCTCTTGTTCTTGGCCATTAGATATGAGTGAAACAGATTCACTTAAATGATCGCCTCTGGATTAGCAGTGATCCTTATGAATTATTTTTCGATCACTTTTTTGCATATTTCGCGCGGTATCTCAACATTAACTTAATGCTTCATGACACCTACAGACCATAATGAGCACCAAAAGATGACCTTTTTCGATGAAGCCCTTCTAGTTTCAACAAACCCCATATGAGTTAGTTTTGTTCGATAACCTGACCGCTCAGTGAGAAATGGACTCCTGTGAGGAAGAAAATTATGTTCGAAACATTGACATTGAAAGCCTGTTGTGGTAGTAACCAATCAGAATGGTCAGCCAGGTTTAAAGTTTTAGGTGAATTGCAATAATACTGCGTATGATGACACAATGCTATGAACTCCGCGCAATGGAAAAATTCGAATTATCTTCCACATTTCCTCTACCACTATGCCCAGTATTATAAAGGAATGTTAATTCTAGGCATTAATTAATTTGGAAGGCCTTGGCTAATAAAATTAAAACAATTCAATGAAAGAAACTGGAACTTGACCTGGAACTTGAAACCTAAAAATTAAAGTGCTTTGTAACTGTCCTATGCTGCTCAAACAGACGAACACAAAAAGCATCATAAAATAGCCTTATTGGTGATATTTTTAAATGTTCTTCTCGGGCAACAGTTTACAATAGTGCAAATGAAAAGAAACTCATTACGGAGGTCCTTAAAAATTAAACAGATTTACTTAAAATTGTTACTCAGGGGTTTTTGGGGTCGCTGACTACAGACCTTCATTCAGATTTAAAAATTTTAAATGGCGGATCCAATATGGCGGCAACAATTTTCAAGTAAATCTGATTAACTTTTATAAACTTGACCGCCATATTGGATCCGCCATTTTGAAGGCAAAATGCCTTCGGAAACACCTGGAGCGATCTTATTTCCAAAACCCATGCAGGGCTGTGTTATTGATATAGTACTGAGTCCTCCTCAGATCATAATGAACCGTTAATTAAATAGTTTTAGAAAATACATCATTGAGCAATCCATGTTAATAAATAGGCACTTAATTGGAAAAGTGAAAACAGTGGAAATTTTCTTGCCAGAATATTTTGTTTTATTTCGTCTCATAAACTTAAACTCTAAAGAGTTTTTAAAAGTTTTTAAATGTTTCGAAAAGAAAAAGAAAAATGGTTCATAATAAATTTGTTTCAATGCCATTCAAAGGATTCGTTTCTAATAACAACAACAACAATAAGAAAAAAATTAAAATTTTTTACAAGCAAATGATGAAGAAAAAAATGTAAAAAAAAATATAAAATTTCACCAGCGATTTGGCTTTGATGGCTGCTCGTTAAAAGAAATTTTATATTTAAATTCTCATCTACTACCCCCGGGAATGATTTATTTTATTTGTGTTGTTGTATTTGTTGTTTTTTTGAATTGAAATTTTTGTTTGGATTTGGGTTTCTCAATACACGAGTGTTTATTTGTTAAGGCCTATAATGCTGTGTAGTTTTTTATTTTTGTGAACCTGTTAACTTGTCTGTGTTAACTTTTCTTTGTTGCCATCGTTCTGTTTTTTTTTTTTAATTCTTTTTTCACAAAATGTAAATGCAAAACCGGCAGGATATTAAATTTCAATTGCTGTTTTTGTTGTCTTCTTAAACACTTCGTTTCTTTATTTATTCACTGTTTCTTTTCGTATAATTTTTTTCAATTTTTTTTTCTTTTTCTTCAAATGCTAAAATGTCGGAAGGAAAGAGTTTTTTTTTTTGGCTGCATTTGCACAATATACTCTAAAATATGAGGGGCGTTTTATTTGTTCTCGTCTGAAAAGCAAATTGCATTAAGGAATTGTATTAGAAAGTTTGTTATGGAAATGCCACGCCCACATTTTCATATGTGGTTATTTTGAGACCAACTTAAAGCCTTAACTTGCAGTTATTAGATTAAATTGGGTTGAATTGGCAGCCACCTCAAAAAGCATAGCTTACTTGTGTTCTATTAGGTCTCATTGTAATACCGAAAGCACCCGTATTCTGCTGTTTAACTGTAACTTCTATCAGGCATTAATCGACCATTCTGATAGTGTTCAAAAAGTGTAGATTTTATCCAAATCACGGTCTGTTACTCTGAATACACAAAAAATCTTCGTCTCAGGTTCCCAAAGAACCGAACAATGACAGAGACAATGTTCTGTAGGTTTTTTTTTGGTCTTAAGAACATTGGGTGCAAAACTCGTTAGAAGGTATCCCTTACTTCCCAGAGAGTTCGCTTTTATAGGATACAGAGAATGGTTACTGCTAATATGGACCGTGGATAGGTTTAATGCAAATTCTCTTCTGCATATACAATACCTGGGGTACCAGATTTGCCTGTTTTCTATGCAAGTGGATTCGTTATCCTATCTATTCTTGGAAACGTGTAGTTTGTGTGTGAGGGGTCCCTTGTTTGCCAATCTCACGTATGAATTTATTAAAATTTTCTGTTGTAGTCGCCTTTGCAAGTGCGTCAGGTTTGCTGTTCAATATCCTCACATAAGAAGACCATAGATCCGCCACGGCATGTCCATGACACTTCCGCACTTATAGCGCAAGTAACTGTTTCAATTGCCTAAGTTAAACTGGGTATGCTATGATCGTAAGCAGCTTGACGGCATGTCTATGGCACTTCCGTACTTTTAGCGCAAGTAACTGTTTCGATTGCCTAAGTTAAACTGGGTATGCTACGGTCGTAAGCAACTTGACAATTCTGACAGTATGCTAGACACTATTGGAACGCATGCCGGGCAACTCGTATGACTTCTCATGTGACTTTTGCAGGAGCTGTGTGAATTCAAGGAGAAATAGGGTTTTGTTTGCTTCACGTGGCAGCTCGTGCAATGAAGAGGCGAAGAATCCCGGGCTTTCATTATCCCCATCTTTAATTGAAAGTCGGTATGGTTTCCTAATAGGCACTGTATGACCTCGGGGTATTACAATCTGTTCTAAGTGGGATTGTAAGCGGCGGACTATTTTCAACTGACACAAGCTATATGGTGATTGTAACTTGCCTTAGTCTAGTAGGTAGTGCGTTGGCTTCAAACCTCAGGTCAGACATCTCCAACAAAACGAAATATGAAAAAATATTTCTTCGGCGACTTTGTTTCAGCAGATTTCTGGCAAAAACTCTGAGAGTAAATAAAATTGCCATTAAAAGTTTCTCAAAAATCTCTCCATCGTTCGAACTCGACTTTAAACAATAGGTCCTGCCACTCATGTATAAAATTAATATACAAGATATACATAAGTGGTGTGAGAAGCTAGGTCGTAATCCTGACTATAGGGCTGTAATGACCAATTATGTATGTATGGAGATTGCCGTTAAATTTTGTTATCCGATAAAATAGGCTAAGGACATCTTCTAAAGTTCTGCCGCCGCTCTATGGCCCAACAGGTGAAATGCATGATGGATTGAAGCCCTTAATTGGCGCTAGATTAGCCATACCCTCTGCAGTATAAGGATTGCCATAGACTGGAATCAGCAGGAGTAGAGAGGCATCTCAGCAAAGTATATGAAGGAAACAGATGGAATCCCTAAATTTATCGAGACCAGTGATATACAGGCACTCCAGCAAAGTACATGAAGGAAACAGATGGAATCCCTAAATTCACGAGGCCTTCTGCCCCTAGAATCCAGAAGAAACAGAACCTTTTGATACTTTTACGCTTGTCTGTGTGTAATAATTTTCATCTCGAAATGCCCTTTTAAAATTCGTTTCAAAATTTCATAAATCGATAAATTATCGTAAAATTTTCTTTTTCAATGTAAAATGCAACCAACCACTAACACTCACACAAATGCAGTTTGCAGGCAAACAAGCAGCAGATCCTTTTTTCTTCTTAAATAAACCCAATATGTGTGTGTTGCGAAGAGTCGAAGACAAGACAAAAATAGTAAGGAATGGGGCGCATATAAAATGATTTTCAATTTCGATAAAAATGGCAAAAGAAATCGAAATTAATGGAAAAAAAGAAGAAAAAAAGAAACAATCTGAGAAAGGAAAACTGAAAATGAAAGGAAAAAAACAAAAAAAACAAGTCTAGAAGAGAAGAAGATAAAAAGAAATGAGAAAACAAAAGGAAAGGCAACATTAACCAGTAAAAAGGAAAACGTTTTTGAATTGCTATAGAAAAGGATCAATGAAAAAGGAATAGAAATTATCCTTTGGAAAGTTCATTTCTTACTTAAATGAACACAAAATATTTGTAAAGAAGTAATAATACCACTGTATCCCTAGGACAGAGTGGACAAGACGAAGTATGAGGCCGGTTGCAGACATTCGTAACGTATTTGTTGTCAATATTTCAATTCGTTCGATTGCAACCAATTTGTTCAAGAGGGAATTTTTTTTTTCTTTCTTTTATTTTTCGTTTTTCTCTTAAAAGAGTTTCTTACTGTTTTAAAATGTATTGTTGGGGAGAAGTCTTTAGATTCAACAGTCATAGCAAAGATGCCATACATATATTAGAGAGGGCATGTCATCACGTTAAGCTACATTGGGTACCTTTTGTGATCTGTAAAGCCTAGACCATACTAACGGGTCAATCTGTACTAGAATGCCTGAGCATTTAAGTGAGGTTACACAAGGCTGCCTTAGATGAACTCTGTATCTTTCTGAGATTGTGGTTTGGCCTACACTTTTACATGGAACGGTTATATGCCGGCCGTACATTCATACAGAGTTGGTCATTTCTAACCTTCAAACAGGATTACAATCTAGCTTCTCACACCACTAATGTTGTGTGAGACCAAACCAACCAAACGACAGATTTTTTCATGGCATTTTTATTAACTCTCAGATTATTTGCCTGAAATCTGCTGAAAGGAAGTCGCCGAAGAAATATTTTTTTCTGGTAGATATCTGACCAGGAGGGTCTGATCCGTGTCCTCACACTACCTACTAGACTTATTATGACCATAGCGTCTTATACGTACACAAAATTCGTCTTACCCCGTGATCTTTTGATTCATTTCTTCTATGCCTTCTTTGTCATCAGCCTTTATTATTGAGATGAAATGGTATTTTTTTTTCCGTTTTCCATTCAATGAGTATGTGGCAGTGGACACTGTTATGAATTGTTTTCTCTATTATGGCAGTAAGAAATTCTTGGTTTAATTTTAGTGCCAATTTGACTGATAAATTGTGGGTGAATCAACTGGTGCTTACCACCAATGCTCAATCACAAAAGACAATAAAACTTAAGAAGGCAAGAAATAAATAAAAAAAATTCTGAGAATTTATTATCCACACTTTTCAATATTTTCAATTACGGCTGAAGTAAAATACATATACAAATCGAAAGGATTTTTCCTCTTTCAATTATTCATTTTCAAGGAAAACACCTTGTGTAGTAGAAAATACTAAAATTTAAGAGCTTTCGAGAGGTTGAAGGATAAAATTGCAGTGACGTTTAATAAAAGGAAACGAATGTGAGCAATGCGAGTATTTTTCGTTTAACGTAAGCTTTCTTTATGAACCGGCTGTATAAGTCTTAGACTGTTATTTATAGCTGTGGCGCAAGTGTAAAGGTTAAAGTGCAATCCAGGTTCAAAAACAGAGGAAAACTCTCGTCACTAGGCGCCAGACTTGTCTACTATAGCAAGTTCTAGTGTGATAGGGCTGCCATCTAGACTATAATTAATATCTGTGGCGTAGTGTAAAGACTAAAGTGCAATCCATATTCAAGTCCATGGGAAAACTTGAAAATTTTCGTTACTAGACACTAGATTCGTCTACTAAAGCAGGTCCTGGTGTAATAGGGTTGCCATCTATTGCGGTCTAGAAAAAAACGCGCTCTATTAAAATGTATTTGGTTGTTATTTTGGATGCAGTAGTAAAAGAATTTGTTTATAGAGCCGTTGACTTATTAGTATTATCGACATTTTATCAAGGCAAGGTGGTAGAGTGCCACGATTATACGATCTGTTGTACTGACCTCAATACATACAGTTAGAATTACGAGAAGTCAGGATTTCTGAGAAGTTTTCAAGGCAGCTTTACTTACTCTCAGAGTTTTTGCCAGAAATCTGCTGAGAGGAAGTAATAATATATCCCCACAGCCTATTGTCGCTCTACTAGGTTCCGGATCACTTTGGCATAGAGAGAAACGAAAAGGCAGACGAACTGGCACGCAAGGGATCGGAGATGAATGAGAAAGAGACGATAGAGGGGGTATATGCGTCACTACAGGAATACTTTTTCAAATTGGAAAAAACAGCATGGGATTTAGCAAACAGTGGATGGTCTGCCATACCTGGTTGACGAATTTCAAAACTGCTATGTCCAGCAGTGAACAGCGGGGGAACCAGTGAACTACTCGAGTTGGAAAAGAAAACAGTTCGCATTCTAACATGGAATTAAAACGGAACACAGGGCAATTGGCAGTTTTGCTGGCAAGCTCGGTTTACCCCACCAGGATTCCGACAGAAGTTGCTCTGATATGGAGGAAACACTATCGGCGCAACACCTTTTATGCGAGTGCTCTGCACTTCAGGACAGATGTCATCGGTTTTTTGGTGACAGAACGTTTGAAGATCTGAGCATAGAGGCGAACGTGCCCCTAATTAAATTGGCTGATTTCATCCCACCACTATAACGCATTATGAAAAGGGGCCTTACCTCATACTGGATAACACAATTTGCCATATGGCCACCGAGAGAATTTGCCTGTGAAGGCCAGCTAGCCTCATCTAACTTAATGGAAATATTTTAATTTTACCTTTAGGGGTCTTTTTACTGCATTTCAAACATTTAATTTGAAGATTAGTTGACCAGAACTTATGTATCGATTTGGAATACACAATTCAAGTGTCATTCTTTTACAAACAATTTTAATCCTCTCTAATGTCTCGGGTGAAAAATGACAATAAGGTGAAACGTCACAGCCGAAAAACGTTGACCCAGTCAATAATTGTGCCATGTTTAGCTGGGTATTGGATTAGCTTTAAATAACCATCCATATAAACCTCGATGTTTTTGTGTTCCACACATTTATCCTTGACTGATCCACATCATTTTGTATATTTAAGCCTTTAGCGAAAACTTTTTTATTTCTGATCTGCCTGTCAGTGAGATGATTATCATCTTTTCATATGGGGTTATAAATCAAACTCATTTCTAATTTCTATGGTTTTTTTGTCTGTGTGTGTGTGTGAAAAATACCAAAAAAAAGTTTTGTTTTTGCTTTTTTTTTGCGTCTTTTGTTTGTTTTTTCGCCTCTTTTTCTAATACGCTTTCCAAGAAGAGGTCCCCGGGGCAATTTTCTTTCTTAAATTGTTTCATTTCCTTAATTTACTTATGGAATGCATAGAATAGAGTAGAAAGAGCCTTTTGTATGGTATGTGTGTGTGTGTGTGTCTATAAAAGAAATATAATTTTTCTCTAGAGTAAAAGGATTTTCGTAAAAAAACAAAAAAGTTCCTTCTTCATGTTATAGTTTTCACATTATGATGTACATGTATACGAAGAAGAGTTGATAGTGTACAGTAGGGGACAAAAGAAAGTAAAAACTTTTAAGTTGAAAGCAAAGCATCAAAAACCTTTGAATAACGTTCAAATTTAAGCTCAATTATTAGCTTCAACGAACTTTATATTGATGCGATATTGACTGATGGCTTTACGTCATTAAAAAATAAGGCTATAAGGCTCTCAGTGTTAAATATTTTTAGTCTTATTAGGGAGAGGAAAGAGAGAGAGAGAGAGTGTCGATTCGACTCAGTATACTATATATCTATACTAAGGCACCTTGCCTAGTTAGCTCCTGATGTCTTTTCTCACCTCGAAACGTATGATGTAAAGGTATTTGCAAATCATTGAAATTGATCGACTCACGTGTGGCTGTACAAGTCGAAAGTTTTTTCCACGAGAAGATACTTTGAACAGTGGCAGAGCTGTTACAATAACATACATACATACATAATTGGCCATTGCAACCCTTCAGTCAGGATTACGGCCTAGCTTCTCACACCACTCATGTCGTTTGCCTTAATTTTATACTTGAGTGGCGGGACCTACAGTTTAATGTCGACTTCGAACGACAAATTTTTGAGAAACTTTTTCATCGCAATTGTATTTACTCTCAGAGTTTTTGCCAGAAATCTGCTGAGAGGAAGTCACTGAAAAAAATATATTTTGTTGTATTTCGTTTTGTTGTTACTAGACTGCAGCAACTTCTTTACGCTGAGGGAATAATTTAAGGCTTTTCGTTTTCTCAGCCGTGTATAAAACTATCCTTAATAATCATCACCGAAATCCGTTCGGATGACAATTCCGCTTGGAAGACAATGCAACGATTTGTTAGCTTATACCTGATTACTCCAAAAATATGGCAATAATAGTGCCGATTATAGTATTCGATAATACTACCTGCAGATTCTGCTTTAATGAAGAGGACTTGACGAAGCATTTGATCAACAAATTGATAATCTAGCGCATGCAATACGTAAACAGGACTCCTCGACACTTGCAATTGAAGGAGCTGTTCCGATTTCTTCGCGACTGATCAACAAGGTAATGCAAAATCGCATATTTATTATACACATTACATTGCAACCTTAAAAAACTTTACGAAATGTCCAACAACTTCTTAGGCCTACTGTGTGTAGGCAACATTAAAAAGAAGAAAAACTAAAAAAATAGAAAACCAAGGAAAACTAGGAAAGAGACAGAAAAAATTATGTCTAAATATTGACTAAACAATGATGATTTGGTTTGAAAATTCTCAAGTCTATTTCAGTATTTTGCTTCTTCTCTTATTTTTTTTTCTTTTTTTATTAAAACCAAAAGAAAAACCAAATATTGGAAGTTTATTACCTTCATTCGTAGTAAATGGTCATAATAAAATGGAAGAGAAAAAACTGAAAAATAAATTGAAAGAAATTATTCGGAAATTGCTGGTCATTTGATTAAATTTTTAATATCGATTTATAAAGTCGATCGTAATAGCCAAAAGACAAAACATAAGAAAAGGAAAGGAAAAGTAATAGGAAATAAAATAGAGAATACGAGTATGAAAAACAAGTCACGGTTTTCATTAATTTTCATTTTCAAAGACATTTTTTGTTTTTTTTTCTCAAAGAATCATTCAATTTTGAATGATTGAAGTATGAACACAGACAAACGAAAAGTGCAAGGATAAGTTATAAAAATAACATCGAAAGAGAGCAATAATTTAAAGACACCCTGATAGTAACAAAACCGGACTATAAGATGAATATAAAAGACCATTCCAACGCTGCTACTGGTGCTTCAGATGTCTCTCTTTCGATAACTGGTATTTTGTGGACGCTAGCTGACTTCAGACGATCGATCATGTACAAGCAATATCCAAAATTGAGACATGTGATAAGACTATGGGGTTCACAATCTCTCTCATATTCAATTCCGATAGGTAAGCACAGTATCGTGAAGTTTATTCAATTGTTTTGTGTGCAGAGGCCTTAAGAAGGTTTGGCACTTTTTATACAATTGAAATTGATATTACAGAGTTGCCATAGTATTTATAAGGCTTTGTGTTTTGTTCCTCAAAAAATATTTTTAAGGGAGTGCGAACTTAAGATGCAGATTGTGCAAGAGAGCGTTATTTTAAAAAAGTCAGGAGCTTTTTAAAATACACTCGTATTGATAGAAGTTTATGGTTTTATTTTGAGATGTCCAGAACCTTCCCAGAGTTTGTCTTAGGAGCCTCAAAGCCCTTATAACAGGACACTGACTCTTGAGTGCATATGACCGAACCTACCAACCTCCGGCAACGACATCTGCCGAAGTTGTAATGAGGAAGAGGAAACCACAAAACGTCTTCTCCGTCTTTCTCCGGCACTTGAGATCCCCGAATTAGTTGACAGAATACGTGGCGATTTGAATAAAATCCACACCTTCTCATAGCCTTATAGTCGTTATAACAGGGTACGTATGTCCGAATCTATGAGCCTCCAGCAAAGACATCTGCAGAAGCTGATATCACGAGTAGGTAGGTAGGTATGTAGGTATAAGTGGCTGTCCCCCAAATGAATTGGATGCACGTACTTAGGCCCCATGGAGCCTTTTGTGATACCACAGTTCGCGTTCACCATCCCCTAGTAATGGAACCACCCAGAGCTTACAATGAAGCGACTGAAACTGGCGAAGTCAATGTTCGACAATTCACTCAGATCATCGATGTAGTAGGCACCAAGATGTCTCTTCCTTCTTTAACATAGTGCCGGACATGTTCCCAGTAGATTAAGAGCTGGCTCTTCCTCCTCCTCGTCCCTGCAGCTTTTACAAAAATCGTTCGCGAGATGTCCCAGACCAATGCGCCTCGCAACCGCACTGAGCACGCGTCTTTGAAGTTTTAGCAGCCTTGCAGTGCGTCTTCTATCCAGCCGCGGACAGATTATGCGCGCCACCCTGCCCTTATCCGAAGCCGCCCACCTGCGGTTGACAGAGTCCGTGATATCGGCATATCATATCCGTCATTGCCAGGCACTTGAAATCCCCAAATTAGTTGACAGAATACATGATAAATTGAATGAAATCCATACCTTCTTGAAATCATCAGCAAGATTGAGAAATTTCAGCGAGAAAGTTGAAAGATGGACTAAGTACTATTGCTACTATTAAACTTTATAGGAGCCAAGTAAGCCATGATTTCAAAAAATATAACAGCATGTAATAGACCAGTGTTCCTAGTTCACAGATTAACACACTAGACTACTTAGACACCCAGACAGATCCCAATATGCTCGGAGGCATTCTCCATGGGAACGACAAGGAGGAAACTGTCCTCAGTGTATCGTCTAAGGGCGATTAGACGAATAAGCAAAGGCAACACCGAAAGACATATTGGCGGATGAGATGAGGCGGATATACTTTCGCCGTCTCGAGTATCCAGGACAAACAGCAGCTTTAAAAGAGGAGGAACGAAGGACTTTCATGCACAAATGGCAGTCACGATGGGAGAACAGTTTAAAGAGAAGATGGACATTTCGCCTTGTCCGTGATATAACCCCCTGGATGGAGAACAAACATTGCGAGCTGAATTACTACGTGACCCAGTTTCTAACTTGGTCATGGATGTTTCAGGAAGTACCTTTACAGATTTGGACATATACCCAAACTTTGAAGGTGAGGAGGAAGATGCGGAACATATTCTAATATGCTGCCCCAAATTTAGATGGCCCGGGGAAACGAGTTTGGGACCAAATCGGCTTATGGAAGAGGTGATGAATTCTAGGATTCTATGGAGTCAATACAGCCAGAAAATGGCTGAAGTTATGCTGGAACTCCGAAGTCTGGAGGAACGGAGGCGAAATTTGATTTGAAGTGATAAAGCTTTCAAGCTAACCAGCACTCCGCGAAGTAATACCTTACGGCAGTCCCGCGGGGGGAGAGTGGTTGAAGTGTGTAGTGGGTGGGTTTAGTACGTAGGCACCAGTGATGGTCATTGCACTCTTTTGTTGGAACAAAAGTGTCTTTCGAAGATTCCCATCTCCGGCCCAAGCGACTTCATCTCCGGCCCAAGACAAAAAAAAAAAAAACAAACACCTAGACAGATTGATTGTCAAACAAAAGTGTCTGAAGAAATTCTGTGGATGAAAAGAAAGACATTCATACATACATAATTGGTCATTACAAGCCTTCAATCAGGATTACGACCTAGCTTCTCTGTTAATTTTATATGTGAGTTTCGGGACCTACAGATTTTCATATTTCGTTTAGTTGCAAATGTCTGATCTGCGGTTTGAACAGTGGCCTCGAGTCTAATAAGCCAACATATTACCTACTAGATTACGATGTCTCCAGGAAGAAGGAAGAAACAGATTCAATTATAATTTTGGTGACAATAGTTTTAAGCATTTTAGAGAATTAAATCGGTTTTTCTGTCTTGCAGATAAGATAAGATCTTATAACAGCCTTTCCATGTGTGTTTTTATAGAATTTCATAAAATCAATATTTCATAATACCACATACACATTGTAATACAACACATACTACACCAAAGTTTACATCGTATTAATGCACCAAATTATTTAATTTTTATTTAAAAATATTTAAATATTGAATTATATGACCATTATTGGCTAAATATGTACTCTCATATTCTCTAATCTCCTAGTCAGAGTGAAGTTCATTTAATTATTTTATCGATAATTGTGTCAATTGTTTATGCAATAAGTATTTCGATTTTTTAGCTCGTTTGTCAATGTTTAAATACCGTACCGTTACGTAACGTACCATGCCGTAGTACGTAAATAATGCTCTCCACAAAATACTGTTACACAAAACATACACAAAAGTTAATATTTTACAAAATATTGTTTGTTTAAAAACAAATATGTATTGTCGTCGTCGATAGTGTTATGAATTTTAAAAAGACAAGTTTTTTTGTTGTATATAAAACTACTGGCCTATATGGTAAATGCATATAAACGGTTGTATTAACACTTTCTGCTTCATATTATATGCACAATATTGTTATTACACATGCGGAAATTTATTGAATGCGATATTATGCGTTGTTAGCTGATGGTAGGAATAATCAAAATAAGAGCAATTGAAACCGATACCAAGATTTATAAGTCATCAAAAGTTCACATGCTGTTATGCTGAAGTCAAGATCAAGATGAAGTTCGAAAATTAAAGCAAAAGCGAGATGAATGATAAGCGTGAAATTGGCATAGTTCCTAGGTCTTATCACAGGTTAATAACGATTAATACCCTCAGAGCTGTTGTTCATATCAAAAGAGACACAGAAACAGAGTCAACATACAAGCCAGTTTATGTGCCAGAAATGATAACTCCTAATGGAACAATTCCTAGTCGCCGTGGTCTACCGTGGTAACTCTCCGAGATCTGTAAAAAAAAACTGTGGCCACGAATCTTAAGTCTTCGTCTCTACATGTCAGGGCAGATACACAAAGTGATTAAATACTCTGGCCCTCCTTAGTTATCTCCAATTCCGCACCACTCAAGGTGTTATGAGCGAACAGAAAAACGTATCAGAATTCTAATGGACTTCCTACTCTATTTCAGGAGACATCCTGCTCTAGAATAGTCGAGTCTTCCACCACCTACGCTGTTATGCCATGAAACTTCACTCTCCGACTGATCATCCTACAGATTAGCTCACAGAAGTGCCTCACCACTAGATTTACGTCTTCGCTTGCGAGCTCATCTGAACTATCATTGTCCTACACATCACAATGTCACGGAACAACAAAACAACACATTAGCACTCTGTGCCTGTCTCGACGGGGGCCTTTGTATGGACTCTGAAATCAATCTCAAGCAAACAATAATCAAGTTAGATTTAATATCTATCTAACCACCTTAGCCTTAGAAGTCGCCATAGTCTAGTAGGTAGTGTGTTCGCTTATTAGACATAAAGACCGGGTTCGAGCCCCAGGCCAGACATCAATACGAAATATGAAAAAAAATTTTTCTTCGGCGACTTCCTCTCTGCAGATTTCTGGCAAAAACTCTGAGAGTAAATAAACCTGCCATGAAAAGCTTCTCAAAAAATCTGTCGTTCGGAGTCGACGTTAAACTGTAGGTCCCGCCACTCAAGTATAAAATTAAGGCACACAACATGAGTGGTGTAAGAAGCTAGGCCGTAATCCTGACTGAAGGGTTGTAATGGCCAATTGTTTATGTAACCACCTTAGCCACCGGCAAAATCCGGGGAGCAAACACCTCTGTCTAGTATACAATTTACTCACCATTGAGCCTTATGTCGCCCCCGAAGTAGACTTCCGCCGTAGTGCCAGACGTCACTGCTTCCTGGCAGAAAATACTATCGATGACACCTTACCGAAGTTTTATTAGCTTTGCCTAAAAGAAATATCAGGCCCATCGTCCCAGCTGGAATGTTTTAAGAACACCTCTCATTTTCTTCTTGAACAAATATTTGATTTTTTCATAGATTTTTATCTTCTCTTCAAAAATTTTGTGCATATGAACAGACAGAGAGTGTCGAAGCTTATGCCAGTATGTATGTACTTGCATGTTAGCATATGCAGGCATATGCAGCATGCAACAGAGACTCTCATATATTTGCATATTTGGCTACTCTATACTGTGCTCGTAGTGGTAACTTAAAATTTGTTGGTAAATATTATTATGAATGTTTGAGCAAATGTTTGCATATTTACTTGTTTACACATGCTGTGGTAAATAGTTTATTGGGTGGGTAATTACAATAATTAAAATACACTTAAGGAAATTTCAGAGAAATTATATTTCATTTAAGAGGGTTTGTTTGTTTGTTTGGTTGGTTACAAAGAAAATATATATTTTTTTTTTGATTGAAGGACAATTCGTTTAATACTATGTTCAGACATGCACTTTTATTGCGTAAATCGCAATAAACGCCATTATAAAGCTCAATATTTCATATTAATTTTCAATTAATTATTGCGCAATAAATACGCAAATTGTTATAATATTGAGTAAAACTTCAAATACAGCACTGTCATAAGTACGTTCAGTGAGCATATTACAATTTTCCGAACACTTTCTGTTGATATTTGACAAATCAAATGTAAACAACGACGAACAAAAAAAACAAAACAAAAACAATGTTTTTGAAACAACCAGCTGTTTTGTTTACCAGCTGTCAAATGAATATTGCTTATATTATGTCTGAACACTTAAAATATTGTACCCAAATAACCGAATATTGACTCAATAAAAGTGCATGTCTGAACATAGTATCAAACTGTTTATTGTGCCACGCGAATAGGATAATCTAATTGCAGATGGCTTTCAGATTGCTTGGTTCGGAAATACATATGCTCCGTGGTTCATAATCCATTTGCAACGCTTAAAACGTAGATTCAAATAGTCTAGTCTTTTAATGGCATGGACCCTATTAAGCACTGATGCAGCAGCATTGAGAGTATTCGAGAGAAAAGTCCTACGTAAGATCTTCGGTTCAGTGCGATGAGTTGGCGATTAATTCCGCATCCGATTAAACAGTGAGCTGTATGATCTCCTCAACGACATAGACGTTGTGCAGCGTATTAACATCCAGCATCTGCGCTGGCTCGGCCATGTCGTTTGAATGGAGGAGTAGGTTCCAGCGAGAATTATATTTGATGCGATGATGTGCGGAAATCGCCGAAGAGGACGACCTTGCCTGCGTTGGAAGGATCAAATCGAGGAAGCCCTGTTATCGAATGGTGTGGACAACTGGCGTAGGTGCGCAAGAAACAGAAGCGCCTGGAAGGATGTGTTGCGGCAGGCCGAAATCCGTTAATCGGGTTATTAATGGTCAATTAAGTAAGTAGTATTTTAGTGATCATGAAAAAATTTCATTGTCGTTCAGTTTCAGATAGTTAGAGCGTAGTTGAAAATGAACAACCAGTGGAGGACCTTACATTTAAGCTAACTAAGTCTAGGCTTAGGGAAAGATAATTTAAGAATGATACGAGAATACGATCTAGCTTTGTCATGATAAGTTAATTAATTTGCGCATGGACATGTAAGGCCTATGTGTGCGGAACATAGCATATATGCAAGTGTAGGTTAATTCCATGAGACATGAGTATAAGAACAGAGCGGCCCAACACTTAAATACAGACCTCTATTGAGAGTAAAGATGTTCCATTAAAATTGTTAAACAAATCAACACTTTAAATTTGCTTGTTCCTATTGCAGCAGCAGCAGCAGCAGTCGTTCTTCATATTTGCCCCAAATAAATGGACTTCATGGTGAATACGAGTAGAAAGTAAATTATTTTAAGCATGTGAAAATCATTTTCTTACATGTTCCTGTTGCTGTAGCTATAGATGTAGACGTTGTTGAATGAATTAATGCTTGCAGATATACAATATACATACATATATACATGCGTACATTCTACATAACGAAACGCATGAGCCTACATTAACAAAGAATTTAAAATGCATATCCTTTACTGGCATATCCATCTCTCTGCATTGTATGGCATGGCATGGCAATGTTTATGTGCTGTGGGTATGGGCTAACATATGCCATAATAAATATTATATTCAGTATAAGATTTCCTTCCATCATCATCATCATCAGCATCGTCATCAGCATCGCCATCGTCATTGAATGTAAATTTCTTCTGAAAGTGTAGCAACAAGAAGAAGACGAAGAAACCAATACCAATTTACCACTATTGTGGCAACAACAGTGATGACTTACTACTGCCACTACTGCACTGCACTGCACCTCCCCGTGTTGAGAGGGATATGCAGAGGAAGCCAATGCAAGCAATAGATAAAGTGGCGATTTAAGAATAATGTTTCATGCCACAAACAACATTGCTGCACATAAATATGCAGGTCATTTTCTATGGGTAAATGTGGACGACGTTGACTTGTGCTTGCTATTATATTGCTTAAGATGCTAGATTGACAATTAGGCATACGAGAAAGTAAAACCTAGAAAATAAGCTTCATAACTTGTGGTAAAATGTACATGCAATACAAACTTTAAATGGTAGTATAGTTGGACTACAATATATTCTCTCTACTGCAATTGACATCCAAGGACATTTGAGTACTCCTGTACAAAAGAAATGAAGCCTCAGCAAACCTAAACTTATGTTCCCGCAAAAAGACTTCCACGTTCATATATGCGTTTGTAGTATATGCCGCATGTCTGTTTAAGATCTACGCAAGACGTTATACAAAACTTTACTATTTTTTTATAAGTGAAGACACACAATTTTCTTTCCGTCTCGTTATATGGGTTATCGCCACTTTCAACCACTCACTTCACTAGCCACCAATTGTCCTATAAAAGGCAATCACCACCACCACCACATTTTTTAGGGAAGATTTTGGCATAATCGGCACAAGAATTGCCGAAGATAAGGGAATCTGGACAGCTTGTCCTTGAATCAGATGACTCTTTTGAATGTCGATAGGGTGGTTGGTTGGCGAATTTACCAGGTGCTGTGTAAACTAATGAAAGCGGTCATGTCTGATAATCTATATACTCAGACGGGAGATCCCAAACATATTGGTGGCCTCAGAAACTGACATTTGTCCAATCGAAGGTTCGAAAGTGTTTAAAAGTGAACTAAATCTACGCATCTAAATACGATTGCAAAAGGGATCAAAGTGAGCTTTAGAGGGCTTGTGAATCTATCTATCTATCTGTCAGTGGTTCTGGAGTATTTTAACCCGCGGGTAATTATGCCATGGATCATATCCAGAGAACGTATGGATCCAAATCTGAGTTTAAAGAAGTTTTCTTGGAAACTTCCACTTTCATGTTTTTATGGATACAGTTTTATCAGTGGCGTAGTTTTCTTTTAGGGTCTCTGATAATTGCGAACATAGTATTTGAAGTTACTATGACATGAACTCCTTTAAGTTATCGGGGTCGGCCGGAATTTTATCGGTCTTAGTGGAAACTATAGAGAAAACCATTTATACCTGATGAATAGAATTGACAGGATCACCCTGCACTACCTATTAATTAGTATATGCATTATGGGCCTCTTTGGCCATGGGAAGGATAATGCCGAGAACGAGGCTATCAAAGTGGTCTTGGCCTGCAGAGTTTCCTAGTTGAGTGGATTATCAACATGTTGAAGTGTAGTATGGATAATCAACCTGAAAAATTCGTTTCTAAAATTATTACCCAGTAGGGTACAATTGGCTCTTGTTATAAAGGGTGTTTTTTATAGAGGTATAGAACTTTAAGTTGCAATAAAACAACGATGGATTATTCGATTGACATGAATTTTATTTATCCAAAAGATAATCTTGTGGCATTACATTTTAAATATGATTTCTGGCATATGACCGCCACGGCTGGCGCGGATGTAGTCCAATCTGGACGTCCAATTTTCGATGACGTTTTCTAACACTTGTGGCCGTATATCGACAATAACGTGGCGAATGTTGTCTTCCAAATGGTCAAGCGTTTGTGGTTTTACCGCATAGACCAATGACTTTACATAGCCCCACAGAAAGCAGTCTAACGGTGTTAAATCACAAGATCTTGGAGGCCAATTCACAGGTCCAAAACGTGAAATTAGGCGGTCACCAAACGTGTCTTTCAATAAATCTATTGTGGCACGAGCTGTGTGACATGTTGCGCCGTCTTGTTGAAACCACATCTCCTGGACATCATGGTTATTCAATTCAGGAATGAAAAAGTTAGTAATCATGGCTCCATACCGATCACCATTGACTGTAACGTTCTGGCCACCATCGTTTTTGAAAAAGTACGGACCAATTATTCCACCAGCCCATAAAGCGCACCAAACAGTCAGTTTTTCTGGATGTAACGGTGTTTCCACATACACTTGAGGATTACCTTCACTCCAAATGCGGCAGTTTTGTTTGTTGACGTAGCCATTCAACCAGAAGTACGCTTCATCGCTAAACAAAATTCGCTTATGAAAATCGGGAACAAAGGTAATCTCGTTTTGGGCCCATTTTCGAAATAAAATTGCACTATTTGCAAGCGCTGTTCAGGCGTGAGTCTATTCATGATGAATTGCCAAACCAAACTGAGAATAAATCACTTGACAGCTGTTAAATCGGTCACCATCTTGAAAAGTAATGCCAACTTAAATTTCTATACCTCTATAAAAAACACCCTATAGAATGCTATTATGACAGCGCTTTGAAACACTTTGAGGATGAAGCCGATTGTTTGCTATACGGATAAAATAGTGATTATGGGCACAGAGAACTTCCTACCGATCACGATTATGTATGTAGTTCGCAATTAGGGAACTTTTTTCCAGATTCTTGGAATAGAATTTATACTTCCTGCAGAGAGTAGAAAGAATGGAGAAATTTCAACAGCCTACAGGCTGTACAGGATCGAGACGTAGCTATCTACAGCAGTCCATGAGTATATTGCCTGTGCTGTATAGTTTCTCTCTATTAGAACACGCAGTCAAAAATCTCACGTATGTGATATACGGAGATGCTGAAATGCTTCGTATAGGCCTATGCTTCTAGAAGGATTGAAAGGAAAAATACAAAAATATGTATATAAATTAAGTACTAAACATGGCGAATTCCACGTTTCATCTGTGCTTCACTTCTTGTTTGCATAAGTAAGGAAGGATACAATCCCATAAAATTGCCAATTTCATACAGAAATTATTTCTTTCGTCTTACGTGTAAATATGTATACATATGTACGTACGTATGCATATAATATGCATATATGTATGTATGTGTGTATATATGTAGATATACATGTATTCTAAACTGTATTTATGACGACAACTTCATACTTACATATAAACGTTTAATAGAAGGATGGGCTCACATTAAAAATCTTTTCGTTACATTACCAAAATTCTTCCTCAATATTTTGGTTACAATTGCAGATATTTTCATAATTACAGATAGACTAACAGGCTGACAATATAGTACAGTCAGTGGGACAGATAGACAGAGACACATACTTATATAATATGGTTTATTACACATGCATACCTTTAGATTATTGTAATCCATTTTAAAATATTTTATAAGCTTAACCTACTTACCGTTATTAAATACTGTTGCTGTTGCTGTTGCTATTGCTATTGCTGTTGCTAGTGCTATTGCTGTTGATACTTTAGATTTACGCATGTAGACTTGCTTTACTTATGGCAGCATGGTATGTTAATTTAGAAGATTTTCTTTATTGTTGTGTTATAATTGTAGTTAGTTGTTGCAAATTTCAATATTTGACAAATTTAATAGACCATAGAAATGATTTTAAGGTGAATTTTGTATATCTTGATGCGGATACACAGCATCTTTATCTTAAAAGATAATGAAATAAAAATTAATTAAAAATTATTGAAAATTCAATTTCGATTACAGAATTTATTTCAAAAACAGAACAGAAAATATAAAAGAAATTAAAGCAATAATAACAACATATGTATGTAGACTTAAAATGATGAAAGGTATAATATTAGTATAGGAGTTCCACAAATATTCCTTCCTTCCTTCTAATTGTGGTGTATTAAGCAGAATGCCTCGAAACTAAAAACATCGGTACATAGTTCGTTCTTCACACGTTCTAAACAATTTTAAATCCATCCAATGAATTACTATATTAAGTAGTAGTCCTCTTGCAGCAGTCCTCCAATCGAAGCCATAGTATCGAGAGATGCATCCTAAAATTTTAAATCCATCCAATGAATTAGTAATCTTGCAACAGTCCTCCAAACGAAGTCATAGTATCGTGAGATGCATCTGAAAATTTTAAATTCATCCAATGAATTATATTATGTAGTAGTCCTCTTGCAGCAGTCCTCCAAACGAAGTCCTAGTGTGGTGAGATGCAACCTAATTGTGAGTAAAAGCAGAAAATAAATTTATCACCTTCTGGTTATATTTGGCTTCAATGTTGCCTGAAAAAACCATATTCAGTAGCCCTCATAATCAAATCTTATGAAATGCATTCTAAGAATTTCTGATCCTATTCAGCTTTAATGTCGGTCAAAAAGCCATGACTTACTTTCTTACTTAATTGGTCCTAACAACTCTGCAGTCACAATTACTACCTAGCTTCTCACACCACTTACATTGTGTGTTAATTTTATCCACAAGTGGAGGGACCTACAGTCGTCTCCGAACGCCAGATTTTTGAGAACCTTTTCATGACAATTTTATTTACTCTCAAAGGTTTTGCAGAAATCTTCTGAGAGGAATGCGCTGAAGAAATATTTGATCATATTTCGTGTTGTTAGAGATATCTGACATCGAGTTCGAACCGTGATCCCACGTGTAATAGCCCAATACACTACCTATAAGAGTACGGCACCCTTCATGAACATGATAACTCTCTCTGGATTACCTACCTACGTGACCAGAATACCCAAGGATACTGAGAATTTTGTTGTCATACCCAAGGTTTAAAGATTCTGATGAAAGCAATAATAGATAAGAAGCACAGAGGAATTTATAAGTAGACTGTCCGGCTTTCGCTGAATTAAATTCCGGTCGCTCTGGACATAGATCCGATTGCAGTGAGAACGTTTTAGTTCGTTAATATCTCATATACGCACTAACATTTAAGGCCTATTGAATGTTTCGGGTACTCGGCGACAAAACTTTTTCGCACAATGTTCCGAAGCTTCTGATTTGAGTTTTTCTTCCATCTTCCCCGTGAGCCTTCGACGGAAGTTATTTCTGCTAAGTGGTGCCCTTGGTGAGAGTACACCAGTACATACATACATACATAATTGGCCATTGCAACCCTTCAGTCAGGATTACGGCCTAGCTTCTCACACCATTCATGTTGTGTGCCTTAATTTTATATTTGAGTGGCGGGACCTACAGTTTAACGTCGACTCCAAACGACAGATTTTTGAGAAACTTTTTCATGGCAGGTTTATATACTCTCAGAGTTTTTGCCAGAAATCTGCCGAGAGGAAGTCGCCGAAGAAATATTTTTTTTTTCATATTTCGTTTTGATGTTTGGCCTGGGGCTCGAACCCGGGCTTTTAGGTCTAAGAAGCGAACACACTACATACTAGACTACGGCGTAGTGTGCTCACCAGTACACGTAATGCAACTAGCCAATAAATATTGCAAACCTATCGTACTAGGAACTGCTACAGAAGACCAACAAATACCAAAATTATCATTCCAGAATGGAATCAATACAACGGGTGTTATACAATTTTATAATTACAATAGAAGTGGAGTTATAACAGCACAGTGAAAGGTAAGGCAAGAACTACCATAGATTAGAACCGCCAAGACCCAGACTGCTTGAAATTAGGCAATAGGTCCATATTGTTTGATAAATTGAGGAGTATAATAAAATGAAGAGTCTTTATTTCAATTACCGATTATCGTTATTCGAATCTGTTGTCCTACTCAACCCCATTTTTTATTTGAAAAATAAAATCGCATTTCAAACATTTTCGAACTAGTCAAAGTTGTGAAAAACAAAATTTAACCTCATTTGTCGATAAAAAAAAATTCTTTCTTTCTTTTTTTATTTTTGGTATCATTTTCAAATATTCAAAAAAAGAAAAATAATTTCAAGATGTTCTCAAATACACGCTATATTATCAAAACGGTTCCAAGAATCACAACATTTTTGCAAACGAACGGAATACAAAATAATTTCCCCAATCAAATACCAGCACAATGCTATAGCAAAAGGAAGTCTACGGATATTGAAATCATAGATGTGGACATTGACAAAATGATGTATAAAGATGAAGAATTTGCAGCGAATTTTAATTACAAACCACCGCCAGAAATTATAAATCCAACGGATTTAAAGGATGCTGCCACTACTGAAATAGATTTTGATCTTTATCCCAACAATGGTTTGGAAGTGGGGGAGGGCATATTTGCTGATAAATTTAAATTTTCTTCCTCGATCAAATGATAACCATCCTTAAACTAATATTAATGGCTGGAAAGGGGAATTTATAAATTCAAAAAAAAAATGATTGTTTGGCTGTTTCCTGGTATTCCTTGTATTCACTTTGAAAAAATTTTTATTTTTATTTTTGATTAAAAAGAAAAACAAAAACTGTAGTAGACTCGCTTTATAAATTCGTCAGTAAAAATTTTTTGTTTGACAAATTCACTGCGGGAATTATTTTATTTTCATATTCAAATAAATAAAAAAATGTTTTCAAGCTTGAGGTGTACGCTTAAGGCTACAGCAAGATTTGCTAGATATGCAAAAGTCAATGGAATATCAGAAGCTAACATTCGCCATTTGACAATCGGTCAGCCGGGTTTAAAAGAAAACTCGTCAGCCAATGTGGAAATTGTTGAAGTGGACATGGATAAAATGATGTATGAGGATAGTGACAATGAAAAATCATTAGCTCCTCGTGATGATACAATAAATGCAACCGATTTGAGTGGAGTACAAATCGAACCCATAGATGTTAATCCTTGGACGAATGAAGAAGAATTGGCTGGTACAGTTCTGGACTATTCGGAGAAGGCTGTAGAGGAGATACATTATCCAGAACCACCTGCAAACCGTTCGGGATATTATGAGTTTGAAGGCATTAAAATATGGTTGCCACAAAAAATGTTAAGCCCCAGCACCTATCGCTATCGCTTAGATGAGGGTGAAGTAGATACACTACCAGATGATATAAGAATTTGTAAATTTGAGAATTTTAAACCATCAGACAAATAGTAGAAGCTTGTTGTAAAGCAAATTGTTTATTTCAATATTTAAATAAAATGGTTTGGCCTATTTTTTTTATTAAATATTGGAGATTCTGTTGTTGAGGACAATTTGTTTCAAAAAAAGTGGACTTGGAAAATAACATGCCAATATAGAAAGCTGCACACAACTTGTTGTTCAGCTTTATTATCCAGGGATAATTTAACTTCTGTTCTTTTATCCTTATTGTCAACAGCATCCTGAGGCTGAAGAAAGAAAGTTTGTTTGCAACGTGGATAACGTGGTAATTATTGTCATGATAAAATCCCTACCGAGCCTTAGTGATCATGCATTAGCATGTAAAGTGGAGTATTTGTAGTGTCGTGCTTTAACAGGGTTGAGTTGGATCTCTACAAGGGAGCTGCTTGTCTTGGTGACAGTTTTGAATAGAGAACTATTCTGGAAAGGGTACGTCTTGGAAAGGATGAAATGTTTAATGCATATTATGCAGTCAGGGGGGTTACTCTGTAACTCGAAACGAAAATTAAAATGTACGTATTCGAACAAATTGTACTTTGTAGTACGAAATTACGGAGGAGTACTATTGGCAGATATGACGAAGTGAATGACATTATACTATCCTACAGACCCCCTGTAATGAATGTGGCAGCTATGGTGCTTTTGGATTGGGCCAGATATCTATTTTTGTGAGTATAATCAAGCTGTCTGAAGTGAGTCTTTGTCTGCAGGAGGCCTTCACAAGAATTTTGAAAAAGTATTGGATCACACTAAGCCTTCACAGGAATTTTGGAAGAGTATAGGATAACACTGGGCTGGGGTGTTATGTCATATGGAGCAACTAGATTACATTAGAGTTTGCTAACGAAGAAGCGGCGAAATGCTCGTATCTAGTAAAGCAATTCGTTAGGCCTCCCTTAACATATTGTGGCTACAAATGGAAACGATATTAATTAAAATAACTCATTCTACTGCAATAGCTGCAAAAAGTAAAACATACTATGGAACTATGTAATCGAGTAGACAGCGTTATTAGCCACTTGCCTTTTTGGAAGAGCTTCACCACTTACTAGCATTTTGCTAATCAGACTGCATTACTGTAACACTGTCTAGATTTGCAACAGTTTTGATTTTTTGCACTAAAACTGTATAAAAATTCTAATTTTGTCTTTAAGGATAGCATTAGCTGTGCTAATCTAATAATAGTTATTTATTGAGTACAAAAACTAATTTCAACCATTTTTAGTAAGTTAAGGATTGCCTTAAAAAAATGGAAATTGATTCGCATATGTACATGGACCACTAAACAATTAAAAAATTCAAATTTTTTTTCCATAATAAGCAACAATTTATCTCCCTTAAAAGTATCTAAAATTCATACTTCAATAAATATAAAAATAAATCACCTTTTTTTAGCTCATTTCTGCTTTTTCCTCTTCGCTCCAGACGCAGACGAAGTGGAGGCTGAACTACTTTTTGCCTTACGTTTACCCACCATTTCCTCATTATTTTCATCACCCTCCTGCTTACCCGTCTTAACTTCACGATTTACTTTATAAGCAGCTGTCATACGTTTAATATTTTCTTTGTGGACTATATCGTGGTCAACAATACGATGAGGATAATCTGTGCCTAAAACACAGCCATATTGACGCTGTTCCGATAGGGAAACCTTCCAGGGTTCATATATTGCGCCGGCTGGATATTTAGCCAACTCGGGCACATATTTTCGTATGTAAGAGCCAGTGGGATCGGTTTTCTTGCCAAAAGCCACAGGACTATAAACACGAAAATACTGATGAAAAAAGGCAGAAGCTGAAAGCCACATCCAGTTGCCGGCATTAAGAGCCCAATCCTGGTCCAGTAATAATTCTTCGAAAACCTTTTGCCCTTCTTCCCAAGACACCCAAAGATCACCGCGTGTCAAAAAACAGGCTACTGCATGGCGGGCCAAATGATGTATCCAACCCTCTTGTCTCAATTGACGCATAATAGCATCAATAAATGGATAACCAGTACGGCCATGAGTCCAAGCTTCTAGATAACGATCATTACATTGCCAGGGTATTTGCAGGCATAATGTGTTACCCATCATACGATCGAAATTGGGTTCAGAGGCTGCAGCTGTATAATAAAATTCTCGCCACATTAGTTGACCCATTAGAGAGACTGGTGGCTTGGAATGTTTTGTTTGGCGTTTTAGTATATCATTCAACTGTTTGTAAAAAAGTCTTGAACTTAAACAACCAAATTTAAGATAAGGACTTAAAACCGTGGTACTTGGTTCTAAGGAGTTTGGAGATGTTTTGGGTTTTTCAAAGGCTGCCACCCAAGATTCATCACTCAGTGAAGACTTTAAACGATTCAAAGCCTCAGTTTCACCTGGAAAATGGAAAATAGTTTTTATTATTTATTCAATATGTATTCCTAGTGCTTTAATACCGCCCGGAAATTTTAGTGGTCCCAAGTCCTCTAGCTTTTTTACCAAATCTTCTAGAGTAGGCACTTTATAACAATCAGCATCTTCCTTCTCCAAGCTATCGAAAGGTGGCTGATCATTAGTTAACGGTTGCGGCTTCTCTTCTGGAGCAGCAACTTTTAGTTTCTCCACTATGGCCAAAAACTTCTGATAGGTTAGAGGAGCCTTGCCCATATTTTTTTGTATCACCACATTAGGATTATACACTGTGTGGGAGCAGTAAGTCAAGACTTCAACTTTAAACTTTTTAGCTAAATCTTGTATTTCTTTATCTCTAGTAATGGCATAGGGCTCAATGTCCTCCTCAAACGTCAACAGTTCTGTGCGCCATTCGTCAAATAGGCGGGGAAACACATTCTTTGGATTTCCCTTTACCACATATAAACGTGAGTTTAAAGCCATCAACTGTTGATGTAAATCTTCCAAGGATTGTTGCAAAAAACGCCAACGATTGGCACCGACGCGAAGCCATTGAATAATGGCGGGATCTAATACGAATACCGGTCGCACACAATACCTTTGGGGTTCCTTAAGGGCTCTTTCAAAAACCCTATTTTTTTTTTTTTTTTTTTTTTTTTTTTTTTTTATTTATTTATTTATTTATTTATTTCATTTCATATCACATACAACAAGAAATTAATCTTTTAAATTACAGTATGTGATCGTATGATCATTACAAAAAATAGAAAAGTATTATACAATAAACTAAAACAAATTAAAAAAAAACAATATCAGAATATATAAGAACAAACAAACAAGAATAAAAATATGTGCATATATATATGTAATAATTTAAAATTAAAATTTTGAAAATAGCATTTTTTTAAATTGCAAAGCGTTGCCATTGATTTGTAGTTGGTTTGGTAACGAGTTCCACAGCCGTATTGTATTCGTAAAGAACTGCCACTCAGATATTAAAGTCTGATATCTTAACTGAATAATCTGCTTTCCTCTGTTCGATCTTGCAAATTGAATTCGATTAAACAAATAAGATGGTTCTTGAGTGTAGATAACTTTGTGAAGCAAAATTAATGCTTTGATTTTAAGTAAATCCATTAATCCAACACCATATAATGATTTAGAATACTGAGAAGTACCATCATATCTTCTTATGCCATAGACATATCTAAGAATTGCATTATACGCAACAGTTAACCTAGTTTTACTTGTTGAATCACAATAAGCAAAAATTTCGCAGCCATATAACAACTTGGGCATTAAGTACGTTTTGGCAAGAAGCACTCGAATATTAAGAGGTGTAGCGTGTTGAAGGGGATATAGCGTTCGAAGCATAGAAAAAATTGTTCCGGAGACAGCATTTATGTGGGTATTCCATTGAAGGGATTTGTTAAAAATTATACCAAGGTTTTTTGCTGATTCTACTATTGAAATATTTTGATTTCCTAAAATGATCGGAATATCAACAACAACATTCTGATTTCGTTGGGCTATGATTAGGCCCTTTGACTTTATAGGATTCAGATATAAGCCATTTGACGTTGCCCAGTAATGTATTCTGGTAAGGTCCTCATTAAGTCTTGCACAGCAGTCATCAATTGAGTCCTTTTTACAATTTATATATATTTGTACATCATCTGCGTAAATGTGGATATTACTATACAAGAGACAATTAGGTAAATCATTTATGTACAAAGTAAACAGTAGTGGACCAAGAATAGAGCCCTGCGGTACTCCTTTAGACACGGGCAAGGGAGTAGATACAGTTTCGCCAGCAGAAACAGACTGGTATCTATCAGTGAGATAGGTTTTTATTAGCGATGATGCACTCGAAGAAAAATAAAAATTGTCATATATCTTTTTATAAAGTATATTATGGTTTACAGAGTCGAATGCTTTTGAATGGTCTAGGAGTACCAAGAGTGTGATACCACCATTATCAATATTGGATCTTATATCCTCAGATACACTCAACAGCGAGGAAACACAGCTGTGACCTGTTCTAAATCCAGATTGTTTGCTAAAGAGCAGCTGGTGGTCATTTAAATACGTACTAATTTGGTTGTGTAACAGTCGTTCAATGCAGGATTATCGTGAACCCTTAAACCTTTGCGGAACCAATGTATTAAAGTAAACTTCTCCGACATTTTATTTAACGTTCGCGTTACATTTAAACGAAATTTTAAATTTTATTAAGAGGATTGCGAAATTACTCCGAAAAATCTGAACGACAACTGATTTGCATGGTTGTGTTCATTTTGTTATTGGCGCCCCATGAATGTCTACTAAACACAGTTGTAGCATAAAAACAGTGCTGGAAAGTGTACATATTATAAAATAAAATTAATTAACGAACATTTTTACTTAAATATTGTATTTGAATTTATTTTTATTTAATTATTGTTAAAAATTCACGGAGAATAAGAAATAAATGCTTCAGAAGTTGCAACAATGTAGAGAAGAGCAAGAGGAGATGAACTCTTTGTTTTTCTTTTATATATATCACAAAATTTGTTGTGATATAAAAATAGTTTCATAGTTGGACCAATAAATTATTTATTATATTCTTTAAATATCTATAAACATTTATATATTTGTTTTATCTATTAGTTTTAGTTATTATTTTATTTCTTTAACATTACTTTCCATCACTCCAATACCGTACAGTGCCGCTTACCAACACTGTTTATTTTGTTTACCCTTTAAAATACACGTCAGGTTTTTCTCTCCGACTGTCAGAATTTTTGACATTTATTTTTTTTAGAGAATTTTTTCTTTTAGTTGTTTTTGCGCGACCGAGGAAATATAACACGTTCGTTTATAATAAATATACGTATATATGTGCCGGAATATCTAGATAATTAATAAAATTTTCTTTTAATTTAATAAGAAATTGTATAACATTTATTTTGATACGTACAAATAATTGTTAATTTCCAAAGGGAAATGTGGAAAATTGCGGATAAATAAGTGAAGCTGAAAAAATGTTTCAGTGAAAGCAATAATGTCAAGAGTGAGAGAGTCAAGTGCCAAAAAAAAGCCAATAAAAGAATGAATAAATATATGCAATGAGCATAAAAATTCAGTAGGAAATAATTAATAAAAGAAAATAGAGTCAGTGATATAAAAAAATAAAAGGAAAATAGTATTTCTGTTCATAAATATATATAATATGCGGTTTAATTTACATTTGACTCATTGGAGTCTAATGTTTATAACATTAATTTCGAGGTAATTGGTCAAAACAATAAGAAACTGGAGAGGAGAAAACAAGAGAAGAAAAAGAAATGCAAGAAATTTCCTAAAACTGCTGTTGTTGCTATTGCTGTAAATGGAATTATTGCAGTTTATGTCAGTGCTGTCAACCTCGTGTATATTATAGAGTTTAATGCCGTTTTTTATTTTAAACGCCGGAAAAACGTAAAAATTAATTTGTGTGGAGTTCTTTATTTTAAAAATGCAGTTTGCTTGTGGCATATTTAATATAAACATAAATATATAATTAATATTGCTTTTCAACAACTCCTGGAATTTAAATGCATAAAATAGTTTCTGTACCTCTTTGAAGTATTAAAAATAGTTTTAATTTTAGCCAAAGTTGACAACACTGAATGAATGGCAGTTGTGCAATATAAATGGTTTTCTTGTAGTTTCTTTGCTCTCTCCCACTCTCTCTCTCTCTCTTTCTGTGGCAGTTTCCTTATGCTCCCCTTTAGTTTGTTGTTGTTATCGTTGTATATAGCCATTATTTATTGTTGAAATTAAATTTGTATTTCTTGTTTTCACAGTTGCTTCCTGTTTTATGTTGTTGCCTCTGAGAATGCAAAATATGTAACAACAAAACATGCAAGAGACGCCTCAATGGCGTCCAATGACCACAAACCTCCCACTTTAGCATCAACATTATCATCAGCATCGTCAACATCTGATCCAACAACATCTTCAACATTGCAAACAACCTCTGATGCTGCCACTGCTGCAACTGATGAGGAATCCAACCTTGAATATGAAATTCTTAGTGAAGAAAATAACGTTAGGATTTTACCGAATTATAAAAAACTCAAGAAACTCGTATTGCCACAAACTCAAGTAGAAACTTCTCCTTCATCTACCTCCACCACCACCGATACACCTCCACCCCCCATTGATACTGATATTATGCCTGATATTGCCTTGTCATCAGAGTCGCACGTTTTGCCTTCTGCATCAATGCCATCCAGCGAAACGAATGTTGCTAATGGCATTGAAGGTTCAATTGTGAGTGCTAATAATGCAGATGATGATAATGATGATTTAAAAAAGTCTAGTGATAGTGATGATAGTGTATTAATTGATAATAATAATAATAGTGATTGTGATAATGATAGAAATAGTGATGTAAATGTAGAAAATAAAAACGTATTCAATACAATTGAGGAGCTGAATTCAAATGAAAATGCAAATTCTAATATTCATTCATCAATTGAATTGGAAACTCAAGATACCGTTGTAACACAACAATCACATCAAGTGCCTGACGGGGAACAACCAGAAGGAGCGGCGGAACAGGGAATTAAATCGAAACACGTACAAGATGATAAAGCTGAAATGGCAAATGGGTAAGTTAATATACAAACATAAGTATGTACGTACGTACATGTAGACGTTGTTATATTTTATGGCTATTAAGATTAGTAATTTGATTGTCATTTAATTTTCGCAACAACACATAGGCTATACTTCACCATTTCCAATTGTATTTCGTAATTTCTGAAACCAAATATTTATTATTAGAAAATAATTCCTAATTTGAAATTTCTTATTGGTTTCTATCGAAGACAACAATTACACAAAATACGAGTACATATATATATATATTTATCGATTATTTTGCAAAAAGAAAAGTATTTCAATATTTATAGTTCATTAAATGAATAATTAATTCTTAAAAGGCAAATTTAGAACATGTATGTTTTTACTCAGTTTATATCGAAAAAAAATTAAACGAAATTTAAAATTCAATTGGAACGATTTTTAAAACGAAGAAAAAGAGCTTTTTTTAATAAAATTTTGTTGCTTGCTTTAAAAAAATTAAAAAAAAACATTGAAATAAAAGAAAAATGGGAAGAAAATATTAAAATGAGAAATTTTTTATAAATGGTGTTTTAAAATGAAAAAATAAATACAATATCTGAAATATTTTTGATAAATACACTCATTGTATGTATTCATTCAAATTTATATTTTTAGTATAGTATTTTAGGATATTTGCTCTATATATTTCGCTAACGAGATGGCTTATTTCTTCTTTTCCTCATTTCTTTGTTACTTTAAATAATTTCTATTTATTTCTAAATCCTTCCTCTATTCGTATTTACTTTAGTTTTTTACATGTTGTTTAGCGCATTTATGTTCTGATCTGCAAGCGGCGGTACCTAACCTACCTTTCCAACTTAACCATACACAGGAACTCTGAAAGGACTAAAAGGAGTTTTTTATTACAAATTGTCGCATTATAAATAAGAATACACAGCTTATAAAATGTTAAAACCGTGTTTTCTGCAAAACTATGAGAAATGTCGATTTTCAGTAAATGAAATCGCCAATTTGATGTTTGACTTGCTAGACAGGAGTCAGTGCTCTTCCAAGCCTCTTAATCAATGATGGTCTATTACCAAAAGGAAACAAATATTCCAACCCTTTATTGGATAATAACTGTAATATTCTAGAAACAGCAGATACTTCAACTTGAAGCACCTTAAAAATTTGCACCTCCGTAAAGTTATTCTCATGACCATTCAATTGCCATAAAAATCACACCTAAATTCAACATTCAATTTCAAACTATTCGCGTAGATTTCTCTTTGTATTGCCGTGCAGTGATGTGTGTCCATTCGTAAGAGATCATTATGTATCTGGTGATCCACATCCTTAAAGTTTTCAGTCTTAGCTAACGTCCTAAGGGCATCCTTAAACTAAAGCTTAAAAAAATTTAGGTTTGGCTCCAAGACGTTGGTCAGCTACATCAATTTGCCACACATGACTATCTCTTTCCTTCTTCGTATGAGTTTAATTCGGAATTCCTCGCTCTATATAAATAGAGATCTTCTTTTGAGTCTTGGTCTTAGATAAAAAGAAATAAACAACAGTAAAACTTCAGTTTTGCTGTATGTTGCCTTGGCATTTGACCCTTACAAGATTCGTGAAAAGGTTTAGCATAACACCGTGATGAGTTCCAGGACATTGTGGCATTTGGAACAATGAAATTATTGATTTGTTGGTAAGGGACGGACTTTGAACACTTTTTTGTGTTGATAGATCAGATGATCAGCCGAAAAGTTGGCAACTTCATGGAGGTATAGGGTAGATTGATAGATTTTTTCTTATTCTCTTTAATCTACGTAATTTTAAAACCATCGCAATGGACTTTTTCGGGCCTTTGAGTGGTCTTGGCTTCCTGCTTTGTTCATAATGATTACTCAAAATCATTTGCGCCACTCCCAGGTGATTTGAAACCTCTTTATCCCTCTTTTTAAGATTATTTCTGATAAATTTCCACTAAAAGATCAATTAAAAATAGAATACAGGTTTAATGAGAAGTAAATAAATCTATAACTGGCAGGTATTGCTCGATGATTTAAAACGAAATCTCTATTCGTGGAACACTTTCTTCAATATTAAGAATTTATATGTATTAATTTATATATTTTATTATTGTAACGTGTAAATTTTAATTGGCTAACATTAATTTCCTTTCTCCTTAGTTGTCTTTTTGTTTGTTTTTATTTTTAAACTAATCATTGATGCTTAAAAGAGTCGCGACAAAGTAATAGATTTTTTATTTTGTTTTAAATTTTTATTATTTTGTTTTACATTTACAGCCAATATTGTTGAACATTGTTTGCATAATTTGGCCAACTAATAAATTATGGGATAAATACGTTGGAGTTGGTTGGTGGTTGGAAATTTACCAGGAGGTATAATTGTCATAAACAATCCTCCAGCGCCATTGGTGCCAATAAAAATCGCTAGTGTCAGTCGTCAGTTTTTTTCTTTGTTTTTGTCGATTGGTTTCAACCTACATAAAGGCCATGTCAAAACACAACATAATTATTTTCAATACACAATTTCACTCATTCACTCAATGCAAAATGCATTGATGCCGTTTTTCCAAAGGATCTGCTTTAAGAAAAGTGCGTTGGTGGTTATGAGCGGTTTCGCTTTTATTTCTTTCTTCAGTTTTCATTTTATTGTGTTCAAAGCCATGGTGTGTTACAACGATAAAACAATTTTCCTTTTTAACAATGAATTTTAAATGTTTTTTTATTTTTTTTCTATTTTATTTGTAATTTAGAGAGAGAAAGAAAGAAAATACAATAAAAAAATTGCGCCACCTTGCCAGCATAGAAAATTGGAAAGTGGAAAAAAAGGAAAAACTCTGTAATAAAAATCACACGCTTTAGTAAAGGTGGCGTAGGTTGATCTCATATAATCATAACACCACTAGTACATATATACCCTGTTATACTGATCCCCAAAGACTAGGTAATCTGTATATACCTGACCCATACCAATGATGTGCTAATATTTCTACAAAAGTTTCGAAATTTTTTTTACATTTTCTGTTTATAATCTATTGCTCATTTTGCATTAGCTGGGGGTTATTGCGCAAAACGACAACAACATAGACAAAATTATACAAATTTAACATAAATTTCAATTATTTATTGAATTTAAATCTTAAAGAGCTTTTACAAAACTACAATTGCAACAACAACAACAACATCGACAGCAAATAATAACAAAACAACATGTAATTTTTCTTTGTATTTATCAATATATTGGTTTAAGGAGTCTAACCGAATATCCCAAAATTCGGCCAGATATTAGTGTCAATGATTAAATGGCATGGCTTTCGTAAAACATAAACGGATAGGTATGCGCTTGCTTTAAAACAATATAAGACAAACAGATTAATCGAATTATTTTAGCAAAAATTTCAAAAAATATTCGAATTTCTTTTCTAAGAAGCAAGCTAAAGGCTCGCAAGGTTTTTTTGGATATGTCGCAGCTGTTGTTAGAAGGAACAATATTCAGCGATATCCTTTTACGTTTATGGTAACATTGAATTGTATTTGAAATTCAAACCGTAACTACTGTAAACTAGGTCTAGTAGGTAGTGTGTTGGCTTATTAGACGAAAGGCCCGAGTTCAAATCCCAGGTCAGACATCAAAACGAAAATATGAAAATATTTCTTCGACGACTTCCTCTCAGCAGATGTCTGGCAAAAACTCTGAGAGTAAAAATAGCCATGAAAAGCTTCTCAAAAATCTGTCGTTCGGAGTCGACTTTAAACTGTAGGTCACGCTACTCACGTATAAAATGTATAACAGGAGTGGTGTGAGAAGCTAGGACATTGTATAATGAGTCAATTCGACCACCGGGTACTGTACTTGTCACAATTGACAAGTACACGTCCTCTAACCTAACCTAACCTAAAATAACAATGGATTGGCAACGCCATATGTAGACCACCTAGAGATCACACCAGCTGAAATTACACTCGACTGAAATTCGCAAGGTACCATAAAGACGGGGCGTACCGACTTCACTTAACGTAGAGACAGATAGCTGTAGAGTCCTTGCGTACAGTTAAGAGTTTTAATGTATCAGCAAGACGAAACACTTGAAGATATTTTCGTCATTTCCTATGTTTCTTACTCAAGCAAGAAAAGTTAATAAAAGTTTTTTCCATCTTTTGGTATCAGGAGTAAAGTTAAGTAAAATACACATAAAGCTCTGTCGGAGGATTTTTTTTTGCAGCAGCCGAACCTTGTGAGACTGTTTTTAACCACTTAAATATAATTCTGGCGATACTTTGGTGATGTTGGTGTGCCAGGAGATTATCTGCATATATATTGTGAATTACGTAGCCCATCAAATTGTATTTGACGCATCGGTTGTGTTACAACTTCATTATCTTCAATTGCAGACCTAGAAACACAGTCAGCAGCACTTTAAATTGAAGACATTTTCGAATAATTATTGTCCAATGTTACCTCAAGACCACAATGCGTATCTAACTGTAATATATATTCTGGGTTCTTCGGTTTCCCTTTTCAAATTTCTTTATAACCTTCTTGTCAATACGAAACTTATTCAACAGCGTCACTAGCATTTCAACTTTTCAATTTATTATTTGTTTTTAACGTACAACCGAACATTTTTCCAATATTCAGTGGTACTTCCAAACTAATAATAAAAAAAAATAACGATTTTGTTTAAAAGATTTTCTTTTAACAATATTACGTTTTATTCATTTTTATAAACCCTTAAGCCACCCATAAAGTCTGTCTGTCTGTCTATCTATCTATTTCTCCTGTGTCCGTCCAATGTGTCTGTTTTTATTTTCGGCCGCCTGTCTATAGCATAAATGTATGTATGTATGTGTGTGTGTATTTCTCTTTCAATTAAATTTATACATTTTGATTTCGAGGAGGGAAAAAATCACTTTTGATCTCATTGTCATGGGAAATGTCATGATCCAAAGACATTATTTAATGTGTGGCATGACTTTTTTCATCTTTTATTAGAAAAATGAAAATGTATTGAAGAAAAATATTTAAAAAAATGAATATTTATTATGAATTTAATGCACTTTTGGCACGATGCTAAACTCAAAAACCAAAAACAGATATTTATACAAATTACGAAGATAAATAATAAAATGCCTACCTCCTCCTCATGCCTTAAACCAGTAGACTCTGATGGAATTAAAACAAAAAACCAAAGTGTTGTAATGTTTAACAGCAAATATGAATTAATATTTATGAATATTCATAATTATTATGTACACGGTATACTATACATTGTTTTAGGATGAGGGAAATGTTTTATAAAATGCTTTTTTTACTATCGAACCACAATGCATACTCCCAATGTAATGTTTTCGAGTGCATTTCCTCAAATGAGTTCAGTTCATTTTGTCAAGAGAGCTATGATGGACAGTAAATACACATCATAAAGGATTTTTAATTTAGAAGCAATTGCAGTTCAATATGTACATACATAGTTCTTTGTTTAGTTGGTCACATAGTTTGATTTTTTAAATCTTACCCACAACCAAAGTCATGCTTCAATAAATGCCCTCGTAATGATGATAAATAATTAATAACTCTCACTTAAGTTCAATATGACACGAGTGTACGTTTTATTTTGTTTTTAAATACAATGCTAATCGTCAAAAGCTTTGATGGGAAACGAAAATTATACTCTACCCCTTAATTCATTACTGGTTTGGGCTGGTGGAGCGGTGCTAGAGCTTCGTCAGTGTAGTCGCGCTCTCCCTTTTTGTTGTGTCTGGTCTGTGTAATTCCTACGCTTCTCCTACACTCTCCTTTTTATCCCATTCCCTCTATTATCCTTCCCTCTTTAAGGACGCTGTACAATGGGTCAATTCGACCTCCGGGTACTATACTTGTCTTAATTGACAAGTACACATCCTCTAACCTAACCTTACTCTACCCCTTTAATTCTTTTTTTTGTTCTTCCACGTACAATGACCGCCAAAAGTGAGTAAACACCTCTGAAATAATTCATTTTCTTAGGATAGCGAGAAAAGTAAATGAGAATAGTCGAATAAATTTCCAAAAATAAAAACGTTTATTCATTACT
This sequence comes from Sarcophaga rosellei, assembly GCA_930367235.1. Classification (NCBI taxonomy): domain Eukaryota; kingdom Metazoa; phylum Arthropoda; class Insecta; order Diptera; family Sarcophagidae; genus Sarcophaga; species Sarcophaga rosellei. Next base: position 37,841,539 of record OV884019.1, read on the forward strand.
TTTAAAATGTTAAAACAAAAACAACAATTCATGATGAAGGAACTTTTTTTATACTTAAGAACATAATAGAAAATTTAAAATTATAGTGGGTGTTGACTCACTTATGGCGCTCTCTGTACATACATTTCATTAATGCTTTAAAAAATTTCCTTCACTTAAGGTCAATAACACACGGGTCGTAATGGTATTTTGTTTTTAAATATAATGATAATCGTCAAAAGTGTTGATGGTAAACGAAAATTATACTCTACTCTACTCTTTTAATTCTTTTTTTTTTGTTCTTACACGTACATATGTACATATATTTGATTATTTTAAAAAATTTCCTTCACCAAATAACAGTTCATTTTTCTCACGATATTCGTGATATTTTCCATTGTTTAGATTTCTTTCATGACCGCCAAAGACAATATTTCCTGAAATACAACAATACGCACATGCATATACAGTGCGGTACAAATATTTTTAAACATATACATAATTATTGTTACCAAGAAGGGAAAACCTTTTCTTTCGACACGATATAGTATGATTGGAAGGGTTTGCTCAAAATATACTACCATATCTAAAGGATTGTGAAATGATTTGGATTTTAGGTCCTTAAAAGTTCAAGACGACTTTACAGAAATGAAGCAAAAAGAAAAAATGTGATAATTTTCTTTTATTTTGCAATTTTTTTGCCACCTTTTGTCTTGCACTGTAATAATCCATAATATCAACACATTTCATTATTTGGTTAAAGAATTTTAATTTGGTTTTAAGGCACGTGTATTTAATTGCTTGTTTCTTTGTTATTGTCGTATGAAAATCTATTTTTGTAAACAATATTTGGAATTGTTATTATTATTATTGTACAGTAATACTGCTGCTGCTGAATATAAATGATAAACAAAAAAATTCTTTGTTTTGTTTTGTTTTTGTTTATTCTACTTATTCTGTTCGAAATCATAATTTTAATAATAATTCAATCGCAATACCATATTATAAATAATTTGAATGCCTAGTCGTAGTACAACGTAGTATTTCTTATCTCTATATAGTACTTGAACGTTTTGTATGTTCTTCTTTTATTACTTTAACATTTAATTCATAAAATTGTTGTAGTCTTAGTCGCAGAATTTTATATATTTTAGTAAGGGTGTTAATTTAATAATGCTTGTACTTTGCGTTTTGCATAAAAAGTTTGGAAAGTTAGGAAAGAAAATCGCTTAAAAATTGCAAAAATAGGTATAAATTAGAGAGAAAAATGAAAGGAAGACGAAGCTAAACCTTTGAACTTTAGAAAAAACCAATATGTACGAAAATAACAATTTGCTTATTGGAGATCATATGTCCTCTATAAATCGTGAAAAATTCGATAAAATTTAAAAAGGTGCGCTTTTCTGACCTATTGGGCTGGATAGCTATTGGATCAAGGATTCCAAAACAGTTTTCGCTTTGGTCGGGTCACGACTTGGATCGGAGATATAGCTGACGAAGCTAACTTTTTTATACGGGCAAACAAAATTCATACATACATTAAGCATTTGCGTAAGCATTTGCTTAAGTATTTGCGTAAGCATTTGCTTAAGTATTTACATAAGTTTGCTTAAGCATTTACGTAAGCATTTGCTTAAGTATTTACATAAGTTTGCTTAAGTATTTGTTTAATTATTTGCTTAAGCATTTGCTTAAGTATTTACATAAGTTTGCTTAAGCCTTTGCGTAAGCATTTGCTTAAGCATTTGCTTAAGTATTTACATAAGTTTGCTGAAGCATTTGCTTAAGAACTTGCATAAGTTTACTTAAGCATTTGCTTAAGTATTCGCATAAGTTTACTCAATCATTTGCTTAAGTATTTGCATAAGTTTGATGCATGTTCTGAATCATGCATCATATGTTCTGCATCAAGCATCAGATGTTCTGCATCATGCATCATATGTTCTGCATCATGCATCAGATGTTCTGTGTCAAGCATCATATGTTCTGTGTCAAGCATCATATGTTCTGCGTCATGCATCAGATGTTCTGCATCATGCATCAGATGTTCTGCATCATGCATCAGATGTTCTGCATCATGCATCAGATGTTCTGCATCATGCATCAGATGTTCTGCATCATGCATCAGATGTTCTGCATCATGCATCAGATGTTCTGCATCATGCATCAGATGTTCTGCATCATGCATCATATGTTCTGCATCATGCATCATATGTTCTGCATCATGCATCATATGTTCTGCATCATGCATCATATGTTCTGCATCATGCATCATATGTTCTGCATCATGCATCAGATGTTCTGCATCATGCATCAGATGTTCTGCATCATGCATCATATGTTCTGCATCATGCATCAGATGTTCTGTGTCAAGCATCATATGTTCTGCATCATGCATCAGATGTTCTGCATCATGCATCAGATGTTCTGCATCATGCATCATATGTTCTGCATCATGAATCAGATGTTCTGCATCATGCATCTAATGTTCTGCATCATGCATCAGATGTTCTGTGTCAAGCATCATATGTTCTGCATCATGCATCAGATGTTCTGCATCATGCATCATATGTTCTGCATCATGCGTCAGATGTTCTGCATCATGCATCAGATGTTCTGCATCATGCATCATATGTTCTGCATCATGCATCAGATGTTCTGCATCATGCATCAGATGTTCTGCATCATGCATCAGATGTTCTGCATCATGCATCAGATGTTCTGCATCAAGCATCATATGTTCTGCATCATGCATCAGATGTTCTGCATCATGCATCAGATGTTCTGCATCATGCATCATATGTTCTGCATCATGCATCATATGTTCTGCATCATGCATCAGATGTTCTGCATCATGCATCAGATGTTCTGTGTCAAGCATCATATGTTCTGTATCATGCATCAGATGTTCTGCATCATGCATCAGATGTTCTGCATCATGCATCAGATGTTCTGCATCATGCATCATATGTTCTGCATCATGCATCAGATGTTCTGCATCATGCATCATATGTTCTGCATCATGCATCATATGTTCTGCATCATGCATCAGATGTTCTGCATCATGCATCATATGTTCTGCATCATGCATCAGATGTTCTGTGTCAAGCATCATATGTTCTGCATCATGCATCAGATGTTCTGTGTCAAGCATCATATGTTCTGCGTCATGCATCAGATGTTCTGCATCATGCATCAGATGTTCTGCATCATGCATCATATGTTCTGCATCATGCATCAGATGTTCTGCATCATGCATCATATGTTCTGCATCATGCATCAGATGTTCTGCATCATGCATCAGATGTTCTGCATCATGCATCATATGTTCTGCATCATGCATCATATGTTCTGCATCATGCATCAGATGTTCTGCATCATGCATCATATGTTCTGCATCATGCATCAGATGTTCTGTGTCAAGCATCATATGTTCTGCATCATGCATCAGATGTTCTGCATCATGCATCATATGTTCTGCATCATGCATCAGATGTTCTGCATCATGCATCAGATGTTCTGCATCATGCATCAGATGTTCTGCATCATGCATCATATGTTCTGCATCATGCATCATATGTTCTGCATCATGCATCAGATGTTCTGCATCATGCATCATATGTTCTGCATCATGCATCATATGTTCTGCATCATGCATCAGATGTTCTGCATCATGCATCATATGTTCTGCATCATGCATCAGATGTTCTGCATCAAGCATCATATGTTCTGCATCATGCATCAGATGTTCTGCATCATGCATCAGATGTTCTGCATCATGCATCAGATGTTCTGCATCAAGCATCATATGTTCTGCATCATGCATCAGATGTTCTGCATCATGCATCAGATGTTCTGCATCATGCATCATATGTTCTGCATCATGCATCAGATGTTCTGCATCATGCATCAGATGTTCTGTGTCAAGCATCATATGTTCTGTATCATGCATCAGATGTTCTGCATCATGCATCATATGTTCTGCATCATGCATCAGATGTTCTGCATCATGCATCATATGTTCTGCATCATGCATCATATGTTCTGCATCATGCATCAGATGTTCTGTGTCAAGCATCATATGTTCTGTGTCAAGCATCATATGTTCTGCATCATGCATCAGATGTTCTGTGTCAAGCATCATATGTTCTGCGTCATGCATCAGATGTTCTGCATCATGCATCAGATGTTCTGCATCATGCATCATATGTTCTGCATCATGCATCAGATGTTCTGCATCATGCATCATATGTTCTGCATCATGCATCAGATGTTCTGCATCATGCATCAGATGTTCTGCATCGTGCATCAGATGTTCTGCATCATGCATCAGAAGTTCTGCATCATGCATCAGATGTTCTGCATCATGCATCATATGTTCTGCATCATGCATCATATGTTCTGCATCATGCATCATATGTTCTGCATCATGCATCAGATGTTCTGCATCATGCATCATATGTTCTGCATCATGCATCAGATGTTCTGTGTCAAGCATCATATGTTCTGTGTCAAGCATCATATGTTCTGCATCATGCATCAGATGTTCTGCATCATGCATCATATGTTCTGCATCATGCATCAGATGTTCTGCATCATGCATCATATGTTCTGCATCATGCATCAGATGTTCTGCATCATGCATCAGATGTTCTGCATCATGCATCAGAAGTTCTGCATCATGCATCAGATGTTCTGCATCATGCATCAGATGTTCTGCATCATGCATCATATGTTCTGCATCATGCATCATATGTTCTGCATCATGCATCATATTTTCTGCATCATGCATCAGATGTTCTGCATCATGCATCATATGTTCTGTGTCAAGCATCATATGTTCTGCATCATGCATCAGATGTTCTGCATCATACATCATATGTTCTGCATCATGAATCAGATGTTCTGCATCATGCATCATATGTTCTGCATCATGCGTCAGATGTTCTGCATCATGCATCAGATGTTCTGCATCATGCATCATATGTTCTGCATCATGCATCAGATGTTCTGCATCATGAATCAGATGTTCTGCATCATGCATCAGATGTTCTGTGTCAAGCATCATATGTTCTTCATCATGCATCATATGTTCTGCATCATGCATCATATGTTCTGCATCATGCATCAGATGTTCTGTGTCAAGCATCATATGTTCTGCATTATGCATCAGATGTTCTGCATCATGCATCAAATGTTCTGCATCATGCATCATATGTTCTGCATCATGAATCAGATGTTCTGCATCATGCATCATATGTTCTGCATCATGCATCAGATGTTCTGCATCATGCATCAGATGTTCTGCATCATGCATCATATGTTCTGCATCATGCATCATATGTTCTGCATCATGCATCTGTGATGTGCATCATATCTATGATGTGCATCATATCTATGATGTGCATCATATCTATGATGTGCTTCAGATCTTTGATATGCATCATATCTATGTTGTGCATCATATCTATGTTGTGCATAATATCTATGTTGTGCATAATATCTATGTTGTGCATCATATCTATGATGTGCATAATATCTATGTTGTGCATCATATCTATGATGTGCATCATATCTATGTTGTGCATCATATCTATGTTGTGCATAATATCTATGTTGTGCATCATATCTATGATGTGCATCATATCTATGATGTGCATCATATCTATGTTGTGTATCATATCTATGTTGTGCATCATATCTATGATGTGCATCATATCTATGATGTGCATCATATCTCATATCTATGATGTGCATAAAGTTTATCCTACAAAAAAGTACCGAGTGCAGTGATTTTAATGCTTTTTAGTCGTTTCCCCTGCTCACTTTAATTTTGGGGATTTTTCCTGTTTTTATTAAGTTGAGTTGGGAATTTCCAAAAGTTCTGCCTTATCAGGTAAATTAAATATGTGTGGGGGAATCTATAATTTAAAATTCGAATTTCTAACGCCACTTATTTGAACTGTGTCTTCTTGAATCAGACAGTATAATGCTTTAAAAATTTTAAATATAAAACAAAATAAAATAAAATTTTAAAAATAATTTCCGCTGTTAATGTTATTTTTATACTTTAAGTTCAAGGCTATACAATAAACTAAAATATTATTTAATATTTACTTTCGATTTATTGTTTAAATGTTGGTATATCTCTGGAGATTTTATTTTTATATATGTATGTACTATGTATTTATTGTAGTACCGCTCTAAACTCTACTCGTAATTCGATATGCAGTCATAAAATAAACATAAAATAAAAACAAAAATAAAATACAAAGTAGTAGTGATTGTTATATAAGTATTTTGTTTTTGTTTTTTTTTTATTTTATTTGAACATTAAATATATTATTGGCACCTTAGTTTGGCGCTTTTGTTTTGTTTTGTTTTTCTTCTTTGCTGGCTGGCATGTCATTGCAAGTGTTTATGATTGATGTCTTAATTGCAATTATAAACATTAATTTGAATAATTTAATACAACGAAATTTTTCATTTCAAGAAAATAAATTATGTAAAAGGAGCTTTTTCTTTTAATTCACCTTTCCATTCCATTCCATTTAATGGTAATGGCTTGATGTGGCAGATGTGATTTTTTCTTAAAAAATTTCAACCATTTACCATATATTTTAAATAAATAAATAAATATGTACATCCGGGCATTTAAAATCGATTTAAATTTTATACAAGACTTTGATGATTTAAATTAAAAAGTCATAAATCGAGAGAAACAGGGGCATGGAAATTAAAAATTTCAAGACTCCAGGTATATAAGATTAAACGACAAAAAATTCTCCAGGATTCAGTTTCAAATTATATGTGTGTGTTACAACTAACAACACATTCTATTTTCATATTATAAATATTTGCGACTCAGACATCTCGAATAAAACGAAATATAAAAATACTTCTTTCGACGACTTCCTCTCGGCAGTCTTCTGACAAAAAAAAACCCTGAGAGTTAAATAAAATTACTATCCTAAGTTTCTCAAAAATCTATGTGCCCCGCCGCTCATGGATAAAATTAACACACAACACGAATGGTGTGAGAAGCTAGGTTGTAATCCTGACTAAAGGATTGTAACTTGTATCTGATACGCGAATGATCAGCCTATTACATCGAACTTCACTCAGAAGATTAGAATTATCAACCAATCACGTATCAATCAGAAGTTTTACCACATTCTTACACTCCCTGAGCATGGAGTCGCCGTAATGTAGTAGGTAGTGTGTTATTAGACGTGAGGCCACGGTTTAAACCCTGGATTAGACATCTCCAAACAAACGAAATTTTAAAATTTCTTCGGCTACTTCCTTTCAACAAATTTCTGACAAAAAACCCTGAGAATACTTAAAATTGCCATGAAAAGTTTCTCAAAAATCTGTCGCTCGGAATCGTGTGAGAAGCTAGGTCGTAATCCTGACTGCAGGGTTGTAATGACTAATTATGCATGTACACTCCGTGAGTCCATATCTCTTAGAGTGTATTCTATGAGTTCTTAACGAAGGACCTTATAGGAATGCATAAATTATCCTTACTGGTTACAGATATTCACCCAGTAATTATGATTGCACCTATAAGCAATACGCAAAGCTTTATCCTGAAAGCGAGAACAAACGACGTTACTTCCGACACAACTATTATTTAGAGCCACTAGATTTAAATGGCCCTCTTGTTGTATGTCTGCAATCGCAGAGAATAAATACTTTAAAACCACCATAACTAGGAAACTTTGTCAAAAGGAGAAATGCCTTCGCGACTTAAACAATAATAGAGAGCAACCGATAGCCTTGAAACCATTGACGCAGTATTCAAATACTATAGCGTTTTCAAATGGAAAAGTAATTCCAGACAAAATTTTATATTTTCTAGCACAGAATACTAGAACACCAACTCGGTGTTCTACTTCCATCTGAGGTGACAGTGACGGCAAGTGTGCAACTGATAATACTGCAATTACTGATCTAAGTCAATGGCTGATCTAAAACGTAGGCTGTAAACGTAGAAGAGAAGACGGTGCCGTCTTGGTAAATTGTCCTTCTTTGTGTAGTTTCCCTACAAAAGGAATTTCTATATGATTTGCTGCCACTCATATGAGCAAGCATTGTTGTTATTAAAGATGACTTCAGTGTCTTCCAATATTGCTGTTGTTAAACGTCTAGGAAATTTTCAAAAACTTGATGTTATTGAACGTCATATCCCCCATGTCCTGTTATATCATTGTTGTTGTTATTGTTGAATAAAAAGAAATAATTTTTAATCAATTTTATTAACACGATGGTGGTAAACACACCGGTTCTTTATTCGTAATCCATACATCCATCCATCCCAAGTGCTATTTTTATAAATTGTTATTAATATTCATCACAATTTCTTTCTTTTGCTTTTGCTTTTGCTTTATTTTTCCATCTTGGCAATCAATATTGAAAGTATTGATACTTTCTGTTATGGATTGGTTTTTCTTTTTTCCTTCGTTCATTATTCCATTTTTAAATAGGGTGGTTACAGTTCATCCTCATTTATTTGACCAGTTTCGAATTTATTAAAAAATTACTTACACCCACCATGTGGTGGCTTGGAGAAAATCAATCAATAAAGCTTAAATTTGTTTCCAACAAAAAAAAAAAAGGCATTAAGCTATTATTTAAAGCAATATGTATAACCAAAGATGGAGAAACACATTTTGAAAAATTTAAAGAAATTTACAGATAAATTATACATGTTACCACCATAATGACTCCACATATTACGGGGACATAATTTTTAACACTCAACTTTAATGTACATACACTTTGGCTACTGCAATAATAACCGTGTCGTCGTCGTAATCATCATTGCTATTCTGTATTTATGAAATGTATTCAATCATCGACTTTAGATAAGTAATGACAACACACACACACAGAGTGACAAAGAATTTATTGTCAATGAAATCATATCCTTTGAGAATCAATAAATGTCCAAATGTTTCTTCGACGGCTTATTTTCTCAGCAGTCTTCTGGAAAAAACTCGTGAAAGTAAATAAAATTGTCGTGACAAAAATCTCAAATTTGTCGTTCATTGTCGAAGTTAAACTGTGGGTCTTGTTACATGGTGGTGTAAGAAGCTATATTGTAAACCTGACTAAAAGATTGTAACTGCTAAATAATTGTATGAGATGGATAGGTAAGCAGAATGTTAAAAGTTTTGTGGTCTTCTTCTTAAAAGTAGCCAAGTCTAGTAGGTAACTTATTAGGCATGAGACAACGGTTCAAACCCAATGTCAGACATCTGGGGCAAAATGAAATATGAAGAATAAAATATTTCTTCGGCGACTTCCTCCTCTCAGTAGATTTCTGGCAAAAACACTGAGAGTAATTAAAAAAAAAAAAACAAAATGCGTGTTGTTTTTGCATTGTTGTACTTGTTGTAGAGTTTCGTATTGAATTTGCCTTGGACACAACATAAGTGGTATGAGAAGCTAGGTCGTAATATTGACTGGTGGGTTGTAATGAGCATTTATGTATGTTTTGTTGTCTTCATGCTATAGCAGGAGGACAAAGTCGATCTACTAAATTGTGTTTACAGCATGATTCCCATGAAGAATCTACTGTTGCGGTTGTAAGTACAGTAGGGGACTGTGCATCACTTCTTGTGCAACTAGCCAGATCTCAAAAATATAGGGAAAACATATATTAATGTTTACTTATGACTTCTTAAATGCATCACAGATAAAATGAACGTGACACAACTGCGTAGCGGGCGATGGTCGCACATTTAAAGTAAAATGAAAATCATTGTAATTTTTCTTAATTTTCAAAGACTTATTTGCTATTTTCATTTCATTTACACCAATTAAACTTAAAATACAAAGCCGTTAATACTATGATAACGTATGATTGTTTTCGTTAATCAAGAAGGGTTAATAATCGTATGTTTATGTCTGTCAAACGGTATTTATCGGTCAACGCAAAGTGTTTAAAAGAGATTTCAAATGTCGAAAAATTGAAAAGAAAGTAATGTTGATTTGTTTTTGATTTTGTGAAAAGTTGTTTGAAATATTATTTGTCACATTTTAGACATTGAAATCTAAATGCTACAAGTGGCATAATGTCCAGACATTCATCTCTCTCTTCAATTCATAGAAAACACACATACATATCTACATACATACATACATTGTATGTACATGGATCTATATTTACATATGTAGTACATACAAATGTTAAATCGTTAACTAAATGAATATACATAATATTGATGAATGCATATATGCATGCATGCATGCATGCATATATTTATGTTGTGAATGCATGCATGCATGTTTGCATATATGAATTAATGTAAGACCAAATTCAAGTAGTGTTTGAAAACTTTCAATTGTAAATGATGTTTAACGACTCACAATTTTTTTTTTCTGTTTCTTTTTCTAATTTTTTTTTGGATTTTGTCGTAAAGAAAAAAAAAGGAGAAAAAAGTAAAGACTTGTGCTTGATTTAAAATTGAAAGATGATTTTGACAGTCAAATTTATCACTACACTTTACCTTACATTTAAATACTCACACTTGCAGAAATGTACATATGTACATAGATTTTGAAGTCCATAACTTAAACGACCATGTTAATTAAGCAATTTCAGTAATAAGCAATACTAAGAAAGCGAAAGAGCGAAATAAAGGAGCTGAATTGTATTCAAAAGAAAGAAATGAAAATAAATATAAATCGTCATGTTACACATGTCTGGATAAGAGTTTTTGTCTTTTGAACGATTTTTTTTGCTTTTCTTCTCTAACTTGGTTCATATTGCAATTTTCGCGCTTTTTACATCTTGTCTTTGTTGTTTTTTATTTTTGTTTGATATTTTTAACCATTTCCGAGGATAATTTAAATTGATGGACAAAGTAAGTAAGTTAGAGAGGAAAATAGTTTATATCGTTCGTCGTAGTTAATTTACACTTTTGTACACTTTATGAATTTTGTTTTGTCTCGTAAACTTTCACTTTTCTTTTAGTATTTCTAAGAAACTTAAATCCTTTAAGTTTTCTTTTCTTTTTCTGTTACACACCATTTAACACTTTCCATCTCGCGAGAAGAGTTGTAGAAAATAAATAATAATAAACAAACCAAAAAGAAAAAAAAAACCAACAAAGAAACATTTAAACAAACTAAAATTAAAATAAAACCGCAAAAAACATACATTTTCTTATTGTGTATGAAGTTATTACTTCAAAAATTACTTTCATGTGATATTTTAGAGTTTTTTCTTGAGTCTTTCTCTCTCTCTGTTTGTTTGTTTGATGTCATTTCATTTCATTGCAATTTATTTTTATTGTTGTCTTCGGCTATCCTTCACTTTGATCTTGTTTTAACGATTTGTTTCTTATTATCACCACCAAATTAAATGATTACGATCTTTAAATGTTGGCCAAATGATGATCATTTATGTGTATACTGCCTGCTCACTTTACCTTAGCTGATGATGGTGCGTTTAGTAGCTGCCACAGTGTGGATTAAAATTGTAGGGCAATACCCCAAAAAAACCCGCTCGTAAGTGTAAGTGTGTGAGATGTTACGGTTTTCATTGACTGTCAATTAAGAAAATTATTCTCTTCCAAAAATCCTCTCCAATTAATTCTCAGTGCCCTTGGGCTCTTGGGATAGTTGAAATAGAGCTCATTGAGCAAAATAACCACTCTCATAATATATTTTCAAAAAGAGCATTGTTGCGACATAAAAATAAATAGCGGTCTTTTTATCCTAATACTATGTATGCATGCACTTTTTTGTGTAAATTGCAATAAACGCTATTATTGAGCTCAATATTTCATATAAAGAATATGCACATTGTTATAATATTGAGTAAAACTTAAAATACAGCACTGTCATAAGTATGTTCAGTAAGTATATTACAATTTTCCGAACACTTTCTGTTGATATTTGACAACTCAAATGTCAGCAACGACAAACAAAAAAAAAACAGCAAAACAAAAAACAAAACAAAAACAATTCATTGAAACAACCAGCTGTTTTGTTTACCAGCTGTCAAATAAATATTGCTTATATTATGTTTGAACACTTAAAATATTGTACACAAATAACTGAATATTGACTCAATAAAAGTACATGTCTGAACATGGTATAGGATCTGCTAAAGTAAACCAAATTCCAGCTTAGGTGGAATAACTTCATTTTTGAAATTGCAACAAAGCAAAGAAAGAAATAAGAAGGATGGGTGAGGGATGCTTTGCCACATTCCCATGCTCGCTAAAGGAATGGTATTTGTTTATGAAAGATAAGTATTCTATTGGAAGTCGCCGTAGTATTGTACGTATTGTGATGGCTTATTAAACGAGAGCCCGCGGTTCAAACCTCAGTTCAGACATCTCGAACAAAGCGAAATATGAAAAATATTGCTTTCGGAATAAGACGAAATATTGAAACTGAAACAAAGCAAAAAAAAAAATACAAAAACTGAACAATCTGCGTCTTGCTGATACCATAGCGACTAAACAGTTGGTGAAAAATCTCTATCACTGAGAACGTTCTCTTTACAAATACCAAGTGTGGCTAAATAAGACTGTAATGTCTTACAAATTGTCATCGATTGTTGGTTATCTGAACATGAAAAAAGTGTGTGTATTTCTATCGCTAATCTTCTGCCGTGGATGCAGATCCGCTGAGGAAGAGGAGATTGTTATCCACTTTCAGTGTCAGTGCCCGTCTCTTGCTAGGTATAGATATAGGTTATTTGGCTCCCCATTTCATGTCAGCTTGACGGAGCTATCATCTATTGATATCAAGGATATAGCTTCGTTCATCAAACTTTCTGGCTTGTTTTCCAGTGTAGGGTAGTCCTTACGCTGTCCAACTTCTTCCTCTGATTTTGTTGAAACTTGGTCAGTACTGGGACTGCGTTCACCCGTGGCCTCATAACGGGCCGCTATGCGTGCTCAAGTGAGCTTTGTGATATCAGAGATATACCACTCCAACCTAACCTAGATATTGGCGATCTTTAAACAAAACATATTAATGGAATATCACTGAAAGAGAGTAAGCTGACAGTGGTTAGGATAATGGTGCCAGGGACTCAGATCTGGTGTAATGAGTGTATATTCAGCAATTGCATCATTTCTTCAGCTGTCTTCTGGCAAAAACTCTGAGAGTAACTATATTAACATGAGAATTTTCCCAAAAAATCTTATCGTTCGGAGTCGACTTCAAACTGTAGGTCCCGTGTGAGAAACTAGGTCGTAATCCTGCCTAAACGTGTCATATTCAATTAAGTAAGTTAAACCATAAATCATAGAAAAAACTGGGTTATGCTGGTATCCCACAAAATAAAATAAATTCATGCAGTCAAGTTCTTAGTGATTGTTTAATATCTTAGACCTCTAATTTTGTCATTCACTGTATAATCCTGCCTGCCTGTCTGCCTGCCTGTTGACTTGTAATCACTTCAATTTCCAACCAAATGCTCTATTAATTCAGTTTCAAAATATCTTTTTTTTTTCTTTTCTTATTCCTATTGACTTCCACTCACATAAACAATTTTCATTGACTTGCTGTTAATATTTTGATTATTGTTGTCCTTGTTGTTGTTGTTGCTACGGCTGCTCTGCTATTGTTACTGTTGTTTGGTTAAGTGGCAATTTTTCTCGTCTATATGATGTTTAATCGATTGTGACTGCATTTATTTGTAAGTCACAAATGCAAATGATCGGCAAAATTTAAAAGACGAGACGAGACATACGCTATAAGCAAACAAGAGAGAAGAGAGGAGTCATAAAAAAATATATAAAAACGAGATACAATTTTATGATCAAACTTTTGATTGAAATGCCAGAGTTTCGCTTTCAAATGTGTAAAGAGTTTAGGGTGTGCCGTTAAAAAAAAAATTTTAATTTAATTGTAATCATCATGAAGCTCTTCAAATGTATTTTCCATTTCCATTGGAACTTTCGACGGAGTTAATTGACAGACTATTTAAATGTTAATGTTTATCGCGATTTTCTCGAGTTCCTGTATAATTGAGATGCTTCTCAACCCAAGGGTTTATAGTCGCGCAAAGCTTGATAAGTTTGTTGGATTACTAGAGCACAGCTTCGACTTCAAAGCTTAGCTGTGACATTGAGAATAAAATATTAAAAAGCAACATTGCTTTTGACAACCTATCGCCGCAATCTAACTTTAAAAACTCTAAGAGTTTCTAATTACCTTGTAAAGGTCTCTCAAATCTTTCGTTCCAAGTCGATGTTCAATTTACAGCTCATCTCATCCATCATGGACTTTCTAAGTCCTTGTAATTTGGCAACTAACTTTTATTTTAAAACAGCAACATATGTATAGTGAAAGTAATATTTGTAAATTTATGGGACACCCCTATCTATTGCATTGCGTACGATGAGTTCAATAATTGAACGTACAATTTTGTGTGTGTGTTTTTTCTTCACTTTTTTTCTTTGCAAATGTCATTTATTGATGATAATGAAGTGATTTCTATTTTTTAATTTAAATTTTGAAGTTTGAAGAAAAGCATTCAATTATTGCTCTCATCAATATTGAATAACAATATTCTTTTGTGGGTAATATTTATTGAATATTGCAAAATAAAAATTAATGGAAAATCTATTGAATAAGTGGCATAATAAAATAATACAACTTTTTATTTGTTGGAAGGAAAGCTATCAATGTACGTACATAAGGTAATATTTAAAGTCTGAACAGATTAAAGATCTGTTATAGAATTGTATAACAGCACTGGTTATGGAACATTGTAATTTGTGAAGTTTACTCTTCCATTAGCTTACCAGTTCGAGGGATTAGGATCCGTTGTGTTTGGCTTAGAAAAGAATAAAGAGAGAAAGAATGAAAGAAAAGAAAAAGAAAACAAAGTGATCAGTTATGTAAGGATGATAGTATTCCCTTTACCCTGCGTAATTCTATTATAAACCGCATGAAAACCTAGATATCGGTCCTCGACAAGGAATTTTACAATTCTAAAGAGACCCTCTCTTAAGGTATTATTCAACCTTCTACTAAAAGCACCACACACCACAACCGTCAGCGACCTGATATCCTAAAAGCCGTAACAAAATCAATTACCATTTTTTTTTTATTCAGCTGGTTAAGCTATTGAAGTGATTCTATTGCCACTATAGCTGGATAAAGTCTCCTATGTACGTAACACACCAGTCTATCCACCTAGCGCCTCAGCTTTTCTCCCGAGCACATCTCCCTGTGAGTCCTTGAATATAATATTTGAACCATTATACATAGTGGTGGAGATAGCTGACTTTCTCAGAAATATCACTATGCCCCCGGAATCCACTCGCAACCTACAGCAAAAGCCTTAAAAGAAATGAGATTAGCTTTCAAATAGTTTACTTGGCCATTACAGCCCTTTAGTTGTGTGTGTTAATTTTATATGTGACTGATGGGATCCACACCAAATGGCAGATTTGCGGAGCTTTTTTATGGCAATTATTTACTCTCAGAGCTTTTGGTAGACGACTGCTAAGAGAAGGTCCCGAAGAAAATACTCTGAGTATAAGCTCAGGTTTTAAACCATGAGCTTTTGTCGAATATACTGACGTTCAGACTACTATGTATTCAGCAGTTGTCATCCAGAATCTCCATCTAACTTCGACACTTTCGTGACCAACTAACTCGTATTGGAAACGATGGATTCCACAAGACTCTATGCCGAATGGGAATAGTCTTCCTGAGATGAATGGCACAAAGCATCAGAAAACATATTATAAGCCGAGTGATATCAGGCGTACAGCCCTTCCCAACTCCAATAATAATTAAATATGAAAAAAGTTTCTAATGTGAGAAGCTAGATTTCAATCCAGCCTAAAGGGCTGTAATGACCAATTCGAAAAGTGTAAGCCCTTACGCACATATGACTTATATTTATGAAAATATCCTTTCATCCCTTGTATTCTACTTTTACTTGACCATTTAATTTTGTTTGCACTGTATGCAGTGTTTATTATCGAACGGTTTTATTATATTTTTTCTACTTTTTTTTTTGCGCATTTCTCCAGTGAGTAAGTAAGTAAGTGAGTTGAACCGATAATATAATTAAGTATATTTATTTTGTCGATTATTTAATGTCTTTACGTTTCTTTTTTTTGTTTGTTTGGCTTTGTTCGGCGTTTTTTTCCGCTTTTTTTTGAGTTCATTTCACTATCTTTTGCTCTCAGCGGGGATAATTTTGATCAATGTCTAAGTTATGTGTCTATTTTGACACATGATTTGATATATTATTAGCCTTTTTTGTGGTTGTTATTGTTGTTGTTGTTGTTACTGTTATTATTATTACCATTGCAATGGTATTTGTGTTTTTATTTCACTGGCAATTTTGAAAATTTTTTTTTTAAATAAACTATGCGACGTACATAGATACATACATATGTGTGTGTGTGTAAAACGATTCGTCCGTCCGACTACCATTAAAAATATTTTCCACCATAAATATTTTAACGAAGGTGCATATACGAAAATTACTTAAAATTACAGACTTACTTATTTCACTTACGACTGAGACTGACTGTAAGTATACTATACTGACTGCTTGCGCGCTATTATTGCTAGACGTGGACTCTTTCTTGATGGCGTTTTTTTTTTCTTTTTTGCTTCTATTACTCTACCATTAATGGTTTTTCGCATAAAAACTATTTCAGTTTTCAGTTTAAGTTGAAGTCTACTTCTTTCTTTCTTTTTTTTTTCGTTGTTGTTTACGACTTCTTTTCTCGGGTTTTGTTTATAAATCACATCATTATTTCATACATTTTCATACAAAAGATCACCATTTGTTCATTCATCTATCAAATCCTTTCATTTTCCTAATGACTATGACTACCACTACCAGCACTACTACCACTCTGCTATTAACTCTTACTATTTACTACGACTATGACAATGACTGACAGACTAAAAGTCTCTTCACATGGAGCAAAGTTTGTGTCCATCGCCACCAACACCAACCCACTACTACCACTTCTACTGCCACTACTACTACCATGTAGCAAGGCAAGTATTCAATTTTTTAAATACACATCATTAAATAGAGCATTAAAGGAATTAAATCATGATAAAGAGCGTGTGACATTGACATATCATAAGAGATAAGGAACATCAGGGATGTTTGTAGTGGGAATGTATTCCCATTTCGTATGATACCAAAAGCAGCACGTCCTGAAAAAGAGTAAAGTAATTCCTTCTTAATGCTCGAAGAAGACTCTTTCAGAAATATCTATACTCGTGGGATAGCTACATAAAGGTTAAGTGGACATTTCGAATTACTCCCCCACTTTAAACCCTATTTAAAGAGACTCTAGTTTTAAGTAGACATGGACATTTTTGTACCTATTTTCACAGATTCCATAAAAAGGGATGCAGTATGCGAATTGTGCAATGAGGACAAAGGACGCCATATCAAACTTGATGAGCTCAGCAATGTAGTAATTGGTTGCTCAAAAGATGGAAATGTCTGCAAACTCCAGATGCCCCAGATTGATTATTACAGGGTCCTACAGTTTAATCTCGACTACGAACTACGGATTTAAGAGACAAATTTATTTACTCTAAGAAATCTAGCCAAAAGAAATATTTTTTCATATTTCTATTAGTTCAAGATGTCTGAGACTGGGTTTGAACTCAGGCCTACCTACTAGTGGCTTCTGAACTATAATAAGCAATTAGATACGTGAAGTCACTGGAGCGATTCAATACCCATTCGGTTTTAAAATGTTCGATCCCGGGCCATAACATCCTGATGATTATACGACCTGTCGCCAAGAAGCGTGTTTGGACACTTTTGGACAGTTTGGACAGCCTAACCGACCACTTCACCAATGCAATACTCTTTGCTGCTCCATTCCTTTCCATCTCATCTACTATTTCGTTACCCAGTATCACTGGAGTGATTCAATATTCATTCCGTTCTAGAACGATCAAGCCTGGGCCATATTACCCGGATGATTATACAATCTGCTGTCAAGAAGCGTACATTACCCCTTCTGATTATCTGGTCGTTTAGTCAAAAAAAGTGTCTAAAAGGCAGCCTAACCGACACTTCACCAACACAATGCCCTTCGCCGCACCAGTCCTTTTACGCTCATCTGCAATCTCGTTGCCCTATATCAAGTTGCAAATAAGCCTACATCAGTAGTAAGCTCAACGGCTTTGTCACTTTCAGGCTGAAATTTATTGTACACCCCCCTTTCATAATATGGACTGAAGACCTTCTATCTATTGTAAAAATAAACTTCCTTGTTCTACATACATATATCGGCTCATATTCGGAGCGCTATTGATCACAACCAGCGTTGCCAGGTGCCAAGTTTTCCCTTTTTTCCAAGTTTTTTGAGATCGAATAAAGTTTTCATTAAATTTGTTTTCTAACAAAACAAGTTTTATCATCAAATTTCAATTTCCACTTTTTTCAATAAATTTATTAATAACTCGAAATATTTACTCCAGGGCAAGATATCGAAGAAACACCAACAGGGATAGTAACTGAGTCAACGGACACCAGTACTTTCTTTTTAAAATTTTGGTACTTTAGTAGAAAAAAAAGAAAGTTTTTCCTGCTAAAAACAAGGTTTTTCTTCCAGAAATAAAAACTTTTTTAAAAAAAATTACTGGCAACGCTGATCACAACTCACAGAATGATTTCCACCGGAAGTACAATTATGATTAACCGTTTTAAACGTTTTCATTTCTCTATAATTAGAAAAGTGTGTGTTCTTGATAATGCAGTCTTTTAAAATTTTATTCCCGATTCATAGTGCGCCGCTTAGCATTTGAAAAATTTTCTTGACCATGTAGACTTTGTTGTTGTTTTTTTTTGCTTCCCCCGAAAAGAAGGAGGCAAAAAAAAAAATTAGAAATTCCCGCAATGTTTGTTTATTATTGTATTATTTGTTGATATTAGACCGGTTCCATTGCAAACTTTACTCTGCAACAATCCAACAAACTGCCTGTATTTTTATTTACTGAACTCAACTCAACGATTGTTTATAAATGACTATCATGCCGGCGATTTCTGTATCTTTTTTTTTGGTTTTTTTTTGCTTTTTGCTCTTTTTATACACCAAAAATATGTGTAATTTTTTTTGTTTTCTTCTTTTTTTTATTTCATTTTTATTCATTCAGTATAAAATTTTTATTTTTAAGCCGGCATCTCCGATTAGCTTTTATATTTTTACCTCTAGACACTTACATAGACAGTCATCCAGACATACAAACAGAGACAGACAGACAGACAGACACAAACATTGGAAAATTTGAATGAACCAAAAGCAAAACGAAATGTAATGAAATGATCGTCGTAGGAACGTACAATTCCGTTCAAAATGCAAGAAAAAAGAAAAAAAAACGAAACGAAACGAAATAAAATTAAAAGAAATAAAAAAGAAGTTGTTGTTAAAAGTCTGTAGGTGGATAAGAAAAATGAAATACACCAAAATGTATAAAAATGTACGATGTGAAGTGTACATATACGATTTTATTCCCCCTTTAGATAAAAAACCGCAAAAAGAGTTCTTGAGTTATGCCAAAAAAAACAGTGACCACATAAATGAGATTTTGGGAATGTGCGGTAATCTATGCACTTTTCGCTCTAATTTTGAAATGAGTTTCAGAAGAGCACATTGTGACATTGTAGCCTGCAGTCTCTATGAAAGTAAATTGCTTGGTACTGGTACAATTCATTTTTGTGGATCCCCCACCAGCAGAGGTATTTGCTATTTTCTAAAGGGTGAATAATTCACTCTTTTGTCTTCTCCCACAATCTAACTCCTTAGTTGTAGAACTAATCACTGTATAAGAGGCCATGTCGCTTGTTAGGGACACATGTACGCACATTATTGGTCATTACAAGGCTTTAAGTCAGTGATATGAGTGTAACACGTGCAGTTTAATGTCATGTCCGATCAACTGATTGAAGAAGCTTGTTGACGGCTATCAGCTAATCTCAGTTCTTTTGCTAGCTGAGACTGCTGAGAGAGGGTATTCGCAAGAATTATTTTTTCCTTTCAGTACAGTGAGCGCCATAAGTGAGTCAACACCCACTATAATTTTAAACTTTCTATTATGTTCTTAAGTATAAAAAAAGTTCCTTTATCATGAATTGTTGTTTTTGTTTTAATATTTTATAAGTAATAAATAAACGTTTTTATTTTTGGAAATTTATTCGACTATTCGCATTTACTTTTCTTGCTATCCTAAGAAAATGAATTTTTTCAGTGGTGTTTACTCACTCTTGGCGCTCATTGTACGCAATAGGTAGTTCAGGCAGGTCCATCTCTGGACAGAGTGCAGGACTTTGTGAACAATCTCCTTCACCTACTAAAAACTTTTGATCTTATGGATCTACATAGATTCCTAATCCGCGAATACCTTTCATGTGATGGCATGAAAACCCTATTTGCCCCTGTCTGCAAACAGAATGTTTGTTTAAAAATATTTTAATTTTTATTTTATTAAAGCAATTGAATAATTAAAAATGGAATTTTTCTTTTTCTTTCTTTCTGCTTTTTTTCCTTTTCCTTTGCTTTCGAATACATACATATATAAATCATCTCTTTAAAATAGTTTAAATGCTTTCTCTGTTGTTACTTGAACGTCAAAGAAAAAAAGAAAAAAATTCCGAAAAATACTTGAAAATATATTGACCTTGATTATGTGAAATAGAAATGAAATTCCCACCAACATTTTCATGTTTCTTACACCCAAGTTAAGACTTAAGATCTTAGAAATGAAATTATATAACCTTTCTTTACTTAATATAATCTCCCAAAATAAACAATAACAACAACACCAAAAACTAAAACGAACACTTTTACTACCGATAAATGATAAAACAACAAAAAAGTACGTACCTCACAGCCCATGCAGACTATTTGAACACATTGAGCAGCATTTGTTGCAACAGACAAAAAAAACCGAAGAAATCGAAAAACATTAAGTATGTGTTCATGCAATACTTCATTTTGTCAAGATATACTACTCACTCGTACCTATCCATACATGTATACAATATTAGTTTGTAAATAGATTTTGTTTTTTTTTTATTTTCTTCCTTCTCTTGACTTTACGATTTTTATTATTTTAATTTTACCGACATCAAGTGTTTCATTTTCACTTTTAAAAACAATTTTCGAAGGTTTTTTCTTTTCTTTCATTATTTTACTTTAGCGCCATAAAATTGTACTTTCTTACAGGGTATTACCGTTTATTTTATAACTGCTTGTTTGTCAAAACGGTCAAAACGTTAGGACTTTTACATGCATACATACATACATAATTGGCTATTACAACCCTTCAGTCAGGATTACGGCCTAGCTTCTCAACACCACTCATGTTGTGTGCCTTAATTTTACATTTAAGTGGCGGGACCTACAGTTTAAAGTCGAATCCGAACGACAGATTTTGAGGAACTTTTTCACGGCAGGTTTATTTACTCTCAGAGTTTTTGCCAGAAATCTGCTGAGAGGAAGTCGCCGAAGAAATATTTTTTTTTTCATATTTCGTTTTTGATGTCTGGCCTGGGTTTCGAACTCGGGCTTTACGTCTAATAAGCTATGGCGTCTTAGGACTTTTAGTTTATAAAAGGACTTACAAGCCCTTACATTAAAGCCCGATTGACTAATTATCAATAGCCGCACGCGTCTCATCAATTGGAAAATTAACCACAGCACTAATTAATGCTGTCTTAAGGCAACTAACATTGGGGTAACTGTTGTTAACTATTTCCTGCTCATATTTGTAGTCCCACAGATTCGAATCAGAAATGACGGAGAGCCATTCTTCTGAGAAGATGAATGCTGGTGTTATGGTGCCAGATTTGGGTCATTTTAGCTATATGATGTAAAGTCAAAGCTTAATGGAAAGTGTACGGATGGCTATCTAATATAGAACGCTTAACTGGTTTTACTACAGGTTACAAAACGATTTTTTTCTGTTTGATGAGGGTTCGTAAAAGTTACGAACATTTTTAAAGAAAATATGCTGTGAAGTCAAGATGTAGTGGTCAAGCAGCTTGTCTACAAGCCGAAAAGACCAGTTTGAATCACACTGAAGAGGATAAAAAAACCTGCATTCTCCAGTCTCATTGGAAAAAAAAAGGAAAAAGCCCGGGGTCGTATACCACTAGAAAAGAAATTGAAAAAGGAATCATACAACCTGATTTTCGAACTTTAAATTAAATGGCTTCACTATCCGCCACCCCCTCTTTCCACCAATACAATCCACCTAAGAAGTCCGTAAGAATCAACAACTAGCAAGGTTCATTACACTAAAATTCAGATTGCGATTTTATAGGCAAAGATTGATGAGAGCGTCTTTATCTTAGGACCTCCTACAGCAGACCAAACCCTACCTACTCAAACTGAGCAACAAAAAAGGTTAAAGAAATGGCAATGAGACAGAAATGTTTTGTGGAAACCATATGCTGCTAAGATATTTCATGGCAAGACCATGCTTTGGCCGCCTGTGGGGGTGTTGATGCCGCTTATGTGTAATTACCTGCGTTTTTACTTTCTTTAAAAAGAAAGATCCTAAACTTCAATATGATTTACCACCCGTTTCAAAATAAAGTCCTGACTAATTAAGTTTAATGAGCAATAATATTCAGTTTACGCAAAACTTCGCCATAAACTTTGTTGCGGCTACTGACCTTGGTTTCTTTTTTTGTTTAGTTGTGCCACCAAAGTTAATAATATTTTCAAATTTAAAAATGTATCTTTTATTGCTGATTTGCTGTAAAAAAAAAAACCTTTTTCATTAGTTTACCAGGCTTGTTAAGATTGTATTTTTTTTTTCTTTTTTTTTTTAATTAATAGCCGGCAAATGAGTTTTTGGTAATTTTTTGTGGCTATTCATCACTCATTCGTCACCACTAAACGCATCGTCTTTCATCTTTCCACATACATCACTAGTATATGTATGTACATACATTGTCGACTTATTGCTGTATAATACACTTTTCATCATTCATTTTCCATGTGCATCATTGTATCATCTAATCGAATCAGATTTTTTATGCAATTTAAATTAAAAAAATTCATCTTTTTCAAACATATTGCCCAACAACAACTTTTGTTATCTTTTTTTCCTTTTTCTTACAATTTTTTCCAAACCAAACATGGTCTTTCAGGTTAGAGTTTCTTTTCCTTTGACAGAATTATTTTTCTTGTGTCTTATTTTGAAAAGAACACCATTTCAAAAGTTGTATTTTCCTTCAAATCCTATGTTAACTGCTTTCGCTCAATTGGCACTACATTGACTTTCGATCTGGCAACTTCTGGAACTTATTTGTGATTCGTTATTGTTATCCTTTGCCTGTTTTTGAAGGAGAAAAAAAAAACTTAAACTTCAGGGAACCAATATAAAAACATTTAACATTAAACATAAAAACATAAACATAGTAGAAATTTGCCTCTTCACACAAGGAACACCACTAAATGGTGTTTATAGGTGGAGTATGCTACGAGCTGGCTGGCTGGTATCTGTAGATATTTTTAATGCTGGCGCTGGTGGCATTTTGTATGTATACATATGACAACTTCTGAGATTAAAAGATACTTACTACACGTAAATTGGTTTACTAACAAAATTCATAATTTTTTTGTTGTTGTAGTTGTTGTGGTCCGTTGTACATATTTTCTTAATCTTTTTTTTGTTGTTTTTTTTTTGTTGTTTTTTTTTGTTGCGTGAAGATGATTGTCAACAAGTGTTGGATTTATTTTCCTCTTTTTTCCCCCTCTCATCTTCTTAATTTTTTATATTCATAAGGAAGTCAGATTAAATTAAAAAATAATGTTTATTTATTTGTTTATCAACAATTGTCTGTCCGCAATGGTTTGTGAAGTGTTAACAACAACAAAAATTAACAGCTCAACAGACTGTAATCGTCTATAAAATGTTTGAAAACAATTGTTTTTTTTTGTTTTTTTTTCTTTTTTTATTTAAATGTTTTGAAATATTTCTTTTTTATGAATTTTTTTTTATTTGATAATCAAATTTTGGTAATAAATTAACAATAAATTTTTGCAAACGCTCATCAGTACAACAAATTGCTTAATTAAAATGATTTTATTAGACGTGCATTTCTTTTTTTCTATAACTAACGCTCAATGTATTACCAATTAAAAATGTTGTAATTTAAATATATTTTTTTTTATTTTATTGTTAAAACTTTTTAAAGTTATAAAAAATATTTTACTGGTCATTGTGTGACAGGCTATCTACTTGCTAAGGAGAGTTCACACTCTGTACATGGTCTGATGGTATTTCAATTGATTTGTCTACGAAGAAGAATATTTTCGCCTCACCATAGTACAGTCGGTAGTGATTTTGGCTTATTAGACTGTATTTCGACCCTTGGCTTGGAACAAATATCAGAGTAAAATAAAATTGTTATGAAAAGTTTCTCAAATCTGATCTAATGATTACAAACTCAAACAATTCAGAAGGGAGAATTACGATTTTTCTAAGATAAGGAAGCTACAATCCCTCTCAAAGTAATACATTAGGGAAGATTCCTATGCACGCAGTGAGAATAATGAATGTATGTGAAGATAAATTTAAATTTTACTAGCAAAGACAACAACCAAAAATTTTAACAGAGCTAATGTTAGAGTTAACAGAGCAATGTTAAGTGGTTAACAGCAAATATGAAAAATTGTAGCCTACATACATACAATATCCATCATCCGTCATCCTACCCAGGCACTGTTAACTTGAAGCCCAATATCTCAAGTTCCAAAATTATTTGTGATATACCACTTATTGGATTTTATTAGGGACACCTTAGGCTACAATTTGTATATAGTGGGATATGTGCAGCAAGTTCCATTTTTCCACAATATCCATCATCCGTCATCCTACCCAGGCACTGTTAACATAGGGTATATTTGAAGCCCAATATCTCAAGTTCCAAAATTATTTGTGATATACCACTTATTGGATTTTATTAGGGACACCTAGGCTACAATTTGTATATAGTGGGATATGTGCAGCAAGTTCAATTTTTCCACAATATCCATCATCCGTCATCCTACCCAGGCACTGTTAACATAGGGTATATTTAAAGCCCAATATCTCCAGTTCCAAAATTATTTGGGATATACCACTTATTGGGTTTTATTAGGGACACCTTAGGCTACAATTTGTATATAGTCAGATATCTGCAGCAAGTCCCTGATATCCTATATTTGGGTGATTTCTTCCTTGACTATTTTTCGTATTTGCTTTTAACCACTTAACATTGCTCTGTTAACTCTAACATTAGCTCTGTTAAAATTGTTGGTTCTTGTCTTTGCTAGTTAAATTTAAATTTATCTTCACAGACATGAATAATGAGCAAAAACTAGATTAGCTTCGAAGAGGTAAGCCTGACAGCCCAGGTCCTCTGTAATACCACGAGATGTTAATTTGAGACGATCTCCACCATTCAACCATGCTGTGATCTTTACAAAACATAATCTTCTCCGGTTTCAGATCAGACATTCGATAGATCCTTGAAAGTACAATTGCATAAACCAATCGCTGTGGAGTCAACAGAGAAATCTGGACTGTTAAATAGGCGTTTATTCTCAACTGCGTAGCTGTGTCAGTAGTGAATATACATATACTCTAGGCCCAAGTTTGGTTTCATATTTTGTTTTGCCCGCAAAGGCAACTCCTATAACTAATATGTCCTGTAGCATGAGCTTACTTGCAGTGGAAATTATGCAGTGTTCG
Organism: Sarcophaga rosellei; assembly: GCA_930367235.1. NCBI lineage: Eukaryota > Metazoa > Arthropoda > Insecta > Diptera > Sarcophagidae > Sarcophaga > Sarcophaga rosellei. Next base: position 37,867,246 of record OV884019.1, read on the forward strand.
CTGTGCAAGAGTATGGCTCTGTGATATTTGATCCCAGCGTCGTGTACATATTACAAACATGAACTTGTGTGACCTTAACGGATTAACATATTAAAAGGTGTGGCCCTTGAGCATGTTTCCAAGTGGCATTACAATATCTATGACAAGTTAAACTTTAGGTTTGTGAATAGAAAACTTTGAACTGTTGAAACAAAAAATTTTATCGTTTTTTTTTTTTTATTTGTTTAAACAAAGCAAGTGCAGTAGCATTATTTTTTGTTGTCTGAATTATTAAACATATCGAATTTAAAAATTAATTTTCTCTTTTAAAAAAAACTTCTTTTTTTTGGGAAAATAAATATGAAAACACCTTCAATTTCTTTAATTGCGTACAAATTGTGCAAATGTCAAGCGTATATGTAGAAAACTTTACAGATGTTCAATGTAGTAAATGCAATGCAACAAATTATTTTATTAAAATATTGTTTTTTAATTGTATTTAACAAAATTATCGATGACTGTTTTCCTGTACATACATACAATACGCATATGAATAGGAAAAAAAACAACAAAAAAAAACTCCAAAAGGCAGAACAGCACATACAAATTTACACAACCCACTAATAATGGTTGGAATACAACAACAACAACAAAGTGTTATGGTGTTAGAGTTCCATACAAATGTTTGACATGCCATTTCCTTAAATTATGGGCAGTAAATTTACAACCCACCTTTTTTCCACACACCAATACATACATACACTTGTGTCCTTTCCAGCCCCCTTCTCTCCTTTTTTGTTTTTGGTTTTTATTTTTCATTCATTTTCCTAAGTTTTGTTAATTCAATTCAATTTTTTTTTTGTTTTTGCTTTATTTTTTGTGCTTTATTGAGTTACAATATGATGTCAAAAGGGAGTCAGAAGGTGAATTTATTATGACGCTTTTCAGTAGCTTTTCATTACACAAACAATGAAAACAAAACAAAAAAACGTAAATTTTTTTCTTTCCTCTTGTGATTTATTTCAAATAAAGACATTAAGGAAAATATTACCAAATTTTCTTTATTAAAATATAAAAAAATTTAACGTCTATTTTGCAAAATTTTATAGGGATTTAATTTGATATATCAGTAGGACTGTTTATTTTCTTTATAAATCATTGTGTGGATAAATATATGTATTTAAAAGAAAAGAAAATTGTTACTGCATTTAACTTTGTTTTTTTTGTTTTTGCATTTTTCTCTCGTTGCTTTATTGTTTTTATTTGTAGTACTGACTGACTACACAAGCATAGAGCAGTTAAGACCTACTCATTTGCACTCAACTTCCAATTGCTACTGCTGGTTGTTGCTGCCTGCCCGGCATTCCCACAGCAACAGCAGCTGCATGTTTTAACAATATAAAGGAAAACTTTTTATAGACAACAACAGCAACTACAATAATAACACAAAAATGCCAGCAGCAGAAAATGAAAACAACAAAATACACCATGAGACAAAACTGTGTTTTTCTTATAATATTTACTCGAACGTTGTGTTGTGTTTTCCATTTCAATATAAAAATATCCCAGTGAACATTTTGTGTACAAAATATATGTAATTTTTTTTATTAATTTTTAAAATTTTCCACAAAAAATTGTTTTAGGAAGCCCCCAAAATTTTTCTGTTTGCCAAGAGAAATAAATTTATTTCTAGCCAGTATGAAAATGTACTGCTTCAACTTTTTTGAGATTTCCATTGTATAGATCTCTAGTGAAATTTATCGCCCTTTCTTCAAACGTAAATGTTCTGACTGCTTTGGAATCACTCGTAAGTTTCAAATCAAAAATCAGTCTTTTCATTACAAACTCCATACGATTAAAGACAAAACGTCTACCATCACAATCTCATTCACATATGAAACAGTTATAGTATAGGAGTAGAGGAATACAGTTACATCGTGAAAGAACTCTCCCTCAGTAAATAGATTTCGCGGAAATTCCACAGACATTAGCTTACAGAAAACTTTTTAAAGGAGATCATACGGAATCGATAACAAGAAGTTCAGTGGTCAGATTGCACAAAAGTGGTCTAATGGGGATCAACCAAATGGACTTAATTTGGAATAGCTCCATTAATTTTTTTTTTTTTTTAATTAGCTATTACAACCCTTCAGTCAGGATTACGGCCTAGCTTCTGACACCACTCAGGTTGTGTGCCTTAATTTTATACTTGAGTGGCGGGACCTACAGTTTAACGTCGACTCCGAACTACAGATTGTTTTTGAGAAACTTTTTCATGGCAGGTTTATTTACTCTTAGAGTTTTTGCCAGAAATCTGCTGAGAGGAAGTCGCCGAAGAAATATTTTTTTTTCATATTTCGTTTTGATTTCTGTCCTGGGGCTCGAACCCGGGCTTTACACCTACTAAGCGAACACACTACCTACTACTACTACGGCGATTAATTATGTATGTTACGATGTATTTATTACATCTTAAAATCTAATCACATGGCCTATTGGGTTATATCAGTATTGGTATTTATTATTTTAATTTTTTTTTTATAGTTCATACCATCTGTACTCTTTGCCTTTGGAGTGTATGGCAAAGAGTGAGCGTACATATATAAGGTGTAACAAAAAGGAAACCATGATTTTTAATCAAGTTGAAGGCTTTATTTACCATAGGGTCTAATATGCTCAACCACTTGCTGCCATTTTAGGGATTGCAGTGTGAAAATAAAATAAATCCTCTAATTCGTATCAATTATACAATACTACAGTGATCAAACATTATACTTTACCTTTAGCTGTATTTTGCTTAATTTATCTTTGCTTTGGCAACTTCTAGAGTCCCACTGTTAACTTGTTATTGCTGTTTGCATTTTATTATATAGCTTTCTTGGACTTCCCATGTATGTAATTTTGTTGCTAACACGTTTTTGATAGTTCTACGGCTTTTTAGAGTAGACAGCTTAATAAAGAGTAATGAAACAGATTAGATTAAGAGGTAATCTCCGAAGACAAAACAACGATTCAATTGCATAACAGTTAATTTGGTAAATAGGGTCCCATCCATCCATATTCCAGAATCGAACGTATAATGTTATTAAATCATACAGTCGAGAAAACCGCTAGCCTTGCTTATTGTGAGTGTATTATAACGTTTAATTTTGGGTCGAGCCAATTACTCAGATCCAGGGTACTGTTAAGCATCTCTAAATGTAGACCTACGAAAAAATGGTCGATAGAAAACCGTTTAGATCTTACAAATCCCAATAATTTAAATTTCTATAAACGGACCATTCATAAATAGAATACAGAATAATGATTGGCTCAAGTTTGCTTCCCTAATGGGCCCCTAAATTATTTTCAAATATGTTTTGTTCGATGTATTGGCCTATTGGTTAAGTTATGAGAAAATAATGGATTTCTCTTTACTACACCCTATAAGTCGGTCGGTTTATTTGTCATTTTGTCATCAATACGTCCCTCTGTTTGAGCATTTCTGCCATATCTAGTATCTAGAGTGTTTGCAGTGTTGCCGGCTGGTTAGTTGGTTGGTTGGATGGCTGGTTGGCTCTATGTTTGTACGTATGCCGGCTGACTAGCTGTCTGACTAGATGCATAGCAAAGATATATAGACACACATACACATACATATATACTAGATAAATTGTAGTGGTGTTGTATATGCACATTTTTTGATGGTGTCTCGCCGCCTCATACTCACAAAATACACTTGATTTGCAACAAAACCAATTCAAACAATTCAGTTCTCATTCAGTTTTACGTACGTTCAGTACGTACGTGCGTCGGTCTACCACCGGTCGTTAACCGTACGCTCGTTCGTTTATTATTATTATTATTCCAAACATTATATTTTTTTTTTCTATTTCATAACGCAAATAATAACAATAACGGTTATTGTAGTTTTGTATCCTTAACGGTAAACCGTTGAAGGACATCTTTTCCTTCGTATCTCTTGTGCTAAGTGTTGAAGTATTAAAAGGAGTTTCTTTTTTCATTGGTTTTTTTTGTGTCTTGCCAATGCCAAGGATTTATTGTTATCCTTGTTAACGAAGCATTTAAATAAAAAGAAAACAAGTGCCTGCTGTGCACAAATTTCTTTATTTTTACAATTTCATGGTGTTTTAAGAAAAATAAATTCATTTTTTTTATTGTTAAATATTTGTAAGTGTGATTAATTAAGTCGTTGTTTAACACTCTGCACTCACTGTTCCTTATTGAAAGCCACAACATCATGTTGCCTAACACACGATCTTCCTTTCAACAAGACAACAACAACATTATCATCCTCATCATTTGTTTTCAATGTCAACATATGTTGTGTGTGTGGCACACTTGTTGATTTGTTTTTATGTAAAATACTCAGCATAATTATAACGAAAGAAACATTTATTAAATCCAGTTTTATTTAATTTTTTTTTCCTTCTTTCTTTCTTTTTTTTTAAATGATATTAAATTTGTCTCTTGTCGTGTTAGTTAATAAAAATGAATTTAATCTGCTATAGAAAGGGGTGTTGTTCCATAAGATTAAATAACATGTTTTCCATTTGCTTTTATATTTATTTCGCATAAATAATGAAATGAAAAGTATTTCACATATGAAACTCCCCCCAATTATATAATTAAAAAATATTTCTTTTTTTTACTTCTTTTTTACGTAAAACATTTGATAACTAAAAAAAAGAGTGCATCAAATGCATCTCGAAGCTTTGAGCATAAATATTTGTGTGTCTTGATTATTTCAATTACGTTGGAGATAAATTTACTTTAAAGTCACCCATTAATCTTTTCAGTGATTTCAGCTAACAGATTGCAGCTGTTAACGTTTAATATACTCGTTTAAATATTAAATAAAATTTATTAACTGGTTTGTAACCTATTTTATGCTTTAAAAAGATAGCGTTTCCTAAGGAAGTGTTAAAACGGTTCGATAGATAGATTCTGAGATTGGGTCAATAAGGCCAGAGCATTTTCAATTTTAAAATTTAAAACAAAACATAAAAGTAGGTTCGAAAAAAATTTTGTGAAAAAGAAGCTTAGGCTTGTGTTATGTGAGGGTGTCCGTGTCTTCCTGTCCACAGGCATTTTACAGTTAATCCTTGTCAAAGTTTTGACAAGTTTCGTCATTTAATGAATGAAGTGCATTATGTTAAGATAAGTCGCCGTGTTCTAGTAGGTAGTGTGTTGGCTTGTTAGACATCAGACATCAAAACGAAATATGAAAAAAAAAATAATTCTTAGGCGACTTCCTCTCAGCAGATTTCTGGCAAAAACTCTGAGAGTAAATAAATAAACCGGAGGTGAAAAAGTTTCTCATAAATCTGTCGTTCGGAGTCGACGTTAAACTGTAGATCACGCCCCTCACGTATATAATTAACGCACACAACATGAGTGGTGTGAGAAGCTAGGCCGTAATCCTGACTGAAGGGTTGTAATGGCCAATTATGTATGTATGTATGTATGTATGAATTATGTTAAGAAGTGAAGAAGTAAAATACAATTGTACCATCGACCGCAGCACCAAACAATGTATCCTTCAGGCTACATCGATAGCCTTCAAATTACCGCTGTATGTTATTCACACTAAATATGAAAATTCCGTTTATTGACATCCCTCCTAGTTGAATCAATATGCCTCGCCACTTACAATTCTGCGATTTGCAAGCTTGTTCGCTTGTTAATTTTTTTTTTGTAATATATTGGCAAACCTTATTGATTATTTCGCATTCTCTCATGTCGCGAATCTTATGTTATACTGAAAAGACAACATGAAAAAAGTTACAACATGGTTGTTGGCTGTGCTATTTACACGCATGACAATCAATACGGTGATTCCTAGTAATGCCAAGGAATCTATACCGACAGTTTCAAAATACTAGAGGGAATTGGCTGTAGATACTTAGTAAGGCTGCTAATATGAGACTTTAATATAGCCTGTGTTACCGCTGCAGTATAATCCAGGCGGAGATCATAAAAATATTGAAAGCGACACAATTCTTGTGAGACAATCTGCAAACATGCGCTCGACGTATATCCTCGTCGTTAATGAATGACAGGAATGTTTTAGATCATTTAAATATAATTGTTATATTGTGATCCAGGACATAGGAATGTCGTTGGAAATTGCGATGCTACTAAACTAACCAGGGCTGTTACAGAGTTTAGGGCTTAGTTGTTCTAATTATCTTAGACAAACTAGGTTTTGTCCGTTCGTTGCATGGAAAACCTGGTCATACGTACAGTATTATTGGGCTCTGCTGGACTGGTCGTCTTCTTTTTTTGAAACACGTATCAACCAGAGAAGCTAGGCCGTAATCCTGACTGAATGGTTGTAATGGCCAATTATATATGTATGTATCAACCATCGCACTATTGTGATTCTTAAATTTGAAAACCATGCCAGTGTTGAAGTACATATTTGATATGTGTAGAAGTCCTTTAACTTTTTGCCACAGCTTTATTAAGGTGATTTCATATTCGTTGTAGTCCCATTGACATGTTTTTTATCGTTGTCAACAATTTTCATTTTTGTTTTTTTCAGTTATTTCTCTAACAAAACAAATGATTTAATATCTCGCATTTTAAGGTGTACGATCATATTATTTAAACAATTATGACCATTTAACGTTATAAAAAAACACAAAACGCATGTATTATTTTACTTTCTTCTCTCTCTTGCTCTGTGTGTCTCTCTCTCTCTCTCTTCAACCAGTTGCTACTGTATTTTTATAATTATAAATAAATATTTTGTTTCATTTCACACACAAAAAAAAAAACAGTTAAAAACATACAAACAGTTGTTTAAAGTCGTTTAATTTGGTATTGTTTTCATTTGACTCAAATCAGTAGAAAAAGTTTCAAAAGTGACGTTAATTTTAAAGCAATAGATGTTCATCACAAAACAAACAAAAAACAATAATAATTTATTATTAAACTTTGAAAACAAATTGCGTTTAATGAACTTAAAAGAAAAATTAATGATGCGATGCAGTGAAGAATGTTAATAGGCTGAGCAACTTTTATTTGAAGAGGATTTAATATTTATTATTAGGTCGTTTTATATTACCAAAGGGATCAACACTCAAGTGAACGAGACAGTCAATGAGCTGACAGAGGGTATCGTGACCTAGTGGTATTCCGATAAACTGTCGAGCTAATGAATTGGCCAAAGTAGTTTAGAATCATTGATCATTAGACGTAAAGACCGGGTTCGAGCCCCAGGCCAGGCATCAAAACGAAATATGAAAAAAAAATAATTCTTCGGCGACTTCCTCTCAGCAGATTTCTGGCAAAAACTCTGAGAGTAAGTAAACCTGTCATGAAAAAGTTTCTCAACGAGTCGACGTTAAACTCTAGGTCCCGCCACTCAACTATAAAATTAAGGTACACAACTTGAGTGGTGTGAGAAGCTAGGCCGTAATCCTGACTGAAGGGTTGTAATGGCCAATTATGTATGTACATATGTATGATAATTCAGTAATAAATTGCGTAAAGGCATAGGGAATGGCTTAAGATGCGCTAAAGATATCGAATAAATTTGGGTACTCATGCGAAACGCATTGGTCTGACTTCTGCAGGCTCCCAGCTTCATTTCGTAGAAGAAGCTTTCTTCTTCCACTATTTAGGGAATCATCAGACGGTCCAGACGTTTCCAGTGAAAGACTGGTTTCACAATGCGTCACACGTTGGCTTAAATTTTACTATCCTCTGCAACTGTAGTATAAAGTTTTGGAATACCACGAAACGAGTTGTGCGACAAATTGAAGTTGGATTAAGTTTTCTTTTTCTTTCTTTTTCTTTATAATCTATGTTGCACTTCCGCCATTATCTCTGCTTTAAATGCTAGTAGGACATAGGATCACAATGAACAATGATGTATTTTTATCGTTTAAAATGCGTTTCATATCACTTCCTGCAGCCTCAACTACGTATATGCTTTCTCTGCCACGCATCTCCAGATGTTTCCAATACTACCACCTATTCTGACTGCATAGGAATTATATTTCACCGAACGCATCAACTGGTTTCGAGTTGCGCACTGGCCTCCTAAATATAGAAAATTTGATAATTTGTTGGGTCGCTTCACACACAGATCGTTGTTTTAAGTTATTGCAGGCCAAGAAACTCTCCAACTATGCGCCTATGATAGCGATTGGGTGGGGAACCATATACAAGCGCAGATGTGATACTGTGGTTAACGTAATACGAAAAAATATTTCTTCGGAGACTTCCTCTCAACAGATTTCTGGCAAAAACTCTAAGAGTAAATGAAAATTATCATGAAAAATCTTCTCAAAAGTCTGTCGTTCGGGATCGGCTTTAAACTGTAGGTCCCGTCACTCATGTATAAAATTAACACATACAACATATGCATGTGGTGTGAGAAGCTAGGTCGTAAACCTGACTGAAGGGCTGTAATGACCATATGCATGCATATGCGTTGCATATTCTGTTCTAAATATCGTCTTTGCTGCCTTTTTTTGGTATGTGTTAACTTCCAAGATAAAAAACTAATCAACGTTTGCTATGAGTACAGCATATTGATTGCTCATATAGTAAGGTTAAATTCACAACCGCCTTAAGGATGGGTCACTTGTATGCCATTGGATTTTATGGGTTTTAATGTGTGTGTGCCTTAGTGGAACACCATTATAGCGTAGAATAATATTCCAGGCGTATGATAAATATAAATAAAATTATTTTCATTGCTAACAGCGAAGGGAGTGGTTCCGAAGGTTTCCAAATCGACACTTTAAACATCAACATGTAAAATATATTTATTTCTGGGTGTCATGTTGTGTTCCACTGACTTAAAAACTTTCTTAAATTTTTGTCAACAGCAATATTGAAGAGAGTATGAAAAGAAAAACTATTCATCATATGTAGTGTACATAAATTGTAAAGTTAAGGAAAAAATAATATTTTTCCGGGTAACATAATATATTTTTATTATATATTATTTGTCCCTGTCTTATACACTGTATACATACATGTGCATATTTTCCATTTAAATATAGGTTACAAGAATATTGAAAACTCAAGAAAAAATAAATGAATAATTAACTATTCAGGCAAAAAAAAAACCAAACTTTCCCATTTCATAAATCATTTGATGTGGATATCAATGCAAAACCATTAAAAAAATGTTCATGTTAAAATCGATCATTGAAGTAATAAGCCAAGCAGTTGGTCAAAAAAGAACCAACTGACCAACACAACTGCGACACTGTAAGTACCTTGCCTGTCGTCTACATACAAATTTTTGTATAATTTACACTCTTTAAGAAAAATATGCAAAAAAAAAAGTTGTTTTTTACTTTCGTTTTGTATAAAAATAAGAAGAAAAAATTACTTTTCATCTCACACTTTAGCTTCACAAACAATGTTTGACTAATAGTCTTACGCTATAACTACTCACCCGTCCGTCCGTCTCTGTCCATATCCATGTCAGATGGTTTAATTTTTTTTTTTTTTTGCATAATTTCTTGCAAATGGTTATACATTTTCTGAAATGTATGTATGTTTTACTTAACAAAAACATAAATGCCTTAACAACAAAAAACCGCAACAACAACAAGTACAAAAATTATTGGCAATAAATAAATGGCTTAATGTTTATTTTTCTTTTTTATTTTTTTTAACAAATTTATAACTCTACTCCCACTGTCGGTATTTTAAAATTTACACAAATGAGCAAACAAATGTACAGAACATAAAAAAAGAGTTTTAATTTTTTTTTTCTAATTTTTGTTATTTTATTTAAATAGTGGCCAAAATGTTTATGCCATTTTCCTTAATAATTATTATTTTATTTGTTGACTTTTAGTAGAAATAGTCGCATTGGAAAATAGAGTACCAGTGGCTATTTTAATAAATGCCAACTTTTACGACATATTCAAAATGACAATATCATTACAAGAGTAAAAATACTGGTTCAATCGATTTTAACAAGCTTCTATTGAGGCACATATGTATATGCGCAAATATAAAGGGTTGTCCATTTTTCGATTTCAAAAGTATTGTAAATGAGACACTTTTTACAGGAACAATTAAATCTTGGATTAGTAGTAGTACTATGTATTATTCAGACTAAATTAACGCATACATACATTATAACATCATTACAACCATTCAGTCAGGATTACAACCTAGCTTTTCACACCATTTATGCTGTCTATGTGTATGTTAAATTTATACATGACCTACAGATTAAAGTCGATGCCGAAAGACAGATTTTTGAAAAGCTTTTCATGGGAATTTTTTATTTACTCTCGGAATTTTTGCCAGAAATCTGCTTAGAGCAAGTTGCGGAGTCAGAACCGTGGCCTTACGTCGCATGAGCCATCGCACTACCTGCTAGATTACGGCGACTTCAGATATACGCATTTTAACTGGCAGTAAAGTAGCTATTCATACATTCATAATTGGCCATTACAACCCTTCAGTCAGGATAACGGCTTAGCTTCTTAACAACACTCACGTTGTGTGTGCTAATTTTATACATGAGTGGCGGGACCTACAGTTTAAAGTCGAAACTTTTCATGGCAATTTTATTTACTCTCAGATTTGTTGCCAGAAATCTGCTGAGAGGAAGTCGCCTTTTCGTATTTCGTTTTGATGTTTGACCGCGGATTTGAACCATGGCTTCGCGTCCAATAAGCCAACACACTACATACTAGACTACGGCGACTAGTAGTAGCTACTAAATCTAGAAATTGTCCAAGAATGCCGGGTATCTCTGGAGAAATTAGCAAACCATTATACAGTCAACCTCATATATGGGTTTCTGTACACACACTTACAAAGTCTGGCTGTACAACAGAAAATTTATGGGTGTTCATACACACGATTGGCATTCCTCTGCAAAGGAATTTTAGAAGAGCTTAATTCATTTTTAAAGAAAGGATGGCCTCTGGGTGCGTACTTCTGCATAAGAGTGGACTCAACATGACTATTTATGTAGTTCTCTGGTAAAGAGTTGGAAGGACTTTCATAACGCCTAAGACACGTCCTAGGTATGCACGCTTTTTCAGTCTGTTTTCTTGTTCTAAGTGAAACAACTTATTTTCCACATAACGATTATATGATAGTGTTCAACAGCTTAAAGGAAACTATCGGCTTTTAATACTATCATGCGTAGCTCTTAATGTTTGTTTATGAGATAATACTAAAATAAAACAGTGTTATGGCCGTAGTCTAGGTTTTTCCATATGTTATGGAGACCCCAACGAATCAAGCTAAGTCGTACACTAATATAAGAGACAATGAGATGCCACTAAAGTGAAATCATTAGAGTCTGGATAGTTAAACGTGTCTTAATAGTGATTATTTAATGGTAGAAGATTTGTTTCCACCTCTTCTGTTGGCCTACTCTTTGGGCTCTATGGATTATGCTATACTTGTATGTGCGCATATCTAATACTACCTATCCTATTAAAAGTTGTTGGCATTAATTAAAACTCATTTTCATTAATAAAGCTTTTTCCTTTGTTTTATAAATAAAATCTAACAATTTGCCCCCCATACGCAGCTATAAATTAAATGCTCAAAATGTAAGCAAAAAACAAAAAAAAACACTTCCACCTACAAAACTTAACCTAAAAATAGAAAAAAAAAGACTGTTGGAACAAAAATTCCTTCATACAGTAACTGTCTAACACACAATTGTGTATCCATTATGCTGCCATTATGCAATGTTTGGTTATCGTCAACCAATATCAGGCACCAACAGGCACCTCCACCACCACCAGCAGCAGAGCCGCTACCACCACCAACGATTAACCGATATTTGGTTCTATGAAAAGAAAAACGATTAGCAAAAGAATTTACAATAAACAAGCAATAACAACAAACAATACAACGAATATAACAACGAATCAGCAAGCCAAACAAGCGAGTTGAATGAGTTGAAAACATGAACAAGGAATTCACCAAAAGGCTTGTCTTTTGGCGTGTTTTCTTTTCTTTTATTTTTTTTTTTCTGATTCATTTTTCTACTACGATTTCCATATTCCACAATAGAGTGTGTGAAATGCTTGCACGCGCGATATATGTAAGTAATGGTAGTGGTGGTGGTTAATATCCGGAGCGTTATAGTATGGGTAGTGTATGGAAACTATAGAACATAATTTGCAATTTGTCTTAAAATGAATCAAAAAAATTTTGGAATTTTTTCTCTCCTCAAATCATAAACTCACACTACATACACCACCTTAGAAACAAACAAACGCAGCTGTGATAAATGTTTAAAAGGGGTTTTGTTTTTGGTTTTTTTTTTCTTTTAAATCTTTTGTTTTTTATTTTATTTTAATAATTCTTTAATAGATTCTTAAGACGAGGAGAAAAAAATTGAATTTTTTTTTTTGTTGCATACTACTCCACACGTACACTACGTACATACGTATCATGATCATGATCATTAAATTTTGTTTTATGACCCATTAACAGAGTGAAACTATTTTTAAATTGTGTTTGAATATGTGTTACTACTTGGCTGCCAGTATCTTGTTTGTATTGTTTTTGTTTTTTTCGGATAAGAATTTAATTTATAATTTATTTAAATATAGACTGGGAAAGAATTTAAACATAAAAAAAAAATTTTTTTGGAATGCAAGCCATGGATTTTTTTCTTGTTGTTGTTAAAAAATTCTTTTTTGAGTGCTAACATGGGAAATAAAATGACAAATTGGAAATAAATTAAAATTTATAACATTTCGTAATAATTTTGATAATAATGGTACCATAATGACCCAAATACAAAAAGGAAATCCATTATAAAACAAAATATAACATAAATCTTAAGAATTTATAGCAAATGTTGATATGATTTTAATTACTAGTGTTTACCTAAGAGATTAATTAAGAAAATTAAATGCTATTTGGCTGTCTAATAAGGAAGCTCGTATAAGGGCGGACGAACAAGTGCTCCACGTTTTAAATGCCGCTCAGATTTTCATTTTGCAACATAGTCTGTTTTGCGGTGATTTCAGCTATGATACAGCGAAAAAACTCCTCCTTATTGCAGTTGAACAATGCCGAATACCCCATAGAACGATTAAATTTTTGAACGATTTTGAGCAAACTCGGCACCTATACCCCATGGAACGATTACATTTTTGAATGATTTTGAGCAAATTCTGCACCTATGTATATTGCGGCAATCTTTCTCCGTAACAAGTGATCATTCAAAATTTAAATCAAGGAGTTATGTATATGCAATGCCTATGTCTTCCATAATCCCTTGCATATTAAATTTTTAATCGGCAACATCATATTGGAACTTATTCAATTGTTATGGTTTAAGAGACCTTAACTTAACCATCGAGAACGTTTGATATGTTCAACCTTAGTCGCAGTTTCAGTGATGGCAGACTAATTAACACTTTGCAACATCTCTATCGTTCTTGATTTCTCCGATCTCTTGTGCCGGTATTTTCAATTATAATTATTCTCATGTAGAGTTACTAAAGTACCATGAGCAAACGTCGGTTAAACTGTACTCAATTGTTTTCTCTATAAATGTATTCCCTAACCATGTTGTCGTGAAAAATTTCACGATGCTGACCTGGAAGGAATACTTCATACCTTGCACGTAATAAGAACACAAGTAATTCCCTCATTGACTCTGCTCTGATTCTAAGTATATGTTATGGTGATTCGTTCTCATCGGCACAGATATATACATACATACAGTGAGCGCCAAAAGTGAGTAAACACCACTGAAATAATTCATTCTCTTAGGATAGCGAGAAAAGTAAATGAGAATAGTCGAATAAATTTCCAAAAATAAAAACGTTTATTTATTACTTATAAAACAAAAACAACAATACATGATAAAGGAACTCTTTTATACTTAAGAATATAATAGAAAATTTAATGTTATTGTGGGTGTTGACTCACTTATGGCGCTCACTGTATGTACATATTGGACCTCTAATGATTCCTAATCTGTACAAATGTTTCTTGAGTCTACAGTACCTGGTCAGAAGTCCAATTAATATTCTATTCATAGATAGTCTGATAGGCTTTACTCTCTATCCACTGTAAGTTTAAAGTTTCTATAGCCTGTCTGGATAAAAAAACAGCCTTAGCCTTCTTCTATCTTCACACGGAAAGTACTGGCTTCTTCGACGTTGTGGAAACTACCTTCATAGCAAGCTCAGCTGCGCGACCAATACCTTGACATAACCTTGAAACCAGCGAATTATGTCTCTAGATAGTCCCTGTCAGATAGTATTGCTACGTTTCGCCCTCCTTACCGTCTGCCAAGTTTAATGAGTTACTTCCTTCAATGACACGCTTAGAAAACAACAACCGCTTGTTTCTTCCCTTGGCTTCCAATATTTCACTATAAAATGAACGTCTTTTCAAACTTTTTGTACAAACCTCCCAATTATAATTTTTGAAAAATTCTCGCACCTCGCATAGCTAGGTAGATAGGTTCAGTAATCAGTATTTTGCGTTATATATGTATCACTGGTTACGTCGCCCTAGATATGCCTAGTAATAAAGGGCATTATTTATAGCCAACGACAGATTCTCGGAACTGCAGCATTAGATTGATGCTCTGAAACAAAGAAAAACAAGAGCGGGATAAAAAGATGAAGGTAGTAATACTTTGTGACAGCCCACCAATACCTCTCAAGAAATAATACTATCTCATATCTCTCTTTTTTCTTTCATTTAAACTTGTTACAGATTTGCAAATTGGATTACTTTTGTTTAACACTTTTATTAATAGCTTCCGTTTTAAATACACATTGCGAAAGGGACCTATATTTTGCACATGTTTTTCACAATATTTTTTCTGTAATTATTTCTAAACTCGGTTTCAACATCAATGAATTTAATTATGAACTCTACAACAACAACAATAATAATAATAAAAAAAAAAGTGTTTCAATTAGTAAATTTTGTTGTTAGTTTGTTCAATAACACTAACACGTTGTGTAGCAGCTACTACAACAGGTTGCATCACATTTTACCATACCCATCATAATCTGTCCAAAAAAACGCACACTTTGTGGTTTGTTTTCATTTTCATTTGAAATGCATTTGAAACTTTTCTAGTTGACTGCAAACCACTGCATAAAATAAGTTCGTTTTCGCTTGGTTTAGTTTTATTATTGTAAAGCTTAGCAGACGATTCAACGCTTAGACGATTAACTAACATAAAGGTTTATAGTGATTTGCAATATTAATTCGTCATTATGTGGCAGTTTTTCTATTATTGTTTTTCAGTTTGTTTGGCAGTTTTTATTATGCAGAGAAGGTCTATTACGTTAAACGTAAACTTTGTCAAATAGATTAGAAAAATTGATTTTTTTGTTTCTTAGTGGAGGTTGCGCTGCACTTAATACTCGGAAAATCTGACCAATATATTGTATTCTACCATTGTCTCGGATCACTCATAACATGCACGATTAACATACATTGCTCTAACATATTCAGAAGAAAGGTGTATCTTATCGACGAGCAAAGAGTCTAATATGCGCAATATTTCATATACGGTTTCAATTAATTATTGCGCAATAAATTCGGAAATTGTTATAATATTGAGTAAAACTTAAAATGCAGCACTGTCATAAGTATGTTCAGTGCGCACATTACAATATCCGAATACTTTCTGTTGATATTTGGCAACTCAAATGTTTTTGAAACAACCAGCTGTTTTGTTTACCAGCTGTCAAATGAATATTGAATAAGCAGCTAAACTGCTTATATCGTTATGTCTGAACACTTAGAATATTGTACTCAATAAACCAGATATTGACTCAATAAAAGTTCATATCTGAACATAGTATAAGACTAGCCTCTCCTGCCGCTGAAAATGACGCTGTTGTAATTGTCTCTGTAGCTGTGGCTGTAGTTGCCGCTGTTGCCGGTATAATCGCCGTTGTAATTCTCACTCTCATTGTTGTTGTCTGCTAAGTTCCGGGTGCAATGACACAGAAGGAACATCTTCATAGTCTCTCATTCTTTTTATTACCATAGCTTCTACTGTACCCATTATCCGACAATCCTTAAATCATGGCAAAAAAAAATAAAGATATTAGCTTTTGCCAAACAACAAAGCAATTTAGTTTACGAAGGCAGATGAAAAAAACACCTCCATCCATATATAGGTTCTGTGAGGGCACTATCAATATCGCAGTTAATCAAAAAGAAAAAGAAACGATCAAAAATTAAGTAAAACTGGGAAACAATAGAAAAGAAAAGAATAAACAAGAATAAAACAAAATTATCCACAATATATTCATCCCACCAAATCTAACTCCTTAGCAATTTTATCGAAATGTCCTAGCTTATCGTTTTTCAGTGATATTCCATTAATATGTTCTTTAAAAACGTTTTGCCTCCTCTCCATTCTATTGACAATAGAAATACGAGTACACACACTTTCTTCGTTGCTCAGTTAACCAACAGTGAGTGACATTTGAATCCCTCACAGTCTTCTTTAGAGGAGTTCGATATTTAAAGACAATGTTAGTAATGACACATGACAGATTATACACAAACTGTTTTCATTACTCAAGTTTCATTATTCTGGTTTTTCCATCTAAACAGGTGTTTTAGCTTTTATGGCAGATCAGTGCCCTGAATAAATTCATATTTAACAGATCCAATAACTGTTTGTTTTTTGAACTCGATCCTCACATAAAGATACTCCACTCAGATGCAAGTTATCAGAAATTTGATCCACCTCAGAGTAGACGTCAATTTGAAATACATTTTTTGATCATGAGCGAATTATATTATGCAGCGCAAAATTTCAAATATTTCGCAAATAAATTATTTTAATTTCGAAAAGCCGAAATCTTGGTGATATTTACTCCATGACCAAAATAGGTTCGCGCCAAACCCTTTAAAATTTTAATTAGTAGGGCATTTAATAATTCGTTTAATGCCAACTGTGATTGCAAAAATATTAAGTTTTTGTTGTTCAAACATGTTCTAATTGCGTTTAACATTATTACTAAATAAACACACACACAATATTGACACAATGTTTGCACACACAAAAAAAAACAACAAGTAAACAAAACACAGATTAAATTACACGGTTTGACAGCTGAAACGAGGGAAGGAGAAGTACTCCAATTGTAAATAAATGCTTGAATGAAATATCGTTTTTAGATTAAATTAATACAATATCATGCAAATTTTTTTTTTATTGTAATTCTAATTGATTCATCAAAATAAACAAAGAACAAACAAATTTCACGTGTTTTGCCAACAAAAGCTTTTAAACAAATGTCTTGTTTATATACACATATATTACGAATCAGTTATAATTTATTTAATTATTTAAAGTTATTTAAATGATTAATAAAAAAATTAAACATACACACATACATATATACGCATACATTTCATTTAACCTTTATTCTGATATTCTTTAAAAATAGGTTGTTATACCTTAAGGTCAAGAAAATCGGATTTAGAGCAGCTTCTGATGAAGCGACTCACACTGCCAATGTCAAAGCATTATAGTTTTTCTCCACTGCTGGTGCTGAACATGTAAATACATGTGAAGAACAGTCTTCACTTCTTCCTTACACCTACAACTCCAGCATAAATCGTTTGCAAGACCAATGCGAATCGCATACGTCCCCACAATGATAGAATCTTGCCTGGCCTGGACTGGACTATTCCAATGGATTTGAAAGAAATGCCGCCACTCACAGTTCCATTCAATTTGAAGCCATTCCATGAGGGAGATCTATAATTTTCGAATTCTAAAAGCTGTCATGAATTTGTTTCTTCTTCTTTACAAGTCGGGTTTGTTGTGAGACCAAATACTGTCTTTTTGCATAAAAAGTGGGTAGTTTTAGAGGGGAAGTGGTAGAGATAATACGAGTGCGATTGGGAGGGAGTTCCTATGCCTTAACATTTTAAACCAAAATTTTAAGCCGATTAAACCTTAGGGCATCGCTTAAGTCTCCAACCTTTTATACAATATTCCTAAACAATTTCAAACCTTCCCAAAGTCGATTAAAAATTGAACTAAATTTGCTACTTTGTATTTGTTCTGTTTATTCGTGGTTAACAACTTGTGGAAATACTTTGTATGCATATTTTTGCTGTCGAGTGTATGGTGACTGTTAAAATATTTGTCTCAAGAATTCAAAAAGTTTGTGTTTTTTTTTTTTTCTTCAAATATTTTGTAAGACAGTTGTGGTAGCCACTTATTGTACTTATTGTATTCTTCCATAGAGGCTTATACCCACGTACAATATACAAATATGTATATGCTCCATAACAAATTGTCTTAGTATTCTTAATAAATCACGTTTGCACAAACACAATATAAACATTAATAAAGCAAATAACCTTCCTCAATAAGTTTGTTATTAACCCCCAAAAAATTTAAAAATAAAACAAACGAACGAAAAAAAACCGAATATGTAAAATTAAAATTAAAAATACTAAAAATAAATTCTTAATTAAATGAGTAAAATTTAAAAGAATATATTGTATGGACATACGAGTACGTATTTATTAAGTGTTTGCTTTATTTATTGAATATTATTATTTAAATTCAAATAAAATTACTTCCAAGTAATTAATAAAGTAAACGTATTTACATTTACATTAAGCAAGTATACTGGTCAATAAACCTACTTAAATGACAGCTGAGTTTACGTATGTTGTTTACGTTATTTTCCTTATTAGAATGAGACAAAATAAGCATATGTAGAGTTATTAAATATGGTTTGAACTCTTATAACTCTTAATGGTTTCAACTCTTATACGTTTTGCATTAAAAAATCTTTTTTAGCGATCTTCGTAACTATATTAAGTATGTGAGCTTGTGGTTAATGACTTAATATTATAAAAAAAAATTCATTTTATCTGATAATAATTTCTTATCAATGTTTTACTTTCTTTCTTTCTGGCGTAAATTCTAGAAAGAAAACATGTTTAAAATTATTCTACCGTTTATCTCAATAAAATAACGCAAAAGATCTTATCAATATATTTCAAATTTTATTACGTTCTATGCAATATAGTACATATAGTATATACATACTACATAGATATAGTATACCATATATGTATGTATTATTTATTTTTTTTTATTATTATTTATTATAATGAATGTTTTTCTGATGCAACAAGATCAATTATCTTATAAATTACAGCACCAGAATCAAATAAGTTGCATAATACATTGAAATTAAATTAATCAAAAAATAAACAAAGAAAAAAAATAAGATGTAATATAACAAAGTCAATGAAAATTGAAACGATAAATTTATGAATTTTCGTAATAACTCCTTAACAAGTTTTTAACTCGCACTGCGTTGCTAGTAAATTGAATATTTGGGGGGAGATTGTTCCAGAGATAAATGGTATATATATAAAACTGGTGAAAAGAAGCACTCTTTCGGTATTTGAATGTTCGAATATTATTGTTCCTCGCAGACGAAGTGAATACCAATTTGTTATAAAGAGAGTGAGGGTTTTTTGTTGTTATAATTGTATGTAAAAAAATAAGATTTTTAAGCTTCATATAGTCATCGAGGTGCATGCCAAGGACATGCACTAAATACGGAGATATATGGTCAAATCTTTTCAAAGCAAAAATATATCGAACAATATTATTAAACGTTATGTTGAGTTTTCGTTTCAAAGTCATATTGCATCCAGCAAAAATCACAGAGGCGTATAAAACAGAAGGAATTAAATACGTTTTTGCAATCAGCATCCTTATCCTCATGGGTGTAAAGTGTTGAGTCTGCCATAGGGTTCTAATCTTCCCATAAACTATGCCACATGCTTGATTAATGTGATCCGACCATGTCAGCGAGCTATTAAAAGTAACGCCTAAATTTTTGGCTGTATTTACCAATTGAATTTTTGACCCATTAAGAGAAATATTCAGACTCCCTTTTAATACCGCCGGAATTTTGCCAATTATTAAAAATTTGGACTTAATAGGATTAAAAAGTAGTCCCTTAGCAGATGTCCATTGACAAATTCTATCTAAATCAAAATTTATTTCATTAATAGCAGAAATTATAGTCGTTTTCGAACAACTTAGATAAAGTTGTACGTCATCAGCATACATTTGAATTTTGGAATATCTGATCTGCAAAGGAAGGTCATTTGCATACATGGAGTAAAAAAGTGGGCCAAGTATGGACCCCTGTGGAACACCTCTGCATGGATTTTTTATGTGTTTGTGTGTTAAATCGATTAATTTTAGTAATGCCCCTTGTATATTTATTCGATAAATGTAACTACAAAATGCTAGTGCACCCTCATTTAAGGTGACGCCAAATATTTAAAAAAAAACTCCTTTGTATACATAAACTTTTAATCATAACGCTTAGATGATTGCCGATATTTACCAATGTCGATGTAAATTTGTGCACCATTTAGTAGAAACCAATAAATTTATTACGAATTATATTTAAATGAGCAAACGGGGTTTCCTCTGTAGTATGCGTAAATACATATGTATGTATGTATATAAACATTAAATATAAAATAAGTTTATTTTTCCCTCATAATGTAATTAAAAAGTAAAAACAATATTCGATAAGAACAACAACAATAATAATTCTATTTTTAAAAATAGAAAAAAAATATTTAAAAACAATATTTTATCATAGCAAATGAATCGAAATGAAATGAAATGAAATGTTAAATATTTTATAATACAAGACAAGGTTTAGTTGTTATTTGCTGCTGATAAATACATTTCAACATGAATAAATAAAATTATTAAATCAAAAAAAAAAAAAAACAATAAAAGAAAAAAACAAATGTGTCATTATCATATAAACTACTACAAGTATTTAATATAATATTTTGCAAAAATGTACAAGAAATATTATAAACAAACAAAATATTCGAAATAAATGATTTTGTTTAAAAGACGAGACATTTCAACAGAAATTAAATTTAAAAGCACGAAGGATATTATTGTGGGGTGCTCAAATATATTTGAATGAAAATTGAAAAACGCAGTAATTGCTAGTATAATGACATACATACTCGTATGCACATAATTGGTCATTACAACCCTTTAGTCAGGATTACGACCTAGTGTCTCACACCACCTATGTTGTGTGTGTTAATTTTATACTAGAGTGGCGGGACGTACAGTTTAACTTCGACTCCGAACGACAGATTTTGAGAAACTTTTTTTACAATTTTATTTATTCAGAGTTTTTGCCAAAATCTGCTGAGAGGAAGTCGCCGAAGAAATATTTTTTTTTCATATTTCGTTTTGATGTCTGGCCTGGGGCTCGAACCTGGGCTTTACGTCTAATAAGCGAACACTATCTACTAGACTACGGCGACCCTCTGTGTGAGACTTATGTGACTTATACATGTAACTTTATTGTATTTAGCCTTATTTAAGTGGTTCCAAACTGTGTGAAATGTATACCTGCAGGGCAATTGAAAGTGTACTTACGTAAAATGGCCACATTCAAAAATGTTCAATCATTTTTTTTTTATCAATGTCTTCAACAATTGACTTCCCTCGCAGAACATTTCCGGATTTGGCTAAACCAAAATTAAGCGTAATTGACAGGGAGCCAACAAAAAAGCCAGACATGCTTTCTTTTTATCGGAAATAAACTTTTTAATATGAATTGTTTTCTTTTTTCCCCCCATTTTTCTTGACTAGTAGTGCTTAAACAATGTTGAGAATACAAGCACTCAAAAAACTTATGAAGGAATATACTTTGAACAAAAAAATATCTTTCTAACGCACTACCTGGCATCTCTCGTATTCTACTCGTAGTATAGGCTAATGAAATCCATTTATTGGAATAATAATTGTATTCTTATCACTGTACCTTATATTTTTTTTTTGGAGAGTTTTATTGATTTTCCTAAAATTTTATTACTATTCCAAGAGTTTTCTATCCTATGAGTATTTTATTATTGAAGAGTTTTATTTTTAGAGTTTTATTATTTTCAGAATCTTATTAATCTTTCGAGTGTTTTTTTATATAATTTCAAAGAGTTGTATAATGAGTTTATTTATTATGGCCGTATGTTGTTTTATTTTTGACTGTCTATACCACAGTACATAGTTTTATAAACAAACTGCTGCTGTTCGCTTACAATTTTATTTTGTTTCTGTTATCGGCAAACATGTTTTATAAACGAAATTTAAAGCCGCAAAATGTCATTATATATGTGACCCTCTTTTTTTTTTTTTTGTTTTTGTGAAATATTTTAAAACAATTTCATTAAAGGCCAAGAAATCGAGTTAATATGGCTTTTTTTGTTTAAAAAACATCTGTATTTACTCAATAAGTCTAAAGGCATTAACACAATACATGCCTGTAATACAATTCCAATCATTTAAAAAATATCGCGCTATTTTTTAATTTATTTTCTTTTCTTTTTTTTCATTATTTTTAAAAGTGAAAAGATTTCTTTTAATAAGAACACTCGCCCAGAGAGCAACAGGTGTTATTGTAACTGCTATTGTTTTAAATATTCTTGAATATAAACACTTTAATTTGTTAAATAGCGTTTAAATGTTAAACAGTGTTTTCAGGTTTTTTTTTATTTAAATTTTTTATTTTATTTTCTACAACTATCGACAGAGCCTTATCAACCATCACCATTGACGACAATTGTTGGAAGTGAAATAAATTAAAAAATAAAGTTAAAAAAAATGTTTAAAAAAAGGCAACACACTGACGTGGCTTTCAGTAAGCGTTAATATAGAACAGTATTACGGCAAAGCTCTTCACTTGAATTGTATTAGTACCGCCTCTACCTCTGCTCTATTTTGAAAAACTCCCCCATAATTTTATTTTCTTTTTTCTTTGTTTTGTTTTCAAATTTTTATTATCGTTTAGAATGAAAGCAACAATTTAACGTGTTTGATTGACAAAGAAAGAAAAGAAACAAAATGTTGGTACAAATATTAACAAATTTCGTTAGTTGTGAATTTAAGAAAATCAAAACGAATTTGACAATGTTTTTGATTTTCTTTTGGATCATATGGTTCTCACAAATTTTAGCCATTTCAACCATGTTCATGAGGTAATTTTAGTCTGTTATTTTGTTTATTTTGTTAATTTGTTTAACTATCGTATTTAAAAATAAAATAATAAACCAAATTTTATTTTTTTTATATATTTTTAGTTTGCCTGACATTACGGATATACCCACAGTTACGGTAACCGAATTGCCCTTGGAAGTTTTACAACCACCACAAAATTCATTAGATGCCGTTATAATTGATGATGGTAGTGAACACTCTCCCGAAGAGAGAGTGAATCGCACCATCGAAGTTATTACGGACAGCAGTAAAGAGGAAATTCAAAAAGGTAATACAAAATATACAGAATGTTTACACAGGAAGTGAATTTTTCTTATAGGGGAGATAATAAACTTCAAGACTTTTTCACTAAGATTGTGTTTTCACGTTCTCGTAAACGTTTCTCTACAATTTTTAAGAAACACAACTCCAAAGACAGTTTAAGGTGTATTACAAAGAAAACCAGTATTATTTCATACATACATACATAATTGGCCATTACAACCCTTTAGTCAGGATTACGGCCTAGCTTCTCACACCACTCATATTGTGTGCTTTAATTTTATACGGGAGTAGCGGGACCTACTGCTTAACGCTGACTCCGAACGACAGATTTTTGAGAAACTATTCATGACAATTTTATTTACTCTCAAAGTTTTAGCCAGAATTCTGCTGAGAGGAAGTCGCCGGAGAAATATTTTTTTTTTCATATTTCCTTTTGATGTCTGGCCTGGGGCTCGAACCCGGGCTTTACGTCTAATAAGCGAACACACTACCTACTAGACTACTGTGACTTCGTATTATTCCATTCTTTTTTTAATAGAGCACTCATCTAAAAAAGCAGAACTTACTTTGGGTCCTATAAGAATCCAAAAAAGCGAAGCTTAAACTATCTTAGGTGTGTTATATATATTTGCTATGAAACTAATGGCCGATTTACTCTATGTAAGTGTGCGTATATCCATATACATACATACTCTGATACCAGATTCTCACAGCCACTATCATGACAACAGGCCGCTGTTAAGCCATATCAAGATGACAGATATTAAAACAAAATAAAAGAAAAATTACAGCCACTCTAATCTATTTATAAATTCGAGATGACCCATTCGGTAAGCCATTAAAGAAAGAAGAGAGAAAGAACCATATTCGCCTGCGTTCATTTCTCTCTCTCTCTCTCATTTTTTCCGCATGCGTCCCGCTTGTTGTCAAATGACTTGTGTAGTCTGCTTTAAGTTTGTAATTAGAATGTGTCGGGGGATCTTCAAATATTTTAAATTGTGCCCGTGTCATATGGAGTGCCTGACGGCCTTTACCTCCCATGGAAATTCTGCTCTATTCGTCTTAGAACTGACTAACCAAGCGTCAAAATTGGACACAGACTAAGCGATAATACGCCAGATTTTAGAGTCAATCACGCACATTTTTGGCTTGCTCTATTCCGTTCCGAATTGGAAGGTCATTGAGTGTGAACTTGTAAACTTTACGAACCTTTCTAATACGTAATCATACGGGAAGTGTCAATTATGGATTGCACATGGTCAAAAAACAAAAAAAAAATGTCAAGTTCAAATTTTTGGGAAAAGGAATTGATAATCTTAGGTACTCCCCTCCGACAAAACTCTTTGAACTTGGACTCAATGATTGAAGCATTAAACGGATTGTAAACCGTCAGGACTGCAGGCACCTGTAGTATTTTTGGGAACTTGAATAGGAGGTTCTTATGATCTGTCCTCATAGACCTGTTTATTGTAAATAATTTTGTTGGTGAAAAATTTCCTTTAGAATCTAGTAAGAATCGAAAATAAGAAAAACTTCACAGTGTTAAATCAGCGGTAAATATTGCATGTGAAACTTTGCTGTGAATTTTAGAACTCAGGGTTTTGTCGGTCATTGGACAGTTTGCAATTGATGAAAAATTTTGTTCGAATCTGGTATGAATAAGAAAAGGCTCACAAGATACTTGAATTCGTCGTGCATATCCCTTTGTGCAATTCAAAATCATGATTGTTCATAACACAATTCTTCTAGCTCGAATGAGTCCTGGAAAAAAACTTTTTAGATAAACGTTTTGTGTTCAAAACTATCGAAAAAATGTTATGAACTGAGCCTACGACTTAAGAACGTCAACGGCAATTGCTTTAATAATGATTAGAAAATTCCTTATTATCTTTCTTCTGTACTTCTTTACACATATTTTATCAGTTGTTTACTTATTGGAATGCCTAAATTCAAATCAGCCATTTCAGTCTTAAGAGCTTCGCAGTATATACGCCTTCACAGTTAATTTTAAACTCTTTTGAAGTTCTTAATTCCATTTCTACACAAAATTGGATTTCTTTTTTATAACATAGGGCACTTCTAACCTTGAATCGGAGATATATTGTATTTTCAAGGCGAAAGAGACAAGAAATGATATAAACTGTAAATATTCAATGAAATTCACAAAGACGCATCATTGTTTTTTAATCACACGGATTGTACTTCATAAACAAGTAATTAGCGGTTCTCCTGTAGAGAATTTTTTTACGTGAGTTACATTCCCACTTCCTAAACTAATTATATTGGCTGGTAAAGTGTAGGGAACTCAATAGGTTTAAATTACACATTTGTTTTTCGTTCCCACATTTTGCCAGACAGCAACGTAAGCATTTTTGTTTGCATTGTTTAGCTTTAGTTATAAGTAAAATATTTGTAAGATATTAGTCTTAAGATTCAACCTAATAAACTAAGTACTCTTAAGAGTAAAAGAGTAGTTTTTTTTAATAAATATAAGTGGCGCAGTCGGTTTTGCGAACAGAATAATTAAAATTATAAAATTTTGAAAGTTAAAAAACAAAAATCTTTAAGAAAAGAAACTATTTAAAAGAATATCATCACAAAAAAAAAAAAAAAAAAAAATCGGTTTTGTAAACAGAACTTAATAATTAAAATTATTAAATTTTAAAAGTAAAAAAAAAAAAAAAAACAAAGAAAAATATTTTAATAAAGAAAAGAAAATATTTAAAAGAATAACTATTATTACTAACAAAGACAAAGTGCTTAGTGAAAAAGAAAAAAAAAAATTAAAGTTGGCCTTATTTTTTTTAAGCAACAGAACTTAAAAATTAATATTTTAATAGTTAAACAAAAAAAATCTTTTAATTACGAAAAGAAAATATTAAAACAATAACATTACAAACAAAGACAGTGTTTAGTGAAATAAAAAAACTATGAGTAGATTTGATGTGAACAGGGACCTACAGGAAGTAGACGGGTCAGGGCAGGAAAAGATTGCCGAATTAGAGGCGGTCCTGCGGCTTCAAGAGCAGAAAATTATACAGCAGCAAAATCAGTTGCAAGAACAACAGCAGCAAATGCAACAGCAGTTACGTCAGTTACAAGAGCAACAGGCTCAACAACAACAAGTACACCAACAACAGCAGTCACAACAGCAACAGGCTCAACAACAAGTACACCAACAACAGCAGTTACAGGAACAACTGCAAATACACCAACAGGCTCAACAACAACAAGTTCAACAGCAACAGTTCAACGGGTACAGGTTTGACATGGCGCCAAAGGACGTCATAGAGCAGTTCCGGAGACTAAGACCTCTTGACGAAAGGCATAACCCAAGGGCGTTTATACAGTCCGTCGAGACAAACCTCACTCTTTGCGGCAACAACGAGAGTTTAGCTAGATTCTGCATCGGAATTGTTGCGAACGAGAAAATCTTTGGAAAGGCTGGTAAAGGGGTGAGAGAGCTGCAGAACAATGCCTCATGGGAGGAAATCAAAACAAGGATGCTGCAACAGTACCGGCCGGAAAGGACGTATGCGGAGGTTTTTAACTACTGCAGAACGGTAAGAGTAGGAAATTTAAGTGAATTGTTTAGGGTATTTGAAGAGGCTAAATTTGAAATAAACGACATATTTTTAGGAGATCCACTTAAGCCAGGTATATATAAGCCCGAGAATGTTGATAGGGACTTAGTGGATATATTGTTGGAAAAAATAGATGGACCTATTAGAGCACACATAGGAGAGCATGAAACTTTATCTGGCATAATTTTGAAGTATACAAGACTTAAATTATTACACGACATTAGGGCAATAGCATTTGATCATAGATCTAACTTGAAAAACAAGGGCTTTGTCAATGGTAATAGCACATTTAGAAACCAAGTAAACAAACCTCAGAAGTTCAATGAAGGTAACACAAAAGCAAAAAGTTATGGCAGAACAGAATCCCAACATTTTCGTAATTATAACAATTACAATAATCGCAATTTTAACTCTGTTCAACCGCAAAATTTCAGCAAACGAAATAATGAACAGCCTCAGGGTTCTTGTAATCAGCCTCAAAATTCCTTTATTTATAATAGGAATAAACCTGTTTCGTCGCAAACACGTTTATCACATATGAGTGTTGATACTAACTTGGGTTCACAGAGGTCTCATGACTCAAAATATATGGAGGTTGATACCTTACAGGAGGCTGAAAAGGTTGCTTACAACGATGAGGCAAATTTTTTAGAACTGCCTCGAAATTCAAATTACCCGTAGTTGTTTTGTCCATAGGCAAACAAAATTTCAAATGCCTAATAGATACTGGGGCAAATACAAGTGTAGTAAAACCAAACACATTTTTTCTATATGAAAGACAGAATCTAAAAGAACCTGTCTATATAAAAAGCCTTAACGGTTTCAACGAAGTAAAACATTTCGTTGTTACCCCAATGCCTTCACAATTTCTTGCTAGGGGTACACTTTCATGGAAAATAGTTGACTTTAAAAATGAAAATTATGATGCTATACTGGGTCAAAATTTTCTGGTACCTTTCAAGGCGAAAATAAATCTAGACCAAAATTATTTGGAAATATTCGATAATAAAATATTTTTTGAAGAAAATGCTTACCCATTGGCATTTGACATGATTACAAGTCTTCAGTATATTAAGAATGAAGACATACAAGGCAAGTTCCAGATGAATGATTTAAGCAAACAGGAGCATGAATCCATTAAAGGCTTACTAAATGAATTTAAGGATTTGTTTTTTGTTGAGGGAGATACTTTGTCCGCAACAACTGAAATCTGTCATGAAATAATTACTACTACAGATAAACCTTTGTATTCAAAAATTTATCGGTATCCACAAATTCATGAGAATGAAATCCAAAGACAGATAAAAGACATGCTTAAGCAAAATATTATAAGAGAAAGTAATTCTCCTTATAACAGTCCATTATGGGTTGTACCAAAGAAACGAGATAATTCTGGAGTACAAAAATGGAGAATCGTCATAGATTACAGAAAACTTAACGAAAACACAGTCGATGATAAGTTTCCCATACCAAACTTAAATGGTATTCTTGATAAATTGGGGAAATCCCAATATTTTACAACACTAGATCTTGCCAAAGGGTTTCACCAAATTTTGGTAAGAGAAGAAGATCGAAAGAAAACAGCCTTTTCAACGCCTTTTGGACATTACGAATTCATTCGTATGCCATTCGGCTTGAAGAATGCGCCATCAACCTTTCAAAGGCTGATGAATTCAGTTCTTCGTGAACAAATTAACAAAACTTGTGTCGTCTATATGGATGACATATTGGTGTTCAGTACATCCCTGGAAGAACACATAAATTCTTTAAGATCAATTTTCAAGACATTAAGAATGGCCCAATTAAAAATTCAGGTAGATAAATGCGACTTTCTGAAGAAAGAGACGCAATTTTTAGGTCACGTACTGACCAATAAAGGCATTAAGCCAAACCCTGAAAAAATTAAAATAATTCAGAATTTGCAACTTCCAAAAACTACAAAACAAATTAAATCTTTTCTGGGAATGACAGGATTCTACAGAAAATTCATTAAGGATTATGCGAAAATCGCAAGTCCCTTGACAAAAGCACTTAGAAAAAACGAAAAAATTAATACATATGACCCTAATTACATTTTGGCTTTTGAAAAATTAAAAGAAATTGTAACCAATGCACCAATCCTTAGATATCCAATCTTCTCCAAAAAATTCAAAATAACCACCGATGCAAGCAATTTCGCCATTGGCGCCGTTCTTTCACAAGAAGGCCATCCAATTGCATATGCCTCTCGAACTCTAAGCGTAACCGAAACCAACTACTCAACAATTGAAAAAGAATTGTTGGCGATAGTTTGGGGTGTTAAATACTTCCGACCGTATATCTATGGAAGAGAGTTTGATCTTGAGTGCGACCATCAGCCGTTGAAGTGGTTACAAGTAAAATATACAGGAAAGGATATCAACCCACGTCTTCAGAGATGGTTGGTCCAATTGGGGGAATATAATATGCGAGTGAATTATATAAAAGGTGAACTAAACAAAGTTGCCGATTTTTTGAGCCGTATTAATCCCGACACAAATGAAATTAATCATTTAACGGAAAATGATTCCGGCGAAATGAATGAAAATGAAGAAGAAGATTCATTATTGGTCCAAACCGTCCATTCACAGGAAGAAGAAGCTAATGATCACATACCAATTTTGGATACCGTGGTAAACCGTTTTAAAACACAAATTATGTTAGTAGAGCAAAAAAATATTCCAATGCAGGAGGTTTTCGGGAAAAAACGTATATTTATTGATAGGAATGATTGTGCAGGTGGAAATGTCGTGAACATTCTCAGAAGAGAAATTTCTAGAGGAAAAATTGCTATATTTTCCGAATTGAATGATCATGAGTACAACACCTTACAAAAGATAATTATCAAGGAATTCTCTGGAAACAGTTCATTGAAATTTGTTAAATGTTCTAAATTTGCCAGGGATATTGTCGAGGAAAGCGACTTAAAGAAGCAAATAGCATTGTTTCATAAATTTGAAACGGGTCATGCTGGTATAATTCCAACTTTCGAAAAAATAAAACATAAAATATATAATCCTAATTTGAAAGAATTTATTCAAAGAGTAATCAATAATTGCGAAACTTGTTCCGCAGCTAAATATGACAGAAATCCTATAAAAAATAAATTCAAATTAACTGAAACCCCTTCCACCACCAATGAAATAATTCATGTTGATACCTATGTCAACAGTAAACATTCATTCATAGTCTTTATTGACAAATTTTCAAAACATGTAGTTTCATTTCATTTGCTCGACAGAAATAGTCAAACCCTAGTTGGGAAAATTCGTGCATTTTTGGCCATTAAGGGAAATGTTACTAAATTTGTACTAGACAACGAATTCAATAACGCAAATGTAAGGAACTTCCTCGATCAAGAGGGAATTCAATATCATTTCACAAAACCGAATAGTCATACCGGTAATTCAGATATTGAAAGATTTAATAATACAATCACAGAGAAAATCAGAGTCTTTAATTTGGAGGAAAAACTGCCAATAAGCACCCAAATGAATAAAGCAGTAAAATTCTATAACAGTGGCTATCATAGCACAATTAAATGTAGTCCTTTGGATGTGCAAAATAAATTGATTGATCATAGCATAATAAAAGAAAGATTAAAAAACGTTAAGTTCAGAGTGATTCAAAAAAGGAATAAATCAAGAGAAAACTATGTAGAGAATAGGAAAGAAGGATTTGTAAAAAATTATAAGAGCTTGAGACATAAAGAAGAACCGAAGTTTGTTAAAAAGTCTCTAGAGAATGTTCACACAGACAATATTAAACGACCTTTTAAATTTACAGATCATGGCAGTCATACTCATATTAATTGCACAAATACATCTGAATCAGGCAGCCCTTCAAATTAGTGCGGTGGGCGAAAATGATGGTTTCCTTAAGATCAGAACTAAGGAAGTGGACGTTGTTAACACAACAACTACTCTTGTCCACATTGTAAATACTACCGAAATACAAAACATATTGTACCAAATAAGGAAAAATATTGAGGGCTTGAAATTACAGGAAGAGAGAATTCTTCAGAATGAAATCGAATTAATAGAATCCAAAATTAAAACTATCATGCCAATGTCACACAGAAAACGAAGAGGTTTGATTAACTTGGGAGGAAAGGCGTATAAATGGTTGTTCGGAACAATGGATGACGAGGATAGGCAGGAAATTTTTGATCATCTTTCTGTTGCCGACCGAAATTCACATAGTTCTATTACCGCAGTAAATAAGCAAATAGTAATTAATAATTCCATAAATAAGTCACTCGAACGACTTAAAACTGCAATAGAAAACGATAGGAAGGAAATGGAAACGTCCTTCGTGAAGATTGACGATGCTACTGGAAAAGTCATGAAGAGACTAATTTATTTGGACCAACTGGCAAAGCTTAAGAATTTGGAGCACAAAATTGACCAGATTCAGGACAACATAGTTTCAGCAAGGGGTAACGTTGTACATCCAAGTATATTTTCGACACAGGAAATAGATAAATTTAAAATAGATTTTTACAAGTTGAGGATGCTTAAAGTAGGAATAATGACTTTTAATGATGACTCTTTGATGATAGCAATACAGATACCGGACAGCTATGTTAAAACGGACCTTAAGCTTATCATGCCAATTCCAAATAAAGATAACCTTGAAATAGAATCAAAGAACGAATATATTGTTGAAATAGACGGTGTGAATCTGGCATATCAGGAAGATGTACCTTTGAAAAAATTAAAGATAAGTAAACATTGTATTTTTCATAATAGTTGTAATTTCATTTTTAATAATGTTACATCTGTATTGGATCTTGATGACGAAACAATAGTTTTAAAAAATGCTTTTTCTGAATCAATGAGACAAACTTGTGACGATAGAAAGTTCAATTTGACTGGAAATTTCTTTATAACGTTTAATAATTGTAGTATAACACTTTGCAATCAGTCATTTTCAAATACAAAATTTTTAATTCAAGAAAAATATTTTTACCAAAATCTCTTTTTGTATAACAAATCAGATGTAAGACCAAAATATAATAATATCGTTATAGATCACTTTGAAAATGTAAAAAAAATTGAAGAACTTAAATTTCATAAAAACGTTTCTTATGGTTTAAATATAACACTATTTATTATTGTCATTGTAATTTTTGTCGTTTTGCTTTTTATAGTGAAACGAAATAATATTAAAATAAAGATTGAACAACAAAAAAATAAAGAAACTGCAAATAGTGCTGTTGATAGAATAATGAAAAAGTACAGGCCAGCACAGCCACATAATTCAGAAGTATAAATGTAATATATGTATGAACAAAACAAAAAAAAAAAACCTTAAAATTTTTTTTATGTATTTTTATTAAAATGCTTTTTGTAATTTAAAATATTTGCTTTAATTTTGTTAATATTTACTAATAGAAAGAAGAATAATAAAAAAATGTTTTTGTTAAAGATATAAATATAAAAGTATATAATAAGACGAAATCCAGGAGTATTTCATACAAGGGGTGGAGGAGTTACATTCCCACTTCCTAAACTAATTATATTGGCTGGTAAAGTGTAGGGAACTCAATAGGTTTAAATTACACATTTGTTTTTCGTTCCCACATTTTGCCAGACAGCAACGTAAGCATTTTTGTTTGCATTGTTTAGCTTTAGTTATAAGTAAAATATTTGTAAGATATTAGTCTTAAGATTCAACCTAATAAACTAAGTACTCTTAAGAGTAAAAGAGTAGTTTTTTTTAATAAATATAAGTCGTGCGTTAACTATTACATCCAGGCCGTGAGCTTTTGATGCCCTTTATTTGTCGTTGAAATAATTAGACCGTATACATACTTATGTATATTTAAATAAGGTAAAGAGGCAGAATGTTACAAATAATATTAGGAAACATGATGACTAATTTTTATTTGCTCCATATCTTGCTGATATGGTGACAAAAGGACAACCGGACCGACACATAGAGAGCACAAATCAAACTTAGTTATTAAAAGCATAAAATTATGTACATACCTTTAAAAAAAACACTTTCATTGATTTCTTTTCCGTTTGCAGATGAACAAATTGTCAAACTTAATGATTCTGGCGGCGGTGGCGCAATCGAATCAACACAACAATCAGTAACCAATGGTGGTGCACCACTACCCACCAGCGACATAGTAGAAGAGCAAGAAGCGCCAGCTTCATTAACAAATAACATTCCAACAGAAACATATGATATTAACCCTACACAACCAACAATGAATATTACACTAGAACAACAACAACAACAGCAGCAACAACAACAACAGCAGCAACAACAACAACAGCATAATACTAGTTCAACAACCGCCACTGATAGTCAAGTGAATCTCACAGCTGCTGCTGCTGCCGTCGCCGAAGAAGTGCCAATGCCGGTATTCTCTGAATGGGCACAAAAACAAATGGAGGCAGCCGAAAAACAGCAGGCCCTCGAACAGGAACAGACTGTTAACAATTCAGCACAGCGTAAAAATAACACAAATGGCAATGGCAAACCAGCCGCACTCAAATTAAGAGCAAAAAACTATGCTTCTCCCGATTGTGGCGCAAAGATAATAGCTTCGAGTGCCTATACATCGAATGCGGGTGCCGTATTGAGTTCATCGAAAGACGAATACATGTTAAGTTTGTGTGGCAATCGCATTTGGTTTGTTGTTGAATTGTGTGAAGCTATACAAGCGCAAAAAATCGATTTTGCCAATTTCGAACTTTACTCTTCATCGCCGCAAAACTTTACAGTGGCAGTATCGAAGCGTTTCCCCACCCGTGAATGGTCGAATGTGGGTCGATTTGAAGCCGAAGACAAACGTGCCGTACAAAGTTTCGATCTTCATCCGCATTTATTTGGTAAATTTGTTCGTGTCGACATCAATAGCCACTACTCGAAAGAACATTACTGTACGTTGTCGTTGTTTCGTGTTTTCGGTACTTCGGAGTTTGAGGCTTTCGAAACTGAAAATCATCCCAATGAGGATTTGGATGATTTCGATGATGAATATTTACTTGAACAGAATACCGTGAAACATGCTGAATCAAATTTATTTAAATCCGCCTCAGATGCTGTCTTGTCTATTGTGAAGAAAGCCACCGAAGTGCTGGGTAAACCAGCCACTAATCAGAATCAAACATTTAAAACTCAACCACAATCTGTGGTATGTCGTACACCCGTTTCGGGTCTATTCAATTGTGCCGACTGTCCCTCAACGTTGGTGGAAAAGGTTAATAACGTTTTAACCTGTGAGTTTAGCCAGCTGAATGTGTTGCTGAATAACAAGGGCATAAGAAACGATTTGCTGAATACACGAGTATGTGCCAAACTCTATGGTATCGAAACCAACAAAAAAATATTAATGCCTTTAAGAGATATGAAGCAAAGCTTCTATGTCAACATATTGCCAAATGAATATTTGGGTGCACTGTGTCATGTGTTGGCCATTCCTAAGGAAAAACCAAATACAGCGTTTACACAGGATGCTACCCAGAATGAAGCTACTGAAATGCCTACAAATTTAACCATGGACAAGAAATTTGACAAAGAAGATCTAAATCTGTTAGATCATCCCGAGAAAAAACTTTTAAAACCTGAAATACCCACTTTCCCTGTAGATCCGAAAAAACCGCCTCTAGAACATATAGAAACCTCTACTGAAGCTAATATTGATGATAATCGACAACAGTTACCTAGACCCTTGGAACCTGAAGATTTAGCAGAAACAACTACCTTAACTCCTATAACTAAGAATATACAGAAACCTACTTTACCTGATACGAATATATTTAATGTACCTGCCGATGATGTATCATCAGAGACTGAAATACCTGTAGCCGCCATTGAAACGCCCACATCAAGTGAAAGTATTGAACAAATTACTGCTAATACCACACCGCCTCCAGTTATAGTTGTCACCACTCCTACGCCACCAGCCTATATAGAAACAACAACTACAGCTGCTAGCACTAAAAGTGAAGAAGACACAAACTCTTGGGATAACATAGAACATTTGCTAACGACTGTACCCTCTACTGTGGCAAGTCCAACGGGTAGTGCCGGCAACTCTGTACCACATAGTCAACAAAAAATTTCAAATGGTGGTCCACAATCGGAAAGTGTTTTCATACGTCTTTCGAATCGCATTAAGGTAGGTTATATCGTAAGCGTAATACAACTTAAATTACAATCCACTTACCCTGACCTATATTTTTAAGGGTGAGTTTAGTAGTTTTTTCTGCTATGAACTTGAGATTTTATGTCTTTAAATATTTTGGCCTAAAAGATGTGAGTGTGTGTGTGTATTTGTGTGTAGTGGCGTGTATATATTTAATAGGAAATTTGCGTGTTTTC
The DNA here is from genome assembly GCA_930367235.1 of Sarcophaga rosellei. Classification (NCBI taxonomy): domain Eukaryota; kingdom Metazoa; phylum Arthropoda; class Insecta; order Diptera; family Sarcophagidae; genus Sarcophaga; species Sarcophaga rosellei. Next base: position 37,902,484 of record OV884019.1, read on the forward strand.
AAACATTTCATTATAGATTTCCTTCGAAAAAGTAAAACAGAAAACAAAAAAAACGTTCGATTTCGGTTACTAAGATAGTTACTAAATAAGGAAACACTTTTCCGAACATTTTTCAAAATATTAGTCAATGCAAGGAGCACAGTGTGTTCAAATTAAAAAAAAAACGTCTGTACTTTATTCGAAAACAATTTTAAATCAAAATCCATAATTGGTTGAAGGCTTTGTTTAGCAATGGTTGATATTATGTTTCTCTTATACCAATCCTCGTACCTAGTGACGAATAGCAAGTCGAAGCCAACAAAGTTATTTGCCAGAAACTTATTTCAAACCAGCTGGCCGCGGATTCTCTGACGCTATTTCAAACTGGCCGTTTGTCTTCCTTCAAATTGCATACAGTACAAGAGAGCACCTCATATAATCAACTAACAACAGCTGAAATCATCAAACCTGTGTTTATGGCAAGTGAATTACTGTTCCTCTATATCCGCTATATTATGATTAACTTGTCCAACCCGACAGAATTTTCTCTTCGTCATTCAAAATTCGCCGTAGTCTAGTAGGTAGTGTGTTGGCTTATTAGACGTGAGGCCTCGGTTCAAACCCCAGGTCAGACATCTAAACGAAAATATGAAAAAATATTTCTTCGGCGACTTCCTCAGCAGATTTCTGCCAAAAACTTTGAAAATAAATGAAATTGCCATGACGAAAAGTTTTTCAAAAATCTGTCGTTCATAGTCGACCTTAAACTGTAGGCCCCGCTACTTATGTTAATACACACAACATAAGTGGTGTGAGAAGGTAGGTCGCAATCCTTACTAAATGGTTGTAATGATCAATAATGTACATATGTATGTATGCATGGCTGTCCACTCAAGGAGTATGAGCGAGCTCACTTAAGCTACATAGAGGGCCCATTATGATAACTATTCCATATTTGCAAGGGAATCAGATTTATGTGGGATGATTTGTTTGTCCCTCTGTATTTCTGTTGTATCAGTCTTTGAAAGTGTGTCAGCTTTGTTAAGACCTTCATCGTCACTCTGCCTCCTCCAGAGACTTCCGGCATTCTTAGACAATCTTAGATGTGGTGTACACGCTTTTTAGGGACCTATTAGAAGTTTTACTGTCAGTTAACACTAATCATTACCACTTTCAATTGACCTTTCGATAGTCCCACGCTGATACAGCCACTCACTTGCACGAAGGCAAGTTGCACAAGCATAGTGAATGAAACAATTTTACTTTCAGAATATAATTTCGAAATATAAAAACCCATTAGCAAAATTACTTTAAAGAGACTTGTTTCTAACACTTAATATCTTTGCCCACTGTGTGCACATTTTAACCTTGTTTCATTCACTTTCATTAAACGCACACCCTCTGCCGTTTTTGAGCAATTGCCTAACATCACATACTGGCAGACAGTAGACGGTGCTTATAATCACAGGTTAACGATATTCTTATGTATTTTGCATGCGTTTTTTATACATATTTAAAAACCTTACGTTAGGACTAACGTAACGAAAAGAATAGAATAGAAAAGAAAACAAGAAGAAGAAACAATTTTATACTCAATTTTTAATTTGATTTCATTTCTGTTTCGCTTTTAGGCTCTCGAACGTAATATGTCGCTGTCTGGCCAATACTTAGAAGAACTATCGCGTCGTTATAAAAAGCAAGTCGAAGAATTACAACAGACGCTGACACAACAAATGCAAACGGTACGCACACTGGAGGAACAAAATCGTCGCCATCATGAACTCGAACAAATGTACGCATTACGAAATTCACAATTGAAAGATGAATTGGATGACTTAACGTTGCAGGTGCATGCATTTATTGTGGTCATAATATTTGTGGGAGCATTTGTGTTTTTGGTTTTAATGGTAGGCATACTATTCTATCGTTCGCTTCGACGGGAAACAAAAGAGGTATTGGCTCTATACGAACAAGGTGGCAAAAAGAAGAACGAAACTTCCTCTGTTGTTGTTGGCAGCACACAGAAAAAATTAAATCGACGCAAGTCTTTCGAAGACTATTCAGATCATCATCAGCAGTCGCTGACGCGAGGTGGTCATGATGGTACCAGTGTAAATAGAAGGCCTAGTGAAGAGGCTATGTTAATACTTAAAGATTGTAAAGATTTTGATAAGACTGAGGAACTGGATTCAAGTGTTGTGATCCATAATAATTCAGCAACCGGAACAACAACACGTCAGCGTAAAATTTCGATATGCTATAGCAGTAACAGCAATATTAATCAAACATCGAATGCTGCACTACCACCGCTGCCGCCAAAGTCGATATTCAAACGCAAGGGAGAAAAACACTCTTGGCCCAATTCAGCACATGCCCAAATGCAGGCTTGGCAGCACTTGGAAGAATTAAATAGTGGAGACCATATTGGAGGTAAAAATTAAAAAAGAAAATTTGTTGCATAGTGTTAACTTGGTTTCTTTTCTTTGTAGATTCACCCGATATAAATCCTATCAGAAGTAAGAAACCACCATCCGTTGTAAATGGTAAAGCGAAAAAGAAAAAAGAATCGCAAAGCATTAAGCGGCAGCAATCATCACCTGTAGAATTGTCGAGCGAATTAAATTCATCTGCGCCTGGCGATTTAAAGGGTGCGGACTACAATGAACGCCTTATGCTGGACGAAGATGATTTGGATAATTTCATACCCAATACGGACTTGGCCTATAACGAGTTTATGCCCGATGGCCCGCGAGGCTATCAATGCCTAAATACACCTTCTGCAAATGCCAATAATCCTGCCTCGAAAAAATCATCCAACAAACCAATGGACAACAGTTCGAACTTGAAAAAATCAGCACGCCGTTTATCTTCGCCAGTTTTCTTCAAATCGCCGTTTACAAAAAGTCTTAAAAGTAAAATCAAGAATAGCAAATCATCAAGTCCCGCCCATGAGTCAACATCATGGGAGTGGTATCGTTTAAAAAAATCTGCTTCATCCGCCTCATCTAGTAACGGCACCACCACTAACAATGCCTACATGCGTGTCTCACCTAATGCTAGTAGCATGGATTCATCCTCCTTGTCCGAAATAAATTTTCCCACTAATTCAACTGAAAATTCATTTCGCATACTAGAAGAGGCCATATTATCATCGGGTGAAAGTGCCATTACAACGGTAACCACCAATTCATCGAATTGTAAAAAATCAACGGATGTCATTAGTAGTGGTAGCAATAGTAATCGTAGTTCTAGTTCAAATTCATCGACCCAATCGAAAAAGAAAAATCGAAGTTTTAATAAAATTTTTCGCAAAGTATTCTAAAAATCAAGAATAGAAAAGGCAAAAAGCCAATTTCTAATCACTCGAATTAATTTGTTTTGTAAATATTTGTTGTTAAACGAAATCGTTTGTTTATTTTTCGCGTATAATTTTATGATTTTTGTTTGTGCCTACATTTTCACATACATATAAAATTACTTTTCTGTAGTACATATGTATATACAAAAGAAAAAATTGTTTACCACAATGGTGGTAGTAGTATGCCACCATACCCAACCAGTGGTGTGTTAGTAAATTAACGTGTTAGAAATAATTTTCATTTCATTTTAAAAATTTTAAATATTCGTACATATTTATTACATATTAAGAAAACATTCCTTATTTATTAATCTTAATTAAATTACATTTAATTTACTTTACTTTAGTCTAGCTTAGCTATGTTTAGTTTAGTTTACTCAACATTTGTTGCCATTTATTTTGTAGGTGTACTCGTATTTCTTATCATTTAGTTTTAAATCTTATGATAATAAAGTTGAAAATTTGTTTTGAAATTAGTTTATCGTAGTATACTTATGTATATACATATAAAGAGTTTTCAAAGTAGTTTCAAATTTAGTATGACAGTCGTAAATTTTTCTTAACTCTGTTTGGCTATATTAATGTAGACTTTCATAGAAATCTAAGCACGTGTTTAAACATTAGATTTAGTAGAATTTAATTTGACGAGAACAAGCACTTGAAAACACACGACTGAAAGTCTGCTATGTTACCTTTCAAACATTCCAATATTTTCTACATTTCAAATTACATGCAACATACATATAAAACTAAATCGAAGACTAAAGTTCACATTGAAAAGCTTACTAAGCATGCTTGAGATGAAACCATTTGAGTTAAATTTCCACTATAACTCTTTCAAAGAAACCCACTTGTTCTTGTCTATTGGCAAAAAGTAGGACAACTATTATCACCTTCTTATAGCGTAACAGCTCGGGATGAGGCTTGGCCTGTTGAAACTTTTTTTATTGTCAGTTACGTTATATTTCATTTGGTTTTTGCCTGTCCTTTTCATTTAGAGGGCATAATTTCTTAGTCTTATATGGCCTTCTGAAGTCTGCAGTTGTCCACGCTCGTCTTTTCCTATCCACTTACATTTTTGACCTGTCGTAAGACTTCTTGCCTAGCCTAGACTAATGGCAGAGAAAGTCGCAGGTTGAGTCTTCTCTAAATCCTCTTTAAATCCTACAATTTTCATAATATGCGAATTAGAAAAGTTAATTGAGGTTAAGTCTCTAGAATATAATGGTGATGATTGCTGTAAACTACTAAAACAGGTAATCTTCTCCAGTAAATGTTTCACTGCCTTTTAATAAGGTGTTGGATCGTTTTAAATATTTTCGTATAGATTTGTAGAGTAGTTCATGCTCCCTTAGGTTATTGTAATAGTTCGTCTGATTACATTCTAAAAATCGTAAAATTAAATATGTTGTTGTTGTTGTTGTTGTCATTATAATGTAGTTGCAATAATGTATAAATAAAATCGTTATAATTGTAGATTAATTGATCTTGTCGAGAGATACATAAATAGCTGTCAAGCCAGTGTTTTATCCTGGAAAGTTATAGAAATGTCAAGAAGTGTCTGTTGGCATATTGGCATATTGTTTCGTAGAATCGGGAATAAGCCCGACTGTATGTGTATCACGCAAAATCACTGTCAAATTTGAGACAGAAGTGCTCTTATATGCCTTGGGAGTTGTATTTTGTTGTCGGCAATTATTGAAGAATCACTATTCAGCACTTGATTAGAGCTCTAGTTGTTTATGATGCTTCATAGTATTTATCTCTGACAAAACAATCAGTGGCACAGGCAATATCAAAGCGATGCGTTAGTCTAAATTGTCTACTAAATAGCATTTTTACTCGTCCTAAATGAATTCACTTTTCGGCAAGTTTAAGCTTCAATTTTAGTTGCTTTTAGAATTAGCTCTCCATGCTGTAAGCATCTTGAGTATGAAAATAGTCATTAGATTTTGAAACTGCTTACATTACTCAAGTCTAGAACATTTTCTGGCGTAAGAACATGCGTTTTTGCAAAAAAAAAAAATAATGTTTACTCTAATGCTTTACCCAATCCCACGAACGCACGCGACTATTAAGACAAATAAAAAATAATAGCACTGTGGGGGCGCTTCATGGCCATTTGGATTATTATTATATGTTTCTGTAAGCTTGTGGGTCCATCGTCAAAAAATGTTTAGGATATCATTATTAGTTTGGTTGCCAAAGCATCAAAAAAAATTTATAACAATTTGTGTACCATCTTCTATAAATAACATTTCATTCTGAACACATTTCTGTTTTAAAACATGGAATTCAAACTGTTACTAATCCTTTTTCAAGACCATTAAATTAACTTTTTACTTATTAGGCAAATCACGTTCAACTTTTTTCATTATATTACTGTAGAATATTACTGAGAACTATATTTCAAGTCATTATTATTTCAATTCTAAACGCAACTAATTTTTATTTTTAGAACTAATAATAATTTTTAAACTATACCACTGTTATGTGCAGCATTTAAATGGAATTGTTCACTTTAATTTTTTAAGAACACGTTTTTTTTTCTAAATTTATAAATTTTATATTGATTTTCTTTATTTTTATTTTCTTTTTTTTTTAGTTGGTGACTTAAGTAAAACGTAAGCTTATCAAAATACTTTGAAGAAAACAAAAAAATCAATTTCCAATAAAAAGAAACAAAAAAATCTTGTTAAATATTAATAAAACATTTTGAATTAGTTTTAGTCGAAAAAAAACAAACAAATTAAATTAAATTAAAATGAAAATAAATTTTGACTGCATTTTGTATGTAAATAAATTATGGCTTTAATACAAAAAAAAAAACAAATTACTATTAATAGTTTTGTTAAATAATAAAAACATAAAATATTTTCGAAAAAGAAAAAAAAAACGAAAACAAATGAATATTTGGCATATGTTTCCATTATATTCAAGCGAAGAGAAGAAGAAGAATGTATAAATTATTCCAATTAATTTATATTAAACACAAGATATTATTTACATAAAATAATATTTATACACTACATATTAAAAAAAACATAGGAATAGAAAAAAAAAATAAAATTAATAATTAAGTTCCTTATTTAAACAAAGTTCATGTTTCAATTTCATTCATAAATTTTGACTGCAGCATACACATTTTAACTTTATCCATTTTTTATTTATCCACACATCGATGTCTTAATATAGAAAAGTTATAAATTGTTTGTCTTCTTTAATGGAAATTATTGTTTTAAATGAATTAATTTTTTTGCAGCACTTTAAAAAGCAGTATTTTTTTTGTATAGTAAAATGAAAAGAAAATTAATTTGTGCCTTTTCTATGTTAAGCCGTCGTCATATTTAATAAAAATTTATAGTTTAAATTTATTTAGCATATAGAAAAACTATAATAAATTAATATTTAAAAACATTTTCTTAAAATTTTCGTCTAATTGTTATTTTATTCTTTAAGTCATTAGAGATTTGTTTCATTTTTTTAACTTAAGTCATCCTTTGTAAAAATTAAATTTTACAATAAACATTTTAGATTATTTAAATAAAAGAAAAAGAATTGTTTTTTTTTGGAAATCAAGAAAAGGGGTTCTAGGCTGATTATTACAGCGAGGAGGACAAGCAAATCATATCGCCACATCTTATTGAATTTTTTTTTTATAAAAATAAGCCAACATAGTGCATTCTAGACTACGGCGACCTCTTTTTTCCTAGTACACTATAAACCTGGTATACTATTCAGATACTTACGGAGAGTTGAAAATGTGAAGCTCTTGAAAGGGTTATATACGAATATAACGAACCTAGTTTAGACTCTTATATTAATTTTTGAAATGCTTAATGCTTTTGTTATTTATATAGATTCTAATTTTGATTTTGCATTATAGTTGTTGTTTTTATTTTACAGTTTCAATTCCTTAATAAATTCTGTAACATCCAATAAATCATCATTATTTAACTTTTTCGCCTTAACTGCAGCATTTAAACTTTTTCCAGATGAAACCAATGATTTTTTCCAATTTTTCGGATTTGTTAACTTTTCATTGTTTGTACAGTAGATTACTTCGTTTATATCCTCATCGAGTTTATAGGTACACATGGCGGGAAAATAGTTTTTTAAACATTTTATAGCACTGGCACGTAGCACTTCGTCTCGACAAACCAAATTCAATATGAATATTCCCTTTTCGCCAATAATGCTTTTAATATTCGCTAAAACTTCATTAGCCAAAAATGTGGGAGGCGGACAACTCATGCCCAAGGATAAATCTTTACTATCCACATCAAACAATACAGCATCGAATTGTATACCTAATAAATTAAAATAAAACAAATATGAAATTAGAAATAGATTTTCACTTAAAGCAAGTTTTTATACGAACACACCTTCATTTTTACAACGTTCCAAAAAAGCTAAGCCATCGTCGATGACCACGTGAAGACGTTTATCCTGCTTTAATCCGAAATATTGTTCGGCAACCTCCAGCATAATGGGATCTATTTCAACAGCTGTTACATTTATATTTCTAAATAGGAAAATATATAATTAACATGCAAATAAATAAAAATATAAACTTATTTTACATATTTAACAAAAGTAAACATAATCTATACTTACGGTAATGCTTCATGTAAAAAGCTACACAATCCACCGCCACCTAAACCAACAACCAAAACATTTTTAGGTTCTTCATTCGGTTTCGCACCAGCTGTGGCCATTTGAACACCTACCGACATGTACAAGTGATGTTGGCAGGCCAAATAACCAAAATCAATTTTTTTACGTTCAGGTTTACCTTTCGCTTGCACTATAATTTGTTTAATTTATAAAACCAACTCTAATGTTATGAGTTTATAATTATTTTACAAGTTACCTGTTTTAACTACAGCTTCAGATTGTATGACAAATTGATTGCTTAAAAATATTAAGCGTCTGAATAACTTGCCTTCACCACCCTCTACTTCTTCAATACGAAAATCGCCTGATATTTTTGAAAAGCCGCTTACTAAAGTCTCACGTTTACCAACATCAGAACCCAGTGATAAAAACGGTATCTAAAACGAAACGTAATGCAGGTTTATCAGAGTCATTCATTTAAAATGCATTGCATTTTGATATAAAAACCTGTTCTTTTAAACCCAAAGGTGCTAGACTTTTTACATTATCCGACAATTCTGATTTGACTGCATCTAAAGATTCATACACTTGATCTCTGTGTAGTGTTATTACGGCCATACGTTGAAATTTAGCTGAAGCCTGCAGCTTCTTGCGACCTTCTGGTGTAGCAAATATCCATTCAACCTCCCTGTCATAATAAGAATTTTCGTTATCATTTTAATTCTTCAAATAAGTCTTTAATTATTTACCTTCCTTGTGGTACTATAAAGGCTGCGTATTTTCCAAAGCCTCTTGCAGGTGGTTGGTCTAATATGTGAATAGTATAACGTGGATTAGTTTCTCCGGGCTTACATAATTCCATGGTAACCTCATTATGGCCAGCTATACTGCTTCGAGCCAAACCATTACATACCAAGGCAGCTCGCTGTACAGATGTTACGGCGGTTTCTAATTCTTGAGTAGATTTCAGACGCTGTGTATTATCACTGCTAAAACTAAATTCTAAAATCTGGAGAAAAAGCATTTATGAGTGCAGGGTACTAAATATACTTTTTTGGACTAAATACAATTCAATTTCATGCAAATAAAAAATAATGTATTTTCACTTTACTACACCTTATATTAGTGCTAAAAGCATTTTTCGAATTGATTTTATCAAATAAATTAAAAACTTTGTTTTAAAATGTGGGGCCGAGTACAAGATTTTGAGGCTTAAATCTGCCATCATGCTATAAGGCTGTAATGCAGCTAGTCTTGCTTCGCGGAGAGGTTTGGTAGACAGTGTTGCGTGACACCCAAAAAAGATTTTTAATTTACAATAAAATAATTTTTTATACTTACTGGCAGTGTTAAAGCTTTAAATTTGGTTGCAACCAGGGCAAATACAGGCATTGAAATTGCATCAGGATTGTCTGCATTCTTTTCCTTATTAGCTCTTTCAGCATCTAAGCAATGAACGATGCGTAACATAAATGAGTGTTTGGGAAAATATTCGATAACATATTTTAAAATGTGCTCCTGTAGCAGAGATATACATAAATAGCGACCGCCCATTCTTAAAACACGACTTATTTCCTGGAAATATTTATCAATTGTGTCTTTAACTTCATGTGTGTCATCTACAAATAAAGCATCCAGAGTACCCTTATCCAAGGCTACCGAAAATTGTTCATTTTCAAAGGACATTTGAGTGGCATCCATTTGTAAGAATTTCATAGAGGGTCTAGTATTAGTATTGATTTCTTGCATTTTCTTAATGGCAACGGGAGATATATCAATGTTAGTAATGTCCCTAGAATAGGAAAGCAAATAAGAATTATTGTTTTGCCAGTACAAGAGGTAATGTATGAGAGAGACACTTACTTAAAGCCTGAATCATACATGTCCATACTGAGTTTTGAATTACCACAACCTAACATTAGGATTTTATCATTCGGCTTAACATACTTATGAATTTGTTCACATAATTCTAGATATTCTCCGTACCTAAATAAAAATATAAAAAAAAATATGTACATATTTAGAAAGGAATAAACAAAACTTGTTTCACTGAACAAATTTTTGTGCCCACCATTCGAAAGCTTTTTCACCGCGTTTCTTGAAAAATGCATTCCAATAGTCGGTTTGTCCAAATTCTTCACGCGTCTTTGGTAGTAAATTCATTTCGTTAGAATTTTATTGTATTTATTTTATTGAACAAATTTTATACAACAATAAATAAAAATTACAAATTCGCACGCCGCGATTTATTTTGTAAACATATGCTCTACGTATAAAGTTGCCTGATCGTAATAAAATGAGCTCTTAAAATAAGAATGGATATGACAGCTGTTAATAAGGATATGCGATATTTTAACAGCAAATGGTGTTGCCAACTGGCACTTATTGGACATGAAAGAGGTAAATCCTATTAAAAAATAAATAAATAAACATTAAAAAGTATTTAAGAATATTAACAAAAATTCAGTTTAGTTGTACTGTATATTTTAATTATTTAAAATTATTTCTTATTTACAATAAGTAGTTATTTGTAAGAATAAGAACTGGTCACTCTATATCAGTCTTTTTGACATTTATTAACAACTTCAAAATAAGACAAGGAATAGGCAAAAATAATAGTATTTTTTATCAGAATTGTCATTTTTGTTGTATTAATTCATGGAAAAGTTAAAATAATTTAATTTATAAATCAATTAAGGATTCTGGGATCATTTTCCAACAAAACAATTAAATGCAGTGAAAGTTTGCAACAAAAACACAAAGTTAAACTTTAAAGAAAAAAGGAATTCTTTACCACGTACATATATGTGGTGAGAAAAAAACAACATCAACGGAGAATTTGTGAAAATTCTTTTGTGTCTACTGTTAGTGGGATGCATTATCAGCACAAACTTATTGGAAGGAAGATCAATAGAAAATTCATAGGAAAACATTAAAAGCAAAATAATTTTGTACTGTTAAGTTACAAAGTCTTGCCTCAAAACATGTCTCGTCCCGACTATGAGCAAACAATTCTTCATCACAGTTATTTATTGGTTTTATTACGAGGCGTTGGACCTTCAAAACCCCGAACCTTGCAGAAAGCTTTTGATAAAGTCAGACGTGTGAACAATGTAAAAATAATAGGCAAGTTAGAAAATTCAAGATCTAATATATGCAAGTGTTGAGTATTAAAGAAAAAAACATTAAATTATTTTTTAGATTCTAGTGGTGTTACCCGAGATATTTGGATACGATATATACATGATCATCCGGTTGAAAATAATGATTGGGGCGACTTTCAAACACATCGGCGGCTTTTGGGCCTTGTTACCATAGGAAAATTTGAGGGCCAGCAAGAATTAAATGAATTATGCAGGCAACATGAGTCTCTTAAAGTTCGTTACGGCAGCACTTTATACGATTCCAGGGCAATATTTTTTGGTCCCGCCCTGCCAGAAGAGGAAGAGATTAAAGCTGATAATATTTTACCTTCCAATAATATAGATGAAACGGATCCTAAAGACACAAGTTCATCCATAGCGAAACGTTTACAAGATGAATTTACAACACCGTCCAACTTTAAGGCTCAAGCATTTTTCTATAGGGAAAACGATGTGTGCTCTGATTTAGAATCCCACATGGTAGACTTTGTAAATGCTCTATTTTGGGTACTCGAATCAAGACGTTTAGAACGCTCCCGTGAAAAGGTGGAAAAAGTAGCACTGTTAATAGCTCCATTTGAAAGGCGTGACTTTGTGGGCCTAGACATGGAGTCTAGAAATAATCGAAAACGTATTGTTGGTAGAGTAACAAAAAATTTAGCGGATCTATCATTGCAAGCCGGCTTACTGGATACAGCTTTAAGTCTCTACCACAGTGCGTGTGATACTCTACGTTCAATTAATGATCTATTATGGGAAGGGGCAGCTGAAGAAGGTCTCTGTTCGGCCTCAGTATGTTTGCTTTATCCACAATTGCGCACTGATGAGACTTTACATCGTAATGCATCTTTGCAAGAGGGATCGCCATTAAAAGGCACGCCGGAAAAATGGCGTCAAAGTGAAATAACGAAAAGATATAATGCAACCGATAAAACAATACAAGAAAACGTTGAAAGTGCTACCACATCACCCACACATCCTTTGCAGAATCCACGGCATTCTGCTTCGAATTCATCAGTTTCCTCTATACTTACCACTTCGACGTTGTCGCAGGCATCTACCAGCGACACGTCATCGTCGTCTTCCACCTCAACCATTTCGGCAGCAAATCATCGATCTGGCCAACATTCCGATTTACCCGGCAATATTTTAAAACCCGATGAAATTTTAATGCATTTTAAAAGTGCCATAATCAATTATAGCAAATACCGTTATGCTGCTATAGTTGAAATAGAAGCTGCTTTTAAAGCTGCCCGCATTTTCATAGAACAAAATCGGCCTTTAGATGTTGCGATGTGCTTGCAAAATATTTTATATGTTAACCATTCTATGACTGAAGCAGATAGAATTAAAAGTTTTGAGGTAATGACATCACTTTACCAGCAAATCGGTTATAGGCGTAAAGCAGCATTTTTCCAACGTTTAGCTGCTTTAAAGTACGACCATCAAAATTCCTCCAATCCTAATCTGGATGTTTTACAAACGTATCGTCTTATGTTGGCCAGTTTTCCTGGTTACATGTTGTCTTTAGATCCTCTGGAAGTGTTAAATACAAAGTCTGGTTGGCCTTGTCTACAGATAGATATATTGCAATCGCTTATTACAGCGGCTAAGAGTTTAGGTAAATCCACGTTAGCCACTAGACATATGACATTTTTATTACAAACTCAATGGCATAATATGACACCGGCGGAGCAAAGCGAAATGGCCTTACAATTGCAGGTTTGTAAGTTGTTTCTCAGTGCTTTACAACCGTACTAATTACTTTATTTAAACTTTTAGAATTTAAGTGCACAGTGTGAAGGTTCACCTGTTCCATTGGTTTTAGAAAATGGTACTGTCATACCACCAGCAAATCTCACTGACTTACCGTATTGCATGGATATTGTTGCTAAAGACTTACCAGCTCACCTAAAACCTCAGCGTATTAAAATTGCCAAAGCTGATAGTGGACCATTTTTGTTTACGCCCCTGCAATTTAATTCGATTGATAGAAGAGATAAAAACAAAGACAAACATAAAATACGTAAGTTTCCAATGCAAAGTATAATTTGATGTTTTTAAAATAACTTGAAAATGTATAGCATTTTTTTGGGTACAAAATAACATAAGTGAGGTAACAGTACGTCTAAGGAATCCACTGCCATTCGAGTTAACTGTTAGTGATATGCGTTTGCTAACAAATGGCATTGTTTTCAAATCTCTACCGCAAACTGTAGTATTACAACCACAAGTGCCAACATTTGTAACTTTACATGGAACACCAATTGAAATTGGACAATTGGAAATTCAAGGCTATAGTACACATACATTGGGCGTAAAATCCAATTGCCGAATGAAGCATATGAAGGATAGAAAATTTCCACAAAATTTTCTTGTCGATGTTATACCAGCACTGCCAATCATTAACGTAAAAACATCATTACCACAAACGGCTACATTTAGTAACATGACAGGTGCTGATAGTGTAATAACAACCGCTAGTCTTACTCTATATAATGGCGAAACATCTTCGTGTCTAGTAACCATAACGAATGATAGTGATATACCGGTAGAACATTTAGAAATCAATATAACATCGAATATAGAGCAGGAAATTCAAAAGAAAATATTTCAAATTAATGAAGATTTACAGGTAAATTACAATTTTGAATTTGTTTTTTTGATTAACAACAATTATTTTAAATGGAATACTTTTCAAACAGGCAAAATTACCTATAGCCGCACAGAGCAGTATAGATTTTGTTGTTGAGATATTTGCTGATGCAGACTTTATATGTCCTGCAGTTAATCAACCTACAGGCTCTGTGCATTCCACAAGTTATCATCCATATGATCATTCTCATACCCTACAATATTCATCGAATTTATCAACATCCGGCCAGGGCAGTTTACCATCACGTGTTGGTTCTCCAAGTCACCATTCCTCGACTCGACGCAATGATACGGCATACAGTAGTTTTCGTTCAACAACATCAAACTCAACAGCCCAACATTCCCTGGCAACACTGAGTCTAACGAATACAGATGCTAACTTATCGGGTAATCAAACTCAACTTATAGAAGCTCAATTTCGTATAAAATATTCAGGTGGCAGAGCTATGGAAGAGGGTTACTGCAGACAGTGTTCAGTTTATTTCAAATTGGAATTAATACAAAGTGCTCAAATTACAAGTTGGGATGTGTTGCCAGCAGAAATGTATGTACCTTTTTGTTGTTGTGTAATTTTAAATATTTTTTTTTATAACTGTTAACCATAGACCATCACAATTCTATTTGGTTTTGGATATAACAAATTTAACTGCTCAAGAAATGACGCTCAATTATACAAACAATAAAAATATTTCAATGGAAGCTAAAGAAAGCTGTAGAGTTCCAATACCAGTCGATCGCTGTTCAGTTGAAGAAGTTTGGGCAGCCAGAGAAGCAGAAATGGCTGAAAATATGGAAAAAGGTGAGTTATTGCTTCATCATATTTATTAAACGTTTTGTTTTATTCTTTAATTTTCTCCACCCAAGAACTTTGTTTTCGCACGGATATGGGTTCTTTCAACGATTCTGTCAGTCGTTTATGCTCTAAACACATAGCCGAAAGAGTCAACATAAAGTGGTCATTGACGGGTACGGACATACAGGGTATTGCCTCTTTAAGGGGCATTGTTCTAACACAAACAATGATCGATTTGTGTACCGTATCGCCGCTTCAGTGGAGTAAGTATTAATCATTAATATACATATGTGTTTATGTATGTATATATGTACTTACATTTCTATTTTGAAAATAATTGCAGATATTTCGTTCAAAAGTCAGCCTGTTCAACCTCAATCGGAAATAATATGTACAGCCGGGCAAAGTTCTATACTTAGCATTGCAGTTTGTAATCAATCAATGCAGCCTTTGAAGAATTTAATACTCACTATTAAGTTTTATCAGGATTATTTAAATGGTACAGAAAATTATAATTTGGAGACTAGAGTGGCAATTTCTGGACCAAATAGGTAAGTTAGCTGGTCTTTCTTAAACGGAAGAATTTTTTAAATTAATAAATATTTTTTTCATTTCTAGAGTTCGAATACCAATTCTACGTAAAGATGAAATAGCTAATCATGAATGCACAGTATTGTTCTTTACGCCTGGACGTTTTAAGACCAGCATACAATGTCATGCAAAGCCGCAAAATCCTGTTCCAAGTGGAAATCCTACTCTACTATCACGTTCGTGTCCTGTACCCCAATTGGCTGATAATAATTTGCATATTACTTTGAATAACATAACAGTGGGTGCTCAAAGTTATCACGAACAGCAAGAACATGTCTGGAAATTTATACCACCTATTGAGGTGACAGTTATTGAACAACAATAAATTAAAGTAACTTATAAGATTATTGGTACATATAACATTATTTTATTTATAAATACGTGTAAATATTATATGCCAACATTTTTTGTAAAAAAAAGAAAAAAGTAAACTAAAATCCTTGTTATTCTGTGGATACATACAATACATACATATATACGTTAAGTATATATTTTCAATATATAAACTATGAGGGTATACTTAGTGATATTTTAAATAATAATAATAATAAAACAGAAAAATGTAAAAGCCCAAAGCAATTGTTACTAAAAGCATGAATATATATATTAAAAAATACTATTTATTATATCAAAGCAATGAGATATTATATTTATATGCTTGTATAAATTATTATGCAAATAAAATTATAACAAAACAAATGTAAAGTTTGTTATAAAATGTTTATTCTAAATTAAATCGCATTGGACTTCTCACAATAATTACTAAACTATAAATAGATAATATTAGGATATTATTTATTAATCTAACATATCACGAAAATATTCAAGAACTCTTGTATAAATTTTACTTTCAACGTCTGCAAAGAATGTATCGTATTCACAATTAGTGTCAATTTGTACAATCTTCTCAGCACTCTTTGCGGCTGGAAATTTACTTATTCGTGGTGTTATTTTTAAAGCATGAAACAGCTCCATAACCTGTTCAGGATCATTGGTGCCATAGTCATCACTATTGATAATCTTCCAAGCTGCTTCTTTTAAATGTTTGTGAAATTTTTTAAAATAATCATGACGATCGCTCAACAACAAACCAGGTGCCGTTTCACCAATACTAGTTTCTGAAAGTTCTCGATAAGTTTTAAATTTGTGATAGCGTTCATATTCAATATCATCCATAGTTGAATCCAATGATGCTACCTGCATTTGATGTTCTAAAGGTTGGGTATTCTTAAATAAACAAAAAAAAAAAAAAAATAACAGGAAATGATTTTCAATAGCAATTAAAACTATTGGAAGAAACTATTTTTGGTCTGTATTATCACTTTATGCAACTGGCAACGAAACTGAAATGTAGTTGTCATTCATAATTGAACTATTAATTTGAATGACAGACATAGCGAATAGTTCTTAATAAAAGCCTATACCTAAACAACCAATAATATGCATAGTTATTCAATTAGTGGTTTAAAAATGCAAGTTTTGTAAGGCTGCTAATGGTTTAATATGTTTCATCTGAAGTGTAATCTATTTAATGAAGCTTTGCAGATTGCAACTATCATAGGAATGTCTCTGATTTCTCTAGGCTATATAAACAATTAGCAAGAATTTTAATTCCGCTGAACAATACAAATATTCACAAAAGACAAAAGTAATTAAATTTAATAAATATTAAACTTCTGTAGTTATAACCGCCTAATAACAAAGCATTACAATTTGCTATACAGTGTACTCTCTCCTAAAGGACACCCCTCTTAAGCGGACACCTTCAATAAAGGGACACTTTTTTCAGTACCAAAAAAATTGTAAGGGATTTTTAAAGTATTTCTCTCTTATGCGGACAACCCTCTCATAACAGGACACGGACACTTTTTTCCACGACATATTGACATTTTAGTTCCCCATAAACGGACGACTTTCAGAATGGTAACACTATTTTTTTTGTTTGTTTGTTTAAAACTCGCATCGTGGTAACACTTGTATACATTTTTCTATTCGTTGAGTTGATTGTTCAATAAAACGTGCATTTAACAATGCAGCTTCTCATGCCCGTGATTTAAAATTGAAAAATGTTAAAATTGTTTTTCTCCCAGCAAACACAACATCGTTTTGCCAGCCCCTGGATCAAGACATTATAAAAAACTTTAAGTTTTTGTATAAATCGTTATTTTTAAAAATATTTTGCTGCAGATGGAAAATGCAAATTCTGCTTTGTAGCTATCAAAATTTATTAATTTGTTAAACATCGTGAAACATTGCTTCAGAAAAGCTGGCTTTAGAAAAAAGATAGCCCAAATTATGATGACTGTTGGTCTGCAGAAGATGAGCTTCGATTATCAGAGCTTCGTCAGTTCTCCGATATCATTAAACGAGTTCAGAGCCAGATTCAAGTTAACGTTGAAGATTATATCTATTTAGATAATGATGTTGTTATTAACGATGAAGATGTGGAAAGCATTATTACTGAAATGTTAATAACTTCCAACGAAACGCTGGAAGTCTCGTCTGAAGATGAGCTGGATAGTGAAATTGAACCAAGTTCACTTCTTATAACGAGGCTTATTTAGCCATAAGAAAACGAAACATTTTTCTTTATATCACAGCGATCTTGAAAGTGTTAAAATGCAGACTGATCTTCAAATGCATCTCCAAGTTATTGAAATTAAAGGCAAAACTCGCCTAGCTAAAATTTCGGACTGTTTTAAATCCAGTTGAATACATATCAGGTCTTTCAAAATTTTTTTCTTTTGTATACACATAAATATATGTAAATGAAATTTCTGTTTATTTTGTCTTGTCATTATATGTTGGTTTTTGTTTTGGAAATAAAAGTATTTAAAGAAATATATATATACTTATAGTTTGTTGATTGCTCATTTGATTTTCTCTCATAAACGGACACTCCTCATAAGCGGACAAAATTGTCAGTCCCATAGGTGTCCGCTTAAGAGAGAGTACACTGTATATAAAAGAAATTCATTTTAATGGTTTTTTGAATTTCACCTAGAAGTATGCTTGGACTTGTTTTAATTAGAAGAGTATATATGTAGGTGCTAATGTTTAATTTTTAAATTGGGACTTCCCATACTCTTTCTAATCAATTCAATAATTTCGACACCTGATGTAATGTCCAAGAAACAAAACCACAAGGTTAGATTAAAAATAAATGAAATTTGTTTGAATAACTATAAATAAATATTGGTTCTGTTTTCTACCAATATAATCTATTATCATATTACATTACATGATCTCATATTACGATTATCATCTGATTCTATACTAAACTTCGCAACAAAACGAAAGAATTAAACCAAGATAATTAGAAAGCATTTATAAAAATTACTTACATCTGCGATAACATTTAACATAGCCAAGGCAGCAATTTGTTTAGCATCTTTTTTCTTCTCCGAAACGCCATATCTCTTTACCGATGCCAAACTACACATAGCTATAAATTCGGGAGTATCTGGCGTACCACCTTGTTGTACAATTTCAAATACCGGCATCGGATGCTGATGTTGAACACAATAATCTCTTAATGTTACAATCATGTCCGTTGCCGGAACATCCACTCTATCCACTCGCTGAATATCATCGATATCCGGATACTGGGTACGAACTTTTTTAATCAAATTATGTGCAGCCAAATGTTTGGCATCTCTTTTGGATCTTCCAAATCCTTCAGCTTCCATACCTAATATTTCTGCTCTACAAATGAATGCGCCACCTTCTTCAGAGTCAGTGAATTCATAAACGGGCGCTGGTATTTTATGTTTAGCACAGTATTCCTGTATTGCAGACACAGACGACTTTGGCAACATTATTGTTAGCACAAGGTGATGTGGAATTATTGAACTTTAAAGAACTTAAAATTAATCACAATTTGTTTGAAAATTTCAATCGGTGTTGTCAACCACAGAATACACATTGTCAACATCACATTTGTTGTTAAAATTGCGTTTTGCAATTAAAGAGATCAGTGTTGCCATCACTTAATAAAATTACTAGCGATTTACACGGTTTTGTTATTATAATTATATATTATAAAGGGTGATTTTTTTGATAGTTGGTTTACAGTGAAAAAAAAAGATTCGTAATACAAAGCGATGAAAAATTGCGAATAACTGTTTCAAATCATTGAATTTTATTATTCTCTGGTTTGAAAATTAACTAACTCAACATAACGATGTCAAATGGCATATGGATTTATCTATAATTTAAGTTGGTGAGCACTTGGAGCAGTTCATTGGGAAATGACATAAAAACAAACATGTACCGCCAACATAAACAATTAAAATTTCATTAACTGATTATCACATCACCAAAAATTATAAAAAGGTTCTAAAAATGGAATTTCTTTCTAACTTTTATGTAAAAATGAACTATATTTTCATAAAAGATCACGAAACAAGGTAATTTAATAAACGTCATAGCCATACATTGGACCCTCCATATAGGCTCTATGCTGATCTGGTGAATTGCGCCTAATGCGACGACCGATTGGTTCCAAGTCATTATAACATTTAGGGAATACTCTTTCAACTGCTTCGATGGCTTCCTTGCGGGTAACATTACGTACAGCCAAAACTGATGCTAACGCTTTTGATTTTACACAATTCTGTAAATTTTATATTATGAGAGAAATTGATTAATTTTATCACATCGGAAAAGAATATTCTATATACCTGATGCGTCTGTTTGATATCGAACAGGGAAGCATCACCTTGCATCATGGCACTTAAAAAAGAACAATGTGCCAAATTAGCTGCTCTTATCTCAGTGCATGCCAAGTGATCTATATTGCGAAAATCCAAATCATTATTGCAATAATCGAACATATGGATCATTTCATGGGTAAGAACACCCTGCACCATTCCTTCTTTCTTGGCCATATTCTGACAGACAACAATCTGATTGAGCACGGGATCGTAACCACCGGTTACAGACGAGTCACAAACTTCACACGAAATGTGTCTCCTCAAGTCAATGGGGCAGCCGGAACTTCTCAAAGCACCCATCATTAGCTTAACGAGAGGACTGTTTTTCACGCACCAATAAACATTCCGTTCACATTTGATTTTGTCCATATTTTCATGACCTTCAAAACCTAGAAGAATCCTTGACCACTTGGGCTTAAATTCCTCGCCTCTCCGTTCTGGATACAAATCGTATCCCCATTCTTTACTCGTTTTGTTATTACTTTGTTCAGCTTTGCTTTCATCTGCAGTGTTTTCGACATTAGATGCAGGCGTTGAAATCGTTGTAGGTGCTGAATTGTTTAGTTCTAAGCCGGGAATTTCTTCTTGGGCTTTGGTCTCAGCTTTTGTAAAAAAGCCCATTATTATTATTATTTTAATTATATTTTTATAATTGTTATAAAATTCTTAATTTGAGGTACAATTCTTTTTATTTTATATTTATTAGCCCGTTAAATAATATTTTTGGTATTACCATATGTTTAACAGCTGACTGTTTCATGTTGTTAACGTCAAAGAATGAAAAAGTATTGCTAAAAGCGCGTTTTTAAAAAAGCTTAACAGAATGCAGTTCTGTGTTGCTTTTTAATTCAGACAAGTCTTGTTTATATCATTTATTATTATTTTTTTATATTAAATAAAAAATAAAAGGGAAACATCACGACAAATTCATATGAATTCGCCTTGGGAAACATGTGTAAAATTTTCAATCGAAATCAAATCTTCTTTACATAATCTTTTAGTTTTGTAATTATCTTTTTTAAGTTTAAAAAACGCAATCTATAATATAAGCGATTTGAACAAATAATTTTAACAGTTGAAGAATGGTATGAAAAAGCCAATTGGCAACGCAAGCAATGATAATACAATTGTATTGTTTAAACAACTCTGTTCCTTTTTGAAAGCGCAAAATTTTCAACGCCATTATTTAAAAAGAACTCAGACAAGCTAGAAAGAATAAATATTTGTACACGGGTTTTTACATATAAAATAAGTCATATTTTATAATTAAAATGTCTCAATTTAATTTTTTCAACGAAATTAACAGTGCTCTGACACTGGATAGTGAAATAACAAAAGGACCTGCACCAAGATGGCAAAAGAAATTGGCAGCTTCGTCGGCTAGTTTAAATGGTAGCATAAATACTACAACACGTTCAGTGCTCTCATGTTCATACAACACTAGTTTTTCTGGTGTAAATCCACCAACAAAAACTCCTGGCAAAAATGGCGACGGCAAAAATAGAAAAACGCCAACACCTAACAAAGGCTCCGAGACACCAAGCGGAGGTGATCGTTTTATTCCTAACCGTGGTACAACTAATTTTGAATTGGGACACTATCTGGTAAGGTTATTATATATCCGCAACTATATAATAATTTGTTCATAAATTTTATCTTTCAGATAAAACAAGAGCAGGAAAAATCGGAAAATGACGAAGAGAACGATAGCAACTCGAATAATGCTAACAAAATGACACCCGCTAAGACAGAGAGACAGAAATTAATATCAGAATCTATGCAAATTGGAGATAGTAAAACTACGCGTATTTTGTCTTATCAAAACAAGGCTCCGGCCGCTCCTGAGTCTCATATCAATCCGTTAAAAGTGGTGTACTCCATTAAGACACCCATATCAAGCAAGAGTGGTTCACGTTATATACCTACTACATCAGATAGAATTTTGGATGCTCCCGATATTATAAATGATTACTGTAAGTATAAGAGAATATCATTCATTTGTTTGGTTGAAATTAAGGCACTGTATTATTTAAAAGATTTAAACCTTTTGGACTGGAGCGCGGATAACATTGTAACGGTGGCTTTGGGAAATGCCGTTTATCTTTGGAATGCTGCTACTGGTAGCATTGAGCAGTTAGTGGAGTACGAAGAGGGTGATCATGCCTGTTCTTTAGCCTGGATTCAAGAAGGGCAGATATTGGCTATTGGTAATAATACTGGGGCTGTGGAGCTGTGGGACTGCTCTAAAATTAAACGATTACGTGTTATGGATGGGCATTCTGCTCGTGTAGGCTCATTAGCTTGGAATTCATTTCTAGTATCATCTGGCAGTCGTGATGGCACTATTATACATCACGATGTAAGGGCTCGAGAACATAAAGTGGGTAATCTGGCTGGTCATACTCAAGAAGTATGTGGCCTAAAATGGTCTACGGATTTCAAATATTTGGCAAGCGGAGGTAATGATAATTTGGTAAATGTGTGGTCTGCTATCAGTGGTGGTGTTGGTACTGGAAACGAACCTTTATATGTATTAAATCAACACCAAGCTGCTGTTCGCGCTTTAGCTTGGTGTCCTTGGCAGCCAAATATTTTAGCTTCAGGCGGCGGTACTGCTGATAGATGCATTAAGTTTTGGAACATTAACAATGGTACTCTTTTAAATTCGGTCGACTCGAAATCTCAAGTGTGCGCCTTATTATGGTCACGAAATTTCAAGGAACTTATTTCAGCACACGGTTTCGCTAATAACCAACTGACAATATGGAAATATCCCTCAATGACGAAACAAGTCGAACTCAATGGCCATACATCAAGAGTTTTGCAAATGGCTCTGTCACCCGATGGTAGTACAGTCATCAGTGCTGGTGCAGATGAAACTTTAAGATTGTGGAATTGTTTTGCTCCTGATCCACATACGGCGAAAAAAGCAACTGCAGTTTCTAATAAAACTAAACAAAGTGTATTTCGCCAGAGTATACGCTAATTGCTTTAATTTGTAGTGAATTTATTTCTTATGTTAATGTTAATTAAGAAACTTTTTTCTTTTTCTTTAGTATTAATATGACTACTAACAAGCACATTTATAATTATTTTTAATTTTGTGACTTATTGCCTCTTAATACTAATGTTGGCATGTTTAATTCGTATTGTGTATTTTAATAAAACGTTTTTATTGCTCTTATAAAATCGTTATCTTTCATTTAAAAGGATTCATTGCATCCTGCGATTTGTCGTCAGATTCGAAGCTGCAGGAATGCACTTCAGTCGAATCGAATTTCATGTGGAGTAGATTTCAGCCGATTAGAAGACGAGACTACTAAAGACCTCGTCGGCAACTGTCCAACCCTTAACAGCATAAAGTTGAGGCGCTTAGGTAAGGGTGTTTTTGAACTCTTAGTCGGGAGCCAACATTTTGGGCCCTGGGATGGGATAGGGCAGGCTGAATCAAGTACACATTCTCTTACCTAACATACCGGTATTCCTTAATGTTCCTTAATAGTTTGACGTTCTAAAAAATCCGAAACAATTGGAGCCTATGAATATGCGGCATGGGATTGTGGATATAGAGTTTCACAATTGAAATATCAAAGTTATGCTAAAATTACCTTCGTTTAATCTTTTCCAAATTATAATGCATCTGTTTATGTTTATTTGACATATATTCTTCTAAACTTCTTTTACAGAACGTTTTCGATATACATATATGTATGTATGTAGGTGTTAATATTTTATTTATTGGTTTCTATATTGTATATATGTATGTATATATATATAATTTTTTTACACGAATATGCTATAACATACTACAGGCTAATAGACTATTTATTATTAGTACATATGTAATTACTTAATTAAATATTTTCTTTTTATTTATTATTTACCATTATATAGGCCTATGTACTTGTATTCAAGGTATGCGTACGTTTTTTTTTATTCCTCCCTATATCATCTAATCAATAATTTATTGTATACGATTTGTTTACATAAGTAAATACCAATATGTGTTTTTATGTGATTATGTAGTGGTATTGTTAACCAGTTATTACTATATGAGGATAATACATACATACATACACATTAAGGATGATTTATTTGAATTATTACACACGATGATGGCTTTATAAGTATGTATTTTATTACAAATCTATGTATGTATTTTATTAGGTTTGCATACATTTTGTATATTATTGTTGTTTAATGTACACATAAATATTGTAATTCCTTCTCTTAACTGTATGTATGTATAATTTTTTTTTCTTTAATGTATAAAATATTCATTATTTATTATATATTTTTGTTTTTATTTCTCTGATGTAAATATGTATGTATATTTTAGGTGTTATAATTTTATTGCATCTAGGAATCTAAGTTATTTATTGATTAAGTGTTTTATTTTTTTTTTTTTGTTAATAAAAATATTTAATTTTGATCCCTGCTGTTTTAGAACAAGTAACGGCAAAATAAAAATTTTAATCAAAACGACTTTCTTTACTAAAAAATTAATCACTCTTCGTATTTCTCAGCAGAAAATTCATCAAATAAATGGTAAAATATAAAAGTAAGAATGAAACTGTAAGAAAAAATAAAAATTCTATTTTTTTTAATTTTTTTTCTTAAACACAAGGATTAACGGATACAGTGTTGACAAAAATATTGGGGACAATACTATGTTCTGTTAAATATATTTAATAAAATATCATAATCTCTTCCCTTTTCTAATTTTAAATTAATTACTTCTTATCGAAAATTGAGAAAAAAAAAGAAGTAAATTCGCTTAGAGAAAAAATAATAGGGAAAAATTTCCAATTCTTCTAAATTTACGAAATTTAATTAGATGTGGCACTGCAATCACATGACTAGTACGTCATACAGCACCTCTAAGTAGTACCAAATAAAACAGTGGCTTACAGCTTATTTCGTGTACTTAATACTCTAAAGCGAATTCAAATCTTTTATTATAACAATATACGAAAAAAAGCTTTTATTATTTTTAAAACTAGATTAGTTGTAGTAACAAAACCAAAGCACAGTTAAAAACATTTGTTTTTGTTATTAAAAAAATTAGGCACTTGAAATAAACTGTGAGCCATTGTATATACCTACAATAGAATAGAAGCAACAATGTCTTGAAGTAATTAAAATGGAAAGGAATTCTATCAAATTAGCAATTTTTAATATATATTTTTGTTACATAGAACATACTAATTGATTGTATGTATGTACCTTTGTATGTGCATGTGTAAATTAATTTATATTACAAATTGAATGTGTCCCTTCTATTTTATGGCATCATTGTATACAAAATTATAAAAAGAAGTATTAAATTTAAATACGATTTTATGAAACATTATGAATTGAGTGTGTGACTTATGTAAACAGTTATTTTTTTTTGTTCAATTTTGTTAGTTTTTACTTATAATCATAAGTGTATATTGCAATATACTTTTGCATCACTAAATTAATTTTTATAATTATAAATTTTTTTTATAATAAAGTAATAATATATGTATATTTATATTACGTTAGCATTTTATTAGTGACTATTATTATTATTTCAATTAAAAGGGCCCTTAACATTAATTTTCATTTTAATATAAGACTTTACTTAACTAAATCCATTGTTATATGCAATAAAACTAACTGATTTTTTATTTTAATATTTAAAAAAAATGATCATTCTGAAATGAAACGTAAACGCTTATAAGAAAAATATTTGACACTTTGATTTTTATTATATAAAAAAAAAATATTTTACATCACATAAAATAAAACGATTTAAAGGTTTCGATTGCAACATGAAAAAGCATTATAATTCCCTAAATCCCTTGGTATCAAATTTACAGCTTTTTAAACGTAATTCTAAAAATTATGTGGTTACAATTTTTAGGCACGAAAATTAGCTTAAGTTTTCGGTACTTTATAATAAGCAATGTTTTCTATTTCCTTAATTCATATTACATGATATTAATTTCATATTTAGGACTTCTTATGCCAGGCTTAGACTAGACATTTAATGATAATTGTGTTGATTACAGTTGCAGTGATTGTGTTTAGAAATTATTTGCCGTTATGTTTTATAAAAAGTGTTTAAGTTTTGTTAAATGATAGTATAACACACGAACTAACGCTTTAGCAGCAATTATAGAAAAGCATTTAAATTTTAGTTGATATACAAAAATTTTATATGAAATTTATATACCATGTTATGGAATATATAAGAAAACTTTAGGCAAACCGTGTTTTATGGTGCCATAGAATAAACTTTTGAAATATATTTAAAATTCAAAAATTGTTAACAAATGCAATATAATTTTTATAATATTCGTTTGATACTTTTTACGAATCAATTATTAAAGACAATCAAACTTCGTTATCACTTTTGACAGCCACAATTTTTTTTTGGTTTTCCAGCTGGCAATGCAACTGAAGTTCGTTTGCTAAGCATGTATAAATGAACCGTAAATCTTTATATGATGTTTATGAAGGAATTTTGAAGAAAAAGTTGTAAAATATTTTAATTCACTTGGTTTTATTGTTAATTTTATTTATAAATACGATTTATCTAAATCTAATAGGTTTATATATGTATATTTATATATATTACTTTTTTTTAAATCATATATTTCTTATAATATATTTTTTTAAAGTGTTTAATATTAATCAAATAGTGTTGTAGATATTATCTAATAATTTTAAAAATATTTAAAGCAAATTTTAAGGTTAAAACAAAGATGTTAATATTTAATATAAACGTTTTTACCATTTGTGTTCTACCATATTTACGAAAAAAAAAAATGAAAATTGTACAATTTACACAAATTTGCATAGCGTTTACACATACAACGTTTAATGGCCTTTTAAAACTGCCAAATATTTTAAAAATTTTGAAAATTCTTTAATAAGTTGTAGCCCAGCTACTATTCATTTCAAACAAGCTTGAAAAAAAAATAAAAAATAGTAAAAATAGAATAAGTATTTAACATATATATTTATACTGTAAAATATAAACATAAGTCTGCAATATTGCACAAAGGAAAAAAATAAAAATAAAGTACATAATAAGTTAAATATAACAAAATTTTAAATAAATTTACAATTAAAAGAACACAAATGGAAATGTTGTGTTAAAGTTATAAATTTATAAAAAAAATTATATTTCTTTATAATAAAAGTGTATAGTTTTGTAAAAAGAAAATAACAATATAAAGTTGTTAAAAGAAATTGTTGAAATAATTTACAATTTTTAGGTTAAAAATGAATTGTTGATGCATACAATCAATGCTTTAAATAGCAGTAGTAGTAGTAGTAGTAGTAGTGAATACACGAAATATGCTTTTTGTGCCACATTTTCTAACTTCATTCAATTGGTTTAACTCTGAACCATTCATTCGAAAAAAAATAAATTATCAATTTATAATTGAAAACTATTATCGATCGTATTGCAATTAAAAGAAATAAAATTTGATAAAAATTAATTTTTTGCTTCATGTTATCTAAATATGTGTGTGTATGTATAATACGTATATATATCAACAGAATACCAAACTACTTGTATTGTGTTACTAACATTTTACCAACTAATAAAATTGGTATTTAGTTATTGTTATTGTTGTTGCTGATGCTGTTAATATACAACTGGATGTTGTTCAACATTAGCTGGCATATGCTGTAATTGTTGCATAGTGGCTCGGGCCAAGGCTTCCTGATTCGATTGTATCAAAGCGATTGGCACTTGTGGTGGTGGCGGTTGTTGTTGCTGCTGGGCTTGTGTTGACTGTTGTTGAGCCGACTGCTGTTGTTGCTGCTGATGAGCATTGGCAACAACGGGAACATTTGAAGCTGGCTGTTGTTGATGATGAGCTTGCTGCTGTTGTTGTTGTTGCTGCTGATGATGATGCTGCTGTTGTTGTTGCTCTTGATGTTGTAGCTGTTGATGTGCAGCCGCTGCTGCAGCCTGTTGTATAGATAGTTGCAATAACTGATTTTGTTGATGTTGTTGCTGTAAAACTTGTTGGTGAGCTGCCACCTGCTGCTGTTGTTGCTGCTGCTGATGATGTGCATTAACAACTTGTTGCTGCTGTAATTGTTGTTGCTGTTGCTGCTGTTGTTGTTGCTGTACTTGAGTCTGCGGTGGTGTTGGTTGCTTTTGTCCAGCATGCGATGTAATGGTTGACGTTACCAACGGCGTCAAACCTGTAGTTAATTGTACTGCATTTGCAGCAGCACCAGCTGTTATTTGTTGTATTGTATGCATTGTTGGTGTTGTAGTTTGTAACGGATCTGAAATGTTACGGATTTTTAATAACAAAATTTATCTGTATTTTTTATCCGAATTTAATTTAATCGGTACATACTTAATTCGCTGATAACTGGTTTAATTTCCTGTTTGATTTGTGGCACAACACCTGCTGGTATAACTGGATGTGGCACTGGGGGTGGTGGCATTGGTGCATTCGGGTGATTCATTTTCATGTGACGTTTCAGATTACCTCTCTCCACAAATGCTTTACTACATAAAGTACATGCGTGTGGTTTCTCACCAGAATGTGAACGCATATGAGATACCAAATGACCTAAAATTACAGACATAAACACACATTAAGTAATAATATAATATTTATACGCGAACTAAGCTACGCATGTACCTTTGCAAATAAATGTTTTGGGGCATTTTTCACATGAAAAGGGTCTTTCCATTTCTTGTCCTTTAGTATGACTGCGTTGATGGAAGAGTAAATTGCCCTTAAGGGGGAACGATTTGCCGCAAGTCTCACAAGCAAAGGGACGATCTCCGGTATGGCAACGTGACATATGATTTATCAAATGTTCTTTGCGCGTAAATGGCTTGTTGCAAACATTGCAACAGTGTGGATTATCACTAGAATGTTGACGCATATGATTGTTGAGATGCTCTTTGCGTGTGAATGTTTTCTGACAATACTCGCATTTGTGCGGTGAATCACCAGTGTGCAAACGTATGTGATTTGTAAGATGTTCCTTTCTAGTAAAAGTCTTCTTGCAGTAGCTGCAACGATGTGGAGACTCTCCGGTATGTTGTCGCACATGATTCGTTAAGTGCTCTTTGCGCGTAAATGTTTTTGTACAGAAAGTACACTTGTGTGGCGATTCTCCAGTATGTTGTCGTACATGGTTGACCATGTGATCTTTACGCGTAAAGGCTTTGGTGCAATAAGTGCACTTAAAGGGTGTTTCACCAGTATGTTGACGTATATGATTGACCAAATGTTCTTTGCGTGTAAAGGTTTTCATACAATATGTGCAACGATGTGGCGATTCGCCAGTATGCTGCCGAACATGATTCAACAAATGTTCTTTCCGTGTAAATGTTTTCGAACAGAAATCGCAACGATGAGGGGTTTCTCCTAATTTTAATTATCGGTAATAGAAAAATAAATAATTAACGTTGTGTTGTGTTTTGATTTAATTTGCAATTATGTGGCTGATCGAACTAACCTGTATGCCATAATATATGATTGGTGAAATGTTCTTTACGACTAAAACTTTTGCCACATATTTCACACCGAAATGGTGTATCATTTGTATGTGAACGCATGTGGTTGGCTAAATGTTCCTTACGTGTATACTTTTTGCCGCACACTTCACATTGATGAGGAGTTTGACCTGAAATTAAATGAATATGTTAATAATCGTTTACAATTCAAACTAAATTAGATGAGATGAGGACAATAAGCAAAATAATTTCACCCAAAATATGATATGATTTCTATAAGACAATGTTTGTATTGTAATTCGGTTGAATTACATGCGAAATGCAATAAATTTTTGTGTGTTGCAAATGGATTTTAGGGCACTCTTAAATAAAGTAGAATATAAAAATAATAATTTTATTATTATATACATACCAGTGTGCCACATATAGTGATTAACATAGTGCTCCTTACGGGTAAATGATTTTTTACAAATATCGCAACGATGTGGAGTCTCACCCGTATGTTTGCGCACGTGGTTTACCATATGTTCTTTGCGTGTAAATGTTTTAGCACAATATTGACAACGGAATGGAGTTTCACCGGTGTGCGAGCGAAAGTGATTTTCCAAATGTTCTTTACGTGCAAATGTCTTTTGACATATGGTGCAAGCAAATGGCTTGTCTGTCGAATGACGTTTCATGTGGCGTTCTAAAGAGGCATTGTTGGCAAAAACATTAAAGCACACTAAACAGGTAAACATTGGCCCACCAATGTGGATCTTGCCGTGACGTGTAAGATCCTGAGAGGTAAAGAAACCCTGACCACAGACTTGACAATTGAACGGTTTACGTTCAGTATGATAACGACGATGTACGATTAACTGATAACGGAAAGCAAACATTTTTCCGCATATATCGCAGACATGCTCACCCGTCGATACCACCGTACCATCGGGAGCTAATGTAACTGTACTTGGATCGACGTTTGCAATGCCACCTTCCATTTTAGGCATTAAAAGACCACCAGCAGGTGCTCCCGCAGTTGTTGTTGTTGCTGTTGCCACTGCATTAGAATTTGTGGCAATTGCTGTCGTAGCGGCTGAGCTAGTTGTTGCAACAGCACCTGTGGCAACTGAACTGCTAGTACTGGTAGATTCCGTTATAGGGACACTATTTGTCACTACCGGTACACCTGTTGTATTGTTTACTTCACCTGAACTAGTTGTTGTTGCAGAAACTGCCGCAGCAATATTATTATTTGCGGCAGTAGGTAAGGATGCATGAGCTGCAGCCAGAGGATGATTTATAACATCACCATGAAGTTTACCAAATACCTCATGGTATGTAAAGAGTTGAGATAAATCTTCAATATTTACTTTATACATTTCTATGCCCGGGTGAATTTTGCCACTCATAACAACGCTACCATCTTCTTTAATTTCGGTTTTAGGCGTACCTAGTGCTATAGTAGTGGCTCCCGATGTCGTTGGAGTTACTGATGATGCTGTAGTTGATATATGTTGCATAATAATCTGTTGATTTGTTGCCGATATTTTACCATTCGAACTGAAAGGTTTTTCATCTTTTATTGGTTCGCCGGATTGAAGAACACCAACGTGTGATTGTTGTTGTTGTTGAGTTAATTGTTGTTGTTGTTGCTGTTGCTGCTGCTGTTGATGTTGTTGACGGGTATCTTCTGTGTTACCTAGACCTGAAAAAAAAAACAGTAAACAATTATAAAAAATAATATCACCAAAATGGGAAGCCGTTTAGGCTGAACAAATCATACAATTCCTAGTTCTTTTGACCACGAACTTCAAATTAAACCAAAAACTGTTTGGAGCCTTCACGGCAAGGTTGGATAAACTATGATTTGCGATGTTGGGATATGACACAGGTTAACCCAAAAATTCATACAAACCACACTCTATCCGAGAACCTTCACAAAATCGACACGATTTCCAAACAATGTCATATACAATCCTACAAATATTTAATTCGAGCCTACACTGTTAAACAATCAAGCGAAGCATTACTAAGGTAAGGGGTAGTTAGGTTTGAGGTCGTATATCAGTAGTGGTAAATACAAAAATAGCCGGATGTTATGAGATCCATTACGTTTCTCCCAGAAAGGTAGAAGAAGAGAAGCAATAGAAACGAGATAGAGAGATGAAAATAAAAATACAAAAAATGAAATAAAGGAATAAGAAACATAAGAATGAATACAAAGCCCTCTGTTAGCTCGATCCCATTAAAACCTTCGGATGAATTTGAATACATATTGTCTTCTAACAGAAAGCCTTTAACCAGGGTAGTCCACTTCTCCTACAAAGAGCTGGACGGGCGAGACTTGGAAAACATATCAAAGGGATTAATTTAAACTTCCAGTGTTTAGTTAAAAGGCCACGGTTAAAACCCCAGGTCAGACATCAAAACAAAAATAAGACAAAATATTTCTTCAGCGACTTCCCTTAGCAGATTTCTGGCAAAAATTCTGAGAGTAAATAAAATTGCCATGAAAAGTGTCTCAAAAATCTGTCGTTCGGAGTCCATGTTAAACTGTAGGTCCATCCACTCAAGTATAAAATTAACACACACAACATGAGTGGTGTGGGAAGATAGACCGTAATCCTGACTGAATGGTTATAATGGCCAATTATGTATATATGTATTCAGTCCTGACCTGAATTACTACCTCTTTCTGTTGTTGGTTCAAACATTTATAGGTGAAAAATTCTTTTCAATAGATGCTTTTTTTTACCAATGAAGATAAGGGTTTCCACAAAGTGACATAATGGAATCATCTTTAATATGTTGAACCTTCCTGGGATCATTTTAACTAAACCTATAAAGTTTCTAATTTTGTGCAAAAGAAATGGATTCTAATGATACATACCATGTACATGTAACTGTTGTTGGTGTTCCGTAACATGCCTTTGTTGCTGTTGCTGCTGCTGTTGTTGTTGCTGTTGTTGTTGTGCCTGAGTTGTTATAATAGTGCCATTTGGCAATTGTTGTCCTATAGCCGCCTGTGATAACATTTGTCCTTGTTGTGGTAAATGCAGCGTTCCCGCACTGCTACTGTTACTACCAACCTCACTTTTGGTAACTGCCGTTGGGCTACCAACAGTTGTGGGTAATTCACGCACTAATGCTGTTGAAGAAGGCACTCCTGCTATAGAAGTCTGTGTGTGTGGTGGTTGTCCTCCTTCCTGGTTATAAGAGACTGGTTGACCACCTGCTCCTTGAAATAAGTTCGTTACAACCCAGTATTTGCCCAACTGAAAATATATACATATTTGAAGGAAAAATAACAAGCAGTTTTAATATATTTGAATAAGTTTCTAATTTTATACTCTACTATAATACTACTGCGGTATTGAGAAATTTTTTTCAAATCACAAAGAATGTGTGTGAGATAGATTTGCTTATTCTTATTGTTTCGGATAAAAAAAAATCTTAGATTAGATTTTAAATCTTACATTTTGTGGATTATTGGCTAAAAGGGTGACCGCTGTAGGTGCTGGAGTGCCGTTTGGAGAATTACTAACCAATAACGGCGCCGTGTTTGAAGATTGACTTTCGTTATGATGCAGCTGATGCTGATGTGAATGTTGATGATGGTTCTGAGGTTGGTGGTGGTGCTGGTGGTTATGGTGGTGGTGCAGAAGATGTTGATCGTGAGCCGATACTAAAGTAGTGCTATTGGGTAAAACAATGGGACTTGAAACAACACCTTCGCTTGTAGACGTTCTCGAAGAATTTGCATTTGACACATTTGCTGACTGTGTGATTACATGCTTATGCTCAACAATATTTGTAGAGGTTGTTGCTGTAGCTGCCGTCGTAGAGTGTGTTAACGGTATCGTATTTGACGACATATGACCAAGGCTACCACCAGCATTTTGATTACCACTGACATTTGGCGAAGACATATATTGTTGAGATGTTGATGTGTTCTGAGCAATAGTAGTTAAAATATTGCGCGACTGTAACGTTTTTAAATTTTTTTAATCGGTACAACATTATTATTAAGAACTTTTTTTTTTTATAAACTTTCGATGATTTATTTTAATGAGTATGTTGCAATGTTGAGAATAGTAATTACAAACAACTGTTTATTAGATTTAATATAGAATCACTGCAGTTAACGGGACATGGACATATAAGTTAGGGATATGAAAATTATATACGAGTACGAATAATGCATGTACATACATTTAATGATGTTATATTTATGTATTATACTTAAATATGGTATGTAATTTAAATAAATTTCTTTTTATAAGACAACTATTTTTTGTACAAATTTGGAATGATGTGATGATATGAAACACACAATGAATTGAACAGCATTATGCTTGGGACATTTGACAGATTACAATTAACATATGCAGATTATAATGTTAAATATTGAATTTATTTCAGTACCGCATTCTTAAAAAGTGAAAATAAATAATTTTTTAAAGGTTTTAATACATAAATCGGATTGGCACTCGAAGAGTTGCTAACAAGTTCAATCAAATTTAATGTCACTATATTATTAAGAGGTCAATAGTTGCTTATATTAAGATAATGTTGATGTACTCGATGACGTTTACAATTGTATTACTTTTGGTGAAATATATTATTAACAAAAGTGTCCAAGGGCTAAGTAAGATTACACTATGGTAAAGAATAACGTGCCAAGTTTGTGAAGACTCTTCAATTAGACTCATGTTTGCAATCGTCCAAGAACCGTAAGAAATAAAATTTTAAATCTTTTACAACTACAAAAATAATAATAAAAATAGAGTGCCTATTCCCATACTAATGGTCTTTAACTCGTTTTAAAATAATATACATATTAGATTTTGACTTTAATCGATACAATTTCATTTTATTTACTATTTCGTAAAAAAACACATCAGTCAAAAGAGATTTTTGTCTAGTTGCATGAAAAATTAGTTACAAATACACAATGCATGTAAATTTGCTTATTTACATAATTACTATAAAAAACATATGTATATACAATGTTTTTAATTAGCTTTAGATTGTTTTCTAACCATAAATTTTTCTTCTATCTCACACACAATATTTATGACTGAAGTTATAGATTAAAAAGTTTATGATAATATTACTTATGTATACATATGTGATTAAAAATGAATGACAATAAGGATATAATCATACGTTTTTGTTATTCTTATTATTCTTTCTATATAGAGTTTTAGAATTAACTAATTAAATGCCAATTAACAATAAAATCCTGATATAAAAATAATGTATGGAACTATCATATATATGTACATGCATTTACATGTTGCTATTTCAAAGAAAAATAAAATCTTTTATAACAAATCTCAACCATTAACATCCAATCTATCAAGTTATACGAAAAACTTGTCACGATTTAAGATCCGAAGAGAATAATCATTCAGCTTTATTTCATTACAAAGCGGGTTGTAATGTCCATTTAAAGATATTAGAAAATTATATATAATATACATACATAAATATATCTATATCTCTAAGCATTTTCAGGTCTTGACAAAATTAAAATCCAAGGAGCATCAAATCAGATAAACGATACAGCGTACATGTCATAGAGCTGAATACTAATGCACGGATTGCTATAAGTTTACAAGACAAATAGAAACTACACTATTAGTGTGGAGATCGTAGGTTCGATTGTATTGTAATTATTAAATAAATTGTGCATAATATTTATTAATAAACATGTGAGACAATTCGTTCATCTATTGTATTTTAGATTATAGCATCCAATGTGGACAACATTATTTAAGTTCCTACTAAATAGAAACGTGTTGAAAGTTTTATTTCGAATAACTGAATTCTAATATATGCACATACTCGTATGTATGTTAAATGTAGATTTATGTTTCATGTTTTCTTTAAAGAATTATTATAATCTAGTTTCAAACCTATCTTAAAATTTATAATAATTTAGATCTGTAGGTCTTTATTAGTCACAATTTTTTCTATACAGTTTATCAGCTATTCTTAAAAAAAAACATGATTGTTTTCAATATTACTCACACATCGTCAGAGTTTGTAATAAAAGCAAAATTAGTCAAATCCTAGAAAAGATGATATCAACGCCTATGTATGTATGTAAAGTACATATATGTATTATATGCAAATAATTGTAAAATATGGAAGCACACTTAGACGTATGTGTATGTACATACAAAGATCTTTCTAAATAGAATTGAAAATGTCTATAAATTGAATTATCTATAATTAAATTCAATGTATTTTAGATGTAATGGTAAGAGAAAAATGTCATTTTAGATATGGACACTGAATTTGTTATGGGTATTAAAAAACAAACAAACAAAAAATATAATCGTATGAAGAAATATGTATGTATGCAAAAGGTAAACAACATATAAAGAAATATGCATTTTAGACACAAAATTAAATAATAATAATAATAGTAGTTACAATAATGATATTTGTTCATAGAGTGCATGTTGCGATAGATAGATGGAGGGAATATATTTATTTAAATACACATTTTTACCTCATTTAATTGTGGCTGCTGGTGTTGTAAAGGCGAATGTCGATTTTGTTGGTGTTGCTGCTGTGGATCGTAGCCATTAGATGTTGTAACTGCTGTTGTTGTTATATTTGATAATGTTGCTGTTGATGCCGCTGTTGTTGACTCACCAGGAATTGTTGCATTAGCAACGGCATTATCAGTATTCATTTTTTAAAAACGACAAAAGACAAAAACTTGGCAACATCTTATTGCAGTTAACGTGTTCCTTTTTTTCCTAAAAATAAAATTTGAAGCGAAAAAAAGAAGTGATTATAAATTTAAAATGTGATTATAATATATAAGAAAATATTATGTAGCACTTTCAATGACTTTTAAGAGTGTGTATGTACATACTTATGTTGTATATGTATGTAAAGGCATATGTATATTTGCATTGCATTTGATTTTTCAATATTCTAATTAAATGAGTTCAATTGTATGCATCAATACATTTTTTTGTTTTCCTATTTGATTATTAATAAGTCGTGATTTTTTTCTTCTACTTCGTTTTTCATTTTTTTTTCTCTATCTTAATTCTCTATCTCATTTTTAAAACTAAAAGGCTGCTTATTTGCAACATTTTTTGATTGGTTTATTATCATTGTATGCTATACAGTGTGACAGAATCGTAGATTTTCTAAGACGAGTTTTAAGGAAATATTAGCCAACGAAGAATTACGAACGAATTATTGTTCTTATATCATTTAATTCGCTAGTTTAGTCGCGATATCCTTCATCATACTATATAAATAAGTTTAGTTTAACTAAATGCCTCTAAGAGTTCTTAATATAAAAGTGAATAAAAAGTATAAAAAATTATCAAAATTTTTACGGTATTAGCAGAACAATTTGAATGCTTATATTCCAACTTTAGAAATTTATTTATATGTATATTCATAATTCCTATTCCACCATCGATCTTGCCAATAAAAGTGCAAACATTACTGTGCGAACCCTTTTAATGAGAACTGCTCCTCTAAACACTTAATTCGTACTTACATTGCCCAAATTAAAGTAAAGGTTGGGTAAGGGTTGTTTAATTTCAATCTTATCCTTACTGGACACTGGTCTTGTCTAATTCGTTTCTATACTTAGCAAGCTATGCAATGGAGACTTTCCAAAAATCTATAACCCTCCGTAGAAATAAACGACACTCATGTTCGCAAGGCTTTATGGCAGCCTGACTGGTTGCCGAAGTTTAGGTTATCCAGCGACTAACTGCAGTCATCAGTATAATTAGTACTGAACTATAACTGAAAAAGTACTTTTTTGCATCAAATGGTACTTTTGTAAAAAAAAAATTTTGGAATGGAAAAGTACTGAATTTTTCAACACTGACTCACACTTATGCACCAACACTGTGACTTTTTCGGGGTTTAGTAGGGAGATAATATAGACATATGCATGTACCTCTAATAGCGAATGATTTTGATATTTAGAGTGCCATTTTTCCAGTATTAAAAAAATTCGGGATATGTGGTAGAATTTCATGATCAAAATTCAGGCTGTGTGAAAAAGAAGTTAAATTTTAGGACGAATGAGTACTTTAAGAAAGAGCCATCAGAGGCAGTTCAAAAACTAACAAACTCCTTGGAAAAAACATTGTTTTTGCAGTAGTTATTCCTCAATTCTTCATAAACGATCAAATAACGATCAAAATGGATATCACGGATGAACCACAGGCCTTACGGTGTACCAAAATGATATAATCTTTAAAAATCTATATCGACGCCTCCGTTCTATAACATTCTAAGTCGAAAAAGTGTGTTTTGAGTTATGAGCTCTCAAAGTTTTCACGCGCCATACGACTATATGTGTATTCTAAGTAGATTTTTCCCTATAACTTCGGAACGGATCGGCGCATCTTAACCAAATTTGGACAGTATTTAAGTTAGAGAACGTAGAATTTAAAAATGCAAGAACATTAAAAGCGTTCTAAGTACACTTAGAACGTTATAGAATGGTATATATTTAATTTAATTTTCAAAAACAAAATAGGTATTTAAAAAATTATTGGTTATTAAAGCTATTAAAATTTTTAAAATAATTTCAAAAATTTTTTCAATTTCCATTGCATAAAATAAGTATGTATGTACATATCCATCTGTTAATAAAATTTGAATACATTTGTTTAGTATGAAATTAGTAATCAAGTAAACAATTTATAGACGTTTAACCACTGTGAGTAAACCTAATGAGAATTATTGCAAATGTATCCGTTAAAATGCAGCAGTAAAATAAAACGACGATATATTTTTTTACACTCATACTTAAATTGGGAGCCAATACAACAACAACAAAAACAACAATAACAACGAAAAATACTTCTCTCATTTTGTTTTAAAGCATATTCATTAGAGTGCTTACTGCATGATACCCGTACGTCTATCTGTTTGTTTGTCTGTCTGTCTCTACCAACCAATACTAATGCCAACCATATCATTTCTTTCTATCATTCTTGCTTTCTTTATTTACCACACATATTTGTAATAATATTGTATTTTATTTATTTCCATTGAATTTTAAACGAGAGAAAAATTAACGAAGAGCTAAAGAAGAAAAAAAATGAAAAACAACAACACTCTGGTTTCGTTTCGTTTCGCTCTTGCCAATGCCGCCGCCTAAAGCTAAAGCAGCACAGCCACGATCAAACCAGATTGATCAATCTGCCATTTTTGTGATTGTATTGGTAAAACTGTACTCACACGTACAGAAAACTGTCCTCACACGTACAGGCTGAGAAGAGATTGAAGAATATCAAAATACTTTTGATTTTCGCTACCTGCTCCGCAGAAATTGGAAGCAAATTTGATGTGTGTGCGGGCAATTACTTCAAATTTCATTTTTCTGCAGATTTCGTAGGAGAAACATCACCATCTGGTTCGCGGATGTTTTGAAAATGTGTAGCAGAAAATGATAATAAAAATAATAAGAAGTGGATGTTTTGTTTTTGTATATGTATTTTTGTATTTATTTATGATTCGTTATGATCGTTCCTTTATTTTTACTAACTTTGTTTTGTAAAAAAATAATAAAAATTATTTTATTTATAAAATTAAGTCCATTAATAATTTGTTTTAATTGCTTTTATATTATATTTTAAAATCTTGTTTATTTTTCCATAAGTCTCTATAACAATGCGACCAATTGCTCGTTCCGAAATAGCGCTGACAAATTTTAAATCAGAAAAGAAATTGCCTGTAGCAAGAAAACGCAATGTTATAGATAGACGTTGATTCGGAGAGATGGCGTCACACATTTGAGTATCTTGTTTTTGAATTTTCGGGCCAACCAAATTTGGAAGTTCCTCATATGTGCCTTCATCCATCCGTAAAAAGTTTTGAAAATCATTTGGAGGACTCAATTTGAGTTCATTGAGAACATTTTGGTGCGCAAATGCATCCCTTTTCTTCAACCACTCTTTCATCCAAAGACCCTTTTTTTGTTTTTTAATTGCCTGTGCCAGGGCAATGACTATGAAACAATCATTTGTCATATTAAAAGAAAAAAACTAAAAAACAAAACAATCTCCCAACCAAAAGCCCATATGTTCTTTCAGAAAACCTAAAAAAAATGTTTGCAAAAAAAAAAGAAAACCATAAAAGAATTTTTTCCGATGAAACCATGTGATGTTGTCTTCTCCACAACATTTTTAAAATGAAATTTGAAGTCTGAAATTTGATGTGTTGCTGTGCTGAGTCAAACAAATATTACCAACACATATGCAAAATTTGAACACCAGAATTTGAACGTGGCCGAGGCACTTAAAATAAAAGCACAGAATCAAAAAAAAAAGAAGAAATATTCTTCCACATTATATTGACTGTGTGTTCAAATGTGTGAGTGAGTGAGTGTGTTTGAGTGTGTGTTAGTGTGCCTTAAAAGTCAATGAGCGAGAGAATGAGTGAGGCGATTCCCCCCACAAGAAAATCGTGAGACGTTCGTTTACTTAAAAATGCGCTTCAAAATTATAGCAAAAACAAAAAAAAAAAAAAGAGTAAAATAAAGGGAACAAATAAACAAACGCAAAAAAGTACCATATGATGCAAGTTAACTATGCAAAAGCGCAGAATAGAGAAAATTTTAATGGAAAACGTTTTATGAAATTGTGTGAAATTTCAAAATTTTCTTTTTAATTGCTTCTAAAGAGAGTAATAAATGCTCAATATGCATACATACATATGTACATCCATACATAGATACATACATACATATGTAATATGTATAAGTACTATATTTATAGTATATACTAAATATGAAATACCTACAAACATTTTTGTATATTCTTCTTTGTTAATTATTTATTTTTATTGTATTTTGTTTTTATTTCGTATATTATTTTTGTATAATTTTTTTGTTTAATTTTGTTTTACTCTATCATCGTTCGTTTAGTTCATTTTAATTAGAGTGCACTTCATAATTGCTAAATAAATAGCAAAGCAAAGAAGTGAAAATGAAATGAATTCTACATACATATGTATGTATGTATGTAAGCTTACTCACATTATAAACCTTAACTAACTTCTCTTTCCATATAACAAATGTTTGAAGTTTAATGCTTTTTTTCCTATTTTTAAGTGAAGCTTTGTATTAAAACTCATGCATTGAATTTAGCATTAACAATGCAAATTAAATTATACATAAATGTTGCAAAATAAAAAACAAATAAAATTAATAAATATTTAAATAGACAGACACTCAAATCTTTGGTATGAATACAGATATACTAACTCATTATATTGCATTTTAATATTGGGCTCTTGAAAAAGTTCGGTAACAAACTGTTGGTATATGTAAGTATGTATGCCCCATATGTAAGGGACATCTTTTCTTTCTCTTCATCTATTCCTTTACTTATATTTTATTCTTAACTTTTTCTTTATTTTTTTTGTCCCTTCCACCCTTGTGTCCGCCTGTCTGTAGGTTGGCCTACACAAGAGGTCTCTGGGTCGCCTGCCTTCGTAACATAACCTAACCTAACCTTATGGAGACGATGCTGTAACTAGAAAAAACAGAAGCGAAGTGGTTTGCTGGTTTGTGATAAATTTGATGTTAAAGATGTACCTCATTCTGGGCGACAAATATTAATCGGTGCATAAGCAATGTAGATATGGGATTGAAAGAGAATTGTTTCATTATGACCTTGTACAAACTGGTCCAACGATTAATTTTGATCTTCATTCTAAAATCTTTTCCGACAGGACAAAATCTCCGAGCACAGGAGTATAGTGGAAATTAAAATTATTTTGATTTTCGTTACTTTCACAACAAACTAAAAATATGTATGTATGAGCTGTGTGTGTTATTATTAAATGTCACTGAATACGCCCCTATTTAGAAACTATTCATTATATTTATAATAAAAATTTAAGTTTAATATCTCAGAAATGTTTATACTTGCTTAATATGTTAAGGAATTCTTTATCAGCCTACTCTCTTACGATCACTTCACACGCAAAAAGGAGCTTATGGCATTTGCTGTTCGCATTTGTTATACTTTCGTAGCGATTGTACTACTAATTACATTTTGAGACATCCTCTATAAGGTGTAGTAAAAAGATATCCATCACATCATAAATCACTTTTATTAGCCTATCAAAATGAAGCAAATTTGCAGCGATTAACAAATGGACTGACAGTGCGGGTTTATTATCAGCTCCCCGATAAGTGATGTATAGTGAAGCTGGTCTTGATGGCAGAGTGGATATTCAAGTTAGCAGTGTATTCAGAGGGACTCGGAGGACTTGTTTGGTGGGACATAGGCACCGCTTTTATATTTAGAATATAAGGTAATATTGAGCAGGCTTAGACAGATTAATATATTCTGTGTATCTGTGTATCACATACATATGTGATATGTATGTACATACATATGTACATATATATACATAAGTACATGCAATTATATTTTTCGAATACGTTAAATATAAATAACATTTTCTAAGAAATGTTGAAAATATAAAAGTTGAAAATTAATGCTTAAAAATGTACAGAACTTTTTTCTTGCAATTATTTTGAAATATTGATGTATAATTTACAGTTGTTTCTTCTTCATTTAATTGACGATTTATTCATTTGAATAAATTTAAAACAACAACTCGTCGCTTAGTCTGTTGGTCGGTGCGTTTTTTACAATTATTGCTTTTAGAACAGAGGTCGGCACCAATAACCCCCGGGACCTGAACATCTTTGGTTTTTCAGACACATAGGACACGAACATCAACAATATGATTAAAAAAAGATAATAAAAATGCATTCAGTTGCTTGTCAGCTTCTAAAGAAGAAGGTTAATGCAGCTTTTTTCAGACTTCAATTATACACCCAAAGATATATTGCGGTGGGATTCGCTAATAATAATGAGAAATGATCTTGATTCTTGAAGTCGCCGAAGTCTAGTAGGTAGTGTTTTGGGTTATTGGACGTAAAGCCCGGATTCGTATCCCAGGTCAGACATCAAAACGAAATATGAAAAAAGTATTTCTTCGGCGACTTCCTTTCTCTCAGCAGAATTCTGGCAAAAACTCTGAGAGTTAATAAAAGCTGCCATGAAAAAGTTTCTCAAAAATCTGTCGTTCGGAGTCGACGTTTAACTGTAGGTCCCACCACTCACGTATCAAATTAACGCACACAACCTGAGTGGTGTGAGAAGCTAGGCCGTAATCGTGACTGAAGGGTTGTAATGGCCAATTATGTATGTATGTATATATGATCTTAATTCTTGGAAGAACATTTGTCAATGTAAATAGGCAGCCTTTAGGGAATTGATGCTGAATATTTTTTCTATATTTTCTACTGCATATGCATACATATTATTAGATTAATAAAAACACTTCAAAATTTTACTAACAATTTTCCTCTGGATTATACACATGGTTCTCACAACTACATTCAAATTTTAATCATGTTCTCTCTGTGCCGACCAGTGTTTCAGAATGACACGATGAATGGATGGATGACGTTCATAAGTTTTAACTTCACTTTATAGCTTGACTGCTGTTTGCTTGTTTGTTGGCTGTTCTCTGCTTTTGATTTTCATTTGTGTTTAAATATAAGAATGTTTTTGTGAATGTGCATGTATATGTTTGCATGTGTATGAGAGAGAACAATTTTTTTATTATTTATTTATTTTGTATGTAGATATAACAGCTTTCGTGTTTGCTATATGTTCTCTACTCTGCTCTACTCTACTGTTTGTCTAATTTTTATTCCAATTGAAATTTTTTTTGTTCGTTATATTTTTTTTCTTCTAATTTACACTTTGCTCTCTTTAAATTTTTTTATATATATAATATGATGACAAATATACATATTTAATGCACTGATTAAAGTGAATATAGAAATTTTTTTTCATGTCTGTGATTTTCGTTTTCCAATGTGAAATTTTTGTTAAGGAATAGAAATTTAATAAAAATTAATGTTGAAAAAATCATAAGAATATAAAAATGATCTTGACAGCTGTTACAATTTATCAATTATTCAATATTGTTTGAACTTTTTATTGTAGAATGTGAAAAAAATAATAAAAGTACGTCATTTGCATAATATCTATAGCGTATATATGTATGTACGATATATTTTACAACAATTCATTATATTAATAATAAAAGAAAAACAAATAAAAATACCAGTAATTAGTAGTAGATGTCTGCAAAAAGAAAAGAAAATAAAGCGAAGAATGTTCAAACAAAGTGGAAAAAATCAAAATGTTGATTTTTTCTGTTATTTTGTATATATAGAATAAATCTGAATACAATACACGACACAGTACGTAAGCGGAGGTGAGGCGCGATTTAAGGTGCGTAGACTATATTCAACTACTAAAGTCAATGAGAATTTTTTTACAAGGCACCGAATCTTTACAAAGTTGATGACGAGACGTAGCCGAATACAAAGAGACGAACAACACGAAGACTCACACAATGATTTTTATGATGGTATTTGCTTATATTTTGTTGCTGTCGTTGTATTTATATGTACTTATTATAAAGAGCAGAGGGAAAAAATATAACCATGTCAATTTAACGTTTTCTAGTTTGAATAAAGCGTCCAAAAATATTAAAAAAAAAGCTTTTTTAATGTTAATATTGTAATCTATTTACCATTTGTTTATAATTCAAATGATCTAATTATTTACGATTAGCTTTGTTTGTAATGATATAAGTGAAAAATTAAAGAGATTGACACATAGTGACTGAAAACCTAGAAAAAATGGGTTTAGTTCGGATACGGTTTAATACATAGTGTAGGCCAGATTTTTTTTATTTTTCTAAGTAATTATCGTTTAACTTCATAATTTCAATAGTTTCAGTCCCTGGTCCACATTAATTATGAAACTTAATATCTACCTCTTTGAATTTCAGCATAGATTTAACAAACAGCCTAAGTTAAATTTTCATTAGAGAAGCTTTGTCTCCGGGAAGTCTATACATAAATATTTAAGAAACATTCGCATAAATACTTATTGTTTAATAAATAGCGTTTAATAGAAAGGAATTAAATAAAATTGTGTTATATTTTTCACTTCGAATCTCACTTATACCACTTTAAATAAAAAACGCACTTTTTCTATTGTACTTAACAATTACAGCATTGACAACACTTAAACACAATTATTTGGTGGTATGTGTAATTTTTCTGTCTCTATTTTTCTTATTGGGGAAGGCGCTCAAACGAATAGGAATTCTGTTGTTGTTGTGCAGTTCATTTGTTACGCTTATTTGACATTTTTAATTTATTTATTGTATATATGTATATATTCTTTTTTGGCGATTTTTTTCGAAAGGGGGACAATAAACAAATGTTTTGTTTGTTTACAAATATTAATGCGATATGAGGTACAAATATTTTAATGAATTCTTACTTGTTTAAAATATCACAAACCAGTAAAGAGATTGATACGAACTTCTTTTAAATAAGCTTACAATACGACAAACTATCCTTAAACTTTTTGTATAATTTAATATAATTTCAACCCTCCATTCCATCTTCCAAAAATCACATAGAAATCTAAATGTTAACACTAATGCAAACGCAACA
This sequence comes from Sarcophaga rosellei, assembly GCA_930367235.1. Lineage (NCBI taxonomy): Eukaryota > Metazoa > Arthropoda > Insecta > Diptera > Sarcophagidae > Sarcophaga > Sarcophaga rosellei. Next base: position 37,947,372 of record OV884019.1, read on the forward strand.
GAGAACGCATGTCCAAAATAAAATTTAAATACATTTACGCGCATTTTTTGCTAACATATGTTCATTGAGTATTTTATTACGAAAAATTATTTATAAACAAATAACAATATGCAGTATATTGTTTTAATAAATATGTATTTACCTGAAAAACTTTGATGTTAAATATTCGTAGAATTTATTGTGTTTTCTTTTTAACTTAATTTTCTATTTCACTTTAGCGTACTTTTTTTTTAAACCAATTAGAATGCAGGCAGTCAGGCAATACCACTCCTTACTCCACACATAATCAATTGATGTATTTGTAGATTTAAGCTTGTAGTTGTTGGTATTTTTCTCTTCTTATTATTTTCTTCTATTCATTCTCGTTTACATACATTCTCTCAAAAAAAAAATACAAAACAAAAAACTAATCGTGCATAAAGAACAAACAGCAGCAAAAAAAAATAATGGCTACCGCAACCCGAGCAATGTCTCACGTAATAGTCATTTTTTAAAACTTATTTGTTTTTAATTCTTTCTATATGTACACATAATAAATCTTGTTATGATTTTCGTTAAATCAATTTTATTTGTTTTATTGTTAACTTCTCTTCAACAGCAATAATAAATTCAATACAATCGTTTTAACAATTCCAATTAGAATTTGATCTTTTCACTTTTCTGTTCCAATTTATTCGTTTTTATATAAAATCGGCATTTGTTTTTCTGTAAATTTTTGTTTATAAATTGTTAATTTTGTTTATGTACAATATATACACTTAAAAAATATATTGTTTATTATATTTTTAAAGTTTTATTGTTTTTATTTAGAACAGATTAAAAAGCAACCAACTTATAAGAAAAGTGCAAAATTGTGTTAAAGAATTTATACAACGCGGTCATTTTGGTTACAATTATTATCAACAATGTAAACAGAGTTGTATTTTAAAGGCTCGCTCAAAAATATTTGTAAAAGAATTCTTTAAAATGCTATGGAATTTCTTTGTGTTTATGATATATTCTAAAGTAGGAAGGTTTATATTTATGGAATTAAAGATAAAGACGATAGATTTTGAATGACTTTTCATAGATGTTATATTACACTCAGAAGCTTTGACAAAAAACTGCTGAGGACACAGAAAAGATTTTTTTAGTATTTATTTTTCTTAGATATCTAAAGTGTAATTTTAATTCTCGAGCCTTGGTCCATTTTAAAACAGTCATAAAAATTTAAAAAATGTCTTTTCCTAAAATATAAAAATTTATATAGAAAATGTTCCTTTCCAGAATTTGACAAATTGATTCTGAATCCGAGCTCTGACTATTGATTTTCTCTATAGATCTGGCAAGCTGCCGTTCGTTGCCATGTTAGTCCGGCATCATTTTGTTTTATTTTATGTTTGTAAACACGCCGCAATAAAGAAAAACAAAGACGTAATAAATGAGAAAATATTAAAATTTTAAATAAAAATAAACGTAAAAAAATTTAATAACGTAAATTAATTGAAGCTAATATAAAACACTAAAACGATTCAAAAAAATTGAGAATTTATTTTAACCAGAAAGAGTACAAAAGAACGTCATCGTTGAGTATGGTGGGAAGAAATCGTGTTTCAAGTGACATGTAATTTGTTTTTGTTGTTTCCTATTCGATACGGTGTGAGTGAAAGTGTGGAAGTCAAAAAATAATAAAAAGTAGTGCGAAGTAATTTTTGTTTGTGTTGTGTTTTTTTCGAAAAAGGGGGTGTTGCAAGGGCAAAAGGGTCGTCAGTGTGTGATTTCGTAAAGGAATTCGTCATTTTGCGTGAATCATAGATAAACTACAATAGAAAGAATCAACATGCTGTAAAGCAAATAACAATAATAGTAAAAACAATTTTTTGATTGTAAAGGTATTTCATAATTGACTGACTGCAATATTTTCAAAGGATGAAACAACAACAAGCGACAAATGTTATATTAAGGAGCTAGTGTTGTGTAGTAGTTGTCCATGTTGCATTGCATTATTATATTTTTAGCGAAGAAGGTGCAAAACAGGCGAAACAAAAGTGGTTTGTCAACTTGTAGCGTCGTCAACTGGTAGCCAAATAACCAAACAACACCAGCCTGCCTGCATGCCTGTCAGCCAACCCTATATACAGAGTACAGCATAAGTTAAAACACATATATATGTACGTATGTATGTATATATAATTGAATAAAGAAAAAAAAAAAACATTGTGCATGAAATAAAAGAACAGTTGCATTGTGCATCAATTGTGGCTAGAACGAGAAACAAGGAAGACGAACGAACGAACGTTATTAGTATAGCTTTTCATTTTGTTTGTTGTTTGGTATTGCCTCAAGTCAAATTTGTTAAAAATCTTAACAACAAAGGATTGGTATTTATAAACTGTCTTGTATTTATGCATTATAATGGCCACAGTTACGCGTAGTGCCAGTAACAGTCCATCGATCTCATTGAATTCCCCTTTGGATCACAGTTTATTTCCATTGAAATCCATTAATGATGTTGTGAACTTTTTTAAACGCTCACTGGAACTGTACCATACACAAAATATAGAGCCTGATTTGACATTGTTATCAATTGTAGCGGGCTACATTGAATTATCGTTAACGACTGGAGATGCAGCACAGGCAGCAGCTGCTTCTGCAGCCGAATACGCATCATCTTCATCGAGTACAATAACACCATCATCCTTGGCGGGTATTGTGGGCAGTGCTTTGTCGTCGACAGGTGTGTATTACAATATCTTCTAGAAATTATTTTACATCTTTATACATCTAATATAAAATACATATGTATGTATGTATGTATGTTTTTTGCGAAATTGCCGAAAACAAAATTGAAGTTTCTAATTTATTAAAAATTATTTGCAATCATTTAAATAATTAATTGCAGTCAACAATGATATAATTACTGGTAATTCCGTACCGTTTCCTGAAGTTACGTATGAATTGGTATCTGGCCTGTATAAAAAATTTCAAAGCATACTTGCTATTGTGGACAAGCCGAAAGTATCATCCACATGCAATAGTCGGCAAGCGAATAGGGAAGTAATTAAAAAGGTATCAGATGTTATCTGGCATTCCTTAATACGCAGCAGTTATAAAGATCGTGCTCACCTACAAAATTTATATAGTTATTTGTCTGGCAATAAATTGGACTGTTTTGGTGTAGCTTTGGCTGTTGTGGCTGGCTGTCAGCTATTAGGCTATAGAGATGTACGTCTAGCTATATCAGAAGATCATGCTTGGGTAGTTTTCGGTAATAAGAAATTGGAAACTATTGAAATCACTTGGCATGGCAAAGGCAGTGAAGATAAACGTGGCCAAGATATAACAGCTGGCATAGAGTCCGGGTCATGGTTGTATTTAGGCGGCCTGGCTGTAGTTTGTGATAAACCCATGGAAGTAGCAGCTATTGCATCAGCCATTAATATATCTCTATCGGCAAATAGTGATTGTGTGGAAGTACAAGAGTTGCAACAAAGATTATTGTGGTTACTCTACGACATGGGACACTTAAGAAAATATCCAATGGCTTTAGGTAAGTAAAATGAATAACGATTCTTTGTTATATGGATTATTAAATATAATAATATGCGTATTATTTAACTTAGGTACTCTGGGAGAATTGGAAGAAATTAATCCAACCTCAAAACATATAACCTGCGAACAACTCTATCGAGAGGCTATAGAATCAGCCAAAGTTCATTATCAGAACCATCATGTATATCCTTACACTTATCAGGGTAACTATTATAATCGTTTAAATCGTTATCGTGATGCTTTTGCCGCCTGGGCTAATGCAGCCGATGTTATACGTTTGTATACCTATCAATGTCGTGACGATGAAGAAATCTACAAAGAACTTTTGGACATAGCCAATGAAATGATACCGTATGTTATGAAAACTGAAAGTTCTGGACATTCAGCACGTAGCATTTTAAGGGATTCGGAAGTATTTGCAAATTTATTACGATTCTACGATGGCATTTGCCAGTGGGAGGAAGATAGCTTAACGCCAATTTTACATATTGGCTGGGCTAAACCGCTGGTTAACAACATATGCAAATTTGATTATGATGTACGTTCTCAGGTTGTTATCAAAGTACCCGAAGACGAACCGCAGGCGGTTCGTGTTTTAAATGCACAATCTACAAATGAACAGCAACAACAACGTGAACAAGAAGACATTTCAATTGAGGCTAAAGCACAAAAATCCACAACTACAACTGATAATAGTTCATCACATCATATAGAAGGCAATAATAATTTAGTTAAAAAGGAGGAGGTGAGTTTATAAAATAAAATATTTCAAGACTTCCTAATATGTTTTCATTGTAAATGACTTGAATTTATTGTTTCAGAAAGTAAATGATGGTAAGAAAAGTGAAATGCCCACAACATTGGCGGATCTAACGGCTGCCTGTGGTGAAAAAATACTAAATCCAGACTTTCTGCTACAAGGCGGCGGTCAACCTTTTGCGGAACAACAAAAATTAAATAATAAACATGAGGAGACTACCAATGGCACTGATGATAACAAGACCAAAAGTTCCAATAACGAAGTGTCCACAACAGCTTCACCAAATGAACGTTCAGCATCAGTAAACACACCAACCGACTTTATAACAAGCAATACGCGACCACTACAATCAATACCACAACTATTGACGCCTGGCCCCGTCTTAGATGAAGAGGATCCTTTGCATTACATGTTGAAGAGACCGGTTATAACTCTGTACAGTCAAAAAATGAAAGGACTTAAAGACCTGCTACTGGCGGAAAAACTAAACACGCATGCAATTTCTCTGCAAGTAACTGCTCAATCGGTAGCGAGTAAAAAAATTCGGGGCATTGATAAGCTAGGTAACCATACTACAAATTCAACATATTCCTCAGTTAATATATCAAGTACTGCAGATTCCTCAACAGCGGGTGATTCAATTGCCGTTTCTAGGCCGAAACGTTCGAGACGTGAATGAGTTCAGTGTAATAATTGCTGCTGCGACAGCGGGCTGTGTCAGTGGTAAGTTTGAAAGCATTTTTGTTTTCAAATAAAATTCTGCGCCAACAAGGCTTTAAAGTGAATAAAAATAAAAAACAAACAAACAAAAAACCAACTCATCTAAAAAACATATAAGCATATGTGTGTAAAATACAAAAACAAAAAAATCATGATAATTTAAGTTCGACTGAAAACAAGAGGCAGAAAAGAGAGTAAGAGACAAGGTAAGACATATTTTTTTCATTCTTCAAAAATTTTTAATTAAAAAACATTGTTAACGTTTGTGTTGAGAAACGGCATGTTGAATATTTTATAATGTATGTATGTATGTATGAAAATTAACCTCATATTTTAAAACCAGTAATGTATTATAATTAAGTTAGACTCTAATTTTTATATAAAAAGAACAAAAATCTTCAAATGCAAAAAAGAAAGGAAACAAATCTCTTTAACGCTTAGCGTTTACTTCAATTTCAATTTGTTAATCAAATGCATTTTTCGTTTACAATAAAATGCTATCAACGCTATTTATTTTTATACTAAATATGAAATACATATGTAGGTTTTTACAATATGTATTTGTTTTATGTTTAAGCTAAACTAATTCTTATTTACATTACTATAATATTTATGGTGCTCACTATTTTTATATTTTATTCATTTAAACTTTTTGGTGTGTGATCGTTTTAATAATCGTTTTCGACAAGTAAAAAAAATATTAAAAAATCAAAGAAAGTTTGTAGTGTCTACTTTAAAAAATATATTTTTTGAACATGATTTAAAACACATTTGCAATTTATCACATCTTTCGGTTTCCATTACATACCAGAATGTTTTCTATTTTATTTTAATCCTAAATAATTGAATTAGTTATCTTTAAGTTTATTTATTTAGTAAACATTATTTGTTTTCTCATATAATTATGCATACAGATTTAAAACTGAGACGCAATTTTATGTGGTGGTAAAATCAATTATTACATTATTTCACTTGATTTATATCGAGCTTTGTCAGATCATAGATAACATTATACGTTGGGATTGTGCAAGTTATGGTTGAGCTCACGGTCTCGTTGGATTTTTAGCTTATTTTTTCTTATTCGTAGAGAACTCTTATACTTAAAGGCGTTTTATTATCCACAACCTGTCACCCGTCTTATAGCTCAGAAGCTAGTCAGATTATTCGCAATAATATAGCGAAAATAGTCCTCTGACTGCGAAGTATAAATTTATTTTTTTAAATTAATTTCTAAATTTCAAAATCAGATCTAAAATATTAATTTGTTGGAGACCTCATAAGGTGGGCAAGACTTTCAAAAGCGAAATACTTCAAACGCCTTTCATGGGTTGACCTGACAATTGAAGGTGTTCGTTGTATAATGTGTTTATACCCATTGTCTTTGTTTAAAATTACTTCGCTCTTAAAACTTGTGAAAAAATCTTTGAAATTCCTCTATAAAAACTCGTTTAGTATAGTAAAATCTTTGCAAGATACGGATTTCAATATACATAATTTATATTTTTTTTAATAAAATTTTACAAAATACTCCTCCTTTTAAATCTGTATGTCAAAAATCTATTTCCACTCCCTTACATTGCATTGTACTTGCTTTTATAATATATTGTATTTATGTATACTTCCTAACACTTTTGTGATATGTTTTTTTATTTTATTTTATTTATAATTTAATTTTACAAATCAAAAAAAAAAAATATATAACTAAATAACTTTATATATGTATGTTAAATTAGCAAATCAATTATATTTTCATTTTTATTAATTTTGATAACAACAATTAAAGCACAATATGAACGAAGAAATAAACAAAAAACAAATCAACGCTCAAAGTTAGAAATTCCTTCTCTTTTATACATATTTCTATAAGAGAAAAATTAAAAATAAAAACAAATAATGTTTTTTTTTTCCTTTATTTACCCTATTTCGAAAAAGTATTTGTTAAATAATTGATTGATAATAAACATTAAAAATGAATTTTGTTAAAGACAGTCTGTGATGTATTGAAAATATAATTAACAAAACAAAAATAAAATCAAGCACACTTTTTAATTATTAAAAACAAAACAAACATTAAATATTTTTCTGTGACTATAATAAAAAGTAAATCCCTAAATAGATTAATGAAAAAAGAAGTAACTCTGCAATAGAGAATTCTTTTCAAATTTCATTGGCTGGCCTGTGATTCTATACTTACAATTTAAATTGGAAAACGAAACCTTTTAAAACTTAAAATTGCCTTCCAAAAAAAAACTACAAATTATTTTTAATCGATTTCTTAATTAAAAACAAAGTTCTATACTGCTGCTCCATATTTCTATAAACGCTCGCTATACAATTTCTATTAACAATTAAGGAAAAACATATTTTTAGAGCTACAAATTCAATAGTTAATCCTTTGTTGAGTTCGCTTTGGATATTTTTATGCGGATTGAAAGCTTTTTTCATGCAGCAACTTTTACGCTTTCCGAATAAAGGAAATTTAATTTCTAGCAGGAACAGATTCAGCAATAAGTAATCTGGTTCTAGTCAGCACAATACATTTAATCAGGACCTTATTTTTCCCAAATTCATACAACGTTTTTCTATAGAAGGAAATCCGTAGTAATTATTGGGTCTGGCGCCCTTCGAATATGTGACCTGACTCTGGTCTTGACTTCTTTATAAACATCCCTTTTAAGATTACGCTGAAGTGAGTGCCAAAACCAATGTGAGTCCAAACTAAAGGATTGTAATGACCAATTAGGTTAAGCAAGAGCGCCAATACCCAAATAATCTTCTATGTTAAAAAATAATAATTATTGTTTTTGATCCCAAACAGTAAAGAATAAAAGATTTTTTTATGGGAATGTGCTGCAGTGTATCTTTGTATTGAAATCACAGTCCATTAAATGATGAAAGAAAGGAATATTTCTTTTTAAAGTTAAGAAAAATTACACTAAAAATAAATGTTAAATGTTTAAATCTTAAAATAAAATATATAATGTATACCAATTATATATACAATATATGATAAAAAATATAAATAACACAAATCATTATTTAGTATTAATAAAAACAGAAAATCCATTATTAAATCGTTAAAAACGTTTGGCGAAAATAAAAACAATATAAAAACAAACAAAAATTATACACATAAAAAAATATTACAAATATATTATACATATATATATATAAAATATATACATAAATATGAATTACTTTATTTTCTTACAATGTATATCATTTAAAACAAACAAACAAAAAATGTTTAAAAACAAATCTTTTTGGAAAAATTGTATTTTTATATTCGAAATTATGTTGAAACAAATTTGTATTATTTTTTGAAAAGACAAAGAAAACGAAAACAGAATCTACTATATAGTAAAAATTACAAATTATTATGATAAAAAGTATATTTTCAATTCGAAACAACACTTCTTAACAATTGCACTTTAATAGCAAACAAAAATCCCATAAATTATTAAAAAGAAAAACTAAAGAAACATTTAAAAACGAAAATATCGATAACAAAATCAAATAATAACATAGTTCCGCGTGTTTATTTATTATACAAACTATAATATGCAATTATAATAATAATTGAAATTTTAAATAGAACCTTAATAGTACATGTTTAGTCAGCTTAGCTCAATATTAATGAATTACAACAAAAGATAAAACGCAAACATAAATAGTTTACAATATAATCTCTCTTAACTAAATCAAAAAAACAATACCTAATAAATGTTTTACTTTCCTTTAATCCTCTAACAACTCCCTAAGAAAAAATATAAAAGAAAAACCAACTACAATAAGCATAAAATGTTAAAAACAGAAAAAATAAATCAACAATAAACTTGAAATACATATATTGTGTTAAATTATTTACAATTTGGGTGTCAGTAAAACTTTTTCAGCACTACATTCGATTATTTTCACAGAAAATCCTAAATCCTGTTGTCCTGAGGAACCTCAGGATGCTGTTCGGTGTCAATAAGAGATATTCCCTGCTTAAAAAAACATTGCATGTAATTCCTATTAAAATTGTATTATTATTAATATTCCCTTTCGTTCTGAATTAATTTCTAAACTTGTCTTCCCACTTAATAGAAAATATCTGGACCTTTATAACCTCTCTGCTTCTCAAGCATAATTGAATGCTCCTTTCTGTGAATTTCTACATGATTTGGGATTTAGCTGGGTTAGGTTAGAGGACGTGTACTTGTCAATTAAGACAAGTACAGTACCCGGAGATCGAATTGCCCCATTGTACAACGTCCTTATAGAGGGAACAGGATAAACGGAGAGGATGTAGGAAAGGGGGAGAATGGGAAGCGGAGGAATTACACAGACCAGACACAACAAAAAGGGAGAGCGCGACTACACTGATGAAGCCCTAGCACCTCTCAACCAGCCTAAGCCACTAATGAATCTGTGGAGAGCCTTGATGTCGGCTCGACACAGAATTCAAACTCTCGAAGAAGGCTCTGCCAAGGGTTCTCAACCTCAACCAACAAAGGGATGGGCAGTTACAGAGGAGGTGTTCGATAGTCTCCAACTCCTCCTCATCGCAACATGCCCTGCAATAGTCTGTTCCAGATCCCTGTCAGCGACCTGGGTTAGCCACTTTATTTATCAGCTCACGACGTTTTGCAAAGAGCCTTATGTCAAACTTTTCTGCCTCTCTACGACGAATCTCATTTTCGGATATATCCACCTGTAGTTACAAATGTGAAATAATTGATTCTAGTTGAATCTAATAATTAAAAAAATAATAAAGTATATAAGTTATTTCCACTATAGACCACAATATTTATTTATTATGGTATCTGTTCCAAGGCAAATTCATAGACATGAATTACATGAATTCGCTTTGATCTGTTCCATTCTTTCTCCACTCTTCGTTAACTTGGCAGCACTGCTAGGCAATTTGACATTTGAATTGCAAATAAGTGTTTTTGTTTTTCAAAAATTTGGCGCATCTAAAGTAAATAATATTATTTATTGTATTTTCTGTATATTTCCCCACAAACATGTTAACAAAGGAAGAGGTGGACAGTTGGAACGTATTATTTCCTGATTGTCAAATAAATAACACCAATTTAGCTAATCCAACAGAACAATTTCTCACCCATGCATTGGTGGTCTATTTACGGCGTTTTGGCTTCCAGATTGTACCGCCTTTTAATTTAAATGCTGAAAATAAGGAAAATAATAAAGAGAATCGGTTATTTTTAATCAAATTGGCTCGACAAATAGATCATTTTTTGAAACTAACTGATAAATCCTATGCATTTACCTATTATGATCTAATAAGACCAAGTAAGTGAATGTCCCACACTTCCTAGTTGTTGCAAACTAAATTCAATATACATACATACCTATTTTACTTTTAAAAACAGCTCCAAAAAAGACTGCCCATTTGCTGTATATACTTTTGAATTATTTCTATTATTACAATCTTTACAAAGAGGACGTGTTCAAAACGGCCGGCGATGGTATAAGAAAGCTGGAAGAACTTAAAGGCCTTATTGATGACACACGCCGTGATAATGAGAATCGTGTTGAGGAAAATAAAAATTTGGAAAAGGCTGTGGAAATGTTAAAGATTGAAGTGCCAACAGCACGAGCAACATTTCTGGAGTTAGATAAAAATCGTGAAGTACAGGAAGAGGAAATTCAAAAGTTGAGTCGGTCATATCAGGAGCTTAAAGAAAAATTACAACACTTGGAGGAACAAAAGAAGCTGATTCGTAAACGTTTGGTGGCCGATGATGAAGTTCAAGAGTTGCAAAGACAATTACAACAATTAAAATTAGATCTGAAAGCCCTTAAGGAAACTGAATTGAAAAACGTCGCGAGTTTAAATGAATGCAAGGAGAGCAATGTAAATCTTCAAAGCCTAAATAATAACATTGAAAGAGCAATTGAAATCTTGCCCTTGCGTCTCATAGAACAGTTTAAAGAAACAAATAAACAATTGAAAAAGTGTAAAAAGGACCAGCAAGAACTGCAGGCCGGCCATACGGCTATGAAACAAGAAATTGAAGAGGAAAAACAAAAAAGTTGTGCTCTTGAAATTGAACAGCAAAGTAAAAACAAGGAATTTGAGTTCAAGAAAAAAGATCTGTTGGAATCCTTAAACGATAAACAAATCGCACTCAAGCAAAAATCAACACAAATTAAGCAATTGCAAGAAGAGGAACATATAACCGTGTGTCAACTAGAAGAGCAAAAAGATATTGCTCAATATCTGGTGGAGAATATAAGCGAAATTTTGTCTGCATATGAGAACTAAAACACACACATACGAATTGTTTGTTGTAATTTTTAATTTATACTTTATCAAAAAGAAAAAAACTACAAAGAATTGCTTAAATAACTAAAAAAAAGTTTCATTCGTGTTTCCTTTACGTTTCCATAACTTGCTTCTCTAGGTGAGCCTTCAGTTGCACATTGAAATCATCCTCAACATTGTCATCGTCCCAGTTGTCTTCCCACACATTGACATCATCCTCGTCTTCTTGGACGGCATTGAAATCTAGAAAAGTAACAACAATATGACATACGCACGCACACACATTTTAAAAGCTATATCAGCCAAAAAATACCTTCTGCGGGAAATTCCTCAAACTCATCATCTTCTTCCAAAAGACCCAAATCACCTTTAGCGGTTTTCTCTTTATCAGATGACATATTTCCAATTAAAAAGCTATTTTTCTTTCACAATATAAAGTAAAACGTATAATTTGCGAAAAAGGTTTATTTTCTACAATATTTTATGTTTAATGCCTTTTCTGCCTGACAGTTGAATAAATTTGTTTTGCCGAGTCATCTGTCAAACAGAACCAAAGAGAGACGAAAATTAAACAGGGTGCTTCGAATATATTATAAATAAATAATTGGAATGGAACATACAGTCAAAGAAAAAAATATGCATACATCGCTGTATTTAAACTTTTTCCCCGCTGGGTTTTTTCAAAATTGAAAAAGATGTTGTAGCGATGTTAAAGGCGTTCACAATTAAGAATGTTTGAAGAAAATCCTAATTTTAAAAATATATTACGTAGAAATTATTGAGAATAAGATATAAAAATTAGCGGGGAAAAAAGTCTGCATTCATTGGTGTATGTAGACTTTTTGCTTTGACTGTATTCATTTAAAATGTAAACAACAATTATTTGAATTTTTTCTGTATAGGATTTCATTTAGATTTCCGTTGTATTTACAGTGGACCTTAAGTTTTGAGAAGTTCGGAAAGCAGACGCACTCGTCGGCCTGTACAAAACTCCAAAGTAGAAATCTGCCGGCATGGAAATTGCTTTCTCAACATCATTATTGTGACCTGAGCTGTGCTGGTTTTCTGCGGGAAACTGGAGCAGTAAGTAGGGTGTAACTACTGTGTTGGCTTACTTTGCGATTGCTAAAGTTTAATTTTGGCTTAAAATCTTGAACTACAGGCTTGTGGCAAAAGGTCTGAAAGCAATTAATTGCCTTTAACAAGCTTCTCAAATCGTGCCTCCTTGGAAAAAAAGTGAACACACACAACACACAAGCTAGAAAGTATTCCTGATTAAGGGGTTGAAGCAGCTAGTAACGGAATGTAAGCTGGTGGGTTATAACACATGTACTTGTCATTTGTTCAAACTATTGTGATCGTTCTAAGAGAAAGTGGAAAGATGGAAGTGGAATAAGAGGAGAAAAAAATTGAAAATGTCACAGACAAAACATACGATAATGCGGGTGCTGCTCTGCGCCAATTCCATTACAAACCTCAAGTGAATGAATGGAGCACACTCTTCTAAAGAATCGAAAAGAAGTAAGTTATCAAGCATTAATGCAAAATCTACAAGGGCATAGAAAGAGGTGTGGGTCAGAGACTACCTGAATAAGAAACCGATTTAAAGATCTTGAGGACTGCAGAAGAAACTGGAATGAGCTAATATGAATGCGCTCACAGTAGACCTTTCTGGTCTCTCATGACTTCGCACAATAAAACTGTTATGCCTAGGGTATGGTATGTATTACATTTAAACGCATGATAACATATATTTACTGTTTATAAATTTGTTTGTCAAATAGATGATTTTTAACAAAAAGAAAAAAACCCAATTTCACTCTTATGTAAGTATATGCATGTATTCTATCATAGACAGTGATATTTAAATTATAAAATTTTATGCTAATTTGATAACTTTTTATAATCTGACAACGAACCACTGGAATTTATATTATAAACTAATTAAATAGTAATGATGTTTTAATTAACACAGCCGTTTTGTAATTTTCGTAATCTTTAAAAAACAGTTCCCATTTATTTGCTGAATCATTTGCAAACGGAGGGATCTTTAGAATATTTTATTGTTACTAAAGAGAAATGTATGTACTCAAATAGATATGTCTGCATAAATATTGCTTAATTTTTAAACAAAACATTTAAATATACCATATATACATATATTATAGAGCTCATTAAGGTATCATTTTTGATTACCTACCTTTGCCCATAAAACAAAGCGTTTAATTTATAAACTTTATGAATTCTTTTTTATTAACCAGAAAACGTGAAGACTTTATTTGTTTAACGATATTATCTAGACATAGAAACGCCAGATTTTGTTATATCACGAGAAGGTAGCAGATTAACATAATATTAGGGTTTAATGATAGTCTAATGGGTAGTGCGCTAGACTATTAACTTTTTAGGCTTGTGGAGCGGAAAATGGGAATGAAGAGAAAGAGCAACGGAGTTATCTTACAGCAGCAATTACCAGAGGTAAACATCGCATATCAGAAATCTCCTGGGCTATTGAAGAAACACTTGCCCAAAATATTGAGTATTGGTCTTTGCACGTCAAAGCAGGGATATATAATATTTTAAACAATCTCTGGTGTCGCACTTTACGTACTGAATTCGAAATCCATTCCGTGCTAGAATAATCGAACTAGGGTTATAGTAGCCTGAGACGACCAACCAGCCACTCCATCAGTTTACCGTCTCATGACCCCATGCATCACAATACTTCAGAACACAACACAGTGCTACCCGCACGCGGCAAGAAGCCGCGTGAGAGCCATTCTACAAACTGAAACCAATGTCAGTCTAAAATAATACCTAATCAGTGCCTTCAAGGCAGCTTGATTGTCTATATAGACATCTATATAGATAATCACCGTACCCCTGACGTAATATTTTGCCAGACTAACACCGCAGACTTGTTTATTGCAAACACCTAAGCCTGAAATGTACTTCACTCATCAGGTAACCTATAGGTTTCCTAGGCCACTGTTTGCAGTCTGTAAAACCACATATTCCTTACAATATAATCCATAAAAATCTTATTAATGATTGGCATGCCCAAGTCGATAACCTTTAGATGACTGAAATTTCCAAATTAATTACCTTATATTAGTAGCATTTGGTCTCCAGTTGCTTTCTAGCGAAAGATTTCTAATAATTTTTAAACTCAATATTATCTGGTTCCTAAAAGAAGAAAATAAAAAAGAAGCGCTCACATTGCATTTTCTTTAAAAGACTGACTAGTGTTAACCTGTTAGAGAAAACTATTTTGCATTGTCATTTATTATTACAATGTTAAATAAACAATCATTTAAATATAATGATTTTACTAGCTCAGTTATCAGTCGTTGTTAATGATTTTCTATGTTCTTCTTCTTCTTAATCAAATCGGAATCGTGTATTACAGAAAATAGAAAATAAAAAAAATAAAACTATTAAACCAACAAGCCCCTGGTCTCGGGTAATTTAAATTTTTTAATGTGTGACAATAACGAAAAAAACGTTACAATTGATAATGAAACCTTTAATTCAGCCATGCTACGTACGTACATACGTACATACATCTATTCTCTAATGTGCAGAACGATGACAATAAGTTCGCTTATCACTGTCTCTTGCCCTCTCTTTCTACGATATTTTTGATTACTATACAAAAACAAAACAGAAAAAAAATTTAACAAATATTCATTATTTTAAATTTTATTTCAGTTTATTTCGTTACTTTTGTTGTTGTTGCGTTTCACCTCTGACTGTAATGGTATGAAAAACGCGAAACACTTTAAAGAATTTCTTCAGTTGACGTTGATCGTTAGAAGAGTCTATTTGAAATAGAAAAAACAGTAACGGAATAATAAGAATTAAAAACAAACAAAAATATATATATATTTTAAAAGCAAAACTAATACTGCAAAGTAAGTTTCTGTTGTTTTAAGTGCCTTAGGCGAAATAGAGATCGTTGTAACAAAAAACCAAAGAAGAAAAAAACAACAACAAAGAAAATTGTTTATGCCAAATTTTACGGCGTGTTCATAAAACCGATTAAATCACTGAAAAAATTGATAAACGTAAAAGAGGTTTAGAAAACCTAATTAAAACAAAATGAAAATAAAATAATTCCAATATAAGGTGTAGTAAAAAAAAATTTATTGAATCTAATATTCTGCATATTCAGAAGGAATCCTCTTTTATAAAAACATAATGATATAGCTTGGTAGCTGTACTGTTCACAACCCAAGCTTCGAATAAAATCATTTATATATCTACACAAAAGAAGAAACATCTGAGATACATTTTTAATTGTAATTCTGAAAGATTTTTCTTCTCTGGAAAGTACTATGGATAGGTGTTCTCATTCCGGATAGAACTAAAACAAATTCCTATCTGACTAAGCCATTTTCACTAACGGCTCAAAACTGGTTGTTGTTGTTGTAACAGTTCGGCTGTTATTTCCGAAAGCTTCTCTCTTGTGAAAAAATTTCCGGTTGATACAGCTTTCGCTGGGTTGACAATCCTTGGCCGATGTTGACTCGGGTCGTTCAGGAGCGAAGATCCGATTGTCGTGGGAAAGCTCAAAACTGGTTGGGAGCACTGGTGCCGGGGTGTAATTTGAGAATCTCAAAGTGAAATTTAATTTTTTATTATTGACTGGATGACGATTGCGGCGTTTTTCAACCGCTATCTTGAAGGTTTTGGGCCCCGTGACTGCCCTCGCTTCTTTTAATGTGTATTCTTGTGTGATTATCGTTGACAGTCAAGTGACCCTCAGGGGGATAGGATAGCTTTGGTACTGTGTGTCATGACTGTAAGGATTCTGTAAGAACTATTGGACAGGGTGGCATTAGTTTCTTCTTGTGGCAACGAGAAAACTGGCTTACTTTCTGGCTTAGGTTCTTGTTCGATTGATGATATGATTGATGGTCGTAACCCTTCAATCTAATACCTTTATGAACTTAGTAAAAGATAATATTGGGAGATGGAGCAAAGTTGCAAAGTCGCGTAGTAGGGAGCTTTTGGCCATCCTAATTCATATATATATATCTATATTTGTAAAATAAGCGAGCAAAGTGCCAATTAAAGGCACTCGCTAACCCAGACTTATTGTTGATTGATTATAAAGAATGTTTTACAAATACCAAGTATAAATTATGTATTCGTGATGGATCCTACAAGGCCTTAAGAGAGAATTCGATTATTACTATGCATGTCTTCAAGAAAAAGTCTTTCTGTCTTTTACAATATATGTATATCCGACGTCCAACGTTATACTACTCACTCTTTTTCCCTACCATAAGCAAATCTAACGTCCATATTCAAATATAATATTAATAGACATTGCCTACTATTTTCCCCTTTCACAAGCAAGAGTTGGGGTCAGTCACTCAGGGTTACTTGAGTATAACAAAATGAAATGAAAAAAAGCCATAATTTTTGGCTTGTCATAAAAACCGTATTGTATTTAAATAAATGTTTTAACAATTAATATTTCAAACATATTATAAGCTCGTTAACAAGCTTATTTACAAAACAATTTAAAATTCTAGACGCAGTTACAACAGTCTATTACGCGTTGTTGGCTGAGGAATCAAAACTGCAAATACATATGTATAGTAGTTGCAACCAACACCGATCTATAAAGACAATAAAATTAATATTTAATATTTATTTTAAATTAATAATTATTAGTTTGCCATACCTTATTATTTCCATATCTTCTACTCTCTCAATAGTGTTAATTGATTTATTGAATAATTGATTTATTGTTGTTCTATTTCTTAACTAAGTGATTAAAGTTTTATTATGTTTCTACATGAGATATGACATTGGAACTTTAGTGTGACACACTTCAAAGCGCTTTGATTAAACAAACAAAGAAATAAGAAATAATTAAATTTAATCAAATAAATTAAAAAAAATGGAATATTTGATTGGAACAAAAAAAAAAAAAATATATATGATACAGAAACAAGATAGCAATTGTCAAGCCTTTTATCGGTCGCTTACTGATATTGAATTTAAACGAATTTGGGGTATAAAGTCTAAACCACAGCTTTAAGGTCTAATAAATACAAATCCATTATTTCTGTATGCAATCGAAGGCTGTACTACTTAGGATAGTTAAAATGATTCCGTTCAGGTTAGATATGTACTATCTTTTTCGATACCTTTTCGTGGTGCCTGGCATTATATGCGAATCCACGCATTATTCTAATGAAATTTCTTTTTTTTATTGGCTAAATGTAGTCGTTTTCACTTAACCCAGTTGTTGTATGTGAATGACTTTTCATAACCTAGCCATCATCTGTTAAGGAAATTGGCTGATTTTGATGCGATTTGACAGTGATTTGTAAAAGGAAACTCGATACACAAGGGTTTTTTGAGTTAACCACTAAGATCCATACATTGAACTTCTTTTTTTTATCAATTAACATAGAAGGTTGGTGTAGATGTGTGATAATGGTGTAGTTAATGAGCAGGCACATACCTACCAAATACCAATTCATGCATACATCCATAGGACTCTTTCCTATGTATGCCATTTATTAGGCAAAGGTAACCAGCGCAGATAAATTCCAACCTGAGGAAGACTCTTGCTTTATTGAGAAACTTACCTGGCCAGTCATTGTATATATTCTTAGGTCATTGGAATATCATTGTATTGCTTAAGGGGTCTGGTTCGAGTCTTGTAAATACCCCATTGAATAGTAATGTACGTGCCAATCCACTGCCAGACAAGAATTCGTTCACACTGTAAACCGTCTTTGATTAAATAGATTTAATTTTTTTTTATTGTTTTATTATTATGAAATTGCCAAACATAATACTTAACATTTCAAATATTGACCACACGCCTTATCAGTGCAATTGAAAATTTTTTAAGAGCTTTAACTGATATCAAAAAATTGGTTGACGTGCCGCTGAATTTCGTCAGGTCTTTTAAGGCCCCTTAAAGAAATGATAATTAATTAAAATTTTCAATGATTTGCAAATAATAAAATGAATTAAATTTAGCGGTTTCATTCTTTGGTTAAAAAATATATAATTTTTTCAGTTACGAGCGTAGTAACTGAGGCCTTCTACTCGGTGAGAATCGAATCCACAATTCCCACACTTGCAGTCTAGTACACTACTACCTACCTACTAATCGATTCCATTAAAAGCATTAATTTGATTTTTTTTAAATTCTCTATTTTCAGTTACGATGACTGACGTTCCGGAAATTATCAATTTAGCCTCCGTTATAGAACCGCATTTAAATGGCTCTAAACTAGTTTCCTACACTAGTCGTTATCTCACCAAGGCCGGCGATAACTACGGTAGTGTCATGTTAGCAATTATGGCTAACATACAAAAACCGTCCGGTGAAATCGAAGAGTTACCATTGGTGGCTAAATTACCGCCTATAACGAATGATTTATTTTGGGATTTTTTTCAACCCGAACGTACTTGCCGCTCCGAAAACGCTGTATATAAGTATCTAAGCCCCTTTATACGCTCGTTGCAGTTGGAGGCCGGTATCGATGAAAACGATTTATTTGATGATTTTCCGTTGTATTACGGTAGCCGTATCTCTTTAAATCC
Organism: Sarcophaga rosellei; assembly: GCA_930367235.1. Taxonomy (NCBI): domain Eukaryota; kingdom Metazoa; phylum Arthropoda; class Insecta; order Diptera; family Sarcophagidae; genus Sarcophaga; species Sarcophaga rosellei. The sequence goes on from OV884019.1 coordinate 37,966,241, forward strand.
CAATGCCGAGAAAGTCGATCGTGATGCTGTGCTAGTGCAGGAAAATTTACAAACTTCTGGCTTTAAGGCAGGCGACCGGCATAAGCCTTTTGATATGGCGCATACAAAATTGATCCTACGCGAAATGGCGAAATATCATGCATTACCCATAGCTTTGCGTTTAAAGAAACCGAAACAGTTTGACGAGTTTATAAGACCATATTTCAGAAGATTCAATATGAATTATGGCATGGCACCGGAAGTTAAAAATCAAATGGAATCGGTAAGTGGGTAAAAAGAAAAATTAAAAAAATATAAAATTTTGATGGAAAAAATTCTGATTACATTTTAATTCCTTCTATTTAGGAATTATTTCAAGAAGTGGCAAATGCTACCAATAATAATGCCGACTATGTGGAGCGTGCCAAAGAACTAATGAAAGAATATGATCACTTTGTAAGCAAGCCCGATAAGGAAGATGATCTCTATACCTCTATAGTCCATTGTGATTTATGGATTAACAATTTAATGATACAATATGGTAAGTTCACATAAAACTGCTAAACTACTTGAATTATTGTTGTCCATCGGGTATGGAAATATTTAGATTTTCATATGTGGATTTTCTAAAAAAATATTTTTCTTGATCTCTTACTAATATTAAAAATTTTGAAACGAATATATAAAGTAAGGACCTTAACAAAATATATTTATTGTTGCTTTATATTCTTCTTCTTTCATTACAGATGAAACGGGTAAGCCGAGCAAAGTGAAATTTGTCGACTTTCAAATCGCTCAGTATGAAAGTTGTGTGCATGACATTATCTTTTTATTATTCTCAAGCGTTGAGATATCAATTCTGGAACATCATATTGATGAATTGCTACAGTGTTATTATCATGAATTCATAGAATGTCTAAAATCAGTTAATGTTGACATTAATGAATATTCATTTGTTGGGTAAGTACATACGTCTACACACAGAAGCAGAAGAACATTCCTTCTGTATAAGTACATGACTTGTTAAAGAGTAATTAAATGTTATCGATTCGAATGGATATGAATCGGAAGGGAGGTGGTGGTGGTATTATCAAAACGTTTTTAATTTTTTGCTCTGTTGCAAATTATTAATTGTAACACACATGCAAGTGTTTTTCATTTTGTTTTTAAATTTCCTTGAATTTATACTACATCTCTTTCCCCCCACCACCTATTAAGAATATCAATTTCATTAAATTGAAAAATTTGTATCTTTTTTGTTTTACTTTTTCATTTCTTTAGATTCATGAAGGAAATACACAAATGTGCTCCCATTGAAATTGTTCACGCTCTATTTATGACCAAAATCATATTGGCCGATAATAGCACGATGCCTGAAAACTATAAGGATGTGAATATGGATGTCTTGAGTCGTAATGTAGGCAAAAAGAATATCACCGAGAAAACTGCAGATATTATAAGAATCGCTCAGAAGTATAGATTCTTCTATAAAGACTAATTTGATTTGTTTCTTGCATAGATTTACAGTTATAGTTTAAAGATTAGATTAAGAATTTATACTATACATTGCATAGCTTTTTAATTATAAAGTTTTTAAATGATAATTCCATTTACGATATTAGAACATCAGCAAAATACAAAAAAAAAAGATGAATTTTACAGCAAGTAACATATGTTGTATCGAGTTATCAATTTAGTGGATTGTCTTGTTATTCGATGTTCTTCAAACTGCCGACATCTCCTATAGCAAGCCCATCCCGCTCGGAATTCGATTTATCTATACGGACTTACTAAAATTCACTTTCCTGAGAAGATTTACTTAAGGTACTTTTTAAGGTACGTTCCCTAAGGTATTTTAGAAAAGGTATCTTTTCTTATGGTACTTTTTAAAAGGTAGATTTCTCAATGTACTTTCTCTAAACTACGTTTTCTAAGTTACTAATCCCTAAGTACTTATTTTTCCTTGGGGTATGGTACTTTTTTTAAAGATACTTTTTATAAAGTACCTCTTTTAACATTTATTTCAAAGATACTATTTAAAAAGTATTTGTTCTATCCGTTTCTAAATATAATTACAGTATATGAAAGAGTGCAAGAGCAATATAATTTATTGCTTTAAAATTTTGGTACTTTTTTCTACCCTTTTAGAATTTTTCTTAAACTAAATTCCTAACATTTATTCTCGACACGATTTTTTAATAATTTTTAAAACCATTTTGTATGTAGTCAATGCCACTAAATTTGCACTGTTATCAGCTTCTCGATACAAACCACCCAATACCGTAAATCTGCTTTTGGATTGATAAATAAAACCCCAAATTGGATTACGATTTGCCACACGTACATTTTCCATAACATAGAAACCCTTTTTCATGGGACAACTCATAGAGTAGTTGCCTTGCTTGAGGGCTGCCCGAAAAATTTGATTTACCATTGAGATTTGTTTGGTAAACTGATGAAAATCACACAGACGTGCTGTAACATTATACAGGGTGCTTACTTTGTTATTTGAGTCTTTTTGTAAGATTTTCAATTTAAATATGGGCTGGGGTATATCCTTATTTACCCAAGTTAATGAACGTATGTTACCCTCTTTAAGGAATGTCATATTGACAACAAATTCAGGACGATGATCTGTCCATGAGGTATCCAAGAAAACGGGTGCATAACAAATATTCTGGGAAAAAGTTATTAATTAATATATTTTGTTATTGTTTGTTTTGTTGTTGTTTTTTTTTTTTTTGCTAAAACTTACATCTTTTGAACTTATAAATTTCGAGTTTAAAATGAAAATTGTTATCATTCGCATGAACATTCTAAAATTATAAAAGCTGAGCTGAGTCGACCACATATTGTCAAACATTTTAAAGTTTTGTTTATTAACAAATAAGTGGCAATTATATGTCATGTTAAACATGATAGATATGGCGTTATTTTTTTTTTTTTTTTTTTTTATTTTTTTTTATTGACATTTCAAGTACAACCTAATATCGAAATTCTATTGGTCTCAGCGCCAATAAGGCATTATTGAGACAAGTTGGCAATAACAAACTATTGTACAATTACATACTTTTCAAAATTATAAAAAAATATTGTTTTTAAAAAAAAATTATGATTTGACTAAAAGATTTTACTATAAGAGTGTTTCAAGATTTTCTGCTAAATATTCTTTAAGACAATTTTTAAAAGTGGAAATTCTGTTGCAAGTTTTCAGAATTACAGGAAGGTTATTGTATTCAACAACACCCATGTATTGAATGCGTTGCTTCGAAGTTTCTAATCGGCATCTTGGAGTCCATAAGTCTTGCTGATTCCGAGTATTGAATATTGCTTGGTTCTGATTAAATCGAACGGTACGATAGCCAATGTTGTGCAAGGATTTAAATATGTACATCAAAACTTGATACTTATATAACCCGTGAATTGGCAAGATTGATTTGCAGATGTCTCGAAAAAGTGATAAAGTTTGAAATCTAATGGGCAAATTATATATTACTTTCAGCGATTTATTTTGCATACATTGCAGACTTTTTAGAATTGTTGTCCTTTTAAAACCATAAACTATAGCCATGTAATTTAGGTGACTCTGTATTAAAGCTTGATATAATAAAAGTTTTGTGTTTTCATTGAGTTTATATTTCATTTTATATAATATGCCAACGGCTGGAGCTATTTTTGATTTCAGTTCGCGAATGTGTAAATCCCAAGCAAGATTGCTCTGCAGAGTTATTCCTAAATACTTAACAGAATCTGTCTCAGTAATGATATTACCATCAACATAAATGTTGAAATTATTATTAACAGCGTGAGGTCTAAAACGTATTAGTTTAGTTTTTCCTGCATTTAGCACCAGTTTGTTAAGACGAGCAAATTCAAAAATCAAAGTTATATCCCGTTCCATATTTACTTTTAACGACAAGTCATATTTGTACGGATAAAAGAGACACACATCGTCAGCAAACATGTACAAATGTCCAGTTAAATCCAAATTACTTATGTCGTTTAGGTAAATAGAAAAAAGTAGGGGGCCTAAGCAGCTACCCTGTGGTACACCACACTCAACATTTGTCATATCACTTTTGATTTGATTAATTTCTACATATTGCTTCCGATTTTTTAAGTAACTCTCAAACATATTCAGCTCTATACCATCTACACCATGGTACTTAAGTTTTTGTAACATGATTTTGTGATCAACTAGATCAAAAGCTTTACTAAAATCCAAGAATATACCAGCTACGCTATTTGAGCCTGTATCCAAACCATTACATATATCATTAACTACATTCACAACCGCCTCCTCTGTTCCACATCCTTTTTTAAATCCAAACTGATGCTTGTAAATGTAATTATTATTTTCAATATACTGTAGAAGTTGTTGGTATATAAGTTTTTCAAATATTTTATCAATAATTGAAAGAAGAGCAACTGGACGAAATTTGTTTACAGTAGTAGCATTTGGAACTTTTGGAATGGGTACAATTTTACTAATCTTTAAACAGTCAGGGAAGGTACCCGAGCTGGTAATTTTATTAAAAATATTAAGTAGCATTGGTAAAATTATTTCTTTGCATTCAACCACTAATTTAGGTGAAATGCCATCACAACCAGTTGACTTCTTAGTATCCAAATTATCTATTACGACTTCTAAATCCTTAATAGTGGCAGCTTCGAAGAAAAATCGCTGAGAACTCTGGGATAATGTTCTAAGTTGATTACAGTCATCACCAGGATATATTTGTATTTGGCTCCTTAGGTCTTTTACTGACTCTACAAAATAGTTATTTAGTTCATTAGCCTTAACTTGGTCATCAAGAATCACGGCACCTGCAGAGGTCATAAGGTTTACATTACTTTTTGGCTGTCTACCTAATATGTTATTTAAAAACTTCCAGCACTTCTTTGTATCTCCTCCTGCTCTACTCAAACTGTCGTAATAGTAATCATTCCTTGCTATTTTGCTTGCAATCTTAATAATTTTACTAATTCTTTTCAACAAATCATTGACTTTAGTGTCCTTGTACTTCCGTCGCTTAATTAGTAGCTTACGCTTGTATAATATCAAACTTTGTAAATTTTTATTTATCCAAGGACAAATTTCAAACCGAAACTTTGTTTTGACCTTAGTGCAAGTTGTTGATTTAGCAACAGCGTTATTGATACAAATTATCATACTTTCTGTTAGTTCTGATGAATTAGAATTTGTATTGATTTTAGTTAAATTACACTGTAAATAATCTTTGACTTTATTGAAGTCACATTGAATTTTGTCAGTTTCAATATATTTGTTCGGAACGAAGCTATTTTCCACCTTACAGCAAATGATATTGTGATCTGTCAATGAGCACTCAACCGAGTCGACCGAAATCTTCCCATGAATATTACTAAATACATGATCTATGCAAGTTCCACTGATCGGTCTTGTTATAAGAGAATGACAACTGTAGCAATCATAATTAAGACATAAGTTTGCCAAATCTGGGTATTGCGGGTTATGAAATGCATCAATATTCGTATCACCAACCATTATGAGAGGATTTTGTGCATTATCATCCATTAGCTCTTCAATTTTCCTTAAAAACTGGTCGATCGCACATTTTTGCGAACGATATACTGATATTATCTTCAAAAATTTGTTATCCATTCGAAAATTTTGTAGAGAAATTGAAATATAATCAATAAAATTTTCACTTTTGCATTGTTCCACTACAAACTGAAGGTTTTTGTTTAAATATAATGATGTGCCACCATAACCATCGCTCCTACAACAATGAATGCTGGAGTATCCAGGGAGAGAAAAAAGCTGTATCAAACTTTCATCAAACCAAGTCTCCTGAATAGCAATAACATCCGGTAATTTTGAAAAACTTGCAATAAGTGACTTGAATTTATTAAATTTATTATTTTATTAAAAAAATTTTAGGTGTTTAACCCTACACTTATATAAATGGTATACACACACTGTACTGGCTATTTGACCATACTTTCTACGGAGACACTGAAGTTTGTGTGGAGACCAAAAGAAGTTTGATATTCAGTCTTCATAAAAAACCTAAAGGCCAAAATTTAATTCCTGAATCGATGGATGGTCAGATGTGATACGAATAACGATAAGAAGAAAATTCCAAGAGAATTTGAAATGTAAAATGTAGGACCTCAAATGATTGGTGTAGATCATTGGAAACAGCAATTAAAATAACATTATTGACAATGTTTTTTTAATTATTGATTAGTGCATGATTTTTTTCAATTTTCAAGCCTGTTAATTGCTTCCATTAAGACTAGTTTGTTTGCTTTTCAAGCTGCAGTTTTATTTTTATTTTTTATTTTAGGCTGGTAGTTGTGGACATTTAATAACGTTGGTGGGCATTTATTTTAGAAAACTGGAACAAAAAATATGTTTTGTAATTGAATATTAAAAATTTTAATTGATTAAAGCTATTAAATATTGTATATGTACATGCGAGCTCCTTTTATTTTATTTGTCTTAATATAATATTTTTCATTTACTGTGTGTAAAAGTTTTCAAAATACTCCCACCAGATTTCTGTATAACAGATCCTATACTTTCCTTGATACATTGGATCAATTGTGTTTCGGCCTCCGTTCTACGTCCAGTCTCGTTATCATCATCTTGGTGATGGGCTGCTCTGTCTCCAAATTAAGGGGTCAAAAGTTGAGCTTTGGATTATATAATACTGCCAATAAATCCGTATCTTGTATGGCTTGAAAAGACACTCAAAATTTCGCCTCGATCTGTACATCTTCCTAAAAATTAAAAAAAAAAAATAAAAAGAAAAAATAATTTACAAATATTTTTAAAGTTTTAAAAACAAAAATTATTTTATAATTAAAAAAAATATTCTTGTTACCGTACCACAAATGGAATGTTTTAATTTATGGTAATTCTTCATCATGACACCACTGTGGTTTTATTAGTATTTTTCTAACACCCAAAAGTATGCTTGAATTTATAATAATTTGTTATGAAACATTTAACACTAACAACATACATATGTGTTGAGTTCAGAAAGAAGTAAGGGGCGGTCTCCGGCAGGATTCCCGTTACCATTAAGCAGTGCTATACTGACGTAAAAAAAGGAAGAACTCAAAACCCTTGAAAAATAGGTCCTTAGTAGAGTTATCGTTCTGTAACAACTGGTAGTGGTGTAAGTGGGGAAGTGTTCGGTTTCAGAATACAAAAATATTAGGAATCTATTGAGAAATTCACGTATTTTCCGATTGGAATCTTACACAACCGAGAGATCTCCTTAAACCAATTTGAACAGGAGCAACAGAGGACTAGATCGGACTACTCAGCTCCTATGAAATTGACGCGAAATAAGTTGTTCTCAGTTTTGGTGCATCGGTTCATAAAAAGCATTGCAAATTTGTTGTAAATTCGTTCTTTACCATAAGAATTCGGATGTGTAATAGACTTTTCCGTAGGTATCTCTTTCACTTTGTCCTTCCTAAAACTAATTCACTCAGTTCTATCAGAATGAACTGTATGTATGTGGAAACCATCTTCAGAGTGTTGGACGATTACTACTTAATTTACACTTGCTGTATATTTTTACAATATTTCTAAAGTTATTACTTTTTTATTGCTCCAGAAAATAAAAGAAACATTTTCTGTGGTTTCCTTAAAATCCTTAATTTCCTAAACTCATCCCCTTAATGAAATGCCTAACATGAGAATGTTTCTAAGTGATGAAGACGATGATGGATGGAATGCAATTGTAGGGCGTGAGTCTTTTCATATTCTAAATGTATGTATATGATAACACTTGCTTGTTGTTGTTGTTACAAGTTGTTGCACTTTCACTCTGTGTATGGGACACTCTAGAAAGGGGCAGTTGGTCAGCCTGCCTGTCTGTCTCTCTGTTTTAACTAATGGTATTTGACTGGAGCCGTTTAATCTTACGAGGACTTCGATTGTTTGTTTACTTAGCTGCTGAGTGCGTTGCTTGTTGGTCTGTGTGTCAGAATTGTTTGTGTGTTTTTGTGATTGTTGTGTGTGTTTTAATTATTGTCTTCAATTAATGACAAACAATTAAAAATCTATATAATTCAAGTATATCATTATTATTATTAATTTTCTTTATTTATTTGAGTTTTTTTTTCTTATTATTGTTGTCATTCTGATAAGCTTGTATTATTGCTGTTACTCGATGATGTTGTTGTTGTTAATGTGATTGCTTCAGCAATTGTAAATGCAAACGACTTCCTTTAATTAATTGTTGTTTGTTTCTCAGTAACTCATATACATATGGTTGTAGAGTTTATTAAACCTTGTAACTTGATTTGTGAATTTCAAATATTTTTTGTCATTACTTACGCAAGCAATTTTTATTGGCAATGTGTAAACAATTTTTATATTGAAAACAATAAAACATTCAATTCTGTTTTATTTGTCGAAAAATCTAAAATTTGAAGTCTTTTTAAAATGCAGTAATTTTTTTGGTGGGGAAGTAGGTGGGTATATGAAAGTTGCTGTCATGGAATCCATTACAGCATTATAAATTCTAAGCTTGCAGGTGCCCAGTGGGGTTCTCAATGTAGAGCAGTCACGCGATAGTTCGGTGGTTGAACTATGTACATCTAGCCAATTCATCCACTCTGTAGCTTCCAATGATACCATTACGTCCCAGCAGCCTTTTGTGATTGAAAAATTGTACCACTCTAACATTTTTTAAGAGCGTTGCGGCGGACTTTAACCAATACCCTAAAAGCCGCCTGTTTATCCGTCCGTCCGTCTGTCTGTCATCCTTAACAATCAACGCAAACCGTGTGAGCGATACGTTTGTCTCAAAGAGGCTGCAATAATCCAGTAGCTTTATCAAATAAACTATTCCTGACGATTTCGAATCATCTGTAGAGTAGATAAGAAGCTTCCTAGCGTTTTCCCATTCTCCTTTATTCGAAATGGACGTCCCGAACTTCCTCGAGAAGTCATAGTGTAGAATCATGTGGCCTGCATTCCTGAGAGTTCTCAATTTCGTCAGGATTCTTGAGATTTGCGCAGTTTTCTAGTACATTCGGCTAATTCTTCCATAACTGTCCTCTAGTAGGAGAAACAAATCTACCCAAAATTGTAAAACCTACGTTGTCCGCATAGGCAATTGCCCCACAGCTAATCTTTTCCAATATCATTAGCTGCTCATTTCTTACAATATTCCACAGGAGGGAGGTTAAGCCCCTCCCCAATTAGGCTTCCCCTTCCTATTCTTCAAGCAATAAGCGAGCTCCTTAGCGTCGGGTAGACTGTTTTTTCGCACTATAATTTCAATATCCCGTCCACCACAGTTTCCTGTACACACAATTCCATTAGGGCCCTCAATTCTACATTATTGAAGGCTCACTCCGTGCCCAGTTACGCAATTGGAAAACTCCTAGAGAGGACAACACCAAGAACGATCATAATAGGAAGTCAGACCATAGATCAGGTGGCGGTACCTTTTGAGAAATACATCCAATACAAAAACTTAATTCTCTAGGCAACGACATATGGTAAACCCATCATCCTAGAATCTACTACAGAAGATCAATCACCAGGTTAGCTGTAAAAACTTAATAAGTAAAGTTGAAACAAAGTAAACGAATACGAAATAAAGAAATAAAACAAATATTATTTTTCTAATAACTATTTTCGTTCTAAAAAGAGGTTATAAGTTCAATCGGCTGCTTATTACATGCTTTTATATTCCTATAAGAAGTCTGTATTGAATTTGTTTTTAATTTGTTTGCACAAAAAAAAAAAAAAGAAAAAATAAATCATGTTCCCTTTAATTCTTATCATGATTTATGGCTCTCTAGACTATAACCTATTGACGCAAGACTCCTCTATATGGGGGGCGACTATGGAAAAATTACTGCCACAATTCGTATGTATTGTAATGATAACCCCGTTTATACTTATGACAGGAGGAAGGACGTAAAAAATTTCAGAATGAAAAACATAAACGAATATGATAATGAACGGCTAAATGGCGGGCTGTGGTTAGAGTGGATCGATCGTTGGTTAATTGGATGTATTGTAGTGTGAAAACAGCAAAATTTAATTCATGTAATGTGCAATGCTTGTTTTATACTCGAATACTGGAATGAATATTTTGTAATCAATAAAATTGTAAATGTCAATGACGCTTTCAAAAAGTGACGCTTTCAAAAATAAATACAAAAAACGAAATATTATTTTTCAATAAGAACGAATACAACAAAAAAAGCGGATATAGCCGACTAAAAGATAGTCAACGGCGGAGAGTAAATGATTTCAAAATAGGTTTCCCTACGATCGGGCTTTGTTTGGGGCCAGAGAAATAGGCGACGACCTAATTGTTTTCTTTAAACGAACAAAAAAAAAGTGCTCTGTACAGATGGGGCTAAATCGAATAAAGAATGGACTTCTGGGAGAAATGGGCCAAGTGGACTGGATAGCCATGGTATCAAGGAGTCCAAAACAGTTTTCGTTACTGCCGGGCGTTGGGTGACTGGAGATATAGGCGTCGAAGATTGAAAAAAATTTTGTCATCTACCAAAAAATGCAAGTCATCAACCAAAAAATGTGAGTGTCATCAACCAAAAAAATGAAGGTCATCGTTCAAAAAAATGCAAGTCATCAACCAAAATAACCGACCAGAAATTGAAAGTCATCAACCAAAAAAAGCAAGTCATTGACCTAAAAAATACAAGTCATCATTCAAAAAAATGTAAGTCATCGTTCAAAAAATATGCAAGTCATCAACCAAAAAAAATGCAAGTCATCATCCAAAAAAATGCAAGTCATCAACCAAAAAAAATGTAAGTCATAATCCAAAAAATGAAAGTCATCAACCAAAAAAAAAATGCAAGTCATCATTCAAAAAAATGCAACTCATCGTTCAAAAAATGCAAGTAATCTACCAAAAAATGCAAGTCATCAACCAAAAAAAGCAAGTCATTGACCTAAAAATGACAGTCATTGACCGAAAAAAAACCCAAGACATCAACCAAAAAAATTCAAGTAATTTTCCAAAAAAAAATTCAAGTCATCTTCCAATGAAATGCGACAAAAAATGCAAGTAATCAACCAAAAAAATGCAAGTCATCATTCAAAAAAATGTAAGTCATCGTCCAAAAAAAAAAAAAAAATACAAGTCATCATCCAAAAAATGCAAGTCATCATTCAAAAAATGCAAGTCATCATTCAAAAAAATGCAAGTCATTTTCCAAAAAATGCAAGTCATCAACAAAAAATATGCAAGTCATTGACGAAAAAAAGACCTAAGACAACAACCAAAAAAATTAAAGTCATGAAATGCGACCTCAAAAAAATCGACATTTTGTTGGCTATATATATATAAATACACATTAACTCAATGAGAATTATTAAAATTTCTAAGTTCATTTCACCAAAATTTTATTTTTTTATCCTATTTTGACCGAAGAGTTAGATTTGTCGCCGATATCTCCGGTCCCAAGCAATGCTCGACTCTAAGGAAAACTGTTTTGGAATGCTTGGAACAATGTCGATTCAGCCCACTAGATCCACTTCCCCCTCGAGTCCATTTTTTCCCCCGATTTTGACCTATTTATATAGGGCACTTTATAATTTGACAAACAGCATCTTGGCCTATATCTCCGGTCCCAGGTAACTCCTGACCGCAAGGAAACCTGTTTTGGAAACCTTGATAGCATGGATATCCAGTCCACTAGGTCCATTGTTTTATCCGATTTAGTACGATTTATAAAAAGCACTTTTTGAAGAAAACAAAAACATTTCTTACCCCTCTCTGTTTTTTTTAAATGTAATTATAGGGTACTGTTCCCATAGCACCACATTCGATGTAATACCTTGCAATGTTTTAAAGTTTTTTTTTTAGCTGACGTTGAGTGAATACCGCAAACTGTTGAAATGACATAAAAGGTGTGCTGCTGTATCTAGTCAAGGCTAAATATTGTTTAAAACATTTAAATTAAAGCATGAATATTAAATAGTTTTTTTTTCTTCATTTGGAATACATTTTTAAACGAGTATTTAAACTGTGATAACTTTATCCAACTGCGTAGGGTATTTAAAACGTGTTGATGGAATATTAAAAACATTTTATAGACAACTTAAGCAGGAGTATTCTAAATTAAAATAAATAAATTAAATTGTAATAAAATAATAATAATAAAAGAAACTTGTGCCAAAAATTATTTGTGGAAAATTATTGGCAGCAAGAAAAAACAATAAAAATTCTATTGCTATCTGTACAGGTATATTCATATACGTAGAATGAATTCGATCTATTAATAAAAAGGTGAATTAATTATTTAAATAATTTTGAAATGAATAAATGTAACATGTTTAAAACGTATTTTATGGATAGTGCCATAACGTATGTATAAACATGATTTGGCAAATTTTACTACACCATGTGGACGATTAGAATTTTAAAAATAATATTCATTAATTATGCACAAAACAAATCAAAATAAAAAATGTATATAAAAGGCCAGTTAACGTTCAGTCATTTGCCAAGATGCCAACTATAAGGTCAACTATAGAAGCTCAATTTTACTCCGATGAAATTGTTTCAAGCGAAAGTTTGGTGGATCTGTTTAATATATACACGCAAAAGTCGCAATATTTATTACTTATTTAAATAAATAATATGAGAATTAATTTCTTTAAAATAATAAGATCCACATGGCGTCACTAATTTCTTATATCGAAAATAATTGCACACATTTTTTCATGCAGCTTATATAGGATAAACGAATGAATGAATCAGGGAGTGTTTCAGGTGTTGACGTTTCGTATTTGTCATTAGTAAATATTGAAAATAGCTGTAATAATTATTTTTATGAATTCCACTCGGAGTTGGGAAATATTCCGTAGCGATTGGACACCCAGTTCACTATTAGTTGCAATTCTCGCAGACTTCTCAATTTCATTATAGACTTTCTTTTGAAATACACAGAACCAATACACTCCTAACTATACTACGACGAATGCTATTCATCGCCACAACATGAGTGTTGTGAGAAACCAAGGCTCAAGCCTGGTTAAAGTTTTCTAATGGCCAACAACGTATGTATGTATGGTGACAGCCATTTATAAACGACACTTGCTTGATTTAAAGACGAAACCTATGATAAACAAAGCGCCGTAAGCATCTAATCGATGGTGTAGGGTACTAAGCGAAGAGTTCATACTTGGCTTAAAAAATATTTCAAATTGTTAACCTAACTTGTTTGTTATTAAAACAATAGTAATTTTCAGGTTTGACATCAAATAATTATTATTGTTTCCCAATGCTTTATTAAACAAAAATATTTTAAACCAAAAAATTTTACGTCACAACAGGTTATGGACTTGGCATTGCATGTTTCTTTAAGTCACCTATAGGGTGATCGTACACGCGACAAATAAAATGCTATAAAAACCTAAAACTAACTTAACAGGTGTTCTTAATTAAAATACGAAAAAGATAAACTCGAAAACAAATATCTACAACGTACGATTATAAAACTTCTTATTCAGCTCAGCCAACTAAAATCACATCATGAAAATGCAAAATCACACCACATTCGAAGTGGAACACACACTTACCTTTTCTTTAAACCAAAATATTCAGTTATTTTATCTTGTCATAAAATAAAAACGTTTTTTAAACAATAAAACACACAATATAATCACAGCAACTAAAAAGAAAAGAATTGTCAGAGTCAGCCTCTCCCAATTAGCAACAGTTTTAACAATACTTTCTTGTGGTCCAAAAAAAGCGGGAAAATTCGTGGAAAAAAATATATATATACAACAACAATACAAAACAATAATAAACCTGGGAAAAGCATGCAGTCAACCAAGCTGACTATATGATACCCTAATCGTCGATACAGTCAATCAGAACGTTAACCATTGAAACTATGTACTTGCTTACATAATGGATCATGCCATTACACTATTCAGACCTAGCTTCGCACACCACCCAACGCTCGGCTTTGAGTAACCAGCTAAATGGAACATTATGTAAGCCATGCAGTCAGCCTCAACTGACATTACCATTATCATCTATATGCCGTAACTACATCAGCAATATGTTCTCTATAGAAACCTAGAGAAAAATTCCTTGCTTAGTTGGTTCATGTTTCATGCACAAAAACTCAAAGCATTAAGCTACGCTTTTGATATAATAATTGAGTTTCAGCATTTTCAGAGGAGTATGAGAGCTTGTTAATGAAACGATGATGAAACCATGCCTGAGCATAGTATTCCTAAAAAGATAATGCAACTGCTTAAGAACGCCTAGCATGATATAATAAGCTAAAATAGGATGGGCAGGGTGATAGTTTATCTTGTGATAGTTTCAACATTTTTTAAAAAGGGTTGTAGACAATGCAGCATTGGATACAGCGGACAATAAATGATACTTCTTGAGCATATAGGCCCATCTGTGTCGTATGAGATTTATGAGGACATTGTCAATCAAGTCGTGCTTAGCTTGACTGAATAGTGCTCTAGCGGCAGTGCTCTCTTAATGTACCTGACAGACATTGCAAAACAGGTAGGCAGAAACTCCAATATACGGATCAGTTTGAAGATGAAGAGGTTGGTCTATAACCATCTAAGTAAGTAAGAGAGTACACCTACTTAGTATGGATTAAGATCCATACATGTGAAGACAAGTGTTACAAACGTAATTCCAAGTCGATGAGCTTAAGGTGACTATCTAAAAGAGCTACAAACCTCAACACTAACACAACATGCCACTTTCCTTATCTCTAGTGTGGTAGGGCATCAAAGCAGATACAAAATCAAAACAAAACCGAAAGAACCCCAAATAAATAAAATAACAACAACAATATATGTATGTATGTATACAAAATTCATCATCATTATTATTCAATATCAACAAATGATTAAAACAAAAACAATTTTGTTTATATAAAAATATACACAACCAAAACAGCAACATTTACTACAAATACAATTAAGAGAATAACAAGAATAATTCATGCGCAAGTGTTGAAGAGTAAAAAAAAAAGAATTTTAATCGGTTTATTCTGTTGACGGAATTGACGGAGGGATTGGGGGCAGGAAGGCTATCAGTCTAACAGGCAAACCATTCATCCAGCAATTAAAATAATAAAACGAGACATTCGCAAAAGTAAAGCAACCCCGGCGCGATCACTTGGCCAATGCGTGCACAATTTTTCACACAGTGACGTGGATTCTCTCTTTAAGAGTCAGAGTGCGGAAATGTGATTCTTTACTGAGTTTTAAGATTTCAAAAAAAAATGCTATAAAAATGGACGGCTATTGGGGAACAATTCTGAGTCGATCCTGACGGTGGGAAAACCATGAGTAAATTTACACTGAATATAGACGACTTAAGTAAACTAATGAGCATCCTTGCGGGACACTCCTCCTTACATGTACACCTCAACTGGTGCATAGGTGTGGTAAATAATAAAAAATGTGGTGTGTGGTTCATGAGGTGAAATTTTATTAAAAAATACCATTGTAAGCATTTTCAGTTTTACCCACCCTGTCGATAAACACATCACGCATACAGAAATATTTTTGTCACAATTTATAATCACAACAAACATTTTATTTTAAGAGTAATAACCGCCTCATACGTAGCACTTATCCACATACACACTTACGAGTCATAAAGCGTATGAGTTCGTGAACGTTTGTATAAACGTGGATATAGAATCTGTGGATTTATTGGTTATAAAATATACGCCGCCGATACAGTTGACGTCGACAATGACTACGATATCAAACCAAATAAAAAATAAAAATGAAAAAGAGTGATAATTTCGAGTGTAAAAAACCAAAACAAAGAAAATAAAAGGAAAACAACAATGGCACGCGACGTTCAAATACCTCTTTCGACCAAAGGTAGAAGGAACAAACTTTTGTTTTAGTTTTGTTTTTTTGTTTTAACCAACTTAAATAAACAACGGAAATTAACAAGAAAATGATTTCGCATTAAAAAAACAAAAAACGTATTATTTGCAAAGGGGAAAAAACCCATCCATCGCCTATTATAAATACAAAATATGGAATGATGACCCATATTTTGAGATCATTATGTATGTGATTAATAAGGAAAATTTCAGTTGTTATGTTTGTAGAAATCAGTTTTAGAAGACCACGTAGTTCTATGTTCCGTTGTTTTTTGTAATATTTTAAATGACCTTGAAATGTTAGGAACATGCGTTTATTTAATGTTTGTTTAATAATACTTTAAAATACTTTGAATCAATTTAATTACATTTACATTTTATTTACATACATATATGCATTGCAATTAAATTTGCTTTGAAATTTAAATCATAAGGTGTAGTAAAAAGAAAACTTGTTCTTTTTTGCATGAAATTTAAAATCTTCTTTAGTCCAGTTTGTAGCTATTCTATTTATGTTTGTCATTAAACTCCTTTAATACAAAATCTTGTCTATATTTGCAACAAAACTGGTATCGTCGATTTGAACAAGATGAATCCATATCCTCTGATCAGAGATACATGGATTATGCCTTCTGAAGTTCTTGAATATTTTGAAATAATAACGCTACAGCTAGTGATTTCCTTCTGGCTCTGGAGCTTCCCGCTGAATAAATGTCGTTGACCTTCTGGCATATTATGCTATGTTTACATACATACATACATAATTGGCCATTACAACCCTTAAGTCAGGATATCGGCCTAGCTTCTCAACACCACTCATGTTGTGTGCGTTAATTTTATACATGAATGGCGGGACCTACAGTTTAAAGTCGACTCCGAACGACAGATTTTTTGAGAAGCTTTTTCATGGAAATTATAATGCTGTGCTTAGCCTGGGGTTATCCTCCTGGAACGTCAGATTAAGTATTATCGATGTGTGTTCACGGGAGGAACTACTGGACGTTCAAAGGAATATATATCGATATGTTGGCTTATTAGACGTGACGTCGGTGACTTCCCCTCAGCAGATTTCTAACAACAACTTTGACAGTGAGACCCGTAGTTCAAACCCTGGCTCGGACATCTCGAACAAAACGAAATATGAAACAATAGCCATCTATTGGAAAAGAAATATAAATTTCTCTTTACTACACCTAATACAATAAGCCATTATATTTAAGCCTAAGTTAAAACATTGTGTTTCTCAGTAATTGAACTCAAGCAACAAATTTAAATAATTTACAAAAATTTTTTGTTTGTTTTTAAAATGAAAAAAAAAAATGTTTTTTGCTGAGTTTATGTGACCAAAAGTCCAAAAAATCCAGACATATTCTGATAAGTTTTTCGAACTTTTAAAATATAATTTTGTATGCATTTATCGTACAATTAAGAAACAAATATTTGAACTTTACTTTTTAAATTTATAGTCAAATTAACGTTAAGAGATAAGAATTCCAAAATGCACATGAAATTTTATCTCTTTATGGCTTTAATTGAGCGCTACTACTGCGCAATACATTTTCTCTGCTAGTGTTGTTCCTAGGTGGCCATAGATGGCAACCCTATCATTCTAGGACTTTCCATTCTAAAATCCCTGAGTAATAAAACTGACTAGAAGCAAAAAAATAATAAAAATAAGACACGAAAAGGTTTATAAAAATAACTAATTCACAGACTTACTATACCATTTTTCTCTGTACACAACATATGTATATTGCTCACGTTTATAGAGTATCAAAATTATTCTTTATTCTTACAGTTCTTTCTTTTATTATTGGGGTCTGGCATATGGTCACTGAATCAGAGTTGAATGACAGTAATGCACTTGTACGAGTGGGTCTAAAAGAACAAAAACCGATAAAAAAAATTTTATTGAAATAATTTTTCAGAATTTTTTTTTTTTTTTATTTTCAAAATATAAATATTAATAACAACAAAAAACAAGAAATCGTTTTTGTTTATTGTTTCATATGGGGACCACGCCGTAAACTCATGCAATATTTGTTGATATTCATGGCTCGCAAAAAACAACAGAAACAGAAACAAAAACAAAGGAAAACCAATTAAAAAAATAATCATTTCGTTGGAAATGTTTAAAGAAATTCGAAAAAATTTTTTTACTTTAACAAAATGATTTTTAATAGGAATACTTTAGAGAACCAAGCAATTCTTAAAAATTAGGTTTTGAAAACTTCTACTGTTCTACATATACACATATGTAAGTCCAGTAGCCGCTTCCAATTCCAAATTTGCAGCATGTCCATAATCCTAGATTGGCTAGGCTTTAACAGCATACTGCCACTTGGTCAGAGAGGAGCCAGTAAATAACGTCTTAGTCTAGTAAGTAGTGTGTTAGCTTGTTAGATTAGAGCCTGTGGTTCGAATCACAGCTCAGATATCTCAAACAAAACCAAATTTAAAAAAATGGGTTTTTCGGCCACTTTCTTTCAGCAGACTTCTGGCAAAAACTATGAGAGCGAAATAAAATTGTCATGAAAAGTTTCTCAAATCTATTGTTCGGAGTCGATATTAAAGTATAGGTCTCATCATACTCAAACATACATACATACATAATTCGCCATTACAACCCTTCAGTCAGGATTATGGCCTAGCTTCTCACACCACTCATGTTGTGTGCGTTAATTTTATACATGAGTGGCGGGACCTACAGTTTAAAGTTGACTCCGAACGACAGATTTTTTGAGAAGCTTTTCATGGCCATTTTATTTACTCTCCGAATTTTTGCCAGAAATCTGCTGAGAGGAAGTCGCCGAAGAGATATTTTTTTTTCATATTTAGTTTTGATGTCTGACCTGGGATACAAACCCGGGCTTTACGTTTAATGAGCAAACACACTACCTACTAGACTACGGCGACTTATTCAAAAAAAATTCATTTCATAGAGTAAAAATTATGCCTTGACACTATAATTTACGCCAGAACTGTTAAGTACTCGTGTAAAAAAAAATTGTTTTGCAGCAAGAAAAAAAAAATCATGTCATTGGAACGGTTTAATGAACAATGGCAGTGCAATTGTTAAATAAAATAAAAATAAATGAGTTCTTTATGTAAAAACAAAAACAAACAAAAAATGGAATTATGCAAACAAAGAAACATTTTACAATAATGATAAAATAATAAAAAAAATTTAATATTTAAAAACATTTGCCTTTAAAAGTGAAGTAAGTTGTTTAAAGCAATGATTTTTAGAGTTTTTTTTCTTAATTAAATATAATTAAATGCATATTTTTTGCATGTTTATTTATTAATTGTTTTTTTTTTTAATAAAAAGCATTTTATCTAAACAATGAAACGAAAAAAAATAAGTATGTTTTATGCAAATATTGTTTTTTTTTTGTACTTTCATTAGAGGAATATTAAGCATGTGGCTATGCAATAAGGAAAATACAGTGAGCGCCATAAGTGAGTCAACACCCACTATAATTTTAAATTTTCTATTATGTTGTTAAGTATAAAAAAATATTCCTTTATCATAAATTGTTATTTTTGTTTTAACATTTTATAGGTAATAAATAAACGTTTTTATATTTGGAAATTTATTCGACTATTCTCATTTAGTTTTCTCTCTAACCTAAGAAAATGAATTATTTCAGTGGTGTTTACTTACTTTTGGCGCTCACTGTATGTAGCTTCAAACCATTCTAGAATTTTAAAAACTCTATAAATCTTATCATACTCAAATAAAAAATGGAAGTAAGAAAAAAAAAGAATTAAAAAACATTAATTATACGAGTATATGCAAGATTTAATACTGAATTGTTGACGTCATTTTCAATTGAGACTTATATGTCTTGTCTCATAGCCAAAGATCACAATAATTTTTTCCACTTTTTTTTTTTTGTTTTAATCGCTAAATGACGATTTATCAGTTGTTATTTTGTTAGCATTTCAAAAAAAAAAATTTAATAAAAAAAATTATTTTATTAACCATAAAAAACAAAGAAACACAAACGTAAATTAAAAATAATGAATGATTCTTCAGTTTTTTTTATTTCTCTCTTAGGTTTTGGCGCCATCATGTCTGTTTGAATAAAAAAAACCTCAAAAAATAAAACGAAATAAAATCGCATGAAATGAAGTGTGTTGTTTCGTTTGATAATTGATTTTATAGTGAGTTTAATTAAATTTGTATTTAATTATTTATTAAATTGGAGTAAAAACTATAATTTATTACTTCAATTGTATTAAAAAATTTTATGTTTTTTTAAATAATAATCATAGTTTTATTTGCGTTTAAATTAAAATAAATCATACGCAGATAGTCAGAATTACATACAGTGAAAGCCATAAGTGAGTCAACACCCATTATAATTTTAAATTTTCTATTATGTTCTTAAGTATAAAAAAAAGTTCCTTTATCATGAATTGTTGTTTTTGTTTTAACATTTTATAAGTAATAAATAAACGTTTTTATTTTTGGAAATTTATTCGACTATTCTTATTTACTTTTCTTGCTATCCTAAGAAAATGAATTATTTCAGTGGTGTTTACTTACTTTTGTCGTTCACTGTATATTTTGCGTTGAGGCGAATATTTAAAGAGAATAATTCCTTTAATTTTTTTAATCATAAGTTTGTTTTACTATCAAATTTTTTGAGTGGTAATAAAATACATAAAAATAATTATTTTTATTACTACAGGCTCTGTCCCAATATGGTCATGTAGATGGAGTAGATTTTAATGCAGGCAGGATTCAATTTTGCTTATAAATACGTTCGTATATACATTTTCGGCTTTTACAACGATTTTTAGTTAAGATTGCTGCCTAGCTTTCCATGCCATACATGTTATGAGTCCTAATTTTAGAAAACTTGAGATCAAACAGCAAACAGCTTCGCCTAGTAATACCAACGGCAGCTACGTGGCGGAAGACTAGTTGACAGAAATAGGATATTATTAGGATGTTCTTTGATGTTTCAGGTTGATGTTTCAGGTACTTTTTTTATTCGAATTTTATTGGATAATTGACCGCCGCCATAATATACGATAATAAAATTATACTGTTGTAGTTTTTTTTTATTTTTGTTTATCAGAAAATATTGAAAATTAAAAAAAGTTAAACAGGTTTTAAGATAAAAACATGGACTGTTGGAAAATAGATTAAAGGTCACCATGGCATGACATCATAATACTATATTTAGGGATTGCCAACCAAAGTTTCACCAATTTATCCGCTATAGAGAAATTTTGGAAAAAAAACCTTATAAATTCATAAAAAACTTAAATTATTTTTTAATCAACATGTATCTAAACAATTCTATAGAAACATGTCTCTACGTAATGTTTATATATACTTATGTATATACATCAAACATTTCTTTTCTAATCCCGTTTATGAATTCAACCACATTTGTTTGGAAAGAAAAAATTTTGAATCTAAAAATATCTGTTCGCAAATTTATTGCATAATCACAAATAAATTATTTAAATAATATCACAAAAACAAGAACAACAAATAACTACAAAGACTAATAAAGTGATGTAGCGACGTATAAAGTCCACATTTAATACAAATTTTGACAAAGAAAAAAATAAAAAAAAAATCTTGAAAAAGAATTTTGATAAGCATTTTTAGCACGCTTCTATTAGAAATTCTCCACAACAAAGCAAATTAAACTACAACAACAATAATAAATAAAAAAGAAAATATAAATAAATAATTTCATAAATAAGTAAAACTACAATAACTTAAACAAAACTCCTTTAGGGTATACGACTATTCCAGTAGACATATTTTCTAATCAACATGTTTATAAACATTGTATATGGCTATGCAGTTATATGTATTAACTGGTTACAACTGGTATGTAGTGCTTATATTAAATGTATCTGATATTTCAAGTGTTGTTTTCTTTTTATTTAAGAGATAAAGTTAAAAAGTTCAATAATAATAAATTCATATTTTTTATTATTAAATTCTTTCTTTTAAATGTTTATACAATTTTAATCACTGTCAATTAAAAAAGAAAGACAACAATGTAACGTTAGTGGTATAAGAACTAGTATCGTGACTAAATTAAGTTAAACTTATTTAAACACAAAGTAGTTAATAAATTAATAATTTTTTAATTACTACTAAGCGTGCTAAATTCAATTAAAAAATTAAATACGTTAATTGCCTGGGTTGTCTGTATTAAAAATGTATTAAAATGTGTTACATAGTCTGTAGTATTTTAGCAAAGACACTTTATATCGATAAAATTTAATCTCAAATCAGGGTCAAGTCTTCCCTGTAATTTAGTCAAATAATAGGCTGTAGTGTGGTAGGTAGTATGTTGGCTTTTTAGACGTGAGGCCGTGGTTCAACCGCAGGTCAAACATATCGAACTAAACGAAATATGAAAAAATATTTCTTCGGCCAATAATAACAACTTTGAGAGTAAATAAAAATAAAATTTTGCCATGAAAAGTAGCTCAAAAATCAGTCGTTCGGATTCGACTTTAAATTGTAGGTCTCGCGGCATATTGATAAAATTGATACACACAACAAAAGTGGTGTGAGAATCTAGGCCGTAATCCTGACTGAAGGATTGTAATGACCAACTATGTATGTATGTATGTTTAGTTGCCTATTAGATAGAAGAAAATTATCATAAATTTCTCAAAATTCTGTCGTTTGGAGTCGACGTTAAAGTGTAGGTCCCGCCACTCAAGTATAAAATTAAGCCACACAACATGAGTGGTGTAAAAAGTAAGGCCGTAATCCTGACTGAAGGGTTATAATGGCCGATTATGTATGTATGTATGCTTGGTGTGGTAAAGTTTAAAAATGCAATAAAAATTGCAAAAAATTAACACTTAAGAGCCAATACTGTATGAAAATTTCAAAACAATGCTTCGACCGAGTGCAAGGCAATAATATATGTACATACGCGTGTAGCAGTAATTATTATTGATTGTTATTAAAACGAAAAAGAGTTTTATTTATAAATTTTTGTTAATTGATTTTAATTACTTTATTTCTTAAAAGGAATTCACGATAATTTCTCTATTATGTCGCGTGCTTTGACAATAAAATTGTCTCACACAAAAAACGCTTTAATTTCTGTGTGGATATAGATAGGCATGCAACAATTGCTTCAGACCATCCCCTACTTAAAGGTGTTGCTTATGCAGCTTAAATTAAACAAGTCATCCATCCATCACATCTATAAAATAAAAATTAAATTATTTTTGTGTTTTGTTTTTGTTATAGTTTTTATGGGCATTTCCTTTCGATTAAGAACATTTTGTTTTTATGAGTATTTCAAGAGGCTTTTGTAGTTAAAAATTCATTTGACATCATAATGAGTTTTAATTGTATTTTAAATTGAATTTATGGTAGAAAGCGATTACGTTTTGATAAAGTTAAAAACAATAATAAAATTTGGAAGAAAACTTTGGCATCAGGTGTTCACGTTTTCAATGAGTGCCCCCCTTAATTTGTTTATAATTTTTGAATTTTTTTTAACTTGTTTTACTACTCTACTCTACCAATGGCTAAATGTTTGTCGTAGACTTGAATTTAAAATTGTTTTTTTTTCGTTTTGTTTTGTTTTTATTATAATTTTATGATAAACATTTAAGGTTCTGTGTTTTATTATGAAAAATTTGATAAGATTTCGGTGTTGTTAAGAGCTGCAAGTTCACACTGGTCTAGTAGCCATGCATTGGTTCAGTGTTTAGACCTGGTTATCTGCTTAAATTGTTGCCAAAATACGTAGAAAAGCAATTTCACATTTCAAAGTGCCAAACGCTTAATTTAAGTGATCGATTACAGCCAGCCATTCAATACAATTTAAATTGGGTTAATTTTGTTTTGTTTATAAAATGTTGAGTGCTTTTTCGTCTTCAAGTGTTTCTTATCGGACATTTTTTTATTCCCATTATTATAAGCAATTATGAAATGTTTATTTAATTGCCACAACTTATACTTAATCTTGATCTAATAAACTAAATAACTAAAACGTTTCATATCGGATTTTTACGTGCGAAATTCGAAGGTTTTAGCGACTCTTATAGAAATATTAAGAACGCATTTCAAAATGAACAAATTGACTTGGTAAGGCCCTTAGCAGCAAATAAAATTTTGTTTTTAAAATTTAAAAATTAAATAAAATTCTCCACGTCATTATTAAACCGTTGTCAACACGTTTAACGTTACAGCGGTAATCGCCAAAAACGTTAACAACTTCTTGCCACTGTAGCTACAAAGCATCTAACCACAGCCTGCCTATTTTTTCACAAGCATCATGACAGGTTTTATAATTTATACTGCATTGACTTTTTCAATGGTGTTTGGATAACACAGCTATCTTATGAAGACGCTGCTACCCTATAATCTAGAAGTTTTGTACAACAGTTGTATTAAACCATGGAGTAAAAGGCCGTATTGAGTAAGAAAACGCGATTATCATGAATTTAGAGAAATTGTAATCTCTTGCTGAGGGAACTAGGTTAATAGATAGAATATCTTATAAATCACTTAAGGTATGAAAAGAAAGAGGCCTAACGTAGCGTTAAATGGACCTGAGCTAATCGGGATCAAATCCCTCTGTTTGAATTTAAAAAAAAACAAGTTTATCCTTGAGGTTGTAGTGCTACCCTCTGGTTCTTTCAGCAAGATAACAATCGAAATAAGTCTTATTGACTTCTTCTATTGTGGGAAGAAGGAAAAATTGTTATCCATATCTAGCATGATATGTAGGGTTACATACATACATACATAATTGGCCATTACAACCCTTCAGTCAGGATTACGCCTAGCTTCTCACACCACTCATGTTGTGTGGCTTAATTTTATACTTGAGTGACGGGACCTACAGTTTAACGTCGACTCCGAACGACAGATTTTTGAGAAACTTTTTCATGGCAGGTTTATTTACTCTCAGAGTTTTTGCCAGAAATCTGCTAAGAGGAAGTCGCCGAAGAAATATTTTCATATTTTCATTTTGATGTCTGGTCTGGGGCTTGAATCCGGGCTTTACGTCTAATAGGCCACTACCTACTAGACTACGTGGAATACTTCCATCCATCTATTCATCAGTTATATTAACTAAAAATCCACCTTGTAGGCACCGAATATAGTGGAAGCTTCCGTCTTCGCAAGTTCTTTAGCTCGCTCAATGTCTACATAACCTGGGATCCAACAGAACGTAACCCTATTTTTCTTGCCTGGTTGATTCCAACTGTACTTAGTCAGAATTAAAACCGAGCTCATCACACCACGCATTTTGTGTGTATTAATTTTACTCAGACAGATTTTTTAAAAACTTTTCATGGTAATTTCATTAACACTCAGAGTTTTTGCCAGAAGTGGTCGAAAGAATCATTTTTTTTATTTCCTTTTGTTTGAGATGTCTGAGCTGTGATTTGAACCACAGGCTCTAATCTAACAAGCTCACACAATACTTACTATACTTTGCTAAAAGTCAGCTGAGAGGAAGGATTACAAGATTGTGTTGAACAAGAATCTTTATAATTATAGCCTGAAGACGGTGTTTCATATTTCGCAGGCGTACAATGACATTAAATTAATGTTTGAATTAAATTGTGATCGTTCACATAATTGTTTTGTATACTTTATGAGGTTTTCTCCACCATTGTGGAGGTTAGAAACCTCTTGCGTTTCATTACAATTTAAAGTTTTTAATCCTTACCTTATGCTTTGATGATATTAACTGCCTTCTGAGGAACAAATCCCAGAACAGTTCATGTATTCATTCTGTGATCAGCAACCATCTTGATTTGCTCTCAATTCTGGTGACAATCATTATCATAATCATACATAACCCCTCTATAGATGCTGTAAATTGAAAAAAAAGGAAGAAAATATGTTTAACGAGTTTTCATTCAATTTCTCAATAAATTTAATAAAAAAAAATTTTTTTTTATGTTTTGATTGCGCAGGGTGCTTATAAAATTCCTTCATTACCAAGCATTGTAGTACATATTTGTAGTAACTTGTCTTAAGTAAAAAACGTGTTTCAGTCATTGTTGTTTCTGTTCTCATTTAAAATATTATTAGAGTCGCCTAATTTTAAATTTAATTGATTATAAATTATAATTTTAAACTTTTTCATTTCTTATCAATACATACATGGAGATGATGGTAGTTTCTATAAAGAGGCAGTTTTTATTTATTTAATTTAATTTTTCATTAATTCCATGATTAAAATTCAAATATTCAAACATAAGCCAACTCGGTGTAATAAAATTTGTCTAACGAGTTCAAAGTTTTCTAAAAATAAAAAACATTTTAAAAGATTTTATTGTTGATTTTCCTTTTAAAAAGAAATATTGTCTGCTCATCATTTATAAGCACAGATAGCGCGAGTGACCTTCATGTTATCGCGCGAAAAATATATTTTTTTTCTAAAATTTTGCCATACAAGCACTACAATATGGGTCAGAATAACCCTTGTGCAGTATACTTAACATCGCAACAAAGTGAAAATATTTTTAGAAATTTTTCCTAAAATCGTAAAGATAAGATTGTGAGTAAAAACTTTTGAATTTTTAATCTGAAATGATGGAATATGTGACCTCTTGATAGGCTGATGTGCTTATGTCAGAAAGAGAGAGAGAGTAAGAATTTTTCTGTGTGATGTGATGCTAGTCTACCAATATTTAGTCAGTCTTAGATATGTGTTTAAGATGCCTTGATAGCGTATTGAATTGGCTGTACTGAAAAGTACTTTCGAAAAGATTTTCATTAGAAATTCTCATCAGTTAAGTTTTGCTCTAAACATCAGATAGTCAGCGATGAGGTTTTGCACAGAAACTAAAATTCGAATTTTCAGCCGTAATACCAAGTCTCTATGATCTCTATCAATGGATGTGCCACTTATCCGATCATTAGTCAACCACTGGCTATGCAGACTATTGCTTCTTTTCTAACCAACGTATTGAATATCTTAGAAAGCTGAGATCTGAATGCATAAGTGGCGATGGCTTAAAAACACTTTATTTTGCATACAATTTAAGAATTCCCGAACCGTTCTGATCCTTTTATAATCGACCTACCTTTTGGAAAAAAAGAAAACTAGGACAATCGATTTTAACAATTCAATTAAGAAGAATTCAAGATCCAAGCGGATGCATCATAATGGGAAAAAGAAACGTCTTCAATCGAGTCAGTACCGACGTACATATACGGCCTGGAATAGATTAAATGTTTCTTCTGCTGCTTCGAGAGATTTCTGCTTCTCTATTGTTCCTATGCCTGATGTGGTCATATACCCTTAAATCTTCTGGCATAAGATTGCTTTCGTACCTGTTTGAGTCGCCGTAGTCTAGTAGGTAGTGTGTTCACTTATTAGACGTAAAGCCCGGGTTCGAGCCCAAGGCCAGACATCAAAACGAAATATGAAAAAAAAAATATTTCTTCGGCGACTTCCTCTCAGCAGATTTCTGGCAAAAACTCTGAGAGTAAATAAATGAAAAAGTTTCTCAAAAATCTGTCGTTCGGAGTCGACGTTAAACTGTAGGTCCTGATACTCACGTATAAAATTAAGGCACACAACATGAGTAGTATAAGAAGCTAGGCCGAGGGGTTGTATGGCCAATTATGTATGTATGTAAGTAAAATCTCTGAGAGTAAATAAAATTGCCATGTAAAGGCAGGTTGTTAAATTTAATAAGTAAGTGGTGTACACTTTATTTTGACGCTCACTGTAGATAATTTTTTAATCAATTATATTGAGTCTCTATTTGTTTAAACAATTTTCTTTTGTTACTCGCCATATTAACGGTTAAATTATATTGTCATGCTAAATTTGAAAAAAATCTGGTTTATTTTTTGTACAAACAATTGACAAAAAATAGAAATATTTTGTAAAACCACAACGATTATCATAAATTTTTACCGTTTTATTATGTCCTCTCTCCGTGCCGCAGTTGCCTTTATTAGAATAAACACAGGTGTTGTTGTTGTTTTTGTATTAATATTTATAATGTGAGTATTGTGTGAGTATTGTCACATTATAAAACTTGTAAGCAAATAAACTTTAGAAATATTTATAAAAATATAGTTGTTGTTATATACATACATATATAAGTACATATAAATATACATACATATTACAAATAAATACAATAAATATCGATTACTTTTATTAAAACTAATGTGTGAGCGAAAAACCAACAACAACAAAATCAAAAATCAAAACATTTGATACGCAAATAAAATATAGAGGATAACTAAAAACCAAAATTAACTGCAGTGTCTAGTTTTATTATTATAACTGTTGTGTGGTTGAGTGTAAGTGTGAGTGCTCTATTGTTATTGTATACCCTTTTAGTGTATGAGTACTTTTATAACTCAAGTGCCAAATGGTTTTCATATGCATGGGGGATATTGTTCAAATTGCATTGGCTGTTGGATGTAAATGTAAGTGTAATGGGAGACGACTAATTTTGTACTGATTTTTTGTTTAGTAATGGTTGTAAACAGAAAAAAAACATATGGCCAGTTGGGTTTAAGAGAAACAATAAATAAATTTTCTTTTATTTTCCACTGAACAGTTGCTACACAAACAGAAACAGGAGAATCATTATATTGTAAAGAGACCATAGAAGTTGGTCGTTAAAAACGAAAATAAATTGGGGCAGACACTAAGCAATAGACATGATGGTTTTCTTTAAGTATGTCTTTAAGAATTCTTTAATTTTTATCGATAGAAGGCTTATATAAAGAAATTTAATTTAATAATGTGAATACAATTTGTTTCGCCTTTGTGATACAAGAAAGATAAGAAAGGAAGAAATAAATCAAAGATTTGTTTATATCTCGAGTGTTTTTTGTAAGCAGTTTCCGATGTGTGCGAGGTGCCGTAGGAAAGGAGCAAAACTCTCTTCAAGCTTTCAATATAACTGGACACTGCATGGTTGGAACGTATGTGAGAGTCCATGTTTCCTTTATTCTTTTTAACTTATTACTGAACTCTACTTTTTATTTAAATTCATGTTATCTTGAAGAACGCATTTCTAATACCCATTTAAACACATACAGTGAGCGCCAAAAGTGAGTAAACACCACTGAAATAATTAATTTTCTGAGGATGGCGAGAAAAGTAAATGAGAATAGTCGAATAAATTTCCAAAAATAAAAACGTTTATTTATTACCTATAAAATGTTAAAACAAAAATAACAATTTATGATAAAGGAATTTTTTTTATACTTAACAACATAATAGAAAATTTAAAATTATAGTGGGTGTTGACTCACTTATGGCGCTCACTGTACATTTTAAAATAATGAGCGCTATAACAACAATACTACACTAATGACGTTGTAGAAAAGGACTCAAAAGATTAGATTCAGTGACATGAAAATATTTTAGGCGGTAGCAAAGGGCACGCACAAAAACTTAACCTATAAATGGAGGAAAAAACCTAAAAAAACTTAGTATTTCCTACTAACCTTTTCAATAAACTATACATACTTTAAACTACTGTTTAATGTTCGCTATTAAATGCATACCTTGAGTACTTGTTGAACAACATGTAAACAAAAGACATTTACATACAAACAGTGTTGTGACGTTGTGTTATTCTTTCCTTAGGTGTTTGTGGTTACTTTTTTTTCATTCACAAAAATCATTGATGCTATTCAGTATCTGATAGATATTGATTTTAATCCTTATTTTATTCAAACATCTGGCTATTTTCGTTTATTCAGTTCTAGTTGATGGAAGAATACGATGGATATAGAAAGGATATGTCAATAATATCTTTTCCCAGCAGTGTGTAATGTAAACAGTAAGGATTTTCAGTATCGGCTCGAGTTCTATACTACCCAGCTGTCCAGCAAATTGAATTTAAGATTATTGCAACCACTATAAATACCATGTAGATTTATTAATATTCCGTATGTATGAATATATAACGGTGCTGGGGAAATGAGTGGGAGAACATTAAAAATCAATAACAAAGTAATACAATGCATTTACTTAAGTAAACAAAAGATTTCTTTCTTCAACGAACAACAACAAATACGATAAAGAATTATAATGAGTAAAATTAATAACAAAAAAAAGAGAAAAGGAGAGTGAGAGATGTTTAATTAAAAGAAAAGTGATATACACAGAATGCATTGAATGTGTAAATTACTCACACCCAGCCACACACACATATAACGAAATATTTATAATTGGCGTTAGAAAATTATTTCATTTTCATTTATTTTCGTTTTCGTTTTCTTTTGGTTTTTACTTTTTTTGTCTTTAATTTATAATTAAGACGGCAAACATATGTACATACATACATATATGTATGTAAATATGTGGGTCCCCCACAAAACTAAAATTAAAGATAATTTCATTTTCTTATGTTATTTATTTATTTATTTTAATATTTTTGCTTTTCTGTAGAGAATTGTGACCATATTTACACATTGGACTGTAATTTTCCACTTGAGCAGAGAATGTGTATTTTTAATTGTGGACATTTTTCAAAAATATACAAAAAAAAAAAATAGAAAGAAAATTAAAAAGGAAAATTACCAGAAAATAGTAAAAAAAGAAACACAAACAGTCGTTTTCTATCTTCTAATGCAATCAGCTGTTATGGTAAATTATTAAATTGTGTTTCGAGAAAAAAAAAGGTTGTCTTTAGTATTCCCCATAGTAAAATGCGCCGGCCTCATTAACCATCAATTAAAGGCAATACCACCTGTGGCTTCATTGGGGTTGATTCAACGTACATACGTATAGTGTGGCAAGCACTCATATAAGGCCGGTATAACTAAATAGAATGTGATGCAGGTAGTTTTCATGTTTTATTTAAAAACGTGTATTTGATACACAAGTATTATTGGCCATTTGGCAAGACATATTGCGTTATTGTAATGGGTTTAACGATAAGTAAGCGGAAATGGGAACAAATTTACAAAAAAAAAAAAAAATAGTAAATCTTATACTATTTACTTATTTCTCATTTAAGTATGTATATCTATAATTTGACAGCAACCCTTGGATCCTATAAGTTTCCAGAGTAATACTCACTGCTCCTGTTCTAAGGCACATGTAGAAAGAAAGAAACTAGCAGAAGCTAGACTTAATATTAATCGTACTTACATACAGTGGTGGCCACGAATTTAAGACACGACATATGATGGACTTATTTGTGATAATTTTGTGATAATTGAGAAATCTCAAGAAACCCATGATATTTTGGAAAAATATACTTTGGAGTTTTGCCGCTTCGGCTCTGATGGAAAGCAGTACGTCTGGCGCCCTCCAAACCTAGAGCATCATCCAAAGTACACCCTAAAAACGGTCAGACATGGTGGTGGAAATGTGACGGTGTGGGCAGCATTTTCCTGGCATAGTGTAAGTCCCATTTACAATATAAATTCTAAAATGGACCACCATGTTTACAAAAATATTATAACAGACACAATGATACCATTCGCTGAAGACAACATGCCTCCAATATAGAAATTTATGCATGATAATGACCCTAAGCACATTTCACGTCTAATGAGGAGTGCTTATAGGAAAACGATATCATTGTTCTTAAGTGGCCAGTTCAAGCCTCGGACCTCAATCCAATTGAGAACTTGTGGAATAATGTTGAGGAATATGTACGAACAGTTAAACCAAAAATTTCAAGCGATTTGTGGGAAGAAATCCAAAATGCTTGGTATGCAATTCCAAAGCAATATTATGTGGCATTAGTCGAAAGTGTACAAACGAGATGTGCTGCTGTGATCAAAAATAAAGGATTTTCCACTAAATACTAGGATTTTTTTTATGAAGCTGAGCTTAATTTGGAATATAGTGTTATATTATGCCTATGTCTTAAATTTGTGACCAGGTAAAATTTGTGTTTATGTATATAATATGTAAATAAAAATTCTTAACCGAATATAGGTAAGAAAATATTATTAATTTTTCTTCACAACATTACTAAAATCCTAAAAAAATATCATGGACCCATACTTTTTTCGATAAAATGTAAAAATTATCTCAAATAACTCAGTCATATGTCGTGACTTAAATTCGTGACCACCACTGTATGTCCTCTAGAATAACATCACTATAAAAAATACCCTTTAACAACAGGCTTTTAATCAATATTCATTCCATATGAACCATAGTCAGTGTTGCCAATTTTTTTTCAAAATTTCCCGTCAAATTGGGCTTTAAAAATCGCCAGAAATCGCTAAATTAAATTTTTACAAAACCGTCAGAAACCCGTCAAATAAATAGTTTGAAAATATTAAATTAACGTTAAATAAAATAAAATGTAAATAATTACACATATTTTTTATTATTCTTAAAGAGGCTGCGGTTTTATGTTTTTGGGTTTCTCCGTTATTAATTAAATTGCTCAACTTTCCGAATAAAGCACGTTTGCAATACTTTCAAAAAGTTTTTGTAGGATATTTTTAATTTTTTGTTAGCCATCCTATTAGTTTATAATGGTCCAGCCATTCCTTTCGAAACTTTTATGGGTACTGAGGTGCTATAACTTTTTAAACAGAATATTTAATTTAAATGTACATTTTAAAATTATATTCATATAATTTATGTTGGAACAATTTTATCTTTTTTTGTCATGTACTTTTTTGTTTTTTCTTTCTTCTGCTTTCTTATTTGAAACACAACATTTTAACCTTCACCTTCATTTGAAATAGATTTCAAGTTTATGTTTTCGATTTTTGCTTTGTACTTTTTCTACATATTAACATACATACAAACATACATAATTGGCCATTACAACCCTTCAGTCAGGATTACGGCCTAGCTTTTCACACCACTTATGTTGTGTGCCTTAATTTTATACTTG
Organism: Sarcophaga rosellei; assembly: GCA_930367235.1. Classification (NCBI taxonomy): domain Eukaryota; kingdom Metazoa; phylum Arthropoda; class Insecta; order Diptera; family Sarcophagidae; genus Sarcophaga; species Sarcophaga rosellei. The sequence goes on from OV884019.1 coordinate 37,998,944, forward strand.
AAGAAGGACCTACAGTCTAACGTCGACTCCGAACGACAGCTTTTGAGAAACTTTTTCATGGCTGGTATATTTACTCTCAGAGTTTTTGCCAAAAATCTACTGAGGAGAAGTCGCCGAAGAAATATTTTTTTTTCAAATTTCATTTTGATGGTGGTCTGGAGCTCGAACCCGGGCTTTACGTCTAATAAGCGAATACACTACCTACTAGACTTCAACGACTACTGTACTTTTTCTACTAACCGTTATTCGACTCTTGAATACAAATATATGGTTGTATTTTTTTATTATTTTTATCATATAATTCAAACTTAGAAAAACCGCTAAAAAAACGCTAAAGCGCTGTAAAAAACCCTAGATTTCACGCTAACCGCTAAAAAGCATTTTTTCCCGTAATTGGCATTGCAAAAACGTCAGATCTGACGGGAAAAACGTCAAATTGGCAACAATGACCATAGTAGTCAAACGTTGCTTATTCTATATCTTAACCTTGCTACTGAGATTTATTGATTGGTAAGCTTAGAAGTACTCCTTAATTAATGACAAGAGACATTGCAATCAAATGCTTAAAATCAATTATTTTAGTTGTATTATAAAAATGAATTAAAGAAAAAGCATAAAGAGAAATTAAAATGGAAATTTTTGAATTTTTAGACTCATTCTTTATTATCTTTTGTTTTTTAATGAAATGAAATCATTTTCTCCTTTTGATCTGAAGATCTAGAAGTTGCTAATGAGACCCTTCATGGGAAAATAGGGAGAGTGTATAGCGTGAATGATTCTGGAGTCTAGAAAAAGAAGAATTTCTCTCCTTTTCAAAACATAACATAAAAGATTTTAAGCATTACTCTCTCTCTCTATCTATCTATCTATTGTATTTCAAACATATTATTCTGCAATATATTATAGAATATATTTTACAAAGAATTTCATTTTTCTTTGACTTCCTCGAATTGGTTTGTTTACCTTGGTGACATTGAAAAACTTTGTTTTTTTTCTATTTCGTATACAAGATAACACGGGCAAAAAGTAAACATTTGTTGTCGGTGAGGAGAGAGAGGGAGAGAGCATTACAAATTTAAATTCTAAAAAAAAATTAACAAAAAATAAATTCAGTAACGCTGTCTGCCAAGTTATATGAAACGTAAATAATTCGTATATTTATTTTAATTTTTTTATTTTATTACAGATTCTTTTTTTCAACATTTACTTATTATTTCTGTGCTTAAATTGCATTTTTTTAAATATTGTAAAAAATATTATTTTCAGTCACAATTTTTTTTTTTTTTTTTGAATTTTAGTGCTTAAGTAAAATTTAATTTAAAATGCATTCTTATTTTTGCATATTCGTTAAAATTAGAATTATATTTATTGTAAAATGATGCCATGTTTTATTTTTAAATTCAATTAAACATTTTCGAAAATTTTAAGCACCAAAAAATAATGCAATTTTATGCTCACCGGTGACGTTACCAATTTTACTTTCGGTGAAAAAAAAGAGAACAACTTTTGAAGATAGAAGAAATATTTCTTTTTAATTTTCCAAACAAAACATAGAGTCAAATTATTTTAAGCGGCTATTTTTCTAGTGACTGGAAAGTGTGTTAGGTTAGGGTTATAAATAATAAAAGTATTCAGAATACACAACCAGATATCCAGATTAATGATAGTACGATAGACTTGGCACTTGTAGGCAATGTTATAATGAATTCGTAAACAATCTCTACTATTACGTCCACATCGCATTGGATTGGAAATAATATGTTGGCTTATTAGGCGTGAGCTCGTAGTTCTAACCCTAGCTCAGGCATCGCGAACGGAATGAAATATTGAAATTAAAAATTTGAAACGGTATGCTTGAATTTTGATAACGAGTTATTGAATGAAATCCACTACATACAAACGTACTTTTTATTCTGTATATCAATAGCGAACATTTAATGGGATCGTTGATCTCATTCTGATTAATAGCACTTCCGCAAGCGAAGGAATTAATGACGTCTATAACGCAAAAAAACGAAAGTCTCATACTTTTGAAGAAATAAAAACAATTTTTTTTGTTTTAAAATATTTTCAGTGTTAATTTTATTATTTTTTTCTTTTTAAATTATGTTTGTTTTATGCGACAAACCTAACAACTATAATATGTTTATGTTGCGATTTATTTTAATTAGTGAATATGTATGTATATTTTAATGTTTTTAAATTTTTATAGACGATATGACGATAACAATTAAATTTTTTCGTTATTTTAAATATTTAATAATTTTCTTATTGGACAAAAAATTTTTGAATTAAAAAAATGTAAAATTTTGCTTGTTTATGAAACAAAAAGTTTTAAAGTCTAAAAGTTTTAAGTCTATTAAAAAATCAATTTTTTTTTATTAAAAAATGATACATTTTTTTTTATTAAAAATTATTTTTTTTTAAATTTCTTTTTTATTAAAAAAATCAATTTTTGTTATTAAAAAATAAATTTTTTTAATAAAAAAATTGTTTTCTTTTAATAAAAAAAAAATATTCTCTTTTCTTTTGTCGGAAATTGAAAAATAATAATTTTTTTTTGTTTGAAACTGAAAGTAAAAAAAGAATTGTAAATAAAAGACATGTTTTAAATTTTAAATTTCTTTGTTTTTTTTTCAGGGTATATTTTTTCGTAATTTAAAAATACAATTTGTTTTTTTCTCTTTCTTTTTGTTTTAAATTATAATTATTTTTAATTGCGTTAATTAATTATGGCAGATTTAACTTAAATGCTATTACAAAAAATAATAATAATAATGAAAATAAAATAATAAAATGATAATAATAGTAGAAAAAAAAATTAAAGAAAACAAAATAATGAAAATTAAAAACAATTAAAGTGTGTAGATTAAAGGAATTTTTGTTTGTTTGTTTTTTGTTTTTGGAAAAACATTAGTTTAACTATTTACAAATACGATAATTATAAAAAAATAATTTTTAAAGTTGTTTTTATATCAAAAACTTCTTTTCTCATCATAATTAATAAACATTTTCTTTCTTTTTATAATATTTTAAATGGAATAAAATAACAATACAATACAATAATAAAACTCATTCACTTAAACTGATCAAGCAAAACATCATCATTATTCTTTTTCATTTCAATTACCACTTTAGGGTTAAATATTGTATTTGATTTTACTGTGATAGAAAATTGTTTTTTTTCTTTATCTCTTTTCCTTTTTCTCTTTTTTCGCTTTTGTAATGTGTAATGAGTTAACGTTGATAATAAAAGTAATTATAACAGTTAGTTTTTTTTTGTTGTTGTTATTAATGATAATGTTAAAACTCTACTTGCTAATACACTCTTTTTCTGTCTCTCTCACCAATTCTCTTGTATGAAATGGGAGATAATGTTGGTGTTTCTAATTTTGATGTTTTTTCTTCTAAAAATCTAATGGTGGTGGTGATAGTGTTGCAGGTTGTTGTTGTTTTTATTCATTCAATAGACAGGTTCTTATTAGAGCATCGCATACTGCATAGGGATCACAGTTAGAGCTGGGACGGCGATCTTCGAAATAGCCTTTGCCAGCCTTGGCTACACCACGTGGTATACGCACACTGACAGCACGATTAGCTACACCCCAGGAGAATTTATCAATGCTGGAGGTTTCCAAACGGCCAACTAAACGTCTAATGTTATCTTTGCCTTCTTTGGGATCGTAGGCTTTAATGTGGCGTTCATGACGTTTGCTTAGCTTTTCAATGGCCTCTTCGATGGCCTTCATGCCGCCATCGGCACGCATGGCCTTTGTGGAGAAATTGGTATGGGCGCCAGCGCCGTTCCAATGTCCTTCCATAGGTTTAGGGTCGAAGGTAACCACTACGCCGAATTCTTCAGCAATACGTTGCAAAATATAACGAGACACCCATAAATCATCACTGGCCTTCATACCTAGACTGGGTCCTACTTGGTATTCCCATTGGGCGGGCATAACCTCAGCATTAGTACCGGCAAAATCAATGCCAGCATACAAACAGGCAACAGCATGAGCCTCTACTAAATCGCGGGCATAGACACGATCGGCTCCTACGGCACAATAGTAAGGGCCTTGGGGAGCTGGGTAGCCATTAGCGGGCCAGCCGAAAGGACGTCCATCGACATCCAATAAGGTGTACTCCTGTTCAATGCCGAACCAGGGTTCTTGGTCGCCTATGTTTTGGATGGCAGCCTGCAAAGCGGCACGTTTGTTGGACTTGGTAGCTTGACCATCAGCCAAATAGGTGTCGCACATGACAATGATATCGTTTTTACCGGGCTTGAAGGGATCACGATATACAGCCCTGGGTATCAAAGTAGTATCGGAGTTTTCACCTACAGCCTGGTAAGTGGAACTGCCATCATACTGCCAATGGGGTAAATCTTCTACACCAGTAGGAATTTTATCTAAAACACGATCCTTCAAACGTATATTCTCACCGGTGCCATCGATCCACAAATATGTGGCCTGTACACGATCGCTGGGAGTTTCCAAATTGCGATAACGTTCCAAAATCGATTTGTCCAAAGCTGTATTGGGAGAATTCTTCAAAAAGACACCCATAACAGCTGGCGTAGTGCTCAAAGAGCGCATTTGTTTGCTTACAGAAGCGAGCTCTTTGCTCAAGAAAAGACCAGCACAACGGAGAGCCATTTTTCCTTTTATTTTTGTATGTGTTTGTGTAAAAGAGACAAAGTGTTTAAAGTTGTTACTTTTGAAGGTTAAGGACTACAACAGGAGTTGAGTTGAGTTGGAAAAAAATTTGTACTAAAGTTGTTATTGTTGTAAATGGTGTATTTAATGAAGATTTGTTACTCTAGGTACCCGTTAAAATTTTTTGTGTCTGTTTTATTAACAATACATTTCACTTTTTATTTATTTTTTTGGTTTTTGTTCAAATTTTAATAAAAAAAATGTTTAATTTTTCTTTCCTTTTTAAAGAATGATTTTTTTTAATTACAACAAAAGTTGTTTTTTGCTGATTTTAGATTTTTATTTTGTTTAAATAAAATTTATAAAATTTTTTTAATTTACGCGACGGATCACGAAAACTGGACGCCCATCCTCTACGATGGTAGGATAGCTTGTGAATGCTTTCAGCTGTGTAACAGTGACTTTTTCTCAATTTTTTTTCTCTGCTTACTTAGCACAAGCAATTGGAAATTTTTCTTTATCGCAAAATATACACATAAAGCTTCTCAGCCACTAAGTTGAGTATTGGCAGCGGCTACGTGTTTTTATACTGCTTTACTGTAGAGAGGCAGCAGAGCAACAGCAGTCAATGAAATCTTTATTTTTCAAAAACACATGCACACATACGATATAATATTTTGTTTTGTGTATAAGTATTTATGTTGTTGATAACTTACACCAATGCACCTACAGAGAAGAGTTTTCGTACTCAGGCAATTACATCAGAGAATAAATGAGCAATGAAGAGCTATAGCGAGAGTTGTTGATAACATAATTTGTTGAATGCATTTGTTTTTGTTATTGAATATGAATGCAAGTAAAAAATGAAAAGCAATGAAATGTTTGTTTTTATCGAATTTATTGTTGTTGTTTTCAATGTTTTGAATTTAGTACAACAGTCGGTGACAAGCAAAAAGTACTTGGAATATAAATTCAATGAAATGTTTGTTTTTTTGCGGTTATTATTAAGGTTTTCAATGTTTTGAATTTAATTTAACAGTCAACGACAAAAAGATACATACATACATATGTATGTACATACATATTTTTAATATGTAAAATTCAAATTAGCATTTTATTTAATCTAATAATAAGCATTTACATAATGATAATTTGAAAAAAAAAAAAAAATGAAGTGCAGTAAAGTTTACTGAGCCAAAGATTCCTTGGGGAAAAACTATTCAATTAATTTCTAATGTTGCATGGATATCCATTTGCATTTATTCTAAACAGTATGAATTTTTTTGTCGTTGACTGTATACAAAACATATGTATGTACACTTATAGAGTATCAATATACACAGCAACAGTAACAATAAAACAGTTTTGCATTGTAATTTGAACTCACACATACTGTTGTTAATGAATTTATTATTAAAATATTAAATTATTTCTAATAATCATCTAATTCATCATGGAATTCTTAATTAATTTTTAAAAAATACAGTTTTCTCTTTAACAGATTAGACATAATGGAACTATTAAGCATTGCTGCTTTTTATCATTGTTTGCATATTAATAGGGATTCCATTATTATCGTCTTGTATGTGAGGGTTCTATTTCTTTATCGCTCATTTATACTCATTTAACATACTTGTTTTTGTTTATTATTGTCATATCTTGTATGTGCCAGTTACTCTCTTGTATTAAAGCGCATGTTTATCGTTTGAATATGTTAACTAACAGCTGTTATTTACTAGCAAGTGCATCATGTTAACTTGGCTTAGTTAACAGAAATATTTAACACTAGTTACACTGAAAACTCTTTAAATTTTTTAACACACTTTCCCTAACAAAAGCGATATTTTCGATAGTGCGTAATGGTTTAACCTAGATATGATGCTTCTAGTCTCTCCAAATTCCTTTTCAATGTTACCGATTTCTTGTAGTAATGTTGTGTATTTGCTAAATAAATGTTATTTTAAATGGTTAAAAAATTTCTTTATGTGTAGTTTTACTCAAATGTTAGAGCAAATGCCTGTAAACTTAACATGTAAACATTATAACTTTTCCACAACTACATTTCAATGGTAAATGTAGTGCATGCTAACAATAACAGAGAAACATTGAAACGCATGGAGAGTATATAGCGAGCGAGAGAGACATACATTCCAGAAAAGTCTTGAATGCATTGAGACTATAACAATAATCATGTTAAGAACTTTGACCTTTATTTAACATTTCTGTAATAACAAGTTAAAACAACTAAATAAAGCTTTCAAGAAGAAGAATTAAAAAAGTGGATATGAGCAACAAACTAATAAAAAAAAAATACAATAAAAGAAACGGAAAGTTTATATACAAAATTTTAATAAATAAAAGCAATTTTGGCGTCAAAATAAAAACTTGATCTACTTTTTTTCGTGCCTTTTTTGTTCGCGTCTTTTTGTTTTGAAAGTGTAAAACAGCTGATAGTGTACATACTTGAATTTATAAATAAAAAGAGGGTGGCGGTGTTAATTGTAGTGTTGGAACCTGTTCATTAGTTGTTGGCGTCTATTTTTAGTTGTATTTAATACAATAACAACAACAACAGCATTCATTAATAACCACAATTGCATATTGTTGTGTACTTTGCTTATTTGTTTTGGTTTCATTTTTTTATGCTGCTGCTGCTGCTTAAATCCATGAAATCATTGCAAATATAGTTGCAGTTTAAAAATAAAACCCAAAAGCAAATACCAGTTTATATTTATATGTGTTTTTAATACGTTTATTTATTAAATAATTAATTACATTATTATTAAAAAGAAGAAAATAAGAAAACAAAGAAACATTTGTTCGCCGTAATAATAAAAGTGAGTGGCAGTGGTGGTGGTAATGGGTTTGGCGTTAAGCTGTGAGACACCAGAAAAACAAAAACAAATGCAGGCGCAACAGTTGTTTTCGTTGCAGTGCTACACATGGAATGCAATGGTAAGTAAATTTTAAATACCATTAGACAGACATTATTTATTGATAATGTAATAATAATCGTAAATAATTAATGATATTTTATTGTATTTTTCTGGTGGTATAAAATAATTCTATTTATTTATTAATTTATGCATAAGTAAATATTGTTATTATTTCCTCATGTGTGGAATATTTTTTCTTTCATTGTCTGGTATTTTCTTTGATTGCCAGCTATTAAAAGAAAAATTTCTTAAAGTAGTTCACAATGCACCATTAAATACCCTATAAATATGGAAAAAAGAATTTTCAAATTGGACTTGAACCGAACCCTATTCTGAACAATTGTTTTTTGAGGCTTGCCATAATGCCGGTTACTGCTCTCAGGCTGCTTTTGGAGAGTCAGATGCATGACTCAAATTTCTTCTCAGATTATTCCCTTCTATTCTTTTGCCGAGAATGCCCTTCTAAACATTGCTTACCACTTCGCAGAAAGATTCTGGCCGGTAACCAGATGGTGTGGAATGCAGTAAAGCATGACCGTATTTCCCCTGCCTAGCTTATTTAGCTTGCTAGTTTGCCGTTTAATTCTTGAAATCTTTATTTCAGAGTACAAGAATCTGTCTCGACTATCGTCATTGAAAACGCACTATTGCCTTCTCCACCATACCATAAATGGAGTAAAGATTAAGCAGGTCTGATGAATAGAAGAATTCCCTGCACTGTCCAAAAACCAAAAAACTTGCATAATTCTTTCGATGCTAAATAAATATTCTGGTGCCAGCGGACATAGTTACATTAAGTCTTGTAGTAGTCCTAAATTTAGCACGCACTTTTCTGATCATCTGTAACAGCCATCGCTGTATTTTATAGCGTAAAAATTGCCTGACGGAAAGACTTTTTCAAGTAACAAGTGACTAATCATTCAATGCAAAGACCTCTTCAAACAAGAGCATCAATTATATTTGAATATCGCAATAAAAATGTTATCCTAAGCATCTTGAGAAGCAAGAAAATCTGTACATACATATTATCCATCAGCTGTATGCGGGTATATGTATGTGTATATTTTTTTGTAGATGCATATACATAAATGGAAAATCCGCCTGTGTGATGAGTTGTTGACCACAATATTCGAATACATATAGACAAGTAAACATCCCAATACAAAACACAATGTGGGTATGAATGTTTCTGTTTTTTTTATCTCTTCTTGTTTCCGTGGCAAACAAGAAAGTTGAATAAATGGACTTTGCTCCCCACTACTATACGCCACAGATATACGCTGGTTTGTTGTATGAGTTTTGTGAATGCTTGAATGTTGACGCAATAGACGTTCTCGCAAAACAAAACATAACAGAAAGAAAGAAAAAATGATGTTTTTCCTTATATTTGTTTTTTTATTCTCTTTCTGTTTTTTTGTTGCCAATATTTGCCGCATTTTTTGGCGTTGCATGACACGTTTATGGTGCATGTTGCTATTCCATTTGGTTGCAATTCACTTTTTATTTCACAGAATGTGGGTCAACGACAGCGATTAAACAAATACGAACGAATGAAGAAGAAGATTATTAAAAACACGTGGTAAGAAATAAGAAATTAAAAACACGTGGATTTAATTGATAAAATTTGAAGCAAAAAAAAAAAAAAAAAGAAAAAAAAGGAAACAGGACAATAAAAAATAAAGCTATTCGTTGTATAAAGTAAAGAAATATTGGTGGTACACGTGGAATATTTAAAATTGCTTTTGATTTTATGGGAACACTCTCACACAGCTATTTGAAAGTAAAAAAATTCAAGTTTCCTCTAGTAAAAGCAATGGTGGCTTGATCTAACTGAATGAAACTCAGTTTAAAATGCAAAAGTATTGCCTGGTGGAAGTCCACCAAAAGCAAATACGTCATAGCGAAATGATGAATGTTCTTCACTACAGAATCCATCATCTTGTTGGTATTGTTGTGTCTCCACTAAAGTTATGGTACACATAACCGTGGATGGATATTGGGAGTTAATATTGTAGACCTTGTACCATAGATCGGCTCTAGTCATATTGTTTTCTGATCACGATTAATTATAATTCAATAAATTAAAGTTTTTTTCTTTCTTTCTTTGTAATTGGTGGCCTATTTAATGAGTTATAAGTACTTGGCAAAGAAAATTATCTCAATTAAGCAAACATATTCGATCTCCCCTGGCGCCGTGCACGTCATAAAACTTTTATGAGTTTTTTTTTATGAATTCATAATCTTTAGGATCAAGATTCAAGACCATAATCACTCTTTAGTGCCATTAAAATTATAAATCACAAGGTGAGGTTAAATTTATAAAGTTGTCATGTTCAGTTAAAACTAAAAATAATTTAAAATCATAAAACATTTTACAGGCCTTTTTAACGTAACCCTCTCGAATGGTGTGCTTATTAATCTTTATGGCACGGAATTTGAAAATTGAAAAACTCAATACAAACCATTTCAGATTGTAAACACGAGCATTCATAAAATAGTTTCTGTTTTGTTTTATCTTTGCAATAATTGGAAATCAGTTGAATAAAATAACAAGGGGGAAAAGTTTATTTGTTGGCAACTAAGTTAAGAGTTAACAACCATAAGACAAGTAACCATCCAGCTAACGCCAGTAAATGTTCTATGGACGACTAGAAGCACTTGTTGCGCCAGATAAGGTGATATTGTGTCACAAAACAAAACTACAACATAATGATATGTTCGTGTTGGTGGCGTGATTAGATGTCACTTCTAACTGTAGTTACTGTAGTTCTTAATGGCTTTTTAAGACACTTTATGTGGTGGTGGCCTCAAATGTCGATTAACCATTAATTTAACAAAATTTATCAATTTAATTTAATTTTGTTTTGAATTCTTTTTTTATTCATTCGAAATGAAAATTAATGTGTGAAAAAGCAAATACGAACAACAAACAAAGCCATCAACATTAAATTATTTCACTATTATTATTATTTATTATTTTATTATTATTCTAATCGAATTTGATAACTATTTGTCAAGTGAATTATTGTTCCTCAACAGAAAAAAAACACTTTTATTCGAATTTTATTACCTTCACTTTAATTCATTTTAATTAAAGAATTTGACTGTCGCACGCAATATTAAAAATGAGGGATACTTAGACGGGTTTTAAATACCCTACATGTTAAGATGATAATAACTCTAGCATCTGCACTTAGGTATAAATAACAGTACCACTGTGCTACATACATATGTATGTACATATGTAATAGGAAGAAATCTAAACATCTACTGAGCAACTTCAGCATTACTCGGTCTTTTACAGAATTATCCTGAATCATTATGTATCAAAGGGTAATGAAATAATGCATGGCGACTTATCAACGGAAAAGTAGGTTAGGTGCACGATATGTATTTCTTGTCCTCATTTACATTTATTCGAGTTTAACAAATTTAGTCCTAATTTTTAAAAAAGCTCCTGTTATAGCTCCTTTTTTCTTTTAAAGATGTGGAAGACATTGCAAGATAAACTATCGCTCTGACCCGTTCTGTTTGGGAGAGGTTACTTACATAGTTCTATCCCACAAAGGATTGTAATCCTGTGTTTTCATCTTCTTGTACATTTACTTTGCATTGAAGATATACCCTCTTGGAGTTGCAATTGCAGTGTAGGATATTCAAAGTAGCTAGTTTTGCTACCTGATTTTAAATGCAATCATGAAGTAAAAGAAATATTATCAAACCAATTAAGAACACAATGGGTATTATTGAGTTCAGTATCATAAAATGGCATTTAAATCTCTTTGAAATTATTCAATTTGGAAAATTTTCCAAAATCTTTAATGTGTTCGAAAAAAAAAAATTAAATTTCAATTTTGCAAGTGCAGACTAAATCTCTTCTAATTGACTGATGGAAGTTTTTTAAAGACCTAAATGGCTTAATAGTGAAGTATTATATTCAAATAATTTATATAATAATTTTTTTGAAATTTTATTTTCGCATACTTAATGAAATATACACGGTTACAATACAATTTTCTAATTAATGCCTGGCCTATTGACACAATTTTTCCTCTAGTGACTTATACTGGGTACTTAGTTATTTAATGGATTATTTTGAATAGAATTTTTTGTTTTATTTTATTTCATTTCATTTTTGTTCGATAATTTATTGCCAGACTTTGTTATCCTACTCCCCTTTAAGTGTTAAACAAGGTTAGTAGACACTGCCCGATAATAATGTGAACTGAACTTACATGTTTGTTTAAACCCAAAGTTGTTGTTGCTGGTGTTTTCTTTTTGTATTGTAAATGGCCAAAGCAAAAACAAAATATTTATTTAAACATTATCAACTAGAAACAAATTGTTCTGTTACTAATAAGGTGACCAGGTTTTCCATTAAAAAAGGAAAGAAAATTAATACAAAGTGTAAACAATTTGAATCCTACCTAGTCACCCAGAAATTTCTTCAATTAATTTCTAAAATGTTTTCATCATTTCATTTGGTTTTAGCAGTAATAAGTTTGCTATACATCTGGTCACCTCATTAACCATTTCAATGTTATAATGCTGTCGTTAACAATATTTAACAAACATGTTTTGCATTACTACAGCACCCTACAATCGATATATTAAATTTGTTTTGATGTTGGTAACAGAGTTCTGTATCTTGTAAATGATTTTTCTTTTACTTTTTGGCAACTATCAGTTGGAAAGTAACGATTTATTCCAATTAAATCAGTTTCACTTAATAACACATAAAGAACAAATAATAGTTGCAGCATGCAGTCCTGTCTAGTCGAGCAAAAAAATTATCTGTTGTGTCGTCCCTAGGTAAAGATTCCGCCCACATAACTTAACGATCAAGCATTTCCCTTCTTCTACCTACGAAGCATTAGTAATAGAGTGGAATTAATCCCTAATTACCAGTCTAATCCTGACTGAGAAGTCGGTTTAAGTACTTGTCCAAGTCTCTGATATACATATATACAACTTCAAGTCATGGCTGTATATTTCTAGAGATTTTAGTGCATGGTTTGGTTTTGCGTTTCTGTAGTTTCTACTCCGGATAATCTATTCAGAGAAGCTATTTAAGCACTTAAGTGAATACATAAGTGTCATAAGAGTTTACTGCACCTTCATGGAGACGTCCCGCAGAGAAACAATTTTGCATGACGTTGTCCATAGCATGCTACTAATAAAGACTATTTTCTCACGCCATGCTTCCATCAGAGCATCATAAACATTATCGGTTCAACTGTTGTACTAAAGAGCCATAATTTGAGCGCCCATATTTTACCAATGACTATAGGCTTATAAGGGTTCTTTTTGAGCTCTTTTAAGAATATTCTGTCTCCATAACTGCCAGATATTTCACGGTCAAGGAGAAACTGAGTTCAAGCCTTCCCATACTGAGGATGATTCTCGGAATATAATTCCTAGTGAACAGCATGAGCCTAGTCGTCCGTGGATTACTTCTAGATCGTTTCCTCTACTGCACTTTTAAGACGGTTTTGAATGCAATGTTGAATGCAAATGACAGAGTACACATACTAGAGATAGCTGCGGATAGATAATCAGTGCAAACTTTATTGTGTTTCTCATGAACTTCGTAAATTAGATTCCATAGGGGGTGCCCTGGTAGTCTAGTGGGTAGTGTGCTAGACTATTAGCGTGAGGGTCGTGGGTTCGATTCCCACCAGAGACTCTGGTCTGTGACACTACACCGAGCATATGGTCAAGTTACTCCACTCATATATAATTAGAATATAATTTGTAATTGTATTGTAATTAATTAATAAATAAATAAATAGATTCCATAGGAACGAAGATAGAGCTGCTCTTCACACGTTTCAAGCGTTTTGGCGTGTCCCATGGACGCTAATATGTATGAATATTTAGACACGCAAACATTTTCTTTTGAATTTGTATCGTCTCTTAATAAAAATACACATAAAATCGTTATAGAGCATTACAAATTCGAATGTGACCACATTCTGCTGCATTGATTTATTATTCGGCGTGAAATGTTTTCATTATTAAATGCAAAAATAGACCAAGGAATTGAATACATATGTATATTGTAAATCAAATACATATTCTCTATTAATAAAAACAAATGTCATAAATTAAAACAACAACCGCAATAACAACAGCAACAACTACTAAAATAAAACAATTGAAGGTTATAAAAGTTCAAAAGCCTTGTCAGGGGGATCAAAAACAAACCTCAAATGAATGAGATTGTGATACAATTTTCGAAAATTAAATTTCACTTACAATTGATAACAACTTGCAACAGGCAGTAGGCATTTCCAATTCAATGTCAACAATTTCAAAATCAAGTGAAAACCTTCAGTAGGGCAATATACGGTTTATTTTCTGTGGAAAGTTCCATGGACAAATTTTGTCAATTGGTAACAACATGACAGACGGGTTACCTACTTAATAAAAAAAATCTATATTCACAAATGTTGTTTTGATATTTCAATTGAATTATCAGTGATTATAGACTGTTATCGTATTGTATGTAGTTATGATAACTGATGATAGAATTTAACTTAATGGCATGAATACGTGCATTTTGAAACATAATATTCGAATATTCAAAAGTCTTAATTTTTCATTATCATCAATGTTTTTATAGGTCAAATGATATGAAATAAGTGAAACAAGATTTTTTAGCTATAGAATTGCCTTTAATCCATCATATTTTCCTAATAAGCTCCAAAATCTTGTTTGGCATCAGTAATTATAACTTTTTGATGAGTACTAGATACGAACCCAGGAATTTATTTGTTTTGCTACAAAATTTACATATGTATTAGGCTTCGGAACAAGTGTTCACTGAGTCTAAAGTGATCATTCAGAAGACCATTTACTATCATCAGGTTACTTTCCCTATGGTCTCATGCATAACTTAAACCTCTTTGCATTGTAAATACCCCGTAAAGATTGTATTAAATCCATTTGTGTCGAGGAAGGAGTGAGATGTCCAGACATTACTACTCTTTCTTATACCTTCGCTGTCATCTACATCGGCTTGTCCTACTCGCATTAGTCGCTGTCCATACAATGGGCTGTTATAACCCTAGCCTTAGTATGTTTCTTGTCTTTTTTAGATTTTGAAAGTCTTTTAATTTTAATCCATATGGGTACTCAAAATTTAGTGACGAAACATGTCCGGCCAAAGACGATTTGAAAAAAATTCAAACCTTCATAAGGAGCCAAGTAATCTGTCACAAATTGAGGCGTCCGTTAGTTGAAGCTAACCTCACATGCTTTCACATTTATTAGCCTAGGCTTACCTCAGAATATTTTAAAATATCAGTTAAAGGCCTTAGCCTTCTCCTGAACTAGCAGGATGAGATAGAGGCCACTCGTCAAAGCCTTAAAAATTGACTTTGATCCATCGATGTATAGACGACCGACTGGAAAAGCTTTTATTTTTGTGTGTGTCAATTTTTAATTAATTTCACGTATTTACAAACGAGAAAGCTCTCACAAGTTTCCCTAGGTTTCTCTATCTGCTATTAGTCTTCTTCTTAATATCAGAAATTGGAATAAAGATCTGTGACTGTCTCTGAGATGACATGACAATCTGTTCACGAGTAAGTTCATTTCTCAAACGATGTCAGTGGCAGCTTTGTTAAATCAAATACCACTTGAAGTGATAACCCTTACTAACTGAGAAGTCCTTATTAACTCTTCTTGACAATCAGCATCAAGGTTTCGCATTTGTTGCAAAGTAAATATTTAAAGGGAGGCAAATATACGAGTATGTATGTATGAAGTGGATAAATATGATACTATTTTCGTTCTATTTTATGTTGCTGCTACAAATAGTAACAAAAAAAATAGTATTTTTTTATTTTCTTATTTTATTTTTAATCGCTATCATAACATTCAAAACGAGTATTCAATTGTATTTACAAGTATCGTATAATTGTTGAAATGGGAACAGCAACAATTAACAACAAAAACTAACTAAAAATAGCAGACCCCAATTACAGCAGCAACAAATACATATTGAAATGCACTTTACAAATAACACAATAAATAATTCTGTATTTAATTTTTCCACTTCTTTCTTATCTTATCATCACCCTTAAACATGGACTGACTGAATAGAAAACAGACGGAAAAATTTGAAAAAAAAAAAATAGAAAATAAAAAAAAACTGTTTCAGTTTTAATAAATTGCACTGGAAACAACCAGTCAGCCAGTAGAAATAATAGAAGAAAAAAAAAAATATTTTTAATGCCAGCAATAATAGAAATAATAAATTGGAAAATATTTGTAGTCATGAGGATTATAACAATGTTTTAAATGCTGTAGTTAAGGGGCTGGTACTCGAAAAAAAACTCTGTTGAAAATATTTACACAGCGATAAGGATTTCATAGTTACAAATTGGGTTTTTCATTTGTAACCAGCATTTATCTGGAAATTTTCTAAAGATTAGAAGTATGTATTTCAACAGTGATATGGTAAAAATATTTAATAATTGATTGTCTCCACTGAACATACATATTTTTAGTTGTAGTAACTCTGATAGAATTAAATATTTATTTTATACATATACTATTGTTTAAATATATATTATATTCTAATTGTCGTTATGATTAGAGTGATTAATACCTTAATATTGATGGCGGGTTATTAGGCCAGAGTGTCTGTTAGAAGTTGAAGACAAATCCATGGCATCGACAAGAGTTTTGGTGTCCACTTTGGAATATTATTTACTTAATATTGTACTCATAATACCAATTGGAAAATATTTTTCAAGTTTTATTAGAACACTGTGAAAATAAGGAAACAATTTTAGAAAACTTTTGTACTAGAAACTGTTGTTAGGAAAAGTAAAACTTACTTACTTAACTGGCCATTACAAAGCTTTAGTCGGTATTATAATCTAGCTGATAATGTTTTTAAAGAAATTTCGATTTGTAGACATCATGACATCATAATTTTGATACCAGCAGTGCAGCAGTTGGTTTTCAAGATATCTCCAGTCAAATGATTCTTTTATGGGGATATGTACAGTATAACTTCTTATACTTGTCTTCCATAATGTATCCTTGTGTTTCTCCATGTGCCTCTTCCATTGATGTTTTCTATACAACAGGCATATGCATTGATCTAACTAGACTTCTGCAAAATTAGTATTTCATTCCGAATGAGGTTCCTTTTTAATTATGTACAGTCTTTCTGATCAATGTTGATATACATACATATATCGATCGAAATCTATTACTGCGTTCCGATATCCTGAAAAAGATGGAAGACTTTATAAGTGAACACATTTTCATTTCGAAAAGATTTTGTAGTGACAGAGAAAACTTCTTTGAATTTATATACACTATCAGTATACATAAATGCATAAAAAGGTTGAGTGTTGGTTAAAGATATTTCGATGTGATCAGTGTGGTTGTTGTCTGTGATAAAAAAAATCATATTCGAAAGATCTATGTAGGGTAATGGTGTTTATCTGAACGTTATTATCATCAGGAACTGCTTTTAATGATCGAATTGCTTACTAATAGGGTGGCATGGGTAGTTTAAAATTCTTATTTTCAAAAAATAATATTTGAATAACGATTCTTTTCAAAGTTTTAAGTCCATGGAGAGGATTTTCTTTTACTGTTCTTCTTCTTCGTGCCTCCTCAGCTGAACTATAGTAAAAACAGTTTCATGTCCAAGTTTGTCTACATTGAATCACTTCTCTGTACTCAATGACTTAAATGAATCCAAGCTCTTAAGAAAGTGAGTTACTTAGAAAACAAAAAAGTAGGAAGCCCGGTGGCCATTAAGGTCATTTCCGTTTATTTTAATATTTTTGCTGGATGAGTTTTCGATTTGTTTACGGAGGCTTTTGAAGAATCACAACTTATGAAATCCTTCTTAGGACTATGACGTGTTTTTCATTATACATTTTAACCATTAGACCACGCTGGTCCCTTTGGTCCTATACAAGGTTGTGTGCCGTATTGCTATTGTCACATCATTTCTTTATTACTTTGTCAATTTTGATCTGGTTACCCAAACACCTTTCATCTTAAATTTCCAAGCATCGGTAAGTGCCAAAGAAGATGTTCTACTTTTCCTTCTGCTTATTACAGTTTCCGCAGAAGCTTTTGAAGTTTATGCATAGGGGCCAGAGTACAAATGAGTCCGTTATGGGGTCCTTAAATTGGATTGCAGGGAAAGTGTTCGATGATCTCCACTTTTTTCTCATATTTACTGGGTGCTGTAGGGCATTCTCTGCCTTTGGATTAGTATGCCAAGGACCCAGCGTTTCATTATGGCAGCAAAAATTTTTTTAAGTTAGCTTCTAATACAAATCGTGCCCTCTGTGTATTTCAAATGCCGTTTTCAAAGTGCATTTGATCAGAGTACAAATGAGACCGTTATGGGGTCTTTAAATTTGGTAGAGAAAATTTTCGATGAACTCAACTTTTCTCTCATATTTACTGGGTGCTGTAGGGCATTCTCGGCCTTTGGATATGTATGCCAAGGACCCAGCGTTTCATTATGGCAGCAAAAATGTTTTTAAGTTAGCTTCTAATACAAATCGTGTCCTCTGTGTATTTCAAATGCCGTTTTCAAAGTGCATTTGATCATTTATTAGTCGCTCAATAGAGGAATGCCAACCTCTCTTCTGAAGTCTTTCGAATTATTTGAAATACTATAAATGTTTAATGTTCCCGCGTCCAGAAACCCACTTGAGGATAACTATTAAATGTCTCACTATCTCTAGAAGAGACAGTCGCTATTCTTCTAATCCAAGGGATCTAATAGCTCTTTTACATACATCCATAATTGGTCTTTACAATCCTTCAGTCAGGATTACGGCCTAGCTTTTCATACCACTTCTGTTGTGTTTGCTCTTTTTATTATGTATGAATGGCGGGACCTACAGTTTAAAGTCGAATCCGAACGACAGATTTTTGAGAAACTTTTCATGGAAAATTTATTTGTCATGGGGGGAAATCGCCGAAGAAATATTTTTTCATATTTTTGTTTTGATGCCTACCTGGGTTTGAACCGCGGTCTTACGTTTAATAGGCTAACACACTACCTAGTAGAGAACGGCGGCGACTCTTTTGCTGCCAGTAAATATGTGCGTAATATGCCTTGATACTGAAAAAGTTTCGCAGCTGGTTTTTCTACAATTATCAGTCGATCTGTAGACATAGCAAAATTTTGGTTAAGCAAGCGTAATGAGATTGAATTGGGTGCGACTCACTGCAACTTTTGAATTTTTTCCAATTTCCCTTTGATTTAAAAATATTAAAAATCAATTTTTTGTTTATTATGGCAGATATTGGTTTTAAAATTCCCCATAAATTTCATGCAATTCAATGAACTTTGAATTCTTTAAAATGACATGATTTAGTGTGTCTGCACGTATACATACGAGTATGTATGTGTTTTTATTACAACGAATAAAAGTGGTACAAATTAATATACCGTAAAAAAATTTAAAAAATATTATTCTTTTGAATTTAAATTACAAGAAATTGTTCTTAGGTTTTGCATTTTCCAGCCAAAGTAGTAACAAATGACGGGAGAAAATAAAATTCGCATAAATTTTTTGAGAAAGAGATTCTTCAAAAGCAAATTTAAATAAATTTTTATTGCGATTTAATGTTAAAGAAATCAACGCCATAAATTTTATTTCTTAATTTTTCTTTTCTTTTTGTTATTATTGTGGCTTTTCTTTTTGTTATTGTTTTCATAAAGATTTAAATAAATAAATAAATAATAAAAAATATGATTGTAAGAAATTTCTTTTGAATTTCTCCCATATTTTACCCTATATTTGGTAAAATGTTGTGTTCCTTTTAATGCACATTCTGATTGATTTTATTTGATGTCATTTGTTATTTTTAATTGAATAAAAAAAAATATTTTTGCCAATAAATAATATCTTTTTCCAATTAATTATTATATTAAAATGGATTTTTAAAATATATTTTTAAAAATTTTGTTTCAAAATAAACAAAAAGACAAGTCTTTGAAGGTCAATCGAGTATAATAAAATTATAATTTTAAAAATTATAAATAAAATAAAAGTCCTGATATTATTATAAGTATTATATAATGTATAATGTTTCTGTTGCTTTTCCCATAAAGAACACAGAGTTGTGGCAAAGTATTGTTAAACATGTTTTGCCATCTAAATCGTTGATGCACTAGATCTTAAGATTAAAGCCTTGCCAAAAAGAGACCCTCAAACTTGAAGAAGATTCTGCAATGTCCTTGGGCGCTTGTTTCTCTATTAGCTAACCTTTTGAGCTTCGCGTCCCGTGAGCCTATTTTATTTTGCTAGAAGGTTAAGAATACAACTCCAATCCGCAAAAAGGACGAGACTAAGAACCCTAAATAGAAATGTGATTCGTACTTTCCAAGATATGGTCACAGAAAAGCAATACTGTATCGATAAGACCTGTTTTAATGGTAACCTGTTGACATTATTCTTAGAAAGATAGCGGTCGTCTGTTCGTTGTTTTGCTGAGAGCAAAGTTATGACATTTCCAAAGCATTTGGCAGAACGTGGCAGGGTCACTTTTTAAAACTTTTTTTTTTTGGTGCCGGTAGTTACGTCTATCGATTTATTACGAGCTTTGCCAGGGATCGCAGTATAAGAGTTGAATATATTTAATTGTAGGGAGACTCTGTTCAGTCTCCGACTTTATTTCGTACATCTCTTTTTAGTGTTTTAAATTCCAAGTCCATCTACTCTTTTACGGATGACAGTAGTACTTGGCGTTCATATTCCTTTCACTTTTGAAAGGTGAAGTAAAAACGCTTCCTATGAATGTTTAATTCGCATATGACCTACAGTCAATTTCATGCAGATATGTATATTCGGTTTTAAACAGCTTTTTTTTTGGCGACGAAAAAAAAATTAAAAAGTCGAAGAAGTTGTGGTCATCGTAGTCTAGTAGGAAGTATCAATGGTTATTAGACGAGACTTACGAGGTCAAACCTCTGATCTGTCATCTTGAAGAAAAGAAACATTTCTTTCGTCGACCCTCTTTTCGTAGTCTTCTGATAAAAACTCTAAGGGTAGATATTTGTAATGAAAAAGCTTTCTCCCAACCCATCATTCAGAATCAAAGTTTACATAGACGCCGTGAGAAGCTATACTGTAAAGCTGATCAAAAGATCATAAAGAATACATACATACATAATTGGCCATTACAAGCTTTCAGTCAGGATTACGGACCAGCTTCTCACACCACTTATGTTGTGTGCCTTAATTTTATACTTGAGTGCCAGGACCTACAGTTTAACGTCAACTCCGAACGACAGATTTTTGAGAAATTTTTTTACGGCAGGTTTAATTTACTCTCAGAGTTTTTGCCAGAAATCTGCTGCGAGGAAGTCGCCGAAGATATATTATTTTTTCATATTTCGTTTTGATGTATGGCCTCGAACCCGGGCTTTATGTGTAATAAGCGAACACACTACCTACTAGACTACGGCGACTACATCATAAAGAATGGTGTATGTATTTAATCTATCCAGAAGCCTCGCCCCTGGGGATAATATCAACAACCAGCATTAAAAGATTAAGTAGGGCCTCATCTGGGAAAAGGGTAAAGCTCAATGAGCAATGAACATTTTCAAAAAAAGAGCAAACAACGGCAGATGACAAAATAGGACCTTCTACTGTATATCAATCAACTGCTTAGCTAGAACAAACTTAATTAACATTTTAAACAAATCAAAAAAAAATAATCAAAAGATGGACTAGAAACTTTGTACAAATAAAAATGAAAAATTTGTTGAATTCACTTATTACTGATGGTAGGGTGTTTAACGATATTTATCAATTGCCACTTAAGGTTCTTAAAATTTCTTGCAATTCATTTCCCATGAAGAACAAATGATTTCCGTATTTTAACACAAACAAACGTTACAAGTAAATAATCAAGAAAAACCTAGGCACTGAGACAGAAACAGAACTGGAATGAAAAAACCAAAGTAAAGCAATGCAAATACAGATGAATTAAATTATTAAAATTAAACATTAAAGAAAAATTAAAAACCAAACCAAAGACCGTTTAAAAGAGCTTAAAAGATGCTGCAACAAAATCCCCACAAAAACAAATATTGAAATTTCACGAAATTCAAAAGAAATAAAAAACAAAAAAAAAAATACTTTTCGCTATAAAGTGAAACATTTCCTATGGTTTGGTTTTTGTTTTGCCTCTTTTTTTTCTTTGTATTTCATAATTATTCGTGTCTTACCTTTTTGGCTGGTTAGATAAATAAACGCAAAATTAAACAAAAAAAAAAAAAATAGAAACTCATAAACTATAACAAAAACAAATACAATATAATACCAATTGTTACTTGTTTTTATCATTAAATAAATACAAGCTGCAGATATCACGTAATATAGTATTAGAAGCGCACGGAGATTGAAATTGTCGTATAGGGTTAGATGATGAACATACCCACCCACATTGTACTCACATTATCATTTTCATATGAAAAGATATTCGGAAAAAAAAAAGTTTTGTTTTCTTTTCATTTATCTGCGTTTTTAATGTTTTTGGAAAAAAAATTCCCACCAAAATTTCTTAAGAAATACATCCAGTACGAGCTAAAGGTCTGCAGCTCATAATAAATTAAAAGCCGATTTAAAGAAAAAAATTGTTTGAATGATAAAATTTCATACAAAAATTAAAAACAAAAACAAAACAATTGTTAAAAATATTTAAAAAGGCTTTAAATTGTCAAAGTTAGCATTGCAAGAAATCTTACAATGGAAAGTCTTTAATCAACATTTTTCGTTTCAAATGCTCGAGGCAAGCACTTTCACCTCTACTTACTTACGGCCTGCCTTAGAGGATTTTTCCAAGTTTATCTGCTTTGTTCATGTTTTTGCCAGTTAATCGCTCCAAACGAAGACAGGGTTTCCTTAATTTGGTCCAGTATAAATCCTTTCTCAATGTCGACCTCAGCTGATATTCGCAAATCACTCCGAAACAACCTCTTTCTTCAGAACAACATAACGGGACATTGTGACGTTCACAACTTTGAGGAGCTTATACAATACATTGTTGGTTCCGATGTAAAAATAATCGACAACTCTCATGGGACCAAGATCTTGCATCGAACTTTAGGACACTCATAAGGAAACAAAAAGTTGTAGAAATTACTAAAATTTCCGGCTTCAAGCATTGCAACATAAACACCACCCTTTATCAGGCTATTGAAGGCTACTTATATTCGTTACTCCAGATCATCTATATAAAGGGCTATCCATTTCGTGGTTTCAAAAGTATGGGACTGGAATTCGACATCTGTCAAACTAAGTTGTGAAACCAATTTTTTTCTTTTCAGTTGAAAGTCTGACATTGACGAAAATGGATCGCTTAACTATTACACAACGCATACAAATTATCAAAACCTACTACAAAAATGGTGATTGGCGGTGGACGGAAATTTTTCGAACAAAATTTTCTTCAGCGATGAAGCACATTTCACACTCGGTGGGTATGTTAATAAACAAAATTGTCGTATTTGGGGTTCTGAGAATTCTCAAGTAATTGAAGAGAGGCCATTAGATCCAGAAAAAGTCACTGTTTGGTGCGCTCTTTGGTCCGAAGGTGTGATTGGACCTTACTTCTTCGAAAACGACGATGGAACGACTGTCACCGTCAATTCGGAGCGTTATGGTCATATGATAACCGACTTTTTTTTGCCTGCTATTGAAGAATACGACTTGGAGAATATGTGGTTTCAACAAAACAGTGCCACATGCCACACAACTCGAGCGAATATGGCTTTATTGCAAGAGACATTTCCAGGCCGCGTAATTTCTCGTCGTTGCGACATCAACTGGCCACCAAGATCATGCGATTTGACACTATTAGACTTTTTTGTGGGGCTACGCGAAAGACCGTGTTTATGCAGATAAACCTTCAACTCTTGACCACTTTCCGTTGACTGTGGCACATCTGGCAAGTTCATCCGTTTTCAGTTACTGGAATGACGGTATTGGGGAACCCACATGATAAGGCCATCATGTCGTTCTGCTACCTCATTGAGATATCTGTGACAGCTGTAGGCGATGGAGCTGCTTTGATTTCTTCCTGTCTATCAGAAAGTATGGTAAAGTACCGATTTGAAAAGTTTCCGTCCCTAATAATTTTCACCGTAGTCTATATTGCCGATACCTCTGCCTGAAAGCCTCTCTGTGGTCGTTTAAACAATATTTGGTAAAGAAAGCTTAGTCATCTTAGTTATACCAAAACGATGGTTTTGATTAATTTGTATACAGCCAAAGCTCTCAGATAGAGCTCTGTATACTGCCTCTTTGGATAGAATTCAGTTTTCAAGTCATTTGTTTCATTACTTTCGTTTGTTCTTGAAATTAAGGCTATCCAGGAATAGATGGAAGTAGTTAACTACTATGCAGCATCCAATGTATCTGAAAGAAATTTCTTTCAAGATTCCAGAATAGTGCAACAATGTTGGCATTTTCTTTCATTAAACCATTACGTTTTTAAGGCCATTGATGAATTTTAAGCTATTATGTGTGGCTTTCTTTTGTTTTAATTGCAATTAAATCAGTTACAGAACGTAATTAAAAGGCTTCGCGCTGTCAAAAATATATACTCTGGCCTTAAGGCATGCCTGATAAATCTCTGAAGCTTTATTTTTCCTTATTCGTATGGACTTTGAAGTAGTCAAGGCAATAAAAAAACAAGTTGATTTCCATTTAAATTTAACCACACAATATTTGTAATTTATGAGTGAGTGTGTTGGTGGCATATTCCAAATAAAAATTTCTTCATACAGAATTTAATCCTTAAAGTCGTTTTCTGTTTAATTTGTGATTGTGATGAATATAATAATGAAATATGTATGTACATGGACTGAGTGACAAATCAAGGCAAATGAAGTGACATTTTTTTCAACAGCTTCATTCAGTTTAATGTGTGAGAAATAAATGGCTGTGTTCTGTCAATATTATTAAAAAAAAATACCTTTTTTCAAATTTTTCTTGGCAAAAAGGTTAAAAGCTTTGGTCGTTAATATTTCTATACAGCATACGTTTCATTGTGTCTATCTGTATGTCTGTCTTTCTGGTGGACGCCTCCTAGATTGTTTATTTTTCTTAACAGTTCGCATGCCTTTGGTGATGGCGGTCATATACTTTTGAAAAGAAATATTTTTGTCAGGAAGTCTTAAGGTAAACAAACAATTTATTATTGTTGTTGTTGTTGTTGTTGCTGCTGCTGATGGAATCTGATTTCCATTTACAATATGCCAATGACAGCCAGCCAACAATAACAATCATCATCGTCATTATTATCATCATCATCACCACAACCACCATCATTGACATGAACATTTTCATTGTGACCAAAAAAGTTTAAGACGCGAATATCATCCATTAGTTGTGCCAACTGACGACTCTGGTGGTTTCTTGACCTTAAATAATCATGTTTATGCATTCGTTAGCCGAGTTAACACCGTACAATGGTCACACAATTCTTTTAATTTTTTTTCTTTTCACTTTTTCACTTTTTTTATTCACGCCTTTACTTGTGTGGGTCATTAACATGAGCACTTCTAGTTGCCTGGAATTTTTTAGTTTTTATAAATTGCAAAAAAAGAATGAAAAAGAAAAAGGATTTCAATAAAAATGTTTTATTTTCTTGTAATCATATTCACTTTTAATGAGTTTAACGACCCCTTAGGGATATGAAAACGTTTAAACCTTTAGTTTAGTTCCTGTTGTACAATTTAAAAATGTTCGTTTCATTAAGGGCTGTCATGATGGTTCTTTTTTTTTTAATTGTCTTTAATCAAGTTTTTCCAGTTGGAAATTAAGCAGGTGATTCGTTTACTGTAGCAAGTTTTAGAACTAGTTTTAGAGGCTAGCAGCAGAGAAATTTGCTTAGAGGCAAACGTTTGTAACGAATATAGAGGTGAGTCCTATTTATTCTTAATTAGTAGCTCTGCCTGTTAATGTTATTCTCTTTTGAGATCAGTGGCTGCAAGACTGCCTGGTTGGATTATTGGGAAAGCAATTGAGTGAATTAGGACTAAAGAATGCGAATTTTAAAGAGAAGTAACATTCCGTGGTATAACCTAACGATAGGTACTGACAGGATATTCACGCTCAAAGAACACTTGTTCAGAAAAGGAATCACTTTTCGCCCAAAATATAGATTCTATGATGAGGATGTTAATGTTTTTCAAAAGGAAATACTTGGTTCCCTATCAAATACTAGGTAGGGAGTTATTTTTATTGGCTCCGACTAGCATTCTGAAGTTCGTAAGGGCAAGGGGATTGGCGCAGACTCAGTGCAATATACCGTATGACTGCATCCTATTTTTTTCGTTCATTCCGAGGACTGCAACTCATAAATTCAGTTTACTCAACAGAACCTTAAAACAAGAGCCCTAAATTCATTTTTAATTCTATGGCTTGCAGGATTTAATCTCTAAAATCCGAAGTCACCGTATACTAGTAGGTACCAGTAGGTAGAGTCCTTTGTTCAAAACCTGGTCATAGATCTCTTTTCTGGCAAAAACCCTGAAAGTAAATACAATTTCCACGAAAAGTTTCTCAAAAATCAGTCATTCGGAGTAGACTTTAAACTGTAGCTCTTGACATTCACACAACATGGATGGTGTAAGAAGTTAGGTTGTAATATTTTTCAGATCTCTATCATTGAGGTCTACAACCGCGAAATAGATTTAGGCTTTCTCAACACGTGTTCTCTTACTTACTTACTTAGTTGGCCATAACAACCCGTTTAACGGATTTCGGCCTGCTTGCGCGCCTACTCCAGTTGGTCACACCAATCGATGACAGGGCTTCCTCGATTTGGTCCTTCCAACGAATACAAGGTCGTCCTCTTCGCCGACTTCCGCAGATTCCCGCATCAAATACCCGTCCCGCCGGAGCATCCTCCTCCATTCGAACGACATGGCCGCAGCTATGCAGCGCAGCCGCTGGATATTAATACGCTCTACAACGTCTATGTCGTTGAGGAGCTCATATATCTCACTGTTGAATCGGATATGGAAATCATCGCCAACTCGTGCTGGACCGATGATCTTACGTAGGACTTTTTCTCTCACGGTACATTCCTCTGCACGTGTTCTCTACCTAAATTTATATGTCATAAGGACATACCAATATCTGACTTCTTTTACTATCATGTCTTTGGGATACAAACGAAATTTTGTATGACACTGCAGTGCCATTTCTTATACGATTTTCTGACTCAAATTATACTATGACTGCGATATAGTATATAAAGCGCATTGCCCTCTTAAAAATAAATTTCTGAAAAATAGAACAGCCAGCATATATGTATGTATGTATGTATTTCTCTGTTTATAGGCAGAAAATTGAAAACTATTTTTGGCTATTAACGTTTAAAATCCAAAAATACTCAGAAAATTCATTCAATTTTTTCAATTTTCTTTTTAGTATCTGTTTAATTGTAGGTTTTATTAGAGGCCAATTAATTAAATTGTATTTTTCATAATTAAATTAACATTGAATTCGAATGTTTTTTTTTTTTTTGTTTCTCGCAAATTTACAATTTATGGCAGGCGTGTAGTAAATGAACATAAAAGGAGAACACAAAAAAAAAATTATGATTCACGGTGTACAATTCTACAAAAATGTATTATAATTGATACAAACAAACAAATTTTGTTTATTTAATTACCAATTTTGAGTCATTTTGATAAAGACTGTTTAAATTTGAAATCCAATTTAAATATTCTCTTATTGGTAACCTATGAAAGCATATTATCAGGTTAATACTTGTATTTACATACATGTGTGTATGAGTAAATGTATACTAAATCACTGCTGTAAGGGAGTATAGCCATAATTTATGATTCCTTTATGTTTCACTGAGGAGTATTAAAAAGAAGAACAACAACAATAAACAATATTAAGAAAACCCACAGCAATAATAAAGTTGTTTACAACACATGTAAGGCAACAAGAAAAACTTCGCATAATTTACAATCGCAAATAAACAACGTTCGCAGCAAGTGAGTAAATGAAAACAGAATAATATATAAGGTTATAATACATGTGTGTGTTAGTGCACACAATAAAAATATTTACCCTGTAAGCCTTTCATTCATCTCGTGTAATCGAGCAAAATTCGTATTTGCAAATTCGACCTGAAGAATATTAAAATTTTTTGATATTTAGGTGACAGTGTAAGTGAAACACACACTCTCTTTCTCTCATCAGATTATATTTGCAGGCGAAATTCAATTGTATAATAGGCGCTTAAGAGTCAATGCTTTCATTAGTATGTATTAGTATATTGAATGTGACAAAAACAAATTTTACTGATTTACTCCACTTTTCTTTAAGAGAGAGAATGCTCCCCAAGAGTGACACAAATTGATTTGTTTTGATCTAACTGACGTCACACATACATATGAGAGAAAATACTTGTTGAGCACTCACATATGAGTACACTAATGCCATCAGCTGTTTTTGCATTGATGCTGTTATTGTTTGTGTGTATGTATGTATATTGAATGTGAGCATTTGGGATATTTTTATCATCTTAATGAATGAGTTATAAATTTAAGAATGTTTACGTGAGTAAATGTGGATAAAAGGCTAAAGCGCAGGCGTTGTTAAAAAGAGTTCTTCTCATTCTCGTTTTTAGTATTGCTGTTGTGCAAAAAATAAGATAAACATTTAATGCCACACAAAAACAGAAACTTAATTATTTTCTTTGATAAAAAATTTCTTTCTAACGTATGAAAAACTACCGCTTAGTAGTGCATTAAACACTTAGAGACAGCGTCACCGAATTTTATTGCCAAACTGATTAATTTTGAACCCAAAGAATCTTAGGGTAAATACCTTTCAAAAATTCTTGAATTAATTTTTATTGTAAAGTAATAATGCCTCTTTATGCAACCCTAAGATCACCTTTGAACCTGAAGTTAGACTCGGGCGTGTGTAACTCAATATTGTACTTTAATTCTCAATTGAGAAAGGAACTATCCAAGGCATAAGAAAAAAATTGAGAACTAAATAGAAGACTAGAAAACTGAAACTAAGCTGATACACAGATATGATGGCAAGCAAGAAAAGAGGCAGTTTGTGGCTTCAAAGACAGGTCTTAAGATTTACTGCTCCAAAATTGGCAATCACTTTTTGGCGGACATAACTTCTTTATGCTACCTACAAGACAGTCTACATTGGTTCGAGCAGATTAAGAGTCTGCAAGTAACTATTTTCCAGCTATAACTACGAATGGCGATTCTTATACATCTCTGGCAACATTTAATTAAAAATTACAATTCTTGCGTAGAATCCTTGCATTAGTGCTGCGATGAAATACAAAACTTCAATTTAGGCATTTACAAACCGATTTTTACGACGAGTTTTATGTATTTTCTGGCTACACATCGTATCTACCCTCTGTCGCTGTTAAAAAGCAAACCAAACTCGAAAAAAAATTTAAATCAGTAGAAGGTAAAATGGTGACATAATTAAAACGGTCATAGAATCGACCAGTTCATATCTGAAGACGGCAGATGGGTATTTGGTCGAATTGTGCACCTGCCCTAAGAAGTTTGTTGGGTATATAATTAACGGGAATATTCTAAGTGTTTCGCAGTAGCATCTTCCCTACCCAATATGAATTTACAACATTGAAAATGGTCTGTAATACACTAGAACAGGTCGGGAGCAGGGGTGCCAGATAATTTTGAAGGAAAATCGGCAACTTTGTCAAAAAAAATCGGCATTTATCGGCACTTAGATTTTAAAAATCGGCAAAATATCGGCAATTAAAAAAGCACTTGTTATAAATGTATGAAATCAAACATTTTTATTAAATAAATATATATCAAAACAAAAGAAATCAATTCAGCAATTAACATATTAATGTTATGTTATACAAAGATAAAATATTATGTCTGAATTTTCATTATTTTTAATTTTTATTTATACATATATACTTCAATTAATATGAGATAATTTTTTTAGTTAAATATTTAAGTAAAAATAATGATGAAATGAAAATTGGTTTTAAATTTTTAAGAATACATGCTTGAGTTTGTCAAGTTTAAAATGTTTTTCTTAATATCTATAGCAAAACAATTTGAATTGTTATATTTTAAAAAATCTTTAGAATAAAGAATACCTTCTAAAAATTCGTTTACAAGGGAACATCGAAATTTAGTTTTATTAAAATTGACCTGACTAAAACTACGTTCAACATTCGCAAAAGAATGTGGCAGTATCTTTATTTGTTGAATACATTTTTCTAACAATGGGAAAGCAGATGTTATATCGCCACGCTTTTTTCCACAAACTGTTTTCCAAAACGTTGGTAAATTAATTTCAAAGTCATCAAAAACGTCCTTAAAATTCAAAAAATTTAGCTCTTTAAATGCAGAGTCCAACATTTTTTTCATCTTGATCTACAATGTTTGGTAACTCATTTAGAATTTCCATACATGAGTTATATTTTCCTTCCATAATAAATTAAGAATTAATCATATTTAAAGATTCAAAATTGTTAATTTCAAAACTAAAACGTTTTAAAATTTGATTCAAAAGCTCTATATAAAAATTTGTACAGTTGTTTTTTTTTTTAATTTCGCATTTATTAATTTTCGTTTTTGAAATTAAATCACTTGCGTGAAGACCCAAATAAACTTGATCGTAATTCAAAAAATTATTGTTATTCATAATCAAAATATATAAAGAATTATTAGAATTAGTAAAAAATCGGCATTTTTGGAACAAAAATCGCGAAATCGGCACTTTGCTATTTTTAAGGTATAAAATCGGCAAATCTGGCAGGCCTGGTCGGGAGGCGAAGAGCTAAGTATAAGCTAGATTAGATAAAACTTTCCAATGAACATTTTGAAAAATTCCATTTCTGTTCGACATTTCCATCTGCCTTAATACCTTGTTGGCTTCTTCTGCCTTCGGTTCTTAGGTTCAACTCCATTTGCATTACCTTATATCAGCAGGAATTGGCTGTCGTTGATTAATTCCAGTTTTTGGAAATTTAAAATAAAATATAAAACCTGGTTACCTTGAAAACCACAAACTTTAAAATAAAAACAAACAAGAAAAATTTAATATCCTCCCACCTCTTTCTCTCCCTCACTCTCTCTTAACAAAACTCAAGTGAAGTGTTGAGATGGTCAAGTGTTTAAGGCCAAAGGAATGTTTATATAAACACACTTACACATACATATACATGTACATATTTACTCTTGGAGATAGAATTCTATTGTGGATTCTAAATAAAACGAGAGAGGAGTGTGGAATGTAAAAACCAAAAATTTCCCAGAATCTAAAGGAGTATGAAATTTGTTTTTCCCAAATTGTGCAGAGCGCACGGTGTATATTAATATTAAGCACAGGCGAAAACAGGTCAGTTTTCTATGAGATATCGTCGGAATAAGTTTTGCAATACAAAAAGAAACAACGGAAACAACAAGAAAAAAATATTTGAAAATAAAAATTGAAAATTTTAACAACTATTCTTAACGGTTTTAAAGAAAAGTAACGGTTTGATACACAAGAAAAAAAATTCAAGTGTTTTTCGTTAACAAAATATTTGCTTATTCAGTTTTTATTCTAAGAAATTCAATTAAAAATAAAACAAAATAGAATAGAAACGAACGAATTGATATTTTGTATGAAAAGGGAAGAAAATTTTTGCTAATTTGCAAAATTTTGTGGCATTTTCTGTAAAAGAAATTCAGAAATTTAGAAATTCTATAAAAAAAAGAAAGTGTTTAACCACATAAATTAAAGCAAAAATAAATTTCAAGCAGAAATGACGAATTTATAAATAAAAAATTAAAAAAAAAAAAAGAAAAACACAAATAAAAAACTAAATTAAAACCTTTTGAAAGTCTGAATTAAAACTGTAGAAAATAAAAACATTATTAAAGAAAAGAGAAAAAGTGCTTAAGCTATTGGAAAACAACTTTTTAAATATTATTGTCTCTACCAGGAAGTTTAAAATTTTAATTAAAATAAAAATAACAAATTAAAGAGGCTGCTTTGAAGAGCATTTTATATTTCAAGTGTTACAAAAAAGAAATAAATATAAAATTTAAAAAATATTCAAACAACTTGAGTTTATTAGACAAATTGGCTGCTAAAAAGTATCATATTAAATCAGTAACAACTCTTAGTTGTTTTATTTCAAAATTGGAATATCAGTTAAGAGGTGAGTTCAACAAAAAAAAAATTACATTTATTTCATATTTTTCTTAATTAAAATATATTTTCAATATGTTAAAGCGTAAATTTAAAAATATATGCCATAAAAAATATAATTCCACAATTTTTTAATTACATTTAATCAATAAATAATAAAATTACTTTCCTGCAATTTACATTATGAAAGTTATCTTTCACAAAGTCGACAGTAGGGAACAGTGGTGTTCAAGTTTAGAATAAAGTATTCAGAATTCAAGAGAATACAAATAGGTATTTTTCAATCGCCTAGTTTTTTTCCCCCTTCTGTTTGAGATGGAAATCCTTAATAAGGCTTTGATTTCCGTAAATACGTCAGATCGTTAGCGACTTACTTTGTACAGGTATATAGCATAGGATTCGAGAGATTTGGCCTGTCTTTAAAATCTCTTCAGCATTTGCTTTCTTTAATTGCTCATCTCAACTTACAAATTATTGTTTTAATGTAACGGGCTACATGCGTCCAGTTATTTTGGTTTTCAAGTATTATTTTCATTGTATTAAGGGTCCTGATTTCTTCTCTTAGAAATGCTTCCAAAAGTAACCTGTCTGTTCCAAACCCTCGGAGGCATAAAAAAACGCTTTCAGTACTCTCAATAAATATTAGGGCAGACAAGAGAATTGTAAGATGTGTCATGTTTGTATTTGTAGACGTTGCTTCAATATTCTCCATGATTGATAAGAAACTAAGTGAGACAATAATTTACCTTACCATAACATCTTCTTTGTGGAAATTTTTGTAACAAACCTGAGCGTTTATCGTCTTTGCCATCATATCATAGATAGTTCTGTCTCACTGGTTTGAGGATCATTCTCCACATAATACATTAGGGATCTTTCGGATAATTTGCCCATCTCTTTTGTTAAAAGCAATACGTACATATCTGACAGTAAAACTGAATAAGATTTCACTGTCCTAGTTCCTGAAGTATCCGTACGTCTTCAGATGTTAGTTGGCTGTCTTTTTTAGGTGCCTTTTAAAGGGTTTTAATTTTAAGGTACATAAACGCTTTTCTTTAAATATTTTATAAAAACTCTCAGAGTACTTTAATGCATATTTTTAAGGTGCTTTAAAAATTATGCTTAATTGAAAAAGAAAAGTTGTAAACCGTTTCTTTTTTTTGAAAATATTTTACATTTTCCATGTTATTTCGTTATAATTACCTTACCGCACATACACACATACAGACAGTTAAACTCCTCTTCATTAGCAATAAAAAGTGTTCTTTTGTTATCCTTTCTGCTCAATTTGTTCGATGGGCGTAATGTATGCATGTACACAGTAATTTAACATTGTCCGTGTGTAGGTTTGTCTGGATGACATTTACGAATTTTATGGAATATTTGTTGAGCGAATACACCAGCCCACCTTTTTAATGTTGAAAACGAGAATAAAACAGCCGATAACAAGGATATCCCATAGACAACAAAAAAATATCCTTAATTAGTCTGTTTAATAAAAAGAAAACAGAACCAAAAAGAAACATTGAAAAGGTGAGATTTTTATGGTAATTCAAGTACTTAATGGTTTTGTAATTGGAAGAATCTTAACTAAAAAATCAAATATTTTTAAAAATCAAAATGACTAAATTAAGAAAAAGTACCTTAAGTTCTTGATAAATTAAAAATAAAAATAAAATTATGTTATTTTTTTTTTTACTAATTTCTGTACAATTTTGGTACTTTGAACAAAAGTACTTAAAATGAACTTTTAGTACATATGGTATGTGGTAATTTTGTCAAAAAAAAAAAAAAATAAAAAAATAGACAACACAACGTATTACATATGTAAATAGTTGGTACTTTTTGCTTGGAACCTTCTATTAAACTACCTTAAAATTTTTTTTATTGGTTTAAAGAAGAGACATTTTGAATACACTTAAAAACATATTACAAAATAATTGACACTTTTTTGGAACTCTTCAAAGAAAGTACTTTTTAAAAAATCAATAGAAGATCCAAAATATATTTAGTGTTGTTAGAAAATGAAACATTAAACATATGTATTACAAAATAATTGGCACTTTTTTCGCACTCTTCAAAGAAAGTACTTTTTAAAAAATCAATAGAAGGTTCAAAATAAGTTAAGTGGTGTTAGAAAATGTAACATTAAACTTATTACAAAATAATTGGCACTTTTTTCGTACTCTTTAAAGAAAGTACTTTTTAAAAAATCAATAGAAGGTTCAAAATAAGTTTAGTGGTGTTAGAAAATGAAACATTAAACATATTACAAAATAATTGGTACTTTTTTCGTACTATTCAAAGGAAGTACTTTTTAGAAGGTTCAAAATAAGTTTAGTGGTGTTAGAAAATGAAACATTAAACATATTACAAAATAATTGGTACTTTTTTCGTACTCTTCAAAGGAAGTACTTTTTAGAATGTACAAAATAAGTTTAGTGGTGTTAGAAAATGAAACATTAAACATATTACAAAATAATTGGTACTTTTTTAAAAAGTAATAATATCTATCTGTCTTTAATAAAAATACTTTTTTTCTTAATATTCTAAAGCTCTCCGAAAGACTTGTAAAAATTTTAAAACAACAATATTTTAGCAAACAATATAATAATATTTCTATAATAATATTAACCCCATGACTTTATTCTATATATAAGTGGTTCATTGAACTCAATTGTTAAACAATTTCAATAACTTTATCGAATTCAAACTCTGGCATTACCAAATATTTATTATTTGCATAATAATAATACCAATAAAGTTATGAAGGAATAAATGAATTCAAACCCCCCCCAAATAATGTTATAATCTCTTCGCTCAACAAAAAAAAAAATATGTATGTCTCAACAATTGAATTTTATTTTGTAAAAATAAAAAAACAAAAACAAAATAACGTTTGACTAGGTGGTAGTCAGTCGTCAATTCTATACTTATTCTACCATTCATTCATTTAAGCCTAAACAAGTATGCTGTCTGGGAATTTGTTGCTGTAACAGTCTGTCTATCTCCATCAACAGCAGCTTTGTTGAGTTACTTATGATAATTGGCTCCTGCCGTTATTGAAAAATATTGCTTATATGCGTACATTTAGTTCGATTCCTGGAAATTGTTGTTTAAAAGTAAAACATATTTTTTTTTTGCTATGAATTGTTTTTTCCCCATTTTCCCAGTATTTCTAATTTCCCTATGATTGAAGTCTTATTATTAATGGTTAGAATTCTTTAAAAACAAATCAAGATAAGGAGAGAAAATGAGAATGAATATTTTTTTTTATTGAGAATTGATTATTTTGTTTAAAGCGATGGGTTATGAAAGGAATTAAAATTGCCCATTGTGCAGCACCTTCAATGGGGTGGATTTCTTAACAAAGTTTACGGTTTGTGCTGAAACCCAAAAGTCTGTAGGAAAGAAGAACACAATACTGCCAAAACTTAAATGAAATTCAAGTACAAAGTCTCTGATGGAAATCAGGACTACAATCTCGACAATGGCAGATTAGTACATTAGCTACTAGACCTCCGAAGTAATCTTTTGAAGTAAGTCATGTTAAATAACGTTGATATTGTTTTTATCGTCTGGCCTCCGCTTGAGGTTTTTTCGCGTAATCGTGATAAAGTCATGATTCGTCCATGCTGCGGTTGGACAACGTCAAACACTGCTACGAAAAGTTTTTTCATATCATTTAAAACTGAAACAACTGAGCTACTACTTTCACAATCTCTAGCACTATCTGTGTCTAAACAGCCAAGACATTATCACGAATTTCTATGCAATTGTTTGGGTTCAACAGGCCTCAACTGGGCGAACCGCACTGAAACAGAAGGTGCATGCTAATAAGCTTAGGTCAGTTTTCTGCTCAAATCGCACGGCAAGTTACTATTTTTGGATGATAATTTTATCGTTGAAATGAAGCAATTTTTTTCAATTTTTGACAAGACACATGCCTGTTGTCCTTTTCCTTTAAGAGGCTGTAAGTTTTAAAAGACACGTAAATTTGGAAACTATTTTTCGTCTGAAAAGTTTGGATATGAATGGTTCTATTCTATCGAATAGCATTGTTCAAATATTTCGATCTGTCGATCTGTATTCAATTCGTAGAATGTTTAAAAGTTTTCAAGGTTAATGTTAAAATAAATTTCTTTAACCTGCATATTTTTTTGTTTTTTAATTTTTTATTTGAATAATCAGACGTTTAAAAAATTACTTGTTTTTTGTAAGAAATTTAAATAAAATCTTAAATAAATACAGAATTTAATTTATTTATTTAAGAAATAAAATTGTCACAGTATATCAATAGAATGGAAAATTTTTTTCAGAATAACGAATTAGAACATTTGTTGGGAATTTCCGCCAGCATGGTGTTTTCTTTAATGAATTTTAACTTCTTTTCAAATTTGTTTCTTCTGTTCGCCTCTTTCTTTTTTTTTTGTTTTTTCTGCCTATCCACAATAAATCTTTTTTTTATAACCTTACCTTAATGAAGTTTAACTACAGAAATGGATGTTAAAAATACAAGTTTATTAATGAAACTTATACTATAGAATATTTAATAAATCATATTTAGTTTGGAAACTAAATTTATAAAAAGAAACATTGTAAATTAATAAAAAAAAAATACACGCTTTCAAATAAACTTTTTATTTTCCTTGCTAGAATTTGTCAAGTCAAGTCAAGTTTATTAATAAAAACACACACAAAAATAAAAGGGAACATTAAAGACATGTTGCAACAACTAACTGTTAAATACCGTAAATAAAACAAAAACAAATTCTCTGTAAAAGAAAAGCAAGTAAATCATTAGGGAGAGATTCATTTAGATTAGTTCTATCCTGTATGCTATTTCTCTTAAGCCTTTTCTTTTTTTCACGTGGGTGTACATATATGTTGAGTTTATCGTTAGTTAGAATATATGAATGAATAATTCTTGTGTTACGTTTTATTTTTTCTCGTTATAATAACTTTCCTCTCTTTTATTTTTTGTTTTTGTTTCTTATATGGCCTTTGCTCCATACAATAAATAAATTATCCTGGTTGTTGATTTTTCACGTGTTCTAAATAAGTGCAATTTTTCATATGATTTTTATCCCGTCTTTTATTGCCTCTCACTCACACTCTCTGTTTCTAACTGTCTACTTGTGTAGATTATTAGTGTTGTGTAAATTAAACTATTTTTTATTTAATAGTTTTTTTAAAATTTGCTTCAGACTACTGTCTGAAGCGTTCTTTATTTTTTAATGTTAATTACACTAAAGTTACACCAGGACTGATACTTAATTATGTTTTTACTTAAAATAATAAATAATGCAAAATTCAATAAACTTCACCCAGACGCAGAGTCAGCAATATTCTAATTATGTTAAAATGTATTGCAACATAAGTTTATTACCTTTGTTGCTAATTTGCTTAGGTAAGCTTTAACGTTCAATGACCTGAAGTATTTAAATTTAATTTTAAATATTTTGGTTCTTAACTCCTCCGCCCTTAATTTCAATCGTCCTCGATTGATTTAAAAATAGGGTATTTCATGGATTCTTGTAACAGGTGTTTCAGCTTGATTTTTCTCAACCTGTGGAATTTTTGTTTGTTGCAGAATGAACGTTGTTAAAGGGTTCTTTTGTGATCTTTTCAGTGCCCAAATTGTAAGGCTAACGGTGCATAAGAAAGTTAGTGATATAACAATGTTTCTGATCCATGTTTCTCTTTTTATATTATGTATTGCCTTTATGTTGTTAAGATGTAATTCTTGAAGTGATTCTAATGACAATATGTTTAAGGTTTCTTGTTCTATTGGAGTATCTTGCATTAGGGCTGGGATTGGTGTCATCTGATTTACTTCTAGGTTCTGATATATTTGGTCATCTATTTTTATTGTTGAATTGTTAAATTTAATTATAAATGTTCCATTTAGTTTATAAGTAATTGTTTCTGTTGAAACAGTTTTGCTAACATCATTCAGGAGTATTATTCCGTCTGCAATTTCTTCAACACGAGGGATATGATGAACATTGCTTTTTGCGCATGTGGATTGTTTATTGAATATAATTTTTGTTATACAATTATCATTACTTAGATCTGATAAATACATTTTATTACAAATTTTGATTTTATTATAAATTATACAATTTCCTTTGGTTGCATAAATTTCATTTCCATTTAAAAGTATTTCTGTAAAATTTAAATTTATTATAGAGTTATTCTTTATAATAGGTTTTACAATAAGTTTTTTATATAAAGTTTCACTTGTAATTGGAATTTTAATAATGTATAAAATATTTGTGTTATTGCTTAATACACTTATTTTCGATAATTCTAAAGCTTCTTCTATGTTGTTGAAAGGCATATTTTCTTTTTTTAATTGATTAATTACAAGGTTCATTTCTTTTTTGTTTAACAAATACGAGTTAATTATGTTGTATTTTGCCCATTGTATGGCATATTTAATATTTATAATTGCTTCCTTTGCTAATCTAACCTTGTTTCTCATTATTTCTATGTCTTCTTTTAGAATAAAATTATCCTTCCTTATGGAGTTAGAAAATGTATTAATTAATTTAGTAATATTGTTTATTTGATTACTAAAGTCGGTATTAATTATTACTTGTTTGTTATTATTATCTGTTAGCTCGTCTAACGTTTTGTAAATATATTCTGCGTCATCATGATCGGGAGATCCGGCAATAATTTTCCAAATTTTTCCTAATGCATTAATTGATCTAGACTGTCTTCTTGGTGTGTAGTTCTTAAGTGTCTCTAATAGGTCTATAGTTTGATTTAGTTCATATTTTAGCGTTGGTTGTAGAGGAATCGTCTCAGGTATATACGTTTCAATATATTTTCTTGTTTTTTGTAAAAAGTCGTCATAAGAATTTAGATCTATTTGATGTATAAATTTAAATGTCCCTTCTTGAATTTTGCCGTAGCCGTCACCTATCGTCACGACGTGTGAGTCTGTATAGTTCAGTATTTGGACTTCTGCCTTAAGCAGTGGTAGGAAAAATCTGTAACCAAAAAATAATTAATTTCTTATATGGTCTTTATGAACTATTCTATTAGTTTCTGTCAATACCGTACTTCTGTTATTTTCTTTGACTATTTCTTCTTTATATCTTGATGATAATTTAGATCCTAGTCTTTTATTAATTTTTACATAAATTTTCTGGCCTGGAGTATAGTCCTTAAAAGGTTTTCGTTTTTTATTATGATTTGCCATATCTTTTTCCTGTTTCCTAACGATGGCTTCTATATTTTCTTTCCTAGCATTTTCGTATTGTTCTGGACTAGTACTAACTCTTCTTCCAAAAAATAACTCAATAGGTTTCTTGCCTGTTGTTGAGTGTATGGTGTAATTATATTCATACACTGCTCTATCGAGTAATTCTTCAAAAGTCCTATGTGTCTTCTCTGTTTTAAGACAACGCATAATTTCCGACAATGTGGAATGAAATCGTTCCACTTGGCCGTTAACGGTACTTTTGTAGGGGGGAGTCTTGAAAACTTTTATATTCAGCTGATCTTCAAGCATAAACAAAATTGAATCTGAATTTAATGATTTTTCATTGTCTACAACTACTATTCTGGGAACACCAAAACTAAATACTATTTTCCTTAATGGTTCTCTAATATCTGCTATTGATCTAGAATTTATTACTGTTGCTTGTGCATATTTTGTGAGCTTGTCTATTGCAGTTAATGTTAAGTGCTTTTCAGTAGTCCAAATGTCTATATGTAGTATTTCTCCTGCATATTGCGGGATTGGAGTAGGTGATATATTTGCCTTATTAGGATGTCTATCGTATTTCCCTTCCTTGCAAACTTTACATTGTTTTATTATTCTTTTTAGAGTATCACTCATCTTTGGGAAGTAATATTTTTCTAAAAGTTGTAATTTATTTTCTTTAGCGTTTCTGTGGGCTCGTCTATGTACTTTCAGAGATTCTTCTTCTTGTCTAGAAGAGTCGACCAAATCTTCTACCTGGGTTTGTGTGTATCTGATTTTATATTTAGAAAAGTGAAGAGGGTATATTGATTGTATCTTACCCATAATGCTTTCGCAAGTAAACAAACCGTTCACTACACTCGGATTAAGATATCTCTTCAAAATATCCAAAAGAGTGTCTTCCGAAAAGCTTGGGGCTGTAATAATATGTCTGTGAAAAGTTGGGAAAGGTAATTTAAACTGGTATTCACTCGTTTCTGCTATAAGGATAAAAATCTGATTTCTAAAGACGTTTATAGGACATTCAACTGAAGGAATTAAATTCTCTCCTGAACTATCATTGCTATGCACTGTAACCGTTAGAGCGTTAACATGAATGTTGTTTTGTGGTGGTCTAGAAAGAGCATCTGCAACCACATTACTTTTACCGGGCTTATAATGGAGTTCATAGTTGTATTCCTCCAATATTGCTTTCCATCGCTTCATTTTTGCGTTATTGTTTTTGTTACTTAAAGCGTATGTGAGAGGTTGGTGGTCAGTGAATATTATGACTTTGGCGTGGCCATACAGATAATTTCTCAATGAATCAAGTGCCCAAATTATAGCTAACATTTCCCTCTCATTGGCTGCATAGTTCTCTTCTGTTTTACTCAGAGATCGAGAAATAAATGTAATTGATCTGTTTTCCTGGCTAAGGACAGCGCCAATAGCGTAATTTGAGGCATCTGTTGTTAATTCGAAACATTTAGTGAAGTCAGGGTAAGTTAATATGACATCTCTAGAAGATAAGATCTTTTTTAATTTGTCAAATGCTATTTTTGCGGATTCATTAAGTTCTATTTTTTTTCTACTTGATTGATTTCGGGATATTCGTCCCTCTTCCCCTCTTAAGAGGTTTGTCAAGGGTTTCGCTATTTTAGCGTAATCTTTGACAAACCGGCGATAATATCCGGATAATCCCAAAAAAGATCGAAGATCTTTTAATGTGTTGGGATAAGGGAAATTCACAATCGCTTCGACTTTCTTAGGGTTAGTTTGAATACCCTTGCGAGTCACTAGGAAACCTAGAAATTCAACTTCGTCTTTAAAAAACTCGCATTTATCGAGCTGAACCTTCATATTTGCCTGGTGTAAGGTGTTAAATACCTCAGCAATATCCTTTAAATGTTGATATTCATTTGGACTAAAGATTATTATGTCGTCTATATAGACATAACATCTTTCTCCAATGTGTGGACGTAAAATGTCATCCAGCGCGCGTTGAAAAATAGCTGGAGCATTCTTTAATCCAAATGGTAATCTTGTGAATTCGAATTTACCATTATTAATTGAGAATGCTGTTTTCTCAATATCTGTGGGCTTTAAAGGTATTTGGTGGAACCCACTTTTCAAGTCTAATACAGTAAAATAACGACTCTTCCCTAATTGTGAAAGTACCTCGTTAATTTCAGGCAATGGATATTTGTCTGAAATAGTGATAGAATTTAATTTCCTGTAATCTATAACCATCCTGAACTTTCGTTCCCCGCTTGCGTCAAGTTTTTTTGGAACAATCCACACAGGTGAATTGTATGGGGATTTTGATGGTCTGATTATGCCGTCTTTAAGTAATGTTCTAACTTGGTCTTCAATTTCTTTCTTAAGGCTCATGGGGTACGGATAGGTCTTTGAATAAACCGGGTCATTTGTCCTTGTACGTATTTCACCTGTTACACGTGTAGTGTAAGTCAGTCTTTCGTCAGGAGCTGAAAAAAGGTTGTGGTATTTCGACACAATCTGCCTTAGTTTGTCCTGTTGTTCATGAGTCATGTGGCTAGTTCTGAGAGCAGTCATGTGAATGTCGTCTGCTGGGAGCTGTTTAAGTGCAATTCTTTTCCCATTTCCAAGTACCATGTAATTGTCTTTCGTATAAATGATAGCATCAAGGTCTTTTAAAGTGTCATTTCCAATGATTCCTTGGAATGTTTTCAGTTGTGGTAATAAATAGAATTTAATCGGAACGTCCGTTTGTCCGAATAAGTAGGTATTTGTGTGAAATTTAATTTGAGTCTGTCCACCTACGGAATTTACATAGAAATTTTCCTTATTTGGAATAGGGTTTCTTACTATATTCGGTGTTATATAATTTTTATTGGATCCAGTGTCGATTAAGATTTTTATAATCATTCCGTCATCCATCCTGCACTCAAAATATGGCAAGGTGGATGAATTTAGTCTAAAAAATGGATTTCGTTGGTAGAGTCATATTTCTGATCGTGGTCTCTTGTATAGTCCGCTTGGTCATCAATGTACTCATTTAATGTTTGTCCGTCAATATCGTTTTCTAAGTCTATTTTGTCAATATAGTTGTCAATTTCGCCTGTCTCCTGTATATTTGAACCGTTGTTCGATCCTAGTTTTAAATGGAAATTTCTACTTTGTTTGCGAGTTTCTGGATGTGGTGGAGGTGGTCGTTTGCCATAGAGTCCGTTGTTCACTGGTCTATTCATATAATTTATATTCCTAGTTCTCATACTCTGGTCAACGTCCATCGGTTCTGGTCTTGGTTGAGGTTTTGGTATAAAAGGTCTTGGTGGGGTGTAATTTGTATGGTGGTTTTGGTGAAATTGGTTGTATTGATTGTGTTTGGGAATGGCTCCCTGATTTTGATAATAGTTCAGTCCGTGAGGAGGTTGTTGTCTTTGGAATTGCCTAGTTACTTGCTTTGGTCGAGGTGGTGGAGGAATGTGTGCTAATTCCGGATAGAATATAGGTTGGTTCCGGTTTGGGGTAGACATAAATTTCCTATTGTGAGCATAGTTAGTCCTAAAGTTCTGGTTCTCCAGCTTTAGACACAAGTGTAAAGCTTTAGGTAAATCTGTTGGTTCTCTCATAGCCAAAAGTCTAGGTAGATCTCCTTTCAACCCTCTTATGAAGGTGTCCAATGCTTTATCTCTATAAGTTTGTGTCAATAGGTGCAAAGATTCCTGTCCTATGTCCATAGCGCTAATTTTGTTAAGTATAAGGGATAAATGGTTGTAAACCTTTTGGTAGAATTCCTGAATGGTTTCTGTTCCCTGAACTAATGAAGTTAACTGATATTCGAGAGTACTAACATCTCTCTTATCTGCGTAATGCAGAGTTAAGCAGCGAGAAATACTTTCCCAATTCAAGGGTGTATTATAGGATTCTAATATGGCATCTGCATTGCCGACAATTTTATTCCTTATTACGCTAAGGATTCCAAAGTATTTGGGTGTTCCCTTTAAATGTTGGTAAATGTTCAAAATTCGTTCAACAGATTTTCTCCAGGAACTATATTCCCCTGGTTGTCCTGTAAATTCCCTTAGGCTTCTGACTACGTCAGGTACCCTGTCCAAGTCATTTAGTTGTGCCCTATGTTGCGGATCAATTACTTGATCTTGATCAATCACCTGATTCCTGTCATTGTCAGGATTTCTAATTTGTTCTTGTATTGCCTCATTGATCATTCTCCTAATTTCTATTTCTAAGTTCCTCATATTTAATGGTGCCTGATTCTCCTGTACGTTCACTACAGGTGGCCTAATTAAATTGTTTGGATTTGACATTTTAACAAGGTATATGAAATGACTAACTTTTTTCTATTATGTAGTGTTATTGTTGTTATTGTTTAATATATTTCTTTATTATTATGAAACTGGAGGGTCCCGTAGGAATCGCAGCCTCGAATTTTATTTTTTTATTGAATCCCGTGGGATTTTTTTATTAGATTATTGTTTAAATTTTCTTAAATCTAGTGTTAATTTATACTACTGTATCTTTTATATTTATTTTACTTTCTTCTTTAAAAATGTTCACAAAATGTTGATTTATCCTTTATATAATATTTTAATTCCTTTCTTTACTTTGCTTTTACTTCACTTCAAAATTAAATTTTTTTTCACAATAATAATTTATATTTTATATCATATTTTATTTTTTAATTTACTTTTTAAATTTTTCTATACAATATTTAAATTTATGTTTTTCTTTTATTTTTATAAATACAAGATTTAATTTAATTTTTAAATTTTTCC
This sequence comes from Sarcophaga rosellei, assembly GCA_930367235.1. NCBI lineage: Eukaryota > Metazoa > Arthropoda > Insecta > Diptera > Sarcophagidae > Sarcophaga > Sarcophaga rosellei. The sequence goes on from OV884019.1 coordinate 38,042,717, forward strand.
ACACAATATTTAAATTTATATTTTTCTTTTGTTTTTATAAATACAAAATTTAATTTATCCTTTTAATTTTTCTACACAATATTTAATTTTATAAATTCAAAATTTAATTTACTTTTTGAATTTTTCACACAATATTCAAAATTATGTTTTGTTTTTTTTTTTTTAAATTATGTTTTTTTTTTTTATCAATTCAAAATTTACTTAAATAAAATAATTTGTTTCTAGGATTTAGCTAGGATATAATTTTAACTTTTGAATCTTATTGTGTTTTTATATTTTAGATTTATTTCACTTTTGTTAATTTAACTTTAATATTTATACATTTTACTTACATTAAATATATAATAATCATTTTAATAAGCAGCGGCAGTTGATGATGTTCAACACCCTTTCTCCTGATCGATCCAGTTACTCGGGAGCCCTTTGTCCTTTTGTTTCTGCTTCAATATTGTGGATACCGCGGATAACGTGCTGCCTTGCAGGACTATGTGTTTTATACCTTATTGGAATTCTATTTATCCGTTGGAAACCGCGGTCCCTGCTCGGGCGCCAATTAAACTATTTTTTATTTAATAGTTTTTTTAAAATTTGCTTCAGACTACTGTCTGAAGCGTTCTTTATTTTTTAATGTTAATTACACTAAAGTTACACCAGGACTGATACTTAATTATGTTTTTACTTAAAATAATAAATAATGCAAAATTCAATAAACTTCACCCAGACGCAGAGTCAGCAATATTCTAATTATGTTAAAATGTATTGCAACATAAGTTTATTACCTTTGTTGCTAATTTGCTTAGGTAAGCTTTAACGTTCAATGACCTGAAGTATTTAAATTTAATTTTAAATATTTTGGTTCTTAACTTGTATGTATAATATATGTAATATTAACGGTTTCCTACTGTTTTTGTTTGCCTGAGTGAAGAAGCACAGATTGTGTGTGTTTTTTGATTTTCTGCTTCGGTGCTTAGACACCAACACACACACACACATGCGTATATACAATAGAGGTTTAACACGTGTTAGTAATACAAAGACGTGCTTGCTCTGAAAATCATTAGACTTTGATTCCTTTATTTACTTATGAAGTGTATCAACAATATAGTGTGTTGGAGGAATTAAGTCAAATCTTGAAAATTAATGAATATTTTTCTACATTTAATGAATAAAATGATACAAGGTTTCATCTTTTATATTCAAGCCTTTTCCTGTTATATTAATATACATACTATGTATTAATTTCTGAAACTCCTGTACTTTTTTAATATTTTATTAATTGAGTTTGTAAAAAGGAAAATTCCATGGAAGGAATTCCTTCTTTTCGGATTTAATTAATAGCAGCCAGACATTGTTAAGGATATTTAATACTGTATATTTCTATGGAATATTTTTTAGTCATTACATTCATTAAGAAAAAATATTAATACTTTTAACATTAATTTAAACAAAATTTAATGAAATATGAAAACAGAAATTTCAATTAAAATTTAATTATTTTACTGTAATAAAAAACATAATTTTATTGTATTAATAATATAAAATTATTATTTTCAGATTTCTGAAACTTAGTTTCATGAATTTACATTGATATTGGGTATAAAAGAAAATGTATGTATGTTTTAGAATATTATCTTATGCATGCTCTTTTTAGAAAATTTAGAATATAGAAAAGATATTACATAAAATCCATGCCTGAAAACAATTATTAGAAAATAAAATTTACAGAAAAATTACAAAAAATAAATTTGTATACATATACACAGTAACGCACCCTTTTATACTTAGAAAATGTTTTCACAAAACATTTTCCAAAAGCAATACTCAAATCTGTAATTTACTTGTCACACCCGTTACTGTAATATAAAAAGCATACAACAGAAAACATAATGGTTAAGGCAATGTTACTAACCGTTTAATAAAATAAAATATTATATTACACTTAAATGTATTTTTTAAAAATTATTTTTAAAATTTTTAATTGGTAGCAATAATGTGTCACACCCGTTACCAAATTTATTGTTCTAAAATTTTGAATTAGTATTAAAATTAATAAATACATTTATATAAAAAAACAAGTGCATAAACATAAAACCCGTAATATGTAAGTCACACCCGTTTCGATAACGTAACACTTTAGACAAGGTTACTAAACAACTTTTTAATAAAAATTACCAGAAAATATTTGTTTTTTAAAATAATTTATTTAAGAAAATGATGGAAATTTCACATAACGGGTGTGACATTATTTTCTATTGAGGTACAACTAATTATTTTCTGTGATCAATTTATTTTTCGGTTTGTTTATTTCTGTTTTCTTTTTTAACTCTCTATACCATGCTTTTAAAACGTGCTCAGATGTATGTATATTCCATTTTTATTTATTAAAGTTTTAAATTTAATATTTTTGATAATCATAAATTAAAATCATAAGCATTTATAACAAAACAAAATGTATTTATTATGAACATATTTTCAATCATTTGATAATGCGCAATATTAAAACAAATTTTTCGTGTGCTTTTTGTTTTAACTTAAAAAAAAAGAAACACAACAGAACAGTGAAAATAAAATTGTCACAAAAAATAAAAATCGAAGTGTTGACACCCCACGTTCAAAGAAAAAAATTTAAACTGACGCACTGTATTGAAAAGAAAATAAACAGAAAAGATATACTCGTATAAAAGACAAAAAAGAAAAACACATAATTGTCTATAGAAAGAAACATTTATAGGAATCGATAGCATCTCTTTGCGATGAAAGAAAGAATATATTTTTTCTTTTATTTTCATTATACTATATAATCAGATATTATACACTAGCTAGCTAGCTGGCTAGCGGCGCCATTAAGACCGATGAGATATTTTTTATGTTTTTTTGTGGTTTTTTTTTTATCAATTTGTCTTTTTATTTTACAAAAAACAAAAATTTAAAAAAAAAATCATTTTCTTATATTAAAAATAGCTTAGGAATTTCAGTAAAATTTCGAATTAAAATGCTCATAATTTAAGGAATTTTCAAAGATATTAAATAGGCCTATGGAAACCTTAAGAAATCACACAAAAAGTGGCGTCGTTTTGTTAAACCAACAAGAAAAAAAAATTACAACATTCAGCCAGACATTTGGTATGTAAAAATATGATCATTAAAATGTCTTCATGTAAAACAACAATATGAGAAGGAATTTCAAAGTATTTGCAACACTTTTGTTTCCAAACATGTGTTAATTTCATGTCAATTTTTAACAATTCCCCTTGACGTGTCTTATGACTTCTTGTATTCATATCCACAATGATGCCAAATAGTGTATAAAGAGGTCAGTATGTTAAACCGTTAAAGTTTAAAGTGGTGTAAATGGCAAAATTTCAAGACAAAAAAATGAATTAAAATGTTGCTGCATAATGTTTCTGTTTCATTCCATGAAAGAAAGAAATTTTTCATTCTTCTTTTTAATTTTGTATCTTCTGCTTTCTGTAAGGGATATACATACATATTTCAATAATTTCTCTTGATGTTTTTGGGTTAAATGCTTATGAAATAATTGTGTCAAATATTTGAGAAATGCCAATCCAATCCCAAAGAAAAAAAAAAATAAATTATCTGTTGCATGTTTTGAAAATGTGTTATGAAACATGGGAAATGGAAATTAATTAAAAACAGACAAATTTATGTGAATATAAATTATTAATAATATTAATTTATGCCTTTCTAAAAATATATGTATGTTCTGCTTTTTATGAAATATTAGAAAAATTGTTGTTTTATAAAAAAAAAGTTGTCCATATTATCCCCTCTAAAGGTTATTAACTTGTGGGCATACAATAAATTTTAAAACATTTTGAAAAAAATAATAATTCAAAGTTTTATGTTAAAAAATAATCACAATATGAGAAAATAAATTTTTTTCTTATAACGGGTGTGACATATCTATTAATAATTTATTAACTTGTATGAAATAAATTACAAAAAAAAATTATAATTATTATATACATACATATGCACGTAGAAAAATTCTTATGTAACGGGCGTGACAAAGACTTTAATAATTACTAATTAAACTTGAAGGAATAATAGCAAAAAATGTAAAATATTTCGAATGACGAAATTTCATTATAAATAATTAAAAAAAAAAAAAATTTTACAAAAAATTTTTTTTCTGTAACGGTCGTTATAAAAATATCTACAAATGAATAACTATTTATAAAATAATAAAACAGATCACATTGGATAATTAAAATTTATAAAAAAAAAATTAATATAGAAGCATATTCTTTTTAAAAATTTTACTGGTGAAAAAACTAAAAAATTTTAATAAACAAAAATGATTAACAAGACATACAGTAGATATAATAACAATATTCTTTTTTTTTAATAATCCAAAAAGTTTCTTTTATGTAATGGGTGTAATTGCTACAAATATGTCAAGGACTGATGGTAACCCTATCTTTCTAGAACATGCTTTAGTAGCGTAATCATAGTAGTTTGGTTAAAAAACGAGAATGAATAACAATTCATATAATAATTTATAGTCATAACATAAATAATAATAACAATGCAGTTAAACATTTCTCAATTCCAAAATAAATTGCAATAAAATTTTCCTAGAATTTTCCAGAAATTAAGATTTATCTTCAATCTAATGGAAACCATGACCCAACTAAAAAAAAAAACTAATCAAATAAAATATTCATTATTAAATATTAGATAATAGTTTATTATTAATATTACATAATAATAATTTCTGTATGTTAAAGTTTGAATTACATTTTAATGCAAAAACGAATCACCACTGGTACTTATAATTATTAAACTCAACAAAATATTGCTCATACGTCATGCGTCATACACTTTTTTAGTATTATTATGTACCTTAGCTGAAGTCGTGGTATAAAATTATGCAATTTCTTATTTTTTTCCATATAAAATAGAAAAAAGTTACTCTTTTCATATTATGTATATTATGTAATAATTAATGAAAAAATGAAAAGTTTTCTTCCGTTAACTTTGGCTAGCAACACAAAAGCAATTAAATAGGGGACGCAATTATACATAATTATGCGAAAAAAAAACAGAAACGGTTATTTTTTTTCTGAAAGTATTTAACAATAGATCGCTTGCCTCAAATTTAAACAAAAAATTTCTTTTTTTTCGTTTTTGTTCATACTTTTGTTAGAAATGGAAAACAATGGAAAAAAAAGGTTCTTTGTTGAACAAGTGTAGGTGGTAGTTTCAATACCATTTGAGACATTTTGACACTTAAGGGTTAACAAAAAAAAAAACCCCCGTCGAAAAAAATAGAAATTCAATTTTAAATAAATTAAGAAATTTCACAAAAATTTTTTTCAATTTCCTAATAAGGAAGGTTGTTTAGGTAATTATCTTAAAATAGGTATCCATTGATAAGGGTTAATAATCTGACAATAATACGGTTATTTTAAATAGAAATTAAAATACAAAAAAAGTTTAAATTAACTTGCAAATTTAATACAAAAGCAAAGGGTTTTCCAAAATTATCATGAATTTCTACAGGTATTTGATATTAAATAAAATAGACGTATATATATAAAGCATTGTACCTTATGCAAATACAACTAATATGTAAAAAAATAATACATGAATTCTGAATAAAACAAGTTAAAACAAATTATTAGGAACTAAAAAAAGTTAAATAAGGGTATACTTATACAGTAACACAACTGCCAACCCTTTTTATATACTAATTTGAATATTATAATTAAAAATAGCAAAAATGTTGTGAAGGAAAATACAATATTTCCATTGGCAATAATATGTCACACTCGTTACACCTAGAGTAGCATACCAATTATAATTTTATAGTTAAAAAATCAAAAACCTTGCTACAGAAGTCACTAATTATCACAGTTTACGATTACTTTTCCATAAGCAATAATATGTCACACCCGTTATACTCGTGAAAAATACCAATTATAAACTTATATTCTTTAAAAAACCCAAACAATGTGACTCATTACAACTGCATAAGTAAAAGTTTGCAAAAAGCCATAAAGTGTCACACCCGTTATTAATTTAAATAGAAACAATCCATTAAATAAGCTCAAAAAATTGTATAATTCGTGAGTCACGACCGTTGATGTAATATAAAAACACAATATATTGTAACAGGTGTGACTTCACGTCTAATGGTTAAGGTCAATTCCTATTTATGTAATACAATTTTAAAAACAAAACAATTTTTATGCTCAAGTTTATTTTTTATTGTATTTCTTTCTGTTTTATTTGGACTGCAGATTTTAATTTCATTCGACCCGAAATACAGAACAGGAGCAATAAATTTCAAATTTTATTTTTTTTATGTTACCAAAAAATTTCAATGTCTTTGTCAAATATTATGTTTTTAAATTTTTTTTTTATAAATCGTTTAAAAAAAATTCTTTAAAAAATACCAGACAAAATAATGCGTAAATATTTAAAGTGAATAAATAAGAAATTTCAGGGTCAATTGAATTCATTCATTGAAATTGACAATTTAAAAGAAAATATTTTTAGTAATAACAATAAAGAAAAAAAAATACATATTCAGAAAAATATGTTTAACATGATTAACACGCCATCAATGTGTTTAAATAATTATGGTAAAATTAAAAAAATAATTGTTTCCAATAAAACCAGTGATAAAAACATGGCAAAAATTTTATATTAAATGGCAATAATTTTCCATTATTTATTTAACATAAGGATAAAACATAAAAAAGATGTACTTTGTTATGAAATTCTTAAATACAGAAAAACATGCGACAAACTATGAATTTTTTTTAAACACGAAACAAAAAAAATATTGGTTTGTCACAACCGTTCTAGAACAATACTTTAAGACACAAACAAAAAACTGAAATTCCTATAACAGAAAAATAGAAAAAATTATTGGAAATAAATGAAAGAAAAAATACATATTTAGTAACACCCGTTATAGAAAAATATTTTAATACAAAGAAAGCATAATTTACTAATAATAACTACAAAATATTATTTGAAACATATGAAATATTATTTTTTTAAGTAAAATATTTACAAAGAATGAAAAATAATACAAAACACCAATTCATAAAATTCAATAAAATGTCGCCCCCTTTACCAAACATTATTACTCTAAGGCTGTAAAAACGTAATTTTCTATTTATTTTTCTATTTATATTTTCTATTTATATTTTCTATTTATATTTTCGGATTTAAAAAAAATTGTCACGTCTTAATTCGAAGCTAATAATAAATTATTACAAGAAGAAATACATATTTCATCTAAAAGTAAAATTATATTTCATATAGGCATGCTAGATAACTAATCAATTTTTTTTTTAATAAAAATGTCACACCCGTTACAATGTTATTATCACAAAATTGGTACTTGATTGAATTGTTTAGATGATTTAATAAAGTTTTAAGAAGTTGCATTTTAATTAAAATCTAACAGTATCACGCCCGTTACTGTGCTCAAAATGATAAAATGATGAATATTTGGCACAAAGACAAAATCATACTTTATATATTCACATTAGTTATAGACAATGAAATGAAATAACCTTTTTTGGAAAAATGTCACATCCGTTACGATATTATTATCGAAAGATGTCAATTGCTTCTATATTTATTCATATATATTTTATTTTTTCGGGTGGCATTCAAAAACTGTTCCAAAAATTTTAAGATCTTTAAAGACCACACCCGTTACAATTATCAAAGTAACAGTATATTATAATTCAAAATGATGCATGTTTTATTTAAATGGAAAAATATATTTCATATATGTATAACTAATAGGCAAGTGATGAAATAAACGTTATAAAAATATCACACCCGTTACATTATTATAAAACCTAAAAGGCAATTGCTTCTTAACTTTTTCTCCTAAAACTAACAATATCACACCCGTTACAGTTCTAATTCAAATCGTATATGATACATATGAAACATATTTGGCCTAAATACAACACTGCATTAATTTTTTTAATATTGTTTTACAAAATAACCAGATGCTGCTAAATTTTCGTTTATTGTGTAATGAATTGGTCATAAAATACAATTTGTAACTGCAGACGGATTATTTATAATTTTTTGGAAATAATTGTTTTATGGTTTCATTTTTTGTTATAGTTATTACAAATTGTTTAATTTTTCTTACACAAAAAAACTTATTGCTAAAGAGTTAAAAACAAAAAATCTAAAAATTACAAATTCCTCAGATAAAAACAAAACTGACCTTTAAAGTCTAAAGTAGGAAGAAGCAAAAATATCAAACAAAACTATTTAACAACAATAAATAAATAAAAAATTTGTTTTTTTTTTGTTTAGAAAACAAAAAAAAACTTCTCGCTTTCAATTACAAAATCTCACATGGTTTTATCTTTTTTTGCCTTTTTCGTATTCGTACTCATACAGCTGTTTTAAATATTATACGGTATGCCTGCCGTACGTTAAAATATTTTCAGTCTAATAAAACAGTGCTTCTTGTTCTTGTTCTTCTTCTATTTTTTTAGAATAAACAAATTTGCTTAATAAAAATTTTTTAATACAATCTATTATTTATGTTTGTGAAATAAAAACCTAATGGAACGCGTGTAATTCTTTTTTTAAAACAAAATTTGTTTAAATAAGTTTTTTACGTTTCGCTCAGTTTTTAATTTTTTTTTGTTCTGAAATAAAGCAAAATATTTGCTAAACTTATTCAGCAGTTTATTTTAGTTGCTGTGATGAAATACTGACTGGCACAACAAACATTTCTTTTACACACAAAAAAAAAAGAAGATAAAAAAGTCTAAAATAAAATTAAAATGAACCAAAAATAAATATTCTTTGGAGTATAGATAGACAGCCATTTAGCCAAATATTTCATTTACGGCTTGGCGTTTAATGGCTTCAGAAAAATGTTTGTTTAATTAATAAATTTAAAAATAAAATAATAAAATTTTGATTATATGCAAGTATTTTTATTAACTTAATCAGGCGACCAATAAGAATTATAAAAAACTGAAAAAATTAAAATAAATAATAATCACGCCCGTTACTATGTACAGCTTTAAATCAATTTTAGAAGTAACTTTTAAAACAGTTCACACTTTTTAACAACACATTACTAATATCAAAAATCCATTAATATTGTCACACCCGTTACAACGAAAACACCGCAAAATTTGTAGTTAGCGCTTGATACCAAAGTAAAATTATAAAATCTTTCATAATCATGTCTTACATGCAACAATTATTTGAAGATTGAGAGATTATTAGGAAAAATGGTCAATATTAAATACCCGTTACAGTGAAATTTTGTAAAAATTACTATTTTTTCACACCGCAATTCAAATTTGTATTACGATTTAGTTTAGTTAGTTGTTCATAAAAATTTCTTTAAAAATGTCACATCCGTCACGGTAAAATTTCATTTACAGATTTGTTTAAAAATTTAATAAAATATGTATTGTAGTTAAGAATTTAGCTATTTTTAAAAAGTGTCACACCTGTTACAGTGAAACTTTTTTAAGACTATTATTACGCTCAGTAACTGTAATTGAAATGTTTATAACCTTATAGAAACTATGTATTAAACTTAATACTTAAAACTTCACACCCGTTACAATATAATAACAATAAAATTCGGTCTTGTGTTTTAAGATTCTTTTTTTATAGAAAATGCCTAAAATGTTAATGTATTTTAGATTTTTAAGTTCCAGCATCTGTTTAAAACTGTCGATTTTATAAATTTATTGTCATTCTATAAATACATTAATGTACACTGAGTAATTATTTCAATATGTACGTTTTTAATAGTTATGGATTTTTTACGATACCATTGAACTTTAATTTTTTTTTTTATTACGATCAAGCAGTTGAAATTGTTTGGCAATGAATTCTAAAGTGTTATGCAATTAAATTAAAAAGATTTCGATTTTAAAGGCCAGTCGAAAAATACTGAAAAAGAATAAATTTTTAAGAAAATTTAAAATTATTTGCCGCAAAATTGTTGTGCGTATGAATGAATGCATTGTTTTTTTTTTTTTAAATTCACAAATATTCAGTGTACAAAAAAGTTTACATCGATAACATTATCAATGTATGTAGATGAAAAGGTGTTAATTGTTTTTCACAGAGTTTAAAACAAGTGCCAATCTGCAGTTACAAGGTCCTGACTATATGGTGTAAATATGTATCAAAACTTCCCACACACGTTTCCTCAGCAGTCTTTGCCGATGCTCCAAAACGTGTGTGATCTGGAGTTTGTTAAAATTTTATTGTTTAGGGTAGGCCAGTATCACTGCAATGTTAAGAGTAAAAACCTATGTATATAGCCAGATACATATATAATAAACGAATATTCTACCATTGTTTTCATTTTATAAAAATTTGAAAAATTTTAATATTCTTTGAATTTTCCCAAATTTCCAATTCATCATGCCACCTGCTGTTTAATTTATTTAAAAAGTCTTTCAAATTTCAATTGTTTATTACGTATACCGTTGAAATTTTTTGCAATTCATTAAGGAATTTCCATGTACATATTTTGTATTGAATGAATCTTTTTCTTCTTTTTCTTTTTCTTTCGAATTTCTAATAAAATTTATTGCCATTTGCATTGTATATGTACATATAAACGAAATTGCATACATTTGAAAACAACAACAAAATCTGTTACTAACAAAAAAGAAAATTCATTAAAATGTGGGTTATACCCAACGAAACTGTAAAACCCCAGAGGGAAATAATTTATGGCTTAATTATGACAGATTATTATTGTAAATCCATGTAGCGAAGGGAAGGGGGGGGGGGCAAATCGTGATAATATAACTGTAAATTTGAATATATTGCCGAGGCCATACTTATCATATGTATATCATAGTAACAAAGGTGACAATTGAAATGTTGTTATTGTTGCACACACAATCAACCAATTTAATAGAAAAAAATTTGTTTATTTTAAAATATGTATGTATGCCAACACATTCTTTTCTTCTGAAATTCCCCATTATACATAAACATTTTGATTTGTTTATTATTTTTGTTGTTGTTTTTGCCATTTTTTTGAAACGGAAATTCTTCTTTCAGCACTTAAATATATGTAAGCATGTATAGTCAGGGAATACCTGCTTTCCTCTAGCTGACTGCCTATATTATTGTGATTTCATTCATGATTTGGTATTATTATTGTCAGCAAATCCAATCATAATATTTTCTTAGAATTTGCGGTCAATGTGCTCTTCTCTTAGGTAGTCCCAATTTTATATAGCAGAGTGCAAAAAAAAAAACCAAAAAAATTTGAAGATTTCCTTCTCATGGTATAAAACAATTTGATTGTCAATTATGTTATCACAGGAAAATCAAAACAGAGAGCGTGAGAGTCAGAGAATGACATTGAAATTATTCATTTCGATGTTTACTTTTTACTAAAACACCTAAGCTCTCATACTGTGTTTCTCTCTCGTATCTCTCCATACTAATACTAATGTATGAGTGTGTTCTAGGTATTACCAATCAATGTATGTTATTTGTTTACTTAGCATCATTATACCATACTCTAGTGCGTATGAGTATTTTTTTTTATATTCATCACCGGTATTTATTACTCATACGTCTTTACTCATAAAAAGATTTTAACGTTTTTTTTCTTTTTTAAAATTTTTTTTAAGTTTAGTTTTATCTAAAAATAACTTGTGTTTATTAATAGAAAATAAAGGGGGGGGGTAAATTATAAATAAAATCAAAACATTAATTTCAAGCAATTTAACTACATTATGAATAATGTTGCAGAAGTAAAGTGTCTTAATAAAATAAACAACATTTTTAAAATTCTTTAGATACGGTGTTCCTTAATTGTTAGGTGTACAAATTAATTTAGTGGGAGATTTGTTTTAAGTTAAAAACTATTTATTTTAAAATATACATGCATACATAATTGGCCATTACAACCCTTCAGTCAGGATTACGGCCTAGCTTCTCAACACCACTCATGTTGTGTGCGTTAATTTTATACATGAGTGGCGGGACCTACAGTTTAAAGTCGACTCCGAACGACAGATTTTTTGAGAAGCTTTTCATGGCAATTTTTACTCTCAGAGTTTTTGCCAGAAATCTGCTGAGAGGAAGTCGCCGAAGAAATATTTTCATATTTTCGTTTTGATGTCTGACCTGGGATTCGAACTCGGGCCTTTCGTCTAATAAGACAACACACTACCTACTAGACCACGGCGACTTCTATTTTAAAATATGCTGAAAGGAAAATAATTCAACACAATGGCTTCACTATTTCTATCCATAAAAATTATTTGTTAAGTTTAAAAAGGAAAACAATATTTATTTTCTCATAAATAATGAAACCAAATATCGACTTTTGAAGTTACTGCTAGAATATAGTAGGGGAAATGGACTTTATAATAAAATTTATTTTATATCACTTGGCACTCACCCATGGAATTTCTTTATGTAACTTATCATTTAAATTGATTCCAAAGTGATGTTAACTGCTACCTACTGACAGCTTGTGGGATATTCTTGATTCGCCTGTTATGTACCAGAATCACATCGAGCAAACTATCGTGTAGATTACAAGCATTTTCGCAGTACTATTTACAAATTCTTCAGTATGTCTTGGCTGCCTTTTAGCTTTTTATAGTAAAAACTACAACGAATCAATCAGAAAGTTTCTCACTTCAACACCTACTACATTTCCATAGAAGGTGTCTTGTCTCGACAATGATAGATGGAAAATTTAAAATCACATGAAGTCACCGTAGTTTAGTAGATAGTGTGTGGGCCCAATAAACGAGAGTACGTAATTCAAATCCCAGCTTAGATATTTCGAATAAAAGAAAATATGTAAAAAAAAAATATTTCTTTGGTGACTGTCTCTCAGTACTTTGCGGGCAAAAACATGAAAAGTTTCTTAAAAATCTGCCTTTTGGAGTTGACTTTAAGCTGTAGGGCCCGCCAGACATATCTAAAATTAACACATACAACAAGGGTGGTGTGAGAAGCTAAGTCGTAAGATTGACAAAACTATCGTAATGACCAATTAAGTAAGTTAAGTAAATGCAAATCTCGAAATATGATATCGAATCATGAATCCTAGTCAATAATCGAGCTATTTGAGTAGCATTTTTTAGGGTTTACTTACTGGGTAAAAAATAAGGAAGAAGAGGAGACTATCCCACACCTGCTGGGTACATTCCCGGCTCTGTGCCAAAGGAGAAGGAAGTACCTGGGTATGGAGTAAGGGTAAGGATGATCAGGAGCAACTGTCAAGGATTGACATTGGCAGCCTAAATCGCTTCATTAGGAGCTCCGAGTGGTTTTGAGACTAGGGGATAGCGGTTAACTGTGGGCAGCCACCTCTACCTACATACCTACTGGGTAATTTTATTAAAATAGAGCAAATGATTAACTAGTTTAAATGTGTTTCTTCCTTTTAATTGTTTTAATACAATACAATTAGCAATACAATACAACGAAACATTCTATTATTTAAACAGTTAGATAAATATTTTATTAAAAAAAATTCCTAACATTCCAAAGCATATACGCAAATCATATAAAAAATGAGAAGAAAAACACTTCAACAAATATATGACAAATTTTTTTCATTTTCTATTGTATGTCGTATTTAAAACAAAACAAAAAACAAAAAAATCTTTTGTTGCTTTCCAAAATGAGTAAATTTCATTAATGCCAACTGAGAAACAAAAAAATTAATAGGGGTAGCAGCGGATATATATGTATAGATTTATATATACACACGAATTTGTTGGCATGAGTGTTATTAAAATTCTTCATAAAGCATTATAAACGTGCAAAATTTTAATATTTTCTTAAAACATTGAGAACAAAAAACAAAAAAAAAATTCATTTGTTATCTCTTAACGCTATTTCTTTATTTTCTGCAGTTTTTTTTTTATTTTTTTTGTCATGAGATAAAGATAAGAAAATATAAAATCCCCCAAATAAATTGTTAAGAAATGCAAAGAACATTCTGTGTTCATCATTTCATTTTTGTTGATTTGTTTATATTTTTTTAGAAAAAAATTTTTTTTTTTAAATTATTTTGAATAACACTTCTGCAAAGCTTAGAAAACAAGTAACACAGCAACTGATTGGCTGATGTTGGTTGGTATGAAGAATAGGCCTATTCTTGGAGAAGGTAATTGCACTTGATCTACTCTCGTTATTTTTTTGAATAACAATTTTTATTTTTATTTTTTGTTTTTATATATTTGGTGTTTATTTTGTTTATGAAGATAAAATCTCTGTTGATAAATACCAACAGAGATTTTGTTTTTTTTTTTTTTTGTTTTTTTTTTTTTTGTTTTGTTTTGTAAAACAAAAAGAAAAACATTTAATTATTTACGTCTATGCAAAAACAACAAAAAAAAAGGTTATTATCACTCTATTATCACGATTAAATTTAAGCTTTTGATAATACGAGAGTAATCTTTTTTACTGTAAAATTAAAAAAAAAAAATTTAATTTTATAAAAATTGTGGAAATTATAAGTATAGATTCACACCAAGAAAGTTTTACTTGAAAAAGTCTGAGTTTATTGTTCAGAGATTGAAGGAGATTTCTTTCGTTCGGAGAAAGGCACACAACATGGGTGGTATGAGAAGCTAGATTGTAATCCTAGCTCAAGGGCAGTTATGACTAATTAAGTAAGTAAGTTAGATTAAATTTTCCATAATAGCTAGCTAGCCGCAGCTGTTACTTTCCAAAATTTCAAAAAAACATTGAATATAGTGTTTGGCTAGTAGATTAGTATAGAGCGTATATATTTATTGCTGGACATTTACAATGAAAATGCAAGGCGTTCTCTATTGCATGAATTTCTTTGCATTTAATTGCATGAATTTCTTTAGAGAGACAATAGTGTGAATAAAATTATCTGGTTACTATTGAATTAAATGATGACTTGTAGCTTTATTGAGCTTAGAATTGTAACACTTAAAACCCAAAATTGTAATATTTCACTAGTTTGGTAAAGGATTTGAATTAATTTTGATAAGACAGATATGTACATTAAGAAAAATTCCTTCATCCATTAAATGTTACTTTTTAATAATTGAAAATTTAATAATTCCCCTTTTACTTTTTTCTTATGAATATTTTCAGTTAAAATCAAAATGAAGGCTGAAGAAAAGACTGTCATACCCAGAGTACGTATCGCTGTTATTGGTAATGCAGATGTCGGCAAATCCGGTAAGTTTCTATAGACATTTCTACCAAAAAACATAAACAACATGAGTTCTTATTAACAACATGTTATGTGTTACTGACAGGTTACCTCAAAAACAAATGTTGTAATTCAAATTTTTTGTTATTTTCTTACTTATAAGATATTTTACTCAGAAAATTTCAAGAAAAAGATTCATTGAACTGGAAATTACACACTTTTAGGTGAAAAAAAACGTTCAGTTTTTTATATTGTATTACAGACAAGTTATAACATGATTATTATGGCCAATATAAAACACATATCCATAATCTTGCATATTAGAAAATCTTAAACAAATTTAGTTTTTAAATTTTTTAATGATTGTTAAAAAGAAAACAAAAAACTTTATAAAAACATTTTTCATCACAGTTCAATTATAAGCAAAAAAGTTCATAGAAACCTATTAACATATTTCACTGCTCACGGGGAACTTATTATGATCACGGGATTTTTTTCACCAATTATGTTATTTAAATTGAATAATAAAAAAAAACAAACAAATTCTAAAGAAATTTATAAAAATAAACGAAAATATTTGCGCAAATTAGTCACAAAATTGAAGCCAAAAATAATGAAATTAAAAATTAAAAAGATATACAGATAATTTTCAAAATAATAAAAATATTACAAAATAAAATAAAAACGAGTGACAAATATTTGGGAAAAAAAAAGAAATAAATTGCATTTTTTTTTATGCAGAGAAACAAATAAAAATTCTTCATATAAGGCATTGATTAATGGACAAAAGAAAATTAACACACTCATAAAAACTAAAATATTTTAATAAGTATTTAAAAGCTGCCATTACAGTCATACATTAAAATGTATTTAAGTGAAATCATTAAATGAATTGAATGAAAAAAATTTTACAGTAATGAGAGGACATATAACTTTGAAATATGATGTTTAAATTGAAACACTTGATTTCGTAATAAAAACAATATTTTCATCAATATTATTGATTTATTTGTAATACATTTTTCTTTTTTTTTATTCAATATAATTCAAATTAACGTAATCAAAAGAGCTGGTTTTATATTTCAAATGATTTAAAAGTACTTGGTAAAATATGTAAATCTATAGTAAAAAAATAAATTAATATATAATCATAGGCTTTAAAATGTTCATAGCATACCATTAGGCGTAAATATACACCAAAAGCATATGGCATACTTTCCCTTAAAACATATGTTCAAGGCTGTTTTTTTTTTTTGTAAATTACTTCCGAATAAAATGAAATCCAGAAAAAGACCTTAAAGCAATTCGATAATTTAATTTATTTTTAAAAATAGTATTTATTTACTTTTAAAACTTTTTAAATCTTTTGAATTTTTATTTTTATACGCTCCTAAAAATATGCAAGATGTTGTAAACAGGAAATGCCCCTTGGGTATGCTTTATGTGTAACCACATGTAATTCTGTAGCTTTGACAGAAAACATATACACAGAGTAACATGTTCTAATGTAGAAGGGAAAGACGATTTCAAATTACGGAAAACATATACCAAAAGTAACGCTGTAACCGTAATTACCTTTTTTGCCTCCAGCATCACTTTAAAAGCTTAATTTAACTCCTTGTAAAGAAGAATTCTTACAGAGGAGAAGGATATGTTAAATTTTTGGCACAACTGAAACTGAAGAAGGAGTGCACAAATTCGGTGCAAAATAAAAATTTATAAAGACACCTAAAGAATATTCGGTATGCCTGTATCCATTCGGTATGTAATATGCCGTTTTATTTACAAACGTTTGTAAATAAACACCAGAAAATTACTGAATGCTTGTAGACTTTTCCCAGCCAACATTTAGATCGAATATTTGATTGAATAAAATTTTCGATGAACCAACCATAATCAGTTTCAAATTAATAATTAACAAGTTGTTAATAAAAAACAACGTATTTTTCCAAATTAAATAAAAACTTCCATTTCTTTTCAAATGCTTTTTCGATTTATTTATTAGAATTTGTTTGTGTTTTCATTGTTTGTTTGATTATTTATTTAATTTTTATTGGAAAATTGAAACCTCTCGAGTGGCATGAATAATCGAATAAATGAAAATTGTTTTCAAACTTTATTATTAGTTTTATTTATTAGTTTTAAATGGCTTTTCGAAAAGCTTTAAATCCACAACCAAAGAAAAACAGCAAAGAAAACTATATTTTTTTTTACCAGGAATTGATTTCTTCTTTTTCAATTTTTAAATAAAAGCCACACTTTGTTGCAACACACTAATAATTGTGGCAGCTACATAGAAAGCAATTCCGACTATTGCACAGAGAGAAAAAAAAAGGAAAACAGAAATCGTATAAATAAATAAAAAAAATAAAATCTTTTAAAATTGTTTTAGTTTACAAACAAAAACATTACTTTTCTCCTGTAACAACAACAATAACAAACTAAATCTTAAAAATTATTTAAATGAATATCGAAAGTTTCTTTCTATTTTTACTTTCCTTACAGTGAGTGGCATGGTTATGCATGATTATTTAATAAAACTTATTCAGGAAATATTTGATTTCTGTTACAATCATAAACAAGTAACATAAACAAATAAAGAAAACTTTTTTTATCGTAAAAATGTCATAAAAGATGCTGGCTTAACCGGCTGATTGATTGAATTGGATTTTATAATAGCCTGGAATATGAAGCAACAAAATGATGTAAAAGTTAAGAAATTTGTACAATTTTATAATATGCCGCATGTATTACAGTCCAAATAATATTGCCTTTTTTAGTTCTATTTTTAGTAGAAAATCATAGACAGCGTTGTAGTACAGTAGGTGTCGAATGTTGAAACTTAAAAAGTCAATTAAAAGTAAACTGTAACTTTTTAAATTCACGTATGAAAAATTAACGGAAATATTGTAACGCCTTTAACAAGCATTTGCTGTGGACTCAATGAATGCAATTTAAAATAAAATAAATTGTTTATTTTTATTTGTTGTTATTTATTTATTTAAATAAATGATTTTTTCTACAAAGGCCAAAGACAAATTTAAAGCAGCACATACACTTCGTGCATTTAATTATTCTTCACTGTTTTTAGTATTTCAGTCAACTTCTAGAATCTCACTGTTTGTTTGTTATTGCTACTAACTTCTATATAGTATTTGCAGAAAGTATTTGCTATGAATTGAAAGCATAACGTTTTCCCAAATAAACACTATTTTTTTCGGTTGAGATAGGAAAATCGATTGGGACTATCGGATCACGACAAATTCGGTGTATGGTGCTTGTACAAAAATGGTGGTTTCTCCTGAGAATTTCTTTATCCGGGACGAAGTATATACTACTACGGAGAGAGGCTCAGAATAATCTATACATAATATTTAGTAACGTTCGTCCAGGTGGGTCCCTATGGCTTCCTGTCCTGTCCTGTCACATCTTTTGTCCAATTTTCTTTGTCACAACGAATATCGTTTGGGATAGTTTCAGCACTTATAGAAACAATTTCTTGTACCAATTTCATTTTCTCATCGTGTTGTGTTTCGCTAGAATCTCCGCCCAAATTACAAAATTTTTCGTGTTCTAAGGATTTTTTTCCCAAATAAATATGCCCAGGACAGTATTTGGCATCTTCTGTTCTACAATCAATTTACTTTTGGAATTATTCTTTCTATATTGTCGCAAAGTTACTCCACTTCTCATGCAGTTTTCATAGAGTTTCCATTTGCATTTGTTTCCTTAGCTTCAAGCATCTCGTATTCTAAATTTCTCCTTGATTAAATGGCCTATGGCTGATTACAAAAACGGCTTCCTTTGCCAACGTTCTCTATACGGATACTACTCTTAAAGTTGATGTTGTTTATACAGGCAAAATTATGTACATTTTACTGCCGCGTCTTTGTACAACCACCATCACTTTTAGCGGTCACTAGTTGAGTTGGGTAGATTTCAAGGTAATAACATCAAAGGCAATAAAGTTGAATGTCCTGATAAACCATTAAAACCATTAAAAAATTCAAATAATTAAACAAACCTAAATACTAAATATTTCAGATAAGCATTCCCATTACATGACAGGGTACATTTTCTGATATTGTAACTCACAAAAAAAAAGGACGCCTTTAACTTACACGAGCCGTATCTAATGCAATAAAAATTATAAGAAATCCTATGATTGAATGCGAGTTTTTCCTTTTTGGTTACAGAAGAAGAATTAGAATTTGAAACGCAATTTTAATTATTACTTCATAAACTAGGCCATACATTTTTTGTGTTGACCTACATTTCTTTTGCCATGACAATTAAGAAAAATAAAAATGTAACTTTTTTCCAAAACAAAATAATTTTTCTAAGTAATACACCTGTTTGTTTGTCCATAATACTTTGAACAAAAATTTCATAATTTCCTGTCATCCTTTAGAATAAAAGGCAAAAAAAATATACTTTCTACAAAACAGTTGATAAGTTGATAACGTTATCATATAAGAAGGTAAGAAAGAAATAAAAAAAGAAGCTGTGATTAAAGGGAAATAGAAAGAAAAAAACGTATCTTAAGACTATTGCAGTATAATACATTATATATTAAAGGATTATAAAGAAAAAAACAAAAAAAAAAACGATAGAAAGAAAATGATACTGACTGACAGCATAATACAACAGACCCCCAACATAATATTTTAAAGTGTATGTATGTATGAACGAGTATACATATGTAAGACAAGAAAACCTTCTGTTATTCGTTATAATAAAAAACGTGTTAATAGTGAAGGTTAAAGAAAATTTGAAAAATAAATAAAAATATTTGCAATTAATATTTAAATTTTATTAAATTCTTGTTTGTTTTTAAATTAAAATCAAATATTTTATATTATTTTTTTATCGATTGGTTTCAAAGTTCAGTGGCATGGCATTATGGCATATTAATTGTATGGTGGCTGTTGTCTTTTTTTTTTTTTTTTATTTATTTGCGTATCAAGTGTTAAAATTTATTTGCTAAAATTTTTCGTTATTTATTTTTTTTGTTTTTTTGTCGATCTAAAGAGTTCATTGTAGTTTGGCTGATGAATTTCCATATTGTTTTTCGTCTTTTCAATTAAAATGATTTTCATCTAAATGGAAAATTATGCTGTGAACAGTGTTTTTAAAAGGTTTAATAACCTCATTTTCTATCGATTGGCTATTTAGAGGATTAAATATTTGTCCTTGTATTTGGTAATTGATGTTTGGTCTTCAACACAAAGATTAAAGAGTTACATGATGGTACAAGCAATAAAGTCAGGGTACTTGTTATCCTTACAGTAGAGTTTATGCAGCTTAATGAAATTGACTACTTAAGTTATCTACTATATACATCACACCTTTATTCTTCATTGTGAAATTATAAACCTATGTTAACACCAATATCAATAGCGATTCGATGCAAAATTTGACTTAAATGAGACTACTTGCTGCGTATTTACATACACATACATAATTGGCCATTACAACCCTTCGTCAGGATTACGGCCTAGATTCTCAACACCACTCATGTTGTGTGCGTTAATTTTATACATGAGTGGCGGGACCTACAGTTTAAAGTCGACTCCGAACGACAGATTTTTTGAGAAGCTTTTCATGGCAATTTTTTTACTCTCAGAGTTTTTGCCAGAAATCTGCTGAGAGGAAGTTGCCGAAGAAATACTTTTTGTATTTTGTTTTTGATGTCTGGCCTGGGATTCGAACTCGGGCCTTTCGTCTAATAAGCCAACACACTACCTACTAGACCACGGCGACTTCAACGACTTGCGTATTTAATACATTTTACATTATGTATGACATTGTCATTCTATATATATATATGTAAATTTACCTTTAACTCTTAACAAGGCCTTGTTTCAATAACATACTATAACTCAATAATACAATAAATTATACTTTCTCAACACCTCAATGTAATAAATTTCATTTCAATTGTGTACCGCTAAAAAAAAAAAATTAATCAAAAATTCTGTGCAAAAACTACAGCCTGCTGTCTGATGAAAGTATAGAAAATAAATTTTTTTGGGGGCAAACAACAAAAAATTTAAAAAAAAGTAAATTTGCAGGCTTCTGCCACAAATACTTAAACATTCATTCGCATGTGTTGTTACACTCAATTAAAAAAAAAAAAAAATAATAAAAAAATATAAAATCAGACACAATAGCCAAATACAGCAGCACACGTTATAAAGCAATCAAATAAATGTTTATTGTTGCAACATAGATTGTGGCAAATAAAAAAAAATGTACACAGCAGGTGTATTATAGGTATATATGTACATACACATTTGAATTACATTGAAAATGTATAAGACAAAACCACACCAATTGCTTTGTATTTTTGAGTGGGGGTAAGAAGCGTAATAAATTTTTGAGGAATCTCTCATGAGTAATAGTTCATTAGAAAGAGCTCACTATAGTTTAAATAAAAAATATTTTTAAAAGTTTAAGGTTTTTACAATAAAAAATATATGTATGTAAAACTGTAGCCATAGAAAAAAATGACTGGCATAATCGATTCTCACAAGACCCTATTGAGGCGAGAAATGTTTTATCCATAAAATTATCTGTCATGGACAAGAACAGATGATAGTCATTAGAGTAAGGGTCTGAACTATAAAATAGATGTATAAGAAACTACCTACCTTCCCTTCTTCAAGTATAGGACATATATTTGTAAATCCTAAACATACTGCTTTTTCGAGACTTTGTGATCTGCAGAACTAAAAAAATCCGAATATAACGATGATCTCTGCATCAATATGAAAATACAAGTTATAAATCGTAACGCCCATAAACTTTGACTGACATTAGTATGTATGAAGATGAGAAAATTAATAAGAAATAAAACGAACAACACCACCTTAGACTATAAATATATGGGCATTATTGGGACTTCTTTGCTTAACTCACTAATCCTCCATAATAGTGGACGTCATAGTAAGGCAATTTGATTAAGAACACTTACGGGTAGGCTGTCGTGAATGAATTGCTATGTGACAAGGAAAATTGCATAAAACGCCCAAGCAATTCTAGACTTTGTTCAGGCCTTAAAGTCAGTTGACCTTGACACGATGTACTTAAAACGATGCAACTCGAGGAGCTACGGATAGGAACAGCAGAAGTAATATATAACTGAAACCGTTTACTTCAAACTAAAGTATAGCATAACAGCATCATTAAGGACCTCTCTGTAAATTCCTTACAGCTTCAGGAGACTTCTCACTAAAACCCATTGTTTTTTAGTTTTGAATCGTGACAGAGCAAACAAAGCAAAATTTCACAGCCTGGAGTATAAGCATTGTAAGGGTGTGATGTTTTTATTTAATACATTATTTCCATAATTATGTAGAAATAATTTACAGATAACAAGTGTAAAAAATATTTCAGTGATATTTTCAATGCTGGATGGGAACATTACAGTGTAACGGGTGTGACATTTTTTAAATATGTGATATAATAAATATGTATTTAATATTTCTTCAATTTTTTTAATTGGACACTTTATAAATCGATTATTATACCGATTTAAATTTTTTGTAATATCAGTGTAGGGCATTTGTAGAAAAAAGAAATAAAAATTATTTTAAATATTGTATAGTTTAGCTATTAAAATGCCACATTAAATAATTAGTTTTAAAAAATGAGGAAGGGCACGCGTCTTATTTCTTTTGTTTTCTCATTATTTTTAGTGTTGAGTAGCCAACTGAAATAAAATTTGTTTTGTTTACAACATTAATATTCTCTTATATGAAATTTTTTCTACACTTTTTCTAAATAAAAAAAAAAAAAATAATAAAAACTGGGTCGTTGTGTGTATAAGTCTTGTAAATCCATATACACAATATCTTTAATGAAATTGTTTTCTAGAACATAATATTTTTTTTTATTTAAAATTATTTAATTTTCATGTTTTTTTTTATTTTTGGTTTTTTGCTTAAGAGTGTGTTAAGAGTTCTTTATTAAAATTTGAATACAATATTTGTTTCGTGTTAAAAGTATTCAGGTCACAGCTTTAGATTTTTCTTGTTTTTCTTTTTCTTCATTCTACTCATTTTTCACATGCACTTCTTTGGCATGCATAATACAATTTTTGATTATTATGAATTAATTAAGAATATTTTTTTGTTTAATTAATGCAGCAATTTGTTTGTTTTTTTTGTGCTTAAAAAACAAAATTTTATATTTTGTTTAGCATTTGAAAAATGTTTTGAAATTAAACTAAGAAATCTTTAAGGATTTTTTTTGTTACAAATTTCTTTTATAGAAATTAAGCTTGTATTTGTTTATTAAATATTTTTAAATTTTTGTTTTTGGCAATTAGCAACGCAATATTGAAAAAAAAAGAATCAAGACGCCTATACTTTGTCTTCTTAAAGCCAATTAAAGGCCTTTTGTTAAATCATAAAAAAAAGTATTGACTTTTAATTTAATTTGTATAATTTACAACCAATTAAAACAAAAATTTTAAGAATTTTTACTGGTTAAGAATTTCCTTATTTGATAACAATTATTATTAATTGACATGTTAATCATTAAGTGAAGAAAAAATTATTATTTAATTTTAATTGATTTTATTTATTGCATATTAATAATTAATTTTCATGTACATTTTCTTATTCTTTTAGCTCTTACAGTGCGTTATCTGACGGGTCGTTTTATAGGTGAATATCGTTCAAATACAGATTTATTGTACAACAAAACCATAACATTGGAGACAGGACTGACGGAAGTGGAAATTGTTGACGTTTATGCCGGAAGTGTTGATGGCGATGAGCATGAAAATGAATTTCCCATGGAACAAGTAAGTTAAAAGATAATTAAATGTTTCCATTTATTCTTTTTTTTTTTTTGTTATTGTTCGTGGCAATTAGTCAATCAGTTTTTATGGTTCAATTACAATGCACATGTTGAAGGCAAATAAATTAATTAATATTTTATGTTCCTTCCACGGTTTATACACTCAATTAAAAAATCAGTGCTTTTTTATAAACATTTTTTCTTTTTTCTTTTACTTTTTCTTGTTGTTGTAATTTTTCTTAAGTTCCTTTAAATTGAGTAATAATCTTAAGAAAAGTGAGGAAAATTCATTTTTTTTAAATTTGCAAGGGAAATATGTAAAATATTTTTATTTATTTATTTATTTATTTTAACAATATTTACAGCAAAAATCTTTTTTAAAGGTTTTTGACATTGAAATTTACTGTTTTGCTTTTATTTTTTTACAAAAAATACTTGTTTTAATTGCATAGCATGTTTTCAGTTCACTGAACCTTGATTTTAGTGATTATTTTTATTTGTTTCGTTTGTAAAAGAGATTTGCAATTAAATATTTACATACATGATGTACGCCACAACACGTATGTATTTGTTTATGGTTTAAAACTATTTTACAAAAATATTTATGGTTTTCTGGTTGAAATTGTTTTAAATATGTATTTCACTTAAGCACTAATGGATTTTATAGTTTATTCTCTATTTTTTGTTTTGTTTTATTTTTCTTTGTTATTTGATAAAACGTATATGATTTTTAAACGTGTTATTGAAAATATAAAATTTATTGCATAAATTTTTTCTTTCAAATAAAATAGAATTCGCAAAAAAAAAAATTAAAAAAAATATCAGAAAATCTCTTCTTCAGCCAGGAAATTAAGATAATTTATGTCAAGTCAACCAAAGAAAAAAAAACGTTTTTATTTAAAATTACTTGTTAAGACAGCCTGATTTATTATTTGATAATAAATTTCTAAATTCAAATTAATAGAAAACATATCTGAAACATTAGCAAACATTGATTTTACATATTTCATTAATTTAGTCCAAATTGAGCCCATTCCACCATGACATTCTTGACCGAATAAAACTGATTTTTACGTAAGGCTTTAACCTTTAAGCGTTGTATAGTTTACATAGTCAAATCAACAATGTCCTACGCTTATCGATGACATCGTACAGCAATTAATTTAATAGAAGATTAATGGTTTTGCAGAGTATAGTTATCGTTCTTGAGTTTTCTAAAATCTAGAGCTAAATATTCTTCCCATATCACTTGCTTTGCTTTTGTTGGTTGTATACTTTCACATCATATTCTTTTATTTGGGAGGAGTCGTTCAATTGTTATCTTTACAACATGTCCGAAACAACTCTTCCTCCGTTCTTTGATGCAAAAGTTGACAGCCGCTCCTGGCTTTTTACTGCTATTAGACATCTTCTCGTTAAGGTACGACTCTTGCCTTTTTATGCCTTTAATGCAAAAATATCGCCAGACTCAATTCTTATGGACTATTTTTGATTAATATTATTTGATTAATATTAATTTTTTATTGGCGTCGATTTACTATAATGCGCTTTTCGTCCATTTTCTAATACAATACTTCGTCCTTGTAACTTAGAAGTCCTTTCCAACATGGTTTACACCACTTTTCATCGAGATTTCTTCTATGAAGTCTTCACATTTGAATTCATTTGATATCTCATGACTCATTTACTGGGAATACTCTTTCCCGACTCACAATTGGAAATGAGCCCCAAATGACCACGCTTCAGTAACACGGATGTAATTTTTGTTAATTGAGAAAGATTTTTGTTTTTAATCTGTTTGCTGACACGGTACTACTCTCTATGGGCAAAGATAGTTTTTCGCAATAATAGATGTTGTCACGTTATGAAGGTAATAAGATGGATAAAATCGTTCATTATCTCGTAGTTATAGTCAGCAAAATTCCAATACCGACCCAGTCTGATGGATTTTTTTGAACTTGACAGATCCGTTACACATATGTTGTTCCTTTACTATTATTTATTTTATTACCTTTTTATTTCTGTGCATTAAAGGACAAACAAATTTTGGCTTTCTTTCTATTTAGTGAAAATTTTTAATTTAAAATTTTTTTTATTCACATTTTAATTTTTACTTCGTTTTTGTTTGTGACACAAATAAATTTCCTTTAAATATTTCAATTACACATTTCACAATATTGTAACACACGTAAAACACACACAAAAAAAAAGAAGAAAAAATAACAACAAACATTTGTTTTTTCTTCTATAAATTTTTAACCCCATTTCAAGAAAATACAGCACAGCACACCGAATACATTTTCTCGAAAAACGATTTTTCTAAATAGATAGACAAAAAACAATTCAAATTTTTTCAATAATTTTTTTTCTTTCTTTTCTCTTTTCTCGTACAGGTTTTATGGGCGGACGCATGCATGATCGTTTATAATATAACACAGCGCAGCAGTTTTGAATATGCAGCCAAATGTTTGGCCGAATTTAAATCACTACAGAATGCACCCACAGCATATTTGGTAGGGAATAAGGCCGATTTGGATCATTTGAGAGAGGTAAGCAAGTTTAAAATAGTTTTTCCTTTTATTTTATTTTGTTTTGTTTTCTTTTTCATTCAAAAAAAATCTAAAATTAGAATAGGGAATTTTTGTTTTAACTTAAGGAAGAATACAGCACTTTATTAACACTTTAACACCTTCAGCGGATGCATGCCGGTGCATACTCCCTACCAAGAAGTCATTAATTTTCAAGTTTAAACTGAAATTCCCCCCAAAAAATTTATTGCATTGGTTATGGTTTTAATTCGTTCAAATTAATGTGCTGTGTTTAGGTCTTAATTTTAATTGCACTTTAGATTTATTTGGGTGATAAATACGTTTGTAAAGGAAAAATTTACATATTTTTACGTCACTGCAGAGACTAATTGATAGGCAGTTATCTAATTTGGGTCAAAGAAGTTGTAGGTATTTACAGGAAATTGTTGTAAAATGGGAAGCAATAAAATTGAAAAATTCAAGCAATAAAGTATTATCAGAAAATAATACCTAAATATTTTAGGAAATAGGGTTTGAAAACAGGGATTTTAAAATAATAAATAATAATAAAACTTATCTAATTACTGTAGCAGGTTCTAGAATAAGAGAATTGCCATTTGTCTTTGCTTAAAAATAATACCCTTTGCAAACAAGTTTGTTTTTGGTTGCCTTATTGGTGGTAAGACACTTTGGTGATGATAATTATCAAATCAATATTCCATATTATCCAAACTGGGTGACCAAAGCGCTTCATGGAAGAATTTTTTAGAAGAGCGTTATACTATGTTCAGACATGCACTTTTATTGAGTGAATATTCGGTTTATTGAGTACAATATTTTAAGTGTTCAGACATAACAATATACGCTTATTCAATATTCATTTGACAGCTGGTAAACAAAACAGCTGGTTGTTTCAACAACATTGTTTTTAATTTGGTTTGGTGGTTTGATTTTTTTTTTTTTTTTTTGTTTGTCGTTGTTGCCTTTTGAGTTGTCAAATATCAACAAAAAGTGTTCGGTGTGCTGTTTTACTCAATAATATCACAATTTGTGTATTTATTGCGCAATAATTAATTGATACTTTATATGAAATATTGAGCTCAATAATGGCATTTATTGCGATTTACGCAATAAAATGGCATGTCTGAACATAGTATTATATAAATTCTATAATAGAGAACCGTTGAAAGTATCAGTGAAATAAAAGAATATGTTTTCGAAAATCTTATATTTTTACAAACTACTATATAGTCTTTCTCATGGAGTGCATCCATTTATGCTAATTTAACCAATGGAGCATTTAACGCACTATAGAGAAATTTCATTCTTTAGTCGCTTTATTACATACATAATTGGCCATTACAACCCTTCAGTCAGGATTACGGCCTAGCTTCGTCGCTTTATTATGTAAAATATTCTTTCTGCTAAATTTTTGCCTGCCTCTCTTACAATATAAACAAAATTCACATTTAATGTCCTTAGACACTACATCCTCTTTCTCCCACACCACACAACTTATTCCAATGCAATTAAAAAGAAGAAAAAAAACCACAAAGTTTAAAATAAATATTAATCCCATTGAAAATATGAAATACATATACATACATACATGCATTTTACGAACAAAATGAAATGATTTCGTAAAATTTACTCAATTTTCAAGACAATTCTTTAAGACCAAAGTTATCAACACGTGATTCCTATACCACCATTATCTACTGAAGAATTTGAGATGACTACAAAACAAAAAAAAAAAAAAATAAACAAATATTGAGCCATTAAGAAGATTAAGTTACCATAAACAAATTGCAACAACAAATTTATTTTAAATGAAATGTTATTTAATGAAAGTCAACGTGATCAAAGAACAAAATATTGAAATACAATTAGAAAAAACGAAAAAAATATTGTTATAAATTAAATCAGGTCAATAGAGAAAATTTAAATTGTATAAAAGGGTTTAAGCAAACATATTAATTATTATTTAAAACTCTTATATAAATCCGAAAGAAATGTGTTCGTTTTATGCCTTTATTAATGTTGAATTTTGTAGTCAGGCGCAAAATATCAAACCCTGTATTTTTAAACATTTTAAACTATGGATTTATTTCGTCAAAAAGGAATAAAAAAGACAACAACAAAATGTACACATTGTAAGGTACACAGAATTGCATAAATCAATATGTTGGAATTTATGAGACGGGAAGGGAAGATCAAAAACCAGAGCATATTTAGTGCGAAGTCTGTGATTAATTGTATTGTATTCTATTAGTTATTAATCAAGGTAGTAATGAGCACAGAAACGTTTTTATCTTTATTAAAAAGGATCGTGAATAAAATTGTTAGTTCAGTGTAATCAGTTAAACTGTGTTGTTATTTAAATAAATGCTCTATCAAAAGTACATAATTTCTTTTATTTTAAATGCACTCTTCGAATCCACAATAAAAAACATTTTGCAAAATTATATACATATAAAAATTGCCAACAAAAAAATCTCTTATAGAGTACATATGTTAATTTCTAAAATTAAAATATGATTTGTTTAATTTTTATTGCCTTTTAATTTAGGTCATTATAAATTATAAAAATCTTAAATCAATACTATATCTTTTTTAAAATTAATTCCCATGCGCATATGTGATAAAAACATAAAGAGAGAGAAAGTGATTTAAGGAATTTGTATGATTTATAATCTATAAATCTTTCTACACGGTTTTCTTTATGTTTAATTTTGACAATTTCTTGTCATTATTGAAAGTTTCCGAAAAATATGCGTACAAAATTGGGTCATTGATACGCTATTGGCAAGCTATAAAATCTATGACATGTGAGATCTATGTATGATTTAAAAAAGATATTGACATACTTTTTTTTTGTTAGTAAATAGATTTAGAAAAATTATTTAAAAAAATAAAATCATTTGTTAAATAGATTACCTCGCGTGCATATTAAATTATGACAAGTGTTTATTGAGGCATTTAAATGACCGCCATATTGGCAGGCATTTGTCATAAGTGCTTATACTACATACATATGTGTTATAAATTATTAAAATATTTAAAGTTTTTTTCCGCTTTTTTCTCTATGTTTACAAAGAATTTAAGAAAAGTATGTAAAAGCTTTCCAGTCAACAAAATTAATTTTTTTTATTGCAAGGAATGCTATATGTTTCCTTCATTTCTTATTTGCTGTTTGGTATTCTTTCATAATTCATTAGATAAATTAATGTAAAATTAAAAAGAAGAAAAAAATTAATGAAAACAATTTCTTACGGCTCAATGTCTTGTATATCAACGTTTAGTCGCAAGACAACTGGCCATATTACTCACAAATACATACACACACGAAAACACTTTCGAAAAGCAAAAGTCATTTTCAATATCTCTATTAAATTTTTAAATGTAAAAAAACACCACGCGCCACCAGTCTCAAGGAGGAAATAAGTGGCTGCCACAAGTATGGCAAATACCACAATACGTCAAGTAAACAAAAATGTTTTATTCTTTTTTTTAATTTTTAAAAAATTAAAAAAAATTTATGTTCAGATGACCATTAAACAGTGAAATATTAAGTAAAAAATTTTTTATAAATTTTATTTAAAAAAAAAAAAAAAAAACGAAAAAAGAATGGAAATGCCAACATGCTAATGAACATGATGTGGATAATTGTGTTGCGTTATTTTCTTCAGAATTATTGGAGCACAAAAAATAAGTTCAACGACATTTTCAATAATTTTTTTAAACATTAATAAATAATATCCTTGAAATGGTTTTTTAATTTTTAAATGTAGTAACTTCTCTTACACCTGAGCTTATGTATCCAATCTCTGGGTACATATTTATTATGTCTCTTAAATATTCAAGGTTATTATAGGCTTCTATGGTTGGACAATTAATTGGTTTTCGTTTTCCTTAATAGGCTTTCTTTTTTGTTTGTACAAACGAATTAAAAAATGTTTGCTTTTTACATTACTTGACCGTTTGTTTTTGTTTTTTGATTTTCTTTCATTTTTCTTAAGTAATGCCAGCCTAATTAATTGAAGGTTAATGTCTAATACTATATGGATTACAAAAGCGAAATGTTTAAAACAATTTTATTATATCAACGATTGCAAAAGATAATCCCAAACAATAAAAACACAAAATATTTGAGAAAAAATCTTCAAATTTAAAATTTTTGTTTACTTTAAGAAAAGAAATTTTATTCTCCTATAAATATTTACAAGAAAAATTTTTTAGGAAAGACCTACTAAACTTGTAATAAAAAAGCATTAAAATGACTAAAAATAATGTAAATAAACAGTGCGGTATTAAAAAAAAATTATTACGAAAAATACAAAAAGAATTTTGAAGAAAAATGAAAAAATTCGAGGTTAGAATTACGAAAATTGAAAAATATTTTGTAATTAAAATTTATTGCAAATAAATTAATGGAAAACTAAAAGGCAATAATAAAAAATAAAAAAATTATGAAAAATATTTTTCTACTGCAAGTTAAATTATTTACTAAGCAATTTAATTGTAATGCGTGTAACTTTTATTCTGCAGGTTGCCTCAAAACAATTTAGAACGCAATAGTTTTTTATGTATTTAAATATGTATACGATTGGGAATTAATTTTTTTTAATTAAAATTTTTTTGTTTACTAACAACTGCGTCTCTTGTCGTATAGTAAAATTAATCATGAGGGGTTTTTAAGTGAACTCCCTAGTAACCCACGATTTCAAGTGATCACAATCAGCGAATAAAGAACAATATGTTCGCAAAAATGAAATTATCCTTTTTGTGAAACTCTCCCACTAGCATCGCTATCAATTAATATATTTCACAGGCCCCTCTAATTTCTTACTTAAGTTAAACAAATTTAAACTTTGTTTTCAAACAGCTGATACCATACACTCACTTTTTACGAATTTATTTCGTTTCTAACAAGAAATAAGTGTGCAGCTATTTATTGAATATTTTTTTCTTTTGTAACGCTTGTGACACATCATATGCTATTAAGTTTTATTAAGAATATAACTTATAAATGTTTTACGCTTTTTTATGTCATTTTTATTTAATTGATGCTATATAGACTGTAATTTTGTTTTCATTGCTTTGCAATTTTAAAAACATTAGCGAGCGTAATAAATATTATTAATGGAATGGTTTAAGGAGAAATTAAAAAATATAATATTTTCGCCAACCAAAGTGTTCATGTTTAAAGAATAGAATAATATGCCAATTAAATATTTTTTGTAACGGGTGTGACTATCAAATTTTCATTTTGTTTCTTTTAAATTTTTAATATAGCAAATTACAATTAAAATTCCAAAAATAAATTCATATCCTGCTCAAAACAAGAAAAAAAAAACACAATGCTAAACATATCGAAATTAATACAATTTAAATATTTTGAATAAACAAAACCAAAATAATATTTCAATCCATTGTATTTTAAAACATTATTTACAAAATGCCATTTTAAATAAAAATACAGCAGCACAGTCAGCGTATTTATAAAAAGAAAAAATATTTTTTTTTAATCCAATTACAAATCAAATCTCCAGAAAATAAATCATGAACACACAAATAACAATATTGACCACAAATATTGAAGGTGCATTAAAAATAGACAAAATAAAAATAGAGTAATCATAATAACAATAATAATAGTAATAAATAATAATTGATTTGTTTATTTATGTTGTTTTTTGAATAAAAAATACAATTTTATTAACAATAATTGAGAATATCGTGACCTTAGATATAAAAATGCGCAATATAAATGAATTCATAGAGTACAGCATACGATGAAAATCGAATTTATTTTTTAGAATTTTCATTTCTATTGTTACGGAACGTTTATTTTGCATTCTAAGTGACTATATGTCTGTTTGTCCATATATATTTTGTAGAAGGTTAGACAAATTTTAAAAAAATTTAACAATTTTATTTTGAAACCTGATCAATTGAAGCCTTAAAAGAAAACATTGAGTGTCATCATCGCATGAGCAAGGGCAAGTGCAGACATATTTATATTCACAAAAATTAGTATCTTCATTTGTAAATTTTTGTTTCATTTGCATTGAAACATTAACTCAAACTCTATATTTAAAAATCTCAATGTAACGGTATTCTCATTCAAATAAGTTATTTTTGCAACGGGTGTGACACTATTATTGTGAATTTAATCTCAAACGGGCAGCAATTCGATTTTTATTTATCATCAGATTATGTTTTTATTTTGCAAATTTATGACAGTATTCTTGAATATATATTATGATAAATTTATCCTCAAATTATAGATTTTACTGCAACGGGAGTGACGTTCTCTAAGAATATTTATTGTCAATTTATGTTTTATAAGTATTGCAAAAAGTGTGACATTACTCCAGACTATTTAAATATGTATATCAACAATATTATGTTTTGAAGCGTAACGGGCGTGATATTATTATTAAAATTCTTTAAGCTTACTTTATACATACATATATGAGAAATATGATAAAAAAATTAACACTTACCTTGAATTTGTAACAGGTGTGACTGTATTATTTGTTATGTATTTTTTCTGCAAATTTCAATAATTGATAGAAGTCTTGCATTTCAGCTGGCATTGTTTATTTTAAATCATAATTTCTTTAAAAATTTCGCAGAAGGCTAGAAAAAATGAAAGATGATGGTTAAAAATGTATAATTTTTTCAATTGTTTGCAATTTGTAAAATAGGAAACAAGGCAAATTTTAAATAAACTGATTGGTTAAGGATATAAAATTAAAAGAGATTTTATTCAATATTGAAAAGCTAAAGGTCATTGATATTTGTTATTATAATTACATTTTTCTTAATTTGAATACATTTTTTAATCAACAATTTTTTTTTAAATTTATTTTAGGTCCACGAAAAGGAGGGTGCTGCTTTAGCGGCTGCTCATTCGATTGGCTTCTGTGAAGTTTCGGTAGCCGAATACACACCCACTTTATACAAAGCATTCGAGAAGCTCATTATCGATTCAAAAGCCAGGCCACAAAAACAAAATCGTAAATTCTCTGTCAGTAAAATGTTGGGCACCCTAATTGGCAACAATAGTTACAACCAGAAAAGCATGGCCATCAACCAAGGTACGGTAGTGCCCTGTCATAAAGGCGAACTACACAAATCGCGTGTATTAAAGAGACGCCAGGGTTTCACTGCTACCACAAGTCTGTGACCAGCAGCTGCCAATAATAGCTGGTAATTTATAGAATATGAAGCCAAAGAGTAAATCAATTAAAAAAAGGGGAGATTTTTTTACAATTATAAATTAAAATAAAATACTAGAACTTAAAGCATAATATAATTATAACCATAATTGATTTTGTAATTATGGCTTAAGCTTGTTTAAAAGATATGATTAAATGATTAATTATAATGATAGGGATATACATAAATATTTTTGTAAAACATTTTATAAATTGTAGAAAAAAGAATACAGGATTTCAAAAAGGAATTGAAAAGATTAAAGAATTTAAAGTAGTTAATGAAGGAATTTTAAAAGAAAATTTAATGTTTCTCTGAATTTTTGATTAAGTTTAAAACACAATGCAAAACCAAAATAAAAAAAAAAAACTATAAACTACTCATTTAAGATATTTTTGTTTAAGTATGGTACTTAAAAGTTAATTTCATTAAATTGAAAAAAAATAATGTTTTTGTTTTCTAAGTTTTTATTAGAAAATTGGAGTTTTATAACAGATAATAAGAAAAAGAAAAAATGTTAAGCATAGAAGTTTAAATTTAATTTGTATTTAAATGGAATTTTGAATGAATTGTTAAGACAAACCAAACAAGAAAATAGAAATCAAAACCAAAACCTAAAACTAGAAAAAGTAAATTTTGTAATTCAAGTATTTTTTTATGATTAAAAACAAAACAAAGAAACTTAAACAAAAACAAAAACAACATTCCTTTTAAATGTAATAGATGTAAAAATTAAAACTAAAAACTTTTTGCAACAGTGAAATATTAAAATTAATCCTTACCCTACCTACCAACCTTTTAAAAATTAACCTTTAAATGGCAACAGTTCGAAGTTTCATTTGAAAACAAGTTGAATTTTTTTGGCTTTTCAAGAAAAAAACAAAAATAACAAATAAAATTGAAATTTTGTATTTTTTGTTTATGAAATAAATAATAACAGAATAAATTTTAAAAGAATTTTAATAACAAAAACCTTAAAACAAAAAATACAAAATGAAAAGAACTGTGATACAAAAGGTTTTAATTTAATTAAAAAAAAAGAAAAATTAAACAAAAAAAAAAAAAAATGAAAGGATTTCAAAAAAATTGTTTCCCAATTAAAAAAGCTTTTTATTTTATTTTAAAATTTTTATTCTACATGAACAAAACTTTTAAAAAATTTACAAAACAAATTGGTACAAATTATAAAAAAAAAGAAAAATTATAAAATAAAATAAAAAGCCTTTTTAAAATTAAAAAATAGGAAACGCCCTTTCCAAAAAAAAAGTCCAGAAACATAGAATATATGGAACTTAAAAAGCAACTATTATTATATGTTATTACTAAATAGTATAAACGACTAACAAAACTTAATAATAATTAGATTTGTTTAGCTTAATAAGAAATTGTAATAATTATTTAATTATAATTATTAATTTAATTTTCTCCTTTTACTTTCTCTTTAATTTCTTTATTTCATTTATATTTTTATGTTTTATGTCTTGTAAAAATATAAATGCTTTAATAGAAAAACCAAAACGAATTTGATTTTCTGTTTAAGTATTTGCTATACAACGAAAGAAAAAAACAATACTTAAATTATGAATAATTCAATTAATTTCTATAACGAACTACAGTGGTCGAGTTTGTTAAATTGATTCAAAAATGCAGTAACTTAGTTTTTCGTCTACTATTCCTTAAGGAAAACTTTGTTTTACTGTTACAAAAAAATAAAAATAAAAAATTATAATTATTTCATTTAAATTCTTTTAAAAGGAAAACAAATTCTTAAAGGCATTTATATTTAATTAATTTCTTATTTGATTAATTTTTTTTTAATTGATGTTTCTTTATTCATTTATTTTCTTTTAAAAATTTGTGTTAATTATTTCCACTGTATTAAAATCCTGTAACAAACTCTTAATAATTATAAAAAAATAATAATAATAAATATTAAATAAATTTCTTAAGGAAATTTAATTTAAATAAATGTAAAGAATAAAATGTGTTTTATTGTGTTATGTCAGCTCAAACTAACTTTCCCACTGCCCCATTGCAAAGACAGGACGTAGTTGAAAAGCAGAAGGAAAACGTACAAAAAAAATCACAAAGAATTTATGTTTTGGCCAATGGCAAGTTAAGGTTCTTACTCTAACTTTTGATATACCACTGCTCTAATCCTAGGGTTTATCTGTGTGAACCGCCATGGAACATCAAAATTCTTTTATTTTTTAAAAATACTTTTTATGCCACGTATAGTTTCAGTACGGGCAAAATACATGACAATCGAACTCAATGATTTATTAAATTCATTAATCATTTATTACCGGGTTGCCAGAGTGTGGGTTTTCATCTTAGCAAAACGTTAATTGATTGATCTTTTTCAATAAATTCGATTTTTATTATTCTTTTTTGCTGAACTGGACTAGAAAATTACGTTATGGGAGAAAAAAAAGGGGAAAATAAAGCCTATGGACATTAGATTTGATTCGATTTGTCTGAGATTCTGAAAGGGCTACTGTTCTTTGTAATATAAAGCCATCCACTGATCCTGGTCATAATTTATTGGATTACTGTTGACATATTCTCTAAAACAGACGAACAGAGTAGCCCACATCTGCATACAAGACACCTAATATTTCGAAATATCAGTAAAGACGAAAGCAAAATTTATTCTTGGTGTTGATAAGGCATAGATAGAGATCTTTGGATTTATGGTTTCGTAACTCATTATCAATTTAATTTAAATTAAAAAAGCAGTAATTTATTAATTAATTAAATAATTAATTCAATAATACAATTAATTGAATTAATTAAAATCTCGCATTCATAATCTCAAGCGTCAATGAATCACCAATTGATGTAGCGTCCGATATAACTGCATTTTCTCAATGCAATATCTCCGTTGATTGATGTTTCGCACCTTTTAAAGTCATCGCAGTAAGAGATATCGTTGTATGTATTATTCTTGCAGTCTAAGACTATCAAAAAGCATCGCTGTCTTTTCCTTATTCGGATTCCGTTCTCTTATATCCTTTAGTGCGCTTCATTTTCATTAACCAAGTTTTCCAGTTTAAAAAATAATTGATCCAATGTGGCATGGGCTCTAGGATGATAGAATTGACATTAACCGATGCGTAAAAGCATTACTCTTTGTATTGGGTTGTTATATTGGTGTTTATTTATTTATTTCACTTCGACTCCGAACGACACATTTTTCAGAAGTTTTTTAATTACAGATTTTGCTAAAATTTCCCCAGAGGGGATCGTCGATTTTTTTCCATACTTTTCATTAATTTTCAAGAAGTTTGAGCTCAGGACTTTCAACTATTAAGCCAACACATTATCCACTAGACTACAGCGTCCTGCCCTTTTCAGATAGTTGGCATTTCCCAGACCTTTCAATGCTGCTCATGTGGCTGGCATTATTCTTTTGTTTTCTCCGAACTCTCAACCGTATAGTAGTAAAGATTTTGAATTTATGGAGCTTAATTTTATGATGGATTTAAGGTGATTTCTACGCCCTTTCTAGTCCAGTCGTTTTTTATTGCGGTTTAGCTTGCTGGTTAATTGTAATTAGTACCTCTTACTCCAATGTTTACACATTGGTCTCCATTAGATTACCTATTAAGTACGCTAATTACTCCACATATAGTTTTAAGGATTTGCCACTATAAGCCACCAGGACAATACAGATCTTATCGTTAAGTGCTCAACATATCTGAAATCACTTTTACCACCACAGGGCGGAAGATGAGCTTATAGCGCATTAAAATAAATATTCATTCAAGAATTGCGAACAGACTGACGAATAATTAAATGAAATTAATATTTATATTGTAATTATGGAAATTTTTCTCGCACGTTTCTCTTCCTTTAAATCTTTGACGAAATATTCAATGGCATCATATTTTACTTAAGAGTAGAAAAAGTTTACGTTTATCTATTAGGAAATGACGTATTTGAATCACGCTATTAACACATAATATGTTTATTCAACATTAAAAATAAGTAGAAAAGAATTTGTGCAGGTGTATTATTTGTCACCTGCATAATATTATGGAAAAAATAAAAAATTTATGGTGAGATTTTTTTCAACCAATTTTAATACCAAAGTGGTAAATAAAAAACAAAACCCACACTACGTATGATTGTTATTGCTCAGAAGCATTTAGAGAATTAGACAACAAGTATACGCAGTGATGTGCGAAATTGCGCAATATTTTTCATTCATTCAATAACAAAGGGAAACAATAACAGTGTGTTCTTTAAAAGAGAAAACGCGTTTGGTTGTACATATAATAAAGGGAGAAAAAAGAAACATTAATGTTTTGACTACCTTTTTAAGTCTTCTTCAAGAAATTACGGAAATTTTTACGTTCATTGATTTAAAATAAAAATTAAAAATTTTAAACTTGAAATGATTTTTATGTTACTGGTATTGCGAATAAATTTCTATCCAAGGCGAATTCATGTAACCGGTGGGATCGTCTAAACAGCTGATACTACAACGATTGTCAAAATTTGTGTGTGTTTGTTGTGCGTGTGTGTTTTGTTGTTAATTTTTTTTTCTTTTCCATTTTTTTTTTTTCTTCCTATTTTGACAGCCGAAAAAGTGTTTTACAAAAACAAAATGCCTCTTGTTTTTGCATTGTTGTACTTGTTGTAGAGTTGCGGCTACCTTATATGAATTTGCCGTGTTTCTATTATTCCGTATAAAGGCGAGTTGTGTAGACATTCTCATCCTTGAGTTGACACTGCTGTTTTAACTGACAATCAATTTCAAAGCTGTATTTAAGAACTATTAAAATTTTCATTACACTACCGTTTATTTTAAGACAAAAGTCATAACATAACTTTGTAAGAAGCTTTGGCTGAACTTATCAGTTGTTTGTGTAGCCTCAGACCCGGGCCATTCATTCCTATCAATCAATTTAAATAAAACAATGTATGTATGTGCAAGATATCATTGAAATTGTTTGGAAGACCTGAATGTTCAGCCACGGCTTCCCGGGGTGGAATGAATCTAGCCGATGGCATTTGTTTTGTTGGCTTCGACGATCGTTTATGTACACCAGCGACTTACAAGACAAAGTTAATTTTGATTTTTGTCAAGCACAGACTTGATATGTTAAGAAAACGGACATGTTTCTTGAGTGGGTATGTTAAAAGTGATGCATATGTGCACAGTAGTCAGTCAAGAATAAATTTAATTTGCTAGCCCTAAAGGTGAAATGACGTCACGTTAGTTTGACATCAAAGAGTTGTGTAAACAGAACACATATGTATAGTGGACAAGGAAACCATTTCATAGGGGAATCCAAGGAGATCTCATGCGAAATCAAATTGTCCTATGCGCCAGTGATTCACCATTGGTGATTTAGTACTTCAACGATTTCTCTTTCTCCCAAAATAATCTCTAGATTTGTCCATTCTGTGTATAAGGTAATTGAAAGCTTAGTAAACTGTAAGTGCCCTTGAAAGTGTTTTCAAGCTTTTTGTGTACTAGTTCAGAGCAAAGTCCGCTTTCCTAGCGTCGAAGAAGAACAAATTTTTGGAGTAATCGATACTAATTATCATTCCAATATTTTCTAACAACAGATGTTGACAATAGAGTTAGAGATTGATTTACACCTGAATTCTACCTGAACTGTTATGGAGCTGCATCTATATAATGCACCCCTATAGAGAAATAAATCAAGAGAAGTGCCTACCGAAATCATTTGCTATTGCTTTCAAAAGCAATACATTTTAGTACAAGTGCACGCGTGCCATACTCGGAAATCTCTAAAACCACAACATTACTCTCACCATATCATAGGATAGACTGGTTTCACATTCCTGGTGGTATGTAAAGCCGTAATTTTCTATATCACATTTGCATGTGCATCAGTCACGCAGTCTCTGTGTTCAGTCAATTCTTTCATAAAGACTTTGTTTAACAATTGAAAACATTTCATAGTCATTTATTCTCTTCGTACATATGTATAATTTAAATAAATATTTACGATGTTCCATGTAATTTTAAACAAATGCACCAAGACTTGTTAGAAATCAAAATATTATGACACTTGTTTTCCTTACGATTTGTAAAGCAAAATGTTTACTT
Source organism: Sarcophaga rosellei (assembly GCA_930367235.1). Lineage (NCBI taxonomy): Eukaryota > Metazoa > Arthropoda > Insecta > Diptera > Sarcophagidae > Sarcophaga > Sarcophaga rosellei. Next base: position 38,082,546 of record OV884019.1, read on the forward strand.
TATTGCGTTTTCCTTAAATCCAAAGTTCATGAGAAATGTTTTCAAAAATATTTAAACTTGTTTTGGCCATTAAAGATTCAAATTAGGTATAAATAGCATATTATTAAATTTGTAAATAAATAAATTAATACAATATTACACAATATACTATATATATACATACATATGCACATATTCTATACACAAATAAATGAAGTGCGTTTAATTTTAAACACAAATGTAAAGCAACGTCAAATATGTATATATATTGTGGAGATACCTTCCACAAAAAAATCCATGAATGTGTCTTTTTTAATTTGTGTGGCATGCAAAGAACATAAAAAAATCATTTTAATTTTTTTCGCTACAAACCAAGCACAAATCATATCCAAAAAAAGAAAAAAAAAAGAAAATGAAAACAAAAAGATGAGCATGTGTATCTTACACGCAGTCTGTCTGAATTATAAATTGCCACACGTTTCATCAGGAACAAACGAAAACCAATAAACACGGCAATTATATAAAGAACGTTGACTATTTATCGTCATCATCATTCATCAAAACTATCGACATCAATTTTAAGCACACTCTGCCCCAAACACTCTGCACCATACCCCCCACACAATAATTTCCTCAAATCTGGTTAAGTCATCATGGTTTTCTTTCATTTTGTCAATGTCCGTCTTACATGATGAGATTGTGTCTGTACACACTTACATAAATACGACAATAAACAAATAATAAAGGATGTATTATTAGCGCTATATTCTACATTATCCTATACTCCTTAGCCCTGTTTCAGTCAGTATTTCATATACTAAACGAATGTTAGGTGAAATAGATGGCAATAGATAGCATAGATAGACCCCCAGATAGGCGTAAAAGAGTGTAGGGTCGGTCGTAAAGGCTTTGGAAACAGGGGAAATTTTTTTTTCACATTTTTACTGTGCCAGGAAGGACAAGGTTTGCGTCTTCGTGTCCTTGTGTAAAAGATCCACTCTAGTCACTTTTGACACAGCCGATTATGTTTCATAGTGAGTGTTATGAAAAAATTGTCGAATTGAAGACCTTAGACGTTATTATGGGCTCCTTATCCATGTATCAAAAGGTGGCAACTTTCCGTATCCTGTTTTGTGTCCTGATTTTATGGTTGTTGTATATGGCGTGTAAAGTTTGTGTTTCAAGCCGTAGGTATATGGTTGCTCTCAACAAAGATGTTCGTTCTCAATACCTTTATAGACCAATGAGTTATTTCACCACTTTTATCATCTACATATATACACAACCGATGAGAATTTATGGTGAATGTTTCATTCTACATCATGCGACAAAACAAATCGCCATACATTTTGCTGCGCCATAGGTCATAGAACAGAATCAGAAGTCTGGTAAGCGATAGAGTTTTAAGTTTTAATCATCAAATTTTGTAAAAGGTATGACTTAAATTTTATTATACCATAGCTTTCCCTAATCCACCATTCTGTAATGTGCTATACTACAACATGTTAGTGACAGCTTAGGTTAGGTTAGGTTAGAGGACGTGTACCTGTCAATTAAGACAAGTACAGTACCCGGAGGTCGAATTGACCCATTGTACAACGTCCTTAAAGAGGAAGGATAAGAGAGGGAATACCATATAAAGGAGAGGAGATAGGAAAGGGAGAATGGGAAGCGGAGGGGTCACATAGACCCAACAAAGAAGGGAGAGCGCGACTACCCTGATGAAGCCCTAGCGCCTCTCAACCAGCCTAAGCCACTAATGAATCTGTGGAGAGCCTTGATGTCGGCTCTCGACACAGAGTTCAAACTCTCAAAGAAGGCCCTGCCAAGGGTCCTCAGCCTCAACCTACCAAGGGCAAGTGACAACTTAGGATGCAAGGAAATATTTCACCATTTACATGGGCTCAACCCTGTGTATGTATGTACATCGTAATATAAACTCAAGATTGCAACCATTAGCCCTGAAAACGTACAACTGAATGTCTCCATCTTAAAAACAAAAACTCTTCCAATGAATTCCAAACTAGCCGGATGAATAATCAATTGAATTAAATGTTGATTATTTACAAAATATTTTCATATTATGTATGTACGAACGAGTACATGTGAACATTGAGTGTAATAAATATCTGACACGTGGATATTTCATTAGTTTTCTTTTGTTTCAAAAAATCTATTTATTTACACATACACTCACACACTCGTCATGTAAAATAAATTTGTTGAATATGCATTTTTAATATCGGAATTGTTTTTGCAACACTTTTCACGTTCATGACATTGAAATTTTTTTTGCTTATCTTAAATGCAAACGCATATACTCTCGTGACCCGTGCACTAAAATTCTTTGAATTTTTATGTAACAAGGATTAATTATTTAAAATTGTATACATTGGAGGGGATAAGATTTTGGTGGAAAATAAGACAGAGAAAAATTATAAAAACGGTTGGGTAGCTACGTACGCGAAAAAGTTCTGTATGATCTCTTCTACAAGATGTATGGCTTTTTAAAGCAGACCTGATGAAGAGACAAGCTTGTAGAAAGTCTTATTCTCAGTTTTATTATAACAAACCTTCACATCTCTATTTCTGGTTCTAAGTTAAGAGACAAGTGCACAATTTCTTTGCCGTCTCCGGAAGCTACAGTGTGATGGCATGGTGTAGTAGTTAATGTATTAGCGATAAACCCGATTACTTCATGTTGAAATGAGGGCGAACACAAAACCCCACAAAGGATAACACCAAACTTAATAAAAAGAACTTGCAGCATCATCGCTGGAGAAAATGCATGGCTCAATTAGCAAAAGTTCCACCACATCCACCACCACACCCAATAAATGTCCAATGGAGGCATTGTTTCTAGATAACGATAGGTGGATGTTGCTACTGTAGATTAATCATTAATGAACTGAAACAAAATGAATTATAAAAACAAGGTTAAGTATGAAACGTGTCATTTCGGTCGTCGCATGGAATTGGAAATATTATAAAGAAATTTGAAGACATTGTATGCGTTACATGACTGTGCATCATTGCAATGTAGGTACTACCTAAAATACCGCTGTTATTACAGAAAGTGTGATAGAGTAGTCGCCGTAATCTAGTAGGTAGTGTGTTCGCTTATTAGACGTTAGGCCCGGGTTCGAGCCCCAGGCCGGACATCAAAAACGAAATATGCAAAAAAAATATTTCTTCGGCGACTTCCTCTCAGCAGATTTCTGGCAAAAACTCTGAGAGTAAATAAACCTGCAATGAAAATGTTTTTTTAAAATCTGCCGTTCGGTGTCGACGTTAAACTGTAGGGCCCGCCACTCAAGTATAAAAAATAAAGGCACACAACATGAGTGGTATGAGAAGCTAGGCCGAAATCCTGGCTGAAGGGTTGTAATGGCCAATTATGTATGTATGTATGCGATAAACAATCCGTATTTATTAATTTCATAGCCTTTCTCAGCAATTGGTACTCATGACGTAGAGTGTGGCATTCACTAAATTTTTAAAAATTGGTTGACTATTCACAATGCCATAAATATGCTGATATTATGCTGGGTAAAAGACATAAGAGGCTTTCAGTGGTAATTTTTTACAGAATAGTCGTGGAAAGCGCTGTGAGAATAATTCAGATTTCATTTCGAAAATATTGTTACCGTAGGCACCCACTATGGTCTGGAGATTTTTTCGAAACCTTCTATTCAAAACCCAATGACCGCATTATACATTTTTTTCTCTGGCAATTGAAAATTACAATACGTAGGGTATGTGTATGACGGATTTCCATTTTATCACATGAAAAGTCAGCGGAAAGAAACATTTTAGTTTTTACGATGTCAATTGCCCACTAAAATCATGCAATTTGCCAATATTGATCTCTTTATTTAAATTTATTTAAAGGAAAACGTCAAAGCACATGCTAAGTGGATAATACCTATTGTTTGAGCATCTAAAAACCAACATTCGTGAATATATCGGCGCAATGCTATCTGAAACGTCTAAAAATGGTCGAAAACTATCGTAAAAGGGTTTCAACTGCTACAACCAATCCAGATGCAGTCATTTAAATGAAATTGTATATCAGACAAAAGGAATGGTAAGGTCCTTGCAATATAATGAAATAAAAGTTTATTGGTAATCTAGGATAAGGCTTTAATATAAAATAGGGTAAGCCTTTATATTACTATAAAATTTCAGTATGTAATACTCTTGCAATGATTGTGGAGAAACTAACCTCGATATGCTAACAATGTTTAACAAAGAACAATTATAATGACTAACGAAAATTCTATGAATATGAAAGAAGAAAATACTTAAAATAATTTTAATAGGTCACATTGAATACTGAATTTAAGTTAATTAATTTATTTATTACATATTTTCTTTGTGAAATTTGTAGGAATTTATTTTAATTAAACGAAGAATCATTAAAAATCAGAAAAATTACAACAAAATTTCAAATTATTTTTAAATGTATAAGAGGTAAATGAACTTTAACAAATTTACAAGAAATATTTTCATATCGAAATAATTTGCAAATAAATTGTAATACATTTTCGACAAATATTTGCAATCGTAAAAGCAAAAATTAAAAAAAAACAAAAAATAAAAGAAATTTCTACTTTGGCACACTTTCTATAGTCATAATATAATAGATGGCAAAGAATTTTCAAAGTTTTCAATGAAAACCTTACACAGAGAGAGTCCATAAACGATGACACATGCCAATAATAAGTGTTTGAGCGAGAAAACTTATATAAAAGAACAAAACATTGAAATAATTTCCATGAAGAACAGAACAACAAACAGAAAATTGTAATTGCCCTTACAAGGCAATTGTAATTTACGAAAATGTTTAGCGTAATTTAAAAACAAATTAGGAATTTCCCTGTAAAACATTGAAATGAGCCACTAAAAATAGGAAAAAATAAGATAGAAAACAAAAACGTTACTTGTAAGTAGAAAGAAAATACGTTGTACTTGACTAAGGAACGCGAACAGTTTAGATACACGTGGTCAAAAAACGACATTATTTTGAGTAATCTTAAGAATATATTTATTTATTCATTTAAACAAAAGTGAATATATTACATAATAAAAAAAAATCTGTTCTTAATTTACACAAAGTGAAAGTATTAGTTTATAAAGTCAAGAAGATTGAAAATCCATATTTACATAAAAATTATTGACAATAATTTAAAAAATGTTCATTTAAAAGTGTTGTTCATTAGCTAAAGTCTACAATTGCAAAACGTTTTTAATATAGCTTAAAACATCCTTATTAACCAATATACCCATGTGATCTACACCTTTTAAAGCCAATGTTGAAATATTCGATGTCTGATATCCGACCCAATGATGACAAGCTTGCAAAGAACGTTTATTTACAGTGCCATCACCTACACCCATAACAAGTTTGGGAGTATCATCGGTAACGTCATCTTTTTTATAACGCAATCTGTAAGGAATAAATAAACATTAAGTTTTTCAAAATATCTATTAAAATGCTTACCTTTCTACAGTATCTAAACCGTCACCATAAATACAATGCAATTCAACACCAGGAGGACTAAAATTTAATGTGTAATGCAAGGTATCTTTACGCATTTCCCAAGCCGTTGGATAGCCAATGTCATCGAAAAAACTTTGCATTTGAGATATGGTATAAACACGATTTGGTGTTTCAACTAATACTTCATTGGTTTTCCAAAACAATGGCGATGGCAGCAGCCAAGCAGTGGAAGGATTTGTTATTTGTTCGGCTCTTAAAATTTTACCACTCAGAAAGAAGGAATCGAGGTCATCGCCCATGGCAAATACCTTTAAAGCTTTAATACTACCCGCCCAAGCACCAGCCAGACTTATTTGTCTAGCCACATATTTTTGTTTCCATTCAAAATCTTGTTGCTGTAAAAACACCAAAGTCATTGGACTACCCATGCTATGCGATATGAAAGTAACAGGCGTTTGATGATTCTCCTCGTATGTATCTTCGACCAGTTTCTTTAAATTTATGAAAAATTGCTTGTGCTCATCTGAAAAGAATTTAAAATCGTTAATAATTAACTATTCATCAAATAGGAGCAATATTTACTATAGAACTTACTTGGTCCTTTACGAAAATCATAGGGAGCTCCATGTAAATTTTTTCTTCTTTCGTAGCCTATAGATACGAGCATATTGGCAATATCTTTAAAATATGCTCCTGCTTTATTGTGCGTAGGATCTATCCATTCCACTACCTCGGGATCACCCCATCCTGGTATGCGTATTTCAACGCCCGGTGTATTGTGGGTTGTGCGTGTCACATTATCATAATATAATTTGACGTTATCAACCCAACAATAAACAGCCGGTATAACAATCAATTCCAAATTCAGCCACAGATTAAACCAGTCCGATTTATTAGCACAAAATATTTGAGACGATGATTTATTCAATTTGGCATCTACTTGGCTACCACCATCACCGGGCACTTTGCGTAAGAAAATTAACACATTTTTTTTTTATTTAATAACAATTTTAATTTGTTTAAATTTATAACTTTTAGGTAACAACACCGATTTAGTTTAATGGGTAAGCGAAAAGATTATAAGCATATGAACAAATGTGAGAATATTAAAAATTTGAATATTAAAAGAGTGCGATTAAAAATATTTGCAGCAAAGAATGTGTGTTATTTACAATATCTATATTGACATGCAAGTAGTATGTAACTACGGGTTATAAAGTATTGATTTCATTATTTACATAAAGTAAATGCAAATGTTTTTTTTTAACGATAACAAATTATATTCACATATTAAATATACATAAAAATAAATATTGAATGAAATTAAAAAAAAGACAGAAAAATTAAATGTGTGAAAAAAACTATTATCAACCGTTCAGGACATTACTCCCTCTTATAATTTTTTAAACGGTTTTCTAATTTTTGTAATACATTAGCGTTAAATGAAAATACTAAGCTTTTCCCGAAAAACAGAATATTAAATAATCTGTTTAAGAACTGAAAAATTATACAAAAACTTAAATTTAATTCCTTGCCTAGTAACTGATACATAACCAGGTGTTTCCACTTAGTCGCATCTAATGGTTCATGCCCATTACAAAACCTACATATTGAATTTAAGGAGATTCCTATTCTGAAAAAGTGTTCTCTTAGTGTTTGCCCAGTAAAAAGGCAGGTTACTATCAGAAGGCTCAACAAAAGTTTAGACTGTATCAAACTCATTTAGCTTGAGAAAAAACTCCTGGGCTCTGCACTTTTTCTTCACAGTGTTAAGCCTTTCAAACATCTCTTTCCATTCTACAGAACCGTTCTGACTTTATCATGCGATTTCCCACATGACCTGGAATTCATCTAAGACTGGTCCGAAGCCTAGTTGCTTCAGATTGCCGAGATAGCCTCATGCTATTCTCGAGTTAACCTCATACGATCCAAGTGCTCGTACAATTCGATTGTATTGAAATTCATAATCCATCCCATTTACTTCCAGCCCAAGTCGCCCAAGATTGCTCAACGACGTGAACTTCCGCTTAGGAGTTATTCGAGAATTCCACATGGGTTCCGAATATTTCGTTCCCGGACCGAACAATCCCGCTCCTGCCTCAATATCTGTTCTTTATCCATTCCCAAACAAAATGGTGCCTCACTTTAAAGAGTATATAAATAGTTTACCCATTGATCTGACTATCACGTTGTACATCCAGTGCATAATTCTTAGATTCCATCCACAAGAATTTCCTCCAAGCCCTCTGCGCGTCATTATGGCATTATTGACTTTCCTCGAAAGCTCTCTATATTAGACACCCATATCAGTTAACTGTCCAGCAATATTCTCGGATAGAAATTTTTGTATGATTTTAGTCGATAACATTATACCAACTATTTTTCAATAGATGAGCTTCAAGGCTCTTCAATGATCATCGTGGTGCATAAAAAAGGAGATCACAATAACTACCTGCAAGACAAATTTTCGCTCGATCCTATATTAAACAGGACAGGCATGCACTCATTTTCTAAGTGCGAAGAAATGTCAAGGTAACTAAATAGTTTCCGATCAAATAATACTCCGTGCTACTGACCATGCAATTCATCTAGCAGTTTTAAGGACTTGAGCAGGATAGATCTGTGTTTGAAAAGCAGCAGTAACAGATCTGTTACAAATAAGTATAAATACAATTAAATCTGCGATAGGAGACGTTAAAAAATAAGATTTTCTATTTTCTTTAGCAATTTTATAATTGCTAGAATTAGTATTGACTACGGAAATCAAAAACGAATAACAACAAACAGGAAATACATCATAGTTTACAGTTTTCTTTCGATAAAATAGAAAATATACAACAGGCAGCGAAAAATGTAAATAACTTTTGGGTCTTATTGCTGTAAAAGCCAATTTATTAGGGTAATCTTGTTAAAAGTGGTGAGCCTGGGTAAACCAATTGTATAGAAAATGTCGATAAAATAATGAAAATCAATGAGTCCTACGATGCAAGCAACGTTTTGAATATCCAGAAGCTAATGAAAGCACAAAGAACTACTTAAAATAAGATTGTCTATAAAAAGGAGTTCTATATATGGGTCGGTGCATCACTAAAAACCAAAGCAAAGCGTCACATGCGATCATTTTAAATATGCTAAGTAAGGCCATCAGTCTCATACTCCTTACCTTAATGTTACTTATAAAGCTATATACAATATAATCAATTTCGAATTTAAATATTTATTTATAATTATGTACTTGTAATAGTTTATAAAAAAAATGAGATTATACATGCAGAACATAAAAATAAGCAATAAATGCCTGAGGGAATTACCCATATAGCAATTAAGGTTCTTAATGAATCACTGCCCTTGTTTATAACAATTTAAATAATACTAAATGTAAATTAATCTGCACTACAATGGACAAGCCTCTGGACAAAAAAAATGTAATTATGATAAAAATATAAATATATAATTAATAAGCAAAATAACAAAATAAATGATGAGTCAGTGCAATTTGATTTGATTAAACACCATAATTAACTAAAAATGTTTATATACAAAAACAAAACTCTCAACTTACCAAATATCACTGGTGATAAACGCTTTTCTTCTGTGGGCGGAGGAGATGATTTTTTTCGTGAAAAGGGCCAGAAGCCTTGAGTTGCTTGTAATACTGTGAACAGTAAAAATAATGTAAAAAGAACTTGTCGCATTCTTTAAACTGGCAATCAATGGATAACCAATAGTATTTCGAGAATAAATGCTTTGTTGGTGTGGAAGTGTATGATTTTTGATCTATTTGCCACAAAATGTCCTGAGAAGTGGCCAATTCACTTAGATAACTCTTTTTTTTTGTTAGCTTTAGTACTTTCGAGCCAAACAAAGGAATTTTTTGTTATTGTTATTTATTATTGCACTGCGTTAATTTTTGTTATTTAATATTATAGTTGTTGTTGCATTTTACACCGGGCGTTGAGTATTTGCGTAGCTTTGTTATTTTGATTAAAAAAAAAAGAAAACAACTTTATTATCAAAACGACATTGATGATTTGTTGTTAGGAAGCGTAAATAAATCTTAATATATCTGCTGAGAGAAAAAGCAATAAAAAAAACATAATGTAAACAGCTGATCGAAACCGTAAATTGATTGGTTAATCTATTACAAATATAAATAGGGTGAATCATATATAAAAATATCTTAGAAATCGCTTCTTTAATTATACTGCAAGTGAATTAATATTCATACACTATAATTTATAATTGTCTATTAATTCAAAACGAATTTATAATCTTTAATTAATAAATATATCCCTAAGGCACACGCATACAGCTTTTCTAATAACAAAAAGTATATATACTTCAACACAAATAAAAATAATAATAATACGTATATACGTATCATGGTATCTTTTCTTTTACTTTGATACGTATTATTTTTGTCTGTTTTTTGTATCTAAACGTTGTTAACACTGTTTTTCTTTTGGCGCCTATTTTGTTATTGTTTTTTTTTACAATCTTTTGTAAAAGTTAACAATTGTTGTGTGAAGTGATCTGATTTTGTTCTATTATTGAATTTTTGTGATTTTAATTTAGTTTTTAAGTTAAAAGTTCCTTTATAATGCTTTGTATAAAATTGAAAACCATTTTACAATAATTTTACTTGTAAAAAAAGCTCATAACATGTATTCACCACAAACAGTATTAACCTGTCCACAGGATTTCAATTTTCCTTTTACTCCCTACGATATACAACAACAATTGATGCAGGAACTGTATCAAGTGTTGGAAAATAAACAAATTGGAATATTTGAAAGTCCTACGGGTACAGGCAAATCATTAACACTAACTTGTGCAGCTCTTAAATGGTTGGAGGATCATGAAAAACTTGTCAGGTCGGAATTGTTACAGCGCCTGCATGAAACACAAAAAGAAGTGTTAAAGTTGGAAAAAGAATCTCGGGAAGCATCGGATTGGTTAACAATGCATTCCAAAACATCTGAACAACGCCAAGAGTTATTAGATTTGAATAATTTAAAGAAACTTTTGGATGAATACGATGAAAAGTTAAAAGAAATAAAAAGTAAACAAAAGCAGTTAAAACAGAAACGTTCAAGGGGACATAGCATTGCAGGCAAGAGCTTGGAAAATGATACTAATGAGTATGTGGAAGATAATAATCTTTTGCTCGATGATCAATCCTTTGAAGAGCAAGATGAAGAAGATCAGAATTTGTTGCAAAAACATGAAAAATATCGTGATGTACAAATCTTCTTTTGCAGTCGTACTCATACCCAGTTAGCTCAAGTGGTAAGGGAAATTAAACGCACTCCATATGGCGAACGAGTAAGATGTATATCTTTAGCCTCGCGCCAGCAATTGTGTATTCACAAACAGTTACGCAAATTAAACAACACAAATTTAATTAATGAAAAATGTTTGGACATGGCAAAAGATTCAAAGTCAAAGTCCAACATTACTTCATGTGATGCTCAGGGTTGTACTCAAAAGAAGGCTCGTATTTCACAAAAATCTAGTGGAAATGAAATAACAAAATGTGCTTTTAAATCGTCTACATTGATGCAAGAATTAACAGAATTGTCACTGGTAGATGTATTGGATATAGAAGATTTAGTCACACAAGGTGAACAAATGCAGGCATGTCCTTACTATGCCGCCCGCAGTGCTACACAAATGGCTCAAATTGTAATGCTGCCATATCAACTATTATTGCATAAACGCACACGCCAACAGGCAGGTATCGAACTTAAAAATTCTATAGTCATTATAGATGAAGCTCATAATCTGCTGGATACCATATCGCAAATGCACAGCTGTGAATTAAGCCTCCAGCAATTGCAAGCATCACACCAGCAAATTCTAGCCTACAAAATGAAATATGCTACTCGCTTTAACTCTACGAATTTATTGTCAATCAATCAATTGTTGTTTGTTATTAAAAGACTGATCAAACTATTGAAACCGGTTGCAGTGGAAGGTATAAAACCGCCTTCATTTCGCCTGCTGTGCACTTATGATATTATGTCGGAAGGTGATTTTTTTAATATTGATCTTTATCAACTATTGGCATTTTGTGAAAATAATCGCTTTGCTCAAAAACTTCAGGGTTTTGCTAAACGTTTAGCCGCTGAACCCAATCCCAATGAAAATCATCCTCCTGTCTCTTTTAAATCAGCAGCTGTTGGACTTTTACAACGTTTACAAAAAGATCATATTGAAAAGCAGAATAAAACAATTAAAAATAAATTAGAAGATTCAAATACAAATGAAGAAATCAAAGCTAATTTCAAGGAGAAAACAAATATGGCTCCAATGGCCTCAAGTATAAGACCTTTGTTAGCATTTTTAGAGGCGCTTTGTGAAAAAGCTGAAGATGGCCGTGTTTTGATTAACATTGCTGAAGAGTCTGTTAAAAATCATGAATCTCAAACGGGCTTTAAATACCTATTACTCAATCCAGGGGCACATTTTCAGGATATTGTACAACACTGTAGATCTGTAAGTAAATTTAAGGCATTAAATCGTAATTATAAATTCAATTGTACATGAAAATTTCTTTTAGATTATAGTAGCTGGAGGCACTATGCAACCGACAGCTGAATTAACAGAACAATTATTTAGTTCTTGTCCAGAAAGAGTACAATTAAGATTTTATGATCATGTTGTACCATCGGATGCTGTTCTGCCGTTTGTAGTGACAAAAGGACCTACAGGCAAGAATTTATGTTTTAATTATACTCAACGTTCATCTGTAGAGATGGTAAGTAAACAATTCAAATAAAACATGTTCCTTAATTATTAATATTGTTACCGTTTATTACTCTAGTTAACGGATTTATGTATTATACTGGAAAACTTGTGCAATGTAATACCAGCTGGTTTAGTTTGCTTTCTACCATCGTATGACTATTTAGATACTGTTTACGGTCATTTAAAGAAATCGGGTATTTTACAAAGGATATCAAATAAAAAGCAAGTGTTTAAAGAACCACGCAACATCATCAGCAAGGAATCTCGTAATGAAGAATCTACACAAACGGTGGAACAATTACTTAACGATTATGCTAATGCTATAAAGCATAACAAAGGTGGCGCATTGTTGCTCAGTGTGGTGGGTGCAAAATTAAGCGAAGGTCTTAATTTTGCCGATGATTTAGGTCGTGGTGTGATAGTTGTAGGCATGCCTTATCCCAATCGTAATTCACCCGAATTACAAGAACGCATGTCCTATTTAGATTCAACACTGGGCTCAGGCTCAGGTAATGAATATTATGAAAATCTTTGTATGAAAGCTGTTAATCAATGTATTGGTCGTTCTGTTCGTCATATTCGTGATTATGCATGTGTTTATTTGTTGGATGAACGTTATGCTCGTGATAAGATACAACGTAAGTTACCGCAATGGATTTCAAGACATTTGCAAATTGCCACCACGTATGGCAAGGTCCAAGGTGGCACTGCAAAATTTTTTAAGCAAAAGAGATTATAATTTTTTTTTACCACTTTTGGACCATTTTATGAGAATTCTTTTTTTGGTTTAAAGTATTTTTTACACATTTGTATTGTATTTTTTGCACGTTTTTTTTTAGATTTTTAAGAATAAATAAAAAAAATTAAATTTTTTACAAATCAAATTATAAATACTGTATCTTTAACCACCACTCAAATCCAAGGAACTAGTTGTAATTTCTATTTCATGGGCAAATGTGTATGTACTTATAATGCCGTGGGTAGCTGCGCTGTCCCCCAAAAGCGAACTATTAACGAAACCCTTAGGTAGGTAGGTAGGTAGAGGTGGCTGCCCATCCAAGAATGTTTCTTGGAAACTCACTTAGGCCGCATTGGGCCCATTGTGCTACCACAGTTATCTGTTATCCCCTAATCTCGAAACCACTCGGAGCTCCTGATGAAGCGATTCAGGCTGCCAATGTCAATCCTTGACAGTTCCTCCAGATCATCCATGTAGTAAGTACCCAAGTACTTCCTTCTCCTTTGGCAAAGAGTCGGGCATGTACCCTCTTCCTCCTCACCCCTGCAGCTTCTGCAGAAGTCGTTAGCAAGGTGTCCAAGACCAATGCGCCTCGCATGCGTACCCATTATGCAAAGCCCCGTAATTACACCGACAACTACACTGAGCGCGCCTCTTTGGAGTTTAAGTAGACTCATTGTGCGCCCCTCATCCAGCCTTGGTCAGATTTTACGAGCCGTTCTACCCGTGTCCGAGGCCGCCCACCTGTCGTTGACGGAATCGACGATCGCATTATCAAATGAGCTTGCAGGTCCTCATAGGTATGCCCAGATTCGAGAACTCGTCGGAGAGTTCGATGGTCGTGCCCCGCCTGGCAAGTTCATCAGCTTTGCAGTTACCCAGAATCCCACTATGCCCCGGTACCCATACGATATGGATATCATATCGTTCCGCTATCTTAGAGCCTTGATAGCCACCTGGCTATCAGAAAGTATGGTGACGTTCCGCTCGGAGACCCTTGCGTCTCCAATAATACTCGCCAATAATACGAAACCCTTAAGATCTTATGCTTCTTATAGGAATAATATATATTACAATTCTGAATTTCTTTCTACTACACCTAATATTAACGTATTCTATAGGCCTATATCAAAATATTGATTTTTGTTTATTTTACTTGAATTCGAATAACCATTCAAATTTTTTACATATCAAATCTATTACAATTATACCCATAAGAATATTACATATGTTACCCTATGCAGGCATCCTCCAAGAGATGACAACATATTTGATTTTAAAACAACAAAATTCCTACTCATTCGTTTGTGTTCAATTAAATGAAAGTTAAATATTTTTAATATTATTATAAAGTAGCATTATTAAAATTTTTAATTTGTCTTTCATGTTTACAATTGTTTATATTGATCTTTAAGCGCTGCCGACTTTGTATTCCAATTGAAATATCATTTGCCGGTAAAATAGTGCAGCAAAGAAGAAGAGCAGCAAAAAAATTTTTGTCTTTTGCTTTTCATAAATATTGTGTTTACATATACAAAATAGAAAACAAATTGAAATTGTGTAAAAATAATTAATAATTTTAAATATTGAAGATAACAAATATTGAAATATGGAAGATGATTATTTTAATGTGCCTTTGGAAGATGTGAAACGCGAACTGCGTCGGGGCATAATCGAGTGTCAGAAACGCGGTTTGTTGCACAGTGCAAAATGGTTGGCCGAGATGAACCATGGCATAATCGATGTTGATATCGATACCAATAGTGATAAATGTGACTTCAGCGAAGTTACTTTGGAAGGCATAACGCCTTCAGAGTATGATAATTACTATTTGGCAAAGTGTTACTTTGATGTCAGAGAATATGATCGGGCCGCCTATTTGGTACGTAATGCAGAGTCGCCAGTGCCTAGGTTTCTGCACTTGTACGCCACCTATATGGCTTTGGAAAAAAGGAGGCTGGATTCCACAACAGATCAGTCTAATTTAAATGATTCTGGTCATGTTAAGGATTTGGCTGATCTCTTGGCCAATTTGAAAGCTGAATACTCAAGGGGACGTTTAGATGGCTACGGCTTGTATTTGTATGGAGTGGTTCTAAAGGCAGTAGATTTAAATCAAGCTGCCCAAGAAGTGCTTATACAATCGATTCGTTCGTCTCCCATGCTGTGGGGTTCTTATGTGGAATTGGCTCCCTTGATAAAGGAAAAAGAAAAGTTGCAGAATATGCTTTTGGGCGGTCATTGGATGAGACATTTTTTTGTGGCTCATACTTATATTGAAATGAATTTAAATGATGAGGGCCTTAAAGCTTATGAAGAACTGCAGGCAGCTGGTTTTCGCAATTGTGTGTATGTAACATCGCAAATGGCTTTGGCCTACCACAATAAAAGAGGTATGTTGTCGTGGCTTAAAAAACAAAAAGTCAAATAAGAATTGTGCATTTTCTCTTTTTCGTTAAGATGTTGATAAAGCTATTGAAATTTTTCAAACCTTACAAGAGGCTGATCCATATCGTTTGGACAATATGGATACATATTCGAATTTATTATTTGTCAAAGAGTTAAAAACCGAAATGGCCCAATTGGCCCACAAGGTGGAGGGAATCAATAAGTATAGACCTGAAACTTGCTGTGTTATAGGTAAGGCTGTTCTAAATAGTGATTGAATACAATTTACAATGTTGTTTTCTTCTCTTTTTTAGGCAATTATTATAGCATACGCTGTGATCATTTTATGGCTATTACATATTTTCAAAGAGCCTTAAAATTAAATCCTAAATATTTAGCAGCATGGACGTTAATGGGTCATGAATTCATGGAAGTGAAAAATACTAACGCAGCCATACAGAGTTATCGTAAGGCTGTGGGTAAGTTGGTTTATTAAATATTGTAATAAACTTATTCATTGATTTATTTGCTAATTTTAATACAATAACAATTACAATTGGCAACGTAATTATTACGAGTTGAATAACTGTCATAATGTAATAGGCTTGATGCAACAGACCACAGTTTATGGTGGGAATCGAACACACTACCCTCACACTAATTGATATTGATTTCATCTTCAGCGTTAAAATCAATACATATTTATAATAAGAGAATAGTTTTCATGAATTATATCGAAGAGGTTACCCAGCGACAGACACTTTCACCTAAAAGATGATTTGTGTTCCAGGACAAAAAAATTGCATGCCTAGTTAAAATATTTTAACCAATTTTGTTTAATTAAGCCTTTAGTTTCAAAAATCTTTCACAAAAACAAAATCCTGTTAATGAAATTCGCACAGATTGTTTAATAATTTTTCCTTTATTATTCAGAGGTTAATCGACGTGACTACCGTGCTTGGTATGGACTGGGACAAGCCTATGAAATTCTAAAAATGAACCATTACAGTTTATACTATTTTAAAATTGCCCATAAATTACGGCCCTACGATAGTCGTATGTTGGTGGCTTTAGGAGAGACATATGAAAAATTAGATCGATATGAAAATGCCATACAATGCTATAGTAAAGCTTGTGATGTGGGTGATATTGAAGGTATCGCCATGTATAAAATGGCTAATTTACATGAAAAATTAGGCGCTCTAGATTTGGCAGTTAAATGCTATATAATGTATTGTAATGATGAGCGGGCAGCAGCAGACAAACAAAGTTTATATCATGGTTACATGACTTTGGCCAATTATTATGAAAGTAACGGAGAATATGATCGGTCATCGCATTATGCCTATAAATGCTTGGAATCAGATGATGTAAATATTGAATGTATCTTACAAGAAGTATTGTATGTAAATTTTTATTTTCTTTTATTACAGCGTAAATCTGAAGCAAAGTCACTACTTAAAACCATAGAAAATAAGCGTAAACTATTATTATCACTGGGTGGTGCCGCTAATACTGGTTGTTCCACTGGTGTTGGTAATACAGCAAATGCTGATACTTCGTCGGATGGCGAAATGGATATGGAATTGAGTGATTATAAATTTAATGATTTTGTGATAAGTAACCGCGGCGGTGTAAGTATTATAGAAGCTGGCAGTAGTAATATAGCAGGCAATGATACTTCCGTAAGCTTTAAAGCATCGGCTAATACAACAAGCGAGGTAGGCACCAGCACGACCGAAGTGCAACAACGTAAAATATCTGCAATTATAGCTGATGATATGTCCTTAACTGAAAGTGATATCACTGCAAATACTTCTGTAGCCACAACGAATACACCATCGAATATTAACTCGCGGCGAACCCTAGCGTCATCCTCTAATCCTGCACAAAATATCGAAGAAGAAGATGATGATACTCACTCTATGGAAATGTCTTCAATATCAATCGATTAACGTAAAGCATTGTATTATAACCTGGGACATGATAACATAATCTCGTGTTGTATTAGCCTCTACTCTTTTAATTTACATATTATTTAAAATATAAGTAATATAATGTAGAATTGTTGTAATTTCCGCTATCTTTTCAATTTTCTACTACTATTATAATTATATTTAACCATATTGGATTTTATCTAAGTAATGAAATTCAATTTCAAATAACTCTTACCACTATTTTAGTTAGTATCTTCATAATTATTTACATTTTAAGAAAGAATGTAATTTATTTCTTTGTGTTCACAATTGTTATTTAAAAAAAAACAAAAATTTTAAGAAATTAAAATAACTTTTTGAAGCAAATATTCATAAACTTATTTCCAGAGTAATGAAATCATCACATTTTTCAGTTTTGATTTTCTCAAATCGGTATAAAAAATAATTTGTATATTTTCTATATAAAAATATTATTTACAATTTATACTTAAATTAATATTATTGAGCTTTTTTAATGCGTATTATTAAACTAATAAAAAATAAAATCTTTAAGACTACTATCCACAATAGTAAAGCACCAACATCACAACCATAATTATCTCCAAACATGCCAAGATCCTTTAAAAACAATTTGGGATCTATGTAATGACAATGGCCTTTTAAGCAATTCAATAATGGACGATCATAAGCATAGAGAGCTCTCATGAAGCCCTCTAATGAATAACGGAAAAAGGATATGTTACACAGGAATCTTAAAAAGTATGGAACTTCATAGATGCGTATAAAGAAACCGGAAAAGATCATAATTGGTATGGTAACACCAGGCACCAAAAATACACCCAACTGCAATGACAAGATCGATTGAAAACTAATAAATTTAAAATCCATTTTCCTATAACTCACCTGCATATCAAACATGGAACCAAATACTAAACCTATAAAATGGCCTATTACAGCTGTCAGCAGGCAAATACCCCAGCACATAACAAAACGACCCACATCATCTGGCTGACCGGTCATATAGTAGGCTATAGACATTAGTAGCGTTGGACATACAAATTGTAAAGGTAGATCTGATACTATTTTTGCCATATAATATGCCTTTATCGAATACCAGCCATTTAAATATTCCCTAATGAATACGGCACATTCTTGGGGACACAGGAAAATTGAAGGCATGGCATTACCGAAGAACACAAACATGATTATGAAAAATATACAAGAGGAGTTAGTTAATGCTTTTGCGGCATCGTTGCCAATGTTCCAGAAGACAATGCCTAAAAGTATGGCCACTATAATATGCATTATAAGGCGTAATTGTACAGCAATCTAAAAATATATGAATATAAATCGATTTGTACGATGTTTCTTATACAGTTGTTGCTCTTACCATATTTCTACTCATCGATGTCACAGATCTTTTAACTAACACCACAAATTGTCGCCAAACCGAAACCTGTTCCTTAGGTCTTATAGTACAATTATTTAACTGGCAATGTGAACTATTATTATTTGTTGTTATTGTTAATGTTGCCATGTCCACGGTTATCTGTGAACTGGAGTTTGTCAAGAGCCCCGCTGCAAGATATGGAAAAAAGTGAATTGAAAATTTTGTATATCAAATTCAGCTCTTACTCGCTTCCGTGCCATTACAGTGCTCCTTTTTTAAAGCATATTTTAATTTGCTTTTTTCAATTAAAGTTAATAAATTGGCATTATCCAAATCACTGCTGACCTCTAGAACTGTAAAAGGAAAGATAAAATGTTCCCTTAAAATTAAATATTTAAAAACCTTTTTGATTTCCAGCAAACTCACCAAAATCAGCTGGATTATAGTACTGTGGACATTCAAAATTGGCCTTTTGAAAAAAGTTTAACATTTCATCTTGAGAGCCCGAATATAAAACTCTGCCGCCTGACATTACCAATATATCATCAAACAATTGCATTAAACGCGAACTAGGCTGATGAACCACACACACAATAAGACGACCATCTCTAGCTAATTTTCTAAGATAACTGAGAACCTGAAAGCTAGCTACACTATCCAAACCGCTGGTTGGTTCATCGAAAAACATAATGGGAGGATTTGTTACCAATTCAACTCCAATGGATAAACGCTTACGCTCACCACCCGACAGATGGCCTACTAAGGTATTACGATTGCGTTCCATATTCAACATTTGGAGAATATCATCGATCTGTTAAACAAATAAAATTTAATAGTTCTTCAAAACTAACTGTAAATATACTTGCAATTTTATTTTTTTCCTCTGGTTTAGTATCCAATGACAATTTTAATTCTGTAGATATTTTTAATGTTTCTTGTACCGTTAACAGATCCAACATGGCAAAATCCTGTGGTATATACGAGGACATTTTACGAAATTCAATAAGGTTTCTTTCCTTGCCATTAATAAGAAAACTGCCGCCAACATTGGAAGCTCTTTGAAAATGTAAAAAAATGAGAAAATTATTCACAAAATTCTGTCATTTACAACCTACTTGAAACCGGATAAAACATTTAACATGGAAGTTTTACCAGCTCCTGATGGTCCTAAAATGGCTGTTAATCGTCCCGAGCTAAATTGACCGCATGCATCATGTAAAATTTTCTTGTCTGCAAAGGCAAGCAAATATATATTGTTCGTCATTAATGATGTGAGTATTACATTGAGTTTATGATTCATTCTTAAAACAGTTTAAATTTTAAACATTGCATTTGTTTTTATTGTAAGTTATCGTTTTATTTAATCTAGACTAGAATAAAAAAGAAAATAATATCAATCATTTAATAATGTTTTAAAAACTGGTTAGTAATACATATTTCATAAAGATTAAAATCGATAAAGATTATCTGTACATTAGCCCTTAAATGATTGATTTTGAATTGATATGGATTTAAAACAACTTTTTTTTTTGTTATATTAGAACCTATAAAGCTCTACAAAAATAGTTACAAAACACTTCTAAAATTTTGTATTTGTACAACACTGCAACAGTAATGTTTCAAACTTTGTTAAATTAAACATTTTTTGTTATTGAATACTTCTTTTGGCTCCAGTAGAACGTTAAAAATATTAATTGTGATTTTTTTATTTTTGTTTTCGTATTTTAAACGTGCAAAGTTTTTTAAATACTTTGTTTTGAATATTACAAACATGTGCAGCTAAAATTGCAGTTTCAATAGAATTTTAATGCCTTTTATTGTTTAATTTCGATTATCAAACATTTTTATTGTTGTTTGATTTTAATATTCAGTATAAACATTTAAAAACTGTTCTAATCTACATTACTTCGTTTTAAAAGAAATGTTTACTCTATAGTATATGTACTTTGTTCTTTTAACTTCTAACCTACATTACTTTGTTTTAAAAGAAATGTTTACTCTATAGTATACTTTGTTCTTTTAAGCGACAATGGAAAACATATTTATATTGAATTATTGATTCAGCAAATAAGAAAATAATAATTCTAAATCCAATTAATTTATGCTTATAAGGTTTAGTAAAAATGAATCCATTACTTTTCATTGGCTGGCTTTGGTAATATATATTATCTCTGGTTGTATGGGATTGCACAGTTTTTAGTTTCCAAAGTAAATTTAAATAAATCACAGAAAAGGCTATGTTTTCGTTGAAACTTGTAATATTTGAACTTTGTCATTATGAACGACATCCAATGCCATTTAAATAATTAACTCAACAAATGCTAGTTTTGAAAGAGATTAGGCTATTATCCATTAAAGTGAAATTATACTTTCTGGAAATTTCTTATACATGTTATGTTGTGTTACTCTGGCACCGTTTTTTTGAAACCATATACCCGTCCAGTACATAATCTTCAATGGTATTGTCGGTTGTTATACGCCAAAAATCACGAAAACGATTACACCAAGTTCATTAAAAAAAAATCCATCTCGAGACCATAATGCACACTAAACAATCACATTTTCCGGATACACTGGCTTTTCAATAATCATTTTTGGGTTCTCCAAGCCCCAGTAACCACAGAATGAGAAATGAGTCTCATAGCTAAAAGTAAATTTTGATAGAAAAATCAGCATGGATAGCCTATTTCTCTAGCACCAAATCAACATATCTACGGGATTGTGAATGATCAGCAGGATTAAATTGTTGACTCAGAGCAGTTGTAAAATGCGTCACAACATGCCCTCAATTGCTGATAATGCCATGGAGTCTACAAATACGGATCATCTGTTCCACTTTCTGTAATAGAATGCATTGCGATGATAGATGCTACTAGTCTCTTTTTCTTTATAATCTTGCCAACTCCCTACACACTAGGTAGACAATAATCACCCCGTAAAGCTCGAAAAATGTCCGTATTTGAGTCATCACTTTAATGGCGAGGTTTAACCATTTTTAAGCATACTTCGGTTGTTAAACGACCCATATTCGTAATGCTGGATTTACGCGGTCCCACAAATTGTACAACATGTCAATATCTTTAATAGATAGGTTTTAATTGGTTTTTTTACTAATTGTCTAAAAGCAAAAAAATTCTATCCTAAGATTTTTATATTAATTTAAAAAGAAAAAACCAATACAATTCGATTACTTTCGAAAACTCTTATCTGGTAAATTGGCCATAAATAGTAATTTTTTTGATAATTAATTTACACTTCAGATAAAAGATAAGTAACAGCTTACAAAATCCTAAACGAAGACAGCATATCTATTTACTACACCCGTACGTATGTAAACACATTTACGAACTGACTTTAAATTGCTTTGTTTTTTTAATGCTTTAATGGGTGTAATTTAAATCTCATTAAAATCAAGAGGTCAAAAGTTAGAATCATAACTCTGCAACACATATAAGAAAATTTTACTGTTTTTTTTACTACAAGTGCCAGTATTGTGTGTTGCTTTTAAACTAAGTTTCAATAATATAATTAAAAAACAAAGTACAGTGCAAGTTCGACAATCCGGACACATTATCGAATTGTCCGGACTATAGTAGTGAAAATTATTAAAATAATCTAAGTGAATTAAATACATACATACTATGAATTGTTAAAAAACGAAGTTATTTTGTGCTGAATAACTTTGTTAAGGTGGTTGATTTGTGCTTTTTTCTCTAGCCTCTTTAACAATAGAATATCCTGCATATCTATATTATTCTCCTCAGCCCACTGAATACAAACTGAAAATGATTCCTTTGCATCTGCATTAGATATCTTTGTGTTTGCATCCATTTCTACAAAGTCGTTTTCAAAGTCTGTGAGCAGCATTGGCGATTCTTTTCGTTTAACGTGTTGTATTATTTCTTCCTCGGAAAAATCCAATGAAAATTCATTTGCACCAGTTGCCCAATCATTAATATCTACTTCAGTTATGTCATTACTGATGTTCGTAGCTCCAATCATATTTTGGATGGATTTTATGCCATCATAGATGCTATCAGACTGCAGTTCATGACGCAGAACCTGAAGCGGTACCATATCTTCATCATCCCAGCACGATGCAGTTCTTGGATGATGAGTGGTCTGTTAAACTGTGTTAGAAACCCTTTTACTTCTGGAATAAAATGGTTTTTGAACCAGTCGAAGAAAAGGGCCTTATATAAAAACCCTCGGAATTTAATTTCTTTTCTTGCCCGGATTGTAGAGGTAAAAATTTTAAGTTGTCCGAAATGTAAAAGCGTCCGAATTATTGGAGTGTCCGGACTGGCACATGTCCGGACTGTCGAAGTTGTACTGCACTAAGTATCCTATAAATATTCACCAGTTTATTAATTATTAAGAAATTTTATCTACAATTGAAGACGTGTTCGTACTCGCATGTCTTTAAGGAAATAACGTGGCTTAAAACTATTTTTACAATATAATTCTTGGCCTAAGCGTGAGTGAATGCGCGAAAGTGAATGGAAAATTCGTATAAATTCCACCTTTAAATCTATGACAAATAATCTTGGTCGTAATAAAATTCTCCTTTACAGAAGCTTGTGATAATCGATCTTAATTTGTTTTGATATAAAGCTGACCTCATCGTGTGTATTTTAAAAAGGACACTAAACAGGGCCATCGTTCTCTAGGATTTTATACCTCTTCCCGCTGGATCTCTACTATTTAGTCTCAGCTGCTAATGTTAGTCAGCGTCTATGAGCTTCTACTATGTGGATAATCACACTGGTCTATCATGATTGGAGATTGGGGGTCTAAATGACTTCGTCAGTAACTCTGAATGATGCCAGTGTCAAAGGAAATGAAAGACTCACGTATCAAGACTGGCACATGTGGCCAAAATGGGTCTGTCCTCTAGGATTGATAGCCACTTTTATCATGTACATGATTGATTGCTCTACTTTGTTGCTAATAGATCAGGGATTTTAAAAGAAAGACCGAGATGGCGGCAAAATGAAATTGTCTTCAAACAAGCTAAAGAATTAAACGTTCATTATTTAATCCTTCAATTTCGCTTGCAAATAATGGATTTCTATTTACAATACCTCATATGTATTCCATTCATTTGTTTTATTGTTTAATATTTTCTGTTTATACTCACTTTGTTTATAAACATAATTAACATTACTGAAATGTAATCTTAAATTGTTTGTGTTTGTTAACGAGGTGGGGGTGATTAAGGGCTGGTCAGTTAACGATGATACAGAATTTTCATCATTATGACTGTTGCTATTCAGCGTGGTTGATGTTGTAGTCGTTGTGACTGATTGTAATTGATCTTCGTTATCAGACATTGTAATCGGTATTATTATTATTTTTTATTATTTACAATCGTTAAATATTTTTTGATAATATTTTATATTTTTATGCAAATTAACATAGCTCCGTATAGCGCAACAAATTTTCAAGTTGAATGTTAAAATTCAATAAAACTGCGTATGTTTTTTTATATATTTTTTCTTATTTTTTTAATTTAAAATTAATTTCTTAGCTTGTCTTGTGTTCTACAACGGTTATCGAGTGAGACTGCTGGCTGCATTCATTTAAACGCGTAAATTAGCTCAATTTCTCTTTTATTTAAAATCGCACTCATTTTTATTACATATTTTTTGTATGTTTGTTGTGCTTTTTTTTTATTTTTTTTTTTTTATTTTTGTTTATTAATCTCGTTTAGATTTAGATAAAGTTCAAGTACTTTTTTTGTTGTTGTTTATTTATTTGCTTTGAGTATATTAATCAAACTATTAATTAATTTACACCATAATTGTCTAGGTTTTATTCCTTATTTTTGGAAAATAATCTTATCGTTGTTTGTCATTTAAGCACAGTGCAACTGGCCTCAGTGGCTTTTAAAATTAAACTGAAATGCATTTGTACTCCGACTCAATTGAAGAGCAAATAATTCGTTAAATGTTGACAATACAAATGAGTGACTTACATTCAAAAAAACAAAAGAGACAATTTAATATTAACATCAAAGAACTCAAATACTTAAAGAACGTAAAAATGCTGTTTGTTTCTCTTTTTGTTTTATTATTTAAACAATTTGTTAACACAAACTTGTTTATTTTTGGGTTATACTTTTATGGCACTTAATTTGATTTAGCCAACATGTAACCGGCTTTTTGATCAACCAGTTCAGTTACAACGGTTTATTAATTTTTTTTTACTTATACTACAAAGTGAAAGTTTGTTTCAAGTTGCTTGCTACTGTGTTTATTACTTAATTTTTGAATTTAACTATACACATACAAGTAGTATCTAAATAAGTTTCAATTAAATTAAGTGTTAAAGTTCATTCAACAATACATACATATGTACATAGTACATATAAATGACAAACTTAATTTCGTGTGTCCGAAATTTATTTAAAAAGCCTTCAAGTTGATCATTGTATGGCAACGTAATGCCTATGAAAACTTGAAGTGGACATTTCTTTTAATCAAAGCACTGTGGCATACAACTGTGTTTATCATTTATACTTGAAAAGCGTTACCAACTACACTTGATAACGTTACTTTAATACAAAATTTAAAATTATAAATAAAATATCTTTCCTCTGCCTATTCCCTATTCCCTATTATTTAGTATTTTTCCATTTCTTTTTTTAATAAACCTGCGATACTGAAGGTATCCAGAACGGACCTAAGTATTTAAAAAAGAATCTAGAACTTGACATACCGAATTATTAAATTTAATAATGATTATTAATTGTAAAAAATATTTTTTTAATTATTTTACCGTTCAAAGTACAAAATATATAAAATTAATATTCTCCTTTAAGTACATTTTTTATTGCAGTTCTAGAATTATAGTCTCCCATAGAACATGCATTGAAGCTGTTGTTTAATAATAATGTATTTTTTAAATACAATTTACTGATTTGTGATAAAAGAAGAAAACAGTTAAATAATAATAATTTGAATATACAATAACATTTGACAACAATAAAAATGTTAAAATAACGTTTTAATTTTATTTATCGGCATTTAGCATGCAAAACTAATTTTATTACATTAAATTTGTTTACTGTTAAGTACGATATATGAAATCATTAACAATAAGTTATATATCGTATATATCTATAGTCAATTAAGATAATATTACTATTAATAATTTAATAGTTTAAAGTTTTTGTTGTTAACTTTAATATAATATAATAAAATTTTAAAAAGCTAACTATGCACTTCTCGAGGGCAATAGGTTTAAAGAAACTATTTAAGATTTGTATAATAAAACCTCACACAGAGTAACACAATGGGTCAAATGGCCACCGAGCGAACTTGTCTGTGAACGGCAAGCTACCCGCTAACCTAGCCTATATGAAAAAATCTTAAAAATATTTTAGAAATTTAGTGTTAGCGTTTCTCAATTCGAAAAATCGGGGTTCATGTTCTTGTGCTAGGTCGTGATAAATCAGTCAGTCAGTATAATAATAATAACAATGGTTAAACCAACTTGTGGTTTTGTTTGCTTTCTACAATAATTTCAAAATAGCGACTATATTTTAATATATACCCGTTATTGATTATTTTATTGCTACAACATTTCATAACAGACGTATGTTGTAACATTTATTAGACAACTTTTACACGTTTGCCACATTAAGAAAGCATTGAAAATATCCACTCAATTTGAGTTGAGTAGATAAATAATGTGTGATTATTGTCGTTTAGAAATAAAACTAATGTTTTAACTTTTTTTAGATTTTAAAAATTTACCCCTTGTTTTTGCAAGGCAAACGAATTAGTTTATAGTTTCTTAGCTTACTAGGCTAGAGTTCTAAGCTCAAGTCTCAAATCTGCTACATAAAAAAAAATATATCCGAAAAGAGAAATATTTCTTTCGATGGTCTAATCTCAGAAGTCTTTTGACAAAAGTTCTGAGAGTAAAACTAACTGCCTCGATAATGCTTCTCAAGTCTGTCGTTCGGACAGAATGGATGAACTCTCGCAACTTGTGAGGGGTGAAAAGTTAGGTTGTAATGCGACTAAAAGAATGTCAGTATGTCAATATGCCACAAAGGCGAAAATGTACAACAAATACCTGAAAATTAAAATATTGTTTATGGGTAATATTGACCGTTAAAAGCATAATGAATCGAATTAACATTCGAGAACCGTTGTTTATTGCTAAATTTTGTTCCGAAAAAGTTTTTCTGTCCGCTTGATTATTTTTCAGTGATGACGAGTATACTCGGCGAAAATATAGTACAATTATTCTGCCAGTAAAATTGAACAATTACTTGAAAAAAATTTAAACGCTAAGTCTTTTTATGTACGAGTATATCTTATTATCGTAAGACAAACGAAAATAACTCATAATCTTGAGTAATTGAGTTAGTTTTTGTCTTGTATTAACAAACAAAATTGACTTAGTTGATAAAAAATTTATGAAAATAAAAAAAATAGAGGACAGTAAACAGGTATTTTTTAAGATCTTTATTGCCTTTCCCTTAGGAAAAGTGTTTACTGATTTGTTGAATAATAATAAGAGTCAACTTTTTTATTTCGATGACGAGTATATTCGCCATTATAGTAAAATTTCTGACTAACATATAAGACAATCAAAAAAAGACATAAGACAATCGGATACAGAGTTAAGAAGATGCCGGTTAGAAACTAATTATTTGATTTATTTTGCCTGCCAAAAAAAACTTTTTATTATAGAGTGGTAATTATTATTTAAAAAATATAACAAAATTTTAAATATTGTGTCATAGTTTTTCAAACGAGAGTTTTTTTTTCAAAATAAAAATAAAATCTTCAAATTTAATTTTTTTAATACTTTATTGCAAGAATTATTGTAAAATTATATTCAATAATTACAAATTAATTATCACTTGCTCTTCTAAAAATTAATGTCGATTTATATAAAAAATAAAATTAAATTTACATTATTTCTAGAATCCCTTTTTACAATATTAAAAACAATAATTATATTACATGAAAATAAACTATCGTTTGGTGAATAAAAACTAAAGAAACAAAACTTTGGCACAGTTACTAATGATATATACACAAAAAAAGGACATTAGCGAACTAAAAAAACTATTTTTAAATGTTAATTTCAATTCCATGGAATGTTTATATTAAGAAATATTTAAAATACTCGTAATTAAACGTTTAATTTAAAATATATTTTGGATTCATTTAAAATTAATATTCAATGAAACATTGTATATGTATATTAATTGTATTGTTCTAGAAACGCATTCTCATAACTAATATATTGATTATGTAAGGCAATCGTTTTATATAATAAAAATTTTAATTTTAAATTTAGTTTAACTCGACTTAACCAATTGAAGTTAGTATAAAGATTGTAGATGTATGCTTATTTTAGTTATTAAGTTAATATGTGTTTAATACAAGTTTAGATTGTATTTTGGTGTACATTAATATTCGCTTAGTATTACTATTAAATTTTATTTAATTTTCTATTACTGATATTGCAAACACTCTCATTAACTTAAAATAATTCTCAAAAATGGCTTATACGTCCTTATTTTAATTCCTATCTAAATAATCTCAATCTAAAGGACATTATGTAAAATGATATGATACGTAAACCTAAAAATACCGAAACTAAAAATATTATAGCCGTTTCATAGTTAGCATTTAACATATCGACATCTTTGAGAAATACTTTCGGTCTTGAATAATGGCAATACATTGCATTACATTCTAAACGTGGACGATCGAAGCCGAATATGGCCAACACAGAGGCTTCTAAACTGTATTTTAGAAAAGAGGTCTTAAAAATCCATTGCATAACCTGGGGTGTATGTTTCTCTTGTAGAAAGAAACCCGAAAAAAGCAAAAAGGGACAAATGAAAAATGGTCCCAATATTGCTGCCAACTGTAAAGAAATATAATTCCAGGTCAAAATCAAAAAGTATGAAGAATTTATTGTTTTTTTCAAGTTATCTGCTTACCTTTATGTTTAGTGAAGCACCCACAGCTAAACCTATACTTTGGCCCACTAGAGCTGTTAAAAATATTATCACACAAAATAATACCACACGAAAAACGTCTTTGGGTTGATCGGTTAAAAAATATGTTATAACTATATACACTGAAGTGCATACTAATTGTATGGGAATATCAGCTAATGTTATGGCCACATAATAGGCCCTTAGAGAGTACCAACGATTAAAATGTTCTCTTGATACGATTGGAAATTCCAGAGGAACTGTAATAAAACCACAATATTTTTAAATTATTAAATTAAATAAGAATTCAAATTAAAGTTTAAGTGTTAGCCTTATTGCTATCTTAATATTTATTACTTACATTTCACTAAAATCGATGAAAATGCTGAATACATTATGAACATGATCGTATAGAAACAATAACGGAAATTATTCAATGCATTCTCTGCCTCATTGCCAATACCATAGTATAAACAGCCGATCAGTAGAGCCGTTATTAAATGTATAATAAAACGTATCATTG
Organism: Sarcophaga rosellei; assembly: GCA_930367235.1. Taxonomy (NCBI): domain Eukaryota; kingdom Metazoa; phylum Arthropoda; class Insecta; order Diptera; family Sarcophagidae; genus Sarcophaga; species Sarcophaga rosellei. The sequence continues at coordinate 38,111,728 of OV884019.1, forward strand.
TTAAGGACTTATCACGCCACAATATTAAAAATGTTCTCAATAATAATATGCCCAATTGGCGATAAAAGGGCGTGGCATAAATATTTTCTCTTTTACATAATTTCGGTGAATCAATTTGACAGCAACCATCATTATCCGCAGAGGAGATACAATTAAATGAATCACTGCTTAGAATACCTTGACTATCACCGATACGTGAGGACATCTCTTTGATAGGTGTTAGGGGTTTTGTAGTGGTTTGATGATGGTGGTTATTGGAACGATTTGCGTACTTGGGAGGTGAATAATGACCATTAGCTGTAGGAGTTGTTTTTGCGCTATTAATGGGGGTTGATAATACAGGAGCTGTTACTGGTGTCATAAGGCCAGCAGCCATCATTTTGTCTGGAAATAAATGTTGTAAATTATATGTGTGAATTCTTAGATTCTTAAATATTTTAGATCAAGTGGGCTATTGTGGAGAAGTTATTGTTCAAAATGTTTTGGCATAAAAAAACTTTTCTTTTTCTAAAACTTAATAACTCTGGCAGTTATTAACCCGCTCTTGTAAAAAAATTAGTAACTATTAGAATGATATTTCGTAGGAAAATCTACGAGTCCACTGAAGAGATATTCAGATGCCCTAACAAGCACTTGAAAGGTTAGGAAATGCTTGGATTGTTAAAAAGAAATAGTTTCACTAAAAATATTAGTTTTTGTCTCTGCTACTTAAACTTGAATTTAATGTGTTTCTATTATCTTTCCTTTTCGATACTTACCAACTTTTTGCATGGCTTCTAATTGCTTCTTTCTAGCCGCTTTAGTTTGTCTATAGTTGTTACTGCGGCCATTTTCTATTTTTGCTATTAGTTTTTCATTCTGCGGGCCATAGTCATCGGTGGCGATTTCCAATACTTAAATAGATATAAGCAAAATCAATTTAGTCAAGCTCAAGTTTAGTGATTTTATGGAAAACGAGAAAACTTACAGTAATCTGCTGGATTATATGATTCTGGACAATGTAGGCCAACATCAGCTAAAAATGGCACCAAATTATCTGTACCACCCGAATATATACAACTGCCTTCTGCTATGGCATATAAATGATCAAACATTTCAAATGTAAGAGCACTGGGCTGATGTATAGTACAGATGACGGTACGACCTTCCAAGGCCAATTTCTTTAGTAATGATATCAACTGATTAGAGGTAGAGCTATCCAAACCACTGTTGGGAAAAAGAGAAATTGAATATATGAATTTAATATATTTCTATTTTAACAATTAAATAAGAAACTAACGTTGTTGGTTCATCCAGAATTAAGACGGGTGGATTATTTACTAATTCTAAAGCTATAGACAATCTTTTCTTTTGACCACCCGATAATTGTCCAGTTCGGGTATGACGATTTTCATACATTCCTATGGCTTCTAAAATTTTTTTTACCTAAAACAACAAAGAAAAATAATAAACAATCAGATCAGAACAATTTAAAGAAATTTATTATTTATACACTTACCCTCTCCCTTTTAGCACTCTTGCTCATGTGTGCGCCAATTTTCAGATTAGCCGAAAAATGCATTGCCTCCTTTACCGTTAAATATGGATGTAGACTAGTATCTTGTGTTATAAATGCCACATTCGGTTTGAATGCTTTAATATCACGTAACTGATCATTGACCAGAACATCACCGGTATAACCGTAGGCTCTGAAATGTTATAATAGTACGTTTTCGATTAGCAATTTTGGTATGTGTTCAAATATGAAGGTTACATTACGTATATCCTGAGAGTATATTTAGGCAAGTACTTTTTCCTGCACCCGATGGACCTACAATCGCACTTAGTTCGCCGGCATTAAATTGGCCCGTTATGCCTTGTAGTATATTTTTAGTTTCTAAAAATATAAAATTAAAGTTATTAAGTAAAGTAGGGTTGTTTAGTTGCAATGTTTTCGCTTTCAAATATTTTATTTTGATGAATGAAATATTATTATAAAAGAGATACTGTACGTGCAAAAGATGTATGTAAAGTGTATTTCTAAAGGATGTGATATGTGTTTGTATTGTAATTTCTACTTTTCATTAAAGCAAAAAAAGGAAGAAAATTTTGACGAGAACATATACACACATTTATCCTAATAGTCAGCTTTCTTCAATATCGATACGTCTTGTTTTATTCGTTCATCCCCTGTATGTAAAGTGCAATACGTACGCAATACGTCTATGAACTTTGCTATGGTTAAATTTCATTTGTTATTGTTTTCAATATAAAAATATTTTTTTTATTATTGTATTATTTTTTGTTTTTATATAAACTTATTAAAATAATACAATTTATATGAATGCTTATCAACTAACAGTTACAATATTGTTTCATTCTGCATATACATATGTAAACAAAAAAAATTATAAACTTATATATGTATGTATATGTACGCTTAGAATTAGGTTATATAGGGGTTTTCAGTGGCTTTGTTAAATTGTTTTAAGTGCATTTGTACTTGATTTTTGTTTTATTTATTTGTTGTTGCATAAATTAAATTATTATTCATTGTATTTTCATAACAACAATATTTGTTTGATAAATTGTAATGTAAACCATTTACAATTTAATTTTTTGTTTACCTCAAGTATTTTAAACAACTATTTTCAAAATGACTAAAAACATTTAGAAAAATCTTGTTTTCTTTAACAGCTTTATGTTATAAACATTTTCTTAATTTTTATATTGATGCCCTATCTATACCTACACTATTATCCATTATGTTTATACAGTTACGAAATCTGATTTGGGGTAGGATTGGCCAAACTTGCAGGCGCCTCTAAAAGCGTGGATTCTACATATAAAGTTTGCTTCTAATACCGATAGCATCACTCTGGCTGGTAGTTCTTCACCATCCCGATAGTTTGATTAGGTTTATCACAAATTCCGTTCTACATATGCATATCCACCACAGTGGGTTTATAAACGAATATGGTATTCCACCTTTTTTTTTGTAAAAAACTTAAGTTTGTGTGAAATTCAATCTCACGTATGAATTCATTCGAATTTTTCATGGCAACGATTACGAGTGCGTTAGCTTTGCTGTTATCTCTACTGTTCACATGTCAAGGTCTACGAAGGTAGTCGGCGAATATCCCGCTATTTCTTCCAGAGTCAAACGATATTCTTGAACGATCTTAGATGTGGTATACACACTCTATGAGGATTTATCTGTCTTTTAATAATCGAAAATAATAATTTCAAGGAAATTCTAACAGCCATAACAGACCGGGGATTTTGAAACTATAAACTCAAACTTAAAAGGCCATGTACAATATTATATAAATATTTTTTACATTTTTGAAATACATACATAATTTAATTGGCTTCTGTTACCTGGCAATAAAATTCAGTTGCTTATTCAGATTATTATTCTGACTATTATTATGTTTTTAAAATTTATTACTGCTTTTTATTTATTCATTTTTTATTTGTTTCAGAAAGCGTGAAGAACGTTATCGAATTTCTAATCGTTAAATCCAAATCACATTGTATGGCATACAAAATGACTAATTATATTAAACAAACGATCAAAGATCCAGTAGTTAAAGTAAGTAATTTTTAATTTCTTTAAGTAAAATTAAACAAGTTAAATGATATTAAAAATAATTTTTATTAAATAAATGCCAATTAAAGCATTTAAAAAATTAAAGTAGTTAAGTTTTTAGAACTACTAATTTATCATTTTTGATTATAATCATGAATAATTGTTAAATAACGGGCCTGTTCGTAAATGCATCATTGCGCTGCATAATATGATTATTTTGCGCTCACACTGCTAATCACATGTTGCTGATGCTTCTTTTTGCTGATTTATTTGTTTGCATTTACGAACGAACAAACACTGCAGAAATGGAAAAATTATTAATAAATTTGTTTTTTGAACTGGACGATAAAACAAATGACAAAAAGTTGTTAAATGCACAAAAAAGTGTACTTTGTGCAAAAAAGAAGAGATTTAAGGAAGAAATAAGAAACTTATTATTGCTAAAACTCTCATTCTCTCTCTCACTCATTCAATGCATCAGCCATTTTTATGATTAGTGTTTTGGGTTTATTTGCGCATAATACGATTTAATGTTGCATTTACGAACGTTTGACAGCTGCAGTGCTGCCAAGATTTGCATTTATGAACATGATGCGCATAATATGCAGCGCAGTAATGCATTTACGAACAGGCCCAACATCTTTAAACAATTTATTACAATCATTTAAACAAGAAATTTAATAACGTGTTAATTCCATTCATTATTTATTGATTATATATTAAACGTAAGGAGAAATTAATAGGAATAAGAATTTGATTAACTTTCTTGTTAATCACATGCATAAAAAATTTTTATCGATAGCATTTTTGAGGAGATTAAATTACACTGAAAGAAATTTTCTTGTTATCACAACTTAATTTATAACCACTAAACTGGATTAAATGTTCCTTTGTTAGATTTTTTCATACCAAATTTTTTGTTTGTTCTATTATTTGCCAAAATAAGAGATGACAAATACATTTTTTATATAAAAATGTTTATTGTTTGCTAAAATTTATAAAAATAACGTTCACGCAAATAACTTTCTACACATGGTTAGTATATTTAATAACTTGTATGGTTATTGAAGGCGATACAATATTATAGCAACAAGGCTTCCTTTTTGTTGCTTCGAAAATATTTAATTTTGAATTAATTGCCCATCGAAACATATCCCAAACATGTTCCTTCGATTGTAACGTTAAAAAAAAAACTTGTAAAATAATTGAAAGCTGCTCAAGCAGCAATTTTAAAAAGTTTTCAAGCAATAGGGTTGATGTAAATGCCCGAGAAGAAAACGAGAGTCTTTAAAATACAGACAAGTTTAAAATGCTGACGGAACACCTTCAAAAGAAGTAATTTCTACATCGAATCATATTAAGTAAGGTTATAAAGTTAGATGCGAAAACACACCTTCACTCAGGGAATAAAATCTTAGCATTGTCGGTACCTTCAATTTCCCAGATTAACCAAAACGTGAAAAAAGACAAATTACAAGCAAAAGTAAACTCTGAAGGAAGAACTCTGAGATCCTAAAAAATTCACTACCCAGATTCGAATGTGTCCCTTAATAACCCAGAGATTATAAAATCCCCCTATTCTAAACGATCAATACGAAAATGAGTTCAATAGGGGAACAAACTAACCGCTTCATCAGATTTTGTGCATTTCGCTATGCCTTTGTTAGCTTATCCGCACAGTACCCCATGTTGATTTTTTTCTGTTGTTTTAAAATTAATCTGAATTATTAAAAATCTTTTTTGCTGTAAAGAAAACGAACCGAATTAAAGCTCTATGTTTAGTAGAATTAAAAAATTCTTATCGATTTAAGAGCTGGTAATAACCCTGAATGAGGAGGCTGAAGCAATCTTGTATTTTTAAAGGGAATTGGCTAACATTTCATTTATTATATGTAGTTACAAGTATTATATCTCTCGAGTTTCTAAATATTATGACATCATCCTTCATGGGTAGATCATTTCGTTTGAAGAAAAGGAAAGAGAGTGGGGTAACCATACGTGTTTGTTATGGGTCTGAAGGTCAGTGTCAGCATACTTTTCCCCACATCTGGTGCATCTATACGATGCATTTAAAAATAAAAAAAATCTTTGGATGGTTGCTGAAGTTCAGGTTGGTTCCATGTTTGCTTAACCACAAACCACAACTATCATAGTGGCAGTGATCAGTACTTAATACTTATTTTTATTATATTCTAACTAAAGTTTTAACGTCAAGTGAAATTTAGTTTTATTAGCTCTTAAATCGTCTTTCAATGTTGTTCGATAATCTCTTTTACTTGTGTAAATAGTAACAAAACCTAACCAGTAGTAGCAAAAGCTAACCAAAGAAATAGCTTAAAATGAATGGTAACATGATTAATTTTATAAAAGGAAATTTCAAATCTTATCGTTTTGATTAGGCCCAGGTGATTTTATTGGTTATTTTATATTTGGTTTCTTGAAAAAAATTTTGCTAATTTAAAGTTCAGGTGTTAAAAACCATCATAACAACAGGTGTTTTTTTATTTTCTTTTACCAAAAAAACAAAAACAATGTTTATTACAATTATAAAATGAAAAAAAAGGAATTATTAGAACAATTATTTGCAACAATGTTGTATTCTAAGAGACTACTGGTAATAACTTAATTACGGTTTGATAATCAATACGATTATTTCACTTTTTATTTATGTCACACTTTGTTAACATGTGCTGGCCCTTTGAATTTATTAATCTAGCCATAATTAAAGACAGTACATATTTGTAAAAATAGCAATAATATTGGATTATTCTAGAAAATAAGAATTTATTAACAACATTGTAAAGGGAAATGGTTATTGGCTTATCGGCTATTAAAGATAGGAAAACTTATTTAAATTTATTTCTCTTTGTGATAGGCGAACTTAATTTTTTATAACAACAATAAAAACAACAAAATTTCTCTGATCCTTACGAAACTATATACATAAATAAATTAAATTTCTAAAGCCGACATTCAATAATGATGTTAGCCAGGAAGGAGTTTCCTCCATGCTTACCATGAGAGCTAAATATAAGTTCTGTCCCAGAAGATAAAACTAAATTTTTTTGAATTGCTTTAACATAAAATCGTTATTTAGTATTTTGAATATAACTTAAAAATAAAGGTAACGAGGTATAGTTCAAACTCCAGAGAGGGCGTAAAAAAAAGAAATTATAACAAGACATGGGAATATGCTTTGCATCAGCCCTATGTTTCTTAAAGGAACGAAATGAATTCGCCCTTTGATCTCTAAAATGGATCATCATTTTGTCGTGCACAATATCTAATGTAACATCAGCCGTAGCATCGTCATTTTGAAATCAAATATTTGCGACCAGGTTATCCAATTCAGGCTAAAATAATTTGTTATTCATGACAGTATTGTAATGCAGTAATGGCCTTAAGAACGTTCTTCTCAAAGATATATGATATCCGATATATCACACCACTCTAAATCCTTTAACAAGGACCTACTGGAGGGCAAGTCTGGTGGCAGCAGTCGCGATAACTCCAGCTCCAATAGAGTATATTAAAGTTGAAGTCGCCGTAGTCTAGTAGGTTGTGTGTTGGCTTATTAGACGTAAGGCCACGGTTCAAACACCAGGTCAGACATCAAAACGAGATATAAAAAATATTTCTTCGGCGACTTCCTCTCAACAGATTTCTGGCAAAAACTCTGAGAATAAATAAACCTGCCATGAAAAAGTTTCTCAAAAATATGTCGTATGGAGTCGACGTTAAACTGTAGATCCCTTCACTCACGTATAAAATTAACGTACACAATATGAGTGATGTAAGAAGCTAGGCTGTCATCCTGACTGAAGGGTTGTAATGGCCAATTATGTATGTATATCACACCAAACAGTGACTTTTTCGTAATATACTGAGCGCTCTTGGATATGATGTCATTTAGCCCCAAATTCGGCAATTTTATTCATTCGTTGTTTATTCCCAAAGGGAAGAAAAAGAATTAAAAAAACGCAATAACATGATCTGAGATAAAACTGATAGATAGATACGGGAGATAGATACGACACGAACAAAACTTGATATCATTTTTTTTAAATTTAATTTCAAACAAAAGATTAAAACTATCCTCATATACTTGACCTTACGTCTGAGTCATTTTGTTATACTGATGATGATGTCTAATCTAAAAGAAATTTTCTTTTCTACATTTTGTTTATTTATTTAAACTATTGTATTTAATAATATTTAAAATATTTATTTCCTTATCTTGTGCATACATTCGTATTCAACCGAATTCTTGAATACAATAACAAAATACATACGAGTACTTGAATTTAAATAGTTTGACAAGCTAATCTTTTACTAACGATTACTTCCCATATTAGTTTGTGGGGGTTAGATAAAATTCATAGCAAAAAAAAAAAAAATAATAACAACAATAAAAAAGTGTAGTATAGTATTTAAATTTGTATACTTGAACATAATTTTTATACGTTCAACCGAATGATAGCAGTATCAACATGGTATTACTAATTTCCTTAATGGATTTTACAATGATGTTATGAACAATAAAAAACAAAACAACAAGAACAAAAGCAAATATAAAAAATAAATTAAAATAATTTATTTTATTCATTTAATGAAATGCAAAAAAAAACAAAAAGTCTCAAAAGTCCATCACGTTATGATAACGTTCTTGAACACTACAAGATAATCGAATAAGGAAAGATTTGCATGACTTAATTGACTACAAAGCTAATAATACAAGATAACAGTTAGCAAAGAACAGAAAGTAATAGAGGTACGGTTTAATTTTTTTGGAATCTATGGTGTCAAGCAGATTTTGACACGGTTTGTGCATACTTTCTTTCGATCCTTTATAAAACATAGGACCTTAACCAACCCTGTGATTATTATCCTGTCCTTAGCCATTGTATATATCGAATGACCTACTTTATGACTGCGTTGTGGATTCCATTCCATGAAACGTATGGTAATGTCGTCCGTCTTGTATTTTTCTGAGATTGCGTCCAGTTCATTACCATATTCGTGTTCTAATTTTCTTAGCTATTTATTTCTAATTGGATAGGACCTATAGTCAGCCATGGGAAATCACAGATTTCTTCGAAAACATTGATTTTCAAATACATACATACACATGTACATAATTGGCCATTACAACCCTTCTGTCAGGATTACGGCCTAGCTTCTCATACCACTCATGTTGTGTGCGTTAATTTTATACGTGAGTGACGTCGACTCCGAACGACAGATTTTTTTGAGAAACTTTTTCATGGCAGGTATATGTACTCTCAGAGTTTTCGCCAGAAATCTGCTGAAAGGAAGTCACCGCCGAAATATGTTTTTTTTTTCAATTTTCGTTTTGACCAGGGATACGAACCCGGGCTTTACGTCTAATAAGCCAACACACTACCTACTAGACTACGACGACTTCTTGATTTCCACATACTTTATATTATACATATGTATGTACATATATAGTATAGGTTTATAGATGAAATCGTGTTTCTATATTAATTATGCGGAGTGTAATTTTATATTTTTCATTGTATGAATGATAGAAGTTAAGGTATTAATATCACTTATAATTTAACAAAAAACATTAAATTACTCCTGTGTTTCAGCACACATTGTTGGATTTTAATCACTCTCCAGAGTAAAAACAAAATGTATTAAAAAATTAATTTAAAAAGCAGGTTAATAAAGTACACATTTACATACATATTGTGTGCTATTTAGACAATTAACAATTATAACGGTAATGCAATTATCTGATATAAAAATTATGTGTTTTTATAATAAAAAACAATTACAAAACGAAAGGGAAAAGTAATAAGAGTTTTAAGCATTTTTATTCTTTATGGTTATTTAGAAAGATTTTATTGACAACTGAAGTGCATTTCTCAATTGCCTTGAATAATTCAAGGGGATTTTCAGTTAATCAGATTTCTTGAGGTTTTGTCCACCTAGAAATTTTATCGATGATTAGCTTCTAATTTATTTCAAAAGGTCTTTTCCGTTACATTTTTTTGGGAGCATATAGCTTCCACAAATTATTTTACATCTTACCCAATCTCCTTTTACCAGGTAGCGTGTAGCCCCTACTAACATCGGAAAGCATGCTGAGGTTCATTGTGTTAACAGGGTTAGAGATTATATTGTAAGGAAATTATATATAGCCTGGGGTTAGTATATTAAAACGGGTTTGTCAAAGTACTTTAATATCTCTACTCGACTGTATAGTACACTACACCATTAGCTTTCATTATTTCTTCCATTGCAAGGCCACTCTGTTCTACTTCTTAAAGTATTACGTGTATCCAAATATTCTCTGGTCCAATTTGGCTTCATAAGCCTTAAGGTACTGTGCTTTAGTACACGCTTTTCACTATTCTCTGTATTTATATTCTGTCAACATTTCAGAAGCACTTTACGTAATCGCCTTAATGTTTTTTGTACGAATTTTGTTTATTCACAGACATTTACTTATAACTCATAAGGCTCCAATTGCAAAAATAACTGAATTGCTGACTACACAAATAAAAACAGACAAATATTTGGGAAAATACAATTGCACAAAACAAATATTTGTTTAAAAATGTTGTTGAAATATAAAACTTTAAATTGCACCGAAAAATTTTAATTTAAATGCTTATGATTCGGTATGAATTTTCTTAAGTGATGAAGTTATTTTGAAAGACGAATTATTATTTAATGCTTTTATGCCAAATTCTGGGTGCATAGTACCAATATAATAGCAATTTCGATACTCTTTCTTTGCTATATCTTCGGATTTGATATCCAGTAATGTGACCAACTTATTGTTGTTTTCAATAGACGCGGCCCAATTTTCGCACCCATATAACAACACAGAGAGAACATTACTCTTGAAGAGACGTATTTTTGATTTGGCGCTGATTTAGCTAGATTCCAAAGTTATGTGTGATATGTCAACAGATGCGGCCCCATCCGTTGTACTTTGTATCAAATCATAAGCTGAATCTGTGTTAGGTTAGAGGACGTGTACCTGTCACCTGAGACAAGTACAATACCCGATTTGACCCATTGTACAATGAATCTGTGCTTCAGTACATTTATTTTTAGCGATTTGCTCTCTTCCGATCAGGCTTTCTATGCTTTGGTGCTTGATTAGATTAAAAGCCCTTTGGAAGTTAATAAAAACAAGCCACAGCGATTGTTCTCATATCATTTATTTTTTCTATGATGTTTTACAAGACACGGAATAAAAATGGATTTGTGGATGAAATGGGCTTAGTGGGCTGTATTGACCATATTCCAGAATTCCAAAACAAGGGTGCTACTTAGGACCGGAGATATAGCCCCACAAAGCTAAATATTTTCTTCTACCAAAATGCTCTCAGGCAAATTTCGATTTAATTAAAAAGGTGGGTTTTCAGACCTAATGGGCTGGGTAGCTATTAGCTCAAGGATTCCAAGACAGGTTCCCTTACGGTTAGGCGTTAATTAAGACCGGAGATTAGACGACGAAGCTATCTTATTTTCCAAATTAGCATATAAGTCGGTCTAAATCGGATAAAAAATGAACCTAGTGTGGAAGTGGACCTAGTGGGCTGGATAGCCATAGTCTCAAAGATTCCAAAACAGATTTCCTTATGGTTGTGCATTAATTGGGACCGAAGATATAGCCGACGAAGCTAACTTTTTGTCAAATTAGAAAAAATGAAATTTTGTGGAAATGACCTTAAAAATTTTAATAATTCTCATTAAGTTCATATGCATTTATATATTATAGGTGAACAAGTTGCAAGTTGGATTTCCAAGGTAGATGATTTGCATTTTTTTTTGCTTGTTTTTGGATGATGACTTGAATTTTTTGGGCGATGACTTGCATGTTTTTGGGCGATGATTTGCGTTTTTCTGGTCGCTGACATGCATTTTTGGTCGATGACTTGCATTTTTTGGGTGATGACTTGCATTTTTCTGGTCGATGACATGCATTTTTTGGGCGATGACTTGCATTTTTCTGGTCGATGACATGCATTTTTCTGGCCGATGACTTGCATATTTTTGGCTGCTGACTGGAATTTTTACATAAAGCACACCTCATTTGTAGAAAACAATTAGCTACGTCACCTGCCCAAGCAACGCCTAAACGTAACGAACCCTGTTTTCGAATCCTTGAGACCATGGTTATTCATCCCATTAGGTCAGAAAACCGCACCTTTTTAAATTTAATCGAATTTTGACAATTTATGTAGAGCACTTTTGTGTTTCTATAAACAAGTTAGTTTCGTCGGCTTGATCTCCTGTCTTAAGGATTACCCGATCGTAACGAAATCTGCGTTGGAATTCAGAAAGTAAGTTTTAGGAGGCGGGAAGAACAAATTGGTAACGATTATTTTATTTTTGCGATAACCAGGTCTATGCTTCAGTCTTCACGTTTTCTTATTAAGTTTTATAATAAATCATCGTGTAGAAATAAGAGTATATAGCAGGATTTATTTTAAAATAAAAAATGTGTCCTGGTAGTCTAGTCGGTAGTGTACTAGTGGTGCTAAACGTGCTTTAAAGATAGTGTTAATCGTACTTTAAATTAGTGTTAAAATTACGTCAAAGTATTGTTAAACATATTTCAAATCTTTGGTAAGCAAATAATCGTTTTTGTTTATAACGTTAAGGAGTTTTCCTTATTAAGATTTTCTATTTTGAAAGCAACTGTAAATTCTTAATAAGCAAATAAATGTTTTCGATTACAAATGTTTAAGAAGTTGCTGTAAAATTGTTTGAATACTGATGAAAAAATGTTTCAGATTTTATGAATATTTTTAAGATTCTTTTCCTTACACTTACCTCTTCGAAAGAAGCCCATACGCGCCGTATAGCGTATATTTTTAAAACCGATATTCAATTTTTTTGTGGTTCGATTTTGTTCGTGAGGAAATATTGAATTTGAAGTGCTGGTTGATGCTGTCGAAGTTGTCGTTGATATTGACGGTGTCATTGAGGAGGTAGAATCATTTGCATCATCTACTGTTGGTTCTGCTGCGGATGTTGATTTATTTATTGACAATGTAACATTTTCCGTTTCGGGTGATGAAGAAGATGAAATTTTTAAATGAAGATTTTTGGGTTTTCTGGCAAATAAACGTTTGTTTGGTGTGGGTGTGGTCGGTCTGGCATTTGTGTAATGGACTGTTGATATGTTGGTTGTTAGGTTATGGTTATTGGTGGTGTTGTTATCGTCGTCATTGCCATTGCACATTGTTAATATGTTAAGGGTTATGACGTCATCATTATCACTGTTAACTATGGTGCCACTGGCGGGTCCATAAGTTTTGTGGGTCTCCGTTGTGGGTATGGAAATATATTTTGAATCAGCCATTTTGATTCATTTATTGAATTTGAATAATTTGTTTTTGTATTTTTTTTGTTGTTTAATTGATTAATAACGTATCTTTGTGTTTCTTAAGAATTTTTATTTTTAACAAAGGAAATTTTTACTCACTTTCCTTTTTTGTAATTTTTTATGAATGAACTTTACATCCGTTTTTCATTTTCTTTAGCAAAACACACACACAGACACTGTTTAATTAAAAGAATATATTGTTGTAATGATACGAGTAATTAAGGATAATTTTTGCGGCGTTTGTAGTTTTGTAGGTGTGTGTTTGGTTTTTATTTCTTAAACAATTCACTGTGAATCATAGCGTTCTTGTCTCGTTTCTGCTGTCTGTCTCTCCATTCCTTTGTCTGTCTTTTCATCGGTGTTGCGTTTAGTATTGTTGCTGTATCTGAAAAGAATTGTTGTTTTTGTATATATTTTTTAATTGTTTGTTTTTTAAATTAATTTAAATGTTTAATACGAGTATTGTAGTATGTTTTAAGTACATTTTTTATCGTATTTCTCTTAATATGCTATTCGTAAACATTGCTGGTAGCGGGTTAAACACCGCCGTCATTATTATATGTCTGTTTTTACGTGTTATTTTGTTTTTAATATTCGTATCGTAATGCCCTACCATTGAAAAGGAAGTACTATTAGTTTAAATTTATTTGATGGTTTGTCTGCGCAATCGATAACACTCAGCATTTGTTTTCTTGATATCTATTGCCCTGATATTTGTACATGACCCTTAAATTAATGGATTTAAATTTTTTATAAAAAATTTGTATAGAAATTACGAACTGATTTAAAAACTGAAGATAGTTACGCTAATCGATAGTACGGCTATGAACGAATTCCCTCTGCAAGGCATTGTGCAACGAACGACTACGAACAGGCGTGTTTTTCGTGACAGACGGTAGCATGTCCCTCTGAGCACATTCTGTTGAAGTAGCGATAAAACACTGAAAGACAATCCACATTACGATAGCATTCGAACGAATCAATAGAGTTAGATACCGTATTGTCATTAATGTCTAATTTCACACTCTTCTGTACGTATTCGGGAAGCCTCAAAATAGACTCCGTGACACCGTCCCAACTTTGAAAATATAACCAAGCCGATCTATAACGACGAATAGTACCACTGGGGATGTAAACCTTCACCTTTACAAAGAACATTTTAACCAAACCAAGAAACAAATCTTGGCTTAATCGAAAGTGCTAACTTTCAGTACCTGACCTTTGACTTTGGTCGTCTATTAAAAGAGTAAGAAAAATCCTAGTTGAATTATTAGTTGTTTTTCGCGGTCGCCGGTAACAACCGTGAGAGTCAAGTAGAGTTATGAGTTATGCGAATACCTAAGAAGGATAGTACTAGTAGCCCTGAACTCCAGGGTTTAATAGCTGATTACTATTTTAGGTTAGGTTAGAAGTCGCCGTGGTCTAGTAGGTAGTGTGTTGGCTTATTAGACGAAAGGCCCGAGTTCGAATCCCAGGTCAGACATCAAAACGAAAATATGAAAATATTTCTTCGGCGACTTCCTCTCAGCAGATTTCTGGCAAAAACAAAAATTGCCATGAAAAGCTTCTCAAAAAATCTGTCGTTCGGAGTCGACTTTAAACTGTAGGTCCCGCCACTCATGTATAAAATTAATGCACACAACATGAGTGGTGTTGAGAAGCTAGGCCGTAATCCTGGCTGAAGGGTTGTAATGGCCAATTATGTATGTATGTAGAGGACGTGTACCTGTCACCTGAGACAAGTACAGTACCCGGAGATCGACCCATTGTACATAACGTCCTTAATAAGAAAGGATACAAGAGGGTATAGAAAAAGGAGAGGGAGTAGGAAGGGAGAATGGGAAGCGAAGGACTTACATAGACCAAACAAAACAAAAAGGGAGAACGCGGCTACACTGATGAGGCCCTAGCACTTCTCAACCAGCTTAAGTTACTAATGAATCCACAGATTCATTAGCTGAGTACTAAGTTTTCTGAAGTTATGAAACTCGAAATATGGAATTGATCCTCGAAGTGGGGAGAGAAGAATAGGAGAGATGATACTATGTTCTTTTTGTAGTATTTTAACATAACATTGTTCTAACACTACAGAAGTTGGGGCCAGGATATGAGTGAGAATGAACGGTCAACAGAACCTTTACTTTAAAATTTAATTTAAATTGATGAATAAAAGCATAACTTAACATTTATACTTTTTAGCATATTCGTCTTAGTCTATCATTAAACTCCCGTTGCTTTTACAAGTTGCTTCTATAGATACGGGTAGACGACAACAAAACATGTTGACAGCACGAAGTGTATCTGAAATGCAAGCTGCTCTTGTGTAAAACAAAGAGCATGAAGTAAACGAAATGAGTACAAATAGTGGACAATGATGGAAATTATGAAATGAAGAAAATCGAATGGAGTTGTTAATTTAAGGTTTTTTTTAACTTAAAGTCGGGAAATACAATCAGAGTAGTTGAGACGTTTGGTACGAGAAATAAAAATTCAGATTTTATAATCAATTTTATATTTCCAACCCTGGTATTACGTTTTCGTTTACGTTTTATCTCGTTTATTGCTGCCTGACATTTGTTTTCTCTCTCTCTCTCTATAGTTTATTTACTTTTTTGTTTATATGCACCCTTAATACTCGTTGTTGACAGACACGTTGTCAGCCTGCCTCAATATGGTGTAATTTTGGACAGGTAGGGTCATTGTCATTACAAATGATTGCAAAGCAAAATGTGTACGAATACATATGCGTATTGGAATATTTATTTAAATTTAATAATGCTGCAGATAATAATATTTGTGTGGAAATTAATAAATATTTTCAAAATTTTAATGGTACGATGTGGCTATCCATTAAATTTAAAATGTTTTCTGAATTTACTTTAAATTCTTAGTGTCTTGTATTCGTTTATTCCTATTAGTGAAGTTTTTCTTTAATATCCTTATCATATTGAAATGATAATTTAAATTGAAGTGTTGCCAGACTGTAATCGTAAAGGAACAAGGAGAATAAGTAGTAGTCAAGGACCTAGTACAATACTCAATACATATTCACAGGAGGCGTTATTTCCAGATAATAATAAAAGACAATTCTAGAACTTGCTACAGCAGATCAATTAACTGCCTGCCTGAAAAAACTTGATTTATGAAACTAAAACAAGCTTAAAATTAAACGAACAGAAACCGAATAAGAAAATGCAAATGTTTTACGACAGCCCTATCCTTAAAGAAATTTAGAGTTACAATAAATAATGGCAACAAATAGAACATGTGGACTAGACAATCGCCCTCTAGCGCCTAGTTTTTTTTTCAATTGGAGAACACTTATTCTTTATCAATGCGAAACGAATCGTCTGGAAGGATTTGCGCCTCCGACTTTCGAGTTCAGTTCGGATTTCGAATGATTAAAATTGGCAAACAATATTTCATGCTTATGGCAACACTTTTCAGAAACCCTGTCTTGGTTTCGTGGTAATTTTGATTCAGTTGAGAAAGCCACAACCGACAACAAATAAATACATACATATTCAAGTGATATACATATGAAGAGAGCAAATCATTCAATAACAAGAAAATTTAAAAAATTTTAAATAACGGGTAAC
The DNA here is from genome assembly GCA_930367235.1 of Sarcophaga rosellei. Classification (NCBI taxonomy): domain Eukaryota; kingdom Metazoa; phylum Arthropoda; class Insecta; order Diptera; family Sarcophagidae; genus Sarcophaga; species Sarcophaga rosellei. Next base: position 38,128,277 of record OV884019.1, read on the forward strand.
TTAAAAGAAACATGGTCACGGGGATTGATTCTATGGGACGAATGATTCGCTAACGATGGATTTGAAAACCTACACACGTCAAGTTAATGCCGCGATAACTTCATAAGGACTGTTGCATACAATCTAGAGGCTGTTAAAGTCTATCGTTATAACGACTTTGAAACCGATGAATGGATTTACATCTCTAATATAAACTTTATTTTGAGACACCTTGTATATTATTGTTTGCTTTGAATTTTATATACATATGTAGACTGACAAATGCTAACAACACGCACTCGGACACTTGTACTTATATTCGCATTGTATTTTTATTTATTTTTTTTATCTTTAACTAATACGTTAATCAATTTGTTGAGATACATTTCAATTACTTAACAAGATGCTAAACAATCACAATACAAATTATCAGTTTTTCTATTACACTTTTGATCGTTTCTATCAGTCTATCTGTCTGTCTAAATTTAATTTTCTTTCATTGCAATCAATCATTGAAAAGAAATGAAATGAAATGATTTTTTACAAAGAAGAATTATTATTAATTTTTCTTTTAATTTTTTTTTTATTATTTAAATATTTAATTCTTAATAGAATTAATCAGTTATTGATTTATCAATTATTATAGGCATACATACTTATGTACATTTCATAAGTATGTACGAGAGTATTATAAATAATTAAATTTTTTTTGTTTTTCATTTTAAATTAATCGTCATGGTTATTGTTTACGTTTGTCTATATATAATGCATTTTGTTTTTGTTCCTTTAAAATTTATTTTATTTTAATTATTTATTTTTGTCTGTTGTTGTTGTTCTTTTCTTTAAGCAGCAAAGCATTGACTTATTGAGTAAAAATTAGCACGCGCGTGTGTTGTTTTTATATTTTTTTATACAATTTGTTTAAATAGTATGAGCAACATATTCTCTAATAATAAATAGGCATCTAATCTAAATTTTTTTTATTTATAATAAAATAGGCCTACAGCCGTTGTTGCCAAATGTGCTGAGTTAGAGCTATTTGGCGTATAAGTTATAAATACGTCATTTAATATTAGCTTTGTAGAAGTATTCGTAGTTGCAAAGTCCTCTTTTCATATCAATTAATCAATATGTGTTAAATGCACTAATCGGTCTTGATAATTAATTGCAAAATTATTATCGAACCCTACGATTTCGCTACTTTTTTCCACTGTGGAGGCTATTCAGTTTTAGTGTTTCGGCATGGTGTAGATGTGAATGAGTCTGTAAAAATTACTGCGAAATTCTTATCGAACCCTACAATTCCCCTACTTTATTCCACTGTGTAGGCTATTCAGTTTTAGTGTTTCGGCATGGTGTAGATGTGGATGAGCCTGTACAAATTTCTGACTATTCCATATGCCTTCATTATTGATGGACTTTCTTCGATGACTAACCGATCATCATCCCAACTCTTGTGCAATCCGTTGACCATATCAAGGCCTACTATACGAAGGCGACTGGTTATTCGAAACTAATATGAAATTGTTTTCACACAGAATATATAAAATGGGAATTCCCTAAGTAAACGCAACCTCAAAGAATTTGTTTAAAAGTAGAAATCAAGGCAAATTCAATAAGGTAACCGCGACTCTACAACAAGCACAACAATGCAAAAACAACACGCATTTTGTTTTTGTTAAACCTCCATTTGGATGTCAAAATGGGAAGAAACAAAATGGAAAAGGAAAAAAATGAACAACAATACGCACACGCACAACAAACACACACAAAATTTTGCCAGCCTAGAAGAAGTCAGCTGTTGACTCGGGGTCACTTGTTATGAATTCGCTTTGGTAGAAATCTTAAAAAAAAAAATTAAACGATATGAACCCAAAACCGAAACTGAACTCTTTGTTTTGAATATCCCGAATATTAACCAATTTTTCTAGGCTTTTTAGCTAAGTTTTTCAATGGGAAAAAATTCTTATTAATCCACTGTAAAAGTAAAAATTGAAAAAGAGAGTGGGTATTATTTAAAGTTTTGTTGGCCACTGTAGGACAGAAATCATTTTATAAATTTTCTTTGTAAATTATATGAATATTTCTTTATCTGCTCTGTCTGCACTGGTTTTTTGTGTTTCCAATTGCTAGGCAAAAATGTATATTTTTCTTTTAATTTAAGCCTATGTACTTATTTACTGTATGCATATGTATGACAACACTTTTATTTGATTTTATTTTAATATTTTATGTCTTCTACTTGTAATATATGTATGTATGTACGTATGTATGTGGTTGGTTGGTTGGTTTTTTTTATCATTAAGTAAATAAATGATAATGATTTTCTTTCATTTCATTTTTCTATGATTTGTTTACCAATTTTTATATGATTTATGAAATATTCGGATATTTTTTCTTTTTTACTTTTTGTTGTTTATTTAGGTTTTGTTAACTTCAGAAAATTATTATTTTCAATAAAAAAATTAATTTTTTTTTGCATTTTTTTAAATTAAAATTTCCACCTTTCAATGTATAAAAAACGATTTTATTGCTGTTGTTGAATGCGTTGGATACAGTGTCGAAAGGGTCGTTAACGTTGGTGATATTTGGTCGATGGTTGCGTTGTTGAAATCATATAAAATTACGCTTGAAAGCATTTTAGGCGATATGATTAAATTTCCTTTTTCTTGTTGTTGTTTTTGTTTTTTTATTAAACGTTTTTTTAGTTTATTTTACTATCCGTATTGATTATCAGCATGATTTCGTTGTATTTGCGGTAATTAAAATTTTAAAATACTTCGTATTTCTTTTATTCTTTTCCTTAATTTATTATAAATTTTTTTGTATTCCTTCTTATTAATATTTATTTATTTATTTATTTGTAATACTTTATCTCTTTATAAACAACAACAACAACAACATTTATTTAAAACGAAACCAACAAAATTCTTACACTTTGGCACATTAACTTACTACGGCTGGTCAAATTCACGTTCTGTTTACTTTACTTATGTATACACACAATTGTTGTTTTTCTTTTAATAAATCCTAATTTTCTTTGTAAGAAATTTCCAAAAAAAATAAAATTACAAAAACAAAAGAGTAATCAAAACAAAACCACGGAAGGAAAAAGAAAGAAAATTTGAGAAAATCGTAACGTCTTTACACACCGAAGTCATACCACAAACTAAATTTTTTTATTTATATTTATTTACGTTTGTTAATTTCGGCCATATGTTTTTGTTATTGTTTTGTTTTTCTTTGTTTCATTGTTGTTGCCTACTTGCCTGCTTGCTTGTGGAGCTTTTCTTTTTCTAGTATCTCTCAGCTCCTTGTTGTGTGTTGAAAGCAAGCGAGAGCGCGAACCTAAATTAAATACAAAAACAAAATAAATTCAATACTCATGATCGTAAATACTCTTATTGCTTGGGGAAGTGTTACTAGAGTGTTGATTAAAATAAGTTCCCACTTGAGTGTTTAAAATCCCTAAAATGCCTCCTATTCCTTCAACTGTCAGTTTGACAGTTACATAATTGAATAACTCAGTAGTGTTTGTGTGAAATTTTGTAAAAGTTTAACAATTTCTTACGTTAAGTGTAAACACAAACTAGGCTATTGAAAATATGACCGCTCTAAACGGCCAATTTTAAATATGATATAACGGTAAAATGCCAACTAGGCCAGATTAAATTGTCTTCAATCATAGACCATTAAGGCCGTGTCAGATAAAACTTTGTTGCTTTGCGTGACGTTTATAACTTTGAGAGAAAAGCGTAAAGCAAAAGGTGTATGACACAACCAAAACTTTGACAACACTCGCGTTGTTTGTTTCTCTTTAAAAAGTGGTTGGCGCGTAAGTTTTTTTTACTAAGTAAAATTATGAAAATTATATTAAATACTTCTTCCAAAAAATAAAATTCAGTTACCTCTTTTTTTTAATATAATAAAAACAAAACAATAACAAAAAAGCTTTAAATTTAAAGAAAAATATTGAAACAATAAAATTGGCGCTCAAATTTGCCAAAAATATTTACTGAATAATCAACAGCTGATTGTCAAAGCGAGCAAAAAGATGAGACATGCCCAACTTTTCGCTTTGCGTTGCGTTAAAAGCAGTTTATGTGACAAGTGCCATATAAACATGTACATTTATCTTAAATGTCAAAGCGTATATGCAACGCAACGCGAAGCAAAAGTTGTATCTGACACGGCCTTTAAAGTCCTACAGGATCTCGTTGTAGTATCATTATACCTATTTCACCGTATGATTGATATTTGTCAACTACGGGTTCAAAAGTCTTCAAGTGCTAGACAATGTCTCCTCTTTTACTTCTTTATTTATCAAAACATCTGGCAACTCTACATGTACTATCACTGTGTTTTATTTTAATCATACATGATTATGAGTTATAAAATATATTATTATTGTTGTTGTTGTTTATACATTTACATTCCATTCACGTATTCGTTATCACTTATAAAATTTTGCACTAAAACATGTGTTGAGTAAAACCTTAATACAACAAAAAGAACAACAACTATTACTACACTACCTAACACTGTCTACTTACTAATTTATGACTGGAGTAAACAACCAGTGTTAATACTTCTTGATGTTATAAAAATCATGTGTTTGTGTACTTATGTGTGTGTATGCGGTTAGTACTGATATTGTTGTTGCCGATTTGTGTTTGTTTTATATTACAGCTGTTTACTGTTGTTACTCTTTAATACTCTCTCTGTGTGTATATTTTTTTATTTTATAAATGACCACATACATAGAGTATTTACTGCATGACTTAACATGTGTATATTTTTTTATTTATATTTCAGTAGGACTCCTTGTTTAGTTTTATACGTTTGTGCATGTTGTTTCTCTGGTTTACTGGGTTATTGATTGGTTTTCTTTGTTGGTTGGTTTTTTTACTAAATTTCGTGAGAGTGTTAATGTGTGTGTTTTTCTGATTTCATTTGAACTGTTGGACTTACATACTTAGTGGAAGGCTTATCATTCGCTACTCTTTATGATCGTATTCAGTACGGTGGGTTTAAAGGATGTAAAATTCATGAATAAATTTTTCGATTAACAATTTAGATTAGAATATTCCTGTGATGTGATAAAAAGAAAATTTATAATTTATGTGCGATAACAACATACGATTAATAAGTTTATCAGCGCACTTTTTCGAAGCAATTTTATTTGCTTAGTACGTCAGAGAACATTACAATGTGTGTTAATCTTGAAATGCACGTGATTAGCCGAATTAATAGATTAGCAGAAAAATTATTCATCGTGGTTTTCGAAATATTAAATTAATTGCTTTTCATTTTCACTCGAATACTTTTTAATATGTAAGTATAATAATTGCAAGAACAATGCAAAGATTTATGATTTTATACTTTTAAATCAGTCACAAGGCCGTCGAAATAAAAAAATTGGCGCCAATAAATTATCAAAATAAAGATTAACTGTTACTAATTTGATGGATTATTTTTAAAATAGGACAGGCATATGGACAAGAATTATTGGTATGTTTGTTTGTTTTTAGCGATTTTAAAATTTTAAACAATTTCATAGCCTCATTAGATTTACAAATTTCTGAAACAATTCCATTCTTATAGTAAATACAAAACTTTCATTCACTAAATAAATAAATACATGACTTCTATCTTCTTCTTTTGACCCACTGTAGCTGTAAATAATGTAATGTTCTCTGTCTGTTTAGCCATTATTTTTTTTGTATGTCCATGTATGTGTGCATATGCATTTGTATTTTATAATGCCATAATAGGCTTGTACAGCAAATATCCTCTCACTACTAAAATTGTTGCCCTTTTTACATTGTGCCAGTTGTTGTTTTTATCTGTTATTAAAACAAAAAAGAGAAAAACAAACAAAAAAAGATAAAAGCTCCCCGACAACTTCTTATATCAAATATTTTTATTTTTCTTTTTGGGTCAAATACACAAACACAAAATAAAAAGAAAAATATTCTGCGTTGTGTTTGAATTTTGTTGCTTGTTGTTGTTTGTTTTCTTGTTGCTCATTCATAACAGTGTTGAAAAATTGAGTACTTTTGTACTTTTTACAGTGCTTTTTCATTTTGAAAATACCGCAGTACCCCCACTACGCTTTTTTCCTTCCTGGCAACACTGTTGTAGTTGAGTGAGTACCACAATTTTTGTCTTGGCAACAATCCTCACTTGGAAAAATTCGTTTTTGTTTGTTCAAAAAAAAAAAATAAACGTTCTTACTAATTCGCACATTCTTTTTCTGTTTCCGGTTTAATTAAGCCCCGTTTGTTTTAATAGCAATTTATGGCGTTGGTGGGTGTGTGTTAGTTGTTTTAATTGTGGTTGTGTTGCTGCTTGCTGCACCCGCTCTTCGTTGTTGTTGGACTTTGGGTCCATATACGACGGACGGAGGGGAAAGGCAATTAATTTAAAATTTTTTTTTTTGGAAGTGTGGTGAAATTAGTTGTTCTGGTAAGTTTCCTGTTTGGTGAGTTTTTACAAAATGTGGTGAATTTATCCGGTGTGGTGAATAAAATCGAATCCCACCTAACTGTCGTTATTCGAAATGGTACGGTATTACCATAAATCAATGTACTGTACATTGTGAATTGGACTAGAATAAGGAATTTTCAGCTCTGTTAGCGAAGGCATTCATCGACAGGACTGGTTACCATTAGGCACTGCATTACCAACGGTATGGTTTGTGTTTGGATTAAGGATGGATGGATGATTAATCTCGATTAGTGAAACACTGAATAAATGGAAGTACACTCAACGAAAGTAGAGTTGCCATAAGTCAGTAAATCTATTTATTACGCATATAAAGAAATTAAAATTTAAAAAATAATTAAATTTAAATAAATTATTTGTTAAAATTTTTTTTTAATAATTTTGCTTACTTTTAAACAAAATATATACTTTATACACCAAAAATTATATTTTGTTTTACTGCTTTTGCGCCACATTTAGCCCTAAAGTATGCTTTGGATATTTTTGTTGAATTTGAATATGTGTGTTAAATTCGATCGCAAATATTTTAAAAAAAATTTAATAAATAAAAAATAATTTTTTTTTTGTTTATTAAGCGTATTAACAAGGATAATAGATTTCCTGTTAATACTGGTCAGCGTACTTACTTAAAATAATAAACAAAGTTCGTTTGCTTTAATAACGATCATTATGGGTTATTAACTGCCACATATATGTGTATATGAGTGAGTGAGTGTATATGTTTAAATTTGCAATATATTTAATTTGAAGATGCTTTGCAGTTGTTTTTATTATTCTTTCGACTTGATTCAAGTTCAAGGACTATCAGCAGCTAAGCTTGATGAAGTTACACGTGTTTCCAAAGTGAATTGTTAAATATTTCATATTGATGTAGTACATTGACATTTATCACATTGCAGTAAAGTTTGTTTAGAATATTCAAATTCACATCACTCATCCGCATTCAGAGAGACAATAATATAGTTCTGAAACGTATATAAATAGTTCAGGTCACACTTTGGTACGCTTAAAGGACGAATCAACTGAACGTCTATTATCGAAATAATTTGTGCCTGAATTCAAGATGTGAATTCTAAGGATTAGACACTTTCCTAATTGAGTACTCTGGCTAATTGATAAAAAGCTAATTGAGCACCAGTTCAGACCTAATAGAAGTTCTAATAGGTTTAATAAGAGGCGACTTTAAGTAATACTGAAATATTCTCTCGAAGTCTCCGTAGTCTAGTAGGTAGTGTAATGGATTAACAAACGTTAGCTTTTGGCTTAAACAATAGCTCAGATTTTTCGAATAAAATGAACTGGAAAAAAGTTCATTAGGCGACTTTCTCTCAGCAGGCTTTGGGACCAAAACTTTGAGAGTAAATAAAATTGACAAGAAAAGTTTGTCAAAAATGTATGGTTCGGTGTGGACTATAAGACATAGATCCCACCACTATTTAAAAATGCTACAGAAAAATTCAATTGTGAAACATTTGCTCTTCTAAATAAGAAATTGGGAAACAGTAGGATTCATATCACTTTCAGGGCATGATTTAAAATAAAATTCTGTTTTTGTTTAATTTTAAAATATTTTTATCACCATTTCTGTAAACATTTATTATAAAATCTTAAATATAATTTTAAATAATAAAGTAAAAAAATAAAATTAATTAAAAATAATAAATAAAATAGAGAACAGATAAAATAATTTCGTATAAACAAAAAAAGTAGTTTTTTAAATAATTTTTCTTCTCTTTTTTTTTTTTTGGCAAGAACTATTATTTTAAAAAATTTTTTGTTCAACAAGTTTTGCAAAAAAGAAAATATTAACAATATTTGTTTTAATTTTAAAAATGAGATTTTCATAAGTTGTTTCATTAAACGTTTTTGTTGTCGTAGTATGTAGTTGGTTTTCTCTTTTTTTTTTTTGATTGTTTGATCTAAAACTAAACACTAGTATTTGGTATGTAAAAACAAAAATAAAAATAAAATACTTCATATTTATAAAAAAAAGACAGTGAAATTGTCTAAAAACTATACCCTAAAGCCAATTAAAAAACCTATTTTAATATTTTTGTTTTTCTTTAACTATATAATGGAATGATATAATAACAACAAATGAAGGAAAATATAATTAAAAGTGAATGCAATAATATTTACAAATAAAACAAATATCCTATAAATTATACATATATACGTATTGTTCTATATCTCTCTTTAATAATATAAGGAAACAAAAAATAACTTAATATTCGATAAACTGTTGTTTTCCTTGTTAGGGTCATGCACAGACACACTCTAGCGTTTATTCAATTTATGCCACAGGCGTAAGACTGTCAGTATATGCATAACGCCTATAATGGATACCATCAATACGATACAATGTGTCATATTAACATCGGATATCATCATATAGCTGAGAAACACTTTTGGACTGCGGAAATGACAATACATGGTGTTTTCCGGGCAAGGCAAGAATGGTCTATCCATGCCATAAATAGAATTCAAAGCGCCATGGAAACCTGCTCTAAAATAGCTTATATGCCACATCCAACGAAACAGCGGCGTAATATCAATATAACGACTGCAAAAACCGAATACAGAAAACAAAACTGCCAATATGGGACCCAAAAATACCGCCAACTGTAAAATCGAAGAAAAAAGAAACAAAAATTAAAAAATGAATTTAAAAGAAAGAACAAAAAAAAAACAAATTACCTTTATGGGCAAAGTGGCGCCCACAAAGAAACCCCAAGCCTGGGCACTCAATGTGGCCAGAATTGCAAACATCAGAAAGTAGTAGACACGGAAGCTTTCACCGCTGTCATTGTCGGTGAGATAAATGGAAATGGTCATGTACAAGACAGCACAGATGCTCTGCAAAGAAATGGAAAAAGAAATTTTAATTAAAATCAATTTTTTATTTTTAAAAAACTATTCTAGAACTTAAAAAAATATTATCAAAAAAAAATGCACGAAAAGCAGTCACGATTTGAATTACCACTTTTGTAACGAGTTTTAACTATTTTTACGCTTTCACCGGTTGTTAAACAATCCATACCATGTCAAAGCTTTCAGTAAATAAATGATACTCCAGATGAACGGGAGGTTTAAAAACAAAAGTTGGGGCTAAATAAGCTACATTGTACACACATACATAACACAGCCCTACAAATTCGGACTTTTTTGTGCAAATAAAATGGATCCAAGTGTTCTTCATTCACATTTAAAAAATTCAAGATGCGGTCGAGGTTTATAAAAATGATTGAGATTTACTTGAAAATTGTGATGGAAAGTTTTTGATTCGTGTTCAGCGTGCAAAATGCCTTCGGAAACACCTAGAGCAATCTTATTTGCAAAACCCATGCAGGGCTGTGTAATTGGTCATTACAACCCTTCAGTCATGATTACGACCTAGTTTCTCACATCACTTGAGTGTGTTATTTTTTATACATGAGTGGCTGGAAAATCGACTACTAATAACAGATTTATGAGAACATTTTCATGGCAATTTTTTTATTTATTAGGTTTAGGTTTAAGTCGGAGTGGTAGCTCTGATATCACAAAGCTCACTTGAGCACGCATAGCGGCCCGTTGTGACGCCACGCGTAAACGCAGTCCCTGTACTGACCAAGTTCCACTAAAATCAGGAAAGAGGAAGAAGTTGGTCAGCGCAAGGGCTGCACATCAAAAACACGATTACCCTACACTGGAAAACCAACCAGAAAGTTTGATGAACGAAGCTATATCCTTGATATCAATAGATGATAGCTCCGTCAAACTGACAATAAATGGGGAGCCAAATAACCTATATATACACCTAGCTAGAGACGGGCACTGACAAAGGAAGTGGATAACAGTCTCCTCTTCCTCAGCGGATCTGCATCCACGGCAGAAGTCGTTAAATGGGAGGCTCATTATTTCCGCGTGTGGTTGACATGACGTCACTACCAAGACCAAGTAATTGGTTGGTACGCCTTCTATCCGTCAAGGGCCAGGTGAGTCTAGCGGTGGAGCAGAACTCCTCATTGACCCAGGATAGGTTGGCGTCCCGAAAGAATTTCCGCGCAATGCCCAACTTGACCGAGGCAAGTGGCATACACAATTCAATTGAAGAGGATTCCGGAAGGAGCGCTCCAGCTCTGGCGAGCTCGTCGGCCCTACAGTTTCCCGGAATGTCACTGTGCCCGGGGACCCACACCAGTGAGACACTGGAGAAGCGCCTAGAAAAAAGGTCGAGACAGCGGCGACATTCCCTAACGATCCTAGAGTTATTCACGAAACGCGATAGAGATCTTATCGCGGCCTGACTATCAGAAAAGACCGAGACACGAGTGAAAGCAGCACCGTAGACAAGGATCCATTGAGCGGCCCGGTTTTATTTACTAAGTCGCCGAAGAAATATTTTGCTTTATATATTTCGTTTTGTTGGAAATGTCTGACCTGGAGTTTGAACAGTTGCCTCATGTTCAATGCGGAGCCCCCTACACGTTGCAATTAGTTGTATAACACGTTGACTCAACGGTTGGTCGTCTTCTTCACACGTTTCGATTTTTCAACCAACTTTACTTATAAATTCTTATCGCATCGTATCGTATCATATTGGTAATCGGTTGAATGAAAATCAAAATTTTTTGATCTTCAACCAACTGACGACCAACCAGACATTCATTCAACATAATTCAATACAATTCCTACAAAATAATAAAGCTGTACAGCCAGTCGCAATCATATTGGGGCGAACCACAATACCTACTAGACTGCGGCGACTAGTTATACTATACAAAAACTCTATCTTCTATTCTTTCGAATAGAATCATTAAGAGAACCTAGGAGTGGGATTGTTAAATATTTCGAATTCAGCAAACAGATTCAATAATTTTATTAAGACTTTATTTAAGATTCTTAGTAGAACAACCGGAATATATATCATATATATATATAGATAGATATACAAATCGCCTTAGAAACAAAGTTCAATTCATTCAATAACTTTTGGAGCCATAATATCGTCTAAAAAATATTTACGTTTATCTTATTAGCGTTACGTAGGTGTTTAAAAATACTACACCGCCTATTGATATTCAAATGGAGTGTCATTATAAAAACAACGACATTACAAACTTGTTTACATACATACATACGGTTTTTGTTAATATGTATGTATAATAACTTTTGTATAATAATAATAATAAAATATTCACGTGTTACCATTTAAGCCAACAAACTTATAAACATTTTGAATATATGTACACACAACAACAACAACAACAAATCAAATCAATCAATACAATGAATTAAATTCTGCTCAGACGCATTGTATAATGTATTGTGTGATGAAGTAATAAAAAAACAACACAGAATTAAAAAAAAGTTAAAAAAAAATTAAATTTATCAAATGCATACAGATAGACAGACAGACAGAATAAGTGTGTGGAATGCGAACAAATGATGGATTGATGATAAAGAGCAATAACAACAACTATGTACGAGTACTTTGAATATAATAACTGATATTAAAAATTCACTCGCAAATTATTAAACAACGTTTACATAAATAAATATTTATAAACACTTTTTTTCTTTTGATAAATATTTAACAAAATATGGAAAATAAAAAGAAAAATAATGAAGATTAAATGGAAAAAAATATTTGGCTTCTTAATAATACAATGAACCAGTGAGTAAACCGCTTGCTAGTGACTTATGCTTAAATGTTTATTGGGGAAAAAATGTCTTGGCAATGCCAAAGAGTATTGGAATTTTAAAACCATTGCTTATAATTACACTTTGTTAGAGCGCATAGAATATGTATACACCCAAACCTTTTTTTATGCGGTAGATACGTTCCAGTTGGATACCGTGTAAAAAAAAAAGCGCGTAAAAAAAGACAAATATTATGTATGTATGTAAGTGGATAAACAAACTGAAAAGATATACATAGGATTGATGCAGCAGCCTACATATGCCTATAAAATTGAATAACTTTATAAAAACGTTATTTTTTATGCACAAACTGGGAGTTAAACGGGATTAAAAGGTTTTATCGGTATAAAAAGGAGAAAAAAAAGTAAATTTGTTAAAAAAAAACCGTGTTACTTCAAGTTCGCGTAAAAAAAACCGTGTAAAAACAGGTTTGGGTGTATCTACTCTCACCGCTTCTTTTCTGAGTGTAATTGGTGAAGTAAGCAATAAACCAAGAGGCATAAATGGAACTCACTTCGTCAAAATAAACGCTTAGAATCTCCTGGCTGAGAAGTTGAAATTATTTTGTAGATATTTCGCCAGGCATTCAAAAGTACGCGATTTAACTAGAGAATCTATTAAAGTGGGCCTAAAAATTAACACCAATAATCCAAAAGACATGGCATCGCCGTAGTCTAGTAGGCAGTATGTTCGCTTATTAGACGTAAAGTACGGGTTCGAGCCCCAGCCAGACATCAAAACGAAATATAACAAAATATATATTTCTTCGGCGACTTCCTCTCAGCAGATTTCTGGCAAAAACTCTGAGAGTAAATAAAAACTTATCATGAAAAAGTTTCCCAAAATCTGTCGTTCGGAGTCGACGTTAAACTGTAGGTTGCGCCACTCAAGTATAATAATTAAGGCACACAACACGAGTGGTGTGAGAAACTATGTCGTAATTCTGACTGAAGGGTATTAATGGCCAATTATGTATGTACGTATGTAGATTAGAGCGACTCACCAAAAAAAGTGCTCGATGTACCCTCCTAAAAATGAAGCTTTGGACTTTTTTAAGATGACATTTAAAATATTTCGGCTCCAGCTTTGACCTCTCGTGACCTGGACCATTTTGAAAAAGGGTCTATTTTTCAATGTTTTATCAATTTCAGAATTTGTTTCCTAACCAACATATACAGTATGGGTGTCATAAGAAAGGTTTTTTCAAGGCGCGTCCAACTGTATATACAATTTGTCCAAGGACGATCATCCATGTCCTTTTTTTAAGGATATTCTGTTAAAAAGAACGGTTTTTGCATTTTTTCTTCGGGGTTGTTTCTAATAAAATAACCAAATTAACATATTTTAATCTTTAGTTGATTTAATTAAATACGGGTCTTGGCTTTTTTTGAAATTCGCTCTAGTTTGCGTTTTTTGAGTATAGTTTTGTAAATATAAACAAACAAATTTAATAACTTTTTTTAATTTGGGAAAAAAATATGCAGAGAAAAAGTCGTGGATCATTTCTTTTTTTCTTTCTTTAGTCCTATTTTCATCCATACATCATCTAGAAACTAAATCCGGCATCATATTAGAGTTAATTTGGTTATTTTATTACAAAGAACCCCGAATAAAAAATTCAAAAACCGTTCTTTTTTACAGAATATCCTTAAAAAAAAGACATGGATGATTGCCCTTGGACAGATTGTATATACAGTTGGACGCGCCTTGAAAAAACCTTTCTTATGACACCCATACTGTATATGTTGGTTAGGAAACAAATTCTGAAATTGATAAAACATTGAAAAATATACCCTTTTTCAGAATGGTCCAGCTCACGAGAGGTCAAAGCTGGAGCCGAAATATTTTAAATGTCATCATAAAATATACCAATGTTCATTTTGAGGGGGTACATCTTGCATGAATTTTGCTTCCATACAACTTGAGTCGCTCTAATGTAGATAGGTTTTCAGTGAAATACCCACATGCGATGAGTCAAAGGGCAAAAACATCCCTCTGGTCCTTGTATAATAATCAAACTGTTTTCGACCTTTAGTTTAAAATCAGAAACCAGATTTCGAAAAGAAATTACAGGCTTCTGGACCAAGTAGGATCTATATTGTTATAATTTTAATTTTCGTTTTTTAATTTTTTTGAAATTCAGAATACAGAACAGGGCAGAACATTAATATGAATGTAGTTAATTTTAATTTATGAATGTTCTGTCATATGTCAGTAACCTCTCAGCAATAAAAATTGTCAAGAATTATTTCATTTTTACATTAACAAACAAATAAACGGAGCGTGTAAGTTAAATGGTTTTGAATCATGAACTGGAAAAAACCTGTAACCCATTTCATTTCGAAACCGGTAGATTGCTAGGAATTTTTTTGTTAATATTTTAACATGTTCTACATAACATTAGAGAAAAAAGAAATGGTCACAATGAAACCATTAAGATCTTATCCGTAAATGGTCGAAAATCTCAAACAATATTTTATTCGTAAGACTCTCTTTTTTTAAGGAAATTTTTCAAATAAAATTTGCAAGTCATAACTACATATAGTGTATGTTATATTTGCATAAAAGAAATAATCTAAATATAGCATTAGTTTATATTCATAAGTTATACTATTAGAGAATTATTATGTGTAGTCGCTCTAAACGTCAATCCGTTAGTCAGCAGGCCATGTTTATCTTTAAACGTTTATAGCAACGAAAATGAAAAAAAAAACCACAACGATAACCAATGGTTTAATCATTTGCGCTGATGAAAGTATTACTCATTTGAACAGATTTATTGCGTATAATCACTGATGTAAACAAAAGAAAAATTCTTTCTAAGAAACGAAATATTTTTGTAAACAATGGCGCAACAACAAAATATTGTTGTAACTTTAGTGGAAAACGCCGTCAAAAAAATGAGGCTTACAAACGTACATAATTGATCACTACAACCCTTCAAATCAGGATTACGACCTAGCTTCCCACACCCCTTATATTGAATTAATATTCGGTTATTTGCGTACAATATTATAAGTGTTCAGACATAATATAAGCAATATTAATTTGACAGCTGGTAAACAAAACAGCTGATTGTTTCAATAAATTGTTTTTGTTTTGTTTTTTTTTTTGTTTGTCGCTGTTGATATCTGAGTTGTCAAATATCAGTAGAAAGTGTTCGGAAAATTGTAATATGCTCACTCAAGTTTTTCTCAATATTATAACAATTTGCGTATTTATTGCGCAATAATTAATTGAAACTTTATATGAAATATTGAGCTTACCAATGGCGTTTATTGTGATTTACGCAATAAAAGTGCATGTCTGAACATAGTATGTATTATGTTGTGTGTGTTAAATTTATTAATAAGTGGAGGTACCTACATTTCAAATTCGACTCCGAACGACAATTTTTCTTTAAGGATCTTTTCATTGGAATTTCTTTTACTCTCACAGTTTTTGCCAGAAATCTGCTGAGAGAAAGTCGTCGGAGAAATATTTTGTATTTCGTTTTTTTTGGCCTGAGGTTTGAACCCTACCTACTAGACTACGACGACGACCTACCTAATGATAGCATAGTTCTAAGAAAATGAGCACTAAATTGAGAGATTAGGAAACAAATTCAAACAAAATAGAACTGAATCTACCACACAACCGCATTTATCAATATTTTTTGACAGTCAATTTGCGTAGAAAAAAACTCCACTGTTCAGTTCTGTTTTGACACTTAAATTTAAAGTTAATTAAATTGTTAAATATAATTTTAATTATTATTGCGATGTTTTGTTTATTAAACATAAAATAAAAATTATTTTTCTTGTTTTTATTTCTAAATCCACTTTTAGAAGTGATTTGTTGACTGGGCTTATGACGCTCCACAGACCATTTTTTTTCCTTTAATTCTGAGAAACCAAATGTTCTTAATTATAATTTTTTTTTTTTAATGGCACGTTTTAAGAATTCGTATTTAAGAATTCAAATAAACCAAAAATTTACTCATTTTGTTTTAGTGATTCTCACTTTTTGACGCATTTAAATTGAATGTGCCAATTTGCTTCGTGCTACTATAGGAAAATGTCTTGAGACAGGATGTTATTAGAATTACTGAAATTTTTACATTCCCTGGTATGTTGAGGGTTTATTTGTTTTCTAAACTATATGTCCAATCACGAGTAAAAGAAAGATCAGTGGGCATTAGCTCCAGCAGACAGTTAAGGCCAAGGTGTATTTTGTGTATTTTTACGCAGTCTTTTTTTGCATACCCGAATGATTATTGAGGAGCTTATGGTATACACTATGTTTAAACTATGTTGTTGTAGTCGCCGTAGTCTAGTAAGTAGTGTGTTCACTTATTAGACGTAAAGCCCGGGTTCAAACCCCAGGTCAGACTTCAGAACGAAATATGAAAAAAATATTTGTTCGGCGACTTCCTCTCAGTACCTGCCATGAAAAAGTTTCTCAAAAAATCTGTCGTTCGGAGTCGACGTTAAACTGTAGGTCCCGCCACTCACGTTTGAAATTAAGGCACACAGCATGAGTGGTACGAGAACCTAGGCGGTAATCCTGACTGAAGGGTTCTAATGGCCAATGTATGTATTAAAATCCCTATTTATTCGTCTTTGTTTTTATTGAAATAATTTTCAAATCCATTAAAAAAGGTAAATGTTTATACATTCTAAGAGACGAAGTAGCAAATAAATTTGGCTAAATTGGCTGGAACACAATTCCAAAGATTATAATTTTAAAATAAAAAAAAAAAACGTGTTGCATATAAAATTATCGTTACAATATTGTATAAACCTACATACACACATATTCATAAAATCTAAAATACAATCTTGAGTCATCAACACTTTTATGAGAAGAACATTAAAAAAATTTTTAAATTTTTAAAACCAACAATAATGTTTACAAAACTGAACTCATTTTAATGATCAATAAATTTAAATTTTAAACAATTTTTTTTTCTTTTTGTTTGTTTGTTTTTTAATTTGAAAATTAATAGCTTTGTTTTGTAAAAAAAAAAAACAAACAAACAAACAAAGAGAAGATGAGTAGTAGAGTTAAACTTACCTGAAATGGTATTTCGAATGAAAGCAGCGATAAAAAGTAGGGACCCAAACCATACCAACGATTAAAATGTTCGCGTGATAACATGCCAATTTCTAAAGGAACTGTAGAAAGAAAATTAATTAATTAATCAATTAGAATTTATTTTTTGTAAATATTTGTGTTAATTTATATTTAATGATTTATAATGGAGGGTTTTTTTTTGTTATTTTCTTTTTAACCAAGATTATAATGCCTTGAAAGACTTTTTAAGAAAGTCTTAACAAGATTTACGTAATTAGCGGGCTTTTACATAAGTTATCGGATAAAAAATAATTTAAATATGTATGTATGCTACCATATGTGTGTTAATTTCTATATTTAAAAAAAAAATTATTTCTATTTCCAAAAATAAAAGTAGCTTGTTTTTAAACTTTTTTAAAAACCGGTAACTTTAATATTTCATTAAAATGTACAAAACTATGTACATTTTAAACGTTTTTTTCATGTTAGCTTCGTTTTTTACAACCAGTTTATAAAATGATTATTTTTTAATTCATTGACCTGATGCTCTTTAAAGATTTATTTCTGAAGAGTTATTAATAGCTCATGAGTTTTATTTTAAAAAACTAATTGAAATCTAGTTTATGCAAAAATTCCACAATGATTTAAATAATAAAAAAAATAGTAAGTGTTTAAAGCGAGAGTTATGTAGTCGCCGTAATCTAGTAGGTAGTGTGTTCGCTTATTAGACGTAAAGCCCGAATTCGAGCCCCAGGCTAGACATCAAAAGCAAATATGAAAAAAAATATTTCTTCGGCGACTACCTCTCAGCAGATTTCTGGCAAAAACTCTCAGAGTAAATAAAAACCTGCCATGAAAAAGTTTCTCAAAAATCTGTCGTTCGGAGTCGACGTTATACTGTAGGTCCCGCCACTCACATATAAAATTAGCGCATACAACATGAGTGGTGTGAGAAGCTAGGCCGTAATTCTGATTGAAGGGTTGTAATGGCCAATTATGAATGTATGTATGTATGTATGTTATGATTAAAGTACGAGAGTTTCATGCGGGTCATGTGTCGAAAATTGGGAAAGCTATAAACATTCATTAACAGAACAATGTCTAAATATTTCTAAAGCGAACAATTAGGTACAATGTAATGTAAGAAAAGAATCATGGATTGACACCAAGATAGGTTCACTATGAAGAGATTGATAGATTAATTTGTTGCGTTCCATCATGACAACATCATTCCATACCCATCTGGGAAAAAACTAAGAAAGTTGGCAGGGAAATTTTAATTCATCCACCATAATACAAGGCATTTTTTAATTATCCTTTGTTTCAATTTCTGCAAAACTCTTGATGGTGTAAGCTCAAGTTCCAAAGATAATCTAATAGTTCTGCACTAATGAAATAACAGATTTATTCTAAAAATGCCAAATTTTTTGATCAAAACGGCTCATATCTAGTACCTTGCTTGCAAATAACTGCATTTTATACTATGTTCACATTTGCACTTTTATTGCGTAAATCGCAATAAACGTCATTATTGAGCGCAATATTTCATATACAGTTTTAATTAATTATTAATTAAATAAATACGCAAATTGTTATCATATTGAGTAAAACTTAAAATACATCACTATCATAAGTACGTTCAGTGAGCATATTACAATTTCCCGAACACTTTCTGTTGATATTTGACAACTCAAATGTCAACAACGGCAACAAACAAAAAAACCAAACAAAAACAATGTTGTTGAAACAATTAGCTGTTTTGTTTACCAGCTGTCAAATGAATATTGCTTATATTATATCCGAACACTTAATATTGGCTCAATAAAAGTGCATGTCTGAACATAGTATTATTATCAGAATTCGTGATGTGTGAGAAATATGTTTCTATCGATGAGTTAACTGCAACGACGAAGCTTATTTTTTAGTCTAGCCTGGTTTTTGTTTCGGTACTTGTAGCGTTTTATTTAGAGGATAATTAATGGAAGATACCAGTCGGAATGCTGGCATAAAGTTGACCAAAAGTGCACAAAGAAAATTTCGTAATAAATGCCCGACAAACAAACAATGAGGAAGAAAATGTAATAAAAACGTAATCGATTTTGAAACATTTTTAAACAATTTATCATTATTAGCTTAGAAATATGAGAATAATAAAAATATAAATGTTAATACTTTTAACCCTTATTAACACCCTTAGTTATTAATTTAACTATGCAATTACCTTATGACCTTTAAACATTTAAACCGCAATAATAAAAAAATGTGGTAATTAATTTAAATAATTAAAATTAAGGAAATAAATTAAGTTCTCATAGAGCAGTGAATAGAATGAGCGTTTATATTAATCATTGGAAATTTATTTTAAAATGTCGAAAATACATATTAAACTGTCATAAAACAGAACTTTAGAACTTTGAAATTTAGTTACACATTTTATTAATTTTTTTTTTTATTAATTTTCCTTATTTATATTTCCTGCGTATAAAATAAAATGTACTCTTTCAACACTGAACTTTGTTCCCTATGAACATCATCTACATTTTTTACTTGATTTATTTATTTTTTTTGCTAAACAAACTCTAAATATATAAATTCATTCATTAAATGAATTCATAAAATTTTTTTTTCTTAAATTTATTAAATATTTAGAAAATGTTTAGTAGACTGTATTCAGTCAGTAGTTAAGTTTTGCTCCATTAGAGATTGTATACAACTAATAATTTAAATAACCAGTATAACATATATGCATACATACTCGTCTACAACTTTGTTATAAAATTGAAAAAAAAAAGAATTTTTAACTGATCTAAAAGAAATAAATAAAAAAATAAATGTTTTTTTCTTAAGTAGACAGAACGATAGACGAACAAAAGTAGGCAGACAACATCTGGCTCAGAAAGTTTAATGAACTAATAATGGAAATATATTCTACAGTGAGTTAAATAATTCAGTAAACATGCATTTATTGCATGTTTCAAAATCTACAAAGAATTCGAAAAACCTTTTTAAGTTAAGGAGTGTGGTCATGGGCACATATAGTTGATTTATTGTCATTTTGTAGTCCTTTTTACAACCATAAAACTGTTACCAAAAACTCAAATATATAAACATATTAACAACTGTATATTTAATTACATCTCGGACTGTACATTACATTACAACTTCAACCAAATTTTCATTTTTGTAATAAAAAATATTATCACACTACAATGCTAACAATGATTTTGGAACATTTTAGCTACTGTTTCTCAAACTATTGGTAAGCTAACAGATACTTTAAAACCAGTTTAAATTTAATCTATTTTGTAACAAGGAAAACAGAAAAAAAACAGAATTTTAGTTTTTAAAAAATAAAAAAAAAAAAAAATTGGCAAAACAAAATCATTTCATTATTACTTACATGTTAGAACCACAGCCATTTTGCCCGTATAGACCAGCAGCAGTATTGTACCATACAAGTATACATAGTTAGCCAATACCGTTGTGGCATTTGCTCCAACATTGATATATAAATAACCGAATACGCCACCAATAATTACATGTGATAGTAAACGAGCCATGAGTAGAAACTGAAAGTGTTAAAAAAAACAAAAAAAAAATTTTAATTTCCATCAGATTGATTGATATTCATATATTTATTTGATTATTGTAAAATAGATACTTAGTAATTATTCTATGTAGTATAGTATAATTAAATATTTATTTAACCTTAATTAACATTTCGTCTAATGTATTCAAATTGAAAAAAAAACGATTAGAAAAAAAGGTGTGCATGGTTGGGTAATAATAGTAACAGAAAATTAAAATATAGACAGGTGGGGGAGTATTTTGATCGTAAGCCAAGTTTTGTATAGTTGTTCAGAGTTAATTAAGAGTCTCAGGAAAAGAGCTCGTCATAGACTGGCTTAAGTCATTTTAAATTAATTAAATAATTTAGGCTCTAGAACAGGCTACCCCCTTAGATAGTTTGTCAAATAAAACCGATATTATTAACTTAATCTTGAAACGTATAAACAAAATATAAATTAAAATTTAACTTTTAAAAGAGAAGATATTTTAGGTGTTTTTATATGTATGTATGTATGTATTACGTTTAATTTGAAAAAGAAAGACGTAATTATTTTTTCTATATCTCATCTATAATAATTTGTTTAATTAAGTCTTTTTTTATTTATTTAATAATATATTACTATTATTAAGGTTTACGTGGCATGTATAGATCGAACTATGCTTTTAAAGTACAGTAATCTCTTGATAATGTAAACTGATAAAAACCGATTCTCATTTTTTTTACTTAACAATCTCTAAAATGAAATCAGGCGCTAGCTATTAATTTTTTTTATTTCAACTTTCAATATTTTTCAATTCGAATTGGCTCTGTTTTATTCGAACAGTCACTCACAGTCGACATTAGGGTCTTGTCTACTTTTATTTAAGATAGAATGGAGCTGTTTTGCGTTTTGTTAGTTGGTCAACTAACTTTACTTATAAATTCTTCTTGTAGCATCGTATTGATTGTCAGTTAAATGAAAATCAAAATTTATTGATCTTCAAACTGCCGACAACCAACCAGCCCTTCAACATTACAATTGATTCCATAAAATCATCAAGTTTTACAACTAGTCGCAATTGGCCAATTCACACGACTTTGTATCGTGTGTGTTGTATTGAATACACTTTTTGTTTGTGAACGCTCAATGCTATGCTGTACTGTGTATTTCGTATTCCAAACGTCAAAAAACGACAAGAAGAAGAAGACCAGTATTCATAATTTGATTTTCAAGCAACAAAATAAAAAATATTACTGAAAAAAGTAAATTCTTTATTTATCTGTGCTAACAATTATAATTTTGAAATGTCATTTGTTGACTCAAGTTATTTTTATTCTTCTTCTTGATTACTGACATTTACATAAACTGATAGCACGAAAACAATACAACTTCCAAACACATATGAAAAAAATGTGTGTAAGTGTATCGGATTTTTATAGGAAAATTATCAGCAACAATCATACACTGTTGTATATTCGTACAGCAATACAATGAATACAACGATACAAGGGCTTGTGTGAATTACCCAAATGTATAGGGACCGCATTGTATTGAATAAATGGTAGATTCCCAACACAATATTTTTTTTACCAAAGGTTTGATCTTTTCCTAATATTGCAAGACTTCCCATTTTTCTTTTAGCCTTAGGCAATTCTGTGTGAGTTCCAGGCTTATTGAATACAAGCTATGTATTGTTTTAATTTTTTTTTTATTAATTAAGGGATTTCCCTTATTAGAAAATAAACTGTTACACATACATAATTGGCCATTACAACCCTTGAGTCAGAATTACGGCCTAGCTTCTCACACCACTCATGTTGTGTGCCTTAATTTTATACATGATTGGCGGGACCTACCATTTAACGTCGACTCCGAACGACAGATTTTGAGAAACATTTTCATGGCAGGTTTATTTTTTCTCAGAGTTTCTGCCAGAAATCTGCTGAGAGGAAGTCGCCAAAGAAATATTTTTTTCATATTTTGCTCTGATGTCTGGCCTGGGGCTCGAACCAGGGCTTTACGTCTAATAAGCGAACACACTACCTACTAGACTAAGCGCGACTAACTGTTAGTTCTTATAAAAAAATCATTGATCACATTAATATACATACTATTTTAAGTTGACGTTAACGCAAGTCTACTGTTAAACAAATGGAAATTTGCATACTTTACATAACCATAAACAGAAGTCAAGCTAATTGATATTCAATATTTGTAAAAATTCTTTTAACATCTAGATATACGAGTATATACCTATGTATGTAGATTCAGAGGGAGCGGGAGAGCAACACATTACAATTACGCATAACGTGGGTTGAAAGTGGGTTACATGTAAAGTCACGTCGTCCATTTGATTTTAACAAAAATAAGAATTCTTTAAACTATAAACAAATAGCCAAAAAAGAAGAATTTGAAAAAAATGTAATATTAACTTCGCACAACTACTGCCTTAAAGGCAAAAACCCAGCTTAAAATTACAACTTGTTTGTCAATTGAGTTCTTCGTTCCAGTCAAGTGTATCTAGAACGACGTAATCAAGCAAAGAGTATTAGAAGTATTTGAATTCAACTTAACATTGATATTAGAATTAACCTTCACATACTTTTTTGTTCTCTAAATAAAAAAAACCACTCAAACTCAAATAGAATCATTAACTTTAACCGCATGATTTTAGCCAAATCATTGGTATTACAGGCAAAAAATATGTGTACCTGTATGTCAAAGATGATAAAGTTGATTAAAATCACTTTAGTTATGAGTATTATTGGCAAAATATAAATAAACAATACAATAGTAAATTAAATATTCGTAGTAATGCTCTTAAATTCTTAAAAAAGAAAAACAAAAAATCACACTCACACACAAAAGTGTAATCTTCTTTTCATAGAACAAAAGATTTTGCATCAGGGATGGAAAAGCGTAATCTAATGAAACTTCAGCGATTGCTATGCTACAATACGACCAGTTACATTTTATTGCTTGAGTTAGTAGAAAATCTCTCAAAACAGCTATTTTCCATCCCTGTATACACGATTGTTTGGTTCATACCTTACAATGTTGCATGTATTTAATTATGATATGAAATCATAATTTGTAATTATTTTGTAAATTTTGTCGTTGAACTCTCTTGAACTTTCAAATAAAATATTTTACGTGACCAGAGTAATTAGAAATAAACTATAGAAACGTTTTGAAAAGCTTAAAGGTCTGTTTAGCCATTAACGAAGCATTTCTTGTGCAAAGTATCAATTAAACTAAGAATTATCAAATAAATAAAAGTCAAATCTAACCTTGTTTGCATTCGCGTCAATTTCCTCATATCAGTTTCAGGCTAGTCCTCCCTAGTATAGCTGATAAGTGATAAGCCGACTAGCACATTACATATAATAATAGGCATAACTTTTACCCCCGTTAGGCTGTCCATTAGGGATTTGCTACTGAAGAATATTAACTATTTTCACAGTAGTCGCTGTAGTCTAGTAGGTAGTGTTCGCTTATTAGACGTAAAGCCCGGGTTCGAGCCCCAGGCCAGACATCAAAACGAAAATCTGAAAAAATATGTCTTCGGAGACTTTCTCTCAGCAGATTTCTGGCAAAAACTCTGAGAGTAAATAAAACTGCCATGAAAAAGTTTCTCAAAATATGTCGTTCGGAGCCAACGTTAAGCTGTAGGTCCCGCCACTTAAGTATAAAATTAAGGCATACAACATGAGTGGTGTGAGAAGCTAGACCGTAATCCTGACTGAAGGGTTGTAATGGCCAATTATGTATGAACGTAAATATGTGTTTGGTGGGTATGCATTCGGTTCGATGATGATTGTGAATCATTTTTACTAAAATTTCTCAAACAACTCGCATTCAAACGTAATTACATGTTTACAACCTTTTCTGATAAACCTTTGAATTTCTACTTTCCTTTTTTATGACTCATTTTCATGTGATTAGCGAACCGTATGAGATTTTTACTTTTTTTTAAGAAAACCCATTAAACAAAGCATTCATCATAAGAAATTAAAAATAATGAAAATGAAATACAAAAAAAAAATTTTTTAAAGGGCCTATAAAAGAGTTTTTTTATATCGTTTTAATTAAAGAAAAATTTAATAAAACTATAATAATTAAAAAAACAACACATTTTTATTTTCATTAATTACAAAGATTATACAACAGCAAGAGTAAAATAAATAAATAAATAAAAAAAACATTAATGAAGTCATTATTTAAAACACTTTTTTTGTTTTAATTTGTGTTAACAAAAAACAATAGAAATATATTTGTCAAGAGAAAATTAAACAAAAGCAACGAAGAATAATACAAAAAATCAAAAAAAAAACATTCAGAAATATTCAAATTTTCTAATTACTAAACAAAAGTTATTATTTTCTATTTTTTAATTAATAATTTTGTAGGCTAAATTTCATAACAACAAATATGTACAGTGAAATAATTCATTTTCTTAGGATAGCGAGAAAAGTAAATGAGAATAGTCGAGTAAATTTCCCAAAATAAAAACATTTAAACATTTAATAAAAACGTTAAAACAAAAACAACAATTCATCATAAAGGAACTTTTTTTTTATACTTAAGAACATAATAGAAAATTTAAAATTATAGTGGGTGTTGACTCACTTATGGCGCTCACTGTGTATTTAAATAAAAAATTTGAATACACTTTATTAAATATTAAAAAAAAAACTGAAGTGTAATTTTAATCGAATAAGTTTCAACAGCATCTGCCAAAGGTGCAGTTATTTTAATTTAAATTCCATTCATTCAATATAAGTAAATAGAAAACTTCTAACTTTTGGTTCAATTCGTATTCATATTCACTAAATCAATAATAGGATACATGAATAATTCATGGATGAAGTTCCACACGAGTTAAGCCAAAATACTTTGTGGTATGAATTCACATTTGCGAATTGCTATTGATTCAGAAACAAATTGTGATTGAGTTTGACAAATATTGGTAGCGATAGCCATAAGCCAAGCCCTTAAAAAAATTTACAGAGGTCTTCTGCTCTTCTCGCCGTTAAAGATTCTGTAGAATTCGTAGAAAATATTATTTGTGTGCAATTTTTTAAAAAAAGACACTGGAAGAACCGAAGGCTACCGGGGGGCAGATTACACTGTTCTACGCCGAATAAATTTATTTGTATCCAATTTTTATGAAAAATTCGAAAGACACTAAAAGAACCGAGAGACAAAATTAAAATTTATATTCTTCATTGTGTTTGAGAAAATATTACAATTGAATTAAAAACAAGTTTATTTATTTTGATCTACATTTTGAAATTACATACCATAATTGTGGTGTTAAACTGTATGATTTATAATGAACAACGAATATGTACTTTGATTGTAGTGTAAAGCAAAACAATTATGCTTCAATAAAATATTTAAATTAACAACTACTTATTATGTTAAACAAAAACAAAACTAAACATTTTGTATTTAAAAATGAAGTAAATCAACTATTTTGTTTTTGTTTTTTTTTTTTGATAATTAAAATAATACGATTAAAAATTTTTGTATGACTTCAAAAAATATATGATTTTTAAATACAAGTTATTATAAAAAAAACAAAAACAAAAAAAACCTTAAAATATTAAAAATTATATGAACATTATTTTAATCGTACTTACATAATTCCGTTTTGAACATATTAAAATACGTTGTAATAGCAGCAGATATTGCATGAGAAATGAGGCTTGTCCAACATTTTTATAGTCAATGTCATTAAATGTTACAGATTGCTTTTGTGAATGTTGCACAGGTTGTTGTTGATTATGAGCATCTGTACTATTGTTGTCTGTTGTTGTGTTAAGGGCCTTCATTTCTTCTAAGGCCAATTCATCGGCGGACGGCTTCACATAGTCGAACGTTGGTAATTGTAGATTGACTGCTGCTGTATTAAAGATTTTTGTAAGTTTATTACCGCTCGTTAAATGACAACTCGTTAAATCCACATTATCAGCTGCAAGTAAAAAAAAAAAAAAAAAATAATAATTAATTGAAAAAAGTTGAATTGTTTTAATGTTCCATAAAAGAAATACAAAAAAAAAGAAACAGAAATTTAATCGAGTTGAGTGGAAAATTTCATTCAGTGCTGGAATTAAAAAGTTTTCCGTCTCTTTGAAGGTTACTTCTTAATTGTTTATAATAGGTGGTGCCTATAAATAAATTTTTTACTATATGAAAGCGTTTCCAATTCAGACGACATAACAAAGAAGAAAACATAAAAAGAAAAAAGGATTAAATGTGGGAATATTTTCTTATTTTGCATTACATTATTGGCCATTACAACTCTTTAGAAAGAATTAAGAGTGGTTGTGTGTACTGGTGCATAGCCTTGATGAAACAATACTGGCTTTCTTGCCAAAGATGGCATTCTATTCGCCGTTGAATGTATTCTTTTTCCCATAGCATTTGTCTCATATGGACACGATTCCGTAAAAAGGGGAATACCCATGTTTAATCCGATTCTTTTCCATGTGCACAAATTCTCTTGTAGATTTGTAAGGGGTTTTAGAAACATATGCCAAAGTAATTGAAATTTATACACCAATTTGTCTAATTCTAAGACCATCCTCGTATTTATTTTTATTCCATTTTATATCAAAACAATCTAAATTGTTTTTGAAAATACAAATTAATTATTAGCTTCCTGTTGTGCAAGAAATAATTTTTCTTTATTTCAAATGAACAAAACTTAAATGAATAGAAACTTTAAATGGCAAATTATTTTAATTTACGATCATTTTAATTTAGTTTGAACGTACCAAACTCATCAAGGAATTTTTTTTTAATGAAAACTGGTTTCTGCGGAGCAGGTTCGGCTTTTGTCATAGCCTTAGCCCCTACAAATACATATGTACCTATGCTTGGAATCCCTTCAATTGATTTAATTTATGAGGCCTTTTTGCCAATCGCTTCAAGCTTCTGCTTTATTTTTAAAGTTCTTTCTAGATCTCTTTCAAAAACAATGTTTTTATGTACCTTATCACTTGTTATAGTTACAAAAAAAAAAACAGAAAAACGATTAAACCTTTAAATATCAAAAACAACTATTAACCTAGAAGACATCAACATTTTTCCGCAAATTAAAATTTTTTTATTATTTTTGTCAACAATTTTTATTACCCATCTGGCTACTACCGTGCAATCTCAATAATTCTCATAATTAAACTTGTTTTTTTAAAGATGAAATTAAAAACAAAAATATAATTAAAAAAACCATTTTGCAATTAAAGAAAAAAAAAAAAAAAAAACAAAGAAACATATAAAAATAAAAATTATCAACATTTACCTGTGATCTTTGACAAAAGCCGCGTAACATGATTCAATTGCGAATCACTGTCTTCAAAATATTTCTTGTTTGCAGCATGAATAAGTTTCTCTAAATCACGTTCATAATCGCCAACGGCCACTTCTAGTACTGCAATAATAAATACAAAGAGAGGAGGAGGGCGGAGGGGGGAAAAGAATTTTAAAAATAAATTTTAAACAAATTTTGAATATTTTTAAAACTTACAAAAATCGGCTGGATTGTGATAACTGGGACACAATAGATTCTGATCGGCCAAAAATGGTATCAATTCTCTTACGGGCCCCTGATACATACAGTGGCCATCAACAACGGTATATAATTTATCGAACATTTCGAATATTAAGGCTGAGGGCTGATGTATGGTACACACAATTGTATGACCATGGGCGGCTAATTTTTTCAATAAACCTATACATTGACTGCATGATGAACTGTCCAAGCCACTGTAAATAGTAATAGGAAAATAAATTTAAATAAATATTGTATTAAAATAACAAGAAAATTTAGTAATTAAAGTTGTGTTCAGTTAAGACCCTTATATACAACATGTATTTTACATGTGATTTGTCAAGTGTTTTCCTATAAAATGTGTAATATGCCATTGCTTATGTAAATGCCATCTGACAAAGCATTTGTTAAAATTCAAATTCAAGGCTTAGTACTGAAAGCCTTGGGAAAATAGTTGCCGTTGTTTGAAACTTTGACAATGTCTACGGATGAATATTACAAATCACATGGACCTCTTATTTAATAACTAATCAGAGTACATAGACAATTCGTTGATGTTGTAAAACGTAGAAAAACATCAAATTGTGGACATTTAATGCAAGACAAGATATATGAACAAATTCAACTCTTTCAGAGCAAACTTGTCGCAAAAGTAAACGTAAAGCCAAGAACGAGGATTTAATGTGATGTTTCATTACGTCACAGTTCTTGTAATCGTGGCTATAATGCAATTCATTAATATTTATTTATTTTAATTTCATTTATATGTGTATGTATTGATTACAAAGAGTATTTATCATTACAATTTTCAAAGTCATTCATTCATTTATTTCTTTGTTAACTAACAAAGAGTCGCATTGCGAAGAGATTAAAATAAATAAATATTAATTGACGCAATTAATTACAGTTCGTTTTAAAACATGTGCAAAAACTTAAATCAAAATAATTTATCAGTAAAAAAAATATTGAATAAGAAATTGTTTATAAATAGAAAAAAAAAACTTCTAGCTCTAGTGCTATACAGAACTTTGGCTGCATATGATTTTTATTTATTCAGTATAAAAAAGGATTCATGACATGATGCTGATTCTTAGTAAATTTTACCCTGTGCATGACTACAAACTTTACTTGGACTTGAGTTACTTGTGGCTATAAGAAAACGATGCCCAACGTCATTTGCCAGATGAATGAAATGAGATGAAATTAATCTCGCATTATGGTACTAAATAGACAAAGAAGTATACCAAACATAACAAAGGCCATATACTCGATATCCGCCAGAGATTGAACTCACGACCCTCACACTAATAGACTAGCAAGCCACTCACTACTCATCCAGGACACTCACAATTTACCACATCAAACATTTTTATTGAATGACTGAATATTTTTTCTATACTTTTAATCACAAAACTCAACCCAGTCTATTATTTACTCAATAGATAATAAATATATCATATCATAGTATGTATAATTAATTAATAAATTACTTTTATTAAGGAAAAGGCTTCAAGATAATCATTGTCATAAAATTTAATACATAGTTTATGAATAATAATCTGTTTAAACCATTGCACAATTTGTCTGTAAACATTTTTATAATCCAATAAATTGTGTAATAAAATGGAACAATTAAAACAAAATTGCTTTTAATTACACTTACTGGTTACTGTGTTGAACGCATGCAAACAATTATAAATTAAAATAAAAAATTAGAAAAAAAACCGTGTATATTTATTTATAAATTTTTTTTTTTACCTTCAATAAAATGTCCTTGACATTATGTGTCCTTCAATAGATATTAGTAGCTTAAACGTCAAATTACTACAGATTTTTAAATTAATTTTTGATAATTAACATTCACTTAAAAACAATCAAATTATTTGTTGCAGAAGGCAAAAATAAAATTCGCCACAGTGTATTGAATTTAACAGTTATTTTTAGTATTCACAATGCTAGGAAGCTAAAAACGAGAGAATAATTTTTATGACTCTAATACAGTAAGAGGCAATTATTGGAATTTTTCTTTCTACTATTATAAGATATTAAACTACACTCTGATGGGTCAGTGACCGAAAATGCCAATAAAACAAAAAAATTTTTAAAGGAAATAAAATAAACTACAGTCGCGCCTCGATTATCCGTTATGGTCGGGACCAGAAGCATTACGGATAATCGATTTTCACGGTTAAACAAGTGAACATTGGTGTGCATACATATTTACATAAAATTAATTCAAGAAGTTTATGTACATTTTAAAATTAAATAACTATGTTTCCTTACATTTTCTACTGAAAACATGAGTCAAAAAAGAAAATTCAGCAAAAAAAAGATTACAAGTTCTTAAAAAAAGTCGTGTAATGTTGTTTGTCAAATATTCTTCAAATTATAATTTTCTTTTATAAGTTTTTCTTGGATGCTATAAACTTGAATATTACCCTGCCCTGTAATTCCGGAACAAGCAGGGCTATCCAGGAAATTCAGCAAAGAGCGGGAATTCCCCGTTTTCATGTTTCTTATATTGTATGTATGAATTTGAAGTTATTAAAAAATGCTGTCATCACGGATAATCGCCCTCTATCACGGCTAATCAAAGCAAACAATTTCAAAACATTGGAAACAAAAAACAATAGACTGATCTTTGGCCATCATGGTTAATCGGGGTTACCGGTTAATCGGATCACGGATAATCGAGGCCCGACTGTATTTATTGCAAATTCACAGCTTAGATTATGCAGAAATTAGACAATAGTCGCAACTCTATATTGTATTTGAAAGAAACGACTAGATTAAAAAAATAAATTTTCGCTATGAGGAGTGCGCACAAAAAATTTTTTGGCTTTATATCTTACTCTAATGAGAAAAAAAATTAAACATCTGTCTCACAATACTTGTAAACTTTCATTTTGATTACAAAATTAGTTCTCTTTTTCAAAATTGGGCATCGAATAAGAATTGCGTAAGAAAATAAGTAAAATTTTTAATAAAAATTCCTGACATTTACAAAAAATAGGTTCCAAGTACTCAAACACAAAAAATAAACTGTTGAATATTGACAAAAAAAAAAAAAAAAAAAAAACTTTGAAGAAGAAGAGAGGAAGAATTTACAGATCATTACAGTATGTAAAGTAATAAGGATTTTGTCAAAGGAGGAGATTTTTATTCTATTCTGTCGCGATAGTGCAATAAAATTTTTGTTTTTTATGGATTGATCCGAACCGATCAGAATGTTACTTTGTAGTCAACCCTAATTATTAAAGTATAATTTTTGAAATGTTGATCTCTGATCTACGGTAGTCGCCGTAGTCTAGTAAGTAGTGTGTTCGCTTATTAGACGTAAAGCCCGGGTTCGAGCCCCAGGCCAGACATCAAAACGAAAAATGAAAAAAAAAGATTTCTTCGGCGACTTCCTCTCAGCAGATTTCTGGCAAAAATTCTGAGAGTAAATAAACTTGCCATGAAAAAGTTTCTCAAAAAAGTCTGTCGCTCGGAGTCGACGTTAAACTGTAGGTCCCACCACTCATGTATAAAAATTAACGCACACAACATGAGTGGTGTGAGAAACTTAACCGTAATCCTTACTGAAGGGTTGTAATGGCCAATTATGTATGTATATATGTATGTAATTTTTGAAATGTTGATCTCTGAATCGCTCTAAATTTCTAAATAACTCGGTAGTTATAATTTTTCTTAATGATGCAAACTTCTATAATTTAACTCAACCTGATAATAGGTTAATGGTGATTTCTTGTAGTATCACAATGGGCCAACTACATAAATATCAGCGGGTCTCCATCAAATTTCCCGAAACTCAGGCACATAATACATACGACTAAATATGTATGTAGCTATGATAACCAAATCAAGTAAGTTCGACAGTGATAAACCTGCATAAAAGTTCTTGTGAATTGACTTTATAGTCTAAAGCCGGCATCAAGTGACTGTTATCGATTTGGCAAATCATTTTGTTAAACAATTATAAGCTTAAAAACTCTAACAACTTAATGAAAATCCCTATTTAATTCAAATCACATTGAGGGGAAAAACAATTAAAATAAATTAAAACCATCTGTGTAGTAAACTGTGGTGAGCAGCTAATAAATAGAATTTCAAATTTATCTCACGTGTTTTCTAATCGAATCTATTATCATCGGAAATTCTTCGAAGAAAACATTAATAATTTTAATCTTAAAATAATTTTAATAATTATATGGTTTGATTTAAATTGTTGTTAATTGTTCAATTTAACTGAAAGTAACTTCTTCTAAATTAATTATTTCACAATTAATTTTTAAACGTTTAATTATAATTTTTTTTATTAATAAAATGAAGTTCTCTTTTAATGCGGGGGGACTTTCTTTAAAAAAATTTCTGTTAAATG
This sequence comes from Sarcophaga rosellei, assembly GCA_930367235.1. Classification (NCBI taxonomy): domain Eukaryota; kingdom Metazoa; phylum Arthropoda; class Insecta; order Diptera; family Sarcophagidae; genus Sarcophaga; species Sarcophaga rosellei. The sequence continues at coordinate 38,160,993 of OV884019.1, forward strand.
ATACATATACATGTATGTATATACTAAGTATTTATAAATGTGATTATAACAAATTTGGAATAACTATTTTCTAGTTTCAATCGATTTTGTTTTAATATTATCGATAATTTTATTTTTAAATCAACATTTCCGCTACTGAGTAGCCAAAGGAAAAACAAAATTGCATTGTTTTACATCGAATCGCTGCTACACTTGAGAATTGGGTATTTTGAGTTGAATAACATGAATAATGGTTTCTAATAAATTGGGGAAACCTGACCAGCATTTACAAATAAATTCCAAGGTGTTTGAATTGAAAATCGAATAAAATTCCGTGAACTTGATTAAAAAAAAAAGTAAAATTTTGAATAAGTTTAAGACTGTTATCACTGTAACACTGTAAGACTGTTACTGTATCAAATCCTAGAATACTTACTAAGCCTAGCGTAATCCAGTTTAACTTCTACAAGATGGTAAACTAATCTCTAGCAAATAAAACAATGAATATAATTTTTCTATAGGTTTATATGCCGTAGTCGCCTTAATATCGTAGGTAGTGTGTTCGCTTATTAGACGTAAAGCCCGGTTTCGAGCCCCATGCCAGGCATCAAAACGAAATATGAAAAACAATATTTCTTCGGCAACTTCCTCTCAGCAGATTTCTGGAAAAAAAAACTCTGAGAGTAAATAAACCTGCCATGAAAACGTTTCTCACAAATATATCGTTCGAAGTCGACGTTAAATTGTACGTCCCGCCACTCAAGTACAAAATTAAGGCACACAACATGAGTGGTGTGAGAAGCTAGGCCGTAATCCTGACTGAAGGGTTGTAATGGCCAATTAGATATGTATGTATAGGTTTATATGAATATGATTTCAATTTGTGTTTGAAGGACTTTCATGCCCTGTTTTTGTAAGACAAACGATTTCACATGTTTTCACGATTTTCCACAAAAACACTATTTTGTTTATGTCTTCCGCGTAAACAGACGAACTTGTAACATTTTTTTGCCTTACAAAAACAGGAGACTAAAAAGTCGTCTATGACTTTCTTTAATTTTTCTAATTTTTTTTTTTTTTTCTTATTAAATTTTTCCGTTTTGTGTTTTTTTATATTTGCATGTTCCCATTTATAGTTTTCTGTGTTGTAATTACAATTTTACTTACAAAAATATCACAGCACAACACAAAATTGAACACGATTCGTGTGAAAGTTGGGCGTTAAGTTTTGTAATTTCATGAACATGTTACCGATGATAGTAAATGTTCCATGTGCTCAACGAATAAATCATAGGTTTACGAACAATTCAGTCAATTGTCACGATTTCAATATGAATAGTGTTGATAAGTTATTGTTTTTTTGTTTCTGTTTTTGTATTTTCTCACAGCATAGGCTTAGCAGGTGAGTAGTTTTAGTAGGGGTGGAAAGAAAGAAGAAATTTAGATACAAAAGTCTTGTCTGGAACATACATACATACATAATTGGCCATTACAACCTTTTAGTCAGGATTACGGCCTAGCTTCTCACACCACTCATGTTGTGTGCGTTAATTTTATACTTGAGTGGCGGGACCTACAGTTTAATGTCGACTATGAACGACAGATTTTGAGAAACTTTTTCACAGCAGGTTTATTTTCTCTCAGAGTTTTTGTCAGAAATCTGCTGAGAGGAAGTCACCGAAGACATATTTTTTCTTCATATTTCGTTTTGATGTCCGGCTTGGGGCTCGACCCGGGCTTTACGTCTAATAAGCGAACACACTACCTACTAGACTAGTCGCCTTGTATGGAACCTTTCAGTGATAAAATTAAAGGAAAAATATTCCACGAGACATATTGGATACGGTTTAATGGTATTTAAAACAGAGCTTCAACCCCAAACAAAGCCATGTTTACAATATTAAAACTATCATTTGAATTCTTTGTGAAGTGTTAGTTGCACATAAGCAAATATCGATTAGTGTTAATATTGATTAAAATCATTTAAAATCATTTGCAACATTATTGTGTATCATGATCATGTACTTACGTTGTTGGCTCATCTAAATATAGTACCGGCGGATTACTGATCAATTCCAATGCAATGGCTAAACGTTTCTTTTGTCCACCCGATAATTTCGCCGTAAAAACATTAAAACGATGATCCAAACCCAATAGAGATAAAATATATTTCACTAAACTTAATTTTTGTTGTTTCGAGATCTTAAAGCCCAGCTTTAAATGGGCGGCAAGCATCATAGTTTCACCAACGGTTAGTTGGGGTCTCAACAAATCATCCTGATGTATGTAACAGGATAATTCGCGAAATTTTTGTGAATTCGTTGAAATAGCTTTACCATTAACGCGCACTGTGCCGGTAACACCAGTGGAGCTAGAAGAAAAATGAAAAAAAAATATTTTTTAATATTAATTAAATAAACATTTATTTATTAAGATATTATTAATTGTAATAATTGAAATTTCAAGTTCAAGTGTCATTAACCATTTTAAAATCAATTCATTATTACATATTTATATGTATTGTTGTATGGTGGTGGCCTATAATAACAATTCAGGCTTATAATTATAATAACAAACAAATATTAATCAAAACTCTGCTTGTGCATAACACTCACAATTGTTGCAATTTACTGTTGTGGTGTGGCACCCATCATAATTATGAGTTGCATTATTCAGTTTTTTTTTTTTCTTTCTTTAATTATTTCAATGACCGTTTTGAAAGTCTATGTTTTCTTGATAATTATCGTTTCGTTGTAAGGTTATTAAACCCTCAAAACATTAAGTATTAAAAAAACAATGTATATATGTATGTATGTATATAAAATGTATATTTTTGTATAATTATTATCTAAATAGGTGTTTTTTGTTGTTGATGCCAGCAAATGCAACAAATTGCTTAAATTTGATTTCTTTTTTGATTCGACTTTTTGTTTTGTTTTGTTTTACAAAAAGTATTAATATTGTGCAGTTATTTCCTGAATTGAAATGCAGTGATTCTTAAACGGTTCATAAATTTATCAAAATTAAAAAAAATAATTGGGTAATTCACACAAGTCCTTGTATCGTTGTATTCATTGTATTTTTGGACAAATATACAACAGTGTATGATTGTTGTTGATAATTTTCCTATAAAAATCCGATACACTTACACACGTTTTTTTTATATGTTTTTGGAAGTTGTATTGGTTTCGTGCTATCAGTTTATGTAAATGTCAGTAATCAAGAAGAAGAATAAAAATACAAAATATTTTTGAGTCAGCAGTTAACATTTCAAAATTATAATTGTTCGCACAGGTATTTAATTAATGTACTTTTTCCCGTAATATTTTTCATTTTGTTGCTTGAAAATCAGATTATAAATACGTTTGGAATACGAAATACACAATACATCATAGCATTGAGCGTTTACAAACAAAATGTGTATTCAATACAACATACACGATACAAAGTCGTGGGAATGGCAAAAAAAAAATCATAAAAATTTCTAAATGCTTCAATTAAAGATAAAGTGATCTGAATTAATCCTGGGGGAAACTTAATAGCTGCCTTCTTCACATTGCTTTAACACAATGAAAGAATATTTAAGTTGCTGTACGTCCTTATGTGCTTTGATGGCCTGAGAGCAGGGATAATACGGATGATAAAGAGTATCATGATGAATGCCAGAAAAAGTTTCAAAAATATGCGTTAGTTTGTGATCTTAGAAATATGCTAAAAAAAAATCATATTGCGCCTTTATTAGCCTTATTAGACTTGGGGCTATGCTCATCAAACGTGAGCGTAAGCAGCTATCATCAATCACAGATGTCCGACGCAAACGACGCTGTGTTCAAGACAACAGTTAAATACTTGTTGCATCTTGTTTGGATGCGTCAGACCTATAAGACTGACACGGCTTGTCGAGAAAAAAAGTTTTAATACAGGGCCATGTCAGTCATATATGTATGTGTGACATAAAAAATAGTATTTTTCCGGGAATTTTGGCCAAAAAAATTTTTTCTATGATACACTAAGTTTCCTTGATACATTTTTAACTAAATTATCTAATAAAGTTACCATGGCCCATGTGAAAATTTTTCTGATATTATCGTGGCGATTAACGTGTTAAATTGTTTTGTGCTCGTATATAATAGTAATTCTAAAGACATATTGAATAAATGAAATATTACATACATACATAATTGGCCATTACAACCCTTCAGTCGGGAACTACAGTTTAATGTCAACTCCGAACGACAGAATTTTAGAAATTTTATTTACACTCAGAATTTTTGTCAGAAATCTGTTGAGAGGAAGCCACCGAAGAAATTTTGTTTATTCATATTTCGTTTTGATGGGCCTAGGGCTCAATCCCGGGCTTTACGAACACACTACCTACTAGACTACGGCGACTACGAAGTGAAATATTACCAATCAGATATTATAGTTTGACGTTATGGTTAGGGCACATATAATATGAAAGCTAGGTTTTAAAATGGAAAAATCTTAAGAAAGTTTGATAAGAATCTGGATATAATTCATTTGGCGTATTCTGCAAATAATTCTGGCATAATTTTCTGCGAATTTCAATTAGAATTAAGACGAATGAAGATACTCAGCACATTTCAGTAGGCCTCTTTACCAATAATAAGATGGAACACTGTGATCTTCTCTACAAAAACATAGGTTAGAGGACGTATACTTTTCAATTGAGGCGAGTACAGTAGCTGGAGGACAAGTTGATCCTTTGCACAACAACATAACTTTTTTAAAATTTAAAATTTTTTTAAATAATATGCTGGAGTTTCAATACAAAAACATTTATTAACATTGGAGAAATCTCTAAATTATTAGATATTATTCAGATTGCAAAAGTAATAACGATTAAACGAATTAAATGTAATACCAAGACTCAAAGTATTGCAAAAAGTCATACGAATTTAACTTTTAATCTGTTTGGCATCAGATTCCGACACATTTTATTATGTGTTTATTATTATAAATATTTATACAATATTTAATTGACATTATTTAAATGTTTTTTTTTTTTTTTTACTATTTATTTAATTTTCTAAAGCAACATGTGTATAACTAATGCAATTAAATTTGTTATAATAATTGATTTTTTCGCTCTTAGACACCAATTTGGTACACACTTTATTAATAAGCTTAATAAGTTATAAAATTATTGCTACACTCGATGGTGGGTCAAAAAGTTTGTTATCTTTTAATGAAACATAGATTTGATGATTTGTAGAGAAAATCAGAAAAAAATTGTGCACGACGTGAAGTCTTTGTTGGAGTTTATTTTTCTTTGGAAGCAAAAAATAGTCTGCCGGGGCAAAGACTGGAGTTAGGATGGATAAGATAGCAGTTTGTAGCCTAATTCATGAATGTTTGTTAGCTTTTTTCCATACATACACATAATTGGCCATTACAACCCTTCAGTCAGGATTACGGCCTAGCTTCCCAACACCACTCATGTTGTGTGCGTTAATTTTATACATGAGTGGCGGGACCTACAGTTTAAAGTCGACTCCGAACGACAGATTTTTTGAGAAGCTTTTCATGGCAATTTTTACTCTCAGAGTTTTTGCCAGAAATCTGCTGAGAGGAAGTCGCCGAAGAAATACTTTTTGTATTTTGTTTTTGATGTCTGGCCTGGGATTCGAACTCGGGCCTTTCGTCTAATAAGCCAACACACTACCTACTAGACCACGGCGACTTCATGCTTTTTTCCATGCTCTCCTCAAATCAAGCAGTAGTCTTCTATCCATGGTTATTAACAATTATTAAAATGATGTAAATTGTTCAAAATTTGGCAGAGGTCAACTGATTGACCTCTCTTTTTAGTTAAGAGATGGGAAATTCTAAAAGTCATGAACATATTTACCTAACCTCATTTAAGAAATCGCTAATTTTGTGTCAGTTTTTGTGTACACAATTATTCAAATACCTTCCCAATAACTGGTTACCATTTTGCGTTACGACATTATTTTGAAGTCCGTTTGTAGCTTGCTCTCCATTTAAAATTATTATTATTTTTTTTTGTATGACGCATACAACTTGGTTTGAGTGTACATATTTCAATTGTTTATTACATAAAATTTTTATTTATTTTTTTTTACTTCTTTGCAAATAATGGACTTTATCATTTCATTTCATTTTTTTTAAATGTTTTTAGAATATTTCATCAAAGAAACCGGGCATAGAATTGCGTTGTTTAATTTTTGTTTGTTTTCTATTTGTTTCATGACGAATAATTTAATAATTTCTAATTTTTCTATTTAATAATAAATGGGAATGAGAACTTATCAAATGTACTCAATTATTTATTATCTCTAGTTTTTTGTTTTTTTTTTTTTGAAAAGCTTTTCGCCTATAAACCATTGACTTTATCAGTGGTTTTTGCTAAATAGAAATTTGGAACAAATGCTGGTTATACGAGTAGTACATACAAGTATTTTGTAACAGAACCAACTACACAAATTCAATTTATAATTTTCATACAATTTGGGCGATATATTGATGAATGTTGGTTTACGAATGCATGGTTTACCCACATTAACACGCATGGCTCTTGCAGGGTCATATATTCCAGCAATATACCACCTAACCTAAGCTAATTATTGCATGAATTGCACTCTACATGAAATTGGACTCTACAATGAAATTCGAAAATTCGAACGACATCATACAGCTCACTGTAAAATCGGATGCGGAAACCATCGCCAACTCGTACTGGACCGAAGATCTTACGTAGTACTTTTCTCTCGAATACTCTCAAGGCTGCTGCTTCAGTGCTTAATAGGGTCCATGCCTCTGCCTGTGCCATAAAGAAACACGGGGAGGATGAGCGTCTTGTAGAGTATTAGTTTTGTCGAACGAGAGAGGTCTCTGCTACTCAATTGCCTATTGAGACCATAGTAGCACCTGTTGGCAATAGTGATCGTGCGCTTGATCTCCAGACTGACATCATTTTTGGTGGTAACGGCGGAGCCAAGATAAATAAATTCCTTGACTGTATCAAAAGTATAGTTATCGGCCGTAATCTGAGAATCAATACGCCGCACGTCTCTACTTGTCGATAACATATACTTTGTTTTGCCCTCATTTACTGCCAAACCCATCTTGGTAGACTTCCGTTCAATAGCACTAAAGGCAGCAGCAACATCTCGCTTGGTACGCCCTATGATGTCAATGTCGTCAGTGTACGCAAGCAACTGGACACTTTTTTGAAAAAATAGTGTCATTGCGATGCACTCCCGCCTTTCGCAGAACACTCTCCATGACGAAGTTGAAGAGGTCGCATGATAAGGGGTCGCATTGTCTGAAACCTCGCACGGTATCAAAAGGTTCGGAGAGGTCCATTCCTACCTTGACGGAGCTGCAGGAATTGCTCAACGTCATTCTGTATAGCCTTATCAGCTTCGCAGGTATACCGAGCTCAGACATTGCGGCAAAAACACGGCTGCCTTATAGTCGACAAAAAGATGGTGTGTGTCGACTTGTTTTTCGTGGCTCATTTCCAGAATTTGGCGTAGCGTGAAGATCTGGTCGATGGTGGACTTGCCAGGTCTGAAGCCGCACTGATAAGGTCCAATCAGTGTTTTGACGAGTGGCTTCAGTCGTTCACACAATACGCCTGTAAGAAGCTTATATGCGATAGGGAGAAGGCTTATACCCCTGTAGTTGGCGCATATAAAGGGTGTTTTTTTATAGAGGTATAGAACTTTAAGTTGCACTAAAACAACGATGGATTATTCGATTGACATGAATTTTATTTATCCGAAAGATAATCTTGTGGCATTACATATTAAATATGATTTCTGGCATATGACCGCCACGGCTGGCGCGGATGTAGTCCAATCTGGACGTCCAATTTTCGATGAATTTTTCCAACATTTGTGGCCGTATAGCGGCAATAACACGGCGAATGTTGTCTTCCAAATGGTCAAGCGTTTGTGGCTTTACCGCATAGACCAATGACTTTACATAGCCCCACAGAAAGTAGTCTAGCGGTGTTAAATCACAAGATCTTGGAGGCCAATTCACAGGTCCAAAACGTGAAATTATCTCGTTTTGGGCCCATTCGACGAATCTACGCCTTACTTGATGATCGTTTGGCTTCAATTCTTGCACGAGTTGGTTTTTGTTAGCACGCAAACCATGATCCTTCCGCAAAATCTTCCATGAAGTGGATGAACACAGATCCAATTCCTGTGCTCGATGGCAGATGGACTCATTCGGGTCTTCCTCAATGCTACGCTCTACAGCAGCAATAGCTTCTTCTGTACGCACCGTACAGCGTCTCTGGGGATGCGAGTTATCAATAAGAGTAAACGTGGTGCGAAAACGTTCCATGGTTAATCGAATTAACTGCTCTGATGGACGATTTTGTCGACGATAAAATGGACGTAGTGCGCGATACGTTTTCCGCACAAAACCATTATTTTCGAAATAAAATTGCACTATTTTCAAGCGTTGTTCAGGCGTGAGTCTATTCATGATGAATTGCCAAACCAAACTGAGAATAAATCACTTGACAGCTGTTAAATCGGTCGCCATCTTGAAAAGTAATGCCAACTTAAACTTCTATACCTCTATAAAAAACACCCTTTAGTAGGGTTTCCCTTTTTTAGGACAGAACAGAGGACACTGAGGTTCAAATCGTTGGAATATTATTCATTCATTATTCGGTTTTCATTATACCGGCAAACAAATAGGCTTAAATTAATTGAGATCTCAGCAACATACGCTTGAAATGATATTTCTTCACGTTGATTTTAATCAATATATAGGAAATATATTTAGGCCTAATAGCTTACATATTATAATATCGCGTATATGATAAATACCATGTCTATTAATCATTGAAATGCAAAATAGTGACATTCACGTGTAGTAATTATTTTTAAATCTCTTGGGAGCAAACAAAAAATGTCTAATCTCTAAAAGCATGTTCTGTTGCGGTTGTTCGTAATTTTGCAATTAAAAAAATAAATAAAACATTTTTAAATAAATAAATGAAATAAAAATATTAAATTATTGCTTCCAATTGTCACAACTAGTAATGGCTCTAAATAATTAAAGGCACTATAACATATATTAAGAGGGGTTTTTTTTTTACTTTCAACTACAATATCTGTCTTCCAAGTAATCATAGGTAATAATTTTCATAGAAATTTCGTTTCTCAACTCCAACTGTTTGAATAATTAATTGGGGGGTTTTTCAACAGATGGCACTTATTTATGGCTGTTATGGAATAAAAAACATTTTTGAAAATATGTGTTTTTCTTTTGAAATGCTAGTTACAAATTGATATTTGAGGGTATATATGTACATACATATTTTAATATATGTAAATAGTTATATGCATAGATAGAGCGACGAGCATAATACAAGTACAAATAGCTGACAAATCGAGGAGTATTAAATTATTGACAGGGATTGTACCATGCTGATTTGAGTTAAAAAAGAAAAAACAAATTGCGACAGCAGCTTCATACATACACATACATACATAATTGGCCATTACAACCCTTCAGTCAGGATTACGGGCTAGCTTCTCAACAACACTCATGTTGTGTGCGTTAATTTTATACATGAGTGGCGGGACCTACAGTTTAAAGTCGACTCCGAACGACAGATTTTTTGAGAAGCTTTTCATGGCAATTTTTACTCTCAGAGTTTTAGCCAGAAATCTGCTGAGAGGAAGTCGCAGAAGAAATATTTTCATATTTTCGTTTTGATGTCTGACCTGGGATTCGAACTCGGGCCTTTCGTCTAATAAGCCAACACACTACCCACTAGACCACGGCGACTTCAGCTTCATTCGATTTATTTCGAGTGTTCGGTGAGATCACACTGTCCTTGTTGTTAGGTGTGATATTTCCTTCCACTTGTATGGGATAAATGTAGACAGTGTTGAAAAATTCAGTACTTTAGTACTTTTTTCAGTACTTATCCATTTCAAAAATACCGTAGTACCCCCGTCATGCTTTCAGTACTTTTTTATTATTTTATTTATTATATGTCCTGCGCTTTTCAACTATTAATGCATTAGCAACGTATTGCTAAAGGTAGAATTAGTCTTTAGCCTCGATTAGCCAAACGTACACGGAATATAAGTATGTCCGTTTTTAGAATACGAAAATCAATGAGAACACTTGCAGAACCATAATGTAATTTCGATAAGTATTTACTTTGCTCTTCATGTGCTACAAACGAACGTCGACGTTTGACTAAATGGGACGTTTACCTTTTGTTACGTTCAAAATCAACAATTTTTGTTTTGCATGTGAGGAACACTTACAAGTCGTTAGTTGCGTTCTGTTACGTACCGTACGTGTATTAAATATAAATAAATATGCAGTCTAGTTGGTAATGTGTTGGCTTACTAGATGTGAGCCCACGATTCAAATTCCACGTCAGACATTTACAAAAGTACCATTTGATGCGAAAAAGTACTCCTTCAGTTATAGTTCAGTACCATTTTAAAATTTCAATTTTGCAACACTGAATGTAGGTGTCTCACAACAATCTCTTCTCTTTTCCCTTCTATTTCGTATACCTCTTGAAAGCTTTCTTGATTTATATATCTCTGAAAGTCGCAAATTTATTGATTATGGGATTATAGTTCAATTTGATCGTAGGTTAATTCGTTTGCGATTAATGGGAAAAGAAGTATTATAGGAAGACTCTTTCATATTTGAATACAGACATTCTCCGAATGATGGAGTAGAGGGCATGTCAAAGTTTGTTTGTTGCTTGAACGTACATATACAGAAGAGGATGACATATGGTGAGAAGTGGAGCAGTGTAGTCATGTAAGTACTCGACTAAAAATCTAATTAGAAAAACAATACATTTTTAGCATAGTTTTCAGTAAGGCTTCCAAATGATACATCTAAGAAACCCGTTGTTTCTCAGACACGACAGATGGACCAGTGTTTCATCATTGGACACAGAATACTGAAACAAAGCAAATAATATAATAACGATATGGGTGAGATGCTTTGTGACAACCCTAGATATGTTCCTTAAAGAAAGGAAATTGGAATAAATATGTGGTGATAAGTGCTCTGACGAAAATAGAAAACTTATTTCGAAAAAAATTATGAACAATTCATTTACAGTGGTTTGTCTAGTGAATAGCTGAATTGTCTAAAATTATGAAGCATTTATGGATTTTTATAAAAAAAAAAAAATCTGTTGTGTTCTCATCACAGGTTTTTGTTTAAAACCAATAACGTTTCAATTAGCAATTGGTCATCTAGTATTAGCTTTTCGCTTAAAAAGAATACATATGTACATATATATAGAAATATTTTAAAAGTTTTATTACCTGAAGCCACTCATAACGTTTAAAAGTGTACTTTTGCCAGACCCAGATGGTCCCATTATAGCGGTCAGTTCACCAGAGCGGAATGTACCATTAATAGCATGAAGAATTTCTTTTGTAACTGTAAAGATACAAAATTAAATCATAATGATCAGAACTAACAAATATACTATTTTGTTCTATAAAATATTAACATACATATGTATGTATTACTTGAATGTACCAGTAAGTCATATTAATTTAAATTCAATTCAATTCAACTTACCAAATTTACCTTCGGCAAATGAGAATCTACTAACGGTATATTTGATTTTCTCGAATTCAATATCGACTTTCTTACAGTGTGAAAAGCTACTGTCATATAAATGATTGCCTAAATTATTAACTTTTGTGGTTGATGATGATGGTGACGATGACGATGAGGATGAACTGGATTGTTCTATTGATATTTCCGAACTGGCTGCTGTTGAACAGCAATTAATGCCTAAAACTGCTGTCGCACAGTCGGATGTACTGGCACTACCACCGCCACTGCCACACCCACTTAAGGGTTTTATATCATTTATAACAGTCATTGGGCAATGGTGTAATTAATTTTCTCTTCAATTCAATTCAAATTTCAAGCTTCGTTCTTGCTGTAAATAGAGGTAAAATGTAATATTGATTAGATTTATGTTAATAACTTTTAAATGCTTATTGCAAATTAATAATAATATTTAATTAAATGAAGTAAATTAAAAAAATATTATGCAAATAGTATTTCTTGTTTGGAGACAAATATGCTGCCATTTAATTATTTTAATTAAAATGATAATTTATTGGAAATTACGTGGTAAAAGTCATACATATTACGTAGTACATTACGTTACACAATAGTAAAACAAGAATTTTGTATAAATAAATGGTAATCTTTGAAGTTGGATTATCTAAAAACTGAAGATAAAAGTAGATTTATTTAATTTTAGAAAAGAAAAAATATATTTTTTTAAGCTTTCGATCAGAATTTATAGAAAAATTAATTTATTTGTTGCAATAGCCTTTTGATACTTTTTCGATTTTTCTCATGGATTTACTAATCTTTTGAGGTCAATTTCAAATCTATTGAATTCCTTTGACCTATTCTGACCTATGACCTATAATGCGTATTCCAGGGGGGAGAGTTCTTCGTTACTTATCTTGAAACAAATTCTATGAAGTCGTCATAGTCTAGTACGTTGTGTGTTGGTTTATTAGACGTAAAGCACGGGTTCGTATGCCAGGTCAGACATCTAAACGAAATATAAAAAAAAAAACATTTCTTCGGCGACTTCCTCTCAACAGATTTCTGGCAAAAATTCTGAAAGTAAATAAACTTACCACGAAAAAAGTTTCTCAAAAATCTGTTGTTCGGAGTCGACGTTAATCTGTAGGTCCCGCCACTTAAGTATAAAATTAAGGCAATGTGAGAAGCTAGGCCGTAGTTCTGACTGAAGGGTTGTAATGGCCAATTATGTATGTATGTATATATGTGAAACAAATTCTAATCGGACCGGTAAAGGTTTAAATTTAAAACTGTTTTTCAACTGTCGGATCGAATTTTTTAAGCGTTTTTTTTCATTAACTCTCGCTTAATTTTATTCAATATGACTTAAACTTAAAAACGGATAAACCAGGAACACAATGCAGCTACAAAATTCAAAACCATAGAAAATTCAATAACTGTACCAAGTTATGATACGCACTTATAACGTGATTGCAATTACATTAGTATTCTCTGTCCTTGTCTGTAACTTGAAAACCTAAGTGGAAGATTTTTTGAGCACCCACAATTTATCAAGAGAACATGTCTACTAACTTGTCATGTGTTTATGACGTATTAGGTGTTACAATGGAACCTTTTAGAAACCAAGTAAACTATACTCATTGAATCTGATGTTAATTTAACTTAGCCTAACCTAATCACATGGACTGGAGTTTACTACACATAAAACTGAGTGGGTGACTTTCAAAATGTATCAATACAAAGTTTGTATGCAGTTCTACTGCGGTATTTAAATTATGTACATATGCAAAGTTACCAAACAATGCATCAACTATAAATCAGATGCCTGATTGCTTTTTGACTGCGATAAATATACACATTGACGACATTTTGAAACAGAATGCATTGTAAATATTTTGTACAGCGACTTTATGAAACACGATACTTTGTTCAGACACAAAGCAACTAACATGGTTGGATACGACTTATATTTTCAAACCAATATAACGGCGAAGTTGAGTGGACTATTGACGAATGCAGGACGGCCTATAGCAATGTATTGCGTGTAATATCATTCTCCTCTATCGATCTGTTTATGAAATAATTTCACCGGAAAATAGCTCAGTTATAAACGTAAATAGGGTTAAATTATGGACTAAAGGACTTTTAAAATAATGTAAACAAGGTTTCGAAGAGTGCAAAATGAATATAATTTTTTTTTATTTACAAATGAAAATTATCACTTATTTTACAAACGCACATTCCAATTCCGCATCAAAAAAAAAAAACTACATTGTGGAGAACCTTTGAACTGAATTATTTTTTTATGACTCAATAAAAAGATTTTATTGAATGAGTAAGTTTAATTATTTTCCTTAATTCATTTTTTAATCTTATTTAAAAATCAGCAATAAGCTTGAACCTTTCAAAAAGTGACTTATTGGAAATACATGATTAGTTATTTTTCATTAGAACAATCAAGAATGTTCCTTTTTAGATTAGCATCAATCACCCAAATCACCTTCTTCAATACATTTCCGATTGTAAAGCATTAAAGATAGAAGTCTAACTGATCAATTGCTCTAGTTAGGCTTATAAAGTAAATACCATTGAATAATGTTTTTGCAATTTTTTAGTAGCTTTTCAGAAGGTTGTTACTTCCTTTTATATTTCTAAACGATAAAAAAAATTCAGTTTGATTTTGCAACAATCATTTTTATTTTTTAATTTTCGTTATATTCTTGCAACCAAGTAACAGGCAACGGCTATCAATAGTTTGTAATTAATGGCTTTTATTTTAAAACTAAATGCAACAAATTATAGAAACAAGGTTGAAAGCTTTTAAAACCGCCACATAAATCCATCAAAATGTCCACCTTTGCTATTAAACCACCACAGGTATTTAATTTTTCTCAAAACCCGCCAACAATGAGCACATGTTGCAACCAAAAAAACGCAAACAACTTAACAATTTTACAAACATAAACCGGTTACAAACTAAGTTATACGGTCAATAACGCTTAAAGTCTGCTGGTTAAAAATAAATGCCACGAGCAATATATCAGCCAGTTTTAATCCAACAACAAAAGGAAACCTGGCCAACTTTTAAATATAAACGAGACTCTAAGTGTGCGAGTGTAATGTTGTAAACAAAAATTAAAAATAAATTGTTGGCAGTCATTTTGGATATGAAACCATTTTAAGAATAAATGCACGGAATGTGGCAAGTTCATTTGCTAACACTAAGAAGAAGGTTGCCAACTTATTTTTTTTTACCAGAATAATAGCAGATGGTTGACTGTTGCCTTTGTTAGCCTTTAGCATGTCTCATAGATACCTCCTCAGACCCAATAAAGAGCTCTATTAGCGTTCGAACATTTGCCAATGCAATGCGTTCAAAGGGTATTTGTTTTCTTATCTCCTGCTACTGCTCCTCTCTGCTCTAAGGACATTGTGAGTCTGATACCCACTTTGATAAGCTTGAAAAGGGCATATATCGCTTGACTTCTTGAACCCCAGAACTTCATAACTCCGCGACTAAATCGCGGTTACTATCCATAATTTTATGTACGTGTTTCTCAAGCGTGCATTCGCCGTAGTCTAGTAGATAGTGTATTGGCTTATTAGACGTAAAGCGCGGGTTCGTGTCCCAGGTCAGACATCAAAACGAAATATGATAAAAAAATATTTCTTCGGCGACTTCCCCACAGCAGGTTGCTGGCAACAACTCTGAGAGTAAATAAACCGGCCATGAAAAAGTTTCTCAAAAATCTGTGCTTCGGAACCTACGTTAAACTGCAGTACAAAATTAAGGCACACAACTTGAGTGGTGTGAGAAGCTAGGCCGTAATCCTGACTGAAGGGTTGTGGCCAATTAAATGTGTGTTTCTCAAGCTTATTTGAATCAATTTCCATAAATTAATTGCTTCTTAAATGCAGAAAGTCTTCTGACGTGGACGAATAGGATTCCACAACACATATTCTTTGTCAATTCACGTACTTTGAAATATTTAGGATTCTTGGGCACTCAGAATTTATTGATATAAAATGTCTAGTCCAAGCTACTTTAAGTAAAATCCAAAACTTTATAAATCTACCAGGAATATTTGAGAAATGTCAGCCAGAAGTTATAGTTAAATAATGGAAAATATGTTATCGGAATTATAATGGTATTATAGAACCAAAGTAAGCTATGTTTTTAGAAGCGGCTGCTAATTCAACCTAACCTAAGCTTTTTTGACAACAATATCTTCGAAGTAGAATTCAGCAGGTTCATCATTTGCTTACTCTCATTAAAGAAGCCTTGGGTACACATAGCCGAGGCTGCCCCAATGCTATATATACGAGTATAGGTGAAACTGTGAACATACTTAAAGGCATTTTGGTTAAATAAATCACGGCAATCCTGTTATTTTTATAAAAACTCAAAACAAATGCAAATGTTGCCGTATTATTGAAATGGTCAGTGAATGTGTCCGTTAGGCTTATACTATGTTCAGACATGCACTTTTATTGAGCCAATCTTCGGTTATTGAGTACAATATTTTAAGTGTTCAGATATAATATAAGCAATATTCATTTGGCAGCTGGTAAAGAAAACAGCTGGTTGTTTCAACAACATTGTTTTTGTATTGTTTGTCGTCGTTGATATTTGAGTAGTCAAATATCAAGTGTAATAAGCTCACTTATGACAGTGCTGTATTTTAAGTTTTATTCAATATTATAACAATTTGCGTATTTATTGAGTAATAATAAATTGAAATTGTATATGAAATATTGAGCTCAATAAATGGCGTTTATTGCGATTTACGCAATAAAAGTGCATGTGTGAACATAGTATTAAACAGTATGTGAAATAAAATTTTAATATCTGAGAATGAATTCAATTAGAAAAAAGCCTTTTTCAAAACATCAATCAATTAATTTTTTTTAACACTCTAGCTTTGCGCAATTGAATTTATTATGGTCTTATTGTGCATGCTTTATAATTTTTTTTTTTTTTTTTTTTTTTTTTTTTTTAATTATGTGAAGCAAATTTAATTTAAAATTAAAAAATCGAAAAAGTTTCTCAAACACACACAACATAATATGCCTGTGTTCTGTAAAAGTCAATTGTATTTCCAACTTGAATATTGTATTTCGGAACAAAAATTTATTTTTTTTTAGTCTGCCACTTGTTATACAGAACGGGGACTATAATCTAATACATACATATTTACTTATTTATTTATGCCTTTTTTTGTTTTTGTTTTTAATTGCAAATAGAAAACCTTGAATTTTAACAGAAAATCCATGAATGTTTAGAAATGGCATATTATGGAAATAAGAAAACGCACGATCTTATTTCTTTAATCAATAAATAATCACAATTGAAATATGTATTTATATGTTTATATAAGAATGTATGCATTCTTGTTCATTTAATTCCATTCCTATCTTATCAATGTGGTGTGAATATCAAAAAAAAAAAAAATTAAAAATTAAAAATAAATCCATGATTAAATAAATACTTTCAATACAAATGGTACTGACCTATAATAACAATTTGTTTATTGGTATTGGTGTTTGTGTAAATGTATTTTTATTTATATGTTTTTGTAAGTAAAAACAGTTATTAACATTATAACCATAAATTAGAAGCCAATATAATATGTATATTAACAGTACAATTAAATGTGTGTATTGTTAGTAGAAGGTTAGTAACACTTAATTATTTTTAAACTAAACGCCCAAAAAATAAAATGCGGTTATAAAGATAAAATTGTATTGGATAAAAAAAAGGCTATGAATGTAAATTTAATAGATTAATGATTTATTAAAATTAAATGTATTTCTCAATAAAACATAACTTTCATTTTTATAATACATTTTCAAATTGAAATTAATTTTAAAGGTTATTTTTGTAAATTATGACTCCGGCATGAGTTTTTCTAATTATGAGCGGTTTTTCGCATGATGTGATGACGTATTTTTCATGTTGTAAAATTAATTATTATTAGACAGGCATTTTAATCAATATATAATCTAATGAAATGCATGTACAAACATGAAATGCAAGCAACATAGCAGCATACTACGAGGTATGTTCGTTAATACTTTTCAGCAGTACATGTAGAGAGTGGTTCTAATGCAGCCCATACATGTTGTGATTGGTTTTACGTGTTTTAGTGTTCGAAACGTGGCCTCATGTCTAATAAGCTATCTCATCTTGCAAAAAAGAAACGCGTAAGAAAGGCTTCCTACTTGTTTATCCACTGTGTTGTATAACTAATTACTACGTTATGTTCCGAATAAGAAATGCCGGTTTGGCCAAACGTGCTTAAAACTCGGAAGGGTATCAGTAACTATGCGAAATATATTATTTCCATACATACATACATAATTGGCCATTATAACCCTTCAGCCAGGATTACGGCCTAGCTTCTCAACACCACTCATGTTGTGAGTACATGAGTACATGAGTGGCGGGACCTACAGTTTAAAGTCGACTCCGAACGACAGATTTTTTGGGGAGCTTTTCATGGCAATTTTTACTCTCAGAGTTTTTGCCAGAAATCGCCGAAGAAATATTTTTCATATTTTCGTTTTGATGTCTGACCTGGGATTCGAACTCGGGCCTTTCGTCTAATAAGCCAACACACTACCTACTAGACCACGGCGACTTCAATACTATAATATTTCCAGCCCCTTGCAATTAAAAGACGTGTTGTGGAAGTCAACATATAAAATTCTTCAGGGCAGCGTGGTGTGCTAGTTTTTGTCCTAAAAACACAAAGTCGGCACTAGCTTAACGGTTAAGAAATATTGTGAATGCTAATTTACAGATATTTTTATTTTTCAATCCCTAAAAGGCATTACAACTACCGATAAATTGTCTCTCCTCCTGAGTGATATATGAAGTTGAAATAGTTATAATTACTGTTAAGGAGATGAAACTTATTCTCAACTGGCCTCCCCTGTCAAGAGTTGATATTTCATCATAATATGCCACATTTTACTCATTTTCAAGGCACAAATTATTTATGATTTCTTGAACAAAAATTGCAGAGAAATGACTGACTCAGTCTTTAGCTTTTGTTTATATTTATTAAAAAAAAAATTTATTCCACAATAAAGAGAAATAAAAAAGCGCATAAAAGAGTAGTTCAGTAAAGTTCAAATAACACACAAAGCTTTGGTTTTCAGTAGACATTAACAATTTTATTTTAAAAGTAATTTACTCTTTTTTTTTAGTTAGCCACAACAACAACAACAACAATTTATATGGTAAAAGTATACATTACATACATAAGTATATAAAAAGTAAACAGTAAACAGTAAAGTTTCCAAGATTTCACTAAAGAAAGTGCAGTAACAAACAGCAAAAGTATGTGTAATAAAAGTAAAAAATATTGAGATATTGTGATATTGATATAGACTTAATACGAAGAAGATTTAGAGGAAATTAAAAATACAACAGAAAAAACCGACGATGAGATACATTATAATTGCCTCTTTGTGTTTGTTGTTCGTCCAGCAACAATACTTCTTTATATGGGTCAGAAGTTTGTTCGATAAGGGAATATCGAATGGCTTATGTGACCAAAAACATGTTTAAACTCAAGAATAAAACGTTTTCGTAAAATTTGACAAAATTTTGCGAAGTAAAAAAATCAAATTAAGAACTTGTTCTTAAATCCGAGACGTCATATGTTAGAACACATTTACATTAGCACTTAACTTTTTATATATGTGTGTTAATTTATGCTTAAAATCTTTTCAAAAAAACATACATATTGTATAATACAATATTTAAAGACAAACCGAAGCAAAGTTTTCAATAAAAATTTTAAGCTTGAAATGAAATTTTAAGCCACTGATGTGGTTGTGGTTGAAATCCTAACTACTTTTATGCTGTTCTTTATGCAATTTCATAATTTTTAATATTATTTTTTAATAACTTAATAATACGCGTAAAAGTTATTTAATTTTCGTAATGGAATGTAAAAAACAGTTTACAAAAGTTGTTTTGTTTCAAATTTAAGTTTTCGAAATTTATTTATATCGTTAGCAACATTTGTTTGCCTAGCAACATTAGTCTTCTCAGCAACATGTTGTTAGCAATATTCGTGAAAATACGAAACTTAGTTTAACTGGTTAGCCTAGCCTTCCCATTTCATTTCATGTCATGGAACTAAAATATCCATATAAGATGCCATTTACTACGTCGAAACGTTTACTTTATTAGCCCATCAATCCACCCATTGCTGAGTCGTCGTAGTCTAGTAGGTAGTGTGTTCGTTTAGTAGACGTAAAGCCCGGGTCAGGCCAGACATTAAAGCGAAATATGGAAAAAAAAAATATTTCTTCGGCGACTTCCTCTCAGCAGATATCTGGCAAAAACTTTGAGAGTAAATAAGCCTGCCATGAAAAAGTTTCTCAAAATCTGTCGTTCGGAGTCGACGTTAAACTGTAGGTTCCGCCACTCATGTATATAAATTAAGACACACATCATGAGTGGTGTGAGAAACTAGGCCGTAATCCTGATTGAAGGGTTGTAATGGCCAAATATGTATGTATGTATGTTTCTGAGCTGCTTGAGACCAGTACTAAACCGCGTGGGCATTATAGAAAAGATCTGTAAAAATTACCCAAATATACTGGTGGCTATGGCACCAGGCGATATCACGAGGCTATTCATTGAATACATTATTAGGAGCCAGAAGAATCGATAGACCTGCCAACGTCTGAACACGCCATATAGATAATGAGTATTTGTATAATGCCTTATTATTTACTAATGTTTTTTTTCTTTTCTTTTAACTTCTTTATCAGTTTTGCTCATTTTCCTCTTATTCTTCTTATGAAGCTTTATTATTTCAAATGAACGATGAACTTTAGAATACATATGTATGTATTCTGACTGACAGTGAAACAATAAAAAAAATTTCGTTTTATTTTTTTTATAATATTCGCACAACAGACAAGGTCATGGTTTTTCATTTTTATTTATTTTCTTGTTGTTATTTTTCTTATTTAAATAAATAAATATATAATATTTATTTTGTTTTTGTTTATATGTTCATTATATTTTATTTTTGTCTTGTCGTCTGACATTTTTTTATTTAAATGGTTGTTGTTTTCAAAGGGAATTTCACTGACCTTGGTGTACGTATGTTTAATTGTATTTGCGAAATCTCAAATTGATAAGGGATTGAGTTATATACACGTTATATATACTATGTATACGTTTAAAATGTGTGTATGTACGGCCGGTGATAAGAAATTGTTAAAAAACGCATTAAAAATTCTATACGAAATTATTACGAAAAACACAACATTTTGGTAACATTTTAATGAAAGCAAAGCCAAATTCTTTCCTTAAATGCTTTTGGTATTGTAAAAACAGCTATAGTCGTTAATCCCAGGAGTTATGTCATCCATTATTATCCATTAAGTGGCTTCGAAAAGCTGTCAGCAGTTAAAATTGGTGATTCATACGTCGATAATTTCTAAGTATAACGGATTGATTTTGGTCGTCCTTATCGAAATAATGTGCTAGAAATTATCAGCATTATAAACAACTTGGAAAAGACTGGAAGTGCTATATATGTGACCAGATCTGCTATTGCTTTCCCGGAAATATCGGGAGCGGATAATCCAAATTTATCGTTTCCACGGTATTCTTAGCAATTTGGCAATTTCAAATCCTTTTTTGGATTTGCGCCTTCATTCACAAGTCTGGCAACAAGTAGATTATTCGCAACGCCGTAGACATGCTTACTGGGTGCTAGAGCAACAACCTTTCAATGTTGATTTTTCGAACGAATCATCAGTGATAAGATCAACAAGCCAAATTGTCGCATATGGAGCTTTAAGAACCTAGAAACGATTGAGGAAATGCTATTGCAACCGTAAAGAGTGATCATTTGAAGCGCACTATGGTGCAGAGGTGTCATTAGGCCGAACCATTAATCATTTTTTTTGCCTTGTAATAAAAGATTATAAACTAGAAGGTATGTATATGGTTTCAACAGGACGGTGAAACTAGCCATTGCAGTATTTCTTTATGAAATCACGTGAAATGCCGTGTCTATGTGGATAACCTCCTAACTTTGGTGCACTTGTAAACCAACATTCGTCAAGTTTACGCCAAGATACCGCCCGAAATGTGGAACAAAGTGTTCGGAAATTATCTTAACCACTTTCCTTTTGTCTCACTTTAGTTTTGAAACCACAAAACGGATAACCCCTTAAGATTGATTAGCATGATCCAATAACATGTCATAAATAATCACTTCTTTATGTTATTTCCTGAACTGCATTTTTAATCTTTTCATTGCTATAAAGTCAAGTGTTCCTTTTTATTTTTAAACAATTTGCAATCAAGCATTGATTGTTATTATTTTTATTAAATAGAAAAGAAATAATAAAAAAAGTATTGATTTTAATCAGTAAGGCCATAAAAAATGAAACAATTTTCCTCTATAAGTTCTATAAACTACGCGATTGATTCATGTTCTTTATTTTATTTTGTATTTAATTTTTAAAGTAAGAAGCAATCTTCTTTTTAAATATCAAAATTCCTTGTGGAGAAACGAAATGGAAATGTTTCTATACTTTCGGAGACGACGCTGTAACTAGAAAAACAGAAGCTAAACGTTGTGATAACTGTGATCGTGAGAAATACTAGCACATAAGCAACTTGGACGTAGCTAGGGGACTATCTATTCATCACCACATAGTTATTAAACACATGTGGAGAATACTGGTCACATAAAGAAGCTTGATGTTTTGGTGGCACATGATTTAACAGCGAAAAAGCGAATTTTTATTCGCATATCACTGCGAAAACGGCACGAAATCGAACCATTTTTAAAGGATAATTACATAATTGGTCATTACAACCCTTCAGTCAGGATTACGGCCTAGCTTCTCCCATGCATGCATGCTGTGTGCCTTAATTTTATGCTTGAGTGGCGAGACCTACAGTTTAACGTTGGCTCCGAACGACAGATTTTTGAGAAACTTTTTCATGGCAGGTTTTGATTTACTCTCACAGTTTTTGCCAGAAATCTGCTGAGAGGAAGTTGCCGAAGAAATATTTTTTTCATATTTCGTTTTGATGTCGGTCATGAGATTCGAACCCGGGCTTTACGTCTAATAAGCGAACACACTACCTACTAGACTACGGCGACTACTTAATCATTATTATAATGGGTGAAAAAGGTCATTGACGAAGTAAGGTGAAGCTTTACAGATGGTGGTAAAACCTGAATATACATATTTTTCGTAGCCCAACAGAAACCGAGAACTTGACTGGGAGCTTTCAATACCGCCACCATATAATCAGAATCTTTTACCTTAAAATTATCATATATTTTCTATTTATCTATAGAAGTATATAAAGGGCCATTATTACAACTTGCCGTTAACTAAAGGGAGGATTTTAAAGGGCGGATAAATTGTTCTTCATTATAATGAGTACCCAATAAGATAGAAGTAAGCGTTAAGCTAAAGGGAGGATCATTCTGCCCGTAACCTTTAAAGTTAAGTTTATATTTGAACTTGCTATATTATATATTATTTTCAATATGGCAACTTCAAATTTAAACAAAATGAGGAAATACAACAACAACAAAAAAGAGTCTCTTCTTTGCAACTGCTTTTAAAAAAACTTGTGTAATTGAGCAGTTTTATCGACATTGCCCCGGCACTGCCATATTTTTGAAAACAGTTAACTTTGTTTTATCTGTAAGTTGTAATAACGAAAATAAGTTAAAGATAACTTTACAGTTCCCTTTAGATAAAGGTACCTTTAACTAAACCCAAGTTTAATGGCAAGCTTGCTTTAAGTAAAAAAGTGTGCGTTAATTTTATACATGAGTGGCGGGACCTACAGTTTAAAGTCGACTCCGAACGACAGATTTTTTGAGAAGCTTTTCATGGCAATTTTTACTCTCAGAGTTTTTGCCAGAAATCTGCTGAGAGGAAGTCGCCAAAGAAATACTTTTTGTATTTTGTTTTTGATGTCTGGCCTGGGATACGAACTCGGGCCTTTCGTCTAATAAGCCAACACACTACCTACTAGACCACGGCGACTTCATAAAAGAAATTACCAATTGGATAAAAATTTTATCAATAAAATAGAAGGAAGATTACAATTTATTGCAAAATAATTTCAGTTTCATGTCATGTCTGTTTTACCATTCAGTAATTCTGTTCTATGCCATATAGTGACAATCAAAAATGTTACAGATTTTTAAATTCAATGGATTTTAAAACAATTTTATATATGTATGTAAATCATGTCACATATGTATTTTCGATGTATTATTGCAATTGTTGTAATTATTTCCAATATGACATTGCATTTATAATTAAACAATTTAACATGGCTTTTTTTTCAAAGTCCAATATACATACATACATTCAAAATTGTCTTACGTTAAATAGTTTGTGGACTTTAACAAAAGCATTTCAAATTTGCATTCATACATACATACAACCATCAGACTAATTTAATTGAATAACAATTTTACATTTGTTTGCAAATAAAATCAAAAATATTTTTTTTTTATTTTTATTTTTATTATTAAATAAAACAAAAAATATAGTCTTCTATGAATTATAGATTGTCTGCATTCCAGTATTGATTTAAATCAATATAAATCGTATGATTCTTTAAGCAAATGTTTACGAGTTTTGAAAAAAAAAATAAAATAAAAATAAAAATAAAACACTTAAAAATCTCAAAATAATAACTTAAATTGTTTATTTAATTATTACACTAGTTTACTGATAACAAAAAAAAAAAAGGAAAAAAGGTTGGAAAAGTTTTATAAATAAATGGATTCAATATCTGGTTTTAAAATGATGACAACTGTCTTCACTACTTATTTACGTATGTATATGAAGAAAATTATTGACTTTATTCGAAGAACATAAAAAGAACTTAAATAACGAATCAATGTAAAATAATTAAATTAAGATAACTTAAGATTTGGAAAACTTCGTCCAAGGGAAAGGACATACAAAGGCATACCCAAAAATTCTAAAGGATGTTTCAAAATTATTCTACAAACTGAACACAGTTTTCCGTTAGCACCTCACTAATAGTTAATATTTTTCATGAAGCTGATCTTTTGGATCTAAGAAAACTTTAGAGAATCAGGGTTACGCATTTTTCTTTATGCGGCGAAATGAAGCGGTTTTTAAATACAGACGCAGGTTGGTAACTACCTTGATGGATGCCTGACTGACTAGATGCCTGGCTGGTTCGATGCTGATCAGCTGGATGCCTGACTAGTTTCCTAGCTAGCTGGATGCTTGGTTAGATAAATGTCTCGATCCTTGATTTGCTAGATGCCTGTATATCGTATATTGTAGTCGGCGCAGTCTAGTAGGTCGTGTGTTCGCCATTAGACGTAAAGACCGGGTGCGAGTCCTAGGCCAGACATCAAAACGAAATGTGAAAAAAAAATGGTTCTGCGGCGACTTCCTCGCAGCAGATTTCTGGCAAAAACTCTGAGAATAAATAAACCTGGCATGAAAAAGTTTCTCAAAAATCTGTCGTTCGGAGTCGACGTTAAACTGTAGATCCTGCCACTCAAGTATAAAATTAAGGTACACAACATGAGTGGTGTGAGAAGTTAGGCCGTAATCCTGACTGAAGGGTTGTTATGGCCAATTATGTATGTATGTATATCATAGAACGATAAAAATTGATGAACTTGTTAAACAAGTGAAAAAAAATTAATATTTTTAGTTATTAAATATGTGTCCAATAAATTTTAAACCGAAATTGCTTTATTTTAACTAGAAAACCGATCTGAAAATCAGATCTGTTGACTGAAGATTTAAAAAAAAAAACGCTCAACATTCAATATATCAACGTTTTGGCTATTGAAGAGCGTGAGCTGTTCATTGTTACTTCTTTCATACCGCAACTACTTATATTTGTAGGTGTAAGATTTTCTATTTTATTTTGGAATCATTGGTAAACTGAAAAATAAATCGTAAGATCATATGCAATACACATTACAAATAGAAAGCGTGCTGTTGCATTATGAGCCCAGAGAAAATCATTACAAAGAAAATTCGTTTTTTAAAACCCATTATGCGTATATCTGCGTCCCCTGAGTATAAAATAGAAAAAAATTCTTTCGGCAAATCGTTTTAACAACAAATTATTTCTTAATCTTTTATTAAACAAAAAAAAAAAAAGGAAATTTTCAATATTTTCCTTTTTTGCTGCAATAAATATTTCGTCAACTCATAACAAAAAAAAAAAAAAAAAATAAAAAAAAAAAAAAAAAAAATTTTTTTTAATTGCTTAGAAAGTAATTTAAAACACATTAAAGTTATTTATTTTCACTTCACACTTCAAACAAGAATTTAATTTAATTGTATGTACGTAAACAGAAATGCATTTATTTTATATATTAAAATAAAATTAATATTTTTGCATAATGTTTTCTATTTATACATTTCATGAATACATAAATATATTATGTTTATACATACATACATATATACATATTAAAACCACATATGTATGCATATACTGAGTAATCCTAAAATAAAAATATCTGTGTCAGTAAAAACATTACTTCTATTTCCCTATTTTATAAGTGAGTGATGAATTTTGTTGTTGTCTTTAATGTCATCTTAAAATTTTGCAATAATATTTTTTTTTCTAAACCTCATTTTGTCTTATCAAATATTCGTTGAATTTATTTTCAGTTTTCAAAATTTCAAGAAAAAATCAAATAAAAAAAAAAAAGATTAACAAATCATTAGGAAATCAGCTAAGAGCAAAGGGCATTACATTATTGGTAGTACATATTATTTAAAATTTTCTAGAACTTTACGACTATAGGGAAATTATAAAGGAGATGTAAAATTATGAATTTAAAATTCGATTTAGAAACAGAAATATTTTCATCTTTTTTTTTTGATAACTTATCATGCAAGAAAATGTAAATTCGGTTGAGCTGTGGGCTTTGTGACATTCCTCATTACACATCTTGAACTTTCTGACAATATTCAGGAAATCGATTTGTTGACGTAGCCATACATACATACATAATTGGCCATAACAACCCTTCAGTCAGGATTACGGCCTAGCTTCTCACACTACTCATGTTGTGTGCCCTTATTTTATACTTGAGTGGCGGGACCTACAGTTTAACGTTGACTCCGAACGACAGATTTTGATAAACTTTTTCATGGCAGGTTTATTTACTCTCAGAGTTTTTGCCAGAAGATAATTTTTCAATACAACCACCTTTCCGCTCGACACCAATGTTTAATAAAGTACATAACATACATACATAATTAGGCATTGCAACCCTTCAGTCAGGATTACAACCTAGCTTATCACACCACTTATGTTGTGTGTGTGTTAGTTTTATATATGAGTCGACACCGAACGGCAGATTTTTGAGAAACTTTTCATGACAAATTTCTTTACTCTCAGAAATTTTTGCCAGATATCTGCTGAGAGGAAGTCGCCAAAGAAATATTATTTCATATTTCGTTTAGATATTTGACCTGGGCTTTGAATCGTGACCTAATGCCAACACACTGCAATGATTTATTCTTTTGTTACGGTACTTATGGTGAAATTGCACTTTATTGAGCGGTTTTTGCATTGTCGCATGTTACGAATCTTTTCTTTCTATTGACAAATTTTACACTGTAAAACCAGATAGCAACAAAAAATCACCCATCTTCACGTGTTATGAAACATGATCTATAACGTAAGTATTTAGGCGAAAAGTAATTAATAACACTCAATAAACACTGCAATTTCCAAAAAAGAAAAAAAAAATTTTTTTTATATTTTATTGCAACACAGGTAATGAAAAAAATACAGTCATTTACTTGATAATTAATTTTCAAAACATTTACTTAATTGTGCCGCATCATTTAATGTCTAAAATTAATTGTAAATTTCAAATTTCCCTAAATAACGTAATTCATTACGTATGTATGCATGCACTAATGTCCCTCCGATGCACATTAAGTGTGTAGAAAATTTTCTATACATTTCCGCTTTCGCTGTTGAATGCTTTTAAGAATTTTAAATTTATGAAATAGACATGGAGAGATTCATTGTGAACAGGGGAGGGGGGAAACTTTCCAAACGAACACACTTTTTAATGCAGCTGATTTTTATTTGAAAGAAAGAGCTGTTTGAGTGAAATGCATGCATTTACACTGCTGCCTGCTTTTCACTACAAAGGTCATTGACATTCACAACATGAATACCATAATTGGCCCATATTTTTATTTTATTTTTTCATTTCTTATTGTCGTTTCTGGTCTTCTTCTGTTGCTTTTGTTGTATGTATTTTATTTTGTAACGAGTTTGAAAACTTTTCTTTTTTATTTTTTTTTTTGTTGAGTAAAACTTTTATGCGTTGTCTGTTAGTCAGTCTAAGTTTAGTTTTTATTTATTTAATTTTTTTTTATTTAAAGATAAAGTTTAATGAATGCATTGTTATTATGCATCGTTGACAATTAACAAAAAAAAAAATTAAAATTAAAAATAAAAATAAATATATATGTATGCACATGAGTTCTTTTTTAATTTTCTGTTTTAAAAGGGAAAAATTACTATGAAAGATAACGAACCTTTATAGCAGACAAGTAGACCAAGAACTGGGTTGTTCTGTTGGTTCGATGTGAATTACAGAAATTCACAAGGCAAGGCAAACAAAGAAACTAAATTTTTTTTTTATTTATTTTTTGCACACAAGAGCACTTCACTTTAACATTTATTTTTAAAATATTTTATTTTTTTCTATAATAATTTTCCTTTAAATATTTTTCAATAAATAAATTTTTTATTTTTTTAATTATTTTTCCTTTCTTTTAATTATTTTCTTTTTTTAAAATTCCGTTTTATTTTATTTTTTTTAATAATTTTCTATCGTTACGTTTTTAAATAATTTTTTTTTTTTTAAACACGAAACGCTTTTATAGTGTTTACGCGACGTAAGTTTATCAAAGACTAAAACAATCGCTTCAAGTGTTTCTCTTATAGAGTATGAGTGAGGTTCTGTTGTTTTATTTCGTATCGTTCGAATACGCTCGTTAAATACAGCCAAAATACATCGTATAGAAAATATAAACAATTTTTCTGTATTGCTGTCTTTCACATTTTCTTCTGTTTTGGTCTTTTTAGTTCTCTGTATATATGTTTTGTTTTCATATATGGCTGACTGCCTTAACTGACACTCAGTTGGACTGACTGTTTGTTAAATACATACTCGTACATGCTCAAATCGTATAATCGTATAATCGTTACATGCCGGTCTGTTCTTTCACCAAGTTTTTACTGATGACGATGAGTAACATAGGATTTATGGCGTATACTCCACAGTCGTTCATCTATGTTCGATAAATGTTTACGTTTCTTTTGGATTATTGACGTTATAGTAAGTATATGTATGTAGCTAACATGAATTTAAAACGTGCATTAACATGAAAAATGCGTTATTGTTGTTTAAAAGAATTTGAAAAATTTATTTTCTTTTCAAATATTTACAAAATATTTATACGCCCACTGTTTCATTAAATGATCGGCATATTCTAATCGAATATTTAAGTAATCGAATGTTTTCTTATCTTACAGAATAAGTTTTAAGCAATGGAAGGTAGTTCTCTTGTCTTTTTGGCCAAGACTTTTAAGCGATTAAAGTTTTTTAAAGGCGGGTGTAATTATTGATAGGAAATATTCGAACTCACCAATAGAGTGCACCCCTTTTGTACAAAAGCTAGTAGAGGTAAATTTGTTAAATGTGTATTTATGAGCTATTGCTTGCCTTACAGAAACAGGGGTTAAATGTAAGCTCTTGAAAATATTTTTCATTGTATTCGACAAGCGGTTACTACCATTGAAAAATACTCAATTTCCCATAATTTTTCTGACATTCTAAAATTGCTTGTAACACCAAAACGGGAGTAAATTTTGAGTTAGTTTTACAAAAACAGGGGGTTGATATAAGTTTTTGAAAATATTTTATTGCCATGTGTAAAATTTAGCCCTAATAGGGGATGGCCAATAGACATTTCCAGATGTTTCCAGATTCAATCCCTAAAATGTTTATTTTATATTACAGTAGTTTTCCGATTTAACGACCATTCAATTCTACGAACATCGCATTTAACGAACAGGCAAATTTTTCCTATTGAGTACCTTAAATAGCGAACAAAAATTATTTTTTGTACTCAGTTTAACGAACAAATAAAAATATTATTTGAATGAAGATAAAATGACATTTGACAAATATAACAAAAAAACTAATGTGTAGTAAAAAAATATACCGTTGTTTTAAGCGGTGTTTTTTTTGTTTTCTTTTGATGTTTTTGTTTTTGATGTTTAGTTTAGACGCAGCAAAATAATCTTGATTTTTCAAAATCAATGATTTTAAGAGAGCTTTAAGAAGAAGCAATATAAATGAAAATTTCTACACCAAAAAAACAAACATTGCTAAATCAATTTTTTAAATAGATTTGTTTCAAAGAATTTTTTTGTATATTTTTTTTCTTTATGTGTACTAATGTAATATGAATTATTATTTTTTATTATTTTTATAAAATAATTAATTTATGATATGAATTGTTTCCTTTTTTGTATTATTTTTATAAAAAATAATTAATTTTTATAAAATACATTTAAACAAAATATTTTATGTACTTTTAACTTATTCTCATACCAAAAACCCACATTTAAGTTAGTACTGCATATAACGAACTTTTCGATTTTACGAACAGGCCTGACAACATATAGGTTCGTTAAATCGGAAAACTACTGTATTAACCAATATTGTTAATCTAATTTCACCACCTTTAAAACTTATTTATTCCTTTTCGTTACTTTAAGGAACATCGGACTGTCACAAAGCATTTCCTCTTAGGGTCGCCATCTCTGCATGTTGTCATGGGTATAGTGAAGAGGAACTGTTTGCTGATTACATTCTATTACTTTTCAAAGTGTGGTTTGCTGGCACTCCTTCCTTGTTGATATTATCCTCACTGTGACCGGCCTTTGGTTTGCATTTCTAAGGGTTGCCATCTCTGCATGTTGTCATGGGTGTAGTGAAGATGAACTATTTGCTGATTACAATGTATTATTTTTCAAAATATGGGTTGCCTGGCACTTTTTTTTATTTATATTATCCTCACTGTGACCTACCTTTGGTTTGCTTTTCTAAGGGTTGCCATCTCTACGTGTTGTCACGGGTGTAGTGAAGAGGAGAGTAGAGAAGAAGTGCTTTCTACATTCGATATTGTTATGGGCCTAGTTTAACAGAAGCAATTAGAAAACCAATTCCCTGTACATACATAATCGGCCATTACAACCCATCAGTCAGGCTTACGGCCTAGCTTCTCACACCACTCATGTTGTGTGCCTTAATTTTATACTTGAGTGGTGGTACCTACAGTTTAACGTCGACTCCAGACGACATATTTTTGACAAACTTTTTCAGGTTTATTTACTCTCAGAGTTTTTGCCAGAAATCTGCTGAGAGGAAGTCACCGAGGAAATATTTTGTTTTTCATATTTTGTTATGATGTCTGACATGGGGTCTGAACTCGGGCTTTACGTCTAATAAACGAACACACTACCTACTAGACGACGCCGACTTCCCTGTAACATGTCAGAAATTGCAAGCTTTGTAAAATCCTAGCCAGTTCATCATCAATGCAATATCCGGCAATATTCATATGTCCTGGAATCCACATAAGAATTACTATTAAATGATTCGATGTTTCCCTGTGTAATCCTAGTATTCATGGACGAGAATCGTGATTGTCCGACTAAATCAAGAGATTTCCAGGATAAATCTTTTAAAATCGAGATTATGGACATGATTTCTGGCCAGTGAACACTATAAAGTCAGGCAGCCTTTTAAAACATTTTATGATCGAATGCTTAGATATAAACTACAGCCTACTTCATTTTTTTTTTCGAGTCATAAGTAATGCATCTTAAATTCCTTATTAGATTTCCCGTTAAGGTATTAGTCTTTTATGCTGCCTGTTATTCACATGGAGCCTTGTTTCTAGACAACGACAGAAGGCAACTCTATTATCCTAAAATCAGCTAAGTACTATAGGTCGCCTGCAAATCTGGAAAATCTTGTTCAATAAAATTGAAACAAAGCAAAAACAATAGTAGGAAGGGAGATGTCTTGTGACTGCTATACACATAAAAAAATGTTGGCTATTGCCAAAACCAATAGGTTATTTGAACTCTAATGTATCCTTATGGACTTTGTCAAGTGAATACCCTAAGATCTAAATCTACCATAGAAAACTGTTTGTTATCACTGCATAAACAAACAGGTTTAAAATATTTTACGATATTTATTGCCGAAAGGGCAGTTATTTCCAGTTATCCAACTGTAATTGTAATTTATTCTAAATGCTGGATTAAAAATTCATAATCAATAATTTGTTGAAAATATTGAAGAATATTGACACGGGCAAACATGTATCTTTTCTATTCGAAAGTACTTTACTTTTGGAATTTTATTTTTTTTTATTTTATTCGTAGAGATTAATAGTGGAAATTTATTGCTTTCATATACGCCTCGTTGCTTAAAATATTGCAATTATTATAAATATCAATTTATAAATCAATTTTTTACTTGAAATTAAAAATAATAAAATAAAATAAAAATAAATAAATAAAATAACATGTTTAGATATGTATGTGAATATTATACAATTCCTTAACGTAACGTAACGTATACATTCATTTAATACATGAGGAGAAAATATTTTTAATAATTAAATTAATTTAACGTTGTCTCTTGCGCTCAATAAGTGTCGGGGGGTACTTGTTCAATTGATTGAACTCTACGAACTTTTTTAATTGAAAGTAAATAAAAATTTATTCATTTCGGACAAGTACTTTAGCAATTAATGTCAAATAAACATTTTATTTTTGTGTCTTTTCGAAAAAATAGCAAAAAAGAATGCAGTTTTGTTGGCAAAATTATACATTGTAGTTACATTGTGTGACTTTGAATAAATTTTAAGGTGCAACGACTTTACAAATGTTTACATCGTGTAAAATTTGTTGGCATTCTTTACAATACCTTGACAGAAATTTAAATGTTTATGTTGTTTGAATGTCCATCGTAATATTTATTAAATCTTGTTAAATAATTTATTCAAGCAGCAATCCAAGACTTAAAAGAAAGATAAATACATCGCATTAATTTTTTTTTGTAATTTAAATTATCGTTGCAAAAAATCTTCTAGCGTTTCTAAGTATAAAGCCTTTAATATTACAGTAGTTTTGACTTACCTGCACAACTAACTTTTGCAAGAATTTTTGTGCCGATAAGTCAAAAATGCAGCTAAATTAAATTTTTTACTTTAATTATAGATTACACTCTCAAAATTTTTGTGCAGGTAAATGCAATGCGCACTTAAATAAAATGCAGCTAAATCAAAACTACTGTATTTCGTTTTAATTTTCAACAAAATTTTCTTCTCAGAAGTGTTCTTGTTCAGCACAATAAGTTGAAGAATAGAGCGGCATCAGATCTTCAGAAATTTAAGCGACCCGCCTTTTTCACAGCCAAGCAAGGAACTCTTCAAATAAGACAAGAGGAAATAAATCTCTTCTTTGTACTCTTCCCGGGAAGATTTACATAATTCCGCTCTTGACGCTTGAAGATATGAGAGTGGTAGATGCTAGATTTTACTTTCATCAAGCAATGTTATTGGATTTTCCATTTTCAATAACATCTCTGTTTTTTTTATGTCTAACCTGGGGTGTGAACCGTAGCATTACGTCTAATATGCCGACACACTATCTACTAGATTACGGCGACTACAAGCCATGAAGAGCTTGTATCAAATATCTATCGTTCGGAGTCGACTTTAAACTGTAGGTCCCGCTGCTCATATACATATACAATTAAAGCACAAAACATAAAGTGTTGTGAGAAGCTAGGTCGTAATCCTGACTGAAGGGTTGTAATGACCAATTATGTATGTTATGTAAGTGTTACGGAATGGAAATTACATCGGGAAAATTAAGGTCAAGATTGCTACTAGTCTACACCAGGACCCTGATACCAGTTAGATTGTTAGAGGCTCTAGCATTTTACACGCTTTGAAAATCACAAAAACTTCTTAAAAAATGCCCTAAGAGTCCGGCAAAGTTAGGAAATTCAGAAAAATCATCAGTTTCCAACTCGAATATAAGAACCCACAGAAATTATCCCAATTCTCTACTTTTCCCTAACAGAGATAAAAGACGTAACCAGTATGATGCAGTTTTGTGGATTAATTTCATCAGAGACTGAGCAAGATGTCATAAAATTCTGGTCACTGAGATATTGAAGCTAGAAATTGTGTGCACTTACTTATTTAATTGATCATTACAAACCTTTAGTCAGATCTCGAGGCTGCAGAACATGTAGGCACGCCCATGTTCGACACAGGGACCTGGATGAAAGGAATAGTGGAGACACTTAGATGTCTCCTCAACTTTTGGCACCCCATCCGGACGCGGATCTGAACACTCACGGGTCAATGGGCCAAAAGGACTCCACTCCGAAGTAATACCACCGTAGTTCCGGACACAACAAGTCCACAAGACGAGGGGGGATTTAGTGGGTGAGGGCCCCACAAACACGGAGGATGTGACGACTTCCTTTATGGTGCGGTTAGGTACATTTACCCCTCCTCGGCGAGAAAAAAAAAGAAAAACCTTTAGTCAGGATTACGACCAAGCTTTGCACGTCAGCCATGTTGTGTGTGTTAATTTTATACAAGTGTTCCTGGACCTACTGTTTAAAATCGACTTCGAACGATAGTTCATGGCAATTCTACTTAATCTGAGTTTTTGATAGATGACAGAAACCGTTAAAGAAATATTTTTTTTCGTATTTCGCTTTTTATTCGAGATGTCTAAGCTGGGTTTTGAACCACGGACTGCCATCTGAAAAGATAATGCACTACGTATTAGACCACGGCGATTTCCGAAACCCTGTGTGTCGCCGTGGTCTAGTAGGTAGTGTGTTGGCTTATTAGACGAAAGGCCCGAGTTCGTATCCCAGGTCAAGACATCAAAAACGAAATATGAAAAAAAAAAATATTTCTTCGGGGACTTCCTCTCAGCAGATTTCTAGCAAAAACTCTGAGATTAAATAAACCTGCCATGAAAAAGTTTCTCAAAAATCTGTCGTTCAGAGTCGATGTTAAACTTTAGGTCCCGCCACTCATGTATAAAATTAACGCACACAACATGAGTGGTGTAGAGAAGCTAGGCCGTAATCCTGACTGAAGGGTTGTAATGGCCAATTATGTATGTATGTATGTATGTATGTGAGCACAGTATTTGTATTGTGTATCAGAAATTGTTAGGAAGGATGTGATCTTTTTAAAAACAGTCGTTTTAAAGAGGACTAAGAAATGGAGGCCTTGGTAAACAGGCTTATAGTCAACTATATAAAGAAACCCTGTGTATATATATTTAGTGGTTTAAGTATTCACAACAAGTGCCCAGCGGTTGGGTTTTTTTTTTGGTTAATTATAGGAAAATAAATTTAGAATTTATTTCACATAATTAATCATTTTTAATTTAATTAACATGCATAAGTGCATATAATTGGATAGGGAATATTGACAGTTTTTTTTTTCTATAAAAATGTATGATTTTACAATAATAATTAGTTTTTGTTGATAATTTCCACCCCCAATCAATGACTCATTACATGCGGTTTTATCGGTATTATTTCAATTGCATTTGAATTCTAATTGAAATGATTATGTGGTTCTATGTACATGATATTGTTGAGCTAGAAATTTATTTTAAAATTAAGATTCTCAATTCAAGACAAGTGTCTGTTTATAAACTATATTTCCTAGAAATAGTAAAGCCGATAATTTCATACTAATGATTTTTCTGCTGTGATAATAAAACTGTTTGGTAGCAGCTATTCTAATAACACGGTGCACTTTAGACGCTACTTAACGTTATTTGAAACCTAAAATGAAATTGAAATTTCTAAAAAGATAATTTCAAGTTAATAAAACGTTTAAGCATCAGTAACTAACTACATTTAATTGATTTATTGATTTGAAAACATTTGTAACGATTTTATTACTGAAAAACATTTTAACGATATAATCATACAACACTTATAAGCAATTTAACACCTCTGTGTGATCGTATTGAAAATACATATTCATACAGGTTTCATTTTAATTGATTTAATTGTTATTACCGTTGTTGTAATAAAACAGAAAATTAGAGTAATTACAACGAACCGGAACTTTTTGCTTGATTATATTTGTACTAGTTGTTGAAACGTTATTATAGTGACTCGATACTTAGCGAACTTACTCTGAGGCCTTTCTTTCTGAATACTTATAGTTTATGTGTCATTGTACTTGATGGAGGCAGTTTCAATGCTCACTGTCCTAGTTCTTGCAGATACTAATCTAGAGTTATTCTTAAGATGCTGTCGGGTTTCCTTATTTCTGAATATCTGTAGTTTTTACGTGATTGTATTTGAAAGTACTCATGTTTAACGAATTATTATATAAGCGCCATCCCATGTCAGATCGCAATGAAATAGTTCTTGAGGGATCGTGAATAACGGCTCTTTTTGCAAGTTTGAACACATTCTACTTGTGATGGTTTATTTACTACAACCACAAGATAATTAATACGGTGTTCAGATATGCACCTTTATTGCGTATAAACGCCATTATTGAGCTAAATATTTCTTATAAAGTTTCTATTAATTATTGCGCAATAAATACGCAAATTGTTATAATATTGAGTAGAACATAGAATGCAGCACTGTCATAAGTATGTTCAGTGCGCATATTACAATTATCCGAACACTTTCTGTTGATATTTGACAACTCAAATGTCAACAACGACAAACAAAACAAAATAAAAATAATGTTGTTGAAACAACCAGCTGTTTTGTTTACCAGCTGTCAAATGAATATTGAATAAGCTGCTGAACTGCGTATATTGTTATGTCTGAACACTTAAAATATTGTACTCAATAAACCGAATATTGACTTAATAAAAGTGCCGATCATCTGAACATAGTATAATGAATATTAATAAGGCAACATGTGAGTCCTACTGTTCAACTAAGACGATTTGAGAACAAACAATTTTTAATTATAATAAGCTGCAACGTGGGGATATATCTTTTTTTTTTGTGTGTGTTATGGAGCTAAAGGAAGTTGATTGCAGAGACTGCTGTTATTGTTATTTCATTCGTAACAAATTTACGTTAAATACTATTTATAATTTACTTCCTTCTAATATCGTATGTAAAGAGTGTTTTTTTATAGAGGTATAGAACTTTAAGTTGGCATTACTTTTCAAGATGGCGACCGATTTAACAGCTGTCAAGTGATTTATTCTCAGTTTGGTTTGGCAATTCATCATGAATAGACTCACGCCTGAACAACGCTTGCAAATAGTGCAATTTTATTTCGATTTATTGAAAGACACGTTTGGTGACCGCCTAATTTCACGTTTTGGACCTGTGAATTGGCCTCCAAGATCGTGTGATTTAACACCGCAAGACTACTTTCTGTGGGGCTATGTAAAATCATTGGTCTATGCGGTAAAGCCACAAACGCTTGCCCATTTGGAAGACAACATTCGCCGTGTTATTGCCGATATACGGCCACAAATGTTGGAAAAAGTCATCGAAAATTGGACGTCCAGATTGGACTACATCCGCGCCAGCCGTGGCGGTCATATGCCAGAAATCATATTTAAAATGTAATGCCACAAGATTATCTTTCGGATAAATAAAATTCATGTCAATCGAATAATCCATCGTTGTCTTATTGCAACTTAAAGTTCTATACCTCTATAAAAAACACCCTATATTATACATTGTATTGCATTAGTCTTGTATAATATAAACTCTCACCTCTCATATAATCAAAGAACGAACGTGTGCTTGTGATATAAATAAAAAAGAAAACAACAACAACAATAAATGCCTCATCATGAAAATTAACATAAAACGTTAGTAATGAATGAATGATCTTTGACTGAGAAAACTCAGTTTGTTTAACTTACTTAAATAATAACCAACACAATGTAGAATATGGAATAAAAATCGAAAATCAACAAACAAATTAAAAAATTGTGGAAATAAATATCTAACAGCAGCACGCCTTTGATCACTAGCGACCTTTAAAGCAGTCACATACATACATATACTTCTCAACGAAAACTATTTAAGCGTTAGATTTGTTGTTGTTGACATAGAAATTGTGTAAGAAAATATTTTATTTAAAATCAATTACAAGTCAATTAAGGAGGGAAAATAGAGAAATGAAGTCAATGCGAAATGACTCTTTGAAAATTTCTTTGTACTTTGTTTTTAACTTTACTACGCAACTTTTTTTTTTTTTGAATAAAGGGAAATTTGTATCTTTTGGTTGGTATAGTGAAAAGGTATCCATTATATTTTCCATATTTAGTTTTGGTAATAAAAGTAAACATGTGTAGATAACACGAGAAAGATAGAATTTTTCAATAAACAAAATTTCTTCTGTGTTGTCTTGGCTTAATATCGATTGTGGTTACCACTAAAGAAAACTTCGCCTAATTTTTCTATTCTTTTTGTGATCCCTTTAGTGAAGTCGCCATAGTCTAGCAGATAGTGTGTTGGCTTATTAGACGTAAGGCCACGGTTCAAATATAAATATTTTTTCGGCGATTTCCTCCTGTCAGCAGATTTCTGGCAAAAACTTTCTCAAAAATCTGTCGTTATACTATGTTCAGAAATGCACTGTTATTGAGTCAATATACAGTTATTATTTTAAGTGTGCAGACATAACAATATACGTAGTTCAGCTGCTTATTCAATATTCATTTGACAGCTGGTAAACAAAACAGCTGGTTGTTTCAACAACATTATTTTGTTTGTCTTTTTTGAAATTTGAGTTGTCAAATGTCAACAGAAAGTGTTCGGATAATTGTAATATGCGCACTAAATATACTTATGACAATGCTGTATTTTAAGTTTTACTCAATATTATAACAATTTGCGTATTTATTGCGCTATAATTTATTGACACTTTATAAGAAATATTGAGCTCAATAATGGCGATTATGCAATAAAAGTGCATGCCTGGAGATAGTATTAGGAGTCCTGCCACTCATGTATAAAATTAACACACTCAACATAAGTGTTGTGAGTAGCTAGGTCGTCATCCTGACTGAAGACTTACATATACATATATGTATGTATATATGTTAGTGATTCCCTATGAGGCCCTGAGGCTAATACGTTTTAAAATTTATATGAAAAACACTGAATTTTTCAAATATTTTTGGGTTTTTTCTTTTTCATACAAATGTTCAATTGTCTGACAAACTTTATCTATTAGAAACACGAGAGTTGCACACGACAAAAACTTAATTAACGCTGCATTAAAACAACATACAGAAAATAGATCAAATAAGCAATAACAAGCATCCGGTGTTGTTCAAATGTATGTATGTATGTACGTCACTACGTTATAAATTCTAAGCTATTTTTCAACTGTTGATGGTAACATGTAACACCATACACCACATGTTCCAAATTGCTGTATGATATTTCAATTATTTACTCAGAGTTTAAAAAAAAAAAAATAATTTGTTTAATACAAATGATGCGATAAAAAAAACATTAATGCCCCATTAATGCCCTTAATAAATAATAAATGCCTTCCAATTATTTTTCAATATTTTCTGCTCATTTAATAACATCGTTCACTATTATTTTCATTAAAATGAAAAGCTTATTAAAAAGGGTTAAAAGTTCATTTAATTAAACAATTTGCGTATGTGTATGGCCGGCCATATATGTACATATGTATGTATATACCTAACCTATGACGGTGACTTGTTCAACAAAATAATGTGATTTAAAATTTTCGATTGCATAGCTTTCTTCGATTTCTAACAATTAATTGCGAAATTTATAATTTTTTTGTTTGCATTTTTTTTATTTTTGTTTTTGCTAAGCAATTTGATTTTAATTTTTCACTGATAACATACAGAAAATGAAATGAATTTATTTTCCATTATATTTAGAGATTAAATATGCCGGATCACTTTTAGAATTAAAAACACAAGTACTAAATAAGACAAAATGAGGTCAGACTAATTAAAGTGTACGTTAACATTGAAGATTAATATTTGAATTCGAACAATAATACATTCTATAAATATAAGCCAAAACCTGTTACCAAATGTCTTTTCTTACAATAGATGACTTTTAATGAGGGCCTAACGGTGTTAGAAATAGAATACGACTCTTGTTTGACGGGGTACCATTCGAATCTGGGTTAAAAATGGACACCAGCAGGCAGAAACTACACCATATGGTATACTCTCGTTTATTTTTCTCGGCTTAGAGCAAAAATATTGTAACTTAATGGAAACTACTTCCATTCTTTCTAGAACCACATACATACATACATACATAATTGGCCATAACAAACCTTCAATCAGGATTACGGCCTAGCTTCTCACACCACTCATGTTGTGTGCCTTAATTTTTATAATTTATTTTAATTTATTTATTTATTAATTTATATATAATTTAATTTTATACTTGAGTGGCGGAACCTACAGTTTAACGTCGACTCCGAACGACAGATCTTGAGAAACTTTTTCATGGCAGGTTTATTTACTTTCAGACTTTTTGACAGAAATCTGCTAAGAGGATGTCGCCGAAGAAATATTTTTTCGTCACATTTCGTTTTGATGTCTGGCCTGGGGCTCGAACCCAGGCTTTACGTCTAATAAGCGAACACACTACCTACTAGACTACGGCGGCTCTAGAACGTCAACGATTTACTAATAATACATCATACTTTCATAATAGTCAATGTCAATTCATTTATAAAGCACACGTAAGTCAGTTCATTGCGTTACGTTATTAATACTAGACTTATTTTATTTTCAGCTTATCGCTCCGGTAACTGCATAGATGATATGTATAATCGATGACAATCAACAAAGCTCAGGATAAAAATCTAAACTACGTATTGGAAATCATAGGGCGAATAAATGTGGATCATCACTGCCAATCTAATCTTTTAAAGGAAATAATTCATATATAGAACTCGGAATCACATCGTCTGCCTCTCAATTGATTGTATAAAGGCCCTTCAACGAAAATCTGATTCGGTGAACGATTACCTTCAGAATGAATAAGGGGAATAACGATATCTTAATTTGGCTATTAAGTGAGTGAATGAGTGAATTGAGAAAAATATGCATTGAACCTGAGATGAACATTGGCAAATGAAATGTTCAAAACTTGACATCTGCAAAAGTCATAAGCTTGCATACCGCGACACCAGAAAGCACGGTACGATGTGGACAGAACATAGGATCCATTAAATTGGAAAACAACAACTTTACTGTGAGGGCTTGTCATGGTAGAATTTATAACGAACCGTTCATAACAAAAATAGAATTGAAGCAAGGCCTCTCTTCCTCTTCCTAACATAGCAGCCGAAATATGTTATGTATGGATATATTTCAGGGTCTACTTTACTTTGCAGATTATGTCATACTTGGCTCGCATCTCACAAAATAAAATCAACAAATTGATCATGGTTACGAACAGTAGCAGCTCAAAAAAATAAAAGCAATGCATTCAATAGTTTCTGTTATCTTAGATGTATTATGACTCGAATTGGAGCAATGAAGGATGACGTCAAACTGGGGGAAATCCCTTTAGCTTTTGGCCGCCTAAACTATTATTAAGAAGCGAGATGTGGCTATAGACCAAAACCAGTACTCAAACCATACAGATAAAGGTGAATAATAATTTAATTTATATGTTCGTTTGGACCTTGGTTTCCTAAGTATCCATCTACCCATCATTTGTTGACCAAAATACTTCCTTAATCTTAACTATTTCAACACATTATTCTGGCACCAGCACGATAGGCTGCTTAAGACCAGTTCATTCCCCTTAGCACTGCATACATACATACATAATTGGCCATTACAATCCTTCAGTCAGGATTACGGCCTCGCTTCTCACACCACTCATGTTGTGTGCCTAATTTTTTATGCTTGAGTGGCGGGGCCTACAGTTTAACGTCGACTCCGAACGACAGATCTGTAAACAACTTTTTCATGGCAGGTTTATTTACTCTCAGAGTTTTTGCCAGAAATCTGCTGAGAGGAAGTCGCCGAAGAAATTTTTCTTTCATATTTCGTTTTGATGTCTGACCTGGGATACGAACTCGGGCTTTACGTCTAATAAGCGAACACACTACCTACCAGACTACGGCCCCTTAGCACTGGATCTCTTCTAAATAAAAAAAGGATAGAGGGATAGCATTCTCAGCCATGTCATTAACTGTATCAAATTCTGGTGCTTCTCTAACACTACAGTTCATTACAATTTGTACAAAAGATACGTACATATGTATGTATGTATACTGTTTTCCACATTGTTTCCCAACAAAGACTAATTTAAACTTACTTTGTAAAAAGCTTCTAGTTTAAAACAATGCATTTTCTATTATATTTCCTTTACCGTTTTCAAATTTGCTATTATTTAACAATAATTTATAGCATTTCCTGTTACAGATGATAATATTTCTCACCATTAACTCCCCATACAATTGTCGCACCTTAAAAAATATTTTATCAAACGTTATACATCAAATGCCTTGTATACTCGGACATGACTTTAGTCTCGTAGGCCTTAGAATTTCATTCATGGATGAGTTTTACTTTTCCTCTACACTTTCGGACGAACAATAATGTACAGACGTCATCTCTTGCGTTAAATGTTTCATTTAAATGCAAGGCGAGTACTCAACTTTACTAATAAATGTTTTAAAAATAACACTATTATTGTCTATTGTACATATTATTGCTAAGCGTACATACTTTTTATAAAACAAAAATATAAATTAAATAAAATACAAAATTAATACAAATTAATCGTACATTAGCCTCTTTTGCCTTCAACATTTTTCAACATTAAACTGATTTGAAAACAAAAGATAAAGAAGAAAACTGGGTCGAAATAGAGGGAAAGAGAAAGAATAAACAAATGCTGGGAACATAAAATGGGGTGTTACGTATTTATCGATGGTGGTAAAACTAGTTCATTGGTACCAAAGGTGGTATTTAGATCCTTTATGGGATATTGTGATATCAGGTCGTTAACTACGATCTGGGACAGATCTTAGATGGATTCCGGTGATTATCAGAGATCAGCAATAAATAGTTTTTTCACTATTCATAAGTACTCATGAAATTTTGAGTATGAGTGAGTCAACAGTATTGAAATTCAACTACTCTGATTCATTCCTACTCACTACAACATTGATTTATAAGTACAGGTTGCAATGAATGTGAGTACAACATTGACATCAAACTCCATACCATTCGAATTATGTTTGATTCATAAGCTTACTAATTCAGATTCATAAATTTAGAAAAATACTTATAATACTCATAAATGATTCCAGTGATTCGAATCATTCATTAAAATTTACAGTCGTATGTGTTGGTGCCTGTACAAAAAAGACAGCAAGCAAAGCAAACACACAACCTTCTAGTGAGTTTTCTAGTGTTCGTACGCGGATCATGCTTATTTTGTGATTCTTGTAAATGTTGAATAAAGGAGAATCGAAATCAACAACATCACGCGTATTTTTAAGTATGAGTACGATCAGTACTTCAAACTTTGAATATGAGTAGTATGAGTATGATATTAAAATAAGTATGAATGCGTATAAGTATCAGAAATTATGAGTATGCTTCGATTCTACTCATCTTTTTAAATACTCAGTGATGATCTCTGATGACTATACTGTTCTTTGTAGAAAATAGTTGATTACCGTAGGAGTAGGATTTATTTGATTATTTCAACACAGTGTCTGTGTAGTCGATAGACGTTAAGTTGATTTTTTTTTATTTGTTTTCTCTCACTATCTAGTGGCCTTTTTGAAAAATATTGCCTCAAGTAAGTGCAAAAATTCCGCATTTCTTGCCAATACCAAAAATCACAGAACAATAAAAATTATAGAAAGACCTCTGTCTTGTGAATCAATCACTTCACTGATAGTCAAATTACCATTAAGAATAGTTATTCAACTCAATTTGTGCACAACTATGGTAGCTTTGGTCAATTTCAGTCAGTAATCAATGGAATTCACGTTGATGTCACCAACAGAATAACGAAAGTAATACGTGCATTGCCAGTTTTAGTGATAGAATGGAGAACTTATTAGTATACGCAAAGGACCGATTACGGTTCTTTACGTATATTCCTGCAGAACATATTTTTTTAATGATCTCATGAAACGTATTCAGGCGAGCGTAAATAAAAGCCTGCGTAACATTTGCTATAAATTTTAGCCCAAACAATAATTCGCGGCAATTGGCAAGACAAATAAAAAGAAGAAAGAAAGTCCTTT
Organism: Sarcophaga rosellei; assembly: GCA_930367235.1. NCBI lineage: Eukaryota > Metazoa > Arthropoda > Insecta > Diptera > Sarcophagidae > Sarcophaga > Sarcophaga rosellei. Next base: position 38,204,997 of record OV884019.1, read on the forward strand.
GACTCAATTCATAGAATTTCACAGCAATAGAGAAAGACAGTGAAAAATAAAACTAAAAAGAGATTAAGGATTCATAACTGATAGAGTAAAATAAAATATAAAAATATTGGAGATACATATTAGGGAAGGGGTGTGGTATCATTTATCAGATCCCATTGTAAATCTAAACTTTGCCCAACAAAAACAATAAAGACTAAATTTCTCAGTGTTAATTAAATTGGTTGGGTGTTAGTTAATTTTGTTTGAACAAAAAACCTTACTTGTAGACACAACATGTTGCCTGCAATCAGGCGTCATAAAATGTCTGCACAAGGTAATGGGTGGGTGGATGCATTTTGCCACTGGCATTACTTTAATTGCAATTGTTAATTGTATTACAAATCTATATTTTATTTATAAAAACTAAAGACTTTTTGTTAAACTGAAAATCTCCAACAACTCACCAATTATTTTGCAAATGCCTTTTAATTTATGCACTTCTGTCGAACACGGAACACATTGGTCGCACTCACAAGTCTTTCTTTTCTTTTTTATTTCTAATGTTTTCTATAATATCTATAACACACACACACAAGTTCATATTAAAACGAGTTGACATTATTAAGTTTTTAATTATTAATAATTAGTTATGAATTTATAATTTTTATGTGTTGCAAATGCTCTTTAATTGGCAAGCGATGTAAACAAAACAATTGAGAGATAAAAATAAATGGTGGGAAAAATACTATGTGTGTAACTGTCAACAATAACAGGATGCGCAGACAGTGAAGGGTTGCCAGATCCCTTTATTAATAAGAGGGATTAATCAATAAGAAAAGTTTGTGGGAAACACAAAAACGTCTTTGTTTATGTTTATTTAAATGCTGTATTGGTAGCTCTGTCTCTATTGTGAATTATCTCTCTGTGCTGTTGTATGTTTTTGCGAAATTACGATAAAGAGAAGAAAAAGAACGTGCATTTTTGTTTTGTTTTAATAGAAATAAAAAATTGCATTAGCAACACTGGTAAAAAATTCGTTTTTGTTGGTTCAAAAAAAAAAAGGTTCTTTAACTTAAAATTCACACATTCTTTTCCCATTTCCGGTTTATATAAGTAAAAATTAAGCCCCGTTTGCTTTAATAGGAATTTTATTTATATGGCGTGTGTGTTGTTGGTGTCTGTATGTGGATGGGAATGACGTGTTTGTTTGTTGTTGTAGTTGCTCTGCTCTGCTGCCGGTTTGTGTGAGAGGGGGAGAAGAAATTATATACATATACATACCAAACATACATAAGATGATTTATACATACGGGTTGGTTTGTGTTGCCGCTGTTGTTGGAGTTTGGGAGAACGGACGGACGGAGGGGAAAGAAAATTAATTTAAATTAAATTTTTTTGGAAGTGTGGTGAATTTTGTTGTTGTGGTGAGTTTCCAGTGTGGAGAGTTTTTACAAAATGTGGCGAATTTATCAGGTGTGGTGAATAAAATCGAAACTCACCAAAGTGCCGTTACTCGAAATGGTACTGTATACCATAAACCAAATGTACTGTATATTGTCAATTGGATGGTGTGTGTCTAGAATAAGTAATTTTCAGCTCTGTTAGCGGAGGCATTCACAGACATGTCTGGTTACCATTACCTACGGTATGGTTTGTGTTTGGATTAAGGATAATTAATCCCGATTAGTGAAACACTTAATAAAAGGGAGTACACTCAACAAATGAGATACAATGTTAACCACCAGTGTTAAAAAATTCAGTACTTTAGTACTTCTTTGGACTTTTCCATTTCAAAACCATACTTTCAGTACTTTCTTATTATTACAGATTTTATGGTTCCCTCTTTTAACCCTAATGGGTTAGCAACAGTTCAACATAATGTTAAATGTCTTTAGCCCCGGTTAGCCAGCCCAACGTCCATGCAGCGTATGTACTATATATGTAAGTTTGTTTTTAGAATACGAAAAGCAATGAGAACGGTTGCCGAATCGTAATGTAATTTCGGTAAGTACTTAATTTGCTCTACATTTGACTACAAGACATTTGACTAAACGGGACTTTTACCTTTCGAATCAACTGTTTTCGTTTTGTATATGAGAAACATGTATGTATAAATTGTTAGTTTTTCTATTCCATTCCGTACGTGTGTGTATTAAGTATAAATAAATATTCTTTTATTAGAGTACTATTTAATGCAAAAAGGTACTCTTTCAGTTATAGTTCAGTACTATTTCAAAATTACAATTTTACAACACTGGTCTTATGGTTCTGTTAGAAATATTATATACATGCTTATTCAATACACACACCATTTTTGAAGTATTTTAAGGCGTTTTTTACATACAAAAGCAAAGACATTAACCTGAATGGCACGATATACTGTATTACCTACAGCAGATATGATTTCCGGAATATTCCAAACACAAACCATTTAAAGCATTTGAGCAAAGCTTTTAGTACTAAAGCAAAATAAACGCTTAATATTAATAATTCATACAGAACATCCATCGACACTTGATTCGCTATTACAAAGAAATACTGTAACCATTATACATATAAATAATGCGGATTAGAAGGATTCAGTGAGCAAAGTTATTTACCATTATATCAATTTCAACAACCTGATAAAATATAGGATCAATTCTAGACAGTCGTAAAAAAATAAAAATTTGTAACTACAGCTCAAGCCTTGATATAAAGGCTTGATAGAGCCAGAGATCAGCAATGAGTATTCAAAAAGATAAGTAGATTCGAATCATACTCATAATTTCTGATACATATACGTATTCATACTTATTTTAACATCACACTCATACTACTCATATTCAAAGTTTGAACAATACGCATGATGTTGTTGATTTCGACTCTCCTTTATTCAACATTTACAAGAATCATAAAATAAGTATGATTCGCGTACGAACACTACAATACTCACTAGAAGGTTGTGCGTTTCCTTTGCTTCCGTCTTTGTCTTTCTTCTTTTTTTGTAAAAGCAACAACAACTAAGAATGTAAATTTTGATGATTCGAATCATTCGAATCACTTATGAGTATTATAAGTATTTTTCTAAATTTATGAATTTGAATGAGTAGGTGTATGAATGAAACATATATCGAGTGCTACGAGTTTGATGTCAACGTTGTACTCATACTCATTGCAACCTGTGCTTATAAATCAATGTTGTAGTGAATATGAATGAATCAGAGTAGTTGAGTTTCAATATTGTTGACCCACTCATATTCAAAATTTCATGAGTACTTATGAGTGGCGATTCATTGCTGATTTCTGATACAGACATAATTCGTCATTGCAACCCTGTGGTCAGGATTACGGCCTAGCTTCTCACACCACTTATGTTGTGTGTGTTAATTTTATACGTGAGTGGCGGGACCTACAGATTAAAGTCGATTTCGAATGACAGATGTTTTCAGAAACTTTTCATGGTAATTTTATTTACTCTAAAAGTTTTTGCCAGAAAAGAATTAGCCGTGGACATATTCTGACTTTTATTCATTCCACTATTCTAGATATATATCACCCTTCATAACAATATATATTTGTGGTGGTTGGGGCGTTTCTGGTGAAATTATTTGGGGGCGATTACAGGCCTTTTTTATAAATCGAAAAATCCCGAAATGTTCAGCACTAGCACCGAAAACTTGACTGTTTTCTTTCATATTATTTAGTTCAGTTACTAAATAAGTGCTTAAAATCCTTTTTAAACAAAAACATTTATAAAAATAATTTTTTCTAAATTTTCTTAATTTACCTTGTGGTTTTCATATATCATTTTGTCTTCGGTTATTTTTTTACTTTTCTTGTCTACCACTTTCTAATCTAAACTTTTTAAAATTCTCGTTTCTTTTTTGTTCATTATTTCTTACATCACTTTCAGTTATTTGAGAGAGTAAATCTTTGATTTTCTTTCTCTTTCGTTTTTTTTTCTATAATAGCAAGATTTTCTTTTTTGAGAATATTTTCTTATCATTAATTTAGTTGTCGATTTTGGTAATTGAATTTTCAAAGAGTTTTCTTTCTTTTATTTATTTTTCTTGAACTGAAAAAAATACAAAAAAAATCTTCGATAATAATGGCAAAAGGAATCTAATGAGACTAACGAGGAAGAGAGAGAGAGACGGAATACTTGTTATTTCTTTTTATCTATTTTTTTAAATGGTCTACCACAATTCTAATTCCATTTATTTAAAGCAGAGGCGTTAGTTCAAGGGGGGTATTAAGGATCGTTATGTAATTTTGCTCAGGAGCAACAAAAGGTACAGTCCAATAAGTTTTATTAGTACACGAGAAAAAATAACCCTCTGTGCTATTAATATTTAATATGTACGCCTCTGTAAATGAATAAAAAAAATTGTGTATTTAGTCGGCAATTTACGGGGCATATTCTTTTATTTTTATTGTAAAAGCAATGACTGCGAAAAACTTCAGTTTTTCTTAACATTTCACGCTTTTTTTCTTATTTAAAAATCCGAAAAAAAAAATTTGGAAATTTATCGTCAGTCATACCTGAATATACGATACGCTACAGGACTAAGCATTTTGTGGAAATTTTTTTTGCCTAGCAGAGGTCAACTTTTGCAATAACTAAGGGTTGGGTAGGTTAGGTTAGGTTAGAGGATGTGTACTTGTCAACTGTGACAAGTACAGTACCCGGAGGTCGAATTGACCCATTGTACAACGTCCTAGCTTCTGACGCCACTCACGTTGTGTGCGTTAATTTTACACTTGAGTGGCGGGACCTACAGTATAAAGTCGACTCAGAACGACAGATTTTTGAGAAGCTTTCCATGGCAATTTTTACTCTCAGAGTTTTTGCCAGAAATCTGCTGAGAGGAAGTCGCCGAAGAAATATTTTTATATTTTCGTTTTGATGTCTGACCTGGGATTTGAACTCGGGCCTTTCGTCTAATAAGCCAACACACTACCTACTAGACCACGGCGACTTCAAAAGAGTTGGGTAACTCAATTGAAAGTTTGAAGAAGTTCTTGATTTTTCTTTTAAAGGTTCGCCGATATTTATATATTTGGTCGTATATGTTTATTATTTCACACCCCAGGTCAGACATCTGCAACAAAAACGAAATATGAAAAAATATCTCTTCGGTGACATACTCTCAGCAGATTTCTATCAAAAACTCTGAGAGTAAATAAATTTGCCATGAAAATCTGTCGTTTGGAGTCGACTATAAACTGTGGGGTCCGCCTCTTATGTATAAAATTAACACACACAATATGCGTGGTGTGAGAAGCTAGGTCGTAATCCTGACTGAATGTTTTGTAATAACCAATTATGTATGTATATATATAATAAGAAATGAAAGACTTCACTTACATTTTTTCAATGTTACTTACAGCACTAAGAACCCAATATAACTGCCACCTGGTCAGTGATGAAGCGTATAGCAAACCAAAGATTGTAATTTGCTATTAACTTTATTTGAAAACATTGCAAACATATTTACAAATACTTGCACTTACATATCACACATGTGTGTACGTATTTGTTTCTTTCGATAATGTCTCGAAGAAAATTTCAAGTGATACTTGAAAAAGTTTTTTATTTTCTACTTTCCATTGGAAGACGATTGTTCTTTTCCCCAAACTAAGTTTATATGTCTGATAAATGTTTTGTTATCCCTATTGAAGATGTCCTTAAATTGTACACATACATATATAGACGTTTGCTGCTACATGTACACGTACATACATACATATATACAAGTTGTTCAATTGTGGTTTTTCCACAACACACACACATAGAGGACTAGTAAGATTTGAACTTATGGTATTGGAAAATGCATATAAGTGTTTGTGTATTTGAAAGTATGTACATGTACATACATATATACACATACACTTACATATATAAACATTATATGTTCACGACATGCACGCGTATGCAATCAGGCATTAAATTAGCAGGGATTTCGTTTACTTTCTTTATTTGCGAAAATAAAAACTTTGTCTCTTCAATTTCTGTTCACTTTTCTTACCCACAACACACTTAAACAATTGAAATTAAAAAAGATTTCGACAAAAAAAAGTACATAATAATGGTTTTCTAATTTGTTGTCTCTTTAAAAGCTATAAGGATTTCGGGTAATTTTTTTTCTGGTAATTTTTTTAATTAAATTTAAAATAAAAATTAAAAAAAAGAAAAAGAATAACTTTAAAGTACATAAATCCATAATTCCAATTAAACTTTTATTTCCTTAAATGTTTACCATTTATTGTAAAGGATACTTTGTAGGTTGATCGTAGCCGGCATCCCTTTGAGGTGGATTTGGACTAATTTCTCATATCCTGCGAACAATATCTTGGCAATAAGTTGATGTTGATATTATCGGCCTCTGGCTTTGGCCAACAAAATAGCTAAACGTCGCCAAATCTTATGATCTCGGTGGTCAATTCCAATTACATTTTCTACAAATTTCTATGAAAGCTAACACTGATAGTATTGTGTGGCTCGTGGTATTGTCTAGTTGAAACCAAATATTGTCTAGCAAAACTTCTATAAAACTCTGAATTGATGGTAACGATACGTCCAGGATCATTTTCGGCCAATTGACATTTCCAGACCATAATAGTCTGAACAGAACAGTCACTTATTTAGAATGCTATGGTATAACCACAATCACTTCTGAGTTCTCCTAGTCCAATTTAAGACAATTTTGCTTATTGACGTAACCACCGATTGAGAACTCAGTCTCAACGCTGAAGAAATTTTTTTTTTGAAAATTTAGCATTGAAATCCTGTTGCTCTAGAATCACACTACAGAATGGAGAAAAGCCAGTTGGTTTTAATGGTTAAGTGATTTGGACTTTATATGGATGGGCGTCCAAATTCAAGTGAAAAACATGTGCTGTAACACGGAATCTACGACAGGTTGACTACGGATTTACGACAGGTTGACTACGACTGTAATGCTGCTAGTCTCTTTATATTTCTTGACACCAATTTACAGTATAAGAGTCTACATACGTGTGTAAAAATGAGAATAAAAACCTGACAACAATTTTTTTGCGTTTTTTCGACTAGTAAAGTACCAGAACAAGGTAAAGGGGATGTATTCCCAAACTGAAGAAATATAAGAGTTTTTTAAAAATTAAAAATAAAAACTTACAGAGCACTACTACTGACAAATATTTATCCGTATTTTCTTTCAACGTCCTACATTAGTCACCATAGTCTAGTAGGTTGTGTGTTCGCTTATTAAACGTAAAGCCCGGGTTCGAGCTCCAGGCCAGACATAAAAACGAAAAATATTCCTATGGCGGCTTCCTCTCAGCAGCTTTCTAGCAAAAACTCTGAGAGTAAATAAACCTGCCATGAAAAAGTTTTTCAAAATCTGTCGTTCGGTGACTACGTTGAACTGTAGGTCCCGCCACTCAAGTATAAAATTAAGGCACACAACGTGAGTGGTGTGAGAAGCTAGGCCGTAATCCTGACTGAAGGGTTGTAATGGCCAATTATGTATGTATGTATGTCCTACCTTATGATTACATACCGATTTTACACCATACTACCTGCACTCTGCTGTACAAAAGCTTGACATGTCGTACAACTTGTGTGATCGTCTAAATCCCACTTTTAAAATCTTCCTAATCCCTCGCTCAGTAGGCCGATTATGATGACCATAAGAATCACGTAATGCTCATAATATGCTCTCGTTTGAACGAACTACGTTCGCAGTCAGTTTAAAATATTTTAAAGCGTTCGTAGGCTTCACTACAAAATGACACTTCAGATGGTAGACATTAAACAACTGACAACCTCACCAGACTGATGGGTTTGAAACCACTGAATGTATAAACCGATATATAAGCGATATACTCTGATCTTTGAAGTTAATAATAATAAATTCTTGTATAGCTCTCTTCGGAGTCGCCGTAGTCTAGTAGGTAGTGTGTTCGGTTATTAGACGTAAAGCCTGGTTTTGAGCCCCAGGCCAGACATCAAAACGAAATATGAAAAAAAAAACATTTCTTCGGCGACTTCCTCTCAGCAGATTTCTGACAAAAACTCTGAGAGTAAATAAACCTGCCATGAAAAAGTTTCTCAAAATTCATCGTTCGGAATCGACCTTAAACTGTAGGTCCCGCCACTCAAGTATAAAATTAAGGCACACAACATGAGTCGTGTGAGAAGTTAGGCCGTAATCCTGACTGATGTGTTGTAAAGGCCAACTATGTATGTATAGCTCTTTTTTGTGGATATCGATGACAATAGTGGCAACAATTACAATTTCTGTAATGAATAGGTATTATTGTATAATCATAATTTAATAATTTGTTTACATTTGTCATTGTTATAAGAATAACATGGAACCGTAGTAATGATCTACTATGATAGAAGCAGCTACCTCTTTAACTAATACATTCTCTGTATCTTTTGTAATCTACATCTACATATGTATAATGACGCCACTTGTCATTCTTTCCAATAAGAATTATAAGAACAGTGGGTAATGGTGTTAATAAATTATTTTATAAAAGGATTTAAAAACAATTGTTAATAATATTGTATTGTGATAAATAATTATTTCTAAAGACATACAAATAAATACAATATAATGATGTTAAATATTAATACGAATAAAAATAATAATAATACAGATAATAATGATATGTATTCATAATACAATTGAGCAATTTATTTACAAATATAATATTATTATTAATTATTATTGTTGTTTTATCTAATAATAGAATTTCATTTTGTATTAATTTCATGAATATATTGAGTATCAAAAAAATAGTTTATTTATAGAAATTTAATTAAACAAATCCAAAACCAATTGAGATTTGAAAACCGCATTCACTGCTTACGGAGTCGCTGTAGTCTAGTACACTACCTACTAGGCTTATTATGCTACGTTAGCTTATTAGAGGTGAGGCCACTGTTCAAACCAGAGATCAGCAGTGAGTATCCAAAAAGATCATTTCTGATACTTATACGCATTCATACTTATTTTATATGTAAGTATGTAGTCGCCATAGTCTAGTAGATAGTGTGTTCGCTTATTAGACGTAAAGCCCAGGTTCGAGCCCCAGGCCAGACATCAAAACGAAATATGAAAAAAAAATATTTCTTCGGCGACTTCCTCTCAGCAGATTTCTGGCAACAACTCTGAGACTAAATAAAATTGCCATGAATAGTTTCTCAAAAATATGTCGTTCGTAGTCGACTTTAAACTGTAGGTTCCGTTACTCATGTATAAAATTAAGGCACACAACATGAGTGGTGTGAGAAGCTAAGCCGTAATCCTGACTGAAGGGCCAATTATGTATGTATGGCCAATTATGTATGTATGTATGTACTTATATTCAAAGTTTTAATTACTCATCATATTCATACTAAACAACACGTATGATGTTGTTGATTTCGACTCTCCTTGACTCAACATTTAGAAGAATCACAAAATAAGTATGATTCGCGTACGAACACTAAAATATTCACTAAAAGGTTGTGTGTTTGCTCTACTTGCTGCGCTGTCTTTTTTCTTTTTTTGTAAATGCAACAATAACTAAGACCATACATTTTGATGAATGATTCTAATCACTGGAATCATTTATAAGTATTATAAGTATTTTTCTAAAGTTATGAATCTAAAGGAATAGGCTTATGAATCAAACATATTTCAAATGTTATGAGTTAGATGTCACCGTTGTACGCATACTTATTGCAACCTGTACTTATAAATCAACGTTGTAGTGAGTACGAATGAAGCAGAGTAGTTAAATTTCAATATTGTTGACTGACTTATATTCAAAATTTGCTTAGGAGTAGCGAAAAATTGATTCATTGCTGATCGCTGGTTCAAATACCCAGGTCAGACATCGCCTCCAAAACGAAATAAGAAAAAATTTTTCTTCGTCGACTGCCTCTGAGTAGATTTCTGGCAATAACTCTTAAGAGCAAAGAAATTTGTAGTTGTAATTTTTGATTTAATTGATAATCATTAATTAAGTTTCAATCCACGTAGCTTTCTTGAATTCCTCCGTATATTATTATTCATGTCTGCGAATATCCTTAATGGTATGTTTTCTTTAATGATTCAATGATTCATGAAATCATTACAAATAATAAACCCAAAAAAAACAAATTATTTATCAATATGTGGTGGAATTGGTTTGTTTATGTTTGTGGCCAAAAATATTGGCAGTTTTTTTTTTTTGCTTTTGTTTCAATTTCTGTTCATCCTAAAATAATACAAAATTAAATAAAAGTGTTTATATATGTATATATGTATGAATGTACGGATATTGTTTAACCACAACAAATCTGTGAATTTTATCATCTGACAAAATATTATTTTCAAATAAAATAAACTCTCCTACACACATACTATACGTATATACATATTTAGATGCGTATAAAATTAATTTTCTATATAAATTCATATAAAATTAAACAATTTTAAGGAATACTATTTAAAATTTATTTAATGAGTATATTCTATGTATGTATATGTATGTATGTATAAATATAAATAAACAATTACAAAGTAATTACGTCTAATTGAATTGCTTGTATGGCAAATGCAACATATCTTTCTATGTCCAACACCTTATATCATTGGATTTTCCTTTCAAAAAACGTAACACTAAATGACGCTGTCACATTTGGCACCCACTTTTCTATTGACATTGACACAACAATAACAATAAACGTTAACATCTGACATGTGGTATCTTTACGTATCGCTATTCAACAATACAAACAATAGCGATTGTTTGCATAAAGACATCTGTGATAATATTATAATTTTTCGGTGGATGAATACGCCAACAAAAACAAAAAAAAATCTCAAACCTCCAAAGAACCAAAGCTTTTATAACATAATTTGTATGTGCGAGTACGAGTACTAATACGAGTATATGAATTTAAATAAACTTTTTGCATAAAGGATTTGATGGTCGTATTTGTTATGAGTGTGCATACGCGATAATGCCACAGGTTGTTGGTCAGGGTTTTTGTCTGTCGTAATAATAATAGAATGGATGTGTGTTTTTAAGCTATCACAACAAGCGGATTGACAAATTATTAAAAAAAAATCACAGACATTGTTTTAAATTGGGGATAAGAAAATTAAACAGGATGGCGTTCTTTTTTTTACAAAATTATGACTTTAATCATAAAATGTTTACCTTAAAATGTATCACTATTAGCACTTCTTATTCTATTAAAGGGTGATTTTTTATAAGCTATAGAAAAATTAAAAAAAAACACATTAAATTCAGAAAAATTCATGAAATCTTTATTTGAATCGATAGTACGGTCCATATAATTTAATGTTTGAAAATTATTTCATGCAAACTTTGACCGCGACTGCGCCTCAAATGGTCCATCCGCTTAGTCCAATTTTGGCATACTCTTTCCAACATTTCGGCCGGTATCTCACGAATAAATGCTTTAATGTTGTCTTCCAATGCGTCAATTGAAGCGGGCTTGTCTGTATAGAAATGAGCTTTAACATAGCCCCACAAAAAATAGTCTAAAGGCGTTAAATCACACGATCTAGGCGGCCAATTGACCGGTCCCGAACGTGAAATAAAATGTTCACCGAACTCGCCTCTCAATAAGTCCATTGTTACGCGTGCTGTGTGGCATGTGACACCGTCTTGTTGAAACCACATGTCACGCAAGTCAAGCTCTTGCATTTTGGGCAAAAAAAGTTGGATATCATCTCACGGTAGCGCTCACCATTCAAAGTTACGTTACGATTCGCAGCATCTTTGAAGAAGTACGGTCCAGCCCATAAACCGCACCAAACTTTGACCTTTTGTGGATGCATTGGTAGCTTTTGCAATGCTTCTGGCTGATCTTCACTCCAAAATCGACAATTCTGCTTATTTACGTATCCCTTGAGCCAAAAATGAGTTTCGTCGCTGAACACAATTTTTCGATAAAGAAGTGGATCTTCGGCCAACTTTCCAAGAGCCCATTCACAAAAATTCTGCGTTGTGGTAGGTCGTTCGGGTTTAATTCTTGCACCAGCTGTATTTTGAAAGGCTTCACACCTAAATCCTTCCGCAAAATTGTCCACGTTGTTGAGTAACAGAGGCCCAATTGCTGCGAACAGCGACGAATCGATAATTGATGGTCATCATTAACACTGGCCGATACAGCTGCGATATTTTCTTCAGTTCGCACTCTACGTAAGCGTGTTGGTGGTTTAATGTCGAACAATGTAAATTTGGTGCGAAATTTAGTCACAATAGCCCGAATAGTTGCTTCAGTGGGTCGATTAAACTGACCATAAAATGGAAGAAGCGCGCGATGAACTTTCTTAACAGAGCACGCATTTTGATAATAAAATTCAATGATCTGCAAGCGTTGTTCGTTTGTAAGACGATTCATGCGATGCGTGAGCTGTTCACACCAGTGTTGCTAAAAAGATAATAGCTAAAAAATCACCCGTTATTATTTTACTTATTAATTACAATACAATTGAAATTATATTCTCATTATTACAAGCTGACTAACTTAGACCTTATGTTAGACGTGGGAATTGAATTCACATCCGCTTCCTACACTACTCACTAGTCATAGAGCAGTCTTCTGTATGCAATCTTTAAATTCTTTTTCTTTCTCTTTCATTCTATTTTTATTTTTATTTTTTGCTTCAGTTTCATTAATCAAATTTATTTTACCAGCTAAATAAATGCTTGATCTACTATAGCAGGTTCTAGTGATGGACTTACTTTCAATGATGTAGCATCACTCCTCATATTTATTGTGCTAAAATATTTTAAACCGCTCCACTGATCGCCTTGAGGAGATTGTCTTTAATATTAGTGTTCTGAGGACGATACTTATTCCGGCACTATAACTTACTCACTTACTTAACACGTTGACTGCCGACTACAATCTATTACTCGTAGATTGCGTTCCCTTCTAGGGTGCCAACTACGAGTTATCTCGTACTCATTAAACTTGCAATTTTTGTGTAGCTACGAATGAAATCGTATTATAACGTATATATAGTACTAGTTATCGACAAATGACTTCTGGGAAAAGAACAAAAAGTCAATGTTGGGTGAGTGAAAATTGCCGCGACAGTCAACGTGTTAATACGTCAATACAACCCTTTAGTCAGAATTTAAACCTATCATTTCACAGCACTCATGTTATGAGTGTTAAGTTAATAATTGATTTGAAGGACCTTCTTTTTATTATCGACATCGAGCGACAGACTTTTGAGAAAGTTTTTATTGCAATTTTATTTTACTCTCAGAATTTTTGCCGGAAGACTTGCTGAGAGAAAGTCGCTGAAAGAAATATTTTATCATATTTCGTTTTGTTCGAGATAACTGAGCCAGTTGTTGAATTTCGGGCTCTCGTCTAATAAGCCAATACACTACCTACTATACTTCGGCAACTCCAATGTAATTTAGGCCATATTGAAATTTCGTTGGCTTTCTACTGAGCCTCTTCGTTGTGGTATGGCAGTCAGGCAGAACCCAGAAAGCTGCTGACCTAAGTTGCTCAGGCATTGTGTTATACTAAGTAGAGTCTACTGGAATGGGAAGACAGATTCTTCTTCAAATTCTCTAAAAGTATATGCCGATGGCTTATGGATGGTTATGAAATGTATACGTAAGAATGAAGACGTCGTATACTTTTATAGACTCTCGGTTCACTACAGTACTTTTCAGGCAGTTTACTTAGTTTGAAATCCTTCTATATTCCCACACAGAAATCAAATTATATAATAATAATCACAGGCAATTAAAAACTTTAAATTGCATCAAATTTGTATTTTTTTGGCTTTTATTTGCTAAACGTGACTTTTAATACAGAACACATATCGTGATAAAATTGCTTTCATTGAAATTAAATTCATTTGAAAAATTCATAATTAAATGTAAATGCGAGAACACGTATGTATGGTACATTGAAACTAATGCAGTCCTCTAAATAGGGCACTAAAAGAAGAACAAGAATTACATATTTGTGCTTATTTTTGAATATGCACTATGCATAGTATATGACGTAAGCATTTCAAAGTATTAAATAAATATGCAGGCTACTATTGGGTGTAAAAAAAACTAATCTAAAAGCCTCATAATTAGGTTAATGAAGTTTTTTGTTTACAAAATTCGAGTTAATTAAAATACTAGCCTAGGGGAAGATTACAAAGTTCGTGTATAATAAATGAATTAAACTGATAAATGAAATTTAAATTTAAATTAAAAAACAAAAAATATTTAAAACCCCTAAAGTATATTTTAGAAACGATTTTTACTGAACTCCTAAAACTATGTTTTAGCTTTTCTATTGTTTACAATTATTTGAAAACAATTTGATTTTCATGTTTTTCAAAGACTTTATTATTGCGAAAGATGTTTTCAAGTATGAGTTCTGTGCATCCAAATGCATCTCATTTTAATTTACTTCCTTTGTGTTGTCACCATTGACAACATTACAATGGCAAATGAGAACAGCTTGAGTTTGTTGTTCTTTGTCTATGACACAACATGATATGATTTATTTATTAAATTAATTTCGATAAAATTTCATAGAAAGTATGGAATTTCTTTTCTTTCATTTTGAAAAATAGAAATATTTTTAGCAGATAAATGAAAGAGATTGTAAATCGAGGTAATAAAGAGAGTGGTAAAATGCTTTCAAAAGAGGAAGAGGTTGTAAGGATTTAGTGGACTACCCAAAAGCAAGCAAAAAATATCAACAACTAACGTTATAGGAAGGATAGGAATCGTCACATCTTAATAAAGAGTTGAACTAAATGAGCAAAGTTGATCACCACCAGACCCTATAGAACAAACCCATACGTTTTCATAGACGACGTTGATTGTAGACATCTATAGATAGCAGACCTGCCATCCTGGAATGACTGACTAGTTTTGAAGAGTTTAAACCTTATAATTTTGGAAAATCATGATAGTACTGCACCGCAATGAATACTGATATGAATTTTCAAAACAGTTATTTAATTCAACTTCCTCATAACTCGGTAAATAAGTTCCCAAATACGAGGAATCAAAATTTAATTTAAAGGGGAAGAGTCCTGTTGTGCGCTCACCATTAAGGAGCACCAACTATATTTTCATAAGAAACCTGTCTCTACTACAAGCTTTCTTAACTTGTAGCAGTCCATTACTCTGATAGGAATTAGGTCTGGTATAGTGTCCTGCTGAAAACATTGAAATTTCGACATTCTAAAGACAGGGTAATAATATGAAACCTTTTCAATATTTTTCACTACGCCTATGCAGTTGGGATGTAAATGTAAGGCGGAGTATCCCGTAAGCACGTTCATCAATGTACCAAAGTTCTCTTTACTTAGCCTTAATATACTCATGGTTTTCCTCTGATCAGGATTGCCTCAGAGAATCTTCGCAATTTTTCTTGATGTGGCCCGGTTTTCATGCACTAAAAGGCATGCGTTTATCCAGATTTCAGCACTGGTGTACTGTTGTTCTGCACTTTTCTACCTCTATTAGAGAGGTTATTCGATTTTTGTCTGGGATCACTCATTAACGACTACATGCCCCCTATATAGTGCGTAATGTACCATGCCTTGTTAAAGCCCAGTACCGGCCTTGACCCCTTATCCTTGGATGTTATTGTCATAATTATCATTTGACTATGAGTGAAGTTATTTAAATTCCTTTATGTCATATTTGCCGAACTTTCACTAATCCAGATCATACAGTCTCAAATGTACGTGCGTTCTCTTGAAACATGTTGCATGTTCAACAGCAGGAGACACAGTTTGGTTTCTGGTTCTTCTACTATAAATAGTGGCTTAGTTCGGTCCTATCGCCATGTTTACAGCCATCTGTGTAACATCATGGCCATCTTAATGCATTGAGCCAGAAAATTGGTGTCTGACATCTAAGATGTTTGAATTGTTGCTGCATTGTTCGGGGCGTAAGAATTCTAGACATTCCAGCCATCAACTTACGGAGAAATAAACGCGTTTAGCGACTTTCTGTAACGCTTTTGAACAAATATTCACTTATAAGGATACGTAATGATTCTGTTTGTGTATGTTGTTCTAGCTACAGAGCATTCATTTTTCGCCCCTAGTATAAAAGAATCGTAGAAGTCGCCGTAGTCTAGTTTGTTGGCTTATTAGACGTTGGTTTTTTAGACGTAAGGCCATGGTTCAAACTCCAGATCAGACGTCTCGAACAAAACGAAAATATTTCTTCGGCGACTTCCTCTCATCCGACTTTTTTTTAAAACTCTGAGAGCAAATAAAATTGCCATGAAAAGTTTCTCAAAAATCTGTCGTTCGAAGTCGACTTTAAACTGTAGATCCCGCCACTCATGCATAAAATTAGCACTCACGACACAAGTAGTGTGAAAAGCTAGGTTGTAATACTGACCAGAGATCACCAATGAATCATTTTTGCGCTACTCATAAGCACTCATGAAATTTTGAATATAAGTGATTCAATAATATTGAAATTTAACTACTCTGATTCATTCGTACTCACTACAACGTTGATCTTTAAGTACATGTTGCAATGAGTATGCGTACAACGTTGACATCAAACTCATACCATTCGAAATATTTTTGATTCATAAGTCTACACATTTAGATTCATAACTTTAGAAAAATACTTATAAATGATTCGTGTGACTCGAATCATTCATCAAAATTTACAGTCTTAGTTGTTGTTGCATTTTAAAAAAAGAAGAAAAAAGACACATAAGCAAAAAAGACAGATCAGCAATCAGAGCAAAAACACAACCTTTTGGTAAGTATTTTAGTGTTCGTACGCGATTCATACTTATTTTGTGATTCTTGTATATGTTGAGTTATGGAGAGTCGAAATCAACAACACCATACGTGTCGTTAAGTATGAATATAATGAGTACTTCAAAATTTGAATATGAGTAGATGTTCCATGTTATCGAGGGAAGTATGAATATGTATAAGTATCAGAAATTATGAGTTTGGTTCGATTCTATTCATCTTTTTGAATACTCATTGCTGATCTGTGATACTGAGTGAAATAAAGTCAAACTACCTTGAAGATCAATGCTTAGTTAGCACTGTTTTGCAATTTACATTGGAACAATCTTTTTAATTTTTCAAAAGATATTGCGTTCATATTTAAAAAAAACTTGTTTTAAAAAGAGTTTATCATGTGGACTTAATATACGACAAACCTATAATCTTTTTGTACATCACCATGTACAACAAGCCCTTTAAAATCTTATATACAGGGGCTGGGGGGAATACTCTTTTTTTTTTTTTTTTTTTTATAGCTATGCGAGCTAAAGGTTGGGAATGTTCAAAAGACATTGGTAGCCCGGTCTACACAATGTGCACGATTCGCCGCAAGACTTACTCTCGGCTTGCTAAACGCATACGTACTAAACCCAACCAAGTTCGTCACACTTCCATTAAGTCGCCCCCCCGGGACCACAATCAAGTATTACATCGGGGGAGGTAAAGATTCAGCGAGTGCTGCTATCCATTTCTGCTGTTCTTGCTCTCTCTGTTATCCTCTGTTGCACTAGAACTTCCTTCGCGAATAAACATACCGCGTTCCAGTTTTCGCGTGATGTTAGCATCAGGTTAACCACGTTATCGGGGGTCACCTGGGATCCGATCGTCCTCTCCAGGATATTTCGTCGAAATTCGTAGCGCGGGCAAGTAAAGAATACATGCTCCGCTGTTTCGCCCGTATTTAGGCATGATGGACACGCTTCATCCACGTCATGCCCATACTTGTAGAGGTATGTCCTATAGCAACCGTGACCCGTTAAGAACTGTGTAAGGTAAAAATTTACCTCGCCGTGCTTCCTTCTAGTCCATTCTTCTATATTTGGTATTAATCTGTAAGTCCATCTTCCCTTTGTGGAAGAAGTCCACTCGTGCTGCCACCTATTCATTGCATCGTCATTCGCCTGGTCAGGGTGCACTAGCTCCGTTCTCCTTCTTGTTAAGTGTTTCCTCCTTTCAACCTCTACTAACATTCGTAGCGGCATCATCCCTGCAATCACCAATGCTGCATCCGTAGATACTGTACGGAAGGCAGAAATTACTCGGAGGGCAGATCTCCTGTAGGCCCCATCAACTCCTATTCTGTATGTCTTCTTATCCATGGCCTCGGCCCATATAGGGGCTGCATATAGAGCAATCGATCTAACCACTCTCATCAGCAATTGCCTCTTCTCCTGTCTCGGACCTCCCAAGTTAGGCATTATCCGCGCGAGTGCGCCCGTTGTCGCCGCGCACTTTCTACTAATATACGTCAGGTGCTCCTTGAATGTGAGCCTGTTGTCAATCATAACTCCTAAGTACTTGATAGACTGCTTCGATGTTATCCTTTGTTCGCTAACCGTTATGGTGATGTATTCCATTTTCTTCCTACTGCTTACCAATACGACATCCGTTTTATGATCAGCAAGTTTCAGACCTATACTCGCGATCCAGCTTCTAACTCTGCTAACTGCCGCGTTGCACGTTCGTTCCAATTTATCAAGGTGTTTACCTTTCACCACGAGGGCTATATCGTCCGCAAATCCGAATATTTGTGCACCCGTAGGAAGCCTAAGCCTCAGTACGCCATCATACATCGCGTTCCATAGCACTGGGCCCAGGACCGATCCCTGTGGTACCCCTGCTGTTATAGCGTATGACTTTCTGCCTTCATCTGTGTCATACAAAAGTACTCTATCCTTAAAGTAGTCCATTATGAGTTCCATCAAATATCCAGGTACGCCCCTCTCATCAAGTGCAGCCAAGGTGGCGTCCCAATCTGCCGAATTAAATGCGTTTTTGACGTCCAGGGTGATGATTGCGCAATACTCCTTATCACCGTCAAACCAGCGGTCACCGCTGATCCGCTCAGGTCTATTTTCCGCTCCCGGACAGTTTGTTTAAGGAGCTCCTGCGCCGCTTCACAGTGATTCAGATTCAGCTGCAAAATTCTCATTTTCCTCCGTTCATCATCCTCTGTCGAGCTGCCAGGTACTGTGGACACTTAGGTCCCCCCGTGACGTGATTCGCTTCCACATTTCGATCGCCTCTACAGAGTAGGCAGTGAGGGTCACTGCGACAAGTTTTGGCAAGGTGGTCTTGCTCTCCGCACTTGAAACAGTGTTTTGACCAATCACTCCTACTGCGGCAATTTCCGGCTATGTGCCCGAAGTCTAGGCACTTGAAGCATCTCCTTGGGACAACTTTCCTCATTAACCGGCAAACTGTTCACCCGACACGCAGTTTGCCCACTTCCTCGGCCCTGTAAGCCAACTTCGTTGGTATTGCAATTATTGCCGTCCGCGTACCCCCCGGAGCACTTCTTATCGTCCTGATAGCCGATGGGTGTAATTCTCCAATTTGTTCTCTCCAAGCGGTTATTATTTCATCTTCTGTGGTTACCTCGTCCAGGTATCGCAATTCAAATGTTGTCTCCTGAGTTATTGTCCTGACCTCTATATCATCGGTCAATATGGTCTTCAATTTGGATTGGTGAGTTTCTGTAGCCACCTCAGCCGACCTTTTAAATTCCAACAGAATTTCGCCCTTCCGTGTCTTCTTAACAAGGTGAACATCTTCGCCAACTGACTTAAGCTCCGGGGCGCTTCTAACTTTTCTTAGGATGTCTGCAAATGAGAGCTTCTCCGTAGGTTTTATTATCATTGCATCCGGTCTTGGGGGCTTCCTACGCTTCCTAGTCTTGAGAACCCAATCATTGGGCTCTCTACTCATTTCTTCTTCGGTACCCGGTATTTCCGCATCCCGCTTCGTTACATCTTCAGTAGTATCTACTGGTTCCTTCTTCAGATCCTTGCCACCTATTTTTGAAGCTGGGTCAATTAGTCCCTCCGGTCTAATTGGTCTGGTCTTCTTCGGAGGTGTTCTTCTAGGTTTTTCCACTTCGTCCCTCAGTCTCTTAGATGCACCCGGCAACTGCCTCTGCTGAATCGTCTGGGTGCTTCTGTCATTGGTTCTGACCTTGTCTTCCTGTCTCGAAGCCTTGTCTTTAGCAGCCTGCTGGTAGAGCGACGATATTGAAGCAACCACATCGCGCATCGCCTGGTGTATGGACCTTCTTCCTCCGCCCATCATCTCCACAAGTTCCGCTATTTTGTCACCCAGCTTAACAAAGTCGTCCGTATCCTTTTCGGGGGCTTGCTCCTCTGCAACTCCGGTGGTGACGAGCGGGATCTCTCGACATTTTGCGTCCGAGGTGGTGAGTGAAGCAGCCTCGAAGCCCTCTGGAAAGGATTACGCATAGGGCTGATCAATCTTGACTCCTTTGCACCCTCGGTGCCGGCTGGAGTAGTAACGCCTGATGAAGTAATAAGTTTGTTTTCCATTTCTATGCTATTGGGTCCCAACTTGGAGCCGTTATCTTGGATTCGTTGTGTAGTTACCCTTATTGTGGTCCCATGGTTATCTTTGCAATGCAGGGAGGCCATACGAGGGTTGACACAAGTCCTCATGAGAGCTTGTGTTCAGAGCCAGACCGGGAGCTAAACAGAAGAAATTCTTAACTGCCCCTACGCCCCAACTCAACGGGACGAGTCCAAGATCGTTCTCCAAGGCTTGCCAGGTTTTAACGGGACGGAGACAGATGGTGTATTAGCCTGAAAGCCGTCTGTACCAGATTTCACTCCAGCACATATTGGTAACAGAATACCCCATCCGCCAGCCCATGTCATCAAATCCAAATAGTAGTCCAGTATACCATAATCAGAATCTTACTGGTATCAATTCTGATGCCTATACGACTAGGCTCCGATCGTCCACATCCGATAGAAGCGTGTTTGCACGCATGATGGTCTGTGGTTCCCACGGTGCTATCGTGTTACCACGGTAGTTCAATACTTTGAGCGGCATTGTTTCGCTTTAGAGCTTCAGTGTCATTGGGTATATGCCAGACTTTTCATCCGCACCCTCTACCTTTGCCCTCCCATTTAGTCGCCTTTTACGACAAGCAGGGAACCACTATGGTAGTATTCTAATCCGCTACCACACGGTGATGGGGGGAGTACTCTGTAAATGTTTATTTGTGTTGTAGAATCATAATTATGCTTGTATTTGTTCAAAATACATTTCAATACAGAAATAATAACCGGACGTATAAAATAATTATTTTGTTAAATATTAATTTATTATAACAGGTACACTACATACAGACATACAGGGCAGGCAAACACAATGGCAGACAGGCAAAACACACATCTATGTATGTACCACCTATGTACCTTATCAATGGAATTAATGTCAGCAGAATAAATTGAAAAAAAGAGAAAAAAATATAAACAAACAGGATCAAATGAAAATCTCAAATACATACAAATGTTTAATGAAAATATTCATTTATTCATATATACATATGTACATATATATGTATGTGTGTGCATTCAATTCATTTAGCTTTTTGAATATTGAATTGCATGAAATCTATCCTTGTTTGCCTCTTTCTCTATCTGCTGACTCCAACCCCAAACATTTCAACTGTTGTTGCTGGCTGCTGCTGCCGCATAAGAAGATTAAATTTTACAATGTTGTTGTTGCTGCTGTTGTGAATATATTTGAATACAAAAGTTTTCTGGCTGCCATGATAATATTACTAGCAGCAGGTTACGGCCAATGGGGGAAAGTGGTGGGTAAAAATTATACATATTTATTGGGGATTGTTGTTGTATTTTAATGAGAGATAAGTATTATACATACAATGAAATCTACATACATGCACAGATTTTCAATAATGCATACATACATACATCTTTCAACATTATTATGAAAATATTAAGAAAATAGGAAAATTGTTAAATATTAATTATAAAGCATGAAAAATACAAATACAAAAACATTAAATAAATTTTGAAAATTTGTTAATTAAAGATTTGCAAATAAAGTCATAAATTAAATTTGAAATAATTTCTAATCAAAAGGAGTCTTGCTGGTCAACAGCAAAGTCTGAATCATAATAAGCTACAGTGATCAGCAATGAGTATTCAAAAAGATAAGTAGAATCGAATCATACTTATACGCATTCATACTTGTTTTAATACCATGGAACCTGTACTCATATTCAAAGTTTGAAGTACTCATCATACATATTCACACTTAACAACACGTATGATGTTGTTGATTTAGACTCTCCATAACTCAACATATACAAAAATATCAATTAAGTATGACTCACCTGCGAACACTAAAATACTCACTAGAAGGTTGTGTGTTTGCTCTGATTACTGCTCTGTCGTTTTTTTTTTTTTTTTGTACATTCAACGACAACTAAGACTGTAAATTTTAATGAATGATTTGAGTCACTGGAATCATTTATAAGTATTATAACTATTTTTCTAAGGTTATGAATCTGAATGAGCTGGCTTATGAATCAAACATATTTCGAATGGTATGAGTTTGATATCAACGTTGTACGCACACTCATTGCAACCTTTGCTTATAAATCAACGTTGTAGTGTGTACAAATGAATCAGAGTAGTTAAATTCCAATATTATTGACTCACTTATATTCAAAATTTCATGAGTGCTTATGAGTAGCGTTTACGATTCATAGTTTTTAACTTATCAGTATCGTCTTAAAGTATCTTAGAATTGTTTTGGTCTATATTGAATGAATTTCTTGGTTTTTTCTTTATCACAAAACATCGCCTGCCTTATACCTACATACATACATTATTGGCCATTACAACCTTTCAGTCAGGATTACGGCCTAGCTTCTCACACCACTCATGTTGTGTGCGTTAGTTTTATACGTGAGTGGCGGGACCTACAGTTTAACGTCGACTCCGAACGACAGATTTTTGAGAAAAATTTTTTTCATGGAAGGTTTATTTAGTCTCAGAGTTTTTGCCAGAAATCTGCTGAGAGGAAGTCGCCGAAGAAATATTTTTTTTCATATTTTGCTTTGATGTCTGACCTGGGATACGAACCCGGGCTTTACGTCTAATAAGCCAACACACTACCTACTAGACTACAGCGACTTCATTGCTTGCCTTATATTCTTATTATTTCGTTGCTTTGCTTCTTACATACTTCCTAAATTGGGCATTACAACCATTTAGCTAGAATTACAACACAGCTTATTACATCACTCATTGAAGGTGTGTGTTAATTTTAGACATGAGTAACGGAACATACGGTTTAATATCAGTATGACAAATTTGATAGACATTTCATGGCAATTTTTTCTTACCCTCAGCCAGTCAGGACTGCAGAGTGCAAGTCGTTGAAAGAAATGTTTTTCATATTTCGTTTTGTTTTAGCCAGGGGTTGAACCATAGGCTTCTGTACACTGTACATACATTGGAGCATTTATGTCGTGCATTTTATTATCGTGAGGTGAACAGTGTTAATCTTTAGCCTAGGTTTCACAGATTCATTAATTCATTAAATTCAATTAAACTACTTAAAAAACTATGAAAGAATCTTATTATTCCCTGTCAAAAAGTTTCTGGTCGAACTCTCATAAATAAGTCGTAAAGGTCGTCACTGGTTCTGGTAATGGTTTTTATATGCAGATAAAAGGAAGTGAAGGTTATTCTAAAATGCTGTATAGACTGTAGTAATTTCAAAGCTTTTTATGCAACATGGTTAGAATTCACATACAAACATACTTAATTGGTCATTACAATCGCTCAGTCAGGAATATGGACCTAGTTACTCACACCACTTATGCTGTGTGTGTCAATTTTACACATGGATGGCGAGACCTACGACTTCTATCGACAGATTTTTGGGAAACTTTTCATGGTAATTCATGGTATTTGCCAGAAATTTTCTGAGAGGAAGTCACCGAAGAAATATTTTTTTCATATTTTCATTTTGATGTTTGACCTGGGGTTTAAACCATGGTTTTTCGTCTAATAAGGTTAGAATTCACGACTTAATTGAACACCAAACTAGCAGTCTATGCGCTTTAAAACAGCTTTTGCTTTAATTTTTAACTTTTTCTCTTCTACTGAAAAACTCCCAGGAGAGACATTCATTTAAAATTTATTTTTCCAAATCGATTTTAAATGCCTGCAGCAGTTTTTCAAAATTCCATTAAAAGAAACTTAAATTGATTTCAATACTGTCACACACACACACACATTAAAACAGATTTTTTAATGATAAAGTTTCGTTTGATTAACTCTATTTAGTTCGATAAGAAATTGATTTTCAAACTTTCCAACCAACAGAACGGAACAGACGAATGAAAACTGTAAACAATAAAAGTCCATTTTTGACCTCTCTGGAGTATAATAACTTTGAATTTTAAGTAGCAAGCCTATAGCCAGCCATACCTATGCGGTATTATTATAGTGTATAGGTATTGTTAAACTTATAGAAAAAGGTAAGCCAAAGCAGCAAAAAAAAAATTGTCATCAATTTAAACTGTATTGGCGTGGAGTACAATGCAAAACCCTTATCCCCTATCCATAATTTAATACAAAATTGTAAATTCCTGGGCATAAACAGAAAAAAACTCTACAAATGAAATCAGGAAATGAAAACGAAAAAAGAAATTTTGGTAAAAAGTTTTTAACTCCTGTCTAAGGAAGGTAGTTAAGAAAAGAAAGTATAAATGTTTCTGTATGAAATCCCTTTTTACTGTTGCCACTGCCATTGCCATTGCCAATGATTAGCATGAAAAACACATTTTTCTTTATGCATAAGGAAACGATTTGGCCCAAACAATAAAGGTGTTCCTTTCTTTCTTTAGCCATTCTTTAACAATCCCAAATACCATAGCTATTGCCATATCAAATCCTAACAAAACTCATAAGAAAAATATGTTTTTTAAGTAACTTTTGAAGAAAGTGCAAAAGAAACATGAATAAAAATGTTTACAGTTTTTAACATTCATTCTTATTGACTTCAAGTGTTTGAAGTATTAAAAGAAGGCGATACTTTTTAGGATTAAAAGGACGACTTTATGGAACTCAAAAGTGCACACGTATTTTACTTATGAAAAGAGTTTTATGAGTCAGTCCATAATTTTACTATGAAATGCCAAAAGCCTAGATGTTTACAATGATTTTTCTTTGAATTTAAATTGTCAAATAACAGTTAAGATTTGTTTCGGTTGGCTGTAATAAATTAAATTGTTGTTGCATGAGATTTATTTAAAATATGTCGTGATTTTTTTATTTTTTGTTAGCAAAAGCGTACATTAATCTATCAATAATGTGGTATGCTTGATAGTAATATCGTTATGGATATAAAGCAAGGCTTTGTTCAACACTTAAAGTATTTTGGCTACAAATTTTTTGTCTTCATCAACGCACTCTATACTCTTCAATTACTAATGGGTCCGCCATCTAACGTTTTTTTTTTCAACTAGTGCTTATTTCATGAATGGTAACACTTAGCTCATGTCTGATTTGACAGATAATTAGTTTTATCCTTCCGCTGAACGAATATGGTTGTGTATACGCTTGAACAACGCTGGGAAATATTGCGACATTACTTTGAAAATCATGGTAATGTTGCAGAATGTGTGCGAAAATTGCGTACGGATTTTGGATGAAGAGAAGCACCGTCAGCTCCGAATGTTCGTTATCATGTGAAAAAAGTGAAAGAAACTGGCATCATCATCGATAAACCAAAGCGTGAAAAGCCAAAAACACTGCATACACCGGAGTATATTGCTGCTGTGACAGAAAGTGTGCGTGAAGCGCCATCAACATCAATTCACCGTCGTTCTCAACAATTGAACATTTCGGAGAGATCATTGAGACGAATTTTGACGCCATACAAAGTCCAATTGGTTTAGGAGTTGAAGCCAATTGACCATCCAATGCGTTTTCGCTTCGCTAAGGGGGCCTGCGATCGACTTACATAAGATGCCGATTTTGACAAAAAAAAAAATATCTTTTCAGATGAAGCTCATTTTGATCTTTGCGGGTATGTAAACAAGCAAAATTGTCGCATTTGGGGCACAGAAAACCCGCATGCATACATTGAAAAGCCGACGCACCTAAAACGAGACACTGTTTGGTGCGGATTTTGGTCCAGAGGCATAATTGGGCCATTTTTCTTCGAAAATGAGCAAGGAGTGGCCGTTACAGTCAATGGCGAGCGTTATCGGGCCATGTTGAACGAATTTTTGTTCACAAAAATTGAAGAGGAGGACATTGCCAACATTCGGTTTCAACAGGACGGCGCTACGTGCCACACAGCCGAAGCTACACTCGATGCTTTGCGCCCTGTTTTTGAAGATCGCATTATCAGCCGCAGAGCTGATGTTGTTTGGCCACCTCGGAGCTGCGATTTGACACCGTTGGACTATTATTTGTGGGGTGCCGTCAAAGATAAGTGTTACGCCGACAAGCCAGAGACAACTGACGCTTTAAAGGACAATATTCGTGAAGCCATTGGTGAAAAACAGCTGCACACAATCGATAATGTGCTTAAAAATTGAACCGATCGTGTACGCTACTGCATGGCCAGCCGAGGCAACCATTTGAATGAAATTATTTTCCATTATTAACCGGAAGGATTGTACTTTCAAATAAAAAAAGAAATTTGAGAAAATATTCAGTATTTTTTTTAAAGCATTTTCAAAAAAAAAGTTATTTGGCAGACCCTTTATAAACAAGAGGCCATTCTTATATCTCCATAGCAAGCGAGTAATACGATGGATAAGGTATTAAAAAATCAAGAAAAAAAGGAGAAAGAGAAGGAAAAAAGGGAAACAAAAAACAACAATTAACTGTCCTTTTAAAAATATACTCCTAGCCAGTTAATCCCATTGATAGACCCTATTTGATCCTCATCTATGCTCATGTTATCTTTCCTGCGAATATACTTTGTTGTTGAAAATGTTAACAACAACTCTTTTAATGACTTAGCGATAATTGCCTTGCATTCACTATTTAATTTTTTAATGTTTCATTATTTGATGGCGAGTAGTGGCTTTCTTACAGAGATTTCTTGATGCCTTTGTATCACTTAAGAATTTTAAAAATTCTTTAAATTTCTTAGAACTCTCATCAGAAGTTACTGGTAACATAGCATGTGTTTTAATACATTTTTTAAATTTATTTTCTCCAGTCAAACGCTGAATACATCAAATTTCAATTGGTTTATGAGTTTATTTATTTATTAATTACAATACAATTACAAATTATATTCTAATTATATACGAGCGGTGTATCTTGACCATATGTTCGGTGTGGTGCCACAGACCACAGTCTCTGGTGGCAGTCGAACTCACGACCCTTACCCTAGACTAATAGTCTAGCACACTACCCACTAGACTACCAGGACAACCTGGGTTATAAGTTTGTTCTCCCGAAATTTCCGTAAAAAAGCCTCAGCCTTAGAGGGGACGCTTCTTTAATTTGCAGTGAGGAGAACACCGAATGTATTCGTTAATCTTGTCGCCTACTGTCTAACAGAAAGCGTTTTGTCAACATGACCGACTATATGGAGGGACAGAAAACTCCTTCTAAAAGGAAAGTTAGAGATTTCTGCAATCAAGTCTGCTATGCAATGAGCTGAATAAAGAAAATGTTTGGTATACGCAGAGGCTTTTTGTAATACACCCCCAAATAACTCTGTCATAATGCCTCGTAACCTACCCACGGAAAAGAAGATAACATTAACAAAGAAATTTATACGAAGTTCAGGCGGTGTCACCTCCTCAGAAGCATTTAATGAGCATGGTTTCTCATCACTACTGGTAATATAACAATTGTATCTAGACAACACCCGACGATAACCTTTTTATTCCAGAAGTTGTTACAGTAGGCGAATAACTTGCATAGCCTCGGAACTGAAACAAAGTAAAGAATAATAATGATAAGCAGATGGAATGGAGTCAATTTGTGACAGTCTTTGTTGCTTTAAGAAATGAAAAGAAATAAAAAAAATTTAATCCTTATAAACCTCTACGTCAAAACATTATAAAATTGTCTGTTCAATACAATTTACGTCCGCCTATTTTGTTAAACGCATGCGAGATGTTCAATGCTTCTTGGAGTAGCAGTAGCAGGAGCTGATCCATACACTTTATAAACCTGCTAAAGAAATATGTAATCAGGAAACCAAGATATTCGCATTATGTCGCATTACTATGCCTAAAAGTGTGTGTATAATGAAAAAAGCATTGGACTCAATACGACCGATCATAGCGCTCTTAGTTATTGCCACATACATTTCCTCTATTTTACGACACACATATGAATGTCTTAAGCCAAGTATTTTTATCCATGCCTATCAATTCTATGACTACATCTTATCTAATTCTAAAGCCAAACCAAAAAAGGAAATGGAACGGAAACAGAAACATCTAAACTGGCATTGATGGCTGATGATAAAATATATAGCGTTGGCTGTGAATGCCTCAAAGACAATGATGAAATGCAACATAAGCTTAACATTTAACGTGACATGATACCTTAATGGCTTCTAATGTCAAACAATTGCCATCAAAACGTATAAAAATTTGACAGCATATATGCATGTATTTATAATGGCATGTGTAAATCTATACACGGATATGTTGACAACCTGATATAGCTGCCGGTTAGGCGATAACAAAAAAAAAAAACAAAAAATTAACAACAACAACAAATAAATCCATATCTTTAAAATTGTAAGCCTGGCAAAAGGAAAACAAAAAATGTGAAAAATAAAACTGTATAGATTTAATAAAACATGAGGGATTTACTTAACGTAACTCACATTAAAAAAAAAAAACCGAATACGTGAAAACGTAAGGAATATTTTTCGTATATTGATTTGCTATCATGATGGTATATTGAATACGTTTGAGGGGAAATTATACATGCAAGTATAAGTTTCTGTTCTCTGTCTCTGCTTTCATGCATTAACATCCTTTTTAACTGTAAGGATAAACGTTAAATCGATTAAAGTTCAATAACGATTGAAAACATTTTTGGAAAGTAAAAGCGAAATGATTTAAATAAAATTATTTGCTTCGCTACAACCGATGTAAGGAGTACTTTAATGTTATACTATTGGACTGCTTTTATCACTGTGAAGTGATCGGTAGAACAGCTTACTTTATAGTTTTAA
This sequence comes from Sarcophaga rosellei, assembly GCA_930367235.1. Lineage (NCBI taxonomy): Eukaryota > Metazoa > Arthropoda > Insecta > Diptera > Sarcophagidae > Sarcophaga > Sarcophaga rosellei. The sequence continues at coordinate 38,233,997 of OV884019.1, forward strand.
TTTTCTTTTTGCATAATTGGTCTTTAGAACACTTCATTCAGGATTATGGCGTAACTTCTCACATCACGTATGTTGTGTGTGTTAATTTTATACATGAGTCGTGGGACGTACAGTTCAAAGTCAACTGCGAACCGCAGAGTTTTTGCTAGAAATCTGTTGAGAGAAGTTGTCTAAGAAATATTTGTTCATATTTCGTTTGGTTTGAGATTTTTTGACTTAGGGTTTGAACCGTGGCCTTATGTCTATTAAGCCAACACACTATTAAATAGGTTTTATTTTTAGATGAAATGCTAAGACTCCTTTTGTGATGATCAGGTTTTACTCTCCGTAACCATATTAGTAGTCGCCATAGACTAGTTGGTAGTGTGTTCTCTTATTAGACGTAAAGCCTGTGTTCGAACCCCAGGCCAGACATCAAAACGAAATATGAAAAAAATATTTCTTCGGTGACTTCCTCTCAGCAGATTTCTGGCAAAAACTCTGAGAGTAAATAAACCTGCCACGAAAAAAGTTTCTCAAAAATCTGTCTTTCGGAATCGACGTTAACATGTAGGTGCCGCCACTCAAGTATAAAATTAAGGCGCACAACATGAGTGGTGTGATGAGCTAGGCCGTAATCCTGACTGAAGGGTTGTCATGGCCAATTATGTATGTATTATGTACATACATATGTAACCGTATCAAAGCATAGGACAACTAAGTGTTCATATAACCTTCTAATCGCATCTGAAGACAAAAGAGATCCAAAAAAAAAAACTCTTTTCAAATTGTATGAACACTAAAGAAACATCATCAAATTCAACACGTTTCTCTGCTTAATTCGACTGCTTTGTTTTTGCTATAGCATCACAATGTTTTAGACGTTCAAAAACAATCAAAATTTGCATAATATGTGAATAATATTTTTCCCATTATATTCATATCCATAAAGGTGTAAAAAAATACAAACGAATTTCTTTTCACGAATAGTCGTCTCCCGTTAAAAGAAAATATGATAATACCTTATCTATTTGGCAACATATGCTGACAACTTTTCTGTTCATAATTCCCTTTTTTCCCCTCCTCCCGTTAAATCGTAGAGGAGTGAGGAGTGAGTAGTATTACGAAAATTGTTATTAGACAGGTAAAGTCTTAAGCCAAAAAATATTTCTTACGCACACTCCCCTTCCCCCACTCACACACTTATTTGCTACATAAATATTTGCCAAGCACATGTGTTGGCTGGCATGCAAAAGTATTGGTTCGTAGCACACAGTTTGTGTTAAATTGCCAAACTTCAGATTTATAACACAACGTTATTAAGCGATAATTTATGTTAAACGTTTTCTAATGTCTCGACTTTAGGTATACTCGTACGCTGGAGGAAATTATAATGCCAATCGATACGATTGGTTTCTGTCTGTTTGGTTTTGTTATTGTATTGAGCATTAATATGCAATTGTAGGCATTGTCTTAAAGAGTTCTCCTAAATTATCATTCTTAAACCAATTTTAAGTCATTATTTTTAATGAATCTTTAAATTAATTTAATTTGATTTCAAGAGTAAACTTTCCTTCTGATCGCATAGAAATCCATGATATGTTGTCCTCCCCCTATTGGAAATGCTTTTTTAATGCCGCTTTTCTGTATTTTAAGTGAAAGTGGGGAGGCAGCTATTTTCAATGCCTGCCTAGTACTTGTTTACAAAAAATCATCAGATACTGAAAAAAGAACTCTAAGCTCATTAACCCCTGTTGCTTACTTTTGAATACATTGGAAAGACTTCTTAAGTTGCATATTACGAAGTTTTGTCCGTTGCCCCACATATCTGCACAAAGGGGAATATCGATGAAGACGGCTGTTCACCCTGTATACCCTTGCTGCCTCTCTTGAAGTAAATGGTGGTTTTAACAAGGATTAGCTCAACGTACCAATTGCCGCTGTACACAACTCTAATACCTATTTTTATTTTATCGAACAACTTCTACATCAATTGGTTACATTCTCCGTTAGAAGTGCACAGCACCAGAGGGTAGTATATGTATGTGTACTAAAATTACTCTCCACTTACATCGATTGTAATGTTTCTTACTCGACTTGATCACTTCTGTAACTATATTTACTGAATTGTTACAGAACCTGACCAATGTGGAAGCGTTTAGCACTACCCATAGTCAATTGACTTTCATTGAAATTCCTAGCCCTAAAATACGTGGCAATTGTCGCCACTTAATGAGTCATCACGATGGTGTTTTATTCCCTCCGTGAACTCGTCTATACTGTCTGAGTAAACGCAGGTGCTAAGTGAAATTGTTATCTGAACCTAGCCTGTCGATGAGAGGTTTTATACAACATTTTTAAGCAGGATAGTCAGGTCCTTCAATACGAGTATGCTTGCCTTCATAGGTATCTGTAAAAGTGGTACATGTAGGTTTAAATTTGAGAGTAAGATGAACTGTGGATTTTTCATCGATGGGCTAGTGAAGTTCAATTAGTCTTGTGTGAGGACGCGGTGTGTTTAAAGAGAGTAGTCGTGGTTTGAAGATCTCCGTTAGAAAGATCAGTTGAACAATTGTGTAGTAATTGTTATTGTTTATACAAAGGGTGTAAACAGAGGTATAACAAACAAAGCAATTGTTTGCATAAAGTTGTGAACAGTGGCACACAGAATTGTACGAATAATAAAGAATTTTAATTAAAACTGAACAAAAATTTATTTTTATTTCATATTTTAAACGTTTTTAAAAGGTCTCAGTATGATGTAATTGCGCGACTCTGTTTGAGATAAAACCTACGAATCATACTGCCAAACTGAACCTAAGTAAGGACCTCCAACTGTCAGCAAATCTATGTGACAGCAAATCTATGACAGTCAGATAGTAATCAGAGAATTTGTAATTGTCGGATCTATATTGGTTCCCATGTGCCATGATTCTCTTCATCGACTATCGAGGCATAAGACGGTGACAAATCGTGTAATTGTTTGCCTGATGAACTTGCTGCAGCAGGTACTACAGAATATCAAACTATATACTATGCATTGTCGTATGGCTGTCCACTATGCAAAAGCAAATATTGATCCTAGATAAATCATGAGTTCATCCGCACATGTGACAAAATCAACTGCAATCAATTACTTAAACTGGATCATAGGATAGGGATAGATCTATTACTATATTTATTCGGGACTTCCATAGCCTGCAAGTTATTTTGCAAAGGTTATAGGTCAGCTGAGGATAAAGGGAGTATTATCTACTTTTGGCTCAACGCAGATCTTGATCTGTCAGAGCTATTTTTACTCGTTATGTTACTAAGCTTTCGGGTTTGTCTTCACTATAGTTCTAAAGAACTTATGCTTTAATGCCCTTATGTTCGTTGTTGGGACCGCATAATCAGGGCTTATCAGTTAGCTGTCAATCATTGCTTCAAGTGACATTACAGCAGATCACTATGTGTGCTGAAGTGAGCTTTGAATTCTACAAAACTGTTATTCCCTCGTTGCCTGTCATAAGGAAAAGAAAGAACTAAAATGATAGGTATTAAAAAAGTGTGATGAGATATAAACATGTTCATATTGCCAAACATTGAGCCACTAATACCACTTGCCCTTTATTTTGGAAGTACCGCATAAGGTTTAAAATAATTTTCAAAAAAATGAATAATTGCTGACGTTCATTTCTATGCTGCTCATTTTGCTCATTTTTCATTTGTTAACAATTTTTTTCCATTAAATCAGATAACATTACTAATTAGCCATTCGTTGTAGCACATGCTTAGCATTACTAAGCAATTTTTCAAATATTTTAAATTTTCTTTTTTCTTTGGAAAAACATTTTTTATTTTTAGAACTTTTTCAAATCACATTAAATTTTTGTGAAAAAAAAACACGAAGAAAATCAAGTTTTCTTCCATTTTATGCCAGTCATTTATTTAATGAGCAACACAAACAAGCAACTTTCAGTTTGCAATACATTAAATTGGCAAATCACTAATTATCTGATAAATTTCTAACAATTCATCATGAGATTTACAGAAAAAAAACATGCCTTAAGTACCAGTACTTAACGCTGTTTTTATGGATTGTATTTAAAATTTTTGGTTATTACACTGGTATTAGAAAAGTTGTAGCAGGAAATGGTTAGGTTTGGGGGCGAGCAAAAGGAAATACTTAAATTCTTTAAATTCCAAGACAGTAGTTTTTCAGTATATGCATGTCGTATGAGTAACATAATAGTTTAGTAAGACTTGATGTAACGTATGAGTAATGCACAATTGATGATTACTCATACGTGATGAAGGCTGAGGTATGTTGTAACAAAAGTTAAAAAAATCGAATCAAATTTTATGCTTTAAGAATTTCAAATTAATTGTTCAGACAATATGAAGATTTATTGATTCGAATATTCACAGACGTAACGTCTGTCTGTCTTTTTGTCTGTCTGATAAATCTTTTTGTTAACTTAACTCAATAATAATAATAAAGTTGATGATTATGTTTATTATAATAAACATTAATGCGTTTATTTTCTATGCATAAGCATGAATGTTTTTAAATATTCATTTACTGCAGAGCTGGCCAAACCATGTCATATCTTTGTAAAAGTCAAACAAGATTTTCCTCTATGAAACCATTTTATGCACAGACAGTACATCCTTCTGAGTACCCTGGTTAGGTCTATGCTGTTTTATTTACTTTAAAATTACCATAGACACCCAAAATATCTCATTGTAAATCAAACTAATAAACAAACAAAAGCAACGTCACCCCTAAGGCATTTATCTTGAATGATGAGAAAAAAAAGACAACGATTCATAGTAAGTATGAGAAATTGGAAAGGAAAGAAAAGCTATTGTAGACACTCTCCATACACACACACACACACACATTTATGAGTACTTCTTGTTATACATTTTACATTATTATCCAACACAGCCACTCACATGTTTATTTATCATATCATACATCATTTATGAAGGAAATACATACTCATTTACATGCAATACAACATGTATGAATCTTACACAGGCGGTTAAGGCCGATTGTATGATTACCTACATACAGTCACGATGTACTTTTTGAAAACATGGAAGACATTTTTAAATTTTACACCCTGTTTCAAGTAAAAGGATGCAGCAAAAGATAGATATTTCAGATGGTGAATGCAATTAAAACCCACAACATACATATCTATAATGTGCTAAGGCGCTTGTGTATAGCAGCTGTAAATTTATGGGTCCAGAATTTCGGATAGATTGGTTGGTGTTGGGACAGAGACAGTTGAGACCCAATTTTCCAGATAACCGAGCCAGGTTCGCTGGCTACGTTAGGAATGAGAATGTTTTGAGTGCTGAAGCTCACACACTCTAGTGAGTAGTGTGTTATTTGACGAAAAGCCCGGGTTCGAGCCCCAGGCCAGACATCAGAAAATATGAAAAAAAAAATATTTCTTCGGCGACTTCCTATCAGCAGATTTCTAGCAAAAACTCTGAGAGTAAATCAACCTGCCATGAAAAGGTTTCTCAAAATCTGTCGTTTGGAGTCGACGTTAAACTGTAGGTCCTGCCACTCAAGTATAAAATTAAGGCACTCAACATGAGTGGTGTGAGAAGCTAGGTCGTAATCCTGACTGAAGGGTTGTAAGGGCCAATTATGTATGTATGAACGACATATTTCTTTTTAGAAACATTGTTGTTCTCCGACTCAAAAGCATGCCATTAAAATATCTGTCACCTTTATTTATTTGGGAGTCAGAACTTATATCCAATCGAACTTGCACGTAGCGAAGATTCAAACACAAACTTCTTAACTGCGTACAGAAGAGCACGAAGATGTTCATTAATAACGGTATACTATCCAACTGTATTAATTCATTAGGACACCGCAGCAACGTGGTTTGTGTTGTACTGTTTTATCGCTACTACACGGAATCTAATTTAAAGGAATAAAGGATCATAAAGTGTCACTTAACGAGAAGCAAAATAAATGTTCTCACACATGCTTAACTCATTCAATAACTGAACAAAAGACAAAACCAGCCCCTTATGGATATAAAAAGACCTTGATCTTTATTAAATCTAGCTAGAATCAGTCTTACGATACTCATAACTGTCAGAAAGGGCACTAGCTGAAAATGGCCCCTAAAGTGGATACTGTCGTTTAGTAAGCATCGAATTGGATTGTCAGACGTGAGCTCGTGATTCAACCTTGGTATCTCGAACAAAACGAAATTTGAAAAATATTTCTTCGGCAACTTTCTTTCAGCAGATTTCTGGCAAAAATGCTGAGAATAAATAAAATTGCCTTGAAAAGGTTTTTAATAAAAAGCTATCATTCGGAGTCGACTTCAAAGTCTAGGTTCTGCAACTCACACATACAACAGGGGTAATGTGAGAAGCAATGTTGTAATCCTGGCTAAAAGAGCTGTAAAGATCAATTATGCAGGTAAGTAAGTAGATGATGTAAGAAGCAGAAAGAAAAGAAAAATACTGAACATCTTCTCTGTCACTCTCAGGTAATTGGGAACCTGAGCCTAAAGAGAGAGATAAACGAAGATCTTTCATTAAACGATAATTCTTGTTCAATCGATGTAAAATGGTTGTAAAGGGTCCGCCATCTAATGTTTTTTTCAACTAGTGCTTATTTCGTGAATGGTAACACCTAGCTCATGTCTGATTTGACAGATAATTAGGTTTATCCTTCCGCTGAACGAATATGGTTGACCATCCAATGCGTTTTCGCTTCGCTAAGTGGGCCTGCGACCAACTTACAGAAGATGCCGATTTTGTCAAAAGAATCATCTTTTCAGATGAAGCTCATTTTGATCTTGGCGGGTATGTAAACAAGCAAAATTGTCGCATTTGCGGCACAAAAAACCCGCACGCATACATTGAAAAGTCGACGCACACAAAACGAGTCACTCTTTGGTGCGGATTTTGGTCCAGAGGCATAATTGGGCCATTTTTCTTCGAAAATGAGCAAGGAGTGGCCGTTACAGTCAATGGCGATCGTTATCGGGCCATGTTGAACGAATTTTTGTTCACAAAAATTGAAGAGGAGGATATTGGCAACATTTGGTTTCAACGGCGCTTCGTGCCACACAGCCGAAGCTACACTCGATGTTTTGCGCCCTGTTTTTGAAGATCGCATTATCAGCCGCTGAGCTGATATCGTCTAGCCACCTCGGAGCTGCGATTTGACACAGTTGGACTATTATTTGTGGGGTGCCGTCAAAGATAAGTGTTACGCCGACAAGCCAGAGACAATTGACGCTTTAAAGGACAATAATTGTGAAGCCATTGGTGAAAAACAGCTGCACACAATCGATAATGTGCTTAAAAATTGGACCGATCGTGTAGGCTACTGCATGGCCAGCCGAGGCAGCCATTTGAATGAAATTATTTTCCATTATTAACCGGAAGGATTGTACTTTCAAATAAAAAAAGAAATTTGAGAAAATATTCAGTAGTTTTTTTTAAAGCATTTTCAAAAAAAAAAGTTATTTGGCGGACCCTTTAGATATTTGCTACAAAGTTTTTACGAACATAAGCAAAGATATAACGTAGATATCGCAGTAGGGCATAAAATACTTATGTTAAGAGAATCTCACTCCACAAAAATATTTGTGAACAGAACGTTTCTATTTTTTTTTGCATAGAATTTGACTTAAGATATTTTTGTATTGTTGTTGTTGTTGGTTCCCTGTAGCTATTTTTTCCTCAAAAGTGCAAAATAAAAATGAAATCTTTTCTTAAACAAATATTTTTGTTTGTCTACTTTGAAAATGTCACACTTTTTCAAGTGCTATCTTAAGGAATATACATAAGTACATCAGAATTATTTGTTTAATATAAGGTTTGCTACCTATAAAGAGCTGAAATTATCTTGAAATTCTTTAAAAATTATATATTTTTGCGAATGTTTAACGTATATTTTATTCGTTAACACCTTATAATTCCTTTGTGACACTTGTGTTATTTCTTCTTAAATTGTATCTGAATTACGGTACAATTTTTTGTGTGTATCACTGTCTGTCTGTGTCTGTTACTTACTGCTGTAATAACAGCGTTATAACAGGTGATAAATGTGAAGTGAGCATTCTTGTGTTTTTATTGTCACTTCTTTTTACTGTCTTTTTTCGTTTTTTGTTTTGTTTCATTTTATGTTTTATTATAAATTCTATTATTTATGCAATAAATAAATATTTTTTTGAAATCTATATGCAGGATAATAGCAGGTGGTCTTGAAATGAGTACTTATGTTATAAGGAGGGTTATACATATATCAAGTGTGTACCAATATAACATATTTTAAAAAGCAATAACAAAGAAGAAAGTCAGGACTTAGCAGTGAAAAAGAGGAAAGCTAAAAGCTATAGTTTTCGATTAAGTAAGCATACGGAAGTATCGGCCATCTACCGGGCCATTCAATGGATCCTCGCCTACGGTGTTCCTTTCATCAGCATCGCGATCTTTTCTGACAGTCAGGCTGCTATAAGACCTCTGTCGAACGTTGTGAATAACTCCAGGATAATCAGTGAATATCGTCGCTGTCTCAACCATCTTTCTAAGTACTTCAGTGTCACTTTATCTGAGTACTCGGGCACGGCGACATTCCGGGAAACTGTAGAGTCGACGGTGCACTACTTCCGGAATCCTCTTCAAACAACATAGGAATGCCACTTACCTCTTTCACGCTGGCCATCGCGCGGAAATTCTTTCGAGACCCCAACCTATACTAGGTCAGTGACGAGTCCTGCTCCACCGGTAGGTAGGGGAGATAGTTATCCACTTTCTTTGTCAATGCCCACCTCTTGCGAGGTGCAGATATAGGTTATTTGGCTTCCAATCCTTGTAAGCTCCGTCAAGAGCTATCGTCAAGGATATAGCTTCGTTTATCAAGCTTTGGGACTGGTTTTCCAGAGTGGGGTAGCCGTGCTTTAAATGTGCAGCTACCACTCTGACCTAATCTAACCTAAGTATATGGAGAGGTTTTCAACATTTTTTTTTAAATATTTAATTCTATCGTATGTAGAGGATACATGTGACCGGTTCTTCCAAGCTGAATATTGAACTATCTGGACTTCCTAATAAACCCGTTTCTGTGGGCCTTGTTCAATTTGATTCTACTGTATTATACACTACAATTTAAATATATGAGATCATATCGAACTAAGACTAAGAAATGCTTGACAGACAAGCACTTTTATCGACAGTGTGCCTCTCTTTTAGCATGCATTCGAACCTACTGACTACATACGAGCCTTGAATTTTTTTATCTTCGTTGACGCTATGCTATGTGATTACTGATAATACAACTCAATCTTCAATTGTACACAAACCAATCAGATATCACAATCTCGACTGGAACGTTTGTGAAAGAATGCGTGGTACATACATACATAAATAATTGATCATTACAGCCCTTCAGTCAGGATTACGGCCTAGCTTCTAATACCACTCATGTTGTGTGCCTTAATTTTTATTCTTGAGTGGCGGGATTTACAGTTTAATGTCGACTCCGAACGATAGATTTTTAAGAAACTTTTCATGGCAATTTTATTTTACTCTTAAAAATCCGCTGAGGGGAAGTCGTCGAAGAAATATTTTTTCATATTTCGATTTGATGTCTGGCCGGGGATTTGAACAGTGCCTTTCTTCTAATAGGCCAACATACTACCTACTAGACTACGGCGACTACAAAAATGCATGGTATTATGCGTTATTTGTATTGTCAACAAATTTATGCGCAACAGAGTCAATATCGTGAGTATCATCAATTAATTAAACTTGAACTCAACATCTGAATGTTTGAAAGCAGGTAACCGGAATCACCCAAATATGTCAAGATATTCCTAGCAACACTTGTGTTCTGTTGAAAATGATAGTTGTGTCAATGTGTTTACGATTTGTTCGTGTTCACGGGGGACCAAATAAAAAAGTATGCCTTGGCAGCCAATAGACTGTTTCAAAACAGTGAAATTAATTGCTCATCAAGCACCCATCCCCACAGTATCACAGTATCACATACCATACAGTATGTGGTATAGTTTAAGCCACATGTCAAACAAGTTCAATAGTATACGGCTTTGAAAAAATGTGGCTCTACGGTCTAGAAACCATTTCGAGCAGTATTTAGAGTTCATTGTTAGATCATGGACAGTCTTTGCATAAAATTGGTAATTCTGTTCGTTGAAGTACACTTTGTGTCAAAAATGGACCGAGTTAGTCACGATTAGACTATTCAAGAGCGTGTTTAGCATTGTTACGTGCCAGGAATACTCTTTTATATTAAAAATGTACACAGAAAAACAAATAGCAAAAAAAAAAGAATATTTTTCAATATCCTTAAAACCCTTCTCACTTTTTGATAGCAAAATAATAACTTTTAGCCGAAAATATAATTTTGTTAGACAAAATATATTATTGAGCTTGAAATTTCTTAAAGGTTATAAAGAATTACGCAATATACAGACACAAAATTCTTCTAATATTGATATTAAACTTCACATAAAGAAAAATTTAATCACTTTTCTTTCTCACTCAATCTCAGTTTCTCAGCCCGTGATCTTGTCATTGTGTAAGACAAGGGTAAAACCACCTCCATAAATTCTATTCAATAAACACCTTTATTTGACTGAACTTTTCAACAATTATCACAACATGGTCACAAGAAGAAAATTTCTATAGAATAGCCAGACACAAGCTTCAGCTTCTGTAAAAACTAAGTTTTCAATCAAATTAACTGTAATTTGTTAAATTACATTAGACACGTTAAAGTTTATCCTTTTTGTTCGAAATCTCAAACAATACTTCCGAAAATGACATCAAACATCATGCCGAACAAAACAAAACAAAACAAAACAAAACCCTAAACAATGGAAACGATGACTAAGGGACAATACTACAACATCTCTTTTGTCCCTTTTAAAACAGCCAGATGTCAACTGTGTGTGCAAGTATTTATATAATTGAGCCTGTGTGTGTGGAACAAAAAAAAAAGGATGTCCTTTGTAATGATTTTAGTTAATTTAAACGCTATTGTGTAAGCAATAAAAGTCGAGATTTCTTCTTCGTTTTTCGTTCTTTTTTGCATTTGAAAAGAAATCAGCATTAATATTGTCCTTGACTTTAATGTTTTCGCATGCTTTGATGCTTTTATAACAACTCGGTTGTTTGTTAATGTCGCAACTATAGTGATGGGTAAAACATTAAACTTTTTTGTTTAAATTTAATAAATTTAAAATTAAATTTGGACTTCCTCTCATTTTTCTGGTATAGAATTATAAAACTGCATAGCCGTTCGGTTAATGACTACCAAAAACGCATGATCGCTGTTAATACTTACAAGGTGTTGACTTACCCAATATACAATATGTACGAGGTTTTTGTGGCTCTATGAAATCGCAGTAGTCTAGTAGACAGTATGTTTTCTTATTGAACTTGAGGCCAAGCTTCAAACACTTGAAAGTTCCTACGGCGACTTCCTCTTATCAGTCTTCTGGCAAAAACTGTAAGAGTAAATAAAATTACCATGAAGAAGATTCTCAAAAATCTGTCGGCCTTAAACTAAAGGTCCTGCCTTTCATGTATAAAAAAAAACAAACATATGTGGTGTTAGAAACTAGGTCGGAATCCTCTTTGTAGGTTGGGTAGTTGGTGGTTGGTAGATAGGGCTGTAATAACCAATTAAGTAAGTTTGTGGTTCTCTTTGCAATAAAATATTGTAATCCTATCTATGTTATGGAAGCTCCCTTTCCTGCAGTTTCATGTGCCAGCTTAATGTCCTAAATTACCACTTGATCTGAAATCCTGACCTCATAGCTAGGTCCTGACTAATGGTTTGCAATGACCAATTAAGTAAGTAAGGGCCTATGTGTTTGGCTGAAGGCTTGACTGCCAGATAGTAAGGGCTATCCATTCCGTGGTTTCAAAAGTATGGGACTGGAATTCGACATCTGTCAAACTAAGTTGTGAAACAAATTTTTTTCTTTTCAGTTGAAAGTCTGACATTGACGAAAATGGATCGCTTAACTATCACACAACACATAAAAATTATCAAAATATACTACAAACATGGTGATTGGCGGTGGACGTCAATTTTTCGAACAAAATTTTTCTTCAGCGATGAAGCATATTTCACACTCGGTGGGTATGTTAATAAACAAAATTGTCGTATTTGGGGTTCTGGGAATCCTCAAGTAATTGTAGTGAGAAAAAGTCACTGTTTGGTGCGCTCTTTGGTCCGAAGGTGTGATTGGACCTTACTTCTTCGAAAACGACGATGGAACGACTGTCACCGTCAATTCGGAGCGTTATGGTCATATGATAACCGACTTTTTTTTGCCTGCTATTGAAGAATACGATTTGGAGAATATGTGGTTTCAACAAGACGGTTCCACATGCCACACAACTCGAGCGAATATGGCTTTATTGTAAGAGACATTTCCTGGTCGCGTAATTTCTCGTCGTGGCGATATCAATTGGCCACCAATATCATGCGATTTGACACCATTAGACTTTTTTGTGAGGCTACGTTTATGTTTATGCAGATAAACCTTGAACTCTTGGGCATTTAGAAACCAACATTCGTCAAGTTATGGCTGAGATACCGCCCAATATGTGTCAAAAAGTGGTCGAAAATTACCTCAAAAGAATCAATGCTTGCAACACTTCACGTGGAGGTCATTTAAATGATGTAGTGTTTCACACATAATATCAACGTTCAAACTTTACAATAAAAAAGAAATATCATGAAAAAAATATTTTATATGTGTTTTATTTACGTTTACTTTTGAAACCACGAAATGGATAACCCAATATTTGACAAATCTTTCGTTGATATAAACTTTCGTTAGAAAAATATTTACCTACGGGGTTCAAATATTCTCATTCTGAGGTCAAATCTCCCTGTGGGTCTTATGTATGGCCCTTCTCTTAAAACAGTTCTTTCAAAATCATTTCAAGAGCATTATCTCTACTCTGAGTGTACTGTTATGATCTCAACTGTTTGTATAATTTTCTTTCCTGTTTCCGTTGCTAGTCCGTTGGTGTCTATTATGATGAACCCTGTATATTGGTAATGATGACATTGTTGTCGTTATTGTTGTTCTGTTTCTTGTTTTTTTCCCGTTATTTTGCATAATATTTCGATACCATTTGGTTGGTTGTCCTTTAACTTAAGAAATTGTCATTTAAGCTTAAATGGTGGTTGATTTAATAACGATTCAATTTTGATTCTTTCCTTCTTTTTCGCATTATGGGGGGGGGGGGGGGGCGATGGACATTTTAAAATTACATTGAATTGCTTAATGTTTCCATTACTTTTAGGATATCATTTGTGTTGTAATTCTTTTCTTAGTTTTTGTTAAAATACATGGTAATATTCAATTATAATAAATCATTTTAATGGACTGTGTGGTATATTTTTGATTTATTTAAAGTCTATTTAGTAGGGGGAAGAATGATTTGCAGTCATTTTTATTAATTTTATAGTTCCGTTAAAAGCCATTATAAGAGTTTTGTTAAGGAAATCGAAGGCAGATTGGTAATATAAAGTGTCTGTAGAATTGTCAGTCTTTAAACTGAATATATACGCGTTTGAAGAATCATTTACGTTGCACAATTGTAATGTAAAATTTTTAAATAAAAACTTTTCCATTCATTAGCTTTATTAGCTATATTACAAGTATTTATTCAAAATTATGTTTCACTTTGTTTTCTAAATAAACATCCGCGAAATTAAATATAATCCCATTACATGAACTGAACGACGATTGCATGTAATTCTAAATAAATATTATTAAACCAACCAACTTACATCAAATTCATAAAAATGTTATTTCCATAAATACTTATACTCATTCTACCTTTTGATGTTTTCTTTATTCGCTCATTTGTTATTCAAATCCTTTCCAGTATTCGCCCTATTCTGTCATAACTTTTCTACTTCAGGATATAAAATTGTTTTTTTTCAAATGTCTAGTCATGTAAACGGAAATAGAAATGAAGAAAAGTTTTTAATCCTTTCGTTTAGCAAATATTACGACAAATAATGTATAATGTACGTACGAACAAGCAAACATTTTACACAAAAAAAAAAAAACCTCAAAGGGATTTAAAATAGAAAAGCATTATAATTTTGTGTAACTGAAAAGATACCCCCGCCGACAAATTGAGTACATATACTATTTGTCTTGTTATGAGCAAGTATGCATGTACGTACATTTATGTGTATATCTTTATGTATGTTAAAAATATTAAAGTTATAATAGAAGAAAAACCTTTTTTTCAGGGGGGTTACCGCGTATTTCGTTTCGAAAAGTAAAATTTTTCGAGTGCGATTTCCGAATCGAAAGCTAAACCGTACTGTGTAACTCGTTCGAAATGATGGTACAGTAAGACCCCGCTTAACGCTGTTTCATTATTACGCGCTAGTACAAAAGCAGTGCACTATATAGCTACAGTGTATACTATGTATCTTTTTCAGCGCTCTTTTGTTAGTTCATCCAGAATAAAGATTCCAACTGTATTTTCCGAAGACGCAATCACAGGACGAACGCATCATTCCCGCGTTACAGTTGATTTATTAGTTGCCCCGTTTAACGCCGTTTCGTTTAGCGCTGGAACTTATTGGAACGCATCCCCCCGTATTTATAAACAAATGAAAAATATATTAGGAAAACTTGGGAGCTCTCAAACAAAAATATCTAAATGGAAAAAATTTGCTATAAAAAATATAATAATAAAATTAATTAAAGTACATAAATATGTATTGTGTTATTTTTTTATTATAATGGATTGTGTTTCCTTGTAGTTCTATGATGATGATACCATTCCAGAAAGAGTCCAAAGAAACATAGTAAAGGACTATTCAAATATTATGGATCTTGACCAAAAAATTGCAAATCAACAACCAAAAACTGCAAGTCATCGTCCAAAAAATTGCAGGTCATCATTCAAAAAAGTGCAAGTCATCACCCAAAAATGCAAGTCCTCGACCAAAAAAAAATGCAGGTCATCGATCAAAATCGCAAGTCATCGACCTAAAACATGCAAGTCATCGTCCAAAAAAGTGCAAGTCATCACCCAAAAAATGCAAGTCATCGACCAAAAAAAATGCAGGTCATCATCCAAAAAATGCCAGTCATCAACCAAAATCATGCAAGTCATCGACCTAAAAAAATCCAAGTCATCTACCAAAGAAATGCAACTTGCGAAAAATACGACATTTTGTTGTATATATACATATGAATGTATATTAACTCAATGAGAATTATTAAAATTTTTAAGTTCGTTTCCCCAAAATTGCATTTTATATAAAAATAGTTAGTTTCGTTGCCTATATTTCTGATTCCAAGCAAAGCTGGACCCTGAGAGAAACTATTTTGGAATCCTTGGTACCATGTCTATCCGGCCACTAGGTCCATTTTCCCCACAAGTTAATTTTTTATCCGATTGAGCCCCATTTTACTCATTTAAGGAAAACATTTAGCTTCGTCGCGTATATCTCCGGTCCTAAGTAACGCCCGGCAGAAGCAAGAACTTTTATGGAATTCTTGATTCCACGGCTATCCAGTCTACTGGGTCAATTTCCCCACAAGTCCATTTTTTATCCGATTTTTTCTCATTTGTATAGGGGTAGGATAGTCGCAGAACTTTGTATGTAGATGTGATGAAATAAACTTGTAATGACCCTTTGGTTATTCTAGTAATTCTGTGTAAATGTGGATTTGCTAAATCATTTGATTCCAAGGAGTAACTTGCTTGATCGTTGCGCAAACTTTTCAGTTACTGGATAAATTATTTGAAGAGTAAATAACTCTCTTGATTTCTTTCTCAGATTGTTTATTTAACTGTATTCGAACCTGGGATGCTTGTGGCTCTAGTCAAGACATAAACCGCGACATAGAGTGGTAAGTAGTAAACATTGTATTAAGATAAGTTTAGTGTATAAATAAATTTTTCTGCTGTTTGAACGTCTACCGAATTTGCTATAAATCAGCTTAAAATGAAATGTGAAATTTTTTTCTACCTCCAATATTATAAACCTAGTTACTCTGTTTTTATATGTCGCATGAATGTATGAGAAAGACAAACATGTCATTCAGCTGAAATAACGTCTGTGTTGATTTTAAATGCTTTTGATTTTGGGTGCGTTTCATTCAACCTTTTCTGTTTCAGAATTAAAACGTTTAAAGATGAGACATGGACATGTAACAAAAAGGGTTGCTTGTAAACGTTTAAAACTGTAAACTGGTCTATTAAAACATTATAATACAACAGCTAAGAGGGCCTTTAAAAAAAATTAAATGAAATTAAAACTTAAATTTGAAACATTCCGTTTAATTAAGTTGAACAATGTAAAGGCAGGAAAATATCCTGCCTGTTTACTCCTGCTGTTACCCATGGATTATTTTATTTATTCAAGACTGCTGGTCGATTCAACGATGCTTAACGAGTGATTTTTGTTTCCAACACGCAACAAACAGTGACAGTTAAAATCTTGTCATTCAGAAATGAACGTCTAAAGTATCCACCGCATAGTTGTTTGTAATGTTGAAGTTTTTATTTCAAATTAACAAACAAACTGTCATTTAAAATTTTATTTTATTTTATTTTTCCGGCTTTTAAATGGCAAAATAATTTAAAAATTAAAAGCTTACAAATCGCAGGCGAGCAATTAAAATTTTCTTCAGTTAAAGATGTTGTCTTAAGGAAACTTTCTTTTTTTAAATACTCTAGGGCATTGTAAAATGATTTAAATAAAAACAGTTTATAGTTAAGGCAAATGGTTAGAAATACTATTTTATATTGCCTTACCGATTTGAATGACAATAAGGCTGTAAAAATTACAATTAAATTGGCAAGATGCGGCAGTTTAAAGATGCTTCAAATTGTCAAACTTCCTTCTGTATTCTTTAAGGGAAAGAAAATGTGATTTTGAGTAATAAAAATTTGATATTTAATGGTAATTGACAAATAAAATCAACTTAAATTGCTAAACTTTAACAATTTGAAATCAATAGTCGTTTAAAATTTTAATTTAAACTACAAGTATAGCAAATTAAAACGTAACAAGAATTTTAATAAAGAAATAATAAAAGCTGACTACGTGGAAAAATTTTTAATGAATATTAATTGTGTTTGGCCACCTTAGAAGAAGAGTTCTTGGGCATCCAGAAGTTCTTAACATAATCTGCCTAACCAAAGGAATCACGACGGTATATATTTCTTTTAAAACGATGTTGGCTAGGCTATTACATGCAACGACGAGCACTATAGATCGATGAATCTGAATTGGATGATTTGGGCCTGAGCAACGTATGGTTTCAACAGCGCAGCGCTTATGCCATATTAGATATTCAGCATGAGCAATTTGAGAGCTTGGTTATCCCACTTGGAAGTGAAGTGAATTGGCTGGTGAGACCATAGCCGCTACATTTTTTTCTTGCTAGGATTCCATCAAACGCAGGTATATGCTAATAAACTTCACAGCGATACTCGAAGAAGGCATTCCCCCTCGCCCTCACTCTTACTTGTTTATACACTCATTTATACATTCATTGAAAATTGGACATTTCTGAGACGCTCAACCTAGATAAGCTATATTCCACACATAATGTCATCAATTAATTTTTCAAACAAATAAAAAATCTCGATGATATCTCACACTAACTCTGTTTTATTTAAATTTAAAGATAGAATGTGTTTAATGAAAGGCACAATATATAGGTTAGGTTAGGTCGTTGTGGTAGCTCTGATATCACAAAGCTCACTTGAGCAAGCACAGCGGCCCGTTGTGATGCCAAGGGTGAACGCAGTCCCTGTACTGACCAAGTTCCACCAAAATAAGGGAAGAGGATGATGGTGGTCAGCGCAAGGGCTGCACAAGGCACAATATAAGCTGTCGGATAAATTTATCTTCACTAATGCTGTGAGAGCAGACTGTATGCCATCTTTTCCTCAACATTATTTTAGACATCATGAATAAGGGAGCATACGGAGAATATGTCGCGTATGCTTATCAAATTGAGCCTGGCGTGTATCGTCACTTGGTGAAACATTCCGTACCGGAGAAAAATGTTAAGTTGTTATAAATTGATGTTTGCGGAGCACATCGTAAATTTTCTAGACATAATCTAATGAAAGGTTGTGAATAAAAATAAGTCAAAATCTAATAAGAAAAGAAAACCTAAAAAGGAAATGACGCAGAACTGTTAAAACCTATTGAGAGCCTTACACATTGCGATCAGCCGTACAAAATAAAGTGAAAAAAGGAGTTGAACATTTTCACAGTTCTAAAGACTTGGCATTACGACAAATAATTTCTGCAGGGGCTGAGAATCCTAGGAGAAGGAAGGCTCTATCTTTCACTTCATGTGTCCGTTTACTGCTCTTGCCATTAGAAGATCACTTCTCACTTTCTGATATTCAAACACAATATAAAGACAGCTGCAATAGCAAGATTTATTTACAATTCTGCTTGATTTTCTTTGGAGAATGTTTGATACTTCTGCATTGAAGGTGGGTACATATATTATGATCCTATGCTCCTTATAGAAATGATGGAAAGTTATTAATTTTTTTTACTTTTTTCTCGTACAACACCACTCCAAATAATCCACTTTTTCTTAAAAAGCAGTTGTTGTCAGTTATTCTTCGACATTCCATCCACTTATCTGGGAGTTATCTGCGATAAGGCCCACATTGCGAATACTTGATATTTATTCACGGTGTTACTCTATACATACATACATATATAATTGATTATTACAACCCTACAGTCAAGTTACCATCTAATATTTCACACCACTTATGTTGTGTGTGTTAATTTTATACATGAGTCGTGAGACCTACTGTTTATAGTCGACTCCAAGGCACAGATTTTTAAAAAACTTTTCATGTCAAATTTTTTATTTACTCTCAAGAGTTTTTGCCAGAAATCTGTCGACAGGAAGTCGCCGAAGAAATATTTTTTCATAATTCGTTTTGTTGGAGATGTCTGACCTGGGGTTTGAAACGTGGCCTCATGTCTAATAAGCCAACACACTATCTACCAGACTACGGCGACTTTCCATTCACTCACGATATTTTAAGTTGACAGCGAAAGGACTACGTTGCGAGCTCTGGGTGTGTATTCACAGTGTTACTCCATACATGGCTACTGAACACAGTCATCATTGAATGATTTATATACGATAAATAGAAATGATTTCTATTACAGTATATTAGGTATTTTTGATGTGTATTAGCAATGAGTATTCAAAAGGATGAGTAGAATTGAATCATACTCCTAATTCCTGATACTTATACGAATTCATACTTATTTTTATATCATGCAACCTCTATTCATTTTCAAAGTTTGAAGTACTCATCATATTCATATTTAACACGTATGATGTTGTTGATTTCGACACTCCATAACTCAACATTTGCAAGAATCACAAAATAAGTGTGATTCGCGTACGAAAACTAATATACTCATTAAATGGTTGTGTGTTTGTTCTGCTTGCTGCTCGGTCTTTTTTGCTTATGTGTCTCTTTTTTTTTATAAATGCAACAACAACTAAGACGGTGAATTTTGATGAATGATTCGAGTCACTTAAATCATTTATTCATAAGGATTATATGTATTTTTTAAAGTTATGAATCTAAATGAGTACGCTTATGAAATAAACATATTTCAAATGGTATGAGTTTGATGTCAACGTTTTACGCATACTTATTGCAACCAGTACTTATAAATCAACGCTGTAATGAGTACGAATAAATCAGAGTAGTTAAATTTCAATATTTTTGACTCACTTATATTTAAAATTTTATGAGTAGCGAAAAAACGATTCATTGCTGATCTCTGGTATGTTAGATACTACCAAACCTTTACAATTCCTTCTTTTTTCATTGTATTAAACAATTTAAATTCTTTACAATTTATTCCATTTTACATTTAATTTAAATCGTTTACCTTTTGAAGTATAAAGATTGATACACAAAAAGAACTTAGTTTATCAATTTTCCTTTAACCAAACCAAATCACATTTGAACTGTTTAACAAAAAACATTTAGTACGTGTTTAATTTTAAATTCTAAACTTTGGCATTCTTTCAATCACTTATAAAACATACAACAACAACAACAATAACTAAACATGTTTTAATTTTCTATTTAGGAAAAATGCAGAAAATATAAATCAAATATAACACATTTCCCTTCAGAAAAAAATAAATATGTATAGTTTTATGTAGTTTTTTTCGTTTGTGTTTTTGTATTTTGGTTGCAAATAAAAAATGTAACTCTTCTTCATATGGAACAGCAAACTACTGTTTTTAATTAAAAATTCTAGTCATTCATACAGTAGCAGTTGAAATAAAAAATAAAAAAAAAACAGGAAGAAAAAAAAAAATACTAAATACAGGAATAAGAAGAAAATACACGCTCATGTAGCAGGAGTATTAAATAGAGCATATATTTAGAGCACAGTTTTTTTTTCATATGTACAGTGCCTAACAAAAGTTTATGCCTGAAACGAAAATAGAAATAAAAATTATTGTTTAATAATCGTTACTCAGTTTCCGAGCACACTATACATTTTTTTGGAAAGTTATTTAATTTTTTAGTAAGTCACGTTCATTTGTGTTTCCTTCCTGCCACCCCCGTGCCATACCTTCTTTCTCCTTCAAACTTGACAACACTTTCTCACTATTTTTTATTTTGCAGTAAATGAATGCCAACATTTAGCTTGTATAGATTTTTATGGTTGCTATTTTGCACTTTGTTGAATGCCGTAATAAAAAAAAAACAAAAAACAAACAAGAATCCTTTATACCTATAAAGGATTGTGGGTTTTGCTTTTTTTGCTTTGCCTCTTATACGGTATCGGGTTAAGAAGGTTTCAAAGAGATTTTATAACACCAGGAAAAAAAATCAAGTAAAAGAGAGAACATCCTTCAACTATAAAAATAAACTAAAAACAGCATAAAACTTGTCTTTACTTGCTTTGCATAACAAAAAATAATAAAAAAATAAATGAAAAGGATTATAGGAAAAAACCCAGTTACCTAGTAGCTTAAATAGTGATGAGAGGAATACGTTTATGAAATGGTAGCAAAAAGCAATTTTAATTAGCCAAAGAATTCATGGCTATTTATAGAAATTTTTTTTTATTAATTTAAGTGTTTGAGAAGCAAGCTTTAAAATTATATCTAAAATTACTAATTTAAGAAAATTAATTGCCCGATGTTGCCTTTTTTTATGATCGAAGTAGAAGTATTAAAAAAATGCAAACCATTAACATTTATTAATAAGGAATGGTAGACAACTCCATCTCTTTATAAAAATAAGAACTCTCCACTGTATTCAACGCTATAACCAGATTTGTTGTATGAATATGGCATTGTTTCTGTGCAACGAAAGTTGGCAACCCTAGCATTCCAGAACTAGTCTGGCACCAGGCTTTAAAACATACCTGAGAACTCTTCAAAAATTCTCCACTACATCTTTGAAATCTTCTCCAATAATTACAAAACTGGCGGAGATTACATACGTACGTACATAATTAGCCACTACAACCCTTCAGTCAGAATGACCACGTAGCATCTCACACTACTTACATATTTTGTTTGTATTAATTTTATCTATAAATGGCGGGACCTACAGTTTCTACTTCGAGCGACAGATCATGGCAATTTTTTATTTACTCTCAGATTTGTTGCCAGAAATCTGTTCAGAGGAATTCACCGATGAAATATTTGTTCATATTTTTGTTTTGTTGGAGATGTCAAAGCTGGGAATTAAACCATGGTCTCTTAAAAGCCGATACACTACCTTCTCGTCTATGGCGACTTCTAACCGAGAGTTGTATTCTATAATCAAGTAAATTATTATTTTTTAGGTATACAGTCAACCCTCCTATAACGCGGTGAGTGCGTACCGCGTTGTATGGAAACCGCACTATAAGAAACTCGGAATTAGTACAAATCACATCATTCGTACCGCGTTATATGGAGACCAAGACAAGATAAATTATAAATTATTTTTATTGACTTAAAGAGTTCATATAAAAAAAATAAAAATAAGAAAACTGGTAAAGGAAAACTTCCAAAATGCTAAATCTACGGGTATGGTTCTCTTAGATATAAAATCAGCATTTGATTCGGTCTGGCACAACGGTCTCATTTACAAGTTGAAGAGACTAAATTTTCCACATGAGCTCATCAAAATTATTCAAAATTTTTTATACGACAGATATTTCTCTGTACATATATCTACAACGACATCTCAAAAAATCAACATAACAGCAGGATGTCCTCAAGGATCTTGCCTTTCTCCAGTCCTTTATAATATTTTTACAGCGGACATTCCTATTTTTCCTCACTGTGTAACCTCAATTTTTGCAGATGACACAGCTATACTTAGCTCCGATGAATATGCAGTAAACATCATTGCCAATTTAAAATTGGCTCTGGAAAATTTAAATTCATACTTCAATAAGTGGAATATTATGATAAATCCGGAAAAAACAAAGGCAATATATTTCACCAGGAAAAGGAAGTCATGTTTCTTACCACAAAACCCTCTTCGTTTCATGGATCATGATATTAGTTGGGAAAACAACGTTAAATACTTGGGAATAATACTTGATCCAAAACTAAACTTTAACAACCATATACCTTATTTATTAGATAAGTTTAACAAATTAATCCATATAATGTACCCACTTATTAACAGGAAAAGTTTTCTTAATATTGATAACAAGAAATTGATACTCAAGTCCATATTTCACCCTTTAATATTTTACTGTGCCCCGGTTTGGACTACTTCTTCTAAATGTCATCTTAAAAAACTTCAAATAGCCCAAAACAAGCTCCTTAAGATGTTATATAATCTTCCTTGGCATTATTCTACACAACGACTCCACACATTATCTGGCATTGAACTCGTTCATGATAAAATAAATAGGTTAACTCTAAATTTCTACAGAAGATGTCAATTTTCTCAATATCTACATATAAATGAATTCCAGCTGTAAAACTATATCCAATTTACTCTGGTACAAATTTTTACACTTTAACTATTGTTTCATAAAGGTTTTTGTGTATTTTTTCCCTTCCTTTTGTATATTAAAAATTATTTAAAAGCTCACAAAATTCAAATTTAACTACTAAGTAGAAAAGAAACAACGTTTCTAAACTCTTTAATATATATAAGACATTTGTAAAACAGTATAATATATTAAATGAAATAAAGAAATTAAATTAAATTAAAAGAGTTCATATAAGGATTAATAAAAAAATGAAACAAAAACTAAACTAAAATACAGTTTTCCAACAAAAATAAGAAAGACTTTTGTAAAATGATGTAATTTTTCAACATTCATCATCACTGTCAGATATGAGTTCCAGGAAAATTTTTAGAATGTCGTAGTCGGCTATGAGATAAGCTGGCCTTTTTATATAAAAATGTGTTTCTATATCTAGGCTGTGCTTTTGCGTCGAAAATAAAACTGATATTAAAAATTATGTTATTTAGTTTTTAAGTAAAACCGAATTTATTTTATTCTATTAATATTTTTATTTATTTAAAGAAATAATAAATTCTTTTATAACAATAGTTTTAATTTATGTTTTAAATTTTGACACAAATTACTTATTTTAATATTTTATTATAACTTCACTTATTTTAATATTTAACACACTTTTAACTAGTTAATTTATAAAAATATTTATTTAACACAACTTCAACAATACTTGTTGTTAATTCTTATTTTTAATCTTTTAACACAATTTAATAATTCTTATTTTAATTCTTTCCGTCCGAAAGCTAGATCAATAATGATTCTTTTCCTACTATGTAACCGATTTTATAGCTTAACGTAAACGAACAAAACCAAACATGCACCAAACCATGCATGCATGATCATGTTTGACTTTGTTTATTATGTATTTTTCCTTCCTACTACATTCTTCTTACATGTAGCTAAGTAAACAAGTATGTACATACATTCACAATATATGCGTTTACGGTTGTTATGTAAAACCATAACAAAAGAAAGCAAAATTGTGCATGCTCAATCATGTTCGTTTAAAAAAAAGAATAGAAAAAGAATAATATCAAATAAATGGTACAGTTGTACCAAATATGCATTATTAGAAGTTACATGTATGTAAAGAATAAATAATTACGGTTACCTCAAATGAAAACAAGTTTGTGCATGATCAATTTATTTAAAAATAGAAAAATAATAATATAAAGTAAATGGTACAGTTGAACCAAACATATCAAAAGTTACATGTGCACATGTATGATCATTATGGGTGTTCACACACATAACTATTAAACTCTCTTACAATATCTAGTTACTAGATTCATTCAGATGCTATGCAGCAGGAACTTATGGCATGTTGTTGAACGTAAACCGCTCTTTACGGGTACCGCGTTATAGGAGGGCTGTCGCAATTTTAGCTCCGCGTTATGTGAAAACCGCGTTATATGGAAACCGCGTTATAGGAGGGTAGACTGTACTTGATATTCTTTGTAGCATCTAGTATGTCAAAAGTTGAGAATACCAACCATAACTCTTCAAGGTCTCATGGCTATTGTCATATACATACCAGAGATCAGCAATGAGTATTCAAAAAGATGAGTAGATTCATTATACTCATATTCTTAATTTCTGACACTTATACGCCGTAGTCTAGTAGGTAGTGTGTTCGCTTATTAGACGTAAAACCCGGGTTCGAACCCCCAGGCCAGACATCAAAACGAAATATGAGAAAACAAATATTTCTTCGGCGACTTCCTCTCAGCAGATTTCTAGCAAACACTCTGAGAGCAAATAAACCTGCCATGAAAAAGTTTCTTAAAATCTGTCGTTCGGAGTCGACGTTAAACTGTATGTTGTTCCACTCAAGTATAATAATTAAGGCACACAACATGAGTAGTGTGAGAAGCTAGGCCGTAATCCTGACTGAATGTAATGGCCGATTATGTATGTATGGATGTGTACGCTTTCATACTTATTTTAATATCATGCTCATACTACTCATATTCAAAGCTTGAAGTACTCATCATACTCATACTTAACAACACATATGATGTTGTTGATTTCGACTCTCCTTTACTCAACATTTACAAGAATCAGAAAATAAGTACGATTTGCTTACGAACACCACAATACTCACTCGAGTTATGAATCTAAAATGAAAGTTATGAATCGAAATGAGCAGGCTTTGTATCAAACATATTTCGAATGATATGGGTTAGATGTCAACGTTGTACGCATACTCACTGCAACCTGTACTTATAAATCAATGTTGTAGTGAGTACGAATGGACCAGAGTAGTTGAATTTCAATATTTATACTCAAAATTTTATGAGTAGCGAAAAAACGATTCATTGCTGATCTCTGATACATACCTAAACCATAATGTCGACCTGTTGTACGCTCACCATTATAAGCTGTCTTACAGCAAATCTGCATCCTGTAAAAAATTCCTTAAGTTTCTCTAGAATACTTCTCTGAGATAAATTAAGTTTGATATAGTATCCTCGCTAATATATTAGGATCTCAAGTTTCTGATTTTATAAAAAATTTGGTTTATTTGAACTTTGAAGGTTCCTCAATAGTTTATGTGACGTTTTGCGCTCTCTTCCTTAGTCTAGTTATCAATGCACTAAAAGGCTAAGGGTTATTCAGGTTTATGTTCCATTACCCTATAGCCCTATTAGTTGGAAGTAATTCGCTTTCTCATTGCCTATTACTCCTTTATGATTGTGTTTAATACTAGCAATCACCTTTTTAGAGTTTAGAACGAACCTTGAACTTGTATCGCTCGGTGCCAATGCCACTATCAGTAAAATATTGTCAAGTTGTGTGGTCCAGATCACACTTCGAGTGCTTCCATTATGGCCAGGTAGCCAGAATCATAGTTTAGTCTCTTGATGTTCAATAGAGATGTTGAAAGACGTCACATCACATGGAATTGCACTTAAAATGCTCCACCAAAAATGTCATTCCATCGTCTGTAAAGAATTGTTTTAAAAATCTATTCCATCTTTTCCTATTTCTTCTTTTACGATTTAGTTCTTTAAAATCGCTTACAATTTTTATGTCGTTTTAGAATGTGGTGATGTGGTAGAGAGCTTTACATTTACATGCTGTAGTATGTATGTATATTATGATGTGTCATCAAGAAAATTACATCCATAAGAACGATTTTTTTTTATTACATCACACATAGCTGTAAATCTATATTTTTTTTACCATTTATTATCCTTATTTTTGCCATTTCCGTTATTTTTAAAACCATTTTTCTCTTTCTTTCTATGCAGCATCTAAACTAATTTTGATTTAAGATTGATTCTGTTTCGTGCTGTTGTAACAAGTTCATCTTTTCAGATATACTCGTACCTCGTTCTGCCAACACAAGTGCTTAACGACAGTGTCATTTATTCTATTGAGTTATTATTATACTCCAATGTACATGTGGATGATGATGGTGATCATGATGACAATAGAATGATGTTTTTAAAACCAAAAGATTTACTCCAGGGATAATACACAATACGGTTAAGAATGTGTAGGCCGGCTTTCATTTATTTTTGGGCATTATTTTGTTTCATAAAATTTAATATCGAAAATTAAAATCTTAAAAGTGTAATTTTGTAAAGCTTGGCTGGGCGCCAATCTATATACATATGTAAAAATGAATGTGTGTTTGTTTGTATGTTTGAACTTTATAGACGATTAAACGGCTGAACCGATTTTCTTGAAATTTTCACAGTATCTTCCTGTATGTCTGGAAGCAGTTAAAGCCTGCCTTTTATGTAGAAATTTCAAATGAGCGAGGTGCCACGCCCACATATACTACATACTTAATGTTTAATTGCATTTGAAATATATTACTCATACGCATCATAATACATCTACATAATAGTTACCCTGACAAGTATGCAATACAAAATCTACGATTTTTGACGTATGAAACTTAATGGAATTAGATATCACTCATACGTCACGTATGTAATGTTTTAATGAATTTTACATCTGTATATACGAAAATGAAAGTATGCTTATTTTTTTGTGGGTTTGTTTGTTTGAAGAGCTGCTGAGACTCCAGTTCAACGTGATGAACGTTTAGAAAGGGAAAGAGTACGATCGCAAAGAGCAGTAGCTGCAGAAACACCAGATCAAGGAGATGTACGTGTAGAAAGAGAGAGACTATGAGCATCAACATCTTAAGCTGCTGAGAGACCTGATCAACGTGATGCACGTCTTAAACGAAAACGATCCCAATCATCAAGATCAAGAATTGATGAGACGCCGGATCAACGCGATATACGCCTAGAAAGAGAGAGACTACGAGCATCAACATCTAGAGCTGCGGAGGCACCAGATCAACGTGATGCACGTGTAGAAGGAGAGAATAGAATAACAAATAATTATTATGAAACATTGTAAATATCAGTAACAAAATAAATATTTTAAAATCCGGACTTCTTCTTATTTTATTACGTTGAGGTTATTGACTAAATAAAATAAAAATATACATAAGAAAACGTGTATATCAATATATTTTGAATATTTATATTTCATATCGATAGAAGTAGCGAAGCACACCGGGTTTTAGCTAGTTCAAAATAAAAAGAAAACAAAAAAAAAACGGAAATTACTAAGGCCCACGTTAATAGAGATTAAGTCAAAAACTTGCTTTGTTCATTGGGGTAGTCACTTAACCAGAAATGAGCTTCATCTTACGTATTTACTTAATTGATCATTAGAACCTTTTAGTAGGGATGAGGTCCAAGAAGTCGCCGTAGTCTAGAAGGTAATGTGTTCGCTTATTAGACGTAAAGCCCGGATTCGAGTGCCCCAGGCCGGACCTTAAAACGAAATATGAAAAAAATATTCGTTCGGCGACTGCCTCTCAGCAGATTTCTGGCAAAATATCTTAGAGTAAATAAAAACCTGCCATGAAAAAGTTTCTCAAAATCTGTCGTTCGGAGTCGACCTTAAACTGTAGATCCCGCCACTCAAGTATAAAATTAAGGCACACAACATGAGTGGTGTGAGAAGCTAGGCCGTAATTCTCACTGAAGGGTTATAATGACCAATTATGTATGTGAGGTCCCAGATTTTCACAACACCCATGATATGTGTGTTAATTTGAACCATGATTTGGAGTTTATGCCAGAAGGCTGGAACAACGTCTAGCGTCTAATAAGCCAACACATCACCTACTAATCTACGGCAACGGAGCTTCATGACTAAATACAATTACATACTTGATAAAAATGTTCTTCTTCAGTATCAAACTAATCAGCAATAAATGCCACCCACACGATGATCGCTTGTCTTATATTCTTAAGCGGACTGTATTTTATAGCAACAAAAGCGAAGATTCCTACGTAAAATTTTCTACGTAATCGAAAGATAAACAGTAAACAAATTCAAAACGGCGACTAATTTTAATATCGGTCTTCTTAATGACTCACTCACTCACTCACGCACTCAACATTGTTTAACTTTTTGATGTTTTTGAGATGGGAGAGTAATATGAGTGTGAAGAGTAATATAAGAGCGAAAACGATCAATAACTGCTCGACGAATCGTTCGTTCGATAGGACGATTATGTTGACTGGCATTAACACGAAAAACAAATTATCGAACATAATGGCTCCATTCGATTTAAATAGGATCAATTGAGTGTTAGTACTACACTTGAATGATCAGTTGATATATCCGTGGTCTACAGCGAATGACAACATACTTGAATTTATATTGACACCCCGCGAATGGAGTGTTTTTCCGCAATTCATTTGACGTAATTTATAACACTTTAAAATAAAACGCCTACAACTTGGAATAATAATTCATACAAGTTCTTAAATCCCTTGTATGGCAGTATAAAAAGATTAAAAATTTCTTTCTTTTTTTCCTTGAGCACCATTGTGCTTAAGGCGTCTACATATCTTCAATTAATTTCGCTTAAATTTTATCTCGCATTTCAATTTATTAAATTTGTAGTTTTTTCTTCCCCCAACCACTTATCTTCTTATCTTTTAGTTTAAAGAGAAAGTCAAAAGATAATTTTTTTTTATTATTTTTAAATTTGCGTTTTCATTTCATTATTTATTTAAGCTTTTGTGTTAATTAGCTAAGCGTTTACGTTTACTATGTACAATTGTTGGTAAGAAAACAAAAAATAAATTTTGTTTATAAAAAAATTATTTAAAAAATGGAAGTAATTTTGTCCCACACTTTCTTCCACCAGGGAACATTTGTAGTTGGAGCTGCTGTTGTTGTGCTAGGTGTTGTTGTAGTGCCAGGGGTAGTGCTTTCGTCAAGGTTTAGTGTGGTATTTTGCCAGGGACTCAGGGTAGTATTTGCCGATGGATTCCAAGTGCTGTTTGGCCATGGGTTCCAAGTGCTGTTAGGCCATGGATTCCACGTTGTGTTTACTGCTGGTGGTATGGCGGTTGTGTTAAGCCATGGATTCCAAGTGCTGTTGGGCCATGGGTTCCAAGTGCTGTTAGGCCATGGATTCCACGTTGTGTTTACTGCTGGTGGTATGGCGGTTGTGTTAAGCCATGGATTCCAAGTGCTGTTGGGCCATGGATTCCAAGTGCTGTTGGGCCATGGATTCCAAGTGCTGTTAGACCATGGATTCCACGTTGTGTTTACTGCTGGTGGTATGGCGGTTGTGTTAGGCCATGGATTCCAAGTGCTGTTGGGCCAAGGATTCCAAGTGCTGTTGGGCCAAGGATTCCAGGTGCTGTTAGGCCACGGATTCCATGTCGTATTTGGCCATGGATTCCATGTCGTATTTGGCCAGGGATTCCATGTCGTATTTGGCCAGGGATTCCATGTGGTATTGGGCCATGGCTGCCATGTTGTGTTTGGCCATGGTTGCCATGTTGTATTTACTACGGGTGGTACGGCGGT
Organism: Sarcophaga rosellei; assembly: GCA_930367235.1. Lineage (NCBI taxonomy): Eukaryota > Metazoa > Arthropoda > Insecta > Diptera > Sarcophagidae > Sarcophaga > Sarcophaga rosellei. The sequence continues at coordinate 38,263,917 of OV884019.1, forward strand.
TGTATTTGGCCATGGATTCCATGTCGTATTTGGCCAGGGATTCCATGTTGTATTGGGCCATGGATTCCAGGTGGTATTTGGCCATGGATTCCAGGTAGTATTCGGCCAGGGATTCCATGTGGTATTAGGCCATGGCTGCCAAGTCGTATTTGGCCAGGGATTCCATGTTGTGTTCACTACGGGTGGTACGGCGGTTGTGTTAGGCCAGGGATTCCAGGTGGTATTAGGCCATGGATTCCATGTTGTGTTTGCCCATGGATTCCATGTTGTATTTGGCCAAGGATTCCAAGTAGTATTCGGCCATGGCTGCCATGTTGTGTTTGGCCATGGATTCCATGTTGTATTTACTACTGGTGGTACGGCGGTTGTGTTTGCCCAGGGATTCCATGTTGTATTTGGCCAAGGATTCCAAGTAGTATTCGGCCATGGCTGCCATGTCGTATTTGGCCATGGATTCCATGTTGTATTTACTACTGGCGGTACGGCGGTTGTGTTTGTCCAGGGATTCCATGTCGTGTTTGGCCAAGGATTCCAGGTCGTATTCGGCCATGGTTGCCATGTTGTATTTACTAGAGGCGGCACGGCGGTAGTGTTTGGCCAAGGACTCCATGTGCTATTCACAGATGGTGGTATTGCAGTGCTATTGTCCCATGGATTCCAAGAATTTTGGGTAGAATTTACTGGCGGTTCAGCAGTTGATGTTATTAGGCCGGCTGTCAAGCAATCATTTAGTTCCACATTAATTTCTTGTAAAGTTACAGACAATTCGCTCAAAACATTTTGTATGCATTTTTCAGTATGTTTTTTCGCTTTTTCACTTGCAATGTCCAAATATTTAAAACTTTCAAAGATCTTTAATAACAAATGGAAAAGGAGAAATAACAATAAATAATATGTTTTAAAATCAATTTTAAAATTTTAAACTTACCACATCGGCATAACATTTCATATATTCTTTCTCATTGTCGTACTTTCTTCTGCAATGCATTATTTCATGGGTCGTATGCTGTTTAAGACGTCTCCAAGAATGATGTCTGAAAGCCATTTGCAAATCCCATATGGAAACATTTATACATTGTCGTATATCACGACCGGTGCGGGATAAGGCTTCAATATTTTGCAGTTTGTAGTTCAGATAACATTGAAAAACATTGCCCACAGGCAAATTACCATGAGGTTCGGAGAAGTGTTTTTCTAAACCATAACCTTTATAGATGGCATCGAATAAAAGATTCCAGGCTTGAATCGCATCATTGATATCCTCATTCTTATGTTTATTGGCATCTAAAACATATCCTGATGTCTGTTAGATAAAGTAATAGAAAAGAAATGAAGTTAGTTTTTGGCTGTATAATGTTTTAGGTTAACACTCACGATACTATTGCCGAGTACCAGCAATATAACGGCAAAAACTCCGTAGGCAACCTTCATAGTTGCGTATCGTACAATTTTCGTTGTCGAATTAAATAAACATTTTTCTAATTCCTCTATATTTAAATAAATAAAATTTCTAGTTTTTTCTATTTGTCTTCTTCTTTTATTTGTTTGTTTATTTTTTTTTTATTTAAGATAACAATTTGATAAAAGCCTAGGAAATTACAAATCAGTTCACTTGCATTATAAAAATCTGACTCATTATTTATGATAAAGTGTGCTGTTTTGTTTTTTCTTTTTTAATTAATTAATTTTTTTTTGTGAAGAAATAAACTCTTGAAAGCAGACATTTAGTTATCGAATCTGTTTATAGCTTTATTTATACACATAGTTCTTGGAAACATTTACTTTCAGCACTTTCTTATCAAATATTTAAAGACAGTTTATAAATGCCTGTTTTAGCCAGTAATGATGGGAATAATAATCGTAGACGAAGGGAAAAATTCACTGTTTTTGTTTCATTATATGATCGTTATTATGATAAAAAGAAATAACAATTAAATTATACCTGAGATATACATACATACAACTAGTAATCTTTTGATTTTTATACCACATTACTTTATACGTCATATGTTTGGTTTCACATTGATAGAGTACTTAAGAAGTAATATTGCGAATGATATAAAATTAAGATTAAATTTTACATCATAGTTATTTTCAGATAACAAATTTAAATAAACTTAAAAAACATATGGAGACCATACGTAAAAAATCTAGAAGGTTGCTTTCAAAAGCATTCAAACGATTGCCAAAGCAATAAGTTAATTTTGTAAAGGTTACGTTAGTTAAGTGCAAATTGAGCTACTATACTTACTTGGTATAGTAATGAACATAATTTCCTTAATTTTCTTAGGATCACAACAAAATGGATACAAATAAGTTCTCATTTAAGGATTCTCGCAAGAATACATGATTAGTATACAGCATCCTAATCTAAGGTCAGAGCCAACGTGAGTTTATATGAGGTATCGCTTAATGAATACAGTCAACCTTCCTATATCGCGGTACTCTCAGAATACGGTTTCCATAGAACGCGCTACGAATTTGACTGGTTTGTACGGTTAAATTCGAGATTCTTATAGCGTGGTTTCCATACAACGCGGTACGCACTCACTGCATTATTGGAGGGTTGACTGTATACCAATGCTATCCCATACATAACATAACATAATTGTTCATTATAAAACATCAGTCAGAATTATGACCCAGCTTATCTCACCACTTATGTTGTGTTTTTTAATTTTATACACGAGTGGCGAGACCTACAGTTTAAAGCTGATTTCACACGACAGATTTTATTGACAAACTTTTTTCACTGCAATTTTATTTTATTCTCAGAGTTTTTGCCATTTGTTGGAAATGTCTTATTTGGGTTTTGAACCGTGGCCTGACATCTAATGAGCCATCGCACTACCTACTAGACTACTAAGAATTCAAAATGCTACCCCTTATGTTGGCCTATGTGTGGTTTGGTAATTTAATTACAATTAACTTAGCTTAACTTAATACTACTGGCGATAGTAATTCAGTCACTAACAGTAGGGTCTCTTATGTTAGATTGCTTTAAGCTAAGCACGAACTAAGAACTATCCACCGTTTAGTGCCAATGTTTTTCTAATTGAGGCGATTAACAGAAATGAAAATTCAACCTGGTTCAGCTTAGTAGTCTATCCGCAAACCCATACTCAATTAGTATTTGTAGTCATTTGTATTCATATTGATCAAAGCATCGTTTGCATTTGTCCCACGTAAGGCGCCAATTTTTAGAAACCTTATTGTGAGCATAAAATGCAAAAAGGAGCCCCATTATTATCTTCACTATTATTCTTATGGTTGCGTAGAAGGGGTTGTGACTAAACGATGTATTGTAATGCCCTCAACTTATAACCTTAACCTATAATCTCTCCTGTCATCCGGATGAACCTTTTGCACTGTTATTCACTACCACATGCAACGAGTTCAAATTCAATCGATCGTTCGTGGTCGTTATAGACCTGGTTCCCATTGCCCCGATACTGTCGATACTTATCAGTTTCGGTATATTACATAATACAAGCCCAGCTATTTTCAATTTAGACTTGTTTGTTTAAATGATGGCTCCACGGGTCACAATTAAATTCACCAGTATTGTATAAGACATATGCAGCATTTTTGGGCTATATTCTCAAGATTTCTTGAATTTTCTCAAAAATATCGGAAAATCTCTCAATATGAGCATTTATTTTCCGTGATATCACCTCAAGCAATAATCGAATATTCATCCATTTAGAGAGTTTTCACCTTCTTCTAAATTGTAATCCTGTGGTTTTGTTCGGTTTAATGGCCAAATTCGGTAGCCTACACAACCAATTTACAATCCGAAGTTCCCTCTACCTATCCATGCTACTTAAGAGCTCAAAAAAGCTTCTATTATATCCATCACTGCTGTCTCGGTTGATTTATTCGCCCCGTATCCTTAATGTGTCGGATACAGTGGGCATGCATTGTAACACCACATATCTAAGAACATTTTTGTCAGTTATCCCAAGAACTTTCAGAATGAACGACTTGAGTTTAATTTATTTATTTAATTTATTTTGGTTTTATTTGAATACCATTTGGGCAGTTCGACGTAGCATTAAGTGACACCTCAGATCCATGGTGTTGCGGCACATAAGCGGCAGTAGTCAGAGGAGTACATCCTTTCGGTAACAAAACGATCCATAAATTGAAAACTAAGGTTCAAGACTAGGGGGTACATGATATCAATCGTCATGATATTATTATAGCAATCGTGTTGTAGTGGCCGTAGTCTAGGTAATGTGTTCGCTTATTAGATGAAAAGCCCGGATTCGAGCCCGAGGCCAGATATCAAAATGAAATAGTATGATAAAAAAAAAATATTTCTTCGGCGACTTCCTCTCAGTAGATTTCTGGCAAAAACTGTGAGAGTACATAAAACTGCCACGAAGTCGCCGTGGTCTAGTAGGTAGTGTGTTGGCCAGACATCAAAAACAAAATACAAAAAAATATTTCTTCGGCGACTTCCTCTCAGTAGATTTCTGGCAAAAACTGTGAGAGTACATAAAACTGCCACGAAGTCGCCGTGGTCTAGTAGGTAGTGTGTTGGCCAGACATCAAAAACAAAATACAAAAAGAATTTCTTCGGCGACTTCCTCTCAGCAGATTTCTGGCAAAAACTCTGAGAGTAAAAATTGCCATGAAAAGTTTCTCAAAAAAAATCTGTCGTTCGGAGTCGACTTTAAAAACTGTAGGTCCCGCCACTCATGTATAAAATTAACGCACACAACATGAGTGGTGTTGAGAAGCTAGGCCGTAATCCTGACTGAAGGGTTGTAATGAGCCAATTATAAAAAAAAAAGGTTCTAAAAATCTGTCGTTCGGAGTCGACGTTAAACTGTAGGAACCGCCACTCACATATAAAATTAACGCACACCACATGAGTGGTGTGAAAGGCTAGGCCGTAATCCTGACTGAAGGGTTGTAATGGCCAATTATGTATGTATGTATGATAGCAAATCGTGTATGCGAGTAATTAAAAATTGGTTGTTGTGCCGTATAACTCGGAATATTCTCGAGGGTGGTGTTTAATACCTAAATACAATCTTTATAATATGAATATGGTGTTTGGTAGAAAAATTACATCAAATTAATAGCTTATCAGAAGGAAATTCAGTAATAATGTTGTCCAGAGAAATTGAACCAAATGGGACACTCAAGACAATATATACCGCCGGTGAATCATAATAGCCAAAAGTTTATTGTTAATAAGCCCCCATAAAACTTCTGACAATATGTAATTTACTGGAGCCATTATGAGTCAGATGTTCTCAGAAGTTGGTAGTTACCTACAAAGGACTATTATATTGAAACTATGTCCAGCCATTCCCAACCTAAAAATTGATTCGCTACAGTTTAGATAGTACAATTTTTTATGGTTAACAAGGATGGTGTTTCTTCAAAGTCAAAAAACGTACACAGAAAAGAAACGTACACAGAAAAGAAAAAGTCGTGAACGTACATAATCTTATGAAATAAGATTGGAACCACTGTGCAACGAATTACACTTCCATTTTCAAGTCCCATTGCTACCAATTGTTAATTTTAAAAATATTATTGATAAAAAGTGAAATAATTTCATTCATTTCTAAACACTTATTTTCTGAATGCACTTTTAAATGTAAAAATATTTTCCATTTTAATCATTTAAGTTGTTTTAATTCCAGGTATTAAAATATCAGTGAGTGCTGTTGCCCAAAATGTTGATAAGAAAAAATTGTTAAACATTCTTATCAAATTAATATAATTTATAAGATAAATATTGATTTCAATAACAAATTGTTATTTATTTATAAATTTTTCTTTGGAAACACTTTGGCAATATGGTATGCAAAATTAATCAGGAAATATCAGCAGTTCCGAAATACACATACATTCATAGATTCGTTGAATTTTGCAAACATCATTCGTTTGTTCTTATCTTCACAATGATTCGGTTTCAGATAATTAGGGCTTTCAGAAGAATTTTATTTGTTTATAAGCAACTATTTGTTTATTTAGTTTTGTTCATAATAGTAATAAGAAAACATATGGAACTGTTTGAAAAACTGATTTAAAAGAAATAAAAACTTTAAAATGAAATTATATTTGCAAGAAGATTAAATTTAATATGGATTTGGCTTTTTGATAAAAGAAAGCCCAGACGTTATAAAGACACAACAGCAAGCGTATATTTATTATGAACATATGTTTGTTAGATAATTGCGAAAGTCTAGTGGTTAGCATCAGTATATACTAGACGGAAGTTGTGAGTTAAATCATAAGTTCTGACATCTTAAATGAAAGGGACATGGAAATAATATTTCTTTCGATGCCTCCTATTCAGCAAAATATCAGAAATTTTTACAAAAGACTGACGTGGTACTTGTAGAGGCAAATCTTGGTTGTAGAACGTAAGGTTGTCATAGTTCTCAATAGTCTCATTAAAGGCCATTATTACAAATTGCCGTTAATGTTTGGTTTAGTTAAAAGTAACTTTAGCTGAAGTCAACTTTAAATTATTTAAATATTAAAACTTTAAATAAATTAAACTAAAAAAGAATTTTTTTTAAACGCAGTATCTGCCAATTAAAATCCTTCCTTTAGTTAACGACAAGTTGTAATAATGGCCGCTTATGGTCTTTAGGTCTGCTCTACTTACGAAAAGTTTTTTACACACTGTTAGATATTAGGATCCATTTGGCCTAATACTGGACGACACGTAGGAGTGCATTCTATTCCCTGTTTCTACGTATATCATTCCTTTGATTTTTAGACCTCAACAAAATAGCTCATGGGCATTTTCTCACTTCCAGACAGCGTGAAATCTCATTGCATTTATAGGCCTAGCGTCCCCATGTTTAAGCACTAACAGACCATTCTAGAAAGGGACAGTGGTCAAGTGAAGGTCTTGGAAGTCGACATAAGGCTACAGTTCAAACCAGCTCTGACATCTTCAACAAAACGAAATATGAAGAAAAAAATATTGCTAGGGCGACTTCCTCTCATCAGTATTCTGGCAAAAACTTTGATAGTAATTAAAACCGCTATGAAATGTTGCCTCAGATTCTGAAACATCTTCCAATATTTATATAATATTTATTATAGATAAGACCCTCTAAAGAGTAGAAAGAGCTCCCTTTTCACACATGATGATAGTTTTAGATCAGACAGATATGTGTTCGCTACCTGCATTGCGATACCACCACAGATAGTTCGATGGAGCCTTCCTTTGCACAGTCTGCGGCATTCATGTCAAAGATTCATGGTAGGTTATGGGTCTTACAATTAAAATATACAGAAGATAATTAGGCATACATCTGTATGTTTGAGTCAATGGTTTGTCTCGTAAAATTTAAAGAACTGTTGCTTATACAGTTTGCTCGAAATGGTATCCTCAGGACTGCTTCTTATGTACAATACAAAATCATGTAAAATTTAAAGTGTGAAGGCCCAGGCCGTTAAGTTCAGAAGACTACAGAAGAGGTGATAGTATATGTTCTTGAAGACAGCCCTTTGATACATTTCTTCACAACCCTCTAGTTTAATCCATAGCTTAACACTAACTTTAGTAGAATCAGAATGCTGCGAATATTTTCTCCATTGTCTTAAGGAAAAATGCATCGACATTTATTGGTTCTTACGGCAGTTTTTGGAAACTCTGCGCGGTCCTTAATATAAATACAAACCCCACTTCAGTCCATTTTCCAGCTATATATCCTCACATATGGTTATCGGCGTCGCCGTAATCTAGTAGGTAATGTGTTGGCTTATTAGATGCGAAGCCACTGTTCAAATCCCCGGTCAGACAACAAAACAAAATATGAAAAAATATTTCTTCGGCGACTTCCTCTGAGCAGATTTCTGGCAAAAACTCTGAGAGTAAATAAACCTGCCATGAAAAAAGTGTCTCAAAAATCTGTCGTTCGGAGTCGACGTTAAACTGAATGTCCCGCCACTCAAGTATAAAATTAAGGCTCACTAAATGAGCGGCATTGAGAAACTAAGCTGTAATCCTGACTGGAGGGTTGTAAAGGCCAATTACGATGTGATTCCTTACTTGTTGTAGAAGTCATAGAAGTATTCCATCATTCCTACCGTGCCCGTTACTTATACTTGCCAGTTTTAGGTCCATCCATTTAACAGGTTGTGTTTCCGATTGAACATTTAAGGATCAGGATCAAAACTTTCTTTGCCTTAACTGAAAATTGAATGAGTATTCATCACCGCAATTTCGAAATCTTCAATAACATCAGAACTTTTCATAAAATTTTTACTACCACATCCGTAAGAGAATGTAGTGAAGAATAGAATAATTTCCGTACTTACCACATCCACTCTGTTATCTTCCGTGTGTATGGTGTGTAGTCTCCTTCCACACCAATTTTAATACGCTGTTTACACAGAAAATTAATTCTTGTTTTTAGCCTGCAGCATGTGGCACATTAGAAAAGTTTTGACAACCTCATATAATTCTAAGGATTTTCTTTAAAAAAAAAGAGAAAATAGAAGACCAAAGTCGTTAGATATACAGATGTAATCAATAGAAGTCAAACCTATTATAACCTAAAGGCATTCGTGTTATGGAAATGATATGAAAAAGAAAAAAAGAAGTAAAACCCAATAGGAAATGGAAATTTTGGGTTTAAAAAGAAATATGTTTTCTGTATCCATATTAGCTTTATGTGGTGTTTACATTTCTATTTGGCACTTACATTAGAGCCTTTTGATGCTTTTTGGATGTATTCGTAGAAGAAAATATTTAAGTATTGTTTGGCAAAACAATGAATACATCTCCAGGGCATTTTTTTTGGTTTATTAAAATGACCCTGTCTTTTAGTTCGTTAAACAATTTGTTGTTGAGAAAAGAAGTATGAACAGACAGGACAATAGAGGTCCTTTAAAACTTTCAAAAGAATTTGCATTCGCAGATAATCTTAATGAACTCCGAAAGAAATGACAGAAAATAATATTAAAATAAATAAAAATACATCCCATATACATATGTGCATACATACATACATACATATAGAATGTTCGATTTTAAATATCTTTCTTGGATAAGAGCCATTAATTCCCATTAAAATTCTTAAATTTTTGCACACAGCTTTGCATTCAAATTTTAATACCACCTTTCCGGAGCAGCTTTAAAAATAGAATTTAAGCATAAAAATAATTTTTATTATCTTTAAACATTTTAAATATGAAATGAAAAGCCAACTAAATATTCGAAAGAAAACAACACGTTTTCCTAAAACACTTCTCTTTGCATTGAAGAGCACACAATATTTCTTCATGAGTCATAAGACGTTATCAGTAGCAGTTACGTTTGAATCGATAGAGAACCATAAATAAATGAGGAAACCGTTATCAAACTGTTTTAAACAAACAAATAATAAAAAAAGAAAAACATAAATAATTATTTTTATCAGGTTTTATTAGGGGGGTTTTCTAGGTTTTCAGTTGGCTACTTCAATACTATTTCTATGATTAGATATAATCTGCATCGTATGTTATAAGTATCATGTGAAAATCTGTGGTTTCCGCTTCTTTCTAGAAGACCAACTTCTGCACAAGTAGGTGGGAAGTATTCCTAGCTATCGAACATGTTCATCCAGAGGCCGCTGATCAGTTGAACCTGCCCTTAGGTTCCTAAGTAGGAGTTTGATCTGGTTTAACGTAAATATTTTCAGCATAGTAGTTACCGTAGTCCAGTAGGTATTAGACGAGAGATCAAGCTTCAAACCCCAGGTCCGACATCTTCACCAAAACGAAATACAGTAAGATCCCGCTTCACACGGGGAATACTTTCCAATAAGTTCTAGCGCTGAACGAAACAGCTGTAAACGAAGCAACTAATAAATCAACTGTGACGCAGTAAAGATGCGTTCGTACTGTGATTGCGACTTCCGAAACAGTTGGAATCTTTATTCTGGACAGACTAACATAAGAGCTTTTGAAAAAGATACGTAGTATACACCGTCACCAGTGTCCGGAACGCTCCAGAACGTCGTTCCGGTACTTCCTTTTTGGACAGGAACGTGTTCCGGAACTAAAGATGATTTCTGATAACGAGACCTGGCGACGGGCGAAAATTGGGGGAAATCTCCCTACCCCCGTCGTCAAATTTGGGACATGAGATCTAAAAAAAAAACACCGCCGCCAGGATTATCATGGAAAATCACCCCCGTCGTTAAATTTGGGACATGAGACCGCACAGAGCGGTCGCCTACCCAGGATCTGCCCTGTCTATATAATTATATATACGCGTTCCGGTAAAAAAAATTAGCACAACACCACTGACAGTCACTATATAGTGCACCGTTTTTGATTGGCCGTTTCATTTGCACACGTATACAACAAGTATCAATACAGTGTGCGATTTAGGGGAATCGCAATGCTACCGCGTAATACTGAAACAGCGTTAAGCGGGGTCTTACTGTATGCAAACACACTGAAAGCAAATAAAAATTGTCATGAAAAGCTTCTCAAAAGAAAAAAGTCTGTCGTTCGCAGTCGACTTTAAACTGTAGGTCCCGCCACATATGGATAAAATTAACACACGCAAAATTAGTAGAGTGAGGAGCTAGGTTGTAACCATAACTGAAGGATTATAATGATCATTTACGTATGTATGTATGGATCAAATCTATCCGTTTTCCCTACAAGTGGGTTCATTATTTCTACTTTTTCTTTGCAAATGAGTGAAGTTCATATGTGGGACAATACGCTTGCCGCTCTGCAGTCAAATCTCAATCGTGCCTATGAATTCAATTGAATTTATAATTGTACTATTGCCTTCGCAAATATGTCCTCTTTGTTACTATTTTTAATGTCCTCATGTCCAGAAACTCGTAACCTTCCAGCGACATCAGCCATTCTTTGACAATCTTGAATACATACTCTCTGTGTATATAATAGTCGCTTTAATTCCAATGAATACGCGTACATGCTTATATAAAAGTTCTTATGAAACTAAATTGTTTAAATCTCTTGAATATTTCCAACATGACTTTGATTTTCAATACAATAATTTCAAGCATTTACATACTCATTCAGATCATTCAATAGTTGACCGTGTTTGGTGTTGAATTGATTGAAGAAATCGAAGAGTGTTATAGTGTTTTCACACCGAGTGGTTTTAACGCAAAAGTTGGTTTTAACGTTAAAATCAAAAATAAAACCTGCTTTTACCATACAAAATTATTGTGTTAAAATCAACTTAAAACCTTTTTTGAATTGGTTTTAAGTTGATTTTATGAAATACAACCTTCTTTTATGTACTAAATCAGAGCTACCAGCTCTGAAATGGTAAAAACAGCTGATAAAAATTAAATAAAAACAAAATAAAAACAAAACAAATGTAAAAATATAGAAAGCCGGTTGTACAAAAATGTAAAATTTCAAATAATGAATGCTACAACAATAATAAATAACAATATTTTAACAATAATATTAATATTATTTCTTAATTTGTCATATTTTTTGTTTTTTCTTAAACAAAAACATTTCTGTTCCGTCATGAATGTATGAAAGTTAAAACCTGATTTAAGAAAATTTGCAGTGTGAACGCAAAATCAGCTGATTATGGTTTTAATGTTAAAATCAGGTTTTAACTTTTGGTGTGAAAAGACTATTAAATGAAGCATTTTTCATTTGCAATCAAACTTTATTTTGTGTACATCAAAACAAAATTTAAATGTTGGTTGATCACACACATACATACACCTATAGGTTTACATACATACATGCACAATTTTATATAGAAATTTCATCAATATTCGGTCACATATGTACATACATATATACAACCAATTATTGGCTGCATGAAGAAGGGTAGAACAAAACGTTTATAAAATTCGAATTTATTCACTCAATCACTGCTTATCATTCGTATGAGACTATAAGTGTTTGCTAGTGTCAGTATGAGAGTGTATTGAATATATGTATGTATGAATGTAAGGCTAATATGTTGGTTAAATGTTTGACTTTCTATAGCTATACAAGAGTCGTTTTTGTTCGATGAATATTTTCAATATTTCAGTATTTTTTAAATACTTCGATAGCATGAGAATGTTGATTGAATGGCTGTATAAAAAGAATATATAAACACAGGTGTATGCTTTACGGACAGTGCATAATAAAAGTGAACATCCATTGTACTACAATATATGCCCTTTAAATAAAAACAAACTATACTAATTATTCTTAATTTTATAAATTTCCGTTCTTGCCCTAAATCATGAAGAGTTTTCAGTATCGCTTTAATTTTTTTCATCACTGTACTTTCATGTCGTATGAGTTAGACGTTCACATTCATAATGAAAGGAATTCAATTAATTAAACTAATAAATTTTATGCCAATTTCGCTTCTGTATGCCACGTCTGCCCATGTTATGATAGCACTTGTATTCATATTTAGTATGTACTCGTAGTACATATGATTCATTTCATAGACATCAATTGACCATAAATAAATTCCAGTGTATAGATTTTATTTAAAATTTTTAATATGTTTTTGATTTGTGTCAAATCAACCTGAAATGATTTCAATTGATGAGTGAGTATTTATAATAAAATATTTATTTATTGTTAAAGGACGACAATGCAAGGATAATATACATAGATTTAATGTACAGTATATAGAAGTGATATTGAAAACACAAATAACCTGAAAATTTTTAAAGAAAATTTTTAAATATTTTATTGGAAAGTAAAAATTACTGCCGTTTTTCATAAGCAATATGGTTTGGTTTGATCAAACAGGTTTACTCGACGAACATATTTATGATAAAATGTTTTTTTTATATTGGTGATCCGCTGCCTGATTATAGCAAGCAATTACTTCCATAATAAATTACAAGGCTACTCATGGTTACATTAATAACATCATTCAGAACATGAAGGAATTATATTTCAATCTGCATTCATCTCGCATTTGCAACATAGAACTGGTTGCCAAACCTGTATGCTACTGCAATCAGAGTTTTAATCATAATAAGCTGTTCGCCAGTCCCACTCTTTTAGATGCACGTATCAAATGATCAATTTTGTTTTACATATCTGTGTGACTATATGTAACACTGAGGAAGAATAGGAAACCACTGAGCAGTTTTTCAGTTGTTGTTCGATTTTTGGGGACTTGAGACGAAAAATTCTTGGGCATTCAGAGTTTAGCCATAGAACGTCTCTAGTTAAAGATTTGGAGAAGGCTTGAACTTTATCAATAACTTCATCTAGATTTTTAGTGATTGGTTGGCCAGAGTGAGAGCATTCTTAAAACATACAAAATTATTATTAGGTTAGGGTAAATACGATTTTATAAAGACCCGTTGTAATACCGATACTAATAATAACTAGCTAGACATGTTGAGTTAACAAGTTCAGGGTGCTCGAAGGTCCTTTGTATCAGGTTCATAAGTATCGGATAATGGCAGAAAAGATGTCCCTCTTCCTCTGTTTTACCTTTTCCGCAGAAATTATTGTACAGTATTCCCCGCCTCCGGGAGTTTGGATTTCGATGTCAGTTATAATAGCAATGATGTTCTGGGGCTCTGGTGTTGGTTTTAAAGAAAAATATTTTCTGTATATCGGGTCCGCCATCTAACGTTTTTTTTTCAACTAGTGCTTATTTCGTGAATGGTAACACTTAGCTCATGTCTGATTTGACAGATAATTAGTTTTATCTTTCCACTGAACGAATATGACCATCCAATGCGTTTTCGCTTCGCTTAGTGGGCCTGCATTCGACTTACAGAAGATGCCGATTTTGGCAAAAAAATCATCTTTTCAGATGAATCTCATTTTGATCTTGGCGGGTATGTAAACAAGCAAAATTGTCGCATTTGGGGCACAGAAAACCCGCACGCATACATTGAAAAAACGACGCACCCAAAACGAGTCACTGTTTGGTGCGGATTTTGGTCCAGAGGTATAATTGGGCCATTTTACTTCGAAAATGAGCAAGGAGTGGCCGTTACCGTCAATGGCGATCGTTATCGGGCCATGTTGAACGAATTTTTGTTCACAAAAATTGAAGGACGGCGCTACGTGCCGCACAGCCGAAGCTACACTCGATGTTTTGCGCTCTGTTGTTGAAGATCGCATTATCAGCCGCAGAGCTGATGTCGTTTGGCCACCTCGCAGTTGCGATTTGGCACCGTTGGACTACTATTTGTGGGTTGCCGTCAAAGATAAGTATTACGCCGACAAGCCAGAGACAATTGACGCTTTAATGGGCAATATTCGTGAAGCCATTGGTGAAATACAGCTGCACACAATCGATAATGTACTTAAAAATTGGACCGATCGTGTAGACTACTGCATGGCCAGCCGAGGCAGCCATTTGAATGAAATTATTTTCCATTATTAACCGGAAGGATTGTACTTTCAAATAAAAAAAGAAATTTGAGAAAATATTCAGTAATTTTTTTAAAGCATTTTCAAAAAAAAAAGTTATTTGGCGGACCCTATATAAATAAATCGGGCCAGATTTTCTTATCTCTATACAAAGTGATCGTTATTTCATCTATCCTTTGCAAGTGAAATCATTTGTTTGTCATTCCATTACAGCGGAAAGTCTCTTTCGTATAAGAAAGCATTCAAATATTGTGTTTCGCCATGCGTCAGCATTACTAAAACCACCAGTGGCCCCATGACCTGGAAACCAGAGATAGCCGGCTTTCTTAGGCAATAGCACAGGAGGTATATACCCTATACAGGGATCTAGTGGCTATAAAATCGAAAGCGCGCATTATTTTGCTGCTTCAGTCTCTCTATCGCTCTCAGCATAATTGTCAGCATATTTGTCAACAAAATTGTCAGCAAAATTTAATCTTGTGGCGGAAAATATTATGATCTTGATGGCCACAGACTGCACAAAAATGCGATTTTAATTGCTTGATAGTTAACAGTGAATGGAGAAAATGCTTTTGGAATAGTGAAATGGTGTACATGTAGACAGAAAGTTGCTGTAGTTTAGCAGGTATATGGTGACTAACCATCTGACATCTCGAACAAAATGAAATATGAAAAAATATTTCCTTTGACGTTTTCACCTCGACAGTTTTCTGGCTAGAGCCCTGAGCGTAAATTAGATTCCCAATTAAATCGCCTCAAATCTGGTTGTTGACTTTTTGCTGTAGGTCCATCCACTCATGGATAAAATCGACACACAAAACATGGCTGGTGTGAAAAGAAAGAGTTTTAATGATCAACAAACTTTATTAAGGCACGCACTTACTTACTTGAACTTACCTTTCTCGACTTTCTAGTAAATTGTATTTGCTTTAGGATGTATTTATCAATAATTTAATCTAATTTAATTTAATTTAAATTAAATTTTCATACATTTTATATAAAATCATAAAGTTTGTGGTTTCTTGTTCCAGAATACATAAATTCGTTATAAAATTTTCATAAAATTTTTTGTCCCATTTTTGTCCTTTTCTTACATATTAAAGCACACTGATTTTTAGTTATACAAATACACGAAAATTAATCACTAAATATAGGCTTATATATGTATATGCATATATGTATATGCATATACTTACAAGCATACATTTTAGAACTTTAATGTAACCATAATGAAACCAAATTATTATCAAACCTAAAACATCCAGTGACCACATAATGCTCTTCAAATATATTTATTCGATGTGTCCCTTTAATAAGCCGACAATGGTTTTGGTGAAATTCACTCACTTACACACGCACACACAACTCACATTATACGGTAATATTATTTACAAAATATAATTGACTAAAATACAATACAATACAATACAATACAGTGTGTGTATAGTAGTATGTAGTAGTATGGATTGTAGGTATTAATTTACAATGTTAACGATAAAATAAATACAAAATTCTAAACGTAATACATGGTATGATTATTAAGTTCTTTTTTTTTCTATATTTTTTATTCTGTTGTTTTGTTGTAATGAAATATAGTAAGTAGAGTGTTCACTGACAAACCCATTTTAGTTGTTGCCATAACCGCAGACCATCAATTCGTTGTACGTCTAACTATACATGGAAATGTTCGTAGTGAAGTTTATATTGTTGCTGCTGCAAACCTCAATTTAACACACACCAATAGAAGCTCATCATCAATTGAATGAATAGATTGTGAATGAAACACTATTAAATACTATACCAACATACATACATATGTGCATTAAAGCAGTCTACATACATACCCATACATGTACTGTGTTGCATGTATGAAGGATTTACTGCTTGAACAAAAGGCTTGTATATGTACGTTGTTAATGCAAAAACCTCTATAGAGAGAGATTAATAAAAATAAAAAAAATAAAAAAAAACTAGCAACAACACCAACAGCAACAGCAACAAAAACTTCTAATGGAAAAACTTTATAAGCAAAATTTAATGTCAAAACTTAATTAGCGATAATTTTTGTTTGAATTTTCTAGAATTATTTTTTTTCGTATTTGTTTTCGGTAAAGCACTACTGCTCTTTTGTTTTAGTTATTAGATCGAGAATTATTAATGTTATTAAAAACCACACACATTCAACCGCAGACAGGCTAATTATTATGTATTCTGCATACAGAATAGAAAAGTTGTGGTAATTTATTAAAATTTTGACATAAAAAAATACTCCTTTAAGTACTAAGGTCATTCCGTATTGGCTAATACGTAAAAAAGAGAGAAGATTATAAATAAGCACGGCAACATATGCAAATTGCTCAGTTGAAGTTAAACTCGAGCCAATGGTTGGAACCTCAGATTAGACATCTCGAACAAAACGAAATATGTTCTGATATGAGAAATTTGTCAGGCCCACACCGCTCAAAGTTAATATTAATGCACACAACATGAGTGGTGTGAGTTGCAAGGTGACGATCTAGATTAAAGGGTTATTAATTAAGTAAATAAGTAAGGAGTGCGAACGAAAAATTTTTATCATACTTCTGAGCATGGATTCAAAAACAGTTAAAATTATATATGCAGGGAAAGTGATTTAAAAAGTACAACTTGGGTGTAGAGGTGAGAGTCTTGCATTTCTCAAGAAGTTCTTGATGTTATCATACATACGTATATACATATGTACATACTATACATACGTACATACATATATACATGGTCATTACAACTCTTAAGTCATGATTACGACCTAGCTTCTCACACCACTTACTTTATGTGAGTTAATTTAATACATGAGCGGCGGGACTTACAGTTTAAAGTCGATTAAAGCCGATCGACAAATTTTTGAAAAATTTTTCATGGCAATTTTACTTACTCTCAGAGTTTTTTCCAGAAATCTGCAGAGAGGGGGTTGCCGAAGAAATATTTTTTCATATTTTGTTTTGATGTCTGACCTGGGGTTTTAACAGTGACCAATTAAGCCAACACACTACCTACTAGACTACGGCGACTTATCATCTCAGGAAAATCGGGAGTCAGGCAGCTTTTTTAACTTCATAGTTGATTGTTTTTTTTTATATATGAAGTCAGCCAATGTGTATTTGATACGAATAATTTGTTCACTTATAACCGTGGTATAAACACTTTGCTGCTAACCTGTAGGATGCTTTTACTGGCAGAGAAATGAAAGCTATTTCTAAATGAACAGACGGAGCACGCAATGCCAGGCATTGAGGAAACTGAAGAAAGTTTTTCGATGTCTAGCAAACGACGAGCCACAGGTTGTCTAGTTTGACTGGAATCGTTATTTGGTAGACTTTCGATTAAAGCTTAGTTTTGAGGCTTTTGTTTGCACAATCAATACTCAGAGGATGATGCGTAATCATACAGTGTTTTTCCTTGAAACTGGAAAAATATATTGTAAGGGAATAGAACAAAAAAGGGGGAACACAAATCCTTGTACAAATCAAGTACTAGTAGCTGTAGAACAGTGATATTGGATTGACAGCCATATTGAATATGCGTTCCAATGAATCAATAGAGTTGGTTACCATCATTACGAAGCCTCTTCATTCTCAGTTGATAAGCCTAAAAATGAAAATTGTATTCCATTGGATGTAAAGAGGGAGCCGTGTATATTTGGCTTGATTTACTAGTCAATGACTAGCGAGTTCAAATTTCTGATTCAACATCATCGAAATTGTGAAGAAACTAATATTTCTGGTGACTACCCTTTCTCAGCAGTCTTCAAAAGGTTTGAGCGAAATCCAATTACATTACAATCCTCCAGTCAGGATTACGGCCTAGCTTCTCACACCACTCATGTTGCGTGCCTTAATTTTATACTTAATTGGCAGGACCTACAGTTTAATGTCGACTCCGAAGGATAGATTTTTGAGAAACTTTTTCATGGCGGGTTTCTTTACTCTCAGAGTTTAGTTTTCAAAAGGCTTGAGCAAAATCCAATTGGCATGATAAAGTATATTAAATTTGTTGTTCAAACTATTAGTAAGGAGATCCGATAGATTATAATATTTTTGACATCGTTCTGAGCAATCAAAAGACTTATGGCAGCTTCAGTGCATATCGTATTGGGTTTTCCTACACAAACATTAAGAACGCACAGTTACAACTACTTGTGAGCTTAGACGTTGGACCTACTTCGAAAACTGCTTGAAAGTTGGACGCAAGTGAGTCATTCGTATCATTTTTTTTAGCCCCGATCTATGAAAGATATAAGAATGAATGAAAAATATTACTGTCATATGCAAAAGAGTAGGTAGGATTGGAAGTTAAACAAGAATGATCTTTTAGAAAAATAAGATATAGTGTGGGCAGGATAAGAAGTTAAAAAAGGACGATTTTTTAGAAAAATAAGATAGAGAATTGGAGATAGAATGGAACCTTGTCGTATTCCTAAATTTAGTTTGAAGTCATCTCAAGGGATTTTATATTAACTAGTTACCATAGTATATCTATTGATAAGAATCGATTACCCGGGCTGGCAGATTAGATTGTCTTATGAATATGGGTGTGCAGTCATCCTGTGGTATACATAATGTGGTACCATTTACTGATTGTTATAGATCGAATAGTTGATATACATTTAAAGTACTTAAAAAAAGGTGTTTTTTTCTGTTTATCAAAATAAATTTTCCAAATTTCTTTAAGACATGCTTGAGCGAGTACACACATTGGGCCACAATTTTCCCATCTTAAAATTTATGTAAATATGTGTGTGTGTATATATTTAAACAGAGAGCCAAAAATATTCTGGTACTATTTGGGTGACAAAATTCGTTTTAATCGACTACGTGTTTAGATTAGCTAAATGGCATATAATGTAAAATCTATTGGCGGCCTATGGTAAAGGGAATAATGTTAAACACCGTCTTAAGCCCGGTTTATTGGTTCTCAGGCCCACACGTAAGGCAATGATAGTAAGTGTGGTGTTTTATCAAACATTTGTAACCATTACTCGTAGAAAGGGTTTTTTTATTTTTAATTAAGTAAATACATAGGTTTGTCATATGCTAGTCGAACACATGTATTAAATGCTTGTAATCGATTTTCAAAGAACGGATATTAATCCAACAAGCCTTCACACATACTTATGCAGATGTAAAAACAAGTAAAAAATTTTCCCAAAAAAAAAAAAAAAAAAAAAAAAAAGGAAAACAGAATAGAGAGAGAAGCAAAACATGTGAAAGAAAGATAAACGCCTGCTGACTACTAATGGTGTTCTGTTCTATGTTCTGTTTGCAGGAAATGCTATACGAAAACGGAAGTTATTTAACTGCAAACAAGAAGGCGTACAGAATTTTAAACGAGCAGAGACAAAAAACTAAAATGTATCATAAAGCCGGGTCAATATGTTAAATATTTAAATATAACACTGTAAATGCAGGTGTTTATTAAGGCTAAAGAGTAAACCAAAAATAATTCTTTTATTTGTAAAAGAAACAAAAGCAAACCCCCCTTTTGTAGCACTCGCTTTGTGTATTGTGCTTTCAACTGTTTTACGATCATAATGTTCCTCTAAAGTAATGTTTGTTTGTTTGTTTGTTTGTTTGGTTTATTGTATTTCAAAGATTTGATTTTATTTCGAATTCCATTTTGTTTTTTTTTTTTGTTGTTTTATATTTTAGCCATAAAGCCCAGATTTTCTATTGATTCTTTTTATTACACTTTTATTGCCGTAAAGATGGTATTTACTGTAGCCACTGAATATTGTTTGTTATGATGATGGTTATGATTATTGTAAGAAAACATTTTTATGTCAAAATATTATGGCTTTTTGAAGATTTCTGTTTTTTTTTATATTTCTTTAACTTAATGCAGAAGCTAAAGAACAAGTGCTGTTCGTTTGCATGCTTCCACAACAATGATCTGGAATGGTTGTTTGTGGTTAAACTAGGTTTATTAGGAAATACAATCGCAAGCTTTTGTAATTTTTAAAAGTATTTTTTTTTTTGTAATCATTTTGAATCGTCATTTCAATAAAAGCAAATTTGATTAAATCGTTTAATGTTTTAGTAGTAAAGAATAATGGAACTGCTTTTAATTCTCTTGAAGTTATGCGAATTAGAATAAGGACATGAGTAAGGACTGTTTTTAGTCGATCCATATCTTTGAACGTAAGGGAATCCCTCATCAGATTTCTGGCAAAAACTCTGAGAGTAAATAAAATTGCCATGAAAAGTTTTTCAAAAATCTGTCATTCGGAGTCGACTTTGAATAGGTCCCGCCACTCATGTATTTTTTTTTATTTTTCCACTGAGGAGGTGTAAATGTACCTAACCGCATCATAGGGGAAGTCGTCACTATCCCCCGTGTGTGGAGGCATCAACCACTAAATCTACTCCTCCTCTTTTGGACTCTTTGTGACACTTCGGCACTACTGTAGTATTACTTCGAAGTGGATTCCCTCTGGCCATTTGGCCCCTTTATATCCATCCATATCCGCGTCCGAATTGCTCGACGGGATCTGAAGAGGTGTTTAATTCTAATCCTCTCATCCAAGTCAAGTTTCTTAGATTTTATCAAGGCTTCAGCATAACTGGCTATGCTATTCTAATTTTCTTCGTTGTCCAGAAGTATATCGCAAAAGTTTGCCACAGTACAGACGCCGACTTTGGCCTCAAGATACGTTCTTTTTAAACTCCATCTCTCACAATGAAAGAAAGTATGTTCCGCGTTATCAATCATCGCATCATTATAAATGCAATTTGGTCGTGTCATCTTCCACATTTTAAACAGATATTTCCAAAAAAATAACCGTATCCGGATAACAGCTGTGTTAAATAGTAATTAACCTCACCAAATTTCCTCTCAATCCATCGCGTAATATCTGGGAAAAGTTTTGCTGTCCATCTACCACTTGTTTAAGTGTTCCATTTCTCTTGCCAGTGTTGTATGGTTCGCTTTCTGGCTTTGTCGACATTTACTGTCTCTCCGTGTACGTTTTTAGTCTGCTCTTCCGCTCGCTTGCCTATAAACCTATAGGTATTACACCACTGATTGCCAGTACTGCTGACATACATACATATATGCAGTCTTATACGCCTATGCCACTCTGAGCGCCACTCATGTATAAAATTAACACACACAACATAGGTGGTATGAGAAGCTAGGTCGTAATCCTGACTGTAGGGTTGTAATGAACAATTATGTATGCATATACTTATGTATGTATGTAACAGAAAAAAATTATTAGGGAGAGGCGTTTTATATACAAACAGTGAAGCTAAAGAACAAATTTTCTGCGTAATGCATTGTAATTTCCACTGGGCAATCGATTACAAGTGGCAGAAAGTTCTAATGCGAGACAATGTTCTCATGAATCAATTGAGTTGGATACGTTATCAAATAGATTTCGATGCATCGGCCCAAGCATCAGAGATGTATTTTATACTCGATCGGCTACAATGGGTGTAAATGGTAAATAATTCTCGAGAGGCTGTAAACCCATCGAAGTAAAGTTAGGTGAGAAGTAACCAGGCTTTCAGCTTCAGCGTCGTCAAAGTATTATAACTGAGCAGCTTACTGAATGGTTCCATGTTTCAACTTACACTCCAATTGACATGTTGTTGTATTTAAAGCTGTTAAACGTTTGTATCTGAAGTTTATTCAAAAGAAAACGTATGGTACGAGAGTAGACACTTTTAGTAGGTAGAAAATTGAAATTGCGAATAACAGCAGGGAATATCTAACAACAAAAAAGTGTTACAATTGATATGGGTTGCCACACAGAAAATGATCCTTAGTATACGGTGGTATCTTATCGACCTTGCTTACGTATCCTTTACCAAAGTTGTGGTTATAGATGTTTCTTTAATTTTGGTGCACTTTTATCAAAACTTATGGTTTTTGGTGTCGGTAGCAGCTCTCTTGCTCTATATCATGCATTGACAGAGATCGTACTATACGGGTTGTTATAGAGGAAATGCCGTGAGGTAAGTTCAGACTATATTCAGTGGTATCGTAAGGTTCTGTGCCATTTTCAACTTTATTTCTTATTTTCCTTAATGATATTTTCTCCAGAATTACATAAACTATCTGATAATTAGCAAATGATGACGGTATTTGCATTTCATATACTTTTGACCATAGACCAAGCCCTTTAGATAAAGCTATTTCCTATGCAGTCGACGTTAAACCGCGACTGTCGATTTCGTTGCAGAAGAGAACTGAGAGTAAAGAGAATTACAACGAAAAGTTTTTCAAATCGTCGATTCAACGTTAATCCGCAGATCCCAACACTCACTCAGATTGTGAGCCCGAAATCCTGAGTAAAGTCTCGAATTGGTTAATAAAGTAATTCAGTATGTATGTGTATCAGTAAGTATGTAAAGGTTGATTTTTTAGCTATTATCTTTTTGGCACACTGGTTTAAACAGCTCACGCACGTTTCGTGTTTTGTTTCACTGTCAAACATCTTCAGTTTCGTCTATAATTTAACCATGAATCGTCTTACAAACGAACAACGCTTGCAAATCATTGAATTTTATTATCAAAATGCGTGCTCTGTTAAGAAAGTTCATCGCGCGCTTCTTCCATTTTATGGTCAGTTTAATCGACCCACTGAAGCGGCTATTCGGGATACGTAAATAAGCAGAATTGTCGGTTTTGGAGTGAAGGTCAGCCAGAAGCATTGCAAAAGCTACCAATGCATCCAGAAAAAGTCACAGTTTGGTGCGGTTTATGGGCTGGTGGCATCATTGGACCGTACATCTTCAAAGATGCTGCGAATCGTAACATAACTGTGAATGATGAGCGCTACCGTGAGATGATAACCAACTTTTTTTGCCCAAAATGCAAGAGCTTGACTTGCATGACATGTGGTTTCAACTAGACGGTACCACATGCCACACAGCATGCGTAACAATGGACTTATTGAGAGGCGAGTTCGGTGAACATTTTATTTCACGTTCGGGTCCGGTCAATTGGCAGCCTAGATCGTGCGATTTAACGCCTTTAGACTATTTTTTGTGGAGCTATGTTAAAGCTCATGTCTATACACACAAGCCCGCTTCAATTGACGCATTGGAAGACAAATTTGAACCATTTGTTTGTGAGATACCGGCCGAAATGTTAGAAAGAGTATGCCAAAATTGGACTAAGCGGATGGACCACTTGAGGCGCAGTCGCGGTCAACTTTTGCATGAAATAATTTTCAAACATTAAATTATATGGACCGTACTATCGATTCAAATAAAGATTTCATGCATTTTTATGAATTTTACGTTTTTTTTTTAATTTTCCTATAGCTCTTAAAAAATCACCCCTTATATGTATGTGTAAGTCAAGTAAATTAATCTCCTGTAGTTTTATTAAAATACATATTAATTCAATTACTTTCCTTTATAAAAACTTCCTTAATTTCGATAATCCCTTAAGCAAATATTTTTCATGTTTTCATGTTTCCCCCCAAATAAATTCGAAAAATTCTCTGCACAATATTTTTATACCTGTCTAGACAGTATAGAAAATATTCACATTTAATTTCACTTTTTTTTAGTTTTTTTTGATGACATTAAAGAAAAAAGTCCTCGTTTTCTAAATACCAACACAATTGACATAAAATAAGAAAAACACTACCACACAGCATATGTATACATAGATGTTTAAGGCAATATTTCTTCATTTAGGTTACGGCA
This sequence comes from Sarcophaga rosellei, assembly GCA_930367235.1. Classification (NCBI taxonomy): domain Eukaryota; kingdom Metazoa; phylum Arthropoda; class Insecta; order Diptera; family Sarcophagidae; genus Sarcophaga; species Sarcophaga rosellei. Next base: position 38,287,946 of record OV884019.1, read on the forward strand.
TAACGCCAATTGTGCTTAAACTAAAAAGGCAGGCTAAAGAAATAGACAACAAAAACAAATAACTAGTTTTGCTGAAAATCCAAACGTTTAAATAAAACTGACGTTTTTCGACAGTTATAATGACGACAACTAGTCAGCCCGTACGTTGGACAAGCAAACAAACGAACAAACGAAACACTTTGTAGTTAAATAATGTGAAACAAAATAGTTTACGGCAACATGACAATCAACATAAATGTTTATGACTGAGAAAACTACAACCGTTACGCTAAAGGATTCGTTACTATTTCTCGTTTAGGGCTGAGAAGAGACAGACAGCAATGCATATACTATAAATGGACGTGTTATAAACGAAATATTGTTATAACGATTAGAAGTTATAAAATGCCATCAAAAACAACAACAAAGACTTTTATGACAATCCTTTTTATTTATAAAAATGTCCAGGATTTTTGTTAATGGTGACACAGGACTAAACGATTTATAAAATGCCGGTTAAATTGCCTTCATAAAAGTGAAAATATGCTGTGAACAATTTATGCTGACATGCAACATAAAAGGTAGCTAAAGTGGGGTCATATATGTATACAAAATATAATATTTGATGAACTAGCAAACAGTCACCATCAAACTCTTTATTCAACGAATTTATAAAATTAAAGACATAAAGGAATGAAACATAATGTAGGACATCTAGCGGTTTAAATTTCGAATCTGGCAATACTTATGTCATTCTATACATTCTTCCTCTGCTGAGAGGAAGTCGCTGAAGAAATATTTTTTCTTCATATATCATTCTGGTGTCTGGCCTGGGGTTCGAACGCGGGCTTTACGTCTAATAAGCGAACAAACTACCTACTAGACTACGGCAACTACAATGTCATTCTATTCTGTCACAAAATTCAGTATCTCCTCTGAACGTAATGAATCGATTTACGGTTGAGCAACGTTGGAGTTTACGTTGGGCCAACGACAAACTACACGATGATGTCGATTTTGCAAAAAAAAAAAAAAAAATATGATCCTTTCGGATTAAGCTCATTTTCATCTTGGTAAGTACGTGAATAAGCAAAATTGCTGTATCTGGGACTCCATTCGTGACGTTGCAGAAGCCAATGCACCTGTTACGAATGACTATTTGGTGCAGCTGGTGCAGCGGAGGCATCATTGGCCCATATTTCTTTGAAAATGGGGATTGAGAAACGATTTCTGTCAATTGAGATACCATGATAACCATTTTTTTATACCCAGTATTGATGTGAACGCCGTAGTCTAGCAGGTAGTGTTCGCTTATTAGATGTAAAGCCCGGGTTCGTATCCCAAGTCAGATATCAAAACGAAATATAAAAAAATATTTCTTCGGCGACTACCTCTCAGCAGATTTCTGGCAAATAAACCGGCCATGGAAAAGTTTCTCAAAAATCTGTCGTTCGGAGTCGACGTTAAACTGTTGGTTCCGCCACTCAAGTATAAAAAAATTAAGGCACACAACATGAGTGGTGTGAGAAGCTAGGCCGTTATCCTGACTGAAGGGTTGTAATGGCCAATTATGTATATTATGTATGTATGTATGGGTGCGTTAATAAGCAAAATTGTCATATTTGTGGCTCCGAAAACCTGAACGTGGTCTTTAAGAAGCCAATGTACCCGTTACGAAAAACTGTTTAGTGCGGCTTATGGAGCAGAGGCATTATTGGCCCATATTTCTTAGAAAATGAGGACGGCGGAACCATTACGGTCAATGGAGACACCTATCATATCTGATCTTCATGGTATTGATGTGAACAATGTTTGGCTTCAACATGATGGTGAAACTTGACGCACATCTTATACCACAATCGATTTATTGCGTCAAACGTTTGATGGGCGTTTAATTAGCCGAACTGCTGGTGTCAAATGGCCGTCAAGAAGCTGCGATTTAATACTGTTGGGCTATTGCCTGTGTGGTGACTTCACAGAAAAATGTTATGCCGACAAACCGGAGACAATTAAGCATTTGAAGGCCAAGATACGCCCCCATACACTCGAAAATGAGGTACTGTGAGGCCTGTCTCGGCGGCAGCCATATGAATGAAATAATATGTATTCCATTTCCCAACGGAACAATTGTAATTCACAACAAAAAAATAATAAATTTGGCAAAATTTCAAATCGTTTTTGCTGTACGGCATTTTTAAATTTAAACTTTTCAAGAGCCCACCCTATATATTGATGCTCTATGCAAGCAATTAGTAGAGTTTTATTTTTCTTAATCAATTAGCATAGCATAGAGCGGATATTAAGCTGTATGAACGGAAATTATTTGAAACATCACACTCTCTGCAGTATAAATATGTAAAGGCATGTAAAAAAAATGTTGTTGTCTTAACATCAATTATTCGAAAAATTTATCAACACCTGGCCATATTCAGCATTTTAATGATAAAATGAGTCTATTAAGGTAAATTTAAATTCCATTTTTTTTTGTTTATTTATTAACTGCAATCGATTACCATTATGGTATGAGAACATTAAACATAAATTCATAGAATTTATTTTTTTCCCCAATATTTTCCTATCATTGGCAATTTGTACGATGTGTGGTTGTCAAATTGTTTGCTATTATTTTGTGTGCTTTTTAAAGTAATTTTTTAAGCATTTTTATCTTGTAGACAATTTTTATTTTTTCTTCCTCTCTTTTTTTTTATACACTTTTGAACTCCATAAAGATGTGAACGTACGTGGCCTCTCGTGCGTGTCTCTGTTTTATTAGCTGTAATCTTGTGGCAAATTGTATGCCTACATGTTGCATACAGCCATTATGCACTTATTTAACTGAGTATCACAGAGATTTTTTTCGTACGTCTTTCGCATAACTCAAGCTAAATGTGCATAATTTGTCAAGGAATTGTTTGTGAAAATTTGTCATCTTTTCTTCTGTGATCTTTTGTTGCTTTGCAACCTAGAGCAACATTAGCAACAAAGGAGATATGAACGTTTAATTTAAGAAATAAATGTAAGGTCTTATGGAGGCAAGCGATAAGTTTTTTGTTGTAAACAGTTTATCGATTGCATTTGTGTACGATTTTTTATTTTTAAATTTATTCCTTTAAATTTTTACTTTAAAAAGGTACATAAGTTTTCCTTCTTTTCAATTAATTCAATCTCTCGTATTTCAAGAAATTGCCTGTTTCGGATTTTTATTTGCTTTACTTTTTATTTGGGCCAGAAGTTGCGCCATTACCTGGTTATAATTAATTACGAAAAGGAAGCGAAAAAAACTGTATTCATACCATACAACATATGGCATTTACTATATAAGAACGTTTGGCAAATAAAACAATTCAATGAATGCATGAAGGCATGAAAGACATTACGTTTATGTATCCTTAAAGATCCTTACCTATAATATATCCTTTTTTTTTACTGATTGTGTGGTCATTCAGCAGACAAGCTGTCATTGTAATTTCGTGCTTCAGAAAATGAATAAATCTTAAGGAAGATAATATTATTGCGTGTGTTTTTATTTTGCCTGGGCAAACGTATAATCCCACTCTTAAATAATAATTGCTTGGATATGTTTGCCTTGAGTTTTTCATTTCGGGAAGGCAAAAACTGACAAAAGCGAAAGAAAGGGAAAAACTCATAAGAAGACATGAAAAATTAATTGAATTTTTTGTTTAATAAATTAATTTCAATGAAATTCATGTATTCAAAACGGAAAAAAATATTATTTTTTCAACAGAAATCTTGATTAATTATGTGAATAGTCTCAATTTTTTTTCTGTGAAAAGCAGAAAAATTATGAGACTTTGTTTCACACAGTTTAAGGAGAAGGAGCATCTACCTATGGTGTGCTTACTTCAGCTGTGCATTAAGCTTAAGGTAGATAGTTTTACTGAATTAAAGATTTAAATAATGCTTATAAGATTAATGATTTTTTAATGAAAATAGCAGAACAAAATGACAAATTATATATGTTAGGTAAAGTTATGCACCCCCATAGAGAGCGCGGTCAAAGATGTCAGAAAGTGAGTGTTGAAAAATATACGTCTCCTAACGACAAGAACGGGTCTCTAACAAACACATGAGGAGAAAGGCATACTATTTCTCCTCCTCAGACTCACAGCTCCTGCAGAAGTCACTTAGCGAAATGCTAAGTTTTTCAGCATGTCTACCAAAACTGTGGCCTATAAGAATCGCTATCGTGTGGTTTATGACAAGTTATTCGGGTCCTCTGAAGTCGCCGTAGCCTAGTAGGTAGTGTGTTCGTATATTAGATGTAAAGCCCGGGTTCGTATCCAAGGTCAGACATAAAAACGAAATATGACGGCGGCTTCCAGCATATTTCTGGTAAAAACTCTGAGAGTAAATAAACCTGCCATGAAAAAGTTTCTCAAAATCTGTCGTTCGGAGTCGAGGTTAAACTGTACGTCCCGCCACTCAAGTATAAAATTAAGGCGCACAACATGAGTGGTGTGAGAAGCTAGGCCGTAATTCTGACTAAAGGGTTGTTATGGCCAATTATATATGTATGTATGTATGTTTAGCAGAGTCTACCAATATTGCACGTGCCCTATTGCCTCCAATGAAATTGAGTTTCCCTGTAATAAGTGAGACTAATATCCATATTAACTAAGGCAATTAGAATACCTATGTCGGAGATTGCGCGATCCATACCATACATGAAATTTCGTAGAATCGTAGACAGCCGAGATTTTCCGGGAAAATTCCGTCACTCTGTGACTGCAAAACGCTGCAGAGGTAAGGCAACTTAAAAGAAAGTTTAATAAATATACCACAGACTACACTGTTCTCCATCTTAGTGTCATCAGAGTAAACCTTAAGGGTTCTATTTGGAACCTACGGTTTTTTAGTCCAGCACTTGCCACTTGGCTTTCTGACAATGGAGTAAACCGAAGTACCAAAGTCTGTCTCAAAATCAAAATTGTTACGAAAATGAAAAAAATCTTGATACTGCTGTTTTGCTTTTACATCGTTTAACATTAAAATTATAAACAAAAGCTACAAAAACAAAGCAATGCTGTAAACAAACTTATTTACAAATTACCGCACTGCTTAATATAACAACAAACACCAGCATAAAAACAAACAACAACGACAATAAATGTAAACAACTATGTTTACATTTATATTTACAACTATGCTTACATTTATAGAGATTTCAAGAAGGCGAAGTCATGAACATTCGCCTTCAAGAACATTCATTAGACTGTTTACTCTGTCATATAAAAGGCAAGGTAAAGCAGACGAGTGCGTTAATGAAGTTCAGTCAGTCTTGCGTGAAGATGCGGTGTGTTTGAAAAGAGTAATCGTGGTTTGAAGATCTCCGTTACAAAGATCTGTTGAATAATTATCTAGTAATTGTTATTGTTTATGCGAAGCGTGTAAACAGAGAAATTGTTGTTGTTTACATTAAGTTGTGAAAAGTGGCACACAGAAGTGTGAGAATAATAAAAAATTTTAATTAAAACTAAACACAAATTTATTTTTATTTTATTTGCAATTTTATTTTATATTTTAAATGTTTTAAAAGGTTACAACGTAATAATATGTCATTCTAAGGCGTAACCATGACATACATACAAACATAATTGGCCATTACAACCCTTCAGTCAGGATTACGGTCTAGCTTAACCATTATATTGCAGAATAACATTCTCAACTTGTAACAGTACTAAACAAAATGAAATATGTATACGACCTTCTTGCAGATCCTATTATTATTGAAAATTACTTAAGAAGAATATTACGAATACTCTAGCGCCTGCTTAAAAAATTTTCGCCTACCAAACTAGCAATTATTTAAAACCAATTTACACGAGTATCCATAAAATTTAAGTTTATTTTTTCATATTTTCTAGGAAAATTAGTCGGCTGCAGATTTGCAATTTTACAGTTCTTTGCAATCATACAGTATAGAAAAAATTGACCCATAAATTCATAATTGAATTATAACACTTCAGTTTCCTCCTTTTTTTTTCTCCAGTTTTTTTTAACCTTTCCACACCATCAAGTGCCTAAGCAATGGTACATGCAACGGTGTTGTAATGTTATTGTTCATATTCGATAGCAATTGAAAGCAATTTTCAAGTTTAATAAAAATCTCAAACACAGTGAACAAACGGATTTCAATGAAGAGAAAGAGAAAACCGAAAGGAAAATAACCGACCGAATAACAGAAGAGTAGAGTAGAGTGTAGTGTAATAAAATCATAAAATATCCCTCACAACAATCATGTTGTAAACATTTCCCAAAGGGTTTTTAATAATGTGATTTTCGTTGCGTTCATGTTTTAAAGTTGCCACATTTCTTGTTGTTGCTGCTACTATGATGGTATTATTGTTTTTGTTATTTTTTAAATTTTGTTTTCAATCATGATTTTATGTTTGTTTTTCTTTTCTTTTATTGCAATTGTTGTTGTGTGTCAGCGAATGTGCAACATTGCAACATTCATGGCAAACAATTCCCCAATTTAGTATTGCTGCTCAGTTCCTTTTTTTCTGTTTAGTTTATACGTACGTACCGAACAACAGATTTTATTGGCATTAAAAATAATGTGCAATAAAAACTCGAAAAAACCTGTGCTGAATGCAAACCAAATACAAAAGTTGTTGCACAGCACAACAAATATTAACAAAAAAAATAAAGAAAAGCGTTCTACCATAGACAACAGCTACAGAATATCAAAATGTTCGCGTGTAAAGTGAAATGATCCCCAGGGCAATATAACACTTTGCCTTGTTATAGCCTTTTTTGTAGAGCCACGTTATAAAAAAACCAAAAAAAACCACAAACATAGAACAAAAACAAAAACCAGGCTGCCAAACTGCCAAGCAGGAATTCAGTCATTTAAACATTCAATGGAAACAACTTAATAGTATTGGAATTGCTTTTGAATTCTTGATAAACTTGCATTCAACGGAATTTCTTACTTCTAGCGATTGTTGGATTGTTGCTCGTTTAAGGGTAAACTTTTCATATTATTTTTTAATTTAATTAATAACTATTGTTGTAGTTCAGGCAATTTGGTTTTATATTGAAATAAGAAACAATAATACGACCATGGAAATGTAAATTGCCTTAGAAAAGTTTGAAATATTATTCTGTTTGTTTATGAATGCAATTTAAATGGTACTCGAGAAGGTAGTACAAGGCATTTTATCTCCATTATATTGTTATGGTATTACCTTTAAAAACGTTTAAAATATAAGCTCGTAGAGTGTAAATAAAATAAAAATAAATTTGTATTGAGTTTTAATTAAAATTCTTTATTGTTCGCACAATTCTGTGTGCCACTGGTCACAACTTGATGTAAACAACAATAATTGCTTTTCTTTGTTATTGCTCTATTTATAGCCTTTGCATAAACAATAACAATTACTTGACAATGATTCGACAGATCTTTGTAACGGAGAACTTCAAACCACGATTATTCTCTTCAAACACACCGTGTCTTTACACAAGACTGACTGAACTTCACTAACTGACTTGACTGCTTTGTCTTGTATTTTATATGACAGAGTAAACAGTCTGATGAATGTTCTTGAAGGCGAATGTTCATTACTTCGCCTTCTCGAAATTTCTATAAATGTAAACAACGATGTCTACATTTATTATTGTAGTGCTGTTTGTGTAGTTTGTTTACATTTATTCTTGTAATGTTGTTTGTGGATTTTTGTTTACTTGTTTACCATTTTTTTATGATAGTATTTGTTGTTATATTAAGCAGTACGGTAATTTGTAAACAGGTTTGTTTACTGCATTTTTTGTTTTTGTAGCCTTTGTTTATAATTTTGATATTACGCGATGTAAAAGCAAAACACTAGTATCTTTAGTAAGCTACATTGGCCGATAATAAAGTTTGATCAGTGTGTGGTTCTTGGTTTTGATTTTCATCAGTATGTATTACTTTTATCTGCTATACTGTATGTGACGGAATTGTTTGCAATGCAGTTAATATTTAGTTTCGCAATGAAATTCATTACTTTGACCGGCTTTTTTGTTTAATCAATGTTTGCATACAATATGACACAATATTTATAAAAAAAAAATTGTACAACTTGTGCACACAAATATCATCAAGCAACACGAGCCAAAAAAAAAAAGAACGAGAAGATGCAATACCATCTGCTTACATATACAATATGTAGCACATTACAGGTCATTAGTATAATTAAGTGTAATTGATCATCCTGTATACATATAAATCATCCTGTATACATTGTACAAATTTTGAAATTAAAAAAGCTGGGTTCCTTTATTCCCTTTTAAGACATGTCTAGGTTTTTGTCATCTTTGTTTCATATTTTTCCTTTTTTTTAATAATTATGAGTTTAAAAGATCCTTTAAACAATTAGACCGCCTTCACCAATTTGCTAAGGACGATGATGACAATAATTAAATCGTTGATATTAAGGATGTTGGACAATCTTTGTAACATTTAATTTTACTTCTGAACGTTTCTCTTTGTCTAACAATTTATCCATATTTTATGATGAAATCTTTACCCTTTTTTTTTTGCAAATAAATACTTATGTTCTCATAAATATAATTAAGTCTTTGAAAAAAGAAAAACAACAAAAAAAAAAAATAAATCCAAAGTACTTAAAGAATTGGCCATCATCATCAACATGACCATCGTAATTGTATAAGCATTGGCTGTCGACCCCTTTTTTTTTGTCTTTTTGCAGTCATCATTTACTCTTTCACTCTGGTAGTTGTTGTCCTAAATTGTTGTTGTTTTTTCTCTAAAGTTGTTGAAAACTGTCAGGATTCCTTAAAGATCCTTTTACATCGTTCGCTTTCTACGGTTAAGGAGTTAAATGGCACTTTATAAAATAAGTAACAACTGATGTAATTATCATCATCATCATTTTTTGTCCTTTGTTCTTCTTGATTTCGGTTTTTGTTAAATTCTTAAGGACTTTACAGGAATTTCATTTAAAATTATCAGTAAGAGTAGCAAAAAGTTATCGACAATGAAAACATAAAAATTTTTATTAAAAAATCTTATGATTGAAAATTAATTTGTAACAATTGGAAAGAAAAAAACGAGGTAAAAAGAAGGATTTTAATTATTACAAAGAGCTTTTGTTTTAGAATCGAAAAGTATTAAGAAGTAATTTATAATGGATCGAGATGGACAATACGAAAGCCATATCATACGTTTGTTTTAACAGAGCTCCTGCCAATGCTGCATTTTGTACAAGCCAGACCTAATCCTTCTTCTAATGACATCTTACACGTAAAATACATCTCCAGCAATTCCACCCTGTCCTACAATTTCAAAGGGTAATGTAATGCTTGATTGGTTTCTATTATGCTGTTACATTATTTCAGAGTACTCCTCTTCCAATTTGACATTCTTCAAGCTTTTATGTATTGACTTAGAAATGTAAGCACGGAGGACTTCTAGTCTAATATACTTATACCCGGAGACATACACACACTATTCTGAAGTTGGGGAATAAGATAGGCGGTGGAAAAGTTTAATCCTAGGTTATCTCTTCGACTTCCAGACTCCTGTTGTGTTTGTTTTCAAACTGCAGAACTGATTATATGTTACGCTTCGGAATTGACCCTCCATCGTAAAATCACATAAAAACGATATGAGGCCACGGTTCAAACCCCCACGTCAGACGTCTTCATCAAAATGAAATACGAAAAAATATTTCTTCAGTGACTTCCTCTCAGCAGATTTCTGGCAAAAACTCTGAGTGTAAATAAAAATTGCAATGAAAAAGTTTCACAAAAATCTGTCATTTGGAGTCGACTTTAAACTGTAGGTCCCGCCACTCATGTATACAATTAACACACACAACATAAGTGGTGTTAGAAACTAGGTCGTAATCCTGACAGAAGGGTTATAATGACCAATTATGTACATATGTATGTATGTAGGCACGCGAAGAAATTTCCCTTAACTGCTAATTATTTCTGCAGATATTGTATGTCAATTGTTAATGTGACGCTATCCCGACTGCTCTCTTTTGATTCATATTTTCTTGATACTCTAACGGAGTCATCGTTATTTGAAATCAATACGATCACATAATTTAGCAAACGTTCAAGCTTGCTTTAATGCAAATTATTGATCATGATTTTCATTTAGCATTGGGTAGCGGTTGTAGGACTTGTGTTAATGTTCAGCTTTCATAAGCTCAAGACCCTAATATATAAGCGTTGACACTATACCAGACCCAACTCCACTCATAGCAGTAGACTAGACGAAGTTAAGGAAGTTGGTACAAGATACTGATTTCCTATTCGAAGGGTTCGTGCTTTAATGCGAAGTACTGAGGATGATTTTCATTTATGACTGGATAGTAGCTGTAGGACATGCCTTTATGTAAACGATGGAGTACTTTTTGTGTTATTCTGCTCAGCTTTTGTAAGCTCGAGACTTCAATATATTGGGGATGACATTAAACCAGACACAACTCGTCTCAGTGGTGTGGATGCAGTGTGTGTAAGATACATACTTTTTATGGAAAGTAAGGTGCTATTTCTAATGGTGAGAGCAGAACAAGCCTATATGATGGCTTAGGTGTATATCAATAGGCAAGAGACCCGCGATTACTCTGCTATCCATTAACTTACCTGCCTACCCACAGGCTTAGAGACGAAATAAACGCTAATAGACCATAAATAAAGAAATATTTATTTATTTATTTATTTATTACAATACAATTACAAATTATATTCTAATTATATACGAGCGGAGTAACTTGACCATATGCTCGGTGTAGTGTAACAGACCAGAGCCTCTGGTGGGAATCGAACCCACAACCGTCACGCTAACAGTCTAGCACACTACCCACCAGACTACCAGGGCGCCCATAAAGAAATATAATGTCAATCTTTATCTACCTAGCGGATTAAAATGTTTACATTGTAATTTTTTTCTCATTTTAAAATTAATTTTTCATTTTTTATTTTAATTGTAAATCGCTGTTTGTAAAACACTTCAAATATAACGAATATATTGCATAACTGGTGTCTATAAAAATACAATGAACGACAATAACAGTGCAAAAACATTAACCACACACACACGCTCAGACAGATAAATACCGTAAACAACTTGTACTTACTCTCATATGCGTTTACCAATGTATGGGTATGTATAGTATGTATGTATGAGATTGTATCAGCCACAACAATAATTGCAAAACATAACAAACAATTGTAGTTTTTTGCTGTTCTTTAGATATTCCACGTCAACTGTAACAAAACTTTCAAGGAGACAAGAAAAAAGAAAAAAATTTGAATTGAAAAAGACGGAAGTCGTCTTTCCTGCAAATAAAAGCAAAGAAAAGATCAGGAAAAAATCAGGGAAAAAAGAATGAATAGAATGGAATACAGACTTTTGTTAAACAAACAATTAAAAAAAAAGTAAGAAGACAACAAAAGTGTAAAGAGTTCTTCTGCGTTTTCTTTCTTTTTTTCTATATTTACTGTTGCAATTGCTTTAAACGTTGTAAATAGTACGAGGCTTGTCAGTACGTACGTAGGTAATAATAAAGAAAGCAAAACATTGTGACTCTTGTTACCATTTCAGCAACGACGACAACACGTACATGTAAGTACAGGGAGTAAGACCTATGCATGTATATGTCAGTAAGCATTTAAGGACACCTGGTTATATAAGCAATAAAACGGCTATTGGGGTTTTTAGCTACAGCCTAGGCATCGTAACTAGTAATTTCTTAGGTAATATAATACTTTGCTATGAATATTAAATCAGTTTGGGTGTCTTTCCATTGTTTTACACTTCTTACAATGAATTTCACAAAGTTCTTCTTGTGCTTTAGGATTGATAAGGTAAAGGAAGAAGTCCCACTTAGGCCCGCATTTAGACCAGTGGCTATACTCAATCAATTTTACCAAGAGGTCAAATATTCCATAGAGAAAACCAATCACAGTTCAGAGTTAATCTTTATATTAGAGAACTCCATCGAAGATGTCAGATATTGAGAGATCAAAATCTTCCTCCTTCTTAAGCCCACAGGTCTTGTAAAAGTCATTTGCTAAGAAGCCTAGTCTTCTGGCATGCCTACCAAAAGGACAGAGGTCCGTAGGAATCGCTATTGTGTGGTGAATGGGCAAGCGTTTTATGGACACAAGTAAGCAATACTGCACGTACCCTCTCGCCGCCAACGAGATGTGTGGATTCAAAAGGAATGCCTATGCCCTATAACATATCGGAGGCTGCTAACTCCGTATCAGCCTTGGCCAGCTCACTGGCAGATTATTAGAGTTACCTTTGAATGATACAAAAAATCGCTGACAAATTCTTATTATTCATAGACAAGGACGGACATAGACACTACGTTCGTTAGGGACCTAATCGAAGCCTTACCGTTAGAGTAGAAGGGCTTTTCAAGGAAAATCCTGCCCAACAAGCACTGTATCGCTTACCAATTGCCATGACCTCTGCTTAGCAAACACTGCAATGGTCTGGCAGCCTATTCGAAAATTTATTATTCGGAAGCCTTAATAAGTACACCACAGTCCACCTTATCACTCATCTTTGAGCCATCAGTGTAAACCTCATAGGGCCCACTGAGAATCTTCGGATGTATCAGTCTTCTAGCTGTTATTACCGTACAAGAGTCGCATGAGAAAATTTGTGTCACCATCGAATTGCTAACTTACAAACCCTGGCTGTAATTGCAAATAAACACTTACCGTTGTGTAGAAGAAAGTAAGCAACACAACGAAACTAAAGTTGTTCACAAGTTGCACAAATACAACAGCATTAACGAAGCAAAAAAAAAAACGACCAAGGAAAACGGGAAAATAAAAACGAAGAAACTGAGTGTAGAGTAGTATTTGAAGTAGTGTGGCCACTAGAAAGTCTTCGTAACTACGTTTACCTCTATTTATGCTGTTTATACTAGTATACCTACATACATCTACTGTAAACAGAGTAAAATTTATTTTATTTTCATTGTAGTTGTTGTTGTTTTCATTTCATTTCTTATTGCCCATATACTAGTAAACATTGTTAACAATTGTTGTTAACAGTGTAGTGTGATAGTAATAGTTATATTGGTGTGATATTTACTAACACATGTATATAGGTATGTATGTATGTGTCTTGTTCATTGGTTTTCTATATAATAATCATTATTATTGTCATTATGGTACTTCCTTTTATTGTCTGGGCTTAGGGCTGTGACGGTACATAGAGGTTACATTAGTGTGGTTCTTAAGAGAATAGCTGTTGAATGTCAATTAAGTGCATCAGATGGGAAATAATGTGTTCTAATGCTAAATGTGCTGGTTGGTTACAAATTCAAGCAGTTCGGATTAGAATCTGAGTAAATGAGTTGTAGCTTGGTTTTCGAAATCAAAAAATTCTTCTATAATAATTCACCTAGATGCCCCATGATACACCAAGGAAGTAAACATCTGCAAATAAAATCGTAGAAAGATCTGGCAGTTCGTTATCTTGTGAAAGATTACGACTCATCGAACATATAGGGTGGGCCATTTAAAAGTGTAATTTTTGAAAATCCAATAAACCAAAAACGGTTTAAATTTTAGCCAAATTTATTATTTTGTTGTGAATTACAATTATTCCGTTTAGAAATGGAATATTTTTTCATTCATATGGATGCCGCCGGGGCAGGCCTCACAGTACTCACTGAATCGATCCAATTTTTGTAAACTTTTTCTAGTGTATGGGAATGCATTTTGGCCTCAAAATGTATAACTATTTTCCTTGAAAGCGCCACACAGGAAATAGCCCAACGGTGTCAAATCGCAGCTTCTTGGCGGTCAACTGACATCACCATTTCAGACAATTAAATGGCCATCAAACATTTGGCGGAATAAATCGATTATGGCATGAGATGTGCGGCAAGTTGCACCATCCTATTGAAACCAAAAATCGTTTATATCAATACCATGAAAAGCAAGTACGATAGGTGTCTCTATTGACCACAGTGGTCGCGCCGTGCTCAGTTTTTAAAAAATTTGGGTCAATGATTGCCCTGTTCCATAAGCCGCACCAAACAGTCATTCGTAATGGCTACATTGGCATCTGTAAGACCACGTATGTGTTTTCTGAGTCCCAAATATAGCAAGTTTACTTATTAACGTGTCCACCAATATAAAAATGAGATTCATCCGAAAAGATGCTTGTTTGTTGCGGCAAACTCGATATCATCGTGCAGTTTCTCGTTGGTCCAATAGACCCCAACGTTGCTCAAGCGGAATCGATTATTTACGTTCAGTGGATATAATATACTGAATTTTGCGACAGAATAGAATGACATAAATATTTCCACATTCAAAATAACCAATGTTTCAAATTTGAAGCAATATATGGCCCACCCTATAGTTCCAGGCTATTACACTCAATATATACCCACAACGGATTGTTATTTCTAAGCAACGATTGTTGACAATCATATTATCCGGGATTGGGGATCCAGTTAATTGAAAAATCTTGTTATGTAGTCACCGTAGTCTAGTAGGTAGTGTGCTGGATTATTAGACGTGAGGTCATAGTATAAACCCCAGGTCTGACATCCAAACGAAAATATGAAAAAATATATCTACTGCGACTTCCTCATTAGATTTCTGGTAAAAACTCTGAGAATAAAATAAAATTGCCATTAAAAGTTTCTCAAAAAACTCTGTTGTTCGGAATCGACTTTAAGCTGTATAAAATTAACGCACACAACATAAGTGGTGTGAGAAGATAGGTCGTGATCCTGGCTGAAAGGTTGTAATGACCAATTATGTATGTGTGTTACGTGTCTATTTGTGTACATAACACTATCGTACTTTTCTTGATATACATAGAACATAGATGGCTTACAGTTTAACTTTAGGACTACTTTTTATTCGTATTTTAAAAATATTTACATGCAGTGTGAACTATAACTGACTAAGTTGCGAGCTACTTATCAAACTTAAAATAACCTTTAGAACATTTTTATTTAACTTTAACTGCCCTATTGCTCCCTACATAAACGTAACAGTGTTGATGATGAAAATATTTTTAACATGTGTACATTACCACTTCCTCTTGGGCAATTATCGCTGTTTCATTTTTATTTTTATATTTCTATTACGACTTCAATTTTATTTGGATTTATAATATTAAATGTAATTTTATTAAGTTGACAGGACCCATTTCACGGGGATGACCAAATGGCAAATAAATTTGGAATTTCTCAATAAGAACAAAAGTTCTAAAAGCATATACGCAATACAGGGTTTTTTTTTGTAGAATTATTATCTTCAGTGGAAGTAGAAAAACTTTCGAAAGGTGGAATCTAAGGGATAACAATTAAAGCATGATATGTAGGTATTGCAGCAAGTCTGCATTGCAGAGTGGCTAGATATTTCATCTTAACTGATTGTAATGGCTATAGAAAAAGTCTTGATTTTTCTGCATCTTAAAATTAATTTTATTTCCTGATTTTAATTGGCAGAAGTTATTGTGTGTGCGTATATATTTATTTTTAATTTAATACCATTCACCAGACAATTCACTTTAATTGATGATGATGATGATGATGAATAGAAAACTTCGCCCGAAACCCACAGGTAAGTTTGATTTCTTTCATTAAAGAAACTTTAAACAAATTTCATTTAGAAAAGCCAATAAAAAGTACAATTTAATTAAACTTTTGAACATAAACAAATGCAATGTTAAACGTCGAATTATATTATACTAGAGCGTAAACAAACATTTTACATACTTATGAGGCGTTTTATTGGAATTTCTTAAACTTTTCATGTCAAAGACAAATTTGAGTGAAGTGAAGATAAAATTCGGATGAATTTTATGAAACTCGTTTACTTATTGGCCAGTCTGCTAAATGAACAAAAGTAAAGAATCGGAATAGTTGTTGGTTTAGACAAGAATAGAGCATACGACCACAGTGGAAGCTTTGCCATGTATTCTTGACTACCTATAACAAATGTTTCTATTAATGTGAACCATACTACATGCATATATACATACATAATTGGCCATTACTACCCTTCAGTTAGGATTACGGCCTAGCTCATGTTGTGTGCCTTAATTTTTATTCTTAAGTGGCGGGGCCT
The DNA here is from genome assembly GCA_930367235.1 of Sarcophaga rosellei. NCBI lineage: Eukaryota > Metazoa > Arthropoda > Insecta > Diptera > Sarcophagidae > Sarcophaga > Sarcophaga rosellei. The sequence goes on from OV884019.1 coordinate 38,304,023, forward strand.
ACAGTTTAACGTCGACTCCGAACGACAGATTTTAGAGAAACTTTTTCATGGCAGATTTATTAACTCTCAGCGTTTTTGCCAGAAATCTGCTGAGGACCATAAAACACTCGGTGAAATGCTTTGGATATGTCTAAAACAGCAATATTGTTTTCACCACATCTTCGGGTAGACTGGTTTCTCCTTCCTGTGATTTACAATAGAACCACCAGTAGAACCTATCTTCCAAAATAATTACTCTCTGTGGTTATCATACTTTCTATAACTTTGGTATGTTCGGAACATAATTCTATTGAGCGGCAGTTTAAATGACTTATAGCCTTACCTATGCAGTGTCTCACTACTTTGAGCTTTAAGAATGTATATCGGCTGGATAATGGATGAAGTGACATCTGTCACATTATTTATTACTTATTCAGTCTCTTTTGCCAAATCACCATGAACGACCGTAGTAAACAACGACCTGTGTTTGCTGAATGGGCTCTGGAGCAATTCTGTGGTTCATTTTCAGCGAAGTGGCCCTCTTCTGAATTAATGTGTATGTAAACAAACAAAATTATTGAATTTGGAACGATTCCACGCCACCTGAGAACCAAGAGCATCCGAATGCATCCCAAAAAAGTCATTGTTAGATGAGGATTTTGGGCTGGCGGCGCCATATTTTTAAGAGAATTATATTGGCCATGACATCACTGTCGAAGGCTAGCACTATAGATAGGTGATTACCAACTTTTTTGCTCTGAATTGAAAGCTCTGGACACTAACGGCTTGTGGTTTCAACAGTACGGCACTACCTGCCACACAAGTCATGTCACATTGGATATTCTGCTTGAGCCATTTGATAGCATGGTCCACTCCCATGGAGGTAATGTGAAATGGTCACCGAGATCGTACGATTTGATCCCATTAGGCTTTTTCTTGTGGGGTATAGTTTAGTCGCAGTTGTATGCGCACACGCCATAAACCACAGCGATTCCCAAAGCCTAAATAACTCATACCATCGGTGTAATTAGGTCTGATGTATGCGACTGAGTCTTTGGGAATTGTGTTTTTCGAATGTGCTCCTGTGCTGTGATAAGAAATATCATTTCTGTCGTAACCACTTGAGGATTTTCCTAAAGTTGGCTTAAATATAACAAGTCTTCTAAGATTGTTATTTCTTTTGCATTTTTATTGGTGGAATTAGTATGTCATTGGCTAACTGTTTCACTGAATCAATCCTTTATTAAATACTGTGTGGTGCACATTTATAAAATTCAAAAATAAATTAAGAACGTTTTGAAAATACTTTTGAAAAGCCTTAAAAACAAACGTGTTTTTAAGCCTTAAATAAAGCACACACACTATTACAAACATAAAACACAATTATAAACGATTTAAATGGCACCTTTTCAAAGTCAGCACGTGTTTAAATAGTTAGTCAGTCAGTGAAATTCCGCATTTGAAAAGAATTTCTTAAGAATTTTTGGCACACGTTTTAACATTGACATCTCGTTAATGCTGCTCTGCTCTGCTCTGCTCCGCTGTGCTCTTTATCAAAAAGACACACACTGCAAGATGTCGGCGATAAATGCATTGAAAGGAAAACTTATTCATTCATTTCGTTGTCATTTAACTTAATTGCCAGACATTAATTTGTCTCATTATTTACCTTTTGTTTTTAGCCAAAAACTGGAAAACTTTTTCTCTTCTGTTAACACCCACCAACCGAATTGAAATGCGAAGCATAAACCTAAGGAAACACACTGAATGTAAGGCCATGTGGCATGTGTGGCACGTTTAACAAATTTAGTTGTGGAACAATGTAAGTGTAAAAGTATTAAAGATTAATTCCATTGGAAGGAAGATGAAGAAAAGCAAAGAGACAGAGAGAGAGACGAATATTTGCAATTAATAAGAGATTTGCTGAGAAGTGCTGAAGGCGTATGAGTAATAAAATGTGTGCGTAATTAAAAAAACTTATACGTGCAGTTGTCGTATTTTAATCAATTACGTGGATATTTATTATAATTATAAGACTTTAATTAATCATTATAGTGGGAGGAGATAGTTCATTATCTATTGCCAGACACTGTTTTCAACACCGTTATTATTAGCATTCTTTTTTTTTGTGTTTCTCTATTTTAGTTATAAAATTTTTAATTAATTTATTAACATATGAGTTAACTGCTGTAAACAAATTTATAATTAAATTATAATATAAAATATATAAATAATTCCGTAAAAATATTCATGGCCAGACAGCAGACAGACATATGATCAGTATTTGTAGAGAATTTAAATTTTATGTTTGCCGATGGAATTTTTGAATTATTTACGATTTTTGGATATTGAACATATTAATAAATTTAATAAATTATTGTATATTTCAAGTTCATCTTGAATTCAATTTCGTAGCTAATTATGTTGAAATAATAGAAATTAAATTTTCCATGTTGAATGTATTATACAATTTTCTTAAATAATTGTTTTACTCACACATACAAGAATACCGCGTGACATAGACATTGAACGTTTAGCCTCATATAGATTTCTTGGACATGGTTACATTGAAGCTACCAACAAAACAGATGCAGACACTGTTGAAACGGAAAATTCCTAAATTGCTAGCAGTCAAGTATAGTGTCAAATGAAATCCAAGTAGGGATAATTTGCTGTCGAATTTATTTTGAAACTTTGGGACGAACTCAATACCGATAAGCTGTCGTCGGTTTCATTCACAAAGCCGATAATTTAGAGCCTCGAATCACACGCATATACTTGCTTCATTGTGCATATATTTGCTTATCGTGTAAGCACGGATTAAAATTGGTTTTAAACAATTGCAAACGAAGAACTGAAGATGCCACTGTTCATGCAACAGCGTGTAATTTTGAAATTTACAAGAATATCACAAGGTTAAGAATGAGGTGACGTGCTCATATATAACTCGAGTGCTTGTCCAGATAAAGATGAAAATAAGGTTCATCGTGGTTTTTAAAATGGTTGCCCAAATACTTGTATAGTTTTTTTTTTTTTTTTTTCATTACAATTCCCTTTATTCAATTTAATTCTTAAGAACTATATAACATTTTATGAGAATTTACAATAGTATTACAGCAATTATATCTTAGTGGCAATACCTTATAATATACAAATATAATGTTATGTTATCACAGTTTAGGGGTAAAAAATTAGGAGTTAAAAACCCTTTATTAATTTATATAAAAGTTTAATTTAGAAATTTACTGAATGGGTGACAAAATAGCATCACTTAAGAGAACTTTCATATTGAATACTTGTATAGTTCTGTGAATGTTGGTAAAGGCAAAATATACATTCTTAAATGGGGTTAGGTTAGGTCGGAATGGTAGCTCTGATATCACAAAGCTCACTTGAGCACGCATAGCGGCCCGTTGTGATGCCACGGGTGAACGCAGTCCCTGTACTGACCAAGTTCCATCAAAATCAGGGAAGAGGAAGAAGTTGGTCAGTATGGTATGGTTGGTCAGTATAGTATATGGGATATGATGCAGAAAACTTATTCTTAAGAATTTATGAGTACCGAAAACGATTTGTTTCTTTCTGATTTATGGAGCAAGAGAAATTCAACATCTTTTATTTAATATGTGTGCTATCACTTTGGTGATCTTTCTCAGAAAGGCAATGGTATCTTTTGTTGAGAAATTGTAACAATGGAACACTTTTCATGTCATTGCCCAGTTTTCATCAACTCAAGAAGTCAATAGTTTGCAAAAACATTATACCGAACATTACTCAGCTCAAAGCAGTGGACTAAAAAAGAAAAAAAAATGGGGTTGGTACTTCTAATGATAAGCATACAACAAGCTTAATTGATGACTAAGGTATATGCCGGTACGCAAAAGTGTTCATGAATGCGTTAGTCGGTCTTCTCTTCTTAAATTTTTCTGCCTATCAACATACCTACAACATAGAATAACAACTTCAGATATTTTCTTTGAATAAGCTTTGTAATCAGACTGAATTTATATGAGTAAGTGGACCCATCGTCAGCTTTCACACAAATAAAGTATTCTCTACTCTCGACAATATGTTTTTTTTTAAGAATTTATGCATTAGGCATGTGTGGGTCGAAGCTCTAAATTATCTGCTGTATGAATGGATCGACGACAGCTTATCGGTATAGAGTTCGCCCCAAAGTTTCAAAATAAATTCGATAGCAAACTATCCCTACCCGTTAGTGGTATTGTTAATCCGGATTTCATTGGACACCATACTTGACTGCTCGACCGAGACATACACTTTTGGTTGAACGTTTTTATTGTTGTCAGCTGCAGCATCTGCTTGTTTTGTCGTCTACACCAGTGTGTAGGCTTCATTACTAATCCACCCTTACCGATGTTGTTCTTAAATCGCAGGTAATCGTTCGCTTACTTACTTATTTAATTGATCAATTCAACTCTTTAGTCAGGTTTACCAGCCAGATTCCCATACCACCCATGCGGTAATAACTATTTAACGTCGGCTCCGAACGCCACATTTTTGAGAAGATTTTCATGGCAATTTTGTTTTAGTTTCAGAGGAAGTCGTCGAAAGAAATATTTTTTTCATATTTCATTTAGTTTGAGATCTCTGACCTGGGTTTGAATCACGGGGTCTCATCTTATAAGCCAACACAGTACCTACAACGGCTGCAATCGTAATTGCCTGCAACTTGTGTTAATATTAGCTGTGAAGAGATTTCATGGTTATAACTACCTAGTTAGTTGCCGTAGTCTAGTAGGTAGTGTGTTCGCTTATTAGATGAAAAGCCCGTGTTCGATCCCCAGGCTAGACATCAAAACGAAATATGAAAAAAAATATTTCTTCGGCGACTACCTCTCAGCAGATTTCTGGCAAAAACTCTGAGAGTAAATAAAATTGTCATGAAAAAGTTTCTCAGAAATCTTTCGTTCGAAGCCGACGTTATACTGTAGGTCCCGCCACTCAAGTATAAAATTAACACACACACACAGCATAAGTGGTGTGAGAAGCTAGGCCGTAATGCTGACTGAAGGGTTGTAATAGCCAATTATGTATGTATGTAACTGCCCAGCAAGTTTTGTGTGTTCTTTCTTCTTCCCGCGGAAGACGTCAATACCGCTGTTTCTAGAAATCTTATTTCTTCTTATGTAGCCTTGGATGGGAATGCCACAGAAAGCCACTAACAATCAAATATGTTGATGACTTCCAGAAATATTATATTTTGAAATGAAAGAAAGAAATTGGAAAAAGGGTGCACAAAGTATATTGATCTTCAGAGAGACTGTGTTAAAAACTAGAATAATTTTTTTTATTTCACTCTGAACTCCTCGTTTTTTGCTGTCTTTAGGAAAAGTTGAATGAATATACTTCTACAATCGCGGTAATTATCAACTATTGTCTTAAAGCATCCAAATAAGAAACTAATTTCTTAACAATACCCTTCTATATTTGAAAATTAAAACAATTTGTACTGTGATGGCTGGCTACATGCTTTAAACAACATCCGCATATAAGCATATAAAGCATATAAATGGCGGGGGTAAGTTATTAATGATATGTATGAACAATAACTTACTAGAACTCATTAATAATATTCTTACCTTAAGGTTATAGACGCTTGAATTGATATATGTATGTACGTATGTATGTATGTATTGTGCTGTGCTTATTAATGTACAAATCTTAGCGATACTCCTTAGTTTTGCATTTACCCCAAACTTAAAGTTAAAGACCATTAAACAGCCAAACTTAAAGCCAAAGGCGAAATTAACACTTGAATTATTGTCCCCATTTCAATAGAGAATCTCTTCACGAAATGTTAAAGTCAGTTTAAATGAGAAACTTTGTGTTACAAAGAAATGGCATTAATTTCTTTGTAAAATCCTCTTTAGAAAGATTGATAAGTTTTGTTTGAAATGTTTTTGAACGAAATACTTTTTATTTTTAATCATGTCACATGCTTGATTTTTTTTCTTTTCCTTTTATACATGGATAGCCAAAGAAAATAAAAACTTTTGTGTTACGGTTACCAATCGCTGGATTACTGGATTCGTATATACGAACGCAAGTTCAAATCCATATTAAGAAGAGAGAGAGAAAAAAAGAGAACTTTGTCAATATAAAGTTTATTGCGTTACAAACGGAAAATAAAAGAAATTGTTAAGGAATTTATTTGTAAGCTTCTTACACGTTAATGCTCAATATATTATATTTGAAATCATATGTTTTGCTATGTTTCAATAGAAATTAATTCACATGAGAAATTAAAGCCAGTTTCTAAACTAGAAACCCAGTTTATATTTCTATTCTTCTTTAAATGCAAAATAAATTCAATTATTTTTAAACTCAAATATTGTTGAAATTCTTCTGCAATATTTTCATTATTACTGTTGCATCTGCTGGCTTTAGTATCTGGTTTTGTTATTCGTCCTTTTTTCCTAAAGTTTATTGCCAAAAAACTGCCATATTTACATAGAATAGAGCCATTCAAATGGAAATTAACCAAAAAACGAAAAAAAGAAAAACAAGAATCAAAATCTAATCATCTGTAAAAATTGCCTAATGGAGAGTTTAGCATAATAAAAATATTGGCCTCTATGACTACATACATACATATATACATAGCACACACAGCCTGAGTACATCTTAGCAATAAAGCAACAAATATTGTGGCTGAGCAATAAGTATAGAAAAAATATTTGTATGTCCCTTTTTCTCGACCCAAAACAGACATCCAATAACATGAAAATGTCGCATTAATTAAAAATGTAAGGAATTTCACAACTAAAGGTCACTTCGAAAGTAACAGTAAAAAAGTAAGAGAGAAAAAAAGGAAAAACAAATAAGGGGACTATATGCTAAGCGGGACTATACCATCATATATGGAGCGATTTTTTCTAATGGCATTAGGACTAAAGATATTGTTATATTTCTGCCGTTTAAAAATGTTTGAAATATGAGCTCGTAGATTGCAAATAAAATAAAAATGTTCTTTATTATTTGCACAATTCTATGTGCCACTGTTCACAACTTTATGTAAACAACAACAATTGCTTTGTTTGTTATTCCTCTGTTTATACCCTTCGCATAAACAATAATAATTACTAGACAATTGTTAGACAGGTCTTTGTAATGCAGAGCTTCAAACCACGACTACTCTCTTCAAACATACAGCGTCTTCACACAAGACCGACTGAACTTCACTAACTCACTCGCATGCTTTGCCTTGCCTTTTATATGGCAGGCTAAACATTCTGATGAATGTTCTTGAAGAAGAAATCTAGAAATCTCTATAAATGTAAACATCGTTGTTTCATTATTGTTGTTTGTGTGTTTTGTTTACATTTATTTTTGTAGTGTTTGTTGTTCTATTTTTGTTTAGGTTAGGTTAGAGTAGAGGACGTGTACTTGTCAACTGTGACAAGTACAGTACCCGGAGGTCGAATTGACCCATTGTACAATGTCCTAGCTTCTCACACCACTCGTGTTGTGAGCGTTAATTTTTATACATGAGTAGCGGGACCTAAAGAGAAAGGAAGTCGCCGAAGAAATATTTTCATATTTTCATCTTGATGTCTGACCTGGGATTTGAACTCGAGCCTTTCGTCTAATAAGCCAACACACTACCTACTAGACCATTTTTCATTTTTTATGCTAATGATTGTTGTTGTATTTTTGTTTACTTGCTTACCATTGCAATCGTCATAGTTTATATATATAATTAACACACACAGTATAAGTGGTGTGAGAAGTTAAGTCACCATAGAAATATTCTCTCATATTTCGTTTTGTTTGAGACGTCTGACCTGAGCTTTGAATCGTGGCCTTACTACCTACTAGACAACGGCACCTTTGGTAACCTTAACTTGCTTCTGATAACTTTAGGATACTGTTGTATGTAAATATGCATTTCTCCTTACACTGGCAACTAAACTGTGTGTAAAACCTTAACAATTTGTAATAAATGACCCCTTATCTAGACATGCAGCAAATCAGCCATTTGTCTTCTTTGAATTGGTACCTGAATGTCACAAAGTTTAAAGCCACAGTAGTAACAGTAAGTCTTGGTGTCATTTTCAAATGCAGCACGTAGCATTTAGATTTTCTAGTTTTCAACTGTTTTATGAAGACAATGAGTTGAAAAACTAACGAAAAAAATGTAACCGAAAAACCTTTACACTTGTCATCATTAAATGTCATGATTGGCACGTATTCGCTGGTATATAAAGAAAAATTACTGTAGATTTCACAACAAAGTTACGAACACTATATGGCCGTTACTGTCACATAGTATAGAGAAGAAAAAAATTCTTAAAGTAGTTTCAACGTAAAGCTCCCAAATGACTACTTAAATGCTGACATGCTGCTCTTGAGGTGTTTAAGATTTTTTTTAAAAACTTAATTGAAGAATAAAAATTTTTTATTATATTTTTATGAAAATATTTAAACAGAAATATTGTTTGGTTGTTTGATAGAAACTGATTGCAAAATCGTATTTAAATTCGCTTGTCTATGAATTTTTGTTTTTATTGAATTTTTCTAATATTTGTTCAACAAAAATATACTGCAGCAAAGCAACAAAAACAAAAAAAATTCAAAATGAATATTAAAGTACGAGTATGTGTGTATAAGTGTAGTTTTTTGGCTTGTGAAAAAATTTAATTTTCCTAATGGCAGCCGCATGTTTATTTGGTTTAACAACATTTCGTTGTTTTTGTTTTTTTTTTGTTTGGCTTTGGTTGAGTTTTTGTCCCATACTCAGCGGTTGGTTTTCGATTCCGAATGCTTTATTAGTTTATTTTTTTTACTGCATACAACTGGAGAGAATAGCTTCAACAGTCTAATATACCAATATGAAACGGTGCCAATAAAAATAGTGAAAAATCGAAAATAGCCTTGTATTGGTAGATTTCAGTTATTTGAAGGATTTAAGAATAAAACTTTAAATTTCAGTAGAAAACTCATACGGCATTGAAAAATTGTGAATAAAATATTTGTGTTACAAGGTAAATATTACAAAATATTAGAAAATGAATGAAAATGTAAAATTTATTAATTAAACATGTCAATAAGCTATGAATGTTCTCCAGGAGCAGGGAATAATTCATTCGGTTTAGTAGTGTATTGACGTGAGGCCTCGCTTTGTTAAAGCCCCATGTTAGACATTTCCAACAAATATATAAAAATATTTTTTCCGGCACTTCCTCTCAGCAGACTTCTGGCCATTAAAAGTTTTTAAAAAAAATCTGTCGTTCGGAGTCGACTTTAAAACTGTAGCTCACGCCACTCATGTATAAAATTAACACATACATACAACATAAAAAGTGTGATGAGCTAGGTCGTAATCCTCTGAAGGATTGTAATAACCAATTATGTATGTTAGCCACAGCAAATTTCGATGTATGTATCTCGGTCTCTCGAGAACATTTAGCTGTTCACCTGCAAAAGTATTTGACAACACAATATACTGTGGAGTAGTCTAGGAGGTCAGTTGTTGTTGTCGGAAGGAATCAATCAGATTCGAACCTTGCACACAGGATGTCGAAAGATGGATTTCAAATAGAATTTTAACTATTTTCAAGCCTTCTTTATCCAAAAATTGTTAGGAGTAATTCTTCATTCTTATCTCTGCGGATATTGCTTGTGCGCCATGCAGAACTAGTATTAGATCCCCACAAAATTACTTTGTAGTATGATGTTCAAAATGGGAAATCCATAATATATAGCTTTAATATAAGAACAGAATAAATGCAACCACCATGATTTCATCAATAAATCATACATACATACATAATTGGCAATTACTACCTGACATCAGTCAGGGTTACGGCCTAGCTTCTCACACCACTCATGTTGTGTGCCTTAATTATTATACTTGAGTGGCGAGACCTACAGTTTAACGTCGACTCGGAACGACAGATTTTTGAGAAGCTTTTCATGGCAATTTTATTTACTCTCAGAGTTATTATATATTAAGCGAGCACACTACCTACTAGACTACGGCGACTATTATCAATAAGTCGCCTCCCTATAATGTTTAAACTAAGAGTATTGCTTTGACAATCTATAGGATGCTGGTCGGCAACAAGAAAGACAATTTTCTGTCCAGATATGCATTTAAATGTTTGCTTCAACGATGCATTAATGCCTCACTGCTTCAAAGAATGTGTTCTAATGATTCGTTCTCATCAGCACATAATCTACGTGTAATGTTCGGCACAAACCACATTCTGATTAAATTTGCTTTGCTTCTACAAAGCCCTCCTTCTATTGTAAATACCCAATAATAGTTTAGATATCTTTAATTCCTTTTTATTTAAACAGAGCCTTTGCCTTTATTTAATTACTTTTCCAGAGTATATCGTTGCAAACAATACTTCAAACCTCACAGAGATTGTTTGACGGCATAAAAACTTTTCCTTTCGCAAGCTCATCAGGCTGCTCATTATCATCGATTTCAATATGACCAGGCAACTAACAACTAACTTCCTCTATATAGTTGATTCAGCTTCCCACATAGTTAGCTTCATAATAACCGAGTGCTCGATTATTGGCCTGTCTACTATGCCTCCATAGTTTTACACTCTCTGTCCAAATTGAGTTGAGCACATCTTTTGATGGTGTAGATGTTCGCATTAATCGCTAGTTTCTCAATGAGCTCGGAATATTTTACTCTTGAAACAAAAATTCCCGCTTTTGTTCCACTATTTCTTCTCGTTAAAATAAATAAAACTACTGCTTCTACTTCACTATTCCTTCTCACTCCATCCGTATGCGATAGAGTGTCTTCTCTTTTGAAACACTATGTGGTCTTCAGGTTATTTTACATACTTTTTTACTAAGTGCAGTTGCGAAACATTTTCAGAATCATAGAATCGTCTTATTCTGTCTATGGAACATACGGAGGCACTGCATTGATAAGATCACAGAGACCACTCTAAAGATCAAAGTGTATTCGAATTTTTTCACATGTACTTCTTAAATTATTCTGTGTGTTTGGAACAATAGGTAAAATTTTTTAGATTTTTAAAATTGCAACAATTTTGTTTATTGGGTTACATTAAATGCTGTTTTTATGCCATATTGTTACTAAAAGGCATACGCTTCGTATTGATATTCATTTTACTACGAATTTTTGTTTTATATGCGACATAGGAATTCAATAACACGTTCATTTCTTATTTTTTTCACCTTTTTTTTTCCATATTAAACAAACAGGAAGAGAAGAAAAAAGTTATCGAAAAAAAAGAAATCAATTAAAAACACTTTTCGACGGTAGAAATGTATTTCAAGAGTAAAACTACTACGCACGGCTTAAAAGATTTTCGGTATGTTGTATGTGTTGTATGTGTGTGTAAATACGAAAGGAATTGTATATGAATTGCTAAAATTGCTTGTAATAACGATAACGAAATTGTCTCTTTGCCTGGGAGTTATCAAAGAATGGTGATGGTGGGGGTGGGGGAGAGGAAAAATTCAATAATTGGCAAAATATTTGCCATTTTAATTTATGAGCTTTAAATGGAAACAGAATGAAAAAAAATACACACAGAAAAAGATAGAGTTTGTGTTGAGCAAAATAAACAAGTAATTAATAATTTCCGCAAAATAAAATTGAAAAAAAGAAAGAAAAAAAATTATGACAGTGAGCAATGTGAAGGAAAACCAACCAGCTCTGGAGAAATTCTCTAAGAACATAAGCTAATATCGTGCTGTCATTGGCAATTTATTAGAGTTTATTTAAATGCATTTCTTAGTTTCCGTTGCAAAAACACAAGCACATATTTTGATTTCTGCTTCTTCTTAACACAGATTTCTTAGCTTAGGGATGCTGCTGGGAATGAATGATAATTTCCTGCTACCCACAGTGCTTTGCTAGAAATAATATCGAATATATTTTCCTTGTATGTATTTCTTTTGCCGTTTTTCCGTTTTTAGCAACAAATTTTAAATATTTTTCATTCTTATCCACAAAAAAAAATATTTAATTTTTCTTCTTCTGTTCGTCGTATATTTTTTGAAAAATTCGTTGAAAAAACGTAAAGCAAAGCATAGAAAAATAGAAAACTTTTATCACCTTCCATAATAGAAAACTTTGTCTTAACAGCTCTCTGTCTCTCTACTGCACAGCTTCTAATGCTGATGCTCTTGCTAGGGCATTATCATCATCATCATCATGGCATAATACATACACATACACATACGCAAAACAACATTTTAAGCTAAAATCGTCTCTATTTTATCTGTTTTTTTTTTGGTTGTTATTTTGGCCCCCAAAATATCTACGTATAGTGGGTAAAAAGTCAGCTCTTCTGCTCGTACAATTTGCCAAGGGATTATAAATGAGTAAAATTTTTACAGCTTAAAGGATTATTTCACGTTATTCATGCTATTTTAGTTATATTGTATGAACGACTACACCATTTCCATTCGACTTCTTTTTATTTTTGTTTTTTCGCTTTTATTCCCTTTACAACTTCTACTTCTATACTTTAAATATGTGTCTGTCTGTCTCTCCATTCTTATGGCTGTACATTGTGTCTGCTAAAGTGCAAATGGGTATTGTTTAAAGGAATATTATGTTGAATGTTGAATACAATACATACATATTTTCTGTTGAAAACAAAGCTTCTTTCTTATGCATCCATTTATTGTTCTTGTGTTTTTCTTCCTGTTTTCTTTCTCATTTTTGTTTTTGGCTAAAAACTTTTCTTGTTTTTTTTTTTGCTTTTGTTTCTATGAATTTAAGAAGGTTACAACAATTTATGCATATATTACGCTTGATTGGCTTTATTATCATGAGCATAAGATTGAATATGAAAATATTTTAAAATAAAATATTTTTCTGAATTCTGAAATAAATTGTATTTTTTGACGATGACTTGCATTTTTTAGATGGTGACTTGCACTTTTTTTAGATGATGACTTGCACTTTTTAGTCGATGACTTCCATTTACTTTGATCGATTTCTCGCATTTTTTTGGTTGATGACGTGCATTTTTTTGGTCGATGACTTGCATTTTTTTTTGTTAATTGCTTGTATTTTTTGACGATGACTTGCATTTTTTAGACGATGATTTGCATTTTTTTTGGATGATGATTTGCATTTTTTAGTCGGTGACTTGCAATTTTTTTAGTGACTTCCATTTACTTTGGTCGATGACTTGCATTTTTTTAGTTGGTGACGTGCATTTTTGGGTCGATAACTTTCATTTAAAATTATTATTTTAAAATTTACACAAAATTATGATCAGGCTAATATGGTGATCTAAGAGGTGTTGGTGATGTGTAGGCAGTACGAATTGGAAAACAACTAAATTAGAGTTAAATAAGACATGGAGACTGGCATGCATTGGTATAACAGAATGTAGACTCTATGGTATTTAAGCTCATTACATATGGTATGTAGACTTACTAACAAACGTGAATTGAGTAATCTAAGGCTGTATACTGTTTTAAGAGAGTGGCCATTGTGTGATATATAGATGGGCCGACTATAGACATTGGGTTAGAAGCGCTGGTGTTTGGTTTTAGAAAGAAAAACTTCTAGCTCATGGGATAACGCATAAGCATCCTCCAAGTGGAACTCTACACCCGTCTAAAGATGTGTTTAATTCAACTTGCACAGACAGTACAAAGGACGCATTTTAGTAATACCCTCTGCCTAAAAACATGGGAAAAATTCATGGCAGTGAGCAGGACAGCAGCTTCCAGGATGCAGATGGGATCAGAACATTGATTTGGGGTGGGGTGGGTATTTAAAAGAGTATACTTGACGTAAGGGAAGATACAGAAACTCTTCTCAAACCAAATTGTTGTGAGGCAATCTACTTTTAATTTTGAATGAATCGGTGATGCTCAGTAAACACTGATAGTGAGCATTGTCTTTTGATGTTAGAATAGTTATATCATAGTGTAAACAAGCGAAGCGTTATATCATTTTTAATGTTTGTCATCATCAGTTATAAAAACTTCCTTCAGCGTTATTAATGATATTAATTATTACATTAGTTCGGTTTTTCTGAAACGAAATAATTATACACAACACAAACGAAGCAGTGATCACTACGTTGTGCTGACAACTTAGTACAGCTTTGTGCATGTCCAACCTATATTAAAACTGGCCTTACTCCTCTGTTCTTTTATTTTTCATCAAAAGCTTTTGATTGTCATCAACTTTATCACCAATAAGTATTTTAAAAATTTATTGTTTTTTCTTTTCTTTTCAGCCCACCACTAAAAAAAACAGCAACCTGAGCCTGAACCTGAATTCAAAGAAAAGAAAAAATAGTTAAAAATGTCAAAACTTTTATTTTAAGAATTTGAATTTTTTTTGTTTTCTTCACATTCATTTATTTAATTTCCTCAAACTGGCATTTAAGGTTACAGTATGAGGTTTAAGGTATTCAAATAACTTTTCACTTTAAATAAATCGCATTCAAACTTTTATTTCAGAGAAAACAAAAAAATTTTTCATAAACAACAACAGCAACAACAATAAGAATGTATAAATTTCCCAAGACAAATGTTTGATAATTTGAATATGTTTAAAGAAGTGTCAACTTTTGCGAATGTCATCTATTACCGTCCTAAAAAGGAACTTCCCCCCCATCCATACCAATTACGAACTCCATTTCTAGTATACAAGTGTACAAGTGTAACCGCAAGAAATGTAATAAATAAAACAATAATGAAATAAATAAAGAAAACGAAGGAAAGAAAGAAAAAAATAAAAAGAAAAGAAAAGAAGTTTATTTGAAACCTTAATCTCGGTTCTTAGATTTGTAAGTGGGAAAAATCCAAAAAGGACACCAGCAGGGGGGCCACAACGGAAGTAAAACATATTTTATGTTTCTTGTTGTTCCATGTTGCCATGCAATCAGCATCACAATCACAATCGAAATGAAAAATGATGTTGTGGATGCCATTTCCAGGTATGTAGTTCATAAGCATTTCTATTCTTCGTTTGCTAGGCTGGTGTATCAACTTTTGAAGAATTGAATTTTTGGGGGCATAGGCGAAATTTAGTTTAATGATTGCAAATTTCGAAAGCAAAAATAAGGAAGAGAAATTCCAAGTGGTTTTTTAAGGTAATTTACAATTTATTATCCATAACCTTACTTCCAAGATAGCAACATTTCAAGTAGCTTAGTGCCCAGTATGTTAATCTGCAACTGTAAGGGCTGTTGGTTCGGTTCCCATCGAGGAGTCCTGTCTTTAAACTTTCTTAAGTTTATGATATATAAATGAAGACAAAGATGTAACATTGGTTATAAAATAGATAGTTTATCGCCAATTTCTTTTCCTTCTTCTACACTATAGACCTGCTCTAGTAACTCACTTTTAAGTTAGGTCTACGACATGTTGGCAATGCATTAAGGATTAATTTCGTCCTGTACTTGTCTTTTAATGATTTATTCTTAATGTAAACCGCAGACTGGGTGTTGATGGTGTATCTAAACCGATCCAGATAATAGGCAGCTAAAGCGATCATACAAATTTTTTGAGATAACATACTCGATCTGAGCTGAGAGATCAGGCTCTAAGTGATTTCTTAATTCCTAATTAGGCCACCTAATTGTAAAGTGGAAGGAAATCCAAAGACTCTAGTAGAAGGTCTAACCTAAATCACATATTTGTAAGAGATAGGGCCACCAAACCTACATTTAAAGCGAAGTAGACAGCATAGCCGATGCCACTGAGAAGAAGGAATGTCTGTTAAGCTAAATAGAAAATAAAACACCGTAAACCAGACTAGTTATCCAGTTACGCTTTCTTTCTTACTTAATTGGTTATTATAACTTTTTAGTAAGGATTGCTTCTTGCCTCACCTAGGTTGTGTGTGTTAATATTATCAGTTAATGGCCGAACTTATTTTTTAACGTCGGCTCTGAACTACAAATTTGAAAAACTTTATCATGGCAATTATTGAGGGAGCTTTCTATAGTGATAAGCTAGGTCCTGACTGAAGGGTTGAAATGCTCAATTATGTATGTATGTGTCTTAACATAGAGTATCAAACTTATTGTGACGAAAATGGAAATGGTGTTTTGCTGTTACATCGTTTAACATTAAAATTATAAACAAATGCTACAAAAACAGAAACAATAAACTTGTTTACATGATAAACAAGTAAACAATAATATACCAACAAACACTAGTATAAAAAAGGGATAAAGAAGCAAACAAAAATGCAACAACAAACATTACAAGAGTGAATGCAAACAAAATACTCAAACAACAATGAAACAACGATGTTTACATTCATAGTGATGTAGAGAAGGCTAAGCCAAGAACATTCGGCTTCAAGAACATTCATCAGACTGTTTACATTGCCATATGAAAGGCAAGGCAGAGCAGGCAGCGACTTAGTAAAATTCAGGCAGTCTTGTGTGAAGGTGCGGTGTGTTTGAAAAGAATAATCGTGGTTTGAAGATCTCCGTTACAAAGATTGTTATTGTTTACGCAAAGAGTGTAAAGATTAATAACAGACAAAGCAATTGTTGTCGTTTGCATCAAGTTGTGAACAGTGGCACACAGAATTCTGTTACCAATAAAAAATTTAATTTAAACTAAACACAAATATATTTTTATTGTATTTGCAATCTACGAGCTCATATTTTGAACATTTTTACCTTGTATATCGTATCGCTTCGAAAAGTTGATTAAGCTAAAAGGAGACTATTTTGAGGAATAACGGCTTTTTCTTTCCAAATTTGTTGTGTTTTCTTTGCTAGGTCTTCTGTTGACTGTGGTTCAACGCAATCGAATGAAGCAATTTATTACAATATTTCCTTGATTTTAATTTTGTTTAACTTTTGTAGGGCGTTTTTGGGTTGATTTGTATTGAACATTATTCCATGTAAATTGAAAATACTAGTAACAGTAGGACGTCTAAATTAAACTTAAACACTTTTAATAGTTAATATTTTGCTTTAATGTAAACAATTTCGAAGATTAATCGGAAACTGTCGGTTAAACTTTGTGTGATTTTCCATTTACGAAGAAAAAGGTCTCCTGCTTGCCTTTGCCAAAAGACAAAAATTTCTTTTCAGGAAATTTAATTTAAATTTTATGCAACAACATTTCATTGTATTATTCAAACAACAACAAAGAATAAAGAAAAAAAGAATCTTAAAACTTTAAATTAAATTTATCAATTGGGAATAAAAAAGTAAAAGAATAAAAGCATTCATGTTAATCTTTATGTTAAGGGAAGTTACTTATCGTTTGAAAAATAAAAATAAAAATCAAAATAAAAATAAAAATGGCACAACTTTTCTAAAAAAAAAAAAAACTTTTGCATTTTTTTTATGCCATTTTGACCCAGTTTTTATTCGGTCATGATATGGAGATTAAAATGAATGTTTGTATATCATAGAACAGAATTTGTTAAGAGAAAAAAGTACCATTTTGTTAAATCCCGTGTATTTAGTATGCAATTGGTGTGCCTTTTGCCATCATAAGGGAAGTTTATGAGTTTCCTTTTGTATTCTGTATTTAAATGGGAGCGTGAGCATAGAATTTAAGATGCGGGAAAACATTTGCAAATAACATTTCATTTTCGTTTCTCTTTTCTTTTATTTTGTTTTCTTTCTTGTTTCGGCTTTTCTTTTTTTGTTTGCAAAAATTACATTTTAATAACAAGATTTGCTGGCATACATATATTCTTTTATGTGATTTTATTTATCAGATTTCGACAAATCCAATTGATGACAATGGGGATTTTCTCTTTTGAGTTTCCGCAAAATTATATACACTCATGTACGCGTACCTATAGGGGGGAATGGATATTCTATTGCCAATTTATTCTGGGTAGCATATGTTTCAATAGGCTATAAAATATTATTGCCAAAGAAGAATGAAAATAACATTAGGGAATAAAAACAAAAAAAAAAAATAAAAAATAAACATTATAATGCTTGTCATAAGAAATTTTCAAGAAAAACGAATTAATTTTTTTGTTGAATATTTATTGTTAAATACTTTTTATTTTGCAAAAAAACAATGAAAAACAATACTATACAGATACTATACACTAACCTTTAATGCTTGTCATAAATGTCAAGAGACTCCATACAATATATACAGCGAGTTGAAAATACTATCATTGCCTTACAGAAAAGTCCGTTTGGTCAGCAGTAACTGGCGATTAGAGAACCGAAAGATATGCACCGTACATACATACATAATTGGTCATTATAACCCTTGAGCTAGGATTACGACCTAGCTTTTCACACCACTTATACTGCGTGTGTTAATTCTATTCATAAGTGGCGGAACCTCTCACTTCTAATAAGCGAACACACTACCCACTAGACTACGACGACTTCATATTCGTTATATCGTATCCTATTCGTTATATTACAGGAAACTTGCAAACCAGCAACGTAAAATAACACCAAAGTTGGAAACACCAATTTTCCATTATTTAAACACACATAAACACTCATTGAGTCTATCGACTTAACCTCAAAATCAATACCACGACCCGAAATATATTTAAAGCCGATGTCATTTCCAATGAGAAATGTCATTTCCAATGGCTCTAGAAGTCGCCGTGGTCTAGTAGGTAGTGTATTGGCTTATTAGACGAAAGGCCCGAGTTCAAATCCCAGGTCAGACATCAAAACGAAAATATGAAAATATTTCTTCGGTGACTTCCTCTCCGCTCTCTGAGAGTAGAAATTGCCAGCTTCTCAAAACTCTGTCGTTCGGAGTCGACTTTAAACTGTAGGTCCCGCTAATCATGTATAAAATTAACGCACACAACACGAGTGGTGTGAGAAGCTAGGACGTTGTACAATGGGTCAATTCGACTTGTCACAGTTGACAAGTACACGTCCTCTAACCTAACCTAACCTAACCTAAGTTGGCTCTACATCTTACTTACTTAATAGGTTACTACAGCCTTTTAGTCAGGATTACAACCCAGCTTCTCACACGTGTCATGTTGTGTGTATTAATTTTATGCATGATTGGTGGGGCCCAGATTTTTGAGAAACTTTTTATGGTAATTTGTTGCAGTCTTAGAGATTTTACAAGAAGGCTGCTGAGAGGAAATAGCCGAAAGAAACAGTTTTGCATATTTCGTTTTGTTCGAAATATCTGAGCCAGATTTTGAACCACGGTTTGTCGTCCTACTAGAGTACGGTGATTCCACACCTTGCAGTTGATCTTTGCAACCTTTTATCATTCAAACGTGAGAAAGGCATATTTAGTCTTATATAGGAACACATAGAGAGTAACATAAGCTCCTGCCAAGACGTTTTTAGTAGTTTCCAATCCCATTAAGACCACGTTATTTATTACTTCTAACATTCACTTCCTCTATGTAGATACAGCGTAGGAGAGATATACCATAGAAGCTGAAGTGATAACAAGATTGCATGTTTGTTTGAAAGTTTCTGACTTTAAAAATGAAACACATCAGGGATGTATATTTCCATCACTCCAATACCTTATAGTGGTAGAAGTTGTTCTTAGACAACAGAAAATCAAATTCAAAACAATTTTCTTGATTATCTGACATACGCTGGGAATACGTACTTCATCCTGCATGGACTTCTGACTCGTTGAGTCAAACAGCTTTATTAAATTTTTTTTTTTTTAATTTTAATTTTGAGTTTAAATTTCAATTCATGCACATTTCTTCATGCATCTTCCTGGATTAAAAATTAATCCAATTTTTTTCTTAAATTTGCTTTCCAAATTACCAAACATCGATTAAGACCACGTTTTTTTTTCTTTTTTATTTTTCTTTTTTGTATTTCGTTAACATTTAATCTGTAATAATTAATTTCGGTTTTTTCTTTCCTTTCAATTTTTTGTTCATGCATTGTATGCCTGAAGTGCTTTGAATAAATTCACTGCATTACAGCTACAATACTTCTTACAGAATTAATGATCGTTACCAATGCCTTAATGCTTTAAAATCTGTTTAATTACCAGAGTAATTAGTTTGGATTAAAAGCAAAAAAAAAAATTGCCAATACCAACCGCAAAAGCAACTTTGTGCAGTGAAAGACACGTTCTTATAAAGTACCTGCATTTGCAAGTTAATGATTTCCAGTCAAATAAAGCAAATTGTTACCAATAACAACGAAACACGGTTGGGTAACGGTTGGAAATGCTGTATTACCATTACATTCATATTGCCAGAGGAAAAATATGTAAGGAATGGAGTCATCAAATGATTATCAACATACAATGCATTATACAATATATTGTTGATATAAAGATTAAAACGATAAATAATAGTTGATAATTAATTAATTAAATTTTTATTTATTTTTTAATTATTGCGGATTAACGATAGCTTAAAAAAAATTAATAAATAATTTCTTTTTCTATGAATGAATTCTTTGTAATATCTCAGCCTTAAAAAAATATTGAAAATATATTAATGATGGCAATTTATTTAATCATAATTGATTTAGAAGTGGATATATTATTATAAGAGTAGAAATTTTTCCTATATTTTTACAGTTGAAAATAATGTAGACATTCGTATAAGCTTTCTAAATTTTAACAACCAAATAAATAAATCAATTAGGTACACCGCTATTACTATGGCTAAGAAAATAAAGATTTTTTTTAAATACGCTAATTTCTAAGTATATATAGGTCTTATTTTTAACATGAAAACCATAGATAACAAGGGTTATACAGGTGGTAATATAAAACTGTATTGAGGCTTCAGTTAAGTAGAGTTGGGCAAAGCATTATGAATTGTTTACTGCCAGAACAATTCTTCGAAATTGTCGAAATAAATCTCTTCACGAAGTTTATGTAGCATTTCGTTTATTTTATGTACGTTTTACATAATTGTTTACCTACCTACTAGTAGCCATAGTCTGGTAATGTATTGGCTTATTAGACGGGAAGCCATGGGTCAAGCCCCAGGCCAGACATTTCTAACAAAATGAAATATGAACAAATATTTCTTCGGCGACTTCCTCTCAACAGATTCATTGCAGAAATTCTGAGAGTAAATTAAATTGCCATGAAAAAGTTTCATAAAAATCTGTCATTCAGAGTTGACTTGAAACTGTAGGTTCTGCCTTACAACATAAGTGGTGTGAGAAACTAGGTCGTAATCCTGATTGAAGAGTTGTATTAACCAATTATGTATGTACCTACGTCTGCACATAATCGTTTACGCACTAATTGTGCTATTTTCGATTCAAAACCATCAAAAAAAAAACAAAAAGAAATTTGTATACGGAAGAGATTATTTCTGTTTCAGCGTGCAGTGTTAAAAAAGAACGCTGGAATGTCAATTTCGTGTCGCTCTAAGCTTGTTGGTCTTTTTACTACGACTATATACAAATCTGGCCATATTTCGAGAGAGGATTATCCTCAAGTTGTTAACAAATCAATATTTATTCGACTCCATTATCTTTTCTTATTTCTATCGAAACATTGTCACATATCATACAGCATGTAATAACATGAGGTGATCGATTAATTTCAAGTGTACTCTGTTACACTAATTTTGTGTGTGTCTTGTACAGCCTCAATTCTAGTCTTGAACAGAAAGTACAGCTCTTATTGGAGAAATGCCGGACGAAATGCTAGAAAAATATTTTTCTATTCAGAATTAAAATTACAGTACAGTTCTTGGGTAGCATGGGTTATGTTGGCTTTGAGGACTGCAATGGTTTGTGGTTTATATGCACATATCTTATGAGTTAATAAAACCTTTAAAGTCTAAAGAGGATAAATCAGCCGATCCCGTTTGCCAGTTCACGTCATCTTGAAGAGAGATGAACATGCGTTACATCGATCGTGTAAAATATCGAATGTGGTATATTGATACCACATGTCGTTGGAGTCCTAATTATCTAATTCAGCTCGCTGTACACAGTCACGGTCTGACCAACATCGTTCCCCAAAAAAATTTGGATCGATGAAATTGCCAGACCAAAATCCATATTAAATAGTAACTTTTTTCGGGTGCATTGAACTCTAATGGATTTTAGGTGGATTGGAAATGTCCCAAATTCCACAATTTTTATTATGCACGTACACACGCATACAGAAATTAACCTTACCGTTAAAAATGGGTTTTCGACAAGGTTGGCAACCGATACCGTTATAATACCGATACCGATTAAATACCGTTTAAAAGTAGGTACCGGTATTTATACCGATACTGAAATAAGTTTTTCGGTACAAATACCGGTATTCATATACCGTTTACCCTTGTACCGGTATCATACCGGTATCAATTATGGATCAATGCCGGTATGGTAGAAGTATATAAGAAGTATATACTTATAATATATAAGTGTTAAAATGGACATACTTTCCCAAAACTGCTGCACGTCCGTTGATGATAATATGAGTTGTAGCTCGAGTTCATCCTCTGACAGCGTAGAAGCTATTCTTAGAAATATGGAGAAAGAAAGTTCCTATACAACACCAAATAGCAATAAAATACGTGAATTGCTAAGTGCTTTTAGAAATGAATAACGAGTACAAAGAGATATGAATGTTCTCAATTGGTGAAAAGAAAAAAGTACAGCCAAACCAGAGCTATATGCCATTTCTAAAGTTATATTAGCTGTGCGTGCCACACAAGTAAGTGTGGAACGGTTATTTTCAGGAGTAAAGTATATCATTAACCCAAGTCGGAATAGGTTGGATGCTGACATTTTAAATGCAGTTGTAGTCATTCGATCTAATGAGGAATTATTTTAAAATTTTAAGTTTATGTGTATTCATTCAATTAAATTGAATTAACATTTAACTTTTCTTTTTGAGGATGTAATCTAAAATGTTAGTCTAATGTTTTTATATTCTAAAGTATTTATTCATGAATTGAATTATTTTTTCTTTACAAAAATTTAATTTTGTATGATCTCCTAATACAAATATTTAATATTTGTAAACTTTTGTGTTCTTAGATTTAAGGAGAATGTTATACCGGTATAAATACCGATATATTACTTTTATACCGGTATACCGAAACCGATATAATTTAAATACCGTTACCGATACCGATACCGAAATAATAATAAATTGATTACCGATACCGTTACCGATACCGTTATTCGTTTCGGTTGCCAACCTTGGTTTTCGACGAAAATTAGAGTCAATTGCCAACTTCTCTATAGTACGTTCTTTATGGTCCATGACTATCTCTTTATGGTTATTTGACAAAATTAATTCGAAAAGATGGCAATTAATTCGAGAGATTTAGCTTCAACTATCAAAGCTTAGAAGTCCCGGTTGGAAGGCATGATATTTGTGTGGTTTGTTGCCTATAGAGGTATTAATTTTCTATCTCTTTCTGCTACAATATTTGACTATATCTTCTGTATTCTACAGAAAAATTAATTAATTCTACAGAAAAATAAATTAAGATATGAGCTCGTAGATTGCAAATAGAATAAAAATAAATTTGTGTTTAGTTTTAATTAAAATTCTTTACATCACTGTTCACAACTTGATGTAAGCAATAACAATTGCTTTTCTTTGTTATTCCTCTATTTATATTTTTTGCATTAACAATAACAATCACTAGACAATTATTCGACAGATGTTTGTAACGGAGATCTTCAAACCACGATTACTCTCTTTAAACTGACTGAGCTTCACTAACTCACTCGCCTGCTTTGCCTTACCTTTTATATGCCAGAGTAAACAGTCTGATGAATGTTCTTGAAAGCGAATGTTCGTGACTTCGCCTTCTCGTGATCTCTATAAATATAAACATCGTTGTTTCATTACTGTTTGTAGTGTTTGTTGTTGCATTTTCGTTTACTTGCTTACCATTTTTTATGCTGCTGTTTGTTGTTGTATTTTTGTGTACTTGTTTATCATTTTAATGTTAAGTGATGCAAAAACAAAACACTAGTGTTTAGATTCTTAATTTTCGTACCAGTATTTTAAAGGAATTTATTTTAGAAGCTTCTTTAAATATTTTTTATTCCCGTTATTGCCACTTTCTTTTGGTTTTAACAAAATACTCGTATGTTTGTTATTCGCCTATTTATTTCAATAAATCACACATGCACGCACACATGCGTATAAAATGTGATCTAAATAATGGATGATTATTTATCACTAAAATGAGATCAATTTAAATGACACATTAGTCTGTGGCTAAAACAAACGATAAATGACATAAACACGCATTGACATCTATTACCAACGCCATACATACTACGACTACTTTCATTTCAAATATTTGTGGCATGAAGAGAGGCGTTGTCTCAGGAAGACGAAATAAAAAATAATCACTCCAAATTCATGCTGACCACCTACGGATTATGAGTCTTAAGTGATGCCATGCACTGAAGTAAATGAACTGAACGAAGAACATTTTTTTTTTTAAGTTTTGCTTCGGTTTTCATTGAATTTTTAGTTGTAATAAATGGTTGTAATCAATAAGAAAAATACGCCACTTAACGATAAACACACACATATATGCCATCTGTTTGGCTTTGATTGAAAAATGAAAGAAAAGAATAAAAGAGGAGAACGAAAGGTTTTCTTGAATTTATTTAGTTTGTTGCCGAATAATCGTACTCATTAAGTATAGAACGATAGAACTCTAAGCAGAGTAGTTATAATCAATTGGTTCGTATTGAATTTTTCCATAATTTCTGTCAATGGCATAAATTATGATACAAACTTTCATATTTATTAATCGTTTCCATAGAAGAGAACAGAAATCGGTTAGAGATCTTAAAACATTCTGCTCTAATTTATGTGGAAACATGTGTTTCCTTATGTTAATCAGCGACATTAACAAAACTTTCAAGCAACAAAAATGCTCTTAAGGCTGCTTCTATCCACGTTTTCATGGCCATTTCTTTTTGGCCGTCTTTTTGGGTAGCTTTTTGTTATTATTTGTGTTCCAATTTTCGTTTTTTTTTCTTATATTTTTATATGATTTACTAATAAATTAGTCACATTTATTAAAAATCAATAAAACACACACATGAAAGCAATCATGAAAGAAAGTTCGGTACCAAAAACAAATAATTTTTTGTTTATTGATGCCCATTAAGGTTATATATCCCATGGTGAAATGGTTCGTAATAAATTTTCCGTTTTATTTGTATTTCAGTTACCAACATACCAACGAAGCATCCATCCATGCATGTGAACTAGTGTGAATAAAAAAATTGTATCGAATCTGTCAAAATATATATTTTATGGTCCATAGAAAGTGTTGATAAATTTCTATTTAAGTTCCTCCCACCCGGAAAATGTAAATGTTACAGGTGTTAGGCAGTGCTGTAGTGTTGGTGTATAGTGGTCCCTTATCTAAAAAAAATGTTTTTAGTTTTCATTATTTAAAGCCATAATAATAGGCAGAACTGAAATTGTTTTAAATGGAATACAAAGCATATTATTAAACCCTAAACCATCATAAAAAGAAACGGTTTTATGCTAATTTGTGAAGCGATCTGGTTTAAAAAAGAAATCCTCTAGTTGATGAGGCTTGACTTAAGCTACCGGAATTGTAATAGACAGAGTATAGTATACAGTATAGAGAGCTCTGAAGCCAGCTAGGGAAATAATATCTAATTTGTCATTTAAATTCAGTTTGAAAATAACTTAGTTGCACTAAAACTGTAGCTTTATTCTGTTTTTTTCTTAACGAAAATTGTATGACAGTGAAAATTAATTAAGGACAGACTTTTTTTTTTGCTGATTATTGCTTACATTTTTGATAGGAAAAAAAGTCACCATGTGAAGCCACGGTTCAAACCCCAGGTCAGACATATCCAACAGAACGGAAATATAAAAAAATATTTCTTCGACGACTTTCTCTCAGAAGATTTCTGACAGAAACTCTGCGAGTAAAATAAAAATTGTCATGAAAAAGTTTCACAAAGATATGTCGTTCGTAGTTGACATTATGGATAGTGTAAGAAGCTAGATTGTGACCCTGATTACCATAAAGGGTTATAATGACCCATTAGATAAGTAAGTTTTGAGTGTTTTTTCCTGAATTGGAATCTGCTATAGAATATCAATTTTATTGATTTCTTGCTAAAAGATTTATAGGTTTAGAAACCGTTCTCTTTGATCATATCTAGTGTCGACTTCGAAAGTCTATGCGGAAGGATAACACGCAAAGTCATGAAAAGTTCCACATTTTTAAGTTCCTATTGAACGTAGTTTTAACGTCCGTCCTTGTCCATGAATGCAGAGGATTTCGGTCAATCAAACATAACTCCTTTATGGGTTGCATGACATAGGGCTGCGTACATACATACTTAATTGGTCATTACAACCCTTCTGTTAGGATTATAACCTAGCTTCTCACACCACTTATGCTAGGCGAGCCCTACAGGCCAAAGTTGACCCCGGACGACAAGTTTTAGAGAAACTTTTTTCATGGCAAAATTTAACTCTCAGAGTTTTTGCCAGAAATCTTCTGAGAAGAAGTCCCCGAAGAAATATTTTTCATATTTCGTTTTGTTAGAGATGTCTGACCTGGGATTTGACCCGAGACCTTATGTCTACTAAGCCAACACACTACTTGCTAGACTACGGCGAATTCGTGACATAAGAATATGGTTGGAAATTGCATTGCTTATGAGGTAATTAGAGCCGGTACGTAGCATCCAATCTCCATCATGTTACAGGGAATAGGTATTCCGATTGCTCGTTTTACAGTGAAGCTCAATCTTGTTTTGACAGCAGGGAGGTAAGTTGCATATTGTTAGACTCTGCTGGACACGTATGGATAAAAAGAGGAGCGACTGTCTTCTGCCTTTAAATCGCATGGCCATCCATCGTACAATAGCACTGCTTACCCGCCTCTGCCATTTTGGTATGCCTGCTTGGCATTCCGGCAAATGAATTATACATACGACGTGGGTCTGAGGTGGAGGAAGAGACTGTATTTCACCTCATGTGTCAGCGCCCTGATCTTGCCATAAAGAGACGGAGGTTTTTGAACTTTCACTTTCTAACATCTTTAACCGATAATATATAATGATTGTTGCAATAGAACGATTTATTTTGGACTTGGATCGGTGTCCTCTGGAGAATGTTTGATCATTAACTGTAGTATCAAAATAGTCCAAATGCTTGCAGAAGTGGCTACTCCGTTACCTAACCTAACCATGAATCGATCACCAAACTTATAAAAGATTTTTAAAGATGCTCGATCTACTAATACCTCTTCCTATATACAATAAACATAATAACATTGTCATTATAAAAATAAATCAATCTAAAGGATTAATTAAAAAGATCTTTTCATTTAAGATTGTCATTTTCATTTGAAAATTTTTATCTCTTCGCAAGAGTTCAAAAACATGTTTGTTTTTTTACTTACTTTACTTTCACATATAAAATCATCATCATTCTCAGCTCCAATGTACATATGCATTGATCACCAATGCCATCATCATCATCATTCATTGCAAAGAGACATTTTTCGTTTACTCACAACATGCGGCTTCAAACCTATTTTTAACATTTTTCGTATACAAAGAGCGATAAACTCTTTTGCTAGACGCCTCTACATCTGAGATAACGATTGAAAAGAATGTTCATTTGGCGTCAAAAAATAATGATGATCTAGTTACTGTTGTTATTGCTGTTGTTGTTACTGTTGTTGTTACTGTTGTTGTCGTGATAGAGAAAGAAATTGTAAAATGAAAAATTGTATTTCACTTCAACTGTTCTTTACTGCACATACGCCAAGTATTAGATGGTTAAACAATTTGTCATCCTTGTTTTTTTTCAAATTAAAATAATAAATTATTTCATTAAATGTGTAACAAACAAACAAACAGTGTGGGATATTTGTACACTACGTTGGGTACTTTTGATAGATACTGTTGATACGGGACATAATAACTTTCTTAAATTAAGGCATGTAAGAAAACAGGTGCCCATTATTTCTTAGAGTTCTTGTATTGTTAATAATGGCCAATAATGAAAGTATGCACATATATACGTTGAAGTCGCCGTAATCTAGTAGGTAGTGTGTTGGCTTATTAGATGTGTCACGGTTCAAATCAAATCCCAGATCGCCAAAAAAACGAAATATAAAAAAATATTTCTTTGGCGACTGGCTCTTAGTAGATTTCTAGCAAAAACCCTAAGAGTAAATAAATTTGACATGAAAAGTTTCCCGTAAAGTCTGTCATTTGGAGTCGACTTTAAATTGTAGATCCTGCCACTCATGTATAAAATGAACACACACACACACACAACATACAGTGAGCGCCATAAGTGAGTCAATACCCACTATAATTTTAAATTTTCAATTATGTTCTTAAGTATAAAAAAAGTTCCTTTATCATGAATTGTTGTTTTCGTTTTCAAATTTTATAAGTAATAAATAAACGTTTTTATTTTTGGAAATTTATTCGACTATTCTCATTTACTTTTCTCGCTATCCTAAGAAAATGAATTATTTCAGTTGTGTTTACTCACTTTTGGCGCTCGCTGTACATAAGTGTAGTGAGAAGCTAGGTTGTAATCCTGACTGAAGGTTTGTAATGACCAATTACGTATGTTTGTATATACGTATTAGGCAGGACGAAAAGCTCTGTAGGACTGACGTTATAATTATAATTAGACGAGACTGTGGCATTAATATGAATTCCTTCTTCATTTCTTCGTTGTTAAAATGAATGGCGAATAAATTTCTTCGTATCCTCGATGGAACTTTTAGATCTTCGTTTGGACTTGGATACTGTCTATGATTCTTTGTGTATCTCTGCAAAATAAGAGCTTAACATGATCGTATTGCATGGAATATTTCTCTTTTTTGAAGTGACAGCTCCGATTTGGTATTGTGTCCTATACTCAGGCATTTCGTTAATATGATATGGCATAAGAAACTAGGTTGAATTTCTGACTAAACTGTTGTAATGACCAATTGTGTAGGGCACATAGCATAAAGGGATGACACTTATACATAAGTGCCGGACCTACAGTTTAAATTCGATTCCGAACAACAGATATTTAAGAAATTCTTCATGACAATTTTATTTAATTCTCAGGGTTTTTGCCAGAAGAAACCGTCCAGGAAAAAGTTCTTCATATTTTTCGTTTTATTGGAGATGTCGAACCTGGGGTTTGAACCGTGGCCTTATGTCTAATAAACCAACACATTACCTACTAGACTACGGCGAGATAATAATACGTGTAGCTATCTTATACAGTCGACCACAATCATTGCTGAACGAATTATTTTCTAATTTCAATTTATCAATTACTGAGTCATTATATTGTTTATTTTACATCAATTATCTCTGTGTGCGTGTGTGTGTGTGTGTCTGTATTTTTATTTTTATTTACGATTTTATCGGTTTTTATTCTCTTTTTTTATTTCTATTTTTCCATTTATTAACGGTAATTTTGAACTTGTTTCTCAGACATTAAACAAAGAACAACAAAAAATAGATGTTTATTGAATTTCTTTTTTTTCGTTATTTGTTTCTGTATCTGTTATTGTTCTTAAGGCACTGGCATCTCGTTACACACACCCATACACATATGTCCATAGTGTGTGTATTCACAACCACTTAACACTTCATAAAAATGAATCATTGTGTAGACACAGTCTATAATTGAATGTTAAATGGTTGTTTTAGCATTAAAATTAAAGTCTTGTAAAACAACATTATGATGCCATTTAACAATTTTCCTTCAACATACATACAGATCGTTTAACCTTTATGGCTTTTGTGGGCCATACATACAGCCCACACAGACGTTAGTAAAGAAATTTTTCCAAATTTATTTCAGGTTAATGACTTCCATGTAAAGTGAATAGAAAGAAAAAAGAATTGTTCGTACCTTGCATTACATTCCTCAGATACATTTCATCTCTGCATTTTTCAGGAGTATATGGTAGCTATAGGGTTAAATTTTTACAAAATTCTTGCATTGCAGTTGATAAAAGGAATTAAGGCGCTATTGTTATACGCTTAATGCGTGAAAAAATCCATGTGAAAAATAATTTGCCATGAAAAATAAAGTTGTTAACACAATTTGTTGGTGAATTTTTATTGCCGCTATTAACTACATTAAATGGAAAATAAGGAATTTTTTTAATAGTTTAGAAAGAAATATTTTGGACATCTTAAATTCGTAGCAAGTCAAAGTGTTTCAATTCGCAGCAAAGCATCAGGGGAATTAGGTGTTGTAAATTGGACTTTACCAGGACTTTATTTAAAAGAGTTAATTTGCTCCTACTCATACTGATCGTAGACAATATGACCAACTCACAGCATATTTGAGCGACAACAAAGCCCCAGTACACAAGTTATAGCGACTATTTACACAAACAATACCAAGAAATATATTCGCCATTCCTTTCAACGGCTGCATGAAAGGGAGTATATTTTACAACGAAGAAACGATGTAGAAAACTTCATATTAATATCACAGACGCGTAAAACACAATTATAGTGCTAGTCCTTCATACTTTTTCGTCCTCCTTGATACGTATTAACATACATACTTAATTGGTCATTATTACCCTTTAGTCAGGATTACGTCCAAGCTTCTCACACCAATTCTGTGGTCTGTGTCAATTTAATACATACAATTCAAAGCCAACTTCGAACGACAGCCTTGTGAGAAACTTTTCATTGCAATTTTTATTTACACTTAGAATTTTTGCCAGAAAGCTACTGACAGGTAATCACCGAAGAAAGATATTCAAATTCCGTTTTGCTGGAGATGCCTGTTCTGGGATATTAAATGTGGCCTCACGTCTACTAGACAACGGCAACTTCGTGTTGAATATAACATCGCTTAAATATTTTCTTCCCGCAGTGCAGCTCATTGGAAATGTCCTGCCGCATAAATCAGGCTGAATTTGACAGATGTCTTGCGTAGTGCTTGATTTGAGAACCACTGTAGTTTGTGGCTTATTAGCATACAGCTGCCACTCCAAAAACCTCATAAGAAAAAGTCTAATGCGGTCAAATCGCACGATCTCGATGGCTACCTTACATTACCTTCACATGAGCTCAACATGCCCTCAAATCTTTCGTGCAAAATATTCAAGCATGAGCTCTGTGGCATGTAATTCTGCATTGGTTTCCATATCATCCAATTCAGGCTGAAATAAATCGCTAATCCTTGACCTATAGTGCTCACCGTTGGCAGTACTGCTTATGGATGCATTGGCCTCTATTGAATCTCATGTGGATAATTTCCTTTATTCACGTACCCATTCTTTAAGACTTGGATTCCATAGCTGAAGATAATTTTTTGATGAAAATTATTGTCAATTGCCTACTGCTCTAGGGCGCATTTAGTGCACACACGTCACTGTGTTGTTGAATGCTGTATCCGTCCATGATGATTTGGCAAACCGGATTGGATAAATGACTATTGATTTGTTGTAGGTATAGCTGCAACAGGATGGCTTTTAACAACTATTGAGAATTTTGGAAGTCTCTGGCAGAGATCAGCAATGAGTATTCAAAAAGATGAGTAGATTCAAATCATACTCATAATTTCTGATACTTATACGCATTCATACTTATTTTAGCATCATAGAACCTCTACTCATATTCAAAGTTTGAAGTACTCATCATACTCATACTTAACAATACGCATGATGTTTTTGATTTCGACTCTCCTTTACTAAACATTTACAAGAATCACAAAATAAATGTGATTCGCGTAGGAACACGACAATGCTCACTAGAAGCTTGTGTGTTTGCTTTGCCTGCTGTCATTGTCTTTTTCTTTCTTTTTTTTTGTAAATGCAACAACAACTAAGACTGTAAATTTTGATGAATGATTGGAATCAGTCGAATCATTTATTAGTATTATAAATATTTTTCTAAATTTATGAATCTGAATGAGTAGGTGTATGAATCAAACATATTTCGAATGGTATGAGTTTGATGTCAACTTTGTACACGTACTCATTGCAACCTGTACTTATAAATCAATGTTGTAGTGAATACGAATGAATCAGAGTAGTTAAATTTCAATATTGTTGACTCATTTATATTCAGAATTTCATGAGTAGCAAGAAAACGATTCATTGCTGATCTCTGGTCCCTATTCGAGGACCTGATATAAATCTGCAATGTATATTCCTTCTGAGAATTTCATCAAAATACTATTGAGCCCATATGGGCTTTCCCTCAAACGTAGAGCTTGTAAACAAACAGTGAAAACATGTAATCCTGTAGATAATAGATGTTCGCTTGCTTCTATACATGCAGTTCTCTCTCTTCACTTCCTTCTCTCCTTCTAACAATCATTCGGCAACAATACTGTATCGATTGTTGTGGCCAATATTTGACTTTCAAAATACCTTAACTGAATAGATCGAATTGTTTACGACTCAAAATGTTTTTTGGATTGCTTTTTACTACACCCTAAAACTTTAACTGCCCGAAAATAAAAAAAGTGAATTTGAGTTGAATTCTAAAAACAAAAACAAAAACAAAAACAAATAAAGTTAAATAAATAAAACGCTGCGTTACAAACATGCACATAAAAATGCTTCCCAGATCACATTTTGTTCAATTTCAATTGAACCGTGACTTGTAACTTTTAACGTAAGCGTGTTAATTTTTATTTGCGTAGAGCGTAGAACTACAGAAGCAGATTTAATGCATTTTCATCTTGGTGAACATTAAAGTAAACAATTTAAATCGCTTTTTTTACACCTTTTTTTATTGCTTTTTTTTTTGGCATGCAACGCTGCTATTGCATTACAAATTCTGTTGAAATATTAAAAAGTTGTTGTTGTTGTTGTTCTCATTGCCATTTCAAAGTTCATTTCATTTGCAACAATAGAATATGCATTACAAAACAAAATCCCTTTTTGGGAAACTTTTCTCGTTTACGTTTTCGTTCATTGTGATATTAAATTTTATCCTTCGCTCTTCAATTATACTGTTAAACATCGCTTTATAAGCAGGAACATCAATTTGAAGCAAAACGAAGGAATAAAATAAAGACAGAAAAGAAAATAGAAAAAGGAAACAAAGGAAAACAAATCAAAAGCTCTTTTGAGTGCAATGATGTGGCATTGTGTTGGTTGTTGTTGTTGTGCACCACGTGCATCATTAAGCTGCATCATTTTGTGGTTTTAAAATGGGGAAAGTCTTAATGTAAACGGAATTTATTTTTGCTTATCGTATGAAATAAAGTTTTTCTACAATAATAATGACAATTCTCGGTTGCTGTTATTGTTGTTGTTGAGTTTTGTTTTGCCTTGTTATGTTGGAAAAGTACTTGAAAAGCTTTTCCTTGAATTCATTCTAAGCATAGAACAGTGAAATGCATTTCTCCCCCTACATGCCCTACCATACCAGGGATTTGTGTGATGGTTTTATTGCTCCTGCCTCTGCTACTGCTGTGATGAGTTTTTTATAGACAAAAATCTTTGTATTGCTTGCTGATGACTTGTCTAGATTTTGTTTGTTTGCAATTCTTTAAATTCCTTCACACTTTTTTTTCTGTTCTCTTGCAACAAAAAATAAAAAAAAAAAGTTGAAGAAAAACGTTTCTTTTGACTCTGACTGCATCCCATCTTTAAATGTACTCTTGTAGTTGTTTCTTCTATTCTATTCTGTACAAGTCTTACTTGTTCACGTATGAATTGTATGCAATTTGTTGTACTCGTTCTCGAAACAAATGAAAATTGGTTTTTGAAGTGCTGCCTCGTGCTGGTGCTGGTGCTGATGCCGATGCTGTGATACCTGCTACTTGTCTCTGGAAATGTAACTTCATGTGTCACAAATAATAAATGCATCTTCCGTTAATGGTATGAGATTTGTTTATATCTGTATTTCTTTTAGGACAAAACAATACAAAATCTTTATTAGGATTTATTTCTCCTAACGTTCTTGTTTCTCCTAAGCCTGCAGGCTTAAAACAACAGAAATACTTTCAAAGAAACAAAGCAGTGCCTATAAAAGGGTAAAGAAAGAGACAAATAGGAGAGAGTGTGAAAGCAAAACAAAAAAAAAACAGAAATTAATTAAAATAAGAAATAAAAATAAATCAAAAATTGTTTGTTGTTTGCCAGCAGACACCTTATAATTTGATAAGTATTCATTTTGTCAAAACACGTACATGCATGCATGGAGGGGGTATATTAGTCTGCTTCCGCTTGCAATTTAAGATGATTTTAATTTTTTAAATTTTCTGCAATTTTCCTGTGATTTTTATTTTATCATTCTACTGAAAATGTATTCTGTTTCGAGATTTATGCTATTTCGGCATTTTGTATCAATCGAAAGGTATAACAGTTGAATGTAACAAGATCCGGATTATAACCCGGCTGAGAGTAAATTTTTCAATCGCTTTTCTCTAAACGGTTTTCACTGCTGTTGCAATATTTAATCGATCGTTTTCAAAAAGTTATTCCTCTGGTCGCATTTGATAAATCAAATGAACAAATTTCACAAGATTTAACAAATGTTCGACGGGTTAGTTGGTTATCACATACGATTTGTTGGACTTCAGACTCTGTGATAATCGCAGTTAATTCATTTTTCATCAACAGTAATGCTTCATTGCCAACATACATATTTCTGTAGTATTTTATGGATCATAGAAATCCTGTCTAATCCCGACTTTAGCCTTCAAATCGTATGGCCTCCAACGTCCTTCCTATTGGGTAATTGATGTTGCTGGCAAATTTTAGAGAAATCTGATTAATTGCCAAGTTTATATTGATTTTTATATGGGACCTCTCAATAGCAACTTCCAGATTTTGATAGTTGACAACAACTCCCTTCTCGAAGCTCATCTGTCAAATTAGTTGTAATTTATTCTACCTACTTCGCGAAATCAATATGAATGCATACAGTATTCAATAATGCGTGCAAATAATAAAATTGTGCTATCAAAATGAGATTCCTTTTCTGACCTTACTCGAAGAATTATTTTTAGGGCTAAGGCCCATTTCCAAATGAATAGGTACGTGAACGAACCAAACTGTCGAATTTGGGACGATATCGAACCAGATGAAATCCAAGAGCATTGAATACATCACGAAAAATTCACTCTTTGGAAAGGATTTTAAGCTGGTAACAACATCCGTTCATATTTCTTTGCAAACGACATTGGCCACATCATTACTGTCAACAGAGAGCACTTTAGATCGATTATAAGTAACATATTTTGGTCTAAATTGGATGATCTCTATACCAACGATATGTGATTTAAATAGGATGGTGCTACGTGCCACACATACATACATAATTGGCCATTACAACCCTTCAGTCAGGATTACGGCCTAGCTTCTCAACACCACCCATGTTGTGTGTGTTAATTTTATATAACTTTTCATGGCAATTTTATTTACTTTCAGAGCTCTTACCGAAGAAATATTTTTTCATATTTCGTTTTGATGTCTGACCGGGGATTTGAACCGTGGCTTTTCAGCCCACTAGACTACCACCCACACAGCTCACGCAATATTGGATATTCTGCATGAGCGATTTGAGGGCATGGTCATCTCATGTAGAGGTGATGCAATCTGGCCACCAAGATCTTACAATAACATGTGGGTGAATCACATCCGCAGTGCTCCATTTTCCATAAATCTGGCGCTTAAATCAGGCTGAATTTGAATTAGTGGAAGTCGCCGTAGTCTAGTGGGCAGTGCGTTGGAGTATTAGACCGCTAGACTCGAACAAAATCTAATTTGAAAAATACATATTTCTGCGGCGACTTCCTCTCAGCGGAATTCTGGCAAAAACTCTAGGAGAAAATAAAATTGCTATGAAAAGTTTGTGACGACAAAAGTCGGAGACCTTGTTTTTGTCCACACCAGATCACTGGATAATATTTAGGATTTAATGTATTGTTTATTTTCTTTTATATGCTGGCTGTATGAATTATTGTAAATAACATTATCGTAATTATTTTTTATAACAGGCCCCACTGTGCCTAAAATATTTAAAGTAATTTTGCTAAGCACTTATAATCTATTTTTAGAAATATTGTTATTCTTGATAACGGTTGTCGTACGACTCACATTTGACCTACAAGACATTTGCTGAATTCCACTGATGCTTGCTCTCACATTGGTAAGTCGGAGAGTGGGATACAACATGTTT
Organism: Sarcophaga rosellei; assembly: GCA_930367235.1. Taxonomy (NCBI): domain Eukaryota; kingdom Metazoa; phylum Arthropoda; class Insecta; order Diptera; family Sarcophagidae; genus Sarcophaga; species Sarcophaga rosellei. Next base: position 38,340,049 of record OV884019.1, read on the forward strand.
GATGTTCGATCATGTTTGATCCGTTACTCGTTACTTTTGAATATGATGAATCCCAAGTGGTGTGGTCGTCCCCACTTGTGATTTATTTACAACCGGCAAAACATTGGCAACTGTGACTGGACGGACTCCGGAGGCCTCAGAACCAGAATCATCCTGTGCGTAGGCCGTTTGATTACGTTCTGACAACCTCCTCCGGAGAACTTGACTGACCAGACGAACAAAGGGAGATCTTGGAGCCGCAATCATCCTGTGCGTATGCCGTCTGATTGTTGCTCTGACATCCTCCTTTGATTGACTTGACTGACTGTGCCGGGGTAACCGAAAGGACCAGTAGAAACTACAGTCATCCAGAGCGTATGCCGTTTGACTGTTCTTCTGACTCCAACCCCCTTGACGTCCTCGGCACTGTCACTTGACGAACCGGGGCAACAGCAAGGACCAGCAGGACCGCAGTCATCCTGGGCGCATGCCGTTTGACTGTTGTTCTGACTCAACCCCCCCCCTTGACGCCTTCGGTACTGTGACGTGACGAACCGTTGTTAGGCCAGCCTAGGATATTTTAATTCATATCCAATTTAATTATTTTTGCTTGTATTTAGTTCTACTTAGTTTAGTGTGTAAGTTATTGCAGTATTGTAAAAAAAATAGCTGTAAACTTAAACTAAGTGTTTTTTTATGTAACCACTGGACGCCGCTGACCTACCCCAGCACCCGAGCGGAAACGTGTCGTTACAAGTTTCTCAAAAAATTTGTCGTTCGGAGTCGAATTTAAACTGTAGGTGACGCCACTCATGTATAAAATTAACACACACTACATAAGTGGTGTGATAAACTAGGTCGTAATCCTAATTGAAGAGATGTAATGACCAATTATGTATGTATGTATGTATGTCCGAATTTGGCTGATGGAATGGGTTATGTTGGCTTTCAGAACCTCTGCGGCTTGTGGCTTATTCTCATACAACTTCAACGTAAGACATTTTATGGTCTTCAAACGTTTTTGTCTGTCCAGGATGCTCCGTGCCTTCAGTGTCAAAATCATGAACTTTTGATTAGATTCAGTACTGAACTAAAACAGACACTACAACAATGCTACATACGTTTTAAAATTTCGAAATTGTCGATTCCAACAGTAGAAATTACTTATCATTTGCGAATTTATTGCCTTTAAATGGAGTCAATTTCTTAAGCAACGCATTTTGAATAATTTTACATAAAATCATCTCAATCTTAGTTGATAGCTTTAAAGTTTCACATTATTATTCAATTTCTTTTTTTTTCTCCCAATTTTCTAATAAGACAAACAAGAGAACCAAGTTATAAAAGACACTTGTGCGGCAAACAATGGAAATATTTTTCGTAGTAAAGTAGTGGCCCCAAAGAAAAAAAAATCAATTGTATTGCATTTATTTTATTGAAAACTATAAAAACTTAAGGTTTTATGGACAGACAATAAAATCTATTGTTTGTCAATAAAAGAAATTTCAAGAAAGGGTAAATTAAATGAAGGGCATTTCTTTATGATACAAACGAAATGAAAATAAAATGTAAGGAAAAGAACTTTTTTTTATGCCCAGTGCTCTTAACAATTGAAAAAAGATTTTCTCTACAGAAAGTTTTTCGTTTTTGGTTTTTCTCTATGAGCAGATGTTTTTTTGGTCAATGGAACCAGAAGAGTTATGCGAACAACTTTCATAAAATGACTTCCATTCATTCGTTTTTCTTCCTTTAGTGGAGTTCATAAATAATGCCTTAGTTTTCCTATATTTTTGGTTATTGAAATAAAATAATATTTTGGGCCGAATCATATGAGAAAAAATTATTAATTTTTCTTATTGAAAATGCCAGAAATGAAAAAGAATAGAATTTATGTCTTACCATACAGTCTTGCTTTATAGTTGAAAAAAAGTTAATCTCCAGTCCTAGCTTTTTTTTAACTTCTGCCTTTGGCCTTGCCTTCTCCACACTATATACACTTAAGCAGCCTGTTCTTTCAGCAATTAACTGCCAAAGACGAGGAGAAATGCAAAAAATGTTAAGTTATTCATCTGCGTTATTTAACACACAATATTTTTCCATAATTTCCATCCATAAGTGTATGTATAAATGATCCTTGCATACATCCAGTGGCAGCAGCTGTAATTACAAGTAAAGAAATTAAAATAACGGAAGGAATATAGTGAAAAAGGTAATGTTGAAAGAAAACAGAACGAAGATATGAAACAACAAAAACAAAAACAATATTAATAATTTTTAATTAACTTTATACGTGCATACATACTGTGTATAAAATTTAATGATGTTGATTAACATATAATTATGAAAAGTCGTAAAGGATTATCATTGACATGAAGAGAGTTTACAAATGCATTCCAGTAGAAAGAGTTTGCAGCAGATTAAGTTCGGCATATATGATAATCTACACTTAAGTAAAAAGCCAATAGAGAGAACCAAATTTATTGCAATCAGTCTTGTCCTTTAAGACTCCTAATTTTTAGTCTCGTCACTTCCTTGCCAGAAATACAAAATGAACGAGTCTGGACATATTACTTCTAAATGGACCAACTTAATTACCTTCATATTCTTACGTTTTAGCTTTGAAAAACGTTTGAAATATGAGTTCGCAGATTGCAAATAAAATAAAAATTAATTTGTGTTTAGTTTTATTTAAAAGTCTTTATTATTCGCACAATTCCGTGTGCCACTGTTCACAACTTGATATGAATAACAACATTTGCTTTTCTTTGTTACTCTTCTGCTTATACCATTTGCATAAACAATAACAATTACTAGACAATTATTCAGCAGATCTTTGTAACGGAGATCTTTAACTCGCAATTACTCTCTTCCAACGCATCGCGTCTGACTGAACTTTACTAACTCAGTCGCCTGCTTTGCCTTGCCTTTTATATGGCAAAGTAGACAGTCTGACGAATGTTCTTGAAAGCGAACGTTCATGACTTCACCTTCTCGAAATTTCTATAAATGGAAAGATCGTTGTTTACGTCTATGATTGTAGTATTGTTGGCGTATTTTTGTTTACTTGTTTACCATTTCTTTTATGCTAGTATTTGTTGTTATACTAAGCAGTACGATAGTTTGTAAACAAGTTCATTGTTTTGTGTTTGTAGCTTTTGTTTATAATTTTAATGTTAAGTGAAAACACCAGTATCTAGATTTTTCGTAACAATATTATAGTGAAGTAATCAGTGAAAAGTAATATTAAGGGCTTTCAGATACTTTATTACTAGGCCATTTGGAAAGCCATGCCATATAGAGATGAGCGATCCAGTGATTTTTGAAAAACGTTGTTCTCAGTGAACGTGATTTGTTAATCACTGTTCTTTAAAACAGTGATTGTGATCACAGTATTCCAAAAGAAAACAATCATGACACTAACGTATTTTATTAAATCGTAAGAAAGAGCCAACTAGATACATACTACGAAAAGACTACTAAACAAAATCAAAGTGGTGTCATCAATGTTATTATTTTTAATGTAATTTTTTTTATATAAAGTTTGACAATTAAGTTTCACAGAAAGTTCATGTATAAAAGGCAAAAGTAAATAATCAGCATCATCTAATAGTGAATCTGCCTCGCTCAAAATAAAATGAAATAAATTTGAGTATGTAACAATTTTGAAAGAACGACATTATTAGTAACTGTTATTTGGCAATTTCAATCACTGTAGTTACCAGTGAATTATCAATCACCGTGATTAAATCACAGTTTTTAAAATATCTCTCATCTCTAATGCCATATATAAAAACCGCTCATTTACGCACCGCTTGTTTGCGTTATTCTATAGTAATAGCGTATGCATATATCACAGGAAAAAGCGATTATTATAGCGACTATCTAAGTCAGACAACAATGCTTGGCTTGCTTGTGTGCATCTTATTTTTTTTTTACATTGAAAAACCTTCCAAACTACCGGAAATAACAGAATGGAATTGACCAGTTTACGCATTTTAAAAATTTCAATTTTGACATCAAAAATGAAAGGCGTTCATAACAGCCAAATAAGTTTGAAAACCATAAATTGGAAACACTACACGATCAGGATTCATATCGGACGCAAGAAAATTACTTACTTAATTGGTCGTTCCAACCCTTAATCGAGATTACAACCTAGCTCTCACACCACCCATGTTGTGTGTGTTAATTTCCATCCCTTAGTGGCAGGACCTACGGTTTAAAGTCTACTCCGACCGAAAGATTTGTGAGCAATTTTTCATACTAATTTTATTAACGTTCAGAGTTTTTGCCAGAAGACTGTTGAAACGAAGTTTCGGGAAGAAATATTTCCTTTTGTTCGAGGTGTCTAAGCAAGAGGTTGAACCACGGACTCTCGTCTAAAAAGGCAACACACAACCATCAAGACTATGGCTACTATAGATGCCACAAGAAGGGCTTGTTTAATTCTTAGGCACGACTTATGCAGCCATTGAGTTTAAAAGCAGTCGAACTTATTTCAAAGCAAGGGAATTGGGTGCCACAGGAGGTGGAGCTAAGAGAGTTTGAAAAACAAATGTTGGTGTCTGTCGAAAACCCCAAGTGTAAGTAATCATATGTAAAGAGCGGAAAACGAGTGAAAATCTATGGCCATGGAGCGGTTAATGAGTAAAATCATTGTGACAAGGTAATGCTTTGTAAGTCGCCGTAGTCTAGTAGGTAATGTGTTGGCTTATCAGACGTAAAGCCCGGGTTCATATCCGAGGGCAGACATCAGAACGAAATATGAAAAAGAAAAATATTTCTTCGGCGACTTCCTTTCAGCAGATTTCTGGCAACAACTCTTAGAGTAAATAAACCTGCCATGAAAAAGTTTCTCAAAAATCTGTCGTTCGGAGTCGACGTTAAACTGTAGGTCCCGCCACTCAAGTATAAAATGAACACACACAACATTAGTGGTGTGAGAAGCTAGGCCGTAATCCTGACTGAAGGGGTGTAATGGCCAATTATCATAGATGGGCACTTTGCAGTACCAGTAAAATTTCAGTAAAAATTGATTTTTACTGATTACTGAAAAAAATTTCAGTATTCAGTAAAATTTTACTGTTAATGCAATCTAAATTTGAATGAAATTTAAATAAAATTTAAATGAAAAAAAGGAAAATTTTACTGTTAATGCAATCTAAATTTAAATGACATTTAAATGAAATTTAAATGAAATTTAGATTGCATTACCAGTAAAATTTTACTGAATACTGAAATTTTTTTCAGTAATCAGTAAAAATCAATTTTTACTGAAATTTTACTGGTACTGCAAAGTGCCCATCTATGCCAATTATGTATGTATGTATGTATGGAATGCTTGGTACTTGATTGGATTGGAAAGTTATGATCCATTATAAGCTGTTAAAACCGGGCGAGACTATCACAGGAGACCTGTAGAGAACAACATTAATTTGTTTGAAGTTAACACTTGGCCGAGAACCGTAATGAATTTTCAATCAGACATGCGACCTTCATGATAACACTCGGCCACATATTGCGAAGCTGGTTAAAAACTATTTTGAAAACAATGGATGGGTAGTTTTACCTCACTCCCCGTATAGCGCAGAGCTTAGCCTTCTGGCTAGTATTTGTTTCGATGAGTGCAAAATGGAATACACTTCACTTCACTTCAGAGCAGTATATCAAACATTGGCTCAATTCATTTTTAGCTGCAAAAAGCGAGTGTTTTTCTTAGGATATATATATACTTGGTCACTTCAGTCACTTAGTTAGGATTACAAACAAGCTTTTCACGCCACTTATGTTGTGTGTGTGTTAATTTTATACATGAGTGGCGGTAGCTATAGTTGAATACCTACTCCGAAGGACAGATTTTTTAGAAACTTTTCATGGCAATTTTATTTATTTTCAGAATTTTTCCGCAAATATCTTCTAAGGGGAAGTAGCCGTAGAAATATATTTCATATATCGTTTTTGTCTAATCTGCAGGTTTGAACCGTGGCCTCACCTCTAATTAGACAACAGACTACTTACTGGACTACAGCGGCTCCGTAGGTAGTGAGTGCCGTTTTGTATGTCGTAAGCCAAAACACTACCTAGTAGACTATGGGAACTTTTTTTTGCTTAAAACCTAGGAAAAAGTGTGTGTGTAGCTTTTGTTGGATAAATTTCATTAAACTGCAGAAGCTTATTTGAACTTCAAATACCCTGTTTATATAAGAATCAACTTATGCTTGACTCTTTACATAGAACACATGTATAATAAATAGTATGATGATGTTGATAGTATGATACACAAAAACCATAAACCAGCTTCATTATTGTAAAATAAATAAATTTTTAATTCAATTTTAAATAGAAGCTCTGTGTTGTTATATGATGAGTAAACTATAATAGAATCTCATGCATAATTGTTATATTGTTGTTGTTATCCATCAATCTCTCTTTCTCGTAGCTATGCTATGTTGTTTAGGTTTTTCTCATCTCGGTTATCATGATGATACAAAAGCCATTAGAATAAAAGCTAGACTTTCATATGATTTCCAATATTTCGTTTTTTTTGTTAATGGCTTTAGCAGACCACTTACTTACATATTGAAAAATAATTTATTTTTTTTAGATCGGTTTTGTTGTTAAAAATACCAAAGTAAAGTTTATGACATTGATGATATGATATGAGCTTTTCTTATTGTTGTTTTTGTTTTTGGTTTTTGAATGCATGTGTGCTACTCGATGATGATTTTTTGTCCATTGGAGTCGTCTATGTAAATATACAGTAGCTTGTGTAATAAATTGTCGATATTATGATGATGATGAGGATGATAATTTTTTGTTTTTTACTTTGTTTGAGGCAAGAATAGCTGGATTATGTTGTAGTTTTCCACTTTTTTTTTTGTTTGTAATTTAAATATGGAGACAAATTAGGTTAAAAGCATCATCAAAAGTTGATAATGATGATGATTTACAATAAAACCCTGATACGGTTTAGTTTTACTCTTTTTGTGGACAGTAGCCATCATTATTTATTTGTGTGGTTTTAATGAAAAATTTTCATTCGATATCGAATAAAAAAAAATCAAATTATTTTTTGTTACTGATTGAATTGCATTTTGCGTTTGTTAAAACTTAAATATTTTAACAAATTGTTTGGCATGTGAAATTATAATCCTCTCAAATACATTTTTCCGTTTCACTCTTCAAATACAAACAATTCGAGAAATTGTCATTAAAACAACTGTCACAGAGCATTGAAATCTAATGATCATATTTTCATAAACTCATTATAAATTCTAATAATGATTCAAAATTTGTAATATGATTTCCATTCATCAGTGCAACAAACATAACAACAACAAGTACAATTATACTATTTAATTTACTATGTGGTTGTATACGCTGTTTTTGTGTGATTTTCAAAAAGTGGGTGGTTTTGCTTTGTGTCACTCAGTCTCTAACATACATGGAAACCACCACTTTAAATGTTTTTTGAAAAAATATGCTAATAATAGTAATTTAAAATATTTTTATGAATAGAAAAGAGAATTTAAAACTATGAGCCCTCAATGTAATTCTATGACTACTCACATACATAGCATACGATATGGTGACAGTTGTTGAGTTAATTCCAGTAAATGGCCTTAGGCAGCCAAAAATGCGACATGAGACACATGTTGGAAAATGTTAAGGAAAAAAACAAAAATTAATGACTATAAAATTTTTAATCAAAAATGTTACATAGTTTCCCTCCATTATAATTCTTGCCTTTCGTTGGAGTTATATGATATTTAAGTCAACGAAGTGACCTGACAAGCTAACTGAATACCGGTACATTCTTTAATCAATATTAAATTCATTCATTTTGCAAAATGATAATTTAGTATGTGTTATTAATTCGAAATATGTATACTATGATAGCTGAGATCATGCAAAATTTATTGTTTTCCGCTGTATTTCATTTTCATTTAAAGACGAATTAAATATAAGCTTTGAAAAATTTAATCAAACAATTAAAACTATTTCAACAGAGGATGACAAGTTTTACCTCATCCACTGTATAATCCAGACCAGAGATCAGCAATGAGTATTCAAAAAGATGATTAGAATCGAATCATACTCATAATTTCCGATACTTATACGCATTTTTTTGATATCATGGAACTTCTACTCATATTGAAGTCCTCATCATATTCATACTTAACATCACGTATGATGTTAATTTCTACTCTCCACAACTCAACATTTACAGGAATCACAAAATAAGTATGATTCGCCTTCGAACACCAAAATACTCACTAGAAGCACAGGGCACAATTAAAAGGTTGTATGTTTGCTCTACTTGCTGCTCGGTCCTTTTTGGTCATGTGCTTTTTTCTTTTTTTGTAAATGCAACAACAATTAAGACTGTAAATTTTGATGATTTTGACGAGTGACTCGAATCATTTATGAGTATTATCAGTATTTTTCAAAAATTATGAATCTAAATAAGTAGGCTTATGAATCAAACATATTTCGAATGGAATGAGTTTGATGTCAACGTTGTACGCATACTCATTGCAATCTGTACCTTTAAATCAACGTTGTATGAATGAATCCGAGTAGTTAAATTTCAATATTGTTGACTCACTTATATTCAAAATTTCATGAGTGATTATGAGTACTGAAAAAAACGAGTCATTGCTAATCTTTGATTCAGACCTTGCCGTTCTGACCAACATTTGTTTCGATTGCTGCAGAACTCACTTACTGGAACACATTTATGTCCAGAGCAGGGTATATAGACACGATTCATTCTTGATCTCAAAAAACAAATGTTTTTTTCTTTTTGGCGACGAAAGCTATAGATTACCAAAACGGTCTTGAAAACGTTAATATTAAATGTCATATGTCTCTCAAAAATCTTAATAAAGCAATTTTTTCCAACTAAAAATTATTTGCTTCATTGAAACGGAAAGCAAAATATCTGGGAATATTATTAGATTATAAACTGACAGGAAGTCTCTTATATAGAAAGCATTTTAAGTCAGGCAAGTTATGTCATAATGATATACAGATGACCCAAAGTTATTGGCTACATTCCATGTTGGTCAGGCTATTTGAAATCTATGAAAGCACACAAGAGACAAGTCCAATATGAGACTTATACCTTTAACCTTAACTGTGCCCTGAACAGAGCCAGTAAACATTTTGATTTTGAGAAATGGTTGTAATGAAGCTTACTAATAAGAGTGAATAATCTGGAGGCTATAGTCGCTGTTATTAGGCGGAAAGCCACGGTTCAAACTCCAGGTCAGACATCTCCATCAAAATGAAATATGAAAAAATATTTGTTCGGTGACTTCCTCTCCGCTGATTTCTGACAAGTAAATTACCATGCAAAGTGTCTCAAAAATCTGTCTTTCGGAGTCCGCCACTCAAGTACAAAGTTCACACAAAACAACATACGGGGTGTGTATGGTGTGTGTAATGGTCAATTATTTATGTAATCTTTTAAATCTCATCACAAGAGACAAGTCATATATGTATGTACATATATCGATAGATCGAGGATGGATATTGGAGGTTTTTGGGTTTCAGCCCATGGGGAAACTTACCAATGTCTTCTAAGCGGAAGTCTAAATATTTAATTCAACTTGAACAGACAGTACAATGGTCGCAAAATAGCATGACATGTCAAATCACTTATCTGGGAATGTTGCATCATAAATAGTTTGACTGAGGCTCAGAATCTTGCGATATGGGAAGCATCCACTCCCCTGATAAAGTCAAAATTTTTCTGCGGAGTGGAAAGAGATGTTTGGAAGTGTAGATTCTGCAAAAGAGTAGCAAGTGGGAAGTGGATAACTTTTTCAAACCAAATGTATATAATTCTAGTAGGAAAGTTATGCCTCAATCTTTTGACTAGGCACTGTAGGCCCAAACAGTTCTTGTTCAGAATATAGATTGTCTTGTGTCCAATATGTAGGTTCTGTTTTACACGCAGGCATGTGTAAAAATATTACATAATGTGTCGTTGGCTATTTTTGATTAGACTGAAATTATCTAATTAGGGTAAGTAGATTCCATCCAAAGGCCTTAAAGCTGCTAAAATATCTGTAAGGATTTAAATATATTTGCTGTACATCTAGTAATAACTTAGTAAGCTTGTGGCCTAATTAAACCCGAAGTTCGAACAATGATTACAGATCCCCTATGCTTTAACTTATGCGTTCATCCCAAGCCACCACAACTCAATGCTTCTATTAGGATTCAATTAAGATTTCTGATATAAGCAGAGGAGACAAATTATTACACTTATGAACGTAGGAATCAGTATCTATTGAGCGAGTTAAAAGACTGTGGTCTTAATTACTAAAATAGTTATACTTTAAAATATTTAATATATTTTTAAATGGACTTCGTCTGCTGAAAAAGCAAATAATCAGGTAAAGGATTTAATAGCAACATTTATTTTTTTTATTTTAGTTAACAGTTTCATAAGGTTTTTTTTCTTTTTTTGCATAAAAATATTCCAACAAAACAGAAAACTGTTAAAACTTGTATGGCAATATATTTCTCTCACCGGCCTTGCCATAAACTCTAACTTCATTCATACATACATCAACAAAGACCAGCAGCTATTGAATGTTGCAATAAATTGCCTACTTTAAGATACATTTTTTCTCTTTTAATTCATACAGTTATAGGCTTTTGCAAGATGGTTTGTTTTTTCTTTGTTTTCTTTTTACATACAATTTAGTGGGGATTTTATAAATTTAAAGTGTTAATCTTAAATGGACGAATATCATTAATTATGTTGGTATGTTAGTATGTGTGTGTCTATGTATGTTTTTAACATTGAATATCTTGTTCTTGTTCTCGTTTTCTGTTGCTTTTTTTTTTCTCAAAATTAAATGATTATATTTTGTCCTGTGAAGTAAATAAATATCATTATCATTAAAATTGTCGTTTTAGGCATAACGTTCGTCGTCTCTAACATTATTTAGTTGCTTGCGTACGCATACAGTGTATGAGATTACACAGAGGCCATACAACCATCCAACCATCCAACCATCCAACCATCTTCGTACAACTCGAAAAACCCCTTTTTCGTTGTGTACCATAAATTCAACGGCATCACCATTGTAGATCTCAAGATTAATTGCTGTGCAACCTTGCTTAAGATAATTTCAAGATTCCTAAGAAAGATACGCAAAATGCTTTAAGCATTGGTATGGCGATATGGGGATATGGGGATATGATGTGGTGTGATGCGATGCCATGTGATGTGTATGCTTCATCTCTGTTGTGTACCATAAGCGAGTGTGTTGGTTGTTTCGTAATGTTGTATGAACTTGAAAAAGTACTCGTATTGCTTGCTTGTATGGTTGCTTGGTTTTTTGGTGTATTTAGTGCGTTAAAAGGAATTTTTACTGCAGGCAACATTGCAAACGCATTGCATTAAAAGGAGACCTACCGAGCTAAAGAGGGACAAACCGAGCTAAGATACGTGCACGTTTCAAACTGTATGACTTATGTGATGGCAAGTGTTAAAGGTATTGTAATTGCCCATGAGGTATGAAGAATGTCACCTTTTAAGAAATTATTTTAGCAGCACCAGATAAGACACCACACACTTAACAATAATGAAAACTCAGAAAAAGTGGAAGACGTTGTATAAACAGAAAAATATTTTCTTTTTTACTTTTTTTTTCTTTTTTTTTTTCGTACAAGAAGGTTAATGGGAATGTAGTTACTAAAGTTGTTAGATTATGTTGTGACATAAATCAAGTCAAGCCATGTAAAAAAAGTGTACTTAGAAAAATTATATACGAGTATTTTTAATCAACTAAATGCATAATTTAATTTATTTAAATATTTTTGTATTCTATTTTTAAATCGTTTTAACTTTTGATTTCAATAGACCCCATTTCTTTTCGAAAAAAAAAAATAAAACAGAAACAGAAACAAGCCATCAACCCATTTAAATTTTATGCTTTTAATGTGCTCACGACATATCTTTTAAACTCTATATATTGGTATGAGAAATTTTAATTGCTTTGTCTTGCGTTATTTATCAAAAATTCATTAACATTTTTTCGTTAGAGTTCTTGACAAAAGCGATTATAAAGGGGAAAAAAAACCATAAATAAATTTTATTGCTATTTTCTCTACATAAGTATGTATTTGGCTTATTTTTGTCCCAAAATGTTTCGAAAATAACAAAATTACAGAAGCTATTTTCATTTAAAACTAAACACTATTACTTCTCCATTACTGGATACACAATAAGTGCATTAGTCTTTGACATAGAAAACCGGCATGTGTGGTCCAATCAATAGGGACAAAACTTATTCCAGTTAGAGCAGTAAATAGGTATGTAGGAATATCCATTAATCCGAGAGGATAGTCATACTTAGGGCAAGTCGGGACCATTATGATACCACAACTTTGATTTCCAAGTCCAGCAAACATTTCCAAGGTCGTATGAAGCTACTTAGCCTCCCAATATCCATTCAAGTATGGGCAAGTATGGCCCCTTACGATACCACAACTTTGATTTCCAAATCCAGCAAGTATTTCCAACTTCGTATGAAGCTACTTAGCCTCCCAATATCCATCAAAGTATGGGCAAGTATGGTTCATTGTGAAACCACATCCTTGATTCCCCTAATCCATGAACCATTTGCAGCATCTTATGAAGTAACTTAGCCTCCATATATTCATTCAAGTAAATCCCATTGTGATATTACAACCTTGATTACCACTTGTGCAGTAACCATTTCCAGCGTCTTATAAAACTCCTTAGCCTCCTAATATCTGTCCAGGTATGGGCAAGTATGGCACACTGTGATCCCACAGTCTTCACTTCCCGTAGTCCTGAAACCATCTGGAGCATCTTATGAAGCTGCTTAGCCTCCCAATATACATCGTCGACAAATCAGTGTGATCATCTGCATTGTAAAATATCTTTCTATTGCGGCATAATGGTGGACATGTACACAACGATTTCCTTCTCCTTCTAATCTCCGCAGAATATGTCTACAGAACTAATTGGCCGTTTAACCAAGCCTAATTCATTAGTGAATAGGGAATCCAGTAATGACTTTCGTTATAGCGAGAAGAGTGTTTCTTTGAAGTTTGAGAAGGACTCTCTGTCTTACGGTTTCCACATTTGCTGCACTATCTTGTTGTATTCATCAATTTTCCGTTAACCGTGGCTTGGTATCTAAGTAATGTAAATGTTGTACCTCCCTGGCATCTCGTTGAGAAAACCCTAGAGTTCATTATGTTAGAATACAGTGCCAAAAAAACTGCCCTGCTATCAGAAATTGTGATTCCAGTATCAGCATTCAGTCGCCATAGTTTAGCAAGAAGTGTTGGCTTATTAGACCACGGTTCGAACTCCAGGCCAGACATCAAATCGAAAATATGAAAATATTTCTTCGGCGACTTTCTCTCAGAAGATTTCTGAGAACCAATAAAAATTGAACAAAAATCTGTCGTTCGGACTCGACTTTAAACTGTAGGTCCCACCACTCATATATAAAATTAATGCACACAACAGTGCAGTGGTGTGAGAAGCTAGGTCGTAATCCTGAATGACCAATTATGTATGTATGTATCAGCATTCAGTAAATGTCACTGCAGCCCTTATGGCGCATTCTATTGCAAACTCATGTTGCTTGTCCCTATTTGTCGATTTGAAGTAGGAAACAACCCTTGAACATGATTATGCAGCTGTCGCCTTTCACACTAGTAATCTGGATGACGGTGTTCTTGGAAATATAACGTCCAAATACACCAACAGTGCTAACAACACATCACGCAGTATCTTTGAGTGGATATAATGGCTGTTTGAATGTATGTAGGGATATTTAGTGGCCAGTGTGTGCCACATCTCACCATAATTTTCCATAAAATATTGTCTTACTTGTGTTCGATATTCATAGTTGCGAGAGCGTAGATTATATGCTCTGGGGGGTTAACGACTAACATTGTCCGAAATTTAGAAAAGAACATACCATATTCATTTTCTTCATCAATATTCTCCATAAAAACCAGCTATTTTCGATTAATTGTGTGGCACGTCGTTTGATCAATATACCGGGGTTCTCTGTGACATCTTCACAATATTCACGGCAGAATGACTGCTCTAGTGGCGCCTATACTCTGTAGAATCTCATGCACATTACGCTAGGCCAGGGGTCGGCAAACTGCGGCTCGCGAGCCAAATGCGGCTCTTTGGATGTGAAGCTGTGGCTCTTTTTTTGTATCAAAAAAAAAAATAATTGTTTAGAATCGATTAACAAGAAGTGTATGAAAATTAACAAATCATTTCGTAAACGTTTCCATAATGTACACAGCTGTTAATATTTTCAATCGTTCCGTACATGAGCAAAACCAATCAATTTTTTATAATTTTTGTTGTGAAAAAAATTTATGGCTCTTTTAAAACTTAAGTTTTGCAAATTACAATATTTGGCTCTTCCGTCTCAAAAGTTTGCCGACCCCTGCGCTAGGCGAGTTGTTAGAGGCATTAGGTTGTTCAAATCTCTCTGTATAATAGTGTCATAACACTGTTGCATACTACACTCCTCACATAAAAGCAAAATAAAGCTATTCCACCTCTTAAAAATATAAAATTATTGTATTCTCACCATAATACCATGCGTTTCCCATTCCTGTAGTTGTGTACATATTTATTTCTTTTTTTTTGGATATTACCAGTCATAAAATCAAACACTTAAGGAAATTATTATTGAAAATTAACACACAAACAATAAAAAGCAAAAAAAATATTTCAAAATGTTTTCGTAAAGTGGATTTAAAACGCATAAAAATGTTACAAAAAAAAAAAAAAAATTAAAAGAATTTTTCAATTCCCATGGATGAAAAGAACTCTATTTTGTTCAATGTGTAACAAAGTAGGCGACCGAAAAAGATTTTTAAAATAAACGGCAGCTATTAGCGGACTGTTAATTATGATTGCAAATGCATGTCAGATTTTTAAGATCTGTGTATTCTATGTATTAAAATACGCTTTTAATTTTATTTATAAACAATAACGACCATAAGATTGTTATTACAAAAGATCACTTAATTTTCATCAGTCTTTATGAATGGCTTTGCAATGAATGCACCATATGGTGTTGGTATATACTTGAAAGACCTGAGGATTTAATACTATGTACCTATGTGCTACGGTTAACTACATACGGAGTATGGTTAGAAGAAATATGAGGACACTTAGGTACATAAATATTTACATAATTTGATCATAACAACCCTTCAGTCAGGATTACAACCTAGCTTCTCACAACACTGACGTTGTGTATATCAGAGATCAGCAACGAATTGTTTTTTCGCTACTAATAAGCACTCATGAAATTATGAATATAAGAGGGTCAACAATATTTAAATTTAACTGCTCTGATTCATTCGTACTCACTACAACTTTGTTTTATAAGTAATGGTTGCAATGAGTATGAGTACAACGTTGACTTATGTTTCTCATTTAGATTTATAACTTTAGAAAAATACTTATAATACTTAAATGATTGCAGTGACCCGAATTCATTTATCAAAATTTACAGCCTTAGTTGATGTTGCATTTCCAAAAAAGAAAAAAGACACGTAAGCAAAAAAAAAGACAGATCAGCACGCAGAGCAAACATACAACCTTTTAGTGAGTATTTTAATGTTCGTACGCGAATCATACTTATTCTGTGATTCTTGTATATGTTGAGTTATGGAGAGTCGAAATGGACAACAACATTTCAGTACCACTGAAACCACAGAAACGGGTTTCGAGAAACTTTTTCATGACAATCTTATTTACTCTCACAGTTTTTGCCAGAAATCTGCTGAGGGGTTGAGAAATATTTCTTTCTCTTCATTGGAGATATTTAAGCTAGCGTTTGAACCGTGGCCTCCTTCACGTCTTAAGAGACAACACATTATCTACTAGACTACGGCAACTACTAATTTTGGATTCCATAAATTGAAGCCCATTCCATTAGCTATACATCCATAATAAAAGGTGATTTTTTATCTATTATCTTTTTGGCAACACTGGTTTAAAAGTTCACGCACGTTTCGTGTTTTGTTTCACTATCAAACATCTTCAGTTTGGTCCATAATTTAACCATGAATCGTCTTACAAACGAACAACGCTTGCTAATCATTGAATTTTATTATCAAAATGCGTGCTCTGTTAAGAAAGTTCATCGCGCGCTGCTTCCATTTTATGGTCAGTTTAATCGACCCACTGAAGCGGCTATTCGGGATACGTAAATAAGCAGAATTGTCGATTTTGGAGTGAAGATCAGCCAGAAGCATTGCAAAAGCTACCAATGCATGCAGAAAAAGTCACAGTTTGGTGCGGTTTATGGGCTGGTGGCATCATTGGACCGTACTCCTTCAAAGATGCTGCGAATCGTAACGTAACTGTGAATGGTGAGCGCTACCGTGAGATTATATCCAACTTTTTTTGCCCAAAATGCAAGAGCTTGACTTGCATGACATGTGGTTTCAAAAAGACGGTGCCACATGCCACACAGCATGCGTAACAATGGACTTATTGAGAGGCGAGTTCGGTGAACATTTTATTTCACGTTCGGGACCGGTCAATTGGCCGCCTAGATCGTGCGATTTAACGTCTTTAGACTATTTTTTGTGGGGCTATGTTAAAGCTCACTTCTATACAGACAAGCCCGCTTCAATTGACGCATTGGAAGACAACATTGAAGCATTTATTCGTGAGATACCGGCCGAAATGTTGGAAAGAGTATGCCAAAATTGGACTAAGCGGATGGACCATTTGAGGCGCAGACGCGGCCAACATTTGCATGAAATAATCTTCAAACATTAAATTATATGGACCGTACTATCGATTCAAATAAAGATTTCATGAGTTTTTCTGAATTTTATGTGTTTTTTTTTTAAATTTTCCTATAGCTCTTAAAAATCACCCCTTATATCTATCTAATGCTCATAATATTTTCTGGCAATATCCTATTCAGTGCTACTTAAATGAGCGAAAGTTTTGTTATGATAGTATTTTCGCGAATAGTAATTCAGAGTATGTACCTTGTTGCTAAAACACGCAGACCACATACATAGTTTGCAATATTCTAAGGAGACATCGATTAGGAAAGGATTGGACCGTAATGAAATCACTTGTTCAGTGTTAAGCGGTTCGCTTATATTAGGGAGTATGAATATACAATTGCTACTAAAAGTTCCGTTCTAAGTTCGTGTGAAAAGCTGGAATAAATTCCATATTGAGTTAAGCACGCCACATGTATGCTTTGCTGAGAAGGACTATTGAACGACGCTACATTTCTGATGCTCTGCAAATACCATAAACGTCGAGGATATGCTAATAAAATAGATTTTGTTATTGTGTTCGAATCTTACTTACATCGTTGTATTTTATGTTTAATTTTTATTTTTCTTCTTCCATTTTTTTGGTAAGCTTTTAAAGCCGCGAATGCAGAAAAACTTTTTCCTTTCCAAACATGAGTGCTTAGTGTTGTTCATCTGCTTGGCGTTTTCCCATTGCTTTTAACAAATCATTACTGAATTTTGTATTGAATAATATTTTATTATTTCGTTAAGAAGTTTGAAGCGAAAGAACAGAACTCTTCTAATGGATTTTAATTATTCATGGTTACGAGCGGAAAAAGTGTTAATGAACCAAAGAGCTGTTCAAAAGGCCACTAAAAATTTAAGATTATTGTGAAAAAACTTCGTTTTTTTTTTCTTCTCTGCAACAGGATACAAAACATTTTGGAGCCAATTGGGTTAAAAAAATTTAAATTTTTTTGTTTTTTGTTCGCTTCAAATGGCGTCCATTCATAAATCAATTTAAATATTAAATTTGTAAGAGTCTAGAAAATTTGTTGTGGCGCTTAGCAGAACGAAAAGAAGAAGAAAAAGTATTTAAAATGTAATATAAAAAAGAAGTAAAAAAATGAATGTCTAAAGAAAGTTTCGCACAAAGACGTTTTGAAATAATTGTTGCATCTAAAATTTCAATTCTTCAATGAGTCCAGTTTGTGTCTTATCCTTCGTAATAGTATATCTGCTCTCAAAGCTCATTGATTATCATCTTTATAGGCTTTGACATACATACATACACACATACAAAATTGGTCATTACGAGCCTTCAGTTAGGATTATGGACCTAGTTTCTCATGTTTTCTTATGTTGTGTGTGCTAATTTTATTCATGAGTGGTGGGACCTAAAGTATAAAGTCAACTCCGAACGACAGATTTTTGAGAAAAATTTTTCGTGGCAGTTTTATTTACTCTCAGAGTTCTCGCCAGAAATCGAAGAAATATTTTTTTTATATATTCGTTCTGACGTATGACATGTGGTTTGAACCGAAAGTTTTACAACTAATAAGCCAACACACTACCTACTAGACTACGGCGACTACTACATACCTTCAACCCTTCAGTCAGGATTACTAACTAGCTTCTCATACCGCTTATGTTGTGTGTATTAATTTTTATACATGAGTACCGGGACCTACAGTTTAAAGTAGCTTCCGATTGCTAGATTTTATTGAGAAACTTTTCATAACAATTTTTATTTACTCTCAAGGTTTTTGCCAGAAATCTGCTGAAAAGAAGACGTCTAAAGAAATATTTTTTCATATTTCGTTTTTGTTGGAGATGTTCGACCTGGGGGTTTGAACCGTGGCCTCAAGTCTGATAAGCCAATACACTAACCACTAGCCTCCAGCGACTTCTATAGGCTTTAACAACCTCTTTTTTAATTTCCCTGCAATCTGGCCATATTTTCTTTAATTTGAAGACTGAAACACATCCTGAATAAAAAAATGTTTTGAAATTATACGAAGAAAAAAATTTTAGTTTCATCAACCACAACTGCTTTTTAAAATAAATTGTATGAAAGAAATTCAATTGCAAATATTGTTTAAACAAGTGTTGCTGCTTAAATACAAATGTTGCTAAATAAACTTAATAGCGCGCCCAAACCACCCACAATTAAGAGACATTCATTGTAAAGCCAAGGACACTAAGCAAATATTTACATTAACGCAATGAGTGTTGAAAGAGAATGAAAAAAAACAACGAAAATAATTGTAATGCAAGATATAGACAAGGGTGTCTGTCACTGCAGCTGGGAAAAATTGTTTGACATAAGTTACGAGGGTTGAGAGAAAATTTTTTACTGAGATTTTAAAGCTAAAAATGCTTTAATCATCACCAAGGGAAATCAATATTCGAGCTTATCGCATAAGCGAGCCGCCGTAGTCTAGTAGGTACTGTGTTCCCTTATTAGACATGAGGCCTCGGTTTAAACCCCATATCAGGCGCCGGCAACAAAACGAACAAATATTTCTTCGGCGACATCCTCTCAGTAGATTTCGGACAAAAACGTAAATAAAATTACCATGAAAAGTTTCTTAAAAAAATCGGTCCTTTGGAATCGATTTTAAACCGTAAGTACCGCCACTCATGTATTAAAATTAACACACATACCAAGATACGTGGTATGAGAAGCTAGGTTGTAACCCTGACTGAAGGGTTACGACTTCGAATAAAAAATATTATTGAGTCCATCGATAACATTATCAGGGTATTGGATTATGAAATGTAGGTGTTGCAGACATTTGTCTATGCAACTAAACAAATTACCTTTTATTTCATATACAGCCCTCGTATCGTATAATAAGAACAGTTTCATAACAGTTTCATTAAGTATAATTCAAAGGACATCATATGATGTATAAAGAAAGGATAAAGAGTGGGAATTCCTTTTTAAAAAAAATTTACAAAAAAAAATGAAAATGAAATTCTTCTTCGTTGGCACACACGAAGCGGAGAAAAGTAATTATTTCAAGCAGCTACTTAGCGTGTTTATGCAATACAATAACAACGACATGTATGTGTGGATCTTATTGTAGTAGTGTTAATGATTTCAAAGAAATTAAAAAAAGGGGTTCAATTTTCAATGTCACTTCAGCTAGACAATACACAAACACATATTCACATTCACATTCATCCATACATATACAAGCTTATATGACGTACTTGATGAATGATGATGGTTGGATGGCTGGTTGGCCTGTTTCAGCATATGATGGTGGAATGGTAAGTATTTGTGGATGCTCTTTAGAATACAACAGCTGGTTGCTTTTCAATGTTTTTTTTTTAATTTTTTTTTTTTATTTCGTTCGCCTTTCCTAAACTATACAGAGTGTAATTAGCTCTGCTTGATACCTTTCACTGGCTTGGCATTAGGTTTTTGAAATGTTATACATACACTAGTATGTATGCAGCCCTTTGGTTTTGTTTAGAATTGTGGTATACATGCATACTAATCCATCTTTTCTGGTGGTTATAATGCATCATTCATTCATTTAATCATTCATGTATTAATTTACGTGTGCAATAATTATTATTTTAAAAACAAAAAGAAAGAAAAATTAATTCTTTTAGATTGAGTGAGTGGCCTATGAAATTATAAATCATTGTCAACTGCTTTTATCGCAGAGATTAGTACCAAACAATTTAAGCTGAATGGAGAAGTGATTTGAGAAGGAACATAAGGAACCCAATGGTGCCCATAATTGTCACTTGTGGCACGAGTGTACGACGAATTTGAAAGCACCATGTGTCCATGTACAATTGCTAAAACAGAACATTTGGTCTTCCTTTTGTAAGGCCAATCAAAATATTTATTTATCTTCTATTGCCTTAAATTTGTCAAAGTTTTTTTTTCTTATTTTTTTGCAACATTATGTTTGAAGTTGCACCACTTGAGACTTGAAGACGAATTTATGAACGCGTGTTGCCTCTTTTAATGTTTAAATTAAACGCAGCTCTTTAAAGTTTTTTATTCAATAAATTATAAATTAAATGTTCTCTCTCTCTCTCTCCGCCTCTCTTTCCATTTCCTTAGCTATGTTCGTATATTTCGTCCATAATAAGGAAGTTTATTTTAATTGGGTCCTCTTTGACATGTCAGTTGTTTGAACACGAGTGCTTTTAATCATTCAACATTTAACATTTAACAGCAACATCTTGCACTTTTATTTTGTAACAAATCATTCAATTTTAATTTATTAACGTCACTGTTTCCGGCACAAATATAACAAAATCATGCAAAAATAAATAAACACAACCGTACGTACGCCATTAATAGTTGAAGTCAAAACTTGATTTTTATTACTCTGTCTGTCAGATGACTGGTGTTTTAAACTTGCAAAATACATATATGTGGATAATATAAATCAGTGATGAACTGTTTTTACCAGATTAATGATGTATTTTTGTATTCTGTATCGAAAGACGCTTAATCATGCAGACATTAAATGAATTTTTATTTAATTTCTTATTATGCAAAATGAATCTATCACGATAAAGCAGAATTTCTTTAAATTCTTCAATATATTTTCTAAGAAATCACCATTTTGACTAAAGGTATATTCGGTTAGCCAAGCATTATAAAGTTTCTTCAAGCCCATTAAGCCCATTGCCCATTAAGCTTGCTAAATCTGTTTACTACTCTGTGGCTGTTCTACTACGAACATCAGATTTTGCAGCAGGGAACTTCAACAGTTTGGAACGACCATTTTGTTGAAGCTATATCTGTCAAATTAGTTGTCATTTATTCAGTATGTTTTGCCAAATCATCCTTGATGGATAGACGCGACGTATATTTGCTGAATGAAACTAATTTTTGATCAAAAACATCTTCAACGATTTGGCCCAATTAGAGATGAATGAGTACATGGACAATCAAAATTGTACCACATGGGCCTCAAGAGCGTCCAATGCATTTCGAAAAATTTGGTGCGGAATTTGGACTGGTGGCGTCATCTGTCCATATTTCTTTTCGGAATGACATTAGCCAGGCCATCACTGTTAACGGAGAGCACAGGCGACCTTTTTTATTTGGTCTGACCAACGACATGTCCTTTCAACAGGACGTGCTCCCTTCTATACAACTCAAGTGACGTTTAATATATTGTACGAGTGATTTGAGAGCACGGGCGCCTCTGTTGGAAGAGTAGTATACGAAGTGGCCATTGACATCGCACAATTTGACCCTGTTAGATATTTTCTTGTGGAACTTTCTTAAATTAAGGGTGTATGAGAAAAAGCGACAAATCACTGTGGTCCCCAAAGCCAGCATAACCCATGCAAACGGTCAACTTTAGACTGTTTAATGCCTCAGAACCAAGGAAAATGTAATATTTTGGACACGATGTTATATACCACTCACATGTATAAGCTCATGCTCTTCAATTTGCGTTCAAACCATAACCATAGGGTCTCCGTAGCTAGAGAGAAACAACTTTTCTGTGGCTCGTGACACTTGTAGTAACCAAACAAGCTTCCGGACAGGGTACACAGCACATTCAAAAGACACTACAGATAGTTAAATTTTAGAACTGATTATTCAAATGCTAAGGTGTGATCCAACATCCAGTGCAGTTTGATGTACGTACGAGTAAACAAATATCATCGCTTCAGACAAGATCTTCCCAAAATGTTGCCCATTCTAATGAAGATTTCTTGCTGCCTGACCAAGTATTTAAAATTCATTACAATTGATTGGTTTCGGGTTTACTGAATATTGCGCGGTTAAGCTCTTATATTAACGTTGTCAACTAGTTCACCTAGAATTGCCTGCATTGAAGTGCGTTCCTGAGCGTTCCAGAGACGTCTGGCAAGTGCCTTGGATATATCAATGAAGATCATTTTCAACTGGGATCTGCATTACTTTCTGTTTAACGTGTTAAGTTTCTGTTTTCTATGAAAGTTAAGCTTTAGTTATGACGCTTTTAGTTAGATAGAAGAGAGTGTCATGATCAGGAGTACTCAGTTAAGGGCTTGATTATTGTTGCAGTTAGAATTACGTTGTCTCATCATTTTTCAGCATGCATGTAGTTTGCGTGATCTGGACTTCGTCTAAGTAGGTTACACTAATGCCAGTGCTGACTTTATGATAAAAACAATGACAACGTTAGAGATTATGAACCTATGATAGTCGAACTAAGTTGCAAATTATCACAAAAATTTTAATTCCGTCTACAGATTATTGTTGTAAGTGTTTTCGCAAATTTGTGTGCAATAGCTCAAGCAAATCACACTGTGTTAACGTTAACTATACAAGAATTTAATTATTAAAAGAATAGAGTACTGTCCCATAATCGATTTTTTACTCTTGGTCATCTTGTTTATAAAATTTTCTTTCAAAATATATTTTCTCAAGCGTTTGACTTTCTGAACCAAATTCAATAAAAACTCTTTAATCTTCTAAACCTATATCATATGAAACGATCATATAAAACTTTGTAGTACTTTATTCTACTACAATACATACAATGAACATACAAACTGTCAATTTAACAAATATGACTGTATAAGTAAAGAAAGAGAGATATTCTTAAGCTATAATAACAAAACTAAACAATTTGCACACACGACTGACTTTGTATGATTTCGAAAAAAAAAGAAAAAAAAATTGAAAAATAAAATCGTATTAAAGCCATAATAGTTGTACATTCATGTTGCATGTTGCACACTCCATACACTTGTATGTATGCGTTTCATATGTATTGTACTGCACTAAGCATGGGAGTATAACTCTAATCATTGTTAAATTCAAGCATGAGTGTTTGTGTGTGTGTGTGTGTGTGTGGAACATTTATTGTAATGACATTTACAAAGGATTAGTTTATCGTTTGAACGTATATATTCTATCCAATGGTCTATTGATACAGTGGACAAATTCTTGGTATGTATATGTTTGTCAAACATTGATTGTGTGTGAGTGGAATTATATATTCATTCACATTCACATTCGAAATGATTTCTCAAAATAAGTCATGTTAAATTTGTATGTAATGACCAGTAAGTGTAAGTGCAAGCAAGTGTAGCATGAGCTAGGGGGATACTTGTGTACATACCATACATTGACTTTTGTGCACAATCATTTAACATTTCTATGCAATGAATAAGAGAGATTGAGTGAGAGAGAGAGTATGTTGCATTTTTATATATACGCAAGCCAGTGAGTTTAAAGTCTTATTTGCATTTCAGACTATGGTCTTAAGTAGCTTAAAATACCATCCATCATTTGACGACACCACCAAATCTAATGTTGCATTTGTTAAGCTTTACAGAGTATATTGTGTGAGAATTTTTAAGGGATTATCTTAAGTAATCATTGTTTGGCGCATAATATTATTCATTGCAAAAATATTTTATAGCAAAAGAAGTACATTAATGAGTTAATAAATGTAACGTTTACTATCCGATTGTGAGCAAAGACTTGCAAAAGTAGCAACTTAGCAACGATTGTTCTACTCTGAACATTTTCCAACATCAGCAGTACCTCACTGATTAAAATACTAAAAACGGGCCACCAAAACCATCAAGAATATGTTGAAAAGTTTAATCAGTCTGTGCGTAACAGAACGAAGTAAGTGGGAAGTCACGATGGCTTACATTTTGGTGATATTAGTTGATAATAATTCTTAATTTTTTTGTTGGATACTTTTCACTTCTTCTATGTGCAGCCTAGACTACGAAAAAGTGACCCTGTATTCTTTATTTAAGCAGTTAAAAGTGGGGTAATTAGTAAGGACACCAGATAGAAGGAAATAATTCTTAAACCGTCTTAACAGACACTTAAATACTTCTTTCGAAACCATAACAAATTTGCTAATGCCAGAAAACAGTGCATTCGATTTTCACGCCTAGATTAACAAGATCTTCTGCCTCAATTATATTTACACCATAGACCGCAATTACTGATGACTTATCAACAGCAGCTTATGGGTAAGTCATACATATATAAAAATCGATCTTATGATTACTATTCAATTCAGGGATTGACTGCAGGTCATATACGAGATTCATTTATATGAAGACTTTTGGCCTTAATTTCAAAAGGACTGGATCTACGGTCAAAGGCTGCGAAAGACAAATACTGCTGTCATTATTAGAGAGCAAATAACTGAGGTGAATAGAACTGAACTTACGTTGAACTGTCGGGTATTGCATGTATAATGCAATCGAGCCCTGAGGAAACTCATTATAAATCGAGACAAGTGGGAGTCTATCGACACCAGGAGCAAGAATTTTCAATAAAAGTGCAACTCATCAGACTGTGTCAAATGTCAAGAGCCACAACCCTTGCAAGAAATCATCGAACAGATTTCACCCCGTACAACGTTGATTTATAAGTACAGGTTGCAATGAGTATGCATACAACGTTGACATCAAACTCATACCATTCGAAATATGTTTTATTCATACACCTACTCATTCAGATTCATAAATTTAGAAAAATACTTATAATACTCATAAATGATTCGAGTGACGAAAATTTACAGTCTTAGTTATTGTTGCATTTACAAAAAAAGAAAAAAGACACATAAGCAAAAACGACATAGCAGCAAGCAGAGCAAGCACACAACCTTCTAGTGAGTATTTTAGTGTTCGTACTCCAGTCGTACTCATTTTCTGATTCTTGTAAATATTTAGTTATGAAGAGTCGAAATCAACAACATAATACGTGTTGTTAAGTATGAATATGATGAGTACTTCAAACTTTGAATATGAGTAGTATGAGTATGATATTAAAAAAGTATGAATGCGTATAAGTATTAGAAATTATAAGTATGATTCAATTATACTCATCTTTTTGAATTTTCGTTGCTGATCTCGGAACAAATTTATAATACAAAAACTCTTAGCTTGGTAAATCTAATACAAATTACATACATAATTGGTCATTATAATCCTTCAATCAGGATTACGACCAGGCTCCTCACACCTGTGATAATTTTATATATGAGTGGCGGGACCTACAGTTTATTACAGATTTTTTTGAGAAATTTTCATGGCAATTTGCATTTACTCTCAGAGTTTTTTTCATATTTCGTTTTGTTGGCGAAGTCTAACGTGGGATTTGAACCGAGGCCTCATATATAATAAGCTAACACACCACCTTGTAGACTATAGCGATGTATTTTCATATTCTCCAACAAAATGCAGGGCATGAGTGTGGTGTATCATCTTAGTTTTAGTTTAGAAAAAAAATAACTCTTTTCAATTTTTGGTTTTTGGATACTTCTCACAGAAAACAAGCGACTTAAAATAACGACTTTTAGCAGTTTTCTTAAGGTAATTGGTGGTAATTCTTTTTGAAGTTATGATTTTAGCACCTCTCAATGATTGTATGAAAAAAGCGCAGCTCAAATCGTTTTTTTTTTGTGCGGTGCGATGATAAATCAGTCAGTTAATGTTCATATAAATTTACAGCAGAATTTTTTCTTTTGTGTGAAATTAAAATAATCAATTGAAAATAATATATGACGTATAATAAATTCAATAAGCGTAGCATAGAGATATTATAGTAGTAAGTAAGCTCTTCTATAGAGAATTATTTATTGACTTTAATGTGGCATTAAATTTATGCAGTCATAATAATTAAATTCGCTTTTTTTTTTGCTCATAACACTTTCTGTTTTTTTTTACAATATTATAGGAATGTAAACACAACAATAATATCATATGAAGGAATGTTTATTTATTTATTTATATGTCTTATAACAATAAAATTTTGCTATAAAATGCGATTTAAAAAATTATGATAAAAAAAAAGAAAAATGTAATGAAAAAAAGAGTCATGTATTGTTATTGTTTACTTAAGAGATTTTATTTCATTTCTTTGTAGTTCGAAAAGAAAATGATTCATGTGTCTTATAAATGTTATTGTTACCAAAAAAATCTAGTCAAGACAAAATGTTTAAAAGACTTTTTTTTTATAAATCTTATGAAGGAATGATAACAACAGCATATACTTACAGGGTGTTCTTACAAATGACTTCCGAACTTTGACAGATGATAACGGTTATCTTGTTAAAGCTATATCCATCAGATTAGTTGTGCCATATTTCTACACATAATTGGCCATTACAACCCTTTAGTCAGTTGTGTGCGTTAATTTTATACGTGACTGGCGGGACCTACAGTTTAACGTCTACTCCGAACGACAAATTTTTTTGAGAATCTTTTTCAAGACAGGTTTATTTACTTTTAGAGTTTTTGCCAGAAATCTGCAGAGAGGAAGTCGCCGAAGAAATATTTTTTTTTTTATATTTCGAAACCGGGCTTTACGTCTAATAAGCTAACACACTGCCTACTAGACTACGGCGATTTCTGTGCCATATTTCCGGACAGGTGAAATAGGGTGGGCCATCAATTGGTATAAATTTAAATCATCGGTTATTTCGTATCTGGCAATACTTGTGTCATTCACAAAATTGTCACAAAATTCAGTATATTATCTCCACTGAATGAAATGAATCGATTTGCGCTTGAGCAACGTTGGTATTTATTGGGTCAACGAGAAACTAACCCATCATGTCGATTTTCCCAAAAAAAAAACATCTTTTCGATTGAAACTCATTTTCATCTTGCACGGTGCAACCATTAGGGTCAATGGAAACACCTATCGTACCCGCTCTTCATGGTATTAATGTGAACGATGTTTGGTTTCAAAAGGATTGTGCAACTTGCCACACATCTCATGTGACAATCGATTTATTGTGTCAAACATTTGATGGCAGTCCAATTGGCCGAAATAGTGATGTCAATTGGCCGCCAAGAAGCTGAGATTTGACATCGTTTTGGAATATTATCTGTGGAGCGCCGTTAAAGAAAAGTGTTATGCCGTCAAACCAGAGGCAATTGAGCATTTGAAGGCCAACATTTGTGATGCCATTGCTGAGATACGACTCCAAACACTAGAAAAAGTGCACGAAAATAGGCACGATCTAATGAGGTAATGTGATCCTAGCCGCGACAGCCATATGAATGAAATAATATTCCATTCCTAAGCGGAAGAACTGTACTTTATATAAAAAAAAAAAAAAAAAAAACAAAAAAAAAAAAACATGAATTAATTATATAATAATTATATAATAAAATTAATTGATTGTAAAGTCTTGTAAGTATGATTAAAAATTCACTTGATTATGCCACACACTTGCAAATATTTTAAATAAATTTTTGAAATACATACTTTATTTCGTAGATTAAGCAACATTACTGGTTTATAACAAACATTCCTTTCAAACATTTTCGTGTTTTCCTCTTATATGGGCAGAGCACCATGTTTCCAGCAACATACGAGTATTCTACTCACAGAACAATTTCAATTCCATACAACACACAACATAAACCACAAGTTGCACAAACATGGAATGGAATTAATGAAATCCAGTTATTTTTTTTTCGAAAACAATTCAATTAATTTCCACAAGAATCTTAAACGATAAACACAAATACAATACTATTCCCAAGATACAATAAATATCTAATGAATGCAAACAAAATAAAAACAAAAACACTAAATAAAATCCACCACATGGTTTGAAAAGAGAGAGAGAGAGAGACTAAAAACGAGAGAACAGAAAACCATTGAAACGATATGGCAAAAGAAATTAAAACCTGAAATGAAATGCAATCCACAAAATACGATTACAGTTTGTGGAAGGGCAAGAAGCGAGAAGCAAACTCAAAACAATCCATGGGATACTTATGCTTTTAAAAATATCTTGTAGATTTAGTTCGCTACGGTATGTACGTGGGTATAGAGAGGTTATAACAGGAGGTTAAACGCTTTTGTTGGGTTTTAGCAATACAAACGTATTCGTACGTAATTTTTTTTAATTGTCATTGAAACAATTTATTTCAAATATTTTACAAGAAAATCTTCAGAATTCATATGTTTTTCTTCTTTGCTTTTCCTATAAATTTTACAATTTATATGTATCTATGTATGTTCACTTTGTAAGTGCATCACTTTAATTTGCCATACATTTTGTGTGTGTAGCAATTAAATTTTCTTCACTGGCATGGCTGGTATTTTATCTTTTAATTTATAATTCGTATTTCCTGTATTGTAAGTACATGCTTGGCCTGTTCGAAGGAAACAAAAGGATATTAAAATAATTTTACTTGAGCATAAATTTAAATGTAAATTGCAGCCGCTGCCGCTGCCTCTGTGTTGCTGTGTGTTGCTGTGAATAGTTAAGGCAACGAAGCTTAAAATTTTAAACATTCCATTTGAAATCAGACAGACAGACAGACAAACAGACGGACAGCACAGATGGACAGACGCCGTTCACTGGGCAAAAGCGATAGAAAAACATGTCATGTTTGAAATTACAAGAAAATTAACATAATATTTGTATCGAGAGAATTCTTTTTTGCTTTTGCTTTTACTTCTTAATTTTTTTCCTGCTTGTTTTATTTGATTTTAAGGATATATCGTAGAAGGAATTAAAAACCATGAAATTAAATAATTAAAATCATTTAAACATGACCTTGTTATAGGCAATAAATGAAAAAATATTGGATTTGCATGTATAGTAGCACAACTGATGGTTTTATGAGCATCAAAATACTATCGAGGTAATTATGCTGAGCAAGCTTGACAATTTCTAGGCATTAGGTTGTAATAGTCGCCGTAGTCTATTTTGTAGTGTGTTGGCTTATTAGACGTGAGGCCATGGATTAAGCTACAGGTCACACATCTCGAACGAAATATGAAAAAATGTTTCTTCGGCGACTGTTTCTCAGCCGATTTCTGGCAAAAACTCAGAGAGTAAATGAAAATTACCATGAAAATTTCTCAAAAAAATTTATCGTTTGGAGTTGACTTTAAACTGTAGTTTCCGCCACACAAATATAAAAATTAACACACACAACATAAGTGGTGTGAGAAGCTAATTCGTAATCTTGACTGCAGGGTTATAATGACCAATTATGTTAAGTGTGCATGTAGCAGTAAAATGCTAACTTAGTATTCCCCGGACTTGCGACCCAATTCCTCAATGAGAAAAAATCACATTAAAAATAAAGACTTCACAACATACAACATATCTCTTACACATGGTTTGTGTCTTTAATAAATTCAAAGATGTTTTCTTCGAAAATGATTTTCCTTAGAAAAGATAGAAGTAGTTTGGCAAATAAACAAAACTCCTAAGACAAGTTTACATACATAATTGGCCATTGCACCCCTTCAGTCAGGATTACGGCCTAGCTTCTCACACCACTCATGTTGTGTGTGTTAATTTTATACTTGAGTGGCAGGACCTACAGTTTACCGTCGACTCCGAACGACAGATTTTGAGGAACTTTTTCATGAAAGGTTTATTTACTCTCAGAGTTTTTGCCAGAAATCTGTTGAGAGGAAGTCACCGAAGAAATATTTTTTTTTCATATTTCGTTTTGATGTCTGACCTGGGGCTCGAACCCAGGCTTTAAGTCTAATAAGCGAACACTCTACCTACTAGACTACCACGACTCTGAAAGACACAATTAATAAGCCATAAATCACAGTGGTTCTCAAAACCAACGTAACCCATATCGTTGATCCAATTTAGACTGATGAAAACTTATACAATTCGGATGTGCTCCACACAAGAGATCAGCAATGAATCGTTTTTTCGCTACTCATAAGCATTTTTGAATATAAGTGAGTCAACAAATTTAACTACTCTGATTCATTCGTACTCACTATAAAGTTGATTTATAAGTACAGGCGCAATGAGTATGAGTACAACGTTGACATCAAATACCTACCATTCGAAATGTGTTTGATTCATAAGTCTACTCATTCAGATTCATAACTTTAGAAAAATATTTATAATACTTATGTATAAATGATTCGAGTCACTCGAATTTACAGTCGTTGTTGTTGTTGCATTTACAAAAAAAGATACAAGACACATAAGCAAAAAAGACAGAGCAGCAAGCAGAGCAAACACACAACCTTTTAGTTTAGTGAGTGTTCGTACGCGAATCGTACTTATTTTGTAATTTTTTTAAATGTTGAGTTATGGAAAGTCGAAATCAACGTTGTTAAGTATGAATATGATGAGTACATCAAACTTTGAATATGAGTAGTATGAGTGTGATATTCAAATAAGTATGAATGCGTATAAGTATTTTATACTATTATTAAATACTGATTGCTGATTTCTGCTCCAAGCAGAGCAAGGGCGGGTGATATTAAAACGATGTCTTATTCCCCACATAGTGGCATCAATAGACCTTTCAAACGAATAAAAAATTTCGATGACATTTCACACATGAAAACAAAAGTTGAAAACGTTTTTTCAATAAAGACTAGACCTTATACTGAAGAACTTTAGAATTTTTACATTTTTATATAAAAATAAAATTTTGTTTGAAATTTTCAAAATAAAACAAAATCGTACTTTTAATTAAAATTATTTTGATTAAACAATACAACACACTAGTTTTACTTGTGCTGAAACAAAATTTTCATTTCAAGTCTTTTCGTTTTTATTGTTCTTTTATAAACTATTAAATCCTTTAACTAAAATATTTATGGAAATTCCATAAAAGTCAATTATAACTTTTCATTAAAATTATAATTAAAATTAATTGTATTATACGATTAACATTAATGGGGGGTGTGTGTGATGCAGAGAGGAGAACATAAAAATAACATTTCATTTCGTAAAGCCTTATCATAACGCACACAAAACAAGGATAACAAGATATCAAATGAAAGTATTTGAAAAGGATTTATTTGTTTAACGATAATAAATCCTTTCTTTTTTCAATGTTTAAATATTAGAATACTTGTATACAATAAATTGTTTAAACATTTTCATTATCATTGTACTCTCGGCATTGTTAACTAATTTGCTTACATTTGTCATTTTGTCTGTCTCGCCTCTAGTTGTTGGGTTTTTATTGAAAATGTTTCAAACTAATTACGGCTAAAATGTATAAAACGAAGATAACAAACAAATAACACAATGTTGTTGTTGTATTATTTTTTTTGTTTAAATTATTATTCATTAAATGTACAAGAAGAGAATAAAAATAATTTTTTTGTTATCGAAGTTGAAACAAATGTTGTATGAGCAACGAATGATACTTAAAATGTTTCATTAACTGCATACATAGCCATTGATTACAATTATCAAATGGAATGAAATGAGAATAAAAACAAAAAAAATTAAATAACAAAAGTTTATTGTTTAAAAATTTAATTAATATGATTAAAAATCATTGTGATTTCTTCTCATTTATAATGACAATATTTTTTTCCGTAATTTAATGAAAATGAAAATTAAAAAAAAGTTTTTTTTTATTTTAAATAATTTTAAATATTTATGGTATACCCCTACACCTTTTAACCCCTTTATTGTGCCCTTTTTAATATGTCAAATGTAACATTTAAATATCCTTGTGATGTTGTTAGTGTATGTGGACATCCTTTATAATCAAATGAGCATAAATCCTTATTTTGTTGTAGTTTGTTGCACACACTATTGTAATACTTATTAAATATTTAATAAAACATCAATGAACCACAATAAATCTGTGAATTACAACATCTGCAATAACATTTCGATACTTACAAACTATAAATGAAACGAGAAAAAAAGAGAAAAAAATGTAAAAAATTAAATAAATACCGCACCATAGGAATGTATTTTCTGATATGATATAAGTAGACTGATAAGCACTTTATATTCTTCAAAAAAGTATCAAGTATCGATTGTTAATCAGTGACCTTGTTTTTCTAAATTTAAACACACATGATCTGTAGTTTATAATGATACTAGTGTTTTGCTTTTACATCGTTTAACATTAAAATTATAAACAAAAGCTACAAAAACAAAACAATGCAGTAAACCAACCAGTTTACAAATTATCGCACTGCTTAATATAACAACAAACATCAGCATAAAAAATGGTAAACAAATATACAACAACAAACACCAGCATAAATAAGGCAAAGGACTAAACAAAAATACACCAACAACACTACAATAATAAACGTGAACAACGATGTTAACATTTATAGAGATTTCGAGTAGGCGAAGTCATGAACATTCGCCTTGAAGAACATTCATTAGACTGTTTATTCTGTCGTATAAAAGGCAAGGCGAAGCAGGCGAGTGAGTGAGTGAAGTTCAGAAAGTTTTGTGTGAAGGCGTGGTCTGTATGAAGAGTCATCGTAGTTTGAAGATCTTCGTTATAAAGATCTGTCGTATAATTGCTTAGGGATTGTTATTGTTTATTCAAAGGGTGCTAACAGCGGAATAACAAAGAATAGCAATTGTTGTTGTTTAAGTCAGGTTGTGAACAGGGGTACACAGAATTGTATGAATAATAAAGAATTTTAATTAAAATTAAACACAAATTTACTTTTATTTTATTTGCAATCTACGAGCTCATATTTTAAACGTTTTTAAAAGGTAAAAAACATTACCATTTAACGTGTATTATTAATAATAATTTCATAAATCTTTATAAATGTCTCATAACTTATTTAATTCTACAATATACTTCTGTTTTTCTATAGTGTCCTGCAGAACATACACCCACTGCAATAATATAATTGAGTGTGTAATATAGACACATGTATGGTGTGTTTGTAAATATATGGACATTTACATATGTGTACATGTATATGTATAGTATATACAATATAAATGCAATTCATTTTCTTTCCAGTTTTTTTTTCTTTTTGGTATTTTGTAAAAGCATCGAAACAATAAGTGGCCACAAGCCACTAATAATGTATTATAGACTTAAACGTAAATAATATTTATTTACATTTGCAAATGTTTATACAAACAAAGTTTTAGCAATAATATAAATTACAATTTAAATTTTGGAAATTTCATATATGTATGTAGCTATGCAATCTATGCAATCATTTGTACAAAACAAACATAATTTTGTTGATTTCAATTAAATAAATCGATAAGTTTTATCGATTTCATGAAATTCATTTTATACGCCAAGGGAAATTTTAAATAAATATTTTTCATGTAACGATGATAACGATGATGATGATGTTGATGATGACTGTAAAATATCCTGTACGTATAAGTATACGTATATTTTAAATGATATACTACAATTTCAATTAATTATTTCATAATAAATCCATCAAACACATTTCTGTGTTTACATGTTGTTTTTAAAAAAATGTTAATAGTTTTGTTAGATAAGAAAACAAGGTATTGTTAATTACGGAAAACTAAAAATGAATCCTTGTAATGCCCGCCCTCTAACGCCTATTGCAACCCTGTTGCACTGACAAATTTCTCTAAGCTGCTCAGTAAAGACAAGTTCCTGAGAAGTTCCAGATACCCATTAACATGTTTCTTTCTGGGATATCTTAATATCAGACAGTTTAGGCTTGAGATCATCTTCATTCTAAACAAATTTTATTGCTCCTACAAAATCAGATACATTTATAAAATCTCCTCCTTCTGCAATACCCAATAAAAGTTTGTATTGCTCCATAGCCATTTTGCTTGAGAAATTTTTCTGCCTCAGTCCATTTTTCCCTTTAAAAGACTCTGGCCCCATTAACTGCATGGAAATCCTTCTCCTAGCAGTTACTGATCACTGCCATGGATTCCCATAATTCAGTACAGTAATCCAGTGTAGTAGGGCCCCGTTTCTTCAGTCTAGCTAATAAAACTATCCTTAACTGTCCTACAACATATTTGAGTTAATCCAATAGGAGTCGACTGGCAGATAGATGATGTTGCGATCTTTGTACTTTCTGTTTAGAAAATATTAAAGGAAAAGAGTAACAGAATGCAATCACATGATTTCAGTTGCCAGTTCACATATTTTAAGGGTGGGATGACCATGCCTTCAAATATCTCGTGCAGAATATACAATGTGGCATAAGCTGAGTATTTCATAGCGCCCCCTTTTGAAATTACATATCGTTGGATTGTCCAGATTGCCCAATTCAGTACAAAAGAAGTTTGTAATCATCAATCTGTAGTGATTGTCTTTGTAAGTTATGGTCTAACCAAAGTCGTTCTGAGAGAAATATGAATCGACGACTCTGCCACATCCAAATCCATTACTTTTTCTTGACGCATTGGATGTTCTTGGATGTAATGCGGATTGGAATCGTTGTAAATTGGACAATTTTGTTTGTTCATGTACTCATTGATACAGAAATGGTCTTAATCGCTGAAAGTTATTTTCAGATTCCAATATCCGAATGTTCAGTTGTCAACTGTTCAAACCCCATTCACATACATACATAATTGGCCACTAGCTTCTCACACCACTCATGTTGTGTGCGTGAATTTTATACATGAGTGGCGGGACCTACAATTTAACGTCGACTGCGGGCGACAGATTTATGAGAAACTTTCTTCATGGCGAGTTTTTGCCACAAATCTGCTTAGAGGAAGTCGCCGAAGAAATTTTTTTTTCATATTTCGTTTGATGTCTGGCCTGGGGCTCGGATCCGGACTTTACGTTTAATAAGCGAACACAATATCTACTAGATTACGGCGACTAAATCGTCATTCATTAAACACATTTCGTTGTCTTTGGTCCATGCCTATCCGTCTATGGTGATTTGGCACAGCAAATTGTATAAATGACAAATGAGATGTTTTACAGATATAACTCCTACAAGATGACCGTTATCAACTGTAAATTATCGAAGATAGTGATCTTCGTACCGACCCATCAGTTTGTCTTTATGTCCTAGAACCCACATACAATTTGACTTCGAAGGATCCGAAATTTTACTGAATAATACCCTACAATAAAGAATGTACATGGAGTTACTTTCGTTGAGAATTTAATCGCGTCTTAGCCATCCGAGTGAACTAAGATTTCACCATTTGACAAGTTTAACGCCACTTTTAAATTGGCCATGACCTTCGCCTGAACATCCCTACAGTGGTCAGGCAGTCTAAACGAAAGTTTAATCAAAGAACCCTTATACCACAGTGTATTGTATTCAATATTGTGGTGCCATCGTTATAAACGTCAACGGCTTCATTGAGTAATTCTAGATCTTCAAACCAGAAGTCTGTTATTGTCTTATTTAAAAAGCATAAGGAACCACGTAATCAAGCCGAATATGTCAACTTGTTCTCAGCATTACAGCATGTCCATTGCCCACAATTTCACTACATTGAGGGTTACTGCCAGTACCTCAAACCTCTGTGACTATGTATATGGCTTTTAATAGTATTAGAAGGACATTTCTGGGCACTACATTATATCAATAGAAAAAGGAAATATTTTGCTTCTGCTCACTAATTTAGTATTTAAACCAAATCAAATATTTTTTGGTAAAATTGGCAAAGCTATTGGAATAAATCAAATGATATAATTTAGTTTCTTAAAGAAAATAATCATGAGCTTGGCTGGCAGCTCATTTTTGGTGTTGCAAAAAACTTTTCCTATTCCATTCATATGGTCTTGACGAGATAATGATAAAAACTTTTCGATATTGTTAAGCCAAAAATACTTAAAAAACGAAAAGAAAAGAAGAGAAAAAAAAACAACCGAAGAATAGAATTAAAAATAGTGAACAATAAAAAATCATAAAACTTCAGTTGCTGCTGATTGTTAGCTGGTTGCCGTTGCTGCTTTTGTTGGTTGGCAATAAAAAACGCCCCAACTTGTCGCGACGCATGTCACAGATATTTGCAGTTTTCACGAGTAACTGCAATGGAAAATTCGAATTCGCATTCGCATTCATGCCGTTTACGAAAAATGCAATTTTCAAGCCAACACTTGCTTGATTTTCTCCCAATTTTTTGGGTGTCTTTTTTGTTTTTGGTTATTTTAAATGCAAACAAATGATATAAAAGCGGAGACAAAATTACATTCACAAATTGAACGTACATACACAAGAATTATACGGACGGACACGGCTATGGCAACATACTAAACCGAAAATGTATGCATTTTAATTCCTTGGCCACAAGCCAAGGTAGGAATGATAAAATCAAAAAAATCAAAAAAATAAAAGAGGAGCAAAAAATAAAGAATGTTGTGCACCAAATGTCAAAGGATTAATTTCGTATATAAAAATGAGCAAGAGAAATGAAAAACCATTTCGTTCGAGTAGCATGTGATAGAGCAGAACTGTATAAGTAGAGAAGGCCCCATGCAGAAAATGAAATTACTTCGCTTATAAAATAAATTCTCTGTTTGAATGAATGTATGTACATATCTATTTTGGTTTCAGAAGTCTTTATTTTATTTTAGTACTGTTTACTAAATTTAGTCACAATTATGGCGGCTTATAATTAAATTTGACACACGGTTACAATTTGTAAAAGAAATTTTCTGAATGAAATCTGTTTCCCAAAGGAAGGCGGAAGTTAATCTTTTTTAATACCCAAAAACTTCGAAAAATAAACATGCAGACAATGTTTTAAATTTAATAAATTATAACAAATTGTAATCAATGCATAATTAACTTTTAAACAGTGTAGAAGTTATTTGTTCAACATTTAACCACAATTACTACTACCATTCCGTCCGCATTACAACCTGCTTTCAACAGTTATTATCGTCTTCATGCAATAATTTCATTTTCACTGCCTCAAGGTTGTTTTTCTGTGAATATTTTTATTTATTAAGAACCGAAAAAAACAACAAAAAAAAAATGTAAATCGAAATAAAATAAATAAATAACACAAATGAAAAATACTGGCTTTTGTTGTTTTGTAAAAAACATTAATTAAAAATCAGCATTGATTATATTTCAGCAAATGATAATAAATTTTATTATTGTGCAGCAGTTTTAAAGCAATGCAATTTAAATCTGGGCAATAAATGAGTACAGAGTGCAATAGAATTGTGAATACAAGAGATTGCAATTTCAAAAATCTGCAGCCTAACTGAATTGTTTTCATTACATTTCTGGGGAGCACATGGATTTCACAAAACAGGCTTTGCAGAATTTGACCGAAGACATGGGTTGACTTTGAAGAACTCTTTAGTTTGTGGCTTATTCACACACACTTTCGAATTAAGAAAACCCCACATGAAAATTTCTAAAGGGCTCTAATCACATGATCCCAGTGTCCATGCTCGAGCAAAATGTCTGATATAGCATTCTGTTGAAACCACATGCTGTCCAGATCTAATAATTCAGTTCAAAAAACTTTGGTAATCAGGGAATTATAGATAATGATAGCTAAGGTGGCAGACCCACCTTAAAGGAAAAGGTCACACTTAGACACACATACATTGTGATACCACAATGAAGTCTATCCGGGCATCTAACATTCTTTATAGAAAACCAATCCGACTTCAAAATAAATCTTGCTATTGCAGCAATTTTTATACTACGGACCACCATCAAAGAGGAGAGATCAGAAAATGAGACCTCAAAAATCTCTGTTCCTTTATGACAAGAGCAGGGCACTGACACATGAAGTGAAATACAGTCTTTTCCTCCTTCTCAGACACATAGCTCCTGTAGAAGTCAATTGTTGGAATGCCAAGTCTTTCATAATGCCTACCAAAAGAAAAATGGCTCATAAGAATGGGCATTGTGCAATGGATGGCCGTGGGATTTAAGTAGGGGCGTAGGTCGCTCCTTTTCTTATCCAAACGTGTTTAGCAATACCCCCCAGCTGCCAACCAGATTGAGTTTTCCCTGTAAAAAATGTAAATAATATCCAAATAATGCCCTGTAACATTTTAGAGATTGCGAACTCCGTATCGGCTCTGGCTCAGCAATGCAACTTCCAACGATATCCCGGAACCCATAGAAGAGTTCCCATTGGATAATACGAAATTTTCCTGAGAAATCCTCGGCGTTCATGGACAAGTACAGACGTTAAAGTTAAGTTCGTTAGGGACAAGCGGTCCAAGTAAAGTAAGGGATTTTCAGGGCAAATCACGCCATCCAACAAGCATAGTGCCGCTTTCAAAATTGCCATGACTTCTGCTTGACAAACACTGCAATTTTTTGGCAGACTATAAAAAATTTAATAAATATACCACAGGCCACCCTGTCACTTATCAGTGTAAGCCTCAAGGGTTCTATTGGGAAACTTCGGATCCTTAAACCAGATGCCGGCTTTGATTGCTAGGTCACCATGGTTCTCAAATAAATATAAATCGATGAAATCGGCATCCAAAAGTCCACATCAAGCATGTATTGTCATAAACTCGACAATTGACCCAATATTGGTTGTTGACATTGACCCATTCATCTAGAAACGGGGCTCATCGCTGATGATATTTCGATTAAAACCATTTTGATACCAGAATTTTATTGTTGAATGCTATATCGGCCCAAGATTATTTGGCTAAACTGAGGAGAAACAGACAATTACTGTATTACTCTGTTTATACCCTTTGCATAAACAATAACAATTACTAGACAATTATTCGACAGATGTTTGTAACGGAGATGTTCAAACCACGATTACTGTCTTCAAACACACCGCGTCTTTACACAAGACTGACTGAACTTCACTAACTCACTTGCCTGCTTTTCCTTGCCTTTTATATGGCAAAGTAGGCAGTGTGATGAATGTTCTATAAGGCGAACGTTCATGACTTCGCCTTCTCGAAATTTCTATAAATGTAAACATTGTTGTTTACATGTAGTGTTGTTTGTATACTTTTGTTTACTTGTTTACCATTTCTTTATGCTGGTGTCTGTTGTTATATTAAGCAGTACAATAATTTGTAAACAGTTATGTTTACTACATTGTTTTGGTTTTGTGTAATTTTTTTATAATTTAAATGTTAAGCGATGTAAAAGCAAAACACCAATATATAGATTTTTCATTTTCTTAACGATATTAGGTGACATATTTTAAATGAAATCCGGTGACTTTTATCTTCTGCTACCATGTTTTATTCAGATGATAAATATTCTCTACAATATTGTATTGTAAAATCACAAACATTGAATTTTATTGCCATTTAAAACGAAAACTTTTAATATTGAATTTTTTGTTTTTTTTTTTTGTTTTACTGTTTCTCTTTAATTTTTTTTGTATGTTTTTGTTACTGTTGCGAACAACAAACCAACCAGCCAACAACTATAATAACCAACTTTAATAATAAATACTGTGCCATGTAATATTTATTTGGTTTCATCTTTCAATGGAGTCTTTAAAACATGCCAAAAAAATGAAAAACAAAGAATAAAAGGCTGGCGGCAATATTTACAATTATTTCAGCAATTAATTCCCGTATTTCAATTCAATTTTTATTAACTTTTGCAAATAAATGTTCGTGTATAACATTTAAATTTATTTATTACTGGATTCCTCTCAATACATTCATTTGAACATATTTTTTCGTTTCATGTTTGTTGTTGTTTTTTCTTTTTAATATTTGCAGGACTTGAAAGAGGAGTAACCATTTAAAGAGCCATTTACTTAGTGATTGTGAAACTCCTCTCTCTTAATTCCTTTGCACATACTGTTGCACATACTGTGTCTATACAGAGACATTCACTTGTAAATTGACAACTCAATGTGATATTTTCGTACATTATTTAGGATGTAACGAAACGATTTTACTTTAAACGATAACATCTCTTCGCTGATAAAGAGATGAAATGAAATTCTTGTTGTTTTTGAATTCGTCGACTGATTACAAATTGGCTAAAATGTTCGGTTCGGTTTTAATTGCAAAGAACATGCCAATTAATTGTGTTTGTACGGTTAAGGCAATTTAATGTCAAAAAAAAAAAAAAATACTGAAACTTGTTAACGTTAACATGTTGATGGTTAACGTGTATGATGGTAGCCTGTTGAGGATGGTAAACAATGTCTTGGATAATGTAGCCCTAAGGTCGTCTGATATCATGATCGCTCAAACCAAGTCTGTTGATTTCTTATCATTAAAACCAACCACCAAACCACGACCATTTGTTGCTTCATTTCGATTCCAGAATTTTCTGAAAGTAATTTTGGATTCTTGCCTGTAGTCATTACTAACATGGTAGTATGCATAGTATGCATATTCG
This sequence comes from Sarcophaga rosellei, assembly GCA_930367235.1. Lineage (NCBI taxonomy): Eukaryota > Metazoa > Arthropoda > Insecta > Diptera > Sarcophagidae > Sarcophaga > Sarcophaga rosellei. Next base: position 38,380,841 of record OV884019.1, read on the forward strand.
ATAGTCCTGCAGCATACACACATTAAACTCTACGACCTAACTTCTCATGATGATGTTGCGTTTGTTAATTTTTACACATGTGTGGTGGGGCTACAGCTTAAAGTCAATTCTGAACGACAGATTATTGAGAAAGTTTTTCATGGCAATTTTATTTTGTTCCCAGAGTTTTTGCTAGAAATCTGCAGAGAGGAAGTGGGAAAAGAAATATTTTTTAGACGTCTGACTTAGACTTTGCCTCATGTCGAACATGCCAACACACTACCTACTAGACTACGGTGTCCTGTAGCATGCTCTTTCCATAAAATGTGAAAAAAGAACCGGTATTGCGTTGAACTTTGCCTTTTCGAGTTTGTTGTTGATGTTCTAAGAGGATACGCTTAGTTTCTAACTAAATTCCCTCAGATTTTATAGTATGCCATGGTCCAATATAAACGGTTCAGTGTTTCCTCGCTGATCTCATTCTTTGCCTGCGTCTTAAAAGACTTTATTTCAAATTTTATTTGCAAAGTGATAGGTGTGTCTTATATAGTGTCTTTTAGATCATAAGAGTATTATTATTGCCATGAATAGGTGTCATAGTACTATGGCCATTCGATCTGTTATACTCCCCTGAAGCTTAATAGGGTATTGCTATAATGTAAGGTCCAAGACTATTGCAATGTTAAATTTCAGGATGTTGCTGATTGCCAACAAGTACTTCTTGTGCACCCAGTTGTTGCTTCCTGAAATGCATTAATGCCTTAGAGGTTTTAAGAATGTGTTTCAACAATTCATTCTCGCTAGAGTATCGTTTTGGGTTCGAGAATACTCCCATTCTTGATAAGTGTACTCTGAGTCTACTATTACTAGACAAAAGAACGGGTATCAACCTCAAACTATATTCTTGGATAACCTGATATATCACTTAGAAATTCTCTTATTGTGGTTTCTCAAAAAAAAAAAAAAAAAAAAAAGTTTTGTTGCCCCAAACTGAGTACCATTCCAAACAAATGTAGCCACTAATTATGGAAGTACATACATACATACAGACATACATATGTACATTATTGGTCATTACAACACTTTAGCCAGGAAAGCGACCTAGTTTCTCACACCACTTATGTTGTGTGTGTTAATTTTATACATGAGTTGCGGGACCTTAAGTTTAAAGACGACTCCGAACGACAGATTTTTGAGAAACTTCTCATCGCCATTTTATTCACTCTCAGAGTTTTTGCAAGAAATCTGCTGAGAGAAAGTCGACGAAGGAACATTTTTTCGTATTTCCCTTTGTTGGAGATGTGTGACCGTTTGAACCGTTGCCTCACGTCTAATTAGCCAACACACTACCTATTAGACCATGGCGACTTCACATAGCGTAAGTATGTAGTATGTTTTAGAAGAGTTTTATTTTTATTTAATGTAGGAACGGAATACAATTTTTCAGATTGATTAATAGAATGAATCTAAAGTAGGGTACATATTGTTAAACTTGCTCATCTAAAGTATGGTAACTTTATAATCAATTAAAATAAAAATAATTTATTAGATTTGGTTAAGCCTCTAACAATATTTCGTTTAACATTTAATTTTACTGGTTGTTTGGATGATTGATTTACAGGGAAATTGAAAAATTTTCTTCTGCAAGTAAATATTTATTCAACACAAAAAGCTCTTTAAGATGAATATGAATCGGACTAAAAAAAAAGAAAATAAAAGATGAAAACTGTATGGAAAATAAATAAACAAATGAAATGAAATTGTTTAAGAAACTAAATTGTAATATTTAATGATATTTTAATTGCTGTTTTTCTTTTTTCGGTTTTTTTTACTCTTTTCCTGTTGCTTTAAGCAATCATACTCAACAAAACCAAAGACTTTAATGTTTCAGTGTATTGCTTGCTTTTGTTTATTGAAATAAAATTGAAACTGAAAATGAAAATGAAAAAGAAAATTGTTTTTATTTGTTTGATTTTTTGTTTAATTTTTGTTTATTTAATATTTACCACAAAATATTGTTGATTTACTCATTTCGCTTGAGTTTGTTTTTCTTAGCAAAAAAAGAAACGAAAAAGACCTCCAGCAGCAGAGGAAAAAAGATCAAAGAATTTATTGTCTGGTTATGGAAGGCACAACTACAACGTAATATTTCTGATGTTATTCATTATGATTATACGTACGTACATATTTTGATTAAACAATCATTTACAGAACAAACGTTTTGTTTTGTTTTTGTTGCATTTTGTATGAATTTTCCTACGAACAACAACAATAACAAAAACTAAAAAAAAACATTCAACATTTCATAGTTGTTTTGGAAAAAATTGTGAAAACAAAACGTATGTAATTGATAAACAATTTCAATGTTTGTATTGAGTGTATACGTATACGTATTTGTGTTTGTATTTGTATTTGCTATTGCATAGCCACTCGAGCGAAAGAGTGTGTCTGTGTTTCCGCAAAAACCGTTTCTGCTTTTGTTTTTCGGCAAACCAAAGGGGGTTGGAAAAGATGACATTGGAAAATAATTGGGAAAATATCTTGACACACTTGCATGAAAGTATTGTAGAGAAAGTGGTTAAATTTTTTTTATTTTTCTAAGGACATTGGACAGTGATGTTGAAGGGAAAGAGGTTGCAATTTAATTTCAATTATAGCTCATCACATCTATATACAGTCTAATGCAACAATTCACAGAATTTAGCTAACAAACCCAACTTTAAAATATACAAAAAACTAAGCAGGTGTGCTACTCTATTATACTTTCAATCCAGTCTTCCAATGAATTTTAAAAAAATGTTCAGGCTACTATGGTGTTCTACCGATTTGATGGTCGATAATATTTTCAACAGTTCCCACTAACTGGTACTATTTAAATTTGGATAGCTCATATCATTGCATATACTTATACATACATATATACATACACAATTGGGCTTTACAACTCTTCCGTTAGGATTACGCCCTGGCTTCTCATATCGCTTATGTTGTGACTAGTCATTTTGTCCGTAAGTGGCGGGATCTACATTTTAAAGTTGACTCCAAATGACATATTTTTTTGAGAAACTTTTCTACTGGGAGGAGATTGCCGTAGAAATATTTTTTTATATTTCGTTTTGTTGGAGATGCCTGACCTGGGGTTTGAAACGTGACCTCACGTCTAATGAGCCAACCCGCTATTTACTATACTACGGCGACTTCGGTTTAGTGGAAAGCAGAGTCTATCTTCAGGTTTTCCAACGTGGTCGGATAGACAACAATGTGTGTTCACTGAATGGGCTCTGGATCAGTTGGCAATTGACTCTAATTTTCATTGAAAATTTTTTTTTCAGCATGAGGCCTATTTCTGAATATGTAAATGAGTACGAGAGCAAACAAATTTATCGAATTTGAGACGATTTCAATCCACATAGGATCCAGAAGTGTTCAAAACATCTCTAAAAAGACGCTGTTTGGTGTGGAGTTTGGGTTGGCAGGCAATGGCAAGCAATAGAGGTCCACGATTATTAACTTGTTTTTGCGCTGAATTCGATGATATGGACACCAACGACATGTGATTTTAATAAAACAACATTACGTAGCACATACAACTCATCCTACATTTGATATTCTCCTCGCGAAAATAGGATAATCTGTACAGTAAAGACATCTGGTTGCACCAGAACGGCTCTACGGGACATATTGGATTTTCTGCATGAGCTATTTGAGAACATGGTCATCTCACGTGGAGGTGTTGTCGTGACCCGTTAGACTTTTTTGAAACTACAGCGGTCCTTAAAGCTAACATAACTCATGGCATGTAATGTTTAATAATTTTCCCTATTTGTTTCATTTTTTTAACTCACTGTACCTGGCCTTAAGATTCTCTGTACAATACGGCATAATTATATGTTATGATAAAAATAATCTTTAAATATCATTTAACTGTTCTTTTTGATGATGACCACATGCCAGGTTATCTTAAGCCAAACGCTGACAAACATGGCAACAAAGACCACCAAGAAGTATCCAAGGCTACTCTACTCAACCCCAACAATATTGTGGTAAAATACAATGAATATGATGTCCTATGAATTTTATTTTTTTATACACAATATTTGAGGTCTCAAATGAAAAGCTTCTTTTCTCCAACTTCATGAAGCGCTTTATTGTTTTATTATGATCCCTTTTTGATAAGGCAGCGCCAGCAACAGCAGCAGCGTTATAGTAAATGAATGAAATGATTTCGTTCATTCATTTCATTTCAATTTCATTCAATTCAAATGTCTTCTTATGCGTAAATAAAATAGACACAGATTCAGTACGTGAATGCATCCTGCTGCTTTTGTTGAATAAATTGAACTGAATTACTTCATACGAATGATAATTATATGGTCCATTGCTCAATGAACGCATTGCATCAATAAGGATTATTAATAAATACCTATGTACACTCTTTGCCCATCCACTATTTGTGAATGGTTGTACAACTGATTGTAGTTTGGAGGAAATTGATAGGAGGAAAAAATGTGTACTTATCAGAAATTTCTATAGAATTCTTTGAAAGTTATGTAAAAAACCACCAAAGGTAGCCCCAACTGGAGTGCTTTGAATGTAATGTAAACCCTGCAATAATATCTCATTTAGAGCGCCCTGTCTTTAAATATAAATAAAAAAAAAATGCATATGAGTTATGACTGAAATTTTTTATTCGTATGAAAGACCTAACATCGTTCAAATGTTTGCCACAACTTCTCTGAGTAGAGTGTGTACGAAATGTCCAACTTTACATGTCTCTGGCGCATGAATCAAATACAATTTTCCCGGTGGCATGGGTTATGTTGCCTTTGAGGATCATTGTTGCTTGCCGCTTGTTGTTGTACATCTGCAATTTAAACAAACCCCACAAGAAAAAGCCTAACGATCTCTCGTAGAATATCCAATATGGCATATGCCTGTTGAAACTACATATCGTTAAAGTCGCGGTCATTCAATTCAAGCCAAATGATGTTGGTAACCATAGATCTATAGTGCTCGCATTGACAGTGATAGTCTGGCCAATGTCTTTTTCAAAGATAAAAAAAACCGTTGACGTCGTCAGCTCAAAATCTTTCGACGTTATTGAATTTCATGGGGACTGGTATCGCCACAAATTCAAAAATTTTATTTGTTAATCTAGAAAAGGATCTCATATCTGAAATTAATTTTTAAATTGAAAATTAGTTTCAGTTGCACAGTGCTTTATGAGGCATGGACACTATTAAGCACTGATGCAGCAGCCTTGAGAGTATTCGAGCGAAAAGTTCTACGTAAGATCTTTGGTCTACTGAGAATTGGAGTTGGATTTCCGCATCCGACCCAACAGTGAGCTGTATGAGCTCCTCAACGACATGGACGTAGTGATGCGTAATTACATCCAGCGGCTGCGCTGATTCGCCATGTCGTTCGAACACAGATTTGCGCATGTCGGCGAAGACAACGACTTTGTTTGCATCGGAAATACCACATCGAGGAAATCCTGTCATCGGCCAATTAAGTAAGTAAGTGTCCAGTGCTTCAGAATCAATATATTGGACATGCATGATTGCTTTTGGCAATTTCGCAAAACAGACTGAATAAATGAGAACTAAATTGATAGATGTAGCATCATTATACAAGCCGTTATTAACTGTCAATATTCGGAAGATTCTGCTGGAAAGTAATGGAAATCAGTGCGACAATTGTCCAACCATGTATTACTGCTTGAAGTTTTTACAGTCGAGTAGATAGTGTGTTGGCTTATTAGACGAGAGCCCGTGGTTCAACCACCGTGTCAGCCTTTAGGCAAAAACTCTGAGAATAATTATATATATATGTTCCTTTTACTCCTCTAGGGAGCAGAGGGCTCTTTAGAGTAATTATAATTGCCATGAAAATTTTTTCAAATTGTTTGGTCGGAATCGACATTCAGTTGTAGATCTCAACACTCATGGACAAAATTAACACACATACAACGTGGGTGGTGTGAGAAACTAAGTTGCTAGGGTTGTTAAGCACAAGTAGGTAAGCAGATAAGTATTACTGTTTGCAGGAAAAGTTTCTTCAGTACGAGTTGAAGTTCAGTGGAATTTAACCATTTAAACGTAGCTCGCTGTATGGTTACATAAAATCGATTATTTTTTCTTGCAAATTTTCACAGCCGCGTATATTCGATGCCGTAGTATTTATACCTCAATAAGCATAAATGAAATCTAGATCTGCTGCCTAAGAAAAGTGTTAAATATTTTATAAATTTCCTCAGAATCGTAATTCGATTCATAAATTGGAATGGACAGATACGACAAAACATGATTCTTTTGCCTACAAAACTGATTTCAATTAATACAAAATCAATTTCCAATAGTCTAAAGCTCTAAATTCGAAGGTGATGTGCCTTAACAATTAGTTTCTTGTCACAATTTAAAATTTAAATTAATTTGCCATTGCAGTTATAATTTTGAAAGTTTTCTTTACAACACTTTCGCTTTAGGTAACAGACTTCCTTGTTCATATTGATAACATATTAAATATTCAATATTTCTCTTCCTTCTTTAAAAGCAACAATAAGCCTATTATTTATCCTTTGATGACCTATATTCGAATCACAACTATAGATTTTTCTCTTCTTTTCATTTTTTTCCTTCTTGACATGACAAAATCTTAACAATGACAGACAAGAACTGTACGTATGACTTGCATGAAGTGAACTCGAATGCATATGAATCTCTCAAATAAACCTCAACACAAAAATGTCACAAAAACTGTATGGAAACACTAGATCTTAAATTCTTGCATAGAATATGAGAAGATTTAAGAAAAAAAGAAGAAAAGAAACTGGAAAAAAATTGCAAGAAAAACCACAATAGTATGTGTGAAGTATTGATGAGAACCTTTAACATGACAAGGAAGTGATAGTGACACTATAAAAGAAAAGAATTTGAAAAGAAAATAATTTTAAATGTCTCTCTCACTCTCTCTCACTCTATCACTCTCTATCTCTCTCTGTCTGTTTGAATGTAAATTTTAAGGATAAAGATAAATTGATGTAAAGAATGTGGTGACAGTAAAACAAAAGCAGAAGTAAAAAGTGGTTAAGAAAAAGCACAGTATGAAGCAACAAAATTTAAGTTTAAAATTATTTTTTGAAAAACGACTGTTTCTCGTAACATAAGCCGAAATCAAAAGGCATACAAATAAGCTAAAGCGAGAATTTATGAGTTGTTAAAGACAGACGTCTCTGGGCAACTGGACAATGGCGTGCAGCAGACACTGATCTCTCAAGTATCCTGATGAAATTTGAGGCTGTCGGGGACTATATGATACCGCGATATGACTTCTCAATGAAATTGATGACGACCTTCCCGGATAAACAGGTTTGGAGGAATGGTGCTGTGCACCTCGTCAAGGACTCCGTCCAAATCTTCACTGGTGCATACGGGCTGGGAGGAACCGTTGGTGGCGGAATTATACCCGAATCTATAAGGCTACCGAATTAACTCAGCGTTTTCCATCGGTAGGTATTGGCAATACAGGCTGCGGTTAACATTATTTGGAATGCGAATGTCCCTAATGGAAACATCACCATACTCTCCGATAGACAGGCGGATATCTGGGCTCAAATGTGATAAACTTCAGGACGGTCTACGGCTGTCGGAAACAACTAAGCGGGGTGGCGGAGTGGTATAATGTACACATCATTTGGGTTCCGGGACACAATGATATCCCGGGCAACTGCAGGGCGGATGAACTTGCCAGACACGGCACGACCATCGATCTCTCCGAAGAATTCTTGAATATTGGAGTCCCTTTGTGAACCTACAAGCTCATGATTGATCAAGGAGATCATGGATTCTGTCAACCGCAGGTGGGCAACTTCGGATAAGGGCAGAATGGCGCACATGGATTGAGGGAGCACTGCTAGTTTATTTAACCTCCAAAGAAACATGCTCAGTATGGTCATGGGAATCGTGACGAGGCATTGAATTATGGTAGTGCACGCGAGGCGCATTGGCATGGGACACCTCGCAAATGATTTCTGTGAAAGCTGTAGTGATGAGGAGGAGCAGGAAGAGACTGTTCTTCATCTACTGGGAACATGCCCGGCACTATGTCAAAGGAGTAAGAGTCATCTTGTTGCCTAATACTACTAGATGATTTAGGTGATTTGTCGAACATTGACGTCAGCTGTTTGAGTCGCTTCATTGGAAGCTGTAAGTGGTTCCAGGATTAGGGGATAATTGTCATGCACTGTGGTATCACAATGGTCCCCATTGGGTCTAAGTGCGTGCATACGATTGCTTTGGGGGACGGCCACATATATGTACCTACCTACTATTAAAGACAGTGGGTGTCAGCGTGGTGGTTACCATATTCCAAGTATATTGGATAGGGCTTCGAGATGCTCTTTGAAGACCTCTGTAAGCCTGTAAACTTATAATTGTACATGCAATGGTGATTCTGTCAACATCGCGCAGGCGGTTGCGGCCAATGTATGGTGTTTGGAGCGCATACTGGTTTCTGATGAGACCTGTTTGGTACACTTACTTTGCGAGTGTTAGAACAAATCTCAAGCTGCTCGAGAGTTATTAAGGTTAAGCTGTAGTCCTCTTATTTTTAGTTATCTCTGGCATATTATTGAACAATGAACTGTAATTCGTAATTAATTTTAAAACTTTAATTACCAATATAAATTTATCGCCATTAAACTATGCAAATAAAGTATAAAAGTAATGATCTCTACAATTATGGGGTGGTATACTAGACTCAACTAAAGCTACACAATAATAATAAAGTAATTTTGAAAACAAATGTATTGAATAGAAAACAATTTAAATTGTTATTAAAGACTTTTGTGTGTGAGTATTTCAACAAGTTTCAATTAAAACTGCCCCTAACCCGTTTAAAGCAATACAATACGAACGTATTGTATCGTATGGCATATTGCAACAGCGGCAACTGCAGCAACAGATTACAGTTTGCTTTTCATGTTGCATGTTGATTTTTATTATTGATGATGATGTTGGCGATGTTGGTGTTGTCGTTGTTGTATTTATTTGGCTGGTGTTGTTGTAATTGCTTGAGGCGCCACTTTATTGAAATATTTACACCAAACGACCAACCTCCAAACGACCATAGAAATACAAAAATCGAAACGTTTAAAGAAGTATATTTTGATCAATGTTGCAAAGATAATGATTTTATGGCTTGAATGTCATTGTGTAAACAGTGGAGGGAGAGAGGACTAAATGAGTGGTATACTGATGAAGTTTACTTCTATTTTTTTAATTCATAAAATTATTAAAATCTTTAATGAAAAAGCATTTTCAGAAGTACTAAAGTACAGCCTATGGCAACAAAAAAATTCATCACCAACATCATCATCATCATGATTACAATAAATAACTACACTACCGCAGCCAGCGAAAGTGAACATTTATCGCTTGGCATTTTGTGTGCAATTAGATGAAATGATAATAAAAATGTCTAAAAATTATTTTTACGATGAAATTTACAACCCGATGATAAACAGATCATAATGCCATCTCCAAACTCTTCGTCTTTCTTTCTTACTTTCTAGCGAAAGCCCAGGCAAAAGTGAAAGTGCATGGGAATTCGTACTTAATGTGTCATTTAGTGCAAATGCATGGAATGTAAAGTTGGGTGGCAAACTATTTAAATGATAATTAAAATACACTGTAACAGTGTCATTGAAGTTTTACGACTTCTGGCTAGACAAAAAGCCAACAAAATTATGAAGTTATTAACGAGAGAAAAGAACAAACGGCAGGCAGATACGATATTTTACGGTGTATGTAATGTGTGGTCTTTAGTGTGAAGCCATAAAGGAAGTAATAATATGTACATATATGTATGTGGACATCATTTAAAATCATTTGTCAACATCTGTACTTTTGTTTGTCTGTGCGTTAATTGCGGGTTGTCAAAAATGTGGAATTTAAATGAAAATATAAGCCTATTGCATTTGTCAAAATCAAGACTTTAATAAACTGTCATGTATTACTAAATAATATTCTATAATTTTATTATCTAATGTTGCACATAGATACATACATTATTAGTCATTACAACCCTTTAGTCAGGACTACAATCTGTATTAATTTCATACATTAGTGGCGAGACTTACAGTTTAAAGTCTATTCCGAACGATAGATTCATTTTTTTTCATGTCAATTTTATTTACTCTCCGAGTTTTTGCCAGAAAGAAAAGAAAAGAAAGAAGTCGCCGAAGAAATATTTTTTCATTTTCATTTCTTTCATTATTTCGCTTTGTTGGAGATGTTTGATCTGGGGTTTGAACCATGGCCTCACTTCTTATAAGTTAACACGCTACCTACTACTACTACTAATAATCGTTCCCACGACAATCGGATCTACGCTCCGGAACGACCCGACTCAACATCGGCCAAGGATTGTCAACCCAGCGAAAGCTGTATCAACCGGAAGTTTTTTCCCAAGGTGAGCAAAATATGCCAGCACTTTTGCTCTGTACCCTCCTAATAAGAGCTGGCATTGAACAGAATCCAGGTCCTATATGGATTTGTTCAGTATGCCATACGACCATCAGGACAAATACCATATCAGTGAGATGTAATGGCTGTGGCAATTGGTGCCACTTCAAGAGATGCTCTGGCCTTTCCTCTCATAGGGAATGGACAGTAAACTACAGAGCCCACTGCTGTAGTAGACACCAGGACGCCGACCTAATGGAAAGGGGACATAACTCAAACGACCTACCGACCAACAATGGTACAAGTAGTACATGGACATGCTCTGTCTGTGGGGATAACATAAGGAGGAACGTTACAACGGTGAAATGCAACATTTGCAGTAGATGGTGCCACATGAGGAAGTGCACCAACCTAACACGCCACACGGAGTGGAATGATCACTTTGTAGCCGACTGCTGTAAACAACCACGAACCACAGCAGATCCTCCCCGAATTCCCTCGAGACACACGACCAATACACACAGAGACTCACGAAATGACACAGGCGCAACGACTGCACGACCCCCTCATCGACTGGGACGAACAACAACCGTAACTCAACAACCCATATTATCCATTCCCCCATCCATAACCCCCATAGCCCAACAACCTACCATCCACCACAGCATACATTTCGATTTCAGTATCTTGCAGTTCAACTGTAACGGACTTAGGAATAAAATAACAGACATCACAAATTTTATGTACAACAACAACATCCGAATAGCCGCCATACAGGAGACCAAGCTGCCCAGGGAGTGCCCCACAACATCTGCGGGCAACTATAATATTGTGAGGAAAGACCGGGAAAGGGATAATGGAGGAGGACTAGCGTTCATACTCGAACGCAATGTCAAATATAAGGTGACGAATACACCAGCTCCCCCCAATCCAGACAACTTCATTGAGGTGATGTCCATATCCATAAGGTCCGAGGACACCGATATCGAAATCATCAACGTCTACATTCCACCAGCAAATAGCATTGGAACCCAATACCACCCGAACATCACTCATCTCCTCCAGGGTGATAATAAAATTATACTTGGTGATTTCAACGCACATCACGAGAGCTGGTATTCCCTACTTCCCAACGATCAACGTGGAATTGCGATAGCTGATCAAATCGACGAATCAGACTTCGCCACAATAAATGAGCCACAGCCGACCAGGGTCACACCAAGATGCTCAAGCTCCCCAGACCTCACCATAGTAAGTCAGTCTCTCCTAGCCTATACCACCTGGCAGACACACACTGCCCTGAGCTCAGACCACATACCCATTGTGGTCAATATCGAGAAACACAATGACTTCCTGGAACCTGACCGACATACCTACATCAACTACAATAAGGCCACCTGGGAGGGTTTCACAACCTTCATTGAGGATAATATCGAACGTCTACCCTCCCCTACGTGCGTCAGAATTGGTGAAAGGCAATTCCGAACAATTGTTCAGAATGCGGCGAAGCGTTTTATCCCTGCCGGTAGGATTAACAACACAAGACCGAACTATCCTACAGAGGCCGCACACCTGGCTCAGCAGCGAGATAACATAAGAGCGGTAAACCCTGCGGATGAAAGGCTGGAATCAATGACCTCCAGAATAAACCACTTGGTGAACGAGCACAGACGTGCTAAGTGGCTAGAACACCTTGAACGTTGCTCATTAGCTCCCAAGAAACTATGGAGGACCATAAAAACCTATCCGGCTCTAAAACCAATACTAACCTCACAGCTACCGAATTTGACGACAGGCAACAGATAGAAGGCAAAAAATGCGCCAAAGAATTCTGCAAACAGTTCGTAGAACACCCAACTGAGCAGAACAAAGGCAAAAGAGCAACTTTGAGGATACTAAGGAACCTGCGCAGGGACCAACAGCAACAATCCTTCGAACAGTCCGCGGTAGCTTACACCATCTCCAATGCCAAACCATCAAAAGCCTTGGGACCCGACGGACTGTCCATGCTTATGCTTAAGAAACTAGGCATAAAGGCATTAAGGTTCCTTTCCAGACTAATAAACCTTTCAATGCACAGCCTGGTGATACCCGACATCTGGAAGGTCGCAAGGATCATCCCGATCCTAAAACCCAACAAACCAGCGACCAAAGGAGAGTCATATCGCCCGATCTCCCTACTATCACCAGTGGTAAAGATCCTGGAAACCCTTCTGCTCCCTGCCTTCAAAAGCCACTTCCCATTGGCTGACCACCAGCATGGCTTCAGGGAAGGTCGTAGTACCACCACGGCCCTCACCGAAATTACATCAAGTATAGCGAAAGTTCTCAACAAACAACGACCATGTCAACGTACTGCTGTGGCGGCCATTGACCTTTCAAAGGCCTTTGACACGGTCGACCACTCCATACTCCTAGGAGACATTATGAACTCAACCTTGCCCACCGACCTTAAACGCTGGACCTCCAACTACCTTGGAGGTAGGCAGGCCTTCGTTGAGTTCAGAGGGCAGAAATCTCCTCACAGGAGGATCAAGATGGGTGTACCTCAGGGGGGAGTTCTGTGGCCTATACTTTTTAACATCTATCTCACTCCACTCCCAGAACCACCTTCAAACATCTCCTTGGTCTCTTACGCGGACGATTGTACAGTATTTTCTTCGGGCGTGAACATTGAGGGAATCTGTACCGGAATAACGAATTACCTTTTGTCCGTAGCGGAATTCTTCCGAAGCAGGAGACTGCGCATATCTGCGCCCAAGTCAACGGTTTCTCTCTTCACTACTTGGACGAAGGAAGTAAGAAGAACGTTAAACGTCGAAGTGGAAGGCAATAACATTCCCACGGTTCGGTACCCAAAGATTCTCGGGGTAACCTTCGACAGCTTACTTCACTTCGCGGCACACGCAACCAACATCAACGCAAAAGTGAAGAAGAGAAACAAAGTCCTCAAGGCTCTGGGAGGCACCAAGTGGGGCATGGACAAGGAAACCATCATCACTACTTACAAGGCTATAGGACGGTCACTCCTCAATTATGCTGCTCCAATTTGAACATCATTCTTGAGTGAGACCCAATGGCGGGCACTACAGACGACACAAAACAACGCCCTGCGTATAGCCACCGGATGTGTAAAGATGTCCAGTATCGATCACCTCCACGATGAGTCCAAAATGCTGACTGTTAGGACGCACAATGTGCTACTAACAAAACAGTATCTAATAGCCTGCTATCTTCCTACCCATCCAAACCACCACCTAGTTATGGACGATCCCTCTCCTCGCCGAATAAGACAAGACTTCACCGTTTACAAACCCGACATTACACACCTTATACCCACAATAGCGGACCCACTATCTGTGAGAGAGGCGCAAAGCGCCTTACACCAAACGGCTGTTACGATGGCCAGGGACGAACTCAGCCTTAACAGGGTCATTAATCAACACCCACCACCTATATCGGATTCTGAAAGGCAGCTACCAAGGTCAACGAGAACCATTCTGGCACAACTGAGATCAGGATGGTCAAACATCCTGAACAGCTACAGGGCCAGAATCATCCCGGGAACCCAGGATACCTGCCCCTTATGCAACCTGGCACCACACGATACGGTGCATATCTTTAGCTGCCCAGTAAAACCGACAACTCTGCGACCCATAGACCTATGGCTGAACCCAAGGACAACAGCGGACTTCCTGGGACTGCCGACTACATGACGTTGACAACACACCTACATAACCTACTACAATCAACCCCATCTCTTACCCATCTCATCCTCACCAAATCACATGGCATACAACCAACTAAAGGCATGAATAACACTAACCTTTTATATCTTATATATAGGGAGAAGCTTCTGGAAGCAACAGCCGAACTGTTACAACAACAACAACAACAACTACTAATAATAATTGTATTTGCTACGTCTAACAGTGTTGAAAATTTCAGTACTTTAGTACTTTTTTCTGTACCTCTCTATTTCAAAAATACCGCAGTACCTCAGCGACACTTTTAGTACTTTTTTATTGTTAATATTTTATCGTTTCCGCTTTTCTACAACCAATGCGTTAGCAACATGTTCAACGTAGTGATAAAGTAGTCCCGGTTAGCCCAGCGTGCATTAAACGTACGTTTGTTTCAATCATAGGAAAAAGCAATGAAAACGCTTGCCGAACCGTAATGTAATTTCGGTAAGAATTTACAGAATTTAAATATGTTCAAAACGAACATACGTTCCGTCGACATTTGACTAAACTGGGCTTTTAAGTTCTATTATGCTTCGAATCAAATATTTTTTGTTTTGTTAATGAGAAACATGTATAAGTCGTTAGTGTCTCTATTCCATTCCGTACGTGTATTAAGTATAATTAAATATTTTTTTAAAGTACCATTTGAAGTAAAAAAGTACTCTTTCCGTTATAGTTTAGTGCCATTTCAAAATTTCAGTTATGCAACACTGGCGCCTAAGATTTACTTTGTGTTCTTTTTATTCCTCTACCAAAGGAAAGCTGGCCAAAGCTTTTACAATCCTTATCTGCATGATATTTACGAAGAATTGAATTAGATTTAAGATTGATTAGTAAATAATAATCAGTCATCATTAATGTATACTTTCAGTAATTAATATTGTTCCTTAAGCTTAGAAAAAAATCTCTATCCCTCTTGTTGTATTGTTTTTATATCAATGTATTGCAGAGATTTTCCAAAGCTTTTCACCCCCCAATAACATTTCATTTACATTGGCTGTGGTGTATTTATCTTTATGAAATTTAATATGCTAAACTAATTGCAGTATCCAATCCTTTTGTCCAAAATTTATTTAACTCTGTCTCTCCATCAATTTGTATGATCAAGCGTTTGTATGACTGTACGGGTAAACGTATGAATGACTGGTTGAAATGGGAACAATATTACAATACATTTACAATTCAAATTGACAGCTACAATGTTTGTCAAATAAAATCAGTACAAATGCATGTTAGGATATACGCATACACATTTGTACAAGTGCAGGAAAAAGGGTGAACCCTAATGGGGAAAAATAATTTTATTATATAAAGCAAATAAACCTCGATGAAATATGTGTTGAATTTATCTTATGAAGCACCCTTTAAGGAGTACCCATACATATAAAATAACATGGCTTGGCAATTGATTTCTGTTTAATTTATTTTTCTTGTTGTTGTTATTGTTTGTGTTGTTATTTTACTCATTTCATCCATAAAATAGTAAATATTGCAGCACATAGATTGTGTTGTCCAGAGATACATGTACATATAAACACCCATTGTCCAAAATTTATCCACAACGTTTTCACATGAAGAAAATATATTGGATTTGTATGCATTGCTGCTGTCTAGCACTTGTCCCTCCATGGTTTTACTTGTCTGTCTGTTTGTCTTATTGTCTGGCCATAGAAATAGATATCAGGTTACCATTGAGAAGATATTCTCACACCTACAAAATATCTCTCTTATAGCATAAGAAAGAGGGCCAAGCCATAAAAGGAGTGAATTGTTGAATTTGACAGACACTAACACAAGCAAAAAAAATTAAAATTTTCAAATATTAATGATCAATAAAATAAAACCTTTAAAGGAAAATATTATATATTACATGAGTTTTGAAAATCTCTTAAGGTGTGCTACTTTATGGACATTAAACATTGACATTTATGGCAAATGTAAACAATTTTTAAGCAAAAAGAGATGAGCATTGTAATCGTGTGATCTTCTATTAATGCATGATAGAAAATGTTCAAACCCATACGTAAATATTGCACGATTTGTCAGTTGTGTTCAGAACACGTATATAATATCACAAAAGCTTAAATAAGTTCTACTACAGGCTGTTAAACTGAATATAAATTTACAACAATCCCAATATTATTGACTACTTATCTGCTGTAAAATATTTCGTTTTGAGTGACTGTTTTGAGTAATGTACGGTTTGATGGTAATTTGGACAATTTTCCTCTTAAATTGATCGAACCTTCTTATGCTTGTTCTCTTCCAACCTATTTATTTTCTAGTAACGTGGCATACAGCAATTTCAACTGGGGGTAATGACATGATGAAGTTATTTACCTAATTGGCCATAACAACCCGTTTAACGAATTTCGGCCAGCCGCAACACATCCTTCCAGGCGCCTCTGCTTCTTGCGTGCTTAAGCCAGTTGGTCCCACCAATCGATGACAGGACTTCCTCGATTTGGTCTTTCCATCGGATACAAGGTCGACCTCTTCGCCGACTTCCGCAGATTCCCACATCAAATACTCCTCTCGCCGGAGCATCCTCCTCCATTCGAACGACATGGTCGAGCCAGCGCAGCCGCTGGATATTAATACGCTGTACAATGTCAATGTCGTTGAGGAGCTCATACAGCTCACTGCTGAATCGGATACGGAAATCATCGCCAACACGCACTGGACCGAAGATCTTACGTAAGACTTTTCTCTCGAACACTCTCAAGGCCGCTGCATTAGTACTTAATAGGGTCCATGCCTCTGCGCCATAAACAAGCACGGGTAGGATTAGTGTCTTGTAGGGTGTTAGTTTTGTCGCACGAGAGAGGTCTCTGCTTCTCAATTGCGAATTGAGACCATAGTAGCACCTGTAGGCAAGAGTGATCCTGCGCTTGATCTCTCGATTGTCAACATTTTTGGTGGCAATGACTGAGCTAAGATAAATAAATTCCTTGACTGTTTCAAAAGTATAGTTATCGGCTGTAATCTGAGAACCAATACGCCGCACGTCTCTACTTGTCGATAACATATACTTTGTTTTGCAGTAACATCTCGCTTGATACACCCTTTGATGCCAATGTCGTCAGCGTACGCAAGCAACTGGACACTTTTTTGAAAAATAGTGCCATTGCGATGCATTCCCGCCTTTCGCAGAACACTCTCCATGGCGAAGTTAAAGAGGTCGCATGATAAGGGGTGGCCTTGTCTGAAACCTCGCACGCTGTCAATAGGTTCGGAGAAGTCCATTCCTACCATAATGGAGCTACAGGAATTGCTCAACCTTATTCTGCATAGCCTTATCATCTTCGTAGGTATACCGAGCTCAAACATTGCGGCAAAAACACGATCCCTTATGGGGCTATCAAAGACTCCTGACATGATAAACCTCTCGGTAAACTCGGCATTACCTTTACAATTAACCTCACATGCAAGTACTTATATCCACTAGCTAAGGCCAGCTATTGATCTCTAGATTTCACCAATTATACATCAGGTTTCAAAGCACTTCCAGTTTAATCTTAAATAGTTGCTTAATTGGTAATTAAAATCCATTACATATATACATAATAGGAAATAACAACCCTTCTATCAGGATTACGGCCTAGCTTTAGTCAAGTTTACAACCGAACTTTACCCCCACAGTATTTTTTGCCAGTGCTGCAAAGAAATGTCGAAAAAAAAGTTTTTTTTTTTTAATTTCTCGTTCTAATCTCGTCTAATAACAGAACCCACTGCCTATTATACTACAGTGACTCTAATTTTATTCATAAGTAAAGTTATTTGAATTTACAGCTTCTATAGAGAAGTGAATGGTTTTTTGTTTTGGGTTGATGAGATTGTTACCTTTTGCTTTACCACAGCCAACCTGAAGTTGTAATCTAAAGCCGGCCATACATAACCGTCATTACGACCCTTCCATCAGGATTACAACTTAGCTTCTTACACCACTTATGTTGTATGTGTTAAGTTTATACATGTGTGGCGGGACCTATAGTTTGAAGACGCCTCCGAAGGATATATTTTTGAGAAACTTTTTCAAGGTAATTTTATTTATACTCAGAGTTCTTGCCAGAACTTTCTGCTGAGAGGAAGTCGCATAAGAAATATTTTTGTTTATGTTTCGGTTTGTTGGAGATATTTGACCTGGGGTTTGAAGCATGGCCTCACGTTTAATAAGCCAACACACCATCTAGTAGACTACGGCGATAACCCGCCTTTTGAATGTATGAAAGCGTAATCGTATTGCTTACTCCCATATACCTGGCTGTAACATTAAACAAAAATTTCCCACCAAAAACAAACATAAAAGGATTCTGCTGCAACAGTAAAATATTAACCATGGATTGCACTCATATCCTTAAACGACCATACTTAAATACTTAACATATCCGGAACGCATGCTTAAAATATATGGGCGTAGCGAACGAAAACAAGCTTTTTTTATGTATTAAATTATAAAAAACCTCATATCTTTATTTTTTTTTGTAAATTATAGTAAACTTGTTAGCGAATTTTTTTACTTGTGGTCATACATAGTTTACGACTAGAAACCGCCGTAAAAGAAAATGCTCTTCAGTTAACGATGCATCAGCAGTAAGAAACAGTAAAGAAATGGTTTTTAACGAATTCTGTATAAAAAAAAATGCCACATTTAATTGTCATTTTCACAGCAAATTAAAATCAAATAACCGAACTTAATAGAGTCGTATCGAAGCAAAATTATTATGGCTTTTAAACAGACAGATAGACAGACAGCAGACTGATTTGCATCAGTTGCAAATTTGTTGTCTACATTTGGCCACATTTAGTTACACTAATATTGTTACTGCTTAATAGGGGATTAACAAGCGGATTAAAAATATTTTGTTTGTAAATTTTTACGTGCCTGTCTAATAAACTACGATTGTTTATTGTTTAAATGTTACAAGGCCTATAAAACAAGTTTAAAGCGTTTACCACGGCATGTTTTTTCTTAGCAAGATACTTACGTAAGTTGTTCAAATAATTTGTGTTGAAACTTGCGAAATTTTTACGAATAATTGTGTTGAAAAACCAATAAACGGGCTTCAGCGAAAAACTTTATGAGTTGCTGAATATTTTTTATGTCTTTGAATTCAATGTGGTAACAAGTAATTCAGTTTTATTTACCATTTGAAATAAATATTGGATACGTTTTAAATATTTATGTTCAATTTTATAACAAAAATTAAATTGTTATGTACAATTGGTTAAAAAAATTTTAGTACCAATTATGAATGCACACCAGAATTGATCAGTTGCTTTTGATATGGCAGTTGAATCTGTGACAAAATATTATGTTACTTTTTTACCTTTTAAAAACATTTAAAATATGATCTCGTAGGTTGTAAATAAAATAAATAAATTCTTTATTATTCGCTCAATTTTGTGTACTACTGTTCACAACTTGATGTAAACAACAACAATTGCTCATCAATTCAATAAAAATCACTAAGCAATTATACGACAGATCTTTGTAACCAGGGGCCTAATTCTCGCATTCGTGATCGAAATTGTGTTCGAATAGAAAATAATTTCGAAAGCGAGAAATTTTCTGATGATGTTACTCGATACGAAACGAATCGATTTGTTACTTAAGTGTTGTGAAACGAGTTAATTATTTCGTTTTAGAGCACTGACTAAAATTCAAAAATTGTAAATAAAAAACATATGTTTTCTTACAAAAATAAAAGAAATTTAATTAATCCAAGGAAGAAAATTTTATTAAAGTTGTAATATTTCATATAATGGATAGTATATTTTGATTTTACTCGTTTTCTTCTGATTCTGAGGAAAAAGAAAGCGTATACTTAAAGACATACATGTTATGTAAACTAAAACAAGAGTTTGTTAAACTACATTGCGCCACAATTTTGCATCTTTGATTGGTCCGCCGGAAGCATTGAGCTTAGTTGTGAGCTGTTCCCACAGCTGATTAGATCTCTTGTCTTTCCCTGAGGAGTATTTGGTGAAATACTCTTTGCCAATTCTTAATGCTTAACCACGAAATTAATTCGCCGTGGTCTAGTAGGTAGTGTGTTGTCTTATTAGACGAAAGGCCCGAGTACAAATCCCAGGTCGGACATCAAAACGAAAATATGAAAAACAAATTTCGGCAATTTCGTCTCAACAGATTTCTGGCAAAAACTCTGAGAGTAAAAATTACCATGAAAAGCTTCTCAAAAATCTGAATTGGGAGTCGACCTTAAACTGTACTCATGTATAAAATTAACGCACACAACACGAGTGGTGTGAGAAGCTAGGACGTTGTACAATGGGTCAATTCGACCTCCGGGTACTGTACTTGTTCACAGTTGGCAAGTACACGTCCTCTAACCTAACCTAACCATGAAATTTCCAAGAATTTTTTTCTGGGTGTAATTCATTTTTGAAAGTTTTGACCTACAAATATTGGAATTAATTTTTTATTCATAAATTATTATAAACTTGTTACTTTCGTTTTTTTATATTATCCTTTACAGCAAAAAAACGTTAATTCGAAAGCTTTAGTGCCTACGAGTAAAAACTCGCAAGGTTGCTTTCGAATAATCACACGTTATCGAATTCCATCATTAGAAATTTCGATACACTTTACTCGATAACGAGTAAGAGAATCCCAAAACTAAAAAAACTCGCACGTTCGAGTAAAAATTCGTTCGATCACGAATGCGAGAATTAGGCCCCAGTTTCTAGAGTTTTCATTTTCGTAATGTCCATACACGAGACGAATGCATTGCGTATGTGCTGAGATGTTTACAGTTTCATAAATTTCATTTAGCAACACTGTTTTATTTGAAAATAATGTTTCTTATCATAAAGTACGTCAATTTCATTGCGTAGGTAATCGTCGTGAAGAGCAACTAATTCCTGCTTTTAGTCTAATAGAAGGGAAGTTATTAAGCAAAAGTCTGCAGTTCTGACTCAGAAATCTTGAATATTTCTTTTGCCGTCTTACTCTCAGCAGACAAAAATTCTGAGAGTATAAAACTTTCATGAAAACTCTCTTGAAAATGTCATTCGTAGTCGACTTCAAACTGAAGGTCCTACCGTTTATCAATAAAATTAACTTACAATACATGGATGGTGTAAGAAACTAGGTTGTAAACCTGACTAAAGGGTTGTAATGGCCTATTAAGCAAGTAAGTATTTCCAAGAACAATGGATAGTTTTCAGACCATATTTACTTCTTACTGATAATGTGCGTCTCTCAAGACGCCGAACTGAATTAACTGTAGCCGCTGTATAGCATTGAAAAAGATATTAATAAAGAAATTTTGCCAGAGCACTACTGAGAGGAAATTGCCTCAGGAAATATTTGTTTTTTTCATATTTCGTTATGTTTGAGTTGCCTGAGCCAAGGGCTCTCGTCTAATAAGCCAACGCGCTATCTACTATACTACGACTGACTACTTTAGCGAGAGATGGCGAGCGAGCTTATGTAAAAAGGTTTTCATAATAGGCCAGACATTCCAACAATGGTAACAGAAGGCTTGCAGGGAAATTCTTGGAATGCAAGTCATAAATTATCAACTGAATGTAGACCATGATGTTCAAAGCAATAAGAACATGTAGACAGAAAAACATCTGATAACATCTCAAACAGAGTTGGGCAAAACACAGAAAAATATCAGCCGGAAGCTCTATTAGCTTTAAGGTCACTGCAAATAGTTGTTAAGAACAAAGAAAGGTTGGGGGCAGACAAGCCTCACATATAAGTCATAAGAGGATTTATTGAACCCAGGAATATTATGGCAGACAGCTCCCTCCTTAACTGTTTTGTAAACGTAAGCGATAGACTGTATGACTTTGGAAAATAATTCGCAACTAGACTTAGTAAGTCTATGAAATATGAAGGGAGTAATCTTAAAGCTGCATACTATTTTAAAAGAGGAATTATTTTGTGGTATAACAATGGGTTAAAACAGAACTCCTGACCAAAGTTGTCACAAAATTCGTCAACACATACACCACTTAATCCATTGAACAGCACCCAAATTTTTTAAAGTAACTCTTCTGTAAACTTCCTTGCAGTGCATTAATTTTTATTGCGTTAAAACCAGCTTCATTACAATCATTTGACTTTTTCTATCAATTTTTTTCCCGGAAAGTTTGTCTATTTTGATAAAACTCTTATTAGTTTAATGCCGAGTTTCTTTCTACCACTTCCACGTTTTCCTTCTTGCACTTTAAACAGTTTTTAATTCATTCCTCCATAATAATGATTTCGAGAGCTGTGTATAGCCTCACCTTTAGTTCATATAACATCATTCATTGCAATTATTTTTCAATTTTAGAACATTATATACATCTCTGTGTATAATTTTCGTAAATTTTTCACTCAAATTTCATTAAAAAAACGAAAAAAATTCCATAATTTTTCAAAAAAAACCGCAGACGCCTGAATACTGCCGATAAATATTCGTTTACATTTACTGAATAAAACTTCCAAGCACTGACAATAAAGTCACCAAATTCACAAAAGAGATACGAGAGATGAATGAATATGTATGTATTTACGAGTTAATGAAATTGAATTTTAAATGCCAAAACAAATAAAGAAGGAGTCAATGTGAAAACGTTTTTCTATACACACAACTCATTCAACCATTAAGGATTATAAAACAAAAACAAAAAAAAAAGGACTCAACACCATATACAGCCCACTATCAAAGGACATAGATTTTATATTTTCAATAGAAAAAAACAAACAAAGAGAGGTAGTGTGAGAGAGAGATTGAGAGAGAGACAGAGACGTTTGTCAAGCTCTTACCAAAGATAACTAAGCAGCAGCATAAAACAATAAAAGAAGCCATTGGCAACACGCAATAAAAGGAGTAAATAATGACAATGCTTGGTTCAAAATTTTGAAAAACCTTTTGAAATGGAATTGGTATGTTGCGAAGAATTCATTTTTCCCCAAAAACAAAATAAAGAAAGAAAATAATTTTGTAAAATTCAAATGAAATTAACTGGATTTCATTTAGAAAATAATTTTTAGTCTAATAGACAAAAATGTTGGTTTCCATCATTCCGTTTATTTTTTGTTTTTCTCATGAAATGAGAATAAAGGACTACATTTATTGCACAGAGATATGTACGTTGCAGAATGACAGTGGAATAAAAACATGACTTAAATGCTAATAATATTTACAACTAGTTTAAATAAAGGATGTCACAGTTAGAGTGCACTTTTTAATGTAATTTTTGTGTATAAGTGGCAACTCTGAAATTTGACAGCTGTCAACAGATTTGCATTTATTTCGAATATTAACAAATATTAACGCAAAGAGCAAAGTGTCGTAATTATTACAAGAATTTGGAAAGTCATGCTGAGACCGTTCGAAAATCTCGAAGAATTTTTTTATTTGAGAATGTTGGTCTAATGTCTCAACTTTTCGAAGTGTGCCATAAAAAATTAAAAAAAAAAAAAAAAATTAAAACGAAGCCGTTATAGACCGCAAAGTATTGGTCACTTACTGAAATATATTGCTGATGTAAACGAAAGTGTCGCCCAAAACTAGAAATTATCAATTCGGCATGTCGGCAAAAATGCCTCCAACTTTTTGACAAAACAGCTCCTCCACCTTTATGCTTTCAAAATTCAGTTTACTTAGAAGCAGTGGACAATGAGAAATGTCGACAATTCGTTCAGTAAGTATTGGAGAAAAGTGAAGTCAATGCGAATTTAAAAAAATAATGGTACAATGGGTCAATTCAACCTCCAAGTACTGTACTTGTCTTAATTGACAAGTACACGTCCTCTAACCTAACCTAACCTAAAAAAATAAATTATTCCGAAGAACGGCATTTTTGGGGCAAAGGTTTTTTTCAAACCAAGTGGGTTTGAGGCAATAAAAACTTGTGTTGACAAACTACTATGAAAGGAGATCTAATTCATGCATCAGACTAGCCAAGAATAAGCTGAAGATGGTAGCCAGTCTTTTGACAGGGCACTGTAGATTCAGAGTACGGTATACTTATTGAGAATGACGGTTGTCTCGAAACTAAGTATCCAAGAATAACCTGAGGTTGCTAATCAGTTTTTTAACGGGACACTGTAGACCCAGAGTATGGTACACTTATTGAGAATAAACGTTGTCTTGAGCCTAAATGTAGCTTCTTTGACATTGAGATTGAATCATTGAAACACATTCTTATAACATGTGGGTCATTAACACATCCCAGAGAGGCACACATAAGTATATATCAAGTGCTGGACACGGAATTTTTTATAATTTTTCAGGCTTCGACCCTGTAAAATTTGAGGGGAGCAAAAAAAAAAAAAGTATTACATGGTCGGCAGTTCCCTACGATAACAATAGTAACGATAAGCTCATTTCCATCTGTATGTATTAGTGAATGCTTAAAATTGTCGATTTGATGCTGTGGTACTATTTCTGTAATCCATGAACAAAATGCTCCCAGAACAAACAACTGTCTGTTGCAGTTTTTGGTCAGATGGTGTGATTGGGCTTTAGTTTTTCTTACATAAGGACGTAGCTGTAGTGAATGTGAAAAGCATTCATTACAGGACCCTGATAACGGAGCTCTTCAGACCTTAACTTGACAGCATGGATCTAGACGACATAAGGTTTCCCCATCACGCGTTCGAAAAATGTCTTATTGCAGCAATGAAAAAAATATCTCACGGAGTTCTGATGTCAACTCAGCAGCAAGATTATGGGATTTTACGCTGTGAGATTATTTTTCCTTTTTCTTTCGAATTAAACTATTTCTGAATTCAAATCCGTGATACAACGTTTGAGATAAAGCCACATCTTCCTGGTAAAAAGTCCTGGAAAATTTCAGGAAAAAGTAATGTCCTATCATTTGACGGATCCGTGGCGACCATTTGATGGATATTAAAAAATCACAACTCTCCCCAAATAAACGTTTTTTTTATTTTAAAATGGGAAAGTGCATTCTAACTGGCACACCATTTTGTTATCACAAACTTGAGTTTTAGCTTTGCTTACCACTGTGCTCTTGATGATAAATTTTCTATTTCCATAGAAGTTTTACGCTTTGTTATATACAATAATAGAAATTAGTGCACGTGTGTGTGTGTGTGTATAACGATTTCAGTGTGCTTGTATTAAAATTTTTAATATGAAGACATCCTACACATTCGAATAGACAGTGTGTGGCGTTTTTGTTGAACAATGATAATGATGACGTGAATTTTCCTGCATTTTCATGTTCAAGCTCAATAGAGGTATTTATTTCATGGCGCATATATATAATATTGTAAACATATATTCAGCATGCAACATACTACTAGACTTACATGCTACATTTAATATTGTACCATACCATACGGTACGGATGGGCAACATTATCATGAAACATAGCGAGCAACATTGATTCATTCATTTACAGAGCAAACGGTATAAAGAGGCCTAGTATGTATGAAGACTTTCGGATTTTAATTCAATATTCCTGTTGAAAGCTTAAATTACAAAACCCTGCATTTGCATGAAGTTCGGGTAGTCGGCAAGGCAAGGCAATGCAATGTTTTGATTTAAATAGTCATGGAAAATTATGTTGCTGTTGCTATTGAGCTGTATGAGGCTGTTGCTTTAAAAAATGTTTGTTATTGTTACCTTGTTTTTCCTACATCAACAACAAACAAACGCAAAAGTTGCAGGATATCAAAACACTGCTGGGAATCTATACATGTTTTATCCTTATTCGTCTGCAAACTGATTTCGTTTCTTCGTTTTCATTTTTTCATTATCTTTCTTTCACTTTTACTACGATTTCGTTTTCCTTTCTGCAAAAAGTCAAAAGTTTATTTTCTTTTCAAAAAGGATTTTTCAATATTGAAATGCTTTAAACCTGGCACTAATAGTCCTTGAATTCTTCTCCTTCTATGGTATTTAGTAAAATGATTTTGTTGTTGTTGTTTTTTTTTTTTCTTTTTTTTTTCTCATTTACTTTCATTTCCGTCATATATGATGACTCTTATGCATGATAATGAAAAACATTTGCATTATGAAGTGTGTGGTGAGACTTGTATGAGGCATAAAGTACTACTTCGTCTGGAGACTGTTTGCAATTAAAGGTATTAAATTCTTCATTTGAATACGTGGGCTGTATATAGTAGTGTGCATAACTTCTACAGGCAGTAAACAAAATTTAAACATGATTACATAGTCCAAAACATGATAGAAAATTAACATTTGACTTAAAGACTAAAGAAAGTGGGATTTTAAGCCACCAAAAACAGGTGATTTGCTTAATAAGGTTTGCCTCTATTACACCATGAATGGACTAAGAAATAAAGAAATCTTTTGTAAAACTATGAATTTTATTACCGTAGTTCGTGTAGTCTGAGAAATAGATTTTGTAAAGAAAAACTATCTTCAGCAACAAAATTCATTTCTGACTCAGTGAGTACATCAACAACACAGAGTTACAGTATTCAGAGTGTAGAGCAGCCAGAGGCAGTAGAGGAGAAGTGAAAGTGAACGCATGCTGAAATGAGAATTAGCATCCCACGGACCTACAAGGAGAAGAATTTGCCTTAAAGCAGTATATTTTTATTTTTGGAGTTAGGTCAAGTCCCTCGTGTAACTGGGTAATTCAGTCTCAATGTCAGTCTCTTGTTACATACATATGTACACGCATCAGTCAGTATTACGACCTAGCTTCTCACACCACTCATGTTGTGTGTCTGAACTTTATACATGAGTGGCGGGACCTACAGTTTAACGTCGACTCCGAACGACAGGTTTTGAGAAACTTTTTCATGGCAGGTTTATTTACTCTCAGAGTTTTTGCAAGAAATCTGCTGAGAGGAAGTCGTTTTGATGTTTGACCTGGGGCTCGAACCGGGGCTTTACGTCTAATAAGCGAACACACTACCTACTAGACTACGGCGAATAATCTTTTGTTGCAGCTGCCATAAGAATTCCCTGCTATTTTACCTACTGACTTAATTACTCATTACTACCCTTTAGTAAGGATTACAAACTAGTTTCTCACATCACCCTAGTTGTTTGGGCGTGTTAATTTTACCAATGAGAGGCAGTTTAAAATCAATTTCCAACGAAAGATTTTTGAAATTTTTTTCATGATATTAACACTCCGAGTTTTTGCCAGAAGACTGCTGACTGGAAGTCGCCTAAAACTTCACTGAGTACAGTGCAATTGAAATCTGTAATTTTCACAGCATCTGGCGCATAATAGGCTGAAGTTGATAAATGGCATGAGTTGTGTTGGCTTTGAGAACTGCTTTTGCTTTGTAACTCATTCGCATAGACTTGCTACTTAAGAAAAGGCTTAACGGAAAGAAATCGCACGATGTCGAAGGCCAGGTCTCCACGTGAGATAATCATTCCCCCAAATCTCTCGTGGAGAATATCAAATGTGGCATGAGCTGCTTAACACATAGCTTTGTCCTGTTGGAAGCACAGGTTATTGGTGATCAGATCATCTACTTTAAGGCAAAGTAAGTTGATTATCATCGATCTGTAGTGTTTACCATTGACAGCGATGGCTTGGTTAATGCATTTCTCAAGAATATATCAACCAATGAAGCCACGTGCTTAAAATCCACACTAAACAGAAACTTTTTCGGGATGCATTGAATGCTCTTGGATCTGATGTAGACGTATTCTTCCATCCAGAAATTGAAATTATTGAAGTTGAGGAATGTTCCCCGGAAAGAAAGTCCACTTTGATAAAAAAAAATTTGATACTATAATTTGGACAATTTTACCGAATTGATCATTATAACCTTTCAGTCAGGATTACGACCTAGGTTCTCTAACCACTTATATTGAGTATGTTAATTTTATTCATAAGTGGCGGGAACCAAGTCAACTCCCAACAATAGAGGCAATTTTATTACTCTCAGAGTTTCTGCCAGAAATCTACTCAGAGGAAGTGGCCGAAGAAATATTTATCATATTTCGTTTTATAGGAGATGTCTGACGGGGAAGCAAGTGTAAACAGCCACACACTACTTACTAAACTACGAGCACTTTGATTAAAAAAGGAGAACTAATTTGGCTGATGTAGATTCAAGAAAATAGTCGTCATCAGCTGCCAAATTTCACGGTTGGAGGGAACGACGACTTTCACTACGAAAATGACAGTTTCAGATATTTAA
Organism: Sarcophaga rosellei; assembly: GCA_930367235.1. NCBI lineage: Eukaryota > Metazoa > Arthropoda > Insecta > Diptera > Sarcophagidae > Sarcophaga > Sarcophaga rosellei. The sequence goes on from OV884019.1 coordinate 38,409,166, forward strand.
CAACTGACAGCCTTGCCTAATCGGTGGTTTCGAAACCATTAAAATAATAATAAAATTAAGATAATTAAACAAATTAAAATATATTTAACTGTAGACACTTGACCTGAATTTCTATTTGTTTAAAAGATTAGCACCCTTATACTCCCCTGTATAGTGGATTCCAAACTTATAAATTTTTTATTTCATGATTTTTTTTGCCTTTGATGTCAATATTTTAATTCTATATTTGAAAATAATATTTTCCTTTGATTTCTAAATATAAATCCTCATCAAATTAGCACCCAATCCCAATCATTTCTATTCAATTAAAGATTTTATTGTTTTATTAAATAAAAACTATTGTACAATTTGTATTGTAAGCAGCGTTGCTATAATTTTTTTTTCAAAAACTGCAAATTTAGAGAAAAAAAACTGATTTTCAACTGAAAAAACTGCACATCCAAAAAATTTATAATTCAGTTCATATATTTTTTTATTAAAACATAACAAAACAAATTAAATTAAATGCATATAATAAAAAATATAAATATAATTCAGTTTTATAAAAAGTATTTGAAATAACATGCATTTTCGTAAATTGAGTTAATTTCTCCTGGCACTTAATACTAATTAGATTTGTACATATCTTTGGTAAATTTGATTGCCATTTCTTTTGATTGCACGAAATTGCTGCAATTACTGTTATTTTTTTTAAGAAAATCTTTAGTTCTTAAAATGCCACACAGTGTTGGCACTTCTAATCTGTTCCTAGTTTTATTTTTATTAATATTAATTTGTGAAAAAATTCTTTCAACATTAGCAGTGGCAACAGGTACTGACAAAATTGCATATACCAGTTTTTTTTAAATTAGGAAAAGCTTTAGTTCCGTCGCCACGGTTTGTTTTAAATACGACTTCCCAAAAAGTTTCAATATTTTCTACTTCTAATAAACCCAAGTCTTCAAAATTAATGTGCAGTAGTTCACGGCACTCATCATCTGTTTCTTGAATGTAGTTCATTTCTACAACATTTGGCACAAAACGACATAATTAAAAATACTTTTATTGTTATTTTTCACAATTATATGGCTTTAGAAATTGGAATCAAAATAATTAAAAAATTTAAATGTAAAAACTGCAAAATCTGCATAATTTACAGAAAAACTTACTTTTTTAAACAAAAAACTTCGAAACTGCTCAATGCTCAGAAAAACTGCAAAATGCAGATAAATCTGCACATTTGGCAACGCTGATTGTAAGTCAAAATATTGCTTCACCTTCATTTCATTTTTATTTTAATTTAACAACAATTGACAGTTTGTCTAACAAAAGAGAAAACGTTGTGACAGTTTTTAATAAAGAATTATTGCCTCAGCACTGTCCATTTAGAAGAACGTCCAAAAAAAATTGCCCACCACCTATTTATGTATGTTAGGCTAACAGGAATGAAATGAAAATGTATTACAATGTCTACTCGACCGACGTCCGACGTTCTGGGTTATGTTGAGGTTGGTAAAGGCTGAACCTTTGCTGGTTGGTATTCAAAAAATTGCTTCACAAAAAGTGAATGAAATAAAAATGAAACATAAATTTTTTCCTCTGTCTAGACAGGTGAAACACACAAAAAACAAAAAAAAGAAAAAAAGAGAAATAAAATGAGAAAAGCAAACGTTTGAATTGAAACAATAATGTTCAGTTGCGGAAATCACTTGATTTATGTCCGCATATAGCGAACAGGTTAAACAATTTAACACAGTTTAACCAAATGAAAGAACTCCAGTACTGGAGTTACCAACAGCCCGGGCTGGTGATGATGATGATGGGAAATGCAATTTATATTGTCATAATTTTTAATTGCCTTGAAAAATGTGACGGCGTTTCAAATGAAAAAACGAAAAAAAAAGAATTTTAATCAAAATTAATATGATGATGATATGCAATAGTATTGGCGTTTAAATGTTATGAGGCTTAAAAACTTTGAAAAACAACTTTGTAAGGGATTTTTAGGGTATTGTAGTATATGCAGGGAATCCTGCAATTTTTATGGCCGTAATCTGAAATCAATAGCCCTATAATTGTAAGCATTTTAAGTCTTTAGAATATGATATCACTTTCGTAAAAAATTTCACTTTTTTCAATCTTATTTTTATCACAAGTATTTACAAATAATCATAGAATATTTCTTTTTATGTGGATAATATCATTTGCTATTAAATCCAACCACCTCTATTGCATTCATGATAAAGTAAAGTAATGAAGTTACGATAAAAAAAAAACGACGCGTGTCTTTTTAAGATCTCCTGCGTCTCTTCGTTTCTTTAATCACAACAAACGATTTAACACAAATGCAATTATTTTGCAATTGTTAGACTAGAGTAGGAGAGACTAGTGTTATAAAATCAGGTCGTAATATATTCTCGTAAGATGTGTGGTTATTTTGAAAACGTAAATTCAGAGTAAAACATTGTTTAGTTCATTTGTGAAGGACACTGTATCCAAATTGAACTTTAGCTCTCTGAGTTCTCTCATTCCCCTATTCGGCCATCTATGACTACAACGATATCAAAAAATACTCCCAAAGTAAACCATACAGGATTCACAATTTTCACATTTTCCCTTAGTATTCCATATCCTCTTGAAATCACTGTAGTCTAGTAGGTAGTGTATTCGCTTATCAAACGCGAACATGTGTTTCAAACCACAGCCCAGCCAAAATATTTGTTCAGCAACTTCCTGTCAACAATTTTCTGGCAAAATCTTAGAGGGTAAATAAAATTGTCATGAAAAGTTTCTCAAATATCTGTAGTTTGATGACGACTTTAAACTATAGGTCCTACCACTTCTACGCGTTATTAGTCCATGTTCATGGGATACCCTCGAGTTCAGTGTTTATGCGAACAAAAGTGTTTCACCATAAGATTCATAAAGTTGTTCTACATGAATATTTAAAATTTTAAATGGATTGAGAATTGTTCATAATTATCTTATGAATATCGAATAAATTCGATTCTGATAATATTTTTCAGCTTTTAGTGAACGTCTTCCAATTTCTTCCGATGGATATGTATTACGTGATACACCCGGACATGAAATCTTCTAGGAAAAGTTGAAAAAATCCAGTATCAGAGTAAATCCAGTGGAGATCTAGGCATATTAAATGACACTAAAGCGACCATTAGACCTCTAGAGAGCAAGATTGTCTAAGAATTCTGGATGTTCCTGAAGGAGATTTGACGATAACCCTCTTATAAGTAATTCGACAAGAGGACCTTGAAGGCAACAACCAATTTGACGCACTTGCAAGAGCTGGTTCAAATGAAAATTCAGATGTGAGATTGGCAATCATCTGCAGACGGTCCAACCCATTAATGTGACACAAACTCTACTCATTTGCAAAGAAACATACATAATTGGCCATTACAACCTTTTAGTCAGGATTACAAACTAACTTCTCACACCACTAAAGTGAGTGGCGTGCTTAAAGTCGATTCCGAACGACAGATTTTTGAGGAACAGGATGAAAGAAAGTAGCCAAAGATATATTTTTTCATATTTTCGTCTGGATGTCTGACCTGGTGCTTGAATCGAGGCCCTACATCTAATAAACTAACACCTGCTAATTGTACCATGGGTCAACTTGATCTCCGGGTACAGTACTTGTCTCCTTTGACAAGTACACGTCCTCTAACCTACTAATTGTACAGGAAAGCAGAGAATATTAACGCATTTGTATAGAAAGCAAACAAATCTGGCCAGCTATGGCTATATTCAGCAGAAAATCTGCGTGTATCTTAACAATTTCATTGCAAATGACATAAACGCCTGTAGGCTGTGAATACCTGAGAACGACTTCTACAGAAGCTAAAATGACGAGGAAGAAGAGGAGACCACAAAGCTGACTCTTTAGTATTGCCAGATACTTGGGAAGATGAGTCTCTACTCAAAAGAGTTTTGGGAAGAATACTATCAGGATGGTCGGATGTAATCAGGAGTTTTAATTGTATGACAAAATTGGTATTACAATAGGACTTCATACGACTCAAGTCAGCTCTGTTTTCTGAGGTGCAAATTTAATCTAATCAGTAATGAATACGAGATTGTGTTTGAGTAGAAAATGTAGAAAAACTAATTTCGTGTAAACCCAAAAAAAAGAAGAATTCGACTAGAAATTGATCAATTTCTAGATTTATCAATGAGTAACGATTAAAACAAAATTGAACTGTTTTGGTAACCAATTACAATGGAACCAAATACTCGAATTTTATTTAAAAAGATACTCATCACTGTTGAAAGTGTAAAGTTTCTTTCGTTCACACTGTGCTGTTGGTTGGTATAAATCATTCCATTTTCCTTTTTTTTTTTTTGCCAGCAATTTTGTTTATTACTATTCTTTTTAGCTGATGCGATAACATTAAGAATTAGTTCAAGTCAATTGCATTTTTGCACTATTTTTCTTACATTTTAGACCACGACGTACTCATATTTATACAATGACGCGTGCGATAAAAACAACATTCGATTTGTTGCCTTTTGTGGCAAGTTCCAAGCATAAGAAAAAGGGTGTCCCCGTTTCCATTTTTCATTATTACACACACTCTCGCTTCATAATATTTTCATCACAAATATTAGGAAGACAATCAAAAGATGAAATTATGCTGCAAACTTTGTTTTGTCGGCAATATCAGACTAAGCTAGCCCAAGCAAAGCATTGGGTCGTTGAGGTGGTCGGTCGGTCATGTGCCATAAGTGTTGATTATGCAAGGGGTATTGTGTATGAATGCGTTCTAGTTTATGTTATAATGTATCCAACTATACCATACACTTTAGTTTTATTCTTAATACTGTGTGTGTGTGTTTTATGGCTTAAATAATGCCTCCAGTCATAATCTAATGTTGTACACGTGGCCTCAAACACACGCATACGGTATGTATGCCTTACTGTTTTCCATGATACCATGCTGATGATGATGACAATCATAATGGTTGGGTTACAGTCTTCTGTCCATTTTGGTTGGGTGGGTGATGAAGTGTAATGCTTTTACATTAATTTTCATTCTCATCTTTTCCTTGTGGTATTGCGGCAGTGGCCATGGTGGCGTTACAGTGTCATTTTTAGTAAAAACAGGCGTTAGTTGTGAAATAAAAAATAAAAAAAAATACTTTTTCCGTGGCAAACTTTTCCTATGCAATTTGTCACAAAAATTTGTTTCGTAAAAAATTCACACAAAAAAAGTGTTGGTTTTTTGGGGAAGCTAAGAAGTTGTTTTTATTAGTTTTTGTCTAGAATTATTAAAAAAGGAGAAAAATAATAAAACTTGTTGATGAACTTTTTTTTTTTTTGGTATAAAACACTGCTAAGTGAACAGGTTAAAAGGTTAGTATTTTATAATGTAACATGAGGAAATCAATTGATATTCGATTACGAAAAATAATGTCTTTAAACCTTTATACAACAATAATTTGAATTTCAGAAGTCATTATTTAGTGTTTAATATTGGATGTAATAAAATAATGTAATAAAATATCCCAATAGTATCATAGAAAGTAAGCCATTTACCCTTAACCACAAAGATTACTTACTTAAAATAGCAAGGGCTCATTATAAGCCCTTGTAGTCGCCGTAGTCTAGTAGTAGTAGTGTGTTCGCTTATTAGACGAAAAGCCCGGGTTCGAACTCCAGGCCAGACATCAAAACGAAATATAAAATTAAAAAAAATTTCTTCGGCGACTTCCTCTCAGCAGATTTCTGAGAGTAAATAAACCTGCGGCGATTTTAAACTGTAGGTCCCGCCGCTCAAGTATAAAAATTAAGGCACACAACATGAGTGGTGTAAGAAGCTAGGCCGTAATCCTGACTGAAGGGTTGTAAATGTCCAATTATGTATGTATGTATGCATTATAAGCCCTTAGCCAAGATTGCAACTGAGCTTCTCACACATTTCATGTTGTATGTGTTAATTTTATGCCTTAGTGGTGCAAGAGATTTGACATATTGTTCATGCCAGAAGATTTTTGACAAATCTTTTCATATATCGTTTTATTCATGATGTCTGATCCAGGGTTGAACTCGATCTCTCGTCTGATAAGCCAACACTGCCTAATAGACTACCATGACTGAATGATCCAGTACTGCAATGATGCAAACTCTGTTTATTCTCATGACACGATTTATAAGACAATTTTTGCATTTGCTTGCAGTTTAGAGATATTAGCTATGCTTTCCCAAGCTTTGCTTTAACTGACTGCAATGGTATGAGACCGTTGGCTTATGCTCGGATCGTAAAGACCATACAGTTCTATATCCTAGTGCATGGCTCTGATAATTCGAACCATTTTTAAAGTACGTCTTTAATTCTCGATTCATTCAAAATTTTTTAGAAAGCGATGCTCAGTTGGATACGAATTTTTTTTAAATACTCAGAACATCTACACAATTCAGTTTGACAGAATACGCTTCATTTTACATTGACGTCTCTGTATTACGACTACGAATATCTTGTGGTTTTTCTTCAGTTGTTACATTCTCCACTACTTTTCAGTAACTTTAGAAGAAAGATTTTTTCCAAATTGAAGACATGAGTTTTTCAGACTGATTTAATGGCTGTAGAAGTTCAGCTGAGACTTCGATGTCAACTAATAAAATTTTAGATTGTGTACCATTATAGACTAAAGGTAGCTGGGAGCAGTGGATAAAGGGCTCGACTTGAAACAGCGCGACTAATGCACATAAGAAAAGGCGGAAAGATGTCATCATTGTTTTAGAATTTCTAAAATTAAGGACTTTCTATTTCTAATCGATTGTCCTGACCCCCCAAAGAAGGCAACATCAATATCGAAATGAATGCCCCATTAGTCAACATCGCCTTTTGAGAAAGGGTAGGTTTCATTCATCTAAAACACATCCTCACTACATTCGTCACATTTTTACAGAGGAGCTTATTTCTAGGATGCGGCAAATGTACATGCACTCATCTTACGATCTGCTACTTAACCAATCTCCTGCTAAGCTTGATTAGCAGAATTTAATAAAAAATCCGTCAACATTTTTTAAATACAATACATGCCTATTTATAAAGTACATGAATAAATATTAAAATATTTGCCTTAATGTGCCAACAATCTCTAAATCCTATAAAACTTTTCATTTCATTTGAGTGCAAGCCTATTTACTAAAGCACTCCTTCACTGTATTCTACTCTTTGTTTCATAATTTAACTGCTTTATTCAACACAATCGAATCGAAGTTTGAATTTTATTTTTATTATCGCAAAAAAATCATATCAAATGAAATCATATTTTTTAGCAACACCATAAACCAAATGATGCATTTAAAATTTGTTTCTATCCGGTTTAAGTTGTTATCGATAAATCATAAAAAAAGTAAACAACAGGATAGAACTTAAACACTAAAGACAGTATAAGGAAGACATATACATAAAACAACAATAAAATGCCACAAACTTTGACACTTTTATGTGCAGGAGTTGCTTTTATCCTTGTCTTCCTTTTCTAAACCTTTTTCTTTTCTCTCTTTTTTTTGTTTTTTTTCTTTTTTTTACTCATAAAGTGTCATAAACTAATGTTTAAATGGTTATAACAAGTAAGAAAATCGACGCGTCGGATATGAAAATAAAAATAATAATAAAATGAGTCAGTTAAAGTCGATCAATTGAGTATAGTAGATACACTACACCTAGTGCGACTCTTAATAAAATGAAAGTGAGAACACTCTGTTCAGTCGACAAGCAAGCAGATTGAGAGATCAATATGTGACAAAGTTTCATCAGCTGTAAACGATGTCGATTGTACTCTAAAAGACAATACCAATGGATCGTGCACATCAATCAATTATTCACAAGGCCGATAAGTTAATCAATAGAAAAGTAAATGCCTGGTAATATTGCTTTTAATATTGATGTGTGAAATAAGAGTCCCTTTTAAGTCATTCGGTAGCTTAAATATTCCAAGGTACATCGTGTTATCCTAAATATTTGGACGTTGCGTCTCAAGCAAGTTTTACAAATACAACCTACAGGCACTATAGGCAGAGATTCTGGCAGAGTTGCGAGTCTCGTCAATCATTTCATCGAGTCACCACACAGATCAGTGTGCATGTTTGACACTGTTTGTTAAATGTTTGAGAGTATAATTTGTATTTGCCTCCAAGAATATGCTGAAGGTTCGACGTCACACAAGAATAAAATTCTGAAATCTGCTGAGAGGAAGTCGCTGAAAAAATATTTTTTCATATTTCGTTCTGTTGGAGAGGTTTGAACCAGTATTAAAAAATACTGGATCACAGACGGTGTCCCGAAGGCCCATAATTGCATCATCATTGTGAGATGCAATGAACGACGGAATATTGAGACTTATTGAGACTCCCCTTTGGTAGGTAGACTGTGAACTATAAGGGCACAATCGCGTTAGCTGTGGTAAGCGAACGGCGTGAAATTCTATATACAAAGTGCAATGATACTGCAAAGATAACAAGAAAATGTCTGAATAATACTAGCATCGAATTTAATACACAGAAAATAAAAAGAAAAAAATAAAATAAATAATAACTTCGCGCAGACGAAAACAGCAAATGAAACTTTGTATTGGTGGCCACATAACAATTTCAAAGGACTTAAATAAGCTCCGTTGCATAGTTGATGTTAATGCTGAAAATAAATCTGCATTAGTGGGTTCAATGAAGAATATTTACGTCAGATCTAGCAGCATAAACTTTCACTATCTCGTATGCTGCTATAGAGTACAAAATAGAAACGCAATCTTTAGAAAAGTTTTTGTAAATTCTTTCCTTTTTTCGAATTATTTTTTTTTTGTCGAAAGGAAACAAATAATAAAAAAATAATAAAATCCATGCAAAACACAATGTGAATTTACTTTAAAACCATAATCTTACGAATAAGAAAAATATGTTTAGTTTTGTATGAAAAACTTCTGCACTTGTCATGAACACTGGCATACAAATGCAGACAACGGCGACGACGACGACCATGACTAAGTTGAAGGCGATAAAAGTTTACAATTTTTGGTTTCGTTTTCTTTTATTATTTGGTAACACAATAGTAGAGAGAAAAATATGTTTTTGAATCCGTAAAATGGTTTGCTATTGAAGGGTATTAAGGAAATCGAAATTTTCGTAAATTACAATAAAAAAAATATTTTAAATATTTACAATAACGTACGTTACGTTTGAAAAAGTTTATAAATGTTGAATAAATTAAATAAAATTTAAAGTTGAATAAAGGAAAACTAAAAACTATACTAAAACACCACTGACTAATTTATTCATATTTTCTACCCAAGTGCAGTTCTTACTGGATAGTAGAATCACTTAAATTACGTATATTTTCGATATCCGAAGGATACTTACTTATATACATTATTGGTCAGGATTACGAACTAACTTCTCACACCACTTATGTTGTGTGTATTCATTTTATAAATGAATGGCGGAAACTACAGTTTAAAGTCGATTTCGAATGACAGATTTTCTGAGGAACTTTTTCATTTATTTTACTCTCAGAGTTTGTTGGAGACTTCTGACCTGGGGTTTGAATCGACTCCTCACGTCTAATAAGCCAACACACTACCTAGTAGACTACGGCGACTATCCTAGGGCATAACACTGATGTCAATGTTATTTACTCCTCACGGTTTTTGCTAGAATTCTGCAGAGAGGAAGTCGCCAAAGAAACAATTTTTTCATATTTCGTTTTGTTGGAGAAGTCTGACCTAAGGTTTGAACCTCGACCTCACTTCTAATATGCCAACACACTACATATTAGACTATGGCGACTATCGGATAGCACCATCACCTAAATTGCGTTGTATATCATCGATATCGAAAGGATGTTTAACTACCCTTCTATTCGATGTCTATTCTCGGACGTTTGAGCACAAGTTGATCCGTAGTTTTGCTTTCACTTTGAAAATAATAACGTCTGATACGATGTAATTGACTTCCTTAACTAACTAGGTATCGTCAGGAGCTATGTTAGGTGGTATTTAGGCTTACACTAGACATAGTTATTCCTTTTTTATTAGCGTAATAAGCATAGGACCACAAAAGATTGGCTTAATATATTTTCCAGTGCGGCTTCTCACCATGCTTGCTGCTTCTGCTTTCACTCATCTTCAGCGGTTATTTTTTTTTCCAAAGCCTACCTGATAACATCATACCTTGGTTTCTCATCGATATGCTATACCGACTTGAAGCAAATTGACACTGGGGTTAGAATCACGGTTTCACGTCTTATAAGCCAACACACTATCCAAGAGACTACTGTAATTTCGTGAGATATAATACCACTAAGTTTTATTTGTATTTCAAGCTGTCAAATATCTATTCTTCTAATTTTACGATAAATTTCATAGATTCCTGTGTATAGATTTTTATTCCCTGCATATTAAAGGAAACTTTTTCGGAAAATCCTTACCTTCACGATATTTTTTCATTTCATCAATGACGAGAGTAGACAAATATTTTATAGCTTAGACTCCCATTGTATATGTAGCTCGTTATACGGACATATTTCTTAAGTTCTTCTCTTAATTGCCAGTTCAATAGATTCGTGGTATTTTTTGTTTGTTATCAAATCAAATTCTTCAACAATCTTGAAAACCAGCGTTTTAAGTTTTTTACAAAATTTTTTTTCTAACTACTCTTTTCTTATGTTTTTGCAATAACAAAAGGGTTGCACAACTCGTTTATTTTAATGATTTTACGAAACAACAATAAAAAAACCAAAAAATCGTTGCTTGAAAATGGAGAAATTGATGATGAAATCACTTCCATAAGCAAAATTTTACGCATATTTTTCAAAAAGTTTAAAATTTCTCTTTAGTGGCAGCAGCAGCTGTAGTGGTGGTTTCTTGTCTTATGCTGTATACCAACCAGGGTGTATATAATTTGTAGTACATTGATGTATTGTTGTTAAGTAGATGAATCGTTTGAATGAATGAATGAATGAATTCTGTTGTTGAAATGGTTGATTGCATTGATTGAATGTTTCCAATCAAATTGTTTTGTGGTGGTACTTAATGGAAATTCTCAAGCAGTGTTTTAAGTTGTTGGCAGTGCCTGAATTTTATGTAAGGTTATTAGGGTTACATTGAATATTTAATACATGATATAAAATTTGTTCAAACATATTTGATTTGACAAACTAAAAATATTGTTACGAAAATGGAAAATCCTGATACTGGTGTTTTGCTTTTACATCAGTTAACATTAAAATTCTAAACAAAAACAAAACAATCCAGTAAACAAACCTGTTACCATTACTGCTTAATATAACAACAAACAATTGCACAAGAAAATTGTAAACATGTAAACAGAAATGTACCAACAACACTACAATAATAAATGTAAACAACGATGTTTACATTTAAAGAGATTTCGAGAAGGCGAAGTCATGAACGTTCGCCTACAAGACTATAAAAGGCAGTACCCAGCCTCAAACTTTGTGTCTCAAAAAACAATTCCTTCCTCGGAACATGATATTCACTTTTTGTCATATGTTTCTTTCTGGAATGCATTAACGACTAACCAAAGTATGTGTTCTGATAATTCTTTATCTCCATATTGTAGTCGAGACGATAACCATTCTGAACAAGTGGTGCTTTCGTCTATGGTGAGATGACAAAATAGGAGTGAATCAGGCGCCAGATATTATTGTTATGTTAGTCCGCTGTAATATCTGTCCAAGTTGAATTGAGCAAATCTTTCGATGACATTGACTTCCACTTGAAAGATGCGCCTCGACGACTCTTCTAATAGAAAATGTAGCGTACAGGTGACTACCATACACTTGTTAGCAGTTACCAAATCTAAAAGTGTATTGATTATGTTCAGCAAACAGTTAGGTAAAAAGCTTTCAGATAATGAATCACTGGTTCAATACGAACACATACATACATAATTGGCCATTACAGCCCTTCAGTCAGGATTACGGCCTAGCTTCTCAACACCACTCATGTTGTGTGCGTTAATTTTATGCATGAGTAGCGGGACCTACATACAGTTTAAAGTCGACTCCGAACGACAGATTTTTGAGAAGCTTTTTCATGACGAACAGATCTGTTAATTATTTAGAGAATTGTGACGATAAAAAATAAGAAGTACTTATTAGCGAATAAATAGTCCTGGACATGTTCGATATGATGGATTAAGTGAAAGAATACCGCCTTATAATCCATGTCGTGGTTCATAGTTTTAGCTTGGCTTTATGGTGTTCAGTCTGTAGAATAAGCTGTCGTAGCTAGTCATATACTCATCCGAGATAAAAATATTGTTACGGAAATGAGCAAAATCTAGATACTGGTGTTTTGCTTTTACAACGTAAAAACATTAAAATTATGAACTAAAGCTACAAAAACAAAACAATGAACTTGTTTACAAATTATCGCACTGCGTAATATAACAATAAACACCAGCATAAAAAATGGTAAACAAGTAAACAAAAATACACCAACGAACACCAGCATAAAAAAATGGTAAACGAGTAAATAAAAATATACCAAAAAATACTACAAGAATAAATGCAAACAAAATACACAGATAACAATAATAAAATAACGACGTTTACATTTATAGAGATCTCGAGAAGGCGAAAATTTGCCTTCAAGAACATTCAACATGCTGTTTACTGTGCCATATAAAAGACAAGGCAAAGCAGGCGAGTTAGTGAAGTTGAATAATATTAAATAATGAACAATCACTAACTGGCTATAACGAACTTCAGTAATAAAACGAAGATAAGTTTTTAGTGCCGAAAAAAAGTAGTAGACTTCTTATCCCTTCTACAGGACATTTAAATATGTCACTAGAAACACTGTAACGTGAAACTAAAATAAAACAAATTAAGCCGAGAACAGCTTATTAATGCAGAGATGACTGCAAAAGTAAAAATGTGAGTAAATGAAAACAATACCACAAGCTTAATACGTACTCAAAGATTTTATTGAGGCTCTATGCTACTTATATGAATTTCTGAGTGGATTGAATACACCAGACTTGATATTAGAACTTCAAACCTGAGAGATAAACGAATGTCTTTACTCCGCTTATCCTATTACTGAACAAATCTGATATTTTGTGGACAAATGGAGGACATGATATCAGTTAAATCTATGAGTAAACAGTCCAGTTTACGTCAGAGCGTGTACAATAAAATACTGGCCCCTTTTCATACCTTCAAAAGCATAAAAATATCTTGCAACAACTATTGTAGATGATGAAAAGAAGGGGACTCATTTCTAGCCGGAATCCAACCAATTGTCAGGAAGCGAAGAATTTTAAATATATGTTGAAATAGGCCTTTAATACGATTACTTCGCCTTTATTTTATTCATCTGTGCTGTATTTATTTATTACAAATTTTATGCAAGCTTTTTTGAAAAAAAGACGTTGATTAGCCACTTAAAAATTGAAGCATTTTAAAATAAATCAGGCTATATTGATTAGCCTACTTAAAATACTTTTGCAAAAAGAGAAAAAAAAATCTTAATTTCAAGCATCACAGAACATCAAAATGAAGACCTAAAACTGCTAAATAATTTTGGAAATTCTCCCATCCCTTAGAAAACAGGAAATTTTTAAAAATTACTCTTCATTTTTCTAATCAAATTTTGGCCATCAAAAAACTGATTGAAAGCCCAACAAAATGTATCAATAGGAAACCATATAATTATGGGACATTAAGTAACACAAGACCAGGCCAGTGTTTATCGAAAGAAAAAAGGAAAACGAAACAAAAATAAGTGATTAAAGATTAGCAAAACTATAGAAAGGACAGTAAAGTTACCCTGTATAGCATTAGGCATACGTGTGTTGCCTGTAAGGCTAAAGATACAGAGGCATTGTTGACATTTACGCTATATGTATGGAATTGGAAAAGACAAAATAAAACACCCTCGAAATTTTAAAATTCACACAGAGCCACACATACACATACATACGCACATACACATAGAACAATGGTTTCATGATAGCGGGAGATAACAAAAACTGTTACGGGTTTTTGCTATTAGAAAATTAAGATGAAAATATAAAATGTAACACAAATTTACGCATACTTTTTCAAAAGGTAATGTGTGTCATTGTATAATACAATATGAAAGCAGTTACTGTATGAGTGTTTTCCGTTTCCGTTTTAAACCTATGAGTCTTCTCTGTGGAGTGGAAAATACCTCACGTGCATTACGTTTGTGCTTCTTCTAAATGTTAATTGCAATACGAGTTGAAACACACTTCTCTACTCAATGAGATGAGAAAGATTCGTTTTTCTGTTACAAAAATTTTTATTTTGTACGATTTCACTACATTCATGGCATACATTTGTATTAGTACAGTAATATAGTGGAGTATCTGAGTAAATATAGCTGAGTAAACTGTTCACTACATGTATGATAACTGGCGTATATGAAGATGAATAAAAGTTATTTCACTTTTGCACGCTTAGAACGCGTGACATGAAAGATGATGCATCATGAGCTGAATTACGCTATACTGTACACAACATAAGACAACTTTATGCTTCGTTTACTTTACCCAGACTTATTAATACACTCGATTTTCTGTTTTGCAAACAAAATTTCATTCTAAAAAGAATTATTTTAAAATACAATGATACTACTACGTTATACTATTTATTATAAGACTCTATTGTTGGGTAAGGGAAAGAGTTATTTACTATCAATACAATATTTACATATTCTTCGAAGTTTCTTTTGTTTTGTGTGTTTGAAAAGATCTGTTTATGAAAATGTCAAGCTCTATACCTTTAGATTGAAAATCTTTTGATTTACTTGGGCCCCCAGGCTGCAAATGTAATTTCAAGGTCCATTTTTGTCCATGATTGCCAATCATATCTCAGAGAAATATTGGATAATTCTAATTAACTCTTATAATGGAACTCCGGGACAAATGTCGGAAATTGCTTTGCAGATTTGCTAGCCAGAGCTGATATTGAGCTCTCAATCGCTCATGTGCTACAGAGGCATAGGAATTCCGATTGCTTCAGTTAACTTGGATATCATGCACACGTTTTTTACAGGTAAGATCAGTCTCGTTGGCAGCAAGAGTGTAGGTGCAATATTGCTAGGCTCTGGTGGACACTTATAGATAATCACTTATAGAGAATCAACTCTGTCTTTAAATCGCATGATCATCCATTGGTCAATAGCGATTCTTATAGACCACTGTTCTTTTAGTAGGCATGCCAAAAAACTCTGTATTTCGACAAGTTGCTTCTGCTACAGCTGCATGTCTCAGGAGGAGGAAGAGACTGTCTTTCATATCATGCGTCAGTGCGCTTCTTTTGTCATGAAGAGGCGGAGGTTTCCGAACTCTCATACATACATATGATTTCATACATTTCAACACTTCAGTCAGTATTACGGCCTATCTTCTCACACCACTCATGTTGTGTGCCTTAATTTTATACTCGAGTGGCGGGACCTACAGTTTAACGTCGACTCCGAACGACGGATTTTGAGAAACTTTTTCATGGCAGGTTTATTTGCTCACAGAGTTTTTGCCAGAAATCTGCTGAGAGGAAGTCGCCTAAGAAATATTTTTTTTCAAACCACGATTATTCTCTTCAAACGCACCGCGTCTTCACACGAGACTGCCTGAACTTTTACTGACTGGTTGCCTGCTTTGTCTTGCCTTTTATATGGCAACATAAACAGTCTGATGAATGTTCTTGAAGGCCTTCGCCATCTCGAGATCTCTATAAACATAAACATCGTTGTTTCATTATTGTTGTTTGTGTATTTTGTTTACGTTTTTTCTCGTAGTGTTTGTTAGTATGTCGCCGTGGTCTAGTAGGTAGTGTGTTGGCTTATTAGACGAAAGGCCAGAGTTCGAACCGCAGGTCAGACATCAAAACGAAAATATGAAAATATTTCTTCGGCGACTTCCTCTCAGCAGATTTCTGGCAAAAACTCTGAGAGTAAAAATTGCCATGAAAAGCTTCTCAAAAAATCTGTCGTTCGGAGTCGACTTTAAACTGTAGGTCCCGCCACTCATGTATAAAATTAGCGCACACAACATGAGTGGTGTGAGAACTGAACTGACTGAAGGGTTGTAATGGCCAATTATGTTATGTATGTTTGTTGGTATGTTTTTGGTTACTTGTTTATCATGTAAACAAGTTCATTGTTTTTGGTTTTGTAGCTTTTGTTTATAATTTTAAATTTAAACGATGTAAAAATATAAACTGGAGCGTCAATAAAGAGATGTCACAAAGAGAAATATTTTGTTCCATTAGAACAATACCAATACCAAGTCTTTAATAACTCTGCCAAAATGTGACTGAACTTGCCTGGCAATTTTTTACACGGAAACTATACCATCTGATTCGTATTACTTTCGATAGTAACAAAATTGAATGAAATGAGATAGATGAAGCTGCTAAAGCTGAAACTTTATTTTTAAAGTTTTAACTGTAAAAACATGTGATATAGTGAAATTACGAAATTATTTTTGCTCTAAACCAACAATTTAAATTCAACAAAACCTTTCACTATATTTAACCCACCCCCATTTCAATGAAATTTCTTTTGAAGTGTAAAATTTTGTTGTAAAAAAAAAGAAAAAAAAAGAGATTACAAATACAATTCTAATCCTTATGATTTTTATCACTTTCGCAAATAGTGCAGCAACACAATTACAATACGAGTGAGAGAGTTTTGCATTCAACCCTCTTGCTTGCTGGGGAAAATAATTTTTCACTTTCTGGATTCTTGTTACACAAGCGTGTTGTCTACAATTTTGCATCATGTTTGAGAGGTTTATCATACATTGATTAGTTGAAATCGAAGATAACAAAAGAAATTTGATGAAATTTGATGAAATTATTGAATTCGATATTAAGTTTCCCTTGAGTGTGTAGGGTTTCATTACATTGACAATTGTATAGCATGGGACTGATCTTTATGTATAAAAAAATAAAGAAATTAATTAAATATATGAGTGTATATATGTGTAGTTTGTTTAGTTTTATTATTTACAGGTTATTTTGCAATTTTATTAGGCATTCCTACACAAAATTACTGACGTTGAGGCCTTTAAGCCTCAAAAATTCAGTTTTTTTTTAAATACGCAACTTCCAATTGTGCATAATCTTTGTTTATGAATAATTAAATTTTATTTTTAGTTTTTTCTTTTATGGTCAGATTAAACCTTTTTATTACACTTCTGGTTGCAAGTGATCTGCAGGCAGGCTGGCAGTTAGGCAGCCAAGCAACACACTCAGTGGCATAATGGTTTTGCTGGCATCAGGTTCAAATTTTCTAAATAAATTTTGTATGAAGCGTATAGCAACCACAAACAGCGAAATTTTAATACGTTTTTGCTTAATTGGTTTATTAGTGCTTTTTAAGCCAGAAAAACAAAAAAAGAACACTGAAAACTTAACATTACAAAACGACTCTCAAGTGTGGCAGAACAACCAAAGATACTCTTAAAAATAAAAGTGTAAAATGAGCATTTACTGAAAAATAAAAACGTAAAACAAAAAATAAACCAAAAATAAAAGGCAAAACGATCTTTGGGTCTGAGAAATTTAATTTATTTTAGACTTCGTTCGTTGCTGTTTCATATTCATAAAATATGATGCCAAATATTTTACGATAGAATTCTAGATTACGACCACCACTACCACTACACTGCATTTAATTGTGCATCATTTACACAGAACTATTAAAAGAAAAAATAAATAATTCACACTCTTAACTCTTTGTTTTATACATACAACGTACACTAACAAGATGATGATATTATTTTTCAAATAAATAACAACAACATAAAAGTTTTATTTGGAATTCGAAATGAAAGCAAAAACCAAAATTCATTTGATTTAACAGGGTGATTACATTTAATGGATACAAAAATGGGTGTGTTTCAGAGCACACAAATCAGAGATCACCAATAAATCGTTTTTTCGCTACTCATAAGCACTTATGGAATTTTGAATATAAGTGAGTTAACAATATTGAAATTTAACTATTCTGATTCATTCGTACTCATGACAACGTTGATTTATAAGTACAGGTCGTAATGAGTATGCATACAACGTTGGCATCAAACTCATACCATTCGAAATATGTTTGATTCGTAAGCCTACGCATTTAAATTCATAACTTTAAAAAAATACTTATAAATTTACAGTCTTTACACATAAGCAAAAAAGACAGAGCAGCAAACACACAACCTTCTAGTGAGTATTTTAGTGTTCGCATGCGAATCATACTTATTTTGTGATTCTTGTATATGTTGAGTTATTGAAAGTCGAAATCAACAACATTATACGTCTTGTTAAGTATGAGTATGATGAGTACTTCAAACTTTGAATATGAGTAGAGGTTCCATCATATTAAAATAAGTATGAATGTGATAAGTATTAGAAATTATTAATATGATTCGATTCTACTCATCTTTTTGAATACTCATTGCTGGTCTCTGACATAAATAAACAAATTTTGATATTCCGATCAACTTTGTCCAGTGCTAATAAGATTAGTTTTTATACAGTAGAGCTCAAGATTTTAATGAAAATGGCTTGGTTGGCGAATATGCTAGAGGTGTATCCCACGGTGTATTTATTTTTATTCCCACCGACTTCAAAATAAATTCAATTCAATTTTTATTCAGTAGATAGGATCACAATAGAACCATAAAAAACCAGAACAATATATATTGAGCTACTTACCGAAGTATAGGTCACTGGTACCTTTTGAAAATCAAATATACAGGATTTGACTGAAGTGCAAAAAAGAGCAAATTGTTTAAGAATCTGTACATGTCTGAAACACGTAAGCGAAAATAGTTGACGGAGAAACTTTTCATTTCAATTACTCCCATAGTTTTTGTCAGAAATCAGCTGAGAGGAAGTTGCCGAAGAGATCTTTGTTTTCATATTTCGTTTTTGACCTGGGGTTTGAACCGATGCCTCAAGCCTAATAAACCAAACAAAACTACAATGATAAAAGTAAACTACGATGCTTACATTTAAAGAGATTTCGAGAAGGCGAGGTCATGAACGTTCGCCTTCCAGAGCATTCATCAGACTGTTTACCCTGCCATATAAAAGGCAAACCAAAGCAGGCGACTGAGATAGTGAAGTTCAGTTAGTCTTGTGTGGACGCGTTGTGTTTGAAGAAAGTAATCGCGGTTTTTAAGTTCTTCGTTACACAGATTTGTCGAATATTTGTCTAGTAATTGTTATTGTTTATGCAAAGTGTGTAAACAGAGGAATAACAAAGAAAAGCAATTGTTGTTGTTTACATCAAGTTGTGAACAGTATGAATAAATTTAATTAAAACTAAACACCAATTTATTTTTATTTTATTTGCAATCTATGAGCTCATATTTTAAACGTTTTTAATAGGTAAAACCGTAACCCTGCATGACTATTAAAAGTCAGCTGGGAAAGTATAGCTCGTTGAATTAAATTAATTCATTCAATTTAAATACGTTTAATTTTTGTATTCTAAAACGCATTCAGAATATGAATGTTAAGTATTCATCATGAATTTATTGTGCTTTCGAACTTTGTGGAAAATTTAACCTCTTGCTCTTCAATTGTTATTTGGATTACACTGCAATGCCTAATTAATTTAATTTAAATGTAATTAATTTTATTAAATTTTTTAAAGATTTTATATTCCTTTTCTTTTTTTAAAATAAATTTCTTCTCAATGTCAATGACAGTATTTTGGTCATCCATACTATAATGCAATGAACGAATTATTTCTTTTATTTTTCACTTAATAAAACATTACATTGCTAATTATTTTAAATTTTGATAAATGATGTTGAAAATAATATTTAACTGACATTTATGTCACCAACTTGACATGTACATATGTGAATTCATAAATCATTCTTTTCAAAATATTGTTGTCTTGTGTATGAACAAAATTTTTATTTACTTTCATAATTCCAAGTAAATAATGTTTTTTGGGGTTTTTTACGTTTGCCTCTTCTTCTTCTTTACTGTGTTTATACATAGGATGCTAATTTCCTTGTATAATAAGATATTTTTAAACACCTTCATTAAACTTCTGACATTTATGATGATACACTTATTATTGTATTGTCATATATTTAATACACATGCATACACACAAAAGTAAGACATAAAGACACTTGCCTGAGTTGGAAATAAAAGTCAAAAATTATAAATTTTCCAATTAAATCCTTTATGGCTGGTATAATAAAATATTACTTAATAATGGATGCCAAACAATATAGTATATTGTGTGTTTTGTTTTATACTATAAAACAGTAACTTTTTTTCCTTCTAGATACAGCAGATTTTTGTGATTTTTGTTTATAAACTATATTCAGATACATAAATAATGATTTAGTCTATATAAATTAGTATTTAACATGTTTTAAGTTTATTAACAATCATAAATTATTTAACAATATTATTTTTAAAGACGTGTTTCTTTAACAAGAGTTATAAAAATTTTATCGTCTTTAGTAAAATGTTTACCCCCATAAATACAACAAAAATTTGCATTCGTTGTATTTGTGCCTATGTTTGTTTGTATCACCTGCAAAAATTTACATCTAAACACCAATAATTCGTAATTATTTTATGACCGGCAATACCTTGTTAAAGACAAAGAAGATTTGTAAAGAATTAATTTACGATCGCATATACTAAATACCGTATTATTCCATTCGTGAGGCAAGCGACCAGGAAAGGGTGTGTTCTATTCGAAAGACAGATACAACTCTATTGGACATATGTAGTTTCATTAACATACGAGTGCCGGATAGACTCAATTTAACAGTTACACAGCACTTATATTGTCGCATCAGCACATACATAACATTTGAATTAAATTGCTTGTGGTAAGAGGAAATCACCGTAGTCTAGTATGTAGTCTGATTATTTATTAGAAGAGTGACCGATCCAACCCCTAGCTCAAGCGTCTCGAATAAAATGTTCGGAGTCGATAATAAATCAAACTACTCATGATTAATGTAAACAACATACAACATGAATGTTGTTAGGAGCTAGGTTGTAATCCTGACTAAAGAATTGAAATGACCAGTGGTAATAATAGGCAGCTTGTTGGCTTATTAGACGTGAGGCCACAGTTCAAACCCCAGATCAGACATGTCAAACCGAACCGAATATTGTAAACTATTCCTTTGCCGACTTCTGCGAGTAAATAAAATTGTCATGATAAGTTTCTTAAAAATTTCAACTTTAAACTGCAGGTTAACAAACAAACACAAGTGATACGTGAAACTCGGTCGTGATCCTGACTGAGGAGTTATAATGTTATGTAAATATGTACTCATAAGCACTCATGAAATTTTGAATATAAGTGAGTCAACAATATTAAAATTTAACTACTCTTATTCATTCGTACTCACTACAGCGTTGATTTATAAGTACAGCTTGCAATGAGTATACATACAAAGTGGACATCAAACTCATACCATTCGAAATATGTTTGATTCATAAGCCTACTCATTCAGATTCATAACTTTTGAAAAATACTTATAATACTTATAAATGATTCGAGTGACTCTAATCATCCATCAAAATTTACAGTCTTAGGTGTTGTTGCATTTACAAAAAAAGAAAGTAGACACATAAGCAAAAAAGACAGACCAGCAAGCAGAGCAAACACACAACCTTTTAGTGAGTATTTTAGTGTTCGTACGTAAATCGCACTTATTTAGTGATTTTTGTAAATGTTGAGTTATGGAGAGTCAAAATCAACAGCATCATACGTGTTGTTAAGTATGAATATGAAGAGTACTTCAAACTTTGAATATGGGCAGAGGTTCCATGATATTAAAATAAGTATGATTGGGTATAGGTTAGGTTATGTTAGAGGACGTGTACTTGTCAACTCTGACAAGTACAGTACCCAGAGGTCGAATTGACCTCTGTACAACGGCCTAGCTTCTCACAGCACTCGTGTGGTGTGCGTTAATTTTATACATGAGTATCGCGGCCTACAGTTTAAAGTCGACTCTGAACGACAGATTTTTGAGAAGCTTTTCATGGCAATTTTTACTCTCAGAGTTTCTGCCAGAAGGAAGTCGCCGAAGAAATATTTTCATATTTTCGTCTAATAAGCCAACACACTGCCTACTAGACCACGGCGACTTCAAAAAATGAATTGGTATAAGTATCAGAAATTATGAGTATGATTCGATTTTACTCATCTTTTTGACTACTCATTGTTATCTCTGGTGTAAATCCAAATACAAAATATAGTCATAGAATGTACCAATTCGAATAATTCGCAATACTGTATCTAACAGAGGCGATATTTTCGACAGCGAATATAATTTATTTTATTCCATGTTTCTTTTTTTTATGGAATTAAAAAAAAAAATTATAATATTCTGCGGCGGAAGTTGACATTTTAAATATAAAAATTTATGATAAATTTCAAATTTATTGTTTAATTATGAAAAAATATTTCCAGTGACCACCGGAACTTACTCTATTGAATTTCATTAACGCTATTAAAGGGTCGAATATAATGCCACAATCGGTCAAATGCTAATGATTTATAATCAGAATTTACTTATAAATTTAAGCGTGAATACAAAACGTACTTGTATAAACACATACATACATACAACAATAATATTTGAAATACTCATTAATCTGCTTTGAAAACATTAAATCACAATAACAACAATAACAAAAACAATAACAATAATGATGATGAGAACGATGATGACTAATTTATTACAGCAATTTATCAGCTTCAATGTAAAAGCTTCAGCTTAAACTGCTATATATACATACAAAGCATAGAAAGGGAATGGGTAAGAGATGAGAGAAACAAAATGCTAATTAATGTATATCATCAGTGCCACAAAACATAACATTTTGTATCACGATAATACCGATGATGAGCATGACGACGTAGATAATGACCGTGATGATGACGCAGATGGCAGTGGCTGGGCTACATTACCAAATATATACTACAGTCGCCGTGTATTAAAGGTGAGATAATTGTTTTTGTTTTTAAGAAAAGGTAGCATCATGTTTCAATACTAATTGACACCTTTTAGATGTCATTAGCAAAATTTATTTAAGATGAGTGCAGGAGAGCTAAGCTTATGCTTCATTTCAAATACAAAATAATCTCGTAAAGAAAAAAAAATTAAAAAAATTTTTTTTGGATAATTTTTTGTTTTATTCGCTTCTCTCTGTCTGTCTTACAAAAAGAATAAAATAAACTTTATCATGATTTTGCTTTACGCTTGCCCGCTAATAGAAACAAACGTTAAACGAACATCCTTTAGCCGAAAATGAAAAACATGCCTTAAGTATCCGTATACAATTATAATTAAGGTGGGGATTACAAGCCAGCAAAAAGAGATGAATCACGCAATAGCTTAATCTCAACATCATTCATTTATTCAACCGTCTGCCAGCTAGCAAGTGAAACATTCTTCCAATCCAACCCAACCATCCATACCATACCATATTGCTCCACTCCTCGCCGTTGTAGTGTTGACAAGCATGTGAAATGACCACACACACCATACCATTAAGATGTATGTATGATGAGTTGTATGTAGTGTTGGCTGGAATTAATACAATACAATATCAAATACAATGAATAAAATTCCTGTTACTCTACTCATATCTTGACTTGAAAGCTTGTAGCTGTAGGTTTAAATTCATTCCATAGAGGAGCACATCATTTGGCAGTTTGAAGGCAATGTGATGGTGGCCACCAATGTGATGTTGGCGGTGTTGTAGGTATTAAATAATTTCGTATAATTAATCATATGTTATCTGTGTTCGTCTTTTTTATTTATGTTTTTTTCTGCTTCCACATCTCCATTTCAAGTGATAAGAATTAACAACACAGGCTCATTTGATGATAAAATGCTATAATTTAAGAACGCACTCGCACACTTGCATTTATATAAGACCACAATGAAAGTCAGTTTTTGTTTTGTTTTATCATGAGAACTGAAACAAACGGTCGTTTAATCGCTGAAAGGCAAATTAACGAAACTTTATTTTGTTGTGTTTTCACAAAAACATAAATTCAGACATATTTTTACATTTAAAAACGATCCCAGGGCTTAAGATCACTGTAAACCACTGGAATTATTAGGAAGTTAAAATTCAGTGACTAGAGTGTTTGGGATAGTAGAACACATGACCATGACTGGTTTGCTCCCTTCTTCAATAATTATTTTGCCTGGCACTGTGATATCTTCATTGTGATAATATCTCATTATAGAGATATGTACATCGATGAATGAAATTGAGGGTGGTAGTCTAAACGGACTAAAGCATTACAGATAGCCAGGATGTTTTGCACGTGACATATGAAGATCATAATCCTGTCCTGCCGAGAAGGCTTTTTACAATTGGGTCAGTAACTCTACTGACTCAGTAAAAGAACGACCAACATTCGTACATTGACGACAGATAAGAGCTGTCGAAAATATTGCCCCTGTTCCGTTGATTTCACGTCGCTTATAAGAACACGGCCATTCGCAGACTATATATAACGAACCCAGGAACTGAAAGTAGACAACCATTTCAAAGACGTGATTTCGCTGTATGAGCTGTGGAGCAGGAGGTTATTGAATTAAATTTTCATTGAAAATTCCTTTTTATTTGTGTGGATGAATAGGTACGTGATGGAACAAATTTGGGGCGACACCAATCCGCATGAGATCAAAGCGCGTCCAATGCATGCCGAAAAAGTATGGATTTTGAACTGAACCCGAATGGAAAGATTCTAAGACATGCGGAATTTATTGACAAAAAGTGTCTAGTCAAAGGTGATTTGCATAGAATGCACATCTTCATAAAGCTATCTAGATGGCTGATGGGAGGTGTCAGCCAGTAGTTATATTTGTATGACGGAATGGGTAATATGAGTATATTAGCGGGATCTTATAGGACGCGAGTTATGAACTAGCATACATACATACTTACATAACTGGCCATTACAACCCATCAGTCAGGATTACAGCCTAGCTTCTCACACTACTCATGTTGTGTGCGTTAATTTTTATATGTGAGTGGCGGGACCTACAGTTTAACGTCGACTTCGGACGACAGATTTTTAAGAAACTTTCTCATGGCAGATTTATTTACTCTCAGAGTTTTTGCCAGAAATCTGCTGAGAGGAAGTCGCCAAAGAAATATTTGTTCATATTTCGTTTTGTTGAAGAAGTCTGCCTATTGGTGTTTGAAATGAAGCTTCATGTCTAATAAGACAACACAATACCAACTAGACTACGGCGACTTCAGTTATGAACAAGCAATGTAATTTGGTCAGTAAACCAAAGAAGATATAAAAAATTAGCGCAGGTTTTCTGCTAAACGGTGTTTGTACAAAAATTTAAACTTGTGTTGGCTTATTAGACGTGAGACCACGGTTCAAATTCCAGGTTAGACATTTCGATCAAAGCGAAATATAATGAATATTTCTTCGGCGACTTCATCTCAGAAGATTTCTGGCAAAAAATCGGTAACTTTAAATTGTAGGCCCCCCACCACTTATATATAAAATTAACAAACACAACACCAAGTGCTGTGAGAAACTAGGTCGTAATCCTGACTGAAGGTTTGTAATAAGCAATTATGTATGAAATTATAATCAAAACTGTGATCATTAACTTGTAAAGGAAAAGGACCTATAACAAGCTTCTAAATTTTATATTTCTTCTCATTTTTTCTCAAATTAGTCATCATTTGATCAAAGTGTTTAAAACTGAGAAACGTGTCTGCATGTTTTTTTTTTTTTGTATTAAAATTCCAATCAATTATTTTGATTATCTTTAACGGCCATAAAAAACAAGATTGATTGAAAGACTGACTCCTTTGCTTTAATTTATAATTACGCATAAACTTTTTAGGCATAAAACTATTAATTGATGGAATTCTTTTAATGGAAAAACATAACAAAAAAGAAATGAAATGAAATGCAACATCAAATGCCCATCAAAAATTACGCCACTTTTCTGGGAATTTATCAAAAAAGTCATCTTAAGACCAATTCTTTCCTTTTTTTTTTGCCACACAAACAAACTTATTTAAGCTCAATGGCTAATGGCTAATGGCTCAATGTTGTCTGTTTGCAATATCTTTTCTTAAAAACCATAATTAAGTCAAATGTTGGAGATTTTTGTACGCAAAAAAAATTCAAACTTCTCATACGCACACATGCATGAAAGCAGAATAACTTGATGATAATGACTGACTTCTTGTCGATTTTAAGAAATTGTTTTTCATTTTATGATTTGGTTTGGTTTTCCTAACAAAAAAAGATTCCTTTTTTGTTAAAATTCGCATGGGGTTTAGAACGAAAAACGAAAAAAAAGAGACAAACTTCTGAGCTCTAAAGCAAACTAAAGTTTTTTAAATAATCAATTTATGACCGTTTAAATATTTAATAAAGTGTATAAAAGTAGAAAACCAGACTACCAGCTACATTAACTGCTTCTTAAAAAGAAAAATTATTTTTAAAATTTTTTTTTGTGGTCCCAACAGAAGTCAGTCATCATCATCGTCTTGAACGTCGTCGTTTTCTATGTACAAAAAAAACCAATAAACAGTCAGGCATGCTCGAATAAATTCATGTGTGCTTCCAGGTGTTTGGTTATGTGTTTGCTGCTTTTTAGATTGCCAAGGCTCTTGATTCTGAGCTACAGTACAGAAGAATCATGAAGTTGAAGTATCAAGTTCAGATTGGAATTGAATTTCCGTTTAGTGTTTTGTTTAGCACATCATGTTTGCAACTAATTTAAAAAGAACAAAAAAAGTTTAATTTTAAATCAGATGTGATAAGGAATTTAAACTTGGCCTACAAATATAATACCAGAATAATTCCGTTACAGAGAAATATACCATAAAGATGCAGATAATGGAGACTAAGCACAAGAAATTTGAGTCCGGACTGTAGTGTGTATGTGTCCCTACGTAATGGGGACGAGCCCTCCGCGGTCAGGTGAGGGTGGGTTAGCGTGAGGCCGTGGACGTTCGAAAAAATATTCATGAAATAATTTTCAATTTTCTTCATTAAATTGAATTTATTTTTATTTTTTGTCTTTCCTATGCATTATTGAATTGTTCATCAGTTGCTTGGTACCTTTTTGTGTTAAAATCGTTGCCCCTAACGCTCCTTTTTATGCAATCAAATAATTTCTTCCCGCTGTGTTAAAATTAAATATTATTGCATCAAACCCCATAGAAAACAAGAAAAGTTATCTGATGTTTTCCGAATTTGTATAGATTAGCACGGCTCTACAACTTACATAAATAACTGATCCCTGGAACACCCTGATTTCCCTGATCGTTAAACATCAACAGCATCTGACAACATCAACGATCAAACAATAGCACTTAGTCAGAAAAAGATTCTTATCACTACACCCAGTATATCAGGGAGGTCTTGATCTCTAGGCAACCACAAACGGTAAACTTAGGATGAGCAAGCTACAGTAATCCACTCACGTGATTATGTGGAAAAAATTGATAACTAAAGCTAAAATTTAGCGAAGATGGTGTAACAGACACAATCGAGCAGATCCTTGGCCCATTAACCTAGCTTGAAGGATATTTTAAGCTATCTTCAGTGCTTATAGAAGTCTCTGTACTGCCTAGCACTGTGTTGGCTTATTAGACATGAGGTTATGCTTCAAACTCCAGGTCATATATCTCTAATAAAACAACATATATCTCAAAATAACAACTGCCTCTTAGCAGATTTCTGGCAAAAATTCTCTGAGCAAAAAAATTGCCATGAAAAGTTTCTCAAACAAAATCTGTTGTACGAAATCGACTTTAAACAATGGGTCCTGACACTCACGAAAAAAAAATTAACACACACAACATAAGTGGTGTTAGAAGCTAGGTTGTAATCCTGACTAAAGGGTTATAATGACCAACTATATATAATGTATGTGGGTATAGTAGTGTCTATTGAGTACATCTCAGTTGTTTTCTGACAAACTCGTATATCCATTCTAATCGAGGACCTCAGGAATGGATTTTCTATAGTTTCCTCCTCATTGGAGTATTGTTTTCATATTGAAGTGCTTATAACAATCGCAGCAGTTTCTGTAACTATCATGCGCCTCAGGAATGTAATTATTTTGTATGGCTTTTGAAGAGAACTCTCGTTTACGTGACATAATCAAACCAACAATTAGAGCACACTTTGGTGGGAATCGAGCCCACGGCTTCGGCACTTCAAGTTTAGCACACTATCAACTATAACATCGGGGTGCTCTAACAACGTCATACGAAACTTGTACTGGTTAGGTTAGGTTAGGTCGGAGTGGTAGCTCTGATATCACAAAGCTCACTTGAGCACGCATAGCGGCCCGTTGTGATGCCACGTTTGAACGCAGGCCCTGTACTAACCAAGTGCCACCAAAATCAGAGAAAAGGAGGAAGTTGGTCAGCGCAAGGTCTGCACAAAACTTGTACTGAAAACAAAACATTCTTTTAAGTTTCTGCGATATGATATGAACCACTTAGTCATAGAGTGTGTCTGCATTGTACTCTGGCCCTGCTGAATACTTGACTGACTGACTGTTTGTCTGTCTGGGCATGGCAGAGTAGAGTAGAGTAAAGTAACTTAAAGCCACAAACTGAGTTTTAGTGGCATTTTTTAACGCGTACTGGCTCTTATTTTATTTCCAATTTCTTTTGTGGCAAATATTATCGTCTCTCTTTTGGTTTTTTTTTGTTGTTTTTATTGTTTTTTATTAAATTTTGAAAACTTAACGATCATTGACAATCATGAGTTAATGTCGTTAAACGTTTTTTTGTTTTGCTTTGCATTTATTTTTCACATTTTCGCTTTCGTTTTCTTTTGATGTACATGACTGTGCCCCTGGAAATCAGTAGCCTTTGTTTTTAATTCTTTAACTGCTTCACAGTTCTCAACTCTGGCACAGCAGGCGCATACTGATGCTTCTTTTATGTTTGGTTGCAGCATTTTTAATTAAGTATACACGTATAATCCTTCGAATTTTATGAAGATTTTTTCAATTTATAGATACAAATTAATGTCAAATTAATTCATTGAAAAGAAAGGACAAAAAAAAAAACAAAAACAAAGAAAACGTATCCACTTAAAAACAAAACTATCGAATTACAAAATATACGAGTATATGCACACAACATAAATGACAGCCGGGCGCATCAGATAATCTGGGTGTAAAGAAATTAATTTATGGAATATTAATTAACGATTTATTAAACATCATTTTTTTCTTTCTGCTGCTCCTGTATACTTCATGTGCATGTCGAAAAGTATAACATTTGATATCATGATTCTTAAATGCTTTTAAAATGCTTTTACTAAGGAAATCATAAGTCAGGTTATCAGGTTACTCCGAAGCTGCAAATTTTATGAGTTTATAGGAGTCAAGCTTAAGCCAAACTTTGTAGTAACAGCATGCATGGCATGTGCTAAATTGCTTCCAAAATTATTTATATTTGAAATCAAAAACAGAAAATAAATATTTATTCCACAAATATTATAATTAAGATATTGAATAATATTGTTACGTTTTTACCTTCTAAAAACGTTTAAAATATGAGCTCGTGGATTGCAAATAAAATAAAAATAAATTTGTGTTAATAAATGTTTGTTTTAATTAAAATTCTTTATAATTCGCACAATTCTGTGAACCGCTGTTCACAACTTGATGTAAACAACTACAATTGTTTATCTTTGTTATTCCTGTGTTTATACTCTTTGCATAAACAATAACAATTACTAAACAATTATTCGACAGATCTCTCACAAAACAGTGACTAAACTTCACTAACTCAGCCGTCTGCTTTTATATGGTAAAGTAAACAGTCTGATGAATGTTCTTGAAGGCGAACGTTCATGACTTCGCCTTCTCGAAATCTCTATAAATATTAACATATAAACAACAATGTTTGCATTTATCATTGTAGTGTTGTTGGTGTATTAAGCCGTACAATAACTTGTAAACAGGTTTGTTTACTGCAATGTTCTGTTTTTGTAGCTTTTGTTTATAATTTTAATGTTAAGCGATTCAGATTTTTCATTTTCGTAATAATATTTTGGGGAGTTAAACACTGAAATTAATCAGTCGAAACCATATTGCACAGTCTTCTTTGAATATAAAAGTGTCGTTAGCTAAGCTTTGTCGTATTTAATAATCTATGAAGCTCTTGAATGTAAATGCTCTATGGTGGAATGATGATGCCAAAAATATGGATCTTAACACTAAGCAAAGACTATCAAGGTCAATACTTATCTGCCGTCCATCCAGCTACAAGCGGCCTGCACTAGTATCTCGCGTCCCTCCATAGGCTTTCTTAATATTGAAGATGCCTTGGTGTGTACTCCTCAATTTAAAAATATATGGGGAAACTATTGGGTTATACGCTGATAATGCCTATTTTGGGTATCGCTGATCTTAACTATGGTATACCGTGGGACTTCACAGAGTAGAACTCTCTTCCATACATACATACATACTTAAATAATTGATCATTACAGCCGTTTAGTTAGGATTACGACCTAGCATCTCACTTCACTTATGTTGCTTGCGTGTAAAATTTATACATAAGTGACGGGACTTACTGATAAAGTTAACTTTGAACGATAGATTTTTTTTAGAAACTTTTCATTGCCAATTTTATTTTACTCGGAGAGTTTTTGCTAGATATCTGCAAAGAGGAAACCGCCGCGGAAATACTTTTCTTATTTTGTTTTGTTGGAGATGTCTGACGTGTTGTTATTAAAAGTGGTATACTGAACAACAATTGCTAGTGCTGATGGCTGTGTTATTGTCGTAAATGGAAATCGTCCAAACGTTAGTAATGTGCTTTATTATAGATACTTTAGTCAGTCTAAAAATTTTGTTGTACCCACACAATTTGCTTAAAGCCTTCTCATATTTCTCACGCTTACGTTTAAATTGGTGCAATGAGACATACTCATATGTCTAAAAGCAACACAGGGTTTGATAGTAATGGTCCCGACGTCAGAAGTTCGTTAAGGTACTTTGGAATCTTATGAATGAATTAAACATTTCGAAAAATTCGATTCGCGTTATAAATATCTCACAATAGTCAGATGGTTAATGGACTTTGTTTATTCATGTTTCTTGTCTCAAATTGTGACGACGACTACAAGTGCAATAAGTTTGTAAACCGTGTAATTTTCAAAGTTGAAGTCATTGTGGTCTAGTCATTTGTGGAACTTATTAGAAGAGATTCGAACAAAGCGAACTCTCAGCGTCCTTCTGGCAAAAACTCTGAGAGTATATGTATACAATCGCCAATGAATAGTTTCTCAAATCTGTAGTTCAGAGTCGACATCAAACTGTAGGTCCCAACATTCATGGATATATTTACAACACACAACATGTGTGGTGTGAGCAGCTTGGTGGCAATCTTGACTGAAGAGTTGTAATGACCAATGAAGTAAGTACAGTAAGCAAAGTGTGTAAAGAATTTTTGAGTAGAAGTATCGACATACTTGCTGATATCTAAGTGAATATAAGAGCTTCGAAGCCTTTTCCATTTAGGAAGATTATGTACCAGACACCATACTGTGAATGTAATCATAAGTAATCTACGAATAAAGAAAAGTTTGGATGATATTAGGCATACCTGTATACAATCCACTGTATATGGTAGTCGTAAATTATCTTCCTATAATTGCAAAACAAGTGAGGATTGGTTATACTGTGGGAAAATTTTACAATGTAGAGAAGAACGAGTAAACTCTGAGGTTTCCAGTCATAACTTTCCATTGAAATTAGACTTCTATTTGGGAAGTACACATGATTCGATTAGAGGAATTCTAACATCTTAATGAGTATGTATCCATGTATGAGTCATAAAATCTTTTGTGCTCATTGTAGATTTTCCTAGAAATATTACAAATCCAATGTCAAAAATATTTAAACTTAAAATAGTTTTCCCCACAAATTTTTTTAATTGCTTTTCTAATTCATATAATAAAACGTATCCAAATTTAATTTTAATAATTCCCAAAAAATAAGTCTGGAGATTTAAAATCTCTTTTATAATATGAAGCCACACACTAATCATAATGACGCGTGCTCATATGGATTAAAGTCTTAAATTTATAGGACTACTCCATGTAAAGCCACTTAAAATTAGAACACACCATTAGAACTTACGGAAACACATTATTTCTTTTGTTAGTGGTATAATATTAATATCAGTGTGTGTTGTTTTTCGGGCAAAGCGGAAACACGATTTAAAATTTATTATTCCGGAGATAAAAACTTATTTTTAATTTTAAAGACGAATGATATTCTTATTAAACATTTACGACAATACTCAATATGATGAAGTCTTTACGGAGACTTTAAAGAGACTACGTTGCAATGGGTAAATGTGGCATTACTATTATATGGGAAGAGGATTTAATGCTTTTTTAGAAAAACCTTGTATTTTTTAATGTAATTCAAATGAAATCAACCCCAGTGACACTTTATCCATCCACAACAAAACCAATTAAAACAACAAATTAATAAAAATCACAATTTGATTGCCCTTTGCTGCCAATGCTTAGCAAAAGTTAAATATGACTTTGAATTCAGGCAAAAGCAGTTACATAAGGGGGGAAAACCTTAAACACGGGTATATAATTGCGTGTAACTAAATTCTTTCGATTGATCCCATGGGTAACGTAACACTTTCTAAATAAAAGAGATTTGAAAGACAACTGAGATCCAGTTACAGTTGCCAAGAAAAACTAACCACCAAATAGTTTTACGCCCAAAGTAATAATACATTCCAGATACACAGTATAAACGATGACACTTTAAACGTTTTAACAGCAATCGCGTTGCTGCTTCATATGCCACTAAAAATAGAATTAAATGTGAACGCAACTAACTGACAGTTGGTCCAGCAGGTGACCTTCACTAATGGGGTGGGTTTCCATTTGTCAGTCATTCACTGTAATGCTGCTCGTATGCAAAATAAGCCGTCTTTTGAAATACTACTGTGTAGATAATAAAAAATCCAATACTTTATGTCATTTCTACAGTTCTGTTCTCATGTCACTGGGAGTCTTGCGCTGCTTTTGCATGCAGTGCATGTTGCGTGTTACACTTGTGCATATCTTTGAGGCACACACACAAAGTGTGAGTGTTAAATAATTTCACGTGCGTATCTGCCGTTGTCTTACTCAAAACACAGCCACACTACATCGACCAAGTGACACATGCAACGAACATTTTTATTTTTTTTTTTTTTTTTAAATTTCTGTTTAACTCAAGCATTTTATATTTATAGGCCAAGTAAAGAGTTGGTTGACTGCCTGCCTGCCTGCCAACTAGGCTGTTGTTTTCATTATTAAATGACAATTTCTTTACGGCTGAACTGAAGATTGTTGCAAAGCATTGCGTGTTTATCTAGTTTTTTTGCCTTCCTCGTGGATTACAAACGTTAAAGTTAAAAGGCGTTAAATATCCATTTAAACTGGAATTAAACGAAATTTTAATTCCTTTTTTTTCGGTTTGCATTGTGCTCTTGAAATCTTTGACTTTTTCATTCATTTTACAATTTTTTCTTTTTGCTTGATTTGTATAACACACGCAATCCATGCCCATGAATGATATTTTTAAAGTTTATATTCGATTTATTTTTTAATTGATGTAAATTATTGTGTCGTTACCATACATTCTTTTTTTGTACCATATATTTTTTTTGTTTCAATTGAGATTTTTGCATATTAATGCCATAGGTTTCATTGTGCTCAATAGCAGATAATTTTTTCTTTTTGAGATTAATTAAAATTCAGGGTTAAAAATAATTTTCTGTTGAAAAATATTTTCGTCTCGTATTCACATAATTTGTCTGCCTAGAGAATTTTGAATCAATTTTTTCTTTTTGTGATTCATTACAGCACGTAAAACGATTTTGTTTGTATTTCAATTTAATTATAGAAATAGGTCTTTGGTTTGCTTGTGTACACTTATGAAAATCTAAATTTGTTGGCTTGAGTTATCGAACATTTTTGTCTCATTTGATTTTTTATGGTAGAAATGATTTAGGCTTATCAGCAACTGTTCAATTTCTTTAAAGATAGGGACCTTTTGAAAGATTTCAATTTGAAATTCTAAAGGAATCAAAGACCGGATAAAGTGATCTTTTAGCCTGTCTAAAGTAGAAAGTAAATCTTTCTTTACGAAAAACATTAAACTTTAATTCGACATTCAACCATTACTAAGGAAGTCACTTGCAATACATTGCGTTTGAACCGTAAAAACAATGAGATAGTGGAAAGACAATCTATTTTTCATCTCTTGATTCGAATCTGTAAACATTGCAATTGATGAGGAGAAACGTGCATGTAGTGAGCTTCAAAAGAAACTCTACTTTAAAAAATATATACATTCATAAATTACCGTTATTTTTATTTTACAATTATTTCATTGCCAGTTTTTAAAATTGAATCGAAAAAAAAATATTACAAAAAATTTTGAAATCCAATCAAATTTTTTGGGCACTTTCCTTAGGTGGTAAAAGTCGAGTTTGGTAGTTGTTAGAATTTTAACCATAGTATACATAGTATACGCTCACTGTATATATGTATGTATTTGGCGAAATAACGAAATTTCTCTGTAATGTATTGTACGATCCACTGGTCAGTTGACCATGATTGAATATGTTCTAAAAGATAGTGAAACAATCAATAGAGCAGAGTACACACTTTCGTCCTCTCCTGTATGCGATTAAAAATTCTCAAATTAGATTTCGATGGACTGGTTTTATATTTTGGAGAACACCAAACAATATCGTAATTAATTTCAGGTAAGATTATATTGCCTGCCTATGATCGATTCTTTAGAAACGATTTATCGTAGTTTCCATTAACATGGCCACAAACTTCTTTGCTTTTGCAAACAATTCTCTTAGGGATGCAAAGTTACAGTAAATGAACTCGCCGTAGTCTAGTAGGACGAGGTATATAGTATAAGAAAATATTTATCGGCAACATTATTTCAGCAGCCTTCTGGCAAAGGCATACAAACATACATAATTGACCATTACAACCCTTCAGTCAGGATTACGGCCTAGCTTCTCACAACATTCATGTTGTGTGCCTTAATTTTATACTTGAGAGGCGGAACCTACAGTTTAACGTCGACTCCGAGCGACACATTTTGAGAAACTTTTACATGGCAGGATTATTTACTCTCAGATTTTTTGCCAGAAATCTGCTGAGAGGAAGTCGCCGTAGAATTTTTTTTCATATTTTCATTTTGATGTCTGGCTTGGGGATCGCCCCGGGGCTTTATGTCTAATAAGCCAGCACACTACCCACTAGACTACGGCGACCAAAGAAGGTATATTAAATTGCCATGAAAAGTTGTGGCTTCTTCCACTCATGGATAAATTTAATGTACTACATGGGTGATGTAAGAAACTAGAGCATAATCCTGACTAAACGGCGATGTAATGACCAATTAAATTAAAAATTTGTCATTGGAAGAATTGGACTCTTGGTTAACAAGTCTTTCAAACAAAACGGTGCCACAGGGCTTGCGATCCTATGCATATATTCAGAGGTGAGTTTGTATGGAAAATAAATTCATATTTTGGAACATGGCCTTTGTAACCACAAGACTATTTTGGTGCACTAAGTCACGTATAATATTTAAACATGGTTGAGACGTACAAATATGTTAGTAATTAACATAACTGAACCAATTAATAGATTTTATATATACATATGTAAGCTTAGTTGTCTATGGTATGTTAACGTCGTTATTGCCCGTTAAGCAATTAAATTGTAGACACTTAATTTTATTATTAGCTTGACATGTTTTTTTTTTTAAATTCGAATACAAATTTCTTTATAATTTTTAATGACGCTCTTCAACAGCCTAACAACTTTCCACTTATTAACTAACACCCACGTTTAACAAATTGTGAAGCATTTAATCTTCTACTCGTATTCTCCTAATAACTTTATTCTAATTGCATTCAAGCAGAACAAATTTATTAATTAGAAAATCATGTTTGAATTTCAATAACAAAACACCAAAAAAAAGAAAAAAACAGAAACAGAAACAAATTTATTCAAAACAACCAAACGAATTGTGGGTTTTCTTTAAAAAGAATCAAATCAAAACGAATGAAAAAAAAAGAATTTTCAATATTGTTTAACTAGCACATGTATACATACATACGTTAATATTAATGATAACATAATTAAATTAATTTAAAATTCAACAAACGACACTTTTCACCACAAGAACTCTTATAAAGTTTTTCTATGCCATACCATGGCTTAGCCTATATATCTTGGAGCAGTTCTTACTTCTCCATGGAAGTTTTCCATTTTCTGTTCTTCATTTCTTTTTTGTATTTTCATAGTCAAACGAAAAATACCGTCAAGTACGACCGACGACCATAAAAGCACATCAATTTGATTCGACATGCTGTGTAACTCATTAGGTGATTTTCATTTCAAATCATTTGAGTGTGTAAACAATGAGGCAGACACATGGGGCAACAACTCAATACCATGAGTATGTGGCACAAAGTAAAAATATGCATCACAGAGTGTGTATAGCAAGCAACACAGCAGAATTCAATGAAGTTTTGTTGCTTTGATCACAATGCCTGAAGGTAGAAGATGTACATATATGCACGAGATTTACTTACTGGCTAAAGGCAGCGTCAGTTAAGTGAATCACTGCACACTCAGATACACACACACACACGTACAGATTAATTTATGCCGATTCATGTTAAATCAATTAGTAATCAAGTCAAGAATAGAAAATTAAATCATAAGACAATAAATACTTGACATGTTGGAAAAAAACTACAGAGAAAGAGAAAGAAAAAGACCTGAATAAAGTCTTCAGCCATGTAATGCAAGTTGTAAAAACAATTTAAAATGAAAAACGAAACAAAGAACTTGAGCGGTCAAATAAAAGATTCCAACGCATCTATCAGTTTGGCTTAGAAATTCTTGAATATTTTTTTTGTTAGTACTTTTGTAGCTGAAAACACTCCTTTCTTTGATGGCATTTGAATCGATTTCAAATATTTTGTAAGAAATTCAAACGAAAGACCATGTTCAGTGATTCATTGTTTGAGGAGGGGCTTTGGTTATAACTACCAAGTCTATGCAAACAACATAAGGCAATAACAACAAGAGGCAATATTTAGAAGAACACTTGTGGCATCATTCAAAGGAGACCTGAGTTTCGAAGTTGGGGGTATTGAAAATTAAATCGAGGAAAACCACAATAATGCCATTTTCGAGAAGAAGAAAACTACACAAACCAAAGAATATTCAGCTCCTGGGAGAGATAGCATCACAGAAAAACGAGGCAAAATTAAAAGAGCAATTCATGGATGGTCAAGTAGTCACTGACTATATGCAGAAGTCTTGAAAATAATATAAGAATTGTGATCTATGAGCTGAGTGTAGAGGAATGTAGGACATACTTGAAAACTACCCAGATCTATTTAGATAAGGTACAGGACATGGAATGGCATAGCTGTAGCAATTAAAACCTCTCCTGCCGCTGTGTGACCTTTCAGCATATTGCATCTATAAGTGAAGATCATAGCCATAGAAATTATTGTTACAATAATGGGAGACTATTAAAACACTTGATTTGTAAGAAGATAACGTGGTCTGATAGATTGACTGGCTATTAGCTTTCTCCTTAAATGTTCACCGGTCGGTGCCTGAAGACTATATGATCTTAGAAAGATCCTGTTAATGATAATGAGTAAAAAAAATTAATTGTAGTGTGTTGAAGCTAAATCATTTCCTTAATTGACCATTACAACCCTTTAGTCAAACTCAGAACCTAGCTTTTACCACCACTCATGTTGGGTGTGTTAATTTTGTTAATGAGTAGTGGAACCTACTCTCGGAATTTTTTGCAAAAGTAATATTTTTCGTTACTAGACTGCAGTGGCATATGAAATTAAATACCACTTCTAAAATGGAACCATTCTACTGTATATGTTTGTATCAAAGCGTGGTAATGGTACAGGAGCATTCATATTCGGGTTCAGAATGGAATTCTTGTAAGTTGACGCAATTTAATTTTGACGGAAAGTACAAACGAAGGCATTTAGAAATACTATCTGGCAGTCCGGCAGTCATCTAAAGATTTAGTTCCTATGAGTTTGATTAAAAATGAGTACAGCACTGGCTAGTTACACTTTATCAAGAGATAATTCAGGGGTCTGAGCTAACAGCTGACTTTCACAGGAGCTCCCACAATATTGATTAGGCCAGAAAGTTTCTCATCGGATAGGAAGAGTTGTTCGAATGGGTATTGAAAGATAGTGAGACAATCTAAACTTTTGTTAGCTTATTAGCGCAACTATATTATCAGATTGTTCTCCCTAAGAATCATAACTTAGCTTGTGAAAGAGTAATTGAGTCAGAATAGCAATTGCTTCAAGCTCACGGTGTGCATTCTGTTAGGAGGAGGGGGAGTCACCAGAACATATACTACGAAGTTCCGTTTTATCAAAGAATTTCAAAAGGAAAAACCTTTGGTGTTATGAAGAATCAGAGATTAAGTGATCCTTACTTGAAACCGAACAGCATTCTGAGTTTCATCAGGAAAATAAGATTGTATCAAAGACTTCTCTTTTGCAACGCATTTTGTTAGGAGCAGGAGGAGAAGTCTGTATCGAGGAATTTCAAAAGGACACACTTGAGGTATTATCAATAAATAGAGAGGAAGTGATCTTTACTTGAAACCGAATAGCATTCTGAGTTTTGTCAGTACAACAAGCCAAGGAGGCTTTCTTTCGAAAATGCGCTTGCATATCGTTTCAAATTGAATGCAAACCAAACAGATTTGTCTGCTCAAAAAAAAACAAAAAAAGAACGTCTAATCACAAACAACACCCTTTATTTCATTTAATATTCTTGTAAAACAAAGTTGCTTTATTTCTAAATTAAAAAAAAAATAACCAAACGTTACCTTTTCAACATTTGATACCGCCTAACATTTTAATAAACCTAAAGCGTTTGTATTGTATGTTTTCAAAATATTCCTTTTTACATTTAAATGGTTTCATTACATTATTTAAGACATCAACATGATTTGTATGATTCTTCTTCTATTTTTTTTAAAAGAAACTTACATTAATGGTATCAAAGAATTCCTGGAAATCCATTCAAATCAATTGAATTTGTCTTAGAAAAATAGATGAGCAAAAGGAATGAAATAGAAAAAATAAAGCAAAACAATTCAAACAACACTTTAAGAATTTTAACGATACGAGGCTTGTTAAAAACTCTTTTACTTTTGTATGCATTTCTTGTTTTTATGATAGTTTTTCTCTTTCTCTGGTTTTTTGGAGTTTCTTTTGGAGTTGCATCAGCCAGTCATTAGACAAAAAGACTCGTATGCAAATGTCATGTTGTTCCTTTGTTTGTTGTTTGGGCAACATGTTTGGAATTTATCATTGAGCTCGCTCACAGTGTATGCATACTATACTATACACCTAAAATCCTAAGCATGAATAATGACAAGGGCTGTTCGATCGCTCTTTTGGTTGCTTGCCTTGCCTTCACACTCAAATGGTGTTCGCATTTAAAATAGGTCACGTGAACAACAATGTTATTTGCTTTTATAGTTTTATTACGTATTCGAACCAAAAAAAGAAAATCACACCCAACACTGGTGTTGGGTTATCAATGCTGATACGTCTCTTTAAGTGAATTTTTTTTCTTCAATACAATTTATGGGCATTTTTTGTTTGTTCTTTGCTTATGGTATGTTGTCATACAATTTCTTAAAAACAACTACTGGTTTTGAAGGAAATTTTTATGAAACATACATACATAAATACATGTGTTTACACTGGCAGAAAAATGTTGGCATTACTTATGAGAAATGCATACAACGGAAGCCTATTTTCATTTCAAATTGCATGATAAATAAGTCTCCCAAAATCTCTGTACCTTTTACTAACTTTTTTTTGCGAGCGTATATTTTAAAGCAACCATGTAACCTGCCCACTTTGTCTAACATTATAATAATACATAAATACTTGCAGTTTATGCAACATCTCAGCCCATTGTGACATGTTACTGTTATTTGCGTTGTCATTATTTCCGTGTAGGTTGACATTTATGAGGATTTATGCATTGAGGTGTACCAGATTCCTGTACACAAAAAACCGCACAAAAAATTTCATTTAAACATTTACAAAGAATTACTCTTATCTCTATGGATGTTAGTTAGTCTCTAAATTACTTTTTTTTTTAAAGTGTTAAACATAAAAGAATTTGTTTTTTAATCGCTTAAACTATTACCACTAAACGTTAAACGGCAACATTATAATGACTTTGAATTTGTCGAAGTAAAAATTTATGTTATTTTGTTTGATGTCTTTGGAATCTGGAAAGTGTGAATGGACTTCAGATGGGTTTTAACTTTGCTTTGAAAATATTGAAATTTGTTTACAAAAAACTTCTTTCCGAAGAAGTAGTTTGCTTTAATTCTTTAAGAAAATAGTACATCGTTTACTATACTAAAAGTAGCCACGTTAAGTCAAGAAGTTCGAATGTAAACATTTAAGGGCACTCCTGAAGATTTGCAAAATCCTTGACAATCATTCAAACAGTTCGTTTAAAACCCTAAATTTATTCAAAATCAAGAAAATTGGTTACTCACTACTTGAAGTCTAAAGAAATTTAATGACACAAAAATAATTAATTTTTTCTTTGAATCATTTCATTCGATGGTGGTCTGTAAAGTCAACTTCATTTCCTTTACATTTTAAATCACTTCAGAACGTCTAAAGCTAAAGCAGAAATAATGAAAATCGGCATTCCACAAACTATTTCCATGATAAGTAGACTATTTACGTAACGTAGTTCTTGAAGTCGCCGCAGTCGAGTGCATACGTTTTGTTTTATTGCACTAGAGTTAAGTGTTCATGTGACTTCTACTCCGCCTAACAAAATGCGTGGCTAAATAGAAAAAATGGGTGTGAATCGGCCATACATTGAGAAGGAAGCCCGACAGTATTACAAGAGTGGCATTAGAGTGGAATCCCCAGGTCTCAATAAACCGTGGCACACCAAAAAACACCTGGAGACACACGGTCCTAAAAGAATTAAGGCTTAATGACCTGACATGGGAAGGAGCAAAAACATCAGCGGAGAATCGTGTCAAATGGAGATGCTTTGGGGAAGCCATATACTCCCTAGAGGGGTAATGGAAAAAAAAAGATTGAAATCCTTGATACAATCTTGTTTTCCTGACGAAACTCAGAATGCTGTTCGGTTTCAAGTAAGGATCACTTCCTCTCTAGTTATTAATAATACTTCAGGTGTTTCCCTTTGAAATTCTTTGATGATGCGGAAGTTCGCATTATGTATTCTAGTGACTCCCCCTCCTCCTAACAAAATGCGCATTATGAGCTTGAAGCAATTGCTATTCTGACTCAATTATTCTTTCACAAGGTAAGTTATGATTCTTAGGCTGGACAAACTAATGGAATAGTTGCCATAATTACCTGACAAAAGTGTAGATTGTCTCATAAATTGAGAAGATTTGCCGCTTCTCACCAACTTTCTATATTCTTCGAAACAAGTTTTAATATCCTTCAGAAACCAACTGACTGGTACTATGGAAGCTCCTCTCACAGTGAGTTGCTTGCTAAGACCACTGAATATCCACTTGAAAAAGTATAGCCAGACAGTCGTACCAAATTGAATTAAAAGCATTGGAACTAAATCTTCAGATAGCTGCCGGACTGATAGATAGTATTTCTAAATGCTGTCGCTTTCGAGAATTCCATTCTGAAGCCGAATACTAATGCTCCAGTACCACTACTAGTCTTTCATATAAAAGTATTCCGAAGAATGACTCCTTTCTTAAGATGCTACATAGCGTTACGTGTCATCTAGTAGAGAGTGTGTTGCAATTGGTTTAAACGCAAGCTCCGGCATCTCGAATAAAACGAAATTTGAAAAAATTCTTCTACGGCAACTTCTCTCAGCACTCTTCTGTCAAAAGCTTAGAGAGTGAAGAGAATTGTTTTTAAAAGGGTTCACAAAAACCTAACGTTCCGAATCGACTTTCAACTGTAGGTCCTATTACTCATGGAAAAAATTAAAGCACATAACATGGGTGTTGTGAGAAACTAGATGGCAATCCTAACTAAATGGTGTTGCAATGACCAATTAAATAAGTTCTGAAACCGTGTACCGAACCAGGATGGTGTAAGAAAAAATATTCATCATCCTCACTAAACTATAGTCGTGCTTACAGGTTTACACTGTCGCAGGTAATAAAAAAATATCTTTTAAGTGATGAAAGAAAAGTTAAAATTGAAGGAAACGAATATATTTGCTGTGGTAAAAACTATATTTCTCTCGATGAGAAGTTAACCAAACAGGGAAATGCTTGCATTCTTTTGTATGAAAAGTTGCAGCATGATTCGGTCTTTAGCCATCTGCAGCAATTTACATACATACGTATATAATTGGCCATTAAAACCCTTCCGTCAACATTATTTATTCTCACAATTTATACCAGAAATCTGTTGAAAGGAAGTCGCCGAAGAAATATTTGGCCATATTTCGTATTGTTGGAGAAGTCTGCCTGTTGTGGTTTGAATAGACGCATCATGTCTAATAAGCCAACACAATACCTGTTAGAATATATAGACAATTTAAAACTCTAAAAATGCCTGACAAAAATGCAAAATTCCATTGAAAAAAACTCCTCCCTTTTCAGATTTAATGGATCAAATGTCCTATCCTACATACATTTTCTAACAAATCTCGTAGACTATTTCAACTGCACGTTACTCGTTTCTGCTAAACTAAATATCGTATACAAGATCCCCATCTAATAACAGAGATTAATACTCTAATTCCACCATCCTTACAATATTTGCGTATGCAGCCATATTTTATTCTATGCTTTTATAATCGGCTTTTTTTTATTGATTCATAATCATCAATGATGATTACTACCATTTGTGACTACCTAGTCCTTGTTTTTGAAATCAAGTCTATTTACAACATATCAAATCATTCAAAAGCTAAAACGTGCTTATCATTAGTGATGAAAAATCACTTCAACAAAACTCAAACTCAATATGCCTGCAAGAGGACTGCTGCTGATCTTCTGATGCAAATCACATTGTCGTCATCACCATCGTCTACGAGTACTACTACTGCATTATTATTGGCAAGCAGCAAGTGCACACAAGTGTATGTTTTTTTGGAGGCATCAATGTCAATATCATTTTGAGTTCTATGTCGAGCATACAGAGGCATTCAGTTAAAGCTGTATTGAATTGAATGTATTGGCTTCAAGCCTCGTCGTCGTCGTCATACACATTGATGATGATGCATCATCAGTTCATCCCTGTATTGACTATTATAAATATCGACAGCTCACAGCGGTTTTTGTTAATGATCATGCTGTTGTGCTGACATTTCTGTGAAGAGCTGATCATCAACGCAAAACCAATGTCGAAGACTCAGAAAAATTAAAAAGTACTCCAAGAAGACTTTGAAGAAGAGACTGCAACACAATATCAACTGCAACGGCAACCAACAACA
Organism: Sarcophaga rosellei; assembly: GCA_930367235.1. NCBI lineage: Eukaryota > Metazoa > Arthropoda > Insecta > Diptera > Sarcophagidae > Sarcophaga > Sarcophaga rosellei. Next base: position 38,452,762 of record OV884019.1, read on the forward strand.
AAAGACTTAAATAGACATATAAAGTCAGTTAGTTTAAGTTAAAGGCTCACACATCAGTCATGCTTCATGTTGATACTTCTCAAACTTACAGCACGTCTATCTATCTGTTTGTCTTTGCTTTGTTCATTTCGATGTACTCGTATGCATGTCGTTGTTTGTGTGTAGCTTAGGGAAAATATTCTTTTACTCTTCAAAAGACATACTCCAGTTGGTCTGGTCTTAAGTATTAAGACTGATTGTTTGTATAGTTCTTGACTGTATAGAGTTCTGTCTCTCGTATATATTCTGCATACAATACTGGTGTAATGCTTTAGTTTTGTTAAAGATCAGTCAGCTGTCGTTTTGTGTTGCATCAACATTGTATTGGTTTGCATAGCATTGCATGATCATATCAAATTGTCCGTATGTTTGTGTGCATGTGTTTGCATGAATGTGTCTTTGGTTAAAGACATAATTCATATTGAATTGTTTAAAAATGCAAATATTATGCACATTTACTAAACGTTGTCTTGAGAGAAGGGATTGCCAGGTTATGAGGAAATATTTTAAAGATATCCAGGGATAGATTTCAGCTGTTTTTGCAAAATAGAATCAAGAGCTGTGATAATATGTTACAGAAAGAGACTTGTCGTTACTTTAATTATGACAATAAGTTTCTCAATTGAAAGAGGTCTTTAGCTTATCTCTTAATGTAGATGAAATCTTGGACAACCGGAACCAGAGCCGTTGTTCCAGGATTTTATCTCGTTCCGTTGATTAGTCACTTGAACTTGACTTAACGACTACTTTAATATCTTTACTTGTGGTTATATGTTCCTGCTTAGAGGTTCTGTATTGTATCGAAGCAACGTGGTAATTGTGGACCTACTTTCTCACACCACTTATGTTGTGTGCGTTAATTTTATACATGAGAGGCGGGACCTACAGTTTGAAGTCGACTTCGAACGACAGATTTTTTGAGAAACTTTTCATGGCAAATTTTTATTTTTCTCTCAAAGTTATTGCCAGAAATTAGTTGAGAGGAAGTCATTCATATTTTCGTTTTGTTGTTTGACCTGGAGTTTGGAGTTTTAACTCCTTACTGCTCTCCAGCCAACGCTCAACGCTGATGGCGTCCTTTGCCATAGTCGCTACTCTCTTCATTGCATCCAAGGTGGAACATGCTTTCCGGAAACCAAACTGGCGATCCGACAGGCCTTCTTACCCTTAGGAATATCTCTAGTCTACAGATTATCCTCTCCAAAAGTTTCCCGGCTGTGTCTGTCTATCATACAGAGCGGGCGGTATCCCGTGGCATCCTGTGCGTAGTTACCCTTCGGAATGAGAACCAGTCTCTGCCTTTTCCATATCCTAGGGAACGTTCTCTACTGGATACAAGCATCAAAAACTTGTCTAAACAGCTCAATATTACTCTCAATGGCCGCCTTAAGAGCAATGTTTGGGTGCCTTATTCAGTTTCATCTCCTTGCAGGCTGCCTCAAATTCCTCCCTGCTGACTTCGGTGATTTCCTCTGAAGACGTCATGTCTCTCACGGAGTGCGGAAAAAGGTTTCGGACGATTGATTGCAGCTCCAGAGCACACGTTATTGCTGGTGATCGGACGCAGTTCAGCTTTCTCATCCAGCAACCAGTGTCAGATATGTCGAGCAAAACGAAATATAAAAAATAAAAATATTTCTTTTGGAGTCGTCCTCTCTGTAGTCTTTTGATAAAAACTCTGAGGGTTAATAAATAATTGCCATGAAAAGTTTCTCAACAATGTGTAGTTCGCAGTCGACATTAAACTGTAGGTCCCGACACTCATTGATAAAATTAACACACACAACATGAGTGCTGCGAGAAGCCAGATTGTAATCCTGTCTAAAGGATTGTAATGACCAATTGAGTAGGAAAGGAAGTAAGTTTCTTGCGTCCATGTTCTAAATACTAATTTTGAACGATTAAACGCCTATCCATCTTGATACTCGATTTAAGGAAACTAGGCAACTCTTGATTACTTGTTTACAAAAAGTGTGCACAACTTAAGTTAAGTTATTTACGACATTAATATTCTTCTCTTCTTTTACTTGTGCTTGACAAAAACATAAAAATAAAGCAACGTCAACTTCAAGAATGTTTGTATTAAAGAAGAAAAGGCGAAATGAAAAAATAAAACTAGTTTTAGATTCTATTCAAGCAAGTGATCTTGTTTCTCTTTGCATTATGGTGCATGCAACTTATAAATTTTTTTAAAATTTTTTTTACTTGTTTTTTAGTTCAGTTTAGTTTTAGAGAGCGCGGTAAAATAAATTGCGTAGGTAATGTTAAACAAGTTGTAAATGATTAATTATTTTAAATGTTCGCACAGTTGATGGACATGATGTGGCCAGTTAGTTATACATACTCATCCCATCTCATCTCATCTTTGCATTTAAAAAAATTTCTTCCTTGGAATAGAAGACAACAGCAAACCAGATTGTTAATGTTGTCTCCTTGCCCATTTAAATTTATTCATTTAAAAATCTGTATTTTCCTTCTCTCCTGGTTTTTTTTTTGTTGCAATTCTTTCTTTAATAAATAGGGTTAATGATGTTGTTAAACATTACCATAGAAATACAATTTTTCTGTTCCTGGTTTGCCTTTGCAAATTCATTGTGACTTATTTCGTTGTGCCGTTTGTGCTGTTTTGCTTGGCTTGGTCTCTTAATAAGATTAAATTTCCAAGAGAAATACCGTAAATTGTGCCATTTAAAGTTACATTGTTAAGATTCCTTGAAATCAGTTCTAAGTATTTTCGCTTTATTAATCATCGCTAATAGTCTTTACAAAATGTACAGATGATTGATGGTTTCATATATGCGACGATGCTTCAAAGGATGCGATCAATCTCAGTACAAAAATAAAAATTAAAAGAAAAAACAAAAATTAAATATGAAGACGATTATAATCAATGTCAGTGGTTTTAGCAATAATTTCTCAACACTTTTCTGTAATATGATCTTGCCAATGCTTATAAATGCTGATGTCACAATGATGTAAAGGGATTCAGACAAGTTTGTTTTGTGGTTGATTTTCAAAAGGATTGAACAATAGTTATTTAATTAAGGTTTTCATTTTAACAAAAAGAAAATCGAATTTTATGACAAGGAGTCGGAAGTCTGCAAAAATTGTCTAAAATCATCATCATTTTGTTCTTTGTTGTGGAATTTATTGGTGGTTGGAGCATTTAAGCTCACATATCTCAACCATTCTGATAGCTTGCTAAAGATATGGATATTTTTTTAATTATTTATGATTGCCTAAAAATCGTTCGCTGTCAAATTCCCAACTGTCGGACACTTCCGCTATTCTTCCTTGTCAGTACACTTGCTGCAGAAGCTTGATACAGGAGCCAGAGTAAGGTGTTATGTTATGAAGTTGCTAATGTAGTATGAGGCTATGACCGCTATGGGGTTCTTAAGAGGAAATCTAATCTGGTTTTCCAGAAATTTTATTACATTCTCCTTCTAGATTCATCTGGTCTCCGTTCAAGCAAATGCGTCTGTATTGAATTATTTGATTTTGTTTGCCTTTCGGCAGAGAAATGGCAATCTCACGATACGATACGAAAATAATCGGTGAACAATAACCTTTCACATAAAACAAATTTGCCAAATTTTATTCTCTCTCTATGGAGCAATTTGCCTTAGGATCTCATCCAACAAGGAATATAGGCCATCCTTCGTGTGCTTCGGCGTTAGTATGAAGCAATTGACTCATGATAACGATTACCTGAGGGTATCACTCCGCACTCTGGTGATGGATTAAAGTAAGTGCTTTAATCCAGTATTAGCGTAAAAGGATTAGTCAACGCTACTGTTGGAAAGAACTGAGAGTTCAGTCTCTTCGAACATAAGTCAAATAAATCGAATTATATGCTGGGATACACCTTACTTACAAATGCTTTCAATATAATAGTAATACTAGGTGTGGGCTTAGGGGACGAGAGTTTAAACCTTAGTTTAGTTCTTGAAACACAGGAAATATAAAAAAAAACAACATTTATGGGATGACCCCCTCTCAACATTTTTGTGGTAAAATTTGCGCGTTTGCCAAACTCTCTATTTCAGAACTCCTACGAGAGAATTTTGATCTGAGAAACCCGAGTTTTGCAATTAGATCCATGAATTAACATTGATGGCTCAACGATGAGTGACAGTGTGGGCTGTGGTATCTTTATTAAAGGTCCTGATGTGAAACTTTCTTCTAGGCAGCCTCATGTGTTTTTCAGGCAAATGTCAGCGCAATGCTTGTTGAGTGGCTACATTTTCCATGAAAATATCTTGATTTACTCGGATACCTAGGCTGCTATTAAGTCTCTCACTCTAACTCAAAATGCTGAGAATTTCTTGAAGAAATTTCGAATCATTCAAAGGTAACTCTTATACAGATTCCAGGACACAAGAATAGCACTGGCAATTGGATTGTTGATGACCTGGCCGGGGCCGGTATGGAGCCAGCAATCTCCGACATGTTACAGGGCATAAGTTTATTGTTTCGGTTAATTTGAATACACTTGCTTAAAGGGCAGGTTTAATCTCGTTGGCAGCAGGAAAGAAAGAAGGTACGTTCAATATTTCCAGACTCTGTTAGACACGTGTGGACAAGAAGATTCACTTCTTTCCATAAATTGTGTGGCCATGCATCGCACAATAGCGATCCTTATGAGCCAATGTCCTTTTGGTAGGCATGACGAAAGGCTCGGTCTTCCAACTAATGACTTCTGCAGGAGCTCTGAACCTGCGAAGGAGCATGAGAATATCTTTCACCTCATGTGTCAGTGCCCTGCTTTTGTTATGAAGAGACAGAGGTTCCTAACCTCGCATTTTCAGACATCGTTGAACGAACTCTCTAATATAAAGATTGCTGCAATAGTAAAATTTATTTTGAACTCGAGTTGGGTTTTCGCTATGGAATGGTTGATCAGTGGGTAGAATTAGTTGTGGTATTACAATGGGCTTTATTGCTGGCGTAGTATAGTAGGTAGTGTGTTCGCTTATTAGACGTAAAGCCCGGGTTCGAGCCCTAGGCCAGACATCAAAACGAAATATGAAAGCAAAAAAAAAAATATTTCTTCGGCGCCTTCCTCTCAGCAGATTTCTGGGAAAAACTCTGAGAGTAACCACACCTGCCATGAAAAAGTTTCTCAAAATCTGTCGTTCGGAGTCGACGTTAAACTGTAGGTATAAAATTAAGACACAACATGAGTGGTGTGAGAAGCTAGGCCGTAATCCTGACTGAAGGGTTGTAATGGCCAATTATGTATGTATGTAAGTATGTGTTAATGGGGACCACTTCCTAACCTAAACTAATTGCCAAGAAACAACTTTCCAAACTTACTGAAATTCGTTGTTAAATTGTAGATTCCGCTAGTCATGGATAATATTAATGCATATTACATGGGTAGTGTGAGAAGCCAAGACGTAATCCTGAAGCAATTTTTGTAATGACCATATACCCAACATATCTTTCAAAAGATAGATATTATACTACATAAGCTTCTTATTTTATTTTCCTTAAAAACTTAACTTGTCATATGCCATACCCTTAAAATGCCAAGAGACATAAAACATATGCATTTTGTCGGAAGTGCTACAGCAGACAAACAGGCAAAACTATCGGTTTACTTAACTGTTTAACTTGTCGGTTTTCGATTCATTTGTACGATTTTGTAGGTGAAAGTTCAATTGTTTTCAAATCTCCTACACAAACAATTGTCTATTCGTGTGAGTCACTGCAAACTGGCTTTAAGACTACAGTTACGTTTAGCATAAAGTCTCAACTATAAATCACGATTTATTATTTTTTTGTTCAAAGACACGAAAAAAAGTACTTTTGCATTGTATTTGTTTAGTTGTAGTCTAGGTTTTCTTTTCATTATTTTGGGTACCATTTGCATCAGTTACTGTACAAGTGCTTCTTTGTTTAACAAATCAGGTAAAAAACACTTTCAATTGTGTTTTACAGTCAACACAGATATTTTATATTTGGAGTGTAAAATCTTAACAATAGTTTGTTATTGTTATTGTACTACTCATATGTATAGTACATACATACATACGTATATATATGGTTAAATATTGTTAAACATTGTTATTATTATGTGGCATATATTTATAGTAAAAATGTGACTGTTTTTTTGGTGCATTGTTGTTAAACAATGTTTCTTTTTGTTGTATTTTTAATGAGTTAAACAATGTATGATAAATGACGTGGTTTGAGCTCAAACTCCTTCTATGGTTGCAATTTAATATCATCTAAGTGTATGTGTGTATGTGTAGGTGTTGGGTTATTTATTATGTTTTTTTTAGCGAAAATTGCCAAAAGGATTTTGAAAGTTAATAAATTCCTAAACATTCATAAACAGTTATTAAATCTTTAATGAAATAATGAAGGAGGCATTTTTCATAAATGGTTTAAATGCCTCCATTTCAAATGCAATAATATGGTAAAAAGTTATTATTCTTGTGATTATATTGTAATTATTTAATAAGTCTAGACAATTTTTCAATTGCTTTGGCATCAAGCAAAATTCTTTTAACTACTAAAAATGTCAACACTTAAATAAATACCTACAAAAAAAAGAAGAGTAGAATTCTTTAGAAATTATTAAAGAAATTTTCCTTGTCATCTAGAGCCATAATATTTTTTCTTTTCTTCACTTCACTTCATTTCTTTCTTCAAACCCCAAAAATGGTTAAAAAAGAATTCTTCTGCAACTTTGACTTTTCATTAACGTTTCCTATTGTACGTTTGTCATCTGTCTCTGTGTGTACGTTAGTTTCTTTAGTATTGCCTGCCATAAGCAACTGACAATTCCTTGGCTATAATAATAATAACACATTAACATTAACACAAACCATCAAATCATCAAACCATTACATTTGTTGCCATAACCCTGAAGCTATTTTAGCAAAACTTTAATTCCACCACATTTCTATCAACAGCATTTACTATACATAGCTACGTAGTACGTAAGCGTATGTGATTACTTTGCTCCTTTTAGTTTCTACGTATGTGAAAATGAAGTAGTTGAAGTAAATTGTTGCATTTAGTGGCACATTACGCATCATTAAATGTAATTAAGCTAAACTAAAAGTCTTTTGTCACAACACAGAAGATGTTCTCATTCTCTTCGCATAGAACGTAGACAGCAACAAAATAAAAAAAATTCCAAAAAAAAAAAAATTATTTTATTAAACAGACACAATACTTAAGACTTGAGCAGACAGTAGCTTGTTTTTCTTTTCTTCTTTAATAACATATCCCAGTAAAAATTGCGACTCAATACATTCATTGGTAGTATAACTTAAAAATCGGGCAATATATCGTAGAGAAATGCTTCATTAAGATAGGTTTTTGAAAGAACAAGTCATTCATAGTATTGTCCATAGAAAGCTACAACTTTTTGCAATCTTTCTGTCATCATCTTTGAGGCCAATAAGGAATCAAACCTGTTTTGAAGTGAAACGAATTTCAGTAGTTCATAAAAAAATGTAGTTTCTGGGCTATACGGCCGGTGAGATAAGAACTTCCTTTTGAACAGCAACGCAACATATGGCCGAACATTTTCATGATGGAAAATTACACATCTTTTCATTACAACCCTTTACTTAGGATTACAACCTAGCTTCTCACACCACTTACGTTGTATGTGTTAATTTTATATACGAGTGGTGGGACCTACAATTTAAAGTCGACTCCGAACGACAGATATTTTTGAGAAAATTTTTCATGGCAATTTTATTTACTCTCAGAATTTTTGCCAGAAATCTGCTGAAAGGCAGTCGCCAAAAAAATATTTTTTCATATTTCGTTTTGTTGATGAAGTGTGACCTGGAGTTTGAATCGTGGCCCACGTCCAATAAGCCAACACATTACGTACTAGACTACGGCGCTTGAGGTTGCACAATCAAACGAATTAATCGTTAGTGCTGGTCTTCGATGATAGTTTGGCCTGCTTCCAATAGCTCATAATGGAGCACATCTTTCTGATCCCACCAAATACAGAGCAATACGTAGACACAATGGTCGCACCAATCGATGACAGGGCTTCCTCGGTTTTTTTCCTTCCAACGGATACGAGGTCGTCCTCTTCGCCGACTTCTGCAGATTCCCGCATCAAATATCCGTCTCGCTGGAGCATCCTCCTCCATTCGAAAGACATGGCTGAGCCAGCGCAGCCGCTGGATGTTAATACGCTGCACAACGAGGAGCTCATACAGCTCACTATTGGATCGGATACGGAAATCAGCGCCAACTCGCAATGGACCGAAGATCTTACGTAGAACTTTTCTCTCGAACACTTTCAAGGCTGCTGCATCAGCTTCTGGCTTCTGTTATAGTGGCACCCAATTTCTCTACTTTTTTTAATTTAATCATGATGCGTTCAAAGGCTTTGAAACGGCTGATTGACACACGCCAAATGATTGAGCAAGTTCTTCTTGCAATCAATCAATTCCGAATTCCTATGGACTGTGATGGAACATACATAGGTCGTAAGATTCGTAGTGCTTATATGACCAAAGTTCCTGAGTTTTTATCTTGACGGGAATTGCTTCTTCAGAGTACCCCAATACCACAATTCTTGAAAAAGATCTTTATCCAGTAATGTCTCCAATTTGTCATCTTACTTGGCTGTCCTGTACCCCCTCTGCGTTTGATGTCAAAATCACAATTTGTGAAACATCAAACTACCCGAAACACTGTGGATACACTGTTTAGGATAGAGTGTGCTCACCGCAAAGTCCACAAGCAAACCACAATGCGCACGTAAGGTTTTCTTTGCAAGAAAGGAGCTCAACAAAGCTTCACGCAAATACTGCTTTTACGGCCGTTTGATAGATTTTTCATTGTGAAAATAAAATATGATGTTTGCACAACCAAACCGTAACATTGTACGGTAGTTTGACAGCTCAAGCACAGCTCTTTCAAATGACGTATGCATCATGGGTATAAAACAATGCATAAGCCAGTGGTGCCATGTAAAGTAAATTAGCAATAAATGCACCAATGTGTGCCATGATAGATTAATGATAGATTTCCTCATCATCGTTTCCTTTCATTTTTTAACGATTTCATCTGTTTATAGTATCCGATACCCTTTTGAAGAGAGCTGAGAGTGACAATCTCTTTGATAAATTTTAGTCTTAGTTCTTAAACCCTTACTAGTATGGACAGGGCACGGGTATACCAATGTAAATGGAACACTAACAACATTTCTAACGTTCCCAATTGACCACATATATTTTGGACCGCTTTTGTTGATTTTAATAAGATCGTTTAGCTGCGTCTCAATAAATTGCGTTGGGTTATAAATATGTACACGCTATGAGAACGTTATAGTTAAGCCCAAAATTACAAAAATATATATTGTTGCTTAGTTTTTCGGTATGTCTGTACGATGTATGAACATCTACGATTTGGTAAAAACAAAATTACACAAATAAAAACAAACACACACACACACACTCTGGAGCATAATATTTACTTGGGCCCATTATTACATGGTTGGAATGTGTCAAAAGTGATGACAGTTGATGAGCTGTCATAACAATAGATCAACAATTTAAGTGATGTTATTATGACTACAACAACAACTACTCAATGATTGCTTAGTTCGTATCTGTCTGTCTTTATATTGGACGTTTTGTCTGTCTGCATCCATTGGTCTGCAAATGTGCTTGTTGTTGTTGTTGTTAATCACATGTCTTATGGTTGTGGTAATTATGATGATGCTGAAGAAGAAGCAGAAGCAGAAAGATGGCCAATAGTATAAATTAACCATAAATTATTGGATTTCACAACAAAATGGAATGTCTCACTATGTAATTAATTTGCCAGATGAAAAGTGGTTGGTTGCATTGTTTAATGGCAGCACTTTTGGCAGAAGTAAAGTTTTAATTAAATTAAATAAATATTAAGAGGATAATACATTAAGCGTTTATAAAAGAAAAAAAATATTTGTTTGTTTATTTAATTTATAAGAATTACGAAGGAAAACTAATTCAAGAGATTATCATGTAGCTTTTGACTGATTTTGGAGACTCTGAAGAAAAGCAGCTATGAAAGCATTTCTTATAAGATTCGCATTTCCAAAGACTAAATTTAGTCCTTAAATCACTAATCACTCAGCACTGTCATGTAAAGATGTTTTCAAACACCAATTTTCACATCGACAAATCTTACTCGATGAATATTAGGAATGGTATATCGCCTGATCTATTAGAATTTTTTAAGTGATACCCTTGAGCACGAATAGGCGTGGTTCCTGTGAGATATAAATACTGCAAAGAACAACCATACTCTCTATTGTAGAACCGTATTGCCTTGATAAACTTCAGTATGATGTTGTGTTTCAAGAAAAACAATTTCTTGCTTAGCACTTGACATTCTTGCAGGAGTTTCCAGGTATTTTCTGGCCTTACGGTTTTGAAGTATATTTCTATCATTACTGAAATAAATGGAGGATTCCATCAGATCCACATCTGATGTTCTATAAATGTTACATTGTTCAGCCAAAAAGCTTATTACGAGCATCAGGTTATTTATGAATAATTTGATGCATGACTCAAATCTCCCACTGTAATATCCTAACAAAAGTTTTGATTGCTTTAAACCTAATTACATTTAAAAGAGAGTTTGCTGCTATTTTCTCTTTTCTTTCCACTTTACAGAAAGGTTTTGATACAATTAGCTTACCATAGCCTCGGGTTGTTGGATCAGGACCTGGGCCACAGCAGAGAGTATCTGTTATCCCCGTACCTAAATAACTCAACTTTCCCAAGCAGTTTTATGCTACTTTCTATTTAATCCCAGAAAAGTCGAGTAATCAGATGACAGACTAAGTGCCATTTTTCGTATTTTGTACTTCTCACTCAAGTCTTCCGATGGCCTCGCAATATTTCAATTGGGAGCAAAAACTCTCACTTTTATTGCATGTCTGCTCTACTATTTGTATACTAAAGAATGGTCGGTCTTTTCGGAGAGTATAAGCTTCTATGTAGCTGCATTTGCTTTTTTCTGATTTGCAAAGCATTTCCTAAAAGCATGGAGTCTACTACCACTCATGTATTAAATTAACACACACAATATAAGTGGTATGAAAAACTAGATCGTAATCCAGACTTATTATTAGTCCCCTAAAAACCGACGACTAAGCCTTAGTCGAGGCTAGTCTCCATTTTGAAATGAAATGGCTTGTAAGCTATTCTAGAGGTTATTCTTGTTTAATTGGGAACAGAGATCAGCAATGAATCGTTTTTTCGCTACTCATAAACACTCATGAAATTTTATATATAAGTGAGCCAACAATATTGAAATTTAACTACTCTGATTCATTCATATTCGCTACAACGTTGAATTATAACTACATGTTGCAATGAGTATGCATACAACGTTGACATCAAGCTCATACCATTCTAAATACATATATTTGATTCATAAGCCTACTCACTTAGGTTCATATCTTTAGAAAAGTAGTTATAATATCGATCGTGTAGGCTACTGCATGGCCAGCCGAGGCAGCCATTTGAATGAAATTATTTTCCATTATTAACCGGAAGGATTGTACTTTCAAATAAAAAAGAAATTTGAGAAAATATTCCGTAGTTTTTTTTAAAGCATTTTCAAAAAAAAAAAAGTTATTTGGCGGACTCTCTATATGATTGTCCAATAAAGCTGGTAGAATTGTTAATAAATAAATACAAAATATGTGTACAACATTATCATCAATTTTAATAAATCTATTCAAGATTATGTTATGTTTACCATGACCATAACCATATCCTTGTTTTAGCCTTTTTATTTATTTAAAAACTGTGTTTGTTTACTTTGTTTTATATTTCCGGTGAGTTTAATTTTAATAACAAAACTAACGCCGTAAATAACCGAACACCTTGTGAAAGGCAAAACAAAAGGATGTGTTGGAAGAAGATATCCTTTAAAGTAAATGCTGCCATAATTCATTCTTGTTTATGTTGGCAGATAGTTTTCTGTTTGCTACTTCTTTTTTTTTGTATGTCTTGGAATATGTTTAAATTTATATTTTTTTATGTTTTTTTTTGCTTAAATTATATCGCATAAGAGTATTATTTTTCAGCCATATTTTGTTTTGTTTCGTTTTTTTTTGACTCATATTTTATAAAGTTTGTTTCGCGTGTTTCGTGTTTTTTTTTTCTTCTTTCATTTCTTTCTTAAACTGAAATTATACCGTCATGTAGCTGCTTAAACTTTCAAGTACAATTTTTGCTAAACTACTCCATACCACGTGCCTGTACATTGAACGAACGGCAAGCTTCCTGAGATTCTCTGGTCCAAAATGGAAGAGAATATGAAGTATGGTTTGGTGAGCAAGTGTTGCTTGTTAGTTATTGTGAAAAGCTTTGTTATTTATTTAGAAATATTTTAAATAAGTTTTCCGTTTACCTTTCCTACTTTCTTTGCAGTTTTCCATTAATTTTTTTTAAATCTACAAAAAAATTCTCTGTTTTTTCTTTCTTCCTTCTTTTTGTAGGGGGCGTAACAAGTAGATTTATGTTGTAAATCTCCATGTATTCTGTTATTTTCTGCAGGATTTTTCTGTGTGTTTGTTTGTAATTCGCTTATGTTACCCATGTATACCATGCAAATCTATGCATTTATTTCCCTAGGATTTTCACATTTTTCTCCATTTTTTTTTTGTATTATTTCAACCGTTTTATTTCGTTTCCCCACTGGGCTTAAAATGGAATGGAATATAATACCCTTTTTAATGAATTTGATATTGCATTACATTAAGACGGAAACGGAATTATTATGTATGTATGTACGTAATTACATTATGACTAGCAAAATATCCTCATGGGTATTATAGTTTATATTTGGCTTAACGCTATGCGATGATATAATTTGTTTTACATTTTAATTTGAATTTTAAAACAACGTAGAGGAGGAAGTAAAGCAAATAAGTAGAGAATTTCCGGAACAAAAAAAAATTAGATTTGAAAATTTTCACTTCATTTTATGATGGACAAACGAAATTTTTTCTGGCCAACGTTTATTCGAAAGCGTTATGTATTTCAAGGTACATAGAACTTTAATTGATTTCATTAAGAGCTTTATATTCGATATTGTAGGTAGCTTACCCTGAACTGACTGGTTTTTCAACAAAAGTAATAAAAATACGTTTCATTCTGATATTCTGGTATACTTCTCCTTGAGAACATCACCCAAGTATTCACTGACGGTTCTAGATCATGGGCCAAAATCCTAGGGAAATCCTTTTAGAACAGTTCAGTATTAGATTGTCCCTTACTCCAGCCGATTACTTATTTAAGTGCTTATTACATCTCTTCAGTTAGGATTACAACCTAGCTTCTCACACCACCCACAATAAGTGTGTTAATTTTACACATGAGTTCAACATCTACTCGACAGCGGCAGATTTGAGAAACTTGTCATGTCATTTTTATTTCACATACTAGCTAAAACCCGGTATGTTTCGCTACTCCTATCGATATGAAATATAAATATTCAAAATATGTTGATATACATGTTTTCTTACGTATATTTTTGCTATTTTTAGTCAATAACCTCAACGTAATAAAATAAGAAGAAGTCTGGATTTTAAAATATTTATTTTGTTACTAATATTTACAATGTTTCGTAATAATTATTTTTTATTCTATTCTCTCCTTCTACACGTGCATCACGTTGATCTGGTGTCTCCGCAGCTCTAGATGTTGATGCTCTTGTTTCTCCCCTTCTAGGCGTACACCGCGATGATTCGGCGTCTCATCAATTCCTGATAGTGATGATTGGGATCGTTTTCGTTTAAGACGTGCATCACGTTGATCAGGTGTCTCAGCAGCTCTAGATGTTGATGCTCGTAGTCTCTCCCTTCTACACGTATATCTCGTTGATCTGGTGTTTCTGTAGCTACTGCTCTTTGCGATCGTATTTTTTCCCTTTCTAAACGTTCATCACGTTGAACTGGAGTCTCAGCAGCTCTAGATGTGGAGGCTATAGACCTTTGAACACTCAGACGAAGATCACGTTCTTCGGGAGTTTCGTCAGCCCTTTGTGATTGTAAATTAGATATTAATTGTAAATCTGATATATTTATCAGATATATGATGTTTAGTATTTACTTTCTGTCTAAGAATTCATATAAAAATAGAGTCCATTTATTTCGCTAACCCAGAAATGTACATATTTGTGTCAAAGTGGTTCATGCTAGACTCTAGCTCTAATAGTTTTCCATGTACACGAACTTTTGTACCATATTTATATGGGAGGGTCTCGCTCTTATTGCTAGTCCGATAATTTTTTCACAAATTATTCATGTGGATTTCAGTGTTGCCCGTGTACAATTTGATGGTTTTATCTATAATGATTTCCGAGATATACGAAGTTTTTAATTTAATTCATATGGGAAGTACCACGCCCCTTTCCCTAGTCAGCCGATTTTTGTCTAAAATATTGATATTGATACTAAAGTGGATCGGACAACATTTTAGGACTCTAACTGTTATATTTTCTTAGATATAATAATTTAATATTTTTTAATTTAATATTGGCCCACTATGGCCAATTCGCCCATTTGTTTATATGTACGTCAAAGTCGTCCATACAAAATTTGAAGACTCTAGCTGTTGCAGTTTATGAGACATGCGACATTAAATACTTATTGGATATGTGGGCGTGGCACCTCGCCTACTTGAAATTTTAAAATAAAAATTTAGCCTATAGTTCCTTCCAGGCATACAGGGCATGCTGTTAAAATTTCAAGAAAATCGGTAAAGCCGTTTAGCCGTCTATAGACTTCAAACAAACAAACCCACAAACAAATAAACATACATTAATTTTTGTATATGGAGATGTAAAATTCATTAAATAAAATTACATATGTGACGTATGAGTGATATCTAATTCCATTAAGTTCATACGTCAAAAAATCATAGATTTTTTATTGCATACTTGTCAGGGTAACTAGTTATTATAGTAGATGCATTATGATGCGTATGAGTAATATATTTCAAATGCAATTAAATATTAAGTATGTAGTATATGTCGGCGTGGAGGTTGGGTGTACACTGTACATGCTCTCTCAATAGTCATCGTAAGTTTAGTAGTTAGTGTTTTGGCTTATTAGATGTAAAGCCTAATTTCAAACCCCAGAAATATGAAATATTCTTCCTCCGACGACTTGTTCTCCGCATATTTCTGGCAAAAACTCTGAGAAAAAATAAAATTGTCATGAAAAAGTTTCTCTAAAATCTGTAGTTCGGAGTCGACTTTAAAACTGAAGGCCCCGCCAATCATGTATAAAATTATCACAATCAACATGAGTGTTGTGAGAAGTGAGGTTGTAATTCTGACTGAAAGGTTGTAATAACCAATTATGTATGCACGTATGTAATGAGTAGAATTTCTTGTAGTAGCAGCTTCTACAATTAGCTTTGTTATTAGGATGAGTCAAATGTTTTGTTTTGTCTTATAGAGACTCTTGGCATTCTTCAACAATCTAAGATGTGGTGTACATGCTCTCTAGAAATTTAATGGCCTCTTGACTGCAGTTGCGCACACATCCATTCGATATATCCTGATATTGTATTCGCAAAGCAGAAATCTATTTAGCCATTATTGCGGTTTGAATTGTACTACAGAATTATCGTAGTGCAACCATCGTCTATTAAGTAGTGGAATATATTATCAGTCGAAGAGCCCCTGGTTAAATCCTCAGCCTACATTGGGACCATAAGTGATGTTTTCAAAACCATTGATACAGTCCTTGGCTAGAATTAATCTGGACTAGCAATTACATCATTGACGTCAATACTACAGTACAGAAGACCCGTGGATCAAACCTTAGCTCAGACATCTGGAACAAAACGAAATGAGAAAAAATATTTCTTTCGGCGACTGCCTCTCAGCAGATTTCTGGCAAAAACTATGAGAATAAAATAAAATTGTCATGAAAAAATTATCACAACATGACTGGTGTGAGAAGCTAAGGGGCAATCCTGGATAAAGTCTCGTAATGACTAGTTAAGTAGGTAAGTAAATAAGTAAGTATGGAATTACGTTGATTACTTCGCATCTATTTCGAATATTTAAATAATAATTTTAAATATTTTATGATACATTTGTGAGTTTTAGAATCATTTTATGTAAACATCTGTTTTGGCAGGATGATAAAAATTATTGGAAATACATTTTCTAAAAAAATATTAAAAATTAAATGAAATTCCTTTTTAATTCTTATGTTTTACATATTTATTTGTTTTCCCTTTCGCTTATAGCATTTCCCTGTGTATTGTCTTAAATTGAGCATAGTATTCTTTTAAGATTTTATTTTCATTCCCGTTTTAAATCCCTTCTGGTTGTTTTCAACAATATTATTCAATTATGCATATGATTTTGGGTTTATTTGCATAATAAATTTGAACGAATTCCATTTATGTCTTCTCCTTTTTTTTGGAAGAAAATTTTAACTTTAAATAACAACGACTATGAATAACTGATAAGTGGCAAATAAAAATGAGCATCTGTTTGCATTAAATTCCATAAATAAAATTGGGGTTTTGAAGATTTTGCTTATTTGTTATGATTATATTTGGATAATTTTTTAATGCGATAATAAATATTAAAAAAAAACAGCATTAAACCAAACATAATATGGGCTTTTAAAATATTTGTACTGTTGTACTGCCATATGATACCAACCAGAGATCAGTAATGAATCGTTTTTTCGCTACGCATAAGCACTCATGAAATTTTGAATATAAGTGAGTCAACAATATCGAAATTTCATTACTCTGATTCGTTCGTACTCATTACAACGCTGATTTATAAATACAGGTTGCCATGAGCATGCGTACAACGTTGACATCAAACTCATACCATTCGAAATATGTTTGATTCATAAGCGTACTCATTTGGATTCACAACTTTAGAAAAATATTTATAAATGATTCGAGTAACTCGAATAACTCGAGTAAATCAAGTGACTCGAATCATTCATCAAAATTTACAGTCTTAGTTGTTGTTGCATTTACAAAAAAAGAAAAAGGACACATAAACAAAAAAAAGGAAAGAGGGTGCAAAAAACAAATCATCTTTGACAAATGATTTAGTTTAACATTTTATTAATTGCTTAATTCAGGACGTTCAAAGTAATCAACTTCTATTTTACTTGAGTTTTGCTTGCAAAACACTTCAAATGTCATGTTTCTAAACCAAAGAAAAAAAACAACAAAGAAAAAAAAATAATACAACTGACACTTGTACAATGAGTAAAATGAAGGAGAAAAAAGAAAATATGAAATCAAATAGAAGTAAATGCATGAAGGATATGTATGCGGTTCCCAAAGTAAAAACAGATACTGCAGGTACGCTGTAGCTAATCCATATCCTTAAACTCCAATTTTGACATATTTTTTTAAGTATTTCGGCTGGTATCTCATCAAAATTAGGGCTGAAATTGTGCTGTATTCAATCTAATACACAAATAATTGTCTAATGGAGTCAAATCCATTTGTAATGTTGTGCACTGAACTGCTCTTAAGCGTGAGATAAATTTGTCACCACATTCGTCTCATAATGTTACGGTCTTATTGAAGCGTTAATAATTACCGAAAGGTGATTATCACCTTCTGTGTGAGGTTTTTACTTCTCTATAGCAACACAAAGTCACCGTAGTCTAGTAGGTAGTGTGTTGGCTTATTAGACATAAGGCCTGAGTTCAAACCCCAGCTCAGAGATCAAAAAGAAATATGAAGAAAAAAATATTCGGCGGCTTCCTCGCAGCAGATTTCTGGCAAAAACTCTGAGAGTAACTAAAGTTGCCATGAATAGTTTCTAAAAAAATTTGTCGTTCGGAGTCGACGTTAAACTGTAGGTCCCGCCACTTACGTATAAAATTAACGCATGAGTTAACATGAGTGGTGCGAGAAGCTAGGCTGAAGGGTTGTAATGGCCAATTATGTGTTATGTATGTATAGCAACACGAAATTAATATCGAGATTGAACATTCGATTCCCTATGATGTATTGACTTTTGGATTAAGCCTCTGTCTTCCAGCAGACTGTTCAAAAACAAGTCCAACTTACTTATTTGCTTACTTAATTGATAGTTTCTCACACCACACATGTATTTATTGTTAATTTTATACATGAGTGGCAGAACCAACAGCTTGAAGTCGTCTTCGAACGATAGATTTTTGGAGAAACTTTTCATGGCAACTTCATTTGCTCTCAGAGTTGTTGCTAGAAGACTGCTAGCATATTGCGTTTTCGTGTTCGAGATGTCTCAGCCAGGTATTGAAGCATAGGCTGTCGTGTAAAAAGTCAACACACTACCAACTAAACTACGTCGACTACAAATCTTTCTTAGTAACCACTAATTTCGTGGGATTATGCGCCAGTAAATAAAAGCCAACAGAAAGTTTCCTGTCAGACTATGTGGAGATAAGGAGGCGCTGGGGATTATCGAACACCTCCTCTGCAATTTTTAAACTTTTGGTAGGAAAAGGATAGATATGCTGGAAAGGATATTCCTTCGTCACATGGCACTAATCTGGCTCTTCTAATGTTTTATAATGAAATTGATCAGGCTTAGAAGCGTGCATACATTCTGGTGTACCTAATTGATTGGTTTTCTATCTCACTATTCTTCGGCTCTCTATCTGCATCACTGTTTATTTTTTATTCCTTCTTCCCTTTAAGATAAGAGAATTGAATCCAATATACATCGAGTGTATTACATTTTTCATCATGGCTGTACACTAGCATTTCGAGGACTCAGCATCTTCCTGATCTTCCAGCGGTACACCAAATTGTTATACATGCTGTGGGTAACTTTGGTTTTTTCCGGTAACTTTTCAATATTGCCTTCTTTGATGTCAGTTGGTAACTGATATTCGATTCGGAATATATGTCGGATGGGAAGAGTACTTTTTAAGTCCTGATACTTGGCGTTATATTGAGCATCTCTGATGCTGTATTGTGCTTACCACTATGCACATGGTGTTCTTTGGGGTGTTAATAATTTTTTATATTGCAGGAGCTTCAAAGTGCTTGATAGTGTTGTCTATTTTTTCTACATGGTGCCTGCAGTTGATAGGACATCTTATTTTATTGTTTAGCCTTTTCAATACCAACTGCACCTAAGATATTATTATGTCTTATACATATATTAATTTTTGTTATTGTTGTTCTTAATTTTAAATATCCTCTCTTTCCATAGTTGGGAACTGCTGCATCACATATTTCATTGTAAAATAAATAGAAATTCTGTATAAAAACTGTATTCATAGGTAAACCACAATCAGCTAAACATTGAAAGAATAAATGAATGAGTGACGCTATGAATGAATGAAAAATGAATGAATGAAGACACACACATACACATACTCGCAGATAACTAAACCATTACAATGCCACAAGTTAGATGGGTAGTAGTGGGGAAGGTTCTCCTTTTTTTCACATTAAATAACATTCGTTTCGCATACACTCACAACCTTTTAAAAGAGAAAAAGTACGAGGCAACAATAAAATCCTTTCAAGAAGTAAGGGAAAGAAAAATAAATTGAAAACAACAAGGAAATAGGAAAAAAACAAAACAGAAAAGGTACCGGAAAAAAGAAAAAAAAAAGCGGAAGCTTTTACAAAGACAAGAACAGCAGTTGTGATAATAAAAACAACAGTGAGGGGGAAAAAACTACTTTATTAGACAAACAATTGTTATTACAGACAACAACACCAAAAAACAATAGCAACAGCAAATGAAAAAATTACATTTCTAACGGTGTAATGGAAAAAGGAACCAACAGTTACTCACACGCATACAGTTACATTTTCACATGTGTGTATCGTTCGTTCGTTCGTACACAAGAGAAGTTCCTGTAAGCTTTGGCACTCATACGGATGTGTGATGTTTATGAATTGTTTAAAAACAAGTAGCGAAGAAGATTTTATTTATGTATTAGTGTGCTATAGTGGCCCTAGTATTTTTAATTGAATTATAGTTTGTGTGGACATTTGCAAGTATTTAAACTGAGTAGTACCATACTAAGTTCAGTATCTGCTGTTGAGTACTTAAATAAAATTTCATTAAAGAATTAATTTTTTTTTATACAAGTCTTGGCAATATTGAAGAAAATCCAACTAAAAAATCTTAAATAAACAATTTAATAAAAGAAGATTTACTTTTGAGTTGTGAGTTGTGAGTTCAAACAGAAAAGAGAAAATATGAAAAATTATAAGATGCGAAGGCTAGAACACATCTTTACCCTTCGTAGAGCAGTACTGACATTAAAGTTATGGGAAGGCAGTGGAAACTTTTCAAACCAACTACATTACAGTGTGGAATCTATTTTGAACAACCACTGCTTAAACGCTGCGATTACTTAAGAAAACCGAAGCATTTTAAACAAATTGTAACAAATGGTGAAATATTTTTAATTTTTTTTTTAATTCATGTTACAAGCCTCTTGACCTCAATAAAAAATGTCAGAGCTTTAATTAATAGCAAACAAAGTTATGTTGAGAATTTCGAGGGATATTGGATTTCGATTGGCACAAAGCGTCTCCTCTATCGTGTTATTATTTCTTTACTTTATTTTAATGTCTTTAGCCTATTTTTTCCAGCTTAAAAGGCTATTGGTCCACAGTGACATCCTCTATTAATAATGTATTGGAAATCACATCTCACTGATACAGTTCTAAAGATTGCCAAAAGGGCTGCTACCTAACATTCTTAAAACTTGGTAGGATTTTCAGTCAAGTACTTTCATTATAACATCGTGGCGCATCTTATAGAAGGAAGATGATTTAGTATTGTATAAAAAGAAAATATATCAGTAACGAGCACCACCAATTAAATGCAATAATCGACATGAAGTGCAAAAATTTTATTGCTGAAAGCAAAACGTGGATATAGAGCCAAGACTTTTCACATATAAGTCGAGAGAAAAGTTTAAACCGCAACAACATACTACCAGAGTCATACAACAGCCATCATAGAGTTAGCATCCAGCAGCTTATCCACAGATTGCTTATAAACAGCGTATTGGCTTTCAAGAGTATTATACGAGGAACCGTAGTCTAATAGATAGGGTTTTGGCTTATTAGACATTAGGGCTCGGTTCATATGGATATGTGAACCAATGTGTGGATATATATCTTCAGCGACTTCCTCTATGCAGATTTCAGGCAAAAACTCTGAGATTAAAATGAAATTGCCATGACAAAGTTTCTCAAAAATTTGTCGTTCGAAGTCGACTTTAAACTGTAGGATACGCCACAGCATAAGCTAGGGGGTAAACTTGACTACCTAAAGGGTTGCACTGACGGAGTATGTATGAATAAAAAAGTATAACAAGTTCTTTGGTTTGAAATATATGCCAGCTAACATTAAATTTTGAACTCCTGTATGAAATTCGTTCATTTCAAATTGTCATAGGGCTTGAAAGTAATGGATAGTATATACTGGAAACTTTAGGTATTCATAAAAAAGATATGCGGAATTGGAAGTCGGCGTAGTCTATAGTGTATAGTAGATAGTGTGTTGGGTTATTTAACGTGAGGCTGCGGTTCAAGCATGTGGACTTTTCTCTGTAGTCTTCTTGTTTAGTAAAAAAATCCACTTCAAACTAAAGGTCCACACACAACATGGTAGCTTGAGAAATTAGTTCGTAATGACCATTGGTTTATTACTGAAGGTTACTAACAACGTATGAATAGTAGTTGAAATAAAACACCATCATTGAGCATTACAACCTGGTTCTTTATAAAAGAAGAAGTCACATGCTTTTTAATTTATTTTATCCTGTAATTCATTTCAAAATATTCGTATTCAAAAACCATTCATTCGCCTATTCATTAGGCATCATTAATATAATTAATAGGCAACATTATCCTTTGCCAACATGTGATAGGAATAGTGAAGAGCGTGTATAAATCATATCAAAATGTTACAATCTTTTGACTGCACAACAGCATGTTCTTAGTACCATATGGCCTTTATCACAACATTTACAAGATAGAGAGAAAGAGAGACAGAGAAGAGATTTTCTATCAATGAATGTTAATGGCTTGTCAACTGACCAAAAATGTGCCTTCCATTCAGATGGCCGGCCAATAAAGAATTTATCTTTACATGAGTGAATATTTCATCTGTATGGCATACAAATCTTTTGACATTTATTTATTAATTAGTGAGATTTGTATTTGTACCAAAAAAGGAAGGAAAAGAAACAACAACAATAACAATATATCCTTTGTCAAAGTGAAAGGTTAAAGCCAAAAGGATGAATGATAGAAAAATCCTTAACTTTTGATAAGATATTCAAGAAACCGTCAGTGAATAAAGGGCCCAGTTTAACTTTTAACATTTCAAAAGAGGCAAAACAAAGCAAAACAAAACAAAAAATATCTTTTCTTTAAAAGAATTTCAGTAAAATTGTTAGAGAGAAATTAATAATGAAATTGGCTTTTATTTTATACATAAGATTACTGAGATATTTTTCTTTGAATAAAAAAAATTTATATAAGGAAAGCAAGAAAATTTCTTGATAAGAAGGTTTTCCTTATGCTATCAAAGCAAAACAAACCTTTAAAGGGAAAATGGAAGAAAAGAAAGGAAAGGAAAGGAAAGGAATAGAAAACGCAAAAAGTGTTACAAAAAGCTGGTTTGATTTATCATTGATAAGGCATTACGGATTTTATAAGGATTCTGAACTTTTATTCTCTTTTTTTTTCTATTTTCCATATTGTTCTTGTTGTTGTGTGTCGAAAATGAGATTAGTTCTTAATGTTTTTTGTTGTTTGCCTTAAAAGTGATTAATTATTGAAACATAATGTTATCAATGCAAACAAAGGTTAAATAATCGAAACGTTCGGAAAGGTGAAAAAATGGTTGAAATTAGTGACTTAACTTTGGTGACTTCCAAAGGAAATAGTACAGAGTTTAATGGCAATATAAAGTTAATGTTTGACATCATACATACAATCATTCTTACATACATAGTGGGTCATTACAACCCTTCAATCAGGATTACTACTTAGCTTCTCACATCGCTTATGATGTGTGGGTTAATTTTATTTGTGAGTGTTGGGACTTACAGTCAACTCTGAACGACACATTTTTTTGAGAAACATTTTCATGGCAAATCTCCTTAGCGGAAGTCACTGAAGATATATTTTTTAGAGTTCGTTTTATTGGAGATCTCCGACTTGGGGTTTGAAACGTGAATTCATGTCTAATAAGCCAACACTCTATCTACTAAACAAACCAGTTCACATAAGAGTCAAAACTAGAAATTTTGGTCTGGCGGCATCTTACGTCCATATTTTTTTGAAAATGTTGTTGGGTAGACCATCACTTTCAACAGCGAATACTATAGGTTGATGATAACCAACTTCTTTTGGTCTGAAATGGATGATTTGGACACCAACGCTTAGTTATGCTACATTTGATATTCTGCATATTGAGGGTCTGGTCATGTAGATGTGATGTGAACTGACCACCAGTTCATACATACATACATAATTGGAAATTACAACCCTTCAGTCAGGATTACGACCTAGCTTCTCAACACCACTCATGTTGTGTGCCTTAATTTTATACTTGAGTGGCGCGACCTACAGTTTAACGCCGACTCCGAACGACAGATTTTTGAGAAACTTTTTCATGGCGTTTTTATTTATTCTCACAGTTTTTAACAGAAATCTGCCGAGAGGAACTCGCCGAAGAAATATTTTTTTTTCATATTTCGTTTTTGATGTCTGGCCTGCGGCTCGAACCCGGGTTTTAAGTCTAAGCGAACACACTAGTTATAGTATTTATTGTGGAGTATCCTTAAGTCGCTGATGTAAGCGAACAATCCACAAATCCTACATAACCCACGCCATAGAACAACATATACTCTCTGAGGAAAGAAAGTACGAAACGAGCTCCTAAATGAAATGATTTCAAAAAAATTGGAGCCTCTTAATCTAAAAAAAAAACAAAATTTGAAATTCATAATGAAAATATGTTCGGCTTTTACGGTGTTCGAACCAAGATTACTCAGGTTTGTAGTCCAGCGATTTCTGCTTCTGTTCGCTCTGACTTTCAGTTTAAAGTCGACTTCCCAGTTATTCCATACAGCTACATTGTTTTCGCTTAATTTGCAACTCTAAGGACTTATTCAGCTATTACATTACAATCATTTAGTCAGGATTACAACCTAGTTTCTCACACCACCCATATGGGGTGTGTGAATTTGATCCAGAAGTG
The DNA here is from genome assembly GCA_930367235.1 of Sarcophaga rosellei. Lineage (NCBI taxonomy): Eukaryota > Metazoa > Arthropoda > Insecta > Diptera > Sarcophagidae > Sarcophaga > Sarcophaga rosellei. The sequence continues at coordinate 38,477,041 of OV884019.1, forward strand.
GTAAGTGCCGCCAAAATTCATTTCGGGCAACAGATTTTAGAAACGTTTCATGGCAGTGTTGTTTACTCTCCGTGCTTTTTACCGGAAGATTGTTGAGAGGAAGCCTTAGAAATATCTTTTGAGGTACTGTAGATATCAGATCAATACTTACGATCTGAATTTCTCACGTGGGCTTAACAATATGTCTTGGAAAATAAATTGAGACGAAATGTATGTGTGTAGACTTTGCTTACGCTAGGCTTATAGATTTCCAATTCAAATGGAGATTCTAATCATTGAATGCCATTTAATTTGGCCACAAACTATTCTTATTATTATTATAATTTTTGTTTTTAAATTCTTTTTTAAGTTACACTTACGACAGTGAAATGTACCAACATTTATGAGCACTCTTGCTGGGTATAACGCATAAACGCTGTTAAATGCCAGTCACAATATTCGTTTCTTTTTTGGCAACATTTTCATTTATTTTGAGAAAGACATGAAAATAACAAAATCAAGTACAATGACTTTAACCATGTCAGTTTTATTTTTCTGTTTCTTTTTCCATTCTCTCTCTCTCTGGAGTTCTTCAGCTCTCTTTGTTGTCTGTTCCAAATATAAAATTCAATTCATTAAATATTAAATAAAAATTGTTTTGTTTTTTATTTATGTTTTCAAAACTTTGCTCTACGTACATATGTATATAACATGTACAACAAGAATAATAAGAACAACAACAAAAACAACACATCACATCAGTTGTAATAAAATAAATCGTTTTTAATATTATTTTGAGTCGATTTTTACAAGAGGCAACCACCAGACGTATGATTATTATTAATACATGTGAACATTGAACAGATTATAAGTAATAAGAGCTTGTACTATAGAACGCAGCCATACCATGCTTGTATACTTAAGCATTGTACACATGTAAAGATTAAGGTTATGTGAGTATATATTCTTAATAATAATATTGTTATTATTATTATTGTTGTTGTTGTTATGAAGAAAGCAATTTAATTTAATAATAATTGAAATTTATTGTTGTAATTACAAAATATTGTATACAAATTTAAATTGAAATTTGAAGTTTTTGGGACTTTAAAATGAATACGAAATTCGGTGAATATTTTCAAAAACATTGTAAAGGACCTGGAAGTAAAAGCTTATCTGATACGACAGTAATGTAGTCTACCGTGTGACTGAACATGCCATATTGTTAAGTTTTTAACTTTTTTTTAAAAAAAAGTCTAAAATATGAGCTCGTAGATTGCAAATAAAATAAAAAAAAAACTGGTGTTTAGTTTTAATTAAAATTCTTTATTCTTCGCACAATTCTGTGTGCCACTGTTCACAACTTGATGTAAACAAGAACAATTGCTTTGTTTGCTATTCCTTTCTTTACACCCTTTGAGTAAACAATAATAATTACTAGACAATGAAGCCGTCGTGGTCTAGTAGGTAGTGTGTTGGCTTATTAGACGAAAGGCCCGAGTTCGAATCCCAGGTCAGACATCAAAACGAAAATATGAAAATATTTTCTCGGCGACTTCCTCTCAGCAGATTTCTGGCAAAAACTCTGAGAGTAAAAATTGCCATGAAAAGCTTCTCAAAAATCTGTCGATCGGAGTCGACTTTAAACTGTAGGTCCCTCTACTCATGTATAAAAATTAACGTACACAACACGAGTGGTGTGAGAAGCTAGGACGTTGTACAATGGGTCAATTCGACCTCCGGGGACTGTACTTGTCACAGTTGACAAGTACACGTCCTCTAACCTAATGTAACCTTAGCTTGGTCGATAGATCTTTGTAACGGAGATCTTCAAACCAAGATTATTCTCTTCAAACATACCGCGTCTTCACACAAGACTGACTGAACTTTTACTAACTCAGTTGCCTGCTTTATCTTGCCTTTTATGTGTAAACAGTTAGACGAATGTTTTTGTAGTAGTGTTAGTTGTTGCATTTTTGTTTAACTTGTTTATCATTGTTTTCATGCTGGTGTTTGTTGTTATATTACGCAGTGCGATAATTTGTAAACAAGTTCGTTGTTTTCACTTTTGTAGCTTTTGTTTATAATTTTAATGATAAACGATGTAAAAGCAAGACATCAGTATCTAGATTTTTTCCATTTTCCTAACAATATTGTCCATATAAAGCTACCACTTTTTCCCATATTTTTGGAAGTTTATGGATTTTTTCCAAAAAAAGCGCTCCTTTTTTGAAGCCAAAAAGGAAGCGCAGCGCATCCAAAATTGAATGTTATGCAACGATCTAAATAAATGAAAGGGGAAATAAAGTCAGAAGGGGTATGGTCTAGGCTATACGGCAAGAGAGGCTTACTATATTATACGGCATCTACATTACGTGGTCGAGCATTGTCATGATGGAAAATTATAAACTCTCGCGTCGTTGCATGCTCAGAACGATTTTGATCAATGTTGCCTTTAAATGAACTAATTGTCGTCTTTATAGGTCTGCCAGGATAATTTAACCCATTTTTAGCAGCTTATATCCTTTCTGATCCTATCTTATACAGAACATTACCTTGGGGCAAGGCATATCGCGCTTGAGCATAGATTTTTCATTGACGGGACTCACATACGATTTCTTGTGTTTGGGGATTCGATATAAAAATCACTTCTTTTTAAAACGATTAACCAGCATTTCAGAAATTCAAAATCATCTTTCAAAGTCTCTCGACTTCAGTTCATATGGCACCCAATTTCTTTGCTTTTTAATGAATTCTGCAGCTTTTAAACATTTTGCAGTGGTTGCTTGAGACGTGCTTAACTGTCAAGCAAGCTTTTCATGCGTCTGTCATGAATTCGGATAAGTAATGATACCAATTTATGATTTTAAAATATCGCTCTTTACCTTTGTTGTTAAAATCACTGTTTTTGATATGCGGAATCCACACGATGTAGTGTGTGCTCACTCTACAATTCTGCAAGTAAACGATAAGTTTCAAGTGCACGATGGAAATTCTGTCAAACTGCCAAAGAAACAACAATACTTTTTGCGAAGAAAACTGCAAGACGAACTCACTGCTTATATACATACATACATAATTGGCCATAACAACCCTTCAGTCAGGATTACGGCCTAGCTTTTCACACAACTCATGTTGTGTGCCTTAATCTTATACTTGAGTGGCGGGACCTATAGTTTAATGTCGACTCCGAACGACAGATTTTTGAGAAACTTTTTCATGTCAGGTTTATTTACTCGCAGAGTTTGTGCCAGAAATCTGCTGAGAGGAAGTCGCCGAAGAAATATTTTTTTTTTTATTTCATTTTGATGTCTGGCCTGCGGCCTGCTATGGGAATTCTAGGGTGAGCAAAATCACAATGCATATAATGGTTTGCGCGTTTCTAATATCGAAGACAAAAACTGTTCGGTACAGCCTAAAAAGTATGAAGACCATATATTGGAAACATTACTCGATCTAGATCCATGTCAGACGCAAAAGGAATCTCTTCTTAATAGTTACACTTGAGACAAACAGCCAGTGGGATCACGAGAGGTAATCCATTATAAACTGCTAAAACCGAGTCAAACTTTCATTGGAGACCTGTACAGACAATTTGTAATTTGTTTGAAACTAACATTGATCGAAAAACCACGTTTATGCAGACATGATGTCGAAATTTTACATCCTGACATTGCCCGGTCATATATCACAGCACTGGGCAAAAAGTATTTGAATATCAGTAAATAGAAAGCTTAACATCATCTGCAGTTGCTGTTGCTTCGTATAGACAATACGCGTAACGAATAGAGAAGTCATAAGAAAATTAAAGATCTTTTTTATACTCTTTTGGTATTAGAGTGTCTTATATTGTTTGATTTTCGTTTGAAAAATTCTCATCAATGAATAAAATTTACCAGTTGTTCAAAAACTTTCTTTTTACACGTTATTTACACAGAAATATTTTTATGACAAACAAACAAATGATTTACAAAAATCATTTTTATTTTCCTTTATCAAACAAGGAAACAAACAAACAATGGATACAACAAATTTTGTTGAACAACTTTTTTTCGGCAATTTTGTTTTTTTGTTGCTTATCGCAACAGAAAAAGAAGTTCATCTGTGTCTTTTTTTCTTCTTTTCCTTTTTTTCGTTTTTAAGAGATTATTTTTTAAGTTGTTACAGATTTTTGTATTCGTCTTCCTCTTTTACTATTTTATTGTCATCCAAAATATTGGTGGTACTGCTAGTGCTGGATGTATAAGTTTGGTGGGTGTTTGTTGTGGGTGTAGAGATTATTTGCCTGGTGTTAAGCTGATTATCAATTTAAAAAAAAAGTACAAAATAAAAAAACTTAACTTAAAAGGGGGTTAAAGGACGAGATTTGAGGGTGAGATCATCATTTGTACAAATTTTTTAGTTTTTTTCTTTTCTCTTTTTTTGGCCTTTTGTCTAGTTACGCTTTCAAATCTTGTCAAAGGTCACAGCTGGTGTAAATTTGTACGCCACTAACTGTTACACTTGCTCTAAGGATAAGGGATAAATAACGGGAAGAGCGTCAAAAAAAAAAGGAAAGGAACTCCATATAAGAAATTATACATCATTTCGATTTCCTTCCTTTTGTTATTGTGATTCTTCATTTGTGTTCTTACGGCTTAAGGGTTCTAAAGCGTTTTAAGTATTGCCAGAGTATTTATTTGGGAGTCACATGTGTTGTTGGCAATATTTTTTCCGTTTTCCTATTACCAATAAATTCTTTATCATATTTTCTTTTCCATAATAGGTCTGCTACATGGTTTTTTTCAAAAAAAAAAAAATATTTTTTTTCTATTACAACTTGGCATTGCATCTTCTACAGTTTTTCTTTCTGTAAGAAACCAACACGTAATCTAGCGACAAACGTCTCATAATTTATGATGTTTTTCGATGTGCGAATAAGTTTTCGTTAGTTTGAGTATGATTTCTTTCCTCTCTCTCTCTCTCTCTCTCTGACACATTTGCTATCTTCTAAGTAACATATGAAATATTGTAACGAAGAAAAATTTGATAAATTTGTGGGGGGTTGCGCATGCAGGATCTCGAATGTTGGCTTAAGTGGTATTTGATTTTAGTTTGGTAACCTGCTGTTTGCAATATTTTATTAAAAAATTATAAGACAAACATGTTACTTGGCATTGAGTTCGAACAGTTAGTTCTTTTCTTCTTCTTATTCTTCTTCTTCTTGATAAAAGTAAAGAAACTTAAATAAATTACCAACCAACTTCACTTGCCAAGTAAAGAAAAATATGAGTTGCTCTCTGATAACAGCTGCTTTTAACTTAACAATGTTTTGTTTAGATTTCGTTAAGAAGTGCTTAAAATTGGAAAAATATAGAAAGAAAACTTTCAATATGAAAAGATTACCAATAAGGCGTATAATTATTGAACTTTGTTACGGCTTAATTTGGAAACATGAAGAAAATTTTGAAATAAATTTTAGTTGCCATAATTTGTACCATGAATGTATAGAAAGAATTTTATTTTTGTAAATGAAACTGACAACAATCAATAATTCAAATCAAGTGATCTACTTATTGTTTAAACTATGTCCAACGAGAACAATGAATTTCATATCGGGTGTATTAGAATCGAGTGCCATTTGCTGCTGAAAGAAAGAAGTAAAAGATAGCTGTGAGTAATAAAACTATTAAGCAAATAGTAACTCAAAATTCGTCACTAGGGGCATTTAAGTTAATACCATCGAATTAAAAATATCGTCGGATTTATTTTTCACATAACATCTGCTTAAAGTCGTGAATTGAAAGACTGCAATCCGACATTGCGTGTAATTAAAATGTAAAAGAGTCATAAACTCTTTTTGTCCTTATCTGTATAAAGACTTTGGCTATGGTCAAACTAATACGTACGGAAAAGATCAAGATTTCATACGATCTAAAAAAGATGGTATCAGACTGCTATGAAAGGTATATTTCGTGAAAACTTTGCTTGCATGAAACTTTTACATTCCATTATCATAGCTTATGATTTTATCAACTAATTTTGGGTTATTTAGAACCAAACATGAATGGTTTAAACCCCAGCTCAGTCATCTAGAACAAATGAAATTAAAAGACATATCTTCTGCAACTTCCTCTCATACGTCTTCTATTAATATAAAAAAAAATGTGGAAGTAAATAAAATCTCCTTTGAAAATAGTCTTACGGTCCCGATGTTTGGATATAGTATGATTAGGAGAATGGTAGGAAGAATATCAGATTAATCAAGGGTTATGGTCACCTCATAAATTGGTTGGCAGCACCTTTATTTAGTCTCCTCTAGACGGAACTAGTAGCCTCTATGATTTAAAAAGACTTATTAGCAACAGTTAATGGAGTAATCTGGAGGCTACACAGTTTTTAAAAAGAGAAAGCACGCTGTTTATACATACATATGAATTGAGCACAAAAATATTGTAAGGGAAGTAATAGTTTTTGTACTACCTAGTAAGCAGTGTGTTTGCTTATTAGACATGAGGCCACGGTTCAAACCCCAGGTCAGACATGACATCTCCAACAAAACGAGATACTACCCCTCATCGGAAAAATCTGTCGTTCGGAGTCGACTTTAAGCCTGATGTCCCGTCATCCATGTATAAAATAAAAAATTAAAATTAAGATCAGCAATAACTCGTTTTTTCGCTACTCATAAGCACTCATGAAATTTTGAACATAAGTGAGTCAACAATATTAAAATTTAACTACTCTGATTCATTCACATTCACTACAACGTTGATTTATAAGTACAGGTTGAAATGAGTATGCATACAACGTTGGCATCAAACTCATACCATTCCAAATATGTTTGATTCATAAGCCTACTCCTTTAGATTCATAACTTTAGAAAAATACTTATAATAATTATAAATGATTCGAGTGACTCGAAGCATTCATCAAAATTGACAGTCTTAGTTAATGTTGCATTTGCAAAAAAGGAAAAGGACAGAGCAGCAAGTAGAACAAACTCACAACCTTCTAGTGAGTATTTTAGTGTTCGTATGCGAATCATACTTATTTTGTGATTCTTGTAAATGTAGAGTCATGGCGAGTCGAAATCAACAAAGTCATGCGTGTAGTTAAGTATGAATATGATGAGTACTTCAAACTTTAAATATGGGTAAAGGTTCCATGATATTAAAATAAGTATGAATGCGTATGAATACGTATGAATATCAGAAATTATGAGTAGGATTCGATTCTACTCATCTTTTTGAATACTCATTGCTGATCTCTGGTCAGAATCCTAGCTGAAAGGTTGCTTATTGACCAATTACGTATGTATGTATGTATATAACATAGATGTTAACAGATGATCTCTTTAAAAACTGTATCCCTTATACGAGTATTCCTAGAAGACCATACTACTTCTCCTATCGAAATTGAAGAAATTTATTCTGATATCCTTAAATTTCCCTTTAATACCACATTTCTAGCTGCGGTTCCCTTCAACGCCTTTCCAAATATTTCATGTTAAATTGTTCAACACATTCTCATGCTCATGTTAATCTTAACGTACATATGTACGTCTACATGTACATGTACATGTTGTATGGAACCATGTATTGTATTTTAGTTTGTGTATCCTGGGCTTAAACATTTTATTGTGAATGTGGTTTTCAGCGCGGAAGTTTTTCCGTATTAATCACTTTTGTTTTAATGCGATAACTTTATCTTTTTTGGCTTTGACTTTAGTGCCCGCTCCGTTGGCATTGTGGGTGTATTTGGATGTGTTCCATAAAGCTGCGTAAATGTGAAAAAGTTTTCCAAATAATATTATTTCAGTGAACAAAATTAAAACACAAAAAGGAAATAAAAGAAATTGTGTTGATTTTATTATTTTCGGTGGCAGCTACTGTTGTATTTGTATCGTATACGAGTACAAGTACTATTTCAGATGATGTGTGAATTATTATTTTGTTTTAAGAGGTTATAAATGTTTTCATGCGAATTTTCGTTTGCATTTTTGTTGTTGAGCATTACTTTTTAGAGAACATATGGTCATATTCTTGAAGAAATACATAAATGTTTAAGTGCTTAAGAGAAAATCTAGAAAACTTAAATAGTTTTTGCAGGTTAAAATCTGAAAGCAGACCAATGCATTGAGTGCCGTTTACATATTAGAATCTACCGTGTCATATGTTCGTGTGATTTTTAAGACATCCGTACATACAGTGAGCATCAACAAATATTGTATATTAAAAATATTTACATAAATAAATTACTGTTATTTTTATTTTAAAATTTTTTTCTTGCCAATTTTTAAAATTGAAACAAAAAAAATTATAAAAAATTTCGAAATATTGTAAAATTTTTTCGAGCACTCTCCTTAAGTGAAAAAAGTTGAGTTTGATGATTGTTAGAATTTATTCATAGGGTACAGTTTCTTTTGACGCTCACTGTACATAATTGGTCATTGCAACCATTCAGGATTACGACCTAGTCTCTCACGCCACTTATGTTGTGTGAATTAATTTTATACATGAGTAGCGGGGCCTAGAGTTTAAAGTCGACTCCGAACGACAGATGTTTGAGAAACTTTTCATGGCAATTTTATTTTTTGCCAGTAATCTTCTTAGAGGAAATCGCCGAAGAGATATTATCCATATTTCGATTTGTTGGAGATGTTTGACCTGGGGTTTGAAACGACGCCTCGTGCCTATAAGCCAATACACTACCTACTAGACTACGGCGATTGCAATTCTTCTTTTAGAAGGAACTGAATTTTCTTCATTACCACTATTTTTTTACTTGTTATTGCTTTTGTCGAGAAAGAAGAAAAAACAACAAGGGAGCGGCACCTACAAATGTTGAAAATGACAACTTAAGTAGTAACTCCTTAACTCCAATACAGTCTCTTTGTTTATTAGTCCACAAAGGAAACAAAGTATGACATAAATTACACATACTTAGGCAACGGAAATATTCTCCACCATTTAAAAAATGGAAGAGAAGAAGAGAGGAAGAAAAAAAAACTAAATGATGTTCTCAACATGTTACCGTTTGCTAAACTACTTTGACAATCCCTTTTAGGTTGCTTGTCGTACCACAAAGCAACCAAACCAGTAGATGTAGGACTAAATGTCCTTGCATGAAAGCCATACACATTATAGCAGGCAGGCATACCATATTGTGACTATAAATTATATCAAAGTCGACAATGTGTCTATTAGCACCCTTAAAATGACGATAAAATTTCTTTTTTTTTCGCTCTTGGTGCTCCCCATCTACATATCCAATCAAACATAGTTAACCAGTGTCTCCCCTTTTGCTTCAAATTGCTCGTATGCAAAAGTGTTTTGATGGTTTCTTTAGGCCATCATTTAACTAAAGACTCTAATGCCTACTCCTTGTGGGCCCTTTTTCAGTAAGTTCGTTCGTTGCTTTCATATGTCTTATTGCGGTTTTAAATGCTCACGAACTTTGGGTATCGTAACGTCATTTTCGACCGCAGTGAGTTATCCAAAGTTTAAAACCTTCAGTAATTGATAAAATACTTTAAAAACAAACACACACACACACGTACACTCACACGCAATTGTTGATTGTTTGCCCTTAAGGCTTGTGTTCTTTTCTGTTATTTTGTTATTCTCCTGGGAGAATACAAAGAGGAGGACACCACAGCATCAACAACACAGCACCAACAAGGATAACACAAAATATTAAATGATAATGCGTAGGAGTAGTAGTAGAAGAAGAAAAGGAAGAAAGAGACAATATAATTTTGTATAGTTTGGGTATCCTTTTATTTATTTAAAGAAGGAATAAAGTTGTAAGTTGTTTAAATTAAAACATGAACAAGGACATGTGTATGTGAGCGTGTAAGCAAAATGAGAAAACATTTATCACAGAAGGATATTGTTGTGTAAACAACAACAGTAACAAACGCATGAACATTTAACTGGCAGCAGCAGCAACATGTACGTTGATTGTCTACAAGGAATACGAGATACACGTTAAATAAAAAGGAAGAACGAAAAAGAGAAAAAAGGAGAACAGATTTAATATTTAAAATAAACAAGGAATAGTTATCCTTGAAATATTAGTTATGCGTTCAAGTATGTTTTAAATTGTACTCTACAGAAGTAATGAATATTAATGAAAGCTTTTGACGTCAAATTCATGTGTATGGTTTCTATATTAAATGCGTAAATCCTTCTTTGATAATCTACAGTGATGATCAGGTAATTTGTCCAGGACATGTTGAAAAATTAAACTTATTTAATACAGTTCGGTACAGTATGAATCAGTTGATCTAAAATTTAAAGACAAAAAGCCAGAAACTTCAGTAGTCGTTAAACAAACCAAAACCATAAGCAAGAAAAAATTCATTTGTTAGCGAAACTCATTTAGGTTTGAGCAGATACGGTAAACCTCATGCATTTTGGTTTAACACCGCACTGGTTCCAAGTTTGTGTTCTGATGATTCATTCATGGCATCTCCAGTGTGAACCAGTGCTCTTTGAGTCAGCAGTACTGTGTTAAAAGGCCTGTTAACCTCTGATTGCTCCTGGATAGTACAATTCTTTGCTCAAATCTCTTTCTATTCTAAATACCAATTCAAAGTTTTTATTGCTTCAAACTCATTTAGTTTGTAAAGAATTCCCGCCTTCTTTTACTTACCCTGTGCACAAACTTTCAAACATCACACTCCGTGCTAAGATTTTGGCTTCATCAAATTCTCCTTGCTAGCTCATTTGAACATGAATTGGTACCCAGTAGAGAGTAACTCTATACCTCTAACATTTCCATGCCATTTCACAATTAAGTTTATAAGACCCGAGTACTTGAATGGCAAGCCGACTGTCTGATTGTGTTACATTACATAACTGATTATTACAACCCTTCAGCCAGGACAACACCACTAATGTTGTGGGGCTTAATTCCATACATGAGTGGTGGAACCTACAGTTTAAAATCGACTCCCAACTACAGAATTTACTTTTTTGTTTCAGCCTTATTTTTGCCAAAAATCTGCTGAGAGGAAGTAGCTGCAGAAATATTTTTGTCGTATTTCGTTTTTTTGGAGATGTCAGACGTGGGGTTTGAACCGTGGCCACATTGCAAATAAGCCATCATACTTCCTATTAGACTACGGCAACAGATAGTGTTGCTGGGTGGAAGAACTTCCACTTTTCTTGTAATATATGTGCTCAATCCATTTGTATACACGGAAAGCTTTCTCGTTATAAAGAGAGCCTCTAGATTACTAGATTCACTGTTGCTACTAAGCCTCCTAAAATCGTAGAATTTTCTGTTTCTGTCTAGAGAAGAGTACATGAAGATACTGCCAACCAATTTATGAGGTTATCATATCCCCTGACGAATCTTCTATTATACTTGCTACAATTTTTCTAACCATAGCCACCAAACCGTTGGTTCCCACTGCCATTTTCAAATTGCTTCAAATTCTAGAATCCACAGAGATCCACAAAGTCTTCAGAGTTGCTGAGGGACAGATTTTCATTATGTGGATTATATGACCAGAGTAGTCTCTTTAACTTTTCCGCCTTCATCTAAGCTGTTATTAGATTTGTTCTGCATATAGAAATATTGGTCTGTAGTAGAGATCAGCAATGAATCGTTTTTTCGCTACTCATAAGGCTTCATGAAATTTTGAATATAAGTGAGTCAATAATATTGAAATTTAAATATTCTGATTCATTCGTACTCACTACAACGTTTATTCGATTCGAGTGATTCGAATCATTCATCAAAATTTTCAGTCTTAGTTGTTGTTGCCTTTACAGAAAAAGAAAAAAGACACGTAGGCAAAAGAGACAGAGCAGCAAGCAAAACAAACATACATCATTTTAGTGAGTATTTTAGTGTTCGTACACGAATCATACTTATTTTGTGATTCGTGGGTACGTTGAATTATGGCGAGTCGAAATCAACAACATTATACGTGTTGTTAAGTATGAATATGGTGAGTACTTCAAACTTTGAATATGAGTAGTATGAGTATGATATTAAAATAAGTACGAATGCGTTTAAGTTTCAGAAATTATGAGTATGATTCGATTCTACTCATCTTTTTTGAATACTAATTGCTGATCTTTGGTCCATGGATCCTATTAGCCTGATCATTATGGCATGAATCCAGACCATCATCAAATCAAATCACCTACAAAAATAACTTCCTTGTCACTAGGCTCTTATGCCCACTATCCATGCCAATACCCCTACACTTTGCAAATATTTTTGAAAATTACACACTTTTCCGTGTCTATTTTAAATACATTTCATGTATTTGTAACAAAATATATCGTATAGTACATCCTGTTAATGAAATGTAAACTATTCGCCTAAATAAGGATCTCAGTTGCTGTATTGGGATGTTCCTTTCAAGTTCTTTGTCTCTGTCTTTGTCTTGTTGTTTTAGTCAAATTTTATTTTTCGGTTTATTCTCTTGTGTATTGTGTGTATGTGTGTGTGTCTGTAACTTTGCCTCTCTTTTTGTTTTGCGGAAATGCGTAAAATTGTCTTTGGAACACATCCATGAATGTTAAACATCGTTTGAGATATTATACAACCAAGTCCGAAGGATGTTGATTTTGTATATTTTGTTTTGTTGGCTGGATGTATAAATTTTATTCACTTAAACTTGTATGCTATGGTATAAATAAAACCCTCTGTCGGTTTGCCTGTTTATTTGTTCTGTTCTGCTTTGTGTTTCAAATTGCATTTGAAGTAGTAATTGTATGTCTCTAATGACATTTTATAGTTTTTTTTTTGTTACTAACCACTGAAATTTAATTTTCTTCGGTTGAAATTGTACAATTTTGTACGATGGAATCATGCATTGTTCTGTTACTAATTGTATGAAATAAGTTTTACTCAAGGATTATTAATTCTCACGCGAATTGTTAAAAGTTGTTGAGCATTTGAATACGAAATACAAAGTTGAAATTGGCGAACAAAATTTCAGGTTTTTTTTGTTATCATTTGGTGGAAAAAACAAATAAAATTTGTTGCCAAAATTTTATAATTAAAAACATGTAGCAGGAGTGGTTTTCTATTTAGAATGCGGATAATAAAGGTTGTTTATGAAATGCAGTCATAGTTGGATTGATTTGCAAACAATTTAAATTTTTAATACAATTAATTGTACCAAAATGACTCAAGAAATTTATTTTAAGGAATCTTAGTTCTTTAAATAGCGTTTAGAATCCTAATCAATAATATATGTGACTTTGAGAAGTTTTATACAATAATATAAGGTGTAATGAAAAGAATTCCATTATATTTGCACGAAATTAAAATCATTTCGTTCAACTACGTTCATTCAATGCTACATTCAGAGTAATTTCATTATGTCGCTGTAATAAGAGACTTCGTCCGTCCTTTTCCCAGAAAAAATGGAAGTAAAATGTCTTCTTAAAGTAGATATTAAATCTAATCATTTGTGGTGTCAGCTTCGGACTATCAGATGGATGTCAAATAAACCACTATCGATATGCATGACTTGAAGTTGTCGGAAACCTTATAACTGACTTCCGGTACAAATCGACTAATCTAAATAAGTATTTATACACTGTGTTCTTTGCGCTGTACATTATTAAGAGGTATTGCATGAGTCTTGGGCTAATAAAAAATGTGTCTTCATTACCAAACTCTTACTTTGTTTGAAAGCCAGAATGACGACCTCCATCATCCATACTGTGTGTATTATATGTCTTCATGATTGGATACCATGAGCGACAGAGTTTTTACCAGAAGACTACTAAGATAAAGTCACCGAAAAAATATTTTTTCAGATTTCGCTAGCATCGAGATGTCTTATGCCATGTTCGCACGGCAGCAATTTTTCGGAATTCGCTCTCTCATTCGCAATTAAACACCCAATTATGTGCTAAATTACGTCATTCGCCATACAAAATTTTGTGAGCGAATTACCCAAATTGTGTGTAATCCAATTTCTATTACCCTGTGGATTACTTAAAAATCAATGTAATCTCTAAATTTTATCGTATTTTTGCCATCACCAGCAAAGCACAAAAAATATAAACGAACAATATTGTAAATAATAAACAATAATGGAAACCAAAAATAATATTTTAAAAAAGTATTATTTATAAGAAAGTTATTCGCGAAATTAGCGGAGGAAGCCACTATGTGTGTAGAAAACCTTTTGAAAAGTGTTTGCAGCTTTTGAAGAAGCTGTATGAAAAATATTAATAATAATTTAGTAATAAAAAGAAGAAGAACTGTAAAAAAGAATTACAAAACTACCGTGTGAACATGATAATTCAAATAAGTAATTCAAACAGAGAGCGAAGTAATTCGAAGGCTCGTGCGAACATAGCATTAGCTGAGGTTTGGACGACGGCCAATTAACTATCTACTAGACTAGACTAGACTCATTATCAGATTCCTCTGGCTTATTTTGCGTACGAATCGTACTGATGAATTACTTAAATTAGGTCGTAAAGCATATATGACACCATATCGATAACACAGATCAATACTTAGTTGATAAGAAAAATATGAAAACCTACAAATGACTTGTACAGAGTTCGTACATCAGTTAAGCAATAGCTAATGTAGCCTGAACGTTTCTGAGGAGTGAGTAGAAATGGACAGAAAAGAAAGGCAGAAAGAGAGAGCGAGAGAGACAGGGACTTGTCTTTTCTGACAGTAGCAGATTGAAGTTATACATCAGATTAACCAGGAATAAGTTTAGCTTAGTAACCGGAATTCTGATAGGACACTGTAGATTCAAGAAGTTCCTGCTTGGACTGGGAACCCTCTCGAATACAAAAAGTAGATTCTATGTTGATGAGAATAAGTCATCAGAATATATTCGTAGACCATTATCAGGAAAATATTTGCAGGGGTACTTCACATAGATTGAGGGCAGTCATAGTATGATCATAGTACTATAGGACCTGATCATAATAATAAGGTAAAGAGAATATTTTCCACTTTATTTGCCAACATACGTGTCTATCAACGCTTACTTCTCTAATTTGGCAGACTAATTCTCTATACTTTCATGGAGTTATTGTTATTTGATATGAGCTCGCTCTCTAGATTCATTAAACTATCATACTGGTTTTTGGCATGGCTTTAGGTGGCTCATTATTTAATGTAAGCCTCTGATATGCATTTTCGAGAGTGATTAATCAGAGCTTATTAACAATTTATGGGGCATGACTGCAAGTGGTATAACAACAGGCTGCTTTTAGTGCCCAATTGAGTTTTCAGCCTCCTTTCAGTACCTACCTCCTTACTTTCCCATCTTATTTTATCTGAGGCTTGCAGGATCATTTCTGCTATAAATTCTCATAATTGGTCATAGCAGATGTTAGATTAGGTTCTTGTTGATGATTTTAGGAAAAATCAATCCGACATACAATAAAATTATTCTGTATGAAAAGCTACGAAATCTCATAAAATTTAGAGGCGGACGTAGCAAGTTCAGTCAACTATTGTAATACTGAATGAAATATTTCAAGGCCTCAATGTTATCGTGAGATTCTCATAGAATTGAAAAGGAATTATATCGGGTTATCTATTTCCTGCTTTCAAAAGTAAACGTAAATAAAACACATATAAAATATTTTTTTCATGATATTTCTTTTTTTTATTGTAAAGTTTGAACGTTGGCATTATGTGTGAAACACTACATCATTTAAATCACCTCCACCCGAAGTGTTGCAAGCAATGATTCTTTTGAGGTAATTTTTGACCACTTTTTGACACATATTGGGCGGTATTTCAGCCATAACTTGACGAATGTTGGTTTTTAAGTGCTCAAGAGTTCAAGGTTTATCTGCATAAACACGGTCTTTCGCGTAGCCCCACAAAAAAAAAGTCTAATGGTGTCAAATCGCAGGATCTTGGTGGCCAGTTGATATCGCCACGACGAGAAATTACGCGGCCAGGAAATGTCTCTTGCAATAAAGCCATATTCGCTCGAGTTGTGTGGCATGTGGCACCGTGAGCTGGACTTTATATGGATGTAGGTGTAGATCTAAATGCAAAATACGCCATAATGTGCCGTAAGACAGTCCTAATTCCTGAGAACGACGAGGAATCGACACATTCGGGTCTTCGCAACACTTTCACTTACAATAGCGATATTTTCAGCGGAACGAGTGAAACGATGATGCACAGGCCTTTCAATATTTGTAACCACTCCAGTCTCTTCAAATTTCTTCACAATTTTGCCAATTGCATGCGTAGTTGGACGATTATGTAAACCATAATCTCCTCTTAAAGCACGATACGTGGCTGTGGCAGAATAACCATTTTTGTAGTAGGTTTTGATAATTTTTATGCGTTGTGTGATAGTTAAGTGATCCATTTTCGTCAATGTCAGACTTTCAACTGAAAAGAAAAAAATTGGTTTCACAACTTAGTTTGACAGATGTCGAATTCCACTCCCATACTTTTGAAACCACGAAATGGATAGCCCTTTACATTAGGAGCTAATACAATCTGACAAATGCGCAATTGTGTAAAATTAAGACAGTGCCAGGCCTCATACATCTCTTACGAGTGGCCAAAAATTTACTACACTTGAATAGGACGTTTTGAGGAAGCCAAAGTATATCCGCACTTTGCACCGTTTGAGTACCATTTGTCTTCAGAAAAAGTTGGAAAGTCTTGATGGAAAAAGTTGGAAAGACGGATGGTCTGCTGGGAATCACTGGTGCAACTTTTTTGCTAAAAAACTACAGAGATCTTCAGGCATGGAATTATACAAGATAAATCAGATAGTCATTGTTAATAAAAGCGAAATTGTGAACGAATAAAATTGATTTTTATTAAAGAAAATTTTCAAAATATCAACATGAGGGTATATATTACTCCATATTTCACTTTTGTTTGTAAAATTTAAGGAAATCTTTTTTTTTGTTTTTTGGAAAGACTTGTTTTTTTATAAAGTGTTTGCTTTTAGTTTAACCATCGTAAACAAGTTTCCACTTAATCATAAAGATTTTCGCCCATTGAATACTAAATTGTTATAAATGGATTGAATATTTAGGCTTTAAAAAAGATTTCCTTTATTTCCTCCACACAAAAAAATTGATTTTTTTAATAATAATTTTCTATGGTTGTTGTAGTTATTTTTTTAATAATTGAATTGTCGTCACCCGCACATTTAACGCTTTAATTTGAAGCACTTAAAATATTTTCTCATCCAAAAAGGTTGATTCATCAATGTATCGCCACAGTTTAACCCACTTAAAGAAAAATCAAAGCGTAGCAGATTTCAACAATTTCTTTTTCATTTTCTTTTTTCGTAAAACATATTCAACATCTTTACATTTGTGAGCATATCTAACCCTTATTGACAGTATTTGTGAAATTTGGCAAAAAGAATTCGTAAATATGGCAACGGAAATAAACATTTGAAGTGTTTTTGTGTGCTTGCGAATAGCACCTTATGGCGACGCAGGGTGGCAAAACTGTGCGTTTAGTTTCGGTAAAGGAAATCACTGTTTTATTATATGTTAAGTTTTCGATTTAATTTCAATTCTTTTCTCCCAAATTTCCTCTATGAAAGCATTGCAGAGATGAGAGTGCAGTCAAAGTCATTTTTTTTGCTGTGTGGAATCATATTTTCGATTTCTTTGCTTTAAATTCAATTATTTCGGGGTATTCTATATGTGTACAGCGGTGGGTGGGGGGAGAAGGGAGAATATCTTTAAGAAATCATAAGTGAAATCAATTTGATTATGATATTTAATTTAATTTGCAGAAATGCATGAATGCTAAAGCATTTAATGATTTATTTGAAGGAAATGAACAACAGGGCTATTCACAGAAGTGAAAATATTTTCTACTCACATACATATCGAACAATATATAATACTGTGAACCTATACAGATGTAAGTTTTGTAAGCAGATTAGATTCGTATCAATATCTATAGACAACTTAGGGTCTATAAAGTCCAACCACAACTCCAGATTGACATCTGTAAGCCAACGCTATAGTTTTGTGAAAGTGTGAATTCTATTGAAATCACCTTTGGCTAGATACGTTCTATCCATAAATTTTTAGCACCCTAAGAATTCTGTATCTTAGATTTCTAAATACCGAGCAATATCAGAGGACGTAGTATATTTTGTGATCTTCTCTTCTTCCTTATCGTTAAAACTTTTGCTGAAAGCTACAGAGGCCAGTGATTCCTTATAGCTCCTATACA
Organism: Sarcophaga rosellei; assembly: GCA_930367235.1. NCBI lineage: Eukaryota > Metazoa > Arthropoda > Insecta > Diptera > Sarcophagidae > Sarcophaga > Sarcophaga rosellei. The sequence goes on from OV884019.1 coordinate 38,495,197, forward strand.
TTCATACATACATAATCGGCCATTACTACCCTTCAGTCAGGATTACGGCCTAGCTTCTCACGCCACTCATGTTGTGTGCCTTATTTTCTGTACTTGAGTGGCGGGACCTACAGTTTAACGTCGACCTGACCGACAGATTTTGAGAAACTTTTTCATGTCAGGTTTATTTACTCTCAGAGTTTTGCCAGAAATATGCTGAGAGGAAGTCGCCGTAGAAATATTTGTTTTTTCATATTTCGTTCTGATGTCCTTTACGTCTAACAAGCGAACACACTACCTATTAGACTATAGCTCCTATAAGATTCATTAAAAGAACTCTGCTCGGATTTAACACAAAATTTTTAGGGCGTGGTCCATTTATTCTTTTACAGATGAGTAAAATCTATGTGAGATCGGTTGTTTACAGTTATGTATGGAATTCCAATCTCCTGTATGAGTTCAATTGAATTTTCTGTTGCATGAGCCTTCGTAAGTGTGTTGACGTTCTTATTATCTTCAATGTTTCCATGTCCAGCAGCGCTCTATTTAATGTCTCACGCGCAGCATTCATGAATAAATTTAGATGTGTGATCTATCTATGGATCTAGAGACCCTTCTGTCAGGATTACGAGCTTGTTTCTTACACCACTTACAGCCATGGACATTAAAATAGCACAAAATCAATATATACTTTGATTGTGATTTTTTTCTCATTTGTATCGTAATTAGGCCAATTGTTTTGGTCTGCAATGTTGCACGATGACATCTAACTGTTGTTTAACAAAAAATATTACCAATATCGTATATATTTTTTGTTTTGACTGCTAATTTGTATCGGTACCTAAATTCGAGCTGGACAGTAAATTAGCACAACGTGCCTAAAAGTGTTTTAGGTACAAGTTTTGTTCGAGTATTTTTATTTTTACGGTGTATTCTTTTAATTTTGGGGCATTTAAAGTAATTTTTGAAAAAAATGGTACGTGGAAAAGATTACTCACCAGAGGAGAAGCGCATTATCGTTAACTTGTGGCATGATCTGAAAAAGCTGGCTGAAATTGCCGAAATTTCGAATTGCTAGCGAAAAATGATTTATAACGTCATCATTTCCTTTAAACCAAACAGAATAATGACGCAGAAAACAAAAATTGAAGGCCACATGTCAAGAAAACAAACCGAAATCGTTGGTCGTGCTGTTGTCCGGAAGTCAAAGAAGGAGCTTTTCATGTCGTCTCGCGATATTTTGAACGAAATTAACTCCCAATTCAGATTAAATTTATCGGACAGGCTCCTATAAAGACGTCTTAATCACAAAAAGCTCTTTGGACGCCCTTGCCGAAAGAAGCCACTTCTACCAAAAGAAAAATATACTCAAGCGTTTAATGTTTCCTCGCATCCACAATGCTAAAGACCTCCCATTCTGGAAAAAAATATTTTGGAGTGATGAAACAAAGATAAATCGTATGGGACCGGATGTTAGAGTGGTTGTTCACTGGCCAAAATATCAGACATTCAATCCACGCTATGCTCAAAGGACCATAACACATGTTCGAGGAAACACAATGGTGCGGAGATCGTTTTCAAGGCACGGTGTAAGTCCCATTGTAAAAATTAATGAAAAGATGGACTGTTATCAGTATTTGGACAATATAAAGAACAAAATGGAACCATAAGCTTTCAAATACATGCCAGTTTTATTCATATTTATGCAAGATAGTGACCCCAAACACACATCTAAGCAGGCAAAGGATTGGTTTTATGAAGAGCACATTCCCGTTTTAGACTGGCCGGCACAAAGTTCTGACTTAAACTCGATTGAAAACCCCCTAGAACGATGTGAAATGTACAATTGCTCAACAAAAGTACAAAAATTTGGACGATTTGAGCATTGGAATACGGAACGCTTGGTACTCGATTCCCAAAGAACTTTTTCGAAGAACATTGTCCCGTAGATGCCACGCGGAGCTTGAAAATAGAGGCTACTCTACTAAATATTAATCAAATAAGCAGAAAACATTAATATTTTTACTATTTATTAAAGCACATCGTTTTTATACCAGAAATTTTAATTTGTGCTATTTTACTGCCCAGCTAAAATCTGGCGTTTGGTACGTTCCAGGTCTTAATGAGCAGACGACTAGCAATATCGTCAAAATTTTTGTTTCTTTTTAAAGAAGAATATGTATTTTAAGTTCCTATATTTACATTTTTTTATGAGTAGACCTAAAATACTATAAAAACTATGATTATTTTTATGACGAAGTTTTGTGCTAATTTAATGTCCATAGCTGTATGTTGTGTGTATTATTTTTATACAAGAGTGTTGGGACTTATAGTTTGAAGTCGATTCCGAACAACAGATTCTTGAGAAACTTCTTCATGACAATTTTATTTACTCCCAGATTTTCTGCAGGAATCTGTTGAGAGGAAGTTTCCTAAAAAATATTTTTTCATATTTTGTCATGTTCGAGATGTCTGACCTGTGGTTCGAACCGTGGCCTTACCACTACCTTGTGTATTGACTAGCTACTAAACTACGTTGACTTCATCTGTTATATTATTCCATACAATTGTACTGCAGTGTTGCTTTATTTATTCATTCTGTTATACGTATAAAGTTCAGTTTTTAATGAATATCCATATTGTTGTGTATGTAATGCAAGAAATCCAACCCCAAAAGCAATACGTTTGTATGAAACTGATCAACACTTGAATTCAATTTCAATCTTTTGCAGACATAATCAAATAAATACGAAATTTTCAGCATAAAAGCAAGCGAATAAGCAAAAATATGTACGAAATCAAAGTCAAAAAGTTAACAACTGACATTAAAATAAAAACATGACTCTCAAAAGGGGTTGAACACAACAAAAATGTACCAGAAAAAGAGGGGAAAAATGCTTAAAGCGAAATGCAATACAATTTTCAAAATTTATACTGTAAAAATATGATTTTCGAAAAAGCAATTAAAATAGTAATAAAATACATACATATGTATGCATGCATACATATTTACATTCATTGAAATTAAAAAAAAATATTTTTTTATACATTTTTTTTAAATCATTTGCTTGGATTTTAAGAACTACATTCATAGAGTTTGAAAGGCTTGAGTTATTAAATTTATATTGACAATGTCGTATTCAATAAACGTTTAAAGCTCCAACCGCTAGCTTTCAATTTAAATGCTCTACGCAATTTAATAATATTTTTTTATTATTTCTAAGTATTAATTGAAATGTAAGTTTCCATTCAATATTTACCATATTTTATGGCAATCATTCATTATTAATATCGTATTTGCATTAGTTAGTTGCATGCCACAATAAGTCAATTTTTTTTCTTTTATTTTATTTTTATTGCCTTGCCCTCTGTCAATGCGGTTGACTTCTAACAACATAATCGTTTTTTATTTCTTAAACATTATGAATGAAAGATTGAATAAATAAATGAATTGCAAATATCGTATCGTATTTGCTATTACAGTGTTCCATTGGATTGTGCACTTACCATTCATACTATACATACAGAATACAAGTTTATACATTTTAATTGGTATGCATTCTGTATGCATTTGGTTGCCATGTAAATTAAACGTTTAATAATCGCAAAATACTTGCAACAACCCATTATTTTATCATTCCCTTCATTCATTCATCATTTAATAGCAATTTGTATTGGTTACTGAGTATGATGGTTGGTGAGTGATGCACAGTAGTTTACATTCACAGAGAGAGGGGAAAGCCAATCAAGTACTTAAGCAAACAAGAGTTGAATGTTTTATTGCCTTGGTTTTATTTTCTTTGATTTGATTTTTATGTTCTCATGATTTTTCTACTTTACGCATGATTTTCATCAAATGATGCATAACCGTTGCATGTGTAGACAAATCACTTTTAAAACGACACACGCATCATGTTTTATGGCTTTGAAATGTATTTCCGTTGGGAAGTTGCAGGAGGTAAATCTGTTTTCCAATGGTAAGTGATAAAATATGAGTTTTTTAGATAGGATAATGTCTTCATGAGAGTAAGATTTCCTGGATATTATTTTTATTCCGTTTAAACGGAAAAGACTGTTCAGGCAACTGCAAAAGGACTTGGATGGCCGGGTAGAATCATGGCATTTTAATAGCAAACCACTACAAGACTTTCTCTAATATTACCCAGCCTTTGGATGTATTAGAACACTATACTTTATTGACGACTCTTCACCCAAAATAACTTATCTAGGACTATTGGATTATAAAAAGTTGAGAAAATATATACAAAGCACAGATTTTCTATTTATATACGTGATCGTTAACTACTATTATAAGATGACCAACAAGTCGAACTGTAGCACCTTGCCGTGCTGGAGACGAATGGCTGTTTGGCAATTATTCAATTCTTATAGGAGTTTGTATCCAAGGAACGTACAGAAATGTATACCTAGTCTAGAAGCTAGATGCGAGGCCATGTCTTCTATAAATTTTTTTCAGCATATCTGTTAGTGTAAATAAAATTCACGTGAAAAGTTTCGCAAATTCTGTCATTCGGAGTCGACATTAAGCTATAGGTCCCACCACACACAACATGAGTCGTGTGAGAAGATAAGCTGTAATCCTGAATAATGGGTTGTAATGACAAATTAAGTAAGTAAGCAAGCCCCGGTGTTCCACTCCATCGAAGTTAAAGATACCGTAGCTATTGGGTTTTTATCACATGCTATTCTATATAAATGCGTTTATATCACATGCTACTCTATATAAACGGCTTTATATCACATGCTATTCTATATAAACGGGTTTATATCACATGCTATTCTAAATGAACGGTTTTATATCACATAATGTTCTATATAAACGGGCTTATGTCACATGCTATTTTATATAAACAGGTTTATATCACATGATATTCTATATAAATGAATTTATAGCACATGCTATTCTATATAAACCATTCACAAAGTTCTTGGAACTTAAACTTACGTCTTAATAATGATGCATTTTCATTTCCAACAACTCCATAAAATTTTTGTTGTATGCTGGTTACAATCTCATTGAATTTTTTGTTCACAAAGCAAGATAATTCAGAAATTTTTAAACATCGCAAATATTGTCATAAAAAGAGTCTTAAACCTGTCTCTCAAAAAATGTTACAATTTTATTACAGCATATTTTAAATTCATTTAAAACATACGTATGAAATAAAAGAAGACATTTTCATAAATTATTCTCATAAATTTTTTCAGTTTTTAAAGAATTTCGTGTGCAATTGTACACAAGTAGTGCAGCAATAAAATCATGTACAAATTATTGCAGATAAATTATGGCAATAAAATTATTAATTACCACAATTATATTCGTACAGCAAGTATTTATGTTCAGCACTCTCATGGGATTTCTTTTTGATTCTTGCAAACTCCAATGGTGCAATACACCCGCTATTGCAAATAAATTTGTTGAGAAACACTTGTTCGAAAGCATTAAAAGTAAAAATATATTTTAAAACAAGGCAAAATGGCATTTTAAGCACTCTTTTAATGTTTACAAAATATTCTCATAAAGCGAAAGTAGTTGAAATTACTGTGAAATTACTATACGAATTCATACATTGCCTAGTGTAGTGCTAAGAAAGATGAGTTAAATTACTTTTCATTTATAAAATATAAATGAGGGTGCTGTGGCGGAAACAAAGGATTATGGAAGACATTCATTAAAATTAAATTTAGACATTGAAAGGCGGATGTAAAACTTAATAAATATGTTACAAATAAAGATTGTTTTCTTTTTCTTAAACAAAAATATATTATTTTATTGTATTAAGATAATTTAAAATATTCACTAGCCTTATATTGTCCGCAGAAATATATGGAATTTTAATTTTCCTTTAATTAAAAAAATCCTCACGTATGGCTGCAGTTAATACTATACAGGATATTCGCAAAGGCAATAATATATGCACACTGTGATATATAAATAATGTGGGTCTAGTAGGAAACGAAGATGAAGATTGAGTGACCCTATAATATAAAATACATATAAACCCGGTTACATAGAATAGCTTGTGATAGAAACCCTTTTTATATAGAATAGCATATGATATAAACCTGTTTACATAGAATAGCATGTATTTATATAGAACAGCATATGATATAAACCTGTTTATATAGAACAGCATGTGATATAAACCCTTTTTATATAGAATAGCATGTGATATAAACCCGTTAATATAGAATAGCATATGATATAAACCTGTTTACATAGAATAGCATGTGATATAAACCCGTCGATATAGAATAGCATGCGATAGAAACCCGTTTGTATGGCATGTTATATAAAGCCGTTTATCTGGAATAGCATGTGATATAAACCCGTTTTATATAGAATAGTATGTGATATAAAGCCATTTGTATACGACAGCATGTGATATAAAGCCGTTTATATAGGACAGCATGTGATATAAATCCGTTTATATAGGACAGCTTGTGATATAAACCCGTTTATATAGAATAGCACACATTTGAATCTTCCAAGCGTTAAGTGCAAGAATTGAAGCGTACAAATAGTGATTATGTGCGTGAATCATATTTATTGTGTATTTATTTCTAATGGCTTTTCTATTTGGGATATTTTAGGTATGGCATTTAATCATGATTTATAGGTTCATTCATTCATTCATGATTTATAAGTTTTCATCATGCTAAGGTGAATTCTATTCTCCGGTTTTTCAAGGTAAACTGTACTTACCCTTAATCACTTCAGTTTAGATATTCTTTATTAAGATATTTAAAATACTGGTCCAAAATAGAAATGGACACAATAAAAGCATGCTGCTAATAATGTAAAGAACGTGAAACAGCAACTGCTTTTCTAACTCTCGTCGCTGTAGTCTGTTGTAAGAAAGCAATGAACAATGCATGACCAGGATATCCGTATTGCATGATGTGATGCATCTGTATTAACAATTGAAACCAACCATTTGTATACGCGTACATACATATAACATGGCCACGCAACAATAAAGAAAACAATAGAAAGGACACGCGGCTACTTTCAAATGCATCTTGTAATCATAATTTAGAAAAAAAAAATAAAAAAAAATAATCGCAATGAAAAGGTACACAATTCTACAGCTCTGGTCATTTTGTTCTCCTTCTTGAAAGGTTATTATAAAAAAACAAATCAAAATTGGTTTGGTTTTGCTCACATTAATCATGATGAACTTATTCCGTTCAAGTGGTGGTGGTGGTGGTGTGGTCGCTGCTAATACATTGGTAGTCTTGTTATTATTTAACATCGCCATCATCATGGTAATTTGAAACCATTCAAGCACATGAACCCCCTGATACAATGAAAATTTATTAACCGTATAGAAAAATTGAATTTGTTCTCTGTGTTGTATTGTATTGTATTGTAAAAATAAAATTTTTAATATTTTAATTGAATATATGTATTTACGTTACGTTTATTTATATGTTAACAATTGAAAGTTCTTTATTTTGGCAATTTGTTTTAAGTATTTCATACAAATTTTTTGTGCGACTATAAGTCTTACTGACTTTATTTTTATGCGAAGTGTACTTTAATTAAATTGGAAAAATTTCTTTTAAAAAAATTTCATTTTATTCCAATTTATTTACGTACAAATTGTATGTAGCAGAGTACATGCATTCTAAGGGGATAATAAATAGTTTTCATGTTTGTTATTACTTGTAAAATGTTCAAGAATAATAGCCTACAGTGGCTAGCAGAGAAGTTCTTCGACTCCTATCACTAAATGTATCCCAGTATAGGAACACAACATCTCGCATTGTACTCAATGTCACTTTTCTTCAAACAATATTAGCAATAATCGCATCTTAGCGCAAAACTAGACAGTTCCCATTTAAGATCAAGGTCCAAAGACGGCGCCATCAAGGCACAACTGGTCATTTTCACTGGCTGCTGAAAATAAAGCTACTTATTGCGAATACAACAAAATGAACTTCAATCTTAGAACATTTATTCCCAAGAATAATTATGCATTACGATCTCATCCTTTTAGTGCTTCGAGACCACAGGCTATACATGAAATTTTCTGAGGTATTCCATGCTCCATTTTAAATACATACATACAAATTGGTCACAATCTTTCAGTCAGGATTACGATCTAGGTTCCCACTCCACTTATGTTGTGTGTTAATTTTTTATACATGAGTGGCTGGATCTACAGTTTAAAGTAGACTCCGAACGACAGATATTTTTGAGAAACTTTTCACGGGCAATTTTATTTACTCTCAGAGTTTTTTCCAGAAATCTGCTGGCTACTAGACTACTACTACCTCTAAATTGGGTAGTCAATTGACTCCTTATGTTGCCATCTAAAAAATATACTTTGGCCTGAATTATGAATTTTTATGTACTTCGGAGTTACTTATCTTATATAGGTCAGGCAGGAGTCATTTAGTCTTCCCAAAGCTTCGTCTGTGGTCAACATAACATTGCTAACAAGAATAGCAGTGAAGAAATAAGAGGAAAAGTAGGAGGAGTGTCGCAGTCTTAACTTTTTTTTTGACAAAAAATTCTGAAGTTTATTAGCAAGGAGAGGCATCAAAAGTTACTAGGATCAGCTTCAGATGTAAGTTAGAATGATCACTACAAAAACAAAACTAACAAAAACTGGTCTTAAGAACTCAGCATTCAAAGTTCTCAACAGAGATCAACAATGACTTTTTTTCGCTAATCATAAGCAGTCATGAAATTTTGAATATAAGTGAGTCAAAAATTCTGAAATTTAACCACTCTGATTCATTCGTACTTAACACCACGTTGATTTATAATTACAGGTTGCAATGAGTATGTGTACAACGTTGACATCAAATTCATACCATTCGAAATATGTTTGATTCATAAGCCTACTCATTCAGATTCATAACTTTTGAAAAATACTTATAATACTTATAAATGTGACTCGAATCATTACAACAACAACAAAAAACAGAGCAGCAAGCACAACGATTTAGTGAGTATTTTAGTGTTCTTAAGCGAATCATACTTATTTTCTGATTCTTGCTAATGTTGGGTTATGGAGAGTCGAAATCAATAACATCATATGTTGTCAAGTATGATATGAGTAGATATGAGGTTCCATGATATGAAATTATGATTCGATTCTACTCATCTTTTTGAATATTTTTTTTGAATTGCTGATATCTAGTTCTCAAGATTCTCTTGATTTAAAAACAATTTTCTTTCTAATTCCATGCTATACCACTGTCCCCTAAGTATTGGAAAAAAATTGCATTTTAAGAGTAAATTTTTGGTCTATTTGTCGCCTACATTCATATACATTCGCACACACACACACTTACCCACTTACAAATACTTACAACTACAATATAAGAAGGGATCCAACAAAAACAAAAAGGACAATTACATTTTTGCATGCTTCAGTATGGCTTACTTGCAATTCATTCCTTCATGCTTATGTTGATGTTGTTATTTTATCATGCATTTTTACAAAAAAACACTCACATACCAGCACATAATCAGACATTCACAGACCTGGTTTTTTCTTGTTTTTGTTTTCGGTTTTTGTTATCCTTTGAGGCAAATGTTTTTCATATTGTTTCCACAGTTCCTTTCTCTCTCTCTGTTCTGTTCTCTCTCACTTATCTGCTTCATTTCTTGTGTATTTAAATACGCCTTCAGATTTGTGTTTGTAAATAAAGAGCAAGTATTGTAATAATAATAACATGAAGAAGAAGAAGAATAGAAGCACTATTATTTTACAATACAGTCCATAATATATAAATAATGAAGCATGTAGTACACTCTGTACGAGTATAATGATGAAGACAAAAAAAAAAGCTCAACACAAAATACAAGAGAAATAATATTTATTTATGAATACTCTTGTTTAAAAGACGACATGTTACATGATATGGTGATGGTATGGTAGGTCAAGTCATGAAATATTTAAAAGGCCCTACGGTACAGTGCAACATGTTTCAGCTAAACAGTATGTTGATCAGGAATATTTTAAAAAAATTGAATACTTTTCGACTTCATGACACCATAGTTACAGATGCTTTAAATGCTCTATTTGCATGCGGAACTTTCTTCCTTCTGAAGATTTGCCTTTTTACTCCCATTGACTATTTGCCTCTAATAGTACCAATGTACTGCCTAAGTGGCACCTGCGACGAGACGTACCGTTTATAGTTAACTGCTAACGATATTCTTGAGAACCTGCAACTAATTACTCACTAATGTTTTAGCAAATTTCTGCTGAAAGAAGGTCTACGCAAAAAATAAAATGTGCTTTATATATCTGTTTTCTAAGACGTTAGATCTGAGGTTTGAAGCAATCACCGGAATCATTTTATTGGCATTTTAACCAATTTCTATTCCACACAAATGTTTGTTAAATCTACAAACCGCTGTCAAAAATCCGGTTAACATTCAAAGTCTATTTCTAAATAGTCGAGCGAAAAATTCAAATCTCTTCCAGTTATAGTTACTCTTAAGTTTGTCTATCTTCCCTTCTTCAAAAGCTTTTTGAGAAATAATTCTGACTCCATCAGCAGTGTGCAAGCTCACCTCAAGGCACGCTCATTTGTTCGCTCATTATTATGAATTTCTAAGCCCCATGAAATCCCTTAAATGGTGATTCTAACTGACTCAACTTTCCAATATAACCCCATACAGATCTTGAGTAAACCTGAAAGCAGCTAAGTCCTCAGATGGCGACTGGACTATAAGATAGTATTGCTATTGCTCTTCTTCTATACTTTCGATCGAAGTTAAATTGAGAGTGAAGATCGCTTAGAACATATACGCAAATTTCTCCATGGCTTCCGAATATTCAGAATATTCTGGACTCCAACACCACAGCTCTGTCCCCTTTGCATACAACAGACGGAATTTCCCAGAAAAGTGTATGAAGCTTCCAACCGCTTTTATTATGAAGTGTACCGTCAACACATTTCCAAAAAACAGAAGACAATGAAAGAGAAGGCTGGCAGCCACTAGAAATGTAGATTCACGATGTCCTATAAGGACATCTCCCATTACCCTAACAATATATTTCATTTCTCTTGTCTTCAATACCCGACTTATGTACACAGAGACGCTAGAGGCTCTGCCCCACTTCCATCTAGGCATCACAGTTTCTGCATTTTAAACAACTCCAGCAGTGTCTATAGTGTCCCCTTGGTAATCACAGACTCAGTAGGAATCCATACAGCTCTTTCAATGGAAGAACCAACAAGTTCCAATTTTCTGTCACGGTTTTCTAGTGAAGGCTAGGCTTGTTAGACCAGAGTTCGACAATTTAAACCTCGAATCTGACATTTTGAAAGACATTTCAGTGATCCTCTCCGATAGTAATTGCCATGAAAAATCTTCTCAAATTTGTTGTTCAAATTTATCTTTCGGATGTAGTTCCGGCACTTATGAATAAAATTACGACACACAATCGTGCAGTCAGACCATAATTATCCTTAAAGGGTTACAATTGTCCATAATGCAAGTACTTATATAATTCTTAACAATTTTACAAAAAAAAAGGAGTCTTCTTAACTTGTTCTATAATAACCACAGTAGCATAAGTAGCGCAAAAGAATTAATAGCTGCATACACCATATATTTCCTTACATGCTGAAAAACATGACAATCTATCTATCTATTGAGTATTCTTGTCTTTATTTGGGGCAACTTCACCAGTATGGCACCATATTATGTATGATTTTCAATTTAAGGACTAAAAAAACAATAAAAAATTAAAAAATAATAAAAAAAAAACAAAATACTCTTATACTCACAATATCTGTATTGTATATACAGTGGTTTCCACGAATTTAAGACACGACATATGATGGACTTATTTGTGATAATTTTGTGATAATTGAGAAATCTCAAGAAACCCATGATATGGTGGTGGAAATGTGACGATGTGGGCAGCATTTTCCTGGCATGGTGTAGGTCCCATTTACAATATAAATTCTAAAATGGACCACCATGTTTACAAAAATATTATAACAGACACAATGATACCATTCGCTGAAGACAACATGCCTCCAATATAGAAATTTATGCATGATAATGACCCTAAGCACATTTCACGTCTAGTGAAGAGTTGCTTAGAGGAAAACGATATCATTGTTCTTAAGTGACCAGCTCAATCCCCGGACCTCAATTCAATTGAGAACTTGTGGAATGATGTTGAGCAATATTTACGAACAGTTAAACCAAAAAATTCAAGCGATTTGTGGGAAGAAATCCGAAGGGCTTGGTATGCAATTCCAAAGCAACGTTATGTGGCATTAGTCGAAAGTTTACTCGGGAGATGTGCTGCTGTGATGAAAAATAAAGGATTTCCCACGAAATAATAGGTTTTTTTTATGAAGCTGAGCTTAATTTAGAGAATAGTGTTATATTATGCCTATGTCTTAAATTCGTGACCTGGTAAAATTTGTGTTTATGTATATAATATGTAAATGAAAATTCTTAACCGAATATAGGTAAGAAAATATTATTAATTTTTCTTCATAACATTACTAAAATCCTAAAAAAATATCATGGACCCATAATTTGTTCGATGAAATGTAAAAATTATCTCAAATAACTCAGTCATATGTCGTGTCTTAAATTCGTGGCCACCACTGTATATATTTTCATTATTTGTCTTAAGATTTCTCATTGTATGTTGTTCGTCAAATTTGTCTTCTTTTCCAGATAAATTACAACATATTGTTGTCATAACTTTACAAATCTCTTCAGCATCAACAATGAAAGTTTTGTATGGATGTGTGATTATTTGAAGTTTTTTTGGCACCAATATGCACACAATTATGCTGCAAAATTATTGTAAAAAAATTGTTTTTTTGGAGACATATTGTGTCCATTTAAGAAATTTATTTGTTTCAACAATCATTTGCAAGACGCCGAAAAACTCATTTGTTATGCGCTTGATTAGAGGGTTTGTTCTTTTTCTTTATAAAAAATGTTAAATCCTGTTTAATCGAACAGAACAAAATGATATATGAAATGCCAGACAATGTGTAATTGCTAGACTTTAAGGCCTGGTTGTCATTTAAATATGAAACGTTTTGTACATGCAAGTTTTAGATGAATTATTTTCGTTGTCCCTTTTTCATCGATCGTTTAATAGATTCTATGAAACCATAAGGCTTTTTTACGTTAATAGACGTTACATTTGTTCGTCCAAAAAAATGTTAAATTTATAAGGGGTGATTTTTTAACAGCTATAGGAAATTAAAAAAAAACACATAAAATTCAGAAAAATACATGAAATCTTTATTTGAATCGATAGTACGGTCCATATAATTTAATTTTGTTTGAAGATTATTTCATGCAAATGTTGACCGCAACTGCGCCTTAAATGGTCCATCCGCTTAGTCCAATTTTGGAATACTCTTTTCAACATTTCGGCAGGCATCTCATGAATAAATGCTTCAATGTTGTCTTTCAATGCGTCAATTGAAGCGGGCTTGTCTGTATAGACATGAGCTTTAACATAGCCCCACAAAAAATAGTCTAAAGGCGTTAAATCGCACGATCTAGGCGGCCAATTGACCGGTCCCGAAAGTGAAATAAAATGTTCATCGCACTCGGCTCTCAATAAGTCCAACGTTACGCGTGCTGTGTGGCATGTAGCACCATCTTGTTGAAACCACATGTCAAGCAAGTCAAGCTCTTGCATTTGGGGCAAAAAAAGTTGGATATCATCTCACGGTAGCGCTCACCATTTACAGTTATGTTACGATTCGCAGCATATTTGAATAAGTGCGGTCCAATGATGCCACCAGCCCATAAACCGCACCAAACTGTGACTTTTTCTGGATGCATTGGTAGCTTTTGCAATGCTTCTGGCTGATCTTCACTTCAAAATCGACAGTTCTGCTTATTTACGTGTCCCGAATAGGCGCTTCAGTGGGTCGATTAAACTGACCATAAAATGGAAGAAGCGCGCGATGAGCTTTCTTAACAGAGCACGCCTTTTGATAATAAAATTCAATGATTCAATGAACAACGCTTGCAGTTCGTTTGTAAGACGATTCATGGTTAAAACACGAAACGTGCGTGAGCTGTTTAAACCAGGGACCGTAACTATTATAACTTTTATCGTAAAAGTCAGAAAATAAAAGTTATTTTTTGACTTTTATTTTTTCGAGCAGAAATAAAAGTTACGTTTTGACTTTTATATTTTCGAGCAAAAATAACAGTTATTTTTGACTTTTATTTTTTCGAGCAGAAATAAAAGTTATATTTTGACTTTTATTTTTTCGAGCAGAAATAAAAGTTATTTTTTGACTTTTATATTTTCGAGCAAAAATAACAGTTATTTTTGACTTTTATTTTTTCGAGCAGAAATAAAAGTTATTTTTTAACTTTTATTTTTTCGAGCAGAAATAAAAGTTATTTTTTGACTTTTATTTTTTCGAGCAGAAATAAAAGTTATTTTGTTTTTTTCAGACCAAACGTTAGTGTTTAATATACCCAAAACTTAATTCTAATGATTTTCTGACATAATTACTTTAATTTTTTTAAAGAATTTTTTAATAAATATAATGAATTCATCATGAATTGAAACAAAAATGACTTTTATTTCTGCTCGAAAAAATAAAAGTCAAAAAATAACTTTTATTTCTGCTCGAAAAAATAAAAGTCAAAAATAACTGTTATTTTTGCTCGAAAAAATAAAAATCAAAAAATAACTGTTATTTTTTTTCTAAAAAATAAAAATCATGTTTTTAAAAAGCATCGCATTTTATAAAAATTTGGTCCAATACAATCAAAATGGTATACTTGGTTTTGTTCTCCGACATTTCCTTGCGGTTGCTTTTTTTAATCAAAAATTCAAAAATAACAGTTATTTTCGGTCCCTGGTTTAAACCAGTGTTGCCAAAAAGATAATAGCTAAAAAATCAGCCGTTACATGAATGGCTAGACCGACAGTTTAAAGTGGACTCCGAACGACAGATTTCTTTAAGAAACTTTTCACGGAAATTTTTATTTACTCTTCGAGAAGATATATTTCTTTTCATATTTCGTTTTGCTGGAAATGTCTAAGCTGGGGTTTGAACTGTGTCCCCACGTGTAATAATCAAACACACTTCCTACTAGACTACGGCGACTTGAATCAAAAATCCACTTAAGTAGACTACTTACATAGTCCAGCACATCTTGTATAAACAAAATCGATTGTATTACATAAGGTAAAATAGCATTGAATAAGTAAACTCTCTTATATTAAACAGAAATCCCTTTTAAAGTTGTAGCATTTAAATAAATAAAAATATCCCAAAATATCCAAAATTTTAGGTCTTATTTTAAACACATTTCCTTATGATCTAAACAAATAATGACAATATATGTATGTGCCTGAATGCAAGTTAATAAAACATTTTCAATGACGCAATACAATACAATACATCATCAATTTGTTGGCACTCTAAATTTCCCACATCAAAACTACGCATGTGGCTTATAAAACTACTACAACAACAATAACAAAAAAGTGAAAAAAGACTACATTAAACTAAACTAAAATGTTGAAACAACATAACACAATATCCACATATAAGAGAATACCGATCAAAAGATGTAGATTAACAGAAAGACAAAAAAACAGCACAAACAAAAAAAAAAAGCGGAAATGGAAGCGAGAGATCATCATCAGCACCCATCACTAAACCTTTTTAAAAAGTGACTGATACGTAGGGAAAATGAAATGAAAATAAGAAGTAAACAAAAAAAAAACAACAATTGAATGCAAGTGCAGGCGTGTTTGACGTTTTGCTTCATTTGCATGCCACCATTGAGTAGCTTGTCTGAGTAGCTTGTCTCTGTTGTACCACAAACATTACCAATCAGTTTTTTACGAGTACGAAACGAAAACAAATAGGCGCACCAGGCAGACAGACAGACAGTCAGAGCTACGTATGTATGTATATGCAGACAAGCATTCATCTTTAAATGTCCAAACAAACAAATTGAATAAAAACAAAGGAAGAAGGCATAAATTGTGTAACAACATAAAGCTGGCATGTAACGAATTGTTGGCACCCTATGGTTAATATCAGCACGCTGTTGGGAAGGTAGCTCGTAGCTACTCCAACTACGAAGTGGACTACCCCTACCTTCAGGTAATGAAAACTTTTGAGAAAATTCCCGACTGAATGAGCAAAGTTCCGCACAGAACGCGTTGTTTCTCCGTCAACGTAATGACAACTCAATCAATTTCAATTCCAACAGCTGCTGCTTAGTAGAAGAAACTTCATTAAGGAAACTGAAATACAGCAGAGAACTAACAGGAAATTGAGGGAGATGTCTTGTGACAACCCTATGTTCCTTATAGGATGCACACTATCTGCAGGACTAATTTAAGCTTTAGTTTCTCAGACCTACTTACCTCCTCCTAAATTTACACTTTTACAAGCGAAGCCAGCACTTGATTGGAAAAGTAATACAAGGCATAGAGAGAAACATATACATACGTACATACATAATGGAGAACTGCAAGCCTTAAGTCCGGATTACAGCAAAGTTTCTTTAGTGATCCATGTTGTGTGAATTAATTTTATCTCTGAATCTGAATGAGATGTTTGATACGTATTTTTATGCCCATTAATTGCCTTTAGATCATTTACTACAATACTGCTAAGTGGTACATTTTCTTTGCAGTTGTCAGAGCTCAGGTTTGAACTTTAAGTTCGCGCCTAGCAAACCAACATACTCCATACCAGACTGCGGCCAATATTGCACTGCCATACAAGACTGTTTTACTTCAGATGTTGTCACCTTCTGCTGTGTGGGAGGTAAATTACAAAACCGGCAGTGAACCAAAGCAGACGTGGTAAGCAGCTAGTTAAACAAGCAATCGTGAAGATGGAGCGGTGCCTGGACTCAAAGATTAGGCGCACTTCCTGTTGTATATCTGAATAGAGAGCGAATATATATTTAACAGGATGAAAACGGTCTTCATTGCCCTCTATTCTTGTAACAAAACGTTGGAAAAATAGGTCCTCATACTTAGTACAACTCACAGGATGCTGTAGCAGTCAGATATATCTTATTGTATGGATGCCTAAAATGGTGGGAGTTCCTTGACAGAATAACTATCCTTAATCTGAAATGACATATACAAAGATCAGTCACTGCATTATAGATCGGAGAATTAGAACACAGGCGCTCTCGCGAGCTGCATTGGTTTTGGATTTCTAAAGGATTTGTAGATACGACAAAGAGAAGGAAACTCTTTTTGACCTACTGAGCTCACAGCGCTGTCGCGAAACGCCTAAGTCTTAGATTTCTAAAGGATTATAGAGACAACAAAGAGGAGGAAACTCTTCGTTACCTACTGAGCTCATTTTAAGCGCCATATTGAAAAAGGCCACAAAGAACACCTTGGTTTCTAAATACTATGAAGGCGATCTAACTTATCTCTCGAGAAATGATATTAGGAGTCTAAGTGACTCTATCAAAAGCTCTGAATGGTTCAAAGACTCGATTAAATCTTTGGTGTCGCCAACTGGCAACTTCTTAATCTACAAACTTTATGATGATTTCAGTAGATTTGATTTCTTATAAGACTGTAGAATAAAGCCCTTCCGTTTATTGTTTGTTGTCATTGTTAAAATCTGTTTTATTGTGATTGCATGTACATACGTACATACATAAATATTATTGTCTATACATACATGCCGTATATCATTGTTTTGTTAAATACTGATTTATGTTTTAAATATTATGTATCGTGTGTTGCATGAATGTTGATTGTCAAAGTTGTTGAAAAACTAAGAGATTTAGAATTGAAGGAGTGGTTCTGCGTTTTTTTCTTTCATCACATACACAGAAAGTGAATTTAAAATTTATTTTTTTTATTTTTATTTTCTGCAAATAAACTGTGACAATGGGTCCCACTGTTATTTTTACACTTTAATGCGAGAGATATTTATGGTTTAGTAAGATAAACATATAGCTTCTGAGGATAATAAATTATAAAAGAAAATCAAAATCGTAGTTTCATGGAATTTTCCCTTCGCATAAGTGTGAAAGAGTACCTGATACGAGGACTGAGTAAGCGTCAATAATTCTCTCAAGCGTTTTAAATAGAAATACAGTTAGGCTGATGGACTTGAAATTTTTGGTGTTTGATCATTTTACCTCTCTTGGAAATAAAAACAATCTTGTAAACTGTCCAGTTGAAAAGAACGTGAGATAATTGTAGGTAATCTCCTGAAGACTATCAAGAGCCGCTGTATAGAAAGTAGGGCCAACTGTAAATCCGGTTGTATGATTACATTTCGAATTCAATGCAATATTTGGAGTTCGTTATTTTCGATACATCACGTACATCACTTTTCCTATCGCTTCGCAAAGTATATCCAGAGTATCGCTATGCTTGGTAGTCTTAGACCCATTAGACTACTGCATGTAAAATGAAATTGTAGGATTGGTCGATAAGATCTTTCGATGCAGACTTGTCTCATTAAATTGTTTTCATACGTGTTTTCTCAATTGCAGCATTGAAACAGCTAGATTTAATCTTAAATTTCCTAGTAATTGTCCTAAAAGATTTATCCGTTGCTTCAGCTAAGGCTCCGTATTGGAGTTTAATTTGGACTCCTTTTACTTTAAAACACGTTTTTAACATATTTTATACGAGTGAAAGCTATAAGTCGCCGTAGTCTAGTAGGCAATGTGATGATTTATAAGACGTGAGGCCAGGGTTCAAGCCCCAGGTCAAACATCTCCAACAAAACGAAATATGAAAAGAAATATTTCTTGGGGGACTTCTGCTTAGCAAATTTCTTGCAAATTTCCATAATGTTGGGCCGATATTAGTCTAGGCACGTTAAATTATGTAGAAAGGGAAAATGCTGTCATCCTTTGCTAAATACAAGGGTATGTGTATATCTTGTTTAATGAATGGAGAGAGAAATCTACCGGAATGAACATCTACAACGCTGAGGAGGCTATTAACTTTTTGTGGATTGAGAAGAGGAGTGTGGAAGGTTATACAGAGCAAAGAGATAATCTAGATGGGCAGTTATAGACGGCAGTTATAAAGCCAATAGGTTTGATTTTCATTAGACGATTTAAAATAGCCTTCAGCCATGTCAGAAACATTTCCAACAAAACGGAATATGAAAAAATATTTCTTCGTCGACTTCTCAGCAGATTTCTGGCAAAAACTCTGGAAATAAATAAAATTGCCAGTAAAAAGTTTCTTAAAAATCTGCCGTTCGGAGTCGACTTAAAACTGTAGGTCCAGCCGCTCATCTATAAAATTAGCATAAACAACGTAAGTGGTATGAGAAACTAGGTCGTAGTCCTGACAGAAGTGTTGTAATGACCAATTATGTATGAATGTATGTGTGTATGTATGAAGGTACAAATACATTATTACTTGTAGAAAATAATAAAGTTCCGATACTAACCAAGTGCTGCCAGTGACTCGATATTTACCTCTAATAAACATAACATCAAGGACCTCTTTCCTACTACCCCGGTTTATGCTTATAAACTAAAATGCGATTCACCTCTATGTGCGTTGTGTCTTTGATCATGACGCCAGATATTTTCGCTCCTGGTACGGCTGTATATAGAATACGACAGCTATGCCTGTTTGGAATACCCCTTTTCTTCTTATGCAACAAAGATTTTTCGTCAAACGACCTATAACACAATGTTAAACAGAGGATAATACAGACAGAGGACAGGACAGACTGTATCTTACTTACCTACTGTTTTAAGTTATTCCCAACCAATCTCATCACAGTTCCTTTAATTTTCTTCTTGTCTTCATACACTTTAAAGTCAATCTGAAAACGTGCATCTTCTTTACATTTCTTTTCAACTTTTTCCTTTTATTTTTTTTTTTTCTTTAAGAGAAGAAAAATTTTGTCGATCATTTGTTTATTTATACAGTTTAAAAAGGTTTTTATCCATCAACTACACAGTGATGAGAGGAAATTTATAAAAAAAAAAGAAAATATTTTTGGGGACCGTTTTTATTTAAATAACAAAAACAAAAAAAAAGAAAAAGAAAAGGCTGAAGAAAGGAAGAAATTGATGGAAAATAATTTGATTTACATGTTACTTTGTTAGGAGCAGTTTAAAGTAAACAAAAGAGTTGAATGAGATGATGAATTACAGATTTTTGTTTTTCGGTTTCCATTTTTCCCAGTTTTAAAAATACAGTTTTCACTTAAGAAAAGGTGATGCTAATGATTGATTATTTAACAATATAAACACACAAAAGGCATCAATTGATTTCAATCTTGAAAAATTTTTGTGTTTTTTCTTCATCCATTTTTAGAAGAAAAAATAAATAAAAATCAAAATGATTACAAGAAATTTATTGGTAAATCAACTCGATTTCCTGTTTAAATATTTAAAAAAATTTTTCTTTTTGTTGTGTTTATTGTTTGTTTGCAGCAAAGTAAAATATTAGCATCCCACGTCCTTGCAACAATAATTTGTTTCCATAAAATGTTTACAAGATTCACACGATTTTGGTTGTGTTTTGTTTTTTATTCCAGACTTGAATAAATTTGTTGGTCGATATATTTTTTTTTTGATACCGCCGTTCACAAGGGTTGTTTGTTTTCGCAAGGGTTTGTTTAGTATAGTTTATGGGTGTCTTCTGCCAACGTTCGATCATTTATTTTAATTAGCAACAGTGTTAATGGTGTTGTAAAGCTGTTGTTTATTTTCTTGTCTCAGTTTGTCGTCTCTTTTTTGTTTTTTCTATTTTGTTTTTTTTTCTATTTAAAAAATTAAAGGGTACTTCAATAAAAAGTGTAGTTTTATTAGAACCAGATTACAAGGCAAATTCTGAAGTAGGCTAGGGTACACAGATAAAAAGCAATTAAAATCACGTACATACTACTTACCAATGTTCATGACTTCGATATTATTGGTCGAATTGTTAGAGAAGTAACGGTCGGCTAACACAGACAGGACAGCACTATACTACTTTTGCATTTCATTCTGTATAAACAACGGAACTGAATTCATAGGCTGAGGGACTAATACTTTTGCAATTGGTGTTCAATTATTAATTTTTTCCTGGACACGTTGACACAGTGCAGTAGATCAAAGTTTCTTGTGAGAATCGAACTTTGAGACCCCGAATTCACAGATAACCATGCTGCCTCTATGTCTACCGGAGCATCCTACGTGTCCAAAAAATAGCAAAGATTCGCCAACAATTTAATCAAAGCAAAATACTTGATAAGTACTTGAGTTTGATTCGGACAGGTTGCAAGAATGCCTAAAACATTTCCAGCAAGAAAAATACTGGACATTGCGCAGGTTAACCAAAAACAAAAAAAAAAGCGGAGGGCGCAGCAGGCTGAAGTACCTGAAACTCAGTATTTAATATGCAATTTACATACATACATACATACATCGGTCATTAGAAACCTTCAGTCAGAATTACGACCTAGGTTCTCAGACCACTTATGTTGTCTGTTATAATTTTATACACCAGTGACGGGACCTGTAGTTTAAAGTCAAATTTCAACGACAGATTTTTAGGAATCATTTCATGGCAATTGTATTTTTCTCTCAAAGTTTTTGCCAGAAATCTGCTGAAAAGAGGTTGCCGAGGTTGTTTGAGATGTCTAACCTGGGGTTTGAACCATAGCCTCACGTCTAATAAGCCAACACACTACTTACTAAACTACGACGACTTCGTTCACCAATTACTGAAATAAAACTTTTATGAATCCAAAACAGAGCAAAAGTATTGATAAGAAGTTGGGGGAGATCGTTGGTGAAAGCCTTGTTCCTTAAATGAAACAGAGATTAGAAAATATAAACATTGTATAAATATAGGTCTTGCTAAAGAACAACAAAAGAAATTCAGAAGAAAGAAAAATTAGGCGAATCTAATGCAATATCTGGCGACATGGAGATTTATTTCCATGCCCAAATAGTACTACATTTGATCAGTGGAGCGATCAAGTATATTTGTTAGGCGCTTACCAACATTACTTTCTATATGAAGTCTTTATCTAGTACAAACTTCCTTAACTTTTTTCAGTCGAAAATGTTTTATGTTTGGTGTATAGTATCACACGTAAAATATTGGGAGTTCGAGCTTCCGAAAGCTGAACAGTGACAAAAAAGTACATATTTCGATATCTTCATCACATCTTCATCATATGCCTTGAATTCATCATATTTCATCACGCCAACACGGCTCAGGTGTGTATTTAAAGCGGAGTGTCCCGTAGTGAAGTCGTTCTTATTCAGCCATAAAACACTTAAAATTCTTATGGTTTACCCCAGAATATCTACATAATTGTTAATACTGTGTCAACGTTCTACTATAGCCTTTGAAACTTTTCTTCTTAGCTTGGTCTTTAATACACTGAAAGGCATTCGGTTATCCTAACTTATAGCACCTAATACTTGGGATCGGTTAGTCAGAACATTCGCTTCCTTTTTTCCAATCACTTCTTGATAATAGAGTACGTCATATAATTAATTTTAGATTAAATATCAGAACTATTTATACGATCTTCATGTCTCTATGGTCCAGAGAGAATTATAATTTGATGACAACGTTTTTGTAAGCAGGATATTGCACAGCTTACCAGAGTTATTCACAATAAATAAATGATTGGAAATATATGTAAAGGGTCCGCCATCTAACGTTTTTTTTTTCAACTAGTGCTTATTTCGTGAATGGTAACACTTAGCTCATGTCTGATTTGACAGATAATTAGTTTTATCCATCCGCTGAACGAATATGGTTGTGTATACGCTTGAACAACGCTGGGAAATATTACGACATTACTTTGAAAATCATGGTAATGAAAATCATCTTTTCGGATGAAGCTCATTTTGATCTTGGCGGGTATGTAAACAAGCAAAATTGTCGCATATGGAGCACAGAAAACCCGCACGCATACATTGAAAAGCCGACGCACCCAAAACGAGTCACTGTTTGGTGCGGATTTTGGTCCAGAGGCATAATTTGGCTATTTTTCTTCGAAAATGAGCAAGGAGTGGCGGTTACAGTCAATGGCGATCGTTATCGGGCCATGTTGAACGAATTTTTGTTCACAAAAATTGAAGAGGAGGATATTGGCAACATTTGGTTTCAACAGGATGGCGCTACGCGCCACACAGCCGAAGCTACACTCGATGTTTTGCGCCCTCTTTTTGAAGATCGCATTATCAGCCGCAGAGCTGATGTCGTTTGGCCACCTCGGAGCTGCGATTTGACACCCTTGGGCTATTATTTGTGGGGTGCCGTCAAAGATAAGTGTTACGCCGACAAGCCAGAGACAATTGACGCTTTAAAGGCTTTCGTGAAGCCATTGGTGAAACACAGCTGCACACAATCGATAATGTCCTTAAAAATTGGACCGATCGTGCAGGCTACTGCGTGGCCAGCCGAGGCAGCCATTTGAACGAAATTATTTTCCATTATTAACCGGAAGGATTGTACCTTCAAATAAAAAAAGAAATTTGAGAAAATATTCAGTAGTTTTTTTTTTACAGCATTTAAAAAAAAAAGTTATTTGGCGGACCCTTTATATGTACGTTCCATTAAAAACATCTTCTTTCTAAAAGAGTGTTTTATTTTTGAGATTTCGTGGCTCAATACGAGTCAAATACAAATTTAAATTTAATAGTGCAATACCCTTTATATTTTAGGTCCTTAAAAACTTCATTTTATTTTTTTTCTATTCTGTTGCAAAATGTTCTTCTATTGAAGGGTTTTCTATGTCTCTATACCACGGGTATCAATTTTCTTTTTTTTGTACGGCAAATATTTGTTTTTGATGTTTTTGTTCACATTTGAAAAATTAAAAAGGAGATGCATGAATTTATAACGTGTGACGAATTTTTTATGCAACCAAAACAAGAAAAAAAAAAGAAAATATTTTATTTGTTATTATCATGCTCTTGACACATAATTAATGTCATTGATGCTTTAGTAGATGTTTTGCTTCGTTCCCAACATATTTAAGTATGTATTGCCTTTAAGGGCAATATTAAAAGATATTTCAGTTGATTTGAGGTTAAATTATAAAAGTATTCATTAATTAATTAACTTCACTTCAAGCAATTTCTTATAAAGTTTTCACATCTTGTTTGTATGCATGCTTAGCCTAATTTTTTGTTAATCAAAAGAATCATTGATTTTATATAAAATTTTCCAAATAATTGAAAATAAATTACAAATAAAAGTCTGTATATGCATTTTATCTGTTTTATAATTGAATTTCAATCAATTTTATTGCATGGCCTTAAGAGACAATAAAACAATTCCTTCAATTCCTTTTTTTTTTTTGCAAATAAACACAAACAAAAACCAAAATAAATTCAGGCAAAATTAAAACAAAAAAACAAAAGAAAAACTGAAATTAAAATCTTGACAAACAAATAAATATGATTGCAATGCAATAACAACAATGCCTATAAGATATCACAAAGAAAACACAGAAAAAACAAAAAAGAAGTCAAAACATATTTTAAAACTAACAAACGGACAATAAATACAAGTACAGCCCAGTCTGTTGCACTTGATGCTGCTGCAACAAAGAAAAAATTAAAAGACGCACACTCACACACAGAGTACTGAGTTGAGACAACCTGTTGGTTGAGTGTGTACACCTAGAGAAATATTATGATCGAAGACTTTTTGTAAAAGACAGCTCATAGCGAAAATTTAAAAAAGAATTTGAAAGAAGTTTCGTTTGCCATGAACAGCCAAGCTGTAATTAAGTCCCTAACGAATGTAGTTTCAAATGTAAGTCTTTGTCCGTGAATGCCAAGGATTTCGAACCATGCAATGGTAACTCTTACATGGGTTCTAAGACACAGGGATACATACATACATACATAATTGGCCATTACAACCCCTCAGTCAGGATTATGGCCTAGCTTCTCTCACCACTCTTGTTGTGTGCCTTAATTTTATACTTGAGTGGCGGCACCTACAGTTTAACGTCGACCCCGAACGACAGATTTTGAGACACTTTTTCATGACAGGTTTATTTAATCTCAGAGTTTTTGCCAGAAATCTGCTGAGAGGAAGTCGCCGAAGAAATATTTTTTTTTTCTCTTCATATTTCGTTTTGATGTCTGGCCTGGGGCTCGAACCTGGGCTTTTCGTCTAATAAGCGAACACACTACCTACTAGACTACAGCGACTACAAGACACAGGGATATTGTTGAAAATTGCATTGCTGATTAGGACCGAAAAGTGGTAGATTTGATACCAGAGCTCACTTGAGCACGCGTAGCGGCCCGATGCCAATTACACCAAACTAGCGAAAATATGGGTTACAGGATATCGTTGGAAATTACATTTCTGATGAGCTGTTCAAAAACGGCATAAAGCTGACTATCTCCAACATGTTAAAGGTCTTGGGTATTGCGATTACCTCGGTTTATTTGAATATTGTAAACATTTATTGCAGGGAAGCTCAATCTCATTGACTGCTGGAGGGTACATGCAGCATGGCAAGACCCTGCTGGATACGTTTGGATAAGAAGAGGATCGACACACTTCTGTCCTTAAATCGCATGACCATCAATCGCTCAATAGCGATTCTTACGGGCCATTGTACTTTGATAGACATGTCGAGAGACTAGGTATTGCGGCAAATGACTTCTGCAGAAGCTGTGAGCTTGAGGATCGGGAAGAGCCTGTCTTTTACCTCATGTGTTAATGCCCAGCTTTTGTCATATAAAGGCGAGGGTCTCTGACTTCTCACTTTCTGACACTCCTGACTGAACTTTCAAATTAAAAACCGGCTTCAATACCAACATTTATTTTGGACTTGGATTGCTTTCTCTCGGGAATATTTTATCTCCAGGTAGAATTGATTGTAGTGTCACAATGGGCTTAAGTGCTGGCCGAAATAAAACTTCTTCCTTTAAGAGGGGTCCACCAGCTTACCCAACTCCATCTAACCTTCGTAGATAATATAAATTAAAAACAAAACTTTAAAGGCTTTAGTAAGGCTTTTAGTGGGTTTTTGTGGGAACAAGTAAGATTTGAGATTGGAATTGAATAGTCTCACTACATCCCTATATTGTAGTGTATTAGTACCTGGTCTAATTTAATTTAACAAAATGTATGCAAATATACCTACAAAATTCATTTTATATCTTCAGGTACAAAACATTTTGCAACATCTTCATATGTAGAGTACCATACATTGTAAAATGCCGATAATAAAGAAGAAAAAATTACAAAAAAAAATACTCAAAATGACCAGAAGAAAAATGTAGTAGTAGTTGTTGTATGGTTGTTGCTATTTTGTTTGTTTCTCATTGTAGTACAAGAAATACAAAATCATAGTTTGACCATTCTTTTTTGATTTTTTATTTATTTTTGTTGTTGTTCATATCTTCTTTGACTGTGTTTTTTGGTTTTTTGTTTTACTTATGGAGTGGACCACCTAGGAATTTTCTACATTTGATTTTTTGTTATTGAAGATATTGATTGTGTTTTTGTTTTTTGTTGTAGTTACTGCTGTAGTTATTTTTTTTCTGGATACTGATTCAATTGCAACCTATGATATATTCAACAATAATGCTGCTGCTACTCAAGGGTAAAATAAAAAGGCTAACAGTTGAGGTTAAAACAATAGTGCAGAACAGTACTAGTGTACTGTTCTTTATCCAGACCAGAGATCAGCAATGAGTATTCAAAAAGATGAGTAGAATCGAATGATAATAATAATTTGGGATATTTATACGCATTCATACTTATTTTAATATCATACTCATACTACTCATATTCAAAGGTTGAACTACTCACCAAATTCATATCTAACAACACGTATGATGTTGTTGATTTCGACTCTCCATGACTCAACATTTACAAGAATCACAAAATAAGTATGATTCGCGTCAATATGATCAGCAATGAATCGTTATTCGCGCTACTCATAAAATTTTGAATATAAGTGAGTCAACAATATTAAAATTTAACTACTCTGATTCATTTATACTCAATACAACGTCTATTTATAAGTACAGGTTGAAATGAGTATGCATACAACGTTAACATCAAACTCACACCATTCGAAATATGTTTGATTCATAAGCCTGCTCGTTTAGATTTATAACCTTAGAAAAATACTTATACTACTTATAAATCATTCGAGTAAGTATGAGTACGATGAGTACTTGAAACTTTGAATATGAGTAGAGGTTTCATGATATTAAAATAAGTATGATTGCGTATAAGTATCAGAAATTAGGAGTATGATTCGAAGTCTGGTTAATTAACTCAAAACAGCAGAGAGTACCTTTAAATCAAGTTAAATAAACGAAGGGTATGTGTCTTGGTCGACAATTTGACATTTTTTTTTTTTTCGTTTTAAAACCAGGTACACAAATAGGTTTTCAATAGATTCTCTGCAAGACAGCAGTGCTATATATTATTAATATTATCATCATCATGTTTATGATCTTATAGCATATCGCATCACATGATGACGTTGTTGATAATATTGATTATAGAGCCTTTCGGCTGTAAAAGTGTGATATTGTTTGTTCTTCATTTCTTCATACCATGCAGTGTATTTGCCATAAGATACATGCAATATTTGTGGAGTTTAAAGCAAACGTAAGTATAGTTTTAAATGCAAACAGACAATGATTTATTTAATCAATGGCTTTTAGATACCAAAATAACAAACAAACAAACTGAATGTATGGCCTCAAGAGACTGGCAATATTTTTTCTTTGTTTGTTTGTTTGTTTTACAATGAAAACAACACAATCGAAAAACACCCAAACGAATACAAAAACCAACCAACAGGAGAGTATTCATATGTATTTTGGACAATTATGCTGCAAAAACAGAAAGAAACAAAATATGAAATTCATTGCTATTCAATGGCATCTTGTATCTTTTAGAAAATCTAACAACATTGTTGCCTTATGAACATACCTTTTTTGGTATTATTTTGGTAATATTTTCACAAAACTATGCCTAAATAAAACATTGTATCATTAAACGGTGTTATTAAAAATAATTTTCTTAATTGCTGGATTTAGTTACACCTCACTTCAAAAACGGCATGAACGGTGTCCTTTTCATTGTTCGTTCCATATCTACCTTGTAACCTAATTAGCGTTTATAACTACGTTTAAATGCTAATTTCCATTTAGTTCATTTCATATGTGCCTTAGAAATATTGAGAAATAATGGGTAATTTCGGTACAAATAAATTTACAAAGATTTTCAATAACTTGGCATATGAATCTAAACCTTGAATCTTATCGTACAAAACATAACTAAAAGTGTGTGAGATATCATTGAAATTTTTTTATTCATTTGAAAATCATATCACTCAATTGTGCACCACAGAGCGTAATCGTCGGTAATGTATTATTTTACTAGACAAGAGTCCGTTTTATCAACACCCGGCTCAGACATCTTCAACAAAAGATATTTCTTCAGCTACTTCCTCTCAGCAGTCTTCTGACAAAAACTTTGAGAGTAAATAAAACACACAAAAACCGTACGGTGTCCACATTAAACAGTAGGTCCCGCCACTCGCATATAAAATTAAGGTACACTACATGAGTGACGTGAGAGCTAATGCCGTAATCCTGATTAAAGGGTTGTAATGAGCAATTAGGTAAGTAAGGTCTCCAGTACCCATCACCTCCACGTGAGTAGACCATGCCATCAAATTGCTCTTGTAGATTTTACAATGTGACATTAGCTGTATAGTCGCCGTGGTCTAGTAGGTAGTGTGTTGGCTTATTAGACGAAAGGCCCGAGTTCGAATCCCAGGCCAGACATCAAAAACAAAATACAAAAAGTATTTCTTCGGCGACTTCCTCTCAGCAGATTTCTGGCAAAAACTCTGAGAGTAAAAATTGCCATGAAAAGCTTCTCAAAAAATCTGTCGTTCGGAGTCGACTTTATGTATAAAATTAACTCATGTATAAAATTAACGCACACAACATGAGTGGTGTTGAGAAGCTAGGCCGTAATCCTGACGAAGGGTTGTAATGGCCAATTATGTATGTATGTATTAGCTGTATAGCTAAGTAAGTAAGGTGATCAGTCCACATCGCCTCCAGGTTGCACATGTGAAGAAGAAGATGGTAAACGTTGATCTAGTTGACAGTAATGGTCTGGTCAACTTCATGCCCCAAAAATATGTGGACCGATGACTTATCAAAATGAACTGGATGCTCTTGGATCGCATAAGGATTGGAATCGTCACAAATTCAACAAGCTCATCGCTGATGATGATTTTCGTGCAGTGTGTTGCCTAAACAGGAATATTATTTGCATGTGTTATTGAATGCTGTATTCAGCCTAAGTGATTTGGCCAACAGATCTGACAGTTGCAGCTTGAACAGGATAGTCGCTATTATCAGGCAAAAATTCGAACGTCCATGTTGAAAGTCCCCACGTATACAAAACAGGATGAATATTTTCTTTTTGATTTAATATATTGAAATATTTTTAATATTACTAAGGAGGAGTTTTCACCCTCTAAGAACAATATATGTTAATTCAACACTTTTCAAATTCTGTTTCCTCTATTGCAACATAAAATTGAATTTAAAATAAGAATTTCTGAATTGTTTTTCTTTGCTGCAACATTATTATGAGATATTTACTTTTATTTTTAATCTTCAACTTAGAAAAGGGAAAAGAAATCATTATTATTATTACAATTTATACTTACGTTGTTGAATTTTATTTTTTAATATTTTTTTGCTTGCCAAAAAGCCCAGCAGGTGCTGTATTCCTTTTCATTTCTTTTCTATAAATTTCATGAACTCCTCCCTAATAATGTAAAACATTTATGTGGAAACATTGTACACATACTCACACACACATATACATGTATTGAGTGTGCACATGCATTTTAGTTGATCCTTTGTATGCTCCGACTTATATGGCATCAAGCTGAGTCAGTCTGTCACCCAGTCTATGTAGCTTCGTCTGTCTCTTTGTCTATGAGTCGGCCGTTTGCAAATGTTGGATTAGGAAATGAGTGTTTATTTGCACTTCATTGCATTCATTTATAAGAAGATGGCACAAAACATAATTAAATTTTTTGTTTGTTGTTATTATTATAAAAAAAAATTTGTTGTTGTTGTTGTTGCTGTTGCAAAGTACTTGTGGTTATTCTGTTTGTCTATCTTAACAGCAGGATATGAAACTAAAGACGGTTTATTTCATATTGATTGAGGCAGCAGAACAGTGCAGCAGCAACCAAAATTTCTTCTTCTAAATTCAACAAAGTGGGAGTCAAGTAGTAGTGTAGATATGTTTCTTTATTACTTATCTTATAACAAATAAGACATTAGTTAGGCTTGTAATTAAATATGTAGGAAATGTGTTAGTTTTTTAAGTGTTTAGTTTGAATTTAGTTGGGAACTTTTTTATAAATTTTAAGTTTCGTTCAGAAAAAATATTATACCTGGAGATGTATCTAACTACAGTGTTGTACAAAACTAAGTAAATAAATATTTTTACAAAAATAGAAATGGTGCTTTTCCTTCTAATCGTTTAAATTGTAAACAAAAGCTAAAAAAATAAAAACAATGATCTTTTTACATGATAAACAAGTGAACAAATATATACCAACAATACACCAGTATTAAAAAAATGATAAACAAGTAAACAAAAATATACCAACAAACGTTACAAGAATAAATGTAAACAAAATACACGATATAAATGTAAACAAATAAACGAGAAGGCGAAGCCAGGAACATTCGGGCTTCAAGATCATTCATCAGACAATGCAGGCAACTGAGTCAGTAAAAGTTCAGTCAGTCTGGTGTGAAGGCGCGGTGTGTTTGAAGGGAGTAATCGTGGTTTGAAGATTTCCGTTATAAAGATCTGTCGAACAGTTGACTAGTAATTGTTATTGTTTATGCAAAAGAGTGTGAATAGAGGAATAACAAACAAAGCAATTGTTGTTATTCACAGCAAGTTGTGAACAGTGACACACAGAATTGTACGAACAATAAACAGAGATTTTTCATGTAAACGTAGAGTCGATGAACTCGTACAACTATCGAACTCTCAGAGGAATACTCTAAAAGCCATACGAGTTTATAACTGGAACTAAAGTTATAAATTCACTCAACGCCGAATAGGCAGCGCTACAAATGGCGAACGCACATGAAAATTCCGATTAAATTCCAAAGGAACACGCTCAGTTATTATTGTGGATTGCATTATGAGCACGCATGCAAAGCGAATTGATTTTGAACTCCTGGCAAATGACTTCTTCAAAAGCCGCAAGGATATTAGATAGAGAAGAAGACTGGCTATCTGGCCAAATACTAAGCTTTTTGATGTCCCCTATAAAGATGATTTAAATGAACAATCAGTCATGGACATTAGGAAAATCTGAATGGTTCCGAGACAAGTTGAAAAACAGAAAACTGCAGTACAACAATGGGATTTATAGGTCTTACGTGTGGAAACCTCTATATATCACTTTTCTTGAATGGCAGCCGTTCAGGCACTGTATAATTTGGATATAATTCGTAATTTAATTTCTGAATTCAGTTAAAACTAATGCTTTAAATTCAATCAATTTTTTTCTTTTTTTTCTTTGACTTTCAATCATCGACATTTCAAAAGTGTCAATTTCATTGTCTCTTCCAGTGAAATATTAATTTCATCACATGCGTAAACCACAAAAAATCAAATAAAATTTGAATATTTCGAAATACGAAAATGAATACGAAGAAAAATAAAGAAAGTAAAAGAGAAAAGAAATCTTTTTTCATACAATCTCCTGGGATAACTCGAGAGGATAACGAGTATTGAGGTGGAGCACGAATAAAATGGTGAAAAATCTAAAGAAATTGTTGATGAAAAATGATGTTGACGCCATTTCCAGGTATATCATCTATCAAATGGTACTCTTCCCCTTTTTGTACTGTTCTGTTTACCGTCTATTGGTCGTTGCTGTTGTTGTTGTTTTTTTATTGTTAAAACAATTCGTAACGAATATACAATTTGAATTGAGAGAGTGTTTTCAATAGAATTCTATTCTATTCTAAGGGAGTTCTTAGAGGAGATAGAACCATTTGCCAAGGATTCGGGGGAAATGATTGTTTCTAAAACTAAAAGAATGATTTGAAAAATAAAAAAGAAGTACGAACCAACCGCATATTGACAACTTACATTGAAATCGCATTTTGTTATTTCAATTAAATTGGAATGTTCTTATGTGTGTATGCTTGTGCTGATATTTCAGTTTTAAATCGTTTTATTGGTTAAAAAAATAAGCAAAAAAGAAAAAATATTTGCTTTTAAATTGCTGAATGCTTGGGAATTGTAGTTATATGTATAGTTTTATTTCGATTTCTTTGGAGTTGATAGCAATTTTTTAAATAAAGCGTAGGATATTTATCAATGTCACTAGAAAATAAAATTAACTTAAATAAGAAATCTTTTTAAGCAGTGAAATAAATAGCTTTTATTGTAATAAAATTAAATTTTAATTTAAAAAATTTTCCAAAGTCTGTTTGCTATTCCAATCTAATTTCTCTATAAAGTCTCAAAAATTACTTTATTTTTTTTGTTTTCAATTCTTGTTAGCGAATCGTTTTGGCATTTTGCCAATTAAAATATTAGAAATGAAATGTATTTTTAGCGTAAATGTCTGCGTATTAATATGGCTTTTAAAACTTCATGTTTCTATTTGTCTTTTAAGCATATTTTTTGAAGTTTTTTCTCGTTTTTCATTATAACAGATTTTTAGCCTATTTAAAACGTATCAAATATTGTTATTATTGTTATGGCAAGAATTATTTCAAATGGCATTCTGCAGACAAAAAACAAAAACGCAATGATTTCATTCTCCTTTCTTTGCATTGCAGAAATTTAAGAAAAACGAATCACAATTTATTATTTTTGCAAAAATTTAAATTTAGAATCACGTATTTTATTAGACATACTACAGTTGTTCGTTTATCTTTTCAACGCGATTTTAATGTAATTTTTGTGAATATCTGTAGGTGTATTATATTTAATCAACAGTTTGCTTCAATTTGTCATTTATCGTAATTATCGTAGGCTAGTGGGCTTATTAGACGTAAGGCCTCGGTTCAAACCCCAGGTCAGACATCTCCAGCAAAACGAAAAATGAAATAAAAATATTTCTTCGGCGACTTCCACTCAGAACAATTCTGGCATAAATAATAAAATTGTCATGAAAAGTTTTAGAAAAAAATCTGAAGTCATTACAACCCTTCATTCAGGATCAGGAGACATCTTCTCACATCACTTATGTTGTGTGCGGAACGAAAGATTTATGAGAAGCTTTTTCATGGCCATTTTATTTGCCCTTAGAGTTTTTGCCAGACATCTTCTGAAAGGCAATCAGCGAAGAATTATTTTTGAGATTTTAATTATTGTAGAAACGACGTAGGACCTCCCCCCGGAACTCCTGGATGTGTATACCGATGGCTGCAAACTTGATGGCGGCGTGGGTAGCGGAGTCTACTCTGGGAGATTGGACCTGAACATTCCACTCAGGCAGCCGGACTATTGCAGCGGTTTTCAGGCGGAAGTAATGGCCATCTACCGGGCCGCTCAATGGATCCTTGCCTTCGGTGTTTCTTTCACCCACATCTCGATTTTTTCTGATAGTCAAGTTGCCATAAAATCTCAGTTGAACATTGCGAATAATTGCAAGATTGTCAGGGGATGTCGCCGCTGCCTCAACCTTCTTTCTGGTCGCTTCAGTGTCACACTTATCTGCGTCCCCGGGCACTGTGACATTCTGGGAAACTGCATACCCAACGAGGTCGCCAGAGCTGGTGCAATACTTCCGGAATGCTCTTCAATCAACCAAGGAATGCCACTTGCCTCTTTTAAACTGGCCATCGTGCGGAAATTCTTCCGAGATGCCAACATATCCTGGGTCAATGAGGAGTCCTGCTCCACCGCTAGGCTCACTTGGCCCTCAATGGATAGAAGAAACACCAACCAGTTAGTTGGACTTTGTCGTAACATCATTTTGATCACACTGGCCATGCTTACAGGTCACTGTGTTATGGGTAGATACGCGGAAATAATGCGGCTTAAATTTAACGACATCTGTAGTGTTTGCAGATCCGCTGAGGAAGAGGAGACTGTTTTCCACTTTCTTTGTCAATACCCATCTCTTGCGAGGTGCGTAGGTTCTCATTGGTCGATGTCGTTCTCAATAGTCGACGATTTTCTCAATAGCCGAAGTCGCTCTCAATGACCGGCGTCGTTCTCAATGGTCGTCGTACATTGGTTCTCTTTGGTCGACGTCGTTCTCAATGGTCGACGACGTTCTCAATGGCCGAAGTCGCTCTCAATGGCCGACGTCGTTGTCAATGGTCGACTTTAGGTTCTCAATGGCCGAAGTAGGTTCTCAATGGTAGACGTTATTCTCAAATGTCGGCGTTATTCTCAATGACCGACGTCGCTCTCAATGGCCTACGTCGTTCTCAATGGTCGGTGACGTTCAATGGGAGTACACCCATTTCTATACGACATTTTTATTATTTGCGAGTATTATTGAATGTTATATCTGCTCATGGTGATTTGTCAAAAAAAAAAAAAATAAATAAATAAATTGCAACTAAATTGACAAATATGGCTTCAACAAAATGGCCAAAATTTTAGAAGACGCTGTTGCAACTCTCAATTATGTGTGTAGTGTATATAAAATATTTTAAAACACTTTTCTTATATTGCAGCTCATATTTAATTCGACCTTTGCCTATTTGGTTTACACTTTGGCAGTGTTTTGTTTCGATGAATGCGCGAAATACAACGAAAATCAGAAGAAAGAAAAAAAAAATTGAAATAAAACAGCATCACGTTATTTTAATCAGTGCATTTATATCATCGATGATGATTTTTCCACTGTGATACTGTGGCACGTTCCTAATTCTTGATGTCAGTTGTTCCTTTTTATTGTTGACTTAATCTCAGAGCACTTAACGAAATGACAATTGTCTCCGGAGATTTTACAACATGAATGACTTTCCTTTATAAATATGCGTTGCAGAGCAGGCAGTCTTGCTATTTTCAGTTAATTTTTTTGGATTTTTCTCTTTGTCTTGCAAATGAAATGAAAGTTCAAGGAAGTTACTTAAAATCATTCATGGAGAGTGTTGTAGTATTGTTAACGAAAACTTAAATTGAAAATAATTTCACCTGCTTGTTGGGAGTTGAATTGAATTTTATTTTCTTATAATATTAAAATGGTGATGATGGTGGCGTTCTTAAGAGTTTCCTATAATTATAAACAAGGATTTTGAAACATCATTAATTTTATTTTTAATGATAGATTATCGATACAAATGTAATCAAATGCAATTTAAATGCATTCATTAGTCGTAGTAGCCCTCTAAACTGGTTGAACTGAACTGTTGAACTGTTAAACTGGTGTGAGCTAATTAAAGTATTTATGTATACGAGTGTATGGCATGTGATTTTATAGAGCATAAAAGGCCACTTGAAAGTAAATTGTGTACAAAAGTATTTGGCATTTAAGTTAATCGATGATTAATTGCTATGCTCCACACAGAGAGAAAAAGAGAGAGAGAGAGGGAGAGATAGAGAGCGCGCGCAAGAGATTGTCTTTAATTTAAGTAAAATTATAGGAGTAACGATAAAGAAGTTGAAATGGTTTGAAGTGGTAATATAATATTAATTATTTAATATCACACAAATCAATCTTAATGTGTGATGTTTTCAGTTTAAAAAAAAACAAAAAAGAAAACGAAAAAAACACGCAAAGGTAAAAAAGATTTCTGAAAGAATTTCTTTGAACTTTACCGTCTATGCAGCACAAAAAAGGATATTTTCCATTTGTAGGGTCATTGTACAGCATAGGTTGGTAATTAATCTTCATCTTCAAAGGTTTCTTAAGAGTTTGACAATTTTTGTTCTCGTTTTTTTTTTTTTTTTTTGTTTTCATTATAATGTCGCCAAATTTCTTAAATGAATCAATGTCAACCAAAAAGTCAATGATATAAAGGAAAGAAATATTACCTTTGGAATGATATTTTTATAGGTGTTACCATTATTATTATTACTTTGTTTCATTTAATAGTTTATTTGCTACCTTAAACGTAAACAGCTACACCTTAAGTCAGTTGAAAAAGAACAAAAAAAATTATAAGATTTAATAGCCAAAATATCAAGACGTTGTATAAATAATGGCTAAAGTTTTTGATTAATTAAAATAAAAATAAATAAAAAATATATGAAATATCAGTACCAGAGGTCAGCAACGAGTAGTCAAAAAGATGAGTAGAATAGAATTATACTCGCAATTTGTGATACTTATACGCATTTATACTTTTTTTAATATCATGAAACCTCTACTAATATTCAAAGTTTGAAGTACTCATCATATTCATACTTAACAACACGTATGATGTTGTTGATTTCGATCGAGTCACTCGAATCATTTATAAGTATTATAAGTATTATTCTAAAGTTATGAATCTAAATGTGTAGGCTTATGAATCAAACATATTTCGAATGGTATGAGTTTGATGTCAAGGCTGTACTCATAATCATAGCAACCTGTATTTATAAATCAACATTGTAGTGAGTACGAATGAATCCGAGTAGTTCAATTTCAATATTGTTGACTCATATTTAAAATTTCATGAGTGCTTATTAGTAGCAAAAACGGATTCATTGCTGATCTCTGATCAGGACCTTCTTATATAATGATTATAAACTTATGGTATAAATAATAACAAACATTTTTTACACTTTTATTTTATTAAAAATAAATTCGGCTTAGAGTTCTCTAAGCTTACTTACTTAAGTCAGGATTACAATTTAGCTTCTTTCACTACACATGATGTGTGTTAATTTTTATTTATGTTTTGCGCGACCTGCGGTAAGATCCACTTCGAACGACAGATTGTAGAGACCTTCTTGGCAATTATATTTACTCTCACAAAGTTTTTACCAGAAGACTGCTGAGAAGAAGGCACGGAAGGAAATAAATGTTTTTAATAAGATATCTGTGCTCGATTCCGAACCACGGCCTCAACAACTAGACAACGGCGACTTCCTTAAAAGCAGCTCTAAAATGCAACATGTCTGGTAAAATTAATTTGAACTGAATACTTTCTGTAGCTTCACGGCTGATGTTACGGAACCAGGCATTCACCACAAAATAATCAGCAAACTTTTGAAGAAAATTAAATACACAAAGGAACTCCTCGACAGTTTTCCATTTCAAACCAAATGCTTACATACAATTAAAAGTTAATCAACGTACGACAATAATGCCTGCATTAGGTTTGCTTTTAATAGGAAAAAATTCGGCTGAAAATTCTAGCTATCCACAAACCCACCTGTGTGTTAATTCTTATTCTTGTAGATCAGGCTCTTATCTAATAAGCGAACACATTTTCAACTAGTCTGTGGTGACTTGCTCCACTTTAAAGGTGAGTCTAATATGTACGTACATACATACATACTTAGTCATTACAACACTTCAGTCAGGATAGCTTCTCACACCACTTATGTTGTGTATGATAATTTTTCCATATGAGGACCTACAGTTTAAACTAACGACTGATTTTTGAGAACCTTTTCATGGCAATTTTATTTGCTCTCCAAGTTTTTGCCAGAAATCTGCTGAGAGGAAGTCGCCGAAGAAATATTTCTTCATATTTCGTTTTGATGTGAGACATGGGCTTTGAACCGAGGCTTTACGTCTAATAAGCCAAAACCCTACCTACTAGACTACGACGAATTCAAGTCTAATGTGTACTCTCTGGTAATATTAATTTCGTCTTAAACTGTGTGTCTGGTGTTATTATCGAATGATTTCTTTTTAATAAGAACGTCTCCAAACTGATTGTACTACTGAATCTGTTATCTGCTGTAAACAATTAATGAGCTTACTGGAAATGCTGTGCAGATTTGTAATGACAACGCTAGATCACATACAACTCTGTTAACCTGGCAGAAGCTGCAAGAGGCCGAAAAAAAAAAATTTTAAGGTAATAAATTGAAAAAAATAATCGATCATCATTTGTGCCAAACGCAATAAAATCTCACATAAGCATTGGGCTTGACAGAGGTAGCAGGATTCATTCAGAAGCATGGAACTCCAACCGAGAGAAAGTCGATTTTGCTATTGTCTGAAGCGCCTTAAAAAGAAATCACTTTTAAACTGAATTATCACGCGTAATGAATATTAGATTTAATACTACAAGACCAAGTGCAAGATACCATATTTGTGGACATAACAGAATATCCTTAGCGCCAAGGCAACGCTCTGTGTTTGGCGGAATCAGAAGGCTGTGATCAATTATGATCTGCTAAAACCAATCCAAAGATTTGTAGAGAAAACAATTAATTCGTTTGAAGTGAGCATTGATCGAAAATTGCCCTGATTTTGAAACCATACACGAAGCCCTCACTTTCCACCATGACAACGCTCGGCGACATACACCGGCGCTGATTGCGGAAAACAGTGAATTGTAAATCTTGCCTTACTTCTCTGCCGTATTAACCGGAACGGTTTTCTTTTGTACAACACAGTATTTTTTAAATATTTTTAATTTTTGTTTGTTTTTAAATACCTTAATTAATCAAATTTTGTTTCTTTTGTTAACACAACATTTAAACATTTGCAGCCATTTAATGTAATATGATGTATCACTTACAGTGTAACACCTTTTTATATAAATTTTGAACAACTTAATATGAAATGACAAAAAAAGAAGAAAACTTAATGCTTTACATGACATAGAGAAAGATTTTCTAATTTTTACCACAACACCAACACCTAAGCGTTAGCTAGCACAATCAATCAAAAAACTGTCATTTCCAAATGAAATCGATTAAAAATTGGTTGTTTTTAATTACAACAAAAAAAAAAGAGGACAAAAATGACACAAACGAAAATGCATTGACTGTGTATATGGTATGGTACGGTACATACAGCGGCAAAACACTAAACTATAAGCTGATTAACTCCGACAGAAATTTATTGAAATGAGAATGACATTGGAAGTAAGCGATACAAATGCAAGCATGCCATACATTTCATTTACAAAACCGATATATTTTGCAATTCTTTTACAATTGCTGTGAAAGGAAAGAAAGAAAGAAAGGCAATACAATATAGAGAGGAAAACTAAAAATACTTTATCATAATCGATCAAATAGAATTTGTTTAGAAAAATACCATTATAATACCGGATTTATCAATATAGTGGCTCTGGCATACAATACCAGTTAATAGAAATCAAAGAAAAACCATTCTTAGTAGTGTGGTTTAAATATCATTTCATTGTTGGCTTTTCCCATTTCTTGATTTTTTGTTATTTTTTTTGTTTTTTTTTTATCGAATGACATTATCTTTGAAATTCAATAGAAAGAATGCCACAATTTCTACAAATACAAATAAATATTGTTGCATAGAAAGTTCTTAAATCAACCAAACCAACAACGAAGTGCATTCCAATTTAATATTTCATTTAATTTGATTGGATTCTAAATTATTTTCCTCTTACAGTTCAGATGTATGGTATAGTAACCGGACAGGCATTTGATTTTCATTTCGTAATATGGTTCACAGTCATAAATTAAAGCGATAATCAAATTGGAATCTTCTTTTAAAATATCCGTATATTGACCACTCCACTCTACTCACTAAACTAATGTAGAAACTCGAACTCATTTAAGAACATATAAAGAGAATAGAATTGAAAATAATAACAAACAATAGACCATCATAGTACAAGCGGCAGACATTAGTACATACAAGACTATTCATTAATTGGTAAAAAATAGAAAGATTTCTTTAGCAGTGGAGTGGGAAAGGAAAGTAGGTGGAGTATACTCGTATTATGAGAGCAGAGCACAGGGTTCATATAATCATTAAAGCCGCTGTGACAATGACTTTAGATAATGAAAACTACGTTCTTTTTTATTTATTTTTTTATTTTGTAATCAGGAAATAATGTGTTCTCTAGCAAAGTTTTTTATTCGACCACCCACTGTTCAATTAAGTTTTTTACAAGAGATTTTTCCCTCAGAATGCTTGAAATCAATAAAAAGAACATCAGTTTTCATACATGACCAGTATGATTCTTATACATTTTACTTCATTGTTTAATAAACTGCAAAAGAAGGTGGTCACGCTCATGTTTGTCTATTTAATTAAATTCGATGTTTGTAAACTTTGTATATAAAAAAAACGAATATGGGTTCGTATGTTTGGACTTTATAGGCAGCTAAACTATTGAATCCATATTCTTGAAACTTTTACTCTGCCTCTCTATATGATGGAGACGAAGTACATATATGCTGTAAGGTCTATAAGTTGATGGGCTTTGCTCTTTTCATTAAGGGGTCTTTAAAGTTTTTGATCACTGTAGTGTTTCCTGACATGAACACACAAATGCTTGTTGGGTGATGACGTCGCATCATGTGTTCTTACGTAGCACTCGTCTTTCTTGTCAAGCACATTCGTTTCTGGTGGATTGGCCAGTGGATCGCATACAGCACTACAGACAAAAGTAGTTCTTTATCCGGACTATATGGATGTCGAGCTAAATAGAAATCGCCGTAGTCTAGTCGGAAGAGTGTTTGCTTATTAGACATGAGGTCTCGCTTCGGTACAAATGCCAGGTTAGAAATCTCCAACAAAACGAAATTAAGAAAACAACTGTGAGAATCAATAAAATTGCCTTACAAAGTATGTTTCCGAATTGACTTTAAACCGTAGTTCCAAGCACTCATGCATACAAATAACACTCTACATAAGTAGTATGAAAAGCAATCCTGGTATGTGAGAAAAGCATGTAATTTGCTTGGTATGCAAAGCAGTGTCTATATTATATTTTCAAGCAGGGCATCTTGGCAGGAAAATCTTGGCAGTAATTTCCAAGAATGATGCATTGGATGTATGCACTTACGGTCAGAACAATTATGATTTTGGTGGTCATTGTTTTTTGCACTAATTTAAAACCTATTCAGGCTGACATTCATTTCCATGAAGGTTGGAATGAGTCCTGAGCAAAGAGGTAGGAGGTACGTCTAATGCAATATTCCTTTGGGGAGTAACGTGGCGCAATAGATCGAGTGGTTAACAGATTCCTCATTAACTATGCTCTGTATAAAACCAATAAACTGTGTAATTTTGGGAAATTATTTGCGACGAAACTGAATAAAAAATGGAGAAATTTGGTTACATTACATTGTCTTTGAGGAGATCAATCTGTGGTATTCGAATTAGAAAATATAGCTTGTGAGAGTCAGAGCTGGGGGTTTCAGATTTAGAGTGCAATATTTGCATTTATCCGCGCGGATGTTTACGCTATAGCTAGATTTTCTTATTTTAACTTGGACAAAATATAGAGAGGATGCGACATAGCATTACTATCAGTAGACTGCATCTGATCGCTATGAGCTCGAATAGAGATTGACTGTGTGGTCCAGATGAATCAGCTAGGCAGGAGAAACAGATTTTATTGCTGATTCCATGTCATCTACCAGTGTTTTTGTCAGAAG
Source organism: Sarcophaga rosellei (assembly GCA_930367235.1). NCBI lineage: Eukaryota > Metazoa > Arthropoda > Insecta > Diptera > Sarcophagidae > Sarcophaga > Sarcophaga rosellei. Next base: position 38,536,692 of record OV884019.1, read on the forward strand.
AGGAATTTTTTTACTGCTAAAGACTGAGTGCAGAAACAATCTTTTTCAAGCCACCTCGTTTACGCCATTTTAAAGGCTAGGGGTAGGCTTCAAAAACAAAATGTAGATTCTGCGATGAGAAAAACGAATCACTATATACCTATACGATAATAATGTATTTCAGAATAAAATACGTTACTAACACTAAAGTTTAACCCCGCAGTACAATCGTACAAGCCAGTCGTTGCATCTGCATGTAGCGATATTTACAATGCCAATCATATTCATGATCAAGTATTCAAAACCAAGTAAAAATCTATAAAATACTGTAAAATAAAGGGGTTTTGTCTGTGGATATATCAATTCCGATAACTTATGCTTCGATTGATTAAACATAAGTTTTATTAGGATTTCACTTAAAGAAATAAATTAAATATGTAAAGAATATTGAATAGACTTCTAAGCCCCAGCATACTACCTCTGCAACCTACTAACAAAACAAACTTTACATGCATTTTTGTTCATCAAAATGTTGAAAATCAAAATTTATATGCCAATAACTATTGTGTAAGCCTCCAGAAGAAGGTATGCAAATATATATGCTGGTTGAAATTCAATATGATCATGGCTTCTTACATGTGTTCTTCCTGTGAAACACAAACGATAACATTTTGTCAATCTCATGTTACACAAAATGTTAAAAAAAAGAAGAAACAGAAAAAATTAAAGAGACCTACTATAACTTAAGTTAAGTGCCATTAACCACAAGACATTTTATCACTTCAGCCAGAGAGCGATCAAAGTGTATAAATGATATTGAATTTAAACAAAAATGAAATGAAAACCTTTTCTAAGGAAAATAAATTAAAGAAAAAATGCACTTGTCCACTGGATATCATGTCATCTGCAACAGTAATTGAGTTTAGGTTAACGGATATTTAAACAAGTCATTAAATTTAAATATTTTCAAACGTTTATATCATGAAAGATTGTTTTTCATGATGATGGTTTCCTTACGTTGATACATAAGAAGACAACCAACTTCGTATGAACGTAGACAAATTGAATTTTTAAATTACAAAAGTTACACTGCCCTGTAAAAGTATGTGTACACTTAACTAAATAAATTTTGCTGTAAGATATCAAAGATTTACTTTTGTCCGGAATTGTTAATCTTTCAATTACTTTTATGCAACAACGCATGCCACTAATTTTCTTATTTTAAAACTCATAAGACTAATATGTTGGCTACAATGGCCATAGCGTTGATGATGACAATGCCTAGAAACGATGATAACGTTCATCATGTGTTTGATCATGAATGAGTGAGTGAGTGAGTGTATGGGAATTATGATGGTGGCACCGGTATTTAATCCAACATTTTTTTCTACACGTCCCATCAAACACAGTTTGTTGGATTGTTTGTTTGCTTGTTTGTGTGTGAAATCGAAGTCGAAGTCGGTCTACCGTGGTGGTGTTACCTCAACTAATTGTAAAACAACTAAACAACACGCTGTTGTTTTACTACCGAAACATTAAAAAATTGTTTGCCTAATAGATACCCGTGAACATACATATGCACGTACATCTATTCCTACATATGTTTGTAAATATGTTTTGTTGTTTTTCAAATGTATTTATAGCACCCATAAACTTGTTCATCTATGCCTAGACATGATGCATGGTAGAGTGGTACTTACTTAGATTTTGTTGTTGGACAAAAACAAAAAGAAATAAAAAAAACACCTAAAAGAAGTCATCATAAAAGTATAGAAGGCGGTAACACATTTCCTATGACCCGCATACAAAAGTTCATTTAATTCATTCAACTAAATGTGTTTAAATATGTGTTTGTGTTAAGTAACGCTAACTTAGCGTTTTTTTTTACTCTTTAAAATCAACAGAGATAATAAATATGAAAAACAGATCGTATGCATGAGGAATGCAGCATCAAATTCAGTGAAAACGGGTAATGCATTCGAATAAATCGGTAAGTCCTGCACATAGACGTTTCCGATATTGTAATAGTTAAAATCCAAAGCATCTTGAAACTCAACCTGCCAATCCCATAAACAGGCAGAGGCCAGTATGATATGTTGTGACATAACAATGAATATCTTCTCTTAATCCTCTTAACATCATGATGAAAACACTGCATGGCAGAAGCCCATCTGAAGTATTCTTCTGAGTCATAATGCGGCGTATGTACGTAGTGTATGAATAATTACTTTCGAATCTTCCTCGTCACTGCAATGTCCGTATTTTTATTGGTCCGATGATCGAGATCAATGCCTCTCGCATTAGAGTCCAGAGTATAATGCCTAGCAATGACTCCGGCAGCGATACTTAGCATACTCCTTTGAGTTTGAGTATCTCACCTATCTATGACTAGATTTGCTGCATCCATATCCAATGCTGCTCACATGGCTTTGTCAATCCTACGGTCGTTGCATCTTCTTTTTAGAAAAAGTCGAACAAAATTTCAAAAGTAATGCCATATCTGGCTCTGAAATTACTCGGAATATTACTATGTTCGGTACTCACATGATGTTGTACCGCTTAAACATTGCGTTGAGAGATTTGCTGCTGCCTAAAACTGTCCACGGGGTTATTATATGAGACTCTAGCATTCTGAATCCTACAACCAGCATCCAACATGATCGATACTTCCATCGGAAAGGCGTTTTAATAGTCTGGTAACATTATCATGTGAGTTATATTCGCTGATCCTAAAAATGTATTTTCGTAAGCAGCTTCATTCAGCATGGAGCGGTACGCAAAGGTGAGTTCAGAGTCGTTAACAAGGTACGTCACTCCATTTTCTCACTCTCCCCTGAAGAGGATGGTTGCCCTGTTTTATTTGTCGGTTTACCAATAATCAATGTGTATCACTGTCCATTCTCTTAGATGCGTTGACCTGTATTCGCTCAGGAAGCAGAGAAAGATGCACAATTTTCTTCACCAGTTTAGTAACAATACTGAGGGTGAATTTTTTTTTTTATCAAGTTGGAGTTAGTCATTTTGTAGAGCAATTTCCACAATACCAGGCACTCGTATTCTAGAAAAGGGCTGCGATATGGTCTTTAGCTAGATGTCGGATAGGTTATAATCCCCTCGGTATGAAGACTATACCTAACCTGCATCATTCCGATGGAACATAATTCAGCATGAGGCAGGCGTGAAATATCTCTCGGTTCCAGAAACTTAGACTACTGCAACCAAGCAATTAATTTGTAATTATAGATAGGATTGCGGTGTAATTGTTTCCTTCTTAGTTTGAGTACCAGTGCAGTCAAGACTTGTCCTAGGATGGGAGGAAAGTATCCACATTAAGCTGAAAAACTTTTTGTTTAATAAAGCTAAAGAAAACAAATTTTCATTTCATTTATTTGGCGACACTTTTTGTTCTATTCTTGTTCACATTAAAGCTAAGTGTTGTAAAATAATTTTACCTGTTGCCATAAATGCAAAGTTAGTTCATGTTTTCTATTCTTCTCTTCTCTACAATGTTTCTCCACCTTATGCTTTTGCTCATAATACAACGTAGACAGACAGACACGCACAGATTAGAAATTAATTCTACATGTGTTTGAATATTATTATTATTATTGTACATGTTGTTGTTGTTGTAGTCAGTCCACAATAATACGTACAAAAAGTAGAATAAGCGGTCTTCTCCACTTTCCTACAGATACGATACATGCTTAAGAGCAAAAGCAAGAGAAACGTTAGAGGTAAGAGGTAGACTTGACTTTACTTGTTGTGTGATATGATGACAATGATGTGGCCGTTGATAATACCAGTCAGTATTTGTGTGTCTCATGATGGCAAAAGACTTGCGTTAAAATGTTGATCATAAAGTTGTGTTTAACGATCAGCAAACAGCAACAAAGGCAACAACGGCAACAACAGCATTAACAGCCATCATATTATGCAACATAAAAATTATGACAAGTTGTTACATGTTGCTGCACACAACATGCCTATTTCCTTTTTTGAGCAGAACAACAAAAAAAAACAAGAAACTTTTAAATGTTTTTTATTGTATTTGTTTAAATTTGCATTAAAATTTATTCTTTTTAATGATTTCTTGGGCAGACTCTAACAAAGTAAGAATTTATAACCGCAGTCACACAGCCACAGAGCCACACAGCCCCACAGCATTGTGGATAAGGATCTGTGTTAGAATATTATGGTCATAGGAAAATGTACCAACGACATGATGTAATATTTCCTTTTTTAGCAAATAAGTTCTCTTATAAGATAAAAATAATCATTGTTTGTAAGAAAATATTAACATGTGAAGAGAGAAGGTATTAAAAGTGGGGAGGCAGAAAAAAAAGTTATTAAATTTTCCACTGACTTAGTTTATATCCTCACTCCGCTAGAACTTCTCAAAAGAGCGGCAAAGAAATTGAAACTAAGAAAGTAAGAAAGAATAGAAAAGAAACAACACGGGTTTCTTTTCATTAACAAACTACTCCATTTAGACGTTTTCATGCGTAAGTGAAAAACTTCTGTTTGTCAAAATGAATCCGTAAGTACATGATAAAGTTAATGTAAAGCACACATTGGCAAAGTCAACACAGCAAAAAACAACACAAAAACTATTCTTACATAGCACACAGTAAGTAAATGCAGCATACAACACAAGTAGTAAATACTCCTGTTTGTCTAGCATGCTGTTTCTTCACTGCGGCTACATGAGCTACTGTTGTTGTTGACGATGACAACAACAAAGTTAAAATGATGCGAATCACACAACCGAATGACAGCATCATTAACATCATCAGCAATATTATGAACATTAGTATGTATATACTCGTACTTGCATATGATGAAGTAAGAACTACTTTTCTTCATCACTTTAAAGAATTCATATGCGAATTGAAAAAAATCTTTAAAGCTGCCATGATGCATGACACATACAATATGCTCACACATCCTGGCACACATACATACATACACACATATATAACTAGTTCTGTGATATTTAATTCCATTTTAAAAGGCATTTTCATTATCATTATGAAGTCGTTATAATTTCTGCTGTTCTTTAATTTTATTAAAAATTAAATTAAACTTTTTAAAGCAAAACAAACAAAAATAATAATTAAAACTAATGAAAGAATAATAAGACTTGAAACCACAACGATATAAATCACAAGATGCCATAAACGTTTGTAAGTTAAGGGTTTGAATATAATTTGAACTGATTTTCGTTAAACTATGTTTATAGAATTTGCATTTTCGTTCACATCTGAAATCCACGAAAATCCATTTAATCACCACCAGAAATAAATGCCGCTTTCGTCGATGTTTATAATGGGTCTCTCATTAAACTCCCTATCTTTATATCAAAAAAAAAAAAAAAATGCGTTGAAATTTTTAAAACCTATTAATACCGTTACGTGTGTGATGTATGTTAGGTTAGGTAGGTTGGCAGAGAGAGGGTGTATCATTTAGGCTAGTACTTGGATGCATTTTGATATCACAATCAATTCCACCCTAAGATCAAACATTCTCTGGAGACAACCAACCCAACTCCAGAATAAATCTTGCTACTGTAGCGATTTTTATATGGTAGATCTCCGTGAAAGATATCAGAAAGTGAGGAGGTAAAAAATCATCTTTTAAGAAATAAGAACGGGTCACTGACATATCGACGCCTCCGTTCTATAACATTCTAAGTCGAAAAAGTGTGTTTTAAGTTATGAGCTCTCAAAGTTTTCACGCGACATACGACTATATGTGTATTCTAAGTAGATTTTTCCCTATAACTTCGGAACGGGTCGGCGCATCTTAACCAAATTTTGACAGTATTTAAGTTAGAGAACGTAGAATTTAAAAATGCAAAAACATTAAACGTTATAGAATGGAGACGTCGATATGAGGTGAAACAGTCTTTTCTTCTTTCTCAGATTAGCAACTCCTGCAGAAGACAATTTTCCGGAATATCAAGTATTTCGGCATTTCTTCAAAACGACAGTAACCCGTAAGAATCACATACATACATACATAATTGGCCATTACTACCCTTCAATTAGGATTGCGGCCTAGCTTCATACGTAAGAATCATTCGATTTAATTCAGCAGAAGTAAGTCAGTTCTCTTTTTATGCACGTGCGTAATATATTATCGCTCAAATGTCTACCATGGCTTTTCTGGGTAGACTGCATTCGAAAAGCCTAATTTTCATGACACTGCTTAGCCATACAACTGTGACTTATAAAAACCGCTCATGAAAGGATAACATCACTGGCACTTGAGATGAGTATGCCTTCAAAGCATATGTACAGAATATAGAATGTGGAGTCAAGTACATGTGGTTTCAAACCACACGTCGTGGGTGTTGATATTATCTTGTACAGGCCAAAAGAAATTCGAAGCCGACCTATAGTGCTCGCCATTGACAGTATCGCCAGGCGAAAATCCAAACCAAAGAGTAACTTTATCGGGATCCATTGAACGCTCGTTGATCTTATGTAGATTGTTTGCTAACATAGTTATTCCTCCAGAAATGCATCTTATAGATGAAGATGATGATGCCGAATGTTTGACCAAACATAACACTTATTTCAGTAAAACTGTTTTTTGAAATACCCGTGTTGTTGAATGATATATCCGTTAAAGATGATTTTGCAAAGCAGACTGAATAAATTATAACTCATTTGATAGGTAGAGCTTTGACAATATGATTGTTATTAACTGTCAAAATCACTATTGGACGACCGGATATATATACGTTCCTGTGATGTATGTGAAGATCTATGCAGTATGAAGATTATGCAAAACTAACTGTGGATGGATATGTTGTGTGTGTTAATTTTATACAGGAGAGTCAGGACCTACTGTTTAAAATCGACTTCGATCGACAAATTTTTGCAAAACTTTATCGGTACATGTTTGAGCAAATTTCATAAAAAATGTGGCGCGAAGGTGGAATTGGTTAGTAAAAGGATGAAGGTTTAAAACCGGATTCCTTGCATTTTGGTATGTCATCCTGGAGTCATTTTTCTAGGCTTAAATTATTTAATTTTTTTTAGTAATTTCGGTCTGAATCAGAGATCAAAAAGATGAGTAGAATCGAATCATACTCAAAATTTCTGATACTTTTACGCATTCATACTTATTTTAATATCATACTCATACTACTCATATTCAACGTGTGAAGTACTCATTATATTCATACTTAACAACACGTATGATGTCGTTGATTTCGACTCTCCATGACTCAACATTTACAAGAATCAACAAAATAAGTATCATTCGCGTAAGAACATTAAAATACTCACTAGAAGGTTGTGTGTTTGCTCTGCTTGCTGCTCTGTCTTTTTTGCTTATGTGTCGTTTTACTTTTTTTGTAGAAGCAACAGCAGCTAAGACTGTAAATTTTGATAAATGATTCGATTCAATCGGATCATTTATAAGTATTTTTCTAAAGTTATGAATCTGAATGAGTAGGCGATGAATGATATCAAAAGCTATGGTAATCTAAATTAGTAGTCTTTTGACATTTGACATTGTACTCATACTCATTACTCATACTCATTGCCTGTATGTAACCTGTAACCTGTACTTATAAATCAACGTCGTATTGAGTATTAATGAATCAGAGAGTTAAATTTCAATATTGTTCACTCACTTATATTCAAAATTTCATGAGTACTTATGAGTAGCAAAAAAACGATTCATTGCTGATCTCTGGTCTGAATCCTTCAATTTATCAATCGGGAATCGGCTATCGAGCTATGTGGAATGTGAACAAAATATGAGTTATGGCCATTGTTTAAAAACTTTTCATTTTAAATAATGTTGAATTAATTATTCTTCACATTTTAAAACAGACAACAAAAAAAAAATGAAAAACTGAAAAATAATCAACATATTCCGTCGCTTTACAAAACCATGACAAATTTGATGATTCTCTGTAAAATATTTAAATTAGGTGCAGCTTTTTTTTTAAACATATGACGTTCTTTCTTTATTCAATTCATCAAAAATTCAACACTATTATTATTAAATACGCCTACTGAAGAGCAATTATAAAAGCATAAATTAAAGAAAAGATGCATACGTACGCACGTATATGTTTGTATGAACTTGAAAATAAAATCAACACTGTAATAATAAAAGGGCATAAAGGGTAATTTACAATATAAGATGATGATGATGATGGTGGAACAATGCAAGAGCAAGAAGAGTAGCAGGAAAAATTAAAAAAAAATATACTCATACAATATATGACACTCATCATAAAAATAAATACTTATAGTTTTTATTTTTCATTTTACAAAAACTTAACAACGTCTATAAATATGTAGATATGTATGTATGTATGGGGATGTATCAAATAATGAACGCATGCCAAAATTGCGTACATGTTAACGTAACTTTACGTCCGTTTTGTATGAAAGAAGAATGAAAAAATTATGAATTAAAAAAAAAAGAAACCATTTCAACAGATGAAACGCAAAGATGAAGGCAGAGGGGGAGAGAGAGAGAAGAAATAACGATAACAGTAGACATTTTATATGTGGGTGGCTGGCTGGCTGGTTGGTTGGTTGGTTGTTTGAACGTTTAAACAGAATTTCATAATATGGCCAGAGGTAAAAAATAAATGAAAATACGAAAAAAACTTAAAAAACAGAAACAAAACAAAACAAAAAATAGTTCCATATTCATATGTGTTATTAAATTTACCTTTTGACTACTCCTTTTTCCCATATGAATGTATGTCTGTATTGTATGTGTTATGCTGAACATGTCGGCTGCTTACAATGACGATGATGATCTGCAGCTACATCATGATTCTACTGACTGTGTTGATAGTGATGAGTTTTGTTATGACGTATAAAATATATTACAAAAGTGTTGAAGTGTTAAAAAGTCATCGTATGCAAAATGCAGACAAGAAGGAAAGTAGGCACAACGACAACAACAACAACAACTATAGACGTTTCATGAACATTTTCTTTCATTTTCGCATGTTATGCCTACCAGCGTATCATACATCCAAATTAGCATACTCATCTGTATTTCCTATGTAGGATTTCTTTTAAGTTTCTTTATACAATCATAATTTAGTGTACCTTATGGACTAACTATACTGTACTGAAAACAACAGAAAAAGTTATTACATTCAAGCTAGGTCGACTATATTATACTCAGCAATGTTCGCAGAAACTTTCCAAAAAAGTATATCTCTTTAAGGTGAATTAATACTCTGACTTAAATGTTTAGAACTTTGCTGTACTAGACATACATACATACTTAACTGGTCATTACAACTTTTCAGTCAGGATTACGACCTAGCTTCTTACAACACTTACGCCGAATGTGTTAATTTTATACATAAGTGGGGGGACCTGCAGTTTAAAGTCGACTCCGAACGACAGATTTTGAGAAACTCTTTCATGGCAGGTTTATTTACTCTCAGAGTTTTTGCCAGAAATCTGCTGAGAGGAAGTCGCCGAAGAAATATTTTTTATATATTTTCGTTTTGATGCCTGGCCTGGGGCTTGAACCCGTCTAATAAGCGAACACACTACCTACTAGACTACGGCGACTGTTCTCTTCAAAACAGCTGAAGATTTGTGAATCGTGCCTTGCTCTACCAGACTATTGAGTATTTTCCAGGCTAAAATAATGGGTATTAAAATTGCCGCCGTTTAAATTCGGTATCAGAGATTATCGTATGGTGATTTGCGTATATTTACTTACAGTAAAGTGGCCAATAGATGCCTAGAGAAAACCACATCTAAGATTGTCCAAGAATGCCGGGTGTCTTTAGAGAAGATAGTAAGGTTACCTTCCAGAAGGTCACCTTCATTTGAGTTCTAGAAGGTAACAGCAAGGGATCATACGTATTTGTTAAAGCTGCCACAGCGCAAAATTCAAATGAAATCCTACTTGAGAGAGAAACAAATAGTCTCACAAAACCTCCATTCATTGACAAAGTGAAGATGGCATAATGTAGCTGCTAGTAGAGACACCAAATAGATTTGGCTCAACATGGTGGTTTGTTGAACAGAGTTTGCATTGAATCTAACAAGATTTCATTTCGAAAGAACCTCATTGCATTGATAACGGGACACTAGCCTCTAAGTGTTCACGCAAGGACACTGGGAATACTCCATAAAGTCTTCTGCAGAAGCTGTAACGACGCGAAAGAAGAGGAGACCCAAAACATCTTCTCTGTCATTGTTCGGCGCTTGGGAACCTTAGAAGAAGATTTCATAGATAAAGGAGATGTGAGAAAATTCACACCTTCATATGACCCTTGGAATGGTTAAAACATAAGTGTATATAAAATACTTCTGATAAGATTTTTTAGATTGAAAATAGCACACATGAGGATGAATTCAGAATACCATCATCATTTGCTTAAGAATAATTTAAAAAAGGAATCATCTGTCTATGAAATTCCTACCGTTAGTACACATTTCGTTCAACTTTAACTTGTAGGCTGAAGAAGCCTTTAAAAAATATTCTTTTAATTTCTTTTTTTTTACATTTTTAACAGAAAAATTTCACTCCTTTTTGTCTGCAGTATTTCGCGCCTCATTTGTGTTGTGTTGTATGGGCAAATGTGTTCCCTAAGTGTTGAATGTTTATTAACTGCGGATGTATGGTAACCAGGAATAGCAGCCAAGTTGCAGCAGCCAAAAAGATAATGGAAATATAGACCTACAAGTACTCTTTAAATACATATTCATGCATATTATTCAGTATTGTTGTAGTTTCTTTGTACATGTTCAAGTTCATCTTTAACGACAGATGGACGGACTGTCGAGCAAAGGCAGAAAGACATATGTACGTACAGTACGTTTGGTATCCATTTGTGAAGAGCGGAAGACAAATGTCTTACTAAGTGAATTCATTAAGTTTCTGTTTCTGCATATTGGTTGTACATACGAGTGAGTATCTTTTAAAAAACTGTTTGTTTGTGTGTAAATATTTTTAAGAAGAAAAAAAGAAAACAGAATAAAAATGTAAATAAATATGTAAAAATGAATATGGTAAGTACAACAGACGAACTGTGTGTGTGAGATGTTTTCTTTGTGTTGTGGCCTTTGGAAACCCTTAAATAATATAATAAAAGTGAAGAAAAAACAAAAAAAAAACTGTTTATTCATGTGCGTCTTTCTTTTCCAATGTTTTCTCTTGAGTGTTTTACTTATGACTTCACTTTTTTCAAGATATTTGCCGTGACTGACATGTCGCAACTTGTTTGAGTGTGTGGAAACCAAAAACATTTTGATTGCAACGAACTTGCAATGAAATCGATGAAAATTAATCGGTGACTGAAGGACTGTATTGGATTATATCACTGATCAGTTCGATTTACTGACAGGCATTTATTCAAAACAGACATTCAGGCATATCGTATTCAACTCATTTACCCATACCAGAGATCAGCAATGAGTCGTTTTAAGCTACTCATAAAGTTTTAAATATAAGCGAGTCAACAATATTGAAATTCAACTACTCTGATTCATTCGTACTCACTACAACGTTGATTTATAAGTACAGGTTGCAATGAGTATGAGTACAACGTTGACATCAAACTCATACCATTCGAAATATGTTTGATTCCTAAGCCTCATTCAGATTCATAACTTTAGAAAAATTCTCATAATACTTATAAATGATCCGAGTGACTCGAAAGGCACATATGTAAGCAAAAAAGGCAGAGAAGCAAACACCCAACCTTCTAGTAAGTATTTTAGTGTTCGTGAGTGAATCATACTTATTTTGTGAGTTATGGAGTATCGAAATCAACAACATCATAAGTGTTGTTAACTATGAATATGATGAGTACTTCAAACTTTGAATATGAGGTTCCATGATATTAAAATAAGTTTGAATGCGTATAAGTATCAGAAATAATGAGTATGATTCGATTATACTCATCTTTTTGAATACTCATTGCAGATCTCTGGTAGTCATACAACTACTGATGTTAGGAAATGAAATAAGGGACGCAATAGAGCGTATTCCAGAGTTCATTTATGGGAGGTTTTTTGATAAACAGGTTTGTATGAAAGTTTTTTGCTATACTGCATTAGTCAGGCCACTTTGTGATATACGGAGCCGTTGCATAGGTATGAAAAACATAGATTTAGAAAACAGTTCAGGTGGTTTTGGATAAAATGCATAGCTTGGATAACTCCGGCATAATGAGGGCAATAGGAGCCGCTCCTAGAATGTCGTCAGAGGTTCTGTTGCATTTAAGCCCGATTTATATAATAGAGAAGACCAGACTATGGTTTGAAAGATGGCAGATGGCTTAAACATGACATTCAACAGCATTCAACAGAAGGCATCGTTACCTGACCTAGCTTTTCCCTTGACATAACCAATAGATTCTCCGATTTTGGTAAAATTTTTGCAACAGAAATGAGTAATTATGGCGATTATGAGGCATATATTCTCTTAAGAGAGTCATCATTATGTAGTACACCAACAGGCCAGAGTTTAGTTGTTGTATGGAAATGTGGATGTTCGGTTTCAGAATGTAATATTTAACACAATTTCGTAACTCGTAAATATTTTTCAAGCCGTATTTAATTTTATCGATATACATATGTTCTTAATTTAACATAAGTCGACAGATAATACAAGATGCGGCACATAATACTAATATATGGCAGCAAGGCCGCCATCTGGATGCTTACTTTTCATAATGTTGGACCGATATAAGTATACGTACGTTAAATCAGCTAGAAAGGAAAGAAAATACTGTCATCCTTTACCGAGTCCAAGAGTATGTGTATATTTTAATGAATGGTGAGAGAAGTTTGCCAGAAATGAATGCTGATGAGTGCAGCAACTTTCTGCGGATTGAGAAAATGAGTGTGGAAGTTTCTAAGCAGCAAAGGGATAATCTAAATGAGCAGACGGTATAAAAAGGGATAATCTAGATAGGGGAGATAGTTATAGAGACAAGGTGTATGAAAACACTTAAAAATAGCTTTTAGCCATGTCAGTTGTCTCTAAAAAAACGAAATAAAAAAATATTTCTTTGGCGACTGCCTTTCAGTAAATTTCTGGCAAAAACTCTATGAGTAAATAAAATTGCCATGAGAAAATTTCTCAAAAATCTGTTGTTCACAGTCGACTTGAAACTGTAGGTCATGCAAACTCATGTGTAAAATTAACCCACACAACATAAGTGGTGTGAGAAACTAGATCGTAATCCTTACTGAAAGGTTGTAATGACCCATTATGTATGTATGTATGCAAAGGCAAAAAGAATCAAAAATCTAAATTATGATTGTAACCACGTGCCTTATACTTACCCACTCTGCTCTCTCCTATACCATATGAGTGCATATATTGTGAGCGAGTGAATTAAAGTGTCATGACATAGTGCACACAGCTAGTAGTTCAGTCACTTAATTTTATATTCACACTTAAAGCGAATAGTGAAGTACTATACAATAAAAACAAAATAAAAAAATTAAGCTTTAAAGTTGCCAGTTATTAAAGTACATTATGATGCATTGTTTTAGTTGCTTACAACACTCTAATGAAAATAAATAATAATATTAATAAAATATGAAATAAATAAATATTGTAAATATGTATTTACAAATACATTGGCTTTTGCATTGAAATTAAAAGCGAAAATGACAAAAAAAAATGTTTTTTTAATTTGTTTTTCAAGACCACACACATAAGGATTTAGGTTTACGAATTTGATGCTGTTCGTTGAAAAAATTTAAATGCAAGCAACCAAAGACACTTACATACATATGTACGTATGTATGAACACACTCCATATATACATATGTATGTACAATATTGTTTCAATTAAAATGCTTTTGGCTCATTAACACCACTACTTACTATCAACGTCTTGAAAACACCATCTTTTGGGGTCTTTTTTTGCTTTTCTTGTGTGATGGATACACGCTGCCTACGATGATGATGATGATGAAGTTTTCAATGCTTGAGTGCATTTTACACAATATTTTCAATTTGAATATTAAAAATACGTAAAAGAAAACAAAATAATTTCCAAATAAAAATCAAAATGTGTATCAAATCTTTGGAAATAAATACCATTCAAAAGGGCATTGGTGCAAATGCAAAAATCTTAGAATTTTTCCCGGCAGCAAAGGAAAAAAGAAAACATAAAAAAGATTTTAAAAGTTCCTGAGTGTACCTAATTTACGGCATTATTTTGCACTTAATTATCAAATTAACAGAACATTTTTCTTTTCTTAAATATTTTTTTTTTTTTCAAAAATAAATAAAAATTTTTATACACATTTCTTTAGGTGTTTTACATGTGTTAGATCATGTCTAGATGTATGTACGTACATCTGTATGCATAAATATCTTTTCATATTTTTGTTTCAAAATTTTTAATGCATTCGTTAATATTTTTATGCGCAAAAGTATTTATCACCTCATTTCAGTGGTAAAAATGCTGAGAAACAATATTTTATGTATTGCGGTAATTAAAAATGGGCGTATTCTCTCATATTTTATGCTTAATGTGTGTGTTAAATTTGAAATTTTTTTTTTTTTGCCAAAGGTTCAGTAGATATCTTTAGGTCAAGCAGAAGAAAAAAAAAGAAGTAAGAAAAGAAATGTAATTTCTTGCTAAGAAATATGAAATTATATGCGAAAATAAAAAAATTACGGAAAATAATATTAAAAATATAAAAAAAAATGTATTGCATTGTATAGAAAATACATTTTATTGGTTGAACTAAAGCGTATAGAATTGTGAATAGTTGTTTGCATTAAAAATTTAATATTTTTATGGTATGTGGCTGAATATCTCAGAAAATAAAACGAAATTAATATCGCATAGACCCCATTTTTTATACAACCAATAATCCTCAGATTGACTCCAAACCATGCAATGCATTATGTTGGATCGGGGGAATAGAGAGAGCAGAGAGGGAATAGTGTTTATAAGCGTTAGATTTGAATTCATCTATGTCGTAAGGTAACAAAGAAAAAGCCTGCGTAAAAGGCATTCAATTATATACAGGTAGTGTGGTTGAAACGCTCTCCATAGTCTAGAGTAGGTACTGTGTTGGCTTGTTAGACTAGAGTCTGTGGGTCAACATTGCATCTCTTATCAGACATGTGCACCAAAACGGAAACATAAAAAAATATAATTTCGGTTACCTTCTTTCAGCACAACTTTGTCAAAAATTCTGTGTGTGAAATAGTAAGTAGTGTGTTGGCTTACTATTCGACATGAGGCCTCGATTCAAACTTCAAACTTTAAAAAAATATTTCTTGGGCGACTTTCTCTCAGCAGATTTCTAGGAAAAACTTTAAGAGAAAAAATAAAATTGCCGTGAAAAGTTTCTCGGAGGCGGCTTTGAACTGTAGGTCATGGATATCATTTATAAAATTAACACACTTGTGGTATGAGAAGCTAGGTTGCAATCTAGATAATAATAATGACCCATTATATATGTATGTACGTTGAATAAAATTGCCATGAAAAGCTCCAAAATCTATTATTCAGAATCGACTTTATACTGTAGGTCCTGTCAAGCATGGATAAAATGAAACCAAGCACAACGTGGTTGGTGTGAGAAGCTAGGTTGTAAACCTAACTAAAGGATTGTAATGACTGATTAAGTATGTGATTGAAAACAAAATCTTCTACGCAATATGAATAGGTGTATTTTACCGGAAAGACGAGTATTACGTTAACTTATGTAATTTTTGGGAACAAGTTCCTTTATTTCCCAGCGGTCTGTTTATTTACATTGTAATAGCAACAGAATAGTAGGACATATTGCGACGGCTTTATAAAGAATCAAGTTGAATACCGTCATATTCGGGCACCTTTATCAATTCCTCAAAGCCGTCAAGAAGTCTCTGAATAGGTTTTGAGGCACACATACATGAGAGTTAGGTACCATTTTCGAGCGTATACAACTGGTGTAAATAGTAAGGAGACCAGAGGGGATGAAGTATTTCATATTCAGAACATCAAGAATTTTAAATTCTCTAGCATACAATTAATATCGCGATTAGGTCTCCATTAACAATATTATTTTGACATTCACGTAACAAAAACTGCTTCATTCGTAGACTGATTGTAGATCGGTCATATTAATCCTTTTCGCTTTAATCTCCAAAAAAAGCGCAGTCAACGATAAAAGGAATAAGTCTGATGAAAATTAATGTTATCTACATGAGAGTAAATAGTATTGCAGCTTAAAACAGGGCCATCGTTAATAAAAATAAGAAACAGTTTTGGAGATAGAAGAGTGTCTTATAGAATTCCAGAGAATTTAGTCTAAATAGGTTGATGGTAGCTCCGTATACATAAAATATGGAAGCACAATATACATCGAAAGAAACCACCAGCGCCATCAAAAGGAAGAAGATTCGATAAAGGCGTACCATATCACAATCTTGATAAAAAAAAATATGCATTTAGTCGGAAGATAGGTACGCCGAGTTATGGTTCTAGCCAAAGTTGTTGGGAAGTTTATCTTGTTGAATAACTTGTAGTAGCCTGATCTGGATCTGCTATAATTCTGATATGGATTCTAGTGCCTCACTACATGAAAGTATGCAATCTTTTTCGAATTTCATACATTACATACATACATACATAATTGGTCTTTACAACATTTCAGTCAGGATTACAAACTAGCTTCTCACACCACCTTGTTGGGCGGTGGAACCTACAGTTTAAAGTCGACATCGAACGACAAATTTTTGGAGAAACTTTTCATAGCATTTTCATTTACTCCCCTTTATTTTTGCCAGAAATCTGTTGAGAGGAAGCCGCCGAAATTTTTTTTTCATATTTCGTTTTTGTCGGATATATCTGACCTGTGGTAAGAGCCGTTGCCTGACGTCCAATAAGCCAACAAACAACCTACTAGACTTCAAATATTACAAAAACAAAACAGACTGTTCGAATATTATACCATCAAGAACAGCTAATTGTAGTTAAAAAATATCTGAAAAGATTTGTTTGTAGTTGTTTACGAAGTAATGCCACTTGTCCATTACTTGCTCTTAGGCATTGTTATTCTTAATTGCCTTGCAATATCATTGTTAGGAGTTATGTAGTCGATGGTACAAAAAATTCTTTACTTCGTTAGTATTATCGAGTGTCGGCGAAAGGCTGGTAGATAAGTTGGAGATGTAGCTTCGATTACCAAAGCTCACTTAATCGCACATAGCGACCCGTTGTAACGCCACATTTTTTACCACAAATTTCACCAAACTCATCAGCACAGGGGTTGCCTAAAGAAAGCTATGCATCTGGAAAAAATTTCCGTGGTAAGAAATATAAAATCGCATCCCCCACGTAGTGAAAGAAGAGACTACCACTTACCTTTGCTGTCACTATCTTGTATTATCCTGCTTAGAGTATAATCTATTGACAACAAAATTCATCTCGTAAGTGCATTGAGTGATTTTATTTTACGCAGCTAAGTGATATTGTTACCCCCATCCAGAGGGTCCCACGTAAAAGGATTTTAGATTACTTAAGTTTAATTGCCAATTAAATAAGAAAATACTTAAACTTCTTGTCTTCTTGTTTCCCAACAAATGTCGCTGCTTTAAAACATATTTTAAACCCCCCGTACTTAATAATCTCACAAATTAGTTTAAATCACTCATTCAGAATGTTCTCGATTACTTCTTCAAACACTTGACATTTAAAGAAATATCACGTACAAGCTAAGGCACTTAACAGAAAACAATGACAAACATCAATTCGATGATCAAAAAACAAAAAGGGGTTAAAAAAAAAGAACAAAAACAAAAACAAAAAGTAAACCATAATGTAATCGATAATCGCAGTTTCAAATGCCATGCCACACATACATACGTACAATATAAACTAGCAACTAAAGAAAAGGATAACTGTGTCAAACGTGTTTAGCTGGTGATTATAATCTACAACAAATCGTAATTCAAAATAATAGTGCCGATGAAATAAAGATGCACTTCATAGATACAATTGACACTTAAAGAATACAAAAATAACAGCAGCCAGCAGAACAGAACAGAAAAAGCGCATTAAATCGTTAAAGAACGTATGATATACAATATCGTTGTACGTAAGGCAACTAACGAACGAGATGATACAATATCGTAACGTAATTAATGTCACACACATACCTATATACCTACACATACATATACTTCTATAGAAGAAATTGTAAAAGAGAGAGAGAATTTTTCTTGTTTTAAATCTAAAGAATTAGAACTTGTCACACACACACACACATGCACACACGCGTACTTTGTCAGCATTACACATACATTATTAAATCCAATGTGTGTGTAATAAAAGAAAAATTCTAAAAAGATTTCCTAAGACAAACGATAATAGTCCATCGGCCATTCAAGAAAGAAGAATCTATTGAATGGCGCCAATGTACAACAAATAAATAAAAACAGAAAAAAGAAAAGAAAAAAAAACGTTACAGGTTTTAATTGAAAAATTATGTTCCTGGTATGAGACATTAAAAATTCCAGAAAACCATTTGTCATCATTCTTATTGGAAACGAAGCGCCATTTGATACAAATTTTATTATTGACATCCAGTATTTTCCTTGTTTGTGTTTTTTCCTTGTTCTTTATTTCTTGCCATCAATCGTGTACATTCTATGCAGGAGTAATTAAATTAAAAAAAAAAACTCTTGCAACAATTTTCATTTTCAATGGGCGGCCTTTAATAGAAAATTTTCTTTTCTTTCTGTTTTTAAATTTATTTAATCGTCTTATTAGCACTTCATAAAATGAAAATGTTTAATACCAATTGCTTAAATGCAATAACAATTAAATGTTAATTGTAAATACGATTACGATTTATATATGGGTGAGTATGGTGAGCCATTAGTCATTCATATGAAGGCTTTAATCACTTTATTCCTCTATATATTGGCTTTTAGCACGTTCATAAATTTACAATAAATAAAAAAGAGGAATTCATTACATAAGATATTCATGTTCGAATTTGATTTAGTAATAGTACTGCGTTGCTTTTATGAAAGTTCTATAAATTTATAAGATTTGAGAAACCCCAGGTTCTCCAGCGTTACAATAAAAATTACAACAGACGTGTAGAAATATTGACTGATTTTCTATTTATCAATGAAACCTATTTAGTAATAAAAAATAAAGGAAATTCCTCTGAGATGAAACGAATTATTACGATGGCAATGTGCTGGTACGAAAATAAAAAAAACTAGATACTGGTGTTTTGCTTTTACATCGTTTTACATTAAAATTATTAACAAAAGCTACAAAAGCAAAACAATGAACTTGTTTACAACAATTACTAGACAATCGTTCGACTGATCTTTGTAACGGAGATCTTCAAACCACGATTACTCTCTTTAAACACACCGCGTCTTCATGCAATACTGATTGAACTTCACTAACTCAGTCGGCTGTAAACATCGTTCTTTATAGCGATTTCGAGAAGGCGAAGTCATGAATGTCCGCCTTTAAGTACATATATCACACTGTTTACTTTGCCATATGAAAGGCAAGGCAAAGCAGGCGACTGAGTTAGTGAAGAAGAAGGAGGAACTTGTGGTTATCATCGAAAAATGTGCACAATTCAACTTGTATAGATGGTTCAAAAGACAGGAAATTACAATACAAACTGACAGTCAGGTCACCACTCGGCTCTTTTGAGCTTAAATCGAACATTGTATGGGAACGTCTGGGGAAGCATTAAACGGGTAGGTAGGGTAGGTGAATTTCTGATGAATCTCAGGTCATATGTGAATACACTTCAATGAACAAACAGTCGAGCTTGCGAGAAAGTCGCTGAGTGGATGGACGAAAGGAAACTAAGTGGGGTTTGAGGCAATCAAATCGAACAACAATAAGAGTCACGCATCACACTACTCAGCATTAACACGAGTTATGATACCGGTGTTTTGACAGGGCACTGTAGACTCAGGGTACACCTCTTCGGAATGGGCATATGTAGTTGTGATAGTTTTCTTCTCAATGCTATCGATATAACCGAGTGACTGATATTATATATGTAAAGCTTTCTTGGAGTTGATAGGCAGTAGACTTAGTTTTTTTTATACAGCATTGAGTATTGATCCAAAACCTAACTTTTCCCCAGCCACAGTGTCTATACGTTTAAATTTTTAGTCCTATCTGTATTATGACTTCCAGTATCCGGTATATCTTCCCAAATATGGCTTGCCTATGCTTTTCCCAAGACTTATATGATAAGAGGCATTTGAAGTATTCTATATCTGTGATGTCAACTCGTAGAATTTAAATTGGTGTTCCACTGTCTATGCCATCTTAAGCCAAGTCTCAAGAATCCTAGGTATCTTAATTCGTGAAGATTCTTCGCAAGCACTCAGGCTTGTGCTTGAAAAACTTTCACTCTCCTCTTGCCTATTTTATACTGCATTACATCAACTAAAGGTCATGTGGTCATGTGTTTAAATGAAAATTGCTTTAGACGTTGTGTTTAAAGAGTTACTGCTTAATAAATTGTCTAGACTAGCTTAAGTTGTCTAATTGTTTTTGGTGAAATAAAATTTGAATTTATTTTCTTTGTGCCAATACTTCGTGAATTTATACTCCCACAAAAAATAACATTTAGTAGATGAACTCAATAATAATTTTGTTTTTCTGTAATTAAATTGCCAGACATTGAATATATTTATGTTCCATTCAAACAAAAAATATAATTCTTGAATTGCGATATTTTTTTTGATTTCTTCTTGCAACACTTGTGTGCCATATATTATGCGATTCAGGCGAACAAATGTTGTCTGTTGTCTGTTGTTTCTGCACTATTTACTCAATCCGATACGAAGCAATACCAACCAATTTTTACGAATACCAACAACATTGAACATTGTATTGTAATGTAATGTAACGTTGTTGTTGGTGTGGTGTTAATTATTTTACGACACACTCACTTCTGATGCTGATAATGATGCTAATGAAGTTGATGCATCATAATGAAGACGATTATAGAAATAATAACAATAATAAGAATCATTATTATTAAAAACAGAAAAAAAATGTGTTGATACATTTGTCTGTGCTGTCCTTACTCTACTATGGCATACCCTGTGTATGAAGTGATATGGATGGAGTATGAAAAAAAAAATTTTTAAGTACAGTATTTATGCTGGCTGATGTCTGGTTTAAGTTTTTCCTTATTTTACTCTTCTTGCATACACTTTTACGGCATTTACAGACAGCACAAAGATTATATAGCTTAACAATATGTATGTGATCTGATGTGATGTGGTGAGAATATATACATAAGTAAAGTGTTAATTATTATTTTGTTTTCTTGGTTTTTCCTATTTTCTCTACGTCTCTATGACTCTATAAAATTTTAATGTTAGTCTTAGCATTTCATTATAAAATGCGATACAATTTGCTAAGGAGTTTGGCTGGTTGGAATTATCTTCACTTTCTTATTGAATTTCTTCTCATGTACAAAAGAAACTTTCAATTTTGTCAGTTAATAAATTGACTTTTAATTCTGACACTTAATTTTCTTTAGTAGTTGATAATTTTGCAGGCATTAGTAAATTGTAATTGTCTCTTGTCTTAAGTTTTATTTGTCTCACTATATCTCTCTCTTCTCCCGATTTGTGTTCATCTGTTGTAGTTTTGAAGTTTTCCTTTTTGCCTTATGTCTGCTGCAAATATGTTTCATACTCTGAATAATTTTTTCTGTCAGCATCTTTTGTTTGAAGTACTCTACAGTCAGTCAGAGTACATGCTTAGTAGGTCAGATTAATTTGTATCACACTTCGTAGGAAACAAGTATTTCATGTCGTATTGGAACCTTTGTGTTCCGTCAAATGGCGGTCATAGAAATCACAAAGTATTTGCTCTGAAGGCAGACGGATGATTCTCTAAGATACGATAAATTTGTTGACGATATCCCCCATCAAAACGCTTAAGCAGTTTGCGAGATTCAAAATGATTTGACTTAAGCCTGCCAGGCTCTTGTCCCAGTTTGTATGAATCTCTTTCCTATGCCTTCAGGTTACTGTGGTCGCTTGATCTATTTAAAGACACTACATTAAATGAAGTCGTCCTAGTCTAGTAGGCAGTGTATTGGCTTAAAAGGCGTGATCGTGGTTCAAATAACTAGTTCGACAAGTTATGGCGTGCGAAAGATCAAGTTCTTGTTAGCAACGGAAAAATCAACTGACTCGTATTCTCCTTCACACTCTGACAGATAGCGACAATGTTTTCAACAGATCTTGCGTTTTGTCTACGTATGGATATTGGACGATCGCTTACTGAACCAGTAGATTCGAATTTATCAACCACATTGCCCTATAAAATGCGATCGTGAAATGTCGTCTTAGACAAGTAGGTAGTATGTAGGCTTGTCTTCCAGTGGTTCAACCACTGGCACATCCATCACGAACGAAATATTTCTTCGGCGACTTCCCTCAACAGTCTTCTAGCAAAAACTCGAAGAGTAAACAAAACTGTCATTAAGAAGTTTCTCAATAATCTGTCGTTCGTAATTGACTTCAAACTGTAAGCCTCAATACTCATGTATAAAATTAACCCACACAACATAAGTGGTGTGCGAAACTCAGGTCGTAATCCTGACTGAAGGGTTGTAAGAGAATCGAATTTCAACTGTAGGCTAAAATGAACACCCACAAAGTGTTGTAAAGACCACCGTGCTTCGGAAATTCATATGGGATTAATTTCAGCTTGAAAACTTGTTGGACGCATTGAAATTAGTTCAATAAATCCAGGACTAGGGATTCCTGTAGTTAGCAGCACGGATTGAAGTTGACAAAGTTGGTTTTCTGGAGGGTTTACGGTTGTTGGCAATCTTCAGAGAGTTTCTAAAGAAAACTGTTTCTGGTGGCATTATATTACCGCCTTGCATAATCGGTAAGCATAAGACGCCTCTACTTGTCTATTTAAAAGAGATATTTTCTCAATCGTGTCGAAAACGATGGTATACGTAAAACCAACGATACGAAATTGGGGAAAAAATATTTCTTCCGGCGTTTTTTCTCAGATGTCTGGCTAAAAATCGGTTTAGTTGACATTACCTGACTGTAAGTTTCCCCATCATGGATGTAATTTAACACACTAAACATGGGCATTGTGTGGATGATTTAAAGTAAAAACCATTCTTTATGGCTACCTTTAGCGCTTGTTGTATGCAGTTCGGGATGGTGACCTTATATCAGGCCTTGCATTTGAAATTATCAATCAATTGATCCTTTAAAAGAGATTACTGCGCTACGACTAACCAGGCCATAAAGTAAAATTATTCCGAAAACCAAAAGTTGACTTACGATGAAATTTGTTACTAGAAGGAAAGAAAACCAACGAGTACCAACATAAATGTGAAAATAGTCTCGTTTATTTGGAGAGATGTGGACGATAAGATGACCTACCAACATAGGAAAGAAATAGTACTGTGGAAAATTTGTCAATATAGGAGATTAGGAAACTTAGCTTGTTTGCAACGAACTAAGTGGAGTTTGAAGAGAAGTGCTCAATTTAAAAAAAGGTGAAGAAACAAATTCCATAAAATACTATTTATAGAGGTCTGATATGGTCTATATTAGCCATTTCAATTTCCCCAATTGATAATAATTTCCCAGTAGCTGATTTAAAGTTTTGTCTTCGTTTGTACAAAATTGCAGTCATGTTGTAATTAATCATTTCAATGTAACATATGATTGCTGGGGAATAGACTGAAAGAGAAGATGAATAAATACAACTGAAAATTGTTCAGAAAATTGTAAATGTGTGCTCATTTTTATTTTTAAAGTTGACACTAATTATTTTAGTTAATCATTTGACAAAAAGACAGAAAAAACAACAACAAAAGGACTGAAGTTAAAAGAAGAGGAACTCTATTAAGACTTAAAGATTTTTTTTTGGGAAAAAAAAAATTTGTCTTTGAAGTTGAAAATGATTAATGATTAGTTTTTACAACATTAAGCTTACGGCGAGAGAATTGAAATTTTTTTATTCTTGTAATTTAAAAAAAAAATGAAATAAAACATCTTTTAAAAACTTTTTTATATGATAAAATTTAAAGAAACTTTATTGAGATTAAGTTTGTTTAAAAAAAACTGTATTAAATTTTTTCCTTTTTTGATATGCGACTATCTAATGATTGTCTTTCTAAAATCCAAATCCAAAATGCTATTTGTACTTGATTTTTGAACAGTGAATGTATGTACACATGTATGGAAACATATTTTTTTACGTATTGAATTTAAAGCATAAAGTATATGTAATATTATATGCATTATTATGCTTATTGTTTTATTTTCTCATATTTTTATGGAGACTATTTTACCATCATTATGGATTTTTGCAACGAACTTTGCCATGATATGGCCAAGATGTCCTCTTGAAACACTCGCTACTATTGTTTCTTTCAATAATTTATGCTGTCAATGGCAATACGACAAAATACAAAAGCATTTGCGAGACAATACCGTTCTAAAAACAAAAAAATAATCTAAAAAATATGCTTAAATGCATGTTAAAATATAAATGCAAGAAAAAAATGTAAAAAAAATTTAGAAAAAAAATGCATTTTTTATTTATATGCACCGAATTTTTAAACATGTTTTATAGCAAATCAAATAAGTAAGAAAAGTATTGCAGCAACATATAAATTCATAGACAGAGATTGGAGTCAGATGTAAAGGATTCGAATTTTTCTTTTGCCTTCAATGTATACTCGTACATTATGAATAATTTAAGTGAATACAAATATTTAATGTACATTGTATGTATGTACGAGGGTTGTAAAGAAAATTTGTAAGATATTGTATCGTTGCTCTTTCTTCTCATTGAAGAAATATTTACTTTTAATCAGTCTGTAAATCGATCCTCGTCAAATATATTCGTATTTCAGTAATAATTTAAAATTTAAGATTTTGTTATTTTTATTTTTATATAATTTAAAACTATTAAATTTTATACAAAACGTTTTAAAAGTGATATCTTTAGCAAGTCAAAATATAATATTTTAGATATGCTAGACGGCTATACTATGCCACATATCATGGCAGTGACGTATTACGATTATGTTTCTTGCTTCTTAGACCATATCAACTCAAGCAGTTTTTTAGTTTTGCCGAATAACATCGCTAAATCGCTAACAAAATGTCGATCAACTTTATATCGACTAAGATCTGTTTGGTCCTAATCTTGTCTTTCTTAACTTAATCTACTCTTCTCTACGGCTGCCAGTCTTAGAGCAAGTAGGGTACCAAATGTTTTTCTCAAATCAATATAATTTTCCCCTAAATGCCTCACTATATCTATTGGTAGAATGTAAAACACATCGTACATTCCGTCTTCTACTTCGTTTACTGCAATGTAGTAAAATAAATCCTTCTGTCTCAGGCATAAACGTTAAGAACCTTATCGTGATCAGATTTAGATGTAGACCCTCATAAAAACCATTGGAAAACTACACGAAAGCTTACTTACTTAACCAATGACTATTATTGTTTTACTATCCGAATAAAGTAAGACACCAATACGTCAAGTTTCTTTACCTAGGTCGCCCGTAGCTAGCGATTGCATTTAACCAAATAAAAGCCCGAGCAAAAGGACTTTCTGAACTTACTTAGTCCATTAAAGAGACATGCTATAAAGTACCAAAATCTAAACTCTCGTAGAAAGAGACAGCCACTCAAAAGGTGCGACGTTAGCCACTTTATGTGTAACACAAACGTTTTGACATACTACGTATAAATAACAGTGCCCAGTAATTAATCTCTTTAGAAGATTAATTGATGCTCTCTCAGAGATCAAAACTAGTCTAGTCTTTTCCATTGACAGAAAAGTCCAACAGATTTTGGACTTTGGTTCTGCAAGGAGCGATCTTAGTCCACTGGTTTTACATCTTCCTAAAAGCGCAGAATTCTTCTATCAAGTTCGAGCACGAAACTAAATTAGCAAAGTATATCTCTTGCCCATAGAGCCATACTAAAAGACGACCCCTTAAAACGTTTTCATCAGCGATATTATACCATCGATTTCGCTTGAGTGGCAATATTGAGCGAATGTACCACGGACGTTAGGGTTGTAAGTATTGAACAATGCAATATTGTTGCCGTAAATAACAATGACCAAAGTTTCGATATTTAATTCTCGAATATAAGTATCGGCCTGAAAAGTAATGCAGTCATTCGACTATCTGAGCAAGAGCGAAAGGTGAAATTAATCGCAAATAATTCTTTACAATGCTGCATGTATTTCTATATTTGAGACACCGAGACTCGGTGCTACTGCACTTTTAGATCCTATCAAATTTATCCATCTGACACTCAAAGATCGTATTTTTTTATCAGTGCACCGAACTCTTGCCGTGTCTTAGTGTCGGCCTACAGTTTAAAGAAAAGATTTTCATGTCAATTTTATTTACTCTCAGAGTTTTTTTTTATATTCGTTTTGTTCGAGATATGTAGCCTGGTGTTTGAGCCATGGTCTCACGTCTAACAAGCCAACACATCACTTACTAGACTACAGCGACTTTATTAAGCTCAAATTTATATTGTAACTTGTAAGGTTCACTAACTTTATTAAAAAAAAGAAAAAAAAAAAAATTAATAATAATCGTCCCTATTAGGCCAAATGTACGTAACGATGGCACAGTAACTAACCGAATATGATTGATTTGAATTTCAATCATTACATTCATTATACGGTTATGCTCCTGTACTCATATGTAACTAATGGTTACGTACAACATAATTACCGTTAAGAATTTATTACCTTTATTTATTCAATATAGTCTCTCGCTCTCTTTCTCTCATTGTTTGCTTTTGTTTGCCTTTCCTTTTTGCCATAATACGATACCATTTGAGTCAATAAGACTCAAGAAGACCTAAACATTTATTTATAATAGTAAGCAATAGATTTTTTTCTTTGTTTCTGTTTTGTAGACTCTTATCTAAATTTCTATAAAAATGAAATGAAATTTCTCAAATGCTGTTGTTGCTATTGTTGTTATTGTTATTGTTGTTGTCGTTACAATGGGCATTGCATTAATTTTCGTATTGCATGAGTAGTAAAATTATTCAATTGCAATTTTGTTTCCCTGAACATTTTACACAGATGCTGCACATGTCATTTCAACGAAGAAGAAAAAGAATTAAATAAACCCCCTCTCATCGAAACCAGCTTAAAGCTTTGCCATACGCTACTCTTTTCGCCTTTAAAAGTTGGCAAAGACGCAGGAAAAAAGTTTCATAGTTTCATGGTTTTATGAAGTAACTAGTCGGAGTATTATGGTAGTAAAGATATACGAGAACAACTATTGTGAGTCCATAATAATGCTATGCAAAGAGATACTAACAACAACAGCAACAATAACAGCAAAAAAACTACAACAATAGCGTAATAGATTTAAGATTTCGAAATGCATAAAAAATGCAACCTTAATTGCCAACAATGTTCATCCATAAAATAGCATTCTTAGATGTTTTGTTTTTTTATTTTTTCGGGGGATTTTAAACTAAAAATGACCATAGTAATGGAATCAAAAGAAAATATATAAATATACAGTGAGTAACAAAAATGTTTACATAACGATTTGCTCACGGGTTTTAGACACTTATTCTTATGATTGCTTCTCATCATTACACCGTCTACATATAGATTTTGTCATGAATGCCATGCTGAAGAAATGTTATTTGAATATACAGTGCCCTGCCAAAAGCTAGGTTTTAAACTCAGAGTTATTCGGGGATGGTGTGTTGTATAACACAAATCTGCTACTATGATAATTATCCAACAAAAGTATAGAATGCTTTGAAAACTATTTGTTTCCAGACTAGGATTTGCTTCTCTCCATCTTCCTTTTCTTTGGTTATATTCTTTTCAAATGTGTCTTCCTATTCCACAGAAAGTTTCCGACTCCATCAATGTTGTGGAAGTAGACAGTGCTACACTCACTATTTTTGAACATGAGCCATGGGCTCAGTATATACTTCCGCTCTGAAGATACGTGCGAGACTCCCTGTAGTATTGGAATATTTCATTCGGGAATAAAAAAATACCCCAGCTATCCCGACGTGAGCTCTGGACCAGAAATCAAGAATGAATCGTTTCTTCGCTACTCATAAGTACTCATGAAATCTGGAATATGAGTGAGTCAACAGTATTGAAATTCAACTATTCTGATTCATTCGTACTCACTATAAGTATAAGTATTGTATTGCGTACAAGTATTGAGTATTGTAGTGTTCGTACGCGAATCATATTTATTTTATGATTCTTGTAAATGTTGAGTCATGGATAGCCGAAATCAACAAAATCATACGTATTGTTGAGTATGAGTACGATGAGTACTTCAAACTTTGAATATGAATAGTATGAGTATGATATTAGAATAAGTATGAAGTATCAGAAATTATGAGCGATTCGAATCTACTCATTGTTTTGAATACTCATTGCTGATCTCTGCTCAGGACCTATAGATACCACAGAGTGTATCCTCTTTTTTTAAAAGGGTATGTAATCTCTTAGTTGATAAATTCATTTTTGCTATACATGACCAGAGTACAGTTAGGGAAGCAGCAGTCAGTCACTCGATTTATTCGGTCACGAAGACCCCAATGAATCTCGTATAAGACTTATGATTATCGTAACAAAAGGTTCCAAGGCGGTGATCTTTAATAGCATGTGCATAAGCCTTGGGTTACATTTTCCATCATGATGGCCTTAGTAGGAATGCTGTCTATGTATGTCACTTTACTCTCCACTGATATTTTTAAATACCTTACTTCGTTTTTTCTGTGATTTTATCTCATTCAGTTGTCTTTTATTTTTCCATTTTGGGAAGTTCTCTACTTCTCGTTAATGGTATTATTATGCTCTTGTTCGATTTTATCCTTCAACTCACTAACATGCAACATCGACTTACACTACGTCCTTTGCAAAAATCCAAGATATTTACACGGTGTTCGTTGTTTTTATGTAACTCAAATAAATCATGCAACTCTATGTCGCTGTTGTCTAATAGGTAGTGTGTTGGCTTATTACACATGAGGCGACGGTTCAAACCCGAACCAAAAAAATTATTCTTCGGCAACTGCCTCTAAGCAGTTTTCTGGCAAAAACTCCCGACATACATATGTCTGACATGGCTCATGTAGAACTTCTTAGCGGCAGACACATATGACTGGATGAGGAAAATTTACCAGAGTAAATTCCACTTTTTTATGTTCAAGATTAAAATCTGTAACTTAAGTTTGATATGAATTTCAAGAAAATTTTCTTCAGATTTGAGGGTCTATGTACTTCGTATTATAATCGTTACTAAACAATAATTAACCCACACTGTTGTATTACACATTGCAACTGATGCATCATCCCTGGTTGAATTCTCTTAACCATTCCACTGGTCACATGCTGCAGGCATGAGAGAAAGATAGTTTTAAATTGTTTCGCTTTTTTTTTCGTTCTCAAAATACTTCACATACTATACCACAAACGTATTACTATTGTAGTTGAAAACTTCAAGTCATCTATCTTGGTTCTTTGTACTGTATAATCTTAAATATTTTTTAGCATTTTTTGTTTTTGTTTCTTCTTTTGATTCGCCACTACTATTGTTACTGCTGTTATTTAAGCTGCTCTAAATACTGTAACGAATTTTCAATATGGTAACGAATGGATCTAACCATGTGATCACCATCATCATCATCATCATCAGCATCATTGAATAGGAATAACAGGTAAGTTAAATTCTATTTCATTGCTTTGAATTCATTGCTAAAATTGTATGCATTATTACCATTGTTGTTGTTGCTTTCCTAGTTGTTCTATATACATATTATATGTTAGTATGTATGTACGATTGTATGGTATATTGGGTCGGCATGTTCAATTTGGTAGAGATGCTCGTATTATTAACGAAAAAAAAGAAACCCAAAGACAATAAGCTGGTTGGTGCCTGGTAGCTTTGCACTAATGTAAGATGCTCTCCGAGAAGAGAAGGACAGAAAAGAACAAAGAAGAAGAAAAAGAATTAAAATTAAATGTAAAACTATGCGTATAAAATTGTACGCTTTTTTTGGGTTGAAAGCAGAGATGCCATTCAACAAGTAATGAAGGAGCAGTTAAATGGTGGGCAGCTGTGGTTCCGATAACCTTAAAAAGTGTAGAACCGGTTATGTTAGGGTTTTTAGTGAAAGCAAATTACCAGCTCGATGCTCAATAGATTAACCAATAGACAAGCTACTTCTACTTCAGCAGACTTGTAAACGTTCAGTTACATAATTCTCTTACAACTGCATGTGGTGGAAAGAATATATTGAGGAGAGTACTAAAATTGTTTTGAAATTACTAACAAATAACTCATGCAAGAAATCAGTTCCTTACGGAAGTCTCTTGCGCTATACTTTTACACGATAAATTCTATACTGAGGATGAATATTGCAACATTCCTGGGCTTATCTGGCCTAAATTGAATAGTAAGCGTACCAACCAACTGCTTGATCGGAATCTCAGAGACATCTCTGTCATTGCAACAATTTTCTTAGGTCATGGCATAATAATATGAAATTCGGTGAGACATCGTTTTGTCGCCGTAGTGTTGAAGTGCCATAGTACAGCGATATCACATTGGCCAGCTTTATGTCTTCAAGTGAGCATAGTTTAGTGAGTTTAGTTTAGTTTCGTGATAATTAAGAAAGATCACTTAATGAATGACGGTTTTACACTGCAATATGTTCACAATCCCAAACTTTTCTTTTCCTTTTTAACTGTAGCAATACAATGGCAATCCTTCTATTTCAGCCACCAAACAGGCAGTTACACTTGTATGTATTTATGTGTGTGGATATGTCCGTGTCTTTTCAATGTACCTCTAAAATAAAGAGGAGCGCTTCGTTTGTTCTTAGATTTTTATCCTTGTCTGTATTACCATATTGAAATTTTACGCAGTTTAAGTAAATTTCTTTTCTTTTTTTTGTTCGTCTTTTTTCTTAGACAGTTTTTGTATTTAAAATCAGTTACAGATTTTAGATCTTATTCTGCTTGTCTGTCGTTCTTTTTTTGTCTTTAACTTTTCGCGTTTTTATGTTACGCTTACAGATTCAGCCAAAACAACTTGCTATTAAGTGCCTGGCTTTTGGGTTTTTATGTATTTCTTGGTCAATCCTTTTTGTTCACAAAGATTTCAGTTTGGCGATTCTCTTTGCATTTACCATAGAATGGCTCTGTGTGTGTATGTGTGTGTGCCTGCCTGCCTTTTGCATTTTTACCCAAATATAGTAGCCGATATTAAATGATGTGATTCCTGGGCACAATGAGTGCATTCTTTCCTTTACTGACATTTTCTTGCGTTTCGTTTGTTTGTTTTCTTTCTGTAATGTTCACATTGGGGCATACATATAGGCATTGAGTGTACAGATGTTGGCTGTAAGATGTGGTATCTTATGGTTAGCATGTGTGGCGATTTTTGTGACTGCAAGTTGCAAGTTGCAAGTATTTTTATTTGCATTTTTCTTTTTTTTCTTTCTGTTGTTGCTGTACAGTTGTAGTTGTTGTCGTTGTTTAGGCCATGTTTTTAATATGTTCCAACGTTAATTGAACATTTTAACCATAAAAAGATTGATCATCTAACAAGTGAAATTGGATGTGCGTGAATTATTCAAATAAAAAATAAACAAAACATAGATAAACACAATGCATTTCGTTCGTATGCAACAATAAAAAGAAAAGAACACGGAAAGGAAAAAATATTCTAAAAAGTCCACTTAGAGATGATAAATGAGGATTAAGGATAAATAAGTATTAAATGTATGTACATTGTACATACATACATACGTGCGATCAAATGCTATTCAATAGAATATGTTTAAGGCTAATCGCACATCTAAATAGGAAGGACTTTAAACTGGTCATTCATTGTTTGTGCGTTTAAACTGATTGCAAATATATACAATGAGTTCTTGTTAAATATGTATGCAGTTTGGTAATCAAAGAAGTGAAGGCTTTTGAAAATAAAAACAAAAAATATTTAAAATACAATACAAATATTTAAAAGGAGTTTTATTTGCCAATAAGCCAGTATGATGGATTATGAAATATTATGTATACATTTATTCATTTCCATTTATAGTCGCCGTAGTCTAGTAGGTTCCCAGATAAAGGCCGATAACCATACGTTCGATATTGTCAAGGAATTTATTTATCTCGGCTCTGCTGTTACCACCAAAAATGATGTCAGTCTAGTGCTTACATATGCCAACAAGTGCTACTATGGTTTCAATAGGCAATTGAGTACCAAAGAACTCTCTCGTACGATAAAACTAATACTCTGCAAGACGTTCATCTTCCCCCTACTTCTTTATGACGCAGAGGCATGGACACTATTAAGCGCTGATGCAGCAGCCTTGAGAGTACGTAAAATTTTCGGTGCACAGCGAGTTTGCGATGATTTTCGCATCCGATCCAATAATGAGCTGTATAAGCTCCTCAACAACATGGACGTTGTGCAGCGTATTAATATCCAGCGGCTGTGCTGGTTCGGTCATGTCATTCGAATGGAGGTGTATGCTTCGGCGAGATGGGTATCTGATTCAGGGATTTGCGGAAGTCGTCGAAGAGAACGACCTTGTTTGCTTTTGAAGGAGCAAATCGAGGAAGCCAAAGTCATCGATTGGTGTGACCAATTTTGCCAATGGGCATAATAAGCAGAGGCGCCTGGAAGGATGTGTTAAGACAGGCCGGAATCCGTTAATCGAATTGTTAATGGCTAGTTAAATAAGGAAGCAGTCTAATAGGTAGTGTTTTGGCTTATTAGGTGAGAGGCCATGGTTCAAGCCCCAGGTCAGACATCTCTATCATTACGAAATATGAACAAAATTTTCTTCGGCGGCTTCTTCTTTGCATATTTCTGGGGAAAACTCTGAGAGTAAATGAAATTGCTGTGTGATAAAGTTTCTCAAAAAATCTGTGGTTCGTAGTCGAATTTAAACTATTGGTCCCGTCACTCATGCGTAAAATTAGTACGCACAACGTAAGTGGTGTGAGAAACTAGGTCGTAATTCTAACTGAAAGATTGTAATGATCAATTATGTATGTATAAATGTAGGTTTGTTGCTATTTTCATAAGATGAAATCTCAAAAAAAAAAAAAAAAAAAGAATTCCAGATCTGCCTAGAAATAAGTTTCGTAAGCCATGGTTTTTAAAAAAATTTTTTAAGAAATAATTCCGCATTGAAATGTAATTAAAACTCAAGTGTTTCATGATGCACACTAATGGAGAATTTCAAAAAACGTAAACCAAAAAGAAATGCCAGCCTTCCATAAGACTATATATATGTATATGTCTACACCCTTTACTGTTATAACGTCTACACCAGGCAATGAAATATTTCAAAGACAACGTTTCATCACAATTTCTTTAATGACCACTTCAGTGCCATATTCGTCATAATCTTTACTTTTTATTACATTTTACTTGTTACCATAGAATTTCATTGTAACAAGTGTCCCCCTTGGGTAAATGTCATCAACGCATTTTTTTTTATTTTTTTTTTTTTTTGATCCCTGCCATACACATAAAATATCGTAAGTAACAGTCTAAAAGCCAATACATTTCTAATACACAACAATTCTAAATACTCAAAATGAAATTCATCAAATTATGCATAAGAATTTCAATGCATTACCCATATGCGAGGGTATATTGTAAAGGAAGCCCACTTGAAAATTTATAACTTCAAGCTATATATGCCATACAGCCATACATACATACATATGTACTTATACGAGTACACACTTGAGACTTCAAGTAAGTGTAAAATATTCTATTTGGTAACAAAATTTTGGTTGTTTTCTTCTTCTTCTTCTTCTACGTTTTCTATACGAAATTTAAAAAATCACGTTTTTCGTTTCTTTTCTCATCGTCTGTTTCTGTTTTATGACAAAATCGTAAATATTGCATTTTAGAAAAAAGAAAAAAAAATTGTTTAAAATTCCACCCAAGGCAATAAAATTTGAAAACAATTACAATAAGATGACAATAAATACTTAAAAATTGTGTAATAAAATAAATCATCAAACAAATGTTCAAAAATTTCAATATTTTTCTTCATATAAATATTGGGAATAAATATTAAACTGGAAAATATTACAGATAGGCCTGCCTAATAAATATTTTCCAAGCAATTTACTCATATGCGTGCTGACTGTCTGCCAGCTTGTATTATCAAGTATTTCCACTTATTTTTCCACCTGGCTCTGCCATCCCACACTCTGTCTACGTTTTTCCATGGTAATTGTCATCAAATACGTTTCTAGTAGGACTCTTCATTATCACTGACTTTTTATAAGCTTCTCCATATCCATTTCGGCGTAGTGAGTACGCAATCTGCTGTATAAATACATACATACATACATAATTGACCATTACAGCCCTTCAGTCAGGATTACGGCCTAGCTTCTCACACCACTCATGTTGTGTGCCTTAATTTCTGTACTTGAGTGGCGGGACTTTCAGTTTAACGTCGACTCCGAACGACAGATTTTGAGAAACTTTTTCATGGCAGGTTTATTTAGTCTTAGAGTTTATGCCAGAAATCTGCTGAGGGGATGTCGCCGACGAAAAATTTTTTTTCATATTTCGTTTTGATGTCTGGCCTGGGGCTCGAACCCGGGCTTTTCGTCTAATAAGCGAACACACTACCTACTAGACT
This sequence comes from Sarcophaga rosellei, assembly GCA_930367235.1. Classification (NCBI taxonomy): domain Eukaryota; kingdom Metazoa; phylum Arthropoda; class Insecta; order Diptera; family Sarcophagidae; genus Sarcophaga; species Sarcophaga rosellei. The sequence goes on from OV884019.1 coordinate 38,571,369, forward strand.
ACGGCGACTGCTGTATAAATATAGATCCTTATTTAGGTAGGCTTTTAGAGTTTAGAAGCAATTTTGTTCAACACTCCCTAATCTATAATATATATAGAAATATAGTTCAACATTTCTTTCAGCAATAACCTCCTTTTTATAAAAGATACTCTAGGCCACTGGCAACTTGGCCGCAATAGACGGCGTGTACCACCATTAACTGCTGTTATCGCCACTTCAATCTTCTTAAACTTCCTTACTTAATATATCATTACCGCACTTTTGTTCGGATTACAACCTAGTTTTTCACACCATTGATGTTGGGTATGTTAATTTCATTCATGATTGGTGGATATTGTCCGAATGACAAATTTTTGAGAAAATTTAATGGCAATAATATTTACACTCAGAGTTTTTGCCTGAAGGCTGGTGAGAGGCAGATTTAATTTTATTCGAGATATCTGAGCTATGGTTTGAATCACGGACTCACGTCTAAGAAGCCATCACACTTCCTACTGGACTATGGCGGGTTTTAAATTATTCATATGTATCTGTGGCTTTAATAGTGTTGATATGAAGTTATCCGTTTTCTAATTTCAAAAACTCTTTTCTATGAAAGCTCGCAGATGTGGAGTGATATTTGTTAATTTAACGTTTTGCCATTTACGAATGCTGCTTGTTCACCTAAAAAGCGAAAACTCAAATGTGGCTATTTTTTTGAGCATGGCGGAGGTCATTATAACCAACTTATTGTTTATTGTATATATTGGCAAGATTATAAGAAGGTTTGCAGAGACTTGCACCTTTGCAGATATTTTCGCTTTCTATAGTGAAAAACGCCATGTTTGGCCTCCAACGGTTGGAGTCCAACCATATAAATTTCATTCAATGCAACAATTAAAGCCGGCTGATCATTCACAACGCCACGGATCAGCTTATTAAATGTTGAAACCCTAGGTTTCCAATGCTAATTTTTTGAATTAATTTTTTCTTACTTGATGGTTGCGTTCTTGATGGTTCTTGAAGGTGAACGTTCATGACTTTGCCTTCTCGAAATCTTTATAAATGTAAACAACGTTGTTTACGCAGGATATTTCAGTCCACATGCCTGATTGACCTTTAAATTGTTTTTTTTTCTTTGCAGTGAAGTTTTGATGTACATTTCGACGATTCAAACGTTTTCTATTGTTAAATACTATTTTCCATTTTCCATAATCTTTAAATATTGCATTATAATTATTTTAATGTATTTAAAATATCTTCTCAAACAATGAAAAACAAAACATACATCAGTCGTAAAACGAAAATTAAAATACGCGCTGTACATGCATACATACAAGGCATACTCGAATGAGTATTTTTCATTATTTTTCTCCCGGCAAATAGCAAATGTTCATAAAAATGTTGTAAAGTTAATTAAAATATTTTTAATTAACTCTCTTATATTTATGTATTTCCATTATGTGTTTTATGTATGTATATATGTATTGTGTTGTACTTTTTCGGCATTATAGAGTAACTCACTTACCTGACAAAGGCATGTAAAGTATTTGGCTCGCATATTTTCAGCATTTCACGACGAGGTGGTAGCAAAGAAAAGAGTTAAAAAACTTTCCATTTAAACATGAAAATAAGGAAAATATTACAAGTTTTTTTTTAATTTCATTTTCATTTTCTTTTTATAATAAATACCACAGACAGAGCAAATATTTCAGTTTTACACTTCATTTCATAATGACATGATAAGTAAGTTGTAAAAATACGTTTTTATGAACAAAACAACAAAAAGAAATTAAAATCGTTTAAATTGTTCATAATGATGAATAAAATGGGCAATAATTACACTTTTTAGAACCGCAATGTATATATTTGCGTTTACTTTTTAATTTTTTTTTCATAATAAATGCTTGGTAGTCTGCTGTATAGTTCTATCAGGTGATTTGCCAACTGTAGACTAGAACATTTTATTTATGCATTGAATGCAGTTTCTGTTACTACTCGTCAACCTTTTCGCTGGTCGTGAATCAATTAATACCACATTATTTGCTTATGGCTCGTGGTCGAGCCCCACACAGGACCCAGTGATTCAACGTACGTGACATCAGATTCTACTGAATTCTGGCAATGCAAAGATTCCCTAAATACTCAAGCATTTCAACCATTCTTAAGATCAATGAGTTCTGCATGTCGTTCGAAAAAGAGGTGGAGTAAATGTTGCAGAGATAGCAAACCGGACAGAGTTTGAATCTGATAAGCCTAGAAAATTAGTTTGTCCTTCACTAGATGCAGTGTCAAGTTGGAATTCAGGACAATGAGCAGGCCAAGAAGCTTGCCAAGATTAGTGCTGCCATACTGCTGATTTACTCAGAATTTTTCTAATCTAATCTTACATGCATACATAACTGGTCATTACAATCCTTCATTCAGGATTACGATCAAGCTCGTAACATCACTTATGGTTCATGTGTTCATTTTGCACATGTGTGGCGAGAGCTACAGTTTAAAGTTGACTCCGAACTACAGATTTTTAAGGAACTTTACATGGCAGTTTTTATTTACTCTGAGTTTTTGCCAGAAATCGGCTGAGAGCAAGTCGCCAAAGAAATATTTTTTCGTATTTCCTTTTCTTCGAGATGCTTGGATCTGTTATTTAAACTGTGTCCCCTTGTCTGATAAGCCAATACACTATCTATTTACCTTATTAGAAGTCATATGCCTAGCATGTCTAATACCACTGTAAAACAGCCTGATGTAGCCGGTCTTTTTTAAGGGCATTATGAACTCAAGGAGAGTGCTCAGAAATCGCATATCTCCAAGAACAATATTGTTACGAAAATGGAAAGATCTAGATACTGGTGTTTTGTTTTTACATCGTTTAGCATTAACATTATAAACAAAAGCTACAAAAGCAAAAACAATAAACTTGTTTACAAATTATAGCACTGCGTTAAATAGCAACAAACACCAATAAAAAAAAAAATAATAAACAAGTAAACAGAAATATACCAATAAACACTACAAGAACAAAAGGTAAACAAACAACTCAAACGACAATAATGAATGTCTACGCATAGGGAAAAAACCGCTAGAAAAGTACCGAAATTGATACAATCCGTTGTCAAAAGTGAGCTTACCACGTTTGTTAACATTTCGACAACGGATATGTATAAAATTTTAATAACACCCAGCTATCATTTTGACAACCACCGTGGTAATTTTGACAACGCCTCATTGTCATTGAAACAACGTATTGTTGTCGAACGCTTCGTTGTCATTTCGTTGATATTTGACAACGAATAAACGACAACGTTTATGATTCTACAACGCTTTGTTGTCATTTCGTTGAAATTTCGACAACGAATAAACGCCAACGTTTATGATTTGACAACGTCGTGTATTATTTACTTGTTTTGTTGATTTGATAACGTCGTGTATCAAATCAACAACAGATGTTGTTGAAAAATTATAAACACTTTTGTGTCAATTTGGTACCAAACGTGTATAATTTTAAAACGTCTTTTTTCTCCCTGTGTACATTTATAGAGATTTCGAGAAGGCGAGACCACGTACATTCGCCTTCAAGAACATTCATCAGACATCAGTCTTATGTGAAGACGTGGTCTGTTTGAAGATATTAATCTATGGTATGAAGATCTCCTCTAGAAAGATCAGCAGAATAAATATCTAGTAATTCCTGTTGTTTATGCAAAGGGTGTAAACAGAGGAATAACAAACAAAGCCATTATTATGTATACATACATAAAAACTTGGAACCTGTGCTTTGCTAATGCATTTCAGAAACAAACATTCATTGTGCGTTTCAAATAACATAATCGAGCAGTATCCAGAAACAACAGGGTTGATTGAGACATTATTAGGAAACCCTATATATAAATTGATACACAGCAGATCACAATACAATCATACATAAATACGGCATTATAAGTGAATTACATTCATGAAGAAATAAGTTTAAATTAACAACAATCCGGAGGAGGCATGGTGGGTATAATGGATGCCCATTTTAAATTAGAAAAGGCTTCCTAAGGGTTAATGTAATACTACACTCTTACGTCATTAAACGATTGTTAGTATTATTTTAAAATCATAACTTTTTTAAGACTTTGCATTTTTACAAACAATTTTTATTTATTTTCTTAAGATTTTGGTTTCAAATTCTAAAAGAATTTTAATTTAAAGATTACCGACATTGCATTTTAATTTTTTTTTTTTTTCTCTTTGAGAAAAATGTCATAAATTTCAAAAATCTTTTCTACAATGAAATTTAATAAAACAACAATAAAAAGAAAATATTTTCTAAAGTCTCCAAGGACCAGCAATTCCAAATAAGAATACGACACTTGAAACAAAAACAGAGAGAGAGATGGAGAGAGGTTGACCATAAAAAATTATAAAATAATTTAATGAATCGACATTAAAAATCTCGCTCAATACGATTATTTTATGTATGAATGGCACTAGATGAACCATCTTTTCATAAAAAGCAGGAAAATAAAATTAAAAAATGAATTTCTTAAAACTAATAAAAAAGAATTTATTAGAACGAACACACAGCACAAGATTTAAGCAGTCAAAATAGACTACTTGAAGTTCCTTTTAATAAAAAATATGTTCGTACAACGTAGGAGCCGTAAAACTCAAACTGATTACATTGTTATGCTACGTCTTGCTCAATAAAAACCATAGGAGGTCAGTGTCATTGAAATCTGCTGTTGGTTTTATGAGTTTAAATGTTACAAGAAAAGGAAGTTTTTATTGTAGACTCTGCTTAGCAATAAAATAATATTTTTATTTGATCACAATTGTTGTTTTTACTTTTTATTTGAGAGTGTTTTATTTTTTTTTCGATTTTCTTAATTCATATTGCAATTATAAGTCTTGATTCAAAAAAGAAGAAAATTATGATCAATGGATAATATTCCCTAAAAGACATTCACCCCTATTCTGCATTTCGATTACGTCTCCGCATTCAGTTCCGTTACGATCGAAAATTGGTATTCTGCAGAAAAACGGAATCGAAAGAATAAGAACAAGATAACAATGTTTACAAAATCACTTGTATCAATGTGGAATGTGGAAATGAAACAGCAGAATAATCATTTTCATAAACAAATGTCAAATTTAATAAAACAAGTTCTATGTATAATAAAGTAAATTGTTTATAAATTTAATAAAAGAAAAATATTGAAATAAAATAAAAAAGAAAAGAGTAAAAATAAGTTTTGCATAAATATATAAGTGTGTATAATCTAGTGAAGCTGAAATTAACTAAAAAAAGTAGAAAATAAAAGTGTTGTGGTTAAATATGTAAAGACAAAACGTTAATAAAAACTGTTTCTAAAGAAATAATTTAGTGAGTTGAATTTTTATTTAAAATTTAAGGAGAAATGGAGTCTATTGTAGCTGCATTATTGTTGGAAGAGGAGAACAACGACAGAAATACAGATATGAGGCTTGAAAAGCGTAGGATCAGAGACAACTGCAATCCAGGCCTAATACATTAAGGACTTCTGTAACCTCCGCCAAGAATGCTGTTACTTCTTCCTTTGAACGCTGGTGATAACCACAAGCTATGTCAGCTTTATCCGCCATTATATTTGCCAGTTTCTCGTACTGCTCCGGTGTTCTTGTTTTTGACCTGCATAGATACATAACAAAACACTCATATTCCAGTACAAAAAATAACAATTTAAAACAAAAAAATTATAATAATAATTTTTATTTAAATCGTTTCTAAATTTTTTAATTTTGTACTTTCATTTTTTCACTTAAAAAACAAAAGTAGAAAAAACCTCCGTTAACAAAAAAACAACTGAGAGAAACGGAGCTCCGATCGTAATGCAGAATACATACAATCGAAAGAAACTGAACGGAATCGAAACGCAGAATACCAAAATTGCCAAACGGAGAAAATTTCGATTAGAATCGAAACGCAGAATAGGGGTGATTTAGTTTTATCTTAAATTCCGAAATATCTTAAATGGTACAAGAAGTCAAATTGGAACCTTTTCCCTGAAGACAAACCATTCATACATACATGCATATATCCTTGCTAAATATTGTATAATCAATCATGCATTAGCACCAGAGGTCAGCATTGAATCACTACTCATAAGCACCCATAGCCACTCATTAAATTTTGAATATAAGTGAGTCAACAATATTGAAATTTAACTTCTCTGATTCATCGTACTCACTATAACGTTGATTTTATAATTAAAGGTTCCAATGAGTATGAGTATGACGTTGACATCAAACTCATACCATTCGAAAATTTTGAATTATGGAGAGACGAAATCAACAACATCATAAGTGTTGTTAAGTATGAATATGATGAGTACTTCAAACTATGAATAATTAGATAAGTATCAGAAATTATGAGTGTGATTCTACTCATCTTTTTGAATAATCACTGCTGATCTCTGATCAGTACATCACTAAAAAGTGGACGATCTTGCGGATTGTCGTGCAAACTCATCCTGGTTTTGTAATGGAGTTGGAAACTAACCATTGACTGATGGGGACTCATGAGAGATGATTAGCTCTTTGCTCTTTTAAAATTCTTCTATTTATTTTGGCTATTATGATAACATGGAGAATGAGAAGCTAATTGTTCATCTTCTATGAAAAGAGATCCATAATTTAAACACAACACAATACAAATTTATTCGAAAATTTATTATAAATGTCCGTTATGATCGGCACTGTAATGACATGACTGTCACGTAGCTTTGCTTAGTAACAAAGTCTTTTGTAAAATCGTTATTGTATTGATAGGTTGGCATTGATTTCTTTTTTTCTCAAGAGGTTACACTGTCTTGCTGTGGAACGAAAAATTTAACTCTAAAAGGCATATAACTTCCATGTAAGATGGCCATGTCCTCAAATTTATGGCATGAGCTGTGTGGCCCGTAGCGACGTCCTGTTGAAACTACATGTCGTTGATGACCGCGTTATCGAGTTCAGGCTAAAAAATATGGTAGTAATCATCGACTTATAGTGCTCATCGTTGACAGGGCTGCCAAACCAATGTCCTTCTCAAGGAAATATAGAACGATGACGCCTACAGTTTAAAGTCGACTCCGTACGACAGATTTTTGAGAAACTTTCTTGTGGCAATTTTATTTACTCTTAGACTTTTCGCCAAAAATCTGCTGTAAGATAGTCACCGAAGAAATATTTTTTTATATTTCGTTTCGTTGGAGCTGTTTGAGCTGGGTTTTGAACTGTTGCCTCATGTCTAATAAACCAACACACTACCTAATAGACTACAGCGACTATATCCATCTAAGGTTATTCTCGTACACAACTAATTTGTCAAATATTTTTGTTTTACTGTTTTTTAGCTGGTAGCACGTCCAGTTTTCATTGCATGTTATAATATTTGTAAGCTAGAAAACAGGTCGCGGTCTTCCAAACTTGTGTTAAACCCCCAGGTTAATACTCTATGCTTTGAAAAAACACATTGCAATACACAATGGAGGACAAAGTAGAACAGCAGAAGTAGGAGACAACAACTTAGTGGAACAACAATTTAACACATAGGGATTAGTTGTACGATGACCTGACATCGTATATGATGCGACATCTCTCATTCGTAGCCAAAGTCTTAATTAATAATTATTAAATAAGGGAAATTAATCAGCTAGTCGCAGGATATGTTAAAGGACGTTCCTACTTCCCTCCTGATGATGAAAAGAAATTCTGGTCAAATGGCTAGACAAACTTATGAATCTTGTTATATCTTCAAGCTATGTTGTGCTAGACTGAAATTTTAGCATTTCCTTCGATTTGGAAACTTACCTGCTGCTGTAGAGCTAACTATGTTTCAAAATTAATTTACACCACCTGACATTTACTTAATAAACCGCATAAAACCTGTGCTACTGCTCATAATTTACAAAATATTTCTTAAGCGACTAATAAAACTAGACTAATAAAAAACGAAACAAATTCGAAAGCAATCATTTGTTTAGATTGGAATTAAAGTTGACAAAATTATGGCGCCCGGTTTTTTGTTTAGTTTTTGCAGCATGAAATCTAACACATACCAAATACCATAAACAAGTTAATTTCTTAACAATAATAATGATACTCGCAATATCAAATTTACTTTATTTATTTATCTTTATTCATATTCACATGCAGACGTAAACGTACATACTTGCATACATATTCATATATATTCATGTGCAGAAATGAAATTTTAAAAAAATCTTATTTGGCATGGCACTGGGTAACTACAACTTCCCACACTAAATTAGACAGTCATTCATACGGATTTTGTTTGTTTATAGAAGACTAATTGCAAAGCAAGTGGGCGCCTATTTTTTTTGCAATGTTTTTTTTTTTCGTTTCTTTTTTCACTGACTGTATGTATACTTGATTGAATAAAGAAAAATTAAGTCAAAAAGTTGAATTTTTTAAATTATTTTTCTTGTTTTTTTATGAATAATGGTTTCTCAAATAAATGTTTACATTTTAAATGTTAATGGCAAACAGATTGTAAGTTTTAACGCGAACTTATTTATACAATTAAGATTAAGGAAAACGAAATGCATAATCGCTAGTGTTATAAACTCTAACGAGCTATTGACAATGTGAATGGCATTTTATAGATAAAACTATGTCGGAGTTACATTAAATGTAAGTGATTTTCGTAGATGTAAGAGTACCATATATCGTAGTAGATCAATGAGACAGTCTGGAAGCAACTGAAGATTTTCTCAAGTTTTACTTAACATCTCTGATTCATAGATCGTATTGTGATCGGCATTAAAAAAGAGCTGTAATGAAAAGGCAGCAATAGCCTCCTTCTCCTCGACATCATTACAATTATTGGCTTTGAAGAATCTCTTCTTGAAGTCGCCGTAGTCTAGTAGGTAGTGTGTTTGCTCATTAGACGTAAAGCCACAGTTCAAACCTCTGGTCAGACATCAAAACGAAAATATGAAAACAAAATATTTCTTCGGTGACTTGCTCTCAGCAGATTTCTGGCAAAAACTCTGAGAATAAATAAAATTGCCATGAAATCTTTCTGAAAAATTTGTCGTTCGGAGTCGACTTTAAACTGTAGGTCCCGCCGCCACTCATATATAAAATTGACACACACAACATAAGTGGTGTTTAAAGCTAGGTTGTAATCCTGATTGAAATTACCAATTATGTATGTTTATATGTATGTATGTATGAATCTCTTCAAATCAAATCACTGAAGTCTTCTGCCCCTATCCCAAGCAAGTTGGCTGAAAATGGTTTGGAACTTGGATGAATTAGTTTCAATAATTCTCAAGTAGAGGCATTGCCTAACCTTCCTTTAGTTTTCGTTCTCACGGTATCGCTCTAGGGGCTCAAAAGGCTTCTTGGATGACTGGTCCGATCTGGTTTGAAGATGGTTTGGTTGGGTTTGTAGCGAAGCATTTTAACAATTTCACTGTTTATCTCTTAAAAACATTGAAAGATATCTTCAATATTCGTTTAACCACCGCTATTTTCAATGGTTGACTTAGATTTATTCGTTTTGTTATAAATTCTGACTAGTCGCGAGGCATCACGGCAGACCCGAACACCAAAAGTTTACTGTCGATAGAAGATTACAACTCACTTTGGGAGGCATTTGTAAAGGCTGGTATAAAGAAAATACAAATTCTCTGCAGTGGTTCTTAAACAGGCTTTTCTTATTTTAAAAGGGAACTATGAATACCTTTGTAGAGAGCTCAGATAAATATGGAGCGATTTTGAATACATGCAGAATAAATTTTCGTTGGACCCTGGCCGCTGTGTATCGTATGCAGGCTGGGAATACCTTACAATGGAATACTTCACAACCTAGAAGAAGAAACTGAGGAAGAAAAAAAGACCACAGTGTCATTGTTCCGGACTTGGTGACCTGTAACGAAGGATTATTTAGCACCCCAGATGGTGGCTAGACTCACCATCTTCATAAACTTATCGATATGGCTAAGAGATGTCAGCCATTGGTTACACAACGGGATCTAATAAAAACTATGCAAGTTCTGCTGCTGAAAGGCGGCTAACAATCTAATCCAACCTGTCCTAGAAGAAGAAGGAAGGCAATAATCCATATTTAAAGGAATTGGTTATGGGTTCTATAGTACAGTGATGGTCATACGATCTAATGACCCATATTATATTCATATTCAGATCTTTTATTTGATATTTTAACTGAAATTTTCGCCAAGCTATCAATTTACCATCAATTGAAATTGTTAAGATATTAGTCGTAATAAATATCGCAGCTAATTTGAACAACTTCTCCAAGATTTCAAGAATTATCTAATCGATCCTCAATTAATTAGATTTCGATCAGTATCTCTTTTGATACTTAAAAAATATTTCTTAGCGCCTCAATTTTCAATTTGGCGAAGTGTTTATTTTTATTTGTGAAAAGTTTTACTTCTTCTCATCTCATGTTCATATTATTACTGACTGAAACTCATCTCCTGTAAATGATGTATATAATATGTATATACACATATACAATGTCTTGTAAGTTATACTAAAACTTAATGTTGTGCAATTTTTGCTTCAAAATTTATCACAGACAAATTGCTGTTTATGTTTTATGATACTAAAATTGAATACGTGACCTCACGGCTGCTGTTTACAACACCAGAAAACAGAAGAATGAAACAAAAAAAAGCCAACTCGATAACAAGAGCAGCAGCAGCCAACAACAGCCCCTACCGCCAACAGAAGGTATTTCATTTCATTGCTTATGTTGTTTTAATAACAACAAAAACAATGTGTTAAAGGAGATGTGTAGCACATAACATGCAACTTCTTCAAAACAGTCCTCGTCTACAATACTCATGTTAAGTATGAATTATGATTTGTTATGATAGGAGACCAACATAAATACTTACAATTGTATGTTGCTTGCGCTTGTATTGGGTTTTTGATTTTCATTTCAATTTTCATTTTCATTTCTTTTCTTTTCAGTTCTTTTTCTTTTCAGTGTTTTTTTTTTTGGTTTTTTTTTTGTTGATAAATTTTTTGCTGTAAGGAAATCATATCAAGTTAAAGGAAAAACTCACATATTGTGCCAATATGTGCAAATAATTTATGAACATACATTTACTAACAAACAATATTTCAATTATTTGTGTAAAAAACAAAATATTGACACATTTGCTATATATGGGTCATATTACATTGAAACAGTAGGTTTCAGCGTAAGGTAATTTGTATAAAAAATAATGTTCTCAGGGCTACTTACTTACTTACTCAATGGGTCATTACACCCTTTTGGTCAGGATTAGACATCAGCCATGAGTATTCAAAAAACTGAGTAGAATTGAATCATACTCATAATCTCTGATACTTATACGCATTCATACTTATTTTAATATCATGGAACCTCTACTCATATTCAAAGTTTGAAGTACTCATCATATTCCTACTTAACAACACGTATGATATTGTTGATTTCGACTCTCCATAACTCAATATATACACGAATCACAAAATAAGTATGAATCATGTACGAACACTAAAGTATATGTGTGAGTGACGTGATCTGTAGTTTAAAGTCGACCTAGAACGATAAATGTTTGAGCAACTTTTCATTAAAATTTTATTTACTCTCAAAAGACTGCTGAGAGGAAGTCCCCTAAAAGAATATTTCTTCACATTTTATTTTGATTGACATATCTGATCTGTTCGAACCACGACCACGCGCGTCATGCGACTTCTATGTTTGACTATATCTGAATAAAATCAATACCTCTACGATTTTATTCAGATCGCATATGACTAGGTATCAATATCTATCAATAAATTCTGAATCTCCAGTTTTTGCATAAGACCAGTAAATGTAGCCTGTGGTCCCCTCTTTTGATGGTTTTTTTATTTTTTTTTTTTAAATTCTCATTTATTAATTATTACAACTAGTTATTAAAACTAACAAGTAATTTTCTTCAAGTAGTAAAATAAAATAAACATATAATTTAATTTAATATATATTTATGATGATGTTACGTCATCAAGCCAAAAAAGAGCTTCTGATTAGGTCGGATGGCTTCCTTCTTTTAAGTCTGCGTTCCAAACCAATGGGATCAGCAAGAGATGATGCTTCTGTATTTACGTGGTCTCTGAGTCGGGTGTTATGTTTTGTTGCAATGTTTTCAATCTCTTTTCTAATAGTATTTACACCTAGGTCACGATGTAAATCACTTGTGCGTATATACCATGGTGCGTTTACGATGCCTCTGAGTACTTTGTTCTGAAAACGTTGAATAATATTTATATTTTTCTCGCTTGTGCATCCCCACAATTGTGCTCCATAAGTCCATATAGGTTTTAATATTTGGTTATATATTAACAATTTATTCGCAAGAGACAGTTTGAATTTCCTCCCAATTAGCCAGTTTAGCTTCTTCCATTTTAGGTGTAGTTCTATAATTTTAATTTTAACATGCTCATTCCAACGTAACTTCGCATCCAGTGTCATACCAAGATATTTTGCCGTATTTGCATACGGTATTTGTATGCCGTCCATGTATAGAGGGATACCTAAAGTTGATTTATTTGTAAAGTCAACATGTGTTGACTTAGAACTGTTTAATTTTATGCACCATTTTCTAGTCCATTCTAAGACTGAAGTGAGTGCGTTTTGTAACTTATGCTTCGCCTCATATTCAGTTCTGGCAACTGACAAAATAGCCGTGTCATCGGCAAATGTGGCCATAGTTGTTCCAGCTACTTCTGGTATATCACTGGTGTATAAGACATACAGAAGTGGACCCAGAATGCTTCCTTGTGGTACTCCTGCTTGTATTTCTCTTAATTTAGAATATTCATCCTCATATTTAACCTATTCTTCAAGTACGATTTAAATAAAGTACAGTACGCTCTTGGCAATTGCGTGTTTAATTTCGTGAGTAAACCCGCATGACTGACTTTGTCGAATGCTTGTGAAACGTCCAGGAACACAGCGGTACAAACATTTCTTTCCTCTAAAGCTCTTTCTATTACATCAGTAATCCGATGAACTTGGTCAATTGTTGAATGCGCGTTTCTAAAACCAAATTGATGTTTAGGAACTAAGTTCCTTTGTTCAATTACCTGTTTAATGCGAACTTGTAATATTTTCTCATACAATTTGGATAAAATGGGCAGAAGCGAAATAGGTCTATATGATTTAACTTCGGTAGGAGGTTTTCCAGGTTTTGGTATCATTACCACTTCAGCGACTTTCCAAAATGATGGTACATGAAGCAGTCTAAATGAAGCATTGAAAATTTGTGTTAGTTTTAGAATTATGTTATTTGGAAGATGTCTAAGAACTTCAGTTGTTATTAAGTCGAATCCAGGGCATTTCTTTAATTTTAGATTAAGATGAATTTGTTTAAAAACTTCAATTGGTGTTACTTCGGGTATTGTGTAATCATCTCGACTATTAATAATATTGACTTCCTGCGTTATAAATGGTGGATCAGTATCAAGAGAGAACACACCAGCAAGATAGCTAGAAAACAATTCTGCCTTTTAGCCATTTGTTCTGGCCCAATTTCCGTCTGCCATGTGAATGGGAGGAATTTGTGTTGTGGGTCTATTTAAGTTTTTTGTTGATTTCCACAATGAGTACTCTGATGTTTTATCGTTATTCAAACTTTGCAAATAGTTACTGAAACGTGTGTTCTTATATTTCTTTATTTCTAAGCTAAGTTCGTGTGTCATTCTGTTAAGCCTTGCCTTGTCAGCTGGATATCTAGATCGTTGCCATATTTTTCTCAACCTTCTTTTATTTTTAATCATCTCCCTTATATAAGCAGGGTATGAAACAACGTGTTGTTTATCAGGAGGGTTTGGAGTGCTTTCCCACGCAGTACTTTGAATTAGGTTTGTAACAAACTCAACATCTTCCTCAATTTCGTCAACTGTTTCTGGTTCATTAGGGGGTATGTTTGAATTTTGCAGCACAGTCTGAAAATATTGCCAATCGGTAAATTTATTCGCTAAAAAGGAGATTTTGTCCTATAGATAGCCTTTTCATAAACAGTCATATATATCGGCGAATGGTCAGAATTAAGATCAAATCCATTTTCCAACTTGATACACGACTTTGATATCTTATTTATTATAAAGAAATCTATAAGATCAGGTGTTTTACTACTATCTGTTGGCCAATACGTTGGGTTACCCGTTGACACAACTTCACACCCGGTTTCCAAAATTGCCGTATACAATTCCTTTCCCTTAGGAGTGTTCAGACGGGATCCCCAATAAGTATTCTTAGCATTAAAGTCTCCACCCATTATGAACCTCTTTTGATGGTGCTTCCCTTTACCGCTTTTACAGAAGTCGTTATGAGATATTTTCAATTTCTGGAAGTTTATATACAAGGTCTTGAACCCTCTAACGATTGCTATCAATTTCTTAAGATCAATTCTTACTTACATACTTACTTAATTGGCCATTAACAACCCGATTAACGGATTTCGGCCTGCCGTAGTACATCCTTCCAGGCGCCTCTGCTTCTTGCGCGCCTACGCTAGTTGGTCATACTAATCGATGACATCGCTTCCTCGATTTGGTCCTTGCAAGGCAAACAAGGTCGTCCTCTTCGCCGACTTCCGCAGATCCCCGCATCAAATACCCGTCTCGCTGCAGCATCCTGTTCAATTCTAACGACATTGCCGATCCAGCGCAGCCGCTGGATGTTATGCGACATTAAATACTTATTGGATATGTGGGAGCGGCACCTCGCCTGCTTGATATTTTAAACGGTCCAGCCGTTTAGCCGTCTATAGACTTTAAACAAACAAACCCACAAACAAATAAACACACATTCATTTTTGTATATACAGATGTAAAATTCATTAAAAAAGTTACATATGTAACGTATGAGTGATATCTAATTCCATTAAAATCATACGTCAAAAAATCATAGATTTTTATTGCATACTTGTCAGGATAGCTATTCTAAGCAGTAGATGTATTATGATGCGTATGAGTAATATATTTCAAATGCAATTAAGTATGTAATATATGTGGCGTGGCACCTCGCTCATTTGAAATTTCAACATAAAAAGTAGCCTATAACACCTTCCAGACATAAAAATGAAATTTTCAAGAAAATCGGTGCAGCCGTTTAATCGTCTATAAAGTTCAAACATACAAACATACAAACAAACACACATTCATTTCTATATATATATATATAGATGAATGCCAATCTTACTTGAAAATTCCTCGAAAAATTTTTTGTATCAGCATTTACCAGGATGCCAGCTATGTTTTTACCTTCAATGCTAACGTAATCACGGTGACTGTGTTTACATATATGTACAGCTACAATCAATATGCATTAACAATACAGTGAAAAGACCCCCAATTGAATATAAGAATAGGAAGGCAACAACAGGAAATATTGGCAAATTTCCATTTATATTAACAAGAAAAAAAAGTTTAGAAAATGAAAATAAGAACAACAATATTTAATAAATAAAATTTTTTATTGACAACAACGTGACTCTTAGCATAACAACCAACAAAATCATATTTTTTCAACCACTAAAGATGTGACACTTCAAACACCAGATATAATGGACATAATTTGGTAAATTAGTCAATAGTTATTGTAAAAACAAAAAATATTTCTCAACAAATCGCTATAACTCTACGAAAAAACGCTTTAATTTTTCATATCTACAGCCAGGTTGATACTGCATATCGTTTACTTTTTCTAACTATGATACGTGTACACTGTACAGGCAATATTTCATATTTTTTTATTAAATCATATTATTTTATGTCATATACATACGTACATGCTATTTGTTATGTGGAAAGAAATCTCCATTTATTTAATTTAAACAGAATTAAAAGTGCAGCTTTACGATATCTTTTGCTCTTTTTAAAAGTAAATGAAATTTTAAACCACATTATTTTTAATAATATTGGTAACATTGTTTCACCTCACCGCCAATATACATACATAGTATTATAGCTCGTAAACGTATCAGAGAAATCATTTCCATATGACGGCATAGGAAGAAGGCAAAAAAAAAAAGAGAATTGAAGTTGTTTTTATAACTCCGGTGTATTGATATAAAAACTCACATAAAATTTGTATGCAGCATAAATGGGCTGTGCTATGCAGGAATGGACAATCTTTAAAGAATAAAAATAAAATAAGGATTTAGTTGTATAAGGCAAACTGTTTTCGTTTCGTCGTAGTTTAGTAGGTAGTGTGTTTGCCTATTAGACGTGAGGCCACTGCTTCAAGCTCTAGGTTAGACATCTCCAACAAAACGAAATATGAAGAAATATTTCAACGGCGACTTTCTCCCAGCAGTCTTCTGGCAAAAACTCTGAGAATAAATAAAATTGCCATGAAAAATTTTCTCAAAAATCTATCGTTAGTAGTCTGTTTTAAACTGTAGCTACCGCCACTCATGTTTAAAATTAACAAACACAACAGAAGTGGCATAAGAATTTAGGTCGTAATCCTGACCCATTGTATGTATGTATGACCTATGTTTTCTTCTCTGGCTGGAGTCATTGCAAACTGACCGGAGATAGGATAGAATCACAAAATTATATCTGGTAATGGAACCTGTTTCTGGCTAAATGTCTAAGAGTTTTACCACGATTGAGGATTATGATACTCAACTCGATTACCATGAACCAGACCTTGCTGTCTCAATGAAATGCTTTCGGATTTTCTTCTACAGTGGTCACAGCAATCAATTACAGGTCTTCTTCGATATGGTTGATCAGTCTAATGTAGACATGGATCACTTCTATATACATATACCTATCACTCCAACACATCGTTTTCCATTCGAATGATTCGGTATTTTAAACACTGACAAGATAACTGCTTAGGTTCGTAAAATTTCCGTGCCATAAATAAGCTTATTGGAGTTGGAACTTGAACGGCACGGGGGAAGACTCTGCGCCAGATTTATTTATTGACACCGCAATCGCATCTGTTAACATGGGTGTTTCTAAACTTGGTCTTCAGACAGATGAGGTTTTTCTCTGGTATAGTTTAAGTGAAAGTAAATAAGTTCCTTGACCAGAACGAAGTTATATTTGTAGGCCGTTATCTGGAATTATGGACTGCACAATCCCACATGTCGATAATATATCTTTGTTTCCCACATTTACTGGCAGACCTAACTTGGCAGACTACTGTTCAATAGCACTAATTAAAGCAATGATACCGCGACTGGTGATCTCAATAATGTCAATGTTGACAGCGTACACAATGAACTGTACATTATTTAGTGTCAATTGAAGCTGCCAGGCTCCCATTCTTAACTGACGTTCTAATGCTGACGAAGACATCTGGCTTGATACGCTCAATGATATTAATATCGACAGCTTACACGTAATTGAACTTTTTTTGTTTTGTAAAAAACATACGCTAATGCAGCTTACCTTCGTCCTTCAATTATTCTTACTTAAGCTATAGGAATTGCTCAACGTCTTTCTTCATAATAAAGGTTCGTAGGTATATCTGCTTAAACGTGATTCTAACATAAATTGGGCTATCGACGTCTGCCTTAGAGTTGGAGTTAGAGCTGTGTATTATAGACCAGTAGCTGCTATTATTGCAAGAAATTGGCGCACAGAAATTGATCACTTTTAAGTGTTTTGACAGTCTAATATTCTTAGTTTTTCTAAATTCCACGTTGGCATAACCACCATTATCTGTCGTACTTAACCTAACGTAGCTATCATTCCATTCTACTTTGCACGACATTTTGACCAACTGGATATTATGAGGGGGGCCAATATTTTACCATTCCTGTATAGATTTTCTATATATTTAAACAATATCGTATATTTTTATAACACTCTCACATTTAAATAAGCCAGTCTATTCGATACTTTTACACACATGTTCACAGCTACTTTAGACCACAGTGGTGTTGTTCTTCAACTGGACACCTGATGCAATGATGGCCAATGCAATGACATAACACTGCCTGTGCTGCTGCTGCTGCTGATGCAGTTGTAGCCTCCTGTTTGTGTTATCCAGTGCATTCTGTCTAGGCTATTTCGTTAAAATTGTTTCTTTTTTTTATACATTTTATTATAACCAAAGCTTTATAGCCAACAAATTAGGTTAAAAGCATATGAAATGGCCAATAAAATTGGAGTAAAAAAAACAACAGATAAAATCGTATACAATAGTCATGCCTATACATACCATCCACACACATACATATGTGTGTTATACATACATATATAATATGTTAAAATCCAGGTATTGGAATTATTATTTAATTTGTGGTTTATTAATATAATTTATGGCTGGAGAGATGCAGTGCAATGGAAAACAAACTAAAGAAAGCATTAAAATCCTTCTATACAGGAGAGGATATTTTTTTAAATGTGATTAACAGAAACATATGGCTGCTGAGGCGAAATTTTATTAAAAGGTTTTCTCTTCTGGTTAAATACACATACATATTTGGGGAATAGCAAAAGCCAGATAATTGATAATCAATTTGAATGAAAAGAGAAAATCAGAAAATTCTGTAAAATATTTAAAAATTTTGTTGACAGTTGTTTGTCACTTAATCCTCTTCAAAAGTAAACGGAAATATATTTGAGTACATCTTTAAAACTGTAGTTTTTCAAAATGAATAGACGGCTTAAAATCTTCAATTGTTTTGTGATTTTTTTGTTTCTGTAATGTGTAAAGGTGTGGGTTTCATATTTCATATATATATGTATGCCAAGGTGTTGGTAAATAAATTAGTTTCATATTTGCGGATTATTAGGGGATTACATTTCTAATTCTAAAATACAGTCTCAAATTTCTATAACCAATGAATGTATCTGAATGCATATGAGAATAATAACAAATACTTTTAATTTCTAAGGGATGTTTGACTTTGACGGAGCATATATAGTTCTGAAATTTGCAATATGGATTGTAATAGTATATGTAGTTATGTACCTCGCATCTCTCGGTGAATGTAATGTCAGCTCCACCAAAAATTTCTACAGTAACTGGAAGATACTTATGTTTTTCAATTGATAAAGTAGGCAGCAGGTTTTCAAAGATCTTCGATTGCGTTTACATACAAACGTGCATACATAATTGATTATTACAACCCTTTAGTTAGGATTACGACCTAGCTTCTCACACTCAAAGAAGAAGAAGAAAACGAGATGCCTCAATCTCTTTTTGCAGCATAAGGATTCAAGTAACACTAGCTCTTCAAGTTTGTCGTGGTTATGTTTAGCGAAAGACAAAAAAAGTTCAATTATATTTACGCCGTCCATATTAAGATCATTGAACCTATCAAACTAGACGTCTTCGTCAGCATTAGTGCTTAAGAACGGAAGCCTGCCAGCTTCAGTTAGCCCTAAATAATGTATAGTTCCTTGAGTACGCTGACAACATTGACATCATTGAGATCACCAGACGCGACATCGTTGCTTTCTTTAGTGCTATTGAACAGTAGTTTGCCATGTTAGGTCTAACAGTAATTGTGGGTAACAAGAATATATTGTCGCCATATAGGATTGAGCAGCGTCAGTGATTTCAGATTACGACCTACAAATATATCTTCGTTTTGGTCAAGGAACTTATTTACTTTCACTTAAACTTTACCAACGAAAACCACATCTGTCTGAAGACCAACAGACATGTTAACAGATGCGATTGCGGTCTTCATAAACAAGTCAGACGCAGAGTCTTCCCCCTTGCTTTTATTTAAATACAATGCAAGTTTCCAACTCCCATAAACTTATTTATAGCACGGAAATATTACGAACCTATGCAGTTATCCTGGCAGTGTTTAGAAGACTACTTCTAAGAAAGATCCACGGATCTGTGTCTGTTGGTGACAATTTTAGCGTGTGGCATTGTTCAACGTACTAATATAAAGCGGCTATGCGACCGAATCATTCGAATTGAAAATGATGCGTTGGCGAGATAAGTATTTATAGAAGTCAATCATGTCTGCATTGGACTGACCAGCCATATGGAAGACGATCTGCAATTGATTGATTTAACCAATCTAGAAGGAAGGAAATCCTAAGGCATTTCGTTGAGACATCAATGTATGGTTCATGGTAATCGAATTGAGTATCATAAGCCTTAATCGTGGTAAAACTCTTAGGAATTTAGCCAGAAACAGGCTCCATTACTAGACATAATTTTTTGATTCTTATCTCCGGCCAGTTGGCAATGACTCCCGTCAGAGAAAGAGAGATTACGACCTAGCTTCTCATACCACTTATGTTGTGTGTGTTAATTTTATACATGAGTGGCGGTAGCTACAGTTTAAAATCGACTGCGAACGACAGATTTGTGAGAAAATATTTCATGGCAATTTTATTTACTCTTAGAGTTTTTGCCAGTAATTTGCTGAAAAGCAAACACCGATGAAATGTTTGTTCATATTTCGTTTTATTGGAGTGGTCTGGTCTGGGGTTTAACCATGGGCTCATGTCTAATAAGAAGCCAACACACTACTACTAGGCTATAGCGAATACCACATTATTTTATTGTACAATATATTAATTTTTATTTAAATTTTCTGAAAAATGTCTCTTCAATCAATTTCCATTATAAATCATGACAAAAGTCTTATTCTTTAAGGCATTAATAATAATACTTTCATGCGTGTATCGAAATCATTTTCGTTTACAAATCAAGACAATAAATTGTGTCATTCTGCTCATTCACACCACAATAATATTCTGATTTTGGGAGAGAGAAGAACAATTTGCGGCGTCACTGCTTTATGCAACATTTGCAACAATAATTAGCAAAAAAGTTTATGCCCCCCACATTAAGACTTATTATGGAGTTCATCAAGATTTATTCACTTAATTTTATTTGCTTGTTTTCTTATGGCATTCTTTTTTAAAATTTAAATAAAACAAAGCCATTGCAACAAGAGAAGGAAAAAGTTGACTATGGAATGCCCTACAGTATAACTAGAGCCGGCCTAGAATTTATTCACAGCCCTAGAAGAGATGAAATGAAGTTTTTAACCATGCATATCCCAATCATTTTTGTCAACTGGTAATGGCGTAGGGTGTAAATATATTTTGTTTTTATAATTTGTATTCTTAAGAAAACATGTGTTTTATGTCGCCAAAGTTGTCAACGCTATTAAAACAACACGAATTATTTTTTTTTTATTTTTTTCCTCTTATTCAGTTTATTTTTTACGTTTTTAATGTGAAAAACATAAAACACCCGTAGGATCATTTAACAAAGAATAATTAAAGTATGTATGTACATATGTATGTATGTATTCTTTCTTCAAATAAAATGAATCTTAACTTTTTGTTTTGCGAAAATGGAAAATAAAAGATAAACGAATTTTCAGTGGAAAATACTAATTGAGTCTGTTAGATTACAAACCATCAGAACAAGAAATTCGAAGCTAAAATGCACACAAAGTGATCATGGTTTTTAAATTTTCACAATCAAGAGATTTCTTTAAGTTTCCCTCTGAATAAACCAGCGTAATTGCCTTCATCCCTCAGAAAGATAACATCGATAGCGAACATTATTAAAGGATATTATTCTGAAAAATATTTCTTCGGCGACTTCCTCTCAGCAGATTTCTGGCAAAAATATTGTAGTGTTCGTACGCGAATCCTACTTATTTTGTGATTCGTATATATGTTGAGTAAAGAGAGTCGAAATGAAGAACATCATGTACTCATCAGTAAGATGAGTACTTCAAACTTTGAATATGAGTATTATGAGTATGATATTAAAATAAGTATCAGAAATTATGGGTATGATTTGAATCTACTCATCTTTTTGAATACTCATTGCTGACATCTGGGATGTATGTAAGGCTGCCGTGTTTTTCATACAGAAATCGAGTCCATCTTGAAAACAATGCAATGCTTGCTGGGAAGTAAGTTTTTAAGCTCTCGGTTTCGGATCATTCAAAGGTAGCTCTCACATTCAGGATATAGTGATATCATTGTAGACTACATTCTTGACGAACTGGCCTGGTACGGTACGATGCTCACAATTTCCATCATCTTATATGGTACAGATGTTCAGATTACGTCAGTTAATCGTTTTACAAGGAAGAGCAGCTTCTTTCGCAGCAAGACATACATACATAATTGTCATTTACAATCCTTCAGTCAGAATAACGACCTAGCTTTTCACATTAGTTATGATGTGCGCGTTAATTTTATAAAGGAGTGGAGGGACCTACAGTTTAAAGTCGACTTCGAACGACAGAAATCTTTTCATTTTGATGTCTGACCTTACGCCTAATAAGCCCTTACGCCTAATAAGCCAACACACTACCTTCTTCTTCTACTTCATATTTCGCTCCGTTGGAGATGTCTGACTTGGCAACAAGAAAGTATCTGAAATATTACAAGACTGTATGGAAAAGAAGAGAACTGATTATCTTACTTCCTTAAATCTCATGGCCGTTCATCTTACAATTGCAATTCCCATGGGCCAATTTAATATAGCAAGACATGCCGATATATTTGGCTCTCCCACAAATCACTTCTGCAGATAATTTTCTATGAATATTATAATAATTTAGTAGTGTTTTCCATTTCATTATGCCACTATATAAAATACATAATTTGTCATGACAATCCTTCAGTCAGAGATCTGCTGAGAGGAAGTCGCGGAAGGAATATTTTTTCACATTTCGTCATGAGGTTTGAACCGTGGCCTTACGTCTAATAAGCCAACACACTACCTATTAGACTACGGCGACTTCCACTACGGTATACAAAATTTTCGTTTTAAATAATTTTCATAAAATTTTCATCATTGTGGTGTATCATTAAAACAAAAACAAAAATTATTTGCCTACGGAAAATTTTCTCTTTGATTTAAAATTAGTGTTTTCGGAAGCTTGTCATTTCGCTTACAGAAAAACGAAAATAAAACAAAACATGATATTTCCTGTAAATAAAAAAAAAACAAAAAAAAAAAAAAACAAGAAACAATGAAAATTTAATTTCGAGAAAAATGTGATTTTGTTTTTATTTTAATTTTTCTTACTTGCCTGATATACATATACAATGTATATTTGTATGTGCAAATATGTATATATGTATGTCTGAATTTTTATTAATGTCGGCATTGTTTTGTTTTAACCAAAATGAAAAAGAAACAAGAATCCAAAAAAGAACTATCCGGCTAGGGCGACAAATATTAAACTTATGTTCATATGCATACATACATATGTATGTACTCGTACATACTTTGACATTAACAAATTGCAAATTTATTTCAAGCTGTCATTTCATTTGCGACACCATGTGCTAAACGATGCCTGGCTAAACTGACAGAAATCACACTTTATAGGGACAGCAATAAAAATTAAATTGTTGTACGAAATTTCTCTCCTACTTTTTCCGAGAGGCAATTCGTTTTGTTTTTTTATTCTTTGTTTTAATGTTTTTATTTATTGCATTTTGCACATAATAATAGAAATGTTGTGAGTTTTTGGTCGCTTTTTGTTTCAATTGAAAGTCTTAAATTTTTTTGTTGCTGTCACCACGTGAGGCATATATAAATTGAATTTAAAAAAATATTTCACATAAAATTATTATGTGCAAGAATTTCCGGGATATTAAAGTTTAAGAAATACAACTCATTTTAAACTTACAGAGTGATAAGGAGTTCAATAAGGGAAATATATTGTTAGGGGTTTACTTTTTAAAATCGCTTAAAATATGAGCTCGTAGATTGGAAATGAAATAAACATAAATTTGTTTTTAGTTTTAATTAAAATTCTTTATTGTTTGCAAAATTCTGTGTGATACTGTTCACAACTTTATGTGAACAACACCAATTGCTTTATTTGTTATTCCTCTGTTTCCACCCTTTGCATAGACAATAAGAATTACTAGACAATTATTCGACAAATCTTTGTAACGGACATATTCAGACCTCGATTACTCTCTCGAAATCTGTATATAAGGAATCATCGTTTTTTCGTTATTGTTGTTTGTGATTTTGTTTACATTTATTCTTATAGTGCTTGTTGTATTCTTGTAGTGTTCCGTTTACTTGTTTACCATTTTTTATGCTGGTTTTTGTCGGTGTACTTTTGTTTACTTGTTTACCA
This sequence comes from Sarcophaga rosellei, assembly GCA_930367235.1. Classification (NCBI taxonomy): domain Eukaryota; kingdom Metazoa; phylum Arthropoda; class Insecta; order Diptera; family Sarcophagidae; genus Sarcophaga; species Sarcophaga rosellei. Next base: position 38,595,446 of record OV884019.1, read on the forward strand.
TTTTAATGTTAAGTGATGTAAAAGCAAAACACCAGTATCTAGAATCTTTGCTCATTAAGATACGCTACTGTCAAGCATCGTATTACACTCGATTTTAGTCCACGTGTTCTGCGGGCTGAATTTAGGGAAACAAAAGAACCAAAGGTAGATACTTTAAGAGGAGTAAAGAAACATAATGAGGGTTTTTGGGTTTTTATAAGTATTAACAGCGAACAAATCTATGTACCAGCCTTTTGTTGATCGTTGTATCGTGTTGTTTCCCAAAGGCATGTCACAGTAATATTCAAGAATGTTTTAAAGGAAACCTTTAATGGTTATGTTTTTCAGAAAATCAGATTCATTTTGAAAGCGACGGAAAGCTTGTTGGGAGGCAGGATTTTCCCTAAAATTCGACACTTTTTATGATACGGATATCGTTGAGAACTGCATTGCTGATGAACTGACAAGCACTAGTACGAAGCTTAAAATCTCCAACATGTAACACAGAATAGGTATTCCGATTGACTGAGTTCTACTAGGTATTCTTCTTTTGTTTTGAAGGGAGATTAAACTTTGTTTTACAATATAAAATATTGATAGAATCTGCTGGACTTGTATGCGTAATAAGAGGACTAATTGTTTCTCTCCTTAAATTATGCATGCATCGCACAATTGTGTGGACATTTTTTCCTGCTCTTGCTCTTGGTACTTAACTTCTCATTTTCTGCCATTCTTTTCAAATCTCTCGAATATAAAGACTGCTTCTTGCTATTCAAGAAGTGGCCGTAGTCTAGAACTAGGGTGGGTGTTGGCCTATTAGGCGTGAGGTTACTTTCTCTCAGTTATATTCTGGCTAAAAACCTTGGCAGCGTATAATCCTTGCCAGGATTTGCTCAGGAGTCGGATTGATTTCTTTTAGGAATGTTTTACCCAGTTACCTAACATAACCTAATCTAACCTAATTTTTCTTATAAGATCTCCTGCCTAGTCCATCTAACCGACTTTCTAGCTATCTGTTCTTCTGTCACAAAATGCATATGTACGTTGAGAACACTTTGTTTGTAGCCACTAGTCGTTGTAGATGACATATGACATCTTATCAGCAAAGGAACATTTAAAAACTTAAATACAAAAATTAATTACCAATGTCAACATCAAATTATTTCCTTTTCAAAATAAATTTTCTATGACTTTAATTCGAAATCTACATTCTTTTCAACACACAAACGACAAATGAAAATCTCTAGTGTGGTTGAAATTGAAATTAGCAACACCTTGGCGGACATTAAACAGGCTTGGAGACAGACAGACAGACGTAAGAAAACATACGAAACGGAATATGCCACTTCAAAGATACAAAAACATAAGTGGCTTATAAAAAATTAAAATTAAAATAAAAAAAAAGAAGTAAACAATGCTTTAAGAGTTGAATACAAACTTCGAGAGAGGGAAAAGAAAAAATGCGTCATGTTTTACAAAATAATTAACCATGAAATTGAAAAGAACCCAAAGAGAGAACAGAAAACGAGAAAAATTACTTAAAGAATTTTAAAAAGCAACAACAACAACAAAAAAAAAGTGATTTTAAAGTGCTCATGTACGTGGCTAAGAAGCATTAGATGACAACCAAATAAATAAAAAACCAAAAAAAAAAATATTTTTTATACTCGTACAATATTTTATTGTGTACATATTTATTACAATAACAATATCCATCGTGTCAAAGCAAACCGAAAAAAATGATTTTTCCTTTCGTTTATACATTTAAAACATAACACAAGTACTCTTGGTTTCCTACTTAAAATGAAGTTAAATGGGTTTAACGATTTATGAAACAAGGATTAAGGCAAATATGACAATAAGAAGCCCTACACTGAAATGTATTTTGAAATAAATGTTGTTTTCAACAGTGTAACAGGTAAGTATTTATGTGAGCGGGTTTCATTAATTTTAATGCTACAGATACTTTAGTCACTTAAACAAGTTTAGTCCTCAAGGGGAATGCGTTGGTAGACTATCCACAGGGATATTAATATCCGTTAAGATATCAGCCTTGAAAATAGTAATATTATTAGGCGATCTAATTAGGGGCGAAATGCATATGTTTCCAACAAAGATATACTGAAGAGAGGAGAACTTATACTTATAGGCATATAGCCAAGCAAGTTAGCTATCCCTTTAAGGGGTAACACCATATCTATATGAAGCGTGAATCCAGAACGAACTTTCACTCTACACCTTAAATCTAGTTATGTCTGGTTAAGTAATTGCCCTAAATATTGGAACCTCGAACTTTCGAAATATAAATATTGTCTGGAAGATAATTACATAGCCTTTAATTTTTTAATACTCTAACGTTTTTACCTTTTAAAAACTTTTAAAATATGAGCTAGTAGATTGCAAATAAAAAACAACAAAATTATGTTTAGTTTTAATTAAAATAATAATTCATTAATTAGAATAATAATTCGCACAATTATGTGTGCCACTGTTCACAATTTGATCTAAACAACAACAATTTCCCTTTTTGGTTATTCCTCTGTTTCCATCCTTTGATTTATTAAGCAATTATACGACAGATTTTAGTAACGGAGGTCTTCAAACCACGATTACTCTTCACACAAGACTGACTGAACATCACTGACTCATTCGCCTAATTTGCCTTGATTTTTAGATGTAAACAGTATGATGAATGTTCTTGAAGGCGAATGTTAGTGGCTTTACCTTCTCGAAATCTCTATAAATGTAAACATCGTTGTTTCGTTATTGTTGTTTGTGTATTTTGTTTACATTTATTCTTGTAGTGCTTATTGTTGTATTTTTGTTTACCATTTTTCATACTGGTGTTTGTTGTTGTATTTCTGCTTACTTGTTTACCATGATACAATATGATATCTAGAGTATATCGACTGAGGTTATGAGTTATATGGTCCATTCCATTAGTTCAATTTTTTAACTATTTTTTCCAGTAAATCTCGCCGTATGATGTCATAGTTACCTTCGAAATTGGCTTTCAATGTTTTAAAAAATTAATTGTTTTTGGTATCAAATTAGTGGCCTAACATGCCACCAGGGGCATGTCTGATGAGACAACACTCAACACAGTTTTATGAGAAAAATGGTCGTAGTCGATCAGTTTTAAATAAATCTAATCATCATATCAGCATTAAATCATGTACGTGATGTATTTTACATGCATATAAGCCAAGATCTCTACGTAAATTTTACACTTAAATGAAATAAACTAGACGAATTATAATTCTTGAATACTTCGTTCCATTTTCTTTGTCTTGTTCACGGTTTTAAAGTCCCCGTAGTCTAATATGCACTTATTGACGAGTGCTCGTGGTTCAAAACCATGCTAAGATATATCGAAGAAAATGAAATTTGTAAAAAATATGCGATGACTTCCTTTCAACAGTCTTCCGGCAAAAACTCTGAAAGTAAAATAAAATTGCCATCAAATCCTTCGTTCGGAGTTGACTTTAAAAATTTTAGGTCCTGCCGCACATGGATAAAATTAACTCGCACAACATAGGTGGTGTAAGAAGCTGAGTTGTAATCCTGACTAAAGGGTTGCAATAACAAATGAATTAAGTAAGTAATGTAATGTCTTCTGGCGCTAAGAATAGTTCTGTACTTTTATTTTAATTCATTGTAAATTTCTATATAAAGTACCAACGGCTCGAGAAACTAAAAATACTTGCCTTTATTAAACTATTAAGGATTAAAACAAAAATGACAATAACAACAAGTATATATCAAGAGTGAAGACACGAAGTACTATTCAAACAGCGTACGTATTTAATGTAAAGAATGTTAAAAATTGGTCGCATCACGACTTTAAAGTCCTGCAATGTCAACGTCCATTTGTTCCACTTCCGTAAGTTTTTTTTTTTGTTGCTCGCTGACTAAATGAGTTCGGTGTCTGTATGTACATTTCATTCGGTTTTTGGTTATAAAAATTACCATTTTATACTCGTATTGCATACGGCAGACAATATTCTTAAAGTGTGTTCATTTCATAGCCAAAAACAGAGACACAAAAATACAGAAAAAAAAGAACAACAAGGAAAAATGTTGTTATTGTTCGTGCCTGGCCTAACGCGGGCTAAATGTTGAATTTCAAGCAGAACCATCATCATCACCATCAACCACCAAAGCCCAGGCCAGTCAGATAAAAGTTTTACGTCGGTTTCGTTACTTTTTTCACTTTTTTTTAAACATTTTCGTTGTTACGTTTCGTTTTCATTTGAAATTGTTGCTCTACAAAAATCACTCAATTAACATCAAACGTTGCGACGCGCATTTAAACTCTGTCGAGTGTCTTTTATGAATGTGCCACATTCATAACAGCGTATGTACGTATGTATGTACGTACGTATTATATTGGTTGGCATTTGCAGCACTTTGCCATAAACGTCAAACTGTTAAAGTTATTATGATTATTTTGAGGTTTCTTTTTTGCCCTCTGCTGTATACATGCATTTTTTGTTAAGGCCGTACTGTTGACCGAAAACTCTCTAATAGATATATTAATAAAAAACAAAAACAACAACAACAAAAAATTAAAAACAATCCAAATTCATATTCCTCAAGTGTTAGCCGTGTCATTAGGCCACGTCTAAAAGTTGACTTTTTTTTATGTTGATTTGTTCAAGTTTTAAAATTTAATGGTCATGCAGTGTTATTTTGCTATTGTTGTAATACATACATTATAACGGCCATAAAAATAGGTATACACCACAACTACCACCACTTCTGTACAAGATTGTTGTTTAAATGTTACGGTGTGTCACTTAGTTGTCAAAAAAATTATGCATTTTTTATAAGGAAATTTCTCTGGCGTAAAATTTTAGCTGTGCATGTAAATTTGATACGTATCAGTAACATACAAAAAGGAAAAACTGTCATAAAGTTTGATTGTTTATGTCCCATATACGACAGGGACAGTGACAATTATTCAACAAAAACTCACACACAAGAAACAAAAAATCGTATGTATGGTAAATATGTTATTATGAATGTGTAAATAAAGTGATAATTTTTTTCCATTTTTTTTTTTATTTAATTTAAAAAAATTATATCACTTGGTATAATTAAAACTGTGACAAAACATTCATTCATAATGTCATTGTCTGTACACCCGTACATATGGTTTTCAATAGGGTGCAGTTACAATATCACACTTTAGAAAAGTAGAAATAATTTTAAAATACTTAAAACGGTCTTAAAATATATTATTAGAGGCATGAAAGGCTTATAATTTATAAAAAAAAAATTAGTGTAGTGTGTGTGAAGTCGCCGTGGTCTAGTAGGTAGTGTGTTGGCTTATTAGACGAAAGGCCCGAGTTCGAATCCCAGGCCAGACATCAAAAACAAAATACAAAAAGTATTTCTTCGGCGACTTCCTCTCAGCAGATTTCTGGCAAAAACTCTGAGAGTAAAAATTGCCATGAAAAGCTTCTCAAAAAAAATCTGTCGTTCGGAGTCGACTTTAAATTGTAGGTCCCGCTACTCATGTATAAAATTAACGCACACAACATGAGTGGTGTTGAGAAGCTAGGCCGTAATCCTGACGAAGGGTTGTAATGGCCAATTATGTTATGTATGTAGTGTGTTGGCTTATTAGATTAGAGCTTTCGGTTCAAACACCAACTCAGACATGTCGACCGAAACGAAAATATTTCTTTCCTCCTCTCTACACTGTTCTGGCAAAAATTAGCATAAAAATTCAGTGAAAATTGTCGCTCAGAGCCGACTGGGCGTCTTGCCGCTTACGTATACAATTAACACACACAAAAATGATGTGAGAAGCTAGGTTGTAGTCTTGACTAAAGGGTTATAGTGACTAATAAGGTAAAGTAGAGCAAAGTGGTTGTAAACATTTGGTTGCTATGAGGTCTCCGTAGTTTAGTAGGTATTGGCATATCGGTCGTAAGGCCTCTGTTCAAGCCCCAGGTCAGACATCTCCAACAAAACGAAATATGAAAAATTATTCTACGACGACTTTCTCTCAGCAGATTTCTGGCAAAAACTCTGAGTATAAAATAAAATTGAAATGAAAAGTTTCTCAAAAATATGTAGAGTTTGGAATCGACTTTAAGCTGCCACTCATGTATAAAATTTATACACACAGCATAAGTGGTGTGAGAAGCTAGTTCAGAATGCAGACCAATTAGGTATATATGTAGACATTTTTAAAATAAACAATTCTTTCTTCCACTAAAGCCTGTTTGTATCAAACCACTGCTTAATGAAAATTAGGACTGATTTTTAAGGCTTGTCCTAGTATTATACTATACTAATAGGTTAGATTAGGTCGGAGTGGTAGCTCTGATATCACAAAGCCCACTTGAGCACGCATAGCGTCCCGTTGTGATGCCAAAATCAGGGAAGAGGAAGAAGTTGGTCAGCGCAAGTGCTGCGCTACTGTACTAATAAATATGCCTGATATAATTAAAGAGAATAAGAGTGCCTCCAGACAGAAGAAATGGGACATTACTTTAATACCGCGGTTTAAGCGAAGTTGGATACAATAGCGAGTATTTAGTTGGCGGTTATAGGGAGGTTTTTTAGGGTAACAGAAGCTGCAGAACTTAGGGCTGTATATGTTCGAATAGTACGTAACTTCAGGAGTAATTTGAATGTTGATCAGATGGGTCTTAATTCTAAATCTTAGAAAATCCTTTAATTCTACACACTGCAAGAACGATATGTCCTGGCGTATTTAACATACATGATGACATGAAAAAGTCGTGGGTTTTAGAGTACTTGGGTTAACATTGTGGGTTTACACTCTATACAATATTTTAGAAACATATCGACATAACCCCGAGAAAATACAAACAAGGACATTGGAACCTGATTCAGCGAACATTTCAGGAGGTTGGTAGTCATAAAGAGACAAATGAACTGTAACGAACATGACGTTTGTATATTGTGCTCTCTACAGTCTCCTGAGGCAATATTAAATCAATGGTTCTGGGAGTATATTAATATTAGGTGGAGTGGTTGAAAGTTCCAGACTAACTGAGGTTGGCTTAAAATAGGATTAAACTCTACTGGTACCACAGGCACCTTTAATGAATATTAAGGAGGACAATGGTGGTATACATTTTAATACTCAGGCGACAGTCAGAGCAGTGTGTTCTCATGTAATGACATCGACAACAAAGTATTCGGCTGGAAGTCTATCAATGTGTTAGCAACATTAACTTCATTTAGGATCCAGGATGCAGCAGTGTTGCGAGATATTAATAATCGTTTGAATTGACCGGATGTGGTGTAAAATTAATTATGAACGAATTTTGTTCATTGGAAGAGCGACTGGGAAATGAGAAGCATAGGATTTGCACTATGTTAAAGGATTCCATTAACGCCGCTTGAAAATGTTAAATAGAGGGAGCAAAAAAATTTACTTAAATCTCAAAAAAGTGTGTTGAGGAAAGTTCTTACAGCCAACTGCCTTTTTTAAAGCTTTTTAAGGTTAGGGTATCCCGAAACCCTTAGATCATGCAACAATTCGGAGATCTCGCTGAACCGATCTTAATTGGAAAATAATGTATAGTCTAGTTACATACATACATACATACACAATTGATCATTACAACACTTCAGTCAGGATTGTGATCTAGCTGCTCACACCACTTATGTTTTGTGTATTAATATTATACATGATTGTCGGGACATACAGTTTAAAGCCGACTTCGAACGAAAGGTTTCTTTGAATAAATTTTTCATGGCAATTTTATTTTCTCTCAGAGTTATTACCAGCAAATTGCTGAGTGGTAGACGCCGCAGAAATATTTTTTTCATATTTTATTTCGTTCGTGATGTCTGACCTGGGGTTTGAACCGAGGCTTTACGACTACTACTTTACGGCGACTACATTGTCTAGTTACTGGGCTAATAATCTTATCGCGTGAGTAATTATTATACGTTTTTCTGAATTAAATTATGTGGGTATTACGACAGTATGTAGAGATAAACTTTTGATTCCGGAAGCTATTCAAAATCGATACGTTTTTTGAAAACAGATGCTGGGTAATTGTCTCTATACGTCAACCTAACTGACCACCCATGGTGGTACTTAATTTTATAAATGTTGAATTAAAAAACAATTCTAAACATTCTTTTTATGAAATATTTCTTGATAATATTTATGGAGCACAAAGAGCAGAAAACGAAAAATTTACCGTTACGCATACATAATAAATATGACCCTGATTTAAAGATAACTTTCTCTTATTTCCAACCAAAAAAACATGTCACCAAATTATATCACGCTTGTCATACCTACTTACGTTTACCTCTAACCTTTTTCTCTAATAAATTCAGAAAACTTTACCTTCTATTTTGTTTTTTTCTAACGTTGGCATACAAACAAACAAACAAACGCAATAACAAATTGATTTATAGTTTGAACACAATTAACCAAAAAAAAGTCACGATTTTCAAATTAAATTCAACGAATATATATGGAATTACACAATCTTATCAAATTTAAATATTTTTCTGTGGCAGCTTCCAATTGGGAAGAAACAAAAGAAAAGAAAAACAAAAGAATTTATCACTTGAAATCATTTTCAATACAAATGAAAATCTGTTTGGTTATGGTATGGTATGTTACGTACCTTGCTTAAAGCATAGATTTTGTGATGTGAAAAAAGCTAATTGAGCATAACACATGAAGTTCACAAATGACAAAAACTGAATAACACACACACACAGCCATAAAGCATAAATCCCAGGGCAATTGACTGCCTACCGTAGAAGTAATTCTAAAACGAAAAACAAAAGTCTTTAGGCGGAATTTATTTAAATCCGTGAAAGAAAAAACGTTTAGAGACACCAGTCAATAGACAAAAGGTATGAAAATGATTAATTATTTCGACTAACGATTGCATATCAATGAATTCGATTTCTTTTGGATTTTTTCTTTTTTTTTTTTTTTTGGATTACAACCCACAAAAGAACAAAGAGGAAAGAATGAATGTATTGTAGGTAAACTGTTGGTGGATTATCCAAATATGGTATTTAGGATAAAACATGGTTAAGGGATTTGATTCACACAAGGTAATCTAAACGTGTGTTTGTTTTCATATATGACTAGAGGGCTTTATTAAATTATTTTTTAATAACTAACTACCGTAAAAAGTTTCTCAAAACTCTGTCGTTCAGAGTCGACTTTATACTGTACGACCCTCCAGTCATGTATAAAATTAACACACATAACATAAGTGGTTTGAGAAGCTAAGTCGCAATCCAGACAGAGGGATTGTAATGACCAATTAGGTATGGAATGTTATTTGTTCAGTAATATTTTGTTTTTATTCACATCAAAGTACTATTCCCCCAACATATAATACTTCCATCAATAGATAAACTATATTTTTCTTGTGAATCGTTGAAATTCCTTGATTACTGGAGTGGAAAATCTATTACGGGTCCAAGATGGTGAATAACTCTTATGCAATTATGAAGTCGCCGCAATCTAGTAGGTTGTGTGTTGGCCCATTAGGCGTGATAGGTCACGGTTCAAACACCAGGTCAGACATCTCCAACGAAGCGAAATATGAATGAAATATTGCTTCGGCGTCTACCTCTCAGCAGGTTTCTGGTAAAAATGCTGAGACTAAATAAAGCTGCCATGAAAAGTTTCTAAAATAAATCTGTCGCTCGGAGTCGACATTAAACTGTACGACTCTCCACTAATGTATAAAATGAATACACACAACATAAGTGGCGCGAGAAGCTAGGTCGTAATCCTGCAATGTTATTATGATCAAGCTGTTGCAAGTTGCCATAGTATGGTAGGTAGTGTGTTAGCGTAATATACAAGAGCTTGTGGTTTTCTCTCAGCAACCTTCTGGCAAAAGCTCTAAAGGCAAATAAAATTGCCATGCAAAGCTTCCCAAAAATCTGTCGTTCGGAGTTCACTTTAAGCTGTTGGTCCCGCCAGTTATGGATAAAATTAACACACACAACATGGACGGTATGAGAAGCTAGGTCGCAATCCTGACTAAATGAGTTGTAATGACCAATTCAGTAAGGAAGCGTTGGCAATTCTAAGTTTAGCGGACATATGAGCAGTATTTATGAAATGTCCTCTAGACAGACAGTGTTTAAACTAAAGAGACTGTAAATAGCGGAAGGAAGGAGTAAAGTCAGTTAGCGTTTGATTTTAAATCTTTGTAAGAGATTAGAAAGTCGTGTTATTCTTTTTTTTGTATCTCCATTTTCCCTTAATTTATTTTCCTAGATCCAGCATAATGCCTTGTATGTGTAGGTGCTATTCACCAAGACGTTTAATAAGTTGGACAGGGTACTCTTTGAGAGTTTGAAGTCTCTGTTAGACCCTCATTTAGTTTACAATGGGATTGTACTGTCTAAGGAGGAGTACGTTCAAACTCTCATAGACAGTTGATTCCATTTCTGTTAATTTAGCTTCTTATCTTCTATACTTCTACAACCATTTCTATTCCTTCTTTTTTTATTCGTCCTTTTTTCCAGGACGGGTGTGTTCTATTTGCCATCGGGACACAAATAAAGCAAGCAAGCCTTGCCTTTTAAACCTCTAAATAATTTGGCCTGTACTCAAAGTAATATTATTATCACTGGCATCACTGGTTTCAGAAATGAAATGTGGTGGGAGATAGATAGATAAGTGCCTAGAAGAACCCATGAATTTTATTTGATATTATTTTATGGAATCACATCATACATGTACATAGATCGAGAAAAAAGTGACTATAAAATGCAACAAATTTCGATCGTAAAATTTTGTCTCTAAAGCCTTAGAAATATTACGAGTAGTTTTCAGTGGAATGATGGAATTGGACTTCGCATAACCATAGCCCAGTTGGCAAACTAAACAGTTATTGAAAAACTTTGTTTTTTCTCTACAATCATTTATTAGCTATTTATGCTTAAAACTACAGCGCCCAAGTGGGATATATGATTTTCTTTTCGTAATATTCCCATCAGCATCTTTACAACTTAAGAGACGTGCCACGTTCATTATAATGCATTACACTTTTCAATTCAATAAACGTCTTAAAGGCATAAAGACATAAATTGTTTTCGTTTTCTAACGCCCAGTCCCAATTCACCTTTCAGAGACCCTACACACCTTTCTAAATGTACTCCAACTCCAACTCTCTTACACACACATTGGGGATACTTAAACTACTTACACTGCTTATGGTCTGTACATGCCATACCAAATAGAAGTTGTTCGTTCGTATTGATTGTTGTTGTATTTGTTGCCTAATTGTTAGATAAAGTAGCATTTGGGAGACGTTAAAAAGGGATACGTGAACATTTTTATGGCCATTTGTAAACACATGTACTCACAAGAAACATTTATTACTCGGCACCGAAGAGCACAATACACACACAGTTAAATAGAAAGCATCTGAACGTAACAGAACAGAATACACACTTCAAAATTTTATGATCCGTGAAGTGAAGAAGAAGAAAATATTTAAAAGGAGTGAAAGGCAGCAGGCCAACAAACAGTCGATGTTGTAATAAAATTGAAATTATATTGTTTAGACCTTTAACAGCGATTAAATTTTCAAATGGCCACGACATGAGTTACATCGCTATGTATTTACAGCTTTAAAGTCTGAGTATAAAGGATGGCTTAAATTAATTTCAAATTTATTTATTACAATAAATATAACACGTCTGCCGTTAAAATTTAAGGAATTTAATTGTAAATTGTGAGAATTTTGTATTGACATTGTATATGGATTTGATTTTTACGCAAAGCGGATTTATTCCTATATAGTTCGATACTAAGGTGAGGTTCACTAAAGTTTACATCCCAGGAATTACCGCCTTGTTTTGCTTTTCTATTAGAAAAGAGGTAGGAATACATCACAGGCTGCTGAAAAAGATTTGTGAAGTTTGCGGGGATGATGATGTAACTGGAAGAACAGCAGCGAAATGCTTTGCTCGATTTCGATCTGATAATTTTCATATTAAGATGCAGTAATGTAGCTCTGGACGGTGGAAGTCTTAGACAAAAAATTGGGTAAGATCAACACATAAACAGTGTTGTCGAATACGTATTTACTTAATTGGTCCTCTGAACCATTTAGTCAGGATTGCGGTCTAGCTTCTCACACCACTTATGTTGTGTATATTCATTTTATACATGAGTGCCGGAACCTACAGCTTTAAGCCGACTTCGAACAACAGATTATTGAGAAACTTTTCATGGGAATTTTATTTACTCTATGAAATTTTGCCAAAAATTTGTTCAGAGAAAGTTGTTCAAGTCGTTTGGACCTTGGGTATGAACGAGAGTTTAGCAATGAATCATTTTTTCGCTACTCATAAGTACTCATGAAATTTTGAGTAGAGTGAGTCAACAGTATTAAAATTCAGCTCATTCGTACTACAAGATTGATTTATAAGTACAGGTTGCAATGAGTATGAGTACAACGTTGACATCGAACTCATAACATTCGAAATATGTTTGATTCATATGCCTACTCATTCAGATTCGTAAATTTATATAAATACTCATAAATGATTCGAGCGTTTCGAACCATTCATCAAAATTTACAGTCTTAATTGTTGCAAGCAAAGCAAACACACAACCATCATACTTATTTTGTGATTCGTGTAAATGTTGAGTAAAGGAGAGTCGAAACAACATCATGCATATTGTTAAGAATGAGTATGATGAGTACTTAAAACTTTAAATATGAGTAGCATGAATATGATATTAAAATAAGTATGAATGCGTATAAGTGTCAAAAATTATGAGTATGATACGAATCTACTCCTCTGTTTGAATACTCATTACTGGTCTCTGGTATGAACCATTGCTTCACATCTAATAAGCAAACATGCTACCTACTAGACTGCCTGTCTACAATCTGTTCATTGAATCTGATTAACAAGATTGAAGCCAGCAATTTAATCAAAAAGGATGAGAATTGATGAGGAGAAGAGTTGTGCCATAATGCCAAACTACACGATTTTTTCATCACATGAATAGAAACTGTGATTTGTTACTTCAATCATATAAGCCGGTCTTTTAAATTATAATTCGTCGCAATCTCTGAGGCCGTAGTCTACCAGGTAGCTTGTTAGCTTATTAAGCGCAAGCTCGTGGTTTATACATCAGCTCTGTTCTTGTGCGATTTCCTCTCAGCAGACTTCTGGCAATAGTTCTGAGCGTAAATAAAAAATGCAATGGAAAGCTATTCAAAAACTATCGTTCGGTATCGACTTTAAACTGTAGGTCCTGACACTCATGGTTAAAACTAACATACGTGTGCGTGACTGAGAAGCGGGGTTGTTATCCCGACGCTGCGGTTGCAATGATCAATTAACACATTGACTGCCACGTCACCCATATTCGGGTGACAGTAAAGTTTCTGATCGGACTGCGTCACCCGTTTAGGGGCGAACGCTTATTTGACTAATACTACTACGCGTGTCTTAAAGGAGATTTTACTGTAAAATCGTGTGGCAGTCAGATTGGCAAATAAGTGTAAGTATAGGCCTTCAAATTGCAATTAGATCCGTTTTTACGCAAAAAAATGTTGTCGATCAAATGGCAAAACTTTGATTTAACAAAGATGGCTTCAAACATATGAAAAAAGGATTCGATTTCTGATCAAATTTGAAACAATATTTTTCCTAACATCATTTACAACAAAACAGAATAAATTCACTAGAGAACGAAAAAAAAAAACAATCTCTGATGGCTTTAGATCACGCATGCCAGAAGTATTTCGTAATTTTTAAGAAATCCAAACCACAAGTGCACTATTTGACGCAGTATTTCATAGCTGAGTTGGTAGCTCAAATTTATTTGCCGAATTAATTTCATTAATTTCAGAAGATGTTTATCTATACACAAATTCCTAAACACTTCTGGAGCACTACCATGCACGCATTGTATATGACACCTATGCATTACAAGCTATCAATTAAATTCTTTAAATTATTTTCATTCCATATTAAATTTAAGATTATAAATTTAGCACTTTCTTTAAACTCAATCCAATCTACGAACACACATACATATGTATGTAAGTATTCCTTTTTCATTTCATATTTCCATCATAAAGAAAATCGATAAGAAAAACCTCCTTTCTTTCTATTTTGATTTCTAATGTACTCGTATGTAGCCAGTGCTGTTGACGTTGTCATTGAAAGGCCATAAAGTATTCTAAGTAAGTGGTTATCGAACCGGTTTCAATGGTTTCATTAATAAATGAACAGATACTATTATATCGAGAGGAGGCATTTGGGGATAGGAAAACTCTCTACTAACATGGCATATAGCCTCATGCCATGCCTCCTCTATGGCATTTAGGCCAAAACACTAAAGTACGCATTGATACGAGTGAGTATTTCGGTCGGTGTGGTGTGAAAATACCATTGAATAATCAGTTTATTGGCGAGCCGTTTGAATGCAACATCAACAGCAACATCGACTGTGTAAACACTGGCAGCAGCAACAGCAATAATGTTCATGTGTATTCAATGAAATCATGTTTGTTTTGGCTCAAATGTTTTACGAAGAGATTCTAACTCTTCATTTCTTTTCATTTTATAGACAAGGCATCTTGGCAGCACAACAACAACAACAATAAAATCATGACGATTTTATAATGGGCAAATAAGCCATGTTTGTAAAAATTATTGTTAAATACGTAAACGTATTTGTATTTGTATTCGTATTCGTATTTGTAGCTTGTTCGAGAATGCAGAAATAATGCACTCAAGAAACTATGAAATGAGAAGAATGTCTTGATGGCTATATCATGTACTGGCCTACGAAGATGTGAATGACGATAGAGTCTCCTTGCACTCTGCAGTGTGGAGTGCAAGTGCAAAGGATTGCATTAATAAAGTGCATTTAATTATTTAATGCTAATTGCTTTAGACACCATTAAATAATTTATAAAAAAAGAGAGAGAAACGGACAATCCTCAACTAAAATGTTAGAAGAATTCAATTGATTGTGGTTTATCAATGATCCGTATTATAGGGTCTGCAGTGGAAAAGTAAAAGGAAGGAGGGCAATTCAATATTTCAGATGAAAGGAAATTGAAAGACGATGAAAAGAAATTATTTAATGAAATCAATTAAATTTAATTGATCGCTTTTTTTTCTTTTTTTCAGGGAAATACACACTTATCTTAATTTCCATAATTTATCAACTTGAACTTTTTACGCCAACCTAGCAACTACAACCAATCAGTCCAAACCTATTCATGCACCCCTATTCTATCTGATTTTAGTATTTGTTGTACAATTTAACAAATATCCTTAGGTTATCAGAGAGGATGTAATGTTTAAATTGTACACGTAGCTTTACATTGGATTTGAAATACTTAGAAGCGCCAGGTCTAGATTCCATATTGCTGTTGGTAATAAAGAAAAATTTTAAATACAGTCCGAAACAATTTATTAAGATGTTAGGCTCTCTCGATTTATACGGATTCTCTGAAGCCAGTCTTTATACTTTCAACCATCTGAGGCGTATGATAGACAAGTGCGGATCTTTTGCGTATAGATTGGCTTGTTAGTAACTCATATGGTATTTTAAACTTGGAAACGATCATATCAGGTTCAAAGTTTAAATATATTGTAGTATTGCCTAGGGATCCTCGAATATTAGCATTTTTTAATCGCTTCCTGTCTTTAAATTAATATAAAACAAAGTGTGTGCGCGATATCATTGACATTTTTAAAATACCAATTGATGCCGTTAAGTGTGGATTAAAACATCGTACAATAGTCCGCCGCATCCGATATGTCCAACTTTGCGTGACTCTGGTGTATAAATCAGACTAAATTTGACCGGTAGATGGGTTATGTTGGCTTTGAGAATCGGTGTGTGCTTTATGCTTAAACACCTTCCACAAGAGAAACACTAAGAGTGTAAAATCGCATGATCTCGATAGCCAGTTCATATCATCTCCATGTGAGATCTCTGCGTCCTAAGAATATCCGATGTGGCATGTAGTACCGTTCTCAAGAAAATGTCTTGTAGATGATGCCACCAGTCGAAAAACTATAACAATAAAGACTTTTTCGGCATGCATTGGCTGCTCCTGGATCTCATGTGGGGTGATATCTTCCTTAAATCAACAATTCTCTTTGTTCATGTATCCATTCATCTTGAAATGGGCCTCATCGCTGAAAATGATTTTTCGATGAAAATAACAACTACGGTTGTTGACCGCAATTTGCTGAGTCAGTTAAATTTTGACCAAATAACGGTACATAATTCGCCATGTTGTGGTCTGCAAAAAGCCGTGTTCTTGTAAACGACTCGAAATACAGAAATACAAAATGCACGGACATTAGAAACGTTTTCGATCAATTCTGCCATTCGTTCATTGTTTATTGATCCAGCAGACTTAAATTTATTCAAGACATTGTAAAGAGGTAGGTAGAAGTGGCTGTCCTCTCGATGGAGTCATGAGCGGCACATACAGGGCCCATTGTGATACCACAATGGATTATACATACATACGTACATAATTCAGTCAGGATTTCGGCCTAATTTCTCACACCACTTATGTTGCGTGTGTTAATTTTATACATGCTTACTAGGACCTACAGTTTAAAGTTGACTCCGAATGCCAGACTTTTTGAGAAACTTTTCATTTTTAATTTACTCTCAGAGTTGTTGCCGGAAATCTGCTGAGAAGAAGTATGCAAATAAATGTTATATATATCATATTTCATTTTGTTGGAGATGTCTGACCCGGGGTAGGACGACTATATCGATTGTAAAATGGAACCCAACTAAACCTCGAATCAGCATACCTATTTTGAGAAAACAATTTTATTATGCGTGCGTGTTGTTGAATGCAACATTTATTCATGGTTATTTGATAAATAGCTTCAAGAAGAGGCCGTTATCAACTGTCAAATTACGAAAGTTCCGGTTGGAAGTCCGGATAGGTTGGGAGTGGTGCTCAGATGGCACACGGTGTTTAAGACGCTTTGCTATCAGCGAGGCATGTCTTTTGATAAGTAATTTGCATGGAATGGCTTTATCTCTAACGATCTATTTACTTAGCCAAAGGGTACTTCATGCACCAGACGACCAGCACACAAAGAAAAGTATTAACTTCCAGTTGACATAAAACCCTGGATTTATCTTGCCGCCTTCAGTGGTACTTCATTTACTTGGGTTATAACACTTCGAACAAATGCCAGCATTTGATGACATTAAAAAATTTGAAATTCCATACGATTAATCTATATTCTGCTGGTATCATGATGATAAAATTATAAAAAAAAGTTGTTTGATTTTCTAAATACAATAAATTAATCACACTTATCATGTTCGTACACTGTATGTATTTTAACACCTGTCAGTTGGAGAGACAAAACGATATATTTTATTTAATATTTCTGAGCTGAACTTCCCTTAAATTCCTGTGTAACAATTAAACAACACAACTAATTAATATTCTTTTCATAGATGGTAACGTTGTAATATCGAATTCTTCTGGCAGCTCGAATAAACTTTTTTTTGCCTTTGACGCAAGTAGAAGTAGAAGTAGGAAAAGAAGTTGTTGTTCTCATTGAAAGTTGAAGTGTCACAAGGACTGTTTTGACTTGTTAATGACAGTTGCATTAACATAAATGTTGTTGTTATTGTTGTTCAATTGTTGTGCTTGGTGGCAACAAACAGCACCTTTTGTTTGATAAATTCCTTACGTAAATAAACTCACATGCGTTAAACATGTAACACCGGAGCATTAAATATTATCGTATTAAACTTTTTGTACAATCTTAACACGTCTTTTTGCGTTCTTTTGTTCTTTGTTGTATTTCTTTATTTGTTCGATAATTCTTTTGGCTTAAACAAAAAAAAAAAGTTGAACTTTTTCAACACCTTCATAATACGTATTGCAGGGGTAGAACATAATACTGTCACTTACAGGTTGTTGACACTAAAGCCGTGTGTACAATTTGATTTCTGATACCTTTATGTTGGTTCCCTTTAATGAGAGGGAGGGGGATACATATTTTATAAATACATATTTCAATATATTTATTCTTGATACTTGACACCAGTAGCAATTAAGAAAATATGTGAAAGAAATTCTCAGTATATGTTTTCCATAAATCAAGCTGAGATCGTATGGGGGTCTTTGAAAATGTAAATAAAGGGTGTCTCAGTGAAAAAGCATTTGTTGAGATATTTAGTATTTTATTTTTTATGAAACATTCTCCGCCATTGCTCTGACGATAGGTCTCTCTTCTTCAAGAAATGACTTTTTCGATGACCTTTTTAACGAAGATAAAGCATTCGATGTCGGATTTCAGCTCATAATTTAATCCTAGCTTATTCGCCATAACCGGAGATATTACAAAAACCTTAAGAAAAAAATCCTACGATTATGGCGACCAACACATGACCTTCAAATTAATGCCATCTAGCAAAAGCCACAAGGACTTCATTAATGCCATTCAAACTCGTTGCAATTTTGGAATCATCTATAAAATGTAAAACCAAATCACGCCATGTAACCAAACTGTGGCTCATTAGAGGATTTCGTAAGGAGTATGAGAAGTATATTCGCTAAGATTTACAGATGGGTTTATATTTTATCAGAGAAAATGACTTTTTGTTTTAAAAATTTGCACTTTGCTTTACTGCCTTTTAACGAATTGCTGTCCAAATTCGCTGTTCAGTCCAAGGTAAAATTTTGATTTGTTGCCGAAACTAATTTTTCGAATTTTCGATGAAACATTTAGTTACGACAGTAATGCTTCCAATATACCAACTATTACATCTCACTGTGTGATACTGTCCATGCAGTTTAAAGGCTGCAGATACGAATACAGATCCGTTCTAAGGCAATTCCTTGTTTTAGGCCTTAATCTCATAACCTACAATACCTAAACATATCTGGGCCTTCCAACTTTGACAGTCAATGACAGTCATCTTGTTGAAGCTATATTTGTCAAATTAGTTGCCACTTTTTCCATAGGAAACATTTGCCAAATGACCATGTCCATCCATAGATAATAACGATGTGTGTTAGCTAATCCTTATTCAGAATGAATGGGGACACCTAAAAACAATATTTCGAATCCATATGATATCCAACAGTATACAAAATCGCACTGTTTGGTGGTGAGCACTATAGCTCGATCATTTACAACTTTTTTTGGTCTAAATTGGATGACACGGATAAGAACGCCATGTGCTATCAATAGGACAGTGCTATGTGCCACACAGCTCAAACCACATTAAATATTCTGCAGGAATGATTTGATAGTCTGATTATCTCACTTGGAGGTGATGTGAGCTGGCCACCAAGACCATGCAAGTTGACCTATTAGACTTGTGGGGTTTTCTTAACTCACATATGTATGCATAAAAGTACAAACCACAGCGATCCTCAAAGCCAATAAAATCATTGTCATTGCCAAAATTCTGCCTGATTTATGTGCCAGAGTTATGGAAAATTTGACATTTTAAATGCGTGCCATTCAGAGATGTTATATTCCACACATAATGGCATCAATGAGTCTTTCAACAGAATGGAAAATTGCGATGATATTTCACACACACATTAATTTATTGTAATATAAAAACTAGAAGCACTTTAATAAAAAATCTGAAGGGCCTTAGCAACTCACAAAAGTTATGGTAACCTATATATTGTTAGGAAAATGGAAAAATTTAAATACTGGTGTTTTGCTTTTACATTGCTTAACATTAAAATTATAAACAAAACAATGCAGCAAACAAACCTGTTTACAAATCCTATTGCTTAATATAACAACAAACACCAGCATAAAAATGGTAAACAAGTAAACAAAAATACACAAACAACACTACAAGGATAAATGTAAACAAAATAAACAAACAATCATTTATAGAGATTTAGAGAAGGCGAAGAAGGTCATCAGGATGTTTACTCTGCTATATAGAAGGCAAGGCAAAGCAGGTGATTGAGTTAGAGAATTTCATTCAGTCTTGTGTGAAGACGCGGTGTGTTTGAAAAGATAAATTGTAGTTTGAAGATCTCCGTTACAAAGATTTGTCGAATAATTGTCCAGTAATTGTTATTATTTATGGAAAGAGTATGAACAAAAGAAAAACAGCAATAGCAATTGTGTTATTTACATAAAGTTGTGAACAGTGTCATACATAATTGTGCGAATAATAAAAAATGTTAGCACACAAATTTATTTTTATTTTATTTGCAATTTACGAGGTCATATTTAAAATGGTAAAGACATGTAACACAGAGTCACTGTATAGGGTTATCCATTTCGTGGTTTCAAAAGTAAACGTAAATAAAACACATATAAAATATCTTTTTCATGATATTTCTTTTTTATTGTAAAGTTTGAACGTTGACATTATGTGTGAAACACTACATCATTTAAACGACCTCCACGCGAAGTGTTGCAAGCATTGATTCTTTTGAGGTAATTTTCGACCACTTTTTGACACATATTGGGCGATATCTCAGCCAGTAAGGTCCAATCACACCTTCGGACCAAAGAGCGCACCAAACAGTGATTTTTTCTGGATGTAATGGCCTCTCTTCAATTACTTGAGGATCCTCAGAACCCCAAATACGGCAATTTTGTTTATTAACATACCTACCGAGTGTGAAATGTGCTTCATCGCTGAAGAAAATTTTGTTCGAAAAATTGCCGATACGTGGCTGTGGCAGAAACACCAATTTTGTAGTAGTTTTTGATAATTTTTATGCGTTGTGTGATAGTTGAGCGATCCATTTTCGTCAATGCCAGACTTTCAACTGAAAAGAAAAAAATTGGTTTCACAACTTAGTTTGACAGAATGTCGAATTCTAGTCCCATACTTTTGAAACCACGAAATGGATAGCCCTATACTTTACTATTGGTTTAGCGAATTAAAACTACTTTGATTTTTACATAAGGAGTCTTGTTTAATGATTTGATTGAATGAAATTAATTAATCTAACATTCAACTGTATTCCTAAACATACATACATATATTCGACAGTCGTGTCTCAATCAATTCCAAACAAACATTTATTTTTTCCTGATCATTTTAAGTTATTGCCTGCCTGTGGCTTCCTTTTCAACATTTTATGGTCTTGTGTTTATTTAAATAATTTATTTTAAAAGTACTGTACTGCTACAACAATGTACTTTATTAAAATGTCATTTATTTAATTTACGACTCACAATTAATCACTGTTTTTTCACAGTATAAATAAATAAATTTTTAAAGAAAATGTTTCTTGTTTTTCTTATTAAATTTCTTTTCTTGTTTTCTTTATGACTTTTTTCACTTTAAGTATCAACACTTTTTATAAAAAAAAAAAAGATTAATTCTTTTTTGGATTATTTTTTATACTTTTGTATCCATTAAAAGGTTTTATACTTTAACTCTCATAGTTTATTTTAATTTTTTTTTTGGTTGTTGTTTTTGTAGATTTTTCTTACCCAAGCTGTGTTGTTATATTTTCCACATTAATCTTTACGGTTGGAAAAGAAAAAAAGAAAGAAATAAAAAGAGTCGCGTGTCGTTTTATACAAAAATCTGTTAAAAAGTTAACAAAAAAAAACTGTGAAGTAAAACTGTGTAAATTATTTACACTTAATGCAGTACAATTATTTATTTACTTTCAACATAAACTTTTTATACTTTTTATACTTTTTTTTTGATGGAGACTCATTTTTCAAAGATGTTTTTCAATAAATCTTTTCAAAAGTAAATACTCAATAACATATTGATTAATATTATACCATACACTCGTATATAGCCAGCAACCACCTTAATTGAATATGCACTTGAAGCATGAACATCAAACGAAATCATTAATATTCATTTCAATAAAAAACCTCCAACAACAACAAATTGACGTTTTATTTAAGAGAAACAACAGAAAAGAAAACAAAATAAAAAATTTTTTTCAATACAATTTAAGTTTCCTATTTGATTCAAAGTTAACAAAACAACCAACCCTTTTGCCTCTTGCCCTTTAATTATGCCATTTTAATACTCGTTTATAAAACAGTATTAAATAGCAGTTCGATTTAAAGCCTCCTCCCTCTCTCATTATTTATAAACCCTGGTACTTAAGCAAAGTTTTCTTCTTTCCTTTCCACAACAGAGTGTGTAGGTTTTGTTTAGGTTAAGCAGAGTCGGTTTCTTTATTTTTTATTGAAATAATTTAAACATTGTTTATTACCTGTTTAAATTACTCTCATGCATTATAATTTTATGTCTTACTTTTTCCTCTTAAAGTTTTAACAACAGAAACATGTGTTTCATCTTGAGATCTCTTAACGATTTAAGAAATCTTTAATTTGCTGAACACGCCATAATATTCGTAAAGGTTTCAGCCGGCAGCATAAGACTTGAAAATATGAATTCATTATAAAAATTAAAATGTTTCTGGACTACAATGAAAAATCCATCCAAACAAATACGTTTCTTCACTATAGCCTTGTGGTAATATCTCCGAAAGTTCATAGATCACGTAACAGTAGAGTTAAAACTATATCTGTGGCTCAACCACTGACTCAGAGATCTCGAACATAAAGAAATTTTAAAAAAGAAAATGTATTTTCTTCGGCAACATCCTTTCTGCAAACTTCTGGTGAAAACTTTCACAGTAAAATTAAATTGCCATGAAAAGCTTCTCATAAATCTGCCGTTTGGAAACCTATTTAAAGTATAGGTCGCTCCACTTATATACAAAATTATCACTCGCACACCACGGGTGGTGTGAGAAACAATTTTGGAATCCTGGGTAAAATGCTGTAATGACCAATTAAACAAGTAAATAGGGAACTTTACTAATTTACTGCAATTTTTTGTTTACACCGTATCAAAAAGATGAGTAGATTCGAATCATACTCATAATTTCTGATACTTATACGCATTCATATTTATTTTAATATCCAGGAACCTCTACTCACATTCAAAGTTTGAAGTTCCCATCGTACTCGTACTTAACAATACGTATGCTGTTGTCGATTTCGACTCTCCTTTACTCCACATTTACAAAAATCTCAAAATAAGTATCTTGTGTGTGTTAATTACTCCATAAGCCATAGGACCCCCGGGCTTAAATTCGGCATCGAACCAAAGATCTTTGAGAAACTTTACATTGTAATTTTATTAATTAAATCGCTACATGAATCATTTTTAATACCTGTCTGCTAAGTCGGTAAAATTGAATCAGATGTGTTTATCAGAAGTCGCCGTAGTCCACTAGGTAGTGTGTTGGCTTATTAGACATGGCCGTGGTTCAAATCACAGCTCAGAAATCTCCAACAAAACGAAACATAAAAGAAATATTTCTTCGGCATCTACCTGTCAGTAAATTTCTAGCAAAAACTCTGAGACTAATGGTGTTTTCTTTTCTACAAAGAAAATGTCACCCTCTTACAAGGTGCATTAAAAAAATTGCTGACCAACCCTGTTATAATGTAATTTTTATTTGAGATGAACATAACACAAATATGAAAAAGGGTATGCCCCGTGCCCTTAAAAATATGTTTAATTTTTTGATTTGTTTTCAATAAAATATGTAAACATAAAAAAGGTGTTGCCAGATCGCTAATTTTTCGATATCATTTTTTTAGAGCTTTTTTTTTATAACCAAATAAAATTTTTTTAACACAGTTCTAACACTGAATGCAATTTTTTATATTACTGACCATGTAGCTTTAATAATGTAATGTTCCCTTAAGGTTACCCCACAAAACTATGAAAAAATTTACTTCAAAATTGGATAACAATACTTGGCGACTTTTTTTAAATTTCATCTGGCAGCCCTATAAATAAACAAAAGTCATTTGCTTCACAGGGCATTATCAGCACTCTCGATTTGTACAGGGTGAAAAATGCAATGCCCTCCACCATTTTCAAGTGCGAATTATTTAGAATAAAACATACCACCCTTTTAAAGGGAGAAACATTTTTAAGAAACAAACACTAAATTGCATTTTTTAAAATAAAGTGCACATTTTTTGGTAGAAAAGAAAACACCATAAATAAAAAATTGCCATGAAATGTTTCTTAAAAAATCTGTCATTCGGAGTCGACATAAAACTGTAGGTCCCACCACTCGTGTATGAAAATAACACACACAAAATAAGTGGTGTGGGAGGTAGGCCGTAATGCTAACTGAAGCGTTGTAATGACCAATTATGTGTATATGTGTGACATGGAATGTAAAATGTCCGAGTGCATATTAATGTAGCTAAATAGCCAAGCCGGTACTTTATAACTTCGTATTCAACAACGTGTGACTCAAAGATGTCAAGCACTTTAGTTGTCATCAATGTTACGATATTTCGAACAATTGAAAAAATGTATTGGAAGCCCGAATGCACATGTTAAATACATACACATAATTGGTCATTACAATCCTTCAGTCAGGATCAGTTCAGTTTCTCATATCACTTATGTTGTGTGTGCTAATTTTATATATGAAAGGCGGAACCTAGAGTTTAAGTTCGACTCCGAACGACAGATTAATGTACACATTTTCATGCCAATTTTATTTACTGTCAGAGCTTTAGCCAGAATTTGCTGAGAAGATGTCGCTGAAGAAATATTTTTTCAAATTTCGTTTCCTTGAAGATGTCTGATCTGGTGTTTGAACCGGGGCCTAATGTCTAATAAGCCAACATACTACCTACTAGACTACGTCGACTCCATGATAAGATTAAAAAACGCGTGTTGACTCAAAAAACCGGATATTTAATTTCTAATTTTGAATTTTCCATCGCAACAAAATCTTCCCGCTTCTGAAACAGTATCAAACAGTAACTACCAATATTAGAAGATTTGGTACCCAAGAAAAGAAAGAGAATGAAAATATATTCCCGTATGTATAATGAAATTGGCAGGAAATTATTTACTACGTGCTTAAGGTTCCAATGATTACGACTTTATTTATTTTTAATGAATTCATTATTTCAAGCCACTGCAATTGGGCATAAACCAAAACAATTTATTAATTTGAAAACCACCATCAAAATAAATTTGTAGGTAAGTAGTATCTGAAGTACATTGTACGAGTTTATGTGAATGGAGAATTGCAAAAATACTTAAATTAAACGCACTTACAACATTTAGCAAATTAGCAAAATAGATTTCTTTCCATTTTTTTTTTCTTACTTCCTTTTATACCTCTCTAAACCCCTCCTCTATTTATCTTCGACTCTGGCTATACGGCTTACAAAAGCACGACTGGCAATGCGTTTATAGCGTGTGTACAATCAAACACACTATAAAAACGGGCAACCTTTTTCATGTAAAAGCAGCAAAAAAAAAGAAGAAAAAATTGTACCGCCTTTATAACGAGGTACACAGTGGAAGAAAGAAAGAAAAATAAATGGAAAGTGAACTGAAAGAAAGAAAGAAACAAAAAAAAGGAATTGCAAAGAGAACTTCTAGACATTATCGAGACTTTTATTTTAAAACAATAAACAGGAATTTAATGCATACGCTTCAAAACAAAATCAAAAGTACTTTACGTTGATGCCACATCTAGTACATATTTACAGTACAAGACCGTTGTTGTTGAAAGCCAAGTAGGTAGTCAAGAAACAAT
The DNA here is from genome assembly GCA_930367235.1 of Sarcophaga rosellei. Taxonomy (NCBI): domain Eukaryota; kingdom Metazoa; phylum Arthropoda; class Insecta; order Diptera; family Sarcophagidae; genus Sarcophaga; species Sarcophaga rosellei. Next base: position 38,621,017 of record OV884019.1, read on the forward strand.
TTTTGATTAAAATATTTTGCGTGCAACAACAAAGATTTTTATCACAAAAACACACACAGTCGAGAGAGTAGAAAGAACATAAAGTGGGGTTGTTAATGCCATTTATCAACCTCTTATGCTTTACTTCGTCTCCAGGCCTCATTTCAAAGTCGTTTTATTGAAAACTTTCAATTTCATACGCCACACAAATGTCTGCATGACTTAATTTTTTTTTCTTTTCCTGATTTTTATATTTTCATTGTTGTTGTTATTGTTCCTAGGTTTTTTTTAATAAATGTTTACAAAACATCGTGAATTTCTTAACTATGTTTTGATAAAGTTTAACTAACATTAAATATCGAAGGCCTTATACCGGCTAAGAGGGGGAGGAAAGGTTGAGGGTTAACATTTCGAGGGTTGTAAATTAATTTAGTACCGGTGGTTTCCCTTTGTCTGTTCAGTATACTCCCCCTTAGAATTGGTTCTCGAGTAGTTAAAATCATAAACATTCTTATGAGAATGATATCCCCCGTCAGAGCGTGAAAGTCAACAATCGAATCGATGCTGTGCTGTGCTGACTTTAACAGCACATTTAGCTGCTCTACTAAATGACGATGATGATGATGATGATGACGATGCTTAATTACAACAATCAGGCAATATTTAATAAAACAAACGTTCATCTTAAGTTTCCAATTCATTGCATTTTCGAAAACATTAGAAATGTGAGTTTAAAATACAAAATCAATGTTTTATGAATGTATGTATGCTTGACAATAGCTTCATGTAAAATGTCAAAGAAGAATAGGGATTCTAAAGAGAGGAATAACAACTTCAAACAGTTTGTTTTATTTTTAATACAATACGAACGAATAGTGTAAGAGGTGGTATCTCTGGTAAACCCTATACAAGCACCACAATAAAAATTTTACTCATATACATACATAATTGGCCATTACAACCCATCAGTCAGGATTACGGTTTCTAGTTTCTCACACTACTCATGTTGTGTGCGTTAATTTCATACATGAGTGGCGGCATCTACAGTTCAACGTCGACTCCGAACGACAGATTTTGAGAAACTTTTTCATGGCAGGTTTATTTACTCTCAGAGTTTTTGCCATAAATCTTCGCCGAAGAAATATTTTTTTCATATTTCGTTTTGATGTCTGGCCTGGGGCTCGAACCCGTGCTTTACGTCTAAAAAGCGAACACACTACCTACTAGACTACGGCGACTATAAACAAATTTTACTCCACGTATAGATTATTTATACTCGAATCAGACGTATTTCTGTCACACTGCCAATGTAGGACCTACCTCAGAGTTTAACGTATAAGTTTAACTGGGATATTAGAATCTATTCAAAATATGAATGCGGTCTCGCTCATTATTTGTCAAATAATCTCATTGTGCGAGTGTGTTGTTGGAGTTTATTTCGTAAATAGCTAAGAAGCTTAAAAACGTCTTGATGTCCTGATTTAGTCTCTGACCAACACTTTTTTCTCCAATATTTAGAGTTCTAACATGACTTCGCACATATACCGATTGCACTCTACCAATAGGATTACATAATACACCATTTCATCGAGCAGGCGGCATGTACAGCGGACACCATTTCCCAGTTCCATCTAAAGCTCGTTCATCTGAATAATATTTGTTCAGCTTCTATAACTTCACGTTCATTCACGCTGTTAGGACATGTAGAGGACCAATGTTGTCAAAACTGTGCAGGTAGTGTATTAAGCAGTCATGGCCAGTCAAGAACTAGGCCATGCAGAAGTATGACTCTCAGTGTATGCTCCATATACAAGGGGTTATTTTAAGGATAAGATGGATGGATGTCCATCTTTTCAAATTGTCTTCTCATCGTGCACATATTTATACAATGAAATCCGTTATTCCTCAAGACGACTTAAATATATTTGCCTCATTTAAGTACCTACATTTCTATCGACATTGCTCTTACCACTACCAATGTCACTCTTTTTATTCTTAATACACCTATTAGCGTAGTAGTGCTTAGATGTTACACAGAAGAAAATTTCTTCCTTGTCGTCTTCAAGAAGGGCTTTTCCGGCCTCGTTGGGGAAGCATGTAACCTTCTCGATGTAGCCTTCTGGATGATCTGACTGTCGATATAACTCTTTTGGTTATGTTTATGGCCCTTTAATATTTAGGAATGTGCTTATCGTGAGTACTGGTCACAGATGCGTTTACTGTGATAAATTTCACGTGGCGCTTGAAGTCGAACTCATCATTGATAATCACATCCTTAATGTAGTCGCCCTCAGGATTCTATTTTAGTCACTTCCATCCTTCCCACTATTTTTCGGCTACCTATCGGGACAGCATTTGTTTTATGTGCAGCAAGATATGCACCAACTATATGAGCTGTTCGTTTCGTAGTGTCACCATCCCTTATTATACATGCGTTCAAACCACAGGTCAGGCATATACAGCAAAAAATTCTTCGGCGATTTCCTCTCATCAGATTTCTTTCAAAAATTCTGAGAGTAAAATAAAATTGCCATGAAAAAGTTTCTCAAAGAATCTGTCGTTTGGAGTTGACCTTAAAGTGTAGATATCGCCACTCATGTATAAAATTACTATCTACAACATAAGTAGTGTGAGAAGCTAGGTTGTATCCTGTCTATAAACTAGTATGTTATTCGGTAAGTAGTTCAATTCTAGATCGAGGTCATATAAATTATCTTTCATTTGATTTGATTTTTTGTACGAAAATTATTGCAAAATTATTCAAGTTCCACATTTCTTCATGCTAACGTCACTCATACTGGGAAAATGTAACTTTAACAAATCATTTACGCTGATCATTTTCAATTAAGTTTACAGAGAAAAGAAAAAGAAAAAAGCGAATAAAACTACCAAATGCCGAATAAATCAAATTATGATTGATTAATTTCACGCCATCAGATTTTATTGACTTTGATGCGAAACTATTCATAACACTTACACAGAACTAAATGAACAGTGTAAGGAGGGGAAAAATTCGTAAAAAAAAGAAAACAAAAATTTACCCTGGATTTTCTATCTTCAAAACATTTGCCAATCTTAACCTTCATGAAATTTATAGCTTTTAGTTGATTTGCACGCATATCAGTGTCTGTCTCTGGCAAATTTGTGCAGGGACACTGATTGAAGCAGCTCCCTTAAACGTAATCAAGCATAAAATATGCGGGTGACATGTTGTTAATATTGCATGAAATGACGAGGAGAACTTAAATAAAAAGTCAAGAGAAAAGCAAAATGAAAATTAGGGTATAAATGTCAGAAAAATCAACAAAATTAAAATCATAAATACATACATATGTATGTACATACGTTTTCATGGGAAAATTGTACGAATAAAAACCAATCAAATCAAGTCAAACAATTTTTCATTAATTAAATACAAAATCATATGGAATGTTTCCAATATTTTCTTTAAAATATTCTGTTTTATTACATATGTACATATGTAGGTATGTACATACAGATGTACATATATCGATGTCTATTTGCAAGTGTAAATTTATCGAAAGTTTATCAATCATTTTACAAAATCTGTGCCAAAGTGTGAAGTGCATTCATGTGCAAAAACATTCAATGCACATTCAAATGAAATCAAAATCAGAATCGAAATACAAAATTAAAAAAGAAATAAAAATCCAAAAAAACTTTTATAATTCGATTCTATGCTCATATTTCATTTGGTAAAATATTATGTGTTGCATTTGGTGTTCGTTCATTTTATACACGATATTATGATTTCAAAATTTCAATTTTATTTATGACATTAGACGTGTGCAATTGTTTCGAAATTATTCAAATTGTCAATAAATTTATTATCAAATTTTAAATGTTAACATTGGCATACAATTGATGCATACTTTATATGAAATTAAGATATTCTGACTTAATTAAACAAATTATTAATAAAAAATGAATGGTATTAGAAAAAAGTGTTTATAAATAATATTGTTACGTTTTTAACTTTAAAAACCTTTAAAATATGAGCTCGTAGATTGCAAATAAAATACAAATAAATTTATGTTTAGGTTAGGTCAGAGTGGTAGCTCTGATATCACAAAGCTCACTTGAGCACGCATAGCGGCCCGTTGTGATGGGTGAACGGAGACCCTGTACTAACCAAGTGGCATCAAAATCAGGGAAGAGGAAAAAGTTGGTCAGCGCAAGGGCTGTACATCAAAAGCACGACTACCCTACACTGGAAAACCAGCCAGAAAGTTTGATGAACGATGTTATATCCTTGATATCAATAGATGATAGCTCTGTCAAGCTGACAAGAAATGGGGAGCCAAATAACCTATATCTACACCTAGCAAGAGACGGGCACTGACAAAGAAAGTGGATAACAGTCTCCTCTTCCTCAGCGGATCTGCATCCACGGCAGAAGTCGCTAAATGGGAGCCTCATTCTTTCCGCATGTCTACCCATAACGCAATGACCTGTAAGCATGGCCACTGTGGTTAAGATGACGTCACGACCAAGACCAAGTAAAAAAAAAATTTATGTTTAGTTTTAATTAAATTTCTTTATTATTTGCACAATTCTGTGTGCCACTGTTCACAACCTTATGTAAACAACAACAATTGCTTTTCCTTCCTTTGGCTATTTCTCTGGTTATACCCTTTGCATAAATAATAACAATTACTAGGCAATTATTCGTCAAACCATTGTAACGGAGATCTTAATCCACGATTACTCTCTTCAAATACACAGCATCTTCACACCAAACTGGCTGAACTTCACTAACTCTGTCGCCTGCTTTGCCTCACCTTTTATATGGCAGAGTAAACAGTCTTAGGAATGTTCTAGAAGGCGAAAGTTCATGAATTCGCCCTCTCGAAAACAACATGTAAACATCGTTGTTTACATTTATTTTTGTAGTGTTGTTTGTGTATTTTTGTTTACTTGTTTACCATTTTTTTATGCTGGTGTTGTTATATTAAGCAGTACGATAATTTGTAAACAGGTTTGTTTACTGCATTGTTTTGTTTTTGTAACTTTTGTTTACAATTTTAATGTTAATCGATATACGGCAGTTGCCGTAGTCAAGTAGGTAGTGTGTTGGCTTATTAGACGTAAAGCCCGGGTCAGACATCAAAACGAATTATGAAAACAAAAAATATTTCTTCGGTGACTTCCTCTCAGCAGATTTCTAGCAACAATTCTGAGAGTAAATAAACCTGCCATGAAAAAGTTTCTCACAAATCTGTCGCTCGGAGTCGACGTTGAACTGTAGGTCCTGCCACTCACGTATAAAATTAACGCATACAACATGAGTGGTGTGAAAAGCTAGGACGTAAACCTGACTGAAGTGTTGTAATGGCCAATTATGTATGTATGTATGATATAAAAGCAAAGCACCACTATCTAGACTTTTTATTTTCGTAATAATATTAAGATCAAGTAAAAGAAATTAGGTTTCCCTGGGCATATTCTCCACATTACTATAAACTACGTCCAGTAAGTACATAAGCATATAACCTACGAAAGTAATTTTCTGGTTATATTTCTTCCTCTGACTAAGTTTACTAACGAATATATATGTATATTAATTTATTTTTTTTAGTTTTTTCAATTTAAATTTAAATTATTTCCGATATCCATCACTCCATTAAATATGCGCTTAAACTTATGAAACCCTTATGAAAGTTATCCTTTTTGTAATTGGTAATATATTCGAATTTTAATTTAAACACAATATGGCACAATTTTTTCTAACCCTCATTATTGCACCAAAATATTCACTGTAAAGTTTTTTAAAAATTTAAGTTTCTTATTAAAAAAAAACAAAAAAAAAAAGTGTTGAACTTAACCTTGCAACAAAGCGCAACTGTTGACAAATTTATAATACAATTAAACTTTGCACAAATGTTACAACTTAAGGTATACAGGGTGCAACATGAAACGAAACAACTGCATGTAACAAAATACGACAAAAACCTCGGCAATGTCAATAGCAAACGCCCACAATTAATGTATAAAGGACACAGGGACAGTTTATGCAAATATTTATTTAACGCCATTAAATAGTGGTGACTGATTAGGGTGGTTCAGTTGTCATTCAATTGTGCTTTTAAAAAGTAAAAAAAAAGAAAACAAAATTTTTTTCTTTTTGTAAACCTTTCCCAATGCATTGTTATAGGAGATGTACTTAAAAGGGTGTTACTGTGTGTCATTGTGGCAAATTTTGTTGCTTATGAATGAAGACTGATGATGACAATGTATGTTATTTGTAGCTAATGTTGTTGCTTTTGTTTAAACATTGCAAGCTTATGATGATGACAAAATTTTTAAGTATTATTTAATAAATTAAACGATGAGTGTGTACTTTTTGAAGAATTTTTTTTATTAAAAAAACAACAAAAATAAAACAGCTAAGAAAAGCAAAGTTAGTACCACCTTAGTTAATATACAAATAAGCGCAAAACGATTTTTGGATTTCATTATATCGGGTGGGTCATCTGTGGGTTTAAATCTGGCAATACTTATGTCATTCTATTCTGTCTCAAAATTTAGTATATTATCTCCACTGAAAGTAATGAATCGATTTACGCTTGAACAACGTTTGGATTTACTGGGAAACTACACGATGATAGAGATTTTGCCAAAAAAAATCATCTGTTCGGTTGGATAAGCAAAATTGCGGTACTTGGGGCTCAGAGAACCCCATCACATGGTCTTACAGAAGCCAATGCACTCATTACTCGTACAAGTGACTGTTTGGTGCGTCTTGTACAGCGGAGGCATTTTTGACCCATATTTCTTTGAAAATGAGGACGGCGTGACCCATATTTCTTCGAAAATGGGCAGTTTCTTCCTCTTCCCCTATTTTGGTGGAACTCGATCACTTGGGACTGCGTTCACCCGTGGCATCACAACGGGCCGCTATGCGTGCTCAAGTGAGCATTGTGGTATCAGAGCTACCACTCCGACCTAACCTAACCTAGGACGGAGCAACCATTACGATCAATGAAGACACCTATCACACTATGATAACCGATTTTTTTTGTACCCCCTTTTCGGGGTATTAATGTAAACGATGCTTGGTGTCAACATTTAATGCCACAATCGATTTAATGCGTCAAACGTTAAATGGCCGTATAATTACCTGAAATGGTGATGTCAATTGGCTTTCAAGAAGCTGCGATTTGACACTGTGAGATTATTTTCTGTGGAGTGTCATTAAAAAAAAGTGTTATGCCAACAAACCAGAGACAATTGATCATTTGAAGACCAACATTTGTGATGCCATTTCCGTGATACGACCCCACACACTCGAAAAAGTGCACGAAAATTGCTCCGATCGATTGAGGTACTGTCAGTGCCAGCCGCGGCAGCCATACGAATGAAATAATGTTCCAATTCCAGACGGAGCAATTGCAATTCACAACATAAGAATAAATTTGTGAAATTTTAAAACGTTTTTGTTTTATTTTATGTTTTAAGTTTAAACTTTCAAATGGCCCATCCTTTTCACTGGAGCAATTTCTCGTTGAATGTGTACGTGAACAAACAAAATAGATTTTTATTTACAGCAGCAGGATACAGAAGTGTGCAGCCAAACGTAGCTTGGGGACCACCTAGAGCAGCAGTACCCAGTGTTACTTATCCACATGAGATGCAAGATCATCCAACGCCGATAAGGTTAGTGTTTAGTGCCGGCGGCGTTATCGGTCTATATTTCTTTAAGAACAACTAAGAATTTAAAAATTTTTAAACTTATTCTTGATATGATATATCAAGGCCTTCTATGCGTACAATTGCTATAACGGTTTGAAATTTGTTGTTGAAATCTACAATTTTTCTAATATTCCAGAACATTAATCTTCCTTTATTGGTTCTGAAAGTGAAAAACAAAAAAGTTCTTGTTGAAAACGTGATGAAACCCATTTAAAACTGCAGCATGTGTGAGGAGGCGGACATGTTTTACTTCGTTTTTTTTCAGTTGAAAATAATTTTTCATTTTCGTTTGATTACTTTGGAATTTTTAAATATTCCTTTGACTTTTAATAAGACTGACTCGTGCAGCCCTTTCCCTAAGTAAATTAAAACAAAAAAACGCCGGAAAAAAAGCGTTTCTAGCTTTTTTCCTATACAGATGCTAATGCTGCTGAGTTGGTCGTTGTTGATGTTGCCTTTTATTTCTAAGATGGAATGTGTTTTTTCTCTTCTTCTTTTTGAGACGAAAAAAAGTAATTATTATGAGATGAATATGAACAATCAGCGGCAGCAGTATAGCCACTCATCAGCGTTATGCTGGCTAATGTTCAAACGTTATATAGCCAGTGTAAACAGTTTGCCAACAGCATCATCAACAACATCATCATCATCGCCACCGTCATCTCAGCCCATTTGGAAATAAACAAAAGGGGTCGTCCTTTATGTCATTTGTTAGCTCTTTGCTACTTGATTATTTCGTTTTCTTCTTCTAGCCATTCTTTTTATATTCATTTTAAATATTTTTTTTTTTGTTCACATTTTCGGGGGATGACTGCATGTCTAGTTGTTTAATTTCTTTGCATTTCTCGTTGCTTTTTTCCTCCCGTTCTATGCAGTCTTTGTGCACGTATTGTTATTATTGTACTATGGTCTAACAGCTGTTGAATTTTGTATTTCTTTTCACATATCTCGTTGGTGTGTTTTGTTTTTGGGTTGTCGAATAATATGCAACATGGCTATTAGCTTACTTTGATACCTTTGTTAGTTAGTTTATGTGCAATGCAGGCCTTGCCTTGCCTTGCCCTTTCCTATTCGAATGGCATATGAATTGTTTTTGGGTGCTATTCTACGCGCAATACCTATTGCACCAATACATAATAGACTCTACACCTCATCTCATCTCATCACATCAAGCAATCAAAACAGTATTTGAAAATGTTGCCTCGTTTGGTTGCACGTTCGTACCGCATTCATAATGTTTCATGTTTACATGTGCAATAATTATAAATTCTTTATGTATGCATGGATCTGTCTGTCTGTCTGCCTGTCTGTCTGTGTTGGTATATGTAAACATTTCGATTTTAAACATTCGAGTGGTAACTTTTTTTTCTATAATTATTGTTGTTGTTGTTGCTGTGGCAGTTGCATCATATAATGTTTAATTGTTAAATAAATCACTGTCACAAAATATCCCGTTTATCATTATGAATGAATGAAAAGGAGATGAAAATGTTTGAAGGGGGCATAACAAATGCTCTAGAGTGAGTTCATAATAAAAAAATAAAAAAACTGGTTAGCAAACCTGTGGAGAATTTAATTGACAGTAAAGTATGTTTGTATTGTTTTAAAAATATTTACAACTTAAACAAATATGAAAAAAAATATGAAAAAATAAATTAAAATTTGAACATAAGTTTTAATGACTTTATAAAATGATTAGCCATGATATCGTATACGTTTATGGTTTGGGTTATTTAAAGTGTCTTCCAATATGGACTTTCGAGCAGGCTGTCATGCTGAAGCTTCCGAGATCGTTGTAGTCTAGTAGGTAGTGTGTTGGCTTATTAGACGCAAGGCCGCAGTTCAAACCCAATGCTAGACATCAATATGAAAATATGAATAAATATTTCTTCAGCAGCTTCCTCTCACCAGATTTCTGACAAAAACTCTCAGAGTAAATCAAATTGCCATTAACACGCTTCTCAAAAAATCTGTCGTTTAAACTGTAGGTCCCGCCACTCATGTATAAAATTAATGCACACAACATAAGTGGTGTGAGAAACTAGGTCGTAATCCTGACTGAAGGGTTGTAATGACCAATTTTGTATGTTATGTATGTATGCTGACGCTTCATCTGTTTAATTTGGCGTTATTTATTCAGTATGTTATGCCGAATTTTTACGGAAGGATATCACATTCAACTCCACCTACAAATAATTAAATTTCCTTATTAAGTTGGATGTTCTGTTCGGAAAATCTAAGTCATTTCTGGAACGTAAAAAAAAAAATTGCCAAATTTTTAGCAATACCAATCCGCATGGCGTCCTATGATTCCCGAAAAAGGTACAAAAAAAAAAAAAGGTAACCAACTTATTCACCATAAATTATGAATCATAAAAAATTGAACATTTCTGACAATAAGCCATCAATAGGTCTTTTCAATGCACACAAAACTTCGTTGAAATCTTACACCCACTTTGTTTTATTGTATTTGTATTTGAAGATAGGAAGCGATTTAAAATAGGCCCGAACTTAACGATAATACATCATCTCTCGGCGGCCCAATAAGGCTATAAGTAAGCTAAGTTCTTTTAATACATACTCCGAACATATTCCCTATGCAGCCGAAATCAAATTGAATTGAATAATTGTGCAACAAACACGAATCTTCGTAGCTAACGAATTACGGCCGTTTGCTCTGCTTAAGTGTAAAAGTGAAGCTGAGTGTCAGCGAATTGAATTGAAATTAAGCTTTGATAACCTCTGCACAAATTTTAATCACCCGTTCTCAGTTTAATGGGGCGGTATATCGCAATTGGCCTACGTAAAACACTAGTGTTCCATTGCTGCGGATAAGTAATGAGATAGGAAATGTTGACAGTGTTTGCAATATAAGTAGATTTATCAGCATCGGCTACGAACAACATGGTCCTTCGGATCATTTTAATTGTTTAATACTTGGTCAAAAGATATATGGCGCCAAATACTGTCTTGAATATTGGCTGTCAATGTTTGAAGAGATGCTACTTTCTCGGAGTAAGCCAATGACTTAACATATACCCACAAAAAGTTATTCAGAAGCGTAAAATTGCACGAGCAATTTGACCAGTAAACGGTACCAGTGTTGCTATAAAGGTTATTATCAAATTGAATTTGAAATAAATAGATTTTTAAAAGCAATTTGCGCCGTTTTCTTGTCTCAAACTGTATTTCAAAATAGCTGCAATTCGTAAATACGTAAGCTTAAAACCTTACATAAAATTTTCAACATAGTCGAAGGATAAAGGCCAGGTTCTGTATAAACTACAGCAGCAGTTGGCCTGTTGAATAGAAAAGAGTAGAACTACCTCGCTCACTAGGCTGATTATCTTATGAACTGTACTGTACGAACTTCATGATCCGATTTATATTTTTGAAATAAATTTCCACAAGTTAGAAGAGTTGTTTGGTGTTAAACACTTCAGGAATGTAAAAACCAATTAGACATATCAAGCCATCGAGCAATAGTTATCGATATCGGGAGTTCTCATGCAGCTAAAAAATAACTAATAATATTCTAAAATTTCAATGTGTATCTTGAAAATATCGGTACCAAATTTCTCTATCTTCCTGCTGTGGTGGACATTCCTAAAAATATCATGAAGAAAACAACACCAGTGACAAATTCAGAATTTATCCAGTAGCGTGCGACTAGTTGTAATTGATTTGTTAATCTTTTTCCTTAGAAATTTTTAGTTTCTTAGTTTGGTATATTGCTCGTAAGAAGACGATTGAGTTGGTGCTCTTAAGATTATCCATGAGTTGGCGTGCTTAAATTGGTCTGTGATTTCTAGTAAATCAAGGGAGGCCCAAACACATCATTTCCCTACAACTTTAAGATTTATCACCCCCTACTAACTGTTCAATTATGGTATTTCAATTACAATTTGATTCTTGTTTTTAATAAAAAATACAACAAACTATGAATTATTGCTTCACATCGCTTAACATGAGCTCCCTTAAAACAATGAAATATTAACCTTTGAACTTGAATTCTGTTTAAAATTAAAGAACAGATTTTGTTTATATTTTCCAGAATCATTCAGAGTTTAATAGTTTAACATTAAAACATGTGTGTATGGTTTTTAGTTGATAAACGATTTTATATTTTTATTCCAAACGCATAAAGCTGGTATGTACAGTGAGTGTCAAAAGAAACCGTACATTAAAAAAAAAATATATATATATATAAATGTATATATATAAATTACTGTTATTTTTATTGTAAAATTATTTCATTGCCAGTTTTTAAAATTAAAAAAAAAAAAAAAAAAAAAAATTTAAAAAAATTTCTTAATCTTGTCAAATTTTTTCAGGCACTCTCCTTAAGTGATAAAAGTTGAGTTAGATTGAGTTGTTAGAATTTTATTCTTAGTATTCGGTTTCTTTTGAAGCTCACTGTGCGTATGTTTGTATGATATGCATGTATGTATATATGGTATGTATGTACAAATGTTCTCAAGTTACAGTTTTCCAAACGTATTATTTAGAATTTTTCTTCCTTTGTTTTTTATTTATTTCTTGGTTTTAATATGATTTTCCGATATAAAAACTACGTTTTTTATGATATTTGTTATCTGTTTAGTGTACAGCTAGCTTTCTCTCCCTTTTTTATTTCATTTTAATAATTATAAAATGAATACTTCGATTCCAAATAATAATAATTCTTTAGAATTATTATTGGTTTTCGGTTAAGTTAAACAGAAAATTAAATTCCCATAAAATTAAGTTGGAGTGTGAAATCATAAAATAAGGAATTCATATGAAAATAAACTGACCATAGGGAATAATAATTTATTAAGAAATTTTAAATTATATTGTTGTGTATTAAAGAAAACTTATATTCAATATCTTAAGATCTCTCAATAAAAATAAAATAAATATAAATAGGGCTTCTTTCTTTCTTTCTTTTATATAAGAAAACGACTTAAGCCGTTAAAGAATATTTATGGTTTTTAAATTGTTTTGTAAAACCAAATTCAAAGATTTAAAAATCATTTTAAAAACTAAAAACAATAATAAAAATTATCGTATATAAACTCACAGTAACCCCTATAAGGCGAATTGAAAAAAAAAACAGAAAACATTTCGCAAATTCCTAAGGGCATGCAATTCAAAGATAGTTTTCCCACGTTACCATGGCTTCGTTTTCATTTTTAAGGTCAATTCTTATGCTTTTAATAGCTGCAATTATCATTTACAATATTTTCGATTGCAAAAACCGAAAGAGAGGGGGAGAGAGAGAAAGAAAGTATACAAATCCATATGGGAATTTTAAATATTAAAGTACTTATGGGATATACGATTTGGTTTACATGTCATTGAGCGTTGATTTTATAGCAACACACCTACGAGCGCAAATACAAATCTATGGGAAAAAGTGAAAAAAATGCCCAGATTACATAGAATATTGTGTTCAATATATGATCTACAATGATAAGAGAAGATTAATAGTATGTGTATCAAGAAATGTATGCCCTTGAAATGTATACCATTGTTATGGGTTATTGACAAACGTAAATAATTTGTATTAAAGACTAGCTGTGTAGTTGTCAGTTGACAATGAAATTTCAAAACAAAATAGACTCGGCGTAATTTTTTGAAAAAAATGTAATTCTCTTTTATAAGCTGAATTAATATGTATGTAATGATACATACATACATACATATGTACATACATAATTGGTCATTACAATCCTTCAGTTAGGATTACGACCTAGCCTCTCACACCACTTATGTTAATGTGTGTGTTAAATAATTTCATGAATGACGGGACCTACAGTTTAAAGTCGACTCTGAACGACAGATTGTTTTGAGAAACTTTTTCATGGCAATTTTATTTACTCTTAGAGTTTTTGCCAGTAATCCGATGTGAACAAGTCGCCGACGAAATATTTTTTATATTTCGTTTTGTTGGAAATGTCTGATCTGGGATTTGAACAGTCTAATAAGAGGACAAGTTTTCCGTGTAACGTACATTGCATTCCCGGGTCAATCAAACACAAATGTATGTGCTTTACAGGAGAGCCGAATACAGCCTAAAACAATTGAATATATGTATCAGCACGGAATTGTATGAAATTTACATGGAGTAGCAGGGAAAGCGCCTTCCTACTTATAATATATATGTATATATGTATATATGTATATACGACAGGTTTCATTCGTTTGAAAGACCTACTGATGCTCTAATATGTGGTTAATAACATCATTCAAGAGTTCGCCAGGGAACCATGGCCGAAATGTAAAATTTTTCATAATTCTGGCTCTGAAATCAGGCTGAATTTTATTTGTCATATAGATTATTAGTCTAGTCTTAGTAGTCGCCGTAGTTTGTTCGCTTATTAGACATAAAGCCCGGGTCCGAGCCCCAGGCCAGACATCAAAACGAAATATAAAAATATTTCTTCAGCGACTTCCTCTCAGCAGATTATTGGCAAAAACTCTTAGAGTAAATAAACCTGCCATGAAAAAGTTTCTCAAAAATCTGTCGTTCGGAGTCGATGTTAAACTGTAGGTCCCTCCACTTAAGTATAAAATTCAAGCACACAACTTGAGTTGTGTGAGAAGCTAAGCCGTAATCCTGGCTAAAGGGTTGTAATGGCCAATTATGCATGTATGTGTAGTTTATTACACTCATTCACATACACCTGAGACTAAAAACAAGCAAACACGAAAAAACCTAGGAGAATCAAATCCCACGATCCCAATGGAAAGGTAACTTCACATGTCACTTCAACAATATGGCCATCATCAACTATCAAACTTCAGAAGTCCCTGTTTGAAGACTCTGCAGAAAATTATGTCAGTGGCCAACAAAATTGATGACTTTATTGGTTCGATTAAAGCCACTTTACATTACTCTTACCGTGACGGAAAGAGAGGATTTCCTCTCAAAGAGAAGAATTCAAGAGTATGTGTCTTGCTGACATAAACATTACTTCGATAAATTTCGCAAAATGATTTTGCTGACAACAAACACCGAAACTTTCTATTAAGCGACTCAGAAATTCGTTTGCAAATTGTGCAGTAATTCCAGTTAATTCATCCTATTGAAACTGCACGTGCTCCAGTTCCAATTCATTTAGTTAAGGTAGGGCTTTACTGTGGCCACAGTAGTCGTTTGATCTGCAAGGTTCACGAACTCAACTCAAACACCACACGGTAACTATGAGAGGATGTAAAGGTTCTACGTGTATTGCGCATGGATTTTCGGTGACCAGGAACTGATAATTCTAGCTTTTGTGGCTCTCGTCGCCCAAAATAATTTTCGATGAAAAGTTTAGAAAGACTTCACACCAGATTACCCGAATCTGGTACACAATAACTAAAAGTCAACTTTTTCTCTGAACTTGTTAGTGTTAACCAAAAATTATCCTTAAGTAGAGGTGCCCAATATCCAGGGCCCTTTGGAACATCTTCCATAACTGCAGATATATTTTCAAAACAGTCGAACACTTTTATACACTGTAATTAAATATTCGTTCAAACATTTGCTAATTACAAGCAATAGTTATGCATTGAAAGCTTATTTAAAAGAAAACAGAAGGAAACCCGTGTTTAATTTTTAATCAAAAACGCAATTAAACATAATTTATGGCTTGTCATACAAATGTGGCACAAATAGTTAGAAAAAAACGGGAACACTATACATACTATTCTTCATTAGTTCAGCCTTTCGTTTGAATAGAAAAATTATTACAAACAATAGAAATTTTTCTTTAACAATGGCTAGAATCAAATAAAAAACTGCAATTGTAACAAAAAAATGATTATTAGAAAACAACAAAAAAGGAGAGCGAGAGAGAGCGGAATTGTAACAACCCACTTCCGTTGTGTTTACAGCAGGCTAATCATTATTTATGAATTCCGTTTTTGTTTTTTTATTTTTAATTTTTCCATGTTGCTGCTTAGAACCCCACCCCATTTTTTGTGAAAAATTAAGCCTGAAACGTAAAAGGAACTATAAAAAATTGCAAAATCAAAAAGTGTGTATTTGTTTGTACACTGAAAGAAATATTTTTATATGCAGTGATGCAATAATGAACTCACTTCTACCACAGATTGCTTTACGGAATAAAGGTAAAGAGGTTGTCTTTGTCTGAAACCTGGCACGATATTAAAGAATGTGTACCCAACCCGACCAATGCTGTAAGAGTTGCTCAATGTCATATTGCTTAGCCTTATCATCTTTGCATCTTTGTAAAGATGATTTGTGTCGACATGGTTTTTATCTGTGTTCGCCAGTATTTGAAGTATTAGTTGCATATCTGGTTAGGCAGGCATTTTATATGCTGACAAGATCATTTGATTCGATGTCCAGTCCAATTTGTAGAAGTCCCGGAAAAATTCCTTTTGGATCGGCCTTCTTAAAGTGAGCAAGTTCTTTAAACTTTTTTGTGGTAATTTTCTGAACTCCTCTGTTGATCGTGTCAATCCGTTGGGGTTGTGGATATAAACCAAGTTTATAGTTGCCATCTGACAATGAAATTTAAAGACAAAATGTGCTCGCAATAATACTTACTCTACTCGAATAATTTTTTTTAAATAATTTTAATTCTCTTTTAAAGGCTGAAATACTATGTAATGATGCATGCATTTAACTGGACGTAGAAGGATGAGTTTTCTCTATAACGTACATTGTTTTTCCCTGGCCAGTCGCACACAAACGGATGTGTTCCACAAGTGAGACAAAATACTGCGTAAAAGTATGGAATTTCTTCAGCTGCATCCATGCGTTTGCCTGGATATATGTAGATTTTATATCCAAAATTTCTTAATAGTCGTAATATCCTTGATGCTGTTAACCTGTTTACTTAATTTAGTTAATTGATCATTACAAGTCAGGATTACGAACTAGCTTCTCTTACCACCCATTTTGTGTAGTAGCTGGACACACAGTTTAAGATCGACTCCGAACGACAGATATGAGAAACTCAGAATTTTTGACGGGATAGATGTCATAGCTGGAGGTTTGAACCACAGGTTCTCGGCTAATAGGTCAACACATCATCAACTAGACTACAGACTGGAAAGGAAATCCGCAGAGTCTTCTAAGGAAGGCATTTTATGGATATGAATTAAAAGGAGTAGATTACGTCGTGCATCAAATATAATTGTTTCGATCACATTACATCATACATACATACATAATTGGCCATTACAATCCTTCAGTCAGGATTACGGCCTAGCTTCTCAACACCACTCATGTTGTGTGCGTTAATTTTATACAGGAGTGCGGGACCTACAGTTTAAAGTCGACTCCGAACGACAGATTTTTTGAGAAGCTTTTTCATGGCAATTTTTACTCTCAGAGTTTTTGCCAGAAATCTGCTGAGAGGAACTCGCCGAAGAAATATTTTTTTTTCAAATTTCGTTTTGATGTCTGGCGTGGGGCTCGAATCAGGGCCTTACTAGACTACGGCGACTAGTTATGAAAATTCCTAGAGTTTCAAAAGAAGATAATAAGACGTCATGTGCTTTTGATAATTTAATTGGTATGCACTGACACAAATCGTGGAACTAAATGTCCTTTTACAAGATTTCAATACAATATGCCATTGTTAGGCATTACATACATAATTGGCCATTACAACCCTTCAGTCAGGATTACGGCCTAGCTTAGGCTAGTTAGGAATTAGCTTTGTCTTTTATTTGACTTTCTTTATCGCTCTAGTTTTGTAAAATCTGAAAAGAAAAAAATTTATCACTTGCCTTTAACATTATTTTTCTAACAGTGTAATTAAAATGCTCGTGCCATTGCTTACGATCATGATTCTAGCCTTTTGTAACACAAAAAACCCCTACTCTTCTGTACAGCAGTGATCATTCTTTCTTTTATTCCTTATGTAAGCGTTGGATGTAATACCTTAAAAAAAAGAATAGAAAAAAAAACCAAAAACTACAACGTTTTGTAATCCCTGTTGTAAATATCCTGCTGATCCTTTAACGTTGATCCTTGACACACTATTAAATCATGTTTTATTTATGTTGTCACAAGAGATTTGCGTTTCTTTTCTACTACTACTACTACTACACTACACTCGCCTGCGTTCTTTGGCTGTACATATTAGTTTTGTTGCTGTTAGTACTACTCAGAGCAACCAGAAAAAAAAAGAGTATCCTCAACGACGAGATGAAGGTAAATATTTTGATAGGGGTTCAGAAATGTTACTGAATTGTAAATAATTTTAAATGTGGAGAAACACAAAAAAAGAAAACAAACAGCATGTGCCACAAATCGTTGTATTCCTATGACATTAATGCAGAAGACATAAAATGTCAGCATAAATAAAAGGGTCATGACAAACGGAGTTTATTAAAGGTTTATTATTTAAAAAACTACGCTTTTATTAAAGATAAAAAAAAGGTTTCTTTAAAATAACAGTCTCCTTGGCTTAATAAAATATCAATTAATATGATCCTTAGGATTTCAATAAATACTTACACAGCTAAGCCGTTACATTTTTCTCACCAATACCTACTATTTCTGTTTGTTTTCTTTGTAGAAAAAATTGTTCTTTTGCATGTCATAGAAACGCTAGAGTAGAATAATCTTAATAATCCCTTGTAATGCTATCAATATCCCTCTAAACTTTTTCTGCATATGAGAGCTCTATAATATTTTCCCATATGTACAGTATTCAATGCCAGTCAAGCAACCCCTGTTAGAAGAAAAACCAAGATCATCAATAAACCTCTATTTGGACATATGCAAATTGAAATTTTGTTTTTGTTGTTTTTATTCTTTCCTTCATTTTGTTTCAAATGAGAAGTGATGATCATTTATTTTAATTGCCGCTACTTATCCGTTATGGTCATGCATCATCCATATTGATTGAGTGTTTATGCCATGATTTCCATGTCCATGCTTGATTGCAAATGTGATCATCTACAGATTTATGTATATGAATTTAACATTTTCAATAGGCAGCTGTATGTACATTTGTACATATATAAACGATATTTTCAAATGTTTAATGGTAATGCAACTAAACAAATATGCAAACCAATCGTCCGCAATTATTTGCGGTTTTGTTGAAAATCAAACTTTTCTTTTTGTTTTGTATGCAATTTATGGTAATTTTTATATGTGATAAACAATGGAATGACCTAGAAAAATGCATCGAAAAGTATGTATATTGTGTGGAGATTAATAGAAATTTTTAACGATATTTTGCATATTTTTTATTGATTGTGGAATATTTTATTAATAGTAGATATTCATTCTGAGGCATCATTTGTTTTAATCTTACAGTTAGATCTCGCTTAACGCGGGGAATACGTTCCAATAGGTTCCAGCGCTAAACGAAACAGCGGTAAATGAGGCAACTAATACCATCAACTGTTACGCAGGAAAGATGCGTTCGTACTGTGATTATGACAATTACTGATTGCGATTTCGGAAAATACAGTTGGAAAATTTATTCTGGACAGACTAACAAAAGAGCATTGAAAAAGGTACATAGTATATATCGTCGCTATATAGTGCACATGGCCGTTTCTTTTAAATACAAATACAACAAGTATCAATACAGTGTGCGATTTAGGGGAATCTGAATACTACATACATACATTCATGATTGGCCATTACAACCCTTCAGTCAAAATTACGGCCTAGCTTCTTACACCACTCATGTTGTGTGCCTTAATTTTATACTGGAGTGGAGTGACCTACAGTTTAACGTCGACTCCGAACGACGGATTTTGAGAAACTTTTTCATGGCAGGTTTATTTACTCTCAGAGTTTTTGCAAGAAATCTGCTGAGAGGAAGTCGCCGAAGAAATATTTTTTTTTTATATTTCGTTTTGATGTCTGACCTGGGATACGAACCCGCGCTTTATGTCTAATAAGCGAACACACTACCTACTAGACCGCGTAATATTGAAACAGCGTTACGCGGAGCAGCGTTAAGCGGGGTCTTACTGTGTAATAAAAAAGTAATTATTTCGCTTGTTTTTCCTGTAATAAAAAAAGTTTCTCAAACTCAAAATTAATTTCCTTTAAAAACCAAGTATTTGATTTCCAACTCTATTACACTACATAACGATCAATTAAAATATTAAAAATTTTATTCATAAAAAATTCCAAAGAATGGAATTCACTTGACAAGTGTTCATGGATACTTCTTGAATTTTTGAAATGCTTTTGTTGGAATTAATTTTGCTAGTATTATACATAATAAATGTTTATGGCTTGGTTATGAATTCGCAGAGTCATGGACCCTATTAAGCGCTGATGCAGCAGCCTTGAGAGTATTCGAGAGAAACGTCCTACGTAAGACCTTCGATCCAGTGCGACTCTTCGATGATTTCCGCATCCGATCCCACAGTGAGCTGAGTGAGCTTCTCAACGATTTAGACGTTGTGCAGCGTATTTACATCCAGCGGCTGTGCTGAATCGGCCATGTCATTAGAATGGAGGAGTATGCTCCAGTTATACGGGTATTTGATGCGGGGGCTTGCAGAAGTCGGCGAAGAGGACGACCTTGATTGCATTGGAAGCACCAAATCGAGGAAGCCCTGTCATCGACCAACTGGCGTAGGTGCGAAAGAAGCAGAGAAGCCTGGAAGGATGTGTTAAGGCAGACCGAAATCCGTTAATCGGGTTATTAATGGCCAATTAGATAAGTAGTATGGATGGCAACGAAGTCTCAGTTACCTTGCAAGTTGATATTACAAACGGCAACGGACATTTTAACATTACACATAAAAAAATTTTAGACAACCACAAATTTTTAATTGTTCAATTGCCATCGATAATTATAATTTGTAGAGCAATCTCATCAATTTCTGTAGTTTAGCGAAAAATACATAGGGTTTATCAAAACTTTTCAACAGTTTTCTGGCAGGAACTCTGAGAGTAAAATAAAATTGTATCAAAAAGTTTCTCAAATCTCTCGACATTAAACAATAGGTACCGCCACACATGGATAAAATTAACAAATGCAACTTGAGTGGTGTGGAGAAGCTAGGTCGTAATCTTTACTAAAAGGTTGTAATATACCACATACTACCACAGGACAATCAAGACTTTTGCCAACCGATGCCAGAGATGAGTCCAGAAGAGTTTCAGATAACTCACCATCAATAAAAGCACTGGGCAAAAACTAACTAGACTCCAAATGCTAAAGAGTCATAAAGACAACAGTATAACTGGGTCAAACATGTTTTGTCCGTAAGATCCAGGACCGCAATTAACAGCAATCTAAAATGAAGCCTTCGGAGATGATAGCAACAAAGAAAATTAAATCTTTGAATAAGCTGAATTGAATAGCATGCTCCACCGCTAGACTCAATTGGCCCTTGATGGATAGAAGGCGCACCAAACAGTTACTCGGACTTGGTCGTAGCATTATCTTAATCACTGTGGCCATGCTTACAGGTCATTGTATTATGAGGAGACACGCGGAAAGGATGCAGCTTCCGTTTAACGATTTCTGCCGTGGGTGCAGATTGATCTTTGTCAATGCCCATCTCTTGCGAGGTACAGATATAGGTTATTTGGCCCTCCATTTCTTGTCAGCTTGACGAGGCTATCCTCTATTGATGTCAAGTATATAACTTCGTTTATCAAACTTTCGTGCTGGTATTTCAGGGTACGGTAGTCATGCTTTTAATGTTCAGCCCTTGCGCTAACCAACTATTTTAGTAGAACTTGGTCAGTACAGGGACTGCGGGCCGCTATGCATACTCAAGTGAGATTTTGGTATCAAAGTTACCACTCTAACCTAACCTAATCTGCATAGCATGGAAAAGAATGAAAGTCAATTGTTGAAGCCTAATATATTTTAAACTATGGAAGCAAAACGAATTCAAATCACTACTGAAAGATGATTATTATTTTAAAAATAATTTTTTTTTTGTTACAAAATCAAAAAAACTAGTATCAAAGTAACGCATGTACGAGTTCTAACTCTTTCTGTTCTTGTGATATGGATCCGTTTGTAAATACTTGCATGACGATATCTGGGTGGTATAAATCATTGTTTAACCAACATCTACTAGATATTTCCGTTGAAAAATTAGAATTGAAAGTGGGTTCTGATGTCGTGTAGTCAATAAATATACACAGATCATGAGCATAGCCTAAGATTTGAGTCCTACAAAATTAAAACTATTTACTTGAGAATTGAAAAATGATAAATTTTGTTAGAAAATAGCATTTCAGCAGCTATTTGCTATATAGTGCTTACAATAAAATTTTGTGGGAATTTTAATGATTATCACAAGGCTTTCAACTTTAAATTTTAATAACGATGTTAAAATATTTTAAAATATTTTAAATTTAATTGTCTTGACCTTATTTCGCTTTAAACAGAATTAAAATTAAAGAAGTAAATATTTTAACCGCAAAGAGAAATGTTCTCTACCTTAAGTGGTTTTGCACAGACAATAATGACATTCTTCATCTTCACCAGCGCCACATATTTCCCCTCCGCCATTGCTACCTAAAGCTAGAAACCACAATAACACAAATATTAACATTTGTAATGGGAAAATGAATAGAATAGAAATTAGATTTTAGAGAGAGAGATAAGGGGGGCTGTGAGTTGATAAAAGTGCTAATTTTGAACATAAATTATTTAAAAAGCTTTCAGACTTAAATACCCCAGGAAAAAAAACAAAAAAACAATTTCTAACAAGACCCTTAAAACTGACAAAATATTGTCTTTAAAAAGAATAAATTACAATGTAAATAGAAAAACAAAAACCAACCAAATAAACATCTCATCGATAAAACAACAACAATAGAAGAACCAACACTGGATCCGTCCGTCTATCCATTCATTGTGTGCGTTTAAAGTGAAATAAATTTACCAAATACATGCGAACGACCACACGCATCCATTTAGCCAAATAAATGAATGCGTTTGTGAAGATGCTAAAGATGTAAATGAAGTCAAAAACACAAGAAAACCTCAATAGATTTTAACGAAAAGCTCTTAACAAAATGACCCATATTTTCCGGAAATTTTTTCCATTTTTTTTCTCTTCTTCTTCTGTTAAAAGCCCCTTGAAACATAAAACACCCAATAAAACCAAAAACAAAAAAACAATTTTTCTAATTTCTCTTCATCTTCTTTTTACATCAATTGATTTAATAAAAAAATTTGTTGTTTATTTTACATTTAAGATTTGTTACATGCATTAAATTCATGAAATAGAAGTTTTTGTTTTTTTTCCTTGTTTCATTCATTTTGGAAGCCAAACAAAATGATATTGTGGACGACATACTTAAGTGGTTAATTGTTGATATGTTTGATAGCCAGTACTTTAAAAGAGTAATTAAATGTCGTCATAGTACAAGTGGTTGTTGATGAGAAAATTATTGAAAAGCTATTGGAAGGGAATTGTGTTTTTTTAATTATTTATTGATGTGTGATCACTTCAATTTAAGTTCAATAAAACAAGTGGCAAATAAATTTAAATATGAACGCTTTAAATTGAAACATCTTAAATTCTCTTCTCTGTGAATGCAGTTACATTTATTCTCGTGTGAAAGCAGTAAGTAAGTAAGTGACCAGTAAGTTTCATTTAATTTGAGAGAAGATAGTGAAAAATCTAGATATTGGTGTTTTGCTTTTACATCGTTTAACATTAAAATGATAAACAACAGCTACAATAACAAAACAATGCAGTTAACAAACCTATTTACAAATTATCGTACTGTTTAATATAACAACAAACAGCAGCATAAACAAGTAAACAAAAACTTGTTTACAATAACAAATGTAAACAAGGAAAAGGCAAGGCAAAGCAGGCGACTGAGATGGACAGTCTTGTGTGAAGAAGCGGTGCGCTTGAAGAGAGTAATCGTGGTTTGAAGATCTCCGTTATAAAGATCTGTTCACAGAATTGTGAGAATAATTAAGAATTTTAATTAAAATTAAAACAAAAATTTATTTGTATTTTATTTGCAATCTACGAGCTCATATTTTAAGCGTTTTTATCGTTGCCATCAGTAATCATACTTCTGATCACATGGTGATTGCTTTACTGTAGAGCGTCCATTACACCTTTATTAAGTACTCTCATGACCCTATTAATTGGAGAGAAACAAAGGTGGTTTTTATAACAAAAGCTGGGAGACCGTCACGCCGGGAGCAAATACCTCATCCGTATAAAGCAGACCTCAGAACCTCCTTTTGCTAATAGGCCTACACCAGACTGTGTGAGTTCTTTGGTAGGTAACACTGATATTGTTCTGTCATTTAAGCATTATTCACTAGCAGACTTTATTGACATGAAGTGCGCCTTCAATTCGAAAGCTGTGGGCAGATGTCTCGTTAAACCCAATTTAAGTAGGGGACACCGCCGTAAAGTTTGTTGAAGAACTTTGGACCAGAAGGATCACTACTGCTTCCATTGTAGAGGTTCAAGTGGTAAGTTCAGAAACAGACGCATACCACGGCGTCCTCTCACCCTTGCTTCTGAAATTACAGTGCGAGAACCATATTAGAAGAGCTGCAATGTATGTAGTTTTAAAATCTATAGTTATGCAGATGATTTGGTCAATATTGTGACGTATTTTGATCTACAAAGCCATACTTTGAGAAGCAAATAGGCTGAGACCTACAATCATATATTTGCTCTAAGTGGCCAAGATGGAGTCAACCGTACATTACTGTGTTCACGTTCAATCTTATTGGAGGCTGATAAACAAAATATGCAGGCAATCCGTTTTCTTGATCGCCAGTGAGTAATTTTTCACTCAAATTAAGGCATTATTTGCTATCCTCAACTGGGTTCCCTTCTGATCTTCTATTGAAGCAGAGGGCTAAGTTGAGCTGACGGCCGTTATATTCAATGCAGTTAAATAGTGGACAGTGTCTGGAAAGTTTGGAAATGTGTAGACACATTAATATCGATTACATGGTTCCTTTCCTAACTTTCCGAATAGCATATTGATTTTAGAATTCTAAGTAGGAACTTTCGACTTAAAGATCCGGACGTTCTCACTAGGACTCTAGTACCCATGTCTTCAAAACGCTGGGCAGAATAGTCTGTGGTATATACATATATTAGGTTTTGATATTAGGCTTTCGTAGTGGCTGCCCAAGCGAAAGTTATGACCAATTTGCGGTACAATACAATACAATACAATACTTGCTGGTTGGAGCAATATCACCATACTCCTACAATCAGCATGCAATCACGTCCCTAACGAATGTCACAGATATTCTCCGCCCGTTTCATATTAGGATTTAACTCCATTCGCAGCAGAAAGGCACATAAACGATTGCTTGACTTTGCTAGACTTGAGTTATTCGAGTGACTCGAATCATTCATCAAAATTTTCACTCTTAGTTGTTGTTGCATTTACAACAAAAAAAAAAAGACTCACAAGCAAATTAGACAGAGCAGCAAGCAGAGCAAACACACAATCATTTAGAGAGTAGTTTAGTGTTTATATGCGAATCATACTTATTTTGGGATTCTTGTAAATGTTGAGTCATAGAGAGTCGAAATCAACAACGCCATACATGTTGTTAAGTATGAATATGATGAGTACTTCAAACTTTGAATATGAGTAGAGGTTCCATGATATTAAAATAAGTATGAATGCGTATAAATATCAGAAATTATGAGTATGATTCGATTCTACTCATCTTTTTGAATACTCATTGCTGATCTCTGGTATCTAACATAACCTGCTGTTATTTTGCATGAATTTACTCTTTTAAAATATGTTTTGGAGACGATGATATAAATTTAAAATATTTTTTAATGTTTACATATGCATTGATCTATGACACCATAATGCAAAAGATTTTCATTCGCCACATAATTCATATTCATAAAATGAAAGAAAGTATATGTGTGCATGTGTATATATTCGTTATGATTGACTCCCCCTCGTTTGAGTTAATAACAAATTAACTCATTAATTAGGAAATGTTCTTTTTGTGTTTGTTCTTCACTCTCTTCTACACATTTTATAGAAAATAATTTAAGTTTTATTTTATTGGCTGCATTTGACTTTTACACTCAAGGAGAGAAAACAAAAAAAAAAAAAAAAGAATGGGGTAGTAGAGGGTGTTAGTATATCTGATATATATTTATAGCTCATATTCTCATATATAGACGTATGTATGTACATGTGTATGCTTCTGTTCTTTTGATATATTTTTTTGGACTATTAATCAAACGTAATATTTTTACTTTATTTCTATAAATTCTTTAAAAAGAAAACTCGTGAGTGTGTGTGCTTTCCTAAATGTTTGTCGGTCTTTTAGTTTTATTTTATCCGTCTGGGTTATAGCAGTATATGGGGCTGGCTGGCTGGCCTGTGTATATGTGTATATCTAAAGCATAAAGTGTTAATTGAAAATGGCAATTAAAAGATATGACACAACAACTGCTCGATATTTTTACACTTGAATTGTTACAAATGCTTGCGCTACCCCTCCTAAAACGTCATGTCAAGCAGTTGCAGCAATTGTTGTTGCTCTAGAAAGTTTGAAGTTAAATTTTTAATTGTGCATATCGTTGTACGTGGTATGAAGACGATGATGAGGACGCTTCTATCACGAAAGGAGCGACGAAGAGTTGGTGTTGATGTTGCATTGTTTATCTTTTGTTGCTATTGTTTTGTTGTTGTTGTTATGTTTCGTCAGTGCTACTGATACCATTTGCCATTGTTGTTTAAGTGTTGTAAATGTGGCATGTTTTCCGTTGGAGAGTTTTTTTTCCTCCGGTTTCCTCCGGGTTTATTTTATTTATTTGTTTGTGCTGCGTTTCATGACGTATATTGTCATGGTTTGAGGGCAACATATCTCTAATTGGGTTTATTTTTAAACACTTACAAATTGCAAATATTTTTCAACATTTTTAATCGTCTTTATTGGTGGTAATTTGAAGCTATTTGTTAATGATTTCTGTTCTATTTTTGCCTCACTATTTTGGTAATTGAGTCGTAAGGGTCATGAATGTCTAACACTTCCACTGTAATCTGCCCATAACATTCATCGCCGCGAAAGCCAAAAATGTAATCCGTTTATAAGATATATTTTATAAAGACTGTCGGTTTGCAAATCCTCGATCAGAGCATGTCGATCAGAGATATACATTTATTTACTGACAGTTAAGTGACCACAGATCCCTAGTCGGTGCGTACAGCATATCTGAGATTGTCCAACTATGGTGGCTGTCTCTGGAGAAGATAGTGAGACATTACCTAGTAGGTGCGCACACCACATCTGGGACTGTCCAAGTATGCCCGTATCTCTCTGGAGGAGAAAGTTAGACAATCGACGCTTACCATTGCAGTGGTTCTTGAACTGGGTGTCTTTGAAGGTATCAACAGTAAGTCTCATTGAATTCAATCCTGAACTTGCCATTCCTCTATAGGGGAGTAAACAAATTAGTTCTCACACAAACTTACAAGCCCTCTTTGCAAACGGGTTCTGGCACGACATGCCGATACCGTTTGGTATCGAATTAGAATTCTACCACAGTGGTTCCCTGCTTGTCGTAAAATGCGACTAAATGGGAGGGCAGAAGTAGAGGGTGCAGACGAAAAGTCTGGCATATACCCAATGACACTGACGCTTCAAAGCGACACAATGCCGCTTAAAGCATTGAACTACCGTGGTAACACGATAGCACCGTGGGAATCACAGACCAGCATGCGTGTGAGCACGCTCCTAACGGATATGGATGGACAAACGGAGCCTAGTCGTATAGGCATCAGAATTGATACCAGTAAGATTCTGATTATGACACACTGGACTACACTGAAATATTATGATTTGATGACATGGGTTGGCGGATGGGGTATTCTGTTACCAATATGTGCCGGAGTGAAATCTGGTACAGACGGCTTTCAGGCTAATACACCATCTGTCTCCGTCCCGTTAAAACCTGGCAAGCCTTGGAGAACGATCTTGGACTCGTATTGTTGAGTTGGGGTGTACGAGCAGTTAAGTAATTCTTCTGTTTAGCTCCCGGTCTGGCTCTGAAAACAAGCTCTCATGAGGACTTGTGTCAACCCTCGCATGGCCTCTCTGCATTGCAAAGATAACCATGGGTCCACGATAAGGGTAACTATACAACGAATCCAAGATAACGGCTCCAAGTTGGGACCCAATATAATGGAATACGTAACAAATTTTTCACATAACCCTACAGGCGCTACTGCTCCAGTCGGCACCGAAGGTGCAAAGGAGACTGAGTGGGACAGCCCTTTCCTGAATCCTTTCCGGAGGTCTTCGGGGCACAATCTATGTATTAAACCGGAACATATTCGATCTTAAGGACCTCATGGCCCGGCCTTTACGAATCTGAGGCGAATTACTCCGGGGCACACAGAATTTATTGACACATCTTGTCTAACCAAATGCGATTTGAATAGAACACACAACTTCATACAACTTTCGGGATGATTGCGGAATTTCAGTGAAAAGTTATAGTTGAATGGCTGAATAGATAATATAGGTATTATAAGATCCAATTAACGTGAAGTTTTCGAGGTGGTTGTCCGCTTTGCCCACATCATTCAGTTCTCACGTAGAATCAAACAGCTTGCTTGAGGAAATCTCTTATATTCTCACTCCTAGACTGAACTTGGATGTAAGCTGCATGCTTCATACAAGAACGTTACCTTTGGCCTTATTCGTTTATGACCTGACAACTTCGAGACTATTACTGTTGATTTGTTATAACAATTCCTTTTTTCTCCATTCTTACTCGAGCAATGAATAATTATAAAGGGAATACGTAGGAACTTAAATGATATCTAAATGAGATAGATCATGTAGCTTATAACTTTCGGTCTTGCATTAAATCTTCGCAACATGTTAGAAATGAAAGAGGAAGTAGATTTGATAATTATTGTCATCAAAACCAAAAACTTTAAGTATGAATATTTATCCATCGCTGGTGTACTTACAATAGGCAACAGCTGATAAAAAATGGCAACAATTTGTGCCACTTAGGTAGCATTATATTCAAAAGCAAAGAATTAGAATTAGCGAAGACCTAATACAGAATTCTTAGCATGCTAAATTGGAAATTTTTAACATGAATGTAAAATCTATGCTCCTTTGTGGCTGTAAAACACTAACTTCAGTATTGTCTTCTGTGAACAATTAAACAAAATTATTCGGCTATAAAACGAATTCAATGTTACATTCAAGGTTATTTTATATTTTACAAATCATATGAATTTCATAAATTCTGAAATTCTGAAAATGTTCATTTAATGTCAAAGGCTTTATAAGATTTAATAAAACATCTTGTCTAAATTAACTTCACCTTTATTTATGATCTCTGTGAAGTGAAAACAATAATAATAATAACAATAATAAGCCATATAAACATTATATCATCAATAATCTTATATTTTATGGTTGTCATTCTGTGTGATTCTTACTAAAAATAAAATGATTCACATGTTCTTAAGACTTTGAAATAAAGAATAAAAATATATTAAAAAAAAATTGTTGCTTAATTCTTTGGGAGTGTTAAAAACTGAAAAGGTTAATGAATAGGTGTGTTCACCTTTATTAATTCAATATTTATTAGCATACGAAAAATTAAAATTTTTTGGTGTTAGAAATAGATTTGCATAAGATAATTGTTGTTGCAAACATTTTTATGTCAAATGTTGTTCTTTCATAAGGTATTCCAATGGCATGGATTATCGCGTACGTTCAGAATCAAATTCTTTTAATGCTGATGCCACAACATTAGTGGCATGAAGTTAATGACATGACGGATATTCATACAAAAAACTGAAGCTGAGGGGGTCTTTACTGGACCCACTACATCTGCCGGTCTTAAAATTAGTCTCTTGAAAGAAAATACATGAAATTGCTAACATTTGTATCGAACACATATTTGAATGAAATCATTGGTTTAGTACATTCCAAAAAGTTTTTCAGATTTGACGCTATGAGAGCTCTCATACCTACATGCAAAGTAGAACATTACAACCCCTCAGTCAGGCTTACGACCTAGCTTCTCACAGCACTTATATAGCGTGTGCTAATTTTTTATATGTAAGCAGCAGTGGCTACAATTTTAAGTCGACACCAAATGACAGATTTTTTTGACAATTTTTCATGGCAATTTATTTACTTTCAGAGTTTTTGCCAGAAATCTGCTGAGAGGCAAAAATTTCGATTTTATCGAAATGTCTGATCTGAGGAGAGCTCTCAAACTGTACAGAAAAATCTTGGTGGCAACTACAGATAATTATGATTACAATATGCACGAGAACATGATGGGCATAAGAGATGTTACAACCAGATTTTGTTACGAGTACGAGGAGTCGATAGATCACTGTATAGCCTTGAGAGAATTATGCGCTGTTCACACACTGTTTACTGACACTGTTATTAAAAGAGATGGCAAATGCCTAGTGTAAGATAGAATGCCATGTACCTCAGCCTTGTGAACATCATCTAACATTTCTTACATTAAAAACCGAGAAGTTTTCGGCAATTAATCTTTTCATCGGAAGGATTTCAAAAACTTTTCTTGCTGGAGTTTCTTCGTTTATCCAAACGAAACATTTCATATACAACACTATTGGAATACAACTCATAGAGTTTCATACATTTCACCACTACCGGATATTCGCCACTACCGTAGTTTGATGCTTTAACTTTACTTAGAAAACTTGTCTTAAAAACCCCAAGAACGCTTTCATCTGCTTGTGTAAACAAACCATATTTCTGTACATCATATCGACGCCTCCGTTCTATAACATTCTAAGTCGAAAAAGTGTGTTTTGAGTTATGAGCTCTCAAAGTTTTCACGCGACATACGACTATATGTGTATTCTAAGTAGATTTTTCCTTATAACTTCGGAACGGATCGGCGCATCTTAACCAAATTTTGACAGTATTGAAGTTAGAGAACGCAGAAAATGTAAGAACATTAAAAACGTTCTAAGTACACTTAGAACGTTATAGAATGGGGGCGTCGATATGTCTAGTGGGTAGTATAGCAGATAGTCTAGGAGCTAGTCTACTGCAATAGATACTCGTCTTATCAGTATACACAAAGGCAAAAGCTGCTCCTTGTAGGTAAAAACAGTTAAATAAGTGTATCGTGTCATAAAGGACTTAAAGATACGTAGCATATCGGTTAAAGGTACCGTGGACAATTCGCTTCTAATAACAGTTTAGCATGCCAGATCTGAATTTTGCCCGGCATACATGGGTAGATGCCCGGCGCAAGTTGAAATCACTAAAGAGTATTCATGGAGAACTATGTATGTTGCTTCTGTAGCCGTTTATAGCTTCCATTTTAATCCGATTAATACAATGTTTTTAATGCGTTGAACGTTGACAATCAATGTTTATCATTGGAATGGCATACAAGATCAGTTCAGTAAAGTGACGAAAGTTTTGCAAATTTTTCAATACTATATGATGATTAGGGTAAATAGTCAGAGGGCATGTAACAAAGCCTTATCTAGTTAGCAGGATGTTATGTCGCCTGACAGGTGCCGTCTTGGTCGTCCTGATTCGTCTGGCCGCGATTATGTGTTTTTATTTTATTTTTGAGACAATGTTGACCTTCCCTTGTTTTGTTATATTTTTACTGTATCATGAATACCTCTAATATTCTTGTTATATTTGTTTATAATAAATAACCCCATGCATTTGTTTAATAAACAAATCAACAACAAAATCATCTTAACCAGTTCCACGTATGAATGTTTTCGCTTCGCATTTTTTTATTTTTTTTATTTTTGCCAAACCAAACCAAAAAAAAAAGGTGTCAATAATGTTTTTCAGCTTTAATCCTCTCGACAACATTGATTCATTTTGAATTATTTAATGACACACATTAATTAACGATTTTGTTCTGTTTTATTTTTTTTTTGTCTTGTTGTCGTTATTTTTCGGTAGACTTCATAAATAATTTCACCTTAACGTTGTTGTCATTCCATGTATATTTTTTTCTTTTTGTTTTTGCCACTATGTTTTGCTGCTTTGAAAGTGGCTTCCTAATTTGAATTTTGTTTCTCGCTGGTCCATTAAATATTCAGCATTCAAGCTTGTATAACAATTTATGGGATTGTAGGCTTCGTTAACGTTGTTGTTGATTTTTTACTCAGTAGTTTGAAATTAAGATGAAAATTGTTGTTTTAAGTCGTATTTTTTGAATGTTCAACCAAAATTTAAAATCTTTTGTTTATTGTTATTACACATGACTGAAATTTTTTGGTAGAAGACTTTAAGGCTTAAAGAAGGTAGTATTGTTCTCCAGGGAATTAAGAAGGTGAACCTACTTACACACTTACGAACATACATTCAGATAAGTGACTTCAGGACAGTGTCTGATGAAGCGGTACTGTTATTGGCAAAGACAATACCGATAGACATATTGGCGGATGAGATGAGGCGTCTCGAGTATCCAGGACAAACAGCAGCTATAAAAGCAGAGGAACGAAGGACTTCCATGCACAAATGGCAGTCACGATGGGAGAACAGTTTGAAGGGAAGATGGACATTTCATCCTGCGGCTGATATAACGCCTTGGATGGAGAACAAACATTGCGAGCTGAACTACTACGTGACCCAGTTCTTAACTGGTCATGGATGCTTCAGGAAGTACCTGTACAGATTTCGACATGATACTTCCCCTATATGTCCAGACTGTGTAGATGAGGAGGAGGATGCGGAGCATATTCTAAAATACTGCCCCAGATTTTGATAGCCCGGGGAAACAAGTTTTGGACCAAATCGGCTTATGGAAGAGGTGTTTAATTCTAGGATTCTATGGAGCCAATACAGTCAGCGACGTTATGCTGGAACTCCGAAGGTTGAAGGAATGAAGGCGAAGCTTGGTTTAACGTGATAAAGATTTAAAGCTAACCAGCCCTCCACGAAGTAATACCTTACGGCAGTCTCTCGCGGGGAGAGTGGCTGAAGGATACAGGGGGTGGGTTTAGTACGTAGAAAGTGCCTTTCGAAGATTCTCACCTCCGGCTCAAGACAAAAAAATAAACATACATACATACATACATATATAGATACTTACATACATAACTGGTTATTACAACCCATCATTATTGTTACGACCTAGCTTCTCACACCACTTATGTCGTGTGCGTTAATTTTATAAATGAGTGGCAGAATCTACAGTTTAAGTCCACTTCGAACGATGGATATTTGAGAAACTTTTTCGTGGCAATTTTATTTCATTTTTGCTCGAAATCAGCCGAGCGGAAGTCGCCGAAGAAATATTTTTTCATATTTTCTTTCGTTGGATATGTCTGACATGGGGTTTGAATGGAGGCCTCAAGTCCATTATGATTTTCCTTAATACCTTAGAAAATCAAGTTTATTTCTGAAATATTTCGAAAAATTTGCCACCAGTTTTCCATTTTAATTTTCAATATTTAAGAAAATTTGATGTTGAACCCTCTAGACATAGAACAAAATGGTGAATGCCTGCATTTCTGCTTGCTTTCGTCGACAGTCTCAATTAAAATCTCATAAAACAAGAAAAAAGAAATTCTAGAAGTACAATATAATGCGCGAATATATTCTTGAATTAAATTGTCAGAAAATTAGCGCAGTAATGCTTAAATTAATTACCCCAAGCGTTCTTTTTTGTTATTGGGTGCTCTTACTGGCGGCTATTTTTTGTGTTACACATGAAAAATTTATCGCTTTGAAAAAATCTTAACACCAGACTGGAAGAAAAATAAATTCACAAGAATTTGTTGTGCCAACATCAAAACGGAATGGAAAAAAGTGCACTTTTATTTTAAAATTTATTTTTAAAATTTTTCACTTTTTTTTCTGCCTTTTTTCTTTCGTATTTTTTTTTTTTTTTTTTGGTGGAATTAATGAAGATTGTCTTAATTTGCAACAAAACAAAACAAAACAAAGCAAACAAACGCAATTGATTAATTTATGAGCTTTATAAGCGAGTCAACGCCTTTGTAGAAATGTTTTTCAAGCAGATTAAATTTAAAAGTATTTTCATGTAAACAAATTTTTTAGTTGAAATTCAATTTTTTTCCCTTTCGTTTTGTTTTTTTTTCTTCCTGTATTTGATGACCCATACAACCTGATGCCAAAAGAAAAAAAAAATATTTTTTGGAAAGCCTGTATTTTAAGAAAACATTTCTTTATTGATGAACAGAAAACTACCGGGAAATAACTCAAGTCAATTTTATACAATACGTTTGTATGTAAATATATGCCATAGTATAGCATTAAAACTACAAGTCATTCATCCTTTTGTTAATTAACCAAATCAACATTAAGGAATTTCTTACAATGAACTTCATTAGGAAAACATTACCTCAAAAAAGAAGGAAAAAAAGACAAACTTATGGAAGGTAAAAAGCTTTTAAAGAAGCTTAAAAAATTATACAGCTCAAGAGGAATTGAAAGAAAAACTTTGCAGAAGGCACTTGACTTCGTTGAGTCACCATAAGGATTATTGCTCATTACATCACTATTTCACTATCTTAAGGAGTAAATTATATTGATTAAGAGTAGCTCATTCTGTCTAGAGAACAATCAAGGAGTGAGCTGTTAGATTCCAACTTATAAATCGCGTTTTAGTCTTATACTCCATTACGTAACCTTGGTCTCTCTAGGTCCCTATTGGCTGGGTTATACTAACACCTGCAAATTTCTGTATCTTACCCAACTCCATCTGAACTGTTTTCATACATACTTACATACATACATACATACATACATATATACATACATACATAATTCGTATACAACCCTTCAGCCAGGATTACGGCCTAGCTTCTCACACCACTTCATGTTGTGTGGCTTAATTTTATACTTGAGTGGCGGGACCTACAGTTTAACGTCGACTACGGTCGACAGAATTTGAGAAACTTTTTCATGGCAGTTTTATTTACTCTCAGAGTTTTTGCCAGAAATCTGCTGAGAGGAAGTCGCCGAAGAAAATTTTTTTTCATATTTCATTTTGATATCTGACCTGGGGTTTGAGCCAGGGCTTTACGTCTAATAAGCGAACACACTACCTACTAGGCTACGTCGACTTCCGACTGTTTTCAAATGGAAATGGCCTGACAATCATAGTACGCATTTAGTACGAGAATTTTATAAGATATCTGCATGGCATGATTCGCTTTCCTTGAAAAGATTACTATGTATGCCCGATGTTTACTATCCTGTAAATATCCCATATATTTTGTCACCAGTTTCCATGATAATACCTCAACCAAGGAGTGTCTTAAAATATGCCTCTAGACATCGAAACTATTGAGCTGCAGAATTCATCCACAACTAGAATTTAAGTTAGTAGTGAAAGAAATTCAATTATTCGGCTTTCGCCTTTTGCGCTTGTGTGACCAGACCGCTATCTTCATTTGAATATCCCATGGTCTCTACTCCTTCCATTTAAGGTTTGTTATCAATACCGTCGCCGTAGTCTAGTAGGTAGTGTGTTGACTTATTAGACATGAGGAGGCGGTTCAAACCCCCAGGTCAGACTTCTTCCTCG
This sequence comes from Sarcophaga rosellei, assembly GCA_930367235.1. NCBI lineage: Eukaryota > Metazoa > Arthropoda > Insecta > Diptera > Sarcophagidae > Sarcophaga > Sarcophaga rosellei. The sequence goes on from OV884019.1 coordinate 38,656,192, forward strand.
ACTTCCTTTCTGCGGATTTCTGATAAAAACTCGGAGAGTAAAATTGTCATGAAAAGTTTCTCAAAAATCTGTCGTTCGGAGGCGACATTAAACCATAGGTGTCGCCACTCATGTAAAAATTAAAACACACAACATTAGTAGCATGGGAAACTAGGTCGTAATCCTGATTAAAGGGTTGTAATGGTCAATTATGTATGTATACCGTCATGAGCAGAATTATCAGCCCCCTCTTTATATAAAGAAAAGCGCAATCAGCCAGCTTATTGATGCCTTCCACTAAATATCTGCTTAGTAGATCTGCCCGCCTTATATGCATGCTGTTTAGGATGCAGAGACACCCTTCTCATTGACTCGCATCCTATCCACAGTTTTCTCAATTGCTTTTAGTTTTTATAATGCGAGACTAGTTCTCAGTAGCCTCATATGCTTCATCGTTGAAGAAAATTTTATTCTTGTTAATCCCTTACATAGTAAGTTGATCATAATCACCCTGTATTGCTTGAAAGTGGAATTTTTCAGTTGTTAAAGGATCTATATTCCTAAATGGTAAACCTTTCACTTAATAAATCATGCTTCAATTAAAAGACGGCGGATAGTCTTGTGAGACCACAGGTGTTCAATATAGTGGATAACCCGATAAAATAACTCCGAATACTTGATGATAGGAGTGAAATTTCTTTAACCTTGGTAATGATAACTGCTACATTGGTAGTTCACAAGTATTTTATTACATATGAATGCTTACATACGAGGGTTTTAGAAAAACAAAATCAAAATTCCATTAAGAAATATACGCCCATTGACCATCATACAGTTGAATTTGGAACGCACATTTTTAAATCGTGTAAAAATATTTGTGTGAATGTAAATTTTCCAAAAATTAAGCGTTTACCAACACTGACTTACAAATAACTTTCTTATGTATTCAATAAAGGTTTTAAGTTTTCGGTAAGATTTCCTGTTTTGAGTAACAATAAGTTACTCTATACCGTTTACAACAAAAAACCAACACGTACAAGTAACGCAAATAAGAAAAAGATAAACGTACGAGAAGAAGAAAAACTGTCACATGCACCTAATGTAATGGCGCCAACTGATATCTTATCACTGGCGTCGTACAGCACCAACTCCAGGCCATTCAGAAAAGGTCCAGTACAACTGAAGAGAAGATGAAATATTTAGGATGTGAAAGGACGAAGTGAAATAAAATCAACAAAAAAACAAACGAATGAATCAAGAATAAAATGTCAGGCAATCAATTGTTGTCTTAAGGAGACTCTGTGCTCTGGTGTAACATAACATAACGCAACGCAACGTACGGTACGTGTATGTCTGGGATACGTAGTGATGGACAGAAAACAAATGCACTTGAATGACACTTGTAAGTAAAAACAGAAAGATTGCCATCAGTATCAACTGTTTTTGTCTTTCTTCTTCTTCTTCTTATTCTGCTGCTACTTCTAGTGTTGGTTTAAAGATACCAGGAGACTGCAATTGTGCAATTGTATAAAATCCTTAAAAGGATATTGTTGTTGTTGTCCGTTAGCTCTCTCTCTAGTCTGGTGTATGTATGCTGGTGTTTGAGTGCATTTATTTCTTAAGTATAATCATGTGTAAAAGATGTATGTCAAGAGTTCAATTATTTAAAGAGCAAAAATATACACAAACAAACGAACGAATGAATGAATGAACGAACGTACGTAACATAATGACATCAATTGTTTAAATGATATACTATTTAAAGATATTTGTTTAAGGAAAAATAAATTTAAAAAAATATTGAAATTGACAGAAACTAGTGCGTGTCTGCATTTTACTAACAAGGCTCTAGCTACACTGGCAACTGAGCTCAAGGCATCAAAGAATTTAATTTATTCAGTTCCAAAAATTCCTTAAGCTAATAAGCAAATATTTTCTAATAATCAATACATTTTAAATACTTATTATAGTATTGTGTCAATTACCACTGCTTTGTTATAAAATTTTATGAGAATTTTGCTTTCAAAAATATTAAATTTCCTTAAACAACAATATCTGCCTGCCTTCAGTTTAATTATGTTCAACTCATTGTGTCATAAATAAGCTCAACATGATTTGTAATATAAAGATATCAAGAACCATTTGATAATATCTACTACTAAAGATCATCTCCGTAATAAAATAACATAAAAAACAAAAAGAATTCTTATAGAAGACGGCATCCATGAAAGGAAAAACCTTTACGGAAAAGGAAGTAGAACAACATGGAAACCCCGAAAAGGTTTTTTTTTTATCACTTAAAAACATTATATTCTCTGGTATAAATTGAAATTAATAATAATAATAATAAAAATATACGTTTTATTGAAACAAGAACAGAACAATATAATTGGGGGAATAAAATTCCAGAACAAGTCTCATCATTAACATCATCAACAGCATTATCATTATGATCATAATTTTTTTAATTTAAAAAAAAACAATAAGAAACCACCTGAGTTTTGAAAGAATGAATAAAATTTAAGAAACGTGTAAAACTAAATAAAATTGTTGTCGGTTGTTGGTATTACATACGAGGGTAGTTTAAAGTACCACCAGTTTTTAGGTAAGTTTAAATGTCTTCAAATCATATAATCTATGTCACCAAAAAAACTCCCTGGTGTGTATTTGTCGTGGTAAAGAAAGTCTTTTTAGTCTCATTGGAGTCGAAAGCTTGCCTTTAATAATCTGACATTATTTTTAACCTGTTCAACAGCATAAGGAGCATTACAACCCTTCAGTCAGGCTTACGACTTAGCTTCTCACACCCCTTTTGCTGTGTGTGTTAATTTTATACAAGATTGGCGGCACCTGCAGTTTAAAGTCGACTGCGAACAACAGATTTTTGAGAAACTTTTCATGGCAATTTTATTTACTAACAGAGTTCTTGCCAAAAATTTGCTGAGAGCAAGTCGAGGAAGAAATATTGTTTCATATTTCGTTGTGTTGGAGATGTCTGACCTGGTGTTTGAACTGAGGTCGCACGTCTAACAGGCCAGCACACTACCTTCGAGACTATGATGGGAGATTGAGTCACTGACAGGGATCTGGAACAGATCCTAGCCGGACTATTGCAGGGTATGTTGCGATGATGTTGGTGACTATCGAACACCTCCTCTGTAACTGTCCAGCCCTTAGTAGGTTGAGGTTGAAGACCCTTGGCAAGGGCTCTCTTTGAGGGTTTGAATTCTGTGTTGAGAGCCAACGTCAGGGTTCTCCATAGATTCATTAGTAGATTGAGCTGGATGAGAAATGCAAGGGCCACTCTCTCTTGCGTGCTTGTGTTGGTGTTTGTTAGAGTTGTTGTTTGTTAGTGTTGTTGTTTGTTAGAGTTGTTGTGTGTTAGTGTTGGTGTTTGTATTTGTTGGTCTGTGTAATTCCTCCGCTCCCCTTTGCTACTTCCTCTCCCATCCCCTCTATTATCCTCTCACTTAAAGGACGTTTTTGGACCTCCGGGTATTGTACTTGCCAAGTACACGTCCTCTAACCTAACTAAACCTATGGTGACTTCACAAATATTTTATCAGGGAAAAATTCTATATTATCTCTGTACGGAATACATTTCATACCGATTGTCTTTATTATCCTCATCTAATCGGGCACTATAAGCCCAAAAGACAGAATAAGAACGGATTAAAGCCCAAATTGTTGAGTCTGTAAAGAGGCCGATGTCAATGTCAATATACACCTAAAATCTAACATACTCGGATTTATTGCAAGTAGTCCCGGGATTAGTCATTTCATATTGCAATGAAACTAAATGAAGACTGACTACAGATATGATCTTGTAGAGCAAAGTATTTGAGGCGGAGATAGTTGAAACCGGGGACTTATCTCCTTCGGACTCAATCATATGCGTAGACTGTCGAGCAGCTATCAATGAGCTGGGATCCCATCTCGTCAGGAGTTGCATGTACTATCTACATCGTATACGTTAACTTAACACCCACATCTACTGGATTCCGATCCACTAAGGCTAGCGGGAAACGAAAAGGCAAACAAACTGGCACGAAAGGGATCCGTGGAGATGCCTGAGGAAGAGACAATAGAGGGGATACATGCGACCCTACAAGAATACTTTTCCAAATTAAAAAAAGCAGCATGGAATTCAACAAACCGTGGGTGGCCTAACATACCTGGTTCCCGAATTTCAAAAGTGCTGTGTCCATCAGTGGAGACAGCGGGATTACCAGGGAACTACTTGAGTTCGACACGAAAACGATTGGCATTTTAATAGGAATTCTAAAGGGACATTACGCATAAGCTTAGTCTGCCCCATCAGAATTCCTGCAGAAGCTGCCATGATATGGAGGAAACGAAATCGGTGCCACACCTTTTATGCGAGTGTCTTGCACTACAAGACAGACGTCATCGGTTTTTGGGCGACAGAACGTTTGAAGGTCTGGGAATGTACCACTAGCGGAACTGGCCGGTTTCATCTGGAGCTTGGGGTGGTTCAAACCCACCGCTAAAGGAGGTGCTAAGCTCACAGTGGATAAGGCCACCAAGTGAACTTGCCTATGAGATCAAGCTGCCTGCTAATCTTATCTAACCTGAGGTTAGTTAGAGCAAAAGTGTTGGGGACTTATTATATAGAAATCCTATTTAGGGCCATTATTACAACTTGTCGTTAAAGTTGGGGTTAGTTAAAGGTACCTTTAGCTAAAGGGAACTGGAAAAATTTGAAGTTGCCACAATGAAAATAATATATAATATGGCAACTTCAAACATAAAGTGGCCTATAAATGTTAAAGGTAGGATGATCCTCCCTTTAGCTTAACGATCACTTCTATCTTATTGGGTACTCATAATAATGAAAAACAATTTATCTGCCCGTTAAAATCCTCCCTTTATTTAAAGGCAAGTTGTAATAATGGCCCTTAGACTGAAGACGGCAATTGGTAGATTTCAAAGTGTGGGGCAGACCAAGCTTGTCAACGAAACTGCCGATAACGCAATGTCCCGTTAGAAGTCCTATTAAAATGTATCGAAACATCGGATTAGAACCGGTACTTATTTGGAAGTTGTGTATGTTTTTTAGTGTCAGAAGAATAGTACTGTAAAAGATATGATATCCTGTACTGTAAAAGATATGTCAGTATAGCTAACACATGTGTTAAACTTTTTTTGCAAGCAAGAAAATAATGAACAGTCTTAATAATCACGTTCTTCATATACTGTTTGCCACCTTCCCTAAAATTCTTTCGAATAAAGTCCTTTCGAATAAAGTCATACAGCTACCACAAACTAATGATTTTATAAGAACTTCACACAAAACCCTCGCATGCACTTGTTTTATTATTGCTGTTGTAGCATTTCAAGAGGATCACATTTCACATTTTCAGGTGTCAACGATAAGAAATCTTAATACTTTGAAATCTACCAATGCTAAGTAGTTGAGTTTTGTGTTTTTGTATGCAATCCGAAGAAAATACGCTCTGTGGCGGCGGTGCAAGCATAATATTTTATTTCTTGTTTTTTGGTTTTTTTTTCTCTTCACAATTGTTTTTATTATTGTAGTTTTGTTGTTTGGATTATTTTATTTGCTCGGTTGGTTGGTTAGTCTGTCTGCTTGTCTGTTTGTCTGACACTGCGTTGTTCGGTGTTGCAAGTTTCAAGTGAAAGAAAAATAAAAAAATTAAAAAATTTTCTACACAAACAAAGTCAGCGACAGCACACTCCCGGTGTGGTCTGGGTATCAGTTTTATTTTCATTTTATTTTCATTTAATTTCTTTATGGTTTGTTTGTTTGTATGTTTGGTCTTCCTCCGATTTCTCATTCCTTTTAACAAGTATTTATTCATTGTAATCAGAAATTTCATACAAAACACAGCCATAATCCACAGTATATTGATATGGCTGCCATAGATTTAAAGGGAATAAAATTGCTTATCAATTGTAAATATATACGTAAGTATGTACGTATGTATGTAAGTATGCAAACATGAGTAGGAGTATAGCAAATCATAATTGATCAAATATTGAAAGGAAAAAAATGCTGTCTTATGCTTTTGAAGACGTTTTTAAGGAAATAAAGAAAAACCTAATCAAATTAAGTATTCAAGTTTCATAGCATTTTACAATAATTATGTACAGACTGACTGCATAAAAATATTTATTAAAGAATTCTTTTTAATTAAATGATAAGACTTACATGTTTGTAATAAAAACTTTTGATTTCTTAACTGTCTTTTAACAAAGACAATATTTGCTTATGAAAACAATGTTTAAAAAGCGTATAAAGCAGTAGGAAGCATATGCAGTGCTGTGAGTAGGAAGCATGTGAATGCAGTTGTAGGCCACTAATTCATCAGTGGTCTTATTTATTCTAATAGCATTGAGAAAAATATTTATTTAAAGCATAAATATTGGCTTTAAATTAAAATCAAACTTATAATCAAATGCTTACAATATTTGCTTTCATTATCTATGACAACATTGCGTGTAACGTCAATTCACTTCAATTGCAGCTGAATATGTTACTTAATCAATTGTTTGTTGTCAAGAAGAACTTGTACAACTATTAGAAGGTATAGCAAAAATGGTAGCCTGCTCAAGGTTATACGTTAAAACATCAAAACTTTCATGCCAAGTACACGCAGATGTTATCACAGTTTCTGATAGTCAATTCTGCTTGCTTTTTTCTTTTCGTTCTTTGTTTCAAGTTATGAATAGTAGAGATCAGAATTGATTAGAATTAGTACCACCCACACATCGTAAATAATTTCTGTATAATCCTTAGTTTGCCACAGTAGTCCAGAGAGTTGTGTGATGATATGCGAAAGACAGGGTTGTGGATTTGATTTTCACCAGGTCATAAAAAAATAATAAAAATAACTTCTTCCTCTTTGTCTAGTTCTGTAAGGCATATTCCGGATTTCCAACATAGTGCTCTGCATAATGGCCATCTTGAGTGTTGGTCGCAAGTCACATCTTTTATTTTAATGATGATAATTCATGATTCATGATTCGAACTCCTTAATTAAAGAAAGAATTTAAATTTCTTAATTCAAATGACCACCAAGTGTAGAATTATGCTGATCTGCGACTAAATTCGATATTTTTCATCACACAAGGATTTCAATATGATGCGTTCTGCCATATATATGAAACTCTCTGTAATTTCTAATATAAATCAAAACAATGGCATTTTCCAATTACGAAGGTACGGAGAAGTTTTAATCACAGCCCACTAAGTATCGAATCCTTCACTAAGCGTTTCCTATTTTTAACAGTCAGTAATACAAAGTTTGTATGAAATATCACTGACATTTTTTAAACATTTGTAAGATTTATTCATGCCATTATGTGTGGAATATAATGTCGTCCTTATGCCCACCACAGTTTCTCTGGATGTTATTTTTTAATTTTAACCGCTGACCTTGGTGGTGATAGTTTTTAAACCCGTTGTGGTTTATTTATATGCACTTGGGATTTAAAAAAATCCCTCAAAAAAGATGCTAACTAGGTAAAATCGCACGATCTCGTTCACATCACCTCTACGTAAGAAGACAAAGCGCTCGAGCAGAATATCCAATGTGGTATGAACTATGGGGCAAGTAACCCGGTCCTGGTGAAATTACATGTCTTTGGTGTCAAGATTATCTAATTCAGGCCAAAAGAATCTGGTAGTCATCGAGCTTTAGTGCTCGCCTTTGACTGTGATAGCCTGGACAATGGTCAGTCTAGTAATTTTTTTTGGTATATATTAAACGCTCATGGATTTCCTATATTGAACAATTTTGTTTGATTCAATCAGAAATCGCTGATTATGATTTTTCGATGAAAGTATGTGTTGTATGCCAACTGGTCTATAGTCTCTTGCTTACAGAGGTACATCTATGTCAAAGGCGAATCCTGTTCTTCGAAGTAAATCCTTTAGCAAAAAATTCCATATTGAAGTATGATTCAACACCCATTTTGATATTCACAGTTTTCTGTAATTACTCACTCTTTGTACTGTACCCCGTTACCGTTTTCTGTTCTGAGCCACTTTCTAATGTTCAGTGGAGTGATATTTATTTTTTGATACATTTTTAGATTGCAACACACTGATTGCGTCCGGTTACCTCGTCCTTCTCAAAGTCTAAAACTTTGTGATTTATTTTAATTTCGCCAGTCTAGTTGGATGAAGAGAATACACGATATGAGCGGAAGTAGGTATAAAACTTATGTGTCAAAACATAATCGGATCATAAAAATGTATCAACTTACTTAGGCCAAGAATTCGGTGTTCTTGATGTTTATCAAATAATTGTTTAACGCTGCAAAAACAAAAAAAAAACTGATGTAAGGAAACTCCTTTAAAAAAATGAAACAGTGATGCCGCCAACAAAAACTTTTCTACTCATTTTTTATGATTTTTTTCTGTTGTTTTTCAAAGGTGTTCTAAATACCGCATATGTGTATTTCAAAAAAAAAAAAGATCCGATTGCCTATTATCTATTTTTCTATTTTTACCTGAAGTAATCTGTTTTAAAAAGTGGTGCGAAAAATTAAATCGCATTTCAATTGATGACACACATACACAGAAAGACAGTCAATACAATAGAAGGAGAATAGAAAGAACCCTTAAATGAATGTTTTTCTATGTATTGATTGCAGATTATCTGGCAAAATACACGCATGAGTGGAGTCCTTAATAATGAGCCATTGTTTTAATTCTTTTTGTATGTGAGTGAGCACTCTTGACATAAGAAAACAAAATTGCATTGTTTTTGGGACAATATTGAAGCCATTTATCCAACAGTGTTATATAAATTGTAACAATATCTCTACCTTTCTCTCTCTCTTTTTTCCTAGTAGAGAAAGAAAGAAAATCTAGAGTGTAATTATTACATTTGAAAACATGCTGCAATACATGCCACGCATGCTGCAAAAGGTTCACAAAGTTTTCCGCAACATTTACACACAATGGGTTTTGGGTTCAGCAATGCGAAATGAAAAATTAACACAAATGTCATCAAATAATTACGAATTTTCCAATAGTGGCCGTTGTAATCGGCTATAAAATTTTACAGAAAACAGAAGATTTAAAACATACATACGTAAACATCTGTCTAGAAAGTGTATCAAACTCTAAAGCAATTGATTTTATACGCTTTAAATTTGTAATTCCTTTAAAAAAAACTGTCCCTTACTTCCCTTTTTTTAATATTAAGCTAGACTACAGAATTTGGTCTCACAAAAATCCTCGTGACTAATTAATGGTTACGCTTTGGCGGCTTTTACATTATTTTTCTTAATGAAACACACAGAAAAAAACGATTTTTTTTGTATTTACTTTCTTGTAGTACTTGACTATTTATTATCGCTTTATAGTTTCGAGTGCATCTTTACTTGAGGCAAACAAACATTGATTGTGAGAATTTCCTTTTTCTTTCTTGTGGCGCTATTTTTAGTATTTGTCAGCCATTGGTTAAAGTCAATATTTAGTTTACTTTTCATAAATAAAAATATTCTTCATACATGCAGTATACATACTATACATAGTTGATGGCAAATGCATAGCGCAAGCGCGTGTTAATTTCTAGAATTGTTTATGTCTTCGGAGGTTTTAAAATGCCAAAGGATTTAGGTTTATGGCCACAGATGTTATACATCAAGGACATGTGCTGCATGAAAATCATTTTTAATGTTGAAAAGGAAATTAGTCTTTGACATGTGTCGATCAGTGGAAATAGTCTACATTAACTAGAAAATAATTAATGAATGCTGTAAAGAAAAGAAACAAGGAACTTCTTAAATTCATTCTAAAGTACAGCATAAGATCCTTACAAATTCATCACATTATAGTTATCCATTCACTCAAGGTAAACCATGCATTCGGAACCTTTCAACACAGGACAAATACTCCTTCTCTTTTGATTATAACCTAACCAGTTCCATCTGCGTATTCGTGTTTCAGATCTTATTGTTGCTTGATTGTAACTTTCCTTAGATCGTTGTTTACAAATTTTCTTTGAAAATATTTTCAAAATTCTTCTTCTGTCACGAATTTCCTACTTTACTTAACTTTATTTAGCAAATTTTCTTTATTGCGGTCTATATTCCTTTGTTGTTTCTATTACTTTAGCTTCTACCTTATTATCCTTTAATTCCTTGTTAGTCCTTTTCAGAGATCAGCAATGAATCGTTTTTTTGCTACTCATAAGCACTCATGAAATTCTGAATATAAGTGAATCAACAATATCGAAATTTCATTACTCTGATCCATTTGTACTCATTACAACGTTGATTTATAAGTATGAGTACAATGAGTATGAGTACAATATCGACATCGAACTCATAACATTCGAAATATGTTTGACTCATAAATGATTCCAGTGATTCGAGTGATTCATCAAAATTTACAGTCTTAGTTGCCGTTGCATTTACAAAAAAAGAAGAAAGAAAAAGACAAGGACAGCAAACAAAGCAAACACACAACCTTCTAGTGAGTATTGTAGTGTTCGTACGCGAATCATACTAATTTTGTGATTCTTGTAAATGTTGAGTTATGGAGAGTCGAAATTAACAACATTATGTATGAGTACGATGAGTACTTCAAACTTTGAATATGAGTAGTATGAGTACGATATTAAAATGAGTTTGAAGGTATATACCAGAAATTATATATCAGAAATTATAAGTATGATTCGATTCTGTTCATACTCATTGCTGATCTCTGGTCCTTTTTCGTCATATTCAAGCCAGTGGCAGAGAGTAAGTTAATTCCAATTCGACTTTCTTTTCTATGACCAACTGTTTAGGTTACTTTATGTCGCAATTGTTGTTCGATTCGTTTGTTTCCTTTGAATTTACGTATCGGGTAGTATTGCTCCAAATCTCACAGTCATCTAACAATGATGATTTTAAAAATGGATCATAACGTCAACACTTTCATGGACTAACTAAAGGAAAGCAATATGAATACTACAGTCATGAGAGTTCTATTTATAGCAGCTCCAAGTTTTGTAGAACTTCACCTAAGTCATCTTTTTTAAAATTAATTTAAGGTCGTTAAGATATTTAAAATTTTTGGCCTTGTTAAGTTAAAACATCCAAAAACAAATAAAAATTAATGTCGCTTATTAACCTTAGATTGCTTTTAAATAACCTGACTTGATTGAATTTTCCTTCTATTGTAACCACCTCAAAGAAGTTTAAACCACAGAAAGGTTCTGGATCCATCAACAGCGTACAATTTCCTCGCAAGCTTAACTACCTGATCATTGAATTCACGCATAGACTGAGGCCCAACAGAGGGCTCTATTTCGCCTGCCTAATTAAGTCAGCTTTACCATACAGTACCCATACTAATTTCGAACTAAGCTCACCAGTTTCCAGTGCGGGGTAGTCGTGCTTTTGTTGTGCAGCCCTTGCGCTGACCAACTTCTTCCTTTTCCCTGATTTTGGTGGAACTTGGTTAGTACAGGGACTGCGTTCACCCGTGGCATCACAACGGGCCGCTATGCGTGCTCAAGTGAGCTTTGTGATATCAGAGCTACCACTCCGACCTAAACCTAAGCTCACCAGAGCTGAATACTAGGATGGTCGCCAGACTGTCAGATACCATTGCTGATGGTAGATACAGAGTTTCAAAAAATTAAGACCGTTTCTAGCGATAAAAAGTGGAGTACTGTACTGTGGAGTAAAGTAAACGAAAAAAGTTGGCAATTAACTCGAATAAACCGGCACACTCGATAGATATAAAGTTGAGTAATTTTTTAAGGGGCTCTTTAATCATGGAAGCCCGTGATTCAACCCATAGACATCTCGAACAAAACTAAACATGAGCAAATATGTCTTTGCGCGTCTTACTCTCAGCAGTCTTCTGGCAAAAGCTCTGTAAGTAAAATAAGATTGCCATGAAAAGTTTTCTCAAAAATTCTGCCGTTCGGAGTCGACTTTAAAATGTACGTTCCGACACTCATGGAAAAAATTAACAAGCACAACATTGATGCTGCTAGAAGCTAGGTTTTAATCGTGACTGAGATTTGTAATGAAAAATTAGGTGAGTCTTTGAAAAGTTAAAAAACTCTCTTTAAAAGATTATGTAGAATTAATTCAATTCAATTTGAGGGACGTTATAGTTTATGAACAATATGATCGATACTGCTACTACAGTGGTGAAAATTTTTAATCCACCCATCATATAGCCGTAAAATTACTGTGACTAGCTACAGTTTGTTACAATGTCATTAAAAATTTCTTGCTGCTAAGTGAATTGATCAATCGAGGAAGGGTACCCTTGAAGTCTAGTGTGTTGTGTGCTAATCAAACACTCTGATCCAATCTGGTATTTTACCTCTTCACCAAGCATAAGTTCTTAACTTCTCGATTCTTATAATTGGAATATAATTTAAAGAGTATTTTAATAAATAAATAATATTAAATGATATATGTATGTACAGTGAGCGTTAAAAGAAAGATAAGATAAGATGGATAACTTAAAAATTTGACAATATTTCGAAATTTTTTGTAATTTTATTTGGTTTCAATTTTAGAAACTGGCAATGAAACAATTTTTAAATAAATATAACGGTAAATTATTAATGTGTACAGTTTCCTTTGACGCTCACTGTATTTGGTAGCGAGAAGCTTTAGGTTTTGATACGTTTTTAAATGAAAATAAAAAAATATTATGAACCTGCAATTAGAAATAAAAAAACATTTTCAATTTAATGTAAAATTTTTTTACAAAGTAAAAACGAAAAAAAATGCAGGTTTCAAAAAGGAAAATGAAAAGCTATCCATTTAAGCACCTGTCAAATTTTAATTTCTCTTTCAATTTATATGTCATGCATCTGTTTACGTGTGTATTTTGTGAATTCTTTTTAGAAAAAAACTGAAGTTAAGTTTTTTTCTAAAAAGTTTTATTTTTATTTTTTTTTTGTTCAATTTACTAATGTTTACATTTGTAATTTACAACTGTTTATTGTATGGTTTTTCTTGTTTTGTTACATTTTATTTATCTTTTGCAGAGATATAAACAAAAGCAACCAACAAACAAAAACATACAAAAAATAGAATAGATATACAAAAAAAAAATTACAGAAAAAAACTGTCACTTCACATGAAAGGAGACAAATTTATAATGTTTGTGTGTCAAGCAACTCGGTTACAAATAATTTAACCAAAAAGCAAAAAGTGCAGTAAACATTAAAAGGCTTAGCATGGGTGTCAAATGTAACCTATTTTCTGTTAGAACTTAGTCTGTTAAAATAAAAACAAAAACCCTAAAGTAAATAAACGATTTAATAGAAAACCTAGAACAAACAAACATTAGTTTTATTATGCCATTTCTATGAAATTCCATACAAATGAATGCAGTGCAGTAGGTGCACTTTACTCATTTACTCATAACAAATGCCACACAAAAGAAAACAAAACAAAATAATGTTTGATTAATTACTAGAAATTTTTTATAAAAAAAAGAAAGAAAACACGAAAGAATAATAATAAATAAATTTATTTATTTGTTTATAAATCCAATACACCACCCTCCAATACAGCTAAAACCGAAATAAAATTGAAAAACTCTGATTTAGTTTTAGAAATTTGATACCCATTTGTGTACTGATAATAGCATTGAGAAATTCAATTTAATTATGTAGCCTGCAGTCAGTGGGTCTAGTGAATAGGTGCAGGCCGATGTCATAAATTATTCAAACATTATCGCCGAGCATTTTTTTTTTTTTTTTTTTGGCATGAAATGAAAATATGTATTGAAAATCATGTCAAACATTTTCTACGAAGTCATACCCTTATATGTCGTCGTTCTAGTTAAAACAAACAGACACGATAATTGAAGAGAGGCGCTGACAAACATGGATAGGAAATTTGGATTTTAAACGATTACGATTATCTTTGAATTTAGAATTTTGTCAATGGCCCAATACCACATTTAGTTGACGGTTTTTTTTTTTGTTAATTTCACACTTAAATATAGAATTTTTTGATATTTTTCAATGGAAAATTTTCAACTCTTGTTAAAGAAAAAAACAGAAAAAATGTGAAAATTTTGGGCTGGGAAAAGTGTGTGAAAAACCTTTTTAAATTTTCCATTTAATTCTTAAACTTTCGAAATTATTTTAAAGCAAAAAAAAATTGTTCCCAATAATTTCTTCCATAAATTTTAAACCTGTAGATATCAAAAAGTATAATTTTCATAATTCACTATTAGCTTATTAGACGTGAGCCAACGGTTCAAACTCCAGGTCAGACATCTCCAATAAAACGAAGTATGAAAGAAATATTTCTGCGGCGACTACCTCTCAGCAGATTTCTGGCAATAACTCTGCGAGTAAATAAAATTGCCATGAAAAGTTTCTCAAAAATCTGTCATTCGGAGTCAACTTTAAACTGTAGAAGCCACTACTCATGTATAAAATTAATATCTACTACATATGTGGCTTGAGACGCTAGGTCGTAATTCCAACTGATCAACTATGTATGTGTGCATTAGAACATCGTACATATTTCTGTCACGTGTTCTCTGGGAGCTCATCAACAATATAAAATTTTCCATTACTCTACCATATAAATCACTCTGAAATTGACTGATGGCATAGATTATGTAGGCTTTATGAATCACCGTGCTTTGTGGCTTATTAGCTTGCACTATAGTAAAGGTATACTATAGTAAAGGCCAAGCCTACGCTGCTCTCTCTTACCGGTGACGATTACAGAAAAAACGGATTCAGGTCCCTGCCGCACTGCAGATGATTTTCGATGATAATTAAGGTCTACTGCTCCTGAGTCCATTGTCGGTCATTTTCGTTTGTTGTTTCACTTGAATTTTGAACGGATTCAGGTCCAAGTCACAGTCTTTCGGACAGCGAAAATCTTGCGTTTTGACGACGTACGTGTATTGGTTGATAATTTATGGAATCAGTGGAATGAAATTTGTTTGCAAACAAGTATCTTAGTGGTTCCAACGAAATAAAAAAAAATATTTCATCATTAACTTACTCTTAACAGTCTTCTGGGAGAAACTTTGAAGGTAAAATAAAATTCCCATTCAAAGTTTCTCAAAAATCTTCCCTTCGAAGTCAAATTTAAACTATAGCTGCTGCCATTCATGATTAAAATTTATACACGCAATATGGTGTGAGAAGGACCAATTAACAAAGTAAATAAGATAATGCACGAATTTGTTTCCAGACGGTAAAAGTCATCTTCAGCTGCAAAAAAAAAACGGTTCGGTAGCAAAACTAAACTGTGTGCTTGATGGCACCAGAAAGTTGTGGCTTAGTACGAGTTCCTAAAACCTAACCATGAATTTCGGCTGCATAACAAAACCGATTCGGTAGGAATCTGGTGCCACCAGCAAAGTTTTGCATACCACGAGCTCATAAAACCTAGTGAAACCGTTAATACAGATTGCTATCGACAGCAAATTTCTCCAATTATTGATCGAAAAATGAACAGAATGGGTCACAAGGCCCAAGCAAGCAATCCCGCTTCAGGATACAACCAATTCATTAGACTGAAAGCTACTACTCAATCTCTCATGTTCACCAGACTTAAGTTCTTCCGATTACTATTTGTTTCCTTCTGTGGGACACGGATTGGCTGAGTTGTTCTTCGATTCATATGGGGAAGCCGAAAATTGTGTGGCTAAGTGATTTGCTTCAAAAGACGAACAGTTCTATAACCTTGAAATATACAAATTGCCTGAAGGGTAGCCAGCAAGGGTCAGATTTAGTAAATTTTATTTCACTTAAAAAATATCACTTGGGATTGCTTTCCATATGAACGATTTTTATTAAGGCATTGATCGTTGAGCACTTTCGATTGAAAGACAATAGAAATCTAAATTGAATTAAAAAACCAAGTCTTTGAATAAAACTGTTGAACAGAATCCAATCTTAATCCACAAACATTTTTAAAAATCTTGAAAAATAAAACTAAACCATCCTCGAAACGAGATACAACAACTGCATGAAACGAATGAAAAGGAATGTTGTTCCATAAATTATGGTATTTTTATGAAATAAACAAACAAACCAAAAAATGTTTAATAAAGATGCATTTTATTTATTTATTTGTGATGTGCAACAAGTATGTTCAACAAGAAACAAAAAAATTGTCAAGCTTATCTCAAAGCAATGCAACAGAAATGTATTGCACCAACAGCACCACTGTGATGAGTGAAAAAGGTTAAATCTTGACAAAATCATAAACTCTGGCAGAGTGTGGTGGATGGTGTTTTAAATAAAACCCGATAAAAAGGGAAACAAAATTGAAAATATTAAAATTATAAACAATTTTTTAGGATTTGTTTCAAAGCAAAGGGTGTTGGTTGGTTCCTTTTTTATAAAAAAAAAATTGTCCTCAACACTGCAACAGCAATGCCTGTTTAAGATTTAGCCCTATGTTAAGATTATGTTTTATATTCTGTTTATTTCTTTCAGTATTTCTTCCCTCGGTGTCATCCGTTGTAGTTTTGAAATAAACAAGTCATGTGGATGGTGTGGATTAAACGACACCCCATGGTTTTATCGATGATGATTTCGATGATCTTCTGCTGAACAATAATAAAAAAAAAACAAAGCCAACAACAAACACATTTATTTTCCCTTTTTTATATTTATTTTATCAATGACTTAAAATACAATAACTCCACAAGAGTATCCTCCACAAAACAATTCGAACGAATATCTTCTACACAAGCACACGCATTCAGCAAAAGTGAAGGCAGCAAAAGGAATATGCTGCTGCTGCACTAAAATACTAGTTACAGATAAAATGCGTATCTTTTCTTTTTTTTTTTTTTTGTTTAAGTCATTGTGCATTCGTTATACTCGTTTGGCGCAGAATTAATTTTTTTTTTTTTTCAGTAAATTTTTGTTTTTTATATCGAATTGAGAATGAGCTTGATATCATTTTGACCTTTTGTAACATGAAAAATCCCTTGTTTATTAAATATGGCTTTCATACGCTGGTGACAATAACTACAATTTTATGAGAAGTCATTCAGGGTAATAAAACTACTTAAAAGAAGATGAGCTATTCAAAATAAAAAAAAAAAAAAAAATGGAAAATAATCGTTAAAACGAAATGTTGTTGGAAACCATAACGAATACAGGCATGTTATGCCTGATTATAATTCTTAAAAAAAGAAAAACAACAGAAAAACATTATAAAAAAAGGTTACTTTTGTATTCAAATAGTCGTAGTTAAATTGATGGTCTATTAAAGAGATTATCAATAAACTGCTTTTGGCTCTATAAATTTCATTTGGAACCTATTGTTCAAAAACGGAATTAAATACACGTATAATCCCATATCGGTTTTTATTAATGAAACCACATACCATGCATATAGAGGAAGGGTGCTCAAAATGAAGGACAATTTTTCCAAAGGGATCTGTTGTGTTTACGATCTCCGTTTTAGCAGAAATAAATCAGAGAATTTGCATTGAAATTTGTTAAAAAAAAGGAGAAATGAATGTAGACAAATATCAGTACCACTTCACTTAGTTGGTTATTGCAATCCTTTAGTGAAGATTACAAACTAGCTTCTCACACCACCCATGGGTCCCGCATCAACCTACCGTTTAAAGTCGATTTCGTACGACAGACTTTTGAGAAATATTTGATGGTACTTTTATTTACTACAGAGTCTTTGCAGAAGACTGCTGAGAGCAAGTCGCCGAACAAAAAAGTTTTTTTTATTTTTGTTTGAGTTCGGCTTTGAATAACGAACTCACATCTAATAAGCCAACACACTAACTACTAGACTTTCACAATTTCAGTTTTGTGCGTGAAATACGTGCAGTGGATTAAGAGCTCCTTAAAGTTTTCTACAACCACTATACATACACCACTATACATACATAATTGGCCATTACAACCCTTCAGTCAGGATTACGGCCTAGCTTCTCACACCACTCATGTAATGTGCTTTAATTTTATACTTGAGTGGCGGGACCTACAGTTTAACGTCGACTCCGAACGACAGATTTTGAGAAACTTTTTCATGGGAGGTTTATTTACTGACACAGTTTTTGCCAGAAATCTGCTGAGAAGAAGTCGCCGAAGAAATACATTTTTTTTCATATTTCGTTTTGATGTCTGGCCTGGTGCTCGAACCAGGGCTTTACGTCTAATAAGCGAAAACACTACCTACTAGGCTCCTGCGAATTCGTAAATGAATGTCGATAACGAACGACAAATTTCAGAAGCTTATCATATCAATCTTGTTTGCTGTTGAGGAAATCGCCAAAGAAATAGTTTTTATTTTGTTTCAAGATGTCTAAGCTTAGATATGAACCACAGGCTTGCTTTTTATAAGAAAACACACTACCTATTAGACTGCGGTGATTCCATTACCTGTTAATTTCTCTTCAAATGATCGATAACAGTTGATTGGCGAATGCTTAGATCCCTAACAACGTCCACACTTACTCTTGCTCTTACTCAAGTTTTTCTCTACGGTTTCTTTAGCCAGAGCTACCGAAAGGAAGTCAATTTTATTTTTTTCAAGATGTTAGAACTGAAGTTTGAAGTCACGAACTCTCGTCAAGTAAGCCAACATATTACCTTCTAGACTACGGCGACTTTATAAGTACCATCTACGATTTGCAAAAGACCAATGAGATTCCAGTGATGGTTTTCACCGTGCTGAGCCTAGATGGCAGAGAAACATCTATACGTTGCCATAAGACAAGTGTATCTGATGAATCCGAAGCGATGTTTCAAATATTAACTCGGGGTTCTGATGTTGTTATAATATTGCCAGCATTTCATAAAAACTGAATCCTCTGGGGCCAACCTACTTCCGCATTTTCACTATCTAGGCCGAATATTGGTAACAAAATAAAATGATGAGAACATATCAATCTCCTATGGGCTATTCCTACATTTTGGAACTCATAATTTAAACCTTGTTCAAGCACCAATTTTTCATAGGAACTTAGAAAACTATATGGAAGTACAGAGCCCATGACATTTTGCCGGAAAACTTAATGTTTCATGTAAAC
Organism: Sarcophaga rosellei; assembly: GCA_930367235.1. Classification (NCBI taxonomy): domain Eukaryota; kingdom Metazoa; phylum Arthropoda; class Insecta; order Diptera; family Sarcophagidae; genus Sarcophaga; species Sarcophaga rosellei. The sequence continues at coordinate 38,675,180 of OV884019.1, forward strand.
AGAACAGTTGGCTGCGAATCAAGGGTTGCGTAAATCTTCTTAATGTAGTTAAATAGTATCTTGAAATGATTACTATTTCAAACCTTTGACAGAATCCCTTTCAGTATGCCGAATAAACAAGTGAAATACATATTTCGTTTTCTTTAATTCTTGAAATTAAGAAGCGTAAATTAAATTATTTCCGTTATCGTTCATTTTAAATTCCACTTTGATACCAAAAGGTCACTTGAGCACGCACAACGGCCGGTTTGACAAAATTCCACTTACTCTGTACTTAATCCCCCAATGAGTTCTTCACTTTAATAACCACAATTTGAGTACCTTTTAATCCGTTTTCCTTGAAAATAAAGACTCACCAAATATGCAATATATTGATGTTCCTAAGGCAACAAATTTGAATTTAATATTTCGTTAATAACTAATTAAATACAAGCAATTTTTTTTGCTTTGGCTTTCTTAAGTCACTCTTATACCCTCGAACGTAACAAGTTTTATTGTCGTTGCCATATTTAATCCACTGCCATCTGTCGTTCGTTCCATCACCGATCGTAAAAATATTAATTCTTAATTATTGAACAATAAAAAATAAAAACATAAACGTGTTAAGCCACCGGAATGATCTCATTTACATATTTTACACGAATGCCAGCACAACTGAACTGAACGAAACGACAAATGTGATACACAATCATATTAATTAACTTTAATTAACGATGATGTTAAAACTAAGAAAGAAAAACAAAAAAAGAGAGAGAAATAAAGAAAGAAAATGTTGCAAAAGATATCATAAAAATTAAATTAAAAAAGAATAACAATTTATGGAAGCAAATAAGGCTGTGCGGTGGTTAAAGTTTTATACGTTATTTTTGGCTGTGATCATTTTTTTGTTCGATTTAAATTTCAAGGCGGGATACTGCAACTCTGTAAGTTTTTTTGGAGTAGAAATCATGTGAATGTTATCCCAATTTTTTAATCGTTATAAAACCATATGAATAGCAGAATAGAAAAAATAAAATTAAAATCAAAATTAGCTTTTATTGACCTTTTATTCACACTCTGAAGAGAATAGTTGACTCACTTTACGGATATCTAAATTGTGTTTTCATGTGAATTTAATATTATTATTTTGTTATTGACAATTCTTACTTCATTAATTATTACAACCCTTTAGTCGGGATTTTAACCTAGCTTCTCACACCACCGGTTTGATATTTCTACTTTAGGTACAATATAACACCAAGTCATCAAGTGATTTTAAATACATTTTTTCTAATTCTTACTTAATTCGTCATTACATTCCATTCACGTGGAATGTGTTGCTTTTTTTCCATGAGAGGCGGCACCTAAGATTTAAAGTCGTCTCTAAACGACAGATTTGATATACTTTTCATGACAATTTCTTGTTTTTACTCAGATTTTTTACCAGCTGAGAAGATTTCGGAAAAAGAAATATTTTTTTCACAGTCGCCTAATAATCCAACACATACTACTTACTAGACTACAGGGACTTCTAATAATAATTCCTGCAAAACAATCACAAATTCAATATTCTGTAAATTCCATATGAGACCGTGATGAGACTGTGATGTTTATTTACGTCAGAAATGTTGTCAAGTTCAGTTGAAGATAAAATAAAATATTATGAAAAAGGTACATCCCTTACGTAGCCGATTCGTCTTTCCCAAACAGTATCAAACAAATGTATTAGTGACCTTACAGAAAGTAAGTTAAAATCTCTCGCTGACTGTGCCGGTCCCTATGATTCCATACCCTGTGTTAGTTTCGGCAGATAATGTGTATAGAACCACTACTATGCATTCGTATTCGTATTCCATGAAATATTTATGATCTTTTCAGAAAAGCTACCAAGTTCGCAGTCTATATACAGACTCCACCTTCTTGCCATCTAGGGACTAATTTTGATTGACTTCCATAATATCCACAAAATTTGTCTTCATATATTGTGCGTGTTACCTAATATACAAGGGACTAACATCAATTTTTATAATTCAGATTTTATGTCTCTTCACGCCGAAAAGCAGGATTTAATGATTTGGATTTCTTCTTTGACCTGCCAACTCTTTATTAGAAAACCAACTATTTCCGTTGGTAGGAGCTCAAGTTAATTCATATGTACAGGCTAAATTTAAAATTCCATGCGTTCTTTATTAAAAGCTCCTGAATGCTCTGGATCCCACGTACTTCCCCATTTCCACTATCTAGACCGAATATTGGAAGCAAAATAAAATGATGAGAATATATTGTTACATTTTTAACTTTTAAAAATGTTTAAAATATGAGCTCGTAGATTGCAAATAAAATAAAAATAAATTGGTTTTTTATTATTCGCACAATTCTGTGTGCCGCTGTTCTCAACTTGATGTAAACAACAACAATTGCTTTTCTTTGTTATTCCTTTGGATAAACAATAATAATTACCAGGCAATTATTCAACAGATCTTTGTAATGGAGATCTTCAAACCACGATTACTCTCTTCAAACATACCGCGTCTTTGCCTTGCCTTTTACATGGCAAAGTAAGCAGTCTGATAAAAATTGCCATGAAAAAGCTTCTCAAAAAATCTGTCGTTCGGAGTCGACTTTAACGCACACAACATAAGTGGTGTTGAGAAGCTAGGCCGTAATCCTGACTGAACGGTTGTAATGGCTAATTATGTATGTATGTAAGCAGTCTGATGAATATTCTTGAAGGCGAACATTCATGACTTCGCCTTCTCGAAATCTCCATAAATATAAACATCGTTGTTTACATTTATTATTATGGTGTTGTTGGTATATTTTCGTTTACTTGTTTACCATTTTTGTTATACGTTAACCTTGTAGTTTTAATGATAAGACTTAATGGGTATATTATTATATAATATGCTGGTGTTTGTTGTTATATTAAGCAGTATGAGAATTTGTAAACAGGTTTGTTTACTGCATTGTTTTGTTTTAGTAGTTTTTGTTTATGATTTTAATATTAAACGATTTAAAAGCAAAACACCAGTATCCAGATTTTTCATTTTCATTTCAACTTCAATATCCTGTGGGTTATTTAAGCATTTTGGATCTCATAACTTGTTCAAGCAACAGTTTAATTTCGTGGACCATGAAAAGCATTCGAATTTTAAAAGAATAAAAAAGTTTCCTTTAATTTTGTATTAAAATTGTTCAAAAGCATTTTCTGTTTTTTGCAACAAATTCCCTTCCAACAATATTAATGCGCCGATGATGATGATGCTGATGAGTCTTCTTTTGAACTCATTTCTTAATTCGTTTAATCACATTTACTATTTGTTGATTTTTATGTTCTTTTGATGCAGTTTGTGAATCATCAACGCAATTTCACTTTCTATTTGCGTGCCAAAGAAAGAAAAAAGGAAAATATTTTTCTGAAAATAAATGCAAATTTAAGTAAAGAAAATAAAAAACTTTGCTGAGAATTTGCATAAACAACAGCATGTAATATAGACAATTACAACAACAGAATAGAAAGAATTAAAAAGTGCAAGTGAAAAAATAATCTCTTGCATGCAACAAGTAGACAAATGGCCAGATATGTATATGCAACAACATGCCAACAAAAAAAAAGAACCTTTAAAGTACTACAGGCAACAACAATAATTTACTACAAAGAGCATTGTGTCACTTCTATGAGGCTCTATTATATTCGACTCAACCGAATAGTGACTGCAATTGTGTACAATGAATCTTTTCTTTCTTCTTTTCCTTTTTTGTTTTCCGCAAAAAAAAATTGTTTAAACACAAATAAAATAATTGGCTGTACTCATCTGTTGTAAAACAAAACAACAACAAAGAAATTTAAATGCAACAACAATGTGCTAAACTATTTTAAAATGATCATCATATTGTTTGCGTTATTCTCTCGTTTGTGTAATATAAAAAGTATGCAATAGACGCGGGCCTATCGCAATAATGAATACAATCCCTGTGCTGCGAATGGTTTTTAAATTTGTTTCTCGTTGTGCTGCATTCTAATTCGAGCGCCACTAATTATTAAAAAATATGTTTTTTGTTTTTCGTGAAAATATTATTAAAGAAAATTTTAAATACAAGATTAATCGAATGGTGATGGGACACAACAAGGTCAAGAGAAGTTGGAAGTAATCGAATTCCATCTCAAACGGTGACCAAAATAAAATTAACGATGACAAAATGTTGTTGCCTAGTCTGACCAGTAACTGATGGCTAATCATTTACCATGAGGCTATTTATTTAATTTTAATAGTTAGGAAAACACAATAATTTTTACATCAAAAAGTTTGAACGCCATAATTTGGAAACATTACTCGATTAATATTCATGTCAGATGTAATAAGAATGACTCAAGCAGCCACTTCGAGGCAGCACATGGGTGCCACATAAACTGTAGCCGAGAGACGTTGTAAGACGATTAAATAAGGAAGTTATTTTTGGATAGAGTTGTCACTGGCGATGAAAAATAATGGGTGTTTTTTATAGAGGTATAGAACTTTAAGTTGGCATTACTTTTCAAGATGTCGACCGATTTAACAGCTGTCAAGTGATTTATTCTCAGTTTGCTTTGGCAATTCATCACGAATAGACTCACGCCTGAACAACGCTTGCAAATAGTGCAATTTTATTTCGATTTATTGAAAGACACGTTTGGTGATCGCCTAATTTCACGTTTTGGACCTGTGAATTGGCCTCCAAGATCTTGTGATTTAACACCGCTAGACTACTTTCTGTGAGGCTATGTAAAGTCATTGGTCTATGCGGTAAAGCCACAAACGCTTGACCATTTGGAAGACAACATTCGTCGTGTTATTGCCGATATATGGCCACAAATGTTGGAAAAAGTCATCGCAAATTGGACGTCCAGATTGGACTACATCCGCGCCAGCCGTGGCGGTCATATGCCAAAAATAATATTTAAAATGTAATGCCACAAGATTATCTTTCGGATAAATAAAATTCATGTCAATGGAATAATCCATCGTTGTTTTATTGCAACTTAAAGTTCTATACCTCTATAAAAAACACCCTATAGAAGAAAACATATGTGACAGGGCAATGAGCAAAATCTACATCCTATAGTGGCATCAAAAGGCTGTTTTTTAGTGTAAGCTACTAAAACGAAATCAAACTATCACGAGAGACCTGCACAGACAACATACAACTCGTTTAATGCGATCATTAGGACGTTGTTGGGGGTAAGTATACGTTCAGACATGAGACCATATGACAAAATTTCATCGATATATTACGGATTCGGTCTAAAAGTATTTAGAAAACTGTGGAAGGGAAGTTTTACCTAAACCCCCGTATAGCCCAGAGCTACGTCTTTTGGCTTACATTTGTTTCGATCAATGCAGAATGCAATCGCTGAAATACACTTCACTTTAGCCTTAAAAGGCGAGCGGGCTTTTTTAGGACGGTACGTATAAATTGCAGTAAAGATGGGAAAAAGGCGTAGCTTCAGTTGATTTTTAAGTCACGTATACATCTTCTCAAGTCGCCGTTGTCTAATAGGTAGAATATTGGTTTATTAGACATGAGGCCTCGGTTCAAACCTTAGGTCAGGCATCTCCAGTAAAACGAAATATGAAAAATATTTCCTCTCAGCAGACTTCTGGCAAAAACTCTGTGAGTAAATAAAATTCAAAATCTGCTGTTCGGAATATACTTTAAACTGTAGGTCCCGGCACTCATGTATAATGAATGATGTACTGTATACATCTAAGTTCTGTGAGAGAAGTTAGGTCGTAATGGTGAATGAAGGGTTGTAATGCACAAACTGAGTATGTAAGTAAGCGTCTTAGTTTTTAAAAACAATTATGTCGAATCTTATATGTTCTTAAAGGGCTTTACGATTAAATATATTTTTGAATAGGAGGCATTAAGACAATAGAACCTACCTCTCCCTTTTTTGGAATTTATTTTCTTACTTCCGCATATTGTTGACCTTATAAAAAAGGTACAGGAAGAGTTCAAGAATTCAAGTCAAACCAAAGAAATGCATTCTTTATATTGGGAAACTCGACCATTCAAACAATTTTTCCACAATATACGATCTGAATGACACCATAAGTACGCATGAATTTTGAATATAAGTGAGTCAATAGAATTGAAATTTAACAACTCTGATTCATTCATACTCACTACAACATTGATTTATAAGTACAGGTTGCAATGAGTATGAGTACAACGTTGACATAAAACTCATGACATTCGAAATATGTTTGATTCATACACCTACTCATTCAGATTCATAAATTTAGAAAAATACTTATATTACTCATAAATGATTCGAGTGATTCGAGTGATTCATCAAAATTTACAGTCTTAGTTGTTGTTGCATTTACAAAAAAAGAAGAAAGAAAAAGACAAGGACAGCAAGCAAAGCAAACACACAACCTTCTAGTGAGTGTTTTAGTGTTCATACGCGAATCATACTTATTTTGTGATTCTTGCATATGTTGAGTTATGGAGAGTCGAAATCAACAACATCATGCGTATTGTTAAGTATGAGTACGATGAGTACATCAAACTTTGAATATGAGTAGAGGTTCCATGATATTAAAATAAGTATGAATGCGTATAGGTATCAGAAATTATGAGAATGATTCGAATCTACTCATCTTTTTTAATATTCATTGCTGATCTCTGCTGATGATAGTCGATCGTCCGCTTGCATTGAAGGTTTATGTATGATTTCCAGTATACATAGCTGACTACATACTATGCTACTCAACTATAAAACTGAACATATTTCCTACCGGATCGTAAGGTTTAACTAAGATAGAATCGAATATATTCGAGTTGGGCTGAGGGACAGTAGAGTTTTTGAAACAATTTCTGCTGTTTTTTCTTAATATTTTCTGAAAATACTCTTCTCAAGTAATTAACCAAAAACGATATTTTAACACAATAATAGATTTTTTTTTTAAATTTTGGTTTTAAAAATATAAATGAAAAATCTATTTTAAATCTTTTAACAAAACTAATGTCATCATTCATTTAGCTGTGAAGATGGAACGTATGTACATATGTATATGTTGCCATTAGTTTTGGTTGAAGGAGATTTATTTTGTGAAACTAAAATAAGGAAAAAGAAAACAAAACCCCCATATTTATGAAAAAAAAAGATTTTTGAATTTAAAAGCGACAATCAGAGAGAATGAAATATTTTTTTTTTGTGAACAACAATACCCCACTAATTTATGTTTAAATACCTCAACTTGCACACACTTAATCAGCACAGATTAACTCATTACTCAACACTATTCGATGCGATGCTGATGTTGATGCTGCTGATTATGGATGACGAGGACGTGGTTGAGAACAATGCTGGTGCTCTGTTTTGTTGCTGATTATTTCTGTGGCCACATTTTATGGAAAATATTTAAAACAACACTCATTTTACTTAATCAGTTAATTTATCATTTTAGTATAAGAATAAAAAGTGAAATGATTTTATGATTTCAAATGATTTCCAAAATGTGCTAAAATTGAAGGAAAAAAAATTCGTTAAACTAGAAAAAAAAAAACAGCCAAACATTTACAAAATCAAGGCACTTAACTGACTGACTGACGACTGTGTCATTAGTGTCTAAACATTTTGTTTTCTGCCATCAACTCGTAAGTAATTTTTAGAATTTCTTCATCATATTGTGGTATTTTGTGGTTGCTTTTGTATGTTAAAACTGAAAAAGAATTTAATTTTTTTTGACAAGATTTCTTAAAATTATTCTTCTTCTTCGTTTTCGTTTTTTCGTTAACATTTTAGTGTCAAAACTATTTATTCATTGTTAAAGTTATGTGGCGGCGGTGTTTTTTCAAACATAAACTCACATGACGCTGATGATGATGAGTTGCGTATACCATGGAGAATGTAAAATTAAGCTCTACGAAAATGGTTTTCTGTTTTAGTACGCTTTTAAAATCGTACAAAATTTAAATGAAAAAAAAAGAAAAAAAATAAAATACAACCATAAATCGGAAGCTGTGGCATAGACACCTAATAATATGACTTTATTTTTCTTTATTTCATACGTTTAAGTGTCTAGTGATTTGCGGTTGACGCCACAATCTTTCAATTCGAATTGTGTCTGAATATTTTTGAACATTTCAGCTGTCGAAAAATTTAGCACTCAACATGCATTAACATCTAGATACTTGAAAAATCATTGCTTTACTGTTTATTTATTTACGTTTTTCATTCTTTTTTTCATTCCTTCTTAATTTAATTTTAGTATTTTAGTTATTCAAGACTTAGGCATAAATATTTTGATTTTATTTTTATTATTTTGTAAACTTTTTTATGTTTAAAGTAAATCTAAACAGACTAAGTCATACAAGATTTATCATAAATCTAGTCTACGTTCAATAAAAGAGTGATAAAATTAGATGAAACCGCTTCCGAAGCTTTAAAACTGAGATTGATTCGACATGTTGTTAAAGAAAACTCTGAATCTCACACAAAGGCAGTGACCGATAAAACCTACGTATTGCTGAATTATGTTCCTCCTTAAATATTTTTAAACTTTTATTAATTCCTCTCAGGACTTTTAAAACATAGAACGCTTAAACAAAGGCTGTTGCAGTAACATTCCATAATTTTTCAAGTGATATCTTCTTTGCTTGTTTTTCTATTAAAAATATTTTAGCTTGAATATATCATTATGAGATAACTACCCAAAACAAACTCCTTCGAAAGACAAACTATGCACATACTAGCGACGCTATATAGGAGATATCCTAAGGAAATGATTCGAGAATATTGAACGAACTGCCTTAAACTGAGACATTCAAAGTTAAAGATGTTTTAGAAGACTTGCGCACTTTAGCCGAAGTTGGTAGTTGCCATAGTTTAAAAGAAAGTACGTTAGCTTATTAGATCCACGATTCAGATCCCAGGTCAGACATTTTCAACAAAACGAAATATGAGAAAATATTTTTTCCGCGACTTACTTTCAGCAGTCTTTTGTAAGAAATTCTGAGTATAAAATAAAATTGCCGTGAAACGTTTCTCAAAAATCTGTCATTTGGAGTCGACTTTAAACTGTGGCTCCCTCAATTCATGGATAAAAATAACACACAGAACATGGGTGGTGTGAAAAGCTAGGTGGTAATTCTGACTAAAAGGTTGTAATGATGTAGCTGATATTAAGAGAATAACTAGTGGTAGGACTTAATGAAACATTATATCAAGAATTTGATTTAAAACTACTTGCCTTCGAAAAAATAAAAAATGTTACCTTTTAAAAACGTTTAAAATATAAGCTCGTAGATTGCAAATAAAATAAAAATAAATTTGCGCTTTTATTATAATTAAAATTCTTTATTGTTCACACAATTCTGTGTGTCACTCACTGTTCACAACTTGATGTAAACAACAACAATTGCTTTTCTTTCTTATTCCTCTGCTTATACCCTCTGCATAAACGATAACAATTATTAGGCAATTATTCGATAGATCTTTGTAACGGAGATCTTCAAACTACGATAACCCTCTTCAAACAAACCACGTCTTCACACAAGACTGGCTGAACTTTACTAACTTGGTCGCCTGCTTTGCCTTGCCTTTTATATGGCAAAGTAAACAGTCTGAAGAATGTTCTTGAAGGCGAACGCTCAGGACGTTCATTTATTATTGTATTGCTGTTTGTGTATTTTGTTTACCATTTTTTTAATGTTCCTGTTTGTTGTTATATTAAACAGTACGATAATTTGTAAACAGGTTTGTTTATTGTATTGTTTTGTTTTTGTGGCATTTGTTTATAATTTTAATGTTAATCGATGTAAAATCAAAACAGCAGTATCTTAATTTTTCATTTTCCTAACAGAATGTTTTGGCAAAGAAATACCGCCGAGTACTTCCAATAATATGCAGTTTTATAGCTGCGCATAATATCAAGAACGGCTACAATGTTCGATCTGTGAATCGATATTTGGGATGAATCTAACCAGACTGTGTTATATACGAGTATACTACGTACATCCTAAGAACAACAAGGGAGATACGATAAGGTACGTTTACTGGTAGATTTTGCAAAACCTTCGAAATGATCTAGACTACGCTGACGATTTTGCTCTTGTTCCAAAACAAACTTACGAAGGCTGATGTATTACTTATCTCAAAGTTTAAAACTTCAAGAGAATTGTTTGAGCGAAGTAATGTAAAAAAGTAAATTCAAAATGAAGTTTATATCAAGGCTTTTAGTTCCCAGAGAATAATATTAAAAAGAAATTGATATTCTTAAATTGAACAACATTAAGTTGTTCTCATTGTATTATATTTATTACAATATCTAAATACGTCAATGTTACAATTAGCACGCTATTATAGGTTAATACATAATTAATATGTTTCACAGAATTTAATTCTTAATAAATACCATTAGCCTCATAACACATACATATAAAGAAATATGAATTCAATAATTTAATACAAATTAGTAGTACCAGCACCATAAATAAACAAATAAATAAATATTAAATGATTATGGTCAATTCGTTAATTCGTTCCTCCCTACTTATTATTATTTCATTAATACCTACAGTAATTTTTTTTTATATTTATTGGATGTAATACTGAAATTGCCTAAAAATATAATGTTTAATTAGTTTCATGTTACAATGGAACGGCATAAAAATATTTTTAAATTACAAAAAACAAACAAAAAACAATGATAAGTTTTTGATGGAAATATTTCAAGAAAAAAAATTTACTTGAAGGCTTTTTTGATATTCAAATAACATAAGCAAAGTGAACAACAGTGATGATTAAAAGCAGTCTTACAGTAATCAATACAATTTGAACTTCATCCTTCATTCAGTATGTATTTTTGAATTTGAAGTGGCCCAGGTTAGGGTTTTTGTTGGTGATGACACAACAGAAAATATATGTGTTTTGCTGCTCACTGTACATTAAAAAATTTGATTCTTCATGTTTAAAGTATTAAAAAAATTAATAACATTGTTGTTGTTTTAATAATTTTTATTTCCATTTTTTCTTGTATTTTATTACCAAACAGAGGCGTTGAAAATGACAGCAGGCGGTCGCAAAAGCTTCAAAGTTATCTTTTTCTTAAAATCAATAAAACAAAATTCAAATAAAAAATTTATTCACTTGGATTTGCCTCTCTCTCTCTCTCTGAGTATCATACAACAGCATAATAAAATAAAATTAAAAAAGAAATAAAAATTCTACAAAAATTTTAAAGCCTTTGTATACGTATTTAAAGCCTCAAGTGAAAAAAAAAAACGTTTAAAAAATTGTTCAATAATTCTACAAGACATTGTATTTTCAAATCGAATAGTTTTTAAATGCAAAATTAAAGTTTTTTTTAAGCTACGAGTCGTTCCTAAACGTTTTTCTTTTGTATGTTTTTTTTCCTTTTCTTTCAACGCTTAAGAAGAAAACAAAAGTCAATCAATTGAATACAAGAAACTTAAGAATCATTGTAAGGCATAGTCAAACTAAAAATCCCACCAGTATTAAAAAAAAAAACTTTTCTTAACGCCTTCTGTTCTTTTGTTAGGGGAATAAAGTAGTTATTTTGCTTGTATGAATTCAATAGCAAAGAACATTATGCATATCATAGTTTATTGTATAGAATGCATAACAAAAATATGAAAAGTATCTTAAAGAATGGAACTTTTAATATATAAAATTAGGATTTCATCAGAATTGATTCGGTCTAATTGGCATAGAATTACACTGCTCTGCATGTTAAATAAACGATCTTCATTAGCAGGAACCAAACTTTGCGACATTACCAAGCTGAACTCACGACCAAGAAGACCCTTATCAGTCACGGTGCAGCCTATAAGTTGCTGTTTAACATTCTGTGTCTGTGATGTTAATCCCTGTCCTCAAATTTTATAAACTTCTACACAGCCTTAGCCAAATTGAATCTCAATAGCATTTACGTGTCTGAAGTATGCCCTGGTACTGTTTCAATTTAATATTGTTACTATAATTTCGTAAATCATGAACATTCACAGAGTACTGTGACCTCCAGGATCTGCTGTTCACATCTTATTTAGTTGCTCTACCGTTTTGCTAATAAACGATAACGTAGCCGAAACTTTAAGTGTAGAAATTAGGGAAGAGCTCTACCGGCATAATCCAAATATCGGTGGTTGCCATATGAAAGAGTTTTAAGTCCCGTCTGCAACACTTGAGATCTTCCGAACAACAGCCAAAGAAAGAGCTGATCGCCATCGTAGTATGCCTAAAGGCTCTGCAAACGTTTAAGTACTCCAAGAATTTGTCAATTTCGTAACCTCTAAATACATTGGCAACAGCTGAAGCGATGGTGTACAGTTGGGATTCACAGAATTGGATACCACAGAGTTCTTCCTATGCCAAGCATCCGCAGCTAGGTCGCCTAGTTCTGCTCCTATCAACTGTTATATACTGCTGGACATGATCCTTAGAATAACAGTCAACAATAGTAGTTCGTATAGGATATGGAAAATATCATCAATGATTCAGAATACTCTCGTTCTTTTGTTTTCAATGCTATCGACTAGTGTGAGGACTAACGCCTCAAAGTCTAAAACTAAATTGTCGCGAATGAGATAGAGGACATCGATCAATTTTTTTTTACTGTGGCATTATGATATTTACAAACAAAGGATCAGGCCGTCTACTACTATAGCCTCATTCGAAATCCACTTCCGCTCTATATTTCTTTGTACGAAAATCTTCAATACTTACGTATGGTTGTGAACCATGCTAGATTGCTACAGCTTAGCTTAGCTAATCATATGCGGTACTGGAAAACGCGTTAATATTTCTGGGACCGAAAATGGCTTCTAAATGGCTTTACTCTTGTAGGGGAAGTAAACTATGTCACTAAAATTGCCGGAGATTGTAACCTACAAATGAAGAGAAACAGAATTTTTCCAACATATTCACAACGAACACTGCTGGAGGTCAATATAAATATCTGTAGCAAATTAGTAACTTATGCAGCATATTGGTGTTGAAGATATATTTTAAAAGAATTGAGTAAAATATGTCTAAAATTGGGCGCCCTGGTAGTCTAGTGGGTAGTGTGCTAGACTGTTACCGTGAGGGTCGTGGGTTCGATCCCCACCAGAGGCTCTGGTCTGTTACACTACACCGAGCATATGGTCAAGTTACTCCGCTCGTATATAATTAGAATATAATTTGTAATTGTATTGTAATTAATAAATAAATAAATAAATAAATAAATGTCTAAAATTGGTCTCAGAGAACTAAAAAAATCAGCTTATCATGTATTACAACTTATTTCCTCTTACTATTGAACCAAATTTGGTGAACATTAATCTAAAATCATTTATTTTGCTTTTCTTTCATTTGATTTGCTTTAATTTGATTCACACAAAAATTTTCATATTCATCCATCCCATGATATGACTTAGTCTAGGGTGTATTTCGTACATCCACATAAAATATCAGCCACTGAATGAATGATTTCTATCCATCCAGCTGTATGAACAGAAGTAGGATGTTTGATTGTATGGAATCACTCTTTAACTGTCAGTCATCGTACAGTATACAGTACAGTATTCCCGACATACAAGGATTTAGCGGGCCTTTATTATTATTATATTTGAATAACATCGTTTTTTTTTTGCTTGTTATTGATAATTGTTGTTTTAGTTGTTGTTTTTTTGAACGTAAAGGGAAAACTTTGGTACGAAAGCGTAAAAAAAATATTAAGATTTAGAAAATTATGCAAGTTTTTCGAATATTTCAGAAACATTTTCTTTCGGTAACTACATATACAGCAGAATAGTTTCCAACTTTGTTTAAAGAAAAATTTTTATGACCTCTGGGGCCATCATGATACATGACGAAAACCCCGCAATTCTATTATCTAATGTAATGTCATGAGAACCTAGGTTGTAATCCTGACTAAAGGATTATAGTGATCAATTAAGTAAGTAAGTGAGATCTTGACCTAGAGTGTCCCACATATAATTCAAACTCTAGACAAGGTAAGTGGTAGCCCATCAGTGCAACTGTGTCTCAGTATCGATTTGACTAGGACTTTAGTGTATCTGCTATGGCAAGTTTTTGAATTTTATGCAGTATGGAGAGACAAAGGTTCTGCGTAATATACGATGAATAGTCCCAGTGAATATTGAAGGACATTAGACCATAATACGAAATCATTTTACCGCAATAAAGGGTACGAATGATCGAACGAAAATCAGTTTTCAAAATGTTTCCTTTCTAAGTGATTTGAGTAAAGCAAGATAACTAGATTGTAAGTTGCAGTAGTCTAATTAGACGTAAGGTCACGTTTCAAACACGTGTCATCACCATCAAATTAAAATATGAGAAAATATTTCTCCGGCGACTTCCTCTTAGCAGATTTCTGGCAAAAACTCTGAGAGTAAAATAAAATTGCCATGAACAGTTCCTCAAAAATCTGTCGTTCGGAATCGACTTTAAGCTGCAGGAAATTAACACACACAACATAAGTGGTGTGAGAAGCCAGGTCGTAATTGTGACTGAACAGTTGTAATGACAGCAAGCTCTAATTCGACAGTAAAGTTCTGTAAGATCACATATCACATATCCGGTTTAGTTCAAACTTTTCCGGACTTAACTCCATAGAGTGAGTTGTTCCATAGCATTCTACATCACATTCACATCATTTTATGTTTTTTTTCGGATTTTCCTAGAATTCCTCACGTTGTCGTCTAGCTGTGTTGGCAATATCATTTGATTTTTATTTCCAATTACACTGTACTGGTTAGACACACAAATAATTCGCATTGCACTATACTTGGAAAAATCGATATTCGCCTACTTGTAATTTAAAATAGTCCTTGTGTACCTGTCCCGACTGTGATGGTTGTGTGGCTATCAGTAAAGCACATTTATAAACATTCGATGTAAATTTCTGTTGCCGCTACTCGCTTATATCGCGGTATAGTTACGTAGATGGAAGCTTGATCTGGATTTTGGTTGTACTATGCTGGTTCAGTCTTGTTATTACTTATACAGCAACAATGCTTGCGCATGGCACCGGTTCCAATAGACTAATTGAGGTTCCCCCAATCACATCACTTATGACGTTAGCACTTAAACTATAATTCCTGTAATTTATCATATTGAGGGATTGAAGCAATATTTAGAACCTTCGGGCCTGCCAAGTATGAACCAGAGATCAGGAATGAATCGTTTCTTAGCTACTTATAAGCACTCATGAAATTTTGAATATAAGTGAGTCAATAATATTGAAATTTAACTATATACTTTGATTTATTCGTACTTAATATAACGTTGGTTTATAAGTACAGGTTGCAATGAGTTTGAGTACAATGTTGACATCAAACTCATACCATTCAAAATATGTTTGATTTATAAGCCTACTCATTTAGATTCATAACTTTAGAAAAATACTTATAATACTCATAAATGATTCGAGTGACTCGAATCATTCATCAAAATTTACAGTCTTAGTTGTTGTTACATTTACCAAAAAAAATAAAAAAGACACATAAGCAAAAAAGACAGAGCAGCAAGCAGAACAAACACATAACCTTCTAGTATTATAGTGTTCGTACGCGAATCTTACTTATTTTGTGATTCTTGTAAATGTTGAGTCATAGAGAGTCGAAATCGACAACATCATACATGTTGTTAATTATGAATATGATGAGTACTTCAAATTTTGAATATGAGTACAGGTTCCATGACATTAAAATAAGTATGAATGCGTATAAGTATCAGAAATTATGAGTACTATTCGATTCTACTCATCTTTTTGAATACTCATTGATGATATCAGGTATGAACCACAGTTCATGTACTTTTTAAGGCCTGTACACGTAGGATACACACAGTTTATGTACTTCTTAAGGCCTGTACATGTAGGATATGTATATTTTGTTATAGACTTAGGATCGATCATTGGCATATGTATACAAAATTTTAAATCCTTTTGTTTTTGTTAAAAATTACCTTCCGGTTAGATAAGAGCCAATAATTCCTCCAAGGCTTACAAGTTTATTAAGCATAGTCCTGAAATAAACCTCAACTCTCTTACATTGAAATTTCCAAGATCTTAAATTCTGTGCTAAATAGTAACGCTTTTCAGAAATATTCAATTAATCTTCGTTTTTCTTCTTTTTTCGTGATTTAATTATCCCTTATTGTAATGACAACACCACCTCTATCATGATGGCATCATAAGGCCTATTGGTTAAAGCATGAAAAAATGAAGCGATAAAAGGATATGAAACTAAGACGACAACACCTACACCAATTGAAATTGCTGTCACTGATTTATTTATTCCTTTGCCTTTTAAGTTTTTGACACCAAAACTAATGTGAATTATCTAAAGGATCTGGGCATGACATACGACACATGCACAACAGCAAGTTAATCAATGAATGAATTGCAAAGCCATCCATAGTCGTATCTGAAAAAGTTGGTGGCACAATCGCCCACCTTTAGCTACAAGGTTAGACACTACGTCGATGTTACGCACAGTTCAGTTGAATAAAATTGATTTTTTTTTGTTTTTGTTTTTAAATAAAAAAAATTTAAGCATATTCACTTACAATACTTGCAAAGCAAAGCTACAAAACCAAACCCATTTGAGTAGGCTGTCAAATTGTGGCTGATTTTTTTCCTCTGGTTTTTTTGTTGCGTAGCTTTAACATTAATATGGGTACAGGAACAAAACAAAAACACACATGTGAGGGTATGTAAAGAGTACTTTTTCGACAAAAAAAACCTTAAAAAACCTCACATACACAGACTGTTTTTTTCTAAAATTTATAGAAATTGTTGTACTCGTATGTCTTGTGCTACACATTTCAATTGAATTTGTAAAATAATCATGAAAACAGTAAAAAAAAACAAAAATAGGCAGAAATAATGAAACCAACAAAACATAAAGAAAAAAAGAATATTTTGTTTAGGGAAAGGAATCAAACAAATGAGTTTCTGTAAGCCAACATAGGACAGGTACAAAATTCTAGGTGTGTACCCCATGAGGTCTACGTACATATATGCGGATACCAGTTAAGATAGTCTAACACATACATATGTGTTCAAACAAATGCTTGACTGACTGGCTGACTGACATTTAACAAATAGTAAAAGTAAAGCAATTGAATTTGTTTCTTTCTCTTACATGTCAGCCACTCTTTCCTTTCAATGCCGCATTTCTACATGGTTTTTATATAAATTTTCTCAATTTTTTCCTCCTATTTTTTTCCTATTATTTTGTGTGTATTTAACTTTATTGTCATTTTAACAATATTTTTCACTCACTAACATGTCTAACTGACTTCAAGAAGAAAAAGGAAGATAAAGCGAGTACCATGATCGTTTAGTTTTCTTTTTGTTATTCTTAGCTGCATACATACATGTATGAATGTATGTATGCATGTAAGTGCATATATATTCAGTGATGATTTGGCATATTTCTTTGTTTATCATTCCAGCCTGCCTCTATTTGCTGGTTGTTTCTTCTTCAGGTGACTTACAAAATGCATATGTTTGCTAACGTTTACAACAATAGTAGGAATAACAATATTCTTATTCTGAATTTTGTTTGTTTTAATATTTTCTCAAATCAATTTTTTTCAATTTTCGTAAACGTTGGTGTGGTATAAAAGTAATTTCGTTACATGATGATCCTTTTACTTAGAACAAAAAATTCGCTTCTTCCAAGCGTTTTCTTAAACGCTTAACAAGGCCTTACGACAGTTGTCAGTTGATAACGGCCATCATGGATCATAGGCAACGGCGTGTTTTCACTGAATGGTCTTTAGAGCAATTGCTAACTGACCGTAATTTTCATCTAAAATCATACTTAAAGGTGAAGTTGTTTCTAGATGAGTACGCATACGAACAAAGAAAATAGTCTAATTTGCGATGATACCAATCCGCAAGAGCGTCCAATGCATTCCAAAAAAGCCACTGTTTAGTGTGGATTTTGAGCTGGCGGGGGTTCCTTGCGAATGATGTTGGCGAGACCATCACCATCAATAGCAAGCACTATATGTCAGTGATTCCCCACTTGGTTTGAATAGAATGATCTGTTTACCAGAAGATATATGGTTTCAAGAGGACTGCATTACGTGTCACACAGTTCACACTACCTTAGCTATTCTACGTGAACGATATTCATTTCACGTGGAGGTAATGTGATCTTTCTACTGAAATCATACGATTTGTTCCGACAATACTTTTTCTTTTTCTTTTCTTTCTTAAGACATAGATGAACGCGGTCTTCAAAACCAACATAAGCCATGCCAACGTAAAATTCGGTCTGATTTATGCTCCAAAGTGATGGGAACCGTCACAAAAGATGAATGCGAAACTGGAGAAGTTGAGGTGGACAAATATAAAAAACTAATAACAAAGTACTAGGAACTCTTACACACATACTTTGTTTTATTTGAATTTAATTGGAAGAGCCTAAAAATGTCTCTATAGAGTGACAGTTTTCTACAAACAACACCCGCCATGGACATTTGTTGGGTGCTGTAGTGAGGATCTTCTGCTGATTGAGTCTTTAACTTTATAAGAGTTGCCTGTAATGTTCTTTATTAATGATGTCCTGACTGAGAGCGAAACTTAGTGTCGGTGTGCTTCCTATATGGATTATTGCGCGGTTATAGAAGCTCCTTAATATTGATAATTCGAATGCCATGCTTAAAAATATTTCCTCCCAGGTCTCCTCGTTGACATTCATAATGTATTTCGCGTCTCCAAGTGTTGATTTGGCGATTTTTCAATTCTATCACAACCATGGTAAGACTATCGGGCTTGACATGGTCAGTCCAACTAAATTTTCTTCTTTTGATTAGATTCAGTATGGTGCCAGTAAATACTGCTTGTGTGTCTGGGGCACTTCAGATGAAATCTTCATAGCTTTTAAGTGATTATTATTCGACAACGCATAGACGACAAAGTGAATTTTACACACACAATATATATTGTACATATTTGTAAGCCCCTTCTCCCTATTGATTTTCGAGATCTAAGTGCTGATTGAGCTTTATTAAGTTTGATCTGTTTGCATATGAACCTATGAAACGCTTCGTTGGATATTGATCCAGCATAAGCAAGAGAGTACATCTAGTAATACATTGGTTGGTCTTGCAGCATAATGTTCTTTGTGTTAAAGTTGGTTATTCTAATGGTATTAGTTTTGAAGTAACTTTAAAATCCAAAAACTGTGATGAAAATTTGTTCGCCTTTTCTGGGTTTGAAACTGGAGAAATTAGTGCTTTAATTATAACATCAAGTCCTGCATAAGCCTTCAATTGCAAAAATAAATAGATTTTGTATATAATAATATTAGTTACGTATGTATGTTAATACATATGTACCAGAGGTCATCAATGAGTATTCAAAAAGATGTGTAGAATTGAGTCATACCCATAATTTCTTATACGCATTCATACTTATTTTAATATCATTGAAAATATACTCATATTCAAAGTTTGAAGTACTCATCATATTCCTACTTAACAACAAGTATGATGTTGTTGATTTCGCCTCTCCATAACTCAACATACACAAGAATCATAAAATAAGTATGATTCGCGTACAAACACTAAAATACTCACTAGAAGGTTGTATGTTTGCTCTGCTTGCTGCTCTGTCTTTTTTGCTTATGTGTCTTTTTTTTCTTTCGTTGTAAATGCAACGACAACTGATACTGTAAATTTTGATGAATGATTTGAGTCACTCAAATCATTTATAAGTATTTTTGTAAAGTTATGAATCTTAATTATGTAGTAGGCTTATAAATCAAACATATCTCGAATGGTATGAGTTTGATGTAAACGTTGTACGCATACTCATTGCAACCTGTACTTAGAAATCAGTGAGTACTAATGAATCAGAGGTGGTAAATTTCAATATTGCTGACTCACATATATTCAAAATTTCATGAGCGCTTATGAGTAGCGAAAAAGCGATTCACAGAGACAAGTATCACTAGCTTACTGAACAACTATTTTTTCTCTCACCCAATATTTCATTACATATGCAATACGTTTATATTATGATCATCCTAAAGTAGACAAAATAAAACAACATACAGTGCATTATATAAATAATATTTTATTGATATGTTAACAATTGCATTAGTTACACCCAGTATTCTTTTATTTAATTTTAATATACTTTATCGTCAGTTTATTTTTTTTTTTTTTCTCTCTCTCTCGCTTGCCTTTATTCAATTCTCGCCTTTTTGATATGGGTTTTCGTTAAGTGTTTGTAATTTTTTTTATTAAAAATTCTGATGATTCACCTTAAATGTCTGGCAGTTTACAACAATATTGTATTGGATTGAATTGCCTTTTCTTATTAACGATTTTTCTTATTCGTATGGTATATATGCGCGGTTCATTTATTGATCATATTGTGGGCAGCTTTTTAACGTTAATAATTGTATTAATTTCAGTTTTTTTTTTTGAAATTGTAAATTAAATACAATTCATACATACAACGTTACAATTACTATACCTAGATGTAAAGTCAGCATGTGGGGGTATCAAAATTATTGTGGTTGGTGTTCTGCTTTTTCTTAAAATATAAAAATATGTACATATGTACTCGTATTCAACAATGAAACAATGAATTTTAATGTAAAACTAAATATTTTTAGAATACAATTTTTTTTCTTGGAGTTTTTTTTTTTTGATTTTCTCATCTGGTGAAACATGAAAAGTCATAAATCATAATAAAAAGGAACCGTGTATAATAAATTAAAGCCGAGTATGTGGTAGAAATATAATGAAAATAATACTGAAATAAATATTTGATTTCTTTAATTAACTATTCTCACTCAGTCAATTAGGAGTTGAAGAATATTTCACTTCTTCGTTACAATTCTAATTCTTAACAATGCATGAGTAAACACAATTTTTTCTAAACCTTATTTAATTAATTCGAAAGAAAAAAACAATACTTATATTGTATTTAAGTCCATACAAATATTTGAAATTTCCTACTTGACCTTTGAGAATACATATCAAATTGTTTTTCTTTCATATTTTTAATCTCAAATTCATTCCATTTATTCTATCAATTGCAAAAAATTTAAACTTTAACTTTGCAAGTCTATCCATAGTACATATATTGACTGAATGAGTAAGTGTAAGTGACTGACTGCTTGCCTGCCACTGGTAATTAACATGGGTTTAAGCGTGTAGGCAAATGACATTTAAGAGTTTCAAAGTCTCAATTGGGGATTTTGTAAAATGCTGGCAATTACACAAACAATTACAAGTGGTTGTCTATTAGCAGCATAACATTTTCGAAATTGCCAATTATTTCTAATGGCAATTATTTTTTTATAATAAACAACACGATTACAAACAAACAATACTTGGCAAAAAATAAAACAGACTTGAACAATTGAAGAAAGTGTTTATAAAATGAAATGAAATGTAAAACATTTGTCCCACGCCTTTTAATATGACGGAGAAAAGTTGCGTAAGACACAAGAAATAAAAAGCTTATAAGCTTGCCTATTTTCTACTCAGAATCTTTGACTGCTAACGACATAGACAAGAGTACACATTTGTGTGGAATAGATCATTGGATCATAAATGTCCCGCTGGCCAAATTGGTAGTGTGCTAAACTTCAGGTGCCAAGGACATTGGTTCGATTCCCACCAGAGATTCTGGGTGTTTGAGACTGCCTGATGGTTTGTCTGACAGTATACACATTTGATTACAATAGACAAAAGAAAGTGAGAATTATTACTGAAAATCAATTCTGGGAAAAATAGTAGCGATGATATATACACTAGGTATTAAAAAAAATTATAGCACAATTATACTTCTCTCCTTCCTCCTATAAAATATCATTCCTTTATTCCAACACAATGTGCTGCATGAATAGGTCTCAGAAGAAAAACAAAAATATATATAAATATATAAACAGATATCTGGTCATAGCCAATAACATACTTATATTGGAGAAGAACGAAGCACCAGCACCAGTTGACAATATCAGGCCTAAAGCCTATTTAAATCTTGCCGTAATCTAGTAGCTAGTGTGTTGTCTTATTAGGCTTATTGGAGCACGTGGTTTATACCGCAGCTCAGACATCTCAAACAAAATGAAATACGAAAAAAACAAATATTTCCTTCAGCGACTTCCTCTCAGCAGTCTTTTCACAAATTCTCTGAGAGTAAATAAAAGTGGCACGAAAAGTTTCTCAGCATTGTTGTTCGGTCGGTCATGATAATAATTAAGACAAGAAGACAGCAAAAATATTTGTCTCTCTATGCTACTTTTTATACCACAGTACATACATACATAATTGACCATTACTACTCTTCAGTCAGGATTACGGCCTAGCTTTTCACACCGCTCATATTGTGTGCCTTAATTTATATACCCGAGTGGTGGGACCTACAGTTTAACGTCGACTCCGTACGACAGATTTCGAGAAACTTTTTTATGGCCATAGTGTGGTATAAAAATCCTTAATCCAAGCAATAACAGGAGCTACGCTCTGTGCACTATTCTTTCCCTTGAGTTCACCACTCTGCTACACCGAATACATCGCCCGCTGCCACTGTACCATATAATCTGTGGTTTCATCGAGAGGTTTGTCTTGCCCTTCTGGGGAGAAGACACTCAAATTACCAGAATATGGTGTTGAGTTCTGTTTCCAGCAGCTCGATGATCTCAGACGTATTGTACTACTCTCTGCACATTGATTGACCTATAAATCAAGCAATCAAACAGACCCAGATGTTATGAGCGGCCTGAAAATAAGTGTTCCTCTTTCCGGTAAAACTAAAAATTCGCATTATTTCGTTCAAAATCCTAGGCACTCCAAGGTTTAAGAAGCGCCAAATAGATCCAGCGGAAGGTCTTAGGCAGAATTTTTACTTTGATACAGAGATTTCAGGCTTTCCTGGACGTTTCTTTTCCAGTTCAGCTTGCTCTCTTATACAACACTTGTAGGCCTTCCACTTTTTTACTTTCACAAGCATCCGAAATTTTATGGGTGGAATCAATGATGGTTGGTTTTCAAGCCAGTCATATAATATTCAAAAGTAGTGATTCCAGAACTCATATGCATATGGATTCTATATAACACATTAGAATAGAAGTTTATAGTTATTTTTAAGATATGATATGAATTTTTTACATTTTCTGGCATTAATAGGCTCATTTCCTTTTTGTGCAGAGCTACACACATGGAAATCAACAAAAAAATGCATAACACTCAAACATTTTTTAACTGGAGGTAGTAAATATAAAAAATTCGTGTGAAATTGAAAAAATTTTACTTATTATTGTATCACAGATGTTTTTTTTATAAGGTATATTTATGTCATATATATATGCTCCCATTTGTTAATATTTTCCCTTAAAAAGTGAAAATTGGTCAATTATCGGAGTTAAATATTTAACACACACATTACAACCCACCATATCAGATGTTCAAATTTCCCTCAAATTTTCATTTTCTTTACCTGTTTCATTAGTCAAGTAAATACTCGTAATTCTGGTCACCACTACCTCTACCTGCCTAATAAACCGATAAACGAATAAAACGCAAAGACGAGCAACGAATTAAACAAACAATTCTAAAGGAATTCTTTAACGTTTTTTTCATGTTGACAATAGAAAAAACACAAGAATGGGAATAAAACAAAAGATGCTCTGGAAAATGGAAATAGAAAAACCGAAAGAAAAGACCGAAGAAATGGTAAAGGTTGAGAAATTCTAGCTGTAACACCTGCTTGGGCTGTGGCATTTTCGAAATTTCCCAACATGAAGAGTATGAAAGAAAGAACGAAATTAAAACTTCTTGTGTTATCGAAGAGAATGGGTTTTTTCGTTCTCCTTTTTGTAGTTTGAAAGGAAAAGACTGTAAAGACAACGAAACGTTATAAAAATGTTTCCTTTTTTTTAATTTCTTTTTTCGGTAAATAGTTGCCGTAAAATAGTTCCCTCCTTATTTTTACGCTTCTTCTCCTTTTGTCGACACAATAATAATCGAGATTTACACTGCACTGTATTACGTTTGATTTTGTTGACCAAATTAAAGGCAGAAGAACCGAAAAGTAAAAATAAAATTATCGAAAAGGAACACAATGATAATAAATTATATAAAAAAGAAATATGACCCATGACGTTTAACACTTTGAATTTGAATTTAAGTTGCTTTGGAATAGTTATTGGCGGCTCATTCAATAATTTATTGTTTCAAAAAAACTATTCCTTTAGAGGCTAAGAGTAGAATAAATATGATTTGCATGAATGAATTTTCTAAAGAAGGATTTTTAGTTAGTTGAAGAGCAGAATGCTTGCTATGTCTCATGATAGCTGATATATATTTTTTTGTATAAGCCTGGCGCTAGTAAATGAAGAAGGATTAAGTGAGTTCTGTTAAACGTATCGAATTTTTTCATTAAATGCATTTTATATGAATTTTAAATAAAACAAAGTGTGTGTATGATTGCCGTAGTCGCAGTCTAGTAGGTAGTATGTTGGCTTGTAGGACAGGAGCTCGTGGGTCAAGCTCGTCTTCGTCCCAGCGGTTTTCTGGCATTTAATTTTGAGAATAAATAAAATGCCAATGGAAACTTTTTCAAAAATTTGTCGTTCAATGTTGACTTTAAACTGTAGGCCCCTCCATTCATGTATAAAACTAACGCACACATGAGTAGTATGTGAAAATAGGTTGCAGTCTTGGCTAAATTGTTGTAATGACAAATTAAGTAAGTAACAGAGATCAGCAATGAATCGTTTTTTCGCTACTCATAAGCATTCATGAAATTCTGAATATAGATGAGTCAACAATATTGAAATTTAACTACTCTGATGGATTCATACTCCTTACAACGTTGATTTATAAGTACAGGTTGCTATGAGTATGCGTACAACGTTGACATCAAACTTATAGCACTCGAAATATGTTTGATTCATAAGCCTACTTATTTAGATTCCCAACTTTAGAAAAATACTTATAATACTCATAAATGACTCGAATCATTCATCAAAATTTACGGTCTTAGTTGTAAGCAGAACAAAAACACACAACCTTTCAGTGCGCTTTTTAGTGTCCGGGCTTGAATCATACCTATTTTGTGATTCTTGTATATGTTGAGTTATGGAGAGTCGTAATCAACAACATCATACGTGTTGTTAAGTATGAATCTGATAAGTACTTCAAACTTTGAATATAAGAATACTTTTAAAATAAGAATGAATAGGTATAAGTATCACAAATTATGAGTATGATTCGATTCTACTCATATTTTTGAATACTCATTGCTGATCTCTAGTAAATAAGTAAGTATTCTTTTGAGGTCCCTTTAAAGTCATTACGTACGAAATATAATATCGTTCAAATGTTCGCCACGTCTTTTTGGGTGAAAAACAACCGAAATTCTTACATTTCCATAACTCTGCTGCATAATTCAAGGTGAATTTGAACGATGACATAGGTTATGTTGGCTTTAAGGACCACTGTAGTTTGTGGCTTATTCGCATACACCTATGACTTAAGAAATCCCCTCAAGAAACAACAGGATTAAATGTTATGTTAACACCACTTAAGATGACTGTTGCCTCAAATCTCTCATGCAGAATATACAAAATGTGTGGCATGAATACTCAATTTGGCACATAGCGCTATTCTGCTGAAACTGCACCTTATCGGTATTTAGATCACACAATTCAGGCCAAAATTAGTTGATAATCATCGGAATATAGTGTTCGCCGTTTAATAACGTTGTTCTCAAAGAAATATGAAATGCTGATGCCACTAGTGTAATGCGTCGCCTCGTCACATATGCAATGCATTCCTATTTATGTAACGTGTCACCTACATATTTAATATAAGACCTATGTAGGCCGATATACCATATGTACAAATTTCAAATACAAAAGTTAAGAGACATGAATTTATGTTTACCCGCTAGCTCTACACTAAGTTTTGTTGGTTCTCAACCCGATTTGACGCATTAACATATAACACACTCTACATGTCACCAGAGTGTGCAAAAATAAAGCAAGCATATAAATAAATAAAAGAATAAAATATTATCAAAAAGAAGTATTTTACCAAATGAAAAGTTAGCGAGATGAATATGCCAACATAGGGTACACTTTTCCCATCCCTTTATCATCTAAACGCCAATGACAGATAGAATACCCATAGTTTCTTAAATCTGTCCCATAAAGAAAATTACAAAGTCGCCTATACGCTCACATCCTGGTCGAAAATATCCCTCCCCATTAAATAATTTAATGTTTCATATTCATTAAATATATACAAATAATTTTATTATAATAGAATAGAAAATAAAAAGAATTAACATTAATCATATAAGTTCCTCACTTGGCAACTGTAAAGAACAAACTAAAGTTACTACTTCAAAATGCATTATGGAATAAAGAACATAAGAGAATGAAAAAAATTCGGACAGAGGAACAAAACTGAAACGGACCGACTATATTATGTTACTGAATGAAATAATAAAGCAAAGAAATATGAATGAAATTATTGTAATCATCACTTACAGATTATATTTATCCACAGCAATTGAGATGATGGGCCCAGCAGTCAATGTGTGTTGTTGTTGTCTCTAAATTCTGTTTAGGGATAGTAAGTAAGATCATTCATATATCTTGCAAATGTAAAGATTAATATAAAAGATAAAATAAAAAGAAATACACTTAAAGAAAAATGTTAGTTAAACAAAATTAATAAAATTCAAATTTAATAAAAATAATTATGAAACTAATTTAGGAAATTTAAAGAACTTTAAAATTAAATTTAATTCATTATAAACATTTATGATCGAACATATTTAGTTAACATTTCAGGTTACAATTTCAAAATTTTAATATAAATTTAAGTAATTACACACAAGAGAAATTATAAATATACAATACATTTAATGTAATCATTTTTAGGTTACATATTTTTTATGTCATAATTGATTTATAATTTACAGATTTTGTTTTTAGGTTATGGTTGAACAATTAATAATTTTAGCACAGTTTAATTAGACTTTAAACTCTTTTTAATAATTAAAGATTTAAATTAATTTTAGATTTAAATAAAATATATAATTGAGAAATTCTTTGAAAATGAAGAAAACATATTTAAAATCTTTATAAATAAAATAAAAAAAATATATATATATACAAAAAAAAAAGACAGGATCACGTGATGATTAGGAACCGAGGTGTTTCTGGAAACTTCTTTGCACGTCAATTTGAATCCAGTATGTCGGCTTATGGTTTGTGGAAGGCGTAACCCATATATTTTTGCCAGTGCAGATAATTTGGTGAATCTTTTTTTTTTTTTATTTTAATAATTCCAATTAAATTACTCCTTATGGACTTCTAACTCCTTTTGCTTTGTACTAACTAGTCACTTTTTCACTTTTCACTTATAATTACATACAATTAATCATTATTTAAAATTTTTCTTTAAAACCTTCTTTGCAGACTTCTGCACTCTCTGAATTCTATTTCGTAAGTGATTCTTTCCGCCAGAAATCATAATTTAATAAGCTTACATTTTTACACCAATTCCAATGTAAAGCATCATTTCATTGGAATATGCATTTAGATATTCAAGATAGAGAAGGATAGATATAGGTCTATTGCTAAGAATTGTAATCTATATATAGAAATCACAAGATAATCACATGATAATCACACGATAATCGCTGACTTTGCTATAAATAACGAGATAAGACAAAAGTCTATCATGATACAAAAAAAAAGTATATAATAATGCAATGTCAAGATTACATGTAACAAAAGTTGTGCAATGGGAAGAAAACAACTAGAAGTTGATAGTACACAGAAAAAAAAATATTGTTTCAGTAAAATCGTAACACTAGCACAAATTCAACACCGAAGAGTGGCTTTTTAATCCAGAAATGATCCTCATAAGATTGACGTGCCTCTGCAGAGAGACAAACAAATGGTCGCACCAAAAACTGTATTCATTGATAAGGGAAAGATGGGATACTGAACCTACTTATGGGGAGAACAGACAGATCTGGCCCGACATTTGTTGAACAGAATTTTCATTGAACCTATCAAGATACCATCTAAGGAACCTCATAGCAGTGATTATGGGATACTGGCCCCTAGACGTTTACTCCAGGAAAAGCGGAATACCCCGTATGAGCTTTGCAAACACTGCAACGAGGAGGAAGAAACGGAGAAGAGACTACGGTGCTTGGGAACCTGAGGAGAAGAATTCTGGGACACGCAGAATTTAGTGACAAAACATGTCTAGCCAAACGCGATTTGAAGAAACTTCAGAACTTCATAAGACTCTCGGATAGAGCTATAATTATATGACGGCATAGGTAATATTTTTGTTACAACTGGATATTATAGGGCCCAAGGAAGCTGAGTCCATTGAGGCGGCTGCCATTTATTTTTTATTGCTCTAATATTACCACCAGGACTGAAGAAGGTTGAAATTTAAGAGGAAAGACTACCCATAAAAAAGATATTTTTGGTAGTGGTACCACTGTTTGAAAGCAGATATTTTTAGTTTTTTGTAAATAATTTTTAAAAATTTCTCTCTTCCTATTAAAAAAAAATACGAGCTTTATTAATTCATTTATAATTTTATTGTTTAATTAAATTATTAAATAAATTAAAAAATATTAGAAAATATTTTTCACACACTCCTCCCTACTTTATTAAAGTTTAAAACTATTTAAATATTATTCCACTATTATGCTGCTATTATTGATAATTTATGCAAATTGTGGCTACAATCGAGATATATATATTTTATTTTTTGAAGCATATATCATCAGTTTAAATCAGTTGACACTAAGCCCATCAAAAATGATTATCGTAGTGATTAAAAAAAACAAAAAAAAAAATTGGGGAAAAAATAAGTTTCTTTCACAAACCATCATCAGCAACAACAGCACTCCTCAAAGTGTTGAAGTTAATGTCATATCATTAATAATCCCTATTGATATGTAATGCGTTTGTTTTTTTTTTTTTTGAATATTTTTGATAATTTATAATGAGATATGATACGCTTACTAGCTCTCTACTATGCTATTTTGATCACATCTGCATGATAATGAAGAGGAGAATGATGATGGAAATTAATGTTTGGCTACTTAACCAAGAGGCATATAGCTAGACTATTACTGGTGACAAGAGTTGCTTTCATTATCATAAGCGTTTATTACTTAATTTTTATTAATATTATACTTATAATTAACTACGTAAGACTAACATATTTTCCTCTTTTTTGTTGGTTTATTTTCATAAAATAAATTTTAATCTTTCCTTCTTATTCGACAAATTTTCTACATTCTTTTTTAATTTTTTTTTTTCATTTTCATTATTTGAATGAGAAGTAGAACTCAGTGTTGTGTTAAATTTGTTTTATACTTTTAATTCGTTAAAAAGCATAATTTTAGATGAAAAAATACACAAAAAAACAGGGAAAAAATTCTTGAAAACTGTGTTAATTTTGTGTAAGCTTTTCTTTTGTTTTCCATTCATTTTTATTCTTCTTTATTTAAAACAGTTTTTTTTATAAGAAAAATCTATCTTAGCCGGCAACATTGTGCACTTTGGACATTTTTAGTAGTTTCTCTTTTAAGAAATCTTGCATAATTTCTTTTCTATCTTTTAATATTGACATTCGTTTTTAAAAATTTACTCTTTATAGAGCAAAAATTATGGCAGAGCGGTTATGAAAATATTTGCAGGAGAACTTATTTTTTTTTAAGAATTTTAACAAATATTTAGCAACACTTGATTTAAATGAAGATACATACTACCAGCCAAGAGATCACATAAAAATACGACAAATACCTTTCAGCAGTAAATGGTAGAAGTGACTGTCTTCTCATTGCAGTCATGACTGGACACACTTAGGCCGCGCATAGGGCCCATTCTGATGATCAGCAGTAAATAAAAGTCGCCGTAATCTAGTAGGTAATGTGTTCGCTTATTAGACGTAAAGCCCGGGTTCGTGCCCCAGGCCAGACATCAAAACGAAATATGAACAAAAAAAATATTTCTCCGGCGCAGATTTCTGGCAAAAACTCTGAGAGTAAATAAACCTGCCATGAAAAAGTTTCTCAAAATCTGTCGTTGGGAGTCGACGTAGGTGCCGCCACTCAAGTATAAAATTAAGGCACTCAACATGATTGGTGTGAGAAGCTAGGCCGTAATCCTGACTGAAAGCTTGTAATGGCCAATTGTGTATGTATGTAAATAAAACTGTAATGAAAAATTTCTGAAATCTGTTGTTTGGAGTCGACGTTAAACTGTATGTGTCATGCCACTCATAGGTAAAATGAATACACATAACATGATCCTTCAAGATAGCAGTGAGAGTCTAATCAGGCGCTATGCCTCTTAAGTTCATAGCGAACTATTCGCTATGAAATTCTCAACCCAGGCAAAAGCATTACCCCGGGCACTATACCATATAATCTGCGGTTTTGTCGAAAAGTCTGTCCTCGCCTTTATGGCTGAAGATATTCTAAATTGACATTCAGATTGTCCTATTGAGTGCTGTTTCCAACAGCCTATTTCACCACGCGCCACACATTAGTAATTAAATAAATCAAGCGGAGTCAGCAGCATACATACCACATCACATCCGATTCTGTTTGCAATTTTTGCAAAAATTCTAAACAAAATCAAGTCAAAATTATAAGTTTTTAAAAACAAAATTTTGTTTAGATATGCGCCTTAATTAACCGGTTATCAGGAAGGTTAAACTATGTTGTTTTATTTTCAAACCAATTAAGCCATGTTTTTGCAGCTCACTGCTGTGGCACTGGATGTCTTAGGGATGTCAGACTAGGTTTGAAAGGAAGAAAGACCTTTTGACCTAAAGTAGACTAATTTTTGAACTTATAACCTCTGTTTGGAAACTTATAAACACGATCATCATAATTGCAACGGAGCTGGAGAAGAGTTTATTCACATCATTCTCAAGAATACAAGTGGAGGATTAAGTGAATCCAGAAAGCGTTTTTGCTTTATTTTATTTCTTTATACTTCACACCTCCATTGAAATCTTAAACAGACAAAGACATATTGGACGCTGAAAAATCTTGCTATAAGACAGACTCTTCTGGCTTAAACTGGAAGAAAGTGTACCGATTAAATAGTTTAACCAGACGTATGAACATCATCGTGACTGCATCTGTTCTTACGAGGAGAGAAAAGACATGCAGGGAGATTTCGCTTATGTGACCAAGTTCTCCTGCAGGGGCTTGTAGAATAGAACAGCCCTTAAAATCGATTAGAGAATGGCATTACAGATGGGAGATGCATCACAACATATGCTCTTATGCCTTGTGTAAAAATGTGAATTACAAGTGACTTCGATAGTACTTGCTGTAGTCCTATGTTTCTAAACATTCTGGGTAAACTCGGTAAACATATTTTGTAAGACTGATACACTGAAGTACATCGTTGCGGAGGTTTCTTCTCTGATGGCTAATCATTGAAAGTTCAATTACAGAGTGCCGCATCAACAGGCGCTAGAATACCATTTACAATTAGTAATGCAGAAGTTTTCGCAAAAAGGCAACATTACGGAGACAACAGAAATGTAACCGATATATATATATATAAAGCTTGACGGCTTTCTGAAGTAGTACTTAATACGTGGTTCTGGATGTCATCAGTGTGAGTTTAAATCAAAACTATGTCTCCTATGTTCCTATGTCTTCGACACCGTCAGAAAAAAAAAGAACAAAAAGCTACACATTTACCCGGAATGTCCTGCGACTAGGAACCCACACCGGTTTAATACAGAACTGATGCGGTAGTTGATCAAGGAAGGCAGATACTAACCAATTGAAAAATATTCGATTGCCGCTCTGACCGATTGAGAAGATGTCTTATTATGGTGCAATACTTATGTACGGCATATAAATAATATGCAAACTACCACCCACTTTATGTAGATTTTTTAGATTCCCTAAGATGAAGGGTCGTATTAAGAGAAAATAAATTAAGAATCTCTTTTAATTAATAAGTTTAAATTTAATTTCCCAATAAACTCATAAACATCTGCATAATTACGAGCATAATGTGTGTATTCGTATGTGTTAATTTCAATATCAAAATTTCGATTTACGTTTTTATACGATCAGATATTTGTTTTTAGTAGCCTTAATGCCCACGTACTGAAATGTTTCCATTTTATTTTTTAAATCTACTCCAAATGCATGATTTAAAATGTTTGATTATTTATTCAATATAGAACAACAACAACAACAACATAAAATGCGTGCACACATAAAACATTAATTAAAGCATTTTTAAGAGCATTTTGTAAATTTTATTTAATTTTTATTTGAATTACAACCGCTGACGATGTTTGAAATCACACATAAAATGTTCATCAAATCACTTTGATGAAAGCGAACGAAGAACGACTGTCTATTCGAACGTTCGTTCGTTCGTTCGAAAATGAACTCAATTAAGATGCCGTTTCAAATTAAGCCATTCATCTCCGCCAGTGCAATCGGTCATCAAAACTCGTAAACGGGAGAAAAACCAAAAAAAGAAACGAAAAACTCAATGCAAAAGCGAAAAAATAAAACAAACAAAAAAAATAATTAAAATAAAATACGTTGGCGCATGAGCAAGATAAGCCACAAATTCATAGAAAGACAGATCGTTAGCCGGTTAGACAGACGCAGACCAACCTGTTGACTGGCTGGGAGATTTGTCAGAAAACATGTTGAACAAAAAAAAAAAAATAACCAGATATAAAGCCGTTAGAAGTAGAATAACAATATATATATCGGTTAAGATGTTGTTTAGAAGAACAGTTTAAGCAACATGTATATCAACATATTTTGCAACGGTCAAATGTTTATAAACATTTTATTATTTTTATCACTGTTGAAGCAGATTATTTTGAAGAATTCAAAGGTACAAATTCAATATTTAAGAAAAATATAGATTGTCGGTAGATTGCATTAAAAGATTGGAATATGTATACTGGTGTGCCTCCGCTGCTGGGACGCTAGGCCCATACAACCGCATCGGCATTATCGCTTTAGCGAAAGCTGGATATTCGAAGGAACTTTGTCCTTTGGTTGTCATATAAATTGGCTAGAAAAAAAAAATATTATGAACAGAATTTCCATTTGGCATTCAATGTTAAAACGGAATAAAGTCTAATTATTTCGGAATCCAGCGATTAGGGGCTATGAGAAGTCTACATAGGTCGATAATATGCCAAAAATATAGCGCGCACAGAAAGCTGCGGTTTAGCGGAAGTTTACAAAGCCAGAATTGAAACAAAGGATGGTAATATTAGGTATGTGCTGTGTTTGGAAGGGACTAGGTCATTATGACCTCCTACAACCTGCTCAAACGCTTGATTCTGATCTCGTCTATCAGTGCTATTGATTGATTAAGAGATGATTACCGGCATTGATAGAAAATCAACAAATTTAAAAAGCCTTCAAAGCATGACTAAATTAGGTTAGGCTAAGGCTCATTGGGGGTCATCCTAAAAACCCTAGTCTACTTAGGTTCTATAAGGTTCCATTATACTTTTGATTGTACCTATGATTCCTATCGTTCTTTTCCAAGTGAAAAAAGTCTGGGTGCGTAAAAAAATTTTGAATCAACGTGTTCGTAAAGAATTCAACATTTTTAAACAATATCAACATTGCTATATTGTAAGCAAATGTATCCCAACAATGTTGCTTAAATTTCAACTCACAATTTTTGTTTTAACAAAATTAGCTTGTGGGTTAGTAATAATAATAATATAAACAACAATGAATAGCTCCGTTGAAAAACATTTCTCATAACAACTCTCGGAAACAT
Organism: Sarcophaga rosellei; assembly: GCA_930367235.1. Lineage (NCBI taxonomy): Eukaryota > Metazoa > Arthropoda > Insecta > Diptera > Sarcophagidae > Sarcophaga > Sarcophaga rosellei. Next base: position 38,709,014 of record OV884019.1, read on the forward strand.
TATGAAATTGAAATACCATTACACTCACACCATTTCTTTCAAAAAATACTCTCCATGTAAACAAGGTTTCCTTGAAAGAATTGCATAAAACAAATATAAACAAGTTAAATTAACAAAAAAAAAATACGAATACAATCCACCACATGACTAACGGAAAACCAATGGAAAACATAAACAAAAGACATGCAACAGCAGAAACAAACATGAAATTGAAATGAAATACAACAAATACAATCCACATTTTAGCTCTCCAAGACGACACCAAAGAGAAACGAAACACACTGGTATAGTGTATTCGAGTAGGAAGATGGAAAAAACACGACAAAAGCCTGTCTGTCTGTTCGTTAAGTAAATGCGATAGGGGATTTAAATGTTGATGCCTGTGTGTGTGTGTGGTGTGTGTATTGGTGTAAGTCATCGTAAGCCTGTGTATGTTTCACAATATGAAACTCTGTGCGTATACAGTGCACACAGTATGTTTACCGAACTGTGCAATCGTATACGGATTTAGTTGTAATACGATTGCCGGGCGGTTTGGTTGACTTTACAAGAACAGAACGCACTAACAGGCGTTCGTTTTTGGGACTATAAAACAACAATACTCAGTTGAATGAAAATAATTTTTGAAAATTGCATAGAGTTTCTAAAGAAACAAAACTACAGTGCGGTTGATGTTCGAAAGGAAAATTAACGTAAATTTTCCTTTAAAATTAAAGTTTTAAAGAAAAGAATTCATTTAAAAAAGAGTGAAAATGTAAAGGATTTAGAAAGTGTGTCTCTTTAAAGAAAAAAAGTGCTTGAAATAAAATTGTTTGTTTCAAAATAATTGTTAATAAAAAAGAAAAAAATGTTCATGCATTTTTCGAAAATTTTGAACTGTGCTGATAATAAAAATTGATACGAAATTTCTTTTTAAAGGAAAAATAATCATTTTAATCATTATAATACCCCAGTGACATTTTGGTAATTTTGTTTTTAGAAAATTCTATTCATATCATGTGTTATTTAGAGTGAAACAAAGAAAGAAAAAATAAAAATACTCATACCCTCATACAATGTACATATATATAGATCAGAAATGTCAACAACTCTGATAGAATCAATAGAATAAGCATCTATAAAACAACAACAAAAATATCATACCCAAATTGGTTGTATAGCTTAAAACTCATTTATTACTTCGAAATATTCAAACGAAATAAAAACGACGAAAAATTATAAAAGGAAACCAAGAAAAAAAAAATAAGAAAAACAAAACAAAAAATTCTTCAAATACAAATTAAAAAATTTAAAATGCATTTCGTTAAAAATATCTTTAAGAATAACAAAAACAACAATAACAACAACAACAACAATACTAATAAAAACAACATCATATCCAATACTCATGTCGCCAACATGTTAAGAAAATCTAAAACAAGCTCCCCATATGGAATATACTCAACATCCATGCCATCTAACAATAAGGCAACATCAACAGCAACTAAAATGTCTGCATCATCAATGTCATCATCTAAAACATTTGGCTTGATGTCAATGCAGATGCAGTTGCTGTTAATTTTGTTGGTATTTTTATTAGCCGATAGTGGATTAAATGGATTAAAAATAGTAACAGCTCTTAAGGGTAAGTTTTCAAAAAAGAATCTCCATGTGCTTGCTGCTGAGTATCAATGTAATGATGATTTACATTCAATATTTATAGATATTGGCCATAAATTTTGCCTATTTTATGGCGTGTGTAGAATTTGGTATATTTTTGGGAACAAATTCGAGAGATTAATTCAAAACTCAAGAGATTTATAGGTTTTGTGGTAGAAGCTGCGCCATATATGGCAAATGTGTGTTAGAAAAAAAAGGCAGGAAAAACTAGGAAATATTTGAAGAATTTTTTGTTCAAAGAAAGAAATTATACTCTAGCATATCATAGTACATTATAAGGCTTTATAATTACGTTCATATAATTCAAGTTCCTATTTATTGGAATCAATTTGTTATAAAGAATAATTTGTTAGAATTTTGGGGAATTCTAAGGAGTGCGCACAAAACAATTTGTGCATATATTTTGCTATACAAAAAACAAATTTTACAGAAAAATTATTTCAATTTTTACTTTAAAATATTTGGTATTTAATTCCTTCCATTATTGGTCATTACAATCCTTCAATCATCATTACGGACCTAGTTTCTCACATCACTTATGTTGTGTGTGTGTTAATTTTATACAAGAGTGGCGGCACCTACAGCTTAATGTCAACTGCGAACGACAGATTTTTCTAAGAAACTTTTCATGGCAATTTTTATTTAGTCTCTGAGTTTTTGTCAGAAATCTGCTGAGAGGAAGTCAAATATTTTCATATTTTCGTCTTGATGTCTGACCTGGGGTTTGAACAGCATTTTCAAGATATTTCCTTTGAATTCACATCATCGAAGTCTTGTCCAGGAAGGTCTGAAGAATGAGTCAATACATAGCATTATCTCGTAGGCATTTTGTAAGTACAAGGTTCTTTTTTTGTCCTCCCAATTTATTTGTTGATATTCTATCACACAGTTTTTGAATTTTTGAAAGTTTTTTCTGAATTTTCTCACCTCATTTAACTCATTAAGCTTTCTTACTTATTTAATTGCCTGCTACAATGACGGACCTATGTTGGGTGTATTAATTTTTATCCATTAGTGTAGGTATATATCAGAGATCAGCGATGTGAATTCAAAAAGATGAGTAGAATCGGATCATACACATAATTTCTGATACTTATACGCATTCATACTTATTTTAATATCATGGAACTTCTACGCATATTCAAAGATTGAAGTACTCATCATATTCATACTTAACAACACGTACGATGTTGATTTCGACTCTCCATAGCTCAGCATATACAAGAATCACAAAATAAGTATGATTCGCGTACGAACACTAAAATACTCACTTAAAGGTTATGTGTTTGCTGTGCTTGCCGCTCTGTCTTTTTTGCTTATGTGTCTTTTTTCTTATTTTGTAAATGCAACAACAACTAAGACTATAAATTTTGATGAATGACTCGAGTCACTTTTCTAAATTTATAAATCTGAATGGAACATATTTCAAATGGTATGAGTTTGATGTCAACGTTGTACTCATACTCATTGGAACCCGTACTTATAAATAAACGTTGTAGTGAGTACGAATGAATCAGAGTAGTCAAATTTCAATTGATCAATCACACAATCAATTGTTTGATTGTTGACTCACTTATATTCAAAATTTCATTAGTGCTTATGAGTAGCGAAAAATCAATTCATTGCTGATCTCTGGTATATATGTCCCAGTGTCCGAGCGACTGATTTCGGAAACCTTTCATGACACTTTTATTTGATCTCAGAGTTTTTGCTGGAAGACCGCTGAGAGATAGTTGCTGAAAGAAATATTTAATTTTGTGTTAGAGATATCAGAGCTGGAGTCTAAACCACGGGCTCTCGTCTAATAATCCAACACACTACCTACTAAACCACGGCTACTTATGCTAGACCTAGGATAATAGGTTAGAGTGCATGCAATAAAGCGAATAGTTTTTATGAATTAGATTAGATTTGAATCGTTTTATATTGTAAGTGACAGTAAAAGCTTCTGCAAAAATATCATTCTACATACATACAGTATGACTAAAGAAGAAATTCCCCTTGATAAAGCATTATTCGATCCACTCTTGAATCGACTACGTATGTAAGTAATCTATGAGATATATAAGTGCTGCGTAAAATTATGCGATTTCCTGCAACATTGAAGCACAAGTCACATTTGGTATCCTACTCTCATTAATAACACATTTTGTTGTCTCCTTTACTCAGTCGAAAAGTCTCATAGCCTTCGAAATACTGTTCCTACATTTATTTTATCGCCGATCAGCTATAAGCTGTGTATATAAGAAGTGTTTATTCAATCACCTTAATAAACCATGGAATTCAATGCCAGTTTCATTGTGAATGGGTTTAAATTTTCATGTCCATAATAGCATCAGAACTTCGCAGCCTAGTAGGTAAAGTAGTTGTTTAGGGGGCAAGAACCCGCGAGTTCAAATCTCAAATCTAAAATCACGAAAAATATATATACATATATGTATATATCACTTGACGACAGTAGCCTTTTGGCAAAAGTTTTGAGAGTAAAAAAGTTGCCGCTAAACACCACTCATGGATAAAACTAACATACACAACATTGGTGGTGTGAGAAACTAGGTTGTAATCCTGACTAAAGTTTTGTAATGCCCAATAAAGTACAATACAATAAAGTACAGTAAAGTGAGAATGAAAAGATCTTCTGTATTCCCAATATTAAAGAACTAGTGGTACTTACTCTAAGCTCTGAGGGTGAAATAAAAATTGTCAAGAAAAGTTTCTTAAACCTGTCGTTTGGAGTCGACATAATACTCTAGGTCTCGCCACATACACACAACTTGGGTGGTGTGAGTAGAGGGGTTTGAAGCACATGTAAATCAACACAATATTTAATGGACTTTAACGACTCCTCTGAGACTAAATAAGCTTGCCATGAAATACTTTTTCAAAAATCTGTCGTTCGGAGTGGACGTTAAACTGTTGGTCCCCCACTCAACATGAGTGGTGTGAGAAGCTAGGCCGTAATCCTGACTGAAGGGTTGTAATGGCCAATTATGTATGTATGAATGCCTATTGATTGTTTAGATGCATGTTATAGAGCAAGTATTTATTTTTTTTTCTTAGCCCTACTGTTCCATAAATTGTTCATCATTTTTTGCTTGGTCATGTATATTCTTCTTATAATTTTTGTTTTTCAAATTTTCATAATTTCCTCTGTATACTCTCATAACAATCAATATTTTTTCACCCTTGAAATTTTCTTTTTTTTTTTTTGCTGATAGATTTTCTTTCATTTCCTTTTTATTGGATGCTATTGTGCATTTCGTTGATAAAAAAAAGAAAACAATCTGCAGAGCAGTGCACTGCACTGCACTGCACTGTTAGCTAGAATAGTAATATGATCTGTTGTAAGAATGCTGGGTTGCTGAAGGAACTAAAAATTTATTTATTAACGATAAAACCTTGTACTTAAACAAATAAACTAAATATTGTATTAGACATAAAGGAAAACAACAACAATAAAGAAAAGAAATTAAACTGAAAGAAATCATAAGTGAATTACACAACGGGGTGGCCAAAGTGAAAAAGAAAAACTACCTGCTGTCTTATGTTAAGAAAAATAAATATTTGCTGAGATTTTTCAAAGAACAACAACATGTGGTGGTGTGGTATTCAAAACAGTTTATATAAAAAAAGATTTTAATTTGTTGTTTAAGATAAAATATAAAATTACTAATTAAATAATCAAAAATGGAATTGCTTAAATCTTTTTATATTACCGTTATTGCTCTTTTGTTATTATTTCTTAATATTTTTTGTTTTGTTTTTTGAAAATTTCATAATTTTTGTCTTTTAGACGCCAACCTCATTCAGGCAGTTAAGCAAAGTTATACTCATATCTTTCTCGCATTATCTATTGACCCTATTCCGTATATATTTTTGTTGTTGTATTTTGTTTTTTCATACAATAGTAGTATGAATAAAAAGCAATACTTCAGACATACATACATATGATCATCGTATGAAACAATAATAACAACAGCAGCAAAAAGCAATAGGAATAGAAGCAGTTAGAATAATGCATGGCTTTTGCTTATCCAGTTAACAACTAGGGAAATACAATTTTCTATTGTTGTTGTTCTACACTTAACCGTACATAGAGAGGAGATTTTTTTTGAACTTTTACAGTTTGCAAAAGGTATTATTAACTGTAATATAAAATAGCCTTAGAACACATACCCAAAACAGCTCAAAAAATAGAAATGAATTGTTGCACTCTGGAGTACATTTTTTTTTTTTTTTTTTTTTATAAACACTTGTAGGAATTTTTTCTTTTGTTTCTACATTTAACTGGAGCATAACTTCAGTATAAGCATCTCAAAAAAAGATTGGAGTCAAATTTCTTAAAACGTAAAAAAGCGCATAAAAATTTCAAGCGTTGATTTGTAATATCCAAGCCTAAAGGCAGGCTGTCTAGTGACCTAAAATATTCCTTGTATATTGTATGGGGCATAAGCATAAACTAAAATTTCTGTATAGTTTTATGAGTAACACAGAAATATGATCAGCATTTTCTAGTTAAACAATAACTATACACTTGAAATCATGTGTTTTACTTGCTTTGTTTAGGAAAAATACTACTAAAAATATTACAGGAAATTCAAAAATTCATATAAAAAAAATTAATTGAAGAATCCGAAAGGCATAATGCAAGTATAATTTTATTAACAAGCTAAACTAGGAGTAGGAGAAAGGAAATTAAAAAAACAGTGATTTTAAGGCATAAAATTTGTATTTGAATTTTTGTTGTTTTAAATAATTGTTTTTGTTTCTGTTTTTTTTTAATATTTTTACTCACATACATATATACATACATACATACATACAAACATAATTGGTCATTACAACTCTTCAGGATTAGTCAGAATTACGACCAAGCCTACACACTAAATACTAGACTATGGCGACTTTAGTCACAAACTAATGGAAAGTAGAATGCAAGTATAAGGTACTAAATGTCTAGCACTGCACTCCAAACTGGTAGGAATCGATTAAGGATTTCTCCACGTACAACACAATGCGCATTATTTGAATACAGAGTAGCCAGGAAATCTTGCAGAAAACCAGCGCTAAAGAGGTTGTTAGTTTTAAGCCCTTTGCATATGTCTAGTGAAGATTACAGCCATGATTATAGAAGATAGGCCTAAGTAACCAGCAATCTATATTGTTACAAAAATGGAAACTGTGAAATATAGTTTAACATTAAAATGTGCAAAAGCTACACAAACAAATACAACGAACTTGTTACAAGTAAACCAACAACATCAGTATGAAAGAAAAGTGGATAAACAAGACAGCGAGAACATAACAACAAGCAATGTGAACAAAATACACAAATAACAATGAACACGAACATTCTACCTTAAGAACCTTAAATAGACTGTTTACGCGAGCATACAAAAAGGCAAGACAAAGCAGGCAACGAGTAATAGTAAGAATTTAGACAGTCTTGTGTGAAGACGCGTTGCGTGTCGAGAGAACAGTCGTGGTTTGAATATCGCCATTGAAAAGATCTGCGTTGTAAGCAAAGAAGAATAGTGAACAAGCAATTATTGTTGTATTCGTCAAGTTGTAAACAGTGGCACACAAAAGTAGTGTGAACAATAAAGAATTTATCTAAAACTAAACACATATTTATTTTCATTTTGTTTGCAATCAACGAACTCATATTTTAAACGTTTTAAAAAAGTAAAAACGTAACAATATTATAAAATCGGAAGATACACGAATAGGCCGAAAAAAGATAATACAACAGAGGCAAGAGTATCCAGTGCCAATGTGAATTATTCAGAACCATGTTAAATATGAGCAAAAGTACATACAGTTGAAAGATATGCTTAATTCAAATTGGAATAGGGATATAGAAATACTATCCGATAACCTGACTGTCATGCCAGTATTCTGTTCTTAGGCTCGAATATTGCTGTACGATGAAGTTGAATTAGTTAGGCAGGGGAAATAGGGTAACCCTGTGCTTGGTCCCACATCATGTCAGAATTCATGACAATGAACAACCTTTGGATTTCTGCCTTTCTAATAAAACCGTATCTGGCCGCATTATTTAAAAAGTTTCAAAGACTATAAACAACATGCGTAACACAATCGTGTAGTTTTATTTCTTTACCTACAAGTTAATTAGTTTTAAAGCCTATTTGACAATTGTCTCTCGTCTAACAAGGAAAACTAATGAGGCCAATAAACTTTCTAATCAAAACACATCTATTTTTAAGACTTTCATTTCAAATCCATGAAACATTTTTATTCATTCTCAGATTTATTTTCGCTTGTATGTTTCATTTCTTTTAACCTGTTCCAAATATACCAAAAGATTTATGGTTTCCAACAAGCACAGAAGAACATAAAAAGGGATGTTTAACATTGAAATACGAGTGGAAAACTTGGAAAAGAAATCAAACCAAACAAAAACAAAAAAAAAACACATAAAAAGTCCCCAGGGTAACATTATTATTGTCTACTTTTTGACTACTTATGCCATAAAACACAAAAAAAAAAGCTGGACGGAATCTTGATTCTTTAACCCTTGTTTTCGTATAAAAAAACGAAAGAAAAAAAAATTTCGAAAATGTTTAGCATTTAAAATAAAGTGTAACATTTGTTAAAAAGTTTAACTTTTTCTAATGATCGAACATTTACAAGCAACATGCATGCAATATCGTCATCTATAAGTGCTTTTGCTTAGCCAAAGAAACGCCACCCTTAAAAGGCTAAGGCTGGTGCTAACAACCCTTATTAAACTCCCTTGCCACCCTTTGTGTTTTGTTGTGATTTTTGTGTTTTTTTTTTTGCTCAAATGCTGTTGACATTTTTTGTTATTTTTGGCTAATTTCTCATGTAATTCTCTGTTTAAAATTACACATGCATGTTACTCTTCTAATACTTAAATACATACATACGTATATCGTGTGTGGCATGCAGCAGCGTTTTTGTTTTTGTTTCTTCGCTGTAAATTGTTTCACGTGCATTTAAAGTTCAAAATGTTTTCAGAGGACAATGATACATTTTCAAAAGATTTTTATCTTAAAGTCTGTGTGTGTGCATCATTGTCCCCATTGCCGCTGCCTTCGTCGTTGCAATTGTGGTGTGGCTTATTATTGTGGCATAAGCAACATAAATTATTTCTTATCGCAGGTTATGTATTTCACAATTTTTCTTTTTTTTTTTCTCATCTTCTTTGTCTTGTTTAAAGCGTAAAATTAAGGATTTGATAAAACGTGGTGTAAAGAACGAAAAAAACAAAAAAGGAAGTATGAAGAATGAGGCAAAAATAATTATAACAATTAAAATAAATGCGTGTGGCAACGATTTGTGAGTGGCTGTGGGTAAACTAAAGGGGGTAAGGATTTAAGACTTATTTTGTATTAAATGGGGGTATCAATTAAGATAAAAATGCATCTCTTTTAAGAGAAAGAGATTGCAGGGGGGTATTAATTAAGATACAAAACTTATTTTATTTAAGACAAGAATTATAGGAGTTGGATATTGAAATAGTGTTTTAAAAGTAAAATCGATTTCTGTCATCGGTTATATCCATAATTTCTATGCATTGTACTGGATACTTATAAAGATCTGGACTTACATTATTCAAAACTGTATTGAGTATTGAGGCTAATAGCATATAGACATGACTTATTTATGGTCTAATTTGTTCAACTCAAGAAAACTCCGGAAAATGTTCATCGTCTATTTCCAAATTTTAAAAATTATGAGAAGCTCTATAATTTCGGATAACCCAGAGAGTAAAACAATAGCACAGAACATCGTAAGGGGAGATTAGACGGCGCCGCGTGTCAAGAAAGTGTCATATTAATTGTGCCATACAATCCATTACTACATTCAATACAAAAATCATAATATCTTTACTTAGAGCGTTGTTTGTATAGATATACAGAGATAGAAGGTAACCCTATCATTCTGGAGTTTGCTATAATAGTCTAATCATCATCTGAGCAGAAAATAATCTTGATTAATGCAACTAAAACAAAAGAGAAAAATAATTAAAAGGTGAAGGAAAGAATGTTTTTTGAGTGTACTATGTCCCTTAAGAAAATGACAAAACTTCTGTTTGGTCTACTGAGGCAACCTTAGTCAGAAATATGCATTTTGCGTCAAGACGGCCTCTAAAAGCTAAGGACAATCACAACTATACGTGATGAAAAATAAGCATATTTATTTATATTGTAAATCAAATGCCAATACTGAGGGTGTACCTCTATTCGGAAATAAATGAATTTGCATCATTGATGTATTGAAGAACAGAATGCTGACCACACGTTAACATTTAACTTTTGAAAGAGCCCTTTCCAGAAGACTGATTGCAATCAACCGAGCTAAACAAAACAGATAAAATAGTAATTAAGAAGGCGATTAAGGTGTTGTTCAAATTGCTATTCGCCGTGAGTAGGGTTAATCCCAATCAGGCCAATTCTTTTCAAGGATTCAAAGTAATTATTTGAAGTTGTAAGTTTCAAAAACATTTTCATAAAATGTAAAATATTTTTGTGCTGAAATCGAACGAGGATAAAGTGTTTCTAGTTTTCTCTGCACATTTTTTCTGTTATTGTTCGGTAGATAGAAACAAAGTTGTCTTGACCATTAGAGGAGAGTATTCTCACTCATAAAATCAACAGAATGTTTGAACAATCTTCAGCAACTTCTCTTAACGATCTTCTGTCGTTCGATGTCTGCGTTAAATTTTAGGTACCGCCTCGCACGTATAAAACTAACACACACAACATTAGTGTTGTAAGAAGCTAGGTTATAGTCCTGATTACAGGATTGTAATGTCGCATCAAGTACGAAAGAATACTAAGTGCCTAATAAACTAAAGAATTTTTAATTCATATCTAACGTCTATCAGTGTGTTTATGATTTAAATCCTGTTTGAAGAATTTCAACTTAGTTTAAGCTTATAAGAAATCAGAAAAGTTCGGATTTGTTAATGCTAATATTTAATTACCAACGGCTATTTAAAACCATTAAATTAATTAAATTGTCAACATATCTTTTGGATTTCTTGAGATATTTAAACAACTTTTAACATTTTTAATGCGCTTTTAAGTCACTGGGAAAATTAAAAGATTTTTAAAATTTTATTTATTTTTTTTCTTTCTTCTCTAATAGGCCACTTAAGAATTCCCCATTTGGAAAGAAACACAGTTCTTTCACCATAACTTATCTTTTATACTTAAAATTTCATTAAATAAGTTTACAACGCCAGTGTATGTCTATATTAGATTTTATTTCTGTTAATGTTAATGCTAGACATGAGTATTTCCTTCTTTTTTTCGCTACTTTTTCGAATAGCACTTCAATAAATTTTCAAATCAGATATCATGCTATTGACAATTAATTTGGAAAACACTTTTATTGTCATAAACTTTATAATCAAAAGCTATTAAAAAAATGTTCTTTGTATTCTTTTTTCTTTGTGAAGAAATGTTATCGGAAATATTTCGAAAAAAGAAAAGAAATAAGTTTTTATGCCATATGACGACATATATTGTTGTGATGATATGATGTTTGCTACGATACTTGTTTCTTTTGAGAAAAAAAAGCACTTAAAATGCGTTAAGATTTCAGATAACCCGCCCAGAAAATTAACCACTAACCACTAGCTAAACAAGAAAAAATAAATGCACTTGATGCAAATAGGCTCTTAAATTCTGGCTCAAAAGGTTTAAATTACCACTTCCATATGCAATCTGCTCTACTCTACTCTGCTTTGCATTGCTGTGGAGGCAAGCCTACTAAACAAATTTATGTTTTAAGCCATAATGATAAAGGAAAGTATACCGAAAAAGAGCATTAAAAGCGTACGTACGTTTTGTATATACTACATATACTAAGTCTTATAAAAATTGGTAATTCAATGCTTTTTAACTCTTATCAGTTGTCTTTTATTTGATATTTCTTTACATTTACGTTCTTTTTTTTTGTTGTTGTTGTCTTTTATTTTGTTTTCATTTCTTTGTATTTTTATTTTAATTTTTCTTGCCTGAAAATGTTAAGAGCCATCATCCATGTTAGCCATGGCAAATGCTATTACCAAATGTATATCTAAAGAGGTAAAATAAGAAAGACTAAGAAAAGAGCAAAAAAGGAAAAGAAAACCTCTTCAACTAAACTGGTACAAAAACAACAACAACAACAGCAACATGTTGACTGCAGAAAACAAGCAGCAATTGCTATATGCTACAGGTTGACATTTATTTAGATTTATAGTTTAACTATTTTTTTTCTTACAAGATGTTTTCAAAAACACACTTACAAACTCACACACACACACTCACGTCTATAAAGTTAAAAAACCATCCACATCAAATACAAATAAATACCGTAAAGAAAAACTAAAAGAAATGAAAAAGAATAGAAAAAAAAAACAAAATAAAATAGAAAAAACTTTAATAAAAATTTTGAACAAAACTAAGAAAAGCGTTAAAAAAACAAAAGCAATAACAGCAACATTATTAAATGACAATAACCAGGCTTGTTTTCTACACAATTTACACTCAATTAGAAGAAAATCTTAAGTTTTTGGAAAATAATTTCAAATTTTTTTATTTCTTTTATTAACAATTAAAAATTATTAAAAAGATTATTTAAAATCTTATTTAAATTATAATTATTTGATACCATGATTTTACAAACATTTTTTTGTGAGTGTTTTTCTATGTCCCATAAAATACACAGTGTACGAGACTCTTGTGTTTATTGCATTTAATTGTGCGTTTGTTAGGCATACAGTGGGATTGTGTTCTGAATATGCAGTCTGCAGAAGCCGTAGTCTAGTAGCTAGTGTAATGGCATATTGGAAATAAGGCCACGGTTCAGCCAGGTCAGACCTCTTCAATAAAGCGAAATAAAAAGAAATATTTTTACGGTGATTTCCTCTAAGAAGATTTCTGGGTAAACTCTGACAGTAAATGAAATTGCCATGAAAAGTTTCTCAAAAATGTGTCGTTCAGAGTCGACATTAAACTGTAGGCGGGACCTACTCATGTATAAAATTAACACACACCATAAGTGGTGTGAGAACCTAAGTAGGTCGTAACCCTGACTGAAGGATTGTATGTATATATGTAAGTATAGGCAAGATAGTAAAGTAAAGTTTACTGATTGAAATCAAATTTTAGACTATAATTTTTCAATTAGAAATCGCCGTAATGTGGTAGGTAGTATGTAAGCTTATCAAACCTAAAGTCGTGGTTCAAATCCTAGCTCAGAAAATTGTTATTTCGCTCACTTCCTCTTTCTGTGACTTCCTCTGGCAAAAACTCTTCGAGTAAACAAAATAGCCATGAAAAACTTGTTAAATCTCTGGTTTGAAGTCGACATCAAACTGTACGTCCTGTCATTCATCGAACTACTGCTTGAATTAAATAGAAGCAACTATATTATCATTGAAGTCGCCGTTGTCTAGTAGGTAGTGTGTTGGCTTATTAGACGAAAGGCCCGAGTTCGAATCCCAGGCCAGACATCAAAAACAAAAATACAAAAAGTATTTCTTCGGCGACTTCCTCTCAGCAGATTTCTGGCAAAAACTCTGAGAGTAAAAATTGCCATGAAAAGCTTCTCAAAAAATCTGTCGTTCGGAGTCGACTTTAAACTGTAGGTCCCGCCACTCATGTATAAAACTAACGCACACAACATGAGTGGTGTTGAGAAGCTAGGCCGTAATCCTGACGAAGGGTTGTAATGGCCAATTATGTATGTATATTATCATTACCTAGGCAATGAGAGCCAATCTGTCCCTTTTGATCATGATTTGTAAGCTGACTCTTTCTAAAGCTCTGAGATAAACTTCACTTTTTAATGTACGTTCAAAGGTCTTAAGACCGGGAAATAAGGTATTATTCCCAGTAACTGCAGAGTGGATGAACTGGCCAGAAGGGGCATGACCATCGAGTTCTCTGATGAGTTCTCTACATTAGGTATCCCTATGGGTACCTGCAATCTTATAATTGACGGGGCAAGGCTGGATAAGAGGCGGCTCAGCTTAAACTCCAAAGAAGTAGGCTTAGAACTGTTATCGGGGTTATTACGGGACATTGTATTATAGGAACGGCGCATGTGATGCATATTGGTCTTGGAATCCTATCAAATAATTTCTGCAGAAGTTGTGGAGATGAGAAGGAGGATGAGACTATTCTTCACCTACTGTGCACATGCCCGGCACTTGGTCGGAGGAGAAAAAGGCACCTGGGTGCCTACTAGTCTTGCTCCGTTAAGGCCCTTCATTAGATCACAGTCACCTCAAAAAGCATATGTGAGTTTGTAGTCATTCTTCACACTTTAATGACCTTGAACTTCGATGTACTCGTATATATTTCATTGGTTTCTTAGGAGTGACAGCTGTGAGGGTAATAAAGTGTTGGATAATGTTAGGTTAGGAAGAGGTCTCACTTAGGCCAACATTTAGGACCAATGTATTGTATAAATCAGATTTAACTGGGGATAAAACATTCCCCAGAGCAAACTAGCCCATGTTGAAAAAAATTCTTGCTAGAATAAGTATACTTATTGACGATAGAGGCTCTAGCATTTTCTCGAACAGTTGCAGTCGCATTGTGTTTTATTCTTTCACCTAGTTTTAGTACAGTACTTTTGCATAAATTCAATCCAATTGATGTCAGAAAAAATTTTGTTGCTATAATTTTACGATTGAGGCCACTGTGTACAGCCTGTCTATGAGTCGTACATTTTTATTGCAATTTCCAATGCGTGTAAGTGTTCAGTGTATGTTGTGTTGTGTTGTGTTGTTTTTCTTATTTTCGCGTCAACATATTTGCCATATTTGCTCTCTTTTTTTCTGCTTTCCCTAGCCTATGCTTTGTTTATTATAAAGTTTTTGTTGCTGTTGTTGTTGTTTTTATTTTATTTCATTAGTTAACACGAGTTTTGTTTGAAGAGATATACGTAAATAAAAAAATACATATACATACAGACATACAGATAAATAATATTTATCTATACAGGTGCTTTACAGGGGTAAAGTGACATTACAGAGAGCATAACAAATAATAGCAGAGAGAAGAAACCAGAAAAGCTCTTGCCTTAAACGGCTAACACTAACGCGAATACTTATACTAATACGACTACTGTTGGATAGGATCCTGTTTAAATGTTAGTGTAAAAGTGTATGAGAAACGAGTATTACAGTTGCATGGATGTAAAATTGTTGTTGTTTACTTTACTCTGCTGCTCGTTCGTATCAAGATATTGCCATATTTAAATTTAATTCTTAAAGCGTGATATTAGATGTCAACCGTTGATAATAACAACTTTTAGAAAAAAAAATAGCAACAACAACAACAAAAAAATGAAAATAAATAAAATGAAAAATAGATACGCAACATATTTGCTTTACATTACATTTTTCTAACAAGCAACACAGCAACACGCAACACAAAAAATTTAAGGAACACAGCGAACATCGTTTTCCAAAGGCCTTATACAGCCGAATACAACTAAAACATGAACATTTCAAATTATTTGTTAGCCATGTTGCATTGTGTTGTTGTTTTGTGCTGTACTACCTTAAAGTACTAGGACTAGGACTAGAAGGTATCTACCAAATATGTATGTATGTATGTATGTTTTGTATTAAATTGCGTGGCTTTTTAAAACAGCTGCTCAAGTTAACCAAAAACTATGTTGCCAACCATTTATTTGCCATCCAAAGTGTTCTAGGGCTCATCATTTATTTTCTTCATTTTTTTCCTAAAAAAGTTTACAAAAATAGCTCATTTTTTTGTTGTTGTTAATGTTAAGCTTTTTTAAAGACCATTATTAAAGCGTAGGTTTAAATTATGCCTAAACAAAATCTACAACAAAAATTCTAAAAAAAAATTATGGTATGTTGGGCATTTTTTTTCTTTCATTTCTTTCTCAAGTAATAATTTGTTGTCGTCTTTTCTTTATTTTTTTGATCATTTTTTTCAAGATTTTTCTGTTGAAAAATTTGCATGTCATCGCAGTGAACAACAAAAAGCAAAAATAACTTAACGAAACATGTTTTAAATGCCTGTTTCGTTTATAACAAAGATTTTCTTTGCCATGAAGAACAAAAAAAAAAAAAATACGAAAAGGAAATCTGGCCATAAATATGCGTAGGCTTTAATAACATGACAAAAGACAAATTTCCTGATTCAATTTTCTTTTAAGGTATCCATATTGTACCAAAGGAAAGGCGACAAAAAACGACAATACACTAACTGAGCCAAGTTTCTTGTTTTTATATACACAGGAAATTATTATTTCTAGTCACAGTATTCTATAAAAAAAATCATTATGACTTTGCCATGCGTACTTATAAGAAAAAAAATTTAGAATTTTTAAACAAATTTAATTTCAATAAAAATCAAATAAAAAAAATAATAATATTACTACTCCTGGCAACAATAATGATTTTAATGTTCAAAACCATAAAGCATGCTCATTCAAATTGGTTCTGAACAGACAGACTTTTATCACTTAAGGAGAGTGCCCGAAAAAATTTGACAAAATTTTGAAATTTTTTATAATTTTTTTTCTACCTTTTTTTCGAAATACTATAACTATTAAAATAGGTTACATACATACATAATTGAATGTTATGATTACGCTTAGCTTCTCACGCCACCTTAATTTTATACTTGACTGGCGCGACCTACAGTTTAACGTCGATTCCGAACGACAGATTTTGAAAAACTTTCTCATGGCAGGGTAATTTACTCTCAGAGAGAGGAAGTTGCCGAAGAAATATTTTTCCCTTCATATTTCGTTTTGATGTCTGGCCTGGGGCTCGAATCCGGGCTTTTACATTTAATAAGCAAGCACACTACCTACTAGACTACGGCGACTTTATAAAATAGGTTACAGTGAAACTAAAAGTGTAGGTCGATTTGTGGAAAATCGAATTTGACTCTGTTTAAAACTGCTTACTGGTTAGTGGTTTCAACCGGCGGTCATTAAAAGTGTCTTTGAAGAATAAAACAACGCTTAAAAATATTTCAAACGTAGTAAAAAGTGCTGATTCAAGCCACTTTCAAGAATTACGGAGTATACGGTTGTCATAATCGACCTACTGTGCTAGAAATTTGACGTTTATAAAGAAATTTGGAGAGATTGAAAGCGTTAAAGATGTAGTCAGCCTTGTACATCATCGTAACTTACTCTATACTAAAAACATCTTTTTTTTTAATCTTCCAAATTTATCTGTAGAAGGAGTTCTAGAAAACAGGATGACTGCCGGAAATACTTCGAAATTTTACAGGCTACAGGTATTCCGTCAATCTAAGCATTCTCCTGTTGCTGTAGAATGAGCCTCAGCTTTGTTGGCAACGTGAAGATTTTACTTGGCTGATATCGATGAGAACAGAACTGATTGTATTCTGCACTTGAATCTCATGATCATCTATCGCGCAATTAAGATTCTCACATAACACTCATTTATTGCAAGACATGTCGAATAACTGCTGCAAAAGTTGTGTGTCAGCGCAGGAGGAAGATCCTATCATCTAGTCATGTATCAGTATCTTGCTTTGGCCATGAAGAAGGTTCTGAGTTCCCTTTACAGTTCATATTCCTTTTAGGGAATCTTTTATCACTGTGTACAATATTAATTGTGTTATCACAACGGAGCTAAACGTTGGTTAAAGTGGAACTTTGTTGCTCAGAGATGGTGCGCCACCTAATTTTATCTAACCTTACCTAGTGGTAGTATGGCAAATAATCCCAATTTATGAATTCTTTTCTCACACCAGCTGAGGCTGGCTGGCTGAGCGCTCAATGCTGATATATTGTTTAGATAGGACAACTGACTTTCAATGTTAGCCTTTCAAACAAAATTTTTGGTTAGCAATAAAACGCATTTCGCAGTCGGTGTTTACCTAAATAAGAAAAATTGGTGCATTTGCGGCTCGGAGAATCTAGAAGAGGTTGTAGGAAAGTCATTGCATTCGTGAAAAGTACATTTCAGAAACGCAATATGATTGGTGATGTTATTGAGCCTTTTTCACTTGGAAATCATTCTAGAAGAACCTTAACCATTCATTTAGAGTTCATTAGCTCATTCGGCATACAATAAAAGATTATGATTTGGACGAAGTGTGCTGTAAGAGACGAAGGAGTACTACGAAACAATAAAAATTTTTCGACTATATTCGGTTAAAGTAGTAATAGAACAGTGAAATATAGCCACATTGTAGCATATATCTTACAGTATTTAATAGCCATCTTATAGGTCTCCCGTACATTGTCAACAGTTCTAAGCATCTTCCTATACCTGAGAGTTGCAGACTTCAGAACTTGCAGAAAATTTAATTTCATAGAAAATGTTGTGAAACTAAAATTTGATATTTATTCACGGTCTAATTTAACAGCATTACTCCACTTTTCATCTACTTAGGCGTAAGTTTTGTTTATTTAGTAAAGGTAACGCTAACAAGCTCTTAATAGAACCGATTCAAGTTACAAAATTTACAATTTTTCTGGATCCTATCACATCCTTTACACTTTTTTTAAATAAATTGTTTAAAAAATAAAAGCAAAAAATATTTAATTAAACCCGCATAAAATGTGTTCATTTTCCATATCATATGCGATTTTTGTTGCTTGCAAATTTCGCTCTTTTATTTTATAGCCCTTAAACCATAAATCTTTTAATGATTTTCGCTTACAACGCCTCATATTAATGTTAACCCCCAGAGGTAAAATGTAATTTTTTATCTGCCATAATTATGCTGAAAGAAAGGAAATACTCACAGACGGGAGTAAGAGAGAGATAGAGAGAAGGAAAGAGTAGGCAGAAGGTAGCAGCTGTTTTTTAAAAAGATAATAAAGGGAATTACACATGCACATACATATATACATTTAAATGAAATAGCAACATTAAAACAATTCCTTCCATAATATCCTTTCAAATTACATGAGAACCAAAGGCAACACACAGTTAAACGTACATACAGAAAAAAAGGAAAAAAATATTCAAGAAAATCATCTTTAACATGCCACACAATTTCAAGATCATTTACTACCAATATTTTATATGTGTATGAAGAGTTTACCATACATGTGGCAAAGGCAACAATAACAACAGCAGCAACATTTATACCCCTAAAGCAATTTAATTCAATTGTAAGGAGCATAAACAGTAACAACAACAACAACAAAAAAGAAAATGAAAATAATAAAAAAGAATTCTGCTCTGTTTTAAACACTTCAATGTCGGTCTGTTGGTCTGTCTGTCTGCCGGGCTGTTTAACTGTTATGGTGACTACAAAAGTAAGTACTATGGCAGCTGTAAAAATTGCTGTATCTGTGTGTATGTGTTAAGATGTGTCCTTCAATGCAAATGAAAAAACATAGAGTCCATGCGTGTTTGTGTAACTGAGTGTGCTAGAGATTATCCTTGTATTTAAACCTAGTTTGTTACCAATTTTATATATTTTTGGTTATTGTTGCTGTTTATTTTAACGTTTTGAAATAAAATCATTCTCTTTATTATGTATATACATATATATGCTTATGTATATGTGTGTGTGTCTGTTAGTATTATTTTAAGCCGATACTCTTAACGAGTGTGTAGGTGCATTTAAGCGTGAAAAACTGGCTTAAAAAATATGTGTATGCGAACTATTGTATTTACAAAATGTGTTACGCATTAAAAACATATTTGAGTAGGTAGACGACAGCAGTCAATGTTTTTAATCAGTATTTAGGGTCACCCCCAACTATTCTTCTTTCATTTTTCTACTGTTTTTTCAAAAAATTTAGTTTAAGCCGGTTTTGGCAGCATTGTAATGAAGGTCAGGTGAAACTAATTTTGTAAAAATGAAAGAAAGAATTTTTTTTGTTTCAGAGGAAATTTTACAGGATCTTTTCAGTTCGGAAATTTTTTTCAATTGTTACTTTCATCTAAAGTGAAGTAGAAATTCACTTAAATAAGAGTTTAATTTCACTTGAAATCCATAAGAAAAGCATTAAAAATTCACAAAATAAAACAGATTGAATCTGGTCTTTAAAATATGTCAAATGAGTCTCTAGAAGCCATATTATACGAAATTTTTTCGAGTTTGGTGGCCGCAAAACGCTGTTGTATATTCATAAAGTGTTATTCCTGTAAGAGAGATTTATTGTGTCTGTAATGATCCCACAAGTAGTTATGCTCGCGTTATGCAGTAGAAGTCGTTTTCATTTTCGATTATTTAGAACTAGTAGGAGGAAGGGTAGAATACAAAACATCCCACCACGATACAGAACATATTGGAGAAACAAAAATGACCTACTGATTATCAAATTTTGGTTACTGGGTAATTTAGTATTGTTATATGTGGATCCTAATAATGGTCCCACTATGGTATACAACGCGAAGTCCCTGCGCTGTCAGTGTAGAGACTGCGCTTACCGGTGACGTCACAACGGGCCGCCATGCGTGCTCTAGTGTGCCCAAGTCAACCTAACCTAATCTATGACGTACAACATGAAGAAGACAACTTACCTAATTAACGTATGCGTTGATAAAATCTACTGTATAGCAGAAAACACCAGAAAACACCAGAAAGGTTTTCCATTTCATTAACGAACAAACAACGCATCAAATTTTATTATTAAAGTTAAGACTTTCTGAGAAATGTGTTTTCATCGAAAAATTATGTTCAAAATCGAGGCTTATTTTTCATTCAATGGATACGTCAACAAAATGCAAAAAGGCGTCTCAGGTAAAGTCCTCTTAAAAACTGTCGATGCAATCTTAAAGATGTACTCTTTGGTGCGGTTTGTAGGCCGGCGACGTTAAAACTATTAATATTGCAGCCCATTGAGCAAACAATTGGTCTTAGTCTAGTAGGTACGATGTTTGCTTATTAGACGCAAGCCTGTCGTTTAAACCCCAGCTCAGACGACTTACTCTCGGCATTCTTATGGCAAAAATTTATAGAGAGTAAAATAAAATTGCCATGAAAATGGTTTTCAAAAATCTGTCGTTCGAAGTCGACTTGTAACCACCACACAACATGGGTGATGTGAGAAACTAGGTTGTAATCCTAACTGAAGGATTGTTATGACCAAGTAAGGCCAAGTATGTTGTTGAGTGAATTGTTTGATACAAAAGATATGAATTGAAGTCGCCGTGGTCTAGTAGGTAGTGTGTTGGCTTATTAGACGAAAGGCCCGAGTTCGAATCCCAGGTCAGACATCAAAACGAAAATATGAAAATATTTCTTCGGCGGCTTCCTCTCAGCAGATTTCTGGCAAAAACTCTGAGAGTAAAAATTGCCATGATAAGCTTCTCAAAAAAATCTGTCGTTCGGAGTCGACTTTAAACTCATGTATAAAATTAACGCACACAACACGAGTGGTGTGAGAAGCTAGGACGTTGTACAATGAGTCAATTCGACCTTCGGGTACTGTACTTGTCACACGTCCTCTAACCTAACCTAACCTAAGATATGAATTATACAGGAGAGTATGCGATACCAGTAACCTTTTGATGTTAAACTCACATGCATATATATACCACAATTTTTCATTTGCCACGACTACAGCTCTAGAAGACAAAATAAAAGCAAGTAAATAACATTGGACCTAGTTTGTCTAGGTCTGACTGAAGGGTTGTAATGACCAATTATGTACATATGCAAGTATAACATTCTGAAAGAAGAGAACGAAATTCTGGCAGAAGTAAGTCAAAATTAAATTATAGATGGGCCACCTATCACGTAGTCACGAGTAATATTTGTGTGAAATAATCTCTACAAAGTAAGAGGGATGCTATTACTCTAAATAAATATTACACGTGTTTTTTGTGAATTTATCAAAGTTAGATTTTCATTTAGAATACATGTTTAATATGATTTTAAAGAAAAAAAAAAAAAAGAAAACTCGAACTTGCTTACTGCTGGTATTTTAGGAAAAACAATTTGAAATATTACTTAATTACTGTGGCAATTAAAATATACCTTCATTTGTAATTCATTAACTTAATTACTTTCATAATTAAATTGTACATTGAACTGTAATTCAGTAACTGAATTAACAATTAAACAATTGATTAAAAAATTGTTGTTTCATAGCTTCCTTCTTTAATTTATTTTTTCTTCCAAAACTGACTTTCTATCTTTTTACTTAAAGAACATTTTCTTTTTCTGGAAATTTCTTTAATTTTAGACTCGTAAATCCGTTGCCTATTAAAATTCATTGAAAATTTCTTTCTTTCTTCTTTCATCTTCTTGAACTGTCTCTGGATATTTTATCTGGTTTTAAAACTGCTCAAGACTCAACACAAAAAAAAAAATGGCACAATGATATACGAAATCTTCCCATTTTCCTTACGCAAACAAAACACACTATTGTTCTCTATTCTCATTTGCTGAAATAACAACAACAGACCCAGTCAATCTATTTTGTTTTGCTTATTCTGTTTTTGGCTTTGTTTTCTTTTTCTTTTAATTTACGAGGGCTGTAAATTTTTAGGTATTCAACCACCTCTATAACTATTATCTCTTCTATTTCTTCTTTTCCTTTTGAAATATTTTTTTCTTTTTTGTTTCTTAAAAACATATGTTGCTTGAATTGTTCATGGTACAGACTCCATGTTGCTTTAAAATTTAATCGTACATAGTATAGGGTGTTTATATTATAGGCGTTAATAATCACTTAAACCCTCTGCTACAAGAATATCTCTTCTCCTGCATTTTTCTTTAATTTCTTCTTTTCATTCTTATGCAGGCGCAACAAATTCTATATTGACTAGGCTTTGTTGCAGTTGCATAGACAGTTGCATGAATTAAATTATTTCGAAATTCTTTGTAATTTTTAGAATATTTTTGTCTCCATTTTTTTTTAATTTTTTATTAATAAAAAATGTTTTTTTATGATCGTTTTTGAAATTAAATTTCAAATGCTACTGAAAGACATATGACAGCTATTGTGCGAAATGCTATTAACACAAGACAATTGACAAAAATGTGGTAACGGAGTACTGAATCTTAACAAATTTATTGTAATTGATTTATTTATTATTTTGGTAATTTATAACTTGGAAGCCGGACATTTTTATGGCAAAATAAAAGTGTGATTAAAAGCCTGTTTCTGTACGACGTATGGTTTCAGACGAACTGTTCGTTTTACATTAACAGAGTATTAGATTTTTGAAAGAACATGCCACTCAAAGTATTGTTCATCGAAAGCTACATCTGTTTCCCATCTTCTGGCAACTAAAAAAAATCCAAAAAACCGATCATCTTTTGAGCTCAAGAATGAATTGAGCAAATTTTTGATAACCTGCTCTGAAAAGAAGCATATTCCAGTGAAAACTTTCTGTATCGACGGAAACAAATGATAGACAGAGGAGGTAATACCTAGCCTTTACGGCACGTGAGGTAAAACTTCCCAATCAATAGTTTTTGGCCGACGCCGAAATAGGAGGCCATATGTTGCCAGAATGGAAAGTTATGGTCTCATGAATGTTTGTCTCATCAGGACGTTTTTCAATCAATGCTCGTTTCAATTTATTGCCTGTACAGGTCTACCGCGACAATTTGACTTGGTTCAAGCAGCTCACAATAGATTATGGTGTATTGGATATTCTGCTTGACATAAATTTTCCTGATGACCCACGATGTACATATGATACTTTGCGCTTGTGGTCGTGGAATGAATTTTCTTTTAAGGCTAATACACACAGTCGCCGTAGCCTGGTAGTAGTTCGCTTATTAGACGTAAAGCCCTGGTTCGAGCCCTAGGCCAGACATCAAAACGAAATATGAAAAAAAAAATTTGCTCGCCGACTTCCTCTCAGCAGACTTCTGGCAAAAACTCTCAGAGCAAGTAAAATTGCCCTGAAAAAGTTTCTCAAAAATCTGTCGTTCGGAGTCGACGTTAAACTGTAGGTCCCGCCATTCAAGTATAAAATTAAGGCACACAACATGAGTGGTACGAGAAGCTAGGCCGTAATCCTGATTGAAGGGTTGTAATTATGTATGCATGAACACAGCATTCTAGTCTCGCAAAATAGTTTCTCAACGTTTTTCGAGAATGTGTTCATGTGGCACCCAATTTCCTTATTTGAATGAATCCTACCAGTTTTAAATGGCTGTTTGAAACACTGCTCATGAGCTTACAAGCTTTTCTTGTGTCTGACACGAAGTTTGATCGTGAAATGTTCAGAATTTTTGTTCCAATTTTTATTGCTGTCCGATACGCTCTGTGATGGCAAAATAGAAATTTTTGTAACATGCAAGCCACTCGACACACTGTGTTCTTGTGATACACGGAGCTCACCGTATAATTCCACAAGCAACAGATGACCCTTTCTTTGCAAAAAATGTGTACACTACCCTAAAAGATGTCAGGATGTGCCAAACGGATTTTTAATTGTAAAAACATTTTCTGGTAGGTAAGTGTTGTCTTATTAGGCGTCAGGCCGCGATTTAAACGTCAGGCCGAACAAATCAAACAAAACGAAATAAAGAAAAAAATATTTCTATGGCGACTTTCTCTCAGTGGCCTTCTGGTAAAAACTCTAAGAGTAAATAAAATTGTAATGGTAATCAATGCTCACTTGTTCACATATAGAGGCCCGTTATCACAACACAAGTTAAAAAATTGCAATGAAAAGTTTCTCAAAAATCTGGCATTCGGAATCGTCTTTAAACTATAGGTTCCGCCATTCATGCTCAAATTAACACACATAACGTGGGTGGTGTGAGAAGCTAGTTCGTATTTCTAACTAAAGGGTTGTGATGACTATTTAAGTACGTAAGTATGTAACATTTTTTATCAGAGGGAAATATTATCTCACATATTAGATGAAGGCTATAGTTATCAGAAACTATACATGGTCAATAGCAGTTATGAATTTCTCTTTTAAGAAATGAGTATCCGAGTATCCTTTTTCAACCCCAATCAGTTAAAGTCTTTTAGGCCTATGTACATAGTATGCATTAATGATTCTGGTAATTTCCAGTCGAAATATATTCCACTCTATTTGAATTTATTATAGGAAATCAAAATAAGTCTACACTTTCAAAATGTATAAAAAACCTTCAATTGGAACCCTATGTGGTTAAATTAAAGGTCAACATATGCCATTAAATCGTGTAATGGTGATGGTTGTTACATAATTTCAAATTACTTTCTATATGCCCAATCGTTTATACATAATTAAGTTGTTTTTTGTTAGTTTTATTCATTTTCATTTCGGTCTTGATATTAAAAAAAAAAAACCAAAAAATTACCACGTATTTAAAATTTAAAGCAAATCATGTTTTAACAATTAGTAATCAAGTCAGTCAAAATGTTGAAGATGTTAAGCCATCTAGAAAAAACTAAGACTCATCAGACATATACATTTATTAGCATTATACACTTGACTCTCGAAAAACGCTGTTAAAATGTAATTTTTGTTTAAGACACTTTAAAAACCCGTCAAAGGAGTTGTTGAGTTATTGATCAATGACGCTTAGTGGATATCAGTTTGATGCATATGCATATGGACATGTGTGTGTTAAAGTCATACAAAAGAAAAGGAACCCCAACCAACATGATTTTACGAAAACTCAACAACAAATATTTCAATATGATTCTTTCAACAAATTTTTCTTCTTTCTTTTTCGTTTTTTTCCTTGATGACGTTGGTTGTTGTTTTTTTTTTTATTGAATATGTTTTCTTTACACTGCCTGTATATGTACATATGTATGTATGGTGGACTGGTATTTGATTTGTTCAAACTTCAAATGGAAAACTATAAAAACTATTAAAAATAAAACCTACATGAATAGCATGTTGATTATTTAAAAAGAAAAACATCAGAATAGAAAACGAAAAAAAAGAGAAAAGAAGGTTCAACGTCTTCTTTCGTCTCAGTCATCGTTTGCGTTTGATTTGATTTGTCTTTTATTCAAATGAGAGATGAGCTACAACCCTCCCTTTTTAAAACATGACTGTGTGTATTTATTTTTCTTGGTTTTTTTCCAGATTTTTTTCTTCTTTTTTTCCTTCATGTGCAGCATATTTTAAAATCGTTTTTATTGTAAACATGACTTGAATTTGTCACTTATTTTTTTCCATCAATTTTTTCATCAATTTTTCCCGGGTAGTTTGTTTATTGGATCTGCTATTTTGTTTGGAATACAATTTTTTTTCTTTTCGTTTTTTATTTTTTTTTTTTTTTTTGTAAAAACAGAAGAATTATTTACAAAATAATTTTGTTGGGTTTTTTGGAGACAATTTTATTCATTTTTTCGAATAAACTTGTTGAGAATACTAATATTTGAGCATGATAAGTTTGAAAATGATTGAGAATTTAATGTTAGAAGAGTTATAAAGAATATCTTATAGATGGTCAAGATATTATTCGATAATCATTATATTTCAGAATAACTCATGGAAGTTAAAAGTTATTGGAGTAGTGTTGTAATATCATTAAGGGCTTCAATTCGTGATTATTACTATTATGGTAGTGCAGAGTTGCCGTAGTAAAATAATGCTTCTACATATACTTCAGACTGCTGTTCGGTCTCAACAATCAGAACTCCTTGCGCAACACCTCTTGCGTACCCAAGTGTTTAATTCTAGTTAACAGTGCACAGGTTCCAAATATGTGTTCTGATGATTCATTGTCATAATCACATAGTCCACATATTGATCTCGAAACGAACGCCATACTTGACAAGTGCTCTTTGAATCTACAAAGCCCGTTCAATAGACCTGTTACAAAGCCAATGTTGACTCAAATCTCTTTCCATTGTAATTACCTAACAAAAGATTGATTTGCTCTCTATCTCTTCTTTTGCTGACTACTCGGTTCCAAACATATTTTTCCATTGGCAGCATCTGCGCGATTGAAACTCCCCTCGCAACCTCATCTGTTTGCTCGTTAGGATTCAGATTTCCCAGACCTTTGTGCACTATTTTCGAGTGAAGCAAACTTCATTTTCCACCCCACAGAAAGTCTCTGGCATTATCAGCATCTTTGGACCTCATTTTCTCGCAACCTCATTTATCCGTTCAACAGGATTCAGTATTTCCCAAAATCTTCGCACACTATTTTAGAGTGAATCAAGCATCTTTACGCATTCAACAGAAAGTTTCTGGTATTATCAGCGTCTTTTAAGCTGGTTTCATCGCAAGATTATCTGCTTGTTCTACAGGATATTGATATTCTGGATAGCCTAACACTATTTTCGAGTTAACCTTATAAGAGCTGAGTGCTGGGATGGCAGCATTTCTACTTCTCTGTTCCGCACATTACACTCTCTGACCATTTTTAATTGAGAACATCTAGCACAGACCTTCGTATGGAAGATAACCGCCAATCAACCATCTTAGGTTATTACAAATTGGGGCCGGAAACCATCGCTTCTGGCATCAATTATCAGTCCTCGTAGATCACAAAATAGTCTCTCTCTCTTAATAGATCATGTAGCCTTCCGGTTGCTTTATTCACTTTTACTGCAAATAATAGAGATGACCGGTGTCAGGCTCTTAATTTATCAGATCACGATGTCGGCTAATGTACGTATGAAGCATATTAATGTATTGGATTTGTCTGCTACTATTCTAATGACAGTCTTTAATGCTCTGGTTTTAAGTAATACGGTTTTACTTACTTGGCCATTGCAACCCTTGAGTCAGGAATACAATCTACTTTCTCACACTACTTATGTTGTGTGTGTTTATTTTATCAATGAGGTGCGGGACAGTTTAAGGATCGAACGATCGATTTTTGAGAAGCATTTCGTGACAATTCTATTCACTGTCAGAATGTTTTGTTAAAAAAACTGCTGAGAGGAAGACGCCGAAAAAATATTTTTCCATATTTCGTTTCATATGAGATGTCTGACCTTAGGTTTGATCACAATTTTGATGGACAAAGGCTATATATTGAAGTATTTATTGTCTGCCTACATCTCTTTTGACGGGCTTAAATTGAATAGAACCACTAGTTATGCTGTAAGACAAGTGCTCATTGCTATGTTTCTATCAACAGAAGGTAGTCTCTGTATCCAGTTCAACTCCGTCTCATGATGTATTCTGTTTGTGTGATGGATCACGTATAGTGTTATGTGCTGTCCCTCGGTTACCTACAGTGTGTCTACTATTTGACATTTCTGGTAATGTCGTTACGTAGCCTCCTAGAGGTATGGTGAGTTCAACGTTATACTGTTTCAGAACACTTTTCTTTTATAGATTTTTAATATTTTCCTTTTTATTCACCTTGAGATATATGACACGACTCATACTGCGTTTAGCCGATTAAATTCCAAAAGACTTTGAAACCATTGCCCTTGTCCAATACATCTAATTCTTGAGCTCGTGTAGAGATATACTTTGATAAGTATTTCTGTAATTTTCTCGAACAACGTGGCCTTAGTTTACATGAGTCTCCATTGTTTATTTATAATTATTTTCTGTAGCGAACGACTAGTTTGGAACGACTTGATTGTTTGTTTTATTTTTGTTTTTCTTTTTTAACATTTTGTCTCTTGAGATATTATCTTTGAGTTTTCCATTATGTTATTCACCTTTTTTCTCTTTTTTTTTAATTTCATGATTTCATTGATTTTATTAACGTCTTAATAAACGTTGATTACAACAATTGCAAAGAAATACTGCTCGATTGTTGTCCTGCCTTCTTGCGGTGCAATTTACTTTATTTTTATATTTTCACAAAAACCGAAATTATTATACAGATAGCATAACATATTAATTTTGTTGTTGTTGTTGTCGTTTTCTTCGTTTTGTTTTTATTAATCATTATTGACTTCTAGTCTTGAAATACCACTTTTATGCAATGCAACCCCAAATGCAGTGCGGCAATGTATGAGGCCATATAATGCCAATAATGATGTCAAGAGGCTGGCAGCAAATGGAACCTGTTGTTGTTTGCCATTTTAATGAATTGTCATTTGCTATTGTACGCTGTAGTTTTTAAAAGGTTTTTAAGTTTATTTAATTTTGAAAAATTGTAAAAAAATATACAAAAATACACCTTTTAAATGCAATATTTTGTTATGTTTGTATAACAAAAAACCCAACGAAATGCCGCATTTAAAAATAAATGCCAGCCTCAACTACTAAATATGAAGGGGGGAATCTATAAAGAAATATTTTATGATTATTTTCTTTTTTTTTTTTGTGTGTGCAAAAAACAAAGGAAATATTTGTTTTAATGAAGTGCAGAACAAACTTTAGTTTTATGTTTTTTAAGCAACATTTTTTTCATCTTCTTCTTCTTTGCAAAATCAAAACATTGTCAACATATTCATCATCATTGCCGTCATCGTCATCATCAGTGAAGTTAAACTCATACTTACACTTGCAACCCATCATTGTTATTATGAGTCGTTGTCGTCTCCTGATAATATTACTGTTGCTGTTGCTGTTGATGCTGCCTGTTGCCCGTTGCCTTTGAGGCCTATATTGCTGCTAATGAACAATGTATCATATTTATGTTGTCTTCTGCGTTTTTGCTTTGTGTTTTATTTTTAAATAAATATTTTGTTATAATGGTTTATTTCAACTTTTTTTGTCTTTGGTATCTGCCAGCTTGGTTGCCTGTTTGCCTGTTTGCCTGGTTGCCTGTTTGCCTGCCTTTATTTCAATTTTGCTGGTGTTTATGTCAGTGTTTTTATGATTTTTGTTTCTGTTCAACAAAAAATTTTCGAATTTTTTTCCTCTTTTTTTTTGTTTATTTGTTTGTATATGATTTTAAATGCAAACAGCATTTATTTAAAATTTTTTTTATTGTTCTTGCCAACATACATATTTTTTTATTGCAAATCATTTATGGTTATATTATGTGAATTATTGTTTCTCGCTCAATTATCTGCCAATTTCTATATGTATGTCAATGCCTGAAACATCAAAGATTTGTTTCGATCATCTTATCATCTCCAGAAAGATAAGGATTTTCCAATATTTGCAAAAGTATTCAAGATTACATGACCTTAACACGACTACGCGATGAAATAAACATTCAAAAAACTGGAATTATGACAACTAGTGATACAATTCGTACAATATTTTAAAATGTACAGTGAGCGTCAAAAGCTGTACATTAAAATAAAATATGGGTTAATAAACTACCGTTATTTTTATTTTAAAATTATTTCATGCCAGTTTTTAAAATTAAAACAAAAAAAAATTACAAAAAATTTCGAAATATTGTCAAATTTTTTTTATGGCACTCTCCTTAAGTGGTAAAAGTTGAGTTTGCTGATTGTTAGAATTTTTATCCATAGTGTATAGTTTCTTTTGATGCTCACTGTACATCCCCTGCCCTGTGTAGCACAGAAACTCTTATTTACTGGTTTCATTCCAACTACTACCTTAACATTGACAGATTACTATCGAGACTTTCATCAAAGACATCTGATCTATGACAGTTTTTGCGGCCATATTAGGTTAGACCTTTCAAATTACTTACATATTCGGTCAGCATTATGACTTAGCTGTTCGCGTCACCTATGGACCCACAGTTTAAAGTCGACTGTGAACGACAGATTTTTTCTTGGCAATTTTTTCACGATCTGAGTTTTTGCCCGAAAATAGCTGATAGGAAGTTGCTGAAGAAATATTTCTTCATATTTAATACTACTACTGCCACTATTTGATAGAAATATTGAATATAATTAATTTGTGGATTCAGAACAGAACCTTTCGGGAACAACTTCTCATGATTTCGGGCAGTTTAGCAATGGAGTATAAGTATAGGATTCTTTTGAAGGGGGGTAAACCAATTTCTCTGCGCTTGTCTGCTTCTGAACTTATGAATTTTTCCGGCCTCTCGTTATTGTGTACATTTCTTCACATTTTTTCTTAAGAATTTTTATTAAAGTTTTATTTTGCAAATTCCAAAACACACTATTTATGAGCGGATATTACGCTCTATGCATTTTAATATGTTTCAAAGAAATCTTAAGAAAAAAAATAAATGAAATGACCACAATTCTGTCGAAATTTTTAACGCCTAAAAACATTTTGTGTTGAAAATTGTTAAAAAAAAAATATGAAATAATTTATGAGCAACACAAGACATTTAAAAAAAATTAAAGAAAATTTACATAAAAACCATGCACAACAAAAACACAAGCTAAAGAAAAACGTAAACTTCCTTTCAATTTCAAAAAAAGGCGGCTAAATTGATGGAGACCTTCGATATGAGTGATGAGCGAACAACATTAGACTGACAAAGTGAATTCCAACTGACAAAAAGTTTTCAAAAGTCTTTAAGGTATCCTGATGATGTTCTTTGAATTTCTTTTTTTTTTTTTTTGGTTATTGATTTGTGTGTGTGTGCCCATCATTTATTACTTGCTGTGAGCTGTCAATAAAAATTAATACGAATTTATTTTTTATTTTTGTTGTTGAATAATTTAATAATTTTTCTTTTTTTTTGTTTCATAAATTTATTATAAGAAACACTTGTTGTTTTCATCAAGAAAAGGAAGCAATGAAGATTAGTTTCAAAGATAAATTTGATAAAATTTAATAAACATGGCTTATGACTTGACACACAGACCGCCAAGTGTGAAGCTTAACCTTCCTATACCCGCGCCAAAAAGTGAAACACCAATACCCGCGCACGGTCTGTGAGACCGACAATTGTATAGCCTATATCGTTGGTATTATTTCAAAAAAATTAATTTGAATTGTGTTTAATATTAGAACTGAATGTTCTCAAGTATATGCAAAAATAGAAATTACAGAAAAATAATTTTTTTAATTAAAAAAAAATCATTTATGTCAGGTATTTTAAAAAGGCACTTTTTCGTAAGGACTACGAAAACTTGAACAAAAATACACTTACACTAAAAATAAAAAAATAAAAATTCATAACTTTAAAGATAACAATATAGAAAATAAAAATAAAAGAATTAAGACTCTTCCGACCCCTTACAAAAGCAGTGAGAGCATACCATAATAGCATGTTCCAAACAAAAGTAGTTATTACAAGAAATACATTTGTAGAGTGTCTTGCGTTTTTTTTTTAATCTCATTCGCAACAACGGCCTATTTTTTGACTACTACATCTTGCAGAAGATTCTGGACCATCTAGCTTACATATTTCGGCAAGTCTATATCTTATCAGTCTTGGTAAAGAGAGGTTTGTAACACGTCTCCACTGGTGGGCACTTATGAGATCATACGACAATGTTCATGTTTTATAACATTACATAAATAATAACAAAAAATAACACAAAACAAATAAAAATATTTAAAAAGTTACCTACACAAAAGTGTTACACCAATACCCGCGTCGGTCTCACAGACCGATTATCGTTGTGTGTGCATACTCGCGATTTTCACAGATACTTCGTATTAGCACCAAAACGGCGCTTATTACGAATAATGAAGCTACCAGTGATATCAACTTACTGGCATTATTTTTTTACAAAAAAATTCGCAATAACAAAAAAATCGGTCTCACAGACCAACGCGCGGGTATAGGAAGGTTAAACGTGATCAAATGATTTTAGAAAGATAAGAACAAAAGAAAGCAAAGATATTTTAATAAAATAAAATTTTGATTTCATAACTTTTTATCGTAAACAATTACATAAAGCCAGAGGATACTTTCAAAGAAATATTTCGAAATAATAAACAAGGTGGCGCAAAATAAAGTCATTCGACAGAGTTAGTTAAAATGAAGCATGAAAGAAACCTACAGTAAGCGTCAAAAGAAACTGTACTGAATAAAGATCAGAAGTCTCTGATGAAAGACTCGATATTAATCTGTCAATGTGAAGGTAGCAGTTGTATTGACACCAGTAAATAAGAGTTTTTGTGCTACACAGGGCAGGAGATGTACAGTGAGCGTCAAAAGAAACTGTACACTATGAATAAAATTCTAACAATCAGCAAACTCAACTTTTTCCACTTAAGGAGAGTGCCCTAAAATTAACAATATTTCGAAATTTTTTGTACCTTTTTTTGTTTCAATTTTAAAAGCTGGCAATAAACAATTTTAAAATAAAAATAACGGTAATTTATTTATATATATGTTTTTTTAATGTACAATTTCTTTTGAGGCTCACTGTATTTGAAACACAATACTTTTTTCGTCTTATCTGGGTAATACATTTTTTTAATGTTCAGTTTTTTCAAAGCTCATTGTATTCATCTGGGTAGATTGCGTCGGAAATGTTCATTTCCCTATGACTCCTGTGCATAAATCAATCTGAATTTGACGCATGGCATGGGTAATGTTAGATTGGCTTGTTCTGCGGTTTAGATAGTCTTACAAGAAAAACTCCAAAGACGTCTAGTAGGACGATTTCGCTGTACAGTGCACATCACCTCCACGTAAAATGACCACGACAACAAATTGATCGTGCAGAATATCTTACATGGCTGTTCTGTTGAAATATCATGTCATTGGTGTCCAAATAATTTAAATTCAGGCCAAAAGAAGTTGATGGGCTGACCAATATCGGTCTGAAAGAAATATGAATCGATGAGACCGCCTGCCTAAAGTCCGCACCAAATAGTAATATTTTCGAAGTGCATCGATCGCTCATCTATCTCATGTGGATTGGTAGAGTGCCATTCATATTGAAATGGGATGTCTCATCTCTGAAGACAATTTTTCGATAAAAATTAAGATCAGCTACCAACTGCTCTAAGACAACATAATTTTATTACTTGAATGTCTTGCTGAATGCTGTAGCAGTCCACGGTGATTTCCCAAAACAGGCTGAATTAACAGAAACTAATTTATTAAATGAAGTCACCGTAGATTATTAGACGTGAGACTGTGGTTCAAAATCTAGTGCATGCACCTCAACAAAACGAAATATAACAATTTATTTCTGCGGCGACTTCCTCTCAGCAGTCTTCTGACGACAAATATGAGAGTAAATAAAATTGCCATGAAATGTTTCTTATAAAATCTGTTCTTCGGAGTCCATTTTAAACTATGGGTGCCACAACTCATGCAAAAATTTAGCGCACACAACATAAGTGGCGTGAGAAGCTAGGTTGTAATTCTAATTGAAGGGTTGTAATGACCAAACTGCCTAACTGACCTAACTAGCAACAACGACTTATGAAAATAATTTTTTTTTAATTTTGTTTTCTGGGCTTAAATATTAAAAACTGTTGCTTACAGATGATTTTTGTTTTTTGAAATTTCCTTAAATGTTAAATTTATTTAAAAATGCAGAAAAAAATTGCAGTTTTTTTTCGTTACTTCTAAATAAAAAAATTCTCTTTTGAAACAAAAAAATGTACCTCTTGGCTTATCTTTAAATTATGCATGTTTAAACGTGTATCAATAACATCTTTCAAACTGCTGGCTGATTGTATTAAAAAGCCGAGAAGGCTCTACCTTCTCCTCTTCTTTTTATGTGTGCATTATAAATCCAAAGACATATTATGTAAAATAGCTCATTAGTGTAACAATTTATCTCCATTTTTTCTCTTTATTTTTGGGTGAATATAACAAAGCAAGATACAAGAATGACAAAATATTTTTAAACAAAAAAAGATGTACAATACAATATAATACAATATTATGCAAAATCTACAGAAATATCATACATCTTTTGTTGTTAATACACCACATAGCATAGCATTACCACACCACATAACCAGCCACCGAAAAAATAGCAAGAAAAAACAAAAAAAAATCTTTTTTTCAAAATCAATCGTGCGTACCGGAGAGTGTGTTGCTTAAATATTGGGGATATGCTTGCCATAAGATATGGACGACAAAGAAGAGTTTCAATGTTGATTATCAAGGCGGTTTATTTCGGCTTTTTTTTACCCTGTAAGTTTGTATGTCGTTGGTGTTGGCTGTGGCTGTGGTTGCTTAAAGAGCATTCTTTAATAAGCCTTATTATGCAGACACAATGACAATAATGCATGCATGCACTCATATATATTGTTTTATACACTGACTTGCATAAAATCTGTTAAGCTAACACAGCTTATAAAAGATCGCATAAAGCCTTATGGCTAAACAGACTGGCTTTGGATAAAGGCTACCGAAAAAATTGAAAGAAAAGTTAAAAAAAAAAAAAGCTGCTAAAAATAATGCGATCGATTTAACCCGGTAGCAATGCCACAAAATGTTGCATTCATTGTAATAATGCATACATTATGCATAAGCTTGCAAGAAACATCTTGAACAACACCAAAAAAAAAACACACACTTCAGGTGCTGCATTTCTTTTCTCTCCTTCATTGCTTGCTTAAGCAGATCTTTTACGATATCAAAAGCCAACTTTCATATGTGCTTTTAGCCATTAAGAAGATGATTTAAGCCACGTTTTAATGCAATTAGTAAAATTTTTAGTTTTCACGATAAATAAACATAAAATTAAAGAAAAAACCTCCTCCCCATTTATATAAAGAATATAAAAATGAATGAAAAGAGTTGGTCAAAGAAAAGCAAAAAATTTAATTTATTTTCATGTAATAAAATAAAAATTTGTTAGGCAACATCTTTTAGATATTAACCGCCAAATAGAGTCATATGTTATACACTAGACATAATGTATAGCTTAAAGCAGCAATGCAAGGTAGCAGAGGCAGCAGCACGACGCATCCAGCATCAGCATGATTAGCCAGGCAGCACTTGATATAAAAGCTGCAACTTAAGGTTCTGCTTATAAATTAAAAAAAAAAAAAAAAAACTTAAACACGTACAAAAACAACAACAAAAAGCTTGTCTTTCTTACCGCAAACGAAATCCAAAAAGATGCGAAACTCTTGCAGACAGACTTGCACTTACAGTCAGTCAGTCAGCCATTCAGCCTGGCGAGCCAGTTAACCCGCCATTCTTTAATAGCAGACATATTGAGCAATGCCTTAAAAGTTGTACTTTTCCTTATATTGTCTGATTATTTGTTAAAAAGAGTACAAAACAACACCAACAGCAACTACACAGCTTATACAGCAAATTGTTTTTGAAAACTTCTTCTTGCAGATGATAGTACGTATGGCACCACCACTGTAATGCTGTTGATGCTTGCTGGCAGTGGCATAACTTGTAAACGCAGCATACAGAACATAATTTTTTTTCAAATTTTGTTTTATTAAACAAGAAGCCAAAAAGAATATTATTTAATGGCAACAAAAACTAACACAAAACATTCGAGTGAACAAGATGAGCTTTTTTTACTTCTTCGTTTTTTCACTTTTATCATCATCATTATTACTTATTTTTTATTTCATTTTTTTATAACTTGTATTGCGTATTTGTATTTCTAAAGGCAATAAAGGTTTTTCAAATAAAAAAAAGGAAACTGAAAAAAGGGGTTTTACGTAAATCCCATGCAAATGTTAAAAAGAAAGACAATTCCGGAAAGCTTACAACTTAACAGACTAAGGATTGTATAGGATCGAATTGAGGTCCCTACCGGAGATCAGCAAGGAGTATTCAAGAAGATGATTAGATCGAATCATACTTATCATTTCTGAAACTTATACGCATTCATACTTATTTTAATATCATGGAACCTCGACTCATATTCAAAGTTTGAGGTTCTCATCATATTGATACTTAACAACACATGTGATGTTGTTGATTTCGAGTCTTCATAACTCAACATATTCAAGAATCACAAAATAAGTATGATTCGCATAGGAACAATAAAATACTCACTAGAAGGCTGTGTGTCTGCTCTGCTTGCTGCTCTGTCTTTTTTTTGCTTTTTGTCTTTTTTTTTTATATTATGCAACAACAACTTCGAGTTGCTGGAATCAATTATGAGTATTATAAGTATTTTTCTAAAGTTCTGAATCTGAATGAGTCGGCTTATGAATCAAACATATTTCGAATGGTATGAGTTCGATGTCAGAGTTGTATGCATACTCATTGCAACTTGTACTTATAAATCAAGGTTCTAGTGGGTACGAATCAGTCAGAGTAGTTCAATTTCAATATTGTTGACTCACTTATGTTCAAAATTTCATGAGTGCTTATGAGTAGCGAAAAAACGATTCATTGCTGATCTCTGGTCCGTACCATGCGTCAGAGGCAGTGAATAGCGAACAGCCTTTGAATAATAAAGATTGGCTACAAATAAATAATTCTGATGATATAAGAAGTCCTGGAGAGTGGCCACAAACAATAAATACTTTTATATATATACATAGCCTTTGTCCATCAAACCTGGGATCAAACCTCAGGTCAGACATGTCATATAAAACGAAATATGGAAAAAATATTTCTTCGGTGACTTCCTCTCAGCAGGCTTTTGGCAAAAACTCTAAGGGTATATAATATTGCCATGAAGAGTTTTTAAAAACAATCTGTCATTCGTAGTCGTAGTGGGTCTCGCCACTCATATACAAAAATGAACATACATACACAACAGAAGAGATATAAGAAGCTAGATCGAACCCCTAACCAAAGGCTTGTAATGGCTAATTATGTATGTATCTGTCTATGAGCATTACTGCTTCCATGCATTATAGATAAAGCTTTCATATCTTTGTAGCATCGGTTGGCATCTTTTTAGCATTTCGTGCATTATCTTACCAATGGTAGTTATAATGTAGTAGTCTTGGATTGGAGTTGTGCCTGGTGTGTCCCTGTACTCAATAGTTTTTATATGATACGTGTCGCCTCAAAAACTAGTGTAGTGAAGTCAAATTGCCAATGCACTCCAAAACGTGAGGTTAATTGTTCACCAAACTCATCTCTTGCTAGATAGAATCATATAATCGCTTGTCGTACCGTCTTATTGTAACCACATATCAATCAAGTTTAGTCAGTAATCATCGGAAGGTTTTTGATAATTTCCTTTATTCTTAAAGACATTAACCACACCAAACAGGGGACCTTTCAATGTGCACTGACGGCTCTTAAACTGCTTGTGGCTGCTCTCCAAAAAGGAGATCTTTATTCATACTAACGCCTATTCAGTGTTTAAGGCAGATGTAAACTGAATGATTTCATATCAAAGTCTTTAAGTAAAGTTTTCCAGATGCTCAAGTAACAGAAGCTCAATTGTTGAGAACTGCAAATCTTTAGTTCTCCTCGATATATACTCTTCCCACAGTACTGTTTGAATTTATTTCACATTACTTGGACATGTAGTGCAGTAGTAGACAAATATCGTTTCCGTATTCTAATCGTTCCTCGGTCCTGCACACTTTTCCTCATTCTATGTTTAACTGTGACAAGCTAGGTAGTAATCCTGACTAAAAGGCTGTAATGACCAATTGTCTATGTATGTATTTGTTGAAGAGCAATTATGATGTAACCTAACTATACTTAACACTCTGATATACAAGGAACAAATTTATTCTAGTATAGGATGCTAAAATTTTGTTCCCTTTATACTTGAACGCGATTTATAACGATAACGTAAAGTTTACAACAAATTTATAGTCAGAAACAGGACATCTTACTTACTTACCAATTGGTTATTATACTGACTTAGTCATAATTACAACCTAGTTTCTCACACCACCCATTTTGTAGATGAATTTTGTCCATGCGTGGCGAAACTTACAGTTTAAAGTCGACTACCAGCGAAAGATTTTTGAAAAACTTTTCATGGCAATTTTATTTACTCTTTGAGGAAGTCATCAGCTTAAACTACTCACGCTATCTACTAGATTATGACGACTTTAGAAACAGGCTATTAATTAGTTAAAATTTTGGTAATTTTGTTGGTTTGGCTTATAAAGCAAAGAGATTTCTTTTTCATAAATTTTTACAAATTCACCGTCTTCTTGTACTAACATTTAACCATACAAACACACACACACACCTACTTAACCACCGATGTGTTTATTGTAAGTTGGCAAAGTGCAGCAATATTTTAAATTGAATTTTCAACAACAACAACAAATAACAGAAATGCAATATGATTGCTTTTTCACTTCACAAAACCAACAAAACAACTTGAGAAGTAAAAATTGCAACTAAATGTGGCGTATATGTATGTATGGACGTACATTCAAACGTAAAGTCAGCTTACAACGAATGCATTTCAACGATTATACATCTACACATGTAGGCATGCATGGTAGACAGCAGCGGCAAGGCAAATAAATAAAATTATTTTATAAATTGCAATGCAAAGCTTTATATGAAGCCTTAAGTAACGCCTTTATTATGATTATTTTTCTTTTTTTTTCTGTTGATTTTTCTGTTTGCTTGTCTTCACTGCACTCTATGCCATGGCCTCCATGCATTCTAGCCTTTTGGGGCAAATATTATAAACAGATAAAACAAAAGTAGTAGACATGCTACACTAATAACCAGCAAATATCATTCATAATTTTTGTTGTTGTTGTTTTTTGGGCCGGAAAAAAAAGAGGAAATAATAAAAAGTAAGTTCTGGTACTCTTTGCATACTTTTAATTTATCAGCTTCTTTTCGCTTTTTTATACAGATAGATTTTTTCAATTTTTCTTCCAAGTTTTTTTCTTGTTTTTTTTTTTGTCTTTTCTGCGTTAAAGTCTTAATCGTTTCAAGCATCATGTATCATTTGTAAATGTTGAGTATCTGTTTATATGGTACTCTGGGGTATCTCTCACAGTGTGTGCAAATGTAGTTTTTAGCATAAAGTTGTTTACTATTTATAATAATTTTTCTTCTCCTCAGCTACACTACTGAGCATACTTCCCCTTTTTGTCCTCCTCCTGTTTTTTAATTCCTTACAGTTTTGCATACATCATCACAATTATGTTGCATGCTGCACTCATACGTGTATGGCTGTTACTGTGGAGCGCTTTAGCCACACTGTCTGTCTGTAAATGCAGAATGTGCAACAAATTATTGCAGATAAATTATGGCCAAGCAAAAAAAGAAAACGTATATATTTATGAAATGAAAAGAAAAAATATTAATTACTGCAGATACACATACAATTTATATAAATTTTTTTATTTCTTTTTCTTCATTCAGTTTCCATTTTTTTTTCTGTCAACAAATTTGTATGAGAAAATGTTTCTTATGTGAAAAGGAAGATTAAAAAAATTTTTTTTGGAGTGATATTAACAAAAATAAAAAAGTGGGTGGACATATTTAATTAAAATTAAATCATAATTTGGTAATGGTCCTGTACAAAAAAGGTTTATTTTTCTGTGAAAGTAAATTCATTTTTTTAATTTAATAACAGTGACACGAATTACTAAGGATTGTGCACACAAAAATTGATCTTAACATTGGATTTTTATGCCATTTTTTAATTATATCCTCAAGTGATTCATGTTCGATGCTGATCCTCGGAAAAACCAAATTTTGTATACATAATGGAAGGAGTTTATTGAGACAGGTTATTAACAAAAGCATAGTCAATATATAAAATAATGGCTTAGAAATAGGCCCAAATCTTTTAGACATTCAACTTACTTACTTACCTAATTTGTCATTACAAGCCCTCAGTCAGGATTACGACCTAACTTCTTAACCATGCGAGTTTTGTGTATTAGTTTTATCCATGATCGGCTGTCCAGTTTAAAGTCGACAACAGGTTTTTGAGAATTTTTTAATTGTAATTATCTTTTACTCTCAGAAATTTTGCCAGAAAACTTGTGGCTTATTTGTATGCACCGACGACCTATGCAAATTAAACCGCAAGTCAAATCGCACAACTCTACGTGCGGATTATCAAATGTATGCTGGCACGTAGCGCCTTTTCTGTTGAAATCACTTATTATTGGTGTATCGATCTTCACACTGAGGAAGCTATAGTGAACTCCCTTGATGACGTTTTCAAAGCAATATGAACCGATGACATTGCCAACTCGAAAATTCACAGCAAACAGTGACTTTTTGGATCTCACGTGGATTGGTATCATCCGAAATTCGACAATTTTGTTTTTTCACGTACCTATTCATTCAAAAATGGGCCTCATCGCTGAATATAATTTTTCGGTGAAAACTAATGTTCGTTGACTTCTGCTCCACAGTCCATTCAGCGAACACACATTCATGTCTATGGTCGTTTATCTTCAGTGGTCAGGACAGTTGAATTTTTTTAAGGACTCAAGCCATGTCATGTGGCGAAATTTGCTAATTTGTGGTCTACGGAGGATTGAATTCTTGTGAGTGATGGGACAACCTCTGCTTGGCACTTTCCTGCACACTCTCACACGCAGCGGAAATGGACACAAATTTATTCATCACATGACTATTATGGCGTTTGTAAAATGGTCAAAGGGCGCTCGTATGGAAGATCAATTTCGATGAAACAAATTCGCTGTTGCCTAGCAGATAGTGTGTTGGCTTAATAGACGTGAGATCAAGAAATATAAGAAATATATTTACCTGGCAAAAGGCTCTGCGAGTAAATAAATATGCCTTGAAAAAGGTTCTCAAAAATCTATCGTTCGCTGTCGATGTTAAACTGTAGGTCCACCCGCCACTCATGAATGAAATTAACAAACACAATATGAGTGGTGTGAGAAGCTAGGTAGTAATCCTGACTAAACAGTTGTAATGACCAATTATGTAAGTAAGTAAATTTATTATTTGCACGTGTTATTGAAACCTATATTGGATAAAGAAAAAAAAAAAACTAATTCAACAGATGTAGCTTCAACAAGATGGCCATTATAAGCTATTAAAGTTCCAATATATTTAGCTTTTCTATAAATTTAGTTTTTTCCATTTTCATAAATAATGCTAACGATTCTCTTGTTCTTCGTTGTCATTTGTTATTCAAAAGGTTTATTAGCAGTTACAAGAATTTTTCCTTATTTTTGTAAAATTCCTTTGAAATCTAGAAAATATTATGCATTTTATTATCTATTATTTAAATCAATATCATTTTTTTTTAGTAAAAGATCAAATAAAACCTCTTGTTGTCCTTAGTAAACTATGCATGTACGTATGTATGCACCCAGTCATAATAAAAAGCAAATTTATGTTATGATTTCTTGTCCTAGAATTCAAAGTTAAATGCATAATAAAATACAACAGAAATGCTAAATAATATATTCAAGCATAAATAAAAATATTGCTGAAATCAAAAAGAAGAAAAAAGAAAACATGCAAAAAGCCTTTTGGCTACTTATACCTTTAAACATAGGGCAGCGAATAAACAAACAAAAATCTTTGCAACCCAGTCTACTAGCCATCTTCGCAAATTCTCTTCGAAGGCGATTGAATTGCATTTTGATGCCCTACACCCCAGCACAGATGGTAGAGGTACATTGTGTTTGTGTTGTGTAAGTCGCTGTAGACAGCGGTAATGGACTCAAATTTATTTCTAACATTGCGAAAAATTCTCTCTGTAGAACTATTATGGCGATCGTAAAATGGTCAAAGGACGCTCGACTCGAAAAGAACATAAATTTCGATGACAAAAATTCGCTGTTGCTGTTGCAGGTAATGTATTGG
This sequence comes from Sarcophaga rosellei, assembly GCA_930367235.1. Lineage (NCBI taxonomy): Eukaryota > Metazoa > Arthropoda > Insecta > Diptera > Sarcophagidae > Sarcophaga > Sarcophaga rosellei. The sequence goes on from OV884019.1 coordinate 38,750,983, forward strand.
GTTATTAGACGTGAGGTCAAGAAATACGAGCAAATATTTCTACGGCGACTTCCTCTCAATAGTCTAATGGCAAAAAACTCTGCAAGTAAATAAAATTGCCATGAAAAGTTGATCAAAAAACTGTTATTCGGAATCGACTTTATATTGTAGGTCCCGCCAATCATGTATCAAATTAACACTCACAGCATAAGTGGTGTGAGAACCTAGGTCGTAATCCTAACTTAAGTGTTGTAACTGCTATGTATTATGTAGGGTGCCATTTAGCCTAACTTACCTAACAATGCCCATATTTTTTTCCATGATTTTTTTTATTGAATGACTATTATTGTTGATGCCATTATACAAATCAATGCAATTTCTTAACTAAACACTGACCTTAAAAGCATGCAACCCATTATTTATTAAAAAGGATCCGGTAACTTGGCATTACAATAGCAACAACAACAACAACAACATTGAATACTACTGGCAAATAAATTACTTTTGTTTGTTTTGTAGTGTACGAGTATATGGTACACTTGCTTCTTTATTGTAGCAAAAGCGAATCGAAAAAAATGGAAAGAAAAAAGAAAAAAGAATATGACATGCTTAGGAAGATCATCCTAAGCAGGAACCACTAAACAACAGACATTCATCTTTGAATGGATTTTATTCCGATTTTTTTCTTTGCTTTCCCGTATTACAAAGTTTCGCTTACTTTTTCTGCTGTTCCTTGAAGAGCTTTGAAGCTTCTGAGTTGTATGTTGAAAGTTAAATTTTTTGTTTGTTTTGTTTTGCTTTACGTAATATTTCGTTTGAACATGTTGCCTAGCTAGAGCATGAGTGTTTGATATTGGAACAAGAGTATTAAAGGAGTTAAATGATAATATGTGTTAACGTCACACAGATTACAAGCTTGTGTTCTGATGAGTCCCTGTTATCACATATAGAATCTACAGGTTGGGTTCAAGGCGATCTCCTTTCTAAACCAGGGTTCATTGTGACTACAGGACCTAAGCGAAAGGTATATTACTATCCACAGATTGCTTCTAGATCGCCTCATGCATAACTCAAATCGACTTCTATTATATTTACCCATACAAATTTGGAAGAACTAACAACCATCTTGTTTGAGAAGACTCCAGGCCTCACTTCATCTCATACCCTCTCAAACATTCAGGTCTTATCAACATCGAAAAAAGTTTTCTTCCTCGTTAGCTCATTTGCCTGCTCATTGTCATAAAGTGCCACATGTTCTGGGACCCAGGAATACCACCCTTTTTCCCTATAGAGCTGATTCCACTTCCTCAGGCAGTGCCGTATTGTATACGATTTAACCAGATAACAGCCGAATGATCAGATGGCGGACTGAGTGTCAGATAATGTTGCCACGTCTGTCCTAGAAGGTCAGTACATTTTATCCAAGCTGATCTTGGCATAACTGTTGATTTCATAGACTTCTGCTTGGAAGGTGCACATGATTTTCCCCATGGGCTTTGGAATATTTCATCTTATGAACAAACTACTAACGCTCCTTTTTGATAGTCTGTCTTTGGACACAGTATGTAGGGTCCAGATTAAGCTATTCACCAAATTTCGCTGTGAAAAATTTCCTTACTGGTTCTGCTCAGAAGAAAGCTAATTTGGTTACGAACTCCTGTAATGAATTTTATGTTAGACTTGTCTTCCTTGAATCTAATCATAGTCTATTAACCTCTGGTTTTGGTTGCCTCTGTTACAACAACCTTCTCTCTCTCTGCATCTTGTCCTTTTCAGCTGTATTTAGATTTGTTTTATCTGCTTAGAAAATGGACCGACAGGTTAGTTTTTGATTAATAGTGAGGGTAAACGCGGAAGATGTCCTCGTACCTCTGCGGGCCTATATTCCCCTTGAAGACGCAGAAATTTTCACAGAACTAAGATTCAATTATTCAATCGCACGATTATGTCCATATTGCTGCATGGATATGAGACACATAATGCTGTAGCAATGGATGTCGATTAGATACGATCTAACCATTCACGGAATGATGCATACGAATGGCCAAACAACATGCTTACATAATTGGTTATTACAACCCTTTAGTCCGGATTACAACCTAGTTTCTCTCACCACTTATGTTGTGTGTGTTAATTTTTATACATGAGTGGAGGGACTAGAGTATAAAGTCGCTTGCGAACGACAGATTTTTTGAGAATCTTATTCATGGAAAATTTTTATTTACTCTCGGAGTTTTTGACAGAAATCTCTCAGCAAGTCGTCGGAGGAACATTTTTTTATATTTCGTTTTGTTGGAGATGTCTGACCTGGGGTTTGAACTGAGGCCTCACTTCTAATAAACTACGCACAACTTTTTTGATACCCTTTTGGTATTTCAGACACCAAATTTCTCAGGAAACTGATATTTTCGCAGGTAATTGGCACAAAACATAACACACATTAAGATAACCACAAGGAAATTTTTTAAGAACTGTTCTTGACTGACGACATCCTTAAGGTGAAAGGCGTTTTGAAAGACCCGTGTACTCAAGGAGCAGTTAACTGTAGAGAGACGTTAAAGAGATTAAATTGCCAATACGTAGCTGTATTGTAATCAAACAAATGGTAAAGTAATGCTTGGAAAAATTTCTTGAGAAAGATTTATTAAGATTTCATTCCTTTTAGACTCTGGCTTTGCAAGCACCAGAACAAAAATAATCGAAAACACTATTCAATACATTTTCAATAGAAATTCTTAATAAATGTTTAGAATAGCATAAAAAAAACAACAACAATGAACAACTAAAGCGATAGTTTCCTGTACTGTATCTGCTCATGTTTTTTTTCTATTACAACGGTTCTAAGCAGTAGCAAATGGCATTGGCAGCAGGAGCAGCAAGACAATTTTTCTTGAAGACTTTTTACTGTTTTTACATGTAAAGAGTTTTGATTTTTTTTCTCTCTCTCTATCTTTCTTAAGTTGCATTCTATTCTTTATAACTACCGATACGATATATTTATATACGATATAGGGTATGTAGTTTGTCTGTATGTTTGTAAAGTAAAACATGTAAGTTTCTGTTGTGTAATTGTTTTTGTAGTTGTTTTTTGTCTTAATGTATATGATGTTCTTTTGTTGTTAGGAGTTGAAACTGAAAATTATGAGACCACCTTTGAGCAATTGTTGGTTGTTATTCTTGTAAAATGATGTGTTTTTTCTTTTTCTATTTCGTTCAATTTTTATTTCTTTTCGAGATTTTGGTTTATTATTCTTGGCGTTTTTTTGTTTTTCTTTTATTGTTTAAAAGAAACATACTTACATACATAGAAAAAAGTTTATAAAACTTTTTTTGTTTTGTTTTGTTTTTTATTTGTTTTAAGTTTTAGTTGTGCTGTGTTAAAATCAATAACAACAATAAACCTTTTGTTTATAACTCAACTCTCCAACGTCCACTTTACGGGAAAGAAAAAATGAAGAGCATTGTTCGTACAACTTATTTGGTATGTTATGCTTACTTGGCCACCTTAACAATAGCATCTTTGGCTTGTGCAACAAACCCAATCAGCTTAGTGGCAATAGAGAGAGAGTGAGCAGCAGCCAGCCGTCTGTGTGGCATATGCATGTTACATACAAACATTTGGTTTGGCCACAATGATGGCTTACGGTCTTAAAAGTGTGAATTTCTTTCTTTTGCTTCGTTTCTTTTGAATTTCAACAAACATTACCTTCAAACGGTCATTATTATTTATTTATTTTCTTCTTTTTTTTTCCTCTCGCTCGTTTTTATTTCATTTTTGAGTATTTATTTTAATTTCTAGCTTAAGGTAAAATTTATTGAATAAAATAAAACAGAAAATATAGTTTTCTTTTTTTATGATTATTATTGGGGAGGATATTTCTTGAGTTCTTTAATGTGTGTGTGTGTGTGTGTGTGTTCACAAGTATTTGTTTAGTTTTCAAATAAAACTATTATCTTAAGGGCTATTTTCCTTCTCTATTTTTTTTGATTTAAAATGATTCAACAACGCCTTCCTCTTTTTCGTTTACAACTATTTGTGCCCCGTATTACTAAGTGTTAATGAACTTATTTTTCTTCTTAACTGATGATTTGTTAAGGCCAGTTTCATATTTAGCTAGCAGCTAGTAACGGTTATTGTTTTAGTTTAGTTGATAGAAAAAAAAACAATGAAAAGTTTACAGAAAAACTTCCTTCTTTTAAACAGCTTTCAACAATTATTTCAAAACATTTGAAAATAAAAGAGTTGAAGCAGCAGGTATTGCTAAACAGGAAATCAAAAATTTAATTTATTTAAGCTATTCGAAGTACTATACATATTACACAAAGCGGGAAAGGAAGTACCTTTTTTCTTCTATCTCGCTCTCCTAATTACAAATGAAGGCGGGATCACAAGGAGATATATTCCATCGCATCAACATATTTGATCAACTTAAGCGATTCAGATCTTCTTAAAAGTTTTCATACTTATACGACCTAGCTTAAGGCACTTTGGGTAAAATAAGTATTCTCTTTAGACTCTTTTATTCACTTATCCGTAGGAATTTTTTCATAAAAGGTAGTCATCCAGATCGCCTCAAAATGCATCTCCATTATCAAAATGAAAAAAAGCATTTTCATTAGTTTTTCAGAGCGCCGCAATACTAACACGTGTAGTTTAGAAGATTCCCATATTCACATGAATAGATAAAATGATTGTGTGGTAAAGGCGTTTCGGAATTTACATACATTCATCAGAGCATACATTCAAGTAGAAAACTCGAAACTTAATTCTAATTGCAGAGTTGTAAGGAGCCCAATGCCGCGTATACTGGGGGAGCGATAGGTTCATTCCCTAAACGTACCACAATTTCTGGGACACTTTCACTGATACTTATTTTTACTAGATTCCATAAGTTCTTGATAGGCTTTAGATTTGAAAATGGAGTGTACCATTTTAATACAACGCTGTTGTTATTGCTCAGTGACCCTTTGCCGTACATCATTATCTTGCTGGAACACGCACCAAACTGGCATATTTTTATTCGGTCTAATGTACATGTAATTTCGAATGCTGACTTAACTTACTTGATTGATCTTTAAAACCCTCTAGCTCCTCACACCACTCAAGTTATGTGTGTTAATTTCATCCATAAGAGGAAGGGTTTTCTTTTCAATGTCGACCTCGAATGACAGATTTATCTAGCTCTCAGTGTTTTTGACAGAAGACTGCTGTAAGGAAGTCGCTGAAAAAATTTTATGTTCCTATTTCTGTTCGAGACGTCTGAGCTTTAGACTGAGCCGCAGGTTCACGTCTATAAGTCTTCAAAATTTTGAATGATTACCACAGAATCCGTTTTTTTCTAAATGCTTTGTACACGATATTTTGATCTCACACCTTAGTAAGAATATAACCTCTCTACAACGATATTTCAACCGCCTTGATTTCTCAGCAAAACAGTGTGTGTTTGTTGATCTCCTTACGGTGGGAAGAGCCCTATCTGAATGGAATGAATTAATTTTTATCATCAATAGCAATGTAGATACACTTCTAATACGGTAAAACATAGATTGAATTTGTACAAGCAATATGGGCAGTGTGAGAAGCAAAGCCGTAGTTCTGACTAAGAGGCCACTAATGTGTGAACATATGTATCATTGTCGCTGTACGTGTTGAAGTGGCCGTAGTCTAGTAGGTAGTGTGCTGGCTTATTAGACATAAGGCCTCGGCTTAAACTCCAGCTCCGACATCTCTAACAAAATGAAATATGAAAGAAATATTTCTTCGGCGACTTTCTCTCAACAGATTTCTGGAAAATGTTTCTCAAAAATCTATCGATCCACAACAATTCCTTTAAATTGTAGGCTCTGACACTCATGTATAAAAATTAACATACACAACATAAGTGAAGTGAAGTGAAGTGAAGCCAAGTCATAATCTTGATAATGACCAATTATGTATGTATGAATATCCTTATATGTGTCATTGTATTAAAGGCGCAATTTTTGATTACTTTTGAAATTCTATGTTTTCCTAAAAACTTCTTTATTATTATATTATATTCTTTATTTATTCTTCAGTGGTTGCCATTAATGACTTTAAGGTCCAATTCTTAGCGATCGACTGGTATTACGCTTGTACTTTATATTAAATTTATTATGCTATTTTGAATTGTAGATAGTAAATGAATTTTATTATTAATTTCTTTAATTTCTTTTCATTTTAGGTAAGTGTCTTCACAAATTTCAAGAAGTATTGTTCGAATGTTAAGATTTTCTTGTAAGTATGTAATTTATCACAAAAAAAATATCTTCTTCAATAAGTTCGAAATGAAAATTCCATATGAAATATAAAATTTGCGTACATTTTCAATACTTGGTAACTTTAAATGGCTTAAAATTTATTTTAGCGTAACGTAGAAAATTCGTCAGGAACCGTTTAACATTAAGGCGTTAGCTTAACTGAAACCTCATGGACTTTAATCAGTCTTTTTAAAAAATGCCGATTTTGTTCACATTTTTTGGTTCCTAAAAGCTATTTTACTTTTAAAATTTATGTTCCCGAAAATGAAACTTCAAACATCAAATTTAAATTCTAAACAGAACTGAAAACTACGATACTATATATTTAGGGGCGCGTATTTTATATTTTTTATTAGAAAGATACTAGTCTGATACACAAAATATACGCATGGATTTAAAGTCTACAACAAAGCTTCAATATTTCTATTCCTATTAAATGTTTGTTACATTTTATATCAGATTTTTTTTGAAAATTCTAAACATTTAAATTTATTTTAACATAATTTTAATCTCCTCCATAATATTGATTTCATATATGTTTTCATACTTTATTTGACACTTTTAAATATCTCCTAGAAAAAAATTGTTTTTCTAAAAATTACAAAAAACTTCTTATCATTTCTTATGTTACGTTTGATTTCATTTCATTTCAAATGTTAAATAATTTATGTATGTTCAAACATTGTCACGCAATTCCGATTAAAAAAAAAACAGCAGCTCGTTAATTCGTTTTAATAATAAACCCCGCAGCAGAACAAACAGAAATAAAAAAACAAAAAAAAAACACAAAAGTGTTAATAAACAATGGTCATAAAATATTAGTAACACTTAATCATTTCAAATGTACGGTAACATTAACATAATAAAACTAAATTGAATAAAGAATTATTATTAACAGAAAACAAGAAAATGAAATGAAATTGAAACGATTTGTTAATAGCAAAGAAAAAACTCCCTCTCATTTAGTTTTTCTATTTTTTTTTTTTTTTGTTATTCAGAGTCGTTTTTTTATTATTTAACATGACACATTATAACTTGTGAGGCATATTTTCTTTCATGCCAATGGTCGTTTATTATACCTTACGCTACTATAGAGGTATGGAGTATAATGTGTTACTAATTATGTTTGTAACTCACTGGCAGGCAATTTTATTTTAGTTTTTGATAAATTAGTGGTCTATCTATCCATGTGAACTAGAGATCAGCAATGAGTATTCAAAAAGATGAGTAGAATCGAATCATACTCATAATTTCTGATACTTATAAGCATTCATAATTTTTTAAATATCATGGAACCTCTACTCATTTTCAAAGTTTGAAGAACTCATCATACTCATACTTAACAACACGTATGATGTTGTTGATTTCGACTCCCCATAACTCAACATTTCCAAGAATCACAAAATAAGTATCATTCGCGTACGAATACTAAAATACTTAATAGAAGGTTGTGTGTTTGCTCTGCTTGCTCCTCTGTCTTTTTTGCTTATGTGTCTTATTTCTGTTTTTGTATATGTAAAACTAAGACGAATGAATGATGAATGATTCGAGTCAATCGAATCATTTATGAGTATTATAAGTATTTTTCTAAATTTATGAATCTGAATAGGTAGGCTTATGAATCAAACATATTTCGAATAGTATAAGATTGATGTCAATCTTGAAAGCATACTCATTGCAACCTGTACTTATAAATCAAGGTTTTAGTGAGTATGAGCGAATCAGAGTAGTTAAATTTCAATATTGTTGACTCATTTATACTCAAAATTTCGTGAGGGCTTATGAGCAGCGAACAAACGATTCATTTCTGATCTCTGATGTAAACAAGATCTCGTTGTTCTGAAAGAGATTTAAAAAAATTTCTATTTTGAAGCTTAAAACAAACAAACTTTTAGATTTTCGAACTAACAAACAAACGTTTTGCAATTTCCCTGTAATTTTTTTAGACAAATTCGTGCCTGCCTACTGGCAAGTCTTTTCACACTTGTTTGACATCCAAAATTTTCTCGTGTGTGATGATTTATTGCAGTTGAGCAGAAATTTTATGCTCTTTTTGTACTGTCTTCATCTTGAGATTGGTCCTCTGTCCTCCTAATAGCCTAAGAGATACAATTTACTATTAGTCGCACTTTGACATTTTTCCATTATTACATAGAATTTGTTCAAATTTTCTACCATGCCTTTATAGCGCGAATAATAATTCAAATTCGGTTAAATAGTTGACTAGTACGGTTGTAAAGCCGTATTCGATCTATTAGTCAATTCTTCAGTAATAAGTATACCTTTCATTCCTTTAGAAGACATCATTTACATCATCTTATTATTTCTTTTGTACAATTTCAGTAATCAAGTTTTTCCAGCTAGTCAGGTGATTTTCGAATTCTAGAATGATACCTACATAATTAGTCATTACAACCCCCTACTCAGGATTACAACCTAGTTTCTCATACCACTGCAGTGGGACCCAGTGGTGGGACCTGCAGTTTACAGTCGACTCCGAACAACAGATTGTTGAGAAACTCTTCAGGGAAATTTTATCTACTCTCAGGGTTTTTGCCAGAAATCTGCTGGAAGTCAGTCGTCGAAGAAATATTTCTTCATATTTTGCCTGATCTGCGGTTTGAACCGAGGCCTCACTTCTAATAAGCTAACACACTACCTACTAGACCAACGCGGCATCTAGAATAATAGGGTTGCCATTTTTAGTTGCTTTGAAACATCCTCCGATGGAAACGTCTTATGTTATTGTGTTTTATGTAGTGGTGAGGAGTTTACTACAAAAGAGATTGAGAGATTTTCTAGAGAGGAAATCAGTCTCCTTTAAGAGAAAATTTATTAATATTTTATAAGAGCATGGTTAGGTATAATAAAACTCAGGAGTGCAAGTTATGCTAAATAAGTTAAATAAGAATTCCAAAAGTAAAAAAATTGGATAGGGCATCGTGTAGTCTGATTTATTCAACTTATAGTCTACTCCCTAGTATTCATAATTTATTTAAACAATGAAACTAAATACATCAATCTTTTTCAGTGTTTTTTTCTTTTCTGTTTCAAAATTTGTGGACAATATACAGCAAAGCTCTGAAAGAAACGAATCCGAATTTAATTTTTGTTTTCGTTTTTTCTTTCTTCATAAAATTTATTACTTTCTGTTGTAATCAAATGTTGAAAGAGATAAAAAATTATATCAAGATTTCTTTTAAAAAATATTCTGTTTTTTTCTTTATATTGTGACTCGATTAAACAAACAGACATTTATACGAATTTAATGAATTTATGGGTGCTTTAAAGCTCTTATTTTTTTCGTAACCCATTTTCATTGACGACTAGTCAAAGTGTTCGAGATACAGTTGGACGTAGTGGTCGATTGGAGACATGGCAATATGTATTTATTTAGGTTAACATAATGAACAATTTAAATTTTCTTATATTTTTTTATTGTTTCGATGTTTTTTTTTTTTGCAAATTTAAGCCTCTAAGCAAATATTGGTAGAGAAAAATAAACAAAAAAGAAAAATGCATAAAAATTATACATGAATTTAAGGCAAATGATTGGAAATCACTACCTGTAGAAGCAATACCGATAAAACAACAGACAACAATAACACAGTAGGACAGACATTATAACAAATGCAAAATATACTACATACCTAACCCGACTACCAGCCAGCAAACATTGTGAACATGGCCAAAAGCTTGGAAAATGTTGTTGGTTTCGTATGCAAAAAAATCGAAAAAAAATAACAACTACTACGCGCATTACAATTGACTTAAAAACTGTTATTGAGTCTTAAACATACTTACATACCCACACACACACAGCCTTAATCAATATTACTATTGGTATTGGCATTAATGTGGCTTTTTTTTTGCATACCGTTTGTATTACAGCCTACCAGCCAAATAGCCAGAGCAAGCGTAGCCAGCCAGCCATATAAGGAGTCTTACTGTTTTTGATGTTGCACAAGAGTAGGAATAGTTTCCCGATTCAGTTTTTTTTTTGCTTCTTTCTATGCCGTCTTACACACACATTATTTCCGAGTTGCCTGCCTGTAGGTGGTGTTGTTTTGATGGTGGTGGACCTCTCTCTGTCTGTCTGTTGTGTTGTTGGTCTAAGCAAATAACACTAATTGAATGTATGCATGAGTGCATAATACATGATTTTTAAATCTACACGTGTGTGGTGCATTTTTGTTTTATTTTTTATGCCTCTTTTTTTGTTTTGCCTAAAATAATACCGCATATTTAGCCATAATTTTTCTTGCTTTCTAATGCAAACCATCTTAAAATCCCAAAAAAAAAATCATTTTTCTTTTCATAGTTTGAAGCGCTGGTGTAAAAGCATAGTATTTAGTTCACATTGTTATTTTTTTCTATTCTTCTCTTTCGTACAAATAAAGCCCTTTTAAAAGTTTCTTAACAAAAGCAAAAAACAACAACAAAAGACAAATTCACCGCCTCTTTGTGTATTTATATGGCATTAAAACAAAAGGCAGCAAAAATGTGATTTATTTTTACATGATTATCAACTTAACAAGAACAGCAGCAGCAGCATCAGCATCAGCTTTTTCTAGCAGCTTTGTTTGTCCGTCCGTAGCTCGCTTTTAAGGCTGGAGTCTTGGATGCTTATGTCTTTTACTCTAAAATCAAAAACAATGCATTATGTTTTCGTAAACACAATGAAAACAACAAAAAAATGCTTCAAAAACTGCATAAGTTTTTCATAATGTAGGGTTTTAACATACAACAGGGTAAACATAAATTTGTGGTACAAAAAACAAAAGAATTAAAATAATTTTGTCCTACCTTTAAATAAATCAACAATGTAGCTCTAACTCTGCCTAAGAGCGCTTAATATATTGGGATCATATTGAACAGTAAATTTAACTGCAACTTGAGAACTACAACTTTTTCAAAAACATCAAAGTAGTCTTTAACGATCACAGGAAAAGTTATTCAATGTCGGATTCAAATCACGCAACAAAGTTCTAACATTAGGTCGTAAGTTGCCCTACCATATTATTGTAGGACTTTACGGGCTGAAAATAATGTCAATTAAAGTTCCAGTCATTCCAATTCAGTATCACAGTATCATCGTATGGTAAAATACGCATCAGAGATTAGCAACGAATCGTTTTTTCGCTACTCATAAACACTCATGAAATTTTGAATATAAGTGAGTCAACAATATTAAAATTTAACTACTCTGATTCATTCGTACTCACTACAGCGTTGATTTGTAAGTACAGGTTGCAATGAGTATGCGTACAATGTTGACATCAAACTCATACCATTCGAAATATGTTTGATTCCTAAGCCTGCTAATTTAGATTCATAAATTTAGAAAAATATTTATAATACTCATAAATGATTCGAGTGATTCGAATCAAAATTTACAGTCTTAGTTGTTGTTGCATTTACAAAAAAAAGATGTAAGAAAAAGACAAAGACCGCAAGCAAAGCAAACACACAACCTTCTAGTGAGAATTTGTAGTATTCGTACGTGAATCAAAATTATTTTGTGATTCTTGTAAATGTTGAGTAAAGGAGAGTTGAAATCAACAACATCATGTGTATTGTTAAGTATGAGTACGATGAGTACTTTAAACGTTGAATATGAGTAGTATGAGTATGATATTAAAATAAGTATGAATGAGTAAATGTATCAGAAATTATGAGTATAATTCAAATCTACTCATCTTTTTGAATACTCATTGCTGATCCGCATACTTACCGACAGTATGAAGCGACCGTTAGATATCTAGAGAATAGGTTCATCACATATAAGATTGTCCAAGAAGGCGGGGTGTCTCTGAAACAGATAGCGAGGTATTCGACAGTTTCTCTTATATTGCAAAAACTTGCACCACGGAAAATTCAAATGAATTCCTACATGAGATTGGCTCTCCTCCGCAAAGAGGCAAACACATTGTCTCACACCGAAACTCCATTCATTGGTAACAGTAGGATGGGTTAATGAACCCCTTTCAAGAAAATCAGACATATCTAGCCCTGCATGGACATTTGTAGAACAGAGTGTGCTTTGAACCAATTAAGATTACATTTCAGAAACATCATAGCAGTTACAATGGGACTCTCGCGTCTGGGTGTACATGCTAGGACTTATAAAGGTTTCTGCAAAGGCTGCAACGAAAAGAAATAAGAAAAGACCAGAGAACATCTTCTCTGTCCTTGTTCGGTGCTTGGAAACTTGAGAAGTGGAATTCTTGTGCATGGAATTTACTGACAAAACATGTCTAGGCAAAGGTGAATTGGGAAAAATTCAAAGGTTCATAAGACGGAAGATGGATGGTTGAGAGATGCCAAGCAAGAGATATAATTATATGACGAAATGGTATCGGAATAATATCGGTGTGACAATGGAACTGTAACTGGGCGGCTGCCAGTTAGACAAATTTATGGTTTCCCTGTATCGTATGAGAATATGTAATGCTATTTGTTGTTGCTGTGGTAGTATATTCTTCCAAAAAAGAAAAAACAGAGCGTATGTTTATACTTATTGGCATATTGTATGCATTGATGTTCCTTCCTTGCATTGTTCCTTTGCAAATACACTCACTCACTCACTGAAAGTTTTATGACGAGTACAACGATGATGCTGTTACCAGCTGAAAAACTGATGCTGCTGGTGATGATACTGATGATGTTGATGCTGATGCCTTATTGTGGTTTCCTTTGACTTGGCATAAAGTACATTTGTTTGGTACATATTTGCTAAAACCGAACAAAAAAAAAGAAAAAAATTGTTTTTTCCGATTCCTTTTTTCCTTAACAAAGTTGCATTGATTTTGCTGGCGGCTTTTTTATGTCGATGCTGCTGCTGTTGTTCATTTTGCGTCTTAAATCAAGTCAAATATTTATAGTTTATTTCCGAGAGCATATGAAAACATATTTTTTTTCTGTTTTGTCTTTCTTTTTTTGCCACAAAATAATTGAGTTTATTTGGAAAATTTGATTTGTAGGAAAAGTTTTACTCTGCAAATGTTGAGCAGCAACTGCTACTGAAAATATGCTTTGAAAAAATGTTGTGGGTATGTTGAAATGAATTTAATTTCTTTTTTTTTATTTCATAAAATGTATGTTTCAAAAACTAAATAACTGTGTTGATATTAATTATTTGAAAATTTTCTATAATTTAATTGAAATAAAAAAATTTTAAGACTGCAACAACCCAGCAAACATTTAAAAGAAAGTTTTAAATGTGAAATGTAAGGTTATCTTCCCATTGGCTCTCACAAATTTATAGGCCATACAGTAGTCGCTTGGTACTCGGTGCAGACTGTAAAGTGGATGCTTAAAAATTTGCAAAAAAAAAATCCGACTGCCTTTGTATAAGACTTAAGGCCATGGTGAAATAGAAGGTATCTTACATCAACTTTATGGATGTTAATGAAGAGCTTAAAAGAGCATTTCATAGCAATGAATTCCTGTAAGCTGGTGGTTGATCTACTGTACCAGTTTCTAGCATAATTTATTGCCACATTTATTACCTAAAAATAATCTCTTCCTACTCTTTCTAGATAGATAAAGCTGTCTGAACTATCTGCAGGTTCCCGGATTTGTTGAATTTATTACTTGGATGTGAAATAAAGTCTCAATTAAAATCGAAATGTGCTTGTCTTTTCCTGGAATGCATTTGTAGTCGACCACTTTAAGCACTGCTTCATGCTTGCTATATAGATCTCATCTAATGGACTAATAACATACTTACGGACCCATAAAACTTATCAGTCCAGCTCTATGAACTTCCGATAAGTTGCTAACGAAGCGTTCGGCCTGCTATTGACGTGATGAAAAGCAATTCTTGTCATATTGGCTAAAGCGGATTCTACTTACATACATACATGCTCATTACAACCCTTAAGTCAGGATTACAATCTAGCTTCGCACACCACTTATGTTGTGTGTGTTAATTTTATACATTAGTGGTGAGGCCTACAGTTTAAAGTCGATTTCGAAGACACAGATTTTTAAGAAATATATTCATGACAATTGTATTTACCCTCAGAGTTTTTGCCTGAAATCTGCCGTGAGGCAGTCGGCGAAACAATATTTTTTCATATTTCGTTTTGTTAGAGTTTTCTGATCTTATGTTTGAAACAGGGCATCACATCTAATAAGCCACCACACTACCTACTAGACTATGGTGACTTCATCATCTAATGGAGTCATAAAATACTGATGGACTCATAAGAGCATATCAATATACCTCCCAGAACCTCAGATGAGTTGCTAACAATTGTATGGCCTGGTATTTACATGATAAAGTGCAATACCTACCATATTGGCTAAGGTGGATCAAATATATACAATTGCTTCTTTCTTGGCGACTTAACTAAACAGTGCGGGATTTACTGTTTAATGGGATCGCACGTTAAACTTGAGTAAATCTCAGATTTTTTTGCCAGAAGACTGCTGAAAGGAAAACATCGAAACGATATATTTTTCATATTCCGTTTTTCTTCGGGTTTAAACGTGTACTTTGGTCTAATAAGCGGACACAATACCCACTGGACTACGGCGACTTTTAGTGCTTTTTTCAGGCAATCCAACTACGGATTTATGAGATAGTTGTAGTACTGCCATGTAAGGCAAATACTTAAGTCTTACCTCTCTCAATTGTGTCCGAACTTTTTTCGCTCACAGTTTAACTTCCGATAATGCCACCCCCTGAAAAAATGAATGCACACAACATGGTTGATGTGAGAAAGGTAATTCTGTCAAAAGAATGGTAGTGAATAATAATATATGTACGTATACGTAAATATCAGATTTCACCAAGCTGTTTGATTTTGATTAGAAAAGTTTTAAAAATATTTTCAGAATTTTGCTGGGTTATCTACTGTGCCAAAAACTGTGTCATATTAAAAAAAAAGCAAGGAAAGGTTTTTTCGTCTGTTGCTTTTAATAATATCTCATCATAAACTTTGATTAAATTGAGCGTATAATAAAAAATAAAAAAAAACAAAGCGTATGCAACTCATAAAACAAATTAATACAAACTATACATACGAATATACGTATGTATGTATATAAATGCCACACATAATAGAGGCAATAATATGGTTTTTTGGTTTCATTCTTTTCATCTTCCTTTCTAAAAAAAATAAAAATGAGAAGAGTGAACAAAAAACCATGAAATATAAAATAAAAGATCAAATCAAATAAAAGAAAATTTGTTTTGTGGCACCGAAAACATTAAGCAAATATTAATTCACTCACTCACTTACTCGCTCACTGTGTTGACTTGTGATCTCATACAGTAGACACTCCTATAATACAAACTAAAACTTTGTTAACATAATCTCTATGAAAAATATTCGTGTTACTGGAGATTTTGCTTTAATCTCTTAAGAAAAAAACAATTGATTGATGCTTTTGTTATACAATATGTATGTACAGTCAACGCTCCTGTAACGCGTTGAGTGCATACCTCGTTGTATGGAAACCGCGTTCTGAGAGTACCGCGTTATAGTAGGGTTGCCTGTATGTATGTATGCCATTCCATTCCATTTCTAAGATAATATGATACATGTTTAATGATACCTTCTTCTTCTTCTTCTATAGTTCTTTTCCTTTCTTTCCTCTGCTTTTTTTTAGTTTTTCTGGTTTTTTTTATAACACGAGTAATAAAAGAAATATAAATTAATTTTTGCGGTATTTGGTGTTTCTGGTCTATCATTACTGCTGCTATTTTCGAGGTCAAATTTTGGTTCTTAGAATTTCTTAAAATAGGAGTGTATTGGATCATTTATTGCTTTTTGTTTTTGTTTCTGTTTTTTGATGCATTTTGTTTCTTTTTTTATGAATATTTTATGCTGGCTTATGGAAAATAAAAATCATGAATTTGAATTAGAAATTCATTATTTTCTAAGGAGGGGTATTATTAATTTATTTTAATGAGTGAGTGTATCTAACGGCATTCAAATAAATTTCCATATCCAATATTAAGTAAATTAAAAATGATACACCAGGCTATTATAAATGTAAAGGAATGGGTATGGGTATTCATGTCAAAAAAGTCTTTAAATTAATGAAATCTGAATAAAAAAGAAACTATAAAATAGTCTATAATTTCCGAAATTTTATTTCATCAGAAAAATTTGCTTATTAAAGATTAGAGTTGTAAATTATATGTAGTTTTATCAAATACACCCTACACAAATCGGGTAAAATTCGGAAAAGTTAAAAGAGTGAGGTTTTCGGACCGTAGGACCGAAGATATAGCCGGCGAAGCTATTTGTTTACTATAAATGAGCAAAAAAAAGTGTCTGTTATCGAACAAAAATGAATGTTATCGAACAAAAATGCAAGTCATCGACCAAAAAATAAAAGTCATTGACCCAAAAAATTGCTTGTCACCCAAAAAAAAAATTTACAAGTCATCGATCAAACGATGAAAGTCATTCACCTAAAACGCCATCGACGAGAAAAATGTAAGACATCGATACAAAAAAAAATGCCAGCCATCGACAAAAATGCAAGTCATCGACAAAAAAAAACCTGCTTTATATAGAGTACTTTTTGTTGTTTATTTTAGGAAAACAATTAGCTTCATTGCTTATATCTTCGGTCCCAAGAAAACCTCAAACGGTAGGAAAACTATTTTGGAATTCTTAATATCATGGCTATGCAGCCCACTATGTCCATTTACCCTACAAGTCCACTTTTTATCCGATTTTGACCGATCTATAGCACACTGTTTTTACTCGTATAAAAAAGTTTGCTTCATTGGCTATATCTCCGCTCAAAAGGACGGTAACGAAATTTATTTTGAAATCCTTGATCCTTGATAGCTATACAGCCCACTACGTCCCAAAACCGCAAATTTTTAAATTTTCTTGATTTAATCCAATTTTTAGTGGTGGCTTTTATGTTCTTACAAACTCAATTATCTTAGTCGGCTATATGTTCTGTCCCTTAGGCTTACCAAACGTAACGAAAACTGTTTCAAGAGCCATATAGCCTGCTTTGGAATCCTTGATCCAATCTATAAAATCTTACTCGCAAACCTTAGTGAACAGAAATGACTCCACAATTAGAAATTCTCGGTTGTCAAACTATTGTTATCGATATTTATAGTTTTTTTGCGCTAAAATAATAACCAATTATTCTATGAAGTTATCAATAAATAAAGGCTTACATTTTTTGCATATTTTTAGGTTTCTAAAAATTTACAGTTTTGTAGCATACTTCTGTGTGCCTAAAAATGATTATTATTTTTAAACTTGACTTGCCTTACAGGCATTATAACTTAATTTTGTTTATAATAAAAATTTAATTTCAATATACAATACAATATTATATGAATTGTATGCCTTTTTATGCATTATCATGTATTTTGGCTTCTTCAAATTGTATTTCATTAAAAATAATTTCATTAAACGTATTAAAATGATTGAACAAAAATATACACAAAATTCAATACAATTCCCATTCGAGTGCCATGGCAAATGGTGCTTTGGTCTACCACGACCGCAAGTAATGAAGTCAAAAAAAAGGAAGCGAAAAACCCAAAAAAAAAGAAATGAAATAAAACAGAAAAACATTCAAACAAATTATATTTATGAAATTCTGCTTTTTATGTTTAATGATGCAAAGATGCATGAAATGAACATGATGGGGCATGATGAGAACCACTGCCACGAGAAGATATACGATTGAATAAATGAGTCTTTTTCAAACACAAATATTGTATAAATTGAGATGATTATCAAATTCTATAAAACAACAAATACGACGACACATCAATGTTTGTTACGAAAGCAGAAGAAATTGAAAAAAAGAAATAAAAATAAACACATAAATATGACAAAAACCTACATAAATATTGAGACAGTTAAGGGCAATTTAATAGCAGAAGCTTTGTGGAGTTTTTTTCCAAACAAATGAGGTTTTTAAAAAATTAATTTTCTTAAGAGTACAAAAAACATTTTGAATAGTGGAGATTTTTTCTGTGCTATAATTTTACCCTCTTCTGTTTGATATTACAACCATACATTGAAATCTACACAGATGTTTTTGTATTGATTATCGATTTATGCAGAAATACTGCCAAAGCCTTTGCAAACTCCCAACCACTGTTGAAAGCAGCAAGGCAGGCCTGCATGCATGCGTGCCTCCAGCCAAAGGACTAAACATCCGGCATTTAAATGTAAAACTAAATTCAATTAACAAAAACCAACGGAGGCATAACTCATGATGAATTTTTGTATAATTTTATGACAAGATTTTTCTTTCCCTTCTTCCCTGCTTAACGCAAATTGTTTTCCTATTTTTTTTTTGCGTTAGGAGGGTTTCATGTACTTTAAAGCCAAATGTTGAATATTACAATGAGAGTGACTTTTTCTAAAGCCGCCTATATAGTGTAGTATAGTGATATTTAAGGGTTTATTTTCTTATGCTATTGGCTGCATAAGTCTTCCATAGATTTGATCTTTTTATGCGAACATACTCCAGCAAAACAAAAACATTTAACCAAAGACAATTTAGATGGCGTAGTTAAGATTAAAGGAGCAGGACGAAGAATAAAAGCAACGAACAAAATAAAAACGAAATAAAGTTGATATATTCTGTGAATGATGATTGATTTCATGCCAAAAAGATTTCCATCAAAAAGCATATGAATAAGCACTAAACGTCCATAGTGTATGTAGTATGTTATGTTATGATTCCTTAAAACGTAATGCTAAACACAACACAACACAACTTTAAATTTATTATGCCACATACATACACCGAGCGACTGGACTGGACTGTTGTGGACTGTTGTGTGCTGCCTTCCTTAACTAAATAGTCAGTTAAAGACTGTCATTATACAATATCTGTTTTGTAAATTTACTCAAATCTTCTTCCTTTTTCTTCCTTTTTTTTGCTGTTGTTTTGACATATTCAAGAATTATGACTTCAATGTTTAAAACTAACGACTACGAAACTAAATAAAGAGAATAAAGCAAAGCAAATAAGGCAAAAAATGGAAATAATAACAGGGTTGTTGCTTTATCTTTAAAGTCTCTACCCTCTGTGATGCCACTTGAAATAAAATGAAAGACCAGGGACTTTAGTTATTTCAACATTATTTAGCAGTTTTTAATTGATCAAAATGCTTAACAATGTTTCTTCAAATTGTTCTTTTTTTTTTTTTTTGTTGTGCTGAAATATTTCATTTTAAATGTTTTTTGTTTTTTAATTTTATTAAGAACATGTTATTAAAATTTTAAGCCTTAGGCTATGCTTCATGAAATGAAAATAATGTCTGAAAAAAATTTAAATATTTAATAAGAAAAGATTTAAGAAAACAATATTTTTGCATGGTATGAATGCAAAATTAAGTCATTTAAATAATAGTTTAATTTAAAAGCATTTAAAAACAATTATTAAAAAACCTTTGCATATAAGCCTTCAAATAGGCTTTAATAATGTATGTAAGTTATGTACTCGTATGCTGTAGGTATGGTGCAATAAAGCTTTAGAAATAATTTAAAATTTAATACAATAGGAATTATTTATTAAAACCCAAAACAATAAAAACTATTAAACTTACAAGATAAGTAATTAGTTTCTCTCTCCTATGCTTCTGAAATTAAAACAAAGTTTTTTAGTTTCTACTGCACATTTCATCAAAATTTTATTATTTTCCATTAGTAAGGACAACATTTGAGGCTCTCTTTTACTAAAAAAATTCCGTAATATTATTTCATACAAATTAATTAATCTGTCTATCTCAAGGCTACATTTCTGGCCATAAAACTCTGCATACTTACAGGAAGGCAATATTATTTTTATATATCCAATAATATTTATGGGCCTCTGGAAAGAATAGTGCTAGTTCCTAAATCTAATGTGTCCTAAAACATCCTCTAAATTACATAAAAAATTTATTTCTGTTTAAAAAAATTTAACCACAAAATATGCTAAGAAAATCGAATTTTCAGATTTCAAAATTATGTGTTGTTTTCAAAATTAAATGTATTTCCTATGCAATACCGATTTTTTCTTTTAAAAATAATCGGACTGTTGATAAGTCTTTGATTTGCTTTATTCTTATTAATTTTCCTAAAAGTATGTTACAATTTTCTTGTACTTACTTCCCTTGACATATGCCTCACAAATTTAGACAATATACGCCAATTAACATTTAATTGTTTAAGATTTTAGTGTATTATTTTATACAGTACATCCATACATACATAATTGGTCATTACAACTCTTCAGTCAGGATTACGGACTAGCTTCTATAACACTTAAGTTGTGTGTGTTCATTTTATACATGAATGGCGGGACTTATAATTTAAAGTCGACTTCGAATGACAGATTTACGGTATTCCACCTCAACATTATCGCGCTAATTATTCATCATAGTCATGGAAAATTTAACGTTTTGGAATGCTCTTTACTCAGAGAAGTTATGGCGGACTTTTAAAAGATATTATATTCCCTATATAATGGCATCATTAGGTCTTTTAAACGATTCAAAAATGTCAATGCCTTATCGCGCACACTTTGTTTTATTTAAGTTCAAAGGGAAGAAAGTGCTTAATGAAAGACCCAATTGTAATACTTTTTTTTTAGCATGCAGGCATCTTAAGCATCTTTGCCTGCTGCATTTTAAGTCTCAGATTAGTCAAGTTTATGTAACAGAAATTGGTGCGGCTTGCCTAGAAAGAACAATTTCTGTTAAAATGGGCAGTAATGTGGTATTGTGGGAAGAACTTTTCTAAGTCCTATAATTTCATCAAGAGTGAGATTGAATACCGTTAAATATGGTCAAGCAATTTAAACGGTCATAATATTCATAATCATGCCACCTCCTGAGATCCTAGTAGAGTAAAGGCCTTTTCTCTTTCCTCAAATATTGTTTCTTTGAAACGAAATTCCTTAAATACTTTTTCTTTCAAATCGTCTTTATTTATTTAAATAATTAATTCCTTATTTGTAAATTCCTTTATGCATGCATTTGTTATTCATTTTCAGTTGATTTTTTTTTTTCACTTCTCTTTTTCAATATTTCTTTTGTAACATTTGCTCGCTTTGGTCTGTCATGAATTTTAATAAACTTCTCCTGTATAGGAGCAGGGTTATACATGTATGTATGTAGCATGAGTGAGTGAGTACTCCTCTATATGATCAAACACAACTATTTTATCTGTAAATTTTTCCATTTTTTTTTAATTTGTTTTTTGTCGTTTTTATATTTAAAAATGAATTTGTAAGTTGGCATAAAGATAAGACTACAAAGAGTCACTCCTACAGAAGCATTAACAAAAAAAATCGAACAAAATAAAAATTGTAAAAAAATAGTACTTTCATGAAAGGTACCCACACACACACGGAAAATGAGAGAGAGACCCCAAACCAACAGCAACTATAAAAATACTATTGATGGACAGAATGTTACATGAACAACGGAATAATGACATTGAATATATTGAATATGCAAAAATGGTAAAAACTATGATGAATATATTCGATAAAAAAAGCATGAAATAAAATAAAAAAAAATATTCCAAAATAAAGACCCAAACGAAAGATTTATATTTTCAGTGTTTTCCTGTTAGCTGCGGTACTCTTGTTTTTTTTTATAATTTTTTTGGGTTTAATAGTGTTACTCGTTAAGGAAAAGTGAAATGGAATATTCAAGGGATTTGTAAGCGAGAAGAGATTACGAGGAACATATGTATGAATTTTGAATAAAATTTATTTTTTTTCTGCTTAAATAACATGTAGTTCGTATGCTTTAATTCTAAATTATTTAAAAGATCTCTCAGAAGGTATAGATGAGATAATCTTAAAGAGAAAAACAGAAGAACAGTCAATCATAATACAAAAAAGAGGAAAATATACTGGAAAGCCGGTCATTTTTATTGGAAATAAATAAAAATATTGTTCATCGAAAGCTATGGCTTACATAATTGGTCATTACAATCCTTCAGTCAGGCTTACGAGCTAGCACTTATGTTGTGTGCGCTAATTTTATATATATGAGTGGCGGGACCTACAGTTTAAAGTCGACTCAGAACGACAGATTTTTGAGAAACATTTCATAGCAATTTTTATTTAGTCTTAGAGTTTTTGCCAGAAATCTGTTGAGAGTAACTCGTAGAAGAAATACAATACTTTCGTTTTGATGTCTGACCTGGAGTTTGAACCGTGGTCTTACGTCTTATAAGCCAACACACTACCTACTAGACTATGGTGACTTCAAACTATGATTTCCGGGCTAAAAAAACACGCTCGTCTGTTGAGTGCAAGAATGTATCGCGCTTATTTTTGATCCAATGTTCTCAAATCAACCGTTTCCCCATGAGATCATTCAGCATTGATCGAAATGTATGGTAGTCAGAAGAGGCAAGGTCTAGGATGTATGGCAAGTAAGTTTATGGCTGATGCAGCAACATAGTTGTCAGAAGGGGTAAGAGCTGGACTATAAGGTAAGTGGGGTTAAACTTCCTATCCACTATTTTCCAAATTGCTTATGACTGGTGCCGCAACATGTGGCCGAGGGTTGTAATGATGTAAATTGCGGCCTCATGTCTGGTTGCATATTTAGGGCGTTTTGCGGCTAATGCTCGCTTCCAACGAAAAAATTGTTGCCTCTACATAACTCTCCTGTGATAGTCTGATCCGGATTTTGCAGCTCATGATGAATCACATGATTCCGACACCAACAAATACAAAGCATTGCCTTAAAACAATGGAAATACTGCTTAACCGGAGATTTTACTCATTCTTCGCGCCTCGCAAATGGTTTCTTTGGATTGTCTTAGGTTAGGTTAGGTTTTGCAAGTGCAATATCCAGAGGTCAATATAACACATTTTCGTTATAGAAGAGAGAGAGAGAAAAAGAGAGAGCTAAGAAGATAGGGAAATTGGAAAAGAAGAAGAGATAAGAAAGGAAGGATATAAGAGACGAAAAAATAATATGGATCACAAACACACAAGAGAGCGTGATTACAAATGGAATTGTCTTAATGAATCCTTTTGTCATCGCCAAACGCAATGATTGAAATGCTAGAAAATTATCTTGCAACTTGTCAGTTCATATGACACCCAATTTCCTTGCTTTTGTACGAATCGTGCTTACCTTAAATGCTTAGAATTGACTGCTTCAGTTCGGCCTAATGATAGGGCGAGCTGAAGTCTCCATGGTCTAGTAGTTTTTATTTTGGCTCAGACATCTTGCACAACACCGAGATATGACAAAAGACGGTGACTTCCCTTCAACAGTCTTCTAGCGAAATCTCTGTGAGTGAAATGAAATAACCATGAAAAGTTTCTCAAAAGATCTGTCGTTCGGAGTCGATTTTAAATAGTAGATCCCCCCAATCATAGATAAAATGAACACACACTACATGGGTGGTGTGGGAAACTAGGTTGTAATCCTAACTAAAGGGTTGCAATGACTAATTGCGTAAGTAATATGACACGAATTTAGATACACTAATGTTTCTAATTTGTTTGTTTTTTAAATTTTAAAAGTATTGTAATAAAGTTATCGTTCCTTTCAATATTTGCAATTTAAGCAACTTTAGTCCGCTAAAGTTTACATTATTGCCCAAAGTGTTGTCAGTTTATTAAACACTGATTTCTGGCAAAATATTATTCGCCTATCGGTAGTTTATGGTATTCGAATAATAACTTTTATTTGTAATTTCTTAGCTGCCGGCTATTTGTCTCATTAGCAGCCATTTGTGGCTTTTATAGAAACATACTTCTTATTTATTTTCTTGAAAACAGACTGTAAACGTGCTAAACAATAAAAATAAAAATTATTTTTCTTTTCTTTTCTTTTTGTTTCTGCCACTTTTGCCATTCATTCACCTTAAGGGCTGACATTGGCTAAGCATTTGTAACGAATACAATGTGTTGGTTAATATTTTGGGCCATGTGGCGGTGGTCCTTTGCTTGGTGAGAAGGATAAAAACGAGAAGAAGAAAAATAAAAATATACAAACTCAAAAAACCATGAATTAATTTTCTTCTATGATTACAAAAAGAAATGAAAAAAGTGGGGAAAAAAAGAAGTAAAACGTTAAGGAGGTTTATATACGTATAAATTAATGTTGATTGTATGATTGTAACGTAACCTACAGGCATTGAACACATTATTAGGGAGTCTCAAGAGTGACAACGAAACATCATACATAAGTTTATCATGAGTTGTAACAATAAGGGAAGAAACGTAATACATCTGGCGGATTAGGGTTAGTTGGGAATAACATATGTTTTATATTTCATTACCGTTGTTCTAAGAGAATGTTGTGTTGAATAAAATTATAAAGTTAAATGCCAACAATGAACTGAGCTGACGAAAAAGTAAATTGCTTGGTTTATTAGAAAAAAGTATGCTTCTTATTTATCTTATTAAGGCAGCCTAAGGTTGTGCTTTAATATTTTTTTCTTCTATAAAACAAATTATTGGTGTTTTTATTGTTTGTTCGTTAAGGGAATTTAATTGGTTTTAGAGGAATTTCGTAGTCACAGTCACTGTAAATGTATACTGAACTTCCATAAAGGCATATAAGAACATTTCAAAGAATTGGTACATATGTTGTCCTACCACCAGTCATTCTTTTAAGTTCAGCTTGACTATGTTCAATCAGCTTCTCCATGTTTGCATGGTTCGAGTGCCATGACTTTAAATTTAATGATTCCTATCAAAGTCTGTTCTTGTAATACCTACTCCAAGTCGTAAGAGAACTCTGTATTATTATCGAGTTTATGACACGAGTTGGGAATCTAAAATTGTATAAGTTCAATCCATCTGACTTATTAATGACTGCTTATTGCATTCGCTGCTCTGTGTTTTACTGGGTCTTTATGAAATTCCAACTCGTGGTCACACTCTTTGGCGTTCATGCTATCTTGTAATAGTTGACTTCTGTTGCTGTTGGTATCGTAAATTTTTGAGACACAAACACTTCTGAGTCGTCGGTATTAAGTTGACTTTTGTAGCTGTTGGCAGCGTAAATTTTTGAGACACTCCTGAGTCCGCGATATTAAGCACCAATATTGCGTTAATTAGAATCAGCACAGTCTTCTGTCTTCATCATACACTACTGAATTCACCGTAGTGTGTTTGCTTATTAGACGTGAGGCCATGGCTTAAGCCCCAGGTCAGACATCTCCAACAAAATGTATGTATGTATGTACGTAATCCTGAGAATATGTTTGTAAGTATGTATAGTCCTTAGATATCAAAAAATATATAAAAAAACATTCAGAAGCTTTGTGCCTTTATATCTGACTTCTTCAGTATTTTTTTTACATTTTCGATGAGTTCTCACAAAGAATCTCTACGAATTTGTTTTGCTGCAATAAATAAAAGATTTTTCAGCTAAGCAGGTAATTGTTGTGCTGCAGCAGGTCTTAGAATGAGTAATGCCAACTGTAGTCCTCTATAAACACTGCCTTTTTGGTAACATGTACCCATATTAAATGTAGTGGTCAGGAAATGTTTAATTTTTCTCAAGATTCGGTGGATCGAGACTGAGAATACAGGTTGGTGGGAGGAGAATATTCAGGCCCCTGAAAGACATTTGAATCTGGATTGCTCAGTTTTCTTGAAGTTCTTGACTTACATATTTAGTAATTACAAAATGCCCATCTAGTTTGCTTTCATGTTG
Source organism: Sarcophaga rosellei (assembly GCA_930367235.1). NCBI lineage: Eukaryota > Metazoa > Arthropoda > Insecta > Diptera > Sarcophagidae > Sarcophaga > Sarcophaga rosellei. The sequence continues at coordinate 38,776,886 of OV884019.1, forward strand.
GCTACGCATTTACCAATATATAATATCGTTGTATTTTTTTGTTTTTGTTATGTTATTTTCAATCGTTGTAAACTTTTTTGAAAATAAACATCCTCACTCAAGTGCTTTAAAATTGAAAGATTTTCATTTGGCAACAATACTTAAGAAGAAAACGAGTCATAAATTTTCGAAAAGAAAAATTCCTTCTCACACAGGAAAAGCTATCAATACAGAAGAAGAGTTGAAATGAAAATTAAAATTAAGAAAAACAAAAACGAACAAGAGCTATTTTAACAAACTCATAAATTTTCCTTAAAAATTATGTGCAAAAGTTTAGGAGAGCAATAGCAAGTGGCAACAACAATGTTGTGTGGCTTGCAACTGATTAGAAGTAAAGGAAGAAAAGAAAAACAAAAATATTTCTTCGTTTTTATTTATTTTCTTTTGTAATAAAACAGGAAATAAAACAATGCAACGCAATACACTTACCTGTGAAAAAAAAAAACGATCATGTTGCAAGGTGCATGCGTGTGGCTGTGCATACGTATGTATTTTGAGAATATTTTTGACCAACAAAAATTTTCAAATTGAAATAAATAAATTTTTGTAACAACAAAACAAGCCAACTCTAAACATTTAATAACTTTGAAAGTCAAAACAGAAAACAAACCAAAACAAAACAAAACAAAAAAAAATTGCTAAAGATTGTGAGAGAAAGAAATTTTAAATGTAAATAAGCTTGCAACAGCAATTGTGCTATGAAAGCATAGGAAAACTACACAAACAGAGGAAAATGGACAGGAAATATAATTTCTAGTTTTTGTTTGTTTTCTTTGAAAGGGTAATTTCAAAAGTTTTTTCTTGGTACCAAATGATTTAAAGTACTAAAATATACCCTGTTGCCTGGTGCTCGGTTCTTTTGTTAAGTGCTAACAAGCATTAGCAACAATTGTTAAGGTAAACAAAACTTAGGAGATGAAATGCAAATGACAACAGGATGTGAATTAGTAGAGATAGAACAGGAAATAAAAACATAAACAAAAAAATGAGAATGAAAGATTTGTTTTTTTTAAAAACTAAAATAAAAGAGATAAACTTTAAAAAAGCACTCTCCACGTGAATGTTTCGTTTTTTTTAATATCCCGCGAGGGATATACTGCTTTAGAGTTGATAGTGCTGCTTCTCGGGATAAGCATACGGTTAACTATACTTTGGATTGTCATAAATCAACAATTTTTCATTGTCGGTAACAACTCCGAGCTGGAGTTACTTCTGTTGCTGGCGTACAAGTCTCACTACCGATGTGCCTCGAGTCCAAGGCGACAAATATCCCAATTTCTGCTCACAGTGGCCGTGCTCACAGATCACTGCGTTGTGGGAAGACATGCGGTAAGACTGCAGCTCCCTTCGAACTACTACTGCCGAGGTTGAGGGTCTGCTGAAGAGGAGGAAACTATTATCCAATCTTTTTACCAATGACCATCTCTCGCATGGCGCAGACTTAGGTAATTTGTCTCCCTATTCCTTGTCAGCTTAATCATCCAATGATATAAAGGATATAGCTTCATTCCAACTTTCAGTCTGCTTCCAGCTTAGGGGATCCGTGCTTTTAATGAGCAGCTCCCATGCTGACGAATTTCTTCTATGAGTTCGGTGGAATTCGGTCCGTACGGAAGCCGGTAAGCGTGCTCAAGTGAGCTTTTAGTATGAGCTACCACTTCAACCTAACCTAACCTCAACCGGTTTCTGATTAAGCTTCTTATTGGCAATTGATTTTTTGACACGAACAGCAATATTTGTGAATTTTTTAGCTGATTCCTATGCTCTTTGTTTTCCACTTCGAAATCGTGCACAAATAACTCTCGATAAGCGTTACAGAATAAATCAAAACTTTACTCAAAAGATCTAACGGTGGTTGATGTCTATACTATTTTGTTTAAAGACTAAGTGAGAAAATTTAATTCAAAGCGACAGGGTTAAGTAGGCTACGATGTAAGGGACTGCTCCATGAGTCCTGCACGCTTCTAAAAAGTGGCGCTGCCTCATTTTCTTATGATGTTCTGCGTTAATATGATGAAGAACACTCTTCTGCTCTATTCGAAACTGTTATGACTGTGTACGTGTTATTGTGTTATTAAGGACATAAACCATGTGTACGAGAGAGATTCAATTGGATCATATTAAATAGCTCGGCGCGGCTAAAGTAAACACTCTTTCCATAATTCCATAATGTACATACATAATTGATGTTTACAGCTCTTCTCTCAGGATTACGGGCCAGCTTATCACAATTTTATTTTTTAATTTTATACATAAATGGCGGGACCTGCAACTTAAAGTTAACTCCGAAAAACAGATTTTTGAGAAACATTTCTTGGCAGTTTTATTAACCCTCAGAGGTTTTGCCAGAAATCTGCTGAGAGGAGATGTCTAAGCTGCGATTTGAACCAGGGTCCCACACCTAATAAGCCAACACACTACCTACCTTAATACGACGACTTATTCTGCTTACATACGGCTTATAAATATTTGAAATTCTTTAAAGCTATAAATATTTCCTCTTTAAACATACCAATAACATTTAACAGTTTCCGATATTTCCAATAGTCCTTAACACACACACTCTGTTAATGTTCTTTCAAAATATTACAGTTAATCTCTTGCCTTTCTATTTAAGCACACATAGAAATTCGATAACTTTCCGTATACCTAGCTTTGTATAACGAATTTGACTAACTGCATGCAACACATTTGTTGATGTTCGTTAACAATGATAACATGAATAGTAGAGACAACAGCAACAATAACAACTTTAATAATATACATATAACAAGCTGTAGTTAGCTAGAGAAGAAGAAGAACAACAGCAAAAACAATAACAGCAGCAGCAGTATTAATAAAAACAAAAAAGTCTTTTCTGCAAGATGATATACGATGATAGTTTTGTTTAACAACAACAATGACAATGGCAAAGAAAAACTTGCCACATCAAAATACGCACACAAACCCAGGCACACCCAGTAAAGATAGTGCAACACAATGACATGCTTGATGTTAAACAAATATTTTCTTGCTTAAAATGTATTACAGTGTTGTTGTCAATGAATGAAAAATAAAACCAAATTTGTTTCTCTTTTTTTGGTATCAAAGTCATTAACATGTTAAAATCTTTTTGGAAATTCTATTTGAAAACTGTCAATATATATATGGTTGTAGTAGATAGTGTTGCATCTTCTCTATTCAAAAAGAGTTTTTTTAAGTCAAGTTTAAATAACTTTTAATTTTTCGGTTTTCTTCGTTCTTTAAAATATATTTTCAGTTTTTAGTTATTTTCTGCTCTGTTTGGCAATTAGTTTTTAAGATGCTTAAATTTCATTTTTTTTTCTTTCATTTCTTTTTTTCTTTTTTTTTTTGGAGTTTTCCCATTCAGGAATTGTTTGCAAAAAATAAACAAAAACCACTACAATCCTATTATAAGGAAACTTAAAAACTTCTTATTTGTTGTTGTTGTTGTTATTGTGTTTTTTTCTTGTTTTTGTAATTTCTGTAAGATACTTATTTCTTTAATAATGTAAATGTTTTTTAAAATATGGCTTCTTAAGTCAGGCATATTAACAGTGTAAAAGAGCATCATTTATACACTCAGAGAATTATAACAGTAAAAACAATCAAAGAAATTTTTTGGAAATATTTTTAAAGAAGAGTTTAACTTCTAAATCTTTTTTAGTATAGCGATAAGGAAATGGTTTCGCCTAACTTAAGTAGAACGAAAAACATAAAACTGTTCAATGAGCCAATCTTGCCTAATCTCTTCGAATTTTGTCCCCATTTCCTTTGATTTGCTTCAATAATTAAAAGAATGTTCAGCTAGTAGTCGCCGTAGTCTAGTAGGTATTGTGTTCGCTTATTAGACGTAAAACCCCGGGTTCGAGCCCCAGGCCCGATATCAAAAAGAAATATGGAAAAAAAAATATTTCTTTGGCAACTACCTCTCAGTAGATTTCTGGCAAAAACTCTGAGAGTAAATAAACCTGCCATGAAAAAGTTTCTCAAAATCTGCCGTTCGGAGTCGACGTTAAACTGTAGGTCCCGCCACTCAAGTATAAAATTAACACACAACTTGAGTGGTGTGAGAAGCTAGGCCGTAATCCTGACTGAAGGTTTGTAATGGCCAATTATTTATGTATGTATGTATGTTCAGCTAAACAGATTGTTGTTGTGCTGCAGCAGGTCTTATGTCAGGAGTGATGTCAACTGTAGTCCTCTATAAACATTGTCATTTTGGGAACATGTATGTACCCATATTAAGTGTAGTGGTCAGAAAATGTTTGCTTTTTCTCAAGTCATGGATGGAGCGAGACTGAGAATACAGCTCAAGGGTTTTATGGGTAAATTATTCGTTGGTGGGACAAAAATATTCTGGCCGCTGAAAGAGATTTCAATCTAGATTACTCAGGCTTCTTGAATTTCTTGTCTTACATATTTAAAATTCCCATCTATTTTACTTTCATGTTGGCTACGCTTTTCCCTAAAATATAAATAACACACATCAACTGTGGTTAGCATATCTGTAACTATTCTCAGGCTTTATGTAGATATCCTGATGAAAGATTAAAATCTATTTTCTCTACAAATACAAGAAAAGTTGAGAAAAGTTTCCTTCTCTATCTGTTTGGCTTACTTTTCGCGTCGATAGCAATCTAAACCAATCCTTCCCGTTTTTGTTCCATGAGCACTATTAAAGTTCCCTCCAGAAAAGTTCATCTGTCTATTCTTTCCTTAAATTCACATATGACTTGCTACTATGGTTTAACTTGCTGAGACAGTAACCAGTAACCTTGAGTCGAACTCATAAGAGCTAAGTGCTCAAAAGGTGGCTTCACTACTGATAGCATTGATATGTTCTTTGTGTGGTCCTTCTGTCACACATGACCTGGGATCCAAGAAACAGTAACCCTCTTTCCCTGTCTCTATTGTTCAGTTTTCTGGGAAAGTTATTTGTTATTCTTGTGTTAAAGCAAACCATTTAGTTGGTGATGGAATGACAGCCTGATGATTCGATAGGAAATTTATGTCGTGTTTTCAGTCCCTGTTATTCAATTTTAGAAGATCTTTCAATGTTGTTAACAGCATCTTTTACTTCAAGGAAAATGGATTCTGAATGCTTTGTTTTGATACAAACCTCCTCTATCACAGATTTGTTCAAGTTTTAATACAGGATGTAGATCCCGATTTATTCATGCAGTTTTATTATTCAGTTCCATTACAACTACTTTTTCTAAGTCATAGAGTTTACCTAATGTCGTCCATGTTAAGATTTGTACGCCCTGCGAAGAACCTCGTGTTCAATCTGCCTCCATTTATCCGAACCATAGGCTCCATAGCTCTGATCTTTACTATCATACGCAGTGCGTTTTCTCTATCTTATCCTACTTCCTCTGAATTGTGTTTAAGTTCGTTGGGAAGTTTTCTCCTGCTCAAATTAGTATTACACGGTATAAGTAAGGATCTGCGGATATTGAAGGGTGCTTTAATACTGTCCATGTTGTCCAGAGGCAGCAGAAGTAAACTGTCTGGTTTTTTGCTTAAGATCTCTCCACAGCTTTAGATATTCATATATTTCCCCTCAGACCAATGGAAACAGAAACTTGATTATGAATGTCAGCTACGCATATTCGTAAATGCATGAGTAGACGTATCGCTTGCATACTCCTAATTTTCTTAACTGTTATGTGGTTTTATTTACGTCGCTTGTTGAGGTACAAAGATAAAAGAAGATAATACTCAGTCTAGCATTAATTAACAGTAAACTTAGCGCTTACTATACGGGCTTTTTGTAATGGAGATTAGGTTGTTGGGGATGCATTTCTAAGAGAATGCGTTGCAATAAAACTGTGTGTCTTAATTCTTTCCAAATCTATAAATTTCAGGAGTGAGGGAGTGATATCCATATAACACATTACAAACATTCATTCATAATCCTTCATTACAACCTTTCAGTCAGGTTTACGACCTAGGTTCTCACACCACTTCTGCTGTGTGTGTGTTAATTTTATACATGAGTTGCAGGACCTATAGTTTAAAGTCGACTCGGTACAAGAGATTATTTCCCCATTATTCTACAACTATTTGTTGAAGAATGCTCCTCAATTAGGATGTTATTACATTTGATAAATAGGCCTCCAATATTAAAATAGGCAAAAGGGGTTTATTTAAATAAACAAATTATTTTCAATATTGTATGCTCCCTCGAAATTTATTTTTACTTAGAATTGTCCTTGTGCTATTTTCTTACACTATTTTTGTTTATTTTTGTTATCTTACAAAGGACTGCAAAGACTATTTTTAGTCCAGCTACTGCTGATGCTGCTGCTGCTGTTAACGACTACAATTGATGGCTGCATTTATCCGTTTTCAATAAATTTTCTCCGAAATTTAATTTCCGCTTAAAACAGTCACTAAGCAAAGGACACTCTTAGAAAAGACAAAAACCCTCCGTGTAAAAAGAATAAACAAAACCAAGATAAAGAGAAGATAGAGGCCACAAATAAAAGAGGTGACATTTTTAAAAACCCATTAAGCTACTATGAAATGAAAGGAGAAGCGAAAAAAACGAAATAAAAGCAAAATAAAGTCCTAAAGCTGTGTAGTAAGGGAAAAACATATATTTTTGCTTTTCTCTCTGCTATAATTACATTTTGTATATAGCCACCAGCCGAGACAGAGAGAGAGATCTTAAATTATGATCAAATTAAATTTTCAATTTAAAAGGAATTATCTTTAGAAAGACTTCTTTCTTTTTCGTTTTTTATTTTTTGTGCTCTCTTCGTTATTATAACGAATTTTAATTTTCCACAAATTTATCTGGCATTCATTAACATCACTTTTACGGTGATTAAACACAATTGAACCTTTTAAATAAAATTATCATCGATAGAAAAATATAAATTTCTATACAAAAAAAAAGTAAAAAGAAACTCTACCTGAATGAACAGAATCTATTCTATTCATTCTATGGATTGTATGTTGTTGGCCATATTGTTCTTAAAGATAAAATGCCTAAAAGCCAGCCAACCAACCAGCCAGCCAGCCAGGCAAACACTTAGTCAGTTAGGCATTGTATGAAAAGGAGTAGGAGAGGAATGAAAGAAGAAGAAGAAGAAAAAAATAAAACAAATTATCATAAATATCAAAAAGTAATCCAATAATTTCTATATTCTTTAGAAAATAAAACCAATGAATAGGTGCTTAAGGCATACAAAAGAAGAAAAAACCGAAAAAGAAAAACGTTTTCGTAGCCTTAAGAAATAATAAAAGGACTATTCATTGCACGTTATGGTCAGTCAAAGCCATGGTAGTTGTAGTAGTACTAAGCTAAGGTTTTAAGTATGAAATGTATACTTAAGTCAAGCCATAATGATGTTAAAGCAGCCGATAAGCTTTTTTATAAACGAATTTTTCTTTTTTTATTTTATTTTAATGGCCATGACAAATTTTTCAATACAAAAAAAATTCTTTTAATTAAAATTAATCTCTAACACCTGCTTATTTAATTCTTTGTTTTGATTTATTTATTTCAGCACACAATCCACGTATTATTGAACATCCCATGGATATGGTGGTGCCAAAAAATGATCCTTCCACATTTAACTGTAAGGCTGAAGGTAATCCAAAGCCTTCGATACAATGGTTTAAGGATGGCTATGAACTAAAAACTGATGCAGGTTCACATCGCATTCAAATGCCCACTGGGGACTTGTTTTTTCTAAAGGTAAGATAATTTCTGTATTAAAAATCGTAACTTTTCTAAACATTAGCTACTACGAAGTCCTTGGTACTCAAATCAGCTTCTCAAAAAATTCAATACAGCATAATGTACATATGCTGTGTGCATAGCGTATTTCCGCCAGTAGGTTGACTGAATAATTGAGAATAATTAAAATTTTATCATAACATAATGCTCTGTGGAAATGCCTCTTCTAGGCTGACGCATATTCTAACATAACCTTTGGTACCGGAGATATAAGCGATGAAGCTAAATCGGATAAAAATTTAATTATGGGAAAAATGAACTTAGTAGGCTGGACAGCTATTGCATAAAGGATTCCAAAACAGTTTTCACTACGGCCGGATAACATTTGGGACCGGAGATATAAGTCACGAACCTAACTTTTTATACGAGCAAAAAAGGTGCTCTGTATAAATTGGGCTAAATTGAATTAAAAATTTACCTGTGGGGAAAATGGATCTACTAGGCTTGATAGCCATGGTATCAATGATTCCAAAACAGTTGTTCTTATGCCCGAGTTTTACTTGGGGCCGAAGATATAGACAACGATGCTAATTGTTTTCTTCAAATGAGCATCTTCAAATGAACTATGCATTGCATTCCTTTTTTGTTGAAGACTTGCATTTTCGTCGATGACTTGTGTTTTTGTCGATGGCTTGTATTTTTTGGTAGATGATTTGAACTTTTTGGTGGATGATATGCATTTTTCGGTTGATGACTTGCCTTTTTTGGTCGATGACTTGCATTTTCTTTTTTTTTAATGATGACTTGCATTTCGGTCGATAACATGCATTTTTTCGGTCGATGACATGCCTTTTTGGTCGATAACTTGCGTTTTTCTTATTGATGACTTGAATTTTTTGGTCGATAACATGCATTTTTTATACAATGTACTCTTTTGAGGAAAACAATTAACTTTCTCGGCTATATCTCCATACTCAAACGTTATCCAACCGTAACGAAAATTGTTTTGGAATCCTTGATCCAACATCTATTCAGTCCAACTGATCCGAAGACCGCATATATTTTTCAATTTTATAGAATTTTGTCCGTAGTGAAATAAGATTGGCGAAAAAAATTATATGGGGACAGTACAATGGAATACTATACGGATTCTTTACGGATTCTTTACGGATTAATTAAAGATTAGAAAGCTTTTAAAGGAAGCTGGTGGTTTAAAAAAATTACTGACATAAAATTTTTTGTTGTAAAAAAAGTGGCAAATTATTATTAAGGTACTAATACTCATATCTTACCTTTACGATTTTGGTGGTAATTATAGTCTTATTTAAACATTAATTTATATGTTTTTAAATTTATTTTAAATTCACCATTTAATTTGTCATCCGTTTAACTTTAATCTCTCCAACGTACTTTAGTTTTTAACAGATGTTTTCATAAAAAAAAACCTCCACTTCCTTTAACGCATTCACAAATGTTTATACAGCCATTACTTTTGCCTCTTTGATAAGAAAAAAATGTTAATAAAATATATTTTTATTTACAAATTATATAAAAAAAAAGAATCAGTCAGTCATGTTTTTATTATTTTTAATAAAATCATATGGAAACAAACAAACACAAAAAAAATTTCGCCGCAAATTATTTCCACATGACAAATTTTTGCAGTATTTTTGTATAAATACTGCTGCTGCTGCTCATAAAGGCACAGATTTTTATAATTTTTTCCCCCTCTTTTGATAATGGAAATATAATGATAAAAAATATTTAATTTTTTATTTGTTTTTGTTTGTTTGCTTTAATGTAAATTTAAAATAAAAAAATAAATTAATTTTAAATTTGTGAAATTAATTCCCATTTCGCATAAAATTTTATTGCCAAAGTTTTGTTTATTACCAATGAAATGAAATTAAATTTTTTTTTCTACACAACTTTAGCTATTTTTACTAAATTAGAGGGATTTTTACCATATTTATTGTACAAGGGTTAGTTTGATTATGAGTTTGAGTCCTTTTTTTTCTTCTTTTTTTGGAGTCAAATTAAATTCTTTTCAAATTAATTAAAAAATTTTTTTTTCAAATGAATAGAGAATAGAAATAAGTCCGGCGCACGTGTCAGATTTGTTCATTGAGATTAAAAGTTAAAAAGCAGTGATTACATCTCACACCATCTGTACCATGTAATGGCTTTTTGGGTGTTTGACTATATTTTTTTTATGAGTTTTTATGTACAAAAAAATGCTTTTAAATAATAAAAGTTACTGAACTAGATAAGCTTGAAATGAATTTTTTGAAATTAAATTCTATTCTTTGTTAATGTTTGATGTTTCATTACTAATTAATTAATTGTCATGTGTTTTTTAAAATTTTTCTTTTTTCTTCTAGGTTATACACTCACGCCGTGAAAGTGATGCTGGCACCTATTGGTGTCAGGCCAAAAACGAATTTGGTGTGGCCAGATCGCGTAATGCTACACTGCAAGTGGCATGTAAGTATACGTATTGAATTATGATGTTGTATTTGTTTGTTAGGATAACTGTACTTTTAATTTAATAACAAGTAATCTTTTCTTTATTAATTTCAATTTAAAGTCGGGTTTTTAATGGTTTTAAGTAATTTCTCACATACTGTCGTATCTTTCAACAATGACATTCGAAATTTTGACAGTTAATTACGGCCACTCTGTGAAAGCTACATCTGTTAAATTAATTGTCATTTATTAAGGCTATCTTAGAAAATCCTCATGCATGCATATAGCAAATAATAAAATTGTTTTTAACATGTACGGGAAATGTACCTCGCATTTCGTCCATAATCGTCATTAACGAGAGGATTATTCCCAATATGGTGGATAACTTCAAGTCCACTGGTTTAGTAACAACAAAAACCAACATTGTCGCTGTTTGAGAAAGACTCCAGGAAAATCCTAGACAGTTGATTTTGTGTCGCTCGAAGACTTCAACTTGGTACAAAATTCCACAGACCCCGGGGATAGAAGTTAAACGAGCATGGGTATCAATGTATGTTCGCTGAACTTTTTTTCGAAAAATCATCGTCACGATGAGGGCTATTTCTGGATGAGTGCCTACTTGAACAAACAAATGAATCGAATTTCGTACCATAGTTATTCACATTAGATTCAGGAGTGTCCCATGCATCAAGAAAAGGTCACTTTTTAGAGCATATTTCGAGCTGGCGGCGTAATCGCCCATATTTGTTTGAGGATGGAGTTATCCAGGCCGTCACTGTCAACGGTGACCATTATTGGCGAATGATTACCGACTTCTTTTGGCCTAAATTTCATGATCCGGATACCAACGATATGTTGTTTTGATAGAACGGCCTTACACCTCACATAACTCATGCCACACTGGATATTCTGCACGAGCGATTGGAGGGCATGGAGGAATGCTCCAACCTTAGGATTGGTCTTTGATGTATCGATACAAAAAACTCTAACGGATTCAAATCGCATGTTCTTGGTGGCTAGAGGATGTCTCATAAAACTTTTCAAAATCAATCATTTCGTGTGACTAGTGATGTCGTGTTGTTGAAGCTACAAACTGTTCAGTTCATAATCTTCATTTGTAAGCTAAAAGAATAATCGGTTATTATGCAGTTCTTTCAGCCAGTGCATGTATTGTCATAATGCACAGGTCTTTACCCATCTGAGTGCTTTCAGTCTCTTTAAATTTCTTTACTACCTTGGCAAGTTCTTGAATGATAGGTCAGTTATGACAACCATGACCACATAATGCTTGAAAAAGTATCAACACTTGACTAATCAAACAGTTTCTGTAACTAACTATTCATATTAAGAGCTTTAAAACTGGAATTTTATTTTAAATATCATTACCCGTACATCTAATACAATCCCAAGATTTCTAGACTGAGTCCGTGTAGCCCTTGCGCTGACCAACTCTTCCTCTTTCTTGGTCAGTACAGGGACTGCGTTCACCCGTTCCATTACAACGGGACTTGAGCACGCAAGTGAGCTTTGTGATATCAGAGCTACCACTCCGACCTAACCTAACCTAGACTGAGTCCGTGGCGTTTAAAAGATTTTAAAAAAGTCTGCCTTAGCAACTCAATTTCCTCAGCTTTTTATACTTTATTATTTTCAACGCTTTTCTTTTTTTTTTTTTAATCCTTCTACAGTCTTACGCGATGAATTCCGCTTAGAGCCGCAAAATACTCGTGTGGCTCAAGGTGAAGTAGCACTGATGGAATGTGGGCCACCACGAGGTTCACCGGAACCTCAAGTGTCTTGGCGTAAAAATGGTCAAACCCTTAATCTAAACGGTAACAAACGTATACGTGTTGTAGATGGTGGCAATTTGGCCATACAAGATGTACGACAATCGGATGATGGTCGATATCAGTGTGTTGTAAAAAATGTAGTGGGCACACGTGAGTCCTCAACAGCCTTTTTAAAAGTACACAGTAAGTATTACAGTTTGAATGAAATGAAATTTAATTGTTTAAAGTATTTGCTGCAACAAAAAGTTCTAATTTTGTTTTCTATTTGGATTTCTTTTATAATTTATTTACTAGCACGTCCATTTTTAATACGCGGTCCACAAAATCAAACAGCTGTGGTGGGTGCATCGGTGATATTTCAATGTCGCATTGGCGGTGATCCATTGCCGGATGTCCTGTGGCGTCGCACAGCCTCTGGCGGCAATATGCCATTACGTAAGTTTAAACAATACGAAAATTTATTTTTTCAACAATTTTATTATTGAACCCCACTCTACACTCTGCCTAAAAAATAGAAAACCATTTAAACTTGTTTATAAATTACCTGTATTTCGCAAAAAAAAAAAAAAAAAAATTAAGGCTGCAAGCAAATGATTGTTTTATCATACAAATGAAATAAAAACACTCACTCCTCTCTTTCTATTTATCTGTCCTTACTTGTCCATTTTTAACAAACAGGTGTAAGTGTGTGTGAGAGGTATGTGTGTGCGTATTTGTTTGTTTGTTTATTTTACTTTTTGTTTTTGTTATTGTTACTGTTGACTGTATATAAACGTTTGCGGTCGTTTTCTGTTTGTTTAACCCTTCTCTTATTGTCAATTAGCCGGAAACCACATAACACAGTAAGCGGTCATCTATATAATGATAGCCCTATATATACACTCACATATGCTTACGCAATACACATATACATTCAGTTACAGAACTAACGGTAAACTTTTCATATCCACTTTTATTGTTTGTTCTACATATATGTATGTTGAGAAGAGATAGAGTACATATGGAGAGAAAGAGAGTTTTTATGGTTATTTGATACAAATGTCATGTTATTTTTGCTCTCAACTTTGTGTATGTCTGTGTATGTGTGTGCATAACATCTGAAGTTTTTCTTTTATGCCAACATTTTGTTTGGTTTACTTTGCCACTCTTGTATTCCACTCTTGATTTTTTGATTTTTCCCTCCGCTCAAATGAAATTTTCCATTTTTATTACTTTTTGCAAATGAGTCGAGTGTCAGGGCTGGGAAAAGCATGACAGTGGTAAGTGGAAATGGTAAATGGGTGTTACTACTCTTAAATTGAAGCTTTACCTTAATGATTTTTCAGTTTTCTTTTCCTATCTTTTTTTTTGTGGGTTTAGAAGTTTCATTTACATTAGTTGTGTGTGTGTGTGCAGTTTACCTCTTGAGTATGTTATGAAAATGTCTGTATTTAGTTTTACTTAAATTTGTGGTACTATTTTCATTGTTGTTGTTGCTGTCTCTATCTCTGGTTCTTATGAAGTTTTCGTATTGCATCACAGGAAGTGATTTAATATGGAAATGTGGTTTTTTTCTTGGCTTTAAGAGAAGAGAATTCCTAATGGATGGCAAGTTAATTAAATCGGAATTATTTTGATGTACAATGAAATGTAATGCATTTGAAATGAACTCACAAACAATATGGATAGTGTTTGAAAATTTATTAAAATTTTGCAAAAGGATTTGATTTGTTTTTTGTAGCACTTCTTTTTTGGTTGGTTTTTGGTATTTTGAGAAAAAAAATACGTATCAAAGTTTAAGAAAGTAATTCTGGTCATGCAGGCATGACATAAGCAGGTTACAAAAGATTTTCTTAAATACTAGGCTAGATTTTTGAAGCCTCCGTAGTTTAGTAGATAGTGTGTTGGTTTATTAGGCGTGAGGTTCAACAAAAGGAAACATGAAAAAAATATTTTTTCGGCTAATTCCTCTTAACAGATTTCTGGTAAAATTTCTGAGAGTAAATAAAATTGCCATCCCTACACTCGTGTATAAAATTAACATTCACAACATAAGTGGTGTGAGAAGCTAGGTTGTAATCCTGACTCACTTCAGGCTCAGACATTTCCAGATAAATATGAAAAAGAAATTATTTCTTTCGATGACTTTCTCTCTTCCAACTAAATATAAAAAAGAAATATTTCTTTTTCAACTTTGTCTCAGCAGTCTTCTGGCAAAAACTCAGACATATTCTTGTTAACAAATTCAACAATGGAAATAGGGCTCTAACGGTCATGTACTTCACAAACAGCAGAGCTGTGCTTGAATGAAATCCCCAGGATAGATGTTGTCCAGGTAGACTACGGAGGTTGTAATCGACCAATTCCACATGATCTAAGATATATGGCTAACAGTCTTACCATCCAACAGTCTCAATCATTCAAGTCATATTTTAAGTCAAATAAACGATTAAATTAAATCAAATAGTCTGTATAGTATATTAGTGAGTGCGTTGGCTTATTATACGTGAGGCCACGATTCAAACCCCATCTCTGATATCTCAAACAAAACGAAGTATGAAGAAAAAATTTCTTCTTCTGTTTTCTGGCAGAAACTTTGGGAACAAAAAAAGTACCACAGCTTTCAGAGTCGACTATAATTTTAATTCCCATCATTCATGAATAAAATTAACACACCCAACATGGGTGGTGTGAGACGCTAAATTATTTTTCGTACGCCAATAGAACTACAATTTCATTTTTGAACGTTAGTCTCAACATCATAGAGTTTTCCATTTGGCGATGCCGAGATCAACATGTCCTATGCACACACATGAATGGGGTGTAGTGTGAGTAACATTTGTAAATAAATTTGAAATGAAAAATTTCACAAAAATCAGACTCGATTTCAAATTGTAGGTTTCACCACTCATGGATGAACAGTCATCACACACAACATGGGCGGTGTGAGAAGCTAGGTTGTAATCCAGACTAATTAAGTAAATAAGTATTTTTGTGTATTAAATACACCAAATACTTGTCATAATGTTTGGAATTTCAAAGTAGAAGAACCAATAACTATTTCCTTGTGTACTTGTATGGCTCTGTTTTCCAAAAAAGTACACAAAGAGTACTTTTAATATCCTTTTAAAGTACCCTACCCGATTATATTATTTTTTATATTAATTGTTCAATACTTTAATGTATGGTTTTGATGTATTACCCGCTTTCTGGGCTCAGTTTCTTTCTTATATTTGTTTATATATATACCTGAAAGGTGCCAGAAGAGTACTTTTTCAAATTGTATTTTTCCATAACATTCCTAATAAAGTTTCAATTGACTTTGTAACCATATTTTCTCCCAAGGCTTCACCTATCTTTGACATTTTCAAGAATACCGATTGTACTTTCAAAATTTGAAAAAAGGATTCAGTCAAGTACTTAAAATATTTTTTTGAAAATATTTGTTTCTAATGTTTTCTCAAAAGTACCACTTACAAACCTCATTTCAAATGGAATTTAAGACTCAGAATCTAACACACACACACAGCAGCTTAAAATATAAATATGACACTATATTGCAAGTCCCTAAAGGAGTAGAGTACCCTATGATATCATAAAAGTACCATAAAAGTACTTTACTTAGTAAAACATTTTTGGTTGCGTTATTTTCATACAAAAAACTTTTTTGTTTTGTTTTTTTTTTTTAAGGACGTGTTACCGTTTTGGAGGATCGTAGTTTAAAACTAGACGACATTACATTGGATGATATGGGCGAATATACATGCGAGGCCGATAATGCTGTAGGCTCCATAACAGCTACGGGAACTCTAATAGTACATGGTAATTAATACATAATTTTATTTAAATTGAAATTTAGTTTGATTTAAATTATTTTTTATTTTCTCTTCTTCATTTCAAAGCTCCTCCCAAATTTACCATACGACCTAAAAATCAATTGGTGGAAGTGGGCGATGAAGTTTTATTCGAATGTCAGGCTAGCGGTTACCCCAAACCAACAGTCTATTGGTCTTTAGAAGGCAATAGTTCTTTACTATTTCCTGGCTATAAGGATCATCGCATGGAGGTGACCGTTACACCCGAAGGTCGTTCAGTTTTATCGATTTTTCGTTTTGCACGCGAAGACTCGGGAAAAGTTGTTGTATGTAATGCTTTGAATGCAGTAGGTAGTGTTAGCAGTCGAACGGTGGTAACGGTAGATACACAATATGAATTACCACCACCCATAATAGAGCAAGGGCCTATTAATCAAACACTGCCGGTAAAATCATTTGTTACACTACCCTGTCGCACCTTGGGCTCACCAATACCACAGGTACAATGGTATCTGAATGGCATACCAATTGATGTGAATGATCATGAGAGAAGAAACCTGTCCGATTCGGGTGCCTTAACCATAGTGGACTTGGTTAAGAATGAAGATGAAGGTCTGTATACGTGTGTGGCCAGCAACCGTAACGGTAAATCATCTTGGAGCGGTTATTTGCGTTTGGACTCACCCACGAATCCAAATATCAAGTTCTTTCGTGCCCCAGAACTATCGACATTTCCTGGTCCGCCTGGTAAACCTCAAGTGGTGGATAAGACTGAAGATTCAATTAGTTTGTCGTGGACGCGCAGCAACAAGGTGGGTGCTTCTAGTCTCGTGGGCTATATAGTGGAAATGTTTGCTAAGAATGAAACCGATGGCTGGCTGCAAGTGGCTACAAGAGTACAAAATACAACATATACTCAGGTGGGGCTATTGCCGGGCACAAATTATTTTTTTATAATACGAGCAGAGAATACGCATGGCATGTCGCTGCCTTCACCTATATCTGAGCCTATAACAGTGGGCACGGTAAGTTTGAAAGGAACATTTTATAGAAGAGAACGAATTTATTTTCATTTCTATTTTTTTTATTTGTTTTTATTTTTAGAAATACTTTAATAGTGGCTTGGATTTAAGTGAAGCTCGAGCCAGCCTATTATCAGGCGATGTGGTTGAATTAATCAATGCCAGTGTGGTGGACTCCATCAGTATGAAATTATCTTGGCAGGTTAGTTTCTGTTTCTCTTTTTTCTTTTTAAATTTTTGTTTGTTTAAAATTGTACATTTTTTAAGACATTTTCTTTTCCTTTACCTTTTTTACTCTCTCTCTCTCTCTCTTTCTCCGTTTATAAATAGATCATCAATGGCAAATATGTTGAGGGCTTTTATATTTACGCACGTCAACTTTTGGATACTTCAACGGGCACTAGTGCCAATATTAATCCATTAGTAGCCGCTGCACGTAGCAGTAGCAGTAGCAGTAGTAGTAACAGTGGCAATAGCAATACCCGTTCAACATCTGCCTCTTCATCAGCATTGATTTCAGCTTCAAAACCAAACATAGCCAGACGTGATGGTACGCCATACGTAGTGACTACATCAACGACACCCTCCTCCTCACAGTTACAATCGACCGCCTCATATGTGGGTAGCACTTCATATCGTATGCTGACCATATTGAATGGTGGCGGTGCCTCATCCTGCACCATGACTGGCCTTTTACAATATACACTGTATGAATTTTTTATTGTGCCCTTTTATAAGTCGGTCGAGGGTAAACCATCAAATTCACGTGTGGCAAGAACTTTGGAAGATGGTAAGTTATTACTCACACTATTATTCCATTTTATTCACCATTTTTTATTTATTTGTTGTTATTTTGGGAAATTGTTCTTATTTATAATGGATTTTATATTTCATTTTATTTGTTTAAAAATACAAAAAAACAAAAAGGAAAAAAAATTGAAGATTTTACAGGGCGGAAGGGAAAAAGAAATGATTTTTGATTTTTAATTAAAAAATGTTCAATTTAGCAAAAGGAAAACATTTCCAATGAATGGAAGAGAGTGCAATGAAAAAACGAATCCTTGTATTTCGATTTATTTTCGTAAACAAATAGGCATAGCAGGATATTAGTTTTTAATATGAGCTTCATCGCTTAAAGGTTTCTTCGTGATTTGCGTTAAATAAATACATACAGTTTTTAAACTTATTTATAAGAAAGAAGTCGCCGTAGTCTAGTAGGCAGTGTGTTTGTTTATAAGACGTGAGACCAAATTTCAAATCCCAGCTCAGACATCTCCAACAAAATGAAATATGTACACATTTTTCTTCGACGACATCCTCTCAGCAGATTTCTGGCAAAAAGCCTGAGAGCAAATAAATATTCTTGAGCTCTCTTCCTTGGTTCACAATATACGACTGGCATGGGTGTCTAAGGCCGCACCAAAATGAATGATTTGCTAAATATTTCTGTCTACACAGACAACTGCACAAGAGATAGTAAATAATTGCCTATTCCTTCTTATCAAGACATATTTTTTTATATGATTTTTCGAATTTATTGCTGTATGAGGAGCTAGAGTACTGCTATCAGACAATCTGTGTTGATGCTCTTTGATATTCTCCCGTTCCATATTCGAGTGTTCCGAAAAATTTCGTTTTACTGTACGGTGTCGTTAGAGGTGACATATTGCCCTGGCTATGTGATAAGTATCCAGGAATTTCTTTCTGAGAAACACTAACTTTCAGACATGCATCCTATCAAATCACTTTGTCAATGTTTTTGTTGTTAAAACTACGAAATTTCACAGAAGGTGCAAATCAGTCTCTCATCTGTCCTTACTCCTTGGTCTTACTCTTCTGTTATTTTCATTATTTTTATCTGAAGATGGTAAACATGGAGTCGCTGTAGTCTAGTAAGTAGTGTGTTGGCTTATTAGATGTGAGGCCACGGTTCAAACACCAGATCAGATATCTCCAGAAAAATGAAATACTAAAAACTATTGCTCCGGCGACTTCCTCTCGGCAGATTTCTGGCAAAGACTCTAAGAGCAAATGAAATTGTTATGTAAAGTTTCTTAAAATTCTTGTCATTCGTTGTTGATGTAGGTCAGACCACTCATGGATGAGTGGTGTTAGATGATAGGTTGTAATCCCGACTAAAGAATGATTATGTCCAATGAAGTAAGATTTCTAATTTAATTGAATTGTACCATAGTAACCGCTTAGCATAGGCGACAGTCCATAATTCAACAAATCTGAAAAGAGTTTACATCCAAACTTCTCGGGGTATCTAGACGCGTTACTGAATACTTGGACTGTGTATCGGAGGATGTTAGTTGGTAGCGCAAGAGTATCTTAATATTATTGTCGTAAAACTAGTATATATTTTTAGTGCCTTTACTTATTTTCAACGAACATATGAACATAAGTACTAATTACGGTGGTTTCCATAGATTTGTAGTAGATATACTAGGAGCCTACAATTTGCTGCTGTTTGGCCCCTGTTCAGTAATTCTACGTGCAGGATAATATGTATATAACGGATTGAAGTTTCATCCATATTTTTACTGAATAAGCCAATCACTCCTGCGGAGTCGTTAACAGTTGTGTTTGGAGTTGATTGCAAGCATAAAAGGTACTCATTTTACGCAAAGCTTTCTCATAACTAAGTGATCTTTCGAAATTGAAAGCAGTTAGTCATGTGAGATCTCTATGACTTGTATAATCTGTGCCATTATCAATCTGTAATAGACCAACATCGTGATTAAATTTAATGTTACACAAATGCGTATGGCGGCTATCGCGGTACACATCTTACGAAAAGCCTTGTCATGTGAGATGTCTTTTTTTTACAGAATTCCTATAAAATTTATTAAGTTCGTTTTTTTTAATGAAGTTTAAAATATTTTCTTCACTATTTAAAATTATTATTTTCACTTCTCCCCATTGAAGGGTATTGTTTCATCCCCAATCTTTATTAACTTCTTATGGACTATCAATTACAAATTTACTCTTTCTTTTAAGCAGATATCCTATATACTACCTTAACCAAGTCTCAAAAGTTTTGTCCTTAAGATAACATAAAATTTCTTCTACAAAAACGAAGCACAATAACTTCCCTAGACTAGACTAAAAACCAAGAAACAAAGTTTATGAGTTTCGTTTTGTTTTTTTTTTAAAGACGCCAAAAGCTTAGAAAACCTTTAAAGATACTGAGCAAAACATAACATCTTTTGTAACTTTCCAGACACATTTTGTCACAAGGCAAAAAAGAAATGATTTTTTTTCATTTGGAAAAGTACAAAACCATGTGTGTGTCTGTCTATGTATGTTTTTATCAAAAAAATAATTAAAAATAAAACAAATAATTGTTGGGAAAAAACAAAGTTGACAGCAAAGAAACTGAGTAAATAAAGTCAAGGCAAAGATGATGCATTTCGTTCATTTTTTTGTTTTTTTCTTTGGTTTTTGGCTAGAAATTTATTTTTTGGTTAACAATATAACGAAAAAACCCCCAAGAGAGTTTTTTTCATTAAATGCACATGAATGTGCAAGCAAATGACAAAAATTTATATGGATTAACCCATGAAATTTGATTTAAAAAAACAAAAAGGATTTAAATTTGTTTTCAATTCTGAATTTTGTTGTTTGTGTCCTTCTAAGATACCTCATTATTAAAAGCCTTTCCACTGGCTCTCAATGGGTTACATATTTGTTTAATTTCCAACTTATTATGGTTTCCTCATTTCATATATTCGTATGAGAAAAAAATCATTCCACACAATTGCAAAATATTTGTCAAGGAATTTAGCTTTTTGCCTTTTATTATTGTTGTTATTGTTGTCGCCGTTGTTGTAATATAAACCCCCTACTAAAATAAACAACAATTATGGCATATAAAAATATAAAAAAAGAAACAAATCTTTTATTTTCTATTCTACACGTTTCATTATTGCAATTGCTTTTCTTTTTATCTTTTTTTGTTATAAAAAAATTAAGACAACCTAACATGCATAAGCATCCTGCTCATCGCATACACGTTTGCACTTTACACGGTTAGCTTTGCATTTACAAATCTACACATAAGCATGCCAACCGCCCCATGCCATTACAACAGTATGTGTATGTGTTTAGTTCTATTTGCTCTTGAGTATAAGGAAATGCAACCACATACCATAAAAATGTTTTGTTTACCTTTTAAACTGTAAAGGTATGCAAGCTCACGTTTTGCTTCTATTCACGGTAAAGTGCCACCCACACACAAGTATCTTTTATTTTACATGTAACTGTTTGTCATTGCTGTTGTTGTTGTTATATCCTTTTTTTACCGTTTTATCTAAAAATCTCATTCATTTATTCCTTTTTTTATTTTTTTGGTGAGTTGTAGTATTTATTTTAACTAAAGGTGTATAGCTAAGCAATTTTTA
The DNA here is from genome assembly GCA_930367235.1 of Sarcophaga rosellei. Lineage (NCBI taxonomy): Eukaryota > Metazoa > Arthropoda > Insecta > Diptera > Sarcophagidae > Sarcophaga > Sarcophaga rosellei. The sequence goes on from OV884019.1 coordinate 38,798,096, forward strand.
TTAAAAAAAAACAACGAACAACTCCCTTTTCACCCATAAGCTTGCAACATTTACTGTCAACTGTTCTTATTACGTGCAGCAATTTGTATGCAATTTAAACAACAACAACAACAATAGCTTACATAGTATGTATGTACACACACACAATTTGTCTTTGCAATTTCAAAAAGAAAAAGGGAAACCATTTTAAAGAAATTTAAAATGAATTTTCGTTTCGAAACTATTTAAAGTAATTTGTAAATCTTTATTAATTTTCATTTTGCAATCTTTAAAACTGTAACAATTTATTCCTAGAAGGCCTCTTTTTTGTTTTTAATACCACATGTTATAAATATTGTCTTGGCACTTTGCCAAACTATTATGGAGTGACCCATATTTTGTGTCACGTATTGCATAAAATGTTAATTTAAACAATCTAGTTTACTTGATGGCTGAGTTGTGAGTATGTTTGAGCAATTTTTATTTGGTGTTGTCAGTACTTTAGCACGTTGCCAACGAAAACATTGCAAAAACTGGAAGAGTAAAATAAAAAATAGATATGAAATGTTTCTCAAAAATCTGTCATTCGTAGTCGACTTTAAACAGTAGTTCCTGACACTTAAGGATAAAATTAACATAGCATAGGTGCTGTGAGAAGCTAGATTGTAATCCTAATGGAAGGGTTATAATGACCAATTAAATGACATGACAAAAATAAAATATTTGCAGTACCCCAACATATTCAGTTTCAATCAGTTTCGAATCATGCATAAATATCTGTTCAGAGCAGTTCACAAAGTGTGTTGCCTCTTTGCGTGGGCGTTTTGAAGCATATCTTATATATTACAACGTCACTAGTAGTTCGTTCATTGCAATATCCTCTAGAACGGAAGAGTTTATATTATATTTTTGTTTTTATTTTCATATCTCCCCAAGGATTAGTGAGGTCCCTAGCGTCTAGTAGATTGTTCTACATGAATCAATTTTGCTCGTAAACTGAAAGAAATATTAAGAAGTTAAAAATATGAATAATGCTGAATGCGGTCCCCTTAGTCTTGTAGGTAGTGTGCTGGCTTATAAGACGTAAGGCCAATGTTCACCCTCCAGGTCAGATAGCAACATGAAAATAAGAAACAAATATTGCTTTTCCTCAGCAGATTTCTGAAAAAAACTCTGAGATTAAAACAATATTGCCATGAAAAGCTTGTCAAAAATCTGTCTTTCAGAGTCTACTTTAAACATGTAAGTCGTGCCACTCATGTATTAAAATAACAGATACAACGTAAGTGGTTTGAAAAGCTAGCTCGTAATACTGACTGAAGTATTCTAATGACTAATTAATTAAGCATGCACGTACTGTTCATTGAAATCTATAATAATTTTGGGTGACTTTACAAGCACACAATCTGCAATATTTCATGATTAAATCATTTAAGGGAAAGGCATATTCTCTCAACCATAGCATCAATGCTTTCCTTGATATGTGTGTGGAACAAAGCGTTACTTGTAATCTTAAAAATCGTTTAATGTAAGTTCAATTGATGATTATTCTTATGCAACTGATTGTGGCATCAGGGTTGACGGTTCAAGTATGCAGAGTAATTTTAAAGATATTTGGTAGAAACTTTGAGTAGGATCCTTCCAGTGACTTCTTCTCAAAATTGTTAAATTATCCATGACTTCTGCTTTTATTCATAGCTTTCTAGCATATCTACTGGACATTAAAATATTTTTCCCACACGTAAAGTAGTCCGACGGCATATATTTCATGGTTCTAATACAGATATTTACTTTAAATTTTGCTGGTATTCTTCGTAATCGCCAATACATACCTATATACATAGTTAGTCATTAAAACCCTTCAGTCAGGATTACGACACACCACTAATGCTGTGTTCTTGTCCTACAGTTTAAAGTGGACCTATAGTTTAAAGTCGACTCCGAATGGCAGATTTTTGAGAAACTTTTCATAACAATTTTTTTTGCTCTCACAGTCTTTACCAGAAATCTACTGAGAGGAAGTCGTCGGAGAAATTTATTTTTTTTTATTTTTCGTTATGTTCGAGTTGTCTGATCCGGGTTTTAAATGGTGGTGGCCTCACGACTAATAAGTCAACACACTATCTACTAGATTACGGCTACTTCGTAATCCTCAATACTTATTGAAAAATGGTTGCTTATGAATTTATGTCCTGAATATATAATACGAGTTCAGCATTCTTTGAAGTTCCAGTAATAGCAATCCATAACTGCTACCAACTACCGTATAGAAGTATAAGCAGACTTCATTTATTCTTTCTAATCGAAATCAGTTGCATTTAAGGCATAACAAATTAACGTATTTTAATCGTAAGGAATTTATATTTTAAAGTGAAATTTAAAACCCGTTTACTATACAGGGCCATCTGATAATATGTTTCCTTTAAAGTAGGGTGTAAAATGCATTTCAACATTTAAAATAAGGATAAAGCAAATACAATATAATAAATATTAAAAGAAAAAAAAAGAGGACAAAACTACTACATTCACATCATCAACCCACACACTAAAAAACACTTGCAATGGAATATAGTGCCTTAGAATAACACAACAACTACAACAATACAACCGAAAGGGAGTACAATAAAAGTACAATTTTCATGTGTTTTATTTTTTACATTTGTTTTTACTCAATTCATTTGCTGTTGTTGCAGTTGTTGTTGTAGCCGCTTCTATTTGCTACTCTTAGAGAGTATACAAAAAGATATACCCTTTGGGTAAATGTGTGAATGTATGTATATATGTATATGTGTGAACTATAAAAAGACTCAATGTTTACTCAAAGAAATTACTTTACTTTTGTTGCTCACCAAAAACAAAACAAATAGCAAAAGGGTGTATTTATATATGTATGTATGTGTATGTGTTCTCCTATATGTAAAGAGATAAAATGAACAAAAGTAAAGAAAATATTAAAAAAAAAGAAAGAAAGAAAGAAACACAAAACAAAAGTCTTTTTATCAACAACTTCGTCATCATTTTCATTTCTCTTACATACATAAATACATACATTTATACATACATACAATTGTACGCACACATGTTCCACAAATGTTCGCTTAGTGAAGGAGACAAAAAAAAACCGACATTCAGCATATTTATTCAAGCTTATAAATAAGCAAGTATTGTAGATGAGTTTTGTTGTTAAAATCTTTCTTTCTTATTTTGTTGTCTATTTTAGCTCTTAGTTTTGCTGTTGTTGTTGTTGTTTTATTTTCTCTAAAGAAACTCAAATACTGCTACTATTGCCTCTTTTTTATGATTTTTTTTTTATAAAATTTTCTTAATAGAGTCTGTTACGTTTCAGCTGTTTCTGTTGGCCTGGTATTTTAAACTGTATTTTTTTCCATACATACAAACAAAACATTTAGCGAGAGAGAGTCAGAAAATGCTTTTTTTTGGGTTTGTTTAAATGGATGGTGGAAAGTGCATGACTTCTCTGAATGTCTACGTTTATTTTTATTTCGTTTAAATAACGGAGAGAGTGCACGCATTTTTGTAAATACATATGCACGCGTGTGCGTGTGTATGTGTGAGTGCGCCTTTTTTTGTCCTGCTGTTTGTATTGTACTCAAGTGCGTACTTGTTTATTTTGATTTTGGTAGAGAAGAGGGCAAAAAGATTTATTGAATATACTAGAGAGGAAAAAAATATTGTGCTTAACCCATTGAGTGTAGCAAAAAGTGAGGTATCAAATAGGATTTTTCATCTGGAAAAATATTTTGTGGTACAAGAGGAAACACTTAAGATTTTATTTTATATTTCTCTACGAAGGTAGTGGAAATATTTCCAGGCTTACTTCATGAAAGTCTGCAGCGGTTGAAGTAAAAATTTCTGTAGCTAAAGTGCAGTGTGTACTGACCTTTGGTAGATATCCTAAGAAAAGACAATGATAAGCAACAAAAATGGAATAAATAAGGTTTTCCTGCCTAACATAATGCTGAATTGCGTCTGTATTGCTTAGGTTGCCAATTTTGCCAGTCAAATATACCTCAGCTTTAATCCAATCCCGTGAATTTTGAATTTATTTGAAGGCATTAAAATTATAATTTCTTTTTCCTTAAAATTTCTTAGTAAAATTCATTCGCCTTTCATGGTTTAATTCCTGTGGTTGGTCGTTTTATTTCGATTTTTTTTTTTGTTATTCTTTTAGAAATTTTTCTAAAAGTTTTGTGGTTATTTAAAGTAATCAACTATGATTGTTTAAACAAAATGATTATCTTTTTTTCTTTTTCTTTTTTAATGTATTTTTTTAATTCATTTCTTTCATTAAAAAAGAAAATAATTCATTGAAAGGAATTTCATAACATCTTCTGTTTCGCTTTTGTTTTGTGCTAAATTGCTGAAATAAATTTGAAAAAGAAAAAAACATTTCTTTCCATTAAGACGTATGAGTAATATTAATTAAATTTATTAACAAAACAATTTTGGTAGCTTCGCTTGGTAGCACATCTTGTTTAATAGCAAAAAATATTTGATTAAAACTTGATTAAGAAATTTGTTTTAAAAAAGCTTTTAATTTGAAGAATTGTTTTTCTAATTAATTAAACATAAGAGTTTCAAATTGTGGTTTAATCATCATTTTTAGTTCTGCCAACAAAATCTCATATGCGTTATTAAAGACACAAACCAAACATAAAAGCTGTGCCATATATTTGGAAGACTGAATGCCTCCTACAGCACAAAAATTAAAACACTTTAATCATTGCTGTGGTCATGCTAATATAGCACCATGTTGCGATACAATCAGTCTTCCTCCTGATATTTTCGAGGACGGCAGTGTACGTCCATTAAAGAAGAATTTAATCTTGGTGTGAATAATTTTTTGTTGCTTCCATACTACTAAATCAAAATCGTATGGGTAGCTTTGGGTACGGACAAGACAAGACAGAAAAACTGTTAACGACTGAATTAAAATCAGATGGTAGGCCTGCTCGTGATCCCAAATAATCATGCTCAAATATGGCAGTTGGACCCCCTACTTGGCATTGCGTTACAGGCACTCATGTGAGACATATTAGTATTGAACATATGTTAAGTAAATTCTGCAGGAGTAGTAGAGACGCTGGAGCGGACGGTGCTTTCAATGGTCTTAAATATATTGAAATAGACTCCAGCAGAAGCTGTATGAATAGGGGCATGGACAGCACTTTATCCGAGAAGAGTGAGAGCGGATATTGGGTCTCTAAGTGGCTTCATCAAAATCTCTATATAGTTCGAATACTAGGGGAAATGAATAAATGTAGTATCGCAATGGGTTGTATGTCCGGTGACGCATCTCAGTACCTGCCTATCTACCCACTATATACTGATTAGAAAGTAAAAGTTTTCTACGTGTTCGGTCCTACGTCCGGTGACGCATCTCTGCACCCACCTACCTACTATACTGCTTAGATAGCAGAAGTTTTCTATGTATTTGAATTAATTCCTCATATTTATATGAAGTTCTACAATACATACTAAACTTTTCAGATCTTTTAGTTTTGATTGAATGTTGAAGATCCTGTAGATACAAAATATAAAGCAAATCTTCAAGTTGATGTAAGAGTATCCATGCAATTTGCTTGCTCTTTGAGCCAAATAGCCTCATGACTAAATCCATCAAGATTACAATAAACTCCTTAAGAGTTTGACCTGCATTAATAGAAATCAAAAGTTGTTTTTTTGCATTCCTATCCTTCTGTTTGCATAAGCAAATAGTAAAACTTTACTTTCTATTTTCTTTTTTTCTCTGAATTTAAAATTTCCATATGCAGATTACATGTATTAAAGCTCATTTCCTTAATTCTTTTGTTAGTCTTATACCCTTTTAAACTCTAATATGTTTGATATTTTGCTGTTTTCTGTTTGACATCAGCTGCTCTAATTTTCTTTTCAATATTTATTCATGCAAAAGAAAAAAAGGGAGTCGGGATCTAGATATCCTTTTTGTATAATTTTCTGTCTTGTTATAGGAAATTTAAAAAAAAAAGTTTGCAACATTTTCTAAAAAAAGGTTTTAAAAATCAAAACAATTAAAGGTTAAAAGGCTATTACCAATAATTAGTTTTTGTTACAAACACATGGGCCTAAAAAGGATATTTTGTTGTGGGGGGAATATTTAAAGATTTTATAGGATTTTTTTTTTCTTGCTGACGTTAACAATTATTTGCTAATTAGTATTGTATAATCTATTTTTAATTATAATTTTTTCTATAAAAATTTGGTTTCGTTTTTTTTTCTTTCCAGCACCTAATGAGGCACCATTTGGCATGGAGGCCATATTATTAAATTCTTCAGCTGTATTTCTGAAATGGAAACAACCAAATCTAAAGCCAACACATGGTAAGTTTTGAGTTGGAAATCAAATGAAATGAAAGATTAACAAAAAAATAACTTCCCTTAAAAAAACGGGAAAACTAAGCTAAGAACACATGTGTTGCGTTCAAGAATTATGCTTAAACAGCATAATTTACGAAATCTTTCCTTCTTTTTTTGGGAAGGATGTGTTGGGTTAAAAAAAAACAATTTTTTGTTTACTAATCTGTTTTTAAATATTTTTTTGCTTCTCTTCTTTTCTTTTTACACCTCATTAGGCCTTTTGTTGTACTATCATATTGTTGTGCGCGGCATAGATACGGCCCATAACTTTTCACGTATTTTAACGAATGTTACCATTGATGCTGTATCACCTACATTGGTGTTGGCCAATCTCACTGAAGGTGTCATGTATACGGTTAGTGTGGCAGCAGGTAATAATGCAGGCGTTGGACCCTATTGTATACCAGCCACTTTGCGTTTGGATCCGGTAACCAAAAGATTGGATCCCTTCATAAATCAACGGTAAGCCAAATAAACAAGACAGCAAGACAAGACAAAATTTCTACAAATATATTCGCTTTCGTTTTCTTTCTATTTTTGCCTTTTTCAGTTACCCCATAAATCAAGATCATGTTGATGATGTGTTAACTCAACCATGGTTTATTATATTATTGGGTGCCATATTGGCCATAATGATGTTATCCTTTGGCGCCATGGTCTTTGTTAAGCGCAAGCACATGATGATGAAACAATCGGCTTTAAATACCATCAGAGGTTAGTATTTAAAAATTTATTTTCGTTTTCTTTTTAGTTTTTCATTTGCAAATAAATCAACAGAAAACCGGGCTTTCGCTTATAAATTTTTAGTTTTATTAACTTCCTTTTGGTTTTTCTTTTTTTTTTCATTACGAGTTTCAAGTGTCTTTAGCCAAAGTATTTTGTTTTTTTTTTCATTCATTTTGAAGCGTTAAAGCGTAAAGAAAAAACTTAACGAGTGTTGTTTTAAAAATCATTCTGCAGACGGATTCATTTAAATCAACAACAACAACAACTTACAACACTAGAATTTATTATTAAACGTTGCCTCTGCACAAACAAAAAAAAAAAACAAAAAAAAACGGCCTGGGAAAGCCTCAAAAAAAAGGAGAGGAAACATAAAAGCCACTTAAAAAATCATTGTTTAACGAGCAGGTGTAAATAAAAGTTTACCTTTGAAAAAAAATGAATGAAAAAAACAGACAGAAATTCTGAAAATTACCCTCTGGGGGAAAAAGTATATTTTCTGCTCTATCATGTGTATTAATAATTGTTAAGGTTTTTTTTCTGCAACAACAACAACAACAGCATTACAAACTTTTTCTGCTTGTTTTTTTTCCACAATATAGTGGAAGAAGTTTTATGAAATATGAGCTTCATGAATGCAAAGTGGTTTTACTATTTTCATTCACTGTATTTTTTTTTGTTCTGTTTTCTTTTGTAAAAAATATTATTTTTTGAACGAGGTGCTTTTTTTTCGTAAAGATTCGTTAAATAATTGTTTTATAAATTTAACTACAAGTGTTTATAAGATTAATTGATAAATGAATATTCAACTTAATTAATGAAAGTAAAAGTAGTGCTTGACTTTAAAACGTTTTTATTTTAGTTTTTTTCTTCTTTTGTCAGAAAAACTAGGTCAATAATATTTTAAGTTTCAAAATCCATTAAAACAGTCACTTTTGAAGGTTTGCACACGCATTTAAAAAGTATTTTATTTCAGTATTGAAGATTAGTCGCCGTAGTATAGCACGTAGTGTGTTAGCTTATTAGACGTGAGGCCACGGTTCAAACCCCAGGTCAGACATTTCCAACAAACCGAAAAATGAAAATTATGAAAAAATATTTCCTCGAAGACTGCCTCTCAGCAAATAAATAAAATTGCCATGAAAAATGTTTCTCAAAAATCTGTCGTTCGGAGTTGACTTCAAACTGTAGCTCCCCCCACTCATGTATAAAATTAACACACGAGCTAGCTCGTGATCTTGACTGAAGGGTTGACTAATTATGTCCAATAGAAATCCTCTGCCCGCTGACTAAAACCCGCAATTTTTTATTGGGTCGCTAGACAAGAGTAATGTATACAATTAACACACGAGCTAGCTCGTGATCTTGACTGAAGGGTTCACCAATTATGTCCAATAAAAATGCTCTAACTGCTGACTAAAACCCGCAGTTTCCTATTGGGTCACTGGACACGTATATCGGGTACAAGAGAGACTTTTGAATTTTGGTAATTGATAACGACCATCTTGTTGAAGCTTCTTCTTGCAAATTTATTCAATCTGTTTTGTTAAATCATCAAGGACGCATGGACATGGACAACGACGTGTGTACGCTAAATTGGCTCTAAAACATTTGGCAGCTGATGGTAGTGTTCATCAAAAATCAGAATTAATGATGAGGCCTATTTTTAGATGCATAAACAAACAAAAATATTGCATTTAGGACGATACCATTGGAACGTTCACTGCATTCCGATAAGGTCACCGTTTGGTGTGAATTCTGGGCTGTCGGCATCGTCGATCAATATTTCTTAGAGATCAGCGTTGGCCGGGCCATTACTGTTAATGGCGAACACTATAGTTTGTTGACTATCAACTTCTTCTGGCCTAAACTGAATAAATCAACCAACCAACGATATGTGGTTTCATCAGAACGGCCACATTGGATATTTTGCACGAGCGATTTGAGCACTTAGCTCACCTAAATGTGATATGAACTGGCCACCGAGATCATGCAATTTCACCCCATTAGGATTCTCCTTGTAAGGCTTTCTCAAGTAAAAGGTATATAAGATAAGCCACAAACTTCAGTTGTCCCCACCAGTCAAATTCAGGTTGATTTATGCGCTATAGTCATGGAAAATTGAACATTTCAAATGCCCTACACCTTAAGAAGTCGTGGCAGATATGGAAAGATGTTCGAGATATATTAAATTTAAAGATAGGAAACGCTTAATGAAAAACCCGTTAAAAGTTTCATTCATACATTTATACTTAATTGGTCATTATAGTCCCTCAATCAGAAGACCGAATGAATGATTCCATGGAATCAGAAGCCAGTATTCGCAGGGCAGCTTGACTATCCAAAAATACAGTTTTGCACGCACGTCTGATACTCCTCTGTAGACCATTAATTATGATTGAATGTGAAGCCAGTGTTCTTGGGGCGACTTAACAATAAAAAAACATATTTGTACTCACCTCTGATTCTCCTCCGTAGAATATGACTCTTATGACTCTGCCTGAATTAGATCGCTTATTTTTTTACTTCTTCAGAAGGTTGAATTGTTCAGAGTATAGAGGATTAAATTTAGTCGCAGTAGTCTAGTAGGTAGTGTGTTCGCTTATTAAACGTAAAGCGTGGGTTCTTCGGCGACTTCCTCTCAGCAGATTTCTGGCAAATGGTCATGAAAAAGAGTCTCAAAATCTATCGTTCATGAGTGGTGTGAGAAGCTAGGCCGCAATCCTGTCTGAAGGGTTATAATGGCCAATTATGTATGTATGTATGTATAGAGGATTAAATTCTATAAAATACAATACACAACCCAACTCAACTATTTTGGCGTGATGTTATCGTAAGTCATCAACTTGTCATCACCAGTCATCATTTCGATTTCGATTGCTAAAGTGATTGATTGGTGGAAATTTGATTCAATAGGAACTGTTCAACTCTCCTTATAATTTTGATTTTCGTCCTTTACACCGTTACAATAGAAGGCTGCAGTAGTATAGAATGGCAGGTTTATAATACCTTTTGTTGTCATTTCTTTAAATTTTCTGTAATTTTCTGCTTCCGTAATCGCCAACTAAATTGATGTTTTAATTTAGAAATACAAACCAAATTTTCCTTGTTTTTTTCCTTCTTTTTCAATTTGATTATCATTTCAAATGATTTTTTATTTCTGTTTTTAACATTTTTCAACGATAAATTTTTTAAAACTATTTTGTGACAACGATTTTTATGTCATGTCATGTTAATTAACTAAATAGTTAACATGGCTAAAACAACTAAACGTTTATCAAATAACAACAACAGCAAGAGGCATGCATACATATGTATGTAAAGGACGTGGAAATAAAAACTGAAGCAAGTTTAATATGTTATCCTCTTTTGTTTTTAGTTTTTTGCTATGACACTATAACACTATGACACGATATACTGGAACAATTAATGCTGACTACAGACATGCATACATACCATGCTCGTTTAACCGTATTTTTATATTTTATTTCAACTATTTCAGTCAATTTTTTTTTCTCATCTTCTTCATTGTATGTCCTGCCATTGTATGTGTGTGTTTTTTCTTTATTTTATAGGAACTCATCCGAATGATGTTTTAAAAATGCCCAGTTTATCACGTAATGGCAATGGTTATTGGTTAGATGCATCAACGGGTGGCATGGTATGGCGTACCCAGCCAACGGGCGATACACTCGATATGCAAAAGGATCAAATTGATGACTATGCACCAGTCTGTCTAACAAACAATAGCTCGAGTGGTACAAATAACACCAACGAACGTTCCCAAGGTGTAGGCAGTGGCAGTGGTAGCGGCGGTGGTGTTGGTGGTGGTAATGGCGGCATTGGCAATAACCAGCAACAAAGGTAAGTTTTTAACTTTTTTATATTTATTCATTAAAAAGGAGGTTTTGTTTTAGTTTGTACAAAAATAAGAGAAAAAAACTGGAATAAAATATTTTTTCAGTTTTCTTTTTTGTATTCCTGTGTTCATTTATTTCTCTTTACATTGTCATTTCAACTGCCACTGCTAGTGCTGCTGCTGCAGCCATTGTCTATACAAACATATACATATGTATGTATGTTATGTGCAGTGGTGCTAAAATCGTTAAATGTTTAATTAGAAACAAACATTTATTTTTATGAGGGCCTATGTTATTGTAGCGCATTGGGAACAAAAACAAAAAGAAACAAAAAAATCAAAGCCATTGTTCAATACTAAAACTATTTTTAATATTTTATTTTTATATCCTCTATCATGTATGCTATGTGCTATTTATACAATGAAAATTGTTTAACAAAAATTGAAAAAATTCTCCTTTTTTTATTTTTAAAAGATAAACTTATTTTAACAGCAGCTTTGGCAAAATAATCGACATTTTGCTTTTCTGTTATGTGCTCGATTCCCTTTTTTTGTTATTATTTTTATTGGCTAAAATTGAGGTTTTAAGAGGATTTGTTTAAATTGTTTATTTTTATTTATTTACTTATTTTTTGTATATGTAAACAATTTTTTATATTAAAACATTTCTATGTTTGTCTAAAAAAGCAATTCAATTAAACTTATAAAAGAGATATTATTTATATATTTAAGGCTACAACCAAAGTATTGTTAAGTTTTTACATTTTAAAAAAGTTTAATATATGAGCTCGTAGGTTGCAAATTAAATACAAGTTTATTTGTGTTTAGTTTAAATTAGCATCCTTTATTATTCACATAATTCTGTGTGCCACTGTTCACAACTTGATGTTAACAACAACAATTGCTTTGTTTTGTTATTCCTCTATTTAAACCCTTTGCATAGACAATAACAATTACTAGAAAATTTTTCGACAGATCTTTGTAACGGAGATCTTCAAACCATGATTACTCTTTTTAAGCGGTCCACCTCTTTAAACAAGACTGATTGAGCTCTGTTGCCTGCGTTGCCTTTGACTTTTATATGGCAACGTAAAGAGTCTGATGAATATTCTTGAAGGCAAATATTCGTGGCTTTGCCTTTTCGAGCTATATTTGATATTATTTCATGCAGTGATCATATTTTCCTTACTGACTTTATAGTCTTTTCGTATCTTCTTTGCCTAGTGCTTCCTTAAATTCATCTCGGAAATCCTTTGGTACGATTCAAGTTTACCTTATATGCCGTCATCACCTTCACAGTATTGTCTGCTGATAAGCTGCATTGTAGCGGTATCTCCCACCGATTGCGTTCTTCTTCAAATCTGGAACAAAGAACATTAAACGTTCCATTTTTCCTTCAGGCAGGGCTCGACCTTTTAATTCTATTTGCTATGACATTATCTACCAGATGTGCGTTTTACTTCATTGTCATGTAAATGTAACCTATACTAATGCATGGTATATTGGCTTATTAGATGAGAGCCTGTGTTTCAAACGTGACTAAATTGTTGTAATGTAATCAATTACATAAGTAAGTAGTTATGAATGAATGCCAAAGTTTCTCAAGCCTTCAGGAGTATCAACAGGTATTACCGAGTATGCTATAGGGGTATACGGATGCTAAGCCAAGCTGCTCTAAAAATCTTATAGAGTTTATAGCATAGTGTTTACATACCATACATCCTAGCTAGGTATATCTTAATGATTAAGCAAGGCGTAGTGACTCTGCATGCTCTGCTTTGCTGCCCATTATTTGTGCATGAGTGGGGATTCTTTCTCTTCATGTCATAGTAAAGGAGAACAAGCTCTGTGAAAGTTAGCGTAGATCACATATGATGCAGAACCTACATTTGGTACTGCGGGGAGTGTTAGACGTGGTCATAAAAGTTTGTTTGATTTGACTAGAGTCTAATGATGGGATCTGCTTACTTTCGAAAATTCTAAAAATATTTTACAATAGTAAGGATATAGATGAAATACTTTGAGACAGGCGTATGGCATGTAGAAAAAGATAGAAGACACAATTTAAAAATTTAAATTGTGCCGTTCTTTTACAAAGATCAACTCATAATGCAATAGCGTATATACGTCACATTTTCTGCTACTAAACATTACCATTCGCTCTATTTATACAGCGTTCATTGTCAGTCTGGCAACTTCTAAAATCTTGATTTTCTATTGTATTCTTTATTATTTTCCCTCTGCTTATCGTGAACTTTCAAGTGTAGTTTTATTATCATTATTGTAATTGCATTAATCTCAAGGCGTATGATTGTTATTAATAAATAGACTGTATTGCGATCAAAATTTATTTTTGATAAATTTCTAACGTTTAAAAACTTAAACTATCGATTTAAGTTTCAGTGATGGTCATCATAAAAATCCATAAAATGAACTTCAACCATAATTATGATTTTAATTAATAAAAAATTTTTTTTTGATTGCCAAAGAAATTTTCCGAATAAAAAACATAAATTTTAATAATAATATGCGCTGTTTTTATAAATACACTTCAATGTATGGAATTTTAAAAGCGTAGGCCTGGTTTCTTGCAATTACAGTTAGTGGTAATAAGAAACTGCGTTTGATTTCATGATTAAAATGGCTACGCCAGTGGTTGGTTAATGACAGCAAAGAGAGAAAAATTGCAAGCGAATGTATAGTATGTATGTATGTACAGTACATGCTTATTTTAATTCATAATTATTTTTATTATTATTTTTAATACAAATGTATGGTATTTATGCTTATAGTGGCCTCATAACTAATTAAAACAACATAAATATTTAAATAATACACACAAACAACTCTACATATATATTTATTTTTCACAATATTTTTTTGCCTCATTTTTTTTCCTTTTTTTTTAATATTAACGGCCGTAATGAGCAAAAAAGTTCGAATAAAAAAAATTTTTTTTGAAACATTAAATACAGCTTTAATTTGAAACAATAACGTTTAACTGTTTAATAAAATAATTATTTTTTTTTTCTTTGTTGTAATAAAAATTGACTGAAAATATGTGGAAAAATGGAGTCTTTATAAATATTTTACACTTAAACGAATTTAATTTTAATGTAATTTAATTTTGCATTAAAAATTTAAAATCCGCCACTAATTTATGGCAATGTTCTCTTCTCATTTTTTTTATTTCTTTTTTCCTTCTAACTGTCAGTTATTATTACTTGTTTGTTTTTCTTTGTGATGCTTATAAGCGCCATTGTAGTCAAATTTATTTGTTAAATATTTTCAAATGTTGCCTATTGTTTCATTATGCCTTTCACATGCATAAAGCATGTTTATAATGTGTTACCAAATTGTGGAAAATGTTGTCATCATTAGAAAAAAATTAGAACAAAAATTATAGCCATTGTGATATTGTTTTATATTTCAACAATTATAACAGCCTTTGGAAATATTTATTTATTATTTGTTATTTAAGCCATAAATTATATGAACAACAGAACATACTATATGTTTGTTGTTAAAAGCGTACAATGACAACAACTGAAATTTGTTATAAATGTTGTATATTTTATTTGAAAATGGGATTGTAATTTGTATTCTAGTTTTATAAGCCAATTTTCTAATTAAAATTATGTTGATATTTTGTATTTACAAACTCTTTAGGAATATTTAAAAAAAAAGGAGAGCAATTAGGATAGTAATTCAATTCTGAAAAAAGTTTATCAAAATAAGGCGACTTCATTATGTTTTTTGTTAGTTTTTGTTTTGAAGACACAGTAATCTAGTGTTTTGACTTATTAGACATAAGGTCTTAGTTCAAACCCCAGGTCAGGCATCTCCAACAATATGAAGTATGAGAACATAGTCTTGCTCTCAGCAGAATTTTAGCAAAAACTCTGATAGTAAATACAAATTGCCATGAAAAGTTTCTGAAAAATCTGCCGACTTTAAACTGTATTTTCCGCCACTCATGTATAAAATTAACAAGCACTACATAAGTGATGTGAGAAGCTAGGTCGGCTTTAATAGCCAAGTTTGCACGAAATTGTTACGTTTTTATCTTTTAAAAATGTTTAAAATATGGTCTTGTAGATTGTAAATAAAATAAAAATACATTTCTGTTTAGTTTTAATTAAAATTTAGTTTTAAATAAAATTGTGCCACTGTTTACAACTGTTTGTAAACAACAACAATTGCTTTTTTTGTTATTCCTCTGTTTAAACCCTTTGCCTAAACAATAACAACCACTAGACAATTATTTGGCAGATCTTTGTAACGGAAATCTTGAAACCACGATTACTCACTTCAAACACACCACGTCTTCACACACTGACTGAGTGAACTACACTATCTCACTCAGTCGGCTTCTTTGCCTTGTCTTTTATATGGCAGAGTAAACAGTCTGATGAATGTTTTTGAAGGCAAATGTTCATGACTTCGTATCAGGATTTTTCATTTTCGTAAGAATATGTTTATACTTTTTTTGGTTGTCTTAAGGACGTTTTCATTTTCGTAAGAATATGTTTATACTTTTTTTGGTTGTCTTAAGGACGTTTTCAGCCAGTTTACAGTGAATACATTGTGCCAGCTCCAAAGAAGAAAAGAAAAAGCAAGTAAGAAACATGTGGAAATGGAAGTTAAAAGAATAAGAGCAGCTCAACACTGAAGGGATTATTCAAGTAACTTACACTTCTCAGCCACATCATAACACATTGTAAACCTCAGCAGTGTGCATATAACATATTCCAACGGAGAGTACAAACCCAAGAATCTTCTGCCCAGTGTATTTATTATTCTCCTCTCTCCTCATCTCCACATGCAAATGGTAGACATACATATATACATAATACCTCCAGTTGTACTCATAAAAAGCTGGGAGGACTTTGTTTCTTTATCTTATTTCTGCAAACTATCCTAAGAATTTTGTTTTTCCCAATCATTGTGATACGATTGATTACCTGCGACTCAAGAATTGAATTTTCTCTTTCGACCAGCAGTTTAAAAATTAATGTCGATTTTGGGAGCTGATGACTGTAACTTTCAGTCATGTAGGTTACATACAATGGTGGTCTTATAGTATAGTAATATAGTATAGTTATGTAAGCTCATGTAGTACATCAATTGAAATCAAAGATCTGGAAATTATTTTGAAATCTTTATGGCCTAGTAAATTATTGAATTGCATCTGCAAAGACTGTACTCTTTATTCATAATCTCTAGAATTTCTTAAAAACCGAAATTTTGATGATTTTGCGCCATTCTACTTTTTCATTCTTCATATTGTGGTTAACAAATGAACAAAATGACTGCAGGCAGTCTCTATGTACTCATTGCATACATACATTCATAATTGGTCATTACAACCCTTTAGTCTCCTGACCTTCTCACACCACTGATGTTGTGTATGTTAATTTTAGAACCCACAGTTTTAAGTCGATTCCGAAAGATAGAGTTTTGAGAAACTTTTTCATAAAAATTTTATTTACTCTCATAGCTTTTGGCAGAAAACTGCTGAGAGGAACTAATTTTTTTCATTTTTCATATTTGCGTTTTGATGTCTGACCTGGGGTTTAAAACATGGCCTCATGTCTAATAATCCAAGACACTAAGTAATAGAATACGGCCACTTCCTCTATGTGTTCATTAGATTGGCTTAATCATGGCTGATATCATCAAACAGCACACAGATCACTTGCAATATAACACTCAGAGAGTAAGTTCTGTGGAAAATCCTATGACGGAAATGTGTGCTTAGGAACACTGACATTGGATGAATTAAGTCTTGAATGCTTCAATACCCTAATGCCCTAATTTTAGACAGTTAGCCTGCCTAAGTTTTAAATAAATTATTAAATTGAAAATGTTAGTTGATATTATGCATTTTAACTTACATATCTATAATGTAACATAAAAAAAACATAAGTATATAGGCTACCATTGCCATGTTACATAAATTTATAATGATCCTACTCTGAATTTAAACAGCATGAAATATATGTAGTTTGTTTGCCATGCTAGTTTCATATCCATTATAATAATAATTTTGAATGATTTTAATGGTTTTGTTTATGGAATACATAGAAATAATAATTATACGACCTGGGGGTTCATTAGGAAAAAAAATCAATTTTAATCATACGTACCATAGGACTTTACGTATGGAAACTAAAAATAAATGTTCACGTACTTATGGATTCTATTACTGTTACAACAGTTTTTATTTATTTAATAAAAAAAAAAATTCTGCATTTAAATAAATAAACTCCAGCAAAATTTTTCGTGGAAGTTAATTTCCAAGCGAATATATTATGCTGTTTGAAAAAAAAACCCTTTAAGCCTTTAACACAATTTGTTGTACAACAATAAACCACAAAATATTATTTACAAATAAAGAGAGAAATTAAAATAAAAGCATAAATAAAGCCTCTCTCTATAAGCAGCTTAAAAATATAACCATTAATTTAACGAAAATACAACAATAAATGCAACACAGTAACAAAAATTTCTTTTTTTTTTTTGAATTTCGCAATAATTCCAGATACGTTGGGGAATATTCCAACATACCCACCGACTATGCGGAGGTAACGAGTTTTGGCAAAACTGGCAGTGAATATGGCATTGGACGTAAAAATGCCTCCTCACCAGCTCCATATGCCACATCGTCAATTATGCAGCAGCAGCAACAACAGCAGCAGCAACAGCAACCACCCCAGCCACGTTATCAAACCCGGCCTGGTTTCAATATACAACAGCAACCCTTGCCAGCAACACAGCAAAGACCCATGCATCCTCATTATCATCAACAGCAGCAGCAACAACAACAGCAAACTAATAATATTTATCAGCAAATGTCCACCACCAGTGAAATATATCCTTCGCAAATGACCAGCAATAGATCGGTGTATTCGGAGCAATACTATTATCCTAAGGAAAAAATTCATATCACAGAGAATAAATTAAGTAACTGTCATACCTATGAGACAGCACAACAACAACAACAGCAGCAGCAACAGCAACAGCCACCATTTGCCAATATAGGCACTCTAAGACGCAGTGGTAATAGTCAGCAAAGCAATCGTTTTAAGGTCATTAATACTCAGGCACAAAACTATCAGTTGCACTTGGCTGATACACAAAAACAACAGCAACAACAAAAAATGAATTCACTCAATAATAATCAGAACTATAATACGCAAGACATGATTAGTAAAAATTTATTAGACTTAGATGCTGGCTCATTCTGTTACAATGGCATGGCAGACTCAGGCTGTGGCGGTTCACCCTCACCCATGGCCATGTTAATGTCGCACGATGATGACTTGGGTGAAGACCAGGCACTCTATCATACCGCTGATGGCGATAATGAAAGCGACATGGAACGTTTATATGTTAAAGTCGATGAAACGCCACAACAGCAACAGCAATTAATACCCCTGACGCCACAACACTTGTCCCATGCACAACCACAGGTCAGTCATCAAGAGAATGCCGCACAACAACAAAATCAATATCATAATTGGCGCACACACAATAATTCTTCGACACGTTCCAATACATCATCGTCAGGCGGCTCATCGTCATATCAACGCAATAATCCCAATATGATTGTAACAACAAACAACACAGTTGTTACAGCATCTTCTTCGGTGGCGGCTAATAATGTGGCAACCGGCCACGAGCCGCAAAACCATCAACAACAACCGCAACTACAAACGTCTTCACTGCCAATGCATCATTTGCATCCATTGCACCAGCAGCAGGCCAGTAGTGATTCGGAAATGATTTACGCACCCGGCGGTAGTATGGCTAGTGAACGTAGTCTTTTAAGTAATTCGGGCAGTTCAACGAGTGGTCCCAGTAATGGCCACAATGTGTGACACCTCGATAAGGCCATTAAACAACAACAACAACAACTAAAACTAAAAGAAAATGTGGTATGTAAAAGTGCCACAATAACTGCCGCCACTACAGCACGTTATCAAGAGGATTATTATGCCCGTGAGGTAAAGGAATTATTAGAGTGGTGTGAACGTTTCAATAATGGGCAAATAAACGATATCGAATGAATTGAAATAATTAAAATGCAAAATTTACTATGATTTCTATTCATTGTGTTACGTATGTGTAAAATATTTTCTCTAATTTTTCTTAAGTTTAAGACTGATTACATTGCTTTTCCTCCTCTTTCTTTTTTAAATGAAATTTGAAACAAATTTTTTTTTTTTATATTTTTTTATTTTCCTTTAATATTTATTTAGTTTAATTTTTATTAATTAAAGAAAGTAATTTCTTAATAACATTCTTACTAGAATTAAATGTGTTTCGATGCAATGGCTAGAAATGGAGTTGATCTATTACCTTTAGAGATAAAATTTAAATTAAAAAAAATTTTAATTATTTTTAAAAATTGCGCTGCCAAATTCTTAACCTGTCAATGAAAGCCAGTATAAAATTGCATGGATTGGGACCGATCTGTGGAATACGAAATTTGTAGCAAAAATCATGCTATGGTGTCACCATTTTCCATTTGATTGATTTGTTTTGATTAAACATTACTTTGGTTTTTGTTTCTTCTTCACTTAACAATGCTTCATTCCACACATTACTACACGTTTCTTGGCTTACGGATTTAATACTAATAATGATACTTGTGTGTTAGCCTACGTATTTGGCAGTTCAACTATTACTACTTACCCTCGTCTACGAAAAACCTATTTTTCATTAATTCTTTTCATTTGGATAAATCCATTTATTTTCCGGTTTTTCAAACTTTTCTTTCAGTGTTTGTAAGTTCATTCAACATAAAATTTTTCAATTCAACATTGTGTTCTAAGTACAGTCTGTAGTTTTGAAGATATTTTAACGTGAAAGCCCAGTTTCTACTATAGCCAGAGACTGAGAGAATTTTTCACCTGCTTAGCTGGAAAAACTAGCTTAAGGAAGTTAAAAAAACATAAAGTATTCTACTAACAACATTTTGCCTCAATCAAAACAATAAATGGTAACGTCTAAATAATTAGTAAATTGGTTTTTAAATGTCTGGCATATAGTGGTTCGAATTCATGTTTGTTTCAAACAAATTTCATTTCAAACAAGATTTAATCGATGTAAGTTTACTGATACCATTTGGTTTGATTCCAGCAACTTATACATAGTATATACAAAACAATATTTGGTACATGGGAAGACTTGAACTTGTCAGTTAGCTTAGGGCCTTCCTTTATGCGCTATCGCTGCTCTGTGTGCTTAACTGAGTTTTGATTTCAGTTAAGCTATTATCTTATCTTATCACTAGGAATCACTGATGCTTGGCTTTGATATTAATTTAGTGAAACTAACTCCCTTTCGTAGTGTTCAACCACTGCTTCAATCATAAGCGTTTATTAACTTCTTTCAGCTGTAAGTTTTTTTGTAACCAATTTCCTGCCTTTTGGTTTAATAATTCTGCATGCATATGTTATGAAATTGCTGCTTGCATTTCCATGAAAAAAAAATTGGAAATATCTTCTTCAAGGTTTCTTTTAATATTAAAAATTCGTTACTTTTTATGCAAAATTACTTGTAAAGAAGAAATTTTGCCATGGGCAGTGTCCCTTGTTGGCATACAAAATTTTTGAAACATATCTCTTAAAAATTTTTGTACAGACGACTGAAAAATTTTGTATTATTAGATATGGAAAGGGATTGACAATTTGCTGGCAATGCAAAAACGCCTTTAAGAAATTTGTCAAAAAATGTTACGAGTTAATTGTCATACGATTCATGCGAACTTTTCAAATAAAAAATTATCAAAAAATTGTTCAGACTTTCTGAGACCACTGGAGATTTAATTTCGTTTTTTTTTTTTAATTTTTGGATAGTTAATGTTTTTAAATTATTCTAAACGATCATGTTGCCAGTGCATAGAAACATCTGGTAGTACCATACATAACGCATGTATGATAAAGATCTGTAGTTGGGAGGGAGACTTTTTAAATGATGTGAGACGGGCGACAATGCTTAGAAATGTTATTCTAATCTGAGCATGAATTACATGCCCATGATTGACATACTGTATGTGCTCCTAAAAATTGTTGAATTCACGCATTAGTTAATGTTATTTTTCTGTAGAGTACTCTGTAGTCAGGTGAAATTAGGCGGACTAATATAAAATTGACAATATTGTAGGCCGCTGACAGCTGTCTGAACAAAGCTTTATTAGTCTTCTTGGTCTCAACAATTAGCTTGGCCTTTTCAGTAATAAGAGCTAAAAGTTGATTGAAGTAAATGAAAAATAAATTAAAATGTATGAAATTGTTTTCAAGTAACATTTTAACTTTTCTTAACTATTTTTCAATTTTGTGCCATTAAAAATTTAAAGTGGCCATTTTAGACAATTTTTCTATACAAATATGTTACTCTTAAGTTTTGGTATTATACAATTTCCTTATTTCATTCATATTTAAACTCCTTTTTTACAAAATTTAAAACTTTTTTTCTTAATTTCATATTAAAATGCCAACCATTTATTCAAACAAAATACCACCGACTTACAATGTTTTGTTCTTTGTACTGCTTTTAAAAACCTTTTTATTTCTCACTTTCTATAATTTAAAATATTTTATTTTATTTTATTTTATTTTATTTTTTTTTTTATTATTTTTTAATTCAAATATAATAATTAAGTTGCCATTTTAAAGACAACTAAATGTTCCTGTCTATAACTTTCTCTGAATAATAGTAATAAACAAATAAAAAATATAAAAAAAAAGTTAATAAAATAAGTTCTTAATTAATAGTAAAAAGAAACATAAGCAAGAATTATAGAAATACAATATAAATTTAATAATTAATAAACAAATAAAAAAAAATTATGTGATGTCTTATTAGAATTAAATAAATCATTTTTATTAAAACAAAATAATTATTAAAGTTAAAAAATTTAATTAAATACTTTTAAACTATTTTGTAAATATTAGTTTAGAATAAAAAAAAAAATCAAATAATAAAACTTAATAATTTTTATTAATAATAGAAATATAAAAAAACAAAAAAAAAATAATATTTAATTAAAGTATTTAATAAAAACAAAACTTAAGCGAAAAATCAATGCAAAAAAAAGTAAATAAAATTAAAAAGAAAAAAAAAAATACAAAATAATCAATTAAAATTTTTTAACGCAAAAAAATAGGTACAGAAACATAATTGAGCGAAAAAGTGTTTGTTTAGGTCAACTAGAAGATACCTTAGATGCAATTTCCTTTATAAAATTTTCATTTTTTCTCCTTTTTAACTAAAAGCATTTATTATGCAACATTAATAATGTTTGGATTTCTTAAAGGGAACCTAAATTCCGAGTTCTTTGGAATTCTCTCCAATTATTTTTTAGTGTTTCAAAATTTTTCGCGATTTATCTAAATTCTTTGGAGCCATACTTTATTGGAAATCATTGAGGGTTGTATAGTTAAAATTTGTTCTGATTTTTGTCAAAAGCTTATCAGTTTATCCTACGATTTTATCGAAATAGATGAGTTCGGATCATAACGAAAAAACTTTCCAAATTGGCTACTACTCTCCCATATGATGTTGATCGAGCAGACTTTCCTTTTCACAACGTATCTCCTCAATCCTTTGATCCATTTCCGAATACTAGATGTTTGGCTCCTGCCAAAAAAGTTGAAATCTATAACACTTTAAACCCTTTTCAGTGGTGTATTCGCTGAATTATCTTTTTAACGCAGCTACTCTACAAGCGCTCGCTCTGCATGGAAATTATATGCCGAATTACATGCCCACGATTGACATATTGTATTGCTTGTTGTACTAATGTACTGTACTAAGCGGGTTTCTTTATAACGCCTCCTCCAATCTTGCTGCTCTGATGAATGAGGTTTTGATTCTGATAACTTCCTCCATAGTACTTGATATTTTGTTCTGAAATCACTGCATAGATTCATTAGAGATTCTATGGATTGGGCTTAAAGCCGTACCTATTTAAGTATTCTTTGTATTTACAATACCTTCTGAAACGATCGGTTATCACCGGCAATACTAAAATCTCTTACCACTATAACCGCCTTCCCACTAAAGCCCGTTTATCTGACTCTGCCCACGTTTCTATACGCCGGGTGGATATCTCCAACTCCCTTTTTCGTGTAGAGGCTTCTATTCTGACAAGCTTTTCTAATGCATTAAGCTGAAATAATAAAAATTATCGTTTAAATATGGACAAATTTTTAATATTAGTTAATAAAAAGCGACAAAGAAATTACTGCAAACACTTTTAGCAATTATGTTGTCGTAGTGTATAGAATGCTAAACAACCATAACTGAGAATACTGCCGGGTTTTTAAGCAGATAATTGATAAATTAAATTGAATTCAATTTTTTTTGTTTGTCATGTTACATTTAATTCATTTTTAAAATCTGTGTGTATATTTATTATTATTATTATTTTTATAGTGTGTGTATATTTAAGCATAATCAGCTTCAAATAATTATAAAATAAAATCATAAAAACAAAAAAAAAAATCCTGTAATATATTATTATAAAAACTATTAAAACAAAAAAAAAAAAAAAAAAGAAGAAAAAAACACAGAAAAAAAAATTATATCATTAGATCTACTTTAACTACGATACGCATAAAATAATATACAAGAGTATATACTATAAATATATATATTATAATATAATAAATAGTAATAATAATACTAATATTATTAACTAAAATTAGTAGTAATAAATATAATAATAACTGAAGAAAAAAACACTGACTAGTTTAATCGTATTACAATTTATGCAAAAAAAAAAAACAAAAAAAAATGTCATTGTATTTGGAAGTTATACATCTCTGCATGGCCCCACATTTATGCGGGTATAAGCAAGAGTACATTGGTTCATTGGCAATTATTATTAAATGCACATACGAGAAGTTTTAAGTTTTTACAAAATATATTATAATTAAAAAAACATTACAAATAAATTAATATTTTATAGAATTGTTGTTTTTTTTTTATTTTTTTTTTTTGTAAAACTGTATTGTATTTAAATTGTATCAACAGTATGTGTAATATTATTGATAAATTATTATTACAATAAAATATCATAAATTTGTAATACAGCAGCAGTTTTTAGTGATTATTAAATATCGTTTATAAGTTTAATTAGTATAAAAATTGAAAAAAAAAATTAAAATTAAAAAAAAAAATATTAAATAAAATCAGAAAAAAAAATCCATAAAAATAAAACTAAATGCCATATTTATGAGAAAAAAAAAATTAAAATTACAATGCAATTGTGTTTTTAATTGTTAAAGTAATTAAGAAGGTGTTGGTATAGATTAAATGAAAAATGATGGTGTTACAGATGGCCCCAGCTATTTTTATACATTTCTTTTGAATGGAAAATGCTACACTTTTAAGGTCAAGAGTAGCTGGAAGGTTGCCAACTTATTGGTTAAAAAAAAGGCTTTCCACTTGTAACAGATTTGTTACAACATGCTTTTCTCTGCTTACCCACTTGATCCCATTGGCCATTGGCATACCCATAAAACCTGAAGAATTTAAGCTTGTATGAAAGCAATAGTTCGCAACTGCTGCTTTGAATCTAGAAATGTATACTGGTTACACTGGTTTTGTAATCAAGGCAAATCTGTCCTGGGGACTTCTGGAGGTTATTGGCTACTGAAGAGAAAGTAGCAAAACAGTTTAATTAACAGGTCCTGCTTAGCAATAATGGCACTATACATCTCGAAAGCATAGCAGCTGTAGGATGTTATACTAACGTCTTGAGTGGGGAACGTCCCCGTTAATTGCATGATACCAAAACCAGCTTTTGATAGTGGAAGTCGCCGTGGTCTAGTAGGTAGTGTGTTGGCTAATAATAAGAAAAATGTTTCTTCGGCGACTTCCTCTCAGCAGATTCCTGCAAAAACTCTGAGAGTAAAAATTGTCATGAAAAGCTTCTCAAAAATCTGTCGGTCGGAGTCGAACGTAGCGGGACCGCTACTCATTCATAAAATTAACGCACACAACACGAGTGGTGTGAGAAGCTAGGATGTTGTACAATGGCTCAATTCGACCTCCGATTAGAGGACGTGTACTTGTCACAGTTGACAAGTACACGTCTTCTAACCTAACCTAGTGGAATATTGTAGAATACATCACTTAAATATCGACAAGATCGGTTGTGGAATGTTTTTGTTTCAATTGAATCGTGTACCGTCTTTAAAAGATTTTAATTATTATAGTTTAATTCAATTCGAAATAATGGCTAAAAGCCAGCCGCGGAACAAGTTTAGTGTCAATGTATACACATATTTCTGGATAGTAAAAAAGCATTATAGGCATACAGTGGACGTGGCGCTATTTGGAGAGTATATAATAAAACTACCTGACAGTCAGAGCTCCATTCGTGAACTCATCTTGTACGACATTAATTAAAGAGTAGAATGGGACTGTCTGGGTAAGTTGTGGCAGCTGGGGTCGGAAAATTTTGTGTCTTATGTGATATCTCAGATTACCCAGTTTGCGAAAAGAATATCTTTCTCACAGATGATGCCGAACGTTTCTACGGATTGTCAATGAATGTTTGGAAACGTACGTTTGTAGAATAATCTAGAAATAGCCTGAGTGGAGTAACAAGACTTTTTGCAAAACGCAGTAGACTCTGAGGACATTTGTTTAGAATATGATTATTCTGTGCGGTATTAATGCACCTCAGGAGTAAATATGTGGACGCGTATCAAGTACTATCCAGAGAGTAATTCTAACTGACAACGACATACATATATGCTGGGGTTTATTAGCGTAACAGGATTGTGGCAGATATTATGGGGTTTCCCTATACAAATAAGTACTCCTCCCTTGAGGGGGTAAAGAGAAATGGTTCTTCGTAGATTGCACTGGTACGTAAGAGAAAGATAAAAAGGCGAGATAAGTGAAATAATACCAGGAAAAGATTTTTTTTTTAATCAATCCAGAATTCATATGTATATTGTAGGCATGCATACCCAAAAGCTTTAAAATACCGAACAACGGCTTCTTTAAACAAGAGTAAATCACACTGTCCTGCAGTTGGATACCAAATGTGGACGATAACTCGACGGAACTTGTCTAGCCAGAATTAATTTGTGTAAAATTCATAGATTCATGAAATTGGTAGATTGGTTGAGAAATGGGCTCAAGGCACACTAAGCCCACTGTGATTACAACGTCACCTTTAATAAAACCATATTATGGCAGCCTCTACTGATGTTGGTTTGTTGAGTAATTGTTCTACGCAAGAAAGGAGTCATATGAAACTGTTTAGAGCAGTCTACAGAAGAATGAATCGAATGGCAATTCCTTGCCCATTTCCAAGGCTTCATTATTAAACACAATAATTCGATATGAACTTCTCGAAAATATGTTTTTATATTTTTTTCTTCTTCGACTTATGTAAAGTTATCATTCATTCTACCAACCCCTTAACAATAATTACGCTCCCGTAATTTCACAAGCATATGTTTTAAAGGACATGCCTACATCCGATATACTATTTGCGATACAAACACAGTACCGTCATAAATACACGCTTTCGTGTTTTTATTCTTTTTACAACTCTTTAACAAACATAACTGTGAATGCGCTATTTCCGTCGATTCATTGAAAAATACACAGAATTTTTCTCTCTTTCTCTTTATTTGACTTGCAACCGTTTTTTTTTTCTTTTTTTGTTGCATTTTAATATGGAGAATACGGCATACAATTTATGTTCATTGTTGGCATACAATGGAAATTCGCGAAAATTAAAATAAGCACCAGTACTCTACGATAGACGATTGTGTGTGCGCTATTTGATGAGAAGGTGGCAACGATTTCAAATGGAAAAAATGCAAAATTAAGTGGCATAAGTCGATCTAACTTGGTGCTTTCGTATGCTTTGAAATGATCAAAATTTTGTAAAAATCCCGTACACATACATATTTAGTACCAGAGAAAGGGTGCGTTGTTATTTTTTTTTTTTTTTTTGGAAAGTGCCGTAGATGACCCTATGTGGGGGCAACATCCTGTGATTAATGTCGTATAATAGCCAAAGTAGGGTACAAAATTTAAAATAAAATTATAAAATTGAAAAAATAGAAAAAAAGTAAATAAAAATGCAGTCAACTGCATTTTTTTCGGCTGTTTAACATGAACATTTCGAGGGCTGTTGCATGTTTTTCACAAAATGTTTAAATGGCTGCCAAAAATTATATGAAAATGAGTATGTGCTTAACGAAAACATAGACGATGTTAGTACAAACATATATATTTTTATATTGAGTGCGTTATTTTTGTGTTTTTATTGCCTCTGAGAAAAAGCGAAATAGATGTTTACGTTCATATGAATGCAGCTTCATGTATATGCAGTGGATACTTAACGTGTTTGTCTACCCTACGTTATTTAATTTAATGCTGATATTTAGGTAAATCACTGGATGGCGAAATGATGGAAATGTCGATAACTTATCAAAACTTATCAAATGCAACCGTCCTGTAAACATTGCTTCGACTGACAAGAAGCTAGCCAATGTTGTTTAGAACGTCCTGCTCAAACAGCGAAAGGATTGAATGTCTTGAAATTGTTGTTGTCCAAGTGTAAATCTTACACCACATATCGCCGCTTTAACTTCTATGGCAATATGTCATCAAATCTATGAGAAATAAGACAAATGTCTTCTGTTTAGTTTAGATATTCGCGGAGTGCGCTGAAAGGCCAGGCTCTGCCTATGCATTCATGTGACTTTTGGCATGATGCTGTCAATAACTAGTTATACATTAAATAGGTGGTGTAATGGAGGGCATATTCCATGACTCCACCTTGATAGTATTTTCATGTAGAACTTTGTAATCGTTAAAATCGTTCGTTTATAATAAATGCTCAAAGTTTTTCTTGATAGACCCTTGGAGCGGTAATATATCGACGCCTCCATTCTATAACGTTCTAAGTGTACTTAGAACGTTTTTAATGTTCTTGCATTTTTAAATTCTACGTTCTCTAACTTAAATACTGTCAAAATTTGGTTAAGATGCGCCAATCCGATCCAAAGTTATAGGGAAAAATCTACTTAGAATACACATATAGTCGTATGTCGCGTGAAAACTTTGAGAGCTTATAACTCAAAACACACTTTTTCGACTTAGAATGTTATAGAACGGAGGCGTCGATATGTAATATATTGTACCCTTCAAGGTCTTGCTTATCTTAATGGGTCATTACAAACCTTAAGCCAGGCTTACAACCTAGCTTCTCACATCACCCATGTTGCATACATACATACATACATAATTGGCCATTACAACCCTTCAGTCAGGATTACGACCTAGCTTCTCAACACCACTCATGTTGTGTGCGTTAATGTTATACATGAGTGGCGGGACCTACAGTTTAAAGTCGACTCCGAACGACAGATTTTTTGAGAAGCTTTTCATAGCAATTTTTACTCTCAGAGTCATTGCCAGAAATCTGCTGAGAGGAAGTCGCCGAAGAAATATTTTCATATTTTCGTCTTGATGTCTGACCTGGGATTCGAATTCGGGCCTTTCGTCTAATAAGCCAACACACTACCTACTAGACCACGGCGACTTCTTACCCATGTTGCATATGTTGATTTTATCCAGTAGAAACGGGGCCTGCAGTTTAAAGTTGACTCCGAATGATAGATTTTCATTTGTTCTCAAAGTTTTTGCCAGAAGACTTTCAGATTTCGTATTGTTCGAGAGGTCTAAGACAGCGTTTGAAACACGAGCTCGATTCCAATGAGATGTTTGAGTTGGAATTGGAAACACAGGCTTTCTTCTAATAAGCCAACACACTTGCTAGTAGATTATTACGACTTCATGCTTCATTGCTTCGTTATTATCCTGTGGCTGCTAATGCGGCAAAATTAGATTTATTATGATAAAAAGCGGCTTGCTCGTTGCGAAAATCGTTGCACAATGCTTTTGATAGTTGTTCATTCATTAGTTGTGACCCTGTTCTATAAGGTAAGAAGCTTTATGTTCCTCCAGTTCTTGCATTTAGATTTCTGGTGATTTATTGCGCATCAAACTGGGATTCAGCATTTTATCTTAGTATTAGACGAGTAGGTCATTTCGACGAGTTGTCCTGTGTTGAAATATATATGAATGTATATATACCACATCACATATCACTAGAAAATTAATACCTTTCATTAGTAAGCATGGCTACGTTAATACACTAACCCTGGTACGTTGACACGGTTCTGTAGGGTATTATAGGTTGTTTTCCCTTCCTCATACAAAAATTGGTTTTTAAAATCATTTATTAGGTTAACATTCACTGTCTAACGACCAGCCCTTAATTACTTCCTCTAGCCAAAGCGAATTTGTCATTCAGTTTGCCTAAAGCCATAGAGTGGTGTTATGGACTCGCTTACGTTATAAATTACAAAATTGTGGTCCGACTTGTATGTTTTACATGCACCATCAATTAATGCAATTTAATTAAAATTTTTAACAAAAAATGAAGATAAAAACCCTGTGCAATGAGATTTTTCGGTGGCCTTCAATGAAGGCAAAGCTATGGCTCGACGGTAATGAAATTTTTAAAACATATACGACGTGCAAATTTGCCTTCAAAAGTTAAAGGGGAAAACGTGAAAAACAATAAAAAAATAATTGTAAAATAAATCTATAAAATGCAACTCATTTGTTGTACTAATTACAGTATATTGTTAACATTTTTGGGGTTTTAACAACAGGCTACCACCGCAACAACTCCTATGTAAACTTTAACAAGTCAACAAAAAATGAGCGTGTCTATGGCTTGACTTGACTAAAAATTTTATCAGCAAAATTATTTTAAAGTATCTTGTGGAGGAGGGAGAAGATAAGCAAGACAGATTACACCAGCAAGTGAAAGTTTAAAAGTTAAATCACATTTTTACTGGGTGTCAACTTGATAGTTCAGGATATTGTCTTAATATTGCGTCGTCATTTCGTTTGAGCCATTTAAGGTGACATTATCGTGATTATAATGACTTGAGTAACAAAATTATTTTTCTTCGATAATGTCCTTAATGATAACAAAAGGCAGACAATATGATTTGCTTAAATATTGTTTAACAGGAAAATAGCAGGAAAAATATGTTTTTTCTCTTTGTTGCCCACAAAGTATAACAATATTACCACCAAATTGGAAACATCTTTAAAGGCAAATATTTTTTTGTGTCCTTTTTTCATTTCGTGATTGCTTTATCCACCCTTAAAATTATGATTTTCATTGAAAATTATTCAATTGTATTGTGATCTTTGTGACGGGACCATAACTTTTTGATAAAAAGAAACTATATCCATCATCAAACATAATATTTAAGAGAGCCTTCTAAATAAAATAATGCAATCGATTGGTCTAACTTTTGATTGTTTTCTCTACTAAATCTTGATTATTGATTCCATAGAACCTGACTTAATATCGCTGCTTTGAAAGAAATCTTTCTTAACTTAATTAATTGATCATTACTTTACAGCCCTCTAGTCAGAATTACCACCTAGCTTCTCACACCATTAGTGGGCTTTAATTTCACCTATGAGTGGCAGGACGGATTGTTGAATGTCGGCACCGAACTGCAGTCGACTTCAGTGATCAAGAGGCTTGACAGAGGTTGTCTGCAAATGGATTTTGTAGCAAGCTGCACTGATTTGTTGTAACCAAGTATTGGTGGTGATTAGCTGATCAATTTTTGGAAACAAAAATTCAGTCAGCATGGCTCGATTGCAGATTCTTTTTCATTTCGAGAGGAATAAGAATTGATAAAAGTAGCATAGTCTAGTAGGTCGAGTGTTGGCTTCATAGACGTGGGACCATGGTTCAAAACCCAGCTCAGACATCTTGAACATAATGAAAAAGGTGACTTCTTCTCAGTGGTATTTTGGGAAAATCCCTGATTCTCCCAATTCTCACACCCATATTTCGGGCCGAGGTTAAACTGAAGGTCCTAGCAATTATGGATAAAATTACCAGATACAATATGATTATTGTAAGAAGCTAGATTGTAATCCTGACTAAAGAGTTGTAATGACCATTCAAGTAAGTAAGTAAATAAAGATTGATAATACCGCTAGAGCTGGTGTTAACCTGACATCACTGACACACTTCAAACCCAATGGAAACTACAGTGTCATTAAAGGCTTGCTTAATAGCATTCTTTATATATTGTGATGGACGATTGTCCATTACTATTACCAACACTTTTAAAACACTTTTATTATAAGCTTAACAATTAGTCTGGTAGTTTGTTGGTTTATCGGCTCTGATATCTTGACCAAAAAATAATATCTCCTGCGTTGACTTTGTCTCAGCAAAAAGTCTGAGAATTGAAAATCCTCTTGAATCTTCCATCCAAAGCCCACGCTAAACCGAAAGTCCATTCATTTAGTGATAAAATTACACACAGCATGATTAGTGTGAGAAGCTAGATTGTAATCCTGACTAACAGGTTCCAGTGACTAATTAAGTTAGAATGAAAAAAATTGTTATCCTGCATGAATCAAACATTTAATTTACAATTTACAATCGTACGTTGTAGTTGAACTCTCCATTTTAAAAAGTTTTAAAATATGAACTCGTAGATTGCAATTAAAATAAAAATAAATTGGTGTTTAATTTTAATTAAAATTCTTCATTATTCGCATAAATCTGTGTGCCACTGTTCACAACTTGATGTAAGCAATAACAATTGCTTTTCTTTGTTATTCCTCTGTTCATATCCTTTGCACAAACAATAACAACTACTGGACAATTATTCGACTCATCTTTGTAACGGAGATCTTCAAACCACGATTACTCTCCACAAACGCGCCGCTCCTTAACACAAGACTGACTGAACTTCACTAACGCAGTGTTGTTTATGGATTTTTGTTTACTCGTTTACCATTTTTTTATGCTGGCGTTTGTTGTTATATTAAGCAGTACGATAATTTGTAAACAGATATGTTTACTGTATTGTTTCGTTTTGGTAGCTTTTGTTTATAATTTTAATGTTAAGAGATGTAAAAGCAAAGCACCAATATCTAGGTTCTTCATTTTCATAACAATATATATAAAGAAGTCCAGTTTATAAAATCACAATTCATAATAAACTACACATTATTGATTCACTATCCTTCTCAGATTGAAATCTAGGGAATATAAAAATAAAAAATAAAATAAAAAACTTATTTTATTTTATTTTAACACACAATAAATACTACATTTTGAGTTTGTTTTTTATTAACAATTGAAAAATCACTTCAATATCCTTTATTTGCCATGGTTTAGCTTTTTTCTTTTCTTTTCTTGTTGAGTTTTCTTATCTTTTGAAGTAAATGAATGCGTTTTAGTATGTCTGCCTCAATTTCCATGTAACAATGAAGCACGTTAGGGGAAATGAATGATTTCCGTCAAACGGAAATGAGATGTAATAATGAATTACATTAGCACCCATCAACCAACTTGAATAAAGAAGAAGCAATAGCAAAAGTTCTTATTCTTGTTCTACTATACTCACTCAATACTAAAGAGGGCAATACAAAATACAATACAATACGAAAGGAAAGGAAAAAGTAGTATTAATCCTGAAACAAGTTGTGAATGTTGTTGGATGACTGTTAATAAATTATCAGAAATAAAATAATCGCCTTTTGATAGAGATGATTTAGCAAAGGCGATTAATAAGCATATATTTAAGTGTTGGTGGGGGCGAAAACATGCTTAAGTTTTGCAATTTAAATGAAAAAGTTTTGGTTAACTCTTTAAGACTGAAAGAAATTTTGAAAAGAAGAAAAGATATATGCAATTTATAAGGAAAAACTAATTTTTCTTATTTTCAAATACAATATCCATGTTTTCTTGGCCATTTAATGATGTTGATAATCTTATTTGGAGCAACACTGATTCGAACAGGACATAACAATATGACAATATATTGCCAGAGAAGTTATTTAGTTCTCCATATCTGGTGGCTTCAAAACTCCAAAGCGTTCTATTTAATAATAGCATGTCAGATCTCTTTATAGAGCTTTCTGATCATGCGAATAAGTCAGACTTACCTTCGAAGCATTACTTGCATGTTTATAAACTCTTATCTGTGTAACTTAGGTTAGAAGCTATATGAAACTCCACTTGGGGACTAAAATCTCTCTCCATTGTCAGAAAACATATCAGAGGATCAATCACTAAGGTTATTGAAGAAATGCCAGCCACTAAGCCACATTAATCTACGCCTCTGCTCACCAGGAGAGTGACACATTCTCCATAAAATCTGACTTCTATACTTTACTACAAATTCAGCAAAAGGATGGAGTACTCCTACACCACATACTGGTTCTTGCCCTTAGGATTTTCTCCCCAGTTTCAAAACCCGTACATAACATACTTAGTCATTACAATACTTCAGTCAGGACTGCGACCTAGTTTCTCACACCACTTAAGTTGTGTTTGTTAATCTTATACATGAGTGCGCAACCTACAATTTGAAGTTGACCCGGAACGACAGATTTATGTGAGAAACTTTTCATGGAAATCTTATTTACTTTCAGAGTTTTTGCCAGACGTATGCTGAAAAGAAGTCGCCAAAGAAATCTTTTTTTCAGATTTCGTTTAGTTCGAGATGTCAAGCCTAGGGTTTGAAGCGCGACTGCAAGTCTTAGAGCCAACAAACTACTTACTAGACTGGCCGAAAAAGTATAGAGATTCTGCAATCCTTCCAGTTCTTTTGTTTGAGTATAGCTCAACGTAAATAGTCATATCCTTTACGTTGAATGTTGACATACGAGCAGATTTAATGTTGCTTGATATAGTGTTGAACAGTTTATTTGTGGGTCAACTGCTCTGGTGCATAAACCCTCAACTTTACCTGCCTTATTGTCAAAGTCGAAGGCATAGTTTAGGTTCACGATTTGTTTGTCAATCCTTTACGTTACTATTGCTTCTAAGTGGTTGATTATAAGTTATAAAAAAGTGCGCCCCGGTTAGGTTAGGTTAACAAGCCACATGACTCATATTGATACCTATTGTGAGGTAAGTTCCCATGCCATGATCCGTTAGTGGTATATTTGAAGCCAACCAGTGACCTTAGTGGCACGTTCGCCACCATGCCCAGATTTTCAAACGTTATCACCCGAAGATGATGATGACGTTCAGGGCACTAGCATACACTCAGAACGTTGTGAGTGGTCATCAATCCCACATTTTAATTGGTAGTTCACATAAAAAGTGGATGAAAGTGTATGAAACAATTTTTCTATTCACTTTAAAAAACTCACCACGTATCCTCTAAACCTCTCAAAATAAAACTAAACATATCAACTTAATAAATTTTGACAAACTCCAATAATCTCTTATGGTAAATTGTCAAACAAAATCATTGTAGTCCATAATAAATTGGCCTCATTAAACCAATCCAATTATAATTTCATATTTGAAATCCATTCTATTTTTTTTATCCACAGAAATCCTCTCCTTTAAATTAAACTTAAGCCCTCACAAAATACAACATAAAATACATACATACATACATATATTGGGTATAGAGTTAAGGATTCCCATCTATCAAATGTCAAGCTTAACTATTTGACCATGAAAAACCAGAGAGAAGGACATAATGAAAGTTAAATGAAGAAAAAGTTTTAACCACATTTGAAGCAGCAGACATGCATCATTTTCCACATTGTCTGGTTATACTGTCTACGAATCCTTATGTTGTATTCTGTTGTATGAGCTAAAGACTATGTATGGACTCACATGTAATGTATGTAATTGTATATGGGGTATATATGGATGTGTTTTTACTTTTTTTTTTTCTTTTTTCTTCGCCAGGCAATCTTTTAATACATAGTTTAAGAGTTTTTGCTGCTCGTGTCATAGCTTTTGTTAATCGCACTTAAACTTGCAACATGACTAAACAACAGATCCCCAAAGAGAGGATAAAATATCTTCTGTTGAACTCATTTAAGGTAATTTTATTAATTTAATTTTCTCCAGCAGCATACTTACAGTGAAAAGCAAAATATTAGTAACAATATTAAGCAAATGTTCGGTTTCTAAAGTCTTGCGTTCTTAGCGAAATAATCCATACTAAAAGTGTCTTGACCCTTCTGGCCTTCGAAGGAAGGCTTCGAGGAATAGAACTGAATAAGCAAAGTATCTCAATACCACACCCCCTACTCTATACATTCTCACCGACGACTTGTCACTTTTTTATAGTTCCATGCTCCTAAACAAAAGAAATGAAAAGAAAAGGAACAGAGAAGCTTCTTATCATAAGTAGGTAAGAATGTAGAGATGACTGTCTACAAAATAGATATATAAGATGACTTCAAACTCAAGCTAAGATCTCACGAATAAAACGAACAGCAGATTTCTGGCAAAAACTCTGAGAGTAAATAAAATTGCCAATGAAAGTTTCTACAAAAGAATCTGTTGTAAATAAAATTGCCATGAAAAGTTTCTACAAAAAAACTGTCGTTCGCAGTTGACTTTAAGACGAACATAAGTGGTGTGAAGAGCTAGGTAGTAATCGTGATTGAAGGGTTGTAATGATCAATTATGTACATATGTATATATGTATGTACATAGTATGTATGTATGTGTATGTACACAGTAGGTGAATAATGGTTTCATCCTGGGACCGTAACTGTTATAACTTTTATCGTAAAGGTCAGAAAATAAAAGTTATTTTTTGACTTTTATTTTTTCGAGCAGAAATAAAAGTTATGTTTTGACTTTTATTTTCTGACATAAATTACTTTAATTTTTTTAAAGAATTTTTTAATAAATATTATGAATTCATCATGAATTGAAACAAAAATAATTTTTATTTCTGCTCGAAAAAATAAAAGTCAAAAAATAACTTTTATTTCTGCTCGAAAAAATAAAAGTTAAAAAATAACTTTTATTCCTGCTCGAAAAAATAAAAGTAAAATTTAAGTGTTATTTTTGCTCGAAAAAATAAAAATCAAAAAATAACTGTTATTTTTTTTCTAAAAAATAAAAGTCATGTTTTTAAAAAGCATCGCATTTTATAAAAATTTGGTCCAAGACAATCAAAATGGTATACTTGGTTTTGTTCTCCGACATTTCCTTGCGGTTGCTTTTTTTAATCAAAAATTCAAAAATAACAGTTATTTTCGGTCCCTGTTTTCATCCTCTTTGTCGTATCACAGCTCTTCCGAAATTATTATTTGAGTGCCAGTAATTACTTGAGTTATATGTCCTCATCCATCCAGCTTTGGCTATAGTTTCGCTATTCTGCCGTATCCACTGACTGTAGCGTGTTTCAGGCAGAGATTTTCGTCGGTCTGGTGCAAATCACGATTCGTATGTGAGTGCAAAAAGTCGTTAAGAACTTTTAGACAAGACCGAATCCATCTATGCTGTGTTCCGGGTCATAGCGGAATACTCGGTAATGAGACGGCAGATGCTCTGGCTAGATTAGGTTCACTCTCTGAAGGCGATGTGATAGTTGGTCCTGATCCCCCAATCTGCCACCTCTACGGCCTCATCAATGGAATATCCAGTAGGTAGTAGTAGGTAGAGGTTGAAGACCCTTGGAAGATGCTTCTTTGAGGGTTTGAATCTGTGTCGAGAGCCGACATAAAATCTCTCCATGGATTCATTATTAGTGCCTGTTATTCTCTCCCCTTTAGGACGTTGTACAATGTGTCAACTGGACCTCCGTTTACAGTACTTGTCTCAAAGACAAGAACGCTTTTCCCTATGATTCCAAACTTATACATTAAAAAAGACAAACATTTCTCATTTTTTTGTCCGCCACTACACCTACACCATCAAGCATGTGTACAAATAGTGCCAAAGGTGGAGATTGATTGTTATTATAAGATATTTTTGTTGTCTCCCCTTATAAGATGGCATATGATGGTCTAATATCTGAATGACATTATCCTGGCTTAACTTACCCAGACATATGCTTGACAAGAGATAGATAGGGAGAGAGAAGAGAGAGAAGTAAAACTAAAAGTAAATCGAGATAAGATGCTCAGGGAAAAAGAAATACATACACACACACTTGATACTACTTAAGATGTTGTTTGTTGTTGCTTTATAACTACACTTTACTAATTACATCTTAAGCTAGACTAACAGCAGCCCACATTTTATGCTTAAGCAACAAGACATATCATACGTACTATGTAAAGTACTTTGAATACAGAGAAAAAGGGGTGGTAAAACGGCACCTGATTGTATATAAATTCGTTCATGCTAGTGAATACAAGGGCGTTAAGGAATTTGTGTGTAAATGTGTAAAGAAATGTTTGCTTTATAGTAGTCGGTAAACTGTAATAAAACTTCATCTGCTTTGAAGAGAGTGCCTTATTTGCAGAGACAATGTTTTATTTACTGTTAGTTTTTAGTTTATATTTTTTAATTAAATACAATTAAAAATATAAAATAATGATTGACTTGAAGTTAAATATTGAAGTTTAATTAAAATTAGAACGAGAAAAAAATAATTGAATTGTGTTGCATAAACCCGTAGATTCAAAATTGAGGGAAAGGAAGTTGATTTAAGCTCATCCTGTCTATAAACTGGAATAAAACAAAGGGTATGTTAGACATAATTGATTTTTGTTAACATTTGAAAGATTGATGTCATTACATATCGAATTCAAATCTCCACCACGACTTTTTTGGGTGGAGGTGGAGTTCTATTTTTCAAGGCTCCGACGTAAAAACCAGACAGAATTTGACTAATAGCATGGATTATATTGGGTTTCAGAACCGCTGTGGATTGTAGTTTATTCGCATACACCAATGACTTAAGAAAACACCATAAGAAATGAACTCAGTGGCCAGATCACCTCTGCTTGAGATGACATGCCCTTAAATCGCTCGCCCACAATATCCCATGTGGCATATGTAACTGTGTTGTCTGAAGCGCAACCACATGTCGTTGGTGTCTAGAACATTCAATTCAGAGCAAAATATCATTGACGTATAGTGCTTACAGTATACTGTAATGTTCTTATGGACAGTATACTCAAACAATCATTGGCTGATGAAACCGCCAATCCGAATTCCCTTCCAAGCAGTGACTTTTCCGTGATGCTTCGTAGGCTCTTGAATCTCATTTAGTTTGGAATCTTCAAAAATTCTATAATTTTGTATGTTCACGTACCTCTTTATATAGAATTGGAAATCATCGCTGAAAATGATTTCTCAATGAAATTTAGGATCACTTGCCAACTGCTCTAAAGGCCTTTTATTGCATACACATACTTGCCTATGAAAGTAAAGTTTCAGTTCATGCGTCAGTTGAGTTACGGTGCAAAATTTGTCAAGTTGTAATTTGCGAAAAGATGTGAAATCGGCTGCCTCGAATTCTCCTGCACACTTTCACGGACAGCGGCAATCTATACGACTGATCTTGCATTTTGTCGGCTTACTGGTATGGGTTGATCGTTTACAGAACCAGCTGACTCGAATTTATCCATCACATTGAGATAGGACAATTGTTACGATCTTTAAATAAACCAAACGTGCGGTAGGTTGCTCAAAGAGAGTACCCATTTTGAGAAAATAATTTTAATATTTCCACGCGTTGTCGAACGCTATAATCGTCCATATTGCTATGGCAAAACAGACTGAAAAAATGACAACAAATTGGACAGCTGAAGCTGCAAAAAGACGGACGTCATGAACTCTCAAAATTGGAAAACTCACAACATTCCTCTGGCAAAAGCTATAAGGGTAAGCCAAATTGTTTTGCATGAAAACGCTTCTCAAAATCTGTTGTTCTTATTTGTTGTTCTTATACTGTCACTCATGAATAATGTCAAGAACATACGTGGAATATACGCCGCATTTCATAACGGAGCATTTGAGTTGAAGTCTTTTTTTAAGTGGTAGGCAAGAAGGAGGCAAGGGTGTTATTTTAGCAAAATATTGCCTGGTCGGAGTATTCACTTTTTTTCTAAAAACTAAAGACACATTCAACGGATTGTACCCCTTAAATAGTTTATAATTAAACTTTTAAATATCCCACTCACCCATTATATTTAATCACAGTATGGTCATATTTAATATGTAAAATTCATAATACCGAGAACATATGTGGCGTATGAGTGATTACTAATTGCGCATAGATTCATACATGACAATATCTTTTCTGTACATATATGTAATACATATATATAATGCGTATGAGTAATAATTTTCAAATTCAATTAAATAGAAAGTATACCACAATAATTTGGAATTAAACATTTCCAAGCTATGATGATTTGGCAATTTTAAGGGATTTTTAAAAAATTTTAAATTTTTAGAGATATTCCAATCTAAAAGCAAACACAAAAACCAGTATTCTGGGCTATATTATTTTCCACATTTTCACAAAAAGAAATAAATTTGACGAAATTTTTATTTATTTATTTATTTACTTATTTAATTTAATTAATTTACAACACACTGTTACTTGATATACTGCGCTATGAGCTTTATTTACAAAAGGGAACACTTTCAATGTAAAACAGCTCTGTTGATGATGTTTGGTTTCAATAGGATGGTGCAATTTGCCACAATGTTTGACCAAGAAGCTGCGAATTGACGACGTTGGACTATTTTCTTAACGAAAAATTGTATGCCGACAAACCAGAGACAATTGAGCTTTTGAAGACCAGTATTTGGGATGCCATTGCTGAGATACGACACCATACACTCAAAAAAGTGCACGAAAATTGGTCCAATGGAATGAGGTTCTGTGAGGCCAGCCGCGGCAGCTATATGAATGAAATAATATTCAGATTTATTCGTTTTACATTCGGAATCTTAAGCTTGTATGACATGACCTATTTAGAGGAGTGCGTAACACCTTTGCATTAACATTACTTATTCTTTTTTTAAAAACTAAAGACTTATTCAACGGATTGTGCCCCATAAATAGCTTATAATTAAACATTTTAATTAAAACGTACTGCATTTACTTTACATTTAATAATTATGATCATAGTAATCTCTTAAAACTTAATTATCAATAAATTCTACTTTTCTTTGTGTATTGTTTGTAACATGTTGTATGTTGTATATTAAACTTGCATAAATCCATTCTAAATTATTTGGAAAATAAATTGAATTGATGAAAATTCTATGAAGTACTGTTCTATTGATATTCTATTGATAATTGACTTTCAAAAACATAAAGTTTATAATAATAAAGCAACAACAATAACACATAAATATGCTACATACATACATACAGTTGTAATAACAACAGGCAAAAATAGCCACAATTGAAATCAAGTCATAATCATAAAAACTATAACAAGGTTTTATAGTTACAACACCAACAATAATAATAACAAACAAACGATAACAACAACAGCACGAGTAATAACAAGATATACAACAAGAGAGAAATTAAACAACAGACAGAAAGAATACGATATATTTTACAATATTGGACACAAAAACACAACAAAAGAAACAAAAACAAAAAGATACTCCAACATTATTAAAATGCCTTCAGGGTAAAGTGATACAAAATCATTTGTAGTCTCCATCAGTTAGTGTAAAAATAACATACAACAACACAACCTAACATAACATAACACAAATCGAAAATGCAGATTTGTATCATACATATACCTACACAAACTTACATTCATTGTAATGTATATTTTATAGGAGATGCAATGCATATGTATAGTTTTACACAATCACACAGACACATGCATATGCGGTCTTTTAAAGCAACAAACATTACTGTATTGAGTTATAAAATTGAATTTCTGTTAAACATTTGCAAATCTTCAAATACATTTAACACACACACAGAGGGAACTCTTATACACAGACACATACATCTACTACTCAATTTCAATTGAAAATATGAAGTGCTTATTGTATGTTGTTAATGTATGACATGTGTATGTGTGAACTTGTAGTAGTAGTAGATTATTTGAAAATTATTTTGCAAAATCAACAATTTGAAAATTGAAATTTTCAAACCATAATAATGCTTACGGTTCTAAAAAAAATGGAAATTTGTTTGGAATAATTATTAGGCTGGTGCAACATTATGCAGAAATGCATTGGCATAGCTTAGCTGTTCACATGGGTTCTACAGATAAGCTTTTAAAATGATGTTGATATCGGATTGCAGAAAAGTTTAGCTTTCTTTTTATCACAATGTCGCATGCATAAATAAATTATTGAACAACTTCATAAAGTCCCGATGATAGACTTCACACTAGAGTTTCCAACATGGAGCACACTTGCCCCTGTAATACTGTCAGCTCTAGAGACGCTTTAGCAGTCTGCTGAGGCTATTTTTGAGGCAATTCTAAACATAATTATAAGGTAGATTGTGATATTTTTCCGGAAGGACTAAAACTTAAGTTATCTCTGCAACTTTTTAACTACTGCCCGAAGTAATGTCTTTAAATAGAAAAGTGGAGATGCTATGCTTACATGCAAAGAATTTCTGCCATTTGGTTCACCATTTCCCCATAGTTAAACGTAGTTAAACCTATTGGATCTATCATTAAATTTATTAAGATTTTAGGCTCTAAATCTGAAGACTTAATGTTGATTGTCAAGACCGGTCCATTGTGCTCAAGAGAGCCACAACAACTTCAATTGGGATTATTATTATTATTCATTGCTGACTGTAGATGTGAAATATTGCGATCAAGTCAAAAGTCAGGATTACGACTTAGTTTCTCACACCAATTATGTTGTGTGTGCTCATTTTATAAATGAGTGGCGGCGAGACCTATAGCTTAAAGCCGCCTACGAACGACAGATTTTTTGTGAATCTTTTTCATTTCAGAAATTTGCTGATTGTAAAGAAATCTCCTAAGAGGAAGTCGCCGAAGAAATCTTTTATACAGTCCTCCACAAACACAGTTTTCCCTCTGATATCTTTCCCAACTCTGTTACCCTAACGAGTTCCTGCTACTACTACTACTAAAGTAGTAGTAACCCAAGTACTTGATAAGGACATCTGTAGATGCTTTAGTGAGTCGTAATATTGAATTTGCAATGACTCTCATTCAACACAACTGTTCTTGAAATGCTTGATCACTTAGCCAGTTACTACTCCTTGTTTATTTATAGCCAAACGGCTGTCACGTTGAGATTGTGCCTAAGTTGTTCGGCTGGCAAAAAGTCTCAAATATTCGTATCTTTTATTTCGTCAGTCATACATTTTCAAACTCTTACTACCATTTCACAGGCATATTTTATGCCATTAAGCAGTATTCGTATGCTCTTCGACCTAATCATTGACCTGAAAATAGTCTCTAGCAGAAGGTAATTTTACTTACTATTCGATTTAGCTACTCTTCTGAAAAATCTCCCTCGTAAGAGAGAGCTGAAAGCTGACTGTCACCTAGTTATGATACGCCTCGTCCCGCTGTCCAAGATGAAATGAGAATATCATTAGATGCCATAGACTTGAAAGATACCCGTGAGTATCACCATTTTGCATTCTGTTGTATTCCGAATATTGTATTCTAGGCCCTAAAACTCATATTCCTATTTCACAACCTTATGTGATTATGTAGTTTTCATTCAATGATATTCTGCAGGGAAAGTGGGTACTAACAATAGTCTTCATGGTTCTGATCTTCGCTATCATGTCCTACCAAATCCATTCGGGCATTTTGTCATCAAACGAATACGTTGAGTTTACACTTAAGCTAAATTCGTTGCAGTTGACCGATTTATCGCTGATCTTCATTCATTTTTAATCAATATCTGTATATATGTACATACATATGCATAATTGATCATTACAAACCTTCAAGCAGGATTACAGTTATTTCCGTTCTTCTACAGATTGTGTCTTTACGATTGTACTAAAAATATTTCTCTTGAGACTTGAAAAGCGTTTCTGTTCTGTTGACTTTGACAACAAGGCTCGCACTCTTGTAGTATGTATGTCCAGCTATTGTTGGTGGTACAACTTGCATTTATTTTTTCCGGAAGATGTTTTAATTTCAAAGCTTTCGAAGGCTTTTGAAAAATTTCGTGAATAGTTTGTTAAAACTGAAATTCGAACTTTGTTTAGAAATTCGACCATTTCAACGACGAAGTTATCCTCTGTCACAATAATTAAAACCACCCTAATATACATATGTACATACACACATACACACATATATTCGCTTCAACAGTACTTTTAAAAAATTCCCACCACACACAACCTACATAAAGAAAGACAGTCAGAAACAGTCAAGCAGAAGAAAGGTCATCTGAATGTGTAATAAATTCACCAAACCCGAGTTTTAATTGGTCAAAACAATTATGAGAGAGAAAAAAGCAAGAACCATAAGGCATTTTATGATTCCTATTATTGAAGATTCTCTTTTTTTTTGTTTTCCTTTTTTCATGTAAAAGCATGGAATTTGTAGTTTGTTTCTGTGTAATTAAAAGAACACAAATCTATTCTGTTGTTGTTATTATTCTGCTGTTGTTGTTTTTTTCTTTTTATTCATGTTTGTATGTATTTTATATGATACTAATTAAATGTTATCCTGAGTATCCTTATTTACCATACATATACTAGTTGTTGTTGTTCCTATCTTTTATACTCATTTTGTTGCAATTGTCCTTTTTAATGCCATTGTTTGATAAACATTTGATAATTTGAAGTTATTTTGCCTCAAAGTTAATATTTACAATACATACTTAGAAACGAGGGTAGGAAAGAATAAAAAGAAATAGTTTCGGTTGCAAAGACATATTACGTACTGTTGATATGATGAATATTAGAATTTGGCTTTATAGACGTGATTTCTGCTCTTCTCAATTCAAAAACCACCAACAAAAGAAAAAAAGATGTGCATAGTGAAAAGAATATATCAACTGTGGTGTGAAGCAGAGATCAGCGATGAATCGTTTTTTC
Source organism: Sarcophaga rosellei (assembly GCA_930367235.1). Taxonomy (NCBI): domain Eukaryota; kingdom Metazoa; phylum Arthropoda; class Insecta; order Diptera; family Sarcophagidae; genus Sarcophaga; species Sarcophaga rosellei. The sequence goes on from OV884019.1 coordinate 38,841,932, forward strand.
GCTACTCATAAGTACTCATGAAATTTTGAATATAAGTGAGTTAATAATATTGAAATATAATTATTCTGATTCATTCGTAATCACTACAACGTTGATTTAAAAGTACAGGTTGCAATGACTATGAGTTCAACGTTGGCATCAAACTCATACCATTTAAAATATGTTTGATTCATAAGCCTACTCATTCAGATTCATAATTATAATACATATAAATGATTCGATCAAAATTTACAGTCTTGGTTGTTGTTACAAAAATAGAAGAAAGAAAAAGACAATGACTACAAGCAAAGCAAGCACACAATCTTCTAGTGAGTACTTTAGTGTTCGTACGCGAATCATACTTATTTTGTGATTCTTGTAAATGTTGAATAAAGGCGAGTCGAAATAAACAACATCATGCGTATTGTTAAGTATGAGTACAAACTTTGAATATGAGAAGTATGAGTATAATATTAAAATAAGTATGAATACGTATAAGCATCACAAATTATGAGTATGATTCGAATATACTCATCTCTTTGAATACTCATTGCTGATATCTGGTGTGAAAATTTGTAGAAGATGACGAAATCGTTGTTCTCATCTTGTAGACCCTTGTCCTTCAACTACTCCGCATATTTTTTGTAAGTATCTTAGCTTACATACATTCATAAGTGGTCATTACAACCCTTCAGCCCTTATGACGTAGTTTCTCACAACCAGTTATGTTGCGTGTGTTAATTTTATACATGAGCGGCGGCATCTACCCACAGTTTAAAATGACCACCATTTGCGTTGCATTTTTGCTCATTGGGCTCACTTTAAACAGGCCCTAGATAAGCATATTTATCAAAGATCGTGTTAAATAACGAGGCTAGTCTCCGGCTAGTCTCCGTATTTAAAACCGAGACAATACTAACGAACTTGGGAAAGAATCATCATCAAATTCATTAAAATTTACTGTATGGTGCAGTTTACACGTATGCCACATTATCGGCCCTAATTCCGTTCGACATAGGCATGCAGTTGCCCATGATTATACCTTGTCTACGCATTCTGGCACGTGATAGCGAGAGCAGTATTAAAAATAAGCGTAGGAAAGAGAAAGTCCATGAGCCTTACGACGGTGAACAGTCAAGCTCTGCAGATAAGCGGTGATATGCTTGCAGACATTGATGCTTTCCCTTTAGCATTGTAACCAAAGATTAAATTTCGCATATCCGATACCACAGTAACCGTTCAAAGCAATCCATCCGTTGATCTGCTGAATTTTATACTAAAAGCACCATGTATGTAAGAAAGAAAAAAATTATACATTCAATTAAAGCGGAAAATCGGAACTATTGAGGGAGAAGAGATTTCGAATATAATTGCGGCATACCCGCGCTCTGTAAGTGTTTGCTAGCTGATCTTTTGGACAAACAAGATAGCCAGTACCTAACGATAGCTACTGAGAAAATAAATTTTGCGATGCAAGTGATATCCTCTAGGACAAGCTAACAGATCACCTAACACTGAAGGATATTAAGGTAAATTCGCAGGAACAGAAAAGCTCTCGTAAAAATGAAACTAGTGAATTGTGAATCGGAAAAAATAAGAATGCTAAAGATCTGCTACAATTCCAATCGCATCAACCTTTTGTGTACCTTGTTTTACTTGGCAATTTCTTTTTTACGTGGTAATCCTTTTTTTAATTTTACCACGACCCTCGCTTTATTGTTATTATCCTGCCTATCAAAGTTTTTTCAATTGAATTGTAAACTTTTTTTGTTTTTATTTTTGTTACTCTTCTATTACAGATTCTTTTTACTGTTGCTGCTGCTGCTGCCAACTAAGTATACCAACTGTTATGACTTTTGGGGGTTAATTTTGGTGTGTGTTTGGGTGCACTTCCATATGAACTGACTGGAGAGTGTGGGAATGCCTATCTATTTGTACATATAAGTTTTGATGTTCTTTTGGTTTGGCTTTATTATAACATTTTATTTGTTTGTTATTGTTGTTGTATTTTTGTTGGTCATTTAATAGTTATTTTATGGATTTTAGGCTGCTGATTGAATGGTCTGATTAGGGTTCAAGAGATGAAAAAAAAATTACACATGTTTTGTGTGGAGAGAGAGAAGGGAAATATTAAAACATATTAGCAATAGACTTGGAGGGAAAATTAAATTAAAGGGGAACACAAAGGACAACAATTAATTTAAACAAATTTAAATTGGAAATCCTTAAGAATTAAAGCCAAAAGTTCTGCATTTTGATATTGATTCGCACACATCTTTTCTTTTTCTTTTTCTTTTTTTTCTCTTGAAAAAGAAAAAAAAACATTTTAATCTGTAGCAAAAAGAGAAATTAAGGAAAGAAAAAGAACCCGTTTATTTGTGTTCCTTTTCTAAGCAAGCCACGCAATAAATGACAGTTTCCTGTGAATTCTGGAATCCTTTAGATAAATAAACCCCGGCAGTATCCCCAAAAAAAGTGTACAAAAAACCTCGAATCACAGGCACAAACCTCAAAACAATAAGACCACGAAACGAATATAAAAAATTGTATGAAAAAAGAAACTGTCTCCACAAACACATGAGGAAGCTACCCAAAAAAAGAAAAAAAACAAGAAAAAGTTACAAAATCAACTGACCATTTCATTGGAATTCTTTGAATATAAAAACGGAAAAACAAAAAACATTTAAAATAAATGTTTTTATTTTATGTTGCCTGCTAAAAAAAATACAGGAAAAATAGTCACATAGAAATGGTTTCTCTATTCAAAATACAAAAATTCCTTAATCTAACATACATACAGACGTACATGGAGACATACATATATACAGCCATTCATACTGTACTGCATTCATACTGTAAAAAGTTTATATTTTTATTAAGGGCAACAATATTTTATCAACGCAGTCTAAATATCGCTTTAATCCTCTGGAAATTTGAATAAATGTTCCATCATCAAGTTTAAAGGGTGCACTAATACTATGATACACGTAAAAATATAAAATAGTATGTGAAAACAGTTAGGCACTATGGGTTGAATACGAAAATCATTTTCGAAAAATTTTTTTATAGGATACTCTATGGGGTACTTGAAGATAGGCTCAAGAAATGTTAACAAAAGTAAGAAAATTGTTTGCCACAACAGTTGGATCCGAGAGACGTTAAGAGGCTATTTTTCAAGTACGAATTACAGTTAAATTTCTGCAAGAAATGAATTCACGATCACGAAACAAGAAGTCATATGTGACCCCCGTTGACCAAGATAATTAATGGAGCACACTTTACTCCATAGGTAGGTAGCCATAGTATAATAGATAGTAAGTTGGCCTGTGGATTAAAAAATCATTCGTCGAAAAAGAATTTTTTTTGGCGGCCTTGTCGCAATTGACTTCTGTGAGAGCAAATAATTGCCAATGAAATAGCTTTTAGAATCTGTCGTGTAAAGTAGACGTTAAACTATAGGCTCCGCCACTCATAATTAAAATCCACGCACACGCCACGTGGGCCGTAATTGACAACTCCCTGAATTTCGTTGTAAATTTATTGAAACATTTGGTAATACAAGAAAATATCTCTGCAAGAGGGATTGTAAGAAATTCTGTGAAAGGTCCATTGTAGCTTACTGACTTACTAAGTTCATCATTAGAAAAACATCATCTGTAGCTATGGAAGGTAGTGAGTGATATGCACACTATTCACAACACTCATTCTCGATCGAATATGAAACACAGCTCTCATGAAGGGGTTCAACCTCGAAGTCTGTGTTGCGCTTCCTGGCCTCTTATATATTAATTAATAATGACAGGGCAGGCAAACCTATTATTTTATTAGAGCATCAGTACAATTTGACTTGTATTCCAAATTGGATTATGCTTCAGGGTACTTATTTCAGATTCATACAAACATAACTAGTCATTACAACCCTTCAGCCAGGTTTACGACCTAGTTTCTCAATTTTATACAAGAGTGGTGGAGCCTACAGTTTAAACGCTATTCCGAACGACATATTTTTGAGAAACTTTTTCATGGCAATTTTATTTACTCTTATAGTTTTTGCCAGAAATCTACTGAGAGGAAGTTCCTGAAGAAATCTTTTTTTCATATTTCGTTTCATTTTGTTGGAGATGCTTGAACTGGGTTTTGAACCTTAGGCTCAAGACAAATAAGCCACCATACTACCTACTAGACCGAATTATTTCAGAATATCGCTCATTTTCACATAGTACTCGTCTTTCGCAGCTCATTTGTATGTGGAACACTCTGTACAAGAGTTTCCTATCACTTGCAGTACAAACAATCAAATCAAATCTTTCAAACGAAAATAACTCTCTCTCCCCTTCCTAATTTCAATTTCATGAGTAGAAGTCATTCCCTGAGTGTTGAACCCGTTGAGCAGACATCTTTACGACTACATTTAATACAATAACATACATACCTACATAATAGGTCATTACAAGCGTTTAGTTAGGATTACTACCTAGCTTTTAACACAACTTGTGTTTGACTTAAAGTCGACTCCGAAAAATTTTTTTGAGAAACTTCTTCTGACCAGAGATCAGCATTGAGTATTCAAAAAGATGAGTTGAATCGAACCGTACTCATATTTTCTGATACTTATACGCTTTCAGATTTATTTTAATATCATGGAACCTCTACTCATTCAAAGTTTGAAGTACTCATTATTAAGTATGAATTAACAACACGTATGACGTTATTGATTTCGATTCTCCGTAATTCAACATTTACAAGAATCACAGAATAAGTATGATTCGCGTACGAACACCAAAATACTCACTAGAAGATTGCATATTTGCTCCGCTTGCTGCTTTGTCCTTTTTGCTTATGTGTCTTTTTCCTTTTTTGAAAATGCAACAACAACTAAGACTGTAAATTTTGATTAATGATTCGAGTCACTCGAATAATTTATAAATATTTTTCTAAAATATAAAAAAAAACATATTTCGAATGGTATAAGTTTGATGTCAACGTTGTACGAATACTCATTGCAACCATACATACATACATAATTGGCCATTACAACCCTTCGACAGGATTACGGCCTAGCTTCTCAACACCACTCATGTTGTGTGCGTTAATTTTATACATGAGTGGCGGGACCTACAGTTTAAAGTCGACTCCGAACGACAGATTTTTTGAGAAGCTTTTCATGGCAATTTTTACTCTCAGAGTTTTTGCCAGAAATCTGCTGAGAGGAAGTCGCCGAAGAAATACTTTTTTGTATTTTATTTTTGATGTCTGGCCTGGGATTCGAACTCGGGCCTTTCGTCTAATAAGCCAACACACTACCTACTAGACCACGGCGACTACACTCATTGCAACCTGTACTTCTAAATCAACATTGTGGTGAATACGAATGAATCAGAATAATTAAATTTCAATATTGTTCACTCACTCATACTCAAAATTTCATGAGTGCTTATGAGTATGAAATAAGCGATTGATTGCTGATCTCCGCTTCACACACCACTTATCCATTTGATCTAATCTCTTACGCTTTCTGAACCACTGTGCACTTTAGTCAGTCCGTTACAGTCATTGGTTTTAGACTCATTTAAATTGTCTCTTACTGCTGTTACACTCCTGACTGACTGAATATACGTTGTCGCCTTTGCGCTCGTCCTTCAGCATTAATGCTGATGAATGTCATTTTGCTTAAATTATAAGCAATTTGCATTGTTAACGTTTGTCTTTTTTTGATTCTCCTTTTTTGTACTTAAATATTTTAGAAATTTTTGTAAATTTCCCATTTTCTTTTTTGCTATTAAACAATAAAAAACGGGTTTTGCTGCTACAAATATTTGCTCAGTAGTACTCATCATTTGGCGTACAATTTTCATTTCATTCTATTATTTTTCCGTTTTTCGTTTGCAGGAACTCAACATGCAAAGCACAGTCAAATAGTAGAATACAATAGCAACCGAGTCCAACTAATGTGAGGTAATTTCTCATATTGTCCTAAAGCTCATTAGCAAATGTATGATTACAATTTATTTTCTTGTTATCCTTTTGTTGAATATGAATACCAAGCTACACTATGCTGCATGCAATACACTCGCAAGTCAGTTTATCTCAGTTTTGCTTCATTTTTTTTGGGAGAATATTTTCTTGTTTTTCTGTTTTTATTTGTATTTTTATTTTATTTAAAATAAATACATTTATTTTGAATAAGAATAAATATTTTGAAAAATGTGTAACGATTTGCAGCAGAGCTTAGTTTTGTTGTTGATTGCTAATGGAGGGTTATTATGGGCGGGATTTTCTAATTTCGGGAGAAGTAGTGTTAGGCAATGGGAACTTTTTTAATATGTTTTTCTGTTTAAAAAGGCATTCAGTCAAATGAAGATTTGCTTTTTTTGTAAAATAGGTGATCAATTTTCTACTTTATTTGTTTTTTCTTATTTAGCTTCCGGTGAAATATTTGATTCAAAAGCTGAGTTATCTACGAAGTTACAGAATGTGCAGTCGAACACTTTAGAAACTACTCCAGATATGACATGCAAAAATACATTTTCTCTGTCAATGCTTATAAGAGCACTTATATATGTAATTTAAAATTACTATTCAGTTACTCTAGGACTAAATACATACATACATACGTACATTATTGGTCATTACAACCGTTTAGTTAGGATTACAACCTAGTTTCTCACACCACTTATGTTGTTTGTGTTAATTTTTATACATGAGTGGTGGGACCTACAGTTTAAAGTCCCCTCCGAACGACAGGGTTTTAAAAAGCTTTTCATGGAAATTTTATTTACACTCAAAGATTTTGCCAGAAATCTGCTTAACGGAAGTCGGCAAAGAAATATATTTTATATTCTGTTTTGATGTCTGACCTGGGGCTCGAAACGTGGCTTTACGTCTAATAAGACAACACACTACCTACTAGACTACAGTGACTGCTAAGACTAAGAACTAAGTATTATCATTAAAAGTTGGTATAGGTTGGAGTGGTAGCTTTAATACCAAGAAGCTCACTTGATCACATATAGCGGCCCATTGTAATGCTAAGGATAAGCATAGTGCCCGTACTGACCAAAATCCAACAAACTCCTGGAGGAAGTTGGCCAGCAAGGGAGCTGCACATTAAAAGCACCATAGGCTGGAAACCAGCTTAAAAGTTTGCTATACCTTTGATATCAACAGATAATAACTCCGTTAAGCTGACATAGAATGGAGAGCTAAAAAATTTAAATCTGTGCCTCACGAGAGATGGGCATTGGCAAAGAAAGTGGATTTCCTTCCCATCAGCAGATCTACAGCCTCTGCAGTAGTCATTCGAAGGGAGTTGCAGTCTTTCCGTATGTCTTTCCCAAGGCGTGTTTTAGATCAGGCTCTCGATCCCCGCTGTCTATTAGTAGAAGGCAAACTAGACTAGTATTCGCAATGGAGAGATTGTCTGTCAATCGACTGGAGTGGCGGAGTGAACAAAATCATCACGACAAAATTTACTCAATCCCAGATTTGGAAAAAAGTGTACAAATCTGGAGAAGAAAGTTGTTGGAAAACAAAACTGAAGTCAATTTATATTAACAATGCCTATCCAAATAGTAATTTCTCAATCACCAGCGACTTTTCTTTTGTTTTTAAAGAAAACTGAAGAAAAAAAAAACAATAAATGGAAATCGTATTTTCTTTTTTTCTTTTCTTTCGATTAATGATTTGTAGCAGATAAATTCCAACACAACTATAAATCCTTACCTGTCATAAGCAAAATACCAAGTACAATAACAACTACAACGACAGCTACAAAAACATAATCTATTGATAACTCAATAACACAAATTGAAAAAGAATCTTTCTATTACACATACCAAGACCGATTTCTCAAATGCCCTTCTTATAAAGTGAACAAAAATATGGAAGCTATGGTGTCAACAGTATGGCTATTAAGCATTAGCCTAACACACACAGACACACAGGAGGCTTAAATAAACTTGTCAATGTGTGGGTGTCTAAAGGTCTATTTTACATTTCTTCACAATGACACAAACAGTATTCCATACAGATTGGCAATGAGAACAGCCATACCATACGTACGTGTATACAGGGAGTATTAAAAACATCATAGTTCATCACCAAACTTATCTGATGGAGACACATTATTCGCACTTGGTTGACCGGGACACACACAAAATGCTTTTAGAGCAACATACAAGCAAGCAGGCATTGACAATAAAAAAATCGGCTTTTGTCTGTATGTGAAGGAAGGTAGAAGGACATTAAATGTTGTGATAGTAACACCCCAATACATCTCACACTGACACTTACACTTACACTTACTTACGGGTATTCAAAATGGATGTCAAAAAAGAAGATGAAATTTTCCAATTCCCTTTTTCCATAAGGTTGTTTGTGACGTAAAGGCAGAAAACAGAAAACCATCCAGTCATCTTACTTAATCTGACCCCAAAATGAAAAATTTTCAATGGCAGTCCAAAATATGAAATCAAAGTTGCTTGAAGAGAGGCCACAAAGCAGTGTTCACCATCCCTTTAGGGGTTTTTAATATTTCGTATTTGAATTTCATTCATATGTTTTGCTGGCTATTTTTATTAGCTTAAATATAATATAATGTGCTCCTCTGCACTGCTCTCTCGTCTCTTAGACTGTCAGACAGTCTAGTTTTTTGGTCAAGTTTTTCTTTTTTTGTGTCTGTTTAAGGACTCATTGAAATGCTTTAAGTGTTGCGTGGCTATAAATTCTAAATAAATTGAAATTGACCCTCCTTCAAAAGTTTAATTCTTTTTTGTCTATTTTAATGCGGTTAAGTCAGTTAGGTTTTTACACTTATTCCAGCATACGTTCAAGTTTTTCGTTGTTTTTCTCTTTTTTTTTGTTCTTGTTCTTGTCATGGCCATTTTTATCGGGCATTAGTATTCATAGCCCGTTGTCACATATCATATTTAACATATTTGTATTTGTATTTCATTCCTGTTGTTGTTGTTGTATTTATTGTTGTTTGAATTAGAATTTGAAATTTTCTTTTTTTACAGCCCCTCGGTTTGTCAGCCGTTTGTTGTTGTAAAACGGAAGTTTGTCAGAAGAAAATAATTCCTGGTGTCTCCCCTATTTACAATGCGTATTTTCCATGGCATATGTATTCGAGTGTAGGAAGTATGGTTTATCCGTGTGTAGTTCTTTAAATATTTTGTGGTCACATGTGCCAATATCGTATGGAAAAATAGAACTGAAAAGCGTGCTTTTACTATGGAATTTATTTTTTTTTAAGCCCTTAAGACATAAAGTAAAGAAAATTCGTAAGTATGCTTAGTTTATTTGTTTAAATTTAGCATTCAATTTAATATTAAAGGTTTTTGTAAAATGTTGATGACCTCTAAATGTCACGATATAATATTAAACTTGCAGAATAATTTGCTTCAGCTTTTGAAATTACGGAGCGTTAAATTTTGTGTGATAGATTGCGATCTTGTAGAGTACTATAGTACTAAGAAAAAGGGATCTATTATACTGCCTTCAATCTGTATAGGGTATCCCCATAATGTGTTTTATACTTAAAAACTTTAGGATGCACTGAATAACCTCAGGATCCTGCTCGTTGTTAACAAGAACAAATAACTGCCAAGACATTAATATGTTCCCATTTTTTTTTTCTTTTTAAATGAATTAATTCCTCCCAGATCCCAAGCTTAGGTTCTGATGGTGCATACTTTTCATCAAAGAATGTACACTTCTTTTCGATATGATCACCACACTAAATAAGTGTGCTTTGAGTCCACAGCACAATGTCAAATGGCCTTAGCAATCGGCCAGAAAATTTTTCTGAAAAGCCCGGTGCATGATTCAATAATACTGTAATAGATCAGTAAAAATTTTGATTGCCTGAAACGCATTGTCTGGTTTTACTAACGGTTTGGAAGTTATATTTCTTGCAAGTTCATCTGTCTCTTCATTGCTTTGAATTCTTACATAGCCGAGGACCGAGGAATTATTTTATCTTGCTGATTCAGCTTCCCCACACGTCCCTACTATTTTTTCATAATTGTCGAGTGTTCGGCCTGACTGCCAGTTAGTATTGATGACATAGAGTTCTGCTAGCAAGATATCCACTGTCCTTTACACAAGAAATTCACCTTTTTTGATACAGCCTTTACTTTAGGTTAGCTTACGTTAAACTAAATACATAGCCATCATAAGCATAGCTCACCATTTAGCCCCTACTGATAACCATTTGTCGATCGATGCAGTAAGCTTTCAATGGAATACAATTCACTTCAGAGTAGGGCAGCAAAAATTGGCTCGAAAGTGGTCTTTTTGGGACAGAATACATCAATTATCAAAAATATTGGGAACAAATCGTAGCTTCCAATGAACAATATTTTAAATAATATGCTCTTTAAAATAGAGTACAATCAGCAACCTAAAGACGAGGTATACGGGGATCCACAGATTAGAAGAAAACGCGAACAATATGATGTTGGACATGACTGGATCGAAGAAAAGGCAATCTCAAAGGTTTCGTAGTCTAATTGAGGGCCTAATTTTGGTCACTCATAAAAAATTCTATCTCTTCGACACAGAGTTTGGTCTGTGGTTTAAGTTTTTTCTCCACCTTATTTTATATTCTTACTAGTTAGAGTCTGGTTATGATATGGTTTGGCTTCAGTTCCTAAGATAAGTTCTGTAAATTCTATATATCTGTATTCCCCTCATTATGTTCCCCTCATTTTTGTCGATTTTAGCTATCGTCAGTAAGTAAGTAGGGCGTTAGTAAGTTTCATACATACATCACTGGTAATTACAACCCTTCAGTCAGGATTACGACCTAGCTTCCCGTACCACTCAGTAGTGGTACTCCGAAGGACGCATTTTTGAGAAACTTTTTATGACAATTTTATTCACGTTCAGAGCTTTTGCCAGAAACCTGCTGAGAGGAAGTCGCCGGAGAAATTTTTTTCATATTTCGGTTTGTTGTGCATTTCTGACCTGAACCGTAGCCTCTCGTCTAACAAGCCAACACACTACCTAGTAGACTATGGTAGTCAGTTAAGTAACTTTTTATAAAAATTCAAAACTAAGACATCTCTTTTAAAATCCATGTCATAAAAGTGTAAACGTACACTTGTCATTGCTATAGAAAACGTATTTCCCAAAAAATTTGAGGTTTTACGTAAAAAAATTATTCATAAATATTTTAGAAAATCTCTACTGCAAAACCACTTCAAAAACCAACTGAACAAAGCCTCAACATTGCCATTATTATCACCAATAAAAGCAGCAGTTGCAGAATCATGAGCAGCAGCATAGTCATCAGCAGCAGTAGCTCTAACATTATAAACAAGTCATGATTTAGTCATTAACTGAATTTGTACTGAAGCAGCATGAAGGTGGCCCTAGCGCAGTGACTGTTATTATAATTACCACGTTCAACGAAGTAACATGCCTACATAAATACATACACACAATGAGCTGCATAAATCATATTTAATTACATGATAAATTGTTGCAACATAAACATGTTTTTTGTTTTTTGTTTTTTCTCTCTCCTCGTAGTCAAAAAAAATTCCAAAGTTAATAAATGCCAGCCAAGAAATTTTTAAATCACAATTGAGAGAGAGAGAAAAAGTTTAATTGAAGGATTAAAGGTTATTGTTGTTGCTGTTAGCTGTGCAGAAAAAGGATTACAAAATAAAAAAAATATTGAAAAAGAATTTTCGCATAAACAAATAAAACAAAATAAAACCAAGAAAAACGACGATAAACTTTCAATATTTGTCAGCACTTGTTAGTTGTTGTAGTTTAACAAGTCACATGTATTACAAGATTGTTGAGCGTGTATGTAAGAGACTGACAAAAACAAATGTTGCATAGTTTTAGGAATTTTTATGCTGTTTTCTTTATCCTTGTGCAACGCATTGACAGGTTACATGGTTGCAAGTGTCAAAAGAAATTTTAAAACATTTCTACTGATGAGTTTGGCTGTTTGGGTGTTTAAAGGAATAAAAATTTCGTTGTTTTTTTTCATTTCATTTTCTGTGTTCTTCATGTTCAAATTGTAAGTTTTTTTCTTTTGACTTTCGTTTAAATTTGAAATCAATAAGAAAAATGTTTTCTTTGTTTTTTTTCTTTTCTTTTTTGTCGTACGAAAGTTATAAATGTTAGTGTTGTTAGCGTAGACAGTTTCTGTTAAAGGTCCCATATGTTACAAATTGCCAAAATCTTTGAAAAACAAATTTATTTCTAAGAGGGAATTCGTTTTTTTTTTCTTTCTTCATTTTCTTTTTATGATAAATTATAAATCATTATCGTCAGTTGTTTTCGTTGCTTGTGTGTTTTTTCTTTCTTTCTTTTTTCAGTAGTGTTCGGTTGAGGTAATGCTCTACAATTTAAGTTTTTTTTTATTATTATCCTTGAATATATTGAATAAAAAATAGGAGTCCAAATATATTTTTAAATATTAAATAAAATATCATAATAGAAGACATTCGAGCATAAGGACTCAAACACTACTTAAAGAGCTAATGCCATAATCACTGTCAACAAGTATTGATCACACCTTCTATTAAAAATTGCACTGGAAAGTCCCTACCAGACAAGTCTCTGCCAAAACTCTAAGATCGAAATTAAATGCCTAAATATTTCATAATCAGCATCGGAAGATTGATTTCTCCGTTTATAAAATCTGTTTGGTATGGTTTCCAGAAGTAGACCTTCATCCATTCGTACGAATATGGTATTGCCCCTTTTGATTTGCCGAAGAAACAACTCGGACTCCATAAATGGCTTCATTAATGTTCATATTTTAAGGGTTACCACTGCAGGCAATGCCTTAAAGGATTGTTGGTTTGTTGTCTTTTCCTGCTAAGGACGGCACCCTGTATATTCTGCATGGCATACAGATACCACTTGGAGTTCGAAAAGTGATATTTTAGGTAATATTGGCCGGACACATAATCTACTTATTGGACTTGAGGCGGTCAATATTCGGAACAAGTATACATTGAGGCTAGCTAGCAAAATATCGTTGACAAAATCTAGATAATGTGCTGCATAACTCAAAACTTTTCTCATTGTAGTTACATAACAATTGTTTTGGTCGTACAGTATTTCCCGGCCTATCTGATATTTATATATTTAAAGTAGCCATATTCTAGTAGATATTATTAGACGTGAAGCTACGGTTCAAATCCCCGGTCAGGCATCAAACGAAAATATGACAAAAAAAAAAATTTTTTTTTTTCTTCTCAGCAGATTTCTGGCAAAAACTGGGAGTAAATGAAATTGCCATGAAAAATTTCTAAATTATCTTTCGTTCGGAGTCGACTTTAAACTGTAGGTACCGCCACTCAAGTATAAAATTAACACACACAACATGAGTGGTGTTGAGAAGCTAGGCCGTAATCCTAACTGAAGGGTTGTAATGGCCAATTATATATGTATGTTATTTATCTGATATTTACTTTGATACTTACTTAATTGGCCATTAACAACCCGACCATCGGAATGTAGTCTAACTTAACATATCCTTCCAGGTGATTCTGTTTCTTGCTAGCCTTCGCCAGTTGATTACAAAAATCGGTTTGGTCCTTTCAACTCAGACAATGTCGACCTATTTTCCGACTTCCGCTGTCCCCATCAAATACCCCTATTGTTGGAGCACTCTTTTCCATCCGAATGGAATGGGCAAGCCAGTGCAGCCGATAGATGCCAATGCGCTGTACAATGCGCTGTACAACAGCAATGAATCATTTTTTCGGTACTCCTCATAAGTACTTATGAAATTTTGAGTATGAGTGAATCAACAATATTGCAATTCAACTACTCTGATTCATTCGTACTCATTACAACATTGACTTATAAATATCAAACTCATACCATTCGAAATATGTTTGATTCATACGAATACTCATTCAGATTCATAAATTTAGAAAAATACTTAAAATACTTATAAATGATTAGAGTGATTCGAATCTTTCATCAAAATTTACTGTCTTAGTTGTTGTTGCATTTACAAAAAGAGAAAAAAGACACATAAGCAAAAATGACAGAGCAGCAAGTAGAGTAAACACAACCTTTAGTGAGTATCAGACTTATTTTGTGATTCTTGTAAATGTTGAGTAAAGGAGAGGCGAAATCCACAACATCGTGCGCATTGTTCAGTATGAGTACGATGAGTACTTCAAACTTTGAATATGAGTAGTAAAAGTATGATATTAAAATAAGTATGAATACTTATAAGTATCTGAAATTATGAGTATGATTCGAATCTATTCATCTTTTTGAATACTCATTGCTGATCTCTGGTCTGGATTATGTTCTAGTTTCTTACACCACATGACACGTAGACTGTAGCAGTTTCTCAGATAAAAGGGTTTCCATATTACTTTGACCGAATGAAACACTATCTGTGTAAATCGATTTTGCCAAGTAAAATGTCAATAACAACAAAAATCCTCTGAGAGGAATTACCTTCAAAAGACCAAAAAGTTGTCAAAAAAATTCGATTCAACTCAGCTTATGTTGTATTAAGTAAGCTAAATAGACTAAAGCGTTCAAAACGTAAATAGATTGAGGCAGAATTTCTCTTCTCAGCTTTTTAGAACTGTTATCTTTGTTTTAAAAATTAATTTAAACAATTTTATTACACTCCATAGATGGTCAGTCACCTAACCTAACGTATAAACACTTTTCTTACTTTCCTACTAATTTGCCCATTTAGCAATAATACAAAGTGTGTGTATGTATGTAATTGAATTTAAAACTATTTCAACATCTTTATTAAATAAAAAACAACAAAACAAAAGAACGAGTATTTAAAAACAATATTTATTTTCAATTTATAAAAATGCTTACAAAAGCATTGCTTTCTCTCTTTTTGAGGAGGCACAAATATAACCTTTGACTTGTAAATAAATATTCTATTCAATTTATATTTTTTTATTTAAATTATTTATTTGGTTTATCTTTTGGAATTGTAAATAAAACTTAAATTAAATAACTTATGCTTCTGCACAAAAATGAGAAAATAAACACTGAGAGAAAAATAATGTTAAGTTTTATTGGAAATTAGAAGATAACTTAAACATTGCAAAAGAATTATTTTAATTTTCTTTTATTTTAATTTCTCATAAAACGTTTTCTAAATTTCCATAGTTTTTCTCTAACTGTACACTCTACACTTTGCTTGAATTTTGCAAACCTTTTGCATGTAATTTTTCTGTATTGGGCTTATGGTCAGTCTTGTGCAACAAACCTGGTTTGTTTTTTGTGTGCTTTTTTCTTCGCCTCATCATCTCTCCGCTCCCTGTATACAATTTGTTTGAATGCAAATATTTATCGTGGTTTTTTACATAAAACGTGGATATATTTTTTTCCAACGTATTTTATTATAATGTTTTTCTGTGTTTGTTTGTTTGTTTGCGTATAATTTAATTTGTGGTTTATTAATAAAATTAAGTAAATGTAGTTGAATTATTTTGTTTAACTTGTTTCTCCCCGATTTATTGTACGGGAAAAAAATATTTTTGTACAAGAAAATCGTTTGAATTAATGGTTGGTGACTAAGGGTAGGTTTAATAAGCTTAAATGAAAGATTCACGTTAATTTTCCTTTTCATTTTGAAATTGAAAATGAATTGATGTTCTATTAAAACATGAGTGTTTGAAAAAACATTTTAAAATTTAAGAAAATAGCAATATTATCGCCGTTTTTTTTTTGTTGATTTTTCGTGGTAATGCTATAAAGCCACCCGAGGCAGATTTCTTGTCAATGGTTGGCGAATTAACTGCAGCAACTTCAGGCTGGGATTTCAGTTGTGACATACCAAGGTATTATAAAATTTGCCCCAGATTTAAGAAATTGATTTCTATGAGTCACTACTGAGCAATTTTTCTGTAGGAAAATTATGCTCTAGGAATATGTGTGAGGTGTGAAGTCATCGTAGTCTAGTGGCTAGCATGTTGGCTTGTTAGACATGAGGCATCGGTTCAAACGCCAGGTCAGACATCTCTAGCAAAACCAAATATGAGCAAATATTTCTTAGCCGACTTGCTCTCAGCATATTTATGACAAAAACTTTGCGAGTAAATGAAATTACCATGAAAAATTTCTCAAAAATCTGTCATTCGAATTCGGTTGTAAACTGTAGGTCCCCCCACTCATGTATAAAATTAACACACACAGCATAAGTGAAGAAACTAGATCGTAATCCTTACTGAAGATTTGTAACGACAAATTATGTATGTATGTATATGTTCAAGGAAATATCTGCGAATGAGCATGAGGGCTACACCCACCTATGCATTTGAAGATAATTCAATTAGCTTTTAAAGCTCTCCAATCAAAAATGGAATATATGTGCCTCGGCTTGCTCGAAATATTAGGGAGTCTTAGTACTATCGAACTATCTTGCGAATAGAAAGACCAATTTGCCCCTAGTTGGTTGTGAATCATTTCCTGCATATACGCAAAGATTCAGCAACTCATAGAAGAATCAATAATTCTATATTATCTTCAGCATCATATCCAACAGGTCCTAATCCCGGACGGAGTATCTCGTTTGAGTTGCTTTCTACAGACAGAGCAAACTTAAGAGACGTAGTAGTATGTGTTATGTACCATTGGATCCTCGCGATAAAATTTTGTCGTTTTTGTGGAAATAACGCTGAGAATACAAAACACATTTTTAGTGATTGTCTTTATTGAGGAAGGCAGAGAGTTAGTCACTTTAGTGACATTAATGAGCCTTCTTCTTAAAGTCAACTTGTTAAAACAGAATCCAATAGAATCGTAAATGTCTCTTTACACTGACGCCCACGCAAAGATTTTCTGTCTAAACTGTGAGTAGAAATTTAGCAGATAATTTGACACTACCTTTCTAGATCAGTTTATTTGTAAATATTGTTACGAAAATTGAAAATAGAGACTGGTGTTTTGCTTTTACATAGTTTAACATTAAAATTATAAACAAGAGCTATAAAAACAAAAACAATGAACTTGTTTACAAATTATTGCACTGCGTAATATGACAACAAGCACCAGCATAAAAAATGGTAAACAAGTAAACAAAAATACAACAACGAACAGTACAAGAATAAATGTAAACAAACTACACAAACAAAAATAAAGAAACAACGATATTTACATATGTATATAGAGATCTCGAAAAGGCGAAGCCATGAACATTCGTCTTCAAGAGCATTCATCAGACTGTTTATGTTATCATATAAAAGGCAAGGCAAAGCAGGCAACTGAGTTAGTAAAAGTTGTGTGAAGACGCAATACGTTTAAAGAGAATAATCGTGGTTTGAAGATCTCCGTTACAAAGATCAGTCGAAAAATTATTTATTAACTGTTATTGTTTGTTCAAAGGGTATAAACAAAATAATATCAAACAAAACATTTGTTGTTGTTACATTAAGTTGTGAACAGTAGCACACAGAATTGTGCGAATAATAAAGAATTTTAACTAAAAGTAAACAGAGAATTTATTTTTATTTTATTTACATTCTACGTGCTCATATTTTAAACGTTTTTAAAAGTTAAAAACGCAAAAATATTTATTGCATTTCCTTCAATTACGATGTTACAATATATGAATAGAAAATTAATGAAATGAACTACAGAGTGTATAACTAATTCAACCAAGCCAATGCTCTCTAGAAAGCATTTTGTTTAGTTGTTTATGTATATCAACTGGTGAAACTAACATTAAAAACCTCATACAATACTGTTAAACAAAACTGTTCCAGAAACGTTATGTCGATAATATTGTAAGGAATGTAACGGTTTTGTTGTTGATAATTCTTTACTCACAAATAGATGGCGCTGAGACAATAAAATGTTAAGTCAGCTACACAAAAGGATAATATCGTGCATGAATTTCTTTAGCAAACGTATACATACATAACTTTAGAGGGTGAGTATTTTTGAATTCAAATACACACACTTTTACAATATCATAGAATAAATAGAAACATGGTGTATTAACACTCGAAAATTCTGCATTAACAAGTTAATAATTTAACGTATATATATACGAGGTCTGTTCAAAAATTAAGGTGAATATTCAAATATCGCCTGCTAGATTCTATTAAATCTGGAAAACAATTCCTGCATCATTCTGAGCATTTGTCTTTTGCGGTAACAGCTTGTATAAATTTATCCTAATTTTAAATGTCATCGACTGAAATGCAAATAAAAATTCTTAGTCATGTTAAACATGAAATTTAAACTCTTTGGTATAATTTTTTAAATTGCTTTGATTTAAACAACATTGTCAATAATTGAACTTGATCTTGATCTCGATCAGACTACTATTAAGCTACTAACAGCAATTATAATAACACACCGACGTTGAATAACTAGTAGTGGCAATCATGATACAGTATATAGAGGCTGTATTTAGCATTTTTAAAATAATTCTACAACATATTCTGGTTTAGTTTACTGTCTGATATGTTTCTAAGATATTTAGCGTTCTTGAAGAGAATACAAGCTATTTCGTTGATATTAGGTTTTGCAAATTAAGGGTTTTAATACCTTCTTGTGAATCGTACTAACTTCGTTCTAGTTCAGTTGATTTCCAGTTTATCTATTCGGCCACTTAGATAATAACCGCAACCAGAGATCAGCAATGAATGGTTTTTTTTGCTACTCATAAGCACTCATGAAATTTTGAATATAAGTGAGTTAACAATATTGAACATTAACTACTCTGATTCATTCGTACTCACAACAACGTTGATTTATAAGTACAGATTGCAATGAGTATGAGTACAACATTGACATCAAACTCATACCATTCGAAATATGTTCGATTCATAAGCCTGCTCATTTAGATTCATAACATTAGAAGAATACTTATAAGACTTATAAATGATGCGTGTGATCGGAATTTACAGTCTTAGTTGTTGTTCAATTTACAAAATAAGAAAAAAGATACATAAGCTAAAAAGACATAGCGACAAACACACAACCCTTTAGTGAGTATTTTAGTATTTGTACGCCAATCATACTTATTTTCTGATTCGTGTGTATGTTGAGTTATTGAGAGTCGAAATCAATAAAATCATACGTGTTGGTAAGTACGAATGTACGAATGTACGAGTACTTCAAACTTTGAATATGAGTAGAGGTTCCGTGATATTAAAATAAGTATGAATGCGTATATATATCAGAAATTATGATTATGATTCGATTCTACGCTTGTTTTTGAATACTCATTGCTGATATCTGACCTCACTTTAAAATCCAGTTTTCTAGAAAGTAAATTTTAATATTTCTCTATACATATGTGGGGCTCATTGTTGTGTAGACCATCGATTGTTACAAGTTTTTACAATGGTTAGGAACTGGTAAATATTTTACCAGAAAACTGCTGAGTTTAAATTGCCGAAGAAATATTTTTCATATTTCTATTCTTGGTGCATAGTTCAAAGACAGATTCTGTGTGAAATCGTTTATACGTTCCCACTGCTTTACAAAACAGAATTCTTAATAACAAAATGAAGTTCTATGTTGACATGACATCATTCCGAACCATTTACGATTGGTTTTTTTAAAGTTTAAAATAATGTAGGGTAACGAAGAGCCTACTCAAGCCGCTCTAATTTATTTTCTTTCGTATTGAATTAAATATTTAAAAAATCTATTAATTTTGCATAACAAGAAAAAAAATCAAAGCAAAAAATACTGCATCGTCATAATACTGCAGTAAAAATTTCTTGATTTAATTACAACAACTAAAACCGATAATTTGTCTACGTCTAGTCCTCACTTTGTATAAAAACAATGCTAACTTAACCGGTAACCGGCATTTGAAAACCAAATTGTGAACAAAACACATCTCATTGACAGACAAGCTTCAAATAAAAGTCACAACGATAAGACAACAATTAAAATTACAAAAACAAATCTTGCAAAATAAAAAAATGAAAAGGTGTGAAAAAGAATGAATAAATAAACTTAATATTAAACAAAACAAACAAACAAAAATATTTTCTAAGTTATTTGTGTATTCATGATTTCAGTTTAATTGTGTGTTTCAACTGCCTTACTTTGCTAAACTTAACAGCCGGCCAAGTGCTGGAAGCGGGCTCATGTAATCCAAATATACCGACAGTGAGAAATTTTGAACCTACAAAGGTAAAATTAAGGAATATTTATGTAAAGAAAAGATTTTAAGCGACTTTTCTCATATTTTTCTTAGTACCTTGGCCGCTGGTACGAAAATCAAAAATATCCCTTCATTTTCGAATTGGGCGGCAAATGCATTTACGCAGAATATGGCCTCTTGAATAACGGTGATATCAGTGTGTACAACTATAATATTAATCAACTGTAAGGCTTTAATTTAAATATTTTGAATTGCTTTCGTTAAATCAAGTGTTCATTTCATTTTAGTACTGGCCAAGGCAAAGATATTAAGGGTTCAGCTAAAATTGTGGGAAATGGAAAACTTAAAGTGAGATTTAGTAATATGCCAGGTGAGTTTGAATGAACTCTAAATAATTAAACTTATTTGTCTCATATTTATTTACTAAACGCCAATGAAAGGACAGACAATATAGGGCTGATTGGTCATTAGTTTTTAAAAATTCAATAAAGAACCTTAGATGAGGCACCGGCAACAGTCTTGGCATGTTTTCATTTTTAACATACGCAATTGGTTTTTACAACCCTTTCAGTCAGGATTACGACCAAGCTTTTCACACCACTTATATTGTGTGTGTGTGTTAATTTTAAACATGAGCGCCAGGAGCTAAAATTTAATGTGGACTCCGAACGATAGATTTTTTTGTGAAACTTTTTCATGGCAATTTTATTTATTTGTGCTAGAAATCTGCTTAGAGGAAGATGCCGTAGAAATATTTCTCCACGTCTAACAAGTAAATACACTGCCTACAAGACTACAGCGACTTTATATGTCTAAAGTGGCCATGCCCTGTTAGTAGTCGTATAAAACCGTTCGTCTGCCGCCTACTCATGCTTAAGGTTAGTTTCGTTCCTCTAAGATTAGGTTGTGTGGCGGGACCTTATAGTTTAATAGCGACTACAAACGACAGATTTTTTCCAGAAACAATTTATTTACCCTCAGAGTTTTTGCTAGAAATCTGTTGAGAGGAAGACGCGGTAGACATATTTCTTCACGTCTAATAAGCCAACACACTGTCTACATTACTGCAACGTCTTTCTATATCTAAAGCCCTGTTAGTACTCCTTTAAAAACTATTATCTTCTGCCTGCTCATACTTAAAATTAGTTTCGTTCCTCTAAAATTAGCTTGAATGGCGGGACCTACAGTTTAATAGTGACTACGAACGACAGATTTTTTTCGGAAACAATTTATTTACTCGGAGGGTTTTTGCCAGAAATATGTTGAGAGGAAGACGCCGTAGAAATATTTCCTCACTCTAATAATCCAACACACTACCTACTAGACTACAGCGACTTTCTATGTCTAAAGGTGCCATTCCCTGTCAGTATTCCTTTAAAAACTTTCATCTGTTCATGCTTAAAATTAGTTTCGCCCTGTTAATACTCCTTTAAAAGTTTTCTTCTTCTTCCGCCTGTTCATGCCTAAAACCTTTCTTCCAAGATTAGGTGGAGTTGCGGGACCTACAGTTTAATACCGACAGCGAACGACAGACTCTTTTGAGAAACAATTTATTTAATCTCAAAGTTTTTGCTAGAAATCTGGAAGACGCCGAAAATTTTTTTCCAATTTTCGTTTTGTTGGAGATGTCTGACCTAGGGTTTGAACTGTGGCCTTACGTCTAATAAGCTAATACACCAACAACTAGACTAGGGCGTTTTAAATTTTAAAATTCATTTAAAAAATAAAAATGTTTACTTACTTGGCCTTACGACCTCTAAATACATGAATATGTGATCGTTTTCATATACTCTCCATCTCCATAACGCAATTGAATAAATTTTCTAGCTTTATTTTTAAGTAACGATTGTTATTTATTAGACTGTAATAAAATTCAGAACCCAACTATTTTTTGAAATATATTTCAACATTTCACAAATGAAAATACACTCAAACGTTTTTAATATGAATTGAACTTTAACTTGAGAGTGCAACCCCAATAAAATAAATTTAATTGCCTCATAATGAATTTATACGCGTACTACGTACTGAACGAGTTAAGATAAGTTTAGTTGGCAAGTGAATACAATAAATGTGTAGTTATTTACGTACTTGTAAGCCACTTTACGAAATGATTTTAATTAATAGTTAATGATCATTATCATCAGCATATTAAACTATTAAATGAAATTATTAAGTGCATATAAATATATAATTTACACTGTAAAGAATAAATATGACTTAAAAATAAAAAACAAGAAATTTTTCAGCATTTATTGGTGCCGCTGACTATTGGATTCTGGATACCGATTATGATAATTATGCTGTGGTTTACTCATGCACTGACTTTGGCGGTTTAGTGAATGGCAGTAAGTACTACTACGATTATGATTAATAGAAACAAAAAAAAAGTTAATCTTTTCATTCACCTTTATCGTATACATATAGAAAAACCTGTTCATTAACAAAATGTATTCATTTACAATATATTTTTTTTTCTTTTTTGCAATATCATTGCATGTTTTCGTAATATGCTTTGTGATCACAACAAATAACATTTAAAAATTGCTTTTTTTTATTTATTTATTCACATGTTATAACAATTTTATATCTTTACTTGTTATTTATTTATATTTTTTTATATTTTTTTTAATCACTTTTATTGTCTCTTTGTAGAAGTTGTTTGGATTTTAACACGTGAACGTCATCCCAATCCTCAGTACATTGAACGCGCTCGTAGTGTTATTAAGCGTAATGGTCTATCACTGGGACCGCTTAATAAAACAGATCAAAGAGGCTGTTAGCTGGAGAACCGTTTACTAGTTGTTATTAGTCAATAAGTGTTAAATAACATGTAAATAAAATATTGAAAAAAGAAGAGACTAGTCTTTGAAAACCACAAATATTTTTACGTTTGAGAGTCAGGACTCTCAACTGGACTGTGGACTGAGTCAAGCATTGTAACATTTAAGTAGAGTATGTCCATACCGAAACTACATTTCTGTATCTATTTCTTGCTTATTAAATGTAAGGCCACGGTTCAAACCCCAAGTCGGACATCAAAACGAAAATACGGAAAAAATATTTCGTCGGTGACTTCCTCTCAGCAGATTTCTAGCAAAAATTCTGAGAAAAAATAAAATTGTCATGAAAAGTTTCTCAAAAAATCTGTCATTCGAGGTCGACTTTAAATTATGGGTCCCGCCACTCAACCCAATCTTAGAGGAACGAAAATAATTTCAAGCATGAGCAGGCGGAAGATGTAAGTTTTTAAAGGAGTATTAATAGGGGGCCATGATCTATGTTTAGACATAGAAAGTCGATGTAGTCTAGTAGGTAGTGTGTTGGCTTATTAGACGTGAGTAAATATTTCAACGGCGACTTACTCTCAGCAGATTTCTGGCAAAAACTTTCTGAGTAAATAAAATTGCCATGAAAAATATTCTCAGAAAAGTCTATCTCCGAATGATGGATACTCTACATTAAATTGTAGGTCCCGCCACTCATGTATAAAATTAACACACACAACGCAAGTGGTATTAGAAACTAGGTTCATAATCCTGACTGAATGTTTTAATGACCAATTATGTATGTAAATTGCTTCTTTAGGCGCCTATTCAGTGAGTAACGTTTATCCTATGAAAATAATTTCTGTCACTTACAACCGTAATATAAACCACAGTTCATAAGCACTACACTGCCTTTAATACCGACCTCTAACTATTCCTCTACTTACAATTTAGAAAGAGTATCTGAGTTAAAATCTGGCATAAGTAAGACCTTTCTCTAATAGGAGAGCTAAAATATCATTGGTTTGTATGGAAACTGAATTGAAAAGTAATTTACAGCCCTACTCAGTGATATATCGGGTGGGCCTTCTTACGGTTTAAATTGGAATCATTGGTTATTTCGAACCTGGCAATACTAAGATCATTCTATTCTGTCACAAAATTCAGTATATTGTCTTCAATAAACGTAATGAATCGATTGATACGCTTGAGCAGCGTTTATTGGGTTAACGAGAAACTACACGATGATATCGATTTTGAAAAAAAAAATCAGCTTTTCGTACGAAGTTCATTTTCATATTGGAGGGTACGTTAATAATCAAAATTTCCATATTTGGAGCTCAAAAAACCCCAACACGTGGTCTCACAGAGCCAATACTTTCGTTACGAGTGACAGTTTGGTGCGGCTTGTGATGCGTAGGCATCATTGGCCCATATTTCTTTGATTATGAGGTCAATGGAAACACCTATCATACCATGATAACCGATTTTAGGGTATTGATGTCAACGATGTTTGGTTTCAACAGGATGGTGTAACTTGCCACACAACTCATCCCACAATCGATTTATTCCGTCAAACGTTTGATGGCCGTTTAATTAGCGGAAATGTTGATATCAATAACTTTCGTGTCAAATTTCAGTTTGATTGTAAAATCCGCTGAAGCAATTTTATCTCGGTTAATATATCGATAAATTTAGACCGAATTTGATGCTAAGAGGAACCTTACGTTCGATTGCGATAAACCTATGATTGACGTTAAAGTCAAGAATGTTGCCGTTTTAAACAAATATGTGAGAAGCTGAAGGGTTGTAATGGCCAATTATGTACGTATGTATGCATATAAACAAATATGAAAATCATCGAAGCTGACAATATTCAATTGGAGCGAAAAATCTCTTACTTTTAATGAATTCATGTGAGATTTGAAACATTTCGATAGACTAGTAGGTAGTGGATTGGCTTGCTAGATGCTACACATCAAACACCAGGTCAAACAGCTCAAACAAAATCAAATATGATGAAATATTACTTCGCCAGCTTCCTCTCAAGTAGATTTCTGGCAAAAACTCTGAAAGTAAATAAAAATTGCCATGAAAATTTTTTCAGACGTCTACATTACGGGGCTGTAATGGCCAATTATGTATGTGTGTGTGTTTGTATGATTAAATTCTTAAGAAAACTATTATAATTTATGAAAATGTACTTCAAAATGTTCACACAATTACTTCACGACTAATACCAAGGCTCTGTAAGCATTTTCTTTTCCATTTTCTTTATAACTACCACTGCGCCTTGTTGTGCTTTTAATTGCTGAACCCAGTCTAATTAGACAACAAGTATTACATGAACATCATCTCTACTTGTGGCGGCTTAATGTTGGACTTAAAGTTTTTTTTTTCAAAGTCCAACTAAACCGATAAAAGAAAAAGTGAAAATGTTATGCAAAAACCAACAACAACACATACAACATACAATAGAAACTACAACAGGGAGGGAGGAAAAAATAAATTGAAATTAAAAAACAACAAATTAAAATGAAAATAAATTAAAAAACAAGAAATAAAACAACACAAACAATTTAAATAATTCTTTCAAAGAACATGCTTAATAAGGGCGCCGTTGGGTTTGTTTTTGCTTTGCTCGTAAATTGAGTATGAATGAATTTTCATGAACTTGTTTTCCTTAATTTTCTTTGTAGATTGTTTTTTCTTTTTTTTGTTATTTTTTCTCCTTTAAGTAGTTGTTGTCTTATGCTCTCTGTTTCTGTTAAAAGTATTTAAAAGCCATAATACAAGACAAGTAGTAGTAGGACCAGTTGTAGTAGTAGTACGAGTAATTAACAACAACAGTTTGTAATAAAAACATTGAAGAAAGCAGAAGATTCAAAAAAGGAAGAAAAAAGAAAAACTGTGCAAAGAATTCATAATGAATGAATGAATCAACGAAATTAGGCTTTTATGAATATTTTTTTTCTGATAATTTTTCTTATACGATGGGATGGATGGCTATAAAATTTTGAGATGGCTTAACAAGTGTGTAACTGGTATTTTAATTTTTTAAGGAGGCTGACTTTAATGAACTTGTGGAAGCCTATAAGTGAATTTAAAAGCAGATTAAGTAGCTTTAATTGCCTTAAAGTAGGTTTTATTACCAGGAACTGTGCTTAGTCAACATGTGTTAATAATAATTGTAATGGGAATGCGTCATGTCAATGGCTTCAGACTGTAGGAGTAAACTGTTATCTCAGGCCAGCCGGCAGGCGGCTTATAGGCAGAAAGTATGGTAATGTTTCGTTTGCTGAAGCCTGTATTGCCAACATCAACGCTGAAAGACGCTTTAAGGGTCCAATAGCCTTATAGACTGAGGTATTCCAACCGATTCCGAAAAAATTCCACTTCCAACAGTTTCTTTCAACATAGGGCCGTTAATGTAAATTTATAAGAAGTCCTGTACGAGGCTGGTCGCATCGTTTTTCCAGCCTTCGTCGTCCACAACGGATGTTCTGCGTTCCGCGTTGTCATTTAGTCACTAATCCCGACAATGCTTTCAGGATCTATGCGCGACCAATATTCTATTCATTTCACTATTCAGTCACCTAGCCACGCCTGCTTATTTTATCCGCTACACCCTTAAAGACAAGGTCAAGCGGAAAGAAAGAAAGAAATCATCTACATTGCCGACGTGGGTGCAGTGCTCACGGCACCACTGATAATCATACAGGCAGATGTCTGCAACCGTCGTATTAGGTTCAAATTCGTTGTCCTATCAAGGGATTTTCACTAAACTAGGCATCCATAGCTCCAGATAGATCTAACTACCGGTAAGATGGCATAATGAACCCACTTGTAGAGACACCAGATAGATCCGGCCCGATATGAATATAAGTAGAACAGAATTTCCATTGCATTTTAAGCACTACTGCAGCAGCTTTGACAGTATTCGAGAGAAAAGTCCTACGTAAGACTTTTGGTCCAGTGCGAGTTGCCGATGATTTCCGCATCCGATACAACAGTGAGCTGTATGAGCTCCTCAATGACACAGACGTTGTACAGCGTATAAATATTCAGCGGCTGCGCTGGCTCGGCCATGTCGTTCGAATGGAGGAGGACGGGTATATGATGTGGGGATCTGCTGAAGTTGGCGAAGAGAACGACCTTGTTTGCATTGGAAGGCGCAAATCGAGGAAGCCCTATCATCAATTGGTGTGACCAACTGGCGTAGGCACTCAAGAAGCAGAGGTGCCTGGAAGGATTAGTTGCGGCAAGCCGAAATCCGTTAAGCGGGTTGTTAATGACCAATTAAGTAAGTAAGTAAGAATTTCCATTGAACCTATCAAGATTCCATCTAAGCAGCCTCATAGCAATGATAATGGGATACTAGAATCTGGATGTTCGCGACAAGGGACTAGAAATACCTGATAACGATTTTTGCAGAAGCTACAACGACGAGGAAGAGGAAAAGACCACAGAACATCTTCGCTGTCTTTGCCTGACACATGGTAACCTGAGATGAAGAATTTTTGGTAATCCAGAATTTAGCGGCAAAACAGGACTAGCCAAAAGAAATTTGAAGAAAATTCATATCTTCATAAGGCTGGCATGATGATTGAGAGATTCTAACCTGAAACTATGATGTGCCCATTGAGTCGGCTGCCAGTTTAACCTAATCTAATGTATGCAATGCATGACCAATTCAACCTGATTTCCTCGTATGATGTGCGTCCAACTTTCGCAATGATATGAAGCTGTTTACTTACCAGTTGAGACCTTTTAGCTTTCAGTCAGTATTACGACCTATTTCCTCACACCACTCATGTTGTGTGTGTTAATTTTTATCCATGAGTGGCGGGACCTACATTTTGAAGTCGACTCCGAACGATAGATTTTTGCGAAACTTTTTCATGGCAATTGTCTTTACTCTCCAAGCTTTAGCTAGAAAACTGCTCAGATAAAATCGTCGAAAGAAATATGCTTTCGTATTTCGTTTTGTTTGATATGCCTGAGCCAAGGGTTGAACTACGAGGTATTGTCTAATATATAATATCTAGTCTATCCCATAGACAATGGCGACTTTACTGCTCATATTGATATGGTTTGATATAATTTTGCCAAATGATTTGATGATGCTAAATGATATCTGTAATGTGCTTCAGAGGCAACAATTAATGGAAGCTCTATTTTGCAGTTAGTTTTAGAAGACAACAGGTATTACGTGATATGGTTTGAACACAATTTGCATATTTTTGTTCAAAAGATTTATTTCACTTGTAAGCCTAGACATACAAGATACGATTTACTCACAAGCTTTGTATGTCTCCACTTAAAGGTACTGCAATAACAGTCCTCTAAACGATGAAACTCTATTTTTATTTTCAAAAAAAAAATTTAATTCTCTTTAAATCACTCTTCAATTTATACTTTCCACTTGCACCTACAATTTATCGTTTATACTTCTTCTTATTGACTTTGAATAATGGGAAGCAATTTCCTTAATCTCTACTATTAAATGTCGTATAAGAAGTTATTAAATTATCTGCCATAATAATTTACTTGGTTTATGCATTTTCTGCACATGATTGCACATATAATTAAAGGATTTGGAAGTTTTCTTTACTCAATTCAGTTCAGTTCAGTTCAGTTTCAGTTCACTAACAGAGATATTAATTCTTCAACTCTTGAAAACATTAATTACAAAACTTTCGTTACTCATGGCAAATGTATGTATGTATGTATGTAGTCTTCATAACTGATGAACTGATTTGAAAAGTTTAGCTGAGATAGGCAATACTATCATAAACTTAAATAAACTTAAGCGTTCGCATTAATAAAATTAATAAGAAAGTTGGCAAACAGTTAACAAGGATTACAATAAATATGAGATTGATAAGACACAAACACAAACACAAACACAAACGTTTTCTCTTTATAGAAAATGACTTCTATTGGTTGGTTTGAAATTGTATTTTTCATTTGCCAGTTATTAAATAGAGAACCTATTAATGTTTTCTTTTTCTCTACGTTTTTTATTCTTCTCTTTATTAGTGTTTTAACACTGTCTGGCTCTGATGTCTTTTTTTCTATTTTTGTAGTTTGATAAGAACGTTTCGTATTAAAGTACTTTTTATGCCAGCCAAAGTAAACATTTTATTAACGAAAACAATGCCAGAAAGTACTTTGTATCAATGTAAACACTGTCAAAAAGACTCTTTACACTGAAACGCATATAAATGTGATTTTTACATGTGGGTCATTTTGCAACAAAATGGAAAAATGAAAGCGAAAAATTTTCATTTCATCAAAAGTTCTTAGCTTTTTCTTGTATATAAAGCTGGACGTTGTGGAAAGCCTTGTGTCCATCATTAATGCTTCAGTCTATGGTGACGGAATGTTAGAAAAGTTGTCTTTGAGATGCCCGACAAACATGTTAAACTAACCTGTAGAGATACTCATGCTGATAATAGAATGACTGATGGTGCGACAAATAAACCATTACTAATGGTCCCAACCGGTTGCTATTAAGGGCCTTAACTTATCTCTAACGCGTTGGCTCAACTTTACCACGCCTGCACGTGGAACCACATATATAGTTACATACATACATTATAATACTTCAGCCAGGATTACGATATAGTTTCTCACACTACTGATGTTGTGTGCGTTAATTTCATACACGAACGGCGGT
The DNA here is from genome assembly GCA_930367235.1 of Sarcophaga rosellei. Lineage (NCBI taxonomy): Eukaryota > Metazoa > Arthropoda > Insecta > Diptera > Sarcophagidae > Sarcophaga > Sarcophaga rosellei. The sequence goes on from OV884019.1 coordinate 38,871,459, forward strand.
GCCTACAGTTTAAAGTCGATTTCGAACGACAGATTTTTGAGAATATTTTCATGACAATTTGCTCTCAAATTTTTTTTCCCAGAAAGCTACTGAAAGGAAGTCTCCCAAGGAATATTTTTTTGTATTTCATTTAGTTGGAGATGCCTGACCCGGAGTTTGAACCGTAGCCTAAGGACTAATAAGTGGAACCCCAGCGAAAAAAATTAATTCAAAGATGTTAACGGTGATTGCAACAGCAGTATTTTTCGTACGGCTTTCTGAGGATGATCTACTGGACTCTAGCCAAGGAGCAGTCATGGTATTCCCAATACTTTGAGAGTTTCTGACATACCCCGCCCTGAGGTGTATAAGCTACAGAAGCACAAACTGATCTTTCACAAGACTACTACATTAGTAGTCGCCGTAGTCTAGTAGGTAGTGTGTTCGCTTATAAGACATAAAGCCCGGGTTCGAGCCGCAGGTCAGACATCAAAACGAAATACATATGAACAAAATTCTTCGGTGACTTCTTCTCAGCAGATTTCTGGCAAAAACTCTGAGAGTAAATAAACCTGTCATGAAAAAGTTTCTCAAAAATTTGTCGTTTGGAGTCGACGTTAAACTGTAGGTCCCGCCACTCAAGTATAAAATTAAGGCACACAACATGAGTGGTGTGAGAAGCTAGGCCGTAATTCTGACTGAAGGGTTGTAATGGTAATGGTAATGGTTTCTATTACTGACTTTGTGTGACCTGAAAGCCCAATTCATCCTATTACATGAGTGTGCCTCATAGAACAGAGTTAAGTTTGAGGTCGTGCTAAGGGCAGACCAAGGAGCAGTTTCTAAAGGCTGTCGATTCAAATCACCGAGCACAAGTAGTGTAATAGATTGAAACACCCTACACAAGTGTAGTACCAAAAACAGCAGAGAAGATCTGCAGCAACATCCTCAAAGGCGGTATATAACTTCGTGCTTAGGAATTACTTCCCAGTTAAGTTGGCAGACTAATTAGTGAGTTGCGGTAAGGCGATGTTACATCTCTGGGGAGCTATTGAAAATAATTAACTGGGATGGTCATCGTTCATTAGCATATTAACAGAGCAGGGACCTACATTTACCCTTAATTTCGATAGCATCTGCCGTGGTTCTGCTTTCCAAGGTTTTTCATGTAGACTGTGTTGCTTTAACTTACATGGATATTCTTCAGAAGAAGAAGTGTTGATCCTTAACAACTTCAGTTGAATGGGTTTGGACCGGTTTAAGAAAGAAAACATATTTTCCTTCTTTAATTTTCCTACATTTCGGAGACTTTCGATGTCATAATTTTTCTTTCACCTTTTGAATGCCTCATATACCATATGCTTAGGATGCATACAGTAAAACAAATAAACACATTGGAAGTGATTCCTTATCCATCGACTACTTTGTAATGTTTATGGCTCCATTGATGATGCTCTGTGCATTCAAAAATCAAATTCCATTCGTTTATTCTCAAGTCTCCTATAAGAGCCAAACACACAAGGGAATGAATGGTAGAAATAGAGAGAAGAAAACTAAAACTGTTTTTGGGGAAAAACGTGAAAGTTTTTTCGAATATCAACAATTTATTGCCGAAAGGCTAAAAATGTAAACGTAACACGGAATGCATGTAAAATACACTTTAGAAATTGAAAAACGTTTGCTGGAGAGTATTTGATTAAATATATAAAAAAATAAACGAAAAAAACTATCTGAATGATATGTTTGGAGGATATGTTTGATATAAAACAAATGACACGAATTTCAGAATTTATAAATGAAATAGGGGGAGGGGGGAAGGATATTTTTATTTTGCTTGGCAGTTAGTCAATAACAGAAAATAATCCTTTGGAATGTTAGCAACGTTTTAATTAATTTTATAAGAAATCTGTGGCAGGGAATTATTAATTATTAGAATGAAAACACTGATCAAAAATAATAAAATACAACGCAAATGAGGAAGAAGCTCACCAACAGAATTCTTAAAACAAATATTGATACGGTTAGTACCTGTCATTTCTGACACCTGTTAAGCAGCATTCTGTATGGATTATATGGAGAGGATTGAATACCTTTAATATTTAACATATGTATGTGGAAACCATGCTGAAAATTATTAATACTCACCCCTATTCGTACTACGGTCGTGCCAGGTCTACTGGCATTTGCTCGTTAAGCACTTCGTATCTTTAAATTAAAATAAAACAAAGTATTTATTATTCGCAACTCTGGCATCGAAAAAAAGGCTACATTTTGATTAATGGGATGCGATATGTTCGGTTTGTGGCATATTCTTATGTACCTGTGACTATAGAATACCCCACAAGAAAAGTCTAATCATCCCTGCGTCAGATAACTATGTCCTCAAATCGCACGTAGAGTATATTCAATGTGACATGAGATGCGTGTCATGCAGCGCCATCCTGTTAGAACCATACATCGTTAGTGTCCATATCATTTTATTCAGTTCAAAAGAGGTTGATAATCATCGACCTACACTGTTTGCCGTTGACAGCGATGGTCTGGTTAAAGAAATATGGACGATAGTGCTGCCAGTCGAAATTCTCCATCAAATAGTGATTTTCAGGATGCATTAGCCGCTATTGGATGTCATGTGGATTGGTATTGTTTGAAATTCAGAAATTTTGTCTGTTCTCATATTCAGTTATACACAAATAAGCCTCATGACTGGAGATGATTTTTTTATGAAAATTATGGTCAGATGTCAAATGTCATTTTGACGGGTACGTGCTGTTGAATGCTCTATTCGTTCAGAGTGATTTGGCAAAACAGATGACAACCAGTTTGATAGATAAAGCTTTAACAAGATGGCTGTTATCAGCTATCAAAATTCGGAAGACCGTGTTGGAGGAACCGATAACATTAATAGTATATCGATATACGTAATAGTATATAGTAATACTATTTACTACTGACGCACTACGTTGAAGTAATTGACAAATAACCACAACAAAATCTATCAGTTGACAGATGATTTAAACAAGACGGCACCGCATGCGTCAAGCGATACGATAAACCTATTGAGAGACGAGTTTGGTGAACAATTACCTCATGTTTTAGAACAGTCCACTGAAAATCAACAGACTATTCTTTCTTAGGACACGTGAAATCTGTTGAAGTTGCCGTAGTCTTGTTGCTAGTGTGTTGGCTTATTAGATGTGAGGACACCACGATTTAAACCTTAAGTCAGACATCTCCAACAAAACGAAATATTAAGAAATATTTCTGTGGCGAAAGGATTCAGCAGAGTTCTGACAAAGACTGTAAGAGTGAACAAAATAGCTATGAATAGTTTCTCAAAAAATCTGCTGTTAGAAATCGACTTTAAACTGTAGGACCCGGCACTCAAGTATTAAATTAACCCATACAACATGAGTATTTTTAGAAATTAGGTTGTAATCCTGACTAAAGGATTGTAATGACCAACTAAGTAGCAAGTAATCATTCTAAGCACGAATTTGTCCATATGAAAATCTGATTTCTATGACTTCGTTTGAAGCGATGAGTCGCCCAAGAACACTTAGACTACACCACCAGATATGACGCCATTAATTTGAATAGTGATTACATGCTGCGAGTTGGAAAGTTTCATATCAACAGCTTGTAGTGTATTGGTCTAGCCCGCCTAGCTAGTGTTTGTAACAATCGATACGGCAACACTTCTAGGAAATATGTTTGTCTCAGAACAAGGTATCAAAAATTCAGTAATTAGTGGTTTCTAATCGGTTAGTGGCTAGAAGGATAGCAAACAATGTCAATTAAAATATGCATTTATTCCTGCAATACATACACATATATACAAAGAGGAACTGAAGCCCAATTGATGTATTCATGGATAAAATTTATGTGAAACAGTCATTACAATGTATAAGGCAGACAGACGTTCAGTTATCAGTTTCCAAAATTTTTAGTGTTTTTTTTTTCATTTCACCAACGATGTATAAAGGAAAAAATAAGAAAGAATTTCATATTAACAGATACGATCAACAATTATCATATCACCTAAGGAGCTGGTTTAGATATGAAATATGTACCGCTTATCACTTTCTAAATTTTTGGGATTTAGTTCTTCTCTTCTCTAAGCTTTTAACAGTAAATAACTTTCTTTTATTCTTCATCATTTTCTCTATGTTTAAACGTAAACTTAATGCTGTTCTAAAAGAGCATATCTTTCTTAAGCAAATAAACTAGACTTTAATAAACCAAAATCTTAATTTACCAACATGCTGACATTCTGTCAAAATGAAAACTGAACAATTTATCAAACGTAACGATGCGCACTTAAAATATAAATCCCATGAAATAAGAACACATCCTGCGAAAAAAATAGTACAACTGAAACACACAGATACACAGATACGCCACCACAGTACACATACTTATACTCGGAGATAAAAATTTATATACTGACGTATAACACATGAAATGAAACCGCATAACACATACGATTATCATTGTATTATTATGGTTATTTAAAGAGAGAAAGAGAGAGGGAGAGAGAGATAGAGATAGAGAGAGAGAGAGCGAAGGAAAATAACACAATAACACATACTATTAAACAAAAGAAACGATTATGGTAGAGATGAGTAAAACTTCGCATATAAACGAAATAAAGGAAATGTTATGATGATGTTATTATTGTTGCACATCACCTAAGCTCCCAAATAAATATGAAAAAGGAACGTCGTTTCTTTTCCTGTTTCCCTTTTTTTCCTTTTTTCTTTTCAGGTTTTTCTGATTCTTTGTCATGTTGCCACAAGACCAACAAACATCGCACACACACACAAGGAGAACAAAAGAAGACAAGAAGTTGGTGGTACAATAGTTACCGAAAGTATAAAAATCCCTTGAAATTGTTCAACAACATTACAGCTGAAGAAAGAAATGAAGAGAGAGTGACAAAAAAGAAAAATAAAAAACAAAAAAAACGCAAAAAGATAAACCCGAATGCACATCACTAAATGAAAAATGGTCATGGTTTATAAATCCATAGAATACAAGCCATAATATAAAATACAGCCAAAGAATACGAGGGGCAAAGAAGAAAAACAGCAAATAAAATAGAAAAGAAAAATACACCTAAAAGTGTATAAAATCTATTGTGATGTAATAAGGAAATGTTATAGATAGTCAAACGTGTAACAAAGATTTGTTATATACTCAGCGTGTGTGTACAAATGTGTGTGTGGTTAGAAGTCATGTTTGTAAAATTGTATTCATGATTGTATCTTTTTAAGCATAAAATAAATGTATTTGAAGCATAAAACTAACATACATCATCATCAGCATCATCATCAGCGTCATCATCGCCATCGCCATCACCATTGCCTTGGATATCGTCATTAGTATTGCAGTTCATAAATAGAACAGCAGTTAGAATACTTAGACACACATACATATACAGACAAAGATGGTATGTGTAGTCTCATATACAAACTTAATAACGTAGGAGAACAGTTTCTCTATGTACTGGTACAATAAATGCATATACGAGTCTCTCCGTGTTTGAATTCACATTCCGTTTATTCGTCAGAAACCAGTAATAAATTTAGGCCGAAACGAATGAACTTAATTTCTAATTCCCATATCAATTGTTACAATCATTAGCTAGACGGGACATCTAACCATACCATAGCGGTCATAATGAAACTTCCCAGCTAATAATCTTATGTGATCATGATTCAGATTTATGGCGCCTGATGTCTGGCTAGCTAAGATATCACGCTCAGCTAATTACCTTGCAATATGTGATCATGATTCAGAATTATGGTCTAATATCTGGTGGCAACTAAAATTAGTTCTGGATGGACAAATTCGTGCTTAGAATGACTACTTCCTACTTAAGTGGTCAGGTCTTTAGTCAGGATTACGATCTAATTTATTGCAACGCCCATTTTTTGCTTGCCTTAATTTTTAACACATGATCGGCAGGACCTGCAGTTTAAAGTCGACTACAAACGACAAATATTTGAGAAATTTTTCATGGCAATTTTATTTACTTTGATTGGTCTTTTATTCGCATTGGTCTTGGATACCTTTCTACCGATTTCTGCAGAAGCTGCAGAGATGATGAGGAGGAGCAGACTGTCCTTGACCTGCTGGGTACATGCCCTGCTCTTTGCCACTGGAAAAAGAAGTACTTGGGTGCTTACTAAATGGATGATATGGAGGAACTTTCAAGGATTGACATTGGCAGCTTAAATCGCTTTAACAGGAGCTCCGAGTAGTTTCGAGACAAGGGGATAAGGGAGAACTGTGGTAACACAATGGACACTATTGCGGCCTAATTGCCTTGAGGCAAAAGCTCGAAGACTACTGAAAGATGAAAAATTATTTATATTTTCTTGATGTTAAGCTTAGCTATGAACTCATGAGTTCTTGTAGACTAAGCCCATAGCACTACCTTATAGACTATGGCGACTTTCATGTTAAAGATACATATTAACAATTTTCATATGGAGTGACCCATATTATTGCACACATTTATAATAAAATATCTGATAAAGTTCTCGTGTAAATGAGATTGTATGCGTAAATTATTCAAAAAAAGAATCGTCTGTTTTATGTATGGTTGTTTGTCCATTTGTTTGTGTTTATATTTCTCATTTACAAGTTTTGTGTTCATATTTCCCTAGAATATTCATTCATTGAATACAATTCCATTTTTTTTTCTTTTCTTTGCTTCCTTATTTCGTTGGCAGGAAAATTCAAAACTCCCAGTGCCTGATGATGGACGATTATTATTGTTTATGTCTGCGATTATCTCTTTGTTATTTGATGGTTTTCCATCTTCTATACCAAATATATTATATGTATGTGGAGTATGTATAGTTGCATATAAAATTTATGCTCATATTACAAATATATTTCGTCTATACAGTATGTACATACATACATGCGTACATACATATGTATGTATAAGTTTTGCAGTAAAATTTATATTTATATCCTGAAGCAAATAATAAGACAGTCCAGTTGAAATTAAGCAATCCAATTGCAGAAATTTTTACATTGTGAGAGAAAAAGGAATTAATAATGGATGGAAAAATTATTATATTTTTGGTAGAAAATTAAAAATTTTGTGTACAATTTCGAGAAAATAACCAGAAGGAATTAATGTCTGATACAAACTTAAAACACCACAGAAATAAAATAATAAAAATGAAGTGTTGTTTTAAAAAATTTTGTAAAAAGTAATTAAAATTTAATCGCAATCGAAACTATTGAACATTTGTCATATTTATTCGAGCCTTATGTCGAAGGCTCTCACTTGAGGCCTTCAGGTTTGGGTCTATAGCTCAGTGCTTCATTATTAAGCATCATATTGACAAAAATAATATCGCCAATGGCTTATACATATCCTATGGTATATTCGTGTAGTCAGGATAGAATATCAATGATTATAGACTGAAGAAATAACACCTCACTGAAAGAGGCAATTCCTTCTTATTGGCCTTTGCTGAAGCGGATGCTGTTCACAGAGTGAAGGCGATCTGTTAGTTATATGGCGAACCTTGACCAAAGAAGAATGTACATATTGTTACGTTTTTACCTTCTAAAAACGTTAAAAATATGAGTTCGTAGATTGCAAATAAAAATAAATTTGTGTTTATTTTTAATTAAATTATCACAATTCTGTGTGCCACTGTTCACAACTTGATGTAAAGAGTAAAAATTGCTTGTTTGTTATTACTCTTTTGCGTAAACAATAACAATTGTTCGATAGATCTTTATGACGAAGATCTTCAAACCACGATTATTCTCTCCACAAGCAATGCGTCTTCACACAAGACTGACTGAATTTTTATTAAGCCAACGTAAACAGTCTGATGAATAATATTGAAGTCGAAATTAAAAACCTTAATAAAAAGTCATTTTTCTACATTTATTAAAAAATGTGCTATTCTAGTGAAACGGAATTTGCTTGTTATTTTTTGAGTATTTTTGGTTTTTATGTTGTGTTTTAAAAACAATTTAATATATCGAAATAAATTTTATTTTATAATAAAAGCTACAAATAGCACTACAAATGCAATCCAAAATCAATCCGCTATCTTTATTTCTTACAAAGATATAGGGAGGAGAATTTCAATGTGTACGGTGTGCTATTCAAGTGAAACGCAGTGTATCTTTCAATAATAGCTTGTGTTATCCAAGTTTCCTGCAATATGAATACATGCACACTGTTAGGGATTACTTTTGAAGGCCATCATGCGTAGTTCTTTCTCTGTGGACTTACAGCTGTACTATGCAAACCGAAGAGTTTTAGAGAGATAAAACTTAGTTTTTTTTCTTCGACTAAAAGTCCAGGGTACTCGATATGTAAAATATGAGACCTGTAAGTCTATGTGTCTTCGGTTATTAGCTCGATGTGTTGCCTAGCGTAGATATGAAGACTATATTGAGTTTAACCTGGCATAACCATTTATATACTGCCGAATAACCGTCTTCTTACTAATTTGACGTTTCCGATTGTTAAAATTCATCAGATGAGTAAGAGGATGGAGAAGATGGAAACACATAGCAAATACGTTAAAATTTAAAGTGTATTATTGACAATTATTGAATTTGGGGTGATCAGTTGTCTATAATTCGAATTATTAAAGGAAATGTCTCTAACCCAGATGATTTTCCGCATCCTATACATATTCAGCCTGGTAATTGTAATGTATTTTTAAACTTTGCACATTGTTTCCCTTATCACATCATCAAAAATAATTCTTTATCACATAAAGAGACATCATTATGCTTCAAAATTTAAATGAATACTTCTAAATAAAATCCATAATTAAATATTTTAATTTATTTAAAATTTAAAATTTATTTAAAATCAAACCTACATTCACACGAATTAGTAATTCTTTGAAAAACATTTTTATTTAAATTCAATAAATATTTAATTACGTACGTACATAAATAAACAAAATATATACGTGCATTTCGTACTTATTTGGCTTTCATTTGGAAATTGCATATATTAGTACGTACTTATTGAATATTGTCTTGAAAAGAAATTGAATTTTATATATTTATTTATAATCATACAGCAGCAGCAGCAGCCTAACACAGAGGACAATGGGGGCAAAATAAAAAATGGAATTTCTGTTTGCATAAATCATAAATGATGAAGGAATTACAGCAAACAGCAATCATTTAATCAAGCCGATTTAAATAATTTACATCTCTAAACAAACCAATCAAAACTAAACTGAAAACTAAAATTCAACTTAAATATGCATTCCATCAAACTGCATTTGCATTTGCAATCATTTTTAAGACAATCAGCATAAGAATTGATAAAAACTTGTGTAAAGGATGATAAAAAATTGGAAAAAAAACTAAAAACGAAATGATAGAATTTGTTTTGATAAGAAAGGCAAGTGATAAAAAGTTTAAATTGATGAAAAGCTTGCAGATAAAAATATAAAAAAAAATAATGAAATGCCGAATTTTGCACTTAAAGTTTGAGGCACAAAAGTAAGTGAAGATGCTAGCGCAAGGCAAGTTCGACTACATGCTGATCTACATGTTGAACATTTCTTTTTTGAAATACATATAAAATATAATACCTTAGTCGTTTCTACTGTCCTGAACTGGCGAAGGCCAAACTTATTGGCAGAGAAATTGTAGTAGTCTAGTAGATAGAGTATTGGCTTATTAGATGAGAAATCATGGTTCAAACATCACGAACAAAACGAAATATGAAAAATATTTTCTCTCCATGAAAAATTTTCAGAATCTGTTGAATTTATATTGTAGGTCTCGTCACTCATTAATAAAACTAATACACACAACATGGATGGTGTGAGCAGCTGTGGTTGTAGTCCTGACTAAATGCTTGTATGTACTGACTAATTAAGTAAGTATTGGCAGAGAACCTACACGGTACATCTTATGTAGAGTCTTCCAACAGAAACTTCTGAGCTTTGACAGTTGATGATAGCCATCTTGTTGAAGCTACTTCTGTCAAATTGTGGACAGATACACATGCATAGACCATGCAGGTGTGTTCTCTGAATGGTTTCTAGAGCAGTTTTGCAAAAGGTCCTAATTTCTACAGCGATGCGGCCCATTTCAGAGTGAATTTCGTTTGTGAACCAACCAAATTGTCAAACTTGTTGTGCTGCAAATTTAGATGAGATTAAGAGCATCAATGTATGTCGCTGAAGTCACCTTTTGCTATGAACTGGAAGCGTCATTGATCCATATTTCTTTGAAAACGATGTCGACGGCTATCACTGCCAAGGACGAGCACTATATTCGAAGATAATCGCCTTCTTTGAAACTAAATTGGATGATGGATGACATATGGTTTAAACAAAATAGCACACAGCTTATGTCACATGGAATATTAAGCACGAGCAATTTGGGGGCATGGTTACTCCACGTGTAGGTTATTTGAACTGGTTATCGAGAGCAAGTGACTTGAGCCAGTGAGACTTTTTCTTATAAGGTTTTGTCAAGTAACTGGGAAACGTGAATAAGCCACAAGTCACAGTGGTTCGCAATGTCAAAATATCTTATGTTGGCGATCAAATTGAGACTGATTTATAAGCCAGAGTTATGAAAATTTAACATTTGAGATTAGCTTTACCCAAAGAAACCGAAACCAAGTTCTTGTGAGTGGCAAAAAAACAAATGACTTGAATTTTTCTATACAATCTCACGGACAGATGTCTTCGGTAGATCTTGTGTTACGCCGAAGTAGGGATGTTAGTCGGCCGTTTATGCTACTTGAATGCCTTGTTAGATATATATATATATATGTACGTCCATTGATCTAATTGTTTGAAAAGCAATGGAAGCTAAACTAATACGATAAGTAATGCCCCTAGTTGTTTGGTAACAAGACAAGCTCGTACTTGTGCTTGAGTTTCCACATCAGCATTTAAAGTTTGACTTGAGTGTTGCAAACAAATGCATGAATTGATTTGAAAATCTAACAATTGGTAGAGACTGATAGAACAGCATGTCAAGAAAGTCAAATAAACAAAGTATTTAAGAACTTAAGTTAAAAACAAAATAAAAAAGAGAAGAGAAACATGTGAAAGGTGTTGAAATCAAATTTCTTATATGGGCACTTGTGTCTGTGTCTATATGTCACAAGAACAACAATAATAATACTTCATATGATTGAGGGAAACAAATGAAATGCATGAATACTGAAGTGGTTTATACGGATTATAATTTCACTTAAAAACAGGTGATTGTCACAAACATACATAACACACAAATACATAGATAGATAACCATAATATATAGAATTTATCTGTTGGAACCAACTATTCATATATTCTTCTGAAAGCAGCAGCAACATTGCCACTTACGAATGCATGTAAAATTTTTCGTCTATTTACAAGTAACAGTGATGTATGCATATACATACATATATATGTATGGAGCTGGTATAATAATTGAAATTCAGTTTGCATATGTAATCAATGCTTATGTTTGTTCTTTAGACAGACAGATGAGTTGATAGGTATTGTGGAAAATTATAACGAAAGACGAGAGAAAGAAGACTTCTTGTATGGGCTAACTGAAACTAGTCTAAATTCTAGAACTTTTAGATGTACTGACATGACAACAACAACAGCAACAACAATAAGACGACAATGTCGAAATCATATACCAAGTTAAGGAGTAAAATTTCAATTTCATAAGTTTTGAAAATGAAATGAAAAAAAATCTTTAAAAGCATAAATATGATGTGAAGCGTATTCAGAAACAGACAAACGAACGAACGAACTATTTGTTATACGGAGAACAAGAACAAGAAGAAGAAGAAGTTTCATAAATTTCAAACAATAACAATAACAACAACAACATGATGCATGTTTTGTATGTTTGTAGATGACAAGGTGTTTGTATGCAAATGTTATGAGTGGTGTTATGTCGTATTGCCTATCTATTTAACTATGCATAGCTTTGTATTAGTATGTGTATGCTGTTGCTGTTTATTTTGCATAATTTTAGGCTTCTGTTCTACATGCATCTCTCATATATGTACATATATACATAAATATCCTTGCAAGAGTAGATAACTTATTGGTATAAATTTCTCACACATATAACTTGTGTGCCTAATGATTGCATTGAGTTTAAATCACAGTAAATTCTTCCCCAATGTATACTAAACTAAATATGTTTGTGATAACATTAAGTGAACTTTATTAAGGAGTTTTCTTAGATTCTATTTTCTTCTTTCGTTTTTGTTTTCTTCTACAAATCAAATATTGAAAGTCATTCTGGTCAGTTTGTGATTTTTAAAGATGCATTAAATATTCAAAAATTCATAACAAACTTAATTTAACACTTTAGTTTCACTTAAAAACTGCACTTAAACTACAATTTACACATTCGATTATATGTGTTACAAATGAAAAGAGAGAGAGTAAGAGAGAGAGAAAAAAAATGTATTTGATTTTAAAACACAATATTTTATTGAAATTGTGTTAATTGATGGTATTGCACTTGAAAAAAATAAGTTTTTATATGTTTCAAAAAATTTTAAATTTCAAAGAATTTGAACGCATGAACATACGTCACTTGGGCCCTAGCAAAAGCACGATTTTAATAACATTGAGCCGAATCCATCGTATCGCATATAATATCTGGCCAAAAGCATCAGTTAGTATGCAACTTCTATTCATCCCAGAACCACCAATTAAGAGTAATGTAAGAAGGTTTTCTAAAACGATATAGTCAGACATCAAGTTCGTTACAGCTCAGTTACCTCACTACGTTTAATACATTTTTGAAATGTCCTCCTGGGCAGCTGTCAATGTCCATGTATCCAGCTCAGTTACTTCACTACGTTTATTGTCTGCTTAACATGACCTGAGCTGTCCATGACATTTTAACTCCAGTTGCTAAAGCGCTTTGAATTTCCTTTTGATTATTACGAGGCTTCTTAACACTCAACTGTTAAACAATTGATCGGTATTCTGTTTATCACTCGACTGACACATTTCAGTAATAAGATTTTCAGCAAACAGCATGTCCCGCTTGCTTAAGTTCATCTGAGCAGTTGGAACACATTGGATTATACATACATACATAATTAGTCATTATAATCTTTTAGTTAGGGTTACAACATAGGTTGGCGGACCTACAGTTTAGAATAAACTCCGAATGACAGGTTTTGGAGAAAGTTTTTCGTGGCAATTTTCTTTATTTTCAGAGTTTTTGCCAAAAATCTAGTAAGAGGTAGTCGCCGAAAAATGATTCCCTTTTCTTTCGTTCTGTTGGAGAGGTGTGGAGTGGAGTTTAAACAGTGGCCTTACGGCTAATAAGCCGACACACTACCTAGTGGACTACGGCAACTTCATGGGATTATAAGTAGGCTCTAATCCATACACATACTGTCTAAAGTATGCATAATCGATCAGGATCTGAACGATATGATAATTTAATTCTCGGTACGGTCTTGTAATCTATATTTTGTAATCTACATGTGCATTGCAATGTGTCTCTTGACTTTGTTGCCAGTTTCGTATATGTTATGAGCCATTCTCTAATTTCCATTGCTGCTATATTGTGCTGCTCTTTTAATGTTTTGAAAGAAGCTTAAGTTCTTTTGTGTGGATGTCAATCGACATTATACCGCGTATTTCAGCAATTGCCTCTTCGAACTTTGACGGCGAGTCACAAGATGTGTTAATCAGTCTATCTTCCGTACTCACATGATTTTCACATATTATTAGTGATACCTAGAGAGCAATGAAATCACAATCAGAACTCACAATTGCGCAATTTCAAATTCAAGTCATCTTTAAAACTATATTTCGCATCAATCATTACGCCAAGGTACTGTATTGCTTCCTGTGACATTATGACTAAGTATTTATGCCTTTCGTATGACCAGCATTATCTTGCCATCTCCTTACATTTGCTGTAGCATTGTTTGCATGATGGGTTAGTTCTAAAAGCAAAGCTAGTTTGATCACTTTTTGAAACTTTTTTCGATTAACAACTGCGAACTTATATGTGATTTTTCCGACGCGACGTATCGAATTTTTGTCGACAATTTTAAGGATTCCCTATTCCAGATATAGGTTTATGTCTTTAAAAAAAAATTAAAAAATCTTGGCAAGAAATGCTTGGCAGTGTGTTCAAATTTTTTCGTGCACACTCCTTATATTAAAAAAGTTGAGTTTATAACATTTCGGTTTTCTTAATAGAAACTTTTAATAATAAAAACTTAAAATTGATTTCCGTTTCCGTTGTGGTTGTTGCGGTTTCATTACACATTTCAAATATTTTGTTTTCTCCATTACAACATTACATTTTTACATTTCAATATCAATTTCAGTTTTTATCTTATAGCACCGAGTAAATATTATAATATTTCCTTTTGACATTTCCGGTTTTTAGTAGAGACTTACAAAATACTTCTGCATTCACAATCATATCGTGACAATGTGTTTAACATTTCTGCGTGTCTATGTGTCTGGTTGCTAAGCTAAGTGCTATATTGGTTTGGGGGAAAACATTTATTCCGGAGAGAGTTAAAGTACAATAGAAAATCTTTTTAAAGTGAAAATCTTGTGAATATAATGTGTAGTAAAGAGAAATTTCTTATCTTTTTATATAATACGTCAGTAAGAACTTCTTTCCTTTGCTACTCCATATTTTTGCCACACACGGAGTAGTAATTGAAAACTACTTTTCATACCACCCATTCACCTCTCTCTTTTTAGATAAGGCCAATATGTTTATTTTGTATTAGATTTTCTAGTAAAACGATACGATAAGCTACAATTTCCCTGTGGTGTTTAACACAAAAGAAACGCTTTGTTTTTACACCATGAATACGTTTGTGCCAAAAACTAAACATTCAAATATATTTAAATACTTCGTGTAAAGCTCAACAGAAAATGAAAAAAGAATTGTTCATACAATGATTTCTAAGAATTGCAAAAAAGCAAAAAAAAAAAAAAAATATACTCCCTAGGAAATGGTGCCTTAAGGATAAAAAACACGAGCATAACCTAAAGGTTAAGATTCCAAGGTAATTTGATTCAATTTCATTGATGTCTGCCAGGTAATTTGGCTTTCATTTGCTATGCCAATGTACGATAGAAAAACTGTCGCCTGCGTCAGACTTGCCAAACTAACTTATAACAAAATGAATTGAATTCCATGAACAAGGAAATCCTTGGTAATAGATGATAAGAATATTGCTATTTTACCGTAGAATCTAAGCGTTATGACAAAAGTGTTTTAAAAATCATTTATTAGAATAGAAAAAAAGAAATGGAATCTAATATAACGAATAAAAAAAACAAATGAAATGTTTATTTAAAATAAATAAAGTCTGCATTATAAGTGAGGTAAATAGTATGGATATCAGATTAAGTGAAGTATTTCTAGCATCCTCTTAAGAAACCGAGACACTTAAATGCTTCTTGCGATACTTGGAAAAATTGTTGTTGGTTCCAGCAAACATCGCATTGAACTTTCATGCTCAGAACGTCAAGAGTTCCTGTTACAGATGAGCCAAGATAATTGTCGCGATTGGATCTTTCTGTTCACTCAGTCCCATTTGAAGGTTGAATGTAAGGTCGATGTGAACGAGTCATTCATTGACATATTTTCGTTTCAATCTTTAAGGTTCTCGACTTGTGATTCAATGAATATTTTTACGTTTTTAACTTTTAAAAACGTTTAAATCTGTTATACGTTATAAATTTATGTTTAGTTTTAATTAAAAATTCTTTATTATTCTCACAATTCTGTGTGCCACTGTTCACAACTTTATGTAAACAACAACAATTGTTTTGTTTGTTATTCCTTTGTTTATACCTTTGCATAAACAATAACAATTACTAGGTAATTATTCGACAGATTTTTGTAATGGAGATCTTCAAACCACTATTACTCTCTTCAAACACACCGCGTCTTTACACAAGACTGACTGAACTTTATTAACTCACTCGCCTGCTTTGCCTTCCCTTTTATATGGCAGGGTAAACGTTGGTACATTTTTGTTTACTTATTTACCATTGTTTATGTTGGTGTTTGTTGTTATATTAAGCGGTACGATAATTTGTAAACAAGTTGTTTTACAGCATTGTTTAGTTTTTGTAGCTTTTGTTTATAATTTTAATATTAAACGACGTAACACCAGTATCTAGATTTTTCATTTTCGTAACAATATTAATAACAAATATTGCAGTCATTAGTGAAAGACTAGATCGGACTAGAAGTAAGACGAAACAGATCGTTAACAAACGGAATTAGAGATGGCATAAAACCTTGAAGTACCGCTGAAGGGGATATAAAGCGAACGAACAAGTTTAAATACAAGTGCGTCATGCCAGACTCTGTTAAAAGATTTGAAAATATCAAGAGTTACAACCTGGGTGGATTGGTTCCATCTTTTATAAGGCAACTCTAACAGGTCAGGCATTACGTAAACCGTATTGACTGTCGCTAATCAAATTGTTAGATTCTAGATCCTCAATTCTAGATACTTCACCAACTTAATTGTACTTTCTCTGTTGGTCGAATAATATTTCCGTAATTCTTTTCATTTCTCTCGTACTATAAGTCTTCTAAATTTGATATCCTTTTTTAATTTGAAATATATTCATTGGTTTACTAAATAAAATCCACCATCAGTCATACTTTCGTTTTAATTCGACGGGAAAATCAGTACCTTCTTTTGAGGTGGCTACTGTAGCAACACCTCTCGTTTTTCTGTTGCATTAGAATTGAATTTCTATTAATACACATAAAAAACACAAATAATTCTAATACGCCTGTAGTTTTTTGTTGAAACAATTCTAGAAAAATATGACTTTTTGTGGTTTTGTTTTGTGGTTTTAAGGATTTTATATTTAATTTTATATACATACTTTGCCTATATTGATTGCAATAAAATAGCATCAGTTTTGGTTTAAACAACAATATCAAAATAAATACTCATTCTTTTTTAATCCTGAAAAATAATGGGATTAGTTTCAGTTTTTATGAAAATAAAACTTAAAAGGTTAGATAAACATTAAAACTACATATACCATGAGCGTTTTAATTGAAATAAAACAAATAAGGTTATATAGTATATACCAGAGACAAGAAATGAATCGTTTTTTAGCTACTAATAAGTACTAATGAAATTTCGTGTATAAGTGATTTAAAAGTATTGAAATTCAACTACTCTGATTCATTCGTAGTCACTACAACATTGATTTATAAGTACAGGTTGCAATGAGTATGAGTACAACGTTGACATCAAACTCATAACATTCCAAATCATATTTATTTTGTGATTCTTGAAAATGTTGAGTAAAGGAGAGTCGAAATCAACAAAATCATGCGTATTGTTAATTATTAGTACAATGAGTACTTCAAACTCTGAATATGAGTAGTATGAGTATAATATTAAAATAAGTATAAATGCGTATAAGTATCAGAAATTATGAGTATGATTCGAATCTACTCATCTTTAATACGCATTGCTGATCGCTGGTATATACACTTAAGGAGAGTGCAAGAAAAATTTTGACAATATTTCTGAATTTTTTGTAATTTTTTTTTTTGTTTCAATTTTAAAAACTGTCAACTAAATAATTTTAAAATAAAAATAACGGTAATTATTAATGTATATTTTTTAATGTACAGTTTCTTTAGACGCCCACTGTATTTATATGTATACTACCTGTAACCTGCGCGTGTTGCTGCGCCACCAACTAAAATAAAGTTGCAGGAAAGACATTACACAAATATCCAATTAATTTTGAATCATTTTATTGATTTTATTTCCCGTTGTCCAGGTGATTCAGACGAACAGACCTGAGTAGTACGCATTCGATCAGTTTCTAATCTCACTTCTCGTTGTTTGAGTGATTCATGCGAACGGGTCTCAGCGGCATGTACTTGAAGATTTTCAAGTCTCAATGCTCGTTGCCGGTCTGATTCTGAGGTTCGTAATGCTCTTTTCTTCCGTGCTTGAGGTGTATGTCGACCAATAGCTTGCCGCTTTGGAGGAATGATTGCACGGGAACGATGTGAAAAATGCGTTTAAATTTATTACAATCTCACAATGTACCCAATCTAATTTAACCCAACAGCAATTTTAAAAATTTTTCAAATTAAAATGTTTCAAATTTGTGATTGACATTTTACGGGAATGAGTTATACTAAATGTTATTGAAATCATAAATAATGAATCCTAAAATGTCTGGTATTTGTCCGATCAACACATGATTAAATACACAGTTTACGATTTAATTCATTTTGAATAATTTACAGGGGCGCCATCTATCGGAAATTTAACGCACCAACTTAGAAACCTCTGTCGACTTAAGATCATATCATGATTAAATACACAGTTTAGGATTTAGTTCATTTTTATTAATTTTCAGTGGCGCCACCTGTCGTAAATAGGTCATACCAACTTAGAAACCTTCCCCGGCCCATACGCAACAACTTTGCTGAAGATCATAGCATGATCAAATACATAGTTTACGATTCTATAACTTACATACAAACAAACATTCATTTTTATATAAATGCATATACATTTATAGATTATGGATTACATAGAGCTGACGGGTGACGTATACGTAATATTTTGTTAGACAATAACACTCATACTTTTTTAATATATTTTATTTTATTTTATTTGCCTATTTCAACGTAAAAAGTAGACTATAACTCCTTCCAGACATACAGGAAGATACTGTGAAAATTTTAAGAAAATCGGTTCAGCCGTTTAGCCGTCTATAGACTTCAAACAAATCCACAAACAAATAAGCACGCATTCATTTTTATATATAAGAAGAAGATGAAGGAGATGGAGTCTGAATTTATTTATGTTTTTATATCGGATTCTCAACTGCCAGACATTGTCAGTTATTTTCTGGTAAGTAAGTTTCCTAAGATTGGTTCGCCTTATCGTAGAGAAAGACCAGGGGCCTAATTCTCGCATTCGTGATCGAAATTGTGTTCGAATAGAAAATAATTTCGAAAGCGAGAAATTTTCTGATGATGTTACTCGATACGAAACGAATCGATTTGTTACTTAAGTGTTGTGAAACGAGTTAATTATTTCGTTTTAGAGCACTGACTAAAATTCAAAAATTGTAAATAAAAAACATATGTTTTCTTACAAAAATAAAAGAAATTTAATTAATCCAAGGAAGAAAATTTTATTAAAGTTGTAATATTTCATATAATGGATAGTATATTTTGATTTTACTCGTTTTCTTCTGATTCTGACGAAAAAGAAAGCGTATACTTAAAGACATACATCTGTTATGTAAACTAAAACAAGAGTTCCCACAGCTGATTAGATCTCTTGTCTTTCCCTGAGGAGTATTTGGTGAAATACTCTTTGCCAATTCTTAATGCTTAACCACGAAATTAATTCGCCGTGGTCTAGTAGGTAGTGTGTTGTCTTATTAGACGAAAGGCCCGAGTTCAAATCCCAGGTCGGACATCAAAATGAAAATATGAAAAAAAAATTTCGGCAATTTCGTCTCAACAGATTTCTGGCAAAAACTCTGAGAGTAAAAATTACCATGAAAAGCTTCTCAAAAATCTGAATTGGGAGTCGACCTTAAACTGTAGGTCCCGCTACTCATGTATAAAGTTAACGCACACAACACGAGTGGTGTGAGAAGCTAGGACGTTGTACAATGGATCAATTCGACCTCCGGGTACTGTACTTGTCACAGTTGGCAAGTACACGTCCTCTAACCTAACCTAACCATGAAATTTCCAAGAATTTTTTTCTGGGTGTAATTCATTTTTGAAAGTTTTGACCTACAAATATTGGAATTAATTTATTATTCATAAATTATTATAAACTTGTTACTTTCGTTTTTTTATATTATCCTTTACAGCAAAAAAAAACGTTAATTCGAAAGCTTTAGTGCCTACGAGTAAAAACTCTGAAGGTTGCTTTCGAATAATCACACGTTATCGAATGCCATCATTAGAAATTTCGATACACTTTACTCGATAACGAGTAAGAGAATCCCAAAACTAAAAAAACTCGCACGTTCGAGTAAAAATTCGTTCGATCACGAATGCGAGAATTAGGCCCCAGATTTTGGCTGGTTTGGCTGGGGAGTTACTTTTCTCATCATTACTTAGAGACGATTTGTTTGCTCCTCACGAGGGACTCTCTATTTCCTGTTTAAATCCTTTCGAATTAGTTGCCACATCAGCTTTTGCCACATGTTGTTACCTTGTATACCCGAACCTCAGGAATTCACATAAGACACACTAGGCATTGTAATTCAATCTTCATTATAGTGCAGATCTTTAGAAATCAAATTGACGCAATATACTTTGATACTGACTTTGGTCTGCAGCTGCTTTTATAGCCGATCATGTTGTGATGTAGCGTCGGGTGTTTGATTCGTCTATGAACGTTACATGAAAGTCTCTTGGTGATGAAGATTATTGTCTTAATGGGATCTTGATTGCATTTTTTTATATAAAAAATAAAACGAGTTTATGAATCGTATAGTTGATAGGGAGATTCAAATCAATAGTACCTAATACCCTGCCATTGGCACAGCTTTTGAATTTCCATACTAGGTAGTTTCCTGTTCTGCGCATTTTCCACACCGTTTTTTTACATTTAAGGAATATTACTATTCCAGCGACCTCCTGAACTGCCATAACAAATTGTGTCTAGTCATGTCTAGTTTATAGTGAGGAAAACAGCTACTCTTTCCATAGTCTTTTTTAATTGTAGTTCGTCCAATTTTCGACTATTGCACATTATTTCCATCTACAGCAGTTTTCGGTATATCGTTGTCGGATTTTCGAACAGCAGACCGAACCTATTTCCATTTATATTGCAGAACTTCCGTTTAATTCGAGTTTGGATGCCTCTCAACTACAAGCAGTGATTAAAGATTAGTCCACCAGGGCATAAATTGTATACGACATCCTTAACTAAACATTCCATAAATAACATTAAGGATTTGGACACACAAACCTTCGTATTTATCATCATAAGAAGTAATTCCCAACAGGAGAATAGGTACCGCTGACGTAATCGGAGGAAATATGACATTTTTAAGTCCCCAGATTAAACCTCCTGACTCAAGTCAATTTTGTTCTTAAACGAGAAATTTGTTTAATGTATTGTAATGAAGCTTAACCTCAGCCACTTTATATCTTTTTATTTGTGTTAAAAAACGCGTTGGTATATATTGCTTCATTTGGTTACTTATTCACGTAGCTGACCTATGACAAAGTAGAGTTAATTTCTAATATTCTGGTCTCTATATCTTAACCATTAGATTGGGATTTGAAGCAACTCCTTTAACGATTGCTAATGTAAAGAACCAACGATTCTTTACTAAAGGCAAACCGAGATTTTACATCAACTATTTACCCACACATC
Source organism: Sarcophaga rosellei (assembly GCA_930367235.1). Lineage (NCBI taxonomy): Eukaryota > Metazoa > Arthropoda > Insecta > Diptera > Sarcophagidae > Sarcophaga > Sarcophaga rosellei. The sequence continues at coordinate 38,892,850 of OV884019.1, forward strand.
ACAAACACAAATACATAGAAACTTAATATTTGAATACATATTCTGCGAAAATGTATGCAAATCTGTAAAGAGAGAGAGAGAGAGAGCGTAAATTGTAACAGTCTGTGTGTAATTTCATTGTTACAAATGCTAACAACCTCATTAAATTATCAAATAACATACATACACATGTACACACCTAGACTAACTTACCAATACTGTGAAAGTATAACCGAAAATGTTTCTTTGTCTAGGTAATAGAGAGTAATACATGCATACGATTATAATACTGTTGCTGTGTATGCCTGATAAAGACGGAACTATGTAATTCATGTACGTATGTACACACATATTTATATGCTTATATGTATGTATGTATGGATATACAAGGACAGTATTTATGGTTTTGTATTACTAGTATTTAGCATCTTTGTATTTACCTAATGTTGGTTAAACAATACAACAACAGACAGAGTATTGTGTATACAAATCTGTATTAAATCCAGCCTTAAATAGTATATTCAGAGATTATTGTTAACAAATATAAAATGGCCAGACTTAGTCGTTAGCAGGAAACATAGTCTTATCACATCAAGTTTTGAATAATTTTCGATTTTCTTCAAATCTAAAGTTGCAACATCACCTCACAGATGACTTAATAAACTGTGATTAGCCCTGCTATCCATAAACATTGATTTCTAATAATACTGTGCACATATATGTATAATACAATATGTGTATTTGTAAATGTTTGTGTATATTTATTAAAGGCACTAATTACTAAAAGGATTATTAATATGGCTTTGTATGCATGTGTGTACGTACGTATTTTCATTTGTTTACTGTTTATTTGCCAAATGTCTGTGTACGAGTAGATTTGAGCAGCCTTTATAGTACATTTACCAATATTATGTTATTACTGCAACATTTTGCTTTCATTTTACCATAATGGTTGAGTTGATATTAATTTACAATGACATTGTATTGAATTGTTAAGTTGCTGTTGCTGTTGTTATTCTTATTATATAGTGCCTTGTTGTTGTTGTTATTGTTGTTATTTTGAATTTTATTCCTATTATAGAGTTGTTTGCCATGTTAATATAGCGGTGGTTAACTAAATAGCATAGTTATCGGCCTTTCACTGAGCAGTTCCCCTCTGTCTTAAAATTTAAATAAAATAAAGTGTGTGTGTGTGTGTTTTAATTTGAAATATCTGTGGCTGCCATATTTCCATCACGGGTTTTCTGGGTAGAGCACAATAAAAATGTTAAATTTTCCATGACTCTGGCTTATAAATTAATCAAAAGTTGACTGATGGCATGGCTTCGCATATATGTACCTGAGATTTAAGAAATTCCCACAAAAAAAGGTCTAACAAGGTCAAATCACACGATGTTATTGGCCAATTGACAACACCTCTACGTGAGATCAGTATATCAATGCGGCAAGAGATGTATGGCAGGTAGCAATGTTCTTTTGTGGTTAAAATAAAAAAAAAAAATATTTCTTTAGCCAACTTCCTCAAAGCAGTGTTCTGGCATAGATTAAATGAAATTACCATGAAAAGTTTCTCAAAAATCTGTCCTTCGGAGTCGACCTTAAACTGTAGATCCCTCATGTAAGTTAACGCACAACATAAGTGGTGTGAGTAGATAGGACGTAATCCTGACTGAAGGGTTGTATGCGTGCATGAAATTATCACGTATGCCTGTGGGCGGAAAAAAATTTCAGTTGTTTTGTTGCATCTTTATTATTCGCACAATTCTGTGTGCCACTGTTCACAGCTTGATGTAAACAACAATTGCTCTTCTTTGTTATTCCTGTTTACACCCTTTGCATAAACAATAACATTCACTAAGTAATTATACTACAGATCTTTGTAATCAAACTACGATTACTCTCCTTAAACTTACCGCGTTTTCACAGAATACTGCTTGAACTTCACTAACTCACTCTCCTGCTTTGCCTTGCCTTTTATATGGCAGGGTAAACAGTCTGATGAATGTTCTTGAGGGCGAATGTTCATGACTTCGCCTTCTCGAAATCTCTATAAATGTAAATCTCTATAAAATGTAGGGTTTGTTGTTACATTTTTGTTTACTTGTTTACCATTTTCTTATGCTAGTGTTTGTTGTTGTATTTTTCTTTACTTGTTTACCATGTTTTTTATGCTGGTGTTTGTTGTTATATTAAGCAGTACGATAATTCGTAAATAGGTTTGTTTACTGCATTGTTTTGTTTTTGTAGCTTTTGTTTATAATTTTAATGTTAAGCAATGTAATAGCAAAACACCAGTATGTAAATTTTTTATTTGCGTAACAATATACTTGCAATGGAAGCCTTTATCCTGAAGTCATGAATCATATAGAAAATGTGTGGACACCTTATCGAAAGTATACCATAATTTTCATGTCATCAGCTTGTCAGGTAGATTAATAATTAAAAGAATTCTAAGGTAGAATTTCCGTATGTAATGAATTTTTTAAAATTCGATTTCTAATCGATTGACCGCAACTAAATTAACTGCAATAAATACTGTATCCAGTACATTGTTCTCTTTCACTTGTTTGTTTGTTGCAACAATTTTATTTTTATTATAATTTTATGTTCATTGTTATGTTTTATGTGTTATATTTTATGTTTTTATTAATATTGTTTATTATTTTAATTTTTACATAAAACATAATATTAATACGAGCATATATATATCGTATTTATTTAATAATACTTTTGTTTTCACACACAACTACAACTACAGCTGCAACTACAACTATAAATATTGAAATAATAACAATTGTACTCATTCACATTAGACATCATTATATGAAAATATATGTATGTATGTATGTATACACACACATGGATACGTCAGGATTAAATTTTTTTCATAAACGTATGAATCTTTATTAAAGGAAACCATAATTTTAGTAATATTTAAATTAATATGTAAGGATTTAAAAATATTTTTAAAGATTTTATTAAAATTTATAGTAAAAAAATATTGATGGGAATTACCATTATAAGCTTCTACTTTTAATTTAGTATTTAAGCTTTGAAAAATGTTATGTATTGTTGAAGGTTTTTTCAGTACAGTCAGACAGACGTAGACTGTAGTTAAAGACGCGTCTTCGCTATTTATTCTCTGGAGCAGCCTAATTTTCTTTGAAAATTATTTTCAGCGATGAGGCCCATATCTAGATAAACGGATAGGTGAACAAACATAATCGTTGAATTTAGAATGATACCAAACCATATAAGATCGAGGAGCACCGAAAGCATACACTCCCCGAAATATTTATAAGACCAAACGTATTTCTCGAAAAACTTAAAATCTTTTAGACCAATTCGTACCATTTTTGGGTTAAATATAACTAACTATAATATAAATCTTTTTATGTAAAAAAAATATTTTTTTCTTTGTTTAATAAAAGGATAGCACAAAATGAATTTCATTTTCAAACGAAAAAATTATAAGACCAAAATTAAATAATATTCACCTAAAGCTAAAATAACAATGATATAAAACAACTACTGAGTAATTTTTGTATTTATTAGTAATTAGTGTGTGCACCGTGATTAATAACGACTTCCTGAAGTCGACGGGGCATAGAATTTATTAAATTTTCAATGCAATTTTGACCAATCCTACTCCATTCTCTTATGATGGCACTTTTTTGAGCATTTACATCCTTATACTGAGTGTTATTATTGAAAACTTGGTCCGATAGTATTGCCCATAAATTTCTTATCGGATTTAGATCTGGACTACATGCCGGCCAATTCAAAACTGGTATGTTTCTGGAGGACAGAAATGATTTTGTTGCTTTTGATTTATGGATTGCGGCGTTATCCTGCTGAAATATCCAATTGTTGCCTAACGAATCATCCCCAACATTAATTAAAACATCATCTAATAATTCAATATACTTCTCGCTATTCATTTTAGTTGATATAAAACATTTGTTTTATATCCTATTTAGGAGTCCTTTCCGTAGTCGAAATCCCAGCCCAAACCATTACGGTGCCTCCACCGAAATTTCGCGACATTCGTTGAAGTTTTTCAACGTTATCAGTTATTTTTCCTGATGAAAAAAAGTTGATTTAGATGGCCCAGATGGTTCCCAAAAATATTGGATGGATTCACGTAAAAAAAAATCAACGTGAATGTCGCGAAATATCGGTGGAGGCACCGTAATAGTTTGGGCTGGGATTTCGACTACGGAAAGGACTCCTATTTGTTTCATATCAACTAAAATGAATAGCGAGAAGTATATTGAATTATTAGATGACGTTTTAATTAATTTTGGGGATGATTCGTTAGGAAACAATTGGATATTTCAGCAGGATAACGCCGCAATCCATAAATCAAAGGCAACAAAATCATTTCTGTCCTCCAGAAACATACCAGTTTTGAATTGGCCGGCATGTAGTCCAGATCTAAATCCGATAAAAAATTTATGGGCAACACTATCGGACCAAGTTTTCAATAATAACACTCAGTATAAGGATGTAAAATGCTTAAAAAGTGCCATCATAAGAGAAAGGAGTAGGATTGGTCAAAATTGCATTGAAAATTTAATAAATTATATGCCCCGTCGACTTCAGGAAGTCATTATTAATCACGGTGGACACACTAGTTACTAATAAATACAAAAATTACTCAGTAGTTGTTTTTCATCATTGTTATTTTAGCTTTATGTGAATATTATTTAATTTTGGTCTTATAATTTTTTCGTTTGAAAATGAAATTCATTTTGTGCTATTCTTTTATTAAACAAAGAAAAAAATATTTTTTTTACATAAAAAGATTTATATTATAGTTAGTTATATTTAACCCAAAAATGGTATGAATTTGTCTAAAAGATTTTAAGTTTTTCGAGAAATACGTTTGGTCTTATAAATATTTCGGGGAGTGTATCAAAGTCACCCTAAGATTTTAATTTTGTGTAGGAGGCATTATCGGTAAATATTTCTTCAAGAACAATGTTGGCCAGGTCATCACTGCCAATCGCGAGCACTATAGATTGAATTGGATGATCTGGAGATGTTTCAACAGAATGAAGCTCCGTACACCACAGTGTAATAATATTGCATATTCGCCATGACTAATTTGAGAACATAATCATTTTATATGGAGGTGATGTGATGGCCACCGAGATCGTTGGATTTGAACTCGTTAGAGTTTTTCTTGTGTGGGTTTCTTGAGTCGAAGTTGTATGTGAATAAGCCACAAACCCCACTGGATTCATGAGAAATTGGATTGGGTTTCTCGGTTGGGTTGCACCCAGAAAACTCATGTGGGCATTTCAACGATATTTTACTCCACTCAGAAAGGTAGTAAAAAGACTTTTAAAATTATAAAGTTGTTCGATTATGCCCCATACATACTTTGTGTTACTTAAACTTAGTGATGGATGTTGAGAAATTAAAGAGCTTTAGCATGAGAGTTCTGGATAATTCCAAGACTAGTAAAAGAGAATAAATTTGGTTTGATAGTGGGGCGTATTTTTCCTGTTTTTTTGCGACTGAATTACAGAAACTCACCAGCCTGCTTTGCCTTGCCTTTTATATGGCAGATTGAACAGTCTGATGAATGTTCTTAAAGGCGTATGTTCGTGACTTCGACTTCTATAAATGTAAACATCGTTGTATCATTATTGTTGTTTGTGTATTTTGTTTACATTTTTTCCTGTAGTGTTGTTGATATATTTTTGTTTACTTCTTTACTATTTTTCTATGCTGGTGTTTGTTGCTATATTTTCGTTTACTGTTAACCATTTTTTATGCTGGTATTTGTTATTGTATTTTTGTTTACTTGTTTCCCATTTTTTTACGCTGGTGTTTTGTTTTTGCAGCTTTTGTTTGTTGTTTTAATGTTAAGCGTCTAATATCTAGATTTTTAATTTTCGTAAGAATACATTGCAAAGAGAATTCGATCTATAGCCTATCTACCCATGCGTAGAACGGAAATAACATTAAATATAAGCAGATTGCAATCAAATGTACATTAATTCTCAATTAACTGTGAACTGATTTTCATATCAAACATTTTCAAAGATTTCTCAATAAATTTTATCTTAATGAAACCCTTTCTCTCAACCTACGTAAAAGCAATTTGAAATTATTTTTGTTGTGTACGAATTATTTTTATCGCAAGGAAAAAGTGTTGATTTATTTGGTGTCGCTTGTTTCATGTCGCTGTCATGTTATCCAGACACACAACGGAAAAACAAAAGGAGTGAAAATCATAAAGGAACTCAACTTAAATGTTTAACAATTTGTTGCATTTCAAAAGCAATAAATGGTTTATAGTTTCGCATACAAACGTAAAAATAAGTAAAAAAAGAAAGAAATTCAAAATTTATATCCAACAATTTGAAACTACAAAAGGAACGATGATATTAATAATAATACTCATGAACCAAAATGAAAGGAACAAAAATAAAGAAAATGGCAGAGAATAAATAAAAATGAAATAACAAAGGAATAAAAACTATATTTTGTATGGTATTGTGCGAATAGTTGCAGATTTTAATATAAACTTGAATATAAGGATTTAAGCAGGAATCCAAAGGAAAGGCGGTTGGGTTGCTAGGCCTTTTAAAAATTGATTAAATTGTATGAACACTTCCACAATAGTTGATGGCAGCTTTTATTCAAAGGTTCTGTTTTGTAATATAGTAAGTGATCGGTTAACGTAGACTCCATAGTCTCTTAGAGATCTGTTTCGCATTTGACTACGATTTCAAAAAAGCTCATCTCTTTCCATCTTTTATCATATTTCTACAATTCTCAACTGAAACTCTTAACTAACTTGGCAACAACAACAAATCCTGTCGATAAATTTAAAAACCTGAAAAAATGCGGAGATGGTCCCCTGTCTTCCCCGTCGTATTCAAACATTTTTGTAAATTGTTCTCAGATTTATTTGGGAGTTTCCATTTTCACGATGGTAGACACTTGTGTTCACGTGTTCGCCTCTTAATTCACTAAATTTCGTTGGTATTGTTATCGCGGTATTGATTAAAAGGCAGCTTTCCCGATCATTGTTTAGCTGATCGTCTTGAAGACCATAAGGCAATACGACTTGCTGTCAGTCGCTGTCAGGTCTGAACTGTTTCAGAGCTGAGGCCGAATGTACTCACTAATTGGACGTGAATAAGCGGTCCCTACTGATAGTTTTGGTTACCAGCAATTAACCGCAAAGTAACTGTAATAAATGCTCAATTTACTTACTCAATTGTTTATTAAAATCATTTAGCCAGGATAATAACTTAACTTCTCACATCACCCACGTCGTAATCCTTTAGTTAAGATTACCATCTAACTTCTCACACCACCCACGTCGTAATCCTTTAGTTAAGATTACCATCTACTTTCTCACACCACCCATGTTGTAATCCTTTAGTTGGGATTACAACCTAACTTCTCACACCACCCACGTTGTGTATGTAAATATGGGGAAGCGTTCATAGGAGCATTACTTCTAATGCTATGACCAGGTTACACACTGGCCTTTGAACTTTGATTAAGATGGGAATATAATACTTAAAAAATAGGCCCTCAAAAAACGTATTCCCCTTGGGAACCCCTTGCACTTTAAACCATTTTTCACATACTCATACATTTCTGTGGAAGTTAAAAACATTTTTTTAACAACTTTTGCTCACACACAATGCAATTTAAATACATTCTCGTACTTGTACCCATACTTTCACAGTCCCGAACAACTTGTGTACAATTGTGTGCAAAAGTGTGAGCATGTATCTGAGTATACGAGTACGAATATGTAAGTATTTATTGGTTTGTATATGAAATGGTATGTGGGTCAGCAGTATTATACAGTGACAGTAGCTGTGGATATTATTGTGTAGTTGTAGTTGTAGTTGTAGTTGGATAAATAAAAACCCCATTTCAATTTAACATAAACCACATAGTGACACAACAAGGATATAGAAAATATGTCAGTTTAATTCACTTTTTTTTTAGCGTTTTGCGTTCACCCTACTCTCTAGCTGGTGGTTGATAATGGTATTGATGTGGTTACCATTTTAGCGTGTGTTATTTATGGATTTGTTGTAAAATATTTAAACAAAAACCGCGAATATAAAGTTACTGAATAAATTTTACTGGTATAACCAACAAATATTTCCACCACAATTTAATAATAGTTAAAGAAAATTTATATGAATTTCGGTTGGATTGTTGTTTCAGAAAGGAATTTTGTGGATTTAGTAAAGAATTAGTGGTGAAATATTTTATTGGACTTGTGATGGACTAACGCGTCTAATTATGAAAATAAGAATTATTTTCCTTCTTATATTAAATTTCGTATATTGGGCATAAGAATTAATTTTTATTGCTTAAGGCTGGAGTGTGCTGAGACTTTTTCAAGCAGTAGCTCCCTTATTTCGAGTGTTTTTTTGTGTATACAATCTTTTGATGATTTAAATACGTAGAGTTTAGGTTACTTACAAATCAACTAAAAAATTTTTTTTTAATCATAACAAGCCAGATGACTAAGACCATATGTTGGAAGTAGTGTAACAAACCAATGTGTCTGCCAGGTATAGAATACAAATCCGACTAACATATTACCCACTAGAACACCATTTTAGTTTACATCCTCAGAAAGTCAAAGTTCTTGATTAACGTTCTTCAGCTGTAGAGTAATTAGTCGTGGTTTAGAGAAATTTACAAAGATCAGTATAGTGTCCTTAGGAAAGCGAAGAAGAAGATGGGGAAGTAGGTTGTAGTCTAGTAAAAGCAAATTAAAATTGTTTGGCATATAAACTGGAACTAAGAGACGTTAAAAAGTTTTCAGGAAATGGTGATGACGTGGTTTACAACAAAGTTGACAAATTGTGGACATTCAAATGGAATCATTATGATAATATGTAGTTCGAAATGATCATGATAAGCTTACGTTAGCAAGAAATCTACACGAGTCCCAAAATACGTAAAGATAAAAGGCATAGGTTCCATCTGAAAATTATGCCGAATAGCAAGGACAATCTCACTTACTGACTTACTTAATGGGTTATTAAAACCCTTTAGTAAAGATTATGAAATAGATTCTACCACCGCCCTTACTGTGTTAATTTTATCCATGAGTGGCGGCAGGTACAGTTTAAAGTCGAAATCGGACTGTGGATGTTTGAGAAATTTTTCATAATTATGTATTTTATTTTACTGTCATAGTATTTGCCAGAAGACCGCTGATAAGATAAAGTCGTAAGAAATATGTTGTTTTTCATATTTCGTTTTGTTCGTGAACTATTAGCCGGCATGCTCTCATCGAATGAGTCAACAGAGTACTTATTTTACTACGGAGATGTCACAGCAAGTGCGAGCATGTCTAGTAATTGATGGAGAATAGTAAGGAAAAGTTGGTCACTCGCAATAATTTCAATTTAAGACGAATGTGTTTCAATCACGGTTTGTTGTAGCGGCTGATAGATCCCATAATGTAAAGTCAAAATGTGAGTGGGTACCTCGCTTACATTTATACACCAATTTTTATTTTATTTCATTGATTATCGAAAGGATGCATTTTTAAATTGACTAACTCTTTGGGGAATAGGAAAGAAATTGTGTTCAATAAGAACAGAGGCTGGGAACCGGAGCTTAGTTGCGATGTTCTTACACAACTAGTACTATGTGCTTGGCATCAAGGAATTGCTATTTATTTCTGTTCAATTATTCAGTACTGGATTTGTTGTCTGTAGCGGATGCTAGGACAATAGGGTTGTCATTTTTCAGTTCCTTGGAACAACTGTCACTTATGAAAATTTATTAGGTTTTTGTATTGGTTGAGTGGTGAAGCACCTTGGCTGTTGATATTTGATATTATCCTCTCTGGGCAGTCAGGGAGATTCTGAAAAAACAAGAATAAAAAGCCAAAAGTTTAATAAAAAAATATCTCTTAATAGCTTGGGAAGCCCCAAAACATATTTTTCATACCAATTAAACTGGCTAGTTGAAGAAATACTTTTATTAGTCCAATACATAAACATGTTTCTGTTCAAGCTCTCAACAGCGGCTGGAAGGAGTAAAATAGGTGTCTCTATATGGTCGTTCTTCTCATCAATTTAGCCTTGTCTGACGCTCAACTATTTTTTCTACCACTATCACTATTTCGTCTTTTTTTGCAAATCAAATTTTGTAGCACTTACCAACGGTGGCACTTGTCCTTCATATCGTCCGTCAATTGACTTTTACAGTTTTGGAAAATACCAGAGAGAGAGAGAGAGAGAGCTAAACTAACAGTTAAATTTCAATGTAAAAAAGCAAATATTTTTACAAGTTTTCTATTGTGTTGTGATTTATTTGGGTTAAACAAATGCAGTTGCAAATATACCAACTAAATAGATAAATTAAAAGTTTCTCTCTCTCTCTTTCGCTCTGTATGTTTATTTATTATTTTTAGTGTGTTTTGATATATTTTTGATATGCAACAACTACAACTACAAAAATCAAACATCAACAATAAAAACAACACAATTTTCTGTTAATAATAGATGAACAATAAATAGAAAAAAATTAAAATAAATTTTAAAAATGCACAATTGAAAAAGTTATTGAATAGATTAGAGAATATGGAGATCGAATTGTTTTAAAGCTTTTATTTAACTTTTAACGATACTTGATATGCGAAATTATTATTTATTAATCAAGAGTTATATGAACTAATATTAGTCGTTTTTTTTTATTGCAAAGTTTTTAAAAAATTTAATTTCATTGTGAATATTTCTAATGTTTAAGCAAATATGAGTTGGAGAGTATGAAGTATTCTCAGCCTTTTTAGGCAAGCTTTATTGGGAGTAGATTTCCGCCAGGTTAGTGGCATAGTAATCTGGCCTTAAATGAGGGCACAACAAAGTATATGTTATCGAAAAGTAGGAATTGACGGCGTATTGGATCACACAGTACGGTTGATAACTTTCGATGTAGGCAATAAATTTAAATATCTTGTCCGCCGTTACCACCACAAACTATGTTAGTATGGATAGCAAGCGCAGGGTCACTCTTGTCACCAGGTGCTCCTATGGTTTCAATAGGCAACTGAGTAGCAGAGGCCTCTCGCGTATGACAAAGAAAACTGTACAAGATGGTTATCTTCCCCATTCTTCTTTATGGCGCAGAGGCTTGGACACTATTAAGCACTGATGCAGCAGCCTTGAGAGTATTCGAGAGAAAACTGCTAAGTAAGACCTTCGGCCCAGTGTTAGTTGGCAATAATTTCCGCATTCGATTCATCAGTGAGCTGTATGAGTTCCTGAACGACATGGACGTTGTGCAGTGTATTAATATCCAACGGTTGCGCTGGCTCGGCCATGTTGTTCGTGTGGAGGAGGATACTCCGGCGAGGCGGGTATTTAATGCGGAGATTTGCAGAAGTCGGCGAAGAGGACTACCTCGTTTACGTTGGAAGGACCAGATCGAGAAAGCTCTGTCATCGATTGGTGTGACCAACGGACGTAAGTGTGGAAGAAGTAGAGGCGCCTGGAAAAATGTGTTAAGGCAGGCCGAAGTGCTTTAATCGGGATTTTAATAGCCAGTTAAATAAGTAAGTAAGATTTGTCATTTTTGTTTTAGGTAGTTAAAGCTTATCGGGAGCATATTCTCAGGATGGGCCTTCTATCAGTTTAATTTTGATCCATCGGTTATTTCGAATTTGGCAATACTTAGGTGATTCTATTCTGTCACTAAATTTAGTATATTATCTCCAATGATGGGATTTATTGGGCCAACCAGAAAATACACGAAAAAAAACAACACGAAGCTCATTTTCATATTGGTGGGTACGTTTGTAAGTAAACTTGCCATATTTAAGGCTACGAAAACCCCAACACGTGGCTTTACGGAAGCCAATTCTCTCATCACGAGTGACTGTTTGATGCGGTTTGTGGAGCGAAGCATCATTAGCACATGTTTCTTTGAAACTATTACAGTCAATGGAGCACTATGAAAACCGATTTTTTTATACCAGTATTCATGTGAACGACGTTTGGTTTCAACAGGATAGTGCAACTTGTCACACATCTCATGCCAAAATCGATTTATTGCATCGAAGGTTTGATCGCCGTTGATATCAATTGACGGCCAAGAAGCTGATTTGACACCGTCGGACTATTTTCTGTGGGGCGCTGTTAAAGAAAACTGTTATGCCGACTAATCAGAGACAATTAAGCATTTGAAGGCCAATATTCGTGATACCGTTGCCGCGATACGACCTCATACAATCGAAAAGTACACGAATTTTGTTCCGATCGAGTGAGGTATTGTGAAGCCAGCCGCGGCAGCCGTATGAATGAAATAATATTCCATTTCCAAATGAAACAATTGCACTACACAACAAAAAAATTAATTTAGCAAAATTTCAAATCGTTTTTGTTTGATTGCATTTTTAAATCTAAACTTTTAAATCACCCATCCTATATATGTGGAAGCACAATAACATTTGATACCATTTATTAATATGAAAATACATTCTTTTTAGAATATAATCTTGTACAATTTAGTATAACAACACTTTTCAAATCTTCCAAGACATTTATAAATATCATCAACCAATATTTATAAATTATTTGTGATTTGTAAATAAAATTAAATATTAAATTCTCCCTGGCTAGGACATAAAATTTAATGATACACCCATTTCAATGTACATACTACAATAGTATACCATACGTATGAGTAATATTTATTTGCTAATAAAATAATATAAATCATACGACACATGGGTTTATATACCATTTTATTTTGTATGGATTCTAAACATATGTAAATTTTATAAGATAAAATACTTTTTATGCGCTACAAAGAAATTTAAATTTTTCTTACCACCCCCCATAAAAAGTACAAAAAAAATTGTTATCATTGATTTCCTTCACTCGCCTCCCTCATCTCTATTTGAAATCATATTCTGTATTTTTTTCTGTTTTTTTTTTGTGTGGGGAGATACGTAAATAAATACCATCTGTTATTTATGATATATTATAAGGATAATCATATATTTACACAAATAATTCATTTTACTTTTCCTTCTCCTTCTCAATTTTTTTAAATATATTTTCTTATTTCTTTTTTTTATGTTTTTTTTTTGTTAAGAAATAATATGAATATAAAATAATAATAACAGAAGCTGTAAAAGAAATTATGTCAGTAGATCAAAAAGCAAAAAAATATCTTTGTAAACAGAAGGTGAGTGTCTTTAGAGTGCGTATCGGAGTGTGTAGTTTAGTTTCATGTATTCTTTTAATGTCATTTAAACTTTTGTATTGTCATAGCATAACCCCTTTTGTATTTGTGTTTCAGTTTTGATAACCTATAGCTCTCTGCTGCAAATATAATATACAAAAAGAGATAATACAGTGGGTAACAAAATTCTTCGTACAAAATATATAAAACCAAATACATTTCTTAGTTTGTCCACCTTTATGTTTATCACACTATGATACATGATTTCTATGTATTTACACAAGACAATATTATGACATACTTTATGATGCCATAAGTCATAGTATTTTTATGCACATCTAAAGCAAATATAATACTTTAAGCATACAATAAATACCCCAAACAAAAAATGAAAACAAGAATCTAAAACAGAGAAAGAAAGAGAAAGAGACACAAACAAAAAGAAAAACTCAAATGGGAGTTGGTTTTCTCAAAACAATTTTTGTTTTCTTTTCTAAAACACTCGCTCACACACTAATTCACATGAAACATAAGAATGAAACATTAAGGTGCCATAATACCAAATAATAATTTTTATCATCATCATTCATAAAACAGAAATTTTAGCATAAAAAATATGTTCATCATACATACATATACGCAATGTATAGGCATAGAAATACTTTTATAAAAATTTAGAAAATTAAACAAATTTTTTGTAAATAATTTTGAAATAAATATTCTTTCTTTTCTTTTGAAATTTAAATACAATTTTATACACACTGCTATGTGTGTATTGTAACTAAATGCCTATACAAAAATAAAAAAATATATTTATGTACAAGAAAATGTGGAAATATGGTCCATATGTAGGAATATGCAAATTTAAGTAATTTTTACATACAATTTTAGCAGTGAAATTGTGTAAATATTTTCCTCTTTTTTCTTTGCCACCCAAACGCATTTAAATAATACACCGTATAACAAACAATTCTGTTGTACAAGCAATTTTTATAAAAATCTTTAAACACAAGTGCCATCTATATGATGAAAATGTCAGCAACTGTACATTACGACAAATGACGTGCTTCAGCAGCAACCGTTCATTTGGTCGAGTTATGGTCAGCTGGATTTGCTGCGCACAAAGCTCTTCTAAGAGCCGTGATTATCACAATACTCTTCAGTTTGTTAACAACTAGTAATAAAAATGGTTCTTTATGTTATATGGGGTAATAACAATTCCATTAGGAAGTGTATTCTACCCCAAGCTGAATATACCAAGTCAGAATGGCAACAATGAGTTTTCTTGTATTCTCGCAAACATTTACATGTATACTGAATACCGTTAAGTAAAAGACGGTTTCTTCCTCTCCTTCATGTCGCAATTTCTGCAAGAACCTCGGAGAAGAGTATGTCCTGTTAATGGACATGTCAGGTGATGACAGAAACCCAGTTTTTTTCAGTAGTCGAAGAAGTTCCCTCTTTATCCACGGAAAGTTATCCAAAGAGTAGAATTTCACCACAATCATGTTCAAGTTAACCTCCACCTGTTCCGGGCAGTACATTCAAAACACAGTTTCCATGTATGTTTCTATGCTTAAGGATCTAATTGTGCAAAACTGCGAATAATCTGTGATTTCTCGGATAAATAATTGCCTTTCATGCTTCAATATCAACGTCCAGTTGTATCCAGTCTGTCCAAGTATAATCATACGTACATAATTGGCCAGTACAGCCCGTAATCTGGCTACCTACAGTTTAAACTCGATTCTGAGCTACAGATTTTTTGTGAAACGTTTTCATGGCAATTTTAATCAGTCTCAAAGTTTTTGCCAGAAATCTGCAGGGAGTCGCCAAAGAAGTATTTTTTTATATTTCGTTTTGTTCGATATGTCTGACCTGGGGTATGAATAGCGTTCTCACGTCTAATAAAGCAACACGATACCTACTAGACTATGGCGACTTCAAAGGAGTAACATTGCATCCAGTTTATCGCCAAGAGGTTATCTCACATTCTAAAATTTCAAGGAATGAGAGAGTTAGATGTTTCAGATAATTTTTGCTTCCGACTGAATTAAATGGTATCTACTATGGGATATCCTTCAAAAGCTAGAAGTACATCAATATCTTATCAGAATCAATAGTCAGACCGAAAATTAATGAATATCGCACATGTCTGGGTAATGCCGTCTACTTTGAGGTCTCTTGGTGATCTCTTTGCAGTATTGAATCAAATTCTATTGCCTAAATGAAGCATTCTTGTGGCTTGTGTGTTACTGTTCCTCTGGGAAAACAACGCGTTGTGCTGTCAGGAAGTAAAGGGACATGTTAACGAAAACCAGATTATTTTACGAGATACTTGTTATCAGAAGAACACAGAGTGTATGGTATTACAGAAGAAATTCACAGAGCGATCCATATACGGTACGCTCTTCCTGTAAAAGTTATACGATCACTTACAAAAAGGATTTCAGTGTCAACATCCTCATTATCATAGGTACAACATGATGCACTGCACAACTTGCGGTCTTACTCTGATTGTTGGTTGTATAAAATATGAGTATAATGTGACTACGAATTAAGATAACGACAACTTGAGAATGAAAAAACTATCTTATTGATATATACGTGCACTGCATAGTTTGATAGGGCACTATTCCAATTTAATTGCAAATATATCCATGATTCAATATCGTTATCTGTGATTTAACAATACAACAGAACACATAACTTAGGTGATCTGATTTAAAAGTGTCCTCATCTTTAAAATAAAAATTGTTGCTTTTACAAACCAGAACCCAAAAACCGAAAATTAAAATTAAAATTAAAATTAAATTAAAATTAAATTTCATCTTTGTTTGGCTTGAACAGATATAATTCTCTGGAGTTCTGTATATATAAAATAAGTTTCCTGTTCTTTATCTCAATCTGTGTTCATACACGTTTAAGGTCCTAATTCATTGTTAAACAGTGTATGTAACAATCAACTTGATTTAGCATAGTTTTCATTTAATGAACATCATAAATCATGTGGCATGCAACAAAAAAAATTTGTTGCCATTTTTATTTTTCTCTTCACGATATTCCATTCCTTTCCTTTCCTTTTTTCAATTTCTTTATTCAAATGCATGCGAAATGAAATAATTAATGAGACTTTATTACAATATTTACGATTTTACATTTTAAAATAACTTACGGGTGGTAATTCACAATGCAGTAATGTTTTATGTGCTCTACTTATGTGTTATATATTGTGTTACATGTAGTCTTCTATATTACATTTTACTTACATACAAATGTTAGTTTGTAATAATTTTAAATACTTAATGAAAGTGTCTGCTAAAGTTGATTAAAGTAACTTAAAAGCGAAAGGTGCTAGCGTGGGGATATGAATGCAAGTGTTTTCTGATAATAGCTGGATAATCGTAAACTTTTAAATTTTAGATGGGGAAGGCTAAAGGGAGATGTATAGGGAGATAGTATCGTGAACCAATTTACACAATTTCTTTTAATTCATCTCTTTTAAAATAGCCAAGTCTGGCAAAGTCCCAAATACTTCGTATAAAATTTGATAATCTTTTGAAAATTAAATGCCTCATTCTCCTTTCAGAATTATCCATTGATTGTAATACATTTACTTGGTGCCCATTCCGATTTCTCAATATTCACAGTCACAGATCCTAGGAATACCCAGTAAAGTTTAAAGGGAGCACAATGGATCTCATGGTTGCAGTTTTAAAGCATTTCTGCTAGACAATAATGACATATTCCCCTGACCAATTCCCTCGGAGTTTGAGGCAAAACGACCTTATATGGATGACGCATTTGAAGTTGATCTACAACTCTCATGTATGGGCCGTTTCCTGAAAGTCTACTTCTACTTTCGATCGTTTACAGAAGAGAGTGAAAGTGCTTATTAATGACAGAAGAATATCCAACTGCAGATTGCGTTATTTCCTTAGAACAATGTTGCAATATGACTTTTTTTTTATCGATATCACAAAGAAAAGTAATTTAGTGAAGAGAGCACTCGTTTCTTAAGAACTAATGATTTTGTGCTCTCCTATTACATTGAGTATATCCACTAGTGTTCAATTGGGCAATTTATTACACAATGCAGTAGATAAACGCTTCGTTTTGAGCCACATTGTCTGTGTGTGTGTAATACTCAATTCTGCCGAATGCTTTTCTGTCACAATGCAAAAAATTCCAAATCTAAAGCCCTCAAAAATTTTGTCTTTTTTTTTGCCGACCTACAACCTACTTTTGCAGCTAAGATTATTTGTAGCTGCATAAGCTGGCATCTGAGCACCTCTTCAAGGACTCCGTCCAAATCTTCACTAATGGATCCAAGCTGGGAGGAACCGTTGGTGGCGGAATTTTCTCGGAGTTATTAGATATAGCCGAATCTATAAGGCTACCAGATTACTGCAACGTTTTTCAGGCGGAGGTGCTGGCGATGCAGGCTGCGGGTAAGATTATTTGGGATTCGAATATCACCATACTCTCCGATAGCCAGGCGGCTATCAGTTCTCTGGGCTCCAATGTGATGAACTCCAGGACGGTCTGCGGCTGTCGGAAACACCTGAACAGGGTGGCGAAGAAGTATAATGTGCAAATCGTTTGGGTGGCGGGACACACTGATGTCCCGGGAAACTGCAGAGCGTGTGAATTGGCCAGATGCGGCACGACCATCGGGCTCTCCGACGAATTCTTAAGTATTGTGGTCCCTTTGAGGACCTCTAAGCTCATGATTGATGACGAGATCACGGACTCTGTCAACCGCTTGTAGGCGGCTTCGGATAAGGGCAGGGTGGCGCTCATGATCTGACCGCGGAAGACGCACTGCAAGGCTGCAGTTGTTGGAGTCGTGACGGGTTATTGTATTACGGATGATCACGCGTGACGCATTGGTCTGGGACACCTCGCAAACGATTTCGGAAGAAGCTGCAGGAAGAGACAGGTCTTCATCTACTGAGAACATGCCCGGCACTATGTCAAAGAAGGAAGACACATCTTGGTGCCTACTACATCGATGATCTGAGTGAATTGCCGAACATTGACGTCGGCAGTTTAAGTCGGTTCATTGTAAGCTCTGGGTGGTTCAATCACTAGGGAATGGTGAACGTGAATTGTGGTATCACAATGGGCCCCATGGGGCCTAAGTGCGTCCATCCAATTCATTTGGGGGACGGCCTACCAATCTAAGCTGGCGTCCTCTCCTATATCTTGGTTGTCCCAATGATATTTCATACAAGATTTTAAACAACAAATTTCCGCAAAATCTCGAAATAAAAATTCAGTTCCACAGCTAAATAATAGCACACATGCACTTATAATATATCGGAAATATTTTTTTTTAACAAATATGAAGAAAACAATTAAAAAAAAAAAAAAGCATTTTGGCACAAGAAAGTCCAATAAAAATGTCTTTGAAATTAAAACAGTTCAATAACCCACAATAACCTTTTTGCCATTTATATTCAAAGCAATAATTTTGCCTCCTTTTTTTGTCTTTGATACTTATTTTTTTTTTTAATTTCATTTTTATTTGAAATCGTATTTGAAAATTAAATTCCTAACATAATAACCTTTAGCCTCTTTAGTGTTTTTTGTGCTCAAAACTTTATTTATATTTTTGTACGAATCCGCCCATATTTAATCCAAGTGGTCATAAACTTTTATATGCAAATTAATTTCGGTTATTTTAATATCTTCCTGACTGCCTTCTTTCGTTCTTTTTTTCCTTTTTTTTTTTCTTCTTTTAACGTCATGTTCAAATTGTTGGAATTTTGCCAAAATCATAGTAGTCTTGAAAGCAATTGAAAAATGTTTCTTTTGTGCAAAATTTCGTTTGTAAATATAAAAAGGACGATTGAAGAAATAAACGAAATAGAGAATAAAGAAGAAGAAGAACTAAAAATGACACACTAAACTTTCAATAAATCTTCTCTTTTTTTTTTTTTGAAATCTTATTAGAATAGTTTTCTAGTTTTCATATAAAAATGGATGCATTTTGCCTTTTTTGCACATTTACAAAGTATCCAATAAGTGTAACAATTAGATTGACAAAGAAATTGTTTCTTTTCACAATTTTCTTAAAGCAATTTTTGGTAAGGAATTGTCAATTTAAATATAAAAAGTTTATATTATTAAATTATTAATCAATTTTACAAATTATTGGGAAATAAATGAATAAGTCCCTGTAGTCTAGTAGGTAGTGTGTTGGCTTATTAGACGTAAGCTCAGGGTTGAAACCCCAGGTCAGACATCTCGAACAAAACGGAGTATGAAAAAATATATCCTCGGCAACTTCGTCTCAGTAGGTTTCTGACAAAAACTCTGGGAATAAAATAAAATTGTCATATTAAAGTTCCTTAAAAATCTGTGGTTCAGAGTCGGTTTTTAATACGTAGGTTCCGCCACTCACGTATAAAATTAACGCACACAACATAAGTGGTGTGAGAAGATTGGTCGCAATTCTGACTGAAAGGTTGTAATTACCAATTATGTATGTATGAATGTGTGTTACCAAAAATTGGCGCCCCTTCTTCAAAGATCAGTTCTTCACCTATATCTATAGCACATAATTGTCCCCCTTTTAACCCTGGATGATTACTGTTCGTCGAATCGACGAAGCTCATTTACTCTTTATCATAAAACTCTTTTATGTTTGACCAAATTTCGCTCTTTTTTTTTTAACAACGTTCATTGATAATGAAAGCGTGCAGTGCGTAGACGTAAAAACGCTTTTATTTAAGAATATGTCGGTTCAACGAAGAGTAACCTTACTGTACCAAAAATGACCATCCAGGATTAAAAATTGAGTGGCCAGCGTACGTTTACTCACTGCAAGCTTTCATTATCAACTAATATTGTTGATAAAAAGACCGAAATTTGGTCAAACATAAAAGACTTACAGTCAACCCTCCTATAACGCGATACTCTCAGAACGCGGCTTCCATATAACGCGGTTTTCACAAAACGAGGAGATGAAATTGCGACAGCCCTCCTATAACGCGGTACTCGTACAGTGCGGTTTACGTTCAACAACATGCCATAAGTTCCTTCCGTACAGCATCTGAATAACTAGTAACTAGATATTGTAAGAGGGTTTAATATCAGTTTTATTTTAGATGCAAAAACACAGCCGAGATACATATATAAACAACATTTTTATATAAAAAGCCCGGCTTATCTCATAGCCGTCTACAATATTCTAAAAAATTTTCTGCGACTCATATCTGACAGTGAGGATGATTGTTGACAAATTACATAATTTTACAAGTCTTTCTAATTTGTATTGGAAAACAATCTTGTAGTTTAGTTTTTGTTTAATTTTTTTATCAATCCTTATATGAACACTTTAAGTCAATAAAAATAATTTATAATTTATCTTGTCTTGGTCTCCATATAACGCTGTACGAAAGATATGATTTGTACTAATTCCGAGTTTCTTACAGCGCGTTTTCCATACAACGCAGTAGCCGGTTTCCATAGAAGGCGCTAAGAATTTGCCTGGTTTGTACGGTTAAATCTGAGTTGCTTATAGCTCGGTTTCCATACAACGCGGGACGCACTCACCGTTTTATAGGAGGGTTGACTGTACATGATAAATGAAGAGTAACCGTCCAGGCTTCAAACATGTTTGTTCACTCGTTGTGAAGCTCTTCGCAACCAGTAGTGGTTCTGTCCAGGGGACAGCTAAGGAGTTAGCTCTCAGCCAATCCATTCCCCATATCATGTCAGTCAATCTTACTATAGTCTCCAAAGCTTTGGTTTTCACTATCGTACTCAAACCAAAGGAAAACAAGAAATTATTGTAAACCGTTTCAATCAATTCAAAGTTTTTACATTCTATTCCATGTTTTTAAGTCATACGAACTAAAATTCGATTTTAAAATTTCCCACACATACAATGCTGTTGAACTTGATTGTGAATGTTGCCTTTCATTTAAAATTCACTTTCGAATTTCAAAGTTAAATCTTTGCCGAACTTTTAATACCATTTTTGAGAGCAGCCTTCATTAGTGATTCTTTGTTAAAATTAAACAAATTAATCAACAAAACAAAAGGAAAATCTCTTTGTTGATTAATTACATACAAAGCCAAATAAAACTGAACTGAAAAAAAAGTAAACAAATAAGCCGAGAGAAAAAAAAGAATTTCTAAACTCGTAAAAAGGAAGAGCAGGAAAAGGAAAAATTATATATTCAGGACATACTTCCAAAATGGAAGAAAAAAGGTGTAATAAAATTATAATCGTACGGATTAACACAATCATCTTATACGAGGGTGTTGATGACAATATAACTTCACTAAATACGTGAAACATATTTTTCAAATTCAAAAAAATTCTGAATGGTAGGTATGCCTTTAAATGAAGGAAATAAACAACAGATGGAAAATAAATGTATAAGGCAGACAGACAGTCAGAGTAAAAGTGTCCAAATAACAATAATTATGATAATAAGTCAAAAGAGATTTACCACATACCGACAAGCAGACAGGAAGGCAGAGGAAAAATGTAAATCTTCCAGCAGCAAATCAGAAATAGTTGAAGTTAAAGTCCTTTGAAGTTGTTGATGAACAATCCAGGGCACACTTTTTGAAAATAATCATAAAACGAACAGCTTTTTTGCACTCTTAAACTCTTAATATGAATGCTTCACATTCATCCTCCATTCCACAACACCAAGCACTGCCCTTTTATAAGCCCAAGATATTTAAAATTCCAGTCATAAGCTATGACAGGGATCAGGTGTGTTGCTGCGCCATTAATAGCAAGAAAAAAAAAAAGAAAAAAAACCAAAAAACATTTAACAAGCTTAATACGTTTAAAACGGAATACAACAACAACAGCAGCAACAACAATAATTTGAAAGCATATCCACAAAAGAAAAGCAATGAAATTCATTTTTATTCCTTTAAGATTTTTTCTCTTTCTGTGTGTGCCATCCTAAGAAATGATGAAAAATGTGACAATAACTGTTGGGATAACTACGAAAGAAAAAACCCCAAAACAAAGAAAAAAACTATGTTGCATACTCATACATAATCGCCAGGCTGATGTCGATGATGATGACGATGAGGATGACAATGAAGATGGTTATGGCACTGGCTACAATGTTACTGATGACAATTTCAATGGTTCTACTGAAAGGTTAAGTCCTTAAATTTAAGGGTGGATTTCTTCAATTCTTGTTATACTTTCGCCAGATACTCGCAAATAAAGAAAAATTACACCCGAAAAGAAATATAAATAATGACTCTTTCGTTTGTAGAAGAACGAAGAACAATAGAAGATAAAGGTAGCATAGGCAAGGAGAGAGCATAAGAAAATGCATTATGAACAGTGGTGTAGCAAATGACTGGGGTTAAAAAGGGAAATTATTTGTTTTCACTCCTACTAGATGCACTCTTATAGAAATTATTGTATTAGAGTTACGGGGGTGCAGATAATCGACGCTATGCGAGTTACTTACTTACTTAATTGGTTATTACAACCCTTTAGTCAGAATTACAACCTAGTTTCTCACACCACCACATTTTGTGTGTGTTAATTTTATCCATGATTAGGGGGGACTTAAGTCGCTGTGGTCTAGCTACTAGAATAATCTTATTAGACCTGAGGCCTCAATTCAAACCACAGGTCAGACATCGAAACGAAAACATGCTAAAATATTTTTCGGCGGCTTCCTCTCCACGGATTACTGGCAAAAACTCTGAGAGTAAATAAAATTGCCATGAAAAGTTTCTCCAGAATTTGTTGTTCGAAATCGGAAACTCTCATGTATAAAATAAACACACACAACACCAGTGGTCTGAGAAGTTACATCGTTTAACATTAAAATTGTAAACAGAAGCTACAATAACAAAACAATGAACTTGTTTACAAATTATTACACTTCGTAATATAATAACAAACACCAGTATAAAAAAATGGTAAACAAGTAAACAAAAATATACCAACAAACACCAGCATAAAAAATATGGTAAGCAAGTAAACCGAAATCCACAAACAACACTACAAGACTAAATGTAAACAAAATACACAAACAACAATAATGAATAATGTTTACATTTATAGAGATTTCGAGAAGGCTAATCCACGAAAATTCGACTTCAAGAACATTCATTAAACTGTTTACACTGCCATATAAAGGGCAAGGCAAAACAGACGAGTGAGTTAGTGAAATTCAGTCAATTTTGTGTGAAAACACTGTGCGTTTGAAGAAAGTAATTGTGGTTTGAAGATCTCCGTTACACAGATCTGTCGAACAATTGCTTAGTAATTGTTATTGTTTATGCAAAGAGTGTAAAGAGAAGAATAACAAACAAATCAATTGTTGTTATTTACATCAATTTGTGAACAGTGGCACAGAGAATTGTGCGAATAATAAAGGATTTTAATTAAAACTAAGATTTATTAATACAAATGTATTTTTATTTTATTTGCAATCTACGAGTTCATATGTATGTATGTAGGAGGACTTGCACTTTAAAATGGACTCCGAACCACAGATTTTTGGAGAAACTTTTCATGGTGATATTTTATTTTCACTCTCAGAGTTTTTACGAGGCTACTCTTGAGAGTAAGATGCCGAAGAATTTTTTTGCATGTTTTCGTTTTTCTTTGAGATGTTTGAGCCAGGACTTGAACCACAGACTCTCGTCCAATAAGTCACTACACTACCTACTAGAATATAACGAATGTTTTCTATTTCAATTTCAATTCAATTTACAATTTCACTTGCCTTCTTTATTACCGTCAGTTCTTGCATACGCTCCTGTTAAAGTGTGAACAAATAATTTATTTTATATTTTTTGTTTCTGTTTTAAGTGCTTGAGTATATAAATCCATGGATTTCTTTATATTGTATGTCTCATTTTAAGTGACATTTAATCCTTGGCGTTAGTTCAGCTCATAAGGTGGTGAATACTTAAAAAGTTAACAATTACATCGCCCTTCTCATTCTCATCTACGCAATATGTATGTTCGTATGGTATATATTTTCCAAATGAAGTAGAAGGCAAATTCCTATTCCCCTTTTTCTTTTTTTCTTTGTTAATAACAATTTAAATAAAAATTATGCTTTTACAGGTTAGTTGGCGTATGCGTTCTCTTCATCCTTTTATGCACTAGCAAACCAATAATGACATTTAGATTGTCTAATATAATGCAAAATGACTTTCAGGGGATCAGGTTTCGGTTAAAAAAAAATTAAATATATGAAGCACAGCACATGCTACGAAAAATAATAGGCGATATTAAATTTCATTACACACACACCCACACATATTTAAATGGATTTTTATGGCCATGGTCTGCGACAGTGGTACAGAAGAATGTCAAATTGTATGTGAAATTTGTGCAAGAAAGTATGTTATCGAGTATGGATAACAAATATACGAATATTCTTAACATCTGTGTGGTGTCAGTTACAGGTACGGTTGGGAATCGTGAACTGCATACTGAACGATGTCCAAAAATGGATAGATCTCAACCAAAATAGAGATTTTAAAGTCGAAGTGGAGATGTGTGTGGGCTTATTGTGCACAGACCATTGTCCAATACATTCAGGACTCCCATGGATTTCAATCCGAATTATTATTCCAATGGGAGTAAGAAGAATATATATGTAAGTAGTAGTAGTGCTTCTTTCAGGATCTTTTAAAAGGTATTCAATTGTCCCTGCGATACCTGATCTGTTCTCTTGTGTGTCCTGACAACAGTTGATTGTACAGAAAACAACGACATCACAAGGGAGTTGTAGACTATATAATTGACAGTATGACAGCGTAGTAGACTGATACTTCACAAACAGACACTTCTCTTGTGTATACTGGCATCAAAGTTAGACTCCACTGCCATATTTGTCATGAAAAAAAAGAATGAGTTTTCCAAAAAGAGAGAAAGGAAAAATTAAACAAGGTAGAGAGAGAGAGAGAGAGAGAAACGGAGTTATTTCACAAACTATTTTTAATATCAGAAATCCAAGTCGGTTCCAACTCTTCAGCTCTGCACGCCTGGACAGAGAGACATAATATACTCATCGGACTCCGAATCTTTCACATTACTTCGAACTCCGCAGAAGGAGCAGATGATTATCAGCTGATCTTTGCTCTCAAGGCTTTATGTTTCGCCAAAAAACTTATTCTAATAGATTTCCTCAAAACATTCATGACGCATTCTGTTCTAGAAGAGATCAAAATGGGCTACAGAAGCACAGAAATTCTGCAGTTTTCCCTTTTTCGGTAAAAAAAAATTGAACTCTTCGTTTGAACACTTGATCTATCAGTCAGAAAAGAAATTACAAAGGGAGGTACAATCGATCGATCCATAAAGTTTGAGCCTTACAGCACTCCTTGTGTTTGCCAGATCACCTGCAGCTTATAACACAAAGCTCCGTACACCAACAGGTCGCCAGTACAAGTGTCTGCTTAGAGTTATAGTAAAGGCCTACTGCCAACAGCAACTAATTCCAAGCTAACATAGTGTCTTTTCAGTGTATTTCAGCCAGCTTGTCATATCATTACAAAATACTCTCGTATGCACTCCCGGACCAGGTTAACTGCGTTGGTAATTGCAAACAACTCAAACTGGCATAGACTGCATCTGTATATTTTGGATAGATGGATACCTTTTCCACCCCATTGCTAGAAAATTATCTTCGAGTCATCCGTAAAAACTGCAAGTCTGTTAAGAAGACTATCTATATAATGTCATACCTTTCTGTTTGAAAATCTCCACGGTGCAACTTTGCGAAATCGCATATTCTGGCGATATAGTTCTTAAACCCTGGACTCAAGGGCTATAAGGTCTGTCCAGGTTACAGATATACATCAGAGCGTCTCACCAAAAAAGTGCTCGATGTACCGTCCTAAAAATGAACCTTGGACTTTTTTAAGATGGCATTTAAAATATTTCGGCTATAGCTTCGGTCTCTCGTGAGCTGGACCATTTTGAAAAAGGGTCTATTTTTACTTATCTAGATACATACATACATTGTTGGTCATTACAACCCTTTAGTTAGATTACGACCTTTCTTCTCACATCACTGATGTTGTGTGAAATTAATTTTATAAATGCGTGGCGCGACCTACAGTTCAAAGTCAATTTCGAACGACAGATTTTTAAAAAACTTCATGGCAATTTTTACTCTTAGAGTTTTTGCTAGAAAGCTGGTGAGAGGAAGACGCCGAAAAAATATTTTTTCATATTTTCGTTGTGATGCCTGACCTATGGTTTGAACCGTGATCTTGTGTGTAATAAGCCAACACACTGACTACTAGACTCCAAGCTCACAACCTTAAAAATTCTGAGATGTCCAAAATCTCTACCCTACCAAGGACCAAATAAAAATATGTCAAAAACTTCCTTGCCACCAGCCTCCTCAAATCTTACCACCATTAAGTTCAGTTGAACATTAAACCTGGCAGGACCATAGAATAGTAGAGCTCTAAATTTTTGGAAATTTGTTTTTAACCTCTCCAAAATTCTGGGTATATTATTGCCTTTTAATTTTTTTCCTTTCTTTTGATTTTCATTCGCTATATTCAAAACAATAAAATCGGTTTACAATTCTCTATTGTAATTCCAATGTAGAAATTTTCGTTTACTTTGTTATCAAATCTAAAATAATCACCGGAATGCGTATCCATAGTAAATTATTTTTAAAACAAAGAAAAATAAAAAAAAAACACAAAAAAAAATCCAAATAAAGTTTTGTTTTTGTGTTTTGTAGATTTTAATCTGTATTATTACATTTGTTATTGTTGTTGTTGGTTTTTATTTTTTTACATTAGCCAACATGTTTGTGAATAATAATACATTCAAAACAAAAACGTTCTTTTTTTCTTCTTTGTCGGTAGTTTTTTTGTAGTTTTTCTTTTTTAATACAAGTTTAAAGCATGTAATATTTGTTTTGTATGTGAATGTAAAGCAAACAGTAGCAAAAAAAAGGATCTCTCTCTCGGTCTGCTTTTTACAAACTTTTCAGGCATGGCATATAATATTTTACCATAATCGTATTATATACGGCATGTAGTCGAACACAATAGCAACGTTTTTTTATATCAAAACTATGAATTTATTAAAAAAAAATTGTATTTTACCTGATTCTATTACTATTTCTCTGTATAACTGTATTCATTTTATCCCAGTTGCAACATACACACACAAATATGTGGCACAAACGGTGTGGCATTGTATTCGGGTGTTTGTAATTATGTGGGTGTAAAAACAAAGTGTGTGTGTATGCATTGTGAAATACTTGAAAGTTTACACGCATACTTAAATAACTAAAAATCTAAAATATCGTATGTACATACGTACATATGTATGTATGTATTGTATGCTTATTGTGCTAAGGCTTTAAATGGTATTTTAGATTTGGGCAACAATAAAACTATAAATTTAAGGATCTCCATACATATCCGAATATGGTATTTTGTTTAGAGGAGGATTAAAACAATTGAAATTATTGCGATTGTATGCCAAAGGGAAATTAAATGCTCAAAATGAATACAGAAAAAATTAATAATAAAATAAGTTGGTTATAACCCGTCAACCCTAGGCTAAATCGGGTATGATGAATAGTATGAGAATAAAAAGATCACTGGCATCGCTACTTGGCTTCAATTAATTTTCATGAAGGTATTGTTGAAATACTTAAGAGTTTCTGTGAATGGCAAAAATTGGTTTTACTTGGCGTTTGTTTATCTGAATGACAATTATGGTTTGACAGCTGAAAATGTCAAACTATGTTGGCATACATAGATACATATTCAGAAAGATTTGGAAAGTCTCGCGAAGTCATTGGCTACTTCAAAACAACGTTTTCAAGTTACGAAAATTTCTCTTGAAAAAACTAAATCTGTTTGGGTAATTCATGGAGCACTCTGTGCATTTTACGTTATCGGAGTAGACAGCAAGCACTTATTGATAGATCAAGACAAAGAAATGTGTGTACTGTAGAGGATAATGTTACTATAACGCTAAGCTTTGAGTCGATTTGTCATCGTTCTTAATTTATTGGCATTTGATCTTCGCCTACATAGACGATTTTATGATTTACGTGTCAATAAATTACAATTCGAACAATAATTGAAGCCAAACGACCACCGTTTGCATTGGGATTTTGCTAATTGGTTTCATTTGCATTAATTTTTAAATAGGTTGTGGTTTCCACCTCCCCTGCAGAAGTCGTAGTGTCACCGCTTACATACCTACATACATAAGTATATGCCCATGTTACCAGGTCGCTGGAGATAATATATATAGCATTACCATATCACATCTACAATGACCATGACTCATAAGAATGAATGGGTTATCCGAGAAATAGTTTGTCTTGGTTTTAGCACAAAGTCTGGATTGTAGTACTTATGCATCATCTTTAAAAAACCAGGCACTTGAATTCTTAATTCTACACTGGAAAACTAGAACATAATATTAGATGTTCATAGCTCGGGCATAAGAGAGGGAAAGTGGTAACGTACACATTCTAATTCTTTCCGGTTAATGGCAAATAAGGTTCGGAACGGTTTGGGGATAAATTGATCAGATAGTTAGTATTAAGCCGTCGTAGTCTAGTAGATAGTATGTTGGCTTTTAAGATGTAAGACCATGGTTCAAACCCCAGGTCAAACATCTCCAACAAAACGAAATAGAAAAGAATATTTTTTGAGGCGACTTCCATTCAGCAGATTTCTGGCAAAAATGTGAGAGTTAATAAAATTGCCATGAAAAAGTTTACAAAAATCTGTGGTTCGGAGTCGACTTTTAATTGTAGGTTTCGGCACTCATGTATAAAATTAGCACACGCAACATATGTTGTGAGAGAAGCTAGGTCGCAATCCAGATTAAAGGACTGTAATGACCAATTAAGTATGAAGACCACAATATTCATATGCCACCCATATACAGAGATTACTTGTTATGTACTTAGTATGTCGTACTTATGAGCAACTAGAGCCTTGGGTGCATTAAAATGGAAGCTTTTCATGCTACCCGGCTTAAAGACTTCATGTAGATAAGATTGAGAATAAGATGGATAAAAAAATATGCCTTTCATCTGCGAAGTATTTAATTAAAATAAAATCCAAGTCAACAAAAAAAGTAAAAAAAAATTTCTATGATATGATCTCCTTTTTCAAGTGATTAAAAAATATATATTTTTACTTGATTGGTTGTATTTAAGATACATACACCTCAGTTCGGTGCGAGCATTCAATACGAACGGTTGTGTCGAATTGTTGTGAAATAAATAAAAGATCGCGTATCAGCTGATAATACACGTGGTTTACTTCTCTAATAAAAAAAAATAAAAGATCACTCTTCTGAAAAATAAAAGTACCATCTAATTACACTTATATCTGAATCAATTCGTTCAAATGAAAAGAAAAAAGATTTTCGGTAATAATCCGAAATTTAAATTATACAAAGCTATGAATGAACGATCTGTCAACCAAGCTTCTTCGAGTAACCGCTTTGGTTTACTAGATGAGGCAGCTGACATGGACACACATGATGAGTGTAGAAGAGATATTAACGTCTCTAACATTAAGATTCCTCCAATAATAATAGACAAAACAACTGGGTTTTCTACCATATATAAATTAATGGGATCTCAATATAAATTACAAAGGATGTCGGTGGGAACTAAAGTACTATCTAGCACTGTTTCTTTATATGAAGAAGCCTTAAAAACCCTTAAAGATGCCAAAATTGAATTTTTTACACACCAACTCAAGGACCAAAAAAAATTTAAACTAGTGTTGTTTGGTCTCCCTCAAATGGACGCCAAAACTATTACAGATGAATTTAAATATTCTCATAACATAGAATGTTTAAGTGTAAAAGAAATTAAAACTAAACTCTCCACTGCTGATGACGCACTCTATCTGATTGAATTTAATAGAGATCAAATATCTAAGAGAGAAATTCAAAAAATTAGATACTTTTGCAATATAGCAGTAAAATGGAAAAACCCGATTAAAGGAAACAGAGGTCCAACCCAATGCAACAAGTGTTCCATGTTTGGCCATGGTGCTAGTAACTGTTACCGCTCACCAGTCTGCCCTGTATATGCTGGCAAACATGACTACTCAGTATGTAACCTAAGCAAAACTGAAAACGAAGGTCCTGTGATATACAAATGTTTTAATTGTGTAAAAAGAAACTACAAAAATGTGAATCACAAAGCTGATGATGTCAAATGTCCTTGTAGACAGGATTACTTGAAGATGCGCAAAAGAGTGACCTCTGGTTCTGCTTCATCTCCTCACAGAGAAAAGAGCACTCCTGTTTTTAGAAATTTTGAAGAAGATTTTCCTCAATTAGATTCAACCTCTACTCCGCGTTTACAGTCCGCTGATCGCCATAAAGTGCTATATTCTGACATATCGAAACATAGCAGACAGAATGAAGATAGTGATAACATATCAAATGAGAAGCTGTTAGACATTTATTTTGAAGCAATTGATGCTCTTCAGAAATGTAAAAATGAATACGACAAATTGAAAGTATTAGGAAATATGCTTCGACATGTCATATAATTCAATATATTTTGATAAGCTTCATGTTATGCACTGGAATGCTCAAGGCATAGCGACAAATCCAGCTATCACTGAGTTGGAATTATTTATTCGAAGAAATAATATAGATATCGTTTTATTGAATGAAACTTTTCTTAAAAGCCATCATAAGTTTTGCATTAATGCATACAAAATCTATAGAAGAGAACGACAAACGTTCGGCGGGGGCGTCTTAATCGCTAGTCGAAATTGCATAAGTCATAAATTCCTTGGAACAGAAACAACCGACATTATTGAAAATTTATCTATATCTGTTGAACTTAACAGAAGATCTATTGTTATAACTTCTGCATACTCTCCTAAATATTCTAACAATTTTAAGAGAGACCTTGACGTTTTGATTAACAGATCAAATGACTTTTTTATATTTGGAGATTTTAATGCTCAGCACGTAAGTTGGAACTGTCTATCTAATAACACAGCGGGAAATGCCTTGTATAACCACCAAAACCAATCAAATTACTACGTCTACTATCCCCAAATTCACACGCCCCCCAATTTCACACGTTTTAGTCAAACGTCTACGCCCTCTCCGCCATCAACAATTGATATACTCCTGTCTAAGTCTAGTTTAACGTTTTCTAACCTGATAACTCATCCGAATTCATTATCATCTGATCATCATCCATTCACATGTTTTTTATATGGAAATATTCATGGTACAACACCCCAAATACATCTTTATCATCTCGCAAATTGGACCGAAATTAAATCTTTTGTTAACAGAGAAATCGAACTTAATCACCTACTTGAGGACAATATAACAATCAATAATATAGAACTAAAATTCAATCGGCTGATTGATATTATAAAAAATGCTGGTGAAAAAATTCCTGTTGGCGAAAATAAAATATGGCATAATCGCATATCTGTTTTAAGTCTCAGACTGATTAGAGAGCGCAGAAAACACCAACGGCAGTTGCAAAGATGCTATGATCCCTCTAGACGGCTGACAATTATGGCAATAATTAAACAATTGAGGTTATTAATCGATTTCCATATTAACAAGGACAGAAATAACCAATGGAGTTCATTCATATCAAAATTACCAGCGGGTAATAAGAAGTTCTGGACCATAGCTAAGTCTCTTAAGAAAAAAAGCTCTAAAATACAAAACTTGGTTGTTAATGACAAAGAAATTACAAACGATGCAGAAAAAGTGAACATAATTGCTAATGAATTTGAAAAACATCATTCAATAACTTTCAACAACCCTTCAAATATGGACAAAAAGGTAGAAAAATGCTTAAACGAGTTAAATACAAGCGAAATAAATGAGAATGAAGTCCTTTTGACAAATAGCATTGAACTAATTGAAATAATAAAGAAATTCAAGAGTAATAAAGCTCCTGGCCTAGACATGATACAATGTACACTAATAAAGAAAATGCCTGAAAGAGTCTTTGAAGTTCTCGCTAAATTATTCAATTTCTGTTTTGTAAATGGCTATTTTCCTAAAGTATTTAAGGTGGCAAAGACAATACCAGTACCTAAACGTGGAAAAAATCACACTCTACCTAATAATTATAGACCAATAAGCATGTTAAGCGTCTTAGACAAATTGTTTGAAAAAATTATACAACATCGTCTTATATCCCATGTGGAAAGTAATAATATTATAATTAATGAACAATTTGGGTTTAGAAAGGAACACTCAACAGTTCACCAAATAAAGAGAGTAGTGAACCTAATAGAAAATAACAAGTCAAATAGAAAAAGCACAGGAGTTGTGTTTTTGGATATAGAAAAAGCTTTTGACACTATATGGCACGATGGACTAGTATACAAACTTAACACATTCAGACTTCCCCTATACCTACAAAAAATAATTAAAGATTTCTTATTAGATAGATCTTTTATAGTATGCATAGAAAACAACTACTCAACACCACGTAAACTTGTAGCAGGTCTCCCTCAAGGATCTGTTCTATCACCAACGTTATATTCAATATTTACTGCAGATATACCTATTAAAAGAAAAAATGAAGCAGCTTTCTATGCAGATGATAGTGCATTTATTTGTAATGGAAAAGTCTCCAATGCAATAGTGAAGAAGCTTAAGGAATCTATTACATGTGCTGATAAATATTTCACTAAATGGAAAATAAAAATAAATCAGGATAAAACACAGGCAATAATTTTCCCATTTAACAAATCCCCTAAACGTATCGCCAACTCTTCTTTAACAATACAAGGAAATACGATTGAAATAAAGGATTCTGTCAAATACTTAGGAGTGATTCTTGACAAAAAACTGAACTTCAAAGATCACATTGACCACATAAGCGAAAAAGCGATAAAATGTGGCAGAGCATTGTACCCTCTTCTCAACAGAAAATACGGCCGATAATGACGTACAGTTGCCAAGCCTGGTTTCCTAAAATAGCAAAAAGCCACATTAAGAAGCTGCAAATCATCCAAAATAACTTGAAAATAATACATAATCTGAACTGGAGATTCTCCACTGATAGACTACATAACACCTATGGTCACAAAACAGTTTGCACCCTAATGACAGACTTGACGATAGCATTCGAAAATCGATGCCAACAGTCAACTTATGATCTCATTAGAAATCTACACTAGTCTAAGACAGATCCTTAACTTTCAATATGAAAGTTCTCTTAAGTGATGCTATTTTGTCACCCATTCAGTAAATTTCTAAATTAAACTTTTATATAAATTAATAAAGGGTTTTAACTCCTAATTTTTTACCCCTAAACTGTGATAACATAACATTATATTTGTATATTATAAGGTATTGCCACTAAGATATAATTGCTGTAATACTATTGTAAATTCTCATAAAATGTTATATAGTTCTTAAGAATTAAATTGAATAAAGGGAATTGTAATGAAAAAAAAAAAAAAAAAGATACATACACCTGCTAAATGACTGATAATAAATGCAATAATTTTCCTAAAAAATCTCTCCAAAATATTAAGAAGTATTGCTTTAAATTGTTTTAGTATATGTTGTATTCCCTTCACATATTCATGTGTGTGTGTGTTTGCATAAGTATGCATTTAGTTTGCATTTAAAATTTAATTATTTTAATGTAATTTATCTCTACACACTAATATTTAATTGAAATTATTTACTACAACTATTGGAATGATTTAATAATTCAATAAATTATTTAAATCATATAAAATACCCACACACACACACACATTGACAAATGCAAAAATACACTGACACGTGCATTTACATTTGAGAAACATGCATTTAAATATTTATGGAGTACGAACACATACACAGTGACAGTGTTTAACAACCAATTGCCTGGTTATAACACTTGTCAACACATTTCAATTTGGAAAATTTCTAAAATTCCCCTGCGTACGAATGCCAACTATTAATAATAGTACCATATAACTGTAGATATATGTATGTATGTATGTATGTGTGTATAAGATGATATATACAGTATTGAAAGGAAAATATGGTATATTGAGTATTTATATATGATATGCATTGTGAAAGTAAGCAAATAAGTTGATTTGGAAAGAGGAAGCAAAGTTTCGTCAAAGTGTTTGCAAAATTTTAATTAAATAGATAACAAATTGTGCTTTTTTAATGATATATTAATGGATCGTGGTGTTATTATAACGACTCCCAAGAAATGGATCATTTTTAATTTAAAAATAGAGAACAATTGCTGGAGCCATGAACTCACTCCCTCAAAGAAAAAAGTAGCGACTAAATAAAGATAATATGAAAGAACAAATTGTTATGATAAATTCATAATTCGAACCTCTTCAACCCAACAACAGTAGCCTCAAAAAAGGATCCAGTGCTTTAGTTTTGAGCCTACTATCACCAATTTTTTAAACTTTATTATTCAAACAATTTAAACATCTTTTAATTCAATCTCATATTTTTTTCAATTTATATTGAAATGTTAAACTGTCGTTATCATGTCTGCCAACACTGTGTGCATACTATATGTGTATGTGTATAAATTTATCATGATTTATATTTTTTCCTTTAATTTTTAGAATTTTTTTGTTATTTTATAATATTTATACAATATATTTAATCAATATCTATGTATATAAAGCAAATGATTAGGCTTTTATTATAATGAGTTCGAATTCTCATATATATGTATGTATGTACATACATACATACGTATGTTTGTATGCAAACATACATTGCATTTATATTAATTACATGCAGAAATACTGGGAGCAACAAAAATTGTACGATTTTTATTTACTATCATTAAAAGGCTTCTAAAAGGTTTGAAAATATACTCGCTGAATATTTAAGCCCCGGTTAGCCAAACATCCTCGGAACGTAATGGAATGGACGTTCGTTTTTGGAGTACATAAAGATGTGAGAGTAATTACCGAACCGTAATGTAATTGCGGTAAGCATTTATATTGCTCTTCATATGCTAACAACGAACATTTGTTTCATTACCTTCCGTGAACGTTTTACTATCCGAGGCTTTACAAAACATGGTGAACTTCATCTTCTTAAGTGGCGTCTCACGTGTGAATTAAAATAAAATGCATGAAAAAGCAAATCCGGCTAACAAAGTTAAGAAAATTAACTCAAATATGTCTGAAAGGCAAGCTGAAATTGTGCTCTTCTGATCTAAAATCAAACAAAAAAATCGTCATTATATATCATATCATATATTTAATTTTAATTTATCATATATTTAATTTTAAGACTAAAAATATAGATTTTCCCTGTCCTAAACCCCCTGGAGCAGTTGATGACAACTATAACAGAAAATTCAATATGGGCTAACTCTTGTAAATGAGTAAAAGTTTATACCACTGTACCCAATACAACAACCCAAAAAATTTTCACTGTGTGTTGTTTCTACCCAACTATGTTATTCTACAACCAGCTACAGTAGGACCAATCTCTTGCTAAGGTAGAAAAACTTAATTATCGAACATGTAATTGAGCTCACGAGAATATAAGACTTCATGTATTGCCGTTTGCAGTGGCAATTTGATGGAGGTGTCTCACCTTAATCTCAAATCAAACATTGCGTTTGTAATTACGATACAGGTAGTGTGCCTCTATCTTCGCCAAATTCCTTTCAGCAGTTTTCTGGCAAATACTCTGAGATTGTCATGCAAAAGTTTCTCAAAAACTCTGTCTGTCAACATAAGTGGCGTGAGCAGCTAGGTCGTAATCTAGACTGAAGGGTTGTAATGACAAATTATGTATGTATTTATGTTTGTATGTAATTACGAAGATAACGTGGATGCCTGAATGTAGAATTTAGGTAAAAATTTTTCTATTTTCTATTCGTAGTTCAATATATCCGATTTGCAGCACTGAGGAGTTATATTTATACCAAGTAAATATGTTCTTATAATACTCCCTGCGCTGCAAGTTGTTTGGTGGTCCAGTAAGGAGGACAAACAAATTTCTAGATCTCCTTTCAAAGTGATATGAACTTAACTAGACCATAATGAGAGATTTTTCTGAGCAAGTAACCTCTTTCAAAATGGAGAATTTTCTTCGAAAATTTTGACTGAGGCATCCATAATCAAATTGACACAAACGTCGATGTCTCTGCTCGTCTCATTTTTAAACTCCTCCAGACTTGACCTTAGCAGATCATCGAATTTGCTCTCATAGATCTGACTTTAATGCACAGAATGGTAATGCATTGAACGGAACGGTAAGTAGGCTAAAACTAGGTATAGGATTCTGTTGTCCTGTCTTACCGCAGCTTAATTTATTACTGACAACTCTGGTGATAATATTAGACTTTAATTCTTGTAACATAAGGTACTCTTTCTGGAAAGGGTCCCCGAAGTAATTTTAATATTAGAATAAAATTTCAATAGAAACTATTAGATTACGGTTGGCTACTCCCTGTATAAAGCTTATAAATAATTGTTTGTTTATATCGATAAAATTTATGCTGATTATTTATATGTTTGTATATATGTACATACTTTTCCCTTTTAAAGAGAAAATATTGCAAGTGAATTTGAAAAACAACATGAAAGACAAAACTAAATGAGTGAATGAATAAGTCTTATTTATATGCGTGCATGAATAAATGAATGAATGACTGAACGAATGAATGAATGACTGAATGAATGTACGAATGATTGTTTTGTTGTAAATAGCATAATTGAATTGTTGTGGGTGCACATAATGCATTTGTAATTATTTGTGAAAGCTCTGTGATTGATGTTGTCGATTTCTTTATTTCCCTATTGTCCCTCAACAAATGCGCTTCTATAAATAAATAATTTTAATTCTCTATTTATAGAGCGGGGGAGAAATTAATATTTAAAATGTATGTACTTATATAGGATTTATAGAAAAATACTAAATACCTAGAATATATATGTGTTTATATGACGCTGCAAATAACAAATGTTTACTGAATTATTTTAGAATTTTATGTGAACAAAATGCTTTTTTTTAATGCATTTTTATGAAACACGTTTTCACTGAATAGCTACTAATGAACGTTAAATAAATGAAAGAATGATGATGAGCATTGAGTGATAATTATTAGTGAAAAAATATAAAAAAAATAAATTAATTACTTTAGCATTGTTTTAAATATTCGCTTTCATTTGCAATAGGAAGTTATGGTCAATAAACTTTAGACACACTTTCTACTTGCGGCGATTATATTTTCATGCTTCCATGTTAAAACTGTGTCATCAAAGATTGACTCAATTAAAACGGAACTTCTTAAGTGCAGTCTTTCTTTGACCGATAGTCAGAATATTCACCTCTTAGGTGAGGTATTGTTACAGAAAATGAAGTCAAAATGGCTGGTAATTTTACTGGGTAGTAAACTGTCATGTAAAACACATATAAAAGACATCCTAAGGAAAGCCAATTATATTCAAGAAAAACACAACAACAATAAGGTTGACAGGTAAATCTTGTCGAAGCTATCCAAAGTGAATTTTAATTACATACCTGATTGGCCAT
The DNA here is from genome assembly GCA_930367235.1 of Sarcophaga rosellei. Taxonomy (NCBI): domain Eukaryota; kingdom Metazoa; phylum Arthropoda; class Insecta; order Diptera; family Sarcophagidae; genus Sarcophaga; species Sarcophaga rosellei. Next base: position 38,930,552 of record OV884019.1, read on the forward strand.
TACAGCCCTTCAGTCAGGATTACGCCCTAGCTTCACAATACCACTCATGTTGTGTGTGTTAATTTTATACATGAGTGGCGGGTCCTACAGTTTGAAGTCGATTCAAAACGACAAATTTTTGAGAAATTTTTCATGGTAATTTTATTTACTCTCAGAGTTTTTGCTAGAAATCCGCTGAGAGGAAGTCGCCGAAGAAGTATTTTTTCATATTTCGTTTTGATGTCTGACCGTGGCTTCGCGTCTAATAAGCCAACACACTACCTACTAGACTACGGCGACTATTCATACGGCTATTATTTGGGCAGTTGGTATGAGGCAATGATAACCTGTTACGTAGCAACTCTGAAGAGGCTGGGTTTTGCCCATTGCTTATGGTTGTGAATACCAGACCTCTCGAAATTATTATTAGAATAATGGGTATCAAATCTGATACGAAATTTAACGACATTGTGACTTGCCTCACAGCTCCCTCCTTAACTAGTGCTATTGCAGTACCAGTAAATTTTATAATTTTTGCTAATGCTGCTCAACAAGGCTAAATTATAATAGCAATTGAATCAATTTAGAGAAGTGACCATACTGACTATACGCCTCTTGGGACAGAAGCGAAAGTGTGTTTGATTCCAGAATGATTTATTCGATGAACATTCGGAAAGTCGTGGGTATCTTCCACATGAAAATCTATGTCATCTTAAGATGTGGTTAATTCAAAACGGACAGACGTATAAAAGACGTAACATAGTAATTCTATCCAACTATCATGTCTCTGCCACAGGACTTGGTCCGTTTGGTTTTAACTCGAAAACATCACGGTATAGAGTGTGCAAGTTAAATCATCTAGGCTGTGGAAAAAGCGTGACCGTCTGTTGTACCTCAAGTCACCTTTGAATTTACTGGATTGACTGATAGATTGGATTTCGAAGAGAGGAGCTTTCACGCCGCTGATACATACAGAATTTTTCTCTGTAGTGAGAAAATAAGTTTAGAAGGTAAGAATTGCGTTGAGTAATTACAATGAATAATTATATAATCATGCATCTGATTATTCTGGAGCAAATTGAGTTTAGTCATCGGCCGGTTAGTAATCAACCGGACTCTGTTGACCCATAAAAAATTTACTTCAGAATTGGGATCTCATCGCGAGTGGTTTGTAAACTTTGTTCTGTAAAGGATAAATCATCAGAATAAATAATTAAAAACTTGGTAATGCATCTCAAAAGTAAAAGCATCTGTAGGAACATTTGAGTTCGTATCGAGAAGAGAATCATTCTTACCGATACTGAACGACATCTTAAAGTTTATATAGATAATAGCTTTGGTGGAAACGTTCTAGGAATATCTTGTATGGTAGATAAGTCAACATCAGAGATCAGCAGTGAATCGCTTTTTCGCTACTTATAAGTACCCATGAAATTTTGAATATAAGTGAGTAAACAATATTGAAATATAACTACTCTGATTCATTCGTACACACTAAAACGTTGATTTATAAGTACAGGTTGCAATGAGTAAGAGTACAACGTTGACATCAAACTCATACAATTCGAAATATGTTTGATTCATAAGCCTACTCATTCCGGTTCATAACTTTAGAAAAATACTTGTAATACTCATAAATGTTTTGAGTAGAGCAGACATTTAGTGAGTATTTTAGTATTCGTACGAGAGTCCTACTTATTTTATAATGCTTGTATATGTTGAGTTATGAAGAATCGAAATCAACAATATCATGCATATTGTTAAGTATGAGTAAGATGAGCATTTCAAAATTTGAATATGAGTAGTATGAGTATGACATTAAAATAAGTGTGAATGCGTACAAGTATCAGACATTATGAGTATGATTCGAATCTAATCATATTTTTGAATACTCATTGCTGATCTTTGGTCGACATATTAAGACAACTACATATAATAATAAGAGATAATAGAGATCATCCAGGAACTATATAAGACAGCAAAATGTTGTAAACTTCACCTGAATTCTGTTAGCGATAAGGTATGCGATAAAGCAAGAACTAGGCACTCAGTAATGAGAATTGCTTTAAACATATGATTTTCTATGATATATACTGTCCCAAAATGTAGTCATAGTTTGTCTTATCAGTAGTATTTTAATTTAAAAGAATTCTGTAGCATTAACAGATAAGAGTGTCTTTTAACACTATAGCCCACTGCATAATTAAAAAAGGGTATTTTTTCATAACTCGCCATTACACTTTGCATAAAATATAAATTATTTCTTGTAAAATAAACTTACAAAATATATATATATTTGACTGTCATTTAGTTCATCAGTGAAATCAAATATTTATTATGGGCTTGTGAATACGCAATTACTTACATTTTGTTCATTCATACGTACATTCATTTATTCAGTCGTTCATTCATAATGTAAACAATTTTTACACCAGCCCTACTTTCGTTCAACGAAATAAAATAAATATTTAAACATTTTATACACCCAGAATAAAACGTATGACACATTAATATATTTGGGAACTCAACTCGTTAAAGGGTTTTCCTCAGAATTTCCAAATTTATATATTGTTTTACAAACATTTTTTCTTTGGGTGTATATTTATGTTTTACTGCCAGCCATACATTTTCTTTTACATACAAGTCCACATTTTTAAAATTTAAATAAACAAAATATCAAATAATTTTAATTAATTTCCAACGGCTATTTTCGTTGATTTTTTGTTTTTATTTTCTACTGCTTTCATGCTCTACGCATAGGTTCATAGGTAATGGTGGCTTGTTATGATAGCGGGGATATTTGTAACATCTAAGAAAGTAGTATGATGTCATGACTACTTTTCGGTGCTGTTAGAGTACGAATGTAAGAAACTTTCCTGCATTCTTAATGGCATTCACAGTAAATATATACTGTTAAAGCTCCATTGCAGTCGTATATGCCTCATCGGTAAATTGCGAATATTTACGTTTATTTTAATGTAAATTTTACTTTAAAATATTCACAAAAACCGAGATTTGTTTTAATGGAAACATAAAATATATTGTGAAAAAAGTAAATAAATTTTAGCCTAAATGGTGTTTAACAATATTTTTTTTTTTTTTTGCAAAAAAAAAAACAGCACCAACAAACAACAAAAAAGAGGATTTAAAACAAAATAATTAAAAACTATAAACGTTATAAATTGCCATTAAATGCTTTATTTATATTTGATTTATTGTTTAGTTTCTGTTTACAATTTTTGCTGTATTTAAAGGTAAACATAAAGGGAAAGAAGGACAAAAAAACAAGGAAATCTTTTGAACATTTCAAATAAAATATTTAAATTTGCCTGACCATATATTAGTGAATAAATGGCGATAAAATATGATATGTTCACACAATAGCTTTAGTTTATAATTTAGTATCAACTCGTGTTTTTAATTGTTAATTTATTTTTGTTCTTTAACATGTAAAATGAATTTTTAACTTATTTTCCTTTTAAAATTGATTTCTAAAGCTCTTAACAGTTTCTATAACTAAAGAAATATCAACGTTTTTATTGCTGATTACGTTCCAGAAGTCGCCGAAGTCGAATAGGTAGTGTGTTAGCTTATTAGACATGAGGTCTCGGTTCAAACCAGAGATCAGCAATGAGTATTGAAAAAGATGAGTAGATTCGAATCATACTCATAATTTCTGATACTTATACGTATTCATACTTATTTTAATATCATACTCATACTACTCATATTCAAAGTTTGAAGTACTCATCATACTCATACTTAACAATACGCATGATGTTGCTGATTTCGAATCTCCTTTACTCAGCATTTACAAGAATCACAAAATAAGTACGATTCGCGTACGAACACTAAAATACTCACTAAATGGTTGTACGTTTGCTCTGCTTGCTGCTCTGACCTTTTTGCTTATGTGTCTTTTTTCTTTTTTTTGTAAATGCAACAACAACTAAGACTGTAAATTTTGATGAATGATTCCAATCACTCAAATCATTAATGAGTATTATAAGTATTTTTCTAAAGTTATATATCTGAATGAGTAGTCGTATGAATCAAACATATTTCGAATGTTATGAGTTTGATGTCAACGTTGTCCTCATAGTCATTGCAACCTGTACTTATAAATCAACGTTTTAGTGAGTACGATTGAATCAGAATAGTTGAATTTCAATATTGTTGACTCACTTACATACATATTGGCCATTACGACCCTTCAGTCAGGATTACGGCCTAGATTCTCATACCAATCATGAAACTTCATGGCACTTTTATTTACAATCAGAGTTTTTGCCGGAAGTCTGCTGAGCGGAGGTCGCCAAAGAAATATTTTTTTCATATTTTTATTAAGCCGACTACCGACACTACCTACTAGACTACGGCGACTACAGGTATCGGTTGAATAAAGTCTACACTGTGCTAGATTACAACGAGCTGCATGCCATAATTCGAATCAATACAAGCTGATGTCGATCTATGAATATTGATGAATAATATTTGTTTTATTCATTTAATATTTAATCACCATCTAACTAAATTTGTATGTACATGTTTAACACAATGTCTTAATATTGTGAATACTAATCAGTTTTTTAAATCATTTAGCAAAGCCCTACGCACGCGACAAACAAAGGCGAAAAATTATACACAATCAGAGAGAAAACTGATAATGATGTTTCGAGATCAAATAGAATATTTCCAATGATTTGTAGTATTGTTGTTGTTGATGTACATCCATACATATAGATACAGTTTAAATTCAATGAATAACAATAAATAAACAAATAAAATGAATATAAAACTGCATGAAATATACCATAATAATGAATAATTTTTGTTCTATATTTTATTGTTAGTTTTCTTTGTTGTTGTTGTTGTTGTAAAAGCAAAATAAAAAAAAAAACAATAAAACATGATGTTTTTTTCACATCTGTTGTCTATAAAGCCGGAGAACAATCATTTAATATGTTTCAGTAGCAAAAGTGCGGTGATAAATAAAACGTATCAAGTCCCCTGTATATAGAGAGCAAGAAACAAGAAGAAAAATATAGAAATAAAATAAAATATTTTTGTATTTAAACAAAATTATCAAAAGACAAAAAGAAAACAAAAAAATAGTTCACGTAATATGCTGAATTAATTGTGTACCGGTATAAAGCGTAAAACCAAATAAACCCTCGTTTTTTTATGGCGTAATAAACAAGCATCACTTAAAACTTTTGACGGGCACTCTGTTGGCGAGAAAATAAATTTGTTTTGCAGAAATAAAAAGAAGTCAAATAGAACAGAGCAAAACCAAAACAGAAAAAAAAAACATAAAAATAAATCGTTTTAATTAAATTAAAAACAAATATAAACTTATAATTATTCAAAGCGACAAACAACACAATCTTTTTTTCTATAAACATTCCTTACCTTATATACCATATAAATGATGTTGGACCACACAAGGTGAGTTACAGTTTAAATACTATTTTCAGGTGTTCAGAAAGGTTGCAAACAGAACAAATATGAGTATTAATCTTTAAATTCAATCATTTAAACTCTCTAATAGAATTGTTCTCATGCTTAAATATGCAAAAAATATATTCAAACATATTAAAAGAATCGATATTAGCGACTAAATCATCATAATTTGCAGACATTTTGAAATACGGGAATCGTATTCGGACAAGAATTTTGTTCCGACAACATGTGTGAATCCAAATTCAGAGTGCATTTGCAATTCTTGAAGTTCCACGGGTATTCATATAAAATTGGTCATTACAACCTTTCCATCAGGATTACGACCTAGCTTCAAACCACTTACGTTTTATCCACAAGCATGGCGGGCCCTTCAGTTTAAAGTCGACTCCGAACGATAGATTTTTGAGAAATTTTTAATGGTAATTTTATTTACTTTCAGGGGTTTTGACAGCAAAATGCTTAGGCAAAGACGTCAAATAAATATTTTCTTTATATTTCGTTATGTTCGAGATGTCTGACCGTGGCCTCACGTCTAATAAGCCAACACGCTACCTAATAAAATACGACGACTACCCCATTGATTGTTTAGAAACGTTGTTAACATTAATTTTTTGATATATTTTTATTATTGACACATATCATGAATATTTTTTTTTGTACTGCAAAAAATTTTCACGGAGAACCTAGTACCAATAAATTTATTCAGCAGAGTTAGAATGGTCAAAAAAGTGTATTGACCTAAAGCAAATTGTTACGGCACGGTATAAATGAGCCGGCTTTAAATAAAACACAAAATTTTTAAGAGCACTCCTAGTGCATTAATTTAATAATTTATTAATTTTTAGGCTGAGCACTGAGCGTTAAGCGTTGAGCGTTGAGCGCTTTAAAACAATTTTGTAGGCTTGCGTGCCTTTAACCGACTGACAAATAATTTTTCTAATTGACAACTGGTGACTTCAGATGTCTATGTGATACATAAATAGGTACCGTTATAATTAATAACCAGTTCTCTTTTACATATTTCTAGAAGAAAATAATGTAACTAATGTAAAATATAATTACAGTTAGCGAATATTTGCAATTTTAAGAATTTACGAATTTAAGACTTTTATGGGAAGTATCCCAATATTAATATTTGACTAATAATTAATATTATAATGATTTAAGAAATTAGTTTCGTTTAAATAAACAATAAATGTTAACAAATTAACAAAATCAGTAAAAATAAAATATTTTCATAATCAAGTGGATGTCGGCGGCAACATTCTCCCCCTCGTAAATGAGTCCGTGGACGAATTTACCCTTCTTTATTGGCGACGTCTAGTCTTGCTATCTTCACAGTTGGTCGTTGCAATGTACCATTTTTAGTTTGAACCTTCACCTGACGCACCTGACCATCCTTTGCTGTGATTGTGTCAATTACTTTGCCCTTTGGCCAACAATGCCTCGGAAGGTTTTCATCAATTACGATGACGATATCACCGACTCGTAGTGGAACTGTTTTTTCATGCCATTTACCTCTTCTGATAAGTGTTGGTGCATATTCTTTTATCCAGCGATGCCAAAACTTATCTGCAAATAGCTTAGTTTGATTCCATCGTTGTCGTAAATCAACTTCTTTGTAGTTAATGGGCTTGAGGCCACTTGAAGAGCCCAGTAACAAATGGTTTGGTGTAAGTGCTTCATCATCGCACGATTCCAGTGACACAAAAGTAAGTGGTCGTGAATTAATAATGAACTCTACTTCAGCTAGGCCACATTTTAGGGTTTCATCATTAAAATTCATATGGGGACAAATATGATATAACGCAGTTTTTACCGAACGTACAAGTCTTTCCCAGGCTCCACCCATGTGGGGCGCGGCAGGTGGGTTGAATTTCCATCTGATGTTTTCAAATGATTTTGAGACCTCAGTATGATCAACTTGAGGACTAAATATTTTAGATGCACTTATAAAGTTTGTGCCATTATCGGTGTAAATTTCTCTTGGTGTTCCTCTTCGAGCCATAAAATTTTTAATGCACATAACACAGGAACTAGTATCGAGACTGTAAGCAATTTCGAGATGAACTGCTCTTATAGTTAAGCAAGTAAATAAAACACCCCATCTTTTCTCTTTTCTTCTTCCCACGGTGACGTAAAGCGGTCCAAAGTAATCTATTCCCACAAATGTAAACGGTCTTTCAAAACTTGCTAATCGAGCAGGCGGTAGTGAAGACATTTGTGGCATAACTGGTGCAGCATTTGCATTTTTACACATTTGACAAGATTTCCTTACGCTTTTATAGAGTACTCGTAGCTTAGGTATGTAATATTTACTTCTAATATTGTTGATGACGGTCTCATGTGATATATGATGAAATGTTTCATGTTCATAGCGAACTATTAGAAATGTCACATGGTGATTGGTAGGCAGTATTATCACGTCTTCATAATTTAGGAATGATGCACGACCTTTAGCTCTTAATACTCCCTTGTCATCTAGGAATACATTTAAAGATATTAGTTTACTGCTTTTTGAAATACTCTTACCCTCCTTTAAATAATATATTTCTTCATGAAATTCGCTGTGCTGTGCTTTTCGGTATAATACGGACCTTGCTTGTTGTAGCATTTCGAATGAAACTTCTGTTGGCAACTTCCTTTTCTCACATCGTGATTTAAGCTTACCCAAGTAGAGTATAAAGGTAGCTACAGCTCGGTAAAGTCTTTTCCAGTTGGAAAAATCTTTAACGTTAAGTAAAATATTCATTTCTGCTCCATTAATGAGTAGTACACGATGTCGAATTTCCTCTTGATTGCATTCGCCCAAATTGTTGCAAGTTGGCCATGTTGACATATCTTCCTGAAGAAATTCAGGACCAGAATACCATAAGGAGACATCCCATTGTGTTAGAACCTTTGTTGCTAGATCCGCCGGGTTCATTTTGGAGGGTACCCATCGCCATTGCGTTACCTCTGTTGTTTCTAATATTTCGCCAACACGATGCATAACAAATAGTTGAAACCTTTTGGGATCCATTCCTAGCCACCGTAGTACGGTTTTAGAATCTGTCCAAAAATACTTCGCGGTGAAATTTATACGTGCAATATTTGCTACCTTCTTGGCTAGCCTAACACCCATAACAGCAGCTTGTAGCTCCAGTCTTGGTATGGACATTGGATTTAATGGAGCAACTTTCGACTTGCCTGCAGCGATAGTCACATCATAGTTTCCTTGGTATACAATACGAATATAAGAAACTGCTGCATAAGCGTCTTCGCCAGCATCAGTAAATGTATGTAGTTCAATATGAGTCGCCTCGTTAATGTATTGAGAGTAGCATCGAGGTATTCGAATAGAAGCTATGTGTGTAATAGCCGTTTTCCATTTTTGCCATTTCGGTAGTAGAAAATCAGAAAGCTCTTCATCCCAATCGATGCTAGATCGCCAGACTTCTTGTAGAAGAATCTTTAAAGCAGTAGTGTAGCATGATATTAAACCCAGAGGGTCAAAAATTGACATCAGCACCTGAAGTAGTTCTCTTTTTGTAGGAGTAATATCTTTAGTACATACTTCACGGCGAAGTCTGACAAATTTGAAAATATAGAAAAATGAGTCGTTATTAGGGTCCCAATACATTCCCAAAACCTTTTCCGTATCTCCTAGATCTTTTGGCTTCTGCTCTTGGGAAAGACCATCCTGTAGATGAATGACAACCTCGCTACTGTTTGAAGTCCAATTTCGAATATGGAAACCTGCGGCAGCATGAATAGATTTTACTTGCGACGCTAATTCGATGGCTTGTTGAACGTTGTCTACACTATCGATGAAGTCGTCTACGTAATGATTATGCTGAATGGATTCTACTGCCCGTGGAAACTTTTCTTTGAATTGTTCAGCATTGAAGTCACGTACGTAATGTGCTATGCATGGAGCACACGATATACCAAATGTTAAAGCTCGCATTACATAAACGCTTGGCTTATAAATGTCATCATTTGTTTCCCACCACAGGAATCTCTGAGCGTGCATATCGCTCTGTCGTACGTTTATCTGGTGGAACATTTCGGCAATATCACCGCAAACTGCAACTCTTCCTACACGAAAACTCAGCAATACATCAAATAACGATTTTAACAGATCGGGTCCCGTGCTTACAAAGTCATTAAGAGATGATCCATTAGATTTGGCAGCGGCATCCCACACCATTCTTATCTTACCGGGTTTGTTGGGATTTATAATAATAAATATTGGAAGATACCACACTCGTTCCGCTGTTTTGATTATCTCTTCTTCACTTAACTTGACGGCATAACCTTTCTGTAGCAAATTATCAATTTGATTTTGTAACATAATTTTTAAATTGGGCTCCTTTTGAAATTTTCTATTTAGGCACATGAGGCGCTTGTAAGCATTATTGTAGCTTTCAGGTAGCACACGAACATCGTTTTTCCATAATAACCCAACTTCATAGTGTCCATCAACTTTCTTGCATGTGGCCTTCAAGATCTCCATTGATTTCTTATCTTCTAAAGATAGCAATGACGATTTTGGTGATTCTTCTATATTGAAACTATCTTTCACCATTTTATGCAAATCATTGTAATGTTTTTCACATTCACAGCGATGAATGTTTAGCCACTCACCTTGGCTAGTGCGTCCACTATAGCCCTGAATTGTCCAGCCTAACCTCGTTTTTGTGGCAATTGGTTGATTCCACGGTCCTTCACGGATCTTTAGCGGCACTGCGACACTCCAGTTATTTAAACCAATTAGGATACTCGGCCTCACATTTTCAAAAGACTGTATGGGAAGTCCTCTTAAGTAGGGATAGTTTTTTACCATATCTTTCATGTTTAATGTCTGCTGGGGTAGATCTAAATTCTCAACCGTATGCACACACTGAAGTGTAAATTTATCACCACTGTTTATATTTGCAATATTTAGCGACGTCTTTACAGATGCATTTTCTTGGCGAGTGGTATTACCCGTCCACCTTAAGCATAACGACTGCTTTTCGCCATCAAGATCAAGCAGATCAAAAACTTCTTTTTCGATTAACGACACAGAAGAACCTTCATCAAGAAATGCATATGTGTTAATATATCCACTTCTTTTATAAAGTCGAATAGGCAATATTCTGAAAATTTGCTTTTGATTTTGTCCAGTCGTAGAGTGCGAGTTAATTGTTTCACTGATAGTGTTATTTGGTTGTGCAGTATTGTTCTGTCGCGAAGACGAGTTATATTCATTAGAATAGTTATGTAGCAATTTATGATGCTTAATACTGCAGCCATCAATACCGCATTCTTTTCTGGCAAAGCATTTACCTTTGTGTTTATTCAAACAATGACGACATAAATTGTTTTTCTTTACTATATCCCACTTTCTATCCAATGAAAACTTTTTGAATTCTTCGCAAACTGCTACTTTATGCTCACTATTGCATACAAAACACTTCAATTTAAATGTTTGTCGTTCTTCGGTATGTGTATTTACATTAACATTTTTAACTGTGGGTACGACTGAAACAACTGTGCTCGCAGCATCAGCGATTTGAAAAATCCAATCACTAAATGTTTTCATTATAGGTGACTTATTATCTTTAGGGTACGTAGCCCAGCTTAATTTATATTGGCTAGACAGCTTGTCAACTAGTTCCTTTACTAACATGGGGTTATTCATATAATCATTCATTTCGCAGACCTCCATGGTGGAATATATATTTTTTACACACAGTGCAAAATCAATCATCGACTCCAACTTATCCTTTGGTGGTGGTATTTTTCTCGCCTTTTCAATAACTCGCTCTAAAATATGTTCCGGTCGTCCAAAGCACATTTTTAAAGTATAAATAATTTCTGGCACCATTCTAGGTAGCATGAGCCTACTCTTTACCAAGTCCCTTGCCTTTCCTTTAAGGCAGGCTTGAAGCCGTATCAAATTTTCTGCATTCGAATAACCTGCTAGCTCTGTACTATTTTTGAAGGTGCTAATAAATAACGGCCATTCCTCAGGATCCCCATTAAAATGCGGTAAATCGCGGGGAATTGCTTGGCGTGCGGCCAGTTGTGATGGAGTAGGACCAGAAGTAAAGTTCCAATTACAAGTCACATTAGAAGGATTTTGCTCAAACTCACCTTTTTCACTCACTTGTGATAATAGTTGGTACTTCCTTTCGAGAAATTCTTGTTGTAAACGTTGCTGCTCCTCCAAAAATTTTAGCTGTAAATCCACTTGCGTTGCGAAATTTTCATTCTGTTGCTTTGGCGGTGCCTCTTGTTTGTTCGTATTAAATGGAAATGATGACAAGTTAGTAGCAACGGTTGAAATAAAAGGCTTTGAGCAAGACGGTCTTCCTGAAGAGGAGTGGTTGGTGTTCGCTTGGCTATAAAATTGAAAGTTTATTTTTGTGCTCATAGGTACCGGCGATGTTGAAACTGCACTGCTTGGTGGTAAAATCCTATTGCCGATTTCTCCTGCGATCGTACTAGCCAGTTGCCGCGTCTTCCTTAAAGTCGTTGGAGATGACGTTGCCTGCGGCTGCTTTGATGGACCCATAGAAGTGGCTCTAGCTAGATTATTACCTAAGCGACTTGTGGTGCTTGTAGTTGCTTCGCCATTGTTGGAATTACAACCTTCACAATTCCAGCTGACATCAGCAACTCCACTGTTGACTGCTGCACAATCATAATGATACCACTGATCACATTTGTCGCATTGTACCATGCGATCATTATCCACTGCACTGCATTTATTGCAATTGTGGTCAGTTGTTACGTCTTCGTTTTTAGACATTTTATTTCCACTTTACTTTTATTTTTAGCTTGAAGCGTAACCACGTAGGTTTAATCTCTTTTTAATTTTATGTCCTTTAACTTTTCACACTAAAATTGTTTTAAAGAATTGTTACGGCACGGTATAAATGAGCCGGCTTTAAATAAAACACAAAATTTTTAAGAGCACTCCTAGTGCATTAATTTAATAATTTATTAATTTTTAGGCTGAGCACTGAGCGTTAAGCGTTGAGCGTTGAGCGCTTTAAAACAATTTTGTAGGCTTGCGTGCCTTTAACCGACTGACAAATAATTTTTCTAATTGACAACTGGTGACTTCAGATGTCTATGTAATACATAAATAGGTACCGTTATAATTAATAACCAGTTCTCTTTTACATATTTCTAGAAGAAAATAATGTAACTAATGTAAAATATAATTACAGTTAGCGAATATTTGCAATTTTAAGAATTTACGAATTTAAGACTTTTATGGGAAGTATCCCAATATTAATATTTGACTAATAATTAATATTATAATGATTTAAGAAATTAGTTTCGTTTAAATAAACAATAAATGTTAACAAATTAACAAAATCAGTAAAAATAAAATATTTTCATAATCAAGTGGATGTCGGCGGCAACACAAATTGTTAGATAACTAAACTTTTATTAAGTCTAATCGTTCAATATTATGGCTTTGCTTCTCGTACCATCCATCTTGTGTGGATTTTAAATTGTTTTATGAGTAGCGGCAATTACTTACAATTACAATTATTCACGCTGCTTATATCCAACCAAGAATGGAATACAACTCTCATGTACAGGCCGGTGCATCGAATTTTATTCTGAGGCTTCTCGACCACGCATAGGAGGGGGCGAAGGTGCTCATTATGACTATGACATAAAGAGATTCAAATCTAGTGTCCACAAATACTACTCCCTCCCTTTCCTCCTTTCCATAACATATTTTCTTAGTGTTGATTGTAAAAAAAAAAAAAAAGAATTCTGAGTGAAACAAAAAAAACTACTATGGATAGTTTCTCAAATCTGTCGTTTAACGTCAGAGTATTATAATAGGTTTTGCCAATTGTGGATAAAAATATCACACACAACATTGGTGGTGTGACAAGTTAGGTTGTAATCCCCACTATATTTTTGGAAGGATCATTAATTAAGTAATTAAGTAATGCCCTTTTCAATAATAAATTTTCCCCACTGTAAAAACTGTATCCCCATTTTCATTGCCATCTTTTTCTTTAGACAGTATGTAAGGTATATTGGACATAGGACTGACGCAGTTTTTCTTATCATGGCGAGATAACTGGTTTATTATGTAAGACCCTGGATGTAGCGAAAGATATACACAACACCTTCTAAAATTCGAGATAACTCATGATATTATTTGTCAGGACTGCTTGCTATAGTGGTGCAGCATACAGTAGTTAGTTACTTGGTTACCCTCGGTAGTAATAGCCTCTAACTGTGCTTAGGCACTTCTATCTAAAAATTTTAATAACTAAGCTAACAAACTAAAATTAAAAATTAATTTGTTGAACTGCATCGATTTAAACATTTTACATATTATTTGTTTTAATTGTTGTAATTTTTTTTCTTTCGTATTTTTTTCAGGTTTTTCTTAGCTTTCTGTATGGCAATGGTTCTACACTTTGCTAGAGGTCAAGTACCTTTTTACGGCGCCTGCCCTGATGTAAAAGTTGTCGATAGTTTTGACTTGGACAGGGTAATGCAATTTACAACTACGATATTTTGGATATATTTCATTTACGATTATTATTTCCTTGTTTTGGTTTTAGTACATGGGTACCTGGTATGAATATTCAAAATATCCCTTCATGTTTGAAGCGGGGCAAAAGTGCCAACAGGCGGTTTATAGAAACATGGAGAATTCTAGTGTATCAGTGGTTAATACGGGTGTATATGTCATGTAATTGGATTTTGTTAATGAAACTTCGGCATGTACTAAAAAAGTATTTTCTTTGGTTTGCTTTTTTTTTCTTTAAAGAGTCAATAAACCCAATAGTGCAGTGGGTGTGGCCAAAGTTTTAGGGCCTGGTAAATTGGCAGTGGCATTTGGTCATCGTAAGTAAAGAAGGTTTTCTTATTTTCTTTTATGATTTTGAATTTTATTTTCTTTTTATTAGAAAAACCTGATACCCCGAATTACTTGGTGTTGGGCACAGACTTTGATAATTGGTCCGTGGTGTACAGCTGCAAGAACGTTACATCATATGGACATGCCAGTAAGTCTTAGCGTTTAATAATTATTTCGTTTTAATTATTCATAAAAAAATGAGAATATTTTTGCAATAAATTTCATTTCCTTATCATTAATTTGATTTGATTTAATTTCAATTCACATTTTATTTTCATTTGCTTCTATCACTCATTTACTCACTTCACAATCAGCACGATTTGCAATAATTTATAATGATTTTCAAGTAATTAATTATGCAGACCGCAAAAAACAATTAGAACAAGTTTTTTTATTGCTATCAATTCCATGGATATTTATTATGTACGCTTACTTATGTCTTCTCACTCATTCAGTCAGTCATTTTGTCTCATTTACGAGTTTGAAATTTATAATTGCTTTAAGCCCATATAATTAATTAGTAAACGATAGATGCTAGACAGTGGGACAAGAGGAAGAAAAAACATCTAATTAAGTAGCAAAAAATAAAACACACTCTGTAAACCTATTAATTTACAAAAGATATATTAAAATAAATGAAATCTCCTTCCTAAATCTCATGAATTGTATTGTAAATACCATTGCAACCACTGTTCCCACCCTTTTTAAATAACTGTCTAGTCATGAAATTCTATAAAACAATTTATTGTTAATGAACATTATCATACACTTTTAATGTGTGTCGTTCTTTTTTTATTATTATAAATTATTATTCATTTCAGCTTCATTTAATTTAAATGCTTTTTCATTTTCATTTTTTTATTGTCATAGAATTGCTTTGGATTTTAACACGCCAACGTCAGCCATCAGATGAGTCTATCCAGGCTGCCAAACAAATTATAAAAGACAACAAACTATCGGAAGCATTTTTAATGAAATCCACACAAACCGATTGCCCAGTTATACCGCCACCAACAAATAATGAAGATTCTCAAATTGCTGAAGCATCCTTTAATGTTGCCGAAGTTGATAATTCTAATGATTCATCGTCCACTACAACGGAGCGTGTTATTGATACGGCATGAAATTTGCTAATGCGTCTTCTGAGACGCATTATCGACTCGATAATATCTTTCATAAGTTATATGCGTCTAACTTATTATAGTCTTTGAAAAAAAAAAATTTTTGATGCATTTGTTTTTAATTATTGAGTGTATATACGTTTATAAATTTATAATTATTTTCTAATTAAAACTTAATTTGAGCATTTAAAAGCGCGTTTGTTTTATTAGTTTTGAGTAACAATTGAAAATTTGATCGAATAATATTGAAATTCTTTTCTTTAACGCGTCCTTAAAGCGAATCAATAATTCAGTTTGATGGTAAACTCTCCACAAAGGATAATGTACCACTTTGTCTAGAGGTCATCATTGCTTTACAGAGTTTGGTCAAAGGATGATAGCAACCGACAGCAAATGCTAGGCACTAATACATGTGGTCAGGCTAAGCTGGTAATGTTCGACAGACAACGTAGGCTACGTACTGACACACATACATACGTAAATAATTGGTCAGTGAGGATTACTACATAGCTTTTCCCACCACTTATGTTGTGTGTTTTCATTTTATACTTGAGTGGCAGCACCTACATTTTAAAGTCGACTTCGAACGACAGATTTTGAGAAACTTTTTTATGGCAGGTTTTTATTTACTCACAGAGCTTTTTAGCAGAAACTTGCTGAGAGGAAGTCGTCGAAGAAATATTTGTTCATATTTCGTTTTGTTGGAGATGTCTGATCTCAGAATATGTGGCATAAAAAATATATTGTCGTCATACTTTCCAGTAGAGTAAGGCCCTATTTTAACTGTAAAAGTACTACGGATGTCTGCAAATACTACACGAACATTCTTGTTGGCAACAAATGTAATTTTTTTTATAAAACGACTGGAGAATGGCCAGTGTAACGCAGGCTAAAAGTCAGTTTAAATCTCCCGAAATTTCTCTCTTCATTCTGCAGCATTCATGCATGAGTACTGTGTTCAGGATAACGTTCATAAGGGACTTGATTGCAGCAGGTTAGACGGTTTTCAAGGGCCATGCCATCACCAAACATACACTCTAAAGATTTCTAAAGCATCAAAAAAAACCTCTGTCTAGAATAAACTGCTGTGCTCAAGCAATCTATTCGACAGTTTAGTGCCAATTCTCTACCTTTGGATTGTTAGGCGAGGGGGGTTTGGTTGTAATCATAAAGGTAGTTGTAAGCAACTATATAACCGAAAGGTTATATATTTTGTTCGAATACTGCAAAATATCCACAGTCGATGCTAGGCTAGAGGCAAACTACATTGAATCTTACTATCCCCTCTCAGAGCACTGCTTTAAAGTTTGTATATCAAAAGAAGCCAGTCGAGTATAACAAATACGGCTTTAATAGGAATGGAATAGACTGCAACCATGTTCAATATAGGTAACTGCCTGCTGTCGCCGATACATAGTTGCAAAAAGTTTAACGTGGCCCATGTAAGGAAGTCGGCAGATGAGAGTTCTAGGCTATAAATTTTTTAAACCCGTATCGCTTAAGGACGTCAGGCTGCATCAAAAAATTTCCTAGAATTATACGGAACAGGTTTAAACAACATGCCAACATAAATTACAATATGTATAATGTTAAGCATTAATAAACATTCAAAAAATACGTTTAATTTTTAAACCTTTAAAAATATTGCGTTTTTATAATGGAGTCGATCTTGACTGTGCGATATTGTAAAGCATATTTCACACTGCTTGACTTTTAATATAAATATTTATACAATACACTCACATATACATATGTATATCTACATATGTAATACAGATGTAAATATTTATGGTATAATACTACGAATGAATTATGATTATGAAAAAAAACCCCGGTATTTGTGTAGAAAATACACCCACAAGACTATACCAGCCATACTCTAGCTAAAGACAAAAGCCGAAATAAAACGTAAGGCAAACAATACATATTTCGGACAAATATATCTGAAAATGAATAAGAATCTCTTGGTACAGCAAAAAAAATACAATTTCTCAGCATATATTAGAGTTCCTATGCATTGCACGTACTATATATCATTTGCCGCAAGAACTATCTTAGCTATGTATACACACATACAGACACTCACATATATAACATAAATGATAAGAGAAAAACTAGTTTAGCATTATAATATATGTGTTGTACACCATATCTATATGTATATGTTTACTTGCTCTCTATTTACATTTATAGCGTTACTGACTTACAGTGAATGCCTGTAGAAGTCGTTCGAACATATATTACTCTCAGCGAATATGTTAAGAATAAAACATACACCATACATACATAATTGGTTATTACAACCCTTCAGTCAGGATTGCAACCTAGCTTCTCATATGACTTATGTTGTGTGTATTAATTTTATACATACATGAATGGCAGGGCTTACAGTTACGACTCCGAACGACAGATTTTTGTGAAACTTTTCATGGGAATTTTATTTCCTCCCAGAGCTTTTGTCAGAAGACTGCTGAGAGGAAATCGCCAAATATATATTTTTTTCATATTTCATTTTATTGGAGATGTCGGAACCGCTGCCTCTGATCTAATCAGCCAACGTGCTCTTTTTTAAAAATCTCTTACTTGCTATTTCCCATGTATGTAAGTACATATTAATATTTTATTTGTTTTATTTCTTCTCGAAAAAAAGAAGAGAATAGAGAATAGAAAAGAGAAATAATATTGTAATACTAGATACGTGACTATATTTGCTTATGAGCATTTAAAAAAATAGTGAAAACTAATCATATGAGTACAAGAAATGATCTATATGCCTTGCCAGCATTTTAAAAGAAGCCACTTTTTGTATATTGTTTGCCTTTCCTTTACTTTTCTCTTCTTTATTGTTATCTTTTTTTTTAACAACTATTAAGAGAAGGATAGTGTGTGTAGAGTGTAATTAGTGTATCAATGTTTAAATTATAGATTTTTGAATGTGATCTTGAATTTATCTTTGATTGTAAACTATTGAGTGTGAAACGAATTCTGCAAACACATGCAATAACCGACGTCAATAGAAACACCTTTTTCTTAAATAAATTCAAATTTATTTTAATTCATTCTATTTTATTTATGAAATGAATTCTAGAATAATTCGTAATTACCAACCCGATCACCCAAAATCCTATATATATGTATTTGCAATTAAAAACCTATGCAATGTGTTGCGGAATAAACAAATTTTTCCATGTAATCTTACAAATAACAATCAGTTAGCATCATTAAATTAAAATCAAATGTAACTGGATCTGTGTACCATAGATGCTGTTGTGTGACCCTTACTTAACTAATGGGTAAATCTGTCTTCCTGTTTCTGAATGCCGTACAATCTACAGTCTACACATCAGATCATCAATAGTAGTCTGACTTCCAAAGACCCCAAAGCAAA
The DNA here is from genome assembly GCA_930367235.1 of Sarcophaga rosellei. Classification (NCBI taxonomy): domain Eukaryota; kingdom Metazoa; phylum Arthropoda; class Insecta; order Diptera; family Sarcophagidae; genus Sarcophaga; species Sarcophaga rosellei. The sequence continues at coordinate 38,949,378 of OV884019.1, forward strand.
GGCATGTGTAATACCTAATCTTATAATCCCTAATCTTATTCCTAATCTTATTAGAAATCAAAATTAACAAAAAAAAAACAAAAAAAAATTAAAATAAGCAATCCATCATGCTTTCAAGAAAACTCACAATCCGACTCAGACACTTGAAGCGAAGAAGGGAAGCAAAAGGTTGTAGAATCCTAATACTACCATCGTGTATAAAAGACGACCCAAAATTTGTGCCGCCACAAACAGACATTTCTATGCACTTCTTCTAGTGAAGTGTTGAAGATAATTCCTCCATATGTGCCCGTCTATATATTGTACAAGTCCTGCTCACAATTGTTACCTCCAGAGCACTCCTTGTGGGTATTATCCGCGGAGAATCAAGCCAATATATTGCGACTAGTTCTAACAATCAGCAAATACATGACATGTCCAGAAAGCAATCTATACTCTAGCAATCTGCTAGAGAAAAATACTTACTTTATTGGCAATTACAACCCTTTAGTCAATATTACGCTTTATATTTTCACACCACCCATGTTGTGTTTGTTAATTCTATCCATGAGTAGAGGGACCGCCGTAGTCTAGTAGGTAGTGTGTTCGCTTATTAGACGCAAAGCCTGGGTTCGAGTGCCAAGCCAGACATCAAAACGAAATATGAAAAAAAATAATGTTTCTTCGGGACTTCCTCTCAGCAGATTTCTGGCAAAAACTCTGAAAGTAAATAAACCTGCCATGAAAAAGTTTCTCAAAATCTGTCATTCGGAGTCGACTTTAAACTGTAGGTCCCGCCACTCAAATATAAAATTAAGGCACACATCATGAGTGGTGTGAGAAGCTAGGTCGTAATCCTGACTGAAATGTTGCAATGGCCAATTATGTATGTAAGTATGTACACACAACTCCAAACGACATATTTGAGACGCTTCTTGATGGCAATTATTAACACTCAGAACTTTCTGCGCGCTAAATATTATTACACAACAATTTAGGAAGTGATGGAAGAACTCTATCCATTTCTAGTCCTATTGAGGGAATTTTAATTTCACCCGCTGTGAATATAATCACAGATCTACGTTCGGCTTCCAAAAAATGTTCAAAACAATTCCCTGAAGGTACATAACTACATCACAGCGTTTATAAGAAGAAAAAAAACTACTTCGAGGTATTAAGAGGTAAGGAACATAGATTTTCCATCTTCTCTCAGTTTAGTTAACCCATTCGCTGCCAAAGACGAGTATACTCGTCTTGGTGCGGGATACCCTGTCAAAGACGAGTATACTCGTCCTACTTTAAATATATTATAACATGCAGGCTTTTGAATTATAAACTTTTTTTTGCCACAAACATAATATAAATACAGTGGTGGTCACGAATTTAAGACACGACATATGACTGAGTTATTTGAGATAATTTTTACATTTTATCGAAAAAATTATGGGTCCATGATATTTTTTTAGGATCTTAGTAATGTTATGAAGAAAAATTAATAATATTTTCTTACCTATATTCGGTTAAGAATTTTTATTTACATATTATATACATAAACACAAATTTTACCTGGTCACGAATTTAAGACATAGGCATAATATAACATTATTCTCTAAATTAAGCTCAGCTTCATAAAAAAAATTCTAATATTTAGTGGGAAATCCTTTATTTTTGATCACTGCAGCACATCTCCTGGGTAAACTTTCGACTAATGCCACACAACGTTGCTTTGGAATCGCATACCAAGCCTTTTGGATTTCTTCCCACAAATCGCTGGAATTTCTTGGTTTAACTGTTCGTACATGTTTCTCAACATCATTCCACAAGTTCTCAATTGGATTGAGGTCCGAGGATTGAGCTGGCCACTTAAGAACGATATCCTTTTCCTCTAAGCAACTCTTCACTAGACGCGAAGTGTGCTTAGGGTCATTATCATGCATAAATTTCCATATTAGAGACATGTTGTCTTCAGCGAATGGTATCATAGTGTCTGTTATAATGTTTTTGTAAACATGCTGGTCCATTTTAGAATCTATCTTGTAAATGGGACCTACACCATGCCAGGAAAATACTGCCAACACCATCACATTTCCACCACCATGTCTGACCGTTTTTAGGGTGTACTTTGGATGATGCTCCAGGTTTGGAGGGCGCCATACGTACCGCTTTCCATCAGAGCCGAAGCGGCAAAACTTTTACTCGTCGCTCCAAAGAATATTTTTCCAAAATATCATGGGTTTCTTGAGATGTTCTCTAGAAAACGCTAGTCGGGCTTTGATATTTTTTTTTGACACAAGTGGTTTACGTTGTGCAATACACCCACGCAAGTTTTTTTCATTTAATCGTTTTCTTATTGTCCTAGACGAAATATTGATGCGAAAATCCGATGCAATGTTATTTTTTATTTTAGTTGAGCTCGTGAAAGGATTACTAGCAGCTACTCTATAAATTAAAATGTCCTCCCTGGGTGTAGTTTTTCGGGCTCTAGGTTGCTGTTTGATATTTTTGGTGGTACCATGTTGCTTGATGTGTTCCATCGCGTTGTAGATCTTCCATCTAGAACATTTAAGCAGCATGGATATCTCTATTACTGTTTTTCCAGCAGATTTTAGTTGTTGGATCAGTTTTCGCTCGGCATCGGAACTCCAAGTACCTCTGGCCATTTCTAATTAAATATTTCGATGTATTTCAACATAAAATAATAAAAACATTCGTTGCTCACCGTTTAGCTTCAAAACCACAAAAAAATCGCTTAAAAATCAGAGAATTCTGAAATGTCTTAAATTCGTGGCCAGTTTCAAATACTCGTTTTTACATTAATATGATTAAAAAGCAACAAAATGTAAAAGGAAAAAAAAGAAAATAACGGTAACTTTTCTTAACATTACAGGGTACATAGAAAAATAAAGAATATCTAATTTGTTATTACAGGGTTATCAAAATTATCAGAAATAAGTCAGTCATATGTCGTGTCTTAAATTCGTGGCCACCACTGTATGTAAAAAACTTAAAAAATACTACAAATAAAATTTTTCTTTATTTTATCCATCTTCATGATTTATTATTTGTTGTTCTACTAAAACGTACGCTAACTCAAGAGTTTTAGAATTGTCATCTAAAGCTGTCCTGCAACAAAGCCCACCATAACAAAGTGTTGTTTACAGCACTGTGAGGTTCATTGTTGATATTATCTTCATGATGCCTACGATAGGATAATTTCGAAGAGGATTAAACTTTTTTAATTTTTAATTTGTAAAAATCATGATAAAAAAAATATGATTTGTATTCTACCAGATTCGAGCCTTCTCGGGTTGGTAGCCAATTACTTCAGCTGTAATTCATAATTGGCTTCAGAATTATAAAAGCATTTTGTAGAAATAGAGTGCTAGAGTATCGTCTAATACTGATAATTTTACACTCTTTTTTTCAGTTTCTCTTTGTAATCCTTTTGGTTTCATTTACTTTAGTTTCTATTTCTTATAGAAATATTGTATTTTTCATAATATTTTAGTGGTTTTGCCATTGTGCTACGTTTGCTTTTTGTTTCTTCCTTCGCTTCACTAAAGTTATATAGAACTTGTTGTTGTACTTATATTTGTATGTGTGTTTTTTTTACACTAGTTTTTTTTTAGACAAGTTTCGTACAATTTGTCCTTTTACAATTTATATTTTCATGGTTTTGTGCTTCCTAATTTGTTTCTCTCTCTCCATTTTGTTATTTTCGTTGTTGTTGTTTTTGTTTTTTTTTCATTGTTATATTTATAATGGAAGAAACAAAAGTTATTATTGTGGCATACAACAGAGCAGGAGTTAAAAAAGAAGGAAATAAATTCAACACCGAATAAAATGTGGCGTTAAAAAATCTTTAATTTAAATGATTTAAAGGGACACACACATTTTTTCTCTCTCGTTCTCTCCTTCTCTCTCTCTCTCTCTCACTCTCTTTTTCTATCAACCACAACAGAAAAACCCCAAGAATAACTTTTAAAAACTGTTACAAATATTTTTAATGAATAATGCTGTTGATCTCCTTCTCATTTCATGTACACGAAAGTGTATTGGTGTTAGTTGGTTGTTTTTGTTCGTTTGCGTATTCATTCGTTAATTCACATTCTCATCTGAGATTCATTGTTATGATTATATTTACTTAATGAACTCATTTGTGTTGTAGACACGTATACAATTTTAATACATTTACAAAAATGTATGAATGAATGCTCTTTTTGTCCCTTCTTTATACTTTTTTCTGTTGTTGTTATTTTTTGTATGCAAAGCTTTCACTGTGTCATAGTTGGTTGTTGTTCTGACGTTATTCTCTTATTCATTATTCCTCTCTCCTTTTCGTTTGCGTACTTATTTATTAATGCAATTGACATTAAGTGATTGATCACTTTACATTACATTTTATACGTGTGCATATACATACGTGCGATGTGTATGTGGGAGAGCATGTAACTGCATAAGCAACCCCAAGTACGTATATGGTGAATGCATGTGATATGGCAATATTTTCATATCATCATATACTCTCTTGTTGTTTGCCGCTTTATTTGTTCAGGTTTTTATTTGAGGGATCTTCAGTAGTTTGACAAGAGAAACTCGTGATGTGATAAAAATTATTTCAATAAATATTTAATACGGCATAAAGAATATTCTCATTAAAAATTTACATTTATTTATGTCATTAATAATGAAAACATGTGATTAAAGTTAATTTTTTTTTGGGCAGTTAAGCAGAATACTTAACATAATTTTTTATTTCAGGGGAAACTATATGATTTTTATATACCACTGCTGTACTTAGGGCATTGCTTTAAAAGCAGGAAAATAAGTTGCAATATAACAGAAAAATGGAACAGTTTTATGGTCATTAGATCCGAACTTATTTAAAATATATGGAAGTGTGCTACGTATAGGGCTACTTAGCAACGAATTCTCTCTTTAGTGTACTGTGTAATCCTTTGGTCAATCGACCATAAGCTTACGAACTCTACGGCAAATGTAATTTTTGTCAACAACATATTCTTAATGCCCTAGAGCACATTTCGTTATCTTACATTACTAGAGATGTTGACTAAATGATACCAGACAAGGCAATTCCTTAGCATGCGTCCTTTTCAACTTCGTCATGGAAAGTGTTCTGCTGAACGCGGGAAAGACCTGTTGCTGCTGCCTTAAGTGCTATTGAATGGGAGTCTTTTAAGATGGGTCTGACAATAAATGAGGGCAAATCGAAGTATATATTGTCGACAAAACGACGGCATATTGGATGCCAGATTATGACCGATAACTTTTACATTCGATGCAGTAAAGGAATTTCTTTAAAAATTATGCTAGTCTGGAGATCAAGTGCAGGATCACTCTTGCCAATAGGTGCTACTATGGCAACAGCAGCGACCTCCCTCGTACGACAAACAAGACTCTATAAGACGGTCATCCTCCCCGTGCTTTTTCATGACGCAAAGGCATGGACACTCTTAAGCACTGATGCAGTAATCTTGAGGGTATTCGAAAGAAAAGTCCTACGTAAGATCTACGGTCCAGTGCGAGTTTGCGATGGTGTTCGCATCCGATCCAACAATGAGTTGTATGAGCTCCTCAACGGCATAGACGTTGTGCAGGATATTAACATCCAGCGGATGCGCTGGCTCGGCCATGTTGTACGAATGGAAGAGGATGTTCCGACGAGACGAGTATTTAATGCAGGGATTTGCGAAAGTCGGCGAAGAGGGCGAACTTGTTTACGTTGAAAGGACCAAATCGAGGAAGCCCTGTCATCGATTGGGATGACTAACTGGCTAAGAGGCGCTGTTAAAGCAGGCCGAAATCCGTTAATCGAGCCAATTAAGTAAGTAAGTATATGTAACGCCCGAGTTCGAGTACCAGGCCAGACATCAAAACGAAATATAAAAAAAGAAATATGTACATTTCTTCTCCGACTACCTCTCAGCAGATTCCTGGCAAAAGCACTCAGAGTAAATAAACCTGCCATGAAAAAGTTTCTCAAAATCTGTAGTCTCAAGTATAAAATTAAGGCGCACAACATGAGTGGTGTCAGAAGCTAGGTCGTAATCCTGACTGAAGGGTTGTATTGCCAATTATGTATGTATGTATGTATGTATGTACGAAGATACCACCCTATAATTTCACAATAAACGTGTTGGAAGGAAGTGTGAATGGTGGTGAAATTCTTTTGTAATCGGCATGCAGTGCAGCTGTTAGTGCAGCATTTCTAGCTAAGACTGAATGGAGAATTCCACGGAAAAACTGTTAAAGTAATTAATGGACATTACATTATAGGCACTCATACGAGATATATTGGTCTGGAACACATGACCAATGATCTCTACACGTGCTGTGGACACAAGGAATATAATTAAACAATTCTTTCCAAAATAAATCTCCATCAATTTCCAACTGTAGTCATGAAAAGTTGTAGTCGCCGTGGTCTAGTAGGTAGTGTGTTGGCTTATTAGACGAAAGGCCCGAGTTCGAATCCCAGGCCAGACATCAAAAACAAAATACAAAAAGTATTTCTTCGGCGACTTCCTCTCAGCAGATTTCTGGCAAGAACTCTGAGAGTAAAAATTGCCATGAAAAGCTTCTCAAAAAAATCTGTCGTTCGGAGTCGACTTTAAACTGTAGGTCCCGCCACTCATGTATAAAATTAACGCACACAACATGAGTGGTGTTGAGAAGCTAGGCCGTAAGCCTGACGAAGGGTTGTAATGGCCAATTATGTATGCAATTATGTATGTAATTCTTAACATATTTTGTACATGTGTGAAGAGGAGAGGTGTTTACTATGTAGTCGTCCTAAACTTTGGATGCTAACAAGAGTAGGAAATTCGATAGCTGTTGTATCACAATGGCTTTTAGTCTTGGGTCAACAGCCTCTTCCTGTAACATACCCCTCTAAGACGCAGTAAGCAATAATTATTAATTGGTGCTGGTTTTGTCGCTCATACATACACACATAATTGGTCATTACAACTCTTCAGTCAGGATTACGACCTTGTTCCTTACACCACTTATGTTGTGTGTATTATTTTTATGTATGAATGGAGGACCTAAAGTTTAAAGTCGACTCCGAACAACAGATTCTTGACAAACTTTCCATGGCAATTTTATTTTACTCCAGAGTTTTGTGAGAAAACTGATATGAGGAAGTTGCCGAAAAAATAAGTTTTTGTTGATTTCTTTTTGATGTCTGACCGGGGGTTTGAACCCAGGCTTCACGTCTAATAAGCCAACACATTACCCACTAGACTACGGCGATGCATGCAACAATAAAAAAGTATTTTGAAATTTTATATGAAAAGTACTTCACATTATCAGCAAAATTACTACGAAAATATTGACAGTCGTCAGTTAAATACGGCCATATGCCACCACATATATTCGCAGAGTAAACAAATGATTTGATTTCATTCTAACAAATGAAAATTAATTAAAAAACATAAAACTGTAGCCTTAATGTCTATGCCACCTTCTTCAGAGTCCCCTATTTTTTTGTTTTCCAAACTCCAAACTAATTAAACTTCTTTTCCCCCACAAAGACTTACAATTGCCGAGTGTGTGTTGGTGTGTTTATTTTTATTTCATTTTAAATCATTAAAACCTGTGTCTGCTTCAATTACAGACTTCATAAACTATTGATGGTAATTGAGATTTTTCTTTTTCGTACTTCGTCTACAACTTCTGCGAATCAGCTACCTAATGTGAATTGTATTTTTCCTTTTTACTCAATTAAGACGACTTAAAATGCGTATCGTTTCTCGTAACATGGATGAACTTATGGTGGTTGAGGTCATTAAATGAGTAATAAATGGAAATGTCAGGAATTAAGTAAGTAGGTGGATAGATGGATGGTTGAATGGATGGATTTCTTATTTAGAATTGTAAGGAACACAAAAACACACAAAAAGAGAAAAAGTTGAAAAAAAACAAATCCCATGTAATTTAGCACTCGTATTACCAAGTTTCGCGTATGTATTCTTATGTTTGATTTTCCAAAATGCACTCCAACTTACAACTTATCGATTACATGTGCGCTTGGCGGCCCCTTTGCTAAAGACAACTAATTGTGCAGTTGTGGCTGAGTTTGAAGTGTGACTCACATTAAACTCGTGGTGTGTGTGTGTGTGTGTGCATAATAGTATTGACTTTGAAACTTTAGATTTAGTAATGAAACTAGAAAATAGAAATTTTATATCAGTCCAGACATTATGCTACTGGTGGTTGATTTAATGGTCTGTGGGTTTTGAACAGTGAAGCCGAAAATTAAAGGTACTTTAAGGGAATAACACAATACACAAGTCTTAGTAATTTTATTGGCATATGTTTTGTTATCTACTGTAACACACAAATGACTGCCGTAGTTCTACAAACAATCATTGGAGACAGTATGATGCTTTTAACTGCAAGAGAAAGCATAAAGTGTGGCGGGCAACTAAAACAACAGCAACAAAGTGTGAAGTTTTGGGTATTGGGTGCATGTCCCGCGGGAGCAACCACTGGTTGAATTGTTTTGTTAAACCAATAAAAGAAAAACTAAAACACAAATACAAACACACAAATAGTATTTTGATATTGAAAAGTTTCGATTTCAGTGGTCGATTTCGTACAGAGAAAGTCACTTAGAGTTACCAGCTTGGGGATGACAATACACAACCCTACTTAGACTAGTCTATGAGTATACATTTGTACATATTTTATGCTGAGAAAAGAAATAAAATTAAGAAAAAAAAAAAAAACGTGTACAACAACAGCTGTGGGCTAAAGGGGAAGGAAGTATAAAAAGTCAATCACATATTCCCCATGCAATCACAACAAGTATTAATATTTAAAAAGGTCATTGAGAAAACCCCCTCTCAACGCCCCATGAAAAACACAAACCCACCCCCGCTATTTTATACAGACATACATACAGACAGATAGATTGTCTTCCTGATTTTTTCTTTTAAATTCGGTTTTATTTTCTTGATTATTTCTTAAGAAATAAAAATTCAAGAGGGCAACATTCTGTTTTATTTTTTGTTGGTAGTAATACGAGTAGCAATGGTGGCAGTAGCAGTAGGCTAATATTGTTATTTAATGTTATACATTTGTTTATAAAATAAAACCAATAAAAACCAATAAAAAATATTTCCTTTCCCTTCTTCTTTTTTTTCATCCTCATTTATCCCTTTTGTCTCATTTTTACGCAAAAAAAAACATTGAAAGAATTAAACCCTCATCAGAATATGTTCCACAATATTCCTCTTTTCCAGGCAATAATTCTTAAGTGTTTTTCTATATTTCCGGTTTCCCAACGCTTGCCTCCTTTTTTAGAAGCATTTTCTTCTCGTTTTTTTTCCTTCACTTAGAGCCCTAGTGTTTTATTAGATTTCCACACTTGTCGTTATTGGTTTTGGATGCATTTTTTATTTATGAGTGTGTTGTATGCCTCATAAAAAAACGGCCAAAACAAACAGTTGCGTATATGTACTTAGAAACAAGTATAGACACTCACTTACTTACGTTTGGTGTACTGGTACTTGGTATCAAGAACGTGAAAAAAGTGGATTTTACTTGAAAACAAATAAAAATCTTGAAGATATTTGTTGTTAAGAATGTTTAGTTTGTCTTGGCACTTATGCTGATGCTTTCCTTTTGCACAGCATTTTTGTTTTGTTATAGGTTTTGAAACGGTTTTAAGCCGTAAATAAATTTCACAAAGTTTGGCTTCAAACTTTTCAATACAAACGAATCAAAACCGCCAATGTACCCAAGGCTATCTGCTGTTAAATATTTTTCGTCTGAAATATCGTTTATCATAATACTTAGTAGTTAAAACATACTAAAAGAAAGACCACTTTTCCAGTATTACAGAGTTGTTACGTTCAGTTTAATCGACCTACTGAAGTCACTGTAGTCTAGCGGGTAGTATGTTGGCTTATTAGAAACGAGTGCGTAATTCAACCCCTGACTCAAATATCTCAAAAGGACCAAAATTTAAAAAAATATTTGCTCTGCGACTTCCTCTCAGCAATTACTGCTAAAAGCTCTGAAAGTAAATAAAATTGTCATGAAAAGCTTTGCAAAAATCTGTAGTTCGGTGTCGACTTTAAAAAGTAGGTCCCTGACACCAAATTAATCGACCTACAGTTCCAAAAATTAATCAAATTCTACAAAAATATGAAGAGGCTGGAATCGTTCAACGCATAGTCCGACCTGTGCAATATTGTATATATGTATGTATGTATGTATGAATATAATATCGTTGCTGTTAGATTTATAGAAAGTGAGACTGATATTCCAAATTTGTCCATATTATAGCGTTCTCAGCAATTGAGCTCTTTACGGCTCATTTTGGCTCATTATAGCGTATTTTAAATTAGGATTTCCACTTCGACAAAGTCCAACTCATGCAACAATTAAAGTTTATTTACAACATCGTAGATATAATGATGGTCTGCTAAAGCAACAGACCTTCAATGCTGATTTGTTCAAACAAAATTTTCGTCAGAGATGAAACCTCAATTTCATTTCGACGCCTCCATTCTATAACGTTCTAAGTATACTTAGAACGGTTTTAATGTTCTTGCATTTTTAAATTCTACGTTCTCTAACTTAAATACTGTCAAAATTTGGTTAAGATGCGCCGATCCGTTCCGAAGTTATAGGAAAAAATCTACTTAGAATACACATACAGTCGTATGTCGCGTGAAAACTTTGAAAGCTCATAACTCAAAACACACTTTTTCGACTTAGAATGTTACAGAACGGAGTCGTCGATTTGTCGTTTAATTCACTAAGAAAAATTCTTATATATGGGGTTCGAAGAAGCCCGAAGTATTTATGAAAAAACCATTTCTCCCTGAAAAACTGACAGTTTGGTTCTTATTGTGGTCCGAGACCGTAATTTTACAAATATATATCGTAATGAATCATTACCGTCTATTTATAGAGTTGTGATCGTATGACAACAGACTTTATTTGACTTGCAAAAGAAGATTCTGAATTAAACGGTAAATGATTTTAACAAGACGTTGCAATAAGCCACAAAACATGACCGATTTTGTATGAATTACATGAGAAATTTCCAGAGATAGGAATTTATTTTTTTTTTTTTTTTGAGACTGTAAATATTGTATTGCAAGGCTACCTCAAGCATCATGAAAACGCGGATAACCTCATAAATTTTGATTATTTCAAAATCAACATTTGTTAAGTAATAGAGAAGAAATGGGTGAAAAAAATTAAAAACTAATCCATAGCCAGTTTCATACCTTCCATAGAAAAAAAGTTTAGATCCTTTGGTGTTTGATTCTAAGAAAACGCCATAATCTAGTAGGTAGTGTGTTGACTTATTAAAGGCGAGCTCGTGGTTGATGGCCTGGTCAGCCATCTAGAAATAAAATAAAGTATGAAAGTAATATCATCGTCTTAGCGTAGTAGGCAGTGCGTTGGCTTATTAGACGTGAGGCGACGCATCAAACCCCAGATCAAATATTTCCAACAGAACGAAATATGAACAAATATTTCTTCGGCGAATTCCTCCCGGCAGATTTCTGGCAAAAACTCCGAGAATAAACTCAAAATGCCATGTAAAAGTTTCTGAAAAATCCATCGGCCGGAATCGGCTTTAAACTGTAAGTTCTGCCATTAATGTATGAAATTAACGCACACAAAATAAGTGGTATGAGAAGCTGTGTTGTAATCCTAACTGAAGGATTGTAATGAATATTTAGCTATGAAGTTAAAGAAGTAAATAAGTTCTACGATTTAGTAGTACACAATGGAAATTTGTTTGTTTCTTCCTTAGCTGATCAGTTTTTGGATTACAACCTGCAGTATACGAAGCGAGCCACCTGAAGAAGATGTTCCTCCCGTCCAAGTAAGTAAATAAGTGAACTTTGCAGTGTTGGAGGTAATAGCTCGCAATTTGATGACTTTGCTGTAGATTATCTGAATTATCGGAGAGTACATATGGGCGCAGACTGATGGCAGCGGTAAAATCTTTCTTTTAAGATCTTTCAGTCGTCCTTTCATTTCCTGCAACATTGTGCTGTCGGGTGTTAGATCTAGCAATAACGCAGATGTAAGACAACCTTAACATATGTACTACTGCCTATGCGCTAAAATATTGAATGAAAAACAAATAATTCTTTGATATGAATGGAATTTAAAACTATTTCCATAGCTCTATAGCTTATAGGGCATATTCTGACATATTATTACCACATAAACATTGTATTTACTTTAAAATATATAAAAAAATATTTATTTTTAATATTTTTTTCGATTTAACAAAGATTTCTTTTTTTATTCGCTTCCAATCCCTCTTTCTCTAAACCATTTCAAGTTGCAGACATTTAGTTGGCGGCTTAAATGTTTTTTCTAGTTGCAAATAGCTCAGCTGCAGCAAAACATAGTTTTTGTTGTTGTGAATTTATGTGTATTTGTTGTTATTGTTTCTAAAACATTGACATTGGCCATGTGCCATAAAATCCATGTATTGTGTCATATTTTTTCATGTTTATTATTTAATTTCGTTTTTCTTTTTGCTGTAAATTTCTTTTCATTTCTTTACTTTGGCGTTAGAGTTCAATGCATTTGGCCATTTCGCAGTGAGACACTTGTTTTCAAATGTCAAGTACAACGTTGTTCACTATGTGCTCACATTTAGTGGACGCTTACAAGAGTTTATTGCAGCGGCGGTTAATATGTCTGCATTTGTATTTATGAGGCTGGGGGACTTTAATGTCCATGGGTGGGCGTTTTATTGTTGAAAGGCGTTTTAAATTTAAATTTATGGTTAACATAACTTTAAAGAGTTAACTCAGGAGAGTTTGTTAGCAATTAATTTAAAATGAGAAAATTTTCTTGATTTAATAATACGACATATTAAAGTTAAAGTAGCTATGAAAAAAAATCTTTACAACCTACCTTCTCACAACACCCATATTGTGTATTTTTATTTATAATTTTATACATGAGTACCGGAACTAACATTTTAAACATGATTTTTCCAGAAAACTGCTGAGCAGAAATCACGGAAGAAATATTTTCTTTCATACTTAGGTTTGTTGGAGAGATCTGGGGTGGGATGTGAACCACGGGCTCACGGCTAATAGGTCCGCACACTACAAACTAAACTATGAAGACTTAGTGTTACTTAAATGAGTGATACCAAGTTCTTCTTTAAAATCTATCTCCCATATATTCTGAAAACGTCTATTATTCCTCAAGTCTAATAATGTTTCACTGACTCAGAAGCATAATTATTCCACATAATGGTAAACCCATGCTTATATACCCCAAGGATTTGTCCTAAGACTGAAAGGAAATAATTTTCGATTAATTTTCTGGAACCCGAAAACATTATTCAGATTAATTTTGTTTCACTAACTTAAGGGTTGTTCTCAACATATTTTAGAAAGTCGCTACTGACCCACTGTTGGTCACTGTTGGTTGGTTAATAATGACTATTCGGATTATGTTTGTAAAATATCACCTATTATCTACACAATTTACTATCGATAGCAACTTTACATAATAATAACATTTTTTCCCAAATTTCTAAACAGCTGTTGCGAATGCACAAAAAAAAGCTTAAATCATCCAAATAACAGTCACGCATCAACATAAATTGAGCAAAACAAATTCAAGACACAAAATGCAACTTGCAATACTGTATGCAAAATACATTAAATGAATAGAGTTACAGTCAGTGGCACTTACATGGAAGCTGCACACTGAGAGAAAATAGAAGAAGAAATATTGAATTTGAAATCTATAAGTTGTCTGTTGGCCTTGACACATACGCCTTGACAACACAATTAATCTCAAATTCACAATACGATAAGGCAGAACTGGAGATTATATTCCTTTAAAGATTTTTTAGTGTGGACTTAGTGGTTTCAAAACTGTCAAGTCTTCCATCTGAAGTGTCATTTAATTTTTGAAACGTTTGCCTTTTAACGACCCAAAAACACTTACAAAGTCCATTTATTTAGCATTATGAGTGTTTAACACTTACATACATAAATGGTCATTCTAAAGCTGCAGTCAGGATTACGACCTAGCTTCCACTTTTGCTGTGTGTGCTAATTTTATATATGAATATCGGGATTTACAGTTTAAAGTCAACTGCAAACGACAGATTTTTGAGAAACCTTTCATGGCAATGCAGAGTTTTTGCCTGAAATCTGCCGAGAGGAAGTTGCCGAAGAAATATTTTTTCATAGAAATATTTGTGTTTGAGTTGTCCGACCTGGGGTTTGAACCGTGGCGTCACGTCTAGACTACGGCGATTTTGAGTGATTAAAGTCATTATAATGGGCAAAGCACTGTCAAGATTATAAAGAAATTGGAAAGGAATAAAAACGTTACAGCTGTGATCTGGCTTGCTCATCATGCTGGTGGTGGATAACTGATTTCTAAGTAATTGGGTGTATATTACGCTTCGTTGTGGGGTATTTTGCATTTGAATATGCACTCATGCAGTATATAAAGCTTATGAAACCATAGCAACGCCGTTTCTGTATATTTCGAACAAAATGAAACTCAACTCCCACAAGTTGATTACAAGCAAAATTGACACATATTACGATTGAAGAACGCAAATTTTAAAGAGGCCTCTACATCTGGAAGAAGAAACGTATTAATGCTCAATGTGTTCTGGAATTGGCATACCGTGACCGATTTTCTGGCCTTAAAATTTGATTTGAAATATAGAGTCCTGCCCTAGTCTATACTTAACAATCTTTACCAGAGTAATTGTAAGGAAGACAAGTGGTTCTCCACGGAGTCATTTATGACCTCATGGGCCTTACAGATAAAAGTATTAGATATTAAACAGTCTGTTATGTACGAAAATTATCTTCATGCAAAGAGTTCACCTTGGGGTTGTTTTGTATAATACGACAGCCTCCTCATTGGAATAGGACTGTTTGTGCCATAATATTTTGACATGTTCCTTTCTAATACTATAAATAAAATCCTTTAAATTTGAACACCTTTAACCCTCACACAACTTTTCTCTCAGTCTATCACTTTCGTGTAGATTGAAAAGTAGTTTATCCCTGTAAAAGTTTGGCTAAAATATTCAAGCAGGATAGCTTGGTTGGCAGGTTGATTGGATAAACGTTATGCGAGCACGAACTACTGCTCTACACTGATAAACTAAAAGTTGTGACAAAATGTGTGGCAAAACCCAAGGAAACTATTTGTAATGGTTAACGAAGAAACAACACATTGAAGGAGTTTGTTTTCAAAATACACACATGCACATATAAGCATCTACGAATATTCATGCATGTACGAGTAAGTATACCATACATACATATGTGCAAAGTTATTAGAAGTAAAAATCTTTAGATACTCGGTGCGTCTAGAGATGCATGCCCCATAGTGGAACACAATGTTTGTGTATATTTTCAAAATAATTTTCCAACAAAGTTGTATAATTGATTAAGAAGTTTTTTGGCTAAATTGCTTAAGTACTAACAAACCAAGACCAATACCAGGGTGGCAAAACTTTTAGACAAAATTTTTTGAAAATTAAAACACAACACAAGCACAACGCAAGCACAGCTTCAAACGACAACAATTGAATGACAAAAACGTAAGGGCTGTATAGCAGCAGTATGGACTACTGCTGTCATTGACATCAGTAAACAGGCAAGGAGTACTTAACAACGTTTGCTGGATCTGGAACTGTGGGGCCGTTGTTAAAACCAAACTAATGGTGGTACATGTGGTGTGTGTGTTGTGTAAAATTTAAACGTAGATTAATGCAAGAGGCTGAAAGTGTAAGAATAAAAGGATAATTTAAGATTTCTTTGTAATTTTTTAAACGAAATCTTAAAATTCTTTTACGTCATCTGAATATTTTATGATATGTTATGCATTAATATAATACATTCATTTATTCACAGATGTAAATAAGCCGTCAATCTATTGAAATTGCATAACAACCATAGATTACCATACAATTTTGCCAATTCCTTCTTCTTTTGAGCCACCTTTCTTGCGGCATGGAATACCATCTGTACCGATTACATTTTCTTTATTTATTTTATGATCTCTTACAACAACACAAATTACGGAATTTCGGTCTACTTGAATGGTTCATTCTACGATCTACTGTATTGCACGCACATTCTCCAATTGATCACACCAATCGGTAATAGATGTACCATCCAAAGTCGTCAAGGACTTTTTCTTCTACGCTAACGGCTACTGATCTGCATATCAAATATTCGTCTCACTTGAACGTTTTCTTGCACCCAAACGTCGTAGCCAAGTGATTGTAGCTTAATCATTACAATCCTTTGGTCAGCTTCTCACACTGTTTATGTTACATACAATCCTTCAGTCAGGATTGCAACCTAGTTTCTCACACCACCTATATTGTGTGTGTTAATTTTTATACATAAGTGGCGCGACCTACAGTTTAAAGTCGATTCTGAATGGCAGATTTCTAAGAATCTGCCAGAAAACTGCTGTGAGGTGTATTGTACGAGTACCCTTGGTTCAAACCCCGTCTCAGACATGAGAAAATATGAAAGCATTAATGTTCGGCGACTTCTTCTCAGCAGTCTGCTGGTAAAAATTCTGAGAATAAATTAGAATTGCTTTGAAAATTTTCTTAATCTAATAAAATGAAGGGTGTGAGAAGCCAGATTGTAATCCTGATTAAAGGGTAGTAATGACCAATTTTTGTATAAAATAATGCGTATTTTTTACAATTTTCACGAAGAACTTGGTGTTTATATAGTTCCATAGCTCTGCTTTAACTCCACTTATTCATTTTGATATCCCTTATGTTATGTACTGTAACGCTCTGTTCGTCTAGACCTATGCTCTGTCACTTAAATGAAGCAATTAAACAAATTTTATGTGGCCATTAAATTACAAATAAAATAATTTTCATTTAGAAAATCACACTAATTTTGGATTTAAAATTATTCCACCATTGGATGGATAATTGAAATAAATTTATTTTAATGCAGCATTGCTTCTTTTTTTATTGTAATTTGTTGTAACGCCACATTAAACATTTATGGCCACAATATTACATGGAATTTGGCCGTCATATACACAGACAACATCTGTTTTCAATTTTATTACAAATACGCAAATGATGCCCAATGAGCGAGCAAATAAATGCCATAGGGGTGGGGGGTAGGGTTTTAATACAAAACCCTATAAAATCCTATAAAATGTTTGATACACACAAAAAGTAACAATGGCTTTCAAAATCTAAAATAATGACCAACAATATTGTGTAGACTTGTTATTGTATACTCAACCTGTTTGTTATTTTTCAAAGTCCAGTCCAATTCCAGTTCTATTATGTGTTGAATTATAAATTGTTACTGTGTAACAAAGCTTTTGCCACCTTCTCACAGTCTGTCTGAAATTAAAAAATTAAAAAAATGAGAAAAAACTGAAATCGACAACAGCAAAAATGGCAATAAATGTGGACAATAGTGGTTTAAGTGAATAATTTATGGGAATGCGTATGCATGCGTTCGTTTTTTGGTATTTAATTTTGGTTTATGTGGCAAGCAAGTTGTGTTTTTTCATTTGCGGCTTGATTTTTTTCCATTGCCGTTCACTATTTCACTGCTGTGGTCCTTTGCCTTTATGCCAATTTATACGGCACTAAATGTATATTTCTGTGTGTGTTTAAAGGTACCTTATCATCTGCACGTTGACAGACAGACTAACCGGTCTCTGCCTGGCCAAACATGTGTTGCATGTCTTTTATTTGTAAATCATAATTTCATTCACAAAAATACTACCTTCTACTGTCGACTGCTTTTGCTGTTGTTGAATGTATTTGACTCGCTCGTAACTAGAGTTTGCCCATAAGGTAAGTGCCAAAGGCTAGAAAAGGCAGTCTGTTGTGTGATGAAAGCTCAATTATTTTCATTTGGTTTGCATTTCGTAAAATACATAAAATTCAATGAAGTTTTATTTAAAAACCAATAAAATTAAGGTATTATATGACAGGACATTTTCAAATTAAAACTTTTATTTTTTCGTTTGTTTGTTTGTAGTAGCCGTAGTCTAGTAGGTAGTGTCTTCGCTTATTAGACGTAAAGCCCGGGTTCGAGCCCCGAGCCAGACATCAAAACGAAATATGGAAAAAGAAAATATTTCTTCGGCTATTTAATACCCGCAGATTTCTGCCAAAAACTCTGAGAGTAAATAAACCTGCCATGAAAAAGTTTCTCAAAAATCTGTCGTTCGGAGTCGACGTTAAACTATAGGTCGCTCCACTCAAGTATGAAATTAAGGCACACAACATGAGTGGTGTGAGAAGCTAGGAGGTAATCCTGACTGACAGGCCAATTATGTATGTATGTATGACAGGGCATTTTTAAATTAAAATTTTTATTTTTGCCGTTTGTTTGTTTAGTAAGAGGTTACGAGTCCTACACTCAACTCGTATTTACCAGCCCTCCAGGAATAACAAAATGTGGTCTGTGTTGACTTTGCTACAGCTGTACATTGTTTGCGTGGAAGTTCTTCAGCATATGTGTTGGATTATTAGACGAGAACGCAAAGAAAGCCTCTCATCAGTCGTCTGGCAAAAACTCTGAGAAAAAATAAAAAATTGCCATGAAAAATTGCTCAAAAATCTGTAATTCGGAGATGACATTAAGCAGTAGGTCCCAGCATTCAAAAAAAAATTAACACACTCAACATGAGTGGCTTGAGAAGCTAAGTTGTAGCACTGGCTAAAGAGTTTTAAGTCCGAACAGATCAGTAGTCAGAAACTCCATTAAATAAAACACAATAATTTCTTAAAAATTCTAGTTTCTTTCACTGACTGCCTAACACCAGTCACTGCTTTAAAATTAAAACAAAACTTAAAAGAAATTCAAAACAAAAAAAGAAGAAAAAACATTTAAAGATCCTCATTAACTTTAACTAATGAGTCCCTAAGACGTTTAGAGAGAGAGAGAGAGCAAAAGCAAATATAACAAGAACATAAAGAAATGAAAATGTTACCATTGAAAAGAACATATAATTCCCAGGTTGTTACTTGCAATTAGTGTTGCATTAACAGTGTGACATTTCATATGACGTCTATCATTCATTTAAGAACGTACGACATACACACGCTCACTTGCTTGCTTGTCCGTCTATGGTATACTTAAACCCTTTTAAAAGGATATACAAACATAGACACACACTTGCACACTCACACACTTACTTACAGACAGTTATACTAACAAGAAACGATAATTGTAATGGAGTATTTCTACTTATTTACCCTTGCTACTGTTTTTAGTTTTGTTTGATTTGTTGTTGTAATTGTTGTTGCAACATTCTTTAAGTGCAACGCATGCAACACATGACATTGAAGTGTTTGGTAGAGAAGCAGTTTGTTCGGGGGTATTGAGACAAATGTGAAATGGAATGTTATTTTAGTGTGCAATTATTTTTAGTGCCAGGTGAGAAATAAACGTAGCAAAAAAAATATAAAATTCAGCATCGAGTTGCAAACAACACATTGCTGCAACATGTTTGGAAAAGTAATGACAATGTTACTCTACAATTGCAGGCAAGCCAAGGTATGTACATATGTATGTGTGTATGTGAGAAGTAGAGGAAAGAAAAATTGTTCAGAAAATTTAAAATAAAAGTGTTGAAATGAAAAGTAACTGTAATAGACGACCTGGCTAGGAATGCTTAACCATATGTCAGGGATGCAAGCAAGATGGCTGGACGGTGTAAGGGTAAATAAGAAAGTGTGTGAGGACTGAAACAAAGACAGAAAGCTAGAGCACAACAAGAACGGCATATGAATGGAGTAAGAGTCAGAGAAAAGGGGCAGGAGTTTGCAAACAGAAAGTTTACAATGAAAATTTAAGTGTAGCTTTGGCTTTCTTATGTACCACAGATTGGTAGTGCCACTGTTGCTATTCACTGTTAATAAATTTCTAATTTCTTATTTTTTTATATACAACACTGCCAAGGAAAAAGCAATTAAAATACCGACTGTTACTCTAATACAGATTTACAAGTAAAGGAAATTATTTAACCCACTGAAGACCACACAGAAGTTTGCACTATCATGGAAAGGATACTATAAGGATCCTGCTTACACCCTTACAACTGCTTACATAAATATTCGGTTTCACACTTTGGTTCACAATGGGTTAATCAAAACAACAGAGAAACGAACTCAAAAGGAAATACATACATTGAATTTAAATGAAAGAATGAAAATATTAATGCTTCAACAACAATGAAAATTTATTTTTGGCCTATCAGTGCCTGATGTATATACATAAGTCTAAAAGAGATGAATACCATACAGATATAGATATCAGATATTCATGAAATCATGTCATTCAAATTTTTATTTTTTCTAATCTGCATACGTATGTATGCATGAGAAAAAGTATCAAAGAAGTTAACTTTTTTGAAGAACTTTTTTCTCTGAAGAAAAATTTTTCATATTGAAATGAAACACTTAATCGTTGCAATTTCGTTAACAACCTTGTTCATTGACGTTGTTTAAGAGCGTTTTTTCCCTATACCACTTATGCCTCAATTCGTTTTATAATCGATATTTATTGAAGATTTTATGCTGATTTCAAGTGTAAAGGATTCATATGCAGTAGCTCAGGCGGATATGAATTATAATTTCATATGTTTTTTGTTTGTTATTAACGATGAACAATTTTATATCAAATTAAGAGCTTCAAAAGTTACAAATCCCACAGCTCATGTGATACGAATGATATATATACCTTAATACAAAATATATTTTATATTGTAATGTTTTCATCTTTTAAACACGTTTAAAATGTGTGTATGGCAAATAAAATAAAAATAAATTTGTGTTTACTTTTAATTGAAATACTTTATTATTCGCACAATTCTGTGTGCCATTGTTCACAACTTTATGTAAACAACAACAATTGCTTTTCCTTGTTATTCCTCTGTTTATACTCTTTGCATAAACAATAACAATTCTAGGCAATTATTCGATAGATTTTTGTAACGAAGATCTTCAAACCATGATTACTCTCTTCGAACAACCGTTTCTTCACACTAGACTGACTGAACTTTACTGACTCTGTCGCCTCCTTTGCTTTGCCTTTTATATGGCAAAGTAAACAGTCTAATGAATGTTCTTGAAGGGGAACGTTCATGAATTCGCCTTCTCGAAATCTCTACAAATGTAAACTTCGTTGTTTATATGTAATAAATGGCTAAAGAAAACAATTTTTTCACAGATAAATCTCTATCAATTTCCTATTGTAGCCATGCAAAGTTTCTCAAAAATCTGTCGTTCCAAGTCGACTTTAAACTATGGGTCACGCCACTGATGTATATAATCAACACACACAACATGAGTGATGTGAGAAGCTAGGTCATAATCCTGACTGAAGGTGTTGTAATAACCAGTTATGTACGTATGTGTATTGTCTACTAGTTTTACAGCGTGGCTAAACCTCGTTGACAGCAAAAGGGTAAGAACAACATTGCTAGACACTGTTAGACACATATGAATTACAAGCAGACCGATTAATTTCTGTCCTTACATAGCAAGTTCGTTCATACTGTAAGACAGGCCCAGTATCTTTTGATCTGCATTACGGCAAACGATATCATGAACGAGGGTCTTACCTTGTTTGTTAGTGACCAACTCTGGTCATAAAAAGACTGGGTGTTTCCGACCTTTTACTTTTTGGCATCCTTGGCCGAACTCTCCTATATAAAGACTGCAACAATAACAAGATTTATTGTGAACTTAGGTTGGTTTTCTCTAGGAAATTTTTGACCTGAAAAGAGTTTGCTTATCATGTCATCATGTACGATGATGTATAGTGCAAAGGACATTCTTGCCTCTAGCGATGGTATGAAATGATTGACCGATGCTGCCGTTGTTAAGAGCTGTGAGTTTTGCTTCATAGTATATGGCTTTGTATTTTCGAAAATGATATTGAATGCTTTTCCGAAACCAATAAAAATTAGAAGTAGTTGCGTATATCATTCTATGGATTGACATTCGTCAAATATTGGCTTTACCTTCACAACTTGTTCATCTTGCAGATTGTTCTTAATTTTTCTGTGAGGTCTTCATTTCATAGTCAGTATTATTCTTTCAAATTGGTGAATAATAATTTCTTCCTTGTGTATCTACTTCTGTAACCATTTGAAAATGCTCTGTTTTCTGCATATATGGGAACTTAAATACTTATACTATTGAGCGTCACAAAACTTTAGAAAGAAATTCGATTTATCTTCTCATATCACTTATGCCGTATGCTTTAAGTTTATCCATGAGTGTAGACATATTTGAGAACACTTGTTTATAATAATTGGCCATCGGTTGAAAAAAATATTATTCCATACCTTTTTCTTCAACATATCAGATCTTAACTACGAACTTGCTTCACTCCTCTGCTAAGCCACTATAATATTCATTAAACTACAACAACCATCAATCTCTAAACTACCAATCTGCTGAAAACATATCCTTTAACTTTATTTATGCATTTGTCTCACACACCTTATTCAATTTAATTATGATAAATATCTTTACATATTACATGCCACATACTTATGTATGTATGTTTACTTAAATAGCTTTCCCTTATATCTCTTATCCAAATCATTATTACACTTGTACTCCATATGCAATTTGTATTTGATTTCCTGTTCCTTTTGACCTTTTAATTAAATTTCAAGAACGCAAAAATGTTTTCTTATCAATAAGTCATTTTGTGTCACAACGACACACAACATACATCAGTTTTTCTTGTTCTTTGTTGCCATTTTCATTTAAGGACTTGATTAACACTCTCTTTTACGCTTACAATATCAGCATTGAAATGCTTTCCATCGTTTAGTCCTTCGTTTCCACTATTTCAGTGTCAATGTTTTCCTTTTCATTGCCTACCCACCAGGCGTTTGATTAGAGGAATTTTGTGGCAGAAAAACAAAAACTAAATTGCTGAACATTAATTATAATTCTTTTCTTTACAATTGTTTAAGAGAACACATGCACACATATGTACATGCCATACATAACTGTACATATGGCATGTGATAATGTGTAACGGTATTATACTTTGTGTAAGCACCCTTCCATGTGTATGTAAATAAACAAAAGCAGATTTTTTTTGTTTTGTTTTTATTTTTGTATTTTTATGCATGTATGCGTTTGTAAGCCTGCTGAGTATACATATGTTGTATGTTCATAATTACACCTATTTAAGGTAAATAGTAGTCCCTTACATTTACAAATATAAGTTGTGTGTGCACGCACATAAATTCTAAAACATGTGTAATTGTATGCGTGCATGCATAGGTTTTTTTTCATATAATATAGGTGGTATGTATGTATGCTTGTATAGTATAGAGAAATCTGTATGACTCTGTTACGGTCATCAACGTTTATTTGTGTTGAACATGATAAATGTTTAGCTATTAATGTCTAATGACAAATGTTTAGTTTCAGTTTGATGTGTGTGTTATTACCTGCATAGGTATGAGTACATGCATAAGTACAACTATATTTGCCAGTGGTTATCTGTACGTTTGTATATGTATATTAACAGATTTATGTATTTATCCAAAGAGCAAGATGTTAAAGTGTTGATATTAAAGAACTCATACATATTTAGCTGAAGTAGCATAAATTACCAGAAAATAATTTGGTTCGGAAAGTTTTGCATATTCTATCGCATGATGGATTAGAACGTTATTAGGTTAAGTGCCACATTTTAAATATTTTTCAATGATATTTAGAAGGAACGCAGTTTTCCTTCCAGTAATTCAACCACATAACAGCTTGATAACGAGATTAAATGCCTGATTTCTTTTGGCGAAAAAAACTGACATATTCTGTTAAAGCCCCTGTTAGATTCAAATGATAGACCAGATAGCCCTTTGCGATTTCATAATTAATCTTCAACCAGGGAATCAACTATTCTTTAGAACAAACCAACCCAAATTTTCAATAAATTTTAGACTCCGAAACCCTTGTGGTTTTATGACAAGAGTTTGGCACTGAAACCTGAGATGCAAAACAGTCTCCTAATTTTACTCAGAAGTCATTTGGAATCATTACAGCTACTGCAGAAGTCATTTGGCAGAGTGTCTATCAAAAGGACAATTATCTGCGAGATTCGTTATGTCTATGCGATTTAAGGCTAGAAGTGAGTTCATTTCGCTTCTTATCTATCTGTCCAGCAGAGTCTAGCAATATTACACGTACCCTTTTGCTGCTTGTGAGAATGAGCCTCTCTGTAAAACGAATAAACAATACATACACAACTGGTCATTACAACCCTTCAGTCAGGATTACGATCTAGCTTCTCATACCACTTCTGTTGTGTGTGTTAATTTGATTTATAAGTGGCCTGAAACACAATTTAAAGTCGACTCTGAACGGAAGATTTTTGAGAAACTTTTCATTGCAATTTTATTTACTTTCAGAGTCTCTTGCCAGAAATTTGCTGAGAGGATGTTGTCGGAGAAATATATTTTCATAATTCGTTTTAGTGGAGATATCTGACCAGCGATTCAAACCGAGGCATCACATCTGATAGGCCAACACACTACCTACTGGACCATGACAACTACAGTGGACAATACTCGATTTATAGGTCCCAACATGTCGGAGATTATAAACTCTTTCGGACCTTGGCCAGCTCATCAGCAAGATATTCCTGGCTACTGAAATTTCCCGAGATATCAAAGGCATTCTTGCAGAAGGATGGACACTTTAAATACGTTCGTTATTAATTTAATCATAGCCTCTCTCCTCGAGAAAATCTCCACCCAACAAACATTGCTCTTCTGTTAAAATGGTCACGACCACAACCTGAAAGACACTGCTGTGGTTGGGCCGCAGAAAGTTTGATATCAACTCCCTCAATAAATACACCAACCTGCCACGGTAGAAGCCTCAGCGTCTCAGAACAGAACACCACTGAGAGGAACCTGACGGAGGCGATCCCACGACAATCGGATATACGGTCCGGAACGACCCGATACATCATCGGCCAAGAATTGTCAACCCAGTGAAAGCTGTATCATCGGGAATTTTTTCCCAAGGGGATACTTCCGGAGACAACAGCAGAACTGTTACAACAACAACAACTTGACGGAGAAATATTTTTTTTATACCAATCTACCATGCCTAATAAGTTTAAGGAATCATTCGCTTTCTGAATCCCTATGTTCTTCAAATCATGTGTTTAGCAGGATATTTTATACAGAATATGTTGTATGTATGTGGCCATTTGGAGTTATCAACTTTAAAATCTCGCCGTCTCAAGTGCCAGTGCACTTTAATTTTTCCTAATGCTTGAGCTGAACCATTAAAAAGGAAAACTTTTAATTCCTTTTAAAGCAAGACAACAACAGCTACAAACAAACTAAAGGAATATGGCTTATTTAACTAATAAAGAAACTTAATGTAAATCTTTTTTATACAAAAAACGCACACCAACAACAACAACAATGCAAAACAGTAAAAAACCTGAACTTAAAATGTCATTTTTGTACTTAGGAATATACACTTATACCCGCATCAGCTTAAAAAACAAAGTATCCCAGACACATAAACTGCTACGACATGTACAAAGAGTCTCTGTTTTCTTTTATTATTTTTTCTTGAAAATTATGAAGACAGTGGAATAAAACTAAATCCCACTGCAAATATATAAACATTCTAAGGCTGTTACTCTTACAAACAAACAATTCAAATATGTATGCACATGTGTGTATGCGGGAGTAGGGCGTCAGTGTTGACGTTGTGTTGCTATTGGTGTTCTGTGACTTTTAAAACAGAAAATTCCCTGCGGTGTTGACGTCTTCCTGTAATTAAATTAAAAAATTTAAAGTAAAAAATAAACAGAAAAAGAAAATATTCTGCACATTAAAAAGTTTTTCTATTTTATATTCAAAATATATATGAGAGTGAGTGTGTGTTTATTTTTGAAATTCTTATTATAAAAACCATACACTCATACACCCACACACAGTTTTGCAACTAGAATATGCGACAACGATTACTTTTTTTTACTTTTTCTCCCTTTTTTGTTGCATTTTCATTTCCATTTCTTTTTATATTTCCCTTTTTTTCACATTTTATTTTTCATATTTAGTGATGCTTTTGAGTACTTCCTATGGCGTTCATTAAGAGCTCCAAAAACGGAAGTGAGAGTGGCGCGACATTTAAAAGATATTCATTCATTCGCATTTATTCGTTCATTTATTCTCTACATTCAGCATAAAAAATAGAAAAATAAAGACACAGTAAAAGAGTTGCGGCAAAATGAAAACCCTTTATAGTGGCAGGACATAGAAAAAAGAGAACGAGAGAGAGAAGAGCAAGCAACTCTGCGATAAATGTTTAAATTCCTTTTTTTCTCTTTTTTCCTCTTTTTTTTTTGAAATGGCAAAAAATAAAAGATTTAATGAAAAATAAATAATTTTTTCTTTTCATTAAAAAATAACCTAAAGTACATACAGCATAAATGAAATCATAATAAAAAGCTTAAAAAAACGACTCGTAAATATGTACATATATTTTATGAATTAAAATCATAAAGACATTAAGTTGACAGATTTTGTGATTAATTCTCTCATTTTATAGTTGGAAGTGGAAAAAAGATAGGCAATGTCTTTAAAAATATTGTTTTTAGCAGAATTTTCTTTTAAATAAAAATTAATTTACTCCAGCACATAAAGAGGGAAACATAGAAGAAAGGCATACGTTCACCTCTCATATGGATCACCATTGCTCATACTCTTCTGAGAATATTATTTGGCAGAGGACTTGAACATCTTCATACCTTTTAGGTATAAATACCCTAAACATCTATGCAAGAGAGCAAAAAATGCTTTAGCCAGAGCACATGACCAAAGGGTCTAAGACCAAAATTTTTATATTTATAAACTAGAATATCTTTACGGATAAATCAAAGAAATCCCCTGAGTATAAAAAGGCAATTAATAATGTATCCATGTACAGCACAGAACCATTATCATATACGATCATATTAGTATTTACCCATCCATCAAGGAGCATTAATAAGTGTAGAAACTAGTAATCAAGTTAACGGAGATAGGGAATTACAAAACATGCTACTGGATAACTGGCATTAGTTTTTAGTGAATTAAATATCAGGCTAACAATATGAACGATGACTCGCATAGGCTATTGTGAGCAGCAATACAAATTGAAAATATACTCGCTGGTTGTCCTGATGTGAAGAGAATATCGAAACCATGTATCAGTTTTTATGTTATTGTCCAGCCTTTCTAAACTTGAAATCTCAATATTTTGTAAAGGATGAATTAGAATTACTTCACCGCCTAGAAAAATATTGAAAGAAGTTATATTCTGTACAAAATTCCGGTAGGAAATATGATTGCATCCCTTAAATGTGATCGCACAACTCAGCTCAACATATTTTTCAAGAGCTGAGAGTGTTCGAAGGACATACTAAAGCATACTTTTGAAAAGTTTGTCCCATCAGGTACTTTTTATAAACATAATTATATACATATGTATATTATACATAATTGGTCATTACACCCCTTCAATCAGGATTACGACCCAGTTTCTCCCACCATTTATGTTGTGTGTGTGTTAATTTATACATAAGTGAGTCGACTCTGAACGACAGATTTTTGAGAAACTTTTCTTTGCAATTTTATTTATTGTCAGAGGTTTTGCCAGAAATCTGTTAAAAGGAAGTTGTCGCAGAAGTATATATTTTTGTTTTATATTTTCGTTTTGATGTCTGACCTGGGCTTTGAATCGAGGCCTTACGCCTAATAAGCCAACACACTGCCTACTAGACTACAGCGATATTGTTTACTAACTTACTTAATTAGTCAGGATTATTAGACGGTATCAGGGATCAGCAATGAGTATTCAAAAAGATAAGATAAGATAAGAAGATACTCATAATTTCTAATACTTATACGCATTCATACTTATTTTAATATCATGGAACCTATGCAAAGTTCATACTTAACAATACGCAGGATGTTGTTGATTTCGACTCCCCTTTACTCAACATTTACAAGAATCACAAAATAAGTATAAATCGATATTTCATGATGAAAAAAAAAATTTAATGATATACGATGGCACTTTGAGAGTCTTTAAATTTATTTATGCAATTTAAATTTAAAATTTGTATTCTTGTATTTAATGAATTCTCATTTAAAGATCGAAAGTCTTGTTGTCGTATTACTTTAACTCACACCCTGCATTAAAAATCAATAGACACACACATTATCAACATATAATAAAAAAATAATGCCCTCTCCCTGAGAAAATCTTTAATTTAATTAATTTTATGCCAGCCATATTACATAAACAGTGAATGACACGTACATTCTTTGCTTCCGATGAATGTTATTGTTACACCCAATAAAATAATCAAAATCAATGCGGTGTCAACTGAAGTGGCTGTGGAGTAGAGAGGATTTCATTTCATTTGTTGCCATATCAATTTGGCTTATCATATTAACGTTACAATAATACGGGGTATTTAAAAAGCCAAAAGAAAAAAAAAAGAACGAAAAGCTAACAATTCTATCAGAAAGGAATTAAAAAGGAGAAAAAGAAAAAAACGATGAATGAAAATGTAGAAATCAAACACAGTTAACATCCAAAAAGCTTAAACAAAACTAAAACGCAACTGAAAAGCCAATATAAAGCCTCTCTCTCTCTCTCTGTGTAAAAAGGCAACACAAAAAATAACGAAAAAAAGAAGAAAAGGAAGCCCAAATACATTCTTTGATTAATATTTATACGGGTTAGTAGTAATGGCTTAATGTTTGGTAACAAATTAGTTTAAAAAAAGAAACTGAAAATATACATAGGAATACATGTTAAACATACATTGAAATATTCCTTTTAAAGGACATGTAAAGCAAAAGCCATGCTATGATAAATACAACCAATTCGCCATATCTTGAAAAGATAAAAACATTGCAAAGAGAAATAGAAAAACATGAAGCATGGAATTGTGTTCCATATTCGAACATGACATACTTAAACCCGAGGGAAAGTTTTGTCATTTCTATGCTTGACATCAAAGTGTAGCTCAGCCAATTCGATAAGACGCATACTGTGACCCACATAGATAAATGTTAGCAAAAGTCATCTGTTTGTTTAATTATCACTGAAACTGTTTAAATATTAAAGCCTTTAAAAAGTCTTTGAAACTGCCAGAACAACTTAAAAAACCCTCGAAATTTTTATAAGTACGTGACAGGTTAGCTTGCTTAGATTTCCAAATTTTATAGAAGCATTTATTTTCAATTATTTGATGAGGAGGCAGATGAATATTTAATCAAAAGGTGATGCAACTTTTACTTTAAAGCGATAACTATAGGGTGCGGCCAATAATTATACATTTTGGGTGATACATGATGAATATTGGAAATTGGATCGACCAAAAAATATGATCTTGACTGCCAATTGATGTCACCACAACATGGAATTACACTTTCTGGAAGCTTTTCGTGTAATGAAAAGAACTTCGGTGGTATTGTGTAGCTCGTGGTAGCAACATTTTAAAACCATATACCTTACAGTTCATAATCTTCAATAACAGTCCAAAAGGGGTAGGTTAAAGAATTCATTGCTATTTGCGTTCATCACTGGTCACTGGTTTTCCAGAGTCGTTCTCGAAAAAATATAGTCAAATTACACTTCCGCTCATATTGTGTACAATAAGCTACAGGCAGACATGCTTCTCGATTGCAATTGCTTTTATACAATCACTTCTCAGTTGTAAATCATCAGCCGACTTTAAATTATCCTTGAGTTAGAATTTGTATGTATGGATGCATAACATCATCGAGGAACTTTGTCAAGTAGAAGTTATATTGCCATGAGACCTGATTACATCTGTCAAGCTTCTATTCTCTTCACAATGCTTTATAAGTTTTCCAGTTCATTGAAGAGTACGACGTTTATGATGACAATAATCTACCCAAATATCAACGTTTGTTATGAGTATAAGCTGTAAATACGTACGGATGTGCTCTATAAGAAAGTCGGGATAGTACATAAAACGATCGGGTATTCAGCAATAATTCCCTTTATTACACAACAGCTCAGCTTTGTGGTAGAACAACGATAGAACAGTGAAACAATGTGGCTTCCATTTGGACGGTGTTTCAATGAATCCGTAGCTAAAGGTACCCTACTGTCGATAATAAGTACTTTTGTTGTTTTTGAACGTTGATATGCAGTCCTAAGAGTTCGAAGCAGCGATCTATATATGAGAGTTTTAATCTATTTTTCACTGAAATGGTAAGAACGTCATACAGTGTGAAGCTTTAATAGCCTCTGACTCCTTAATACTTACTTACACCACTCAAAGTCACAGGTGATGAAATAATTTTGTTGCACTTGTAAGTTCATAACCAACATTGGAGATGATCTACAGGCCTGCTGTGAGTGGGCGGTTCATATTAAACCTCTCCAATATGATTAACAAATATTACAGTCACCTGTAAAAGAGTTAGATTAAGATCATAAGAAAATGGCGGTATCCCTGAATTTCGATTAAACTCATGTGATGAAATCCCATCCAAAAAACAACCCATATGCTGCAACCCTTGGAAACATTCTGAATAAATTAATAGAAATAATTATTAACACCAAAAGCAGTAAATTTCGATAGAATTACAGACAGATGTGACTAGAACTACAAGCTTACATACATATGTAATTGGCTTTTCAACCCTTCAGACAGGATTACGACCTAACTTCTTATACCACTTATATTGTGTGAGTTAAATTTAAACATTAGTGGTGGGATCTCCAGTTTGAGGTCGACTCCGAACGACAGATTTTTTAGAAACTTTTCAAGCAATTATATTTATTGTGAGAGTTTTTGCCTGAAACCTGCTGAAAGGAAATCGCCGAAGAAATATTTTTTTGTATCTCGTTTTGTAGGAGATTTATGACTTGGGACTTAAACCGTGGCCTTACTTCTAAAAAGCCAACACGCTACCTCTCACTAAATCATTGAATTGAATAGTTTCGACTTTCGGAACCGATAGGCTTGTGGCTGGTCAGCTAATTTTTTTCTAAATTACATCAAAAACTTTGACATAATAATTCATGTATTTAATGTATATCAAACATGTATTCATGCCATACATTCATGAAAGACGTTTGAAAACAAATAATCAGCAATCTTCCAGAAACTTTAAACGAAGCTGACTTTAAATTTACATAACTTCTTTCACAGAGCAGTTGTTGTTCGATCACATGTTAATTGTTTGCTCTTCCTACTGTAGAACATAAATATGGTGCAGAGACACCATAACGTATGAGTAATAAAATGTAAATTACACGCAAAATGTGATAATTATTGTAAAATTGATTTGTATTGATCGTGTAACATTGACCAACAGAAAATCTATTGGTTGAATAAAAAAATAAATTAATTATAGGTGAAAAAAAAAAATAATAAACTTTAAAGGCTAAAAGTATACACATTAATATGTTTACACAGAGCAGCGCAGCGTTATGGCCTAATTCTGAATTCCTGCAAATTTAATTGTTTACATAACTTAAATAAACTCTCGATGCATATTAACCGCATTAATAAAATTAAATTCAATTAATTTCTTCACACATTTAATTTCATTAAAATGTATCACTTACAGCCAAAAGAAGAGAAAAATAGTTCTTCCTGTTGCTTTATCGTCGTTTTTTTTTATTTATTTAAATGTACAGTGTATGTAACATATTAAACTTGATGTATTTTAAAATTGACAGTCGACACAAAATTTGTAACATTTAGTTCACATAAAACTAAAAAAAGGGAAAAACTCTGTGACTACAAAGCAAGCGTAAGAGAAGCTTTTGCAAAACACAAAAAATTTGTGTCACATTCACTATTCTGCCGGTGTTATACAAGTTTTACATCACAATGTTGCTGTTGTTTTTTGGTGAAGCACGAATATGGGCTACAAATGTAATGTGCATGTACATATGTGTAGTTGACACATAGAAGTCTATTTTTTTTGTCATCATGATATTGACATCGACGTCAATAAAATGTGAAAAAAAGAACGAAACTGAAATAATGTAAGTGATTGTAAAAAAAGACAGTGGTTTGTAAAAATTCTTTTTTTTTTCTTTTCAAAATTTAAAAATATTTGCCTGAGTTCGAATGGCCTAACCTGCGAAGAGCATTAGCAGCTACCCGCCGTTAACAGGCAAGTTCAATCTATGGTCATATGGCCCAATGTGTTCCCGAAAAGTTTTAATTTTGAAAATTTTAAAACCATGATGTCTATGATTAGTATAATGGGAGACAAGTCTAACATGAAGTTCTTTGAGGGATTTGTGCTTAAGTTAATTCGGATTGAAGGAACGAAGGATGGGAATGAAGACCGCCATTCATTCTCTTTTTAATTATAATCGAAGACAGTATGGAATTGTCTGGGGCAGCTGAATAGAGAAAATGGGGTCACTAAATTATTATGTTCGCGAATAGGACAAGCTTCAACGCCACTGATGGATTATCTTTCTGTGGAGTGGGCATATGTGTTGAGAAAAGTATACTAAACGAAAGCGAAGATAAAGAGAAGATACGACTCTTTCCAAACCAAATGGGTATGCGGCACCCAATACTTTTGTTGAAAAATTCCAATAAAAGAAAATTTGAGGCATGCATCAGACTACCCAGATATATCCTGAGATTGGCTCCTCCGTTACCACTCAAAATTATGTCAGTCTGGAGATTGAGCGCTACTATGGTCACAATATGCAAAAAAAACTAATACTTTACAAGACGATCAACATCCTCGTGCGCAGAGGCATGGACACTATTATGCACTGATGCAATAGCCATGATAGTATTCGAAAGAAAAGTCCTAATCGTCTTCGGTCCAGTGCGAGTTGGCAATGATTTCCGCATCCGATCCAACAATGAGCTGTATGAGCTCCTCAGCGACATGGACGTTGTGCAGGGTATTAACATCAAGCGGCTGCGCTGGCTGGGCCGTGTTATTCGAATGCAGAAGGATGTTCCGGCGAGACGGTACAGGATGTTCCTGCAAATATCAAAATAAAGGGATTTTCGGAAGCCGGTGAAGAGTGCAACCTTGTTTGCTTTGGAAGGACAAAATCGAGGAAGCCCTGTCATTGATTGGTGTGACCAAACGACGAAGGCGCGCAATAAGCGGAGGCGACTGAAAGGATGTGTTAAGGCTGGCGGAAATCCGTTAAAGGGGTTGTAAATAAGTAAATAAGAACTTAGTGGTAATGTTCAATGAGTCCAATATGTAGATTCTGTGATTATGAAAGTGTATCATAAAGAACACATTCTTGCAACCTGTGGAACATAAATGCATCGCAGAATGAAACATCTGAATGCATGAAAGGTGCCGAAGTTTATCAGAACCATACGCTTGTTGAAGATATTAAAGAGATGCCCTCTATAGTTTATATAGGAAAGTACAATACATCATATAGTAACAGTACATCATACAGTATAGTATGGAACTTTCCACGTGTGTATGTATGTTTTACAGCATCATAGATTTAAAATAGTACATACACAAAGTAGTCGCCGTAGTCTAGTAGGTAGTGTGTTCGCTTATTAGACGTAAGAGCCTGGATTCGATGTTCAGACATCAAAATATGAAAAAAAAAATATTTCTTCACGACTTCCTCTCAACGACTTCGTTCGGAGTCGACGTTAAACTGTGGGTCCCGCCACTCAAGTATAAAAATTAAGGCACACGACATGAGTGGCCGTAATCCTGACTGAAGGGTTGTAATGGCCAATTATGTATGTACGTACACAAACAGTAGGGAATCCCCTACACTTTCTCTCAAATGCAGCATCTGATTCGCTTTAAGTTGAAATGAAAAAAGTGCACACAACTCTCGATTCCACATGTTTTATGTTTCTCGGGGTGTAGGAAATTGTTTTCACACCAAACGTGGAATAAAATAATTCAGTTCCACTGGAGGCAATAGAATGAATATCAATTAAAATCCCTGAGGATTGCATTTCTTAAAAAATATTGCGACCACTGAAAATATATTTCACAAGCCCTAAATCTTATAATTTTTTAAAACCACTGTATCGTTTTAAAACCCAAATAGATATGAACATACACCACAACATTTCGCAACAGCTCATTGTGTTAAAATGTTTGTGCAAATGAAACTCATGTTGCCTCTTATATATGCCAGTATTTGCACAGATAGAGAGAGATGCGTCTGTAGAAGGTTGATATTTTCGATGGCTTTAGTTTTAGTGTGCCACTGTTTTCTAACGTATCATGAAAGAAGAAGAAAAAAATAATAAAAAAAAATAGAACTAAAAACGAAGAAGAAGAAGAATACAAAAAAAAATTAAAACCAGCTGTCAATGTCAGTTAGACGTGTTGCTGCTGAAGCTATTGGTACATTTACTAGTTGGCATCTCTTCTGGCAACACGGCGTAGCGTGTGCGTGTTCAGACACGTTATTTCCATTGTATTCGTACCACCATCAACATCGTCATCAGACACACATACAATTTGACACATTTACATGGTTTTTCTTTTCCCTACTAATGACTGCAAGTTGACATACAAGAACGTGTTTGTTCCACATAATTTTTTTTCGTTTCTTTCATTCTTTCTTGGAGAAACTGTTCTACTGGTTTTCACATTCAGCTCGTTTTCCAGTTTTAAAATTTAATTTTAAACATTTTCCTCAAAACTATTGGGGTACTGTAAAGGACAGTATTTTCTTAGGATTTACGAGCAGTTTTTAACAATTTTTTTAAAACTCTTTAACGTTCAACCAAAGCAAAGGGGAAAAAACTCTGTTTCCGACACATGTCAGCAGCACTAAGGACTACAATTTATCACACACCAGTTTTAAGAATTTTTTATTTTTTTTACAATAGTTTGTGTGTATGTTTGTGTGTATACCAACACCAAACTCAGTCTTAATTCATCACAACATGTGAATCAAAAAGGATTTTATGACCTTCAACATGCTTTAGTTTTTCTTATTTTTTCCTGTCTATTCTACTAGAAAAGAAGAGTTTCCGTACCAAGAAAAGCTGAAAAACGAAACGAAGAAAGAAAAAGCCTTTGTTGTCTATTTCTATACGTTGAGTTCTATTTGCTCAACATAAACAGAGTAAAAGCATTAAAGTTTTTGGGCATTTTTTGAGCTCATTGTTCTCGTATTTAGCCTTCTGCCTTCTGCCTTGTTTTCTTTTGGCTTAATAATGGTTCTCTTCTCTTATCTTGTCCGTTTTTTCTTTTCTATTTTTTTTTTGTTTCTTTTCTTTCCCTCCGCTCCGATTTTATTAAGTTGAAAGGCGATTAGTTATTATGGCGATTAGGTTATTTACTATGTATATACAAATGGATGTGTATGAGACTATCTGGTTTGATATTTTAAATAACGGTATTAAATCGTTCTTTTCTTTAGAAATTGACACATGGATAGTTTAACGCCATTTGCATATTGGTTCGGAAAAGGCAGGTTAAGGCATTAGATTTAGAAATTATTCCAATCGTTAAAGCATATTGCAGAAGATGGCCGTTAAAGAAGGGCAAGGAATATATAAAAGAAATTTTAAAAAGAGTTTTAGAGTTGAAAACACAATTATTGATCAATGAAAACATTAAAATTGACGGTTAGTGGTAACAAATTGATGTTAGGTTAGGTTAGGTTAGGTTAGGTTGGAGTGGTAACTATGATACCAAGAGCTCACTTGAGCACGCATCGCGGCCCGTTCTGACGCCACAGGTGAACGCAGTCCCTGTACTGACCAAGTTCTACCAAACTAGGGAAAAAGAAGAAGTTGGTCAGCGCAAGGGCTGCATATTAAAAGTACGACTACCCTACGTTGAAAAACCAGCCCGAAAGTTTGATAAACGAAGCCATATCCTTGACATCAACAGATGATCGCTATGTCAAGCTGACTAGAATTGGAGAGCCAAATATATCTGCACCTCGCAAGAGGAAATGGACAACAGTTTCCTCTTCCTTCGCGGATCTGCACCCAACGCAGAAGTCGTTAAATGGGAGCTGCATCCTTTCCTAGTCTCTACCCACAACACAATGACCTGTAAGTATGGCCACAGTGATTGAGATAATGCCACGACCAAGTCCAAGTAACTAGTTGGTAAGCCTTCTATGCATCAATGGCCAACTTGACCGAGGTAAGTGGCATACCTAAGTTGATTGAAGAGGATTCTGGAAGGAGAGCACCAGACCTGTCGATCTCGTCGACCCGGAATGCTACTATGGCCAGAGACCCAGACCAGTGAGGCACTGAAGTGCTCAGAAAGAAGGTCGAGGCAGCGGCGACATTTTCTAACGATCCTGGAGCTATGTACAACGCTTGACTGAGATCTCTTGGCGGCCTGACTATCAGGAAAGACTGAGACGCGGATGAAATTAGCACTTTTGACGACGATCTATTGAGCGGCCCATTACTTCGCCCTGAAACACGCTACATGCAAATTGATCTGACATTACTGTTGAACAATAGTAATAGACCTCCAAGAGCTTTAACACTTTGTCTTGAAATCATACTGATCGTTTTGTGTACGTTTATTTTTTTAATGGCCATAAAAGCCAATCAGCCTCGAAATGATGCGCTAGTCTTTGGATCACTAAAAAACAGCACCAGGAATAAGTCTCAGATCGATAACAGTATATTACTGTAAGACGAACCCGAATCAGAAAATAAGGTTAAAAGCTGCTGGGTCCCAAGTCATGTAGTAATTGTCGGTAATGAGCACGCAGTTGAGCTTATGAGAAGGGCAGCTTCCACTGATGAGGCCAGAACTCGTTTACGGTGTGACTGCTGATGTTTGCAAGCTTATGCCAAACGATAGGAAAGAAATAGACAGTCGAAGATACTTCTCAAAGCAAGGGGGTTTGGGGAGAAATCTAAACTTTTATTTCAAAATTACGCCAAAGGGAGATTTGAGTCATGATTCAGGCTATAAAAGAATAACATGAGGTTGATAAACGGTTTTTTGACAGACTCGGCATACATTTTTTCAGAATGTTGATCATTTCGTATCAATATGTAGATTCTGTGATTATCAGAATGATTCATAAGGAACACTTTCTTGCACTGAGAGGCTTTAATGCATCCCAGAGTAGCTTACTGAACTTTGTCAGAGCAATAGGATTGGAGAAGGCGTTACATTTATTGGGATACTCTATTTATTATGAGGGGAGTACAATAGATCGTACGGCCGCAGTACTAAGGCACCTCTTTATAACAATAATAATCCTTAGAAGTGTAATAGTGAGCAAGGGTGTTTCATGTCTGAGGGAAGTTACTTTATAGAGCCCGATGTAGATTTTATTTGCATGCCAACCTCAAAGAGCATTTATTCACAATATACTTACATAATTGATGATTGTAAACATTTAGTCAGTACTACAACCAAGCTTCTCACACCACCCATTTTGTGTATGTGAATCCTTGAGTGGAAAGACCTACGGTAGTTTCATGGTGGCTTCGAACGACAGATTTTTGAGAAACTTTTTCGTGGCGATTTCATTAATTTTCAGTGTTTTTGTCAGAAGTCTGTTGAGAGGAAGTCGCCGCATATATTTTGTTTTGATTGAGCTGCCTGGGTTGAGGTTTGAGCTGTGTTTTTACAATTAATAGGTCATCACACTACCTACTAGACTACAGCAACTTCGAGGTACAATACGTCATGCATAATTAATTTTTTAGTATTGTTTTCGGCAGTTTCTGCTCATGGTCCTAAAGTGCATCTAATCATATGAAAAAGTACTTTGAAAGCCACGTGACAGCAGCATAAGCAATTTTTTTTGCTACTTTACTCGAAAAGCTATCTACCGAGGAAAATAAGAAAGAACGAAAAAAATCCTTTAAAAATACAACTAAAAATCCTTGTGTTTCTTTTATAAATCTTTTTTTTATTTTATTGTATTATAACCGATTCAATAGGTCAATTGTCAGGCCTTCTTCTTGTTTTTTTTTTTTATTGTTATTGTTATTTTATGTAATTTTTCTCTTCTTTTTCGAAATTTGTGTCACTGCAAGTGTCAAATGTTATTTTGTTTTTGTGTTAAAACTAATAAAATTATACAACCGTATAGAATACCTGCCAATATGTCTATTTGTCCTTCTATCAATATGTAAAAATGTTTAAATTTTACCGTTTTTCATTTTGTTTGTTTCTTTTGTTCACCTCAGCTGTCTCCTGACAATTTCATGTCAAATATTGTAATTTAAAGCACGTGACCTCTTAACGAATTTAGGTTATTGTGCTCGAACTCTCACTCACTCACTAATGTAATGAGAAATTTGTGATTGTGGGGCGGGGCGTTGTATTAAAATGAACGAATGTAATACCATTATTTGGAATGTCTTCAAAAAGCAATTGGAAATCAAGTCCCAGTGGTAAGAGAGTGCCAAGGGGGCAAAATGTTAAATTATGACATTTGGAAGATTACAAGTATGATTCGAAAATGATATGCATTTAGTAGAGTTTTAAGGAAATATATTCATGATTTGGGGGATTAATTGCACTTATTTGAGGGATAAACTGAGAGTTGAATCATAACGATTGAAGATTTGAAAAAGTTTGGAGGAATTGATTTCTATTAACAGTGAGAAACTACATATTCGTACAGTTAAATCATTAGCTTACATAGGTAACAGTTCACTTAACGAGTTTACTTCAATAAAAACAGCATATGTTTTGACATGAGGTGCACCGCGGTCACGTCTAAGCCTCGAACTTCTATTCTTGGTCATTTCACGACATGTGCAATATAGTAATGGGGTTGTATGTTATTTTCTTTAAAGAGCAGTTGACAGTCCCACTAATAACACCATAGTGTTTAACGCTAAGATTTTTTAAAGCGCTAAGCTCAGCCTTATTTTGTGATAGAAATGAATTGCTTTTGCAGGATTATCTTCTTCCAGCAAGGTCGACTCGTTCAATTGGGTATCTCGTTGTTTCTCTTACTAGCTCTTCAGATTACACAGAGTGTACGAAAAACTTATCTGGGGATCAGCATTCCAACGACACATCTTACCAATCAAATTCTTAGCTGTGGATCTACTATCAGATATCTCCCATTATAAATGACATTCTTACGTCTTCGGCTATTTAGATAACAAAACACTTTAACTGCAATATAAATTTTATTCACGTTCCTAATTAACAAATATCAAGATCTCGCTGATTAATGTCGCAGTGCTTAACGCGCACTTTGCATAGCAAATATCTGCTTTTGAACACAGTCATCATTGACTGGCAATTCTATTTATACTCCTTTATTTTATGTCTGGTAACTTCAAAATGTTTCTATTAAGATGTTATTGTTGGATTTTTGTTCATTATTTTGTTCTTTCTAGTAATTTCGTAAGTATTTTTTGTGTAATGCTGTTTACCGTATGGTGTGTGTATTTTGTTGTTGTCTATATACCTCCATATTGTAATACAGCGATGCATCTCCCGCCTCGGTTTTAATCTATAATATACCTCTTACCTTTCCCTTGTTTACAGTTTTCTTTGATTTCATTTGGTAAATTTTTTAACAAAATAACTCACGACTTTGCTTGAGTTGAGATTACATGAAATTATATTGAAAAATATAATATATTATATATATTATATTGAAAAATATAATTCCAAGCATTGAAATATCTAAAATGGGCTTTAAAAAGTATTCAACCTTATCATTTTTCTATTTCTATGAGTAAAACATTGCGCTGCCTTTCTGGCTGGTGATGGTTGATTAGCTTATAAAACAAATGCGGTCCATTTTTTTCACACTTAAATTGTGAAACTTCACATGGTGGAGAATTCCAACAACATTTTTTAACCCTTTGTTGTTTTGTGGGTTTGAAATAAATGTCATTTGCAATGCAAGCTTTCAGGCGTTTAGCCAGTAATGCGTAAATTAATTGTGAAAAAGAGGAAAACAAAAAAACAAAAAAGAAGAAGAGAATGAAAGGGTTTGAAAATATTTTTATTCAAGTGTTAAATTTAATGGCGTAGAAATTTAATTGTTTTTTTTTTCTGAAATTTCTAAGGAAGTTTCTTACATTTTCTATTCCATTTTAAGCATTAAAAGAGAAATAGATTGCTAGGCTTATGGCTAAACAATAATTAGCTGAATTTTGAATTTGAATTTCAGTTTTTTTTTTCTTCTTAAAAGAAATTCTTTAAATATTTTCCTTTAACTTCCCTTTTTTTTTAATAATGAAGCGAAAGTTTTCCATTTTCTTAGTTAGACTATGACCTCTTTTCGTAGTATCCTTTCCTATTCTTTTTTTTTTGTTAAATAAGGAAACAATTTCAATTTGTTTAACTTTTTTCTATTTTTTGGGTTATTTTATAAAACTTTTTTCATTTTTCAGCTGCTTTTTTCCACTTGTTCTGTTGCCAAATATTGGCCAAATTGCTGTTGTAATCCAAATACCTGGCATTCCTTAGCGCTGTCTAAAGTAGTTTTGTTGTTTAATTTGTTTGCCAATGTAACGAGTAAACGAGTTCTGAACTGCTCCTGCATACAACATTGTAGTGAATTGCAATTGAGTTGCTTAAACCTGGCAACAATCTGTAGTAGTTTTTAGTTTTTATATAAACTTTCCCTCTTTTTTTCTTCTCTATTTTTTTTTTTTTTTTTTTGTTGTTGTTGAGAAATTTGTTAATTTGAATATTTGTTACGAATTGTAAAATAACCACAAATATTTTGTTTATTACCTTCGAAATTAGTTGTTACGAAAGAAAAAAAAAAGAGATGAGAATTTTTAAATTTAGTTGTTAAAACATCAGGAAAATGGCACAGTTTCCTTATCTCGTTTTCGTTTTTCTTTCTTTTTTATTTCATATTGAAATTTAAATTTAACCACAGCCACGATTGTTGAATTTTCAGTGTGTGTGGCGAATGCTGTTGCAAATAGAGGAAAAAAAGTGAATTTTTGCGGCCAACAAATCTCTACAGGAAAATATTACTTCTGAGAGAAGTTTTTCAAGTTATGAAAATAGGCAATAGAGAAGCTCCAACATTAATTTAGACTGTGAGCCATTAACAACCATTTCAGTTGGTAATATCATATCATTTGATCTCGTTAAAAACTTTACAAATACGATTTGATCATTGGGATCCTCTTCTTCGAATCATAAACGTGTTTTTTTTTGAGTTTCGTAAAGAAAATGTTCACCTCGAGTAACAGTGCTCAAGCTTTATTGTCGAAGATTACATTTGAATTTAATGGAGAGTGGTTTTGAAAATTGTAAACTGAACTTTTGTTTACACAACTTCCCCAAAATAAAATTTCTTTCTTCCGTAAGTAATTTAAAAATATGTCGTGCAACTTGTGTCTCAGTCAGGTTTGGTATAAATATCTGGAATAAGTTGCCTTTTAAAAACTTCACATTCAATCGGTTGTCCCGAAAACTCCCTGTCCTTACTGCTCTCGCGTGGGGGTTATCACTGCTAATGCAATCTGTTGTACTGTCCTCAAACCATAAAGGAAATTCTTATGTCCTCTTTAAACGTACCAATAGGTTTAAAGTGTCATATTTAAACAAACAACCTTCTGGATGTCACCCAATGTCAAAAAGGACAATTCCCTTCCCTGTATTTGACATACAAACAGGTGTTAAATTAATGCCCATGTTTCATTCTCATCATTACAAAATTTGCATATTGGGTTCAAGACATCATACCCTGTTAGAAGGTCAGTTAGTCCTAAATAGTGTATAAACTAGTCTGGACAGACTTTCAATTGAAATTGCCTGCCCTATAAATGGCTGGATTGCTTCAAATCGATTTGGTTTGAATAGGGATTTTGCCTCTCTCTCTATATATTTCTTTTTGCTAAGTATACCGCTTCATACATTTGCTACCACTCTACAGAAAAGTTGTGAACCGGTTAGCAGCGTGGAAGTTCCATCGCAAGCTTATCTGCCTATAAATTGACGCAACTTCCCACATGACTTGGCACGTGTTGGCGAACCTAACTTATTCAGCTTCCGCAGAGATTCCGATACTATCTTCGAGTTAACCTCATAAAAGTTTCAAGCTTAAATTGCAGTTTGACTTTGGTATTGAGCACATCTGCAGATGGCATAAACATCCGGCGAGTTTCCTCATGGGCTTACATAATTCCAGTATGACACCAAAAACTGCCGCCGTTGTTCTAATATTTGTTCTCAAATCGAGTGTTCCCTCCTTCAGTTTTTTCACTAAGTCTCGTTGCGAGGTATATACCAAAGCCGTAGAGTCGATTGCATTTGTCTACAGGACAATTAAGGAGGAAGCTGTCTGTCAGTATTCTCTTAGCAATGAATTAATGGACAGATGTCTGTTGTGTGGGAAAAGTGACACCTTCTCCAAAAGTCTTTAAATTATTGGCCCACTCTCGTATTTTGTTGAATAAGTTTTTATAGTACAGATTCTGTACTACAGAACGTAAATGAAAATTTTCAAAAATTTAATAAAAATTTTCAAAATAAAACATAAATTTTATTTCAATATTTTAAAATTCCCCGTAGACGGGGTAAGTTTTTTGTATTTGTTTTCAAACAATTTGTGTTCCTTTATGAAACGTATTAAAAGTTTGTGTATCACATACGGACCTCATATACCGTATACTTGCATAGATTTGAGGACATATAATTCACTAGTGAATGCATATACATATATGTATATGTATGCATATGTTTGTTTACTGGTATACATATGTGTGTATGTTTGTTTATAAATTGTCACGCACACATGTCTACCAATTATTGATGACACTTTGCTTGTGTTGTTCTACAACAGCCATAAATCAGTTGACACAAATTTAATACAATTTACGAGTGTGTAATCAAATTCGTACACGAATATTTATGAGATTCTTTCAAAATTTTAAAATTTTTTTCATTTCAGTTGTTGAAATATTTGTTTGTATTTAAATTATTTCAAAAAGAAACTTTT
Source organism: Sarcophaga rosellei (assembly GCA_930367235.1). Taxonomy (NCBI): domain Eukaryota; kingdom Metazoa; phylum Arthropoda; class Insecta; order Diptera; family Sarcophagidae; genus Sarcophaga; species Sarcophaga rosellei. The sequence goes on from OV884019.1 coordinate 38,992,336, forward strand.
AATAGTAAACTTAAGAGCTCACTTACAAAGAGCATAAGAACATAATTTTATACTTAAAACAGTCAGCACAAGAACAGGATATGTAGGACCAAAATGCTCAGACGCAAAAGATTTCTAAACAGCTCAATTGGATTTGGACAAGACGCGGAGACTGTGGTGTGGTGGTATAATAGGGGCAATGAAAACTTGTCTTATAGCGAAGCTGGAATGTCTGTTCAATTTAAGACCTCTGCACATGATAGTGAACACTAAATCCTTGAAAACTATGGTTAGTTTCACGGAAGACAATGCAATTTCGTGACCTAAGTCAACGATTGATTGACAGGTTACTTCTTGAATTACTTTTTGAACAAACCAGTAGATTCTATGAACTTGGAAAATGCTTCACAACGACACTTTATAACAAAAATGAATGAAGATTTCTGAGAACTGCGTACTTTCTTACAAGAATATCTTTTTTTTTTTTTGGTGTACAGATAGGGGAAGAATGGATCTTGGAACAGCAACAGGAGTTTTTGGTCCCAGAATGAAATATTTCCAAGCGAAAGTCTTTAACATTCAATTAAATATGGCAAATCTATCTGACAGTCAGACCGCCATTCGAACAATCGGTATTATGAAGAAAAATCGAAAATAGCATGGAACCGTCTGAAGAATCAGCACAGTCACCTTCTGCTGCGGTCTAGACCATTTGATCATTCTCGGCAATGCACAAAGTAGTTGACCTTCAGTGAAATCCTTCTGTGGAACGGGGGCGGATGACAGGAAAGAAATGCTCAACAAAGGCAAGGCAGAGCAGGCAACTAAGTCAGTAAAAGTTCAGTCAGTCTTGTGTGAAGATGCGGTGCGTTTGAAGGGAGTAATCGTGGTTTGAAGATCTCCGTTACAAAGATCCGTCGAATAATTGTGTAGTAATTGTTATTGTTTGTGCAAAGGGTATAAACAGAGGAATAACAAAGAAAAGCAATTTTTGTTGTTTACACCAAGTTGTGAACAGTGACACACAGAATTGTGCGAATAATAAAGTATTTTAATTAAAACTAATCACAAATTTATTTTTATTTTATTTGCAATCTACGAGCTCATATTTTAAACGTTTTTAAAAGGTGAAAACGTAACAAAATTAACAAAAGGCGTAACATGTAGACAGTGTTTCTATAAAAACCGAAATCATAAGGAAAAATCCTATCGTATTGCCAATTACATTTATTAACACATTTTTGTTTTTCCCTTTCTTTCTTTGCTGTTGTTGTTGTAGTTATTGTTGTTTTGCCTATTGCCACATTAACAATGAAAGCATGCGAATTTATTTTCTGTTTTGATTGCATTGGGAAACAAACAAATTTTTCCTTTATTATGCCTACTCCTTCTTCCTTTTTTCTTTTAATAACAGTTTAATAACATTTATCGGGCTGTGTTGTTGCTGGTTGATTTGATTTGTTTGTGTTGTTCCTGTAAGTATTTCAGTTGTATGGCCCTCAAAATACTTCCGTTCATTATGAATAAAAAAAGTTTCCGTTTTCTTTACTTTTTTGTGATGGTTGCAGGACGGAAAAGAAATTGTAGCAAGAGGAAAAAGTAAAATTCGATAAGAAAGAAAAGAAAAACGAAAGTTAAAGAAAAAACAAATGTTGTAAAGAAAAAAAATAAAAATGAAATGAAATTTTTATTCATAATTGTAACGACTGTTTCAATAGGATATCTTTGCCGGTCAGAAAAGCATACACGAGCACCTTTTTGTAACAGCACTGTAACTGTGGGTGTAACAGCAATACACTCCCCCCTTTTGTAATGATGCACAGCATAAATCAAAATGATGTCCTTTTTATTGAAAATCTTAAAGCAAGTGGGAAGTGAAACAATTGTTTCATTCTTTACCTTTTTCTCTTTTTTATCTTTAAAATTATAAAACAATTGTGAACGAAGAACGAAGGGTGTGATGGCCTTGTTTCTACTTAAGAAAAAGGGCGGTAGAGAATTACAATTGTTGTCTAGTAATTTCAAGTTCTTCTTTGAATTTCTGACGTGTTTTTAAGGATACTTTTCAAAGATGCACTGAATGTTACTGTTACAACAGTAAATTGTGACATAAACATTTCATGTGTGATTCTTTATAGAAATCATTGGTAAGAAATTAAACATAACAGACATTATGAAACTCTACATAAATCTCTATTTTAGGCAAGAAGTAAAGTATGCAGAAGAATACATGTAGAAAATATTGCAGAAATAATTTAATATCGTATGTATAGTTCGGAATTATACTAGAGTTCTTTAAAGGAACTTTATATTGAATATAAAGTCTCGTATATATAGCGAAATGTGATCGTCGTTGTCTAGTGGTATATTGAGTTACTAGATGAGAGCTGAGCGCCTTTTTAAATCCAGCATTCGGGATCAGCATTGAGTTACTTCTCTTATGCATAAAATTAATAAACACAACCAGTTTGCCCACTTGCATCGTTAGGTTAAATAAGATTGGAATGACGCATTCCCAAATTCACGCCATCACTCAGAGAGTGATCCGTTATAACAATCCATATAACGAAAGCAATGAGGAAAAAGGAAAAGGAGAAGAGAAAGTGGAAGAAGAATAAAGACGAAGTAATAATAACACCAAAAATACCATCATGCCAAAGATAAATTAGTTTTCCCTCTAAAGATATCCCCTAGCCAGTCAATCTCGTTTATGAACCCTATTAGGTCCTTAAGTTTATAGTCCTTCATATATACAGCAGTTCCGAAACAAGTCGACTATCTCGCCTTCTCTGGTTACGCACCTGTAAGACGTTGCACACTGTCGCGAGCGTGGCCAAAAATGGTTAAAGTCAATGTGGGAAATTCAATATTTTTTTACATTTATCTTATAGAAAACACTTCAATTAGTTGATATGTAAAATTTTTTTATAAAGTTTTGCGTAGTTTTTTAGTTATTGTATCTCAAAGTTAAGAATTCCCATGCACTATAGAAAATTTGTGCGAAAACTTGGAGTTTGACATATTTTTGTCATAGTCAAAATTCAAAAATTCTTTTGGTAAAGACTAAATTATTTGTAATAGAATTGTAATCCAGGTATGTAATTGTAATTACAACGCTATAATTGTTTACAAATATTAATCATATGTGAAATATTCTTAGCCAAAGTACAGGTCTTCAAAAAATTAAGATTTTCATACATTTATTAAGTTCAGTAGTGAATTAAAAAAAAACCTCCAATATCACTTTTGAAATTTTTTGATATTTTATTGCCACAAGTATGTACTTTAACATATATAAATTTCAGCTGCTTCTGACTGCTTTTGTGAGCGTTATAAATGTTTGTAATGTCAGCATCATTGCAGATTCGTGATATTTTTGAGCAATGGGTGCAGCTTAAGAAAAATAATACAACAAATGTGTTGCATCATATTGTACAATTTGTGGAAAATAGTATTCAAAGATTTCTAGCGGATATATTGAGAAGGACTAACTAAAATTCATTCTTTTAAAAATTAGTAATAATTGGACAAAATATAGACGTGGAAAAAGTAGGTTTGAAACTGAGTTGAGGAAGTGATGTAAATTTTTCTAGATCATCGATTTTTTATATTTAAACATAAATAAATTCAATTAGGAACCAAGTACAAGTGTCTTTTCACTTATATGTATAAATTTAAGTATTTTAATATATATAAACAAATTTTAAATTGTTTAATAAAATATTGTTTAATTAGTATTTCAGCTATGGTAAAAATGTATACTTAAAATTGTCTAAGGATATACGGAAAGTGAGAAAATTAAATTTTAATGAGTTAGTAAAACATTTAATTCATAATTTGCGATTCGAAAAAAATATGTGTATGTATATTTAATTTTTTTGATACTTTTTTGAAAAAGGACATTTTTAAGGTGGGCGTATCCTTGCTCCAAATTTGGAGAAAGTATTAAGCGTGTTAAAACTAACAAGTGTACCAAATTTTATTAACATATCTTTTTTGTTCTCCAAGTTATAGCAATTTTTAATTTCAAGATATATGGGAAGGACACGAATCCTTCGATTTTAAATGACCAAATTTTAAGTACGATTATGTTTTACCAATTAAAATAGGTGTGCCAAATTCCATTACTCTACTATTACTCCTTCTATTTTTGGCCACTCGTTATATGAAATTGCGACAGTGTGCGGTGGCGTGAAAAACCCTCCACTTTTTCATCTGCTCCTTCACGTACCCTACAGAAACCAGGGATATCGCAATTCCATTTGCTAATCTGCTTTGTCTTAAGGATTCATGCCTCGTCATGACTCCTATAATAACTCTCATCTGGCACCTACTCATGTTTAGGATAAATTTTGTTACTATAGGAGTGAGTTTTACATTTCTTGTACCTTTTTACGAGTGAATCGTACTTTTTCTCAACAATTCCTAAGAGGAAGGTTGCCGGTGGCTGCTCTGATTTCTCCGCTATTGTAGCTTTTAAAGCTGCATCTGATCTTGCCAATTCATTCTCAACTTTGTTGCCAATAACGCCACAATGACCAAGTATTCTGTATAATCCCACCTCATAATATGACATATCGGCCTAGCAACCGAAAAACATGGCTTTTAGTGTTTTTGCCTGATTATCTAAAGCACTACATTCTGCCGGTAGTCTATTTATTTAAAAAACTTATATCACTGCACCCGTGCTTTTTTAAAGACTCTTTTGTCTGATCTAAGCTAGGAGGGTTTCCTGATAATGTTTAGTTTTTTTCTGCAGGACTAGTATTTTGCATTTCGTTGCCTTCAATAGTTAAGGAATCCCACTACTTTCTTTCTGAATTCTTAAATCTGCTCGTAAATTCCCTTAATAAGTGCCCTGGCCACTCACTCTTCCACGGTTATCTGTTATGAAACACATTTAATCTGTTGCCATCATAAGAAGCTTTCATTTCATTGCTCTACATTTCAAATTATCGAAATTATAACTCAGGTCATCAATATGACCACCAAAGCATGGCCTTTAACCAGAAGACACAGAAACTAGTGATATTTTTATGTCTACACTACATCTATAAACAGACATACACCCGCATTATCATTATCATCATCGTCATCCATAGTGATGACATTCCTCTGAGAAAACACATGGTTTATTAGTGACCCACCGTTACTCACGAATAACTTGCTGTTGTCTTTGTTTTTGTCTTTGTAGCTGTTATACTTTAGTTTTTCGTTTCTTTTTTTTTTTTTTTTTTGAAACAATAATTTATCATTCTCCCAACGTCCTTCATATGCACACACATTTACACTCACACCACTCTGACGGCTACCCAGCCATAAAGTTCTTAGAAAACCGCAAAAATAGAACACATTGTTCATTAAAAACTAAAACACAAGGGATATGGGAATGAGAGGATTCAGGAAAATAATAAAATTGACTGAAGGATCTTAGACGCAGACCTCTCTATGCCAGTCTATATACTCAGTCTTCCTCCTTTTTCTTTTTTTTTTCTTCTAAGTACAGTGTAAAGCTCACACAATTCCATGCATGTATGTACTCTCTGTTATCTCTGTATGTTAGGCAGGAGAGAGTAGCAGAAATAAAAGAAAACTTTTCTTTTAAGAATTCGTCTTTCTCTCTCCCTCGCTCTCTCTTTCTCTCTCTCTGCCTTCAGTTGGTTGTTTGAAATTCCACAAGGCAGGCAACAATAACATTTTGCGGTTTCTGTCTTGTTTGTCTTTAGGCATGACAGGATACGAAAAAAAAATATTATTTTTTCTTTAATTTGAGTGGGTTTTGTATATGGAGGTGTATGTATTTGTTAGTTTTAAAAAGAAAAGCAAAGAATAAAAAAAAAGTATTCTGCAACAGCAAATTACAACTCTTAACAATCATGTCACCAGCTCAGGTTATCTAACATTTTTTCTTTTGGTTTTTAAAGGAGTTTTTGTACCTTAAAGTAGGCTTTAAGACACGGAATAAAATATATAAGACAATATCCAGGGGCAGAACGCTTTCAATTTTTGCGCCTTATATTGTTGGCTGAGTATTAATGTTGCTTTGACCAGACTAGTGTTTTTTATAATTGGATTAGGATATTACCAGTTGAACCGCATGTTTCCTCAACTCTAATAGTAAAATAAAGAATCTGGCTTAAATACGTATCATCATGCCTGTGTGTTGTCTCCGTTAAAATCTATTAAAACATGCAGGTGTTGAACAGTTGACTTGAAATGGAAGTTGTCGTGTTCTAGTAGGTAGTGTATTGAGTAACTGAACTTAAGGTCGTGGCTCAATTCTCTGACTCAGATATCTTAAATAGAACGAAACATGAAAAAACATATTTTCTCGGCGAATTCCTCTTATCAGTCTTCTGTCAAAAATACTGCGAATAAATAAAATTTCCTTGAGAAGTTTCTCAAAAATATGTCGTGTGGCATCGACTTTAAACTGTAGATCCACACACCCATAGATAATATTAAGACACAATAAATTTTCGACCGGACTATTTTTTACAATCGAGCATCCCTTCCGAACTTAAATTCAATAATATTTCCGATGGAAAAATTCCTTCATGTTCTGATTGGAATCGAAAAAGCATTCAATGGTGTCTACATGAAAGGGTCAGAAATATTTTATAGTTTTGTATGCCGAAGCGAAGTATCTCAAGTGTCTTTCGGCCACAGCTCAGAGCATGTGGGACTATGTATATGGACACTAAACGAATATTCTTGCATTTCGAGCGCACATTATCGTCTTTTGGTTGGTAAGAGTGCGGGAATGAAATGGTTACTCTGAGACTCTCTTCTCGGACTAGGCTTATATGGATGTCAAGCCATTGAAGTTCCTTTAGAAGTAAAAGGACAATTGAGTTTACTTATAAGGATATAATATGTGTAAAAGTTATGCAGCCTTGGTCATTTAAACGAAGTATTATTTCGAAAGATCAAATTGCAGGCAGACGGTTGGTACTATCATAGCCTAAGTGTGATAGTAATAGTTATAAATCCCTCATAAGTCTCAGTAGAAAAGACATATCTACATATCTGGTTGTACTTACCGGGAACTGGCCGATTGTAGATCATGCTCGACATATAGGAGAAAGAGGAGGAAGCAGTTGGGATTTTTAGCGAATGATTCTTACACTAAATCTCAGGGATTACTCAATGGAGCGCTGCAATATACATACATGCATACATAATTGGTCATTAGCACCCTTCAGTCAGAATTACGACCCAGCTTCTCTAGCTACAAGAATCTGAGAAATCAAATCTAATAAGAGCACCAATTTGGGAGCGCTTCAGTTGTTACAGTCAACGCTGTACATTGCCAAAGAAGTGAATAAAATAGTCTTGCCTCTACCCAATCATGATACGTGAGACCTAAGTTCCTCTATTTTAAGTAAGGTGAAAGGGACATGAATCCTATTATGGCCCATATACTGTTACGAAAATAAAAAAATTTATAAGATGGTGTTTTGCCTTTACATCGTTTGACATTAAAATTATAAACAAAAGCTACAAAAACAAAACAATGAACTTTTTTACAAATTATCGCACTGCTTAATATAACAACAAACGCCAGCATAAAAAAATTGGAAACAAGTAAACAAAAATTAACCAACAACACTACAATAATAAATGTAAACAATGATGTTTACATTTATAGAGATTTCAAGAGGGCGAAGTCATGAACGTTTGCCTTCAAGAACATTCAGCAGACTGTTTATTTTGACATATAAAAGGCAAGGCAAAGCAGGCGACTGAGTTAGTAAAGTTCAGTCAGTCTTGTGTGAAGACGAGGTGTGTTTGAAGAGAAAAGTCGTGGTTTGAAGATCTCCGTTATCAGTCGAACAATTGTCTAGTAATTGTTATTGTTTATGCAAAAGGTGTAAACAGAGGAATAACAAACAAAGCAAAAGTTGTTTACAATAAAGTTGTGAACAGTGGCACACAGAATTGTGCGAATAATAATAAACAAGTTTAATTAAAACTAAACACAGATTTATTTTTATTTTATTTTCAATCTACGAGCTCATATTTTAAAAAGTTTCTAAAACCTAACAATACGTTTTACTACAATTTATAAGTACCTTATAAGTGCCTTATCAGCGACTAAGTTTCTCACATGCAAACTGTTATATATACAAAAACATCAGGGATTTTGGAACTCATAAACCCGATAGAGAATATAATTTTGATTTCTATACGAATACATAATTAGGCTTTCACTATAAAAGATATCATATGCCAACCAAAAAGGGATTAACTTCTAAACATTATTGTAAAATTGATAAAAAAAAAATTGTATTTATTTTACTGCAGTTCAAATAGCATTTTTATGTAAAATTTTCTCTACGTACTATTCTTAAAATTGCGAGTATTCAATACATATAAACTATCTCGAATATCATAAATACTTGAACAGGTTAATGTCATTTTAATCTTCTTGGTTTTGTTTTTATAAAACAAAAGTAGAAAAATCTTCAGCTCAGTTGGTGAAGAATTTAAATTTATTTTTTGGTTTTGTTTTATTGTATTGTGTTGTGTTGTGTTCGGTTGTGTTTGGTTGTGTTGTGAAAATAAATCTGAATTTATTTATTGCATTTCAATGCTTCTTTTGCTTCTTCTAATATGTCTGCATACTTTGAAATCGTATGCCATTTCTGCAATAGAATATAAATATACAAAAACAACAATGACAACAACAGCAACAACAACACAAACAACAATAATAATAACAAAATCTAAAGCTTATAGAACATTAACCTCAAACATTGAACTTTAGAGACAACCCATATTTTTCTAGCAAATGTTTACTAAATAACCGTAGGCTTTTCCTGTTTCTTTTCCTCTTACCTCTACCGCTCCTCACCATAGGCACCCACAATTTCATATTCAAACCTACAAACTAAAAAAATCTTGTACAAAAACTATAACAAAAATCCAAGTGCAAAAACTATAGAAAACAGAATAGAACAGAGCAGCAGCAGCAGCAGCAGCAGCAGCAGTAATAGAACAGAGAATGGAAGGGAATATAATAGAATAAATGAAGGCAAAAACTATTGAAAACTACTTGTGTGTGTATCTCTCTTCTTCTTTTCTTTTATGGCAACCAAAGCTAGGGTAAGAGGCAGGCACAAGTCCAAGTTTAAGTTTCAAACCCTTTACAACAATAACAGCACGAGGGGAAACCCAACAAAAGAAAACAAAAACAAAAAAACGAAAATCGTTATGCTGAAAATGCATTTCTTCTGCCAGTTCTACTTTAAAACAATGTAACGTTCCTTACATACACTCATACGTATTCAAACACACACACACACACACACATATATGGTATAAACGTTTATGTTCTCACAATAAATACAATACACCCGTATTACACTTTTAAGCATTTCTTCTCTATTGTTTCAGCACACGAATGTATGAGTTTAAGTGTATGTGTGTGTGTATCTGTGTGTAAGTATTTGTAAATTTTTGCATTGTTTACTGTGTATAAAGTTATTACGATAATTGAGAGTATAAATATTTAAGTGCGAGTAGGGTGGTGAGTTTTGATTTTATTTTTATTTTTCAACTTCCCTTTCTTTCTCTCTCCCTCTCTCTCTCTCAATCCTTTTTGTTTTTTTTAGTGTATTGTGATTGTTGTTATTGCCATTGCAATGTTACTAAATACAAAAAATAACTGTTGACTTTGGAAGTTTGTTGTTTTGAAGAGTTCTGGAATTTCTTTACCGGTCGAGTGTGACGAGTTGTAATTGCAATGCGCCAACTCACCACTTTTGCACCGGTATGTTCAGCAACAAATGAAAGAGATTATATTGTAGTAGAGTTGTAAAAGGAATACAAATGTTGTGCTATAAAATGAGAGAGAGAAAAAATTGGTCGAAAATACATTCGACGAATTTTATGTAAAAGAGTGAGAATTACAGTAGGGTTAAAAACAATGAAATATTTTTGAGTATTTTTAAATCTATACATTTATAACTTTTATCTGCGATACGTTATAATGTCTTTGTTGTAAACCACTAAAAAAAAATAAGTATTTACCATGACTTCAAATATTATTAGAACACTCAAATTCCTTTAAATGCAAATGCCATGCTTTGTTGGTTGAGAAGAAAAGGATTAATGTTAAGGACAGACACGCGTTTGATCTTTAGAAAATCAGGATCAGGAGAATAGTATGAATATATAACTGTAGATGCTGTAAGAATTGGAGAGCAAGAAGATATTAATATTGTGGGTATCAAAATTCAATAAAAGATTGACTTCCATAAGCATATTTTTAGGTTGTCGTGAGAAGAATGCCGATTTTGTAGGATATTTTCGTATTGTCTGTTCCGATTCCATATACCACCCCGTGTCATACATCTCCATCAAAACAAAGTATAAAAAAATATTTCTTCGGCTACTTCCTCTCAGCAGATTTCTGGCCAAAAACCCTGAAAGTAAATAAAATTGCCATAAAAAGTTTCTCAAAAATCTATCGTTCGGAGTTGATTTAAACTGTAGGTCCCGCCACTCATATATAAAATTAACACGCACAACATAAGTGGTGTAAGAAGCTACGTCGTAATCGTGTCTGAAGTGTTATAATGACCAATTATGTATGTATGTATGTGTGCAAGAATATATTAATGTTCTGGGCATGGAAATTCAATGATATCATCAGCGTATTTTTAGGTTGCCGTGAGAAGTAGTCAAAACGCTCTAGTTGTGATGGAAATTCTTTGCATTGTCTGAAATGCGTAATATTTAACTCATCTATGTACATCCGACCAAGAGGTGGCGTTGTATGGTGTTAAAAGCGCTTGTACACAAATCCGTGCAGTCAAGGTTCAAATACTGGAAAAGGCAAAATTATTTTCATTCGCGTTTTTTAACATAAGCTTTTAGTAATTCATTTAGGAAGCTCCTTGATCTGCGCTCTCTGCAGGCTAGAAAACAGCAACAACTAACATCACAGGAAGGTCCGTCAGGTCTCAAACATCACCACTACATGCAATACTTGAACATTGATCAGGTTATTGCTAGATAGCAACAGATTGTTATCAATTTAAATTGAAGGAAAATAAATAAAATCAAATGAATGAATGAAAACATATATCCGACAGTAAATTGAAATGACTTTTATACATGAGATGATATTTGTTTTGAGGCTTTAATTAATGCAAATTATTTTTTATTTCATTACATGTGATTTTATGTTTTAATTTAATTTATTTGATAATTATTTTTATTTTTATTCACTTTCGGTATTTATTTTAAAATTATTTAATTTGATTCAGATTTATTTGATAATACATATAAAGAATTTTTCTCTTTTATAATTTTCATTTATTTCAACTTGCTGTAACGGTATTTTAGATTTTTCCATTTTACTCTGTAGAAATAATTTTGCACACTTTTTAATGACTCCGAAAGGATAGCATTACACCGCACTTGTTATACCGAAAATTATAATCTCAATGCATTAATTATATTCTCTATCTCTCTCACAAATTTTTACTCTCTATTTATTGTATTGTTTTCTCTAAATGTTTAACTTTCTTTTGAAACTCACCACTCACCACAGAGTGTGTATGTAATGAAACTCCAAAAAACGAAGCTAAAGAGACTAGAGTAGGAGTAAAAGAAAGAAATAGAAAAAACAAATAACTTTAGATTTCCTGTATGTTGGACAGTTTCCTGGCAGGATACAAAAATTCAGTTGAGCTTTGGTTTTAAACGTTAAAGGTACAACGAGCGGATACAAGTTTGTGAAAAAATTGTTTTTTTCAGTAGCGTAAATGTTTTTTTCTTTTTGTTGTAGTTTAAAAAGTCAAATCAAAAAAAAAAGGGTAGAAATGAATATTAAAGGGAAACATCGAAATATAAGAACAAAACAAAAATTCTACAATAAAATAAAAACAATTCAGAAAATATTGAAATTTAAGCATGAAAAATAATTACAACAACAAAAATCTAAAACAAGTAAAACAAAATTATTAAAGCAAGAGAAAAATACTTTATTTTACATACACATACATACATATATCGAGTTTTGTACAACGAAACAAATAAACGAACGACGCGTAAAACGAACGTTTTGGAATTCCCGGTACCTAAAAAAGATGTACGACAGCAAAGAAACGGGATAAAATCATACAGAAAAAATGAAGTAAAAATTAAAGTAACGAGGGTGGTGAGCGAGTGTAACTGTGTATCCGTGTCTATGCAAATAGCTAAAGAGCAAGAAAATAACGGCAACAACAACAACAACGGGAATGGTAACGGCAACGGCAAAAAATATAAAGTTATTTGAGAGTATGTGTGCAATATTAACGTGTAAATTGTAACAATTTGTTGTTTCGTGTAAAGCATTAAATTTAAGTGAATGTGTGCATGTATATTAGTGAGCGTTTGAGTTTATATGTATGTATGTAAACAACAAGATAACGGTCTGTAACAACATAATGAAATGTACATAAAATATGATGATTACAATATAAAGGAAGATATAAAGCAAGAGTAAATCCTCTCTTGCTTTAAAAAAAAGAATCTTCACACACTTAGTCAAGCTGGGAAGAAAATAAAAACAAAAATCCTGAAACTGTGTGTGCTGTAATAAAATAAAGTGTTAATAAAATTGTAAAGCATACTTTAAGGAGTAAAAGCAAGAAATAAATTTAATTTGTTTCAAGAGATTTATTGATACCATAAACCATGAGTATACTTTTAAGCTTAATTTTCTTAAAAATTTAAAGCATACCTTAAGGTTAACAATAATTTAAATTAAAAATAATAAGAAAAACTATACAAATTTAAGGAATAATGCTCATTTAATTAGAAAATATGAAAACTAAGACTTTTGAAGCTTTAAGTAATAAGTTTTTTCTTTAGTTTTTCATCAACAAATATTTCATACCCACCTTGAAACAAATAGAAAAGTTTAACAATTAAAATTTTAAAGTAAAATAAAGTTCTTTATATTTTTTGCTAACAACTGAGTTACGAAATAAAAATTTGAAAGATAAAATAAAACATATATACCAACAAATATACAAACATTATAACCATTATAACAATAATAAAAAAACGCAAACTTAGAACCAAAATATACACGCATAGATATAAAAAACCGCAACAGAAAATATTTATAAAAAACAACACAAAACCACACGATTTATATACAAATACAATGTATATTCCCCCTTACAATACAAGGCAATGGCATTGTTGTTTATACATCCCTATACCAACAGCAAAAACAGAAACGAAAATAAATGTTTCGTTATAAATTTTTTACCTTAAGGTTAAAAAACATCTTCAATTTAACAAAATAACGTTACAAGATTATAATAAAAAAAAACCAAAAAAATAACAACAACAACAATAGCAAAAAAATATCTTTATAATAATAAGAGAAGCAGCAGACAAACATGGATATACGCTTTATATTCATCATATTTTTATTAAAATGGAATTACACACAAGGTAGGTTGTTTGTTTGGAACCCTAAAAATAGCATAAACAAATAATATATATTTGTTTAGGAAACCTGCAAAATCGTTAGATTATCTTTTTTAAACATAAAACACATCTATACATACAATGACAGTAAAATCCAATTATTTATTTGCGTGTTTTGTCTTTTTGTAATATGATAATAGAAGATATCAGACAATTTACAGTGTAATTTGAGAAAATAATACAGTTAAAATATGTACATTGCATACCTCAAGGCGTTTTAGCAAGGAAAAATTCAAATATCAAGTGCTTTTCAATTTGTAAAAAATTGTTGTGGTAAATAATTTAAGAAAATGTTGGAAATAATTTAAATCTTAATAAAGTAGTATATGTATATATATAAGGAATTATAATTCTCAGAATTTCTGCTACAAATGTTGCCTACTTACTCTAGCGTGTGAAATTTAAAATGAAAATCTGTAAAATTACAACCATTTTATGATACTAAAAAGATTGATAATTTAGGATAATTTAGTCGCCCTAGTCTAGTAGCTAGTGTGTTGGTTTATTAGAGCTACCACAAGTCAGACATCAAAACGAAAATCTGAAAAAAAATATTTCTTCGGCGACTTCCACTCAGCAGATTTCTGGCAAAAACTCTGACAGCAAATAAAATCGCCATAAAAATTAGACTTTAAACTGTGGGTCCCGCCACTCATATATAAAATTAATACACACAACATAAGTGGTGTGAGAAGCTAGGTTGTAATCCTGACTGATGGGTTGTGGATGCCCAATTATGCATGTGTAATCTTTTACTTCCCAGGTCAGATATCAAAATGAAATATGAAAAAATATTTCTTCGGCGACTTCCTCTCAGCAGATTTCTGGCAAAAACTCTGAGAGTAAAAATTTGCCATGAAAAGCTTCTCAAAAAAAACTGTCGTTCGGAGTCGACTTTAAACTGTAGGTCCCGCCACTCATGTATAAAATTAACGCACACAACATGAGTGGTGTTGAAAAGCTAGGCCGTAATCCTGACTGAAGGGTTGTAATGGCCAATTATGTATGTATGTATGTAATCTTTTACTTTTAAAAATAATTTTTCCTACCAAATGTTAATCAAAAATTTTCCCCTTAGTACCTATAACACTTCATCCAGCTTAATAATTTAAACGCTGTAGAATTCCTATTTTCATCTTATCCGGCTAAGATGGGAATGCTTTATGAAAGCCATATACATACATCCAAGAGAGGTAATGGAAAAAAATGTCTATGGTTAAGCGTCGCAAAATCTCAATGACTTTTATCAAATTCTTGCCTGAAAGAACATTTACAGATATGAAAAACAAAATGACAAGATGATCAATGAAATTTCCTTGTGTTAACTCATATGGTATTCAAAAATCTAATTTTTTCGTTAGACAAACTCTTTCAAACTAACCTGTGGTTAACGCTGAGTGGATTCACTTCCTCCACCAGTTGTGAAATTTCAATCACTACTTCTGTGATTGGTCGATCAGAGAATTATGCATCATTCGCATCGACGTTCCAGAAATTATATAAGCACAGTATTCAGTCACATGATTATCACAGTACAGTTTGTAAATATATTTTAAATGATTTAAACCCCAATTTTAAAACAAAAGGAAATATGAAAAAAAAAAATATTTCTTCGGCGATCTCCTCTCAGCAGGTTTTTGGCAAAAAACTAAACTAACAAAAAAGTAAATTATATTGACATAAAAAGTTTCTCAAAAATCTGTAGTTCGGGATCGAATTTAAGCTGTAGGTAGGGATCCTCGTTGTAGACGCGGTCAGAATGTTTATAATCGTTTAAAATTATGACTTTTCACATTTATAGCGAATAAGCAAATTTTTTGTTAGAAATTCTATCACACTATTCCATTAGTGAAATGAAGTTGAACAATATAATGAAGATGCTTTCCCTAATGACTCTGTCACTGAACTTTTGCTAACATCAAAAGTGATCATAAAATCAGAACTTAAAAACTAATAAATTTAGTTAAAATATAAGTTAAATTAAATTAACTTATAGCAAGTTTCCAGACGTTATTAAATATTTGAATAATGATATTAGCAAAAGAATTTCTATTTACACGCATAATTCAAGCAGCTTTGTTTTATTGGCATAAGAATATAAAAATACTCGTTTCTAAATTTTTTAAGACTTATTGAAGAGTTTTTACAAATATATACGTTTTTTTTATCGTGTAATGCAATGTAAACAATAAAACAGATTTCCTTTCAAAACTTTATGATTTTGATGCCCGACTAAAATGAAAAATCTAGATAATGGTAAACAAGTAAACAAAACTAGACAAATAACACTACCAAACAAACAACGATGTTTACATTTATAGAGATTTCGAGAAAGCGAAGTCATGAATATTCACCTTCAAGAATACACATCAGTCTGTTTACTCGGCTATATTATAGGCAAGGCAAAGCAGGCGATTGAGTTAGTAAAGTTCAGTCAGTCATGTGTGAAGACGTAGTGTGTTTGAAAAGAGTAATCGTGGTTTGAAGATCTCCGTTACAAAGATCTGTCGAATAATTGGCTAGTAATTGTTGTTGTTTATACAAATGGTATAAACAGGGGTTATTATTCCCCTAAAGAGCAGAGCAATTGTTGTTTACATAAAGTTGTGAAGACTGGCACGCAGAACTGTGCGAATAATAAAGAATTTTAATTAAAACTAAACGCAAATTTATTTTTATTTTATTTGCAATCTACGCGCTTATATTTTAAACGTTTTTAAAAGGTAAAAACAGAACAATATGAAGAGTGTTAAAAGGTTTTTTTTACAATATATTTTAGAATCACAAAATTTTAAGCAAAACTTTTGATATAATTGTCTGCTTTTATTTAAAATCTAGATTGTTTTTCTCTCATTTGTGTTGTGTTGTTCAGAGTATTATTACAGTATTAGTAAAATTTGTAATTACTGTGTATGAATATGGAAGCTGCGATTTTTCGCATCTTTTTCTTAACTTTTGGAATCCGTCCGTTGGAGGTCAAGAACTATTTCTGATGGCCTTCTCCGAAATGAAGCGTATTCTAATGTTAGAAGAAAGAAAGGTCTGGATTATATTGAGTTATCCAAATAGTTTTTAGCGTTCATATTGGGAGTATTTTCGGTTTGTGCTTACCTCAAACGAATTAATTGCTGTCTCTACAGTTCAATAGTAATATTCTAGATTTAGTAGGCAGGACAAAAATATGTGAAGGAATTTAAAGAGTTTTGAAGCGGTCCTCTTACTGTTTTATCGTGCAGTTAAGGTAATAGGCTCCTATAGAATTATTAGTTTAGGTTTAGGTTAAAGGATGTGTACTTGCAAACTGAGATAAGTACAGTATCCGTAGCTCCAGTTGACCGATTGTACAACGACCTAAAGTTTAGAGGATAATAGGGGATATTGGGTGAAAGGAGAGCAAGTAGAAAATGGAGAATTATCAGTTAGTTTCTGATAAATTACCACCTACAAGCTTATTATTTGATAAACGAAAATAATTTTAATATTCCCAGAATAAAACAGGAAGTTTTCTTAAAGTGATTGTGGTTTTTATGTGAAAGATATTTACGTACTGACTCGCAAACTATCTCACAATTCATAAATTTCAAACACAAACACAAGTGTAACTCATTCATATTCTAGTCATAATTGCTAGACAACTCGCGAAACCCAAGCAAATTAACAAAGTAATTAAAAATAGAAGAAGGAAAACAACAATAAATGTTAAATGTTACAGAAATATAACAAAAAAACAAAAACAACAACCACAATAAAACATGAAATTGGGTTACTAACTAACTGGAATCGATTTTTTTGTTGAATTTTTTTGTCTCATTTTTCATTCTCTTTCTGTTCTTTTTGTTTCATTTATTCATTGTTTATTTACGAAACAAACAAACCCACAAAAAAATACAACAACAACAACAAGAAAAAACAAAAACTCATATAAAATTTACACAACCACAGGTAAAATGGCAAAGAAAAAAATTCAAACCAAATAAAAAATGGGGAATAACACACACACACATGCACACAAACACAGTTAAGGTTCTACATGTAAACAAACAAGATATAGACTGCCATTGCAAAGCATAACACAGCTCTACAAAATGATATGAAAGTAAAGTAAAGTCTACTTTAAGGAGCTGGAAGGATTGGTAAAAAAAATGGAAATAAATTTAAACGAAAATATAACGAAATACAAACATTTTAGCTAATCAATATACTTACATGTACACATACTGTAGGTAAGGTAAACATAACGTTGCAAGAGTATATTTAAGGTGAGAGGCAAGAAAAACAAACATTACCTTTATGGTGTCTACTTTAAGGGGGGAAAGAAATGTTTAAAAATCATAGGGAATATAGGAAAATCCTTAGATTTTATATGGTCTATAAAAATATGTTTATAACGCTGCAAAAAGTTTACGTTCAAACGTGCAGACTCGAAAGAAAGCGAACACAGATAGAGAGTTTTTCGGTTTTGGCATACATGATTTGTTTGCCTGAATAGACACACAGTAAACCAAGTTCTGAACGTTAACATTTAATTTGATTTTAACAACAACAACAACAAAAATTTGAAATAAGTAATAAAAATAGTAACAACACACGTCTGGGAATTTTAGATACAAAGTTGTCGGAATTTCTTTAAGTTCGTCTTTGTTGTCTTATACATTTCTCTTTCTCGTCTAATTTAAATACGCGCTGAATAAGAATTGAACAGAACCTAGATCTAAACCCAAAATTCATTTATTTCCTTAATAATGGCTCCTTACATCTTTAGTTACCCAAAAAGATTTGCAAGTTGATTTAAGTCCCTTCCTTTCACTTTCTGACATAGCCAAGGGACTAAGAAGCCATTTAGACATTTCCCTATATATGTATAGTATATAAGTATATATGTGTTGAAAGTTCCTTTTTTTTTTGAAATTTTTCTTTAAAACATTTCCTTAAATACACATTTCCCGTCTATAAATGCAAATTAATAACGTTGAAATAAAAATTTATTTTTACCCTGAAAACATGCAAATGATCATTTAACGTAAAACGGAAATGAATAATTTATTATGTTAAATGGAATAAATCAAAATCAAAATCTAAACAAAAAAATAAAAACAATAAAATTAAGCCCGAGGCTAAGGCAGTTATTTAAATTTTTTTTTAGAAAAGAAAAAAATAAAATATTGAAGAAAAAAGTGAAAATAAAAATAAAAATAAAATTAAAAATATAAATTATTAACAGAATATTTAATAAATAAATGAGCAATGGGATTTTTAGTAAATGGAAATTCTACAAAGTTTTTAGTTAATTAAAACAGAATTTAAAATTTTTTACTGAAAGTAAAAATTTTCATGCTTAATATTTGAAAATTTAAGTTTTAAGTGTTTGATAACGTACAGAGCTTTCAAAAGTTTACTTTGTACGAAATCCATGTATGTGATTAAAAGTTATTTAGGGTTTCAGCCATTTTTAGCTAAGTTTTCTAATATTTTTTTCTCAAAGTAGTGTTATTTTAAAGAATTTGTGGCTGTTAGTCTGTCTTTGGTGTCTAAACGGCTACCGGCTTCAGAATGTGAGCAAATGAATATGTCGGACAGAATAAATTAAGACTAAATACATCAATTCCATACGACATGAACTATATAGCTTACACATAACTTTAGTAAAGCTGCCTGTCGGAATTATTTTATAAACTCACGGCTTTAAATGTGGCAATATGTTTTCTGTTCAACCAATTTAGATACAATACTGTCGCGGCTTGGCAGCTCCACTCTATAGGGGTATAGATTGGGCAAGCACTTGAGCCATAACAGCAATAGATTTGAGGACATGAAGAGATATACTCATAATATTGTGATATCCGATGGGATACAAAGCATGCCTATTATAACTAAGTATAGATACTTCATTCTGATAATAGATTGACTATACTTTTTATACTTGATGCTAATACAGATGTTAGCTCCAAACGTGGTGATAGAGTTCGTGGGTGTATTGTTTTCCAGGTGGAGATATGTGCGATAGGGAAGTGTGTTGTTAGCTGGGAATATGCAAATTATGTTCGAATCGCCATTAAAATTTTGTTTGAAATAATGTTTCAAGGTTTGGTCTAGTGGCTAATATATAGGCCAAATAGGCGTTAACTCAAGATTTTAAACATCAGCTCTGACATTTCGACAAAGAAATTTCTTTTTTTCAGACTGTAACAAACACTGTGTCGACTGATCCACCTAATGGAGCGAAGGGAAAATAGAGATAAAATTAGAAAATCTGAAGCATTTTGAGGCACTGAAAACTGATTTAAAAGAATATAATGTTTTTTGGAACAGTAACAGAACCAGATTGAAGCTTTTAGGCATTATAATCCAACGAACAGTAGACGCCGTAGTCTAGTAGGTAGTCTGTTCGCTTATGAGACGAAAAGCCCGGGTTCGAGCCCCAGGTCAGACATCAAAACGAAATATGAAGAAAAATATTTCTTCGGCGACTTCCTCTCAGCAGATTTCTGGCAAAAATTCTGAGAGTAAATAAAACTGCCATGAAAAAGTTTCTCAAAAATCTGTCGTTCGGAGTCGACGTTAAACTGTAGGTTCCGCCACTCAAGTACAAAATTAAGGCACACAACATGAGTGGTGTGAGAAGCTAGGCCGTAATCCTGACTGAAGGGTTGTAATGGCCAATTATGTATGTGTGTATGTAATCCAACGAACCTAGTTTTGGCCAGAAACTCTCACTCTTTTATCCAAATGACTATAGCTTAAGAATTTTATAGACTTACAAATTTAAATTTATATCACCAATCAAATTACCGAAATTTAGCCACTACGTTTCTGTTACTATGAGAATGTAGGCTATTCTCAATAAGAAATTTAACACTTCAATGTCCTTATTATTGGTTGGGCCGTCAAGAACTTAAGTTTAGTTGCCTTTAGATGCTGGATATGTAAACAGACATTGTTATCGTTGTGCATATGCTTCAGTATTCATCATTTATATTAACGACAAGGATGACAGCACATCGAGTGGTCTAACAGTAAATGTTATAATCAGGATGCTCATTTCAATTACTGCATAACGGAGTATCTAACCCTATAATCAAAATTACCTGCAAGGTTCTTACTCCAGCCATGTTGTGTGTGTTAATTTTATCCAAGGCTCATGATTAACGTTGATTTTAAAAGCTTGTCATGGCTATTTTATTTATTTTCAGAGTTTTTTTTACTACAAGTCCGATAGAAATATTTGCTTTTATATTTGCTTTGTTCTACATGTTAGATCTCAGGTTTGAACTCGCAAGCTCTCGGCTAGTAAGCCAACAAGTTATCTACTAGACTGCGGCGACTTGTGGATAACAGATAACTTGTATAAACGTCTACATTTTTCATGAACATCACGCCCAAACCCTAGTTTTAGGTGATTTCTGTAAATAAAGATGTCGATCCAGAGATTATACCCCATAATCACATTAAAACTGATAGCCCTTGATGCAACGGAGTAAATCTATGTTCCGCTATTCCAAAATATTTCTTAAAATACTTGCCTTTAAGATAGAAATCGAAAGGTTTCAATAAAAACATCTGCATATTTTAATTAATCATTTTTGTTTAATTCTTTAATTTAATAATTTTTTAACAATAATACACTGATTTATTTCCTTTGAGAGACAGAAAAAAATTTAAACAATTTAATTATTTAAATGAATAAAACTTTGTAAAAATCAATAAAACATTTAAACATTTCTCCCACATATGGTTTTTGTTAACGATTGTCTGAAATCACAGCATAAAACTTTTTTTTAATTTTATTTGCAACTGTATCTGTATAGTTTAAAAGCCATAAAAAAAGCTGTCGATAGTGTAGTGTAGTGTAGTGTGCATAAATTTATACAATTATCTACACTAGATAAAAAACACACTAACACACACACACATACAGACACATACAAGCACTTATAGAACATTAAAAAAGGACATTTGGGTGCAAATGATATATATGCGAGTGTGTGGGTGTGTGTGGAGTTGATTGTTTTGCTAAGCTCTCTTACGAGCAGTATGTGTTACAATAACAGCTGTCATGGCAAAAACAGAAATAAAAATCGAGAAAATGTATGAAACGATTACGAAAGCAAAAAAAAAAAAATAACCCCCTTATGTGGAGATGTATACAATGGTGTACATGTGTCTCTTCAGCAAATATACAATGACGATAGTAAACATTTTATGACATTTGAGCTGGGGATTTATTTATGATACTACAACTCCTAGTGAACTGTAACACTCTTTAGTAGAGGGCTTGCAAAACTAAATAGAAAAAAACCCACACACACTCACATACATACAGACAACAACAAAACTAACGTGTAAAATAATCTCCTGGTTCTATGAGCACAAACAAAACAAAACAAAAAAAAAAGAAACAGAAGTACTTACTTATACACATTAAAATACTAGAAATCATAGGTAGGTTCACTCACTCGCTCATGCATCACAAACAGTCATAGTTTGTTATAGAGGGTTATCCATTAATGGATTTCAAAATATAAAACTATGACCTAAGGCATTATATACGAAATATAAAGTGTTTCAGAACTTACAAGGATAGTGGAGTACAGGAATATTATTGGCATGTAATTTTTTATTATACACTGTCACAGTTGTGTGTGTCACATGGTCCATTCGATCAAGCCAATTTATGAAAAATTTTTTACAACTAAATCAGACAGGATGGCTTCAATGTTGGCATAAACCAATGACTTTCGGTTGCCCCTTAAAAAGCAATCCAAATCTGTTTAATCACACGAATGAGCCTACAAAGTTATAACCAAATAACATTTCACATGACAGATCTCTAACAGCTTATGGCCTTGCCAGGCCGCTAGTTTTGAAATCCCTAAATACATTACCCAATATATCTACTCTCCTCCATTCCATAGACTCGATTTAGAGCAACAATAACATTTATTCTCATGCATATTTCAAAACATTTTTATTTGTATGTGAGTGTATATTTTTTTCTGCTATTTTTCTCTTTGGTTTTGTTTACATTTGTAATACATCAGCAATGGAGGGCTTTGTTTGTATTTGTGAGATTTTTTTTATAACAATAACAATAAAATCCTGTCACTATTTTTGGGTTTGTAAACACATTTACACACACATGCTTATGTTTACTGTTATAACAAATATTATAGTTTCCTTATGTCTGCATGTATGTGTATATGTATGTATAGTACATATGTATGTATGTATCAACTTAACCAAATGACAGCCGTATTATTCAATTGTTCACATATTTTTGAAGTGGCTAAGCTTTAGTAACACTTGTGACGTGTAATAAAAAATTAATCGCATAAAAAAACTGTCCATTATTGCAATACGATTGTGCTTTTATTTTATTTGTTTTGTCAGTTTGGATGGTTTTTTTTTGACACGATTTAGTCTGCTAGCCAAAGAAAATATGTATTTGAAGGCAAAGCATGAACAAAAGCTTTAAATTATTTAATACTGAGTCTCCAGTTACATTATTTGATTAAATTTTTCGCAGAATAAATATTTGAACTTAAAGTAGTTAAGTAGTTGATTTAAAACATTTTACTTACAACAAAAAGAATATATTTCAGTATAATTGTATAGGAATAGGAGACAGTTATCTTATCCACTTTCTTTATCAATGCCCATCTCTTGTGAGGTGCAGATGTAGGTTGTTTGCCTCTCCAATCCTTGTCAGCTTGACGGAGCTATCATCCATTGAAGTCAAGAGACTGGTTTTCCAGCGTGGGTTAGTCGTACTTTAAATGTGCAGTCCTTACGCAGACCAACTTCTGCGTCTTCCCTGGTTTGCAGGAACTTGTTCAGTACAGAGACTGTGTTCACCTCTGGTATTACAACGGGCCGCTACGAGTGCTCAAGTGAGCTTTTGGTTTCAAGACTACCACTCCAACCTACCTGCTTATCTAGTATAATTGTGTACAAGTTGTACGATTATTATGCCTAACAAGACATTGAACTTTTCACAGAATATTGTGATTTTAATCATACTTATCGTCTGTGTGAAGTGAGGCATCAGTAGATGAAGATCTACAATCAATAGGTATCTCATGGTACAGCTTAACTTTTTTTTGGCAGCTGTAGAGGGGTACTGATTTTATATTTGTAACGAATATCTTAATGGTATGAGAGCCTGGAATGTATTTTAAATAACCATAGGTTTGTCTCGCCTGCGGATCTCAATTTTTGTTTCAATCTTTGGAACTTGCTGCCTAAGTAAGAAAAGCATTACACAATTTCCTAGTATGGACTGCTGGCACAGCATGAAACATGTAAGGAAAGTGCCAGTTTTTATTTATAACCCAGCCTCAAGTATTAAATTAAAGAAAAGTGGTAAAAGGACATAATCAACGTTCTTGTTTCATTTACTGCCAGACAACCTGCAGATGGTATATATTTATGTAGCTAAGTTTCGCAAAGGGTACCTTGGCAATGCAGACTTGCCCAAATGTTTTGCTCTAATGTGTACTTTTTCAAAGCCGACATAGCAGACCGATAGTCGCGATCGCCATTTTATCGATTGCGCGGTTATAATCCTCAAACTATATATTAATGCAGTATATACAGAACTAATGTGGACTAAAGTCTGCCTTATCTCCCTTCCTCAGTAATGTAAGTTACGTTCGGAATTAGTATCTTTCTAATGATATTGTTTGTTGGTTTGGTTGTTGTAATTACCATGTTGAGAAGACTGTTTCATACCACAAAGTAATTTTTTTTTTATTTGATTCATTTTTGATTTCCTTGCTTCTTTTTTACTTAATTGATTAGTCAAGATTACAACCAAATTAACTGTCACTCCAAATGTGTTGTGTTTCTTAGTTGTATTCCTACAGTTTAATATTGACTTCAATCGGCAGACAAATTTCACGTCATTTTAACTTATTCTCAGATTTTTGCCAGAAAATAGTTGAAAGGAAGTCGCTTGTAGAATTATTTTTAAATGCTTCTGACGTTTGTACTCGATTAGTAAACCAACATACTGCCGCCTATTAGACAATCTCGACTTCCTATTTACTTTCTGCTAGAAAGTTGGATTTATAAGGTTCTAGGGAGATAAGATGATCCAGTGTTGTCTTAAGACAATGTCCTGGGAATGTGAATATATGTATATTGGGTTTATATATAGTGTGTAGTGGTGGAGAACTTTACTAATTTAATCCTTATCTTGTCAGACCTCGCAAAGAAGTTAAGTTGATTATCTTAACTTCTGAAATTCGAACTTAATTTTATTAAAACTCGTTTCTCATCTGCTATAGTGATAGGGACTATGGACATATGTATGTATATATACGAGAAGAAGTAGGCATTGAGAAATTTTGAAAAAGTCAGTGTACCTTCTGAGCTTTCTGTGGCTCTTGGTGGTGAATTTATTGTTTAAAAATTATTGAAATAATGATCGTTATAATTTCAAAATTGTTTTTGGAAACCTTAAATTAAAATAAAATAAAAAACATCTAAAATTATGTCTCAAAATATAATTCCTAGAATTAAAAATTCAATGTTACTCAGTTTCCGTGTTGCTAATACATATAGGTTGTCCTTCATGTACATACATGTGCTATGATGATAATGATCATAATGATGATAATAATGGAAACGAATTCAAATGAAATACTGTATATATGCAAGTATGTATGAACACAAAAATACATGCACAAAAATATGAATACAACTACAACAATATACGTGTGTATTAATATTATATTGTCATCATCCCGAACATACGTTGCCAATGTTGCATACACATTATTGCAGTTGTTGTTGTCATAGGTTTAAACAAAAATATAAAAAAAGATTAAGTGACCATATGCTGCACGACAGTACAAGCCATTGTATCAGTAGTTTTATGTGTGATCTTTTTTTATTTAATTTTTTGATCGGTTCATCTCTGTCCGGTGCTATTGTATCAGGTTGTGATTCTTTCTTTTTTATTAAATATTTTTATGGTGTATGTACATATGTATGTGTAGGCATGCAGATTTTATTCCAAACAGAAATTTAAATCTGCTCTGCATTTTCATGTCTGTCAATGTGTTTGTAATGTTACAGCATATGACTGGTATGAAATGCCTTCTACGTGTATGTGAGTATATGCTACACACAAGGCAAGTGCAATTTAATTAAGTTAATCAAAGTGTAACTAAAAAGGAAAGAAAAAACAAAAAATCAGACGAATGCTGTTGTTCGTAATAACTTTCAATGAAAATATAAACATTTTAAGTATAAAGTCAAGGGCCAATTGGAAAGTTATTGGAACTGGTCTCCAACAGAATAGACTAAGCTACTCACAAAATGTTTCCCTACTGGGTATTTCATTATCCTGTTGGCCTTTGAATATAAAGGATTTTAATTTTGACTTCGCCGTGGTCTAGTAGGTAGTGTGTTGGCTTATTAGACGAAAGGCCCGAGTTCGAATCCCAGGCCAGACATCAAAAACAAAATACAAAAAGTATTTCTTCGGCGACTTCCTCTCAGCAGATTTCTGGCAAAAACTCTGAGAGTAAAAATTGCCATGAAAAGCTTCTCAAAAAATCTGTCGTTCGGAGTCGACTTTAAACTGTAGGTCCCGCCACTCATGTATAAAATTAACGCACACAACATGAGTGGTGTTGAGAAGCTAGGCCGTAATCCTGACGAAGGGTTGTAATGGCCAATTATGTATGTATTAATAATTTTAATTTTTTTCGATTTTTGCTTTACTTTCAATCATTACTTAAAATGTTTACATGTCTGTTTGGTTGGATATTCTTTATACTTTAATCAGTATACACACGTGTAAGTATACGTATATACTGTGTAAATATTTACACACATTTGCTGATGTAATTATAAGAAATGTCATGTAATATTTTCCATATTTCCCTCTCTCTCTCTCTCTCTCTTTTGCCAATAAAGTATACTTAAATACGTTACACAAATATTACACATACATACACGTATGTAATGTTATTTACATTAAATAGAGAAAATGTAATATACACGCATACATGCATACACTGTCAGTAAATAAATAAGTTAAATAAATATTAAGGAATATATATAATATGTACTCGTATGTATATGGGTGTGTTTATGTGTATTTTAGTAATTAATTAAATCAATTTCGGTTATTTGCTTAAAGAAAATTGTATGCTTACGACATAGGCAGACAGTGACTTAAGCATACAATAAGAAGAAAACTATTTAAGTTGACTTAAGAGAAAACTATTTAATTTGTTTTAAATTAAAGACATTTTATAAATATTCTACTAAGAGTTCACTGGGAGGAAGAGGTTACGAGCGTAGACTTTCTGAAAAGAGGATATGCTTTGCTAGGCTATCATGAAATAGTGAAGAGTCTCAATGTACTTTTGCATATTTGAATTCGAATGTATTCGTATATGATTTCTCGCATTAATATCGTTGTTTTAGAAGTAATATTTTAAAAATTCTAGATGTTCTTTATTATCTACACAACTAACTTAGTCAGCACAACCTGGCTCATATTGTTCCATTTGAAATATAACATTTAAACGAAGCATTTCCAATTAACTTTACTTAACCTTGACTTCCGGTGGCTGATTCTATTTTAGATCATCTTGAATAGACAACTTTCAAATACTACTGTTACTACTGTACTGTAAATAATTCAGTACGTTTTGACCGATTCACACCATTTCCTTTCGCGAATAGAAAGGTGGATAGATAGTCTAGTAGGTGGTGTGTTGGCTTATTAGACGTGACATCAGACATTTCGATCAAACCGAAATATGACGACTTCCTCTCAGCAGATTTCTGGCAATAACTCTGAGACTAAAATAAAATTGCCATGAGAAGTTTCTCACAAATCTGCAGTTCGGAGTCGACTTTAAACTGTAGGTCCCGACGCTCATGTATAAAAGTTAACACACACAACATAAGTGGTGCAAGAAAAGAGGGGGTAATGCTGACTAAACACTTGTAATGACTAATTATTTATGTACGTCTATGTGCGGGATTTAATATCTTCGGTTAGAGGTAGCCGAGTTTACGCTTTTCTCTTGATAGAAGCACAACATGGGTACTGCAAGAAGCTAGGTTGTTGAGTCGGCCAATAATGTGTGTAACAAACATGTGACATTAGTTTCAAGTAGACAACGATCACCCGAACATAGGAATTAATATTATTATTGTCTAAGTTTATGATCCAATGCTTCTAAACTGGTATAACTTTACTGCGAGTAATAGGCGGAAATGTATTTTCATGAGATTCTAACTCATGCTACAACTCATGTGAGATCTATAAGTCCCCAGAATTTTTGTCGTATAAAAATGGTTTCAATTGCTTCCCAACAAATCGTTGTTCTAAGCAATGGTGGGATTGTTTATATAACCATGGTAATCGACAATTCAAATAAGTTTAGCCACGAGCTTCGTTGATTTCTTTTGATTTTAAAATGGAATTGTTATTCAAACAAAAATTACACGTAATTAGTTACTACAGTAGATAGACTTTACACAGTAAACCGCATGACTGCATTATTAAATACTGTCTTAAGCCATAAGAACTTATAAGTAATGTAACCTGTAGTACATAACTTCTAGCGTGATCCAAATGGACTTACATACATAATTTGGATTACTGCAGTCGTCTATTGTTTGTAGGCAGGCCCGTTGTAATGCCACAGATAAGCGCAGTCCCTGCACAAACTGAATTCCACCACGTTGCACGTCGTCTGTTGTGACCATAACTTTATTTTTATGTTTCAGTTCAGTAGACCTCTTGATTGAATGCTTGTGCGAAATACTTTAAACACCATGTCTCTCTGAGAATAATTTATATTTGAGTATATCATCTCTTTAAATTGTTCGCTATATAATTGAAATAAATTTTAAAAAAACATATACGATCGTATAAAACGTCCTTTTGTTGTGCAGCTGTTCTGCTTTGCCAAGCCATAAAATCACTCTGCGGCAAGTTTTCCTTTGTGTGTGTGGTGCTATTAAATTGAAAATTTGAACTGCGAATAAAAATTTATACAAAACGAAAAAAGAGAAAAAAGAAGATACAAAATAGAAAGAGAGAAAAAATCAGATTCCATAAAAACTAAATGCCCAATTTGGTTTAAATCAATAAAAACTTCAAACATTTAAAAACAAAAGCCAAGATTTTCAGTAAATATTGTTTCGCTGATAAAAAAGAAGAGAAAAACTATAAAAATAAGTCAATTTTGTAAACACGAATGCCTATAAAAATAAAATGGCAGACCGACGTAAAAGAAAAAAACAGAAAAAAAATCAGAAAAAAGTTCAAAAAACCTTTTGACCATAATTCTGTTCTGGCTTATAAAAACATTCACATATCGAGTAACCACCATGCACAGCAGGTTAGGATAAAACAAAAACAAAAACAAATAAAAATAAAAAAGAAACTGAAACAGAAACAGAAAAAATACAAATTAAAGTCGCACATAAATTTATAAATCATCGTCATGGCCAATACCATCGTAAACGTTGTCATCATGATGAGTTTATTTGGCCGCCAACAAAAATGAAGTCAAATTTGTTTTTCAATGTTGACCTCCGTTTTACGTTTAAACATCAACAGCCAACCAACCAACCAACCAACGAATCACTACTAAGGCCAGAGCAAATTGTTTGTATTGACCAAATAATCATCAGGCCAATGAACGGTACGCTCTGTCGTTGTTATTTAAATTCTTCGACAAACAAATAAAGAATTATTTGTTAAAAACCTTCAGTAAATATACGCTGGAAATTTAAACAAGTCTGTGAAACTAAATAATAAAAAAAAAATTCGTATGGTTTTGTGTAGTCACCCGATGGAAAATGTGAAAATAAATTGAATTTATTTTTTTATTTTATCTTTTTTAGTTTATTGGAGAGCACTGCAGTCAAGTCTTGATTACATTAACCTACGAACTTAAGATCTTTAAGGAATTCAAGCACTATACGCGGGTTTGTCTTCCAAAGCAATTTCATGAAAATGGCAAAGCCTCTGTAGTAGAGATAATGTATTCTGAATTCCTTTGTTCATTTCATATAAAAAAAGTTTGATTATTTAGTACCCTAGGCTGTAATTTTTTGTAAAATATCTGCTGTATTTAGCAAAACTAGCTGATCAGTTTTTAAGTATTTCATTTCCGTAGCTTTTTGTGATTCCACTAAACTAAACTTCCACTAAGCTCAGAGGGTTTGGGAAGATCGAAGTGGTAATTTTAATTATTAAAACACACGAGCATGCATAGCGGCTCGTTGTGACGTTGTACATAAGCTCAGAGGGAGTTAGAGGCAAATGTACCACTTGTTTCGTCGAATACTTGCCATTTCCTTAATCTCATGACTTTCATGACTCTAGACCTCAGTCTATTGTCATTTAAAAGGTTTGAAGGGCATGCAAATATATAGATACGATAGTCAATCGTTCTCCTATGGAGACATTCCCTCAGTCATTACAATCGTTTTAATAAATCGGATCCAATTGTTGTCCATCCCTATTTCGCCACCACTGCGATATGTACCATATCTGCAAAGCCAGCACGAAGATGATGGAACCAGTCGCCACGGTCACTAGTTTGCTTACTTACTTCAATGGTCATACAATGTTGTAGTCATGATTACAACCAAGCTTTCCATACCAAACACATTTTGTTTGTTAATATATCCATAAAGAACAGA